>JASUAD010000005.1:15604591-20604591 GCA_037013555.1 Sextonia rubra | reverse complement strand
TAATGCATTCTTGCCTAGAAATTGAAATCCCCTCTATCTAGAAAAAGTCAATTTATTTTTTTACTTTCTTGCTAGAAAATGTGACCACACAGAACAATAGGCTACACAAATTGCATAATCCTCTTTTTAGGCAAATGCGCCAAAAAAGAAATTAAAATTAGCAAGAAATGGTGAATCTCCGAGAAGTGGTGAATCTCTGCTTCCAAATTCTTCTCAATTCTCGACCTGCTAAAAACAAAAGGTCTCACTTATCCCTTTCTCATAATTCAAATGGCCTCTTAATTACAGCTGTTTGGTGTATTTTTGGACTTTGAACCATCCACGAGGTGTATTCGATTTGAATCATTCAAAATTAGGTACATGTATGCCATGTTACAGTCACTGTATGCATGTGTAGTAAATAATCCTTCTCATGGATATGCCGTAGTAAATATCAATGAATAAATGAATAAATCATCCCCCAGTTGATGATCCTAACCATGTGATGGATTGACAGTGAAGACACTAAATGATCAACTGTTCACATTACACTCACTTTCTTGATTGTTTAGGCTTGTCTATTTGGATTCTTTTTCTTCTCTCTCATCTAGTACTGCAGAGCAGTAATTCTTTGTGTACTTATCTCCGATATGAGGAGGGGCAAAGGGCCTAGTAGTTCTATGTTTGTCATCCACCAAGCAGGTTTCACTTCCACACAAAAGCATGCTTGCTATAAAGGGCCGAATATCTAGTGGTCCCAAATCCAAGAGAGAGCAGGTCCATTATGCAGATTTATAGTTATAACTTTTGGGATAGAAGTCGTCCTTACCGGGCCACACTAGATGGACAACTGGATGGAATTGGAACACACGGCCACTGTTTGCTGGTCTGCCATTTTCTAACCTATGAATCTAATCCTTGATGCACCTAATTCTTGATGCCAGTTTTCAATCGACCTCTTTAAGTGAGGCATGTACGGTGGAGTCCTGCAAAATTTCATTTCAATTGGAGTTGGATATACCATTAAACATGATTAATTGACTGTAGGTTTGGCTCTATTGAAATGAAATTTGATACAATAACAATTGACAAAAGGTAAAATAAATTTGTGTGGTTTTGGTTTTTTTTCAACTTTTTTGTTATACCAAACTAAGGGAGTTGGGACCCATGAGAGACTTAGACATGGGAAGATAACACTAGCTCACAAAGAGAGATAAAGCTGCTTGTCAAGGAAGATAATACTGTCTCATACTTGTAGAGAAGTTTGCTCAAATAAAGAGAGAAGCTATTATTTGAAAGTTGTGCAGTAAAGTGAGAAACGGGATAAATCCCCAAGCTCCTGTCATTGATTTTATAAATGAGTCCTACTAATTGGTTTATTGGCCAAGAATTACTTGAGGCTCGGCATGAGAGGAACCCACATCTCCATCTAAAGGCAAAGCAGGATATAAAATCAAAGTTTAGCAAAGAAAAGGTAAAACTTGATCAATCCAATGGTGGGTACATCTCTAATCAAAATGAAATTTACTAAAAGCGAATACAGATAAGGAGTTTAAATCTAAAGGGCTTCAATTTCATTAGTGGCCCCCACTTGTAGATTTATTACTTTGAGTGAATTTCCTAATGGCCCAGTATGGGGGGATCTAGACTCACCATAAAAGAGGTGAGGTAGGACAAGAAAATCAGACTTTAGCTCCATAGCTAGCTATTCCACGCCTGCATGATGGATGATAAACACTTGCATTCATGTGTGTGTGTATATATATAAAATAAAGACTACTATGCATCTATCCTTCACACAAGGTAAGAGACAATTCCTTTTTTAGGCCTAATAAAGTTAAAAAAGTATCATGATATGTGAGAGCTTTGTCCTTTTACACATCAATATTTTTAAAAAATAGATGTGTTCCTTACCACAGTAGGAGGGACATATGCCTAGTAATTTTATCATATATATATAAACAAAACTAGTATGCATATATCCCTCACACTATGATAAGGAACACTTCTATTTTTGAAAAATATTGATATATAAAAGTTAAAAATCACCACATATCATAATACCTTTTTAACATTATTAGGTTTAAAAAAAATTATCTCTCACTTTATAGAAAAAAATAAATGCATTATAATATTTTCCAATATATATATATATATATATATTCAACACCAACAACACCAAAGCAACCCTTGTGGGATTCGTTTGCTTCACTACGCTATAGCTTAGTAGTATCTCTATCCCTATCTCTCTTTCTCATTCTCTTGTCTCCTGTACTCACCGTCAAGCTCAACCCTCCCCAAAAAAATTTAAAAAAGAAACTCAGGTGGTTGAGCAATCAATCAATCAAATCACATCAAATCAGTCAGCCAAACATGTCCTCCTCCTCTGCCTTTTCACTGGACCACCTTCCTCCTTCCGAGCAGCTCTGCTACGTCCAGTGCAACTTTTGCGACACCGTCCTCGCGGTATCTTTTCCTTGCCATCAGTTTCCCAAACACAAACCTCTCTCTCTCTCTCTCTCTCTCTCTCTCTCTCTCTCTCTCTCTCAACATAACCCAATTTGGTTTCCACTTATATCTTTTTTCAAGTTCCTCAAACATGTCTATGTATGTGATCTTCTTCTTGCTTGGGATTTGGTATTGCAGGTGAGTGTTCCTTGTAGCAGCCTGTTCAAGACGGTCACTGTCCGATGTGGGCACTGCACCAACTTGCTGTCTGTCAACATGCGTGGCTTGCTTTTGCCTGCTGCCAACCAGCTTAACTTTGGCCATTCTTTTTTCTCTCCCTCGCATAATCTTTTGGTAATTTCATTGACCCATGTCTTTCTTATCAGTATTGTAAAAGTAATTCTAGTAATCAATGGTGATAGGAAGAAAAAAGAAGTTATTACCTGCTCTAGTGACCATATTTTATGGTTTGGGTGGATGGGATTTGTTGTTACAGGAAGAGATTCCTGCACCACCACCGAGCTTGTTGCTCAACCATTGCAACTCAAGTGACTCTATGATATCAACAGTAACATCCGATGAGCCCCCAAAAGTGCCCGCCATCAACAGGCGTAAGATTCTACCCTTTTTTTTGTTTTTTTGTGATTTCTTTCTCCATTGCTCTGAATTTTCTTGGACACAAGATAACAACATATTTCTCTGGTTCTCATGTCCATTTCTTGAAAAAAAAAAATCGATGTCAGCTTCTGTTGAAGTTGTATTTTTGAAAGATGAAAATGAAAGGAAGAAAGATCGAGGGGTTACTTGATTCCTAGTCCTACCATGGTGGATGTCTTTGATTAGGTGTAGATGGTAATGGGAAGAGAGGGGGAAAATTTACCAAAGTTACCGCCAGTGCCTCAACTACAAAGAGTACGCATCATGCTCCTCAGGCTTGACGGCTGTACTTGAAGTTGTTCTTTACTCATCAACCATGGATGGACATATGCTTTCTGTTAAGACAGTTTAATGTCTAGAATCTTCCTACTCAAACTCTTTTAGTACCACTAGATTTCAAACACATTGGCCTTCAATTCTTATCCTGTGTATGAACATTCCTCTCCTAAAAAAGCAGATTTTACATTGATAAAAGAATAAAAGAAAAGATAATATAAATATATAAATGCATTTTCAGTTCAGTTTATGAGTTGGAAAAGATAATGCTCTCTCTCTCTCTCTCTCTCTCTCTCTCTCAATAAAGGTAAAGTACGGCTGCAAATGAATTTGTGTTTGTGAGTGAGAGACAGAGGTGATGATAGAGTAATGATAACAAGAAGATAAAAAAAAAGCGTATCACCCAAATGTCAGTGATGTGTAATGAAGGCGTATGTCTGTTGTGTGGCGGTGTTGCAGCTCCGGAGAAGAGGCAAAGGGTCCCATCAGCTTACAACCGATTTATCAAGTATGCAAATATTCTGAATCTACTCTTGTTTCTTTCACTATCTCTTGTATGTCCCACCAATGATGAGTACCCATAGTTTTTTTTTTTGGTGATGTGGCCCATCTCGGGTGGGGCCCAATCCTACCATTAAAGCATGATTGTCATCACAATCTCATGCATGACATTGACCTGTTGGATTTGGTGATCTCATGTTTTCAGGGACGAGATCCAACGCATCAAGGCAGGGAATCCAGACATAACCCACAGAGAGGCCTTCAGCGCCGCTGCAAAGAATGTGAGATCCAAGACATGTCTTCCCTTGTTCCTTCATACCCAATAACTGGGGTTTCTATTTTTTTTGGAAAATTTTCCTTGTTTGTGCATATACTAAGGTTTTCTATTGATTTAGCTTTCATTTTCACGAAATTCATGCTTCTTTGGTTTCTGGGTCGATTTGCTTTTAGTGGGCACACTTCCCACACATCCACTTTGGGCTTTTGCCAGACCAGGCTGTGAAGAAAACCGGCGTGCGCCAGCAGGTGAGCCCAAGCACTACCCTCATGAACCTAGCCTATTTCTTCTTTTTGGAAGAGTGGAAAATGACCTCATTTTCTCCACATCAAAATGGGTTCTTTTTTTTATTTTTCCTTCTTATTTTGGTAAAGGATCTAAATGGGTTCTTAGTTCTTTGCTTTTGGAAGTGCATATGAAGCAATTGATGGTGTTTTATTGTTTGCCTGTCATTGCAGGAAGGAGAGGATGTTCTTCTCAAGGATGGGTTTTTCTCTACTGCAAATATGGGGGTTAGTCCCTACTAAACAATGAAGCAGCAATGCAGTTTCTAGGGTTTTTTCTTTATTCTACTTTTGGTTAACCAGCTTTCTGTCCTTGCTATCTCTTGGTGGGAGGAAGTACTGCCAGTTCTATGCCCTTGGTTTGAAAGACCTTATGCTGAAAATCTCTTAGAAGTTACTATTGATCTTGTTTGCTGTATTTTCTGTTCTCTTTCACTCTATGTTTTCTCTATGGTTGATGCATATGCATTAGAATGAATCTTCTTGAGAAATGCGATGTGAGGAAAAACTTGGGTGGGTCCCTTTTTTTTTTTTTTTGGTAAGATGCAAAGAATTGAATTAGGAAAGGAAAAGTGCTAATTAAATTAAGCAACCCCAACCCAAACCCTCCCCCCACACTCCGAAAAGGAAAACAAGTCAGGCCTTAAGAAGTTGAAAAGGTCTCTTACATGCGATATTCTTTTTCCTGAAAGCCGAGTAAGGGTTGAGAAAGAAAATCCATTATGCAACTTCCTTAAGCCACGTCACCATCACTGCCTTGGTAGTTCTTCATCCATACATCCATTCAGGGAACACAAGAAACACTTCTTACGCAGATTGGGAAACGTCTCTTGAAAAGCCCGACTCTCTCTCTCTCTCTCTCTCTCTCTCTCTCTCTCTCTCTCTCTCTCTCTCTCTCTCTCTCTCTCTCTCTCTCTCTCTCTCTCTCTCTCATCTCTTTTACCCCGTCCTAAAAAGCTAGTTCCTCAAAAGATGCAACTTTTTTTTATTTTCTTTTCATTCACTCTTTATTTGGGATTTGATCAAAATGTTCTTTGGGTTCATTTCTGATTCTGTGCATTTGGATGCTCAGGCTGCAAATTGGACAGTTTTGCATCCGGTGATAATGGCGATTAAAGATGTGGATCAAAGACTTTGATTTGCATTGTTATGGTTCTTGAATTTGTTTTTTTTCTGATGAGTTTTGGATTGGGTATTTTGAGTTGGAGATTGGATAATTAAGATATGGTTAACAAGTGGGGTAGAGATATATTCTTGGTCTTGGATTTGTTTTTCAAAAAAATGTGTTTTTTATTTTATTTGGGATTTTGAATTAGCGATGAAGTAAATTAAATTAAGATTTTGGCATGTGTGAGTGACATTTGGGCTTTAAAAATTCATCTGATGTTGTTATTGAAGAAAAAAATTTGGTACAAAGATAAGAAATTAAAGTTTGGGTTGAGTGCAACAAATCTATACCCCTAAAAAAATTGTAGAACCTAGATGCTTTTAGTTTTAAGATTGGTTTTCTTTTTTTTTTCCTTTAATATTTTTTTATTACATACCACTTTTAACTTAGTGTTAAGAAAAATGATCCTTGGTGTGTATGATTATTGGTTATGCAAATGATTTTAATTTCCACGAGTTAGGTCTATGCATTTCACAAGCTTTTATGCTAGTCATCCTCTTATATCTCATGTGTATGCAGAAAAAGTGATGGGAGTTGGGACCATGTTCTATCCCCTACTTTTCAAACATACCATAGGCATGGGAACTGTCGGAGAAGGATGACACCAATGGAAAAATACGGAAGGATCAAACGGAAAAGCATAGATAATAATAGAACCAAAACTCTGTGGTTTAACACTCTTGTCCATGTACTTACTATAAAGAGAATATGTAATATTAGTGATAAAAATATCTTAGATAACATCAGAAACAAGTTCTAGTTCTTCCCTAAAAGGATCTATTAGATGTTTGAGCTAGCCTTTATTGTAGGCCATCTTTAGCTAGTTAGTATGCTGCAGTTGTGCTGCTTAAAGTGTCTTTATAGGTAGGAGTTGGTCTTTCAACTCTTGATTTTTGTCGGGTTTTTGTCTTTTTTTTGGATATTAATGAATACCCGAAAAAAAAACCTGAATGGTACGATAATTTATTCATTTATTCAAGATTCAATATATTTAAATTTATAATTTCTTAATTTACATAAGACTTACAAATATTTTTTTCCTTTTATTTTCTTCTCTCTCCTCTTTCTCTTTTTTGGTTTCTTCTTTCTAAAAAATCACTCTTTTTTTTATTAGTTTCCTTTTTGACAAGTCATTTATTTTGGATGGCTTGAATTAACATTTACCATTGTAGTTTGTGGTTGAGACTAACGGAGTCTAGTTTGTGGTTGGGATTAATGGAGTCATTTTATGTTCATCGTATAAATACTTAAGGAAGAGAGGTAGATATATATATATATATTTTTTGGCTGAATTTTCAAGGAATATAGAGAGGGACAGCCGACCCTAATTGCGTGTTTTATGCTTCTATTTGGGCATGTGAATCCCCCAGGTAAGGGTTGTATTTGCTTGTAAATTGGATTAATTTCCCTTTTCTTTTGCAAACTTTTGAGTTGTTTGGACAAACTCATGTGGTGGTGACTGGAACAACTCTTTTTAAGATCATAGAACTTAACTAAACCAGGTTGAATGTACATAGCCTGCTTATGATTTTTCCTCTACATCTTGGTTTAATACGCCAATCCAGATTGATCGAATTAGGCTTTGATAACGTTGTTCTTCATCTTTAAATATTTATAACTTTACAGTGGCTAAATTATATAACAGTATCTACCTGTTTGTTTTGGTAATGTAATACACCCATTTTGGTCGGTAAAGTGTAATATTTATCAGCTATGTCAGCTGAAAACATGCAACATCGCACTTAATGTCAACTTATATAATCTGATATAGAAAATACCAGGATAATTTGTTAAAGGATTCAGTGTGACCACTATGGACCCTGCCTCACACAGCTTAAATTCTCACCCTCACTTTGCCTTGACACACAAGTTCATGAAGAACCCAGATTAAAGCAGGTAGGGTTTTCTTCTTCATAAAGTATAATCTTGAAAATGAGTGCTTATTTTGATATTGTTAGGATTAAATCATAAAAAGTTATCTGTTAATGAAAGCAGTTAAACTCCTTGGATTTTCTATTTTCTTAAGGATAGGAGATCATGGACATGAAATATTTGTTTGCAGATACTGATGTTTGCATAATCAATCAGTACGGAGTTCATACCAGTTCCATTAAATGAACTTTTTGTTAAAAATCAGTTACACAAACCAACCTTTTTTATATTACACAATATTACTCTTCTCAGTTTGTAGACTAAAAATTGAGGGAGAACTTTTCCTCAAGGAAGGTGTTGTGCACGTGTGGAAGCACTTAACCTGCGATCAATAATCAAAACTACACACAAGAAGAAACAACCACACGAAAGCACATATGAAAAATTTACGTAGTTCGACTAGATGCCTATGTCCACTACTAAAACAGAGAATTCTACTCTATTACTACACTTTTTTACTTAGGTCTAGGGTTATATTTTACATCATATATATAACTCTCTCTTTCTTAGCCCCTAAGAAAGCCCGGTACAAAGACTAAAATACCCTTGACCCAAAGCCCAGTCCAAGACTAACCCTATAGACCAATTCAGTGAACCTGGAATACAAGATATAAACCCAACAATCTCCACCTTAGTTTGAATTCCGTAAAACTTAAACCACCAAAAGAATAACCAGCAATGTCTTCAGCTCCATGTACCTCGCTGAAAGGTAAGTCCCTGTGCCACTATCATTAGGCATAGTCTTTATTCTTCAATGATGAGTGACACGAATCAAGTCCAATCAAGACTTGAACTTGTCCTTAACCAGTGTCATCATGAACGCCCCAAATCACTTATACTATTGTCCAAAAACTTGCTTCGACCCGTACAATGATTTCTCTGAATTGCATGCATAATAAGGAATCTGAAACTTCACTCCACCTCCATGGGAAGTTCCTTCATTATCCTCGTAGACCTGCTTGCATCCAATAGCATGATTACCATCATTAAGAGGCTCCATCTCTTCATTTATGATTGCTACCTGTTGACCACTTTTCTACCCTTCCACTGACTCCAGATACATGGATAGCTCAACAATCAATGCGTATGCAACCACATCATATGTTTCCAACATATGCTCGAAACCGTATCTGACTAGTAGCTTCTTCACTGTTAGCAGTCTACCTATGTACTGCTTAGTCTGACTATTCTTAGTATCCCGAGAGGAGTCGAATGCACTCTCCTTCGAAATTAGGATGTCTGACTGTACCTAAACGGTGCCACTACTGCTATCTACTTCTGTATCCTTCACCCACTTTCTCACATCTAGCAAAACATCCTCATGAAATGTAACATTCCTACTGATGATAAATTTGGGTGAATCCCAATCAGTACACCACAACCTGTTCTCTTCGCCCCATAAGCATATCCAACCAAGATGCACTTCACAGCCCTTCGTTCTAATTTATCCGTTTTCACATGAGCATATGGTAGACAACCGAAAACCCTTAAGTTAGAATAATTAGCTGGATTACCTGACCACATTTCTTCCGGTGTTTTGCAACCAATCCCTAAGTGTGGAGACTTATTAACCAAATAAACAGTAACATATATTGCATCAACTCAAAAGTCTTTGGACAATCCTGTAGTACATAACATACAATGTGTTCTTTCCAAGATCATTCTGTTCATCCTCTCTATAACTCCATTCTGCTGTGGAGTTCCTGTGGTAGTGTAATGCCAAACTATGCCTCTATCCTTGCAATAGTTTCCAAATTCATTAGATCTGTATTCCTTGCCATTATCTATCCTCAACTTCCTCACCTTTTTGCCAGTCTGTTTCTCAACCATAATCTTCCATCGCTTGAACGTTTCAAAGGTCTGATCCTTCATCTTCAGTGTATAAACTCAGACTTTCCTTGAATAATCATCAATGAAAGTCAGCATAAATCAAGACCCACCCTTGGAATAAACTTTAGAAGGACCACACACATATGAATAAAAATAATCAAGGATACCTTTCATGTGATGAATACCCATTTTGAAACTGATCTTGCGGTGTTTTCCAAATATGCATTTCTCACAGAAATCCAACTTACTTGTCTTTATGCTACATAGCAAATTCGCTTGCTTAGCATTGTCAAACTCTTATCACTGATGTGACCCGTATGCAAGTGCTATAAACGTGTTCAAACATATCCATGGTCATCTAATAAAGACACTACAGCTTCACCTGAAATAATATTTCCAGACAAAACATACAAGTTTCCAACTCTATTGTCTCTCATAAGAACCATAGTACCCTTCACAACCTTCATGACTCCACCTTCAACTGAGAGCTTACAGCCGTTGGAGTCTAAGGCACCCAAGGAAATAAAATTCTTTTTCAGATCAGGGACATGCAGAACCTCTACCAATGTTTTGATGATTCCATCATACATCTTTATTATGATTGTTTCAATCCCAACCGTCTTACATGCAACATCGTTGCCCATTAAGGCACTACCATTGTTAATCTCGCGATAAGTGGTAAACCAGTCCTTATTGGGACACATATGGTAGGAGCATCCAGAATCAAGAATCTCTTCATCCTGACAATGAATTTATTTTGTAATCACAGAAAATGTACTATCGAATCAAAACCTGATCTTCCCTCTGCAACACTGACTGAATCATTAGAGGATTAATCTTCTATTCTTTCCCTTTCCTCTGCCTGTTAGGACAATTCTTTCAAATGTACCCTTTCGTTCTTTTTTTTTTAATCAGCCAAAGAAAGCAAATGTTATTAATATTAAGGTGCTAAAGAACATACAAATACAATGGCAACTAGATAGGGAAACTCACTACAGCATCATCACTAGACATCAAAGAGCCCAACTAAGTTGGCCCCCTTGATCGGCCTAAACATATGCTTGGAGCCCCCAAAACAAAGCTAATAAGATACCAACTAACTCCAAACAACAAAAAATACCACCAAGCAATCTAGCACCCACCCCACCCTAACCTTTACCGGCAGCACCAAGAACATCATGAAGTTGAAGAAAGAAAAGAGCTAAAAAACTAAAATAGCTTGCATGACAACCAAGTTCTTTTGACCTCCACTGCCTCCAGCCAATTAAAGACACCATTAACACTGCTATCACAACTTATCCACATGAAACAGGACTTCATCAATGAATACCTTTTTCTTCCTAGCATAACTTCTGACCCATAAGGCAACCCTAACCTTAACTAATTCTACAGCACGTCCCCAGTTAGGTTTAATACCATCACGTCTCAACCGGTTTCTCCAAGACCAGACAAACCAAAAGACGGCCATAGGAATCATCTTCCATAGCAATTTTCTACTTCCTCCCCAGTTTATTAAGTTCCAACCTCCAATAAAATTAGCTGCTGATTTCAGCATGACAAACACCCATCCCCACCAGTTAAAAATACTAGTCCACACCCCTACACCTGCGGACAATGTAGCATCAAGTGATCGATGGTCTCCTCTTGGAGAGAACAAAATAAGCATGGCACTTCCTCGTTGGCAATGAGGACTCCTATACTTTTTAAGTAAGCACCCATTTTGAGCCTGTTGTTCCATGTCAACCAACCTGAAAATTGGACCTTAAGGGGAACACCTTTAACCCACACCAAATTCCAATTTGATTTTACTGATCCTTGTCTCTCATTGAACCAACTTCTAACATCTTCAATAGAGAATACAGCAAAAGAATTTGCCTTCGAAAACATTTGATCTTCCTTTTGTTTAGATAAGGAAAGATGCCCAAGGAGAAGCCTAACCAACTCCAAGCGACTGTCCTCTTCCCAGCAGAACAATTTCCTTCTAAAGTTGATGACCCAGCAACCGCCACTATTCGTACCTCCACACCAAAAACCAGCAATGCACCCCTCATTATTATTGTTTAACAAATACAGCCTTGGAAAGAAATCTTGAGAGGAAAATCACCAACCCACACATCATCCCAGAACCTTATCCTAGACCCGCAGCCCAAAAGAACGCTACAATTCGATTGAAAAAATTAGAAAAGGCCCGGGGCAGAATTACCCACATCAACAATGTCCCTCTAAACAACTGAGGCTTCTGACCTGGCCTACTCCTTTGGAACTCATGCCCTACCATCATACCCATATAAATGTTATAGAACTTTCCTCCACAATGTTGCATTCTCTACACCAAACCTCCACCACCACTTCAAAAGGATGGCCATATTGAACTCCTTAATATTTATGATCCCTAAGCCCCCAAGCTTTTCACTTTTGGAAATCGCATCCCACTTCACAATATGCAAATTTCTTTTTCGATCACTGTCCCCTCACAAAAAGCTTGCTTGTAGTCTATTAATTTCCTTGGCCACCACATGTGGCATTCTAAATAAAGCCAAATAATAGACAGGAATTGAAGAAAGCACTAAAGAGATCAGAGTTATTCTACCTCTAATAGATAGAACTCGCTTTTTCCAAGAGTCTAGCATAGCCTTCACATTCCTAATGATAGGCAGCCAAGTTTTCCTTCTCCTCGGGTTTGCACCTAAAGGTAGCCCTAAGTACTTAAAAGGTAGAGACTCCATCCTACAGTGTAGAATTTCTGCCAACTTTGCAATTCTATCCTTTGTCATCCCAACACCACATACCTTGCTCTTTGTATAATTAATTTTCAAGCCCGACATGATCTCAAAACACCGAAGAAGTCTTTTAACATTTGACACCTCCGAAGGTATTGGCTTGCAGAAAAGGAGTATATCGTCGGCAAACTGCAAATGGGTTAATCTTAACTCACTGGAACCCACTTTCACACCTCCGAAGGTATTGGCTCGCAGAAAAGGAGTGTATCACCGGCAAACTGCAAATGGGTTAATCTTAACTCACTGGAACCCACTTTGACAGCTCCGAAGGTATTGGCTCGCAGAAAACAAGTGTATCGCCGGCAAACTACAAATGGGTTGATCTTAACTCACTGAAACCCACTTTGACACCTTCAATAAGACCATCCTTTCCAGGTCTATTAAGTAGCCAACTCAAACCTTCCACCACTAAGAGGAATAGAAATGTTGACAATGGATCTCCTTGTCTAAGACCTTTTTGTATGACAAATTCAGCTGTAGGAGATTGGTTGATAAGGACAGAGAGATGACTTATCGTAATACACTCTTTAACCCAACTAATCCATCTAGCTCCAAAGCCTAATTGTTCTGACATTTTCAACAAAAAACCCTAATTCACTGAGTTGTATCCTTTTCAAAGTCCGGCTTAATAAGTATGCCTTGCTTCCTTTTGCACTTCCATCCGTGAACTACTTCCTTTGCAATGATAATACCATCCAGGATGTTCCTGCCAGTGAGGAATGCTGATTGTTCGGCCCTGAACACTTTGTACACAACATTCTTCAACCTGCTTACCAACACCTTAGCCAAAATCTTATACATGGAGCCAATTAGGCTAATTGGTCTAAAATCTTCTATTCTGCTTAGGCTACCGCATTTTGGAATCAAGGCAATGAAGGCTGATTTAAAGCATCTAAGGATTTTTTTTTATTATAATAGAATTCACCCAAAAATCTCATAACATCTTCCTTTACTATCCTCCAACATTTCTTATAGAAAAGTAAGTTGAAACCATTCGGCCTCGGTGCTTTATTCCCATCTACCTATTTCAAGACTTGGCAAACTTCTTCCTCGGAAAACATGCCTTCAAGGGATTTTGATTCCTCCATTGAAATGGAGACCTCATCTCTTCTAGCCAACAAGGGTCGTATTTCCCAAGACTTCGAGAAAACCTTTTCAAAATGAAGCCTGACCTTATCCTTTACAATCGAAGGCTCCTCTAATTTTTGGCCAACGATTGAAATATGAGTAATAAGATTTTTAGTTCACTGTTGGGAGGCAAAGAGATGGAAGAACTGCATGTTTTTGTCTCCATTAAGGTCCCAATTCAATCTAGATTTTTGCTACCACAATCTGCATACCAACTCATTTAGCTCCCAAACTTGAGTAATAAGATGGTTTCTGCACCCTGATTCTTCTTCTGACAGTGGTGTGGATTTTGATTTTAATTCCAAGCTATTGAGCTGCTTTTTAGCCATCTTTAATTTTGCTTGTACATCTCCGAATTCAAACTTGTTCCAATTTTTACAGTTTGCCTTCAATTGATGAATGCTGCCCACCCTTCCATTCTTCTTGGATAGTTTGAACGCTGCCCACCCTTCCACCATTACTGAGTTCTATCCTTCCTCTACCATCTCCAAGAATTTTGGATGTCAGAACCAGATGTTGAGGAACTTAAAAGGCCGGGGACTCCAATTTTTCTCCTCCTCCGTCAACATAATAGGGGTATGATCGGATAATGATCTTGGTAATCCTACTTGTTTAAGAATGAAGCTATCCACCCACTCAGGATGAAGTAGAAATCTATCTAGTCTACTCCATTTAATCCCATCTGCCACTGTGCAACAAGTAAACTTCCTACCCAATAAAGGTAAATCCAAAAACTCCATTTCCGAGATAAACTCATTAAAAGCCTTACACCCTGCTGAAGCAATCCTGCACCCCATCCTTTCTGAATCTTCTTTTACCTCATTAAAATCCCGTGCAAGACACCATGGGTTACGAAATCCATCTTTCAATGTCACCAACTTCTTCCATAGATCCTTTCTACCACTCAAAATATTTGGGGCATGTACAGTCCCCACTGTGCAAGAGAAACTACCACCGAAGGTACCAGACAATAGCATTGCATTATGACAGTCCACAAATACATCCAAATTGAAAACCTCCCCTTTCCAAACTGAAAGTAAACCTCCTACCCCTTCAGCAGCATCTATTTATAAGAATTCAAAGTCCCTATCTGGCCAAAATGACTGAATAAAGCGCCTATCCATACTTCTTCTCTTGGTTTCTTGTAATAACAGCATATTCACTCTCAACTCCACCAATAGCTTTCTTAACTTCCTTCTCTTGATCGCCTTAGATAGCCCCTTACAATTCCAATTGACAATCTTCATAATTAGACTACTAAAAAGAAAGTCCTCCCCATAGCTAATCAAACTGAGGGATTGGATATCCAAGACCAAGCCCTTATGTCTCTCTCCTTAAGCTCAATCAGGCTCTTAGTTATCTCCTTCTCCTTGCCATTTGTGACCATACCCAATTTCTTCCCTATAGCCAAAATGACCCTGGCTTCCTTCATTCTCATGCCAATAGTGCTTGTCCTAGCTTACTTGGTAGCCTTCTTCGACGATTTTCTTGCGTCTACATTACTAACTGCGAAACTCAAGCCGTTCTGCATCCTTTCCTTATGCTTCCCTTCCTTTGACACCTTTCTTCTGAAAACACCTTTAGGAAATGGACTGGATTTTTTCTCAGAGAGTTTTTTCCACTTGATATCCCTTGAATTCAAATTCCCCTACTGTATCTCCCTTGGAGACTACATTCCATTACTAGATTCGGTTGAGATATTTACTTCCTTACTATTTACAGAACCCACTTCCACATGATCACTGTCAGCTTGCGTAACTAACTGTTTGAGCTCTACATTAACCTTTCTCTTGTATGTTGTTTGTACTTGCTCCATGACCTCCATGTGCCTTGCTTGACACAAATTAGCTTTTAGGTTTATACTTGAGAAGTCCACACCAGTATCCAAACTAATGGCAAAACCACCTGGATAATCATCCATAGGCCCAACCCACCCCACCTTTGTAACCACCTTATAATGATCATCTTCTTAACTTGGTAAATGCAGATGTGAACCATTTCCTTCTAAAAAAAACTTTACCCCCCTGATGTAAACTCTGAAGATGATAATCGGCTGCTACTATGTTCACTACCCCTCCGTTGGCTATTCATGCAATTGCTAGAGCTACCCTTCTTAGGTATGTCATCAACATTAGCTTCTTCACCTACCCATTCATCAATTTCATAACTAGTACCTGTACCAGGCTGAGCCTTGCAACTGCATCTACAACTACAATTGTATTCTGAAACAATGTTGTGAACATTAACTACTTGTTCTTCTATAACTCTGATCCCATGTGAAATGCCTTAATAATGCAGGTGAACAACTCTATTAATTGTATTTATATCCCACGTCAAGACCTTAATCTTGGCACTTTGCAAAGAGGACATTGTGGATGTAGCCCTGTCAACCAACAATTCCTCTCCAAAAATCTTCCCAACTGCATAAAAATTTTCCATGTTCCAAAGATGAAATGGGATTGCATAGCAATTAAGTCAGAATTCTCTCGTCGATTCTGCTCCTAAATTCTTGTTCCACATTCTAACATCTTGGAACCAATCCATAAACCAATCTCTGTAACCTTCCAATCCCTTTCATGGCTTCCTCATTTTTAAATGTTAGTAACACACTCTTCCCACCACAAGCGGTGACTTGCACATCCAACCTCATTGTTGAGGTTAGAGCATTTTTAAGTGAGTCCATCGATTGTAGCTCATGAAGTTCCACGACCAAACTTCTATATAGCCAGCCATTCCCAATCTTCTTAACCTCTATTATGTGTTTGATCTCTTGTTCTAGATTAGACACTCTATTATTATTTCTCCTAATGGCCTCAACATAGGTAAATCCACCCAACTTCTGTGTTCTTACTTCTCCAATAGGATTCCCCCCTATACTAACATTACTGCTCATGCCTGCTTTGCCCGCCGAACTATCCTTCCCTTGTCAAGATTTGCTCTTGTTTCCTCTGATGTTATATTTTCCTTTTCCTTCATAGCTGTTGGTCTAGCCTGTGTCTGCTGAACTCTACCCTCTGCACTTTAAGTTCTTTGTCTTCAATCCACAATCTATTTGTTTTTTCAATCAACATCATAGCCGCTACCTCACAATCGTATTTAACAAATCCAAATCTTGTTCTTGTTTTTGCCCTCCTTTTACTAGGGATGAAAACATCCTTCACAACCCCAAACTTCATATACATCCTCCGAAGAACCTCCAAAGATAGCAAGTCGGGTATGTTGTCCACAAAGATACTGATAATAAACCTTCCTCCACCTCCTCCCTGTCTATTCCAATTCCTACTATGCTTGTATAATGCCAGCCTCCAGCCACCTACTTCTTGCTTCAATCTCGTATTCGTAGGTGCGCTCAACGATCTCATCCATCCCATGATGGTCGCAAGTACAGTAGATGTTTACAGCTAGGCAAAGAAGAGAAGAAGAGAAGAGAAATGGAGAAAGGAAAAAAGAGTTGACAAAGCAATATATAAGAATATGCCGATGGCAGGGAAGAAAGAAACCTAGCTTCAGTGATTTATCTTGACTATTGCTTGTAGATCCAGGGGAAAGTAGAGCTCCGGTTGATGTAGAAGTGTGCAGGAGAACCGTTGAAAGTTCTATCTAAGTTTTCTCTAACCCTAACACCAGGGTTGGAGATTGTGAAGGAACTAAGTAGAGATCGTCTCCCCTTGATTTTATTTTATTTTTTTTCCTTTTTTTTTTCAGGAGCACCTCTCACTGTAGACTGACTCTCCTTGACCCTAGTGGGACTCGACATTGATGATCTGAAAGGGGATTGACACCCATTTGATGAGCTCTTCTCCTCTGGTTCTAGTCTTTCCCTCCGATGATCGCCTTTGTTCTGGATCGTCAACCTGCTGTGAGATGAGCCTTTTAGCTCTAGACCTCCATTATTTTGGACCTCCTCTGTAGATCGCCTCTGTACTAGGTCTCCTCTGTCGATCGTCTTCGTAGATTGCCTTTGCCCTAAGTCTCCTTTGTAAATCTCCTCTGTTTGGCCTTTGTAGATCGCTTCAGCTCTCCTTGACCCCTTTAGATCGCCTCCTCTGTAATGTACCCTTTCTTACGGTAATAATAACATTCAATGCTCTTCATATTGGATTTAGACTTGGATCTATGTTTGCTCCTATTACTAGAGTCTTTTGCTCTTCCTCTTGCAACCAAACCTCCGGCCAAGTTATCATTATTTTCAGGCATAACCTTTTTCTTCAACTCCTTAGAGTTCAAGGCTGCTTCTACATCTTCTTTTGAAAAAGTATCTCTATCATACATCATGGTATCAACAAAATGCTCATATGAGGATGGTATAGAATACAACAGCATAATAGCTTGGTCTTCATCACTAATTGAAACATCAATATTTTACAGATCCTTAATAGTTTTATTAAATGCGTCAAGATGGGTATCAAGGGACATACCTTCCTGCATCTGGAGAGTGCACAACCGTTTCTTTAAATATAAACAATTTATCAAAGACTTAGTCATATATAGCTCCTTTAATATTAGCCATAACCCAGCAATGGTTTTCTCTTTAGCAACCTTTCATAGCACTCCATCGGTCAAGCATAACAAAATCGCTCCATATGTCTTCTCCAGCATATCCTCCTTTTCGTCTTCTGACGTCGTCGCAAGAAGGCCAATCTTTCCCTTCAATGCTTTCTGCAGCCCCTTTTGAACCAACAAAGTAGTCATTTTCATGCACCACAAGCTGAAATCATTCCTGCCATTGAATTTTTCAACTTCAAATTTTGCTTCCGCTCCTATAAGATTTTTGCACCACATTATAGATCTCGATACTACGAGGACGCTAGAAGAAATAGATCTGAAATCTGAGTCCGAATGGCTTCAATATTGCAAAAACAAGTTTCTACGCTCCGCTTGGTCAAACATCCTCATTGACTGTCAAACAACCAATCACCCTTTTACTGCATAGATATGCTCAAAATGAGTCCATGGGCGCAAACAGATATTTGATCGGACACCAAATGATCAAGACATTGCAAAAAAATGTTTTTCCATTGAATATTCATGATCAAACCGCTTTGATCGTACCTGCTAATGTCAGCCCTACACTTGCTGGTGGGCTAAGCACTATACACGAATCAAGTCAACACAACCCAACCTAACCTGTAACCTGTGCTGCTTCCTTGGTCTCACGGGCTAGGACTTAACCCAACCCAACCTGTACTTGGCCTGAGCAACCCAGGCCCACACCCCTCCCCTCCTTCCTCTTCCTAGCGTCTACAACAAGTGACAGAGGCCTGTTCGATTCAGACACTAAAGACCAAGACTGTTCTCCTTCCTCGAGTCCAGTGTCTCAATGGAGATAGAAAAGCGGCGAGACGCAACGGCGTCCAACGAAGGGCCTGCTCCGGCGAGACTACAATAGCAGTCTGATGGTGGCCTGATTCCGGTGAGTTTTCTTTTTTTTTTTTTTTTATCTCAAATCAAAGACTTTCCAAAGTCTTTCTTACCCTCTTTTCTCTAATGAGTTCCCTCTTTTCTGATGAGAGGAAATCCAGAACCCTCCAATTCTTCCCTCAATCGGAAAACTCGAAACAAACAACCATGTTTCCTCTCTTCATTTCAGACTTCAATGAGTCTCTATGGCCAACGGATCTAAGATCAAACGAACGATCTTTGACCTCCTTTTCTGTTTCAGAAATCGATCTCAATGCAAAAGATCAAATCCGAACCTTCCACAAAGATTCAATTTGACCGTTGATCACCCACCACAACTCAGGCTCTAATACCACTTGTTGTGCACTTGCGGAAGCGCATAATCTACGATTAACAATTAAGGCCACACACAAAAAGAGACAAGCACATAAGCACACACACACACGAGAGATTTACGTAGTTCAGAGAGATGTCTATGTCCACGGCCAAAAAAGAACTTTACTCTTTTACTGTACTTTTCTACTTACATCTAGGGTTACATGTTACATCATATATATAACTCTTTCTTTCTTAGCCCCTAAGAAAGCCCGGTATAAATATCAAAATACCCCTGACCCAAAGCTCAGTTCAAGACTAACCCTATGGATTAATCCGATGAACTCGGAATATAAGACATAAACCAGCAGAAGGTTTTCACTCATGAAAATGTTTGAAGGCACCATGTCCACTATATTATAAAACCATGGTCAAAATACTGGGTTTCAACCATGTCCAATTGATTAGCTATCTCAGGTCAACCTGCAGTGGGAGTGCTGTAGAACTTTGTTTATTATTGCCTATGTGATAAGTTATGATTTTTAGGGAATAATTGTGTTTTTCTTTAAATAGGTGTAATTGTGATGAAAATGTTCGAGGGTATTTTATTTTTACACTATTTTACTTTTGCAAAAAATGAAAATGGAAAATTTGTTTTCAACAACTTTTAGAGTTTTCTGTGACAACACTTCCCCTTTGCCAAATTAATTTGTTTCTACATCCTGTAAGAGTGTAGAGAATGGCTTCGTACCTCTTGGGTCCAATGTTGCTTTATGCTAAAATTGCATAAACCACTTTCCCATAAGAAAATGAAAACCATAAGAAATGTTAAGATGGAACATTTAGGGTCTATTTGTCTGCATAGAATACATAAGAGTTTAGGGTTAAATGAGCTTAATTGAACTATAAAAGAAGTGAGGAGTCGGGGACATGAGGTGGGGGATAAAGGACATGAGGCAAAGTAGGGACTTCAGCTTTCATAGGTATTGAATTACTGGGGTCTTGACGTGGTCTTCATTTTCCATCTTACTTTGATTCAATTTCCTATAAAGAAAAGGTTATTTGATGGTCATCTTTTGGATATTCGGGTCTCTTTTTCATTTAAATTCTTAATACTTTTATTGTCCTAGGAATTCAATTATATTAAACAACAGGCCAATAAAAATTATTCTCCTCTAGAAATAGTTTCGTTTTCTTTTAAAATGCTCTCACAAGGATATACCCTACTTTGTTTTACAAGTTCACTTAAACAATGTTCACATTCACCTAATCACATACTCTAGAGAAAGACCAAAAAGGCTTGCAAAGCAGGGTGGCTTATCCAAGCCTAGGGCTTCTGATTAGGGTTTGGGGGGTGGGGTCTACGGTCAAGGGTCTAGGGTCATGTACTTCTCCCCTAATACCTATTCATACATATAAATATATATATATATATATATTTGATACATTCTCAGAAAGACACGTAATGTGGCCGGATTACCATGTGTAAAGAAGGAAGAAAAACCAAATTATGCCTCTACATTTTGCATCTTCAATTGGCCTCAGTAGCCATGGCTAATGTTTACAAATGTCCTGGTTGAAAACTTTTTGTGTTGATTGAAAAATTATAAAATAATAACTATATATTCTACCTAGGGCTGATTCCAAATTGATTGGACATGCAATGACGGTGGTGGTGGTGGTGGTGATATAATCTTGAATTCAGATCTCTTGATGTGGGAAACGAACGGTCAGAGTAAACCTTATTGGAACAGTGGTTGGTTTAAATCTAATAAAACATAAATATCTTTTTTAGTATTATTAAAAGAAAACATAAATATCTAATACTTCTTTATGGCCCTGGACCACCTAAATCTTGTATTCAGATTCACAACTGTCTCGTCAAATTCCCCGGACCACAGTGTGGACGGTCCACCTTGGGGTCCTAGCCTTCTGCTGGGTTAAAAAAAAAAAAAAAAAGTTGTCTCATCAAACTCAAAAAAGTCCAAATCATAGTGGCCTATTGGGTAAGTCCAAATCATAGTGGCCTATTGGGTAAAATAAAATTAAGTTCAAATCATATTGGCTTATTGGGTAAGATAAAATTAAGTTCAAATCATATTGGCTTATTGGGTAAGATAAAATTAAGCTCAAATCACATTGGCCTATTGGCTAAGATATACTTTTATTTCCATGAATTAATTGAATCGTTTTAACTGAGTTTTGGATCTTGGAACAGTATCATGCTTTAAGCTTTAGATTAGCAACAATAGAAGTGCACATGGAGGATTGCAGGAAGCTAGAAAGAGAAAGAGAAGATGGGTGGAAAGGTAAAGCCATTGCATATATTGTACAGGTGTAATTCCTATTCATTATCCAAAACAAAACATATTTTCCAACTGATGAAACCATATTTTTGTTAAGTAAGATTGAAGATTTTAATCCAAAAAAATGTAAAATTGAAAACATTAGTGTTAATAGATTTGTTTTCAAAATAATGACATCTAGATCCCATGCCCTAGGTTTGAAAGAGAACTCCTTTAAATAGCCTTAATTTTAGGCCTCATGATGGTAATCCAACTAAAAATGGATTTGACACAAAACAAGAAAATCCCAATTCAAACAAGAAACAAAATCCCACAGGTGGTACCACAAGAAATTTCATTTTTCCTGATGCAAGTATTTGTCACAAAAAATCAAGAAATCATGGCAAAATATATTTGTAATGAAAAACATTTTGTCGCCAATCGGTCACCTATTACGCGCCAGTAAATATATTTGCTGACGATCAAAACTAATCATTACAAAATGTCAATTTTCGGCGACAACGCATTATTGTTGCCAAATGCAATTAAATTGCGACAAAGTAGATCATTAGAAAAATGGACACTTTTCGTCACCAAATATCACTGTTTGTCGAAAAAAATAAATAAAATATGATGGAAAATGAATTTGGCGACAAAACAGAGTCGTCGTGGAAATATATCATTTGCCAACAAAACTAGATCATCGCCAAATTGTGTATTAATGCATCAAACCTTGCTATAAGTTACAATAGGCAACACATTAGTTTCGCTACGCATAATTTGTAGATATTAGTAGACCACCTTAATTCATCACCCAATATTTAACCTTGCCACAAATTCTTTTAGGCTACAAATTATATTTGTCGGGTATAATATTTAAACATATATTTATTCTTATTAGGTGACAAATAGAAGTCGTCGCAGAAAAAAATATGTATATTTTTTACTTGGCTAAAGTGGTCAAAAAATAAAATTTGTCACCGAAAATAATATATTTTTGTACCCTTTTTTAGCTATAAATCACTACCTGCTACCTCAAAAACCTCCGTTACTCTAAAAATGCCAAAACCTGCTCATTCAGCTAAAATAAAATGTACATTAAAACCTACTCATTCAACATACTACAAAACCTACTAATTGCTACAAATATATAACTATTAAATCCAACCCATAAGTTCAGCCACATTGTCGTTATTAATTCAAGTTAAAATGTACCATCCAAAATAGTGTAGTACAATATTCTTATGAAAAACAAAACATATAACTATTAAATCAATTGGTGGATCTTCTATCCAGGCCTGATCAATCGGGTAGCCGTCTAATTGATCGAATTAGGCTTCTGTCCTGCATCCAATCGATCAGACATTTATTCGACCAATCGAGTAGGCCTTTATCAACTTTCTTCGTTTTAGCTCTTCTGATGACTCAAACCTTTGCCCATCTAAAGAATACAAAACACAAATCAATGGACCCAGAATTTTGTCTAACCCATAAATTAGCCAACATACAAAAACCCTTACATATTCAAATTGTTTTGTTGAGGATTCTCCATTCTAATCAAGCAATTGAATTCAAAGTAGTTGAGATTAACTAAGTTAGGGCCCATTTGTTTACATGGATTTTTTTTTTTTCATTTTGATGATGAGGAACCCACCGACCCCTCATACAATTAATCATTGGTAAAACCCCAAATACACAACACCACCCACTAACACTATCTATCGGGTAAAGCCCCAAATGGTTTTGAAGCGGGGACCTCCACTCAAACCATTTCAGTAGAGGTAACAGTTTAAGTGTGGGTCACGATTGATGGATTCTAAAGAACGATTATATAACTTTTCTATTATTTGATTTATAGGGGTGATAGTTGAGTATTCATTTTCCATTAAAAGAGAAATTATTGATGGCCACATATGGATGATTACATTTTTTTCCTTTAGTTTTCTCCACTTTTGGAAATATTCTTAGAAATCGTAGGAATACAATTCAATGCAACCTAGTGATCCGACAACCTACTGTTACATATAGTTAGGACAAATAATCAATCCACTCATCACAAGAAAGAAGAAGAAAAGCATATAATCCACGATACAAAGATCTACATGGTTGGGTAAGATTGTCTATGTCTGCACGCTAGCTATGATAATTTCACTTGAAGAATTCGGCAAACCATTAGAAGAGTTTCAAACCTTCTAACACTTAGACTACTCTTTCTTCGCAAGTCTCAATATCTCTCTCAGCCTTCTCTTATAAGTTCTCTTTGTGTTCCCTTTGATTTCTTGCTTACAAAGAATAACCTTAGAAAAGAATAAATAAGGGACTTGCCCTAACAATATGGGCATCAATAAAACTACCCAAAATGTGTGATCCTTTGAAGAGTTGTTGTAATGTGTTTATAACTATGCACTTTGTGGGAATGTCCACCCACCATATTTGCACCTCAATGAAGATGAGGTGCGCCTTAAATCTTTAATAAGAGGAGAGATTAAGCAAGTCCAAGGAACGCTTGAACTTCTTTGAAGTAACTGGCTTGTAAGTATGATAGTTGCATTCTCATCTATATGAATCTTCTTAATGTATATCTCACCTATAACAACCCACTCTTGAGTTCTGTGATACATAACAGTTATGTGTTTTATCCTCGTATAATATACCTAATTCGTTAACAAGCATATTGCACTCTGACTATCACAATATAGTGAAAATGATTTTTGTTGTATAGTACACAAATGAGTCTACTCTATGTTTAAAATGAAATATATGATGAAATAAGCATGAATGCATCAATTGTATATGAGGATTTTACCAAAAAAATTCATATAAGTAAGAAGACCCTAACCATAAACCTCACTCAAGGCGTGGGTGTGCAAAAGTGGTCACGTGTTTTTTTTTTTTTTGGATAATCGAACTCGTCGCTAGTGTAGAGTTGGTGTTTTACACCAGCAGTGAGTTCGATGTTTCCGTTGCGAGCAAAAAAAAACACAACTTTTTAACAATGAGTTATGAGAATCAAAAGATTTGAGAGGTCTGAGAGAGAGAAAGACACAAGAGATCACAATGGGCAGCTCCATCCAGCGATGGTAATTGGCAAACCAAGAGAGCATATTGGTTTAGGTATTGACCAAATTTCTTAGGTTAGGGCTTCTGTAGATAGACAAGTGTTTCACCAACAAGGAAGACTAGAACAAGCTTCTCGGATGATATAGGCACAGTGGAAACATATCTAAATAAGAGTCCTTAGTTACAGTGGGCTTGCGTAAGATTAAAGAAGATCCAGACTTTTCTAGTTATTGTAGCAATAAAGGGAGACCCAATTTTAGATTTGGGATGCAAGGTTTTCGGCTACAGATCTTGATAGATGAGATTGGTTCAGTTCCGATCAAAGGTGGGCCATGTCATGATTGTTTTTTAAGGAGAAGGGTTTTTACTAGTGAAGTAATCCAATTCGGATTTGCATGTGCACGCTGGACTTGAAATTGTTAGAAATTTATACTAAAAGCATACTTTTATGTATTTATCTTTGATTGGTTTATTTATTAGTAAAGTTTGTCTTTTCATCTTAATGCAAATTTGTATGGGCAAATAATTGTATGGTTATTTATTATGCATGTATATGTTCTTTATTCTATAAAGTAGACAAGTTGGTATGCAGAGCTCAGTTTACACACGGAAGACTTGTTTGTCAGTTTTTATCAAATATAAGTTATTTTTATTCACAATTTAAATGGAGTTGGACACACGATCGATACAATTGTAGCATGATGTTTTACCAAACTTGTGTTGGCTGTGGGAAACAATATCATTTTGACTCGTTATACTAATATGCTTTATGTGTATTGAACAGAAACACTTTTGGGTTTATTGTCTTTATACTGACTATATAAGATGATTAACATCTAAATGATTATTATAAGTGCTTGTACTCTTAATCCCGATATAAATAATAGACACATACATTTAGTGTTTAGCATTTTGATTTACAAACATTATTGACCCATTAAAAGGTCCTTGAGACCTTTCACTTAACTTATTTGATATGTCGGATACAAAATCCACCTACAGGGTTTGACGTAATCAAAACTTATAAGCTTCATCAAGGGGATATGATCAATTCCTATTATTGGACATAAATTCCAACAATAAACTAATATCCACCATACACGCAGTATAGTCTTCTAATTTAGTAAGATTATTGACCCATGAAAGGTCTCATTCCTTTGTAAATCAAAATACCAAACACTAAATATATGTGTCCATTATTTATATCGGGATGAATAATACAAGCACTTATAATAACTATTTGGATGTTAATCATCTTATATAGCCAGTACAAAGATAATAAACGCAAAAGTAGTCATGTTCAATACATATAAAGCATACTAGCATAACGAGTCGAAACTATACCGTTTTTTACAGCCAAGACAAGCCTATTCAAACATCATACTACAATTGTACCGATGGTGTGTCCAACTCCATTTAGATTGTGAATAACAATAACTTATATTCTATAAGAACTAACAAACAAGTCTTCTGTATGTAAGCTAAACTCTACACACCAACTTATCTACTTCATAGAATAAAAGACACACACATGCATAATAAATAACAATGTAACCATTTGCCCATACAAATTTTTATTTAGATAAAAAGACAAACTTTACTAATAAATAAATCAATTAAAAACAAATACATAAAAGTATGCTTTTAGTATAAATTTCCAACAATCTCCCACTTAGACTCAAAACTAAGCTGACTTGTATTTCAACCCCATTCCCTCCACATGACTATTAAAGCTCTTTACTAGTAAGCTCTTTTTAAAAGGATCTACTAGGTTGTCCGCCGATGCAATCTTGGTCACAATTATATTGCTTCTCTAAATAATTTCTCATATGAGATGATACTTACGTTGGATGTGTTTACCCTTTTTATGTATCCTGGGTTCATTTGCATTAGCAACCGCACCGATATTATCATAATAAAGTATTACAGGTGATTTTACCAAAGATACCACTTCTAGATCCATCAAGAAGTTTCTGAGCCAAACTACCTCATTAGTTGCTTCAGAAGCTGCCACATATTCGACTTCCATGGTAGAGTCAGCAATACATAATTGCTTAACACTCCTCCAACTTATGGCTCCACCTCCCAAGGTAAATACAAATCTTAAGGTCAACTTTCTAGCATCATTATCTTATAGAAGTCAAAGTCTATGTACCTAATGGGTATCAAACTCTCAACCTAGTAAATCAGCATATAAATTCTAGTCCTTTTAAGGTACCTAAGTATATGCTTTATTGCAGTCCAATGTTCTTTCTCTAATGAATCCTATGTGTAAAAGAAGTACAAAGACAATGTGGTGGTGTTATTAATACTTTATATAGATGACATTCTACTCAGTGGAAACAATGTCAGGGTGTTGTCTTCATTAAAGTATGGTTGAGCAGTCAGTTTAATATGAAGGACTTCGGAGAAACTAGTCACATTCTAGGGATCAAGCTCCTACGAGATCGAAGACAAATAACCACAGTTATGACAAGCCTGCTAAAAATCATGCTACAATCGTATCGATGGTGTGTCCAACTCCATTTAGATTGTAAACAAAAATAACTTATATTCTACAAAAACCAACAAACAAATTTTCCATGTGTAAGCTGAACTCTACACACCAACTTGTCTACTTTATAGAATGAAAGACACACGCATGCATAATAAATAATAATGCAACCATTTGCCCATATAAATTCTCATTAAGGTATAAAGACAAACTTTACAAATAAATAAATCAATCAAAGATAAATACATAAAAGTATGCTTTCAGTATAAATTTTCAACAAAACGAGCAAACAGAAGAGGATCGAGGCTTTCCTAGATCCACATAGTCGCAGGAAGAGAGTGCTTACAGCATTTATTGCTTCAAATTGAAGAAGGGTAGAAGAAGATAGTTAGGACGCTTTCTCTCTAAAGTAGGTTTGGATTTGTTGGAGTGCTCTGATCGGTATTTGCAGTGCAGTGCTTGGAGAAGAATATCAGATAAGAACATTCAGTCTCACACTGGATTTTGGGTTTGTAGAGAAGAGACGAGAGTCTCAATTGATTCAATGCCTAAGTTGAAGTCTCTACAAGTGGAGATTAAAGGGTTCTCTATTGGTTGCTTCACATTGGAGTAGGTGAAGAATGTATTTTGGTTAATGCTTGCTAAAGAAGCTAATCCAGCCTCACATCTTCTTCTCCTCTCTATCTTAGCCCTTGTGTGATCCTAACAGCATCGAAACATAAACAAAGGCAAATTTTTTTAAGGAAACAAGGAAGCATTGAGCTCGTTAGATCCTCTTATCAGCAGCGAGTTTGATGCTCCCCAATTAGATGCAAAAAAAAAAAAAAAAAAAAAAAGAGTGTGTGACTACTCTGGTGCACCCATACCTTCAGGGAGGTTTATGGTTTAGGAGTCCCTTACATGATTCTTTTGGTTAAATCCTCATTATATATTTTGGAATCATTATTTTATATTAAAAAAATTAAAATATATAACAATAGCATCGTTTGGCTTGAGTTAAGTTGAGTTAAGCCCATTAGACACATAACATGTCAGTATTTAAGATAGACATGACACAAACTCAACCCACACTTTACTCATGCACCTATTTTACTAACCAATTGAGCTATAGTTGAGAGATCTAGATTTGCACTTAAACATTTGATGGTTGTGGAGAATGGCCTCTTACCTTTTTGCTAAAAGGCAAATTGTATTAAAGAGAAAAGGAGGGAAGAGCTTTAAAAAAAAGCTCCTAAAAAAAAGATACAGAAGGATTCAAAAAAATGGGATCCATGCTCAACAGACCTGAGCAAAGCCAACAAAGAAAAAAGAAAACAAAAAATAATTACAAAAGAGCAGCTCTCAAAAAATTAATGATGGCAGCAAGGGGAGGCCAAAGGAAAGGATTATACCATTGATCTAAGGCTGAATTTAGCTGGATCCAAATAAGCCTTTTTGAGACATGGGTGGAAGGGACTTTGTTCAAGGTTGTAAATAGATCCCGATTCTCCGAAGGTTCAAACCCATTAAAAACCGAGTTTGGGTCCTTATTTAGGAACCAATGAGTAAACGGTTCTGGGTCTGCATCCCATATTTGAACCTGTGACCTAAACAGTTCCGAGTCTGATTCCACTTTGATTCTGACCCGTGGACTAGATACTCAACATATTTTCCCAATTTTTGAAATTTTTTTCTAAAATTTAGCTTTTGTCTAAAGCATTCTCTACACAGACCCGAACCTGCCCCATACATGGTTCTAATTCTTGTTTTGGGTCCATCCACTCTTTAACAATTCCGATTCCAGATCTAGAAAATTGGTTCCAAACCAATTTTGGTTCAGGGTCCGAGTCTGTCCTCTCACAAATGGTTCCAGTTTCGGGTCCAGCATGGACCTGAACCGGAACTGACCCATTTACAACTCTAACTTTGTTATCAAATCTACTCATATTTCTGAATTGCCAAATGACATACAATATGGAGAAGAAAACTATATATAGCCATACCTTGTTTAGCAAGTTTGTCACAGCCGAAAACGAAGATAGACCATAAAAAGTTAGGGCTGATATGAGAAAAAAGCAACCCATAGCCCAGAGGATCCATTTCCCAAGGGTTGAAACGAAAGAGCAAGTGAAAAAAAGCTAATGCATAGATTCACTGTCTAAATTGTAGAGCGAGCAGACAGTGGAGAGGTTGACACTAATTTTTTAAGCCCAATCATTAGTTGAAAGTCTCCTATGCATTAATCTCCAAGAGAAGCAAGAAAGTCTAGGATTCATAAGAGGATGCCAGATTTAGTGAGCCCAAGGCTTGAGGGATCTTGAGCGAACTAATTCCCAGGTTCCTCTGAAGGAAAGCTCGGCAATGGAAGAGATGGAGAGAACCAAGAAATCATTAGCCTGCTGATTGATCTAAATAGCTCTAGCCTTAACAAGGAAGTCAGCAACTTCAGTGGGAAGGTGTTGAGGGAAAGCCCAATTGTTTCCATCAATGATGAGAAAAACTTTGATAGCATGAGGGAAAGAAATATGAGGGAATCCATCTACAATAGTTATTTTGTCCAGCCACCTATCATACCATAAATTGATCTCAATCCATTTCCAATTATCCACTTGTAATTAAGCTTAAGCATAAGACCTAGCTTCCAAATAAATTTCCAGATGAAAGAGCTTGATTTAATACTATTGTGATCCCATAAAGAAGAATGCTTGAAATAATCTGTTGTGGAACTACGTAACCTAGATGGATGAAGAAGATGAAGCAATCCAAGCAAGTTTTAACAAACTGGCTTTATTGACTTCAGCTAACTTACGCAAACCAAGGCCACCCTCCGATTTAAGCAGGCAAATATTATTCCAACTAACTTTGACTTTCCTCTTACTTTCACCACCAGGCCAAAGGAAAGAGTTAATAAGCCTTTAATGTCACCCACCACTTTGAAAGGAATAGGAAAGACCATCATGCAGTGAAGAGAGATGGAGCTTAGCACATGCTTCACTAGGATGAGCCTTCCAGCAAAAGAAAACAATATATTCTTCCAACTAACAAGTCTCTTCCAGATGTTATTGATTAGCAAAAAGAAATGAGCTCTTTAGGGGCGCCTATAATAATAGCGAACCTAGATATTTCCCAAGGTAGGCGGCCAGATGAATGCCCAGGGTGGAGGAGATAAGTCTCTCCCTTTTTTTTTTTTTTTTTGTAATTACAGTTGCCAACAAATATGTTACTTTTCTACAAGTTAAACTTCTAACCCAAGGCAACTTGATAAAATTTCATGAGAGACTTTAGAAAGGATAAGGATTTTTTGTTGGCTTTCATGAAGACCATGATGTCATCCGCATAAAGAAGGTGGCTGGTAACTAGGTCAATGTTTGAGATCGGTAAAATACAACCTTTAGAAACTATGTTTTTAAGGTTGAGGCTGAAGATTTCCTTAGCCAAAATGAAAAGATAAGTGGAAAGAGGGTCACCCTGTCTGAGACCACAACCAACAGAGAAAAAACCGCAAGGAACTTTATTAACTATCACCGATCCTTTAGTGGTTCAAACACATTCAAAGATCAAATTAATCCAAGAGTCAAAGAACCCAAAGAACTTGAGGGCCTTGAACAGGAGTGGCCATTCTAGTTTGTCAAAAGCTTTAGTGATATCCATTTTTATGCACATGATCCATGCTTGGAATTCGTATTTACTTTTTGAAAAAGCTCATAGGCTAGGCTGATGTGTTGATGAATGGACCCCTCCTTGATGAAGGCCGCCTTGTTTTTAAAGTTAAGGGAGGGAAGAATATAAGACAGCCTATTAGCCAAGATCTTGGAAATGATCTTATAAGAGAAATTAAGAAGGCTAATAGGTATAAAGTTTGCAAAAGTGGATGGAGAAGCAATTTTTGAAATTAGGGTGATAATGTAGTTGTTAGAGGCTCTTTAAGGATTTTCCTTGAGGAGAAAAACTGATAGATAGCTCGGTGAACATCTTCGGCAATGATAGGCCCAACAAAAGTGAAGAAAACACTAGAGAAACCGTCTGGCCCAAGGACTGTGAGAGTTGAGTTCAAAGACTACATTCTTAATCTCCTCTTCATATGGAACAACTGAGAGGATTTTATTTTGGAAGGAGGATACTCTGCTTGAAGGGGTTGGAATATTGAAGATGGAGTTCATATTAGGAGAACCAAAGGGCTGTAATAGGAAAGAAAAATATCTAACAGCAGCTTGATTGATTTGCTCATCATCAACTAAATTGGTGCCATTGTCCATGATGGTTAAAATCTGCTTTGATTTAGAGCTTGTTTGGTAGGTCTAATCTTATTTTTATAGACAATTCAAAATAGAGCCATTAAACAAAGAGCTAAAAAAAAGAGGCTAGAATTAAAATATGTGTTTGGCAATGGAAGCATCTATTTTAAATAGACCATTTTAAACAAATAGTTAAAAGCTTTTCACAAATATATTAAGATCTACTAGATATCGAGCCTGGAAGTTTTACATGATAACCATGTTTGGCCTCCTAAAGAGATCTAACGGTTTGGATCTTATGTTTGAGGCCCCTAATTTTTTAAAAAAATATTTAATAATTCACGTTTTTACATAAATATCTCAAGTTTGGTGATGATCCAACGGCTGAAATTTGGTCTCACAATAGTCATTGACCTTCTGCACATTTTCAATGGTTTGGATTGTTATTTACTGTCCCAGAAATAATTAAAAAAATAAAAAAGGGACTGCCTGTGGACTAGTTACAAATTCAGCATATTAAATTCAATGGTTGAAAGTTTTTCACAAATATCTTGAGATCCACAAGGAATCAATCCTTGAAAATTGACCCCATAGCCGTTTTTAGTCTTCCCAACATTTCTAATGGTTTGGATCTTGTGTTTGGGCCCCACAGAATTCAAAAACTAATATCCAATGGCTCACGCTTTCTTGCACATATCTCGAGATTCAGGATGAATTAACGGCTAAAATTTGGATGGGTGGCCGTAATTGATCATGTGAACATTTTCAACGGTTTAGATGGAGATTTAGGGGCTTGGATTTCGAGAAAAATTGAAAAAACATACTGGGCGTGATCTATGAAAACACTGTAGCTGGGCACCTCTTTTTTTTTCCTCTTATTTAGAAATGCATCACATGGCTTCCTCTCCAAAATAGAGCTTTTACCTTTTATTGTCTAAGATAAATAGAGCTAAATACACATACCAAACGCCTCTATTTTTTTAACTCTATAAATTTTAGACATTTAGACAATAATAGCCTAAAAATTAGACATGCCAAACATGCACTTACTCCTCATCTTGGCGTAGGTCTAGAAAAAAAAATTTTCGGTCCCCTTCCTTGATCCAGTTTATTCTAGTCTTCTGTTTCCAATGAGTCTTCTTTGGATGAAGGGCATTGTGAAGATTGGATTTGGCACAAAGCAAGAGGATAGCAATGGAGTCAGAAGGATTAGAATCAAAATCCCGCTGGGTAAGAAACAATTCATCTTTAGAACCTTGTATGTTAGAGTTAAGATTGCCAAAAAAAAACTTCAATATTCCATTTCTTCAAAAACATTTTCACTGCCTTAAGCTTCTAGAAAAGAACAAACTGAGGGCTCCCATGAACTTCTATCTCCCAAACTTGATTAACAACCTCCAAAAAATGGGGATGATTGATCCACATGGCCTCAAATTTGAAAGGAGGTCTTTTGTCTTGAATCTGATTAGAATGTGAGAGAAGCAATGGGCAATGATCAAAAGAAAGCTGAAATAAGTGAGTTACAACCAGGTCATGGAAGGAGTCAATCCATCTGTGATTGAATAATGCACGATCCAATCTTGGACAAACCAGAGATCTACCACTTCTGTTGTTTGAGCAAGTGAACTTGCTCCCTTTGTTTAGGGATAAAGAAGAAGAAGAGGCGGATTCATACTGAATTTCACTGTCAAATATTTTGCAATGACATATATCAGAAGAATTGTCTGTATCTGATGTTATTGAGGATCCTTTTAAAATAGTTTTTAATTCTTTTTTGGTTTTGACCTTTAATTGTGGGCAATCACGGGCTATCTGGCCTTTTTCTTTGCAATTATAGCATTGTATTTCCTTTTGTTTTTGTTTAGGGTAAGAAGAAGATAGTTTTTCTTTTGTAAAAGATTTGTTTGTTTCTTTAAAAGGATTGCGATGAAAGGATTTTTTATGATATCTTCTTGAGGGCATATAATATCGTGGTGTTGCAAATTGTTTAGATTTTCTTTTCTGGTAATTCCTTTTTAAAGTGTTCTTTTTCTTTTGGCTAGAAGGACTAATTAAAGGTTCTATGCCAAATTGATAACAAAAATCTCCAAGTTCATATTTGCTGATGCTTTTTTGATTTTCAATTTGTCGTTTGAGTTTGATTTCATTGCATAATGAAAATCCAACTTTATTAATTTTTTGGATTAAATCTCCATATGTATACATAGCATAATTCAAATTCCATAATTTTCTGATATTAATTCTTCTCTAACTTTTTCTGCAAAAAGTTTAGGAAGACCTGATATAAATTTTTCTTTCCAAAATTCTGAATTGCTTAAATCAATTGTATAAAGTTTTGATAAGAAAACATCTTTATACCAACGAAAATCAGATAATGTTGGACAGGATAAATTAATTAATTGAGTTTTTAATTTTTCTTCTACATTCATATAATTTCCAACAAAATGTTTAATTATATTGCTAATAAGCATATAAACGGAATCAGGGATCATTTGTCCTTGAGGGGTAAGGATAGGATTTCCGGATGGATCTCTTTTTACTGCATTTAGAATAGCTTGTCTTTCTAGATCTGATAAATATTTTTCCCACGAACCATTTAATTGTCCAGTAAATCTAAGGACAACTGCATTTGCTGCATGCCTGTGATCAGTACCGGCAGCTATGATTTTAGAAGCATATATCATCATCTGCTGGCATAACTGGATGATTTGATATTCAGATAATCCGTCTACACTCCATTCATATATTGATGAGCTTTCAAATTTAAGACCATTTAAAGTAGCTTGTTCTTCAAATTGAAGATCAACTGGAGTTGGTCGTGGATAATAATTTCTTGTTTTAGCTGTAGTAACAATTGGTTTTTGTCTTTTAAATATTTTATTGAGTTGTAGAGAGTCTTGATGGTTTTGATCAGCATCTAGATGTTCCTCTTGAGAATTTTCTTCAGAGTCTATGGCTTCGGAATCGGTGCCAGAATTAGAATTTTTAGAGGTTGAGCCTAACACATTTATAGATTTTTCAGCTTTTTGATCTTTATTTTCTTGAAGTTTTATGTTAGTAAAACTGTGTGATAATTGATTAATGAGTTCATCAGAAAATTTTAAAGGTTTCTTTTCTAACTTGATATCCCTTAGGATTTCACCCTGGAAACCTAAAGTTTGTGTCTTAATTACTTTTTGAGAAGAGGATGATTCATGGATTTTGAAAATAGTTTCTACTTTATCTTCAATTCTATTGGTTTGTTGGCCAATAGTATGAAGGTTAATATTTGTATAATTATTTTGTTCTAAAATATGACATAAGTCTGATTTGTAAACAAAGTCAGATTTTCCTTTATCTCCTTAGATTTTTGCAACATCTTTTATGGGTACGGCTTAGGTGTCTTTATAAATGATTTGATGTAGAGGAGGATATATTGATTCTTCAGTTCTCTGCGGAGAAGAACTGGTGGAAGCTATGATCCATGATGAACTTAATTTTGTTATCATATTTATGGATAAATCTTCACTATTAAATCTTCACTATTATATCTTTTCTTCATGGCTAATTTAAGCCAATCAAAAAAATAGATATTTATTTCATTATCACACATATATTTATACCATTTTTCTTTTAAGAAGTCTTTATGTTCTGGAGAAATATATTTAAAGAAAGCTTTTGTCAAAGGATGAGTGGCTAAATTCTTTTTTAACATTTCTTTATCAATTTCAAAACTTTCAATAACGTTTATATTAAAATCAGCTTCTGAGGGATTGTATGTGTGAGATGAAGAAGCTTGATAAGAAGGATAAACAAGTCCTGTAGGCCTCAAATTTATATGAGGTGGTTCCTGTATGGAAGATCCTACAACAGAAGGAGGATGAGAAATAGGCTTTTTAGAAGGTTGATAAACTGTAGGGGTTGTATTTCTAAAATCTGTTTGGGAATTTATTTCAACACTTCCATCTTCATGTTCAATTATGTTTTCAATACCTTGATTTTCTTTAGGTTTTTCCGGTTGAGCATTTTCTAAAAGCCATTTTCCGGATAAATTAATATCATTCCATTAGATAAGTTTAGGAATATTGACTTTATTTTTTAAATTGGTTTGGAATAAGGTAGTCATACCTCTGGCTTGATTAGAATAGGCTATGCCTGGGACCACTGAATTCATAAGTTTATAATAAACTCTATAAACGAGGGTAAGATTTTGATTATGAGGATTCATATCAAAACCTTTTGTCTGGATGGCTAAAGTGAGGGCTTCATGTGCACCTGGATTTGTAAGAGAAACAGAGAAATTTGGAAAACAGTTGAAAAAAGTAGGGCCATTAGCCAAACTTGATTCAACCATTCCTATTAATAAATCACTGAATTTTTTATGTCTTGTATCTTGGACATACATGAGAGCTTCTGTTCTCAGTCCAAGTCTTGTTAGAGGCTTTAAAGCAACTTGCACCAAGCCAAAATGGATATAATTATATGTTTTAGCATATTCTTGTATTTCTTGGGGCTTAATTAAAGAAAGATGCTGAATATTACTAGTAATGGATTCAGTTCGTTCAATAGTTTTTATTTTATAACTTGATTTTAATTGAAAACTTCCCATTTTATAAACTTCATGTTTTTGAACAGTTGGAATTGTCCAGTCACAAATAATTTGATCTAAATCATCATAGCTAATTTCTTCACTATTTTTAATAAACATGGAAGATAAGGAGTTTGATGATGATGATGATGAAAGTACAAGCTTCTTAATAAGCTTAGCCATAATTTGTATTACCGAGTTATTTTAACCAAATCCACCACGAGTATCTAACGCTTTGAGGATTTACATACCAACAACACGCCTTAAAACGCCTTCACACGGCTTAACAACGGCGATAACAATGGCTACCTCTGCGCTCCGGGCGGAATATGGTTAAAATTTCTCAATAATAACAAACACACAACTAAGTATTAAGACTTTTGACTCTCTTACTTCTAAGTCAGCAATTCCTTAAATAACAACAATAAAACACAACATAACTAAAATAAGTGAAGCAATACTCACAAAGCAACTTTATTGATAATCAAAACTGATTACAAGTGGACTTGATGACACACTCCCGGGGCCAAACTTGTCTCTGATACCAAAATGGGACGGAAAGGTGGAGGGTGTATGGGAAGAGATGGCTTGATTTTTTGATAGGACTGGTTTCCAACTGTTGCCTGTGCATGAGGCTGCATAGGTCTATTTATAGTAATTACAAACTGAATTTACATTTCATTACAAGTGTCTGTCATTTGGATTTTCATTTCATTTACTGTAGCCGTAAATGCTGCAGCTGGTGCTGGTACTGCATTTGATCTATCTGACACACGTTTCACTGTATTGAAGCATGCTGCATACGTGTCGTTGGAGTATGTGCTTTATAACTTCCGGTAAAAGAGGTGTTATAATGCTTCTGTAGGATTGTAGGATAGCCTATATGTAGGCTTTGACTTTGCTCTTACAAAGAACTTTTATATGGGATAAGCTTTAGCTGTAGCCGTTTTCTTTGACTTTGTTGTACTTGTTTCTTGAATTTTTTAATTCAAAGAGGCTTGATGGAGTGCGAATGAAAAGTGACGATAGCAACACGTGGTTACTTTTGCCGGTATCACGTGGCCGTGGACGCGGGTACGGGAACTTGCTTGATAAGGATGCCCTTCTTCTGGATGACTGTTGGAGATCTGCATGAGTGCATCAAGCATCAAAATACTTTGTGGAAATTTGAGTGGCTTGATAAGGCGGATGTCTTGTCGGGACTTATTTTTTCCCTTTTCTTCGAATAGAGATGAATCCTTCATTATCACTTTTTATCTCTTCTGCATCGGTATCTGCTTCCGGAGCAATAGTTTCAAAGGGATTATCATCAGCCCAGAGATGATGTAGCTGGTGACCGAAGCTTAATGGCGAGTTTTTAGAGGATCTTTCTTTCTGTATTTGTTCCATAATTTCTTTTTGGAGATCTTTTTTGAGCTGAAGAAGATCTGCTGCTGCAAGAAGAGCAGAAGAAGAGGCTGAACATGAATTCTTTTGTTTGTCTGGATTACTGGATGGAGGAAGCCTTTCTTTATCTTTTTCAGGAGTTCTGAGAATTTCTGAAAAGGATGGCTTTAGGGCTTGATCAGCAGAATATTGCTGCAGGATTGTCGTATAATCAAATTGATGCCAGAATTTGATATACATAACTCTGGATAGAACCGGTGGACTGAAGTCCATTTCTTTATAAAAATTCCATTTCAGGATCCATGGGATTTCATGCTTGCAATAAAATTGCATGGTGACATAAGGTTCTGTTGCTAGCTGTAAATATTGATAAAGGCTTTTTTCTTCAGTTTTGAGAGAGGCTTTATATGATACAGAATAGGATTCATAAATAGGAAGAAGAGCTTGAGGAAGGAGATCTTTAGTGGCTCCGTATGGTATCCAAAATTGTGTAAAAACCCACATAGGTATTTTATGGACATTGGATTTAAACCGAATAAACCAGGAATGCTGGAAGGATGGGTTTTGATAACAGAGAATGGCTTCCCAAGCGGAAATATAGTCATAATAATTAAAGATGAGGTCTGAATCAATTCTTTGAGGCATATAAAGAGGTTGTCCCCAATCGTCTGCTGAGAGGATATGCATAATCTTGATTTTTGAATATAGGATGTTAATATGGGATGGTAAAGCATTTAAATATGAGTTTTTAGAACCATCAGTATGGTCTATAGTGCAGCTGCTAGTTCGGATAAGGATTTGCTCATATGTTTTATAATCAAGGGTTTGAAAAAAGAAATGGTCGGGAGCGAATAGGGTCTGGATAATATGTTCCATAGGAAAGGTTTCTGTATAAAATGTATCATCTAACGAAAACATTCTTAATGGTGGTTTTGGGATAAAATATTGGTTTTTAGATACTTGAGGTTTTCTGGATGTAGAGCTTGATGGGTTTTGAAATTGAGGAATATTAGAATTATGGGTTGCTCCCCATCTTTCAAGATAATTGCCACTAGGTTTTCTGGATATAGGTGGATAAGCTTTATCAGTAGGGGACCTGAAAGGTCTAATCTGCTGAGGCCTCATTCTTTTGTCCTTGTAAAAACTCACGAGATAAAAAGTCAGGAAGAGAATTATTTTTGCCTGCATTATACTCAATGTCAAAATCAAATATAGCTAATAAAGCTTGCCAGCAAGCAAAGATTTGCTTAGCAGCAAGATTTTTAACATCTTTTTCTAAAATTTCTTTAGCAGATTTACAATCTATTTTTAATAAGAATTTTTTATTTAATAAATCACTTTAGAACTTCATTATACTATTTACTATAGCGAGGATTTCTTTTTTAATAGTTGAATAATTCTGTTGTGTGGATGTCCAGGTTCCGAAAGTGAAACGAATGATTTCTTCTGTTCCAAGAACATTTTGTTGAAGGAGAATTCCACCAAAACCTACGTCAGATGCGTCGGTTTGAACTATTTTTAATAAATCAGGATGAGAGATAGTTAAACAAGGTAAATTTTGGACTTTTTGCTTAATAGTTTGGACAGCTATTGTATGGGCAGGTGACCATTTTACCGGATTTTTTATTAAACGGAGTTGTAATAATTTTCTTTCCTTGGCAAGATCTTTATAAAAATCAGAGACGTAATTAAGGCATCCAAGAAAACGTTGTAATTGTTCTTTATTGAGGATTTCATCAGGAAATTGAGAGGCAAACTTAATGACTCTTTGAATTGGAGAAATAGTTCCTGTTTTAATTATAAAACCAAGGAATTGAATTTCTGTTTGAAAAAGCTTCATTTTCTTTTGAGATAGAACAAGTCCATTTTTGATAATAATCTTCTTGAAAATATTTAAATGCTTCCAATGGTCACAAATAGATTTTGAAAACACAAGAATGTCATCAATATAGACGAGTGTAAAATCTTGATATGGTTTAAAAATATCATTCATAATTCTTTGAAATTCTGAAGGAGCATTTTTCAAGCCAAATGGCAGAACGTTCCATTCATAATGACCAAATGGGACTGTAAAAGCAGTTTTATATCTATCTTCAGGGGTAATTTGAATTTGCCAAACTCCGGATTTAAGATCAAATTTAGAAAAAAGGAAGGCACCAACTAGGCGATTGATGAGATCAGTTTTATTTGGAACTGGATATCTTATGGATTTTAAGACTTTATTTAAAGGCTTATAATTGATAACAAGACGGGGAACACCGCGTTCTTGTTCAGGCACTTTATTTACATAAAAAGCAACACAACTCCAAGGGGATTGTGATTTTTGAATAAGCTTTTTATCAAGAAGATCATTAATTTCTTTTGTACATAATTGGACAAGATCTTTATTCATCTGAATAGGACGAGCTTTTGTAGGAATTTGAGATTCTTCAAAATTATCAATATATGGAAGAGAAACTGTGTGGTGTTTCCTGTGCCAAAAGGCAAAAGGAAGGTCAGAACAACATTCTTTTTCAAGAGATTTTTTAAATTGTATTAAATCATTTTGAAATTCTGGGTTTTGTAACCCTGCTTCTATTCGTAGAGAATTCAGATCTTCTTGAAGATAGGCAATTTGTTTTTCTTTATATGAAATTTGATTTTGTATAATATTGATCTGTTGCATGGGAGTTGACTCAACAAAATCAAAAAGTAATTCTTTATTGTCTTTCATAGTTTTAAGGCCTGATGAATTAATTTGAAAAGGCTGTAGAAGTTATAGAAAGGGATTCCCAAGGATAACATCATTATTTAAATTCTTTCCTAAAAGGCAATTAGTTTTTATGCACATCTCGTTTTTACAGATATGGACATTATTTACTTTATAATTAATATGAAGTTTATTATTAGCAGTAGCTAGGCTGAGTTTATTTTTGGTTTTTTTATAATATTTTGTTGGCACTAATCCTTCTCTGATTAAATTAGCATCTGCGCCACTATCTAGTAAGCAGAGTGCTTTAATAGAGAAGTTCTTGATCTTAATTGTAATTTGAGTTTTCCACGGTTGGAGTGGATTTTTTGTTACAGAATTTACAAATTTTCCCTCAAAGTTCTCTTGTTGCTCTCTATTATCTTTATCCTTTTGAAGTTCGAGATTCTCAAAACGTTGTTTAAGTTCTTGAAGTTCATTTAAATTTTGTTTTAATTCTTTTATTTCTTGCTTTTGATTATTAATTTCTTTATAAATATCTTGTAGAGATATATGAGGAAGAGCTTTTTGCTCTCCTAATCCATTTTTCATGTTAAGCTGTTCAGCTACACTTGGAATAGAAGATTTTTCTTTTTTATTTTCTTTTGTTATTTTTTGTATTTTCTCAAAATATTTATTTTTTAATTTTTCTTCTTTGAGGTCTTTAAACATTTCTAAAAGCATGTCTTTTTGGGCTGAAAGAGCATTTAAGGAGAACAAAGGAGAAGAATACGTGTTATTAGACTGAAATGAGGAATTTGTATGACATAAGTCAAAGGCTGATTTACCCTTATCTCCTTGGATTTTAGCAATGTCTTTTATGGGTACGGCTGAAGTGTCTTTTTGATGTAAAGGAGGATGTATAGATTCTTCAATTCTTTGGGGAGAAGAACTGGTGGAAGCTATAATCCATGCTGAACTTAATTTTGTTATCATATTTATGGATAAATCTTCAATATTATATCTTTTCTTCATGGCTAATTTAAGCCAATTAAAGAAATAGATATTTATTTCATTATCACACATATATTTATACCATTTTTCTTTTAAAAAGTCTTTATGTTCTGGAGAAATATATTTAAAGAAAGCTTTTGTCACTGCAGCCGAGGACAGGAAAAGGCAGCAAGATCGGATCCCTGTTGCAAACCCAATGAAAAGAAGAAGAAAACCTAGGTATATTCCAAGTCAGCTTGGGTCAGTTCGACCTGATCCGTGGAGAAAGTAGCCTAGTTCAAAAAAAGGTTGGGTCAATTCCAGGTTAGGTAGGTCGAACCATTAGCATACGTTAGTGGATTGTACAGTCAAAGGCCAGATTTGATCAAACCGACAGCTGAAGTTTGTTTCTGCGATATCTTGATCATTCGCCATTCGATCGGAGATCTGTTTATGCCTACGGACTTGTTTCGAGTAGATATACATGTTTATGGAAGAAGATTGGTTGTTTGATTGTCAACGATGAGTTTGACCAAATCGGAGCGCGGAAAATCGTTTCTACGATATCAGAGCATCCGAGATCGGATTTCAGATCCGTTTTTTCCAGCGTACTCATTCTAACGAGATCTACATCTTAGTGGGGAAATCTTGAAAAGAGAAGATTGTTGCTCTCTACTTGCCTAAACTGGAGAAATCTGGATCTGCATACATTGCCAAGAGACATCCTGTCTTGATTACAGAAGGAAGAAAAATACGATTCAGACAATACGAATGTGACAGAAAGTTCAGATGGTTGCAAGGTAGCATGTTTGGTAGAATCTGCTTATGTCATCAAAGGAACAAATCACACTGAAGGTTCCTAGATTTTAGATTCTGGTTGTGACTATCATATGTGCTATAGTAGAGATATGTTTGACACCTATACATCTTGTGAGGGTAAATCTGTTTGCATGACAAAAAATGCAGAATCCAAGTGCATTAGAGTTGGAATAGTGAAAGTCAAGATGTTTGATGGGATGTTACGCACCCTAACGAATATGATGCATGGTCCAGATTTACGAAAAAAGTTCATTTCTTTGGGGTCCTTAGACTCCAAGGGTTACAAGTGTAGTGTAGCAGGTGGAGTTATGAAGGTGGTTAAGGGAGCAATGGTCATCATGAAAGGTGACTTAGTCAAAGGTCTCCACAAGTTAGCAAAGGGTACAGTTACGGTGTAGGTGGAGTAGTTCTAAGATAAAAGAAAAAGTCAATTGAGGTGGAATTAGTTGATAAGTTGAAGATGGGGCAAGATAGTGAGTGATTCAAATATCGATATCACTCAGATTCGTCAATGGATTCGAGCTTTAAGTTCGATGTGGAGTTTGATGAGAAGATGAACTTTGCTCAAAGTTCATGTGCTGATTCAACATGTCAAAGTGTTGAAAGAAAAAAATTGCACCGTTGGTGCATTGATGTATCATTTAGTAATGTATATGAAGACATTGCCGGTTTTATCTCTTGGTAGCTCGAGTTATACGGAATCCAAGCCAAGGTGGAGATTGTTGGGTTTATGTCTTATATTCCGGTTTAGTCGGATGGGTCCACTAGGTTAACCAATGACCGGTTTAAGGTCATGGGTATTTTGATAATTGTACTGTCACGACCCGAGCCCAGAAATCGGGGGTTAGCGAAAAGCTAAACCAGTGACACACGTACTCCCGTGCACGTGCATCCAAACCCAGTCCAGATGCACACGCACAAGGGATCTAACACGTGCGAACTAAGCGTACGCGGAAGCTGTACATATCATAGCAAGCAACAAAGGAAAAGCGGCAAATACAAATCTCCCAAAAATACAACAAAACTCAAACAGATGACCGATGAAAGATATGCATGTGCGCACTCGGCAGAGATGATCAGGCCCACTCTGCCAAACCGGAGGGTGCCTCTACACTCGGCCCTGCAGCCTCCTCGACCGCCGGGGAGCTGGGCAAGGGATCTGTGCCTGCAACACCACAGACAACACAATGAATACAACGATCCAACAAATACAAGTAACAGGGATGAAACACTCATAGTATCAAATAAAATAATGACAGAAGATTAAATACAGAGTTCCATCTTAGTATGCTAAGCAAATCGTGCATAGAAATAAAGCATGATAATTGAATCAAACATAGAAATACTGAACTAAATGGCTACTACATTAACCATATTCTCTCCAATAGAGAGCAGAGCAAAGCAGAAGAGAACACCACTGACCGGGCCAGGGTACAAGTGGGTCTCGGTTCCTGGGTTCCGGGGTCCCAAGACAAAGCGACACTGCAGTGATACAGAGATACAGAGATCTAAGCCAGAGGTAACCCCGTCGGGCATCCTAGGGCTGAGGCTGAGTAGAGCCAGACTAATACCAATCAAATCAAATCCAAGAGAAGGGAGATTATCCGCTTTGGACTCACCGATGACAAAGACCGGATCTTATCCTCACGTTTTAATCTCTGGGCAGAGCCACCAGGGAATACCCAAAATATATAAAGCCAGAAATATACAAAACATAGCCAAAAGACAGATCAGAACATAGATTAAGTCAAAGCACAGCATAGATCAAAGCATAGTGCAGATCGAAGAATAAAACAAAGATACCGGACGAAAGCAAAATGACTGCGGAATGCATAGACATAGATTGGCAGAACAAAGGGCAAAACTATAAACATTATGCAATGCATCTCAGATTAATACAGAGTCAAGGGTCATTACAAGCCAATACTAATCTAGTTGCTCACTGTCACTAACTGTGCATGTTGATGTAGTTTTAAGTTATTCAATGCACCGTTGCCATCCTAGTGTTGCAATGTAATCCTCATGTGCACCGAAGTCCCTTAAACCAACACCCATGGGGGGGTGCTTAACAGTGAATCAACGCTCACATGAATGAGTCACAGCCTAACAGACTCTTCATGCGATCCAAAGCATCCAGTGGGCCGGTTTACGTGGGTGGCTAACCTGTATTTGACCCCTACAAGCCTCACCATTATCCTAAGTTTTATGTCGGATTTGCCATGCCTAACGGTTTAGCCATGAGAGACCTATGGTTGAGCCGAAGACATCTTACGCGCTCATCGTAATATGCACTACGGCTTAACCGTGGTTCCATTAAAAACACAGCTAAACTGGTCATCTTCCACCTCTGATCTGATACCTTTTTCGGCTGAGCTGCGATCAGTATACGGCTTAGCCGTAGACCAATCCACGGCTTAGCCGTAGCATTCCACGGCTTAGCCGTAGCTACACCGTAGGAGTACTGTATCGGGAAAATTTCGACTAATCAGAGATTTAATTCACGGCTGGGTTACGGTTGGGTCACGGCTAGCTTACGGCTCAGCCGTAGGACCATCTACGGCTTAGCCGTAGCCTAGCCGTAGAACAAAAGTGAAATTGCAAGTCTCTAGAAATCAAGCCGTAGAAGTTTACGGCTTAGCCGTACAATACAGAAACAAAATCGGGCTGAATACAGAAGCTGGAAAATTGGTACAGAACGTTCCAAAACAAGCTCAATTACTCTCTACATCTTAGAAATTGGTTGTAAAACACTCTACACAAAGAATAAGAATGAATCAAAGCAATCAAACAAAACACCCATATGTGTTATCAATTCCTGTACTTATACTTGCCTCAAAACTCTGTCAATCCACTGAATCAAGCTCCAAATCAACTAAAATCAAAGCAAATCAAAAAAATAAACCATGCATGAGATGAAGACACAGCAACAGAGAAAGAGAGGTGCAATTGGAGATGAAGAAGAAGGAGTTGCAGAGAACCCACTCACCAAAGCCACAAAACACAGACAGAGATGAGAGAGAAAGAGGAAGAACCCAATCGAATCAACTCCCACAACCACTAGAGACCTAGAAGAGAAGTGAAGAGAAGAGGAAGGAGAAGAACGGACGTGGCTGAGCTGCATGCAATGACTAAGGCAAATGGAATGAGCAGGGAGAGACACCTGGGCTCATGACCTGTATATATATAGGTTTGGAGTTTAAATCAAGAGCCAAAGAGTTTAAGCTATTTACAGTTTAAGTCATACGAGGGTCTAGCTTCTCCAATTGACTCCGAATGAGTCTGAAACAGTTACGGAAAATAACGAGCTCAACAAAATACCCGTGCTGACACCAAGATGATGCAAAAATGATACAAGCAAAGCAAAAGCAAAATTACGAAAAAGGGCTTAGAACTACCTATCTCAGGTCAAAGGTTACTCAACTACCTATCCAAGACCCAAAACCAAATCCGAAAGAAATAATCAAAACAAAACACACTAATGAGCCACTAATCCGGCTCAAAGGGGATCGGAGTGTTACATGTACCGAGGTTTTCTTGGTGGCTAAGAAAGCGAAGATTATATATGTATATAGTCTATAACCCTAGATCTTGCATTGAAAGAGAGGTGAGAACTCTCTTGCCCGTGGTGTTCCCACACCACGTAGGATAGACAATGTGAGAGAGTGAAAGTCTCTGTATACTTTACTTTTCATAGTGAATATGATCATCTTTATGCATCAAATATAGCCTTGCTTAGGTGAACCACATAAATCTCTATGTCTCTTTTCATGTTGTTGCTTCTTTATTGACCTTATGATTCATGTATGTGCACAACATGTGATGTCAAAATCACAACATTTTCCATTGTCATGACCAGGGAAAACCAATAAGGGTAAGGGAGGTTTTGCATAGGAGACCTCAATTTTTGTTTCATCATCTCCTTCAAAATTAGCTAATATAGACTTGGGCTTCGGTTTTTTTGAGTCTAGAAAAACCAAGATTCTTGCATATGTTATGATTTTTTTAGAAGCTATGACTTTATCCAGCTTCAAAGGATGACCAACAGTGCTGGCCAAGGAAAGTAGAAAGTTGTCACTCCAACAGTGGTAGGGGATGCCCTTCGGACGAATCCAAACACGAAGAGAGGATAGCCATTCAGGAAGATCATTCCCAGATGACCAAAGGAAGAGATGGAGTCTTTTACTGTTCACTGAAACCAAGGATTGAAGGATGAGAAAGCCTTTATCCTTAGCTAAGGCAAATCTAAAAATGAAGAGACCTTTTTCTGTGAAGGAGAGTAGAGGACGCTTGTGTAGATGCCAAGAGACCCGGATGTATTGCTTTAGCCATTCAATCATTGGCCGTTTCCCAGAGAGTCTGCCAACTGCAGCAAAGGAGAAGGAATTTTTACTGGATGCCACCATGGAACAGGGGATTTTCAAGGCTGGTTTACCATCTTTCCATGTGGTTTGGGGGTAGATTAGAGGTAAGATAACTTCATGGGAGGAAAAAGAGGCTAGCAAGCAATTTGTTAGGGAGATTGGGAGTTGAAGAGACGTTGCTGATAGGGGAGCCATCTTTTAGGAGATTGAGAAGTTCTTCCAACTGTTGAGATTAGCTAGTTTCCATGGTAAAAGCATCCATAATGTATTTCAACTGAGAAAGAGAGAATGAGGGGTCTGTGGAAGATGGATCGAGAGGTATGGGTGAGTGCTTAGCATATTATGCAGGATTTTTTTTTATAGGAGTGGGGGGGATTGGGGTTAGGAATTGTAGAGCACCCCCTTTTTCGCCAGGGGTTAGGGATTCAGTTTGGATGAATTAGGTCGAAAATGGCCTCTTACCAAAGTAGTAAGAGGCATTAGTTCTCACCTAACTATCAGAGTTTGAACCATGGGTACGCCACCTTCTATCAAATGAGGGCGCCTTCCCTCATCGAGGGCTCCCTTACGTCACTCGAGGTCTCCTTTCCTCACCTGGCTGTTACGCTCAGATCCCGGGAATTGGAGATTAGAATGAGCTTCCGAGGTGTGCATACATAATCCAATAGTAATACATGCCATGTGAAGACACGCACGAACCGCTACAAGGGAGATTCCACAGGAACGTGTGAGGAAAGTCCACAAACACGTATATTATATTCAATCAATCAAGTGGAAACCTGTAAAATACAACTGTAATGATCATAACCCATAACAACAGAAAACATCATCCATTTCATAAATACATCTGAAGTCTGTACTAAACCATCCACATTTACATGGCAATAATTTCTTAAACATATACAAAATCCAAAATTATATATACGTCTATCAAATCACTAGGTGCAAGAACAACCATAGTCGAAGCTAAACAACCAAACAAGAAAACCCATTGACGCTCTTCGTAGGATGACTAATATAAGACGCCGTCTTTATTTCACTCATCTACTCCCCAAGGTTCCATTGAGGTTCCTGCGGGGGTGCATCATTCGCTGTACTAGCATTGGGCTCAGTACCTGTAACACCAAGAGTAGCACCGTTAACACGACGGTTAAGCAAACTAGAGAAATATAAGTCCATCATGATATATCAAATAATTTAGAATACATATTGATTAAGAGAAAGCAATAACCGTAAGCTAAGCATACTGTGCACAAGTAATGAATCATAAAGAGGATATCGAAACATACTAGTTGGCATCCACGAGGTTATTTCTCCCTAAAGAGAGCATATCATCTAGAGAGAGCGTATGACATACATATGGGAATTACGCTAGGAGATCAGTCTAGCTTCCTGATGAGCACCGATAACTCCTCCATAAACTACTGCAGTAATGACATAAGGGGCACCTCAATTAGTCCCGTCAAACCTAATAAGGGTACAAGATAAGTCGTGCCAACTTAACATATCTAGACCGTCCTGAATTCATATCAGACATACTTATCATCATATCATACATAAGGAAGTTTCGGCCTTGAGATTGCATTCAATCATAAAAATTAGAATTAAACAAGTAACTAATAATCAGACAATGCATACATAAATGAGCTAATACAGCTCAAACCCTGTCAACCTTAGCTACACCCATTTTAGCCCACAGGCACACACAAAGTAGAAAAGCATGCTCGATTTCACCTCAAGGTTTTCCAGGAAGAATGGGTACATGATTTAATCATGTTGAGGGCAAGGTTACTTAATAATATAAATGCATTTAGATTGAATAAGTATTAAAGATTGTTACTAGCCAACCCTATACTAAATAATCTGTGTTTCTGAGATCATTCAATATGGTATATTCATAAAATGTCTTGTATCATTGTATTGCCAAAGTCCCGTCGTTACATTGAATGAGTTCCGTAGAGCATTTTGGTCCAAAATAATACCAAAGAATTCAAAAGATACAAATGAATCATTCTTTCTCCCATAAAATAGTATAAAGTAATACCTATTGTTCCATACATTCTGACACTTACCAAGGCTTTGGTAAGGTCTCCTGTTACGACAATTTTGGATAGTATTATGGTTGTAGAAAATTTACATAATCTAATGATAAATTTTAGAACACCTCGACTCCACCAAAGATCAAAAGTATAGCCTCTCCTTATGCCCCGTGACGTACTACAAAAGGTCCATGTAAGTCATTTGGAATAAGTTTATAAAATTCATCCACTATTACAGTGGCCTACGGTTTAGCCGTAATGTTTTATAAAAATTCATCCAGTGTTACGGTTCAGTCATATATTGGCCTATAGCTAAGCCGTGAATAGCTTACGGCTAGGCTACGGTTTGGCTACAGCTTAGCCGTAATGTATTCCACGACTTAGCCGAGGATCAGTTATAGAGGAAAACTAGATCTGAGTGTTCTTTGGAAGGCTCACCGTAAAATGGCTGACGACTTGGTCACAAGGTGGTTACGCTTAGCCGTAGTTCAGTTTACGGCTTAACCGTGGGTTAGCCGTAGTTTAAATACGCAATTTGGCTCTTTCGATTTTGAGCAGTAGAGCACTTACTGTTTAGCTGTGGGCCTCACCGTAAGCTTCAGAATTCCTAGAAACAGTTTCTGAAGTACGAGTTCATGTACAGAACTCTACAAATTTGGTTCCAATGAAGTTTCTTTTGCTCCAAATTATCATCTTAGCTCTTACATGCCCACATATCATTAATATTACATAGTTATACTCATTATCACTAATCAAACATATATGTATACTTAATCAATGGTAGATAAGCTATAAACTTGCATTTGGAGTAATCACATCAAAAATCAACAAAGTTAGACATGCATATAGTAATATATACTCTTATACTTGTCTTGTATCAGTGCTTTATCAAAAACTAACCTCTCGTTCAGTTTGATGGTGGAGAAAGCTTCAATAGAAGCAAATTCTATTACATGCAAAGACATGCAAATGGTGAATCAAGCGCAAGATGCATACATATTACTCATTTGAGTCTCCTTGACTCTTTTGAACTCAAGGAAATAAAATAGGAGTGGTTCTTTACCTTAGAACGCTATAGATTGTGAGAAAGAAGATCGATCGGTGAGTTCCTTAAAAGATGTATAATGATGTAAAAGGAGGGGAATGGAAGCTAGTAGGAGCACATGCAAGATCTTAGAATCCAGTTTCTAGCTAAAGTTTGAAGAGGAGATGAGAGAAAAGTGAACATGGAGGAGCTCAAGCCAGAGCAGGACTTAAGGGAATGAAGAGGAACGATGGTTTCCTCTTTTTAAACTCAAATATTTACAATTTTGCATGCAAGTCCATATTCATTGAGAAAATTACAGTTTGAATCAAATGAACATCAACTGGGCCAGGATGGATCCGAATTGAGCTAGGTCAAATATAAAAGTTGACCCACAAGATGAAATGCACATGATGCAATTAATATGGTGCCAGAATGATGCAATAATATGACTCTAAATTACAAGAAGGTCCTCAACTATCTAAGTAAAGTTTGAACTTAACTACCTACCCAACTAAGACCTACTAAGAATTACGAACAAGATTAATTAAGACTAAAATACATATATTAATAAGAAATCAAGTTTAATTAATATAAATTATAATTATATAGGGTTGGGACCTTACACTGGCCTTGTAACTCAATTTTAAAAAAAAAAAGAAAAAAAAAATGATGCCACTGGTAAAATTCGTTGTATGCTTATTATAACGAATGTAATTTTACTCATCCGGAGAGGTTCCTGTGCAAATGAAACTATCATTACATGGGGTAATCACCAGAAGTCGTTTGCATGTATTTGGTTCGGTTACATAGGTGCCACTGTAGCATTTACATGAGAGTTTTCTGTTCTAAGAGAAAACTTTCACTAGATTATTTTGAGGTTTATTTGGAAGCTTTCTACATCAGATGAAAAATGAAATAAGGTAAGATAACATTTTGGAAACCGAATTCTTGGGGGAAAGGATTCCACTTTTTAAAGTCATGGAAAACCTATGTTTGGTAATTGTAAATCTCTAATGATGTGGACTAATAAAAACTCTCATTTTTTAAATTATCAGGTCCAACCATGCCCCCATACGATTTGAAAATGATCATTTTTGCAGATTTGAGCACCAAAACCAATTGCTTTCAGCTATATACTTTGATATGTATAGATATTGATGTGAGATCCCCAACTATACAAATTCTTGACAAGAAATTCTTTCTAGGGTCAGGAATCCTCAGATCTACCAATTCCTTAGTTGCTATGAAACATGCTTATATGACAAGAGCGCTTCACATAATAAAAGATACTGCCTATTGTATCCTTTGACGTTGTAGGTTCAAATCATATTTCCAATAAAATAATATTTTTTTGTTACGCGAAAGAAAATTTTTCTTTCATGAAAAAGAAAAAATTTCGTGGAACTAGTTTTCCACATATGTAAACAATGTTTTCTTTAGGGCACGTTTGAGCAACCGATTTTCCACTGAAATAAGTGTGGATTGCAAAAACGCTTTCCCACACAGCTACACTACAATAAAATCTATGGTTGTTGTGGCTGCATTCTTATAAGGAAAAGCACAAAATGATCTAAATTTTTCCAATTCTGCAGAAAAGCTCTTCCTATAGTGGTGGCAGCCAAAACATTTTCATTAGGGAATATGAAAGGCATGTAAAATTGGCAAGTTTATGGGTTGGACAAAACTTGGATTCTTGAGTTGTAATTTTATATTTTTAGATGGACTGAAGTGACTATAGAATGAACACATGTTGGTCTTCTGCGTAGAATGTGTAATGCAAGTGGTCTACAGACCGACCGGTCGGATACAGGGACGGATCGGTCGAATTTCACGTACACAAACAATCTGCAGACAGAACAGAAGATCGACCGGTCGGCTGGATGCCCGATCGGTTGGACCCTCACCCGATCGGTCGGGTGAGTTCAGCCGATCAGCATGCTGGGTCGGCAGACGCGATTCAGAAACTGCAAAAGCTTCGGAGTTGCTTGCTGTCCATCCTAATCCTGCGAGATTTAGAGGCGTAAAGGACTCTAGGATTCCTCCCTATTTAAAGAACTTCTCTCCCACGAAGTAAGATACCTCTCTCCAGATCAAAACCCTAATATCCATTGAAAGATCCATCTTCTCAGAAGTTCTGCTGGTTTATGCGCTGCAACTTCATCTTTTGAGTTCCATACTACTTCTCCACTGTGCTGATTCGTCTTAAGTGGCTTCAAGGCGTGGAGAGCAATCCCGAAGAGAGTGTACGACGTGTGCGTCGGCAAGAAGAGGCTTCAGTCCCTTAGGTTATTCCAACTGGTGAAAAAGGGTAGTAAGTAGTCTTGTAACTTCTCTTACATAGTGATTGTTCTTGGTAGACCGGTGTTAGGTCCCGTGGTTTTTCCCGTTTGGGTTTTCCACGTAAAAATCCTGTGTCCATCTCTTGTGTGATTGATTGGTGTGTTTATTCAGTAGTTATTGTTTGAATCTACATAGCATATTCTGTTGGGACCTTAACCTGTGTCAAGGTTTAAAGTTCTATCAGAATAGCTTTTTACGCCCGCGAAAAACAAGTTCCACAGGCTTTTCTCTCTGCTGTGAGGAATTTTTTTTCTAAACCCCCCTCCCTTCCTCGAAGGAAAAGCTTTTTCATGAATTTGAGAAAATTTAGCTCATTTTTATGCTTTTTCTAGAAAAAAGCATAGACATCAAATGTAAATTTTACTGTAGCACGAAAATCTGTTTTCACAATCTTCACTTTTTTTTAGATAAACTGGCTGCTGAGGGCGCTTTCTGGATATAAAAGTTGGTCCTTCTTGTTTCAGAATTTAGTCATGCATCCCTATCTTTTCATTTTTATACTTCCACGTGCCCTAATTGGGCCACCTAACAACAATGGGCTACTAGGGTTAGATTTGTGTGGAATAATGCTTTATATCTTTATCCTAAAAAACAAAAAAAACCATTAACTACATCCTTTTACTTTCCTACAAATTCACCGTTTTACTTTACATTGTTATTTAATATTTTCATTTCCTTACTTGGCCATCCATCTTCATTCCATCATTCATCGTTTTGCGATCACTTGCACAGCAGCAACGTTGCCCACAACCATTTATTCGCAACATCTTCGTTTTCTACATTGACATAAATTTCAGTTGTTTTCTTTTGGATAGATTTTTTTTTTTTTTTGCCATTGTTTAATGGGACCGTGTGTCACAGGTAATTATGAAGTGCTATAGTCCAAAATTTATGGGTATTATTGATTGGATTTGTGAGCTACGTGGATTGTTGGTTCTTCATTGGACTTGGCTTCTCTAACTTTCATTTTTTTTTTCATAATTATCAGCTGATTACAACTCATAGATAGTTTCTTTTTGTTTCTTTCTTTTCTTAATTACAACTCATATAACAATTGAAAATTACTTTTTGTAAAATTTCGCTATGGTGAACTAACAACCCTTAGCAGTAAAAGCCATTGAAAGGCCCTGAGTAAGCATACACATACATAAATCCAATATTTCTATTATTATGGGGCCATTTCATCAAAACCAAATTAATCGATCACGAGGAAGAACAACCCCAATATTCACGATCATTATATTATTGACCTTGATCCATGCACAATCCACCATTGGATTAATGAAAGTTTCAAAAAGCATGATTAAATTTCAAGTGCGACAGGGAGGGATTGAGAAAGAGACTATTGGAACTTGAGATAAAGCAATGCTATTTTTAAAAATAATGACACTAATTTCAACTTAATGGATGTAAAGGCAGTGGTTGCCCATTCTTCTTAGGGGAACTGATTTTGAGGACATGAATTTATAACTAAATACAAAAACCACAGGCTATAAATCAAGCAATTATCCTTCAATGTTGCTCACCTTGTTAGGCACATGAGTTCATGGGTTTGAGTGTCCAATGTAGCAAAATAAATAAATTTGGAGCAACTATCACGACACATCCACATAAATCAGAGGTAGGTAGTTATGAACTTAACGGTTTGGCTGTCAGAAGTTTGGGAGTCTTCACATCGTGCAATGGACAGTTTGGCAGGTGAAAGAGAGTTTAAATGTCCTACTATCCTAACTTGAGCCGTCCAAGAGAGTTTCAATGGCCAAGAAAATAGTACCCGTGCTTCTCACGGGTTCTTCTGCAACCATCAAGATAGATCACTCCCACCAACTCTCACATGCAACACAATCTCATCAGATTAAAAAGAAGAAGATGATGATGATGAAGAAGAAGAAGAAGAAGAAGAAGCTCTTCAATTGAACTCAATTCTCACAAGAACATTATCTCCCTTCTTCTCTAAGCTTGGTTTTGTCATTTGAAGAATTCTTCTTCTTTGTGGTTGGAGAGAGAGAGAGAGAGAGAGAGGATGGGCAGCTGCATGTACCCTGTGGAGAGAGGAGCATACAAGCTCCTCTCGGAGATCGGCAGCGGCGTAAGCGCTGTCGTCTACAAGGCCCAATGCCTCCCTCTCAACTCCACTATCGTTGCTATCAAAGCAATTGACCTTGACCGCTCCCGTCCCAACCTCCTTGACGACGTCCGCCGTGAGACCAAGGCCATGTCTCTCCTCTCCCACCCTAACATCCTCACTGCCCACTGCTCCTTCACTGTTGGCCGCCACCTTTGGGTCGTCATGCCCTTCATGGCCGCTGGCTCCCTCCACTCCATCCTCTCCTCCTCCTTCCCCCACGGCCTCCCCGAGCCCTCCATCGCCCTCCTCCTCAAGCATACTGTCCTCGCCCTCCAATACCTCCACGCCCAGGGCCTTCTCCACCGTGACATCAAGGCCTCCAACATCCTCCTCGATGCTAATGGCTCCATCAAGCTCGCTGACTTTGGTGTCTCTGCATCCATCTACGAGCCCCTGTCATCCTCCTCCGCACCCTCCTTCTCCCCCTTCTTCAACGACCTTGTCGGCACACCGTACTGGATGGCACCAGAGGTCATACACTCCCACGTTGGTTATGGGTTTAAGGCCGACATATGGTCATTTGGCATCACAGCACTGGAGCTGGCACATGGCCGGCCACCACTCTCCCACCTCCCTCCATCCAAGTCGTTGGTGATTAGGATCACCAACCGTTTTCGACTTAATCACGACGACCACTATCACCACCACCACTACCATTACCTAGACGATGAAGATGCAAAGAAAAAGAAGAAGAATAAGAAGAAATTCTCCAAGGCCTTCAAGGACATGGTGGCTTCATGCCTGGCGCAAGACCCATCAAAGAGGCCTTCTGCTGAGAAGCTGCTAAAGCATCCCTTCTTCAAGAACTGCAAGTCTCCTGACCATCTTGTACGCCATGTGCTGCAGGGATTGCCCGCCATTGAGGAACGGGTCAGGGAATCCTCGCCACATCCAGTACCTCCTAGTTCAGTCAATGATGATGATGATGACGGTGCCGACAATGGGAGTGGTGGGGTCACCAAGATTAGAAGGATAAGTGGGTGGAATTTCAATGAAGACGTCTTTGAACTGAACCCTGTGTTCCCATGTGATAAAAAAGAAGACCCATCTCGAATTTCTTCCTCGTTTTATTCTTCTTCTTCTATGGAAGGAGGTGGTAAAGAAGGTAGAAAAAGAGATGATCATGTTATGGTCAAGAAGGAAGAAAAGAAGACAGATGACGAGATTAATGAGAAGGGGAATGAAGAAGGGGTAGAGGAAGTGGGGTGGTTGGGATTGAAATCTAGAGCAGTGGAAACGTTGGTTCCTGAGCTGATATCCCTGTTGAATAGCTTGAGCATGGAGAGGGAGATGGTGATGAATGTGTTGGAGTCTTGCAGGGGAGAGCGAATGGGAATAGGAGATTGGAAGAGTAAAGAGGAAGAGAGAGAGCAAAGGCTAGTGGACATGGTAGGAAGGCTGCAGCGAGCCGTCGACGGTCTCACTACTCAGCTCAAAGGAGAGAGGGCCAAGAATGCTGCTTTAGAGATGGAACTCCAAGGAATCAAGCACAAAAACCTTACCTAGCCTAGAAATGAAGAATCAAAGTAGACTATCCAAAAAGTACCATCATATAACCCAATAACGTCCTTAAATGGAAATTGAATCAAGGGAAGATGGGAAAATGGAAATAGATACCCAACCATCACCTTAGTTTCAAATCCTAGGAGAGTCAAGGTCTATCTACATCACTACCTTATATGCTTTATCCTATGTATTAAACTCCTATGTATTCTATGAAAACAATGCTCCAAGTAATTTCAAAACAGTGGAGGTTTTTGTGAAAATCTTCTTCATCAAAACACATTAACAAAACAGTTTGGGAAATGTCCAGAACATCAAGATTTCCCACCCCAAGTTCAAAATGGCATTTATATGACTGTTACTTGGAAAATACTTTTGTTCTACTTAGAAAATACTTTTGTTCTTGTTTTCGGTTTTTTTTAATTCATTATCTACTCATTTGGAGGTGCATCTCTCTCTCTCTCTCTCTCTCTCTCTCTCTCTCTCTCTCTCTCTCTCTCTCTCTCTCTCGCTAAGAAACAAGGTTAGTAGAGTCAAGACAAACAATAGAAGGCCAGACAAACAAAGAGAAAACAGCACAGATAATAGAAACTGTGCATCAAGCTGTGTGTTTTGGACCACGCAATCTCACTTATCTTGCTATTTTTGAGTGGTTGAGGGCAAATTGCTGCCTTGCCCACTATGCACATACTATTGCTTTCACATAATCAGAGCACATCAGTGACTATTGGTCTCACACGTGACATGTCACTTTTTCATCGGGCGTGGTGGTAAGTGATAAATTGTCATTAGTTGGCAATCGCCATCACTTCTGATCAATTATTACAGTTCACGGACCACCAAAATGTCCTGATATATATGGTCCAGTGACTCCATAACCCGCTGAGATGTGGGCTCAAATCTGGTTTGCCGAGCTTTTGCAACTTCAACTGATGATATGTGGGGCCCAATCTGGATTGCCAGTGATGATTACTACCCTCATTGGAGACTAAAACCATCTTTCTGAGGCCCATAAAACCGACGGTTAAAGTTTCTTTAACTGCCCAATTCTCAGGCCTTCTTCATATGACAGTAATCATCTAATCAGTAATAGAAAGTCACTGTAGGTAGTCATCTTCATCATCCTATATCAATTTGATACTCAACAACAAATGAAATCTAAATGGTCAACTTTCTTTTTAAGGTAAATAAGTCCTGTTATTCATAAAGTACACGTAGTACAAACAAAGAATCAAGAAGATACTTGCCCAGAAACCCGGGCTGAGGACCACCTGAAAACATCAAAGAATGGTTCTACATGAGAAGGCACAGGGTGCAGACTCTTTAAGCCTTCTACAAGTGTTACAAGTAATTAGTGTAGGCAAGGAGTAGTGCACAGCAGCAATGCGCGTAATCCATTTGGCCATCGCTCTATATTGGTCAACTTGTTAACAATGTATTAGCATGTAAACCAGCTAATACATGTGTGATTAGCAGGCACCTGAAGTATAGATAAATGAATCTGGTGGAAGCAATTAAATAGAATTGAAAATGGTGAATCATTGGTACATGAACCTTTTTCTTTCTTTTCTTTTTTTTTTTTTTTTTTTTTTTTGGTAGAAAGAATGGTAAAGCTGAAAGAAGAATGAAAAATCTGCAAGAACCGTATTACAATAGAAACAAACGAAAAACTCATATTAACAGGACTGGTTCGCACACCTACCAACTACAACAGAAACAAACCCAAGCAACTGATTCACCTCTAACCCAAAAACCATCAGCAGACTATTGTTTGTGAGTGATGCTCAAAATAGAGTTGAAATTGTGGCCAAGAGAAGCGCTGATGCAAATAGCTTTGCTCTTGCAGCCACAACTGATGATGCAGAAGATGTAGAGTGATGCTGCTGTGGTCTGAAAAGTTGAAATATAGAATGAGTTCAGTCTTTGGATGTGATTTAACTAGATAAAAGCATAGAGTTGAGATACTGGTTACATACTTTTGCAAATGCGCAAGGGCACCACAGAAGAGGGCATTATCTGGCATAGGCAGTTCAGTTTTGTTAGTTATCTCTGGATTCACTATCTTTACATACACTTCCTGCCCAAGATACCAAGTATCGAGATTTTCTGCACGAATATTCCACACTCCAACATTGTCAAGTGAGACTAAGACCGCTGTCCACGCTCCAGGGAATACCTAATGGAAAATATAAAGAAGCATTAAAGAAGAAAATGAATAAACAAATAATGACAGGCAGCTGGAATTACTTGATGAATAAGGTCAGGCCTGCTTAACTGATGCCCATCATGAAAAATTGAATTACCAAGAATCAGAGAGGTAGGCAAAATATAAATATGGCACCACTCCACTAGCGTAAGTAAAAGAAAAATTGTGTTGTTAATGGTTCAACTGTTTTACACCATTGTTCCCAATTTTAATGGTTCAACTGTTTGTAATTCATGTAATCAAAGGATGACATCACAAAACCCAATACTACAGCAATTACTAGACCACTAATTGTGAAATTTAAAAAGAAGATATGATTATCCAATTAATATCATATTCCCACTTATAATCCTGATGGTTAGCATAATTGATGAAATATGACAAGAAGATTTGGCTGCTTTGACAGAATGTACAAAGCAAAGTGAAAACACGAAGAAAGTCCTGTGAACCACCAAAAGGACCATGTGAAGGGAAATTACATTAAAAGAGACTCCATTAGAAGAAATGCATCCAAACTCACCACACGACTTGATTTCAGAATGGTTTTTCTCTTTGTTTTTATAAGTTAAATTTTCTCTGTTTAACTGCTCAACAAATGCCTGAAACTTCACTTTTGTCTTGAAGAATAATTTCCTTGAGTCTACCGTTAAAATTCAAACAGCAATTATCTTACAATTTACTGTTCTGAGAAGAAAAGGCTAGGAACATAAGACCAGAATTACCAGCTATAACAAGAAGAGGCAATGGTAAGTATTTTACAAGACATGCAGCTTTAGACAAATGGATCATTTTAGTCCATATAAGAAAATTATTTGCTTTGGTGCAATGGTTAAAGTCTCGGGTGCCATGCGTGATAACACAAGTTCGAGATTTGCGAGCAGCCACTTTCTGCAAAATTGCCAAAGGTTAGGTCTATCTCTAGTCTAGACCCTGCTTCAACGGGACCCACGCTAAGTGATGATAGTCAGCTGGCCAGAGACATGGGTGTGAAAGTAAAGTGCATGAATTTGAATCCTCAACATAGCAGAGAGAGAGAGAGAGAGAGAGAGAAGTAAATGATTTAATAGAGATCAACACATTTTGAATGGAAAAACAAAAAACAGCGGCCATGGATCAAGAAATAATTTCAAAAAAACAAAAAAGTTTTGTGATGATCCACCAGTTAATTTTAATACACCTCTCAGAGCTTCATACCCTTAAACTTGCAGCATATGTTCATAGGGCACATTTACTAATTTACATGAGATCTGAGTCTCTAATCAGGTGAGGCCTACCTTTTGTGTTGACCAAATTCCAAAATCAGGATCATTGGTCAATCCTAAATAACAGTAAGATTAGAGGGGAAACGGACACTTAAAAAATGCTCTTTTATGGACAGCATGAATAGCATGCTAGTAGTAGCATCTTAGATTATAACTTCCTTGATTAAATTAACAATTACATCAATACATATGGATTACAACTAAAGGGTAATTTAAAAAATTAATCAAAATCATAACAACATTTATCTTAGATAATCTTAGCTTTCACTCCTAAGATATCCTAACAACCACAATGTCTAATCTCACATATTCTCTACTACTAGTTAGGCTCTACTAAGGGCCCAACTTCTGGCCCTAAGTTCTTGACAACTATGTTGGTTTCAATCTTCCCTGAGCCAATTGTTTAAGAATAAAATATAATGACACTTTTTGAGACAGCGAAATTTATATTAAAAAGAAGAAACAAAATACACTTCTTGTCAAGTGCTGGTCCCAAAGCCCAGATAGGGGATTGCATCAGATTTGCAGTTATCTATGAAAGCATGATGCATTTCATTATAAGTTCTATATATTGTGCTTTGTTAAACCGGATGAAACGAGGCGTAAGTAAACGACAAAAGTGGTAGACAAAGATAAACCAAGATCCATTGAGATTACAGTAGATGCAGTCCCATTAGAAATTATGATTCTATGGTTACATTATTCAATAAGTCGCTCATCCATGGAAGGGCCCACCAAATGGTGCTCGGTCTATTATACATATTCCCTGTGCAGGCATCGCTGCCAGTGTCAAGTAGGGATGTGTGAGTTGGCTTAGCAATTCATTGTTTTTATCAACTCAGGAAACGGTTCATTCAACTTAATACATGAGCATCAAAAATGTGTTTCACATTCACGAATGGGAAATGCTTTGGAAAAAACTTTATATAAAAAGAAAAGAAAAGAAAATCAAGGGAAAGGACATCAATAAGAAAGAAATGACTTCTTTTCATAAAGCAAAAAAAAAAAAAAAAGCAATATCTAAGCAGTTTGACTTGCATGGTTCTCACTACTTCATGGAAACCACCTACCCAGAGAACAGAAAAAAAAAAAAAAAAGCTAAGAAGGAAAGCGTGACTCTTGAGATGGAGAAATGCAGATGGAAATGAGATTATTAAAAGGAAAAAAACATGTAGTCAATCATTAACCTGTAAGAACCAATGCATTTTTTTAGATAGATGCAGCATGCAGGAATTATATATACAAGATGGTCCATGGAAGCATTCACCACATTAGAAAAGAGACAACTAAAACAAACTGAGGAATTGGCAACTTTGTTGTAACCAAGAGAAAGAAATACTAATGACCAATATTATGCACCGTTGCTCATTTTTAGGAGCCTTGTAGGAATGAAAGGAGAATCCCATACCTGCGTTGTGCAGCGAGCAACTCCATCCCACTTATTGTATGTGCCCCTGCTATTCTCTGTCCACTCCCCATAATCCATCCTGCAATTAATCAAGCTTGTCTAAAGAGCACGATCAAACAGACAAACTGAAACACATGCAAAGATAACTAAAATAGAATAAAGTGAAAAGTCAAACCATACCCAACCACAAAAAATGCATAGCCATCCATGTGGTAACTCTGAACAGTTGTATCATTGTTCTGGAATATGATTTCCATAAATCCCTTATATGTACCATTAATTATAGACGTTCCAATGCGTGGTGATCCAACAAGGGGTCTAGTGGGAAAATCAAGTTTGTAAATTCCTGTCAAATTGAATTGATCAGCTAGCCTCAAAGGTGTCATAGGAGCAGAGTATGAGATTCCGTTTAGTGTGGCTCGACGTTTTCCATTAATAACCATCAAAGGCTTGTTTTTCAAAACATATACATCAGTCACATTGATCTGTCCATATTTGAATGATCCTTGAGGATTAGGACGTGCTGCACCAGCCGACACATTCCACCTGACAAGTTCACAAATAGAACTAACAGTTCAAACAGAGGAATCAGGAAAAGATGCAACTAAAAGAGTTTTTTTATCCTTTTTTCTTTTTTCTTTTCAATTTTTTTTTTTTTTTTTTGTAAGATCCCTCAATCACTTTTTTGGTAGTAGTTACTAAAAGAGTTAACTAGTAGCCAGTTCTCAAATCTGAACAGAGAAGGAAAGAGAGGAAAGAAAAGAAGATCTCAATCATATCCCTCAATCACTTTTTTGGTAGTAGTTACTAAAAGAGTTAACTAGCAGCCAGTTCTCAAATCTGAACAGAGAAGGAAAGAGAGGAAAGAAAAGAAGATCTCAACCATAATGTCCCCTCATTACTGCCACTCTAAATCGCTGTTTACCTGATTTTTAACAGACTGACCAATTGTTGCACAACTTGCAGGTGTGCAATAAATAGGGATTAGAAACCAACAGAAAACAGAAAGCTAAATGAAACTTCATGTGATTCTCTATGTAAACTACAGGCTTGGCCAAGCATGCTGACAAGCTATCAGACTAATAAGCACAAGAGAGGAAGGTATGGCATTGACTACAGTAAGGGCTATGTAAGCTACACACATTTAGAAGAACAAATACATAATTGAAATAACTGATGTAAACAAGCACGGCATTAATAACAGACCTGACAGATCGTGCCTGGTTCATCGAAAAATACTTGTCATAAAAATCATTTGGTGCATCTGGTAGTGGACCAGTTGCTGCTCCCTTAGAATTGGAATAGTGCAAGATGGCAACACCAGTAACTCTGGTCCAAAGGGTTTCATTTACAAACCTAGCACTCGCTACAATATAGTAATCACTACTGGCATTCTGATCCATGGTAACCAAGAATGAATAAGATTGGCCAACATGAATATCTAGGTTAGTATAATTCTGTTGCAGTGTGTATGATCCTTCTGTCTCTGCAAGAAGAAGATTATGGTTCTGAATTCTGAAGTTCAAACTAGTAGAGATGCCAACATTGTGCGCACGAATGCGGTATGTTCTACCTGTTCCAAAGACAAGACACATTTTCAGCTAGGTCCAGAAGTTATTCATAACCATCATCATCAACATATTATCTATCAATCTATGGTTGGGTTAAAGAGTTTGACCAATTAAGATGAAAACAATCCATTCCTATGATATTTGATCTATGGTGTAAAATGTAAGTGGTGCATAAGAAGTCATTCTAGAAGATAAGATATGAGAGCTCTGGTATTAAGAGGCCAGAAATTAATAAGCATCAAGACCGCAAGTACACCACTAACACAGATAGCTTGCAAGTATCCAGCAGTTTTAAGTGATATGCAAATGTTATAGCAACATTGATGCAGTCCATCCTTCCCCATGCTGGGTCAAACATGACCAGGGCAGCAGCAGCCTAAAGTTACAGGCATGAGAAGTATGAATCAGCATAAATCAAAATTCAAGAAAAGACTAAGATAATTTATGTCAACAAGTGAATAGAATTGAAGTAGTTTTTAACCTCTCAACCATATTACCTGGTTGGACATTAATCGTCTCATAATCAATACCGGCAGGAACAAGGGTAGTATTATAGCGATAAGGTCCCTTTCCATTTATAAGAACCCCGTCTGGCATCCCAAGATCCTTTCCATCGTCAAGGGACTTTCTTAGGTCCTACAACCCATAGGAACAAACATCAGACTGCCAGCAATATTATTCTCAATCATCCTATCCATACTATTCCAGCCAAACAAGGATCTCAAGTTTTCAAGCAAGATTTTTCTTCCCTTTCTTATTTAACTCAGAACACTCACAACCTAATGGCCAAGAACCCATGTCTGAGTTGGACCAAGAACTAGACTAAGCCTTTTCAAGTCTAAAATGTGCATGCTGCATTACAATTTACAATTCAAATTCAAGCTTTTCAACTACATAATCAAGTTTATGGGGAAAGGGAAAAAAATCTCGGAGCATCCAATTGAACTCAACTCAGAGAGTTCTAAAAGTACTCAAAAAGATATTCTGAAAACTATATGATTGTAAGAATTAACCAGAAAAATGAAATTAAATCCAGAGAATTGTGCAAGAACACTAACAGTATGGTTTCTGTTGTACCAATCGCCAATGAAAAGGGTGATATCCCCATCTGGCTGCCCAAATGGCACAGCAATAATGGCTCGATTATTTACAATGATACCTCCATAACCACCCGCAGCTCTCTGAAAATTGAGCGAAGGGAAGTAGAAGAAGCTCCCTATCTGATCCTTCACCTGGAACTGATAGGTCCAATTCCAACCTGCAGGGATAGGGCAGTTTGTGCCCAAGACACCATCTTGCCAGGAATTGCGCCGGTGTTGAATCCCATCCCTACCATGACAACAACCACAGAAATCTTCATATCCCACAGACCAATCAAATCACACCCATACTTGAACAAGTGAATCACACTATCACAGATTCAGAGCAGACTCATGACACATTGTACTCACCAGGTGATAAGCAAAGTCTCATCCAAGTTATTTAACACATTGACAACTAGATTATTGTTTGTGGTCACATTAACAATTGGACCGGGGAACTGCCCATTTATTGCAATCACCTACAATCCAATAATGGCAACAAAAATGATAAATATATATATTAGTAATGAATGAGATTCATTCTCCTTGAATATTCAGTCACCAGAAACGGAAACTTCTCTCTAATCAGATACGAACCATATCACAAGAAAGGAGAAATACCGAATTTGAGCCCAGGAGAATAGATTCAACTAATAAAGATTGAATTTTTTTTACTTTTCAAAGTAAAATTACACAACCCAATAATCAAAATAAGATCCAAAGCAGTTTAGTGATTAGATCGACATAAGAATCGAAGTAAATGCACTCAAAACACAGCAGTGGTGCTAAGGTTCCCGGATTAAAGATTGTTTAAAAAAACCATGCAACAGTAACTAGATTTTCTTCAAACCAACTGAATCAGAAGCTCTAGAACGAGTTGAAACTCAATCATTCTACTTAATCACTGCCAAAAAAGAAGACCCAGAGAGAGAAAGATAGAACCTGTTGTTTGACGCCTAAAGGAGAGGCTGTAATGTAAGAGATGTTCCAGTCATAGGAAACAAAGGGATCCGCAGCGAAACAGAAGCCGATAAGGAGAGAGGAAACGCAGAGGAGTGTTACAAAGCGGAACGCTGCCATTTATCGGATTGAAGGAAGACAGAGATGTTGCAAAGTTGGTTGTTCACATATCATAAATCTTGTGGTGTGTTCGGAGGAGCTGATGCTTGATAGAGAAAGGCAGAGAACACTGAAAGCACACACGGAGTCAAAGGAAGAGAGAAGAAAGAGAAATATACAGGCTGATAGTTAGCTGTTGTTTGTACTTAAGAGGCCAGAAGTAGTTATAATAAATACAAAGTAAACGTATAGGTGCGTGTGTATGATTTTGAAACGTGTGGGGCCTACCCTTTTATGTACAAACCCCCTTGAGAAATGAATGGGCTTTAAGAAGGATTATTATTGAATAAGGATGAAAATTTTTAGCGTCATAGGATTTGAATTTCCTATGATTAATATTTACTTACCTAAATATGCTTAACCAACCCTAGTAGACCATTAATGTTATGGCCACAGTCATGTTTTAATTTTTTGTTATTTCTATGGAATGAAAGTACCTCGCCACTAAGCTACAAATTGATTGGCAAGATGTTGGGTTGATCTTATAAATACCCATGAATTTTGATTTTCTAATAAAAGAAGGGTTAGTTTTGATTTTTATTAAACTTGTTTCAATTTTAGTTTGATTTGATTTGATTTACATCAAATTTACTTTCCTTTTTTTACAAAAAAAAATCTTGTAGACAATGCAGCCCACAGGAACAGTATATTGGGGCTCACCCACTAGCACTACTTAAATTATCTCACATTGTTGCTATTGTTCTGCAGAGAATCACTTTTAGAATTCTAAAAAACCTGAAAATGACCGGAAGTGACATGGGTGTGGAAAGGAGAGCCTGCCCTGCAAATGGCCAGGCCACTTTAACCAAAATTACAGCAAAGGAGTCCCTCTGAGAGAGAGAGAGAGAGAGAGAGAGAGAGAGAGCCACTTGCCCTGCCCCATCAGTGGGAACTACAGAAGCCACCACTAGCCTCTACCTGCCAGAGCCGTTAGTTCTGAAAAGAACAATGTTAGGAGAGAGATTTTAGAGAGTACAAGTGAGAAATTATTATTTGCCGCGTCTGCCGACTCCAAATCATTCCATGGATGGGATCATAGGATGAGACCACGGCTTAACATAGCATCTCCACCCAATGAAAAATATTAAAAAATATTTTTCTTGTTGTTATTAATGCTTCGAGGTTTTAATAGCTATAGTTAAAGAAAAAAAATTACTATAATATCATAGAGCTACTTGATTAGATAATATCAAAGAGGAGAGAGGGATAAATAAATTCAAACCTAGACTTTAGGTGGGCCCCACCAATCACCGTGATTAAGTAATCGTGTTAAGTAAAACTTAAAAGTTTAATGTTGTTGGGCCATGCAACTTTTCTGTGATTAAATCCAACAACTAACAGAGATAATTTGTGATCATTGCTAATTCTCAGTTGTTATGGGATTGGATTGATCAATTGATCATAGGTGGGCCTCAGTAAAAATATTGTAAAATTGATTGTTTCGTTAGCTGTCTATATAGAATGTACTAAAATAAATTAGCATGACTTCAATTTAATAGATCAAAGTTAGCTGGGACCACAGCTTAGGAGATAGAGGTTGCAGTTTTGAACTCACGCTCTCTCCTTGGAATGCCCGACTTACCACAAGTGCAACAGAAAATAATCCGTTATCAAAAAAAGTACACAGTGTTTTCGACGCCTGCACATGATCCCCCAATCGTTCATTACGGCACTCACTTTGTATGTGTGGATCCCATGCATGATAATAATTGTACAAGGTAACACATCTACCAAATAATTGAGTTTGAATCCACTGATGGGATGTGCTGAAGCTTCCATGGGTGGGACCTATTATATTAAAATTTAAACCCACAAAATTATGTTATATTCATGTTCTGAGCTTGAATTTTACCTCAATTAGAGTTAAATATATCCCTTCATTTATCAAGATAGAGTTCAATTGTTTTTCTTTTTTAATTGCATGTTTTACAAATGGTCTATCTAATAGTGGCCTTTGGTATAGTGCGAGGGAAGCTTAGCCCATAGAAAACTAGAATGTGGAAGTATTTCATGATATTTTAGCCAATGAAACCTATACTACTTTAGATCAGTGTCCAAAACTACTTAAAAACACATTTTTCATGTCTTTGATCAATTCAATACCATATATCACACCAACTAAAATGAAAGCTTTGGGCAATGACTAAAAAGTGGGATGCGTGTAGAATAAATTAATGTTTTAGATTGAAAATAAGGTGGGTGGGCACCATGTGGGATCAATAGAAGTTGACATCGTGGAAACCCACGTGGTCATAAGGTGGGAACTGGATCAAGATTATAGAATAATCACAGGCGGAAATTGAGGACGGGGATGGGCCCACCTAGCGAAATCCACCCTTTTAGTGTAATGAGAAAGGAGAGGATCAAATTCCAGAAGACCAAGAAAAAAACTAATAGAAAGAGAAAGGATCATAGGCGAATGGTAACGGACAGCTCAATGTTTGAGTAAGCGTGTTGGAAATTCTTGTAATGAGCACATGCTAAGGTCAAATTTATATTTTCTACCTTTGGAGACAGGAGCAGCAGACCTTCATGTATAATTTTCTTAATGTTTATGGAAATGAGTGGCTTTTCGTTCACACTAAAGGGGATTAAAGCAAGCTTCAATTTCAAAGTCTGGCTAAACAATAGTCTCAACCATACAAATATACCATACCATTTCATTTGGGTAGCCAGACTCATCCAGTTCTCTTGCCACATTACATAAAAAAAGGTCACCAACTGGAGTGGCAATTAGTCAGATTTGCGTTAGGCTGCGCAATATGGATAACTTTTATTAACCAATTCATCTCTTATTCACATTGAATGTACTAACTTAATTAAAAGTTAAAAGGATCAACTAAAACCTCTAACTATGTCAGATTTTGGATAGATTGTTGGGTCAAATAACAAGAATTGCCTATACCTAAACTCAATAAGTACTTATTTGGCATCTCTGCTTCAGGCCTCTACTTCTCATTCCAACTTCTACCCACTTAGAAAAGCTTTTTCCTCAACCCTCTTCTTATGGCAGTTTGAAATTAGAGGGAAAAAAATAGATGCGCTACTACAGTAACTAAGTGTCCAAAATGTCCATTCCTTTTTTGTACTTTTTTTTTTAAAATCTTGGAAGTCAAATCAAGATCCAAACAAATAGAAATGTTCACAGGATCAAACACGACTAGGGGACCAAACTTTCATTGGTGTTCAGAAGAACAAACACGATTAAGGGACCAAATTTTCATTGTATCACCACCAATCTTGAGATATTTGCAAAAAAAAAAAAAAAAAAGGAATGGGGTCCATTTTTAAAGTTGATACCTTGTGGATCTCTAGAAATTTGCAAATAAATGTCAACCAATGATGTAGCATGCTCAATTTTGGATTGGTCCATAAGAAGTGACGTTTTTCTCTCTTTTTTTTTTAATTTTTGGGACAACAAATCACGATTTAGACTATTGAAAATATTTAGAAGGATAAAAGTTGTTATGGCTACAAATGTCAGCCGTTGATCATCAACAATTGTGAGATATTTATAAAAAAATGTAAAATATTTGATATTACTTTCGGAGTCTATGGGCTTCAAACACAAGATCCATACTGTTAAATCTCTTTAGAATGCTAAGCACGACTATGAGGTCAAATTTCAAAGCTTGATACCTTATAAATCTGGAGAAATTTGTAAAAAAACTTCAACCACTGATTTTAAAAAAAAAGATCCATTTAAAATAGATCTTTGCATTACCATGCAAGTTTTTTTTTCTAGCCTCTTTTTATTGCTCTTTTTTAATGGCTCTATTTTGGATGAATCATAAGAAAAGAGTAAAGATACCAACAAGCATAAGTTTGCTGATAAACTCAGATAGTCACTTGAAACCTAGTCCATATTAGAAGACTTGATCTAAATCATAAATTACCAGGTTGATTTAGGTTGACTTGGAGACTCAGCTCAAGAATTGCCACCTTGCCACTAATCTAATGGCAACTTTCCCATGGAGACATGAATATGCATAAAGCTGGTGCTTGTTAAGATCTAAAAAAGAAAAATGCAACCTTTTATCTTTACTTTTTTCTTTATAAGCATTAAAAAAAGTAATTTTTAGCAGCAGAAGAAAATACCTTTACCAACAATTTTATCCACCGCGAAAAGGTAGGGACCTTCAGTTTTAGGGATGGAAGTTGTTTTCCACCACTAAAGTGTCGGAAACCCTTAGACAGTCTGGTCTAGGGCAGACACAACACTTTTAGCAGTGAAAAACAATGTTTACCATTGAAAATCACTTCTTTTTCTTTTTTTTCTTTTTTTGTGAAGCCATGAAATTATGGTCTTCGTTGCACTATCTTTTATGATCCAGCAACTACATCAAATTATGAAGGGAAATGCTCTCCAACAAACTAACACATATAGGTCATATGCAATCCAGCTCGTGGGGCCCACTTAAATACAATTTTATCAATGGGAGAAAGGTAAATGAAAAGGTCACCTCATGGAGAAGGGGGGGTCAAAAAAGTCAGCACCAAATTGTCCTAGCCTTTGATTTAATGACCTTAAAGTTAATGGCATCTTAATCGTAAATTTTTGTACGATTTAATCTAGAAGCGAGTAAAGGTTCAATGAGTGTAACATTTGGCCCAATGCTTAATTAGGTGGAGAAAAGAATACCAAAGTGGACCCATTGATGAAAAGTGGCCCTAAGTGGGCCCCACAAAGGCTGGACTGCACTTGTAGTTGCTCGAAAGAGAACATTCTCCATATTACCAAATGAAGGAGCATTTAATAAAAGGTTTCTAAAACTTTTTAAAATTTGAAATTAGAGCACATTGTCAATACTAAAATTAATGTAGAAGACTATGCCCAAAAAAGTATCACTCACAATAGTTCAATATATTTGTATTATCCTTATATAATATCAGCATCATCATCATCATCATTCGAGTCTTATTACTGCATCTGTCGAAGCCTTAATCCTTTTGGATTCCTTCTAATCTTTCATGTTAACAAACATGAACTTTTTGACTTCTATCAGTATTCATTCCAACTTTGACAACCAAAATGAGAATTAATTAAATTATTAGTGGATAGCTGGAACTCTAGGTCTTCCATGGAAAGAAAATTATATATATCATAAATAAAAAACCTACAAAGCACACATCCCAAATAAGAAGTCATAAAACAACCTTTCGCAGAGACAATACTGCAAACAAGGTTATTGGCTAGAGGGCTAGAACATTTGAGAGCTTTGTTTTATTTCTAGAGAATCATGGCCATTCATTTTCCAAATATAATATATATATATCTTAAGGGGATTGATTACTCAAATGCAATGCAAGATGGGCGTAATTCAAATTCAACTTCTTGAGTATTCCAATGTTTCTGGTACGATTTCTTTTGTGGTCTTTTGAGAAGGATATGGTTTATATTTTATTCAGGGTGGTCAAGACCCACGTTGGGTTGTCCCAAAAGAACAGTTAAAGCACAGAACCCTGAAAAATTAAAAAACTGAAACAAGCCTCCTCAATGAACTCGTCTCTCCTGAGTTAAAAGACAAGAAACTACTTTTTCCTATAATTTCTTGAAGCAAATAGCCCAAGTTCCAGCTGGCTGTGGCCGATAAGTCCCAAGGAAGAACCTTCTTCCTTGATTGATGCTAGATCCAAATATACACATCTAACACTCAATCGGATGCTCCGAACCGTCGGATTGGAATCCTCTGGTTGTTGCCTTGATCATCACTAGTCACTTGTCTTAATAGAGTTGATTTAAATGCCACTAATTGGATGATCAGGGGTACCTGAAGTTGATTTTAGTTTTGGTATGGGGTTGATGAATGATCCAGATGACATCATTGGGAGGCATCTTTGATGATGTTGGGATCAGGTCCAGTGTGGTCAGCCAGTCAACAGCAGTTTATACATCATTGTCCATCATGCACATGGGCTGACGTGGACTCTACGCATGCTCACATGGAAATCTACGGCTTTTAAAGAAGGGAACGAAAATCAAGCCAGGGTTGGCTCCACCGGTTCTTTAATTATGGGTGCACCAGACAGAAGTCATGACTAACATCTTGGCCGCTTTCCAATGCACTTTTTGAGGTACCCCATCCTCTGGGTACAATGTTCTAGGCAAACGTTCTCCTACTGAGCTCTACGGCCAGTTGGGCCACCTTCGATTAGTAGGCCCCTTGATAATCTTGTCCTTCCGTGATCTAGTATCAAGCCTAATTTTATTACCATTAAACTTTTACTTACTTTTAAATTAAATCTCAATGAACAGTTAAGATATCATTAATTTTGACAATTAAATTAAGAATTATAATAATTTGGAGAGGGCTGGTTTTTGTTGGCTCTCTCTTTCTATAAAGAGAACTTTTCATCTGCCCTCTCTACCTTTGATAAACAATCATCTAAGTGAGGTTATATGAGGTAAAATGCAAGTAGGAAAACATTTTCCAAATATATTCATCCCCTTTATCCAACAACTAAGAAATAGACAATTTTTGAAACCCTCAAAACAGTACACTTAGTAGTTTTGTGGTTCTCATTTTTTCCGTATAGGTAGGTCATAAAGAGACCTTTTAAACTCTTAAACTATGTGCAATGCAAGATGGCACATAATTCGTAAGCTAAGGACACAATTTGCCAATTCGTAAAAATGACTCATCTAAAATTTTACGATAGTTCAATAAAAATATTCTAAAAGTGAAAATAAAGACAATTCCAAGTTCTAATTTAAGACAATTATATAGTTGAGCTAGATTCTCGACAAGAAAAGACGGTCCCAGGTAAAACTATGTTAGGGTTTCTAAAACCATAATAAATATTCTAGCTCTGGTTTGAAAATTAAAAAAATTAAAATTCCCATCTGCCTCCAAAAAATTCTAGGTTTGTTTCCAAAATCCAATTGTCTTTTTGGGTACACACCCCTCAAATAAAATCCTAAGTCTGCCACCATCTACAAGAGACACCAACTCGTGCACTGACCATACTAAACTATGGCTCTGACTAGCTGACTAGCAGCCGGGGATGGTTGTGCCAGATTTTATAGTTAAACATTCATTATCAAAATCTTTGACAGCAGCAGATGACTAATGACAATCAACCTCCTGAAGTTAGTCCATATTTATGTATGCATGCACACCAAAACCTGACTCATTGAATATCAACCAAAAGACGTATAACAATTGGTTCGAGTACTGGACCAAGGTCATGCGAACGACAGATTTGCCACAGATAGACTAATATATCAGTGCATGCGTTAGTCTTCATTTTCAGTTGATACAGACATACATCTTCTATATGGTTGTCATGCATCATAGTGGCCCCACTAGGACGGGCATCTTTTTAAAAACGGAAAAAATAGTCCACCCCTCACAATCCGTGTCCTAAAGTTTGCCTGAAGAATTCTCCAAAGACAGCTCAGTAGGTCCACCTATGTGACCCACTTCAAAAGTCCTAACTGCTGAAATCGACTCTCTTCCCTTTACTGACCTCACCCAAGCTGAGCAGACCATAAGATTGATTGTTTTTTTTAAGAGAAAGTAATCAAATCACCTGTTTTAGTGGTGATGAATTTGATGGTGGGCTCAACTCCAATTGAAACAAGATGTACCCATGGTCAATACCAAGGAGGATAGAGGTGGTCGGCACCACTGATGGTTTAAGAGCTGTGGCCTCAGCAAAATTCTCCGATGCCTGCCCCCGTAAGGGTCCAAATTAGCATGCCCCATGTATGGTATTGTGGCCTCAGCAAAATTCTCCGATGCCTGCCCCCCTAAGGGTCCAAATTAGCATGCCCCATGCATGGTATTGAGTTACAGCAAAGTTTTGTGATTTTACATAGCTTAAGGGGGTTGACAGCCCACTAGTGAGAGAAGGTGATTATCCAGTTTCGAACCTTAGGAGCCCTCTAGTGAGAAAAGGTGACTATCCAATTTCAAACCCTCGCAGCTGGGTAAAAATTGATGTCTCTTACCACTAGTCCGTTCTTAAGTTATACCTAAGTTAAAGAGATATGTTTATACTTAAAAGATGGGCGAGTAAAAATTGACGCCTCTTACTTAAAAGATAGAATCTTGTTTGATACTGCATTTATCCCCAAGAATGAACCATGATAAAATATAATAATGATTCAATAAGCCCCGAAAAGGACAAGGGAGTCAAGGAGACAAAATTGGCACCAGAAATGCCTACCCAAGAGGGATTTCATTCATTTTAATGGCACAGTTTCTCAAGGGACAGGTTATCGCAAGGAACCTTTTAGAAGCAACTACAGTCCACCTAAAGTGCCAAGGAATATGCTTTTGGCACATGCAAATGAGTTTTCCATCACCATCGTAGCATCTCCTAAATTGGTTTAAACAGTCCAGATATGTTGCCAACTTCGAGAGGGTGACAGATCAATGTTCACTGCTTCACGTGCAATGGCAATCCACGATATGAATATGTTCTTTACATGATTGATGCTGGTAAAAGAATAAGAAAAAGGCAACGTGGAGTTCCAAAAGACCAACACCTTTAAATGATGATGAAAAGCTTCTACTTCACGCAAATTTCAGGGACTGATCAAATCACAAAAAGGTAGGTGGGTTGTTAACGCATCAGGCCACATTTTTATGGAAATCATTAAAACCCGACTCTAGCATGGACCTCATCTGAGTTAGATCAACACCTGAACTCGTTTTAGGGTATTGGGCAAGATCCAGATTATCACACGTAATCCAGTCTTTAACCAGGTGGAGTCCTTTCCTCCTGATCTAGTCAGCTCGACCTCTACATTCCAAAAATGAGCATGGTTGTCATTCCAGATTCCCCCACCAGGAGGCTCCGGATAATTATGGCACATTGCCAAGATGGGCCACACCTTCAATCCAAGCTGCTCGATTGGCTGCTGTCCTCATGTATTGGGGCTGGGGCAAAATGAACTACAGCTGAAGTTGACTCCCACCATTAGATGACTAGAATGACTACAATATCAACACTATCTTCAAAATATTGCAATATATATATAGGCTTTGATGCTATGAGAACTGTTTACACGTACCTACTATTAGAACATTTTATAGGGCCCACTTGTGAGTCCCATTTAGGGATGGGACTAGGGGGATAGAAATATCTATATGGGACTACCCCACATATCAAGTTTAGCTCCAATCACATGTCCTAACCCATTTATCCGTGGCACACAAATTCAGTCCATTCATATTAGTACACAGTCGATCCAACGATTAAGTAAATTTAGATCTGACTGAAACTTAAGGCGAATGACTATAGGAGGTCCCTAAATATTGCAAGGTTTGAATCGGACGATAGATGAGCCCCACCGAGAATCTCACAAAAAAAATGGTAAAAACTAGTTCTAATAAGATTCTTTTCATATACATATACAAGCAAAACTGTTCTACTAAAATTATTTCCCTATATATATAATTATATATATAACAAAACTACTATGCATATATCCCTCACACTATGGTGACCGACACTTTCTTTTTTGAAAAGTATTAATGTGTATGAAGACAAAACCATCACACCTTATAACATGTTTTTAATCTTGTTAGGTATAAAAAAAAGAATTATCCCTCACCATAGTGTGAAGGACATATATATAGTAGTCTTTCCCATATATATACCTGGAACAATATTTTTCTAACTCACAATACTTTCAATGTCACCCAAAAATAAAAATGTCTGACGAGATTTATAAGAGATTTCAAATAAAAATAGAAAAATTTTATAATAAAAAACTCTTAAACAGCATTTTCTATTATTCCTCATTTAAGTTTGTTTCTAATTATTCAAAATTAATTTATTTTTGTAATATTCTTTCATCATATCAAAAGATAAAACCTTAATTTTGAAAATATCCCAACATGCATCTAGAATGATAATTTCCCAAGAATGATATTTGTAATGTATGTATTAAAACTTGATTTTAGTACATTACATGCAGTTCAGTAAAGTGACAGGCATGGAGGTGGGAACTAAAGGCCACCCCCTCCATCAAATTCATTAGATTTGTAAGAACTCTCTATCAACAGGCAACACAAATTTCGATGCCAATGAAACTCATTTCCACACAAATGGAAAACAAGAAGAAAGAAAGCTTCGCCCATCTAAGTTTCTCTCTGTGTGGAAGCTGCTGACACACTGTGGAGCCAGTATCTTTGAGAAAGATCAAGATTTAAGGCAAGAGAAATAAAATAAAATAAAATAACCCTCCATAGTTAAAGAAAATATACCAATAGCCCAACTACATATGTAGCCTGTATACACGAGGATGATTCTGTGTAACTGAAAATACAAATGACTGGCTGCATCCTCTTAGAACTCCCTAGACAGAAAATTGGAGTTGACAAGGCCACAAGACAGCTGCCCCTCACCTGCTAATATATTTCTCAATATCTCGCCTAATGGATTTTTATTTCAATACCTTGCAGAAATGGCAGCCCCAACTGCACCAGGTTTAAAACAATGCTTCCGAAAATTATGTAGCCACTTATCACAATACTGTGGAGCATAACAGGTCACCTCAGTATGCATTCTAAATGACTACCATTAAGACAGACAAATGAAAAGTCACTAACATATTGGTGGTTATGTAAACTTACCCACAAGATCTGTGATCAAATGAAAGCCTCTCGCAATGTTGTGGGTAGTTTTAGTTCTGGCTCAAACTCAGTGAGAGGGGAGAAAAAGTAATCCACCATGTCTTTGGATACTTGTTCCAAGGATGGAGGATCCCACTACATATAATGGTAAGAAAGTAATTAACTACAAGTACAATCATTTCATTGCTCGTGCACCTTGTGATAGAAGATAAAAGTTAATTACCTTGGGAGTTAAATCCTTGTCCACCAACCGTGCCCGCACTCCCTGGGAAAGTCCAAGAAATAAGTTGGAAGAGAAAAACATATTCAAACCATAAGAATTGTATGATCCTTAAACCAAGGATCTATGTTGTAGGGATACTTCAAAATGGGCAACGTATTGTGTCGTATCATATCCGATACTCACTATTTATGTGTAAAATCCGTGTCCCTGCCATATCTATGGCATATCCTTGCCGAACCCGTGCCGTATATGGGCATCATAGCCAAGGATATGCCTGAAATGAAACCACCCACAGGTTTGATTTTGTACATGCAAGTCGCTGTTTGGTCATCCAGGATACAGACATGTCATGTCATGCCTCAAAAATAAAAACAGGTTGATGGATCATAATGAATACATTTGTCCTTTTGTTGTTGGGGTGTTTAAATCCTCATTTATTTGCTGGAACCATTTGTAAGGAGTTGAACTCATCCAATCTGAGTTATTTGCGGTTCCCATGAGGCCAATTAGATCAATGATCTGGACCACCAAATGAATGAAACAACATGTAAAAACTTAAGGCCCAGTTTATTGTTCATATCCATCTGTCAACAGTGGAAGTTTCTCACTACAATGTATTTTACACCAAGAAATGAAGTATATACCTCACAGAAGTCATTCGATACCCGCTTGGAAATCCCATGTAGGGACATCCGGTACTCACGAACCAAGCATTGATCAAGAGTCTGGTATCTACCTTCACGTATCTATTTCCATTGGAAAATATAATCATCACGCATGCATGCAATGCAAAGTGGACAGAATCCAATAAAAATTTGCAAAGCCACTCACAGATTTTAAGGAAACTTTTAAGCTTAGCGGTGACGCTTCTTTGAGCTTCTTAAGTGCTGAAGTACACCATTCATCTGATGTCCTGGCTGCCTCATGTTCCTGAGAAGGTAACTTGCAGAAGTCAATAGAAACTCAAGTACAAATTAGTGGCAAGTCAACTTAAAGGTGAACAAAGGTTGTAAGGCAAGTCATCTTAGTTGACACTCAAGTTGTCAATAGAAACTAAAGTAAAAATTAGTGGCAAGTCAACTTAAAGGTGAACAAAGCTTGCAAGGCAAGTCATCTTAGTTGATACTCAAGTTCCATATTGGGAACCACTGTTTTTTTAAATTTTAAAAAAATTTTCATTAAGAAATCGTGCAACATTTGAGTACTACATGTAAATTGTATCAAGGCATATCATATCAGTTTCCTATTCCTAAAGCAAGTAACAGATGTTACCATAATCACTGAAATCTCAATTCAACCTAACAAAACCAAATGGATCTCACATAACACCACCTCATCAAAGTGGGGGAGGGAAGTCGAGTTTGCTTTTGAGTTGATGATTGGGTGAGAGTGGGTCCATTGTGTTTGTCTTTCCCTAGGTTGTTCAAAGTGGTGGTCAATAAGTCAATTTCAATTAAAGAGGGGGGTTGGGTCATGGAATGTGTCTTTGAGGAGAGCACTGCACTTGTCTGAGAGTTTGAGTTTGGGTCTTTGGTCAGTATTCCTTCCAATGTTTTCATTTGCAGGCATGCAGCAAATTCTCATATTTGGAAGCCTAGACCTTCTAGTGTTTTTTCCTTCAAGTCTTTTTACAAGGTGTTGGAAGGCATGCCAGAAGTCAATGTTCTTTCTTCTCTAGTTTGGCAGGGTTTGGCTCCGCCTACGGTGGAGGCTCTTGCATGGCTCACAAGTCTAAGGGAAGGTCTAAATGGCCAATAATCTAAGGAGAAGAGGCTCTGCTTCGGAAGCTATTTTAGACTTATGTGTGATGTGTAGGAAAGAAAGGGAGACAGTGGACCATGTGTTTGTGCATTGAGTTTACTCATTCCTTATGGTGTAGGCTTCTTGTGCAATGTGGCATTTTCTGGAGTAGCCCGGGGTCTTTGGCAGGGATGATTGAAGCATGGAAGTGTTCTAGTTTTTTTGGGTGTGGGTTGGTTCTTTGGAGACTCATTCCTTTTACTATTTTGTGGATAGTGTGGAAAGAGAGAAATGACAAAGTGTTTAGAGGGTCCACATCATCAGTGGAGGAGTTATCACTTTCGGTGGTGGTGGGAATTTTTGATTGGACTGCTTTCAAGGGTGAATTGACAATTTAAAGGTAGATAGTGTGTTGCATAATTGGGAAGCTTTTTATTAAGTAAAGTCAAGAAGGCGAAGAGTAATTTTTTGGGATCACCCTATTAGAAGTGTGCTCAAGTTCAATGTAAATGGGGCGGCTAGGGGAAAAGCCTAGGCCGGTGGCAATAGGTTGAGTGTGTCGCAATAGTTAAGGTATGATGCGGAGCGAGGTACCAGGCATGAAGTGGACATAGATGGAGAGAGGAGAGATAGAGGGTGGAAGGAATAGGTCAAGCTTCATACTGAAAATTTGGCTTTACGCCAAACTCCCCATCACAGGTGAGAAGAAGAAGAAACCCTAGGATACCTCAAAATCACTCAATAAAAATTCATTAATCAATAATTGAATAGCCAATGAGGCTTTACAAAGAGAATGCAAACTACCCTAAACTAATCTCAACCATTAAAACAATCCAATGGTTGAGATTAAAACATCTACTTAAACACAACTTAAAACAAAAATAAACAAATAAAACCCTAAATAGACTAATATATATGGAATGGGCCCAAAGGTGGGTCAACCCATGGGGGACCACGGGTCTATCCTGCATCAAAGTATTGTGTTGGCTTTGTTCTCAGAAGTATGTGTGTTGTATCAAGTCTAATGAGGCAGAGGCTCTAGCTACCTTGGAACCCATCCGAATCTTCTCTTCCTCTTCTTTTCATTCAAGTTTAGTGGTAGAAAGTGATTTCCTTAATGCAATCTCCTGGGTGTCGTCTTCAACTATGTTTCCTTGGAAGTTTCAATTTTACATGAATGAGATTAGAGCTTCATAGTCTCCAATTCAAGTTGTCTTTAAGCAAGTGGGTAGGTTTGCCAATGGTTTTGCAGACTCGCTAGCTAAGCAAGGAGTGCATAGGACTTCTGATTTGGTTGCTTTCACTTTGTAATTTTGTTTTTTGGTATAATGTTGTTATACCTTTATGTCCCTCTTTCCCATTTTAGAGAGTGGTCTTTGTAATCTCCCTTCTTCCCTTAAAAAAAATTCTGATGATTGTAGTCAGATTTACAGTCAAATGTTATGAGATTTCAGAATGGCCGATTAGTTCTATGAGTTGACTCTGATATTATGTTACAGCTTAGATTAAACTCACAGAACGGATATGTTACTCCCATTACAAAATCATGCATGTCTAGAGTACATGTACATCATCTCTAGACATATCTTATCAGTACATAAAGATCTAGGATAGTAACATACGTTATAATCATAATCACCGTAATCTTGTCCTAACTCAATCAAACTTAACCAATTAGAACTCACTTATCTTAACAGTGTCAGCATAAACAGGTTCCTAGTCCCAGATAAAGGAGGGTGTTGATCAGAGAGGTAGCCAACCATAAAAATTAAGTTTCAACCACTTTGGGCTACTTCAATGCAGTAGCACTCGACCTAGCTACATTGTCAGGAAAAAGGTTTCAGCAGATGATTATAGTCATTGATAGGCACAAGCAAGACAAAATATGACAACACTTGGGACAACAGTTGCACCCCTACCTACTTGCATCAAGTTGGCAAGTACCAAAGCTTTGACAGCACTTCCACCCCAATCTAGTAAAAGTAAAATTTAAAGGATGTTCTGAGACAACCTCACAATAAAATATCAGCCTAATTTCAAATGGATTGAACTCATAGTCAAAAAAAGAATAGATACTAAAACAGGCTTTATGGACATGCCTAAGAAATACTGAACTAGGATTCTGTTAGTGCCGCGCGTCTATATTTTTAATTTTTATACACCCCGATAAATTTCATTTATGGCAGATTCAGTACAATCGTTCTTGAGATATTTATGATATTTTTGGATGAAAAATACCAAAGGGGAAATGGGTTTTGAACTCAGGACATAAAGGAGTAAAAAAAAATTATGATTCAGGCAAGCTAGCAGTTGATGGTATAGTTTTACACAAACCAATATATAAAACCTATAACTTTATACTTTTTCTAAAGTACTTTCTTCTCAAGATCCTTTATTTTCTTTTTTTCTCATTATTCAAATCATTTATACCATATTTTTATATTTTATTCATTTGTTCAAAATTCATTTTTTAAATTAAGAAGCAACATATGCCAACAAGATTTAAGTAAAAAAAATTTTACAAAACAGCCATTAGACCAGCGATGACCTTTGCCTATGGAGCAAAATGTTGATCAATCAAGAAGCAATACATGTACAAAGTGAGTGTAGCGGATGAGAATGTTGAGGTGGATGTATGGTTAAACTAGGAAGGATAGAATAAGAAATGAGCACTTTTAGAAGCATTTAGCGGTAACACCAATCAATGATAAAACAAGAAAAACCCATGTGAGATGATTTGGACATGTCCACACCGGCCAGCAAAAGCACCAATGAAGAAAAGGTTTTCTATACAGGTTGATGGCCCACCAAGGGGAAGGGATATGCCAAAAAGGATGTGGACGTAATTACTAAGGTTGGATCTTAAGAAGTGCAACCCATCCGAGAATTAGGCCTAGGATAAATCATAATGGAGAGAGAATTCATATAGCCGATCCCAATATAGCCAGGACAAAGCTTTGATAATGATGATTTAAAATTTATTTTTGTTATCTTTGATGATGATGATTTAAATTTTATTTTTTATTTTAATATTATTCCCAATGATATCCCGATAAAAAAATTGAAATTATCGTGCCATTGTGGGGCCTACTGGTATTGGAGGTGAACTTCTAACTTCAAGGACAAGGTTTTAGTTTTGTTTTCTATGAATGTAAGAGTTTACCAATAGGCATGCTTCATTACTTCAATTGCGAGGCTTTGCTTTTGTTTTCTATGAATGTGGGAGTCTATCAGTAGGCATGCTTCTTCACAACTTCAAGAGTGAGGTTTCTCTTTAAGTACTCGACTGAGGCAAAGGTATTGGCAATTGTGGAAACTCTTTGAATGTTTTTTGGTTCATTCCAGAGTAAGTTGATTGCGGAAAGAGACTCAGATAAAGCAATGAAGTAGGTGTCTCATCTTGATGCTAGGTCTTCAGGATCCAGTTTCACTTCAATGAAATCAAGGAGTAGTTTTCCCACACAGATGTACCTTTTGGTCATGTGCTTACGTCAGCTAATTCTTTGGCTGATGGTCTAGCTAAGCAGTGGGAAGATACAAGTTCACCTTTAATAGCCCATTTTATGTAATTGTTGTGCAGGGTACAATTCTCTTATACCTGCCTTTGTATGGTTTCTCCCTGGATAGGCTTTTGTAACCAATCTTTCCCCGGGTTCACCTTAAATATAATCTCTTCTTGTTACCAATTATGTGTGTGTGTATATAAATAAATCCTGGCATTACCCCAATAACAATATTTGCAACATTGATTTTTAAGGTCATCCATAGCTCACTAATATGATAAATAAAACAAAGTAGTACTGCAGTATCAAAATATATGCCATCCTAGAAATATTGAATTTAGATGTTGATAAGATATTTCCTTCTCTATACTTCTGCAGGTGTAGCCAAAGAATAATAACGCATGAGACTCATGAAGACAGCAATTGACAATTCAGAATGCTCACCAAAGCATCAATAATTTCCTCAACTGTGTCATGGCCAAAGCATTTATCAATAATTTCAACCCTGAAGAAATGGATTAAGACCAAAATAAAACATAAGTTCATTATAAGATTGTTAAAAAATTACAAGTACAGAAATTATGTGGTCCCCCCCCCCCCCCCCCCCCCCCCTCTCAACACACACAGAGACACACACAAGGAATCAAAAGCCAATTATTTACAGCAGAGAAACGAGGGATATAATAAAAATAATTTATATACATCTCCGTAAAAAGAAATACAAATTCCTTTAAATTAAAAGTAACTGATGCATAGAGAAGACACATGCACTAAAACCAGAGTCCTTAACAGCCTATGGGGCTTGTGGGGCTCATTACTCCAGACTATACACAAAATGAGGACAAAATGCTGTATGGCTCATGTCTGAAGCATGGCTTGCATTTGGAGTGGCCACATGCCTCAGGTTTTTTTCTTAAAACATTGCTCTAAGCATAGAAAAAGAAATTAATACTTCTGAAACGACGTACAATTGCATGACATTATATTTAAGTAATAATGGAAATTCTTAAAATATGAAGACTTACTCTCTTTCTAACTCTATTTCATACTAATTAGCCATTACCAGGTGTACCTATGAATGGGTGAAAAGTGCCAAAAGGTTATTAACTTATGATAACCTAGTGACTTTATTCATTCTGCAAATCAATCAAATCAACTCAAAATGCCAATTGTCAACAATTATTTGATTATCTTCAATTGTCTAAGGGGGTGTTTAGAAAGCATATATTTTAAAAGATTTTGCTATATTATATCCTAGTTTAGAATATAATCTAGACACCTAAAAAGTCAGTATTTAGGTATCTTAGAAGATATCCTACAATATCTTACTTTTTTGCAAAAACCTCCATATTGAAATAATAAAGTATATGCTGGATAAAATAATCTTAAAGGCATATTGAGATGTATTTAAATTGCCAAACACTATAAGTGGCACATTATTAAAATATGATATTATTTTATTCTGTAATAATGAAATCTTACATCATTCAAATCTAATGATATTATATTCTATATTTATCCAAACACCCCCTAAGTATTAGCCAAAATATTCAAGAAAATGCATCTATCATTTCATTTTATTGACAAGAAGCCAATTAGTCATATGGGTTTATAGATGTGAAATGACAAGTCACGACAAATACAAGTATCTTCTGACTTCTATTTTAGAATCTCCTCAACCATGAGGAAATAAGGTTCAATTCTCCATAGCAAATCCCGACTTCATAGCAAAGTAAGAAATATATGTATATATATATATGGGAAATGCTGGTATGCATGGGGAGGGACAATGATGTGACTTTCTATAACACCCCATCCCACATTGCTTATGAATAAAATATGAGTTTAGCATATAAGGAACTATGTAGGTTACTACTAATAACTTTGGGCTTAAGTATTTTGGGTCACGTGACAGGTTCACCAAGTTACTGGGCCAATGGACTACTGGGGTCATTATTGTGAATAGGCTTATATATAGAGCTTACACCCTCACTTTGCATGAAGCCTTTTGTTAAGTTAAGGCCTACTAGAAGCAAAACCGTTAGGCTCATGGGCCAAAACAGACAATATTATACATGTGTGTGAGGTGGGGCATGACAAATGGTATCAGAGCTGACTTTAGTCGATGTGGGTCCCTGCCGTGGTCTAGTGCAAGTGGGCGGGTTTCCATGTGAGCCAACCAAGAGGGCTGGCAAGCTACAAGGACTAGCAGGCTACCGCACACGGATGTGGAGCCCTAAGGGAAGTGGATTGTGACGTCCTCGAGTCCCACATTGACTATAGAGAGGAAAGTGATTAGGCTTATATATAGAGCTTGCACCCTTACCTTGCATGAGGCCTTTTGGTGGGTTGAGACCCCACCAAAAGCAAAAATGTGAAGCTCATGGGCCAAAGCGGACGATATCATGCATGCATATGGGGGTGGGGCGTTACACTTTCCCTCTTTACCTATGAAGATTCTTCCTGTTCATAATACCATAAATGACTTTTCCTCTTTTGTGCATGAATCTTTTCAAATATTCATTTGTCCCTCACCACATGGTCCACCACATGGTAAGGGAATGATGTATAGTAGTATATATATACGCTCTGATCTTATGAGAACTGTTCTATGCACCTACCCCGATAACTTTTATAAGGCCCACTTGTAGGTCCCATTTGGAGATGAGATCAAAAGGGGTGGAAAGATCTATGTGGGAGTACCCCAAATATCAAGTTTGGCCCCAATCACATGTCCCTAACCCCTTCATCCATGGCCCATAAATTTAATCCATTTGAATTAGTGCACAATCGATCCAACCATCCAGTAAATTCAGATTTGACCGAAACTTAAGGCGTGTGACTATCAAGGGGATTCCTGTGTATTGCAACGTTTGGATTGGATAATAGATGAGCCCGACCTAGAGTTCTCACAAAAAAATGATGAGAACTAATTCTCACAGGATTATTCCCTTATATATATGTATATATATGGGCAAACCTCCCCTAAGCTCAAACTTATATAAGAAATTCCATAAGCTTAGGCCCTTGGGGCCCACCTTTAGTTCATCCAAATGAACCAAACACATGAAACACACCCCCCCCCCCCTTTCCCTTCCCTTGAATTGCACATATCCACCAATTTTTGGTCAAATCCGAATTTACTGGACCATTGATCGACTGTACACTGATTCGAATAACCTATTGACCATTAGATTTTTTGGGCCCAGATGAAGATGACAACAACCACGGTTAGGGCTGATTTTTTGCAGAGATGAAGGTCCTAGGGAGTCTTTCAAATCCCCCCATCCCCATCCTCATGTGGATCCCCAGGGAGGCCCCACAGGCGTGAACCACACACTTGAACTTACCTTATCCTAAGCTTGAGCTTAGGAGAGGGGCTCCCTATATGTATATATATATTTATATATAAAAGAGGAAGATTACTATGCATCCATCCCCCACCATAAGGTGAGGGACACTTCCTTTTTTGACCTAACAAGGTCAAAAGGGTGTAATGGTTTTGTCTTCTTGCACATTAATACCTTTCAAAAAAGGAAGTGTCCCTCACTCTATGGTGAGGGATAGATGCATAGTAACATTTTTCTATATATAATACATGCAGATTTTAACGTGCAAATAAGCTCCACCACAAACGGGAAGGGATCTTAGTTCCATTTCCACACTATTTCTCTTGCTCACAAATGGCCCAAAATATGGTCTATGAATAATTATTTCCCCTCAGAAAATTGATCCACCAAGTTTTCCAGGAACTACCACCATCATCAAAGCCTTAATCTGAGTTCTACTTCTACCCTTTTACACAGTAGAACTCATTCAAGTCTGGCGAAGCTGACCACTTATCTGATGTTAAGCCTCTTTCACGATGGCTTGGAACCAGCTCATGGTGAGTTTCGTCCAGGTTCTATATGATATAATATGGAAGATCAGTGAAACTATAACCCACTATCAGCAAGAAGTGGGAGATTACAGATGCCTGGCAATGGACTTTTCATGTTTATTTGACCAGGAAAAGTTCATCGACACTCAAGTAAATATAACAGTAGCAGCATCCATGCAAGCCACAAGTTGAACTAGGACTCCTTTAACAAGGGCTCCTTTAACAAAACTATTTGTGTTAGAACTAGGACCTACCATTAACATTTGGTCTTCATTTGCTCATCCAACAAAGATGCACTCCCTCAACACAATGGTGATCTTGTTGGACAACTCATTATATTAAACAATAAAGAGAAGGCTTATGGGGTCTGTTCAGCTTTGTTTAGGAATCAATACCTTTTTTACATTGGTAATTGTTGATCATTTCTTCCAATGACCAAATGCAATTGGTCTAATACGAAGAAAGGATACAAAATAAAAAATGAAAAATGAAAATGAGTAGAGGAAGGGTGTAAGAAGGGAAAGATGGGTTACCAGCCCTTTCCTCTTCTAATCTCCTAACATACAAATAGTCTCCTTTCCCCTCTTCAACACAATTATTTATAATAGCTAAACTTTAATATGAAGAGAAATTACAAATTTACCTATTCATGCCCTTGTTTCTTATCTCAAATACACTATCCTCATATGAAATTTGAACACATAGTTTTATTATGTCTTATAATATACATAACCTTTAATAACCAAGGAAAGATTCATTTGCATCAAAGTCTATGCAAATTTTGTCTTCTGAAAGTTTGAATAAACATGATCTGATCTTAGGAGAATATCATGTCATTGTTATTGACATTTATAGCTAGAGGAATAAGTACACCAAATAAGGTCAATATAGAGGAGTTTACATTGTCACCATTTTGACACTTATAACTAGAGGAATTGGTGTATCAAATAAGGTCAATAAAGAGGAGTTTTCATACATGGAAAATGCAATAACAAAAACTCTGACCAAAAACAAAGTGAATAATTTCTATGAGCACAATGTTAAGTACCTATGAAGAGCACTTCTCTTATCTGGATAGACAAGGTCACCATATTGCTCAAGAGAAGTCTCTATCACAGAAGGATCATCAGTGACCAATTTACCTAGCCGTTCATCAATCCCAGCAAGCTTCTGTAATAAGACATAATTAACACATTGCTGAGAAGGCAATTTCTAAAAAAAAAAGAAGGAAAAAAACTCTTGGAATGGGAAAAGGGCACAAGAGACAAACAGCACTGAGCGAGTAGTGAGTAGCTAGGCCACAAGCAATCATTTCTACACCATTGAGCTTTTCTCCTGTTAGAGCCAAGTATTCCCCTGCAAGAAGAATGAAACAGAGAAACAAGCCCTCTATGTTTGTCTATGAACTCTTGGAAATGAAGAATATGGAGTATTGGAGGTGGCATGAACTACCAAGCATAAAATAACAATAAAAGTGGCAATTGTAGCGGTGGGGACAAATACATGGACACATCAAAATGTGTGCGCACATAAATGTAGACGAATACAGAAAATATATAAGATAAAGCACTCAGATCTCTTGGCAGAAATGAGTACATATCAACCATTGCATAAACCCACATTTATGGACTCACCTATATAACCAGGTAGATGGGAAAGGTAAAATGAAGCGCCAGCATCTGGATGGAAACCAATATGAGTTTCCGGTGTAGCAAATATCTGTAATTTGAATGTCCCACAATGAGGGCATTTTAAATTGACATCATTTCTGGAGAAAATTTTAAACTGGACTTCATTTGTTAGAGAAAACTTAGTCTGAATAAATATAATAAACATAAAGAGGAAACAACATACACCACAAAAACAAAACCAGAGGTGCTTCATTTCAAACAATGAGAAAATGGAATGTTGTCAATAGTTATATTTTCTGTCATTGTAGTCACAAGTGAAATGTAGAAAATGAACATTTGTAATGCGTGGGAAAAAACTCAATGATTTTACAACATACACTAACAAACACATACACAACCATCATGCAGTGTCTTTTCAACTACTAAATGGTCCTAGACCAGGAAAAGGAGTTCTCACTCTTCAAAAGACTAATCTCTCTTCTCTCCAGAATCCCAAGAACAATCATCATAAACCAACCCATATTTATCTTATTCCCATCTACTGTTATATGACAATGTTAACACACCTGATGTCAGCTTAATATATTCAAATTTCATTTGCAGATGGAGTGTAAGAAGTACAACTGAGATTGCCAATCAAATCAGTGTAAGAAGTATAACTGCGATTGCCAATCAAATCAGTCTCAGGAACTGAATCTGTCAAAGGGGGACATTCATATCTTTGGATGCTGGTCCCACCAAAAAAAAGCGGGGCCAGTCATCTTCATTGTTGGAGGTGGAAGATTCCATCTCACGCTCACTGATGTTCAGTGATCTGGAAATTAGTTGCAACTTGTAAGACTGATTTTCTTACAACAATAAGGTGCAAGGCTCATGATAGCAGTTTGATTCGGCTTTGAGAAACACCAGGAAACAGTCCCTTAGCCACCAAACCCAACACTTTCCCCATTGATGGTGTAATAATAATAATAATAATAATAATAGTTGCTGAATGACCATTCAAATATGATAGGGGCACTGCTGCCTGGGCACATCTGTTGAGAAGAAATGTCCATGGTGAGGGAGTGGAGTCTCTAACTTGAGCTGCATGATATACCAAACTTAAAATGGCAAGGACATCGTATTTAATCCCAGAGATGAGAGGTACAATTTTGGTGAAATCCTTTTCCCATGACTCACTGCTACTCAGAAAAGGGATGTATGGTCTTTTATATGGAGTGTTCCTGCCCCACCACTCGTGCTTGCTTTCTCTTGTATTTCTGTTCTTGATACGATATTGACTAATGATCATTGAAACAACTTATAGTTGGGACAAGGCTTTGATGATGATGATTACGATGATTACCTTAGTTTTCATCAAGTCAGCATTGTTGGGAGGAAGAGAAGCTCAAACTTTCCAGAGTAGACACCACTAAGTGATTAGGTTACCCAGATACTTCAAAATAGGCACTGTATCATGTAGATAAAAGTCTGATACAACATTCTTTATGCATAAAATCTGTGTCCCAGCCATATCCATGTTGTATCTAGGCATCATTGGTTACCAATCAGGTTTGAAGAATGTGATTACTTGGTTTTTAATTGTCAGAGTTTAAAAGGGTTTATGAAACTATGAACACTTTCAGAGAGGTGTTGCTGTTGCAGTAATCCAATTTAGTTATTTATTTATAATTATAACAGTAAAACACTTTATAAAAAGGTGAAATTTTATAACATCTCGTTACTACAATAGAAACAAATATCCAATTTGTTATTATTTTTCAATAACAGTAATCAAATTATAAAAAGGTGAAATTTTATGACATCCCATTACTACAATAGAAACAAATATAAGTAATAAAAGAGCCCAGTACAATACTGGAACATAAAAGTCATACGGGACTGGGGCCAATGGTGGGTGGCCACTAATACAGTGAAAAATATATTACTTTATTGTATCATAAATCCTGAGAGGGTAGCCAACAGCCAATTTTACATATGTTTGGCAAGAAATCCCCCAAAAATAAATTATCAAGTTCATCAACAATGCAAGCAACTTGCATATGATAAAAAATTTTCATATGCATCTCGATGTCATATCTACTCATGTACATGGCACAAACTTGAGCCAAAAAACAGGTGCAACTGGGAAGGATCAGTCATTTGTTAGCATATCAGGACCAAAAAAAGCCTACCAAATGTTATAACAAAATTGATTCAGTTATAATCAAACGCTTTGAATATTTGCTTGGGTTCTGCGTGAAAAACTCATTGACATTCCATCATGTAAATTATAGAAAAACCATTCAAAAAATTTATGAAAAAGCACAATTAAAAAATCGGTGCCAATATATAATGTTGGAGAGAGAGAGAGAGAAAACGCTAATTATGCAGATAGATTGATAGGATGTACTGTGTTATCAGTTGCCACACGAAATGTCCCTGGAATTGAAACTCCCGCCCCACCCCCCATTGTAATACCATCCAAAATAGCCACCTAGATAGAAGCCATGACAGAAGAAAAGGTCAACATCCCAGATTATGCGGCAATGATACAAACAGCAGACAAAGTAAATCCCACATAAAGAAGAGAACGATATTTTTTTTATTTAAACTAAAAATACATTTTAGATGATCAAATATCACAACAGGATTCAAGAAGTAGATGAAAATCAAACAATTCCAATTACCAACAAGAGATTAGGATACCTCGATTATCTTGCGCCCATCTTAGTCTCCTCTTTATGAATATTAGTCGTATTTTATTTTACAACTTAGATTCTTTCACATTTTATGTTACTAAAATTCACCCAAATTACACCAGATCCCTGGATTGTACACCCATCCAAATGAACTAGACCATTAGATTGACTGATCTTTTTTTTTAATATAAAGCCGTTGAAACTTGTGGGCCATTGATCAAAGGGTCAGGGTGATCAGGTAGGCCCCAGTCCCATATACATGGAGGGCCCACCCAAACCTTCCTCCGCCCCCACGGTTCCCATCCCCAGGTGGGCCACACAGAGAGGTACATAGGGTTTTTGTGCGCAGGGGAAAACTGCTCTATGTATATATTTTTGGATAATAAAGATATCCTCTTGTATAATCATTCCTATACCATCATTTCCTGTAACTCCACACATCCATCTTAGTGTATGCATCCCAACCACGCATTTTCACCTCTTTTAATTTACTCCTTGCCAAACATTCACCTCCACACAACAAATGACACCTAACTGACCACCCATTATTAAAATGACCCTCTAATGGAAGTGACACTTGATGATAGCACAGCCAATAGCTGGTCTCCATTGTACCCAGCCCGCATTGGTTCAATTGATGATATCCAACTCAAGCCCCATAATTTTTTCTATAATCGCTCCTGGAAATTGAAATTTATCATATTAGCTGGACATCGAGATTTCTCACATCAACATTCTGTTAAGAGAAAGGAAAGAGATGAGACAGCAAATATCATCATCATCAAAGCCTTATCCCAACCATGTTGGGGTCGGCTACATGAATCCTATTTCTCCATTCTGTTCTATTTTGAGCTAAATCTTTCGATAAATCTTTCGATAAGTGCAACTTCTTCAAATCTGAATTAATGACTTCCATCCATGTTTTCTTCGGCCTACCCCTACCTCTTGATGGACCCTCCACCTGTATATCCAAACTTTTTCTCGCAAATATAAGAGGTGCAAAATCCTCCATATGCATGTTCAATAACAAGTAGGCATTTTGGACTGCTAATGAACAGATAGCACTTCATGTTTTTGTAAAGCCACCAAAAACTGTGTCATGTCAAATAACTTTCACCTCGTACATGGAATGAATGAACTGTCACTTAACGTAAAGTATGCTCCTTCCCTTTGGACCAGTCAAGTAATAACACTATTTATTGCTTTCATATCTTCAGGAAGAAAAAAGATTCACAGTTCCTGCTTCTCACTAGTAACCAAACGGGTTCTAGAGTCTACACATACTGACACAACGTAGAACTCAACTGCATATGTTAACAATGGAAGCTCATGTGAACTCATGCAGTTTCAAATTCACGCTCATAACTCAACTCAACAGCATATTTCAACAATGGATGGTCAACATTGAAGACTCACATGTGGTTTCAAATATGTGCCAAGAATATATATGAATTTATACAATGTCCTGAAAAAATCCTTACATTCTTCAACTTTCCCTGAAAAAACAAAAGAACAAAGAAAAAGAAAAAGAGAAAAGGGGCACAAAGCATTAGCAGCAAGCACCAAGTCAATTAATAGAAGTGAAATAAATAAATATATAAAACCGATGATTTGGAATAAAAGAGTCTGGTTATACAAATGACCCATTGGTCATTTGCTTTCCTATGCAGCAACCAATACCATTAGAAAGATATAAAAAAAATGGCATGAATCTAATTGTAACAAAAAGTTGAAACAGGAAACAAGCACGAAGAATAATGGTAGAATTCCCAGATATGGGAACTGTTAGGTTTATGTCTTCAATTCCGGTTTAGCCGGATTGGTTCATTGGTCTAGCCAATGACCAGATTAGGGTCAAGGGTATTTGGTCTTTGTGCCGGGGCTTTCTTGGTGGCCAAGAAAGCATAAATTATATATTCATATAATATAACCTCAGACTCTATATAGGAAATGTGGCAAATTTCTTTCCCATGGTGTAAACCACGTAGGGCCATGTAAGCTGTATGAGAGGTGTGAGCTCTATTCCCCGTGGTGTTGACACACCACGTATGGCAAGGTACTGTGAGAGTAAGATTAAGACCTATGAAGATTGAGGAGCTAAGTGTTAGAGGAGCGGGAGTCCTTGTAACGAATTACCTAGTATCTTTCATAGTGAAATCGAGCAAAATGCTCATAGCTCATGGAGGTAGCCTTTATAGTAAACCACGTAAAATCTATGTGTTATGATTGCATAGTTTTCTTCTTCTCTATGTGTGTGATGATATTGATGTATTTGCCCTTGATCCGATCTAACAGCAACAATTAGTAATAGTGCTTCCGCATGTGCACAACATCTAGTATCAAAGCTTAGGGATTCACTAGGGGGAGTTGTACACGTAATCGCAGATTGCCATAGAGAAGATCGGATTAGCGATCTCAGGGTGGGCCACGACTGTGCTGCATTCACTGTTGCAACAGAGAGCACCACCGCCTCGAGTTACAGAAACCCACTCACGGTTTCTTGAAAAGGAGAGAGAAAAGGAGTCTCCCCTTTGTCTCTTTGTGAAGACAGAGAGAAGACAAGCCTTTCACTTGCTTGACAAGTGGAGCTATAAAAAAAAAAAAAAAGGAGTTGTTGTAGTGGTTCGGTTTTTTGCAGAAACCAAAAATTGGATCTAGATTCATCCCTATGCTTCTGGATCATTGCCGTCGCCGGAGCAGCCTTGTTGCCTCGGCAGTAGCAACTACGGCCTTGCCCTCCATCACTGGCTGTAGTTGCACTATCGCAGAAGAAGAAAATGCAGCAACGCTGCTCCTTCACTTCTAGCTGCAGAAGCAGAGTAGGGAGAAGACCCCATTGGGTCGGTTCAAGGTCAGGTTGACTCAGTCAGGTTGACCCGATACAATGCAGGGAAGCCCAGCCCACAATCTAAGTTGCAGGTTCAGTTTTCAAGCCAGTTCTGACATGACCCAGTCAAAGCCCAACCCAAAGCAGTCTACAGAAGCCAATGACATCAGCAGCAGGGTCAAAACAGCCAGTTTGACGGCCATAATTCAAATGCAATTTTCGGAGTCATCCAAACTCGGAATTGAGCTCCGTTTTTTACAGTGTACTAGTGGCGACGAGATCTACAAAGTTAACGGACTAGATTGGCAACTTGATAAGCAGAAAATTGGGTATTTTTTTGAAACATCTTCATATTTGCAATGGCCACAACGGAAACTTCTATTGCAGGAGGTATCAAATTTGAAATTGAGAAATTTGATGGAAGAATAAACTTTGGTTTATGGCAACGGAAGATAAAAAATATCTTGATTCAATAAGGTATCAAGGTAGTATTCTTAGGCAAAGAAAAGAAGCCTAAAAAGATAGAAGATGATGATTCGATAGAAATTGATGAAAAGGCAGTCAGCTCTATTCAATTTTATCTCTCTAACAAAGTCATGTACAACGTCATGTAAGAGGATACTGCAATGGGTTAATGGGAGAAGCTCGAGAGTCTTTATATGGAAAAGAATCTCACAAATAAGCTGCATCTCAAGAAACAGTTGGATGGGTGGAAGATGGAAGAAGGTTGTGATGTGCTAGAGTACATGAACACTTTTAACAAGATGATTAACGGCTAGTTGAGGCTCAATGTGAAATTCGATAATGAAGACAAATCCTTAAGTTGCCGAACTCTCTTCCTGACTCATATGATCATTTTGTGACTACCCTGCTGTATAAAAAGGACACACTTAATTTTGAAGATGTTAGGCAAGACATCATCTCCAATGCTGCAAGGAAGAAGGCCACTAAAATTAGTTCACATGCAAAGGAACTTCTAGTAAAGGAAGGCTCTAGTGAACGTGGCAAGTCCAATATTGGGGTAGTTTTTAGGTGCTTCAGATATCAACATCGCACGGACTCGTTAATGGATTCGAACCTTTGGTTCGAGGTGGAGTATGACAAGAAAAAGTTTTCAACATCGATGAAAGGATGTGCCTTCAACAACATACGGGAAGACATAGACAGGTATTTTCAATGTGACTCAAAGATTTACGGAATCTAAGCCAAGGTGGAGATTATTAGATTTATGCTTTGTATTCCGGTTTAGCAGGATTGGTTCATTGGTATAGCCAATGAACAGGTTAGGATCAAGGGTACTTTGGTCTTTGTACCTGGGCTTTCTTGGTAGCCAGAAAACATATATTATATATTCATGTAATGTAACCTCAGACTCTGTGCAGGAAATGTGGCAGATTTCTTTCCCATAGTATAAACCACGTAGGGTCATGTAAAGTGTATAAGAGGTGTGATGCAATCTAGGCCCCAGCAGCCCTTTTCAAATTAGATTAGGATTATGTTATTATTAGATTTCTAATTAAATTGTGATTAGGAAAGTTTCCATTACTAACGTAGGGTTTTCTTACACATTAATTTTGCTTTTATTATATATATGGCATTATAGAGAAGAAATTCTCATATTTGGTTGATTAATAGAATTGGGTTTTCCCAGAAAGGCGTGTCCTCGTGTGTGTGTTGAAGTCATCCTAACGATTCGAAGTGTCCTTCAAATGTGCTTAGGCACCTCCACGCAAGCCCTAACCCTTGGACTGCATCAGTTTGGTATCAAAGCCAAGAGGTCACCCTTCGGTCACCGATCGGAGACACCACTATCCCTTCCATCTCTTCCAACCCTTCCCACTACCGAATCCACGTTCCATCCCCAAACCCAAATCCATACCACCCAAAACCCTTCCCGACCCCAGTTTGTCACTCCCATCATTCAAACCCCAAACCCAACCTCAGATCTACATCCCAGACCTAATCGTCAACCGGACCAAAACCTTTTTCTCTTCCATCCCCGACCATCCTCGTCACAGACACCCCATCCACTACCGAAACCCCCATCTCAGATTTGGTTGATTAATAGAATTGGGTTTTCCCAGAGAGGCGTGTCCTCGTGTGTGTGCGTTGAAGTCATCCTGACGATTCGAAGTGTCCTTGACACGTGCTTAGGCACCTCCACGCAAGCCATAACCCTTGGGCTGCATCAGTTTGGTATCAAAGCCAAGAGGTCACCCTTCGGTCACCGATCGGAGACACCACTATCCCTTCCATCGCTTCCAACCCTTCCCACTACCGAATCCACATTCCATCCCCAAACCCAAATCCATACCACTCGAAACCCTTCCCAACCCCAGTCTGTCATTCCCATCATTCAAACCCCAAACCCAACCTCAGATCTACATCCCAGACCTAATCATCAACCGGACCAAAACCTTTTTCTCTTCCATCCCCGACCATCCTCGTCACAGACACCCCATCCACTACCGAAACCCCCATCTCAGATTTGGTTGATTAATAGAATTGGGTTTTCCCAGAGAGGCGTGTCCTCGTGTGTGTGTATTGAAGTCATCCTAACGATTCGAAGTGTCCTTGACACGTGCTTAGGCACCTCCACGCAAGCCCTAACCCTTGGGCTGCATCAGTTTGGTATCAGAGCACCCTGCAACAGTTGGACATTAGAGTGACAAATTTGAAAAATAATCAGCGTGTGCATCACAACCGTAATGATAGTGCTAATATTCGGAATCAACACGATCTACCAGTCAATAATTCTGATCGAGAATTAGGGATTAAAATTGTGATTCCTGAATATGATGGAAAATTACAGCCCACTAAATTTATGGATTGGTTAGTGTGTGGGAAAATATTTTTGCACACAAGCCAATGACTGTGCATCATAAAGTCACACTGATTGCTACTATATTTCATAATTATGCTGCAACTTTGTAGACTGAATTGCAAAGAATACGGAGGAATCAAAACATGAACCCAATTAATACATGGACTGAGATGAAGAATATTTTGAAACAAAAATTCCTCCCTGTCAACTATGCAAGAGATCTACGTTCCAGCTTTCAAAACTTGAAACAAAAGTCCAAGACAGTTGTTGAATATTCTGAGGAATTTTTGACTCTGCAAACTCGTTGTGGCATGAATGAAGATAATGATGTGGTAGTTGATAGATTTTTCAATGGATTGAGAATAGACATTCAGCATATCCTTGCCTTCCAACATTTTGATAATGTCGATGAACTCATCCAACATGTTATCAAAGCAGAGAGAATTGCAAATCATCATGTACAAAAATCCAAATGGGTTCCACCAAAGAATTCCCCTCTACAAGAAGCTAAATCCACTGGACAAATTTTTGCAAGGACTGAAGATCAAAATAAGATGGTCTGTTTTCATTGTCAACAGCACGGGCATCCCGCAGCAGATTGTCCAAAGCGAATACATCTGATTGAGATTGAAGGTGCTGCTAAAAATATCTCAGATGATATTAAGGGTACTGACACCGATCCCAAGGATATTGACAATCCCAAGGATATTGACAACGAGAAACTTACTATAATAGATGCAGATACCACAGGTAAAGCTCTTATTGTCCTCAAGGATACTCCACCAGCTGTTGAAAATAAGTAGTTGAGAAAAAATATCTTCGTTCCGTGGGAACAGTTCAAGGACAAATTTGCATAGTTGTTATTGACAGCGGAAGTTGTGAAAATCTCATCTCCCAAGCCCTTGTTGATCGCCTCCAATTGAAAATTTATAAGCATAACCGTCCTTATTTTGTCAAGTAGCTAATGAATGGTGATCAAGCGTATGTTCGACATACTTGCAAAGCAACTTTTGCCATTGGTCAGACTTACAAAGATACAATCTGGTGTGATGTGCTACCTATGGATAGTAATGATATCTTATTAGGCCGTCCATGGATGTATTACAAAAATGGGACTCATGGTATGCACGACAACACCTATATATTCATGCATGGTGGACAGCAAGTTACTCTTCATCCGAGAAACCACAACCGCCAAAGAAGAATTCCTGAAAAGCTGCCACAAAGGAAGTCCTTCATGTTCACCACATTTACAATGGCAATTCGAAGCAGAATTGAGTTCGAGGACGAACTCTTCTTTCAACCCGGGGAGGATGATGCAGTCTAGGCCCCAGCAGCCCTTTTCAAATTATATTAGGATTATGTTATTAGTAGATTTCTAATTAAATTATGATTAGGAAAGTTTCCATTACTAGCGTAGGGTTTTCTTACACATTAAGTTTGCTTTTATTATATATATGGCATTGTAGAGAAGAAATTCTTAGATTTGGTTGATTAATAGAATTGGATTTTCCCAGAGAGGCGTGTCCTCGTGTTTGTGTTGAAGTCATCCTGACAATGCGAAGTGTCCTTGACACGTGCTTAGGCACCTCCACACAAGCCCTAACCCTTGAGCTGCATCAAGGTGTGAGCTCTCTTCCCCGTGATGTGTCAGAATGCTGTAAGAGCAAGATTAAGACCTATAAAGATTGAGGAGCTAAGTGTTAGAGGAGCAAGTGTCCTTGAAACAAATTGCCCAATATCTTTCATAGTAAAATCGAACAAGATACTCATAGCTTATGGAGGTAGCCTTTATGGTGAACCACGTAAAATCTATATGTCATGATTGCATGGTTTTCTTCTTCTATATTTGTGTGATGATGTTGATGTATTTGCCCTTGATCCAATCTAACAGCAACAATTAGCAATAGTGCTTCCGCATGTGCACAACATGAACATAACAAACTAAAATAGGATGTTAGAAACTAGAATGGATGAAATCTTAGTCTGCCATGTAAGACTCAATCTTTAGACTCAAGAAGACTGTATAAACACAAACAATAAAGTAGCATATCTGCAGGAATGTCTTAGTACATGCAGCAAAAAGAAGAAAACAATATTTCATAATTCACACCAAAGAAGAATAATGGAACACCTCGTCACCTCCACATGGTTAAAGCTTGAGTGCCAAACGTATTCCATGAACACTATGTGAGCACTCAAACTATTACATATCAATTACTTGAACCGACCCCCCCCCCCCCCCCCCCCAACCACAATAGAAAAAAACCAAGAAAATAAAAACAAAACAATTCTTTACCAGCTGCATACACAAGTATTGATTTTGGCCAAAAAGTAGGACCCATTATCCAATCTAATGTGCGTGTGAAGCTCTAAAGTGCCCAAAATGCACCCTGGGATAAATAGACATCTATTCCAATTTATCCATTTGATTCAGATCTGGTGTACATCCATCAACTTATCCCATTAATCTGGGGTAGGCATTTGGTGTACATCCTAAGACACCACAAATTCATATATCAATCACAATCTTCTATCCTAAAGTGTTTACTGGGAGACCCATTCCCTCATACTTTTCTGGCTTCTGGTTTCCCACAGTTGGTTCATGCTTCTTCATAAATATTATAGCAAAAACCCACGCATAAGGTGCTTCACACATGTGGGTGATTTGCATTGGTTCAAAAATATGTTAGTCTGGCAACTCCAAAGCCTACAGTTCAAGATGATGTAAATGTAATAGCAGCACAATCCAAATTCCTAGACTCCTCAAGAAACACAGGGAAATGTGATACGATCAAATGATGTCACATATAAATGGAAAAGTAAGGCATGCTAGGAAAAGAACAAGCATCCAACACAACCTATGTAGTCCGAATTATTTCATATCAAGAAATCAACATCGCATTTGCAGTGTCTCCAGTTAACTATTTAATTCTGATATAGCATGAATGATTTTAGTATATACATCAAACCCATAGTTTTCTCATTGAATCAATGCAAAGTAATTAAAGTACCTTCACCGAGAAACCTATAGAGGCCCACAACATCTCCACCCGCACAGAAAGCTCTTCCACTGCCCTTCAAAATTCAAGACAGCAGCTAAGTAATTCACTCACATTGACATGAACATAACACCAACTTTGAAGAATTCTTATCACCAACATCGAATTCTTCCATACTAATAGCAAAAGTCGACCCATTCCAATAAAATGGGGGCACATACCTTCATTACAACAAAACCAATATCAGGGTTTTCTTCCCATGATTCATACAGCTTCGTCAGCCTCGCCCCCTGAAAATCGACCCAACTCATAAAATTCCAACATGGGCATCGATTTAAACCGATTTATTGAATCCAACATCCAAAAAAAAAGGACTCCACCCACTAATAAGGCAATATGGCAAAAACCCACAAAAGAAAAGGCTGGAAAGACCAAAACGAATACCATAGCAGTGGTGAGAGCATTGAGAGCAATGGGTCTGTTCAGAATCGCAGTTCTCGAATTAGCGTTGCCTTCAACTAGTACCTGAACAAACAAAAATGGGGCAAGGCAATATTTTTATGGCTTTACAGAGATGAAACGAAAAGAACACTAGAAGAAGAAGAAGAACGAGAAGTGGGTATTGTCGAAACTGCTGACTTGGTCTTGAAAATCATCGTTTTCTGCGTTGTTGGGTTGAACAGAGAGATATCTGAAACGAGGGAAAGAACCATGGCTGCGAAGAAAACTCCTGCGTACAAAGGCTTGCAAAAACCGCATCTTTCTCTTCTTTCTCTTGCTGAGAGAGAGAGAGAAAGAGAGAGAGATTATTGGAAACGATCCTTTTCTTCTCTAACCTTCAAAGACTGCGAAGACGTCCTGCTCGGCTTTTGTCCTATGCTCTGCAACTGGAGTGGGATTTTATAGCATCTCTGTTTCTGGACCTGGAATTGGCATCCATGGGAGTGAACTAATCTGGACCGTTGAAATGGTGGGCCACGTTGTGCTTGCAGTGTATAGATCGGACGATGAGTCTGTGATGGTTCTTACCATCTGACTAACTGAGTCAAGCGAGTGAAACTGAGAAGTTGGACTCAGATGAGGACTGATCCAAGTCTCAATCAAAGATGAGAATAGCAGTAGCCGCAAGCTTAGCGGTTCGCCATTAAAATGATACGCAGTGATAGCAAGCCGTATAATTTAAAAAAATTATTAAAAAATTTGAAAAAATATCAAAAAAATCTAAATTTTGAATAATAATAAAATATATATTTTTCTTACAAAAGTAACCCCTTATCGCATGAGATCTTGCATCGTTGTGTTAATAGATAATATAATAATGATCTTTTTTTTTCTCACATGTATTGATATTGCTTAAAAACAAATGAAAGGCTTATATAAAAAAAAACCTATGTAGTGAAGAAATGTCATCAAAATGTTTTTTTCTTTAGAAAAGAAGTAAAGAAATAATTCATACTATGTAAAAAAAAGTAAATAAACAAGCCTTACTATACATTTTAAAAAATTTTGAAAAATAACTATCAATCACACTCCGTAGCAACCTGTAGCAGCCCCGTAGCGGTCTCATAGCGCCCGTACTATTTTGATATATGGTGTCACCCAAGTCTCCTACAATTTGGACTACAATCATGAATAAACCAACATACATCCACGTGAAGGCGGATACATCCGACCTTGGTCCACTTCCAAAATCGTAATGAAAATTTTGGTTTTGCTTTGAAAATTTACATAAAAATCTCACATCCATACCCAAAATCCATATGAAAATTATATATTTATTTCCTAAGCACAATTTCTTGTTTGGGTTTGTATGACTAAGGATTTATCCATATTTATTTCTATAGGAGGGTGAGATGCCTCCACATTGAGCCACCAGCAGACTAGCACGTATAGTTTTCTGAGAACATTAATATTAATTTTAGGGCTCATTTAGGTGTATGAGAAAACATGATTTTCTAGATATCATAATCAATAATAGCATTTTATAAAAAGCTATTTGGAAACACACTATAAAAATTTATCCAAATTTATTTGGTTATTGCTGAGATATGCTATTGAATACAGGTCATTTATTTGAATGGAAGTGAACAATTACGTTTCTAGCATGTCATGGCAATTTTTTTAAAGTTTCTTGGCTAACCAATTGTACGAAAACCTTAATGTATTAGTAGAGGCAACGAAAATTCCTTTTAATACTCTCCTTCAAGTGGAGCATAGTCAACACACATTTTGACACATTTACATTTTAGGGCCAAGCCATTTCTTCTAGGATTCAAATTCGTGACCTACCCTAATACCATATAAAAATTTCATTTACTAACAAATCCTATCAAAACCGGCTTTAGTAGAGATATCAAAAGTACTTCTCAACATGACGAGCTCCAATAAAAAAATTTTAAAGAGTTAACCAATGAAGGATATAAAGTAGATATGCATATTGATGCTAACTTTCTTAGGAATTGGTGTATTAGGGTGATAGTTGCACGATGATTGTCCACCAAAAAGAGATGATGACTTTCGTGAATTTGTACATTCATTTTTATAATTTTAACCACTTTGATAGGAATCCAATTTTTAGGAGTTCTAAGAATTCAACTCTATGCAGACAAACATGCCTAAGTAAATGAAGGACTTGCAAAGTTGTTTTCACCTTTCAGAATTTAAAAACTTTGCGTCCAAGTGCACTTTGAAAATGGTTCAAGAATAGAATGGGTAACTGACAACTGATATTTGCCAGAGTCTATTTCATATATGAAAAGAAAATTTTCGGAGATGCCTATTTTATGTGGTTTTTGAGATTGAAAAGGTCACAAAATAGATATAAGATAACAATAATAATAATAATAATAAAGAGCCAAACATGAAAATTGATAAGAAAGGTCCATAACATAGTTGATCATGCTTTAGAGCAAAATAATCTACTAATTTAGTTGCAAACTATCATACTTGGACATTGTTGTTGGATTTCAAATAGGGAGTAAAGACATTAATTCCCACAATGCACATACGCCACCCACCAATTGAATTCATAATTATCATCATCATCAAAACCTTATCTCAACCATGTTGAGGTCGGCTACATGAATTCTATTTCTCCTTTCCGTTTTATTTTGAGCCAAATCCTTAGATAAATTAAACTTTTTCAAATCTAATTCAATAGCCTCTATCAATGTTTTCTTCGGCCTACCCCTACTTCTTGATGAGTCATCTACTTTGATAGCTAAACTTTTCCTCACCGGTGCCATAATCGGCCTACGCTCAACATGCCTAAACCTTTTTAAACGGACTTTTCTAATCTTATCCCCTATTAGTACTACCCCTAAATGTTCTCGAAAAAGTTCATTTCTAATTTTATTTTTTCTAATTTTATTATACACATCCACCTAAGCATTCTCATCTCCGCCACATCCATCTTATGTATATGTGTCTTCTTAATTGGCTAACATTCTGCTCTATATATCATAACTGGTCTAACCACTGTCCTATAAAATTTTCTCTTCAATTTCGTTGACATTCATTTGTCTCGTCTGTCACAAAGCACCCCAAAAGGTAATCTTCACTTTAGCCATCCAACATTTATCCTATGCTCAACATCTTTATCAATCTCCCCATCCTTACTGATCATCTAACTCAGATATCAAAAAGAATCTCTACGTGGTATCTTATAGGTTTCAATTTTTATAGTAGTTTCAACGCTTTGTAAATATCCACTGAAGTTACAATCCATACATTTTATCTTTGTACGACTTATTTTAAAACTTCTAAATTCTAATGCCCCCTGTCATCTCTCGAGTTTTGCATTTATACCATTTCTTGATTCATCCACCAATACTATATCATCTACAAACAACATACACTATTGTATTTCTTCCTGAATATGTGCAGTTAACTCATCCATAATCAATGCAAAGATGTAAGAGCTTAAGGCTAATCGCTGGTGCAAACCTATAATCATGAGGAATCCACTTGTTTCTCCACATATGGTTCTCACATTTATTACTACTCCTTCATACATATCCTTAAAAATTTAAATGTAACCACTGGGGACATTCCTTTTCTTCAAAATCCACCAAATTAAATCCCTTGGTACCCTATCATATACTTTCTTTAAATCGATAAAGACCATGTGTAGATTTTTCCTCTTTGCTCAATATTTTTCCATTAATTGCCTAAATAAAAAGATAGCTTCCATAGTTAACCTCATCGCATAAAACCATATTGATTTTCAGCAATCTTGATCTTCTATCCAAGTCTTCATTTCATTATTTTCTCTCATAACTTCATAGTATGACTCATAAGTTTAATCCCTTGATAGTTGGTACAATTTTGTATATCTCCCTTATTCTTATATATAAGTACTACAATACTTCTTCTCCATTCATCCAGTATTTTTTTTGTCATAAGTATCTTATTGAAGAGTCTATAGAACTAACTCACCCCAACCTCTCCTAAACATTTCCATACCTCTATTAGAATATCATCTCGCCCAGTTGCCTATCCAATCTTCATTTGTTTCAATGCTTCCTTCACTTCCACCCCTCTAATTATACGGAGAAAAGTATGATCTGCTAATAAAGTATTCTCCTTAGTTCTTGTATCCCCCATATGTTCTTCATTTAAAAGTCTGCTAAAATATTCTTTTCACATTTCTTTAATATCATTGTCTTTTACCAGAACATTTTCCTCACTGTCCTTGAAACATTTGATATGATCTAACTCCCTACTTTTCTTTTCTCTTATTTTTGCAAGCTTAAAAATATCATTCTCTCTTTTTCTCATTCATAACCTATTATAGAGGTCATCGTATGCTTTAGATTTTGTATTACTTATTACTTTCTTAGTTTCTTTCTTTGCTTGTTTATACAACTCAAAATTTTTCATACTCTTAGTCTCCTACCAAACTTTGTAGCAATGTCTTTTCTCTTGACTAACTTTCTGAATCTCTACACTCTATCACCATATTTCTTTATTAACATGTCTCTTTCCTTTTGATTCTTCAAATACCTTATTTGCAACCTTTCTAATGGAATGAGCCATTTGATTCCACATTACTATAGTTTTTCTTTTAAAATTTCATTCTCCCTTCTCAATCATTTTGTCCTTAAATATATTTGCTCTTTTCCTCTTCAAATCTCTCCACCTTATTTTAGGGCCCATTTTGTTTACTATCGCTCTCTTTCTACTTTTAAATCAAATATTTAAAACTATGAGCCTATGTTGCTTGGTCAAACTTTCTCTTTGGATAACTTTGCAATCTTTACAGACCAATTGGTCTTATTTTCTAACTAGAAAAAGCCTATCTGACTCCTATTACTCTCACTATTATAAATAATTAAATGCGCATCTCTCTTTTTAAATAATTATTTGCTACTAGAAGATAAAATGCCACTGCAAAATCCAATATAGTGTTTTCGAATTCATTTTTTTCTCCAAATCTTTACTCTCCATGCACTCTCTCGTATCTTTTATTATCTCGTCTTATATACCCGTTTAAATCTCCTTCAAGGAAAATCTTATCACTATTTGGGATTTCTTACAGTAAATCATTTATTTCTTCCCAAAATTATCTTTTCACACTTTTCTATAGTCCTACTTGGGAAGCATATGCACTGATGTTATGGATTATATCTTCCTCTAACACTAGTTTAATTGCTATAATTCTATTACTAAACCTCTTTACTCCTACAATTTTCTCTTTTAAATCCTTATCTACAACTACACCCACTATATTTCTTATATTACTCATTCCTGCATTAAAAAGCTTATACCCATCCGTGAGCTCCTTAGCTTTATTCCCTTTTCCACCTTGTTTCATGTATACAAGTTACACTAATTCTTCTTATTTTCATTACTCGACCAATTCCATGCTCTTGTCTGTCAAGATTCCTATATTCCAAATAGCAAGTCTAATTTTCTTATTTCTTCTTTTCTTCTCATGGACTAACTTCTTTAAACGTACTAGCCCACAAATAAAATTGTAATGCAAGAAAACAACTAAGGAGAAGTAATTGTAAAAAACAATCTAGAGAAATCACAAAATCACTCAATCCTAATCTTCTTACAATAATGCTCTAATATTAAGATAATTGATTTTGATTGGTGGATAAGAGGAAGGAACAAAGTCAACTTAAAACCCATTTATGCATATTTGGAGGTTTAGAAAACCGTGGGTGTTTGGTCCATGGGGCCCACATGGGCCACGTAATGTGTTGGTGGGAATTGCCAGGGGTGACGAACCCAGGTCGGAATGGACCCATCCGAGTTCGGCCCCATTTGGACCCACTAATTAAGTGCCAAGTTACAGTTCCACTGCTGGTATTTTTGTCCAGAATTTTCTGAAAAATTACACACACCACTTTGTTTTTACTGCTATGATAAAACGCCCCCTGATTTTGCTATGTTCAGTACTTCTGTGGTGCTGTTTGGTTCCTAAATAGCTTAGTACATCTCACACGTGTGCGGACCCATCATGTGTTCAATCTTAGGCTTTTATTAAGGTCATCTCTTGTCCAAATAGATGATTGTCAATCACATTTGGTTTGGGCCATCTGCATCAAAATTGTTGGATATTTAGAGTACAATGATAACATGCGCGACGATTGAAGAGTTAAGCCTGTTCTTTCTTTATTTATTTTTAAGGCACTGATTTTAGTTTTTGTTACAGCAAAATTTTATATGATTACGGCTTATGATACTCGCATATTGTTTGTTTTGGCAAAACAGATGCAGTATAGATAGGGACAGTCCATGGATATGGCAGGGACATGGATTTTGCACATAAAAATTGGAGTGTCATACAACACAAAACAATAAGTTGTACATATTGAAGTATTCGACATCACCCTTTGCCTGGCTACAGTCCATCAATAACGCAGACCTGAGCCCATGAGCATTAGATTTGGCCTGGAGGGGATCCACTAATACTACTTGCACTCCAAGCAGAATTTCATTTTCTAATCTTAGCCAATCATTATCTTATTTGCATGAGTGGATCTGTTGCGACTTCTAAGATTTTAGTGATTAAGATAACGTTTTCCATTGTTATTAGAACTCAAGTTCATGCTGAAGGAGGTGAAGGAAATAAGGTAATGATGTAGATGTGACCTGTAATTCAATTTCCATTAAAAGGGAGGTTGTTTCATGATCATTTTTTAATATTCACCTTGGACTCTTCATTTTTAACCACTCAAAAGAAATACATAGTCCTAGAATTCCTTGGAATTCAATCACATCATGATGAAACAGATAGTCTGATTAAGAGCATGCAAATGACAAACTTAAAAATGATATTGGAGCAGAGTGGTTCTGTGAGAGCACTGTCTTTTAAGGATAGATGGCTTGCAGAGGGCTTAAGAACTAAATCAATTGCTGCAAGTTCTTGAGCAGTTTTTGGTACGTGGAAAGTTATGAACAGCTCACGGTTTTAGTGGGGAACCTTTCTTTATTGGAACAGAGATGCTGCACTGTTTTGATTGTTATAGAAATTACACAGAGCAAAACACTTCCATGTACAGTATAAGATAGCCAAGTATTCTAAATATGTATGAGAACAGAATAAATAGTGAACAGGCATTTGAGATTGGTCTCTGCCCCCATCTCACCCAAAATGTAAGCTGTCCTTTCAGGTTCATTGTATAAATTCCAAATCAGGGAAGGAATGTTCAGCACCTAAAATGGCTAAACGAGAAAGATAAGGATCCAAACAGAGGCCTTGCCAAACGAGAGATGCTAATGGAGAACTGTCAGTCTCATACACCGAACAGAAACAGATTAAATCAGAAACTAACAGCAATGCTTAAATGTAGTTTCATACATTGAAGACAATGATGAAGAAAGAAAATGATGACATTGGATAACATTACCAATTATTCACAGAGAGATTACGGGGAGGAAAATATATTGATCTAAAGCTAATGACAAGAGAATCAACAATGTGCACACATCCGAGAAAAGATGTTGCGCTAACCACCTCAACTTATTTGTCGAAGAATGGTGACATATATTTATTATGCATTTGCACTAATCCTCATTTTACACTGCAAGTGACTTTTTCCATCTGACTAGGGAGTTGAGGAAACCCATAACCTGAATAGACAATTAAAGATATTAGATACAAACAAATAAAAATATCCAGATTCTCAAATACTGTATCATTTTTCTTAAGATCCATACCTCAGACGGATCCCTTAAAGAGTATAAAGCATTTGACTCTTTTGGCAGAGATGATACTAATATGCCACAACCACTATTACCTTCTCGCAATAGCTGTTACAGAATGAGGAGATAAAAAAAGAAAGTAAAGAAAAGAAATATGAGGATTACTCAAACAGATCAAAATCAATGTCCTGAACCTTGAATGCATCTTCATCTGTGGTGTCATCTCCAATAAATATAGGAAGTACGCCATTGCAGTTGCTAAATCCTAATAAAAAATTTTCAAAAAATTAGACAAATTACTTGAGAAAAGTGACTTTTGTAGTCTTGTTTGGACGTGATGGGCAGAGTTTACTTACCTAATGATTCAAGTAAAAATTCAACGGCTTTACCCTTGTCCCAATCAATTACTGGACGGATGTCTAAAACCTAAACAGATAACCAGAACCCAAATAAGTAAAAACAATCCCATCATATGACTAAAAGAGTGATGAGAAATAAGTCTTTTAGATCGGGTGTACTTTCCGCCCATGTTTTAGCCGTAAGCAAGGGTAATCTTTTAGAACATCATGAACGCATTGTGCAACCATCGTCCAATCCTAAGAAGCAGAGACAGCAACACACATAATAAAGGAATTGAATTGATAAAGCATGAATCAAAAGTGAAATGAAATCTTTAGAGAGAGTTCAAGAACTAGCATTTACCTTTTCATCTACAAGTCGGTAATGTACAGAGACACAAAACTTGTGATTCTCAACTTTTGCACCTTCAATTTCTTTAGTCATCTCGACAAGGGTTCTAAAAACCTGCCAAGAAAGAGTACAATCATCTTATCAATTGATGCGACAGAAAGACTTAGCATTTGTTTTTTAAGGATTACAGAACAGAACTTTACCTCATCGATCATAGCTAAAAATTCACTAGCAGGCTGGAACAAATTTACTTCCTTACCCTACACAAAATAAACCACTGTATGGTTAGCATTCCACTAGGTGACACAGATTCCCATGTTTAGTAGCCATAATGAAAGGACAGACAAGTTGGAGAGCCATAGTGTTCCTGTTTGTTTGAGTAAAATAAAAGATCAATTTGCTAACTAAACACAGTTGTACTCCAGATACATAGCACCAGTATGTTGCAAGAACTCTTAATAATATAGTCTCTTAAACAAGGGTTGAGTGCACCCTTGTCAAGAGATTCTTCACACTAAACATTCCACTATGACCGAAAGTCTTGAAAACCAAGAGCACTAATGTTGTACTTCTTTGAAATAAAAACCTTAAAAACAAGGTACCCAGCTTTTGCATCTTTTATAAAAAAAAATTAAATAACAATATATTAATCATACGTTTTTTATGATATTTTTAGAAACGAGTCTCACGTTGTTGATCTATTACATTTTTTTTTTGTTACAAATGGGATACAGTGTGTCAATCCAAATCAATTATGATAGACACTACACTGCATCAATCCAAATCCAAGATGATAGATGCGTATGAAGTTCCACTTATACGAAAGCTTTTCATGTCTAAATACAAAAGAATGCATGTAGTATTAGGAAAAGAAGCATCCACACCTGCTCGGCAGTAGACCTAACATATGATGTATGGCCATCAACAGACATAGAATGCTTGACAGGGACCATTATATCCATTCCATGACTCCCAGCATAATAAAGTTCTGGTACTCCCACCAATTCATACACCTGAAATTAAACAATCAAATGGAAGACAATAATGAGACAATTGGAACTTGATACTATGCACAAATTTTGTTATAAATATTATGGAAAAAGAAAAGCTAATAAAGATGCACAAATAGGCTCAAGACTAAAAACAATTGGTGGAATTTTGTTATCATTTAATGAAGACATTGTGTCAAGTACCTTATTACGAGATCTTCCACTAATTACTGCTGTTGGGAAGTGCTTTGCGACATTCTGCAAAGTTGCACGCATCTAACAAAACATCACAATTTGATTATAAGGTTAATATGGAAAGCAATTGCACTGACTGTAATGACAAAATAATATACAGGGCAGAATATTAACTAACCGAAATAGACATGAAAGCACAGTCAGGATCATCTACAATTGGTGTAAGCGTGCCATCATAATCCAGAAACAACGTTATCTGCTTGCTTTTTGCATAATTTGTGATTTTCTCAAATGCAGTTAAAGCTGATGGATACTTCATCTACATGGACAGAATAATGGACATCAGCAGCTTATCTATGAACCATGTTGGACCCCCAAGATAATTAATTAATAGCAGATAGCGGTCTCCAAGTAAATTTACCAGCCAGGAACTATAAGCAGCATCATTCTCGCATGAGGCAACTTCATCGTTGAAATCCTTGACTAACTTGTTGCGTGGAGGTGATGAGGATTTCATGGCATCCAAATAACCACTCGCACGGACATCATCTAGCTTGCCAGGTATTGGCTTTTTCCTAGGAATTGTCAAGTACAATCCTGAAGAAAATGCTGCCGATGGTGGTAAATGAGGCAACAAATTTGAAGGGATGCCTAATCTTGAATTGTTTATAGGCACGGGATCAGTGAGAACAGGAACAGAATGCTTTGACTTCAACTCCATCGGATCCAGATTACTTTCAATACAATGCTAGACTTTACTTTCACTTGTCACCCAACTCGTTTATCTATAAAAAACCACCTCTTCAAAGTTTTCTTGTCAATACAGTTGAGCGCGCAGTGACCCATCAAGTGCAAGCTTCCTGAAAACTGGAAATTAAAAATAAATCAAAATAGTAAATAATCATTGAGTTTACTTAAGAAAACATATGGAATTCCCTCGGCAGTGCCAGAAGGGACTTCAATTTTCTAGAGACCAACCGATGAGGGCCGTGGCGCAGTGGAATATACTCACTATTGCAACCTTGAGGTTGTGGCTTTAGGTCATGTTTGTTAGCAATCCAACACAGAAAAGGAAAAAAGAAGGAAAGAAATAAAATTTCAAGATACAAAGGAAAAAAGCAATCTAAATCTAAAATCATCTGGTATAATGCAGTACCTTGTCATCTTCAGCGATACACTGCATTTATATCAGGTGACTGAACATTTGTACGAGGAACCTTGAGAGCTGCAAATATAAAACCTGGCCAAATGCTCCTAGCCTGTGTACAAGGTAAACAAAAATAACTCAATTAAAATTTCATCATGTACCAAACAGCAGAAGTTTGCATATTTATGACGTATCAGAGCGCATGAATCAAGATACAGTGTGGGCAATGTTAGTGTATATAGTATCATCTTGAGTAACCCTCCTTAAGATGACTTTAGCAGAAGATTACCATATTCATGAGTCAATGGATATAAAAGAATAAAGATTTCACATAGTTTAAAATTTTAAATAGTATCTTCTTGAGTGATTCTCTTCATGATGGCTTAAGCAGAAGATTATCATCTTGAGTCAATGGGTGTAAAGGAATAAAGAATTCACATAGTTTAAATCATATCATTTTGAGTGATTTTTTAGACGTTCATGATGGCTTAAGCAGAAGATTATCATCTTGAGTCAATGGGGGTAAAGGAATAAAGAATTCACATAATTTAAATCATATCATTTTGAGTGATTTTGTAGATGACTTAAGCTTAAGACAAACATCTTCAGTCATTGGATGTACAGGAATTAAATCAAATCACACTTCATGGTTTGCTTTCTTAAAAAGTTAAATATATGTATTCAAAGTTTTGAATTAGATTTTAAAAGGGCTCGAATTAGAATTTAATAGGCCTGACTGACTAGGTCTAGTTGGGCCGCTGGACTAGAGATGATGGAGCACAACTTGTAACAATGTTGTGACTATCACTTGAAACAGCAGTATCTTGATAATATTGCAAAATTGTAAGATAAATAGAAAAATGTAAAGAAGGGAAAAAAAATATAATATTTTTTAATATTATTTTATAAATTGTATTTGTTTAATATTTTTAATTCTTAAATATTAAAATCCCTAACTCTAATACTATCCCAACTTTTCAGGAGAAGAGAATTTCCTGAGAAATTTATCTTTGGAAATGTCGATCAGCAGTCCTACTCCTATCAGTTGCTATACTACAAAACATATATCCATCTGCCACAGAATGGGCCACACATAAAGCACGTAATTAATTCCCATAAGAGTTTCATAAGTAACCACTTCCATTTGACCAATCCAATTGATTGAACGGTTTGGATGCACAACAGGCGGGTCCTTTCCTGAATCACAACTTAAGGGCAACCCTAATACTTGAACAGGAGGGACCCCTCACATGGTGACACATGGTCATCAAGACGTTGAGTAGATGGCCACACCTAGGATCAAACTAAAACCCACAGTTCAAGATCAAAATCCTCATATCATGGTTTTGAAATCACAACCCCATAAATCTTAAGACCAAAAGATCAAAAGGAAAACGAGAAACTTGCAAATCCTCCTGTGGGTCCCTCCTTAATGCATGCCAATCCCAACCTGAACATTCGCGGGAGACTGATTGATAACAATGAAAATCAAAGAATCTATGTCAGATGAAACTACCATTGCTAGTTTAATCTGATCAGATGAAACAGAAGGCCCAAAACACTTCAAAAACAGGAAAGTATGTAATCGTCCACCTGATTGGAGAATACCCAGAGCAAGATTTCAACCAAAAGAGTTTCTGAATGCAAGTATAGCTAATGAAAAACCTTCAATCCTGCGGATACAATACAACCTTTCATTACATATGTAACACTCATAAAATATGAATGAAGAAGAAATAAAAAAAATGAAGGATGAGAAGAAAATCACAAGTTAGAGAGAGAGAGAGAGAGAGAGAGAGAGAGAGAGAGAGAGAGAGAGAGAGAGAAATGACTCTTGGAAAGCCAAAAGTTGGAGAAGAGGAAAAGGAAGAGAAGAAGTGAAGGGAGAGAGGGATATTTATAAAGGAAGTTACGTTACGTCGCGAACGAGTCGCATTATTAAAGAAAAGCAAGCTGGTTGTTGAATTGGGAAGCACGACCATAAAACTATACTTTTTAAGAGCTCGTGGCTTGTTGATACAAATTTAGGTACGAGGGTTTCATTTATCCGAGACGGAAGAATAATGCTTTTCACACTCTTCATTTTAAAATTTATCTTTTACAGTCTTTACAATCATTAGTATAATGCATTTATTTTGTTTTTAATATTATAAAATTACGGTAACTCATTTATTTTGTTTTTAAAGTTATAGAATTGAAAAAGAGAAAAAGTGCTTCATAAAATAATTGTGAGGTGAGTTGTACTGTCTCTTAAGATATAAATTAATACATCTCATGATGAAGAAGTTTTAGTAAGTTGTTAATGGGACTCATTAAATTTTGAACTACTCAATATATATGTCTCGTTTTGTAGTTTTGATCTATATGAATAAGAATCACATCCACATACATTTTTAGATAGAGATATAGCGAAATTTGTCGCGAGTAATGTACAAGAGGAATATTTAGTCGAAATGAAAGGCGGTGGTCAATGTTGTCAATTGGTGTCGCTGGATATAGTCTTCAAAATATTTGAAAATTTTCCTTTTTGTTTTAATGATATGATAACAATTATAAATAAAATAATTTTTAAACAACCAAAACAAGAGAAAAATCTAGAAGCAACAAAAAAAAAGCATCTTTTTCTAGGAAAAAAAAATCAACTTATGTAATGTCATGATGTGATTTTCAACGGGTAGTAAAACAAATACCTTTGATATTTATACCAATGTAATTGTGATAATAACTTCTTCACCATATAATCAAAAAATAGATTTAAAAAAAATTATAGAAGAATGAAGAAATAGAACGCACATAGTGCTTAGATAATTATAATATTGTCAATTCATATCAATATCAAAACCTTGTTATGGAACTTATCTAATTTTCAATTCGAAATCAACTTTTTTCATATGAAAGAGAGAGCATGTGTGTGAGGGCATCTATGTCCTTTTATAATGTGTACAAGCCAATGGGTTCTTGAATTATCAAAACCAAGATGTGTCAGTGCATTTGAACTGGTCGCATTACTAAAATGAGAGTCTTTTGATTTTTCTTCCTTAACTTGCACTGCCAAATAAGGTTTCATGACACATGCACAGTGCATTCTGTCGCTCATTTTACTACAGCCACGTAGGACTGTGGTGTTTGCCACAGCTGACGGATCAGAGCCGTTGAATTTGATTGCACGTGTCCCAGTGCTAGGATTGACAGCACGTTCGAAATCGTTTCAGATGGATCAGATCTTTTAAGATGACTGAAAAAAAAGAAGAGGAGAAGATACAGATTTCCACTGTCGCACGTCTCAATTGGGAGTCGTGCAGCGTGCGCACCAAAAGTATTCACTTGGGGGAGTTTGAGTTGGTAACTTGGTATTCAAATTCCAAAATCCAAATGCCTACTCAAAGCTCCAGGTTTGAGAATTTGTGATTCTAAACCAGTTGGGACTTGGGAATGATGAAATTGGCCATTCATTACCTGTTTTGGGATGGGTTAATGGCCATTGATTAATGCTGTGGGAGATTGTAGAAACCATTTTTTTTTTATAGTGGTTAGTCAGGGTGAGGAAAATTAGTGGAAACAGGAACTTTATTTTTCTTTTGGCTTGGAAAATACAGGTGTGTATCTGGGGACGCCAATAGATTTGTACCCAGATCCATCTTTGTTATGTATTTGGATTCGATTCTAGATCTGAAATCTACAAGGGATTTATGAATTCGGTTTGAGTTCAAAATCAACTTTAAAAAGCAGATCAAATTCTACGTCATCCAAACTTTGAATAAGATGTTGGGATGGTAATGTGACAGGTTGGGTTCGGGGTTGCCTAAACCCATACCCGAATTTGACCCGAGTAGTATTCATACTGTAGTATTCCCACCTGGACTCATGATAGTTTTGATGGTTGTGATATCAAATCCACTCCATGATGGCCATGAGTTGGATCGGGTTTATTTGTAGTTTATTTAATATTTTTTAAAAAGAATGAAAAAAGCATGTCCTAAAGGAAATCCACAACCATAAAACAACAATCCATCCTCATTGCAATTTAGAGTATTGAATTCTCATATGATAAAAGATGTACTAAGGATTATATGAACTAAGGACATGCGGGCGTGTCAGGTTGATGCATATATAAAATTCAATTCCAGCTCAAATCTGACACGAGGTAATACATGAAAAGCCATACCTAATCTAAATTCTACCAACATGTTACCAAATCCATGGGTCCCATTTAAACCTGACCCATTGCCATCCCTACTAAGATGTCTAGTGTATTACTACAACTGGTTAAAAGAGTTTCAAAATAAATAGTTTAAATATATAAATGCGGCTATTATATATAATTAAAGCTAAGACTCTCCTTGTGCTTTGGTGCGAGGCAGGCAAATTCGGTTGCTACAAATGCCTTGTCCTATGAATGGGGAACGAAGAGTTCACAACCCCCTAAAATAGAGCAATTCCAAAGAATCATGACTAACACAGAAGTTTATCCCTTCTAAAATTTCTTTCACTTAACAAGCAGGAGATAAGCCACACCGAAGTTAGATGTTGGCCCAAGACTTTTCATCTAAAGTTCAATTCCAATTCCAACTCTCCTAAAGTTACAAATTAAGACTTAATCAGAAGATCATCTTTGGTCTCAGGCAGATGCTTAATCAAATGTGGGTCCCATAATCGGTGAATCAGACGATTTCTTATATAAACACAAGCTCTATCAGCCTTAAAACACATATTTTTAGTATGTGAATAGAATCATCCTAAATTCAGATTCTTTGGTCAGAATTGAAAGGGACTAGATTTCAACTCCTAGTCTTTTGAATCCTAAATACATGTATTGAGATCTGAATTGCTCTTAGATCATATAGTAGGTTTATAGCTGATTTATTCGAAGTCGGAGACTTTAGATGCTCCAATAATCAAATACCCAGCTATTTGCAGAATTAAAGGGGTGAACCATTAAAAAGCGAAAACATCTTCACATGTTATTTTCAAAAATGACATACGTTAAAAAATGACTTGAATTTTTTTTCTCTAAAAAAAACGGTTGAGATATTTCAAATAGATTTAAAACAATCTTAATCATAATTTTCTTGCAAAATAATTTAATGTGTGATTATACTATGAAATTATGTTTATACTCTTTGGAAAATACCATTTTAGGTGAATGAAGAAATTCTATCCGTATTGTGGGTTAAGGTCCCAAGTCTCAACACAGATTTCTCTATGCAATTTAATTAACAAGCAATTAACCTAAGTTAACAATAATCAATTATAGGAGAGAAATGCATGATTTTTAAGTGAAAAACCCAAACGGCGAAAAAATCATGGGACCTAACCACCGGTCCAACAGAAATCAAAAACTATGAAATCAAAGGTTACAAGATTTACTAACTATCCTTATCTAGTTATACGCAACCTAAATGATTGCAATGCTTCTTGTTGATGCACACGTTGTTTACATTCTTTACGCTCGATCTAAAGCAACTCAAGATGAAAAAAAAGACAATCCTATAAGAGAGTAGATTCAATATTTTATAGAACTTAGCAACTTCAGCACTATCTCTTAGTGAATACTCTAAAGAAGAAAGTAATCTTCAATATGAAATCTTAACTCAGAATATGGAGATGGATGCACCCTTTAATCAACAATTCATACCCTAAGTTTATACTTCATATAAAATGGAAACTCACAGTCTTGGCACAATTTGGAAAGCTTTTCGCACAAGTTGGTGGGTTTCTATTTGTTAGGCGCTCGAGCGGACAAGTGAGCACTCGGACAAACCTCAATTTTGTCCTCATTTTAAAATTCAAATCAGGACTCCGCACTACCAATTCTAAAAGAAATATAAAATTACAACCCAATGGACTCTCAATTTTGTCCAAACATAAATTTGCTAACACTCATAATCCTAATAGTAAGTACCCAAAAGTGGTATAAAATAACATTAATATTTTTTTTACATTCATACAAATTGGGCTGGTCTTTGTATATATCACTAAAGTGAGCTATTCACGTGGTTTCTTTTGGGCTTTTGTGTTTAATTTTTCTCCTTGGGTTCCTATAACGAACTCTATCTTGTGTACTAAAATATGACAAGTTAAAGGGTTTGCAAGGTCCACTATATTGGAATTCTGGTGGGAGGAATTTATAAAAAAAAAAAAACAAGCCCTACGTGTAAGGCTGCACGTGGGTCAGTTCTGGTCCAAGTCTATGGGTGGCCCAGAACCGGAATCATTAATAAGAAGATGGACCCAAAACCAACTAGAACCATTTTCAACTATGGGGTGGGTCCGGGTATGTGTAAAGAATACTTTAGAAAATAATTAACTTTTAGGAAAAAATCTATAAAACTGAGCTAATATATTGAGTTTCAGGTTCAAAAGTCGAAACCAATGAGGAATAAAACTTGAAATATTTAGGTCACGGGTTCAAAAATAAGATCCAGACCGGGCCTATTTTCTTATTAAAACCTAAATAAAAATCCAAATCTAATTATTAGTAGATGGGAATCTCCAAAAAAAAATGGAGAACTGAGGCCCATTTACAACCTTACCTGAGTTTCACTCCATTTCTAAGATTTTTGGATTTTTGAGTTTGTTCTCCACCTCCAACTTTCCATTCGTGGATTGAAAGGATTGGATGGGAGACTACAATAAGATTAAAAATGAAAGGACAATGATTTTAATTTTCTACATAGGCATTGTGTTGTTTTCCGCTTGCACTTTTTTATGGTCAATGGTCGAGTTAGTATGCTAAACTAGAAAGTCGACATCGTGCTCAGTACGCAGACACTTTCTGCTTTCCACCAGCTCCACCTGTGTTACGTGTCAGGCCGTTTCTTTCACTCTTTCTTTCACCGAGTAAAGAAAGGAAGAAAGATGCTGGATCCCAATTTGTAATGGTCCAAGGCAGCCACCTTGGATCCATGACGCAGTCTGTGTCCGACCTGTGGAAGACAAGATCCTTTTAACGGCGCAGATGGCGCCTCCTTTCGTGTCCGGGTCCCCAGGGCTCACATATGATTGGCCTCCTTTTGTGTCCGGGTCCCTAGGGCCCACGTATGATTGTTCATAATTCAAACTGAATGTTAACCCCTTCATTAAATTTAATAGGAGATTATTCCACAAAAAAGATTAGATTGAGCACACAATTGATAATATAGTTAAGCCTAGAACTACAATTAATAGAGAAATGTTCTCATATGAGCAACCATATGTACAGTGATAGGGCCTACATTCTCATAAAACCATTATCAACCATTGGATTGAATTTCTCAGATTTTTTTGGTTAAAAAACCACTATCATTTATGGCTATTAAATCAAGGGATAAGGTGATTTGAGTGGGTTGAATTTTCTGTTGACTCTTATTCATCGGGGAGGCCCCTTCCTGGTAAGTCACCCCACTTATTAGCAAGCATTTAAGTGAGCTAGACAGTATACAAAATTATGCCATCTACTCATAGGAGGCCATTACCCATGATTAATAACCTATAGGATTGTTCTACTCATGTTTTTAATTTTATAGTGAAAGCAACTCCTTTTCACATAAATATGATGATAATAATATGTTACTTGCCATTCTTAATAAAATTAAGGTTTTGTCTTCATTGATGTAGGTGGTCTTCTACAATCATATTTTTCATTCAGCAAATGACAGCGTGGATTCGCTTCCAAGTTAGGAGTTGACAAGATTATCTCTTTCTGTTATAAGATGTATTATCATAGGTGGATGCCCACATTGGGACCCACATGAGATAAAGAGATTACAAGGGTTAGGGTTTTTCCCTATTGGGTTGCTTGAGGAGGAAGCAATCTTATTCTATAAATAAGATCCTCCTCCCCCTTATTATGTACACACAGATCTCATCAATAAGAGCTCTCTCTCTCCCTCCCTCTACTCTTCAATTTTCTATTCTAATACTTTCTTGGTATTTAGGGTTTATAGTATTTGTATCGTCTTTTTTTTTTTTTTTTTGAATGAGGTTTGATTTAAGGCTTTTTTACATGAACCTATTATTTGCTTCTTTCTGTATCCCTATTTTTTTTTTAATATATGCTTGCACTACAGATTAAAATAAATAAATAAATAAATAATGTCACTTGCTTCTTTTTAATTGTGTATCATCAATAGATGAGAAAGCCCATCGAGGACACTCACTCAATCCAGAGTCCAGACCCTTCAATCATATTGATGATGCCCTCTCAATTCTTGGGCCATCATCGGATGGTTCAAACATTTGATCAAGATCTAATGGTTGTGATAGCCGATTCAATGAGAACCGTCCATTAAGGAAGGCAAGCTTGCGTTGACGAGGGGCTGGGAGAGTCCCTTTCGAGGCGCGTTAGGCGTGACGGACCTGACCCCAGTTAGCGTCCTTGTCACTGCCACATCATTGGCCTAACTTCCTCGTAGCTCCTTATTCGTCCCTTGGTTGTATTAAAAGCTAACAGTCAAATTGGGTTGACAGGACTTTCTTTGTATTGTTCGTCATTTTTAATATAGACAATGGATGGGGGTGACCAGTGATTAACTAATTGCTCCATAATTCTTTCCTTTGTTGAATTGTTACCCCAATTTCTCAATCATTGGTTTGAATTCAATGGAGTGACAGTTAAAACTTTTGATTCCTTTATGATAGACTCGTACTTAGAATTGGCCTCACATATGAAACTTATCTAGAAGCATAACAATTATTGGGTAAGACAAGGTAAGAGAATTTGATAGTTCTCATAATTTAATTGAAGCTAAAAACTTATTAATTATTTGATCATAAGAGATACGGTTAAGTATGTTTGAATTTTAAACATTAGAAACAGTCCAAACGAATGTGTCTATATTGGGTGAAAGTTGATTCACAAGGGATATGGGTTGATCATTGGGACCGCTTCATGCATCTAGAAAAGATCATTAGTGAACTATCTATCCACTGCCAACAAAACAACAAATGACCTAGTCAGCACCCACACCTCCAAAAATAGAGATTGGACTGTTCATGAGTAACTCCCAAAGACTTTACCGTTCGTCTTAATATCTTTCCAGGATCGAGTAGGTTAGCAACCATTGACCCAAATGTTCTCTCTATTCAAAGATTCTTTTTATTTACACTAAAAAAAAAGAAGAATAAAAAGACTTTCAAGCTTCATCAATTTCACACTCCATTGACATTTTATCTTTAGGGTTCTTCTGTGAACTTGTCACAAGAAAAAGGTGATAATGCATCTCATACTACTTTTTGGTTGCGTAAGAAATTATATTCAGTTTGAAAGTTTGAAAGGTAAGAGTTTGTTTGTTTGCATAAAATACATATTATTTTTTGGTCAAATGAACTCCATAAAAACTGAAAGAGATAAGGTAGTGATGGAGATAGGATACTGACTTCCCTAAAATTTGAAAAACCAAGGTAATAGGAGGATATGTATCTCTCATTTTCCCTTAATATTAGTTTTTGCTAGATCGAAGGTTATTTGATTGTCATTTTTCAATATTCAGCTTTTGTTCTTCATGTTTAACCACTTGTAGCAATACAAAATCTTATAAATCCTAGAAATTCAATTTCGTGAAACAAATAAGTGCTAAAAGTATCAAATTGGATGGAAACAAAATTGATTGATTGATATTAACTATACACAGGTGGTATAAATAGATGCTAGGAAGCTATTCTAGGAAACAAGAGAATAATTTAGATCCTGCAATTTATCCTATAATTTTGCAGTTGACTTTGTCTTCTAACTAAATAGGAATGCACAGCTCATTTGACACTCCCCCTCAAGTTGAGGCATATATGTCATCCATCCCCAACTTGCTAAGTGAGCTGTGAAAAACTCTACCGGTGACTGCTTTGGTGAGAACATCTGCAAGTTGATCTTCGGATTTAACAAACGGTACCTCAATGATCTTGGCCTCGAGTTTCTCCTTGATGAAATGTCTGTCAACTTCAACATGCTTAGTCCTATCATGTTGCACTGGATTATGTGAGATGTCTATTGCTGCCTTGTTATCACAATGCAGTTGCATGGCATGTTTGGGTTTGAATCCCAAATCCCTCAACAAATTCCTTATCCAGAGTAGCTCACATACTCCATTTGCCATACCCCGATATTCTGCTTCAGCACTTGATCTTGGCACCACCTTTTGTTTCTTACTGCGCCAAGAAACTAAGTTGCCTCCCACAAAGGTAAAGTATCCAGATGTTGACCGCCTGTCAGTTACCGAACCAGCCCAATCTGCATCAGTGTACCCTTGAACATCTAGATGACCATGCTTTGAGAACATCAAACCTTTTCCAGGAGATGACTTCAGATATTTTAGAATTCGATTCACAGCATCCATGTGTGCCTCACTTGGTTCATGCATGAACTGACTCACCACACTCACTGCATATGCTATATCAGGTCTAGTATGTGATAGATAAATCAACTTACCGACAAGACGTTGATATCTTCCTTTGTTGGTAGGTACTTGGTCAGGAAACTCACCAAGTTTATGATTCACTTCCATTGGAGTATCAGCTGGTTGGCAAGCTAACATTCCAGTTTCGGTCAAAATGTCAAGGGTATATTTCCTTTGTGATAGAAATATTCCTTGCTTTGAACGGGCCACTTCAATACCCAAAAAATACTTCAGAGCACCAAGATCTTTCATCTCAAACTCATTGGTTAAATGACGTTGCAATGCCGCTTTTTCCTCTGGGTCATTTCCTGTAACCACCATGTCATCGATATACACAATAAGGGCAGTGACCTTACTTTTCCTATGTTTCAAGAAAAGAGTATGATCTGAGTTACTTTGCTTGTAGCCAAAAATCTTCATTGATTTGCTGAACCTTCCAAACCATGCCCTGGGTGATTGTTTTAATCCATAAAGAGACTTTCTCAGTTTACACACCATGTTGTTCTGACTGGACTCCATCTTGCATCCTGGAGGGGGGTCCATATAGACTTCTTCTTCTAAGTTTCCATGTAGGAAGGCATTTTTAACATCAAACTGATATAATGGCCAGTCCAAGTTTGCTGCCAGAGAAAGAAGCACCCGAATCGTGTTGATCTTGGCTACAGGAGCGAAGGTCTCCCCATAGTCAATCCCATAAGTCTGAGTGAAACCTTTTGCCACTAGTCTTGCTTTGTATCTTTCAATGGTACCATCTGCCTTTAATTTTACTGTATATACCCATTTACAACCTACTGTTCTCTTCCCTTTAGGAAGGGCAGTCATCTCCCAGGTGGAATTCTTTTGGAGGGCTTCCATTTCTTCGTTCATTGCTTGAGTCCACCGGCGATCTTTCAGAGCTTCCTGCACATTACTTGGAATAGACACAGTGGATAATTGACATACAAATGATGCACATGACGGAGACAGCCTATGTAGAGACACATGATTAGCAATCGGGTATTTAACCTTTGCTTTAGGGTCAGGGTCATATTGTTGTTTAGGGATCCCTCTAGTTGTACGAGGAGGTAACTGATAACTTGTATTTCCTATATGACTTGACTCAGGTAAGGTACTAGATTGTGAGTTTGTTTGTCCAGTTACCTGTGAAGGATCCTCAGAACCGGATTGGATGAGTGGAGGTGATACTGTAGGGGGGACTATAGGAGGGAAAGTATCTGGAGTCTCGATTTCTTGCCGCTCTTGCTCTTGTTGTACCTCCGTCGCTGGTGAGTCAGTAGTCTGTTTTGACATAGGCTGATTTGAAACAGTTTGTGGAATTTGGATGATCTGAGTATCCTCTGCAATCTGAGTATCCTCTGCAAAGATATTGCTCTCCCCCTGCAGAGGATGAGTGGGCACTCCCCCAGAGTAATAGTACTCATGCTCGTGGAAGTAACATCGGCTGTAACATGCAAGGCCTGAGTAGGGGGATGGAAACACTTATAGCCCTTCTGAGTGGCAGAATACCCCACAAAAACACAACGTAGGGCACATGGATCAAGTTTGCCACGCTGATGTGGATAAACCTGAATATAAACAACACAACCAAAAACACGTGGCTCGAGATTAGGTGTAGACGGCATGTTGAGGAGAGTGGTCAATGTGTGAAGAGGAGTTTGATACTGAAGAGTACTGGATGGTGTTCTATTGATGAGGTATGCAGCGGAACACAGAGCTGCTCCCCAAAAATGATGAGGCATATAAGCCTCAAATAAAGAGGCATGAACCACGTCCAAGAGGTGACGGTTCTTACGTTCGGCGACACCATTTTGTTGCGGTGTATAGGCACATGTGGTTTGATGAACAATACCATTTTGGCTCAAGAAATTATGAAGGTCATTATTGACGTACTCTCCTCCATTGTTCGACCTCAGTGTTATGATTTTCTTGTCAAATTGAGTAGTAATATATTGATGAAATTGCTTGAATTTAGTGGTGACTTCGTTTTTTTTCTTCATGGGGAACACCCAGGTCATCCTGGTGCAGTCATCTATAAATGTCACAAACCACTTAAAACCACTAATAGTAAGAACCCTTGAGGGTCCCCAAACATCAGAATGGATAAGCATGAAAGGCATAGAACATTTATTTAATCTTAATGGGTAAGAAATACGATGACTCTTCGCCAAAACACAAGTTTTACAAAAAAAATCTGATGCAGTAAAATGGGAACACAAATCGGGAAATAAAAGCTTCAGATAATCAAAAGAAACATGTCCTAATCGTTTATGCCACAGCCAAATCTTCTTCATCCTGACGGACTCGTCACCGCGCACGTGATGTGCTTTACTCAATCTCGTACAGCACTCATCTGTCAAGTCCAGATAATACAATTTTCCCTTCCTAGTACCACATCCAATCACGGCCCTGGTGAGAAGATCCTGAAATAGACAATACAATGGCCAAAAACACACAGTACAATTAAGGGAATCAATGATTTGAGGAACAGATAACAAGTCATATTCGAGTGAAGGGACAACCAAGACATGATTTAAACTTAAGGATGATGTAAGAGATAGGGACCCTTCGCCCAAAACTGGGGAGGTGGTTCCATTGGCACTGGTAATATGTGTTTGGCTTGATGGTTTGGTAGAGTGCAATCCAGTGAAACTAGATGTCATGTGATCAGTAGCCCCAGTGTCAATAATCCATGATCTATGACTAGCAAGTGAGGATGTGCAGGAGAAAGTACCTGAAGTGGCCAAGGCCGTAGAGCCAGAGGTACCTGATGGAGGTTCTAATGCAGACTCTTGGGGTGACTCAATTGATACGAATGAGGCTCTGCTCGAATCTTTCTTGCGCCCTTTGTGAACCCATCCCTTTGGATAACCAATGAGCTCATAACAGCCCTTAATTGTATGGTTTTCTAAACCACACTTGGTACACTTCATTGGAGGCCGAGATTGCTTGGACCTTGTAGTGACCAAAGCTGTAGCATCGGATGTGATACCAGCTTCAGACATAGTTCCTTGTCGATTACTTTCTCTTTTAACATGTGCATATACTGCCTCAAGTTCAAGTTTAGGCTCCATCCTCAAAATCTCTCCACGGATTTGGTCAAACTTATTGTCCAAACCTGCAAGAAAGATATAAACTCGGAGACGGTCAATCTCCTTGCGTCTAGTTTTAATATCTACTGGATCCTTTATGTTACTTGGACTCAATTGATCAAGCTCCTGAAAGATCTCAGTGAGCTCACTGTAGTAATTAGCGACAGGTGAACCATTCTGTGTCATCGTGAAGGACCTTCTGTGTAAATCATAGATCTTTGCCTCATCTGAACCATCGGAATACGTTTTCGTGATTGCATCCCAGACTTGCTTGGCCGTGTCATAACGAATAAATCGTTTCATTTGATTGGGTTGCATGGCATCAAATAATCAACTCTTGACTTGACAATCCGACGCACGCCATTTGTTGTATGTCGGATCGGTGGCTGCAGGTTGGGTCATATCACCGGTCAAGTGACCATGTTTCTCTCGTCCAGCAATCTTCATCTCCATGACTTGATGCCATAGGGAATAGTTATGTTCATCCAACTTGATTCCAGTGGAGAAGTTGGAGTTATCTGTTTGGATGGTGACAATCTGGGTGGTTGAATTTGATTTGGAGTTATCGTCTCTTGCCATGACTTAGTACGGTTAAAGATGGAATGATCCTACTGTTCAATTTTTTTTTTTTTTTTTGGTAAACAATAAAGTAGATCGTGACAAATCAGCCTTCCAGGTTGGGTAGAAAACCTAATCTTGAAACTCCTGGAGGCATTTTTCTGTTTTAACGGTTGGATGTGGATTTGATGGACCAATCACAACTCAGTTTGTGGAAAAAAAACTGCCAAACCAAATATCAGGTAGAGCACTCACCTTTTGAGGAAAAACAATTGCAGAAATATATTGATATATCCTAAGATAAATAGTCGATGAACCTAGTGCAGAAATTTGTGTGAGTTGCACAATCTGAGGTGGGCCCCTCTTCTTGATCAGATGGCCAGAATGATTGCTAGATGCTGGGAGTGATATTAGAAGGATTTTGGTTGCTCAGAGAAGAAGATCTAATGGCTGAGATCTAGTCGAATGCAGACTTGCATCTCTCCCTTTGTCACCCCAACACAACCGGTGATGGGTGCCGATGCCAAGATTTACACCTTGGAAGACGTCTCACAGCACAACAACAACAAGGACTGTTGATACCACTGTTGGCCCATCATCAACGGCAAGGTGTATGATGTGACGAAGTTCTTGGAGAACCATCCACTGTTGACACACAACTGACTGTGAGGATGTCAGGCATAGTACCAGTGTAAGAGCGATGATGGGTGAGTACTCTGTATACTCAACGATTTGGTAACGATTACCCTTCAAGGAAGAAGGATCAATGGGGCTCTGATACCATATCAAATTGGATGGAAACAAAATTGATTGATTGATATTAACTATACACAGGTGGTATAAATAGATGCTAGGAAGCTATTCTAGGAAACAAGAGTATAATTTAGATCCTGCAATCTATCCTATAATTTTGTAGTTGACTTTGTCTTCTAACTAAATAGGAATGCACAGCTCATTTGACAAAAAGAACATATAATTTGGAAAGTGAAGGGCTCCATTGCTTGCATGGGAATAGAGTTTCTAGGAATTATATACAATGCATTTCCAATGTGGCTAAACTTGAAGATAGAAACGTAAGGATTTAAAAATGGTCTTCAAACAATTTCTTTCTTAATGAAAAATGAATTGAGGGAAGATGGAAAATGAATACTCATTCATCACCTTAGTAAATCAACTCCTATATACTTTAAATTCTCACCTACATTTTCATCTTCTACCGTTTACTTCTTACCTATTTCTTGATTCTTTGTTGTCACCCATTTAGGACAAATTCTTAATAACTAATTCTATGCAAGCAAATGTGCCCCAATCTTCCTGATTGTGCAAATCAGAAAGGCCTCATTACTTAGAAAATATCTCCAATTTTGAAGGAAAATCTTCTCAAGAAAATTTGCCACCAAACACAATTTAGCATCTATTTTCAATAAAGTTCATTATGAAAGTCTTTTTTCATATGCTTAAATGGGGCCCAAGACATTCTCAAACAAAAGTCTCCGCTATTTAATGACATTGTAGCTTGACCTTTTCAAGGGCCTTTTGGATTTTAAACCAATAGAGGCCTCATTTGCTTAATTCCTGCTCATAATAATAATAATAATAATAATAATAATAATAATAATAATAAACCATTTCCCTTCCTAAAGGAAATATTAGTACTAATCTTTGCCATACCAAAAAAATCTCAAGAATTTTATTGCCTCCTCTAATGCTCCATCTACCTCTCCTATCCGGCTATTCCACACGAATTCCACGAAACTTTGGTGGGAAAAAAAAGGAAGAGGAATAGACCACGTCTAGCTAGCTGGCTAATGAGTTGAAATGGAGCTGTGGTCCTACCTTTCTTAGTCTAATCTTCAAATCAAACACACCCATTAGTTGGGATTTAAATAAACATTTTGTTAACCTAATGAATTGGCAAGCACCCACTTAAAACCAAGGTTTTCTTCATATAATAGGGGTTCAATGTGATCTCTTCAACTCTACATGTGATAATTTCTCCATTGGAAGAAGAGCATCACCGTAGTTCAATTATTGAAGGGAATCCATTGATGTCAATGGTTGGTTGTTGCTTTTAACAAAATCACACTGGCATAAGTTCCAGTTATTCTAATTTAAAGTTAATATGCTTTCGAAAGGCTAATTTAAAGTCAATATGCTTTCGACAGGATTTAGACAGTGACTTGTCGATAATTTGGGCGTGCTGCCATTGGCCTAATCTTATTTATTTGACAATCAATCTATTATCTATGTTCCTAACAGCTAAGCCTAATTTAATCTCAGCAATATCAATACAAAAGCATTGCTGAATCTTGGACTTCTCCTAGCAGAACAATGCCTTAACCAGCGAGTCGGTCTATGTTTTTCACTTTTCAATACCTATGATTCTATTATGTACCATTTCGAAGGCAGGTTAGTGACCTTGCCTGACACAATCACAAGGAAGTGTAGGTGAAAAACCCCTTGACAGCGACTGATATATTGTTTAAAACCGTATTCTTACATGCTATCTCCATCTTCCAAGAACTAAACAATAATAGAGTATAAATGTACCAAAGTATTTTACTAAAACACTATAATAGTGAAATAAATAACACATAAGTTCCCCATTAGATCTATAGCCATGACATAATGACAATATTTTGGGTACACAATATTCAGGCAGATACCATCCGTTGTCCATCATGATGTAGTTAATGGATGGCCACCATGGGTCCATTCATATTGAAGCTTCGTTCACTTATGAGACCCAAAAAAACAAAAAAAAAGGAAAGAAAGAGTAAAGGAATAAGATACAAGAATGGAATGTGTTAAGTGATTTACAAAAAAACAAAACAAGAAAGCTCTACCACAAGAGGAGCCAAATGTGAACTAATAAAAAGAGGTTACTTGTAATTAAACTCGTTTCCATACCCACACGACTGTGGGTGAATTGAAATGAAGGAGTGAGTTTGCACTTCACCACATGTATAAATACTTTTCCATACGCATGGGGAGTTGGTTGAGACACATAAGTTGTAGGTTTATTACCCATATTTTGTGTCTCTGTGGATGTGCCGCTTGGAAAATTAGTGCTGCTGGGACAAAGAGCTTAGAGATACCCATATCATAAAGAAAGGCAATTTTTCAAGACTCTTTTTTACATATTTTGTCTAAGTCAACCTCGCTCACTCAGCTCCTATGGGACTATTTCTAAAATTTCTGCGCAAAAAGTTTTCACTTTAGAAAAGTACCGCAAAGTAACCACATAGATGCTAGGTTAGGCTTTAAAAATAATACGCAGCCAACTAAGCCACCGAAAGTAATTAATCACGAACCCATGTAAGCAGAAGTCAGATTCTCATGAATCACATGTGAAATATATTTTAATTACAATACATGTGGAGTTTCAACCACAAGCAAGATGGGTTTTAGTAGTATATTTAGGTGGAAGTTTAGTGTGGTTTCCATAAATACAATCCGTTTATGGTGCCCTCTACAAAATATAAAAGCCAGCTTTATATATGCATATAAGGGTATTGCTGACTTTTGAAGCAGGTATTTAATGGGCAAAACTGATGAATTGAAGTTCGTATTCTACGAATACTAAGGTTCGTAGCGAAAAATACTCAGATTTCAGTTTTGGGAACTAAGGTTGATAGAACAAAAAAAACCGATGTACAGTGAAACAGGAACGTCTTCACTAAATCAAAAAACAAAGATGAAGATTGAAGAGAAGAAACTTGTTCTTTTGATCTTAAACAACGAAAAAAGAACAACTAGGTATTGGACCTCAGGTTTTCTCTTATTGAAACACACAAACAAAGAGATATAAGACTCTATTTATAGACTAGGATTTAATTGTTTATAAACCCTTACATTTCTCTAAGGAATAATGATAATGATAAAGATGCATGAGAAATCTGAAAAAACATATAGAAACTGCAAAGAACTTATGGGAAAGCCCAAAAGACACTATAAGTTATAACTGAGCAATAACTATATTAAATACTGGCAGCCTAAAAGTCCCATCATGAAATCTGGCTTACTTCTAACAGCTCCCCTTAAACTAGATTTCTCTTACTCCAAGCAAGGTCTTTATCTTGATGAACAAATCCCTCTTCAAAGGCTTAATGAACATGTCCGCCACTTGGTCTTAAGATTTACAAAACTTGACTTCAACTTCTTTATCCTTTACTAATTCTTGAATGAAGTTGTACTTGATCTTTATGTGCTTGCTTTTACCATGAAACATAGGATTCTTGGACAAAGATATGACTGATTTGTTATCACAAAATAGTTTTATAGATCCTCTTTGTTCATGATTTAGTTCCTCCAAAACCTACCTTAACCACCTAACTTGACAACTGGTGGCAATAAGAGCAATATATTCCAACTCAGCTGTAGAGAGGGCTACAACAGATTGCTTTTTTGAAGACCATGAAACTACACTAGAACCAATTTTGAAAACATACCCTTAAGTACTCTTGTAATCATCGAAACTTCCAGCCCAATCACTATCACAAAAGCCAACCAAACTTGCATTTGTAGCTTTATAATAGTGAAGATCATGATTTTGGGTTCCTTTCATATATCTTAAAATTCTTTTTCCGGCCTCCTAATGAGCATCTCTTGGAGATTTCATGAACTGACTAGGCATGCTTACTGAATATGTAAAATCCAGTCTTGTTGTTGTTAGGTACATTAAACCACCAATAAAACTTCGATAAAGAGTTGGATCCACCACCTTCTTTCCATTATATTTGCTTAATTTCAAACCAACTTCCATAGGAGTACTAATGGGTTTTGCATCTTCCATCCTATTCCTTTCCAACAATTCTTTTGCATATTTCTTTTGAGAAATGAAATTCTATCTTCATTTTGATTTACTTCAATTCCAAAAAAGAAATGAAGTAAGCCCATATCAGTCATTTCAAATTCATGCATCATGGCCATTTTGAAGTCTTCAAACATTTTAACATTATTCCCGGTAAAAATCAAATCATCCACATATAAGCAAGCAATGAGAATCTCACCTTGAGGACTTTTCTTGACATAGAGAGTGTGCTCATGAGGTAACTTATAAAAACTACTTTCTTGAAAATATGTATCAATCTTTTTTGTACCATGCCCTTGGTGCTTACTTTAAACCGTATAAGGCTTTTTTCAATTTATATACTTTCATCTCTTCATGCTTCTTCACATAGATGCGAGGTTGATCAACATAGACCTCTTCTTTTAAGGTACCATTTAAGAATGCCAACTTAACATCCATTTGGAACACTTTCCATTGATTTTGAGTTGCAAGAGCCAACACCATACGAATGGTGTATAGACGTGCAATGGGGGCAAAGACTTCATTATAGTCAACTCCTTACTTTTGCTTATAGCCCTTGGCTACTAAGCGAGCTTTGCATTTTTCTACTTCACCTCTTAGATTTAACTTGGTCTTGTATACTTACTTTACTCTAATTGTCTTCTTGTCTTTTGGAAATTTCACCAACTCCCATGTGTCATTTCTTTCAATGGACTCAATTTCTTGATCTATGGCTTCAATCTACCTTTGATCTTTAGAGACATCTTCCAAAGTAATTGGATCAACATCTACAAACAAAGCAAAACTCATCCCACTATTAGTAATCATAACATAATCACTAGATGGATACCTTTTAGATGATTGATATGGCTGACCAGATCTCCTTGGTTTAGGTGTTTCTTCATGATCATTATTTTGATCCAAACTCTCCCTTGATAAAGATGATGACGATGACGGAGAGCTTAGAACTTCATCATTTTGTTCATAAAAAAAAATATAGAATTTTGCTTCTTCTCATTTTCATTCTACTCCTATGACTTTTCTTCATTGAATTTCACATCTCTACTAACAATAATTTTATTAGTCAATGGATTAAACAACTTATATGCCTTGGATCTTTCACTATAGCAAATGAAGATGCATTTCTTCGATTTGTCATCCTATTTTCTTTTTTTCTCATATGGTACATGTGAATATGCAATGCTACCAGATATTCTCAAATGGCTAACACAAGGCTTATGACTACTTTAAGTTTCTTGAGGGATCATATCTTAAATTCTTTTTGATGAAGCACGATTGAGAATATAGACCACACAAACTACTGCTTTAGCAAAAAATGAATTAGGTATCCTTTTGGCTTTCAACATACTTCTTGCCAAATCCATAATTGTTTTATTTTTTCTTTCCGCAACCCCATTTTTTTTAGGTGTATAATGAGTGGTGAGTTGATACTTAATTCCATTTTCTTTCAAGAATTCTTCAAACTCATTTGATACATACTCACCACCTCGATCAGAACACAAAGCTTTCAATATGAAACCACTTTGCTTTTTAACCATGGCCTTGAAAATTTTGAAATAACCATAAATTTGAATGCACTAATGAAAGTGGACTTGATGCTCTCTATACTTTTCCAATTGGGAAGGAGTCTCTATGATGTTTTCCAAGTACACAGTCTTTACAAACTTGGTTTTGTCGGTCAATATTTGGCATGCCTCTCACCTTATTCGTTTTGCACATCAAGGATAATGAGTTAAAACTCAAATGGCCAAACCGTATATGCCATAGCTATAATTTGTTTTTGATGATTGCACTAAAACATGGCAAAGATTCATAATGGATGTTCATACCAAACATATTATTTGAAGACATCCTTACCTTTGTAATTAGAGAGTTGTTCTTGTCTCTAATTATGCAATGATCACCCTTGAAATGAACATCACGCCCTTTACGAAGAAGCTGTCCAACACTAAGAAGATTATGATTTAAGCCTGGCACATACAAGACATTAAAAATTCTCTTTTGGTCTCCTTTCTTTGTGCGAAGGAGGATGTCACCACATCCTTTTACTTGAAGCTTCTGTCATCACCAATCTTGGCTTCGAATTGAATGGAATTGTCAAGATTAATAAACACATCTTTCTTGCCAGTCATGTCATTACTACAACCACTATTAAGATACCAAATATCATCAAAAATATTTTCACTAACATTACAAGCGAGTAGGACAGTTTCATCACCTTCCTTTTCTTGAGCATTTTCATATATAAAACTTGATTCATTTTATTCTTCGTCAGCCATCTTCTTTCTACAATATGCTTGCATGTGTCCATATTTTTTACAATAGTGGCATTGTATATGGGAATAGGAAGAGTCATGACCTCTTCCTTTTAATCGTGCTCTACCTCTCCCTCTTGGAGTATTGTTACTAGGAGAATCATGAGATTCAGATTCTTTTTCATGTTTCTCATGTATGCCACGTCCATGGTTGCTTCTTCCTCTTCCACGATTGTGTCCTCCTCTTCTCCCTCTCGCACCTCCTCTTAAAGAGAGTTGATATTGGAATGCTTGTTTTAGAGGAGAAGAATCAAATTGCTTAATGCGAAGTTCATGAGATTGGAGTAATCCCACTAAACTTTCTAAGGGCAGCAAGGACAAATCTTTTGATTTTTCAATTGCAGCCACAACATATTCAAACTTATGGGTCATGCTTCAAAGGATTTTTTCTACAACTCGTTGATCTTTAATTTTTTTTCTCCATTTACTCTTAGTTGATTAACAAGGGAGATAACTTGTTTGTAGAAATCTTTAATAAATTCGGATTCTTTCATCCATAGAGAATCAAATTCACTTTTAAGAGTTTGTAATTTTGTCGTCTTTACCTTGTCCTCTCCTTTGTATGATGTGTAGAGTGTGTCCCATGCTTGTTTTGCTGAATTTGCAGAAGAGATTCTTTCAAATACAGCTTCATTCACTGCTTGAAAAATGAAAAACAATGCCTTCTTGTCATTCTTGCGGTTCTCCTTCAACTCATTAAATTGTTGTTGAGTGAGAGCACTTGAATCTGTTGGTTCTACAAAACCAGTTTCAACAATATCCAATAAATCTTGAGATCCATACAACACCTTTATTTGGATACTCCATTGGTTGTAGTTCTTTCCACTGAATCGAGGAAGCTGTGGTTGTAGCATGTTGTTAGAGGCCATAGAATCACCTTGAACAGCGCTCTGATACCACTTTGATGAATTGAACTTCGTATTCCACGAATATTGAGGTTCGCAACGGAAAATACTTAGATTTCAGTTCTTAGAACTAAGGTTGACAGAACAAAAATACCGAGGTTACAGTAAAACAGGGACGTCTTCATTAAATCAAAAAACAAAGATAAAGATTCAAGAGAAGAAACTTGTTCTCTTGATCTTAAATAACAAATAAAGAACACCTAGGTATGCGACCTCAAGTTTCCTCTCATTGAAGCACAAAAATAAAGAGATATAAGACTCTATCTATAGACCAGGATTTGACTGTTCATAATCCCTTATACTTCTCTAAGGAATAATGATAATGATAAAGATGTATGAGAAATCTGAAAAGACAAATAGAAACAGCAAAGAACTTATGGGAAAGCTCAAAAGATACTATAAGTTACAACTGAGCAATAAAATATATTAAGTACTGGCAACCCAAAAGTCCCATCATGAAATCTGGCTTAATTCTAACAAAAACCATTCCTTGGAAAATCATCTATTGCCTGACCTAATCTCCTCATCTAGAGGGGGATGATTACATATGACTGGGATAACTAATATGCACATTCTTTGTTTAAAAAAATCAATGTAATCAGATAAATTCTCCAGTTGTTTTTTTTTGTGTTTTATTTTTTTTTATAGGGAAACATTTTAATATCAATGGTAAGAAATCATCATAGAATCAATGGTTACATATTGTTTGATCAGATCTGAAGAAGAAAACTCAAGCAAGCAAACCTTTTATCCCATCCCCCAAAGGCCCTATTTAGATAGAATTGAAGAACATTTCTTGAAAGCATCAACAGTACTTAGACAATTACTTTCTTTCAAGGCTGCTAAAGCTTCAATATCTTTAGCTCCCTTAACTCCATTTTCTATCTTACTCATAACCATCACCATCTCACCTCTCTCATTTGTAAGCACCGCACCTATACCCACCTTCTGAATCTTCTCAAATACAGTTCCATCTACATTAAACATTATAACACTCAATGGAAGAAAAATCCACCTTTAAGGCTTTCTCTTTTATAGAGATCTTGTGAAGTGATTAAGAATGTTTGTGTTGGGTTTTGTCTTGTATTCCGGTTTAACTGGATCGGTCGTTTGGTTTAGCCAAAACCAAGGTTCAGGGTTAGGGGTATTTTAGTCATTATATATAGGTTTTCTTGTTGGCTAAGAAAGCGGAAACTATATATATTGATGTACTGTAAACTTAGATACTGAGAAGATTGAGATGAGATCATGATAGATGAGTTCTCTCCTCCGTAGATGTAGGTAAAGTTGCTGAACCACGTAAAATTACTGTATTTATATGTGCGATTCCTTGATGGTATGATTGCGTGTGTTCATCGTGGTTGATCCGTTGATCGCGGGTAGTTTCCGTTGTGTTGCTTGTCCCAACAGTTTGAACTCTTGAATTAAAGACAGTGCTCCTCCAATGACTAACCACGGATCAAGTAGCTCCTTCGCATGTATAAATAGGTTCCTTTTATGCTTTTTTTTTATGACTTAAGATATCCTTTACAAGCCCAACCTTCAGTATGAGGGTTATCCGATTTTGACAAGCACGGATTAAATTTTAGAGAGTACATACATGGCCATACGTATATTACCAGAATAACGCAAGGAGTCGAACTTAAAACCTTAGGGACCAAACCCAAGGCTCAATTCAACTGAACTACCACCTTGACGGCTCCTTCTATGCGGTATACCCCACACAATTGGGAAAAACAATTCTAAATCAATTTTTGGCTTCCTTTTTTTAACAAATCCCACACAAACAAACTTAAGTTATGAGAATAGAAAAAAATCCACCCCTCAAAAACAAGCCCTCCGCACCCGAGTACATCATTGCACAAACATCAGTGTTATATTGGATTTTTAAGGATTCATTTACTTCATCTACCACCTCTTGAACAAAATAGTAAGCTAGTTGAACAATTTAGCCTTCTTCCAACCGACATGAGCAGGAGTCCGTAGATTTAAAGGCTTCAATAATAAATGACACTCAAAGAACACCATTGCACCACTAGGGGTGCACTATGGTTTGCTCCTAACCTGAATCCATATGGCCCTCCGGCCAAAAGTGGAATTTGGTAGGCCTTTTTCGAACCTGCAAACAATCAAGCTCTGTTCTTCTCGGAGGTGCCTCTCACGGCTTTGCATGAGAGAGAACTTTTTTACCAGTGTGTGGTATACTTATCACAGATAACAGCCCCTCGCCTTGGCTGAAACCCCAATGAACTAGCGATCCCAATGAGTGTGCGCGTGGGCCTTTGGACCCGTGAGAAGTACCACCGAACATTCTCCATAGTATCATAATACGTAATATACACACTAGACTGACATCAAGTTTGGGTACAAAACCAGACTTAAGTCAAACCACCTCAAAACCGAATAGCGCCAGGGTGGGAAATTAACAAATAGGATCGAGCTCAGGCTGAGAATGTTCAGGTTTCATTGGGTCAGTTGCGGGGTTGAGTTTAACTAGTTACAGTTTGGGTTAGGCTCCGGTTGAACCAATAACTAATCCGATCCACCCAAGTAGCACATCTATGTGGGATGGGGTCGAATCAATTGGCAATCATCCATGAAAATTTGTCACTCCAAAATCTGGAATCAAAGGAAAGTACAACTTACAACACCGCCGCAACCGTATGGTCCAAATCCTAGCCAACCAAGCTTTTATGTTGGCCTTCCTACTCCCACTACCCAAAAAATGGAATGCATTAAGCGGGCCCTACATTTTGCTTTTCCTGGATCTGGCTTGGTCTATCCTCCTTTTCATTGATCTGATTTTCCAGTTTCAGTCATATTGCCAAACACTAAAGAAGAATTTCCCTTGTGTATATCCTATTTTCACATGATAGGAGAATCAAAATTATAACTGAAATGCAAGGGAAGACTCCTCTATATTTAGCTATAACTGGGCTAGTCCATTCTACCATCTAGGACCAGCTGATGAACATCTAATATTTCCAAAAAGGTGTAATGTAAATTACTGTTGGAACAAAAAGGAATGAAACACTAATTTGTACACCCAGAGAGAAGGTTGCAGAAACCAGATAAACGACAGGAAGGGTGGAGAAATGGCTCAAGAACCCGCCACCCTGTGCTACATATCAAGGGTGCAGAAAGCGCTCTGCTCCCTGAACAACATATCAAGAGGTGCCACTTTGTCCAGTTTCATCGCCATTTCACGATAGCTGATCCCCATGTCAGACCAGCCCCAAATCCTGCAGTGGCTACGATATTGCCTGCCTGCACCTTCCCACTCCGAACAGCTTCATCCAATGCCAGGGGGATGGAAGCAGCACTTGTGTTACCATAATTAGCTAAATTCGATATAACATGATCAGGTGGGATCTGCATACGGGTTGCAACAGCATCGATGATCCGTTGGTTTGCCTACAGTTGTTTGTTGCTCAGTCAGAATTATTGACTCTGGCATGACAGCATATAAAGCAAGGTAGATTCCGAAGTTTCAGTACCTGATGAAGCAGTAACCAATCAATACTGGAACACGTGAGACCGGCTCTTTCTAGTGATGCCTCAATTGACTGAGGGACGCACCGAACAGCAAAGCGGAAAACCTCCTTCCCATTCATCTGTATGCAGGAGTAAGAAGATGATCTTGGGAAAGAGGTTGGCGCACCGTTTGAGATCAAGAGATTATCTGTTCGATCATCTTTTGCAAGAGCATTCAAGTGCCTGCAGGAAGGAGATGTGATGACATACATCAGCTTGAAACAGCAAGGCACAGACAGTAGAGTAGACAAATTCAGTTGGTTGTAAAACCTACTTCTGGCCATCACCATCACTGTGAACATCATATCCAAGCAAGCCATCTTCATCACCATCACATGCCTAAAAGTAACCATTAGTTTCATTTGAGATAAAACCATAGGGTAAAATAATTTTAAAGCCATGTTGCCAGTATTAAAACCCCTAAAAATGAGGTAAGACATGTTGAAAGAGAAACACGTGAATATCGTCTCCAAAGGGTCTGGTTGGAGTAAGATTGTTGAAATTCAATCACAAACAACTGTCAATTCTGTTCAATTGCAGGTGTTTAAGTTTTTTCAACCGCATAGAAACATTTCAGCATTTCATCTGTTTTGGTTTTCCATTTAAATGATGCCTGGAATTTTTTTTTTAAATAAAAAAGAAGAAAAGGAAATTAAAAAAGCAGGATAAAGTAAAGGGTTTTCCAACAGTATCAAGACCACCACTTTTTCGATAGGCATTTTTAATTAAAATGCCCCCATAGAACTAAAAGGAAAAAAGAAACATTATAACAAGAAACATGGGAAAAATGAACTGAACAGACTGAAATGGCGGAAACATTGCAGAACACTAGCATCCATAAGAGTGTAAAAAGCTTCACCAAAATCAAAGTAAACTGAAAATGGCCAATAACGAGCCATAGTTCTATAGCTTGGAAAGATTCGATTTAACACTGCTGAGTCAACTCAGCTCCTCAGGGTGTTGAGTTGAATCAGTATGCATGTAATAGAGTACTCACCAAGGCTACTGAGTTACTCAACTCGACAGCCAAGTTTTTGATTTCTGATACGACACAATGAGCTTGTGTTCAAGAACATCATTATCTCCCATGTGCACTCTACGTTCACTCTACAAAGAGAATCAACAGCCCTAAACAAAACATAGAACATACTATGATTGCACAATATGAAATCAATGTAGACAGAGAAGACGCAAAAACAGACTAATGGAGTCCAACTGCAAATGGATGTTCAAGTGGTGGTTAAGGTTTTCAAGCTGCAAAGACAGAAATTTGTGTGTTTTGGTTGCCCACTTGAGAATGATAAAGAAAGTATTTTCAATATATAGGAAATTAGAATAGGACAATGAAAATAAGTTCAAGAAGAATTAAGCCAACCATTCAATTAAGAAGGGTTTGCTTCCAAAATACCACAATAGCATGACGAGAAAAGAAGAAAAGCATTTTAACAAGCAGAGTAGGTGAAATGAACCTAAACAACTGGAAAGACCAAATGGCTAAAAAAAAATTCAGTCATAAATACACAACAATAAGTTTGGGAAGAAACAAAAGAAAACTGACAGCCTGCTTACAATGTACTTGTGTCAAGAATATCAATACATCCATCAGTAGGCATAATAATGTTTGGTAATATGAAATCAACATTGATGGATATGATGAAGAAGAATGCATGAATGGAATAGAAAAAATCATGATCGCATTCTGAAGATGATCAAGAATGTAAATATTGGGTGGATGAAAGTTCAGATGACCCTTGAAAGACTGGGGCGTCTGATACAATGTGATGAGGAGAAAAAACACAAATGGCCAACTTTCTCCCATTTGTAGAGATTGCAACATTCACGTCATCATCAAACTTGATACTGCCAATTTCCATGTAATTTAAATGAAGTGTATAGTTTTATAGCAAAATATTTTGTATTGCTATGTTTTGAGAAGGCTATTTCAGTCACTAATGATTTGACAAGATGTTTCTTGGTAGTCAGTACTACTTATCACAAAATCGGAAAGTGTGCTGCAGATGCCACATGCTCCTACTCCCCATGCATGTGACAAGAGGCAGTCAAAAGAAAATGGCAACATTGCACCACATATTCTATGATCTACATAACTTCTCATATGATCCAATACAATTATGGTACGAGAATACAAAGGAGTCTAAAGACAAAAGTAAACAGGTACACCAACTTAATTTGGTTTATAACAGAAAAAAAGTTATACCCTCTTTTACAAAGGAATCGACAAGATCTACAAGATCAGTAGCATATGAAGAACTCAAATCATCTAGGCCAAAGATTATTTTATCAGTTACACCAAACACAAGTTGGGCTTCTATCCCCTTAATGCCAGAACACTGTCACTGTTAAAAGAAAAAAGAAAAAACTTCGACATCTGTAAGATGTAGATGACTACAACTTCTTCACCAAGCACTTTTAAAAACATTGATTGATATCAATTCTGAAGGAAAACTTGCAAACACAAAACTTAAAGAAAACAAAATGTCACAACTTAAAAATCGAATATTAAGCATAAACTGTGCATTGCTATCATGTAGTTGAAAGAACTCCCTGGCTTCCACCTGTTTTATTAATTTCATCATTAGTGATAATAATCTTATCAATAAAGCAGCCTTAACTCTTATAGTCTTATGTATCATCAAAGTGATATAAACCCTCTACCAAACTTTTCTCTCTTCAAGATTCTAACTACTAAACATCTAGAGCTATAAATAAAACCAATGGTACCTGCACTAATACAGCCCCAGCAGCATCACCAAAGAGAATGCAGGTACCTCTATCTGTCCAATCCACATATCGAGAGAGTGCATCAGCACCAATTACTAGAACATTCTGAAAGCCACCAGCTGTGAATTTTAGCAACAGAGTTAGTTCATAAACCAATGCCAATAAAAGCTACAAAATAACTTGCTAAAATTGAAGCAGAAAATAGGTTACCTCTAATAGAAAGCCCAGCATTCATTAGACCCAGTACAAACCCACTACATGCAGCTCTAATGTCATACGCCAATGGATTTTTACTACAGCCTAGCTCTTTCTGGACCTGATATATAGAAAAGAAAAGCCGTCAAACTGAGTTTATAATAACATATTATCAAGCAAAAGATTGAATGGAGCAGATCTGTAAATTACAATTTGTAGTTAAAACCATAGTTGTCGCTTTTCTTTCAAACCCATTACATTTTACTCTAGACTGAAAAATTCTCACCAGTTTGGCCTTTGGTATATTATTTTGGAGTTCCATTTAGGTAAAGTTATATATATATATAATTAGAAATATGTAAACAGTAAAAAAAGAGTGATATTAACATAGTTTATACTGTAACTCATTCTACTAGATCAGCAATACAATATGTTATTCCAACATCCCAAATAAATAATTAACAGGTCATGCTCGTGTGTGACAATGTGAAATTTTGGGATCCATTCCCACCTCTCATCTTCAATTATCCATGTCATAACTTAAAATAGCATAAAACAAACACATTCACATATTCACTATATTACAATGATGTAAAGTGCTACCAAAATCAAAATGAGGAGCCTTTTTGTCCGCTACTTACAATGTTCAGCCAGAATCGGGTCCTTTCAGACTTTATCAGCCAAACTCTGGTCATTTCAGATTGAATCAGCCAAAATCCAGACCAAATGGCCAAATAGAGCCAAACATATCAGACATCTAGACTCGATTTTATGAAGGGTCATCAGACTCGGTCACTTGACCAAACTGAACAGTTTCAGCTTGTTTAGCCAACATGAACAAAAAATGACTACGAAGATGAAGGTTAAACCAATTCATTATGCGATTGAGATGATCCCCAATCTTACCAAGCAATAAAATACAAGGAACCAGACAACAGACAATGTTTAGCAGTTCATTATTAGAATGGCAGACTTGTTAGATTCCCATCTTCATATAGAGAAAAATATTTGGTTGTTTAAGGCAAACATGCAACCAATATGGAATCTTTGTATGCCTAGCCGTTGCCTTCAAAGAAACTGTGTTTTTCATTTTTAAAGATCAGCTTAAGTGCATGGTTGGCACTTTCGTTAGGAAAGAAAAATAGTTCCCTGGGTTGGGACATTTTTTTGAAGAGCAGCGGATGATGTTAGCAAGAACTTTGCCCTTTCATTCCTTAAAAAGAGATATTGGCAAGAGAAACAGAGCCACAAAAATTAATCTAGCTTAGAAAAATTATTCTACACCCTTCATCCTATGAAAATGAAACCAAGCATGTGAGAGAAAAAATGATTGCCACTTCTAGTCTCCACTCCCCACCATTGTCCCTTCCTAGGTAATCCTTTATTTTTCCCAAGGAAAATGACAACCATGCTCTAAAGGTATTCTTTCTTTTGTTCTGCATTATTACAATCTTAGTTGTTGGTGGAGTATCAATATAGAATCAGATGAAAAATATCTACAAAAACAAGAACAGAAAGAAAAATTGGTTGAGGCAAGACAGAAACCAGTATATCCCTGTAAAAGACCACTTATTGTAATTTGTACATGCATTTTTATCCTTCATTTTCTTCATGTTTGTCCAAGGATAGTTTGTATTTACATCCCTTCTAAAGCCTTGAGGGGGCAAATGGCCCTTCAACATTTTTTTGAACTAAAATCTAGGTTTCAAATACCTAAAGTTCCATGTAACTCCCTTCACCTTTGGATCTTCCTTTTCCAGTATTCTAGGCCAAAAGAGGGACTAAAAGCATTGCTTTTTCTTTGAAGGTGGGTTTGTTCAATGTATAAACTTGATTCTTTTATGCTTTAAAGGAGAAAAAAATATCAGGCGTCCAAGTCATGAACATGAATCCAATAGATATTCAGTGATTATTATTGTAACCGCCATATGAAATGAATGCAAGTTGATTGCCACGATGTCTAAGAATAGCCGCCCATATGGATCCATTGGGAAGAGTTAACACCATGTATTTATACCACAATTTCACACTAGTACTCAAAAGTATTGGCACATTTTTCTCCTGCAGACTCTCCTGCAGACGTTGATGATGCAAAAAGAAGAATGACTTCAATTCTATTAACCCACCATAAACATTATGAGAGCAAACGGCAATAACAAAGTTATTCAAATGCAAAAACAAACCTAAAATCTCTAACAAATTTCTAATAATCAAAACTAACCTAATCCTATCTTATCTTTTATTTTGAGATAAGAATCTCTAACATTCCCCCTTAATCACATGATTCTTTCACAGAAAGAATATTTGATTGTTGTCATGAAAAATAAAATGACAGATATTTTGTCGAACGATCATGTCCCAAGGACCATCATTCGTCTGTGAATCCATCACTGTTGCAACCCACTCCTGTTAAGTCGGTCGGTGCCCATGGTCCACTAAATTAGATTTGGCGCAATCACTTCCGAAAGCTTTGATCATGCAAATTAATGAAGATGGAGATTTGACGAAGATGGCGAGATTATAAGGCTTGAATGGATGGATGGGTAGCAAAAGATGTTGATTTTTTTATTGAAATAAAAAAAATTCATGGTGATAACCGCAGAAATAGGATCGTGCCCAGTTTGATTGCAAGATTATCACCGGGCCCCAGCCCTAATATCATATGGAATTTAAAATAAATCAATTAAATTCTACTAACAAACTGTAAACATGATGAGACCAAATCCTCTCAATTAATATATGGCAATCAGAAAGTTCATTCAAATTCGAAAACAAACCTAAAATCTCTATCAAATTTCTAATAATCAAAACTAACCTAATCTTATCTTATCTTTTGATTTTGAGATAAGAATCTCTAACATCCCCTTGGTGTGGCTGCTAGGGTCAGAGCCAGCATTGGATGATGATCTTGCAATCGAAGCCAGGCACAATCCAATCTTCGTGCTTCTGCAATATTGATCTCGCCAACACTTTTCCCTATTTCACTAAGATTGAACATCCTTTCTTATCTATTTATGTATATAAGCCCTACGATCTCATCTTCATTAAAATTGCACAAGTGTAGCTTTTGAAAGAAATCTCAACAGATCTAATCCAGTGGGCAACCAGCACCGACAGACTCGAAAAGGAGCGAGTTGCAATAGTGATGGATCCACATGGATAGAGGGTGATCACTATGAAGGCATGAAGATCATTTCAATTAAAATATTTTACACCTATTTTTGGGAGATCAAAGGTTCTTATTTTTCATGTCCACAATCACATGTGCTTTTTATGGAAGAACCACATGGTTGAAAGGGATGTTAGAGATCATCTATTAGTTAAGAAAATTGTTAGGATGTTAGAGATATTAGTAGATTATCCTTATCCTCAGTACAAGGTTAGTTCATATTTACTTATAAATATATATCTTTTCAAAAATTCACAATGAAATTTATGGGCATGACTTAATTTGTTTAATTCTATAACAAGATCCAGTATGAATCATTTTGCAATACTAGAAAACAATCCTAATGAAGTGCATAGATACAACGTAGAAGAAAAGCATATGGCTAGGAGAAATAATTAGTAATACACATAAATCCTTGCTCCTTCCAAGTTCATCTTAAGGCATCCATCAATTTTGTGTGACTTTAATTATTGTATCATTCAACTTTAGTGGATCTATGGCACAGATTCAATTTTTTGGACAAGCTTTGTCCCCATTCTAAAATTATTTTTTCTCCTATCCATTATGATAAAATTTTCTTTAATCAAACTCAAGCAGCAGAACACCATGACTCAACAACCGTACCTGAGGACCACTACCAAAAAGATCATCTGGAGTAGATGTGCACAACAGGATTAGGTCCACATCATCAGGCTCAACTTGAGCCATTTGAAGAGCTTTCCTTGATGCTTCTACGGCCAGCCCAGTCAAAGTCTCATCCCCTGCCAAAATATAAGCCACTTTGACTTTGGTACAATTTAATGGGAAATATTACTATGCATCCTTCCTCACTTTAGGGTGACGAACATTTGCACAATTGGAAACATTTATGTACAAAAGACAAAAAAGTGTACGAAAAAGAGGAATGCTTATGTACAAATAGGGAAAGCCATGTAACCATCCCTCACCATATGGTGAGGGATAGATGCATACTAACATTCCTCCAATTTAAGAAGGAAAATTTGTCTCGCACTGACACAGATAACTTGCTTTCTTGGTTTGCCCTATAAACATATAATTACACACATTTCTAAAAGTATATCATAGGAAATTAAGAGATACAAGAATAGCCAAAGTTAAACCCATTGCCATACAAGAAAAAGGAACAAGGAAAAAAAAATGCATATGCTCCCAAGATGATGGTACCTGAAAGAATCCGTCGATTACGAATCCCTGTGCGGACAGAAATCCATTCATCTGAAGTTTCAACAATTTGGGCAAGGTCATCATTAGAAATCAGACGTTGTGGCAAAGCAGAGCCACATCCAACCAGCTTGCACCCCTTAGCAACAAGTCTGAAGAAATTTCTTATCAAATGAAGTAGGTAAAGATAAATATAAGTGAGACTTATAAATCATATAATAGAGACATGCACTACTCCTGAGAAGTATAATTGGACTGTCCTGCTTTTCTACTCTCAGCCTTACTTCATTTTGTAGGCTATCAGCTTAAAAACAGAAGAGTTTTTCCTGATCCACAACAATAAATGGTTATCTGTGAGACCCCCAACCTGTAAGACCCCCAACTTGGCTTGGAATAGTTGTTGCGGCAAGGGCACGCATCCCACATCGGAAACATCTGCCCAGGGATCTGGGCTAATATAGTCAAGCCCCTAAAAGTCATGCAGCCCAAGGGACAAAGTGGACAATACTGCATTGAGTGGGCTAGGCTGTAACATTATCTCTCTCTCTCTCTCTCTCTCTCTCTCTCTCTCTCTCTCTCTCTCTCTCTCTCTCTCTCTCTCTCTCTCTCTCTCTCTCTCTCTCTCTCTCTCTCTCTCTCTCTCTCTCTAGTTTTGCTTTTTTGTTTTTTGTAATTACCCAATCCGGCAAGATAAACTATTGATGAAACATCATGGTTAATTCCCATCCGTCCTTCCTATATTTTAACTAACTGTGGGGTATTTAACAAGAACAAAAGGAAAAAAAAACTCTTGAGGTTTCATCATTGATTATTAGCAGAATGTGATCTAAACCACTTCTCATGTTTCAGCTCATACTTGCCAGACAGAAAACGGCTAAAGAAAACACTGAAGAATGAAGTGTGAAATGTCTTATTCAATGCCAATTTCTCAACAGAATATGCACTTGGAATGGTCACTTTCAGCAAGGACATCTACAGGGGCAGAAAGAAGCTTGGATGTCGTGACTACTGATGGCAGAGAAATGAAGCTCTTCTAACCAAGTATGAATAATAATTAATCATATCAAAATTGCCTAAATCAAATACAAGCAATCACCAATGCTGATTTGGAGCAGAGAAGTTAAAAACACATCATGCAGTTAAATTCCATCTTGGATTTCTGTGCTGCCCCTAAACACAGCAGCCAAATAATCAGAACCAAATGCGATTTAAAGTACTAAAACCCATCCTTTAAATGAATCAAACAAATGGGAATTAGAATAAGTGCCCGTTGCATGGTTCTCCAAAACAGGCAACTTTGATCATACCAGATTTAATCAAAATTCAGCACAAAAGCAACCAAAAAGGCATTAAATTCACTCCATTGCCTCAAAAAATCAAACCCCAAAAACGAATACTCTGCTCCTGCTAAGTCCAAAAAGCAAAAAAGACTTCTCCTTTTGAAAGCATACCATCAAAGAAACTCACAAATATCATCAGAACACCAATCAATCAAACACCCATCAAGAAAAAAGGAGTCAAAACAGGACTGACCCCATCATAAATGGACAAGAGAGGAAGAGAAAAGAGCACCTGGGTGTTGGTGGGTTCGATGGCAAGGAGGCCGAGGCAAGGTCGCTTATGCCTTCCGCAGCGCTGCAGCGAAATACCCTTTGCGGAATTCGATCCACCGAGCAAAACCCAGACCGTGAAATGATGTTACAAGGCCGATTTCTGGGTCTAATGCAGGAAGTATAGTGTGAGATGAGGCCATATGCATTGGCCATTTGGGCGATAAATGCAAGCTTGATTAATGGATTTCAGAGCCCAAGAGAAGGGAAATTGGAAGAGTTTCAGAACAGAGTATGACCACAAAATAGAGGCTGCCAGCCCACAGAGAGAACAGGAGACGTGGAGGAAGAATAGAAGAGAGAGAGAGAGAGAGACTTAGGAGACTCCGAAGGCGATGATGCCTATTCTCTCTCTCTCTCTCTCTGCTCTCCCTCTCTCCTGCAGTGGTGTGAATTCATGAAATCTTTTTACTTGAAAGGAATTTAAAAAAACAAGAGGATGAAACAAGTGAGCCATCAGTTGTGGATGGGTCACCAACTGAGAATTCAATCTTACCCCAGCTGGGAATGAGTATGACTCTGTCTCACTCCCAATTCCGTCTCACCTTCTAATGATTAAAAAAAAAAAAAAGAGAGAGAGATTATGTTGCCCATGCTACTTAAAATTTTACCAGCTGATGCCCCCATTTGTGTCCTCCAGGCCCACTTGTCCTTCACTTATTCTAACGGTAGGCATATCTAGTTTCAAGAGTATGCTGCCTTTCGACAACAGCTCCTTATCTAAGCTTGGGCTTTCTTTCTATGTGTGTAGGCTTATTCACCAGTTAAATATGCTAGCGCATGAGCATGACAATCAAGCCCACGAGGGCCTAATTAGACCCTGACCCAGAGACGAAATTGACTACATTTTGGTTATTTTGTCTGGACCGAATCTAGGTATACATACCATTGCTTGAAAATTATTAATTTATAAGAAATTTGTGAACTTGGTTTTGCTTATAAAATACAAATTTATAATATATTTTTGAAATTGGTTTAACCCAATTCACTCTAAACAAGAAGGAAAATGTGTGTTTTTTATTTTCAGCTAGGTAATCTTCTCCATCAGTTGACAAACTGATCAAATTAATTATAAGCCCGTGTGGTACCCTTGAAGTCCTAATTGCCAATGGAAGGCTTTTCCATGAAGAAATCTGAAAGTCATAAATAGACGCCAAAATTAGGTGGGAGGATCACCCAATAAGAGTTTTGGACTTACGGTCTAGCAGAAAGGACACGATGGTTTGGGTTGAACCCCAAGGGCTGCAGATAGCTGCTCAATCCAAAATCTAACCCAATCTGTTTACTGAACGGGTTGAAAATGTTAAGCTGAACCCTAAATTCTGGAGTCAGATTCAGATAAAACGGGCAGGTTAAAGTTAAACAAGCCAAACCTGGTCAGTGACACGGACGTGATCCTAACATGCCCCATTTGTAGAATTTCGGAAAATCAACGCACAACGCTGAATTTGGGTTGGGTTTACAGGTTGGTCCTGGAATCACTGTCCCTACTAGTCAATCAGATAAAGATAATTCAATGGGCCTGGACCTACAAGGCCTCATATAATCCTGGTTGTTCTACAGCACTAGACCACACCACATTAGCCCTTTCTCATTTTCTAGATCCGACCGTGATGGGAGGAAGAACCAATCTCCTAGTGCAGGAATAGGGCTGTCAATTGGGAGCCACAATTTGATCTGATTGTAGGGTCCTACTGGGCCAGAATCTTTGAAAAGCTAGATTCAATGATCTGGTGATCATATGATTGCCTTACCAAGTATGTTGGGTTGCTCCAAAACCTTTCCCGAAAGAATAGAGATGGAAAGTGCGGCTAGCATTATTTATAAAAATGAACTACCATAACTATATGTTCTTCAGCCATCATTTGACATCTTCATGGCATTCCTTTTTGCCATCCTTTCAGGGGACACAAAGAAAGAGGCAGGGAAATGCCAGCCAGTGAAAATTTTAATGAAATCTTTCAGCCTGCCATCCATGCAGGGGTCACATAACGGGAACCACGTGTGCTGGAAGTTGATGTATACCCATCAACTTCTCTTGGCCTAATTCAATGAAGCACGTTATTTCCATTTTTAGGTTTTTTTTTCTCTCTACCGAGGTTGTCCTAGCCCTTTGGGCCAAACTAATATATTCAGGCTCAGGCGGAGCTAAGTAAATCCTGCGTGACCCTACAGTAGTAGCACAGTTCTAACCTATAACCTCCAAAAGTAAACTGTGGTCTTCAGTTATCCCTTGGGGTTATTTCCATCTTTATTTGTTTGCTCATTATTTCTCTCTTTAGCAGAGGAGATTAACAAAAAGTTCATGTAGAGTTGTCGACGGAGGAGTAATAACCCCTCTATCAACTCTTTTACATATAAAAGAACAGCTCCTTACCCTAGTGGTAAAGAGTATTAGTTCTTATTGGGAGGTTTTAGGTTCAATCCCCACCTCCCGCTTCTTTGCATATGTGAGTTTTATCACCTTGCATGTGTGGATTTTGTTGTGTTTTCTAACACATGACAGTCCTCTTTTTCTCGTATCACTCTAAATTTTCTCTCCATCAATAGCTGAAGATGTTGGCATCTGTGTAGGTATGCCTCCAATCAAAAAGTTCCTCTCACAAAGGTTTCTTGATAAAGTATTATTCACTTTCAATTTGTGAAATCTCTTCCATCTAATTTCGGCATCCTCTCACAAAGGTTTCTTGATAAAGTATTATTCACTTTCAATTTGTGAAATCTCTTCCATCTAATTTCGGCAGTTGCCAAACTAGAAGGATGTGTCAATCATTTCATAATGATATGGATTGGAATCTTTTAATTTGGATCCAATAAAATGTCACTACAATTCCTTTTGATTGATCTAGATTGAGATCCAATCAATTCAAATGTATTTGGAAGTAGGATAAGTGGGGAGATAAGCAATTTTTTGCATCCTGTCCCACTTATCCGAACAATTCCTTTTGATTGATCTGGATTGAGATCCAATCAATTCAAATGTATTTGGAAGTAGGATAAGTGGGGAGATAAGCAATTTTTTACATCATGTCCCACTTATCTCTTATTTGTTTCTATTTTTAGTGTCCGGAATTATATTATCTTAGTCCTGATACTACAGTGAATTAATACCTAGTATGGGAGCTTAGATAATCCCACCTGGGAGTGAGATAACTTGGGTTGGCTTTAAGGGAGGATGAGATTATATTTTTTAGGTTTTTTTGTCCATTATCCCCGATTTATCCAGACGCAGCCAAATATAGGATTGGATTCATCTTTAGAATAAATAGAATCCCACCCCATGCAATAATACCATTGGATGAGCTTGGATAGTCTTAGCTATCCAATCTTACCAAAAATTTATCTCGCTTTCAAACACATCCGATGGGGCTTAAGTCTATATATATATTATTCTAATTTAAGAAGGAAATCGAGTAACAAGGGAAAGAAAGCGAGAGGACTCCTTTGAAGAAAAAAAAAAAACAATGTTTCATCTCAACCATCCAACATCAACCTCCACTTCCTAGAATCCATCATTGCCCTAGGATCGTGTAGAGTGAAACCCATGAGATTGATCCCGAAGAACAATCTTGGATCTCCACAATGGGTGTGTGATCCAAATCTAAATCCCGTTTGTAGTGGCCAAATTCCTGAAGAGCTTCCACTTAATCCACCTACATGTCACATCCACTAACCTTCTCGTTGTTGATAGAGTGATAGTGTTTTGTCAACCCTTTAATTTTGGTCCATGGACTACTTTGACTCTTTTTGTTGGAAATCAGGTTTGCAAAAATTGCAAATAAGTTAAATAAATAAAATATTAAATTAGTAAGAAATGAAATAACTGAACACATGGCAGTTGAAGCTTGTTAAAAAGATGATTTCCTTAAGACAGTTTTTGCCCCTACAACTGTGTAGTAAACCCATGGGCCCCATGATATGACGGCTTCCGAATCGAACAATCCCCACCACTTGTACACTTGAATGGATGAAGAATTCGAACCTCAGAAGACCACTATTTCAAACTTTCTTACAGAAATATAATAGAAAGGGAAAAAGAAAATAGAAAGTAGAAAAGAGGAGTTATGTTATGTTATGTGTGTTCTATGTGAACCTTTACCAGCAAACTCTCTTCACATAGGGGCAGTAACATTACTTATTACAGATTATAGCCCTATATATATATATATATATATATTGTATCCCAGCCTTAAGGGAGTTGGGGCTCCTAACCCTTTGGTGAGTGAGCCCTCGGTAGAGGGAAGATACCTTGGGAGATCTTAGAGAACCCTTTGATGAGAGAGGAAGACTTCGGGTGAGGTAACAAATTCTCTAGTGAAAGAAGGTTCCTAGCGATGTTCAAATTCTCCCTAGGTTAGTAAGAACCAAAACTCTTACCACTATGGTAAGAAGCAGTTCTTTATAGCCCTTTATAGTTGTTGGTGGTAATGGTAACATACTACTAATGCAGGGGATTACATTTCAAGCCCCATAACTCCAAAACAGCTAGTCTCATAATGGTATAACGGTCACGCCTCATAACTCTAAAACAACTAGTATCATATAAGGAAATGAGCTGGGTTAGATGAAAAGTAGTCGGTTTGGACCTATATGAATCCAAAATATAAATAAAACGGAGATAACCTATGCTATAATGTGAAAAACCACCAACACTTTTAAAAATGTATACTTTTTTTTTTTGTTAAATGGTTAAAATTATGGATATAAGCTAACTGTATAAAAGGATTATACCCTTGCGCTATCCGATTACTATGTATATAGCCATTTATATAGCTCCTAGAAAATAGTCCTTGCTCGTTAAAATCGGATAACTCTTAAGCGAAAGGCCAAAGGTCCGAAAGATGAGCTGAGGGATACTCTAATTCATAATAAAATAAAATAAAATAAAATAAAATAAAAGAACTGTACTTACATGCTTCATACACGGAAATGGAAACAGTGAAAATAGAGGAAAAACCTCAAACACGAAAGACTGAGAAAGCCTAACAACAACCAAAGAACAAGAAAAAGACCTAAAACCTATCATGAGTAGGCAACCTCCTTCCAACTCAACTTAATTTGATCCATCTAAAGGCCGTAAAAGAGAGGGCTAAGTGACACCCAGAGTATTCCTTCATTTCTATTATATATGGCCACCCTGAACTAACCCTTCCATACTCATTTGAAATTCTATCTTATTGTGCTTTTCAACACACCCACCTTATTTTAACACAAACAAAGAAAAAAAATGCATCACCTTATACTATGTATCTTCAATACATTTAAATTTGCCGTGTCTTTGCTGTTGCCAAACATTCAAATTTTCAAAACGTAGTCCAACTAGTGTATTATAGAATGTCCAGGTCCAGGTCTGAGCCCATGGATTACATCCCCGAGGACCTGAATACCAGATATAATATTACGACCATAAGTAATATTATACAAGTGAATAGTATTTGGGCTTGATCAAGGCCTCAGTCGATCCTTCTACTGAAGTCCAGCTTGAGTTGAGGTCTTTATTTCAAACGTGGGTATGGTTACCGGTCCTACCGACCAAAATCAAGAAAGAAAAAAAAAAGAAGCTACATTTCACCTAACTACAGAAAAGGGAATAATTTTCTGCACAGTTCATATTTGAAAATATGTTATGAAGTCCAAGGGCAGAGCTTTTTTCTTGAAAGGTAAGATAGATTTTATTTCCTCAAATAATAAACAAATACCAAAAGACGTCTATTAACAGAACAAAAGATTTCAGGGGCATACCCCGCCAAACAAAATAAAAAGACTAAGCCCACAACCTAGGCATCAAGCAAAAGCAATCAAAGTAAAAATAGATTAACCACATCCCAGCTACAAGCAACTATGATGAACAAAATAACAACTTAACTTTCAAGGCACTGATGTGGCCTCTAGCATTTCTTCTTTGGCAAATCTTTCGGCTAAATTAAAGCCAAAACTTTAGGCTCCACTAAACTGGTAAATTTTTCCGGCAAACGTTCTCACATACGGTAAAAAAAAAAAAACCAACCTGGAGGTATCATTACCAAACCACTATACACCACTTGCTGCCATCCCTTGTTATGGCATTGTGGGGTGTGGGACCCATGGTTCTGTGAATTCTAATCCTCTCGGCTCGGCCTAAAACCTCTCTCAGATTGAAATACATTTTAATCCACTGTAAACTTCCAACCTAAATCCTAATAGGCCTACAAGGCTAAAACCTCTCTCGAATTGAAATACAATTTAATCCACTGTAAACTTCTAACCTGAGTCCTGATATTAAATATCAAGACGACAGACAGTACATACAAAAGATACCCAAGCAGCTTCATCAAACAGTCCAACTTATTTTTATGGCAAAAGTCAGTTGCCCCACTGGAGCATCTAACATTGTACCTATTACATTTGGAAGTGCGAATTGTCCACTCAAAACAGTTGGGACCACCCATAAAGTAGAGAAATTCGGGCCGGGAAAGGCCCAAGTTGAGCCCAATATCAGTGACATGTTGGGTCGGCTCAGACAATAAAAAACTGGCTCTTACATGGATGTATATGTATTGGATATACATGCAAATTTTATTAACACAAACAGACCATATTGGAGTCACCTGTTAAGGCCTATATGACTTGGCAGCCCATTTAGGACTGGTGGTTCGAAATCCTGACCCGATCTGTCACCTACACTCCAATACTAACCGGTAAATATAAGGTTCTGGACCTCTGGTTGACATTTGGTATTCTGATAAATGGTTTCACAAAGTTCATACAAGACGTCTATGCGTTGGCCTGAAGCAGAACCGGACATGAATCTGGTCCAAACTATAAAACCTGCAATTGTACCTAAATTTATTGTAAGGATCCAAACCCACAGCCATGTCAAATTAAGTGCATAAAATTAAGCACAAATTCAGGCCCAATATCTACGATTATAATTTTAAATGCAGACTTAAATTAATGAAGTTAATAAACATATGCACACATAATATGGTTATCTGCATCAGGTGTTTGGGTCTTCTGGTATGAAATCATTGGACCCAAACTTGGAATCAATTTTTCTTCAGGATCGAGGCAGTGGACCATGACCTGGACCAGAGTAATACATTACATAGATCCAAAAATTAGACCCATCATCTTTTTCACTTGGGGTTCTTTGGGTAGTGGTGTACCATTTTCAAATTCAACCCCATGCTCTGAGTTCTGACCTGCCTTCAAAAAAGACCTTCACTGCTATTCATTTTGTATGTTGCTCCAGTTCTGTTATATGAAAATAAATACACTTTATCGAGTCCTGCCCAATCTGAACGTTGTATCCACCCCTCATGCAGAAAAGAGGTCAGAATCAGATAGGAAAATGACGCATCTGTGTGGGCAGGGGCCTCTGGCAACTTATGTATTAGCCGTTGGATCGATTTATTGAATGGTGGATTAGACACTGAGAATCCCTAGACTGACCCCTCCAACAAGAACGTTATCTGCTTCCCGTCACAAAGACATGTCGTCTTCCCCACCCAACACTCTGTACCTCTGTTCCTTCGATGGATTTTCTTCTGCCACATGTCCAAACTCCACTGCGCCCTTCAAGCCACTATGCTCATCCAATGCACACTTACCATATGTGAGTATTTTTAGGCCTGAATAACTCAAAATCAATGTCGGTCAATTAAAAATGGCCCCCTCCCCAAGAGATCTCCTTGGGTATGGCTAGGTTACCCAAGAAAACAAATAGAAGGTTTGTTAGTTCTTACTTTTGAAATTTGAAATGGATAGTCACTTTTCTTTACTTAAGAGGAGTTTTACCTCATATCTCTTTTCTCATCCAAGAGCCCTCAAATTATTCGAGGTCTCTCCCCTCCCTAGAAGGTTAGACAACTCAGCCCTCCAAAGCATTCAACCTTTACGGGGTGACCCAAATCTAGTCCATTTCAAAACTTGAAGCTATATTTGAGCTAAATAATTATGAGTGGCAAAATACTAAAGCACCAAATTGCTTAAATGTGTTTATACATGAGACTGGCCTTAATAAATTCATTTCTAATTGGCTGGCAGAGTTAACTTGACCCATTTTTATTCCGGGTCAAATTCTCTTGACCCGTGACTGATCTGCAATTAAGCGTTAGGTTTTGTGGGTCAAATACCACATTTAATTATGTTGGTACAGGTGGATTTTGCCACCCGTAGCTGTGGGTTAAAACTATCTGACAGCAGGAAGTACGATTTTGAGGTTATAAAAAGTTTTCCTAGTAGAGAGAGGAATGGGTCTCAAAATTTGGGTGATTAATTAAAAGTCTTAGTAACTACAATGAGTTTCAAATTTTGACGAACAATAGATAATTTATGATTCAGAACGTGGGGAATGCACGGCACCAACAATTCGTACAGGTATTTCCTACTAAATTTTCTCCATCAAGAGATAACATAAATATTTTTCAAGGTACCATATTAAAATCTGCTCCACTAATCAATCTCACCAAAACCTCAAGGCGTTGTTAATGGTGGAGCTTTTAGTATATACCCCCTTAAGGTTTTTAGAATTTACAAATAAGCTCATGTAGTTTTAATATTTGTAAATAGGGCCTTGCCTTTTAATTTTAATACCTTCTATGTCCTTAAAATCAGTAGCTTTCAAACTATCATAATTTTTTAGAGCAAAATGACGTTTTTATCCATCTCGCTAACCTATGTATGCATAATTTCAACAATCTTAGACTTATTTTCTATAAAGCTTGTAACATTAACAATTATATTTAGTTGTAGCAAATAACTTTATATAAATCCATTTTTCTCAATATAAGGTCCATTACATTAAATCCAAATCGATCATTATGACAATTAACAAATGTATTAATAATTGGTTACAATTGATCTAATCAATGCGCGACACACCACTGGAATCATAAAAGTTAAAAAAAATGTGATTAGACATCATATTTATTATAGAGTTATTAAGAGAGAAGTCATTTGGACTTGAAATTAAATACTAATATTTTTATAACTAATGATGATCTTACTTTTATTTAATGGATATAAGGGCAAAGTTGTCATTTAAAAAAATAAGACATACTAACCTAATCTCTTAGGAATACTAACTTTGGAAACATGATGTAAAATTAGGAGCTTATTTATAAATTTTGAAACTACACGAGCTTATTTACAAATCAACAAAAAACTTAGAGGGGCATATGCAAGGTACGCTTAATAGGGATATCAGTACCACTTTTCAATATCTCTCTCTCTCTCTCTCTATGCCAGCTTGCCATTACGGTGGTAATACATCGTAAACTCCCCTTCCCTGTCTCATGGTTTCATCCTTCACACAGGTGGTTGATAAAAACAAGAAAAAGGGGAAACAATGGAAAATGACAAAGAAAGAAAAGAATAATAATACTCAGAGAGAGGATGGAGAAGTGATTAATGCATGTGCAACGTGTTGTAAAGCAGAGCATGATCAATGAATATCTGAAAATCAAAGGCAGTTGTGGCCCCCACCCCACTCCTGAGCAAAGAGAGACTCAGAGAAAGAAAGAGAGAGAGAGAAGGAAGTGTATAGTGTAGTAGTGCTGCAGTGTGTACAGTGATGTACCTGAAATGGCATTAGCTGCGTCCGAATTCGATCATTGTGTCTGGATTTTCGCGGCAAATCCCGTCGTTTACTCTTTCTTTAGTCCTTTTAGAAGTGACCTCAGACTCAGCGTACCTCAAAGACGTTACACTCTACGGTCCTCAGTAGACCGTTTCAAATTGCGCGGGAAAACGAACTTCCAGAATGAGGCAGCACATTAGTACCTTCTACCCACACTGGCCACTCACAAATGCAGTTAAATGAACTGCCTTCGTATTGTACATGCGCAATTTTGAAAGAGGGATTTTTTTTTATTTGACAACAAGGCCTTATATTTGACAACAAGGCCTTATATTTTCACAAAACCACAAAAAGGTCATGTATCTTATGATTTTTTTTTTGTTTAATTAAAATCTCTCTTAACTAACACTCTATGATCATACAATAAGTAACTTGACAGTTGGTTTTTTTTTTTTTTTTGATGATTAGTTTTTAACCAAAACTCGAATCACTGATTTCTTAAGTTAAATGATAAGAAGAAAATTTTGCCCCTTAAAATCTTGAAGAAGGCTAGGGTCATTTGGTTGATGTACATAGTTTACCGATTATCTACATTCAAGCATTTTTATGATCACTATGCCTTTCTTGGTCACCATGCATTCAGGTGGGCTCCGCTAATGTAATTTGGGTTAGCGAAATCTATTATGCTTAAGCAAAAAGAGATTTCTGGCATTTATAAAAAAAAAAATGGACGGTCACATGGTATATATTCAAATGAGGGCCTTTTGTCAAAACATAGAAGACAGGGGCTTTGTGAGGCTCTTTTAAAAGTGTATAGGTCTCTTCGTTAAAACCTCTTCTTCTATAGATATCAAGCTTAGGAAAACCACTCCAATCGTACGTTTTTTAGTTTCATTTGGCCATTAACCCAAATTTTATAAGGTCACTGCCTAATTTGATAAAAAAAATCACCTTGCATTTTGTTTAACTATTAAAGTTAAAAGACCCAATAATTAAAACATCCGTCACTTCTTTCTTTTTGTTGGTGCCTCATTGCAGCAGGTGTAAACTGCAACTGTGTGAGTGGGGCATCGTGTTAGGAGTATAGCTACAGAAATTTTGGGGCTACTGTAAAAATAGAGATGCAAAACAGTTATACCGATGTGCAAGAAAGCAGTGTTGACTAGTGGCAGAATTGTTGTCAGAGATCGTAAAGAATTAATGGCTTCAACAATCGGCCGAGGCACGTCGTCAGACACTTTCTTTAAGACAAGTTCCGCCCCTTGGGAGTAAACCCAGATGCGAAGGGTCTCAGCATTAATTGTCCCTAGATAAAGCGGCCCCCCAAATGTAGATTTACCTTAGTCGCACACCAAGATTAGGTTGGACTTAAGCAAATAGAGGATGCTTAGAAGTTACAGGGTAACAAGAGAGGAGAAGAAGAGTTTTCACAAAGTTGATTGTTTCTTAGAACTCCACGAGATTTATAATTTAAATCGTACCATTTGGGTCATTAATGCAGCAATAAACCCACAGCGTTTAAACTCAAGTAAGACAGCATCTAAAGACAATTAAGAACATTAAAATGAAAATTAAAAAATTGAATTTGAACTTTTAAAATGGTTTAAATATTGAAAATTGATATTTTTTGCAAAAGTGGATGATCATGCAGGATGTGTGTCGCAGCCCAATTAAATGGTTTTTGGATCCAACCCCCCGGGCCAGGTCTAATTGGTGCGTGCATATACAGCTTGTAGCAAAAGAGCCCAAAAGATCTTAAAATATAAAGCGCAAAGAAGTACTTAAATAGTGCTCAAATGTTTTACACTTTTCCAATGTGGGACTCTTGCGCATACGCTAAGTTCTCTTTTACTTTTGGCAAAGAAGAAAACAAAAGAAAAAGGAAGAAATGTTTTGAAATCACACCCACACATTACACTAACACATCAGACCCAGATCCCGCCTAGGGTGGCTTGTCTATGCCACTTCTTATTAGTGTGTTGTCCAAGAGGCAAGATCAACGTCAGTTAGTTGGCCTCAGTTTTCATAATATTCTCATTCATGCCAAACATCTGTATTGTAAAAATTGTCATGCTACCCATTAGAAGCAAGTGTTTTACTCAGTAATTTGATCCATAGACCCGTGCTTATGTATCTTTTAATAGCTAAGAAGTTGGTGTTCTTTTTTGGGGGTAATGCCTGAACCATTGTCTTCATAAATAAGTTTAATCCGCCATCAATTCTAAAATGATAAATGAGATTTTGCACAAAGGAATTGTGTATTACCCAAATAACGTGTGCATCAGATGCATAAAGAAACTATAGAAAATTGAATTTGGTATGAAAAGTTTAAACAAGTACATTGTGTTAGGATTTTTGTATTGGCTAAATTTATGGGTTGGACAAAACTTGAGTCCATTGGTTTGTATTTTATATTATTTAGAATGGGCTGTTATTTATGTCGCTAGAAGAGCTGAATTAAAGAAAACAAAGCACGCACTCGAGCAGGCCTAGACAGAAATGATTCCGCTCAAGCCTATAAAGACTGCACTCAAGCCTAATAAATGAATTGAAAATAACTGGATGCACAAAACACCCGTACATGTGAGCACTCACCTGCGCCCAGTGCGCATGCGGCATGAACCGACTTTCTTATTATAGAATTATTTCTTATTTGTGCTAAAGTTGCTTATTTTGTTCAAATTTGGACTCCAATCCTAAAACACAAATTGATGGGCTATAAAAAGAGTGTCTCTCAACCTTAAGGCATTCATTTTTATAATCTGAGATGAGATTTCACGTTGGAGATTTCATCTAGAGCTTCTATTAGAGAGTTAGGTTGAAGGCGTCAAATTTTAGAGTTGATGCTTTCTGCTTTATTGTGGAAGATTTATTGCTTCTACATCTTCATAAGAGATTATTATCTCATTGAAGAAATTCGTTTGAAATGGTGACCAAAGCACTAATAGTGGGGCATCGAGGGATTACATGTTAAAGGAATCTAGCAAGAACACCGACAACACCTTGTGTTGAGGGACTCATTTTAGAGTTGTGAGTATATCTTATAATTGCAAAAGTTAATATTTGATTTAGTCCACTTTAGGCTTATTATTTGTTTCCGTTTGGGTTTCCACGTTAAATATTGTGTCACTTTCTTTGTGTTGTTGATTGCTTTTATTTTCCACTGTATAATAATAGTAATTGAACTGCAATCTAAACTAATCTCCCATCTTTCACATTGGAAGGCCAATGAAACACTTAAAGATAAACACCCTCACCTAGTGCTAAATGCCCAATGTGTTAAATGTCCAAGTAAACTCTTCATCTCTTTCAATCTTATGGTTGTCCTTAGCTTGGGGCAAAACATCTTAGCTTGGGGCAAAACATCTTCACATAAATCAATCTATGCTACCATTTTTTTCTCTGTTATTTATGCAATTTGGTTTAAAAAAAACACAATTCACTCTTTAATGGAGTTCTTCCTTTTTCTAGAGCCAAGAACTTGATTAAAGATTGAAAATACATGTCTATAGCTGCTAACTTACGAATACCTTTGTTTTGCTCTCAACCTTTTACATTTTTTGGGACTGACAACCCCACTGTAATATTTTGTAGGGCTTCTCTTGTTTTGGTTCTTGTTTGTCCTCAAGGCCTTCTCCTTTTTATGTTTTTTTGGGGCTAGCTTTGCCCTCTCTTCTCTTCTCTTTATAATATATATTTTGCTCTTAAAGTAAAAAAGAAAAGACATCCTCATATGGGAAATCTTATTTTTTAGCAAGATTTTAAAATATTTTTGAAAATAACAAAAAAAATTATTTCTTGCCATAGAATTTTAATATGCACACACTAACTAATATGTATATATATGTCAAACTTGTTGTGCGCGTGTGTGCACAGGCAACCAAGATCAACCAATCACCACACAAGAAGACAAGAAGATTTACGTAGTTCGGTAAAGATGCCTACATCCATGGGAAACCAATTTCTACTGGGTTCTCCTCCAATCTGTGAAACCACAGCCTTGGAATCTCAGCCACTCTCAACCTCTCTGACTGACTGACTATCCAGGGTTACAGATTACATCATATATATAACCATTACATCCTTATCCCCCAAAAACTCTATCTCAAGAAAAAGGAAAGTCCTAACATATTAGAAAACTACTATTTGACAAAATAGGAAATTCCTAATATCATTAGGAAACCACCCCAGATATAGAACCCAATCATGGTCTGAACCCACATAGCCAACAATCTCCTCCTCCAGACCATAGGGAAGATGCCCTGAACCCCTTACTGGGAGTTCAGTTCGGCCAACTCTGAACACAGCTCCAACTTTCCCTTAGACACAACCTTGGTCATCATGTTCGAGGGATTCTTGTCCGAATGAATCTTTTCCAGCTTCATGAAGTTCTTCTCGATCACCTCACAAATCCAATGGTACTTGATATCAACGTGCTTCATGCAACCATGATATGTAGCATTCTCACTGAAATCTATAGCACTCTGACTATCACAGTAAACTACATATTCTTCTTGCTTCAAACCTAGTTCTTGAAGGAATCTCTTCAACCAAAGCATCTCTCTCCCTGCTTCATTAGCAGCTATGTATTCTGCTTCAGTTGTAGACTGTGCTGTACACTTCTGTAACTTCGATTGCCAGGAAATACTCCCCCTACGAAAGTAAACAGATAACCAGAAGTCGACAACCGACGATCAAGATCGCCTGCAAAATCAGCATCAGTATAACCTTCCATGACTGGTTTTGAGCCTCCGAAACATAAGCACACCTTGGAAGTACCTCTCAAATACCTAAAGATCTACTTCACTGCTTCCCAATGCTCTTTTCCAGGGTTTGCGAGAAATCTACTCACTAAACTCACAGCATGAGCAATATCTGGCCATGTACAAACCATGGCATACATGAGACTCCCCACAGCAGAGGAGTAAGGAACACATGCCATCCGTTCCTTTTCATCATCTGTAGTAGGACACAAGCGCTTGCTTAGTTTGAAGTGACTGGCTAAAGGTATGCTAACTGGCTTAGCATTCTTCATGTTGAACCGTTCGAGAACTCGTTCAACATATTTCTCCTGTGACAACTACAGCTGCTTGGAACTCCTATCACGACGTATTTGCATGCCCAATATCGTTCATGCGGGACCCAAGTCTTTCATGTCAAACGACTTTGACATCTCCTCTTTTAACTTGCCAATCAACTTGCTATCCTGTCCAACTATCAGCATATCATCTACATATAAAAGAAGGATGATGAACCTGCCATCGATAAATCGACGAACATAGACACAATGATCTGCAGCTGTCCTCCGGTACCCATGACTCAACATGAATGAATCAAACTTCTTGTACCACTGTCTCGGTGCTTGCTTCAGCCCGTAGAGACTCTTCTTCAACTTGCAAACTATCTGTTCTTTTCCTTCTACCTCAAACCCCTCTGGCTGAGTCATGTAGATCTCTTCTTTCAAGTCACCGTGAAGAAACGCGGTCTTCACGTCCATCTGTTCAAGCTCAAGGTCCATGCTGGCAACTAGACCTAAAACGATTCTGATAGAAGTCATTTTCACAACAGGAGAGAAAACATCACTGAAGTCGATACCCTTCGTCTGTGCGAAGCCTTTAACCACTAACCGTGCTTTGTGCTTCACCAGTTTTCCATTTTCATCCTTTTTCAGCTTGAACACCCATTTATTTTGCAGAACATTCCTATCGTTAGGAAGTTGCACCAGCTCATAAGTCTTGTTCTTCTTCAAAGAACTCATCTCATCCTACATAGCCTTCATCCACTCATCTTTATCAGCATGAGTCATTGCTTCTCGGAAGCTAGCTGGCTCCCTCATTAGTAAGCAACACATATTCGGATGCAGGATACCTAGTTGATGGTTGACGCTCTCGGGTAAACCTCCTAACTTGAGGTTCCGTGGTTTTAATTCGAGGAGACTGCTGCTCCCCCTGCTCAACACCTTCATCATCTGGCAACCCCTGTGCCTCATCACGATCCGGATCGTTTTGTCCACCTTCTCCACCTGTAGTCTGCACCGGAGAAGGAGTCGGTGTGAGATCAACCACTCCATCAACTTTCTCAGAAGGCTTATTAATCTTCTCAACATCTCCAAAGAACTGATCTTCATGGAAAACCACATCCCTACTTTTGATAAGTTTCCTCTTCTCTGGATCCCATAATCTGTAGCCAAACTCATCTCCACCATAACCAAGAAAGATGTAACTCACTGCCTTATCGTCCAACTTGGAACGCTGCTCCTTTGGTACATGTACAAATGCTTTACACCCAAACACCTTCAAATGTGAATAGGAAACATTTTTACCTGTCCATCTTCTCTCTGGAAGATCAGAATTCAAAGGAACTGCTGTGGTTTCACAGATTGGAGGAGAACCCAGTGGAAATTGGTTTCCCGTGGATGTAGGCATCTTTGCCGAACCACGTAAATCTTCTTGTCTTCTTGTGTGGTGATTGGTTGATCTTGATTGCCTGTGCACACACGCGCACAACAAGTGGTATCAGAATAGGTTGATTGTGCGTGGAAGATCAACGGGAAGAGGAGAGATCAAGGTTGATCTCTTGCTGGGCCACACGGGGATCTCTGTTGCCGCAACAGAGAAACCGGGAAGAAGAACGCCGTGAGTGGGTTCTGCTGCTTGCTGACCATCTTCGTCGGAGAAGAGGCTGCTGGAAGACGAAGGGCTGCCGGTTCGGAAAAAGGAGACGACTATCGTCGCTGTAAAGGAGAAACGTCGCTGCAAAGAAAAAAAAAAACTGCCATACTCACCGGTCGCCGCTGCCAGAGGTCGCCGGTAGGTCGCACGTTGCCGCCGCCCGTCGCCGCGCCGTCGCCGGTCTTGCGCTACAGTCGCCGGACCAGGGAAGCCGGAGCCGCAGCAACCCCGACCGCGGCATCTCTGCGCCGACTGCAACTGGGTTGCAGACCCAGGCGCAAAGAAGGAGACGAACCTGTTTCTGGGTCCGTTGGGTCGGGTCGGGTCAGTTCCAACTGACCCGCTTTGGCGTATAAGCCCAGCGCTTCTTGTCAGGTCAGTTTGGGTTCGGGTAGGGTCAGACCCAACCCGTGAAGGAAGCCCAGTAGAACAGGCAGGTTACAGTTCGAGTCAGGTTGACCTGAACCTGTCCGTCAGTAGACGGTCCAGCCCGTCAGCACCGCGCAGACGTCAGCAGCGTGACGTCATCAGGCTAACGTCAGCCCACGTCATCGGACACACGGTCAAAGGCCAGAGTTTACCAGATTGACTGCAGAAATTTGTTTCTACGATATCTTGATCATCCGAAGTCCGATCGGAGATCCGTTTGCGCCTACGGACTCGTTTCGAGCAGATCTACGTGTTAGTGGAAGAAGATTGGCTGTTTGACGGTCAACAAGGAGTTTGACCAAATCAGAAGCGCAGAAAACTGTTTTTGCGATATAGGAGCCATCCGGGGTTGGATTTCAGATCCGTTTCTTCCAGCGTGCTCGTGTTGACGAGATCTATATTGATGCAGAAATCTAGAGGAGATCTGAACAGATGTGGATTCAGGCTTGAATCGGGTCTACTCGACCTGGATGTTGTTGCAAACCCAATAATAGGAGTCGCCGGCCTAGTTGCAAAGGGTTTGCTGATTCAAACGAAGTTGTTCGTTTGGGGTTCACATGATCGCATGTGATGTTATTCATCTTGCCAGAGCCAAGCCGGAAAAGCAGCAAGAAGGAGCTGATGCGTCAGCAGTTGTCAAACATTTGTTTGATTGATTGATCGGAGGCCCAGTCAAATGGAGTTTTTTGACTGTTCGGAGGCAGAGGTTGTTCTGCAATGAAGTCATCTGGACTTGTATTCCCGATCTGTTTTGCTTGCATGCTTGTGGTGATTGGATCTTCACAGTGATGTTGAAGATGGGGCAGGATGGTGAGTGATTCTGATATCACTCAGATTCGTCAATGGTTTCGAGCTTTTAGTTCGATGTGGAGTTTGACGAGATGAACTTTGCTCAAAGTTCATGTGCTGGTTCAACATGTCAAAGTGTTGAAGAAGACTGTATCATTGGTGCAGTGACGTGCCATTCAGCAAGGTACGTGAAGACATTGCCGGTTTTATCTCCTAGTAGCTCGAGTTGTACGGAATTCAAGCCAAGGTGGAGATTGTTGGGTTTATGTCTTGTATTCCGGTTTAGACGGATGAGTCACTGGGTTAGCCAGGGACTGGTTTAAGGTCAAGGGTATTTTCGTAATTGTACCGGGGCTTTCTTAGTGGCCAAGAAAGCGGAGATTATATATATGTATAGTCTGTAACCCTAGATCTTGCGGCGGCAGTTGCCCGTGGTGTTCCCACACCACGTAGGAGAGATGAGGTGAAAGTGTGGAAATCTCTTGTATGCTTTACTTGTCATAGTGAAGATGTTCCTATGCCCTTAATTTTGCATAGGAAGTCCTACTGAAATTAGACATATTCACATCCAACTTCTTCCTTTCTTATGTCTTAAATCATTGTTAAATTTTTATCCATAGATACAAAATATTGAAACTAATTAATTTGCACTGTATGTTTGATGGAAATGTGTCAAATGAAACTATAGTGACATATATATATCAATGAGTTTGTTAATGGCAAGGGAATATTGACTTTTGTTGAGTTATTAATCAGAACGCATTGTATAAAACATAATAATCATAAAATATAAAAAAATATTTATGGACATGTTTAAAACTCTAACATATAAATAGAGATTTTAGGAAAATATTCTAAAAGTATTGGAATATTACCAGACAAATATTGCATTATTTTCATTTCCTAAGACATTTTGAGTTTCTTAATAAGAAAGGTACGGTCGATTTAGAAGTAAAACTTGTTATGAATGTGGTATTTTGAAAATATCTGTTGTATCTCTTACATTGTTATGAGAAGTCATGGGAGGAGACAGAACCGCTCCAGACAGGTTTGGGCTTCACTTAATAGGTGGTAGGCCGTGTCTGGGGTTTAATAATGAGGTTCCCTTGGTAGATCCCACTTCTGCCATGAATGGTGAATTTCTGAGCTTCTTTTATGAGTCACCTATGGATGAAATTGGGTCTCATGATATGCTTTAAGGTAAAGGCTAAATAGCTTTTCAATTGGGTCCTGACTTGTGACTCATTGGTAGGGCAGGGGCGCCTTTGATTACTTGGTCCATTAACAAAATAGTTTGCTCTGTTTGTCCCTGATTTGGCGCCAACAAACTCAATCATTCAATCTTCATATGAATTGATAGCCTAAACTTTTGGAAGTGATGATTCTTTACCTCCAAAAGGGCTCTTAGGGCTGTTTGTTTCATATAATTAAGTTTCTTAGAATTAAAGGAACTTTTTTTCATGAAGGAAAATTCTCCATCACCCTCTAACCTGATAATATTCTCCATCACCCTCTAACCTGATAATATTCTTCATCACCCTCTCACCATTTTAATAATTCTTCAATAGAGCTCATTTGACAATGAATTCTTGTGGATTCAATTTCTATATATTCTTCACAAAGAAATGGATCCTTTACATATATAAAATCGAAAGGGAGACAAACCAAAAAAAGCCACAAAACATTGCATCAAGGGAACACCTCAACGAACAATTTAGATAAGAATTCAACCATTGAACATCACAATTAAAAGATGGATCAAATTTGGCCAGCCAGTGTGCCGCCTTATTTAGCCTTTTAGGGATGTGACAAAAAGAAATTAAATTAAAATCATGGGCGCCTGAGTAATTATCTACAACGATTGAGATTAGTGCCAATCTTTGCTACCATTAATTGCTTGGATTGTCTCCATCACATCACACAAAACTTGGCCTCTTCTAACGCCCAAAACTTTGGCTCTATTCAACACAACGGGAATCGCCTTTGTTTTAGCCTCTTTTGATGAGATAACACTCCTCTCCTCTAACGTCCACTACACATATGATAGATCCATTAAACCATAAGATGTACCCGAAAGAAGCTTTATTATCCGACCTTCTAAACACAACATCGGAAAAAATTAAAACCCTATCTTTAAAAGTTTTCTTTACTTTCCTCATATCAAGAAAGGAAAACAACATCAAATTCTTGATTTAATAAAGAGATTTAAGGGGGTTGATTTAATACCCTTAAATAAAAAGTCATTTATGGCTTTCCATATGGCGCACCAAATGGCAAGCACCTAGTCTTTAGAAAGATTGTTTTTAGTCGTGTGGTTCGGTTGATTAGAATTAAAGAATCCTTCCACGGCTCAACCAAGCCATGGACATTGATTTTATAAGACAAAAGGTGAAAGTGCGATTTAAACCAAATTACTCTGCCTAATCACAGTGGAGACATCATGTTCAACAGACTCTTCCAAACAATTGCAGATTGGCTAGGAAGATTACAATTTTTAATTTGGAGCTAATGAAAAATCTTACCGGAAAAGCTTTTCTAAGACATTTTCACCAACAGGAAGGATTCTATGAGGAATAGAAAGTCTCCAAAAGTCTTTCCATTTCATCCACTCAGTATCATTATCTGAGTTATTTGCCGTGAGCACTTTATAATATGACTTAATAGTCACTTGACCATTCTTTCTGTAAGTCTAGACTCTTTTATCTTCCCTACTTTGACTAGGAATATAAATTTTAAGGTTATCTTCCACCGATATTAAAAATGTTTCTTATGAGAGTCTCTTTCCATTTCCTCTCATGGTCCAACAAATATTTAAACAGAAGGTTTGGGCTCGCAACATAATAAATAGGTTTCTAAGACCCCTATCACAAGGGATCCACTTGCATTTCCATACCAAGATGTTTCAACCATTACTGACAATCCAACCAATATCTCATTTTCAAAATTTAAGGCATTCACAAAATCCTTCCACAAATAAGAATTGCATTTCCTAGATTCAGCTTCCAATAATATCTTATCAGGGAAATACTTCTCCTTAAGAATTATGGAGCAAAGAAGACTACTAAATTTAGCTAATAAGTTTAAATTGTTGTTTTTGAATCTCTAATACCTAATCCTCCTTCATTGATTGGTTAATAACTCTCACTCCATTTAATAGTTTTATCCTGTTGATCCACCCACTAAAACTTTCTATATAACTTGTCAATAGTCACTGTAGTTGTTAAGACTTTGAGTGTTAGATAATTCATTTGGACAAAACTCGGGTCCAATATGTATTGTAATTTTTATATTTTAGATTTAGATAGTAGCATGCATCATCAGAACAGTTAAAGTAAACAAATTGAAGAAAACACATGAAGCAATAAAGTTCCAGATGGAATCTTCGTTCACTTGAGTGAACATCATGCCCAGTCGAGTGAACCTCACAAGCCTGAGTGTACTCCTAAAACAGCTTTGTCACTTGCTCGAGAGAGGGTCCCTCTCGATCTAGTGAGCCTATGCTATTTTTCAAACCACATTCTGCGTTTTCCTTTCCTAATTCATTTGCACTTGCATGTTTAAGTCCTAATTGCTTTCTATCTCTAAAATCATGAATCCTAGGTGATTTAAAGGCATATCTTGTGAGAACCCTAATCCAGCTATCTCCTAATTCTAAACCTAAAATACCCATTGGAGGTTTCTTCTCTCCAAAGCAACCTTCTTGAAGGACTCAACTAAAGATCGAAGCTACTACTTCTAGAGTTTCTACTCCTAGTCTCCTATAGAAGATCTTGCATCTTGAAAGGCATCAAGACGGGTTACATCAAGCACGGGCAAGCGGTGAGCAACATGTCCGTCAGTAAGAAGAACTACAGTAGGGTGAGTTCAATTAGGGAAATGGCTTGCGAGTATGTATTGTAACTGTTTATTCTTACTAGTGCTTAGTTTTTCTTGGATCGAAGAGATCGTTCTCATTGTTTTTCTTATGTTCGGGCTTTCCACATAAAAAATGTCGGTGTCTTCTTGTGGTGTGATTAATTTAGTTCTCTTTTTTCTTACTTAAGTTAATTGAACTACACACTAGAAATCTATTGGGACCTTGAACCCCTTGTCTAGCAGGTTCCCTTAATAGTTTTGCTACGAAGTTGTAGCAAAAACATATTATACACTAGAATTGCCAAAGTAACGCATTTGATAGATGTACTCCTCTAAGCTTGAAAAGGAGGGGGATTTTCCAAAATTGGATTTTATTCTTAACTTTATTAAATATGTATTCAAAACTAGTGTCTTTATGTTAATTTAAAAACATAGGATTCCTATAAAGTCCAAGCCCAAACTAATCTCAATTTATAATAATTAATTTTGTTTAATCTTAATTAATGCTTATTTAGACATATTCAACTCAAATCCACTTGGGTTTGGGTCATCGATAGGTAATTAAATCAGGTTCGAACCTTACTTAGGTAGTCAAGGACCTTCATGTAATTTCGAGCTACATGGTTATCATCGTTTGCCATCATATTAGTTACATCATGTGTTTTTTATCTTGAAGATCAACTTTTATATTTGGCCCAGCTCAATTAGGATCCATCGTGGCCCAACTAAGTTCCCATTTGGCTCAAATCGTAATTTCCTCAAAACAATAGACTTGCATGCAAAATTCTAGAAATTTTGACTTAAAAAGCAACAAACCATCGTTCCCTCTTCATATCCCGCTGATCTCCTTGCTGAATTTCTTCTTCTCACTCTTCTCTCATCTCTTCTTCAATGTTGGGAGCTAAAAATTGATCTTGAAGTTGTTGCATGTTGGAGTCAAGGCTCTCATTGTCCTCCTCATCATCTTCTTGCTTGTTTTCTCTATTGGAATCTCTTCATTCCATCTCGTCTTCTCCTCTATAACTCTCTAAGGTAAGGTTCCAATCACCATTTCGTTGCTTTAAGTTCAAATGAGTCAAGGAGATTCAAATAAGCAACATGCATGTATTTCCTACTCAATTCACCCATTGCATGTCTTTGCATGTAGTTGGATTATCTTCTATTGAGGCTTTCTCCATCATCAAACCAAGGGAGAAGTTGATTTGAGTGAAACAGTGAACTTAAGCAAGTATAGAGTGTATATTACTACATGTATATTTGATTTTGTTGATTTTTAAGGAACTCTCTTTTGAATGCCAACTTAGAGCTCTTTTACACTCTTAATTAAGAATATGTGATGGTTTGAATGAAAATGAGTATGTTCATAAACTAATGATAAAATATTAGCTTTGAAAATGTATGATAATAGTTTTGAATAGAAAGAACCATAGTATATTCAAATGGAAGAAGTTATGCATAGAATCGAACCTCTGTAGCAACACAATTTCAAAAAATCTGAGGCTTACGGCTAAGTTGTAAGTACACTACGGCTAGGAATCCAAAGACCAAGATTTGATACTTTTTTCTACGGCTAACTCACGGCCAAGCCGTAGTATAGCCATGGCCAAGCCGTAGGCTATTTACGGCTAGGGTTCCAGAAAACCCAAACTAGACATACCTTCTACCACTGACCCGATGGCTAAGCCGTGGTGTGCACTAGAGCTAAGCTGTAGCTAAGTGTGGCCTAGCAGTAGGCTTCATATAGCTAAGCCATAGGACAATACATGGCTGAGCCGTAACTGTAGAAGAATTTAGTTAACACCTTGTACGCAAGGTTAAGCCGTAACCCATGCATGGCTTAGCCGTAAAAACCCAGTAAACTTACGGAAGTTAGGGATTTCCGCAGACCATGTAGGGCCTTAGAGTTAATACCTTTGCCTTGACTAAATTAACCCAACGGTAATCAAATACTGAGGAGGAAGAGTGCAGAGATGTCACTTACACTCTTGATTTTCCGGATGGTTTCCCATATCACATCATGGGTGTTGGCATAAGCAGAAATGTCCAATGCCTACACAATGGAACACCAAGATTTTCGGTAACATATTGACATCGGACATTTTATGAATACATCATATTGAATGACTATGGAAACACGGATTATTTTAGCATAGGGTTGATTAGTAAATAACCTTGATAACCTATCAATTCAAATGCATTCATATTGTTCGGCAAACCTTACCTTCAACATGATCTAATCATGTACCCATTTTTTCCGGTAAACCTTGAGGCAAAATCGGCGATAGAGCTTCTACTGAGCATAGGCTCGTGAGCCAAGATATGGGTAATGAGGGTTGAAAAGGTTAGAGCTCCAATAACTTATTTAAGTATGCATAGTTGAATAACAATTACTCATTTGATTTTGATCTTTATGACTGAATATAATCTCAAGACGGGTATATGTTTTGTATAAGAATTAGTCAATCACCACATATGATAAGTAAGAAAGTAAGAATTCTGATCGGTCTTGATACTTTGAGTCGGCACTACTTAGCTTATATCTATAGGAAGCTTGATGAGACCGAATACGTGTATTATACATGTTTTCTATTGCAGTAGTTATATGAAGAGTTAGTCGGCACTCTTAAAGTAGGTAGATGGTCTTGGCTCGACCGCTAGTGATTTCCCACAGTATAATATGCTCTCTTTAAAGAGAAGATAGTCATATGGATGCCAACTAGTAAGTTATTGTATTTCTATTTACGATTCATTATTTATGGTTAATCATATACACAACATGCCTAGTTTCCTATTACTATTCTCTTTTAATCAATATGGTTCAATTCAATTGATACATTATGATAGTCTTATGTACTTTATATTTAGTTAACCGTCGTGTTAACAGTGCTATCTTTGGTGTTACAGGTACATAACTCAATACCAATCCAGTAATTAGTGCACCCTTGGAGGGAACCACAGCGGCACCTCGGGATATAGATGAATAGAATGAAAATGATATCTTCTACTAGACATCCAACATAGTGCATCACAGGGTTTCTTTGGTTGTTTAGAGAGTAGATCATGTCATCATTGCCATATGATCAAAAAGTTACTATTGATGAATATGTTATTCCGTACTTTCATATAGGTGTTTCGGAAACCTTAGTATCATATGCATGTTAATGGTTTTAAAACTAGTGGACTTTTGTTTATGATTATAAATCAATGTTATTATTATTATTACTTATAATGAATTACAGGTGAATTCTCCAGGTTTCCGCTTACTTGTGCAAAATAAATGATTACGTATATGTGAATATTCCTCACATGTACCTGTGAAATCTCTCTTATAATAGTTCGTATGTGTCTTGGCATAGCACGAATTGCTACTAGTTACGTGTGCCATGCCTCGGGATCCACCCTAATCCCCAATTATCGGGTTCAAGGCATGACATAAGTAAATAATGGTATCAGAGCATTAATAAGTCAATTAAAAGACTTAGCAACCCCAGAAAACGTAGTGAGGATACAATATGTTCGATTGGAGAATAGATTTTGTATAAAGACTATAACCTACCTTATGCATTAAGGTGTTCTTTGTGACTAACCATTGTTATAATTGCAGATAAATGGCTTTCGGATCAGGATCTGGTATCAATATGGCGAAAATGAACATGATGACATCACGATAGAGGTTGTAGATCGTCCACTGCTACCACCTCCTCATCCTACATTTGGTATAGATGAACGTTTTATGATAATGATGCATCAATTAGCTACAAGAAATGCCAATCAAGCAGCAATGCAGACGTAATTAGTCACTCTTTTGGAAAGGCAAAATCAAGCTAGTGATCCTAACTCTTTATATGAGAAGTTTCGGAAAAGAGAGGCTACGGAATTTCTAGGAAGAGAGGATCCATTAAAAGCAGATGAATGGTTTGAACATATAGAGAACATCTTCGATTTGTTGACTTGCATAAGGAAGCAATAAGTGATCTTAGCTACCTCTATGTTTAGAGATGTCGCGGATACATGGTGGAAGAGTATCCATGATTATATCAAAACTATGCCAGAAGCTACCGTATGGGAAGCTTTCAAGAAACAATTCAAGAAGAAGTTTATTTTAGAACATGTCAACCACAAGAAGAAAGCAGAGTTCCTTACCTTACAGCAAAGCACCATGACAGTTGCAGAGTATGTGCATGTCTTTAGCCAGCTCTCTCGGTTTGTTTTAGATTTGATTGACATTGAAAAAAAGAAGGCTGAAAGATTCCTCGAAGGTTTAAAGCCAGCTATTAAAGGGCATGTTATGACTTTCCAGCGTTGGTAAAGTATGATGACGCTATGGAGAGAGCCTACGCAGCAAAAGAAATAGAAAAAAGCTTATTTTTGGGAGAATCTAGAAAACAGAAGCGGCAAATTATGCGGTCAAAGATAAGGGTTTTGTCTGTGATATATAAGCTAAGGTGTTATTTGATTCCGGTTATTCGCATTCTGTTGTTGCACCTTAATTCTTTAGTAAAATACGGGAGCCGCCAACGCAATTACCATATGTGTTGACTGTCATCACCCCTATAGGCAAGAGGATGATTTGTGAAGTCTTTTACCCAGGTTGTCAAGTCCTAATTAGCAAGATCCTATTTCCAACAGAACTTATCGTGTTCCCCATGCACGATTTCGACGTAATCTTAGGCATGGACTGGTTGACTAAGTGCATGGTTTGTTTGGACTGTTTCCATAAGACCGTCACTGTAAAGGTAGATGAAGCTGGTCCAAGTGTTATCTTCAAAGGTGAAAAAAAGAGTTGGATACTAGGATAATTTAAGCACTTTGAGTAGAAAGACTAATCCATAGTGGCTGCAAAGGGTTTATCGTTTTTATTGTTGAGAAAAAGCCACCTAAGAAGTTAGAAGAGATTCCGGTAGTCAGTAAATTTCCGGATGTGTTTCTGGATGAAGTTTCCAGTCTTCCTTCAGTCAGGAAAGTAGATTTTACCATAGAACTTGTACCTGATATAGTTCCAATCTATAGAGCTCCATATAGGATGACACCTGTAGAACTGTGTTAGCTAAAGATACAGTTGCAAATTTACTAGACAAGGGATTTATTCATCGTAGTACTTCGCCATGGAGAGCTCCAGTTCCATTTGTGAAAATGAAAGATCGCATCCTTAGAATGTGTATTGATTACAAGCACTTAATCAGGTGACAATCAAGAATAAATATCTACTACCTCGAATTGATGAACTAATTTGATTAATAACAGGGTGTAGCACATTTCTCGAATACTGACTTGAGATCAGGATATCATCAACTATGAGTTAAAGATTATGATACATCTAAATCAGCTTTCAAGACAAGATTATTGGCCTTTGTCATGGCAAGATTTAGACCCATAAAGTATTGTCCTAACTATATAGGGGTTAGTTGTGTAAATTCTATTTCTCTATTATAGTTTATCTTGGGCCAAATCCTCAATCAGGTTCTACCTATCAATATTTATCATATTTACTTCCATTCAAATCCTCTTTAGCTTTCTGCTTTTGCCTGAGGGGCTATCAACTTGCATAGAGAAGCTTTTTCTTGCAAATGCCATTGTCGTTAAATATGTCCAAACTATCTCAATCAAATCTCTTCGTTTATGTTATTGATACTACCCTTGAATATTAGGATAACTTTAACATCCTCTCTCTGTTTGGCTATTTTTCTGTATAAATATATGGTGCACTGATTACCCTTTGTTCAATGAACATAGTTTTATCTAGTAAACCATTGATTACCTTTTCTTCAATGGACAAAGTTCTTTCTATTAGACCACTTAAATTTATTATCTCCTCCTTTATCCGGCACTTGTTTTTCTTTTATCTTGTTATTGTTTTCACCTTGTTGTAATTTTATTCGGATCACAGAAGCTTTACAACTACCTCTCATGTTTTAGTAGTAGTCTTAACGAGTTTTTATTATGCCAAGCAAACCTACTTTATTATAAATTTAAGAGGTACACGAATTAATAAATGAGTCTATATAGAGTTGGTAAGATAATCAAGTTTTACAGATAAGTTTTTAAGTCAGGGATTGCAAAGTTAATAAGAGATATTGAAATTGTTCGGTTTTTCTTGAGTAATTATGTAAAGACTATTGTAGAAAATCAATAATAGCAGTAAAAGTAGTTATGAATATACTTAAATTACTGGAATATAAATTTAGAACAAACATGCTTAATTGATAATATTGGTGGTTTCTACATTCTACTGCCACGCAACTGGTGCACAACACCGCATAATGCAACCAACAAGAAACAATTCTTTTTTCTCAGCCTGCCCATGTTAGATTGTGCCATTGTGGCCTGTTATTGCTATCTCAACACAGCGTAGGCAATTAGAAAGTAAGTTTAAACTCCTTTGGATGCTTTGGGAGGGTACAATTAGTATATTACAGTGCAAACCCATAAACTACTATCTCCAAAAAGAAAACTTTGATGTTCCTAACTAAATACGGTAGCATCCAAAGATCAATTTAAATACAATTGGGATTTTACACAATAACTGCCCTAAGAACTAACATTTGCCCCTGATAAATCATATAGAGAGTTGTTCATGAGATATTTTATGGCAATGTGATATTGCACTATGTGATATCGTGGGACCATTGTATGCTTGTTGTATGAACAAATATGTAAAAAATATTAATACTTCACCCATTCAGGGGAAAGTGTCAAGCCTAAGGACACGACTGTCAAAATCTTAAGACAATTTAATTGATACCCTATCAGTAGAAACTAAAAAATTAAGAATCCCCAACTCGATTGAATAGGGCTGTCACTCCCACCCATCATTGTTTATAATACACAATATCTTAGTCTACAGATTTGCCATGGTATCATATAATAGCCACCCGAATTGCCATGGTATCATATGATTGAATTTTTTTTTTTAAACAGTACATAAACTCATCTTGTTTGTAGCATAGGGATGTCCTAGTGGTTGAGGCTTCTACTCCCATATCACCCACCAAGGATCCCTAGTGGGTGCCTTTGCCTTTCCCACAGATCGTCATTAAGCCAAGCCAGCAAAATATTATAATAATAATAATAATAATAATAATAATAATAATAATAAAACTTGGAACAAGAAGTAGAAATCCGATGGCACCTCTTTTGATGCATGTGTAGGACGTTTCCATAGTTTTGCTCACTTCTTGTATTAAAATTAGAAAATCTAATCCAACAAGCTCTTGCTCTTTTCCTGGAATTGCTCATTTTATTAAATCTTTCTACAACGATGGACAATGTTTGCATGCTAGCCAAATTGTGTAAGGATTTTTGTTTGTTGGCTAATTCATGGGTTGGATAAAACTTTGGGTCCATTAAGTTGCAATTTGCAATTTATTTTAGAATGGACTATAGTTCACCAAAAGTGCTTAATTGATAAAATCAAAATACAAGGTAGGCGCTTGTGTGAACCTGCACGAGCTCTCAAGCAGACCTGCATGCACACTTGAGAAGGTAGCAGATAGAAGCTCTCGTGCCCAAGTTAAGGGTGTATGAGCTTAAACGGCCTCACGGGCTCTGGAGCAGACCTGCACACACTCGAGCAGGTAGCAGACAAAAACTCTCACGCTCAAGCTAAGAGTGTGTGAGCTCAAACGGGCCTAACAAGAATTGCTCTAATTGAAAATAACTAGAAGTTTATTTCACACGCTCAAGCAGATGCTCACATGCACTAGAGTGCACAGTGAGGACAACCAACTTGGTTGATGTGAAATTACTTCTTATTTGTTCCAGGACTGCTATTTTGTGTTCTATGCAAACTCTAACTCTAAGGCACGAATTATAGGTTATTTCAAAAAGTCTTCTCTCAACTCTAAAGCATTCATCTCCTATTTTGAAATTGAAAATACACAATGGAGATACATATTCTTCTCTAAAGCTGCCATTAGAGAGACCAAGCTGAAGCTTTGTGTTAGAGAATATTAATTTTACATCTCTTGTAGAAGATCATCTTCTTTTGTGGAAGATCATCTTCTTTCATAGAAGATTGTGTGCCTTGTGGATTCAAGGTGATCGGATCAAGGATGGAAAGCAGTGAACGGCACCGGAAAGCTATTGCAAAAGCGAGTTGTGCAAGAAAAACTACGGTCCTTAGGTGGGAATACTGGATAAGGGTTGTGAGCATATTTTATAACTGTTTGCTATTAATGCTTTGTTTTTGCTAGCCTGTGGTACGACTTGTGGTTTTTTCTTAGTTTGGGTTTTTCACGTAAAAACCATGTGCCTTTTATCTTTTATGTAATAGACTGATTTTATTGCTAATTCTTTTATTATTCCGCCATTGTTAATTGAACTACAACTTATAAATCTCAGTGGGATGAACTTTCAGACTATATATTACTGACTCACTTAAATACATCTTTATCAAGGAGAAAGACAATGAGAGGAGGGCAGATGGAAATGTCTTCTTATAGACAAGAGGAATCAATTTAGCGTAGCTGTTTATTTAACAACTTCAAAATTTAGTTGCATCTTAACTATAGATTCTATTAGTATTCAATCCAACAATGAGTGAAGGTTTAGTTAGTGTAAACTTGGTTTTAATCCCAAATCATAAGATGATAAGATTAAAAAACAATCAAAGGTGTGCCCACGTGGGCCCTATCGAGCTGTATTACACATGCAATCCCCTAGTGTACTAAAAAAACCTAGATTGACATCTAAATTTGCCTAGATTGTAGAATCCATCCAGATGCATGTGAACTGTAACACCCCGACCCCAAATAAACAGGTTTAAAGGTTGTTTAATTGTGTGCTTAGCGTCTTATTCGAGGATTTTACTGGGTCATTGTGTTTTATTCTTCTTGGGTTATGTTAGAGGTCTTAGATAGGTAGTTGGGTTGAGTTTAACCTGGATTAGGTAGTTGCAAGCCCTTTTTTATAATTTTTTACTTTGTTCACGCTTGTCGTTTGGGTGTCATCTTGACGTCATCGCGTGTCTTTTAGCGCGCTCATTAAGTTACGTAACTAACTTGAAAGTATTTGGAAACAAATTGAGATTGTTAGTGTTCATTTGACTCGAATTGTAATTTGTATAACTTTTGGACCTAGTTGCAAATGGCTAAACTATATATATCTTACCTAACTCTTCCGTTTTATCCTTATCTCTTCCATTTCGTTTCTCTTTCTTTTCATCATCTTCTTCTTCCATTCTTTTTCTTCTTCCTTCGTTCCTCTTCTCTGTCGGTGTCAAGCCTCGATTTTTTGTGCCAAGTTCTCCGGAATTCAAGCCTAAAACGAATGAAAACTTGGTAACTCATTGTCAAAGGCAAGTATAAACAACTATTGGATGAGTACATGTTGGTATACCGTGATGGCTATGATTTACTTCACTTATGCTTAGTGTATGCATGTTATAATAGTCCCTTCTTGTTTCTTCTTTCATTTGGTACAAAGGAAAACAGTTCGAACTGACTTTGTTCATAGCAGCTTTGCTTCAGGGTTGACCGGACAGTCCTGAAGCCCCGACTGGTCAAATTTCGGTTCTGGAAGGTGTTCGACCGGTCGGATACCTCGGCGATCAATTGGGTAAGCAATCTGCAGGAATGTAAGAACTGCATGTCTATGACTTCTTTAACTGACCATAGGTTACCTGGAGACCTAAGAATGGACCTCACTATGGATTACCTCTGGGCCTATCATGAATAGTCTTGGGGGCTGAGATGTATTCATGAGTGTTATCTATTTGTTAAGCACCTCCCTATGGGTGTTAGTTTATGGGACTTCCGTACTCTTTCTTTTATGATGAGACACCACAGAAAGAACAACCGAGTATTGGATACCTTAAAATTATCATGCACGGTTAGTAATGATGGATAACTAGACTAGGGTTGGCTAGTAACTAACCTTGCTTGTCCATTAACTTGAATTGCATAGCATCTTGCAGTATTATCTTTGCCCTTAGTTCTTGATTAAGAAAATGGATACGCATTGGCTTGTTTTGTGTTGTCTTCTTCCCGAGCTCTTGATATGGTTATGGACATTGACTTGCATGTACGTTTGTATTTGGGTATCGTTATTATACGTTTTATGCTTTCGTTGTTCTTATGCAATGTCCTGATAAATGTTTGATTGGTTGTGTCTGACTCTACTCAACCTCGGTCTTAGGATACCCGAGGAGGTTGAATTTGGCCTAGCATGCTTGTTGCCGCTGCAGTGTGCTCACATCTTGGGGATTTCGGACCCTAGAAAATCAAGACCCATTCGTACCCTGGCCCGGTCGATAGTGTTCTCTCACGTCACCCTCTCAATCTTAGGAGAATATGGCATATGAAGTAGCCACCTAGTACAATATTTCGCTATTGTAAATCTAATGCATCCATTATTCACTTACACAATTTGCCTAGTATACGAATTTGTACTTCTATTTAATTTACTTGTCATGAATTCTTCTAAAGACAACGTGTATACCTCTATGTTGCTTATGCTCTGTTGAATGGTTGTATTCACATGTTTCTTGGTGTTTCAGGCTCAGATTCCATTCTCGATTCCTCGAAGGTTGGCCAGACTTCATAGGAGGTAGTAGAGACCCTATCTGGGCTAGATGAGTGGACATGATGGATCCACTTCGGAGAGCATCCTGGCGTCATCCTATTTGCATCTTGTTGCATGGCCTTGTAGCATAACATTATAAGATCTCTTTTGTATGAACGCAACTTTTGTATAATTACCAGTGACTTTGTGTTTTGTTGTATTCTCTTGTTCTTTGCCCATGTTTGATACTTGCAACTTCTGCGTTTTTTTGTTTGCACGTGTGAATGCTTCCCTTGTGTACGTGCATCTAGACTGGGTTCAGGTGTATGTACACGGGAATACGTGTGTCACTGATTAAGTAGATCCTAATCCCCGATTTTTTAGGCTCGGGTCATGACATGAACCATTGGGAACAATATAAATAGGGTATGAAGTGGATTAGAGGTTTTATAATATCAATAAAATACTTGATGTTAAGCCTTAGAGTTTAGTGTTTTTCCTTTGATACCTTTTGGTAATCCAAATAATTGTTGTATGCAATGAGTGCCAAAGTCTCAAATTGATGAGAATGTTATAGTTGGGAACTATATTGTATGGTTCATTTCATGTTTTCTGAATAAATCGGCTGTCCATCTTGCTAAGCATGGAATCAAGTTATAGGATATAGGAGTAATTTGATAAAAAAAATTCAAATTATCTTATAATTTAATGAAGAACAAAGTATAAATTCGATGTAACTTATAAATTCTAAATGTAATAGAAGAGGAAAGAAAAAGGAATATAGATGAGAGCTTAATGTAGAAGCACATCGTAGAATCATTTAAATCGATCCAACAAAAAAAAAATCATGTAAACCTTACTTTCACTTTTACTTTCTATAATTGCTTGATTGGATATGATATTTGCATTGTTTTTGTTAGGATTTTTGTATGTTGGCTAATCATAGATTGGATAAATCTCTGGATCCATTGAGTCGTGATTTTTTATTTATTTTGGAATGGACTGTGGTATGAGTCGCTGGATTCACTAAAGTGAAAAAATAAAAAAAAGATAATAAATTAAAGTATTTTGAAGTGATTTTCAAAGGACAATATGGACTAAAAAGATCACATATTACAAACTAAATGTCTGATCAGGGCAATCTACCTATAGCTAGAAATCTTTTTTCGAGTAGATATCCATAGGTTTCAAGATTGCATTAATCGAAGCTAAAACAACAAAGTTATGCCTGTAGGAAGTGCAGAATTTACATACGTGCCTGTGCACCAGTGCTCTAGCGTCCAAGGCAGAGTTTCCAGTTAGATTGTAGAAATCTACTTTTCTATACGGAATTATTTCTTATTTGTGCTAAAACTGCGAATTTCTATTCCACAATGACTCCAACTCTAAGGCACAAATTGTGGCTTATAAAAAAGAGTTTTCTTTTAACCATAATGCAAGGATCTCATTGTTCTGAATTGAGAATTCACATTGGAGATTAACTTACTTCTCTAAAACTTCTATTGAATAGATTGTGCTGAAGCTTTCTGTTAGAGAATATTTTTCTATATCTTTTGTAGAAGATTGTCTTATCTCTTGTAGAATATTTGTTCATCTTGAGTGGCTTTAGGGCGTGTTGAATCAAGCACAGAGAGCAGTAAAAAGCGAGGAGTCGTGACAACAGTAATTGTGCAAAAAGATCTATTTTCCTTATATTGAGTTACAATTGGAAAAGTGCATGTAAGTATATTTTGTAATTGCTAGTTATTAGTACTTAATTTTTTATTGGTCTAACGGGACTTGTTTTTTTTTTTTTTTTTTTTTGTAGGGTTTTCCATGTAAAAATTTACATTGCTTCTTCTTGTGGTATGTGATTCATTTATTCAATAATTCTTTTATTCTTCTGCTGTATATATCTTGAATTGCAATTTAGAAATCCAGATCTAAGACAATCTTTCAGTATTTGTGTGTTTAATTGCGGACTTTCATTGTGCACTATATATTGAAAATAATAACAATGGAGTGTAGTTATGGTCCTCATTCACATCTTTCCTTTTTATGTTTGTATTTGCATGGTCAAATTTTAAAAAGAATGACATGAACAAAAATAAGCCACTTCAAAATCGACAAACGCTTGTTTGATTGAGAGAAGTAAATGCAGCTACCAGGGTCGATCCTTGGTGGGTGCTATGAGTTTGGCGGTTGTCTTATCCACTAAGACAAGCCGCGAGTCTCTAAGGAGCCTAATTGTTTGAAGATATTTCTGATTAGAATTACAAGAATTGGAAATTTTATAAATAGATATTTGATTTATTTCTTTGAAGCATTTGGAATGCATCATTTGAATACTAGAAATTTGAAAATCAACCTTTTCAAAAATTACTTTTGCACTTTGAAGTTCTTGGAATTATAATGCTAAACAACTTTAGCATATTAACCACTTTCAATGAATTTCATTTTTCACTTTCCATACAACTTTAGGATTAGTTACATGAAATACCATATTGGCATAGATTGGTATGCCGCATGCAGAATAAAATTTCAAGTTCTCTCACAAGATATGAGTCCATTCAATTCCTCAGCCAAACCCACAGGGCTGCAGGCGAAATCTGAGATGCGATGGCCCAGAGGGCTGATAGCCAATAAATAACAAATCAAATCATATCATGGAAAGGGTAACAGATAGCCCTGTCTTGTGTTTAAGGTGATAAAGAGAACGATGTGAAAGAACCCATGCCTCTGCCAGCACGCGTCCTCTTCTCTTTTAAGGCTATCATTTTCTTTATACGGCCATCATCCAACATATCAACGGAAGATGGGATTTGAAATTTTTTTGACAGAAGGCCCAGTTTTCAATATGGCCGATCTGCTACCCCACACCTCTACCACCTACGAACTTTTGATTCTCTTCTCTCTCTTAAATTCATTAACATATAAGAAGTGCCAGATCAGAGTATTCATTTGAGCAGTGTACACGTTAACATGCAATTGTGTTTTAAGAATAAATACAAAATTATTATCATTGTTGTCCGAGTGGAAATAGAATTTTTATATAAATTTTTAAAGCAAAATAGAAAAGTTTTGCTATGACTTTAGATGCGGACCGAGATTCAAATGGTGTGTTCTCTCCCACATAGATGTATGTAGGTCCACCCTGCATATGTAGCTTCCATGTAGTTTTATCTACCCCATAGACTAAGGTGCAGTGTAAGTTTCTTAGGGGCTATTCTATTGGTAGAATTTTCGCCAAAATTTGGGTGGTTGGGGTTTTGAAGATATAATATGACATTTTGTCTCTTAACATTTTCAAATTTCTTGTTTCTTTACAAGCAATTCTGAATTTTATCTACTTAAATAGTCTTAAAATAGCTTTGGGGATTTCAAATTTTCACTTTTTTAACCTTTTACCGGAATTCTTGGATGCTCATGTACAAAGGAGCGTTCAGGAATCCCACTATGTCTGTAAATTTTAAAATTCCTTAGATATAAATTCTTTGAATTCTAGTAAAATAAGAGGCCCTTAGAGTCCACTTAGGGCTTTCTTTACTCATTGAATCTTCACTTAGCATTGTATTTGAAATTTAAAATTTTGGTTATTAAGATGTCATTCAGCTTGGTACGTTGTTGGTAACTTTTCGACAAAATGGGGAGAGCAGGGAGAGTTTCTTACCATTCAAAATGGTGTCTGACACTTTATTAGAGTGGAGTGAAGTGGAGCCCCAATTTAAGAAAAAAAGTTAAATAAAATAATAATAACATTATCAAGCCACTAAAATAAATGACAAAAAAAATAGTTACTTTTTACATAAAAAGTGAAAAAGATTCCTTTTCAAGTCACTAAAACAAAGAAATCATCGTTACGATTACATCCCATCAAATTTTATTTTCTCTTGATTTGAGATTTTTCTTTGCTTTACTTTACTAGTAATTTACCAAATAAGCGGCATCTTTTATGTAAGAAACGGCTACAAATGAAGGTTTTTTTTTTTTTTTTGGTTTCAATTTTAGGATAAACCACTGGCTGTTAAATGGAGTAGGTTGGAGCTGTGTTTTTTGCTTTCTATTTTAAAAGGGAGACCTCTCCATCTACTTTTCTTCCCTGGACTGGCATGCATGTATAAGTGGGCACCACTCTAAATGAACAATTTACACCAACATTCAGTCCAGGTTATTTTTTTCACTGGAAGTTGCAATGTGAGTGATGAACGGCTGAGATGGGAGTGGGGAAAGGAAAAAAATAGAATATGACCATGCACGTCGGGACAAGAGATTCTGAGCTGCATTGGGACAAAGTCCCACAGTCAATGCTGTATGCCAACCAAACGCTAGATAACATGTAATGTAATGTATTGGGTCTGAATCTCCGAGCTTCTTTCTCTCAAGTCAACTCGACTATCGACGCTGCAAGTTGCGAGACATCTTTCTTCTTTTCTCTGTCTTGTTACTCACAAGACAAAAATATTGTGTACAACACCTGGCATCTGTCCACCGTGAGATTATAATAATTTACATATGGAGCATAGTTCCTTAACTGTCTAATCTCACTTACCAATTTTTCAGATAGGATGCTTGGAAGGAAAATCAGGATGGATCACTTGGGTTTTTCTCTTCATAGAATGCTTGGGAAATTGAATAAACTAGAAATCAATGTAAAATGAGCTCCATTAAAGGATAATTAAAGAAGTACTAGAAGAGAGAAGGATAAAAGGTGATATGTGAAGGGTATTTGAAGCTATAGTTCAATTGGTTGAATCATGGATGGTAAGTAGGAGTATGAGTGTTCAAGTCCCCATATAGCCAAAAACAAAAAAAGTTGAAGGATATGAGGTGGGATGAGATCTTGACTTTATTAGATATTAAATTACTAAGGTGGTTGCTTGTTATTAATTTTCACTACAGAAGAAGTTATTTGAAGGTTATTTTTTAATACCCAATTTTACTTTTTCATTTTTAGCCACTTAAAATTGTATATAGCCTTATAAATTCAATTACATAAAACAAACAAGCCTGCACATCATCACATCATCTCGTGTTCAACTTCAATCATGAGGTGTTCAAAATCATCCCTCTAGATTAGATATCCAATACATCACAAATAAAAGATTAACAGCTTGTTTGACAAATCTCATCCATATACAACAGATTTACATGAAATAAATTTGTTTCAAATAGAGCCCCATTTGAAATAAACGTTTAAAAATAAGTTTGTTTAGAAAAACACAATGATGAATTGCAATAGGTTTTTTTTAATCAACAGTTGAAGGTTTTTCATAAATTATTTAAGATCCATAAAAAATCAAGATTGAGAATTGACCACATAGTTGTGTTTAACCTTACAAAAAGAATTAACAGTTTGGATCTTAGGTTTGAGTCCCCCATATTTGAAAAAATTAGTTATAATAACCTAGAGTTTTCTGCAAATATCTCAAAATATATGATGATCCAACCTTTGAGATTTGAACCAATAGCAATGTCTAACCTATAAATACATCCAACAGTTTAGATCGTGATTTATGGCTGTGGAATTTTTTTAAAAGAATGGAAAAACATTTTGCCAATGGAGATGTATAAAACCCAGCCAATAGTAAATGCAACATCAACGAGCTACATTATTTTGGGGTTTTATCAAGATCTACAAGGAATCATAGGGTGATTTTTTTTTACCACCATAGCCGTTTTTAGGCTTGTAAATAGGATTAACGGTATGATTGTGATTATGGGGCCCACAAAATTCAAAAATTTACATCTAATGGTCCATGTTTTTCTGCATAGATCTCGAGATCCAGCCAAGATCAACAGCTGAAATTTGACACAGAAGTTGTTCTTGGCCTCCTTAACATATCCAACGAATTGGATTGTCAATTAGGCTCTCAGAATTTGAAAATATGAAAATAAAAAGGCCCATGATGACAGTCATGCCCATATTATTGTTCCTCCTCACCTCTATCCGCTTCAGACAACAATGTCTATCTGGAAAATCCTTGATTTTGGGGCTGCCCCTAAAACCTTTTTATGAGATTTGAAGTGGAAAGTCCTATTATGATTACCCAACACTCTAATTGCGTTTTAAAAACTCTTTAAGATAATAAGAGCTCATAAATGGACTTCCCAAATGGGCACTAACTATTAAAACATTCTTGCACCTAGTCAGCCAATGCACTCTATAACCTGTTTCATATGTACTAATTTAACAAGCATGTAACTTGCACTTGCACGTTGTTGGATTTTGATGGGTTTCAAAAGTCTAAAACGGTTCTTTTGTTTTTTACTCTTTTACAAAGAAGTTAAAAAGAAGCAAAAGTTGGCCTTATGTGTATGCATAGAGTCCCACGTTGAAAAAGTTCAAAACTTTAGAGGGCCATATATATATATATATTTTCTTTCTACGCCCTTAAGTCATTTCGGATTTTTTTGTCACAAGCTTTATGCGGGCCTCCTCTCTCTATATATATAATATCAATTTATTTTACATGAAACCATTGGATTCTAGACTGGATTTCTCCTCCGGGCATCTCCCTCGCACGGCGTACCCCGGCCCTTCCCACTGTGCCAAGTGCAGATTTAGAGAAAAAAAAAGGGAGACAGGCATGAACTGGTTAGTTTTTGGCTACAAGTTTCAAGTGGTTTATTTCATTCTTACCGTTTTCTTTCACCAAGTTTCAATAAATCAGCGACATTTTTTAGAGTCACATGTTGCAGATCAACCCCATTGGTCAAGAGATTCTGCCAAAAAATCTTAGCAAATTGTTAATTAATGCAACGTGGCCATTTTGTAATAGGCAAATGTTGAAACTGTGGAAAGGCTAAAACTGCATCAACCTCAACTTTGATATGATATAATTCCATTCTAAACAATAAAGTGATAGATTAAAAAAACCATTATCACATAAACTTATTATCATTATTTTTATTTTTTCTTTGCCTCAGCCAAGGGGCTGGGTCCTAGGAGACAACCTGAGCACACGCGGAAATAAAAAAAAAATCACACGTAAAAATATAAGCCCACACAAGTAGAAAAGAAAAATCACACATGCAAAAATATAAGCCCACACAAGTGGAAAAGAAGGCATATCTAGAGTTCAAATCCTTAACAACAAAGTTGAAACTATCACTCCTTACAGTTCTCACTTATTCTCATCAGTTGAACCAATTGTAGCTCAAATAGTAGTACAAACCAATGTTGGAAATATAAGTTATTTAATAATTAAAAATTTTGTATTTTTATTGAGATATTATTATTAAAAAATATTAGAATAAATTTTAAATTGAATACAAAAAGTATAGTGATTACAAGAATGTTTTTGAGGAACAGTAAAAATACTAGATAATTAAAATTATTCTACAAAAATCATTCATTGTTAGATTGATGAAAGGTTCTTAGCTGACTTTTTTTTTATGTGTTTCGCTAGAAAGCCTATTTTGATCGATCACCATATTCACACGCACCTACTATCCATGGATAATTTAGAAGGGCGAATTTTTTTGTGTTTCTATATGTGTGTTTTTTGCTTAACTATGATTTATAAACCGACATTTCCATCTTTCTAACTCATGCACCTAAGCGGCTAGTCTCGTAAGTTAAATATGTTGGATTTTAAGAGGTTTCAAAATTTTTTTTTCATAGTCCTTCTTTACAAAGAGAACTTCGTGATTTTTAAAAAGTTTCATATTGGAAAAGTGTAAAACCTTTGATCACTATATAAGTACTTCCTTGTCATTTACACTTTAAGTTCTTTTAGACTCTTTTGCCACAAGCCCTATACACGTACACGAGCCGGGCTTAGCCTAAAGGTCTTGATCCGAAAAGCATTTAACCGGGTCTGTATCCGTGACACGCATCCTACGTGATTATCAAACGCACAGGGGTGATTGGCCCGGCCTACCTTGAGGACCCATTTTGCAAAAGATTACAATTTATTTTAAAATATTTTAACTTAAATTCATTTCTTAAAAAAAAGTTTTCAAATTAATGGGTTGATTACAACCATTTAAAAAGGATGTTAAAAATTTTTGAATTAAAAATTTCAATACCTTTTCTTAAATGGGTTTAATGGTTATATAAAGATTTAATTTATTGTTGCCATTATACCAACGATAGTATTTTCTATAATAAATTAGGGCACCTGGGTTCAAACAAAAATATAAAGTTTCTCTCCTTCTTCTATTATGTTTTTTCCTCTGTGAGCATTCTCTTATTCTACAAGAGTCCGAATGATCTTAACTAGTGTGCAACCAAAGTAGATCATGGTGTAGAGGCCATTCTGTTATGGGGGCGATCCGATTGAGAACCTCTTCACATCTGAGTTTATCCCAAGGAGTGGAACTTGTCCAAAAGAAAGCATTAACTATCGTGCATCTCTACGAAATATTGTTGCAGCTCTTCGTTGATTATAGCAATCACAACATCCCTCCACAGTATTGCAGATTGTCTGGTATTATTACTTTGTATTATTGCAACACTCTATAGCCTTCTTATTTCTAACAAAATACAGTGTGTGTAATGGCCTATTAGGTTGTAAGTATTTGAGGATATTTTGTTAAGGGAATTTGAGAAATTCTTAATTTTGTCTCGCTATTAGAATTCCAAAATGCTCAAGGGGCAAATCGCAATTTGAAATCCAAAATTTTGAAAATATCCTATGGCCAAAAGTGATTTTTCACATACTGACAGAAAATTCTCACCTTTCAGATTGAATCAAATAAGGGATTTGTAGTTCCTAGGAATAACCCTGCATTTCTACCAGATTTTGAGAATTCTCATTAAAAATTATCTCAAGCAGTTGGGCCTTAAGAGTATGCATATGTAAATGAGAGCTTTTGAAAAGTGCAGTAAGTAAATAACGTAAACACAAAATGTCTACTTGAGTTTGTGTAAGTGAGAGAAAAAGAGAATAGTGTGCCACTCATTAAACAACTACATGGAGATTCATCTTGTTAGAGAAAGAGAGAGAGAGAGAAATTCATGTTTTCATCTTCTAACGTCCCATTTCATAAGATGGCTTTACCCTATTGGAAAGAGGTATAGGATTTTGTCATCTGGCAGCAATGTTGGCTCCCTTCTCACTTTTGTGTTGTGTGTGCGGGCTTTATGTGCAAGAGAGTAGGCTTTTTTCCTTTACGTATGGGCTCTCTATTGGATCCCAATCCATTGGCTGGGTTATTTAAAATAAAAAAAAACTTCCCATTTCATAGTTTCGAGATTAGAAAAATGGCCCATCGTCATTGAGCATGCAAGTTGTTTATGTTGGCTAATTTAGGGGTTGGACAAAACTCTGAGATCCGTTAAGTTGTATTTTATATTTCTTTTAGATGGATTATGGTTCGTTTCACTAAAAAAGTTGAAGTGAAGAAATCAAGAAAAACAAGAGTTGCTCGATCAATCAATTTGGAAGCAGAGGGGTTACTTGATTGATCGAATGGTTGCTCGATCGATCAAATAACAAAGAAAAACCCACTAACCTGTGCATATTTATTTCCTATTTATGTCAGAATTAATAAGTTGTGATATACAAATAGTACCTTTATGGGGCACGAATTGTAAGTTATACAAATGGTTCATCTCTCAACCCTAAAGTACCTCTCTCATCGTTCTCAGTTTAAAAGATTTTATTGAGAGACCCCTTTTTCTGTAGAGCTTTTATTGGAGAGAAAAGTATTGAAACTTTCTTTTAGAAATTCTAATTTTCTACTTCGCTTGTGAAAAGTTGTCTAAGGAATCTAACAAGGTTTGGATCTGTTTGAAGTGATTAGTAGGCGGTCACGATAACGCATATTTATGCAAGAAGAATTACAATCTTTTGATTGCTCGATAACCGGATAAAGGTTGGGAGTATATGTTTTTATATTGTGATATTCATTGTGTTTGATTGTTGATCCAGTTTAGGCTTGTAGTTTTTTTTTCCTATTTGTGTTTCTACATAAAAATCATGTCTTTTTTATAGTGGTTGCTTGTTTGATGTCTTTTATTTTTCATCATATATTTTGTGTTTACTTGTAATCTAGAAAATTAAATGCTTAGGAGCACATGAAACAGGACGTAGTAAAAAGGTAAATCTAATGGGATCTCTTTATACTCGATAATGGTATTGGCCTTAGCAGCTCTGTCACATGTGATATTTATAGAAAGAGATTATTCAAATCCTCGTTCAAATACAAGAGACCCATATGCGGTGGACCCATATCCTAAGATTATTACATAGAAGATAGGCTGCTGGAGCAGTGCATTAGCACAGCCAACTTCAGTTTTAGAAGTCCTAGCTAGATGGCTGATCTAAAATAAAGACCGTTCATCTTGTGGAAGGGTGCTGAAGGGCAGATGGATAGTGGTCCAAAATCTTCTCAATTGGTCAACCTATTGCTGACCCTTTATTCTTTATGAGCAGTGGATGGAGTTGGACACCGTATTTGGTTGCATGGAATGTCTAGTGATGGTGTATTTTTAGAATCTGTTGTCTACTGACAGAAAAGCCCTGCAGCCGAATGGTCTACATCACTGTCAGAGGAGATCCCACGCGTATCAATTGCTTTCGTCCTCCAAGCTATACTAATACTATAACAATACACCAGTCCGGATCTGCTGCTGGGAGTTGGTAGAATTATAACTCACCATTTCTTTTCTGTGAGGGCCTCTCAATTTGGGGTATTTTAGATGAGAATAGCAATTGATGGGAATTTCAGATGGTGGCGTGACTGTGTGACTGAGGTCCTGTATTTTGGGCATTTGAGATTTTTTTTCCTTTAAAAGTAAGAATTTTTAAGCCAGTTTTATGCCTTTAAAAAATTTATAATTTTTTCAATTTTCTGAAGACTCAACTTTAGTCATTTTGAAAACGATCTAGACATCACTTTTTCAGATATTTCACAGCTCGAGTTTTAATAAGAATTTCTTTAAAATATAAATGATAGCCCAAATGGTAGATATCCAAATAAGCAAACTATGATAAAAAAAATTGTTCCTTTTGCGATTAATTTAAAGATAGTATCAATTAAATTGAAGTGAAATTAAGGATAGAAAAAGAAAAAAAAAGCAATTTTAAGCTATTTTGAATTGAAGAATCAATGTCCACGAAATAGATAATTTTCTTGTGCCTCCCTTGAATGATTCAAAATCCTAAACACATTGGAGGGATTGACCCTTTGATATTTGAGTATCACTTCTAATAAGGAGCCCAACTTAGTCATTTGAGTCACGGAGTTTTCATTCAGCTTTAATTTAAAAGGTATTGTTTCATGCCAATCGAGATTAAAAATCTTTCACTAACCTTGTGTGGGACTGGTGTAGGTAAAAATTTTGCTTGAAATAGAGTATTATCTTCTATATAATTAGAATATAATATTTTCTACAAAAGGCCAAGGGGCACTTAATCTTACTCTAGAGAACGGTCATAAGGTGGGTCAGCTCTCACTTGTTTAGGGTTTAAATCCTCTACATGTCACCTTTTTTTGCAATGCGTACTTCGTTTGTGCGGGTTCTCTCACGGGAGTCAGTCCCTTGATTGGGGTAAAAAAATAAAAACTCACTCCAATATTTGGGACAATCTACATTTTATTGGCCACACGATCACCTTGTGGGAAGCTAATAGGAGGTCAACTACAGATTACTGCTACCACTGTAGCGTCTTCAAGACGTGTAGTCCATTTAGGAGAGGACTATTGTTGTAAATTATAATTTTAAACTTCAGTTGTGATTTAAGAGAGGGAATTTTTCTTGTAGGTCATTTGTCCTTTGTATATAGGGTTCAGGGTTTGCAAAAGTAATCTCCCAATTGAGGGTTGATATATATATATATTTGCGTTATGTTATAAAACTTCTCACCTGTTTTCACCCAAAAAATACCCCTTTTTTTAGCTCATCAGATTTTAATACGTGTCATCAACATCTCCTTGAAATTAGCTATCCCTTATTTTTTGCATTTCACTTATGAGGTGGTAGATTTTTATTGGACATGTCGAAAGAAGCATAAACTCCCCTTTTTTAAATGAGGAGTTTTTGAAAATTCCTCTATATATATAATGAGATGAGAAGTCCATTACGAGTAAATCTAATACTTCTTGTCAAATTGGTCCACTTGGGCCACATGCAAAGCTAGATCCACTATATTCCCAATCTAAGGAAATCAAATGTAACCAAATGAGGGGTTTTTAGATTAGATTTTGGAGATTCTTTTGTTCTACGAGATATTCACCAACTTATTGAACCCAACTATTTTCTAATGCAGGCTTAGAGAGAGCAAGAGAACATCCGACCAGGGTGGGACCAGAATTCTATATTGAGGGGGGCCAAATTAGAAGATTTTTTCTTTATGCAGTCATTATATTTTCAAGTGTTTTGTAGAAAATTTCTAAATTCAAGCAAGACAAATATATCAAGAACAAATACTAAGTTTTTATATGGAAAATAAAATCACCATCTACTCCAGTCTTTGCAAAAGATGAGCAAAAGATGTTTCTTAATAGATTTCAACCATGCAACTCAATATATATTAAAGTGGAACTCTATGTTATTTCAAATTGCAAGAATCGTCAATAATTGAATCTACACTAATTTTTTGTCTTACTATCTAATTCAGTTATCACACAAATATTGAAAATATTTCATAAATAAAAAAATGATTTTGCAAGAAAATAATTTTCTCCTCACAATCACATCCTCAATAGCATGGTCATATTAACACTTTGGGCAAAAAAACTGATTGATTTTCACAATCACAGTGAATCCCATTCTTAACATAACTAGGCTTTATTTTTCTATGAAATTAAATATGAATAACCCATTCTCAGGCCCCTTTCTTTTAAATCAATCACAACACACCCCCTCCTTCCACCATCACATAATTAAACACCATCAACCTAATTATACCATGCATTTCCATTAAAATGGCAAAACATCTCAACTCTCAAGTATATTAAATTGCTAGAATCAAGATTAAATTAACATAATAATAATTAAAATGATATCGACTTGCCTTATGAATTATGATGAGAGAAAATGAAAATAAGGAGAAGCCCTAGCTGAAGACCAAACTCACGGTGCTCAAATGGAAAGAAAACCCAAAGCCGAGCCAAACTCACCTATAAAAATGGGAGAAAAGACTCTACGAAACACTTCTAAACCATTATTAATCTAAATACCCAAAAGACCTAACTATGAAGAAGTTGAGAGCTTACCTAAAGCTCAAGGAAGACGGAGAAATTAGGAAAATGGTGTCCACATAATGAGGGCGACGCAAAGAAGAAGATGTCGGAGGAAGACTGGTGGTTGGTGGGTGGCCATAATATGGAAGGAGAAGGGAGAAGAGAGAATGAGGAGATGAATGAAGAAAAAGAAAGAAAGTGATATGGGGAGGGTTGTTCTATCGGCAAGGATTGAAAAAGGGGTTGGGCCAAGGGGGCCTTGGGGACCTAATGTCCAAGGTTTTCTATATAATTTTTTTTTAAACTGGGTGGAAGCATCCCACACTGGTTCTGCCCTGCTTCCAATAGCATCTAGGCATGGAAATTGTCTTGTAAATTTAATCTTCAAATAAATACCCAATTACCCATCTGTCCCACTTGTATTGTCTCTCACCACTTTCTCCCTCAACTGCATGTTATCTACTGTGCTCTTTTTTATTTTTTTGGTTCATTTCTCCTTTCCTCTCACATTCATTCACTTCATCTCATTCCTTTCCCAAACCCCCAAACATCAGACACATATGCATCCCATTTAATAACGCGCACCTCACTACAATCACTTCTTCACTTTTGTATGATCTGGATGCAATTTGCCAACACAAGTTATAAAGAAAAAAAATTCTCTTTCTTATAAGATTCTTCACTTTTAGGGTACTTTGTAGGACAAAAGAATGTGGAGAAGAGAGAAAAATTGTTATGATTTAAAAAAATTAATATTTCAAAAAATGTATTTAATCTTTCAAAATAATTTTAATATTTAAAAAAATATTTAATCTTTAAAAAATCACTAAAGGTGGAGACACATTGTAATTCCTATGAATGCACTACAACAATATGCACTTTTGGCGACGTTATTTACCGACGCTTTTATAATTTCATCGCTAAAGACTATTATTTACCGACACACATAAGTTTTGTAGGTAAAAATTAGAAATTTACCGACGTTTCAAATAAAACGTCGGTAAAAATTAACTTTTGCCGACGCTTTTAATTTTTGTCATTAATAGTATCACACTTTTACCGATGTAAAATTGTGGACATTGGTAAAGTTACAGAATGTTTTACTCAACATGGAAAATTTTTTGGCCAACGAATTTTTAAGTCAGTAAAAGTTGAATTTTACCGACGCTTTTTGTAGTCATCGGTAAAAATTAAATTTTACTGATGAAAATAGTTTACGTCGGAAAAAGTTTTGAAAATTTTTATGAGTAATATTTGCCGACAAAATTGTAGATTTGGCGATGAAAATTAATCGTCGGTAAATTTTACCGACGAAAATGGTTTACGTCGGTAAAAGTTTTGAAAATTTTTATGATTAACATTTGCCGACGAAATCGTAGATTTGGTGACGAAAATTAATCGTCGGTAAAAACTGCCACCTTTTTCATTCCCCCAGCCCTAAATCAATTTTGCTATCGCACTCTCTGACCTCTCGCTCTCTCTTTTGCCCCTAAATTCCTCTCTCTCTCTCTGCTCTCTTTTTCTCACTCTCTCTGATCTCTCGGTTTCTCTGATCTCTCTCGCGCTCTCTCCGATCTCGCTGTTCTCTCTCTCTCTCTCGCTCTCTGTCTCTGCTTTCTCTCCTTGTCACTCGCTCTCTGTCTTTGCTTTCTCTCGCTCTCTCTGCTCTCTCTCTCCGATCTCTCTCTCTCTGCTTACTCTCTGCTCTCTTTCTCCTATCTCTCTCTGTGCTTACTCTCCCTCTCCGATCTCTCTCTGCTTACTCTCTGCTCTCTCTCTCTCTCTCTCCGATCTCTCTCTTTGCTTACTCTCTGCTCTCTCTCTCTCTCTCTTTCCGATCTGCGACCCGCTGCCGCTGCCGCTGTCTCTGCAATCTGTTGCCGATGCCACTGTAATCCGCTGCCAGTGCCGCTATAATCCGTTGTCTTTGCAATTTTTTTAGGCTTGTGTGTTTTCAGCAAAAACTTCACTCTGCTCATCTTTTTACATTTTTTTATTTTTTTGGATTTTCTCTATTATTCGGTGTTCTAGATTTTCTATGTGAGTTCATGTGGGGGTTTAACACACTGAATCGGCCATATCCCAAACCCACTAACCAATCCCACTCCCAGACCTCCATCGAAACACAACCAATGCCTCTACCATTGCCCGACGCCCTTTCACCCTCAACCGGACCTCAAGCCCTTTGATCTCTCTCGGCATCCCCCAAACCTAGAGCAAAAAAAAAAAAAAAAACCCCAAAAAGCACCACTACCCCTCGAAATCCAACCCAGGCTGGTCCCGTTCAGCGACCCTTGATTTCCATCGGCAAACCTAAACTCATCAACCCCATCGCCAACTAAAACCCACTCTCTACATCCATTCCACCCCATATATCTTGCCCAGTGTTAAATTAGAAGAAATTTGTTACTTTCAGCAGTTTGGATCATTTATTTATTTTTGATGAGGTGGGTATTTATTTTTCTGAGACGAACCCTAATAGCACCCTTTTATTCCTGTCTTTGCCTCTACCAAAACCTCTCCAGTTCTCCTTTCACTTGCACAATCTTCTGCAGGATTAAGCACATAGGCTATCTGGAAAGATGGATATCCCCAACAAAGATAGAAAGAATTGTATACAATTATGATGTGCTAAGTTTCTTGGAACATCATAATATAGGCACTAGCTAAAGGCACTGAATGACTTATGTCTTGCCACCATTTAATTTTCTAGGCACATCCATGAAATAGAAAAATTTTATTGAATTCTATATGTGGTTGTGTTTGTTTTAAACAGAATGTCAAAGTCTTTATTCATTTATTCATCAAAACTGCATACATGCATATGCCTCCTGATGCTCATTGAAACCACTGACTTAAAATTGAAAACTGGGTGTTTTTTTTTTTTTTTTAAGAGTAGGGTTTTGGCATACAAGAAGTGGATGGAAAGAGAAGCAATGTAGTGGGATTCTGATGAGCTTGATCATCAATAACAAATGTTCCAAAAATTTTTAATGACTTGCATTATAGGCTAGGTGGGGCATGGAATGTAGCATCTTAGATACTTGAGGAGTGGAAGATTCAAAATAGTGAGTTGCACAAAAATCATAACCATGTTCTTCTCTGTCACAAAATCCTCTCACTCAAAGGACATGTTTGTTTAGATGCCATTGAAGAGGAAATGGCATTAGCATGAGTCCTTCCTCTAGTACGTTGAAACTACCAAATTCTAGCCATCTCAAAGTCATCGATTGTGTACATTCATCCTCTTGAGCAAAGCCCACATGTTTAGATGTTCTTTCCTGTGGATTGTAGTGTACATATACACACAGACGTATATGTAAATGTTAGTGGCCTCCTTTGCATTTAAGATTTTTTTTTTCAGAATATTCTATCCTTTCTAATTCATCAAAGCATTCTACTTAAATCACACTGCTTAATGTGTATGTGAATTTCCCCAACATTGCCAGTGGTGTGAGCACTACGGAAGAATGATTGGCTGTGTGTTCTATTGCAAATTTGGGATTGTTTTATTCACAGGCTGATGGATGATTTAGTTTAATGAATTCCCTTTTACTAAAAAAAACAAAACAAAGAAATCCTCATGGTTGGGAAGCTGTAGGGGACTCCGAATCCTACCCACATTAATAGGAAGCACATGCTACACAAACTCCCCAACATAGCATAAGTTTGTTTTCTGAAAATGATTTGTTGGATGGTCAAATTTCATTGCTAGACTTTTTTGAAGAAATTGTTGCTAATAACTTTAAATTGTACAAACATGCCTTTGAAGAAATTGTTGCTGATAACTTTGAAGAAAATGCGTGATTGAAGAGCATGAAATCTAAAAATAAGTTTTCTTCGCCCTCAGCTGTGTATATTTTGTGTGGATGAAGAAGCTTTCTTATGTGGAAATGGGGAAAAATGAAGTATCAGATACCAAATGTTAGGAATATCTTGCCATTTTTGAGGAATCAGGTATATCATTGAACACGAATGTAGCAACAGAGAATCAACATATAAGTATAGTCTGCATTTGAACCATGGATGAAAATCGCGGTATCGGTCGCGGTATCGGTCGGTCCAAAAAACCGATACGGTATCGGTATCGGTCGCGGTTCGCGGTCCGTCGCGGTCGTCGCGGTGTGAATTTTTTTTTAATCCAAAAAAATTTGAAAAAATATCCAAAAAATCCAAAATATTAGAAATACTGGAAAACAATGTTTTTTTTTCATTAGTAATATATATAAATCAAAATAACGGTCCCCTTAAGTTATGATATCCTGTATCGCTGTCTTGTCTAAAAATGTAATTTTTTTTTATAAGAGCCATAAGTATGACTTATGAAATATGAACTATCAATTAGTATGAAATTTTAGAGAATAAACTTATTGATAATTTACATATAGTGGTTGTACGTTTGTACTTGTATCTTGTATCTTGTATAATATATAACTATACCTCTATTATTATTTATCAGTCATCATTCATTATTCAACAACCATCAATTCATCATTCAATTATCAAGCAAGTTGTAAAATTCAAGAACATGAACATTAACATAACATATGACATAATGACAGTAAAATAAATTATAAATCAAATTATTGGACCTCTTAAGTTATGTTCATGTATTACTATCTAATCTAAAGCTATATAAATTTTATTTATAATTAAATTAATTTAGGTATATATACTAAACAAGTTAAAATATCATAAATTTTATAAAATGCAATGTAATTATGACTTATGGGCTATCTATTAGTATGAAATTTAAGAAAATAAAGCTTGTACTCGTCACTCAATCATTAAGTAAGTTCTGCCTTGCGCTTGTAAGATAACATGTTTTATTATGATAGTATAATAAAATACAAAGCAACTAGATATTTATAATTTACTTAAAATAATGATAAATTTGAGTAATTATTTTACAAAGATCAACAAGATTTTAATAAAAATTCTGAGTTTTAAAACCTTAAATAGTTGATTTAACCTCAATATGTATTGATTTAAAATAATAAAAGGTACTCACAATAAAAAAAAGCATAAAATCATCATTTTTAAGCTATATCTAAATAATTTTTTAAAAAAATACAAAATGCTTACCTCAGTATAGTTGTATATGATTTTCAAGACTATATTGATAAAAAAAATATTTTTGATACCTTACAAGTGAAATATGTGTTGAGGAAGAAAAAATGTGGCATATGAAATATTTAAAAGGAGGAAGAAAGAAGGAAAATAAGACAAAAGAAAAAATTTTTTTTTAAATAGTGGGCCGATATTTTGACCGATATCGACCGATATATTGGTTCACACCGATATTTTGAAATATCGGCCGATATTATCCGATATTTTGGGGATATTTTGCCTGGATGATACAAAAAACCGATAACTTCAAAATATCGTACCGGTATGGACCGATACCGGTTCGTATCGACCGATACGAACCGATATCGGCCGAGATTTTGAACCATGATTTGAACCCATGCTATAATGGGACTAGAGGAAACTATTTTCTGGATTTTGGGTTCATTTTTACCCTCAAGATTCCCAAAAATGAATAAATTGCATTGCTTCCAAATTAGAAAAGAGCTAAAATATTATATATATATATATACATGTTTATGATCTTATATTTGTAATTTAATTCATTGGAAAGGTTTTAATGTTATTTTTTGTCATTACAGATTGATGGACGGTTTGGGTTCGGTTGTAGACTTGAAGGAGTGTTTTATTTTCATTTTAGTGTATTTGTATTTGTATGTTGAATATTTATATGGAACTGTATCATTGTAATATTTGTTAAATGAGATGAATGACTTAATGAAAAATGGTGATGGTTGCTTGTTTATTTAGCAATTTTTGTATGGATGGACTTATTATGTTAAATACAGGTATATGAATAAGTTTATATTTGATATAAGTATAAACAGGTTTATTAAAAGACTATAACAAAAAAATAATTATTATATTTTAAAAAAATTAAACTATTGCCAATGAAAAATGACTTTTGCTGACATTTTTTAACGTTGGCAATAGTAAATCAATTTTTTTAAAAAATATATATTGCCGACGTTTTTAAAACGTCGGCAAAAGTCATTTAAAATTTTAAAAGATAAATATTTTGCCGACGTTAAAAATTCGTCGGTAAAAGTTAAATGGAAATTAAAATTAAATAAAATGACTTTTACCGATGTTTAAAAACGTCTGTAAAATGAGAGTTTTAAATTTAGTAAATACGAGAAATTATTTACCAACGTAAAATTTTCGTCGGTAAAAGTGAAATTAAAATTAAAATTAAATAAAATGATTTTTACCGACGTTTTGTAACGTCGGTAAATGTATATTTTATCGTCGGTAAATATAATTTCTGCCGACGTTTTTTGATTTCGTCGGTAAAGTGTTTTGCTGACGTTTCGTTACCGACGTTCTGGCGACGAAAATAATTTTGTCGGTAAAATTTTTTACCTACTTTTTGTAGCATTTTTGCGATGAAATTTTTCGTAGCTAAATATGTGATTTCTTGTAGTGATGTGAGCACACATTGTGAATCCTATGAATGTGGCCTCATGTTCTAATTTTTAAAGGTAGGTACCGTGTAATTTTTAGAGTGGGTCTCATGTTTACAATCAACAAGTAAGATGACCCTACATAATAATCTATTATAATTTTCAAAGGTGAGCACCACATTGTAATTTCTAAATATGGGTCTTACGTGCCAAAACACAAAACTGTGGCCACTTTGTAATTTCTAAATGTGGGTCACATAGTTATGAACACAAAAGGTAGACATACATTTTGAATTCTATGAATGTGGGCCCATATTCTAATTTTCAAAGGTGTATACCATCATGTAATTTATAAACAGGGGTCTTATATCTACATTAAAAAAAGGTGAGCCCACATCATAATTCTTATAAAGGTAGGCTTACCTTATAAATCCTATGAATATGTACCCCATGTTCTAATTTTTACAGGTGGTTACTACCTTATAACTTCTACAAATGGGTCCCATGTACGCCAATAATAAAGTATCGTAAACATTAAAAGGTGGGTGCTACATTTTAGGTCCTATGATTATCTTTCTTTCATTCATTGGAGAAATTTTTTTACACCGTACCAAACAAGTTTTGTGCAACATATTCTTATCAAAGTATTTTAATATAATGTTACTAAACAAGTTTTGCAGAGTTTAATCTCGGCACAATCATATCTCAAAACGACCAAATCTGAGTACAAAATTAGGAACAACATGAGAATAGTTCCAAACAAGCTTGAGGATTCCTCTCTCCTATAGAAATGATGTTGTACTACCATATTAGTACAACAATAGCCCCAACGTAAAACGCCCCTCACTTAAAAGGTATTGTGGTTTCCTCTTCTTCATGAATGAGGAAATGCTTATGGCATTAAAGGCCATTAGGGGCCTCTTTAATCCACTCCCCACCAATTATCTCTCTTTGGGCTATATAAGGAGATGATGAAAAGACAAAAGTATACAATCCCTGTCTTCTGCTTCTTCAAGAATTGGTGTGTTATACAATATTAGAAAAGACTATTAAGAAAGGGAAAAGAGGGAAGAACTATTCTTGAGATCTAGTTCATTCACCCGTTGGCACAATTTCAATCTTTACGTAAATTGGTCCTGAGCGTTGTAATGGACTCGTGGCATCAATTGAAAGCTTCTGCAGTGATCTTCAACCAACAAATGGAAATCCATTGAGAGCATAATCCTCTCATTGTACGAATGCACTGTATTGCTTTTTCATGCATTTTACTTTTGAAGTGTTTGGTGCAAAAAGAAGAAAAATGAAGAAATTCTCCTCAATAGAAGAGATTTTAATTTCCTATGAGAGGGGCAAGATTTCAATTTCATATGTTCATTTACATAAACTTCATATGTAAAACTTCTCATATATGCTAAAATCTATGAAAATTAATTAACACATGAATTCTACAATGGGTTTTTCTTAAGGGCCTAAAAATAATGATTAAAGCTGAAGTTCCAAAAATGAGCATCAAATAACCTTTTCTTTTATGAAAATAGAGTCCAAGGAAGATGGAAATAAATGTCTTAACCTTTGATCTTTATTTCTAACCACTTAAGCTCCTATGCATACTGAGTTATTATGTATTTTAAAGCAAACAACCAATGGAGTTTAAGATCTATTTGACAAGAGACTTTAGTAACAAAAAGGAAATATAAAGTTGAAAAAAGCAAGCTACCTATAGGCCATAGAAAGCGACTCATTGTAGATAACTAAAACATGCAAAAGGTAGCCTCCAAAGATTATTTGGTTTACATAGTCGAAATATTGTTAAATGCAGTTAAGATATTTAAATCACTAAGTTATCTTATGCTAAGAGCTGCCTCTCACAATTTGCTGAGAGTTCTCCTTTTTAATTAGTTCGATATAGGACACCCATAAAATAGAACTAAATTAGTACTCTTCCTAATTTGAGATTATTTTGAGTAAAATCACATGTTCGACTTAATTCTAAAGGTTTCTTAAATTACATATTTCATAAAACTTAATAGATAGAGATCATTCTAAAGATCTATGAGCCCAAAATACCTATTTTGGCATAAGGCTCTAAATGTGAGGTAAAGAAGGTGGCTATAATTCATTAATGACTATGATTTTGAAATCCAATATCACCATGGAAAAGCCAACATTGTAGTTGATGCCCAGCAAGTCTAATGTAGCATGAATGACAATCGAATGAAGGATTCAAGGACCTGTACTTCAATGTGGAAATTAAGGGTGACAAGGTTTGTCTTGCAAATATAACCATCGAACCAACTTTGATCCAGCAAATTAAGGAGAAATAGATGGATGACTCAGAATTACTAAGTTGATCGGAAGAGCTGATCAAACACTAGATTTTTCTCTTTGTTATGATGTACTATCTTTCAATGGATGATTATGTGTTCTAAATGACCCAGAGTTTATGACAATCATATCAGAGGAGGCAAATCACACCAAGTACAAGGTACACCCTGATAGTACCAAAATGTACCATAACTTGAAAATTGAATACCGTTGGAACGATATGTAAAGGGAAATCGTATCCAGCCAATTATATTTTTAGATGTTTGGTTTGCTAGACAATCAAGGTAGAGCACTGAAAGCCAAAGCCAGGGGAAATATGCAACCCTTAGAGATGGGAGGATGTCACCACAACCCGTGCAAGTAAAAGCTCAATGGGTGATCGTTGATCGACTTATCAAGTCAACCCATTTTTTACCGTACAAGAGCAATTACCAGACAAGTATCAAGATGACTCTATTGGAAGCATTGTTTAGTAGAAATTGCAAATCTCTAGTCCTTTGAGATGAGATTGGTAAGCGAAGCTTGTATGATCTAGATCAAGTTAAAGAAATGACAGAGAGTGTTAAGATCATCTAGGAGAGACTCTAAGCTGCTCAAAACAAACAGAAAAGCTATGATCTAGATCAAGTTAAAGAAATGGCAGAGAGTGTTAAGATCATCTAGGAGAGACTCTTAGCTGCTCAAGACAAACAGAAAAGCCATGCGAATAATCGGAGAACATATTTAGAATTCCATAAAAGCGAACTTGGCTTTTTATAAATTTCCCCCACTAAAGTTTTTATAATATCTAAAAAGAAACGAAAACTAAGTCCGCAACATGTTGGACCTTTTAAGATACTTAAAAATATAGGAGAGATTGCATACCATTTTGAATTGCCTCCTCAATTTGCAGGTGTATATAATGTGTTCCATGTCTCCATGCTTGAGAAGTATCATTCAAATCCATCTCATTCGATAGACTTTGAGCCACTTCAGATTCACAAGGATTAGTCTTTTATTGAGAAACCGGTTTAGATTTTGGATTGATTCGAGAAAGTACTAAAAAGAAGAACCATTCCAGCGATACTAGTTAAATTGAGGCATCCCAATTTAAAGGAAGCAACTTGGGAGCTTGAGGACAAAGTAAAAAAAAAAAAAAAAAAAACTTTGATCTCTTTCTCTAACAAGTGCCAAATGAGCAGAATTTAGAGGATCGAATTCCATAGATTTATTCTCAAGTGGACCCCAACCATCTAGCAAATATTTTGCTCATGAAGTTTTATTTGGATTGTCACGTCATGAGATCCGAGGGTCATGAGGGCATTAGATCTCGGAGTATGACAAAAGATTAGTACTAAATTAGAATGAGTGATAATTCACTGTAGTTAAAAGGTGTATGAGGGTTTGGATTTTGTCGTGAGTTATCCCGCATGATAGTAAAAAAGTGACCACTCTTGCAAATGCTTAGTAGGATATTGCTTTACACATTTTATCAAAAGAAAATACACATATTGCTAGAAAATATGCTAAAGACATGTAAATGGACATGTATCATATTTAGTTAAATGGTATAAAATATAATCCAATGAAAGTTTCATCATTTAACTTTTCAAAAGGTCAACAACGCTTCTCATTATGACCAGCACCCCTATGGACCCAAAGCCTTATACTATTAACCTAAGATTGACCTTGAAATTACGGACACAATAAATATAATTGCCAACTTTAGCCAAGATACATTGTATTGTATCTCTATTGGAACACAATAAAATGAGAATTAATTTTAATGGCTGGCATCTTAATCAAATATAGAACAATATTAACAAAACCCTCTGTACAAACCATGGGAGTTCCATATTTTTGCAAATATATATGCATCGAACGGAATATATCGTTACTTTTCAATCTAATTTAACAGTTTTACTGTGTGGACCCACAAAACAATCTGTCATTCCCAACAGATCCATTGCTTCACTGGCAATGCATATCAGCAGGTGGGCCATTTCTGCGAAACCACAGTCACAGTTATCAGGAATACTTTAAAATATATATATATATATACATCAAGATCTCTACTTGCAAAAGTAATATTTTGAAAACTACAGCCAAAAAATGCAAAATATATCTCGAAAATTAAAAAACTGGAAAAACAAAAATCTCACAAAGTTTCAACAGCATCTTAAATTCATTTAAAATTAGTTAATTTTCTGAAAAATCTTCACAATGAAATCTCCAGGAACAAAAAATATCCGGTCATCAATGGGCCTGTTTTCTTCTCCAGTCCAAATGATGAGTATCAGCAAATCCATTCATGGCCTAATGACATTGAGTGACATGCATCTGATCATGCAGACTCCGCAGACACGACGGACACAAAGTCCAAGTTCCAACATCTTAACAACCGAATCCGAACACAATCTATGGCATTTACTATCATTGCATAAATCACATTATATCTATCAATGCAATCCCCAATTTTACTTTGGGACCAGCATCACTATTTTACGTGTCGTGGTAGGCCTCATGGTCGAGTTCTACACACCCGACTCACACAGTAGGTCGGAATCGTCAATCGGGGCAGGGTTTATCAGGACCACTCAAGGGCAGATTTTAGATTCTTAGATGAAGTCAATGGTCCATAAGAAGAGCCAATCGAACAAACGGCCATGATCTGCTGCTCCATGCGTGATCGATGTGACCACATCCCATCCACAGTGGGTCCCATCAGATTGACCGCTCCTCAGCACGCGCCATCCTCTACGCTCCCCATACGCATCGAGGCACGAGAAAAACAGAACCTTTCCACGATTCCTGTGCTCAGGACTCCAGAGTCACTCTCACAAGACAGGACATTTTTGTCATTTCCTCAGCATCCGATACAAACTGATGTGGCCCCCTCGCTGACCCACGGACGGTGGCCGGTTATCCAAAAACAGATCCAATGGACGAGATCAAAACTCTTTTAAGAGATTCCAGATCCAACGGTGGAGATTGTTTGATTAGTTGAAATCGCACAAGTGGGCCCCACAAGAGCGGATACAGAGGACCGGGGGACTCGTCGCACGTATTATAGTCGTCTTGTATACCGTTTTTTTTTTTACCGAGAAATGAGAAAAGTCACCGTCTGTGGTCTTGTCATATGAGCGGAGGAGAGAGAAGGTAGATTTAGGGTTTTAGGGAGGTGGGGTTTAATGAAAGACAAGTATTAGAGATGGGGGTTGGATGTAACTTTTATATTTGTTTTTAGTACCCCTTGCTCCCTTAAATGCCCAACGTCTTCTCTCTACTGTTAGCTTCTTTGGGAGTAGCAGTGGCAGCAGCAGCAGCGCCATTTCCTTTTCTCTGGTTTCTCTTTAGCTTTCCTCTTTTGCCCCTTTGCCCGCCTCTTCTTTATCTGCTGCAGGTGATGATGACGATGGAGAGACCTACATCTCTTTACGAACCGTGACTGCTACTACTTCACTTCCCTCCCAATCCTCCCCTCTTAATCTTCCTCCTCTATCTGCTAAACTTGAGAGAAGAAAGAAAGAGAGAGTGAGAGAGAAATGGTGGGTTTTTTTTTTTTTTTGCTTCTTTCTGGGGTCTCTGTAGCTTGTTTTTGTGCTGAATGTTTTCATGGGAATTGAATTGAGTGGGGTGGTTTTTTGAATTTTTTTAGAGTGGGTTTCTTTCCTTGGGTTCTTTGTAACTTGTCTTTGTGTTGAATGTTTTAGTGGGAATTGAATAAAGTTGGGTGCTTTTTTGAATTCTTGAAGGTGGGTTTCTCTACTTTTCCTCGTTGGCTTGAAGCTCTTCTTGGTGAGAGGTTTTTCCACCCATGTCTGACTCATGAGTCGGCAAAGAAGAATGAGAAGAACATTTACTGTCTGGATTGCTGTTCGAGCATCTGCCCACACTGCTTGTCTCCTCACCGCTCGCACCGCCTTCTCCAGGTGAAAAGCCCAACTCATGAAAACACCAACTTTTCTCCTCTTCTCATCTCTCAAATCTCTCTTTTGTTTATCGTCCCCTTAACGTTTTAAACACTTGTGTGCAGATTAGGAGATATGTTTACCACGACGTTGTTCGGTTGGATGATATGGAGAAATTGATAGATTGCTCTTTCGTTCAAGTAACTAAAGCAAAATTAGAAATCGTTCTCTCTTCTACTTTTTTCTTGCTTTGGTTATGAACGTGCTTGTATTTAATTTGTCTCTACAGTCCTACACAACCAACAACGCAAAGGTGGTATTTTTAAACGAAAGGCCTCAGTCTCGTCCCTTCCGAGGCTCGGGCAATGTCTGCAGCACATGCGACAGAAGCCTGCAAGACCCATACCTCTTCTGCTCCATAGCATGCAAGGTCATTACAAAGAGCCATCAATTGAGCAGCCCCAACTGCATTTCTCTCGCTTTCCTCATCTGGGTCTCTCTGACTGTCTTCCATTTCCTCATCTGGGTCTCTCTCTATTCTTCCACTGCAGGTTCAGCATCTCCTTAAAACAGAAGGGGGGCTCTCCAAATACCTGTACGAGTGCGAATTTCTAGCTCTGGGGGACGGCGGCTGCTACGAGTTCGAGGACGGCCAGATGACTCCCGACTCGATCCTTGACTCGCCCGATTCCTTCCAGACCTCGTCCGGTTCGAGCGCGAGTGGCGGAACGGTCTGCAGAACTCTGGCGTGCACCGCCACGACCGAGATTGTGAAGAAGAAGAGAAGTAGTGTGTCGGGTCCAAGAGCCGCGTTTCGGCCGACATTCTCGCCCGCTATCAACATGACGATTCAGCAAATGAGCCGGCGCAAGAGCGTTCCGAACCGGTCCCCGCTTTATTAGGAACCGGGTTCGGACCAGGGTCCTAGAGTTGGCTTGGTAATTTTTTGTGATTTCGGTTAAGGACAAGGTCGTGGGGCTTTTGGGTTTTCGGAAACAAAGGGAGTTTTGGATGTGCTCCCGATTTTGTAGAGGAATTATTATTGTTCCTTAATCTCCAAGCTCTTTCTATTTAATTTACTATTCTCCTAATCTCATGGACATTTTTACTTATAATAGCTTCAATTTACTCATTCCAATCTTAATTTTTCATGATGGATTTGGTGGGCAATTTAGTTTCTTCTTGAGGTGCTATTTTGGCCTCTAAAATGGAAAATTGGTCTTTACTGCCTTGTGGTTGTTGCTTTGCTTTGCTTTGCTTTGCAGGGCTATCCTTTCCCTAAATTGAATTTTAGGCCAGCAATTTATCTGTAAGTAGGGAGAATTTCAGGGCATGCAGATTTTTTTGTGGTTTTCTTGTTGGGGTATGTGGATATTTTTAGTATAACATGGCTGGAGTTTTTGTGGCTTTATACAGCTCATCTGCTGAGAGTCAGATGGGGAAATAAAAGCTGAGATGAGGGCTGTCTAATTTTGCTCTTCTACCAGTGCATTGGTCCCAAAACTCTTGTCTGTGATTTCTTTTGAGGGGTTCTCCTGTCCTGTCCTGGCCTGACCTGACCCTCTTGTGGGAGATGATTCAGTAGTAGTAGTACCCACAGCAAAAATAAAGACAACTTTCCTTTCCATTTTTTTTTTCCCCACATCTCTTCCTTCTTTCCTGTTGCCCACTCTGGATTCCGGACAAAACAATTTATCATATTTGTAGTTTGCTTGAAGCCCTTCCTTTTTCAAGGTGCAGCCTGTGGAACCTGGATGGTTACACAATCCATACGGTCCAAATCATGGGCGACCTCTTTGTGGGGCCCACTGTCAATGAATGTTCTGATAGTGTGCTGGACTGTCCACATGCATGTTGAGCCCTCATCTCAAGTGGCCAATGAAAATTTTTAAGGTTTTTCTGTTGATTGGTATTTTGACTAATAGACATGACGTTCAGTCGGTTTAGTCTCCGAGGAGGGCAAATTTGTGAACAGGTTAAATGGAAATGGGTGCAGGAATTCTTGCCAAATAACCCTTTTTATAAATTTTGGCACTTTTGTCTAGTGCGGTCTTTATTTTTATTTTTTTTCTTTTCTAATTGAGACTCACCAGTGTTCAAGTTGGCCTGTATGAACTTTGGCAGCCACTGGACCTTTTATCACAAGAAAGTTGCTTGATATGTAGCCATTTAAATTTGATGATATGAAACCAAGGGTTCGGATCAATTGATTTGGTTGATATCAATTAATGTCATCCATCCCTTTGACTATTGATCTAAATGATATCGGGTGGGCCCCACTTGAGGTGGACAGGTTTGGGACGAGTTTGACTCGTGGTAGAACTTGGGTGTATCCGACATGTCGTCCATTTGGGGGCAGATATTCCCTATGGTCTAAAGTTTCCAAGGAATTTTTCTCATAAATCAGGATGGCCCACCTCCGCTGTAGGCACGTGCCTAAAGGTATCCACGTGGCAGGGTGTGACACCCTTCGATTCGAATTATTAGTTTTATGTAGGAAAGATGTATATACTTTTTTAAGTATCTCCATTATTATTTGTGGTTTGTGGGCATCAATAATGCCATCTGGCTAGCAGGTGTGGCCCACCACATTACTGATGCCACGTGGTAGGCCACGACAGAGCTGTTTGTTGGGTTGCATGCACCCAGTCAGCAGCAGGGTAGTATTAGCACAAGAAGTAGGGAGTTTTTAAGTGGGAGCTTGAGAGCCTTGCAAGTAAATCAAACTAGCAGAAAAGCCCTAACCCTCATGCAATAGCAAAAATTAGGAGCACATACTCTATCTCTAATTTAGTATTCATGAATCATGATCCAACTATTATCAATCTAGGGATGTTGTCACAATAAAAATGCACTAATAAAACCATTTAAACTTGAATCACTAAAATTAAGAGCTCAAATGATCACTTGGATTGCTTTTAAGTCACAATGTTGCCATAAATATTAATATCATTTTCATTAGTTTTTTTTTCCAGTTATTTTTCATTATATTATTGGAAGAATATCACATAAATAAATTAATCTTTGATAATAATAATGATGAAAGATATACGACATAAAGAACATTAAATTTGATAATTTCTTTTGAGCTCAATTTTGTCTCACGTCGCCACTAATAGTGTATTGGTGAGGCATCTCCCTTTCCGTGGCAATGACCAATGTAAATTCCTAGTTGCGGTTCTATTTCTTAGTGGTGGAGATGGGCTAGGTGTGTGTTGTGTGAGTATTTACTTATGAAAGAATGATTATTGAATGTACTTTAGACAATCTAATCAATAGTTTAGTGGTGAGGCAACTTACTGTCTACCGATCGGAAAACTGAGGATTAATCATTGGTTGTTACATTGAAGGTAAGAGACTTAAAAATAGAGGGTGTGAGAGTATTTAGCTCATGTAGCCAACAAAAAATTCACCCTATTTGTTCACATTACCCTTTTATTCTTGGACCTTTAGATTTTAAAATAAAACCCAATTAAGAGGTCATGTAGCCCCCTTTTTTAAAAACGACAAAGGCCTTAGAATCTAGCCATATATCAAAATTAAAGTCTATTAAATGTTTTCTAGTGTCTGATGTAAAACAATGAAGTAGTAAATAATGTTTTTATTTTGACAATCTATTCAGTGCTTCTGGCCTAAAATTAAACATTTCATTGGACCATTTTTTCTTCGAGTTTGTTGATAGCAAGGCTCTCTTGTAGCTAGTCGATCTACTGACCATTTCATGAATTCACTCCCATATTCCATTTTAAGAAAGCAACAAGAAGATTCATATTGTAGTAGTTATTGAGCCAATTTGAACCTTTGAAGCACAACATTAGTATTGATATCTCACACTTTAAAAGCATAAGGGCAATTGTGTATTATATATACACTTAACAAAAACTTAACAAAAGCAGGAGTGAGAGCAATTCTTCGTGATGAGAAGGGAAATGTTATTATGGCGATGAGCAAGGTAGAAACATGGAAGGCAAAGGCTAATGATGATATTAAGATAGTAACAGCATTGCAAGGAATTCACATGATTCATAATATTGGAGTGAGGGACATTATACTTGAAGGAGACTCCTTAGGGACAATAGAAGCACTCAACTCCTATGCTCCTAACTTGTCAAGACAAGGCCACTTATTCGATGAAATAAAAGATCTAATAAAGGATTTCAATAATTACAAAGTTGTTTACGGAAAAAGGGATGACAATGTAACAGCTCACAAGTTAATTAAACATGCTAAGTTCGTTAAAGATATAAAGGTTTCGTAACATTCTATACTTAACCTGGTTATGCAAAATGTACTTGTGGATTCAATGTTTCATTCTTAATATATTTCCTCAAAAATGTTTTTATCAAAAAAGGCAAAATCTAATTTCATTTGAACAATTTTCAACCCAAGGTTATGTTTTCTTTGTCATTAATATAATTTTAAAATTCTAACTTCTTAGGGCCTCTTTGTTTCAGTGAAATATAGTGGAATCAGACACATATGAACTCATGATCAAATGAATTTTATCGAAAAACTATTAAAGAGGCCAACACATGACATAGGTGCACATGATACCTTTTATCTTTGTCATGATTGACTTCCTATAAAAATGAGTGAGTATTCATTTTTCATCTTAACTTTTATTAAATGGTAAAATTACTTGTTTGTAATTTTAGATACTCACTTTTGATTGTTCATTAACTCCGCCAGTTTTGCTGCCGGTCCCAAGCCCGGGTAAAGGAGGAGGGTTGCGTTAGGTAGGTGATAGCCAGCGTAAAACTTTGTCACAACCCAAACATGAATTCTGAACAAATGATATTTCACGATAAGGCTAGGGCGTTCCCCGCTTTAAGCGACGCATTGCAGCATCGCCCGGCTGCAGTGAAAAGTGTGCAAGGGCTACCGCATGACTTTGGACTAATGCGGTTAAAGAAATTAGTCCATGAGAAGAAGAGGAGGAATACGAAAATTAGACTTGTTACTTGGAATATAGAAACCTTGACAAGCAAGAGCATGGAGTTGGTTGAGGTAATGAAAAGAAGAAGAATTAGTGTGGCTTGTATACAGGAGACAAGGTGGAAAGGGAATAAAGCTAAGGAGCTCATAGATGGGTATAAGCTTTTCTATGCAGGAAAGAGTAATACAAGAAATGGATTGGGTATAATTATAGATAAGGATTTAAAAGAGAAAATTGTGGGGGTAAAGAGGTTTGGTGATAAAATTATAGCAATCAAACTAGTACTAGAGGAAGACATAATTCATATCATTAGTGCATATGCTCCCTAAGTAGGACTAGAAAAAAGTGTGAAAAGACAATTTTGGGAGGAGATTGATGATTTAATGCGAGAAATCCCAAATAGTGATAAAATTTTCCTTGGAGGGGATTTAAACGGGCATTTAGGAAGAGATAATAGAGGATATGAGAGAGTGCGTGGAGGGCATGGATTTGGAGAAAAGAATGAATTCGGAAACACTATATTGGACTTTGCAGTGGCATTTGATCTTATAATAGCAAATACTTACTTTAAAAAGAGAGATGAGCATTTAATTACATATAAAAATGGGAGTAATAGGAGTCAGATAGACTTTTTTCTACTCAGATAGACTTTTTTCTAGTTAGAAAACATGACCGATTGGCTTGTAAAGATTGTAAGATTATCCCAGGAGAGAGTTTGACTACGCAACATAGGCTTGGAGTTTTAGATATTTGCATTAGAAGTAAAAAGAGAGCAGTAGTAAATAAAATGGACCCTAAAACAAGGTGGAGAGATTTGAAGGGGTAAAGAGCAAATATATTTAAGGACAAAATGATTGAGAAAGGAGAATGGAATATTGAAGGAGAAACTTCAGTAATGTGGAATCAAATGGCTAATTGCATTAGGAATGTTGCAAAGGAGGTACTTGGAGAATCAAAAGGGAAGAGACATATTAATAAAGAAACATGGTGGTGGAGTATGGAGGTTCAGGAAGTTATTCGACAAAAAAAATATTGCTACAAAGTTTGGCAGGGGACTAAGAGTATAGAAAATTTTGAGTTGTATAAGAAGGCAAAGAAAGAAGCTAAGAAAGTAGTAAGTAGCGCAAAGTTTAAAGCATACGATGACCTCTATAATAGGTTGGGAACAAGAGAAGGAGAAAAGGATATTTTTAAGCTTACAAAGATAAGAGAAAAGAAAAGTAGGGACTTAGATCATGTCAAATGTATCAAGGACAATGAGTAAAATATTTTGGTGAAGGACAACGATATTATAGAAAGGTGGAAAGAATATTTTAGTAAACTTTTAAATGAAGAATATTTGGGCGATACAAGAGTGGAGGATGATACTTCATTACAAAAGTATACTTTTCTCCGTAGAATTAGAGGGGTGGAAGTGAAGGAAGCATCGAAGCGAATGAAGACAGGAAAGGCAACAGGCCCAGATGGTATTCCGATAGAGGTATGGAAATGCTTAGGAGAGGTTGGAGTAAGTTGGTTATGTAGACTATTCCATGAGATACTTGTGACAAAGAAAATGCCGAATGAATGGAGAAGAAACATTGTAGTACCTATATATAAGAATAAAGGAGATATACAAAATTGTACCAACTATCAAGGGATTAAACTTATGAGTCACACTATGAAGTTATGAGAGAGAATAATAGAGCAAAGACTAAGAAAAAAGACTAAGATTTCGGAAAATCAATTTGGTTTTATGCCAGGGAGATCAACTATGGAAGTTATCTTTTCACTTAGGTAATTAATGGAAAAATACCGAGCAAAGAAGAAAAATCTACATATGGTCTTTATCGATTTGGAAAAAGCCTATGATAGGGTACTGAGGAATTTAATTTGGTGGGTTTTAAAGAAAATGAATGTCCCAAGAGGTTATATTGAAAATTTAAAGGATATGTACAAAGGTGCAATAACAAATGTGAAAACCACATGTGAAGAAATTAGCGGATTTCCCGCGACTATAGGCTTACATCAGGGATCATCCTTAAGCCCTTATCTCTTTGCATTAATTATGGATGAATTAACTGTGCATATTCAAGAAGAAGTACTATGGTGTATGTTGTTCGCAGATGATATAGTATTGGTGGATGAATCAAGAGAGGGTGTAAATGCAAAGCTTGAAAGATGACGAAGGGCATTAGAATCTAGAGGCTTTAAAATAAGTCGTACAAAGATAGAATATATGGATTGCAATTTCAGTGGACATATACAAAGTGTTGAAACCACTGTCAAAATTGAAACCCATGAGATACCACGTAAAGATTCTTTTCGGTACTTAGGCTCGATGATTAGTAAGGATGGGGAGATTGACGAAGATGTGGAGCATATGATAAGAGCTGGATGGCTGAAGTGGAGACTAGCTTCGGGAGTACTTTGTGATAGGCAAATGCCAACAAAATTAAAGGAAAAATTTTACAGGACAGTGGTTAGACCAGCTATGACATATCGAGCAGAATGTTGGCCAATTAAGAAGACACATATTCATAAGATGGATGTAGCGGAAATGAGAATGATTAAGTGGATGTGTGGTAAAACTAGGAAAGATAAAATTAGAAATGAGCGTTTTCGAGAACATTTAGGGGTAGCACCAATAGGAGATAAGATTAGAGAAACTCGTTTAAGATAGTTTGGGCATGTTGAGCGTAGGCCAGTAATGGCACCGATGAGAAAAAGTTTGGATATACAGATGGAGGGTCCATCAAGAGGTAGGGGCAGGCCAAAGAAAACATGGATGGAAGTCATTAATTCAGATTTGAAGAAGTTGCACTTATTAAAAGATTTAGCTCAAAATAGAACGGAATGGAGAAATAGAATTCATATAGTCGACCCCAACATGGTTGGGATAAGGCTTTGATGATGATGATGATGACGACGACTTTTGATTGTTCATTTTTAACCTCTTTTAAATGACAATATCTTAAAGTTAAAAAGAGTTCAATTGCATTTGAAAACTTATGTTAGGTTATGTTATTCTTTTTCTTAGTTAAATGTTATTTTTTGGCAAAAGATAATTATTATTATGATTATTATTATTATTGTTTGCATAAGGAAGGATAATTAATCTATAGTGTATCCTAATAGTCCAACAGTTTCCACAGAGAGCCATGTCTTTTCTGACATGACAATATACGCATAATATGGTAACTTGTGAGGCTACGTTATCTTGTCCTGGCAACCTTTTCCAGACCTTGGCCTATTTTCCAACCCCTGTCCTCTTCTTTCCTGTTTGTATTTGTAGCTTTCTGTAATTGAAGAGCCAAGATTCAAAAAATACAAGGAGGGTTTTGTAGAGAGAACATGGGTCAACGCAGCAGATGAAGTTCCCAAAATAACAAAATAATATTGAATGCGACTTGTACCTTGGGCATTTAATTGGCTTCCACTACCTAAGAAGAACGAAATGCCATCAATTCTTGCTTCTTGTCGTTGGGCCATGTGATCATGACCGTCCATCTTATAAGCGTACCATGGGTAGTTCTCATGTAAAAAATTTTCCAAGGTTGGAAATTTTCAAGGCCCACAATCATCATGTTGAAGCAATAAGCTTCCAGAAGTGGGCCATGGTGCATGTCAACCATGCAGACAAGGTGAACGGCTTGGATCCCTCCCTTTGCCTTTTCCTGATCCATGGTTAAAAGATGGAATCGTAGGTCATGTCACATGGTGGGTGGATGGGCCATTTGCAATTAATAATTCAGTCACTGAAGCAAGATTTTACAGTAAATGCTGCAGCCTACGGACAAGAAAAGGGTAAGAAGCATTGGTCCACTTGATTTAAACAAACATACTTTTTATGGAGATGGTTTGACAACAAATTTCAAAATCAGTGTGATTTTCAGCAACTGGGCCACATATTCCAAGATCAGACCTTGTACATGAATGGCCCAGCTGAAGTTAGCAAGCACATGGGTCATCTTTTCAAGCTGTTGTCATTTGAACTCTGGGACCCACCTTTCATGAGGAGTTAGATTATAGTCAGCCATTTGAGCAGAAGAGGAAAGATAAAAGAGGGGTGCCAACTAGTAATTTGTGCCTATGGCCATTGGATACCAAGGTTTTTCAGATTTTATGAAAATAGAGTGCTTATAAAGAACCAGCCCTAACTATAAAAAGATTACAATGAAATGAATTTTTAAAATGGATATATTAAAGTTGAAGAATATTAAAAGCTCCCTTGACTAGTGGTAGACACCATTTGGCATTTTGGCCCTCATTTTGACCGGGCATAGATGTTCAACCAGTAATTTATCTACGGTTGGTGCTGTGAATTTACAGGGACACAGTATATTGATGGGGCCAATTGCCTCTTTAAAGTCCATATTAGAACATCCACGGAGAAAATTTGATGGAAAGGCCTCATTTGACCTATCATGGGCCATTGAATGGGGTCTTTGAATGGTTTCATAAATTACGGTGAGTGTCAATGCAGGCGATTAGTCAGTGTGAAAGGCCTGAACTGATCATTGGGATCTGTGTGCATGGCCAAACTAGAAAGGGGAAAATGAGCCCCTAGACCCCCATAAATTTTGCCTATCTTTTTATACTGCCCCTTCCAATTTCTTATTTACATAGTGGTCCTCCAAGGCAAATTTCCCAACTCCCTCATTTTGCATGTGGTGGTAAAAGTCACCTATAATGCAAGCTTAGCAGAAAGTAACCCTCCACATTGTTAATTCTAAGCCATTCATACATAAACACATTATCCCACATTTTCTTTCATCAAAACATTGGTGAGAGAGAGAGAGAGAGAGAGAGGTGTTTTTGTGGGGGGGGGGGGGGGGTGGTTGGCATTGGACACTGAGCAACGACCAAGAAAGAACTAAGCTCCTGAAGGTACGGGAGATCAACAGCAACATCATCATCAATGCCGTATTAATCTCTTCATTTAGGGTCATTTTAGTAAGTGTTGCTTTCCTTCTATTTTAAGTTACCCTCTGTGTAAGACCATGTTCTAAAATATCTTTTCTCAGCTCTCCATCCAAAGTTGTCGCTCTGTTCTCCTCATTCTTTGAACTTGGTACCATTTAAAAGGCAAGATTTGAGCTACTAGAGCCTTATGTGTACAAACCAACTCATAAGATATTTCATGAATTTTCTTTTAGAAAAGGAAAGATTTTGAAAAAGGTATAAGTTTTTTGCACATCTTTTAAAAAGGTACATGAAAACTTAAACATTTCAAGAAAAGTATATGAGTTTTCAATAATTCTTTCAAATTAGTCCCCTCCATAAATTTTTAAAGAAATGACAAAAAGATTATGAAGAGGATTTAATTGAAAGAATTTTGAAAAACTAAACAACTTTTTGAAATATTTAAATATTTATGTTTTTTTTAAATGATGCAGGATTTATATATTTTTTTAGTAACTCCACACACCTGTCTTATCTCTACATCTTTATCTCATGTGCTTTGACTAATCTTTCTCTTATAAGCGAGCAAAGGAGGTGATAAATTAGAAGGGACTACTTTAATTAAGACAATCATTTAGTGGCTTTTCTATAATTAGAAGAAATGTTAGGGCTGGTTTTGAAAGTGAACTCCTTCGCAAAATTCATGGGTGAGACCCAAAGATGAACGATGGTACAGACAACTTCATGTCGATTCTGTTCGTGCTACTGATTCATCTTGCATCCATATTGGGCATCAACTGAAAAGGACACAGTCAATCCTGAAATCCAATGGAAGAAAAGAAGTGGAGTCCATATAGGGTTGCAAATGTGTATCTAATTATCCTAAGTCCCTACTTTTGAATAAATTAGACATGAAACTTATTTTCTCAACAAATTCAATTCAAACCCAAATCTTAGAAGATTAATCCCAGTCCAGATCCACAATTCCTCCCCCCCACCCCACAAAAAAAAAAAAAAAAAAAAGACAAAAACAAGCCTATGCTTTTGCATAAATCAGGCATGAAACTTATTTTCTCAACAAATTCACAAATTCAATTCAAACCCAAATCTCTGAAGATTGATCCAGCTCTAGATCCACAAGCGCCCCCCCCCCCCTCGCGGGAATATACATGGATCAAAATCCTTTATGTAAATAGTCTGGACCCAAATCTGCATTTCTCTTGGATACAAAAAGCACTTCCTTCCCAAATTTTCTTGTGCATTGCATACTGGGATAATTGGATACCAATTTGCATCTTCATCCACCATATATCTTGGACCACCTCCTCAAGGATCAAAGTTTTCTTTCATTTTGTCTGAATCCTGAGCTGAAGCAGGAAGTTATACAGGAGAGCTCCACTCAAAATGAATGTCTTCCCACTTTCCAAGTCATTCTAAAATCTTATCTGAATAGGAGTTGATCCGAGCAGAAAATACATGATTTATTTATTGGGAGGATAAACATGCATGAATCACTTATTGGACAACATAAGAGCCCGGACCAAGTTGAGGCAACCAGGATAACGAGGCATGAATCAGATGAATCCATTTATTGGCAATGGCAGGGTTTGCTTTGTATACCAGAGTGGCCCACCCATGAGGTGGTTCTCCATTTGGGGAGGTTTCGTTCTCATGATGTGTGCACTGGTCACTGAATGTCTCCTTAGACAACCTTACTACCTTGTCTCTCTATCAAATCAGCCAATTCAAAATACGTACATTGACGTCATCGTTACCTGGATAACTACAACCACTATTCGTCTGGTAGTGGTTAGTGGGCCCAAGTTTCTATCATTTCAATTTTTTTAATTTTTTACATTTTTTTAGATTTTTTTTATTTACAACTGAGGACACCTTTTTAGTATTATGACGGACCCATATTTCAATCTGGTATTTATTTACAATCAGGATGTTGAATAATGAATTTTGGGAGGAGGTTATGTGTTTGTTATTTTTATTTTCGGATATTCACCTTTGATTCTTGATTTTTAACCCTTTACTGTTACATGAATTAAACACGTCAAAGGATCATAGGAAGAAATTATTTTAGAAAAGTGAGATTTGAAGGGATAAAGAGTGAATAATCAACCTCAGGTATAGTGCGAAGCACCAATTTTCTAAGGTTCTGTTCAGCAGGGTAATTGGTGGACAATTGATGGGTGTACATGTAGAAGGTCCCTTGGATTTCTCCACTTCACGCCCACACACTTCAAGGCCCATTTTGAGGCTGAGAAACATGAACTGGCAAATTTTGTTCTAGGAAGCCTCTTTTGCCCAGTTATTTATTTATTTAAATATATTTTAAAGGAGAAAAAAAATTTTAAGCAGGAAAGAATTTTCTCCTCAAAGAGTGGAAAAACCCCATCTCCTTTTATTTAACAATATTATCATCATTAAAAGTGACATCATTTAATCATTTAAAAGGCCCTCACCCATTAATTTCTCCCCATCTCTTCATATATTGGAGATTCTATTTTATCATTTTCCCCTCACCGGCCATTATCTTCATTCACAAAAACAAGGATAAAACCTAGAAATTCAACGCATATTCTCACTGAATGTCCTGATCTGAAATGTTAATGGAAAACTTAGCGTTGTATTGAAATGTGAGTTCTTTGTTGTCTTGATTTGAAATCTCGGCAAAACTTAAGTACTGTTTTAAAAATTTTCAAAATAAATTACCAAAAGAGAACATGAAAATTTCTCCTATCTAACCCCTTTCATTTTTATTACCGATTTCAGTAGCTGTATAGCTCCCCCACTTTTACCTTGCAGACCCGGACAAAGTGAAAGCGACACAAGCGAAGAGACATTGGACCAAAGAGAACCTGCACATTTCACAGAACTTTAGATCAATACAATACACGCCCTGAAATTTCGTAACCAGTTAGTAATTGCTTCCTTCCTAACTTCAATATATGCATCTAGGTTGGATCTTGCCCGGATGTAAAATGGCCCACACAATGCAGAAATGGAAACATTTTGGGTGTACAATAAAGATGTTCCTATTTGATTTGGTAAAGATGTTTGTATGATCAGACAAAAAGAAAATCTGAGGGTTTCTTTGTAATATCTTTTTTTTTTTTTTTGCGAAGGCCCATAAAAGCAATTTTGGCTTTCTCTTCTGGAAATGGTTTTCCTTTGAATCCAAAATTTTATAAAAAAAAAATCACTTCAAAATCTTCATCATTCTGTACTGTTAAGGGCTGCCTAGTACCAAAAAATGCATTGCAGTATCCATGGCATTAAACAAATGTGGCCGAAAAGAACTGAACATTTTCAGTCACATGAACCCCACTGTTCTTCCCTATATTTCCACATTACATTTTCTCCAGCTTTGTACGAATTCTGTCTTTCACTCTTATCACTTCTTCCACCACCAAATGCACCCAAACATAATCAACGTAAGTACAATAGTTTGTTATGCCAATCGCAGATTCTCCGGACAGATCTAGCAGAAAATCGTTTCTCCTCAGTAGCCATCCAAACAAAGATTTGAATTGTACAATTGAAGAAGTTCACTCCATGTGGCAGCCAAAATAGAGACCACCATCAGATCAATTATGGTCGCCCAAACATGCTCAGCTGCTGAAATTAGAGTCCATACATTTTGCTCCTTCCATAAGAACACTTTTAACGGAGAAATTTGTCCTAAGAGCATGTGCAGCACAGCCATGTGAGGCTCGCTTGGGCCCACCTTTGATCAGTCCACCCCCTCACTTCTTTTCATTCCATTATCTGGGCACCACAAGGCCCTATTTTAAACTCAAACAATCACTAACCGCTGAATTGAATCTAAAAAACAATGCTATTACCAAAAAGGGCATTCAAATTTAATGCCGTTAAAACAACGAATTTGTTAATTTGCCCAGTTTGATCTACGGAACTTCCTCGGCCTTGCACTCAGATTACCTGTAGCTCATTTTTACCTGCAGTATTTTTCAGCTACAGTGGGTAGGGCTTCTAACTCATGCATTCGACTGACACCCACATGTCCCTAGCCAATTGGGGACCTTCACCTGTACTTAACTATTGTTAGAAGGAAACAACTTTACTCCAAGTAATCCAAGCAGGCAAAAATAGTCCAGGCCAACCGACATGAGGGTCACCAACTTGAATTATGACATCCGAAGTCGTACACAGGAGAGAGAGAGAGAGAGAGAGAGAGAGAGAGAGCGCACTTCCAACACAAACAAGCATATAACCAGCTAACCATTTCCCTCAGAGTTCCACTTCACACTAATGCCTTTTTACTCAAGTCTAATCCAAGAAGGCACCAGCTACTGCTTTAGTCACTAATACTCTTCATCTCCAATATAACTTAACAAGAAGACAAGTAGAAACACCTAGTACTCTTTCAATTTACTATCTCTATCTAATTGAAGGGGAAGACCATTGCAGAAAGAAAACATCATAATTATATGGAAACCTCAGAAAGCCTTAGGAAAGTCATTGCTTCCATTGTCTTCCTGGTCAAGCATCTGGACAACCTCCGACACACCCATTGCCAGTGCCTTGTGGATAGGTCCATTCTCAGGCAGATCAAACTTTCGCCTCTTCATTGACCCCTGCTTCCCAGGTGGCTGTGGGTCCACCACATCAAGCATATTCTCCAGCTCCACCACCATTGACCTCTTGGCTGCGCGAACTGTATGATCCGAACCCTAAAAGAGCAAAAAAGCAACAGTTACCACATGAATAATGACCATTAACAAACACCACCACAAATTAGAGAATCTAAACAAGCAAACAAAAGCCAAACCAAGAGCCAGCACTGACGACCATCATTTGATTGCATAGTTAGTCGCATCTCCAACATAAATTAAAAGACGTAAACAAAATTCATGTAGCTGACTGCAACATAGTTGTGACAAAGGTTTTGATGATAACGATGAATACAAGCAATTTAATAAATGATATCTAAGGACCAGAAGCAGAAACGAAGGGGGAGGAGGACAGATTAGTCATTGCATGCAGACAAATGAATTGGAATTACCTGAATTGCATCGACAGTAAGGAGCAGTACAATGATTTTCTCAGAGAACCGCTGCCGCTCTTCTGGATCAGCTGCAATGCATCGACAATGGTAGGAGAAATTTGAGAAGAGAACCCTGAGTTCCTTCAATTTGGCCTTTGCTACAGCCAGCTCTCGAAGCTCGCGAAGCACCTGGGATCGGCGTACCAGATGAGCTCTGAAGCTCATCTGGATAATCAGTGCTGCATCTTGAGGTGATAATTCTTTCTTCTTCCCTTTGCTGCCACCAGCACCTGCAGCCCTGCTCCTAGCAAAAGCCTTCCAAAGCAGAACCAGTCAAGCAGGGTTGGAGAAATCAATGCACACCCCCATTTGCAATAGAAACAAAGATCAGAAAGCACACACGCACACATACAAAAATTAATTAATGAAAAAAGAAAAAAGGAAAGAGAAATTCATATAGCAGATTCTAAGCATGTGAAGGCTATGGGCCTGTTGTGTCCCAGGCCCAACAGTTCTTTGGGCACACACATTTATCCAAGGGCTCAGAATGGCCTAGCCAGCAACAACATCCCTTGATACATCATCAACCTTAATAAAGAGTCTACAGCCAATGATCCAAGGGCAAAGTTACCAGAGACAAATGAACTTATTTGAAGAAGCTTAAGAAAGAAAATCAGATTCACAAGGGAAAATAGTAGATGAGATACCAGAACATCTAGACTCTAGCGACATTTGCTCCTCCCAAAGATTCAAAGCAAAATGAAAGATCAAATTTGACAAATCAGTAAGGTTCAGCAAACAACAACTCTTCAGGCTTTGGAAGGAGCAAATGTGAGAATTAAATGCAGAAGTTGTGCAAGGAAACAATAATTAGACAGATCAAGTGACAAGGGACATCAGGGAGGTATAAAACAAACAGATGTACAGAAGAGGTAAATTGGTCCACATTCTTATAACATATCATAAGAAGACTAGCAGTGTGGAAAATCAGAAGAAAGAAGCTCATGTTTCATTCTTGAAACAGACGAACTTGCTTGGGATCAGATATGTGAAGGTAGGAATATTATCACCACAAAGCAGCATGACGCCTAGCTTGAAAGAAGTTGCTGAAGAAAACAAGATGGGGAAGGGCTAATGGAGGAGAAGCAAAAAGAACTAGTTTTGAGTGCTGATAATTGGAACCCTGAGGCAAACACTGTGCTCGCAAACTCTACAACGAGATGTGGTGAAAACAGACAGGTGAATAAGCATGGCAACTGTAATCTGCAAACAAGGTAAGTAGAGACTCATGGCTTGATATGAGCAGCTCTAGCAGAACTTGCGATGGTTGGGCAAAAATGGGTTGTGCTGAGTGGTTATGAGCTGTAGAACAGCAAAGATGGCAGATAAGCAGCTGGAAATGGTTCAAATTTCAGGAGGAACCAGCAATGGCAAGCTCAACAACTTCATTAAATCAACTACAAGGGCCCAAGTAGCCTATAACCAGAGCAACACAGCAGTGAAACAAATTTGGAAGGATGCGTAGAAGAGGGCTTGGAGGGCTGCTGTATATTTGATTAATGCAGCGGATGGGGAGGAAGTTGTTGAGGTTGATGACCATCACTCTTCAGCATTTAAGATATTTGAAGTCCTTTTGGTATGAGTTTTCAATTTTCAATGATCCCACATAAGTTGTATTTGGTTAGACTTTATCTAACGGTTGCATTTTCTGAAACAGCCAATGAAATAGCTCTTTGAATCATTCACTTAGTCCGCAAAGCGTTGGGCTCTCAACAAGATGTCCATGACCAAGTCACCATTGATGCCATATGGTCCCACTCCCACATGGTAGGTCCATCTGGAGATGGCACATGACATACAAAGCTGAATTGGTCATGCATCTCACTAAGAGCCCGAATACCTTGCACATCAAGTGCAACGACTTGGAAAGCACATTCCACCAGCTATTTTAGGAAATCCAGCTGTTGGATAAACTCTATAAAACCTAATATGTCTTACTTGGGATCCGAGAGGATGAGTATCCATAGTAAAAGGTTTTTGAATATCTGAAATCTTAGAGATCAAGGATCAAAATAGTGGTTGCGGCAAGTATAGTGGCAAGTGGCCAAAATGCTATGTAGCAGTAACGATGCTACATAGCGGTATGACTCAAAAAAGTTATCAAAAAAATTTGAAAAAAAACATACAAAAAATTCAGAATATTTTAAAATGTTGAATTTTGCTGTTGTTTTTCTATAATAACTAAGATATGAGGATGTAGCTGTCCATTCAGTGCATAGAAGTTCTATATCTTTGAATCATTATAAAATAAGAATATTGATCTAATTTTTCTCATGCATTTATGTTGGTTTGCTATACTAAGTTATTATGCATTTTTAAATTCAAAATTCAAATAATTAATTTAAGAACAACTATAGATAAGAAAGGACGTATAAATTATAAAGTACTGCTTAAAGTTCAAACCAAATAACAAATTAAGTTTCATCAAAACAATCAATGAATTTTTGTTGAGAGTAGAGAAAAGAATAACTACACCAAAGGGAGTGTCTACAAGGATGCCCTTGAGAGGAACCATCTGCATCATCTTCAATTCAGCGATATCTTATGTGTTTTAGTGTTCTTTGAAAGTATAGAAGGGTAGAAGAGTTCAATAAAAAATTGTTTAGAGAGAAGAATGAAAGAAATAAGCTTTACAATGTATTTTAAAAAAAAGTAGCTATTAGTCACACTTCATAGCAAACCGTAACGGCCGCTATGGACGAGAGCAGTGCTAAATTCAATTTAATGTGGCGATCTTGGCCGCTACGCCTGATATAGCAGCCACTACACTACATAGCGGCAGCTATTTTGATCCATGCTGCAGATCATGAGCCTCATGGCCATTTCTTCTCCTTTCACTGCATTATTCCAACACTGCTTGCACGTGTAAATTAGATGAAAGTCAAGTGAGCAACTTTCATGTTGGATGGTATTGTTAGCAGGGACGGATGGGTCTGAATTGCCAAGAAAGATACAAGAATGGTTAAAGAACAGAACAACAATTATAAAACAATGGCATTGATTAGATGTCATAAGAACTAAATGTAAGTCCAATGAGTTCAGCTGCAGACAGCAGCAGCAACCAGATGGACAGAGACTGCAGATCAAAGTGGAAGCAGCGAGCCGAGGAGCCAATAACCAGTTGCTGGAAGAAAATAGAATAGATCAATTGAGAATGGTATCACAGTGAATGTTGGAGAAGAAGCATATGGAGGGTAATGGCATTGATCTGTTAAATTAGAGTAGCCCCACAGAAGTGATATATCATTACATTAACTAAAACCTAATATATAGGATACAGTAACGAAACTAAATCCTATGAACAATCTTATGGATCCTATCACAATCTTTGCAGATGGGACAAGTCTGTTACATATGTCCAAAACTCTTAACAGTGGTTTTGGCACATATTGATTTGTCTCAACTGCCATGTATCGCCAGCAGCCATAGGGCCAATGCTAATAACACCACAAGATAATGCAGGGATATTAAACTGCTAGCTGGTCTACTTTGTCTTCACTTCCACTTGGGGTTTCAATCCAACAGTGGCCAGGGTCTCTAATGCCTGCATTGTAAATATCTATCAATACCTAACCGAGTTGCAAGATTGCATCTTTTTTGGTGAATAACCTAGTTTCAAGATTTGAATAAAGCAGGTGGATGGTCTTAATGGTTGGTTATTGGGTAAAATGTCCACGTTCCCACTATCGAATTTCAACAACTGGATATTGACCTTCTATAGCAGATTATCTATTAAGATTTCAAACACGTGTGCCAAGTGTAGCGATAAGCAAGAAAGATCGCCATGATAATCGGATGGGGCTTTTTTTTTTTTTTAACCTTTAGCAGAAAAGAGACATTTCAATCCATCAAGCCCCCAATGACAAGGAAGCACTTTAAGTGGGCCCCACTAGTTGGACCTAATGAACACATCCTTTTTTACTTTCTCTTCAATCCAACCCAAGAAGTCACCAGGTTACGTCATTTAATTACATTGTTCATAGTTTGATTTGAACTACATACAAAACTTACAAAAGTTTTCAAAACAATTTTTCAGCTTGAATCCTTCAAGTGGGCCCAACATAAATGCTTGTAAATAGTCCTCTAGATTAAGGGTCAGTTTTCAGTGCAGCAACGCTGCATCTTAATATGATGCAGCATCTTTCCTAACTAACAGCATTACTCCACATCATCATGGATGTATGAATTCAATAACTACTTTTTTCTCCTCTTTATTAAGACACCTCACTTGATTGTATTCATTTTTATTCCAAAACTACCCTTGCTAATTTCTTAACAAATCCATTAACAATGCTACCCTTAGAAGACCCATGTTAGAATTTTTAACGGTGGGTCCCTTATTCAAAGGGCAGGCCCAAGTAGGAGGGTCTCAGGGCTGAAGCACCCAGATGTAAAAAAGTACAAAAAACAATCTGTAAGTTTTGAAATTTAATTGTTTTTTACATTTGCCACATCCCCAGCTTATTCGCATTACAAAAGTGTTCCACATAACTCTTGTAAATGTGCGCCTTATGTTGTTATTCCTAAATTTTAAGTCTCCTATTGTAATTTCTAAAGCTGTGTCCAGTGCTATAAGTATTCTCTAGAAATGGGCCTATGATAAATTCCTAAAGTAAGGCACCATGTTTTGATTCCTAAAGAGAGGTTCCTTGTAGTTTTTAAAGACTAACAATGGGCTCACTGCAGAACATATAAAGTGCTCAAAATCATTATTTTATTATAAACCTACTGCACATTTTATTTTATTTTTTCATTTTAATTTTGTTGAGAAAATGAAAATCTATTAGTTTGGGATATACTCTAGTTAGAGTTGTTTTAAGACAAGTTAATTTGATCAACGTATTATAATCCATCTAATTTTATAATTTTTTATTAGATAGTTACCAGTATCCATTTACTCGCAAATTTTTCTTTATAGCTCATAGAACAAAATTTGCTAAATCAATAGTCAAATTACTCATGCCAGCCATATGTACAATGGTTGCTTTTATTCACAGATTATGTAAGAAATCATTATACAGTGTAATCATATGTTAAAGTTAAAAGCTGAACCCCTTTTTTTTAATAATATTTTCACATTTCATCAAAAATGCATGCTCAATCTCATGATTGGGGATGCTCCAATTAACATTTTCTTCCACATAAGTTGGGTTGATTCAAATCTAGGTATAAGTGCTCCAATTAACATTTTCATTCATATCAGTTGTTTGAGTCAAACCTAGGTACAAGTTTGTTACATGCACTAGATCCTAAATATGATTCCTCTTTGATAAAAATATAAGAGGCCTAGGTCTACGCCTATTAAATACTTGAACTTACACAATGCTTGAGCCCAAACATAATTTTAATTAATTAATTGCTTGATCATTCTTTTAAAATATGTAATCTTTTGGCATTTAATCGTTTAATATTTGTTTAGTTAATCTGTAATTATCTATTTAAAATGTGCAATATATTTTTTGTAATTTAGTAGTTTGCTTCAATTTTTCATTGTTTATAATGGAATGATGATTTTGGAGCAGCTTAGATGTTAAGATGCGGACCTGTTTTTAGTATTTTAAAATGACATGGGACTTATGTTTAGGAATCAAAACATGGAGCCCTCCTTTAGGAATTATGTCATACATATGGTCAATCTTTAGAAGTTATAGTGTGATTTACTTTTAGAGATTACAATAGCACAACATAGGGCCCCATGTTTACAAGAATGCCCAAGAAGACCAGTGACCCTATAACCAATTAAATAGAAAATTGAAAACACAAATTTTAAAAACTAAAGGGATACCCTACGTTGTAAATGTCAGCTCAATATCCTAATTCCTAAGGGTAGGTCTCCTGTTAGTTTTAAACACTAATAACGAGTGTACATCTTAACATCTAAAATGCTCAAAATTATTGTTCAATTATAAATGATAAAAAAAAAGTTAAAAAGAGTTTTATCAACTAACAAAAAATACGTAGCACATTTTAACAAATAATTAAGTGATTAATAAAAAAAAATGTTAGGGCCCCATGTTTACAAGAATGCCCAAGAAGACCAGTGACCCTATAACCAATTAAATAGAAAATTGAAAACACAAATTTTAAAAACTAAAGGGATACCCTACGTTGTAAATGTCAGCTCAATATCCTAATTCCTAAGGGTAGGTCTCCTGTTAGTTTTAAACACTAATAACGAGTGTACATCTTAACATCTAAAATGCTCAAAATTATTGTTCAATTATAAATGATAAAAAAAAAGTTAAAAAGAGTTTTATCAACTAACAAAAAATACGTAGCACATTTTAACAAATAATTAAGTGATTAATAAAAAAAAATGTGTTACACATTTTGAACAAATATTGAGTGATTAAATGTTAAAAAGACTACACATTTTAAAAGAATTATCTTTATTTGGGTTCAACTATTTAATAGCGTTGGCTTAATTTTTAACCAAATAGGAATTATTCAGTGAAGAGAATATAGGTCCCACCATTAAAATACCCAACTTGTACCCTGCTTTTGCAAATATAATTAGGACTAAGATTTTATGTACGTAGTATATGGGACCCACCTTTTAAGGTTGAGAGTTTTTACAGGAAATAATTTTATTATAAGAAATTAGAAAGGGTAGTTTTGAAAAAAAGTTGGATTTAACCAAGTGAATCTACTGTGGTAAGAGGAGCAAAAAAATCATTATTGAATTCATACTTTAATGCAATGGCATATAGTGGTTAGGGCGATAAAAGATGCAACATAGCCAAAACAAGAATGAGGGCCACCAACAAATTGTAACACCACCCACGCTGCAAAACATATTCAATGTGTTGGGACCCAATTATTAACTTTAATCTCCGACATTGAGATTATGAATATTTGCCCCATGGTGAACATTGAGAGTATATGAGTATTTGCCCCATGGTGAACATTGAGATTATATGAGTATTTGCCCCCAGTGACCGTGAGACATCACCATGGAGCAGCTTACCCAAAAATAAAGATTCAGGAGTCATTTGTTTTGTGTGAAAATGATTCACATGAGTAAATGAATCATATGTGAATCAATTGCATATGCAAAAGACTCACATGCTACGAAGCACGAGCACTTCCAAAATGTACACGTACCCGTACTGGGTACTTACCCATACACATACTGGGTATGGGTACGGCAAAAAATATATCGGGTACAATCAAACATACCCGGTATATTTTGACTTTGTGGGTAGAAATGGATATATTGTGGATACAGGATGGGTATGTTCCGGGTACCTTTGTAAGAGTTAAAAAAAAAAAAAACTTTTGTAAGAGTTTGAAAAAGTTAAAAATATAATTTTCAACTTTAGCCTTAACCCTTTTCGACGAACTTAAAAGGAAAAAGGCTTTAGCCTTAACCCATCTCCAATCCCCTCGTTTCCAACTAAAAGAAAAGAAAATGGAAAGGTGGAAAAAGAAGAAGGAAGGAATGAATGAATGCTAAATTATGAAATATAAAAAATAATATTGCTATCACTCTTTTTTTTCATTAGGTTGACTTTGTAATGGTATTAAGTAATTGTCGGCTTATTGCATCTCATAATTCTAACCAACTTTAATTATTAGCATATTGCATTATTAAAATTTTTAAAAATATAATTCTTTAATGGACGTATCCCAACCATACTCGTATCTTTTTTTTTTTTTAATGATTTTGCCGTATCGGCATAACCATAGCATACCCATATCAGTATCCGTACCGGTACTTGTGCTTCATAGCTCACATGTGATTCAGATTTTGCTGTTTGTCAATTTCACCAATTTGCACACGTGAACAAGTACATCCAATGTCCACATGTTTTTCACAAAAATCTAATAATCTATTATAGATCATGACCTCCAATTTGACCATCTAACCTTTCAAGATATTTTAAAGTTGATGAACGGCTCGGATATGGAAAACGGGCCCCACCAAAGTCCAAATCATAGATCTTATGGTCTCGAGCTTTTCAAAAATTCCTATACAATTTTGGGTGAATCAATTGTTGAAAATTGCCGACCTAACCATTTTGGACATTCTAAAGATTATAGACGGTTCAGATCTTGAAATAAAAGGCCAGATAAGTTTCAAAAAAATGAACCGGCCAGTTTGCATAGTTAATCACATCAGGTAGAGGATAGATCATAAATGGTTATAAGGTTTTTCACAATTTTCTCCCACTTTATAAGGAATTATGATCTGAAATTTAACTGCGTAGCCATTCATGGCATTTCAAAGATTTTAAATGGTTCAGATCTTGAAAAGGGGCCCCTTAGAAATCCAAAATTTAGATCTAATGGTCTGGACTTGTTCCCAAATATCTCATAATGTAGGACAATCCAACATCTGAAATTTGGTTGCTAGGCCATTTTTACCCGTATGAAGATGATTACCGGTTCAAATTATTGTTTTGGGGCTTGAAATAATGAATAATGAAAACATTAAAAAAACCCAGTAACCCCTACTTAGAAATCCACAGTTACTGTTAACACCGCGAGGTAACAGTATGCAGTGCAATGCTTTCCCACCGGTTGAGATGTGAAAATGAATGGGTCCTTTTAGGTTGATTTTCACACCATTTACACACGAGTTTTACGTATGTGAATCGGATATACACCAAACAAATGTGATTTATGGATAATCATTACAGATGTAATTCCATTACATGCGCAATGGACACAACCAAACGACCCCTCATTAAGTAAAAACCTCGTGGTGACGTCTTGCCACATCACCACTTAGCAACATGACATGCACTTTCTGCGTGCATGGCAGGCTGCCACTGGTAACGTGACATGGTCACCATGGGATTTTGTGGCAGAGAATCCCGACATCCTGCCCAAGCTACGCGCATGTATAGTAGTCTATCCTCGGTGATGTGGCGGACTGTAAGTGGTCCACCTACAGTCACCGCCGGAGGCAAATACTCAAAATACTCGGAGGATCCGGACTCATCCCGACCCATCACCAGTGGGCCCCTTCCCTTCAGTTTCATCGTCCCTACCATCCTATTATAGTATTATTCCAACGCATCGCCAATAAAAGTATTATGAATGTCACTATCAAAACATACTCATCTAGTAAGGCATTTCATTTTGATAATTCAGGTCACCATGTGGAAAGCGATACCAAACCATACCCGAACCCGCGTAAAATAAAATAAAAAAAAAAAAAGGAGTGCCCCAGTTGGTATTCCGCACTACTACTGTCATACCGCGCATTTCCTCTATAATGTAGCAAAAATGATCCGTGTTAAGATTAGAATGAGATTAAAATTAAGAAAACGATTAACGACAGATTAAGATCAGATTAGAGACCTGTCTTAGAGCAATGGCCGGATGATCCGTGTCCTCGATCTCGACCACACGTGCGCCACATTTCAAACCCTTCTTCCTCTCCTTCAAATCCTTCTTGCTCTCCTTGGCAGCAGGAGCCGTAGACGCCGTGAACGTGTACGTGCGCGAGATCGGAGCGTCCTTTCCCTTCCCCTTAATCTCAGCCGTCCATTTATAGCTCCTCTCAGCCCGCTCCACCTCCCGCCCGCACAAGTCCTTCTTCCCTCCTTTGATCTCCGCCACCAGCTTATACTTCTGATCCACGCCGCTCCTCTTCTCCGGCCCCTTCATCTCGGCCGTCCATTTGTACGTCCGATCCCCGCCGTCGATCGTACGGCTGAGAACCCGGTCGAAGCCGAGCTCGAGAGCGGAGACCCGATCGCAGAGGGACTTGAGGCAGGGATCCGGGACGGAGCGGTGGTGGAAGCGGCGGAAGGAGGCGGAGAAGGGGGTTCCGTGGATCTCGATGAGATCGGTGGCGGACTCGAAGAGGTCGAGAGGGTTTAAGTGGGGGAGGCAATGCGGGGGGATTTCGAAGGGGTTAGGGTTAGGGTTAGGGTTTAAGAAATGGAGAGGGAAGATGGGTTCTTCAATGAAGGGAGAGGAGTAGGGTTTAAGGAGGAGGGAGGTTTGTGAGCAGAGGAAGTAGGAGGGATCGAAGAGATCGCAGGTGCTGTAGAAGCGGTTCATGTTTGGAGAGGGTTTTGGGTGGTGGAAAGATGAAGAGTTCAGAGTATAGTAGAGGTAAAGGAGAAGGAAAGGTGAAGTATATATGTGTGTGAAGGGTGAAGTAAAAGTCAAAAAGGAGTTAACTAGTTAAGTATGGGAGAGGGTAGAATGGGAGTGAAAAAAAAAAAAAAGAAGAGTGAGAAAGGGGTGACGAGTAAAGTAGTTTTCTTTGGGAGTGGAGTACAGAGTGTGAACGGGTAAAGTAGTGTTAAATTAGTGGATGATGGAAATAAAAGGTGAGGATCGCCGCATGCACGTTTGAGGGGATGGAGGTGGGATGCCAAGCGAGAATTTAGACTCTTTGCGCCACGGTGACTTTGGACCACTGTAGTCCCCACGTAATCGTGTTACAATCCAGCCTTGGATAAGTCTAACACTGATCGCGGCGGAACTTGATGCAGGGCAGACTACTCAATTGGTTCTCTCACAGTCACTAAAAAGTTTTTTCTCGCTAAATTTTAATTTTACTCTAAATGGGGTAAGCTGCCCGTGTGACTAATTGCCTCTCGATGATGGCGTAGACTTTGAGTGGTACACCACGCTTACCATACATTTTGACTGCCTTAAGAGAGCAAATAATAAGAGCGGAGCCCTTTAGAGATGTGATTATCCTCTAATTAAAAACCTCATAGTGACCCACCTCACCATGGGGATAAGTGTGTGTGAGGTTTTTACTCATATAATCTCAATTTGTTTGTAATTTATGTCATCAATGTGTCAACAAGGCCTGGTGAGATTTAGCCATGTCATCAATGCGACAACTAAGGCCAAGTGAGATTTAGCCCTTTCAATACATTGTAATGTAAGGGATATATAGTGTGAGTGATGTGAATGACTTTGTTTTCTTAGAAAATCCCTAATCAATTGGACACAATGGGTAATTGATATTTGGTTGATCCTCTCGCTAGAGAGAGTTGCTTGAAAGAACGGGTATCACTGCTTCCCATATATCTGAGAGGATGATATTAATCCAAAATAAATTCTTCTCTCTTGTGCTAAATCTCACCACTAAAAACCATGGCTTATGTTCACATCAATCACTTTTATGGAACATTTAAATCAAATATTGTGAAAAAAATGCTTCATATTTTATAGGTAATTAATCTCATAATGGGCTAAAGTTTATGGCTGTGAAATCTAGGCAGCGCCCACACATTGGGAGGCATTAATTTTGGTAGATTTTTTTTAATAGATTGGCGTAATATAAGTAGCTTCACTCAAGCCTCGGAGGATTTGGACTCTTGGTTTAGGTGAAAACTGTGTTTTCAACCATCTTAAACTAATGCTTTGAGAGTTAGAGTGATTCGCGGCCTTTTTCTTCTTTTCCTTAACAACAATACCTTATTACCTTTTTATCTTTTAGTAAAATCAACACTATCTTATTACCTACAAATGGCATCAGTTCATGTACTTTTTTTGTTTTGAAGGAAGTCGTGTGTGTGCATCATCGGGGGTGATGGACCTTTTACTGGTATCCTTTACTTGTAAATTTACATGTGACTAGAAGATCTGGAAATTAAATATTGGTTAACTTTATGGAAAGCTTGTATGGTGTGTAGCTGTGAAACATTAAATACATATTACTAAGGGCTATGATCATTTAGTGACTAGTGATCATAATAAGAAAGTAGCTACCATGGGTCTCAATGTCTATTGTCTGAATCGCCGTTGCCCTCTAGGACTTGCTTTACTGGAAGACTAATTTAAGTAGAGAAATTAATACTGAAAAGATAAACCCGAGGAATCCGACCAGTTTTAAAAGCACTCATAACAAAGCCGCTTTTGGAGGACAGTGTCAAAAAGATATTTGCTTCTACAGTAAGTAGAAAAATAATAAAAAAAGATCCCCTTTACCAGTTCAAAATAGAGTGGTGCATTGAGTTCCAATAAATAATCTCATGCCTACAATACAACATTTATTTGATCTGCTTATTTTACACGGCCCTTCATAAAATGTCCATCAATCTCTAATTTTTCATTATTATTAAATCAGATCATTATATCATTAGTCAACTTAATCAATCAAGTGATGTAGAGAGAGAGAGAGAGAGAGAGAGAGAAAAGGGTTGTGATGAAGCGGTTGTCGAATGAAAAGGTGTGAGTAGGGCTGAGTCGGCCACACATGGTGGGTGGCCCTTTTTAACTTAGATAAGATCACAGAAAGTGTAGTGGGCAAAGGAGAATTAGTAAGGGCATTGTGGTCACCTTCTTTTCAGAGGGTAAGAAAGGGACAAAAGACTTAGTTAATAGAGAGTAGTTCGACACCGTGGGCCTGAAGGCCACGTGAGGGAGGGAGAAGCAAAGAAGAAATCTGTCAGGCGGACAAACGTAGAGATCTCCTGCCATGTCACATGGCGGAGGGTGTGTGCGGCCACTTCTCTGTTCCATCGAGGCGCCAAACTGTACGCTGTCTTGATTGAACTCCAAATGGTTCGCTTGTGTTAATCATCAATTAGGATTATTTGTTTTGAATAATTTATAACAAATATTTGAAAGAGGATTTTATGGGAAAAAGTTTTTTAAATTTGCATTAAATACAATTAAGTTCAATTTATTCATATCTACAAATTATAATAATTGAGCTCGAATTCGTGCAAAAAAAGTTTTTTTTGCATGTATAACTAATGTCACTCAGTTGTATATAGAAAAACAAAATGCGGAGAAAAAAGAAAGAAGAGAAAAAAATAAGAAAGGAAGAATAAGAGAGGGGAAAGGAAGAGGAAGAGAGGAAAAAGAAGAGAAAAAAACAAAGGAAAAGAAGAAGAAAAAGAGAGGAAGAAAGGAAGAAGAAGAGAGGAGAAAGGAAGAGGAAGAGAGGAAAATTTTGAATCCCTTGCTTTCTTCCTCTCTTCTTCTTCTTCATTTCTTCCTCTCTCTCTTTTTTTTCCTTTCTCCTCTCTTCTTCCTTTCTTCCTTGCATTTTTTTCCGCTGGGCTGAGTTTTTTTTTTTTTTTTTTGTAGGCGTCACTCAGCCTTGCAAGAAAAAAAAATTGTAGAGAAGAAATGAAGAATATAGGAGAAAGAAAAAAGAAAGAAAAAGAGAGGAGAAAGGAAGAAGAAGAGAGGAGGAAGGAAAGGAAGAAAAAGAGGAGAGGAAGAAAGGAAGGGATTAATATTAAGAGTTTTTTTTTCCTTTCTTCTCTTCTTTGTCCTCTCTTCTTCTTCCTCTCTTCTTTCCTCCTTTCTTCCTCTCTTCTTCTTCTTCTTTTCCTTCCTCTCTTCCTCTCTTTTTCTTCCTTTCTCCCTCTCTTCTTCTTCTTCTTCTTCTTTTCCTTCTTTTACTTACTTTCTTCTATATTCTTCTTCCTTTTTTCTCTCTTCCTCTTCCTTTTTTCTTCTTCCTTTCTCCTCTCTTCGTCTTCCTTTCATCCTCTCTTCATCTCCCTTTCTTCTTTCCTCTTTCTTCTCTCTTCTTCCTTTCTTCTATGCATTTTTTTTTTCTATGTACAGCTGAGTGACTCAGTCACACAAGCCAAAAAAAAAAAAACACAAATTCGAGCGCAATTGTCCCAATTCGTAGATATGAATAAATTGGGCTTAATCATGTTTAATGCATATCTAAGAGGCTTTTTTCTCGTAAAATCTTCTATTTGAAATGTTGTGTTTTTTGAGTTATGATGTGGTATCTTATCAAATGCTTTGTTTGATAAAAAAAAAAAGGAGTTGCAAAAGTTACATCGACTGTTATTCATCTTATACAACCAAAAACAAAATAATAATAATAATTATTATTATTATTATTATCAAAGTGCTCCCAACCCTTCTCTCCCAATACACTTTTTCTCTCCCACTCTCCTCTTTTCACCCCTTCCCCACCTCCCCCTTGGGCCGGTAGAGAAGTGTCTCCCTCTCGTTCTTCCTTTTCCTATTCTCTTCCTATTCTTCTTTCTTTTCCTCTCCTCTCCCTCCGTTTTCCACTCCTCTCCTCATCTCTCCTCTTCTCTCCCTCTATCTCTCTTCTCCACTATTGTTCGACCATGCTCACTATTGTCCAACCTCGTAAGGCTGAACAAGACAGCCTCCCTCTCCCTTCCTCTTCTTTTCCTCTCCTCTCCCTCCTAGTATTCCTCTCCCTCTATTCTTTCTCTCCTTTCCTTTTCCTTTCTCTTTCCCCCTTTCCTCCTTTCACCCCCTCGTCATAGCAGGGAGACCTGATGCGAGGATGGGGAGAAAGGGGGAAAGGAGAAAAGGAGGGAAAGGGAAAAAGAGGGACAACATAGGGAGGGAGAGGAAAAGGAGGAGGAGGAGGGAGAGAGAGAGAGAGAGAGAGAGAGAGAGGGAGCGCCTCTCTGCCGGCTAGAAGGGGAGGTGGGGAAAGGGAGGAGAGAGGAGGGAGGGAGAGCAAGGATGTGTAAGGAGAGAAACGGTAGGGTCATTTTGGAAAGTTTTGGTTTTTTTGTTTTTTTTTTATTTTTTTGCCATGTAGGATGAGTAAAAGTCAATGTACGTTTAGCAGCTCCCTACAAAAATTTAGAATTCATTTCCATGTGAAAAGCCACTTTTTGTTATATGAGATATTATCATAAGTGGATGCCCACAATGGGGCCAATATTAGATAAGGAAAGTACTTAAAGTTAGAGTCCTGCTATATTTGGTTGCTTTTGGAGGAATCAATTTTATTTTATAAATAAGACCCTCATCCCCTTTATTATGTACACATCCTATTCTAATAAGAAGATCTCTCTCATTCTCTCTCTCTTATTACGTTATCAACACGAGAAAAGCCCCCCCATCCTCATCTTTCGTGTAAGAACACAACATCTTCATCCTTGATGTGTGTGCAAGAACAGAAGCCCCCCCCCCCCCCCCCCCTCCCTTCCCTCACCATTGTTTTAATTTTGCCTTGACTTACATACAGGAACGAAAGCAAGCCCTCCCACCATTACTGCCTTGATCCAGGTTGAAGTACAAGCCTTGTCCACTTACCGTTTTGCTTTAGCCAGCATGAGACAAAAGGTTGGATTGCCTTTTTGCTACACCTGTTTGAATGTTTCCATTGCATTAGGTTGGGATACCTGACCCAATCCGACTGGACTCGACTCGACCCAACCTGGACCTAACTCGACCCTCCAGATTCAGCAAATCCATTCGATCAAAGCTTGTTTAACCAAATCAAAGGTAGAAATCTCGTTTATACGATATCTTGGCCATCTAGAGTGTAATTAACGATCCATTTGAACTTACGCAAAGCTTGCGAGCAGATCTACACGTTAAAATTGAAAGGAGGAAGATCCAAAGGTAAAAACAATTTTTGTTATTTATAATCTTTTATTAGTTTAATAACTATATATACATATATTCTTATTCTTATTACTCTTATTTATAAATGAATGGTTCATTTTTTTTAATAAAGGAAGATCAAGATAGATGGATCATAAATAATAACTTGAAGTTTTATATTAATATGGACCTGCAGTTCTATACAAACTAGGAGTTCTTCTCTAATCCGGACAAGAAGATTAGTGGGTTATTAAAATCTGAAACTAGAAGTTCCCAAATCCACAATATGAACTCGAATATTCATATTTCTAATCAAACATGAAATTTGATATTTAGATCCAAAAATAAAACTGATAGGCTATAATATCAAGCCCGAAGCCTTGATAGAACCTAAAGTTCTAATTAAAAAACTTGAAGTTCTAATTCGTGAATCTGAAATTCCAAATCAATCCAGAAGCCTTGCCAAAACCCGTTGTTTTGGTTTATTGAAGTTGATAACCTGATGTTTTCAATTTTAAATAGGCAAAGTTGATCGACATGACTTACCCCTTGATTTATTCTAAATGCTTTAAAGTTTGATTGTTTTATCTTTTATCTTTCTCTGCATATCAATGATTATGTATATTTTTTATAGCTCTTGCATAATGTCAAATTTAGTCAAACTTGAATTCAAAGCTCTTAACATTACCGGGGATAACTACTATCCTGGTACTTGTATGCAGAAATATACCTGCAATCCAAGAAACTCGGAGAGACAATAGTAGAAAGTAAGGAGTCCTCAAAAAATAAGGCGTTGGCACTTATCTTCTTGTGTCATCATATACATGATGACCTCAATAACGAATACCTCATTGAAGAGGATTTAGCCGATCTTTGAAAATCTCTAAAAGATAGATATGAACACAAGAAGATGATCATATTACCAGCAGCTTAGAACGAATGACTAAACCTAAGATTTCAGGACTACAAATTAGTATCTAAGTACAACTCTACTCTTTTCAACATTGTTTTCGGTTAAGATTGTGTGGGGAAAAGATTACAGAAGAGCAGATGTTAGAGAAAACATTATCCATTTTTTATGCATCGAATGTAATCCTGCAACAGTAGGTTCACGAACGACGTTTCTCTAAGTGCTCAGAACTAATTTCTTATCTCCGTATTGCTGAGCAATATAGCAAAGTCCTGATAAAGAACCACAACTCTAGACCAACTGGATCTATGGCAATGCCTGAAGTAATTACCAATTTTAATTCCAACAGATGTAGAAGAAGTGGACATGGGAGAAACAACCCCTTCAGAAGAGGTGAAAGAAACAACTCCTCTAGACAAGGAGGATTTTGAGGTCGCCCCCCCACTCCACCAACCACAAAAAAAAATAAAAATAAAAAACCACCAGAAATGGTTTGATCGTTATAAAAAGCAAAATCAGGATCAAAATCAGAATCCATCAAATAAATCAACCCACCGTTTTGATGACTCTTGCTACGGGTATGGAAGGAATGGGCATTGGCTACGAAATTGTCTTACACTAAAAGAAGTGGTGGAACAATATAAAGCATACAATGCCTCTATTCATTCTGCGGAGTCAAATGATCTGGAAGATTAGAATTAAGATACAGTCCTACAAAAATGATGATTATTAGTTTGATATCACAAATTTGGAGACTAGAGATTTTTTTGAAGACGAGAATAACCAACTTCTGGGCAATAAGGCATTTCATGCTAAGGCGGGGACCCCTCCTAGCATGGTCCAGAAGACTAAAATAATTTTTTTATTATTTTTGCAAAATCGCTATTTGGAATGATGTTTTCAGATGTTTATCTTTCATAGATATTTATGATGGATGATTTATTATTTTCAGTTTATTAATTTGATGAAAATTTTATAGATGTTTTTTTTATGTGACTACTTAGTTATATTATTCTATTATCTTTGTTTAAAGGTATGGATCACGGAACTGAGGATACTTACTGTTTTGTAGAAAGTGCCACAACACATACCATTCTGAAAAAACCAAAAGTTTTTCTCAGAATTGGTATTTAATCCACAAAAGACATCACTATAGTTGGACTCGTGCAAATAATTGAAGGCTCCAAAAGAGTCGATATGATGTTACCGAATGGTACCCATCTATTCATTAAAGATGTGTTGTTCTCCAGTAATTCCTGAAAAACTTGTTCAATTTCAAAGGCATCAAAATAAATAGATACCATATTGAGACTGCTAATAAAAATAACAAGGAAATGTTACTTATCGTTACTAGTATTGAAAGCCAGAAGCAAATACTAGAAACATTAAGTGTGCTCTCTTTAGGGTTATATTATGCGACAATATCTATCGTCGAATCACATTCGATTTTAAGCAAAACGATACCGTTAATCCCGAAGCTTAGCAATCCTCAGACTTTATTGCTTTGGCATAATAGGTTCAGACACCCTGGGATTACCATATTAAAGAACATTGTTAATAACTCTGTTGGGCACTCCTTAGCAAATCATAAATTGACCATACCTAATGGGTATCTATATATCCCATGTTCACAGAGAAAACTAATCACTCAACCTTTTTTTGTTAAAATTGCATTAGAATCCCTATCTTTTCTGCAAAAGATCCAAGGAGACATCTGTAGGCCGATAAATCCACCTAATGGACATTTTAGGTATTTTATGGTTTTGATTAATGCTTCTGCCCGTTGGTCGGATGTTTGCCTACTTTCAATAAGGAATATAGCCTTTGCCCGCTTATTGACCCAGATCATTAAACTTAGGGCCCACTTCTCTGATCATCCTATTAAGTTTAAATGACTTGACAATGCGAGCGAATTTATATCACAGGCCTTCGGTGACTACTGTTCATCTCTCGTCATTATTGTCGAACATCTTGTCCCTCGTGTTCATACCCAGAATGGCTTAGCCGAATCCTTGATTAAATGCTTCAATTTTTTTTTAGGACTATAATGATGCAGTCCAAATTCCTAGCTAGTGCTTGTAGACATGCTGTGTTACATACATTAATGCTCATTAGACTTCGACCCACAACCTTACATCAATACTCCCTTACACAACTTATATTGAGACATCAACTTAATGTCTCTCATTTGTGTAAGTTTGGTTGCGCAATTCTAGCCCCTATACAGCTATACCACCCCCTTAGCGTACTAAGATGAGACTATAATATAGATTGGAAATCTGTGTAGGTTATGACTCTATTTCAATTATTCAATTTTTAGAACCAATGACATGGGGTGTTTTTACTGCCCATTTTGTAGATTGTCAATTTGATAAGACAAAATTCCCGCCGTTATGGGGAGATAAGATAATTCATAAAAAAACATATTGTTCGTACAGAACAACTAGTTCCTAAAGAACGGCGTGAACTAATGTGGAATACTTCCACTTCGTCTCATTTGAACCCACATACCCCATGAAGTACGTAAAATTGTACACTTACAAGAAATTGCAAATAAATTACATAGTGCATTTAACAATACAGATAATGCAACTAAGTCACATATGCCAGCTATAAATGCACCTACTAGAATTAATGTCCCTATAAGACAAAGTCAAAAAGTGGCAACAAAAGAATCTATAATACACCAGCAGCATGGCAGACCTATAAGTTCAAAAGATACAACTCTAAGGAAATTGAGAAATATACAATCATTATCATATTTTCCTAAAGCACTCTTGAAGAGGTTCCTTTCGAAGAGGCATATAACGCTCCGGAAGAAGTTATGTCAAAATTTGCTTTCTCTAATATAACGGAAGTCCCTGATAAGACTGTAAAAGCTCTTGAAGAGGCACCGGTATTGGATAATGAGGAGATCTTTATACTTTATAATTATTCAAGAGAGAGTGGCATAAAAAGGAAATTTTCATCAATAACGCATTTGCATATGCGGTATCTACACAAATATCAAGGGAACATGAGGATAATGATTGGGATACAGAACTACGTACTATAAATGAATGTCGACAAAGGAAAGATTGGCCAAAATGAAAAGGTATCATTACAGTAGAGTTAGAGTCTCTCAATAGACATGGTGTATTCAGACCTATAGTACAAACTCCAAAAGGTGTTAATCCTGTAGGTTACAAGTAGGTTTTTGTAAGGAAAATAAATGAAATGAATGAAATTAATAGATACAAGGCAAGACCTGTGGCATAAGGTTTTCTGCAGAAACCTGTGATTGATTATGAAGAAACATACTCCTCTGTTATGAATATAACAACATTCAGATATTTGATAAGTTTAGCGGTTTTTGAAAATTTAAACATGAGACTTATGGATGTTGTAACCATTTATTTGTGTGAGAACTTAGATACTAAAATTCATATGAAAAATCTGGGAAGGATTTACTTTGCTTGATGCAAAGCCCAAGAGTACGTACTCAATACAAATGAGACAATCATTGTACAGCTTGAAGTAATCAGGAAGAACGTAGCACAATCGTCTTAATAAATATTATCGAAGAAAGGATATGAAAACAATCACACTTGCTCATGTATCTTCATAAAGAAATCCTTAAAAGGATTTGCAATAGTAGCAATTTATGTTGATGACATAAATTTGATCGAGACTCCAAAAGCACTTGAAATAACTGCTGACTATTTGAAAAGAGAGTTTGAAATGAAAACCCATGGGAAAACAAAATTTTGTCTCAGCCTGCAGATCGAAAACAGTTCTAGTAGAATATTAGTTCATCAGCTAATTATACCTAGAATGTCTTGAAACACTTTGGTATGGATAAAACACATCCACTAAATACTCTCATGGTTGTTCGATTTTTAGATATAAACAAAGACCCATATCATCCAATTGAGAAAAATAAAAAGGTATTAGGTCCTGAAGTACCATACCTAAGTGCCATTGGTGCTTTAATGTATTTAGCACGATGCATTAGATTGGACATTTCATTCTCAGTGAATATACTAACTAGATACAGTTTTGTGCCAACGCAAAGGCACTGAACTGGTATCAAATATATCTAACACTATTTACGTTGCACAATTGATTTAGAACTCTTTCATTGTAAAATTTCTAAGTTCTTAGAATATACAGATTTAAGATATCTCTCTGATCTTCATAAGGGTCGACCACAGAGAAGTTATATATTTCTTAATGGTAATGCTGATATTTCTTGGCGCTCTACTAAACTGACTTTGGGAACTATTTCTTTTAATCACACTGAGATTTTAGCCTTCTATGAAGCTAGTAGGGAACGTTTATGGCTAAAATCTTTAATTCAACATATTTGTAGTTCTTGCCAATTGTATCTTAGTACAGGTATCCCGAACGTTAAAGACAATAAGACATGTATTCAATAGATTAAAGAATGATACATTAAAGGTGACCATACAAAGTATATTGCACCAAAGTTCTTTTCACATATGAGCTTCAGAAGAACAATGAGATTAAAGTCAAGCAAGTTTGTTCAAGCAACGACCTGGTTGATTTATTTACTGAGTCATTACCAAAGTTCAACATTCCAAAAGCTTGTACATGAGGTTGGCATGCATAGAGTCTACCATCAAACAATGTAAACGCTATTGTTGTCAAGGGGAGTAAATAATCAGATGAAAACTTCCTGAAGCATGCTACCCAAGACATATATGCACCGCACTCTTTTTCTTTTCTAAGTTTTATTCCACTGTGTTTTCCCAGTTAAAGTTTTAACGAAGCAGCATTATGTATATCCAACACCACTTCAATAATTTTGTAGAACGTTGTACTCTTTTTCCTTCGTTTTGGTTTTTATCTCATTAGGTCTTTCCTTTGCAAGGTTTTAATGATATAACTATTATTAAATGTGGGCATCTAAGGAGGTGTGTTATAAGAAATATTATCATAGGTGCCCATATTGGAGCCTATTTAAATATGGAAAGCACTTAGGGTTAGAGTCATGCATATTAGGTTACTTGGGGATGAAGCAATCTTATTTTATAAATAAGACCCTCCTCCCCCTTATTATGTACACACCCTATTTTAATAAGAAGATCTCTCTCATTCTCCCTCTACTTTTTTCTATCTCTTATTACATTTAACCTTATGAATTCTCCAAATTTCAAAATTCCAAATGTTAGGGGGAGTTGAACATTTGGAATTTTACTTTGAGGGGCAGCATTTGAAGTTCTCAAAATTCTCCCAGACATAAATTCTCAAAATTCTCTTAACCAAACAGACACTTAATCTTGGGACCTTCTAAATAAACAATAAAAGCATCTAAATTGACACACCATTTAAAAAATTAAAGACTTCCTAAAATACCCCCAACTCATTCTCTAACCACACTCCTTCCTTTTCCCTCCCTCCTTTCTCCTCCCCTTCACCACCTCCCCCTCCGGAGAGACAAGCTCCGGCAGACTCTCCCTCTCCCTCCCCTTCTTCCTCCTCCTCCTCCTCTTCCTTTTCCTATTCCTCTCCCTCCCTCTATTCTCTTTCTATCCCTCTCCCTCCCTTTCTCCTCACTTCCCGCAAGCAGCTAGAGATCTCGATCTCCCTGTTGCAGAAAAACCGCCTATAGGGAGGGGGAGAAATGGGGAAGGAGGAGAGAGGGAGGTAGAAACAAAGAGATAGAATAGACGGAGGCAGAAGAAGAGGAAGAAGAAAAGGAAGAGGGAGAGGAAGGGGAGGGGAGGGAGAGTACCCCTCTACTGCCAGAGCTTGTTGCTTGCTGGAGGTGGAGGTGGGAAAGGGGAGGAGAGATGAAGGAGGGAGAGAGAAGGCTTGTCGAGAGAGAAAAGGGCGGTGGGGGCATTGTGAGGAATCTTTAATTTCTTTTTTCTTTTTTAAATGGTGTGTCAATTAAGATACTTTTGTTGTTTATTTAGAAGCTTCCTTTAATCTTTTGTCCTCAATTTGATGTTTTCAAACAGGTAAAATATGCTCGTGCTTAGCACGGGCAATTTCTAATTTATAATAATAAAAAAGAATTTTACTAGAATAATTCCTTTAGATTCACAATAAACCAAAAACAACCTAAAAGATATGCATTAACCTTAATAGTCTCAAGGGCCCTTTTTTTGTTCCATTTTTTATTTCTTTTTTTTTTTTGTTGCTTTGCCTAGTAGTGATATCCCCACTCACCTGCATACAGGAGCAGGAATATTTCTATTTATTTTTTCTTCTTATTCACAGTTAAGCAGGGATATTGCCACCCAGATTAAAAAGAAAAAAAAAAAGAAAAAAAAAACTTTATTTCGGATGGTGCTCGCAAGGTGATGGAGGTTGGATGGTAAAGATGGGTGAACTTGAAGATGATGGTGAAAGAAAAACGTTAGAGATTCTTGGTTACAAGTATAAGGTTGGTTTAGATGTTGTGAACTGGATTGGTATGGAAAGGGGATACAAAGGGAATGAGATGAGATGATGATGGGGTAGAACACTTGGACGATGATTACAGGGTATTTAATGAAATGATTAAAAGGGACACTTGTTTGTAGAACACTTGGGCGACATTTATGGAAAGTGTGAGCTTAGGCAATGCCCATATGGCGTTTGATGAAATGATTGAGAGGGATGTCTGCTTGTAAAACACTTTGATTACTGGCTATACAAAGAAATGTGATCATAAGGTGGGTTGCAGAGAGTACGGTAGAAAAGAGAAAAAGAAAATGAAAGAAAGAAACGACAAAAGATGGGTTTGAGAAATAGAGAGAGGGAGGGGGAGGGGGGGGGGAGGAGAAGGTGAGTTATAGGAGATGAGGGTAAAGTTTCATTCGTTTGGCTTGAAAAAGATGAATGGGCTCAGATGAATTTATTTAAGTTATGGAAGAAAAATGGATGTGGAAGATTATAGATTTAAATGGGTATATGTGATATTGAAGTATTCTGGTAATAAGCTCCCACTTGCACCCAAATTTAAGACCATGAGATTATCATATCATAAAGGAAAATGTTGTGTGGGTAAGGGGTTAGTTTGTAAAGGTGGAAAGAGTTGGAGGAAAAAAGAGGAGGAGAAAGAAGAAGAAAAGGAAAAACGAGCAAGGATATCCTATTCGTATATGCAAGTGAGTGGGATTATAGCCGCTCTGGCAAAAAAAAAAAAAAAAACACAAAAAGGCTCCTTGAGACTATTGCTGTGAATACATATATTTCAGGTCTTTTTTTTATCAACAGAGAGTCTAAGGGGACTTTTTTGGTAAAATCCTCTAATAAAAGTATTAAATAATATTTATTTTAAATTATTTTAAGGTGGTAAAAAATTGCATTCAAACTTAAAATCTAAAATAATAAAAAAAGGATAATTGGTGAATTTAAAAATGTAAGCACTTTAACTATTTTGAAGTGGCTTTAGTATTTTACTTCAAATATTTTTTTGAAATCAAAAGAATAAATTCATACTAAAAAAATTGATAAAAATACCACAAGGTACAACATGAAAATAAAACCCCATAGACAATCCAAAAAATAAAAATAACCTAAAAGAAACATATAAATCCATGAAAATTCAATACCTAAAAACCAAAAAATTGAAGCTAAAAAATATAAGAAAAAACATAAATCCATAAAAACTTATTATCACAGAAACTAAAAAGAACCCTTCAAACATTAAAAATAAAAAAATAAAAAGAAATTATGATATAAAAAAATAACATTAAAACACCAAAGATAAATAAAAAGGAAAACAAATTAAGAGAGGGAAGTGGTATGACATGATCGTATAGTAGCAATCATTAAAATATAGTTGTGAGAGTCGTGTTCCACTCACTCTTATTAATTTTAATTATGTAATTGAAGAGAGATTAAAGAGTGTATACCCAATTAAATTTCATCTAAAATATAAAACCATGATGGGATTGTACGAAATAAGGAATGAAATGTTCATACGGTAATCTTTAATATAGCATAAGATAAGATTTGCTTACCTATGACATAAAATAATAAGGGTGTTCATGGGCCCATTGGATTGGACTGAGGAATGATCATGCCCGGCTTGACTTTTGAGCTTATGGACCAAGCCCAACCCAAGCTTGGATTGGGTCATAATTGGATAACTTGAGCCCAGATCGCTTGAAGAATATTAAGCCTTAGCCTTGCCCAAGCTAAATACTTGCCATTAGCCCAACTGGTTTCGGTTCTTATCCTCCAACGAGATGCCATGCATTCAATACCTACTTCCCTCTTTTTTTTTTAACTCAATTTCTTTTATAGACGGGTTGGATTGGGCTTGATCTCTCTATCATTCAATCCTAGCCCAACCCGAGTACTCAAACTCAAGGTCCAAGTATGGGTGCTCATGAACCAAGCTAGCCTTAGACCGACCCGGGCCCAACTAGCTCTGAACTAGGATTAGGCCTTACGTTTTAGAACTTGGGTCGGGCCTGGATTTAATTTTTGGGCCAGGCTTGAATTAAGTTGTTGAGAGCCCAAAGCCCGACACAGCCCACCAATTATAGTGTCAAATTAGTTTTGCTATAGTAAATGAAGTAGCCATTAATTTTCAGTTGTTTGGTTCACTCTAATAAATGAAGCCTTTAATTTTCAGTTGTTTAGTCCACTATAAATAATGATGAAGTCCTTAATTTTGAGCTATTTGGACTTACGAGAGCATTTCTTTAGGTGTTTAGACTTACAATGTGGGCCACCTCATGTACATCTGAATGCACAAGCCTTTTGTTGGTGGTGATTATAGAGTCCGTTCAATGGCATCGTATATAGGGCCCGTTTCTTTATAAGAATTCTAAGAATTTATGTATAGAGGAATTTCATATTCTTCAAAAGCTGTCTCGTTAGGTGGAATTTCAAATTCCTTCTCTTGGTAAAGCATTTAAAATTCCAACAAAATGCATTAAGAATGGAAATCCAAAAGGTAAGTTAGGGCCTATTTCTTTATTAGAATTTCTACCGGGAATTTGGAATGTTGGGGTTTCTTAGATATTATGTGATATCTTATTCCCCCTGAAATTTGAAATACAACGCTTCTTTCATCAGAAATTCAAATCCTAGCATCATAAAAGGTCTCAATGACTTTTTGGAATTCTTGATGCATTTGGTTGGAATTCCAAATGCTTAACCAAGAGGAGGGATTTGAAATTTCACCTCAAGGGAACAACTTTTGGAGAATTAAAAATTCTTCCAGACATGAATTTTTTAAATTCTAGTAGTAAAACAGGGTCTTGAGAATGTTTAGGTAGCTGGAATTTGAAATTCTAGTGAAAATAACACTATATTTCAAAATTTAAGGGACATGATGTAATATCATGTCCAAGAGAACCCCACATACCAAATTCTCATAATGCTGATAAAGAAATGGGCTAGGTTGGGTCGAGTCACTTTAGGCCCAAGTCAGGCTTGGGCCTATGGTATTAAAGAAGGGTAGGGCCTAGATATTCCTTAGCCTGGCCAAAGAACACCTTAAGGTCCAAGCCCAAGCTAAAGCAGACTGGGCCTGATATGGGCTTAGGCTGGCCTGATTCGTGAACACCATTGGATAAGAAAATCTAACTATGGATTGACTGATTATAGACCCCTAGAAGGTTGAACTCTTTCAAAGGAAACTCCTTTAAAAATAACTAAAATAAAAAATTTCTTTCAAATTCCTAAATTCTACCCCCTAAAGTAAAATTGATTCAAAATTAACATCGAAATTGGGCTCCAATTTTTCATTTAATTAAGAAATTAGCGCTGAATTGGAAAATCAAATCCTATTCATATAATGATGGTTATTACATTAAGTACTAGCGGTATTTTACAAGAAAGGCATAAATCAATGTAAGTTTCTTAGTTTTCTAAGATTATGAAGAAAAGTAGTCTTGTTGAGGGAGTAATTTTTTTCAGAAGACAAATGTGCCACTAGTTCGGGTAGAAGAATTTAAAAAGTTCTTCCCCGAGAGTTCTATGTGTTCTCTAAATGTTACTTTTCACAGTCTCTTCTTCATTAAGATGGTAGTATGTCTAATCTTACTTCCATCAAACTATCCACCGTTGAGTTGAATCGATAAGAAATCTAAGGTTAGAAGACAACTAGACTTATGGCTATAATCAAGGACTAGAATAGTTTGATGGGGATTTTCTTAGTGATATTACCCATGCGATAGCCTTTAAACTTGAAATTGGCTCCAATACAGATAAAGTTAAATATTTTCAACAGGGTAAGGTTGGGGCCCACCTGGGGACCGAGGGGGCAGATTTGAAGGACTCCCAGGACCCTCCTCCTTGTAAAAAGCCAATCCAAACCGTGGTTTCTATCATCTTCTTCTGGGCCCTAAAAGTTTAATGGTCAACATATCATTCGTATAGGTGCACAATCGATCCAACGGTCCAGTAAATTTGGATTTGACAAAAAATTGGTGGACATGTAGAATTTAGGGAAATCGTGTGTTTGGTCTGTTTTGATGGATCAAGGGTAGGCCCTAAGGGCTTGAGCTTATAGAATTTCTTATATAAGGTTGAGCTTAGAGAAACTTTTCCCATAGGATATTGCAAAATTCAATGTGTGTAATATTGCATGACCCTAAGATATCATGCAAATAATTTTGTGGAACATACTTAGACTTTGACAATTTATAGTTGACTCTATATACCATTATCCATAAGGAGACTCCATGTACCCCGCCAACACTATATTGAGGAGTGGGCTTTGCTAGAGTGAGAGTGTTAAAAAGTATTTATATTGTTCGTACTAACACCTCAATGATTTGGTAGAAATTATTAGCTAAAACACTTAACATGGTATTAGATTCAACCGATCATGAGTTTGAATTTCCAAGAGGAATGACACCACCCGCGTTTATATGTTTTGAAATGTTTAAGCTTTAAATTTGTCCTTGCCCTGTCTAAACAAGGCTGAATAGAACTTGTTTGATAACGTCATAAAATTTTAATTAAAAAAAAGCAAGAGAATTATAAGATGTACAATATGGGACCCACCTCTTTATTATTTGATCTATTATTGTTATATATGGTACCCACCTTTAGAAATTATAATATGGTACAAACCTTTATAAATTAGAACATATGGCCTACATACTTAGAATTTATAATGTGAGCCCATCTTTTGTGATTGTGAACACAAAACCTATATTTAGAAATTACTTGGTATCTATATTTAGAATTTAAAGCATGGGGCCCATAATCATGGGATTTACAATGTTTGCCAGCCCATCTTTTGTGATTGTGAAAACAAAACCTACATTTAGAAATTACGTGGTATCTACATATAGAATTTAAAATATGGGGCCCATGAGTATAAGATTTACAATGTTTGCCAGCCCATCTTTTGTGATCATGAACACGAAACCTACATTTAAAAATTACTTGGTGTTTACATTTAGAATTTAAAACATGGGGCTCATAATCATAAGATTAACAATATTTGCCCATCTTTATAGGAATTATAATGTGGGGCCATTTATTTGTGATTATGAATTTGAGACCTACACTTGGAATTACAAAATCGTGCTCACCTTTTGAAATTAACATATGAATCCGACATTCATTGGATTTACAATATGGGTCAACCTTTTATGATTTTGACTATGTGATCCACTTTTAGGAATTATAAAGTTGAGTTACAGTTTTTTTATTATTATTATCACATGGGCTCCACCTTTAAAAATTAGAATTTGGTGCCCTCTAATATAAATTAAAATATGGGGCCCACATTTATAGGATTTATAATGTAGTCCTACGTTTTGAGAATTTATAATGTGAGCTTACTTTTTTGTGATCATGACCATGTGACTCAACTTTAGAAATTACAAAGGGGGGCTAACTTATTTGAAATTGTGAGATTACCTTTTGGATGAGTGATGGGATTCATAGTAATCTCTAAATGGACTTCTTTAGTTTAGGAGATAAGCAGAGAAAATAACTGTGCCATTATGTTACGTTGTTCTTAAAAAACGAAGGGTTTTTTTTTTTTTTTTCTGGTTATAGCTTTCCTATGCTAGCGAATTAAGATTTTTGAATTTCTTCTAGCAAGTTCAAAATTCGGAATAATAATTTATACCTATCAAACATGTTTTCTGCGATCTTGTCTCATGGGAGCATCTGAAATATGGCATGATCCAAACACATCCTTAATTCACTAATTAGCACAAACCTAAGTGGACCTCACAAGCAACACTGCGTATGACAGTAAGTAGTTTGCTCCAAGGAGAACTTAACCCCCACATATTGATGTCATATGCATGAACCCAATTGATCTTTCTTTTACCTTTTTTAAAGAAACCTTTTCACGACAATAATAGACATAATTTGATGCTAATATCTCTCTCTCTCTCTCTCTAATATCCATTGTAAGTGTGGCTTTAGCACATATTAGAGTATGACCAAGATTATGAATAATATACATTTACAACTGTTAGATTGGTGGGCCTGGGTTTGGGTGGTTGATTTGGTTGAAATCTGGTGTACCCCATCACCCATTGAAGAGTACCCATGGTACAAAAGACCGCATTTGTCCCACATTGGAAGTATCCAGTTCTTAACCCTTGGCATATATCTGCGGCTTGTCGTTAAACCTCATATGATGCATTTTTTTAAAGCTACGAGACTTTGGTCAAACAAGACAATATTTTGTGAATAGTAGCCCAATTTCCTTCTTAATAGAGAACAATGTGAGATGCAATAGGACTTAAGTGATGCACTAAATCTAGTTGAAATCTGGTGTTTCCATTACCCACTAAAAAATATTCAGGATACAACCATACTAGAAACATCCAATTCTTATCCTTGATAGTTGGGCATTTGCTGCATAAAAGACCCCTTGTTATATTATATAAAAAGAACATACCATACAAGAAGCACCAGTGGTCTAGTGGTAGAATAGTACCCTGCCACGGTACAGACCCGGGTTCGATTCCCGGCTGGTGCACGATTTTTCTCTTCATTTTTTTTATTTCCTGCATGCAACCTTTGGATCTCAGGGGGGCACAACGTTGTCTCAACTCAACTAAATTTGAAATCACTTTGAAATTCAGATTCTAGCGAAGGGTTTCTTTAAGTGAAACTCAACCCCTCATTATCTTTAACATTAAACATAGTTGCATAATCAAATCAAGGTGCATCTGACCCATTGATGGCCCTGTTAAATTTAATATTATCCATGGCTATGCTAAGAGTGATTTAATTCCATAAATTATACCTTTTACAGGAACTTGGATCCACACTTCTTCATCTTCATCAATGCTGTCTGCACTCGACCCAATTTGACCTCACACCGGTTTTTTTTTTTTTTTTTTTTTAAGAGAAACACAAGCCTATATCATGTAAAAACTTAAACAAAGTTGCATCCTATCAAGGTGCATCTCACCCATTGATGGCACCGTTAAATATAATGTTATGGCTATTATGCTAGTGATTTAATTACATAAACTATATGTTTTTTCAGGAACTTGGATCCCCACATCTTCTTCATCTTCATTAAGCAAGTGTTCTTTTAAATCAATGAAGTCTCACCTAATACTGTGATTCAATACTTCTTCACACACCCCTCAATGCCACTGTTTTTAGTAACTTCACATTCGATCAGGTCGCATTCCCAACTTAAGTATTGATTGCAAATATGATTAGCACCAATGCAATATTGGATCAAAATAATGTTTCTGTCACATATTTTCATAATACATAAATGAAATTGGATAAATGGCACTGCAATAGTCTACAATTGCTTATTTTTCAGCACATACAAAAAAATTTATTACAGTGGCTATTCAAAGGCAAGATGTTCAAATGCTCGCTTTACAATATCTTTGGAAATCTTCATGTGCTTGTAAAATGAATGAGTGATCATCCCATTCGTCACGAAAGGACTCTGGACGGGCCACCTTGTTTTTCCCGGTCATTACATACATTTGCTTCCGCCACTCCTCCACAGCAGGATACCCACACTCAGCTGCAAGCTCATCCGTGTAATCAAACTGCATGCAATATGATCACCAGAGTGTTAGAGAACACAACCCAAGTTAACGGAGGAATATTAGTCAACTAAAATTGTGAATCTATATAGCCTTGATTCCCATGAAATGATGGACAACAAACCAAGTAGCTTTTTCTTGCCCACAAGTTAAAAATGCCAGAGAAACAGACACATTTTGGAATAGGTTCATCTTAATATTATGATAGGGAAACAATATAGCAAGAGCTGACTGCATGTAAACATCCAAGAGAGAGTCCGCTGTGTTGGATTGCACAAGGGGTTGCAGTAGACTGTTGATTCAAGCCCAATAAAAGAAAGAAAAGCACCAAAATGAGAAAAAGAAAAAAAATATATACAGAAGTGATCCACACTAAAGAGATGATAAAACACCATCTCTAACAATGAAAAGGAAATGCATATCAAAACTCACATATGGAATCATTCCATCCAAATAAACCGAGTCAGATGTACCAACTTGATGAAGTTTGCGTTTTTGGCCAGTTCAAAAACAGCAACACTAATACACGGTATTCAAAATCAGTAATTCATAATGGGTTTATTATGAATCTACGAATGTGGATGACAGAACATCAATGATGATGAGTGTAGTTGTGGTTAAGAATAGCTAGATGAGTAAACCATCATGTCTCAAATCAGCCACCAATGACAGCAAATGGCTTTTCTGAAGTACTTTGATATTAGAATTCCTCCAAGTAATGCTGAAAGACACACAAAAATGATATCTTATATTTCACACTATCCAGAACTTTTAAGTTCAGTGAACATCTACAAAACAAACTAGTTTGGGAAAACTGGACTAACCTGATAATTTGACATGTTATGAGTGTAATGTTTGGGCAGCCCAGCAGCATCGAGATTTGAATAGAATGCTTTAACATCCTTCATCATCTCCTCTTGCGATGGAAGTACTAGCCGTCCAGATAATACACTTGCTACCCACTTGCTTTGCATTTCAAACAAGGGGAACGGAATAACCTGGAACCACAAAAACAAACATGGCTGCTGATAATTTTAACTAAAAAAAGGGTAGAATAAAAGACTTTGTGAAGGAAAAAACAACTGACTTTCCAAGGTAGTCCAATAAATGAAAGCCATGGCGCCAGTAATGGTGGGAAAATGTGCTTATACAATGGGCCAACACGATTGTCATCCACAGTCGCAATGTCATTAACTTTCAGAAAAGGGAAGTCATACTTGTACCTGATTGTAGCCAATAAAATAAATAAGAGAAGTAGAATGAATGAAATGAAGTACCAAAGAAGTACTGCCTGTCTGATTCTTTACTTGGATTAAAATTTGAGGCTCATACCCGGTGCAGTGAAGAATTATGTCAGCAAGGACTGAACTTCCATCACAAAATACTACTGTACCATCATCATGGGCACTTTCTATCTGCACTAAATGTTTAACTGAGATTAGCAAATCTTTCTGATCCAGTTCCTAGAGCTGAATTCAGAATATCATCAATGGACTTTTCATGAAATTTGAACAACTCACTCTGTCGTTTAAATTTTTTTACCATAGAATGAAGCCACATATTATCATAGCCAGGCTGCTTTGACGCCAGCTGTTTGTCAGGTGCAGATCTTGATGACACATGAACCTCCTTTGCAAATGCATAAATGTCCCTAGAGATGTCAACTGCACTAGCCGAACTCCCAATCAAAACTACAACCTGTCAATACCAGACAATCATGCTCATGAGCAGAGGGTATCAGCTGAATTTATGTCACAACTGGTGCTTGTTAAACATTGGATGCTCCTCCTAAACAAAACTTAAACAGGTGTTGAAAAGGAATTCTGTTGCCTCTATTAAGTACTACACCAGAGGTTTTGGCAGAATGGTTAGCAGGAAATCTAATATGGCATCAAAGGCAACCGGTGGTAAGTTTGAATGCCAGGAGGAACGGCTTGTCGCTGAGAAGTGCACTGACCTGGTTCCACATGTGGGGGGGGGGGGGGGGGGGGGGGTGTGGAAGAGAGGAGAGAGAATGTTGAAAAGTATTCCCACTAGAGGAGCCTCTACTAGTGCCTCGAGATTTGGTAGGATTGGTTAGTGGAGGAAATTTAAAAATAGAAACTGTACTTTGATGTGAAACATCTTTCAGAAGAATGTTTTTATTGCAAAAAAAAAATTTAACAGATAAAAGCGACAACCAACTCCTGTCAGCAGAATCAGAACATATCCCAAGCAAAATATGTTGTTTCAATCTTCTTGACTGCGAGGATCATATGAAAGCTTCCAAGAAAATTCGATGACTTTATACAATTGAAACAATAGAATATGGGACAGATAAGACGTGTTCTGCTGATTTTACAGGCCACAGTCTGACTAGCTAATAAGACCTATATTTCTATACAGGAGAAATAAGAACTTCCAAGTTGTATATACTTCAAGTAATATCAAGATTAAATGAGGCAAAGTGTACGCGAAATTAGTAAATTCATACTTGATCTTGGAATGGGTCAGGAACACGGTAGTTGTGACTATGGATTTGCTTTCCTGGCCATACATCAATTCCTGAAAAGAACATATGCTTAATTAAGGATGGGAAAGAAGAAAGCATTTTCCAAGAACAAAATAAAGCTACTAATTGGAACACTATTTTAATGACTCAGCACACGTACCAGAAGGGTTGGGCTGGTGATGCTATGTAGGCTAGGAAATTATTATCAATATTCTTTTGTTAGTATGGTTATATTAGGATTATGTTTCCTATTTGGTTAAGAGTCTTGGATTAGTAGGTTTGCTTTACTTTTTCCATATAATGGTTGATATACTTCACTTTTAGTAGAACGCAATATCCAAAGCAGATTTTTTTTCTTTTGTTCCCTCTTTCCTCTTATCCCTTCTCCCCCAACAACTACAGAGGGTTGGTCGGGTCTACTCTTTGGCACACATTAGAACTTTTATATTTTTACTTGAAGAGATATCTCTTTATTTTCTTTCCTTTTCTTCTTTTTTCACCGGACATGCTCATTACATGTTATTCAAGGTGCGGATGTCGAGAGAGAGAGAGAGAGAGAGTTTGTAAAACTAGTTCACACACTGATTCCCGAGAAAGAGTTTGGACTTTGGACCCCAAATTCAAAGCCTGGACATGTCTACAGTTAGTGTATCAATTGATTCTAGCTGATCTTTATAATTGTATGTGCTTCTTCAATTACTTTAAATCCATTATATATGCCTCTCACCAATCTTGAGCTCACAAACAAGCAAGGGGCGCAGTTGGATGTGGTGACCAATTGGATCACTATCAATGCCATTAGTGGTTGGACATTTTAGGTGGCATAAAACATCTGAAACTACAATGGTGATATACTGATATGGGTTTCTCTACATCTTTCTTCCCAATTTATAATCCTTACCGGTTACCACAATTGACACCCACTGTGCCAAATGACCATCTAGGTATAGTAATTCACCCTCAACTAGGGATGTCAAACTGGCATGCCCGGCATGCTGGTCAATGTGTGGTGGCCCAGCCCAGGCTGTGATGGGCCTGGGTTCCCAAGCCCGTGTGCATGGCATGGCATGGCAAGGCTTGGCTCTGCCTATAAGGTAAAAACACAGCTATATTGGGTATTTTTACCCATTTATTACCTCTACTAACAGTAGAAAAATGGCCAAATTTTAGGTATTTTAGGTCATTTATCATTTGAAGGCTACAAATACCCCCGCCTCCCCCCTCACCACACATTTCCACACACACTTTCTCTAAGAAGTTGTATAAAAAATTTAAAAAAATAATTTTGGCCCATGGGCCGACATGGCCCGTTACAGTACCTAGTCTGTCACTAATGGCCCCTACCCACAACAAGAGACTAGGCAATCTCAGTACCACGAGTCTAGATCCTCTAATGGAAACCCCCATGGTGACTGTGGGGGGACCTGGGCAGCCTCTCTATACCACTAGTCTAGATCCTTTGATGGAAACCCCCATGGTGACGATGGGGGTACCTAGGCAGCCTCTCTGTACCACTAGTCTGGATCCTGTAATGGAAACCCCCATGGTGACTGTGGGGGGACCTAGGCAGCCTCTCTGTACCATGGATAAAAATCGCGGTATCGGTCGCGGTATCGGTCGGTCCAAAAAACCGATACGGTATCGGTATCGGTCGCGGTTCGCGGTCCGTCGCGGTCATCGCGGTGTGAATTTTTTTTTAATCCAAAAAAAATTGAAAAAATATCCAAAAAATCCAAAATATTAGAAAATACTAGAAAACAATGTTTTTTTTTCATTAGTAACACATATAAATCAAAATATCGGTCCTCCTAACTTATGGTATCCTGTATCGGCACATCTAAGCTCCTACTTAACAAATATTTAAAAAAAAAAAAAGAAATTCAATATACTTACCTTATAAATGTATTTCCTTTACTTTTATAAGCCAAATCCACCCAAAAAATTAGTTTTGTGATGCTCTTGGAGGCTAATGGAGGAGGAGCAGCAAGAGGGGCGACTTTGGGTAGAGGAGGATGAGAAGAGAGGGAGAAAGGGGGAAAAATTAGGGTTAAACGATATATATATATTATCGGCCGATATTTTCAAAATATCGGCCGATATATCGGTTCTGCCGATAATTTAAAAAAGCGGCCGATATCTCCCGATATTTTGGCGATATTATACCGATACCGATAATTTTCAAAATATCGGACCGGTATCGACCGATACCGGTTCGTATCGGCCGATACGGACCGGTATCGGCCGATATTTTTAACAGTGCTCTGTACTACTAGTCTGGATCCTCTAATGGAAACCCCCGTGGTCCCTGTGGGGGGACCTGCCACAGCGTCTCTGTACCACTAGTCTAGATCCTTTGATGGAAACCCCCATGGTGATCATAGGGAATCTAGGTAGCCTGCTATGCACACTGGCAGTGTGGGTAGGCTGCCCAATGGTGATGTGGGAGGGCTTGATCATCGTGAGGGTTTTCTTCACATAAGGTTCGTTAGGTAGGTCTACTTTTTTTCTTACAAGCCTTTCAAAATAGAACTACTAAAAAAAGAGCCATGAGAAAAAGAAGCTAGAATAAAAGTATATATTTGGTAATGCAATGATTTATTTTAAATAGACACTTTCAAATCAATGGTTGAAAGTTTGTCACAAATTTCTCAAGATCTATAAGGTATCAAGTGTTAAAATTTACCCCATAGCCATGTTCATCCTTTCAAAGAGATCTAATGGCTTGGATCTTGTGTTTGGGGCCTACAAAGTTTTAAAAAATAAATCGAATTCAAAGAGATTTAATGGTTTGGATCTTGTGTTTGGGACGCACAAATTTTAAAAAATAATATCCAATAATTTACATTCTTTAATAAATATCTTGAGATCGATGATGATCTAATGATTAAAATTTGATATCAAACTTTTTTAACGGATTGGATCCTGATTTATTATCCCAACAATAATAACAATAAAGAAAAAAGGGATTGCCTATGGACTAATTAAAAATTGAGTATGTGCACATCAATGTTGAACATTTTTCACAAATTTCTCAAGATCCACAAGGCATAAAGCCCTGAAAATCTACCTCATAATCGTGTTCAACCTTCAAAACATTTCCAGGTGTATACATCAATGTTGAACATTTTTCACAAATTTCTCAGGATCCACAAGGCATAAAGCCCTAAAAATTGACCTCATAATCGTATTCAACCTTCCAAACATTTCCAACGGTTTAGATCTTGTATTTGAGGCCCACATAATTTAGAAAATAATATTCAATTGCTCACATTGTTTGGAACATATCTCGAGATTGATGATAATCCAACAGCTAAAATTTGATCTCATAGTCGTGTTTGATCTTCTAAACATTTTCAACAGTTTAGATCTTGATTTACCCTCTCGCGTTTCAAGAAAAAAAAAGGAAAAACCTGTCTGGGCGTGATCCACTACAAGTACTGTAGCTTTGTCTTTTTGTCTTTTACCTCTACTTTTTACATGCATCCTAAGGTGGACCGTGGGAAATAGAAGTAAAGCCTCTACTTGTCTAAATTAGGTAGACCATAAAAACACATGCTAAATGCTCTTATTTTTCAAAACTCTACCCGGCTTAGACATTAAGACAAATAGAGCTTAAAATTAGTGATGCCAAATATGGGCAAATCTCAATTCGAGTACCACCCACTTTGACAAATGGAGTTTAAAAATAGTTATGCCAAACATGGGCAAATCTCAATTCCCGTACCACCCACTTTGACAGGTAAATTAGCCAATCTCGATGCCCGTTAGTTTGCATGTAATTAAATTCCTAGAAATTTTCCTTCAAAGTGTAAAAAACTGAAGCAACAATGTAGCTTCATTTTCTCAAAATGAAAATTTTGTATTTATTCCCAAATTACAATTGGCTTCGGCCTTTCAAAATAAAGATTTTGTATTTATTCTCAAATCAGAATTGGCTGTTTGGATCTGCAACCTTCAAAACTCAAACGTCAAATGAAAACTCTTTGAGTACGCCACTGAATTATGAATGGCTCCATCTTACTACCATTTGAAGCATTACAAATTCAAACAGCAATTAAGGGCAAGTTCTTCCCCATTTATCAAATAATAATAACAATGGTGATTTAAGTGTGTTTGCATGTTTAAAGTATACCACCTGAAAAAGCATTTGGAAGAGTATTATGAGCCCGGATCCTCTATCACCCTCAATACACACTTGCCGGGAGTGGCCTATGTCGCCACAAACCGATGTGCAGCTGTTCCCCATCCGACTCAAAACTCAAAATGGGGTTTTATGCTGACGGTTGTAATTGGTCCACTGATGGTGAGTATATGTGTTGTGTACGTGCGGAATGGTGTAACCAACGATTGATAATCAAGTCACACATAAAAAAAGAGACAAGCGTACAAGAGTAAACATGAGAAATTTATGTAGTTCGGCGATGTACCTACATCCACGGCTAAAAGAAAACTCTACTCTTTTGTTACACTCTTCTGCTTAAATTTAGAGTTATATATTCTATAAATATATATACTCTTGCTTTCCTAGCCTCTAAAAAAGTCCAAAATACCTCTAACTCAAAATCTAGTCCATAGCTAACCTAATGGACGAATCCGACGAGCCCGAAATACAAGATATAAAGCTAACAATATAAAAGTACGAAAGAGAATCTTGATTTAGAGCGTCTTCATTCAAAGTATATTTATATAGCAATAACAATTGCCTCCCAGGATGGAATTGAAATTATACGAGGAAAACCCTTACGGTGACTTGGTCCGATCTGAACTCACTGCCCAAAAGCATAACATGCTACCCCGGATGACGTGGCGGGACCTGCCACAATCACCGCGGGGTTTTTAATCAGAGGATCCGGAATCCCTTGGATGAGGAGACAAAGGTGGAGAACTACTGGCTATTTTCTTCGGATCCTAAAAACGACCCTACCCGAAAAAGGAATCAAACAAAATACCTTGAGACGCAAGTGAGTGCCGGAGCCCAATTTGGCCTTTACACCCGAGCCCCACCAAAAGAAAGAAAGACTTTTGCTAAAGAGAAGAACCTGGAATTTCAGCAATCCGGGGCTGCGTGTAATGCCCGCTGCAAACGACGACACCATCATACACCTCTTTCTCATCAACAACTTCATCATCACAGCCGTCCATCCCCACCTTCCTCGATCTGACCATCCATCTCCCTTCATCCACCAAATGAACATCAAAGACCTCAGTCTTGAACCGGACCGAGCCCATTAGCCCAAAATCTCTTGCAAACTCTTGCAGATAGAGAAGAACCTCTGGATGGGCCGGAAACCGCCTCGAATCCCTCTCCTTGGTGGGTCTGGCCACAAAGGGGTAGTCTCGAAACCCCATGCACTCTCGAGGGAGATTGGTGCGGAGGGATTGGTAGAGGCTGGTCTGGACCTTTTTTCGACATGGGTCGAGCCCCAATGGGTCGGACTCGACGCTGGGGCTGTAGACCCAGGTCCCACCCACTGAGTCGCCGCGCTCGAAGACCACCACACTGTGGCCCTCCCCGTGGAGCTCTCGGGCGGCCACCAGGCCGGCTGCCCCGGCGCCGATCACTGCCACGTGGCAGGACCTGATTTGGGGGGCGGCGTCGGAGGAGGAGAAGTGAGGATACATAGCCGCATGGTGGCGGGAAGGAGGAGCAGCCATGTAGAGAGAGAGAGAGAGAGATACTGAAAGCGCTAAATGATCTTAAATGATTAAAAAACAAAGGGTCAAGAATGAAGGCGCTAAAAGATTAAAAAATGTTACTAATTTTTTCAACTTAGCATCTTTAAGAGTAATCTTTTTTTATTTTGTGTCTCTCATCTAATACATTTAAAGAATAAATTTTTATATTTTTGTGTCTCTCTCATCCGACCCTCTCATAATTCTCTTTCACTTGATGTCACCTCCAAGTCAATCCCACTCCACCCCATGCAAAGAGACATGCCCTTAGAATCCGAATCCAAATCCGAATCCTCTCGGATTTAACCCAGTAAAGTCTTGTAAATATAAGAGTGAAACTTCACAAAAGAGCCTCACTTATTATGATTCAAACTATGCAAAATAAATGCCTTCCAAGCATGTGGGGTATTTTCAAATTTTACATCAATTTGAGCTTCTGCATTTCAATTGATTCCTTGTTGAAAAGCATAAGGTTGTGTTAGTTACATCTTTTATTAAACCATTAATTCAACCATGGAAATTTGAGAATAATTATATACCTAAAGTGCATTTGTTTTAAGTGGTTTAAATTTTTATCACGAGTCTTATTTCTTTTGACATAAAAGCTTCTCTATGTTAAATGGGATCACCATATATTTTTTTATTAAGGCAAGTGGGTTAGGTTCCAAGATTTCTTACAGGTAAGTAAATGTCTAGATTTTGATAAAAGTTGTTTGATGGCAGTCAATTTTAACCTATTTTTGTCAAGGTTTGGACTCAGCAATAAAGACTGGCCAAATTTTCAATTGTATAACTACATTTCTATGAAAGATAAGAAACTTAAGCGGCGAATTATGCATGTTCTCTAACAAATATTAGATGAAGGTTTCGCTCTTGCATTTAATTGCTCTGTCCCCTAATGTATCCATTAGACCTAATCTTTTTTTTTTTATTTATCAAGATTTCACTTTCTAATGCCCTTTTGTGGGATTCCACTTTCTCTTTATAATTCCTTTACAACTTGCTCCTTAAGCACTTACGGTCCTTAATTAATTTTATCTACGTGTTAACCCATCATGGACATCCCACTATGGACGCTCTTAAGGGTCCCACAGCTTAAACAACTAATTTAATTAGGCGCCTCATGTATATGAACTTAATTAATTATGTCAATTGCAATTATTAATTTTCATTAATTTACATGCAAGTGGAACTGCAGTTCAACACCTAAAACTGCACAATTTTAAGAAACTAAAATTAGGTTTAGCAATAGATTATTTTATAAAGTAGTCCATTGGCTCATATGTAGGAAATCATAAATGATAAGAATATCTTAATTGGCTTCACAATCATATCCACAAGATTTGGGCCCCCAAGAATTCTTAAAAAACACTAATATTACCAATTAACATGAGTATGTTAAATTGGGTTTGGGTCACTATAGTCAAGTCAATTTGGATTGGTGCAAACCCATTAGATACAACGAAATTGGCTGGGGAACCATTCTTTCCAAAATAAATTGGTAGTGGTGAAAAAACTTTTTGACCTAACATGACACTTTTTGCGGCTAAAAAAAAAAATCACCACAAAACTTGACCTTTTCCACCGTTAAAAGTTATTTCATCTGCCACTAAATGTCACTTTTTTATTATTTTTTTTAGTGGAAGCATAAGCAAAGCATCGTGGGGAAGGGGAGGAGAGATGGAGGGAGAGGGAAGGCATGTGGGGAGAGAACAGGGTGGGGGCATTGTGGGGAATCTTTAATTTCTTTTTTCTTTTTTAAATGGTGTGTCAATTAAGATACTTTTGTTGTTTATTTAGAAACTTCCTTTAATCTTTTGTCCTCAATTTGATGTTTTCAAACTAGCAAAATATGCTCGTGCTTAACACGAGCAATTTGTAATTTATAATAATAAAAAAGAATTTACTAGAAAAATTCCTTTAGATTTACAATAAACCAAATACAACCTAAAAGATATGTATAACCTTAATAGTCTCAAGGGCCCTTTTTTTGTTCCTTTTTTTGTTCCTTTTTTTTTTTTTTTTTTGCTGTTGCTTTGCCCAGCAGTGAAATCCTTGCTCACCTACATACAGCAGCGGAAATATTTCGGTTCATTTTTTCTTCTTCTTCACGGTTAAGCAGAGATGTTACCACCCATGTTAAAAAAAAAGAAAAAAAGAAAAAAAAACTTTGTTTCAGATGGTGGTCACCAGATGATGGAGGTTCGATAGTGATGATGGGTGAATTTGAAGATGACAGTAAAAGAAAAATGTTAGAGATTCTTAGTCATAAGTATGAGGTTGGTTTAGATGTTGTGAATTGGATTGGTATGGAAATGAGATGCAGAGGGAATGATATGAGATGATGATGGGGTAGAACACTTGGGCGATGCTCACAGGGTGTTTGATGAAATGATTGAGAAGGACGCTTGTTTGTAGAACAGTTGGGCGACATGTATGGAAAGTGTGATAGCCTAGGCGATGCCCATATGGTGTTTGATGAAATGATTGAGAGGGATGCCTGTTTGTAAGATACTTTGATTGCTGACTATACAAAGAAATGTGATCTTGAGGTGGGTTATAGAGAGTACAATAGAAAAGAGAAAATGAAAATGAAAGAAAGAAGAGAGAAAAGATGGGTTCAAGAAATAGAGAGAGAGAAGGTGAGTTATGTGAAATGAAGGTAAAGTTTTATTCGTTTAGCTTGAAGAAGATGAATGGGCTCAGATAAATTTATTTAAGTTATGGAAGAAAAATGGATATAAAAGATGATGAATTTAAATGGGTATATGTGATATTAAAGTATTTTGGTAATAAGCTCTCATTTGCACCCAATTCTAAGACCATGAGGTCATCATATTATAAAGGAAAATGTTGTGTGGGTAGAGGGTTAGTATTTAGGTGGAAAGAGTTGGAGGAAAAAGGAGGAGAAAGAAGAAGAAAAAGAAAAACAAGCAGGGATATCCCACTTGTTTATGCAAGTAAGCGAGGTTATAGTCGCTCGGCAAAAAAAAAAAAAAAAATCAAAAAGGACCCTTGAGACCATTGCGGTGGATACATAAATTTTGAGGTCCTTTTTTTTATCTACAGGGAGTCTAAGGGGACTTTTTTGGTAAAATCCTTTAATAAAAATTTTAAATAATATTTATTTTAGATTATTTTAAAGTGGTAAAAAATTACAATCAAACTTAAAATCTAAAATAAAAAAAGGATAATTGGTGAATTTAAAAATGTACGCGCTTTAACTTTTTTGAAGTGGCTTTTGTATTTTACTTCAAATATTTTTTTGAAATCAAAAGAATAAATTCATAATAAAAAAAATAAATTTGATAAAAATACCACAAGGTACAACATGAAAATAAAAGCCCATAGACAATCTAATAATAAAAATAACCTAAAAGAAACAAATAAGTTCATGAAGATTCAACCCCTTAAAACCAAAAAATTGAAGCTAAAAAATATAAGAAAAAACATAAATCCATGAAAACTTATCACCTTGGAAACTAAAAAGAACCCATCAAAACAGTAAAAATAAAAAAAGAAATAATGATATAAAAAATAACATTAAAACACAAAAGATAAATAAAAAGGAAAACAAATTAAGAGAGGGAAGTAGTATGACATGATTGTATAGTAGCAATCATTAAAATACAGTTTGTGAAAGTTGTGTTCCACTCACTCTCATTAATTTTGTTATGTAATTGAAGAGAGATTAAAGAGTGTATATCCAATTAAATTCCATCTAAAATATAAAACTATGATAGGATTGTACGAAACAAGGAATGAAATGTTTAGATGATAATCTTTAATATAGCATAAGATAAGATTTGCTTACCTATGACATGAAATAATAAGGGTGCTCATGGGCCAAATTGTATTGAACTGAGGAATGTCCATGCCCAGCTCGACTTTTGAGCTGATGGACCAAGCCCAACCCAAGCTTGGATTGGGTTATAACTATATAACTTGAGCCCAGATCACTTGAAGAATATTAAGTCTTAGCCCAAGCTAAGTACTTGCCATTATCTCAACTGGTTTGGGTACTTGTCCTTTAACAAGATGTCATGCATTCAATACCTGAGTCCCTCGTTTTTTGCTTTTCCACAATTTCTTTTATAGATGGGTTGGATTGGGCTTGATCTCGCTATCATTCAATCCTATCTCGACCCGAGTACTCAAACTCAAGGTCCGAGTATGGGTGCTCATGAGCTGGGCTGGCCTAAGACCGACCCAGGCCCAACTCGCTTTGAACTAGGATAAGGCCTTATGTTTTAGAACTTGGGTCGGGCCTATATTTAATTTTTGCGCCAGGCTTGAATTAAGTTGTTGAGAGCCCAAAGCCCGACACGGCCTGCCAATTATAGTGTCAAATTAGTTTTGCTATAGTAAATGAAGTAGCCATTAATTTTCAGTTGTTTGGTTCACTCTAATAATGAAGCCTTTAATTTTCATTTGTTTAGTCCACTACAAATAATGATGAAGTCCTTAATTTTAAGCTATTTGGACTTACAAGAGCATTTCTTCAGATGTTTAGACTTACAATGTGGGCCGCCTCACTGAGAAATGTGAGCAACTACTTGTACATCTGAATGCACAAGCCTTTTGTTGGTGGTGATTATAGAGTCCATTCTATGGCATCGTATATAGGGCCATTTCTTTACAAGAATTCCAAGAATTCATATATAGAGCAATTTCATATTCTTCAAAAGCTGTTCCATTAGGTGGAATTTCAAATTCCTTCTTTTGATAAAGCAATTGAAGTTCCAACAAAATGTATAGAAAATGGAAATCCAAAAGGTAACTTACGGCCTATTTCTTTATTAGAATTCATAATAGGAATTTCAGATGTTGGAGTTTCTTAGCTATTATGTGACATCTTGTCCTCCTGAAATTTGAAATACAACGTTTCTTTCATCAGAATTTTAAATCCCAGCATCATAAAAGGTCTCAATGACTTTTTGGAATTCTTGATGCATTTGGTTGGAATTCCAAATGCTCAACAAAAAGGAGGGATTTGAAATTTCACCTCAATGGGGACTACTTTTGGAGAATTTAAAATTTTTCGAGACATGAATTTTTAAAATTCTAGTAATGAAACAAGGTCCTAAGAACGTTTAGGTAACTGGAATTTAGAATTTTAGTGAAAGAAACACTGCATGTCAAATTTCAAAGGACACGATGTAACGTCATGTCCAAGAAACCCTAATATACCAAATTCTCGTAGTGCTAATAAAGAAATGGGCTTCGCTGTGGCGAGTCACTTTAGGCCTGAGTCAGGCTTGGGCCTATGGTATTAAAGAAGGGTAGGGCCCAGATATTCCTTAGCCTGGCCAATGAACACCTTAAGGTCCAAGCCCGAATTAAAGCAAACTAGGCCTAATATGGGCTGAGGCTGGCCTAAACCGTGAACACCATTGGATAAGAAAATCTGACTATGGATTGATTAATTATAGACCTTGGAAGCTTGAACTATTTAAAAGAAAACTCCTTTAAAAATAACAAAAATAAAAAACTTCTCTCAAATTCCTAAAATCTGCCCCTCAAATTAAAATTGATTCAAAATTAACATTGAAATTGGGCTCCAATTTTTCATTTAATTAAGAAATTAGCGCTGAATTGGAAAATCAAATCCTATTCTGTTCCCGTATAATGATGGTTATTACGTTTGGTACTAGCGATATTTTACAAGAAAAGGCATAAATCATTGTAATTTTCTTAGTTTTCTAAGATTATGAAGAAAAGTAGTCTTGTTGAGGGAGTAATTTTTTTCGGAAGACAAAATATGCCACTAATTTGGGTAGAAGAATTTCAAAAGTTCTTCCCTGAGAGTACTATGTGTTCTCGAAATGTTGCTTTTCATAGTCTCTTCCCCAAATAAGATGGTAGTATGTCTAATCTTACTTTCATAAAACTATCCACCGTTGAGTTGAATTTATAAGAAATCTAGGATTAGAAGACAACTAGACTTATGGCTATAATTAAGGACCAGAATAGTTTGATGGGGATTTTCTTAGGGATATTACCCATGCAATAGCCTTCAAACTTGAAATTGGCCCCAATATAGATAAAGTTAAATATTTTCAATAAGGTAAGGTTGGGGCCCACCTAGGGACCTAGGGGGGATTTGAAGGACTCCCGCAACCCTCCTCCTTGTAAAAAGCCAGTTTCGACCATGGTTTCGATCATCTTCATATGGGCTTCAAAAGTTTAATTGTTAACAGTCCATTCATATAGGTACACAGTCAATCCAACGGTCCAATAAATTTGGATTTGACCAAAAACTGGTGGACATGCAGAACTTAGGGGAGATCATGTGTTTGGGCTTACAGAATTTCTTATATAAGCTCGAGCTTAGAGAAACTTTTCCCATAGGATATTGCAAAATTCAATGTGTGTGATATCACATGACCCTAAGATATCATGCAAATAATTTTGTGGGAAATACTCAAACTTTGACAATTTATAGTTGACTCTATATACCATTATCCATAAGGAGACTCCATGTACCCCACCAACACTATATTGAGGAGTAGGCTCTACCAAAGGGAGAGTGCTATAAAGTATTTATATTGCCTGTACTAATACCTTATTAATGATTTAGTATAAATTATTAGCTAAAACAATTAATATAGTATCAACTCCAACTGATCACGAGTTTGAATTTCCAAGCGGAATGACACCACCCACATTTATATGTTTTGAAATGTTTAAGCTTTAACTTTGTCCTTACCCTATCTAAACGAGGCTGAACAGAACTTGTTTGATAACATCATAAAATTTTAATTAAAAAAAAGCTAGAGAATTATAAGATATACAATATGGGACCCAGCTCTTTATTATTTTTGATCTATTATTGTCATATATGGTACCCACCTTTAGAACTTATAATGTGGTACAAACCTTTATAAATTAGAACATATGGCCTACATACATAGAATTTATAATGTGAGCCTATCTTTTGTGATCATGAATACAAAACCTACATTACATAGAATTTATAATGTGAGCCTATCTTTTGTGACCATGAATACAAAACCTACATTTAGAAATTACGTGGTATCTACATTTAGAATTTAAAACATGGGGCCCATAATCATAGGATTTACAATGTTTGCCCATCTTTATACAAATTATAATGTGGGGCCATTAATTTTGTGATTGTGAATTTGAGAGCTACATTTGGAATTACAAAATTGTGCTCACGTTTAGAAATTAAAATATGAGCCCGACATTCATTGGATTTACAATATGGGTCAACGTTTTGTGATTTTGACTATGTGATCCACTTTTAGGAATTACAAAGTTGAGTCACAATTTTTTTTTATTGTCACATGAGGTCCTCCTTTAAAAATTACAATTTTGTGTCCTCTAATAAAAATTAGGATATGGGGCCTACATTAATAGGATTTATAATGTAGTCCTACCTTTAGAGAATTTATAATGTGAGCTCACCTTTTGTGATCATGACCATGTGACTTAACTTTAGAAATTACAAAGTGGGGCCAACTTACTTGAAATTGTGAGATTACCTTTCGGATGAGTGATGGGATTCATGGTAATCTCTAAATGGACTTCTTTAGTTTAGGAGATAAGCAGGGAAAATAATTGTGCCATTACATTACGTTGTTCTTAAAAAACCCTTTTTTTTTGTTATAGCTTTCCTATGCTAGCGAATTAAGATTTTTGAATTTCTTCTAGCGAGTTCAAAATTTGGAATAATAATTTATACCTATCAACCATGTTTTTTGCAATCTCATCTCATGGGAACATCTGAAATATGGCATGATGAGAAACACATCCTTAGTTCACTAATTAGCACATACCTAAGTGGGCCTCACAAGCAACACTGCATATGACAGTATGCAGTTTGTTCCAGGGAGAACTTAACCCCCACATATTGATGTCATATGCATAAGCCCAATTGATCTTTCTGTTACCTTTTTTAAATAAACCTTTTCACGACAAATAGACATAGTTTGATGTTAATCTCTCTCTCTCTCTCTCTCTCTCTCTCTCTAATATCCTTTGTAAGTGTGGTTTTAGCACATATTAGAGGATGACCAAGATTATGAATAATATACATTTACAACTGTGAGATTGGTGGGCCTGGGTTATGGTGGTTGATTTGGTTGAAATCCGGTGTGTCCCATCACCCATTAAAGAGTACCTAGGGTACAGGAGACTCCATTTGTCCCACATTGGAAGCATCCAGTTCCTGACCCTTGGCATTTATCTGTGGCCTGTCCCTTAACCCCATATGATGCATTTTTTAAGCTGTAAGACTTGGTCAAACTAGATAATATTATGTGGATAGTGGCCCAGTTCCTTTCTTAATAGAGAATAATGTGAGATCCAATAGGACTTAGGTGACGCAGCAGATCCAGTTGAAATCTGGTGTTTCCATTACCCGCTAAACAACATTCAGGAAACATCCAATTCTTATACTTGAGGTGGGTGGGCATTTGATGCATAAAAAAACCACATAAGAAGCACCAGTGGTCTAGGGGTAGAATAGTACCCTGCCACGGTACAAGCCTTGGCTTGATCCCCTGCTGGTGCATGAATTTTATTTTATTTTTATCTCCAGCAACCTTTGGATCTCAGGAGGGGTTTTCTATGTCTGACCCACTAGTAGCACGACGTTGTCTCGACTCAACCAAATTTGAAATCACTTTGAAATTCAGATTCTAGCGAAGGGTTTCTTTAAGTGAAACCCAACCCCTCATCATCTTAACATTAAACTTAGTTGCATAATCAAATCAAGGTGCATCTGACCCATTGATGGCACTGTTAAATATAATAATATCTATGGCTATGCTAATAGTGATTTAATTCCAAAAAATATACCTTTTTCAGGAACTTGGATCCACACATATTCATCTTCATCAATGCTATCTGCACTCGACCCAATTTGAACTCACACGGGTTTTTTTAAGAGAAACCACAAGCCTATATCATGTAAAAATTAAACAAGACCCATTGATGTCACTGTTAAATACAATGTTATGGCTATTTTGCTAGTGATTTAATTATATAAAATATATATGTTCTTTCAGGAACTTGGATCCCCACATCTTCTTCATCTTCATTAAACAAGTGTTCTTTTAAATCAATGAAGTCTCATCTAATACTGTGACTCAATGCTTCTTCACACACCCCTCAAAGTCAGTGTTTTTAGTAACTTCACATTCGATCAGGTTGAATTCCCAACTTAAGTATTGATTGCAAATATGATTAGCACCAATGCAATATTGGATCAAAATAATGTTTCTGTCAAATATTTTCACAATATATAAATGAAATTGCATAAATGGCACTGCAATAGTCTACAATTGCTTATTTTTCAGCACATACAAAAAAAATTATTGCAGTGGCTATTCGAAGGCAAGACATTCAGATGCTTGCTTTACAATATCTTTGGAAATCTTCATGTGCTTGTAAAATGAATGAGTGATCGTCCCATTCATCACGACAGGACTCTGGACGGGCCACCATGTTTTTCACGGTCATTACAAACATTTGCTTCCGCCACTCCTCCAAAGCAGGATACCCACACTCAGCTGCAAGCTCATCCGTGTAATCAAACTGCATGCAATATGATCACCATAGTGTTAGAGAACACAACCTAAGTTAACGGAGGAATATTAGTTAACTGAAATTGTGAATCTATATAGCCTTGATTCCCATGAAATGATGGACAACAAACCAAGCAGCATTTTCTTGCCCACAAGGTAAAAATGCCAGAGAAACAGACACATTTTGGAATAGGTTAATCTTAATATTATGATAGGGAAACAATATAGCAAGAGCTAACTGCATGTAAACATCCAAGAGAGAGCCCGCTGTGTTGGATTGCACAATGGGTTGCAGTAGGCTGTTGATTCAAGCCCAATAAAAGAAAGAAAAGCACCAAAATGAGAAGAAGACAAAAAAATATAGAGAAGTGATCCACACTAGAGAGATGATAAACACCATCTCTAACAATGAAAAGCAAATGCATATCAAAACTCACATATGGAATCATTCCATCCAAATAAACCAAGTCAGACGTACCAACTTGATGAAGTTCATGTTTATGGCCAGTTCAAAAACAGCAACTCTAATACATGGTATTCAAAATCAGTAATTCATAATGGGTTTATTATGAATGTAGATGACAGAACATCAATGATGATGAGGAGTGTATATTGTGGTTAAGCTAGCTAGATGAGTAAACCATCATGTCTCAAATCAGCCACCAATGACAGCAGAAGGCTTTCCTCAAGTACTTTGATATTAGAAGCCCTCCAAGTAATGCTGAAAGACACACAAAAATGATATCGTATATTTCACACTATCCAGAACTTTTAAGTTCAGTGAACATCTACAAATCAAACTAGTTAGCGCAAACTGAACTAACCTGATAATCTGACATGTTATGAGTGTAACGTTTGGGCAGCCCAGCAGCATCGAGTTTTGAATAGAATGCTTCAACATCCTTCATCATCTCCTCTTGCGATGGAAGTACTAGCCGTCCAGATAATACACTTGCTACCCACTTGCTTTGCATTTCAAACAAGGAGAACGGAATAACCCGGAACCACAAAAACAAACATGGCAGCTGATAATTTTAACCAAAAAAAGGGTAGAATAAAAGACCTTGTGAAGGAAAAAACAACTAACTTTCCAAGGTAGTCCAATAAATGAAAGCCATGGCGCCAGTAATGGTGGGAAAATGTGCTTATACAATGGGCCAACACGATTGTCATCCACAGTCACAATGTCATTAACTTTCAGAAAAGGGAAGTCATACTTGTACCTGATTGTAGCCAATAAAATAAATAAGAGAAGTAGAATGAATGAAATGAAGTACCAAAGAAGTACTGACTGTCTGATTCTTTACTTGGATTAAAATTTGAGGCTCATACCCTGTGCAGTGAAGAATTATGTCAGCAAGGACTGAACTTCCATCACAAAATACTACTGTACCATCATCATGGGCACTTTCTATCTGCACTAAATGTTTAACTGAGATTAGCACATCTTTCTGATCCAGTTCCTAGAGCTGAATCCAGAATATTATCAATGGACTTTTCATGAAATTTGAACAACTCACTCTTATGTTTAATTTTTTTTACCATAGAATGAAGCCACATATTATCATAGCCAGGCTGCTTTGACGCCGGCTGTTTGTCAGGTGCAGATCTTGATGACACATGAACCTCCTTTGCAAATGCATAAATGTCCCTAGAGATGTCAACTGCACTAGCCGAACTCCCAATCAAAACTACAACCTGTCAATACCAGACAATCATGCTCATGAGCAGAGGGTATCAGCTGAATTTATGTCACAACTGGTGCTTGTTAAACATCGGATGCTCCTCCTAAACAAAACTTAAACAGGTGTTGAAAAGGAATTCTGTTGCCTCTATTAAGTACTACACCAGAGGTTTTGGCAGAATGGTTAGCAGGAAATCTAATATGGCATCAAAGGCAACCGGTCGTAAGTTCGAATGCCAGGAGGAACGGCTTGTCGCTGAGAAGTGCACTGACCTGGTTCCACATGTGGGGGGGGGGGGGGGGGGGGGGGGGGGGGTGTGGAAGAGAGGAGAGAGAATGTTGAAAAGTATTCCCACTAGAGGAGCCTCTACTAGTGCCTCGAGATTTGGTAGGATTGGTTAGCGGAGGAAATTTAAAAATAGAAACTGTACTTTGATGTGAAACATCTTTCAGAAGAATGCTTTTATTGCAAAAAAAAATTTAACCAATAAAAGCCACAACCAACTCCTGTCAGCAGAATCAGAACATATACCAAGCAAAATATGTTGTTTCAATCTTCTTGACTGCAAGGAACATATGAAAGCTTCCAAGAAACTTCTATGATTTTATACAATTGAAACAATAGAATATGGGACAGATATGGTGTGTTCTGCTGATTTTGCAGGCCAGAGTCTGACTAGCTAATAAGACCTATATTTATATACTGGAGAAATAAGAACAACTTCCAAGTTGTATATACTTCAAGTAATACCAAGATAAAATGAGGCAGAGTGTACGCGAAATTAGTAAATTCATACTTGATCTTGGAATGGGTCAGGAACACGGTAGTTGTGACTATGGATTTGCTTTCCTGGCCATACATCAATTCCTGAAAAGAACATATGCTTAATTACAGATGAGAAAGAAGAAAGCATTTTTGGAGCAGCGCAGGGGAAGAAGATTAGGCAACGAGCTAATCTCCAAGCCAAAAGGCTTAAGGATAGGTTGTCTAGGTGTCTCACCAAAGACAAACAAATTCTCTCAACTGAGAACCAACTCAAAATCTTTATTCAATATTAAAGTCTATCTCTCATGAAGAGATTACATCCTTATTTATAACAAAAACATCATCTAAGAAAGGAAACAACTAATTCTAAACAAATAAGAAATCTTAAATCAAACATGACTAGACTTGCCAAATATTAATAAAACAACTAAAGCAACTACTAATAATATAATCTATTCTAATCTATTAGACTGTATTGATCTTCGATTCAATAGCTGGTCAATCATGGATCTGGCCTGCATCAGTTCTCCCCCGCTTGGAGGAGAACTCGTTCTCGAGTTTTGTAAATATCCAACAAGGTCAAAAGTAACTCGAACAAACTTTTGTCTCGTCTTCAGATTCATATTTTCATAACATGACTTGAAAGTTTGTTGCAGTCTCTTCCTCCATGTAATAGTAAATCGGAATGTTTTGACTGTTGGTCTTTGCATGGAGCTTGGATGTGTGAACAAACCAGTACATGTTGCAAGTGTTGACAGTCAGATATCCATATATGATCTCTGAAGATGAAGTCAATGTGGGGAACTTTTACAACTTGAACTACTTGTGAGATAACTGGAACAATGAATTTCACTGTTGGCGTCCTAATTGGATTTGTTGGAAAAGGCATAACAATCAATTCTCTTGGATGTTCAATGTCAGCTTGTATGTCAGCTTGATGTACCTTTTGCTTCGCACTTGAAGTTGCAATGAGATCTTCCTTTCCATGAATGGGCTTTTCAACGTCATCATTGGAATTTGTTTCCTCTTTGTGTTCATCTTTTGACTCGTCAATTGATGGTGAGGAAGTAGATGAAGAGGTTGCTAGTTGTAATGGAAGAAGGTCAACATATTGTCCTTTCTAAGAGAAAGAATAAATATTCTTCTCTTTATCATATTGCACTTTCCGATTAAGAAGCCATGGTTGTCCCAAAAGAATATGAGTGATATTCATGGGAATTAAATCACACTAAATTTTATCTTCATATATACAAATTTTGAAAGATACTAGACATTTATAAGTTACAGTAATGACAGAAGCATTAGACCATGTAACTTCGTAAGGTTTTGAAAGAGTCTCTGTAGGCCAATTGAGTTTGTCAATTACATATTGTGCCACAAAATTGTTAGTACTGTCATGATCAATAACTAGATTAGTCAATCGATCTTCACACCTTACTCGCATTCGGAATACTATAGTCTGTTTCCACTCTTTGTCTTCTTGTTCATTGGTGGTGAGCAAAGATCAAAATAGCGGTAGCGGATAACGTCGCAGCCGGTTGCCAAAACGCTACGTAGCGGTAGCGGGGCTACGTAGCGGTTTGCGGTGTGATTCAAAAAAATTATCAAAAAATTTTGAAAAAATTCTAGAAAATCCAGAAAATTGTAAATAACCAGAATATGTGTTTGTTTTGCAAAAAAGCCTAAAATAAGGGGGGTGTAGCGGTCCCCTAAATGCATGATGTCCTGTATCGCTGTATAATTAAAAAATAATAGTATCAATCCTATTTTTCACATGGTATCAAGAATCAATATTCAATACTGAAAGTCAAGACTCAAGAGTCAAGAATTGAAGACTTAGAGAGATTAGTCACTAGAGTCAGTGACTTAATAATCAACATTCAACACAATAAATGACATAATAAATAATAACTTCATAAATAACATTGTATTTAAAGAGTTGAGACATTAGACTCTGAGAGTTAATATAAAGTTGAGATTTAAGAAATGATTAGAGGAATGCCTCTACCACCAAAATGAATGTCTAGCAGGATATATGACACTGGCATCACTGTCTTCATCCCCATAGTTGTTATCATTGGCACCACTCCCACTTGTACCAACATAATGCAACTCCCCTCCATATTGGTAGGCATTAGGATCCTCAAACATAAAGAAATGGGATGGACTTGGATTTGGATGAGGATATTGATCAAATGACCCTGATTCTGAATATTGTTGTGAGGATGATTCCGTTTGACTATGTGCGTAGTCTGGTGGGACATACGGTTGGTACCCAGAATATGGGTCATGGAAAATAGGGTACCACTTTACTGTTTGTTGCCTTCCAACATTTGCACTCCTACCATCATTTCCTTGTCCATCACAGGGTCTTTGGCGTACATAAACATGACTTGGCCTCATACGAAATGGATTTGGAAATTCATCCACAGTCTGAGCAAGAGCATTTAATTCGTCTTCATGGTAAGAATCACTTGGCTCGGCCCCGTTACCTCCTCCAGACGGAAAGTCACTACTTGGAGCAATGCTTGAACTCGAACTATCAGAGCTCACTGTAGATACTACATGAGAGGGCTCAGGTTCAATGCCCCTTAATGTTCTAGTTTCTGTAGGTGGCTGAGGCTCACTTTTCCCTTCTCTTTCGTCTTCGTCCATTATTCCTCGTATATCCTGGTGTAAATTCTCATCTCCATCTAACAATGGATCTTCTACATCAACTAATCATGGAAGTAAGGGATCATCTTCCTGAAAGATATTATCCAAATTTATAGGGCAATAATTCGGATCATCCCTTTGCTTCCTTTGTCTATTTCTGACTCTCAGCTTCAAATTGTAGTGACAATATACTAGCTTGTTCAGCTTCTGCATTGCTATCCGATTTCTCAATTTTGTGTGAATTAATGAGAAAGTACTCCAGTTTCTTTCACAATTCGATGAAGACGTTGTTTGGCTAAAGACCTAAATGGCAGCAATTCTCAAGTGTGGAGCACTTTCTCCAAAATTGATCCACCACTCGGCTGAAATTGGAAAAAAAATGAACATAAAAAATTAGTCATCCACAATCCCCATTCCACGGCAAATAATATATATAAACTTAAAACTAGTACGTGACTAGGTTAAAACTATTTGTACCAGGATATAAGCTGGTTATTGATCTAATTGCAAACGGGTCTGCAAAACTCCCTTGTCTCATTGTGTATATAGAAATCTACCATATACAAAGTACAAATCATTTTAAATTTGTCACAACTCAAAACCTAGGTAAAAATCACAATACATTTAAACTATAATAAACGTCATATCATATATGACATGTCACTTACTTCTTTTAAGGCTAAAACCTGGTCATTGTGATTAAGAATTACTTTCTTCAACACCTCCTTCAATCCTATTCGCAACTCGGTATCAATTGCTTTTGTATGTTGTTTCTCGTTCGAATAGTAGAATTGAGGGTTTAAAAAATATCCTACAATTCAAATGTCATATTTGCATAAGTACATCTCTATACAATACAAAATAAAAGTAAAACTCTCGTAGAATCATAGGCCAATAGTGTAAAAGTTTATTTCACCTGTAGCATGCAATGGATGTTGCAATTGATCATTCCATCGAGCATCAATTATTTGCAAGAATTCTTGATAATACCTGCAATTTTCTTGTATTGCTAGTTTTGCTCGATCCATTGCCTCATAAATATAGCCCATTGTCGGCTTATCATCATTATCTACAAGCCGCAACACTTTCACTAAGGGTTCAAAGACCTTTAAAATATTTCTAACTTTGGACCAAAATTTATTATCTCTAACAAGATTGGGGACATCAAAGCCAGGACCACTCGTTGCTGCTCCCCATTTTGAATTAAGCCATTGTTTTGATGCAAACATCTGAATCAACTCATTTCTATGTTGCACAAGGCTATCCATGGCAATGAAGTGGGTGGCAAACCTTGTTGCAGCCGGACGCACCAAGGTTCTTCCATTTGTGAATGTCTTCATTAATGCCAACAACCACGAGTGATCATAGATAAATCTTGTGATGCTTTTACAAGACATGATGACAGTTTTCACATTTTTCCTCTTTCCAATGTCCTCCAACATTAAATCTATACAATGTGCCGCACATGGGGTCCAAAACAAGTTATTTCTCTTTTCCATTAACAACTGCCCGGCTTTCTTGAAATTGGCACCATTATCTGTAACAATTTGCACAACATTTTCCTCACCAACACTTTCACCAACTTTATCCATAAGGCGGAAAATATATTTTGCAGTCCGTATATGTTCAGATGCATCAACGGACTTAACAAAGACGGTCCCAGCAGCAGAGTACACTAAAAAATTTATTAACTGTGTTTGTGTGCTACTCGTCCATCCGTCACACATAATTGTGACTCCCCTTCCCTCCCATATACCTTTAAAAGTAGCTACCCAACTCTTTATATCTTCATACTCAATTTCTAAATACTTGGTCCCCACATCATAGACAGAAGGTGCTGTTATACCAGGACCAGCGGTAGCTACAACATCTAGTATAGTTTGGAAGTAAGGAGAATCCACAGCTTGAGGGGGTATGTTCTTGTGAATTAACCACTTTGCTGTAGCTGACGCTAATTTGTCTCTTGCACTTTTCAAGGCCCCCTTAAGTAACTTTGAGATTTTAGGCTGTTTAGCTGACTCATTTCTATGTGCTAGAGGATCAATTGGACCGGGTATAGCACTACTAGGAGTCCGTAGTGCTTTACAAGAAGAAATAATCTCAATATCATCCTCCTGTTGTCGAGTGCTGAATGCTCGACCCATTGTTCTAGCTATAACTTTGCCCCTAGATGAGTCCCCTGGCCCCCCTCCCCTAGATGAGCCCCCAGATTCAAACTGTCTACCAGTACTTCTTCGCATTTCATCTATTTGTGCCGTCATAAGTGACTCTCTTCTTGCAGCTTCCATTTCTGGGTCATCACCTTCATCATCAAAATCAGAAGGAATTTGCTCTCCAAACACCTCATAGCGGGCATCATCAACTTCTTGGCTTCTTTTTTCTTTGATCTCTATTTTTCTTTCTTTTCCTTTATTTAGAAGCTTTTTCATCTCTTCTCTAAGCTCTTTTGGTGCAACTGTACATCCCGCCACATTGCCTGAAACATGAGCCAAGTGCTGCTTGAATCTTGTAATACCCCCATTAGTGATTTTACCACACAAATTATATTTTATTTTTAACCTATTTCCATTAACTACTACACCGTGTGCCCATGCAGGATCTACATCGCGCACCATCTTAATTCTTAGCAAATCACAAACGGAAATGATGAGAGAAGTTGAACTTTGAGGCACACAATAAATACCTGCATAATGCATATATGACTTAGTTGACCACATTTAAATATTTTTTTTTCAAAAAATCCCATTAATATGGCGTATGAAGTATGAACTATGAACATGAAAAATTAAATAAATTCAAAAAAAAGAAAAAAAGAATGTGTGAATGTGTGATTCATCCATGGGATTCATTGATCTAACACTTGGGAGTGATTTTCAAGCAATTTGGTTAGTGTTTCTTCAAGAAAAAAAATTTTTTTTTAAAAAAATTAAAAAATCCGAAAATAAAAAATAAAAAAAGAATAAATAACACATAAAAATGGGGGTTTGATCTATGAGAATTATAGATCTAGCTACTTGGGAGTGATTTTAAGTGATTTCATTGACCACATTTAAATAAAAATTATCTTTTTTCAAAAAATCCTATTAATATGATCATAAAAAATTAAATAAATTAAAATAACAAGAAAGAAAGTGTGATTCAATCTTGGGATTCATAGATTTAACACTTGGAAGTGATTTTCAAGCAATTTTGTTGGTGTTTCTTAAAGAAATTTTTTTTAAAATAAATAAATAAATAAAATCAGAGAATAATAAATAAAAAATAAATTATAAAACCCAAAAAAATGGGGGTTTGATCTATGAGAATGATAGATCTAGGCTACTTGGGAGTGATTTTAAGCAATTTAGTTGGCCAAATTTAAATAAATTTTATTTTTTTCAAAAAGCCCTATTAAAATGAACATAAAAAATTAAATAAATTCAAATAAACAAGAAAAAAAGTTTGATTCATTCATGGGATTCATAGATCTAACACTTGAGAATAATTTTCAAGTGATTTGGTTGGTATTTCTTCAAGAAAAAATTTTTTTTTTCAAAAAATAAAAAAAATCCGAGAATAAAGAATGAATAATAAATAAATAAACTATAGAAAATGGGGATTTGATCTATGGGAAACATAGATCTATCACTTACAAGCCATTCCCAAGAGATTCATGAAGGAGAAAAGAAGAATAGAGCCATAGATCTAAAAAAATCACATAGAAAATACCTTTTGAAAAAAGTTTTTTGACTCCAAAGAAGATGAATGCTCTAGATTTGTAGATCTTAATGTGTTTTTGGACTCTTGTTGCTTTTGATTTGAAGAAAGAGGGTGGTAGGACCAAAATACAGTGGAAAAGGAAAATGAGAGATGGAGACAGCAGTGCAACAGGTGAAAATATGAAGAAAGAAGTTCGTCTGGGCTTTAAATAGCCCAGACATGATGCGGCCGCTATTTTGACGTAACGGCCGCTACGGGTGTTAGCGCCGCTAACACCCAAATATCGTAGCGGGTAGGGCCGCTACAGCCGATATAGCGGCCGCTATGCTTCGTAGCGGCCGCTATTTTATTCCTTGATGGTGAGAAGTCTGCGAATGACAAGGGTGTGAGTATCTTCTCCTTCAAATTTTGTTTCCATTAGATGATCTCTCGTCCGTCGCAGAGAATGTTCTTTCCCAAGCTTAACTTGTTGCAGGTGGGACCATTGAAGCATGTGCTCAATATGAATTACTTCCTTGTATGCTTCATGAACACTGTGACATGGTTTCATCTTATCAAGAATGTCTGGCTTCAAACCTCTGATAAAGCGAGTTAAATCATGCAGCTCATTCTGTTCCAAGCCACAAACTTGGTGCAGTCTCGAAAATTGATTTAAATATTCATAAATTGTTAAATCTGCCTGTCTGAGATTGAGGAATTGCTCAAAGTAAACCTTATTGGCAAAATACCAATCTCCATATTTATACTCATACAACATACTTTGAAATTCATCAGATGGTTCCAAGATTTACATATTAACGTTCTGCAAGAAATTCAAAATCTTATGAATGCTCAAAATTGACTGACCTGATGGCTTGATCTTGTTGACAAAAATACGCAAGTGAAGATGGATCGTAAATCAGACTAAAATATCATCTTTTGAGAAGCAATGGCTGAGATCAATCAATCCAAAAAGGCTGGATTATTTTTTTGCTGGGCTCGCACATATATATTTTGTATTGCTGTGGTTCTGAACTTGGGTTAGGTCAGACCCGGACTGAACCCAATAGTGATTAGGTCATGGATGAGACTCGGGTCAATAGTGTTGGCCCAAACTGTTTGTGGTCCAATTGCTTAAAACTCCTCTCTTGCTACAGTATGGACAGGAAAGATAAAAAAAAAAAGGCAAGTGCTTTGCTCTGCTTCAGAAACTAAAGGAAAGAGAGGAAGGGATGGATGAGCTTATCTGCAGGGGCGCCCTTCAACAGCAACGCTGCAGGGAAGATGACGCGTCTGGATGGTATAGGCGGTAGCTGCAGCGTCGACCGGATATGGTGCGGACGGTGGAGGGAAGGATTTGATGTTGGCGGCCGTCGACGCTGGTTCCAGGTACGCTACTCAACACCCTAGTCTCTTTCTTCTGTTACTTCTCTTCTTCTCTATTCCCTGTCTTTCTCGTCCTCTTTTTTTTTTTTTTTTTTGGGGGTTTGGGGATGGTGGACAGCAACCGAGGGGGCCGATTTCTAATTGGTCGGTTCCGGTGTAAAGATGGGTTGGTTTGGTGTGGGTTTCGTTTGGAGGGGAATGCGGGTGAAAAGGTTGAGGGTTGGTGGAGGAGTTTCAGTGAGCTTCGTGAATGGATTTGGGTGGCAGTGGAAGGGGGGGGGGTATCGTTAGGGTTGGGGGATTAGGTTTTTTGGATGGTGGATTAGGGTTTTAAAAAGGCCGGTTGGTGGCAGTGATGGATGTATGGATTCCGGTGGGATTTTAGGAAATGCGAGGGGGTCGGGTTGCCGATGAGGGTTCCAGAGAGTTGAGAGTGGGGTTTGGGGTCTCGAGGGTGAGGTCGGTGGTGGGGTGGTAGCCCGGGAAAAGGTAAGTCTGGAGTGGCAATGGTGTGAGGGTCTGTAATGGGTTCTGTGGAGGAGATGGAGATGGTATGGAGTGCGGTGGTGATGCGGGAGAGAGCTAGGGTTTTCGGTATTGCTGTGGTGGGTGGAAAGGGTTGGGGATTTCTGGATTAGGGGATCTAGGTTACTAGTTTAGGGGTTTGGCGTTAGATTTAGGGATCTGGGTTTGGATGTTGGGGTCGGCAGAGGGGAAAAGAAAAGGTCGACAGAAGTCTGGATGGATTTTTGTGGTGGGATTTGGATGAAGATGATGGGAAGATGGTGGGATGGGGACTGACGATGGAGGTAGAGGAGAGGAAGATGGTGAACGAGGACTGGCAGAGACCAAACGACCGGAAAAGGGATACGGTTACCTCAAATCAGCGATTGGACTTACGGCGATCCGAGAGTGGATCTTCTCTTTGATACCAATTGGAGTAGCGCAAGGGAAGAAGATTAGCCAACGAGCTAATCTCCAAGCCAAAAGGCTTAGGAATAGGTTGTTTAGGTGCCTCACCAAAGACAAACAAACTCTCTCAACTAAGAACCAACTCAAAATCTTTATTCAATATTAAAGTCTATCTCTCATGAAGAGATTACATCCTTATTTATAACAAAAACATCATCTAAGAAAGGAAACAACTAATTCTAAACAAATAAGAGGTCCTAAATCAAACATGACTAGACTTGCCAAATATTAATAAAACAACTAAAGCAACTACTAATAATATAATCTATTCTAATCTATTAGGCTGTATTGATCTCAGATTCAATAGCTGGTCAATCATGGATCTGGCCTGCATCAATTTTCCAAGAAGAAAATAAAGCTATTAATTGGAACACTATTTTAATGACTCAGCACACGTACCAGAAGGGTTGGGATGGTGACGCTATGTAGGTTAGGATATTATTATCAATATTCTTTTGTTAGTATGGTTATATTAGGATTATGTTTCCTATTTGGTTAAGAGTCTTGGTTTAGTAGGTTTGCTTTACTTTTTCTATATAATGGTTGATATACTTCACTTTTAGTAGAACACAATATACAAAGCAGATATTTTTTCTTTTGTTCCCTTTTTCCTCTTATCCCTTTTCCCTCAACAACCACAGAGGGTTGGTCAGGTCTACTCTTTGGCACACATTAGAACTTTTATATTTTTACTTGAAGAGATATCTCTTTATTTTCTTTCCTTTTCTTCTTTTTTTACTTTGACATGCTCATTGCATGTTATTCAAGGTGTGGATGTCTCACATGGTGAAAGACAATCGGGGGAGCCCACTTAGGGCAGAGAGAGAGAGAGAGAGAGAGAGAGAGAGAGAGAGAGAGAGAGGGTTTGTAAAACTAGTTCACACACTGATTCGTGAGAAAGAGTTTGAACTTTGGAACCCAAATTCAAAGCCTGGGTATGTCTACAAGTAGTGTATCAGTTGATTCTAGCTGATCTGTATAATTGTATGTGCTTCTTCAATTACTTTGAATCCATAATATATGCCTCTCACCAGTCTTGAAATCACACACAAGCAAGGGGTGCAGTTGGATGCGGTGACCAAATGGATCACTGTCAATGCCATTACTGGTTGGACATTTAAGGTGGCACAAAACATCTGAAACTACAATGGTGATATGGGTTTCTCTACATCTTTCTTCCCAATTCATAATCCTTACCAGTTACCACAATTGAAACCCACTGTGCCAAATGACCATCTAGGTATAGTAATTCACCATCAACTAGGGACGTCAAACTGGCATGCCTGGCATGCTGGTCAATGTGTGGTGGCCCAGCCAGGCTGTGATGGGCCTGGGTACCCAAGCCTGTGGACATGGCACGGCATGGCAAGGTCTGGCTCTGTCTATAAGGTAAAAACACAGATATTTTGGGTATTTTTACCCTTTTATTACCTCCACTAACGGTAGAAAAATGGCCAGATTTTAGGTATTTTGGGTCATTTATCATTTGAAGGCTATAAATACGCCTGCCTCCCCCCTCACCACACATTTCCTCACACACTTTCTCTAAGAAGTTGTATAAAAAAATTTTAAAAAATAATTTTGGCCCATGGGCTGGCATGGCCCATTACAGTACCTCGTCGGTCACTAATGGCCCATTTGACACCCCTACCCACAACAAGAGACTAGGCCATCTCAGTATCATGAGTCTAGATCCTCTAATGGAAACCCCCATGGTGACTGTGGGGGGACCTGGGTAGCCTCTCTGTACCACTAGTCTGGATCCTTTGATGGAAACCCGCATGGTGACTGTGGGGAGGCCTGGGTAGCCTCTCTGTACCACTAGTCTAGATCCTCTAATGGAAACCCCCATGGTGACTATGGGGGGACCTAGCAGCCTCTTTGTACCACTAGTTTGAATCCTCTCATGGAAACCCCCATGGTGACTGTGGGGGGGGACCTGCACAGCATCTCTGTACCACTAGTCTAAATCCTCTGATGGAAACCCTCATGGTGACCGTGGGGGAATTTGGGTAGCCTGCTATGCATGTTGGCAGTGTGGGTACGCTGCCCAATGGTGGTTTTGGTTGGGGGGGGGGGGGGGGGGGGGGTGTTTTTCCTCACATAGGGTTCGTTTGGTAGGTCTACTTTGTTTTTCTTACAAGCCTTTCAAAATAGGGCCATTAAAGAAAGAGCCATGAGAAAAAGAAGCTAGAATAAATGTATATATTTGGTCATGCAATGATTTATTTTAAATAGACGCTTTTAAATCAATGGTTGAAAGTTTGTCAAAAATTTCTGAAGATCTATAAGGCATCAAGTGTTGAAATTTACCCCCATAGCCATTTCATCCTTTCAAAGAGATCTAATAGCTTGGATCTTATGTTTGGGGCCCACAAAATTTGAAAAATAATATCTAATTTAAAGAGATCTAACAGTTTGGATCTTGAGTTTGGGACCCACAAATTTTAAAAAATAATATCCAATAATTTACATTTCTTAATAAATATCTTGAGATCGGTGATGATCTAACAATTAAAATTTGATATCAAACTTTTTAACGGATTGGATCCTGATTTATTATCCCAACAATAATAACAATAAAGAAAAAAGGGATTGCCAGTGGACTAATTAAAAATTGAGTATGTGTACATCAATGTTGAACATTTTTCACAAATTTCTCGGGATCCACAAGGCATAAAGCCCTAAAAATCAACCTCATAATCGTGTTCAACCTTCCAAACATTTTCAACGGTTTGGATCTTGTATTTGAGGCCCACATAATTTAGAAAATAATATTCAATGGCTCACATTGTCTGGAACATATCTCGAGATTGATGACGATCCAATAGCTGAAATCTGGGCTCATAGTCGTGTTTGATCTTCTAAACATTTTCAACAGTTTGGATCTTGATTTACCCTCTCGGGTTTCAAGAAAAAAAAAAGTAAAAACTTGTCTGGGCGTGATCCACTACAAGTTACTGTAGCTTTGTCTTTTTTTCTTTTACCTCTACTTTTTACATGCATCCTAAGGTGGACCGTGGAAAATAGAGGTAAAGCCTCTACTTGTCTAAATTAGGTAGAGCATAAAAATACATGCCAAACGCTCTGATTTTTCAAAACTCTACCCGGCTTAGACATTTAGATATAGAGCTTAAAAATAGTGATGCAAAACATGGGCAAATCTCAATTCCAGTACCACCCACTTTGACAAATGGAGCTTAAAAATAGTGATGCCAAACATGGGCAAATCCCAATTCCTGTACCACCCACTTTGACCGGTAAATTAGCCAATCTCTATGCCTGTTAGTTTGCACGTAATTAAATTCCTAGAAAATTTCCTTCAAAGTGTAAAAAACTGAAGCAACAATGTAGCTTCATTTTCCCAACATGAAGATTTTGTATTTATTCCCAAATTACAATTGGCTTCAGCCTTTCAAAATAAAGATTTTGTATTTATTCTCAAATCACAATTGGCTGTTTGGATATGCAACCTTCAACACTCAAATGTCAAACGAAAACTCTTTATGAGTACGCCACTGAATTATGAATGGCTCCATCTTACTACCATTTGAAGCATTACAAATTCAAACAGCAATTAAGGGCAAGTTCTTCCCCATGTATCAAATAATATTAATAATGGTGATTTAAGCATGTTTGCATGTTTAAAGTATTCCACCTGAAAAAGCATTTAGAAGAGTATTATAAGCCTGGATCCTCTATCACACTCGATACACACACTTGCCAGGAGTGGACCATGTCGCCACAAACCCATGTGCAGCTGTTCCCCATCCGATTCAAACTCAAAATCGGGTTTTATGCTGATGGTCATAATTGGTCCACTAATGGTGAGCATCCGTTTTGTGTACGTGCGGAATGGTGTAACCAATGACCAATAATCAAACCACACACAAAAAAAGAGATAAGCGCACAAGAGTACGCACGCAAAATTTACGTGGTTCGGCAACATGCCTATATCCATGGCTAAAAGAGAATTCTACTTTTTTATTACACTTTTCTGCTTAAGTTTAGAGTTATATATATACATATATATATATATACTCTCTCTTTCTTAGCTTCTAAGAAAGTCTTATATAAAGACCAAAATACTTCTAACCCAAAACCCCGGTCCATAACTAACGTAATGGACCAATCTGATGAGCTCGAAATACAAGATATAAATTTAACAATATATAAGTAAAATAGAGAATCTTGATTGAGAGTATCTTGATTCAAAGTATATATAGCAATTACAATTGCCTCCCTTGGATGGAATTGAAATTATACGAGGAAAACTCTTAAGGTGAGTTGGTCCCTCCACTGTCACCAGCGGCAACCTGCCATGCACTACCCCCGCCACAATCATTGTGGGGTGAAATATCTGAGGATCTGGACTCACTGCCCCATGCATGACATGCTACACACGGATGACATGGCAATACCTGCCACAATCACTGCAGGGTTTTTAATCAGAGGGTCCGGGCCCCCTTGGATGGGGAGACAAAGGTGGAGAACTATAGACTATTTTCTTCAGACCCAAAAAACGACCCTACCCGAAAAAAGAATCAAACAAAATACCTGGAGATGCAAGTGAGGGCTGGAGCCCAGTTTGGCCTACACCCGAACCCCACCAAAAGAAAGAAAGACTTTTGCTAAAGAGAAGAACCTGGAATTTCAGCAATCCGGGGCTCCGTGTAATGCCCGCTGCAAACGACGACACCATCATACACCTCTTTCTCATCAACAACTTCATCATCACAGCCGTCCATCCCCACCTTCCTCGATCTGACCATCCATCTCCCTTCATCCACCAAATGAACATCAAAGACCTCAGTCTTGAACCGGACCGAGCCCATTAGTCCAAAATCTCTTGCAAAATCTTGCAGGTAGAGAAGAACCTCTGGATGGGACGGAAACCGCCTCGAATCCCTCTCCTTGGTGGGTCTGGCCACAAAGGGGTAGTCTCGAAACCCCATGCACTCTCGAGGGAGATTGGTGCGGAGGGATTGGTAGAGGCTGGTCTGGACCTTTTTTCGACATGGGTCGAGCCCCAATGGGTCGGACTCGACGCTGGGGCTGTAGACCCAGGTCCCACCCACTAAGTCGCCGCGCTCGAAGACCACCACACTGTGGCCCTCGCGGCGGAGCTCTCGGGCGGCCACCAGGCCGGCTGCCCCGGCGCCGATCACTGCCACGTGGCAGGACCTGATTTGGGGGGCGGCGTCGGAGGAGGAGAAGTGAGGATACATAGCCGCATAGTGGCGGGAAGGAGGAGCAGCCATTTAGAGAGAGAGAGAGAGAGAGAGAGAGAGAGAGAGAGAGAGAGACTGAAAGCGCTAAATGATTAAAAAACAAAAGGTCAAAACGAAGGCGCTAAAAGATAAAAAATGTTACTAATGTTTTCAACTTAGCATCTTTAAGAGTAATTTTTTTTTATTTTTTTCTCTCATCAAATACTTTTAAAGAACAGATTTTTATCTTTTTGTACCTCTCACTTCCAACCCTCTCATCGGTTTTTTAAACTTGATCTCACCTTTTAACTCAATTCCACTCCACCCACCCCCATGCAAAGAGATATGCCCTCGAAATCCGGATCCTCTCAGGCTTTAACCTAGTAAAGTCTTTTAATTAAAAGAGTTCCTAAAGTCTTTTAATTGAAAGAGTGGAACTTCACTGGAGACCTCCACTTACTATGATTTGAAGTATGCAAAATAAATGCCTTCCATGCATACGAAGTATTTTCAAATTTTACATCAATTTGAGCTTCCACATTTCAATTGATTGCTTGTTGAAAATGCATTAACTTGTGTTAGTCACATCTTTTATTAAACCATTAATTCAAGCATGGAAGGATATTTACATACCTAAAGTGCATTTGTTTTGAGTGGTTTAAATTTTTATTGCTAAGCCTAATATAGAGTTTTATTTCTTTTAACTTAAAAGCTTCTCTATATTAAATGGAATCACCATATGTTTTTTTAATTAAGGCGAGTGGGTTGGGTTTTAAGACTTTTTAGAGGTAAGTAAATGTCTTGATTTTGATAAAAGTTATTTGATGGCAGACAATTTTAACCTATTTTTGTAAAGGTTTGGACTCCGCAATAAAAACTTGCTAAATTTTCATTTACAACCCTAACTACATTTATATGTAAGATAAGCTACTTGAGCAGCGAATTATGCATGTTCTGTAACAAATATTAGATGGGCGTTTCAGTCATGCATTTAATTGCTCTGTCCCCTGATGTATCCTTTAGACCTAATCTTTTTTTCTTTTTTTTTTATCAGGATTCCACTTTCTAATGCCCTTTTGTGAGATTCCACTTTCTTTTTATAATTTCTCTACAACTTGCTCCTTAAGCACTTAGAGTTCTTTATTAATTTTATCTGCATGCTAACCCATCTTGGACATTCCACTATGGACGCTCTTATGGGTCACGCAGCTTAACTACTAATTTACTTGTGCACCTTAAGTATATGAACTTAATTAATTATGTCAATTAAAATTATTCATTTTAATTAATTTACATGCAAGTGGAACTGCAGTTCAACACCTAAAACTGCACTATTTTAAGAAACTAAAATTAGGTTTAGCAATAGATCAAAATTATAAATTACTTGGCTCACATGTAGGAAATCATAAATGATAAGAATACCTTAATTGGGTTCACAATCATATCCACAAGATTTGGGCCCCCAAGAATTCTTAAAACACACTAATATTACCAATTAACATGATTATGTTAAATTGGGTTGGGGTCACTATAGTCAAGTCGATTTGGATTGGTGCAAACCCATTGGATACAGTGAAATTGGCTGCGAAACCATTCTTACCAAAATAAATTGGTGGTGGTGAAAATACTTTTTGATCTAATATGATACTTTTTGCAGCTGAAAAAAAAAATCATCGAAAACTTGACTTTTCTTGCTGCTAAAAGTTATTTCATTTGCCACTAAATGTCACTTTTTTTTTAGTGGAAGTATAGGCAAAGCATCATGGGGACACACACATGAAAACTTTAGCTCCTTTGGGTATGATTGGAGCGAACTGAGAATCCCTTTGTGCAAAAATTATTAAATTACTGATAGCTTCCTTTGGTTTTTTCTTTTTTATCTGATTTGAGTTATCAAAAACGTTATTCTCATGCTAATTACGTGTGGAAAGAAAAGGTTTGTAACTGTCAGGTACTTTGCACTTGATCAAAGTTTTGGCAAATAAGAACAAAAAAAGAAAAGAGAGATAGATGGTCCAAATCGAAATTGGATTGCCTCCAAGCTTGCCCAATTCGAGGTTGGATAGCCTCCTACTGCAAGCATACATTTGGGATAATGCCTTCAGACTTTTTTTATTATTATTCTCTTACTAAATAGCCATTGCTGGGTTTAAATGGATAGAAATAAAATCTTCCTCGAATAAAAGAAAGATCACCACATAATTAGTCAAAGAAATTCTATGACTTAAATGGAAAAGAGATCTAATCCTATTGATGCTCTAGAAGATCTAGCTGACAACTCAAGCCTAATCACTTTATTCACTTTCCTAACTTGCAATTAGCCTCACAGACTTGACCCAAGGTTTATTCCTCTTGACCTTCTCCTTGTCCACTTGATCATAGCATTCCACAAGGAGGAGATTGTAACCCATGTCACGAAACTGCAATCCCTTTGACGGCCTCCGGAGAGATCTCAACAGAGTTTTGAATGCCTCTCAATTATAATACTTTGATCTCAAGAGCTTAACCAAAAGGCACTTCTTTCCTCGTGCCAATGAGTCTTTCCATTTCCCTTTTTCAATCACCACTTCCTCCTTCTCAACCTCTGATAAAGACATCTATTTCCACTTTTCCTCTAAAGATTCATCCATCTTCCAATCCCGATAATCCCCACCAGTTGAAGCCTCGAGGGGAAAAAAAAAAAAAACGCTTGTATAGAAGGCAAGAGCATAGAACTCCCACATTAGGACATTAGGAGAGAACGGTTTCAACCACCTAGAATAAAATTGATTTTTTCAAAAAGTTCAAAATTGTTTTCACGACAATAATAGACATAGTTTGATGCTACTCTCTCTCTCTCTCTCTCTCTCTAATATCCTTTGTAAGTGTGGTTTTAGCACATATTAGAGGATGACCAAGATTATGAATAATATACATTTACAACTATGAGATTGGTGGGCTTGAGTCAGGATGGTTGATTTGGTTAAAATCCGGTGTGCCCCATCACTCATTAAAGAGTACCTAGGGTACAAGAGACTCCATTTGTCTCACATTGGAAGCATCCAGTTCCTGACCCTTGGCATATATTTGCGGCCTGTCCCTTAATCCCATATGATGCATTTTTTTAAAGTTGTGAGACTTTGGTCAAACTAGACAATATTATGTGGATAGTAGCCCAGTTCCCTTCTTAATCGAGAATAATGTGAGATCCAATAGGACTTAGGTGATGCAGCAGATCCAGTTGAAATCTGGTGCTTCCATTACCCGCTAAACAACATTCAGGATACAGCAATATCAGAAACATCCAATTCTCATACTTGATGTTGGGTGGGCATTTGATTTATAAAATACACCTATTATATTTAAACAACAAGCACCAGTGGTCTAGTGGTAGAATAGTACCCTGCCACGGTACAGACCCGGGTTTTTTATTTTTTTCTCCTGCAACCTTTGGATCCCAGGGGGGTTTTCTATGTCTGACCCAGTAGTAGCAAATCGTTGTCTCAACTCAACCAAATTTGAAATCACTTTGAAAATCAGATTCTACCGAAGGGTTTCTTCAAGTGAAACCCAACCCCACATCATCTTAACGTTAAACATAGTTGCATAATCAAATCAATGTGCATCTGACCCATTGATGGCCCTGTTAAATTTAATATTATCCATGGCTATGCTAAGAGTGATTTAATTCCATAAATTATACCTTTTACAGGAACTTGGATCCACACTTCTTCATCTTCATCAATGCTGTCTGCACTCGACCCAATTTGACCTCACACCGGTTTTTTTTTTTTTTTTTTTTAAGAGAAACACAAGCCTATATCATGTAAAAATTAAACAAAGTTGCATCCTATCAAGGTGCATCTGACCCATTGATGGCACTGTTAAATATAATGTTATGGCTATTATGCTAGTGATTTAATTACATAAAATATATATGTTTGTTCAGGAACTTGGATCCCCACATCTTCTTCATCTTCATTAAGCAAGTGTTCTTTTAAATCAATGAAGTCTCACCCACCTAATACTGTGATTCAATACTTCTTCACACACCCCTCAATGCCACTGTTTTTAGTAACTTCACATTCTATCAGGTCGCATTCCCAACTTATGTATTGATTGCAAATATGATTAGCACCAATGCAATATTGGATCAAAATAATGTTTCTGTCACATATTTTCACAATACATAATTGAAATTGGATAAATGGCACTGCAATAGTCTACAATTGCTTATTTTTCAGCACATACAAAAAAATTTATTACAGTGGCTATTCAAAGGCAAGATGTTCAAATGCTCGCTTTACAATATCTTTGGAAATCTTCATGTGCCTGTAAAATGAATGAGTGATCATCCCATTCATCACGAAAGGACTCTGGACGGGCCACCTTGTTTTTCCCGGTCATTACATACATTTGCTTCCGCCACTCCTCCACAGCAGGATACCCACACTCAGCTGCAAGCTCATCTGTGTAATCAAACTGCACGCAATATGATCACCATACAGTGTTAGAGAACACAACCCAAGTTAACGTAGGAATATTAGTTAACTGAAATTGTGAATCTATATAGCCTCGGTTTCCCATGAAATGATGGAGAACAAACTAAGTAACTTTTTCTTGCCCACAAGTTAAAAATGCCAGAGAAACAGACACATTTTGGAATAGGTTAATCTTAATATTATGATAGGGAAACAATATAGCAAGAGCTAACTGCATCTAAACATCCAAGAGAGAGCCCGCTGTGTTGGATTGCACAATGGGTTGCAGGAGGCTGTTGATTCAAGCCCAATAAAAGAAAGAAAAGCACCAAAATGAGAAACAGACAAAAAAATATAGAGAAGTGATCTGCACTAAAGAGATGCTAAACAACATCTCCAACAATGAAAAGGAAATGCATATCAAAACTCACATATGGAATCATTCCATCCAAATAAACCAAGTCAGACGTACCAACTTGATGAAGTTCTTGTTTATGGCCAGTTCAAAAACAGCAACTCTAATACATGGTATTCAAAATCAGTAATTCATAATGGGTTTATTATTCTACGAATGCAGATGACAGAACATCAATGATGATGATGAGTGTATTTGTGGTTAAGAATAGCTGGATGAGTAAACCATAATGTCTCAAATCAGCCACCAATGACAGCAAAAGGCTTTTCTCAAGTACTTTGATATTAGAATTCCTCCAAGTAATGCTGAAAGACACACAAAAATGATATCGGATATTTCACACTATGCAGAACTTAAGTTCAGTGAACATCTACAAAACAAACTATTATGGGAAAACTGAACTAACCTTATAATTTGACATGTTATGAGTGTAACGTTTGGGTAGCCGAGCAGCATCAAGTTTTGAATAGAATGCTTCAACATCCTTCATCATCTCCTCTTGCGATGGAAGTACTAGCCGTCCAGATAATACACTTGCTACCCACTTGCTTTGCATTTCAAACAAGGGGAAAGGAATAACCTGGAACCACAAAAACAAACATGGCTGCTGATAATTTTAACTAAAAAAAGGGTAGAATAAAAGACTTTGTGAAGGAAAAAACAACTAACTTTCCAAGGTAGTCCAATAAATGAAAGCCATGGCGCCAGTAATGGTGGGAAAATGTGCTTATACAATGGGCCAACACGATTGTCATCCACAGTCACAATGTCATTAACTTTCAGATAAGGGAAGTCATACTTGTACCTGATTGGAGTCAATAAAATAAATACGAGTAGTGAATGAATGAAATGAAGTACCAAAGAAGTACTGCCTGTCTGATTCTTTACTTGGATTAAAATTTGAGGCTCATACCCTGTGCAGTGAAGAATTATGTCAGCAAGGACTGAACTTCCATCACAAAATACTACTGTACCATCATCATGGGCACTTTCTATCTGCACTAAATGTTTAACTGAGATTAGCACATCTTTCTGATCTAGTTCCTAGAGCTGAATTCAGAATATTATCAATGGACTTTTCATGAAATTTGAACAACTCACTCTTATGTTTAATTGTTTAAACTATAGAATGAAGCCACATATTATGATAGCCAGGCTGCTTTGACGCCGGCTGTTTGTCAGGTGCAGATCTTGATGACACATGAACCTCCTTTGCAAATGCATAAATGTCCCTAGAGATGTCAACTGCACTAGCTGAACTCCCAATCAAAACTACAACCTGTCAATACCAGACAATCATGCTCATGAGCAGAGGGTATCAGCTGAATTTATGTCACAACTGGTGCTTGTTAAACATCGGATGCTCCCCCTAAACAAAACTTAAACAGGTGTTGAAAAGGAATTCTGTTGCCTCTATTAAGTACTACACCAGAGGTTTTGGCAGAATGGTTAGCAGGAAATCTAATATGGCATCAAAGGCAACCGGTCGTAAGTTTGAATGCCAGGAGGAACGGCTTGTCGCTGAGAAGTGCACTGACCTGGTTCCACATGTGTGTGTGGGGGGGTGGAAGAGAGGAGAGAGAATGTTGAAAAGTATTCCCACTAGAGGAGCCTCTACTAGTGCCTCGAGATTTGGTAGGATTGGTTAGCGGAGGAAATTTAAAAATAGAAACTGTACTTTGATGTGAAACATCTTTCAGAAGAATGCTTTTATTGCAAAAGAAAATTTAACAGATAAAAGCGACAACCAACTCCTGTCAGCAGAATCAGAACATATCCCAAGCAAAATATGTTGTTTCAATCTTCTTGACTGCGAGGATCATATGAAAGCTTCCAAGAAAATTCGATGATTTTATACAATTGAAACAATAGAATATGGGACAGATAAGAGGTGTTCTGCTGATTTTACAGGCCACAGTCTGACTAGCTAATAAGACCTATATTTCTATACAGGAGAAATAAGAACTTCCAAGTTGTATATACTTCAAGTAATACCAAAATAAAACGAGGCAAAGTGTACGCGAAATTAGTAAATTCATACTTGATCTTGGAATGGGTCAGCAACACGGTAGTTGTGACAATGGATTTGCTTTCCTGGCCATACATCAATTCCTGAAAAGAACATATGCTTAATTAAGGATGGGAAAGAAGAAAGCATTTTCCAAGAACAAAATAAAGCTACTAATTGGAACACTATTTTAATGACTCAGCACACGTACCAGAAGGGTTGGGCTGGTAACGCTATGTAGGCTAGGAAATTATTATCAATATTCTTTTGTTAGTATGGTTATATTAGGATTATGTTTCCTATTTGGTTAAGAGTCTTGGTTTAGTAGGTTTGCGTTCCTTTTTCTATATAATGGTTGATATACTTCACTTTTAGTAGAACGCAATATCCAAAGCAGATGTTTTTTCTTTTGTTCCCTCTTTCCTCTTATCCCTTCTCCCCCAACAACTACAGAGGGTTGGTCGGGTCTACTCTTTGGCACACATTAGAACTTTTATATTTTTACTTGAAGAGATATCTCTTTATTTTCTTTCCTTTTCTTCTTTTTTCACCGGACATGCTCATTACATGTTATTCAAGGTGCGGATGTCGAGAGAGAGAGAGAGAGAGAGAGAGAGAGTTTGTAACACTAGTTCACACACTGATTCGTGAGCAAGAGTTTGGACTTTGGACCCCAAATTCAAAGCCTGGACATGTCTACAGGTAGCGTATCAATTGATTCTAGCTGATCTGTATAACTGTATGTGCTTCTTCAATTACTTTAAATCCATTATATATGCCTCTCACCAATCTCGAGCTCACAAACAAGCAAGGGGCGCGGTTGGATGTGGTGACCAATTGGATCACTGTCAATGCCATTAGTGGTTGGACATTTTAGGTGGCATAAAACATCTGAAACTACAATGGTGATATACTGATATGGGTTTCTCTACATCTTTCTTCCCAATTTATAATCCTTACTAGTTACCACAATTGACACCCACTGTGCCAAATGACCATCTAGGTATAGTAATTCACCCTCAACTAGGGATGTCAAACTGGCATGCCCGGCATGCTGGTCAATGTGTGGTGGCCCAGCCCAGGCTGTGATGGGCCTGGGTTCCCAAGCCCATGTGCATGGCACGGCATGGCAAGGCTTGACTCTGCCTATAAGGTAAAAACACAGCTATATTGGGTATTTTTACCCATTTATTACCTCTACTAACAGTAGAAAAATGGCCAAATTTTAGGTATTTTAGGTCATTTATCATTTGAAGGCTATAAATACCCCCGCCTCCCCCCTCACCACACATTTCCACACACACTTTCTCTAAGAAGTTGTATAAAAAATTTTTAAAAATAATTTTGGCCCATGGGCTGACATGGCCCATTACAGTACCTGGTCTGTCACTAATGGCCCCTACCCACAACAAGAGACTAGGCAATCTCAGTACCACGAGTCTAGATCCTCTAATGGAAACCCCCATGGTGACTGTGGGGGGACCTGGGCAGCCTCTCTATACCACTAGTCTAGATCCTTTGATGGAAACCCCTATGGTGACTGTGGGGGTACCTAGGCAGCCTCTCTGTACCACTAGTCTAGATCCTTTAATGGAAACCCCCATGGTGACTGTAGGGGACCTAGGCAGCCTCTCTGTACCACTAGTCTGGATCCTCTAATGGAAACCCCCATGGTGACTGTGGGGGGACCTGCCACAGCGTCTCTGTACCACTAGTCTAGATCCTCTGATGGAAACCCCCATGGTGATCGTAGGGGAATCTGGGTAGCCCGCTATGCATGCTGGCAGTGTGGGTAGGCTGCCCAATCGTGATGTGGGGGGGCCTGATGATCATGAGGGTTTTCCTCACATAAGGTTCGTTTGGTAGGTCTACTTTTTTTCTTACAAGCCTTTCAAAATAAAACTATTAAAAAAAGAGCCATGAGAAAAAGAAGCTAGAATAAAAGTATATATTTAGTAATGCAATGATTTATTTTAAATAGACACTTTTAAATCAATGGTTGAAAGTTTGTCACAAATTTCTCAAGATCTATAAGGTATCAAGTGTTGAAATTTACCCCAATAGCCATGTTCATCCTTTCAAAGAGATCTAATGGCTTGGATCTTGTGTTTGGGCCCAACAAAGTTTTAAAAAAATAAATCTAATTCAAAGAGATTTAACAATTTGGATCTTGTATTTGGGACCCACAAATTTTAAAAAATAATATCCAATAATTTACATTCTTTAATAAATATCTTGAGATCGATGATGATCTAATGATTAAAATTTGATATCAAACTTTTTTAACGGATTGGATCCTGATTTATTATCCCAACAATAATAACAATAAAGAAAAAAGGGATTGCCTATGGACTAACTAAAAATTGAGTATGTGCACATCAATGTTGAACATTTTTCACAAATTTCTCAAGATCCACAAGGTATAAAGCCCTAAAAATCTACCTCATAATCGTGTTCAACCTTCCAAATATTTCCAGGTGTATACATCAATGTTGAACATTTTTCACAAATTTCTCAGGATCCACATGGCATAAAGCCCTGAAAATCGACCTCATAATTGTATTCAACCTTCCAAACATTTCCAACGGTTTGGATCCTGTATTTGAAGCCCACATAATTTAGAAAATAATATTCAATCGCTCACATTGTTTGGAACATATCTCGAGATTGATGATGATCCAACAGCTAAAATTTGATCTCACAGTTGTGTTTGATCCTCCAAACATTTTCAACAATTTAGATCTTGATTTAACCTCTCGGGTTTCAAGAAAAAAAAAGGAAAAACCTGTCTTGGCGTGATCCACTACAAGTTACTGTAGCTTTGTCTCTTTTTCTTTTACCTCTACTTTTTACATGCATCCTAAGGTGGACCGTGGGAAATAAAAGTAAAGCCTCTACTTGTCTAAATTAGGTAGAGCATAAAAACACATGCTAAATGCTCTTATTTTTCAAAACTCTACCCGGCTTAGACATTAAGACAAATAGAGCTTAAAATTAGTGATGCCAAATATGGGCAAATCTCAATTCCAGTACCACCCACTTTGACAAATGGAGCTTAAAAATAGTTATGCCAAACATGGGCAAATCTCAATTCCCGTACCACCCACTTTGACAGGTAAATTAGCCAATCTCGATGCCCATTAGTTTGCATGTAATTAAATTCCTAGAAATTTTCCTTCAAAGTGAAAAAAACTGAAGCAACAATGTAGCTTCATTTTCTCAAAATGAAAATTTTGTATTTATTCCCAAATTACAATTGGCTTCAGCCTTTCAAAATAAAGATTTTGTATTTATTCTCAAATCAGAATTGGCCGTTTGGATCTGCAACCTTCAAAACTCAAACGTCAAATGAAAACTCTTTGAGTACGCCACTGAATTATGAATGGCTCCATCTTACTACCATTCGAAGCATTACAAATTCAAACAGCAATTAAGGGCAAGTTCTTCCCCATTTATCAAATAATAATAACAATGGTGATTTAAGTGTGTTTACATGTTTAAAGTATACCACCTGAAAAAGCATTTGGAAGAGTATTATGAGCCCGGATCCTCTATCACACTCGATACACACTTGCCGGGAGTGGCCTATGTCGCCACAAACCGATGTGCAGCTGTTCCCCATCCGACTCAAAACTCAAAATGGGGTTTTATGCTGACGGTTGTAATTGGTCCACTGACGGTGAGTATATGTGTTGTGTACGTGCGGAATGGTGTAACCAATGATTGATAATCAAGTCACACACAAAAAAAGAGGCAAGCGCACAAGAGTACACATTATAGATCTACGTGATTCGGCGATGTATCTACATCCACTGCTAAAAAAGAACTCTACTTTTTTATTGCATTCTTATGCTTAAGTTTAGAATTATATATTCTATAAATATATATACACTCTCGCTTTCCTAGCCTCTAAAAAAAGTCCAAAATACCCTTAACTCAAAATCCGATCCATAGGTAACGTAATGGACCAATCTAACGAGCCCGAAATAAAAGATATAAAACAACAATATATAAGTACGAAAGAGAATCTTGATTTAGAGTGTCTTCATTCAAAGTATATATAGCAATAACAATTGCCTCCCTGGATGGAATTGAAATTATACGAGGAAAACCCTTACGGTGACTTGATCCCTCCACGTGCCCCTGCTACAATCATCGTGGGGGTGAAATATCTGAGGATCTGAACTCACTGCCGCAATCACCGCGGGGTTTTTAATCAGAGGATCCGGAATCCCTTGGATGAGGAGACAAAGGTGGAGAACTACAGGCTATTTTCTTCGGATCCTAAAAACGACCCTACCCGAAAAAGGAATCAAACAAAATACCTTGAGACGCAAGTGAGTGCCGGAGCCCAATTTGGCCTTTACACCCGAACCCCACCAAAAGAAAGAAAGACTTTTGCTAAAGAGAAGAACCTGGAATTTCAGCAATCCGGGGCTCCGTGTAATGCCCGCTAGAACCTGGAATTTCAGCAATCCGGGGCTCCGTGTAATACCCGCTGCAAACGACGACACCATCATACACCTCTTTCTCATCAACAACTTCATCATCACAGCCGTCCATCCCCACCTTCCTCGATCTGACCATCCATCTCCCTTCATCCACCAGATGAACATCAAAGACCTCAGTCTTGAACCGGACCGAGCCCATTAGCCCAAAATCTCTTGCAAACTCTTGCAGATAGAGAAGAACCTCTGGATGGGCCGGAAACCGCCTCGAATCCCTCTCCTTGGTGGGTCCGGCCACAAAGGGGTAGTCTCGAAACCCCATGGACTCTCGAGGGAGATTGGTGCGGAGGGATTGGTAGAGGCTGGTCTGGACCTTTTTTCGACATGGGTCGAGCCCCAATGGATCGGACTCGACGCTGGGGCTGTAGACCCAGGTCCCACCCACTGAGTCGCCGCTCTCGAAGACCACCACACTGTGGCCCTCCCGGCGGAGCTCTCGGGCGGCCACCAGGCCGGCTGCCCCGGCGCCGATCACTGCCACGTGGCAGGACCTGATTTGGGGGGCGGCGTCGGAGGAGCGGAAGTGAGGATACATAGCCGCATGGTGGGGGGTAGCAGGAGCAGCCACTTAGAGAGAGAGAGAGAGAGAGATACTGAAAGCGCTAAATGATCTAAATGATTAAAAAACAAAGGGTCAAGAATGAAGGCGCTAAAAGATTAAAAAATGTTACTAATTTTTTCAACTTAGCATCTTTAAGAGTAATCTTTTTTTATTTTGTATCTCTCATCTAATACATTTAAAGAATAAATTTTTATATTTTTGTGTCTCTCTCATCCGACCCTCTCATCATTCTTTTTCACTTGATGTCACCTCCAAGTCAATCCCACTCCACCCCATGCAAAGAGACAAGCCCTTAGAATCCAAATCCAAATCCAAATCCAAATCCGAATCCTCTCGGATTTAACCTAGTAAAGTCTTGTAAATATAAGAGTGGAACTTCACAAGAGAGCCCCACTTATTATGAGTCAAATTATGCAAAATAAATGCCTTCCAAGCATATGGAGTATTTTCAAATTTTACATCAATTTGAGCTTCTGCATTTCAATGGATTCCTTGTTGAAAAGCATAAGGTTGTGTCAATCACATCTTTTATTAAACCATTAATTCAACCATGGAAATTTGAGGATAATTACATACCTAAAGTGCTTTTTTTTAAGTGGTTTAAATTTTTATTATGAGTCTTATTTCTTTTGACTTAAAAGCTTCTCGATGTTAAATGGGATCACCATATGTTGTTTTTATTAAGGTAAGTGGGCTAGGTTCCAAGACTTCTTAGAGGTAAATAAATGTCTCAGTTTTTATAAAGTTGTTTGGTGGCAGTCAATTTTAACCTATTTTTGTCAACGTGTGGACTCTGCAACAAAAACTGGCTAAATTTTCATTTACAACGCTAACTACATTTATATGTAAGATAAGCTACTTTAGCAACGAATTATGCATGTTCTATAACATATATTAGATGGGGGTTTCGGTCATGCATTTAATTGCTGTGTTCCCTGATGTATCCATTAGACCTAATCTTTTTTTCTTTATTTTATTAGGATTCCACTTTCCAATGCCCTTTTGCAGGATTCTACTTTCTCTTTATAATTTCTCTACAACTTGCTCCTTAAGCACTTACAGTCCTTAATTAATTTTATCTACATGTTAACCCATCTTGGACATCCCACTATGGACGCTCTTTTGGGTCCCACAGCTTAAACTACTAAGTTACTTGGGCGCCTCATGTATATGAACTTAATTAATTATGTCAATTGCAATTATTAATTTTAATTAATTTACATGCAAGTGGAACTGCAGTTCAACACCTAAAACTGCATAATTTTAAGAAACTAAAATTAGGTTTAGCAATAGATTAAAATTATAAATTAGTCCATTGACTCACATGTAGGAAATCATAAATGATAAGAATATCTTAATTGGGTTCACAATCATATCCACAAGAATTGGGCCCCCGAGAATTCTTAAAGCACACTAATATTACCAATTAACATGATTATGTTAAATTGGGTTTGGGTAGTCAAGTCGATTCGAATTGGTGCAAACTCATTGGATATAGTGAAATTGGCTGGGGAACCATTCTTACCGAAATAAATTGGTGGTGGTGAAAATACTTTTTGACCTAAGATGACAATTTTGCGGCTGAAAAAAAAAATCACAAAAAACTTGACCTTTTCCACCGCTAAAAGTTTTTTCATCTGCCACTAAATGTCAACTTTTTTTTTGTAGTGGAAGTATAGGCAAAGCATCATGGGGATGCACACACAAAAACTTTCGCTCCTTTGGGTATGATTGTAGGGAACTGAGAATCCCTTTGTACAAAAATTATTAGATTACTAATAGCTTCCTTTGGTTTTTTTTTTTTTTATCTTATTTGAGTTATTGATGATGTTAGCCTCGTGCCAATTATGTGTGGAAAGAAAAGGTTTGTACATGTCAGGTACTTTGCACTTGATCAAAATTTTGGTAAATGAGAACAAAAAAAGAAAAGAGAGATAGATGGTCCAAATCGAAATTGGATTGCCTCCAAGCTTGCCCAATTCGAGGTTGGATATTCTCCTACTGCAAGCATAAATTTGGGATAATGCATTCAGACTTTTTTTATTATTATTCTCTTACTAAATAGTCATTGCTGGGTTTACATGGATAGAAATAAAATCTTCCTCGAATAAAGGAAAGATCACTACATAATTAGTCAAAGAAATCATATGACTTAAATGGAAAAGAGATCTAATCCTATTGATGCTCTAGAAGATCTAGCTGACAACTCAAGCCTAATCACTTTATTCACTTTCTTAACTTACTTGCAATTAGCCTCACAAACCTGAGGTTTAGCAACCTAACCCAAGGTCTAGCTTGTGTGGGCCAGCGATTTAGCCATTATCATGCAATTGGACTGGGTTCCTATCATTCCTACCTCCTTGAAAATTGACCTTGTCCTCAAGGTCAGAATTTGAAAAATGATATTGCAATAGTTGGGTCATCTATTGTAGCTTTTCTAGATGGGAGATTGGCAATGACTGAACAATAGCTCGTGGATCAAACACCAAACAAGCTAGGAAAAATAGTTTTAGTAGTTGCAGCAGTATGATCTCATCCCTCTCATCATACACGTTGCTTTGCTTGGATTTGTTGCCATTACTAATATGGGTGTGGGGGCCAGCTTTATTGATGAATGCAAATACCACTTCTTGTTGGATTTGACCAGGTATACACATAGCTTAGGGAGAGGAATGTCCTGAAATCACATGAATAGATCTGGTTTACGTATCTTCATCGTCTTTTGCACCATTGTATATTGGACCCTTCATTTCCTCCTTAACGTCTAAAATAAATAGTTGTTGATTTTTTCATTTGTGGTTAGTCCCAAACTTTCCATCGTAACTATAGTTGGGAGAATCAAATCTTACAGTGTGGGTTTGAAGCACCCCATTTTTGCTTTTGATTTGCATTGGTGTCAAATGAATCTTCATTATTTGTATTGTTAGGAAGAAGTGAGAGGATGTGGCTACATCTAGAGTCCATCATAGTAAAAAGAAATCTTGATATCTAGTAAGGCTCCTATGCAACGGTTGACTTCCTCATTGAATTTATCAATCTTTGAGGCCAAAATTTTGTTTGTAGCCATGCTAGGAATGATGCTCTGATACTAATTGATAAGAGCCAAAAGAGATAAAAGAGGTATATGGCCAAATTTGAGGTTGGATTGCCTCTTAGATGGCCCAAGTCGTGGTTGGACAGCCTCTTAGTACAAACACAAATTTGGGATAATGCCTCCATACTTTTCTTATTAGTGTTCTATTACAAAATAGCCATTGCTGGCTTTACATGGATAGAAATAAAATCTCAAATATCCCTTGAATAAAGGAAAGATCACAACATAATTAGTCAAAGAAATCCTATAATTTAAATGGAAAAGAAATCTAATCTTATTGACACTCTAAAAGATCTGGCTGACAACTCATGCCTAATCACTTTATTTACTTTCTTAACTTACTTGCAATCAGCCTCACAGACCCGACACAAGGTCTAGCTTGTGTGGGCCAGCAACTTAGCCATTATCACGCAATTGGATTGGGCTCCTATCAAACACACTTAGTAATGGTATCAAAGCGACTGAGAAGTCAATTAAAAGACTTAGCAACTCTAGAAAACGTGGCGAGGTTACGATAGGTTCGATCAAGGATGGATTTTGTATAAAGAATTACAATTTATCCTCTACTAATGTACTGCTTATGACTGATTACTCTTAAAATTGCAGGTAAATGGTATCTGGGTCCAGTACAATTAGTACAGTTTATCCTATCAAACACACTTAGTAATGGTATCAGAGCGACTGAGAAGTCAATTAAAAGAGTTAGTAACTCTAGGAAACGTGGTGAGGTTACGATAGCTTTGATCAGGGATGGATTTTGAATAAATAATTACAATTTATCCTCTACTAATGTACTGCTTATGACTGATTACTCTTAAAATTGTAGGTAAATGGCATCTGGGTCTAATACAAGCAACAGTTTGAGCTGTAACGACCTCAACAACGTCGAATTGGATGGTGTGGATCCTCCGCCACCACCCTCTCCTCATCTTACTTATACTACTAAAGAGCAATTTTTGATGCTAATACATCAATTGGCTGCCAACTACGCCAATCAAGCAGCCATGTAAATGCAGTTGGTCACTGTTCTGGACAGGCAGAACCAGCCCGGAGATCCTAATTCCTTGTATAAGAAATTCCGGAAGAAGGGAGCTGTGGAGTTCACGAGACAAGAGGATCCACTATAAGCCGATGAATGGTTCGTAGATACAGAGAATGTTTTTGATTCCCTGACTTGCACACAAAGGCAGCAAGTGGTCCCTGCGACATCCATGTTTAGAGATATCGTGGATACATGGTGGAAGAGTATCCAGGATCAAATTAGGGCTATGTCAGATGTTACTGTATGGGAAGTTTTCAAGAGATAATTCAGGAAGAAGTTTATTCCGGAACATGTGACCCATAAGAAGAAGGCCGAGTTCCACACCCTAAGCAGAACTCCATGACGGTTGCGGAATACGTACATGTATTCAACCAGCTCTTTTGGTTTGCTTTGGACTTAATTGATACCGAGGAGAAAAGAGTTGAGAGGTTTCTCGAAGGATTAAGGCCTCCTATTAAGGGACATACTATGGCATTCTAGCGTCCGGCATATTACGATGACGCTGTGGAAAGAGCCTATGCAGCTGAAGAAATTGAAAAGAGCTTTTTCTTAGGAGAGTTTAGGAGGAGTGCCCCACCTTCTGTGAAAAGTCAGCAACATTCCAAGGAACAAAAGGGAGTTGTTGGTGGGACATCAAAGCTAGTCTACGGCTTGTGCGGGAAGGGCCATGAGACAAGTAAATGCTGGAGGTTTCCAGGAGCCTCTTTCGACTGTGGCTCAATGGACCATCGCTTGTTAGAGTACCCAAAAAGAAAAGGTTCCAGTCAAGCCCCACCCCAGCAGCAGTATTAACAGCCTTCTAGAACAGCATTGCCTGCACCTCTAAGTCAACATAGCAGATGAGGCAAGGCCATGGGTAGACACGACAGGGTTAAGGTCAACAGAAGCAAAGACAGCAGAAATAGGGACAGCAGAACCAACCCCACAGGCAAGGCCGCACCTATGCATTGACTTATGAAAAAATGGAAGCAGCGGAGCATGTGGTTGTAGGTAAGATTTCCATTTGTAATATAGATGCTAAGGTGTTGTTTGATTCGGGATCTTCGCACTTCTTTATTTCACCCCAATTCTCTGGTAGGATACAAGAGCTGCCAGTGCAGCTACTATATGTGGTGAGTGTTATCACTCTTATCGGTAAGCGGGTGACTTGTAAGGACTATTACCCAAGTTGTCGAGTTCTAATTATGAAGGTCCTTTTTCCAGCGAAACTCATCGTGTTACCGATGCACGATTTTGATGTAATCCTAGGCATGGATTGGTTGACAAAGTATATGACTTGTTTAAACTGTTTTCATAAGCCTGTCACCATAAAGGTAGATAAAATCGGCCCAAGTGTTGTATTTCAGTGTGAGAAGAAGAGCTCATATACTATGCTAATCTTGGCATTTCGAGCAAAAAGATTGATTCATAGTGGTTGTGAAGTGTACATTGCTTTTATTGTTGAGAAGAAACCACCTAAGAAGTTAGAAGAGATACCTATGGTTCGTGAGTTTCCTGATGTGTTCCCTGACGAAGTACTTGGTTTTTTCCCATTAGATAAGTAGATTTTACTATAGAACTAGCACCCGGTACAACTCCAATATCCAAGGCCTCGTATAGAATGGCACATGTAGAGTTGCGTGAGTTGAATATATAGTTTCAAGACTTACTGGATATGGGATTTATTCGTCCTAGCACATCACCATAGGGAGCCCCAGTTTTGTTCGCGAAAAAGAATGATGGCACTTTCAGAATGTGTATTGATTATAAGCAGCTGAATTAGGTGACAATAAAAAACAAGTATCCACTGTTTAGAATTGATGAATTGTTTGATTAATTACAGGATGCTACTCACTTCTCAAAGATTGACCTGATGTTTAGATATCATCAGTTGCTAATTAGAGATCAAAATGCATCTAAAATAACTTTCAGGACAAAATAAGGCACTATGAACTTTTAGTCATGCCTTTTAGGTTGACTAATGCCCCAGTTGTATTTATGGCTTTGATGAACATGATCTTTTCAACTTATCTCGATTGATTCGTAGTAATTTTCATTGATGATGTACTGGTGTACTCCAAGACTCGAGACGAGCATATTGAGCATCTGAGGATTTCCTTACAATTGTTGAGAGATCACCAACTATATGCCAAACTGGACAAATGTGATTTTTGGTTAGAACAAGTTGCCTTCCTAAGGCATATAATTTCAAAAGATGGGCTTACAGTAGATCCAACTAAGATTGAGGCTATAACCAGCTGGCAAAGCCCCAAAACAGTTGCGGAGGTTAGAAGTTTTGTCGGCTTGGCAGGCTACTATCGACAGTTCGTAAAGGACTTTTCTAGAATAGTCACACCCTTAACAAAATTGACTCGAAAGAATGAACCTTTTGTTTGGTCGGCCGAATGTCAGTCGAGTTTCCAACTTCTTAAGGAGAAACTAACCTCAGCCCCAATCTTATCTCTACCGGAAGGTAGTGGTAAATTTGTTATCTATACCGATGCTTCAAGGATTGGGTTGAGATGTGTATTAATGCAAAACGGAAAGGTGATAGCTTATGGATCTTGACAATTAAAAGAATACAAAAAGAATTATGCCACTCATGATCTAGAATTGGCCACTGTCGTTTTTGACTTAAAGTTGTGGAGACACTATTTGTATAGAGAGAGATTTGAAGTCTATAGTGATCATCGCAGTCTCCAGTATTTGTTCTCACAACATGATCTTAACATAAGACAACGTAGATGGCTGGAATTCATAAAGGACTACAATTTTCCAATCAAGTATTTTTCAGGAAAAAGAAATGTTGTGGCCGATGCTCTAAGCAGGAAATCAACCATTGAAATAGCAACCATGTGTGGTGAATGGTCTCTAGTAGAAGAATTTCGAGATCTGGATGTAGAAGTGAAATTCATGGATGACAAGGTTATGTTAGTGGCTATGTCTATTTTTGAACCCACCTTAACATAGCAAATTAAAGAGAGACAGTTTGAAGATCCAGAATTTGTTAAGATTTGTGACCACATATTTGAGAGACCAGATTTCAGGATAGTAGATGGGGTGCTGTACTTTCGAGACTAGCTATACGTTCCAGCGGTTCAAAATCAAAATCTAAAGAAAATGATCATGACTCAAGCACATCACGTAATATATTCCATGCACCCTGGGAGTACCAAGATGTACTGAAATTTATATTGCAGGTTCTGGTGGAATAACATGAAGAGGGACATTGCAGGCTTTGTAGCAAGATATCTTACCTGTCAACATGTAAAAGCTGAACATAAGAAACCTCCCGGTTTGCTACATCATTTACACATTCCGAAGTGGAAATAGGAGAATCTTTTTATCGATTTCATTTTAGGGCTATCTCGGACGAGCAGACGACATGATGTCATTTGGGTGATTGTCGATCGATTAACGACGTCAGCTCATTTTATTCCTATGTAGAAGGGGATGAAATTTCAGGAGATGACTAAGATTTTCATAGATGAGGTTACGCAGTTGCATGGTACTCTAGTCTCTATTGTATCTGTCCGAGACAGTAGGTTTGTATCCTCTTTTTGGCAATCTTTCCAGAAATCCATGGGTACCAAACTGAATTTTAGTACGGCTTACCATCCGTAGACCGACAGGCAATCGGAGCTAACGACATAAACTCTTAAAAACATGCTTTGAGCTAGCATGATAGACTTTGGAGTGGCACGAACACCTTTCCTTATGTGAATTTGCATACACCAATAGTTATCATGCGAGCATTGGAATGGCTTTATTCGAAGCTTTGTATGGTCGTATGTGCCGTATACCAGTCTGTTGAGAAGAAGTAAGAGTTAGAAGTTTTTATGGACCTTCTTTAGTTGCAGATACGGCAAAAAAGGTGCAAAAGGCGCAAGACAGATTAAAGGTTACATGCATTAGTAAGAGCCTCTATTAGTAAAAGCCTTACATGATAAGACCCATCTACTTTTGAAGCTGCAAACAAGGATTTGAAGCTTTACATGCATTAGTAAGAGCCTATATTCTTCATCTTCATCTTCCCTTGTGCATCCTTCTCCTTGGAGGCAGCGTCTTCGTCAAGTTAGAACTCCTTAAGGTGAAAACTCAACCTCTATTTCAAATCTTTGGGTTTAATAGAGTCAAGGAGACTCAATTATGTAACATGTATGCATTCCACATTAGATTTACCCTTTGTATGTCTTTCATGTAGAGAACCCATTCTTTTATTGAGGATTTCCTAACCATACACAAAGGAAAAAGTTAGTAAGGTCATGCACTGTGAAAAAGGCAAGTATTAGAGTACATATGATGCTGTATGTGTGGTTACAATCTTGATTCTTGAATGATCACTTTACTTTTCAAGTTATAGCTCTTTTCCTTTGATTTAAGTATATATATGTTGAATTAAATGAAATAAAGTGTGAATATAAAATGGGAGTGTTATGTTAGTATTGAATGACTCTTAGGGATATTTTGAAACCATAAGAAGCTCATTATAACCCCCTTCATTCAAAGCTCTGCATTGAGTTTGAGCTTCAGAATCACCTTCAGAATTTATGAAGCTTACGGTGAAGCTACAGTTAAGCCGTAAATGTGTACGGCTCAAAGTCTCGAGAGTACCAAAACCTAATTTTGTACTACGGCTAACCCTCGGCAAAGGCATCGAATGAACTACGGCTAAGCCGCAGCTATCCCGTGACTTAGCCGTAAGCCATTTTATGGTGAGCTTTCCCGAGAGCTTGAAATCTAACTTTCCTTCTACGGTTTACCCATGGCTAAGCCGTGAATTATACTCCAGCTGAGCCACATCCCAGCAGTAAGCTTAGTATGGCTAAGTCGTAGGCTAATATACGGTTAAACCGTAAATGCACAAGAATTTAAGGGAAAAACTAAGCCACTCGGCTAAGCCATAACAAATGCACGGCTAAGCCGTAAGAACATTGGGAATTTAGGATATTAGGAAATTCAAATGACTTCGTAGGGCTTTAAATATAACACCTTTTACCACAATTAAATTAACCTAATGGTGATCGAATGATATGGAGGACAAGTGTAAAGCTTTCACTTATCCCCTTCGATTGTCCGGATGAATTCGCGATGTTACATCATGGATGTTGGCATAAGAAAAAATGTCCTTGCATGTACAAAGTAATGCCAAGATTGGTAACATAATGACACCGGATCTTTTATGAATACATCGTGTTGAATGCTCTTGGGATTGCAGATTATCTTGTATAGGGTTGGCTAGTAATTTCCTTGATACCTTCTTACTTTAAATGCATTCATATTATACAAAACCTTGCTTTTAACATGACCTAGTTATGTACCCATTCTTCCTGGCACATCTTGAGATGAATCGAGCATGAGCTTCTACTAAGTGCGTGCCTATTGGCCAAAATGGATGTAACCAAGATTGAAAGGGTTCGAGCTCTCTAGCTCATTTAAGTATGTAATGTTTAATTATCAGTTACATTGTTAATTCTGATTTCTATGATTGAATATGACCTCAAGACCTAACTCCTTTATGTACGATATAATAAATTTGACTGAATGTATGAAAGATGTGAACTTGAGAGTCGGTTTTGATACTTGAGTCGGCACCACTTAACTTGTGCCCTTATTAGGTTCGATGGGACCGATTTGGGTATCTTTATGTCGCTACTACAGTAATCTATAGAGGAGTTGTCGGTGCTCCTCAGGAAGCTAGTCTAATCCTCTAGCATCCCATATGCACACTTTCTCTAGATGATATGCTCTCTTTTGGAAAAATACAACCTCGTGGATGCCAACTAGTGTGTTTAATGTTCCATTTATGATTCGTTACTCATGTTTTCTCATGCACAACCTACTTAGTTTACGTTTATTGCCTTTTTGTAATTTTTATATATTTCTTAATTCATTTGATACAGCATACTGTCTTATATATCTCTATATTTGCTTAACCGTAGTGTTAATAGTGCTACCCTTGGTGTTATAGGTACAGAGTCAAACCTTAACTCGAATATTCATGCATCCTCGGAGGGTGCCCCAATAATACCTCGGGGTATAGAAGAATGGAAGGATGACGGTGTCTTTTATTAGTCATCCTACGGAAAGTGTCCAATGGTTTAATTGGGTCAATCAGTCGTGATCATGGTTTTGTGTGGAGATGTTTAAAATGGACATTGTATATAAGACATGTTTTGGGTTTTGTGGGTATGTATGAAATGGGAATGTTTAATTAAAAGACTTACGTTATTATGTGATGGTATAATATTCTCTTCTATGTTTTGCTTATGATCATTACAGATGTATTTTATAGGTGTCCACTTCATGTTGAATTTTAAATCTATGTGTTGTTGGTCTTAGCTCACACGTTCCTATAGAATCTCTCTTGTAATGATTCGTGTGCTTCTTCACATAGCACGTATTACTACGGGATTACGTATTCACATCCTGAGGGCCCATTCTAATCCCCAATTCCTGGGATCGGGGCGTGACATACTTTGTTAATTTGTTTTTTTGAAGAGAGGTCTTATCTTAGTTTTAACTTAAGATAATTGCTCCGTAAAATTTATCAAATTTTAGTAATTTATTTTTGTTATTCTCATTATTCTGATTATTGCCTTATATAGTCTCACATAATCCTTACATTTTTGTTTACGAAATTGGTTCACATGAAGCCTATATTTTACTACCAATTGATTAAAAAATCATTTGCTATGGTTTAATAGTTTGTTTACTTGTAGAGTTTTACTCATGTGTTTTTTTAATCCATTTATTCTGGATTATAAAGTTGATACGGAACTTGAGGAATCATAGAATGCTTACTGGGATAGGCCGAGTCATGAGCAACGCACCACATATGAAGGGATGAGCTAAGTCCTGAGCTATTTACATATATAAAGGGATGAGCTAAGTCATTAGCAACTCACCACATGATTCTAGTGATTAGTAGACTTTAGAAAATATTTACTTTTCGGATGATCTTAGATTAGATGTAATAAACTGTTCTAGATTAGATCTTTTTACCGATTGTGGATGAAGTATTTTGTCAAGGAATGACATTTTTGATTTATTACTTCTTTCATGAAATTTAGTTCAATTAATGTTTGTAGTAGAACTGTTGTGTCATAACATCGAGGGTCCCAACCCCCTCAGATCCTAGGGCATAACATATGAAGTCTGTGATAGACATAGCGTATAAGTGATTAAGTGGTCATTGCATTCATCCAGGATTCCTACGAGCTCATATACTCTTTTCAGTTCAACACATGCATTTGCTTCTTATAATTCTTCCTAGCTAGATATGCCAGTACTTAGCAACAAGCTCAGCACTGTAATCGAATTTGAAAGTTTTTGGGGTCCCCGATTTCTAGATTGTAATTTGATTACGTATATGCAGCAGAAAATAAATGAACTCGAAAGTAAAAGCAATCAACCACACAAAAAGAAGACATACAGATTTTTTAACATGGAAAGCCCCAATAGAAAACCACGAGCCTTTTCAGACTAGCAAAACTAAACAATAATTTCAAACAGTTATAAGATATACTTACAACCTTATTCCAATCAATCCCTCGACCTAAGGATATAGTTTTTCTTGCACAAATTCTTGCTACAACAGTCTCTCGCCGTGCACTGCTCTATGTGCTTAACTCAATCACCTTGAATCTACAAGATGTACAATTTTCTATGAAGAAGTAAAGGCAGTCAATCTAAAATGTAAAGTTTTAGTAAAGTCTCTCTAATGGAAGCTTTGAGAAGAAGATGATCTCCAAAGTATAATTTTTACTTCAATTAATGAAAATTGTACATTAAAGTTGAAAGAAAACCCTTTTTTATAACCCTTAATTCGTGCCTCATAAGTATACTCCTTGTAGAACATAATCTACTAATTTTGGCACAAATAAAAAATAATTTCGTATAAGGTTGGTGGGTTTCTGTATGCCATCCGAATGATCGGGTATCACTTCTACCTCTAAATTAATTGATCGGATGATTGCTCAATCAATTGGGCACCTTGTCTCCTGATTTCAAATTTCTTTTTTTCAGCTCTTCTAGCGACTCGAACTTTAATTCATTCTATAAGAAATAAAAAAACAACTTTAATGGACCCAAGTTTTACCCAACCCATGAATTACTCAATTACAAAAATCCTTACAATCTCCCCCTTTGCTAATTCATGGGTAAAACTTTCTATACGTTTAATCTACTCAAAGAAATAAAATCACAATTACATTGGGTACATTGATATGCAAATAATAATAATAATAATAATTTGTACCATTAGCTCTGTATGAAAAAATAATTTGTATCATTAGCTTTGTACCCAAAAATAATATGCACCATCAACTTTGTATCAATTGCCAGTTGAATACATTGATCTTCAGCTCTGCTTGTCTTTAGTTTTGACTCCCCATTAATTCTAAGTATCTCCTCCTTTCTGTTTATTTGACAAACTAATGATTTAAGCATTCAGCATAACTGTCAGCTAAGATCCAGTGGTAGCTCCCCCTCAATCATGACTCCCCCTTAATCATATCCTTGTAGCTACTAGGGTTGGGAGCTTGATATTCTTAATTAGGGCATTTTGGATTTTGGTACTCATACTTGCGAATTCAATAATTTCAATATAATGTGTACCAATACATTAAGCAAATCATCATTCTTGACCTAGATAGCTTTTGTCTTGACTATTGGTTTAGACAATTACTTCCTCCATTGTTTGTTCTTAAGTAAAGCTCTCAGCTAATTACAATGGGATCAAATGTGTCTTTTAATTCTACAATGATGGCATGTGGGTGTGACTTTAGGATTTGATACATTCTTCTTCTTTGCACTACTCACCATATAATTTGTGAGTATAGTAAGTGAAGCAACTGGTGCTAAAAGAATTTAAAGCAAAACTTTGAATAAAAGTAGTATTACCTTTATATTTTGAGTGTGGATGCACTATGGTCAAAACCAATACCGTGTTTGTCACCAGGCCTTTTCTGAGTGCACCAGATGTCATTGAGTATTACAGAACCAACATTCATCTTATCAAGCAATTTCTTTGATGGAGTCAACTCTGATATTGTCATCTTCAACTTACCATTCAAGTCAACATTCTCAATTTGACAAGTTTACATCTTTTTCTTCAACTCTTCCATCTTTTGTGTAAAATTTTCATGATCAACAATCAATAACTCATATTTTTTATCTATAGCAGTCAATTTATTAGTCAAATTATTCTTATGATTAATGAAGAGTTTTACCTTATCATGAACTTCAGCCAATTCATCCTTTAGTGAAGAAATTTGTTCTTTTACAGTTTGCCAATTAGTTTGCCAATTTATTGTGACCTTCTTATTCATCTTGGTCATCTTTATAGATTTGTCAAATAAAGTTTGATATTCTGCCTTCCAATCAGGTTTATCCTCTAAATCAGCTTTAGAGGAGATAAGTGAAGACAAAGAAATAGTCCTGTCTATGAAAGCTATAAACTTCTCATTGGAAGTATCACGATTAGATTTCTTAATCTTAGGTTTTTTTCTCCTTTTCATTAAAATCATCATTTCCAAGTTAATTGAAAGCCTTTTTCTTTGTTTTCTTGTTACCACAGTCATTAGCAAAATGCCATAGCCTTGGCATTCAAAACACTGAATCCCTTTAATAGACATCTTCTTCTTTACAGATTTAGGCATCTTAAAGTCAGTTTTCTTCCCCTTCATAAATCGTATGAATTGAATCATAAACTGGACAACTACTTAGGGCTTAATTTTTTCAAAATCTGAATCTGAATCACTTTTAACAGCCTTGTTTTATTCATTGGTAACTTTTCAGGCAATTCATTTTGACTTAACTTTCCGATCATGAATGAAGTTTGAATCAAAAGTTTGAAAGTTTCCTACCAAATCATCAACCTTAACAGTTTTCAATTTAGTATTTTTAACAATTGCTACTACCTTGGCATAATAATTATCTGGGATAGATTGGAGAACTTTTCTAACAATCTTATCTTTAGGAATTGGTTCTCCAAATTGAAACATGAATTCACAATATCACTTAGCTTGGCATAATAGTCATCAAATCTTTCATCATTAGCCATTTTAAGAGTTTCAATGGTAGTAATGAGGCTTTGCACCTTAGTCTCTTTAACAAAATCCCCTCATAAACTCTCTACAAGATGTCTGATACCTCATTTGCAGTCATACAAGTGGAGATCTTACGAAATTCAGAAGGGGACACTCCATTTTAAATTGAATTGATAGCCTTATTATTGCAATTACAGGCATGTTTTTTTTTTTTAATCTTTAGACCACTCTCTATATTATTTTTCACTAAAACCACCATCAGAAACAACTATGGGTAAAAAATAGCCATTAACAACAATATGCCAAACATCTTCATATATGGATCTAAGGAATCCAGTCATCCTGACCTTCTAGTATGCATAAAGGAGGCTTTGTTTTAGAAGTACCTTCTTGGTTGAATTCCATTTTAAAAATCTCAAAGGATTAAACACAGTAACTTTCTATAACCCACTCTGATATGAATTGAAAGTTTTTGGGGTCCTCGATTTCTAGATTGCATTTTTTTTTACGTATATGCAGTGGAAAAATAAACAAACTAGCAAGAAAAAGCAGTCAACTACACAAGAAGAAGGCACATATATTTTTTAACATTGAAAATCCCATGAGAAAAACCCCAAGCCTTTCCAAACCAACAAAACCAAGTACTAATTTCCAACAACTACAAAATATACTCAAAACCTATTCTAGTTTGTCCCTCAACCTAAGGATGTAGTTCTTCTTATACAAATCCTTGCCACAGCAGTCCCTCATCGTGCATTGGTCTCCGTGCTTGATCCAATCACTTTGAATTCACAAGATGAACAATCCCTTACGAAGAAGTAGAAGCAGCAAACTTTAGAATTCAAAGCTTCAACTAAGTCTCTCCAATGAAAGTTCTAGAGAAGAAGGTGATCTCTAAAGTATAATATCTGTTTAGAATAATAAGATCTATACATTAGGGTTAAGAGGAAACCCTTTCTTTATAACCCACATGCAATTCGTGCCTCATAAGTATACTCCTTGTAGAACCCAACTTATTAATCCTGACACAAATAGGAAATTATTTCGCATAAGGTCATGGGTTTCTATTCACCATCTAATTGATCGAATAGATACCTGATCGACCAAGTATCGTCTCTGCTTCCAAATCAATCGATCGGGCACCTTGTTTTTTATTTTCTGATTTTTTTTCTTCAGCTCTTCTGGTGACCTAAACCTCAATTCATTCTATAAGAAATATAAAATACAACTTTAATGGACCTAACTTTTGTCCAACCCATGAATTAGCTAATTACAAAAATCCTTACAGAATGGCATCCAATATATGATCATTAAACATTAGTTACAAATTTTGTTAAATATAACCTTGATTTCCATTAAATGTTGGAGGCCTAGAAGAGACAACATGAGCAATCTACGTGTGAAACGTTCTTTTGGGCCTACATTGGTCAATCCAACCGCTCACTACCCCATATCTGAACTGATATCACCATAAGTTCACATGCTAAAAGGTTGGGGGCTTAAATTAATCACTAGTCACTACCATCATTCAACAAGGATGATATTAGACAATCCTTGTCAAAAAATGAGACTTTCCCCTATCTTATGTTGGACTATTGAGTACCATGCCCAGAGGGGTTGGGACCCATGAGAAAGCCGACACAAGATGGAAAGGACCCCTCACGTGCGAAATGAAAGCCTGCAAACATGAGATCCATGCAGTATACCCACAGATCCATCTTTGGACAAATTAATGAGTGAGATATGCAAGGTTACCAACTAACTGAACAGCCTTAGGTTCTCAACAATGCGTTTAGAATGGTTAATTACCTAAGTGGTTCTTATCTTGGGGATGTCGCCTCTTCATTTGTGTGTAGGCTTCATTGTCCACATGTGTGGGCTCCCACATGTGCCAGCTCTCTTGTAGGTCCTTGCCACCTTGGTTGGGGTAAAAGGAAGAAGAAAAAAAACTAATTGAAGGAAAAAAAAACTAACTAAATTGTTGAATAAAAAAATCCTGATTGAAGACAAAAATCACGATATGTGAAAAATAACCAATTCGTTAGTCAAACCAATATAAACTATTGACCTATCATGAAAATTATTAGTCATCTGGTTGAAATTTAGTAAAAGAGTGTTGAATTTAAGTAAAGAGTAATTGAGAAATGCTAGCAAGAAGATATTTAAGAAAATCAAATTTCGGTTTATGCTAGGGGAATCTACTACAGAAGCTGTCTTTCATTTAGGACAGCTCATGAGAAAGATCAGAGGTAAAAAAAAAAAAGAAAAATTATATATGGCCTTTATTGATTTGGAATTCTTATAATGGGGTCCATTAAAGCAGCCCATTAGATTACTCACTTTTGCGATATACATTTGTTTGCCATTTTCTTAATTAAATTCATTGGTATTCATTTTTTTTCTGGCATTTAAATTTCTTTTTGAGTTTTATCATTCTATTGTCTTGGCATTTCTCAATTGTTTTTCATCTTACTCGCGGGATTTTAAGCCTTTTTATTTTCAAATTCAACAAAATTTAGATATTTAATCTCAAATATATCTTCTTATTTTTCATCCTACCCTTAAAAAAAATCTTACCTTTAAAAAATAAAAAAAAAATAAATATTTATATCTTCTTATTTTAGTTTTGGCGCCACTGGCTCTTATGTTCTCGTTGATTCTTACATTGCCTGTTTTTATTTTGAGTTTTATTGTTTATAACTTTTGATTTAGAAATACATTTTTTGTACTTCAGAAATTTCACTTTAATAACTAAAATTTATATCTTTCCCTTTTCCCATCAGCCTCACCTATCTAAATATTAAAATTTATATTTATTTTATGTATCTTAAGCTCAACCCTTTTTACTTATTTGTGTGCCTGTGTTCGTCGAGATATTTTGATCTAATTTTATTTTCAAATCCTTGAAATTATATATATCTGAAAATTATTTTATTTTGACTCTATTTTAAAACTTAATTAATTTTTCTTTTTTAACAAGCATTTGTTTTCTGTTGTATTCACTAATATTACATTGACTGCAAACTATTGTTGGATTTTCTTTTCAATTAAGCATTTGGACGCTTTTAAATCAAATATTAAAATTTTGAAGGGTGTGATTTTCTGCGGATTTGCCCGTCCACTAGGGGTGTGTTTGTGCAGGGAGATTTTCAGTGGAAAAGGGAAGGTTATGCTCATGGCCTACGCCTGTACTGGGATGATTTTGGCCTATCCACTTTAGGCTGTGCGTCATTTTGTGCTGGATTACGACAAGAGCTAGACTTGGACCATTGTGTGCTCAAGGGCAACAGTGCAAGAAGTTTTGGATCAGAACCTACTTTTCCAAAAGCAGGTAGACTTGATCCAAACCTCACTATTACACCAACAAAATAGACTTTTTTTTTTAACTTTGTGGGGGCAGTTCCATACAGATAGTTGGTTTTTTGGACAAATACAAAGTTCACTTGTAGGTTTTCGGGGTGGGGGTGGACCTGCATTTTTCATGTAGGTTTTGAAGGTGGACCCCACATTTCATGCATGTTCTGAAGGTTGACCCAAGTCCGATGAGGGGTGACAGCCCCATAAAACTACAAGTGGAAATATCCGTGGAAGAAGAAGAGGCCAAGTTCCATGTATGACCGTCAATTATCTCTCTTTCATGAAAAATGAATACCCAACTACCACACTGATAAAATCAAAATTATAGGAATGCCAAGTTTATCTATGCCTCCATCTTATATCCTTCGACTCATCTCTATTAATCTAATTATGCAACTCATTTTACAATAAATTCATAAAGATTCAAATCCTTGCAAATATTAGGGCCCCATGGAAAAAAAAATCTATGGCCTAAGGACTCTTACAAGTAAGAATCATAACATTATAAGTGCAGATCTTGTGAAGATTTGACTGAGAGCAATTTTGTGTTAATGGATAGAACATCCGATTATTGAAAACCCAAACCGTTCAAAATAAATACCTTTCCAATGTATGACATGTCTCTAAATTCTATACCAAAAGGAGTTAGTCTGCTGTAAGATTTTTCATTTGATAGAAAATGTGATTAACGAATATTCATGAGATTGTGTCAAATTACGTATTCAATCAATTGATAAATCTTATCATGGAACTAACTTTTAATAGAGTAAAATTTGATGATACACTTTTGGGGGGGAGGGGAGGGGACGAACATCTATTTTGAATAGGTTGAATTTTTAATAAATGACCTCACAATGGATTCTCACTCTTTTAACTAAGGATCTTGCGAGAATGGCTCTTTAACCAAGTGGTTAGTAGTGGTAGGTCTCACCTAATTATTCAAGGTATACACTCTAGGCATGACATATTTTTCCTGTGTGTACATACTGTATTTTCATTCGTGTAGGCTTTCTTACTTCATGTGCCGGCTTTTTTTTTTTTCACTTAAGGGGGCTGCCTTTCGGCCGATGTGGGTTATCTCTTGTCCAACCCCCTTCAGGGCAAGGGCTTAAAAAACAAAATTAGGGATCTCTAAGCCGATTGACAAACGGACCTCAGGAGGACTGAAGTCTAAAATTTTTCGCAGTTGACAAAATGACAGCAGAATGATAATGCCAAAGCAAGCCCATGATGTCGACCCCAATGCTCAGAAGGGGGGTTGGTGTTTGGTAGTGGATTAGATTCATAGGCAAGTGGAATAATACCACATATGCACCCAAAAAGTCCACCTAAAACTTTGTGTTTCCGTCTGGCTTTTGTACCTAGAAGGCTAGAACCATCAAACACATTCCACATCAAAAGCAACTGGCCATTTTTTCTTCCTCTGTATCGAGTAGTAGTTGGTCTCAATGCTTATCAACTCAGATAAAGATACGTGGAATGGCTGCCATATTGCAATCTAAGCATGCAACCGCATTCACTCCTTACTTCGTACTCCAACCAACCTCCCTCCCTCTCATGTGATGGTCTTGGTGGCTTTCCCTCTGGGTATTTCTTTTCAATATTCCTAGAAATCTCACATGCTCTTATTTGTGGCCCTGAGTCTCTTTAGTTTTGAAATTTTAGAATTTTGGGTAGTGGGTTTTCATCAAAGAAAGCACCTTTGAGTTTGTAGGGCATGGATTTGGCACTTGTTTTCAAAGCACATCCCATCGTTGGGCCTTTTCAGTCTGGGTTCTGTTTCTTGTTTGATATAAGTGGGGTGTTCTTTGGCTTCTGGATTTTGTGTCTCTGCAATTGGGACTGATGGGTTATTCGGTTGATCTAGAAAAGATAACCCAAGTGGAAAAGAGACTTTCTTCTAGAGGTGTGGCTCATTCTCCGGGGTATTTCTCTTGATTTTTTGGGGTAATGTCAGTTGGTTGATTTATCAGGCCATGGTAAGTTCCTAGTTTGTTCAACTTTGGCATTTGTAGAGCTTGCACCATGAAAATTGAATCAGATGTCTGTGTTTCCATGACCCAAAAGTGGGATTTCAATGTCCATGAAGCTGCTCAAAGTAGCTTCAGATCAGCCCATCATCTCCTCAACTGTATCTCTGGACAGAAACAAGGGACCAGCTCACAAGAAGTCACCCTGATCACTGAAAATGCCGTGGCTGAATTCAGGAATTTGCTTTCCCTACTAGATGGCCCACCCCGTCATAGCAAAAGGATCAGAGAAGGTCCGTTGCCTACTTCTCTAAACATCAACCCCAATGAATTGTTAGAGAACCTCAATTCTCCAGTTCCTCTACGCGTCGATCCCACACACTTTGATCCCCCACATCCCCAATTCATGCAACTGTTTCATCTTCACAACAGACCCAACAACAGTTTTCAGTTGTATAGACAAATTCAACTTTCCAAATCACAGCATTGTTATTCAGAAACTGATGTCATTGCCCAAAAGAATTCTTCCATGCAATTTGATGGTTTTAACAGTCGGTCATCATCTACAATTCCTTCTAGGCAGTCGTTCCCATCTTCAATTAGTTTGGATGGAACTAGTATTGGAAAGCCAACGATGCAGTACTCATCGCTGTCGATGCAGTCAACTCGAGATGATAGCTCTATGCTCTCTTCCAAGATGAAATTTGGAGGAAAGAGTGAGGGAGAGAGCAGAAAATGTAGTGCTTCCACTGGGGGATGTCACTGCTCAAAGCGAAGGCAAGCAGTTTTGATTTCATTCCTATGTTGTTCTCATGTCTGTTTCAATTTCAATTTCATTGCAGCAATTCTGAGAAACTCTTTCAATTTGGTTTCATTTGGATGTACCCATATCTCAGTTGTCGGAATACTGTGGTAGAATGGATAGTGGTTTGGGCAGAAAAGATATTTGAAGTCATGTTTTTCTGCCATTTCTAGCCTAACTAATTGTGATTGTTGATTGAAACCGTTTAGGGGTGAAAAGTTGCAGAAAATGTCTCACAGTACAACATTTTCTAATTTCCATTCCTCTCAAAATGCACAACAGAATGGGTGGTCACCCATTCTATTGATGTGTGTTAAAACAGATTGTGATTTAGACTGTGTCCATATCCATGCTAGAAAAAAGAAAGTTGAATAGAGAAAATATAATGTTTAGAGGTTCCTCTCACTGTCTCTCATCATTGCTGTGGTAATTCCTCCCATATTAAGGTCTTTTCGTCCTCTTGTGATAATGACGTTTTAGCTTAATCAGATTGTCTCATCTCATTTTCTTCTCCTTTTGTCAGGAAGCTTAGGATAAAAAGAACCATCAGAGTTCCTGCTGTAAGTAGCAAATTAGCAGATATACCATCTGATGATTTCTCATGGAGGAAATATGGGCAAAAGCCAATTAAAGGTTCTCCTTATCCCAGGTATGCAAATGCTTCTTATCCCTCTTCTATTAAGAGAAGATTATGTCTAGGAAGTACATGAAATGTGAGAGTGGAGAACTGGAAAGAGATATGTATGGGTGAAATGATGAGGAAACTAATCAGGGGATGATTTATATATTCAAAATTTGAGAAAAGTGATACTTAATGAACATATCAATCCACGATTCTTTAGTTCAAGTTCTTTATGGAAATCGAAGATCTATCGGTTGTGTTGGATTGCCCTTCCAAGTAAATTATGACCCAGTCAGTTTCTTCCTATTCCCTCTATCTGGTTCCTAATGCTTGAATTGCATTGGAGTGATGGTAGCTGATTGTGCATTTTATTTCATACATTTGGTAGAACATGGAGCTTGTGAGTTCATACTGTTGAAATCACTGTGTTTCTCTGCTCAAGCAGTCCCGATCCAGCATTTCTTTACAGTGAGTGCAACCTCATCAATCATCATGCCTAATTTTTTTCCATTCAGTTGGTTGGATACATTCAGGATGCTGTCAGCAGCTTGGGATTGGCCTCCAGATCTGAGTTAGGTCTGGCAAGGGGTTGCCACCTGTGCCTGGTAACCTAATTGGACCTTTTTCAGGATGAACTGCAAACTGACGGGGGTATGGTCTAGTGCATCGTTAATTACCTCATATTGGTTGGACCATGTTTGGGAAATGTTTTTTTTTTTTTTTGAAAGGAAAGTAAAGGTTTTATTAAAGAACGAAAATTCCTTAAAATACAACAATCATAAAATCACCAAATCTTATGCAAAAACCACCCATGAAGACCCAAGAAGCCCACATTCCAGGCATCGGGAAGTAAAAAGACCCATGGTCTATTTGCAAACTCACATCTCGGGCATCGGGAAAAAAGAAAGCTCTGATCATCTATTGAAGAAGCCCCTCTAATTCTATAGCAGTAAATTGAGAAGCCCCTATACTGACTTCCTTCTTTTCTTGCTTGTTTTTATGGTGCCTGCTTAGATGGTACTGCAAAAGAAGCATAATGATGACACCTAATCACACTTACCATCTTTCTAACTTTAAATCTTTCTCTCCAAGGGGATTTAGCTGGATATTTAGTTACCACGTGAAGAGGTTCCTGCAGTTCAAACACATCTATGGACACATGTAGAGGAATCAACTCCAAAATAGAACATGCTCGTTGATAGAAATCATAGCTGTAAACCGTAGCTCCTAATTCAGGATCTCCTTTATCCGACCACACAACACCAACCAAGAATGGTGAAATATGAGTAATAGTCAGCAGTCACCATCCCTCCTTATATTCCGTCTCCTCGTGATTTGCGGAGGAGAAATGCACTCAAAAGGAGGGAAATTCCATGTACTCTCAATATTACTTGGAACATGAATCCCCAAGTACAAGAATCTGCTTTATACGATTGAAACAATATCTTGAAGTACATGCTCTGGTCTTCTAAATACGAGCATCTTTTCCCTCCAGATATGCCAAATAAATGCTTCCTAAGTTGACAGACAAAGAGCACAGTTAGTATCACAGTTTACATTTCTTGAGATAAGGAAACCTTTAGTCTTGAGGCAGCCCAAGAGTCCCATCCAAGCACAAATAGACAGCTTCTTTATGCATCCCTTGAACCACACATAATCCCCCCCGGCCCCAACCCCAAGTAATGGGTCTTCGAGTATCCAGATTTCTAACTGCTGCATAAGCAGCTTGTAAGGTGAAGTTTCCATGCTCCTCCAAAGTCCAAACCACTTCATCACAAAAAGAAGGCTTAGGCTGAATTTCATTTTGGATCTTTCCCCAAAGAGTGGTCAAATGCAATTTTATCATGGATAATTTACATGAAAACTGACTAGTAAGGTCCTTTCCTGGTAAATCTGAAGTGGGTTGAATTCAGGTCCTTGAGAACTTGTCCTGATCGCATTCAGGTTAACCAACTCCTCTGCACATTTTATTCATAGCCTTGTTATCTCTCTAGAAGTAGAATCATTTAGCTTTTGATCTCTAGCATTAGCACATTATCATTTGATGTTCAGCTTCTTCTCATACATTGGAAGCGCATTCATTTCAAAGTGTCTTGTTTTTTTTCATTTTCAAGGAGCTATTACAAGTGCAGCAGCATGAGGGGATGTCCCGCGAGAAAGCATGTGGAACGTTGTTTTGGCGATCCTACCATGTTAATTGTGACATATGAAGGGGACCACAATCACTCGAAAATTACTTTTCCAACGCCAAACATTGTAATCCAGCATTAGGAGGAGCGCAACAGCATCTACCCTTTTATGTATTAGGTATGAAAGAGATTATCTTCCTCTCCATCTAGGCCTGGGTTTCATACAAATCAATTGCATTGCTCTTGTAGGGGACCCTTCTGTAGAAATTTATCAATGTATAATCTCCTACAACTTCTAGTTCATTGCTCCTTAATTGTCTTGTCTGCAAAAACAGAGCAGATATTTATTGAGTAGAGTTTCTGTTGCATATATTGTAAGCTGCAATACTTAAAAGAACAGCAACATATCAAGCCACTTGAGTAGAAGAAAAGAGCAGATTGTAGTAGTGTTAATATCATTTGGAACTTCCCTCATCAGTTTCTTGTTCCAAGACGAAGATTGCCATTTTTCGGGAGTTGGTCCCGTGATTTGAGGAACATCCAAAGAGGACTATTGTTCATCCTGCTTTTCGCTTGAGAGTTAGTTCTGATCATTTTTTAGGCATAAATGCAAGATTCAGATTTCGGAATCCCACTCACTCACACTGTAGCCTTGGTATATGATAATCTACGCTCTTCATGCTCATCACCACAACTAATCCGAGTTGTGTAGGCCATTCAATGAATCATGTGATTTTGGCTAGAATTTGAGCAAGTTTTAAGTTGATCAGATAGCTCTCATTGTTTGCATGTAGGTAGTCACAGGGAGACTGTTCAAGCTTTAATATCGCAAGACTTGCACAGTTGCATGTTTTTAGGTGAGCCTCACAAGTTGGACCATTCCTGGCTCAGAAACAGTTTGGTCACTCTTGAAAAAATCTCCTTTATTGTATTTCTATATGCTTGTGTGGATGCATGTGTCAAGTAGGTCAATGGGGTAAGTCATTTTTAGGAATGGCCAGATCATTTCTAGCTTAGAAAAGGTCGTCCTATAGGACCCTCTAGTGTCAAAAACATCAAGAATTGTATGATTGAAATACATACTATTTTGAGAGATTAAAGCAACCCAAATTTCACTGGCTGGATGAAGTGGGATGAGTATTGAAATTTGCATGATGAATTGGAGTGTCAAACTTTGTTTATTGTGTGTTCAATGGTAACGTAGGGGTCGTAGAATGATTATAGGAAGGGTGGAAGGATGGACCGGGCATGTTTGTTTGCTTGAGGAGAGGACTAAAGTAAAATAAAGAGTCAATTCAAGAGTAAAGGAAAGATGAGGAGTGGAGAGTGAATGCACTACATGACAAAAAGGTGACTCCTCTCCCAAGTTATTACACTTGGGGGATGTAAATGGAAGAGAGAAAAAGTGGGGTGAAGAGGAACCTTTATGTCTAATTGGCAGTTTTACTTTACTCTCCTTTTTCCCATCTAAACAAGGTTAGAGTAAAAGTATTCGTTGGTAGCTATACTCTTTAGTATACTCTTGGCATTCAAATACCATGAAGTAAGAGGCTCGGTCACGTTATGTTCGTTTTCAATTTAATCTACTCCTCCCTTCATGGAAACAAGTATGACTGGCTAAGGCTATACAAAGTTTGGGCATTTTTCTTTAGGGCTTGTTCTTTTAGTCTATTTCTTAAAATAATTTGGTGTGTTGGGTCTTTTCTTTTTTTTTTTTTTTTTTGTTTTGGTTGGTTGTTTTGTTGGGGGGGGGGGGGGGGGGGGGGGGGGGGGGGGGGTGCGCACTTAATGTGCTTGCTTTTTTTTAGGATCGGTAATAGAGACTGTCATTAAAAGAAAAGGAGATTATGAAGAGAGACAAAGATCAACAAAAGGATTAAAAAAAGGGAAAAAGGAAGGTATAAGAGCATTGTATCCCAAACTCATACAAGACAACCCTCCTAAGGAAGATGCTGCTCAACCCCCTATTTGGCTGAAACATCAGCCATAGAATTAGCTTATTTAATTTCATGACGAAAGACTACGTTCAAGGTAGTAGATAAAACTCAGATTTCATCAAACAAGGAGTTGAACTTCTAATGTTTAGGCATCCGATTAAACACTTAAGCAATAGCATTAGAAGAATTACTATCAATAATAAGAAGCCATGAAAAAGTCTAGAAAAGTTGCAAAGACATTCGAAGATAGCGAATACATTTGCCTCATTAAAGTCGGAAACACCCACGTGTTTGGAGAATATAAACGAAACCTCACCTTTACTATTACGAAGCATCCCCTTCAATTCCCTCTAGCCCTGGCTTCCCTTGCGCAATACCAACAACATTAAACTTAAATACACTAGAAGGCTGAGGAGACCGCAAAACAAATTTGATCACCTTCATAGGTCCGCATCCCATACACGCTTCTCAATTTAAAGGGATATCATTTAAACTAAAATTGGAGAACACCCTCCCAAATAATGCCACTTAGCGACGCGAAGGGTGATCGCTTCAATCAACCCTAGTAAAGACGCAAAAGCACCTTGAAATATTTTGTCATTTCTTTCCTTCAAGATGAATTACAAGATAGTAAATGGAAGCATCCTCCAAACTATGCACCCACATCCAATATAGCAACCTCCCATCTAAGACACTGACACGTCAGCAATATTCTTCGGACAATACTAGAGGGCACTACACCTACCCATGAAATGGCCCTATAACCTTGGTGCTTCACAATGAAGAAAAAGATAATTAATTTGTTGTGCACCACTGGGTGGAAGCACGAATACCTACAATCGATCAATCATGCCATACAAAAAGGACATGGAGGATTTTACGTGGTTCAACATTATACCTACATCCACAACAAGGGAACTTCGATTTACATTTTGACTTTCTGATACCACTTGTTGTGCGCATCTATGCAGAAGTATGAAACACAACAATCGACAATCAAATAAGCAACACAAGAAGAGAGAAAATCACATACAAAGATTTATGTAGTTCGACAAATTTGCTTACATCTACGGAAAAAAGAAAAAAAACCCTTAGACTCTCCTTACTTAGCCACATGTAGTTCGGAAACCTCCCACACCCGCAGGAGGAGAAATCTCACCTCTCTTACACAGAGTTTAAGATTATAGATTACATCATATATATAATCTCCAAAAATCCTTTCTTAGCCCCTAAAAAAGCCCTAGTACAATTATTAAAATACGCGTGATCCTAAACCTGGTTATTAGCCAACCCAATGAACTAAATCGGTAAAACCTATAGTACATGACATAAACCCAACATAATTGACTCCTCCCACTTAAGACACACCACACAGTAATCCGAAATAGTATTCGATGTTATCCTTGTTTTTCTCAAATTTTTTGCTGTAGAAACCTTACCTGCAACAATTAACCAACAAATAGCGTCTACCTGAGGAGGAGCTAATCCCATCCACATGAGAGACGATGGAGCCTACAAGAGCTAGTTCCCCTCAAGAGACAATTTTAAGGCTTTTGCTGAGAATTCTCCAAATATGGATGGCTTCTAAATTTGAGAATCCTGAGAGTCCCTGTACAAAAAAATGTTAAAAATAAGACTCAACAACTCTCTATACTAAACCTCCTTAGACATATGAATGCTTCTCCTAAAAGACACCCTCCACATAACACAACTACTCCTCACCTCAAAACAATCATTGACAATAAACTCCTTATTCAATAACACTCTAAAGACCCTAGGAAATTTCTTATACAATGTACCCATGCTAGCCTAGGCATCCTGCCAAAAGCTCATGCCATTCCCATCCCCCACCATGGAACCCTCCCCTTTGTACAACACTTCCCTAGTCACAAAAGATGCATCCCCGACTAAAGCAAGGTTGGGTCACCACCCTCATTTGTAGTCTTTATATTTAGAAGTAATTAATGACCCTTCTCTAAAGAGCATCTCTCTCTTCTCCAAACCTACACTATCTCTCTCTTCTCCAAACCTACACTACTATTTCACTAATAGAGCCACGCTCTTATACTCCAAATTACCAATATCCAAACCCCCGCTCCATTTTGGTTTGAACACCTCACTCTAGTTAAGTAAATGAAGTCTCTTCTTGTCACCTTGACCCATTATTGAAAACCCCTATGGATATGTCCACGCTTTCCACCATGGCTTTCAACATCTTAAAGAGTGGTATATAATAAGTCAGGATGTTAGATAGGCATGCTTTTATAAGAGTGATCCTTCCACCCAATGATAAGTACTATTTCCTTCAAGAGGACAACTTCTTTTCAAAAATTTCAATGATCAGACCCCTTAACGACTTGGATCTCTACTTTGCTCTGATAGGTAGACCAAGATATAAAAAGGGGAGACTTCTTGATTTACAATGAATTAACGTTGCTAAAGACTGACCAGTCTCCTAAGGACACTCAATCCTCACCAACTGACTCTTAGATAGGTTAATCTTCAAACTGAATAGCTACCAAAAGTACCTCAAAATTCTTTTAGGAGCCAAAACATGATCCCTCTTAGTTGAGTTGAAGAGGATAGTCTCAATGACCTTTGGAATTCCAACCCTTTTGCTTTTTTGGTGGGATTTATTGATGCTCAAGTATAAAGAAGAATCAAGAATTCCACTATGTTAGAGAATTCATAAAGTCTCTAGATAGGGATTCCTTGAATTCCAGTAAAGAAATAGGCTTAAAATATGCTCACTTCATGGGAGGCCCACCTATGCATGATAATCAAGGAGGCAAAGAGATGGATAGCTCTTGATTTGAGGGGCATAATCAATATCACTCGGACCAAATGATCTAAACTCTTAATTTTGAGCAGCTTAAAATTAAATACATTATTAAGATTTATCAATTCAATTGTGCCCAATGTTTGGGTTGTGTCAAATTGGGACCAGTGTTGATCAGAGGGGTAGATATTTGTGAATGGATTGGATTAATTATAGTTTGCTTACATGGCACAAAGTAAGATGGGTGTTTTGTAGAATTTGCCTTAGATACAACATACCTACTTGTATGCCTTTTAATTTATAATTTGGCCTCGGTCTTAAAACACATGCCTGAATTTGCCAATAGGTTTTGCACTGATGGACTCAAGCTTACCCATTTTTCAGATGGAAGGTCTAATCCAACACTAGGTTACACAATGGACTCGGACTTGGACTCGTCAATTGCAAATAGACTTGGGCCTAAATATAGCTGATTCAGGCCCAGGCCAGCCTTTGGTGGCCTTGTCTCGACCTGTCTATTTTACTGTAGCAAAAATTATTTCTCATGAAAAGGTTGCAACCAAACTTACCCTTGTAAAGCTCCAACCTCTCTACATCAGTGGGTCCCCCTCAACTCTTGATCTTATCTTCCATAGTGGCAACCGCACGCCCGTAGAGGTTGCAGCATTCGAGTGCTCTTTTTGACAAACTCCTCAAGAATGTTTTCAGTTTTGATAAATTTATTCAATTTTCCTTTTGTTATTTGACTGTGACATTTTTAATTCGTCAGATTTTTGAATTTGAAAATAAAGATTTTGAAATTGTGGCTATTTTTTAACAGTTCGTAGCTTCAATTAGGTGTCACAAATTGACAATTATTTAAACGACCTGCAAAACAAATCCAACTTAACCCAATAATTCAAAGTTCAGGTTGACACTTTTTTTTTTCTCTGGGGTGTGTTTGAGTTAATTAACTGAACGCATAAATAAGTTAGCTAGGCTTGATTGACATATATAATCCAATTAATCAAAGTTCTGGCTATCTCATTTATTTTTTGGTAAAGAGTGAAATTTCATTGCTCAAAATAGAATGGAGTGGAGAAACGGAATTCATGTAGCAGACTCCAACACGATTGGGATAAGGATTTGATGATGATGATGAGTGAAATTTTATTAAAGAGAAAACAAAACAACAGCCACATGATAGGAAATAATAAAGAAACCACTACCCGCGAAAATAGAATAACTCTCTCTTCACCATCCCACAATAATACCCTTCCCGTGCGTGCTCTTGGTAAGCTCATGAGCAAAGCCATTAACCCTTATAGGGACATGGGAGAAGATGATGTCATCAAAATCAGAAACTAAATCCTTAATGTCTAACAGAATAGATGAATGGACCAATCTAAAGTCCCATTAATTGCTTTGATCATTTTTAAAGCATCAGACAAAAGTTGAATCTTGCCAAATCCTCTTGACTAGGCTTCCCTTAGAGTGCATAAGGTTGCCCTTGCCTCTTATTTCTTTTTGGAGAGAAAACCTTGAATTCATCATGCGATCCTATATACACCCAAGAGTTATCAAACCAAATAGCAAGGCCAAAGTCTAGTTTTCCATCTACCGTTTTAAATGAAGCATTAGAGAATATAGGAGCTGTGTCTCTAGAGATCCACGGCCTGCAATCATGGGAGATGGTAGGTGGTCATAAGCAAGACTTCTTATCCTTTTCCTTATCACTAAAAATTAGTCTTTTAGCAACATCAATAGCATGGAGGGGCTAAATTTTCTTAACCCTAAAAATTAAATCATTTCTACTTCTACACGAGGCTCACCATATGGCTGAAACCAATGGTTTAGCTTGAGGATGGATAAAATATATAGATTGAAGTCTCGCAAAAATCCACAAAGAAAATCCACCAATCCTTAATTGTACAAGCGGCCATAAAGTGAGATAACATCTCCAAGTTAGATCTAAACCAAGTGGCTTTTGCATGTTTGCACCAAAATAGAACATGTTTGACAGATTCTTCTGAGCAATCGCAAATAGAACAAGAGGTATCTCTAGAAATAGCTTTACTATGCAAACATTTGGATACCTGGATTCCATTGTTAATACATTTCCGACAAAACAATAGAACTCTTTGGGGGTAGGGGAAGACGCCAAAATGCCTTTCAATTAATTGGCGATCTAAAAGTACAACACCTATCATTATGAATAATTTTGTAGAATTCCCCTCCCTACACATCCGAAAGAGGTTTTGTGAGGCCCCTCTCCGATGGAATCTACTCCAAATAGAGATTTGATCCCAATTACCAATGACCCGTCCTACTTTATCCAATTGCAAGGCCCCTCTCTAATGGAATCTAGTTGCATATCCAAACAGAGATTTGATCCCCATTACCAATGACTCATCCTACTCTATCCAATTGCATCAGAGTTCTAGCTATCTTACTTTGCCTCCTGAATATAATATAACTTGACTAGTTGCATGATGACTTGTTAACCCATCTTAAATTCTACCTGTTAATTAAGGATTTAGTTTGACCATTTTAACTTCTAGGTCGGGTTCAAATAGACCCCTTTAGCCACCACATCATGTTCAAGCCATTATTTTTAACTCTATAAATAAATAGGTCTAATTTGTGTTGGGCTTTACATGTTAACTTCGATGTTGGTGGATCAAATAGTAAGAATTGATTTATATTAATGTTTTTATTAATAAAATTTAAATTATATACATCTTAATGTAAATAAGAGGATTTTTACTCATACCAATTATCAATCGAGTCCAAGAAAGATGGGTCATTACCTGGCCTTTGTAAGTCAGTACCCGGGGTAACCAAGTGATATGAGGTCCATTACTATCTATAGTAAGACGCGGAACTACTCCCTCAATAACACTACAAGAGCAAGTTAAAAAAAAAAAGGCAAAAGGTTCAATCTTATCCTATACTATAGCCAAAGAGTGGAAAAGGAACATGAATTTTTTATTATTTTTAAGAATAATAATATTTTTTTGTAAAAATATAGATTAGATTAAAGTAAGTTCGCTTGAAAGCAATAGGATTAGACAAAGAGGATAATATCTCCATAGAGAAACATACATTCATTGCACGTATTTTGTAGTAGTAAAGATAATCTAATGAAATAATCCAATGATGGCATATCCTTTCGAATCATTCCAAGAATAGGATGATCTCAAAAAGTTATCCTAAGATTGAGTATTTCGTTGTAAGATAAGGATGACCTCATCAAATAATCCAAAGATAGTATTTATTCTGGATAGTTGTATCTTTGAGATCATAAAGAAAATATAGAATCTGAAGATAGAATCCCTCTCATGGAAACCACCTATTCTATACTCTACAAATATATAGAGCTATCCACCCCATTGATAGATAGACAAAATGTGTCTTTTGGCTTTAAATACTTCCTTACCATATTTCAATTACGCAATTTCTCATCTTCGGATGATTTGATGAGATGTGTTTCTTTTAATCAGTTGAATCCCAGAGATGACTTGACAAGATATTCCATCTTTGGGTGATTTGATTAGATATCCCTACTCTTACATGCACTACAAGCTGGCGATTGCAGTTCAATCCTGTCTGAGCTTGCTTTGGACTTTTAGCTCTAGACCATAATTTCAATCTTTGCAATCCTTTTGAAAAAAAGTGGTAAAAGTTGAACCCACTTTGTGAAAAAGGAAAAAAAATCATTGGTTATGCTTTTACTTGATTGTTGTGCATAGGCATCCCTGGGTGTTTGATAGTTGGAAGCCCAAGTCTTCCAGGCTTCTTTTCTTCAATCATTTTCACATTTCAAAGAAAGATAGATGGAAGATGATAAGGCCATGAGGTTCAGCCACTCTAGATCTTTTGGAGGAGCTTGAATAATTGGATCAAAGGATAGAACAAGTGGGCGTGCCTTGAAAGGAGAACTGGAGAGCTAATTTGTCGCATTAGAAGAAATGGGTAGATCCATAGAATTTTAGTGGACCAGAGTGGATTATTAACTTTGCTAATTAATTAAGTAAAGGTATGGGGTTTTTGACATAAACATGGCAGGGCACGTTGTCCTTTAGCATCATTCTCCATGGAAGAACTTTAGTTGTTGGCCTTTAATCTTGATGATGAGTACCTTACAATATAAGTAGTTTTTAGATTGGGATGAGATTCCCTCCTTTACGCATGCTGGACGCTGCAACTGGTCTAGACCAAGAGTGTAAAAGGGACTGACTGGGAGTTCCCATTGGTCATAGACATAGCACGCGGATGAGGCAAGAAAGAATAAAGAAAGAAAAGATACATCTGGATAATCTTATAAACGGCTCCGTGATCATCAAAATATGTTGCAAGTGTGGGACGGGTCTACTTGAGCGCACCCGGTCTGGCTGGTTTAGGCGCGTGTAGATATTTTCTGTCCGATAGGTAAAAGGTATGATTATCGGACCAGCCTAACCCGGCCCAATATATTTAGCACAAAAGGAACCCATTTTGTAAAAGTTAATGGCTGGGGCTTCGGCACTCTCTGGCTGGCCCAAGCAGGCCTACTAAAGCACCTGATGTCATGGTCCCACTTGGGGGTTGATTACTAGCCGATTGTGATCTACTAGTAATCATTCTTTGGCTTTACACAAGGGGCCCTCAGATGAACAGCTCAATCATGTAGCATCATGAGATTAGACATTTTGAATCATCCTAGAGTGGTGAGAGTGATGGTGAGAGAGTGATGGCGGGGACAAGTCTTTCAAGTTGTCCATTGTATTTTGTATGTATTAAAAAATGTTATCAAACCTATCCATTTGTTCCTTTTTTCAAATCAAAATAGGGAGCCATTTATTTTCGTTTTTTTATTTTTGTAAATTAATAAGAGAGCCATTAAAGGGAAGAAAGTTCAATGCAAGAGATGGACGTTTCAAGCCAAGGGTTGGTGACAATTATTTGACTATCAAATTAAGGTGTGTATAAGTAACTGTGGGTCCCACAATCTTGTTTTCATAGTTTTTATAAATAAATATTTTTGTGTATATATGTGTGAAAATGCACATATACTTTTTCATTGCTCCATGTTATGTATAGTGGGACCCATCTTTGAAAATCCAAGTCCTTCACCATCCCATGAATTGGCGCTCTTCCAAAATTGATCGACCAAACTATCAAGCACAGTAAGCTTTAAATTATAAAAAAAGAAATTTTTAAATAAGGCTTTAAGTTTTCACCTTATTTCATAAAAGGATACAAGTTTTAAAACTTTTCAAATTAATTCATACGTTTTTCAAGAAATTTTTAATTAAGGACATCAGTCCATTTAAAGCTATTTTCCAGCAACTTTTTCCCATATTTTAAAAAAAATCCAAATTACCCTTTATTGAAATAAATTCATCATTCAATTCTTCTAGATTCTCCTCATTTCCTTCTCGGCATCTTCACAATGATTAAGGACAACTAGCATCCCCACAATGATCAGTTGTATACAGTGGTTGCTGAAACCATGGTATGGTTTTAAATGATTAGTATTTTGGTATTTTAAGAAAATTGCCAAAAAAAGTCGCAAGAAAGTACCTTTAAATTGTTTGATGTCCTTAATTGAAAGTTTACTGGAAAACTTCAAGACTAATTTGAAAAGTTTTGAAACTTGTATCATTTTTTAAAGTAAGGCAAAAATTTAAGGCTTTATTTAAAATTTTCCAAAAAAAGAAAAGAAAGAAAGGAAACAAAAACTCCAAAACTACACGCGAAGAGTATTTAATCTGTGATATTTTGCATGGTTGTATGTAGCTTTGTAAGGCATATTTGTTTAAATAAAATGTTGAAGAACTTAGGGTGAAATAAGCTCCATCAAAGGCTAAAGTGGTGATGAGTGGAAGGTATGAAGTAGAGATGTAGATGGGGTCTTTTCTAGGTTATTGAATTACTATTGTGGTGGTTGGATGGTTCTTTTCCATCTTTCTTTGACTTAATTTCTAACAAAAGAGAGGTCATTTGGTGGCTTTTTTCCATTATAATTATTTATCTTTAACCACGTATAAAAATTCAAGAGGATTTTACCAGAAAAATCGTCTTAGAGCCACTTTATACAAAAAAAGACCTTAAAGACATGATTCTACTATATTGTTCATGGAGGTCTTTTTTTGTTTAAGTTTTTGAAATATGAGTTCGCGGGGATATCTCAGCTAGTTTTTTTTCTTCTTTCCTCTTTTGCTTGTTTTTTTTTCCTCCTATTTCCTCCTTATTCTTTCTTCCTCCAACTCCATCTCGATCTTAACTCTAAACCTAGCGACCTAAGTCTAATTTACTACACTCACTTATTAAATCCAAGCCCATTAAACCCAAACACATGTCCTCATCTCCCTCGCCAACCAACCAACATCATTTTTTCTCTATTCCATTTTCTTCTTCGCTTTCCCTTTAAAGCCATCAAAACCCGCCATCATCATCTCTCTCTACTCTCTCCTCTTCCCTCTCATTTCTCCAACCTTCAAAGCCCTAAAGTTCTCAATCTCTTTTGAAGATATGGCTTCACCTCCTTCTCTCATCTCCACCTAGGGTTTCTCGGAATGGTGCTTTTGATCGGTATCCCTTAGTCTCTTATCTTTGGGTCAATATTTGGAGTTGAAGGAAGAAGGAGGAAAGAAGAGGAAAAAAAAGGAAGAATGAGCAGGGATATCCCCGCTCGTATCAGATAATCCAAACTCAACGAGTACTATTAGAAGAGAAAACGAGAGGAGGAATGAAGATGAGAAAAAAGGGAAAAAAAATGAGCGGGGATATCCTTGTTCATATATGTGTGTGAGCATAGATATCTCCACCAACTAAAATTCCAAAAACTTTAAAAAAGTGATCCTTGGGACTACAACCGTGGCATCATGGCTTTAAAGTCATTTTTTTATTTAGAGTGACTCTAAGAGAATTTTTTCTACAAAATCTTCAAAATACAATTTAAGCTTTCATATTACTTGAAACGAAGAGGTTCTCATTGTTTAGAACCTGTAATGACAAATAACAAAACCATTATCACATGTAAGTAGGGTTATTCAAATGCATGACTTCGGAATCACCTCCAAGCTGACTTACCAAAGGTGCTCTCAGTATTCTAAGTATCAAATGGTCCTCGGGTATAAACATTGCTTTTAAAATGTATTAGGACTTAAACAAATAAAACCTGGATGGATTTGAAAACACCTATAACGAACAAAATCTAAGCTTGCGGTCCCTGATTGAATTAGTACAGAAACGATGACTTCACTCATGTAAATCTAATCGGATCGTAGGTGAAGTCCAGTTGACATGATTTTTACTTTGTCGGTAAAGGTAAAAACACATGAAAGGACATGATTTGACACAGTCTAAGATCGGCAAATATCCATTTAGATTTTTGCTGTCAGATCACACGCCTACAAAACCTTCACTAATTTTTTTTTAAAGAATTTTACCAAAAGATCTTCAAACTTTAGTGTCCACCAAAAAAATTTTGAAGAGGGATATCTTGGCTCATTTCTTCCTTTTTTTTCTATTATTATTATTATTATTATTTTTTATGGTGTAGAGCATCTCTCGCGTCCAGCCTTCGAACTTTTGGCTTTCGATGGGGAGGCTATTCGATTCTGTCGAGCAAAAACTATTCTTTAGGGGATACATATATAGCTTTATACATAAAATCCGGATAATGTAATGGTTGGGAGTTGAACTTGAGATCTTGGAGAGCAAACTGAAATTTCAAACCAATTGAGCCACTGCCTTGATGGCTTTTTTATTATTATTTTGCTGAGCAGCAATATTACAACTCACCCATATTAGCAGGAATATCACCGCTCATTCCTTTTACTTTACTCGTATACCTGAGCGAGAATATCCCTATTTAGGGCCTTTTTGGTCAATATTGAAGTTTGATAATCTTTTCGGTCTTTACAAAGTCTAAAGAAAATTTTCTAATAAAATTCTTATATAAAAAAAAAGCCTCCCATTTTCACCTTGAGATAGTTTTTCATTGATCACATGACCTGATTTGCAACCTCAATATTGCAACATTGAGCACTTGCGGATCCAGACGGGTGCTGAGGCCCTTATAATACTGAGAACTTGCAGAACTAGAGGGGCGTTCCTGTCCGCCCCCCACCCAAAATAAAATATATAAACCTCTTTTAGAAAATTCTATACCGATTATACACATGCCCCCTAGGTCTCCACTGTTAGTGAGCATTTTCTGCTGTGCCATGAGCTTTGTGTTGTTGGCCTGAGAGTCATGGAGTCATAGTTGATAATGCAATAATTGATGTAAAGTCTTTCACTCTTTGGCCTTTTGTTTTAATCAAAGAAAATTGAAATAACCCAACACAGGGTGAACTACATTGACAGCAGCAATTGTGGACTATGTTATGTACAGTTTGCAAGTCCTTGGAGCTTAAGTGTTCATTTGAGTTAAATTTGGACTACGTATGGGCCATGCTTGGATCCTAAGGACTTGTTTTGCACTTGTTTAATTTATTTATGTAATTATCAGAGACTCTACTTATACTTATTTTGCTAACAAATCAATGGTCTTCTTTTTTTTTTTTTTAAATTAATGGTAAGTAAGAGAATTATTAATCACAAAGGAGGTACCCCATTGCATGAAGGAGAATAATTGAGATTCAGTTAGGAAAAACTCCACTGATGACGTGATGGACTCGGGGGATTTTTAATTAGGATCAGGACTTGGGGGAGAAATATACCCTCAAGTCATTTCATTTCTCTGATAAGAGGACCAATTATTTTGTTACACATGGCAAAAAACAATAAATAAATGAAATAAAATAAAATGAAGAGAGTAGCAGAAAGGGAGAGGAAAGTAAGCCTAAAAATCCACCACCAACTACATGAACTTGGAGGATACCAAAAGCACGCTAAAAAGATCGCATGATTGGCGGTGAAGTGGCACGGATCAGCTGTCATTTACAAGCCACTTCTATTTTTCTAGTGCAGCGCTTACCACAGTCTAATTGCTCATGGTTTATGAAGAAACAAACAAGCCCAGGAATAAATGTTAGTGTGCAAACAAATATTTAGGAATTGATGGCCAACTCCAAAATTTATGAATAGTAGAATCCACATTAGGGTCTATGATGATAGTTTCCAATACTCTTTTTGCATCCAGAATCCCAGATCCAGGCGTCCACAAATCCTGATCTGAGGGTTATATTTTAAATTCAACAATGGCTCAAGCATATACATCCTTATAAAATTACAAATTTAATTAACTGTAAGTCCTCTGTAGCTCAGCTAATAAGAAACATCAAATGCCGGGTGACACATTCAAACGTACATAACTTTAGGTGTATTTAAAGGCAGAAAAAAGCCCAAAACCACATTTATATCTTGCCCTCCTTTTGGCACCAGGTCTTGGTTCACAATATATAAGATCCATGACAACAGTCAAGTATTGGCCTAATCCTTTGAGAAAGGTCAAATATTAGCATGCAGGAGGGCCTCTTAATTTCATGTACACACAAATACATAATTAGATTATGTAAATTTGTAACTTTTTAACATTTGCACACAAATATATCATTCCACCACGAAGGACGCGTAGAAGAATAGAGAACCTTAGAATTAAAGGTGCCCACAAGCAAAATTTCAATACATGGGCAATGATTAGAAACCAGTCATTACTAGCAAATCAACCTTCCCTCTGACAAGTGGGCTGTGATGAACTCCACTGTGAGAGCCATTAAATGAAAAGCCAAACTCTCCATCCCATATTCCCATGGTTTACTATAAAACTTTTCAATGACACCTACCTCCTTGGATATTTAACTAGTACAATAAAGTAACGTGAACTCTCCATTTGATACACATAAAAAGATACAAGGCCTCATATCAAAAATAAAAAAATTTAAAACTTTAGTTTTTTCTTCTTTTTTAAAAGTAAAACAGTAACTTTATCAATCCACTAAATGATAAAAAAGTTCATTCATTTCTTACAAACCAAGAAAAAAAAGGAGAAAAAGTAAAAAAATATTCCTTATCGAGCCATTAAATATAAAAGACAAAAAACTATCACATTATAATTATAATTATATCTCATTATATTATATATTTTTTTAATTAAGCGCATGTTATTGATCATAAGTACTAACTGCATTATCCACCATATGCTCAATATTACTTTGGTTTACTAACATTTGAGGATATGGCCCCTCTAATGAGTGCCACTTGTTCAACATCTCGCGGTGGAAATCACCATCAATCAAGAGTCACAAAGCCAAAACTATTGTTTGGGCAGGTCTTAATTGGAAGTTACGAAGGAAGAAGACAAAACATGGCCTTATTTGGCTGCAGCAGCCGCCATCGTCTCCGCTGCTCTCCTCTGATTTACCAGCGCTTCTCAGCTCCTCCGCCGCGCTGCAGCTTTCCGAGTCACAGACAGAGGGAGAAAACCAAGCAGGAGAGGAGGCGCTTCCTTCCAATGGCCGCCGCGAGAGACGGCGAGGATCCTCGGATCCACGCAGTCGCTTCTGCCATTCGCGTCGTTCCCAATTTCCCCAAACCAGGCAAAGAGCTTCTGGCGATTCTGGTGGTTTTGTTGTTGGGTTTCAAGTTCCAATCTCTTTTTCTTCCCTGAGAATGAGATCTGCTTGGTTTGTGATTTTGGCGGTTTTGTTTGGTGGTGATAGGGATTATGTTTCAGGACATTACGACTCTGCTGCTCGATCCGGCGGCATTCAAGAACGCAATCGATATGTTTGCGGAAAGATATGAGGGGAAGAACATCTCTGTAGTTGCAGGTATTTGTAAGCCATTTGCTTCTCTGCATATTTGGGAGTTGTTGGAAGGAAACCCAACTCTCCAACTCTCCCTTTTTTGGTTCTCTCTCTCTTTGTTGTGCATTTGAATCTGTTTTGTGAGTTCTGGGGTTGTAACAATGAGAGGTTTGATGAGTTTGGGATGATTTGATTGATGTTTGATGTGTTTTGAGCATTGGGTGCTTGTGATTTTATTTGCGAATCTGCTTCCTTACTTGATGTTGTCTTTGGTAGGAATAACTTGGACTCTGCTTTGTTGGGAAGAGAAAAAACATTGTGAATAGTAGTGATTCTTGGAGTTGTAGATAGTTTTGGAGGCTTGGGTTCTTCCTGCACTTGTGGATCAGGAAATTGGGAATTTTTCATATTTGTGATTCTGGGAGTTTTCATTTCTGCGGGGCCTACATTTTGTATAAGCGTCAGGCATTGGCATTCCTTGTTATTTTTTGCCCTGCCATCTATTTGACGGAGCTTACCTTAAGCTCTGTTTCATAGAATAACTGACAAAGGTTATTTCATTCTTGAAGACCTGTTTTGCCCTTTTGAAGAGATGCTAGAGTAAATTTCTTGTTGTGAAGATTTTCTCTTCAGCAAATGGAGATTTTCCCCTTTGTCGCCAAATGGACCCTGGACAAAGGAGTCTATATGTGGTTGGTAGTTAGGCATGGGTATACCCAATGAATAGCAGTTTACTTGTCACTTGATGGGAAATAAGGGATATATTGTGCTAAAGCAGTGTTGATGATAGTAATATACCAATACCTGGCGACAAATATGGGTTGTTGATTATTAAACAAGTTGCTGGAATTAACTCTTTTATGTCTCTTGTCATGGTAGTTGACTTTTTCATTATTTGTCTGCCCAGTGACAAAAAAAACTTGATACTTTGAATTGTGTCTAAATTTTTTACAAATTCATGCTGGATCATGACCTGTTCTTCTTTCCACAATTCACATTTTTTATATGCTCGTATGTGTCATGCTTGTTGGTTGTCATCCTTTTGTTTTCAGTTCATTTGACTCCCATTTTTGTCCTGGCAAGTTTAAATAAAATAACAAGCCAACCCAGATGGACAGAGTTTGGGCCTCATCCGATTTAATTGGAACGTTGAATCGAGTGACCCCAATCCGAATGGACTATACACCATAAAACTTTATGGCCCAGATGAAGATGATAAAAATTAAGGATGAGGCTGATTTTTTCTACAGAGAAGGGCCTTTGTGTGTCCTTCAAATCCCCCCATCCCCATCCCCATCCCCATCCCCATGTGGGTCTCCAGGTTATATATAATATATATGGGCTCCTCACTTGCGCTCGGCAGTAGATAGGGGGCGTCCGCTCAAGGTTGTGTGGGGCTCACCGGGGGATGGGGAAGAGGGGGATTTGAAGGACGCACGGAGGCCCTCCTCTCTACAAAAAATCAGCCCAATTCTTGTTTTCTATCATCTCCATTTGGGCTCCGCAATTTTAATGGTGCACAATCTATTCGGATTGGTGTGCCTTAGATCCGATAGTCTAGCCCATTCGGATCGGGCCAAAAATTGGTGGGCTGGTGGAATTTAGGGGCCCCTATGTGTAGTCCATTTGGATAGACCACAGGTGGGCCCCACATGCTTGGGTAGGCGGGATTTCTCCCATCCGCGTCTCGTCTGCGTGAGCTGAGGTGAGGCTCTTCCTATATCCATATATATATATATATATGGATATATATATATATATGGGATGCAAGTTGGAGTGTTAGATATGGTATGGATAACAGCAAGGGCACAGAGTTTACACATAATATTGAAGTATTTATAGGAGTTTTTTTTTAAATTAAAAAAATTTTTTTGTATCAAAGGTTTTGTGACTTTATTGGAGTGTTACTTGCCATTATGTTGGCAGTTTGATTGTTTTATCCTTTATAGTTGTAACTGTTTATGTTCCTTTGTCCAACTTTGTCACTGTACTTGACTAGTTTGTCTGTAGAGCTTGGAGATTATATTGTTTTATTAAATTAGAATTTTCACTTATACATACATTTTATAGGTCATCAACATGGTCATGTTGGTTCTCATTGTCAATTAGCTTGTGTAGTTATTTTGTCTTTTTGACGGTCTGTATAATGCACCCCATGGATAAATTGTGTTGGAGCAATTTCTCATTGTTTTTATTTGTTTTCACTTACTTAGGTTTTGAATCTATTCTTGTGGTTGATTGCTTAGAAGTTTTGTATGACTATCTCTGAAAGTTATTAGTTTTATGGTATGACATCAAACATTGGCTTTGTTGTAGGAATCGAAGCTAGGGGTTTTATATTTGGTCCTCCCATTGCATTAGCAATTGGTGCAAAGTTCGTCCCTTTAAGAAAACCAAGAAAGTTGCCAGGTAATATTGTTTATTGTGGGGATGCTAATCTTGAATATATTAACATATTTTGGTCTTGTCTTTGCTTAAAAAAGCCTTTTTTTTTTTGTTAAGGGAGTCATATATTACATTCACAAACATGACCATGATTAGGTGTGTGCTATTTGCTTGGTGCTTAGTTGTGGACATCCTATGTGGGGCTCGCTTTTGATCAAGCCAACCTCCTTTGTACATTATCTTCCACCTTTTCACTCCTCTCGTACGTATCCACTTTGCCATTTTCATAAATAAATGATAGGAAAATGTCAAACATCCCCTAATGGTTAGGATGATATGAATTTGGCTGTTTTTTTGCCCAACTTGATCGATAATTAGACATTTCCATCCCCTATTCTCAATGGTTGTCATACATCGAGGTGGGTGTAAACCTAATACGCCCCTATGCACATAGAAGTTATCCTAAGAGGTATTATCCGAAGGTCTCTCTCTTCTTAAGCTAAATGCAGTGCAACTTCGAGAACTTACCTAAGATATATCCAACTGCCCCCATTGATTGGCACTCACCCCAAATTGAGACTCATCCAACTGTTAGTTACTGTTACACTTAATTGCAAAATGTAATTCACTTTGTTAAAATTGTATTTATTCTTTTGAATTGAGTATAAGACGATTTGATGGCTCTCGCGTAGCCGATATGTTATCATTTTCTCTTGATTGGCATGCATTCCAACAGGCTGGATTGGTTTTAGCTTAACAGTGATCTAACCTTGTGGGGCCCACCTATGATCCATCCTTGATGCAGGCCATTATAATGGGCCCCGATTGAAAGTCTACACCCGCAGGCCCAAAACACAGTAGACTTGTAGTAGGATTCTATTAATAGTAATTGTTTGATATTTGGCAAGTCCAGTTGGATTTGACTAGGACTTCTTATTTGTTTAGAATTAGGTATTTCCTTTTTTAGAGAATGTTATAGTTATAAATAAGGTTGTAATCTCTTCAAGAGATATAGATTTTAATATTGAATAAAGCTTTGGGCATTGGTTTTTAGTTGAGAGAGTTATTTGTCTTTGGTGAGACACCTAGACAATTTATCCCTAAGCCTTTTGGCTTGGAGATTAGCCCGTTGGCTAATCGTCCTCCCCTGCGCTGCTTCAATTGGTATCAGAGACGAAGATCCAAGTTCGGATCGCCATCTGATCGCCGATTCGAGGTAACTTCTTTCTCCCGATCGTCTGCTCTCCATCAGTCCTCATCCATTGTGCATCTTCCCCATTGCATCCCAGCGTCTGTCCTCGTCATCTTTCTACAATCCTTCCGGCAGAACCCACCGCCAAGCCATATCAATCCACCACCACCGAACCGAACCCTTGCCCCACACACCATCCCTAATCGAACCCAGCCGAACCCTCTTCCCCACACACACCCCCCCTAGCCGAACCCAGAAACCCCAAACCCTCACCACCGGATCCCCATCCTTCTTCTGTCCCTCACCATCGGCCACCCCGAAAATTCCCCTTGTTGCTGTCCACCATCCCCAACCCAGCAGACACAAAAACCGGATCCCCATCCTTCTTCTGTCCCTCACCATCGGCCACCCCGAAAATTCCCCTTGTTGCTGTCCACCATCCCCAACCCAGCAGACACAAAAAAAAAAAAAAAAAAAAAAAAACCAGAAACCGAGACAGAGACGCAGCGACACGACCGCCTGCGCACTGCGATCCATCGCCGGCTGTGCGGACGCGACGGCCTGCGCACTGCGATCCATCGCCGGCTGCCATCGCCTGCTGGTGTGCGCTCGACCAGCGCCGCCGCGCACACGCCCTCGCCTGCCGGCATTCCTTTCTCTCCATCGCTGGCTGGAAGCAACCGACTGCCATCGCCCCGCGGGCTCCCGCTGTAGTTCTCTCTCTCTTCCTCGCAGGCAGACGACCGCCTTCTCCCGCGGCAGTTCTCTCTCTCCCTCGCCGGCCGAAGATCAGTCCCTTTCTTCTCTCTTTCTTTTCCGTTTTCTGCCAAAGGTCCGTTTCTGCAAACTCCTCTTTCCTTTTATTCTTCTTCTCGTTCCTGTAGCAAGAGGGAGATATTTTCGTAGTTGGGCCGAACCTGTTTGGGCCTAAACTGCTGACCCGCCACCGGCCCAGTTCCACCCCTTTGCTTCAGTCCGGGTCTGACCTGACCCAGACCTGACCCGCCTGCTTGATTCAGCCCAGGCCCACAGCAGCTGCCCCTGTTCAGCCCCGGCCCACTGCAGCCCAGGCCCACTCCAACTGTTCAGCCCAGGCCCACTCCGGCCCAGGCCCACTCCAGCCCAGGCCCACTCCAAAAAAAAAAAAAAAAAAACTTTTGTTTCCTTTGCTTCCTATAAGCAATGTCAACCCGCAGCGGTCAGTCATATCGGGGCAAATTTTTGGATCATCAGCGAGATGCTATGTTAATAGAGTTGTCTGAAAGAGTACATGCATTGGAAGAACTGTCCCGCTGTTCACAGAGGCCTCCTGCCGCCGAAGCATCCTCTAGCGCTGGAAACCAACAACATTCCGGCCGACCAGCAGAAACAGGCCCACAAGAATCTATGCATGATTTCATTCAGCGTCTTTTTACTGAAAAAGATCCTGCAGACGCACCTGCTGCACCAAAATTTGATGATATCACTAAGCACGTCAAAATTGATATATCTGATTTCTCTGGCCATCTCAATCCAAAGGCTTTCATTGACTGGCTCAATTCCCTCGAAGATTATTTCTCTTGGTATCATATGGATGATGCACAGCGTGTTGCCTTTGTCAAAGTCAAACTTAAAGGGTCAGCACGTATTTGGTGGCACAGCGTCGAGCACAATAATCTTGTCATGGGACGTCCTGCTATTACCAAATGGGATGATATGCGTGAAAAGCTTGAAGGTAAATACTTGCCCTCCAATTATTTAAGTCTCCTTTAGCAAGAATATTTTATTTTCAAGCAAGGCACCTTATCACTGGATGAGTATACAGAGAAGTTCAATGATTATGTTATCCGGTGTAAAATTCAAGATGATGATTTCACGCTAGTCAACCGGTACAGAACAGGGTTGCGAGAAGAAATCAGACGTGAAGTCCTCATGCATGATTTTGAAACTGTTGATGATATTTATAACAAGGCAAAACGGGTTGAGCTAGAATTGCGGTCCTCCACTTTGAGACGATTTGGTTCTCAAGTCGGGGAATCAACGATTCGTCGAACCCCCGCCTTTCAAAATGCTAAAGGTTATCCACCCAATCAAAATAATTCTCAATATAATCGTGCTCCTCCACCAGCGGGTTTTCGTCCACCTCCAAAACCGCAGCACAATCACCCCAATCAGCGTCCTTTTGCTCAAAATCAAAAGGGGACAGTGCCACAGGAGCAAGATATGCGGAATCGCGGCCCTCCTCGTCAAGATCGACGAACTGATGGTTGTTATCAATGTGGACAACCAGGGCACTTTGCTAATGCATGCCCTCAAGTTCGCAATCTTTATTATTGCGATGAAGATCCTTATTCGTCTGAAGACTATGATGAGCATCTTGAGATGGAGCCTCCTCCTGACCATTTCCAATCAGAAGCTCAGCCAGATCCACAGTTAGAGGTTCAATCTGATCCTTCTCCTCATGCCGCCACCGGTGCAGAAGAAGGTGGTCCTGTTCTTATTATACGTCGGCTTCTCCTCACCAATGAATAAGAAGAAGCTGATTGGCGACGTACTTCCATATTCAGGACACGCGTGAGATGCAAAGGTAAGTTATGCAATTTAATTGTTGATGGAGGTAGTGCTATGAATGTTGTTTCACAGGAAGTGATCACTAAGCTCAATTTGCCTACTGAAAAGCACCCAAAGCCTTACAAGGTCGCTTGGGTAGATGATCATTCAATCCCTGTTACCCACCGTTGCTTGGTTCATTTTAAAATTGGCATATATGAAGATGATATATGGTGCGATATTATTCCTATGAATATTGCTCACATTCTGCTTGGCTGACCTTGGTTATATGATCGAGAGGTGCATACTGACCAGAAAAGGCACATTCATTCTTTTAAATGGAAAGGACAAGTAGTGGATCTTCTTCCATTGCCGCCATTAACATCTTCTCCGACGGTTTCTACCACCCCATCAAACCCTCATATTCTCTTTATGCGGAAGTTTGAAATGGAAAGCAAAGACCAAGGAGTTGTTTATGCTCTTGTGCCTAAAGAAACCCAAGAAGCAGATAATAAACAACAGGATTCTACGCCACCAGAAATCAAGTCATTGCTCCATGATTTTCAAGATTTGATTCCTGCAGAGCTTCCTAATGAGTTACCTCCTATGCGGGACATCCAGCATGCCATTGATTTAGTCCCTGGATCTATCCTTCCTAACTTACCTGCTTATCGCATGAGCCCTGCCAAACATGCTGAATTGCGCAGACAGGTTGAAGATTTACTCCAGAAGGGTTATATCCGAGAAAGCATGAGTCCTTGTGCAGTTCCAGCCCTCTTAACACCGAAGAAAGATGGTTCTTGGCGAATGTGTGTTGATAGCCGAGCGATTAATAAAATTACCATCAAATATCGGTTTCCGATTCCTCGAGTGGATGACATGCTTGATATGATGTCTGGATCTTCTGTCTTTTCCAAGATTGATCTCAGGAGCGGATATCATCAACTTCGTATTAGGCCCGGAGATGAATGGAAAACAGCATTCAAAACCAAAGATGGACTATACGAATGGTTAGTCATGCCGTTCGGTCTCACGAATGCTCCCAGCACTTTTATGAGAGTAATGACTCAGCTTCTACGACCTTTTCTTGGCAAATTTGTTGTGGTATATTTTGATGATGTTTTAATATTCAGCAAATCAAAGGAAGAGCATCTCGATCATCTGAGGTATGTCATGCGTGCACTTCGAAAAGAAAAGTTTTACATTAATTTGAAGAAGTGTACCTTTTTGAATTCCACAGTCGTATTTTTGGGCTTTGTTGTCTCGGCCCGCGGAGTTGAACCTGATCCAGCTAAAATCAAAGCAATCCTTGACTGGCCTATTCCCACTTCTATACATGAGGTACGCAGCTTTCATGGTTTGGCTACCTTTTACAGGAGATTTATTTGTAATTTCAGTACAATTATGGCTCCTATAACTGACTGCATGAAAAAAGGAGAGTTCACTTGGACCAATGCTGCCTCTCGAGCTTTTGAGCAAATTAAGAAGAAAATGACTGAGGCACCAGTTCTAAAACTTCCGGACTTTGACAAAGTCTTCGAAGTTAGTTGTGATGCTTCCCATGTAGGTATTGGCGGAGTCTTAAGTCAAGATGGTCATCCAGTTGCTTATTTCAGTGAGAAATTAAATGACTCCCGTAAGAAGTACACTGTTTATGACCTGGAATATTATGCAGTAGTTCAAGCTCTTCGTTATTGGCGTCATTATCTCATTGGAAAAGAATTTGTCTTAGACTCTGACCATGAAGCCTTGCAACACCTGAATTCTCAAAAGAAAATGAGCGCCAATCGTGTTAAATGGAGTGCATACCTATAGGAGTTTTCTTTTGTTCTGCGTCATAAATCTGGCACGGAAAATAAAGTCGCAGATGCATTAAGTCGTCGAACTCACATTCTTACGACAATTTCCATCAATGTTCCTGGCTTTAAAGAAATACGTAGAGAATATGCAGCTGATAATGACTTTGGTCACATTTATACAGCCCTTCTAAATGGTGAAGGTTCAGAACATCCAAAGTTTTCTCTTCATGATGGATATCTCTTTCGTGGAAATCAATTATGTCTGCCTGCTACATCTATCCGTGAATTTATGATACGTGAGTTGCATAGTGGCGGATGTAGTGGACATTTTGGGCGTGATAAAACATTGGCCCTTGTGGAAGATCGTTTCTTTTGGCCACGCTTAAAAATAGATGTTGCCCGTATTTGTGAATTATGCAGAGTATGCCAACTTGCAAAAGGTCAAAAGAAGAATACAGGTTTGTATCAGCCCCTTCCTATTCCACATGCGCCTTGGCAAGATTTGAGTATGGACTTTGTCTTGGGCTTACCAAAAACAGCGCGAAAAGTAGATTCTGTTTTTGTTGTTGTTGATCGTTTCTCCAAAATGGCACATTTTATTCCTTGTTCTCACACAGCAGATGCCAAGAAGATTGCCATTCTTTTCTTTAAAGAAGTTGTTCGTTTGCATGGCCTTCCCAAGACAATAGTATCTGACAGAGGTACAAAGTTCATGAGTTTCTTCTGGAAGACTTTATGGCACATGATGCGCACTAAGCTCCAATACTCAAGTGCCTATCATCCACAAACTGATGGTCAAACAGAAGTTGTCAATCGGAGCTTAGGAAATCTTCTTCGATGCCTTATTGGGGAACATATTGCTTCATGGGATCTTATTTTACCTATGGCAGAGTTTGCCTATAATAATTCTGTTAACAGAACAACAGGGAGATCACCATTTGAAGTTGTCACTGGTGTTACGCCACGTCTGCCTATTGATTTAAGTCCTTTACCAGTTGACTCTAGATCTAGTCCGGATGCTGAAGAGTTTGCCCAACATATGAAAGATGTTCATGATGAAGTTCGCCGGCAAATAGCTACAAGTAATGAAGCATATAAAAGGCACGCGGATTCTCACAAACGCCATGTTAAGTTTACCGAAGGTGATTTGGTAATGGTTCGTTTGAAGCCCGAACGATTCCCTGCAGGTAAATACAAGAAGCTTCATCCACGAAGTGCAGGTCCTTTCAAGATTCTAAAGAAAATCAGTTCCAATGCATATGTTCTAGACCTTCCTGCAGATATGAATATCAGCTCCACGTTCAATGTCGAAGATTTGACATTATATCATGGGCACAACAATGATGAATCCTTTGAAGAACAAGCTCTTCGCATTCCTCTTCATCAATTCCCTCCAGACGAAATTGAAGATGTTTTTGATGATCAGATCATTTCAACCAAGAATGGAGGATTTCACAAGTTTCTTGTTAAGTGGAAAGGCAAACCAATCTCTGAAGCTACCTGGATTACGGCTGCAGATTTTCAAAAGATCAATCCAGATTTATATGAGCAGTACCAAGCCAGCAACTCGCCAGAGTCGAGTTTTTCCAAGCCGGGGAGAGCTGATGCAGGCCATTATAATGGGCCCCGATTGAAAGTCTACACCCGCAGGCCCAAAACACAGTAGACTTGTAATAGGATTCTATTAATAGTAATTGTTTGATATTTGGCAAGTCCAGTTGGATTTGACTAGGACTTCTTATTTGTTTAGAATTAGGTATTTCCTTTTTTAGAGAATGTTATAGTTATAAATAAGGTTGTAATCTCTTCAAGAGATATAGATTTTAATATTGAATAAAGCTTTGGGCATTGGTTCTTAGTTGAGAGAGTTATTTGTCTTTGGTGAGACACCTAGACAATTTATCCCTAAGCCTTTTGGCTTGGAGATTAGCCCGTTGGCTAATCTTCCTCCCCTGCGTTTCTTCAATCCTCCAAATGCTTTCACTCCTCTTCCCTCCTGTGAATCGGTACTTCTCCCAATGCACTTGCTCACTGTTGCAAAGTGACACTCATTTGACTGTTAGTCTGTTACTATTGGATTAAACTAAACAAAAGAATTCACTTTATCTAAGAATGAGAAAGATATCAGAATTAGAGGGTCCTGAAATCAACATGGACCAATCCATTCCATGTCCTTCATAATGCACACACATCTATGAGGCCCCAGGCCTTTGCAGTTCATTTTCAGACAGCTTGCACTCATAATTCACATGCATCTAAGAACCTTTACAGTCAACCTAAACGTTTGTTGGAGAGTCCTATGCTTACCCCTTTTCCTGCCTTGTCAAAAATTGTCCTGCTGAGCGCCCCTTTCTTGAGTCCATGTTATAAATCCGTCCTGGCCAACTTTGCATTGATTGCTCAAGTTTTTCCTGCTGCAATTTGTTTAGGTTTCCCAATGCTCATTGATTGTTTATCACGTGAAAGTGTATCTTTATTATCATTGTTTCTATTGAAATGCCAATTCACAGGTGATGTTATTTCAGAAGAATATGTTCTGGAATATGGAACAGATTGTCTTGAAATGCATGTAGGCGCAGTTCAGGATGGTGATCGTGCTTTGGTTGTTGATGATTTGATCGCTACTGGAGGTACTCTTTGTGCAGCAATAAAGCTACTTGGTAAGTCAACTGGAAATTGAGCTTTATCAATTGTAGTAGGTATGGTGTTGATGTTAGTGTGGTGCTGAGCTGCTATGGAAGTTATCTAGTTTAACCTGTGGGACCCACCTCAGTGATCAATATGCTTTCATATCACACTGCACGCTTTATATAAGATCTGGCTTAAATTTCTTTCTGAGTGGAGTGCCATACAGTGTCTTATAAAAATTACTAGCTGGTTTTCACGTACACATCCAAAACCTTTCCAATGGACAATGTCCAGCATAGCTATCCCGTCTGCTTGAAATTTTTTGAAAGTTGCAGCTATAATCTTGCCATGACTCCTAATTTGAGAGAGCGCTGTTCAACTGGTTTCTATGACCTCAAGCACAGGTGAAACTTGAAGGAAAATAATTTTTCTTTCTATCAAGTAGAGGCATTTTTATTTAATCATTTTTCCTTCGTTGCATCAAGTAGGTGATGGAAGGGGGTCAAAATAGTCAAACCAAGTGACTGGCCCCTCTTAAAAGAAAAGGGAGCAAGTACATACACACCAAAAGAAAAAAAAAAACCCTACCATATATGCAATACTGTATCGAGACAACTATATGCAAAACCTGAGAGAAATTTAGATAGGTCTTTGAAACACCCAGAATCAGTAAAATAAATAAACTAAGAGAAGTTAAAAAAGCATTGTCTCTCCTCAGTGGAACCTACTTGCAAGCCTGGTCCATCTACATTAAGATAATCACTGTGGTATGTATACCATATGGATTTAGGTTGCCTATGGACCAAGATTTAAGTTTGTGTGGCCTTGGATGGACCAGCGGGTCCACAACATAAGTGGTAGTCCTGTTACAAAGGATGGCAACAGTTTGGGCTAAAACCCAAACCTGACTCGACTCATGTATGCCCTGACCTGAACTATGACGGGTATGGGTCTGTCTGGTTGAATACTAGAAGTTTTTACTTCAGAATATTGGAATATAATTAAAACTTGTATTCTTGCAATGAAGAGGATTTGAGCCCACGAGTACAAACCCTCACTTCAACTCCTTTAGGATTCCTTTGCTCCCTGCGCTACTACACCCAATTAAAAAAATTGTGAAGTAATTATAAATAGGACGGGGCAGACAAAACCTGAATCAACTGGGGTTAAAATCTATAAATAGATACCCACCCTGAAAACCAAAAAAAAAAAAAAAAAGAAAAAAAAAGAAAAAAGAATCGCCAAAACCCACCCCTAATGGGAGAAGGTTGAGGTAGGTCACCCTTTTAACCCAATCAGTTGCCATCTCTACTTGTGACAGATGCCAACGGTATGCTTTCCAACAGTGAATATCAGTCCAGCAGTGATTGTCAATCCGATTGGAGTAAAATTTGAGTTAGTGCTTAAACATAGGGAGGCATGTGATGTTAGTTGGATCAAATAAATGTAGGCCTCATGCTGCTTAAATCATGTTCTAGCTTCTGTCAGCAACATACTGCTGGAGGCAGAGGACCATTTCTCTTTACATTTGAATTATTAGCCTGGTCATTCAAAAATGTGAAACTTCTAGATACTTGTTATGAAAATTGGACTGTTGTTTTAGCAAATTCTTGCCTAGAATTGAAATTAAAATTTCATATTCTCCATGCACTGCACTGATTTAACATGGTTGTCTTTTCAGAGCGTGTTGGGGCGGAAGTTGTGGAATGTGCATGTGTAATTGAACTACCAGAACTTAAGGTGTGTGCATTTCTTTTCTTTCTTTCTTTTTTTTTTTTTTCTAAAAAATTCTTCTCCCAGACTTCCTATGTTTTAGTTTCAAGTTTTTGATGTCCTCTTATTATGAATCAGTTGGAGGTTAGGTTGTATCTTTAGAGGGTGGTGGGATTTTGGGAGGTGGAGTCCTTGCTTAAGGGTCGTTTGGTATCAGAGATGAACTGGCAGAGCTTAATCATTGCTCAGCCTCAACCAGTTTGTGCAACGGTCGGATTTTTTGCCAAAAATATACCTGAAACTTCCAGATGGGAACCCATCCACCAGGGAGGAAAACAATGAACAAAAGAAAAAAGGAAGAAAAGAAAAGGTCTGTTCCAATTGTTTGCATCTGGAAATTGGCCCTATGATTCTTTGATCCTTGGACCTATCCCATAACTGGGAGTCACCTTCAAATTATTAGATTTTTCTGTTTGTTCTTTGTGTGTTTTGAGGTATTTTGTTAGTGTGTACTTATCTATGAGACATGATCAAGCCCACCCAGTTGGACTACAAAAGTAGTCCAAACATTATGTGCCTACTTCAGCCACTTTTATATCTGGTGGATGGTTGGTTGGATAAGTAGGGCCAAATATAGACAAGTTTGAATAGTTAACTTCATTTGATCACACTAGCCATCTGAGCGTCTCCAAAATAAGCAGCTAGAAGCCTAAAAGAATTCAGTATAACCATTCATTTGAACTCTTGATTTAATGGTTATGAGCATCGAATCAAAACTGAAATTTAGGCCATATGCAACCGGCATTACATGATCTCTATCGAACCACCCACCATGCATATGCATTTGCATTGGATCTTATGAGGCTGAGTGGAGTGCTATTGTAGTCCAGCCTCCAACTAGTTGGACTTGATCATTTATTGTTAACTAAAGCACTGGCATGCACTGACATTTCAACTTCTGGATATTTTGGGTTGGAGAAAGTTCTCTCGGTTTACCGGTGCTTTTCTTCAAAAGAATTTTTAAATATTGTAGGAGTTGTCAAAACTCAAGATAGTTTCGTCTGATCTCGTAATGGCTTAGACCTAAACAGAGCCAATTGTTGTTCTACTTCTTTTCTTCCACAATTTTTGAACTGGACTTGTGTTTCACTATAATAAATGAATTGCTTGAAGAAAAAATTTTTTTTTGGTAAAGAATTGCTTGAAGAATTAAAATGGGGTTGATACCATTGATTTTATCTGATGCAGGGACGTGAGAGATTAATTGGCAAGCCACTGTTTGTACTTGTGGAATCTCATTAATGGTAATAGTGGCAATGACAACTGTTTTTCTTATTAGTAGCTCCAAAGTAGGAATTTGTTATGTGGCTGTTAATTGTTTTTCTCCTGTTTCTCTCTGTCTTTATTCCCTAGGTCTTTTTTTTTCCCTCTCCTGGAATGATAATTGTTATTTTATTTTATTTTCCATTGGTGGTTGTTTCTTCTCATAATCAAAGGACTGCATTGTGCTGTTTGACTTTTTGGTGTGGCTTTTTGGTTATTGCAAATACTTTGTTACAATGATGGAAAGAGGTAAGAAAAAGATGTGAGAGCTATAACGTCACAGATCTTAACTTCAACCGATCCTAACCCTGAATTAGGGTTCAAATTAAATGATTCCAAATACAAGTTTTACATTTCGTTTTATTGGATGTGAGCTTTGAGTCTGCAGTCTGGGCCCACCCTGCAGTTGATGAATCATCTGTCTTCCACTCCTTTGTTTGTCTTAAGCATGATGTGGACATTGAAAACTTTAAAGAAAGGAATACATTGCATAAAATCACCAAGAATTTTATTGAAATAATCATTATTTTTATATCTATTATCTCTAATTACTTAACAATATCTCTAACATTGTCTTTTGATAGAAAAGATCATGCTATTGATAACAAAGATAACAAACCCCTTGATTTCTAAAATTAAATGGTAGATATCTAGCCAAAGTGATTAAGCTGGCTATCACATTCTGTCTGTAGAGCCCATCACTCTAGCAACCTGCTCTCTTTAGTCTGCCAATGCTTTTGCAACCTTTTCTTTATGGGTTTTTTGTTCCGTGGCGCATTAGATAAAATCCATTGATTCTTCCAAAAGCACTCATCATGTGGCTTGATGAAGAAGACAAGATCGTAAGGGTTGGATGCATGTAGGAGAGATGATGTCTGAATTTTCATTGAAGAGGGAAAATTTTAATGATGAGATTATCATTGAAGAAACATAACGGGTAGGACCATGGCTCACTTTATTGCAAGATCGCACCAACTTTTAAAGAAAGGAATACATTGCATTCACCGTTACTTTTATTAAAAGAAGCTTCTTTGTAAGAGAACAATTGAATTCAAATTAGAATTCAAACAAATCCCTTAGAAAGGTGAGAAAGGTAACTCTGTTTTTTCTTTTTTTTTTTTTTGCAGGAATTCCTGAAATTCATGTCTGCTGGAATTTGCAGAATTTTAGATGCTGGAATTTTGACATGATGCTCAATTCTTTTATTCCTGAATTTCCTATTTCTTTCATGCCAAAATCCCAGCTTGAGAATTTCATGCAACCTGAATTTTACAAATTCCCTGTTTCATAACTACTTGAATTTCTGAGTGAAATTTTATATGCTTTTGTATCTGTATACATATTCAATGCTAAATGACCATGGATGTATTGTTTTGTAAATATGTGAGACCCACTCAATGATAAAGTGAATCACTCAAACTTGTGGTCACCTTATAATCAAATACATTTGCAGCAGCATTATTGCTACATAAAGTCTTATCTTCTCTTCTGCTTCGTCTTCTTCTACCTTCAAGGAACCTCTCTGTTGCTCTAGAGCATTGATACAAATTTGCAGTCTTAAGTTTGGTTGAGATAGTAACTACATAAGGGTGTTCATTGTGAAGACTCTCAGAATAACATGGTAACATGAAACTATGATTGATGAGAATGATCCAACCCTTAAGAAACACTTGAACCAGCTTATAATTTTGAAAATTGAGTTCTATTTCTTCATTTTTAAATTTTAGAAATAGGTCTTATAATTTCTATGTATTCAATTACATGAAACAAACCACCCTTGGGAACATACAAATCGTGGTCCTTCAAGGCTTGAATCTTTGGTGCCCTCCTTGTCCCAATCACATCATGCTTGCTTCGTATGCTCACCAAAACATCACCAACACTAAAAATATCTAGATATGTATTATATCAGCTGAAAAGTATTTTTTTAGAAAGGTTAGTGTATATTCCAAAAAGTAAAAGTACAGATGTACAAATGAAAGAGGAGCTACTCTTTCTCACTTAAAGGCCTTTGAAAGGCTCAACAACCAAGGAAAAGCAAGCTGGAAGCCCACAAGAGAGGCTTGCCAATAGAGAAAAACTCATGACAAGGTGAAACATGCAAAACTGCTTAAAAGAAGTCAGAGATGGAACTAGTGAAATTGGTTGAAGTTCTTCAGGTGCTTTGTAGCTATGGACCACCAACTAGCCTCTTAAATGTAATTGCGGTGAAAAGTATTTCTATTTTGATAAACCATACACTCAATTCACACTTGTATTGCTAGAGCAGCTGATGCATATTTGCTGATTTGACTGATGATGGTTGATGCAAAACCCCTATACGATCTAGAAAGTAGAGAAACCAATTCTTTCTCCTGAAAGTTCCTAAACCGTTGATGAGTCTAGAGTCCAAAACAATCCTCCATTTTGCCACATCAGCAGATGAAACCCACTCTTACGTATCAAATTTCAAATTTAAAAAAAGAATTGCCATATCTCTATTGTTAAATCGAAATCGTTTGTACCTTTTGATCAAAGGACACATCTTTTTTTTATCTCGTCCTACTCATAGTTTTTTTCTTCTCTCTCCCTAACCTCTTCTTCCTCTCCCTCTCTAACCGCCTCTCTCTCCCTATCCCTCTCTTTCCCTCTATCCGGTTCCTCTCTCTCTCTCTCTCTCTCTCTTTCTTTCTCTAATAGCCATTGTTTACTACAAATTTGACTGCAGCACTTGTTGCATTGTTGGCAAGCAACTATCACAGTATGTATAAACTTGTAGCCAGCTACATGTTATTTAGAGACAACATTGTCAGTGTTTCCATTGTCGCCGATTCTACTTGCGATGCACGGAATCCAATGGAGAAGATAACAACCCATTCCCGCGGAAACATTTAAATCATTTGCAATTTGGGTACAATTGGATTATGTTAGTGGTTGTAAAAACGGTATTAGTTTGACAGGGTATGTGGTATGCTGTGGAAAATCGCTCTGCCACACCTCAGTTGGCCTCATCAACGGGGACCTGATTTGATTAAAAAGCAGTCATGGTATTTCTGTAATTTAAATCTATCTACAAATGTGAATTAGGAATAGGGCGGCAATGACTTCCTTTAAAAACATAAATAAATTTGATTCTAACCATTTGTAGAAATCCCTAATTTCCTGCCTAAATTTCCTCTAATTTATTCCCTTTATTCTCAAGGGCAAGAGTTTCTTGCCAAACTGTGGAAAGCCAAATCTAAAAACTGCATTTCAGAGGAAACACCATACTCGAATTCCTAGAATACTCTCTCTCTCTCTCTCTCTCACGAGTTTCTTGCCAAACTGTGGAAAATCAATCTCAAAACTGCATTTCGGAGGAAACATCATACTCGAATTCCTACAATACTCTCTCTCTCTCTCTCAGAATACAAGTTACTTGGATGAGGATTGATTATTCATTTTTTTAAAAATTTTTTATAAGTGGGCATGTTTTGTGCTTTGCGATTTCAGTGATTGATTATGACCATTTTGTGAGATTTTGTTATGTGGGTATGGTTATTTTTAGCTTTTGAGTTTTTGTTATGCATATCCTCTTCCTCTCCTTTCCGCTACCTCCCTCCCTCTCCCTCTGCCGGGCAGAGCTTATGGTCGGCCGGAGGGGAAGGAGGAGGATAGAAAATGGAGGGAGAGGGGAGGTGTGTAGGGAGAGAAGGAGGTGAGAGTAGTTTAGGAAGTTTTAAATTTTATTAAAAAAAATTGGCTATGTAAGATGAGTCAAAGTCGGTATACATTTAGAAGTTCCCATAATATTTGATAGCGTGGGAACTCTTGCGGAGAAGACAATAACTCAAGATCTCTCAATCTAAGTAATTCAAAAAACAGGAAAGAAAAATCCAAGGCCTTTTCTTTGGATGACCATTCCCGTCTAATTAATAGTCCAACCATGGTGAGTCCAATAATATAAAGGTCGCCATACTCATTTATGAACTTAGTTCGTTCCAATTAAGCCCAGTAATTCACCCGACTCAATAGCAGCTCAAAGTGGTAATTTCAGGTTTGGAGCTATCGGTAGCACGTGAACGTGTCTTATTTTGAAAAGTATAGCAATTGTCGCAATCCAAGTTTATACTTTTACTTTACCAAAAAAAAAAAAAAAGAAAGTGTTATACTTTTAAGAAAGTTATGAATCATGTGGTTTATCTTGTCATGAGCAGCAGCATAACCTTGTCCTGAGCCTATTTCGGAATGCTGACCTATGCACTACTAATTGGGTAAGAGGAACCCACCCAACCTGTATCCACCCTAGATAAGCGATGACACTAATATTAAATTTTGTTATTTTTTAATATTTCGCATTAGGTGAAACCTACTACTAATACTTCATTGCAGGGAAAAAAATTGCATGATGTTAACCATATGGATTAGGCAATTGAGCTCATGTTGAATATAGACTTAGACACACCTGGTAAAGATTCAAACCATTCAAAAGATGAACCGATCCCTATTTACTTATCTTTGTCCCAGTTTCAGTTTGACTATCACCATTAGATTTGGTGTGTCAATAAACAAACTAAATGAATCCCTCAAACCAAACTAAATGAATCCCTAAAAGCGTGACTATTTTATATTAATGGGTCACCTTGTGCACATTTAGGCCATCAATGTAAATTGGGGGATCAGGAGGCCCAACTCTATGTGTTTTTTGTGCGGGGGGGGGGGGGGGGGGGGGGGGGGGGGTACTCCTTGGCCCCTCCTTTATGCAAAAAAATCAGTTACATCTCTCACCTCTATCATTTCCATTTATGCCCACAGGTCTAATGGTGTATAGTGCATTCGGATGTGTGTGCAGTTGATCTAACGGTCCAGTCTAGTCGAAAGGGGTCCAAACCTTGGGGATGGGTGCAATTTAGGGGTGTGTGTGGTCTACTTGGATGGACTATCAAGTGGGCCCTACCCCCATGCATAAGAATTGCACCGGGTGCACCTGATAACCATCCATCTAATCTGTTATCCATGCTTTGATACATGAAGGGAATCTGTCCTCATAAGAAATTTGACCTACACTGCAGTAGATTAGGATAAAAAAGTAATCAAATTTTGATTTTCAAATTCCATGATGAATAACGTCCTACACTGAGTGAAACTTTATTTGGTGACAAATGAAACAACAGCGTCTCACTTGAAAGTTTGGATCTCTAAGAAGTGGTCCCTCTTATATGAAAAATCATGATATAATAGAAATAAAAGATATAGTCATTTCTTCATTAAAAAGTTTCAATTATTTATTTTTTTAAAAATCCAATGCTGAAAGTGTTCTAATAAAAGCAGATGTTGGGTCCGCTGAGTAGAAATGGATTGAGGCATCATGCAAATGGTTTAGTCTGATGAAACGTGACCCATGTGTCTTGACTTGAGACTTCTTAACTTTATGGATTAGCTTAACTATATTGAATAATAACCACTCAAACAATCTACTTCGTATGCATATTACCATCATCATTTTGGTCAAAATGTTATCTCATGTCCTTAAGTAAAATCATGGACCCAAACACAAAACCGATGTATACAGAACGAGAGGTGGACCTGAACTAAAACTGAAACCAAATCTTCTAAGTAGCAAAGTATTAAACCATCAAATTATTTAAACGGGTTTAAATATATCGGATCAACCCTGATCCAACCCATTTAAATAGGTTAGCATGGTCATATGGATTAACCCTAATCCTACCCATTTACAATCTTATTCTCATCTTACCAGGTTGATGATGATCTCACCAAAATCACAAAAGTGAAATATAAGATCTTTGATCTTGATCATTAATATCTACCCCTTTTTAATGTGGAGTATGTGGTGTTGTATTACTTTCCTAACCGCCCATTTGCAGGCCATTAAATGAACAAGTTAGCCCTCACCCCCCAAACCATCACAGTCAACCAAAGCAACGGCCCAGATCATTTCTCCCAAAAGATGGCCATTTAATCCCCCAGCTGCATACGAATTCCCATCCGCGATATAAACAATGCAACAAAAAGCTCAAACCCCTGTAAAATTACAGTTCCAGCCCTCAAAAACTAGCACGAAGAACCGCCTCTCCACACAAACAGAGAAGAATAAAATGAACTGTGAGGGGTAGTATGGTCTTTCTGACTGCCCCGAATTCCCTTCTGTTTCGCTACATGTACTTGGCTTGCTTGAAATTCACCGCACGATCTGCCTTGCCCTAATTCGCCTTTTTCTCGATCGATTGCTCTGCTCCAACGATCGATCTCTGGAATTGGATCTAGGAAGCAGAGGATCTGAAAGGGGAGAGATTGGGATCCGTCTCATTCGCAGACCTCTGTTCGCTTCGTTCGATCGGGGGATTTCAGTTGATTGAAATCGAATCTCTTCTACAGGTGAAGCTGCGGATTTAGGTATGAGCAGCGGAGATCTTCTCAGCATCCATCCTACGGAACTCAAGTTCCCTTGTAAGAGCTTCTCAATCCCTTTCTTCTCTGGTCATTGGGTGGGTCCGCATCGAATTCTTCTCGATCTCTGATTTGGGGGGTTTTGGTTTTCCCCAATTTTTGATGATTGGGTGATTGGCAGTCTGTGCGTTGAAAGGAAATGAAAAATGGGGTGGCTTTGTCTTTTGTGTTTCTTTGGTTGTTTTCGTTGTTTCTATGATATTTGCATTTTGGGTTTGTTGTGAGTTTTTGTGAATTATGTTGTGATTGGGTTCGATCCGTGTGATGGATTTGTTGGGTTGGTTGGTTTGTATGTGCTCTTTGATGGGGTGGTTTTGGTTTTACCTCATGATGTTTGGTTTGTGTTGTTTTGTGAGCAGTTGAATTGAAGAAGCAGAGCTCATGTCCTCTGCAATTGACGAACAAGACAGATCAGTATATAGCCTTTAAGGTAAACTTTTCCATTTCTCTCGCTTTGATGTATTTTTCTCCTTTGATTGCATTCATGGGTTTCTGTGATTTTTTTTAGTGAATGAGTGATTTCATTTTTTAAGGGATCTTCTGAATTCCTTTGGAATTGAGTATCTTTTTACATGAAGCGCCGCTCTTTCTGTGGATTTCATTTGAAGCCTCATTCCATGGAGAATGAAATTGAAGAGAAGTACCGTGGAAAGGAAATGAAAACCTGCAGAATGTTGAGGCACCATGATGTGGAATAATGAAAGCATGGAAATGGAAATGCTTCTGCACAAACATGTCCTTCGTGAATCATAGATTTCGTTGTTTTCATTGAATATGCTTGTCAATTATGATAGACTATGCCACATTTAGTAGTAATATTCACTTGCAACGTCTTTTGTTGAGCTATCTGTCAAGTTTTCTTTTCTTCTTTATGCATCTGTTATTTATTTATTTATTAATTTTCAGGTGAAAACAACCAACCCTAAGAAATATTGCGTGCGTCCAAATACGGGTATTGTTTTGCCTGGGACAACATGCGATATCACAGGTGCTCGGCTTGTTATCAGCTATCAAACAGTGCTTGTTCTTTTGCATCATCTTTGTTTTCTCTATTGGTAGTTTTTGATACATTGCTTTCTTTGTTCATTTGTTTTGTTTTGTTTTGTTTTTTTTATAGTTACAATGCAAGCCCAAAAGGAAGCTCCACCTGACATGCAATGCAAAGACAAGTTCCTTGTTCAGAGTGTTGTCGCTAGTCAGGGGGCAACCATAAAGGACATCACCCCAGAAATGGTGAGATAGTCTTGTTTTTCTCCTTTTTGCATTCTCATCGGTGACCTATTTTTAGCTTGGGCCTGATGTGGAGTAACTTGATTCCACAGTTCAATAAAGAACCTGGGAAAGTTGTTGAGGAGTTCAAATTGAGGGTGATTTATGTTCCTGCTAATCCCCCCTCACCAGTCCCAGAGGGATCAGAAGAAGGTTCTTCTCCCAGAGCTTCTTTGTCAGACAATGGAAACCCAAATGCATCCTTGTTTGATGCTGTGAGTTTTTTGTGATGCTGGAGTTTCTTCTTTCAAAATTCTGGTTATGGATTGAACTCTTTACACTTTACTGTCTTTGATTTGAAAGTTTACCTCTTGGAATGTATATGCGTTTTACTTACCTGTAAATGTTTTAATTCAGGTTTCAAGATCTTTGGAGGAGCCCAAGGAGAAATCTTCAGAGGTAAAGTTTTAGTTCTTCTTCTAGAAGTAGTTTTTTGGGTAAATTGTTATGTGTTTCTCACTTCATTACTGCCATGTCTCTTCACAATCATATGGTATTGGCCTTGAAATGTTGCATTGTCTGCAAGTAAAACTGATCGATGTGTTGATTTACTGAAGTCTAGATATCTTGAAAGCATTTGATTAGCTGGATCAGTTTCCTTCTTGCGGCCCAAAAGAGATGTGTTTTTTTTTATTTGATAGAATTGGATGGAAAGGTTGTTTTGAGGAATCTCAATAAAATTTTTGGAATTTCAAAAGTTTCATCTTATTATCAAACACAGGATTTCTGGTAATAAATTATTCATCGCATAGTAATTTGAGCATTTGCTAGCATAGCTTTTCTGTTTCTAAATTCAGGAACAGAGAAGGAATTTGGTGATGATGATGATGACAACGATGATGAGGAGTTTGGTGCTTATTGGATTTGGATCTCCCATTCTAAATTTACCAACTGATAAGGAATTCGGCACTGACTGGATTTGGAGGATCCCTTAAAGTAATATAGTAGAGATACTTAAAACTCCTTTTTGTTGTTGTTGAAATTGTTCTAGAATTGGATTCAGTTAAATGCTTAACTCATACAGAGGCATTTGAATTTTTTTTTTTTTTTTTGTGAGTGTGTGGTTGCCGCGTGGGGTGTTTTGGGGGAGAGGGGGGTGGGGTGTTAAAGTGATTGGGTGATTGGCTTATAACAGTTAAAGTAATGTTAAAGGGCACTATAATACATGTCATTATCACTCATGTGCCACAAGCAAGGTCATACGAAAGTGTTAAGGGACAATTTGGGAAGGCAATGGATGGTTTAATACGAGAAATTCTAAGTAGTGAAAATGGTTTCCTAAGAAAAGACTTAAATGGGCATGTAGGTTAGGCTAATAAAGGGTATGAGAGATTGCATGCAGGACAAGGATTTGGAGAAAGGGAATGAATTAGGAGACATTAGGAATTTGGGTTGGCATTTGACCTTGTAATACCGAACACCTTATTTAAGAAGAGGGGCTTTTAATTCCCTTTAAGAGTGGAAATCATAGGAGTCTGGCAGACCTTTTCCTATGTAGAACATATAATCAACCAGCTTGTAAACACTGTAAGGTAATGTTATTTTTGGAGAAAGTTTGACCACATAACATAGGTAGGTAGTTTTAGATTTGGATGAAAGGAGTGTCTTGAGAGGTTATATTGACATCATTAAAGATACATATGATAACGAGTGTGAAAACTATCTTTGGAGAGGGGAGATTTTCCGCGACCATTGGTTTGCATCAGGAGTTAGATTTAAGCCCTTATTTGTTTGCATTGCTTATGAACAAGTTAACTTCTCAAATTTAAGAGGAGGTTCCTTGGTGTATCTTGTTTATTAATGATATAGAGCTTGTGGATGAATCAAGAGATGACGTGAATATGAAGCTTGAGAGATCCTACGAGGCGTTAAAATCCAAGGGCTTTAAAAGGCCATACAAGGACAAGATATATGAATTTCAATTTTAGTGGGGTTGTGCAAAGAGATGTAATTCCTGTGAGAATTGAAGCCTATGAGATACCACAGAGGAATTTTCAGCCCCAACGCAACACAAAATTCACTTCTATCTTGATTTTCTTGCTTTGTTCACTTCTCGTGTTATTGGATGGGCTAGCTTGTCACTGCGTATATGTGGCATGGTTAAGCTTTTGTTAATGAAAGTTACCATTGAAAAAAATAAAAAAAAGATACTCCAAAGAGAGATTTCTGATATGATGGCTTTCTAATCAGTAAGAATGGGGAGATTGAGGAGGATGTCGAATATAGTATAAGAGCTAGATGGTTGAAGTGGGGACTTACTTACATAGTACTTTATAATTGACACGTACCAACAAGATTGAAAGAGCTAGATGATTGAAGTGGGGACTTACTTACATAGTACTTTATAATTGACACATATCAATGAGATTGAAAGAAAATTTTTTTCAAGATCAAAGGGGAAATTTTATAGGACAGTGATTGGACTAGTTATGATCTATGGGGCAGAATATTGGCCTATTAAGAAGCAACATATGCATAAAATGGATGTAACAAATGTGAGAATGTTGAGGTGTGGGGAAAAAATAAGAAAGATAAAATTTGAATTGAGCACTTTCGAGAGCAATTAGAGGTAGCATCAACAGGAGATATGATTAGAGAAACCTGTCTGAGATGGTTTTTGGGCATGTAGAATGTAGGCTGACAATGGCGCTGGTAAAGAAAAGTTGGGCTATGCAAATTGATGGCCTATTAAGGGGAAGGGGTAGGCCGAAAAAGACATGGTAGTAAAATTAGATTTGAAGAAGTTTTAATTTATCTGTGAATTTGGCTTAGGATAGATCGGAATGGAGAAATAGCATTCATGTGGCCAACCATAATATGATGATGATGAAATATCATAAATAGAAGGTCAGAATGTTGAGATGGATGTGTCGTAAAACTTAGGCTGAAGATGACCTGGAAGGAAGTTATAATGATAGATCTGAAGAAGTGCACCCTATTTGAAGATTTGCCTGGGACAGACTAAAATGGTGAAATAAAATTCATGTGGATGAATCCAACTTAGTTGGGAAAAGGCTTTGATGATGATGATGATGAACTCATATGGAAGCATTATGTCCACCAGTTCATCGGAATTGTTGCATAAGTTAAAATTTTGAAGTAGGAAAGGGAGAAATAATTTTATTCTGTTGGGACCTTTCAATTAGAGACACGTCATACCCATCAAATTCCCTAAAACCGTCTTTCACTGTTTCAAAGGGCATTCCATACTCCATAGTCAATGAAATCTTTAATTTAATGGATGGGAAGGTAGCATGAGACATCGAGTTGAGGAGCATCCTATTGGAGTATGAGATCCTGATGGCTGCGGAGCAACTGGCCATGCTGAGAGAGGTGCAAACCAACTATGTTTGGAGATTGAAGACCTTGGAAATGTTTTTCCAAATGGAGAAATACCATCAAAGACAGCCGTTCAATCCTGCCCTTGATCCTGCTGCCCTCCAACCCCTTTGTGTGAAGGTTGGCAAAGGGGGACCCCATTCTAGGGTTGAACATTTGTTTGCACTCATTTCTTTTAAAATTCTTACTTTTGAAACTGAAATGGGGTTGGAAAATCAGAATATCCAAACTTGTTCGCCTGTTTGAAGGGAAGTGATGCAGTTGAAACGGAGCCACTTAGAATCTATCCGAAGGAAAAACTAAGTGCCAATTGGAGGGAATCCTGATTCCTGAATGGAGAAAGTGCATGGATGCTTCAAGTCTTTGTTCTGATGGAAAGGAAAACTACACTTGTGGAGAACTTTTCTCCAGTAGTGGGTTGTTGAGGGGAGGGATTCGTACAGAGCTTTCATCTTTACTCCTACAGTTCTACCAATAACTGGCCCAGAGAAAATGGAAGAAATTAAAGAAGTTATAGCTGAAATGAGGAAGCAAAAGCACTGAATGGGATTTTTGTCTTCTTGACTGAAGGCCCTATTTTATATGTCAAATGGTGTTTTAATGGCATGGAATTGGTTGCAGCTCATAGGTTTTTTTTGCTTTTCAAATGAGCCCAGGAATGCACAACTAGGGCATGTTGAGAAAGTTATGGCCCATTTTTTAGTAGAATATGGTGGAGTTTCAAGTTTTGTGATTTTAGGGTATTTTAGGTTATATATGTTATTTGAAGGGTTTCTCTTTTTTGTTTTTAAATCTAAATTCAAAATTTGAACCAAGTCGAGAGAACATGAGACTGTACACTATGGTTTAAAAAATGGGGTGAGTCCAAGTCGGGTCTACATGACTTGGACTCAACCCAATAGAAAAGAAAAGAAAAAACATGAGGGAACTTTTTGTAATTAGGGTCTAAATATAAGGGAGAGGAGGGGATTTGACTTTCGACAAGGCAAAAGAGGGAGAGCGAAAATGGGGTTTTTTGTTGGGGGGGGGGGGGGGGGGGGGGCGGTTTTAAACGCTGGTGCTGTTACTCTACACTGGAACCGCCGCCGCCGCCGCTTCTCTGGGCTTCTGCTACTGCTTCTCTGATGATGCATTCTGCTCTCCATGCTGCTGATTCTGCGAGCTAAGCTTTCTCAGGTTTGCTGCTCTTATTTTCCATTTTTCTTTCATTCTTTTTCTTTTTTCTCTTTGTTCTCTGATGCACACCAGTCGGCTGGAGTCTGGGACTGGGTGGGTTTCCTTTTTTTTTCTGTATTTTTCACATTTTTAATATCCACTGCAATGCAAATAACCCAAAATGGGGTGAATCGACTTGGACTCAACTCAGGCCAAGTCGGGTCCCAAGTCTGATTTTTAAAGCCCTGCTGTAAACTATTCATATGGAATACTGATAAAAAAAGAAATAGAAAAGAAGGAAATTAGTCGCTTTGCATAGGATGACTGAAATACTGAATATTTTCTTTCTTTTTAAGAATTGATTTAAAAATTTATGTGTTGATTCGTGAGTAGTGACGACTATGTGGCACAGCCTCAAATCCGTGATAGCAAAAGATCAACACATCAATGGTGTTGATTGAATCCTTCACAGGATTAGACACAGCATTCTCAATGTAATAGAGAGTCACAATTCCAAAGTCAGAATCAAATTAATACATTTTGGAAATTAAATCCTGCTGTAGCCCAGGACATTTTGGATGGGAAGTGGGCAACTCAGGGATAAGGTAGGGATACTAGAACTTGCTTTCAATTAGAAAATAACATTGAAGAAAGGAATACAATATCAAACATTCATGTTGGAACCCAACTAGGTGACATTGTTAGAGATTAATAATCACTTTTATGGGATCACATTGTGATTTGTTCCACTTTGGTTTCAACAATGAATTTCACAATTGTTAAGCATTTTTTTAATTTTGTACTTTCAGTCCTTTCATGGAGCTAAAGAAGTGATGGTAAACCAGGACAGCTTGTTTAGTGCTGTAAACATCACTAAAATCAGAACAGATTGTTTCTTTAATGGCAGTAGTTAAAAGATTTGGATGTTCAACTATAGTGGGAGGCAATTGGGCTATATGTGAAATGCTTACCCAGCAGGATGTGATGACTGGCGAGAGATTCACTATTAATGGATCTTGTCTTGCTCTGACATTGTGACATCCTTCTGAGCAAAAAAATGTTGTGACATCCTTTTTGTACAATTTCCTTTCTAATAAAACAATTACCATTTTCTATTAAATAATTGGTCTATCATTAAACTTATTTTAGCCAGTTTCATGAACTGGTTAGATCAGCTAGTGCATCAACCCATGTAATTTTGGTCTTTGCTGTTTTGATCTAATTTGATTCTCTGCGAAGTGATTTAAGTGAGTCTTTTTCTCATCCTAGGTATCATTTCAATGTGGAAAAGCCAAATTTATCTTTACTAAAGTACCACGCTCAAGGTTGTAGCTTTTGTCAGCAAGTGAGGATTAATAAAAGCATGAGTACTTATAAAAGACCTCACTGGCAGCTAACCTAGGCTATCATGGTGCCTGTACTTCTCTGCTTACTCAATTTACGTGCTCCACCTTTTGCTTATTTTTGAACATGAGTGGTTCTAAAGTCTAAACTGAGTTGAAGAACATATGGTTTCATTCTTGTAGATAATCACTATGCCCGGCATACAGAGTCAATTACATTGATACAATATCTCTCTGTAGCTTGTGGCTTTTTGAGAGATGGTCCTAATGGATCTTATAACCACATTTGTATAGATTGTATATCCTAGTGACAATGAGTCCCTGTTTACAGTAGTACATAAGAAATATTGTTTTGGGCTTTATAAAGAAAGAAACATCTATAAAGGTATTACATCCATTATGTTCCAGTGTGCACAGAAATGCAGGCTTTCAAGTATCTTAAAGCATTTCAAACTTCAGATAACTTCTTACATAATGTAATGCCCATACAATTGTTGTATGCTACTCGGGCTCAATTTTTTTTCTTGGATTATTTTTTTTGCTTGAGTATAGTGTGACTTCCATTGTTCCAATCATCGTAAGTGTCGTGCATCTTGAGTCCCCTTTTTTTCCTTGTTAAAAATATAGTACCCTTTTCATGTTAACTGAGCCAGTGGCATAGTTGGATTGTGCCCATTGTCAAAGCCTTGAGGTTTGGGCTCGCCATGTTACCTATATCTTCATCATCATCATCATCATCAAAGCCTTATCCTGACTTTGTTGGGGTCGGCTACATGAATTATGTTTCTCTATTTTAGAATTCGTTTTTGGGTTGTGACAAAGTTTACGGTGCCTGTCAACCTATTTAATGCAATCCTCCTCCTTTACCTAGGCTTTGGACCAGTAGTAAAAATTGGCAGAGTTATGTTAAAAAAATGAAAAAAAAGAAACAAGTCATGTTTGCTTGCTTTTTAGAGCAAGTGCCATAAGCTGATGGTGCTTATGGTCACATCCTCGATGCCATCTTACTTATATAGCGGTGGGTTCTGTGGTTAACTATATTAAATAGTCATGCTAGCCTCCTGATAGCAATACTTGTATGGTCACCATGGGCAGCTATGGTGCAACAAGTTCTTTGAAGTTTAAAGTGAACAGTGTCTTGCATGTAGGAAGGATGTCAGTATTTTTTCATTTTTTTATATGTAGACATGTTTGTTGGATTCCTCTTGATGCATTTATATTCTTCAGGGTTCAGACACAACTGGATCCTTCTAATACTAGTTTTGAATATTGTTCTGCAGTTGACAATAAATTGCTGACAAATTTTTTTCCAGTTGAAGTCTAAATTTAATTGTTGAGTTTTCTTGCTTGTTTATAATAAGATTATTGTACAGTATTGACAAGAGCCTGTGGAACTTTGGAAGGTACTGCTCTCTATTACAACCTTAAGGTTGTGGGTTAAATCATGTTATCAATGAAAAAAAGAAGATTTGTATAGAACTTTTTATTGGTGTTCTTTTTGCATTAAAAATTAGGATCTATTTACATTAATTATACATTAGTAAATCCATTCATTTGTAATTTTCTAATGACTGATGTCATCAGGCAATTTCTAAGTTGACTGAGGAGAGGACGAAAGCTATTCAACAAAATGAGAAACTTCGACAAGAACTGGTATGATTTAAATGTTCCTATCTTTCTAAGTTTTCATTACCTACATGCAGTTGTGATTTTTGCATTGATGTTATCGGTCTAAGGCTACAAGTTCTCTACTGTCTTACTACGGTGTTTCTCGTTATGGTGCAGTTGTGTAAGTGAAATTTTAGAAGCTGTACTTCCCTACTCACATTATCTTGAACTACATAAAAAATTTCTTGTGATGTATTGTCACCCACCACATGATTTTATTGTTGCCTTGTATTCTGCTTATGCATTTGTACTTCCAAATTCACCGTTTCTTATAGTGTGTAATATTTCCTTATGCTTTGTTTTCACTCCCTGGATGATTTCTTACTGTGGATGCTTTGTTCAACTTCTAATTGTCTTTTGGCTGCAGATTATTTTCCCATAGATGTTGGTTACCATGTAGGTGTTGTTGACATTTGACTGCACTTGCATATTCCTAGTTTGTATCTTCGAGGATTATATCTGCTATTCTGTCCTCTATGGAACTGCATTTGTATGAATATAAATTTGCAATTACCATAGATGAAATGATGAGTTTGCCACCAAAGTCCAATGCTTTTTTGTTTTAATTATTCTATAACTACTGCTATATCTATATTTGCATTGATAAAATTTGATACATGTATGACTCAGAAATCATATGCACACATATTATAACATAATATAACTCAGAAAGCATACTTGCACATACATATTATATATTATGACAAGTGATGAAAATGATCAGTAATTACTTTCGTCAAAATCAATAGTTAGGCTGATGTGGCTAGCTATAACATTCCTCGAGGGAGATACTACCAATCTCTTGTTCTAATGTCTTTAATATTCTTTTTTTCTAATTTATTTAAGCCTTGGAATTGGACACTCTCTTACCTCATTTAAAGCGGGTTGTATGATATTTCATGGGAATCAGAATTATTCCTCTCTTTGTAACAATGAGTTTTACTAAAGGCAGATGAGCCTATAGCATAGTCAGATGGTGCTCTGCTATGTTTCTTATCTTCCATGACCAATTTCTGGTTTTGCAGGAAATGCTGATAAGAGAGAAGAGCAGAGAGAAGAGCAGAAGCCATGGTGGCGGTTTCTCATTCATTTTCGTGATGCTGGTTGGGCTCATGGGCATCCTCATTGGATACTTCATTAAGAAGACATAATAGGAAGTGGGACTGGAATGCGTGCAAACAAGTAGACTCCATCCTCCTCTCATTTGTTTTCGGTAACATGAACTGTTTATTTTTACCCATCGAACTTCAGGAAACCCCTTCTTTCTCTGTAGTTGTATAAAGGAATTGTTAATCCGTTGTCATGTGTGTGCAATTTCATTTTAATTCATACTTGAGATGGGTGTTGATTATGAATAGACACAACTCTCAAAACAGAAATGTTAGTATTCTTGAGGATATCTTGTCATAGAGAACTTCACACTATTAAGAACCTGCGGGAAGAGGAGGATTTCAATGACGAATAAAAATCCGCACTAAATAAAACCTCAAAATTCTCTCCTCTTCCTATAATTATGGTCCATGATATTTTTGAATCATCAATGTACCCATGAGGCTTCTGGTGGGTAAGTTTCAGTTCCATCCAACGATTTACATAGTTGGGTTTACTTAAATGCAAAATTGCGCTTAAATCATTTTGAAGTTTGCCCTAGTATTCAATGCACCCATGAGGCTTCTGGTGGGTAAGTTTCAATTCCATCCAACGGATTTACGTAGTTGGGTGTACTTGAATGCAAAATTGCACTTAAACCATTTTGAAGTTTGCCCTAGAATTCAATGCACCCATGAGGCTTCTGGTGGGTGAGTTTCGGTTCCATCCAACGGACTTATGTAGTTGGGTTTACATGAATGCAAAAGTGCACGTAAAACCATTTTGAAGTCTGCGCTATTATTCATATTGTTGTTGATATATAGTGGCCCAATCTATGAAGGATCATTGGCCTAGCTTTCCGTTCTCCTCCCTGTGGTGCTTACCTGCGCAAGGCTCACGCTGTATCCCAAAGGTAGGATCCTTGGATTGGAAAAAAAAAAGATTAAAACACTAATTAAAACTGATTAAAGTATTAATCAACAATAAATTACTGCTGAGTTTTGGTTCACCCCTCATATCCAAACTAGTCCGGGATCCAGGCAGGATTTCCATCAGTCTGAAAATTTTGCAAGTCCTTTGGCCGGCAGATTCTCCCTTATAAGCTTTATTCTAGTTCGAACTATTTCACCGTTGAGCAAAGTAAACACAATCTCTCCACCTTTCCAATGTGTTTTATTCATATTCAATGCATCCATTGACCCGAACTTAGGGTATCTATCCCGTCTTGAAGGAATGATTCAATTGATGGTTTAGATTATTCATATGTGGGTTGACGGTAAATCTAAGTTTTATCGAACTTTGAATGGTAAGGATGGAGAGAGTGAGGAAAATGGTGACCATAAGATTAGATGGGACAATGAAGTGGAGAATTACACAAGGACAGTTTTGTGATTGGTGCATACTCAACAAGATTGGAGGAAAAATTTTATACAACAATGATTAGAGCAACTATAACCTATTAAATATAATATTGGTCAATTAAGAAATAACATATGCATAAAATTAGCATACTGGAGATATGAATATTGAGATGGATGAGTGTTTAAACTATAACTGCAAATTTGTTTGAAATGATTTGGACACAACTAAAGCAAGCAATAATGTTGTCCTTGAGAAAAAAGTTCCTTTGTGCAAGTTGATGGACCATCAAGGAGTATGCCGAATAAGACATAGACAAGACAGATATGAAAAAGTGTAACTTAACTAAGGATTTAACTTAGGATAGATCTGATTGAGCAACAAAATTTATATAGCTAACTCTAATATAATTGGGACTAGGCTTTGATTATGATGATGATGATGATACTGTGATTAATATGTGACCTAACTGTAGTTTATGAAGATTGTCAAACCAAGTTGTGTTTTTTAATGAACTTTCATGGGTAGAAATGAGTGAACACATGTTTTGAATGGGGGTCTTTAGGAAGTAGACAGCGTGGGGAAATTTCTTCTTGTGTGCAGTAAAGGAATCAGCTTTTTCTAAATTGCTTTGTTTGTGTCTCTTTTTCAGAAGAATTATGTCAATCTTTGTGTGTTTTGTTATGCTATTTTTCCTCTATTTCTTCTTTTTGAAGCATGTTTTTAGAGATTATTACACTAATTTTCTTGCATATTTTTCTTTTTTTTTTTTTGGGTTTTCAAGTGATTCTTATACCTGGGACGTTACTTTTCAACCATCTCCTAATTGTCTACCTGAAGGCGTCTAATTATCTCCTTTGACTTGTGTGGGATTCTGTCATTCCTTGATGAAACACAACTTTATCCACACACCACTCCCCACCCTGGAATTTGCTTAATTGAATTTCACTTTAAGTTGAAGTATACACACCACTAGACTGATCATCATAATTATATTTTAACTGGAAGTTTATACAACTCTAGCTTGATCAAACACACATATATCTATCAAACACACATTTATCTACCTCTATGCTTTTTGCAAGAATATAGAAAATGCTTTCAAGCTGTGATTCAGAAAACTGCGATGACAAGGAACAACAGAAAACTCTCTCCTCTGGAAACCATTTTGTTAAGAAAAGTGCTCCAACAAACATACACTAAATGGGTATAAAGATTTTGGATTGCTTTTCATTGATTTCTCCACAAAAGAGAGAGAGAGAGAGAGAGAGAGAGAGAGAGAGTAAATGAGGGACCCCTCATGCATGGCAAATGGATTCATTTTCCATCAACTCCACACCGGCTTCGGCCAACCTTGTATCCTTGTACACATAACCCTTTGCACAAATCAAATAGAGACATAAATTCACCGCGCTCAAAAGTAAATGAGGGACCCCTCATGCATGGCAAATGGATTCATTTTCCATCAACTCCACACCGGCTTCGGCCGACCTTGTATCCTTGTACACATAACCCTTTGCACAAATCAAATAGAGACATAAATTCACCGCGCTCAAAACTGCTAACAGCCAGTAAAAGTCATGAAGCCTCCCTCTGTTCAAGTTATCTGGTAGCCAAGGCCTCCTATCCCCTGTCACCTGGTGCACTATTGAAACCAAGATCGAACTGAAGAAGAATCCAAGTGAAAGAGTGCTCAAAAACAGCCCTGTGCTCATTGTCTTCATCCCTTTCGGACACTCCCTCAGAAAGAAGGCCAACTGCCCAATGTATGTAAACGCCTCGCCTGAGCCCACCAGCAGGAACTGGGGTATGAGCCAGAACACACTGAGCGGAATTTCGGCACCTGGCTTGTCGGCCAACCCGCTCGATTGTGCCACTCTCAGGCGCTTGCGCTCAGTGAGTGAGGCTGCGATCATGGCCAGTATGGAAAGTACCAGGCCCACGGATATGCGTTGGAGAGGGGTGAGTCCCTGTGGGTTGTGGGTGAATTTACGGGTCATGGGGACGATAATGCGGTCATAGATAGGGACTGTTAGGAGGATGCTACTGACGAAGAAGACGGTGAGGGATGCAGAAGGGATTTGGAATGATTTTCCAATGTGGCGGTCCATTGTGGTCGCTTGGGAAACTGAGAAGGTGGTCATTTGCGCATACACCGTCCAGAACATTGTAGTTGTGGCCCATATGGGTAGCATTCGAATCACCACCTTCACCTCTTCCACATCAGTCAGCGTTGACAGTTGCCACCGGTTTTTGGGATCATCTTCACTTCCTTTGATGGCTGCCCTGTCAAGGAAGCTGAAGGAAGAAAGGCTTATGTGAGCAACACCTGTCATCAGGTTGCATGATTCTACTTAGTGGGCTGGCAACCAAGTCCAGTTGGGTCAAATCATATTGGGTGGAACTAGGTTGTCTGCAGGTTGAAAAAGAAACGATGCTCGGTTAACTCAATCTGGCATGGTCCATCTTGCAGAAGTTTGGCCCTGAGTATTTATACAGTTGAGTTTGATTGAGGGGTAAAAAAGCCCAAAGTATAAAGTATTAAACACCAGACTGTTTTGTTTAATTGGTTTTCAGTTGTTCCTAACCTGATCCATTAAAGTGAGTTATTAGGCTAACCCTAACCCAACCTGTTTAATTGTTGGTCAGATTTATCTGAACGATGATGCACAGAATTGAAAATGATTCAGGTTATGCGGGTCAAATACGAGTTGGGTTAGTGGGTTGAGTTAGATTTTCCGCCCTAATTCTACCCCTATAATCGGCCCTATTTCTACCCCTATAAGCCCTAGCAGTCCTAAGAGGGTTGATCCACTTCTGATATGGGCTCGCATTCTTAGGCGGACCGTATTCCGCGAGAGCAAAACTCTGTTTGTGGACTAGCCTAGAGTGCGAGACAAAAAGGGTCTGACAGATTTGTGATTGGTGAACCATAGACACCCACTATTTTCGTCACTAAAAAAGGGGTGATTCGGGGTCAAGAGGATCATTGCAACTGGAACTCACTAAGAGGAACTGGGACTGATTAATGATTCCCAGCCAGTGGAATAGTTGAAATGGAACAAAATTAGTTGAGGCCCAGAAGGGCTAGTGTCGGCAGGCGTAAAATGTCAATCTCCTATCTGCCGATCAAAGCAACCACGCACCCAGCTTCTGAAGACTGGCTAGATAGGGATGACAATAATGTTCTGTCTGCCAGCAGGGAGATGTATCTATCAGTCACCAACGGCAACTCCTTCTTATCCGCAACTCAAGGAAGTATACATTCGCTGACACGCATCAGGCCAATCAATTAGGTTCCACCTACCGTCCTTTCTATTTTGGACGTGGGAGAATACTTGGGCTCTACTTACCTTCACTTTCAACATCAACATTATTGAGTAGTGGTGATAGGAATGGGATGCGCACGTCTCTCTCTCTCTCTCTCTCTCTCTCTCTCTCTCACACACACACACACACACAATTTCAATCAAAAGAAGGAAGGATGTCAATGGAACCCACTAATTGCTAGAAGAAACCTACCCAAAGAATCAAATTATGAAGTCTTTTTTTCGTGCCTCATTGATAATTGGGCCTGTGGTCGGAGTCCATAGTACAGGCCTGGATAATGGTTGGTTTGGGAACAGTCCATCCATAACCAAACACCTGTGCGCACAAGTTGAAAACATTAAAATATTTTTGGGTGTTCTCTCTAAGTTGGGTTGCGTGGTTACGGCCATGGTCAGCTCCAGTTTGGGTCAGTCCCATCTATTTCTCACATCAAACCTGGTGAAAAAAAAAAAAGAAATAAATGAAGATTAAGAACGAACCGGAACTGAGTGCTGTGAGGTAGCTTCTGCTTCATACTCTTCTTACCCTCAAAGTCCACCCCATTCAACTCATAAAGGAGAGAAGGATCCGAAGGCAGTTCCAAATGCCTTTTCCTCCATGCTGCAACAATAACATGTGCAATCTGGGTCAATGGGCTCCCAACAAGGTTCTTGAACCGGTATTTTTTAGTGCCAGAAAGAAAGATGACTAGGCCGAAAACTATGGCAGTGGCGCAGATCCCATAACCCCACCTCCTCCCCAGGTTATCCTGTATGTACACCAGGACAGTCACCGCGGCGAGAGATCCAATGTTGATGAAGAAGAAGAACCAATTGAAGAAGTTGCTCATCTGAGCCCGCTCCTTCGGTGTGGACTCGTCGAACTGGTCCGACCCGAAGCCCGACACACTCGACTTGAGACCGCCGGTGCCAAGCGCCGTAAGGTACAGCGCAAGATACAGCACTGTTAGCTGCCTGCCGCTTGCAACGGTGCATGGGCTCTGGGCTGTGCATGGTGGTGGCCTAAGAGTTGGAACAATGGTGGAGATGGTCAAGAGTGTCACCCCCTGTTAAAAAGATTACTACTGTTTGTAAGTCTCATTTTTTTGGGGATCTGTAACTGAGATCAATTAGGAAATTATTTGAGATGGGGCATGAGATATTACTGTGGCTTGAATGGTCGTGAAGATGGAAATTGTGAGATACCTACAAAAAATTAAGAAAGATCATTAATTATTATCATCTTAGCTTTATCTTATTGATATAATTGGTTTGGATTAATGCTTTATGGGAAAAACAAAGAAAAAAGAAAAACCTTATTTCCCTGTCTCCTGTCTGTCTATCCTTTGGAATAACAGTGAAACTCTCTTTTCCAAAGCATATGAGCAGATTACAAAGTGAATATATCTATCCCCAAGGAAGAGTGCAGATATGACAGGTAGTGACACACACATACATTAATTTCCTAAACTACAACTAAAATGGTGATGCCCCCAAGAAGACATTTTGTTAACGCTTCATAATGGACAAACAACCCATCATTTTTAAAACAAAAAACAGAGGTATCTTTTCAATATTCCTTGATCTTGAAGAGAATCATTTAGCAAGGGGAAATGCAAAAATATAGAGAAGTGAATTATCAAAATAGAACTGATGATCATACATACCTTCCCAGAAAAGTATCAGCAACAAAGCCACCCAGCAAGCAGAGCATGAAAGAGGTGCCTAGAAAGTTGGTCACAGTGTTGGCTGAGGCAGCATTGCCCAGGTGCATGGTGCCTGTCAAGTAGGTCACTAGATTCACTGCAATTCCCAGAGTTGTTAACCTTTCCCACAACTCCACCCCTGTAGGAACCAACAATAATAACAACAACAACAAAAACAAAACAGAAATTAAGATGGATGGTGATGTTAATATGAACCAAATGGTACTGTAATTGAAGAATTGGAAGATCTTGATGAGGACCTAGTATCCTTGCTGCGCTTGTCCATCCTCCTGTTTTGGGTTTCTCCGCGGGGCGACCTTTGTAATCCCAAGCATCAGAGAGGATTTTGCTCTCGTTGGTTTCAGGAAGAGACATGTTCTCTCCAAACTTCGAAGAACACAAAGGTAGATGAGTGGAGACCCGAAATTGGAGATTTGTACCGTTGGATGGTAGAAGTGGGACCGTTTTATAGCTCAAGGAGTTCTGAAGTAAGAGTGGAATAAATAAATGAATGATAGGCACTACTCTGTGCTAAGTTCTTGGAAGTAGACATTTCAAACTGGTTTTGTCTAATTTGGTTGTTAGGTGCTTCAAAAATTAATGGGTTGAACAAGGTCATGTGAACCCCTATACTCTAAACAAAAAAAATAAAAAAAAATAAAAAAAAAATAAAGAGAGGGAAAATGCCAATGTTTTAATTGTAGATCCAATAAAAGTAAAAGTGATGGGCCAAGGGCCATAAGATGCATATCCATATCTAAGTAAGGGAGTTTTTGAGACCAGCTACTTACCTAGCCTCCCCCCACTTTGCATGAGTTTTTATCACTTTATATGTGCGAGTTGTATTTTGTCGTATATATATGCAAGTCTCCATTACCTCGTATGTGTGAATTGTGTTTGTAGCGAATTCCAATTACCTTATTTGTGTGAGTTAATATTTGTATTCAAGTCCTAGCCCCTCAGTTAAGTTACAAAAAAAAAAAAAAAAGTAGGGGAGTTTTCTTTAATTTAGGTGGTCCATCTTTTATGGATAAATGATATTGAAAATACTACACCATCGTTGTGGAGGATTCTCTTAGGTGAAAATTTCTCTAACCAAAATATATTAAAAGCAGGCTCTGAATAAAAAAAGGACTGGTATCAGGATTGAATTAGGTCCCAAATGGTATAGGTTGCTCCAACTAAACAATTAGAACCAAACTTATAGGTCTCCTAAGTCGATAAGAGCAAAATGTATTGGATTCCTTGATGCTTTGACCTAGAGAAATTTAAACTTGAAGGAGTGGAACTGCACAGTAGGGACCCATTAATTGAAAATCCGAGCCATCCAACATAAAAACCTTTGTATAGTGTATTCCCAAAATTTACATCAATGGGAGTTTGATTTTAAAAAAATAGTGACTATACATACAATCTGTGCATATTACTGAAAAGGAGAAAAATACATTAAAAAAATGTGACTAAAACAGTGCATTAAATCAAAAAGAAGAAAAAACACATCTTATAGGGTATTATCATCACATTTTGATCAAACATCAATCTTACATAGTATCTATTACGTTGCTTGAATTTTTAATAGGTGGGCCCAAATATTTCCATAAGTGAGAGCACCAAGAGGTTCCAAATGCCAAAATTTATATTAATCTGTTTGGCATGTGAGTGGCAAGTTGGTATAAATGGGGCCAGCAAGGTAGCCTTGATTCTTGGGGGCTTTTTAAAAAATTTTTAAATGATTCTTGGGACTTTGAACTCAAAGGAAGAATCCGTGAAGGTATTTTGTTTTGTAGAGAGGGCACAGGGATTCATCATTCTTCCAAGTAGGCAGAGATTAGGGTGGACTGGGGAAGGCTTGTTGACGACCCAGGCTTAGCGATGTAGCTCTTTGATTACATTAATATCTCAAAGCCTTGATGTTAGAGCCTCAATTAGTAATTCACCTGAACTTGTATGCAATCGTAATAGATAAATCCAAACGTATAGTATTCTAGTTAAATTAGATGCGAATTATGGAGGTGGGATATAAAAAAAAAAAACATATTAAAATTTCTCAACTAACCATTGCTACCAAAACCTCAATGTATTAGTAGAGGCAGTAGAAATATTTTTCAATATTCTCCATTTGATGGAGCCCGCTCCTGAATACTCACCCACAAATGGAACTCAGATACTAAATTCCTCAACTAACCATTGCTATCAAAATCTCAAGGTGTTAGTAGAGGCATCAGAAATACTTTTCAACATTTTTCATTGGGCAGAGCCCACTTCTCAATAAAGCACCTCATGTAAACATTAGCATATGTTCATTTGCCATGAGTTAGGTCTTTAGTTCAACTAGTTCAAGAATTTCTACTCCCTTTACAGAGAACCCCAAAGAATTTTCTAGGGTAGAATTGTTTACTGAGTTTAAAATATGGTAATAGAGCTAATTAGACATGAGTTCAAATCCTAAGAGGACCAACTCGGCATTAAATGTTCAGGAAAAAATGTTGAAAATATTTTTGACATCTCTACTGAAATCTTGAAATTTTGGTAGGATACGTTAGTGGAGGAAATTTAAAATATCAATTACATCTAAAGTCTTGAAAACATTGAAATTTTGATTGGGAGCTACAAATTTAGCAATTACTTCAATAAGTCCAGATCCTCATTTGTAGCTGTTACATGAGTACCTTATAATACATCATCCTAGGTCCAACATAAAGATGATGCAGACTCCCACATAGAGATGATGCACTGTTGAAGATGAATCCCAAGTTTCACTTAAAAAGGAGTGGTCTTGACCTAATCTAACATTATGGTAAAAGACATTTCTATTTTCAGAAAGTATTGATTTGAAAAAGGATAAAATCATTATACATCATGATACTTTTTTAACCTTATTAGGTCTAAAAAAGGAATTGTCCCTCACCTTATTGTGAGAGAGAGATGCATACTAGTCTTTCTCATATATATATGGACAAAATTACAATGCATATGTCCCTCACATTGTGGTAAGTGACACTTCCATATATGGAAAGTATTGATGTGCAAGAAGACAAAATTATCACTCTCATGACCTCGTCAAGTCTAAAAAGGGAATTGTTCCTCACCACAAGGTGAGGGATTGATGCATATTAGTTTTATGTAATGGAACGGTTCAGATCAAAAATATGGCTAGATCAGGATAGCCTTACCCATTTCTATACAAATTCTGATCAAGGTCTAAGATAGCAAATATGAGAGAGTAAAAAAGGAAAGAACAAGAGTGAAAAATCCATGAATGTATATGCAATTTTGCTTGCTCCCTACACTTCAGTTTTGCGTCGCACTTACATCAAACTAAAGTATATTAATAATTCAGAAATTCTATTGCATTGCCTATTTTAAAGTGGGGCTAATCCAGATGTTGCATTTGCCACCCCACCTCCAGAAGTTTTTAAGTAGGCCATTGACCATATCAGAATGTGACATGTAAGTCCAAATTCTTCCCATACCCCTTTTTTCCTTAACTAATATCATGTAATCTTGAAATACACCACCCCTGTCGACCATTGGACGGTGTCACATTTAAATCTCTTCCATCACATATCAGATGTGTAGTGAAAATTGAAAACGTTTTTTACATCTCAGGCATTGCTTGTCGCACGTTGCGTTCTTTTTCTCCAGAAACAAATCATTGACACGTCTATAGGAACACGCGTCCCTATTAAATAACAAATGCAGTAATAAGTTAATCAGAAGGTGTTTAACTAGATTGAATATCCATGTAACCAGATTCCGTGGCATTCCTTCGTGATACTGAAGGGCCAAAAGCACCATACGACCATTGACAAGTGTTCTTGGCTCACACAAACCAATCGATTATATGCAATTATTGGGACATCGTTTTCTACTAGATGGTATGCAGTATAATGGAAGAGAGAGAGAGAGAGAGAGAGATATGATTCTCTAGTGTGCTGAATTGGGATGAATAATGTGATCCTGGATAATCCGTGCACGAGTCTACAGGCGACATGTAGTGGTTAGAGCTGCGACGCGTATTCTTCTTACTTTTTTGCTTTTTGTTGTTTCTTATGTTTTGACTGACTTTTGTCATAAATTTCTGCTTTTCTTTCTTTTGCTGCTTTTGTAATACATTGAATGGTGCACATGTTATATTTATTCATTGCATATTTCCATTCCTATCACTCGGATCATGGATGTTGGGGTTCATGTCGATCCAAGAAACCTTGGTTTTAGTAAGACTAAGGCTCGGCGTGGTCACCGAGTCACAAATCTGGATTGTTCGTGGTTCACTTCATGGTCATAATCCTGATTCGCCAAGGGATTTGATGAGATAATTCATATTTATAATTGCTTGCACGGATAATTATAATAATTCTATTTAATTTACAATTTGAGTTGGGTTTATAGGAATCATGTGGCCTGTATTCCATGGGTACCACATCAGATCAAGCAGGAAAGCAAACCATGATGAGATCTCTCTAGATAAGTCTTGATCTGTTAAGATGACAGAAGAATCTTGGATTAATAATAGATTAGATCTTATTCCCGCACGGCTAAACTCCCAAATGGTTAGGCCACTTGGCATTTTTTAGTGGAAAAGTCTTCCGGAAAAATGACTCTTTGGGACTGCCTATTTAAGGGAGATGAGAGCCCTAGTTTGCATTTCTATTGACAAACAAGTATAGGAGATTTGCAAAGAGTTCCAGACCACTGAAACACACAACGATATCATGACAAGATCTGGCATCAATCCTGTTTGGGGCCATTAAGTCTCACGTCCAAATATTCCATGCTTTAAAATACAATGGTCAAGATCTTAATTTCGATTGATTTGCAGTCTAGTTGCCATTCACCAATCACTCATCAGTAAAACTTTTAGCATAGTTGCTAAACCAACTATTATTTAGGCAGCTTTGCCTTTCTTGTTCATTCTCGATGGATTAATGGACAAATGGATGTCTAAAATACCTTCCTTTACAGCCATCTAAACCAGGGTCATCCATATATTTCATCCATTTAACTTCTTGGACCTCGATAACCTCCCACCGCATAAACTTGGTCTTAAGCAAGCTCATCGTGCGTGACTAGATAAGATTAACCAACGGTCACTTCAAAGTTTTTGGACTTTTATTGGGTGAGAGGTGGATGCTTCTTTATTCACTCCAGCAATAGCTCTAATTTAATTTGACGATATTATCAATTGAGTGCTACTTTCACAATGAAAATCATAGGCCTCATCAATTATTTTGTGGGTCTAGTAGTCCATGATAAGAATGAATTTTCTTTTCTACTTAGACCAAGAACAACTTTGAATATTGAAACTTAGTAGGTGCTCTATAGTATTTGACATGCATTCATAACTACTATTAAGAGAATTCTATGATTTGTTTGTGACACTCCGACTTGAGTTAAGCTTAATTAGAGAGTAATAAAGCTTATTAGTAGTTGATTATGTAATTTTAATTTAAATAATTATGTTTAGCATTGTTTGAGTTAGGATTAGGTGTGTTTTGTCTTATTTGAGTGTAGTGGGTTGAGTTCGGATCTCGAATAGGTAAATTTGGCAGGATTTGACCTCTATTAGGTATATAAAGCCCTTTTTGTAATTTTAGATTTTGTGTTTTCACATCATGCATGCATAATACTGGTACCATCGCGTTCGTCTTGTTGAGCTCGTTAATTTTTGTGTTGGACCCGAATTCATTTGACTTCAATTGAGTCATGTGGACCTCAAAATGACTCAAACTGAAAATAAATATAAGAAATTGGACTTTCTTATAAAATTAAGTAAATTGGAAATATAAAATAACCCACATACCTACCCATTCGATTCATTTTGTTGCTAGAAAATTCTAAAGCCTCCTTATCTTCTTCATATTGTTCAATTTCAATCCCTACCAAGTTGAGACCTAAGGGAAGCTTATGAATTTGTGATCAAAGGACTCCATCTTCATCATCATCATCTTCTTCTACCCTTCCCATCCTTGAGGTATGCGAATTCAAGCACCTTTTGTTCTAGATAAAATTCTAAGGTAAGATTTCTTACCCCTTACAGAATTTGTTGTGACACCCTGGCATAACTTAATCATGTTTATTATTAATTAAACCTATTTTTATCTTAATTAATTTTGTTTGGATGCCTAATTATGTTAAATTACTTTAGTTTTGTCTTATTATTTCTAGCAGGTCAAGTTTGGATATTTGATAGGCAGTTTGGGCCGAGTTTAATTAAACCCATATAGGATTTATCGCCATTTTGGTGATTTGCATGTCATGAGCCATGCATTTATTGGACACACTATTCATGCATAATTTTAAGCCATTGAATAGAGAAAAATCACTTTGTATAACTTTCATATTTATCTTATAACCATTTGATGCCCCCGAAATCGTATATTTTATGATATTTGCACACATAAGGGTAAAATAGTCTTTTCACTTAATTTGAGTCAAATTTCTAAAATTCTAAAAGGGTGCCATAATTATACTCATTAGACACTAGGTTTAATTTCAAACACATTTATCTTTTACACCGAAGTAATTTGAGGAGCAAAAGATTAAGTTTTAATCCCTCAAAAGTTTACATTAGGATGGGCCCCATGTGTTCACATACTTAAAGACCCTAAACCTTCCTTTTCTTCTTCCTTCTCCCTCACTCGACTAACAACCCTTTTCATGCTAGCAACACCCCATCTCTTATTCCTTCTTATCCTTCCACATCCGAACGCCAAACGTGGGCCTCTATTCGCCTAAAGAAAGGCATTTTCGCATTCTTCTCACTCTCCTCAACGTTAAGACACTATTTTTATCAAGAACTCAGCGTGGTAGCCCCAACTTCCATTGAAATCAGTTTGGAAACCTTACTTACAGGTAAGAAATCACGCTTGTTTTCCTATACTTTGAATTTATAGTCCATGAAGAACCCAAGTCCTCACATGTAAGGTCCCTCTCCATCTCTTTCTCCATACTCTATTTTTTGTTTGATTAATAGGCAGAATTTGGTGCTTTATATTTTGGGGTTTTCCAACAACTTTAGAGAGTTTAGAAAGGCTATTTGGAAGCTTAGAATGCAAATGGTCCAATACAAGTGCTGTGTGCACATAATATTGATGACTGATTCTCTTATATGTCAACTGGATTTAGTATTTCCCACTGGGTTGGCTCTTAAAGTAAGAACCTCTTTTCCTTTCAATTTTAGATTTCAGATGAGCTATGAAAACTCACCTCCATTGCATGCATTCATATTCGTCCTTCATTTTCATTCACATGCTAGGGCTTAAACAAATTGGGAAATTCTTCACCAAAGAATATAAGAGAAGTCAATTGAGGTTAAAGCTCTTAGTTAAAAGGCAAGTATAAGAAAGGTTTTGTTTATTTCATGTTGTATTATGTTAATCCTGTAAATTGAACCTTTATCTTTGTACATGTGAATGCTAATAATCTATTTTTCTTAGCCTTGTGTTCCTTTGATGAATTGAGAATGGATTCTCATGGAAGAAATGGCTTTATTGCAACGAGATGTGGGTAAAAATAATGGAAACTCTTAACTAATGTGGATTAATGGAACACTTGAGTGGAACATAAAGCTCCTTACAGATGTGGAGTGAAAGGAAGAAAAATGGAAAAAACAGAGCTTCAGAAATCTGAAGTCATTTCGTGGTCTGCTTGATCGATTGGACTATGAGACCAACTAGTCGAACACAAAACTTCAAAAATTTGAAGTCATTTTGTGGTCTAGCTGACCGATCGAACTATGAGACTGTAACACTCTGACCCAAGCTAAGCTTGATTAGCGAGTAGTTAACTATGATTACGAATTAATTGTCGCAACCCAAGCTTAAAAATCGGGGGTTAGTAAAACACCTAACCAATGACACACGTGCTCCCGTGCACACACACTTAGACCTTGTCTAAATGCACACATACAAGGGATATTCACACGTGCAAACCTGGCGTACGCGGAAGCAGTATGCATCATTGCATAAAAAGAGAACACACACGAATAGGAATGATAACTACTAAAGATTATATTAAATACAGAATGTACAGAACAAAATGGGGATACAGCTACTTAGAGAAAAAAATACAAGTGTACATGTTATACCAAAATCCTTGGTACAGAACCCAACTTCAAACCCCACATCATCATAGAAGGAACTGATGCAAATGCAAGTGTAAGGTTACTCTCAATTGGAAGGATTACATCCACTCCTTTAGCCCTGACTGGGCATCATGAGTCTCTCCTGAAGCCGGGTTGACCGGTGAGGGGTCGGTAGAGGAATCTGAGCCTACAACACCAAGAACAACTCATAAATACAATGATTCAGAAAAGCATAAGCAACAATAAGTTAACACGCGTTGTGTTTAATAGAATACTTAATAGATAACAATGCATAAAGGTCATGATCGTATACTAGGCAGATCGTGCATATTAATAAGCATGCTTTCAGAATCATAAAACAAAGAAACTGGCTAAGTGGTTACTACATTTGCGATACTCTCCCTATCGAGAGCAAGCAGAACGAGAACACTATCGACTGGGCTAGGGTACGAATGGGTCTATGGTTCCTCAGGTCCTGAATCTCAGGACAAGAGTACTCTGCAGAGGCAACAAGTAGGCTACGCCAAAGTCAAACCCATCGGGTATCCTGAGGCTGAGGCCGAGTAGAGCCAGACCATATTAGTCATGTCAATGATGCACGTCAATTCAATGTCACAGTCAAACAGTATAGTGCATGTATCATGTCATCTCATAATCAGGTGATACCAAACGTGCATCATACTAGGATCAAACACCAACTCAAGTCTTGTAATACCGTTACAAGCAAACAATTACAAGTTAAGCGAACAATTACAAGTCGAAACAAGAAACAAGAAGAAGAGCATGGAAGCTAATAATCGTAATCAATATGCAATGCAAGTCAAGTTAGTATTGAGAATCACGATTGTTTCCTAGCCAACCCTAAGCTAGTTGTCCAATTTTCTAACCGTGCATGATGATATAGTTTAAGTTATTCGACACACAGTTGTTCCTTGTGTCTGTGTTGCAATGTATCGATAAATGTGTATCAAAGTCTCTTAAACCAACACCCGTGGGGAGGTGCTTAACAAGTGGACAACATACATGAATGAGTTATAGCCTTAAAGACCATTCATGCTTTTCAGGTAATCCGTTGGGCAAGTTATGTGGTTGAAAAGTCCATGTGAAGGCCCTATCAGGTCTCCTCATTAACCCTATCTTTTCTCCAATTCATCAAAGAGCAGGGAGACCAAAAGGTAGAATAAAAAGGTCCTCTAGTGTTAAAAAGGCAGGGAAAGAAGATTGAGCAAGAATAGGAGTCAGTTGGACATTGAATCTTTAGGAGCAAAAGTGCTTCAGGGCCAACCAGTCGGCTTTGAAGTCCGATCGGTCGGATTTCGGTTTTGGGAGTGTCCGATGAGTCGAACTCCAGGCCCGATTGGTCGAGTAACAGAGCTCTGTACATAACAGAACAACTGGACTGAAGTCTTTACACTCACGAAGACAACATGTAACAAGTTTATACAATTCAAAGGGGCTGTCCATAACTACACTTGAGAGAAAGAGTATAAGAAATACAACAATCAACGTGTACCAACATATGTTCATCCATATTGTGCTTATACTTGCCTTAAACGAGCTTTTTCCTTAACTTATTTGTTCTTTGGCCCAATCATTCTCGGAGATGCAGTCCTAACACCATGCATGCCAAGAGTGGGCAAAAGAAAGGTATGCATGTATTGCAAAACACTCTAACTCCCATAAGATAGCATGACTTCAAAGCTTACCATAGCACACACAATAAACGAAGAAGAAGAGGAGTCGAACACGAAACAAAGGAGGAAACATGACAACGCATAAAGTTGAGCGAGAACCCTAGCTTACCTAAGAGTGCTCTAAGAAGTAGGAAGAAGAAACAAAGAAAAAAGAGAAGATGTATCCACTGTGTACCCCTTTCTTTCCTTTGATCACGAGGAAGAAGAAGGAAAGAAAAAAGAGACGAAGAACAGGGAAGAGGGAGAGAAAACTGGAGTTGGGAGGGAGAGAGAGATGACAACAAAAGAGAGTTGGTGCACGAAAGTCCTTATATAAGATAAGGATTGAAAAATTTATAAATAAGTCCACAAGCTTAGGATAATTACAGTTCAAGTCAATTAATGGTCCAATGGAAACAAACGACATTGTTTGCATGCGAGTCAGTTATGGAAGTTAACGAGCTCAACAAGATACATGTGTTGACACCAAGATGATGCATGAATGATGAACTCTTATAAAATAAAAAATTATGAAAAATGGCTCATGTCTACCTATTCTAGGTTAAACTCAACCCAACTACCTATCCATGACTCAAAATGAATCTCAAAAGGACAAAACAATAAGCATAAACCAAATTCACTATAAATGGATCAAAAACCACATTTATTAGTAGCTAAACCGGATTAAGCTGGGTCGGAGTGTTACACTAATTACAGAGGTTTTCTTTTAATACAGTCTCAGTGGGTCCAATTCAGGTCATGGATAGGTAGTTAGGTTGGTTTTGACCTTACCTAAGTAGATGAAAGCACTTTCTCATAATTTTAGAATACTTGCTTTCACGTCATATATGCATCATATTTACATCATCATGTTTGTCTTGTTGAGCCTGTCAACCTTCGTAATTTATTCATACGCATTAGACATTGTTTGATTCAATTGGACTCTTATTTGACTTTATTGAAAATTTAATAAAACTAGAAGGACTTTTTTTATAAAATTTCAAAAATTTGTCTTATTTAAGAAGACACCACCGACTTTAACGATCTTATCCTTTGTTTTGTCTTCTTTCTTTTTCTTCTTCTTCTGTTTTGCATCAAGCAAGCAAGAGAGGTTCTGTGGTTGGGTTTCAACCCACTATTTTATCAGTCCAGCTTCTTTTTACTTCCTTTTCTTGTTGGACTTGCAGTTAGTGGGTTCTTCATCCTCAAATTGCTCTCTAATCACTGTTAAGGTAAGAGCCTTTCTTATTTATCGGTTTCTTGAGTTAATAGCATCGAGAGAACTCCTATTTTATGCATGCACTCATCTTTTGCTTAATTTTTGGCATATATGGCACTTAGGTCCAAAATACCCAAACTGAGCCAAAGAAAGGATTAATACTTGAACTATTTAAGTGAAGGCAAGTACAAGTAAATTTTGATTTAATGCATATTGGTACTACATGATTCTTGTAAGTCTATCAAATTGTATGTGTTTTTGTAGCCCTTTTTGGTATACTAACTGAAAAACGCCTGATACGACTTGAAGCTTACAGCTAAGCCATAAGCAATGTACGGTTAGGATTCCAGAGAGTAGACAAATGTGATTTTGTACTACGATCAGGCTATGGCTAAGCCGTAAGCTAACCGTGACCTCACCATAAGTCAAGCTACGGCTTATTATCTAGAGAGTAATAAAAAGGGTAAATCTTTAAATAGTCCAGCCACGGCGAAGCCGCATGGTATACTACAACTTAGCCGTAAGCAACCAATGGCTAAACCATATACCAATTACAGTGCAGTCGTACATCAATCCGCGGTTCACCCGTAATTGCGGGAAATTCGGGTAACTGCGGTTGAGCCATAGTGCATAATACGATTAAGCTGTAAGATGCCTACGGCTAAGCCGTAAGTCACCAACGGTTAAGCCGTGAGTCCACTGAACTCTAGGTTTAAATAGTTATCATGAGACTTTATAGGGCCTTAGCATTTGGATATTTATACACTATTAATAGGCCCAAAGGAATAGTGGAAAGATCATGAAAAGTTATGAGGGCTAAGACTTCTTCATGTGATGTTGTCCATTTGTTAAGCACCTTTTCATGGGTGTTGGTTTAAAAGACTTCGTACACCTTCCTGACACAATGTAACACCAAAGAAAAATAACTGTGTATCGGAAACTTAAAACTACATCATCATGCACGGTTAGAAACAATGGATGATTAAGTTAGAATTAGCTGGTAAAAATGCATTGATTCTAATAAATTGAATTGCATGGCATATTGAACGACGTTTACTGCCCTCCACTCTTATGTATCGAATTAAATGATTATTGTATGTCTTTCCAATTTTTATGCAATGAATCCACTTGATGTGTTCTTGGTATAATTCACATCGACTATTGGTATTGGCTTAAGTATGCGTATATTGCACGCTTGAATTGAACATATATGGTTTGGTATTGCATGATTTACTCAAGTATTGATTGAATCGAAATGGTCTGGTGCTACTTAGCCTCTGCCTTATGATACCCGATGGAGTTGACTTTGGTGTAGCTTGTATGTTGTCGCTGCAGTGTGCTCTTGTCTTGAGACTTTCAGACCTCAAGAAACCAGAGACTCATTCGTACCCTGGCCTGGTCGATGGTATTCTCAACGCATGCTCCCTAAAAGAAGAATATGGCAAATGTAGTAGCTAACTAGTATATCTTGCATTTATTGATCCTTATAGCATGTTTAAGTTAGATGCACGACGTGCCTAGTTACTAACTTGGAACTCTGTTAATCATATGCCTCTAATTCTTCTTGAGGCAATGCGTTTGGTGGGAGAAGGTGATCGGCATGGCCATGCAGCCCACTAGAAGCAAAGCCGTATGGGTTCTTTGACTCGATGCGGATTTATGTTAACTACATGATATGCTTAGTTTACTAAACCTTGAACTCTGTTAATTGTATGTCATTACTTCTTTTAGACACAATGCGTATTACCTTAATCTTGCTTATATTTTGCTGAATAGTCTTATAACAGTTGCATGTTTGCATCCATGTAGACTGCATTGTATAACTCGATCTCATTAGGCCTGTATCTTCCTATATTCCCTCTTAGTATGTTACCCTTGATCTCTTTGCATGCATGCACGCATTATGTTTGGGTTGTACAGGACGTGTATAATTAATCTATTAATCTTGTTCTTAAATATTAATCTTTAGACTGTTCCCTGGTTGTAATAGGCTTGCTGAATTGTTATATAGAAATTGAAGAAACAGTAGGTGATATTAACAGGCTTCCGCGTATTGAATACTTAAACATATGATCCATTCATCACTTCACACGTGCAAGCATGTGAAAATCTCTTGTGTAATTCCATTTAGACTCCAGTTTGGGTGTGAATTTTACGGGAGTACATGTGTCACTGATTGGCGGTAACCCTAATTCTCGATTCTTGGGCTCGAGTTGTGACAGGGACCGATCGGTTGGACTACACCTCTTGATCAAATCCGACCGATGCATAGGGTCCTATTTGAGGCCCTGCAGCCTGTTTAGCCCATTTTCCTTATCAAAGATATTCTATAATTAATTTAAACGTTAATTATAATGTAACTTTTAACCAATTAGGATCATTAGATATTGAAGACCTTGTAGGCCCCTAGCAATGGAACCATAACCTTTAATATTGACCAATGGAATCTTAGAACGCATGAGTTATCTTGAAGATTGAGACACGTCATGTGTATTACCTACTTAGTTTAGCACCTAACTATTGGTGTGGGTTTAGGGGACTTTAATGTACAGTTTATACACAATGTAACATTAACTAAGGATAGCCGTACATTGGATAACCTAAAACTACATTGAATAGACAATTAGAGACAACAACCTAGATTAGGATTGGTAGTAATTCAACATAATCTTGTTAGTTTATTGAAAAATGTAATGTTATTGTTTTTTCATGAATTGATATAGCGGTAATGCTTGCTTTACTATATATTAATTTCCATTTCTCTATCTATATTCCTTTTTATTTACATTGAATTTGAATTATATGAGAGAAATTAAAATGGAAACAAATTAAATAGAGATTTGCAAATAAGAACTAAAGATTAAGTTTGGCCATTGCAATAGATAATAGGAGTGCTTGGAACTCCAATCCGGTAATTAGCTGTACTTAGGCTTGGGACGTTGATTATATCCTACATGATTTGTTTAAGCTCTGATGGAAGAGTACAAAAAAGCCACCTAATAAGTTTCCAACCATGGATATTTGCAAATAAGAACTAACGATTAAGTTTGGCCATTGCAGTCGGATAATAAGAGTGTTTGGAACTTCAATCGGGTAATCAGCTATACCTAGGCATGGGACACTAATTATATCCCACATGATTTATTTAAGCTCTCATAGAAGAGTATAATTAAGCCACTTAGTGAGTTTACGGCCATAATCCTACTTGAGATATGAATTGAATTATGGTGGAATGTATTTGATTGTTGAATAGTTCTCTTAAAGGTATGTTCTTAAATGTTCAAAGATGCTTCTTAAATGTTTAAAGATGCAACATACATTACTCTACTTTTGCTTGTACTTGGCTAAATCATTATATTCATACCTATCCTATTAATGTTACAAGCACAGATGCAGGTACCGGTCCCGCAGAAACTGAGAAAGGGTAGGAGGGAAACTCTAGAGGTTCCTTCAGATTTAAAACAAGGTCAATTGAAGACATCACTTAGTCCTTGGATCGGGAGTGCATAATATGAGTTTACAGTTTGGGTTTATTTTGGGAATAGTACTTGCATCATACCATTTCACTCACATTACTTGCTTTACATATAGTGATGGTATCACTTGTACATTGTGAACTTGTACAGATTGTGTACATGGATATCGTAGCCAATCACTTCAGGACATACACTATAATTCATATGGTATATCATGGCATTTACATACATATAATGTATGTGTATTTTGGGGGTTATATATTTTATATGAATGAAACTATTAACTAGTGAATATTAGAATGTTTTAAATTATGGACTATTCATACTATGATTTCACGTGGAATATAAATTATACAGGTGATAAGTACAGACTTCCACATTGAACACCCTTAACAGATGTTATTAAGTGACCTCACACACGTGAAGATTGTAAGTATCCATTGTGGATTCTAACCTAACATAGAGTTGGGAAGGTATTTCATAAAAGTACATATTTTGCATTTCAAATATTACCCTAATTGAGGGAAGCCCGGGCTCGGGTTGTGACATTTGTAACCTTAATTGAGTCAAGAGGACTCTAAATTTTGTGCATGCATCTTATTTCATTCTATGTTTTCGTGTTTCATTGTTAGGATTAGAAATTGGGTCATTTCTTCTTAAGTTGAACCAAGTGAAGGAATTGTTACTAAGCTATGAATTAAGGCAAGTATAAGGTGATTTCTGTGAATGCATGATTGGTATTTTCTTGATTCATTTATGAATTATAATCTTGATTTGAGGCTTAGCCTTTTCTTATTATTTATTGAAACATGATGATGAATGGAATTGAGATGAAGAATGGAGGAATGGTGTAAATTGAATTATGAATGAATGTTAGATATTTGGAATTTTGAAGGGGGCACAGTTGGTTCCATGTAGGTTACAAAATTGGAAGAGATTGAAGTGTGATTCAAAATCACGAATTGGAATTCTGAAACAAGCACTTCAGCATGCATTCAGAAATGACTGATGAAAACTAATCTGTCAAAACTTGTTGGAAACAGAAGTATGGTCGTTCGAGCCTGCCTAGGGCCACATTCAAGCGAACCTAGCCAATTTTGAAAAATTAATTCTAAACTACTTCTAATTTATCCTGGGGATTTTATACTCACCCGAAATGATCACAAACACTTCATATTTAATCCTGAGGTTAATTGTAATATGAACATTGAAATATTCAGGAATTAAGTTACCAAAAGGCCTAATACGTCCTTAGTTGGAATGTTTAATCTAATAATTAGCTTAATGGTAATTAAAGACACATGAAGAATCTTAGGCAGGGATTCTTTCACGAATGTCATTTGTATATTGAGCACTTAACCATGGGTATTGGTTTAGAGACTTTCATACACATGTATACACAGTATAACACCAAGCAAAGATAGTAGTATATCAGATACTTAAAACTACATCGAAATGGATGGTTAGAAGCTACGAGAGATTAGTTTATGATTAGTTAATAAATTACCTTGATTCTGTAAATCAAATTACATTGCATATTGATAAATTCAAATATTGCTCTCTCTTATTATTGTTGAATCATTGTTTATAATGATATTGAATTGATTGGATATTCTATTTGTTATTTGTTATTGAATCCGTATTCAATTAAGTAAGCATTATTGAACAAGATTGAAATTAATAATGATTGGCTTCGATTGAAATCTTACTCGGTTTATATTGATTGACTTGAATTAGTAAGGCTCTACTCAGTTTCACCCTTTTAAGACTCGATGAGGTCATTTTCGGTAAAATGATTGTTACTACTATAGTTGGTATCTGGAATTCTGTACTCCAAAAACTAAACTCCTAGATGTAACTAGGCACAAGCAATGGATACCCAATGATTCATATAACATGTTTTATTCAATACTTAAAATGTCTAGTATACCTTATTTATCTCTTGTAATCATCTTTAAATTAATTTTACTAGACATAGCTTGTATTACTTTAATCATGGTTATGCTTTGCTAAATGTCTTATTACAGCAGTCTCTTTTGTGTTACAAGCTCAGATTTAGATACTGGTCACGCCAAGATCGAGGAGCCAGAGGATGAGATCATGACATTTCCTTCAACTCTTGATGAGTAGACAGCAAAAGCCCTTTGACTGAGCCACAGACTGAAGAATGACACTAGCATATCCTTGGGATTTGTATTTTGGGTTTTTGAGAGATTAGAAACCATTTTGTACAGGTCTTGCATATGCATGTTAGACATGTTCTTTTATTTAGCATGACATAGATCTTGTATATCTTTTGTTATTTGTTCATAGATGTTAACCTTTTGTATAGACTTTAGAGATGTTCATCCTTTTAGAAATGCATACATGTTCACATCATATAGCTTGGATGTACAGGTTTCGTAATTTTAATGATATAATCTCTTTTGTATATTTATATGTTTAAGTATGGATTGTTTCATGCATGGACTAATACTAGTGAATGGTTTATTGAAAGTTAAAAATTATAGGCGATATTAACAAGCTTCCCACATGTTGAATGCTTGGACAAATGTTCATTAAAGTACCTCACACGAGTTTGAATGTGAATATCTCTTGTGAAATTCTGTCTGAACTTAGGTACATATGAGAGTTTCACCAGAGTATGTATGTCACACTTCGGGAGTTACCCTAATTTATGGATTCTCGGGCTCGAGTCATGACATTGTTACAAGGATCATAGTTGATCATGTCATATATTTTTACTTAGGTATTCTTAAATTGGAAGTATATTTGGAATGCATATTGGCCGTCAACTCTAATGATAAGTGATCCAAAACTTGATATTTTATATGTGTCTTTGTATTTTTGGGAAAAATTTTAAAATAGTATGAAACTCTTGTCTCATTTTCAAAAAAGTATGTGAAGATTTGAATATTTCAAAAAAGATAAAGTTTTTCCATATTTCTTTCTATCAAGCCTTCACCCTAACAAAATTTAGAAAGTTAAAAAAAATACCCTTATGAAATGATCAAGTCCAAAAAACCTAGAGGGCCAACTTCAGCCACCTATATGGATAGATCGATGGTTAAAAAGAAAGGATTGATATGATTTCCAAATGACTGAAACACTAACTTCATTAAATGTCTTTTTTAATAAAATGCTTTATGAATATCAAAATCAAATTGAAACTTGGGCCATATGAAAATCTAGAGAAAAGATATCTAAGACCAATTTTGGCATTCTACTAGGTGACTGAACCATCAAAAGAAGGTATCCTACAATTTACATTTGATTAACAGGGCTCCTAAAGTGATTTTTGGTTTGGTTTTAGGGATGAAAGAAGATTAAGAAAAAATAAAAACTTGTCATGAGCGTACTTATACCATTTCTCAAAATCTTTTAGCAGGAAGGGTGTAACACTCCGACCCAGCTTGACCTCGTTTAGCGTTTAGTTAATCTTGTTTTTGTTGCTAATCGTGTTTTGTTGTGTTTTGTTTTCGTTACGGGTCATGGATAGGTAGTTGGGTTGAGTTTGACCTGGATTAAGTAGACCAAGCCCTTTTTCGTAATTTTAGCTTTTCTTAGACATGGTCATTTTTGCATCATCTTGATGTCAACACGTGTCTTTCGTTGAGCTCGTTAACTTTCGTAACTACGTCATTTGCAACCGAGGTCGTGTGATTCGATTGGACCTTGATTTGACTCAAACTGAAATTTGTATTCTAGCTTGGACTTCATTGCAATTTGACCACCTAATGAGCTTATATATCTCACCCATCGATCAAACTCATACTCTTTCTCTCGTTTTCTCTCTTTCTCTTCACTGTGCACGTGGAGACTTCCTTGCTTCCTTGCATTCTCTTCTCCAACCTCCATCGATCAAGCTCTATTGTGAGGTTCTTGCATGAAAGGTGAGTTGGAAACCTTTCCATTCTCTCATCTCCTTTCTCCATCTCTTCTCCCTCTTGTCTCCATCGTGCTTGGTGTGTCTGTGTTTTGATTTCTCTCCATCCCTCATGCATGCATGTGGTTTTGCTTGTGTTAGGTTGTGTTTGGACTTGAGGGCTCCATTTGTGCAATTGATTTCCAAATTGAGGCAAGTATAACCATAACATTGAGAACCCATGTTGGTATGCTTTGATTTTGGCTAGCTCACATTAATGTGTGTGGAAAACATGTGTTTACAGCCCATTTGCTACTCATTAATTCAATACTTATCTACTCCCCTTTGATGATTGTAAATTGGATGAGTTTTCAGACATTCTGTACATGTTTCAGATTTCTGAATTCGTGCAGGTACGGCTAAGCCGTATAACACCTACGGCTCACAATCCAGAGAGGAGAAAAACCCAGTTTTCCTCTACGGCTAGGGCACGGCTAAGCCGTGGAATGCCCTACGGCTAAGCCGTAGCTCAGCCGTGGCCAAGCCGTAGAACAATACAGGGTGCAATTTCTGGAATAACTGAGAGTCAGCAAATGACAGACCTTCTACGGTTCAGCCACGGCTAAGCCGTAGACCACACACGGCTAAGCCGTAGCACACACACGGCTAAGCCGTAACCACACATGAAGAATAAGGCTAGGTGTAAAGATAAGACCTATATGACCTTCATGATAGAATGTAGAGCACCTAGACTTGCCCAACGGAATGTGATACTACGCGTGAATGATCTCGAGGGCTGCGAATCATTCATGTTCGTTATCCGGATGTTAAGCACCTCCCCATGGGTGTTGGTTTAAGGGACTTCGTGCACCGCCCGATTCAAGGCAACACTAGACAACGGTGTATCGAATAACTTAAAACTACATCATCATGCACGGTTAGAAACACCGGATAATTAGATTAGAATTGGTTTGTAAACTTAAGATGATTCGATTCACATGATTTGTTGCATAACATATTGCATTCGATCCTTGATCTCAACTCTCTAACATGATTACGTATGTTTCGTTACTTTCACATTGTGATTTATTTACCCTGAGTATGCATGTATGATGTGTTCATTCACGGATCTGCACGTATGATAAGTTGTCACGATCTACTCAGGATTTTCATGATTGACTCCGTATGGTCAGGCACTACTTAGCCTCAGCCTTAGGATCCCGACGGGGTGAATTCGGTATAGTTTATATGGCCTGCTGCAGTATGGATTTTGTCTTGGGGAACCGGACCCCAGGAAACCGAGACCCATTGTACCCTGGCCCGGACAATGGTGTTCTTTGCATGTTACAAGATCCCTCTTTTGGGAGCATATGGTAATGTAGTAGCCACTAGTCATGTACACAGCATGTTATCCTTGATTCACGCAGCATATTTCTTTCTTGCATGATAGCCTAGTATACGAAAATGCCTTCTTTAATAACATGATGTTCTTTATTCTATTAGACACAGCGTGTGTTAACTTGCTATGGTTTATACTTTGCTGAATCTTCGTATTCACAGTTGTTTTTGGTGTTGCAGGCCCAGATCCCCCTGCCGAACCCCCGCCGGTCGGCCAGGCTCCAGATGAGACCCCCGGGGCCCCATCAGGCCTAGAGGAGTGGATGTGATCACTCCACGGGAGAGCGTACATGGCATGCATCATGTTGGAGTCATGTTTTGGGGATTCTCAGACTTGTATATGTCATGACATGTCATTATTGTATATATCTTTTGTTCATTTTGTAAAACTTTCATATGTAATTATGTCAGTCCTTTCTTGTATCCTCTTCTTGCATTGTTAGTTTTGTGTTTCTGATATTTACAGCTTCCGCATACTTGCTTGGCACGTGTGCTTGTTCCCTTGTGCGTGTGCATTTAGACTCGGTCTACGTGTGCATGCACGGGAGTACGTGTGTCATTAGGTTTGGCTTTTGCTAACCCCCGAACCCTGGGCTCGGGTTGTGACATACGTATTGTATGGTATCAGAGCATTCCTTGCTCATTCCTTGTTCTAGATGATAAGCATGTAGGCATGTAGGATCGTGGTGAGGATACGATTTTCTTTGTGCTCTTTCTAGACTTTGGGGTTTGTTGGGCGCTCTTGTGTTGTGTTTGTGTCTGACTCTTTCCATTTTACAGGATGGCATCAGGTTCTGGTTCGCAGCAGAACGCCGGAAATAACGAGAGCGGATCTGCCCCGTCACCGCAGACACCGAACACAGATGAACGCATTCTCATGTTACTCCAGTCCCTTCAGGCACAATCGCAATCGATGCAGAACTTGCAAGCCCAAGTTACCACTATGTTAGATCGACAAAGCCAAGTCCCAGCTCAGTCACATGTAGATCAGCAGGTGATTTTGCAGCCTCGAGAGAATGACCCGAATGCCCTCTACGGGAAGTTTCGCAAGCGAGGAGCTATTGAGTTCTACGGAACAGAAGAGCCATTGAAGGCAGAACAGTGGTTAGAACAGACAGAGGATGTCTTTGAGACCGTTGTGTGCACGAACCGACAGAAGGTCGGGCTAGCAACTTCCATGTTTAGAGATGTCGCAAAGACTTGGTGGAAGAGCGTGAAAGATTCGTACAGAGACATTCCTAGCGCGACAGTGTGGGAGATGTTCAAGCAACAGTTCAGGAGGAAGTTCATCCCGGCTCATGTGTTTCGAGCCAAGGAGGTTGAGTTCTTAGCTCTCCGTCAGCAGCAGATGACAGTAGCAGAATATGTGAACAAGTTTATGCAGTTGTCGCTTTTTGCTCCGGACATGATCAGCACCGAGGAAAGGAAGGTGAACAGGTTTGTCGAAGGTTTGCATCCCCGGTACATGCATCACGTGACTGCGTTTCAGCGTCCGGCTACGTTTGACGATGCAGTGGACAGGGCCTATTCTGCTGAGGCCATCCACCAAGCTGCTAGAGCCGTTGAGCCTAAGAGACAGCCGCCCTTCAGTGCACGAGGACAAGTACAGAAGAAGACCAAAGGCCCGCAGAGCACTTCTAGTTCAGCCGGAGTGACTTGTGGATATTGTGGCAAGAACCACGCGACTGATGCGTGTTGGAGGAAGGCCGGTGCTTGTTTTATTTGCGGTTCGAGGGAGCATATGATCGCCAATTGTCCTCGACAGAGAGCCTCCGGTGCAGCTCCATCTGGTCCTACTTCCGGTGCAGTTCCTAGCAGACCCAGTGCACCTACAGCTCCGAGCAAGTCACAGTCAGCTCGTCCAGGCTCGAGACAGCCTCGCCAGACAGCCCGTGCTTACGCTGCTACTCACGAGAGTGCCGAGGATCCACAGGTGGTTGAAGGTACTGTTTTGATTTTGCGCGTTGAGGCTTTAGCTTTGTTCGATTCGGGGTCTACACGGTCTTATGTAGCACCTCATTTCGCCAAGCGGTTGCATCAGCCGTCTGAGCCGTTGCCATATGTGTTGGTTGTATCCACCCCAGTTGGCAAGCGAGTGGAGTGTAGTATGTACTACCCCCATTGCGACGTGCAGATTGCAGGTCATCAGTTACCTGTTGATTTGATCCTGTTGTCGATGCTGGACTTCGACGTGATCCTTGGTATGGATTGGCTCGCTCGATATCGTGCCTGTGTTAACTGTTACAACAGGACGATCTTCTTCGATTTAGGCAAGGGCTTCCGTTTCGAGGGCAGTCAGCAGAGATGCCCCAGGCGTGTGATTTCGGCGTGTAAGGCAGATCGCTTGATCCGCCGAGGGTGTGAAGGCTTCATTGCCTTTGTCTCAGCGAAGAAGGAGTCGAAGCAGCTAGGTGAGCTCCAGGTGGTCTGTGATTTTCCCGATGTCTTCCCGGACGATGTACCAGGCTTACCCCCGGTTCGAGATGTGGAGTTCGCCATTGAGCTTGTTCCCGGCACGGCACCGATCAGTAAGGCTCCGTATCGCATGGCCCCAGCAGAGTTGTCTGAGTTGAAGAAGCAACTATAGGAGCTTTTGGATAAGAGTTTCATTCGCCCGAGCGTTTCACCTTGGGGAGCACCAGTCTTGTTTGTCAAGAAGAAGGTTGGTACTTTTCGGATGTGCATAGACTATCGACAGCTGAACAAAGTGACGATCAAGAACAAGTACCCCTTACCCAGGATCGATGAGTTGTTTGACCAACTTCAGGGCGCAGCATACTTTTCGAAGATTGATTTGAGGTCTGGTTATCACCAGTTGAGAGTCAAAGAAGATGACATTCCTAAGACTGCCTTCAGGACTCGTTATGGTCACTATGAATTCCTCGTGATGCCTTTTGGACTAACCAACGCACCTGCAGCTTTATGGCATTGATGAATCAGATTTTTGCTCCTTTCTTGGACCAGTTCGTAGTGGTGTTTATTGATGATATACTGATCTATTCTAAGTCAGCAGAGGAGCATAGGGAGCATTTGAGAAAAGCCTTATCGTTGTTGAGAGAACATCGATTGTTTGCTAAGTTATCGAAGTGTGATTTTTGGCTTGAGCAGGTGGCATTTTTAGGTCATATCATTTCACGAGAGGGATTGGCAGTTGATCCATCTAAAGTGGAGGCAGTAGTGAATTGGCCTAGCCCCAAGACAGTGACAGAGGTTCGCAGTTTCCTTGGTCTAGCAGGTTACTACCGTCGATTTGTCCAGAACTTTGCTAAGATCTCTTCTCCTTTGACGAAGTTGACCAGGAAGAACGTACCATTTGATTGGACTGAGGAGTGTGAAGCCAGTTTTCAGACTTTGAAAGAGAAGTTGACTACAGTCCCAGTGTTAGCCTTGCCAGATGGTTGTGAAGGATTCGTGGTTTATTCAGATGCTTCTCGAGTTGGCCTAGGGTGTGTGTTGATGCAGCATGGGAAGGTTATTGCCTATGGATCGAGACAGTTGCGAGATCATGAGAAGAATTACGCCACCCATGATTTAGAATTGGCAGCCATCGTGTTTGCGTTGAAGCTGTGGAGACATTATCTCTATGGTGTACAGTTTGAGGTTCGTTCTGACCACCACAGTTTACAGTATTTATTCACACAGCAGGAGCTGAACATGAGACAGCGGAGATGGCTTGAGCTTATTAAGGATTATGATTTTCCGATCAAATATCAGCCAGGCAAGGGGAATGTGGTGGCAGATGCGCTCAGTCGGAAAGCAGAGTCAGTGCAGCTATTGAGCAGTTTCCTCTTAGAGTTTCGTGGTCTCCCTGTTGAGGTTAAACTAGTGGATGAGTGCGTGATGTTGGCTAGTACGCTAGTGTTTCAGCCTGAGATGATTCAGCAGATTAAGGACAGGCAGTTTGAGGATCTAACTTTGAAGCGCATTCGAGACCACATTGGAGACAGACCCGATTTCAGACTCGAGGATGGTGTACTCTACTTTCGGAGTAGGTTGTGCGTGCCAGCAGTTGATGAGTTCAAGGAGAAGCTGATGAACGAAGCGCATTACGCTCGCTATACGATGCATCCAGGCAGCACCAAGATGTTTCGGAATCTCAAGGATCGCTTCTGGTGGAACAACATGAAGAGAGAAGTAGCAGGATTTGTTGCTCGCTGTTTGACATGCTAGAAGGTGAAGGCAGATCATCAGAGACCGCCAGGCTCGTTGCATCCTTTGCACATACCGCAGTGGAAGTGGGAAAACATCACCATGGACTTCGTTTCCGGTTTGCCGCCGACTAGCAGGAAGAATAACGCCATTTGGGTGATTGTAGATCGATTGACGAAGTCAGCCCATTTCATTCCTTTTCGGAAGGGTATGACATTTTCAGAGATGGCGAGGAAGTTCGTGGATGAGATCGTCAGGCTCCATGGTACCCCCGTGTCGATTGTATCCGATCGTGACAGCCGTTTTGTTTCCTCTTTCTGGAGAGCATTCCAAGAGGCTTTGGGTACGAAGTTGAGCTTCAGCACGGCATATCACCCACAGACGGATGGACAATCAGAGCGGACGATTCAGACTTTGGAGGATATGTTGCGAGCCAGTGTGTTGAGTTACGAGAAAGAATGGGATATTCACCTATCGTTGTGCGAGTTTGCCTACAACAACAGTTTCCACGAGAGCATTAGGATGGCACCATATGAAGCACTGTACGGGAAGAAGTGTAGAAGTCCGGTTTGTTGGGAAGAAGTTGGAACTCGAAGTTTTCACGGACCGACGATCATTGCCGAGACTACGGAGAAGGTACAGAAAGCTATTGAGAACTTGAAAGTTGCTCGGTCGAGACAGAAGAGTTATGCAGACACCCGCAGACGACCCTTAGAGTTTCAGGTTGGCGAGTGGGTTTTTCTGAAGGTCTCACCGATGAAAGGTACGATCCGTTTCGGCCAGAAAGGCAAGTTAGCTCCACGCTATGTCGGACCATTCGAGGTCAAGAGTCGGATTGGTGATTTGGCCTATCGATTAGAGCTTCCCGAGATGTTTGCAGGAGTGCACAACGTTTTCCACGTTTCGATGCTTCGGAGATACGTTCATGATCCCTCCCATGTCATTCGTTACGATGAGATTCAGATCCAGCCGAGTGCTGCATACGTTGAGCGACCGCTCCGTATCGTGGGAACCCGAGAGCAGATACTCCGCACCAGGACAATTCGGTGGGTCAAAGTGCTTTGGGAGCATCACAGTCCTGATGAGGCTACTTGGGAGCTAGAAGAGCAGATGGCACGTCAGTACCCCGATTTGTTTTCCCAGGTATGAGTGCGTTAGTGTTCATTCCGAGGACGGAATGATTCTCAAGTAGGGGAGGATGTAACACTCCGACCCAGCTTGACCTCGTTTAGTGTTTAGTTAATCTTGTTTTTGTTGCTAATCGTTTTTTGTTGTGTTTTGTTTTCGTTACGGGTCATGGATAGGTAGTTGGGTTGAGTTTGACCTGGATTAAGTAGACCAAGCCCTTTTTCGTAATTTTAGCTTTTCTTAGACATGGTCATTTTTGCATCATCTTGATGTCAACACGTGTCTTTCGTTGAGCTCGTTAACTTTCGTAACTACGTCATTTGCAACCGAGGTCGTGTGATTCGATTGGACCTTGATTTGACTCAAACTGAAATTTGTATTCTAGCTTGGACTTCATTGCAATTTGACCACCTAATGAGCTTATATATCTCACCCATCGATCAAACTCATACTCTTTCTCTCGTTTTCTCTCTTTCTCTTCACTGTGCACGTGGAGACTTCCTTGCTTCCTTGCATTCTCTTCTCCAACCTCCATCGATCAAGCTCTATTGTGAGGTTCTTGCATGAAAGGTGAGTTGGAAACCTTTCCATTCTCTCATCTCCTTTCTCCATCTCTTCTCCCTCTTGTCTCCATCGTGCTTGGTGTGTCTGTGTTTTGATTTCTCTCCATCCCTCATGCATGCATGTGGTTTTGCTTGTGTTAGGTTGTGTTTGGACTTGAGGGCTCCATTTGTGCAATTGATTTCCAAATTGAGGCAAGTATAACCATAACATTGAGAACCCATGTTGGTATGCTTTGATTTTGGCTAGCTCACATTAATGTGTGTGGAAAACATGTGTTTACAGCCCATTTGCTACTCATTAATTCAATACTTATCTACTCCCCTTTGATGATTGTAAATTGGATGAGTTTTCAGACATTCTGTACATGTTTCAGATTTCTGAATTCGTGCAGGTACGGCTAAGCCGTATAACACCTACGGCTCACAATCCAGAGAGGAGAAAAACCCAGTTTTCCTCTACGGCTAGGGCACGGCTAAGCCGTGGAATGCCCTACGGCTAAGCCGTAGCTCAGCCGTGGCCAAGCCGTAGAACAATACAGGGTGCAATTTCTGGAATAACTGAGAGTCAGCAAATGACAGACCTTCTACGGTTCAGCCACGGCTAAGCCGTAGACCACACACGGCTAAGCCGTAGCACACACACGGCTAAGCCGTAACCACACATGAAGAATAAGGCTAGGTGTAAAGATAAGACCTATATGACCTTCATGATAGAATGTAGAGCACCTAGACTTGCCCAACGGAATGTGATACTACGCGTGAATGATCTCGAGGGCTGCGAATCATTCATGTTCGTTATCCGGATGTTAAGCACCTCCCCATGGGTGTTGGTTTAAGGGACTTCGTGCACCGCCCGATTCAAGGCAACACTAGACAACGGTGTATCGAATAACTTAAAACTACATCATCATGCACGGTTAGAAACACCGGATAATTAGATTAGAATTGGTTTGTAAACTTAAGATGATTCGATTCACATGATTTGTTGCATAACATATTGCATTCGATCCTTGATCTCAACTCTCTAACATGATTACGTATGTTTCGTTACTTTCACATTGTGATTTATTTACCCTGAGTATGCATGTATGATGTGTTCATTCACGGATCTGCACGTATAATAAGTTGTCACGATCTACTCAGGATTTTCATGATTGACTCCGTATGGTCAGGCACTACTTAGCCTCAGCCTTAGGATCCCGACGGGGTGAATTCGGTATAGTTTATATGGCCTGCTGCAGTATGGATTTTGTCTTGGGGAACCGGACCCCAGGAAACCGAGACCCATTGTACCCTGGCCCGGACAATGGTGTTCTTTGCATGTTACAAGATCCCTCTTTTGGGAGCATATGGTAATGTAGTAGCCACTAGTCATGTACACAGCATGTTATCCTTGATTCACGCAGCATATTTCTTTCTTGCATGATAGCCTAGTATACGAAAATGCCTTCTTTAATAACATGATGTTCTTTATTCTATTAGACACAGCGTGTGTTAACTTGCTATGGTTTATACTTTGCTGAATCTTCGTATTCACAGTTGTTTTTGGTGTTGCAGGCCCAGATCCCCCTGCCGAACCCCCGCCGGTCGGCCAGGCTCCAGATGAGACCCCCGGGGCCCCATCAGGCCTAGAGGAGTGGATGTGATCACTCCACGGGAGAGCGTACATGGCATGCATCATGTTGGAGTCATGTTTTGGGGATTCTCAGACTTGTATATGTCATGACATGTCATTATTGTATATATCTTTTGTTCATTTTGTAAAACTTTCATATGTAATTATGTCAGTCCTTTCTTGTATCCTCTTCTTGCATTGTTAGTTTTGTGTTTCTGATATTTACAGCTTCCGCATACTTGCTTGGCACGTGTGCTTGTTCCCTTGTGCGTGTGCATTTAGACTCGGTCTACGTGTGCATGCACGGGAGTACGTGTGTCATTAGGTTTGGCTTTTGCTAACCCCCGAACCCTGGGCTCGGGTTGTGACAAAGGGTTTAATTGAAAGAAATATAAACAACTTACTTCTATACTTTTTGAATTGTTTAAATATTCACGTTCTTTTTTTTTAAAAATGAGCTGAAAATTTTATATTTTTTTGAAAATTTTCCCATTTCTTGTATAATTCTACATACCTCTTACACATAGTATTGTTTAGTTACATCAACACACAATTTGTACAAGGATCTCTTCCTTTTTGTGGTGAGGTAATATCAATGTATTTTCATTGTCTGCAAACACCACACTTCATGCATGAACAAAGCACAAGGGTGTCTGGACCGAGAAAATTATGGATGTGCTCAATAGTTCATAAGGTTATTTCAATTTCAATATGTTTCCTTGAGTAGTTATTTGTTGGACTCCCACTGGGGATGTACGGAGAGAATTTTCCTGTTGGGGGCTCCACATAAAAAATATTGGAAAAGGGATAATATATAACAAAAAAAATTCCCCAAGCCCTCGTACTTGGGTCCCCCTTTGCTTTGAAAATTTATTTATTTGTTTGTTTTGGTGACAGAGATTCATTAAAAAAGAGATAGGAAAGGGAAAAAAAAGGTAAAAACAAGAAAAAAAAAACACATCTATTGCCTCTAAAAGCTAGTAGACAATCTCCTTTGCATCCAATTACACATTAACTCCAGAAAGTCCCTTGTCTTTGCCCTTCTTATAGTAGCTATGATCGCCCTTGTTTTGCACCCTTTTGAAGATATGACTTTTGTTCTCATAGAAGGTACCTACATTCACAATTGGTTCTTATTGTAACAAAACTATATGTAACTTTTTCATATGCTGCCCTGTAAGTTGCATTTAAGAAGATCAAAACATCCTCCTCTTTGGTGATCATTCTAGGAGGACCACCTCCTTTATTTCTCTCGGGAACAACCTCATAGGAGATAATAGGCCCTTCAATAAGCCCTATAACTGAATGATTTACATCTGTGGGATTTTATGATCCTTAAATGGAAATTATTTCTTGCTTTCCATACTACTCACCACATAACTAGAATCCCCATTTTAGAGTGATCATTTTCTCACAGGAATTTTAGGACCATGTTTTTATAATTTATAGAAAATGAAGAATTACAAACAAATGTAAAAAATGACATCAAATAACTTGTTTTCATTGGAAATAGAACAAGGAAGAGAAGATAGAAAGTAGTTACCTAGATCCCATTAATTCAAATTCTAAGAAAGCCAAATTCCCATGTACATCCCTAATTCATATTTGTTGGCCCCCATCTTATCTCTTCCTCCACGGGGGGTGGACCCACTTATATAAGGGCTTGGAGGCTTTAGCCCTTGAATACAAACACATTAGGGCTATATGGGCCATTTGGCCTAGCCCCCATTGAAGAAAACACTTAGCCCGCGTCTCGGTCTCTCCTTTCTCTCTCTTAAGCAATCCCAGTGAAAATCCTGAAAGGGATGATGCCCTCCTACTTCCGGGCATTGCTCTCTCTATCTCTCTTTCATTCCGTGTCTCTCATTCTCTCTCTTTCTTAATCAATCTCTCTCTCTCTTCATCCTCCTCTATTTCCTAATCTCTCTCTATGTCAATCCCCTCCCCTCCCTCTCTATCAATACCTCTTCTCTCCTTTTTTTTCCCCTCTCCTTAGCAAAACCCTAACATACCCCTTTCCAGTTCTTTCCTAGCTTTACAAAGATGGCAATATTGAGTAGAATGTAGTGCCCTATGTAGGCTTTGAGAGTAGTAATCTCAAATTAAACCTTCATTTTTACTTTGAATTGGGTAATGAAGAAAATTTCTTGATTGTTACTTTGCCATCCGTTGTTTTTGCTTATGTAACATGCATTTTTTCCTTTGAATTTCTTGGGTAATGACCATCTGCTTTTGTAAGGATCCGGATCCCACTAACCCTAATCTTCCTTAATTAATCTTGTTTTATACTCAGTAAACCTGACTAAGGCTAATTTAATTCAAAACTATTGGGTTTGGGTTGTGGTTAGGTTGGGCGGAGTTTTGAGCCTTACTTTAGTGGTCGAGGACTTTTTTGGAAATTGTTCTTGCGTGTTATGGACACCACATCCATCGCCTTTCGTGTAATTTTCCGTGTAGATCATCTTTCGTGTTGGACCCGACTTGATTTGGATTCATCTTGGGCCAACTTAGGCCATGTGACCTGTATTGTAAATATCCCAAAGAAACGGGTTTGCATGTTAAAGTAAGAATTCTCTTTTTTTTTTAAGAGAAGGAACTCAACATCCCTTCTCCATTTCTTCTTCCTCGTCACGTGGGCTGCTGGAATGGTCTCCCTCTTCCTCAATCTTCATCTTCACTTCACGATCTAGGGAGCTACTAGGATGGGGAGATCATGCATGCATTGGCAGAGACTTTCCTTCTTCTTCTTCCCTATGCATTTCTCCCATTAGAGTGTTTCCTTCTTCAAGCTACAGCTCACCAAGGTAAGGGCTTTAGTCCCATTTCACACATTAAGGCTTGTTGGAGTTAAGAAGACTCAAATCCATGACATGCATGCATTAATGCATCACATTCACCATTTATATGTTGCCATGTAAAGAACCCACTTCAAGTTAGAGACTTTCTCCTGAGCGCACGGTAAGAAGGAGTTTGAGAGGGTTAACACTGTTAAGAGGCAAGTATTTGAGTCATATGCATTGCATGCATGATTAAGTTATTGACTATTAAGTTAGCTCTTTACATTTCCAATTTCAGTCATTTCTTTTTATTGTTTTAATTGATACAAATGTGGTGTGAATTGAGTTAGAATGACAAGAAGGGAATATGAGGGTGTGTGAGTATGGACACTCTTGGGGACACTCTAATTGAGCCTTAGAATTGCCCCACAATAAGGTTCCGTATTGATCCCGTACTGAAAATGAGCTACAGAACTGATTTCAGATTTTCTGAAGCTTACTGCGAAGCTATGGCTAAGCCGTGAATATTTACTGTTCAAAACCCAGAGAGTAGCAAAACCTGGTTTTGTACTACGGCTTATTCACGGCTACGCTGTGAATTTCACTACAGCTAAGCCGTGTCCAGCCCGTACCCAAGCCGTAAGCCTTCCTACAGTGAGCTTTCCAGAGAGCTCCAGAAACTTATTCTCTTCTACGGCTTGCACACGGTTACACCGTAAAATGCCTTACGGCTAAGCCGTAACCTCACCGTAACTTAGCCGTAGGCTTAGCACGGCTAAGCCGTAGGCTAATATACGGCTAAGCCGTAAATGCGTCTGTACTGTTTGAGAAAACCTGAATTACTCTGCTAAGCCGTAGCGTCGTATACAGCTAGGCCGTATGAACCCAGTGAATTTAGGATGTTAAGAATTCTTCATTGATCTAATAGGGCCTTAGTATTGGCACCTCCTTACCCCTACATAGGCTCAACTGTAATGATACATTAAGGATACGTTAAGAGGATAAACGAAGTCCGGATGAATTCCCCAATGTCAAGTCATGGATGTTGACATAAGAAGGGGTGTCCCCTATACATATAGGGTACTACCAAGACACGGTAAAACCACAACAACGAACGTCTTATGAGTACATCGTGTTGAATGTCCTTGGAGATCATGGGTTACATAATATGGGGTGGATAATGATTCTGGGATACTCACTCAATTCGAATGCATTCATATTGCTATGATAGATTACCTTCGACATGATTTGTTATCGGATTAACTTCCTCTAGAAAACCCCGAGGCAATTCAGACCTGAGCTTCTAACGAGTGCGTGTCTGACAAGCCAGAGCTTCTACTGAGTGTGTGCTTGCTAGCCAAGGGTATTGCCGAGGTTCGGGCCTTTGTAGCCCATATGCATGTGTTTCGTTTAATTATTCGTTGCTTCCATGATTAACTATTCCTTACGTATGTTATGACTAGTATGATTGATTTCGAGTCGGCACCACTTAACTTGTGCCCTTTGGATATATGTATGTCACTACTGCAGTAGTTTATGAAGGAGTTGTCGGCGTTTTTCGGGAAGCTAGCTTGATCACCTAGCGACCCATATGTATGCTCCCTTTTGGGATAATAGAGCATTGTGGTTGTCATTCAGTATGATGTTTAATTGTAATTCCTCATCCATTGTCATTCGTGCACCATATGTTTAGTAAACACTCATGACTTCATTTAATCAGTGTATACTGTTAGGTTCATTTGATATAACATGTTATACTTGCTTCATATACCTCAATACTTGCTTAACCATCGTGTTAACAGTGTTACCATTGGTATCGGAGGTACAGAACCCGGCCCCAACTAGGGTGTTGACCCGCCCCCGGAGAGTGCCCCAATGGTATCTAGGGGTATAGATGAATGGAAGGATGACGATGCCTTTTATTAGTCATCCTACGGAGTGCATCAGTTATGAGGATGTTATGGTCACTTTTTGGTCTATTATGGGAAAACACAAATTGGTCCTTATGTACTTAACTCCTTTAAGTAAATGCTGAATTGTACTAAATATAATTGGAGCTTTGAGCACTGCCATATACATATATCTATATGTTTATCTATGAATGATAACGGATATGTTCTTTTAACGTGCTTTTGATTATTGCTGAGTATTTCGCAGGGAATTCGCTTATGATGAGTTACATTCCTATGTTTGTTGGCATACCTCATACGTTCTTATGAAATCTCCCTTGTAGGAATTCATGCACAATTCTTCAAGGCACGGATTTCTACGGAATTACGTATCCTCGCCTTGGGGGCTTACTCAAATCCCCAAATTCCCGGGATCGGGGCGTGACAGCTTTGGAATTGGAAACATGTATTTATAACACATTTAGATATTGTTTTTAGACTAAACTTTCATGAAATATATTTCTTCATGACATTACTTAGCTCTGCAATATAGAGTTTAGCTTCTTTTCTTTTCTTTCTTTTTTTAAATGATTGGCTTATCTTTGACTATACAAATAAAAATAAAATTGAAATAACTTCATCACATGATACACTAAAGAATTAATTGAAGGGGTTATAACCAATTTTTTGATTGGGTATAGTGTTGAGACGAGTTCTAGGGTTATTCCTTTAGGTTTTTTTTTTTTTACCGTAGGAGATAAAAACATCTAATGTTAGTTTAGTTTCTTTTTTTGCATAAATCTGATGCTTAGAAAGTTTAGAAATCAAATACCTAATCACTAAATTGCTTTGGAGGGATGATACTTGGAAGTGCATTGAATTTACCTCACTTTTATTATAATTTTTATTTGAATAATTTTTTCATTTGCTTTAGGGAACGTTATAGGAGAATAAATTCTCTTATTTCAATCACTTTTATTGAGTATTACTGATTCACAATTCTATTCTCTTATTCCCTTTTTGTTTCCCTGGCCATTAGTTTGATTGTTTAACACTTCAATTGCTCATGCCCAACTTACAAAGTCACTAGGCAAGTGGAATTTGATGATTTCAGCAATAAGACAACCATAACAAGTTGTGTGCCAAATTATTCCTCTTGGAATATATTCAAGAGAAGTTCTTCATTTCAATCCAATGGAAAAGGGACTCTCTCCCTTGATCACTTACTTTCAATGTCTTCATCATGACCTAAATTTTTCAACTAATCATTGGCGACCACACATCCCACACCCCCCCCCCCCCCCCCCCCCCCCACACCACAAAAAAAAAAAAAAAAAAAATGAAAATCATGGGTCTGTCACTGCTCCTCTACCTCTCACCTCTTTAATAAGGACATTTCATGACCCGGAATTCCTTAATCAATTCATGTCTAATTTATGCAAACAAACAAGCTTATGTGGAAGATATGCTAGTTAAGCCTACCATGTCATGATGAGACAGTCATGCCCAACGAGATTCCTTCCTCTTACAACATGTTATATTGCTTAGGGGTTTTTCTGGTCACCATTAGCAGTGGATAGCCTCATGTGGATATGAAAGTTTTTATATTTACCGACACATTCTCTATACTCATCGTGCCCATCAAATTAGAAAGTAGTTAAAAATTTTTCCAAAATAGCAAAAGTTTACTTATGCAATTTCACAAAAGTTTTTACTTTATGCAATATTGCATACCTTTTCGTCTTTCTTCGAATTTCACTATCTGTAAGTATAAATAGAAAGACACCCACTGACTTTTCATAAAATCTTTTTGTGATATTACATAAAGTTTTTTTAAATTTCACCGGGGGGGGGGGGGGGGGGGGGGGGGGGGAGGTGTCAACTCTGAAGTCAATCTCATGCCCTTAAAACCCTTCATCCATGGCCCACAAGTTTAAAGGCTTCATATATATATATATATATTGGAGCATTGATCCAATGGTTCAGCTCATTCGTTGTTTGGGGGTGGGGGGGGGGGGGGGGGGTGGGTGTGTGTCAACTCTGAAGTCAATCTCATGCCCTTAAAACCCTTCATTCATGGCCCACAGGTTTAAAGGCTTCATATATATATATATATATATATTGGAGCATTGATCCAATGGTTCAGCTCATTCGTTGTTTTTGGGGGGGGGGGGGGGGGGGGGGGGGGGGGGGGGTTTGGAGCCTGAAGTTAATCCCATGCCCTTAAACCCTTCATTTATGGGCCACAGGTTTAATGGCTTCACATGAAATTTTTTTTTTTGGAGCATTGATCCAATGGTTCAATCGATTCGTATGGATACCAAACCTAAGGTTTGATGACTATTGAGAGAGATCCTTCTTTAGCGATTGATTTGGATAGGTGATAAGTGTGCCTGGTTCGCATAGTGAGAACCTATGCAAACTAGATGAGAAATGGTCCTGTGAGAGTTAATTCTTGTTGTGTCTTTGTGAGAGACCGCTTGATGGGTCCCATTGATCACAAGATATGGGAATGAAAAGAGTCATTTTTTGTGGACCCAACTATCAAATTTTGTAACAATTCTATACCTCTAACTCCTTAATCTGTGGTCTACAAGTTTAACAACTTATATTAAAGAAAAAAAAATTGACCCTCGATCTAGTTTATTTAGTAAACTCATTCGCTCCGTTATAATTCATGGTGGTCTGGTGTGTAGACGTTTGAATCAATAATGGGTGGGCCATGCATGTTATCTCTTCCTGATAGATGGTGAGAGTTAACTTTTAAAGGACGAGTTCTCTCTCTATATATATATTTGTTTGTTTGTTGCTTGCTTGCTTGCATGTGTTTGCTTGGAAAATATAGATAACATACAACTTAAATGTTTATTGAATGATATAAAAAAGCTCTTTGACTGAAAGTGAGTCTTCAATGGGCTCAAGTCTTGAATTGAATTGGGCCTCAATCGGACTTGAACCTTCAGCAGTGGAGTTGTCATTGCCTCGGACGGGCTGAATTGGAGCGCACCCAGGCCTAGTCTATCTGTTTAGCAGGCCGATTACTCAGTTTAGACTCGATCGCACAGGTCTTAAAGTCAGCCTCAGACCCCAACCATTAAATATGTCAGGCCACGCAAGCTGTATACGTATAAAAGCCTAGCCTTGGCCTCGTTAGCAAAATCTAGACCGGGCATGGTCTAAAAAGCCCCTCTGTCTTGACCGATTTGACTCGGCCGGTTAGTCGACCTGTCAAACAAGTCTATGATCGTACAGGCCCCAGGTTACTCAAGCCTACGCCTGAGCCTCCTATATTTCACCCAGCGGTGGCGGTGGCTGTGGGGATCTATCCATGACTGGCAGGCTGTTTTTTTGGTAATGTGATAGATCGTGATAAGTCTATTTATGATTATTGTGGGCTAAACCCTCGTATAACCTTAATTCAAGTTTTTCTCGCCTGTGAGCTTCTAAGTCAAGTTGGTTTCCAAGCCTTTGTACTGCTGGGCTTTAGGTTCCCATGAAGCCTGATAATTTGTTGTCTTTTGTTGGCTGGTGTGACATAAATGGCATGGAATTGATGGGGCTGTCAATCGACCTCCTATAAGTACTAGCCCTAAGCCCCCAAAATGTTGGATTTTTTTTAGGCGCCTTCTTAGAAAGACGATGGATAAGGCGGAACCAAACTTTTGCAAGCCTGCCAATTTAAATGCCGGGCTTGGACAAAATTGATCTTGCGAAATTTGGCTCTCATTCGGCTCTTTCCCCCTATTGATCATTGGGATGACACAGCCCAACTGGGTCAAATGGAACAGGTCAATCGAGCCAGGCCATCCCTAGAGACTGAATGGTCTAAGCCTATGGCCCACTTGGCCTTCCTCTGATCAATTAGGCCCTCCCCAATTCCCACCATCCTAAATTTGATACTGTTTGAATTTTTAGATCTAGAAAAACTTGACCCTTATCAGGCTTTATCCAATATGTAATGACTGGACAATTGTTGAGGCTCTCAGTTCAGGCCCAGAAGTAGATGGTTCCCGTTTTTGGGATGCAGGCATAAATGCCGCTAAGATCCTCATTTTTGCTGGTGCGCTTGACAATATGGACCCTTCCTAAGTTAGGGATGGCCTCATTCTTGAAAATGACTCCTTAAATATATATCAAATGCATAAAAATACAAATCTGCACTTATTTTAATTTTTATGACAATTGTCTCAAAAATAATACGTTGAGTTATATCAATGAAAAAAACAAGGAAAAGAGCAGAAATTATTTCTAAAGTAATCAGTGTACATTATTTGAGTAATAAAAGAAAACTATAAAAAAGCAGCCACCATAAGCTCATCAGAAATTTTTATTGAACCTCAAGTTTCTACTTGTATCATGCTAATGTTAACAACTATTAGTTTTTCTCTTCTCCAAAAGCTATTTTAAAATTTTAATTTGTATGTGGAGGTATGACTGGGCCGAGTCACATCCCAGTCCACTGGAGTCTTGGCGGAGTCACGTTCGATTCAAGCAGACACTCAAGCCGATATGTGTCCCTATCAGAAAAGACCAACAAGCTAATGAAACTCCGGTGATCCCATAAATAACTACCTTAAACCCATTGAAAATGTAGATTGACAATGAATTCCCCTTGGAGTGAAAATGGGTCATGTCCAGGAGAACAAGAGTGTAATGTGCCTGGGAGATGAAGGGTTGTGGACTTTCAACAATTTCAGCTTGATTAGAATTGGGAAAAATAGATAAAAAGACAAAAAGGAACTTGCCCCATTGATTATGTAATGCTTGTCCAAACTGAAGACTGGGGACTTCTATACCAATTCGAGTCAATGGCCTTGGGCTTGAGTTTGTTCTGGTCTAGAACTGAGTTAGACAAATCTGTTCTAAAATTCAGGCTACGGATATCAGGTTAGAATACAGGAAGCCAAGCCATAAGCTACCTACGGTGATGTCTCTATCTTTTCCTGTCAGCTTCAGCATCTTCTTCTATTGGGACACACTGAAACTTGGTTTGCATTATTTTTGGCTAGTGAACTCATTTAATCAAGGATGCAGAACTGTCAAGGCCTAATTCTCTTGCCTTGGGCCACACGAAAGCATTACCCATTGGGCTTCCACAGGAGCTGACCCATAGTAGAAGGTGTTTACTTAGCCCGTCCTTGTTATGAAAAGAATCTCTAGTGGATAGGATCATAGGAGTCTCTTTTACTAATTGGGTCTGAGAAATACACATGAAGGTTCTGGACTGCCTTACTTATATATGAGAACTTCACTCATAGATCAACATAGAAGAAGAAGAAGAAGAAGAAGAGAGAAGGAAGAAGACGGAGGAGAAGATGAATGTTTTATTCATTTGCTCAATGCATTACAAGGAGTACCAGACCCTTATATATTCAGAGATAACTACTTAACGGTTGTCATTGAATATTGTGACTAACTAATCATTAATTACAATGTCATGAGTTAGATTATTGTAATTGATTGCAAACATCAACTGATTGTATCTCCTGTGGCTGAGGCTTTGAGTCAGTTGTCTCATGTTGGTTAATAGCTCCCCTCAAACTGGTAGATCGAGCAGAGACAAGCAATTTGGAATGCAAATGAGAAAATCTTCTTTGGTGAAGATGTCTGTAATTTGGTCTTGAGTGGAGATGTAATTGACAGCAAGAGCTTTGCGGAGAACCTTTTCTCTTACAAAATAATAATCCACTTCAATGTGTTTTGAACGGGCATGGAATATAAGATTGGACGCAAGTGAGATAGCTGATATGTTATCGCACCACAGAGCAGGTGTGCGAACTTGTGAGTCAAGATAGGAGAATCTGCAAGGGACACAGAATGCTTTGGTCCCACATCGTTTGGTGAAGATGGGTCCATACAGGGACGTGTGGCCTTAAGGTTCCCACATTGCTTATAAATAAAATATGAGTCTGGTAATAGCAAGGGACTTGTATTCTGCTTCTGTGGTGGATTGTGGTGGATCGAGGCATAGAATGTTGTTTCTTGGCACACCTTGTAATGGGAGTATGACCAAGGAAAACACAGAAGCCAGTGTTGGATTTCCTATCCATAGGATCTCCTGCCCAATCTGAGTCGGAATAAGCAGATAATCGAAGTGGACTATGGCAGATATGAAGACCAATGTGTAAGGTTCCTTTGATATACCATAGAATCCTTTTTAAAGCAATGAAGTGAGCCTATCATGCCTTGATACAGGGAATTGGGGAGTAGAATGGGTCTCACGGGGTGTGCATACGTAATCCCATAGCAATCTATGTATGTGAAGATATGCACAAATTCCTACAGGAGAGATTTCACAGGAACATGTAGAGAAGTTTCTCCTACACGTAATTTAATTTCAACAATAAGTGGAAGCCTGTGTAATGTACTTGTAGTGATCAAAAGCAATAATAAGAAGAATCATCTGTATCATAAATACATCTTAAATCTGTACTTAACCATCCATATCTGTATGGCAACAATTACTTAAGCATATACAAAATCCAGAATTATATATGTGTCTATCAAATTGTTAGGTGCAAGAACAATCATAGTCCAAGCATATCTATGCTAAACAATTCAACGAGGAACCCATTGTTGCTCTTCATAGGATGATTAATAGAAGACATCGTCTTTATTGCACTCATCTACTCCCTAAGATTCCATTGAGATTCCTGCTGAGGCGCATTGTTTGCTAGGTTGGGTTCAGTACCTGTAATATCAAGGATAGCACTGTTAACACAACGATTAAGCAAATATAGAGATATATAAAACCATCATGATGTTTCAAATAAATTAAAGTACATATTGATTAAAAGAAAGAAATAGGGAAACTAGGCAGATTGTGCATGAATTAAGCATAAGTAATGAATCATAAACAGTACATCAAAACATACTAGTTGACATCCACGAGGCTATATTCTCCAAAAAGAGAGCATGTCATCTAAAAAGAGCATATAACATACATATGGGAATTACGCTAGGGGATCAGGTTAACTTCCCGAGGAGCGCCGACAATTTCTTCATAAATTACTATAGTAGGAACATAAAAAATACTCAAATTGGTCTCGTTAAACTTAATAAGGGTACAAGCTAAGTGGTGTCGACTCAATGTATAAAGACCGACTCAAGTTCATAACTTTTATAATTATGATCAATCATCGTGATCGTCTCATATTTATACATATCAATCATACTTATTATATTATACATAAGGGAAATTCGGTCTTGAGATCATGAGCAGTCATAGAAATTGGAATTAGTAAAGTAATTGATAATTAAACAATGCATATTTAAATGAGTTAAGAGAGCTCGAACCCTCTTAGCCTTCACTATACTCATTTTGGCTAACAGACACGCACTCAGTAGAAGCTCAAGTCCAATTCGTCTCAAAGTTCACCAGGAAGAATAGATACATGACTAGATCATGTTGAGGGTAAAGTTTTGTACAATATGAATGCATTTAAATTGAGAAGGTATCAAGGGAATTTACTAGCCAACCCTATGCTAGAAAATCCGTGATCTCAAGGGCATTCAACACTATGTAATAATAAAACGTCCGGTGTCATTGTGTTACCAAATCTTTGTGTTATATTGTGTATGCAAAGGATACATTTGCTTATGTCAACACCCATAACGTGACATCGGGAATTCATTCAAAAAATTGAAAGGGATAAGTGACAACTCTATACTCGTTCTCCTTATCATTTGATCACCATTAGGCTAATTTAATTTAAGAAAAGGTACCATATCTAAAGCCCTACAAAGTTATTAAAAAACCTTAATGTCCTAAGTTTACAATGTTATTATGGCTTAGCTGTGTACATGTCACTGCTTAACGAGTGACTCGGATTTCTTCTTAATTCTATGCGCATTTACGGCTTAGTCGTATATTGATCTACGGCTTAATAGTATAAAGCCTACGGCTGGGATACAGTTTAGCCGTAGCACAATTCACGGCTTAGCTGTAGGTGAGCCATAGAATAATTCTTGATTTGGGCCTCTCTGGAAAGTTCACCGTAGAATGGCTTATGGCCTGGTCATAGGAGGGTTATAGCTTAGCCATAATTGGTTTTACGGCTTAACCGAGGGTTGGCCATAGTTCAAATGTGGGTTTTTAAGCTCTTTGGATACTGAGCCGTAGATACTTACGGCTTAGTTGCGGGCTTAACCGTAAGCTTTAGAATTCTTATAAACAATTTCTAAAATATGAGTTCAAGTACAAAACTCTACAAATTGGCTCCAGTGAGGTTCCTTTTGCTCCAAATTATAATCTTAGGTCCTACATGCCCACATATTATTAATGTTACATACTTATACTCATTATCACCTAATCTAATATAAATGTGTACTTGATCAAGGGTAGATGAGTTGTAAACTTGCATTTAGAGTAATCACATCAAGAATCAACGAAGTTAGACATATATGTAGTAATATATACTCTTATATTTGCCTTATATTAGTGTTTTACTCAAAATTAGCCTCTCCTTTAGTTTGGTAGTGGAGGAAACCTCAATAGAAGCAATCCTATTACATTTAAGGCCATGCAAATGGTGATTCAAGTGTATGATGTATGCATATTGCTCATTTGAATCTTTTTGACTCTTATGGACTCAATTAATGAAATGAAAGCTGTCTGTTACGTCAGAAAGCTGTGGACTATGAGCAAGAGATGAATTTGGTGCACCATTGAAAGAGATGAACAAAATGATGAAGAAAGGGTGGATGAAACCTAGTAGAAGCACATGCAAGGCTCTAAGTTCTTGTTTCCAGCTCCAAATTGAAGTGGAGATGAGAGAAAAATGAAAGAGATGGAGATCCAATAAGAAAAGAGGAAATGCGGTGAAGAAACGATGGTTACCCCCTTATAACTCAATTTTTTTGGACTTTTGTATGCAAGTTCAATTGTTTTGGAAAATTACAGTTTAAGCCAATTGAGCTTCAAGTGGGCTAAGATGGTTCCAAATTGAGCTGGGGTGAATATGAAAGTTGACCCACAAGATGAAATGCATATAATACAATTAATGTAGTACCAAAATAATGCAACAATGTGATTATAAATTACATGAAGGTCCTCAACTACCTAAGTAAAACTCAAACCCAACTACGCACTGAACTGAGACCCACTAAAAATTAAGAACAAGTGGATTAAGACTAAAATACGCATATTAATAGGAAATCAGGCTTAATTAATACAATTTATAATTAAGTCGGGTCGGGACCTTACAGAGCCTCTGTTGGATAGTGCGTGTTCTGGTAAGCATGATTGATGTCAAATGAAAGATCATGATGAGTGAGTGTTAAGTATTGAAAAGCCCCGGCAATACTCCTGTCTTAGTAAAATCATTCAGAAGATTTGAGCTTGAGCTGGAGGAAGAACCTTTGTAAATGCTTGGAGAACCAAGGGGTTTGCACCCAATCATGGATGTTCGGTTGAGTAAATCTGTGGCATAATTGGTTTGAGAGAGAAAGAGTCCTGTTTTGGTGTAGCTAACTTCGAACCCCAAGAAGTAATGAAGCTAGCTCAAATCTTTCATTTCAAAGATAGTGTTTACTTGTACTTTGAGATGAGCAACCCATGATGATCAGGTTATCAACATACAGCAGGACAACACTGATGGAGCCTTGAAATTGTCAAAAGAACAAGGGTCTACATAGGTGTGATGAAATCCCGGACCCAAGAGGTAGGTAGAGAACCTGTCATACCAGGCCCTGGGCGCCTATTTTAATCTATTACAGGGACTTGTGAAGTTTGTATATATGTGTAGGAAAACTTGAATCAACAAATCCAAGGGGTTTCAACAAATAAATATCTTCGTCCAGAATACCATGTAAGAAGGCATTTGTTACATCCGTTTGATATAGACTTCATTTGAAATAAGTTGCTAATGTAAGAATCAGACGAATTGTTGCTTGTTTCACCACTGGGCTGAATGTTTCAGTATATTCCACACCATATTCCTAGTGAAAACCTTCGGCAGCCAACCGTGCCTAGTGTCATGAAATGAACCCAACTTGATTATATTTTAGACGAAACACGCATTTACAGTCAATGACATGTTTACTCGAAGAAGGAGGAATAGAGACCATGTTCCTTGCCGTTGAAGTGCAGAAAACTCATCTGCCATTGCCTGTCTCCACGCAGGAGACTTGGATGCTTCTGTGAAGGAGTTGGGCTCATCTAAAGTGTAATAATCATTGGTAGGAAATGAAACGGGATATTTTTTTGCTGACCATGCTTTCTTATTCACTATTTCGGATTTCGACCTTGTTCCCATGGAATGTTTACTTGAATCAAGTAGGCGAGTTTTTGGGATTAGATGAGATGGAGCATGTGTTTGAACAGTTGGAATGGCAGTGGCAGAAGGATCTTGGGGCTCTGAGAAAGCTATGTTTATTTGATGAGATTGGGCAGAGGAAGGTGGTTGTTGTACATGCAAGGAAGCATGTGTTGACGGAGCTGATGTGTGAGTAGATGTCATCTATTGGGGATTAGTGGATGGAGTAGAAGAAGGCAATGAAATAGACACAATTTGGTTTTTTGGAAGAAGAATGTGAACAGGTGGGAGTAATAGTGGGTTGTTGCATTGTTGGGAAGATGGAAAAGGACAAAGGATTGATGGTTGTGCAAGTAAGGGTGTTGGTGACTGATTGGTATAGGTGGAACTAAATTGACGAAACCATGGAGAGAACTGAGAAGTGATGGAACCTGAGGGAGATTTGATAGTGTGACCAGAAGACAATGGGAATGAGGATTCATCAAAGACAACTTGTCTAGAAGTGTGAATTCTACCGGTAGCATCCTTTTTTATGTAAGTTGTAACCTATGATCAGACAATGTTTGGTTCTATAATCCAATTTGTGAGAAGTATACGGTCTCAGCCAGGGATGACAAGAACAGCCAAAAACTTTCAGGTAAGTGTAATTAGGTTTGACATTGAACAATTTCTCCCATGGTAAAGTAAATTGCAATTTCTTCGCAGGTAACCTGTTGATAAGGTAAATGGCAGTGGAGAAGGCTTGAACCCAGTAGTCAAGTGGCACAGAGGCTTGAAACAGTAGAGTGAGCCCTGTTTCAGTGATGTGCGTGTGTTTCCTTTCCGCACAACCATTTTGTTCACGCGTGTAGGGGCAAGAAAGCTGCTGTAAGACGCCACAGCTTTGAAACAGTTGTTTCGAGCGAGAGTAAACATACTTTCCACTACCATCAGTTCGTAAGCATTTTATTTTTGAAGAAAACCAATTTTCAACTTCTTGTTTAAAGTGGAGAAAGACAGTAAATGCATCAGACTTGCTATGCAATGGAAACAACCATGAATATTTAGAGAAATCATCCACAAAAACAATGTAGTATTTAAACCCTGCTACAGAAGTAACAGGGGCAGGTCCCCAAATGTCACTGTGAATTAGTTCAAGAGTAGAGGAGGAAAAGGAAACAGATTTAGAAAATAGAAGCTGATGACTCTTCCCATGTTGACAGTATTCACAAAAAGAAACAGATTTGGAGCCCTGAACTAGAAGAGATGATGCCATTTTCTGAATGGTTGAGGAAGACGCATGCCCCAGCCTTTGATGCCAGGTGTTTATTGAAGTTTTCTCTCCTAGGAAAGCAATGGGTGCAGTGGGGCATGTGAAAAAGTAGTTGTGTGAAATGGATAGAGGCCATTGCTATTCAGTCCTCGGACAAGAATCCTGTCCGAAGGACGATCCAGTATGACGAATCCAGAGGAGTCAAACACAAATGAACAATTGTTACCCTCGTGAATTGATGAACAAATAGTAAATTGGATGAAATTGCAGGGACATGAAGTATATTATTCATTTTAAAAGAGCCAGAAAAATTGGATGAAATTGCAGGAACATGAAGTATATTATTCATTTTAAAAGAGCCAGAAGAAGTGTTTGAAATTAGAGCTAGCAAAACACAGCCCAATCCGCTAACCCAACCCGGCCTGACCCATTTTGACCTGCCAAACCCGACTTGTTCAAAATATGGGTCGGTCGTGGGTCAGGTATTAACAACCCGTAAAAATACGGCCGGGTTAGGGTTGACCTGCCTAACCCGCTCAACCTGGTTAGATTTCCCATATTTTTATAGTCAAAACTGTATTGAACGTGTGACTTTGTGACTCTTTGTCTTCCACTTCGCTGTTTCAATAGCTGTCTTGAAAGTTGAATCTTCATATATTCCTTTTTTTTCTAAATCAATCTCCGCTTTCCCATCTCTACTGGGCTCTACAAATCTTAGATCTTGATATTGTAACTTTGATAGATTGCTGGTTGGAGATCTTCACTCTCCCTACAAATACACTTCATCTTCAACAACTTTGTGTTGCAAGCCTGCAAGTAAGTTTTCAATTTTTTTTTAAAGTTATTATTCTCTTTGTTCTTCAATGTTTTACAAGTAACCCTTTACATTCCACCATTAAAAGAACTTTATCAACCTCATGGCCTTCATCTCCCTCCTTCAAGACCATTCATTTACATCCTAAATACCATAATCTCCATTAACCCTAGCCTCACCTGCAACTTATCCCAGCCGCGTCCACTCCATCATCTGTTCCCAATCTCACATGCCGTGTAATATAGGCTACAATAGAGTTCTTTTTTGGCTTCCCCTTTTCATAAGGATAAGGAGAGTAGGAGACCCTTTCTTCTGACTTCTGAGAGACTAAGATTTGATAAATATGCATCCAAATTCCAAGTGGGCCTAGAGGTCGTCAGCAAGTAGGAGAACATTCTCCCCCACGGGCCCCATCTATCACTAATCACCCTACAAAAAAACTTCTTGTCTTCCCAGACGAGTTACTTGAATATTAATCTTAGAACATGCAACTACAAGTGTCTCACAAATAGGTCATGGTGGGCTAACCCAGCCTAACCCGCACCAAATTCGGGTTAGGTGGGTCTGGTTAACCGGCCATGGGCGCGAGTTGGCTATTTCCAACCCGTTTGTAAAACGGGTTGAGTTACGGTTGGCAAAAAAAAATGGGGTTCAGGCTAAACCCAACCCGAATTGTCTCAACCCAACCCATTTGCCACGTCTATTTGGAGCGGAGGAACCTATATTGGAGATTGACAAACCTAGATCGTTGCCCACAGCAACCTTCTCTTTTCCTCTGTTGTTGGAACGCACATCTAGATTCTGAAGATCATTGGTGATATGAGATGTGGCTCCAGAATCTGCAAATCAGGTTTGATAGTCTGGGGAGAACGAAGTCACCATTGCTACAAGTTGAGCATGGTGATGCCTCCCTCGATAGAAAAAATCCATAAGATGATAGCAATCAAGAGTTATGTCACCAGTTCAGTTGTAGATTTGACAGCAAGGCCGAGACGATGACTGAGAAGCAGTTGAATTTGGTTGATATGTGCGTCTTTTGTTCCTTCCTCCACACTGGCTGCGTCCTCCCCCATAAGTCATGAACCTGTGGCCTGGTTTGCCACTTCCTCTGCTTGATCGGCCACCACTGTTGGAAACAGTTTCTGTAGATGCAAACAAAGCAGCATTGTGATCCCAGATTGAAGTGTGAGATGCTTCTAGATTGAGTTTTTCACAAAGAAGAAGAACATGTAATTTATCAGGAGTAATCAGAAATGATCTATTGCAAATTGATGTCTTGAAAGGTCCATAGTCAGATGGCAAGCCATTCAGAATGTTAATCATGTTGGGTTTATGTCTTGTATTCTGGTTTAGCCGGATGAGTCCACTGGGTTAGCCAGGGACTGGTTTAAGGTCAAGGGTATTTTGGTACTTGTACCGGGGCTTTCTTGGTGGCCAAGAAAGCGGAGATTATATATATGTATAGTCTGTAACCCTAGATCTTGCGGCGGCGGCAGTTGCCCGTGGTGTTCCCACACCACGTAGGAGAGATGAGGTGAGAGTGTGGGAATCTCTTGTATACTTTACTTGTCATAGTGAAGATGTTCGTCCTCCTGTGCCCGTGGATGTAGCCCGGTTTGGGTGAACCACGTAAATCTCGTGTCTCTTCTTGTGTGTGGCTTGTTATTGTTGATCTTGTGATTCATGGATGCGCACAATGGGTGACTGTCAGAAAATCACAACAATTGGTATCAGAGCCACAACAATTGGTATCAGAGCCGAGGTTGGTGTTCCTCGGGTTTCTGAACAAGGTGGAGATCGCTCAGTGGCTTGGAGGTTGTGCGCATGAAGATTAACTGAGATCAGGTTCGTGATCTTTGGTTTGGCCACGGATTGGAGTTTCCAATTGGGGAAGAAGAAGATGAGATTGGGTTCTCCCGTCTCGCTGGGATGGGAAGAAAAAGATTCACATGTTTTTTCAGATCTCGGAGAAAATCGCGGCTGGTTGGATTTCCGGGCTTTCAGATCTGAGAAGGGGAGAAATCGGTCCGAGGAAGAAAACCGGAGGTGATCACTGCTGCAAGAAGACCGGAAGAAAAAGAAAAAAAAAATTTTCTGTAATCACCGGTAGCCGGCAGTTCGCAGCACATCGTCAAGCCACCGCCGCCTCTGCTGCCCCACTCGGATCGCCGGAGAAGATGCACGTAGAAGCCGTCGCCGCCCACCTGCACCGCCGCTGCCAAGAATAGCCACACCGTTCGCTTGCCGCTCGCCGCGTTCGTCTTCCGCGATCGCCGTCGCTGCAGCTGCAATCGCCTCGCCGCTATTCTCGCCAAGCATCGCTGCCGCCGCCATCTCCTTCCATTGTCGATCGCAGCTTGCTGCTGCCGTGCAGCGTCGTCGCGGAGGCCGCCGTTCTGCCGCGCGCCCCTGTCCGGAATATCAGGCCGAGCGCCGTTCCTCTTTCGCTCGCTGCGTTCGTCTCCCGCGGTCGCCGTCGCCGCCGGAGTGGGTGCCGTCCACCGCTGCGACCCCCGCTACCGTCGCCGAGGACGAAGACACGCGGACGCTGCCGCTGCTGCAGAACCCGTGACCAGAGGAAAGAGGGAAAAGAAGAAGGGCATTCGGGCCGGGTCAGGTCAGGTTCGACCCGACCCGGTTGCAGTACAAGCCCAGCGTCTGGTTTCCAGGTTGGGTTCGGGTTCCGGGTCGGGTCCAGTTCAGGTCAGGTGTGATTCACCTGGCCTGTTTAAAGCAAAGCCCATAGTTGCGGGTCGGTTCTGGTTTTAGGTCGGGTCGTTTCGACCCAACCCGCGGTGACAGCCCAGTCCAGCAGAACAATTGCAAGTCGGGCGGGGTCGGGTAAGACCTGACCCATGTTCGCAGAGCCCAACCCAGCAGTGAATCCAGCAGTTCCGAGCCAGTTCGGGTCGGGTCCGACCTGACCCGTGTGCTGTTCAGCCCAGTGCAACAGAGTGACATCAGCAGTGAAGTCAGCAACGGTCAAAGGCCAGATTTGACCAGTTTCAACGGCTGAAATTGTTTCTGCGATATCTTAATCGTCTGATGTCCGATCGGAGATCCGTTTGCGCCTACAGACTCGTTTCGAGTAGATCTACGCAGTGGAAGAGGTTGATTGGCTGCTTGACTGTCAAGGAGGAGGTTTGACCGATTGGAGCGTAGAAACTTGTTTCTGCGATATCGGAACCATCCTGAGTCGAATTTCAGATCCGTTTTTTTCCAGCGTGCTCATGGTGACGAGATCTATATATTGATACAGAAATCTGGAGGAGATCTGAACAGATGTGGATTCAGGCTAGAATCAGGTCTACTCGACCTGGTTGTTGTTGCAAACCCAATAATAGGAGTCGCCGGCCTAGTTGCAAAGGGTTTGCTGATTCAAACGAAGTTATTCGTTTGGGGTTCACATGATCGCATGTGATATTGTTCATTTTGCCAGAGCCAAGCCGGAAAAGCAGTAAGGAGGAGCTGATATGTCAGCAGTTGTCAAACATTTGTTTGATTGATTGATCGGAGGCCCGGTCAAATGGAGTTTTTTTATCGCTCGGAGGCAGAGGTTTTCTGCAATGGAGTCATCTGGACTTGTATTCCCGATCTGTTTTGCTTGCATGCTTGTGGTGATTGGATCTTCACAGTGATGTTGAAGATGGGGCAAGATGGTGAGTGATTCAGATATCACTCAGATTCGTCAATGGTTTCGAGCTTTTAGTTCGAGGTGGAGTTTGACGAGATGAACTTTGCTCAAAGTTCATGTGCTGGTTCAACATGTCAAAGTGTTGAAGAAGACTGCATCCCTGGTGCAGTGACGTGCCATTCAGCAGGGTACGTGAAGACATTGCCGGTTTTATCTCCTAGTAACTCGAGTTGTACGGAGTTGTACGGAATTCAAGCCAAGGTGGAGATTGTTGGGTTTATGTCTTGTATTCCGGTTTAGCGGAATGAGTCCACTGGGTTAGCCAGGGACTGGTTTAAGGTCAAGGGTATTTTGGTACTTGTACCGGGGCTTTCTTGGTGGCCAAGAAAGCGGGGATTATATATATGTATAGTCTGTAACCCTAGTTCTTGCGGCGGCGGCAGTTGCTCGTGGTGTTCCCACACCACGTAGGAGAGATGAGGTGAGAGTGTGGGAATCTCTTATATACTTTACTTGTCATAGTGAAGATGTTCGTCCTCCTGTGCCCGTAGATGTAGCCCGGTTTGGGTGAACCACGTAAATCTCGTATCTCTTCTTGTGTGTGGCTTGTTTTTGTTGATCTTGTGATTCATGGATGCGCACAATGGGTGATTGTCAGAAAATCACAACAATTGGTATCAAAGCCACAACAAATCAGGATGTCCTCATCATCAACAGGACACAAGGCAACTACAAGGTAATCCAAACATCGTAAGCAAATGTGAGGACAGTGACTTCAGCAAGAACTCTCTCTGTTAAGGTCGCATCGATCCAGCATAAGAATGTTCTGATCTTATTGAATCCAATGAATGTATTGAGGATTCACCTCTTTTGTTACATCTCCATCATCAGCTAGCAAGAATTCTGATGGACAACAGTTTGAGCCATCAATGAATCCTACTAGTCCATGTGCTCTGAGCACAGGTAGAAATGGGGACTTCCAAAGCAAAAAATTATGATAATCTAGCTTAACAGATACAAGATTTGCAATGTTTGAAACTAGAAATGGAGGAGCATGAGTAATAGAAGTAGCAGCTGATGATAGAAACATGACTTGAAACAATAAGGGAGATCGGTTGAAAAAGCTAATTGTCGAAGAACTTCAAGATAAACTTCCTTTGTAGAAGACTGAGCGAGTTCGATCTGAAAAGCAAGATGATGAAATCAAGAAAAATCCGCTACGAGAACAATAGACAAGCACGATTTATTGACAGTGATTTGTTGATGGCGATCTTGAGAAGATGAAAACACTGAAGCAGCAGTTGTGAAGAACATCGTAGAGATCGATCTTTGATCATAATCTGTAGATGGTAATCTAAAGATGATCAACCGAGAACAAACATATAAAGCAATTAGAGGAAGAAGATCAATCAACAAGGAAAGATCTTAAATTTTGCGCTTCAAACGAAGAAATCGTGATGATGAAGTCGAACTGGGAAAGAATCCTCCATGGGTAGCAAAACACAGATGATCTGATGATCTACAGAAGACGATGTGTAGCAGCTCTATTGAGCATGATGATCTTGACCAAATATAAGGATCGATTGCGGTTTCTCTCAATGCTCTGATACCATGAGAGCTTCATTCATAGACCAATACAGAAGAAGAAAAAGAAGAGAGAAGGAAGAAGATAGAGGAGAAGATGAATGTTTCATTCATTTGCTTAATGCATTACAAGGAGTACCAGCCCTCTTTATATATACAGGGATAACTCAACTACTTACCGTTGTCATTGAATATTGTTACTAACTAATCATTCATTACAATGTCCTGAGTTAGACTGCTGTAACTGATTGCTAACATCAGCTGATAGTATCGCTTGTGGCTAAAAGGCTTTGAGTCAGTTGTCTCATGTTGGTTAATAATATAGTCAAGCGACAAAAAGATCACAAAATATAACCCTAAAAATTTGAATTATAGTGTCAACTTCAATGACTATTTCTTTTGATCCAGCTATCGTCTTGGAAGCACAAATACTCAGCCTTTGGCAGTTGCTATTGTTGGGAGCAAAATGAGGCCATTTCAAAGATTAAAAAACAATTTTCGTCCAAAACTTGCTATTTTTTGAGTCCATGTGAGCCAGAATTTTTGTGGAATATCTTAGAAAGTAATTTAGAGGTAGTCCAAGGGTTTTTATGCAATTTGAGGTTTTCCAATTATTTTTAGTAATTTTTAGTATTTTGGGAAAGGTAGGGGTTTAATATATGTAAGACATTGTTATGTTTCTATTAAAAAATCTGAATTTTAATTTCTTTGTGGTATTTTCCCTTAGTTCTTTCTTGTGAATTCAGAATTTATTATAAGGTAGGTCCATTGTCAAATAAATTATACGTAAAGCATGAGATTTAGCTTTTTTTTTTCTTTTTCAATTATTTGATTATATTTCTAATATAATAATATTACAGTGGCATAAATTTGATTGAAGTAAATTTTACTAGAGAGGCAATACTAAGTGGATTCACTTTGAATTTTACAATTCGCCCACTCGATTTTTGGGATGCAGTGGCTGGCTCTAAGATTTTCGTTTAAGGGGAGTGAACCCAAATAGATGGTTGGGCTTTGGGGGCAAAAGGAATATTCCTCATGTAAAATTTGGAAACAGACCAATAATTTTCATGCATATAGGTTTTTGAAGCTGAACGAGTTCCAATAGGGACGGCTGCCCCCATATGGAAATATGTAGGTCCACCCTCGTGGGACAGGCTCAAAGAATTCTCCAAATCTTACTCTCAACACATTTAAACTTACTCTCGACAAATTTAAACTTATCAACCAATACCCAATATCCATAGTTTAAGATTATGAGGGTTCTTTCTTGAAGGTTTTTGGGCCCCGAATTTATTCTAGAGTGTAGTTCAATTACTACTTTTATGCAGTGAAAAAATAAAAGTGATCAAGCATACAAAGAAGGCGACACAATATTTAACATAAAAACCTAAATGGGAAAAAACCACGAGTCCAAAGTGGACAAAATCAAATACTAACTTCTGCAATTATAAGATATACTGACAATCCTATAGTCAGTCCATCGATACAAGGCATTGTAGTTGTTCTTGCAAGAATGCTTGACATGTTGTCCCTTAGTGTCCTGTTATTAGCGCTTTGATTACCACCACAAACGAATCTCTAATATGAAAGAATAATCTCCTACAAAGATGTAGAAGCTATAAATCTCCTATGAAGAAGTAGAAACACCAACTCGAAAACTTGCAGCTTTAGCCCAACTCTCATAAATGCTCTAGATAGAATCTCTAATGTATAATCTTAACTCAGAATATGGAGAAGGTGTCTTCAGGATTGAAAGGAACACCCTATTTATAGCCCATAATTCGTGCCTTAGGATTAAAGTCCAAATCTAAACAAAACATGCAACTCTGGCATAAAAAGGAAAGAAATCCGTGCATGTCAGTGGGATTTTACCTCATGCGCGCTCTAGCGCAGGTAAGCGCATGCTCTAGTGAAGGTAAGTGCTCACTAGAGCGCAATCTTTGCGCATCCAATTATTTTGCAATCCTTCTGTCAGGCTTCAACGCGATCGCCTCTATCTTGCCAACTTGAGCCCGTGCACTATTTTCTAATTTCTTTAAATCAGCACTTCTTACGACATGATCAACAGTTCATACTAAAGAATAAAAAATATGGATCAATGGACTAAAGTTTTGTCTAATACATGAATCAGCCAATACAAAAATCCCAACAATCTCCCAAAACTTTATATACATTCAATTTACCAAAAAATAATTCAAAATTACATTGAATAAATTGAAATTGCAAAAAATATTTGTTACCATCAGCTCTACAATCAATTGAAGAACACAATCTGTTCTATCAGAATACATCTTCAACTCCATGAATCATCTTTAGAACTTACTCCCCATTAATATCTCACTCTCCCCTCCCCCCCTCCCCCCCCCCCCCCCCCCCCCCCCCCCCCCCTTCTTTGGTCATTGATAAATTTATGGGGTCATAATGCAGCATGTTTGTCAATCAACTTCCAGCAGTAACTCCCCCTCAATAGTTTCTTTTTCTTAATGACATGCTTATATCAGCACTAAGATGGGGCTTAATCTTCTTGATCAAGGGTTATCGGATTTTGGTACCTGCACTTGCCAATTGGAGAACTTTAGAATAACGTGTACCAAAATGGATGGTAAGTCTTCTTTCTTAACTTAGATTATACTTAATAGGGTGCAGAAAACTGAGTTTTCCAATGCATGTTTTTTTACGAAGCTTTCAGTTTATTGAAATGGGGACTAATCGTGCTCGAAAATGGAAATGTGCAAAGGATTTGAGTCCAACAGTCATGCACTTTAAGCGTTTAAGAAGAATGAGAATTAACTATAGTTCATCATTAATTTTCCTTTTATTTACATGGGTTCAAATGCTATGACCTCGGGGATGCAAGTTGTTTACAAGCTTTGAAACATTTACAACTCCTCCCTCTAGTCTCAGATGTGATCTAAATTCAAATTTGACAAGAAAATACAGAAAAAATGCAAAAAATGAGAATACAGGGGGGAGTGACCGTAGGCCACCGTCACTGGCAGACAGTAGCCAAATGGCCACTGTTTGCTTTCTGTTCTGTTCTGTTTCGCCTCTGTGACTTCTTGAGACGTAGGAACTTGTTTCCTTTGAATTTGGAGTATTGAATGACCACCACAAGTGCTTGATTTTGCCGTGGAATCGACTCAAACCTTTGATGATCATCACTTTTTAGGTTACGGACTGTTTTTGTACAAATCCGAAGAGGGCACTATATGAAGCCAAAGTTGTATCATTCTGACCCTATGATTTTCAAGGGTTAGAATGAAGCCTAAAGAGGCTTGTTTACAACTTCTATGATGGCCTAAAACCCCTCCAAGTGAGAAAATCAAAGGAAAAAGATGTCATCCAAGTGACCTTTGCATATGCCTTCCTTAAGTGAAGTGTATGTTTTTTCCTCTTCTCTGAATTATTTCTCACCATGAATTGGTGAAAGTGAGAAGAAGAAGTACGTTGAAGTACTAGAAATGCCTCGTGACTTGCTTGAACTTGCTTGATCTTGCTATAAAGTTTGCTTTTCTTCCCTGTCTTTCTCTCTGTTTGTCTCTGTATGCTTCTATCTCTTCCTAAGAGTTCAAATATTCCTTTTTATAGACTTTAAAGGCAGTTTTTGGGCGTTAGAGGAAGTTGAAAGTCAAAAGGAAGTAGAGGGAACCGTCAAAAACTACAGAAACTGCTCCAGGGGTGACAGTGACCGTAGTCGCGATCACTCCCCAGATATATTTTTGGACTTTTGCATACGTGACCCATTTTCGCCTGTTTGAAGCCCGAATGATGTCTGATCTTACGAAAGGTGGAGGGATGCTTTTTGACACTATTTTGAATGTGTGATAAAAATTTCAACTTGATTTGACCTTTGGAAGTTGGTCAACTTCCTTATTGACTTTTCGTGAAAATGGGCATTTGTTTCAGCTGTTTGAGGCCTAAATGACTTCAGTTTGGTTTGGAACTTAGAGGAACTAATGTAAGTGGTATCTTGGAATTTCCATCTAAATTTCATGCAATTTAGATGTGTGCAAGAAAGATTTCGAACAGTGAACCATTTGTTGCATGTTCTAAGTCACTATTCACTCTATACTGTAGGTAGTTAACTTATGTTCTACCCGAACAATATTCAATTAACTTGAAACTTTGAGAAATTTATCTTTAACATATTTTGAATCTCTATTTCTAATTTTATCATCTTTGGCTCAGTGAAAGTATGATTTTAGCTAGTGACCTCTAAGGTTCGGGGGTCATTGTCTTCTAAGCTGATATACAGTGGAAGTAAAACCAAACAAAGTCATCTTGACTTGAAAATTTGCAGAATCTCCTTTGAGCATGATTGAAGCTTTATGCCTAAGTTTTATTAATTTTGGAAGTTGGGAGGCAGGACTTTAGTCAATGACCCCGTGGCTTAGGGGTCACTGATCCAAAGTTGACATGTTTAAAGACTTTGGGTCAAATGATGTCCATTTCAGCTGAAATTTTTCAAAGTTTCCCTTAAGCATAATTTGAGCTTCATCCAGGAGTTTTAGCTAATTTGATCTTCATGAGGTGTCACTTTTTGCAGTGACCTCATAGAGCTCAATAGATATCTATCTGAACCAAGTTTTGGTCCAAATGATATCCAAATGCTCTGAAATTTTGAAGGATAGTCTTTGAATGTATTTGAAGGCATTCCACTAAGTTTTACCTTATTCTGAGCTATAGAAATATTAATTTCCACAGTGACTCCCAAGAGGCTAGTAAACAATCATTAAAGCTTGAGTTTAAGTTGAAATGAAGTCAAAATGTTTTGAAACCTTGAAACATCATTCTTAGGCATATTTGTGGAGTTGTCATGAGATTTTCATCAGCTTCGAACATCTAGATGTTGTAGTTGGCTTGTCATTCCACAATTCTAGGGTTTGTGGACCCTTGCCTTGTTGCACCATTTGTAAGAAAATTTTTTGATAGGTCAACAAGTGCCCCTTCAAGGTGCAATGATTAAAGTATGAAAATCATTGTACCTTGAAATAGCCAATCTGTAGGCATGATGAATAGTTTGATGAAAAAGGTTTTGTCAAGCTAGTTTATAGGCCTAAACTTGAAATTTTGAAAGTTTTAGCAAAAACCATGAAGAGTTGAATGATGGAATTTGGTAAAAACATAAGCATTCTGAGTTTCTCTGTCCTATTTTCACAAATATCAAAAGTAGCATCTCTATAAGGACTATGAGGAACACCCATAAAAGAAATCCCTAAGGTATTTAAAAAATTCAGAAGTTTATGAATTTTGCTTGGATTTTAGAAATGAATTTAATTTTCTTATGACCTATTTATCACATATATCCAAAGTAGTATCTCTGTGGGGACTGTGGGGAACACTTATAAAAGAAATCCTCATCATTTTAAGAAAAATCAAACTTTGAATTTAAAATGGATTTGGGTTTGGAATTTTCATGGATTTTTAGTTCATTTTCAAAAAAATCAAAGTTAAGGTTTTGACTTGGCTTGACATGAGTTGAGATGGAATTTTGAAAAAAGGTTGACTTGCGTGGGTTTTGATGTAAAATAATTTGAGATGACAGATTTGGCTCAAAATCAAGTTTGACACAAGGTAATTTTGAAGTTTGGGTTGATTTGGAAAGAAAACCCCTTTCTGTTTTATAATTTCCCCAAAAATAACCCCAAAATAGGATCAATTTATTATAGGAAATTTATTTCTTTTGTAAAATACCCTAAGTAGGCCTACTATACTGTAGGGATTTGAACGATCACATTTGAGAGAGTGGGCCACTAAGTAGTGAGTCTCACTGTTCAAAATCACAATGACCGTCAGGTGAGATAATGGCTGTCACGCCCCAAACCCAATAATTGGGGATTTATTGAGGATTCTGAGGCGTAACACGTACTCGTGACAATTCATGCCATAACAAGACACGTACGAACTGTCACAAGGGTGATCTCACAGGTATGTATGAGGAAGATTCATAAATACGTATTAACAAGTACAATTTAATTAAGCAGAAACCTGGAGAATTCACCTGTACATATCATAGGCATCAATAAAATATTAACTTCAATTCATTAAATAAAACAAAGTCTATCAATTATCCCAACTACATGCATAAAGTATGAAAATCCATAAATAATACAAAATATATCAAGTGTCGAGATGAACCCTAAGTTAATCCATGGCTAAGCTAAGTCAACCCAAAATAACCCTGTTGCGCACTGATAAGGAGGATCACGAAAAGACATCTTCCTCGTTCCACTCATTCACATCCCGAGGTAACGCTGGGGTTCCATCCGGGAGCGCACTGAGTGCCGAACTGGCAACGGGTTCCGTACCTATAACATCATGGTAACATTGTTAACACAACGGTTAAGCAAAGATAAGGATACATGAGCTTAATATGATAGATCAATTGAATTAAAATGATATAATGATTAAAAGAGAGCAATCTTGAAATCTAGGCACTTATGCATATGAGTAAGCATGAATAGGGAATCATGAATAAAAGAACATAATACCAAATGGCAACCACATTGCTATCTCCTCTCTAGCAAGAGAGTAAATTGATCTGTGGGAAATCACTAGCGATTGGGCCAGGGCTGACTAGCTACCTTAAGAGCGTCGACTGACTCTTCTGATAACTACTGCAATAGACAACTGATAAAATACTCCTATTTGGTCCCGTTGAATCTCCTATGGGGTATAAGCTAAGTGGCGCCGACTTTAAGCATGTCGGAATTAATTTGATACCCATGTTCAACATATACTGATCTGTTTATAATTATTAGGAAATGTATTTCAATCTTGATAGAAATATCAATCATAGAATCACAACTAAGTAGAGTACTGATCATTAATAATGCATACTAATATAAGCTATCATGTTGAGGTCAAGGTTGCTATCAATATAAATGTAATTAGATTGAGAGGTTATCAAAGATGGTTACTGTAACACTCCGATCCCCTTTGAGCCGGATTCGTGGCTCATTAGCCATGGACTCCACCGTAGCTCAGCCGTGAAATGTATCAGATCAGAGGTGGAAGATGACCAGTTTAGCTGTGTATTGAAGGGAACCACGGTTAAGCCGTAGTACAAGGTGTATACGGCGAAGCCGTAGGTCACCCATGGCTAAACCGTAAGACATGGCAAATCAGAAATAAAACTTAGGATAATGGTGTGACCTTGTAGGGCTAAAATACAGGTTAACCACCCATGTAAACCGGCCCAATGGATTCTTTGGATCACATGAATAGTTTATTAGACTGTGACTTATTCATGTGAGCATTGATTTACTGTTAAGCACCTCTCCATGAGTGTTGGTTTAAGGGACTTCGGTGCACGTGAGGATTTCATTGCAACACTTTAATGACAACGGTGCATCGAATAACTTAAAACTACATTAACATGCACGGTTAGTGATAGTGAACAACTAGATCAGGGTGGGCTTGTAATTAACCTTGATTCCGTATTAATCTGAGATGCATTGCATATTGTTTACAGTCTTGCCCTCTGTTCTGCTAATCTATGTTTATGCATTACGAAGTCAATTTGCTTTCGTCCTGTATTCGTTTTATTCTTCGTTCCGCACTAAGCTTTGATCTGTGCTGTGCTATGCTCTGTATATCTCTGGCTTTGTATATCTCCGATTATTTTTGGGTATTCCCTGGTGGCTCTGCCCAGAGATTAATACGTGAGGATAAGATCCGGTCTTTGCCATCGGTGAGTCCAAAGCGGATAATCTCCCTTCTTTTGGGATTTGATTTGATTGGTATTAGTCTGGCTCTACTCAGCCTCAGCCCTAGGATGCCCGACAGGGTTACCTCTGGCTTAGATCTCTGTATTACTGCAGTGTCGCTTTGTCTTGGGACCCCGGAACCCAGGAAACCGAGACCCACTTGTACCCTTGGCCCGGTCAGTGGCGTTCTCATCTGCTTTGTTTTGCTCTCTATTGGAGAGAATATGGTTAATGTAGTAGCCACTTAGTTCAGTATTTCTATGCTTTGATTCACATATCATGCTTTACTTCTATGCACGATTTGCTTAGCATACTAATATGAAACTCTGTTATTACTATTCTGTCATTATTCACTTTGATACTATGAGTGTTTCATCCCTGTTACTTATATTTGCTGGATCGTTGTATTCACTGTGTTGTCTGTGGTGTTGCAGGCACAGATCCCTTGCCCAGCTCCCCGACGGTCGAGGAGGCTGCAGGGCAGAGCCTAGAGGCACCGTCTGGTTTGGCAGAGTGGACCTGATCACCTCTGCCGAGTGCGTACATGCATATCTTACGTGGCTTTCTGTTTTGGGTTTTGGTTTTTGGAGATTTTGTATTTGGCACCTGAGACTTTGCTACTCTGTATATTTGTACATCTTGATTTTGTCGTGTACTCAAACTTGTATTTCGTTTTCAAGTATTGTCTTTAGCTTTATCTTTTCCGTTCCGCATTTGTTTTGGCTTCCGCTATTTCTTTGTTGCTATGATATCTACAGCTTCCGCGTTCGTTTATTTCGCACGTGTTAGATCCCTTGTGTGTGTGCATCTAGACTGGGTTTGGATGCACGTGCATGGGAGTACGTGTGTCACAGGTTGGCTTTCGCTAACCCCCGATTTCTGGGCTTGGGTTGTGATAGTTACTAGCCAACCCTATGCTAGATAATCCGGGTTTCTAAGGTCATTCAATACGGTGTATTCATAAGACATTCGTGTCATTGTATTACCATTCTCGGTGTTACCTCATGTATATGAAGAACACTTCATCTTATACTAACATTCATGACGTGACATTGAAAACTAACCGGAGAATCAAGATGGAAAGAGTGACAGCTCAACACTCTTCCTTCTCCACGTTCAGTTACCGTTGGGCTGGTTGGTGTAACAAAGGATCCACTTCTATGGTCATAAATAGTCTTAGAGTAAACCTACAACCTATGGTAAGGGTGGGTGGATACCTTGGTCTCTTTCTAGGGTAAAAGGGTGTAACCCATCACTAGGCTACTCCGTAGACTATATAAAGTCCATAGTCAAGCATGAAATCCATTTTTGGAACACATTTCTATAAACTACAGGTTAAGCTTACCCGACCGATCGGGTATTGGTCCGACCGGTCGGACTACCTACAGAGGCAATTCGACCGATCGAGCTTCAGAAGGTATATTGGCCGACCGATTGGACTACCCAGGGGGGCAATTCAACCGATCGGGCTTCAGGACCGACTAGTCAGCCCTGAAGCACTCTGTTTCGAGTGTGTTCAGTTTCCTACCAATTTTCTCTTCCATTCCTCTATTCCACCTACATTCAAACCAACATAGAGGCTTCCATTCCACATTCTTAGGTTCCCTAAATGACCACTATCATCTATTCATCCCAAAATCCTTTGAAATCATGAATTAATTCCATACTTTATCCATTGAGCTGTAAGAAGGGTAATTCACAAGAATACATCTAGAACCAAGAAATAAGCCATGCATGTAAAGATGATGTATCCTTATACTTGCCTTAGGCTTAGTGCTTTACTCCAATCAATTTATTTCTTGGTGTAGAGGTACAAAAGCTCTCCTAAGAAGATGATCTAGAACATGTATAGAAATATAAAAGCATGAGATGCATGCATGCCAAATCCTTGGGTTTCCTTGCCCCCCAATGGACTCAATAACTCAAATGGAGATGGGGTTTTCCTACCTCAAGTCTATGTAAGCTCAAGAAGAGAAGATGGGACTGCAAATCATTGGAAGGAGAATAAAAAAAGAGGAGAAAGAGATTGGAGAAGAAGAAAACACTCTAATCCCTTGCATGCAACAACCCAAGCTTCCAAATCACAGCAAGATGAGGAAAAGAGAGAAAGCTTGGAAGAAGAAGAAGAAAACTACAGCAACCAAGAGGAGGAAGAAGAAAGGGATGGTGGGTGTTGTTCCTTTTTAAATGAATGAGTTTCTGGAAATTCCAGATAAGCCCTCTTGGTTTCTTGGATCTTCAAGTTGGGTCAGTTGGGCTTAAATGGGCTGAAATGAGTCCAATTGAGATTGGGCTAAACATAAAAGATGTCCCACAAGATGAAATACACTCAATGCAATTAATATGAGGCATTAATGATATAAAACCATGAAAATACTAAAATACAAAAGGTCGTGAACTACCTAATAAGGTTCGAACCCAACCCAACTACCTATCCATGACCCAAACCTCTTGAGATTTGGGCTCAATTAGCCTAATAACATATTAATTAAAGTAAAACCAACTTAATTACCATAAATCATAATTATCTAGGGTTTGAACCTTACAATGGCAGAGTGAGTGATTATGGACTTGGCCAAGCCATGGACCCTATTGCCAAACAGCTTGTGTCTATGGGAAAGAGTAAGTGAAGTATTAGGCCTTGGGTTCAAACGATCACAGTGGCATGGGCCACTAAGCAATGGGTCCCAATGTTTAAGGCAGTGGGTCCCAATGTTTAAAACAGTGGTGTCTGTGAGTCAAAGGAGAGGAGCAATTGTGTCCATGAGAACTTGGTAAGATTGTGATTGTGAGAGGAGAGCTCCATTCCAAGCAGTGGGCTCCACATGCTTAAGACAACAGTGGCCGTGAGAATAAGAGTCGAGATATCAGTGGTCATGGGCTTAAGGAGGGCTAGGTAGTGGGTCCCACTGGTTCAAGACATTTTGATTGAGCAATTTTAGTGGGAGAAGAAGACTTGGCCACCAAGCCATTGGCCCCATTTGCTCAAGAAGGCAATGACCGTGAGGACATGAAGAAGTCCCGTGTCTGTGTGAGTTAATGGGCAGTCTGGACTCATTCTTTTTAAAGAGCAAGTTTGCTCTTTTTACTCGGCATATTTTCTTTTGCTTGTTTAAATAGAGAGAGAAACAGAGAGATAGAGAGATCAGAGCACCCATCTTCTCGGTTTTCTACTGATTCTCTGATTTCTAACGAAACTTCAAGTTCTTCCAACTACTTAGTATTTCTCCATGGCAGGTATGCTCTCTGAATTTCATCTTCTTTGAGTTTTGATCATGGCCGAATGGATGATTTGGGTTTTGCCCAAGATTTCTTATCTTCTTTCTTTCTCTTTATTTTTTAGATGCATAACACAACCTGATTTGAAAGATGAGTATCTTCAAGCTGCAACCCAGTTTGGCGAATATCACGGTCACAGCTAATTTGTGACTAACTGTGTGAGCATACTCATGGTCACAGCCAATGGCAACGTAGAATTGAGTCTAGGCTTGGTTCCTCCCTTCTTCTTTCTTCTTTCCTTCTTTTTTTTTTTTTTTATTATTATGCCAAAGCCCACATTGAATATCATCTCAGTCCAGACCACAACTTGCACTATTTGCAGAAGCTCACGGTCACCGCCTGTCTGTCAAATTGCTCGATTGATTTTGATTTTTTTTTTTTTTTTTTACTGTGCTTGAATCCATGAGTATTAGCCCTTTTCATGTTGTAAACTTCTCTGTTCACCAATTGGCCTGCTTGTGAATTGGCAAAAGCATAGACCCAAAAAAGTCCAAGTGCTGCTCACAGTTGAATTGTAAATTAGAGCCCCATATTTAAGCTCAACTTGATTTAGTTGGGAATGCAATGGTGCTGTCGTGACTTCCTTCATGGTGACTGATATGACTTGGAATTGTCATTAGTGGGGATGCTTCAAACCAAACAACCATTGTGGCCGAGTGCACAGGCTGTGTGGAACCCATGGTCACAATAAAAAACAAATTTTTTTTATCTTCAACACAGTAAATGGTGACATTCTGAGCTCCATCCTTTTTACAAAAATGTGATGTAGCCTTGGCATATCTGGGCAGTGCCCACTATCATAATCAACAGTGGGCGTGAAGTGCTATTTGTGGTCACTTATTTCTCAATGTATGGTGGTGCTTTTGAAATTCACTTTTGTACAAAGTTTGATGAAGTTCTTGCCATATCCAAACAATGGGCAAGTCTACAGTCATGGCCAATGCCTTACATGAGGCTCCACGGTCACTGCTAAGACCTCTTTTTTTAACTGTTTCTTCTTTCTTTTCCCTTCATATAGGTATGCTCACAGTCATTGTTTTGCTTGATGAACAATACCATTTGCTGCAACTTGCGTCCTCTTTAAGTTTGTATGAATTTCAAATGTCGAGGGTAGCTCACAGTGAAATAGAATAAGGGCTTGGCCTTGCTCTTTCTTTCCTTCTTCTTCTTCTTCTTCTTCTTCTTCTCTCTCTCTCTCTCTCTCTCTCTCTCTCTCTCTCTCTCTCTCTCTCTCTCTCTTTTAAGTTTCTCAATCCTTTGAGGTACAAATAACTCACTAATATCATACCAATCTTATGTTATCAAATAGAATTGAGTACCATGAGGTTCTACTGCTCCATTGTATGATCGTGGTCTTGGCTAGTCACTGTCATAACTGAGAAAATTGGATTTGGAGCCAAAAATCATATCCTTTCCCTTTGATTTGGAAAATCATAGTAGTTCAAGGTGAAATGCACATGACTTGTCTGAAATTATTCAAATAGCATATGAACCCTTAAATTTCTCTAACAAACTTGCAATGAACAAGCTTTGTTTGGGGGTTGCAAAGCTTTGATTGAATATTAGGTTTCCTCACTTATATTTTTGAATCTAATGAAGACACCCACTTGTTTTTTCTAAGCATTGACATAATCTAAGCATACACCTAGCCTTCCCAGATTGTGGGAAATGCAAGGGGTTGAAAAGTGACACCCATTTGATACTCAACAAAGTGTAAGATGCAAGCAGAGTCACCATGCCTTTTGTGGAAATTACAAGGGATTGGTTTGTAGCTTACCCGGCCACTAGCATGGCACAACATAAACTTGACCACCATGGTTTCTATAGGAATTGTTTCACGGTTCAACAAACCGAATAGTCAGAAGGGGTATTCTTTTTGCTTTTGATAAGAAGGTTACTCTCCTTAAATCTCAATAAACATGAGAAGTATGAATCACCTGGATAAGAGCGGTTGACAAAAGAAACCGATGAAAATAGGATAAACGCCTGGTCGCATGGTTGAATGAGACGTTTTACATTGTCTTTCTCTATTATAACTTCTAAGGCTAATAAACTGCCAATCACGTGGTTGAATGTAGCTTTGAATGAGACGTTTTACATTGTCTTTCTCAACTACAACTTCCGAGGCTAATTCACCCTTCCTTGCCTTTTCCTATAACAATTCGAGATGTATAATCCGAGTCACTTTAAATGATGCCGACCGTCTTTGTGTGGGAAGCTAATGGATACATTATTGCCTTCCAATCAATGATGACGGTTGATGATCTTTGGTTTGAATTAACTTTGCAGAACAATATTTCCTTCATTAGTTCTACATACACTGAAAATAATACGTTGTTGATCCCACAAGAATGTCTAATGGTCCCATCATAGCAAATTACCACACGGGACTTTGTTTTGCTAAAATTTGCTAGAGATGCCATCTTGAGAATGTGGAAACACTTTAGTTGGCTTTGAGTTTGAATGTGGAGAGAGAAATAATCTCCAATAGTTGCAAGTAAGTCTAATGAAACCAAGGGAAATGACCAAAGGTGATTACTAATAGACCAATAGCATGTACTTTTATTTTCAATGCTTTAAAATTGATGTTACTCTTTGTTGACCCTACTGAAAACATGCCATGCACTTTCAAATGTTGTTTTTTCATACATGTTTAAGCTTGTTTATGCTTTATGTTGTATATAGTTGCTATCACACGTTGCTTGTATTGTGCATGCTTTTCTAGCATTGGATACTACAATTTTCGTGCTCGAACACGAATCCATTGCCCCCTGAAAGGTCTTAAGGTGCTCGAACACCTGTTTGGACCGGGAGGCTCAGTTTTGGGACTCAAGTGTGCCTTGATACTAATTCTTGATTTCAAAATTGAGAATTATTTTCTCTTTTTGGCCTTCTATTAAGGGGAGATGTTACTGGAATTTCGATAAAATTCCATATCTTAGTTATTTTCACTGTTGCAGATATTTTTTTCTCATTCTTTGTTGCGCAGATAGAAAAGGCAAAGCACCGGCAACCTCAACTTTTGGCACCACAAACGGTCATTCTAAGAGTAAGGGTACAAGTAACCTTGACCCAAAAGATCCAAATAAGGCACATGCTTTCGCTTTGAAAGACCAGAGAACCAGAGCCTTAACAAGGAGAAACTCGTATACATATTGGTGTCTAGCCAATAATACCGCTTGGGAAAGTAATGACAAGGTGAGCTTCGACAAGCCACATTACATATTCGGAGATGCCACAAAGGAGAACCTAAAGAGTCCTTCCGACAACATTCAGTATCGCTATACAAACTTAGCAGGGATTTCTCATGAATTGACCACTGTTCGGTCTGTTAGGCGGTATCTAACGATAATGTCTATGGCTTCCATTGTTTCAGTAAGGACTGATCCATTTTTGTCGATAAGACATTACAGTCATTAGAAAAATGGGAAGTTCATGCTCCAGCCTCCGTATTACTTCACAAAGTTCCCACAGTCTAAAATAGAGGCAATAGAATCGTGCACTCTGAATCTTAAGGTGGGCATAGTGATTTCACAACTTAGGACAATTGGACTTGGTATCCACACTAGAAATGGAAGTGCTGGGCTTGGCGAAAGACACCAGTCCTGCGGTTGGTTTAACTGTGCCGGAGATTGGCAAGATTTTGTGACTTTGATCAAGCACCATTATGTAGAGGACTTGAAAGCGATTGGGATTTTTTGATGCTGTAAATGCCACCACACAAAAAGTCCTGTGCAAGAATAAGAACATTTGCGGGGTTCTAGAATTAGTTTGCCTGGTGACTGGTACCTTCATCACTCTAAACATGGAGCTAGGGTTTTCTTTATGGGAGGTCAAGAAAATTTTTAGTTTAGCACCATATGGCAAGATTTATGATGAAACCATTCTACCTAATGAAGAGTTGGCCACCATGGATAGTGAGTTCTAGGCTGCACTATCTCTCTTCACACTTGAAGATTCAATCTAAACGACCAGCTGCAGTCGAGGCAAAGTCGCTCAATGGATAAGTCACGTGAAGAATATCACTAGCCCTTTCTTTTGTGAATAAGGGCGGATATTTTAAGTGGAAAGAAGTTATCCCTAGCACGGACCTAAAGGAGAACGAGGACCCAACCATCATTTATCATGAGGATCCGGACTTCCAGCCCTATATTTTTGCCAAGTATTTGGACTTGAAGAGGAAGTGTTGGCTTGCCACATTTTTAACATCATGGTTGTCAGATATTCTTTTTCCAAGTTCTGGAGGTGACTTTAGACTCTGGTTGCATATATCCAGCGCTCCGAATGGCCTTTAGCCATAGTCTCACCTTGGGCCCTACTTTTGTAACATATATGTTAACCAAGTTGAAGCTGTCGGGTTTTACTGTTAGAGAAGGGAAACCCTTCAACCGGTATTATGCTAAGTATCTGCTATACACCTGATTCACATATCATTGCAATGGTCTCCATTCACACAGAGGTACACTAAGCATTATTTTCATGGAGGGCGTAGTAGGCAACAGCTGTTTAATCAATACATATTCCATGACTGACTTACACCAACACTTGCATAACTTTAATAATTGTATTGCTTCGCGCGACACCATACCCAATATTGAAGTTCCAACTTACATGAGAAATGCTGTAGAACCACTGATTGACAAGATTAGTGAAGGTGGTCGAGATGTTGGCTTGTCATATGAAGAGAAGAGCTGGTTTTTGAGTTTGAGGCCTGCAGATCTAGTGTATAGGAAGAACTCATACATCAATATTCAACCTTATATACCTGTCAGGTTTTGCAGGCAATATGATTTTCATCAGGCCATTTTGGGAGCACCAGGCTAGATTCAAGGCACTACTAGTTCTTTACAAAATGCCCAAAATGCTTAGGAATTTTATCAAGTGCTTGACACTGGGGCTCGTTTCGGCCTTCCAAATCCCGGATACACGAGTGGCTTCACCAAATAGTATGCCAAGAGCACCATTGCCATTGTACAGACATATACGAGCAATCCACGTGTTAAATGCCGTGTTTTAGCTACTTCCAAAAAAGGAGAGAAAGCGGAGAAAGATCGCTTTAGCCCAGTGACCTTGAAGAACTAGTTGTATGATGGAGATCAATGGCGAATTGGCTTCGTGTCTAGGTCTGATGTCTACAGAGCCCATTGTTCTTTAAAAGGTGAAGAAGATGAGAGATTCTTGCCTCCTCCAAATGTGACTACGGCTAAGATGCATCGGGCTGTAAATGAAAATTTGCAGGAGAGCAAAAGTCTCGCTAAGATCAGGCGAATAGGTAGAATTGCACTGGATTTTGGATCTACTTCTCGCTTGTTAGAACCAAAGTCTCAGTTGGAGAGCAGACAAGGCAATTTGAAGAAGAATAGGCCATTATGGATGCAACCATTGAGGTAGACCTTGCTCGTCAAACTTTTTCAAAGGCTGCTACTACTGCTTTGATGCTAATAGAGGCACATGTGATCTAAGTCTAGCAGAAGTAGTCCAGTCGGCTGAAGCAACTACCGGATCAAGGCCACCTGTTACAATGCCAACAAAACCCCTAGTGGGTTCTGTTTTATATAAGAAGCTCAAAGCCATTCATTCAAAGCTAGTGACCACATCTCCCGTCAGCAAAGGGGCGCCTTCAAAGGAGCAAAAAGCCGAAAGCCCTAGAACGCGTCCTTCCTAAAGGCTAAAAGCTGGTGACAATTCTATATTTTTTATAAACTATTACCCTTTCATTGATTCTTTGACTCTTGTTTTTTATGTTTACATTTTTCCTTGTCATTTTACCAACTCAAACCTCAAATGCTGGAGGGGTTGTGAGGCAAGTAGCCAAATGTTGAAGACTATGCCTCCAACGAAAGAGGTGGGGGAGAAAGCAGCTTTGATACTCCCACGACCTGTGAACGAACCAATACTAACATCAATATCGAGTTCAACTTCGAGAGGGATATATTTGATTAGGCAATAACGGTTGAGTCTCGGAGAAGGGCTGCCGCGGATATTCCGACAGAATTCATTACTGTAGAGAAATCCAGCGATGATGTAGGCAATGCTGCTATTGTCGATAAAGCAACTTGCAGCGATGTACCCATGGAGCCAAAAGATGCGGCCCCTCAGACTGAGCAGCAAAAGATTCTACTTGAAGTAGGATTAACTATGGAGTCTCAGTAGAACAGAAGGAAATTCCCAGTGCTGCTAGAGGAGTTCTGACAAATCCAATTTCTGAAGGTAACTTTTTTTACTTAATTATTTGAAGATTTGTTCCAATATTGTGATTTGATCCCATTCATTCCTTCTTAGGTACCTGAATGGAGGAAAGTGCTCCTGTTATACCTCCCATGTCAATAAGAAAGCCTTTTGGGTCACCAATTGATAAGCTAGCAGAGAAAGAGAGTCCTGAAGCCTCAATTGATTTAGACAATATCTCAATTCATAGTGGATATTTTGAGGCTTCTCCAAACAACGCCCTGAAAAGTGATTTGCAGCATTTTGTGGAAGGCCTCTCCCTAGACTTGCCGACAAAAAGTTTCAACAATGACCCGGAGTTATCATTGGCACTCGTTGTACTGCCCATTAGCATTAAGCCAAGGGTCGATGAAGTTGTAGATATTCAGACATAATCAAACGCTAAACCTATTGGCATAGTGGAAAGCGAAGCAGATAGTGTAATGATCGGAGCTGAAGAGGTCATTGTAACAAAACCAATCATAACCAAGACTGGTCCTTCTACTCAGAGGAAGTTGGTCTCAGAAGCTGCAAATCCCATGGAAGAATATGCTCCTGCAACACCCCTCGCCAGTAGTGTGGCTCCAGCTACTGGCAGCTTTATACCTTTCAAAGCCATGACGCCTTTAAAGGTTCATTTCAGGGCTGATCAATCATCGCCCATGAAGATTATTGAAGACCTTGTTGTTCAAAAGATATCTGATGAGGCCTCTATTGCTAAAGGTGGAGGATTATGAAAAGCATTATTGCATATTATAGTAACACCGTATACAAATAGGGATCCTTCGACCACTCTGTCTTCACAAGGGTCACATGACTCGCCTTTTATTCGTGAAGAGGCATTGGTTATTCATGGGAGTGAGGATATAAATGTTGATAAGGAAGGGGATGATTGCTCAGGCTCTCAGACTCAATTAAATTCACAAAAACGAGAGTTGAATTTTTCTACCCCTAAGGAACCTAGTTTGTTTAGGGATACTCCAAAGCCTTAATCTGCCGTAAATTTTGCATGAAGATGGCTATTCACTACATTTTGGCCACAGTCTTCCAAGGAGAGCTTGCTTCTCAAAAGATTCAGGGTGCCAAAGCCTTGGCTGATATGCTGATATCTTTTGGTGCCGGAACTGATTTGAGCGGCCTTCGTGATGCTTTTATCCTCTTTTTCAACAAACTTGAAGAAATAGATACCTAGGACAGGAGTGTTGATCGTGCCAAAGCTTTTCAAGATGAAATTCTATAAGGCATAAAGTTCAACTGACCGTAAAGATTGAAAGCATCGAGGAGGAAATACGGGTGGAAAGTGCAGAGCGGGCCAAGACGACACAGGAGCTAGCTGTGTGTGTGACTGAACGTGAAAATCTACAACAGTAGATTATCGTGTTGCAGCAATAGTTATCTTTCATGGAGAATACTATTGAAGACTTGAAGAAGTCTATTTCAATGGGTAACCGACATAGAGATGATCTTCTTGCGCATGCAGAGGTGAAGCGCATGGCCTTAGATGATTTTATTCAGTCTCTGGAGAGCGAATTGAATATCAAACTAGATGAGATTGACATCAATACTACTGTACCCGCCTATGCAAGCTACAAAGGACGTGCCCTGATGGAAGGCATTCTGAATACGAAAGGACAATTGGAAAAGTTCCTGGATTAGAATTCTCTGCTGCAGCTCTTATCTCACTTCTTCTTTTTTTATTTTGATTAGCCCTAGGGGCCATGTATACGCTGACTTCATTTTTTATACTAAAACTCCAAATGAATATCAATGGAATTTTCATTTTATTTCATTTTGTCAATTGCGTGAGTATTTGGTTTGATCTTTTGTGGATGTTGAATATAGTTTGTATGGATGGTTTATTTGGTTTAATTTTCTCAAACTTGTATGAGGGTGTGACTTGCAATCTATTAGATCCATAAATCGAAAATGAGGAGCCATATAGATGGATGTTATCCAGTGCCCATGTGTGAGGCTTTTTCCAAGGTCCAGGACTTGATCCTTTTTTTATGTCGAAAGGGGTCAAAAAAGGTGGATGTTATCCAGTGCTCATGTGTAACACTCAGACCCGAGTTGATCCGGATTAGTGGGTAATTGCGTGTGATTTTGTCGTTAAGTATGTTTTGATTTTGTTTTCCTTTGGTTTTGAGTCATGGAGAGATCGTTTGGGTTGAGTTGACCTTGGTTTAAGTAGTTCGAGCCCTTTTTCGTAATTTTGACTTTTGTTGACTTTGTCAGTTTTGCGTCATTCTGACGTCATCGCGTGTAATTCGTTGAGCTTGTCGATCTTCGTAACTGTCTTGGACTCGAATGATTGCGTTTACTCTCGTTGGACCGTCAGTTAACTCAAACTGACATTTGTGTAATCTGTTTGGACTTGTTTGTAATTTGGATTCCTTTTAACTTATAAATATCCTACTTGCTACAGTCTTTCTCTCTCTCTCGATTGTTCTCTGCTTGTCTTTCTCTCTCGTTCAGCTCTCTTTCTCTCTTTCCTTCTCAGTTTCGGTTTCGTGAAGGAGGAAGAAAGGAGCCCCGATTTGTGTGTGTTTCCAGTGGACTGAGCCAAGGCAACGACCGTGTGTGCGTGATTCTCGTCCGTGAGGCAAGTATAAGCACAAGTAGTATGAACACCGATTGGTAGTGTTTTGATTGTTTGTATCTTACTCTTTATGGTATGCATCAGTGTTAGACAGCCCTATTGAGTCCATTTTGCTGTTATCTTCCTGTTTTCAGTCGATTTGTTCGCTTTCTGTATAACTGTAACTGTTGCAGGAAAAATGACTCCGTGCACTCACGGCTAACCCGTGAAATGTGCTACGGCTAAGCCGTGAAATGGCTTACGGCTAAGCCGAGACCCAGCCGTAACCCTGACCGTAGAACAGTACAGACTGATATCTGAAAATAACTGAAAGTTGGCAAAATGCCATTCTTCTATGGCCAGCCTGATCTAAGCCGTACATTGTCTTACGGCTAAGCCGTGGACCAGGATACGGCTGAGCCGTAGAGTAAAATACGGTTGAGCCGTAAATACGGATGGACATTTTGGGGAACCTCAGCTCAGCCGCAGTGCATATTACGGCTAAGCCGTAAGATGCCTCGGCTAAGCCGTAAGGTCACCTACGGCTACACCGTAAGGTACCTGAGAAAGGATAAAAGGACTAGGTTTAAGAAAGAGACCGTATATGACTTTCATGTTAGAATGTAGCTAACCTGAACATGCCCAATGTAATGTCTGAATGACATGAATGATCTCAAGGGCTGTGAATCATTCATGCCCATTATCCAGTTGTTTAGCACCTCCCCATGGGTGTTGGTTTAAGGGACTTCGATGCACACTCCAGACACTGCAACACTAGACAATGGTGCATCGGACAACTTAAAACTACATCAACATGCACGGTTAGAGACACTGGATAATTAGGTTAGGATTGGCTTGTAATTGACCTTGATTCGTAAAAGTATTCTGATTTGTATAGCATATTGACTTCGGTTATGCCCTCTTATGTGTTCTGCGCTGGATCTCTCGATTCTGTGGGAAATGCAGCAACCCCAGAGCGAAGCCCGGGCGGGACCATTCTATTTTTGTGTTTTACCGTTGCTCCACTGGAGAACTTGAGTCAGTGATTATTTGTTCTTGGTATTTCGTTATCCGTGCTTCAGTATTGCGTATTCGCATTCAGTATTGCTTATTCGCGTTCAGTATCAGTATCAGTATATGTGATGCACTTCCTATTGTTCGTTTACTGTGATATGTGAGAGATCTGTATGTGGTATGTGATATGATTGATTGATTGAGGTGCATCATCTGATTTGACTGTGATTGGTATATGGCACTACTGAGCCTCAGCCTCAGGATGCTCGATGGGGTTGAATCTGGTTTAGTTTATGTGTTTGCCTCTGCAGAGTGTTCTGTCCTGGGACTCCGGACCCCGGGAACTAGAGACCCATGCGTACCCTGGCCCGGTCGCTGGTGTTCTCATTCCGACTGCTCTCGAAAGGGAGAATATGGCCAATGTAGTAGCCACTTTGACTATTATCTGTTTATGATTCTGACAGCATGCTTATTCATTTGCACAAATTGCTTAGTATACGAACATGCTTACTATGGATCTTGTATTGTGACTATTGCTCATTATTAGATACAATTCGTGTTATCTTCTTGTGGCTTATATTTTGCTAAGTCGTTGTACTTATGCGTTGTTATTGGTGTTGCAGGCTCAAGTACCATCTACCGTGTTCTTGTCAGTTGTCGGTTTGCTTGGGAGACTCCAGCTGTCTCTTAAGGTTCGCGGGGAGTGTGCTATCGCACACTATTAGAGCACGACAGTTCTCTACATGCATGCATCTTATTTTCTTTTCCTGTCATTGATTGTACTCATGTTCTAGACATCGTGATTGGATCTCGTGTGTACGTTCAGACTTTTGTATCGGCTTTTGAGTATTATGTCTTTGTTATTGTGTGCCTTGTGTCTCTTGTTGATATTTTTAGCTTCCGCATACATGTTTTGCACGTGTGTTTTCCCTTGTACGTGTGTATCTAAACCGGGTCTAAGTGCATATGCACGGGAGTACGTGTGTCGCTGGTTAGGCTTTTGCTAACCCCCGATCTCCTGGGCTCGGGTTGTGACATACGTATTGTATGGTATCAGAGCATTGTTGCTCTAGTTGGTCAGCATGTAGGCATGTAGGCACGTGGTGAGTAAACGTGAGGCTACAGTTGGTCTTTAGTGCCAATTTGTTGGTAAGGTGGGTCGGTATGTGTTCTTCTTGTCTATTCACAGGTGTTCTTTCGCAGGTGTTCGATCAGTGTTTGTTGAGACCGTCTGGCCGTAACCTCGTGTAGCGCATTGTGCCCTAGTGGTAAAGCTCATGGCAGCGGACGATTTTCGGGAGCCCTACATCGATGCTCTCCGTTGGGAGTTAGGGCACCTCAGAGGCATTCCTTTTGTTGTCCGGACGACGGCATTGGTGGATCTATTGCAAGAAGCGGAACTGTCCCGAGACCGGTACACGTTAGAAGAGAGCATCAGGCATCTTCTCCCAGACACTTATATGATTATGTGCAAACGACGGCAACTCCTGCTGTATGCATTTAGAGTACGAGAGATCCTCAGGACGCACTTCGGCTATCCCTATACTTTCTGGATAGACAGCAATTACGTGATGTTCGAGGTGTATTTTCACGCTTGTGTAGAAGCTTTGCTCGCGCGGCGAGATGAGTACGTCAACATGCTCCAGGGAGTAGTTGTTTGGTATGTGCTGCATCGAGGACCTCATGCCTTCATCGCACCCTATTAGAGGCAACTCTTTTCTCGTGCTCGAAGGCCTGGCTATCCATGTTCTCTGGTGTTTTGGGTCTCCTCCTTTTGTGTTAGGCCGTAGGGTAGGAGTTGGAGAGATCTTCTATCTGGAGTATTGTGTTGTATAAACCCTTTTAATTCTACTCTTCGTGCCTTTCTTGCATTGTCTCTTGCTCTCAGTCTATGTAGATGTCGAGATGTTCGTTTCCCTTGCCTGGTTTGAGGTTACTCGTGAGATCAGGTAGTCCCTTGTCGTGTGATCTTGTTTGGGGAGAGTCACAGCCCAATTGGTGTAAGGAGTCTAATCCGTTCTTTTAGTGGGGGAGTTTGTTCCTCTCCACTTCGTTCGAGTTCTATGGATCAGCATTGGGAATCTCTGGTTTTGTTGTATGTCCACCCTGGTTTCGTTGTACCTCCGAGGAATTGCTAAGCTGGTTTAGCTGTTGTCATTGTGTTGGTGAGGGGCAGTTGATTTCCTCCCAGGCTTTACGTTGTATCGACTTGTTGTTGTCGAATTGTTGTGTTGTTGTGCAGTGTCACCTTTCGAGTAGTTGACTTCCGATGATTCTTTCCTTTTTCGCTCTTACTAGTTTGTTCTTCCTCATTTCCTTCCAGCTAATGACCATTGAGAAGTCTTCTCGGGTTTACTCCATTGTTTTGTATCCATTGTTTTGTATTAGGTCCGGTTTACTACTCAGTTCTTTTCTGTTCGTGCCTGTGACTAGGTGACCGATGTCAGAGTTTTTCTCTCTGTCCGTTTACCCCTCTGTTTCCTTGCTCTGTTCTTCGGATGTTTGGGGGACGTTACTTCCTTTTTGATGTCACTGTTGGATCTGTTTACCTCCATTCTTTGCCTAAGATGCTTCTCGTGGAATCCTGTTCCCTTGTCGTTGGAGATGGATCTTTGAAGTTCTATTCACCCTATGCTACAGTGAATCCTTTTCGAGTTTTTCCGAGTTTAACCATCCTTGATCTTTCCATGTGATTTCGCGATACCCTTCATCACATCGACTTTCCTCGTGATCATTTTTTGACTTGCAGAAACCTTTGATGATTGTTCGAACGCCATATTCACTTCATTGTTTACCATTGTCACTGTTCGATCTTCTTCTAGCTTTTTCTCCAGCTTGTTCTGTTTGGCAGGTAATCTTTCTCTCCTACTTGTCTGTGGACGTCTTTTTTTTCTGGATTGTTGTCGACCGTCGATGTCACTATTCGTGGAGCATCACAGTTTTGTTTCTCTTGTATCAATGTACCTTCCCTGTGGAAATCTTTACTTCTTTTCTTTGCTTCTTTCCTTGGATCACGCACTCATTCCTTGCCTTTCCTATCTGGCTGTTTTGTTGGATTGTTTCCTTGCCGCTTGACTCCTGTTTCCTTCCTATCTGTTCATGGTGCAGGATGTTGAGAGGACCATGTCAGTGGAATTCTTTCTTCGTGGACTTTTGCTAGTGAGCTGGAAGTGACGTGAGCACCAGGTTTCGTTCTTCGGAAGACGGATGATGTTTTCGCTTGACAAGAGTTGCCAACTTTCTAGGTGGAGTGGGCGAACGGATGATCAGTTAGCATTGAGGAGGTGATTTGGTGGCCTAATGCGTAAATGGTTGCTACTCTGGTCGCGTGATAACGCGTTGCGTCACGTTGGGTTTCCTGTCGAAGTCTAGTTTAGCGAGATGACGTCAGGAAGAGAAGGGTCTGCTGTGGATTGAGGACTTGGCGACGTTTGCGTTGGGTTGAGTTTTTCAGTTGGGCTAAGATCGGGGAAAGCTGTCAGCCGTCATGTCAGTTTTGCGAAGAGCGGTCCATGCTTGCAGCCGCATTCGTGACCTTCTCCCGTTCTTCGGAGTGCTGAGATGTTGTGTCGCCGAATGTCTTCGCAGTTGCTCGTTGCTTCTTCAGTCGGTACGAATTGCCAGCCTCGCATATGCAGACAGACGGATAAGTCGAGTGAACGCTTGAGATGGACCTTGTTTCAGGTTTACCCCTGACGAGCAAGAAGAATAGTGCCATTTGGGTGATCGTGGACCGAGTGACGAAGACAGCCCATTTTTTTTCCATTCAAGAAAGGTATGACATTTTCCGAGATGGCGAAGAAGTTCGTTGATGAGATCGTTAGACTACATGGTACGCCTGTATAGATTGTGTCTGATCAAGATAGCCGCCTTGTTTCTTCTTTTTGGAGAGCATTTCAGGAAGCCATGGGAACGAAGTTGAGTTTCAGTATGGCATATCACCCGCAGACTGATGGACAGTTAGAGAAGACATGTTACGGGCCAGTGTACTGAATTTTGAGAAAGAATGGGATCTGCATCTCCCGTAGTGCGAGTTCGCGTCTAATAATAGTTTCCACGAGAGTATTGGAATGGCACCATATGAAGCTTTGTATGGACGGAAATGTAGAAGTCTTGTTTGCTGGGAAGAAGTTGGAACAAGGAGTTTCCACGGACTGACGATTATTGCTGAGACTACAGAGAAAGTTCAGAAGGCCATTGACAACTTGAAAATTGCCCGAGCGAGACAGAAGAGCTATGCAGATACGCGAAGAAGAACATTAGCATTTCAGGTTGGAGATTGGGTATTTTTGAAGGTCTCACCGATGAAAGGTACAATACGGTTCGGTCAAAAAGGCAAGTTAGCGCCAAGATATGTGGGTCCATTTGAGATCAAGAGCCGGATTGGCGATTTAGCGTACAGATTGATTCTTCCCGTGGAGTTTTCTGGAGTGCATGACATCTTCCATGTGTCAATGCTTCGCAAGTATGTTCGAGATCCGACGCATGTGATTCGCTACGATGACATTCAGATGCAACCGAAGGCGTCATACGTTGAGCGTCCGCTCCGTATTGTTGGGACCACAGAACAACTCTTGCGCACGAGGACTATTCGATGGGTCAAGGTACTCTGGGAACATCATGGACCTGATGAAGCCACGTGGGAATTAGAAGATCAGATGGCGCGTCAGTATCCTTACCTTTTCGCTCAGGTACGCGTTCATTCCGAGGACGGAATGATGTCTAAGTGGGGGAGGATGTAACACTCCGACCCGAGTTGATCGGATTAGTGGGTAATTGCGTGCGATTTTGTCGTTAAGTATGTTTTGATTTTGTTTTCCTTTGGTTTTGAGTCATGGAGAGATCGTTTGGGTTGAGTTAACCTTGGTTTAAGTAGTTCGAGCCCTTTTTCGTAATTTTGACTTTTGATTGACTTTGTCAGTTTTGCGTCATTCTGACGTCATCGCGTGTAATTCGTTGAGCTTGTCTATCTTCGTAACTGTCTTGGACTCGAATGATTGCGTTTGCTCTCGTTGGACCGTCAGTTGACTCAAACTGACATTTGTGTAATCTGTTTGGACTTGTTTGTAATTTGGATTCCTTTTAACTTATAAATATCCTACTTGCTACAGTCTTTCTCTCTCTCTCGATTGTTCTCTGCTTGTCTCTCTCTCTCGTTCAGCTCTCTTTCTCTCTTTCCTTCTCAGTTTCGGTTTCGTGAAGGAGGAAGAAAGGAGCCCCGATTTGTGTGTGTTTCCAGTGGACTGAGCCAAGGCAACGACCGTGTGTGCGTGATTCTCGTCCGTGAGGCAAGTATAAGCACAAGTAGTATGAACACCGATTGGTAATGTTTTGATTGTTTGTATCTTACTCTTTATGGTATGCATCAGTGTTAGACAACCCTATTGAGTCCATTTTGCTGTTATCTTCCTGTTTTCAGTCGATTTGGTCGCTTTCTGTATAACTGTAACTGTTGCAGGAAAAATGACTTCGTGCACTCACGGCTAACCTGTGAAATGTGCTACGGCTAAGCCGTGAAATGGCTTACGGCTAAGCCGAGACCCAGCCGTAACCCTGACCGTAGAACAGTACAGACTGATATCTGAAAATAACTGAGAGTTGGCAAAATGCCATTCTTCTATGGCCCAGCCTGATCTAAGCCGTACATTGTCTTACGGCTAAGCCGTGGACCAGAATACGGCTGAGCCGTAGAGTAAAATACGGTTGAGCCGTAAATACGGATGGACATTTTGGGGAACCTCAGCTCAGCCGCAGTGCATATTACGGCTAAGCCGTAAGATGCCTCGGCTAAGCCGTAAGGTCACCTACGGCTACACCGTAAGGTACCTGAGAAAGGATAAAAGGACTAGGTTTAAGAAAGAGACCATATATGACTTTCATGTTAGAATGTAGCTAACCTGAACATGCCCAATGGAATGTCTGAATGACATGAATGATCTCAAGGGCTGTGAATCATTCATGCCCATTATCCAGTTGTTTAGCACCTCCCCATGGGCGTTGGTTTAAGGGACTTCGATGCACACTCCAGACACTGCAACACTAGACAATGGTGCATCGGACAACTTAAAACTACATCAACATGCACAGTTAGAGACACTGGATAATTAGGTTAGGATTGGCTTGTAATTGACCTTGATTCGTAAAAGTATTCTGATTTGTATAGCATATTGACTTCGGTTATGCCCTCTTATGTGTTCTGCGCTGGACCTCTCGATTCTGTGGGAAATGCAGCAACCCCAGAGCGAAGCCCGGGCGGGACCATTCTATTTTTGTGTTTTACCGTTGCTCCACTGGAGTACTTGAGTCAGTGATTATTTGTTCTTGGTATTTCGTTATCCGTGCTTCAGTATTGCGTATTCGCATTCAGTATTGCTTATTCGCGTTCAGTATCAGTATCAGTATATGTGATGCACTTCCTATTGTTCGTTTACTGTGATATGTGAGAGATCTGTATGTGGTATGTGATATGATTGATTGATTGAGGTGCATCATCTGATTTGACTGTGATTGGTATATGGCACTACTGAGCCTCAGCCTTAGGATGCTCGACGGGGTTGACTCTGGTTTAGTTTATGTGTTTGCCTCTGCAGAGTGTTCTGTCCTGGGACTCCGGACCCAGGGAACTAGAGACCCATGCGTACCCTGGCCCGGTCGCTGGTGTTCTCATTCCGACTGCTCTCGAAAGGGAGAATATGGCCAATGTAGTAGCTACTTTGACTGTTTTCTGTTTATGATTCTGACAGCATGCTTATTCATTTGCACAAATTACTTAGTATACGAACATGCTTACTATGGATCTTGCATTGTGACTATTGCTCATTATTAGACACAATTCGTGTTATCTTCTTGTGGCTTATATTTTGCTAAGTCGTTGTACTTATGCGTTGTTATTGGTGTTGCAGGCTCAAGTACCATCTACCGTGTTCTTGTCAGTTGTCGGTTTGCTTGGGAGACTCCAGCTGTCTCTTAAGGTTCGCGGGGAGTGTGCTATCGCACACTATTAGAGCGCGACAGTTCTCTACATGCATGCATCTTATTTTCTTTTCCTGTCATTGATTGTACTCATGTTCTAGACATCGTGATTGGATCCCGTGTGTATGTTCAGACTTTTGTATCGACTTTTGAGTATTATGTCTTTGTTCTTGTGTGCCTTGTGTCTCTTGTTGATATTTTTAGCTTCCGCATACATGTTTTGCACGTGTGTTTTCCCTTGTGCGTGTGCATCTAGACCGGGTCTAAGTGCATATGCACGGGAGTACGTGTGTCGCTGGTTAGGCTTTTGCTAACCCCCGATCTCCTGGGCTCGGGTTGTGACACCATGTATGGGGTTTTCTCCGAGATCCTTAACTTATTCCTTAGGACACAAATTTGGTTATGGTTTTGTTTAAAATTTGGCTTTGGTTGTTATTTAAGTCTTGGCTATATAGTGTCTGCAAAAGGACTTGTTCTATATAACCGAAGGTAGTCATATAGGGTCTGCAAAAAAACTTGTTCTATACGACTGGGTTTTGCTACACAGGATCTACAGAAAGACTTAATCTATATAGCAAGATGTTACAAGGGCTCTTGGAGGGACATTATCCAAGTAACAAAAGGTCGACTAGATGGGCTAAATGGACTTTGTCCTCACAGTCGTTCTGTATAAGTTTGTGGAGTTTTGGTTAAAGGCAACGAATTATGAGGCTCAAACAAAAGGATTTTGATTTTGGTTTGGAGTCATAGGTTGTGAGGCTTGAAACCAAAGGATTTTAGGAGTGAAAATATTCACTGTACATGGTTGAGGTATATCAATGACATTCAAGCATAATATTTCTTAAGAAGTTGTCCATTGATAGGCATCATGCATGTGTCTCTTTCAAGTGTGAGAAGTGTGTAGGCGCCATTGGAGCAGACCTTGTCGACGACGAAAGGTCCTTCCCACTTGGATTCAAACTTGCTTTTTGACAAGTGTGTGGAGAAAATGGGCTTTTTAACTGCGAGGACTAAGTCTCCTTTCTTGGAAGCTTTGTGTTTGACCTTTTTGTTAAATGACCCAGTCATACAAGCTTGATATAGTTCGATGCTTTGTCGTGCAGCAAGCCTCTTCTCATTAAGGCTCTCTAACTCTTGAAATCTGAGTTTAGCATTCTTTTCTTCAGTATATTTGTTTATCATAGTTACCCGAAGAGAAGGAAGTTGAATTTCAAGGGTATTACAACTTTACAATCATAAACCAAGGAGTATAGTGTTGATTTGGTTAAACCACGAACTGTGGTTCTATAAGCCCATAATGCTTCAGGAAGTTTAGTACTTTAACTCTTTTTGTTGTCGGAGATCATTTTCTTTAGAATTTTGCAAATGGTCCTATTGAATGCTTCAGCAAGTCCATTGGCTGAAAGGTTATATGCCATAAAAGGACAGCATTGGATCCCAGACTTGTCGCAAAATCTATAAAATTTATCGTTGTTGAACTGAGGACCATTGTCATGATACAGAAGTTTAGGCCCCCAAAATGACAGATGCTATGAGTCTTCAAGAAACTGAGGACTGTATCTATTTTGACTTCTGCCAGAGGTACTGCTTTTGCCCATTTGGAAAAGTAATCTGTCGCTACCAAAATGAATTGATGACCATGTTCTGATGGTGAACTAATTTTTCCGAATATGTCCATTCCCCAAGACTCAAATGGCCAAGAAGTGGATATAGGATGCAAATATTCAGGAAGTTGATGAATGTAATCACCATAAACTTGCCATTCATTACATCTTTTAGCAAAATTGATGGCATCAGACACCATGGTAAGCCAATAGTAGTCTAACCTTCGAATTTGATCATAAAACTTTAGTTCAGCCTAGTGAGTACCGCATAGGCCAAAATGATAAACAACGGAGAAGAATTCCATCATATGATTTGCGATAAAGAGTCTTCGAAGGCAAATCAAAGTGAAATTTTAGAGCTCATCTTTGAATACTAGTTTTATCTTTACTATTCTCTGGTAGCACTCCATGAAGAATGTAATCAATAAAAAGATCTTTCTAATCTTTAAACAAATTTTGGAAAGATGAAATCCGATTTTTTATCACATCGAAGCAATCTGCAACTGCTTTATGGGTGTCGAGTGGAGGTAAAAGTCTTCTTTCGACTACTTCCAACACAATTTTATCATTTTCAGGGATCGACATTGAGGCTGCCAAACCTGCCAGTGCATTTGGTTTGACATTCCGATATCGCGAAATATGGTGAAACTCAATTAGACTAAACCTCCTTTTTTGAGTTCACAAGTTTTGTTGAAGAAGGGAATCAAGTCTAGTTTCTTCACTTCATACTCGAGATTCATTGGCTTGATCACAAGTTGTGAATCTCTATAGATTCCAAACATATTGATGATTAATTCTAAGGCTACTTTGAGAACCATAATCAGTGCAGTGAATTTGGCCACATTGTTTGAACCTGGCTCAATTAATGAGAAAGAATGAAGGATATAGAATTTTTTTGGGCTACAGAAAATGATTTTAACTCCTAAAATTGGCTCTCCTAGCTCATTAATTTTGGAAGCTCCATCAAAATGCATGATCCAATGTAAGTCTGAATCAATAGTGAGTTTCCACGATTGTTCAATGAAGAATGCCAGCTCATTAGGGAGATTGTCTATGAATTTAGAATCTTCCGAGAGTAGATATTTTGCCAAAAAATCAGCAAGAGCTTGTTCCTTTACAACCTTTGCAGCGATATATCTGATGTCATATTGAGAGAAAAGAATAGACCATTTAGCTCTTAGTGCTCCAGCTTTTGTCACTAGTGTCTTTAATGGGTTAATGTTAGAAACTAAGTACACCACATTGAAAAGGATTTAGTGACGTAGTTTTTGTATTGCAAATATCAGTGCAAGACATTCTTTTTCCACTGGATGATAACTGTGTTCAGTACCAACCAGCATCCTTGACAAATAATAAAGAGCTACCTCTTTGCTTTCATCATTCTTTTGAGCTAATAATGCCCCCAGAGAGTAATCAAGAGCTCAAGTATAGAGGATGAAAGGTTTGCTTCGAATTGGAGCTGAAAGATTCCAGCGGGCTTGTGAGATACCGTTTGATATCTTGAAAGGCATCTTCGCAAGTTTTACTCGATACAAAGTCTACTCTTTTCTTCATCAATCTGGAGAACAGTATGCATTTTCCAAACAAATTTGAAATGAACCGATGGATGTAGGCAAGTCTGCCTTGCAATCCCTTCAGTTCTTTGAAAGTTCTTGGAGAGGGCATCTCCAATATGGCTTTGACTTTAACTGGATCTAGTTCGATGCCACCTTTTCGAATCACAAATCCTAGAAATTTTCCAAAAGAGATTCCAAAGAAACACTTCAAAAAATTCATTCGAAGGTTGAATTTTGGCAAGCTTTCAAAAACCGTACAGAGATGAGCTAGATAATCTAATTTCTGCTTACTCTTGACTGCTAAGTTGTCGATGTAGCATTCGACAGACTTATGTTGGATGTCTTTGAAAATTTTCATCATCACCCTTTCGTATATATCTCCGGCATTTTCTAGAACAAAAGGCATGATGGTGTAGCAATATATACCAAAGGAAGTTCTGAAGGAAGTGTGCTTCTTGTCCTCTTTGAACATTTTGATTTGATTATATCCCGAGAACCCATCCATGAATGACATCCTTTCATATTCGAAAGTATTATCAATCGTGATTTCTGGTATGGGCAATGGGAAGTCGTCCTTAGGACATGCTTCGTTCAGATCTCTAAAGTCGATGCATACTCTAATTCACCCATTCTTTTTAGTGATTAGTACTATATTGCGCTACCAATCTGAGTGTTGTTCTTCATGAATGAAGTGAACATCTTTGAGTTTCTGAACTTATTTTTCTATTTTATCCATGATTTTAGGTTTTGTTCTCCGTTAGTCTTGCTTTACAAGTTTAGCATCATCTACTATGTTCAATTTGTGCACGAAAATTTCTAGATCTAGACCTAGCATTTTTGCGTAGGTCCATGTAAAGCAATCCATGAACTCTTGCAAGAAGCTCACATACAAATCAAGTTCCTTTCTTTTGATTTGAGAACTTACAAAAGTAAGACAGGGATTTTCTGGGGTTCCCAAGTTTATTTTTTGCACTTGGTCCTTAGTTAAAGGCTCGGGAGGAGGCGCTTCCATAGCATTTTCGGAAGTTTGCAACTCTGCGAAACCTTCTGGAGTCTCATTTTGGGATTTAAGACAAGGCCTGAACCATTTAATGGATTCGGCTTTTTAGGCTTTTTAGTTTTTACATCAAGGGCAAAACATTCCCAATGAATGTGTTGAGATGGATACAATTTTCATTGATTTCAGGCGGCCAATATTCAGTGATTTGTGACATGGTGTCATCATCGTCACTTACCCCCTCAGGATGCTGAAAAGTAGCCTAATCTGCTGGATTTTGGAAGACAACAGTTTCATAAAAGTCATCTGACTCATACTCTTCGGTGAAAACTATAGATCTTGCTTTAAAATCTTGATTTAACTTAGGAACATTGCTATAAGTAACGTATCCTATACAATGACGCAACTGTTTAATTTTGCATCTCCTTTTGAGATTTTCCTTCATTTCTGGAGTGAAGACGTCAAAGGAATTATGAACCCAATTTGCACTCAATCCAAGGCCTATGAGCTTTTTGAAATTGTACCCCATGTTCTTCATCATATTGCAGACCATGGGATTATAGATGTTAAGCCGTTTTTTCTCATCGATAGTGATCTTGTCGATAGGATATGAAGTAGGGGCATCTTCGGCTTAATGAAAAATGATTGGATGCTTATATTGCTTGGATATAGACATTAGTAAGTAAGAACCTTCAAAATCATAAATATGAGATAGAGTGGGCCATGGTAAAAGTGGAGGATCCCAATCTGCTATAGAGTGCATAGATTTATCCATCTTTTCAGCGTCCTCAGAATCTGACTTAGAATATGAGTCTTTGATTATTGAAATAACATGTACTGGGCGCGTCCATCTAGACCTCCCACGCAGATGATAGAGTGCCACTTTGAAAGATGAAACAATTCGAGACATCTCATCAAAAGTTTGAAACTCCATTGCCATAGTCAAGCTACGGAGGGCTGGCTGGAGACCTATCCAGCATAGATGAATCCATGTGGAGTAGTGCCGGGGATTCTCATAGTTTTCAGCCAAGCAGAGCTATCTAACAATATATCTGTAGGATAGTTTACCTCTTTGTTGTGATTTAGCACAAGCTGACTAAAAGTAATAGGAGAACTAGTCCTCATAGGTGACATTCCCCTAGTAGGAGGCACATCATTATTTTCTTGATCAGAATCTGAGTTTTTGACCAAGGAAATTACATTTGTCAGATATGAGAGCTTTTGATGTCTTGGAGCAAGTGGTTCGCCATTTTGAACAGGTGCTACATATATAGTTGGGCTATATACCTTGCTTGTGTGGATGACAATACCTGCTTGCTTTGTCCTTGATGGCTTTGTGGATATGACCAGAGGTTGATCTAATTGTTTGATTTCGAATTTTTCCTTGATCACTAAAGGAGCTTTAGTATCTACAAACTTAACTGCAGACTTTCTCGTGGATTGCAAATTTTTAACAAGATCAGATCCTTTGCCAAATCCTAGATAGGTTTTCCCTTCTGCTGAAATAATGAAAGGTTTTGTGGGGTTATCATCCACTGGAGAGCTTTTTCTATTTGGCTTAGACTTTATAGGCCTTTATTGATACATGGCTGCATATGTGAAGTAGACCTTCTTCCCTTTGAATGGTTTTTCATCTGTAAAGACTCGATGTACTCTACCCTCATCATCAATATATTTAAGACATTGATGAAGAGTAAAAGGTACTATGGCATAATCATGAAGCCATCGCTTTCCCAAGAGGATGTTATAGTAAGCACGAGTCTTAACCACATGCAGAGTGGCTTCTAAGGTTAAATCTCTCAACTAAAATTGAATCCGAATCTTACCAATTGGGTCTTGGACTTCCCCATCAGAGCCTTGAATGGAGGTCTTCGTAGCAGATAGCTTGCTCACCGAAATACCAAGTTCCTGAAGAGTTGTAATTGTGATGAGGTTCAGAGTTGATGTTGGGATGACTTGAACTCTTGGGATGGGTATGTCTTTGATATAGGCCGTGAAATAAAGTGGCCTTATGTGCTTCAAATCGCCTAAGAGAAGATCATATTTGGGGAAAGAAATAGTGGCTTTAGAAGCATTATGAATTGAAAGACATTCCATGCACTGCTTTTGAGGCTTTTGGATTTTGCTTTCAGATAGTTCTTTTCTATCTGATGAACTTATGCTACATGAGCTTGATTGTTTGTATTCAAAGCCTGTAGAGCTCATATGCAGTTGTTACGAGTCTCCTCAGACATCTGCAGAAGATCAAAAATGTGAAGTCGCGTAGGTATGTGTTTGAGGTGTTCAACAATATCATACGTGAATGGCTCTGGTAGCCTTACATTTGTATTTGCATCTGAAGAAGCTGCATTTACATTGATGTTGTCCCCTGAAGGGTTCACATAAGAAGAAGAAGAGGAAGAGGGTCTATCATCGTTGACCCAATAGTTACGACCAGAGCAAGTGCTATCCTTGAGCATATTGCATTGGTCGATTTCTGGACAAGTATCTCTTCTTATTGCATTGACTTCTTCAAGTTCAACAAACAAAAAGTTGACTAACCTTTTCCAAGCCTGCTTCTTGATTTACATTATTAGGAACGACCTAAGATGCTTGGGGTTCATTAGTAGTAGTAGTTAGAATCACCAGAACAGGAGCCAATGGTATCTCTTCTTCAGAGTCAGAGATGTTATCCTGATCCTGAACTTGAAATACCTCTTGAGGTGCAGCAGGACTGTCAATGCTAAAGTTATTGTGTTCCTATCGCAGCTTAGGCTCATTAGTTAGGTTGACACAACCAGCTGAGTGCTTAGTTCAGAGTCTACATTCAAGGGGGTTGACTCCATGGTTGGTCCAGGAGGAACATCTGGCGCACGGATTACAGCATACGGACAAGAAGGCGATGTCTGTTGTTGTTGCGCTTCATCATGTTCAACCAGTGGCAAGAGATCTGAATGAATTTTTAGAGGTAATAGAAAATGAGGACGGTTATTCGACCAGCCACTTATACTCGGTTCGTGTATGTCATAAAGGACCACCAACAGCATATTGAGATCATGCTTGATAATAAGTGTACCGCTCTCGGGATCAAAAGTTTGTTCAAAACTTTCATCATCGTCGGAAGGGTATTCATCAGTAAAGTAGTCATCAATCCACTGATTATCTTCGAGATCAGAATAGTCTAACCAATTTTCCTCATCATTTGAGTTAGGAGGCGTGCCATCCCATAATATCCGGTTATAATTAGATATCGATGGTTCTTTCTCATACTTTGGAATTAGAATGAAGAAGTCAGCCAAAGTAAAGTGACTTCTAGCTTATTAGGGAGGTTCTTATGAAACTGAAGCTTCAACCACCTTTTCCTTCCTATGCTTAGCTTGTTTCTCTTATTTCTTTTGTTTAGCTAAGTGATTCTGGGTAGCTTTCTGAAGGTTTCTGAGTTGCCTTTTAACTTTCCTTCTTTCTGCAGGTGTGGGTTTGGTTTTTACCTTCTCCCAGCCTTCATCATTTACTAGGTTTAGGTGAACCCACATTTCCTCCCCTGAAGAGGTTTTGATCGGTATCAATCCCTGTTCATTAGTGGTTTTGGTGGAGCGGACACTGCTACAGGTGCGAACTGTCCAAAGGAAATCATATTGACTGGAGTAGCATCATATTTCCGATCGAATGTTATCACTCCATTCTTCGACATCTCATTGACTTTCTCCTTCAAAATGAAGCAATCTTTGAGAGGATGGATATAATCCGATGATATGCACAATAATTTGGGTCATTGACACGACCTACTTGTTCCAGTTTCTTCATTGGTTGAAGCTTAAGTTTATTATTTTCCATCAATGATTGAAAAATTATTTCAATATCCCCGTCAAAAGGATATTTAGTTTTCTTTTTTTGTTTTATATATTCCTCCTTCTTGACTTGATCAATTTTAACATTCTAAGGCTTTTGAGAAGGTGGTTTGGAGGTTTGCACATTGAATACCTCATGTTTCTTTTTCAATTTTGGAGTTAGAGCAAAAGATGAAGACGACTCCACTTTTTGAAAGCTTGTCTTTTTCTGACTGATATCCTTAACGGTTAGCTCTTCATCGGTAGCTACCTTAAACAATTAAGCCAGGGATTTAGTCTTATGACTAACTATGATAGCCTTAATCTCTAGTCGTAAGTTGGTTTTGCACAATTCAATGGTAGCCCTTTGAGATGGTTGTTATAAGCATCTCTAAGACAACGCTCTCCATCTATTGATAAAGACTAGTGTAGTTTCATTATCCCCCTGCTTTGTGCTGTTAAGCATGGCGAAGGTCACTGTCTGATCTTCCTCCTAGAAATGGAGTAAGAATTTCTCTTCTGTGATTGGCCATGTTATGCAGGAAAGTTTTGGTAACTACCCATGCCAATCGAAGGCAACTCCTTTCAATGTGCCGACGAATAGCCTTTTTTTTAGTGCATCTAACTATAGTAGGCTTCTAAGGAGTAATTTGAAATGTACAATACGCTGATATGTTAACCGCTTCTCAAGGTGTCGTTGGAAAGTCGGAAGTTTATACTTTGGAGGAAATGGAACTAGATCAAATTCCGGAGGATACATGAGTGTAATACCTTTCTTTTTCATCTAGGTCTCCACTTTTTATTTTGTCAATATCTCTTCAACTTCTTTGAAGGTTACATGTTTTTCAGGATTTGCATGAAAACCAAGGATTGATAGATGATCACCACTAGAAAAACCTATAGTTATCACCTTGTCTGTCAAGGACTCAAATTGAGCTGTGAGCAGGTCAATTTTAGTGGCATTCTTCCGAATCATTGCTTATTCTCTTCTGTTGGCAAACAGAGGATTTATTTGAGCTTCAACCAGACCGCCCAGCTTATCTGTTAAGATTTTCAATTGGGCAATCAAATGGTCAATCATAACTCCTTGTTGTTTAACAACATCACTGACATTGTCGTCTTCATTTTTACCAGCATCTTTTTCGTCAGCATCTTTACTTCCACTAACATTATCATTTCCATCCTTGCTAGTTCCACTCCACTCAGCCATAAACACAGTGTATTGATGGGGATAGGATGATGTTAATGCCTGAGGAGTGGATTGACTATCTTTTGCATTCAAGATAGTGATAGGATCATTATCAGAATCAATTTTTACATGACCTTCAGAAGTGCTACTTGAATGGGAGTTTGAATCAGACCCTTGTGAGTGAGTCTGAGCCATCTTCTAAGTAACTCTTCGAGCTGAGCTTGGACCGACCATGCAAGACAAGGTCAAGTCCAAATCATCTTCTTTAATCACCCATTTTTGAGTAATCTTTTGCTGTGATAACTTCTGAGTTTGGTCCTTGTAATGGCCAAAGCTTTCTTCTTAATTTGGTTCGCTAGCTTGGTTGCCAAGGTTTGATCTTTAAACCCGGCGACCAGCGGCCTGGAAGTACTAGCAACTCATTCCCAATCCATGGATTCAGAAGTGGAAAGTAAAAGGATGTCAATAACACCTCTCTTGTTCTTTTTCTTCTGATCCTTCTTTTGTTGGAGTGAATTCTTGAAATGAGCTAGATTGTTGAATTATTGATGACCAATTGCTCAGTTTTCTTTTTGTCTTTAGTGCCATGTGATAGATGTTGGGGTGAAGATGACGAGGTTGGCACTGCAATGATAGAGGGTAGATGCCTCCTACCAAACCTTCGTCCCTCTTTTTGAGTTAGAGGATAGAAAGTATTATCTTTAAGTGAAGCCAAGAGTTTATTCTCGGCCTTACTGAACTTAGAAATACGTGGTTACGATGACCACGTGCTGCATCCGGGAATGGACGCATGTTTCTGGGCCTTCTTGTGGGTTATGAGTTGCTAAAGGTCCTCTAATGCTTGTTTGTTAACGGCCCGTTGTCTAGGCTAAGTAGATGATGATCTTGAACCTTGAGCAACCACTGGATGTGACTTGCCAAGTGTCATTGATTTGTAATCTGTGAACTGGACCTGCCTTGCCCCTAGTCAAGCCTTGATGATATGAAGGCTATTGCCTCCTGACTTCAGTTTGTGTTTAGGTTCCTCCTAAACCCTATTAAAAACTCCAAATGGATTCTGGGCATATTTGGAAACCCAGGGTTTAGGAGTTTCAATTTTCTTGACAAATTTTAGGGTCACTAATGATCCATGCAGATCAGTTGACCCATTCAGATCATTTGAAGCCATGGAACCCATGGGAGTAGAGAGTCTTTGGAAGACTGAGACTCTTGATGTAGGGGCAGCAAAGTCAATTTGAACACTCTTCGGTGTTTTTGCAGACGTTTTGTTTTGGGTCATAGATATTTTAAAGAGCCTCTCCTTAGCCTTGTCAAAAGCAATGATAAAAAAACCCATAATATCTCTACAAAAAAGTAAGCCCTATGGACTACATTAGTGTTATAACCAACATGGCTATCTTTTGGGCTAACCAGAATGGTTTATAAGTGCCATATGAGCCAACATGGTTTTGAACCGAAATGGTTAGACATATGTATAAATCCCATCTCATTATGCTATGCTGACTATCCTAGCTGTTAGAATTTCTGCAACATTTCAGGACCATATAGTCAGGCTTAAAGGCATGCTACGCTGACTAGCGGACTACCAAAATTTCGGCAGTATTTCATGGCTATCTATGTTAGATTTGTAAGCAAGAGAGGGTTGGATCTAATCAAGGGGATAAGGCTCACAAGATCGAGCCTGCACCACTATCACAGTGATCATACAGGATCCATCAGTGCATAACGCCAGATAGTACATTACTATAATGTCGTTGGTCTTATCACTGATTTGAGACAAACAGTTATGTGCTGATTTGGTCCATGCACATCAAGGTGCAAAGTCCCTTCAATTAAGTGGCAAAGGTATGCACTTCGGGGTGCCAAATGCCTTCATTTGAGTGATTATAGGATGCACTTCAAGGTGCAAAATTACTTCATTAATGTTCCTAAACCCATCGTAGACATCAATGTCTTGCATGAGTGTCTTCAAAGGTCAAACATGTCATTTTGAAGGAAAAATGGGTCAGTGACCGCAGGCCCTATTAAAGAGATGAAAGCTACAAATTGCTGTCGTAATAGAATTAAACTGAAACAATAGTACCGAATTATCTGCAGTGTTGTGGAGGGATGTTGTGATAGTGGAAATCTATGGAAAGTATGAACAGCAATTGTTAGCAAAGGCACATTAGCAAACGCTTTCTTTAGGACGGGTTCTGCCACTCGAGATAAACCCAAATGCAAATCTCAGCTGGAATTGCCCCCATGATACAACGGCCTACATAGTACTATCTCCCTTGGTCGTACACTAAGTTCAGATTAGCCGGATTCCAACAGAGAGTGTTCGCAGGGAAAAGAAAATAGGGGAAACAGGAGAAGAAGAAGAAAAAATTCTATTTCTGTTTAAACCTAGGTGTCTGATTTATAATAAAAAATCGTTGGGTATATTGACAGTAATAAAACTATGTGTTTAAAATCATCATTAAAAACCCATTTAAGAAAGGCGTTGGAAATTTGAATTTAAATTTTGAACGTCCTTTTAAATGAGTTTTAATCAACCCTTAAATGCTTTAATTTACTTAATTACTTAATTAAAAGCATTTTAAACCATTAATTTAAAAATGTTTTAAATGCTTTAATTTACTTAATTAAAAACGTTTTAAAATAAATTATAATTTTTTGCAAAAATATGCCATTTCTATATCATAATATGGGTCTCCCGAGGAAGGCCAGGCCAGGATTTGCACCCCTTGAGAGCGATAATCACGCAGGATGCGCATCGCGGACATGCACTTGGTTAAAAATTATCCTGATCGAGATCCTCGGGCCAAGCCCAGCTTGTGTGCGCGCTAAGGCTTGTAGGAAAAGTGTCCAAAAGCACTTGAAGTATAAAGGAGAAAAAGGTACTTATATAGTACTTAAAGGTTTTGCACTTTTCCAATGTGGGACTCTTGAAAAACCAAAAAGCTTTCTTTGCAAAAAAAAGACTATAAAACTCAATTTTGAAACCCATTAAAATCAAATAGGCCCACTGTCACTACTCATTTTCGAACAATTCTTACGTCACAGTACTTTTTGTATAGCATCTCGCGGTCATTAGTCAACAGCAGCACGTTCCCGCTGTCACTAGTCAATGGTAACACATTTCCTGTGGTCACTCCTCAACAGCAGCACTTTTCAACACTTTCCATGCATTTTTAGCCAATTTTCATGTCTTTTGGCCAAATTAGAGCAAATCTTTCCCATAAACGGCGCTAATATTCTGATTGCGCTCGAAAATGCAAATGTGCAATAGATTCGAGTCCAACATTCACGCACTTCAAGCGTTTAAGAAGAATGAGACTTAGTTACAGTTCATTATTAATTTTCCTTTTGTTTACAATGGTTCAAATGCTCTGACTTCGAGGATGCAGGTTGTTTACAAGCTTTAAAACATTTACAACCTCTCCCTCTAGTCTCAGATGTGATCTAAATTCGAATTAAATAAGAAAATACATGAAAACGCAAAAGAAATGCAAAAAATGAGAATATAATGGGGAGTGACCGCAGGCCACTGTCACTGGCCCCCTGCCAGTGACTGTGACCTGCGGTCGCTGGTAGACAGTGGCTGAATGGCCACTGTTTGCTTTATGCTCTATTCTGTTTTGCCTCTATGACTTCTTCAAAGTGTAGGAAGTTGTTTCCTTTAAATTTGAAGTGTTGAATGACCACCACAAGTATTTGATTTGGCCGTGGGATCGACTTAAACCTTTGATAATCATCACTTTTGGGTTACAGACTGTTTTTATACAAATCTGAAGAGGGCGCTGTATGAAGCTAAAGTTGTGTTATTCTGACCCTATGATTTTTAAGGGTCAGAATGAAGCCTAAAGATGCTTGTTCACAACTTTCATGATGGCCCAAAACCCCTCTTAAGTGAGAAAATCAAAAGAAGAATATGTCATCCAACTGACCTTTGCATATGCCTTCGTTAAGTGAAGTGTATGTTTCTTCCTCTTTTCTAAATTATTTCTCACCTTGAATTGGTGAAAGTGAGAAGAAGAAGTATGTTGAAGTACTAGAAATGCCTCGTGACTTGCTTGATCTTGTTGTGAAGTTTGCTTTTTTCCATGCCTTTCTCTCTGTCTGTCTCTGTATGTTTTTGTCTCTCCCCAAGAGTTCAAATCTTCCTTTTCATAGACTTTAAAGGCAGTTTTTGGGAGTTAGAGGAATCTGAAAGTTGAAAGGAAGTGGAGGGAACCGTCGAAAACCACAAAAACTGCTCCAGGGGTGATAGTGATCGCAGCCGCAGTCATTCCCTAAGTCCATTTTTGAACTTTTACATATATGATACATTTTTGCCTATTTGGGGCCCGAATAATGTCTAATCTTTAGGAAACTTGGAGGGATGCTTTTTGACACCATTTTGAGTGTATCATAAAAATTTTAGCTCAATTTGACCTTTTGAAATTGATCAACTCCCCTATTGACTTTTCATGAAAATGGGCCCTTATTTCAGCTGTTTGATGCCCAAATGATCTCAGTTTGGTTTGAAACTTGGAGGAACTAATGTCAATGGTATCTTAGAGTGTCCATCCAAATTTCGTGTAGTTTGAATGTGTGGAAGTAGGATTTCGAACAGTGACCCATTTGTTGTAAGTTCTATGTCACTATTCACTCCACATTGTAGGTAGTTAGCTTATTTTCTACCCAAATAGTGTTCAATTGAGTTAAAACTTTGAAAATTTTATTTTGAACATATTTTGAATCTCTATTTTGAATTTCATCATCTTTGACTCCTTGGAAATAGGATTTTAGCTAGTGACCTCGAAGGCTCGAGGGTCACTGTCTTCTAAGCTAACATGCAATGGAAGTAAAACCAGACGAAGTCCTCTTGACTTGAAAATTTGTAGAATCTCCTTTGAACATGACTAAAGCTTTGTGCCCAAATTTCATTAATTTTAGGCGTTGGGAGGCAGGACTTTGGTCGATGACCCCATGGCTTGGGGGTCATTGACCCAAAGTTGACATGTTTGAAGACTTTGGGTCAAATGATGTCCGTTTCAGCCGAAATTTTCTAAAGCTTTCCTTGAGCATAATATGAGCTTCATCCAGGAGTTTCAGTTAATTTGATCTTCATGAGGTGTCACTTTTCACAATGACCCCATAGAGCTCAGTAGATGTCTATCTGAACTGAGTTTTGGTCCAAATGATATCCAAATGCTCTAAAATTTTGAAGGATAGTCTTTGAATATATTTGAAGGCATTACACTGAATTTCAAATTGTTCTAACATGTAGAAGTGTTAATTTCCACAATGACCCCCAAAAGACTGGCAAACAATTATTAAAGCTTGAGTTTGAGCTAAAATGAAGTCAAAATGTTTTGAAACTTTGAAACATCATTACCAGGCATATTTGTGGAGTTCCCATGAGATTTTCATCAGCTTTGAACATTTGGATGTTGTAGTTGACTTGTCATTCCACAATTTGGATGTTGTAGTTGACTTGTCATTCCACAATTCTAGGGTCTGTGTACCCTTGTCTTTGTTACACCATTTGTAAGAAAATTTTTTTATAGGTCAACAAGGATGAATGTGTCATTTTATTTTCTAATGAAGATATGTGGTTGCTCTTTTAGATTTAGGACTAGACTCACTCTTTGATGCACAGTCAACATGTTGCTTCTATGCAGTATGTTGTGCATGTGCATTTAATAAAAACAGTTTTACTTGAAAATTGTGATATTGAAGGACCCTCAGTATAGCCAAAACTGGTCTTGTTAGTATATAGTATCTGAACACTAAAGATGTAATCAAGTGCAATTGAGCTAGCATGTCTTTGGTTCAAAGTAGCCTTTTAAAGTATCTAATTTTGTTGATGCCATCTTCAACTTAATGTTCTAATCTTTAATCTTAGTCCGGTTCTTCAACACTTCTGTTCTCAAAGGTGCATTCTCTTGTTTCTCTGAAGTCTAACTCTCAAGTAGAGAACCTTTATGACCTTCAGAAAGAAGGATTTGTGTATGTGTCTCTTCTAAATTCTTCTTAAGAAATAGAATTTCAGTATCAGAATTTTCAACTTACTTCACAAGTTTTGATGTATGCTTGTCCAGTTTTTTGCTTTGACCATACATAAATTTATACTGAGCTTCGCAGTCTACATTTTCGTATAATACTTCTTCATTATCATTGTTATCATCAAAATCATCTATAGATGGAGAAGATCTAACCATGAAAGCTATCAAATATTCTTTCACAATGTTACCCTAAGCAGGCTCAGGAGACTCTTCCTCATCAGCAGAATTATCAACATCCCAAGTGATATTCAGAGCCATATTGGTGCTTAGTATGGGCTTCTTCTTTTTGTTAGCACAATCATTAGCTATATACCCATAATTTTAACATTCAAAACACTAAACTTTCATCGAAGAATTTTCCTTTCCAATAGGAACCAATTTAAATTTAGTGATCTTCCATTTCATAATTTTGTTAAATTGTTACGTAAATTCATACGACAATTGCATGCATATCACCTTCTTAGAATCAAAATCAGATGCAACTTCCTCTTTCTTAGCTGATCCCTTGGAAAACTTAAAAGGTTTTGAAATTTTCAAAGCAAGTCTAGAAGTTTTGATTGGCGACCGACAAATTTGGTCTCAAAGGTTTGCAAGTATCTGACCAACTCATTAAATCTCAGAGTTTTCGGTTTACTGCCTTTAACAATTGTAATAACTTTGGAATTGAAACTAGCCGAGAGAGACCTAGAGATCTTTTTAACAATCTTCTCTTCAAAAATAGACTTTCTTAAGTTGTGACTTGAATTGACTATATTGCTCATTTTAAAATAAAAGTCATCAAACATCTCCTCTTCATTCATACTTAACAGTTCAAAAGCAGAAGAAAAGCTCTACATCTTAGCTTCTTTCACTTTCTCAGTTCCCTCATGAACTATTTGAAGGATGTGCTAAGCCTCCTTCGCATTCTTACAAATAGAGATTGTATGAAATTCAAACATTGATACTCCATTGTAGATTGCATTCTTTGCTTTATTTTTATAGTTGCAGGCATAGGTTTTATCTTTAGACCATTGAGCCATTGGCTTTTTAGTAGTTTGTCCATCAACAGTAATAGTGGGCAAAGAATATCTAATCAACACTATTCTCCAAACCCCTTCATCTACTGACCTCAAAAAGGCAATAATACGTGCTTTCCAAAAGCATAATTAATAGTACATTTCAACAAAGGAGGTTTCACAGTAAAAGAGCCTTTTCAACAAAGGAGATTTCACAGTAAAAGAGCCTTCTTCATTATTAAATTCTATTCTAGAAAATCTCTTAAGTCAACACACAATAATTTAGTATAACCCTCTCTAATACCAATTAACGTTTTTTAGGCCCCAAATTTATTTAAGAGTATAGTTTAATTACTACTTTTCAGTAGTTTGTCCATCAACAGTAACAGTGGGTAAAGAATATCCAGTCAGCACTATTCTCCAAACCTCTTCATCTATTGACCTCAAAAAGGCAATCATATGTGCTTTCCAAAAGTATAATTAATAGTACATTTCAACAAAGGAGGTTTCACAGTAAAAGAGCCTTCTTTATTATTAAATTCTATTCTAGAAAATCTCTTAAATCAACACACAATAATTTAGTATGACCCACTCTGATACCAATTGACGTTTTCTAGGCCTCAAATTTATTTAAGAGTATAGTTTAATTACTACTTTTATGCAATAAAAAATTAAAAGCAATCAACCACACAAAGAAGGCAATACAATATTTAACATGAAAACCCAAATGGAAAAAAACCACAACTCAAAATGGACAAAATCAAATACTAACTTCCGCAGTTATAAGATATACTGACAACCTTATAGTCAATCCCTCAACATAAGACGTTGTAATTGTTCTTGTTAAAATCCTCGACATACAGTCCCTCGGTGCCCTACTATTGGCACTTTGATTACCACCACGAATGAATCTCTACTGTGAGAAAACAATCTCCTACAAAGATGTAGCAGCTATAAATCTCCTACGAAAACGTAGAAGCACTAACTTTAGAACTTGAAGCCTTCAGTCCAACTCTCATAAAAGCTATATATAGAATCTCCAAAGTGTAATCTCAACTTAAAATATAGAGGTGTCTTTATGGTTGAGAGGAACACCCTATTTATAACCCATAATTCGTACCTTGGGGTTAAAGTCCAAATCTAAATAAAACAGGCAACTCTAATATAAATAGGAAAGAAATCTATGCAAGTCGATGAACTTCTGCCTCATGTGTGCTCCAGCATAGGTGAGAGCCCGCTCTCGCGCAATCTTCGCGCATCCAGTTATTTTGCAATCCTTCTATCAAGCTTAAGCGTGGTCTTCATGGGCTTGAGCACAGTCGCCTCTGTCTTGCCTACTCGAGCTCGTACACTATTTTCAGATTGCATCAATATTAGTATTTCTTGCAAAGAGATAAACAATCCATACTAAAGAATATAAAATATAGATGAATGGACTCTAGTTCTGTCTAATACATGAATTAGCTAATACAAATATCCTAATATTTCTTATTTTTGGTTTATGTCTTATATTCATGGTTAATTAATCACATCAATCATCTTAAATTAGCAAGATCCAAGTATAGGAATCTAGATTATTTTTGCCATTTGCGGCAAAACTTTTGTAGGACTTAATAAAAGAGTGTTATAAATATTGATTTAACTTGTAATCTTAATAAAATAATAGAAAAAAAAGAGATAAAACGAATAACAGACAAGACTTGTAATCTTATTTTGCTACCCTTGTGTGATTGATCGATTGAATTTGCGTGTACGCTATGGCTGTATGTTGATGGCACATTTTCCATTGCTCCCAACACTCACCACCTTTTTGTTCTGTTGTATAATCTTGTTTACATCTAAAATAATTAACTATGAAGAGTTGCATTCTTTTATTTTTTTTGTCATATATTATTCTTCATCTTAGTAATGAAAAGGTTGAAACTAACTGATATAATTATAACACCAAAGCATCAACTGATAGAAAAAGGTTTTTACTTTACATACACGGTATCCAAAATGAGGTTTTAGAACTATGACTTAACTTGCGAACTTGTCTTATATCCAACAAATCTCCCTGCCTTGAAGTCCTTCGTCAAGAAGCTCTAGTTAAAACAAAAGAAAAGGAAAAAGTGTGAGGAATTACATATAATCAGCCCACAGTTAAGAGATCGCCATTATGGTCGTCATATACATGGGTCCACACGGTTGAGACCTAAGAACAAAGAAGCACATTAATGTGAAACCTAGAAAAAATGTACTAACTTAAGGCATCTTCTGACATCAGATTTTGGCCACATACCAAAAGAAGCTTTTCAAAGCTCATAAAACAGCTTTACCATAAAAAAGTTAATATAGCAAGTTTCGGGTGCCCGTGACACTTCCACCAACCATGCAAGTTGGGGTTGATGTAGAAGACATAACTATTGTAGCATTGTGGGTTTGTGATCGATTAAGCGAATGCCCATTTTTTTAATAGAATTATCATTTTACCAAAAACAGTGAATGTCCTTTTGCTATTTGATGAGTCATCATACAAAAAAATACTTTGGGAATTAGTTTTCCCTGCTCAAAAGTAGAAATGAGTCTATCCATCTGCTCTTTGGCTCAATGGTCTGAACCTTTAAATTCTCCGTTGAGTGGATTGGGACCTCAGATTTAGGTCCTGCTTGGTTCATGGAGCTATTAGCTAGTACCAGTTGCTATAAGAGCCCAATAGGGGCAAGGTCCATGGCCCATTAGTGCCCTTAAAAAAGCAATGGGATTTAACGTTTATGGACCTTAAAAGAAACAAAAAAAAAAAAAAGTTTGAATGGGAAATTGAAGCTTGAGATAGACCCTTGGTAACCTGGTTGTTTAAAGGAGTTGACTCGAAAAAAATGGTATACATTTGGGCCTCATTGGTAGCCAAATTTTGGAATGGTTGGGTATATACCTGAATAACCATGTAAATAGTAGTTTCTTAGTATTTTTAGAACTTGTTTGTGCAGCAGTGTTTTCCTAGAAAAGGCATAGAAAATCTGAGCACTTTTTTTGTGGAAAAGATATTCTAATTGGTGCTGCTCTTTTTTGTGAATAAAAGCACAAAAATAAATTACCTTGAACATCAAATTAGGACTTAGGCATTCTATTTATTAGAAAAACAATTGTATTAAATGCAACATCTCAAAATGATGAAAAAACACTTAAATGAGCCAATAGAGATAGCATAATTTCGACAATATGTCGATGCTTCCTTTCAGCTATCCCATTTTGTTCTGATGTATGGGGATACGAAATATGATGAGAGATTCCATGATGAAGTAAGAAAGTTTTAAAATGAGTACTAATAAACTCTCCACCACAATCAGATTGTAACATTTTAATTTTACTACCAAATATATTGTCAACCAAATATTTAAAATTGAAAAAGACATCAAACACTTGAGCGCTCAGTGATTAGAAGAAAAAATCAATACTATCAACTTGAGTTATCAATGAATGTCACTTCAAACTGATGGGAGATGGACAAGATTGCTGAGTTGCCACCACAATATAATCACGGATTCTGTCATGGCAAGACTGACTCAAATTTAGGTATAACTTTTCCATGGACCCCATCTGAATCTTTTTTTTCACCCTTCAAGCAATTTATCTATAAAGCTTTTACTTATTTATTTATTTTGCAAGGGCAATAACTCAACCCCACAACTTGTGACAAAGCAAACTAGAGAACCGAGACCAAAACCATGTTCTCCCCGCAATAAAGAATGTGAGAGATTAAGACGTTGCCTCACATCCAACCAAAAGTTGGAATTATGATTAGCTTGCTTTGCCATCTAAACCCGCATGATCACGTGGGCACTGTTCCATCTTTCTTTCCATCTGATGAATCCCCACTTCATCCTTCTCCATAAATACCACTCTGCACCTGTAAACTCCAGACAACCAACACTCTACTACTAGTCCAAGGAACACAAGTGTTTGGAGATGGCCCCAAAGAGCTCATCATCCACTGCCCTTTTCCTCTCTCTCAATCTTCTCTTCTTTGTCCTTGTAACTGCCCATAACAAACCTTGCCCATGCAAAAACCCTACTCCCAGCCCACCCCAGCCCACCCCGAGCCCAACCCCTTCTTCCAAAGGCAAGTGCCCAAGAGATGCACTGAAGCTGGGTGTATGTGCCAACTTGCTCGGATTGGCCCATATAGTTGTTGGGTCCCCACCCACTCTGCCTTGTTGCTCACTGCTTCAAGGGCTGGTGGATCTTGAAGTTGCTGTCTGTCTCTGCACTGCCATTAAAGCTAATGTCCTGGGGATTAATCTCAATGTTCCTGTGTCCCTTAGCTTGCTGGTGAATGCTTGTGGGAAGAAGGTCCCATCTGGGTTCAAATGCAAGTAGAAAGTGTGTTTGCTGTTGGCTTCATTTTTCTAGTGGTGGTGACGTTTGTGATTTTCTTGTGTGCAGATGAATAAGCCCTTTTTGCTTGTTAGTTTGCTGTGATTAAGCTTTGTGAGAGGGAGTTTGTAGGCATGCTTTTATCTCGAAAGCAGATGGATTGGATTTCATGCATGTTTTGTTTCGATTTCTGTTAAATAACAACATTACATAAGACCGTTTATTTTATTTATGAATTTTTTCTTGTTAGGCTACGTTTGTGACATCTGTAAGTTCTTCGCAGAACCCATCACCACTTATTTTATTAATGGGCTTGAATTATAGGCCTCGCGCGGGTCCAAACTGGCCTGGACTGCTTATTAGAATTGGTCCCCTCTTGATTTTGCTTTGGACTAGAAAGTCCAGGACAGGTTCGATGTTCTCTCATGCCCCTGGTCCAGACATGATAAGAAAGATTTTTCTGGGCCAAATCTGAGTCCAATCGAACACAGATCTGGGACCTTGATCCAAACATTACAGGAGGGAGGATTATATGAGGCCCAGCTCCTATTTAAGGCTCAAAGTGGATGACAGTATGAGGGATCGATTGAGTGCTAATGACCCCAATAATGGTTGAAGATCCAGCGTCCATCAGACAGGTTTTGCACTCTAAACTTGAATCCTACTATCCTACCCTGTAGAGACTCGAAACCGAGAGGGGCCAACAACCGAGTTCAGTAAGGGTAGAAATCCCAGGTGCACCAATCAAAGCTGTAGAGCTTTAAACCTGAGTCCTGGTCTAACCTGTTTGGCTTGCCAGAGTCCAAATCCTGTGTTATAAGTTTTGGTCTAGGGCGGATCTGGACCAAGACTATGACTGTTAACCCATGACCAACATCTTGCAGCTATCTATATACACGTTCAATGTGGTTCATTTGCTAGCACATTTTACCCTTGACATCGTTTTGGTATGTGTGGCCTATGTGTTGACTAGACCAATCTGATTTTGATGCTGGACCTCAAGGCCGTGACTCATCATCATCCAGTGAAGATTTATATAAGATGCAGACACAGAGATTATTTAGATGACACGTCAAATCTGCAATCAATGGGAATAATATTTGGTGTTGAAGCCTGGGTTGAGGCATATTCAGGCTTGACTTGACTGTAGAATTACTGACCTATATTGAAGCCAATCAGGTTGTTAGCGCTGGCTTGAGCCCAAGCTACCTCAAACATATCAGGCCCAAGCCTGTCCTCCTAACGAAGTCTCGAAACGAAACAGATAAAGGGACTACCCAATCCTTGTAAGGATGCTGAGGTCCTAATCCTCCTAACGAAGTCTCGAAATGAAACAGATAGAGGGACTAACTACTGAGTTCAATTAAGGGTAGAAATGGATAGGGGACTTACCCTCAAGTCCCAAAAAAAAAAAAAAAAAGTCCAATAAGGGTTTAATTCCCGGGCTCGCGATAGAAAGGCTTTTCACCCTAAACTCAAGCCTGTTTTAGCCTATTTGGGCTGCCAGACGGTCGAAATACAGTTTATTCTGGTTCGGGCTCGGGGAGATCCAGGCCATGGCCATGTCAGTTGACCCATCTTGCATTGAATCTGGCCAATTTTCCTACTCACTTTACCTTTTTCTTTTGGTAAATGTGCGGCCCGTGTGTTTAACTAGACCATCCTAGTGTTTTGTGTTGGACCTCATGACAGTGACCCACCACTCAAATCGAGGAAGATGTGCATTAGATTTCCGTAACTCGGCTAAGGAGTTGGGCTAGAATACAAACACAATTCAACTCATAAAAACTCATACATGCAAGGTAACGGTGATCCACACATGTGAGGGGGCATGATACAACTCACAAATGCAAAGTAATGAGAACCTGCACATGTGAGAAAATAAAATAAGACTCACACATATAAGGTAATAAAAATTCACATATGCAAAGGAGGGGGAGGCTAGGTTTGAACCCATGACCTCTCAATGAAAATATGTGCTCCTTACTACTAAGATAAAGAGCCATTCTCTATATATGTTTTAGATATAGAGATAGAAGTCACTTAAATGGTCCTTCAAATATGCAATCAAAGTGTATAATTGATCTTATAGACCTGGCAAAAGAGTCAGGTTGACTAAATTTTGGCCGGGTCAACCCAAATCCGAATTTATTGATTTCAATCTTAACCCGACATGCTTTTAATTGAAAATATTTAACCCACACCTATAGCGAGTCAACTGGACCCAACCCACCTAACCCGACTTTGATACGGGTTGGGTCCGGTCAACCTGACCTAATATATGTAATTTCTATTTTATGTATGATTTAACTTATTTTATGTGGCCCAATTTCATTTGTAAAACTTTCCTTATATCTAGATTCATTTAAAATGTTTCATTGAGCATGAATTTATAATTTATCAATTTTCAAGGTATAAAAAATGGGGAATCTATAAATTTTTTCCAACCCATTTATTGAGAATTTGAGAAAATTCATTTTCAATTTTTGTTCAATTTTATAATTCCATATTTGAGTATACGTACAAGACTCATCAACAATATTATATTTCTTTCATATCCATATTTTAGATGTAAATTTATATGCCAACATAAAAATAAAAAACACATATCAATATTTCAACTACAAAAACATCATATTTTTAAATAAAAAATAAATTTTATATTCTAAGTATTAAAATTTTACATAACTCCTCCACAAAAAATTAAGAGTATATACTTTATGGCCCATATGAATAAGAAAAGTCATATAAAAATTAAAAAGTCATGATAATTTAGTAAAATCTAAACGGATCAACCGGATTAGGTGGGTCAACCCTAACCCGACCCGTTTTGATACGGGTTAGCAAACGTTAATCCTAACCTAACCTATATTTTAAACGGGTCAAGTTAAGTGGGTTAGAAATGGGACAGATTGGTGGGTCAAACTGGTTTTTGCTAGCTCTAGCTCTTCAAGCTTGGATGAAACCGCATTGGCCACCGGGAGAGAAGGGCGGGACTAGTGAAGTATTTTAAGCTGAAGATAGTTTTATTTCATTGACTTTGACTATGTTGAGATAGTTTTATTTCATTGACTTTGACTATGTTGAGATAGATTTTATCATTGACTTTGTGGAGCTACACGGCATCTTTTAGTCTCGGGAATAGCAAAGACAGGAATTGGAAAACATTACTTTTGCATCAATTACATAGGAAAATGAATGTTATGTTTTCTAATCTTCGATATCCATTGTTTGCACTATGCATCGCAACGTGCTTGAATTAATCACCCAATCAAAAAAGATTTTTACCCCTGTTTGGATAAAGATGATGGAGACCAACCACTTTGAGCATATTAAAATTTATTGTAATTTTGAAACGAAAATAAAAAACAAGTGGATGATCCATAAAAAAATTTCACCCATGAATGGTCCATGGTCCATCAACATTGGTATTTCAGTGTAAAGAAAAAGAAAAATTATAAAAAGAAGAAAAGAACAATGAGGGTTAGCTTCGCATAGTGTCTACCTATTCGGGTGGGGATAACCTAATACTTTAAATCATAAGATAGAATAGATCACTACAACAGGGATTGTCTTAGGCGACGAAAATTTTTGTCGTCTAAATTCCACATTTCGTCGCCTTTAGTATAGGCGACGAAAAATGTTCGTCGCCAATGTCCCCGCCATAGATTTGTCGACAATCCTGTTTGGCTACAAAATCTTAATTGCGTCGCTACTTAGCGACGAAATTTTAATGTCGTCGCCAATTTGGCGACAACAAGATTTCGTCGCTAATTCGTCGCGTAACACCTACTTTCCGTCGCCAAATTCCTGTACGCTGGGGACTTTTTAACGACGAAAAGGCAAACATAGGCGACGAAACATTTCGTCGCCAATCCCAGACGTTCAAATTTCCGCTGCCGGCCTTACATTGCACCGACTGTGAACAAAAAAAGCTAATGGTAGTCCATCTGGCCATTGAAAACAACACCACCGATGAAAGTTTTTAAAAAAATAATTTGAAAAAATCCATTTAGAGGAACTTCTTGTAGGCCAGTTACTTTCCGTTGTTTAAAAAATTTAGCTAGCTCAATACGCATACCAAATGGATACATACAAAGAAGTGAAAAGAAAAGCCTCCATTTAATCACTATGAAAAAGACCCATCATTAGATCAGGCTTTCATTGTGTGAACAAACAACTCTTTTACACAATAAAAAACTGTGTAAAAGACCCATCATTAGAACTACAATCCAGCCAAAACATGCCCCATTTGAGCACTGACCTTGGGCCCCATTCATTTACATTATTGTGCAAAAGAGACCCAGAGAAACAATAGAAATGATGATGATAAACAATCAAACCAACGACTGCAACAAAATCCAATTAAAAAAGAGATTGACTTGTTAATAAAGTTGCAATAACACCCTTCAAACAAATAATACAAGTTGTATCTGTGCCTTTCAGAGCCAAACCGAAAAAACATGGCTACTTTTCTTCTATTTTTTTTTCCTTGTTTTCATTTCCCTTTCTCAGACTCTTCAAAGTTCACACCCAGCATGAAAATTGGAGAGTTCTACCACATCTGGTGTTCCTGGAAAATAAAGATGCCAAAAATGCACCATCTGGAGAAGGCAGGTAGCAGTGCAGAGAATTACATTCCTTCGAGCTTTGTAAATCTGTAGAGAATATTAATTGTGAGCACATGGCTATGGAGAATGACATGAAAACCAGGAAATAAATGAAACAAATTGTATTCTTTCACAAATATAACTCATTTAAATTTGCCCAACAAATCCCCCTCAACGAGTTACCATGTTAAGCATTATCCCAACCGTTCTAGTGTTTGAGATCTTAAATTTAGATAGTTATTTTGCAGGGATCAAGTGTTCTATTTTGGAGAAAAGTATGGTTTTCTCTCAACATCCACAAGCACACTTCATTAACAACTGAACAATGGAGGTGTGTGCATGTGTGTGTGCATCTGATAACTTGATGTGTACGTGCGTGCACGTGTTTGATAGCCTGATGTGTTTGCATGTGTTGATTTATGTGTGCATGTGCGTGTGTCCATCTGTCTAATAATCCAATGTGTGTGCATGTGTGATAATCTAATAAGTATCTGTATGCCAGATAATCTGATTTGTGTGTGCTTGTGATGCAATTATAGTCACTCAAAAGGACTGCAACTCCAACGAACTCCAAAGAAATGGACTGGTGTTGGCTCTCGCAGTACATAGTTGGGTCTTTCTCCACTCTACACAAATTCAGAAACCATGCAAAAATTTCAAACTGTAGATCAGATTAGACCCGCCAGAGGTGGATATGGTGGCAGTGGAGCTGTTGCCAACACTGGAACATGAGAACTTGAAGTGAAGCTTGGGAGTGAGGAGCTGTTTCCACACTACCCCCCATACTAGCAAGAAAAATAAATCCATCAAGAATCCTCTAGCAACAATCTAGTTGTTCTCAAAATATTCACCATCCATCTATTCATCAAAATACTCAGGTGTTCATTTAGTCCACCTAGGTTTAGAACCCAGATGTCTTCTAAAGCCAAGATTTGTTTACCAACTCCAGCCAGTCATCGTTGGTTATGGTGTAACACTCCAGCCAGTCATCGTTGGTTTGATCTAATTATTTTCTTGCAAAAATATTGCCATTTGTTATGGTTCCCATGGTCCTAAGATTTACCCTACTAAATAATGTTCCATATATCCCTAAAATTCGAAGCTCCGCATATGTAGAAATTGTGGATAAACAGTGCTAACGTTGAAGCCCAGAGAAACCAATGAATGTTTTGCTAGGTTTTTTTTTTATAACTGGGGAATATTTTTTGACATCAGCCTTCCATAACCATTGCACCAAACCATTGGTTCAACATCTGAAGAATATAGAGGACATCACAAAACCATTGTACTAGGGTAGTGTCTTAGTTGCAGTTTATATAACCAAAGAAGGATTTTTCTCTCTCTCTACATATATATATGAATAAAATATAATATTCATGTATTTTGAAGTTCAACTATTGCATTTTAAAATTAACTTTGTTTAGTGGTTGTCTTTATAATCTTGGAATGTTATTGACACGTTTGTAACTATTACTCACCAGAAAATGCTTTGCCTGGAACCAAGTAGAAGAATTGAAGCAAGGACTGCTCTCCAGCACGAGTATTTTAAGGATCTTGGGTTTGTGCCATGACTCTTTTTTTCATTATCTGTATATTGTATTCCGGCTAGTGCATAATTAGCAACTCAAAGGTTTGAATATGTGTGAGATATGTGCTTTTTGGTATTATTTCTCTTTGGTCCTGAACTGGTCCATAAGAATTGCTGCTTGGGTTTGCCTCTGATTCAGATTTGTTTAAAACTCAAGAACATACTATATACAATCCAATTCAGATTTGCCTGAAGTAAATCTCAGTGGCTCCAAGTAAATCCCAGAATAGTAAAATGCTTTTGCCATTTGTGTTGTTATTGCAGTTCTACAATGGTTTCTTCTTTTTTGTTCCAGAATAGTGGGTTTCAGGAATTGGAAGTTGGGATCATACTAAGAACTATTATGGCTTGTGCCTTAGCAGATTTAATTCTGGACAGAATCAGGTTGTTTCTGTTAGTTCTCTTGAGAAAAATCTGATTTTTCATCTGGATCACCCAAGTGCTCAGTTGATTCCTCTCAAGGCGAGTTCCCTTCATTGTGTTCAGAATTAAATCAACAGGTCCCAGAAAGACTTGATCATCATCCTAAGGCGAGTCTAACTCTGAGATGCAAAGAGGAATTGTTGATCAAATGAGCTCAAAATAAAGGATGATTGAAGAGATGATGGGTGAAGAATATAAAGTGATGATATAAATCGGATTTTGACTTTTGACGTCTTAGGATTTGAATTACTGATGGCTGGGTCTAAGAATGAAGAATAAAGGATTGATATTAAAAAATAAAAATAAAAAAGGAAGATGGCCATCAAATAACATCCCTTTAGTAGAAACTAAATCTATGAAAGATGGGATATGAATACTAAGCCGTTACCCTAGTAATTCAAATCATAGAAAAGTCAAGGTGAATAAGGTTAATTTCTTGCTATATTCTCTGTTATAAGGTCAAGTTATAGAGTTTAGAACATCATTGAATGTTTTCTTGATACTTGGGAAGCAAAAAGCTTACTGGTGGTTCATATTGCAGAAAGAAAGAGAGGCCTATGAAGTTATAGTGGAAGATGGAAAGTTTGTCTACAAGAAGAATGGAAAGCTTCTTGACACATCTGAAGGAGACAAAGATGCTAAGTGGATCTTTGTTCTTAGCACGTCCAAGACCTTATATGTTGGCAAGGTAAATTTCTGATCTTGCAAACCAGACACAAATATTTGCTTTGTATTGTGGTGCAACTGATTTCAGTCTGTTTCCTCTAACCTTTTGGAGAAGAAGAAAGGCAAGTTTCAGCATTCAAGTTTTCTGGCTGGAGGGGCTACTTCGGCAGCCGGAAGAATAGTTGTAGAAAATGGAATCCTTAAGGTATGGATTCTTATACTATTTCTTCGAAATTTTGTACCTTTGAAGGGAGTTTGTGATTGAATATTAAGGATGTTCTGTCTTGTATTTGAGCAGGCTGTCTGGCCACACAGTGGGCATTACCGACCAACCAAAGAAAACTTTCAGGAATTCATGAACTTTCTCAGAGAAAAAAACGTTGATCTTACTGATGTGAAGGTTAGGAGCATAACATTCTATAATTTTATATAATGCTCAATCGATATAAATGATGGCATAACATTCAAAGCTTGTAATGCACCTTTAGGAATAAAATCCACAATTCTATTAATCAATCAAATCTGAGAATTTATTCTCAACAATACTATATATATTATAAAAGCAAACTTAATTCCTAAGCAAACCCTAATCTTATAATAACTTCTTATAATAATTTTAGATATAACTTCTTAGGACTTGAATTATGGACATAGTAGATAAAGAAGAAAGAAAATACTAACCAGGCTATAAGACCAGCACCAGCTGAGCCATCATGGGGCGGAGAAGGCCCCTGGTAACCCATCTTCCTCATAAACTCCATGATCGTCTCCATCTGGCTTGCCTATGAGGAGAGGAGCTGTCGTGCCTCATCCAATTGCTTCTGCTGCTCCTCGACCACGCTTTGTAGGCGGACCACCTCCGGATTTGGTCCTTGATAGGAGGTGGCAATGGTCCGAAGAGAGGAAGAGGGCCTCATGCCGATGCCCTTGACGTAGCCAGACCTCGGCTTCAGGACCTTCACTGACAGCTCCTCTGCTGTCAGTGGGATCGCATCAGGCTGCGAGCAATGCAAATCTTGCGTTCCCACAAGCTCATCCTGTCATTTTTTAGAGGAAGCAAACAATTAATTATAAACTTGAAGTTGGTGCCATTTATCATTTAAAAGCAAAGTACAATTGGTATACATACATATATACGCTCGCACTCCGCAGCCGCCCACTTTCCCGTCTTCTTATTGAAGTGAGTGTCTTTGTAGAACTCAGGAAACTCAGGCAGCCGACCCTCATTGGCTTGCATCTGAGAGATTAGCAATTCTATATGTGAAATCAATGATAACAACGATTACACTAAAATATCACAAATATAATATGACACGCACCGCATCAGTGGCCCTGACAGGGAGCGACCTGGAGCCGCATGCATGGTTGGTCTTCAGCTGCCGTCGGTTCCTTTTGTTGGTCTCTGATTGTTTCTAGTTAAATCAATGAAATTATAGAATTATTAAAAAAATTAATACAAAAACTTACATGAGCATTAGAAGTATGAATTACCAAGAACTTCTCGGTTTTCCACTTCTTGTCGATGAGACCAATCCACTTATCTAATGACTGGCATCGCTTCGGTGGGTGGCTCCGGGCATACTCCTCTCCAAATTTGGCAACAAATTGCTGATAATCCTTGTATAGCTTGTGGTTGTTGTCGCTAAGCCTCCGAGCACATTTTGTATTTGTGACTGTCTCAATAACGACCGGATCACCCTACAAGTCAAACTTGCTTTGCAAAAAAATATATCTATCCATTTTATGAAAATCATATTAAACAGTAAAAATGAACAATACTCGAATATTCTTCAGAATAGACATAAAAGCAATAACCTTCAGGGATGCGATGATCGGTGCTCTGGTATCCTTCGGAATGGCAGACCAACGCTCAGTAAATAGGTCTGCCAGATCGGTCCGAACCCGTACTCCTGCCTCGGATGCAAATTTGTTCGCATAACGCCCTACAGGAGCATAGAACTCTGTGGGGATGGGCACTGGGAGCTTGGCGTTCTCTCCATGAATAAGCTCCGAAAGCTGTACACCCCGCATCGGGCCACGGGTACGCCTACTAGCGGCTGAACCTTTAAGTTAAAACATAACATTCATTTAGTCAATATAAAAAATCTATATCCATTATAGTAACAATGTACATCGATTTGGAAATGTACCTGCACTGCTTGTACTACTCCCGTCCCCCTTAGCCGAATTATCCACCAAAGTATTCTGTGACCCGCCCCCTTCCTCAGCATGTGATGTGGAGGGCTCCCCTTCATCCCGGCCACGTCCGGATGCGCTTGTGCGGGTCATCGCACGCGGTGGCATCTCCGAGACCTAACAAAACATAATTGAGTATTAGTGCACATAACATGACATCGTTACCACACATAAGCATATGTAATGAAACTAACAACAATAAATGATAAATAATTTCAAATATCTCGATACTTTTGCAAATCACTCCGATCGTCAAGATATTAAGCACACCTGACACACAAATTGGACATATTACCTCTTCTGATGGAGAGCTGGAATCATCATGATCTGATGGTATGTAAGCATCATCCCCATCTCTATTTCGTCTACCCTTATTCATCCCATGCCTTAACTTAGCGGAGGGCTCCCCCATGGAAAAAGCAATATGCCCCAACCCCAGGGCATCAAATCTCTTTTTGTTCTCCATAATTCTTTTTGCCCTGACATTCTCGTATCTTGTTGTTACATGGCCAGGTTTGACATATCGTTTTCCACCCTTAGGCATTGTTTGTGATGCTATAAAGATTGAATTCACTTAGATTGTAAGACATGCTATGTATAATCATTGCAAAACATACATGGCATAATCATTTACCTCCACGTACGGAACGTAAATTCACATAAAAAAACATATAACACAAATATATGAAATAACAAACACATACATAATATCATCATCCATATCATCAGCATACATGGCATAGAAATTAATTTTGTCCTGTACAAAGCATGAAAAGAAAAAAACTACATATCATAATCAATATCATCATCCATATCATAAGCATCAACATGCTCCTCACCTTGTTCCTCATCTGTCCCCATCTTCCATCCCAACTTCATCCGTATCAGCATCATCATCACCGATGTTATCCTGGCTCCTTGCCCGGATAATCATATCACCTGCAATGACCTCACCTTGCACTCCATCCCTGTGATTAGGAACATCAATATCTTCATCGACCACTTGGATAGCCATGGTGTTGATTTCTTTTTGAAACACACCATCACCAAGCCCATATGAGCTACTGGGTTCCATATCACCCACCACTGGGAAATCATACAAGCCCCTAGTCTGGACACGTTGCACGACTCGCCAGTGCTCACCCAACTTAGTATCGTTAAGGTAAAACACTTGCTTCGCCTGACTAGGCAAGATGAAAGGGTCATTTTCATACCACCAACTCCTAATATCAATGCTTGTGCAGTGTGGTTCCTTTTGTATAGTTGCCCTTCTGCCAGTTACGTTACCAGTATTGTACCAGGCACACTCGAAAATCACAACCGTATGCCGACACATGTACTAGAGTTCCCAAACATTGCACAGGTGACCGTAGAACTCGTGCGTCAACTCATCCCCGTGTGGTCCTTCGACAAGCACACCACTATTCTAGGTTGTACGGCGGTCGTCCAGGTCACGTGTGTGGAATCTCACACCATTAACTATACAACCAGAATATTTTTTCACCAACTGTTGTGGACCATTTGCTAATGACCATAGTTGATCATCTACCTCATGTGAACGGGCATGATATAATGCATTAATCTACAAACATAGAAAGCATGAAGTACAAGTGACTTATGTTACTAAAAGGTAAATTAGTAAAAAGGAAAAATAAGTATTGCAAAGTTGTATATGCCTTACACGCTGCTTAAACCACTTGGGAAATTTCTGTTGTTGTATCTGGTTGATGTCATTTCTGAAAGGAACATGTAAGGCTCTTTTGTGTTCCCTAATCACAACGTACAAGTGATGACTTAGCATTATACACTTATTAAGAAGCAAATTGATTGAATAACAAGAACCAATGGGCCAAATCACGTACTCTAGATATGGTTCCACCTCAGGGCTATTGAGTAGTAAGGACCAAAGGGCCACATCCCGCATTGACTTTGATAAGTCGCCGTCCCGTGTGATTAGACCTATTGGACAGGCCGTCTCTGTGAAGACTACCAAACCCGGTGGCCGTTTGCCCCGATCTACATTCCGCTCAACTCAATCAAATACGGTTTCGATCCCATCAAGATACAATGAGCAAAAATTGATGCACTCTTTGACAATGTATGCTTCAGCGATCGATCCTTCCGGACGAGCTCGATTTGAAACGTATCCCTTAAGGGTTCCAAGAAACCTTCAAATAAACATCATACTAGTTTAGAGTTATGTTGCATGTACTCAAGAAAACTAAGAATGCAAAGCATAGCATTCAACCATACTCAAGTGGACCACGAGTTACCTTTCAATCGGATACATCCACCGATACTGCACCGGTCCTCCAAGCATAGCCTCACGGGGTAAGTGAACGGCAAGATGGACCATGACATCGAAGAAAGCCGGAGGAAAGATCTTCTCAAATTTGCATAGTATACGGACTATCCCTTTCTCTAGCTACTCTAGGTCGCTGAGTCGCTGAGTCTTTGAGCATAGATTCTCGAAGAAGTTGCCCAACTCAAACAACGCCGTGCCAATCTCCTTGTTCACATAACCACGCATCCCAATTGGAAGAATCCGTTGTATAAGTACGTGACAGTCGTGGCTTTTGAGGCCCAACAATTTACCATTTCGCGTATTCACCGACTTTGATATGTTCCCTGCATATCCATCAGGGTACTTAACCGACTTCAAAAAATTATAGAAACCCTCTCTCTCTGCCAGTGACAACGAAAAACTTGCCCGAGGCTTCTCATAAGATCCGTCAGCATGCTGCTTCATATGCAACTCTTTCCTTATTCCCCAAAATTCTAAGTCCAATCGTGCATTATTTGTATCCTTATTCTTTTTATCGAGTCTCAAGTGAGTTCCGCACAAGCTTTCGCAGATATTCTTCTCTACATGCATGACATCAATGTTGTGCCTGAGTTTCTTTTTTTTCCAGTACGGCAACTCATACAATATGCTCACCTTTGTCCAGTTCAGTATATACATGTCGCGGGGTCCCTTCTTGTTGTTTGGACCCTTTCCTAACCTAATTTTTGGCATGCGCTCCAACTGATCTAGTACCTTCTGACCTGGTAACTCCAGCGATTTCATCCGGCGCTCACACTTCCCATTGTAGGCCTTATAATTGTTCCGGCAAGGGTGGTTCTCTGGCAAGTAGCATCGATGGTTGAGGAACCCAATCTTATTTTTCAGACGTACCGAAACAGGGCTATCATTGCAGGTGGGACAAGCTAGATAACCTTTTGTACTCCACCCAGATAAGTCGCCATATGCTGGAAAATCATGTATGGTCCACATCACGGCGGCCCGCATCCGAAAAGTTTGTTCAGTCGAGGCATCGTATGTCAATGCACCGTTTTCCCACAAATCTTTCAATTCGTCCACCAAGGGTCTCAAGTAAACATCAAGCTCTCTCCCCAGTGGAATTGGTCCAGGAATAAGTAGAGACATCATGAAGAATGGCTCCTTCATACACATCCATGGTGGCAGGTTGTATGGCATGAGTATGACGGGCTATGTAACACTCCGATCCCCTTTGAGCCAGATTAGTGGCTCATTAGTGTGTGTTTCTGTTGTTTTATTCTTTGGACTTGGTTTTGGGCCTTGGATAGGTAGTGGAGTAACCTTTGACCTGAGATAGGTAGTTCTAAGCCCTTTTTCGTAATTTTGCTTTTGCTTTGCTTGCATCATATTTGCATCATCTTGGTGTCAGCACGTGTATTTTGTTGAGCTCGTTATATTCCATAGCTGTGTCAGACCCATTTGGAGTCGATTGGAGAAGTTGGACCTTCGTGTGACTCGATTTGTAAATAATCGAAACTCTTCGGACTTTGACTTAAACTCCAAACCTATATTATGAGTCATCCTCCAGGTGTCTCTCTCTCCTGCTCATTTCATTTCCTCAACGTTGCATGCAAGGAGACTCCAGGAGAGCCACGTTCTCTCTCTCTCTCTCTCTCTTCTCTTCCCTTCTCTTGCTCGATTGAGGATTTGGATTCCCTGTTTTGATTTGGTTCTTTCCCTCCTCTCATCTCTGTCTGTGGCTTTGGTAAGTGGGTTCTCTCCAAAGCTCTTTCTTCTTCATCTCCAATTGCACCTCTTTTTCTCTGTGCTGTGTCTACATCTCATGCATGGTTTATTTCTTTGATTTGTCTTGATTTTAGTTGATTTGGAGCTTGATTCAGTGGATTTTCAGAGTTTGAGGCAAGTATAAGTACAGGATTTGATAACACATATGGGTGTTTTATTTGATGGCTTTGATTCCTTCTTATTCTTTGTATAGAATGTTTTACAGCCAATTTTTGTGAATTTGGAACCTCTGTAGCTTGTTTTGTTAAGCTTCTATACCGAATTTCAGTTGCTGTACTCAGCCCGAATTCGTGTTCTGTATTGTACGGCTAAGCCGTAAGTTTCTACGGCTCACATTCCAGAGACTTGAAATTTCACTTTTGTTCTACGGCTAGGCTACGACTGAGCCGTAAATTGTCCTACGGCTGAGCCGTAAGCTAGCCGTGACCCAACCGTAACCCTGCCGTGAATTAAATCTCTGATCAGTCGAAACTTTTCCAATACAGTACTCCTACGGTGTGGCTACGGCTAAGCCGTGAAATGCTACGGCCAAGCCGTGGATTGGTCTACGGCTAAGCCGTATACTGACTGTAGGTCAGCCGAAAAAGATATCAGATCAGAGGTGGAAAATGACCAGTTTAGCTGTGTTTTGAATGGAACTAAGGTGAAGCCGTAGTGCATATTACGACGAGCGCGTAAGATGTCTTCGGCTTAACCATAGGTCCCTCATGGCTAAACCGTTAGGCCTGGCAATTTCTGAAATATAACTTAGGATAATGGTGAGACTTGTAGGGCTCAAATACAGGTTAACCACCCATGTAAACCGGCCCAATGGATTCCTTGAATCACATGAAGAGTCTGTTAGGCTGTGACTTATTCATGTGAGCGTTGATCACTGTTAAGCACCTCCCCATGGGTGTTGGTTTAAGGGACGTCGATGCACGCAAAGATTACATTGCAACACTTTGATGGCAACGGTGCATTGACTAACTTAAAGCTACATCAACATGCACGGTTAGTGACAGTGAATAACTATATTAGGGCTGGCTTGTAATGAACCTTGACTCCGTATTAATCTGAGATGCATTGCATATTGTTTATAGTTTTGCCCTCTGTTCTGCCAATCTATGTATATGCATTCCGCAGTCATTTTGCTTTCGTTCTGTATATCTGTTTTTATTCTTCGTTCTGCACTAAGCTTTGATCTATGCTGTGCTTTGACTTAATATATATATGCTTTGTTGGCTTTGTCTATCTCTGATTTTGGGTATTCCCTGATGGCTCTGCCCAGAGGTTAATACGTGAGGATAAGATCCGGTCTTTGTCATCGGTGAGTCCAAAGCGGATAATCTCCCTTTCTATGGATTTGATTTGATTGGTATTAGTCTGGCTCTACTCAGCCTCAGCCCTAGGATGCCCGACGGGGTTACCTTTGGCTTAGATCTCTGTATCTCTATAACTGCAGTGTCGCTTTGTCTTGGGACCCCGGAACCCAGGAAACCGAGACCCACTTGTACCCTTGGCCCGGTCAGTGGTGTTCTCATCTGCTCTGCTTTGCTCTCTATTGGAGAGAATATGGTTAACGTAGTAGTCACTTCGTTCAGTTTTTCTATGCTTTGATCCACATATCATGCTTTACTTATATGCACGATTTACTTAGCATACTAAGATGAAACTCTGAAATTATTATTCTGTCCTTATTCTGTTTGATACTATGAGTGTTTCATCCATGTTACTTGTATTTGCTGGATCGTTGTATTCATTTGTGTTGTCTGTGGTGTTGCAGGCACAGATCCCTTGCCCAGCTCCCCGGCGGTCGAGGAGGCTGCAGGGCCAAGTGTAGAGGCACCCTCCGGTTTGGCAAAGTGGGCCTGATCACCTCTGCCGAGTGCGTGCATGCATATCAGTGGCCTTTTGTTTTGAGTTGGTTTTTGAGATTTTGTATTTTGGTATTTTGGTACTTTGGACTTTGTACTCTGTATATTGTACATCTTCATTTTGTCGTGTACTCAGACTTGTATTTGGTTTTCCGGTATTGTATTTATCTTTGTCTTTTCCGTTCCGCATTTGTTTTGGCTTCCGCTATTTTTCCTTTGTTGCTTGCTATGATATATATACAGCTTCCGCGTACACTTTGTTCGCACGTGTTAGATCCCTTGTGTGCATGTATCTGGACTAAGTTTAAATGCACGTGCACGGGAGTAGGTGTGTCACAGGTTTAGCTTTTCGCTAACCCCCGTTTTCTGGGCTCAGGTCGTGACAGGCTACATGCTATATGAGGTGCTCATATTCCCAAAAGGGTTAAAACCATCGGTTGCCAGGCCCAGCCTTACATTCCGAGGCTCTATGGCGAACTCTGGATGCTGTATGTCAAATTCCTTCCACTCCAAGCTATCAGACGGATGCTTTGACAAACCGTCATCCATGTGCTTCTGACCACTGTGCCATCTCATCCGCTCGGCTATCTTCCTTGACATGAACAGTCTTTGCAACCTCGGTAGCAATGGAAACCAACGCAGGACCTTATGAGCAATCTTCTTACCCCGACCATGATTGTGCTTATATCTTGACTCCTTGCATACCGGGCATGTATCTAGGCCTGCATTCTCTTTCCAAAACAAGGCACATTGATTATTACATACATCAATGGCCTTGTATCCCATGCCCAACTCACACAATATCTTCTTGGCTTCATAAGTTGACCTTGGGACCAAATTTTCTTTCGATAACAGTTTCTGTAGCACGTCAAGCAACATGTTGAAAGACTTATTGCTCCATTTGTTCATCACCTTCACATTAAGCATTGTAATGACAAACTTCAACAGACTGAACTCTGTACACCCAGGATACAACTCACACTGGACATGCTCCAACAATTTGTGAAACTTTCACACCTCATCCCTCTGCGTCGTATCAGCTGATTCCCCTGCCTCGTCACCATTAATATTTTCTGCTCTTATCCGGTCTTCCACCAAAGCATCAATACCACTCAATTCATCGTCCCCGTCATCTACCATTTCAATATCACCCTGAACATCCACCGATGTACGAGTTTCACCATGATACACCCAGTTAGTGTAAGATGGGATAATTCCATTCTGAATCAGATGACCTCCTACAATATTACCGGGATGCCGGTAAAAGTTCACACACTTCTTACAGGGGCACCTAATCTTTCCTTCCCAGTCGGCAACCCCCATTGCAAACTGAACAAATGCTTTCACCCCTTCCATATATCTCGAATTAATTCTACCAATAGCTGTCCCAGCCAGTGTCATCCAACTCTTATCCATGAGTACTGATCACCTGCAATATACAATTCAACCCAAACAGATATATTGCGACAATATATTATAATCAATGGAACCAAAAGAAGCCACATGAGCATTATAAGTGACTATTGGTTTCATCGGTCACTAGCACCATTGTGCTAGATCTAGCAGCCAAAATCATAAAATAACTATATGAAATAGAAACACCCAGTAACCCAACCCATTCAACATAATTTTGAATCATTTTCCATTTAAAAGTGCGAGAGGAATGTAGGAAAGAAGCAATCAAAGGATGATAATCTTCCAAATCCAAATTGGGTCTGCTTGATGTTTTCACATGTGCCTGAAAATACGTAGGAAGTGGAAAAGCGTGGAACATAAGTAATGGAAAGAGACTAAAGGAATGAATCCAGAGGCAATTGAAGACATAAAGCCCTATAACAGATCTTGTTGAACTTCTACAAGCCTAATGTGTTCCCCACTCCACAAATAAAATAGACGTTGATAGGACGTTGCATGAAAACATGGTTTGGATAAACTCTTTTTTGTTTTTTTACTTTTCTTTCGTAAAAGGCTTGGACAAACTTAGGTGGACCCATTAAAGAGAAAAGAGAATTGGAACTGAAATTAGTTTCTTAGTTTTGGAATCCACACGATTGATGAAAAGATGGAACAAGAATCCAATAAGTTAAGCCTATGGGACGGGGATGGGTTCGGGTTAGGATCTGGGTCTGAATGGAGAATGATTTGGCCAGAAAGAAGACTAATATAGGAAATTTTAAAATTGAGATAATATGTCGGTTTTGGGTCCATAAAACAAAGATGGAGTCGGACCTGGACCCATTTAGGTCTCTGGTCCAATCAAAGGATAGACCTGGACCCATTTACCTTTTGCAATCTACGAAGGACCGAACCCGAACCTCATGGACCCAATTACATCCCTAAAAATGGAGAAGGCATGGGAAACTGGAAGCACGAGAGAGTGAGGAGTAGTAGGTGGAGAAATGGAAGGGAAGCTATCAAAGGTGGCTCAGAGCTTAAAACCTTCTCCAATCCAACAACTCTCTCATCTCGCTCAGAGATGCGGTGCAATCAACCTTGCTGAAGGATTTCCTGATTTTCCCGCTCCTTCTCCAATCAAACAAGCAGCCATTTCTGCCATTAACTATGACTTCAATCAGTACAGGTCTCTAGCTACTACTACTTCTTCTAACCATTTCTCTCTTGTTTTCTATACTTTCTTTGTTTGTCTTTTAAGCTCATGGTCAAATGGGTTCCTATCAAATGAGTGTTAAAGAGGTGAGGAGTGGAGATGTAAATGGAACACTGAATTTTCTAAGATTTTGATTTAGTTGGTTGAGTGTGTATTCATTTCTCCTTTCTTCTTATCCATTTTCTATTCAAGTGGAGATGACTTTATGGCTATGTATCAATCCTAAAAGACTTCAACTTTGTTTCATCGATGTTAGCCACTTTTGTTTGGGTGAGAGGAAGTGGTGGTGGAGAAACCTGTCCACACTGTAGAGAGTTTGTTTCTCTTATATATATATAAACTATAAGACTAGGGAATTTGAAGTTTTGGGTAGACATTTTTGACTTGATTAATAATTGATTTGGGCCCAGATTGGTCAGTCTTACTATACAACTCATTAACCTAACCCCACTCAACTAATTTCAATATTACCCACCAACCTACCTTGAACCAACCTGTTAATTGAGGGCTGACATTGATCTTTCTAATTGATGAGTTGGATTCAGGTTGAATTTTCAGCCTGCTTAATAGACTTTCATACTTGGAAAGAAACCATCGAGATAGGACCATCCAAGAAGAGGACTACTCTTAAGGGAGTTGGATTGAACATTGAGAAGGGAGCAGACCATCTATCTGGAGACTAGACAGCACCTCTGAAAAGGGACTATCATTGTATTTCACTAATTAGATACAAAACATTTGGCGACTGTTTAACAATTCTTGGTTGATTTTTCCTTATGCGGAACAAACTCACCAGAATGAATTTTTAACAAATTTTTTTATTTTTGATATGTTATCTAACATAAAAATGTATTTCTTTGTGCTTTAGGCATGTGCAAGGTTTTTGTGACTGTTTGGCACAGTTGATGAAAGGAAAGCACGATTTGGACGTGGACCCTCTTACGGATATCGCAATCTGCTGTGGCCAGACAGAGGCATTTGATGCAGCAGTGTTTGCAAGTATGTTTTTCCATTCAATCATTTATATAAATCAGTTATCATAAGATTATTTCCATATATATATGGGATACAATATAAACCTAAACAAATCAATCCTTCTCCCATGCACTGAACCCCATTTAGGAACAACATAAAAAATCTAAAAAAGCTGCCATTGGAATATTAGATGTACCATTGGAATACTAGATGGTCCATATGAACTTAAATCAACTACAAGAGTCATGAAGCAACAAATTCTTAAAACCCATTGACACTAATGCATTGGTACTTAACAGTAGTGACAATAAAAGGTACCCATATTGCAACTGTTGTGCACAAATGTAGAACAGTGTAATTTCCACGGTCTTCCTAATATAAAATTCAAAAAGATTAACTAAACTAGCAGATTATTCATAACATGAGGATTACCTGGAAGAAAAGAACATGTCCACTAACATGAACAGAAGATTACTTGTGGGGCCCAGTGGACCCACCAGATGAAAAGAAGAGGTTTATTAATCACTCATCTTCAGCAACGGAGAACAGATACTGACGGTCTGCTAGTTGACTCCTAATAGTGTCAAGTTAGTTTTGTTTGTGACCACTTGACTCCCCAACTCCCTTTGGGGTTAGCAGATCCTTAAAGCCTGCCATATTTCTTATTAGTTAATCAGTTTGAGGAGGGATGATTACTGAGGACTTCAGCCTAGGACCGCCACACCTCCTATCATTTAACCATGGTGGGACTTCATAAAGGAAAGGTCCCAATTTAAGTCCTTCAGAAGATCATTTACACCCCTCCACCCTCAGCTCCCTCACTGTAGGTACCCCATGCATGTGGCCACTCTGAAAAGTAACAGAAAAATCCTTACAACAAAGGTTGAATGGAATCCGAACTCTAATTAAATTCACTCAAAATCCTATTAATAAAACTAAAAGTACTCCAATGTGGGTATGCCTTCATTGAAAGCCCACCTGATGCTGCAAAGTACCCATGATTCACAATGACACCCATGATTCGATCATCTTGTTTGCTGTACATACTAGCCTGCAAGGTACCCATGATTCGATCATCTTGTTTGCATCAATCGGTCCTGTTTCTAAATCGGTACATTTCATCTTGCTAGCTATGAATGTTGAAATGCTTCAAAAATGGGAAACATTACTTTCGGGCATTTCATCAAACACATTGCAAGCAACAATCATTTATTCACCAACACATCACAATCCAAACTAGAGGGAAATAAAAAACCGAGATTTAGGTCTTGAAACAGACTTGGATCTCTCGATTTCACAAGAAGAAGGTTGGAGCAGACGTCTCTTGATGTAGTTGCTTCGGCGTGGACAGGAGAATGGAGGATGGAGGCTTCGAAGTGAGGATGGAGGATGGAGGCTTCGAAGTGAGGATGGAGGATGGAGGCTTCGAAGTGAGGATGGAGGATGGAGGATGGACGCTTCTGGAGGCAGGGGCCGAAATGATCAGGAGACGTCTGATCTCAAGCACAAAGGAATATATAGACTTTGGGGCGACGAAATTCATTTCGTCGCCAACCAGTCCCTTTTTATTGCGACGATAATTTTCGTCGCCTATTTGCCACACAAATTTTTTTTGCACGAACATACGTATTTGTTGAAATTTGCGACGACATATAAATTTCGTAGCTAATAATAGCTTTTGGCGACGATATTTTACCTTAAAGAGACGAAATTTTACTCCTCGCTAAAATAATTTTTTTCCCTTAAATTGCCGAAGAAAAATAAATTTCGTCGCTAATAATGACTTTAGGCGACGAAATAAAATTTCGTCGCCATATTTCCTCGCCAAAACACCATTCTGTTGTAGTGGATGTTACATGGGGTTATGTCATGGATTAAGTGTGTAAGGATTTACGTATGTTGGCTAAATTCAAGGATCGGACAAAACTCAAATTTTGGTCGAAGTTGTTTTTCTATTTATTTTAGACTAAGAGTTTAAAGAGATAAAATCCAAGAATAGCTAAATTTGAAAAAAATTCGGAAAATCAAAAAAGGTTGCTCAATCGATCAATTGATAATTTGATCGATTGGATCCAAAGCAGTAGCTTAATTCGATCGATCAGACCATTGCTTAATCGATCGGACCTGCGTAGAAATTCCACTAGCTTGCAATTTTTTAATTTCGTTTTAGGTGGCACTTTCCTATTTGGTGCAAATTCCTTTCCTGGTTGGAATACTATTATGAGGCATGAATTTCAGGTTATAAAAAGAGGTTCTCTCTCTACTATAAGTAAGGATCTCATTGTTCTAAGTGAAAATTATATATTAGAGATCATCCTCTTTAGAGCTTTTATTAAAAAGTTCAAGGACCGAAGCTTTGCTCTAGACTTCCTTGTCTTGTACATCTCTTTGTAGAAAATCATCTTCTAAGTGTAAAAGATCTGAGGAGTCAAGTTAACAACTAAAAAGCATCTAGTAGATTAGATCTGTAGCAGGCAATGACAGGCACTTATTGTAGAGTGGTTTTTTCACAAAAGGTTAACATTACAAAGTCATGTGGGTATCTGTAAGTGGCTTATAACTGCATGATAATTCATAGTGATTGCTTATTAGTCTAATATGAACTAGTGGTTTTTTTCCGAGTTGGGTTTCCACGTAAAAATCGAGTCTTCTTATGATGTGTGCCTTTGTATTGATTTGATTTATTATTTCCGCTACGTAGTTGTTTGTTTGCACATATATTGTTGAGATTAATTGCATTAAACCATTCTAGATGATCTCCAAAACCTTTCAAAGTGTCCACCGAATCACTTTTTTTTAAATCACTTATCATTTTACACCCGCAATTCAATAATTTTGTGAGTACACTCATGACTCTGATTCAACTCAGCAAGAGACGTCTTGAGCTTGAGGACTTATTTGATGAGAAGATTCTGCACTTTAAGGACTTGTTTGGGGAGAAATGTTCTTCTACGGGCAACAGGTCCACGTGTATGGGTCCACGTGGCCCACCTTTGATTAGTGTGCACCATTTCACACTCTCATGCCTCCATGATCTACTATATAGCCTAATTTTACTCTCATCAAACATTTAGCCAACATTGGATTGAATATAAACAAAATCTATGGTGAAGAGACCTCTAAAATTTATGGCTATTAAATCAAGGCCTAGTATATGATCTCAAAAGGCTAATATTTTGTAATTGGTCATTATCCATAAGGAGACATTTCCATGCATCCCCACCCCATTGATAAGTAAGCATTTAAGTAGGCCCCACAATCTGGACTGCTTGTTAGAAGTAAGTAGTTTGCTCATAAAGTAACATTCCGCGATGTTTGGGATGGATGATAACAAGTAATTGAGGTAGCCCAGTAACTGTGTGTGTGAATTTGACCAATGGTGTGTACGCATCCTAAAGAAGGGCTTGAACTCACGCACTTTGACCCCTCTCAGGGTATGTTGGTGTACTCACGTACTTTGAAACGTCTGAGGGGATGTCGGTGTACATTGCTAACAAATTGAGCTCGAACCAAGACCTAGTATGGGGTCATGTCCTATGGTAATGTCTTGTATTTTAAGCTAATCGAACCAATTCTTCAGGGTAATCCAAAATCTAATTTAAGGGTATTTTAATTTTTATACTAATGTTTTAGACATTAAAAAAGATGGGCGTGTGTGTGTGTGTGCATGTGTGTGTGTGTAACCTATAACTATAACTTTTGGGGAGGAGGAAGAAAAGAATAAAAATAATAGTTTTTTTTTTTTTTGGCAGGGCTACAATGCAACACCTCTGTATTGTATTATGGTGTAGTGCCCCATTTTAATGCATAGTGGGTTGCACTTTTTTGAAATCCAAGCCATTAATCATCCCTAATACCCTTAAAATTCATTGTATCTAAGTTTTCAAAAAAACATTCTGGGGTTCAACCATTTAAATTGATTACATATGAGTGCCTCCCTCCATTTTTATTCTAACAAGAGATTAATAAGGCAAGTTTATCATATGTTTCAGATGGAACTTAATCAAATGGTGGCAATGTTATATATTTGAATAATAAATTATAGGATGTTCATTACAAAGGATCTTCGGGCTAATGAATGGCTCAGATTTTAAAAAGGTGGCCCCCACCATGCATTAAAATATAGGGCGCCACGTACTGCATTGTAGCCTTGCCCTTTCTTTTTTATTTTTTTAATATGCATATCGTCAAACTACATAAATTTATTATGTTTTCTTGCATGTGTTTGCTTCTTGCATATGCACACGCATCTTATATTTATGTGTCAATGACAGGATTCACGGATCCCTAACACCAAAGTGGTACATATATTTTCAAAACTATATATTTCCAGAACTATCTTGATGGTACAATTTGGAAGTCAAAAATGAGAACTTGAAGATAGTATGAAACAACCTACTTTGTCAATGGCATTACCGTGAAGTAGATAATATTTCTTGTCAACTTTGGCTTTTTAAAGTCATCGATGACTTTCTCCCTTTCCCCAAAGTCATAAATCTTAAAAGTTGACTATTTTTTCTTAGAAGATTATTGTTAATCAAACATTTTGGTTAATTAGCAAAGACATTGCCTTCCAACACACGAATCACTAAGGGCATGTTTGGCAATAATCATCTAAATAGAGGATTTCTTTTGATTTAGAGGATTCTCTCCATCTCTTGGATCCATGATATCCTCACAAAGTATCTATGAAGTGAGTTTCTAGTATGGTAAAAGAGAGGATTCCTACCATTTAAGAGATATGTGATCCAACGGTTGTAAGTTTTTTAAAATCCGTAAAAATCAACAGCTTAGGTTCACCCAATAGCTATTATTGGCTATCTAGAGAATTTGAGGCCCACCAGAATAAAAAAAAATTAATTTTATGATCTGAACTTTTTTATTTAAATATCTCAAGATATATGGGGGATCAACGACTAAGATTTGACATGATGGCCATCTTGGGCCTTTTACTGACAATTAGTGCGTCGGATCATGATTGAAAAACACAAAAAGTGGGCTTCCAAATAAGAAAATATAACCTCTAACTTACTGCCTCGAAATGAATGATAATGTCTTCTTTGTTTCTTTCATGATAGAAAATAAATGGTCATGATTTTTTTGACATTTTCTCATGAACCATAATGAATTACAATACAAAATTTGACCCTATAATTGTTATATGCCTTAAGAAGAGAATGGATGGCTAAAACTTTCAAATGGGGCCCATAGGATTTCAAAAATTATGATCCAATGGTCTATACTTTTTTACAAATATCTTCATATTTGTGTCATAGCTTATATTTAACTTCCTTGCCGTTTTGAACCTTTGAAACATGACTAGTGGTTTAAATCTTAATTAAGGGCCTCAAAATAGGTTCCCAAATGCCCACAAAATTAAGGTGCATTCACTATTCATTTGTCTTTCTTTGAGCACGCGGTATTACAGAAGCTGACAAGGAGAGGTCCAATCCAGCAAAAAAAAGAAATTAAAAACTGTCAAGCGAGGACTCCTCCAAGTGATTATCTACACTTTACCAGATGTGGATTTTCCATGAAAGCATAGAATTTCGTGAGAAACCCTCAGCGATGACTGTAGCCAAACTTGCCCTAAAACATTTTGATTCAACATTTTTTACTTGATCAATTGTACTTGTATAATGGGAGTCTTATGTTCATGCTATTTAACCCACCAACCTGACTAATCAACTCAATATCACGGTAACCTAACCCAAAACCAACCCTGTTAACTAAAGGTTTGAGTTTGACCTCTTAACTTTACATTAGGTTGGAGTGAGGCGTACATGTTGTCATTTTGCTCAGCCCCTACTTGATCTGACGCAGTACTGCTGCCCGTAATTTAAACCAGTTGTTACAAACATTTTATGAGCCCATAGCGTACTCTAATGATCTCTTGAATAATCTTAGCTGTGTGGATTTATACTTGATGCTGATCATAAGAAGTAAATGAAAGTTGATAATCCAACCTAAGTGGAAAACAAACAAGACCATCATGTTCACGCTGTATGGTTTTCTGATACATGCAGTTCGTTAATCTCCCTCTTCACATTACCAAAAATAAAAAATAATAATAACATGATCTGTCCTCTTCCTCCTAATGTGTCTACCTAGCCAGTTAACAAGGCAATGCTACCGACAAACGTGTATATCTTCAGTACCACGCATATAGTATAATATATAGAGATAGATAGCAGAGTGTTAAGGGAAGCAAGAAATGGACGACAATTTGTCAAATCCCGTATCCTAACTTTGCCTTCCTGCATTGCCAGCTAAATGTATTCAGTGATAATACATAAAAAATTACTCTAATGGTCACAATCTTAACTCTATAAATACCCACCACCCAGAGAAGATCTCAGAATCACAAGCCTCACATACAGAGAGTGGTGGAGATGGCCTCAAAGAGCTCTGCATCAGCTGCACTCTTCCTAGCCCTCAACCTTCTCTTCTTCGCCCTTGTCACTGCTAATGACCCCACACCCAACCCAAACCCAACTCCCACCCCAACTCCGGCTTCCAGAGGCACTTGCCCTAGAGATGCTCTAAAGCTAGGTGTATGTGCTAATTTGCTGGGGCTGGTAAATGTGGTGGTGGGGTCCCCTCCAACTCTCCCTTGCTGTTCTCTTCTCCAGGGTCTTGTGGATCTAGAAGCAGCTATTTGCCTTTGCACTGCCATCAGAGCCAATGTTCTTGGTTTAAACCTCAACGTCCCAGTCTCACTAAGCTTGTTGTTGAACGTTTGTGGGAGAAGTGTCCCAACTGGCTTCCAGTGCGCCTGATACTTTTCCCATCCATCCATCTGTTATTGTGGCCTTATCTTCTTTTGTTTTATCTAGTTGTGTATTTTGTGTTTGGTGGGCTGCTAGATGGTTCCTACACTTGGGAGCATGTGGTTCTCACGGTTGATACTAGTATTTAGTGATGATGGATGGAGTTCTTGCTTGACTTGTGTCCCATGTGTTACACTTGACGTTGGGATACTGTGTGTGCAGAATCTCACGTCCTAGAAATAAAGGTCGTGATGTGGTTGAATCATGTCCTGGAAATAAAGGTTGTATTGTTGTTGAATCATGTCCTGGAAATAAAGGTTGTATTGTTGTTTAATCATATCCTGGAAATGAAGGTTGCATTATTATTTAATGAAGTTTCTAGCGTGGTCTTATCTTGTTAAGTGCTTATGAGATAAAGGTACACGTCATATCTTGAGATGAATACGGTCAATTTATGGCTAGTTTGCACTTAATAACAATGTTGATGATTTGACCTTGAGACAAACTGCGGATCAGCACACGTGGTGTTAAAAGTTCACGAGTTCAAACTGTTTAAAGGGTAAGTGAGATGTAAAGCAAAAACATCATTCTCGTTGTCTCTAGCCTGTCTGTTTATTGAAATTTGAGGATTGACCTTCTTCATTTTGCATGCCAATGGCAATATACCATATCAGACCATCGACGGGACAACTGTTTTTATTTATTTACTTATTATTATTTTTTAAGCATTTGGACACACAAGCACCTGCACAGGGGAAGGGAGGACGCCCTTACGCGCAAAGAAAATGCACCCGCAAACAAAAGGAGAGACCCAGGAATAGATACCTGACGATCTAGGTGAGAATTGCTTGGGGTTCCCAATTCCCAATTGCAACATTCTTGATCCGATTATTTATTTTATTTAATTTAAATATAATATTATTTAATTATTTGTATTTTAGTTAATTAAGGTTATTAAAATTATTTAAATTTTTTTTGGGTTTTGGTAGTGGTTTTGAGACCACGAGTATTTACAGATCGACCCGACCCAATTCGAACCGATTTTGAACCCATTAAATCCAAGAACCCAAACCATGCCCTTAATTATTAATTAACTTAAACAATGGGATTTTTTTACAAAATCCAAAACTTTCCCTCCAAACTGTATTCCCTTCTTACATAATACGATCAACACCCCACCCCCCCCCCCCCCCCCCACAACACAAAACACCCACAACAATTGCTATACTCATCTCCTCTCCTTCTTCTCTATCTATTGATCAGCTAAGCCCAAGCCCAAGCCCAAGCCCAAGCCAAGCCAAGTCACCAATTCTTCTTCTTCTTCTTCTTCTTCTTCTTCTTCTTCTTCATAGATATGTGGGTGGGCACAAGAGAGAAAGAAAGAGATCTAAGATCATCTCCTCCATTAATCTTCATCAAAGGCAAGGGAATACTCATTATTTATAATGATTTACACAGTTTTCTTTGAATCAAGGGTATTAGAAGTATTTTGTGAAATGCCCATTTAAGTTTTATATTAATAATAATATGTTAGATGGATGTCGATGGATGGATCGAATGGTCTGGGATTTAGATTTGTCCTCAGGTTAAAAAAAATAATAAAAAAATTTCAGCATGGCAGGACCCCGCCTGCGCACAACCGCAGGCAGCGTTGCTTGCACATGTGCGCAGGTGGTGGCTGCCTGCGCTCGTAGACAGGTGGCATTCTACCCACCACCGATCACGATCAGTGGTGGGGTGAGGGCCCACTTGGCAACGTCCAGAATACCACCCCCTACTGATGACATGCACGCCCCGGACAGTGTTGAATTAGTGGAGATCCACCTATGTGGACCCTCTAGCAACGTGTGGGGCCTACGAGCAGCGAGGTGTGTTCTTTTTATTGGGCTGATCTGTGGGGCCAACAGCGTGCAAGTGGGTTCATGGTCTTCATGTGGACCCCGGCAGCTAGGTAACTGGTGATGTGGGCCCCGGGCAGCTATGCGTAGATGGCTTAATATCTTTAGGGGACTTGTGAGTTGGGACCGGACATTATTATTTAAATAATCTGCATCCAAAAGACCCTCGTGTTGGTCTTTGTACTCAGACGAATATGATTTAACGATTACATCCATCACATCATCTAAGTAAAGGGTTATGCGGGCAGATTTTTCCTTACAGATTTCATGGTTTACACATGATGGTACAAACCACCTGCACTTAGATGAAGTAAGAATTGGGTTATGCATCAGCCTAGTTTTCAAAAAAATTCCCAACCTTACTTCATCTTGGTTCTTGTGGAATTATCGCATGCGTGAATTGTAGCCACAGTGTTAAGAATATTTGCGAAATTATTTCTTGATCATTGGGCTTGTGTTCTTTTACCTTATTGCATACATATTAGAGTTTATACCCGTTATTTTATAATGATTTGGACCGGGTTACGGCTTGGACTATGCAGTGTTTAATTAGGAGGTATTCATGTTGTATTGAAAATTTTTTTTATGGTATGACTTTTTATTATATGGTATTTGGATATCTATCCTGGCCAGCCCTTTACACTGCCGTATGATGTGTTTGTTGAATAATCACTAAGCCATGTTTATGAATCTTGACACAAAAAGGGATAAGGTTATGTGAGATTATTATGCGAATTTGGTCATTGGACAACTACAGTCGGTACACAGATGTACACTATGATGGTTTTACCAAACTTAGGGTCGAAGACGACCTTACCACCCGTACACAGTTGGTTTCAATGTGATTTTTTAGACAAAATGTTAGGCACCCGAAAACGAATTTGATCCACCGTTTTTAGACAAAATGCCAGGCATCCGAAAACAGTATAAATCTCGTAAGGGCATCAGCTGATGCGATGCTCGGTGAATGTAATATTGTTCATTTGATGTAGAGTTGAATTTAGGATCCGTTTCTTCTATTATGTATGGCATTCTTTTATCTATATTGTTCAGATATTCTTATGATTTTATCGTCTTATTCTCACATTGATAGTGTATAACATTATGAGTTATGTGTATTCTTCTTGCTGCCACTTTTGTGGTTGATCCTGTTTTTCTAAAATTGATGCATAGGTATCAAGCTTAACTATGCCGAGGAGGAGGAAGAGGTTGAAGCATTTCAAATGCTCAAGCCAACTGATATTCCAAAGTGGGGTGCAAATGTTGGCTTCGAGGCTATCTAGTCATGCACAAGAGTGACTCATTTAGTTTGTAGTTATTTTAAATAAATCATGTTTTAGAGACTTGATTCTTCAGTGGAACATTGTAATAAACTATTATTCATTTTATTTACAACTTGAAATTTTATTATTATTATTATTATCTGGAAATATGCAGATCTGATTTCCATTGGTATCTATTGAATGAAAATGTTTCCGCAGGTTTGAATGTATGTGAATGGCTCAAACTCACCACGGCCTAAGATCATGTGAGAAAATAATTAAGAGTTAATGATTTTATTTATAGGAAAAAAATATAATAAAAGATAAAAAATATTTAAAATTGACTCCTATTTTCATGTAACCCTAGTTTCATTTTGGGGACGTGACACCAATCAAATGGCCAGCCCCTCATTCTCCCATCTATGTTAGGACTTATTCTTTTTGTTTGTGGGAACTCGGCCGAAATCGAGTTCATGACTATCAAGTTTTTATTTTATTTATTTGGTATTATATATTGAGGCTATCAAATAATCTCACCTTCAATGAAAAATAAATTGAGAGAAGATAAAAATGAAAAATAAAATCGAATTCATGTATGTACCCCTTAGGGAATAGGCATTGCTCATTTGGAAGTCGGAAGCTAAAAGTCCGAAAGTTGGACAGGTAAGGAATACCCTTGGTCATAAAAAAATTAAAATTAAAAATTAAAAATAAATGAACACCCAGCCTTACCTTATGAAATCAGATCATATGAAAGTGAGCATCTCATCTATGTACACCTCCATTTTACAACATTCACTTCTCACCTCTTTAATAATGCCTTTTTAAACCATTTTTACCATAAATTCAAAGAAATTTGATTCCAAAACAAGGCCAATATAGATATTAAAGAATATTGTTCACAAAGGTAAAAGATTAAAATATCATAAAAATCTTTGAATTTCATGGTCGTAACACTTCATATGAGTGGCAAAAAATCAGAGGGAGGAATAATATATACTCTGTTAATCAATATTCTTTCGTTGAAAATCGGATTAATAAACCTCTTAGAACTAGCTGGTGGACGGTGTCACGGTGGATATATATCATGTGTGGTATATTGAGACCTAGAGATTGCTAGGTATGACCCGACCCACTAACCCTACCCATATCCGACCATAATATGACCCATGTAATTAACCAAACCCATTTGTCGCAGGTCAGCAAATTACCCGCATATATCCGTCTAGCCTGGTACCCCACCATTGCAATAAAATTTTTCTTTAGCTAGATGCAAGTTGTTGGAAATCTGCATCTTGTCATTTGAACTAATAGCCACTTTAATGCATACTTTGGAACTTGCAAGCCACTTAAATTCACACTTTGGAATTTGCAACCCACTTACATGCATAATTATTTTAGCTAATTAGCAGTATATGTACAATTGTCTTCAGCTCAATGGAATTAAATGAAAATTGCTGGAAAATTCGGGTCAATGTGGGTGGGTGAGGGTAGGGGAAACCTCGCCCGTTCTGCTGCGGGGTGGGTACGGCTCGGGTCCAAAATGTAGACCCCACCTACTGACCTGACCCGTTTTCCACCCCTCTGCCTCAGTATCAGGCCCATGATAAAATGCAGAGCCTGCATCCCCTTGCACGCCTTTGGTAATCGGAAACCGTGGGGCCCATTTTTGATAATTTGGACCATTCAACATAAATGTCATCTGCTCCAATCACATATCCTCCAACTTTAATTCAATAGAATCTAGTCCCACCATAGGATTGAACATGTGATTGATAAAGTGTTTAGCGCATAAGATTGTGTCTATCATTTTATCATTCTTGTGATCAATTCTATGGTGGGATGAACTACTATGGAAGTTAAATTCAAATGCATGTGATTGGAGGCAATGACATGCATGCTGAACAGTCTAGATGATCAAAGGTGGGCTCCACCGTTGAGTTCCAGGCATCCTGCTCAAGGCAAGTGTATAAGAACCACTCAAGGGATCCGGACTCGATAGAGAAGACACCATTGTTGGCATGATTTGACCACTTTCTCTCTAATCAAGAAATTGCACAGCCACCTTATGTACCAAAATACTCAATTAAATATACTGCATGTAAATATTTCAAACAAAAAAAAAATCTACTAGGCATTGATAGTTGATAATAAGCATTCCATTTTCTGGTAACCTCCAAAATCCAACTTCTTAAAAGAGAAACACCAAAACGCCAATACAGTGATCAAAACTTTACACTAGATAAGAAGTGATAGCACCCATCCGAGACACAAAGAGACTTACCAACCTACCAATCACAGGTGAACGGGAGGACAAACAAAGCCCGGAGGAAGTTTCTTCCCACAAATGGCAAGGACTTCAAGAGCAAGTGGAACAAAGATATTGAGACTGAGAAGCTTAAGCCTTATAGCAGTACAAAGACAAACAGCTGCTTCAACCTCAAGCAGCCCTTGGATGACAGGGCAGCAGACATGGACAACTGGGTCCCCCACCCCAACATGCACCAGCCCTCCAAGCACGTCCACACACAACCCCAGCTTCAATGCGTCGATCGGGCAAGTGGGTGGGGATGGTGATGGCGGATAAGGAGCTGGGTGCCTCGGCGGGGCAGGAGGTGGATAGATGACAGGCGGTTTTGTGGGAGGAGGTGGTTTTTGGGAAGGTGGGTGAGAGGGTACTGTTGGTGGTTTTGGACGGGGGCAGTAACCGTGGGCATGGGTGGATGGGATTGTAGTCGCAGACATGAAGACAATGAGAAGAAGAAGATAAGCTGCATTGAAGAGTCTTGACCCCATGACGAAGGTGGTTTTTAGATGTGTTGAGGTTAGAATAGAAGGATTATAAGGAGGTTTTTTCAGTAGAGAGCCCGTGACTTTTCCGTCTCATTTGTCTGGTTTACAGATTTCAGTGACTTATTATGGAGAGCAGGGCTGCATGGGTGGCGGAGTGTTGTTGGAGAGTGCTGCAGGAATCCAGATCGTGATTGTGTGGGCAACATATGAATCAGAGGATTTAAATCGTTGTCTTCAATGGGCCAAATTTCAATCACATGCATGGTCATCAATTTCATTTTGTTTCGGCTGAAATGATCAACATTTTTTTTTATTTTGGACAGAAGTCCAAACGAAATATACGGCATAAATTTTTCGTTTACTTTCGGTAAATTTCGGCAAAAATTATGGATTTCGGCCAAAATTGGCTGAAATATCTAAAATTTCTGAAAATTTCCGAAAGCCAAAATGCTTTGGGATTGTATTTCCAAACTCCAATTTTGAAGGTTGTTAACTTTTATAGTTATGAAAATTATTTTTAAACTTTATTAGGGTAAGAATATTCTAAAAATTTATATTTATATGTTATAATATTATTTATCATAATGAATTGAATGCATAAACTGTATTCTATATTTTTTTTGTTTTTCTAGCATAAATTTTTTTTTTCAAAATGTAATTCCAAAATATTTTACCGAAATTTTATGTCAACCGAAACATTTCATGGTGAAGGCTAGATATAAATGGAGTCAGAAACAAAATTAACAACCATGATAAGAAGACAATGCCATACAAACAATTTTGATTGAGTGAAGTTCATAAATTTTTTTTTCTTTATGGCCCAATAGGGACACAGGCCAGTGCTAGAACTATAGCTAGGCGAGGACATTGTTGCAAGTGAAATTTTCTCGTATGTGCTGTCCAACTATTCATACAGCTGGGCCTGCTTAGCCTCACCTTTAAGCATTGTACCCCATCGCACTCACCATGTGGCATGATTTTAGTGTAGGCCCAATTGATAGGAATAAATCTTTACACATTATTTGTTTGAAGCAAAAGAATATTTGTAGTAAAAGACTTTTAAGCTTTGAGGGTGCTAAAAATGGTTTAAAAATGGTTAAGTCTTGTTTGTTCACGTAGAATAAGAATTGAATATACATGAATCCATGCTACATGTGGTTAAAATTGAAGACACAATGATTGTACAAAAATGATTATCAAATAACCTCCTCTCTAATCGATTTTTTTTATAACCCAACTAAGGGGCCTAAGACTTTAGGATATCCTGGCAAACCTAGAAGAAAGCCCACCCAAATGGAAAGGTGGCCTATACAAGTGGAAATAAGGGAGCTAGTTAAGGTTCAAACATTGGATAGCCTAATAAGAACAGCCACTTCTTACCACTAATGTAAGAAGCCGTTTTTCCCCTTTAATAGAAATTGAATCAAGGATAATTGATAAATGAATAGCTAGCCATCACTATGTTAATTCAAATCCAAGTCAAGATCTCACCTGATTGTTATCTTATATGCTTCAACCCTCATCTCATATCATTTACACTTCATTTAATTAATAATCTGTTTAACGAAATTCATTTGACAATGAATTTCTATGTATTCTAATGTGAACCAACGTGCTAAGATAATATGATGAGTTAGACTTTTTAATTTTTTTTTTCACCCAACCCTATTCCATGACAACACATGTACATTTTCATGGCCTGCCCCAAGTTAGAGGTACACAATTTTTGTAGGCCCCACAAGCTGGACCTCTTTTAACAATACATATAATTTTTTGCCAGTTTGCGGGCCACGAGTTGGATAGTGGACTGTGGAGCGAAGGCAGCAGGCGTGCTATCCACATCGGTACCTGGCTCCGTCATTCACTCCCTGGTATTTAAGTCACCTGTTTATACATTGTTTTCTGCTTTAACAAAAATATGAAACTTTCTTTTTCTAAAGTAAGCCCTTTTAGTTTAAGTGAAATAAATTTTATTCATTTAAATAATTTAATATTATTTTCTTAAACTCCCTGGGTTTTTATGTCTCCCTTCTCTCATTCATTTGGACAAGTTCTTTTCATTTAATCTCTCCAATTTTATTAAATAGGTAATGTATGTTCCACATTGATATTAAGCACATCAATCTTATGCTCAATCTTAAAATAAGACCAACTCTTACTAGACTAAAAATTGAGGAATACACCACAAAACTAAAAGGCCTTTATTTTTAATGATTTAGATTTTGAGAAGATAAGCTCCGCATAATTTGGTCAGTTCAGCTCATGGAAACCTGAGTGAGACAGAAATTTATATTTATATTTTTATATGGGTGGAAAGAGAAGAAGTGCAGGCTTATTTACAGGCTATCTAATGAACTTTTCTGTGTCTCTCTTTCTTTCCGAAGACCTGGAGAATATATGATTATATAGGAATGAGTGAGTCTGCAAAATTTCCCTAGTTGCAGTCACAAGATAAGAGGATTGGTTTCTGTGGGCGGTTTTGTTGGAAGCAGAAGACTCAGAGCTGAAAGCAGAGCATGCAACTGAAGACCTATTAGTATTAGTAATTTAGTATCACAGCTGGGCTCAGTCTTCCCAAGGAAACATGTGATCTCCTTACTCCTTCCTCTATAAGGACATTTGAGTGTAGGCAAATTCATTGAGACATGGTCAAAACAGAAAATAAAATGTCACTTATGTATTTTATAGACAAGACTGCATGAAATAAAGATAATTCAGAAATTCTTAAAAAATCAATTTCTATGGAGTGCGCTCAAGCGCATGTTCACGGTCGCTCGAGCACGTGTCCAATCTTGAGACAGAACCTCCTACGCTTAAGCCGACCTCTTATGCACTCAAATTTGATAGACGAGGTACAAAATAACAGTAAATTATTTTCATCAGCTCCAGCGCATAATGCATTTCAAGTATTCAATCTTAGACGGACTTCCTATTTTGTCTCTATCCTTTCCATATTCAAAGGAGATCTCAACCCTAACCTAAGCTACGAATCTGGGCCATTATATAGACTTGTTCTCTCCCTCTTAAGGCCATCCATCTCCCTTGAGAATAACCCAATATCCCTTGGAGATTTATGCAGCATTTCTAAAGTAAACTTTTGGATTATCTTAAGTTGTGCTAAAGTTGCTGCTCTAGTTATTCTCATCTACTCTCTTACAGTAGATTCATTCTAAAGAGGCATTCAAAGTGGTTGTTTAAAGCACGATGAAGGGGCACAGTGAGGAGTCAGCAAGATCATCGCAGTTTTTAGGTTGAGTTGCAACTAAAGAAGGTCTATGAGTATCTTATATGATCTTCATTTTATATAGTACTTATTACTCCTAGTCAAAGTGACCCATGGTTTTTCTCGAGTAGCATTTACTACAAAAAAAAATATGCTTTTCATTTCTTTTGTGTGTTTGGTTGTTCTAGATTAGATTAAAAGTTTCTTTTATTACAATCCATATTAAAATTCGATTGGGGATCTTAAATTGAAACTAGGGTTTCAAAACCTATGGGATGGACTCATCCAAGATTTCTGTTAATTAGTATGTTGGGAGAATTGTCCTTATTTTTGAGTCTACTGATTAAGCATAGTAAATTTGGAATTTTTTTCTCCCAAACCAAATATGCTCGCAACCTGCTGAAAAAATTTAGGATGGATCGTCCAAGATCTCTGTTACTCCCTTGAGTTTCACTATCAAATGAAGTTTAAGACTCCCATTGAAAAGATGTGAATGAAACTCTTTAAAGGCGTATGACAGGCAATTTGTTGTATCTCACTACGAACAAGCCAGACATTGCTTTCAGCGTTGGTATTTGTGCTCGATATCAATCAAAACTAAAAAAATCTCATGTTGTATATGGAACTACAAAGCCTGGTATATGGCTTACCCAAGACACCAACACAAACATCGTTGGTTATTCTAACACTAATTGGGCAGGATGTGTTGATAATAGGAAAAGTACTTCTGAAGGGTGTTTTTTTGTTGACAACAATCCGGTTACCTGGTATTGTGGGAAACAGACTTCAACTTCTCTGTCAACCGCTGAAGCAGAATACATAGTTGCAGGAAGTTGCTGCACGTAACTATTATGGATGAGGCTATGTTGGTTTATTATAACAATAAAAGCACAATAGACATCTCTAAGAACCCTGTACAACATTCAAGAACTAAGTACATAGATATTCATCAATATTTTATTGGTCATTATTTCATTCGTAATTCGATTGAGGAGGGAGTTCTCACCTTGGAACACATAGTCACTAAGCATCAACTTGCTGACATTTTTATCAAACTGCTTATGCCCCTAGACTCCATTCCCTTCATAAGTTCTTAGGTATTGGCCTAAACCCCTAATTTTCTGTCAATTCATGTTTTGATTTGCACATGCATACTTTCTCAAGCTGATTATATATGATCAGTCGGCATGTGCTCCATTTTATTTGCATTTTTTTTTTTGAGCTAATTGTCTTGGTACACTGTTGAAGTTTTATTATCATAACCAATTTACACAATGATTCACTTAGACACTCACTTAGGATTGGTGAGACATTAGGATTGATAGAATTCTTGTCTTTGTGGTTTGCATTTGTTGGATCCTCGATTTTGATTCTTCCTAGTTCCCTATACTCCTTTCTTAGTGTCTCGTTTTATGTTTATAATAATAAAGGGCTGCTGAGATGTTGTCTGCTGTAAAGATTTTCAAACAATAGGAGATAGCTATCATATTTCATTACTTTGAAAGTCTCCTACGCTGTTTCGATTAAGCGGAATTTCCTCATATCAAAGTCCTAAACTCAGAAGAAATGGCTGCTCACGGATAAAGCTCCAACTAGCTACCGTTAGTGTGAAGCCACTAAGGAAGGTTCATTAATCTTGTGATTGCAGTTTTTATATATATAGATAAATAATAATAATAATAATAATATGTGGATTGTCACATTAAGGGAGAGCTTTCCATACTAGTTTTGATCAGATTGTATGTTTTTGTCGGCTATATTTCACTTTGTACCTAATGAATGTTGGTTTTTTATTGATCACTAATTTCTTTGGGTTGTGTTCCATTTGATATTGTTCCCCACACACAAATTACACTCATCTCAAAATTCCTACAATTTGTGTTGCCTCTACTTAATTTGTTTCATAAAAATTTTCAAATAATCATGTTCGATCATCGAGGATATTAATATTTTTTATCTGATTAAGACTTTGTTTTTGTGCATTTTGTGCGTGTGTTGAGAGCAATTTTCTTTTGTACATATTTCCTTGTAAAAACCCTCAACTAAACCCATAACTTTCCCTTGCATTTCCTGTTTCTCGCCTACCTTTAATCTACAGACAGCGCGTCCTCACACGCACTTGAGTATGTAGCGCGGATATAAATTCTAGACTCAAGCCGTGTCCCATTTTTCACTTTCACAAAACCTTAGCCGCGCCCCTTTTCATCTCTCACCTCCATTCGCTCCTTTTTTGAGCTTCCTAAAGATAAGAAACTCTCCAATTTGTTCATTTTTATTGAGATTTGTGTTTAAGGTTTCCATTTTGCAAATTAAATGTTGTTTTCTTATATTGTGCTCTGCATTTGGGGTTTTTTTGTTAAAGCTAAATATCATCGATTTGAATGTTCTTTTTCCTCCATTCTCATACGCCTCCCTGAGATCCCTCATTTTCTTCTTTGCTTATGTTAACAGTAGGTTGTTTCGTTGTTGATAAAAGGTTGGGAACCGGAGTTTGATGTTTTTGATGGCTACATTGGTGAAATTGGTTGCTTGTTGTCATTTCTTTTAATTGGTGGGTTTCTATTTTCTCTCTTTGGCAGTCATTGGCAGTTGTTTTAGGTGGATTGGTGCTTCTACATTGAGACTGCCACCAAGTGTTTGTGTTATTGCCTTGGTGAACTTGGGGTTTTGATTTGACCAATTTAAGGTGCAGTTTTGTTAGTGCGATATTGAAATGGCAATTGATTACAAGATGCCCATTTGTGATAGTCTTTTTGTTAGTGATTGCTTGGTGATAGAGTGTGTGCACTCTTAGTGTTTGGTAAATTGTATAATTGAACACTATGTTATATAATGCCTCCAAAAAGGTGTGCATTTGTTGGATTCTCTTCCTAGTCAGGCTATGATTCTAACAAGTTTCTCGAGGGAAAAAGCTAAGCTATTTGAGTATGCTTAAATATTACGTCTAAACACTCAATTGATCTGAAAATCTAGCAATAGATGATTTTCAATATGCTCCGAAGAAGGCCATGGGAGGCTATTTTCTCTTATCCAAATGTGGACATCTTTGTAAACTTGGTTTGAGAATTTTACTGCAATATTGATAATTTAAATCCAACCTCATTTCATACCTATGTTCATGCAAAGGATATTATTATGTTACCTATGAGAATAACCCAATATCCCTTGGAGATTTATGCACCCTTTTTAGAGCAAACTTATGGATTCTTTTAAGTTGTGCTGAAGCTACTGCTTTAGTTCTTCTCACCTACTCTCTCATAATAGATTCATCTTGAAGAGGCATTCAAGGTGGTTCTTTCAAACATGCTGATGGTGCACGGTGAAAAGTCAGCAAGATCATAGTAGTCGTTAAGTTTGAGTCGCAACTGGGGAGGATCGATGAGTATCTATTGTAATCTTCATTTTATATAATGCTCGTTACTCTTGGTCAAGGTGACTCATAGTTTTTTTCCGAGTAAGGTTTTCCACGTAAAAATCTACATGTTGTTTCTTTTATATGTTTGCTTGTTCTAGATTAGATTTAAATTTGATTTCATTAAACTGCGTATTAGAATCTTATTGGGGATCTTAACTTGAAACTAGGGTTTCGAAACTTTCATCCTCATCTCTCTCTTGTTATCTCTTACCTAAATATTCTTTGTGCTTGTGTTATTTATATCATTGTACCAGTTTGTACTGCCGCTCCCAAGTCCAAATAAAAGGGGAGCATTGTATTAAGTAGGTTGACAGGCAATGTAATATAGCTGTCCACCAAAAAAATTATGGTCTCTCCCATGAAGGTGAGGCATTGTCAAACTTGGGCTTGCATGAAATATCATTGTTGAAAAATATGAAGAAAATAGAATAATTAAATATTAAATTATTAATCTAATAAGTAAAAAGTACTTAAACTAATTGTGAAAGATATAGACGATCCATTACCAAAAATAAAGAAAGCTATAGATGATCTGTTATCCATTTAATCATGAGGGTTTTACAAGAAAAAAACCCCTTAAATGTACATTAAAGACGATTAGTCCTAAAAAAAATTTGTGTACCCATCAGGTCCATTAGACCTGATTCGATGCGATTTTTTTTTATTTGTACATCACTCATCCTTGCCTTTAAAACCCTCGAAACCTTTTTTTTTCTTTCTTCTTCGTTGTTGTTTGTCTTCATCCTCAATGCCCAGTGACATTGCTACTCCTCCCCCTCCTTTCTAGCCCCATCCCTTACTATTTTTAGTGGAAAATATATTGTCTTCTCTCCATTAGGGCCTACTAACTCTAGAGATTGCCGTCTTGCTTGTGGTCGTGTCCCACATGAATATTTCATCTTCTTGAGATCGTGGTCTTCCTTTTCTTCTCCATCTTCTTTTAAATATCAACTTCCTTACGATATCACATCTATATACACAAAGGTATGCCATCACCCATATATCTATTTTAGAGTTTTTGTGCATTAAACTTTAGGGTCTATGGTTGGCATTTTTCCCCAAATTGTACAGTTCAGGAATACGATGTAAAATGCAATTACATTGATGTTGAAATGTTCTATTGCAAAAGAAATAAGTGGACTTAATGTTTATTTGGTATTTCCTTGTGGTCTATGGTAACCCTTAGCTTGGCCTAAAATGAATATCATGTTGTGTTGTTGTCACGCCCCACCCTATACGCATGCATAATATTGTCCGCTTTAACCCATGGGCCTCACGGTTTTATTTCTAGTGGGCCTCAACCCACCAAAAAACCTCATGCAAGGTAAGGGTGCAAGCTCTATATATAAACCCATTCACTTTCCTCTCTATAATCTATGTGGGACTCTAGGATGTCACAATCCACCCCCTTTAGAGCTGCACGTTCCTGTGCAGTAGCCTGCCAGTTCCTGTAACCTGTTAGCCCTCTTGGCCCGCCCACATATAAAGCTGGCCACTTGCACCAGGCCACGGCAGGGAACCACACTTGATCTAATCGAGTGTCAGCTCTGATACTATTTGTCACGCCTCACCCTATACGCATACATGATATTATCCGCTTTGACCCATAGGCCTCACGGTTTTATTTTTTGTGGGCCTCAACCCACCAAAAGGCCTCATGCAAGGTAAAGGTAAAAGCTCTATATATAAACCCATTCACTTTCCTCTTTATAGTCGATGTGGGACTCCAGGATGTCACAATTATGGTATAAGAAATTACTCTACTTTACCCTATTTAGCAATCGTTTCTTGGTGTATTTTTTTATTGTAATATGCTAGTGTAATTAATGTTTCTTGTGGGAGGAGATTTTTTCTTTTTCCTTTAAAGATGGACTGATGGGTATTTGAATGATGATTGACATGATTGTTTATGGATTTTGATTAGTTTTTTAATGATATATTTTTCTAGTTTGAAACAAGCTCAACCGGCATGTTAGTGAGTAATGATAAACCACTAACACCATTTGTGGATTTATTTGTGATTGATGGATGATGAATGGTTTATTTGAATTATTGGCTTGTTTGTATGTTGTTTATGATAGGCATTCATCTTGGGTGCTTGAAAGTTCTATATGTACATGAATTTGAATAAATTGTTAAGTTGAGTACATAAGAGTTTGGCACTTGAGTGTGTGGGTCGGTATATAAATGCTTACCATAACAAAATAAAATAAATTATACTACACTTGTATCTTTAATTGAATGAATTATTGGTACCTCACTTGTATGTTTAATTGAATGAAGTATTTAATGACAAGTTGTATATGTAGTTGAGCATGATTAAGTTCATATGGTTTGAAGAGTTGGATGAAGTATTCAATGGAGAGTTTCATATGCACTTATGAAATGTAGAATCAGAGGAGTTGCATGTTTTTTTAGGAAATGAGTATGAACATTTTGAATGAAGATGTAATTGAACTTTATATTTGTTTAGAAATGTCTAATGAAATTCATTTAATTTGTAAACTTTGAATGAATGGTTGTATGGCATTGATTGCATAATGTTCAATAAAATGTACAAATATCATTTTTTACAGTTTACAGAGAATTATTATAATGAAACCAACATCATCTTCTTTGTTATATTTTCAAGATAGTCATGTGTCACAAGCTGTAATAAATAGAATAGTATACATTCCTCAAAAACAAGTTTATGTCGATTTTATAATTTTTATATAAACCTATGATAAATATGTTTGGAAATAACAATGACATGAACCGGGACTTACAAATGCACTTTCTCATATTCTAGATGTTGTTTGTAAAACATTTCCATCAATTTAGACCTTATCTAGTCAACTTGTTTAACAATAGAAAGTACTCAAATGTCTTTCAACAAACTATTGTGGATTTAGCATTCACTTGGATATGCATCATACTCATATGCTTTATATGCCTTTGCTACACCCCAAAATTTTATCACAATCGCACAATCACCATACTTTAATTATGTTGGAAAAGTAGGAACAAAACCTTTTTGTTGATCAAAAACGATAGTTAAATGGCTTGGCTCGCCAGGGCTAAGTGCAAATTAGCGAAAAACCATTCTCAACTTGAACGATTTTCAGCTTCTGCAAAAACAAATGTAATTAGAAAAAGTATCTGATTTCCATCTAATGTCATGGCTGCCAACATAACACCTGGATACTTCTCACGAAGGTGTGATCCATCTATGGTAATCATTGCCCTCCAATAAGACATGAATGATCTAATCCATCTATGGTAATCATTGGCCTCCAATAAGACATGAATGATCTAATCTAAGGTTCAAACGACTAAAAGAATCTTTTGAACCTATCTTCATCTGTAGTATCTTCATTTTCAACTCAATACAATAAAGTGTGAGCATACGAAATAAATCTTCGCACGAACCACAAACAACTCGTAATGCAATCTCTTTAGCCATATGTGTCTTTCTATATGAAATTTTCACTCCAAACTCAATATTCATATATTATCTCTTTTAACCTGATATTGTTATTTAAACGTACTCTTTCATTATGAATTCCTAAATTAATTCCGTTAATGCTTGTCAATGTGCATTACCCATCATTGGTGATGAGCAATTATACTTTGCCTGATATATTCGAACTATGATTCAAGACTCACTATTAGTTATGAAAACATGAATTCGCCATGGACATTTCTGATCCTTACAACATGTAGTAACTTTGGCCTTATTAGTCTTTAAGTGCTCAAAAGTGAAGTTGTTATATATTGAAAACTTGGCGAGAGTCTTTTTAACACTTTCACTATCTTGAAATTCATAGACTAACTACATCTTTCATGCAGATTGATCTCCCAAATCGATAACTACCATCATAGAAACCATGTTGTCTTCAAACGTGACAACCGGAGGTTGCATATCTTAAAGGAGTTGAGCAACATACGGTGTTGTCACACAATGGTATCTACGTCACCAACAATAATCCCATCATCAATGTTTACTCCTTCCACCACATCTCCATCAACATAACTACCTTTTGGACTACTTTCAGTGGTACGAATATCGGCTATTGATTTAAATTCCATATCATTGTCTTAACAAAGATTGACAGTAGGATATTTCGCTCCACAAGTAGGATGTATTTGCTTCTCCACATAGTTACTTCTACTCAGCCCCACTACTGTATCATCGCAAGTTGGACGTACCTTCATCAAATGTGACCTTCAAAACATACATGAAAATATTACAAATATTGGATAAATCAACATACACAACTGTATTCTAAGTTTTCCTAATAAGATGTATTAAAAAACCAATTTATATACTTTCTTTACTTTCCACTGAAATTTGCGGTAGGATATTCCACACCATACGTAAAGTGTAATTGCTTCTCCACATAGTCACTTATACTTGGCCCTGCTACTTCATCAGGGTAAGTTGGACGCATTTTGATCAAATGTGGCCTTCAATATATACACGTAAAATATTTTAATATTAGATAAATTATTTTATATATACATGTAAAAATACCATTTGCATACCTTATTTGCTTTCCACAAATGTCTGCACCATGTGATGTTCTTCTATTGATATATAAATATATCTTATCCATAACTTCTCTTTAATCTCCGCATACACTTCATATCATCATCTTCAATAATAATTAATGAGGTAACATGACCGTTTTGATGTAAATAACAAATGTTAATATCATCATAAGTTATATTCAATTTTAATGCCTCAATAGCTATCTTAAGTAGTGAGCTTAATGAAAATTCAGTTCATATGAATCTCAGCTTCGTTTTTCCTCCTGTATATAGTGGATGTTGATCATGAAATTCAAGGTCTCCATCGTAGTGAATTACGACAAATCCCTCAATGTCTGACATTCTATTATTAGAAATGGTTTAGTGAAGATTAACATGATAATACAGAAAAATAAATATACGAAAAGAAGCTAAAAAGAGTAAACATGTAACATGACCACATTCACATTCATTTTCCCACATTCAACTTCCTATGTTCACAACTACATTCATATTCATCTTCAAACATTCACTTTCATATTCATACATCCACAATTGTACTAATCTTGAATAAATATTCATTTCCATATACTTACAACGATTATAATGTTGAAAAAGAATATACAATTACAATCGTACATTAGAAGAAAGAAGAATAAAAAAATACAAGCTACTTTAGTGAAATAGATGGATGGGGGATGAACACATATTCATAACTACACTAAACTTCAATGCATGTTCAATCCCATCTACTTACACCAAAGAGAATGTTGAAAAAAAAACACAAATGCAATGGTAAAATAGGAGAAGAAGCATTAAAGATAAATCTAATTTAATGAAATAGGTGGATGGGAGATGAATGGGACATAATATGCCTCTACGTATTGATGCAATATCACAATTGAGTTGACGCTTTAGAAAAAGATGAAGAAGAAGAATAGGAAGAAGATGTCTAAAACATGAGAAAATCAACAACGATGTTGAAGAACCCTATAATGTTTCAAAAGATATAGGATATTCCGATGAAAATGTGTTGGGAACAAAGCTGAAAATGAGGGAGGAAGTACCACTGTCACAGAGAAGAGGAAAAAGAAGAGAAGAAATGAGGAAGAAGAAAAAAAGAAGCAAAATAGCGAAATTTCACATCACTCAGCCCTACCTAACAAAAAAAATTGCACAAAATCAAGCTCGATAGAGTAGATCAGTGGACAAGTTTAATGGGGGATGAAACTTGTTTTGGAAAAATTTAATGGGTTTTTTCTCGTAAAATCCTCAATAACCTTTTATTAATACAATTTTTTCTTGATATTTTTAATTTTTACAAAAATATCATTTAATATAATTATCTTAACATTATAAAAAAAATCATTGACATTCGTCAATTTGTGGCAATGTTATTAAGAACAATACCACTCAACTATTTTAGTTTACCATCACTAAAAAATCAACAATAAATATTAAAAAGGGTGTCTATGAGTTAATTGTTGGTATACCATCTATTAGATATCAATTATAAATTTCACTTTGAATAATCTGTAGCCAAGTATGGACACTCTTATATTGGAATGAGATGATGGACAGCTTTGATAAGCTAGATCAACCATTAGAATGTAGTATTTCCCCATGGTAAATTAACCTCCTCTCTTTCTCTTTTTCTTTTAAAAGAATGTGGAGAGTGTGTATAGTTGCCTCTAATTATATAAAAGAGATCCCTTTATGATCTCTTCTTACCTGTTAATGGAGTAAGAGAAAAAATCTCTAGCTACTTGGAAAGATAAGAGATAGGAATTTAAGGGGAAGATTATATGAAATTAATTTTCTGCTAACATAACGAACATGGGCACTTTCGTTTGAAGTGTACATGCTAGTTATATTGGGTAGGCCTACCACATATGACACACATGTGGGCTACATAACATGTCCATTACCAACTACAGCTGGCAAGTGGGCAACTACTTATCAAGTTAAATGTAACACAAATGAATTATATGACTCAAGCAAAATCTAAATGGCATATAATTGTTGATACAACTATTAGAATTTATATTTCTTGTCTAATTCATGGGTTGGACAAAACTCTAAGTCCATTGAATTGTAATTTTATTTCATTTAGAATGGGTTATAGTTCGTATCACCAAAAGAGCTAAAGTACTAAAGACATGAAGAAAAAATAGGAAGTCAAAAGAAAAATAAATAAGAACAAAAGCTTTGCCCGCTCAAGCAAACCTCACGAATTTCACCAGACAGAGGCTTTGCTTGCTCGAGCGCCCACTAACTCGTTCGAGAGGATGACAAAAAAAAGCTCCACTTTTTGTTTGCAATTTGTTTTCTTTTTGTGCCAAGACTGCTATTTTTTGTTCTATGCAAACCCTAACTCCTATATATGAATTGTGGGTTATAAATAAGGGTTTTCTCTCAACCCTTAATCTTCCACTCCTGTTCTAAGTTGAAAATATACATTAGAAATACCCTTTATTCTTTACAGCATCCATTGGAGAGATTGTGCTGAGGCTTTGAGTTGTAGAAGATATTTCTTATACTTCCTACTAGAAGATTATCTTCTCTCGTAGAAGAATAGTGGGATCAACAACCAAGAGCAATGAATAGCGGGAAGTTGTGACAACAGAGAGTTGTGCAAGTAGAACTACAATCTTTAGGTTGAAAAGACTAAGAAAAAAGTCTGTGACTATATCTTGTAATTGTTCAATTCATAGTGCTTGGCTTTTTATCCGATGAAGACTCGTGGTTTTTCCAAATAAGGATTTCCACATTAAATCGTGTGTTTAGTCTTAGTGTGGTTGATTGATTTGCATGTTCTTTTATTTTTCACCATTGTTAATTAAATTGTAACCTAGAAATCCATACTAGGACGAACTTTAAGAAACCACTTTAAAAATTTTCTCAAGATTTATCAATATTCGTGTGTGTAATGTGTTCATTCCAAAAAAAAAAAAGTATTTATAAATATTAATATTTTATATTTTACAAATAAAAAAATGAAAAATAACATATGAACATGATTCATTCATAAATAATCTAAAATTGACAGTATCCTTATAAAAATCCAGGGAAAAAAGCCTCAAACTTTTACATAAATTTAAAGTGATTACATAAAGTTAAAGTGATTATGGATCCCTATCTTATGTTGTTCTGTTGGTTAGGACTTATGTAGTATGATGTGTGATTGTGCACATCACTATTTATTAATTGGAAAAAGAACAAGAATCTGCAAATAAGCACTTATCAATTCTCGTCAATAAGGCAAAGAAAACATAAATTTATACTACTTACCATCCATATGCAATTGTTATGCTCTTCGCCGATGTGATCATTCTAACTGCTCTTACCATAAATTAGCAACTACTTTGAAAATAAAATGTGTAATCCAAAATACTTTGCCCCTTCCATACTTGTGCCTTTTGCCCTTTCTAAGTCAACCAATTCCCTTCTTGTGGAAGCATGCTTCTCTCCCCTTGGAAGGGATTTCTCATAGGTCCTAAAAGTCGATTAATCAAATTAGCAATTAGTTGGAAGTACAAAGAGCATTTAATAAAACTGAAATATAATCCACCCACTACAAGACCCTTAAACTACAAAATGACTTAACAACCTAAGTTATAAAAACACACGTTGCAAAGGAGGTAGAAGTAAAATAAAACCCAACAAAGGGACCTAAGCACATAGGAAACCATGGGCGGACCTAGGTAGAAAGATGTGAGGGCTGAAGCCTCCACCAAAACTAAAAAAACATTCAAAAAAATCCACTGTAGATTTTGAGAATTACTGGTTTTTTTAACATTTTCCCTATTAAGGTTTTCTCCTCATATTAAGCCCCTTCAAGGAAAATTTTCCAAGTCCACCAGTGATATGGAAACCAGATGCAATCTTTTTGCCGCATACATTCAACAGAAGGATATGGAGACTGGGATGTCTAGTTGTGTCACGCCTCAAACCCGAAAAATGGGGATTAATAGTGGATTCCGAGGTGTGACACATGTGACCCGTGACAATTCGTGCCGTATCAAGACACGTACGAACTGCCACAAGAGTGATTCTATAGGTACGTGTGAGGAAGATCCGTAACACATATCAAACAATTTTGAATCTAAGCGGAAACTTGGAGAATTCACCTATACATATCATAGACATTAATAAAACATTCAATAATTCCATTAATATAACCAAAGTCTATTAATTTCCCAATTCACATGCACATGATACAAAAGTTCCATAACCTAAACAAAATGCAAGATGACAAGTCCAACTATAAGTCAAACCATGGCTATATACTAACGATCCCCAAAAGAACCCTATTACGCACTATAGAGGATAACTAATAAAATACATCCTCCTCGTTCCACTCGTTCACATCCCGAGGTACCGCTGTGATTCCCTCCGAAGGCACTTTGATTGCCATATCGAAGCTGGGTTCCATACCTGTAACGCCAAGCGTAACACTATTAATACAACGGTTAAGCAACTATAAGGGTACAAAGCCTATCATGATGTAACAATTGAAATTCAACAACATAATGATTAAAAGAGATCAATAACGGAAACTAGGCAAGTTGTGCAAGTGAATAAGCATGAATGAAGAATTATAGATGAAAGACAATATCATACTAATTAGCATCCACGTGGCTATCTTCTCTCTAATAAGAGAGCATATCATACTGTGAGAAATCACTAACGATCAGACCAAGACCGTCTAGCTACCCTAAGACCGTTGACCAATTCTTCATATAATGTCTGCAGTAGGTAACATATAGAATACCCCCATTCGGTCCCGTCGAACCTCCTATGGGTACAAGCTAAGTGGTGCCGACTCAATATACCAAGACTGATCAAGGTTCATACTTATCATACATAGCGATCGACTCGTGCTTATACAAAAACGTATATCAGTCTTAAGATTATAACCAATCATTACATTAGAATTGAATGGAGTAAATGATATTAACAATGCATACATAAACGAGCCATCAGAGCTTGAACCTTCTCAACCTTAGCTACCCTATCTTAGCTCACGGGCTCATGCTCAGTAGAAGCTCCGTCTCCGATTTTACCTCAAGGTTCGCTAGGAGGAATGGGTACGTGATTAAATCATATTAAGGGCAAGGTTTTCTTAACAATATGAATACATATAGATCGAGAGATTAACAAGGAAGCTTGCTAGCCAATCCTATACTAAGACGTTCCGTGTTTCCTTAGTCATTCAATACGACGTACTCATAAGACGTTTGATGTCAATGTGTTACCAAAATCTTAGTGTTACACTGTATATATAATAGACACCACTTCTTATGCCAATACCCATGACGTGATGTCGGGAAACAATTAGAAGTCAAAAGGAAATAATTGACAACTCAACACTCTTCCTTCTGAGTATATTATTACCGTTGGGCTAAGTTGTTGAGGTAGGGGTTCCACTTCTAAGGCCCTATATGGTCTTCGATTATACTTACGATCTTAAGGTAGGGTTAACTTAAAACACCTCGGCTTCACCAAGGGGCAAGGTGTAGCCCCTCCTTGGGCCACACTATGGACCATGGAAGGCTTATAGGCAGTCATGGAACCATATTTAAAATAGAATTTTTTTTAATGCAGAATACTGGGTTACCCGACTGATCGGGTGTGGGGTCCAACCGGTCAGATACCTCCCAGAACCGAAATCCGACCGAACAGACTTCAGGACTGACCAATCGGCCCTAAAGCACTCTGCTCTGAGAAATTTAGTTTCTAACTGTTATCTCTTCTTGCTCATTCTAATTCCCTACATTCAAACACCCAAAGGAGACCACCGCTACCACATATTGGGTCTCCATACCATCCATTTTCAACATTCATTCCACCATCCAATCATAATCACAAGATCAATCCTACACAGCCTTAGTTAAGGATTAAAGAGCTGTACATTGGTATATGCAAAAACTCATCAAGAATCAATAAATCAATCATACATGTAGAGAATATGCACTATTATACTTGCCTTAAGTTCAGTACTTCACCTAATCAATTTGCCCTTTAGTTAGATAGAGGAGAAGGCTTCATTAAAGGTTGATCTAAGACATGCATTGAGAAAAATGAGAATGTAATGCATGCATGCTAATAGATTGAATCTCTTGACTCTATAGAACCCTTAAAATGAAATGGTGATGGGGGTTTTCTTACCTCAAGTCTTCTACAACCACAATGAAGGAAATAAGGCCTTGATTCCAAGAAGGAGAGCAAGAAGAGTGAAGAGGAAGAAGAAGAAACTCAAACTCGTTGCATGCAAGGCTTCAATTGCTCAATCTAGAGAGAAGATGAGGAAAAGAGCATGGAAGAAGGAAAGGAACTCTTGCGCCAGCAGAAATGATGGAAGAAGAAAAACGACGATGGGTTTGGGTTTTTAAATGTGGATTTTTCTGGAATTACAAATAGGCCCTCTTTTTATATATTTCGAGTTTGAGTCAATTGGGCTTTAAATGGGCCGAGATGAATCCAAATGGAGTTGGGCCAAACATGAAAGATGACCCTCAAGATAAGACACACTCAATGCAATTAATATAATGCCTTAATGATGCAAAACCATGAAATTCTAAAATAAGGAAAAGGCCTTGACTATCTAAGTAAGGTTCGAACCCGACCCAACTACCTATCTATGACCCAAACCCATGGGAATTTGAGTTGAATTAACCTAATTACATATTAGTTAAACAAAATTAATTATTATAAACTATGATTATCTCGGATTTGGACCTTAGAAGTTGATGCCCAAGATGTTAGCTTTAATGGCAGTGCAAAGGCAAATATCAGTTTCTACATCTGCCAATCTTGGATCAATGAGCAACAAGGAAGTGTGGGTGGAGAGCCCACCATCACATTCACTAGCCCCAGCAAATTAGTACATGCACCAAGCTTCATTGTGTCTTTGGGGCAAGATGCAGGCTTGTGGTGATGTTTTAGGGCTGGTGGTGTAGAAACTACAACAAATTGCGTAATCCCCAACGCTTTTTGCCAACGTCATCCTAAGGGCATCGCTAAATGTTACCTTTGCCAATGCAAATAATAATACATTGGCAAAAGTTACAAAATAATATACTTTTGCCAATGCAAAAGAGGTTGCATTGGCAAAAGGTGTCAAAATTACATTGGCATGCAACCAAAATTCCCCCAGGAAGAGAGTGAAAATTTTGGCAACGAAATGTTCCCCTTTGGCGACTTAAAAAAAATGGTGGCTATGGTTTGACCTATTTACAACACACCTATGTCCATTGAGAAAGGCACCTTGAACAATGCCAACGCACTATGTGCGTTGATGAAAACCAATCTTAATTGCCAATGCATTGTGTGCATTGGCAAAAACCCACCTTGAATTCCACATAATATGTGGCCACCCTAGGTGACATTTATATATCCTTTAAAGGTGCCAGTGTTGGATGGGCCACGCACTACGTAATTGCAAATAGAAGTTCCATCACTAACATCTACATTTTTAAAAATCTAAATGCTGCTACCGACTATAAGTATTTTTTCTTCATCTTATAGATTTCCTTTTCATTTGATTTCTTTTATTGGGTTTTGATTCTTTTTTATATGAAAATCACATGTCTCTGTTGCTTGTGGGACATAATTGTTTGATACTATAAGGTTAATGAGTTATTTTTTTTACACATTGATTTAGTTTTCAAGTATCATCAGAATGCTCAAGGACCAATAGTTAATTAAGGGTGTTTGGATCCATGGAATTCTCAACTAAATTCTATGGAGTCAAGTGTTTGTTTACCTTTGGTTTTTTGGAATTTCTCTCAGCTTCCCTGTATGAAGTTGTCACGAAACATTTCGACAAGTGATGGCAATTAGTTAAATTCTCCACTTTCCACGTTTGAGATGGAGAGGGCTAGAACTTATTTGCTCATATAGTGGTTGTAACATTCTAGATCCTAGTACCTATTTTATTTAGTTTAAATATAATTTTATTTAATTGTTTGTATTTTAGTTAATTAAGGTCATTAGAATTATTTAAATTTCTTTTGTGGGCTAATCAAGTAGTGGTTTTAGAACCACGAGTATTTACCATTTGACCCGACCCAATTCAGACCCATTTGGACCCATTAAACCCAAAAACCCAAATCATGCCCTTATATATTAATTAACTTAGACAATGCGGTTCTTTTTATAAAAACCAGAAAAATTCACCCAAACCTTTTTCCCTTCTTTTATTAGACAATCACAATAGCCTCCCTTTCTTCCCCATCACTACGGTGCTCTTCTCCTTTCCCTTCATCTCTTGATCGGCCAAGCCCAAGCTAAGCCACAGTCGCCGATTCTTCTTTTTCTTCCTCTTTTTTGTTATCTTCTTCATTGGGACTGTGGGCGTGCATGAGAGAGAGAGAGAGAGAAATCTAGGATCATGCTTTTCATCAACTTTATCAAAGGCATGTGGATGCATCTATCTCTAATGATTTCTACTAATTCCATTGATTTATCATTGTAGATGTTGTGTAATGCCCATTAATTTATACATGATTATGATAGGAAGATGGATCTTAATTTTATGGATGATTTGTAAATGCTGTGATGGATTGTGTAAAAGGGCAAATCGGGCCACTGATAAAGGGATGAGATTTAAAAAAAAAAAAAAAAAAGAACGAACTGTGCTGCAAGCAGCACCACCTGCACATGTGCGCAGGTGGATTGCCACCTACTACATAGCGCAAGGGACTGCCCTGCATGCACAGCCAGGGCATCATCAGTGGGCCTGGTTGTGAGATGGGTCCACAGACCTACTTGTGATATGCTACCTTTGTTCCAAAGAATATATATATAGAGAAGAAGATGGTGCATGGGGATAAAACCCCAGATCTGGGCTATATGGAGGCTGGGTGGTCCCTGCTGTGCACAGAGAAGTGGTATTGGTTGTGATGACAATAATAAATTTCTTCTCTTAAGTATTATTAGTTGAACTCTTTAAGTGGACCCTGGATTGATGGAATGAGGGCTATATATTATTCTGACAACAGAAGAATACAGTAATCTTTGTTATATATTAATGTTATTAATGTTTATTTAGTATTTAATTGTTTACTTTACGAATATTTACTATAGTTTAAATTTCATAACATCTTAGTATTTGGTGCATTTTCTATATTAATATAATTATTTGTAGCTATTATAAAATATTTTAATATATGTTATTTATTTAGTACACATGCTTTCATCATAAGAAGATTTTTGGTTCGATCAGATACAACTGGTTTACTTGTCTGTTGTTTAGTATCCAAAATTTTTCAAAAAGATTATCTTCAAAAAAAAATAATAGAAGAGAGATTTTTTATCCTCACATGAAAAAAAAGAGTAAGAAAATGGTTTTGTAAACAATTAACTTTTGTAGTTGGACCCCGACAGCCGGATAACTGGTGGTGTGGGCCTGGGCAGTTATATGAATTAGGACCGGGCATTATTATTTAAATGATCTGCACCCAAAAGACCCTCGTGTTGATCTTTTTACCCCCATAATATGATTTAACAAATTAAGTCCATCATATCATCTAAGTAAGAGGTTATGCTGTGAATGGTGAAGTGAAGGGTGTCAAGTGCGAAGTATTATGGCTGGTTGTGTGGTTGTGGTATGTGTTTGGCAATGGTGAAGATGGGTGATGGCTGTGGGTGTGGCGTATGTGCTCAGTGGTGATGATGGGTTTGTGCAGTGTAGATAATGGGTGATGGGTTAGGTGAATGAAAATGGGATCAAGTTCTGGGGCTAAGTTCTTTTCCTCTTCTTCCTTTCTTTCTTTCCTTCTTTCTTTTTCTTCTTCTTTCTTTTCTCTTCTCTGTTAGCCGATTTTTATCTTCTCTTCTCTTTGTTCTTTTTCCTTTTTTTTCTTCTTCTCTTCTTTTCTGTTTCTCTCTTGAGTCTACCCAGCTTCTTCCTCTTTGTTCCTCCTTTTTCTTTTTGACCCTTTCCCCTCCTCTCTCTTCTCTTCGTTTTCTATCTCTTCCTTTGTTTGGGAAAAAATGGGATGGATAGAGATGAGGCCGGATTTCCCAAATCCTTTATGGTGATTGGTTAGCAGGTTTTAAAATTAAAATTGGTGGATTAGCTCAATTGGGATCGGACAGTTGAGATGGTGAGGATAAGATGGGATCTGAGAATTGGATTAGATGAGGTGGGGACAAGATCAGCTCACCCTTAATTAGTTTGAAATTTGAATAATTAGGTGAGCTAATGGGCCTACGAGTTGGACATAGATCGTGGGCTTAGGTCAGGTAGGAGCTTGGTTTTAAAATTGGGTTAGGGCTCTAGGCAAGGATTAAGAGCTGGGTTGAGAATTTGAGGCTTGGTTTTGGCATTTGGGAAGGAAGTTAGACAAGAAAATTATTTTTCACAAGTGGGCCATGCAAAGTCTGGGCCAAGTGTAATGAGCCCCCGGCCTCGTAACTTTTGATCCATTTGTCAAATTTTGCAGTATTATATATCGTTGGAAAGCTTTTGACGAGTAGATCAAAGTGACCTACATATATAAATGGTCTGGAGAATGAAAAAGAATGATGAAATTTTGAGTGAGTGTTTCTAACCTTAAATCTTCTTTATCCTTATTAATTTTTATTATTTTATTATTAATTATTTGAGCAATCCAGCCACGGGCAATGGACTTGGACTATTTTCATGTATATTAGACATTCATATTGATGATGATATTTCTTTTTTTTATATTTTCCAAGTTTTCTTGCTATTTTCTTTTTTTTTTAATTTTTACCTAAATGGAATGCATCTTTTAATACAGGATGAAGAAAATCTAAATGATGATATGCAATGCATGGCTTCTAAAACTCTGTTTAAATTTTCAATAATTAACATCTTTTTAAATTAATTGAATCATGCTAAAAGCACTTAATTTGAGGTAAAATCAGGGCATCATTATACATGATAAGTGGTTTGGGTTTGCATAGGTTGCCAAATGAAGTGTCTACACCATTATTTAACAATTGTGCATCTAATCAATAAATTGCTTCAGACATCAAGGTTTTTAAGCCTTAAGATCCATATCGCTTTTTCCTAGTTTATTTCTCAATCGGTTGCCTATAAATGAAATCTTATCATTTGTTTCTTTTTGGGTTTTTCTCTTGCTTTGAAAGGGGTCTAATGAAACCGCCTTGCTCTATCATTGCTTGGAAATGGGTCTAATAAAACCAATGATAACTCATGTCTTCATAGCTTGACAACCCAATCCAAAATTTCTCGAAACATATTTAGGTTATGGAAACCTAAAGGTTATAAAAAAATTTAAGAAAAAAATGATTTTCAAACTCAAATCATAGTAATATGACATTTGACTTAAACCTGATCTTGCATGTAATCAGCTACAAGAGTTGGATGACCCTAATTGAGTTTAGACAGAGATTGAGTGAGCAATATCGTGAGGGGGTGAGGTCATTTGTTGAGTTTACAATGGAGAATACAGGTCAAGATGGTAAGATTTAGTGCCCGTGTAACAAGTGTTTGAACGTTGATTGATATACTAGTGAAGTTGTGAAAAATCATTTAACCCTTCATGGGATGATGCTATCTTACAAGCATTTGGTCTACCACGGTGAACCCGTTCCTGACAATCATCTCTATGTATTGGATGATGACGACAATGATGATGGTAATAATGAAATAGTAGTTAATGAAAACGTTATTGGGGATGAACTTCCTGAATTAATGAAAGCCTATTACAAGGGGACTTACATGGACCGTAATTGTGGAGAATCCAAATTTGCACGAGCTGCTAATACCATCCATAGGGAGGAGGTAAAAAAATATTGAAAAATTGTTAGAGGTTGCCCAGCATGAGGTGTACCCAGGTTGCAAAAAGTATACTCTTTTAAAGTTTGTGATTGCAATGATTCATGTGAAGGTATTAAGCAAGTGCAGCAATAAGTTATTTGACATGTTGATGGGGGTATTGCTGGACCTTTTACTAGAAGGTTATTTAGTTCCACGTTCAATCTATGAAACCAAGAAGTTCCTACGTGAGTTAGGCATCGGATATAAGGTCATCCATGCTTGTCAGCATGATTGTGTACTATTTTGGAAAGAGAATGCAGATCTAGAAAAATGTCTTATATGTGGGGAGTCTAGATACAAAATCAATGATGGCAATGGTAAGAAGATCCCTCATAAAGTCCTGTGTTACTTCCAACTGACTCCAAAGTTGCAGAGACTGAACATGTCTAGAAAGACAACTATAAATATGAGATGACATCATGATTAACGCGTCCATGATGAGATATTGAGGCATCCAGCTGATTATCAAGAGTGGAAGGACTTTGATATAAAATATCCCAAGTTCGCATCTGAGCCCCATAATGTAAGACTAAGGCTAACCACAGATGGATTCAATTATTTTGGAAATATAAGCAACTCCTATAGTATGTGGCCTGTAATACTTATGCCCTACAACCTTCCATCCTGGAAGTGCATGAGGGAGCCATTTTTCATGATGTCCTTACTTAGTCTAGGACTGCAAGAACCTGGAAGAGAGATCAATGTTTACATACGACTGCTAATTGATGAGTTGAATGAATTGTAGGAAAATGGTATACTGACTTATGATACCTTCAGCAACCAGACTTTCGAATGCATGCAGCTATAATGTGGACCATAAATGACTTTTCCACATATGGTAACTTGTCTAGCTGAAGTACAAAAAGTTATTTGGCCTGTCCAAATTGTAATGATAATCAGTTGTCACAATGTTTAAAAAGTAAGATTGGGTACATGGGCCATTGATGTTACTTGCTTGAGAACCACCCTTGGTAACGGAGTAAGGCCTTTAATGGTAAGGTTGAGCTCCAAACAAAATCCTTGGAGTTACCAGTAGAGAAGACATGAGAGCAAATGGATCGCTTACCAACTGTCAAGTTTGGGAAGCATAAAAATAACAAGAAGAAGAGACCTCGTAGCATTGAAGAACGGAATTGGACAAAAAAAAAAGCATCTTTTATGAGCTTCAATACTAGAAGAAACTAAGACTCTGACACAACCTAGACGTCATGCACATCGAGGAAAATATATGTGATAAGTTCCTTAGAACTTTATTAACATAGATAGGAAGAACAAGGACGTAGAAAAAGTACATCGAGATTTGAAGGACATGGGCATTAGAAAAAAATTACACATATGGAAGCATGCCGATGGTGAATCTATGATGCCCCTAGCAATATACACATTGACCACGAAAGAGAGAGAAGGCTTTTGTGAATTCTTGAAATCTATAAAGTTTCCAAATGGCTATACAGCAAACATCTCAAGATGTATGATCGCAACAAATGGTAGATTATGGGGTTTGAAAAGCCAAGATTGTCATGTCCTTCTACAACGACTTATGCCGATTGGAATGCGTGGGTACCTCAGCAAGGATATTTGTACTACATTATTCGAGTTGGATAATTTTTTTTAGGAGTTGTGCTCCAAGATATTGAGGACAAATGATTTGGAGAAATTAGAGGAACGCATAGTTCTCATACTCCGCAAGTTGGAAAAGATTTTTCCTCCAGCATTCTTCGATGTAATGCTCTATTTAATAGTCCACTTGCCACATGAGGCCATGCTTGCAGGACCAATGCAATATCGTTAGATGTACCAAATTGAAAGGCAATTGTTACCATTTTAGTGTGATTTTAAAGTTATATTTTAGTCTAATTATATTGCATTTATAACTTAATTCTAGTTGGTGTTTTGTTTGAAGATTTCTAGGGACTTTTAAAGGGTACATCGCCAATCGAGCTCGGCCTGAAGGTTCAATTGCTGAGGCTTATATTGTCAAAGATTGTCTAGGTTTTTGCTTAATGTACATTAATGAGGTCGAAACCGTATTTAATCGAGACGAACGGAATGCTGATGGTGGTCATCGTGGTCTGGGATTAACAGTATTCACACAAAACGTTCGTCCTTTTGGATGATTTACAAGGGCTCCCAAGGTGTCCGAGAAGGGATTTAATAATGCGCAGTGGTTTGTGTATAATAACATCGAAGTAGAACAATACCTAGTGTATGTGGTCATCTAATCAAGTGCATACATAACTTGTAAACTTTTTGAGTTTTCAAGATTTTTACTTATAATTCAAATTTCTATAATTAGGGAACACAAGAATCTACTACAGAATCCAAGCGGACATGATATTACTCAGATACAACAACAATATTTTCCAAACTGGTTTAAATTACATACAAGATATATAAGATATTTTCGATTATGCTTGACTTAACAGTAACTTAATACATCTACTATATGTTGTTGATGTAGATGAATCAAATGTGGTCGCAAGGGTCACCAGAATCAACCGACGATCTCTAGTCATTAACAATTGGTGCTGATGCAATAGTCAATCTTTATTTAGGTTGCATTGCTAATGGAATCTGATTCCATACTAAAGATCAAGACAACCATCGTAAAACCCAAAATAGTTGATTAGTTGTACAAAGTGACCATAAGGGCCAAACGATTGACTTCTACGGATACTTATGCAAAGTTTGGGAAATGAAATATTTGTATGGGCATAAATTATTTTGTTCGAATGTGAATGGTTCAAGACTGATAGTAGGAGAACAATACAAACAGATGCTCATTGCACAAGTATTAATGTCAGCAATCGGTGGTATCAAAATGATCCCTTTGTCTTACCATGTCAAGTGCAACAAGTATTCTACGTTAAAGATACAAAAATAGATACAAATTGGCAAGTTGTACAACGAGTCCAACATCAGGGATTATGAGATGTACCAAAGTTGGATGGTGATGAACATAGATTAGCAGAAGTATCTAAACCTAATGATGTGTACTAGCAGGAAGAAATAATCAGGGCTGTCCAAATGGTCATTGAAGATACTAATATTCAATATTATAGAGATGGTATTGATCCTGATATTATTCCAAGAGATAGGGTTTTGCATTCAAGCAACCAAGTACATATTGGTGATGCACAAATGATGGACTATAGTGATGATGAGGATAAAACAATGACAAAGAATGGAGATAATGGAGAAGATGTCCAACAAAGGCATTCTGATTCGGATATAGATCCTGATATAGAATGTGATATGTAATGTTTGTTTTCCTTTGCATATGGATAAATGTTCTTAATAAATTTAGTTGTTTGCATATGGATAATGTTCTATTCAATATCTTTTAGAAATTTGCTATTTACCTTTATTCAATTTCTTACTCTACATTTGTTACAAATATATTAATGCCGATGTTTTCTCACTAGTAAGCTATGTAGGTGGTTAAATATATACCAACATTTATTCTTAATTAGATTTTGATGTTAATTGATTATTCATGCATGTTTTCATCCTTTTTCAGTAACTAGAATTTGCTAAAATGCCTAAGAATAGAAAATTATGGGTCAAACCCTGGTCTCTGAAGCAAAATATGTCAAATATTGAGAAGGAAAGAATAGCTACCATTGCAGAAAACCAAGTCAAACTTAAAGCTTTGGGGTTACACAGGGTAACAAATTCTTGAAGGGCGTCGTTTGAGAAGATCATCCATACGAATTCAGTTAAGAAGAGAAAAAGAAACATGGCTAAGGAAGATGATGAGGAGTATAGTCCGCCAGAGGGTGAGGACGGACAAAGTTACTCCAGTGAGGATCATGAAGAGTATGCTAGTGATGGTGATGATGAGTGTTCTGGATCTCGAATTAAAAAGGTAATGTATATGAGTGTCATCTAAGACTGATTTTTCTTTACCAACGATTAACTAGTGTGGTATACACTTCTTTGTATTATTGATAATTAGTGATATTGTGCACATAATATGTTAATTATTGATAATTAGTGATATATGTATAAATAATCTGTTATTTTCTTTTCTTTTAGGTCGTATTGATGACTGCCAAATGTCAATCAGCTCGTCATCTACTAGTTTCCATACCTACACAGTCCCTAATCACAGAGGCACAATCCCAACCTATACAGACCCTACATGCTCCTTTGGCATAGTCCCAACTTGCACAAACCCAATATGCACCATTAATGAATGCACCGACCACCCAAGCCAGTAGTGTAGGTAAGAATCTAATGCTCTTCGCTTATAACTTTTATCTTAACGCATGCAAGTTTAAACAACATTTTTTTTCCTTCCAGCCTCAATCTCAACCAAAAGGTCTGTACAAGGCCCAACAAAAAGTAGGAGGACTGAGAGGCTTGTAGCACAATCTAGTAAAAAACTCCAAATGGAGTTCTCAGATGACTGCAATGTGCCAATGGGGATTAATGCCCTTTCTTTTGCGATGGAGCTTGGCAAAGAGATTAGAGGGGTGGCGCCATGACAAGGCATCAATACATAGACTGATATTGATAATTCACTTAGAGTGGCTATCATACAACGAGCTTTACTAATTGAAATTTATTAATTAACTAATAAGGTTAATTTGTATTATTTAATAGATATCAATACACTAATATTATGTTTGCAAGAGAAGTTTGAGATCAAGAATTATACAACTGATCCCAAAGTACAGGCTGCAGTTGATAAAAAATGTCAAACATTATACAGGGGCTAGAAGTGCAGCTTGCACCTTAAGTATAAGAATATGTTGAAAGAACATGTTGACCCCAAAATTCAGCCGCCTAATAACATTAAGCCAGAGCATATGGAACTACATGATCGACCATGTATGGACTGATGAGAAGTGGAAGGTAACATCTATATGTTATATATATCACTAAGCTATTTGTCGTGAATCTCTGTTGGTTCAAATTTAACATGATTGGAATTTACTAACTTTTTTTTTAATTTCTTAATTTTGGTAGGCTGAGTCAGAGAAAGCCAAAGCATGCCATGCACTACTGCCTATAATCATGCATGCGGGTCGAGGTCCTTTCCATCAACGATGTATATCATGGTAATGTTAATTCTTGATAATTTCAAAAAATAATGTTAATTGTTTTCTAGTACTTACATATAACCTTACTCATAAAACTAATTAATGAAATCAGGCGGTAGAGAATTGCGCCTCAAAACCCCACTTTGTGGATTTTTATAATGACTCCCACTAGAGTAAATCGAAGAACGATTGGTTGTATCCAAAATGCAAGAAAAAATATGTATGTATGTATGTGTGTGTGTGTGTGTGTGCGCGCGCGCACATGTATCACTAGAATCCTATGATACTAGCTGTAATACAGTGGATAGACTACTTTCTTTATAGCTTGCTTATAACATATTACATTTGTAATAATGGTTATTACTTTTTTACTTTGGTTATTAATCCATTTAGATGGTAATAATATTATTTTTCAATATAATTAATTGTTAATTCCTTGTAAAAATGACAGGATGAATTAGTAAAGGTGCGAGATAAGTGTTCATAGCCCGATGCAACCCCAATGAGTGAGGAAAAGATGTCGATTGATGTGCTTGGCCCGAGACCAGGGTATTTGAAGGGATTCGGGGTTGGACCAAAGCCCTCGTCTTCTGAGAGTGTCATTCAAACTTGAGAAAGTGATCATGAGGTACGGAGCTTCAAAGAGCAAATTGAAGTTGCAAACAAAAGAATTGAAGAATTCTCGGCTTTCCAGGCTATGACAATAGAGGCCCTACAGCGGACCGGATTTTTTTCGACATCATCGCTTAATGGGACAAGTGTATTAGGAGCCGATCATGCCAAAATTTCTTAATTAGTAAATTCATGTTTATCATGTGAATCTCAATACATCAGTTTTAGAATTTCTGTTTTAGTTTGGAATAGAACATGCATTTATATTTATTGAGCCGTTTGATTAAAAACTTCAATGGCTTCTCTAATCTTAGTCTAAATTTTTTACACATATATTTTATTGAAATATGCTTGAAAACATGTTTAATGTATTTCTTTCTTCTTTTTTCACAGATGGATGAACGACATCATGGAATGCATGGCAGCTTTGATGAAACAAGAGAGAGAAAATTTGCTTTAATTTAATACATTATCTAAATATTTTTATTTTGTCTTTTTTTATTTTGATATTCGGGATTGAGGTATGTTTTGAAATTGAATTGGATATAATTTTATTATAAATGCAAATAGTTTGAGGTTTGAATGAATTTCATTATAAATGCACATTGAGGTTGGTTTTTTATTTTGATATTTGAGATTGAGAAATTATTGTCAATTGCAATGAGTTTATATGAATACAGGTTGTGTATAAAAAATTAGGGCATGTTAGGTGTGATTGTATATCATTGCTAACGCTTATAATGGAATTGGCAAAAGCAAATTTTGAACATGCCAACGTGATATGTAATGCTTTTTCTAATGCAATTATTTGTGTTGGCGGAGTACAAAAATTATTTGCCAACGCAGACATTGTATTGCTAAAAGTGGACTTTTAACAACACACCAGGTATGTTGCAAAAAGTGGACTTTTGCCAACAAGTCACGTGCATTGTGGAAAGTGGAATTTTGCCAACGCGCTAAGTGCGTTACGGAAAGTGGACTTTTTCCAACGCATAGTATGCGTTGCGGAAAGTGAGCATTTGCCAACGTAACATGTATATTGTAAAAAGTAGACTTTTGCCAGTGCACCACGTGCATTATTGAAAGTGGACTTCTACCAACGCGTTGTGTGTGTTGGCAAATCTCCAATGCTTTTTGCCAATGCACCTATTGCGTCGGTGTATGTCAACTAATTTCCACAATAGACCATCTTTTGGGAACGTTTAAAATGATTTGGCAACATGTTTTTGCAATGAATATTACGTTGCTGAAGAGTTAACTTTTCCCAACGCAGTCAACTTGCATCGTGGAATACTTTTATTGATAAGGCTCTGGCAACATGCTGGCAACACGCTCAATTATATTGTAGAATATGTTTAGCAACATAGATATTAACCTTTGCCAATGCATAAATGCGTTGACAAAAAGGTTTTTTCTTGTCGTTGTGGGAGGTGACCAATGAGAAGAATAAGAGGTTTAGGGCGAGGAAGAGGAAGAGGGAAGCTGATGCAAAAACCTTGGAAGCCATCTCCAAACACTGGAGAGAGAGACACAAATGTATGAAGATAAATGATGGTAGAGGGCGTGTGGTGGCCATGCATTGCATGTACAAAGATAAAGGAGTCATTACGTACTCTTGGGGGAGTCAAGAATCTTTTTGCAAGTGGCGGCTACCATCCGCTTCCTTACTTAAGAACATGCTCTTTGGAGAGTCGAGAATCTTCTTGCAACCTTTTTATGGGGGCTTGCAATGGCCTGAGATTTCTCCCTCATGGAAATGGGGCCCATTATTGGATTGATGGCTATTGTGTAAGCTGGTAATGAACTCTTAATCAAGTTAATCATAATTTTTTTGTGTGAGTGCCACCCTGAATAAGATGAAATTAAATTTGGGCCACCCTTCTATTTCAAGTTCAAGGTGATAGACCAAAGCCAAGATGATGGAATATCTTATTTGTCTAAGTATGCCCATTTCGATTTGGAAACTTGGCCAGCATTTTACTCGTATTCGCTAGTTGGATGATGTAGATCACCCCCAAAAAGTATTGGGGCCACAATTTGGGCAAAAGCATAGGCAAATTGCATGGAGAAATTGTGCTTGAACAACAGGATACAATGCCCTAGCATTTATAGCATTTGTCTTTCTCCCACATGCATCCATTTCTTATCTCTACTACATTGCCTTGTCCCCTCATATGACAGTTATTAGTTATTCCCTACCACATTTGTTTCACCATGGGATTTCCCTTATGTAAACAGTTATACTTTTTTCTTGTATTTGTCTGTAAATCTTTCTTTCTAGAGTGTTTTACAAAAAAAAAATCCCTTTAGACTCCCTATAAATAAAAAAGGACCTAAAATATATATAACTACCGCAATGGTCTCATGGGCCCTTTCTAGTTTTTTCTTTTTTTTTCTTACTGAATGATGATATCCCCTCTCAATCGCATATGCGAGCTCCTCCTCCTTCCTTCTCCTCCTTTTTCCTTCATGATATGGTAACTTCATTGTATTGCACTTTGGTGTAAGTGGGAGCTTATTACCAAAACACCTCGGTATCATATATACCCATTTAAATACATCATCTTCCACATCCTTTTTTTCTTTCTTCATTTTATTTTTTTTCTTTTCAATCTTAAGTCCCTCTCAGTTATTTCATCAAACACCCTACAGTCCTGTCCCAAGCTATCACACTTTCCAAACATTTTGTCCAAGTGCTCTATAAACAAGCATCCCTCTTAGTCATTTCATCAAACACCATACGAGTATTTAACTCGAAATGTAAAATCATGTGCTTGGCTAACAACAATATCCCTACTCACCTGCTCATTTTTTTCTTCTTCTTCATAGTTAAGCAAGGATATCACTGCCCATATCAAATTCAGGAAAAAGTCACGTGCTTGGCAAACAGCGATATCCCCACTCACCTGCTCGTTTTTTTCTTCTTCTTCTTTACAGTTAAATGGGGATATCACCACCCATGTCAGATTCAAAAAAATAAAAAACTTTATTTTTGGATGGTGGCCGCGTAAGTGATGGTGTTTAGTTGGTAATAATAGGTGAATTTGAAGATGGTAGTGAAAGAAAAACGACAAAGGTTGAAGTTGGTTTAAATGTTGTGAACTGGAATGATAGGAAAAGGGGATGTAGAGGAAATAAGATAAGATGATGATAGGTTAGAGCACTTGGGAAATAACCGCAAAGTGCTTGACGAAATAACTTAGAGGGACATCTATTTATAGAGCACTTGGACGACATGTATGAAAAGTGTGACAGCTTGGAACATGCCTGCAGGGTATTTGATAAAATGACTGAGAAGGACTTACGATTGAAAAGAAAGGAAAAATAAAAAAAAGAAAAAGAGCTGTGGAAGATGACGTATTTAAATGGATATATATGATACCGAAATGTTTTGGTAATAAGCTCCTACTTGTGTCCAAATTCAAGACAATAAAGTCACCATATCATAAAGGAAAAAAGAGGAGAATAAAGGAGGAAGGATGATGAGAAAGAAAAAGCTTGTTTATGCAAGTGAGAGGGGACATCACCACTCAAAAAAACAAAAACAAAAACAAAAAAAACAAAAAAGGGCCCATGAGACCATTGCGGTGGTTACATATATTTGAAGTCCCCTTTTATCTATAGGGAGTCTAAAGGGATTTTTTTAGTAAAATCTTCTTCTTTCTATCTCACGAATAATTTCAAAAATCAACTACTTTATTATTATATATGAAATAAAGTTATGATCTCGTCTGAGTCCTCATTTTATAAGATATCAACCTACAGCAATGCAGTAATGCACCATGCTCCTCTAAACCACTAGTCTCCAGGGTAAACATAGTCTTGTCATGTTGTGTGTGTGGCAGTGTAAACCTTCTATTCAAATATCATTCATACAAATCAAACGCGTTGTTGTGAGTTGTGACATCATACATGAAACTTATGTCGTTTGACAATGTGCCTACGTCTATGTTGGGACACCTAACTTGATCTCTAGCCGACCAACGGGCCAATCTTATTGACCCAGAATACAAGACGTCAATCAGCATCTGAGAAGCACATCTCTTAGTTAGCCAATAGTAACTGCGTTGAGTTGGCTGTTTAAACAGCTAGTACGGAAGAATGTCAACCAAACCCAATCAGAAAATATAAAGAGTAAACATCACCTTGAATTGGCGGTTCAGCCCACTCATCGCAATAAGTAATCGGGCCAATGCTTAGCCTTGCCTGACCCCCATCATCCTTGATGACATTGTTATAAACAATCTTCAAATTAGTGAGCAAGGACATAATAAACGAGCATTCCTTGGAGCCTAGACTTTTAATTGGTCCAATAGGTCTTCTTAAAATAGTCAATCAAGCTATGCTCAGTCCTGGGGACGGCTAACAACTGCCTCATGAGAGAGCTTGCTCCGCTTTTTATCTGTATTTCTAGAGATGTAGGTCCCCCAACAGTGGTATTTTGATGGGTCAAGTACTAGAATCCATGGAAGACTCAATAAATACACCAGAGAAATTACCCATATGATTTTTTGGTGGGATTTTGATGGGCCAAGTACTAGAATCCATGGAAGACTCAATAAATACACCAGAGAAATTACCCATATGATTTTTTGGTGGGATTTTGATGGGTCAAGTACTAGAATCGAACGAAGACTCAATACATACACCAGAGCCATTACCCATATGATTTTTTGGTGTGATTTTCGTGTCTTCTACTTACTGTTTCCAGTACATGATAGTGAAAACATAATTTCTAGGTGTTCTTATGAGCAGTGAAATTTTGAACCACAACTAGCTAGGCGTGCTCATGAGCCGGGCTGAAGATTGTCAAGTCTCGCCCATTTTCATTTTGGGACTTAGATGAAGTATTTTTATCCATGCTCATATGTCATGTCATCTTGTTTGGATTATGTCCCAACTCTAGAACAGTTATGACTAAATTGGTGTACTGGACGGTTTTTGGTTGTCCATAGGAGCCCAAGAATCCTAGCCCAGCCCATTTAGTTATCTGATCCTCATTATTGAATCCAAGACTTTGGCCTGATTGCAAGAAAAAGTGCCCATATCTTTGGTAAGAATTTTGTCCATTCATGTTGAATTTTGGAGACATGATTGTTATTCTAACTAGACCTTTAGTAAAACATAGATCCTGACCTAAACTATATACCTATCAGGTGAAAGAACCACCCAGGCCGGCAAGCTCAGCTTATTCCTTCCCAAAGTGGACCTGGGCCTGGCCGGCCCAAACCATTGATGACTGTAGTTGTCCCTTTTGCCTTTTGAGTAGTATGGTTCCTCTTCAGTTAACCAACCAGGTCACAATTCGAGTAGGTGGGTTTCACCAGGTAGGCGGGGTTGTAGACGATGATTTATGAAAGTGAAATGGATTGCAACCATCTTATGCAGTGCAGATCATTTTTACTGTCCAATTTCATTATCATAGATTAGAGTGCAGATGTATTATTACAACCTTTTATTTGTTGAACAGGAGTATTTCACTTTTTTATATAAAACATGACAATTGTGTTCTTAAAATCTTATTATCATCAACAACTTATTAATATTTTATAATATCGTCAAATATTCATTGGCACTACATGACTAACAATTCAATTTTATGAGTCAAGGGACTGTGGCCTTCTTCTACTGATGTAATATTTGATAATGTCTCTACTGTTTTTTCCCCCTCATTTTTTTCTAATAAGACACATGGTAGAGTTTACTATATAGGCTTACTAACCCAATTAACTCTAAAAGATTAGTTAAAGAAGGTCCATGGTCAAGATAGGAGAAGTCTTTTAAGGGTCTTTTAATTTCTTTCACATGAAAAAAAAATGACAACCGTCCCATTAAATTCAAATTTAAATGTGCACCAATCAAGAAAAAAAAAATTGAAAAGTCTTAGGTGAATGAATCTGTTTCGCCTGCTTACTCCCTAAACTTTGTTCAGTAAGAGTTGGCAATTAGAGATATGAATCCAGCTCTTTTTTGGATGTCGGGATCCTAACCTTCTAATGCATTACTTTATTAAATTAAGTCTTCCAAGGTCAGCTCTGGTACTTGGATCCAAGGATTAAACAAAGTGAACAATCACTATTTGACATATTAACAGAGCTGACAAACAAGTTAAACAACAACGCCGAAACACATTTCATGGGAATGAGAAAAACTGTAAAATCGTAGCCATTGGATTGTACAGGGATGTCAATTCCTGGGCTCGTCATTGATGCTGCTGTTAAGCAGCATGTTTGTTTTTCTTGAAGAGGCAATTGTGTTTCCAATTGCTATATATTTAAATGAAGTCAGGAGACATTCTCGAGTTGCATGCATTTAGTGTCGATGGTTAGGCTTGGTTAGGCTTGGAGTCTGGTACCTGTCACAGACAGGACTCTTCTCACTGTTTCATCAAAATCTAAGTCCACCTGGTCATTCCCAAGGGGTGTGTTTGTGCAAACAAAGAATTCTGCATTCAGCAATAGAGAAAAAAAGATCGTACGATTTTCCGTGCAGCTCATTATTCTATAAACACATTCTCTTCAACTAAAAAGAAAAAAATGAATTGATTTTCTTTGATAGAGGAGATTTTGATTTCCCATAAAAATGAAAGAAATGAAAGATTCTTTTCTATATGAAAACAGAAGTCTGCAGATCATAAAATCCTTTTATTGGTCAAAGGAGTCCCAGAATTAAAATAAAATAGGAAAGGTAAATAGAGGGGCCAGTAAAAGATAAACACAGGTAACAAGTCTACTGATGCCATTTTTACCCAAGAGAAAAAAAAGTGTCCATTTTTGGCCTTCTATTTTCCAATCTTGTTTCAAGTGATTGAATAAATGCAGAGGATGGTTGTCTGGGGGCATTTGAGTAGGTAAGTACATGAGGACAGGGTTTCTGTATCCAGCGGCCGACCCAAGTCGAGAAACCTGAAAATTTCCAACCCCCCCTCCCTATAATTTTAAATTTTTAATGATTTTTTATTTTGTCTTTTTCTTTTAAGCCCCCCAAGGAAAATTTCCTGGGTCCACTGTCTGTATATCTGAAATGACATGGACATGTCACAGATAGAACAATGACCCTAAAAGTGATGAAATGTTTCTACCAAGTAAAACCAAAGGAATATTGTTAAAGCATTTATTCAAATCCAATTACTAATTGTCCTGAATATTTATGAATCTAATCAACTACGGCTCTGTTTTACCTATAATTGGTTATGAAAAATAACAGAAGAGATAACTCAATACACAAGTTCAGTTTTCAAAGAATTAGTTCATCTGTACAAAGGATCTTTCGGATTTTGAAACGCAAGTCATAAAAAGAATGAATAAAAAGAAAGAACGAAGAATTTGGATCTCTTTGGAGTAGTCCACAACATGGAAAAATAAGGCCCTTACCAAGTCTATAAAAAAATGACTTTCCAAATGGAGAGTTACCTTTTGGAAAGTCATTCTTTTATCAAAGCGGTTTCTCAGGGAGTAGATTCCCTACAGATTTGTAGGGAGTTAAGATCGCAGTCGCTTCGTTTATTGCCTATACCCAAAAACTGAAGGGAATGAACATAACAAATTTTACGTGTGATAACCAAACACTGAACTCAACCCCATCTGGAGTGAAATTGGCCATCACCAATACGCAAGGAAACTATGAGAGCAGTTCGAATTTACAGAGGTAAGCCTCACTCAATCTAAACTCTGGCTCAGGAGAAATGTCTAAGTTGGCCTATTTTTTTGTCAAAATTAAATATTTGATCATTAACAAAGGATCATCTTAATATTCCTTGTGATGGAACTACTGAAAGGAAAATCCTGAAATAGAAGAAGAATTTTTCCTTGCAATACACCTGCCCCCAGCCCTTGTGGGTAGCAAACTGAAACTGCACAATCTAACGGATAACTGCCATCCTTCATTTAGCAACCACCGACCACATTCGACAAGCATGCCTAAAGACCAACCAGACAATAGAATCAAACATACAAAAATTGCATCAATCACTATAGGGGACCATAACACATCAATATCTACAGACCATGAGTCAGTGTGAAAACGGTTTTCACTAAAACCACCATCTGATGCATGCATATGCATATGCATATGCATACAATACAACTAACGCAGTTATGTTCACAGCCACATTGTGCAATAAATAGATAGAACCCTTGCACTAGTTTGAATATTATTACATTGCAAAAGGAGTGGATGGAAGATAGTAGTAGAAGTGAGTTGCAGTTGTAGTACTAGTAATATTTCAGTTGTGAGATGGGGGATGTGTCTTTGGTGGGGCATAATCTAAATCAAATCTAGGATCTTCTGCGTACTTCTCATGAGGTATTTTCCGTGAAACTGTAACAAGAGACTTGGTTTTAACAACAGTCATTCCTCCTGTTTCATCCATAGTCCTTGGACGGGGCTCCAAGTCCTTGAGCTTTTCAGTGGTTGCACTGCTTTCTCTATTTATCGGGTGTCTTTGTTGATGGGGTTGCTCTTGAAACATGTGTTTCAGCTTAGTTTTAGCGTACTTCACCATCTCTGCATCCTACATAAAGAGGGAGAAACAAAGGAGTTAGAAACTTACCATGTGATATATATTTGAAGATTGCATATAAGAAAGAAAAATGGCACCAACCTCATGAGAGATCTTGTGGAAGAGATCATGATGGCGTGCATTGCATGCAAGCGGATAGAGGGATATGAAGAGGAGAAAGAGGAGGAGAAGAGTAGACATGGCCGGTTAGAAAGAGGAGTAAGGTGATGAGATAGATATAGCACTGAAGTTTGAGAAGGGTATATGCTATAAGTAGATGCGAAAAGTATTAAATGGAGGTTCATAGGAGGGGAAGGGTTCTCTATGAGAACATGCAAGTATGATGCATGTATGTGTGTGATGGAGATGGGAGGGACGCGGAAAAGTAATATGGCTTAATTAATTCCCCAGGAGCGAGAAGTAAAAAAATGATTTACCTTCCAAAGCCTTCTTAAATACAATAGGGATTTTTACCATTTAATCCTCTTAAAGTTGGGTTCTACAAGATTATGACAAAAGACCCTAAACTGATAGCCAAGTCAAATGATAGCAGAGTCATTTGACTTTTGTCAAAAGCTACTTTTGAAGATTTTGCCCAAAACCCAATATCATGGTATTTTTGGAACGAAAATGTCTACGATGAATTTTATCTTTCAACATATATTGAGTTTTGAAAACTGAAGTCCACATTTACTAATCATTCAGAGAGAGTTACAAATCCGCAAATTTTGTTTTACAAATTCTACCAAAAAACCTTTCATGAAATAAACTCTAATGTCATGGGATTTATTAGTTTTTGGAAACTATAGAACAAAAACGAGTTTTTATTACCATATATTGAGTTCTGATCAAATACAAGCTCCATGTTTGGTAATCATGTAGTGGGAGTCATAAACTTGTGAATTTTTTTTTTATAAATTTTACAAGGAAAAAGGTAAATTGACGATATCATAGGATAACTTGTAATTTATTTTCCAAGTTATTTAAATTGACGGTAAAAAAAGACTCCTCTATCGATGAATGTTTTGAAGTGAGTGGTGGAGGTATAGTGTAGTTAATCTCTTTTAGAAGAGTCTTTGTTTACTAAAAGGTCACAATCATAAGGAATTGTTAAGTATTCTTACTACAACATTCTTAGGAAATCAAAAGACTTTTGGATTTGGAAGCTATCCGTATCCTGAGAGTTTTCAGATAAAGCTTTTTGCCTAGCCTTTGAGGGAGTTCAATCTCAGAGGGCCCATCCTCCCTTGTGTAGTTGGGATTGGTTCCCCCTCGAATTGAGGCTTTTTGTTGGTTAGTTGTCATGGGTAAAGTATCTACGGTTAATAATATAAGATAAAGAAAGCTAAATTTCAATAATCTTTAAGATACTTGTGTCATGTGTATCAAAGAGGATGAGCTGGTTAGCCATCTTTTTCTCCATTGTGAAATGGCTGGCTTTATTTTGGAGCGACTTCATCTAGAGATGTAGTATTGCTTAGTGTCACTCAAAGAATATTGCAGACATAGTGGAGTCTTGGTTAGGAAGATGCTTTATGCCGTGTGGTGGAGTTCTATGGAGGAAAGAAACAATAGGATCTTTAGGAGCTCTTCCTCTTCCATGGCAGATTTGATCTTTGAAGTAACTTTTACGATTGTAAATGGGCTTGGTTAGAAAAGAATTTTTCAAGTTTACCCTTAATGATATCCTCTCAAGTTGGGAAGCATGTATGGTGTGTGGTACTTTAAAAGAGAAGAGATTAATCCATTGGAGCCCCCTTCCAAGAGAGATTTTAAAGTTTAACGTGGACGGTGCTTATAGGAGAAAGCCAAGTCCGACAAGGATTAGAAGAGTGCTTCATAATAGTAAAGGTGAGGTGCTTCTTATATTTTATGAGCATGTTGATGTATGTGATTCTAATAAAGCAAAGGTGCTAGCGATTCTTAAAGGCCTTAGGTTGTTCTTTTCAAGATATGGTAGTGCGCTTTCTTATAAATAATTCCTTAAACACGATTGGTTGAGTGTCTAATAAGAAGCTTAATCCATGTAAGTCTCAATTTCTTTTTAATGAAATTAGGGAATTATCGGCCAATTTTAATGTTATTTTCTACCATAAAGTTAGATCCACCAATTTTATGGCGGATGTGTTAGCTAAGCAAGAGGTTGATACATTGATTGTTGTGGCTCTGATACCAATTGTTGTGATTTTCTGAACAATCACCCGTTGTGCACATCCACGGAATCACAAGATCAAACAAGAACAAGCCACACACAAGAAGAGACACCGAGATTTACGTGGTTCACCCAAATAGGGCTACATCTACGGGCACAGGAGGACGAACATCTTCACTATAACAAGTAAAGCATACAAGAGATTCCCACACTCTCACATCATCTCTCCTACGTGGTGTGGGAACACCACGGGCAACTGCCGCCTCAAGGTCTAGGGTTACAGACTATACAATATATATAATCTCCGCTTTCTTGGCTACCAAGAAAGCCCCGGTACAACTACCAAAATACCCTGGACCTTAAACCAGTCCCTGGCTAACCCAGTGACTCATCCGGTTAAACCGGAATACAAAACATAAACCCAACATTGGTTTCTTGGGTGTGTGTGTTGTAATTAAGGTTAGAGTTAGTACATCTCTCTTACACCTTATCATTGCTCATCCTTTCTCTTTGTCTTTTGTATTCCTTTTTCTCTTAATGAAATTTTTTAACCATTTCAAAAAAAAAATCCAAGGAATTATTGGTTTTGAAATCCCATCACATTGCGTGTCATGATATCGTGGGATCTTGAACAAAATAGTCAAAAGAAAAAATGACCAAAGTATAACGACTCTGCTACCATTTGGGGTCTTTTGTCATTATTTTGTACATTTCAAGTTTAAGAGGAATTTAACCATAAAAACCTTTACAAAATGATGATATTCGCCAAATTTAACTCTTGCAAGAGAAAGAATTGTAAGATTGATCACTTGCAAAACATGTGATGAAAATTTTTTTTCTTTTAAGAAAATAGTGAATTACACATAAATTACATTCTTTAGAAGTGATCAATGTAATAGTGACTACTACAAGTCGAGTTACAATGTATGGTCAATGCATACTGTTTAGAGCGTGTGAAGGTTTTGGGTGGGCCTCTAGAATGGATCAACACAATTACCTCAAAAATATGTTTGTAAATAATCAACCACGCAACTAAAAATAAGTCAATCAAGCACAAAAGCACACACCATAAGAAAACACATAGTTTTTTTATATGGAAAATAGTAATCAGGTAAAAAACCATGAATTCAACAAAGATCAACTATCAAGCAAATTTAAACAATTACAAGATATACTCAAACCCTTTTCACACCCTAAGGAGTAAGTTTTTCTTGCATAACTCTTTCTGTCACACGACTCTCCTTCACCATGTACTACTCTCTATTTGATCAACTCACATCTTGAACACGCAAGATGCCCTCAACACTTTTACAAGATATATAAAAGTAAAAGCTCTCCAAAACAAAGCTTTAGAACTTCAACTCTCAATAAAAGTTTTAGAGAAGATGATCTCCAATAAGAAATTTCCACTTAGTTTAATGATATTTGTGTTTATAATTGAGTGAAAACCCCTTTTAATAGCCTTAATTTCGTGCCTCATAATAGTATTTTAATCAGAATAGGAATTCACACAACATAGGAAACTCTCACTTCAAAAAGGAAATACAATTCCTCAATTCAGTGGGTTTTTTTCCATCATCTGATCAATCAGGTACCTTACTTGATTGCCTTACTCGATTGATCAAGTACCAATCCGATCAATCGGGTACCTGTTCTAGCTAGATACTTTTTTGCGAATTTCAATACAAGTTTTTGGAAACTTAATGAGGCCATAACTTTGTCGTTTTGGCTCTAATTAATGTAATCTTAAATTCTACGAATATCTACTTGAAACGAACTTTCCAATGGTTGGTACCTTACCTATGTCCGACGCTCGATTTATGAAATATGACATTTTTAATATATGTTATTCTTAGGAAAAAAATACTTTTATTTGTTGCTTTTTTTTCGATTTCTTCACTTCAGTACATCCGGCAACTAATTCCACAGTTCATTCTAAAAGATATATAAAATACAACTTAATAGACCTAAAGTTTTGTCCAACCCATAAATTAGTAAATATACAAAAATCCTTTTAGCAAGTTCAAAGCCGATGTAGGCAAGTTGATTAAGTTAAATGGTCATGCACATAGCATTCCCTATCGGTTGCTTAGAGTTAATTTTTCATTTCTTTACCGTTACGTAGAGTATATAGCATTTAGTTTGAGGTCACTGACTACACTTAACCTTGATTATATATTCTAGATGTCATTAACTCTTACATTGTCAAGCTAATAAAGGGTTAATTGACAATGGGAGAAGTCAACACATGCATGAGGTCGTAGTGTTCATGAGCAGTTTGAATTTAGTGAAGGTAAGCCCCTACAATGGATTTATTGGGGAGTCATATTGACCCCAAATGTCAATCTGGGGAAGGGTTTGCTCACTGTGATGAACTTGACAATTGGCGTGCTGAACTTGTCAATTGGGGAAAGTCAATAAATGAGGTGGTAGTGTTCACCGGCGGTTAAATTTTGGGAAGGTGAGCCCCTACAAACGAATTTAGTGGAGAGTATTATTGATTCCAAATTCTTTCTTTCTTCGGTCCTAGGGATTTCTCCATTGCCAAAGTAGAAGGGGCCATGTTAACAGGAGGACATGATTGAAATTGTGAAGGGCGTAGGGATATAAATGGGTCGGATTTGGGACGGGCATGTGGTGGACCAGGGTCCAGATGCAGACCCAATTAAACTGAAATAAATTAAAATTACTTAATGGCCTGTTTACCTATTTAGGTGCATTTTATTAAGTATATTTAAGTTTCATACTTCTTTAATCTTTCTGTATAAACTGATATATTAGCTTCAAATATCGATATTGACCCTGCAAGAGTGGGTATGTAACAGCCTTCTAAATTCGGGTTTCCAATTTACTTGCGGGGCTTGATTGCAAGAATTGGATGAGCTTTTGTCATAAGAGCTCAAATTCCACAAATTAAAGATATGTTGTCATTTCAAAACTTCTAAAGTGAAGTTTTTAAGATTTTTTTATGTTTAAACTTTTACTAATTTGGAAACTCGCTTATGAAACATGGATTTGATAAAATTTTTGAAGGCTATTCTTTGGCCCACTTCCTATAGATCCCCTCTTCGTTGACTTTCCCATGGCCGCGTGTTTTTCCATATGGGTAGGCATGACACACTAAAAAAAGACCCCTTGTTGTTGCCTCTCACTTTCAATGAAAAGAAAAACATAGATTTTTCTTGGGTGAAAATCGGCCAACTCCTTAGAACAAATGCATGATGGTTCGACCCAAGTGGGATGTAGATTATAGTGTGTACTTGTGGAATTGCAGATGGGACTACTATTTTCTTCGGATTTAATTTATGAGAGTGATTGATGGAGGCTAAAAGGAGAGAATTTGATGGTCCCTTGTGTTCATCTTTGGCGCTCCACTTAGCTCTTATCTTGAGAGTCATTGCTGAAGGGCATATTTGTGTAACAATCACGAAAATGGTTGTGTAAACTTTTTTTCAAACATTAATTGCCCTACCCACTGCCAAAAATATCTTTTCGCGGAATCATAAAAACTTTAGGGTCTTTTTGTGCATAGCTTGTAGCAGTGGAACAAGGTTCTCGACAAGGTGCCAAAAGAGTGTTTGGTGCAGTGAAGGAAAGAGTGATCTCTGTCACTCTTGCCTTTGACTCTCCGCACAAGATGGGTTCCGGAGATCCAAAAACAACACGGAAGAGAAAAACTCCACCGCTTTATTCAAGCATACCCTTGGTTTATTTTATGCTTTTCCACGCGGAGATGCAATCACACCATCATAAATAATAATAATAATAATAATAATAATAATAATGAGAATTTTGTAAAAAAAAAAAAAAAGCAATTGACTTCTTCTTACCTTTTCCACCGAAACTTGGCCGCACAAATGTGCCATGACTTTTTTTTTCTTTTCCCCCCATCCAAATCCTACTAAAGCAACAGGCTACAACAGAAAACTAAAATTCCCAATATGATCAAATTCTCTTCAGAACTCTCAGTTATCAAACAGTCATTGATGGTTTAAAATTGCATTTAAGAAAAAGATTGACATTCAACCAAATAAAGAAGAGAAAAGATCTCACAACTACCAAAATCCCTACCAAAACTCTCTTGGTTGAGTAGTGCACTTGGCACCTGAGTTTCACACATATGTCAAGGTAGGGACCGATGGCACAGAAAAAAACTAGAGAGAGAGAGAGAGAGAGCAACAATCCCTATTTTTACTTTAACCAGAGCCTGTGATTTATCTGAAATGAGTTTTTTATACTCTTAAGCTTATCGTACTAAACAGAGACACTGAACATAGAGAGATAGCCCGAATGGACTCTTGAGTAAAAGCCAGCAGGGTAGAAAGAGAGCTTTTGTGGTTGCTATTGAGGTGGGGACTAACAGCAAACGAAAACGAGAAATCTAGAGCCCTCTGTTGGTGTGCATCGAGGAACTTCATTTTCACGTCTTTGCATTTGATCTTGCTCCTGCATGGCTTGTGGCTCCGTGTTTGGTGGGCTCGCCCACGTTATGCCTTGGAAAACTAATTAGAACACCATATTATAATAACTGAGAAATGGTAGAAACATCGCATCATGGAAGAAAGTGTCCATGTTAAGTGTGATAATTGTACGAACAGTAATGCTAACATTTGGAAACCCACATTGGATTTGGCACATATCAAGAGATAATCTCGACTCAAATCCATGGGGAATCTCAAACAAACTCTAATTTTAGAGCCTCCAAACGTGTGGTCATATCATCACTAAGCAGGGTTAACTCCACCGTTTTGGCTATTGAAGAGTGAAGGGGATAATGGATGACTATACTTCTCCTATTTTCTACTGTCTAGATTTTCAAATGAAGTGTGCAATTTGGGTTAGTGGGTTCCGATCATAAACTTGGGTTGGGTTTGAATTTTTCAATTTCAATGACAGACCCACCCACTCCGATCCAAAGGTCAACGCACCTTGAGTTGAGATAGCACTTGGGTGGATTAGGCTGATCAAAGAAGGCTTCAAACCTTCATTTTTTTTATTATTATAATTATTTATTTATTTTTCGGTAAAGAATTTGTACGACTTCTCTAATTGTGCATGCCATTCTTGCACAGGGGCCATATTGGACCATCTCTGAATTTCATTTTGAACTTGAGTTGGCCCAAAATCCAGTCCATTCCCCCATATGTTCTGATGTTTAAGAGAATAAACACACACACACACACACAAACACACAACCCTCTTGTAAATGCAAGAAATTAAAAGGCCTTTTCTTTTTCTTTTTTCTTTTTTTTTTAACATTTCCCCTTTCAACACTTTTAAAAATTATTTTAGTTTTTTACCAACAAAATTTATGATAGATGTGAAATAGTTGTTGTTATTCAGGTTGCAAAATATTGAAGAAAAAATAGACGACGTTTTTACTATGAATCATGAGTTCAAACTAGTTATTGTATAGCGTTTGAAATTGAAGGCGTAGACATTGACAGAATTGATTCAAAATACAAAAACACAATCTGAAGATAAGGCTGCCTTCTTGATATTTTTGTTTGTCCTTTTTTCTTTCCTGCTCTCATGTCAACTCAAATACACCCATGCACAGAAATCCAAGTCCTTCACCATCAATGCTACAGTCAAGAATTGGTTTATCCCTGTGAAATGGAGGCACTCACCACTAAGAACTACCAGTGGACTGACAGCCTCCTCCATTCACTGATTGTTCCTGTGAAATGGAGGCACTCATTACTTAGAACTACCAGTGGATTGACAGCCTCGATATTTTCCATTCAATAGAATGAGTACAGGAAGAGAGGCACGAAGTCCCTATAAGCTATATGACAACAAGCAACCTTCTCATTCATGTCCACAAATGGCAGCATGAATGATGTACAAGAAAGAAAGACATCCATCCTCAAAAGCGTTCTCAGAGCCCACCAATCAAAGGCCAGTGAGGGAATTAGCAATGACTAGACACTTAATTTCAAGTCACGAGCATACGAGATAGAGGGAATTAGCAATGACTAGACACTTAATTTCAAGTAACAAGCATACAAGGGAATTAGCAATGACTAGACACTTGATCTCAAGTCACCAGCATACGAGAGAGAGGGAATTAGCAATGACTAGACACTTAATTTCAAGTAACAAGCATACAAGGGAATTAGCAATGACTAGACACTTGATCTCAAGTCACCAGCATACGAGAGAGAGGGAATTAGCAATGACTAGACACTTAATTTCAAGTAACAAGCATACGAGAGAAAGAGAGAGAGAGAGAGAGAGAGAGAGAGAGAGAGAAGTACCATCATGACCAACCCACCTGAAGCGCTGGGGATCTCCACAGCATCATCATCACGGAAGCCCTACCTCAACTATTACATGAATTTAGTATCAGATTCCAATCTATTCAGAGTCAAAATTCTCAGATATGGAATGGAGTTTTATCAAAATCCATGTTTAGATTTTGACAAAAGTTTAAAGATAGAAATAAAACTACACGAGCCACACTGCTTTACCAGGGCTTGGTACCGGCAATAAATACCAGTAAAGAATTCATCCCTCTACCTTGGTAACCGACTTGACAATTAAATATAGTTCAGGTTAGCCTACAATATGTGATAGACACAGCTCACTACCACCACATAATTTAAAATTGAAATTGCAGAGGCATTTGTTTTCTTTTTTATCCTCATCCATGGGAAGAATTCACCACATTAAATTTAAAAAAAAATTTCATGGCTTGATGCATATATTCCATCCTCTCAAAACTCCTTCCCGGGCATAACTACTAACCACTAATGGATTATGCCCACCACAAGTGAAGATGACACAGAAACATCAACCAATCTGGGTAATACTCCCAGGCACTGAGATTTCAGGATACAATCACATACATTCACATAGGACTTGGTAACATGAAATTTAACATTATAGCATAAATATTGGAATGCTCACATTCACCAGAAACTTTTTGGAATGCTCACATTCACCAGAAACTTTTTGCAGCATCTTCCATTGCATGCATCATACCTCGAAAGCTATACAAGACTGTACAATTTAAATCCAGCAATGTCCAAATATGTATCTGTCATTGATTATTGAATTAAAAATGGACAATAAAAGACAGACGAAGATGAAGATAATGACCACCATGTACCAGATGCCATGTTACTCTAGTCTACGTGGTCACCCGGCTACTACTTCAGCATCATCTGCAGTCTGATTGTGTTATCATCTCATCCAAATGTATTCTCCCCACTGTACGTGACATAAAGGAATCCATCCTCATCCTTCTTCTCATCATATATTGTTGACATTATTGCACCTGCAACAACCCACACATTATTAAACAGAACAGGCTCTAACTTGTGCACACATTTACCCAACCGAACAGGCTCTAGCCTTCCCCCACATTACTCAGAAATGAACACGCACCCAATCTTCAGCCTGAGATAAAGAAAGAATATTTCCATTTGAGATAGAACTGTGACCTGTAGGAGGGAGGACATTGTCCACAAATATGAAGATGGCCTTTTCTGCACTCAATCTGATTCTCTTGCGGATCACATATACAAACTGTCCCACAGTCAGGTCAGCTGGAACTAGATACCTGTATTTTCAGACGGTCACAAAAACAATCACAAATTACCATAATCTCCCAATTTCTGCCACAACTTCCAACAATAGTATTCTCCAAAGAAGCACGGACATAGACATGTTACACAATACGACACGACACAACCCTAGTAGCCCATTAGCCCAATAACTTGATAAGCCTGTTATGTGGCCCAAAAATGCTTAAACCCAAGTTACAAGTAGTAACATACATGGTTCATTATATACTACACATATTTTATTCATAAGCGATGTGGGATGGGGTGTTACAATCTACCCCCCTTAAGGTCACACATCCCCTTGTGGATCCATCTAACTTCATCGGGCGATGTGGGACCAAAGCATTTCACACCCGTGTCCCCTGTGGATTCCCCTATCTTAACTCATAAGCTCGCGCAGCCAGACTCTGTCCTAATCTTGCCTCTAGGGCTTTCCCAGCGGGATTGAAGGTCCCACATTTCTAACTAGTAATAAGCTCTGATACCATTTGTAATGACCCGAGTAGCCCACTAACCCAATAACTTGGTAAGCCTGTCACGTAACCCAAAATGCTTAGGCTCAAGTTACTAATAATAACCTACATGGTTCATTATATACTAAACTCATATTTTATATATAAGCGATGTATGATGGGTTGTTACATGTCAACACGGTATTCCTCAAAAAAGTAGGACTCAGACACGGCGAGGGACATGTTAATAAAAATATTAATTTATATATATAATCATATACTAAAAGGACGGCTTGACCCAACGATAAAGGCTTACCGATAGCGTCCTAGTGGACGCGGGTTCAAGTCATGGAAACAGCCTCTTCAAAATAAAGGTAAAGCTGCTACATCTTGCCCTCCCCAAACCCCGTTATGCAAAAGCCTCGTGCACTCGGCCTCCCTTTTTTTTAATATATAATCATATACTAAAAAAACAATATCGTTTTAACTTTTTAATCAATTTAGCAATCAAAAAATAAAAATTGAAGTACCAACTAACAAACATATCAAATCATCAAATATCAATACAACACTAAAACATATTTCATAATCATTAAATATGAAATATCCATAGTTCCATAAAATCCATGCAAAGAAAAGAGAAGCATCTCGATCATCTCTTTTCACTCAAAAAAAAAAAAGAAGAAAAAAACAAAAAACAAAACGAAAAACAAAAAGCAAAAAAAAGTCAATCTCAAGGCCTATTCTTTAATAAAGATTTATTCGTCTTTTGCTTGTGATATGATTAATATTAACAATCATACATTTTTTCAAAGTATAAAATTGTCATATATCAAGTTCACAAGTTTTAGTAACCACATGTTAACAAAGTGTCCAAGAAATATCAACCACATGTTTATGTTTTTGTCACATACATGTATTAGGAATTGTGGGACACGTTGCAAAAAGAGTATCGGACAAGTGTCCAAAATTAAGATTTTTAGTTCTTAATTATAGAAACGGCTAAAATAATATCGAAAACGTGTCTGAGAGTGTCAGAGGAGTGTTGGTGTCCCATGTGTCCGACACGAATACTTCACGTTTTTAGAAGTGTCCGTACTTCTTAGGTATTTTCCATACTCCAATTTTAAAGCATTCAAAGCCTCATCATGAACACCACTAATACACTGAATATACTACGTTATTTTCATGAATCAAGTATAACCCAAGACACTGAAAGAAAATTGAAAATATCATAAAACTGAGATTACCACAATATTAGTGCATTAATATTAAAATATTTAACTAAAACTATATACATGCTAAGATTTAAGACTCTACATTTTAAGCATTTAAATACATATTTTAACTACTTTATGATATTTTCAGTAATAACACAAGAAAAATACAGAAAATGAGAAGATTTCCCACAAATCCATCATGTATAGTAGTCCATTAACATTGTTTGAACAATTTAAGCCAAATTACTTGTTTTTTCTTATTGTAACTAAAATAATAAAATTTGATGGTGCTACATTCTGGATTCACTAAAAGTTAAATGACCTTCACTGTAACCTTCCTGATTTATTAGAACTAAGAAAAATTTGATCCCGAATAAAAGTGATTGAAAATTGGATAGTCTCACAAACAAATCTTTGGTACCCTTAGCACTAAGAAAAATTTGATCCTGAACAAAAGTGATTGAAAATTGGATAGTCTCACTAACAAATCTTTGGCACCCTCAAATCAGTAGATATAATCCATCCAACAAGGATGGGTTTTTAGCCAAAACCATCTAAAATAAAAATATATCCCAAACCAGACCACAATTGGGAGGTGGTCTAAAGTGTGCCCCACAAAGCACTTGACACCTTTAATAGTGTAGCCCACTTATACTATGTTATGCATCTAGCTACTTCACCACTAAAAAGAAAAGGTAGAACTTAGAAATTCCACAAATAAGAGGGAAACACACTGAAAATAAGAAAATACTAAACCAAAAATCAGAAAGTAGTTTGCATCAAATAAAAGAGTTTTTACAGGTACTTAACGAGAGAGATGAAAAGTTTTGGCAAGTTGATCACAGGGAAACACAAATCACCCATGAGTTGACAAAGCACATAACTAAAATCAGTTAGCAAAATCCTTCACTTTTTCCTTTTAACTTAAAAAATAAAAATAAATGAAAAACGACAAAGCAAATAAGAAACACAAGGATTCAATGGTACAGCATGTGTGAAAATATCCTCACTTTTTCTTGTCGATGTTTGGAATGTCACTTCTCTCAGCCTTCTCCACGATCACCTTAAAATCATAAAAACATGTTTTCATGTAAGGTCACGCAGATGTCAGATAGAAATGATAAATGCGTGTCATGAGATTATACATCCACAATAAGCCACCCAAGTAATAACACATTCACAACACTCCTTATCAATTTTTCTGACCAACAAAAAAGGGTTGTAGAGAAAACACTGCTGCATATTTTACAATTATTGAAACTATTTTTTTTTTATCATTCGTTCTTTTTTTTACCAATCAGCCTAACAGTCATGGCACTCCTTTTCAATTTTTCCAACCAATAAAGATTCCATAGAGACGTTATAAAAAAATAAATAATAAAAAGATGTCGAAGAGGTCAGAACTGCTTCATATTTTCACAATTATTGAACTACATTTTTTTGCCTTTAGTTTTTTCAATCAATGCAACAATCAAAGAAAGGTTTTACAAATACCAAAACTAGCATCTCCAACTAATTTATGTTATGGAAGATGTCAGCACAAAGTTGTCTTTAGTTCACATAGTATTCCCCAATCCCCATACAAATCCAAATAAAACAATATCTTATATGCAAGCAGTGAACACTGTTTCAGGCATCCACAGGCGTCTCAAACTAATGTTATCCAAGATGTGAGCACAGCGTTTTCTATAAGTTCACATAGTATTATTCTTCATTCAAATCCACATAACACAATAAATTCTACACTAGCAATGAACACTATTTCAGGCATCTATGCAAAGATGCCTCTCAAACACTCCATTAAGCAGCAATGAACACTACTTCAGGCATCTAATCAAAGACACCTCAAACACGCCATTAAGCACTTTAACAAAATTTTGAAACCATCATCTTAGAGCACAACCAATCCATTTCAGACTCACTTTATTATTTTAATTGCATCCATTCGAAACCTAAGCTCTAGTAAGACATTAATATCTAAATGTTTTATCTACATATAAATACCCAAAAACCATTTAAGAATGGCAATTTTCAATGTTAATTTTTTAACACCTCTTTTTACTGGATTTTAGAGAAATGGGCACAAATGCAAAAAATTCCAACCCTATTGAGACCATGATTGAATCACCATAGCTCCATACATCGAGACAATTGAAACATGAATTTGTTATTCTAATTCACTGCTCTTCAAAAGATTACATGAAGTCTACTGGGATAATTTGTGTTGCATTTTGACACCTATATTCAAGCCATACGGAATGTGCTTAAATAAAGTAGTCAAAGAATAAGACAGACACAAGGCACCAAGGCCTGCTGGAGCTTCAGATGCAAGGTGAAATATCTCCCAATTTCTTGGGGCAGACTATTAAAAATCAATGAAAATATACGATAAATTTATTTTGTGTAATTGTGACATAACATTACTTTAAAAAAATACAATGTTATTCCAAGACTTCAATGGAGAAACACCCTTCTATACATTCATTACCCACAAGAGATAAACATATCCATAAAATAAGAACCACGAGATAATTCATGAGACTGTTAGCAACAGTAACCATATTTCCAAGGTGAACAAAGTAAACAAACGTCAAACCACCATGTATAACAGTCCACAACCCATTGCTGACGCTTAAAATAAATTAAATAAATAAAACACTGATAGAGAGAGGGAGAGAGACATCCCTCTTTAAGGACTATTTTGTCCCATATCAGTTAGTAAGGTCTGTACAAGTGCCTATATGCACAGAGTGAATACAATTCCACGTTTTGACCTTAAGCCATATTGGAGGGGATGTACGTGCCAACCAACCTATCTAAGCCCAACACCTCTGCAGACATTGTATGCTACTATGACATTAGATAATAAAATTGACAAGAAAAAACTCAGTGCATGTGCAAGAAAACACATGCATGTTCCTAGTCAAAAAAAAAAAAAAAAAAAAAAAAAAAATCAAACTGGATCAAAACAATAGGGAGGATTGTGTAAAACAAACAAATATGGAATGACTAAGAAAAAAACTACTACACACCGGAATCCTATCCGGGTATTTCTCCCTAATCCTTGCAGCCTCAGCACGCCTTTTCTCTGCAAATCAAGAAATCACAGGAGTCAAATATCTTAAATAAAAAACCACGATTACACAGGTCTAATCAGTTCCAAGTTCTTCACATGCATCAAATATGAGGCCAACATAAAACCAAGCATGCATCCAACTAACACCACAGAATGCCTACCAAGATCATGTTCTTGCTTGAAGTAACTTCTTGCCATTTTCACCTGTAGCAAAAGAGATATTTTTAGTGACAATTCAAATGACAATAGCAGGCTTATGACTACTTCCTTCGTTTTGGATGTCCCAATAACCATTGGTCAGATGTTTATTTCCACCCCAATTGCCACTGAGACCTAACTTGCAATCTGGGCAGAAATAGAGAACCAATGCGACTTAATCACACAGACTCTTCACATCCGGAGCCACTCCAGACATACAGTGAGATGGAAATCAAACGCATACTTACACAACACCCATATAACAGACGACCAAGAAAAGCAACATCTGTGAAACGTAAAACTTAGGAACCCCATCAAACAATGAAGCGAAAAAGGAACTATGTATCAGACTACATGAAAGCGTAAAACACAGATACTTTTCAAAAAAGACCCAGATCTCAACGACCAAGAAAAAGCAGCCACGCATGTGCAAACAACCAATTAGAAGAAGATCAACAGACCCATATGTTTACAAGATAGATAGATATTGATTCTTTAACCCGCAATCAGGCTTTGGGGTCGAAATCTGATTCGCTCAAGGTCCCCCAAAACGAATTGGAAACAAAAGATAATGATACGTGGCGGAAATCGACCCCAAATAACAGCAAACGCCCACGCCCAAAAGAAGCCCTAAATTTCCGAATCCAATCACAAGCTAAGAAATCGATCAGCAAGGCGAAACGAGAGCACCCCAGAGAGGGAAACGGCGAGATTCGTGCAATCTAACCCTAAATTTCTAAAATCAACATCGAAAATCATACACAGATCGCGATCCAAAATCATAAGAGTCCTCAATAGAATCAAAGAAAATCGAATCAGCAGATAGGAAAGAGGAGGAGAAGAAGAAAACCCTAACCTTGCGATTTACTTTGCAGGCGCGAGGTCTCTGATTGAAGATAAGAGTGGCTGCTACGAATACGATTTCCGCTTATTTATAGATTTCGTGGCGCTTCGCTGGAGTCGTCGCTACCGAAACTCCAATCTTTATCCTTAAAAACAAACCACAAGGTGTAGGGTGGGCCCCACTTGAAATGGGCCACGGTAGATAATAACACCATCATGACCGTTGATGGGTTAGGGTTAAGATTATTTGTTTGGCCTTGATGTTGAATCTTGGGCATTGGTTGTGTGGACCCATTTGATGGCTGGTTCTAGTGTATGGCCCATTGTAGATTAACCAAAAGTGGTGGCCCTTCAACTGGTGAGGCCACAAATAGAGGTTGATAAGAGTCTAGGATTGTCTAAATTGGGTTGTGGGAGAGTCCGGATAGTTTTAGGCTCCTGCCCATAACTCCTGAGTAAAAGTAGAATTCTACAGTGCGGCTCACATAGTAAAAACCTGTGCAAGCCACTATTTGTATGATTATTTCCAACTTTTACTACAATAGAAGTTGATTCCACCTTACAATCATTGACCATGAATGAATACTAGGATTAATGAATACGATTAATAAAGTGCTAACAACATCACTAATCAAATCAAAAGACGGTTCTCTCAGTCTGAACTAACTCCTATCAGACAAGGGAGTTTCAATTGCTGCTCTAAGCCGGAGTCTCATACAATCCTAACTCGGGGAATATCATCCAGGTTGGGTTTACGCTTGGCAAACTTTGCCAACATACTCCTTTTCAAACATGCTAAGTTTGGTCTTCGAGTTGAAGAAATCACTCCTGACCACTAGCCAAATGCAGCAGACCAAACCCCAAGAAATACTGTTTGACTAGCTTTAAGGGAATCACACCTGACCACAAGCTTTGATGTGACATAGAAGTTGCATTAAATTTTCAAGGCACAATGCTCTGCAGCTTCACGAGCAGAATCTGTTGCTTTATAGAATAGAACTGAGCAACATTTGTCGCCCACCTGTAGAGACGGTGGCCCAGCTAGTTCAGCTCTCCTCCTCCCTCGCCTCCTCCCTCGTATTATCTGGTCATGATGTGTGCAATCATATAAGTACCTCCTAATAAATAATTCTTGCTTATCAAAATTAACTTATCCCCCGAAGGTCTACACTCGAAAGACTAAACTGACGAGAAATACCTTATGTCATTTAAAAAAAAGAAACATTTGTTGGCCCCATAGATAAATGGAGGCCCATTAAGAAGATTGGACCGCATGAGCCTGTTTGTTTTTTCTTTTCTTTTTCTTTTTTCTAGTGATTCAAAATTTTGAAAGGCAAAGGCTTAAAAAATAACTGGGACCCAATTGGTTTGAGCCTGAATTTATTCTCTAAGGTTTCAAGTTCGACGACCACCCAGTGCATCATCCTAGTAAAATATGTGCGGCCACATATGTAACCCTCGAAAAATAGTCCTGGTTCAACAGAATTGATTAACCCTAAGCCGGAAGCCAAAGGTCTAAAGGCTGATCCAGCAAAAAATACCTTAGATCATAAAAGTAACAAAAAATTAAAAAGCTAATTGTTCTGATTTTTTTTTAATTGCCTCATATCCACCCAAAAAAAAAAAAAAAATTCCCCTCACATAGGGCCCTCAAATTTTGTCAGTGATGAAGGGGTTCCATCTATAATAGGCCTACCATCCATCCAGGTTTAACAAAAAATAATAACTAACCAATCAGCTTAGGACATCAAATAATTCCCTCTCGTTCTAGGAACTGAAATCCCTCAACCACTGCTGACCTATTCAGCGATTTCAGAAAGGCCACTCACCCTGTTACAATCAGACGAGGACAATGAATTACAAGTCTGCCAAAAGTAAAGAGACAATAAAATTTCCACTTCATCTACTCTGATTTAATAGCATGAGCTTGTATAAAATTGTTTTAACAGACAATTTCACACTTAGCTACTAAAGTGGATATATTGTTAACAATAAGGTCCAGACAAGAAGGAAGCAGAGACAAATACAACAAGACACAACAAAACACCAATATGAAAACAACAATAGAGCTCCTCCCACCTATCCCTGACATAGTCTGCAGCTGGAAAGATTGTAAAGAAGCTTCATCCTGAGCCAGTCCTTCGCACACATTAGAGCAAATTCTCTTCTAGCATTTGACAACAAATATTATAAACATTGGTGCTTTTCGCTTTAAAAGCAGGTCAGCTATAACATTATCCGCCCTTGAACAGAAGAATACATATCAGTGGGGTATCAAATACACAGTGAATTTGTTTCCATAGATGCATTACATTCCACAGCACAGAATTTCCTGATAGAAAGGCTTCAGTTATAACAAGCAGTCCCCCTCTTCCATTGACTTTAGCACAAACCTTTAGTCTTCTTTCTAGCACTGTCTTGAGTTCAGACTCTAAAGCAGAAATATCCATGAATTTGAGAAGCAAAAGCCACTATTAGTTACCCCAACTACTCCTGACTAATCATCCAACATCCACACTATACTTTTTTAATGTTAATATCTGCATTATTGCAATCACTAAAGGTCATAAGAACCAGTTAGCCTGTACCATCTCAAAACAGTGGGGAGTCCAGCATCTAGCAATGTGCCAAGAAATGAAAGGTTTCTGTCAAGATTTATAGCCATTGTGCATTGGTGGAGAGAGTTAAAACACTTGGTTTAAGACATGTATCATGTATAGCGGTAGCATCTGAAATATGTAGGCATTCCTAGCTTTTCTTAAACCAAGAAACAATAGCATCATTCATGTGAATCCTCTGTGGCAACCCCAACACCAATAAACAAAACAATCAAAACTAGCATTTTAGAAAAAGATGGTTATAACATTATTAGCTTTAGAGGACCAAACAGTATTTGCAAATGAGCAATTTATGTTTCATTACGGTTGCAGCAATAAATCCAAGGAGGGGATAAGTTTGTAACTAGGATACATGGGCTCTCATCATTAGACAACTACAAAGGGCTCCCCACGTGAACTTAAAATTTTCAAAGACATTTGGGGAGACTGAAGTCTTTTCCAAGGTTTGGTCCAATATGCATGGCAACTAAGAAGACGTATATCGACTTCATTGAGCATAAACACCACACACTCATAACCCCAGCAAAATTTGTTGGATAATATTCTCATCTCAGCACCGCAATAATCTCACCCTGTCCCACTCAGTTCATAACTGATTTATACTACCAAAATAAATTTAGTACCAATGAGGGAACTTGATCTTGCCTGGTTCATGGTTTCAGTGTAACTGATCAAGGGCAAACTCCTGAAATTCATTCATCTTTTGACAAAATGCAACTGCATTACAAAGTTGACCCATCTGTCACTTACTTTGTTGCACCATATAAGTTATGGCGAGGTAATTGTAAAAAAGCAACTACTTAATGAGCCCCTCTCATTTGACATCACCATAAAATTTATCTCCAGCAAAATGCTACTTCCATCTCACCTTTTACCAAGATGTGACATGTATCTCAGCTTTTATATCCTTTACCAAGATGTCACATATACCACACATGGTATAGTAGTAAGTCATAAATTAAAGTTGGTTCGGATGCGACTTTCTTTTTTCTACCTTAAACACTGAGTGAGAAGAATAGTGGAATGTTTAAGGTTTAAACAAAAATTACCATTTCTAACCTTTACTCCTACACAAGCCCCAAGTTTTACCACAGAAAATAGAAATAAATGTGAAGTTTTAGACACGAAGTGCATTTTGATCACACACCATGCTTTTACCTTTTCCAAACCATATCTCTACAACTTCCATGATATGACATTCACCCCACATTTACTCCTATACGCGCATTTTTTTACTTGTACAGAGCAAACATTAAGTAAATCATGAAAAAGTAAGGGTAAGTCAGCTTGTTGAAGTAACAACGGGGGTGTGATAAATCCTTCTATGGATAGTATGATAAAAAGTACGAGGGAGAAATGTAGTGTAGTTTACAAGGCACATTTTCTTGAAAAGTTCAATAATAAAATGCTTTATCACAATTTTCTTTGTAGTAAAAGAGGCTTGAGGAGTATGGGTAAGTGATGTCACACCAAAAAGTTTGCTTCTCAACTCCACTTTTTCCACCCAAAAATGTTATAGTAATAAACATTGTTACACATGCCTACTTGACACACCCACCACCCCAAAATAATGTGTTGGTCAAACTGTGATTAAAGTAAAACTGAAGAGGGTTGAAGTAAAAAAGTAATTTTCATAAAAAACATTACTTCTTAAGTTATCACATTTGGTTGTATTTAAGAGAAAGGAGACTAAAAGTGATGTAAAATGACTAGTGGTATAATATTTGAACTTTATTCTATCTTATATCCATCCAAAAGGTGATAAGGTAAAAACATCACATCACCATCTTACTACTCACTTCACTTTTTTCCATTCAAACAATAATAAAATTAAACAAAAAAAATTATAATGACACGCATTTTCTCTTCTTTTCCTACCACCTGTTTGATAAAATAACATTATAGGTGAAGTAAACACGTCAAATCAAGTGAGAATAAAAGAAGAGGGAGTCAAATCAAAAGGTGCTAATTGACAAAAACTGCCACGAGAAGGTAGCTTTTTTACTTTCTAGATTAAAAGAAAGAAGGCTTTTTATCAATTAGCAAAATAAAAGAGAAGCTTTTTTACTTTTCTTGTTTTATTGTAAACAGATGTGCTCTTTAAATTTTAATACTTTTTTATTCGACTTATCTTCTTGTCATCTCTTCAATTGACTATTCTCCTCACATTATTTCACTAGTCAAGTAAATTTCCCAAACAAGGCTAAACTCAGTGAACGTACTTGTGAGATACTGTGAAATAAAATGGTAAACTCTATATACAAGAAAAGAAGTGGGGTCAAATAAAATGCTACTAAATTTCAAAAAGCACATCTTTAAAAAAACAAAAAGGAGTCAACAAGCAACACTCTCATGCCACCAAAAGACAAGTTCTTCATTCTCATGCCACAAAAAAACAAACTCTTATTGCTAAAAAAGTCAAACTACTCTCACATGACTGTAAATTTGTAAAAGATATTACTTTGCTTTTTTTTTTAAATTTCATTTAGCACTTTTTTATTTCACCCCTTCACTATACGAGTAAATTACCAAAACAACAAGGCTTGTTTGTTTAGCTTGAGATAGAGAATATGTATAATACAGGGCTATATTAAGAATAAAGTATTTCAAATCACTTATTTTAAATCACTTTAACTCTCCACCCCTAGGAAAGAAGAAAGGGCGGAGAATACAGTGATGTGCATTAAGTGATATTAAAACTTAACATTTGATGTGACATTTTTACTTCATTGTTGTTTGAATGGAAGCAGTGGATGGGGGGATGTAAATTTGTGATGTAATGGTCTTAATTTTATCATTATTTGGATGAAAACAGAAGGGATAAGTAAAGTTTGGATGTGACACCACTAGCCCTTCACCTTTGACCTCTTTATTTTTACTACAACCAAGTGCAATAACTTGGAGAGAAGCAAACTTCCTAAAGAAAACCATTTTATCTATTTTATTCTAACCCCTTTAATTCTTTATTTATGGTTTGACCCCAATGTGAAAAAATAGATTTTACTTCAGCCCCCTCCATCTTTATTTCATTCATGATTTGACTCCACCTTTATATTTACTCCACAAATGTGAGCCAACAGGCCCAAAGGAGCTGAATAGTAAATTCACTTATATAGTAGAACATTAACTGTCACATCATTGGAAAGTAGCAATTAATTGAAAAGTAGAGTTGAATTTTTGTTCAATGGAAAAGTTGTTTGGATGGCAGTGGTAAAGGAAACTGAGTTATGTCATTTGGATAATTTAGTAGCGGTGAAAAACAAACAAAAGGTGGGAACCTTCCTACTTGTTTCTACAAAATTGCTTTTTTTTTTTTACACAAACATACAATCTCAACTATTTTTTAGTATGATACAAAGTACAATCTCAGCCCCTATTTTTGTACAATGTGATTCGTGGCCAGTGTTGGACAACCACAAGCAGTTCATAAATTCCAAAAACGTAGTGTGTTAATGAACTTTTGAAAATTAACTCAAACAGCTTGCACTGAACACAATCCATCCACCAATGACCAACCTAACCGCAACAAACCACCCCAATCAACTTCACATCTTCCTATCTCCATCTTACATTACAAATACTCCAACCCAGCCTTCATCCTCATTGTCTCAAACTCCCATCTTATCATCCAATCATCTTCATCTCTGTCTACCCAGAGCATAACCCATCTACGACCAGCAAGCCATTCATCAACCCAAATATCCCAACCACTACATCAATGCTTTTACATAACCAAACCTCTCATACACCTACAAACCCAACACACACCAAAGCCGAGCCCGTACACAACCCAAACACCAGCCCTTAACATAAAACTCGCCTATAGCCGCATTCACACTATACCCCAAACAACCCATCCATCTCCTCTTTTCCTCTCACTCATCTCCTCACGTTCTTATCCCTTTTAACCAAATACCGATTCACAGACTCATCGACAACTCACAAACCCATAGACCACACTAGCAGTCACCAACTATCAACCCAACACATGAAATGCAAATGGACTAACCTCCTCTTCAAATCCCCAAACCTGGCAAACACACCACTGCACCACTCGACCAATTGAGGACCCTCACTCCCTCACTACGATCAAACCAATAACTGCTATTTCAGCTGAAGCCCAGAACAATCCGACCCAAGTGGCAGCTGACATCATCCCTCTGCAATCAAGTAGCAGCAACAGTAACAAGGTGCAGCAATGGGAATGCCAGTAGAATGCGGAAAGCAGAGGAGATGATGTTTCAGTAAGAGGAAAAGAAGTAAAGGCTGACAAGTGAACAAACATCTTTACCATGCATGCCCATTTGGAGTTAATCAAATGCAAGTAAAAAAAAAAAAAACAAACAAACAAAAAAACAAACCAACAAAACATTGCCGTCCCCTTACACTGCCAGTTAATTAACCAACCAGCCCCAGCCTATTTGTATGCATGAGAGGAGTAAAAGAGTAGGGATCAAACTATAAATAAAATGAAAGAGGAAGGGGTTACATAAAAAAACCATTAAAATACAAAATTTTACTCCCTCCCAATTTATCCCAGTTGGGGAGAGCAAAACAAAGGTCGGGAAGCATAGTTGTCAAGTTCATTTCGGAAGCCATTCCAGTTTGATTCCAAAATGAAACATTTCGGAAAATTAGGACATTTCGCTTTTAAATTCAGAAATTTATTTCTGAAAATATGAATATATATATATAAATATATAAAAAGTTTCATTCTACCAAGCATCACAAATACAATTTGTAAAAAAATAAGGTTTAAACACATCTCCTTCAAAATCAAAAAATAAAGCAAAAAATCAGTCATCGTCTTCATTTTCTCCCAACTCTTCTCTTGCGGGGCCACCTATTTCATCACCCCCATCAAAATCAAAGATAACCCCCTGCACTTGTGCTGGTAACATCCCATGAAATCTAACAATAACACAATGATCATAAAAGGTGGGCCTTACTTTGGTAAATCATCAGACAACTTAAAAACATTAGAAATGGCCAGCCTCACTAATTCAATTGAAAATAACACTTATAAATAAGTGGGCATCATCATCATCATCATATGAGATCTAATAATATCACAATGATTAAAAAAAGGTGTGCCTCACTTTTGGTAAATCATCAAAGGGCTTTAAAAAAATAGACATGGTCAGCCTCGATAATTCAAGTGAAAATAACAATTACCAATAAGTGGGCATTATCATCACATAAAATCTAACAATATTACAATGATTAAAAAAGGTAGGTCTCACTTTGGTAAATCATCAGATGGTTTAAAAAACTAGATATGGCCAGCCTTAGTAATTAAATTGAAAATAACAATTACAAATAAGTTGGCCTCATCATCACATGAAATCTACCAATATTACAATGATTAAAAAAGGTGGGCCTCGCTTTTGTATATCATGATCATCGGACCAAAAAAGGGGGCCTCACTTTTTTATAAATCATCAAATGGTTTAAAGCCTTTCTTTCATTTCGTTTAATAACTCATATAAAAAAGATACCGTCCCCAGAACCCCAACCCATTTGCAGAAACTTGGAAACAAAGAGCAACGAAAAGGAAAGGGAGAGCACCAGCGTACCTGACAATCAGGCTTCAACTAGATATTTTGCGACGAAATCTAACACAACCAGTAACAAAGATCCTCAGCGGTTAAGGAACTCCACCCAACAGCCACGTCGAGGGAGGAGAATCAGGAAATCTGAAGTTCTCTCCTCAATGATAACAAATATTTGGATTTTCTAATGATTTCACTTATTGCATTTGAGATTCTCTTCCATTCAAATTTTTTTTCTTTTAACGGTGGAGCCTGGATTCATCAGAATGTCTTGATTCGGATAATATTTGTCCAAATTTAGGGTTTTCTGTACAAAACAAAAAATTTCGGCGAATTTACATGAAATCTGAACCAAACACCTTCAAGCGAGATGTTCGGTTTCGATTTGGCTTCAAAACAAATTAACTCAAATGTTTCATCCGAATCGAAATGAACTTGACAACTATGGTGAGAAATGAGGCAAATCCCTTACCTTTCCAAAAAAAATAATAAAATCCAAAGTATGAATATAAGGTAAAGCTGATATTTACTGTCACATCGGTGGTTTCTTGTACTCTCCTTTTTTCCATCCAAACATTTACAAAGTAAAATGTCCTATCACATAATTTTTACTCTCCTTTCTCCATCCAAACACCCATTAAGAAAATTTTTATAACACAACAATCAGTCTTTTAAATACCTATTACTCTACACCAGCTAATCAAACATAACAACATTTGATGACAAGAGAGGAGCAAAAGAAAAGTGGGGCCAAAACATAAATAAAATTCAAGCCAAAGGAGTAGGAGTAAAAGGCACTATAGGACAAAGTCTTATTTGAAATAACATTTTACCATTGATAAGCTAGAGTAATGTTTTGAAGTGACATAAAATAGTCACTCGATCCCACTTTTCACAAATTCTTTAATAAATCCAACCCACCCATAAAAAAGTGATGTAGAGTAAAAAAAATTTCCTCCCACCTGTTTGGCTAATGCATTTGCATAGTGAATTGAACTTAAAGTTCACTTTTAGGAAACCCACCTTTACGTTGACGTTTTGTCATTTTATTTGCAGAAGAAGAACCTTTTCACTTTTCTTGTCATTCAGCAAATGAGAGAATTACTTTTTTACGTTAAAAAAAAAGAGGTTTATTTTAAAATTTTGTACATCTTGATGTAACCTCCCTTCTTTTCTTGTTTGTTTAAGTGACCCTTCACTTCAATGCGCTCTACTAGTGAAGATAGGTGAAACATCATTCAAAGAGACAATAAAAGAAAATGTGGTCAAATAGAAAAATATTATATTTCAAATACACAGCTCAAAAAACACCTTTATTTTTGACCCAGAAAAGTCCAAAACTTACTTTTCCATGCCACTAAATGATAAAATGTCATCTTTTTTTAAACAATAAAAAAACAACACTCTTATTTCACTAAACTAAAAAAAAACCCATTACTTTCTAGTTTGACCCCTCTTCTTTTCTTGTTTCTTAATTTAACCCTTCACCCCTCGTCACTTTGTTAGTGAAGTTACCAAGTAGGCTCAAAGTTACTGCTACTCTTCACCTCCTCTTTATTTCATTTGTTATATGACCCTTTTAATTTAATTTGACTCTCCTTTCTATTAAGCAAACAAGCCCGAGACAAACTTCTACTTCTCTAAAAGTTCTTACACGCCTGTTTGTTTAGATTTAAATCAAGTAAAATGGAAATGAAAACGTGCGTGATGTAACTAACATCTTTCTTCATGAAATTTGGATTTGGCCTATTCGGAGAGTTATCTAGTAGAGTGAAGTAAAGCCTCCATTTAAGAGACATGAAAAAAGTAAAATAATTCAAAATTTCCCCATTCTTTTTAGTTCTCAACCAACTAAAATACCCAAAAAACAAAAAAAAAAACAAAACAAAACAAAACAAAACAAAAAGTAACCACATTATGATAAGAGCCGTCATATTTTATTCTTTTTTGGTTTAAGGCTTTATTTCACATCACTTTGCAAGACCATTAACCAAACATACCCGCCTGTTTAGTAACTTTACTCATAGACTAAATAGAAATGAAGCCTCAAATCAAGAGATAATAAAATATAAGATGGTCTAATCATAATGTGACGTCTTTTTGTTTTTAGATGCTTGATAAGAAATTTTTATGCTTTTTTCTGCAAACAGTACGTAGTTTTTTTTCATTTAATGGCTTGAGAATGTTGCCTATTGATTTTTTTTGAACAAAAAGGGGAAAGTTTGAATTTTTGTATTTTTGATATGACCCTCACATCTTTTCATGTCTCTTAAATATAGACTTCACTTCATATTATTAGGTAAGTTACCAAATAGATAGTAATGAAAACAGAGACATTGACATTTTACACTACCCATGCCTAGATGAGAAAGCAGTGGAGAGAAAAACCGATGATGTGACATAACATTTACTCTCCACTCCCACTCCACTTTTGCCAACATCCAAATACTCCCCATGAGTGAAAAAAGAAAAGGAATAAATTTTTGTCAAGTTGCTCTTTCACTGCAAAAAGAAAAGAAGTATCATGATGCATGGATACTACAAAATGCGCAACATATTGTGTCGTATTGTATCCGATACTTCACCTTTTACTTGTAAAATCCATGTCTCATTATTTCCATGGCATGTCCATAGTGTATCCATGCCAGACCTAAGCATCATAGAAAACCAAGACAAATTTGACGATAATAGTCGAGAGTAAGATCCACTAAATGACATAAAGTTACTCATCCCCAAGTTATGGCAAGGTCATTTAGTGCCTTGTAAGAGTAGTTCTATATTATTTAGAGCATTTTACTCTCAAGCCACTCCTCTTTCCTTTTCTCTTGATTTGGCCTTAATTTTACTCCACTTCCCCCCTCATGCAAATAAACATTCCCTTTAGATTCAAATTTAAGCAGCAGGATACTAACTCAAAAGTATTTGTCAACCTGGTGGTCATACTAATAAACTAAATTTTAAGGGAAAAAACTACCTCAACAAAAATTTTACTGCTGACAACACAAGAATTAAAGGTGTGAAGGGATGAATTGTCGTGATGAACCATGAGTCGTAAGAAAAGCTGAACATGACAAGATTATGCAGCTAGCTACAGCTCTGGGTTTGCATCTTAGGCATATTACCATATCGTTACAAAACATGTGATCTCGAAAGAAGAACAAACAATTGTACGACTATTATCTCCTAAAAAGATAGTTTGAAGCAATGTGGGTAAACAAGGAATCCCTCCAAGCTTAAAACAAGAAACTCCAAGCAGAGGGACGATGAGGTTTTCACTTGTGATTTTGTATTGATTGTCCACTTAATTACAGGTGTCTACTGAAAAATAAAAATTGGGTCTATAGTTCTGTAGGTAGTGAAGAAGAATCTATAATTTGCATGGCAATGGGATATTTTTCTTGGGAGGGGAGAGTTCTTTTTTGGATGGAATTTATACAAGTGTTGACTATGAAGCACGGATACAAACACGAGACACGGATACGACACGACACGGACACACCGACACGGCATTTCTCAAAAAAATAGCACACGGACATGTCGGGGACACGTTAATACGTTAATAATATATATTTATTTATATATATAATCAATAAAAAAAATCAACATTCAATACATTGAATACAACACTAAACCAAGTTTATCAAACTTGGTTACATATCTCCACAGAGGCTTGTTTATATCTTCTTCATTTGGGGGGTGTGAGCTAGAGCAACCAATGGAACTCATATTGCCAAATTCCAAATCCATATAATGTAACAGTAAATTAGCACCAGGCAACAGCATTAACAGCAAATTAACAGGACATAGCATCAATTAACAACAGACAACAGCAAAAAAAAAAAAAAAGCCAGGCAAAGGCAGGAAAAAAGCTTCCAACATTAACAAAAAAAAAAAGTTCAGTGCACAGCAGAATGAAATAAGCCACATACAAGCAAAGGCAAGCCTTCCAACACCATTTCATAAAAAAAATGATGGCAGCAAATTAAAATGATATTGCACAGCAAAATAAAATGATATTGCATAGCAGCAAAATAAAAAATGATGGCAGCAGCAAAATAAAACCTGAATGGAAATGATTTCATAGACAAAAATCAAAGGCAGGAGTACTAAGCAGGAGATTAAAAAAAATCAAAGGCAGGAGTACTGAGCAAGAGATAAAAAATAATAATAATGGCAGGAGTACCTAGCAGGAGATATAATTTAAAAGAAAAAACACACTCACACACAATGCTGCAAAAATCAATGCCTGGAGACTAAGAAGCACGGACACTTCTAAGAAAGTGACGTGTCCGTGTCGGACACGTGTCGGACATCGACACTCGTCAGACACTCTTGGACACGTGTCCGATACTATTTAATCGTGTCCATAATTAAGAATAAAAAATCCTAATTTCGGACACTTGTTTGACACTCTTTTTGCAACGTGTCCCACAATTTCTAGCCCGTGTTTATGACTAAAAAATAAACATGTGGCTAATATCTCTTGGACACTTTGTTAACATGTGATTACTAAAACTTGTAAACTTGATATATGACAATTTTATACCATGGAAAAATATATGATTATAAATATCAATCATATCACAAGCAAAAGACAAATAAATATTTCACTAAAGAATAGGCCTCAAGATTGACTTCTTTTTTTGCTTTTTGCTTTTTTTTCTTTTTTTTAGGGAGGAGAAAGAGATGATCCATCCTTTTCTTTTTATGGATTTTATGGAACTATGGATATTTCATGTTTAATGATTATGAATTATGTTTTAGTATTGATATTTGATAATTTGATATGTTTGTTAGTTGGTACTTGAATTTTTATTTTTTGATTGCTAAATTGATTAAAAAAGTTAAAATGATGTTATTTTTTTAGTAGATGATTATATATATAAATTAATATATTATTAATGTGTCCCTGACATGTCCGTGTCCTTCTTTTTCGAGAAATTCCGTGTCGGCGTGTCCGTGTCATGTCGTATCTGTGTCTCGTGTCTGTGTCCATGCTTCTTAGCCTGGAGATGGTGGGTGTTTCTCTGCAGTGAGTTAGAGCAAGAGAAAGCTCAAGAACAGTGGGTGCTTCCTGCAAATGGTAGAAGCACTGTCAAATCCAACGTCAAAAATTCCTTTTTCTTCTTTCCCTCTCTTCTTCTTCTTCTCCTTCTCCTCCTTCTTTTTCCCACAGACGGTGGGTGTTTCCTGCAACTGGTAGGTCTTCTTCCTTTGCTACAGCTTCTTCTTTTTCTCCTTCTCTGCGACTAAAGCACCGTCAGGTCCACCGCCGAGTTCCCTCTGCTCGTCGACAGCCTCGGACAGTGACGGCGTCTCACCGACGGTTCCTGGATTTCGCAGACGGGATGGGGATTCGATGGCCTCTGCGATCTCGCTGCCGGGCCAAGATGAATTTTCGCTGCGGGATGGGGTTTCCGCGCCGAGAGAGGGAGAAAGGGTTTCGTTGCGAAAAAGGGGAAATTTCAAAAGAGGGAAAATGTGGGTTTGGCGATCGAAGGCATGGGTTATATCATTTTCAAATTACATTTAACCCCTTTTCATTTTTCGCTTTCTGATTTTAACGCAAAAAGGAGTGGCTGATATAACTTTAAAATTTTATTTAACCCCCCCTTCATTTTTTTTTCTAATTTTAATGTTTCTCAGATTTTTTGGTCCCGCCATGTCGAGCCGAGTCCCGCCGTGTCCGTAATAAAATAAATAAATTTAAAAAAACAGGACACTTTTCGCCTGTTCCGGACGTGTCCGAGTGTGTCCGGGCGTGTCCGTGTCCCAAATGTGTCGAACACGGACACACCGGCCCCAGAGAGCTGTCCATGCTTCCTACAGTGTTGAAATCTCCTGAGTCAGCAGCAGAAAAAATCTTTTTGAAGATGGCCATTTTCGTAATCTGATCAAAGAAGATCGCAGCACCTCAAAAATAAGATGATTTTATTATATTTTATGTTGCTCTTGAAAATGAATTGACTAGTTATCATTCCAAAAGGAAGAGTCAGTATGTGAAAGTTTTCTTCTACAGATACTCAATTTGATTTAAAATGTTAATGGGATTAATCTTAGCTGATCATTTGATCTACTAATGATGCAGAGCTTGGCAACAAAGAGCATCGAAACAATAAACCAATCAATCTAAATGAACAAATTGAAGGCTATTGCAGCAATAGGACATAAAACAGAACATTACTCACTGAATGCTTTTTGTGCAATATCACATAAAAGGGCATCTTTGGAACTTGCATTCATTCTTCTAGGTCAAACACCAATATGGAAACATTTTTTAGGCCAAGACCATACCAATTAAGTTAGACTCTTAAAAACCCTGCACGATCAAAATCCTTTTTTTACCACATTTTCTGTAAATGACTGTACCATATTAATCAAAACTCTTCCTCTCACCTAGACTTTACCTCATACTATTCAAGCAAGGATACAAAGATACCTCCTAAGATACCTCTAGCTTCACCTAGACATTTCATGATGAGAATTCTGTTTCACCTTTTACTCCACCAATGCAAATAAACATATGAAAGATAAAGTATTTGGTACTATTCAGACAAGGATTCAGAGATACGTCTACCCTTACTCCACACATGTAAATAAACATGTAAAAGATAACGTATTTGATGAAGTAAGGTTTGGGATTGGCATATATGAGGCAAAGTGAGAGAGAGAGAGAGAGAGAGAGAGAGAGAGAGAGAGCCAAGATACCGAAACATCATCCAGTTATTTAGTACTAGTTTCTACCAAGACAACCATTTTCAGTTTATGAATTGATAACTGAGGTGTTTGCTCATTGAGGCTCTGTTAGCCTCTCTAACATTCCATGATGAACAAGTCACTGTGAATAAAGAATTGTCCTTTGTGTGGGTGGGTGGGTGTGGGGAACATACCCTTATCTTTCAAAAGTCTGGAAGGGTCAGCTCTAACTTCATCCTTGCTTAGAGTAACTCTGAGCTACTGGGATGAGGTGCCAAGGAGTTTCCTTCAGCTTCCTGATTGCTTTGGGTACTTAGTCGCCTACAAGAGGGCTTAAGAGGTGAGTAAATGTGATTATTAGTGAGCCCATTCTCACTTCTCATGGCCAGGATAGTTGAGGTGGAAAACTGTGAGAAGAGCAAAGAAAATAACTCGATAGAAAAAATGTCAATGCAGCACAGAAGAGCTTAAAATTTGAAATGATGGCTGACTGTAGTGTTTGCCTGCAAATCCATCTGTAAAAAGTGATGGGAAATTAAAAGAGCGCTGATGTCCCACCGATGGATGCAAGCCACGTGTCCCTAGATGTGATGGGAAGGCAACCGGCAGCTAGGAGAGTATGCTTGCAATGATGGTTCATCATCCTCTTCAATAAATGCTTGCACAAGTGAACATGTGGGATTTCTTATGTATGGGTTTAGAACTTAGAATAGAAAATAGAAAAAAGGGTGGGACAAACATGAAAAATCCCCATAGATAGTACTTATACTGAAAAGGACCCTGTAGTTCACACCCGAACAAAAAGGTCCTTTGGATCCTTTCCAGTGTGAAAAAAAAAATTATTGGGAAGCGACTAAGCTTAGTTTCTTCTTCCCTTCCACTCTTCCCCATCTTTATCCCTCTCCATCGCCTCTTTCTTCATCTTCTTCCTCTTAATATTTCACTTCATTAAAACCACCCACACAAACGAGAACCTTTTTTTACTAGTGGTGCATGGCAAGATGCAACTCTAATCCTCTATTCAATACATGAGAAGGCAGTAGCCAATGTTTTTCTCACAACCGCATGCACATGTGATGTGTTGTCATGACTCAGATACACATGTTCATCCAAAATCAAAATCAAAAGGACTGTACTTTTCCATGTGGTTCGACCTCATAAAGAAAGAAAGTAAAAGGAGATCAAATGTGCAATTCTACATGGAGATGGACAACACAATATAACGTGGCTAATATTTGCATGGCTCATATTTGCGTGCCCAAAGAAATACTGCTCCTTCATAGTTTTTGATTCGCACAAAACAAAGAAAGCCTGAGAGTGAACCTAAGATGGAACGAATCCAAATCTTATCAATCCATAACCAAATAAAAAAATCTAACCCTTTAAACACAAAAGACACCCTCTCTGAATACGAAGAGGAAGCAAGAGGAGATGGAAATGAAAAAGAGGAAGAAGAGGAAAGAATTGTTAGTCATTTTCGTCAATGGATTTTGTTTTTCGTAATCACTCGTATTAATTGTTTAACATGTGGCGGTAGGGCCACTTGTAAGCTTACTTTTTTAAGGAGCAACGCTAATACAAGATTTTGAAGAGATAGCTTCTTCTCCACAAAGTTGACCTCAGATCTTCTCCTCTACTGGAAAAGCTGCACAGAATGCCATCCAAATTTCATACAACTTTCTGCTAGGCATTTCTAAAACTGGCCATTTCTAAAACTGGCCAAGTCAATTTGGCTATTGCACCATCTTACATTTTCTTTTGATTCCCTAGCATCACTCATAAGTTTAGATTAGCAACAGCTAACACAAGATTTTGAGGAGAACAATTTCTTCTCCAAGGAGTTGAACCCAAATCTCTTCTCCTCTGCCGTAGAAGCTATGCGCAAAGACATCCAAATTCCATACACTGTTTTGCCAGGCATTTCTGAAACTGGGCAAGTCAATTTGGCTATTGCACCGACATTTTCTTTTGATCCCCAGGTTACATTGTTTTAGGTGAGAGAGGGAACAGAGTTCTCAGAAGTTTATATGGAACGCATTATGAAAAATGTGATTGTGGAAGGGGAGACCAAAGACCTATGGTTGGATTTATACTTATGCCAGTGGAGAGGAAATGAAATCGATGGATTTTAAAATCCTAAAAGCTAGAGTTGCTCTCAGTAATAAAAAAAGGGAGCACTACCAGTTACTTAAAAAAAACAAAAAAGATTTTGCACTTAAAAAGACCTACAGGGTCTCTTTCAATGTTGGCCCATCAATGAGGACTTTTCGTGTAAAATCCTCTATTTTCTATATAGGCTTTTTAGTGGGTCGAGAAGAGGCAAGTATTGAGGAATAATGGTGAAGTGGGCCGCACCAGAGTCCCACCTGACGATCTGAGGAGTCCCACTTCCTCAAGATCACTACATCAACCCAACACACATCCAAACCGAGCCCGTACACAACCCAAACACCAGCCCTTACATAAAACACACCTATAGCTACATTCTACTCCAAACAACCCATCCATCTCCTCCCTTCCTTTCACTCATCACCTCACGTTCTTCTCCCTTTAACCAAATACCAACTCAAACTCATCTACTACTCACAAACCCATAGAACACAGCAGCCGTCACCAACAATCAACTCAAAACTTGCAACGCAAATGGATTTAACCTCTTCTCTTAATCTACAAGCCCAACAAACACCCCCACACCAATCGACCAAATGAGGACCCTCACTCCCTCACCACCATCAAACCAACAACTGCTATTCATCCGAAGCCCAGCACAATCCGATCCAACTGGCAACTAGCATCATCCCTCTCCAACCAAGTAACAGCGACAGTAACAAGGTGCTGCAATGGGAACACCAGTAAAATGCAGGAAGCAGAAGAGATGGAGTTTTAGTAAGAGTTAGAGAAGCAAAGGAGTTGACAAGTCAAACAAACACCTTTAAAATGCATGTCCCTTTGGAGGCATTCAAAAGCATGTATGAAAAAAATAACAATAACAAAAATAAAAATTTGCTGCCCTTATACAATACTCGTTAATTAACCAAACAGCCCCAGTCTATTTTTATGCATGCAAGGAGTAAAATTGTGGGGTCAGACTATAAATAAAATTGAAAAGGAAAGGGTTATACAAAAAACCATTACAAAAAAAAAAAAAAATTTACTCCCACTCAATTTATCCAAGTGGGGGAGACCCAAACAAAGGGCGGGAAGTAAGATAAATCCCTACCTTTTCCAACCAAAAAAAACCTTTCCAAAAAATAATTACCTTTCCAAAATATGAAAGGTAAAGCCCCTATCTTATGTCACATTGGTGGTTTACTCTACTCTCCTTTTTCCATCCAAACACTTCTAAATAAAATGTTCTATCACATAATGTTTACTCTCTTTTCTCTATCCAAACACCAATGAAGAAAAATTTTACAACACATCAGTTAGTCTTTTGAATTCCTTTCACTCTACACCAGCTAAACAAACATAACAACATTTGTTTACATGACAGCAGTAAATGAGAAGTAGGGCCAATCATAAACAAAATTCAAGAGAAAGTATTTAGAGTAAAAGGCAATACAGGACAAAATCTTACTTGAATAAAGTTTTACTATGTGGATGATTAGTCGAAAAACGAAATGGTAATGTTCTGAAGTTGCAAAAAATAGTCACTCTAGTCTGCCCACTTTTTCAAATTCGTTTCACTTAGCCAACCATAATATAAAGGTGTAGAGTCAAAATTTGTCCTTGGCATCTATTTGGGTAATTCACTTATAAAGTGAATTGAAGTTACACTTCACTTTAAGGTGTGTTTGATATGGGAGTAGAGTAAAGAGGAGTGAAGTGCAGCCTCTATTTCACGGACATGATTTGACATGCGGGTCATGTCAGAAGTATAAAATTTAGTTACAATTTTAGTATGTTAGCTAGATTCATGGATTGGACCAAACTCTAGTTTTAGTCAAAGTTGTACTTCTAATTATTTTAGACTAGGCATTTGAGGAGATTAAACTAGGAGTTTGAAGAGATTAAAGAGTTCCAGGAGAGCTAGAATTAAGGCATTTGGATTAAAAATGTCACATCATACAAACCAAGCATTGGATATGGGAAAGCGACCTACCGTTAGAAAACTCATTTCGAGTAAATATCCATAGGTTCCAAGATTACGTCAACCAAAGTTAAAACGACAAAATTAAGGCCTCGGGAAGTTTGCAAAAATTGTACTGTTTGAAATTATGAAAGTACCATTACACGAATTCCTATTTCTATTTCAAGTAGTACTTTCAAATTTTGTGCCAAATCCTTTCCTCATCGAATTACCATTACGGGGCACGAAATTAGGGCTATAAAAAAGGGATTTACTCTCAAACCTTAGGCATTCATCTCCATATTCTAAATTGAGATTTCACATTAGAAATTCCTTTCTTTTTTAGAGCATTCGCTGAAAGACTGTGCTGAAATTGTTGAGTTCAAGAGAATTACATTTTTTTACTTTTTTAATAAAAAAAGGTATTATGTAAAATTTTGTACTTTTTGATATAACCTCTCTTTTTTTTCATATCCGTTCAATTGACCCTTACTTCAATTCACTTTACTAGTGAAGCACGGTGAAAAGTCATTTAAAGAGTCAATAAAAAATGGGATCAAATAAAAAAATAAAAAGCATATTCCAAAAGGCACCTCTACTTTTTACCAAAAACAATCCAAAAGTGACTCTCCCACACCATTAATGAGAAAAGTCATCTTCTTTTTCAATTAAAAAAAAACCCTCAAAAAGCAACATTCTTATTACACTAACTGATAGAAAGCCATTACTATTTAATTTGAACCCTCTTCTTTTCTTGTTTCTAATTTTGATGCTGCACCCCACTTCACTTTATTGCTCATTTGCTTGTATTAAACAAAAACTTAACCGCACAATTGATATATATTGGAAAGCTTACAAGAACACTAAAACACCAAAGCACGTCAAACAAGAGGGAGGGAATAGGGGAGGAAAAAAAGTCTCGTTGAGGCAAAATCACGTCACAACAAATCAAAAAAGGAAACACATGGCACCTTACCAAGAAGTCACCTCCCTTGAATTGCACAAGATAACTGCAATTGGAATTCCTCAAAACTCAAAGAGAATAAAAACCCAAGACGCCAGAAGGAATCATGATCTGGCGAGAACAGAACCGACAAAGGAGCATTTGTGTGCAAAACAACTCTAATTTCTTTCCTCCCAAATTGCCAAGCTAAACGCAAAGAAAGAGGCATGCCAAAGGATCCTTCTTTTGGATTAACCTGATCCAAACTTCCAAGCTTCAAAAAGGTCATCAAATGAGAGAGGAAGGACCCAACTATAATCAAATTAGCCTAGAAGTGAATTCCAAATTTGCTGGGCAGAAGGACATTTTAGAAAGAGATGATTAGATTCCTTTGCTAAGAGACAGAAGGGGTAAGCACTAACCACCATCACTTTACCGCAACGAAGGTTATCCATAGTGAGGATGCTATCTCTAAGTATAAGCCACCCAAAAGCTAGCGATATCACCAAATAAGATCAAAGTTATTGTAACTCTTCACCACCTCTTCTTTATTTTATTCCTCATATGACCCTTTAATTTTACTTTGACTCTCCACTCTATTAAGCAAACAAGCCCAAGAGATACTTCTACTTGTCCACAAGGTATTACATGGCTATTTGTTTAGATTTAACTAATGTAAAAGGGAAATGAAAAAGTAGATAATGTAACTAACCTTTTACTTCATGGTATTTGGATTTGGCTTGTTTGGATATTTAACGAGTAGAGTGAAGTGAAGCTTCGATTTAATAGACATGAAAATATGAGGGGGGTCATACCAAAAGTACAAAAATTAAAAATTTTCCCATTCTTCTTTAGAAAAAAGTCAAAATGCAACCTTCTTAACTCACTAAATGACCAAAAAAAAAAATTTACTTTTTACGGAAAAAAAAGTCATAAAGATTCCTTATCAAGTCACTACATACTAAAATCCATCACCTTATGATTAGACCCCATCATATTTTATTCTCCCTTGATTTGACGCTTCACTTCACATTAATTTATAATACCATAAACCAAACAGGCCTGCATGTTCGATAACTTTACTCATAAAGCAAAGTTAAGTTAAATGAAGCCTCAAATTAAGAAAGAATAAAATATAATAGGGCCTAATTATAATGTGGTGACTTTTTATCAGTAGCCTAATAAGGGTAGAGCTAGCAAAATCCAACCCAACCCGCCAACCCGGCCCGACCCAACCCACTTCTGACCCGCCTAACCCAACCCGTTTGAAATACAAGTCGGGTTAGGGTTAAGATTTACCAACCCGTACAAAAACAGGCCGGATTGGGGTTGACCCGTCTAACCCGCCCTAACTCGTTTGACCCATTTAGATTTTATTAAATTACCATGACTTTCCAATTTTCATGTGACTTTTTTTATTCATGTGGGCTATGAACTATGTACTCTTAATCTTTTGTAAATGAGTTATGTAAAATTTTAACAGTTAAAATATAAAACTAATTTTTTTATTTGAAAATATGATGTTTTTGTAGTTGAAATATTGATATTTGTTTTTTTATTTTTATGTTGGCATATAATTTACATTTAAAATATTGATATGAATGAAATACAATATCGTTGATGAGTCTTATACTTATACTTAAATATAGAAGTATAAGATTAAATAAATATTGAAAAGGGATTATCTCAAATTCTCAATAACCGGGCTAAAAAATATTTATAGATTCCCCATTTTTCACACGTTGAAAATTAATAAATTATAAATTCATGCTCAATGCAATATTTTAAATGAATCTAGATGTAAAGAGAGCTTTATAAATGAAATTAGGCTACATAAAATGAGTTCAACCATACACACAATGGGAATTAAATATGTTAGATCAGGTCAGCCCGACCCAACCCACATCAAATTCAGATTAGGCGGGTCGGGTGGTGTCGGGTTGACCCGCCACGAGTGCAGGTTTAAGGTTTCCAATCCTTTTTAAAAATGGGTAAAGTTAGGGTTGGAACCAACAAATTCAGGTTCGGGTTAACCCGACCCGAATTTGGACAACCCAACCCGTTTGCCAGTCTAGATAAGGGATGATTTTTTGTCATTTAATGGCTCGCAAATGTTGCATTTTGACTCCTAAACGTAAGAGGGAAATTTTTGTGAGTTTTTATATGACCCACTCATCTTTTCATGTCTTGTTAGGATTTTGAATACTGGCTAATTCATGGGTTATGGACAAAACTCGATTCCATTATGAGTAGTAACTTTCATATTTTTAGTATTGCACTGTAATGTGTCACCGGATGCACTTTAGTAAAGAAATTCAAGAAATTCGTCAAGCAAATCAAACAAGAGATAGAACAGCTGCTGGCTTGAGTGAGCCCCTTCTCCGCTTGAGTGAGCCTGATGAGAATGCCAAGATAGAACTGATGCCCACTCGAGCGAACCACTTGTCCAGTCGAGCAAGCAACGCAAAATCCTAAACCGACTTTTGTGAATTCCTTTCTCGTTTCAACTGAGATTACTTGTTTCAGCCCTAATTATATTCTATCTTTAAGCCATGCATTCTAGGCTATTTAAAGCCTTGTCTTGAGAACCCTAGATATGCCATCTCCCTAATCCTAAACCCAAAATACCTATTGGAGATCTTCTTCTCTCTAGAGCAACGATTGAAGGGTTCTACAAAACCATAAAGCTTTTGCTTCCAAAGAATTTTGCTTCTACTCTCTCTTAGAAGAGTGTGCATCCAAAGCATCAAGGAGGGTTGCGTCAAGCACTGGGAATGGTGAATAATGTGTTTGTCAACAAGAAGAACTACAATCCTTAGTTGAGGTCAATTGAGAAAAATGGTTGTGAATATATCTTGTAACTATGCAATTCACTGGCGATTGGATTTCCTTGGATCGAGGAAATTGGTCTCGTGATTTTTCCCATGTTCGGGTTTTCCATGTAAAAAATCTCGGTGTCTTCTTGCGTGGTTAATTGATTTAATTTAAGTTCTTTGAATTTTCGCTTGTTTGAACTGCACAATAGAAATCTAATTGGGACCATGAACCTCATCTTGCCAGTTCTGAAGCCTCATGTCCCTTAAATGTGAGGCTACACTTCACTTTATTAGTGAAGTTACCAAACAAGAAGAAGTATTAAAACCAGAGACGTTGACATTTTACTCTACCTACATCTAGATGGAGAAAGCAGTGAAGAGTAAAACCTATGACGTGACATAAAGTTTACTGTCTACCCCACTTTTGTGCACTTCCAATTACTCTCCCAAGTGAAAAAACGAAAAGGAGTAAATTTTTATCATGTTGCTTTTCAACTTTCCACTCCCATTATCTTTACACATGATTTGATCATTTATTTTTCTTTTACACATCACTAAAGGGAAATCAGCAATCCCTAAGGGAAGGAGTAAAGGGAAATAAAGGGTCAAATCAAAGTACAGGAAATGAATAGAGGGTGGACAGAAAATCCACTACATGACACAAAGCCCAAGATGCCAATCCCAAGTTATCGCAAATTTTTATTTTTTTTCAATTGTAACTTTAAAAAGGTAAAACTGGGGTGGAGAGAAATATTTATGTCACATTAATGGTTTTTTCTCAACTCCACCTTTGGAATATAATCAAGGCTAAAGTAACAATGTCATCCCAGTGGCTTTACTCTACTACACTTTAGCATACAAACATCGTGATGTGGCTCGGCCAATCACATTATGTACTTTTTCAACCCTCTTTTACCCTACTTCAATGCAAACAAAGACACCCCAAAATATTGACAAAGCAAGGTAAAAGGCTCATTTTCTTTCAAAATCAAGTTTACTCTCCCCTCCACATTTCCATCCAAACAACAATGAAGTAAAACGATATCATCTCCCCTTTTACTCATTTTAGTTTTTCCATTCAAATAATATGAAGTAAAACTGTCACATCATGTACATGTTTACTCTCCTTCATGTTAGACAATTCAAAATAGCCCTTGAAGAGAGGAAGAAATATAGGACATGATGTGACATGTTTTACTTGCCCCAATTTGGATGGAAAAAGTGAAGTGAGAAGTAAAGTGATAATACAAAGTTTTTTTTTTACTGCAACCAGTTTGGATGGAAAAAGTAGATTGGATATATAAAATTGTGATGTGGAACCACTAGCCCTCTTGCTTTTCTTTTTGGCACTTTTTATTTTACTACAAACAAGGGTGATAATTTTAAGAGAAGTAAACATTGTTTAAAAAAAAACCGTTTTCTACTTTAACCCCTTCATTTTTACCTTATTCATAATTTGACCACCACATTGTCTAGCACAAGTAATAGTAAAGGTAGCATTTAAGATAGCATGTGATGCGACTTTCTTTATTTCACTATGTTTGGGTGAAAAAAGGGAAGTGGGGAAGTAAAAATTATGAGGGATCTCTTTATTTTTTTTATTCTTTTCCCTTGATGTTACCCTTACCCCCATGAAACCCCAATCATTGGCATGGAAAAGAGACCCTAGCATTCTCACACTCCACAGCAAAGTGTCAAAAAAGAAAGGAAAGAAAAGAAGAAGATGAAAAGCAGCACAACAGCAAGTGAGCAAAAGTCAGTGGCCAACACAGCCGACAAGTAGCAATCAGCGTCACATCCAAAAGCCTCTACTATCGACCTCCAGGTACCCATCCTCCCCACCCCCAAAAATATTTAGCCTACAACTTCTAACTTTTTTTTCCATTGCTCTCTGTCTACTATTGAAAGTGTAAGGTTCCGAATCCCGCTAATCCTAATCTACATTAATTAATCGCATTCTATGTTAATTAAAACTTGTTAAGCTTAATCTAGTTTAAATACGATTGGGTTTTGGTCCTGGACAGGGAGTTGAGTGGAGTTTGGACTTTAACTCCGTGGTTGAAGACCTTTTTGTAAATTGACCTTGCATCTTATGGGCACCTCGTCAATCCCTCCTTGTGTAATTTTTCGAGTAGATCATCTTTCGTGTTGGGCTTGATTTGATCCGAACTCATTCTAGGCCAAATGAGGTCCATTTGGCCTAAAATAAGATTTAATGGAAAAATGTGAACTTGCATGCAACTGCAGGAAAATTTATGTTTAAAAGAGGGGAACTCAACATTCCTTCCTCTTTTCATCCTTTTGTTTGGCTGCTGGAGCTGTTCTTTCTCTCTCTCTTCCTTAATCTTCATCTTCACTTCACAATCTAGGGAGCTACTAGGATGGGGAGATCATGCATGCATTGGTAGAGACTTTCCTTCTTCTTCTTCTTTGTGCATTTCTCCCATTAGAGTATTCCCTTCTCCAAGCTACAGCTACATAGCGTAAGGATTTACCTCCATTTCATGCATTTGGGTTTGTTAGAGAATTAAGGACCCAAGTACATGACATGCATACCATTCCATGTCCCATTCATCAATTGTATGTTTTACTTGTAGAGTACCCACTCTCATTTGGAGGTTTTCCCTTGGCCACCCAACAAGAAGGACTTAGGAAAGGGCAAACACTGTTAAGAGGCAAGTATTAGAGTTTATATGTACTGCATGTGTGATTAAGTTATGGATTCATGGGTTAGATTTCTAAATTCTCAATTTCAATCATTTTCATTGTTTAATGGCGTACAAATGTGGGATGGGTTGAGTTAGAGTGATAAAAATGGGATAGAAGAGTTGTGGGTATTGAACACCATCAAGTATACTATAATCAAGTCATGTAAACTCCTTACAACTCAGATTCTATATTGATCCTACAATAAAACTAAGCTACAGAACCGAGTTCAGATTTCTGAAGTGTACGGCGAAGCCACGGCTAAGTCGTACATGTTTACGGCTCAAAGTCCCGAGAGCAACAAAACTGGCTTTTGTACTGCGGATTACCCACTGCTACACTGTGAAATGGACTACGGCTAAGCCGTATCCAGCCCGTGCCTAAGCCATAAGCCTTCTTACGGCGGACTTTCCAGAGAACTTGAAAACTCATTTCCTTCTACGGCTTGCACACGGCTACACTGTGAAATGCCTTACGGCTAAGCCGTAACCCAACCGTAACCTAGCCGTAGGCTTAGCACGGCTAAGCCGCAGGCTGATATACGGCTAAGCCGTAAATGCGTCGGAACTGTTTGGGAAAACATGAACCACTCGGCTAAGCCGTAACCTTATATACGGCTAAGCCGTATGAACCCAGTGAATTTAGGATGTTAGGAATTCTTCATTGACCTTATAGGGCCTCAGTATTGGCACCTTCTTACCACTACACTGGCCCAACTGTAATGATACGTTAAGAGGATAAACGAATTCCAGATGATTTCACCAAAGTCAAGTCATGGATGTTAGCATAAGAAGGGGGTGTCCTTTACGCATATAAGGTATTACCAAGACGTGGTAACACAATGACACCGTACGTTTTATGAGAACATCGTGTTGAATGTCCTTGGGGATCATGGGCTACCTGATACAGAGTGAATAGTGACTTCTTAAATAACCACTCAATCCGAATGCATTCATATTATTAAATTCCATGCCTTCAACATGATTTGTTTATGCATTTTCTCTCTAGTCAAACCCTGAGGCTATTCAGACCTGAGCTTCCAATGAGTACATGTCTGACAAGCCAAAGCTTTTACTGAGTGCGTGCTTGCTATCCATAAGGGGATAGTCAAGGTTCAAGCCTTATAGCGAATATGCACCTGCTTTGTTTAATTATTCGTCTGTTTCACAACCGATTATACTTTCAGACTATTGTTCCTGGTATGATATGACTTGTATGATTGAATTCGAGTCGGCACCACTTAGCTTGCGCCCTTTAGGTATTATTATGTCACTACTGCAGTAGGTTTGCGGGGGAGTTGTCGGCACTCCTCGAGAAGCTGGCTTGATCTCCTAGCGACCCATATATATGTATGCTCCCTTTTTGGGAGAATGGAGCCTCGTGGATGCCAATTAGTGTGTACGACGTCTTGATTTTTGATTCCTCACTTGTTGTTACTCATGCATATTATTGCTCTTCTATCCAATGTATATTAATAAGTCATCCGATATATACTATGCTAGTTTCACATGCTCAATAGTTGCTTAACCGTCGTGTTAACAATGTTACCCTTGGTATTGCAGGTACAGAACCCAATTCCAACCCGGTTGCTGACGCGCCCCCGGAGAGTGCCCCAATGGTACCTCGGGGTATAGATGAATGGAAGAATGGCAATATCTTTTATTAGTCATCCTAAGGAGAGCGTTAACTTAATTTGAGGTGTTCCGTCGAAATTGGCCTTCCAATGGGAATGTGCAGATGGGATCTTTTGTACTTAACTTCCTCAAGTAATAGTTGGATTGTAGGAATGTCATTAAAGACTTAACTACTGATCTCTATATATATATCCATGAATATCTGAGGATATGCTTCTCTTGTTTCGCTTTTGATCATTACACAGTATTTTACAGGAGTTCGTCATGATGAGTTATATTCTTGCGTGTGTTGATATTCCTCACACGTTCCTGTGGAATCTCCCTTGTAGAAATTCGTGCACAATTCTTCAGAGCACGAATTACTATGGGATTACGTATCCACAACCTGGGGGCCCACTCAAATCCCCAATTCCCGGGATCGGGGCATGACAGAAAGCTCCAAAAGCAAAAACCTTTTTCTATTCATTTACTCTCTCTCTCTCTCTTTCTCTCTCTCTCTCTCTCCCCAAAGTAGCCAAAGAACTATTTGTCATTATGCTTCTCACCCCGAGCAAAAAGCTTCAAGACTGCAGGTGTTCATATTTATATTTTTTTTAATCTCATAATGCATAAATCTATTCTTTTTTTCTTCAGGTATAAGCATTTTATTCATAGCTTTTTTTTTTTTAATCAAGAACAAAATACCAGAATTGACCAAAAGGCCAAAACGTTCCACTATAACCCCAAACCAGCTATGCTGCATAGATACTTCAAAATAGGCAACATAGTGTATTGTATTATATTAGATACTTCATTTTTTATGTGTAAAATCCATGTCCCATTATGTCCATGGCATGTCCTTACCATATTCATGTCGTATATTGGCATCATAGCAATCAGAACAAAACTGACTACAATGTCGAGAGTAAGATCCACTAAATGACAAAAAAGTTACTCCTCCCCAAGTTATGCCAATTTGCCATTTAGTCAAGCAGGATACTAACTTGAAAATATTTATCGACTTGGTGGTCATACTAATAAACTGAATTTGAAAGGACAAAACTTCCCTAACAAATTTTACTACTAACAAGCAGAAATTGAAAGGTAAGAAGATATGAATTGTGATGATGATGAGCCATGAGTCTGAAGAGAGGCTGCACATGGAATGGGTGAAGAGGTTGGAGAAGAATGTTGACTTAGGGAATTAGTTTGAGGCTGACAAGATCATGCAGCTAGATACAGCTCTTGGTTTGCATCTTAGGCAGATTACCATATCATTACAAAACAGGTGTGGTAGAAGGAAGAACAAACAATTGTACGACTATTATCTCCAGAAAAGACAATTTGAAGCAATGTGGGTAAACAAGGAATCTCTAGAAGCTCAAAACAAGAAACTTCAAGGAGAAAGGCGATGAGATTTTCGCTTGTGATTTTGTACTGAATTGTTCAGTTGATTACAGGTGTCTACTGAAAAATACAAATTGGGTCCATAGTTCCATGGGCAGTAAAGAAGAATCTAAAATTTGCACCAATAGAACATGAAAATAACATCACTTACTGAATGATTTTTGTGCAATATCACATAAAAGGGCACATTTGAAACTTGCATTCATTCTTCTCGGTCAAACACCATTATGGTAACAATTTTTTGGCCAACACCCTACCAATTAAGTCGGACTCTTAAAAACCCTGCACGATCAAAATCATTTTTTTTTTCCCACACTTTCTGTATAAGAGTTTACCATAAACAGTGCCTTTTAATCTACACTTTTCCCACTCAACTAGTATTTACCTCATACTATTCAAGCAAGATTCAAAGATACCTCTATCTTCAGTTACACATATCATGATGAGACATCCATTTCACCTTTTACTTTACACATGTAACCAGGAATCTAAAAGATGCAGTATTTGGTACTATTCAAACAAGGATTCAAAGATGCCTCTACCTTCACTCCACAAATGTAAACAAACATGTAAAAGAAAAAATATTTGGTGAAGTAATGTTTGTGATTGGCATATATGAGGCAAAGTGAGCGAAAGAGAGAACCAAGATAACCATATATGAGGCAGGCATATTATTTCTAGTTTCTACCAGGAAAACCACTTTCAGTTTATGCATTGCTAGCAGAAGTGTTGCTAATTGAGGCTCTGTTAGCCACTGCACCATTCCATGATGAACAAATCACTGGGAATAAAGATAGTCGTATGTGTGGGTGGGGTGGGTGTGGGGAAGATACCCAGTGGGTGGCTGTTGGGGACATACCCTTGCCTTCCAAAAGTCTGGGAGGGTCGGCTCTAAAGTTCATCCTTGCTTAGAGTAACTCTGAGCCTGTGGGGTGAGGTGCCAAGGAGTGTCCTTCAACTTCCTGACTGCATTGGGTCCGTAGTCGTCTACAAGATGGCTAAGAGGAGGGTGGATGGGGTCATCGGTGAGCCCATTCTCACTTCTCACGGCCGGGATAGTTGAGGTGCAAAGCTGTGAGAAAGGCAAAGAAGAGGGAAAATGAAGGAAGAATGTCCGTGCAGCCCGGAAGAGTTTGAAATTTGAATTGATGCCTGACTGTAGTGATAGCCAGCAAATCCATTAGTAAATATGTGATGGGAAGTTAAAAAGAGAGTTGATGGCCCACCAATGGATGCAAGCCACGTGTTCCTAGATGTGATGGAAAGGCTACTGGCTGCTGGGAGAGTGGACTTGCAATTATTGTGATCATCCCCGTCAATAAATGCAATTTCTACGGGATGGGTATACCGCATGCAACTTGGCATAAAAAAATGGATTTTCCCCGCACGAAAGCTCTTTAAGTTGGTCAAAATTTAAAAATTATTAACCAAAAATTATTTGAAAAGGCATAAATATATATATATTGAAATTACCCTGTAGCTTGCAATATCCTAAAGTAATAAAATAACAAATTGAATATCATAGGATTTAATATCTTATTAAGTTTGGATATCGAACTCTCCTAACGATGTAAAGATATCAAATGAATTCAAATTTTTTCACCTATTTTACCACAAAATTATATTTCATCTTCTTCGTTCTTGCATTCTTTAAATTCTTGAATTATTGCTCTTCATCTTCTATCATTTAAAAATTATCTATTTTTATCATTACAAGATATATGTAGCCTCTATCTCATTTTGTAAGGCATAGATAAATTAATTGATGGGGTGTAAAAACCCCTTTTCAATTTCTATTTTTTTAATGGAAATTATAAAACCACTTAACAATATTTAAATCCTTATATATAATGTGAAACCTATAGGAAAATGCCTTCTCATATATGATGAATGACGGTTCCATATTGATTTTGAAATTCATGAATTTTCTAATAAATTGATGGGGTTTATTGCTAAGCTTGAGAAATTGTAAGTTATCCTATAAATGTTAAGTGGAGTGAAATGAGCTTTAAACCAAAACGGGCATCCAGCCCGTAATTCTATCTCTTTTATGAAGTTTTATGTGAGCACACTCATACCGTAGAATGTTTACCCCTTAAATTTTGTAAAACTAAATATAAATTATGAAATTCATAGGATGGAAAATGATTAGTATGTCATGCTAGTAATAACTAGGTATGGGAAAATATTATATCTATCTTACCAATTTAAAGAGTATTACAGTTTTGTAATTCCCTACCATTAGAGTTTTTTATTTTGCTTGATCATTAAATAAAATAAATTATTATGCTCAATTTTAATGGTGGATATTGACATGATAAGTCACAAGAGATACATGAATGAAAGTTCCAATGCTTCATGAAAATACTAAGTTGTAATACCTCACCATCACTATAATCAAAGAATGATCCCTAATGTTATTTTGGAAAGAAGGTTCCTCACCTCGGAAGTGAGAGTGTTTAGGCATTTATATTGTTTTCCTATATATTAGTTATCTTATCTCCATATCTTTCACCTTTAACTTCTTTAATAACACCTTGGTAAAACATAATTTACTTTGCATTCTTATGTTTTATATTGAAAACTAAAAAGCTGATAATTATTTAAAAAAAGCCTTTAGTCTTTTTAAGTACTTTTTTTGTGGCATCATATTATTTTTATAAATATTATAGTATAAGATTTGATAGTATAATATGTTTTTTTAATTAATACAGATTCTCAATTTATGCAAAGAGATGACCTCTATTTTTTATTGATAAAATTCGAATTTGTTCAATATCATACATCATTAATATATCGTAGAGTTTTATATCCTAACTTAATAAGATATTGAACCCTGCAATATCTTACATTTTTTAAATATCGCACAGTTCGATATTCTATTGTTTTAGGATACCACAAGTTTAAAGATAAAATCGACATTTTTCGTATATCATTTCTGGTACAAACAGTTATATGATAAATAACTTTTGGTAGACAGTTTTTTAATATTTGTCTGATTTAAGGGCTTCCATGTAGTAATAATCCATATAAAAAAGAGCAGAACAAATAGAAATGCACAAGGGTTGTGCTGATGTAAGGCTAGTTACCTATTGGGCCTTCTAGGCTTGGGTTAGAAGATATATAGGCTTTTTGGGCGGGTGAAGAACAGGCAAGTCCTGAAAGGAATTATGGTGAAACGGGCCGGACTGGAGTCCCCCAGAAGATCTGAGGAATCCTGGTTAAGAGTTTTGTATGTGGTGGGGCCGGTTTTTGTACCACCCAGATAGATCCACAGTCCATCTAAGATCTGGTAGAGCTAATGGGCCCAACCAATATTTCCATTGCACATTGAATTTGGATTTCCTATTGCGATTGCCTATCTTACACTACCATCGTCCCAACCATCTCATCTCAGCCAATCGATCTAACCCACCAAGTGATCACTATTTATCATCTCTTGGCCAACAAATCTGACTAAATCAAGAGCTGATCACTAGTATCATCTCTCATTCACATGCTAATTCACTCAGAAACCCAAGAATGTCTTACTATCAGCACCCATCAGGCCATCACATCATTGTCATCCATCTACAGGCTACAGCCCATCAAAAAACAGGAAATCTGGGGTTGGACTTTGGACAAGCTGTATTCACAAGCCAACCCAAAAACCAAACAATTTCTAACAGTGTCAGGGAACCTTAAACCCAAAAGAGTCCTAAAAGAGGGTCAACCACAACCCAAATTTTCAATACAAGGTTCCCAACTGAAATTGATCAAAATGACCTTGCTGAAGTGTACTTTAAAGAGAACTAAGAAAACTTAACAGAACAATTTACAAGTAACCCTTACCCACAAATGAACCTCCGGCATGATATTCAGTTGTGGCTAACAACTTTTGGTGGACCTGGCTGCCCTAAATGCTAAGGCACATTTCTTTCCATGTTATGTAACTGTAGTAATGTTTTATCTGCATAGGAACAATTTATAGACAAACGTTCATTGATGGTCTCCGGGGATAATCTGGTGCCATCTTTGAAGGATGAATATAATAGAAGCCCAACGTTTTCAACTTGAGAGACAAAATAAGCACAACTGTACAAGAAATGATCAATGATACATAGTAATAAAATGTTAAAAGTCAAGCTCTTTGGATTTTCAACTGCTCACAAGTCACACACCCAGCTCTACTAAGCGAATATTAGAATCAGAATCTGTACACAAAATGAAGTTGAGTTTTTTAAAGTCAGTATGGAACTGTCTTTAGTTGATTACAACAATCTAATGCAAATCAGAATTAAGTTTACATGGGTTCAAACACAGGTGCAAATTGGCCAACAAATGGCATCCTCTCTGTTGTATTGATTTCATATGGTAAGGGGCACTGAAGACATTGCAGGAATCTGTGAACATATGGGATTGTCAACAACAGATTCCTAACTTGAAGAGATGTTCTGTAGGAAAATATATTACCCCTATATGCATATACAATGGTTCTCATAACTACCCGGGAACAAAATTTATTAGCTCATGAAAAATCCAGTCCCGCAGCAACAGAAGAGCTATCAGTGTGCACTTTACAAAGCTTTTTTTTACACTACACAACAGCTTGAGAGCACATCACGAATCCATGCGACAACAAAATCTTTGCATTGTCACATTTGAAGAAGATTATTCACAGTAACATCAATGGAATTGGTGCGCTGCAAATCCTGCAAAGAAGGCATTATTGGTGGGTGATATGAAATGAGCTTATTAGGTAGCCAATCTGCACAATATAATATATCTTGAGTGACCCACATTTTATCTATCCAAACAATCCATTAGCTAATATGAATGTAAAACACCTAGAAGTTTCTAACAGATAATTCTAACCATCCAGGTTTGCACTCACATATATTGGAAAACTAAAGGAACGGCACTCACTTCTAAAATCAAACAATACCTGAAAAATTATTTCATCAGGGATATGTGGCAGCACGTCCCGTACTGTATTTACCATGGAAAGTATGCCAGGTATATTCTCATTGGCCGTGGGTGAAGTACGCCTAAAATGTAAACCACCCATGTTTCCACTGTATCTGACAGAAGATGATACTGTAGGAATGGAGGAAACTGAGGGTGCATGAGGGTGGGCTGTTGGCCAAAGGTTCCAAGCAGTATCATCAACTGCATTATGAGCATAGGTTTCACCTACAGATGCTAGACGCCTCATCATCATCTGGACTCTGCCAAGCCCAACTGATCTAATTGCAGTTGATGGACCAGCACCATCAAGTCCTCGAGTTGGCCAAGCGTGCGCCCAACTTGGATCAAGCTCCACCCCTCTGCAAAATCAAAGAAAAAGTGGAGGAATATCAGAAAATGTAGGCCTATGGAAAAAGCAAGGTAAAAAATTAACATATCACAAAATGTTAGTGAATGATATGGACATTGTAAACGCTTAAAAAATGGATGAGGCAGGCAGAGCTGATGGAGAAAATTCCTGAGAAAATGAAGGAAAGGAAAGATGAACATCAAGGGAAGATGTGGGAAAGACGCCAAGAAGGAGCCCATCACTGGCTTCGATGCCAAAGATGGGGCCCTGATGCCACAAGAACACCCTGACCCCAAGGCATCCCAGTGAAAGGAGTATATTCTCTAAAACTGGGGTACGCCAACACCAAAGGTGCACCCTGATGCCGGACAGCGCCAGAAATGGCCTGGACGCCACAAGAAACCAGTCACCATGTCTGACATTTGTTTGACTTGTTCCACATGTTGAAAGGACAAAAGTTTTTTTCTTTTCCCCTTCTCCTTTTTGAATGGAAGAAGAAAGTTATTTTTTATTCTTGCATCTCAACAGAAATTACATATGCATGTACCCAACAAACAGGTTTCTAATATACTTCTTTAATATGCATTTTAATCGGATTAAGCTGAATTGATGATATCATGTATTCCATGAAAATCTCATAATATAGCCTGCCTATGGTGAAAGGAAATCAGTTTGAGAGACAATTTCCACATCAGAAACATTTTCCATGCCTTGGCATCTCAGGAAGCTGCCACCAACAACCAGGTACATTGGTTGCACATTCCATCATCCACAGACAAGGAGATAAAGGATTTGAGCTCCGGTTTGCATGCCTCATAACCACTGTTAAGAGTCTTCCTGTCACACAGAGTGGCATCCAACAGGAAAAAATGAAAATAACAAACCTCTGAAGGAGGTTATATCATCCTTTGCCTGTCATTTGGGGCCACTTCAGAAAAAATTTAGTCTGGATAGACACAGACGCTTCAATCTTTTGTACATAAAATATTTATAATAAAAAAAAAGCACCTTCCAAATAGGCCAACTCATTGGTTTAAAACAGTTAAGCTCTTCAGAAAAAAGTTACTCAATTACAGTGAGCATAGCTCATGATAAAAAAATAAATAAATAAATAATAATAAAAAGGCATGGTATCTAGCACCAAATCTTTAAACAATGATAAACATTGGATATACAGACCAAACATATTTAGGGCTCCACAAGTTGTTAGCTGTTCTTTTAAACAAAAATCCAGGGTGGGTAAATGAAAGAAGTACAGTTGGAAATGAATTCACATGCCACAACACACCTAAATTTCAAGACACAAGTTTCAATGTAAATTTGAGAAAAAAAAATCACAAAACAGCGCAAATCTTAATTTAGAGTAATAAAAATCTTTCCAAGTTAGAGAGAGAGGTCAAGAAGCCAAACCTCCATACACTACCATCAGTAGGACTCTGTTGCTGGTTAGGGAATGCCCCTGAAGGCGGGGCAAGACCAGATATGCTTTGGTGGTTAATTTCATTACTTAGTTGCCGGGCTAGTTGCTCATCGTTCAAGAGATCTCCAGGATGAGAGTTTGTATAATCTCTACGGATATTCATAAATAATGGCCTTCGACAAGTAGGGCATGAATACACCTCACTACGGCCTTGATCCAACCTAGAAAGGTGACGTAAACATTACATAAATACAGGATCCAAGTGCAAGCAGGAAGAACAAGATTACAAATAACAAATAATGATAAAAATAATAAACAAAAAGAGGTAACATCTCTGAATACAAGCTATCAAATTGAAAACAAACAACTGCAAGAACTTCTAATTAACAGCCCCAAACCACAGCAGAAACAATTTTCGTATAAATAAAAAAAATCATAGACAAACATAATAGTAGTGATAAAAGCAATTATCAGAAAGATATCAATTACAACAACAGAGGAAACTCGTAAATTAACAGCTCCAATGAAATGCGAAAGGCAACCTAATGATGTTCCCGGTTCCCATTGAAGCAACATGGCATCATGCCCCGTGATAACATGGCATCATGCTAAGCAATCCCTTTGCAATTTTTTGCCATGGCAAGCGAGTGTAACTTCTTAGAGTGAATACCATTTCCAAGGAAGGATTTTGAAACTTGGAAAAACTGATAACTTTAGTGCCCGTTTGGATTTGTGCAGAATAAATTATTTACAGATTTAGATATTGACAGTAAAATAGAATAAAATAAATATTGTGATATTATAATTGTTGTTATTTAGCAGAACCAGGAGAATTCAATGGATTCAGAATTGAGTTGTTTGGCATGTGCTGCATATGTAATATATTTTGAAATTAGAACTTTACATTTGCTTTTGAATTTATCTTAAACAATATTTTATCAATAATACCACAATATTTTTAAAATAATGTTAACAATGAAAATAACCCAAGAATAACCATATGTTGGAAACTTTGGAAAAAACTTAAAAGTAGTTGGAATAATATTTTGCATTTCCAACAAAAAATAGTTATTTATTTCTTATTTCAATTGCTTAGAAATAATTTATATTACAACCATATGACTCAATGATATAATGGGTAATGAATTCAAGTGAAGTAGGTTCGCTTTAATTTGTCAGAATTCAATTTCAGACAAATAAATAAACCCTACTATACTTTCGAGCAGTGTTTTGAAAAGCGCGCGCCTGGGCGCAAGGCGCATCAAGTCGCAGCAGCTGCGCTTCAACTCAACTGAGTCGAGGCACATTCAATGAGGCGCCGATTAGGCGCGCGCCTTATGCGCCTGGGGAGTAGGCGCAGGCAATGAGGCGCAGGCTTTATATTAGCTGGGGCCTTGAAATAGTATAGAGAAAAGGGAAGGGTTTAAATGTAAATTGCGTAAGTTATAAAAGGGACGATGCCCCGTGCCCTAATCCGCTGCAGCGAAAAGAAAGGGGCAGCGCCGTTCTCGCCAGGGAGGAGAAAAAGAAAACGAAAGGAGAAGAAAGAAGCAGCAGCAAGAAAGGGGCAGCGCCGTTCTCGCCAGGGAGGAGAAAAAGAAAACGAAAGGAGAAGAAAGAAGCAGCAGCTCCCACGTCCGGCGAAGGGTCACGTCCGGTAGGCCACGTCCGTCAAAGCACCACATCTAGCGAGGTATGCTTTGTTTTGTTACTGCTGTTTGTTGTGTTTTCTTTTTCTGCAGCCCACGTCCGGCTTGTTCTTCTTTGCATTTTCCTTTCTTTCTTTCTTTCTGTCGCCCACGAACTCTTTTTTCTTTTCGCTGCTGCTGCCCAGTCCTCTTTTCTATTTGCTTTTCTGTTTTTTATTTTTTATTTTTTTCTTCCATGCCTTTTTGCTGCTGCTTTTTCTTTTGCTTCTTTTTGTTTCTGCTTTGTTTTTTTTTTCTCATGCCTTTTTGCTACTACTATCTGCCTTCTATTTTTCCTACTGCTATCTGTTGCTGTTGCTGCTCTTTTTTTTTTTTTCTGTTTCTGCTTCTATCTATTGCTGGCTTGCTGCTATCTGTTTTTTTTTTTTTTTTTTTTGGCCGTCTGCTATTTGCTGCTGCTGCTGCATTTTTTTTTCTGCTTCTGCTTCTATCTGTTGCTGCTATCTGCTTTTTTCTTTTTTTTATGGCTGTCTGCTATCTGCTACTACTGTTTTTTTTTTTCTGTTTTGGCTGCTATCTGTTGCTGCTATCTGCTTTTTTTTTTTTTTTTGGCTGCTGTCCGTTATCTGCTGCTGCTGCTGCTGCTGCTATCTGCTTGTTTATTTTGCTGTCTGCTATCCAGCTGTTGTTGCTATCTGCATTTTTCTTCCTGTTTTGCATGTTTTTTGCTGCTGTCATTTCTATTTTTGCAGGTTTTTTTTTTTTGCTACTGTTTGTTTGTTTTTACTGCTGCTGCTCTTTGTTTTTTTGCTGCTACTGCTACTGTTTGTTTTCTCATCTCTAGATTTCTATTTTGCATGAATATTCATTTGGTGTTGATAATGTATTTGTCTGTGTATATTGACTGCCATGTTGATTATTGCCTTTTTGGTATCAAAATATGTCTGCAGGGCTGGATTAATTGTTTATCCATAATGTGCACCTTGCTTCAAAGAAGCCCGCGCCTCGCCTTGCGCATTGCGCTTAAGCCCCAGGATACCTTTAGCGCCTTGATGCGCCTCACGCCTTCAAAAACACCACTTTCGAGACAGAAACTCATGATAACGTAGGTTCGTTTGAATATCTAGTCATTCAATTCCATACAAACAAACCAGCTCTATTATATTCTCATAAGGAATTCATGGTAAAATGGGTTCTTTTGAATCCTAGGAATTCAATTCCATCCAAACAAACAGACCATGTATTCTACAGAATTAATGGGTTTTGGACATTGGTAGTAGCATTATAATGGATTACTAGAAGTAATTCCATCCAAACAAAACAGACCCTCCTCTCATCTCCTGCTTATTCCTTCACCATTCATTTCTACAATAATCATCCACTGAAAACCCATTTACTATGAAGACCTAGGAATTTAATTTCATAGGAAAAAACGATCCCTAAAAGCTAGAGGATATGGAGACTTGGAGAGGGAAATAAAGGGTTTGGGAGAGGGAGGAAAAGAGAATAGGAAAGGGCAAGGGAGGGAAGAGGGAGAAACCAGGTAGGGCGAGAGAGAGAGAGAGAGAGAGAGAGAGAGAGAGAGAGAGAGGGTCTAGGAGAGGGAGAGGAGCAGAGAAGAGGAATAAGGAGATGGAGAGAGAAGAGAAGATGCTAGAGAAGAAGGAAAGGGCGATGGACAAACAGAAGGGCATGACTCGTGACGGAAGAAAAGAGGAAGAAGAAGATAAGATGGTGGAAATGAGGCAAGAGAGAAGTGAAGGAGAGGTACTTGATTGTTGCTTGCTGAGGAGAGCCCCATAGAATGAGAGATATTATTCTTACAGATTTTCTCCTACAGGGATGGGGTGAAGGAAGAAATCATTGCATTTTTAGTAGAAAAGAAAAGACTTTTGTTCCTTTTCATCTGTTATCCAAATGCCTCTTAACAAGAGGATAAGCAAATTATATTTAAAATAGAAAATCCTTGTACTTTCTTGTGCTTCCAAACAGATCCTTAAGAAAGTGTCCATGTCACACTATAAATAAATACTCATGAAAACATTATAGATGCTATATAAATGAATGCGAGCATCAAATTAATAGATCATACCAAGACTTTAAGCACGTAAGGTGAAAAAGGTGATTGCAATATAACTTTTTAGCTCTAACCATTGGTTCCTGTAAATCACACAAACGATCACCTCCAATGCAGCTGATTTATGTATAACTACAAATATAACAAATGAGAAATAATCTTACCCTGCAAATAGCACATTCATCATTATATGCTTGCAATTCTTGAGTTGTGGCATCAGGAAGTGCCCCATGGAGGGTACTAAAGGCCCTTTTTAACTTGAAAAATCCTTTGATCCGTTTGAAAATGGCACTTACCAAAGCCTGTTCATTGTGCAAATAAATTAAGTGTCGAAAAAGCAACACCTGCAAATATTCTAATGATCGACATGAAAGGTTAAGACACACAGCTGAACAAAAGTATTAATAGAAACATTTACACGTATGATGAGGAAAAGGACAGCATCCACAAAATGGAACCCCACTCCATGAAGCGACCAAACAAACAAGTAATGACCAACTGCCGTTAGCAAGGTCATCAAGTCTAAGCAAAATCCAAGGTTTCTGATAAGTATGCCCTTACATTCCCAAAAAGAACCTGAAACAAAATGTGAAAAAGCCTCATTTTTTAACAATATAAGAAGCATCATCTTACTACATAAACCAAATAACTATAGGGGCGGTTTGCATAGGGTAGAGTAAAATGGAGTAGAGCAAACCCAAAATCAAGAAACACTAATATTTGATGGGTTTATAATGACTTTTTGTTTTTAGTTGCTTGATATGGAATCTTTTTGACTTTTTGTATAAAACGTAGAGATTTTTTTATAATTTAGTAATGACTTCTTTACTTTTTTTTAAAAAAGGAGGGAACTTTGAATTTTTAAGAAAAATAAGGGGGGAAATTTGAATTTCAAATATTTTGTTTTACTCTACTCTGCCTCACAAACAAACAGGCCCTATTAAAGCCTCAGACTAAACTACTGTGAATCTGAAATATGACCCAGGAATTATTCGTCACAAAAGACATTCAACACAAACTGTTACTATTCTAGTCCATTACTCCACATAGGCATGGATCCAGACGTCAAGTATGATCATAAATATTTGAGCAATATAAGGACACCAACACTAAAATTCTACACGCAAAGACATAGTGTCCACATGAATACACAGCTCACCCATATGATCATTGGATGAAAATGACGATACATAAAGATCCAGTGCTACTAACACCAAGGTTCCAGTATTTTCAGAACAAATCGGTTGCATTCTGTTGGGAGTACGGGGGACAATTAAATAATGGCTATTACAATAAATGAAACCCAAAGGATACACATATATATAACAAGCATGATTGGCACTGAAATTGTTAAAGAGTACCAGCCACTAATCTACCCAGCAGTCGTGGTTGTTGGCAATCTGAGTTATCCACTGAATGGCGGTGCCACATGTCAAGGAGTTGGAATCCATGAACCATAATGGCCTACAAGGTAATATCGAGTACCAAACTTGTCAGCCTGTGAAGTAAATGCTTTCACAAGAAAGCTTTTGTGTGATGAAATGAGTTAGTAATTCAAATGAACTTCATAATAGTACCTGTAGTGTTTCGAATGCAATGCTGAAAGGCTCAAAGAATAGTAACAAACAAATGTCACTAGGTAAAGCTTTGTATATTAGCACACACAACTTTATCCTGCAAGTCACAATCATAGATAAGAAATTTGTCCTAGATGACTTCCATTAAAATATCATAGACGAACAGTGTAGTTTTAAATGTTTCTCTTTGTCACTAAATTGTAAACCGCCTATATAGATACCAGTATAGCAGATCATCAGTGATCAGACATCTAATAATCAGTCCATGTCATTGTGATATATTGGACCATGTCAGTGTGATTTATTTCCCATATCAGTGCGAATTCATGTTGCCTATATAGAAGGTGAACCATGCATATGTAGAATCTAATGGAAAACCTTAATGTTTGTATTACTTGTAATTTTAAGATATGATAGCAGACAAAACCATATCTTAGTGTAAATGTCCATTATAGTTGAGGTATAAATTTTTCAAAATCATGGTTCTCAATCGTAAACAATGCAAAATCATTGAAATGGCACATTCGGGCAGAAAACAGCCAATATTTCAAAAAAATATAAGCAAAAACTTTTCATAAACATTGTAAAGAATAAAAAAGAAAAGAATAGATTCGCCAAAGTCTTGTTTTTTAGTGAAATATATATATATATATTTGAAAATCATCAAAAGGAAAGGAAAAAAGGTGCAAGCATCAGGGCTTATATGGGAATGTCAAAAACAAGCATCAGCTGACATATGCAACCATAATGAACAAAGATAGGTAACATGTGCAGCCTTTAAACCCTTGGGATTTTACCATTCAACAGTAAACAAAACTCAAAAATCATCTGCTAGTATCAAAATGAAACCATTAATAAGTGACTCTTACACATTTTAGGCTTCATTCTCTCGTCATCATAACAGGTTATCAACAACTAGTTTTAGGAGGAAAAGCAGTGGTTCCTATGAAACTTTTGTGCTGTGAGAGGTTGAATTGTTGTAAAATGTCCTTTGTTGTTCCAGTAATTGTGATAGATAATGTGTGCATGTAGAGAAAGAGAGTGAGTGAGTGACTTCACTTTATGTATATAGCGATGGAAAGAACATATATTTCACAAAAAGAAAACAAAGAACGAAGCGATTAGTCATTCTTATTAGCAGACAATATCCTCCTCCAAATAAACTATCAGCATTATAGAGCAACACAAAAAATTTCACAATAGCTATTTAAAAGACATTCCGCAGCGGCGGCCGCATGACATATGCTTACAACATACACTCTTTGCATGAATAACAAAACAAGGCACGAATTCGACCGCGGTACTAATGAAAATTAAAAGCCCAAATTTACAATGATGCAGAGCAGGTCATGAAGCAATACCAAAGTAAATCGACAGCGAAAACCAACAACAAGACGGAAAAAACACGAAAACACGCCCATGGAGTCGCAGAAGGGGATGCATTCAGCCGTTCGAGCCGCTCCTTGGCCAATGATTGGAACACCTGTGGACAAGGTACACAAAGCTTTGTATTAAAAACAAAATGCCATTCATTCGTTTTGCACTGCTAAGCCTAAAACAAGCACGTTTCGCACATAATACCTTCAAGGAACAGAGAACAGCGAACCAAGACAACCAAAGTGCTGCTTGGAAACCGGTCGGTTGCACTACTAAAAGTAGAAACATTCCCTGGTCACACATGCATGAAAATATCAATAGAAAGCTAGAGAGAGAGAAAGCTAGAGAGAGAGAGCGCTTCACAGAATTACCTTGTAAAGAACATAGTTGAAAATGCATTCCAGCACTTTCCGGCTCTCGGGTGGATGCAGCTGCACGAAGAACAGAGTCTGCATGCGAAGAGAAAGGTATTGGACAAAACAATGCAAGCAAATTTACCCACTGCAAGCAGTTCAGGAACGTGTGGAAAAATGGCATACCAGGAGACTCAGAATGAGCAGTATAAATGCATTAAGGGCAAAGTTCAGGAGCAAAATCACCGTGACATAGGAACCCAAAAGTAGCTCCAGCACATGAGAGGCATTCCCTGGATGGACACCCTCTTCGCCAATCAATCCGCCCAGTTTCATATTTCCCAGCGCTATGTAAGCCCACCATTGCAGCGCTAGGGCACTGATCGCCGTAGCAACGGCATAGGCAGACAAGTAACCCACACCCATTTCAAGGCAACAATGTCCCCGCACCACAACCCGCCCCGCCGCCCAGAATTCTGTCAAAACCTGTTGTCGCAACCAGTGCCCAGACCCCAAATGTGTGAGAGAAATCTACTTGCAGTTTTGAAAGGGGGAAAATTAGGTCGCTGTTTTGGGTGTGATTAAATTCCCATCGATTGCGATTCTAAGGGAATATTCCCTCTCTTTTTTTTCCTTTTTCTTTCTTTTCTTTTTAATTTTATAAGTATTTCCGTGATATTTTTACCCCATGGAACCATTACCCCTGCGACTCTACAACACACCTACATTGGGCAAGTTAGAGGTAGAGATCACATTTCATCACTCTATTTAGGTGGTTTTATTTCTTGAAAGCATCTAAATTGTATGAAATAAATGAGCGTATGAAAATGTAGCCCTCTCCATATCTTAAATAATAAATGGAGAGAAAGTGATCAATTGGCATAACAAAGTGTCCTTATTTTTATCAATAAAACAACTCATCAAATGACTTTTACTTATTTTTATCACTCTCCTTCCTTTCTTATTCCTCCAATAAAATATGTGTGCATTACTTCTACTTTTTTTCCTTTTTATTTTTTTAAATTTTTTTATTGAGTGTGCTATTCAGATCCCCTTATGTTTGGCACTTATAATCAACACCTTTTAAATACTCGTTGTCCATTTAAGTTGTTGTCAAATTTAAATATTCAAATATTTAATTTAAAATATAAATTAAATTAAATCTACTCTAATTTTGAATAAGACATTTCGTGTGGCTATAACTAAAGGTGTCTCAGGTTTTTCTACACTAATTACATGCCCAAAGATTCAATCAACCTTAGCATTTTTGGCTAAGTAGTGAAAGATTTAAACTCTAAACAATAGGCCAAATATCAAGACTTTTTTTCGTGAACATAATTCTCATAATATGATATTCAAGAAAATAAATTAATTTGATTTTTGATATCAATAATCATTTGGTCATAAGTCAATATGCTAAAATAAAGTAATTTTTAATTCTTCTCTAATCTTCCAAACCCATTATTAAATGTTGTTGGATGTGGAGAGCGACACAAATTCATTAGTTTTAGCATATCATCTTTGAGGAATAATCTAATAACTATTTTATTTGTAAAATTAGATCAAACACATAATCTCAAATTATCAATATTATGTTAAGATATTTTTTATTAAGAGAAATTTCTTTTTGCCCCCACTAAGAAAAAACCCTAGGTCTGCCACTAGTTGCCTCCTATAATCCCTTTTTAAAGATTCACAATCTTAAACCTCTTTTACTAGCTCATACCTATTTATGTTATGGGGAATGTATCCAGGTTGGGTTTAAAAGAGTTTAGCCCAAGCAAAATGCATGTCAACTCTAAATTCAATGCTCAATCAAAGATTCCCTATGGAGGATTCCTTATGGGGTATGTTTTTGTCAACTAATCTAATGCTCAATCAAATGAATCTTCATTATTTGGTACCCCATAAACAATGGTGAATAGAAATCCATTATTCATGAATCACTCTTGAAATAAAAGCCTTGGGTTTAGATTTCAGACATTTGATTCTAATTGACCAAGCCACTCCGGCCCATTGGATCCTCATGCTTTCCTGCAGAGAGGTCATTCTTTCGGCCAGGCCATTTGTTTGTATAGGAATTCAATTCTAGGGGTACTACGAATTTGTAAAAGTGACTAAAATTGAAGATGCTATTACATACTCTCAATAAGGAATCCTTACAACCACAGATTCCTCGTGAATTCCTTCCCTATTACATACCCTTAATAAGGAATCCTCACATCCACATATCCTTGAGAATTCCTTACCTATTATAAAACATACCTCATAAAACCTATTAATACTCTCAAGGAAAATATCCTTGCAAAACTCTAGTTACATAGTAACCTTCTCATTGAAAATATTATGGTCAAGCTTGTCAGTTGACACCATTGTTAGAGTTCATTAGCAAGCTAGAGTCCTAGTCCCTAATTGGCATCTTTGGGCCTGTTTGGCATCATGCTAGTGAGTTGTTCCTATGTTCCCATGAAAAAAAATCTATGGGAAACACGTTTGGTAAGTAAAATTAGTATTCTAAGATTGCATCCCGCTGGAATTATCTCAAAAATCTGACCCGCGGGCTATGAAAATTGAAAACGACTCCAATTCGTTTTTTTTTGGAACCGTCTCGCGGGCGCTCCCGCGCTTCCACGCGGCATAAGAGGACGAGATTCTTCCTCTTCTCAAACGATCCACAGTTTGCTCTTCTGCAGGTATGCAAACGGCTCCAATCCCTTCCTCTGCGTTTTTTCTTTTTTCTCTTCTCCCAGTTCTCTTCCTTCCATCCCTTCCTCTATGTTGTTTCTTTTTTTCCTTAATCTCTCATTCTCTTCTCCCTGTTTTCTTCCATCTCTTCTTCATGTACATGCCCTATGCTTTTTCTTCCTTCCATCTCTTCCTCTTTGTTTATTTTTCCTTAATCTCTCATTCTCTTCTCCCTGTTTTCTTCCATCCTTCATGTACACGCCCTGTGCTTTTTCTTCCTTCCATCCCTTTCTCTTTGTTTTTTCTTTTTTCCCCTTTAATCTCTTTTTCTCTTCTCCCAGCACTGTTAGTTTCATTTTTCTTCCATCCCTTCTTCTTTTTATTCTTCTTTTGTTGATTTCAAACAGGCAATTGTTAGATTGCACGTCAGGCCTAGGATCTACTTATTGCCCGCCTGTAGATTTGGGTCTAGTTGTCGTATTAAGATGTAAGATTTAGGACGAATAAACAATATCTTGTGATTGCAGTCATCGGATCTCCTTGTTGTCTGTAAATTACAACTCTATGATAACATCTGTTTCTCAGTTGCTAGATCTGTAAATTAGCTTTTACAGAGCTTTCATACAAGGATTCAATCTATCCCAAACCCATCTTCTACAACAACATAAAAACCATAAACATTGAAAACATATGCCTAGATCTCTGTTGTTGTTTTTTTTTTATTCCATCCCTTCTTTTTCTGTTTCCTCTTTTTCTCCTTTCATCTTTCTTTCTCTTCTCCCAGCCCCTTGTCCTATCACTTTCTGTTTTTTTTCCATCTCTCTCAGTCGTCTTTCTCTCTCACTCACTCACTCTCTCTTTTTATCTTATTCTCAAATGCTCTCTTGCTCTCTTCTAATTCTTCTCCACTTTTTTGTTTTGTTTTTGTTTTTGTTTTTTTTTATTGGTTTCCTTTTCTCTGCAGATATCCTCTATATTAACAGTTACTCTTTGTAATGCATGTCTTCTTCTATGGACTCAGACTAGACCACTAATTTGGAAATAAGCTGAAAGAGAACCTAGTGCAGTGAATTAAAGAAACAGGGCAAAGGTATGGTGCTTTCTTTTTTGAATTTGCATCACATTTTGTGGAATTGAGTAGACAATCTGTTTTTAATTTTGTATATTGTTGTAGTTGGCTGGCTGTTGTCTAAAGTAATGTGTTTCTTCAATTAGTTCAATAGAGAGCTATTGGATTTGCCATGTGTATTATGCGGCCAAGCAAATGGACAAGTAGAAACTCAAATTATATTTATTTCTACAAGATATTTCAAGATATAAATTTTAGTTAACTACTTGCCTGCTGCATGATCTTGCCAAACTCTGAGCACGATGTCTTCCGACCAGCTTCATCGAGAATCTTGTCGAGCAGTATATCCTGTAGAGCGATGAGTGTAGTTTCCAGCATTTCCAGCCCTGCTTGGTTTGCAAAGGTGAAAATAGGTTGCGCCTGCATCCATTGTAAGCATTGACCAAAAATCAATAGTGCATGCATGACAGTCAATGAGCTTATTGCTGTCTCTAGGCATACTGCTTAATTATAACTTTCATTAGACTCCAATCCGAGTGAATCTCCCTCTCCCCATAGGATTAATCACTTGAAAAGTTGCAATTAAAGTGAATTTTGTATGGTGCCTATATATTCATGGCAGTGTGACATGCAAGGATCCCAGAGTACGAGTTTTGATTAGAGCAATCTATATGGATGCATTATAGTCCGATATAAATACCAAATCAAAACAATGTTCGTGTAAAGTTTGATGGGATAGGCATGTAAATTAAAAAAGCAGGCTAAAGAACAAGAAAGGGGGGGGGCAGCACAATTACATTTGTCTTCATTGAACAGCACATGATTGCATCAGAATGGTGCCACAGGGTTTTCAACAGAGAATCACCCGCTTGAGAGTCCAGACGAAGGAGCTCCATCCCAATATGAAACCTGGAAAACGAGAGCCGAATATGAGAAAAAGAACCTCACACTTGTTTTCACAATGTTGTTATGCAGAATTGGTGGGAGATTTTCAACTGGATGAAAGCCCAAGTTTGAGATGACTTGGAATCTGTACAGAGCCTGACCAATGAATTTACTGCTAGACACAATCACTCTTGTACTAAAGAAGGAATGCAGGAATCACAACAAAATATCAGTGATGAATCTGCAGGAGACAGAAAATTTAGGAAAATGAGGGGCAATGGGGGAGTCATCAATCCAAGTTTCATACAAGGTGCTTATAGCATTCCAATTGAAGTATTCAAGGACCTCCACAACACTCTAGTGTAAATCATATATGGACCTCAGGTATTAGGCTAACAAACAATGTACAGAGGCTAGTTTATGGAACCTGATATTAGGCTCTGTGTAATTGAAATAGGGACCTCAAGTAATGGGCTCACACAAAATGTACTGATGGCTCCAATAAGTCTAAGATCCTCAAATGTTGGTCTTTTAATATACTGAAATTGAACCCTGATTCATTTTGAATTAGCCATAAGATTCATGTGATTATCACAGAATCTTGAAATTATAGACTACCCAAATAAGGTGGTATGAAGTTTTCAGAACATAATTGATGTCAGCATTGAACACTTCTCTAAAGTTTTCAGAACTTAATTGTGGTGCTGACTTTTACCTAAACTTAAAGAAAACCATCTTTCTTTCCCTTTTTTGTGCAAATCATGGGGTGGGCACAGGCATAAACTGAAAAACCCTGCAGCTAAAAAAGATGTACTAGTGCTGGCAACAGTTTATTTTCCTTTTTGCACATCTATAAAGTTTATCCCTCTTTATCTCTCGCATGTCTCTCTCTAGATTTTCTCTCACAAAATACCTATCAGATACATGTTTCTTCATCCATTCTCAAAATGATATGGCCAGTGATGCCAAACCGGCCTTTAATTTACATACAAGTTTTTCTCTTATTCTCAAATGCTCTCTTGCTCTCTTCTAATTCTTCTCCTCTTTTTTTGTTTTGTTTTTGGTTTTTTTTTCTTTGATTGGTTTCCTTTTATCTGCAGATGTCCTCTATATTAACAGTTACCCTTTGTAATGCATGTCTTCTTCTATGGACTCAGACTAGACCACTAATTTGGAAATAAGCTGAAAGAGAACCTAGTGCAGTGAATTAAAGAAACAGGGCAAAGGTATGGTGCTTTCTTTTTTGAATTTGCATCACATTTTGTGGAATTGAGTAGACAATCTGTTTTTCATTTTGTATATTGTTGTAGTTGGCTGGCTATTGTCTAAAGTAATGTGTTTCTACAATTAGTTCAATAGAGAGCTATTGGGTTAAGGGAAAGAAGGATACTATCAAAATGTGTTGCATTTTTCTTTCCACAAATTACAAGTAAATCATTATACATAGAATGTGTGTTAACTTGTATGTAAGAATTAGTGTTAAATCACTATACATAGAATTACTGTTTACCTTTCCCTCCTCTTCGAATATTATCTAAAGTTAAAAGAATGGAAGCTAGAGATTCATCAAATTTTTGTGATCTCAACACCCAAACACGTTAGAAATACCATCTTCATCTTCTTCTTCCTGTTATTCTATAACATGGAGAGAAGTCTGGGAGCTTGGGTTAAGAATAGTACAAATTAAATAAGAATGGAATGATACAAATTAAACCCAAGACTGACCTTAGAGAGGTTTTCCCATCTCCATAGTACAAATATGCAACCACTGAAGTTTGTTTTGTGTTTCTATGAAGTTTGTGAGCATTAAATTTTTTTTCCTTTTTCTTTGAATATTAGATGGCAACTATTGATGAAAAAGACAGGGCAATTGCAGTCCATGCGAAATGGAGCTATACAGATGAAAAAATTCTAGTTGGACTAATGGTTGACCAAGTTAAAAAAGGAAACAGGCCAACCACTACTTTCTCAACAAAGGCATGGCATGATATTATGGATGAGTTCTATAAAAAAACAGGCAATAAATATGATAAGCAACAGTTCAAGACCAAATTTAACAAGCTGAGGCGAGTATATAGGGAATTTAAGAAGCTCCGTGATATTCCAACTGGTTTTGGTTGGGACCCAAATACAAAGACTGTCACAGCACCGGATGACACCTGGGATGAATATATCAAGGTACTTCATTCAATTTTAAATTTTACAAGGTATTGTATATTCAAAGTTTTAATATAAACCTCCCCTAAAGAACCTTAGAAAGTCTAACTTGTGCAGATCAATAAAGAGGCGAAACAATTTAGGTTCAAAGGTTGTCCTTTGTTCGATGAACTAGAGATTATATATGGTGATACAACTGCCACAGGTCGAAATGCTGGAGCTTCAACCCAAGGAGTAGTTAATACCGATGATGAGAATGAAGGTGTACTGCTCAAGAACCAAACAAGTCCAAATCATGATGCTACGGTCAACCTTGATGATGACGCAGACTTTGTAGAGGAGACTCGCATTCGGGCTCGATCAAGAACTCCTAGTCGTAGGCGTGGACAGAATGCGACAAGTTCTTTTGACCAAGCCTGTGCAAGTCTCACCAAGTACTATGAGAATAAAGTAGCCAAAGAAAACACTAATAAGGAGGATGATGATAAATTTTCCATTCAAAATTGCATTGCATTATTATCGGCCATGCCCAATGTTAGTAAAGAAATTTACTTAAAGGCGTTTCATGTTATTGGGTCAAACCGTAATTGGAGGATGCTTTTTATCTCTGCACCTGAACACATAATAAGGCCATTCATGCTGGATCTTTCTGATCTTGAACTTTATTAGAAGTTTTATTAGATATTCTAATAATATCTTTTAGGAAATAAAGTTTTATGTAGATTTATATGAATCTTGTTTGAGGATGTATGATTTTCTTTGAAGTTTGAACCATTACATAGTAGTATTATGACATTGTCAGATACAATATTCAATGAAATTATACCTTTTTAAAAGTAGATTGATGTTGTGTATGACTTTTATGTATTACTTGTTGATGTGGATTTTGTTTAATTATAATGTTTTGCTTAACTTATTTTGATAAATTTGCATTGAATATACTTTGCTCAGGTTAAATGGATCAATGTAGGGATGAGACAGACTATGACGAGGAAGATTTTAATGTTTATATTTTTCTAATGATGGGTCAATACCAGTCACGTATATCTAGACAGCTTATAAGGGATCAGGGTGAACGTGGACATGATTTTGTAACTAAGGTCTTGCATGGACATGCAGAAAGATGTTATGATCTATTTCGCATGGAAAAGCATGTGTTTCTTGGCTTATGTAATGCATTGAGGAGCAAAGACCTATTACATAATTCAAAATTTTTATCAGTGGAGGAGCAATTAGCTATATTTTTGATGACCATTGGCCATAACTCTAGAAATAGAATGATGGCGGATAGATTTCAACATTCAGGCGAGACCATTAGTCGTCATTTTAAGAGAGTGCTGAAGGCCATAGTAAATTTGGGTAAGGAACTTATTACTCCACCATCTTTTACAGATACACCACCAGAAATTTTCAACAATCCTAAATATTATCCTTGGTTTAAGGTAAATTTTACATGCAACCATTTTTTAAATGGAGTAAATATTTTTATTTTTAAAAGGGTTAAGGTCATTTTTTTTCATTTTTGAAGGACTGTGTAGGGGCCATTGATGGCACACACGTGAGTGCATCAGTTCCTACAAAGGATCAAGTTCCTTATAGAGGCAGAAAAGTGTCACTTACACAAAATGTAATGTGTGCATGTTCTTTTGACATGCGATTTACATTTGTGTATGCCGGTTGGGAAGGGTCAGCAAATGATTCTCGTGTATTTGCTGAGGCTATAACTAATCCAGAATTACATTTTCCTCACCCTCCAGCAGGTAATTTTATTTTATGAAAATATGCGTGTTTATATTACTTTTACATAGTAATGGTAAAAATATGAAAATTTGTCATTGCAGGTAAATATTATGTTGTTGACTCTGGCTATAGTAATACACTTGGTTATCTTGTGCCTTACAAAGGAGAGCGATACCACTTATCACAATATAGTGGATATGGAAGACGACCTACTGGAAAGAAAGAGTTGTTCAATTATTATCACTCTTCATTGCGAAATGTTATTGAGCGTTGCTTTGGTATTTTGAAGGCAAAGTTTCCTATTCTAAAGCTCATGCCATCCTATTCTTTACGTAGACAGAGGCAAATTGTGATTGCTGCATGTACACTCCACAACTTCATAAGGATGGAAATGCAAAGGGATCGAGATTTTCTTCGCTTTCGAGATGAAGGGTCTATGGTCGAGGATAACTATGGTGAAAATAATGATAATAATAATAATAATATGTTTGTACCTTCAGAGCTAGGAACGACGCAAGGAAGGCAGCAGATGGCATGTAAACGAGATGAAATTGCAGATGCACTCTTTGCACATCATGGTGGATTGGAAGAATGATTTGTATTAAATTTAATGAATATTATTAATTATTTTCTCTTACTAAGTGATTATATGCCACATAAATCTTTGAATGTTCTTGATTATTGTAGTGGCCATTTGGAAACTCTAAAAAATTTTCTTCTTTTCTATATAGTTTATAATTTATTTACTTGTTAGAATATTTAGTTAACTTCTAATTATATATATTTTTTAAGCTAATTTATATATTGATATGTTGATCTACTTATTTTAGTCTATGTTTTTTTAGTTAAAGCAAATGGAGGTGAATTATGTGGAATTTACAAGTATTTTGGATGAAAATGACCTCATTATATTCTCAAAATGATCTATATGGTGGGTGAGTTTCATTTAATAATAAGTCTAAAAAAATCCTAATTATTATAATTACTAAAGGTGCATCCAATTTCCACAATCACAAAAGGAGGACCTACTTTGTAATTCCTTGAGTAAATTCACATGTTCCTTGTAAAAATTTGTCGGGCAATATTTAATATCAATAAAAGTGGGCCCACATTGTAAAACCTATAAATGTGGACCCATGTTCTTTAAATTCAATATTGTTGAGAAATATAATTATATGTTTCCAATTCTTAGAATATAGTTGTTATGGTGTTACCAAACAAGTGCCACAGAGAACATTCTCAATGGAACAAATCAGTATAATATTACCAAACAAGTTCTACACAGATTGATCTTAGCACAACCCGATCTTAGCATAACCCAGTCTCGGCACAAAATCAGAAACAACAAAGAAACGATGCCAAACGCAACCTTTAATTCCAACCTCTATTTGTGTCACAGCCCGAGCCCAAGAGTTCGAGGGTTAGCAAAAGCTAAACCGATGACACACATACTCCCGTGCCTGTACACGTAGACCTGGTCTAAATGTACACGCACAAGGGAAGGTTCACACGTGCCAACATGTACGCGGAAGCTATAGATATCAAAACATCACACTAAACAATACAAGAACAGAGTACGAAAACAGAACTAATACATATTTAGATAAAGGTTTTACAAAATGAAACAAAATAAACATGTACAAATTATGCAAAGATCCAATCGTGACAAATCTCAAAATAATGCAGACTCATATGCAATGATGTCCATGGCGCTTTTCGATGAAGTGACTACATCCACTCCTCTAGTCCTGATAGGACCTCGGGGGCCTCACTTGGAGTCTAGTCGACCGACGAAGGGCCAATCTGGGTATCTGAGCCTGCAATACCAAAGACAACTTATAAATACAATAATTCAGCAAAGTATAAGCCATAATAAGTTAATACATGCTGTATCTAATAGAATAAAGAACATCATGTAAATCATAACAGGTCATATTCGTATACTAAGCTGTCGTGCAAAAAAGAAACATGCCATGTGAATCAATGTATACATGCTGTGTACATAACTTAACTAGTTGGTGACTACATTGCCATATGCTCCCAAAAAAGGATTTTATATCCGTGCAGAAAACACCATTGTCCGGGCCAGGGTACAAATGGGTCTGGGGTTCCTGAGGTCCGGATTCCCCAAGTCGTTTCCTTACTGCAGCAAGGTCATGTAAACTACACCAAATTCACCCAGTCGGGATCCTAAGGCTGAGGCTAAGTAGTGCTTGATCATACAAAGTCAATCATGAAAACCCTGAGTAAATTGTGACAAGTATATCCTGTGTGTATATCCGAGAACATGTCTTATACGAGCAAGCGTGATCACATACATACATACATGCATACTCAAGGTGGACACATAGTACGACTTTCGATGTTGCATGCAATGATTCTGCTAAAGAGTGGAGATCAATGATTGAAATACAACATGTCATGCAAGCGAATCTTAACATATTGAATCACATTCATTTACTAGTCAACTCTAATCTAATTATCCAGTGTTTCTAACTGTGCATGATGATATAGTTTTAAGTTATCCGCTGCATCGTTGTTTAGTGTTGCTTTGTATTAGCTGGTGCACCAAAGTCTCTTAAATTTACACCCATGGGGAGGTGCTTAACAACTGGATAACGAACATGAATGATTCGCAGCCCTCAAGATCATTCACGTATGTTTACATAATCTGTTGGGCAAGTCCATGTTGCCTACCTTCTATAATAAAGTCCTATGAGTCTCATTCCTTTCATCACTTTCTTACTGTTCATGTCAGCCAGCTCAGCCGTGGGTGACCTTACGGCTTAGCCGAAGGAACCTTACGGCTTAGCCGTAGAAGGCTTCACGGTTTAGTCGTGGCTGAGCCTAGAAGAGTTGCAGAGTTGCACACTCTCAGTTATTTTCAGGTGTCACCCTGTATTGATCTACAACTGGGTTCACGGTTAGGTCACGGCTTAGCCGTAGGGCAGTTTACGGCTTAGCAGTAGCACATTTCACGGCTTAGCTGTGAAAGCACTAAGTCGATTTCTGAATCGATTACAGAAGAACGGGGAAGATACCAAAGTAGCAAAAACACATCTAAAGGAAGGAAATGAGGTCAAATTGGGCTGTAAATGTGTTTTCCCTGCAACTCATGAGAAGTAACCAAAATCAAGCAATTACCAAAATGGGTTCATACATCTTATGGCTTATACTTGCCTCACTTGAGTTTTAACACACCAATGGTTGTCTTTGGGGCTCAATTCACATCCAAACACCACTCACAGCTATCATGCATGAGAAAGAGAGAGGAGAACTCGTGAGTACAGTCATGGAGAACGAGCAATGGAAGTAGAGAAGAAAATTGACACCCCCGCATACCTTGAATCACATGAGAAAGGAGAGAAGACAGGGGGATCTCCAAAGCTCCTTCTACTTTGATTCAAAAAATTAGAATGTTTGGCACACAAATTTACTTTCTTGCCAGAGAAATAAAGGCAAATCCTCTTAATTTGAAAAGGAGACCTCTATTTCTATTAAAGACCTCCTGCCCAACAACTCTATTACTACTACTATTCCTCATAATTCCAATTGTTTGGTCGATGTCACCCAAAGAGCACATCTCCATAAAACAGTAAAAAAATGAGGGTTTTCAAGTCATTGACAAAATATCAGGTTTATTGCCATTGAATTTGAAGATTGCCAATGAAAGAATAATTGAGAAGTCTATCAGTTTTTCTTTCTTTTTGTGAATATTAGAAGAGAAGGTTTTGAGGTTGGTTTGTTTAGTTGATGATCCAACAAGATGGCTATTGTTGGTTGATTCGAAGGAGAGTTGGGAATAAGGGTTTTAAGCTATTGTTGGATGATACAACAATGTGGATGTTGCTTGGTTGATTGTAAGGATTTTGTAATTGGTAAATTCATGGGTTTGATAAAACTTTAAATCTATTAAGTTGTAATTTGATATTTCTTTTAAAATTGACTGAGGTATGTGTTTTTGGATGAACTAACAAAAACATTTGAAGCAAAACGACGAAAGTAGACAAAAGGTACTATCCGCTTTAGCTCTTGGGATTTCAACTCAGTTTTGCCGCACCTATATGCCTAGGGTTAGAATTTGAATATTTCCAATGCGAGACTTAGTTTGGTCCAAGCCCAGTTTGGTCCAAGCCCATTGGAGACATGCAAGCTAACAAAGAAGACGAGCGAGCTTAAGCATATGGGCTCTCACACTAAGGCAAATAAAAAATAGAAATTGAAAGGATTATTTTACATATGAAAAATCATGTCATTATATATATATATATATAATATCAATTCTTTCGATTTATGTTGATACCATTTTTGAATTTTTTAATCTCATACTTTTGAACATCTTTCATACATATGATGAGTTCATTTTTCGAATGAATTATTAAATTATTTATTAATTTATTTTTATATTGCAGTCATAAAATCTTTATTAAAAATGGGTGGCATAGGAAAATCTTCCTTTGGATGGGCTTGAATTTTGATAGTGGCAGGAATCGCATTATAATAGGGCTGGCCTCTTCTCATGCGGCATAGTAGGACATGTCAATTACCACTAATAATAAATGAAGCCCTAGCTAATCAAGAGAGATATCCAGTGTTTCATGCTCGGAAAAGCATGTGGTGCTGGACTACCACCTTGTGCGAACCAAGGTCCTTCGCAAGGATCTCCATGTTAAGTTTGTCTCTACCGAAGTTTAATTGGCTGATATTTTTAACAGAAGCATGGGATTTGTGTGTGACGTTCTGTTTCATTAGACATCAGTATTGAGGATTAGTTGTGTGGTTAGTCAGAGGTTTGTAACTAATTGTAATCTCTATATATAATATAGATTGATGTAATTAAGTGTGATGAGTAAAAGAAAATCCTTCTTTATCTTAATGCATGATCTAAGAAAATCACCATCAAACCAATAATAAATGAAACCCTAGCTCCTAGTGAGAAGCTCAAAAAGAATGTTGGAGGAACTCCTTCGGTTAGATTAACTTTTTGATGTCGTGGAAAATTTCCAAAAAATCATAACATGAGATCCAACCATCGGATCCATGAGATCTACCTATATATCAATGAGTAAATTGGTATATGAAATAAAAATTTAGACACTTTGGAAAAACATTTTTGTGGGTAATCTTGTAAAAATCATATCATGTGTTCCAACCGGGCAAATCCTCGAGTTCTATGTATCATAAAAAAGATCTCGTCCAATTATGGTATATAGATCCAGAATATTTGTAGAACTAAAAAGATGTGGATTTGTCCATTAGTTGCCAAAATGAGATGTATACACCATTTTTAAAAATGTATCGTCCATGGTGTCAATTGATGATCTTGAGTTTATTTGACTCTTGATCCCTAAATTGATGGTCTTAAATGCTATCAATACAATTGCTTTATTACATCAAATTGATTCTCGATTTTCAAATCAAATCGCCCAAAAATCATATATATATGTATTATAATTGACTCTACAAATAGTATTATAGATAGAAATTGTTAATTCATCAAGTGTTGTCTTTGCTTGTTTGAATGATTTTACAATTTATTTTACAGTGTTCAAATAATTTTGTCCATGTGTTTGGGATTTATTTTTAAATTTACATAATTTGGTTGAGCACTTTTCAAGTTTTGTCTAATTTAGTAAAATAATAAATGCTTGGGCATGTTCCACATAAGATAAACTACCTAGGCATGGCCCATTTAGATTTTAGAAACCCCTCCAGCCCATAAGGGCCCACTTCTAAAGAACGATACCAGGGTCTCTTAACTCCCCCTCTGTTTCCTTAATCCCAACTCGGAAGACCTAAATCCATCTTTCATCTTGTGTTTAATCGGAAGACCTTAATCAGCACATACCCTCAGAATCAGACCTCTCCCTGTCTTGCTCTCTCCAAAAAGGTATTCCTCTCCGCTCTCCCTTTCTCTCTCTTAGTTTATGAAATCTTTTGTAAAAAACAACTCCCATTTCAAATTCTAAACTTTGCTTTTCAATTTGTTGGTTTTCTTTTTATAAAATGCATCCTTTCATTTTTCTTCTAAAATAACTCCAATTCTTTTATTTATATGTTATTTTATTTAGTTTATGTTCCATATAAAATCTCAAATTCTTGAAAATCACTTACCATGTGTTTTGCTGCCCTTGATTCCACATAATTTTCTTTAGTTTAGTTTAGTTTTACTGAAATTATGAGTTTTAATCTTATGTCATTTATGGATGGAACTCTCATGCCTAAGCAAGGTTAATGATGAGAAAGGACCCTAAGCCGTGGCTGTGAAGTTCCTTAGACATCATTGGGCGTTTATTTTGTAGCATGGATTCATGGTTTGATGATTTAAGGTTAAGAATCTTACATGGGTGAATTTTAGGTGTCCAAGACTTGAATTACTTGGTGCTTTTGAATGTCTAAACTCAGGATCTTACATTACAGATCATAAATTGGAATGGCTTGCATTGTTTGTAGTGGCTTAAATGGTGTCTGATGCCCAAATTCAAGATCTTAAAACTTCTGCCTTGAGTGGCTTGAATTGTTTGCGGTGGTATTCCCTTAATTTGAATCGGGAAGTTTATTCATATGTATAGTGTAGATTTCACCCTTTATTCCCTGTTTAAGGCTCGCAAGTAGATTATTTTTAGATTAAAACATGTCCACTAGTTGATTTCTTTGTAACTAGTTCTAATCCCCAGATTTGTGAGAAGAAGATAATGTAAATTAGGTTGTGACCAAGGCTCACTAACTCTTCATTTTTTTTTCACATATAGTAGATTAATTATTTTTGATTTATTGCAAATGTCTTATATATTGTATTTTCTTATGACTTATAGTAATCTAGTCATTTTTCATTTGTGTTATTTACAAGCCAGAGTCGTGTTATGCATAACTACTCAAAAGCCCGATTGATGATCATGACTATTTTTTATTTTAATTGTATTTTTTTTATGTTGTAAACTTTTACAACTTAAATACTTTGAAATTTAATATTGTTCAATTTAAAGTTTTGTTTGAATACTTGGTGGTGATGAGATTTTCATATTCTCATTTTATATTTAAGGAGGTTTATGAAAAGGCCATATATGAAAAGGAAAAAACTTCAATAAATTAATATTTTTTATTTTAAAAATTTTTTATGGTGTCAATAAGTCGCAACTAGAACTTTTTGAGAACTAATACTTTTAGCGGCGACATTTGGTTGTAACTTTTAACAGTGACAACAAGTGGCCACTAAAACTACCATATCTAATACTTTTAGTGGCAACTTTTAGCTGTGACCACCAGTTGCCACTAGAACTTCAATTTCAAAAGTTTATGATGATTAATTAGCAGCGATTTTATACTTTTAGTGGCAGCATGTTTTTTTAGTGGCGATAAAACTCGTGGCTAAATATTAGACTTTTATTGGCAATTTTGCTGTCGCGACTAAAAATCTAACTTTTAGCTGTGAAGTTGTAAAATTGCAGCTAAAACAATTAGTGAAACACTTTTCGCGACAACTTAGCGGCAATAAAAATATTGTTGCTGAAACTTTTAGCGGCGACTTTGTTATCTTTAGCCGCAAAAAATTTTTGCAACTAAATGTCAAATTTCTTGTAGTGGATCTGTTGATGAAATTTTTTTTTTTTTTATCATCCATGTGCGCCTAGATCTATTGATTAACCCAGTTTACCTCAGGGTGACATTACACTTTTCCTCCACTGATGGAAGTTTTTCGATCTGTGTTCATTTGTGTGTCTAGGTTTTTAGAGATGAGGAAAGGGATACATCCTCAAATGCAGTGGATATCATATGTGACACAGAGCGGGAGATTGATTCAGGCAATGATGACCAAAATACACCATACTGGCAAAGTCTATCATTTCAGAGCGAGGCGTCAGATGGCCCAGAGTCTTGGCCAGGTTGCCAAGTTCAATCGTCGATATGGACAGAAGACAGAGGAACAGGAAGGGAAGTGAAATTTCAAACTGAGGGAACTTGTGACCATTTTTCTTAATTCAAATAGTCTAACTGTAGAAAGCTTGTGCACTTGTATACTGTTCGTGTGGTTTTATTTGCATTGATATTGTTCTCTATGATGAGACAGTGAAATGCACAGCCGTTTCTGATCAGTTCATTTGTTATTGTCCTTGACTAAGATGGTTGGAATCATCCAAGTAGACTGATCTTTAAACTTATCCTCAGAAAAAGTGAAGGGGCTTGCCTAATAACCAGCCCATAGGTAAAATTTATACGCCCAACCTGGCCCTGAACCCAAGCTAAAAGTTCAAAGGTCGCTAGTTGGTTCCAACCCTAAACTAGAAGGGTTAGGTTCAGATGGGATAGAAGGATTGTAGTCTTGTAGTGCAATGAGTTGGGATTGGGTCTGGATGGCAGGTTGGGTAGCAGGTATGGATCCGACACATCCGCAGTCTGGTTTTTAATCAGGTTGGAAATGTTAGCTCAAACCCATCATGGAAATAGAAAGGGCAATTACTGTTTGGTTTGGGTCAGGTTGATGGGCTGGGTCAGGTATTGCCAACCCTAATGTATATATAGCAGCCTAAGGCTGTAAAATTACAGCCGAGGATAGCGAAGTGGATTGTTGGTGTAATTTACTATACAAAGCAGATTGTTGATGTGTATCCAATGCAATGCGTTCACCTCTATTTTTGTGAGAGAGTCTTCTTAATCTTATGCGGTTCCCTTTGATATTATAACATAGTGCTTTTGAAATTTGCACTCCACAGCAAAGCTTGTATTCATGTAGCATTGTACTGTCTCATTTCTACATTCCAGATTGGTACATAAAAGAATCTATACTAAATTCTCCCACTGCTGGAAGATGTGATCAGCAATCCTATACCCATTCATCGTTATTACAATATTATTTTCTCCTATATGGGGTCACACGCACACAGGTTTTCTGTATCATCAAAATCCAGTGAGCTAATAATTGATTTCTTTGATCAGAGTACATGACCTGAGCTGGTGTTGGTGGTCTTAGACCTCTCTTTTGGTATGTTGGTGTCAATTTGGTTGGTGTCTGCTTCATTTGTGTTCATTGGTGTTGATTGTAACCAGGGCTTCAGCTTGTTTGAGTGGTAATAATAAACTATGTATCTCATCATAAAAGTTTTTGGCTATGATTTTGTTGGTGCTTTTGTTCTGTGTGATTTATGCTTCGTCTCTGTAGTATATTGATCGCAGAATGACTTGAACCTCTGCATCTTTTCCAGCAGGAAGCTCTTGCTAGTTTTGCATAATGGAACCTGTGGCAGAGTTTGTGGGGGTGCACTAACTCTATTAGATATAAGAGAGCTTTGAACGGCAGTCCATCATGGAATGTTAGACAAGCAATAATATTTTTATTTTGAACCCAGATATCAGCCAACTCTGTCATCTCAACAGACGCTTCTGAGTTGGTGCCATTAATCCTCAGAAACATCCCAAGTGCAAGTGCAAATTTATATTTCAACATTGTTTGTGCATATAGATGGATGATCTAACATGTACACAAATTAGGATTTTAAAATATCCTGATTGGGGCAATGGGATTTTTGTTTCTATTTATAACTGATTGTTTACTGGGAAATCTCTGATCTAGATGGAACTACATTAGGAAATTCTCAGAATTTTTTAGCAAATTAAATAGGTTTTTGTTCCAATTTTCTTTTTTATTTAGTTCCAGCCTTTCATGGAATATATTGGTACTTTCAGGTTAGAGTCAAGCTTTTCAATCAATTCAATAATAGGTCAGGTTCGGGTTGGGCCTTGTCAAATTAGACATCACTCAACCTGACTTGAGCCATTATCACCCTTAGTTGAAGGAATCATCGACTTCATGGAACTACCTAGTGGCAAGCTGACTATTGTGGAATTTCTGGACACGAGGGCATATGAAATTATTATGGGCTGAATTGTCCATTCACTATTCTAGGGACCAACTTCATGAAATCTGAATCTTGTATAAGCATGCAAATGTGGGCGGACGGCCCAGCCTTGCACCGCCCAGCCCGCAAAATAGCAGGCTGTGGGTCGGCACGCCACAAGGCTAGGGTTGGGCTATGTTGGGCAAGGGGGCCTTGGGCCGTGCTGGGCACGGGGCATGGCTAGCACGATATTTATATTTAAAAAATAATTATTTTAATTAAATCAAATATAAATTTAAAAGCATTAAAGTTTTTCTCTTCTTTTGTAAATTAGTATTCATATTTGTGTATTTGTTTTACTAATTTCAACTTTACTTTAAGTTGGAGACTCTAGAAGTCCATAATTGGCTTCAATTTATAAAAAAAAGTACTAAAATTTTTTTAAAAAAATTTAAAGTGGGGATGATGGGCTGGCCCATGGGTAGCACGTACAGTGCCTTGGTCGGCACGGCATTGCCCACATTTACATACTTAACCTTATACATGTAACATTGTCCACGCTATTTCTGGCTGTTAATGGCATGGGTTTTGCCTATCTGATTGTAAGCCATGCCTATTTGAAAAGGGACCTGTTGTGTAAATGAGTTGGACGCATCCACGCTAAGCTTGATAGTGAATTTACCAAGTAGCAGTACTTGCAAGTTGGGCTGGTTTGAGCTTAGGCTTAGTATGCATGTCCATAAAAAAGGTTAGGTTTTTTATTTAATGGAAATAAAAGGGTCAACCTGAACTTTGCATTACTGAATTGTGTACCCGTTGGGTTGGTGAGTCAGGTCATGAATCACCCTACCTATCCATAAGCCTTTAATATTTAATCATGCAAATAAACTTATAATGGTTCTACAGTTTTGTATCTTTATAACAAGCCTCTCTCTCTCTCTCTCTCTCTCTCTCCATAAAGTGAATGGACTTATTGGACTCTAGCTACAAGTAAACCCATTCCAAAGAAAATCTACACCCTTTCATATTCAACAAAAGGGATTTATGACTCAAAAGTTGGCCACCATCCTGACAAAAGCCTCTCAAATAGCATGAACAAAAGGCCTAATTCTAATTTTATAAATTACCTATTTTGTCCATTTTCTTAGGAGTTGAAAATTTGATACAATGAATGATCGATAGAAATCATGTTACATAGGCAGATAGAAATTCTAGTCACATAATGGTTAGCAGTGTTACTTCAGAACTCTTTTAGACAAACCCAAAATGAGAGGTAAACCCAAAATGAGAGGTATGATGAACAATGAATGTATGCTTAAAAGACACTTGGGCTCCTGCCAAAGAATGCATACCAAGACCCCCAAAAACATTTAGGGCGTAGCTGGAAAGGGGCCAATTTTGAGTGCTATGAGAAACCAGTTCCATAATGAATTGAGTTTTTTTGGCACAGTACACAAAAACCCAAAGAGATACAAAAACTCCTAAAAAGATCTAGACTAGTTAAATGTGATTTGGATTGCTTTCCTAGATCCAAATTACACCATTATGCATAAGCCTTCAATTCTACAATGTGATACTTTTTGTTATTTTAATCAATCTAAGTTGTCAGCCATTTGCTTCGTTCAAAAGATTTGGTTGTACCTTTTGCCAAAGAGCCCAAGATGGAGAATATAACCTATGATGATTGAAGTGATATGGAGGAATAATCAGGTGCAGGTTACAAACTATTGTTTGGTGTATGTGTTTGTCACAATCTATTCCAGCTCGGGATCTATAGATGTACTGAATTGAAATCACATAGCAGACAATGCTTGGTGAAATGAAGGCAGCTAATGTCTCAGATCTGAAAGCAGATTGGATGGTGGATGGTTTTTTCAGCCTGGACCTTCCACCGGAATTGGTGGTTGTTGACATCCATTTGTTGGGCCGTACCATCAATGGCCCACATCACAGAAGCCACAATGCAGTGACCATCCAAATTTCTTGGAAAAAGCAAATTAACCTCGACCTAGGTTTCCCATAGCCCACATTTCACATGATAAAGAAAATCATCATTGTCAATTTATACTGGAAATTTTGGATCCTCGGCAGCACTGCAACTTGAGCTCTTTTGTCAAGCCAGATTGATGAAGTGAGGTTTTCATGGTGGTGATGATGGAGATAACTTCAACAACAGCTTGTAACAGGAAGGCCTGCACGCCCTTTTAAAATGGGACTTGTGGCAGACTTATAGTAGTTCATTGGCCTACCAAATAAAAGTTGATTTGGCATCTAGCCATCTGCAAGTAGTAATAATAATAATAATTATTATTATTACTATTATTATGAGGGATTTTTACAAAAAAAAGCATTGAATATCCATATACCTCTAATTGTATCCTTTAATACATATAATGCTCAAAAGCATTTTATGCTGTAAGCTTTGTTTTCCTTTTTTGGATCAAACTCCCCTTCACTTTGTCCCTTGCAAGTTCGAAATATGTTACTCACGAGCTCGAGACATCAAATTGCCTTCACTTTTTTCTTGAACTTTCGAAAGGGGCATAACTTTCAAGTTGGAGACATGCCACTGGCAAGCTTGAGACATGACAAATCTTATGGCTTCTTTCGTAGGAACCAAAGATAATTCAAAGATAATTCATATAGTGACGAATTCCAAGCCGCAGTCCTAGTGAAATTAATTTAACAAAAGCTGATTCAATTTGATGGAAAGGGATTGACTATGCACTTTGCAAACAATCTGAGATGTGTTGTCATTCACAGCCATTGGCATTCACATGCACTATGCAGGATTTAAAAAACTCAAAATGAGAATTTATCATAGTCTCACCTAAGACTTTCCAAGAGATATGCCTCGTAAGTTTAAGATATGATACTTACAAGCTTAGAATTTAGTGTCCATTTATGTGCCCAATATTATTTGTGAGCTCGGGTTTTCTCCTTCTATTTAATTCCATTCATCGACAAATCATTCACTATACTTTTCTATCATATAGATTGATTCTTATTTTTCATATATAAATTATAATAATGTCCTAATTTTGAATTGACTCTTACTGCAATTAGTAGAGAATTGGTTCAAAATTATAGAAATCAACATAGCCACATCTGAAACTTTCCAATGAACATGATTGTCATGTTGAGCTCAAGAACCTATGAAGTCAGGGTTGAATAATTTCACGATGACTTTGTTTAACCCTTGATGTACTCATTTTGACCCTACTTTTAGTGCAGAGAATTTGCTTCAAAGTAAAAAATGCGCTCCCTTACTTATCTCATTGTCGAGTATTAATTAACATAATTAAGTTATGATGTTGATTAACTCACGATGTTAAGAAAAATATCCCGAGTTCAATAGTTTCCCAAACAGGATACATTCATGTGCATTTGGTTTGATTAATGATTCAAAAGCTAAAGTAATGATTCTTGTCAATATATGATTTGAATTATTTCATAGTGAGTTTGTGTAATAGTAAATGTACTCACTACAACCCTTCTCGTAGAATAATTTGTGGAGATTTTGCAAAAAAGAAAAAAAAAACAATTTCATTATTAGAAAAAAAACACAAAAAATTATGCTCCTCTCTATTCCCTATTCATAACCTTACTTTTACTATAGTTTATGGTGGATTAGTTATAAAATTGAAGATGTTTTTTTTCCATGTTTCTGCTTTAAATTTGAAATCAAAATAAACAATAACTACTCATAATGTCTAGAATATACTAGCGAGTTTGAGAGTTAAAAAAATAATGAGTTGCAACATACTTTAATGCACGAATGTGGCTAAGTCAATGTTGCAAGAGAAAAAGTAAAAGGTAATTTAGTATAAAAAAATGAAGTCTGCGATATAAGAATCTTTTGAGCATTACATAAAATAAATAAACCAGTTGAGGACCTAGAAGGGGAAATGAAGAGAAAGGAAATCACATGCGTTCTCCTACCTGAGGCGATATTAGATAAATATAGCCATCTATTTAACAGCTTTAAGTTTAATGACTTTATAGGTGATCTTTAATTGTAAACAATAAATCATGTCTCATGGGCCTACAACTAGATTTACAATTTTATAAGTTGCGTTTTATCTCCTCACATGTGCGAGTTCCCATTATCTCGAATGTGTAAGTCAATGTTTGTGTCTTTATATGTGTGAGACCCTATTACCTAGCAAGGCAATGTCTAGTATGTTTGTATCCGTACATGTGCGAGTTTTCATTACATTGCATGCGTGAATTAGTGTCTATGTCTTTACATGTGTGAGTCCCCCTTACATTGCACGTGTGAGTTAGTGTCTCTATTTGGGTCTCAGCCCTGGAACTGGATTAAAAAAAAATCCCTAGATTTGTGACTTGTAAAGTTGGGGCAGGTTGATCACTAATTTTTCCTCTAGAGCAAAACCCATCATCTAATGTTGCAATTACTAGCTTTATGGCTCGACCTTTGTCTAACCATGTTCTTCCTGTTCAATTAAACAAACATGCCATATTTGTTTCCACCGTGTGGAAGGTACTTTCTATATTTGGTGCAATGTTGTTGCAAGCCATATATAACAGTAAAGCTGGTGTAGGGAAGGCATTTGGGAGTGCATTGCTTGTGGATGGGAAGTCTTGAGACCAAAGGAAAGAACATGTAACCTTCCTTTTTGGCCGAGGAAGGAAGGTGATCAAAGGCTGATTCATAAAAGAAATAGTAATAAATTAGTTATTCTTTCTCACAAGTTATCCATAACATACTTCTTGTGGTGTTCCTCTTTTTTTTTTTTTTTTTGTTTCTTCTGATTTATTATCAATCCAATCCTATTACAATCACGTAGTTACTAGAATTGTTTTGATTGAGTTTGACATAGAACCTTACATGCTTCATCGCTTATCTTTCTCATAATAAACTGTCACGATATTTGGGTTATTAATTTTTTTTTATCCAAACTAAAAGGTTCAGATCATTAGATAAGAGTGATGCTAAAGAGTAAAGACACTTGTAATCCGCTTCCTTAATCCTTTCATAAATCCATACTAATCTCTTTGGTGGTCCTCATAGGATTTGGACTTTCCTTTCTGAGCACCCTTGATGCATGGCACAATAAATAAATTTGGAGAATGGGGCAAGGAGAGGCTGCGTTGGGTCAGTTTCTACATCATGGGATGGTGAATGGAGGGGGCGCTGCTCCTTGTTTAGGCATCACATGGGGTTTGGGATAAACAAAGCCGTCCATTTGACATGTCAAATCAAAACTTTCCTAAACAATTCACTACAAACCTAAAACATGTCCACCGTCTTTTCTTTTCACTGAAACCTCTACTTTTCTTTTGTTTTTTGGGCATATAATACAAGACACCACCATTTCTTTCTATTTAGTATTTGTCGACCAAAACACCCATAGCATTTTAAGTTTCTGCTTTGTCTGCCCTGTTCCTGCTGCCTTTTACTATCATTAAGATGTTGGGCACTTCTGGCTGGATTGAGACTTTATGAGGGGGGTCTTCCGGACAGGAAAATTTAGAAGAGAAAAGCTTAATGGTTCAGGAGAAGAAAATTTTTCTCCGCCTAAATCAGTGCTTTTAGAGAGATGAAAATCTCTGAAATTTCAGTAACTCCAAAGAGGTTCGCCATCCGTCTTGTTTTTTTGCTAGAATTTAGATTGGTGAAGTTTCAAAATTTTAAATACAGTGAGATTTCTACGTGCTCTTTTGTACTTGAGCATTTAGAAATTCCAAAAAAAAAAAAACGAGCTGAAAATTTAAAAATTTTAAAGGTTATGAATCTTTTCATCTAATTGAAATTCAAATTTTCCTGAAAAAAACATGCCATTTGAAAATTTTAGGAGACAAACCGTTATATTATATCCCAAAAATCCAAACATGCAAAATTAAACTTGTCAGAAATTCTTTTAAAGAAGCGGGGCATTATTATTTTTGCTCTTGATCCAAATTTAAGAAGTGACAATATAATTTTTTTATCATTTTTTGTAAAACATTTCCAGCATCACCAGCTCAATTACTATATTACATTTCCTAGAAATCCACACCATCACTTTCTCTGCCTTTTCTTTAATCAAAAGATGGCATTAGCCATTTGACTCGGGCCCCACTTGCCTAGGAGTTCTATACTCAAAAAGGGCAAACTGGTGTTTTTCAAAAACTACTATTCACATTGGAGCACGCAATCAGATGGAAAGATTAGTGACAATAGATCTCATGTTTATCTAATCTCTGTTCTTCCGTAATTAATGGGATGTAAAGTTCCCTGATGCTGTGGACACGACTCTTAATCTATGAACATAATCACATCAGTCATGTCCAATTAAATCTGATGATATCACAACCAATTTTGAAGCAATCTTCATGTCACAATTACAGTAATCTTCATGTCAAAATTACAGTGCTGCAAGATTGTAGCTAGATTAGTGGATAATTATTGATTAATGGTCCCATAGGTCGTTTCAACGTAGGGTACAATCATACAAATAGAATCCTTATCGAGTTTTCATCATGGAAGAAATGAGAGGGTGTTTCAGTAATTAGCCTACAATAGCTTGCAATAGTTTATGATGTTCATATGTCTAATCAAATTCAATGTATCCTAATTTGTTTGGAATGCCAACTTCATTAAAAAAAAATGGTTTGTATTAACTGCCAACTTTGGTGGTTTTATTATAAAATGTTGTTCTGTCTTCGTCTATTAATTCATCATCAATCTTTCATCTTCCTTTTTCAAAACTTGTTTGGAGACAGAGTCAGAAATTTCGGTTGGGGGAGGGAAAGATCAGGACCATTAATTTATTATTTGAAAATAAAATTTACATAAAGATGATCCATCCAAACAAGTATTTTACTTTTTCCGATGTTAAATACAGCTATCTTTTATTTATATATATATATATGATGAATTCTAATGAACGCCCCACTTTAAAAATGCCATTTTTTCCGCTTCTATTCTCTTTGGTCATGAGGTCCATCTTGATTTAATGTAATGGAGCCCATGTTGATTCAATCTAGTCTTTTCATATACACCAGCCTCCCATGAAAGGTCATAAGTCAGAGTTTGACACTCATCCAACATTTCTTCATTGTTGAATTGAAATAATGATAAAATGATACTTCCAAACCATTAAAGTTTAGATCCATATATCATAAGGTTAGGATTATCTTACGAACTTAAGATTTTACAAATAAGTAGGCTTCATATAGATATTTACATCTAATGAACATCTATAATTATCTTGTATTTCAGTGGACCCCTATTAGAAGGGGCGTTTTTTCTTAAAAAATATTAAGAAGAAATGGCAAGGCGTTGTGTAGCACTCTCATACATATATATATATATAAATGATGAGGGACACTTTCTTTTTTATACCTATCAAGGTAAAAAAGGTGTATGAGGCAAAAAAAGAAGTATCCCTCGCCAAAATGGTGAGGGACATATGCACATAAATATTCTCTCTCTCTATATAGATAATTGTCAATATTGCCCTCAACCCCTTGATTTGCAATATTGACCATACCCAGTTAATATTTTTATGAAAAAATAATATTTGCCCTTAAACTAGTTTTGCGGTAAACATATTGTTCAACCCTAGATAGAATAACTCAAGTCAAAATATTATATCACTCATTGTCCCAAACCAACTAGAATTGTATACTTCTACTAAAGCAAAAACTAAGAAGCTCATTCTAAGATTAACCTGATAAAGGTCAAGGTCAACTTGCTTTACCAAAAAACAAAAACTTGGTAAGGTCAACGCTTGTGGGTTGATGCCTGATTGTTCAAGAGCATTTTCAGTGTTTCATCATTTGTTTTTAGCGGGACCCACTAAAGGTGAGAAAATGAGCTTTTTCCCCTTGGCCATCGATCATCAGCCAAGATGGCTGGATGATACTGTTAGGGGAGTTCAGAGAGTGACATAGTCTACCTAACCTTTAAAAAATAAAGGTGGTGTTTGTAAGTACTAGGAATGGAAAGGGGTTCTGTGTAAATTCCTCATTTTAAGGGGAAAAGAAAAGCATACCGATTGGTGGATTGGGTGATTCTTTTTTGGTGTAATAACACTGAGATTTCGCTTTTCGTGGATTTCTGTTTTTGCGGTTTCTACTGGCTAAGGAAAGGTTTTCATTGATGGGTAGGAAAAATGGTTCAATTTATTTCTTTTTACTTCAAAAAGCATTGCATCAATCACCAAAAAGGAAAAAAAAAACACTTCGAAAAGTAAATTCTCCCGGGGGTTAGTGTTACACAAACATAGGCCTGTTTTCTTCCTTGTTTTTTTCAATTGCCATGACATGGCAATATTTAATTGAGAGCATTTTATACATGAATTCCTCCTGTTAGGAATTTTTTTCCCTTAATGCAAAGCTGTCCCTACTTGGTTGGGGCTTGGTGGTAGATATTTGTTAAGCTAGTAAATTTTTTATTTTTATTTTTTAACCCAGCAAGGGGGCTGGGATCCATAGGAAGCTTGGCACACTCGAGAAGAAAGAGGGGGCTAGCCAAATTTCGAAACCTAAATCGCTCAATAAGGACTGCCACTCCTTATTACTAGGGTAAAGAGCCATTCCTATAAAGCTGGCCAAGTTAAAAGTTACGTTCTAACTTAATAATTAAAATTATGGATTTAAAATACTCTTTTACGATTAGCATTTTAAAAATTTTATTTTCAAGGGATAATATTTGGAATTCCCCAAATACTCTTGACAGTGTATCCCCAAACGCTTGAAATAAAAAATAGGGCAAAAAACAAAAAACGCTTATCTTATTTATGAACTCCTAAGCTCTTAAGCAACTAATTCACCATTGATTTGGTGCACATAATAAGCATTCAATTTGAGTTGTATATTCAGTCGTCAAAAAATGCACTTTTTGGACAACCAACATGATAAACATAAGAACAGTCTCTTACCTCACTTATAAGAGGTGATAGTTATTACCTGCTTGCTTAGGGTTTAAGCCTGACCAGGTAGCTTTTCCTTGCGAGAGGATTTTGGATTATCTTGCCCGATGTTTACCAGCTCTCTTCATCTGAAAGATCTTCCTACCTTTCTGAGATTTACTTTCTTTACCAGCTGAGGCCCACCCCTCTATAGCTGGAATAAAAAAACATGGCAAACATAGTGACCATCCCATTTATGCTCATTATAAACTGTAGCTATCCAACCACTTGCCCATTTGGAAAAACAAGAAGTTTGCAATATGATTATGATTACAAAGCCCAGTGGTGAAATTGGTGGTCAGTATCTTTCGATTGGTGTAGACTATACTGCAACCTAGGGATTTAGCATAGGTGCAAGTAGTGATGATACTTTAGTTGAAATCGTTAAAGAAGTTAAAAAATGCCATTATAGATGGGGTTCTTTTAGCATGGCATAGTATGAAAGATGGGAAAGAAAGGAAAGAACGTTCCAACCCATCTTAATTTGGATAATGGGGCCCACCAGTTGATCATTCCAACCTGTGACCCGAAGAATGATCGATGACAGTATTGTGCAAAGTTAGACACAAGCCATCAAATGACTTTCAACTAGAAAAGATTGTTTAGTTTATTTACTTGCAGAGGAAGAAGTTAGATGGAAAAATTCTACATGGGGAAGTGTCATTTTGAGTAAGAAATCTTGTAAGGCTTGGACTCGGAGAAAATTCATGAATGAGGCTCTTGCGTGGAGTTCACTTGTTAAAAATTTAAATTACATAGTATGAATGTCTCCTCAGCTGTTGAGTCCTTGATATAATATTCTTCCACAAGGAAGGGAAGGTGCCATGTTTTAAAGTGAATATATATAATTGAAGAATTTCATAAATCACTATATTTCATAATTTCCACAATAACTGTCTTTAGAGGTAGACCTCTCATTTAAATATAAAATATCAACAACATTATTCAAAATTCAACTAACCTAAACTTTTTAACAAACAATCTTATCTCTAAGATCTCCCCTTAATCACACGAGTCTTTTAGGTAAAGAATTTGTAATTATCAACATTAAAAATAAAACACTTTGATTTTCAATAAAAAATAAAAAATAATTGGAGAACAATCATCTTCTTTGTGATCATCGTTCGTCTATGGATCCATAATTTCCACTTTAATTGTCTTAAGATGAAGACCTCTTATTTATACATAAAATACCAACAACGTTATTCCAAATTTCAACTAAACTAAGGTCTTTAAAAAGCAATCTTATCTCTAAGAATAACGATGTAGGAATTCTCTATTAAAAATGTCTCCCAATTACCTATGCATGGATGCTTAGGTAACTCAATTTTTTGATGTGTGCAGGTTTTTCTTCTCACATTTGTAGGTTATCTCTCTCATTTTGTAGGCTTCCTCTTTCCACTTATGTGGACTCTCCTTTGCATGGTGTGAACTTCCTCTTCCAACTTATATGAGTGGGCTCTTTTGAGTTCAAACCCCTCAGAATGATGCACTTTTTCTAACAATATGGTTTAAGATTGGGGTGCAAAATTAATATCTATTAAATATTGCTAACAATCGCTATGTTCAATTAATCTTCGATGCTACTAGAAATAAAAGGATTCCAAACTTTGGTGGAACTTTTTGAATCAATGATACAAATAACCAAGAAAGATAACCACTTTGCTATTATTAGTAGAAGTCACTATTACGCTAGAGTTCAAATGGTAATTGGGGCTTAAAATGGGTATTTTTGATTAACTTCAAATGAATTTAGCAGAACAAAAATGAGTATGACTAGCTTTTAAGTCACATCACTTTAAAATGAACCAATATATTCGATAGAGTCATCTTAAGTTGTAACTCAGATAGTTATGGAAATGGGATAGAAAGTGCGCTTGAGTGAGTTAAAGTGTAAGTACTCACATACATGAGTAAGCCAAGTAAAGGATATCTTGGACTTTAATCATAAACTCAATTACTTTAAAGATTGCAGTCAATTAAATTAAGTAATCAGACAATTCAGAGAGTACTCCAAGTTTTAAGAAAAATTATTCAGTAATATGAAAGTACTTATTTTTTTTTTTTCTCTACCAATTACAATGGACAATGAGGTTAGTGGACTTCCACAAGATTGAACCCCATTGATTTTATTTTTCATTGTGACTGCTGAAGAAGGAAAAGGAATACATGCTTTCGGGGAGAAATCACTAAATTTAGGATTGATTTAAGACACCTTGATAGGTAGACTTTTCTTCCTTAATAGCAATACCTTTATATCAAAAAAAAAAAAAAAAAAAAAACCTTGACAAGTTCACCTGATGGGCTTCTTTTTTCAACATCAATCATGAAAATACACACCTTTTCAGATTTCAACTTCAACCCCTTCATCGTAATTCGATGGGTTCAGGTTGGTCCCACAACCTCAAAAAATTTCCATGCTCCTACTATGCAACTGTCCCCACCAATACGCGTTAAACTATTTGTTGTAGTTACATTGGCCCCACACCGTGTCGAATGACCAAGAAGCCCCTAACATGGGCCAAGCTTCTTCCAACGCTGGTGTGGGATAGGATGGTCTTTTCACATCTCCCAAGTCGACTCCACCTCCCAAGAAAAACAGCGCAACCGTCAAAAACGAGAACCAACTTCTGGCGGCAATTTATCGTCTCTTGAAGATCTCGTCAACAGAAATTTTACTGCGCTGCAGGCGTCCAGCAGTAATTAATTACTTTTCACATGCTGTAGCAATTTTACTTTTTACTTTCCCACATCTCTCCCTCCGACTCGACTTTCGAGATCTCACGTTCTTTCAATTTCAAAAAGGCCCCACAATTTCAGACTTCTGAAATGACAAATCTACCCTCGTTAAATTTCATGTGGGTGGGCCATGACAGGGGCATTTCAGTCCATGACGACGATATTTGCGGATGATTTACCTTTTCGGCCTTGCCAAGTTTTGAATCCAGGTCCTCTCAAGCTACTACTGATCGAATTCACAGAATCCATCTATCTAACTAAACCAGTGTGGCCCAACTTCAAAATCACAACCGTCCAAAGTCACTTCCACATCTCATTTTAGATCCCCCCTGATTCTCACTCTATTCTTCTCAAATCCCACCGTCCGATTTTTCAATTCAAACTTTCATTTAATGTAATTCCTCCAGTGAGATTAACTCAGATTTGGGTCAGATTTAATACAGAAGAGGAAAGAAAGATAGGTAATACTTCTAACGGTGTTGATTTCATTCATATGTGGGCCACATTGAAGGATGCATCGGTTAGAGGATTTGGACTAGACTGATAATAAATGCAACTGTTGTGTTGGGGGTCGAGTCCGGTGTCTGCAACACAGAGAGAAAAAGTGGGCCAGGGGGTTGGCAGAAATTGCAGCGGCAGTGATAAATGATGATAACTGAAACAGAAATCAGAACTGGCAGTATACACCGCGTGACCATGGGAATGTGTGTTACAGCCCTAATTGCCGTGTTTGCAGATTACTTGAATGGGGGGTTGTTCGTTGATCCTCATTAGTTTAGACAATAATCAATTGAGCAGTGTATGTTATTTTAATCAGATTGATTAAGGGTAAAATATCAAATGTGAGCCGTTTGAATTTTTAAAAGTAAAGTCACATGGTGCAAGGAGCGTCACTCTGCATGAAAACTGCAAATGCAGTCAACAATAAAAGAAGATTGCTTTTTTTTGTTAAAAATAGATGAGTTGATAAAATATTGAAACATCATTTGTTAAGGGCACCCTCGGTTTTTTCACATTCCATTGTTGCCATCAAAGTGAGACTAAAAAGTGTAGGGTGAAAGATTGTCTCAATTGAATAGTATGATGATGGAGGAGAATCTTAATGTTTTCATACTCAGTGGTGGATATTGATGGCGCCTTTAATTTAGGGGTTATAAGTCTTTGGATTTCATTAATCCCTTTTTTTTTCCTAATAGATTGGAAAAGGATGGCCAAATCATAGGTTTTGTGGGAGAAAATGTTGGACTCATTTGAAGGGCTATTCTAATCTTTTTTCTATCTATCATTTTATAAATAGTTGTTTAAAATATAAAATTTATAATTTAAAAACGAAGGTTGTGAAGATGGAGGGCTTGTATTTTTACTTTTAACACATATCTTGGTTGTGTTGACTGGGGCACAAATTCTACATGTAGATCGAACCAAACATACATTCAACTTGGGGGCACACAACACTAGGAATAAAAACTGGTTTTTATTGGAGCCCCTTGGACCCAATAAATTCAACTTGGGGGCTCTATATAAAATAAATATTGGAGAAAGGAGCAAATATAAGAAAAACATGTATATATATATATAAACTTTTAAGATTTGCAAGGGTACTTAAAAATTTTAAACCTTTTTCTAATATGGGTAAGGGCTTTAGCCCCCAGACCTTTGTACCTTGGTCCACCCTGGCATTGAGTCAGTAAAAAAAAGAGCTGTGTGTGAAGGGATGCTTTTGTTCATAGGTGGACTCTTTATATGAGAAAAAGAAAAAAGGAACCTGAAAGGAAGGGGAATTCTCTATATTTGAATAAGAAGTTAAGTAAGAAGTTAAGAAACTAGTTGATACTTTACTTTTGCAACAATTAAGATGATAATTAACAGACCAGTGCTAATATCAATCATGTTTCAAAAACATTAAGAAGTTAAAAAACTGGTTGATACTTTACTTTTGCAGCAATTGAGATGATAATTAATAGACCAGTAATATGATCCATGTTTCAGAAAACATTATCAATCAACCCATAATAATTTATCTAGTTTTTTTCTCCAAACTGTTTAAGTGAAGAGCAGAAGATTCAAATGATCGGGGATCTAAAGAAAAAATGAAAAAAATGCACAATAGTTTCTTATATTCATTCCCAATTCTCAATCCAATATCAATAGAATGGCAAAGATTTTTGTGCACAGAGCTTCTCACTTTTTAATTTATCCCCTATTTCATACAAAAGCTCAAAATTATTTATATTTAATTATTTTCCGTATGAATTTTTAAAGATGGTGAATCATGAGAATTTTGAAGATCTAAGTAAGACTTCCAAACTATTTCCTCAATGTAAGAGTTTCAAGATTTTTTTCTCACATTATACCAAAGAATATATATATATATTTATATAAATGGTGAGGGACACTTCTTTTTTTAAACCTAATAAGGTAAAAAATGTGTCATGAGATGTGATGATTTTGTCCTTTTATATATTAATACTTTTAAAAAAAAGGAGTTTCCTTCACCAAAATGTTAAGGGATGTATATACATGAATATTGCATATATATCAGTTATTTTATGCATTTTTATTAGACTTGTAGAATTTATCCAAGAAAAGTTCAAAACTAAGATTCCTAATGTAAGTAAATAAAAAAAAACTCATAATATATAGAGACCAACATTTGCGAAACTGAAAAATGGCTTAAATAATCGTGCTCGATCACGATCAAGATCAAGATCAATTAAAATTGCTATATATTACGGTTTAGTTCAATGAACACTACTTACCCTCATTTAAACTCTGAGAATTAATTAATGACTCTCTTGTTATTTTTTTCTCTTTTTTTTGCGGAAAAGGAGGATTTTATTCACAAGAGAGATGGAAGAGTACAAAATAGTTAAAAAACGAAGAAGAAGAAACACAAAAATTTAAAGGTATAAGTTTACAAGCCACTACCTTATCGTGGATCATCACTTCAAATCTGAAGGTTGTTTGCTTAATTTGTGTTGTTGCTACATAGAAGATATTGATATATATGGTCATGTGCTACATTCAAGAAATCAATAAGAGTGAGATTGCTAATGTTGGTAAGGCTTCAGTTATTATATTAATTGATCGATGGCAGATGTGAGTATCCCAAGTTTGGAACTTCTTCAAATGTAGCTTAATCAAGTTCTTCCAAATTGTCATTAGGCTCCATGAAGGAGTAGAAGATTCCCCAAGCGCTTCAGTGATTATAAACGAGCCTCATTCAATAAAAATCTTGAGAGATGGATAGAGACTCCCAATGAGACAGCTAGCCAAGGAACAGCCCTCTACAATTTGGCTTGAAAGGGATCAAAGGTAGCTATCATGCAGAGAAGGCCTTTAGAACTCGACTAAAATTGTCTCTCTTTTTCCTTCTTTTTTTTTTAAAAAAAATACATACTATTATTGTGGATCGGTGGAGATTCCTATTACTCCACCACATTGTGATAATGATCATCCATCTATTAAAATTAAACTTAACAGGACCCTCATGAGGTGTAGGGTAGTCATGGTCCAAGGTTAGATACATAATATAGGATCGTTTAATATTTAGGTCTAACTTTGATTAAGTGATAGAAAGCTCAAATCACAGCATAACCCGACTTGAATAAAGACCAATTGTAATTCTGTGATAATTTATTCAAACAGTTGTTAGAAACCAATAGAACTGATAAAAAAAAGCCCAATTTTGCTAGACTCAATTGACTAAATTGGCAAGCTTGGACTTGGCATTTATGGTCTACATCGCACACGAGCCAGGGTTGGATATAACTCAAGTTGGGCCGGCCCAGCCCAGGAACATCGCTAATTGGGTGGGAACACTAGCAAAACTAGGGGTGCCAAGGAAGGGCCTAGGGACCCTGCAAAATTTTTTAAAAACCCCTTGGCATTTGGAGTTTTTTAATATATATATTCTCTTACTTATGGCTCCCTGCAAAAACCTTTTAAAGTATTTTGAAAACTCCATGCATTTTTTAAATATGGCTTTCCTCCAGATAATTTTTCTTTTACACTGTGCCCCCCTCAGAATATTTCTTTGGTGATCCACCCTTGGGTGGGCCAATGGTCAATATGAAGACCACAAGATTTGAGTTCAATAAAGGCTATGAGAAAGATTTCATTGATGTATTAAATTGAAAGCGTTGGATCATATTGTGATAGTTAACAAAATATAAGCATTTCGTGGTCCAAATATACTTATATAGGATTACCCCTAGACGACAATTATCTGTCCAAGGCCATTAAGCGAAAGAGGTACTTGCCAAGAGAAAAAAAAAAGGTATATACAGTTGGGTGGTCAAGAAATCAGGCCCATAGCTATTGAGTAAATTAGCATTTAGCGAAAATGTGGTCGATGATTTTATGCCTTCTACACCCAACACATATGGTTCTATCTAAGCAAGACCTCTCTCGTGCCTAGATGTCCTCATAGGATTCATTGTAGTTCCATATGGATCTTTTCATCTCCCTCGTCTCATCTCTTGATGGGGTCCACAGTGGGCCCCATAAAGAAGTATACATATATAGGGAAATATTCATGCGCATCTATCCCTCACCAAATTATGATAAGGACAACATAGCAGAGCAAACTTTATATTCCATCCATACACATGGGACCCCCTAAATTACAATAAATCAATTGAGTTTTCATAAATTTGAATGGATTGGACCATTGGCACGAGGGTAAAATTATTTTCTTTAACTTTGTTAATTTTGTGGGTCATGGATGAATAAATAAGACATTTAGGATTGACCGCAAACTTGATAGATGAGCCCATCCAAGATGACTCTTTCTATCCTCCCCAAGTCCCATAATCATAGGGCTCTAGGTGGGCCATATTAAGTTTGTCTCTCACCATATGGTAAGAGATTGATGCACATGAATATCCCTATTTGGGGATGGGACTAGGATAATGGAAAAATTTATGTGAGACCACCACAAGTATCAAGTTTGACTCCAATTCTATGCCTCTAACGCCTTCATCCGTGGCCCACAAGTTTGTTGGATTTATATTGAAAGAAATTCAGCCCTCGATCCAACGATCAAAGCTATTCATTTGGATGTGTGCCAAACATTATGTTAATGACTATCACGGGAATCCTTGTTTATGCATGGAATGGATGGGTGGATAGGTCGGCCCCACTAATTGTTCTCACAGAAGCAGAATGAGAACTAATTCTCACTTGAATGTTTCCCTATAAACATTTATATAATAACTAAGTAACTTCATTTTAAACACTTAAAAAATGTAATACTGTTTTGAATATATATATAAACTATTATCCTTAAAACCATCACACTTTATGATTTTTCTATCTTTCAAATAAAATTTTATAGGTTTTGCTTTGAATTTATTATATAATTATATGATTTTTCTACTTTTTAAATAAAATTTCATAGTTTTTACTTTGAATTCTTATATAATTATACAGTTTTTCTACTTTTTAAATAAAATTTTATAGTTTTTACTTTTAATTTCTTATATAATTATGATCTCTTACTTATTTATTCAGAAAAGACTGATGACCATGTGGGTTGCGACTTTTTATATTATATATGTTGAGCATATTCGATTTTGGTGCTAAGTGGAGAGGGTGGATGAAAGGGTGCATCCACTTCATCCTCAATCTTAGTGAATGGTTAACCATTTAGATATCTAAGGCATTTAGAGATCTAAGGCAGAGTGATCCATTCTCTCCTTTCATATTTACCATAGTGACAGAAGCTTTGGAAGCCCTTCTCACGAAGGTGAAAGAAAAAGGTTTAATTAGCAGATTTGAACCATGCAGTAGGGGAAGAGGTTATTACTCACCTTCAGTTTGCAGATGATGGAACTTTATTTTCTTCTTCAAGGTGGGGAGAGATTTTGGCTCTAAAGCGACTATTGAGATGTTTTCAAATAGCCTTCAGTTTGAAGATTAATTCATCAAAAAGCTTTGTAGTGGGGATGGATTGTTAGGAGGAGAACATTCAGATATTGCTGAATAAATTGCATTGTAGAAAGGGCTCTTTCCTTTTTTGCATCTTAGCTTACCTATTGGGGTGAACCGCAATCAATTTCCTTATGGAATCTAGTGGTGGATAAGTTTGAGAAGAAGTCATCCACTTGGAAGCGACAATATCTTTTATTAGGAAGGAGAATCACTCTCATAAAACCCTTTTTATCAAGGTTATCATGTATTACATGTCGCTTCACATGATGCCAGTGGCGGTAATTAAAAGGTTTGATCGAGTCTTGAGAAAATTGTTTAAGGAGTGGGAACTATGAGAGAGGGAAGATGCACCTAATGAAATGAAGTGAGGTGAGAAAGTTAGAACAAGAGGGGGATTGCGTTTGGGGAATTCTGATCTTAAAAACCGGTTTCTAGTAGCAAAATGGTGGTGGAGTATGGGGAAGAGAATAAGGCTTTGTGAAGGAAAGTAATTATATCTAAGTACGAGGATGAATGGGAGTGGGTTTCCAAACGAGTTCTTAAGTATAGGTTGTCTTGTTATGGTCAATCATTTCTAGTTTTGAAGTTGAGTAAAATATTAGAGCGGAGACCTTTGCCAAGGTTATAGGGTTCATGGTGGGGGAGGTGTCCATTTTTGTATGATGATTGTGTGGGAGTTGGTTTTTTGCATCTTATATTTTCTAAAATGTTTAGGGTTGTTGCCAATAAAGAGCTTTCAGTTAAAGAGTGTTTTATGTGAGTTGGAAATGTAGTGTCATAGCCCCACCCTAGTATGCTTAACTTCTAAAGATCTAGGGTCGCACGACATTAAAATGCATTGAAAGAATGTCTTACATCCGGATTTCTAGATTGCACTTCAAAATATATACAGTGAAAAAATAAAAGAACTACCAAATAAATCAAGCACACACCACAAGAAGAAGACACGTAGATTCTTAAGTGGAAAACCCTGCTCCGGAAAAACCATGAGTCTTAGGACAAACAAAAACTAAGCACTAACAATAAGCAATTACAATATATACTCATAGATGCTTTTCCAGTTACAACTCAACCTAAGGACTGCAATTCTTCTTATTGACTACCCATCGTTCACCGCTAACCATGCTTGAAATAACCACCTTGAATCAACACAGTGAACAAACATTTTAAAAGAGAAGTCAATCTTTTACAAGGAAGTAGCAGCACAAATCTCTAGAACTCAAAACTTCAGCACAATCTCTCCAATGGCTGCTCTAAAGAAGAAGGGTATCTCCAATGAGTAATCTCAACTTAAAATAGGAAGATTGCTGGCTTAGGGTTGGGAGAAAACCCCTTTTTATAGCCCTAATTTTGTACCTCATAATGGTAATCTAACTAGAATAGGAATTGACACAAAACAGGAAAGTACCACTTAAAATAGAAATAGAAATTCATGCAATGGTAGTTTCGTAATTTCGGACAGCATAATTTTTTTAAACTTCCCAAAGCCATAACTTTATCGTTTTAGCTCCGATTGATGTAATGTTGGATCCTGCAGATATCTGCTTGAAAAGAGCTTTCCAATGATAGATAGATTGCCTCAATTCGACATTCGGTTTGTAAGATATAACCTTTTTAATTCAAATACCTTCATTTCAGCTCTTCTGGAACTCTTTAACCTCTTCAAACTCCTAGTCCAAAATAAAAGAAAAATACAACTTTGACTAAAACTAGAGTTTTATCCAATCCATGAATTTAGCTAACATACAATAGTCTTAACAATTTCCCCATTTGATAATTTATGGACAAAACTCCCTACACTTTACAAATATTCTACTAAAAAAATAAAACAAGAATACATTGAATATTTCATAGAAAAACTCGTACATTCACCGTTTAATCTGTCTATATCTCTATCTCTATCTCTATCTTTACCTCCCTATGTATTTCTCGGCCTTTTTATCCATAATTGGCAAAGAATGATCAGCATGCAGCAATCTGTTAATCAGGATCCAACAACCCCCCTTAATTTTAACCCCCTCTCAATGTCATCTTCATTTAAGTTTTAGGGGTGGGAGTTTAATCATCTTGATTAAAGGCTTTTGGATTTTGGTATCCACACTTGCAAATTTAAATATGTCAGCACAGTGTGTACCAAATCAGTAGGTAATTCAGATTTTCTAACTCATATGGCTCTAGTCTTGATCTTCGATGGAGGCAATCACTTCTTCCATTGCTTGTTTTTCTTTAGATTTCTTAGCTTATTGCAATGGGGTCAAATGTATCCTTTGATTCCACAATAATGGCATGCGGATGTAGATTTAGGACGTGACACATTCTTCTTGGATGTACTACTAACATAATTTACTTATGCAGCATTTGGAACAGTAGATGTCATAAAAACCATAGCGATACCTTTAACAAAAACAGATTTACCTTTGTTTTGGGTGTTGAAGCTTCATGTTCATAGCTAATACTAGTTTTTAAAGAATTTTTCTTTTGGTTATACAGAATTTCATCAAGCGTCATGGATCTAGTGTTCATGCATTTTACTCTGTCTTTAGTATAATCTAACTCCGTGTGAACCATCTTTAATTTAGCATTTAAATCATCCTTTTTCAACTTTGAGAATAGCTACTTCACTCTTGATTGTTTGTAATTCTTTTTCAGGCTTTTCAATATGCTTTGAAAGTAAGTCCTTGTTGACATCTGCATCAATTTATTTGTCAAATACAGTAGAACACTGAGTTTCTAATTGGTTTACCTTTGCTCATGCATCTTCCAATTTAGATGTTAGTGAAGAATTTTGTGATTCTGTGGCTTTCAGCGTAGGTGCCAACTTCTCATAAATGCTTGACATTCGCTTGCATTTCTTCAACAATATCTCGTACTCTATTTCCAAATCGAATTCATCATCTGACACTTCATCACCAAAAATATTGTCAGATGTACTATGTGAAGATCTCGCCATGAATGCAACAAACTTGGAATTAGCGGTGTTAGGAAGTGAGTTTTCAGCATCTTTAAAATCATCATTCCACATTTCTGCTATAATATCACCACATTTCTTTAACTTTCTATTTGCACACAATGAAGCAATATGTCCAAACCCTTTGCATTTGAAGTATTGAACAGATCTTAGATTTTTTTTTATAGACTTTCTCTTAAATTTGTGCATAATCAAATAAGATTTGTTATTTTTCAGCAACGATGGCTTAGTTATAGATGTGCCTTTTTTTAAATTAAAATCCATTCTAGGAATCTCTCAATTGATCAACACATAAAAATTTAGTGTAACCCGCTTTGATACCAATTGAAAGATATCTCAGATCTAGATTTCTATATTGTAGTTCAAAATATATGCAGTGGAAAACTAAAAGAACTAGCAAATAAATTAATCACATGCCACAAGAAGAAGACACGTAAATTCTTATGTGGAAAACCCTACTCGGGAAAAATCACGAGTCCTCCTCGTACCAACAAAAACTAAACACTAATAATAAGCAATTACAAGATATACTCATAAACTCTTTCTCAGTTGCAACTCAACCTAAGGACTGTAGTTCTTTTTGCTGACTACTCATCATTCACTACTAACTGCGCTTGAAACAACCACCTTGAATCTGTAAAGTAAACAAACCTTTTACAAGAGAAGTCAATCTTTTACAAGGAAGTAGAAGCACAAATCTTTAGAACTCAAAGTTTCAACACAATCTCTTCATTAGCTGCTCTAAAGAAGAATGGTATTTCTAATGTGTATTTTCAACTTAGAATAGAGAAATAGATACCTTAGAGTTAGGAGAAAACCCCTTTTTATAGCCCCAATTTCATGCCTTATAATGGTAATCCAATAAGAATAAAAACTGGTATAAACAGGAAAATACCACTTAAAATAGAAATAGAAATTCGTGGGATGGTAGTCCATGTAATTTTGGACAGTACAATTTCTTTAAACTTCCCAAGGCCATAACTTTGTTGTTTTAGTTTCGGTTGATGCAATCTTGAAACCTACAGATATTTATTTGAAAAGAGCTTTCCAATGGTAGCCAGATTGCCCTAATTTGACGCTCGGTCTATGAGATATAGCCTTTTTAATCCAAATGCTTTTTTTTCAACACTTTTGGGACTGGGACTCTTTAACATTTTCAAACTCCTAGTCTAAAATAAATAGAAATACAACTTTGACTAAAACTAGAGTTTTGTCAAATCCATGAATTTAGCCAACATACAACAGTCCTAACATGTGTCTTGTTGAATTAATACGGAGTTTCACTTATAAGCCGAGGGTCAAGACTTGGATATTTTTAATATAAAACTTAGGCAAAGCCTCACAGTGCCAATCGAAGCACTCCACCCTTGCCATGCGGATTTCCCCTTTTGCTCATTAGATCATTTCACCAGGTCTTGCCTCAATCTCAGGCGAATCGAGGTCTCACATATAGTGTCATGGATACAAATTTTAGGAGATCCCTTTGTTAGTTGGAGTTGGTGGAGCATCATTCATTATTGAATTTTCTTACTAATATTTTCTTATGCAAGGACTTAGAGGACTGTCGCATTTGAAAGCCACATTTTGTTGGATTGTTCTCCTAAAGGTCTTTCTACAAGGAGATTCATCATTTTATAGAAGTTTATTCCCCATTTGTATTAGTTTGGATGATATGGATCTCGTAGACTGGGAGACTCTTTGTTAGCAAGTAAGATTTCAATGACATATACATTAAGAAGAAAAGAGTGCATATCTGATTCCATTTCTTACATGTCTAGCCTTTGTCTAAGAGAGTTAGACTCAATGGATCATTTGTTCATTCATTTTCTGTAAACTCATTTATTTGGGGGTTTTTTCTCTAAAAATGTGGTGTTAGTTGGTGTTTTCAAGTTCATTAGCGATGGTGTTTGAGATTTGAAGAGGGAGTTTGTTATTTGGAAATGGTATGATCTTATGGAGGATCGTTCCTCTTTTCATTCCTTGGTCAATTTGAAAAGTGAAAAATGATAGACTTTTTAATAGAAAAGAATCAAATTGGGAGGACTTACTAACAATTGCTCTTGATAGGCAAGTTCTAGAAAGGGATTTTTAGATATTAAGATAGAACACATTATTCAAATTTTGTAACTTATTTGAAGATGGGAGTAGCCAAGAAGAAGAGAAGTTTCATGACCGTCTCCTCCTATTGGAGTTTTTAAGTTTAATGTTGATGGAGCATTAATGGAAAGACTAGGGTTGGCAGGCATTAGAGACGGTCTAAAAAATCACGAAGGTGAAGTTATGGACATGGTTTCTAAACTTGTAGGGATCAAAGTCTATACTGTAGCCAAGGTATTGGAAACTCTGGAAGCTCTTCATATTTATCACTTCTTTTATCATCATATTTTTATTGTGGAGAGTGACTTAGTCAATTCTATATCCTAGGTGAAATCATTGAGAGGTTCTTAGAAAATGCAATTCTTATTGAATGAAATTAGTATTTTAGTATTTGAGATGCAAGTTGTTTCAATATATCAACGGACCCGCAAATGAAATGGTAGATCCTTTAGTAAACGAGGGCGTAGATTGATCATGTAATTAAAGTGCTTCTACAATGTAGTTGGATTGGATTTGGTGGCCAATACATGTCTCTTGTACTGGATCACCTATAATTTTCTTTATGTATGATTTTTATATCTCTTGTATTTGTCTTCATTTCGATAAATTTTTATTGTTACTAATGATAAAAAAACTGTCCTACGGATAGTTTCATTTAACTATAATGGTTTCGCTACTTGGCCAAGTTCAATTGAAACCTTCTAATTTAGTAGGGCATAGTTTTGAAAATATTACAATGATCATGGACCCATGGCAAGTGTAGCTTGGCCAAGTTAGGTCAAATATTCTCCGAATCCATGAGTAACTTTAATCGTGTGTCCATAGATTAGCTTCAACTTCTCAGTTTAGATTAACGGTGGCTACAAGTTGGGGGTCACGTCGAATATTCTTTGAATCCATGTGCGACCCCAATTGCATGTCAATAGAAATGTTTAAGTAGGATCTTCATGCTTTAATCAGGCAATAATTTTTTAAAACATTGTAATGGTAATGGACCTGCGGCAGCTACAGTTGGGCGGGTTAGATCGAATACCCTTTAAATCCATGTGTGACCTTAACTAAATGTTGATAGACCAGGTTCAATAGGATCTTCACGATTTGATTAGGCAAAAGGCTTTTAATAGCATTGCAATGAACATGGACCGACGACTAGTGAAACTTGGGCATATTAGGTTAATATTTATCTGAATCCATGCATGATGCTATGACCCTGATTATATTTCCTTAAACTGGGTTCATTAGGATCTTCACGACTTAATAAGGCAATAAAATTTTAAAAATGCCACTCTAATCATGGACTAATGGTGGGTGCAACTTAGGCAAGTCAGGCTGAAGATTCTCTATATTCATATGTGACCTAATTCTATGTCGATAGACTAGGTTCAGCTGGATCTTTACGACTTCATAAGGCAATAAAAAAAATTTAGAAACATTACAACGGATATGAACATGCTAATTGTGCAACTTGGTCAGATCAAGAACAAAGTAAAAGATCAACCCAAGCTTGACCTTGATTATTTGGATTAGTGCACAGTCGATTCAATGGTCTAGTAAATACAAATTTGACAGAAACTTAAAGTATGTGATAATAATGGGTTCTCTAGGTATTGTAAAGTTTGAATTGAGTGATAGATAAGCAATACCCAGAGTTTTAAACAAAAAATGATGAGAACTAATTCTTACGAGATGATTTTCCTTTAAAGAGAAACCTTCAAAGTCTAAAGCTCCTGTATCAATGATTTTGATGATCTAATTGAGACGAGCTCTACCCAAGATCATATTTACAATGAAACATGTCCATTGCACTATCCTCTCATCATTCGGATATATCCAAAAATGGATCTTACTGGGAACTTAATATTTGATCTATCACACAAACATTTGAGACCTTAACAGATAAGTCCAACCCAAAATTCACCCTTGGTCCGGCCGACCGACCCATGCCAGCTGCGACTTCACCCTGCCGAGTTGCAGACTTGCATCTCAAGACAGCAGGGTCAATTGGATTTGGAGCCTTTATCTGCCCTGACAAGTGTAAAAACATCAGCAGTTGACTACTGCCTTTCCCTATTCTCTCTCATACAACGCTACCAACATTTGTAACTGCAAACTATTTTGACTACATGACCAGCTATTCTTACTAAGAGGCAGCCTGCCCAAGGAGATAAAATGCTCTCGCGGTGTATCTTATCCTCCTATGAGGAAAAAGGCCAAAAAAAAATAGGGGCAGAGAGAAAGAGAAGATAGGGGTAGAAGCTAGAGAGAGAAAAAAAAGGCCCCCATGACCTTTTTTTTTTTTATTGATGGAGCATGCATCCATCCCACAGTAGATAGAGATCAGAGAAGAAAGGGCAAAACAGGAACAGAAAAAAAAAAGAAAAAAAAACACACAGAGACAGAGAAAGACATAAGAACAAGGGAAATAGAAGACCAGGCCACAGAAACAGGAGGAAATGGAGGGAAAGGGGAGGAATTGCAGTTGGTGCAGGTGTGTTTGCTGAAATGATCAATGACCCATGATGGCCCATTTAAGGTGCATGAATCCCTGCATTGATAGCAGCAGAGCTGTGATTTCACCATTCATGGATTTCTCATTTATGAGGTTTCTAGTATAAAGAGGACGCACAGCAGAGGGGAGAAATCTCACAGAGAGAGGGAGTTTGTGTTGTTGGGGATTTCAGGTGTTGGGTTTTTGTGGGGTTTAGATGAGGGCTGTGCCCTTCCATTTGCAGGGGAAGGGGGTGTTGGATTTGGGGGTGGAAGCAGAGACTTCAGGGGAGAGAGCAGGGAAGAGGAAAAGGGAAGGCAGCTGCGGTAGCGCCGAACCCACCTCTGTTCTCGAGCGGAGGAGGAGCCCAAGCCCCCCGACCTCCACATCCACGCTTTCAGCCTCCTTGGGCGGCGGGAGCAGCGGCTCCACCGACACCGCCGGCGTGGCAGCTGTCTCCGGCAACCCCAGCCTCCACAAATGGCGGCCGACCCAAGAAGGCTGCTCGGCGCCCGATGCCGGGAGGAAGGACGAATGGGCTTCGGAGCTGCAGCCAATTCCGACCGGTAGCGCCGGTGGCGCTATGGATGAGCTCGAGAGCATGCTGACGGAGTCGGTCGCGTCGCCGGGGAACGAGCAGTCGTTTTTCCGGTGGTTTATCGGAGACATGGACGACCCATCTTTGAAGCAGCTGTTGCAGAGCGGCGTATCGTCGGAATTTGGAAGCGGGGGGCACGGATTTGGGGTGGTGGATTCGGGTTTGGGGTTTGGGGGTGGTGGTTCATCTCCTGAGAATGTGGATGTCAGCCCCTTGAATCCGCCTCCTCTTTTGGCTGATTCCTCTTCTGCTGGTAGTGATTTTGGTTTGAGCAGCAGCAACATCACAAACAGGCTTGTTGTTTCTTCCCCAAATCACCCATCTCTTCCCCTTCCCAGTTTGAGGGGTTCTTGCTTTGGCAGCAGCAGCAACAGCAACAGCAATCCTTCAAACCCCATCTTGACTCCTGCTGCTGCTGCTGCTGCTGATCGTCTGAATCTCCCTATTTCACTACCCCAAGGACCATTTTATCAGCAGATGGAAGCCATTGATGAAAAGCCACAGCTTTTCAATCCCCAAGTGGTCTTCAACCAGCAACAAGTTCAATCTGTGCAGAACCCAGCTTTGTTGCTACCCTTTCCTTACATCCAACAGGAGCAGCAGCAGCAGCAGCAGCAGCTACTTCCTCCTCAGCCCAAGCGCCACCACCCCACCACGGCCATCTTCGACCCCATTTGCCAGTTTTCGAAAACCCCATTTTCGGATTTCAGTCAGGAGATGTTCCTCCAGCAGCAGCTCCCACAGAGCATTTCTAATGAACATCCCATTCCTAATCATCTTCAACAGAGGCCGCCGCAGATGGTGAAATCTAAGGTGCTGGTGTGTGCTGGTGACAATGCAAATCACTTGGTCGACCAGCTCTTGAAGGCCGCCGAGTTCGTCCAGGCCGGGAATTCTTTAATCGCGCAAGGGATATTGGCGCGGCTCAATCAGCAGCTCTCTCCTGTTGGGAAGCCCCTTCAGAGGGCTGCTTTCTACTTCAAGGAGGCCCTGCAACTGCTTCTCAACACTAGCAACTACCAACTGGCTTCCTCTGCCTCCCCCCTGGATGTGTTCTTCAAGATCAGTGCTTACAAGGTCTTCTCTGAAATCTCGCCCTTTCTGCAATTTGTCAATTTCACCTCCAATCAAGCCCTCCTGGAGGCCCTTGAAGGATGCGATCGAATTCACATAGTAGATTTTGATATTGGGATTGGTGGGCAATGGGCTTCTTTCATGCAAGAGCTGGCGGCAAGGCGTGGTGGCGTCAATTCTCTGAAAATCACTGCCTTTGCCTCCTTTTCCTCCCACCATCACCTTGAGCTTAGACTGACCAGAGAGAACCTCACCCATTTTGCCAATGATCTCAACATCTCCTTTGAATTCAGTGTCATTAATCTCGACAACATTGATCTCTCCACGGCATTGTCACTTCCTACAATCCTTAACCTTTCAGATAGCGAGTCAGTTGCAGTGAATTTTCCTGTTGGGTCTTCCAATCCACTTGCTCCCTTGCTCCTTCGATTTGTAAAACAAATCTCTCCTAAAATTGTTGTTTCAATTGATCATGGGTGTGAGCGAGGCGACTTGCCTCTCTCCCAACATATTCTCCATGGCCTCCAATCCTACTCGGTCTTATTTGATTCGCTTGATGCAGTCAATGTGAATTCTGATGCGGTTCGCAAAATTGAGAGGTTCCTGCTCCGGCCAAGGATTGAAAGTGCTGTGGTGGGCCGGCACAGGGCAGGTGACAAGCTGCCACCTTTGAGGTCCCTTTTTGCTTCCGCCGGCTTCTTGCCACTGGCCTTGAGCAATTTCACGGAGATGCAGGCGGAATACATGGTGAACAGGCTTCCAGTGAGGGGATTTCATGTAGAGAAATGCCAGGCGTCACTATACCTTTGCTGGCAGCGCGGAGAGCTGGTATCGGTCTCGGCTTGGAGGTGCTGAGGAGCACCTTGTTCCAGGCATGTTGGTCATGTATACTCCAATGAATTATCCTTTTGAATGACCCACATAACAAATTACAGTCTCTATTTAAAGTTCTCCGATTTGAAACTATGTTACCTATGTTGGCACATGTTTTCCTTCCTTTTTGGCATTTTACAGTCTCTAGTTCTATTCTGCTAATTGTATGTTTCCTTGCCAGATTGTTTTTGTAGTTGAAACATTTTGCGAAACTGGAATGTGTAGTACGGTTCTCTTTCTTTCTCCCAATCATGGATATCAGTTTTATGGTGTTTTAATGTTGTTGAAGCAGATCTTTCTTTTCTTTGACATTGAATGGTTGTAAACTTTTGAGTGCCTTATATTTAGTTTGCATATTATGAAAGCTTGGTTTGAATGTCCGTTGAAGCAGCGGTACTGTCTATGCTTTGATGTATATGGTAAATGCCTCTACTCCTGCTTACAGGTGTATGTTATGTTGTAGTGGGAATTGAAAGTACAAGCATTGCCTCTTATAAGGACTGCTGCTGTTTTATTAAGTATGTACTATAGGAAATACCAAAAAAAAAAAAAAACTGCAACTCATTCCTAGCTCTGTGTTGCTCCTTGTGTAAGAATATAGAGACTTTCCATAGTTGTATGATTGTTATCATACCAGCATGGTTTGCATCTTGCTCTAGTGTGAAGGTTACATAGCTCTTTGCCATTTAGGTTTACCGCAATAGGATGAAATCAGTAAATTATTCATGCATACAAATTACTATTATGCTAGTGAATTGCTTGGCTGAAGAGTACTTCTCTTAGTTCCATTTTTGGTCATGGACATTTCATTAGAAACCGAAAACCTTTAGAGGAGGTGCCCAGGGTATTCTTTTATGGAGGCTCCCAAATTTATAGTATTTGCATCTGGTTTGATTTGCTTCCAGTTGTTCATGGTGCTGAAAATTCAAAAAATCCCCACGGTGAATTGGGTCGTACAGATGGTATGCATTATACATGTCATTCTGTGTTGATGCCACCACATCAACTCCCTACTTTCTTCTTATATGGCTGCTAGTGAAAAGGTATAGTTTCCCAACTTATCAAGGCACCCATTGCTTTACCTTTGATCTACACATTGAACTGCAAATGTACTTGCCAATCCACTAATAGCTCAATGGTAATACCCCATTTCTTAACAACCAAGACTTTCTAATTAAAAAAAAAATTCCTTATCCTAACTAAACAAGAAATAACAATTAGTGGTGGGATAAAAATAGAAGTTTGCCACAGTAGCTCTTAGTCAATTGGGCCTGTCGATTGAACTCAATGGACTGGGTTGACTGCTGGGTCAATGTGTCGTCCCATCTGATTTCTTAGGCCTGGTCCATACTGCATCACAAATCCCTCTCCACAAAAAAAAAAAAAAAATAGTAATAATAAAATAAAATAAACTAGGGATTAGTCTTTGGTTGCAGCTATGTTGGTTATAGACTTGGGGCAGTGTGTCTATGGTCACTTGAGTATTTACCAAAAAAAAAAAAAAAGGGTGTTGACTTCTGTTGTTTGCATCACCCTTGGTATGATGGTTATTGTGCACTAGACAAGAGAGGAACTGAACTGATACTGCAATTCCAGGAAAAATGTAGAAAAAAAAGGATCACTTTAATTTTAGGAAAAATGTGACAAATATATGCATTGCCACCACTACATTATTTTGTGCTTACTGCTGCTATGTTAGTTATTGAAGCATCCAGTGTTAATATGTGTCTGTGTCGTTTGGTTGATTATGTGATATCAATCTCAATAATTAATGTGATGGATGGAAATATTTGTGACGAAGATTGACCCTTGACCCACATCTACTGTGAGCTAGTTACCAATATAACCTGAACCAATAAGTTGGCTGACCAACTGATCTCTCTGATGTTGACCATTCTAAGCCCAGGACCTTACACTTTGATTCCCAGACTCCTTTTCAAATGGAATGTCAATCACCCACTCTGTGCCCTCCACAAGTCTTGCAAGATGAGGGCTCCACTGCTTTCTAAGAAAAATTGCTCAGCCGGAAAGCTCTCATTCCTTCTTTCTTCCTTCTTTATTATCACTGTATATTATGATGGTACAGCCACAAAAAAAATTACTCGTATTCAGTGTTTCATCCGGTCTTTCTCGAATAACTGCCACATAACATGACCTCGAGAGAAGGACACATTCTTGGATCCACAGTTAGAATGGATGTTTGCTAATGGTCTATATACCAAATATGAGTGTATTCGGCTGTTCTCCCATTAAATTTCTTTGCTTATACTCATTCTTACGTTAGCTTTTCATTTAGCGAAACAAATTGCATTGGTTGCTAGTTACACATCTTCTGAATATCAATTAATCTGCTATTGACTTTAACATGTCTTTTTGTTTATTTATTCATTTTTCTACTCTCCTCAGCTTAGCCGACACATTGCCTAGGACATGAATTTTTTAGGTACCCGTGTCTCATCTTTTCTAACAAACACCAAGCTTATGTTTTCTCGGGGGCTTTATTTCATGTTTGCTTCGCACATATCCTGCTATCAAACCACATGCGCTATGTTTGGTTTCATTGCCTGGTGTTTCTTGGCTGGACCTTTTAAGCTTTTAGCCGCTTAGGCCCTTTGTTCTTGAATCTTCTCTTGTAAGAGCTCAAACCTTCTGTTTTTAATATCATCATCATCATCATCATTAAAGTCTTATCTCAATCATATTGGGGTTGACTTAAACCTCCTGTATTTAATATAAATATCCAACAAGAAATGCAAGCGCTATGTTGCAGATTGAATGGATTTGCATATATAAATAGGAGTGTTAATCCAGAGAGAAAATTGCATCGAACATGCCGAGTATGGACAATGCATAATATATCATAGTTTAAAGATAAATCTACTCCTTGCATGTTTTTTTTTCTCTCTTTGCTTTAGTTTAATATAAGCACGTCAGCTTCATGGAAAGGAACGTCAAAATCCTGCAACAACCTCGATAATGGTTATGATTATAATCAATGTCTGTACTTCTTTTGTGCTTTTTTTTATAATCTGTGCTTTTAAATTCACTTGAAACGTGATTTTTTCTGACTAGGGGGGTTAGGAGATTGGAAAAGTTGAGATTAATAAATGCTTAACTAGCTTTAGGTTGGAGGTTTTTTAATGGTGACTTTGGGCCATATGAGTTGATGGTGACTCAGATTTCTTTATTTCAGTCCACTTGTGGTTTTTAGGCTTATTTAATTGGTAAGCAGCCTTTTTTTTATCCCATTAGAAAACTTGTGTTATCGTTGGACATCCCCTGAAGACAAGTGGCGAGACTGCCTCAACTCTATGGCCCAGGCTCAAGTGGATCCTTTTTCTCAAGATCAGATGGTGATGCAATGCAGTTATTGTTCTGGCAAAGTGGACAATAAAAGGAAATTAAAAAATTCTAGCATCCATGCAAGAGATACAGAGATTTATGAATCTCATCTTAGAAGGCTACATATGTGGGAGAGTGATAATGACTTAACCATAGCAGAGAAGGAAGAAGATACAAGGTTACAATCATATGCCCTAAGCATGTAAAATCTGAAGGGAATCTCTAAAATAAGATGCTTGTTGCTGAGATATGGCTCCCAACGCTTAATAAATTAAAATGAAAGGTGTGGTTTATAATAATTTCATTTACTTAAGGTATCATCAATATTCTTCTATTCTCATGATGGAATTATATATATGAAAAAAAAGAAAGGAATTTCACTTTTTAAATGTCTCACATCCAAGAGCCAAACAGTTGAATCTTGTATATACACAGGAGAAAACCATGACCAAGCAACAAGTGTCTACACTTAAGGGCCCATTTGTTTGCATGAAGTTGAATACATAAGAATTCATGGTCAAATTGGATACCACAAAGGATTATTTTAGGGTGCAGGGCAAAGGATATAAGTTAAGAGATGTAGATGAATCGTGACTTTCATTGAATTTGAATTACTAGGGTGGTTGGGAATTTTTTTCTCATCTCTCCTAAATTCTTTTCCTATTTAGGGGAATATTATCTTATGGTTAGTTTTGAATATTAACCTCTGTTTCTTCATTCTTAACTACTTTTATAAAAAAAAAAGTTTTATGATTCATGGGAATTCAATTACGCAAAACAAATAGGTTCCTAAGTCCTAACTTTCTATCATTGAAGCCCAAAAGTAAAATGTCCACAGGGTACAAATTTGCCTACAAAATTTGCACATTAAATATATATATATATATATTTGATGACCCAAGATATCTCTCGTTAGTTCAGCTTTTAGACTCTGGCCTCCAGCCCGGGGGTGACCTGATTCTAACGAGCAAAGGCTATTTTGCACACACATTAGATAAAAATAATGCACTAGGTACAGTGTCAAGTTAAAGATCACATATTAGGTAACCTTTTTTTTTAAATCATGGGTAAAGATGGAAATGGTAAATAAGAGTAATCAATCTACTTTTAACGAGTCCTTTCCATTCATCTATACTCCTCCACTTAACGGTCCTGATTTTATACATGTGGCCACGTGTCATTTTTTTTAATATAATGATTCAAGTTATTTCTCGCCAACCTAGCTTTTATACCTTTGGCCTGTACCTTTGGCCTTTGGTCCAGGGATTACATGATTCTGACAAGTAAGAACTATTCCTTGGGGGTACATACATGACCATACACATATTATCCGGGTGACGCAAGGAACGGGAAATCAAACTCGAGACCTTCTAGAGCAAACTCAAAGCTCAAACCAATTGAGTGTGATACCAATACATTCCTACGGTGTGGCCACATGTCATTGGACTCAATAACTATGAAAAAAATACGAATATAAAAAAAGAGGCAACTGCCACTATGCTTTCTCATTTTATATTTGTATTAAGCAAACACATTAACCAGATGACGATCTTCATGGCAATCCATGTGACTGACTGTTAAGTGCATCTGATATTTACTTATTTATTTATATCGGTACTAAGTGTATCAGATTTAGTCCATTAATCTTTAGTTACCGATGAGTGTCAGTGCAATTTGTCATAAAAAGGACATAAACGCGCATATGCGCCTCATTACAATGCAATACTAGCCTTGCATTTGTTTATTTAATAATTATTTTAAAGTGCTCATGGCGAGTTGAATTCATAATTAAAAGTGCTTTAATATAACCAATTACGAAATCCAGGGTTGAAATTCGGTAGAAACAACTGAATGTGTGATGTAAGTAACGTTGATTTGGACATGGATGGATTTCCGGTCGACTTTCACACAAAGTTTTGAAGTAATGAAGTTGCTAGGTGAGAGGGCTCTCCGAACCTCATATAAGGTTTGCTTCCTTCACCCAAGGGCTCTCTTGCCAAAGGATTTGGTCCTAGTTGGAGACCACACTCCTAAGTTGGGGTTAAAAAAAAAGGGGGGACTTGAAAGATTAAATGGGGGAGAAAGGTGGGAGGCCAAGATTCTCGGCAAACAAACACGTCTTGAATTATTTGCATGGTCTCTAGCTCTTAGTTTAGTAATGAATAAAATTGCATACAAGCATGAAAAGAAAATAAAAAAACACTTTAGTAATCATAATAGATTCCTTTGTGTGTGTGTGTATGTGGTAGTCTTGCATTTACCATTTACATTGAAAAAAATGTGTCACACCAAACAACCTAAAATGGAGTTGCATGGTTTCATTAAAAAGAGAAGGAGTTACAAGGAAAATTAGAATAATTCTCCTCTCCCCTAAAGATTCCTGTCTGGGCACAAACGCAACTTAAAGTAAATGCCAACTAAAATAGGATAGTTTGTAGAGCTTGCTAGTAGGGCTCGTTGGATTATCAACAAGATGGATTTAGAATCTAGCAGCTAAAGAGAAATTACACAAGCAAAGTCCATTGATTGTTGCATGCCCTCTTTTGAGGCCATAAAAAATGAAGGTTTTTTGGGGGAGATCCTCTAGAATGGATAATGCAATCAATGTCAATAATATGTGTGCACACAATCAATTACGCAACGGAAATAAATCAAACAAAAGTACACACCACAAAAGGACACAGTTTTTGCGTGGAAACCCAAACCGGGAAAAAACCACAAGTCCAACCTGGACTAATAATCAAGCACTATGGATTATCATGCAATTACAAGCCACTTACAAACATCCGCATGACTTTGTAACATCAACCTCATATACAGAATCACTCTATAATGACCGCCTGTTGTTGCCTACTACAATCCAATTAACTAGATGCCTTACAGTTGTTAACTTGACTCTTCAGGTCTTCTATACTTAGAAGATGATCTTTTACAAGAGATGTAGAAGACGAGAATCTCTAGAGTAGAACTTCAGTCCTTCAACTCTCCAATGAAAGACTCTAGAGGAGATGATCTCCAATATATATTCCCCACTTATAACAATGAGATTTCTATCTTACGATTGAGAGAAAACTCGTTTTTATAGCCCCAAATTCGTACCTCATAAGTATATTTCAATAAGGAAAGAAGTTGGCACAAAACAGCTAAGTTCTTCTTCAAATCAGATTGAAAAACCGCAAGTCAACAAACTTTCTGCACTTGTTCGATCGGTCGAATTAATGGTCCGATCGGTTGGATTATGCCTCTGCCCAGGTGAAATTTCAACACATTTTCTGTAAATTTCCGGAGGCCATAATTTTCTCGTTTTAAATCCAATTGAGGCAATCTTAGGCTCTACAAATATCTACTCAAAATGAACTTTCCAACGGTAGGTTGCTCACTTATATCTGACGCTCAATTTGTGAAATATGACCTTTTTAAATTATGTTGTCCGTAGAAAATCACTTCAATTTATCACTCTTTCTTCGATTTCTTTACTTCAGTGTATCCAGCGACTGAAACCATTGTCCATACTTAAAGATATATAAAATACAATACTAATGAACTCAAATTTTATCCAACCCATGAATTAACCAACACAAAAATCCTTACAAAATAGATGTTAAAAAGGTTATTAATTTGATCATCCATTTAATGACTTTGACGACATCGTATGAACTTTATTTTGTAGATAACTGCATTCTAAAGCCCTCTTATTAAGTGGATAAAGGCCCTTAAAGCACCACTTGGTGATGATTCCTTTATTGATAGTTAGTAGAAAGGTCACCACAAGGTCACCACAGCATGGTGAGATGGCTTTACAATTGTAAGACATCCCACCCCATGTGGAGGGCACCCACACAGTTCGAGCTCATGAGCTAATCCTCCTAAAGAGCCTGGTTTCCACCTTCGGCCATTGATCTCATGACAAAAAGAAAGGCCATTGATAAAGGGAAATTACAGATTAGAGTTGTTCAAAATATGATTATAAAAGGTTAAAATTGGTCTGCTTTATTTATTTATTTACTTTTATGCACTTCCCTATATCTTTGGCTTGAACACCCACTGCCAACTCTCTAAATGAGGACTGCATGTCTAAAGCTCACTACAATAGATAGGACATAAACCACCCATGTTACACTATCATCATCATTATTAAAGCGTTATCTCTATGATGTTGAATCAGTAACATGCATTATGTTTAACACTTTTAGTCCATCATGAGTTGAATCTTTCAATAAGTTGCACTTCTTCAAATCCATCAAATGCCAAACTAATTATGTGTTTAGAAGTAGGATAGGGGGGATAAGTACAGGGGATAAGCAACTTTTTGCATTCTAACCCACTTATCTCTTGTTTGTTTGCATTTTTAGTGCGTGTGAATATATAATCTTAATCCTAATGTTACAGTGAATTAATACCTAATATGAGGGCTTAGATAATCTTACCTAGGAGGTGGGATAACTTGAGTTGGCTTTGAGAAGAGGGGATTATATTTTTTAAATCTTTTTGTCCCATGTTTCCCATTTATCTGGATGGAACCAAACATGAGATTGAATTTATGTCTGAAATAAATGAAATTTCATCCCATACAATAATACCATTAGACGGGCTTGGAAGACAATAGCTATTCAATCCTACTAAAAACTTATCCCGCTCCCAAACACATTCATAATGTATACCTTTTTACCAAATCAGCTAAAAGCCCAGTGTACCTAAGCATAAGTCAAAACAATTAGAAGGGAAAAACTACCTTCTGTATTTCTTGTTCACCTTCATTTTCAAATGTACCTCTTGCTATAAGGAGAAAAGGCAAAGAAAAATATGTGTTTGCTCTGCCTGCATTTTCATGAAAATGTACATATTGTATTTCATAAAAATGGAATACATTCTTAAGATTAAAAAAAAAAAGGTGAAATTCACAATCTTATTTCACTCCTATAAGTAGGAAAGTAAGAACTTAGAACAGGCACCGACAGAACGGGGGACAAGTATACATGAAAACAAATGCATCCGAATGCTTTTAAATTTCTATACTAAAAGCTACGGTACATGTTCTAGTTAATGTATGTAACATGTGAAACCAGAGAGGTAAAATTTTTTTTACTTGCATCTATTTGGTGTCTCAGAATGAATAGAAGCCCTTCACTTTTGGTGACATGGTGCTCTTGTGTTTCTTAAAATGCCATGGAAACAGTTTCACTTGTGTTTCTTAAAATGTCATGGAAACAGTTTCACTGCTTCAAGGAAAGTTGGGAAGTCGGTTTCTTCATTCAGAAGGCAGAAATCGCTTTAAACTTCCACATTTATAAGATAAAAACAAACCACCCCCTCGTGAATATAGCCAAAGGTGAACCATTTGTCCTAGTAGACTACATACTATTCACATGTGGTCCTATTTTAGAGGGCTTAATGAGAAGAATGTCTATCATGGACATTTTGGCCCGTTGAAAATCTCTCTTCATGGTTTAGTATGATCCAAAAAATTCAGTACCCGGTAAAAAACTTTTATTCTTGGATTCCAATAGCTTCTTAAATTTTAGCAACTTGTTTAAATCATATTTCTGAGTACCATTTGTTCTGGATGGCTCGTCTAAAAGCATGCCAATCATGAACATTGGAGGCATTGAAAATCCCACTTTGTGAATTAAGTATCAGCTAAACATTCAGCCCCATCAACTATTTTTATCCTTCAATTCTAATGGCTTCTTAGATCTTAATAAATTTATTATGAATTTCGAAAATAAAATCATTTCACCAATGTGTGTAGGTTGACTGAGCAGCAAATCCAATTTGGTGCCAATTCACAAGAGAGTCAAACGGAGAGACAGGTAGTATAATGAGAAAACTGATCAAAGGTTAGCAGCTGGACCACATGTGAATCCCCTCTTAGCTGCACATTTGCAGCAACCCCTGTGGGCACATTTTAGTACGGAATTAATGTTGGCCAGAATAACTATCCATTTTCTTTGTAGGGTCACCTTTATTATTTCGTTGGTGTGGAAACTGGGTTCATTTAGTGCCAAGGGGCCCAAAGTCAGGCCCCATTACAAACACATCAAAGATGTCAGTTTTGGCATTGTTCTGGAGAAACAACAAAACCCAAACCAATTCAGTCTCTTCAGTTTGTTAAAAGAGGTTTCTTTCACTCTCGTAGGGTTACAAGAGGACAGAGAGCCTTTTAACTGATGGAAGCCTCGTACAGCACTTGAAATGAAAGCTCATAGCCCTTGACTGACCATCCGTACTCACATGATTTTGAATTTTGTTTCTTGTCCATGGCAAGTCACTTTCTTTTTTTTCTTTCAATTACTCGCAATTGCTTCCGTCTCTCATCTCTTTCATGTAATTTCCTTTCCCCCACTGCATTTCCCCACTTGGAACTTACTTGCGAGTGCATGTGAAAGTGGAGGATTTTCACACCCTTGGAATTCATTGTCCTGATTCACTTTTAGCCTGCCCCACTACCTATTTCTATGTTTATTGGTTAAGGCTTTTCCAAAGCTAATTCTTATAAATAAAAAAAAAATTTGCACTTTTAAAATCATAAAAATTCATACTTGACTATTATAAATCCACGAGGATTTAGACCGTCTAGGATCTTCATATTTTAGAATCCTCTTGTTTGACCCAAATGAAAATGGAGCATATAAAATCCTTATATTTTTAGATTCCTCACCTATTATTGATCTTATAATCTTCAATGAGAAAAGCCTTGTTTTAATTCCAAGGGCAATAAAAATCGTACCCCCTTCAAATTCCTCACTTGGTACCAAATATGACCTAAATGAATCTTTCATTTTCCAAACCATAGCATTTGGTTCATTAGGTGGTCTCACTGAGTGATCACATTAAATCTTCCAATCAATGACCATCAATTGGATAACAAAATGTGAAAGACCAAGATTTAGCAATAATGTCCATTGAAGAAATTCGTGAGGATCTCCCACTTAGCCCATGTACTATTTGCTAGGGTTTCAATGTTCTGAATCAATAATCGGATGGATTATATGGCCCATGGCATCCCAATGATTCAATGTGAAGTGTCTTTAAATTTTTTTTAAATATAATAAATGCAGATCTTCGTGATATAAATTTATATATTTTCTTAACTATCTCAACCAAGGGGCCGGGTTGGGACCCACGAGAGAGCCTACACACGCAAAAAGATAGCTCACTCAAGTGAAAAATTAGCATACACATGCGAGAAGAAAGCGGCAACCCAGGGTTTAAATTCTAGATAGCCAGGTGAGATCTGACGCTCCTTACTATCTCAATGCAAAATTATCTATTTAGAGTCCATTAACAACTGGGTGTCTGCTTTAAATGTAAAACAACAATTGAATTGACAAAGCAAACCATTTCTCTTTTCTTTAGAAAGTCTTTCTATTTGATTAAGATTTTCATGCTGGCAAATCAAAGTAATATTATAGACTTGATAGTCCAATAGGTGTCTGCACTCTAATTATTGAAGAATCTCATGAAAATTCAACCTATGTACTTTTGGTGATGCAGTTACAACGACCATAACAATGAGCTACAGCAGGTTGTACGAGGAACCATCCCATAACCGTGAATGGAATAGAGCCGAATTCTGATAGTAAACATTGATGTGAAACACAAACAACAACGTGCCAATAAGAAGAAATGCAGTAAGCTATCTACCACTACCAAATTTATTAGAAGGCCTGTCTCTTCGGAGACATTCTGACATAAATGGGTGGCGTTAGGAATTACCGACGCCTGAGTAGGATTATGTCTTCAGGGCATTTTTGTGCGACGGCAAATCTATAGAAATGCAGCAAATAAGCATTTGATTTTCTAAGCCCTATTCTTTTTCTTTTCTTGATGTATTCTGGTGCATCAGGACTATCCTCGGAAAACCTGCTTTTTTGGAAAATTTTTCCTTGGGAGAGAGGGTAAAAAAAAACCTCCAGCTTTTGTTTCCGCGGAATAGAACACCCGTGTTACACAAACAAGCCCTTTTCGACATCCTGAGTTCTCCATTTGAATTATAGAATTCTAAAAACCTAACTTCCTAAATCGTCCTCTTAGATGGAGCATTTGAAATTCCAATAAAATGCAAAGAGATTGAAATTTTAGAAGTTCCAAAAGGTTGTCTAAGACTTTTTAGGTCGTTGAAATTTGAACTTTGATAAAATAAACATGGCATTTCAAATGATCATGTTCAAAAAACCTGAAATACATAATTCTTATGAGAAGTTTTAATAAAGAAACAAGCTCTAAAAGTCACTTATAGCCTCTAAGATTCTAAGATTCTAGCTGTCTAAATGGGGGATTTTACTTAGCATTCTGAAAATCAATTGGGGAACACTATTTTGAGGATTCATAAATCTTCCCAACAAGAATTCTTAGAATTCCTCTAACAAAAGGTTTCATGTAATTGAATTCCTTAAAATACAAAGACTTTGTATTTAAGTGGCTAAAAATGAATGATCAAAGGTGATAACCCAAAAATATCAAATAACCTCCCTTTAATAGAAATTGAATCAAGGTAAGAATTGAAATGAATGCTCAATCATCACCTTAGTAATTTAAATCATAGAAAAGTAAGGTCCCATCTCATCGCCACTTGAGGCAAAATGTTTCAAATATATTAGTTCTAAAGTCATTAATAGGCCCACTGGCTATTTTCATAGCTGCCAACATCTAATGGACTTTATTTTTTTATTTTACATATAGTAAATCTTAAAATCCTCATATTTAATAAGTCTATTAAGCCCAATAAACTCTGCCAATTGCCCCTTTTTCCAAAGAATAATGCTTTTAAGAGAGGAGTCTCTCACATGGCACAGGTAAGCTAGGAAGTTGAGTTGTATACGGGAGCGGCGTGGGTCAAATATTAGTTGGTATCATGGAAGTCTGACTTCAGTTTCAATCACAATCCAATATAGTCTCCCCATGCAACTTGTACTCATCAAGTTGCAGTCCCCATCAAAGGCCAATTGCAATGCAATTGTATTATTCTTTCTTAATAACTTGGAAATCACTAATTTTGATAGAACAAATGTTTGACAAGAAAAGCATTTTGGAGACGGGGAAAAGGTATTTATAATTGCTTATGGCCAAGGAACAATGAGGAATGTTCTTTCCCATATAAAGCTCATGAAGTGATAGCAACAAAAAAAAAAAAAAAAAGCCCATGAAGGCGATGAATAGTTAAAGACTCAAAACCTAGCCAAAACCACTTTAAGCTCTAACCCATCAAGCAAATGATTTGAATGGAAAAGAGACTTCTCCTTATCATTCTAATACTACAAACACTCTTTGCATTTTATTATAGAATTCTACTGATTTGATCTGCTAGCTTACAGACATCATCCAAAACAGTGCTACCCTATCTGGGGCTCACTTCTGGGCCCCACTTTAATTCCTCTTTCCTCTTAGATGAAAGATTCCCCAAATGGCCATCATTCCTAATTTGAGCCCCACAAAGATTAATTTGATTTTTAGGGGCAATCATGATAAATTAGTTAGATCTGAAAACCCACCTCACGCCCTATAAATTTGTGCCTATCTATTGGTACTATTTCCAGCTTCCAGGAGGGCCCCACCTAAACAAAGGGCTCAAATCTGTCCTGTTTAAATTTATAGTAACTTCTGCAAGAAAACTTCTTTAAAAAAATAGGCAAAAAAAAAAAAAGAAAAGAAAACAGAGAACAAAATTTGTGCAAGAAAACAACCCCTCCGAACAAAATGTAGTAAAATGAAGTGATTCATGATTTTGTTTTTCTCATGGAGTCTTCACTGCTCTCACATTCACTTCCTAGTCTGCCAACCTTTCGTTTCATTTCATTTTATTTATTCTTAGTTTGTGGCCTATCCATGTAGGGCCCAACTGTTATATGGCTCATGTGCCTTGGTTCGTGTGAACTGCATGCAGTTCCATGGAACCCTTTATCTTATTCCATTAAAATTTTAAGCAAATGAATATTGAGGGTGCTTTTCTGTAATCAGAAAAAAAAAGGAAAATATATTTTTATCATAGAAAAATTGTCCATCACTAGATATAGACATTTTTTTTGTAAGGAAAAACATCAAAAGCAATATAATTTTTTTTAAATTGCAAAAGATTATTGCTCATGTGATGGAATGCCACAGTAAGGGCAAATTCTTCCACAAAAGAGGTCAAGGAGGTTGCACAAAGTGCCCTGAAGGTGAGTGTTTGCACGCTTTTCAAGACATTAAAATCAGTGTGCATGCAAAAGGATAATGATAATCACCTTTCCATTAGAAATGGGGATGTGCTTTTGTCATGGGGAAGCATCCTAGGAGTGAGGGATTCGGTTCCACAAACAAGATGCCCTCACGAGACATGGGCCAGCTTTTAGCCCTCTTGAAATGAATTGAAATGGTGGGTGTATGCTGGGCCAAAATAATCATCCCCCAATTGCATGGGAACTAAGCACTTTCTAACCACCCAAATCCACATGCTGGCATGCTACAAAATGTTAATATAATTTCATCATCAAGTCATAGTGGAAATAACAAGAAAAAAGTATTATATATATTCAAATATATATATTTTTGGTATCTAGCCAATGAAGGGAGAGACGGGCACAAAAAAAGTACCTACTCACGTAGTGAAAAAGCATGCTTCCACACACCGAAAGAAAAACTATAGATGCAAACCCGGAATGGATACATAGTTGAGATTGGGGTATCCGATAAAATGGGGCCTGCTAGTCTCCTACGTTCTTTCCAAATGGGTTCTACTTGTAGACAATTAGTATGATGTGATAGACAACAATCAACGAGAAGGGTTTTCAAAGGTTTGATGGCTAAGATCACCTGATTTGTCATTAGGGCCATTGTGCATCTGAGCAGCAACCATCATTTGAATAGGGCCCATTTCAAGATATTATTCTTAGTGTACAAACAATACCAAAGCCCATAAAGAATTTCTTTTTCTAAAATATTGGAAGGCCACAAATTACCCTCGACCATCAAAAAATGGTAAATCAATCAATAAATGATATGGATGTAAAGCCATTGGGTATATATGGTTAAAAGTGGAGAAAAATGGTGGGGCTAGAGATATTTGTGTATGGAAGAAAAGTTTGGCTTGACATCTCACAAACCTTTTGCTTCCACTTTTCTAGATGCCCACCACCATGTTACCCCCTTTTAGACAGTTTTCCTTCATTTTTCTCTATCTGAGCGTGGAACCAACGCATCCCTTCCTTCCCACATATTTTTCTTCTATATACCAAAACCCCAAAGCACTCACTCATGTATGTCAAAAGCCAAGGGATGGGGCCCACATCATCTTCTCTTTCATCTCAAGACTCTTGTCTCATTTTTGTCCTATGGACCCAAATAGTGGACTTTTCTCTCCACCTGGTGGACTAAAGTTTGGCTCTAAATTACTTGCATCAAAGCACTTGGTTATTCCCAAGTTAGTGCCATGCACGTTCTCTCAATTGAACTTGCATTTTTCTTCTCTTTCTTCTAGCTTTTCTCTCATGTTCATTTTCATGACATGAGCCAATGACTTTCAAGTTTCTAGACCTATTTTATATATTAACCAATGAAAGTACTATAATTACATGTATTAACTGACTAATCTCAATGTCATGCACACATGTGCCAACACAATGTAAACTGCCAGCACGTTCAGATGGTGGCCCATTTCTGTGTTCCAGTCATGGGGTCCAGTAACCCCCCGGAATACTCTTTTATCATTAACTTGTAGTGATTAAGCTTCATAATGTGCATGATTGGCTGGAGCCTTGTAGACATGATTAGCTCTAAGAAGTTTTTTAATTTATTTTATGCATGTTTTTTTTGCTACATGTTGAATTAGTCAAGAAAAATTTTGTTTGGATCACAATTCACATATGAAGTTTCTTTCTGCACGTATGATTATAATTAATGGGAAATGAGTTGTATGATTAGTAACAAACTTAGCAATGATGCATTTGTCTTTCTATTGGGAATAAATGGGGAGTCCCCAAGGAGGAATGGAAAGCTTTGCAGTAGCTAAGGATCTTGACACTGCAAAAATGTAGATTAGGCTATTAAAGAGTAGAATATGTCTACTGAAAGGTCAAAAGCTTAAACATCAATCACTCATAAGTTGCAAGGTACGCGGATCTTTACTTTATAAACCAAGAGGAATATAGATAATGAAGAATATTGTTTGGCCAAGCATCATCTAGAGAAACTTTGGAAGAAGACTAGCCAAGAAGAGTGAGTGGGCGAGGTAAATCTCTCATCAGTGCCTAACCTAGGAATTCTCCCAAGCTGATCATCATCATCATCAAAGTCTCGTCCCAACTGTATGAGGCCAGCTATATGAATTTTATTTACCATTTTAGTCTTTCTTTAGACATACTTGTATTGATTGGAGTTCTTCAAATATCTCATGTGGGAACTTTGTGTTAGACGTGAGTGGTCCTCACGACTATAAGTCTAATGTTGTTTGGGCCTCATGTGTTGAGTCTAGTAATTTTAACATGCGGATTTAGTAAAAATATTTTGAATTCAATTTTAGTAAGCCAAATCAATTAAGAATCTTATTTGACTAATCTTTGAGGGAATTAAGGAAATTTCCATTTAATAGATTTTTTTATGGGAATAAATATCTTAGGGCTTATCTATAAAAGTGGTTTTCTCTCATCTCTTTTAACCTACAAGATCTTTAAAGTATCGATCAACTTTCACACATATTGAAGTGGGTAATAAGGGAGATAGGAGAAAACTCGATTTAAGAAACGCGATTTGCTCATTATCAAGATCATGGCATAGGGTAAGCTTTCTAATTATTTTATATTATTTATTGTTTAATGCATAAGTCAAGATCTTTGAGCTTGATGTTTTGTTGCAAACCATATTAGATCTTCTAATCGTATCATAGGGTAGGTTTTGATTTGTGCATTAAGCAATTTTTCCATGGGCAAATTTTATTATGATTATGATGATCGTATCATGTTAAGCCGTTGCGGCTCGTGCAAGATCTACATCTTAGCATCTTGTTTCCAAGCATGTTTTTGGTTGAATATCTATCTCTATCTCTCTATCTCAATGATAGATGGGATGAGTGCTCTCACCTTTGTCGCATCTGTTGACGTATCATCAACCTTATAATCATGCCATGGTAAATTTTTTAGTTATGGCAACAAAAAATAAACATGGGATTTAACTTAGTGTTGCCAGATCTAACTGCATATAAACATGGGATTTAAGTTAGTATTATGGGAGTTCATTAACTTTATGCATATCAGATTGGTTTTAGTATTGATTTTTTAAAGGTATTATTATTATTTGGGTTGTAATCACACATCTCTATGTTGTTCAATCTATGATTAGACCTAGGGTGGACCTCTTGGGGTGACCACCCAACTTAGTACCACCACTTTTTGCCCAAATCAAGTAAAGTTAAGATCTGACATATCGAGACTAGTTGGATTTGACCTGATCTAAGTAAGTTGATATAAACCCATAAAAAAAAACATATATATAATTTTCTTTTGACTTTGCCAGTATATACAAATACTTGGTGTATGAGATAACTGAGAGATAGCTCTGTAACATGTTTAGATGGCAACAATTTGAACCCATGTGTCCTTACCCTATATATTCGTTTATTTATTTCTTTCTTTATTTTATTCTTTTTAAGATATTCCAGTTTGGGCCATTTTAGGACTGGTTCAAGCAAATTGAAACTTCCAGTTTGATGGACTGGGATGTTGATAGACTGAGAATTTTAAATTGCAATCCGCTTTCGCTCATTTGGTCCTTGTGTTATATTTATTAATTCGGGTGGTTGGTCTATTCTTTCAATGTTTTAGCATTTATAGATGTAGATGTGAAGATTTAATTATTTTATTTCACAAATTTTTTTTATCAATTTAATTGTTTAAAGAATAAATTGTATTTGCCCCTTATTTGCTGTCATGATTGTTTTTTTTTTCTTTTGGACTATACCTTTTTTTTAATAGGCTTGCCTGATCGGGCATAATTTATTTATTTCTTGGAGGACCTTGAGTATCTATTGCCTAGATTTTTTTATTATATCACTTCTATTGGGTTTGCTCACTTTGGGCCATTTTATTTAAATATATGAAAAGAGTCCATGGATATTTGCTATCCATAAGAGATAAATAAATATTCAATCGTTATACGTTTATTTCATGGACCTATTAAACTATCATGACATTGGATAATATAGATTAATTTTGGAGAAATCATGGTCCAATATTTTAGTATTCACCACTAGTGACATTATAATCAATTTAGATTAGACCCCTTTATGTCATCTATAAATGCTATTAATTCAAATGGGACCTATAGTTTTAAATAGTGTAGTAGTCACCAAAGTGGTCCTATTATGAAAAACTTCTAGGTATTACTTGAAATTGAAGACCCTTAACACTATTGCTTGTGTAAGGATAATGGCATTAGATTTGTGATCTTAAATTAAAAGAGTGAGAATATGCCCAAAGGTGCAATTGCCATTTAAATAATTGTAAGACGGAATAAGGTAATTTGATATATGTACTTAATTGGGAAAAGTTCATATCCCTAAGGTATAAAGCTTAGCGAATTATGTTCATATTATCACATTAGCCCTATAGATGGATGGGTTTCATCTACGAGCGATCTTATTTGCATCCTGTAGTTTCGACCCAAAGGAAAGACTTTGATGATATACTGAATTACTGACCAGTTGTTTCATTTATGTAAAGAATCATTTTGGATTTCTGTTTTAGCGTGAACTCAAAGTATTTAAATAAATTGAGTGTTTTTCCCCATTTATGTTTTAGCATTAACCCCTGCTATCTTGAATGGGATATCTCAAGAAAGACTGTTTGAAGAGACAAAAATGGTTTGAATCTTGAGGGCTTTCACTCAAGCCAAAGTCTAAATAATAAACTGAGAAATATTTTGATGAGGAACCGGTTGGAGGCTGAAGTAAAAACGGTGGGGACTTACAGACTGATTCTTGATTCTGGAGTCCAGTTGGACTTTAATACCACTTTTTGTGTTTCTACAATAAGTATAAATTTAATTTCTTTATATAGACTTGATTTAGAAGGTTATGCCTTCTTTTTTGGATAAAGTATCTTGAGTATTTACAAGAATCAAGTTTTAGTTGGCAGTGATATTTTATGTGATGATCTATATAAATTGAATCTAGATCCACATTTTGCTAGTTCTTTACTTACCTTGCATGAGAATGGTATGATGTATGTTAGTGTTAAGAGAGGAAATTTGAATGAAAACTCCTCAATCTTGTGGCATAAAAAACTTGAACACATCTCTTAAGGGAGATTAAAGAGATTAGTAAATGACAGGGTGTTAAGAACCCTAGATTTTACTGAATTTGGTGTCTATATAGCAAAACAAAAATATCAATAAAAATAAAGTCACAAGACATTTAGAAACACTTGAATTAGTCCACATAAATATTTGTGGTTACTTTATCACACCATGTTATAGTGGTAAAAAATATTTATCACCTTTATTGATAATTTCACTAAATATGGTTTTGTTTACCAGTTATATATATGAGAAATCTAAATATCTGAAAGCTTTTGAAGCTTATAAGATCGAAGTGGAAAATCAGCTAGATAGAAAAATAAAGGTCGTGAGATCTGATAGAGGTGAAGAGTATTATTAGAGGTATGATGAAACGGGTCAAAATCCTGGCCCATTTGCTAAATTCTTGCAAAGTCATGGTATTCGTATTGAATATACATTTCCTGGCTCTCCACATCAAAATGGTGTGGTTGAAAGACATAATAGAATACATATGGAAATGATAGGGAGTATCTTAAGTAATTCTAATTTACTTGACTCTATATGGGGAGAAGCCTTAAAAACAACCATATATATCCTAAATTGTGTATCTACTAAGGCTGTTCCCAAAACTCCTTACTAGTTATAGCCAAGCTTGGGACATTTGCATGTTTGGGGTTGTCCAATGGAAGTTAGAATTTATAACCCATAAAAGAAGAAATTGAACTGTAAGACTATCAGTAGGTATTTTATTGGATATCCAGAAAGGTTCAAAGATTTAAGATTTTATTGTCCTACTCATATCACAAAAGTTGTTGAAACCAGAAATGCCATATTCATAAAAAGTGATGACATTAGTGGTAGCAATACACCACGAAACGTGGTATTTGAAGAACATCGGATATATGTTCAAGTACTGATTGAAATGGTTATAGTTGGTATTTGAAATGACTTCATTCAGAATGATACAATAAAAATACAACTTACTACATCAGATGCACCACCATATGAGAATGTCATTCAGAATGATGTGATTGAAGATATTAATTATCCCAATTAAGATTTGGCAAAGCCAGAACCTTTAAAAAGATCTCAAAGAGGTAAGAAGTCTGCTATGTCGGATGATTATATTATTTATTTTCAAGAATCTAATTTTGATACAAGTGTCAAAGAATATCCAGTAGCATTTTCACAAGCCATTAAAAGTAATGATGCGAATAAATAGATAAATGACATACAAGAAGTGTTAAAATCCATGTTTGTAAATAAAGTCTGGGATCTCATCGAATTGCCTCAAGGGTTTATGGTTATAGGATGTAAATAGATCTTTAAGACCAAATGAGACCAAAAGGGCAAAATGAAATGATTTAAGGCCAAACTTGTAGCTAAGGGATTTACTCAAAGGGAAAATATTGATTATAAGAGACTTTTTCAGCAGTTTCTTTAAAGGAATCTTTTTGAATCATAACAGCATCTGTATCTCATTTTAATCTATAGTTATATCAAATCGATGTAAAAACACCATTCTTAAATGAGAATTTAGTTGAAGATGTATATATGAAACAACCATAAGCATTTCAAGAAAAAGTCAAAGAGAATCTAGTTTGTAGATTAAATAAATTTACATATGAGCTTAAACAAAATTCAAGGCAATGCTATATCAAGTTCAATAATATCATTACTTCCTTCGGGTTTAAAGAAAACATTGTTGATGATTGTATATGCCTGAAGATCTATGGGAGTAAGTTTATTATTTTAGTCATATATTTAGATGACATTCTACTTGCTCGTAGTGGTCTAGGCGTGTTGTATGACACAAAAGAATGCCTTACAAAGAACTTTAAAATAAAAGATATGGGTGAAGCATTCTTTGTACTTGGAATCGAGATTTTTAGGGACAAGTCTTGAGGTATGCTAGGACTATCACAAAAAGCTTACATTAATAGAGTTTCTGAAAAATTCAATATGTAGAATTGTTCTAGAGGAAAAACGCCTATATTAAGAGGTGATTAATTCTCCAAAGATTAATGTCGTTGTACCGGTCGGACCCGAGCTAATGATGATTAGTAACTAATTAAGCATGATCGGTAACTAAACAATATAGTATTAATTAAAAATAATTGAGATTAGTTTTGGTCAAGTTAGAATTAAGAACTTTTTGTCTTATTAGAGTCTTATGGGTCGAGTTTGGATCACGGACGTGTAGTTAGGATTGAATTTGACCTTGACTAGGTAGATGAAGCCCTTTTTTTTTTATAATTTTAGACTTTTTTTACGTCGAACAAACGTCATATTAATATCATTGTGTTCGTCTCATCGAGCTTGTCAACTTTCATGTATGACTTAAAACTCATTTGATCTCATGTGAATTGTGCGGACCTGCAATTGACTCATACTAAAAAATAAACAATGGAAGTTGGACTAAGCTGTAAAATTAGGAAAAACTGGATGTATTAGGGAACCCAAATGCTTCATTCAACCTGTTTTATGACTATTGAAGTGCTGGAGCTTTTTCTTCCTCTCTTTATCAAACTCAAGGGTTGATCTTCTTGCATGTGGGATTGGAAACCATGAACTTCATATTCAACCTTTTCTCTTCCTTCTCTTATGTTGAATTAGGGCTGATTCTAAACTCTCCTTCTCTACAACTGTTCAAGGTAAGGAGATCCTTCCTTCTTAGTTTTCCTTTCGGGTTAATGCATTAGAAGATCTTTAATCAAACCTGCATCTCACTTCTTATGGTTAAATGTAACACTCCGACTCAATTTGACCTTATTTAACGCCTAATCAATCCTGTTTTCGTTGGTAATTGTGTTTTGCTTGTGTTTTGGGTTCGTTGCAAGTCATTGATAGGTAGTTGGGTTGAGTTTGACCTGGATTAGGTAGACCAAACCCTTTTTCGTAATTTTAGTTTTTCTTAGACATGGTCATTTTTGCATCATCTTAATGTCAACACGTGTCTTTCGTTGAGCTCGTTAACTCTCGTAACTACGTCATTTGCAACCGATGTCGTATGATCCCATTGGACCCGGATTTGACTCGAACTGAAAATAGGACTATAACTTGGACTTTCATTGCAAAATAACCTCCACTTACCTTATATATATACTTCATCGACTCAAGTCTCTCTCTCACTCTCTTCTCTCTCACTGTTCACGTGAGTTCTCTCTCTCTCTCTCTCCCTCTCCTGAATTCGCTCCTCCATCATCGATCAAGCCAAAGTGAGGGTTACTTGCATTCTCTGTTGTGTTGATTGAGGTGAGTTGTGGTTCTTTCCATCTCCCTCATTTCCTTCTTCTACTTCTTCTCCTTCTTGTTTCCATGATTACTTGAGGTGTCTTGATATTCCTCCTGTTTCTCATGCATGCATGTTGCAGTGGTTGAGATTTGGTTGTGTTTGAGCCCAAAGACAGCAAGTTATGTAATTGAACCCCATTAAGGCAAGTATAACCATAATCTATGAGAACCGATGTTGGTATTCTTTTTATTTTGGTTAATTCACATGAAATTGCATAGAAAACGTATTTACAACCCAATTGGTTAGTATTCCTTCTTTCTTTGTTGGATATTTGCACTTCTGATGTCATTACAGGTTTTCTGCACTTAATTCAAAATTTGACCCCGTGCATTGTACGGCTAAGCCGTATATCGCCTACTGCTTAAAGTCCAGAGAGGATGAAAACCCAGTTTTCTTCTACGGCCAGGACACGGCTAAGCCGTATCTTGCGTTACGGCTAAGCCGTACCTCAGCCGTGACCCAGCCGTAGATCAGTACAGGGTGCCTTCTTCTGGATTAACTGAAAGCAAGCAATTGACAGTTCCCCCTACGGCTCAGCCACGGCTAAGCCGTAGAACACACGGCTACACCGTAGAACAAAATACGGGTGAACCGTACTTGCGGATGAACTGTGAAGGGAACCGCGGGGGAGTCGCAGTGCATATTACGGCTACGCCATACGTTCACCTACGGTTAAGCCGTATCACCCTGGAAAGATGAATAATAAGAATAGGCGCAAGAAAAAGACTTATATGGCCTTCATGATAGAATGTAGAACACCTAAACTTGCCTGAAGGAATATGATACAATGCGTGAATGATCTCGAGGTCTGTGAATCATTCATGTTCGTTATCCAGCTGTTAAGCACCTCCCCATGGATGTTGGATTAAGGGACTTCGGTGCACCAGCCAATTCAATGCAACACTAGACAACGGTGCATTGAATAACTTAAAACTACATCATCATGCACGGTTAGAAACATTGGATAAGTAGATTAGAATTGGCTAGTAAATGACTTTGGTTCACTATGCTAACAATTGCTTGCATGACATGTTGCTTGTTGATTATTGATCTCCACTCTCTAGCATGATTACTTGTTTCAGATACTTTCACATAGTTGTTTCTTTACTTTGAGTACACATGGATAATTCACGTATAAGACATGTTCTAAGATTTACACGTATGATATGATTGTCACAATTTACGCAGGGTTTTCATGATTGACTCTGTATGGTCAGGCATTACTTAGCCTTAGCCTTAGGATCCCGACGAGGTGAATTTGGTATAGTTTTCATGGCCTTGCTGCAGTAAGGAAACGTCTTGGGGGAACCGGACCCCAGGAAACCGAGACCCATTGTACCATGGCCTGGACAATGGTGTTCTTTGCACGATACAAGATCCCTCTTTTGGGAGCATGTACACATTGATTCACATGGCATGTTTCCTTCTTGCATGACAGCCTAGTATACGAATGTGCCCTGTTTAATTTACATGATGTTCTTTATTCTATTAGACACAACGTGCGTTAACTTGTTATGGTTATACTTCGCTGAATCGTTGTATTCACAGTTGTTTTTGGTGTTGCAGGTTCAGATACCCCTGCCGACCCCTCGCCGGTCGGCCAGACTCCAGCCGAGACCCCGGAGCCCCCATCCGGCCTAGAGGAGTGGATGTGATCATTCCCTTGGAGAGCGGCTTGGTCATGCATGGCATTAGAGTCTTCCTTGTTTTTGGAGGATTGTCATACTTGTATATGTCAGGACTTGTACATATTATTTTGTTCATTTTGTAAAACCTTCAGTTATGTATATATGTCAATTCAGTTTTCGTATTCTCTTCTTGTACTGTTAGTTTGATGTTTCTGATATTTACAGCTTCCGCGTATTTGTTTTGCACGTGTGAATGTTCCCTTGTGCGTGTGCATTTAGACCAGGTCTACATGTACAGGCACGGGAGTACGTGTGTATCGGTTTGGCTTTTGCTAACCCCCGAACTCTGGCCTCGGGCTGTGACATTAAATTACATGAATTTCGTATTAGGGTTAAGAATTGGGTCGTTTCTTCTATATTGAGCCAAGAGGAATTGGTTGCCAAGCTATGAATAGAGGTAAATATAAGCTGGTTATTGTGAATGCATGTTGGTAATGTTTAGACTCCATTAATCAATTGTTGTTTTGTGGTTTTTCAGCGTCGTATACTTGTTTCAAAATTGTAGGAAAATGTTTTAGTTGATAATATAATGAATGGAATGATTTTGAAAGAATATATTAAAGTAGAAAAGATTGAGGATTGTTGATTTTGATATAGGAAAAGTAAAGGGAAAGAAATGACAAAGTTAGAATTGGACTAGCCTGAAGGGAATTTCCACTCCAAAGCATATCGATCGGATGAGGGTTTGATTGATTGAATTCCACCACCAGATGGCATCCGTTCAATCGAACCCATACCCAATCGATCGGGTACCTCATGTAATTCCTCATATATTTATTATATAAAAATTAGAATAGAGGGTTAATTAAGGTTTATGATATGCCAAATGACCATATTATTTCGTGAGATTAAGCTAAAGGTTAATGATTATACAAACCTATAAACTTTAGCACTGTAGAGCTATAGAAGACTTGATAGTGCCTTAGTTTGAAACCTTTAAACCTTAACAAAAAGCCCAATGGTAAATTAAATGTGCATGAATAATCTTGGCTATGATTTATTCATGTATTACCCCTCGTAAGTTGAGTACTTAACCATGATTAACTATGAGTGTTGGTTTAAGGGATTTTGATACATGTTTTAGACACTATAACAACAAGCAAAGATAATAGTGTAATAAATAACATAAAACTACATCAAAAAAGACGGTTAAAGGCTACGGGTGGTTAATCTGGAATTGGTTTATAAACTTCCTTGACTCCCTAAATTTGTACTACACTACATACTGTAAATACGAACATTGATCTAAAAAATTGTACTAAATTATTATTTATAATGATATTGAATTGATCGACTCTATTATTGTTAATTGATATTTAATCATTGTCTCAATGAAACTGAATTGAATGATTATACCATTATTTCATTGATATTGAATTCGTATTTTAAATTGAGTAAGATTGACTGAATTAGACTAGAATGGATCATGATTGATTTTGATTGTAATCTTACTCAATTTATATTGATTGATTCGAATTGTTTGACTCTACTTAGCTTTGCACTTATGAGACTCCATGAAGTTGAATGAGAAAAGATTGATTGATTGCAACTATAGTTAATATCTAGAACAGTGGAACCCAGAAACTAGGGACCCGGGGTGTACTGGGCACAGACACTAATGTACCCAACGATAGGATCTTTGCCAGTAGGATATAGTAACATGTAGTAGCCGAATTGACTGTTTTCATTATTGATTTGCATAACATGATCATTCTATGCACAATATTGGCTAATAGACTGTACTTGACCTCTTATACTTATCATGTTTCTAATTTTATTAAACTTAACTTGTATTATCTTAATCATGTTTATGCTTTGCTGAATAGTTTTTTTCATACCTATCTGTTCGGTGTTACATGCTCAAATCCCAATTCCAATCATATAGAGGCTGTGGATTTCAAGTCTAGATGAGTGGATGGCAGAGGTTCTTTGATTGCCCAACCCACTCATCGAAGAGCGTCATGAACACATCCACGGATTTTATTTTGATTTTTGGAACTCGTTTATGTTGTGTAACCGAACTTAAACTTGTATATTCCAGTTCATAGTAGTCTTTTACTTTTGTTAGACCGGTATAGTTGTCCACATTCATATCTAATTGTATACAGGTCAATGGTGAATGTAATATACATCTCTTTTTGTATCTTGTCGTTTAGTTATGGATTGATTTATGTGATGCTTGATACCACTAAATGTTATTGAAATTTGAAAACTATAGGTGATATTGATAGACTTTCACGTGCCTTATACTCGGACAGATGTCCGATAATGCTCCTCAGACGTGTTAGATTGTGAATGTCCTTTGTGGAATCCAGCCTTGATAATGGTATGGGTGTAAATTTCATGTGAGTATGCGTGTCACGAATTGGGATTTACCCATAATCTAAGGATTCTTGAGGCTGGGTCATGACAGTCCAGAACTGATATCGATAGAAAACAGATGCAGGGCATTTCATATGCTTTAATTGTAGGAAGTCTCCTATATTCTCAAACTTATATACATCCAAACATTAATTTTGCAATTAACATGCTAGGAAAGTATCAGTCTAACCTTGGCATGACTCATTAGAAGGTAACAAAGAAAGTCATGCGATATCTACAAGGGACTAATGATCATATGCTTACTTATAGAAGATCTGATCAATTAAAAGTGATTGGGTATTCAGATTCAGATTTTGCTGGGTGCCTTGATACAAGGAGATGTACATCAAGATACATTTTTTCCTTGCTGGTGGGTTTATTTCATGGAAAAACATTAAATAGACTATAATTGCTTCTTCCACATTTTAAACTGAATTTGTGGCATGCTTTGAGGCTACTAATCAAGTTATATGGTTGCAGAATTTTATTTCAGGGCAATTCATGGACTTCATTACTAAGCCGTTGAAAACTTATTGTGATAATACCTCAGCTATTCGTTTCTTTAATGATGACAAGAGTTTGAGAGCTGCAAAGCACTTTCAGATAAATTATCTTGTTGTTAAAAAGAAGGTTTAGTCCCTTCCTATTGTTTTCCTTAGTTTACGGCTTGATTAAATAAAATTACTAATATTATGGTATACGAAAGGAATTGTATTGCATAATTGATATTTGACCGCCATGATCCATATTAATGGTTTCATTTAATTATAGTATATAAGAATTAGTATAAATAAGATTGATTGGCCTACTTTTCAAATGAGTGGTTACTTGTTAGGATTTTTAAATTTAGTTGAATCCAAGTTGAGTCATTTTTTTTAACAAAAATTTTTTAATAATATATTATAAAGAAAGGTGGATTGCATTTATTTGGTCGTCATGACTAAGTAGGTGATCACATATGAGTGGTCATTCAGACTAAGTGAGAGATTATTAGACATAAGTGGTCCTCATGACCATAAGTCTAATGTTGTTTGAGCCCTACATGTTGATCCACTAATTTTAAGATGCTTTCCCCTTTTGGTTTTTGGTTTTACTAAATATATCTTGAATTCAATTTTAGTAAGCCTAATCAATTAAGTATCTTGTTTGACTAATCTTTAAGGAAATTAAGGAAACTTATCTTTAATAGATTTCTTTGATGGGAAGAAATCTCTTTAGGGCTTATCTATAAAAGTGTTTTTCCCGTCTTCTCTCTTAACCTATGAGATTTGCAAAGTATCTATCAACTCTCATGCATATCGGAGTGGGTGATGAGAGAGATAGGAGAAAATCCGATTTAAGAAATGCGATCTACTTATTATCAAGATCATGGAGCAAGGTACGATTCTAATTGTTTTAGATTATTTATTGTTTAATGCATAAGTCAAGATCCTTAGATTTGATGTTTTGGTACAAATCATATTAGATCTTACCCTTTGTTGGTTTACTGCTCATCCCAAGTTTGAATAAAAGAGGGTTGTGTTAGGTAGCTAGTAGGGGGTACAACTTTTGTCACATCTAAATCAAGAATTCTAGGGCACTATGAGCAATACTTTTTAAAAATCATGATAATTGAAATAATTTTTTTAGGACAGCATTGTAATATTTTTAGGATATAATCAAGAAATTTGAAGACAAGGCAAGAAAGTTGGAAGATGCTCGATCAACTAGTGATCTCAAGAAATATTTTTTTCTTTCATTTCAAGACTTTTCAATTAAACGACATCTCAGAACACTAGCTTTTTGCAAATTTTGACGTATTGAGCTGGAAGTTGCTCGTTGCAATTGCAGGGTTTATGGGTACTCTAGTTTGAGCTATCATGTTTTTATTAAGAAGGCATCCTCTTTTAAAGACTTTGTCAACTTCTCTATAGTTAATACACAATATGGTCAGGTTTTATCTGTAAATTGATTGCTAAAAGCACAAGTAGAGTGAGATAGATCACTTTCTTGCACCTTTAATTTGGCTATCAGATGATATTGTAGAATCTTTAAGACAAACCGATTGATTGATTGATTGAGAGAGAGAGAGAGAAAAATTAATTAAAGGCAGGTCTTCACAACCTTTCTGACAGATTACTACAATCCTTATTAGTTTTTTTTTATTTTTTAATAGTGGCCCAGTGTGGTAGTCCAACTAGAAGCCGCAACCTTGAAGAGTAAACTGCGGTCTTAGGCCAACTGAGCTACTCCTTATGATTGTAATCCATATAAGTTCGCTATGAAAGGTTTTCAACAAGAATTCAAATCAATGACAAATGTAACTATATAATGAAACTAACACCAAAAATAAGAAAAGAGATCTGTACTAACATGGCAGCATCTCCTGGCTAATGCTAGCAGAACCGGACCCATGACAAGGTTATTTTTTCCTCCTTGAAGTCTATATAACTCGTAAAAAGTATTTGCTCTCAAATTGCAATAACATAAAATGTCCATGCAAGAACTCAGATTTGTTTAGGAAAAAATTACACATAATATAGTAATTCATACAATAAGGTTATAGCATTAACCCCAACATGGTTAAAAAGCCCACACTAACATCCAATGCTGAGATTAATCTAATACAAAAGAATTTATTTATAGAGGTGAACTTTACCACATCCCAGAGGCCTTTAATGATGATGATCATCATCATGATCATGAATCAAATCAAGCCCATACAATAGTTATAACAGCTTTGCTTACCAAAAAAAAAAAAAAAGCTAAAAAAATTTGTTTCTTGGCTACTAATATAGCTTAACTATTAACTAGATAAAAGAGTATAGGTTACACCTAAGGGGTAACTGGAGAGTGTCGGCATTGGTCCTTGAGAGGAAATGCTACTGCCAATTATTAGCTTTAAGTATATGTGGAAAAAAAATTATAGCTAGCCAAAGCAGCCCTGTGTTAGTAAGAATTCTTATCAAAATAGGCATCATAGTTCATAATCTTCAGCTTTCTGTCTCAGATCTTTCTAGTATGAATATGCTACCTTTGGCATCCCTCCCAATCCTCATGGACTCATCAATATATCTAACCACAAAACCGAAGAGAAGAAACACCACTACTCAAAGAATCCTTGGTATAACAATAGAACATCAATGAAAGAGTTGGAAGGATACGATATTTCAAGGCAGCCCTAGCATGTCATAGTTCTTTTGAAATATGTTCATTAGCTTTATTGTCAACACAAGGAGTTTAGAAACAGATCAATATAAACATCAACTGAAAGAAAAAAACAAGAAAAGAATAAAATTAAGGAAACATCAAAACTAAAACGCCAATAAGACAGGAATCATCAGACGTGTTATGGTGATGAGATTTGTAGATCCCCTAGGTCATCAGGTGGTGGAGCAAGGAACAGAAGTAACAATGATCAGATTCTCTTAATCAACCAATCAATTTTAAATAACCACCAGTTAAATTTGGTTAGTTACACGATATTCTTGGGCTGCAGTTCCCAAAAGTGGTCTGGTCTGATTATCCAAATCATCCCATCAGTTTGAATCCACCCACCTGCTTAATTTGGGCAACTCCACAATATTTCCTTGCATGCACATCTGCATGCTGTAAAAAGACAGTTTCTCTGCTTTGAATATTGCTTTCTGGCCTCTCTATCTTGATGGCCCACAAAGCCAACACTCTATATTATCAATCACAGTGTTCAATGCATGCATCATACTTCATTACACTATCCTGACATTAAAATGTTAGTTCTGGATCTAGCCCAGCACACACCATAACGAAGAAAAATAAGCAATCAAATACACATAAGACACGAGAATTTACGTAGTTCGGCCAGATTGCCTATATCCACGAATACAAAGATTTCAGCACCAAGAAATCTCTTTCTCACCCCTTTACAATATTTCTCTCTGTGTTTCCTTCCCAGTTGTTGTCTTTCTTGGTTATAAAAGAACAAAAGCATCGAAGAGAATACGTAAGATAATAGCCCTAATTAATTGGGCCCTCCACTCAGGCCCAATAAGGACCTTTTGAGCCAAACTCTACAATCTTCACTTTGGCGAAAAATGTCTGACCCGTTGAAGAATTATTGAAATGTGTTTAGAACACATATCTTGTGGGAACACTATCCCACCATGATTGCACCCCAATGGGGATGAGGTTCACCTTCACTCTTTAACAAGAAAAGAGATTGAGCAAGTCCAAGCAATGCTTGAACTTCTTTGTAGTAACTGGCTTGGTAAGCATATTAGCTGGATTATCTTCTATGTGAATCTTCTGAATGAAGAACTCACTTGTAGCAACCCAATCTCGAATTCTGTGATAGATAACAGCTATATGTTTTGTCCTTGCATGATACACCTGATTCTTTGATAGGCATATTGCACTCTGATTGTCATAGTATAGCAAGATTGATTTCTACTTGATACCCATGTCATTTACCAAACCTCTTAACCAAATTGCTTCTTTAGAAGCCTCTGAAGCTGCGATGTATTCTGCCTCTATAGTGGATAATGCAGTTGTAGACTGAAGCACCGATTTCTAACTTATCGGTCCATTAGCAAGTCTTTAGACATATCCTTTAGTGGATCTTCTCTTGTCTGGGTCCCTTGCAAAATTATAATCTACACATCCAACTACGAACTCTAACCCTTGTTTTCTTTCAAACAAAATTTCCAAGTCTTTGGTGCCCTTCAAGTACCTTAGAATCCACTTTACGACATTCCAATGCTCTTTTCCTGGATTTGCCATGTACTTACTCACCACACCCACTGCTTGAGCAATATCTGGTTTAGTACAAACCATGGCATACTTCAAACATCCTACCGCATTTGCATACGGTATCCTAGACATTTCTTCAATTTTCTTATCATCACTTGGATATTGTTTGGCACTTAAACTAAAGTGACTTACAAGAGGAGTAGACACAGGCTTAGCATTTAGCATATTGAATTTTTTAAGAACCTTTGAGATGTACTTTTTCTGTGATAATCACAGCTTTCTAGCCTTGCTGTCTCTCCTAATTTCCATGCCTAACATTTCTGTGGCTACCTCAAGGTCTTTCATGTCAAACTCTTTTTTCAACTGAAATTTGGGTTCATCAACTTTTGACATGTTATTAAATGCAATAAGCATATCATCTACATAAAGCAGCAAAATAATAACAAAATTATCATCTCAAATTCTGTAATAAATACAACAATCATACTTACATCGATGGTAGCCGATCTGCAACATATAGGAGTCGAAACGCTTGTACCATTGTCTTGGAGATTGTTTCAGCCCGTACAATTATCTCTTCAACTTACACACATGATGTTCTTTTCCGACTTCCTTGAATCCTTGAGGTTGCTCCATGTAAATTGTTTCCTCCAAGTTACCGTGAAAGAAAGCTGTCTTTACATCTAATTGTTCAAGTTCCATGTCGAACTGTGTTACTAATGCCAACAACACCTTGATAGATGTGTGTTTTACAACTGGGGAAAAGATCTCATTATAATCAACCCTTTCCTTTTGTAAGTACCCTTTTACTACTAAATGTGCCTTGAACCTTAGTTCTGCATTTTCTTGCAAAGCTTTTTTTCTCTTAAACACCCATTTGTAGCCAACTGTTATTTTATCTTTGGGTTTAAAAACTAACTCCCAAACTGAGTTCTTTTGGAAAGATTCCATCTCATCCATCATAGCACCCATCTAACCTTCTCTTTCACTACTTCCATAGCTTCTTGAAATGAGGTTGGATCACCATTGCTGGTAATAAGAGCAAAGTGTACTTCATCCTTATCCCATCCAAACCTTTGAGGTGGCTTATGGCTCTCTTTGCCCTTCCTTGTGCTAGATTTGAAGGTTCCTGATGAACCTCATGTTGTTCCTCACCTCCAGATGTACCAACCCCTGATGAACTTTAAGCTTGTTCTTTAGTTATATTATTTGCAAGAGGAATAACTTCGGTGACCACTTTTTCAGCACTGTGCCCTTTGACTTCACTTTCATATTCTTTATTGAGCATAGAAGCATCATCAAACACAATATCTCTGCCGCAGATCTTTTTCCTATTTTTTGGATCCAATAATTTTATACCCCTTTACACCTTTCTCAAAACCGAGGAATATGCATTTGAGTGACTAGGAGTCTAACTTGATTCTCTCATCACTAGGAATGTGTATGTAAGCTGGACAACCAAATACCTTCAATGAAGAATAGTCCATCTCTTTACCTGTTCACACTTTTTCTGCAACTTTACAGTCAAGGGGTCTTGATGGTGACCGATTAACCACATAGCATGCGTGATTAACCGCTTCTGCCCAAAAACTTTTAGACAACCTTGCATGAAGTCTCATAATCCTTGCTCTTTCTAAAAGTATTCTGTTTATTCTTTCTGCAACTCCGTTTTGCTGAGGATTCTTTGGAACAATGAAGTGGCTTGTGATGTCTTCATCCTTGCAAAACTGTAGAAACCTACCATTTCTGTATTTACCCCCATTATCCGATCTCAGATACTTGACTTTTCTGCCTGTTTGATTTTCTACTTCTGCCTTCCATTCTTTGAACTTAGTGAAGACTTCAGATTTCTCTTTCATAAAGTAAACCCAAACCTTTCTTGAAAAGTTATCAATGAGTGTCACAAAGTAGTATGCTCCACCTTTTGACATAACTGGAGCTGGTCCCCTCACATCAGAGTGAATGTAGTCCAGAATACCGTTGCTTCTACAACTATTGCCTCTAGTTTTAAATGACACATTTTTTTACTTGCCAAAAACATAGTATTTACAAAAATCCAGTTTACATGTTTTTACAACCTTTAGCAACTGTCTTTTGTGAAGTTCTAACATGCCTCTCTCACTCATATACCCTAGACGCATATGCCACAGCTGAGACTCATCATCACTGGTTTTGTCATCCGTAGAGATTGCCACTCACCTATAACTGTGTTTCTCATAAGCTTATACAAGTTATTCCCTACTCTGGTAACTTTCATTAATACCAGAACACCTTTAGACACTTTAAGCAAACCATCTTTTGCTATAAATGTACACCCTTTGGACTCAAGCAAGCCTAAAGAGATTATGTTTTTCTTGAGTGCTGGCACATGTCTCACATTACCCAGGGTTCTCACAACTCCATCTGCTATTTTAATTTTAATGGTGCCAATTTCAATTGTCTTACAGGGTGCATCATTACCCATTAGAATACTACCACCATTACATTCCTCATAGGTATCAAACCAATCACGATAGGGCATATGTGAGAAGAACAACCAGAATCTAAAATCCAAGCATCGGATAAATGGTTGCCTTGCGAGACAGATAGGAGTTCCACTTCAGTTTCTGAAGTAACGCTGGCAGAGTCACTGTTGGTAGTTTTATTCCTAGCTTTGTTCTTCCCATCTTTAGACGCTTTGTATTCCCTGGAATCTTTCCTCCAATGTCCCTTTTTTTTGCCAAAGAAGCACTCTGATATCTTGCTTCATGATTTTGATTAGGAGTTGTTTCCCTTTGATTTGCCCATATCATTGGACCTGCCACGTTCACTAGAGCCTTTCTTTACTAGACGTCCCTCTGCATGTGAATTGGTTTTAGTGGCCTTCTTCCTTGCAGTATTGGAGGTGGTGTTTTGCCTAACATCCTCATAATTGAGTGTGTCCTTTCCATACAGCAGGGTAGTTATGAAATGATCATATGAGTCAGGAAGAGAGTTCAACAACAGCAAGGACTTGTCTTCATCATCGAATTTCACATCAAGCCTCAACAAGTCATTAATAATTCTGTTGAAAATATTCATGTGCTCCAATACATCATAACCTTCTTCCATTTTCAACCTATACAACTATTTCTTGAGATGCAACTTATTTGTGAGATTCTTACCCATATAAAGCTTGTCGAGCTTCTCCCATAGACCCTTTGCAGTCTCCTCTTCCATGACGTTATACATGACTTCGTCAGAGAGGTAGAATTGAATAGAGTTGACTGCCTTTTTATCTATGTCTGCCCAATCTTCAGCTTTTATCTGTTTAGGCTTCTTTTCTTTACCTAACCATTCTACCTTAATACCTTGTTAAATCAAGATATTTTTCATCTTCCGCTACTATAAACCAAAGTTTATTCTTCCATCAAGATTTTCAATTTCAAATTTGATACCTCCTGTAGTAAAAGTTCCTGTTGTGGCCATGATAAATCTGAAGATGATCAAAACAAAACTCACCCAAATATCTGCTTGTCAAACTCCCAATCTACTCCGTTCACGTTGTAGATCTCGTCGTCATGAGTCCACTGAAAAAAACGGAGCTCAATTCCAAGTCCGGATGACTCCGAAAATTGAGTTTGAATTTTGACAGTTGAATCTAGTCAAACTGGTCAACTTGCTGACGTTGGATGCCGTCAGCACTGCTGCTGGAATGGGCTTCTGCAGACGGGTTCAAGTCAGCTTGACCTGAATTGAAAAAACTGTTTTATTCTTCTGGGCTGGGCTGCGGAGCTGGGTTAGGTCCACCTGACCCTAGCCTGACCTAGATCCGGTCAGTAACTAGGCTGGGTTGCTGCTGTGGGTCAGGTCCGCCTGACCTTACCTATGATATGTTGCTCTAGGCTACCGAACTGGGTCGGGTCAACCCGACTTGGACCTGAACCGTGACTGACCCAACTGGGTCTTCTCCTTCCTCACGGTTTTACTGCAACAGGAACTCGAGAAGCCCCTTTTCTTTCTTCTTCCAATACGCGGAGGCTGGCGATGGGAACGATGGTTCTGCGATGGCGGCTACGGTAAGCGACGATGGACGGCGGTGAGCAAGCAACGGCGGATGGTGGCTAACAGACACTTCGTGCTGCGGGCAAGGGGGACGGTGGTAGCGGGCCCTTCTTCTTTGTCGATGACTTGCGACAGCGGGCAGAAGCGGCAGCGTCGAACACTAGCAGCGGCAGCGAATCTTTGACGACATCAAGGGCATGGAGATACGTGCAGATCGTCTCCAGATCTTCCGTTTCAAAACAGAGAAGATCAGTTGTAGCACAATTTAGACGAAATACGCACGACCAATCACGCAGCCCACCTTTGATCAAAGCCGACAAACAGTCTGCTCCTGTTCTCTGACGATACCCCTCGAGATTTGACCCGACAAATTTCCACGATCTCAACAAACGCTCTGATACCAATTTTGAGATCCGGATCTAGCCAAACACACATCACAACGGAGAAAAATAAGCAATCACATATACAGAACACACGAGGATTTACGTGGTTCGATCAGATTGCCTACGTTCACGGATACGAAGATTTTACTATCAAAAAATCTCTCTCTCACCCCCTTACAATATTTCTCTCTGTCTTTCCTTCCCTGTTGTTGTCTTTCTTGGTTAGAAAAGAACAAAAGCATCAAAGATAATATGTAAGATAATAGCCCTAATTAACTGGGCCCTCCACTCAGGCCCAATAAGGACCTTTGAGCCAAACCCAACATAAAAAACCTGATCAAGAGCAATGGATGAAATTTCGTATTTGATATTTTCTCTGCATTAAATTGACAATCGACTTCATCGAACACATTTTCTTCTAAACTATGATCAACATAAAAGTAAATATATACAAACTAAGAACTAAAACAATGTGTGTCTCAACTCAAATGTCAGCTGCATGATTTTTAGTAGTTAGAATAAGTGGAACTTTAAATTCAGGCAATTGCTCTCAACTGACTAGGCCACAATCTTGAAAGAGACCACAATGACCAGCTGCACAGTAAGAACATCTTCAATCCCCCCACACTGGAGTCGATCAAATTTATGGCGTTCCCCAGATTTTCCCATTACCAAACTCGAAAAAATTATAAGATGTGAACTTAATGAGAGTACATGTTACATAATCAACCATTTTAAAGGGACGGAACAACTCCACAACCCAGAAGCCAGATATTAAATTGGAGGGAGACAATATCAAAGTAGTAAATCATGTAGTTGTGTTAATTTAATAGGGAACTATGGATAACAACACCTAGTTTTCTTTAAAATCAATTGAAACTGCTTTGAGATGTAGTGGAGAATTTCATTTCTCTTGCAGGGAACTTTCAAAATATACAGAAAGGGCCTTTCATAAATACTCAAATGCACCAATAACATGTGTAAATAACCAAGTCTCAGTTTTCTATATCTAGAAGTTCACACCAAATAACTTATATATAGGATGCTACTGGCACCTTCAAAAAGAAAAGAAAATGAATGATGTTGGCTCCTCCCCATTTTGGTGACAACAAAATATTTCTCCTGATTCATGTAATCATAGCAGTTGAAACCATAAGAAAATTTCCCTCTGCTCTTGAAACGCCAAGCACATTTTTAGTGGAGCATGTCCAAAATTTGTCAAAACCCTGTCCATATTAATAACAAGTACAAAAGGATTCAAGTTAATGTAGCAATTTGGGGAGGAAATGTACATGTCTCTCTTATTTTTTTTAGTTGGCCACCACAGACCACACTAGCTTGAAGGGGAGTGCTATGGGTTAAACAGGGAAGCAAAGCTGAACCATCGACCTTGGGAAAGGCTATGCCTAGACAATGCACCTAGACGTTATTTCAGTTGCACATTGCAGTTTGTCATTTAAAGTTGAAAAGTGCAATCAGTGAAGTTAAATCTGTGGAATGAAAAGAAGAAAAATAAAGCTAATCCTTTATTTATAATTTAATTCGAACCTCACTTGTACAATCTAAATCATCCATCAAGCAATATCATTAGAGAGTTTGGAAGTATTCGAAAGTCCTACTCGTTGATGCTAAAAAAGGTTGGAGATGTGCTAGATAAGAGAAACCTAGTAAACCATTCCTCTTGCATCCCCAAAATACATAGATCATAAGAAGGTTGTTAAATTAGAGAGCCTTATATATATATATAAAGTAAAATAAAAAACAAAAAAGCAAAATTAAGTAGGCAGGCATGGTCACTCAATAGCACCATCAAATGCATGAATCGAGCCAAGGGCCAAACCAGTTGGCAACCAGTACAACGGAGTGAATTAACATACAGTTGTACTTGCATACAAGAAATTGAATAAACATAAATTTCCATTTGCATACAAGAATAACTCATTTAGAATTAAGAAATACTAGTGCCTTAATTGAATTTACACACATACATAAGACGCAAATAATTACAATGTCCCAGCTTATAGTCCATCATATCATTGGTCTTGGTCCCATTCCTTTATATTTCACCCAAACACCGGGTAGCATAGGCCAAATGAGTAGGGGTGCTCATAGGCCGGGCCGGGCTGGGCCCTGGATTAAAATCTTTAAGCCCAGGCCCTGCCCAAGCCCAACTCGGGCCATAAGTGGCTAGCCGAGGTCCATGCCCATATAAAATCTATTAAGGCAGAGCCCGGCCCATATATTAATCGGGCCAGCCTTATTCAGGCCTAATTATTAAACACCCTTACGTTGGTCTCTGGTGGGAGCCAACATGGCTATCATGCACCAAATGAATCCATCTAAAATGCCAAAAAATTTTTATTGAAAGTAATTGTAATTTTTATCTAAAGCTATCTTTTCTGCTCTTTGAGTTAACATTGCCTCTTTTTTTAATAAAAGCATATGATTCATTAACAAAATATAACTGGGTTGTTGAACTAATAAATCTTTGTCTAATTCAAACCAATCAGAATGAACATTGCCTGCCTTTTGAATAATGTTCTTTGATAAATAATTTTTAATATTTTTACTATGAAGATTTACATGTAACATAAAAATCGTAAGAAGGGGAAGTTGCAACTTAATGCATCTATTAGGGCCAGGACAGGCTTCAGGCTTACTACCACTTAACCCAAGCCTTGCCCATATAACAAATGGGCATAAAATTTCAGTTCAAGCCCAGCCCAATGACTTATACCCAAGGCCCAAGCTGGGGCAAAAGCGGGCTGGGCCCGAGCCGGGCTAGGGTGAGCCCAGCCCATGAGCATTCCTACAAACGAGGATCAAGTACCCAAAGGCGCATGATGAACAAGGTACCCTCTTACTTATATCCACAAGCTCGAGGTGACCAGCAACGCAGTGGCGGAACTGAACCAAGTGTTACTACCTCAACGTGGGTGACCAACCTAGTGGCATAGGCATAGCACCTCTCATATGTAGCATGTTTCATGCATATTAATTCATTCAAGAAAAATGGGAAACAATATACAAATCGCACGTCAGGTCACTAATAACCAATAGTATAAAAGAATCAATTCAATGTATCATCGTGTCATATGCACCTACAAAAGAATTCCATATTCATGATTTAAATTGTACATGCATCAACTCATACAAACAAGAAGGCATGCATCAACGCATTGGCATTGCCGGCATAACAGAAAGAACCCACAGAATTCAACCCAGCACAATGTTGCTGCCAGAGCCAGATCCCAACAAGTAATCAATCCTGAGGTGCGCGAGGGCTGCTACTCTGAATGTCTTTGGATATAGGGCAAAGTAAATTAGAGTAAAGTTAAACATTTGAATTTCAAAATTTCTCCCCTTTTTTTGAAAAAAAGTAGAAAAAAAAAAAACAATCACTAAATTACAAAAAACATCTACTTTTATATAAAAAGTCAAACAAATTTCTTATCAAACAACTAAAAATAAAAACTCATTATAATTTCATCATATATCATTTTTTCTTAATTTTAAATTTACTATATTCTATTTTACTTTACCCTATATCCAAACAAACAGGCTATAAATTTCCCATGTCGGGGGATTGGCATTGGCACTGTTTCTAATGCAGATGTACAATATGGCAAGCAATACAGCAGTCTTTATTATTATGAAATGGCAGGCAGCAGTCTTTATTATTATATTATATTCAAATCTTAGCCATTCATTCATTCATCAAATCTTATATTATATGCAGCGACAGAACCACCGCACTACCACTCGCCTGCGGCCGAACGTCCACCTGGCTGCCACTCTCTTCTCTTCCTCTCCCCCTCTTTCCCCACTCTCTCCCTCTCTCTTTTTCCCCACTTCCTCTGTTTTGCTTCGTTGTGTGGTTGACTCGTTTTCGTATCCAAATCAAAAGAGTTTCTTCCACGTGTGGACCATGTAAAGTGTTTTTCACATTTTGTGGGCCCAATTGAAACTTTTATTAAATGGTTTGTCATTTATTTTTTTAAAATTGTAGTTCTTGATGTTTTTAAAGAAATTTAAATTACTAAGACCCTTAACAAATTTTCTGAATATGAGAATTGGCCCTACTTTGACCACATTTAAAGAACATGTAAATAAATTGTTCACACTTGAAATACATGTGAATAAAATACTAAAAGGTCTTCTGTGAAAAATATGTAGCAGATTCTAACTTGTAACTCCACATCCACACGATTAGAGGGTTGGCTTGGTGGACAGGCAACCTGTGCCCATAAGCCTGAGAAAAAAAAAAAAAAAAAACTGTAATCCACAAACTTTTTACATTTCCATTATCAATCATTGTGCTTCTATTTAGAAAGTTTCATATTCCTTGGTTCAAAAACGTCAAATTAAACTCGTTTAAATGGTCATCTGGCACATATTTAGGCCAGAATTATGCCAGTTTGCCTTGGGTTTAGGCAAAGTTATATGCTTACTTAGGTGGCCATCAGGCTGCACTACAAACCCAGCATAAATAAAGCCAGTAGGACTGTCATGTTCTCACATGTCAAGGTCAAATGGGACGGGAAATTCTCTCCCATGGGAGAGGTAGTACGAGATTTTCAATCCCCTCCCCCAACATTTACTGGAGCACACATGCTTATCAATGAGGTAGTATGTTAGATATATTCATTAACAAGTTCTTTTTCTGCACATGATTGATGATGCCCAAATATGCATAGATAGGCAAGGACATGGCATGAATAAGGCAGGGACATGAATGTTACACATAAAAAGTAGAGTATAGTACTTAGACAACACAATAATTTGCCTGTTTTGAAGTATCAGGTATCATAGCTCATTATTGCCCTTCACATTTCTGTTTGTTTCCTCACCATCAACATAGATGCCGCTACAAGTGACAACTAAAAACAGATTTTACAAGACACATGCACCCCCAGTATCCATTGTATTTTTGCATTTGCCAAGAGAAGGAAAAAAGAGTACTACTACTACTAACCATCTTTAAAACAAGCTTATGCTCGCTTACATAATAATAATAAGAAGAAGAAGAAGAAGAAGAAGGCCCTGAAACAATTGTTTGTATCACTGCTTTGACAAATGAACATGCAAAACGAGTAAGTTTATCTGGAACAGGAATCAGTTTAAACTCAATTATTGTGCTACCTAGAAATTCGCAGGCTTCTTTGTGGGGACGTGAATTCCTCTCCTCATCCATTGGAAACTGTATGGATCAACTCAACAATTTCAATGATCCATATCCTTTCTAATTATGAAGTCTCAACACCTGCAGGGGTACCATCTTTCAGCTCTGCTACCAGGAGAAAGCAGTGCAGTTAAACATTTTGAGTTTTCCGTCAATATTTGGCCACTTGCTGATTCAAACCCCGAAAAGCGGTAGGGCGGTTTTGACAAAGGAATATGCAAGCGCCCCAGTGAACACGTAGCTATCCACTCTATCAAGTAATCCACCTACACAGAATGGCCTCTTTGTCATAAATGATACAGAAATTTATCAAATCAACCAACACAAAAGAGTGATGAGATTTTATTCTACTAATAATCCAAAATTAAAGTAAAACAATTTCATTCAAAATTATAAGTCTTCAGAAGCCGACACCCACCAAAACTTTTTCACAGAAAAATCCTCTTCCCATGCAAATCCAGGCGAAGTAAGATGAGAGCCATGAACATGGATGACCATTTGCACAGTTGAAAACTAGCACAATAACCCATGCTCAGCACGGTGTACCCATGATTTATGAATTAAATCTTTATACATCTAAAAGGATATTACTTCTTAATTGAGGCAAAAGGGAGTAGAAGAGATTGGGGTGAAACAAGAATTTTTAAAGAAACGAAAAGGTGGAGAGCATGATTGAGTGGTTTGATGAGATAAAGATACAAGTACGTCCCTTGGTTTTAATATATTAGAATTATAATGGTACGAGCAACTGTCCCACACATAATTTTCTTCCAATACTAAATACAATCTATTAAAATTAGGAGATAAACCATGTTCAGTTTTTATTATAGCCTTTTTGGCACCTCATATTAACGAGACAAATCAAGCCGCAGAGTACACAGATTGAAGTAAAAATATCATCATGGCTAAGAACACATTGCCGAAAGCAGATGGCTCAGGCAAAAGTAGCACCATGTGTGACGCAGGTAGTGCCACAGGGAGGCAAATGAGTATTACCCATCACCATTGATTGGTAGCTGTAGGCAAGATGTAGTAGACTATAGAATATGTTAACCACCAAGTCCAAGATCTTATAACCTGAAGACAACAATCAGTTACATTGGTGACAGACAATGTTATGTTATGAACACTAAGGATCGTTTATACTGCATAGGTGTGTGCTTGGCGATGGAATTTCTTTCTTCTTTTTTATTGAAGAATGGTAATTGGGTTTTTTAAAAATGAAATAGCACTACGACAGAACCTGCATTGCGCATGTAGAAGACAGAAACAAGAACCTACCACAAGCCAGCAATTGGCAACAAACTTAGCCACACAGGAGATAGCTAATGGTGGTGGTTCCAGGAGAGTACAAACATATAATAGAAAAGGTATTATAGGTGCTTAGGGGATGGTGTTGGGCAAAGAAGAAATCTGGCCATTGCCAAAGTATTGTTCTACCTTACATGTATTCCCATAGCTGCTTTGCACTCAGCGAATTTATCCTCTCTCTCTCTCTTTTTTTTTGTTTTGTTTTGTTTTGTGTGTGTGTGTGTGTGTGTGTGTTTTTTTTTTTTTTTTTTTTTGCTGCAATTAGGATTAAGTATACCTATGTCCACTAATACATGATTTGCTTGCATAAATTTGCAACCATCGGAAGTCAATAAAAGACAAAGATAAACACTAAACTGCTTACAATGAGTATCATATCCTCTTTCTTCTTTATCTCACCTTTCTTTATGACCTAAATGAAATTAAGTACAAAACTATACAAATTTATTTTCTTTTCAATTCCTTTTTTTGCCTGAATGGTTGCTCTTCAATTCCTGTTCGAGTATATTTTGCATATAGTATACATTAATCTTTCTTCTTTAATTTAATGTGAAAACATTTAAGCAATGTCATTGCAAAGTTATCCAATCGATTCAAAAACATTAAGCTGCAGGAGATGTTATATCCGGAGCATGAACCAAGCAAAAGATGTTCTTAGATGCACAAATAAGATTCGGACAAAATATATATATATATATGGCATCAGCATAGAATTTCATAAAACTAAAGTTTCAAGAATCTGTACCATGTCCAGGTATAAGGGATCCAGAATCCTTGACACCGGCATCACGCTTAATCATAGACTCAATAAGGTCCCCAAATAGTGACCCAACGAAATTCAGGACTCCAAAAGCTGATGCACTGATTGGCATTCAATAAGAAAAAACAGGTTACAAATGATAAATCAAGACAACAAAAAAATTGCTAGTAATCCATTTTAGTTGGCATAAATGCCTAATATCCATCTAGATAAAACAGAAAAAATATAGAACTGAAGCAACTAAATGACTGCAGACTTCAACTTCCGATGCCAGTTAATTTTTACAAATCCAAAACAGGTACTATATACCTTAGTAAAGATGTAGGCCAGCAAAGAATCTTTGATAAGATGAGTACAACCAATATACAGCCACTTAGACCAGCAAAAGCTCCTTCCAATGTCTTTTTTGGACTAATAGTGGTAAGTGGAGTCCGACCAAATGCCTGGATAGAATAAGTTCAGTGCCTCTCACAGTTATTTTATATCCACCAGACATGAAAATAGCAATGCACTGCAAGGTTTTTTTTTTTTTTTTATTTCAACTACAAAATGTACATGTCATGTCTCCGCCTCAGTGAATCGGCAAGCAACCAGAATTTTGCCCAAATAGAAGTTTTGAGTCAATCAAGACAAACATCAACAAATGAAAATTATAAAGGAAAAGATAATCTGTTGACCAAGTTGAGATGACAGAATAACCAATTGTTCAAAGGACCCCCTTCAACAAAATGTCACTTTCACACACATCTTAGAAAGCTCCCTACAACCAATACCTTGGCTTCATTTGAAGACACATCAGGTAGAGGTCCTGAATATTTCTGGAGACTACGACCAAACAATTCCAGATTAGTCTTATTTACTCCTAGTCCAATGGAGTCATCACCAATCAAATTCAACACCCATGGGAGAAAGCAACCAAATTAAAATATTTAATGTATTAAACTAAGTCTAAAGGGATTAGATCAGATTTAGAGAGGGGATTGACCTCTTTCCCCTTTGTTTTCTTCGTATCAAACTCTCTGCCTAACTTCCAAGACAATGCTAGCTTTAATCTTGCACCAGCTAAAGACTCTTTACTAACCAGTCTAGTCAATGTGCAAGCTAAGTGCCAAGCCCTATTGGAGCCTGAGGTGTAAGGCACAAGCCCATATTTTCTAGGCACACCTCAAACAAAAACAAGGAAATAAGCAAATGGGTAAGAGTTCTATTAGCTTTTATCAATACACCAGACCATTACTAACTAAATAAGTCATTCACTCATTTGACCTTGGTAGATTTGCTGTATATTATTCATTGATTGTAGCTGAGTGTACGTTCTTCTTTTGGCCGCTAGGATTCTAATTCTTATACTAATCCTAGATTAGATATAAATGACTGTAAATACAGCAACCTGTGTTCTACAAATAATGAACAGAAGATAGAGATCAATACACACAATTCTTCTTCAATCTTTGTTTCTTTTGACACTCTTGATATCTTTCAGGATTGACTGAGATAGGCTGAGTTGCAGCCTGCCCAATGGCATATCCATCGGTTGACCCACTGACTTGTGGGTACTAACAGAAAAGGAACAAAATCATAGTACCATACTGATAATTCATAAATTAAAACAATGCATCAAACAAATAATAACTCTTTTAAGTCCAAATGCTTCAAAGAAGTAAAATTTAAAGAGTTACAATGAAATCCGTAACTTCATCCGTTGCTGCAATCAACTCAACAGGAGAAAAAGAAAAGGAGAATAAAAGAAGATAAGGAAGAGAGACAAACTGTAACAGTTGGTATCTTCTCTCTTCTTTTCTCCCTCACTCGGGCGGGGGGGGGGGGGGGGGGGGGGGGGGGTGGGGGTGCGCGGCGTGTTTGGGTTGTTTTCCACCTTATTTACAATTTCATGTTTAACCTCAGAGGGTAGGCTGGTTTTCTAGCTGATGTTGTTATCCTCTACTAATTCATATTTACCTGGTTTGCTACATGGGTTTTGAATCACAAATAATCTGACCCAAATAATTCATGATTCAATTCATTGAAGTTTAGCATTTGAAATAATTTGGTGCTTTCAACAAGGAAGAAGATGAGATTTGTTGCATTTTGGAAAGAAATAATATGAAATGGGAATTTTGACTTTTGAGTAACGAAACATAACATAGACTTCAGGGTGGCCCGGTGGCCCCGCCACAAAAACAAGGGCATGGATAGTAAAAGGAAAATCAGCATCAACAAATATTATTAATCATCCAATCAAAGGAAATAAAGATGGATGGTGAATATAGAAGCATTGAATGTTTAGAAATCATTTCCTTCTATATGACCAAATATGTCTAATGAGGTCAATTTTTCTCATATCGCTACAATCCATCAAGCTCTCTTATATACGGTGAGACAGCTGGGCCACTCCTAAATGTCATGTCTCAACCATCTCACAATGCAATTAAATTTCTTTTAACATGTGCATGTACGGAAGACTAGACTTGGTAATATGTGAGCTGGACATCTATACACAGCAAAAACAGCCATACCCAGAGCCATGGGGTATATCCCTTTTTACAGTCCAGATTCTCCAAGGCTTTGACTTAAAGAAATCTTCAGTTAAATGAGTGAAACTTCATAGTAGGTCCCATTTGTTAAAAATCCAACCATTAAAAATAAATCCCCTTCAAGTGTATTGGGTACCCCCAAATTTCAGTCCAAAAGGAGTTGGCCTCACCATAACATTGACCATTTAATATAAAACATGATTAGACAATCCAATGCATTAATATTTTTTTTATCAAACGGTCAATCCTATAGTGGGACCAAATCCTATTTTGAGGTAAATTTGGTAATAGCTCACAGAAGAGATGGCATTCATTTTGAGAAGCTCAGATTTTAAATAGGTGAGCTCCACTAGAATTCCACTCATTTAGCTGGGGATTTCTTGAGTCAAAGCCTTAGAGGATACAGATTACCCTTTTTCATTTGAATCCCTTCTTAAATGTTGCATAGAGTATTTTAAGCATGTCCTTAAGTGGGCCTCCATTTAAAATCCAACTTGCTCAAAATTACCATCACTATTATATTACCTAAGGACATAATTCAAGCTAAATGGAGTTTATCCCACCATAGGATTCATCATGTAAACATAAAATAAAGGGAGTTAATAATATGTCACATAGAGTATTTTAAGCATGTCCCAAAGTGGGCCTCCATTTACAATCCAATTGCCCTTACCATCACTATATATATTATTTACGGGCGTAATTCAAGCTAAATGGAGTTTATCCCACCATCAGATTCATCATGTCAACATAAAATAAAGGGAGTTAATATCATGTCTTATAAGTGATCAATACGTCATTGTGTCTAATGCCGATTCAAGTAAAATCTAACACGCGGAATTTTTTTTTTTTCGGTGTTGTTTTTTTTTTTTTTTGGGGGGGGGGGGGGGGGGGGGGGGATGCTAGGCCACTTACATACTAATGTTATCTATTAAATAATTGTCTTTTATTAAGGTAATATCTGACCTTAAATAGTACTGTGCAAACTTACTTGCAGGGCCTACATAGGTCAACCCCATTAGATCATCCTAACTTCAATCTATGGCTCTCAAGTTAAATAGTTTTAGAAGCCATCAATTTCTTTTGTTGGTAAATGAATCCAATGCGTGAATAACAGTTGGATGAGCATCAATTTTGGGCTTGTGGCAGTTCAAATGGGTAGTGTGCGAAGGGAATCACGTGATCATATTATGGAACAGGTGGCCCAGAGAATAAGCTGAACTAAATATAAGACCTGTTATATCGATAAATCATCACTAATTGCATTGTATCAAATATGTGAATTAGTGCATCAAACTCGTCTAACTCAAACTTCAAATTAAGCGAATTGAAAATTGCACTAAATGAGCCTAGCCACATCAAATTCTCAAATCGGGTTAGTCGTCAAACTACCCACTCTGAACTCAAATGTGAATCAGCAGAACTGTGGATCAGGTAACTATGTATTGATTTAATTGTTACCTTACCATTCAAAAAGGAGTAACTAGCACGTAACTACTGAACAAGGGAAACTGTGGAAGTGGAATCCTGAGTAAAGATGGTGATCACCATAACAGCTAGGGAAGATTTCAGTAAATATAAAGTTGTTCTAGACAGATTAATATAAATTTAAAGCCAGCTATTATACAAGGAAATGAGGTAGAATATACAACAGTGCGAGGTCTAGCAAGCCCAATACGGCAAAAATACCTTTCCACCTAGATAAGCAAATGTGTCTGCTGCGATTATGCTGCTAAAAGAGATCAAGGTTGCAACCAGGCCAACAGTCCAATGAGCTTGACCGCCAAGAAGAACTGGCCACATGGTTCCTATTTCTGCCAAAGGTAACTGGTTAAGAACAAAAACTTAGTAAAATACACAAACAATAGCCACTAGAAAATCTCATGAATAAAGAGGAAATGGAGGGATCCTCTTAATAATCCTATAATTGGCAATTGAAAAAATGAAGGCCAAAAATATTGAAAGTGAAAAAAGTATGAAAAAGGTGTATGACTCCTAAAATCATCATCATCATTGTAGCCTTATCCCATCTATACAATTTACATTTGAAGAGTTCTACACTTATACTATGTTTTATTTTCCCTTTTGTCCATTTTATAGAAATTTAACCCGCTGTAACCACCACGGACTGAGGGAAATTGCAACACATGAAGTGTTACAATTAGTTCTGCAAAGATCAAATGTACTTTACTTGTATGTATGATTGTAAACAAAACACTATCCACTACTGTGTTTCCTTCTCTGGTTGAATGTTTCAATGAGATGGGGCCGAGGTTAGTTTGCTAAAGCAAGTATCAAACATGTATCACTCCACTGCCAAAATATGGTATGGTTCAGTCACTTTGAAATTGATTCCACACTGAATAAAAAAAGGGATTCTATCTACACATGAAGTCATGTAACTAAAATCATCCATAAGATCATCAAAATTCTGAATGACACTAGTATCAACAATTTTCCTCAGCATCATCAGATGCTTAGAAAAAGTTGTTAAGAATGGAGAAAAAAGACAAAAAAAAGTAAATGATTTACACCTAAACTCCACAAACGAATTCACAGTTAAAAAATAGCAAGAAAAGATCACCCAATCCCATGCACTGGTACAACCTTAGTACTAAGTAAACAAATAGGAAAACAATGAGCAGTGCGTCTCTACACCTAGAACTTTTCCCATAATCCACGGATGCAACTATCCAATCTTAGTTTTGTAGACAAGAACTTTGTTAGCGCTTGATTGACCTAGCATCATTCGATCCGTAGATCTCCAATATCTGAATATGTTTTTCAAGAGCATCTCTGGTCCCCTTTCTATTGACACAGCAGCAACACATGAACCATAACTTTAGAGCAATTATTGATTCAAAAGTAAAATGAATTCTCATTATAAAAACATGATAGAATCAATCAGAGAAGTAACTCCAAGTTGACCACATCTTATGATCAAGACAAGTAATTTCCTTGGCAGAGAATTGGTCAAACTTTATAGTTATTCTCTTCTACAAATAGCAAGTGATTCTGTTAAAGGTGCTTCCACTTTTTTCTTAATGATAAAACGAAGATACAAACTGAAGAATAGAACCATATAGTTACGTGAACTTAGAAGAGGCATTACACCTTGCTCATAAAGGTTATAGTTTGTCGAGGCTTCCAACCCAACAGTGAGGCTTCAATGTTTAGGTTTTCTTTCTTGTACACTGGGGTTCTCAAAATGATCCAAACAGTTCACGTGCATGAAAGAATTTTTGAGATTGTAGGATTCTACACATCAATCTCTGGCCTTTTTAAAGCTAAAAACTCATGGTTCTCAATTGTCTCTATGTTTCCTCTGGACACGAAAAATGAACAATTAGAGTTCTTCAACCTGGGAGTATTTCCATGCAAAGGCCATCCACATTGTTTGGATATCTAAAGATAAGCCCACTTGAATCAACTGAAATGATCAACAAACTGGATGGCTTTACGGGTTGTTCATTTTTACCCATCTATTTCCTCAAACTAAATTGATACTGGTACAATACAATCTGTTTTTATTTCCAAGATTTCCAGATACACTCTTGTAGCATTGATAGGAATGTTGAATGCAAGAAAACTTACTGGTATTTAATGCTGGAGCAGCCAGACCACATCGAAGCCTAACCCAAAAACAAGGAAGGTAACCACAGTAGAACAAACCAAACATTGCGCTACTCAGCTGTGCGAAACGAGGATTTCCTCTTTGTAATATCAAAGTCATAGCAACAATGAAAGCAGATAAAGGCACAGAGACATCCATGTGACCAAAATACCTGTCAATTATCAGAAGAATTAACCAAAATAATCCTATTAAGCAGCTTGCATGATTTCAAATAATTAAAAAGTTGTGCGATAAAAAAGTATGCAGACATAATTCCCATCATCCACTGAAAAAGAACAATCAAACATCCCTATCCTAGCAAAATGCTAAGATTATAGAGAATAAATCGGCCACTATAAAGGCAGACACAAAAATAAATTAATTAATTAATTAACAGGCAAGATGCATGCAAAAGCTAAAAGACAACCTTCATGAAATGGCATCTATGGTACACAAATACTTCAAAATGAGCTACGTATCATGTCATAGCGTATCCGATACTTCATTTTTGCGTGTAAAATTCATGTGGTTGCTGTGCCCATGGTGTGCCATTGCCGTATCCATGCCATATCTGGGCATCATAACATGGCATCAAAAAACCATTGTCCTAGTTAAGCCTAATGAATGTAGGCCATAGGCAAGTATAAAAGGCATTTGCATAAAAGTCAAGGAAAAAGAATTTTGAAAAAAAAAATAAAAAAACTCTAGGTAGACTAGCTTTCAATTGTGACATAGGCCCTAGGGTTAGGGCTTTGCATGGAAGTGCTCAAGCATGTGTCCGATCAATGACACTTCAACTCGTCTCCAGAAAGACCATAAATGAGGATGCACCCAATGGGAAAATCCAATTCAAGTAATCAATAATTCTAAGAATTTCTTCTCTACAATGCCATTGAAATAGGAAACATAACTTAGACCCTAAGAAAACTAATTAAAATAGGAAACTACTCAAATCTATCCTAATTACAACTCTTTAAATAAAATTAGAACAATAATGACATAATTAAAATCCTAAATCTACTTAGGCCGTACACATGTGGCCTGATGATGATGGCCCTTGGGTTAGAGCTGCGTAGGGTTCCAAAGCACGTGTCCAAGGACATTTTGAATCATCAAGAAGACTTCATAAGAGAAGGATGCACCTCCAGGGAAAAAATCCACAATTCTATTTAATAATTAAATCTAAGAAATTGTTATCTACAATGCCATATATATAATAAAAGCAAACTTAATGTCTAGGAAAATCCTAATCTATTAATAGAAACTTCCCTAATAACAATGTAATTAAGAATCCACTAATAATGAATTCATAATCTATGAGAAGGGTGACCACTTGTGGGGCCCAGACTACATCATCCTCCCCAGCTTGAAAGAAGAATTCGTCCTCGAACTCGAGCCTTCTTCGAATTGCCTCTGTAAATATGGTGAACATAAAGAACTTCCTTTGATGTAGCAGCTGAGGAATTCTTCTTTGGCGGCTCCAGCTTTTCAGGACGGAGTGTTACTTTTTTTTCATCATATATGAATGTGTGTGTTATCATGCATACCATGAGTCCCATTTTTGTCATATATCCATGGGCGTATCGACAAAAAATCATCACTATCTATAGGAAGCATATGACACTAAATTGTATCTTTGTAAATTGTAATCATCATAAATAACAAACGTAACCTTGCATGTGTGACGAACGTGCGCTTGATCACTTGTCATCAGTCATTTAACAAAATAGGGGCAATTGTGCTTGTAAACTTCCAACTCGAGGCGATCAACAAGAGACTGAGAGATGATGTTCCCTTCACTTCCACCATCAACTACAACTGTGTAATGCTATCCATATACTGTACCCGTGGAACAGAAGATATTTTTCCTCAACCATTTATTCTCAACGGTTGGTGGAGCCTTTTTGATGACCATAAGAGCTTCACCTATGGTATTTGCTATGTTTCTATCACTTCCTCTTTGTCTTTGTCTTGAGAATCATCTAGGGTATCTTGAAGATCATTGTCGGGGGTACTATGCTCATTACTTATGTTCTTAATGAAATGTATGCACTTTGGACATTCCGTTGCGCGGTGTCTTGGATGTTGACAATAAAAACAAATCATCCTATTCTGACCTTCAATCTTGCCAACAATCTTTCCTGATAAACCACTCGGTTTAGCATCTTGTATATATGAATTCTTTGGTAGAACCCATTTGGATTTTCGTAATTGATGATTTGCAATGCCCTCGCCTTGATGGCATGTTGGATGAGCTTATCAACAATGTCAATTTTGAAATACAAGGATGTGCTAAGTGTCATACAAGGATGTGCTAAGTGTCTAGTCTCAATCCACTGGAAAATCTATCAACAGTCACATCATCATCTTTATTCAAGCCACAACGAGCTTATAGAATCATGAATTCTTCAGAGTATTCATCAACTGATTGAGATCATTGTTTCAAGTTTTGAAAGCTTGAACGCAAGTCTCTAGCATAGTCGACAAGGAGGAAATTTTGTTTCAAAGTATTTTCAACTCATTCCAAATTTCAATGGGGTCAATGTTCTAATCCCTCCTTTTTCTTTGTATTCAGCCCACCATGTTGTTGCATAATTACAAAATCAAGTGACAACCAATGTAACTTTATAGCGCTCATTCATTAACCTATGTAAAAATATATTTTCTACACATACTAACCAATCCATAAATTCAGCAAGCTGCAATTTTCCATCATATTCAGGAATCACGAGTTTAATCCATAAATCTTGATCAGAATTATTGACTAGTGGATCTCATTGATTCCGAATATTTTCTCCATCATTCGATTGTGATCCATACGCTGATTATTTTCCAAAGTTGTCACCTTAGTTTTCAGTTGTTACAGGGTGGTTTGCATCGTGGCACAATTCGGGTTTGGTTGTCTAATGGGGAAAAGGGGTTGAGATTGGGTGGTGGAATGTTGGTTGTACGAGGGTGGGGTTCTTGGCAACTTACGGGAAAGGTGGTGACAATGGAAATTTGGGTTTTGTTTTGGTAAGATTGAGGGCAAAGGTGATTCAAGGAGGGGTTTTTGGGAAGATGGAGTTTTTGGGAAGATGGGTTCAGAATGGTGCTAGCTGTGTTGAAGAGGGTAGAGTTGGGGATTTGGATTGTGTACGACAATGGAGATAGTGGGTAACATGCCAAGATGCTCAAGGATCGATGGGCTTTGATACCAATTGATGTATGCCTGAGGGTTAAGGCTGTGTAAGGTGCCGAAGCACATACTCGAGGATACTTCTAATCGTTAAGAAGACTTCAAAATACAAGAACGCACCTCCAAGGATAAAATCCACAATTCTATTCAATAATCAAATCTAAGAAATTGTTCTCTACAATGCAATATATATAATAAAAGCAAATTTAATGCCTAAGAAAACCCTGATCTATTAATAAAAACTTCCCTTATAACAATATAATTATCTACTTATAATATAGTCATAATCTACGATAAGGGGGACCACTTGTGGGCCCATACTGCATCACCTGAGGTCCATTAGCATCAACCAGACCCCATCCAAACCCATTCATTTCGTTTGGAATGGTGCTGGTTGTGTCGAAGAAGGTAGTTCGGGATTTGGATTGCGTACGACAGTGGAGATGGTGGGTAACACGCCAAGACAATCAAGGATCGATGGGCTTTGATACCAATTGATGCAAGCCTTAGGGTTAGGGCTGTATAGGGTGCCAAAGCACGTGTCCGAAGACATCTCTAATCGTCAAGAAGACTTCAAAATACAAGAATACACCTCTAGGGATAAAATCCACAATTCTATTCAATAATCAAATCTAAGAAATTGTTCTCAACAATACAATATATATAATAAAAGCAAACTTAATGCCTAAGAAAACCCTGATCTATTAATACAAACTTCCCTTATAACAATGTAATTAAGAATCTACTAATAATATAGTCCTAATCTATGATAAGGGGGACCACTTGTGGGTCCATACTGCATCACTTGAGTTCTATTAGCATCGAGCATACCCCATCCAAACCCATCCATTTCGTTAGAATCTTGAACCCCATCCCCATCATCTCACAGAACCTCCTTCGTTTCCAATCAAAACACCATCAATCACGCAATTCCTTTCCGAAGACCTAAAACCCTAACCCTACCTGCTACTATTATCCATCCGAAACCAATAACCTGAACCCCTTGTAGAACTCCAATCCAAAAAAAAAAAAAAAAGCAAAGACACAAGAAAGGAGACTTGAGACCGACAGTGTACCTGGCACTATCGATCGTCGACATTAACACTCGTTTTCGTCGTCACTGTCGTTGTAACAGATGGTATCAATGGGGTTTGATTGGCTTTGACTGATTGGGGATGATTGCTTTGGGTTAGTAGGGTGAGGGGCATTTTATGAGAGGGGGTAGGGAACAGAAGGGGTGGGTTTGGTAGGGAGGAAGGGTTTAGTACAGATGGAGATGTGGAAACAGATAATAGATGGATAGATGGATCACAATGATGAATCACAATGCCAATCGATAGTGGGATCATTTAGCTCTAATACCAACTGATGCAAGCCATAGGGGTAGGGCTTCTGTAGAAGTGCCGAAGCACATGTTCGCAGGCACTTCAACTCGTCTCCACAAAGACTAAAGACAGGGACGCACCTCAATGGGAAAACCCAATTCAATTAATCAATAACTCTAATTTTATTTAAAGAATTATAATTAAAACTCGCCTAAGTAGCTCCCTGCCCCTTTAAAGACTTTAACAGATAACACAAAAATATTTCTAGCACACATGCTTCATCCATCTGCAAGATATCTGATGCATATATATACAGGGAAGGTCTATATGGTACCAGGGCTTTTTCAAAAGTGAAACGCCCCTTTTCTCGTCCAGTAAAAAGCATCCAAGTGCAATGCACGATTTAATACAGTGGAGACATTTAAGAAACTTGGAAAGAAAGCAAAGGGCATTTTGAAAGTTTGAAAATAAAGATAACTCCCAATATAGCTTTCTTTTAACTTTGTCTGTTCCACTTACATTGTTTTCTCCACATCCCATTTTTTTTCCTAAAAATATAGGAGATTTTCATTTCATACAAATTTTGAGGGTGGGAGTTGATGAGTTGTTTATTCTTATCCACTTAGAAAAGGATAACTAGCGTAGTAGCATTTATTTCAATTTCCAACTTTTTCTCCTCTTAAGAGGACATCCATCAACTGAAGCTATAAATGGGGCCACAGATGACATAAATAAAGCAGAAGACAAAAATAAAATTAAAGAATGAATCGGATGACACATAGCTGGCGGCTTAAAGGCTTGGCCTTGTTTGGCAAAACTTATCCATATGAAACTGCATGAAACAGATCTGTTTCAAATAGCCCCAACTGATATAGATGCTATAGAATTAGTCCGTTTGGTAACACAGAAAACCTGATTGAGATAAAACATTTTTGAATCAGTGGTCGATAGTTTTTTGCAAATATCTCAAGACCCACAAGGAATCACGGGCTGAAATTCAACCTCTAGCCATGTTTAGCCTTCCAAAGAGGATCAACAGTCTGGATCTTGATATGGGGCCCACAAAATTTAAAAATTAACATCAAATAGTTCACATTCTTTTGAAAATATCTAGAGATTGGTAAATGATCAGCAGCTGAAATTTTATGTAGTACCTTTTGTTAGTATTCTTAAGATTTTTCCCTGTTCAGATTTCAGTTTAGGGTCCCACAATTGAAGAAAAAAAAAAAAAAGACAAACTGTGCACAAAGTCCAAAACACCGTTAGGTAAGCACAATATAATCAACGCGTGATAGGTTTTTGTGAATATCTTGGGTTACACAAGGAATCAGGCAATGAAATTTGAACTCATAGCCGTTCTTGACCTAACAAAGAGTATTAACGGTTCAGATCTAAAGTTTAGGGCCCATAAAAGTTAGAAATGCTGATCTTAGCGTCTAGGTTTTGTTACAAATATCTCAAAATATAGGAACATCCAATGGCTGAAATTTTGACCCATGGCAATGTTTGACCTTATGAATCTATCCAACTGTTTGGATCATGATTTATGGGCCCAGAATTAAAAACAGATAGAAAAAGCAGACTGCCCTGTGGAACTTCACAGTTACTGTAGCACCGCAAAGTATGTCTGCTTCAGGCTTCAACCTCTATTTTAAATAAGCCCATTTCCCTTACTTTCTGAAACAGACCTTTTATGTCTATTCTCTAATTGAAACAGACAGAAGAAAATGACTACCAAACAGTCTAAAAACTGTTTGAAACCGTTTTAAGCCACTAAGAGGTAAAAAGTAGATTTGCCAAACACTACCTTAAACAAGATTGCCTTTTTTTCTCTCTTGGTCTTCTCTCTTAACATTTAATATGATGTTTTCTTATTGGGTGTTACAAAGGGGCAAAAACACCCCATTTTGAAAAGGGTGTTTGTTAGAATTCCGACCCCCCACCCCTCCCCACAAACACACACACACACACACACATATATATATGAGAAATCCTAAAAAATGCCCCTCCAAAAAATTGGTGTTTTTGCCCTTTGTCTAACATCCGATGAACGTAGAGTTTGCTTGAGATTACTTCTCCTTCTTTAAAGCAAAGATTAATTACCTTCAACTTTTTCTCCTCGTTCAAAAGGGCATTTACTTTATCTACAACTTTTTCAAAATCTTTCGAAAATTCTCTCCTCCATTTGACCCTTTGTCAAAGATGGAATATGTGGGGCCTACCTGGTCATGCTTTAATGTTAGATTTGAACTATTATGAATTAAATAATTGTGGCCATCTCATGTATTTTGGAGTTGGGCCCACCTTCACTTCTTATGTACACTTATATTAATCATGTATTTTGGGGCCCACTTTTAATTTTTTTCAGGACTTATCAGAAATTTTTGAAAATAGTCCCGCTAACAAAAATCCCAGGACGTTTGATTTAATGATAAATCTAGTGATGGGCCCAATTCCTATTGAGTGCAGCTTGGTGAGAACCCAAAAACTATAAAGCCATTTAATGTGATTGGTTTGAATATTTTATAAGTGGCCCATTGTGGAAGTCACTAAATAATTGGTGAGAAAAGGTAACCATGTTCCTCGTTTTGAGGGAGAAATTCAAAAAGGGCACTGATGAGGATTAAAGAGTTGTAAGTTGTGACAGAATGCCATCAACTCCGATCCTTAATTCTTCTCTTTTCTCATTCGTAGTTGCAAGTGGGTCGTTTTGCTTTAGAAAACACCGGGGTGATATATATATATATATATGGGGAATCTTCATACTATGCATCCGTCCCTCCCCATTTTTTTCATATCCGTCCCTCACCATATTTTTTCGCTGTGAGAACTCTAGGTGTATTTGTATATATATATATATATATATATAAAACACCATCTTCACGTCAACAAATTAACCAAGAAATCTGGTATCACCATCTTCACTTCAACAAATTAACCAAGAAATCTGGTATTCAAGCCTATGCAACTTATTTGGATGTTCATTGTTGACAATATGAAAATAAACAGAGAGGCCACTACATTGTGCATTGCAAAACTATAGGAAAACTTACATTGTCAAGATAGGCATGAGGGCACAAATAACAGAGCACACACGCGACACATATCGTGGAGGTGGTGTCATCCCAGTGGCAATACCCCTACTCCTTACCAGCTCGAAATACTCACGTGCACCAGTGAATACTGCCACAGCCATACCCAATGAGAAAATCCATCCGCCGGCTAAAACAACTCCACCAACGCAAATTCCTAATCCGAGTCCAGAAACAACCCGTTTCTTCAATTGACTTCCTCCGCCTTGGTTCTGCTCTAAAACCAAGTTCTCTATCTGTATAGGTTGATTGCCTTTTTCAGCTTCCTACATTAAAACCATCTCAGAACTTGCTGTCCAAATCTCAATCTATTTTTCTAACAAAAAAAAATAAGGATCCTAAGCTATTGCAATTTCTGAGAAAGAGTATACCAAAATAAATGCATGTCCACATTTAGATACACTTTGAATCACAATAGGTATGAATAATTTGGCAGAATAGCCGGAAATTCGCTCTGTAGCACATAGAATCAGCACATGAATTAAAATCACAGTGGAGGAAACACCATCCTCCAGCACCAACTCAGTCCAACATATCTGACATATCTTAGAAGTATCCCATCACATTAACAATTGCCCGCCATTCAAACACATACTTCCTGGTTGCTTAATCCATATAGAATTCCTGGGATTCCCAAGCAATGCTTTTCCTTTAACATGCTTAAAATGAATGATCAAATTTGAAAACAATCTCCCCAATGATGAGAAAAAAAAAAAAAAAAACCACCCCTTCACAAATCTTTCTACAAAGCCCCCTTCACTACAAATTCCCAGGAATTCAATACAAAGCATCCAAACAAACCGAACGTCAGTAGCAATGTAGCTTAAACCCAAACGCCCCCACACACCCTACGCTCAAATATTTAGCAATTCAATACAAAACTCTAATTTCCAACCAATATCGTCAAAACAGAGAGAATCTGACATACCCCATTAGACTCTACCTCACTGAGGCGATCTGGGGTAGCCCCAGAAGCAGCCGTCGATACCCCACCAGCAGCGGAGACGCTGAATCTGGGGCGATCTCGAAAAACGAGAACTTGGGTTCTCGCCCCCGTATGAGCAAATCTCAGCTTCAGCTCTTTAGAAGGACGGAGAAAAGCTCGGGCTTGGGTACATGGGCCGAGAGATGTGAGAGAGATGGGACGGGGATTGCAGGTATGGAGGCCGATACAAGAGGCCATGGAATCGAATTCAAAGCAATTCCTCTACAAAAATCGCATCTTTTCTTCTCAATCAAGGCTCGAAGAACGGACGGGATCGACTTCTTCTTTGATGATGGTATCTCGCCATTGACACAGATAGTGGGAGAATCGGGGATTCAGATTCCAAGGCCTGGATTTTTCGATACAAAGAGATTTGGGGCGAATGGTCTGAAGGGATTATATACGATTGTGATTGGGATTCGTCGAATTTGTCGCTTTGTATTCGATTTGATCTCGGAAAGTCGTGATTTTTTCATCACAGGCCGCGTTGGGATCGTCGAAACTGCATTTCCCTCCACACGGGTTTGGAGACTGGGGCCTGGGGGTCGCCGATGGGTTGGGTCAGCCTAATACCGACTCGTATGCGAAACACCTTGGGCTGGATTTTGAATATGTTTTTGGCCTGTGGGCTGGGTTCCGGTCTGCCTTTATGAACGCCCACATTTGGAATTTGGATGCTTATGGCCCAGGGTGGGCCCTTAGTATTTAGAACATTGGGCTTGTTTCATAGCATTTGACAAATTCTTGGTTAAGTAATTTCAAAACAACACCAATGGTTAAGCTAAGCTGCGTTAGCACTTTAGTATCACATGCATGATATCAACCCAAATTTAATGGTTAGCTTGAACTTGAGCCATTGAAGTGCCAAATTCGGAGCAGCCCACTCTGACTGGTCTGGGTTAGGTTCGATGAGGATTACAGGCCTGAATTCGAGTTCAGGCAGAGGCAGATCCTGAATCCAAACTGTCCTCATTATGGTTTTGGAAGGCTTGGGTTCAGCTTTTAAAAGAGCTGATTTTGAAGCGGAGTAAACGTAACAACAATGGGTGCCAATGGTAACCGTCATCATCATAAAATGTGAAATTCATCCTTTAAGTGCCACCTTTGTCTAATTTATGGAAGTACAAGGGGTTGAGATCATTATAAAATGAGCTTCAGCGACAAAATGTCTAAGCATTAAAAAAAAAAAAACTTTCAATGGGGTCTATTTGAATGCATGACAATTAAAGAAGCCGAAGGCATGACAATTGAAACATAGAAATTACTAGATAAAAAAGAATTTCATCTTCCGCACACAAGAGAAAACAAATAAATTAAATTAAATTAAAATTTCCAAAATGCCCCCCATCTCTCCCTTTTCCCTACGATCAGCAATGAGCTCCAGCCTGCGGGAAGGGAGCTCTCCCTCTTCCCCTCTCTCTCCCTCTCCCTATTCCTCCTCCTGTTCCTATGCTTCCTCCTATTCCTCTTCCTCTCCTCTCCTCTCCTTTCACTTCCTCTTCCTCTCCTCCCTCTTCCTCTCCCTTTTCCTCTCCTCCTTTCATCTCCTCTCTACGCTGCTTGGCCCTACAAGGCCAAACATCTCACTAATGGTCGGCCTCGCAGGGCCAAACAATGCAATGTTATTATGCCCTGCAAGGGCGACCATCAATGTGATATTCGGCCTCATAAGACCAAACAGGGCGGAGAGAAGATGAGAGAAGGAGAGGAAAAGGAAGAGGAAGAGGAAGGGAGAGGACAGGAAGAAGGAGGGAGAGGAATGAGAGGAGGAAGAGGAGTGGAAGAAGAATAGGAGGAGGAATAGGGAGAGAGAGAGGGAGGGAGGGAAGGAGACCCCCCTCCTATCGGTTAGAGCTTGTTGCCGCCCAAAGGGAAAGGGGAGGAGAGAGGAGGGAGGGAGAGAGATGTGTGAGGGTATTTTTGAAATTTTATTTTATTTTTTTAAAATTTTTTCTCTTGTGTGTGGAGTTTTATTATTTTATTATTTTTTGTGTTCAAATATCAACTCTCTTGAAATATTTGAACATAGAAGAGAAAAATATGAGTTGTAAACCTCATTAAACAAGTATAATTTCTAAGGTGCATTTGTGCAGCGATAAGCTGTCATGGAAAAAGGAGGAGAGAAGATTCCCAATTTTCCAAAACCATCATTAACTTATTTGCTGCAATGACAATTCTGGTGTTCTATGATTTCCAATACCTTTGTTTTGCTGATATTTTCTTCTCCAATGTGCATTCGGCTTTCCCACCTCTTCCCCTGGAAAGCAAATGCCACAGAAGGGGGGCAACGTTACCCAAATGCACCCTTAGTTTTAACTACTCAATCATTAACCTTAAAAACATTTTTGCGATACAATCCAACCATGAATGATGTTTTAACACTGTAAACTTATGAAAAGAAGGCATTAGACATGTGAGTCATCACATATCAGCACAAGAATCCGTTTAAAATTATTGGGCTTGGGTGTGGCTTAATGACTACATACCCACTTTAGATGACCATTATCCATCAGGACTCATGTATTGGTAAGTCTCATTATAAAAATATTTTTGGAGCTTAGAAAAAGTTGCTCATAACGGAGTTCTCTTAAAAAACTAAACAGGGTTTAGGGTTTACGAATCAAGATTACGTAAAAAAGCCGATGCCGAAGAGTGTAATAAATCCCCAAGCGAAGATCCATTCAAGTAAATCCACAATTGAAGATCCATTTAAAGTTTCACGCTAACAATTCCTTCTCTAAACCTAAAATTGTTTAAAATTTTGAGAGAGTGAGTGAGAACCAAAAGTTACCCTTCCTTGGGGAAGGGGTCACACAAAATATTCTTATTGAAATACGGACGCCAGAGTCTTGGGGAAGAAGGGTATACCTAAACCTGCATTTACCGTTCCCGGGCTTTTTTTAAGCCCACCCCAAACTCAAAACTCAAACTCAAACCCATCTCTTCCTTCCAATTCTCCTCTCTTCACTTCATTCCATTCACAAACCCTAAAAAACCCCTAACCAATCGAGGAAAGAAAGAAAGAGATGGGAATAATCAGCCGCTCCTTCACATTCATACTCGGGACTATGACCGGCATCTACTTGGCACAGAATTACGACATCCCGAACGTCGAAAAGGTCGCGGATAGCGGCGTCCTCATCTTCAAATACCTCGAACGAAAGTACCGAAAGCCCAAAGACGTCGATTGATGTGCGTTGCAGGAACTCTCTCTTTTCTGATTCTGGGCTCTGGGGCGTTTCTGGATCGCAATCTAATGTCTTCTTATGAGAGATTTTATATTCATCAGTCTGTGCTTTCTTCCTATTTCTGTTTGTTCATATTGGTTCTGTTTGCTTGCATGGCAAAAAAGCTTTGATCATTAGCTGTTGACATTGGGTTGTGTTGGATTTTTGAAACTGATTGCAATTCAATTTAGGAGCCCCCATGTGGCAGTTTCCTCTTTTGATTGGTGCTAATTGAATTATTTTGTAGTTCATTCAAAATTGGGTTCCAAAGGGAAGGTGTAGCATAACCCATTGACAAGTTTGCACCTAGACATGTAATGTTAGCCACCTTTTCATGTATGTTTAGCTTATCTGACACTGTTTTTGGTATAATACTCTGAAGATGAAACACTAAGATTTTCACAATGATTTTATATAACACAGTGGCTACATGGGTGGTAATCTGTGGTTTTTCTTTTCTTTTTTGTGCTGGGAGTTTTTGGTGCAAGGACTATATTAGTTTGAGATAAAGAATGTGGGATTCTGTTTGTTTGAAAGAAGGATATAGCTCAGTCCATGAGCTCCTATTTAAGGAGGTACCAAAAATTTTGATAAATTTTTGCAGAGAAGTGAGAATCCACTAGACCAAGGGTAAGGGCTTGTTTGGCATCTCTAGTCTTATTTTGGCAGAGCCATCCAAAATAAAGCTATTACAAAAGGAGCTATAGAAAAAAGAGGCTAGAAACAAGAAATGTGTTTGGTAATGCACTCATCTATTTTAAATAGACGATTTGGTATGCCCTCTATTTGCTTCGTTTTAGAGGGGTGTGCCTCTTATTTAGAAGGGTGGTTTTGTTATTATAAAAAAAAGCAACTTATACACATTTCCACCTGCATATATCATTCAAGAACACATTCAATATGGACCCATCAAGATCATATTCCACAGAGTCATGCAACAACACATCCATTATTTATACACATACCATCATATCATAATATCCTGTCATTTGAAAAATACATCCATTTACATCTAAGTATAGACTGTAGCTTGTAAATAATTAGAAAATTACAACACACCACTGTCATACGTCGTCTCCATCTCATCATCACATAACATTACACACCAGCACACACCATTAATCTAACCAACTGAAAGTCACACCATCATTCTAACAATTTGATTCTTTAATTACGTTTGGTTGAAGTTGTGTCTTCTCCTTCACAATTTGATTCTTTAATTGCTTTTGGTTGAAACTATGCCTTCTTCAGTTAAATTTTTCTATTACCATCTTTCATGCTTTTGAGCGAAATTGCATCCCTGGGTGACTACTAGATCTCATTTGTTCGAAACAAATGACAATGAGTCACTTTCTCATACGATCCAACCAATGCACACAACCTACACAAATAAATATAATTTCACTGAAAAGCATTGGCAAGGAAAATTAACTTGCATAACCATAAAACAACCATTACTATAATAACAACTTTGTTTTTTTTTTTTTTTCAAATGTACTATAAGAACAACCATTACCAGAAAAGGTTGCAATCATTTATATAAAAACACAGCAACCATGTATATAAAGGGATGCAATAATGTATTATTCTGAAGTTATGCCATTGGCTAGCAAAGGAATAACTTCACATTAGCTTGGATGTTGGAGATGTGTTTTTATTTTTACACAACAAAAATATAATTATGGTCTAATTTTTCATAATATAAACAGTTGATCCCAACATCACCCCAGAACATTATTCTAGCCATGTGAACTCTAATGAGAATATATCATTACAACCGTTGTCTACATTCAAAAGGGGAACATTTGGAGAAAGTCAATAATGGAGCAGCAAAACCAAACTTGAGCTGAACCCATGCCTAATGACAGCCTCAAAAAGATTCATCTTCACTGATCCATTCATCCTTTTATCTTAATTTATCGGTCTGGTTCAAACATGGCCTGCACTAATCATGGTTATAGCATTTGGGAGCATACCCTGGGACACCATGACTTCTCTGCACAAGAAGTGTCAATTACTACAGAAGGTCTATGGTACACTTGGTATTCTACATACCCATGCAATTGTATATGATGCAGCCGATGGAGAAAAGACACACGCACCAACATTACAAGAGAGAAGTTTCACCACACACCACAGAGTGCAGCTACAATCCCCAATTACAATGAGCGACAGATTCCTCAAAGGTTGTAACCCCCAATTCCACTTTAGGGAAGTAGTTAACAAGGACTGGGTACATATTATAGGTGAGTGGACTTCATATTTGAAGGGATTTGAGAATATTTTTTTGAATAGACAGTCATTCATTTATTTTGCAGTTTGTAATAGCTTAGGAATTTGTAATCACACTGGTGTGGTGTTGTGAAATAAAAGTAAAAAATCAAGAAATATAAGTGGAAAAAAAATACAAGGGAAGAGGAAAGAGATTACACAGTTTCTAAAGATTGCTTGCATTTGCAAAGTTTGAACTAAATCAGGAATAAGATCAAACAGAGAAAGGGTTTGGAGAAAACAGAGAAATCTAAAATTACAAAGAGAGGGATTATGAGGGTGTGATGCTGAGATTGGAAATCGTACCTTGCCTTGGAGAGCATTGAGATCTGTAGGGATTCTACTCATTTGAACCCCTTCCATCCGTAAACATGAACACCTTAGTCCCAAACCCACAAAGAATAATAAATAAAAAAATCCCAGAAATTGCGAACCCTAGAACCAGCCCTCCCAACAATTATAGAGCTAATTGAAACTCATCTCAAGACTTTCTTGCTCTACAATTGTAGAGAGAGAGAGAGAGAGAGAGAGAGAGAGAGAGAGAAGAATAACCATACCTCCTGTGATCGTTCCTCATTTCTTCTCTCTTTTCTCTTTCTAGTTTCCTCTCCTCTTGGTCTGGGCTTGCCAAATGAAACGAAGTTTTGGGTCTTGTTGAAACGATAGATGGTGTCAATAAAACACTGTCTCGGTGTAGTTCTGTCATTAAAATTACCCTCCACCTCTATATTTTTAAGACCAAAAGCTCTATTTCTTATCTGCTAGGCAGAGGAGCATTTGGTTTTAAAGGATTTGCCTCTAAATGTCTAAAACGGGCAGATGACAAAATCTTGTGCCAAACGATCTAATTTTAAAACCACTACCTGTTTTAGATATCTAGAGAAGTAATGGCTAAAAATAGAGATGCCAAATAGGGCTTATTTTGGTTGGTAGAGTAGCACACAAAGTATTGCTATCTAGTTAAGAGGAGCATTTGGTTTTTAGAGGATTTGCCTCTAAATGTCTAAAACGGGCAGAGGACAGAATCCTGTGCCAAATGCTCTAATTTTTAAAACCTTTACCTGTTTTAGACATTTAGAGAAGTAGAGGCTAAAAATAGAGATGCCAAACAGGGCTTATTTTGGTTGGTAGAGTAGCACAGAAAGTATTGCTATCTTGTTAAGAGATTATAGTTTGAATAAATGAGGTAAGCAGGAGAGTATTCCCAGAATTATTTAAATATGTTTGATCCTGTCGGTTGAAAAGACTGAAAATAATTAAGTACACTGAAGCTTAATGTCATCAAGATTGGTAAGATGATTCCCCTCTTCATCTTCTGCCATGTAAATGTAATTTCGTTTAAAATGAATTTTAGCCATGGAGTGGAAGAATTTGGAGTTCTTGTCCCCAAGAGCTAACCAAGATAAATGAGCCCTCTGTGCCCAAAAAATCTCTAGTTCTTTGATTTTAATGGCATATGCTTTATTGAACTCTTGTTCTAGATTTTACAAGGAAATTGATGAGGTGTAGCCAGGGGCTGATTGTAAGCCAAATAGACAATGTTTGATCTTGTTCATCTCATGAATAATAATTCCAACGTTTTCCTTGTTCCAGTGCCTGAGCAATGGCCAAGGGGACTACATTTTGTGGCATGTGAATGATTGCAGGAGAAGATAACATTTCTAAAGTAGTCTTTCTATTGAATAAGCTTTAAATTGAATTAATAAGTTTTGAAAGATCAATTGTTTGATCTTTTGACTTGGTTTCATAATGTTGATTTGATAGGGAATTTTTTGGGTGAAGGGAATGGAATTAGCTGATCTAATAAAGTGGGCTGAAATTGAGAAAGAAAGTATTGCCTCGTTATTCTCTGAATTTCAGTTGAGAGTGAAGAGCAAAGAACAAAAAGGCTGACTTTAGGAATCTTTTGGGAATTATGAAATTTCAGTGACTCCATTTTTCCACCCAGAGCAGAATTCCATTCCCTTCAGTCCCAGATTCTTCTTCCAAATGGACTAAAATTATCCTCAAGTCTTGAGTCTTTTACATGTTGGTGTATAGTTTACTGATGTTTGCCATTGGCTGGATGAGCGGTTGTATCATATGATGTGCAAAAACTAGAAGATGTTGGAAAATCTTACCCACAAATGTATTCAACCATTTTCTACTCCGAGCATGAAATTTTGTTGTGTACTCTTTTGCTATTCAATTTGATGGCTGTTAATCATAGGGTAAGACCTTGGTATGAAACTTTGAGACATATAGCCATTTATGACATGCTCCACCAAACCAATGTTGATGATGTTAAGTTGTCTGAATCACCACACAATGAGCATGTTCCCTCACATGTACAAACTTGGGGCTCAAGGTTGCTATAAAAGGCTTTTCAGAATAGAGGGTGACTGCCTGATCCTCATCACTTTCATCCGGAACTCCACCCATCTCTCACATGACCTTTTATTGCTATGGAGGAAAACAGGGGAAATGCTGACAGTTGTCCACAATTGTTCAATCCGATATTTTAAATGTGCAGCCTATAAGGTGGCAGACTTGTTAAAATGGATATTCCTGTGGAGACAACTCTCAGAGCAGACCACACCACCATTCAGGCAACTTATTAGAAAAAAAAACAAGGCAGAGGTCTACACCCACACCTTCTAATGTCCTCCTTGACCAACAGCATGCATCCTCAGGCACAACATGAGAAGAAGCACTGGATCATCAGCCATGAGTGATCCTTCAGGAATTTGGGTGAACGAAGAATGCTCCATGGTGTATTTTGGTGGTGTTTTATCTACTTTTTTTTTTTTTTCATGTTTTGTTGGGTATTTTGGTGGGCTGGCAGCCCCATATGTATAAACTTTTTCTGCCTCTTGTTTTTAATATCCCCTTCATTTTACCAAAAACCAAAAAAAAAAAAAAAACAAAACACAAAAATTATCGCTTTCATTTTGGCCAAAAAAAAAAAAAAAACCCCCACTTCAAGCTGAGATTCAAACAATTTGTCATGTGTTATCTTGGGCTTTAGGGGGGTTGCAAGAATCTGTGATGGTGGATGTGACGGATGAGACCTGGCTAAATATTCAAATGCTTCCTTTTATGATGTTAAGCGACCAGAAAATGAGCTTGTTACTGGCTGACAATCTAGCAAAGGTGGGAGATTCAGTTTTATGCAGGAGTTTGCTCATCTCTCATGACTCATGAGAGATCTCATTTCGATTTGATGTTTCTTTTTAGGATATTTTCCTTCTTTGTTGTGTTTTTCTCTGGTTTTGTGAAGCTTCTAATAATGAAAGTTATCATTAATTATATCATCATGATTATTAACATCATCAAAGCCTTGTCCCAACTATTTTGGGGATTAGTGAAAGTTATCATTCGAAAAAAAAAAAAGAAGTTATCATGCTACAGGCACCCACTTTAACATGCTGGCCGGTCGGATCAAATACCACCCAAAAAGAGGAGGGGATGGGGGTGGTGGATTAAACAGTTTGGCTGATTTCATGATGATAACATGAATGCATCTGTTATCCATTTAAGTAACATGGAGATGACACTTTCTCATAATCCGAGTTCCATCTCATGTTTATTGGAAAATTCTGTTTCCAAGTAAAATGCAACTAGTTGCCTGCCAAGGAAATTATACTGTGTGAACATGTGCTGATAGAAAAAGGACAAAAGAATTAACGATTGATACAAGTTCTTTATACAGTAGTTTTACATCTATAGTATGAAAATGTTAAGAGGTACCTTTAAATACTAATCGGCTTTTTGGTCTGTAAGTTTGTGCTTCTACAAGTAGCAATGGGAGGCTCTATAGGGGAGCCATGAAGGGTCCTCCTGCGTCCTTCTGCTTGCTCAAACGCCATTCATCTATGTCAGCCGTGCAATCTGTGTCCATATCTGGGAATGCATGCCCTCCAAGTGTCATCAGTATGTTTTCAGCTTCACCAATAAGATAAGCTGCTTTCCTAACTTTTAATTCCCGCACTTCAATTGAGCTGCAAATACATTCCTTGTATATCATGTGTGGTAAGTTGGTAAGACAAGCTGCCAATAAATCAGCTATTGTAGATTGTAACCATTCAAACAATGTCCCATCCATCCCAAGTTTGTCATTGTAGTCCTGCAGTATAGTTTGGCCTATTCTGTACATTGAATTGGCTGCTAAAATCTTAGCAGGCCAGTTCAGAGGCCTTTTCTCTTTCCCATGCCTGGTGGCGGCAAAGTCCAAGACATGTTTCTTTCCGATCTCTGCAAGTTTTTCAATCACTGTCTGTGCAGATTCTTCTCCAAATGCCAATTTGTGAAGATCCTCATCCAGCCAACGATCGTGAAGATCTACACATACCCAGACAATATCTGCTGCTGCCCTCATATTAGTCAATTCCTTTCTATCCAAGTTATTTTCTATGATTCTTGCATACATGAGGCCTTCATTTACACTGCAAAGTAGTGATTTTATCATTTTACGATCAACATTTGGAAGTGCAAAAGCAATGCTTGTGAGGGTCGCCAGGGGCAGAGACCAACAGTTGGGAGGCTTCTCGGAGATTATTGAAGGAACATTGTCACTATCAAATTCAGCCACTCCCTTGTAACCTCGTGATCTAGTAGAATTTGTTAAAAGATCAATCAAATGAGTAGGTTGTTTCTTTTTACCCTTGTGAATCCATTTATCTGTAGCCTCACAGCCCTTTCTCATGATCATCTGGACCACTCCTTCCTCCCCGTCAAGATGCAATACAAAGTCGCACAGGCTTGGATTTTGGTCAGGCATACTCTCCAATCCCGGTCCTTTGGAAGAACTCCCAATCGGTCTCAACTTCCTTCGTAATTTGGTGCAGTTGAAGGACGGCAGCATCTTGCTGAGCAAGCAGAGAATCAGTAGTGAAGCCAAGCGGATCAGTTTGCTTGCTATTACCACTGCAGTTTGGATTCCTATGAGGAAGTCCAGAATCCGATGTCGTAAAACATGGACAACCTTCCTACAAGTCCTAGTACTTATATTGAAGGGTAAAAGGCTCTCTTTCCAATCCTCTAACCTTTTAACCCAGTACCACTCCACCTTAAGTTCATCTCTGCAACTCCATTTTCCCGCCATATGGCATAACAAGCCAACAGAATGAAGCCATCTGAAAGCAGGGGCGATGGTACCTGCTGCAACTGCCATACCCTGAGAAACTAAAATCAGAGCACTAGACCACTTGTAATCGGATTCACCACTGCAGAAGTTCATGGACCCTTTAGTAAGTGACCTAGCTGCAGCTTCCACCAAAATCAAAGAACTTAGTATGCATAAAGCTCCCGAAGCAGTGCAAGTGACCGACCGCGCCTGGACATACTGAGGAGCACTGGTATGAGCCATCATCCAATACATCTTGACATCTTCTCTAAGTTTTGTGACCGAGAACCTCTCTGGCTTGACCGCCTCATAGGACCCACCACCTGAAGCCTGTTGATATTTCAACTTGTATCGGCATTGCAGTATTTTCTTGGTAGTGGGAACTGTCAAAGCAGAGAAAGCCAAAAGCACAAGCAGAAGTAGCATGAAGAGCATGATTACCGCGTGTTCTGGTATGAAGGCATAGATTACGCCCGTGCCCATCTGAATTCCGACGTTGACGATGATTGTTACGACGAGAATTGCCAAGGCTACGATGTTGGTGAGCAGTTCAGAGTCTTCCATCTTTCCTAAGGAAGGCATGGAGTTGGACATAACAGTGCAAAGCAGGACAGTGCTGCTGAGTTTGGTGAGCTGGTCCTGGCTGCGGGGCATGGAGGTGTTGAGATCAGAAGGCAGTTTGGTGATGATGGAAAGGAGGGTGAGGGAGGTGGCATTGATGGAGAAATATCTGCAAGGGAACCATAGCTTTCCCCGACGAATTCCGGAGTAGGCGTCTGCAGCCATGGCGAGGAAGCATACCAGAGAGGCTAGTGCCACATACAGGCCAATCCATGGCATGGGCTCACTGAATTTTGAGTCATCAACTACACCATTGATGCCGCAGCCGTGCAACCCCATCTCTTCTCTCCTCTTCCCACCTCTCCTCTTCCTCTACCATTCGTTTGTAGTCAACTGTATTTGGTATATTCTGTTTTTGCAGTAGTTGTCCTTGTCATCATCAATATGTCTGCAAGTGGTTCATTGGTCGGTTTGGGTTTTTTCTGCTCTAATAAGGAGTCTCAACTATTGACTTTTTTGCAATGTTGATAGATGCATAATTCATACGGGTGCTGTAAAAAAAAAACCCGGTTTTCTTTTTACTAGTATGCCTTAGTTTGTGTGGGGGCCACCTGGGTGTCGGTCAATCACTGGGATATGATGTGGATAGGAGTTTGGCCAAATATTAATGGTCAAATCATCTTAACTCCTGATTTCTTAGGACCTTAATTGTCAACGACTTATTAGTGTATCCTTGCCCCTTTTCATGATTTGGACCATAACCAAATAATGGCTTAGATAGTCACAAAATAGAGAAAAATGGCAATCCATGGGGGAACTGTGCGTAAGGGAGCCCGGAATATTTCAAAAGAAAACAAAAGGATTTTTATTTTTATTTTCAAGCATACCCTAATAATAATAATAATAATAATAATAATAAGACGGATTAGATTGACGATGATGATCAGTGATGGACTGATGGTCTTTTGAATGTGCAGAAAAGAAATAAGGCTCATTTTCTGTATTTTTAGCCTAATACAGGAAACCTCCCTTTCATAAGGTCGGCAGGGGGGCTCCATTTTCTGTCGTTTTAGCCTAATGCATGAATCCTCACTCTCATAAAGTGGGTAGGGGGACTCCCTCTCAGGAAGGCCTATACACCGTCCTTTCTATTTTAAGCCTAATTAACTGAGGTTAAGAGGAAGAAACCATTAAAAAAAAAAACAGGTGTTTGCCCTTGGCCAATTATCATGCCAACCTTCTACAACTTGAACGCTTACAAACACCTTTGATCGCCTCAAGGGCTTCAACAACTTACCATGCCGATCTTCTGCAGCCCAAAATCCTACAGACATGTGTGATGCGTCACATGCGTGTAGGGGCAGTTACGTAAAAGCAAAAAAAGGACAGGGTAAAAGACCTTCCTGACATATGTAACGTATTTTATTTGGATATTTATATTTTTTTTGTCGTAAGTGCCCTTAAATAGAGAATCGTGATTGTTTCCCCCACTGTGAGGTCTGGGACTCCTAAATATAATGGTGTGGGGTCACTACCATTAATAGTGGTTGAATATGTGCTCATCATTTTTTAATTTTTTTCTGGGCCAGGGCTGACAGCGACTTCTTGACCTAACTTCATAGAAGGGGAGATTCGTATTGTTGATTAAGTCCACCAATGTTGAACACCTACATCTAATAACTACCGTTTAATCTTAAGGACCATCTCCGATCTGATGAAGTAGGAGGCTAAATAGAAGATCAATTCGATATGTTCTATTCAATGCAGCCATTTGAATTCACCTCTTTAAGAATATAGTGCGCCCGAGCCGTTTCTAGAGTGTTCTTGGTCAAGTCTATTGACCACTCCTGTGTTTAATTTATACTTCTAATATGTGTTTGGCATGCTTGTGGTGGCTTATTTGTTTCCACCAAAGAGATTCTGGTATTCCAAGCTCAGGTTTTCAACCATTAGACTGTAATTCTGTGGATCCAGTGAGTGGAAAATTTTAAACCAAAGTTTCATTCCAACGGTCCATTCCATTTTGTTTTTTTTAATAACAGTCCATTCTGTTGCGCTAAAAGTATAATATAAATTGCTACATATGCAATAGAGTTGGATTTTAACAAAAGCCTACATTGAAAACCTTCTCTCGCTAGTTTTTGATTGTAGAAATGTCAGTGGACAGTTCTACTTTGGAGTTGTTTGGTTTGACATTTTCAACATGATTAATAAATGGATCAGTGTTAATCCAACCTGAGCCCACATGATCCCGACCAACCCATTGCCACCCATACGTGTGAGTGAATTGTTATATATATATTTATTTTCCTATGTTGGGCAACTAGTGACACTGTCAACTTCAAGACTTAGGAAGGGGTGAGTTTTGTTGTGGGGGAGGAGAGGGCCATTAGATTTTGGGTGGAGGATTGGGTGGGGGTAGGCTTTCGTGTGAGTTATTTTCTCAAGTTTTTAGAGTGGCTTCTAACAAAGAGATTGTTGTTAGCGATTGTTACAAGATGAGGGAGGGTTGTACTATATGGGGTGTGTCTTTAAGGAGAAGTCTTCGTTTATCTGAAGAAATACAATACAGGGAGTTGTTGAGTTTTTTTTCTAACATATTTTTGTGTAGGAACTCTAACGATTTTGGGATTTAGAAGCCTTCCACAGTCGAGTGGCTTTTAGAGTTATTTTCTAGAGTTTTTTAAAGTGGCTTTCAATAAGGAGGTTCTTGTTAGTGATTGTTACGAGGTGAGGGAGGGTTGTACTATATGGGGTGTGTCTTTTAGGAGAAGTCTTCGTTTATCTAAAGAAATACAGTATAGGGAGTTGTTGAGTATTTTTTCTAATGCACTTTTGTGTAGGAACTCTAAAAATTCTCGGGTTTTGGGTGGATGATTGGGTGCGGGTGGGCTTTTGTGTGAGTTATTTTCTAAAGTTATAGAGTGGCTTCTAACAAGGAGGTTGTTACTAGTGATTGTTATGAGGTAAGAGAGGGTTGTACTGTATGGGGTGTGTCTTTTGGGGGAAGTCTTCGTTTATATGAAGAAATGTAGTATACGTAGTTGTTGAGACTTTTTTTTAACGTATATTTGTGTAGGAAGAAATCTCGGATTTTGGGTGGATGATTGGGTGGGGGTAGGCTTTTGTGTGTTATTTTTTAGAGTTTTTAGGGTGGCTTCTAACAAGGAGGTTGTTGTTAGTGATTGTTACGAGATGAGTGAGGGTTGTACTCTATGAGGTCTATTTTTTAGGCAAAGTCTTCGTTTATCTGAACAAATGTAGTATAGGGAGTTGTTGAGTCTTTTATCTAATGTGTATTTGTGTAGGAACTCTAAGAAATCTCAGATTTTGGCGGATGATTGGGTGGGGGTGGGCTTTTGTGTGAGTTATTTTTTAGAGTTTTTAGAGTTGCTTCTAACAAGGAGGTTGTTGTCAGTGATTGTTATGAGATGAGGAAGGGTTGTACTCTATGGGGTCTGTCTTTTAGGAGAAGTCTTCGTTTATCTGAACAAATACAGTATAAGGAGTTGTTGAGTTTTTTTCTAATGTATTTTTGTATAGGAACTTTAAGAATTCTTAGATTTAGAAGGCTTTTATATTCGAGAAATTCTTAGCAGTGGCTTTTTCCATGGCACAAGAGAGGAGATTATCATCTACTAACCCCTCCTCTCTTATTTGGGTATGGTTGGTTCCTCCCCGGGTGGAAGTTTTTTTATTGGCTAGCAATTTTAGGAAAAGTCTCTACAACAGACAACTTGAGAAAAAGAGGACTGATGTCGTCTAATATCTTAGACATGTGTGATGTGTCATAAGAAGAAGGAATCTGTTAACCACCTTTTTCTTCAATGTGAGGTGGCGGCTAGTGTTTGGGGTCATTTTATTGGCAAGTGCTATGTTGTTTGGTGTTGCCTGGAGAAGACTGCAGAGACAACAGAGTAATTAATGGGAGGGTGTTATGTTGGCAATGGTTGTACTCTTTGGAGGATGCTTCCGTTGGTTATTTTATGGTCCATATGGAGAGAAAAGAATGACAAGATTTTTAGGGGTGATTCTTCCCTTCCTATGTTGATTGATAGAATAACCCTAAAGATCATAAAATGGGCCTTGATTAGAAAAGAGTTCTCTAATTGGGAAGCTTCCGGTGTTAAAGATATCCTTTTTAATTGGGAAACTTACGTGGGATGCAAACCAAGTATAGTGAGGAGAGCCGTACTTTACTCACCTCTCTCATGGTGTGTTTAAGTTTAATGTGAATGGTGTTGCGAGAGGTAGACCAAGATTGGCGGAAATTGGAAGTGTGTTTCGAAATAGCAAAGGAGAGGTCTTGTTTGTGTTCTCAAAGCATTTGTGTATTTGTGATTCTAATGAAGTGGAGGTATTGGCTATTTTGGAAGCCTTTTGATGCTTTTCAAAATACTTACACGGGGTGATCTTATCTTGTTGTGGAGATTGACTCCTCTAATACGATTGCGTGGGTATCTAATATGAAGCCTTCTCTATGAAAACCATAGCTTTCGCCACCGACTTGAGAGAAGGCATCTGCAGCCATGGCAAGGAAGCATACCATAGAGAGGCTAGTGCCACGTACAGGCCTATCCATGGCATGGGCTCATTGAATTTTGAGAAATCAACCACACCATTGATGCAGCCGTGCAACCCCATCTCTTCTCTCCTCTTCCCTCCTCTTCTCTTCCTCTATCATTCCCTCGTATCAACTGTTTTTATTTTTATTTTTTATTATTTTATTTTTTTATGTTCTGTTTTTGAAGTTGTTGGCCTTGTCATCATCAATATGTTTGTGAGTGGTTCAATGGTCAGTTCGTTTGTTTCTTTGTGTTTTTTTTTCTCTCTCTCTAAAAAGGAGTCTTGACAATCGATTTTGTTGCAATGGTGATAGATGCATAATTCATAGGGGTGCTGGAAAAACTCTTTACAAGTATGCCTTAGTTTGTGTTGAGGCCATCTGGGTGTAGGTGTAGGTCAATCACTGGGATATTATGCGGATAGGAGTTTGGCCAAATATTAATGATCAAATCATATTAACTTCTGATTTCTTAGAATCTTAAATCTCAGCAATTTATTAGTGTATCCCTATCCCCTTTTTTATGGTTTGAACCATAAGCAAATAATTGTTCAGCACAAAATAGAGCTAATGGCAATCCATGGGGGAGCTGTTTTCAAAAGAAAACAAAAGGAATTTTGTCGTAACTGATCCAAAATAAAATGGTGTGGGGTCACTACCACTACTAGTGGTTTAACGTGCTTTAGATGGTGCTGGGTGCCATCATTTTTTAATGTTCTCTGGGCCTGGGTTGATGGAAACATCTTGACTAAACTCTATAGAAGGGTAGGAAAAACTTGTTTTGATATTGTTATTAACGCCACCAGTGTTGACTTCCTACATCTAATAACTACCTTTTAATCTTGAGGACCGTCTCAGATCTGATGAAGTAGGAGACTAAAGTGAAGACCAATTCATTATGTTCTATTCAATGCATCCCTTTGAATCCACCTCCTCAAGTATAGTGTGCCCTAGCCTTTTCTATAGTGTTCTTGGTTAAGTCAATTGACTACTTCTGTGTTTACGAAAAAGGAAACGTGTAAACTTCTAATATGTATTTGGTCTGTTTCCAGCAAGGAGAATCTGGTACACCAAGCTCAGGTTTTCAACCATCAGGCTGGAATTCTGGGGAACGAGTTAGTGGTACATTTTAAACTAAAGTTTCATTCCAACAGTTCATTCTGTTGTGTTAAAAGTACAATGTATTTTTAACAAATGCCTGCTATTAAAACCTTCTCTCTCTTATATTTGATAGTAGAGATGTCAGTGGACATTTTTACTTTGGAGTTGTTTGGTTTAACATTTTCTAACATGATTAACAAATGGATCGGCGTTAACCCAACCTAGGCCCTCATGATCCCGACCAACCCATTGCGGGGTACACGTGTGAGAGCATTTTTATATTTATTTATTTATTTTTCTAGGTTGGGCAACTAGTGATACTATTAACTTGAAGACTTAGGGTTGGGTTTTGTTGTGAGTGAGAGGAGGACTGTTAGATTTTGGGGGGATGATTGGGCATGGGTTGGTCTTTTGTGTGAGTTATTTCAAAAAGTTTAGTGGCTTCTAACAAAGAGGCTGTTGTTAGTGATTATTACCAGGTGAGGGATAGTTGTAGGGGTGTACACGGATCAGATTAGATCGGATTGAGCCAAATCTGTTATCAAACCGTTACTTACGGATTCATGGTTTTATAATCCGTCACCAATCCGTTGCTCTTTAAAACCGATCCGAACCGAACCGTGGATCAACGGTTCGGATCGGTAAATCCGTTCAATCCGTTGATAGTAAGTGACAAGGATTATGACTTATTATGTGCTTTATACATGGAAGTCTAACAATGTGTTAAAAGTTACTGTATCTAGAGAACAACCATGCTTTTTCATTCCTATCTACCACTGTGATGGAAGTCTAGCCAACAAAATGATAGCTCATTACAGACTAATATTAGTTGTGCACCAATACAGGTACACCAAAATCCAAATAAAAACGGCCCTTGAAAATGAGATGATAAAATGAGATTAAATGATAGATGATGAATGGAAATTAATGTTTTTTTAATATTTTTATATAAATATATATATCTTAACGGATCGGATCGGTTTAAATCCACGGATTAAGGATAAAATCCGCCTCCAATCCGTTACTAATGGATTAGGACTTTTTTTAATCCGTCACCAATCCATTAACCATCGGATCGGTTAAAAAACCACGGATCGGATCAGATTGGATCGATTTAACGGATTGACGGATTTTTTGTGCGCCCCTAGATAGTTGTATTGAATGAGATATGGAAGTAGAATGAAGGGTCACTTTTTCTAAGGGATGAGATTTGTCAGAAGATTATCAAGTTTGTCTTTCACAAAAATACATTTGCATCTTTCAAGATTTTGGATCATAAACTTTCATGTTTTTAGTTTCTTAGGAAAAATAGGATGACTTTCTGAAGTTTAGGCTTATGAGTTTTGTTGGCACACCTGGGTGAACTTGATCTTGTGAACCTAGGTGAGTTAATTTGAGCGAACTGAAAAAGGCTACGTATTGTCTGCTCTTGACAAATATATATATATATATATATGAAAACAAATGATGAATTTTGGTCCAAAATCGAGTGTCCATAGAAGTTATCAAGGGAGTATGTGCGGACGTGAATAATGACTAGGTTTGAGAATCTAACTTTTCTTTATCATATGAATTTGAGAATTTCTATGTCGGAAAAAGTAAGTAGGAAAAGAGTGTCCCTAGAAATTTTATGGGGATTATGTACGAAATTACATATTGACTAGGTTTGCTCCCTAGATCGTATCTTTTCTTGTATCATATGAACTCAGAAATTTACTCGTTAGAAAACTAAGTGAGAGAAATTTTGAATTGAGCAAGAGGAAAAAGCTACTTAAGAGTATGTGTGAAAGTTACCTTTGGATTAAAGAAAATGCTACCATACTTATTAGCATGAAAGCTACTAATGAAGGTCTAATCTTTAAAATAAAAAGAGGCCTTTGTGAAATAAACAAAAGTGAGCTAGCTATCGTAGTAGCTTTGAGAGGAGACTTATTACCTCTTAAATCTAGGGAAGTCGGAATATTTTAGGGGGAATTCTGTTTTTAACGTTATTGTGGAACATTTGAAAAATTGATTTGATATATAACTTCAACAAAATTTACTTTTGCCAACGCACAACAAAGCATTCAAAAAAGTCAACAAACATTAGTAACACACTTTGCCAACCCAAAAAAATGTGTTGGAAAAGTATTAAAGAAAGTATATGGGGAGTACCCTTTACCAACGCAAACAAAAAATGTTGGTAAACTTTGATATTTACCAATGCAAAATGTATTGACAAAATTAAGGATAACAGGTTGATATTTACCAACACAAATTAAAAACGTTGGCAAAAGTTGATCTTTACCAACACAAATTTGTGTTGGAAAAAGTAGGAAAATAGGTTAGCAAATAAACTTTTAGCAATGCAAAACAATATGTTGTCAAAAGTTGAACTTTACCAACACATTATAGTATTGACAAAAGTAGGAAAAGAAATTGATAAAACAATTTTTGCCAACGCAAAAAATGCATTGGCAAAAAGTGACTCTTTGCCAACACAAAAATGCGTTGACAGTGAGTGACTCCTTGCTAATACAGAATTTGTGTTGGCAAAAGTAATTTCAATTTTTTTATTTAGTTTTGAAAAAAATGTTTTAGCAACCTATTTATACCTATATATCCCATCCCAACGCATTAGCAACTCAGTAAAAACAAAAATTCAAAATATGAAATATTACACATAAAATAAAATATTTATATTCAAATAGTCACTATACACTTGAAAACATATATCTTGCCAAATAAACAACAAATGTTTTCAAATATCCAAAAAGAAAGGTCGAAAAATATCAAAGTACATTTATCAAAATAGAAGACTATCTGTTGTAAAACCAAATGCTAATCAAGATAAGTCACATTGTGCCCTTTAGCTGATGTGCCATCTCCACTACCGCTCCCTGGACTAAATCCAGGCATGTAAGTTAGATCCATCCTTGCTTTTTCAGCCAACATTTTTTAGCGATTAACTCAGTATCAGATGCCCGATATTGTGTAAAAGATGAAAATGTGTTACGAATGATAGTAGAGTATTTGACTCTTTGCAGCCCAGGTGCAAGCCTTATTGAAATGCCTTCAAAATTTTCTCAAAGTTTTGTACATTCTCCAGCTCTAGGGTATCATCCTCCATGTAAGTCCCCTTAAAATGGTCTTCCATCAATTCATCAAACTCATGATGGTCCTCATCGAATTCATCCACACTCTCATCTAGCTCATCAGGTTGTGGAATCTCCCCATGATCTAACCAAACAGTGTGGGATTCCCTCATCCAATATATGAGCAAATTACGTTTCACGGTACCATACAAGTATGTAAAATGATTGCAACAATTTGCACATGGGCACTTAATCTCTACAGGTATGTAAAATGATTACAACAATTTGCACACGGGCACTTAATCTCTCTAGCCTCGGCCAAATGTGCTTTTGCAAATTCAATAAACGAATCTACTCCATCTATATGTTGCTTACTGAATTTATCTCTAAGAAATATCCAACTCCTATCCATATCTGATCACATGCAAGTTCATGATTAAGTCATCAGGGTGAGAAAATCTTCTTATTTGGAGGCATATTAATACCATAAAATGACAAATTAAAAAAAAAATATTTCAGTGCTAACTAAATGAATATACTTCAAATATGTGATAGTGTTATTCCATATTTAAATGTAAAAACTAAAATATTAAAACTCATAATGCACCAAATTCAATGTTACAAAATTTCAATTCAACTTAAATCCTAGCTCAAATACTTGTAAAAATTCTCAATTCAACTTAAATCCCAATTTTGACACCCACATATGTTTTAAAAAGTAAAAAAGGCAAGAGCAAAATGCACAGTCTATAAATGTGTGTGTATTTGTTTAAACAAGTATACAATCAATGTAACCTACAAAAATCTAACCCACTCAAAATAGTTGCCCTCTTTTCATGAGCCCTCATCCAATTTTCACCCTAATAAAATATGTGTTGTTATTAAACTTATTTATTTTAAATTGATTGATTGGTTAATCTGATGGTATGCCAATTACCAATTAGAGTGAGATTTTATCAGGGTATAATAGAGGGGGGCGGGGGGGGGGGGGGGGGGGGATCATTTTGAATTGTTTGGATTTTATGCAAGTGGATCCAATCATGAGGGCCACAAAGAGGCCATTTTATGAAGTTACATACATATATATGTATTGACTATTGAGCATTAAAAAATAAAAAAGAAATCCTAAAAACAGGGCATTTGCGCTTTGCCTTTTTTGTTTTCTGATCGCCCAAAACAAAGTAAGAAACAGAACATGGAAAAACAGAAAAGTGGGACGGGAAGGGGAAGGAGAAGAGGAGAGGAGAAGGAGGAAGAAAAGGGGGTGGCGTGGCGTGGCGTGGCGAGACTGCTCCGATAGCGGCAAGGCTAGACGGTGAACGCATCAAATTAGGTACGCCTCCCCTTTCTACCTCCTTCCTCCCTCTCTCTCTGCATCTTTAATTTTTTTTTTCTCAGGTTTTTCTTCTTTTAATCAGCTACCCCAGACTTGGATCATTTTGGTCTGATTTGTACAACCCAGATGATCAAAATTCTTGCATCAGGTTTTAGTCAACAAAAGTTGTGAACCCACTGGAATAGAAACTTAAAAAAAAAAAAAAAAAGGCACCTACAAATCGGCCGGTGTCTTCTTCTTGCTGGAGTTCTTCGCTAGACCCTTCATCAATATTGGCACCTCACAGCAACAATAAGAACTTCACCGATGCCTTCATCCTCCTCACTGGGAGAGTGGCTGGGTTTGGAAGAGTTTGACCAAAGACAAGCTTGCAACAAAAGGAGCAAGGAGGAGATGATTCTTTAAACCTTTCCTGCGGGAGATGTTAAGAGGAAAAAAAAATAGATGAAACGTGGATGTAGTGTGGAAAACCGAAAGACACAGACGTGTGAGTAGTTTGAGAGATTTTTGCCTCTTTGAATGCAAATTTAATGTTTTATTAGAAAGCGAATTCCTTAATTATTTCTTTCTTTTATATTAATGAAAATCTATATTTGGTAAGTTTTTTCTGGATGAAAATTCTCATTGATTTTGACCACTCTAGTTGTGCTAAGCAGTTTTGCTTGCTCAATTTATTGAAGTGGTCCCATCAATTAAATCATATGCACACTTATGATCATTCTTCAATGGCTTAGATTACATATGGGCTACATTTGAATTTTGCAAAGAAAGGAAACTAAGAAAATAAAATAAAACAAAATAAGAAGCCATGGAAATGATTTGTTGCTGATTACAGATGCTTTGAATCTTGACTTTGCATTGCAATAAACAAGTGAATCCAACGGTTGACATGTGATTGGTTGTTGATACATATCTCCTATAAAATGCCAAGTGAATGGCAATTTGGCCCTGCACAATTTTTTCAAATGGGTGGGCTTAAGCTAGACTTTTACGAACCATGCTGAGCTTAGGCCGGGCCTGGGCCAATGTTTCTAAAGGAAAGTCAGGCTTAGATATGCCTTGGCCTGACCTAACCTTGCCCTGAACACCCCTATAATCCATAGAATTTATTTTTCGGACAATTATGGAAAACTTAACACATTTTTGCTCTTGTCAATTAGGAATAGTAGTTGAGCCAAACATGGGTTTTGACTATATCACCGAATTTAATTTCCACAATCCTTTTTTTTTTTTTTGGGTGAAAAATCGACTACACAGACATGCCCTAAAAGATCTCTTATATCAATTAACATGCCTCTTTAGAAAAAAAAAATTTAAAGTAGTTAATATACATTTGATAAAACTAGAAAAGATATAATTATAAATGAGTTCATAAGGGCTCATTTAGAGGAGGCGTCAATAAGTGATAAATTAAAGCAAGAATTTTCTAAGATAACATGGATATTGTGTAGTGCAGGCCATCAACAACGCTAAGGAGGAAAAGTCTTTTCATGTAAGCCGATGGCCCATCTAGAAATTAAAAAGGGTAGGCCGAAAATTATATTGATGGTAATAGTGAGATTATAACTTAGATTTGCAGAATTGATTTTATGCCCTACTTAAATTGGAATCAAACAAGCTCATCTCATTATAAGACTGATCTTCTTTTAATTAGATTGGGAAGGTGGGTATGCCGGTATTAGTCTTTATTTTCTTAAATAGTTGGCATACACTAAAAGTTTGTTTTAGCATCTTATCTGGGCTTTGTTCTCTGCCATCCCCTTCCTTATAATTAGGTGACTATAGTTACCAAGTTCCAATGAGATGTGTGGCTAGATATTTTTGAATTTCTAATGAGCTTAGGCATATAAAGACACATCAGGGCAAATATCTAAAATCCAAACTCGACCCAAAACAAATTTAGGTTTTTTTTCCTTAAGTTTTTAGGTTAAACAAAACAAGTGCCCAAAACTATGGTATTTACCAACTAAATCAAATGCTTAAAACCATTATTTTTGTTAATAATTTTTCCCACAAAAGATTAAGTAGTTTTTAACTAAACAAGAGTTGAGAACCATGAGATATAATCAACTTCTTAAAACTGTACATGTGGTTTTACATGCCTAAATGGAGTGGGATATAATCATTTGGAATTGAAGAGACAGTGGAGAGAGAGAATAGAAACTTGTAGGTGATGTTTCTTTGCGAGGAGCAGAGATCTTGTTTGGCTGTAAGAAGGCATAATAGGTTTAAGGTTCCAAAACGACTACTTTCTATTTACAAGGGGGCTTTTTTTTTGTGTGTTGGGGGGGGGGGGGGGGGGGGGGGAATTTCTCACACCATTTTTTGGACTTTTGCCAATGTATCTTGTATTGCGTTGGTAACAATATATATTATCTTCACCTTTTACAAACGCATTCTTTTATTCATTGGAAAAAGTATCTCATTTACCAACATACATTATTCCATTGGCAATATTACCGATTCTTGGGACCTTTTCCGGCACATTATTTGATATGTTGATAAAAGATAACCTTTATCAACACATATTTTATTACTTTAGTAAAATGGTACTTTCACCAATGCAAAAAATAATGCGTTGGAAAAAGTAACCCCCTTCTGACATTTTCCAACACATTTTCATTTGTGTTGGTAGAAAGTAACCCTTTTACTAATGCACATTTTATTGTATTGGCAAAAGGATAAGTTTACCAATATAAATAATACTTCGTTGGCAAAAGTACTCCCCCCTTGTGACTTTTTTTGACACATTCTCATTTGTGTTGGTAAATGGTAATCTTTGTCAAAATATATTTTATTGCATTGGCATAAGTATACTTCTACTAATGCAACTAATAGTGTGTTGGTAAAAGTATTCCCCTTTTTGACTGTTCCTAATGCATCCTCATTTGCATTGGCGAAGGTAACCTTGACCAACGCATTTTGGGTTGTGTTGGTAAAATGTGTTGGTAAAGATGCAATTTCTCACACCATTTTTTGGACTTTTGCCAATGTATCTTGTATTGCGTTGGTAACAATATATATTATCTTCACCTTTTACAAACGCATTCTTTTATTCATTGGAAAAAGTATCTCATTTACCAACTGATCGCGCTTAAAAATGTATATGCGTGGAAATGAATTACGGAATCAAGGTCCGACATTCACGCACTTTAAGCGTTAGGAAGAATGAGAAATAATTACAGTTCATCATTAATTTCCCTTTTGTTTACATGGGTTCAAGTGCCCTGACCGCGGAGATGCAGGTTATTTACATACATTTTGAAAGTTTACAACCCCTCCCTCAAGTCTCAGATGTGATCTCAATTTGGAAAATACAAGAAAATGTACATAAGGTGGAAGAAAATGTGGAACAAGGGGAAAAAATGGGGGGTCCAGTGACCGTGACTCACCCGCGGTCACTGGGGCCTTCCAGTGACCGTGACTCACTCGCGGTCATTGGGGCCTTCCAGTGACCGTGACTCACCCGCAGTCACTGGAACCTGCCAGTGACCGGGGATCACGGTCACTGACAGACAATGGCCCTGTGCCTCCGTTTTTTGTGCTGTTCGCGCTGGTTCTTTCTTGGAACTTCTTTCAAGTGTTGGAACTCCATTCTCATGACTTTGGAGTGGTGGACAACCATCAAGAAGATTATATTTTATCATGGAATCAATTGAAACCGCTGTAACTCATCATTCGTGCTTACGGACTGCATTTTTGTTTCAAGTCCGAAATGGGCAAATTTGAAGCCGGAGTTGTGTCATTTGAACTTATCATTTTCAAGGAACAAAATGAGGCCTAGAGAGGCTTCTTTCACAACTCTTGTAATGGCTAAGAAGCCGTACGAATGAGAGAAACAGAGGTGACAATGTCATCCTCTCAAAAATTAGCGTCGTACGAACATGGTATGGACTTTGGCCATTTCCCTTCCTTCTCTCCTTCTGAATTTTCTTGCTCACCTTTAAAACTAAGAAAAGAAGGTGGGAATGGTCGTGGAAGTGCTGCTGGAGCTTGCTTCTTGTTGCCTTAGGTAGTGACTTTCTTCAATTTCTTCACTTTTCTTCCTTATGTGTGTGTGTTGTCCCTTGTTTCTTCCAAATTCTCTCTTTTTATAGACTCCCCAATCAGTTTTGTGCAGTTTTGGGGAGTTAATAGCAGTTGTGGGGAGTTGGATTTCGAAGAGGAGTGGAGGGAAACCACCCAAAATCGTGGGAAACCTCTTTTGAAGGTCCGTGACCGCAGACTGGGCCACGGACGAGGCCCAATTTCAGGTTTTTTGCGTATGTAGCCCATTTTCATCTGTTTTGAGCTCAAACGAAGTCCGATTGCCACCAAACTTGGAGGGGTGCTTCTTAACACTATTTTATACATGTCATAAAAATTTCAGCCCATTCTGACTTCAGGAAGTTGGTCAACTTTTTCATTAATTGGGCCCCGGTCACGGACAAGGCCCACTTTTGGAACATTGCATATGCGGTCTATTTTCCATTGTTTGAGGCCCGAATGATGTCCAATCATCACGAAACTTGGAGAGATGTTTCTTGACACCATCTTAAGTGTTTCATAGAAATTTCAGCTCTGTTTGACCACCTGAACATGGTCAACTCCTTTTGTTTGTGGGCCCCGGTCACTCCCAAGGCCCATTCTTGGAATTTTGCATATGTGGCTTGTTTCCGCCTGTTCGAGGCCCAAACGGTGTCCAATCGCCACGAAACTTGGAGGGATACTTATTGACACTATTTTGAGTGTGTCACAGAAGTTTCAACTCTGTTTGACCACCTGAACATGGTCAACTCCTTTTGTTTGTGGGCCCCCGGTCACTCCCAAGGCCCATTCTTGGAATTTTGCATATGTGGCTTATTTCCGCCTGTTCGGGGCCCAAACGGTGTCCAATCGCCACGAAACTTGGAGGGATACTTCTTGACACTATTCTAAGTGTGTCACAGAAGTTTCAGCTTTGTTTGACCATCTGAACTTGGTCAACTCTCCAGTTGACTTTTTATGACAGTGGGCCATTGTTTCAGCTGTTTGAAGCCCAAATGACCCCGGTTTGATTTGAAACTTGGAGGGACTGACGTCAAGAACATCTTGGAGTATTCTTCCAAATTTCATACAGTTTAGATTTGAGGAAGTAGGATTTCGAACAGTAACCTATTCATTGCATGCGTTAGGTCACTATTCACTCCACATTGAGATAGTTAGCCTGTTTTCTATCCGAACAGCCTCCCCTTGACTTGAAACTTTGGGAGAATGACTTGGGGCATTCTTTGAGCATTTGTTCCAAATTTTATCTGCTTTGGCCTTCTGGAAGCAAGATCTTAGCCGATGACCCCCAAATTCGGGATTACTGTCCTCTAAGCTGACATGTAATGAAACTTAGGCCAAACAGAGTCTTTTCATCTTGAAAATTTGCAAAGTATCTTCTGAGCATGACTGAAGCTTCGCGTCTAAATTTCATTAATTTTGGACATCGGGAAGCAGGATTTTGGTCAATGACCCCCTGGTTTGGGGGGAACTGACCTCAGGCTGACATGCTTATGGCTTTTGAGTTTGATGATCTCTGTTCAACCCGAAATTTGAACTTCCTCTGAGAGTTCCAGCTATCTTGATCTTCATGGAATGCTGGTTTTTACAGTGATTCCCCAGGATCTGCAAATAACCTCTGTAGCCTAAATTAAGCTGAGATGAGGTGTCTTCGCTGCAGTATTTGCAATTTTTATAGGTCAACACCAACATACGTTATTCCATTGGCAATATTACCGATTCTTGGGACCTTTTCCGGCACATTATTTGATATGTTGATAAAAGATAACCTTTATCAACACATATTTTATTACTTTAGTAAAATGGTACTTTCACCAATGCAAAAAATAATGCGTTGGATAAAGTAACCCCCTTCTGACATTTTCCAACACATTTTCATTTGTGTTGGTAGAAAGTAACCCTTTTACTAATGCACATTTTATTGTATTGGCAAAAGGATAAGTTTACCAATATAAATAATACTTCGTTGGCAAAAGTACTCCCCCCTTGTGACTTTTTTTTGACACATTCTCATTTGTGTTGGTAAATGGTAATCTTTGTCAAAACATATTTTATTGCATTGGCATAAGTATACTTCTACTAATGCAACTAATAGTGTGTTGGTAAAAGCATTCCCCTTTTTGACTGTTCCTAATGCATCTTCATTTGCATTGGCGAAGGTAACCTTGACCAACGCATTTTGGGTTGTGTTGGTAAAATGTGTTGGTAAAGATGCAATTTGTTATGGTACATGACACACGAGTTTGGTAAGATTTTTGAAATTAGGAATGTGAACTGGATTTTGAGAAGTCTGAAATTCTAATTATTTTGGAAATTGAAAATATCTAATTTGGATTGACTTTTTTTTGGAAAATATCCTTTGCTTTGTTTTGTTATCTTTAGGGTAAATGAATATTGTGGGTATATTTACTGCAAACCCTTATGAAACACAACTCGTCCACTAAGAAGAACTTAGGGATTTAAGTGCTAGCTATATATGTTAAATGCAATTGAGAGTGCTAGCGAAAGTAGCATTATTTTTATTATTTTCTAGTTGTTTTTATTTTCTTAAGATTAGAATATGTTAAAAAACTTCTCTTTGTTCGTAATTTTTGCTAGGGACCGGCAAAATGATGGTTGGATGTTTCAAGTCTATGAAATTACTTCATAAAATCATCATTTTATGTAGAATTATGGACTTAATTAGGTTAAATGCACTATTTTTTAATTAAATTTCATTATTTCATGCATTTACACCTCAAAATTGATAATTTGAGCATTTCATACACATTGCCTGCACCATTTTAACATTTTATACAATTTTTCAAAATTTTGAACAATCTTGGTCAGATCAAAACTCATTTTAGAGGAGTCCAAGTTCAATAAGGACGCTTCAGTTTTTCACCATTTACGTTAATTTGAGCATGGAATGAGAATTGTGGGACCCACAAAACCCATGGGAGGATTTTGAAAAGAGTGCTAGTTGTATCAGGAATCTAACGCGGGATCAACTTCGGAGCACACATTCATCTTGGGCCTCGCATAATTGAATTGGGGCTGAAATTGAAGAGAATTAAAGTTTGAGAAAAGAATTCACTTAGTGGACCCCACATAGACATATGTGGCCCTATACATGTGAAGGTTGACGAAAGAGAGCGTCCCACACCATGTTGGACATTTTCTGGCCACTTGCATTTTGAGCTAGATTCGGGTCCCACTGCATCTTTGAAAATCTACCCCAATAAAGATTATTTGTAGTACATTTTTGTGAGACCAAAACTGAAGATAAGCCAAGATTATCTAGGGAATTCCAGAAGCTTCCACTTATCTCATCTCCATTTCAAATTCAAGGAAGGATAAGAGAAATCTCTTTTAAATGGAGATAATCCCAATCCACAAGTTATGGCAAAAGAGTCCAACTACAATGAACCAAAGGAGTTTGAAAAATATAAAAGGAGCCATGGGTTGTGTGGGCGCCCCCGGGGGGGGGGGGGGGGGGGTGTTGTCCCATGCCATCTTGGACGTCCCACCACCCCTCCTCTCTCCTCTCTCTCTTTTCCACTTCTCCTTCCTCCATTAATTTTCTATTTCTATTTTTTATTTTTAGCTATTTTGGAGCTATTCCAGAAACTGGGATTTTTAGAAGAGAGATTCTCAGAGAAGGATTATTGTACAAGGATGTTATTAATGGAAATTATGCTGAAGTTCTTGACAAAGTCTGGCTAGTCTTCTTGATCAGAGCAAAAAGATAAAGCTAATTAGTTAATTTATTGAATTTATGAAATTTTTGTGTCTTTTTTTATTTTCGCTTTAAATGATTGCTTTACTATAATAATAAATTTATCTTCATGCCATTGGCAATCTATGTTTCATGTTCTTAATGAATTGCTTTTGATCATCTATGCTTATTTTGATAGATTATGCTTAGGGCTATGTATCATTTAATAGTTTATGCTTAATTTGATAGGTAATGCTTAGGATGTTCATACTTTTTAGAGGTGAAGGAGAACTTGGGTTAGGAGTTTTATTTTCAATTGAAAAATGGTTTTTGAGAAAGACAAATCCTTCGGATTAAAAACATCGATTTGTTTATGATCTGAGTTATTTTGAAACAAAAAGAATGGTTTAATTGCGTGCTTTGATTGATTATCTTAAATGGATTTTGGATGCTCTTATTTATTTTATCATTGATTTTTCTACGCTTTTAAGTTTTTGAGCTTTACTAGTTCTACTTAGATTCCAATTGTTCTTTCTTAATCTTTGGTTTAAAAAGGTTCAGATCTTCTTAGTTTTTAACTTAGTATTGTTCTATGTGAGATCAACCTGCTCTTGCAACTGTCTACTGCTGACAAGTGTGCATTTACAGTATTACTTATATAAAACCACATCACATGGCATAACCCTTGTAACGGAAACCGGAATACAGGATCACATCCCTGTTGTAAAAGACATCAATGATATCCTAAGATCTTGTGTCATACACCTTCTCAATGTCAAGTTTTATCACTACTACAGTTCTCTCTCTCTCTCTCTCTCTCTCTCTCTCTCTCTCTCTCTCTCTCTCTCTCTTTCTGTGTGTGTGTGTGTTTTTTTTTTCTCATTAAGTGTAATGAACAAACAAGGAGCCACTCAGCATTAGTGACATTATTTTAGGTACTTACTTTGAAGATTAAACACAATAACACGTAGTGGCTAATCAGGTGGTAATGTGTGATTTTTTTTCCTTTTATTTTTTTGGCACTAGGAGTTTTTGGTGTAAGGACTATATTAGTTTGAGATAAAGAATGTGGGATTCTATTCATTTGAAAGAAGGATATATTGCAATCTATGAGCTCCGATTTAAGGAGGTATCAAAATTTTTGATAAAATTTTGCAGAGAAGTGAGAACCCACCAGGCCAAGGGGCCTTATTTGGGCTGTTAGAGTAGCACATGAAGTATTGCGATCTTGTTCAGAGATTATAGGTTGAATAAATGAAGGAAGTAGGATATTTTTCCCAGAATCATTTAAATGTGTTTGATCCTTTCGGTTGAAAAGACTATGAAAATAATCAAGTACACTGAAGATAAGTGTCTTCAAGATTGGTAACATGATTCCCCTCTTGATCTTCTAACTTGTAAGTGTAATTTCATTTAAAATGAATTTTATCCATCAAGTGGAAGAATTTGGAGTTCTTGTCCCCAAGAGCTAACCAAGATAAACAATCCTTCTGTGCCCAAAACATCTCTAGTTGTTTGATTTTAATTGCGTATTCTTTAGTAAGCTCTTGTTTCATAGATTTTCCAAGAAAATTGATGAGCTGTAACCAGGGGTTGGTTGTTAGCCTAATAGACAATGTTTGATCTTGTTCATCTCATGAATAATATTTCCAAAGTTTTTCTTGTTCCATTACCTTAGCAAGGGCCAAGGGGACTAATTTTCATAGCTTGTGAATGATCGCCGGAGAGGATAATGTTTCTAAAGTAGTCTGTGTATTGAATCAACTTTAAATTAATATAATAAGTTTTGAAGGATCAATTTTTTGATATTTTGACTGATTTGATAGGGAATTTTTGAATGAAGGGAATGGAATTAGCTGATCTAATGAAGTGGGGGTGAAATCAAGGATTGCCTCATTATTCGCCGAATTTTGGTTGAGAGTGAATATCAAAGAACAAAAAGGCTGCCTTTAGGAATCTTTCGGGAAATATGAAATTTCAGTAACTCCATTCTTCTACCAAGAGTAGAATTCCATTCCCTTTAGTCCTAGATTGCTCTTCCAAATGGACTAAAACTATTTTCAAGTCTGTAGGGTTTTAAACGGGTCAGTTCCTGCTCGGGTTCATGGTGGACCCGAACCTGGACCCGTTAGTGAAAGGATGGACCCAAAATTGGAACTGGAACCGTTTCGAAACCAGTTTCTTAAATCTGGAACCGGAACCATTAAGGAGTAAATGGACCCAAAATTGGAATCGTGTATGGGACGGGTTTGGGTCCAGGTCCGGGTCTGTGTAGAGAATGCTTGAAAGAAAAGTTAACTTTTAGGAAAAGAAATTAAAAATAAGGGTAATATGTCGGGTCTCGGGTCCACTGGCCAGAACCAAGGTGGAGCCAGACTCGGAACCATTTAGGCCACAGGTCCAAAAATAGGATTCAAATTCCGACCTGTTTACTTATTGGTTCCTAAATAAAGACACAAACCAGAACCTTCGGGTAATCGGATAATCGGAGACCCATTTATAACCCTACTTTGAGTCTTTTACACGTTGCATACAAGTTGGTGATGTTTGCCATTGGCTTTATGGGCTGTTGAATCATATGATGTGCAAAAACTAAAACATGTTGGAAAATCTTAGTTACAAATGCATTCAACCATTTTCTACTTTGAGCAAGAAATTTTGTTGTGTAACCTTGGTATTCAACTTGATGGCTGTTGATCATAGGACGAAACTTTTAGGCATATAGCCATCTATCACATGCTTCAACAAACCAATGTTGAAGATGTAAGTTGTCTAAATCACCGCACAATGAGCATGTGCCTCACATTTGCAAACTTGGGCTCGAGGGCACTATAAAAGCATAGAGGGTGACTGCCTGATTCTCATCACTTTCATCCAGGACTCTGCCCATCTCTGACACGACCTTGTAGTGCTATGGCGGAAAACAATGGAAATGCTGACGGCTGTCCACAATTATTCAAACCCATATTTTAAATGCGCAATCAATAATGTGGCAGACTTCCTTGTTAAAATGGATATTCCTGTGGAGACTGTTAAGGAGAAACAATCAATACCAGTTTCCACATCTGTAGATGACAACAATAAATAATCCCTATTCGATCTCAACCAACTGTATCTTATCTTTATCTCTTGTAACCAGCTTTCTTGTGTCATATATTACCAAACACCAATGCAGTGGATGTGTGTGTTGAGAGCATTTTACAGAAATTCCTAAACTGTAACTTGGTATAAGAGCCCATAAAACACTTGTGTTCATCAAATCAGGCATGGCAAGCTCTTCTTCTTCATCCTCCTCAACAGCTATCCCCATGTCTGCCTTGCTACCATCCACCACTTTCTCCACCTTTGCTCATAATATCTCCCATGCACTGCCAGTTAAACTTGACTGGAACAATTTTCTGTTATGGCGTTCTCGATTCCTCCCTATTTTGCATCTTCACAAAGCCATGGGATATGTTGATGGCTCCTGCCCATGCCCATGGGATATGTTTGTCCTCGATCCACAAGGCAATCCAATTGATGTCGTCAATCCTGATTTTCTCAAATGGAAACTCAGGATCAAACTTTGCTTAGCTGGTTTATCTCCTCACTCACTGAACCTGTCTTTGCCCAAGTGGTAGCTTTGTCTTCAGCCAAAGATGTTTGGCAGTCTCTTGAAATGACCTACTCTGCTCAATCTAGGTACTTTGAAATATCGGCTTCACACTCTTAAGAAAGGGTTTCTATGTCTAAGTAAGTTCAGAAGAAGAAATCAATTGTTGACAACCTTGCTGCTATGGTTGAACCGGTTTCTGATTCTGATTTGGCACTTAGTCTTCTCAATGGTTTCAGTTCTAAATACGAGGCCTTTATCACTTCAATGACTACACAAGTGGAACCTATTTCCCGTAATGATCTCACAGAATTTCTTCTTTCTCAAGAAGCTCGCTTAGAAGAAATGTTGTTGACTAGTTCTTTTCTTGGTCCCAATGCTGCATGGTATCTAGACTTTTGTGCAACACATCACCTTACTGTTGACATGGCCAATTTGTCCACCCATTCGGAATATCATGGAATTGCTACACTCAGACCTTTTGGGACCATCGCCATTGACTGCTAATGGTGATTATCATCACTATATTCATTTTACATATCAATATAGTCGTTTTATGTGGGTGTTTCTATTACATCGAAGGTCTGATGCTCATTCTATTTTTATTTCCTTTAAATTAAAAGTTAAGAACTTGCTTGGGCTGTCCATCAAACAACTACAAACTGATGGGGGTGGTGAGTACAAGAAATTTACTCCATTCTTGGCCTCTCATGGCATTGTCCATAGGTTGTCTTGTCCACATACTCATGCTCAAAATGGACTTGTAGAACACAAGCATCACCACCTAGTTGAAACCGGACTCTGTCTTCTATCTCGGGCCTCTATTTCTCTTACCTATTGGGTAGATGCCTTTGCCCCTGCTTCTTAGTTAATCAACCGCATGCCCTTGCCTATTTTGTCCAACATTTCTCCATATTAAAAGCTCTTTTGTAAAGTACCGGAATACGTTTTTCTTTGTGTTTTCGGATGTGCATGCTATCCAAATCTTAGGCCATATAATAAAAATAAGCTTCAACCGCAATCAATCCGGTGTGTCTTCTTGGCTACTCTGATATGCATAAAGGATACAAATGTTTAAATAAGGAAATACGTCGTCTTTATATTTCCAGGGATGTGATCTTCAATGAAACTGACTACCCATTCTCTCATCCCACTGCTGCCCCTTTATCTTCGTCCAAATCCCCTATTTTTATCTCCTTCTTTGCCATTGCTACCAAGGGGCCGATTCCTTCTGTTGCAGCATTTAATAAAGCTACTTCAACCTTACCAAATGCACCATCCTAATCCATTCATTCTCCTACATCACTTCTACCAACTGATGGGGCTGCTCACTAATTATCAACTTCGTCTTCCAGTAGTGTGCCCTTGCCTACCTCCTTAGGCCCACCACCACCCTCCTATCCTATGGTCTCTCGCTCTTGTGATCACACTTAGGAAAACCCAAGACCTACCCTAACTTTGTTACTCTCTACCTGCTCCCACATGGATTGGTTGCCCAATGCACTCCGGATGGAGCAAAACCTACCTATTTTACCCAGGCTAATAAAGATCCCAAGTGGATGGCAGCAATGGAAGATGAGTTTAATGCAGTCATATGTAATGAAACATGGCACGTTGTTCCTCATCACATGAACTTAATTGGTTGCAAATGGGTTTTTTGCATAAAGAAAAAGGCTGATGGTTCCATCGAGCGGTACAAACCTCATTCAGTAGCAAAAGTTTTTCATCAATAGCCAGGGGTTGACTTTCGTGAAAACTTTAGCCCCATGGTCAACCCCACCAAAATTCACCTTATCTTTAGATTAGCCTTACTTTGAAGTTGTCATGCCCCCAAAATTGGGAAGGACCGAAGCCGATCCTAAGAGTGTGAGAATTAAGGCCAATTAAAAATTTTCTTACATAAACAATATGGGCCCCAATTTCCGGTGGATCGAAGTCTTTCGTGAGGCTATGCTTGGTAATCAAGCAACCATAATCACCGTGAAACTGTAATCCGTAATCTGCGCAGCTGAGTATCACATACAACCCATATAACAAATCTCAATAATAATTAAATCAAGGTCAAGTGCTTCGAAGTATAATAATTGAAGTTGAGATTCCAAAAAAAATAAATTTAATAGTTAGCCAGTGGCCCCAAACATGGCCTTATTACAAAAGCTAATGTTTCGATCTTGTCTTTAACACTAAGACATTTCAGACGATATAATTAGCGCTCCACTCAACAATTCTGTCATTTGATGGAATCTCTTGCTGCGCTTGACCCTCCGGTTCGACACCGTCAACAAACCTAAACACAAAAAGTATGGGTCAGATTGACGTAATCTGGCAAGAGGTAAACTGTAAGTAATGTTATTAAGCAAATAAGTTAAATCATATTTTTCATTCTACCCAAATGTAATGAATGCAGACCCAATGGTATGGATACACAAAAACGGGTGTTCCCACAGATACAACATACAAAAACAGATATTCCCGCAGATAGATATACAAAAATGGGTATTCCTGAAGATTTAACAAATGGCACAGCTACGTACTATATTCCACAGTATCCGCTAACCCGATGGTGTACGTCCACCTCCAAACTGCAGTCGGTCAGATATATATATACACGAATACATACGTCTACTGATGCACAATAAAACCATGCTATAAAATCCCCAATTTCTGACATCCATACTATTTCAATTAAAATAACATGGTTAAACCATTTGGATGTATGTTATGCCCATATGATATTTTCCGTATTTCTAAAGGTATTCTCTACACCACCTACTAGTCTCAGTTGGTTAAGTATTCACCTCGAATCAAACCCTCCCTCAGAATGACAATATGAGCCCATGATACTAATGATCTATTACTGGTGTCTATCATGTGGTGCATCTCATAACTCACATTCCCATCCCGCGTCCAATTCAATTTTGAGTGTACACTTAGCTAACTTTCCCTTAAGAACAAAACACACCGTGTTTTCAATCCAAATCTTTTGCTGGTATATTTATTAATTAATTGTCGGACATGATATCGGGTTAAGTGATTTTACACCTTAAAAGTCACTTACCTCGGGTCACTTTACCTGTCGTGCAATCCAGGCGGTTGGATTATTTAATCAAGGTCTGCTAGCCTAACCTATTTATTTAAATAGAAGCCACTGGGCATTTACGGCTTAGTCGTAGCTCATTTTACGGCTAGGCCGTGATGGATGTACCGTTTAGTTAGCAATGGATACGGCTTAGCCGTATATCCTCTTACGGTTTAGTCATAGAAACACTTACGACTTAGCTGTAAGAGCATTCACAGCTAGCCGTAAGGCTCCCTATAACACAAAATCGCAAAAAGGGTTCTCTAGACTATGAGCCGTAGCCTAACCGTGGTTTGGCCTATGGTTTAACCGTATCTGTGCATAGACTTGCCCCTTCTTGAGCATTTCATCCAAACAACAACCTATGTAATCTACGACCAATCTATAGATTTCCAAACAAATTAGACCCACAACCTTTATTCATAAACAATACTAATCAAAAGGAACTATTATTAAACCCTTAGTTGCAGTTATCCACTTGCCTTAGGTTATCCATAGTCAAACTCAAATCGGAAGATGTAGAGGATAAGATGTAGAGGATGTTTTTAGCACAAATCCCCTATCTGGTCCTAGACTACTTGAACAAGATCCCTTACAAACCCACATTCAATACAACCCCTCTAACTCATCAGTGAAAGCCCTAATGGAACAAAAGGATCTAATGGTGGTTGAAGGACAAATACTTACCTGCGTTGCAAGTGCTATTGTGACAGGAGGAGAGGAAGATGATGAGGCAATGATGTGCTCCTAAGCTCCTGGATCAAATTTGGGTTTTCTTAGATGGTTGCTAGGGTTGAGTTGCAGAGAAAAGAAGGAAGAAGGGAAGAAATGTGTATGAAGAAAAGACGATAGAGGATGCCTAAGGTTGGCTTTACGTAAAGGTTTTCCTAAATTACAAGGAAGGACCTCCTGCTCTTTTAGTGAGTTTAACAAAATTTTAGAAAAGGCTTTTGACCCAAAAGGTCATATAACTCGGACCCAAGCCCAAGGAGATCCAACCAGCTCACCTCCAATAGGCCCTACACAAAAAATGCCCTAGATGAAAATAATCCAAACATCTAAAATGGCCTATCAAGTCCACCTCTAACATTAATAACCCGACTTGAACCCGAAAAACTGGCTCGACCCAAAATTAAAGAAATTGGGGCTTGACAGAAGTGGCCTCTCCAACAGCAGGACGTTCAAAATGCATTTTTGCATGGATTTTTAGCTGATGAAGTGGACATGGTTCAGCCACCAATCTTCACTGACACTAAATCTCCAGCTCATGTATGTCAACTGCATAAGGCTTTGATGGCCTTCAGCAAGCCCCACGGGCTTGGTATCATAGGCTGAGTTCCTTTCTTCTCATTGTTGGCTTCACCAATTCTCGCTCCGATATCTCTCTTTCTATAAACAAATAGAGTGCTCCATACTTCTTGTTTTGATTTATGTAGATGATATAATCATGATTGGCAACCATATGCTTAACCTTTCTAAACCGTTGCGGTCATTGGAATCTGAGTTTGCAATTAAAGATCTGAGCTCTCTCAATTTCTTCCTTAGTATCGAAATTGTGCCACAACAAGCGGGGCTTCTATTGTCTCAAAGTAAATACATCCATGACTTGCTGATGAAAACAAAAATGGATGGTGCTAAACCTGTTTACACACCCATGGCATCTAGTAGCCAACTCTACCGCCACTTTGGCACCTCCTTTTCTAATCCATATTTACATTGCAGCACAGTTGGTGCCCTTCAGTATCTTACTATAACGCGGCCTGATATTGCCTATTCTGCCGACAAGGTTTCTTAACTCATACAATTCCCCACTGAAGACCATTGGATATTTGTCAAACGCATATTGTGTTACCTCAAGCAAACCTTCACATATGGTCTCTTTTTTCAACCTATCCGCAAACTAGAGCTACATGGCTTCACTGACACTGACTAGGCTGGATGCCTCGATGATCGAAAATCTACTAGTGGATATGGACTTTTCCTTGGTTCTAATCTACTCAGCCGGAGCTCAAAGAAGCAGGCCACTATAACTAGATCAAGTACCGAGGCTGAATATTGTGGGTTGCTCGCTCTTGTTGTGAGTTACTTTGTGTTCAATCTCTTCTCTGTGAGCTTGGTTTTTCGCTTTGTTGTCCTGCTATTATATGGTTTGATAATATTGGAGCCATTTATCTCTCTGCAGATCCTGTTTTCCATGGTAGGACCAAAAATGTTGAAGTTGATGTGCAGTTTGCGCGGGATCTAATCAAGCAAGGTAAACTTACTGTTCAGTATCTCGCCACTGTGGATCAGCTTGTAGACATCTTTACAAAACCTCTAAATTCTATAAGGTTCTCTGCACTCCTTAGCAAGCTCACTGTTCAGCTTGCCCAGTTTCGCTTGAGGAGGTGTGTTAAGGAGAAACAGTCAATTCTAGTTTCCACATTTGTAGATATCAGCAACAAATAATCCCTATTCTATCTCAACCATCTTTCTTATGTTATATATTAATAAACACCAACACAATCGATGTGTGTGTTGTGAGCATTTTACAGAAATTCGCAAACTGTAACTGAGACAACTCTCAGAACAGACCACACCACCATTCAGGCTACTTATTAGAAAAAAAAAAAAAACAGAAGATAGAGGCCTACACTCTTACCTTCTATGTCCTCCTTGACTAACAACATGCATCCTCAGGCACAACATAGGAAGAAGTAGTGGATCATCCGCCATGAGTGATCTTCCTTCAGTAATTTAGGGGATAGAAGAATGCTCCATGGGTAGTTTTATTTGATTTTTTTTAATGTTTTGTTGGGTATTTTGGTAGGTTGGTGGCCTTATATGTATAAACTTTTCCAGCCTCCTATTTCTAATTTTATATATGGCTCCTTCCACACACTCAAGTTGAGGATATAAGGCCCGTTAGCTCAAGCCTGTGGGCCTACCTGAGGACTCACATTGTCCGGGTTTTGTTTTGGGTGGGGGTGGGGGGGAGGATTTGAAAGACTCCCTAGGGTCCTCCTCTCTACAAAAAATAGCCCCATCTTTGATCTCTATCATCTCCATTTGGGCCTCAAAATTTTAATGGTCCATTCGGATAGGTGTCACTCAATCCAACGGTTTAGTCACATCAGATGGGGCCCAAAATTGGTGTACCAGTGGAATTCAGGGGGCCCCTTGTATCTGGATGGACCAATGGTGGGCCCCACACGTCCGGGCAAATGTAAAAACCCCTATCTGCTTGAGCTTGGGGGTGGAAACCCCATATATATATATTCATCTGCTTCATTTTGGGAAAAAAAAACCCTTCAAGCTGAGATTCAAACAATTTGTCATGTGTTATCATGGCTTTAGGGAGTACCAAGAATCAGTGTTGGTGGATGTGACAGATGAAGTTTCACACCTTGCTAAATATTTAATTGCTTCCTTTTATGATATTAAGCAATTGGCAAATGAGGTTGTTACTGGCTGACGATCTGGGAAAGGCGGGAGATTCAGTTTTATGCAGGAGTTTGCTCATTTCTCATGATTGATCTCATTTTGATTTTATATTTCTTTTGAGGATATTTTCCTTCTTTATTGTGTTTTTCTCTTATTTTGTAATGCTTCTAATAATGAAAGTTATCATTATATCATCATGATCATCGTCATCATCAAAGCCTTGACCCAACTATTTTTGAGTTTAGTGAAAGTTATCATTAAAAAAATTAATAAAAAAGGAAAAAGGAAAAAAATTTTTGTTTCTTTAGGAAGGGTGAAATTTGAATACGCAAAATTTGTTTCTTTAGGGAAGGGTGAAATTTGAATACGTGCCTTGAATGTGGTCATTGTGAGCTGTGTTGAGGCAGGCATCTTTTATTGTTGAGTTATATCATAAGTGATGTCACTTTTTGTGCTGCTCTTTACAGAGTGTCTTGCACTTAAGAGAAGTTAAGCTTAGGAAGAGAAAGAGAAGAAGAGAGATCAAATAAGTTGATTAGGATTAGATAATTTTTTTAAAGATGTCCGACTTGGGTTGATCTCTCATCTAAAATCTTTTGAGTTACCAAAGATACCTCCAATTACTATCTTTCACTAATCTTAAATGTTACAATAGGATAACAAAAGGGTTTTTGTCCACAAGGGTATTTGTAATTCTATGATTCTTCACATGTGTAAGTACTGCTGTTTTAGACATGTTGCAGTGAGAACTTGATTTATACTACTGCAGGCTGATATTGGCAACCTAGATAATTGACTCTACAGGCTGGATCTTTAGTTTATGTTCCTTTTTGTGTGTGTGTGTGTTTTCTCTTCCATTGTTGTTATCCTCACATTCGTTATCATCTATTTAGGTGGATCCAATTTGAATTTTCTTTTCCAAATTGTGAAGTTAGTAAATAACTCATTTGTTTCTTGACCAGGGATATATTATAGACTACTTCTTCCGTCTACTTAATTTAGGTCTTTGAATTAAAGATTCCATGGCTTTAGCAGGGGCTGATTCCTGTGGAGTTTGATCTTATCAAGTTATTCATCCATATTCAATACTTGAAATGTTATTGGAATGGTTTGAGTTTGAAAGTATCCTGGATAAGATGATGTAAAATGTGTGCAGCAGCTTTACTTTTAGCAATTTATGAAAATTTTATTTGAAAAAAGTAAGAAAAAAAAAACAGAAAAAGAAAAAGAAAAGAAAAAGTCTCCTGCTCTGTTCGTGAGTTAGGTGACATTGTTTTGTAATGGAGTTTGACTGCTCCTGAGCTTATGCTACAGGTGTCTGCTTTAGCAAGCCAACCAGTAAAACCAGTGTAACCACCAAAAAAGGAGGAGGGGATGGGGGGTGGTGGATTAAACTGTTTGGCTGATTTCATGCTGCTAACATGAATGTATCTGTCATAAATTTTTAGTAACATGGTAATGGCACTTTCTCATAATCTGAGTTCCTTCTTATGTTTGTTTGAAAATTCTGTTTCCAAGTAAAATTCAACTAGTTACATTCAAAGGAAATTGCGCTGATAGAAAAAGGACAAAAGAATTAAAAATCGATACAAATTATTTGTACGGTAGTTTACATCTAAAGTGCAGTAATGTTAGATGTACCTCTAAATATTAATCTGCTTTTTTGTCTGTAATTTTGTGCTCCTATAAGTAGCAGTGGGGGACTTTATAAGGGTGCCATGAAGGGTCCTTCTGCATCCTTCTGTTTGCTCAAACGCCATTCATCTACGTAAGCCATGCAATCTGGGTCCATATCTGGGATTGCATGCTCTCCAAGTGTCATCAGTATATTTTCCGCTTCACCAACAAGATAAGCTGCTTTCCTGACTCTTAATTCCCGCACTTCAATTGAGCTGCTAATACATTCCCTGTATATCATGTGTGGTAGGTTGGTAAGACAAGCAGCCAATAAATCAGCTATTGTTGATTGTAACCATTCAAACAATGTTCCATCCATCCCAAGTTTGTCCTCGTAGTCCTGCAGAATAGTTTGGCCTATTCTGTACATTGAATTGGCTGCTAAAATCTTAGGAGGCCAGTTCAGAGGCCTTTTCTCTTTCCCATGCCTGGTGGCGGCAAAGTCCAAGACATGTTTCTTTCCGATCTCTGCAAGTTTTTCAATCACAGTCTGTGCAGATTCTTCTCCAAATGCCAATTTGTGAAGTTCCTCGTCCAGCCAACGATCGTGAAGATCTACACATACCCAGACAATATCTGCTGCTGCCCTCATATTAGTCAATTCCTTTCTATCCAAGTTATTTTCTATGATTCTTGCATACATGAGGCCTTCATTTACACTGCAAAGTAGTGATTTTATCATTTTACGATCAACATTTGGAAGTGCAAAAGCAATGCTTGTGAGGGTCGCCACGGGCAGAGACCAACAGTTGGGAGGCTTCTCGGAGATTATTGAAGGAACATTGTCACTATCAAATTCAGCCACTCCCTCGTAACCTCTTGATCTAGTAGACTTTGTTAAAAGATCAATCAAATGAGTAGGTTGTTTCTTTTTACCCTTGTGAATCCATTTATCTGTAGCCTCACAGCCCTTTCTCATGATCATCTGGACCACTCCTTCCTCCCCCTCAAGATGCAATACAAAGTCGCACAGGTTTGGATTTTGGCCAGGCATGCTCTCCAATCCCGGTCCTTTGGAAGAACTCCCAATCGGTCTCAACTTCCTTCGTAATTTGGTGCAGTTGAAGGACGGCAGCATCTTGCTGAACAAGCAGAGAATCAGTAGTGAAGCCAAGCGGATCAATTTGCTTGCTATTACCACTGCAGTTTGGATTCCTATGAGGAAGTCCAGAATCCGATGTCGTAAAACATGGACAACCTTCCTACAAGTCCTAGTACTTATATTGAAGGGTAAAAGGCTCTCTTTCCAATCCTCTAACCTTTTAACCCAGTACCACTCCACCTTAAGTTCATCTCTGCAACTCCATTTTCCCGCCATATGGCATAACAAGCCAACAGAATGAAGCCATCTGAAAGCAGGGGCGATGGTACCTGCTGCAACTGCCATACCCTGAGAAACTAAAATCAGAGCACTAGACCACTTGTAATCGGATTCACCACTGCAGAAGTTCATGGACCCTTTAGTAGTAAGTGACCTAGCTGCAGCTTCCACCAAAATCAAAGAACTTAGTATGCATAAAGCTCCTGAAGCAGTGCAAGTGACCGACCGCGCCTGGACATACTGAGGAGCACTGGTATGAGCCATCATCCAATACATCTTGACATCTTCTCTAAGTTTTGTGACCGAGAACCTCTCTGGCTTTACCGCCTCATAGCACCCACCACCTGAAGCCTGCTGATATTTCAACTTGTATCGGTGTTGCAGTACTTTCTTTGTAGTGGGAACTGTCAAAGCAGAGAAAGCCAAAAGCACAAGCAGAAGTAGCATGAAGAGCATGATTACCGCGTGTTCTGGTATGAAGGCATAGATTACGCCCGTGCCCATCTGAATTCCGACGTTGACGATGATTGTTACGACGAGAATTGCCAAGGCTACGATGTTGGTGAGCAGTTCAGAGTCTTCCATCTTTCCTAAGGAAGGCATGGAGTTGGACATAACAGTGCAGAGCAGGACAGTGCTGCTGAGTTTGGTGAGCTGGTCCTGGCTGCGGGGCATGGAGGTGTTGAGATCAGAAGGCAGTTTGGTGATGATGGAGAGGAGGGTGAGGGAGGTGGCATTGATGGAGAAATATCTGCAAGGGAACCATAGCTTTCCCCGACGAATTCCGGAGTAGGCGTCTGCAGCCATGGCGAGGAAGCATACCAGAGAGGCTAGTGCCACATACAGGCCAATCCATGGCATGGGCTCACTGAATTTTGAGTCATCAACAACACCATTGATGCCGCAGCCGTGCAACCCCATCTCTTCTCTCCTCTTCCCACCTATTCTCTTCCTCTACCATTCCTTTATAGTCAACTGTATTTGGTATATTCTGTTTTTGCAGTAGTTGTCCTTGTCATCATCAATATATCTGCAAGTGGTTCATTGGTCGGTTTGGGTTTTTTCTGCTCTAATACGGAGTCTCAACTATTGACTTTTTTGCAATGTTGATAGATGCATAATTCATACGGGTGCTGTAAAAAAAAAAACCCGGTTTTCTTTTTACTAGTATGCCTTAGTTTGTGTGGGGGCCACCTGGGTGTCGGTCAATCACTGGGATATGATGTGGATAGGAGTTTGGCCAAATATTAATGGTCAAATCATCTTAACTCCTGATTTCTTAGGACCTTAAATTTCAACTATTTATTAGTGTATCCTTGTCCCTTTTTCATCCCTTTTTCATGATTTGGACCATAACCAAATAATGGCTTAGATAGTCACAAAATAGAGAAAAATGGCAATCCATGGGAGAGCTGTGCGTAAGGGAGCCCGGAATATTTCAAAAGAAAACAAAAGGATTTTATTTTTATTTTCAAGCATACCCTAATAATAATAATAATAATAATAATAATAATAATAATAAAATGAGACGGATTAGATTGATAATGATGACCAGTTATGGACTGATGGTCTTTTGAATGTGCAGAAAAGAAATAAGGCTCATTTTCTGTATGTTTAGCCTAATACAGGAAACCTCCCTTTCATAAGGTCGGCAGGGGGGCTCCATTTTCTGTCGTTTTAGCCTAATGCATGAATCCTCCCTCTCGTAAAGTGGGTAGGGGGAATCCACCAGGACGTCACATGTCCTAAAAAAAAAGGGAGAATTATGGAAAAAACCTCGACTTTAGTCCTCAAATGCATGTTATATCTCAGGAAGGCCCAGACACCGTCCTTTTTATTTTAAACCTAATTAACTGAGGTTAATAGGAAGACATGGGAAAAGCCATTAAAAAAAATGAGGTGTTTGCCCTTAGCCAGTTACCATGCTGACCTACTACAAGTTGAAGGCTTACAAACTTTGTTCGCCTTAAGGGCCTCAACAACTTACCGGGCCAATCTTCTGAAGCTCAAAATCCTATAGACATTGATGACACGTCACGTGACTGTAGGCGCAGAGGACACTGTAAAAGACCTTCCTGGCATATCTATTGTATTTTATTTGGATATTTACATTTTTTTTATCGTAATTGCCCTTAAATAGAAAATCGAGATTGTTTACCTTATTGTGTAGGTGAACGACTTAGGGGCCGCCATAGCCCACCTACCGCCACCCACAGCTGCCATGAGGACTGGGACTCCTAAATAAAATGGTGTGGGGTCACTACCATTACCAGTGGTTGAATGTGTGGTGGGTTCATCATTTTTTAATTTTTTTTGGGCCAGGGCCGACAGCAACTTCTTGACTAAACCTCATAGAAGGGTAGATTCGTATTGTTGATTAAGTCCACCTATGTTGACCACCTACATCTAATAACTACCTTTTAATCTTATGGACCATCTCGGATCTGATGAAGTAGGAGGCTAAATAGAAGATCAATTCGATATGTTCTATTCAATGCATCCATTTGAATTCACCTCTTTAAGTATATAGTGTGCCCGAGCCGTTTCTAGAGTGTTCTTGGTCAAGTCCATTGACTACTCCTGTGTTTACAAAAGGAAACATGTAAACTTCTAATATGTGTTTGGCATGCTTGTGGTGGCTTATTTGTTTCCACCAAAGAGATTCTGGTATTCCAAGCTCAAGTTTTCAACCACTAGACTCTAATTCTGTGGATCCAGTTAGTGGAAAATTTTAAACCAAAGTTTCATTCCAGCGGTCCATTCCTTTTTTTTTTTTTTAAACAACAGTCCATTCTGTTGCGCTAAAAGTATAATATAAATTGCTACATATGCAATAGAGTTGGATTTTAACAAATGCCTACATTGAAAACCTTCTCTCGCTAGTTTTTGATAGTAGAAATGTCAGTGGACAGTTCTACTTTGGAGTTGTTTGGTTTGACATTTTCAACATGATTAACAAATGGATCAGTGTTAACCCAACCTGATCCACATGATCCCAACCAACCCATTGCCACCCATACGTGTGAGTGCATTGTTATATATATTTATTTATTTTCCTATGTTGGGCAACTAGTGACACTGTCAACTTCAAGACTTAGGAAGGGGTGGGTTTTGTTGTGGGGGAGGAGAGGGCCATTAGATTTTGGGTGGAGGATTGCGTGGGGGTAGGCTTTTGTGTGAGTTATTTTCTTGAGTTTTTAGAGTGGCTTCTAATAAAGAGATTGTTGTTAGCGATTGTTACAAGATGAGGGAGGGTTGTACAATATGGGGTGTGTCTTCTAGGAGAAGTCTTCGTTTATATGAAGAAATGCAGTATAGGGAGTTGTTGAGTCTTTTTTCTAACGTATTTTTGTGTAGGAACTCTAACGATTCTGGGATTTAGAAGCCTTCCACAGTCGAGTGGCTTTTAGAGTTATTTTCTAGAGTTTTTTAGAGTGGCTTCCAATAAGGAGGTTGTTGTTAGTGATTGTTACGAGGTGAGGGAGGGTTGTACTATATGGGGTGTGTCTTTTAGGAGAAGTCTTCGTTTATCTAAAGAAATACAGTATAGGGAGTTTTTGAGTCTTTTTTCTAACGCATTTTTGTGTAGGAACTCTAAAAATTCTCGGGTTTTGAGTGGATGATTGGGTGGGGGTGGGCTTTTGTGTGAGTTATTTTCTAGAGTTTTAGAGTGGCTTCTAACAAGAAGGTTGTTATTAGTAATTGTTATGAGATAAGAGAGGGTTGTACTGCATGGGGTGTGTCTTTTGGGAGAAGTCTTCGTTTATATGAAGAAATGTAGTATACATAGTTGTTGAGACTTTTTTCTAACGTCTATTTGAGTAGGAACTCTAAGAAATTTCAGATTTTGGGTGGATGATTGGGTGGGGGTGGGCTTTTGTGTGTTATTTTTTAGAGTTTTTAGGGTGGCTTCTAATAAGGAGGTTGTTGTCAGTGATTGTTACGAGATGAGCGAGGGTTGTACTCTATGAGGTCTATCTTTTAGGCAAAGTCTTCGTTTATTTGAACAAATGCAGTATAGGGAGTTGTTGAGTCTTTTATCTAACGTGTATTTGTGTAGGAACTCTAAGAAATCTCAGATTTTGGGTGGATGATTGGGTGGGGGTGGGCTTTTGTGTGAGTTATTTTTTAGAGTTTTTAGAGTGGCTTCTAACAAGGAGGTTGTTGTCAGTGATTGTTATGAGATGAGCGAGGGTTGTACTCTATGAGGTCTATCTTTTAGGCGAAGTCTTCATTTATCTGAACAAATGTAGTATAGGGAGTTGTTGAGTCTTTTATCTAACGTGTATTTGTGTAGGAACTCTAAGAAATCTCAAATTTTGGGTGGATGATTGGTGGGGGTGGGCTTTTGTGTGAGTTATTTTTTAGAGTTTTTATAGTGGCTTCTAACAAGGAGGTTGTTGTCAGTGATTGTTATGAGATGAGGGAGGGTTGTACTCTATGCGGTTTGTCTTTTAGGAGGAGTCTTCATTTATTTGAAGAAATGGAGTATAGGGAGTTGTTGAGTCTTTTTTCTAACGTATTTTTGTGTAGGAACTCTAAGAATTCTTGGATTTAGAAGCCTTTCATATTCAAGAGATTCTCAGCAGAGGCTTTTTCCATAGCACAGGAGGGGAGCTTATCATCTACTAACCCCTCTTCTCTTATTTGGGTAGGGTTGGTTCCTCCTCTGGTGGAAGTTTTTTTATTGGCTAGCAATTTTAGGAAAAGTCTCTACAACAGGCAACTTGAGAAAAAGAGGACTGATGTCATCTAATATCTCAGACATGTGTAATGTGTCATAAGAAGGAGGAATCCGTTAACCACCTTTTTCTTCACTGTGAGGTGGCGGCCAGTGTTTGGGGTCAGTTCATTGGCAAGTGCTATGTTGTTTGGTGTTGCCTAGAGAAGATTGCAGAGGCAACAGAGTCATTAATGGGAGGGTGTTATGTTGGCAATGGTTTTACTCTTTGGAGGATGCTTCCGTTTGTTATTTTATGGTCCATACGGAGGGAAAGGAATGACAAGATTTTTAGGGGTGATTCTTCTTCCCTTCCTATGTTGATTGATAGAATAACCCTAAAGATCATAAAATGGGCCTTGATTAGAAAAGAGTTATCTAATTGGGAAGCTTTCGGTGTTAAAGGTATTAATTGGGAGACTTACGTGGGATGCAAACCAAGTATAGTGAGGAGAGCCGTACTTTAGTCACCTCCCTCATGTTGTGTTTAAGTTTAATGTGGATGGTGTTGCGAGAGGTAAACCAAGATTGGCAGAAATTGGAAGTGTGCTTCGAAATAGCAAAGGAGAGGTCTTGTTTATGTTCTCAAAGCATTTGTGTATTTATGATTCTAATGAAGTGGAGGTATTGGCTATTTTGGAAGCCTTTTGATGCTTTTCAAAATACTTACACGGGGTGATCTTATCTTGTTGTGGAGATTGATTCCTCTAATGCGATTGTATGGGTATCTAATATGAAGCCTTCTCTATGAAAACCATAGCTTTCCCCAATGACTTGAGAGTCGGCATCTGCAGCCATGGCAAGGAAGCATTCCGTAGAGGCTAGTGCCACGTACAGGCCTATCAATGGCATGGGCTCACTGAATTTTGAGAAATCAACCACACCATTGATGCAGCCGCGCAACCCCATCTCTTCTCTCCTCTTCCCTCCTCTTCTCTTCCTCTATCATTCCCTCGTATCAACTGTTTTTATTTTTTATTTTTATTTTTATTTTTTTATGTTCTGTTTTTGAAGTTGTTGGCCTTGTCATCATCAATTTGTTTGTGAGTGGTTCAATGGTCAGTTCGTTTGTTTCTTTGTGTTTTTTTTTTTCTCTCTCTCTCTACAAAGGAGTCTTGACTATTGATTTTGTTGCAATGGTGATAGATGCATAATTCATATTAACTTCTGATTTCTTAGAATCTTAAATTTCAACAATTAGTGTATCCCTATCCCCTTTTTTATGGTTTGAACCATAAGCAAATAATTGTTCAGCACAAAATAGAGCTAATGGCAATCCATGGGGGAGCTCTTTTCAAAAGAAAATAAAAGGAATTTTGTCGTAACTGATCCAAAATTAAATGGTGTGGGGTCACTACCACTACTAGTGGCTTAACGTGCTTTAGACGGTGCTGGGTGCCATCATTTTTTAATATTCTCTGGGCCGGGGTTGACAGAAACATCTTGACTAAACTCTATAGAAGGGTAGGAAAGACTTGTTTTGATATTGTTATTAAGGCCACCAGTGTTGACTTCCTACATCTAATTACTACCTTTTCATCTTGAGGACCGTCTCAGATTCTGATGAAGTAGGGGACAAAAGGGTAGACCAATTCATTATGCTCTCTTCAATGCATCCCTTTGAATCCACCTCCTTAAGTATAGTGTGCCCTAGCCTTTTCTATAGTGTTCTTGGTCAAGTCAATTGACTACTCCTGTGTTTCCAAAAAAAAGGAAGCATGTAAACTTCTAATATGTATTTGGCATGCATGTGGTGGCTCATCTGTTTCCACCAAAGAGAATCTGGTATACCAAGCTCAGGTTTTCAACCATTAGACTGTAATTCTGAGGAACGAATTAGTGGTACATTTTAAACCAAAATTTCATTCCAACAGTTCATTCTGTTGTGTTAAAAGTATAATATGAATTTCTAGATATGCAACAAAGTTGGATTTTAACAAATGCCTACTATGAAAACCAACAGAGTTGGATTTTAACAAATGCCTACTGTGAAAACCTTCTCTCGCTTATATTTGATAGTGGAGATGTCAGTGGACAGTTTTACTTTGGAGTTGTTTGGTTTAACATTTTCTAACATGATTAACAAATGGATCAGTGTTAACCCAACCTGGGCCCTCATGATCCCGAGCAATGCTGGGTATACGTGTGAGGGCCACTGTTATATTTATTTATTTATTTTCTAGGTTGGGCAACTAGTGATGCTGTTAACTTGAAGACTTAGAAAAGGGTTGGGTTTTGTTGTGAGGGAGAGGAGGACTGTTAGATTTTGGGTGGATGATTGGGTGGGGGTGGGTCTTTTGTGTGAGTTATTTCCTAGAGTTTAGTGGCTTCTAACAAGGAGGCTTTTGTAAGTGATTGTTACAAGGTGAGGGATAGTTGTATTGTATGAGGTATGGAAGTAGAATGAATGGTCACTTTTTCTAAGGGATGAGATTTATCAAAAGATTATCAAGTTTGTCTTTCACAAAAATACATTTGCATCTTTCAAGATTTTGGATCATAAACTTTCATGTTTTTGGTTTCTTAGGAAAAATAGGATGACTTTTTGAAGTTTAGGCTTATGAGCTTTGTTGGCACATCTGGGTGAACTTGATCTTGTGAACCTGGGTGAATTAATTCAAGCGAACTAAAGAAGGCTACCTATTGTTTGCTCTTGACAAAAGAACAAAAAAGAGGAAAACAAATGATGAATTTTGGTCCAAAATCATGTGTCCATATATAGAAGTTATCAAGGGAGTATGTGCGGATGTGAATAATGACTAGGTTTGAGAATCTAACTTTTCTTTATCTTATGAACTTGAGAATTTCTATGTCGGAAAAAGTGAGTAAGAGAAGAGTGTCTTCAGAAATTTTATGGGGGATTATGTGCGGAACTACATATTGACTAGGTTTGCTCCCTAGATCGTATCTTTTCTTGTATCATATGAACTCAGAAACTTATTCGTTGGAAAAGTAAGTGAGAGAAATTTTGAGTTGAGCAAGAGGAAAAAGCTACTTAAGAGTATGTGTGAAAGCTACCTTTGGATTAAAGAAAATGCCAACATACTCATTAGTGTGAAAGCTACCAATGAAGGCCTGATCTTTAAAATATTAAAAAGAAGCCTTTGTGATGAAATAAACAAAAGTAAGCCAGCTATCGTAGTAGCTTTGAGAGGAGACTTATTACGCCTTAAATCTAGGGAAGTCGGAATATTTTAGGGGGAATTCTGTTTTCAACATTATTGCAGAACATTTGAAAAATTGATTTGATATATAACTATAACAAAATTCACTTTTGCCAACGCACAACAAAGTGTTGGAAAAAGTCAACAAACGTTGGTAACACACTTTGCCAACCGAAAAAATTGCGTTAGAAAGGTATTGGTAAAAGTATGTGGGGAGTACCCTTTGCCAATGCAAACAAAAAATGTTGGTAAACTTTGATCTTGACCAATGCAAAATGGTTTTGCAAAATTAGGGATAATAGGTTGGTAAAGCAACTTTTATCAACACAAATAACAAATGTTGGCAAAAGTTGATCTTTACCAATACAAACCGGTGTTGGAAAAAGTAGGAAAATAGGTTGGCAAATAAACTTTTACCAATACAAAACAAAATGTTGTAAAAAGTTGAACTTTACCAATGCACTATAGTGTTGGCAAAAGTAGGAAAAGAAATTGACAAAACACTTTTTGTGCCAATGAAAAAAATACTTTGGCAAAAAGTGACTCTGCCAACACAAAAATGCGTTGGTAGTGAGTGATTCTTTACCAATACACAATTTGTGTTGGCAAAAGTAATTTCAATTATTTTATTCAGTTTTGAAAAAAATGTTTCGGTAACCTGTTTACACCTATATATCCCATCCCAACACATTAGCAACTCAGTAAATACAAAAATTCAAAATATGAAATATTACGCATAAATAAAACATTTACATTCAAATAGTCAACATACACTTGAAAACATATATCCTACTAAATAAACAACAAATGTTTTTAAATATTCAAAAAGAAAGATCAAAACATATCAAGATACATTTATCAAAATAGAAGACTATTTGCTGCAAAACCGAATGCTAACAAAGAGAAATCGCATCGTGCCCTTCAGTTAATGTGCCATCTCCACTACCACTCCTTGAACTAAATCTTGGCATGTAAGCTGGACCTATCCCTATTTTTTTGCCACATTAGCAAAAAGTTCTGAACTCTTGACATTTGACTTTTATATTTAGTAATCTACTGGCGTAGAGTGATTAACTCAGTATCAGATGCTTGAGATTGTGTAAAAGATGAAAAGGTGTTGGAACGATAGTAGAGTATCTAACTCTTTGCAGCCCATGTAGAAGCCTTGTTGAGAGGCCTCCAAAATTTTCTCAAAGTTTTGTACATTCTCCAGCTCTAGGGTATCATCCTCCATGTAAGTCCTCCTATAATGGTCTTTCATCAATGCATCAAACTCATGATGGTCATTGTCGAATTCATCCACACTCTCATCTTGCTCATCAGGTTGTGGAATCTCCCCATGATCTAATCAAACAGTATGGGATTCCCTCATCCCATATATGAGTAGATGTCAACGTTTCACAGTACCATACAGGTATATAAAATGATTGCAACAATTCGCACACGGGCACTTAAACTCTCCAACCCCGGCCAAACCCGCTTTTGCAAATTCAATAAACGAATCCACCCTATCCAACTCCTATCCATATCTGATCACATGCAAGTTCATGATTAAGTCATCGGGGTGAGAAAATCTTCTTATTAATACCATAAAATGACAAATTAAAAAAAATATTTCAACACTAACTAAATGAATATACTTCAAATATGTGATAGTGTTATTCCATATTTAAATGTAAAAACTAAAATATTAAAACTCATAATGCACCAAATTCAATGTCACAAAATTTCAATTCAACTTAAATCCTAGCTCAAACACTTTTAAAAATTTTCAATTCAACTTAAATGCCAATTCTAACACCCACATATGTTTTAAAAAGTAAAAAAGGCAAGAGCAAAATGCATAGTCTAGCTACCAGTTTCTATAGATGTGTGTGTATTTGTTTAAACAAGTATATGATTAATGTAACCTACAAAAATCTAACCCACTCAAAATAGTTGCCCTCTTTTCATGGGCCCTCATCCAATTTTCACTCTAATAAGAGATGTGTTGTTATTAAATTTATTTCTTTTTTTAAAATTGATTGATTGATTAATTAATCTAATGGTATGCCAATTACCAATTAGAGTGAAATTTTATCAGGATATAATAGAGAGAGGGGGGATCATTTTAAATAGTTTAGAGTTTATGTAAGTGGACCCAATTGTGGGGGCCATAAAGTGACCATTTTATGAAGTTATATACATGTATATACTGACTATTGATAATTAAAAAATAAAAAAGAAATCCTAAAAATAGGGCATTTGCCCTTTGCCTTTTTCATTTCCTGATCGCCCAAAAAGGAGCAGGAAACAGAACATGGGAAAACAGAAAAGTGGAACAGGATGGGGAAGGAGAAAAGGAGAGGAGGAGGACGAAGAATTTTATTTTTCTCTGGTTATTCTTCTTTTAATTAGCTACCCTAGACCTAGATCGTTTTTGGTCTGATTTCTGCAATCTAGATGATCGAAATCCTTGCATCAGGTTTTGGTCAACAAAAGTTGTGAACCCATTGGAAAAGAAACTTTAAAAAAAAATGTACCTACAAATTGACAAGCATCTTCTTTTTGCTGGAGTTCTTCGCTAAACCATTCCCCAATGTTGCCACCTCACAGCAGCAATAAGAACTTCACCAATGCCTTCATCCTCCTCACTGGGAGAGTGACTGGTTTGGAAGAATTTAACCAAAGACAAGCCTGCAGCAAAGGGACAGGGAGGAGATGATTCTTTAAACCTTTCCTGTAGGAGATGTTGAGAGAAAAAAAAAAGATCAAATGAAACGTGCATGCAGTGTGGAAGATTAAAGACATAGACATGAGAAGTTTGAGAGATTTTTGCCTCTTTGAATGCAAACTTAATGTTTTATTGGAAAGAGAATTCCTTAATTATTTCTTTCCTTAATATTAACGAAACTCTATATTTGGTAAGTGCAAATCCTGATTCTTTTTTTTTTATAAAAAATCTTCATTGATTTTGAACACTCTAGTTGTGCTAAGGGGTTTTGCTTGTTCAATTTATTGAAGTGGTCCCATCAATTAAATCATATGCACACTTCTGATCATTCTTTCAATGGCTTAGATTACGTATGGGCTATATTTGAATTTTGCAAAGAAAGGAAACTAAGAAAATAGAATAAAACAAAAGGCCATGGAAGTGATTTGTTGCTGATTACATATGCTTTGAATCTTCGACTTTGCATTGCAATAAACAAGTGAATCCAATGGTTGACATGTGATTGGTTGTTGATATATATCTCCTATAAAATGCCGAGTGGATGGCGATTTGCCTGGCCCGATTTTTTTAAATAGGTGGGCTCAGGCCAGACTTTTACAAAACATGTCGAGCTTAGGCTAGGCCTAGGCCAATGTTTCTAAAGGAAAGCCAAGCCTAGATCTGCCTTAGCCTGACCTATCCTAGCCATGAACACCCCTATAATCCATAGAATTTATTTTTTGGACAATCATAGAACATGTACCTCATTTTTGCTCTTATCAGTTAGGAATAGTAGTCGCACCAAACATGGATTTTGACTATATCACAGAATTTAATTTCCACAATACTTTTTTTTTTTGCAAAAAATGGACTACACAAACATGCCCTAGAAGATCTCTTATATTAATTAACATGCCTTTACAAAAAAAAATTTTAAGTTGTTAATATACATCTGATAAAACTAGAAAAGATATAATTATAAATAAGTTCATTGGGGCCATCAACAATGCTAATGAGGAAACGGCTTTTCATGTAAGCCGATGGCCATCCAGATATTAAAAAAGGTAGGCCGAAAACGATATTGATGGTAATAGTGAGATTATAACTTAGATATGCAAAATTGATTATATACCCTACTTAAATTGGAATCAAACTAGCTCATCTCATTATAAGACTGATCTTCTTTATATTAGATTGGGTAGGTGGGTATGCTGTGTTAATCTTTATTTTCTTAAATAGTTGGCATACACTAAAAGCTTGTTTTGGCATCTTATCTGGGCTTTGTTCTCTGCCATTCCTTTCCTTATAATTAGGTGACTATAGTTACCAAGTTCCAATGAGATGTGTGGTTGGACATTTTTGAATTTCTAATGAGCTTAGGCATATAAAGACACATTAGGGTGAATATCTAAAATCCAAACTCGACCTAAAACAAATTTGGGTTTTTTTCTTCTTAAGTTTTTAGGCTAAACAAAACAATTGCCCAAAACTATGGTATTTACCAACTTAAACAAATGCTTAAAACCATTATTTTTGTTAATAATTTTTCCCACAAAAGATTAAGTCATTTTTCACTAAACAACAGTTGAGAACCATGGGATATAATCAACTTCTTAAAACTATACATGTGGTTTTACATGCCTAAATGGAGTGGGATATAATCATTTGGAATTGAAGAGATAATAGATAGAGAGAATAGAAACTTGTAGGTGATGTTTCTCTACGAGGAGCAGAGATCTTGATTGGTCGTAAGAAGGCATAATAAGTTTAGGGTTCAAAAACGACTACTTTTTGTTTGCAATGGGAGAATTTTTTTTTTTTTTTTTTTTTTTTGATGGGGGGGAGGGGGTGGGGGTGGGGGAGGGATTTCTTGCATTATTTTTTGGACTTTTGCCAATGTATCTCATATTGCATTAGCAAAGGTATACATTATCTTTACCTTTCACCAACGTATTTTTTTATTCATTGGAAAAAGTATCTCATTTACCAATATACATTATTCCGTTGGCAATATTACTTGTTCTTGGCACCTTTTCCAACACATTATTTGATTCATTGGTAACAGATAACCTTTACCAACACATATTTTATCGCGTTGGCAAAATGGTACTTTCACGAATGCAAATAATAATGCGTTGGAAAAAGTAACCCCCCTTCTGACTTTTTCCAACATATTCTTATTTGTGTTGGTAAAAGGTAACCTTTTTATTAATGCATATTTTATTGTGCTAGCAAAAGGATGCATTTACCAACACAAATAATATTTTGTTGGCAAAAGTACTCCCCCCTTGTGGCTTTTTTCGACACATTCTCATTTGTGTTGGTAAATGGTAATCTTTGCCAACACATATTTTATTGCGTTGGCAAAAGGGTACTTCTACCAATGCAACTAATAGTGTGTTAGTAAAACTATTCCCCTCTTTAACTGTCCCTACCTCATTTGCGTTGGCAAAAGGTAACCTTGACCAACGCATTTGGGGTTGTGTTGGTAAAATGTGTTGGTAAAGATGCAATTTGTTGTAGTACATGACACACGAGCATGGTATGATTTTTGAAATTAGGAATGTGAATCAGATTTTGAGAAGTCTAAAATTCTAATTATTTTGGAAATTGAAAATATCTAATTTGGCTTGACTTTCTTTTGGAAAATATCCTTTGCTTTGTTTTGTTTTCTTTAGAGTAAATGAATATTGTGGGTATATTTGTTGCAAACCCTTATGAGGCACAAGTTATCCACTAGGGAGAACTTAGGGATTTAAGTGCTAGCTATATATGTTAAATGCAGTTGAGAGTGCTAGCAAAAGTGGCATTGTTTTTATTATTTTCCAATTGATTTTATTTTCTTCATATTAGAATATGTGTTAAAAAATTTCTCTTTGCTCGTAATTTTTGCTAAGGACTAGCAAAATGCTGGTTGGAGCTGTCAAGTCCATGAAATTACTTCATAAAATCAACATTTCATGTAGAATTATGGACTTAATTAGGCTAAATGCACTATTTTTTTAATTGAATTTCATCATTTCATGCATCTACACCTCAAAATGGATAATTTGAGCATTTCATACACCTTGCTGCACCATTTCAACATTTTATACAATTTTTCAAAAATTTGAAGAATCCTAGTCAGATCAAGACTCTTTTCAGAGGAGTCTCAGTTTGATAAAGACGTTTTAGTACTTCACCATTTAAGTTAATTTGAGCAGGAAATGGGAATTGTGGGACCCATAGAACCCAAGGGAGGATTCTGAAAAGAGTTCTAGTTGCATCAAGAATCTAACATAGGGCCCACTTCGAAGCAAACAGTCATCTTGGGCCCTGCATAACTGAATTGGAGCTGAAATTGAAGAGAATTAAAGTTTGAGAAAAAAGTTCACTTAGTGGACCCCACATAAACATATGTGGCCCTATACATGTGAAGGTTGACCAAAGAGAGCGTCTCACACCACGTTGGACGTCCAGGGCAGGACCCAACTCCCTTTGTTGCACATTTGCTGGCCACTTGCAACTTGAGCTAGATTCGGGTTCTACTGCATCTTTGAAAATCTATCCCACTAAATATTATTTGTAGTACATCTTTGTGGAACCACGACTGAAGATAAGCCAAAATTATCTAGGGAATTCCAGAAGCTTCCACTAATCTCTTCTCCATTTCAAATTCAAGGAAGGATAACACTATTCCACAAGTTAAGGCAAAAGAGTCCAAATACAATGAACCAAAGGAGTTTGAAAAATATAAAAGGAGCCAGGCGGCGGGGGGCGCATCCCATGCCATCTTGACGTCCCACCACCCCTCCTCTCTCCTTTCTCTCTTTTCCACTTCTCCTTCCTCCATTAATTTTCTATTTCTATTTTCTATTTTTTATTTTTAAGGTATTTCGGAGCTATTCCAAAACCTAGGATTTTTAGAAGAGAGATTCTTAGAGAAGGATCATTGTACAAGGATGTTATTAATGGAAATTATACTAAAGTTTTTGACAATGTCTGACTAGTCTTCTTGATCAAAGCAAAAAGATAACGCTAAGTAGTTAATTTATTGAATTTATGAAATTTTCCTGTGTCTTGCTCATTTTGGTTATGTCTATCTTATTAAAGAAAAATCAAATGCCCTAAGTACCTTTAAAATATTTAAAGCAGAAGTGGAAAAATAATTAGATAAAAAGATCAAAATTGTGAGATCAGATCAAGGTGATGAATATTATGATAGGTACACTGAAATAGGTCTAACCCAGGCCCGTTTGCTAGATTCCTAGAATCCGAAGGTATCGTTGCCCAATATACAATGCCTGAAAACACCTTATCAGAATGAAGTGGCTGAAAGAATGAATAAGACTTTTTTAGATATGGTTAGGAGTATGGTTAGTAATACTTCGTTACCTGAGTTTATATGAGATGATGCACTAAAGATGACCATTTATATTTTAAACAGAGTTCCTATTAAAGCAGTTCTTAAAACTCTTTTTGCGTTATGGACAGGTAGAAAAGCTAGCTTAAATCATTTTTGAGTCTAGGGATGTCTATTTGAAGTGCGGGTATATAACTCATAAGAAAAGAAGTTAGACCCTAGAACCATTAGCAAATATTTTATTGGATATCGGGAGAGGTCTAAGGGGTATCGCTTTTACTATCATAATTATTCAACGAGAATAGTTGAGTTCAATAATGCCAAGTTTTTGGAAAATAATGAAAACAGTGGGAGTAGTGAGGCTAGAAATATTGAATACAAGGAGATTAGAGATGAGCCTCAATCCTTTTCTCAAGGTGGATTAATGATTCCACTTGATATAGAGGTTTTCCCAGAACAATCTATTGATCCGATTTCTCAAAATACACAACCAACTCTTGAAATGCAACCAGCTATTATTAAAGAACATTCAAAGGAATTAAGAAGGTCGACTCGTATGAGAAGACCAACTATCCCAGATGATTATATTATGTATCTCAAAGAATTAGATATTGGAATTAAAGAAGACTCAAAGACTTTTAGAGATGCAGTAGAAAGTGAAAATTCTAGTAAATGGTTAGACGCAATGAACGAAGAGTTAGAATCCATGGTTATGAACGAAGTCTAGGATCTCGTTAAACTACCTGAAGGGTTCAAGACTGTTTGTTGTAAATGGGTCTTTAAGACTAAAAAAGACTCTAAAGGGAAAGTTGAATAATTTAAGGCCTGACTTGTAGCTAAAAGATTCACTCAGAAAGAAGGTTTCGATTATTATGAAACCTACTCTCTGGTGTCAAAGAAAGATTCATTCAGAATTGTTATGGCACTTGTAGCTCATTATAACCTAGAGCTATATTAGATGGATGTTAAAACTGCTTTTTTAAATGGGAATCAAGATGAAGAAGTGCATATGGAACAACTGGAAGAGTTTGTTCAACGAGGTAATGAAAGAAAACTGGTTTATAAATTAAAGAAATCGATATACGGGTTGAAACAAGCTTTCAGACAATGGTACTTAAAATTTAATCATACTATTAAATCGTTTGGTTTTACCAAAAATCAAGTTGACTATTGTATATATCTCAAGGTCAGTGAGAGAAAGTTTATTATTTTAGTCTTGTTTGTAGATGATATTTTACTAGCTAGTAATGACCTAAGTGTGATTCAAGAAACTAAAACATTTCTTGAGAATAATTTTGATATAAAAGATATGGGTGAAGCAATCTTTGTAATAAGAATCGAGATATTTAGAGTTCAATCTTGGGGATTAATTGGGTTGTGTCAAGAAGCCTATGTCAAAAGTATTCTTAAATGTTTCCGAATGGAAAGTAGCAGATCACAAAATGCACCTATTTCTAAGGGAGACAAGTTTAGTAAGGAACAATGCCTCATGACCGACTTAAAAAAGCTAGAAATGGATAAATATCCTTATGCAACAGCGGTAGGAAATCTAATATACTTACAGACTTGAATGAGGCCAGACATTAACTTTGTAGTTGGGATGCTGAGTAAATATCAAAGTAATCTCGGCTTGCCTCATTGGGTAGCTGTCAAGAAAGTAATGCATTACCTTAATGGAACAAGAAAATATATGCTCACATATCAAAGATCCAATCAACTGGAGGTCATTGGATATTCAGATTCAGACTTTACAGGATGTCTCGATACAAGAAGGTCAACATCAGGTTGCATTTTTCTGTTGGCTAGCGGAGCAGTATCATGGAGGAGTGCAAAACAGACATTAATCACTCCATTTACATTTGATGCAGAGTATGTGGAATATTTTAAAACCACAGGTCACGTATTATGGATGCATAACTACATCATGGGACTTGAAATTATGAGCAGTATGTTTGAACCAAGAAAGATTTACTACGACAATGACGCTGCTAGGCGTTTCGCTCAAAATGATAAGTGTTCCAGTAAATCAAAGCATCTGGAAGTAAAGTATCTTGTACTCAAGGAGAAAGTCCGAGATCGTTTAGTGTTAGTTGTTGGAGCTCCATCGAAACTCATATTGCTGATCCATTGACAAAGGCATTCGCGCCAAAGGATTTTAAGGACCATGTAACAAATATAAGCTTGAATAAAATGCCTTGTAACAGTCAATGATGTATGACACTATATATATTGATCAAGTAAAGAAACAATTTTGCAATTCTTACTTTGTTCTAAAGTCATATGTGGTAATTGTGAAATAAAGTAAGAATATTAAAGTATTATGACAATAAAGTTTCCATTAAAGTAAGTCATATTAAAGATACTTATTAACTGTTGAATTAGGCGAAAATATTAATGTTGTGATTGTGAAGGAAGCATGTCACTAAAAATGTGTAACCGTTACAGTTCGTATTAATAAACTAACTTAATTACAGAACAAAAGCTCTTAACTTTAAAGTTACATGGAAAACCAGTATTTTCAAATGATGCACTTCAGTTAAAGTTATTTTTAAAATTCATTATATTTACAAACAAAGTTTTATAAAATAAAAGGGAAATGAATGGTGGTCATATGGATCAGGTGGGAGATTGTTGGAGATCATAGGTGGTGATCCACATGACCACCACTTGTTTGATTTTTTCAACAACGTATGTCTTCCCCAATTGAGGCACGTTCGTGGAAGTTCCTGGAAAAACTCCATTCATGTAATAGTGGGAGTGCTTTCTGTTGATGGGGAGGAAAGTGTAAACATAGCCTATTAAAGGCTTGGGAACTCTCTCATCTTCATATAGACAATTGCTTGGCATTCTCATCAATCAACAGGAATAATGAGAAGAGTAAGAGAGTTAAAGTTTTGTGAGATTTCATCTCTGTTTCGCGATGGATTTTGGTACACCCCTTAAATTGGTTGTCTTTCCTAATGCGAATCATAATCGATAGAATGCAGATCTAATCCGTTAAAGTCTTTCAAAAGGGGTCATTTTGGCTAACATGTGTGTGTTCTCTTCCATTGTTGTTATTATTACATTCGTTATCATCTATTTAGGTGGATCCAATTTGAATTTTCTTTTCTAAATTGTGAAGGTAGTAAATAACACATTTGTTTCTTGACCAGGGATATATTATAGACTACTTCTTCCGTCTACGTAGTTTAGGTCTTTGAATTAAGGATTCCATGGTTTTAGCAGGGGCTGATTCCTGTGGAGGTGGATCTTATCAAATTATTCACCCACATCCAATACTTGAGATGTTATTGGAATGGTTTGAGCTTGAAAGTATCCTGGATAAGATGATATAAAATGTGTGCTGCAGGTTTACTTTTAGCAATTTATGAAAATTTTATTTGAAAAAAGTAAAAAAAAAAACTGAAAAAGGAAAAGAGAAGAAAAAGTCTCCTGCTCTATTTGTGAGTTAGAAGACATTGTTTTGTAATGGAGTTCGACTAACCTTGTGCTCATGTTATAGGTGTCTGCTTTAACAAGCCAGCCAGTAAAACCAGTGTTACAAATTGCTGATAACATGAATGTATCTATCATAAATTTTTAGTTACATGGTAATGGCACTTTCTCAAAATCTGAGTTCCATCTTATGTCTGATTGAAAATATTGTTTCCAAGTAAAATTCAACTAGTTACATTCAAAGGAGATTGTACTTCACATGCGTTGATAGAAAAAGGACAAAAGAATTAACAATAGATACAAATTATTTGTACGGTAATTTTACATGTAAAGTACAGTAATGTTAGATGTACCTCTAAATACTAATTTGCTTTTTTGCCTGTAAGTTTGTGATTCTATAAGTAACAATGGAGGACTTTATAAGGGTGCCATGAAGGGCCCTTCTGCATCCTTCTGTTTGCTCAAACTCCATTCATTTAGGTAAGCAATGCAATCTGGGTCCATATCTGGGAGTGTATGCTCTCCAAGTTGTTAAATGAGCTGTACATTCCTAATTAGTCTTAGAGGACAAAGTTAACCATGCAAGATTATAGGATCAGATTTATTCACTATATATTGTTTCCTAGAATAACGTTCCAGCCTCTATATATACAACCTGTGTATAGATATAAAAAATATACATTTATTATTTTTTCACCCAATTTGAGATGGTATTAGAGCCTCTTTCTAAAGGTTTTGTTTGGTAGTTTTTTTCCTAATAAAGAGAAATCAATCTCTCTCCCTAGAAGAAAACTGATTAGGGATCTGTTTTCAAGAATTCTCACTTGTATATTTGCTGTTGTGGCCCACCAGTGATCATCCAGTCTCGTACAACAACTATTGCAGCTTGGATGGCCCTTGATCATAAAGCAATTCATCTCTCTTGTGCAGTAAACAAATCAGGGATTCTTTTTTGAAATTTTGCTCCAATCAAGGATCTTCATCATCAGTCGTCCACCTTTGATCATCATGGTATCTTCATGAAACACTCCAACCATGGTTGCCCATTCACTCTGAGGCTATGGTGTTTTTTCAGCACTTTGAGATTGTTGTAACACTTAGAGAAAAAGATCAAATCTAGCAGGGCCCACCTACATCATTGTTTCACCAAATCTTCTGAGCAGTAAGATCATCCCATATCTAACTGTAATAAGTCATGGCAAGAGAAGATGACTCTAGATCAAATTCAACCACCCAGATTGTCACCATCCAAGGAGATAACTACAACTTCTACACTGGAATCAAATTGGATGAACATAACTATTCTCTATGGCATCAAGTCATGGAGATGAAGATTGCTGGATGAGAGAAACATGGTCACTTGCCTGTGATATGACCCAACCTGCAGCCACAGACCCGACATACAACAAATGGCATGCATCGGATTGCCAAGCCAAGAGTTGGTTATTCGATGCCATGCAACCTAATCAAATGAAATTGTTTACCTGTTATAACATAGCCAAGCAAGTCTAGGATGCAATCAAGAAAACAAACTCTGATGGTTCAGATGAGGCAAAGATCTATGATTTACACAGAAGGTCATTCACGATGACACAGAATCACACACCTGTTGCCAATTACTATAGTGAGCTCACTGAGATCTTTCAGGAGATTGATCAATTAAGTTCAAGTGACATAATTGATCCAGCAAATATTGAAAATAGACGCAAGGAGATTGACTGTCTTTGAGTTTTTATCTTTCTTGCAAGTTTGGACAATAATTTTGATCAAATTCGTGGAGAGATTTTAAGGACAGAGCCTAAACCTGAACTTGAGGCAGCATATGCACATATTAAAATAGAGAGCAACCGAGAAGGAACCATGTTTGAAGTTGGTGTCACATCTAATGTCATAGCTTTGGTTGCTACAAGGTCCAAGCAATCTCGGTTACCCACTCAAAACTCAGACTTTATTCGTCACAGGCCTCCAATGAAGTGTACCAAGTGTGGTTTAGCTATCAATACCATTAAGGGCTGTTATGAGATCATTGGTTATTCAGAAGGATGGGTTCACAAAGGGCGCAAGAGAGATTCAAGCAGAGCCTCATTCGCGTCAACTGAGTTATCCCAAGAGATTGCATCGAAACCTCCATCAAGTACATCTGGCTTCAAGGCCTTGGCCACCTCAGGTACTTCTTCTTGCACATCTTCACTTGCTTATAATAGATTATGGATTATTGACACTGGTGCTACTGATCATAGACATCTAGTTTCACTGGATCGCACTTTACTAAACCATCAAGCCAAATGCATGTTACTAGTGCCAATGGAACCACCTCCCCAATTCTGGGAGAAGGGTCTCTATCTCTTACATCATCCTTAAGTCTAGATCATGTCTTGGTTGTCCCTTCACTCAATTATGACCTATTATTTATTCCTTAAATCATTGATTCCCTTAATTGCACTGTGTGTTTTTGGCCATTGTATTGTCTTTTCCAAGATCTTCTCACCAGGGCCATTGTTGGATGTGGTACTAAGAGGGGAAAGTTGTATTATTTGGACTTGACAGACAACTACTATACGAGATTGAATAAAGGACATCATGTGAAAGGGGACGCGTCCGTCAGGATGAAGAAGATTTGGCTGTGTTGGGACATGCTTCTTTTAATTATCTGAAACTTGTATTTTCTGATTTGTGTTCCCAATTTACTGCACCAGACTTTCATTGTAACACTAGTGTTTTGGCGAAAAGCCATCATATTGCTTACCCACTAAGATTAAATAAATGTTTTTTGCCTTTCATGCTTATCCATTCTGATGTTTGGGGACTGTCAAGAGTTTTTACCATTAGTGGTTTTAAGTGGTTTGTGACATTTATAGATGATTGCACCAGGATGACCTAGGTTTTCACCATGAAGAAAAAAAGCAAAGTCACCACTAAATCCAAGCAATTTCATCAATATGTTGCTACTCAATTTGACAAGAAAATCACAACATTGAGGTCGGACAATGGAGGAGAGTACGTCAACAACAACCTCCATAATTTTTTGAGCCAAAATGGTATTGTTCATTAAACTATTTGTGCTTATACACCACAACAGAATGGTGTAGCAGAACGTAAGAACCATAATCTCTTGGACATTATTCGTGCCTCTTTATTTGAGGCCCATATGCCTCATCATTTTTAAGGGGCAGCTCTTTGTTTTGCTGCGTACCTCATGTAACACTCCGACCCAGCTTGATCTCGTTTAGCGGCTAACTAATCTTGTTTTTGTTGCTAATCGTGTTTTGTTTGTGTTTTATTTTCGTTATGGGTCATGGATAGGTAGTTGGGTTGAGTTTGACCTGGATTAAGTAGACCAAGCCCTTTTTCGTAATTTTAGCTTTTCTTAGGCATGGTGATTTTTGCATCATCTTGATGTCAACACGTGTCATTCGTTGAGCTTGTTAACTTTCGTAACTACGTCGTTTGCAACCGATGTCGTGTGATTCAATTGGACCCAGATTTGACTCAAACTGAAAATAGAATTCTCACTTGGACCCTCTTGTAATTTGAACAGCCCATTAGCTTATATATAACCCATCCAACGACCAGCTCACGTTCCTTCTCTCATTTTCTTCCTCAACTGCACGTGGAGCTCAGCTCTCTCCCTCCTTCTCTTGAATTCTCTCCTCCGGATTCTCTCCTCCATCGATCAAGAGGGAGTTGGGTCTTTGCATGTGAGGTGAGTCGATTTCCTTCCATTCCTCTCATCTCCTTTCTCTATTTCTTCTCCTTCTTGTTTTTCATTTGCATGGTGTGTCTGTGATCCCAATTCTCATGCATGCATGTGGTTTGATTTGTGTTAGGTTGTGTTTGGGCTTGAGGACAACAAGTGTGTCATTGAATCCCAATTGAGGCAAGTATAACCATAACTTGTGAGAACCCATGTTGGTATGCATTTGATTTTGGTTAGTTTACTTGAATTTGTATGGAACAATGTGTTACAGCCCATTTGGTTACTCATTTGTTTGATACTTGTCTATCTCCTTGCAATTCTGATGGTGTTACAGGAATTCTGTATGTGTTTCAGAAAATTGACCTCGTGCACGTACGGCTAAGCCGTATGGCACTTACGGCTCAAAGTCCAGAGAGGAGAAAAACCCAGTTTTCCTCTACGGCTAGTGCACGGCTAAGCCGTGGATTGCCCTACGGCTAAGCCGAAGTTCAGCCATGGCCCAGCCATAGATCAATACAGGGTGCATTTTCTGGATTTAACTGAGAGTCGTCAATTGACCGACCTTCTACGGCCCAGCCACGGCTAAGCCGTAGACCACACACGGCTAAGCCGTAGCACACACACGGCTAAGCCGTATCCACATTCGAAAAATAAAGGACAAGGATAGATGTAAAGGAACGACCTATATGGCCTTTATAATAGAATGTAGACCACCTAAACCTGCCCAACGGAATGTGATACAACGCGTGAATGATCTCGAGGGCTGCGAATCATTCATGTTCCTTGTCCGGATGTTAAGCACCTCCCTATGGGTGTTGGTTTAAGGAACTTCGTGCACCGCTCGATTCAATGCAACACTAGACAACGTTGCATCGAATAACTTAAAACTACATCATCATGCACGGTTAGAAACACCGGATAATTAGATTAGAATTGGTTTGTAACTTAAGATGATTCGATTTCGCATGATTTGTTGCATAACATATTGCATTCGAGTATTGACCTCTACGCTTTGACATGATTACTTGTATTCCGTTACTTTACTTTCACATTGTGATTACTTACTTACCTTGAGTATGCATGTATGATATGCTCACTCTCAGATATGCACGTATGATATGTTGTCACAATCTACTCAGGGTTTCCATGATTGACTCTGTATGGTCCGGCACTACTTAGCCTCAGCCTTAGGATCCCGACGGGGTGAATTTGGTATAGTTTATATGGACTTGCTGCAGTAAGGATATGTTTTAGGGAACCGGACCCCAGGAAACCGAGACCCATTGTACCCTGGCCCGGACAATGGTGTTCTTTGCACGTTATAAGATCGCTCTTTTGGGAGCATATGGTAATGTAGTAGCCACTAGTATGTACACAGCATGTATTCATTGATTCACTTAGCATATTTCTTTCTTGCATGACAGCCTAGTATACGAAAATGTCTTCTTTAATCACATGATGTTCTTTATTCTATTAGACACAGCGTGTGTTAACTTGCTATGGTTTATACTTTGCTGAATCGTCGTATTCACGGTTGTTTTTGGTGTTGCAGGCCCAGATACCCATGCCGAACCCCCGCAGGTCGGCCAAACTCCAGATGAGACCCCCGGGGCCCCATCAGGCCTAGAGGAGTGGATGTGATCACTCCACGGGAGAGCGTTCCTGGCATGTATTGCATCGGAGTCTTGTTCTTGTTGTTTTGAGGATTTCAGACTGGTGTATATGTCATGACTGTATATGTTATTTTGCTCTTTTTGTAAGACTTTCATATGTAATTATATCAGTTCGTCCTTTGTATCCTCTTCTTGCACTGTTAGTTTTATGTTTCTGATATTTACAGCTTCCGCGTACTTGTTTGGCACGTGTGAATGTTCCCTTGTGCGTGTGCATTTAGACTCGGTCTACGTGTGCATGCACGGGAGTACGTGTGTCATTAGGTTTGGCTTTTGCTAACCCCCGAACCCTGGGCTCGGGTTGTGACACCTCATCAATAAAACCCCATCCAGTACTCTTCAGTATCAAACTCCAATGCAAACATTGACCACTCTCCTCACCATGCCATCCACACCAAATCTTGAACCACGTGTCTTTGGCTGTGCTGCTTATATGCAGGTATATCCACATCAACATAACAAACTTGATCTATGTGCCCCACATTGTGTTTTTGTGGGGTATTCTAACACTCAAAGGGGCTATAAGTGTTTCCATCCCCCTACTCTGACCTTGTATGTTACAGCAGATGTTACTTTCCACGAGAGTAAGTACTATTACTCAGGGGGAGATTCCGCGCATCCCCTGTAGGGGGAGAGCACGATCTTTGCAAAAGATACTCAGAATCAGATCATCCAAATTCCACAAAGTGTTTTAGATCAGTCTATGTTAGAGCAGCTTCGGATAACACCTGGGGATGTAGTGACTACTGACTCACCAACTACGGAGGTACAACAAGAGCAAGAGCTACAAGAACTCGAGACTCTAAATACTTTCCCTCATATAGTTCCTCCTACAGTATCACCACCACTCATCTAATCAGGTCCTGAAGATCCTCCGCAGGTAACTGAACATACAAACTCACACTCTAGCACTTTACCTAAGTCGAGTCATACAGGTAACACAAGTTATCAATTACCCCCTCATACGACTAGAGGGATCCCTAGACAACAATATGACCTTGACCCTAAAGCAACGGTTAAATACCCTATTGCTAATCACGTGTCTCTACATAGGCTATCTCTGTCATGTGCATCATTTGTATGTCAATTATCCATTATTTCTAATCCAAGTAACGTGCAAGAATCTCTGAAAGATCACAGGTGGACTCAAGCAATGAATGAAGAAATGGAGGCCCTCTAGAAGAATTCCACTTGGCAGATGACTACATTCCCTAAAGGGAAGAGAACAATAGGTTGCAGATGGATATATACAGTAAAGTTAAGGCAGATGGTACCATTGAACAATGCAAAGCAAGACTAGTGGCAAAAGGTTACACTCAGACTTATGGGATTGACTATAGAGAGACCTTTGCTCCTGTAACGAAGATCAACACAAGTCGGGTGCTTCTTTCTTTGGCAGCAAACCTGGACTAGCCATTACATCAGTTTGATGTCAAAAATGCCTTCCTACATGGAGATATAGAAGAAAAGTCTATATGGACCCCCCTCCAGGATGCAAGATGGAGTCCAGTCAGTACAACATGGTGTGTAAACTAAGAAAGTCTCTTTATGGATTGAAGCAATCACCAAAAGCATGGTTTAGAAGGTTCAACAAATCAATGAAGAATTTCGGTTACAAGTAAAGTAGCTCAGATCATAATCTTTTCTTGAAACATAGGAAAGGTAAGGTCATTGCCCTGATTGTGTATGTCAATGACATGGTGGTTACAGGGAATGACCCAAAGGAAAAGGCAGTTTTGCAACGTCATTTAGCTAGTGAGTTTGAGATGAAAGATCTTAGAGCTCTGAAGTATTTTTTTGGAATTGAAGTGGCTTATTCAGAACAACGAATACTTCTATTACAACAGAAATATATCCTTGATATTTTGACCGAAATTGGAATGTTAGCTTAACAACCAGCTGATACTCCAATGGAGGTGAATCATAAACTTGGTGAATATCTTGACCAAGTACCCACCAACAAAGGAAGATATTAACGTCTTGTTCGTAAGTTGATTTATGTATCACATATTTGACCTGATATAGCACATGCAGTGAGTGTAGTGAGCCAGTTCAAGCATGCACCAAGTGAGGCACACATGGATGCTTTGAATCGGATTCTAAAATCTTTGAAGTCAGCTTCTGGAAGAGGATTGATGTTCTCAAAGCATGGTCATTTAAATGTTCAAGGGTACATTAATGCAGATTGGGTTTGTTCTGTTACTGACAGGCGGTCAACATCTGGATACTTTGCTTTTGTAGGAGGCAATTTAGTCACTTGGTGCAGTAAAAAACAAAATGTGGTGTCAAGATCGAGTGTTGAAGCAGGATATCGGGGTATGGCACATAGAGTATGTTAGCTACTTTGGATAAGGAATTTGTTGAGGGATTTGGGATTCAAACCCAAGCATGCCATGCAACTGCATTGTGATAACAAGGCCTCAATAGACATCGCACATAATCCAGTGCAACATGATAGGACAAAGCATGTTGAAGTTGACAAACATTTCATCAAGGAGAAACTCAAGGTCAAGATCATTGAGTTACAATTTGTTAAATTCGAAGATCGACTTGCAGATGTCCTCACCAAAGCAGTCACCGGCAGAGTTTTTCACAACTCACTTAGCAAGTTGGACATTGATGACATATATGCCCTAACTTGAGGGGGAGTGTCAAATGAGCTGTGCATTCCTAATTAGTCGTAGAGGACAAAGTCAACTAGGCAAGATTATACGATCAAAATTATTCACTGTATATATTGTTTCCTAGAATAGCGTTCCAGCCTAAATACACACCATCTGTGTATAGATATAAAAAATATACATATATTATTTTTTCACCCAGTTTGAGACTAGTGTCGTCAGTATATTTTCCGCTTTACCAACAAGATAAGCTGCTTTCCTAACTCTCAATTCCCGCACTTCAATTGAGCTGCTAATACATTCCCTGTATATCATGTGTGGTAAGTTGGTAAGACAAGCAGCCGATAAATAAGCTATTGTTGATTGTAACCATTCAAACAATGTCCCATCCATCCCAAATTTGTCCTTGTAGTCCTGCAGTATAGTTTGGCCTAGTCTGTACATTGAATTGGCTGCTAAAATCCTAGGAGGCCAGTTCAGAGGCCTTATCTGTTTCCCATGCCTGGTGGCGGCAAAGTCCAAAACATGTTTCTTTCCAATCTCTCCCAGTTTTGCGATTAGAGTCTTTGCAGATTCTTCTCCAAATGCCAATTTGTGAAGATCCTCATCCAGCTAACGATCGTGAAGATCTACACATACCCAAACAATATCTACTGCTGCCTTCATATTAGTAAATTCTTTTCTGTACAAGTTACTTTTCCATGATTCTTGCACACATGAGGCCTTCATTTACACCGGAAAGTAGTGATTTCATCATTTTACGATCAACATTTGGAAGTGCAAAAGCAATGCTTGTGAGGGTCGCCACGGGCAGAGACCAGCAGTTGGGAGGATTCTCAGAGATTATTGAAGGAACATTGTCACTATCAAATTCAGCCACTCCCTTGTAACCTCGTGATCTAGTAGACTTTGTTAAAAGATCAATCAAATGAGTAGGTTGTTTCTTTTTACCCTTGTGAATGCATTTCTCTGTAGCCTCACAGCTCTTTCTCATGATCATCTGGACCAAGATGCAATACAAAGTCGCACAGGTTTGGATTTTGGCCGGGCATACTCTCCAATCCTAGTCCTCCGGAAGAACTCCCAATCGGTATCAACTTCCTTTTGTAATTTGGTGCGGTTGAAGGATGGCAGCATCTTGCTGAACAAGCAGAGAATCAGTGCTGAAGCCATGCAGATGAATTTCCTTGCTATTACTACTGCAGTCTGGATTCCTATGAGGAAGTCGAGAATCCAATGTCTTGAAACTTGGACAACCTTCCTACAAGTACTACTACTTATACTGAAGGGTAAAAGGCTCTCTTTCCAATCCTCTAACCTTTTAACCCAGTACCACTCCACCTTAAGCTCATCTCTGCAACGCCCTTTTCCTGCCATATGGCATCTCAAGCCAATAGAGTGGAACCATCTGAAAGCAGGGGCAATGGTACCTGCTGCAACTGCCATACCCTGAGGAACTAAAATCAGAGCAGTAGACCACTTGTAATCAGATTCACCACAGCAGAAGTTCATGGACCCTTTAGTAAGTGATTATAGCTACAGCTTCCACCAAAATCAAAGAACTTAGTATGCAAAAAGCTCCTGAAGCAGTGCAAGTGACCGACCGCGCCTGGACATACTGAGGAGCACTGGTATGAGCCATCATCCAATACGTCTTGACATCCTCTCTAAGTTTTGTGACCGAGAACCTCTCCATCCTTACAGCCTCATAGCACCGACCACCTGAAGCCTGTTGATATTTCAACTTGTATCGGCATTGCAGTATTTTCTTGGTAGTGGGAACTGTCAAAGCAGAGAAAGCCAAAAGCACAAGCAGAAGTAGCATGAAGAGCATGATTACTGCGTGTTCTGGTATGAAGGCATAGATTACGCCAGTACCCATCTGAATTCCGACGTTGATCACGATTGTTACAACGAGAATTGCCAAGGCTACGATGTTGGCGAGAAGTTCAGAGTCTTCCATCTTCCCAAAGGATGGCATGGAATTGGAAATGACAGTGCAAAGCAGGACCGTGCTGCTGAGTTTGGTGAGCTGGTCTTGGCTGCGGGGCATGGAGGTGTTGAGATCAGAAGGCAGTTTGGTGATGATGGAGAGGAAGGTGAGGGAGGTGGCATTGATGGAGAAATATCTGCAAGGAAACCAGAGCTTTCCCCGACGGATTCCGGAGTAGGCATCTGCAGCCATGGCAAGGAAGCATAGCAGAGAGGCTAGTGCCACATTGAGGCCAATCCATGGCAGGGGCTCGCTGAATTTTGAGTCATCAACAACACAATTGATGCTGCAGCCGTGCAACCCCATCTCTCTTGCTCCTCTTCCCTCCTTTTCTCTTCCTTTATCATTCCCTGTGTTTGCACTTGTAGTCAACTGTTTTTTGTATATTCTGTTTTTGAAGTGGTCGGCCTTGTCAGCGGTCTGTTTGCAAGTGGTTCATTGGTCTTTTCTTTCTTTTTTTTTTCCTGTCTTGACTATCGATTTTTTTCCAATGTTGATGATGCAAAATTCATAGGGGTGCTGTAAAAAACCCTGGTTTTCTTTTTACGAGTATGCTTAGTTTGTGTGGGGGCCACTTGGGTGTAGGTCAAGCACTGTGATATGATATGGATAGGAGTTTGACCAAATATTAATGATCAAATCATCTAGACTCCTTATTTTTTGGAGCCTTAAATTTCAGCAATTTTTAAGTGTATCCTTCCGAATTTATTATGATTTGAACCATATTATGGTTCACATAGACACAAAATGGTTCACATAGACACAAAATGGAGATAAATGGCAATCTATGTGGGAGCTGTGCTAGCGCAGCTCGAACCTTCAACCTTCAGGTGAAAACTTTGGTCTTAAGCAAGCCAAGCTATCTCTTAGGATTTTCCTTCCTCTTAAGAGTCCAATTGATGAGGTGAATTTCTGAGAAATTTGAGTGTGTTTTTCACAAGGTTTTAAGGGAGCTTGGAATATTTCAAAAGAAAACAAAAAGAATTTACATGAAACCTCCCTTTCATAACGTGGGCAAGGGGGGTAGAGCCTGGTTAGTCCTCAAATACATTATATATCTCAGGAAGGGCCTTACACTGCCCCTTTTTTCAACCTAATTAACTGAGGTTAATGGGAAGAAACGCCACGAACCATTAATAAAAAAAATAAGGTGTTCCCCCTCAGCCAATTGCCATGGTGAGCTTCTTCAACTTGATGGCTTACAACACTTGAGAAGGTCTCCAAAAAGACAAGCTGATTGCCCTAAGGGCCTCAACAACTTGCCATGCAGATGTAGTTAAGGTGGTGGCTTAGTTGGTTTGTGCCTTAAATTTGCTCTTTAAGGTTTAAATTTTGACTCCTGCCCCTTACGTTTTCTAGGTACTATATGTGCGGCCATGTATGTACTCCCTAGGAAATAACCCATGCTCAACAACTTACCATGCAGATGTAGTTAAAGTGGCGGCTTAGTTGGTTTGAGCCTTGAGTTTGCTCCTTAAGGTCTAAATTTCAACTCTTGCCCCTTGCTTATTCTAGATAATATGTGTGCGGCCGTGTATGTACTCTTTAGGAAATAACCCTTGCTCAACAAAATTAGGTAACCTCCGGGTTAGAGGCCAAAGATTCGAAGGCTAGGCTGGGAAGAATGCGTTAATCATAAAAAAAAAAAAAAAAAACTTACTGTGCCGATCTTATGCAACTTAAAATCCTATAGACAACTAACAAGGTTTGTAAAAATATAAGGTGATCGCATCTCATTGACTTACAGTGCTAAGCTTTTGCAACTAGAAACCCTATAAAAAAAATTTAGAGAATGAAAGGTTTGTAAAATACCGAGTTGCCGAAAAAGAAAAGGAGAAAATGTTTTTAAAAGGTCTTTGTTGCGCTTGCAATTCTAGTGGATGATCCTCTTGGTGTGATGCACGCACATGCGTGTGGAGGAGTTAGGTCAAAAGGGACAATGTAAAAGTCCTTCCTGGGATATATCATGTATTTTAGGACTAAAATTAAGGTTTTGGATATTCAAAGATTTTTCTCGTAATTTACTATAGTTTAACTTGCTTTAGAGGGTGCTTAGTGGCATCAGTTTTTATTCTTCTCTGGGCCAGGTTTGCTAGCAGCATCTTGACTAAACTTCATACAAGGGCAGATTCAGATTGTTGATTAAGGCCACCAGTGTTGACCACCTACATCTCATGACTAACTATTAATCTTGAGGACCATCTCTGTTCTGATAAAGTAGGAGACCAAAGAAAAGACCAATTCATTAGGTTCTATTCAATGGATCCATTAGAATCCACCTTCTTAAGTATAGTGTGCCCTAGTCTTTTCTGGATTGTTCTTGGTCAAGTCAATTGACTACTCCTGTGTTTACGAAAGGAAACATGTAAACTTCAAATATTTATTATTTGGGATGCATGTTTGTGGTGGCTCGTCTGTTTCCACCAAATAGATTCTGGTATAACAGGCTTAGGTTTTCAACCATTAGACTGTAATTCTGTGGAACGAGTTCGCGGAAAATTTTAAACCAAAGTTTCACTCCAACAGTCCATTCTGTTGTGTCAAAAGTATAATACAAATTGCTAGATATGGACTAGAGTCAGATTTTAACAAATGCCTACTATGAAAGCCTTCTGGCCCATAGTTGATGGTAGGAGTTATTTGGTTTGACATTCTCAACATAATCAACAAATGGATCGATGCTAACCCGACCTGAGCCCACACGATCCCTACCGACCCATTGCCACCCATATATGTGAGGTCATTGTTATATTTATTTATTTATTTTCCTAGGTTGGCCTACTTAAGTAGGGCAACTAGCTAAGAGTGACAGTATCAACTGAAGACCTAGGATTGAATTCCTGAGCATATGTGTGATATCGAGGCACCAGAACTACTCAACTCTTCGTGCATTGGTGAGGGCAGTGTTCTATTTTAATTTCTTTTTCAAAACTGAGATGTTGGAAATAAGAGACAAACATCCATTAGAAAGGGCCTTTTCGGACATTTTGTAGCCAAGTTCACTGCTTGGATTTACTAGAACCAGTTTCAAAGAATGACTGTCCCATGAGGCCCAATAGAAGAATGAAAACCAATATGGTTTAAGGCATTTGAAGGGTCCTACACAACCTACCTCTGTGTTTTGGCTTTATGCCATGCAGGAAATTTTGTCCATGCCTAGAATTAAGGGTTCCGCTCTGGTAAAATGTGTGGATTAAAAATTGAGCACACTTAAATTGTTCAATGGTTATAAAGTCCAACAATAAGTTGGAGGAGGTCCCCCATTCAAAACTGTTTAGGGACCATACACGACATAAAGTGCTAGCGGGTTGTGTTGCGTATTGGAAGTTTTACCACTGATGAACTGTAAAGAGGATCTGCAGCTTCCTCGTCAGAAAAACGGAAAAACAAAAGAGCACAGCTCACATGCAAGGCTCCCGCGAGCAGTCATGGAACAAAAGAAGGTTACCGGAGTGCACCGAAACCAACTTTTCTTTGTACGTGCATTGAGCAATTTGATCGACTGATGCAACTTAAACATGTTCTACAGGGCACAAGAAACACATTAATAAAGCATGGTCTACACCACCCTGTCTTTCTCGAATATCTCATGTTTTTTTATGGAAAATTTTGAATTGTTGAATGTGGCCCGTGTTAAACCATACTTGTGGTGCTTGTAGGTGCGCAAAGACCCCCAGTAACTGGTGTATGAATACGTATCAGTTTCCACAATATTAATGCATGAAAGACACCCCAAAAAACCATTAAATCATAACCAACACAAATTAATGCAAGATCTTGAATAAATAATTACTAAAAACCTGTGTATACAATCAAAGATATCCTCAGATTGGTTAGAGCAATAGAAGGCAGAAATATTTACCCACCAGAAGTTTCGTTGAGTACAAACATACGCGAGTTTTCATATCCAAAAGATAGCATTTAATACAGTAAATACACAGCACAAATAGTCAGAGCACTGATGCAACGATATTTGAATATGATGAATTTTCAAGGAAAAGTGAAATGCGCTACACCACTTGATCCGCAGAGACAGGCTGCTGTAGTTGATACCATGTATTTTCAAACTGCTCGGTTCTGTTTGGAGCCATTCCAGTCTCTAGAGTCTTTTTACCCGCCTATCTGTATTGGTATATATGTTTATTCTGGACAGGACTCATACTTATTAATCTTGTTGAGTTCGAGAAGCAAATCCTGCAAACCATGCCACCCTCATAAGCTGCATTCCGAGAATCAGCACCCACCAAGACACCAGCCCTCGAATGCTCTCCACCATCCATACAGGTGCTCCGATTTCAACTCCCAATCTCAAGCCCCTCATCAGTTGCAACACCCTGTAAGCCTCATATACAACGGGAGTTACCAGCCACACAGGCGACTGCCAGTGCCATGTCAGCATCTCCGTCAGCATCTGTATAGACAGAAGCAAAAGGTAGGGGCCTAGCAGTACAGCAAATGAGATGAAGGGAAGCTGCGGTTGAAAAATGCCTTTGTTAGAGGCCAAGACTATCAACAAAGGGATGACAAAGCCCATTAGACTCGCACCCATGTTCCAGTAACTATAACTACGGGGTACTCGGATGTTGCATGATTGAGTTGGGCTCTTTGGTCGTGCACAAGCATCAGCCATGAGCAGAAACAAGGTTGCACCCATGTTAAAGATACAGTCAAGTCCGACCAAGGAGAGTAAGCCTGCTATGTTAGGGCCGATGAATACCGAAGACAATGGCAACCAGAGGGTTGGTACTATGCCTGTGGCAAGTAAAACTGAAGGACCCAGAAGCCACATTGGCCATTTAAGATGCTGAAACTGCAGGAGTGGCTCGCGTTTTGTGTCTTTAGCACCATCTTCATTCTCGGTAACTGAAGTTTCATCAGTGTCTTCACTGTCTTGCCCAATCAAGGACCGGAAGATGTTGTTTCCCTTGACAATGCTATGATTATCATTACTAGGAGCATATGTGAGAGGGGAGGATTCCCATGAGGACACGTCAGTGCATCGTAGACGTGGATGTTTGACATTAAACCTCTGTGGTGCGCTTGGAATTTTCCATGTGTAAGAGATTGGGCATTGCTTTTGAGGGATGGCATGGGCAACTATAGCAGGTGGCAGCCGACACAGAAGTGCCATTGCCTTGGTTGAATGTTCAGTAGCGTTGGGTAAGCATCATGTTCTCTGGTATTATAATTAAGAAAAGGTTAGCATACTGCTATGGCCATTTTGACGCTCAGGATCATATTATAGACGAAAAAATAAAAATCAACAGATCAAGTCAAAGGTCCATCTCATTATACACTGAGACGAAAAAGGTAATAATGGAATTTGAATCAGGTGAAAAATACTATAGATGATTTCCACTGAAAGATGATAGTTCAATTATGAAGTCTACATGGGAAACACTGAAATTCATGTAAATTTCTCAAGGACATGCAGAAATTTGAAGACAGCATTTCATTCAGTATGAAAAATATCAGACAGCAATCATGAATGGTCCACCACATGCAATTTCAAACCTATTAAGCATTTGGTAACATATCATTTGTCAAAAGATCCAAATTACAGTAACATTTTGTCGACGCCTACACATAATACCAAAAGATCGAAAGGAACTGCTACAGTTCATCAGTTCCATATCATACCAGTAGGAGGAAGAGCAGCAGCACCAGCACCAACAACAGAGGAAAAAAACAACAATTCATAAACAGATCCTTTTTTGACAAACCACATTTACAAGGTTTGGGTTGAATTGGCAGGATTGAAACTATGTTTAAAACATGTAAGAACTTTTAGAATAACAGATTGTTGTGCATGCGGAAGCACAAAACTTGCGAATGACAAACAAGATACACAAGAGACATATAAGGATTTACATGGTTCGGTAATGCACCTACATCCACACCAATAGAGCACCTTTTCATATTTTGACTCTCTTCGGACTCTAGGATTGCAGATTTCATCATATATATAATCTTCTCTTTCTCAAGCCCTAAGAAAGCGCTAGTACAATTACCAAAATACCCCTAACCCCAAACTTGGCCTGTGGCTAACCCAATGGACCAATCTAGACCAAATCAAACCAAGAAGTCCAAATCCTCTAACAATCAAAGACGACTTCTCTCCATCCGCCATGTAGGAATCGAAAACCCTAGACAAGTGTTTTCGCTTTTGACTTCCCAGCCTTTTCATGTGATAGTGTGACTCAAAAGATCCAAAGGCAAAATCACCAATCACATTCACAACCAAGGCTTGAATGCCAATTGTTGTGCACATGTATGTGAAAGACAAGCGACATAAGAGGATTTACGTGGTTTGGCAATGTACCTCCGTCCATGACAAAAGAGTACTTTTTCACATTTGGACTCTCTTCTTCTTCTTCTTCTTCTTCTTCTTCTTCTTCTTCTTCTTCTTCTTCTTCTTTTGAGAAGGAGAGATAACAGAAGTTAGATTAGACTAAGAGAACAATGCCACATAACATAACATACCCAAGGTGCTCTAATCATACTGCCAAACTCCGTCTTTTAACATTTTTTCTCACTTTAATGATAAATACGTAGACAAAGCATTTTGTGTGGTCTAAACATCCTCTTTGCCATCTTGATAAATTATAGGCTTACATCCTCAAGAAGTACATTAACCAATCCAATTTCCTTCACACATTGGGACCACTGTCAATTTTCTGTACAGTTGAATATAACGAGTCTTCATGCGGCTAAGGATTCCAAAGAACTCCTAGAGAGAAAGTGTTTTACCAGTTATCGGTGCAGAGCGTTTTTCAAAAAAATCTCTGGTGTATTTGATGTGTAAAATTTTAATAAGCCAGTGATCATCTCCTTATCCATTGGGAAGTTGCACACACGATATGGTCGTTTCTACTTTCTCTGTAAGGTGTAAGATTTTCGCAAAATAAACCTTAAGAGAACTGTGTGGATTGGGGAAAAAGTCCCATTTTGAAAAAAGAGGCAGATTTGAGGGAACTAAAAGGTCAATAGTTTGGAGAATCTGGAGGGCTATCCTAAAAGTGCTCAGAAATTCAAATTGCATGCCAAAGCCACCTGAGATTAGAGCTTTTACAGATTACAAGGATCTACTATACTTCCTTTCCAGGTCTGATTGGTATAAAAAGGAATCTTAAAAAAAAAAGCAGTAGTTTTGGCCATTCAAAAGCACTGAGGGTGTTGAAGAACATTATTTAATGGTCTTGTAAATCTTCACTGAGGACTCAAGAGTCACAAGACTCTTCAATGTCCTCTTGCCATCATATGCCAACCAGGAAAAAAAAAACTAATTAACCCTCAAAATCTCACAATTTGACACTAATTATGTGAACAAGCTCATTTGATGGTGAACAAAAAATAATTCTCACTTTCCAATGATCCAAAATTAACATTAGCAAGTTAATCCCATGCCATAATCAGAATCTCCCAACAAAATACAAGTTTAAATTTCCCATAATCCATAATAAAATCCCCATGCAAGCAAAATCACACAGTACATACAATCCATACAACCATACATAGATAGATTACAATAATCATACCAAGCTAACCACGTGGAAATCAAAACGGAACCCATATATCCAGTCTCCAGATTTATGGATTTCTTGTTCCCTATCAACATGTAATCGTTATGTTGATAAGATTTCAGGTGGAAAGGAATGGTAGGGGTACAAAAGAGAAGATGAAATCCAATCAAAGATTGAATTTTCTGGGGGGAAAAACTTGGGGCCCATCCAATCCATACCTTGAATTGATTGAAGATGCTTCAAATTAGGGTTTGGTGGTGTTGATTGGAACCTGAAACAAGGAGAAGAGTGTTGGAACTAACGATGCAGGAGCAAATTTCTTTACAACTGTGTCCTCCCTCGCATGTGAGTCCGCCACGGAGCATGAAAAATTGCCGCAACCATCCTGACCGTCTAAATTGTGGCCCTCACGCCCAAAAATATGCTGATTGAAGCAGCAGAATGGGTTAACCCACCGGTAAGACTAAGAGGCATCGGTTGGGTTGTTCTACCTCACCCACGCAGGCCTACTTTCCTCACTAGAGGACTCCCTCCCTCGTCTCACCGGAGGTCCACTTTCCTCACAAAAATGGCTGCCCACTATAGAGAGTAACTAAGAGTCTGTTTTATAATTTCACCTCTAACCAAAGTTAAGGTCAACTATCATTTTAAAACACACTAAATTAAAAAATTCAAATAAAAAACCCACATTTCAAAAAAATTCTTCTATCTTTTTTCGCCAAAAAGTCAAAAACTACTTCCTCATCTCACTAACTGATAAAAAAATTATCTATTTTTAACACAAAAAGTCAAAAAGTCACTTTCTTTTTTCACTTAAAGGCAAAATCACATCATGGGATTGATGTAACCCTCTCTTTTTTTAATCTTTTGAAATAACTATTCACCATACTTCACTCTATGAATTAAATTAACAAACAACCTCTAAAGGGTAAAAAAAAAACAATTTAGTCAATAGTCTTGATTGACATGCTCGTACATCATAAAGATTTTTCCTTCAAAGTTTATGTGAAACTCATTGCTTATTGTACAGATTGTAGTTGCCCGATTGATGATTGAAAGTATGCTATAAAAAGTTTTTACGGTAGGTATGTGAGAATAGTTCTTATTGGATTAAAGCCCTTTTATATATGCCTAAAACTTGAAGAAAAGGCACATTTGTGCAATACTTACAAAAGTTTTTTTAATTTTAGTTCTTGTTGGGCTGGCTATTAGATTGATTTCTTACCAGACATGATTCAAACATATAAAAAAAGAGCAAAAATAATAATTAATTAACTTAAGAAAAAAATAAAAGATAGGATATAAATTTAAAACCAACTTTATCGAATTAAAAAACACTGTAAGAATAATGAAGTCAAGGGTTCTAATCAATTATTCAAGGGGGATTTACTAAAAAAATCCCACTAAACATGGTTACTAAAATTGAGAACCCCAAATTTTTATATTATCGACAGAGAACCTCCCACCCATCTTTCCTTTTTTTTATTCCCATTTTTCCCTTCTTTTTGTTGATGTCAACATTCCTTAAAAAAGAAAAAAAGAAAAGAAATCAACATTTGTAAGAAAAGGAAAAAAACGAAGAGAGGAGAGAGGGAAATGCAGTGGGCAGCTGATCCTACCCTACCCAACATTAGAATTCATAATTTTTAAGTAGATTCAATGAAACCATATATTTCTTCTCTTCTCGTAACCTTAAATCAATTTTTGTATCAATTTTTGTTGACATCAATAAATTATTTGTTGATGTCAACAAGTAATCTGTTGACATCAACACAAACGCTCAGTTATACAGTTTCAATGTCCAGTTAATGTATCAGTTTTTATTGGCATTGACAAATTATTTGTTGATGTTAACAAATAATTTGTTGACATCAACATAAACGCTCGGTTATATAGTTTCAATAACTAGTTAATATATCAGTTTTTGTTGAAATTGACAAATTATTTGTTTATGTAAACAAATAATCTGTTGACATCAACAAAAAGAACTTCATCATTACAACTTAGCTTCCATATAACCATAAAAGACATCCGTTCAACCACCAAATATCCCTTGCATACATACATCCATCAATGATCCATACAATCACTAAAGATCCATACAATCATCAAAGACCCATCTACATGAAAATTAAACTATTTACAATGGGGAACAACATCCATAAAATTTACATACATTAGCAAAATTCACATAAAAATTTACATCAACATTCAAAAAATAACCATCAACTTTCCCAATCATCAACCCGTCGCATGTTGAATCCTTATCTCATGCAACTTTCTTTGTCTGCTAAATTGTTGGACTAATAGTTTGTATCTATAACATAGCATGTCCCGATGAGTGAGTTAAACGTTGCGATTGAGGATGGTGTGGTCTACATATGCCATTACAAAGAATCTACAATCATGTGAATTCTCTTGTAGAGGAACATTCTCCACTAATGCCTTCTCCAATCTTTGGATTTTTCCAATTAAAAGAAGTGAGATTACCACTCTGCTAAGTAATCTGCATAATCAAAGATTATTGTTAGATCACCCTCAATGACAACAAGAATAAGTATAAATGTCATTTAATGTAAAACTCACAAATTCAAACATAAATTTCAACCACTTGGGGTGTTCATGCCCAAGTCAGACCACATGCCTATGTCAAGTATAGCTTTCGGTGTTGACTTTGGGTTGACTCATAGGTTTGATAGAGGTGGCTTAGATAACACATGAATAACCATAGTAGTAATCAAATGCTAGCTAGATAAACTAAGATTTGTTTGTTTGTATAGAATGCATATGAATCAAATGGAAAGGAATTAATGTCATTAGTGGTTTATTATTAATCAATGTGGTTAAAAGATATATTTGATTCTGTAAAATTGAAGTCTCGCATTAAAGAAGTATATTATTTCTCAAGGTGAAGATTACTTTGTAGCAACAATTTTATTCCAATATGTAAATGAGTCAACGTTGAACTCATAATGTATTGACAAGCTTTACCAAGCAAGGGCTACCTCCTTATGGATGGCCAATGCACTATCCAAGAGTTGATGATTGATAGATCACAATAAATTTAACAAGGCTAATGATTAAGGGCATATAATTTATGTTACTCAAAATCCCTTTGGACAGTTTCAAGATCCATTCTAACATAGCCTGGTGTTCAAACTTCCAAAAGAACTAAAACTTGGATGGAGTCCTTCCACATGGCAAAAAATGTATCATGGCATTCCTCATTATTTTTTTCCACACAAGGAAGATGACTTGCAAATCCACATCAAATTGAGGCTATCTTATATATTTGTGGTGGAAGCTCCCAAAGATTAACAAAAATCAATTTTTTCACTCATGGCATGAGTTACATCCACTATCATCATCATAACCTTATCCCATTTCTTTTCATTGGCCCCTAATGGCCATGGAACGCTTGGAACCACACACTTATCTCCTAACTAGCTAGGTTCAACTTACCAGGGGCTTCTTAAGCTTACTTTTCAATAAAACCGTACCACTACATCATGCAAGTATTTGTGACCATTACAAGTTAAATGCCCATGAAACCAACCATGTTAAAGGACTACTTGATACTAATGTTCCACTATACTAAAAGGATTATTCCTAAAAGTTGGTCATTCTTCTATCCCCAAGTGACCACCATTAACACCAACAAAAGGACAACAACATGGCAAAACGGGTTGACTATCTCATTGAGCTCCCTCCATAAGCAAAGGACAACAACAGAGCAAGCATTAGTACTAGTTTTCTTTCACTACATCAAAACAAAATAGGGGTCACTCGGTCATTGTAATTATATTGTCAAAAAATGAATAAAACTAGATAAATTTAGTTTTCAAGACATTGTAACCAAGAACATATGATTCAAACACATCTCAATCGATTTGTAAACATAATTAAAAAAAGCTTATGGAATAGTCAAACTCTTCGAATGAAACTCGAATAACCAAATCAAAATCTGCCTTAGCCATAGATTTTTCAAATAAAGAGATGAGGTGAAAAGGCCCCCAAAACCCTTCTCCAAATTAAAAAACATAAATGAATGAAACAAGGATTTTACCTTTAAATAAGAGCTACCTCAATATTCTAAATATGAGAGGGGTTTCACAATCAATGGCAATAATCCAGAAAAATCAAATCATCAAGCACTAATTACTGAGGCAAAGCAGCAAACTAAAGTATGAAGTGGGTCGGTTGGAAATGACAAAATAAAAAAGGTGGGTCTGCCACTGTAAGTGTTTGTCTCACTTCAATGAGTGAATCAATGGTCAATCACAAGAACCAATCAAAGCCCCTAAACCCCAACAAACTTCAACAAGCACCAAAATTAAAATGATTCTATCCATCATTGGAATGGGAAAACAAACAAAACCCATTTCATAATAGACAATCCAACAATACCCTAGAGATTAAAAAAAAGAAAAAGAGAGAGGGTACTGCAAATTTTGATGGGAGCTTCAAGCTCGAGGAGATTGGGCTGCTGCATGAAGATTTCCTTGGTTACAACACAGAGTTGGCGGATCTCCAACTCTGAGATCTGCACTTGCCTCCATGGCTTGCTCCCTCTGACTTCTAGAAGGCGATCGATGACATCATCCGGAAGTCTCCAGGAGCAACGCCAAGGATTTGGGCAAAGGGAAGAGAAGGCGTAGAAGCAAACAGTGGAGATTTGAGGAGGAAGAGAAGCAGATTGTGGAGTGATGCTAGGAATTTGGGTGAAGGGAAGTGTCACGACCCGAGCCCAGGGACCGGGGGTCAGAGGAAGGTCTAACCAGTGACACACGTACTCCCGTGCATGCACACCTAGACCCCGTCCAAACATGCACACACAAGGGATCAATCACACGAGCAAAAGACTGAACGCGGAAGCTGTACGTATCAAGGCATACCACAAATATACCAAAAGACATAGGAGATTACAAAACGACATACACTGATGATAAGAACAAATACATGAACGTATGACAATAGAGCGGGCTTACAACAATCCAAAAATCAAAATACAGGTATTACTCAAGGCCCACTTCACAAGTACAGAAAATCCCCTCAATAGACGCCAACACAAAGAATGGGGAAAACCAAAATGATGCAAACCGTACTCTGGAGGATGGATCAAGTCCACTCCTCTAGGCCGGAGGGGGCCTCGCGAGCCTCTCCTGCAGTCGGGTCGACCGACGCAGGATCGGAAGAGGGATCTGAGCCTGCAACACACAAGACGAACACATAAGTACAACGACTTAGCAAAGTATAAGCCAACAAGAAGATAACACGAATCGTGTCTAATACTGAATAATACTGAACAATAGTCATGATGCAATATCCATAGAAACCATGATCGTATACTAAGCAAGTGTGCAAATGCATAATGAATAAGCATGCTATCAGAATCACAAACAGATAACACTCAAAGTGGCAACTACATTGGCCATTTTCTCCCTTACGAGAGCGGACGGAATGAGAACACCAGCGACCGGGCCAGGGCACGCATGGGTCTCTAGTTCCCGGGGTCCGGAGTCCCAGGACGGAAACACTCTGCAGAGGCAAACACATAAACTACACCAAAGTCAACCCCGTCGGGTATCCTAAGGCTGAGGCTCAGTAGTGCCAATACCAATCACAATCAAATAGCTGATGCACCTCGATCACTTATTACTTATCACTTATCACTTATCACTTATCACTTATCACTTATCACTTATCATACTGAACGAACAATAGGAAGTGCATCACATAACTGATACTGAATGCAAATACTGCATGCACATAATACGGATACTGAAGCTGATACGAAATGCAAATCATACGGACACTAACTGGTACTGAATGTACATAAACAAGTACAAGAAGTGCTGACACTAAGTAGCAATCACAATCACTGACTCATAACTGATGCAAGTACTCCAGTGGAGCAACGGTAAACATAATACACAATAATAGAATGGTTCCGCCCGGGCTTCGCTCTGGGGTTGCTGCATTTCCCACAGAATCGAAAGGTCCAGCGCAGAACACATAAGAGGGCATAACCGAAATCAATATGCTGTACAATTCAGAATGCTTATACGAATCAAGGTCAATTACAAACCAATCCTACACTAATTATCCAGTGCTTCTAACCGTGCATGTTGATGTAGTTTTAAGATGTTCGATGCACCATTGTCTAGTGTTGCAGTGTCTGGAGTGTGCACCGAAGTCCCTTAAACCAACACCCATGGGGAGGTGCTAAACATCTGGATAACCAGCATGAATGATTCACAGCCCATGAGATCATTCACGTCAGTCAAACATTCCATTGGGCATGTCCAGGTTAGCTACATTCTAACATGAAAGTCCTATACGGTCGTTTACTTAAACCTAGTCCCTTTTCATTCAATTCTCAGGGTCTCACGGTGTAGCCGTAGGTAACCTTACGGCTTAGCCGTGGCATCTTACGGCTTAGCCGTAATATGCACTGCGGCTGAGCTGAGGTTCCCCAGATATCCATCCGGATTTACGGCTCAACCGTATTTTGCTCTACGGCTCAGCCGTATCCTGGTCCACGGCTTAGCCGTAAGCCAATGTACGGCGTAGATCAGGCTGGACCGTAGAAGAACGTCAAATTGCCAACATCCAGTTATTTTCAGCTAACAGTCTGTACTGCTCTACGGTTAGGGTTACGGTTGGGTCTCGGCTTAGCCGTAAGCCATTTTACGGCTTAGCCGTAGCACATTTCACGGCTTAGCCATGAGTGCACGGACTCATTTTTCCTGAACTTGTTACAGTCATACAGAAAGTGTGCGAAATGGCTGGAAACCGAAAGATAACAGTGAAATGAACTGAATGGGGCTGTCTAATACTGAGAAACACAATAAAGAACAAGAACACAACAATCAAATCACTATCAATCGATGTTCATACAACTTGGGCTTATACTTGCCTCACGGACGAAATCCACACGCTGATTGGCTCAGTCCACCGGGATCACACACACTAACGAGCTCCTTTCTTCCTCCCTCAAGCACAGAAACAGAAATGGAGAAGGAGAGAAAGAGAGCTGTCGAGAGAGAGAGAGAGAGACGAACAGAGAGCGAGAGAGACGATCGAGAGAGAGATGGAGTTGGTGGGGATATTTATAACTTAAGTTGAGCCAAATTTGCAAACAAGTCCAATTAGCTTATCCAATTATCAGTTTGAGTCAAATGACGGTCCAACGAGAGCAAATGAACTCATTCGGATCCAAGACAGTTACGAAAAACGACAAGCTCAACGAAATACACGCGCTGACGTCAAAATGACGCAAAACTGACAAGGTCAATCAAAAGCCAAAATTACGAAAAAGGGCTCAAACTAACTAGACCAAGTCAAACTCAACCCAAACAATCTCTCTACAACTCAAACCAAACAGAAACAAAATCAAAACACTCTTAGCGATAAAACACACGCAATTACCCACTAAACCGGGTCAGCTCGGGTCGGAGTGTTACATCCTCCCCCACTTGGACATCATTCCGTCCTCGGAATGAAAGCGTACCTGAGCAAACAGATAAGGATACTGACGCGCCATCTGATCTTCTAATTCCCACGTGGCTTCATCAGGTCCATGATGTTCCCAAAGTACCTTGACCCATCGGATAGTCCTCGTACGCAAGAGCTGTTCTCTGGTCCCAACAATACGGAGCGGACGCTCAACGTATGACGCATTCGGTTGCATCTGGATGTCATCGTATCGAATCACGTGCGTCGGGTCTCGAACATACTTGCGAAGCATAGACACATGAAAAACATCGTGTACTCCTGAAAACTCCACGGGTAGAATCAGTCTGTACGCTAGATCACCAATCCGACTCTTGATCTCAAATGGACCTACATATCTTGGCACTAACTTGCCTTTTTGACCGAATCGTACCGTACCTTTCATCGGTGAGACCTTCAAGAATACCCAATCTCCAACCTGAAATGTCAAGGTTCTTCTGCGCGTATCTGCATAGCTCTTCTGTCTCGATCGGGCAATCTTCAAATTGTCAATAACTTTCTGAACTTTCTCTGTAGTCTCAGCAATGATCGTCGGTCCGTGAAAACTCCTTGTTCCAACTTCTTCCCAGCAAACAGGACTTCTACATTTCCGTCCATACAAAGCTTCATAGGGTGCCATTCCAATACTCTCGTGGAAACTATTATTATACGCAAACTCGCACAACGAGAGATGCAAATCCCATTCTTTCTCGAAATTCAGCACACTGGCCCGTAACATGTCCTCAAGCGTCTGAATAGTTCGTTCCGACTGTCCATCAGTCTGCGGGTGATACGCCGTACTAAAGCTCAACTTCGTTCCCATGGCTTCCTGAAATGCTCTCCAAAATGAAGAAACAAAGCGGCTATCTCGATCTGACACAATTGACACGGGCGTACCATGTAGTCTCACGATCTCATCAACGAACTTCTTCGCCATCTCGGAAAATGTCATGCCTTTCTTGAATGGAAGAAAATGGGCTGTCTTCGTCAGTCTGTCCACGATCACCCAAATGGCACTGTTCTTCTTGCTCGTCAGGGGTAAACCCGAAACAAAGTCCATCGAAATGTGCTCCCATTTCCACTGGGGAATGTGCAAAGGATGTAAGGAACCTGGAGGTCTCTGATGGTCAGCTTTCACCTTCTGGCAAGTCAAACATCTGGCAACAAACCCAGCAATTTCTCTCTTCATGTTGTTCCACCAGAATCGGTCCTTGAGAGCTCGGTACATCTTCGTATTTCCAGGATGCATAGAATAACGTGCATGGTGTGCTTCTGTCATCAAACTCTCTTTCAAGGCATCTACTGCTGGCACACATAATCTGCTCCTGAAATACAAAACATCACCCTCCAAACGAAAGTCTGGTCGATCTGCAATGCTATCTCGGATTCGCTTCAACATCGCATCTTCAAACTGCTGGTCTTTAATACGCTGAATAATATCAGGCTGAAAGCTCACTGTACTGGCAAGTGTCAAACCATTCTCCACTAATTGCAGTTCCACTGGTTGTGCATGTCTCACAAAATAGAGGCTGTCCAAAGCCTGAAGAATCTCCGACTTCCTACTCAAGGCATCTGCAACAACATTGCCTTTCCCTGGATGATATTTGATGGGGAAATCAAAATCCTTGATCAACTCAAGCCACCTTCGCTGTCTCATATTCAACTCGGACTGCGTGAAGAGGTACTGTAGACTATGGTGATCTGAATGCACTTCAAATGTCACGCCATACAAATAGTGTCTCCACATCTTCAACGCAAAAATGATGGCTGCCAACTCTAAATCGTGCGTAGCATAGTTCTTCTCGTGCTCCCGAAGTTGTCTCGAGCCATAGGCAATCACTTTGCCATGTTGCATCAAAACGCATCCCAAACCGACTCGAGAAGCATCTGAATAGATCATAAATCCTTCATGCCCATCTGGTAACGTCAAAACTGGAGCCGAAGTAAGCTTCTCCTTCAACATCCGGAAATGGTGCTCACACTCGTCCGTCCACAGAAAAGGAACATTCTTCCTGGTCAATCAAGTCAACGGGGCTGAAATCTTGGCAAAATCTTGAATAAAGCGACGATAATATCCAGCTAATCCAAGAAAACTCCGTATCTCCGTCACAGTCCTTGGGCTGGGCCAATTCATCACTGCCTCTACTTTCATCTGATCCACTGCCAACCCATCTCGTGAAATGGTATGACCAAGAAAAGCTACCTGCTCGAGCCAGAAATCACACTTCGACAATTTGGCATATAAACGATGTTCTTTCAACAACAGTAAGGCTCGACGTAGATGTTCCTCATGCTCCTCTGGGGTCTTCGAATATACCAAAATATCATCAATAAAGACCACCACAAATCGATCCAGAAAAGGAGCGAAGATCCTGTTCATCAAAGCCATAAAGGCAGCAGGCGCATTGGTTAATCCAAATGGCATCACGAGGAACTCAAAATGTCCATACCGTGTCCTGAAAGCAGTCTTCATAATATCTTCTTCCTTCACCCGGAGTTGATGATACCCCGATCTCAGATCAATCTTGGAAAAATAGGCAGCACCTTGAAGTTGATCAAACAACTCATCAATACGCGGCAATGGGTATTTATTCTTGATCGTGACTTTGTTCAACCGCCGGTAATCTATACACATCCGTACGGTACCGTCCTTCTTCTTCACAAACAGCACTGGCGCTCCCCACGGCGACACACTCGGCCGTACGAAACCCTTCTCCAACAGATCTTGCAATTGCGTCTTCAATTCGAGTAACTCAGCAGGGGCCATACGATAAGGAGCTAAACTAATGGGTGCTGTACCGGGCACTAGATCGATCGCGAACTCTACATCTCGGACAGGGGGCAACTCGGGTACTTCCTCCGGAAATACATCCGGGAACTCACGTACTACCGAAATATCGCTCAACTGCTTCACCTCCTTCTTCTCCGAGACAAAAGCAAGAAATCCTGCACAACCTCTGCGTATCAAACGATCCGCCTTGCATGCGGAGATGACACGCCTCGGGCATCTCTCCTGATCGCCCTCGAAACGAAACCCCTTCGCAAAATCGAAGTAAATCGACCTGTTGTAACAGTTAACACAGGCACGATACCGCGCTAGCCAGTCCATTCCAAGGATCACATCGAAATCCAACATGGACAACAGAATCAAATCAACTGGCAGCTGGCGACCTTCAATCACCACGTCGCACTGAGAGTAGTATACACTACACTCCACTCTCTTGCCCACAGGAGTGGACACTACTAACACATAGGGTAGCGGCTGAGGGGGTTGCGGTAACTGTTCCGCAAAACGAGGGGCAACATAGGAACGCGTAGATCCCGAATCAAATAGTGTATGTGCTTCAGCTCGGGCAATGAGAACTTTACCTTCCACCACTTTTGCATCTTCTGCATGATCATGAGAGGCTGCATACACACGAGCAGTCTGACGCTGGGGCTTCTGACTCTGGCGAGACGGATGGGGGCTGTTCGAAGCTGCTGAACTGAGAGACTTGGATGACCCCATAGATCTAGATGACTGGAGAGGCCTAGCTGTCGGGCACTGAGCTATCTTATGCTCCCTCGATCCGCAACTCAAACAAGCTCCGGACTTCTTCCAACATCTCTCCGTCGGATGTCCCAATCCACAAAACTCGCATCTGCTCCCAGAGAAACTCGAAGTGCCTTGCTTCCCTTTCCATTTCTTCTGACTCTGTCCCCTGGAACTCACTGGTGCACTCCTCTTAAAGTCCATGGCTCTCTCTGCTAGGTGGTTGGCTTCCGCAGCGTGTGCTCTGTCGACCGCATCATCAAAAGTAGCTGGTCTCTGAAAGGCAGTCACAAAATTCGCGTATCTCGGATGTAGACCAGAAATAAAACGATTCACCTTCTTCTCCTCGGTATTGATCATGTCCTCAGCAAAATGGGACAACTGGGTAAAGCGGTGAATGTACTCCGAGACGGTAAGCTGCTGCTGCTGTAAGGCCAGAAACTCAACCTCCTTCACACGTCGAACATGAGCAGGAATGAACTTCCTTCTAAACTGTTTCTGGAACGTCTCCCACACTGTTTCACTCGGCATGGTCAGATAGGCTGTACTAACGCTCTTCCACCAGGTCTTTGCTACCTCTCGAAACATCGAGGCCGTAAGCAGAACCTTCTGCCGGTCATCACAAACAATAGTCGAGAAGAGATCTCCAGTATGCTCTAGCCACTGATCAGCCTTCAATGCATCTTCATTTCCATAGAATTCTGTGGCTCCACGTTTCCTGAATTTGTCGTATAACGCATTCGGATCGCTCTCCTTAGGCGGAAAGACCACTTGCTGCTCTGCAGGCCGAACTGGCGTTTGACTCTGTCGGTCTACGATCGAAACGACCTGCGCTTGCAAAGAATGGATCGCCTGTAGCATAGTCAAGAAGCGCTCATCGAAATTCACAAGTGGCTGTGGAGCGGCTGACCCACTCTCGTTATCTCCCTGATCATTGTTGTTGTGTGTTCCAGATCCCGATGCCATAGCCTGCAAAACACAAAAGTCAATCTGCTAACACACTCGATAACTCACACAGACTCACAAGACAAGGGGACCCACACAACAGTCCAGAACTGGACTACGAAATCTCACCACGTCCTATATGCCTACATGCTGACACACTAAGATAGAGACAATGCCCTGAGAGACAAAGCTCTGAGAGACAATGCTCTGATACCATACAATACGTATGTCACGACCCGAGCCCAGGGACCGAGGGTCAGAGGAAGGTCTAACCAGTGACACACGTACTCCCGTGCATGCACACCTAGACCCCGTCCAAACATGCACACACAAGGGATCAATCACACGAGCAAAAGACTGAACGCGGAAGCTGTACGTATCAAGGCATACCACAAATATACCAAAAGACATAGGAGATTACAAAACGACATACACTGATGATAAGAACAAATACATGAACGTATGACAATAGAGCGGGCTTACAACAATCCAAAAATCAAAATACAGGTATTACTCAAGGCCCACTTCACAAGTACAGAAAATCCCCTCAATAGACGCCAACACAAAGAATGGGGAAAACCAAAATGATGCAAACCGTACTCTGGAGGATGGATCAAGTCCACTCCTCTAGGCCGGAGGGGGCCTCGCGAGCCTCTCCTGCAGTCGGGTCGACCGACGCAGGATCGGAAGAGGGATCTGAGCCTGCAACACACAAGACGAACACATAAGTACAACGACTTAGCAAAGTATAAGCCAACAAGAAGATAACACGAATCGTGTCTAATACTGAATAATACTGAACAATAGTCATGATGCAATATCCATAGAAACCATGATCGTATACTAAGCAAGTGTGCAAATGCATAATGAATAAGCATGCTATCAGAATCACAAACAGATAACACTCAAAGTGGCAACTACATTGGCCATTTTCTCCCTTACGAGAGCGGACGGAATGAGAACACCAGCGACCGGGCCAGGGCACGCATGGGTCTCTAGTTCCCGGGGTCCGGAGTCCCAGGACGGAAACACTCTGCAGAGGCAAACACATAAACTACACCAAAGTCAACCCCGTCGGGTATCCTAAGGCTGAGGCTCAGTAGTGCCAATACCAATCACAATCAAATAGCTGATGCACCTCGATCACTTATTACTTATCACTTATCACTTATCACTTATCACTTATCACTTATCACTTATCATACTGAACGAACAATAGGAAGTGCATCACATAACTGATACTGAATGCAAATACTGCATGCACATAATACGGATACTGAAGCTGATACGAAATGCAAATCATACGGACACTAACTGGTACTGAATGTACATAAACAAGTACAAGAAGTGCTGACACTAAGTAGCAATCACAATCACTGACTCATAACTGATGCAAGTACTCCAGTGGAGCAACGGTAAACATAATACACAATAATAGAATGGTTCCGCCCGGGCTTCGCTCTGGGGTTGCTGCATTTCCCACAGAATCGAGAGGTCCAGCGCAGAACACATAAGAGGGCATAACCGAAATCAATATGCTGTACAATTCAGAATGCTTATACGAATCAAGGTCAATTACAAACCAATCCTACACTAATTATCCAGTGCTTCTAACCGTGCATGTTGATGTAGTTTTAAGATGTTCGATGCACCATTGTCTAGTGTTGCAGTGTCTGGAGTGTGCACCGAAGTCCCTTAAACCAACACCCATGGGGAGGTGCTAAACATCTGGATAACCAGCATGAATGATTCACAGCCCATGAGATCATTCACGTCAGTCAAACATTCCATTGGGCATGTCCAGGTTAGCTACATTCTAACATGAAAGTCCTATACGGTCGTTTACTTAAACCTAGTCCCTTTTCATTCAATTCTCAGGGTCTCACGGTGTAGCCGTAGGTAACCTTACGGCTTAGCCGTGGCATCTTACGGCTTAGCCGTAATATGCACTGCGGCTGAGCTGAGGTTCCCCAGATATCCATCCGGATTTACGGCTCAACCGTATTTTGCTCTACGGCTCAGCCGTATCCTGGTCCACGGCTTAGCCGTAAGCCAATGTACGGCGTAGATCAGGCTGGACCGTAGAAGAACGTCAAATTGCCAACATCCAGTTATTTTCAGCTAACAGTCTGTACTGCTCTACGGTTAGGGTTACGGTTGGGTCTCGGCTTAGCCGTAAGCCATTTTACGGCTTAGCCGTAGCACATTTCACGGCTTAGCCGTGAGTGCACGGACTCATTTTTCCTGAACTTGTTACAGTCATACAGAAAGTGTGCGAAATGGCTGGAAACCGAAAGATAACAGTGAAATGAACTGAATGGGGCTGTCTAATACTGAGAAACACAATAAAGAACAAGAACACAACAATCAAATCACTATCAATCGATGTTCATACAACTTGGGCTTATACTTGCCTCACGGACGAAATCCACACGCTGATTGGCTCAGTCCACCGGGATCACACACACTAACGAGCTCCTTTCTTCCTCCCTCAAGCACAGAAACAGAAATGGAGAAGGAGAGAAAGAGAGCTGTCGAGAGAGAGAGAGAGAGACGAACAGAGAGCGAGAGAGACGATCGAGAGAGAGATGGAGTTGGTGGGGATATTTATAACTTAAGTTGAGCCAAATTTGCAACAAGTCCAATTAGCTTATCCAATTATCAGTTTGAGTCAAATGACGGTCCAACGAGAGCAAATGAACTCATTCGGATCCAAGACAGTTACGAAAAACGACAAGCTCAACGAAATACACGCGCTGACGTCAAAATGACGCAAAACTGACAAGGTCAATCAAAAGCCAAAATTACGAAAAAGGGCTCAAACTAACTAGACCAAGTCAAACTCAACCCAAACAATCTCTCTACAACTCAAACCAAACAGAAACAAAATCAAAACACTCTTAGCGATAAAACACACGCAATTACCCACTAAACCGGGTCAGCTCGGGTCGGAGTGTTACAGGAAGCGGATCACGATCGAGGGATGAAGCTTCCCTTTTTTTTTTAGATTTCAGTAACTAGGGTTATGTGGACATCAACTAAAATGGGGTAGAATGGGAATAGAAAATAAGGATTTGAGCAAGAGGTCCTTTGTTGATATTATAAAAGTTTGAGGTCCTTAGCTATGGTTACCTTAATTAGTTGGAATTTTTTTGGAAAATCCCCCATTATTCAAATACTATTCTCAATCATAGAATCCTTATGTTTACATGAATATATAAGAAAGAGAATTTTACCAAAAAAATCCCCTTAGACTCTCTATAGACAAAAAAAGACTAAAATATATGTATTCACTGCAGTAGTCTCATAGGCCCTTTTTTGTTTATTTTTTTTTATCATTTTGCCGTGCGACAATATCCCCTCTCACTCACATATAGAGGATATCCCCTCTCATTTTTCCTTCTTCTTCATCTCCTCATTTTTCCTCTAACTCCTTGCACCTCTACCAAGTAACCCCCTTCCTGCACAACATTTTCCTTCATGATATGGTAACCTTATGGTCTTGGAATTGGGTGCAACTGGAGGCTTATTACCAAAACACTTCAGTATCACATATACTCATTTAAATTCATTATTTCCACATCCCTTTTTCTCCCACAACCTAAACAACCGCATCTAAACCCATTCATCTTCTTTGAGCCAAACGAATGAAACTTCACTCCCATCTCAAAGAACACACACACACACACACACACTCTCTCTCTCTCTCTCTCTCTCTCTCTCTCTCTCTCACCCCTCTTTTCACTTTTCTTTCTCTCATTTTCTTTATTCTCTTTTCATTCTTACTCTCTACAACCCACCTCAAGGTCACATTTCTTTATATAGCTAGCAATCAACTCTCAGTCATTTCATCAAACACCTTGCGAACATCACCTAAGCTGTCACACTTTCCATACCAATCGCCCAAGTATTCTACAAACAGACGTCTCGCTTAGTCATTTCACCAAACACCATGCGGGCATTGCCCAAGTATCATCATCTCATCTCATTCCCTATGCATGACTTTCCCTATCAATTCAATTAACAACATCTAAACCACCCTCAAACTTGTGATAAAAAATCTCTAACGTTTTTCTTTCACCATCATCTTCAAATTTACCCATCATTACCATCCAACCTTCGTCACCTGGTAACCACCATCCAAAAACAAAGTTGTTTTTTCATTTTTAAAAACCTTTTTTTCCTAAATCAAGCCAACATGACAAAATCTCCCTCAGCTATGAAGAAATAAAAAAAATGAGTAGGAATATCCCTGCTCGTGTATGCAGTTGAGCAGAATATCACTACTGGGCAAAAAAAGAAAAAAAGAAAAAAAAACCCCAAAAAGACCCTTGAGACTACTATAGTTGATATATATCTTTTAGATCATTATTGGTTTATTGTGAATCTAAGGGAATTTTTTCTATAAATCCTCTATAAGAAAATATGACGATGATATCATGTATATTTTACTCTAGTAGCCTCGACTTGAATTGGGATATTTCATCTTCCATGTGCCAACTCTAGTTGGATTAGGTTGGGCAAACCCACACATTTCGCCGGTTATGTTGGTCAATTTTGGTTGACCCACGTGAGTCGTCGGTCAATATGGGTTCGGTGGGGAGCACCGCAATGGACCCATATGTTGATCTGACCCGACACTTCAGCATTTTGGAACCTGGAATTTGAAGAATTTTGTTAGCTAGAAGTGACAATACTTAAGTGTAACATTTCGAGATCTTGCTAATCAAACAGGAAATTTGAAATTTTGGAGGGAATTCCCATCGCCAATACCTCTATAAACAAAAGGCTTCCTAAGCCCGTCTGGACTTCAGTCAAAATAAACTGATGATATTCGCCATGTGATTAAGTAATCTAGACCAAAGGTACTTTTTTTTTTCTTTTTGCCTAGTATCTCACTGACTGATGCTGCTAAAAATTTCAGCTTTGCCTGTTTGAATCCATAGAAGTCGATTGCAGTTGCAATTAATTTACCAATCTTAGTACCTTACCTATGTTTACCTTTAATTTGTTAAGGTGAACACAGCAAAAGAGTTCACTTATACATGATTCAAGTTCTTCAAATGCGTATTTCTCTATATTCATTTGACCTAGTATAAAAAAGTTACAAGCGTCAAAGCACCACAGATGACATGAATCAAATCCAAATGTCTTTGTTTTTTCACCTGAGGGACGTGCACAAGAATGGTGTGAGAATTTCAATTCACACCTTTTTCAAAAGCTGCAAAACACTTATAAGTTAAAGGCAGGGACCGGAAGTCCTGCGCATGATGTAAACTATGATGTATAATAGAAACGTGCCGGTCTTGATGGGTATACCAAAAGTCTTTTCCCTGAAGCTTTTTGAATCGTTTGAGGCATAACCTCCACCAGAAGTGCGGGATAGGTCGAGTGATACATCCTTTTATAAGTTACTTTTTACACTGCAATTGGTTAAAAAATGTTGGCGGAACAAAGGGTATGTGGTTCAATTTATGTAAAAAGAAAGTTAGGGACTAATAACGCTGGTTGATGGCATGAAATGATGAAAAACAAGGAACAAAGATAATCAATATCCTCTTTTGATGTTATTTTTTTAAGACATTAAAATACACGGAGACCAATCACGGGATCACCATCCCTTCTGCAGCCAGACATGGCCAGAAGCTTTAGGTGAGCAGACACCAGCCAAGGATAGTAGGTAAACTCCTTAATTTTAATTCTCCTACCTATCAAAGGTAAGACACCAATCCTCAGTTGTTTGCCATGAATGTTACTATTTCAGTTTCTGCCAGAGGAAATATATGGGACTGTCCTGGTGCTGTGTAAGTGTTTTTTTTTTTTTTTCTTTAAATGATACAGGATAGCCCCACAAAACCAATTGGTTTGGCATCCTTCTTATCTTTCTTTTATTTTTTTTAATAAATTGATTGCCCAAGTACCCTCAAAAGTTTTTTTGGCATTACCTGACATCTCCAGCAATCTCCAAAAAAGTTAAATGGTAAGTTTCAGTTGCTATATGATGTGAAGCTGAATGAGCTCATGAGCCTTTTCAACTGACTCTAAAAAGATAAGAGAGACAACGACTACTTTAGAATGAACAATTCATTCCCGACAAAAGCTTCTCTCCCACCATACATTGTGCAAAACAGACCCAGCTACAAAAAAAAATCCAAAAGAACATGAAAAAGTTCCCACCAGAAGTGCAGCCAGAGTATTATCCAAAACCCGTTTCTGTGGTGCTCATGATGTAGAGTTTCCATGGTTGAAAACCAATATTTTCTCGATTATCATCGACAACCCATCATCACCACAACAAACCCACCGCGCAAGAACCATGAATGACACAGTAGACAAGCTGGTTATCTTCCTAGCAAAGAGAGATGGCATCGACAAGCTCGTCAAGACCTTCCAATATGTTTCCAAGCTCGTCCACTGGCATGTGGAAGCCACCCATCCTGGCATAGCCAACAGAGCCAAACAATGGGAGGTAGCCTCTGGACTCAGCCGCAAAGCTTTCCGATCTGGGCGCTTCCTCACCGGATTCAACACTCTCCGCCGGAGCCCCGGTTCGACCCCCCTATTCCGTTTCCTTGCTGTCTTCGCCAATGCCGGGGAGATGATCTACTTCTTTTTCGACCACTTTCTATGGCTGTCAAGAATTGGGGTGATAGAAGCCAGCTTAGCTAGAAGGATGAGCTTCATATCTGCCTTTGGTGAGGCTCTGGGTTATGTTTTCTTCATCATATCAGACTTTATTATGATTAAGGAGGGGTTGGCAATGCAAAGAAAATTACAAACATATGCATCAGATGAAGATATTCCAACTGAGAAAGCTGTGGAGCAAAAGGATGCGGTTAGGAAGATCAGAGCCGATAGGATTATGAGGTTGATGGCAGTGGCCGCGAACGTAGCAGATTTTGTAATAGCAGTGGCTGATATTGAGCCCAACCCTTTATGTAACCATGCAGTGACATTGGGAATAAGCGGACTTGTCTCTGCATGGGCTGGTTGGTATCGAAATTGGCCATCATGAAATGATCTAAATGATGACTACACATGCCCATGATACCCTCATCTTACAGATATCGCACTGATGCATGTAAGTTTCAGTTCAAGAATTATATTGTATTAAGTTTGTGATTTTTTTTCTGGCAGTTCTCTCATGGCTTTAAAGAGCTAGTTCTTTTGGGAAATTCAGACATAGAGTTGTATCCCCAGAACTATGCATCAGTATCTCAGTAACATAGTTCTCTAGTAGGTTTGATTGGACCATAAAAGGAAAAAGCTTAATCCAGAACCAACCTGATTCAGAACAATGAGACCATTATTGCATGACATTATCCAGTCATCTTATCCTGCTGAGCAATACTTCAATAATGGTTTCCAGGTTGCTACTTTTATGTAATTGTATGAGATGAAATTACAAGCAAGCAAGTGCACCAGAGGGCACTCTGTGTGTGACCTTTGAGTATTTGAAGCCAGAGTCCCACTTAGCAGTCTTCAGTCTTGGGATAAACATTTGAGAGGAGGAAAACACTGTAACATGATTTGATTTGCATTGTAGGTCCCATCTGCTATTATTGGGACAATGCAGATAGAAAGGTGGGGCCCACTATGGATTGTGTCTCAACAAAAAGTCGACCTGATTTGATGATCCAAAGCTCACAAAGAGGATGGCTATCAAGCCACACGCAATACTCAATGAGCCAGTCCTATATAATTGCCATTATTAATAGCAGATGAATCTCACAATCCATGCTTCACTTTGTTGCATTGCAGTCAGGTCACACGAGAAAGTCCTCTGGAATAAACATGAGCAAAAGAATAAGAGATACGCATAAAGTCCTCTGGAATAAACATGAGCAAAAGAATAAGAGATACGCATCTCTTGCTGCTTGGATAGTTGAAAGTTGAAACCATAGGACTATTGAATGGCTAACACCCACATTAAGGTGGCAAATTGATGCAAGCCAATCCCTGATCTGGCCCTGATGGGCCCACTTGATCCTTGATCTCTTCAATGATCTCTATCCTTAATTAATTAGTAATTAGTTATTTATTTATATTTTTATGTTGAGTTGAGAATAAGACTTACTAGAGCTAAATTAGTAAGTTATGATTGTTTAGGATAGGTGTTTCCTAGATTAGAATTAGCCCAGCCTCCCATTGTAAAAGACATGCTCATTCAACATTCAATTAGATCCAGTTTTCAAGTGAGATTTCTCTCTCTATGGTTTGAGACTGTGTTTCATTGTGCCCTAGGGGTTAAATCTATCTTTGAATTCGAACAATCTTTCGGGAGATTGTTCTACACCCAATTAGAGACCTGAGGCTGTGCCACAAATAGCAATAAAATCTGAAAAGGGCAGCACCATTATTTGACTCACTGGTCCCATCTGGATGAGTTAAACAACCTGTTGATCTTTTTTCCAAATTCCAAGCATTGTCCTATCCATGAAACAGGAATTATATTCAAAACGTTCTAAATTGGTATTCTCAAGCATTCGACATTTTGATTTTCCAGTGTACATGCTGGCTACACAGTTTGGTGACATGTACTGCACCTGATGAATCTGCAACAGTAGAAATTGAACCAAATGACATAAGTTGAAAGATCCTAGCCATCAATAATATGAGTGTGACCTCTGTATTTGTGAAAGTTAATTATGTGATCCCCCTTTATTTTTATAGCACGCACCATTGGTGTGTTATGACCATCAATATCGACTAGGGAGAGATTGTAGACCAATGCTTAATTTCCTCAGGTATTGGCCATTCACCAAGCGGACCACCAGATCAATGGTTTTGAAGGTCTGGATCATCAAACCAGCAGCAATACAACATATGCATAGTCAAGGCTCGAGGAGCCATGCAAAATGTCTGTCTGAGGATCATATAATCCCATCAATATAAAACATAAAACTGAATCATTCACAAAAAGATCTCTTTTGATTGTGAAAGGAGTCAAAAATAAACATTACCTGTAAAACTAGAAAGAAAAAGGGTGTCAAATTTTGTGGAATATGGTGAAGATGGACTAACTTTATTATAATGAGATGCGCATAATATATTTATTGTTACATTATTCACAACAAATTTAAAATGTCGGCTTAAGCTGTATAGAATGCCAATTGGCATACACACATTTGATACAACACATTTTTTTGCCCAAGCAAAAACAATCTCATACAGAAACCAAAATATGGCGCAAATAAACTAATCATGAAATACACAAGTATGATTGATATGATAGGTATCGTCCCGCTGAATCTCTTCACACAATGCGCTCCCCAGATTGCAATATTACTTCTGTCACTTGTTATATTATCTGAAAGATATGGCTACTTCAGTAATAAAATTATCAACAAATGAGAAACGACTTTTCTAGAAATGCATTGATCAAGTAATCAATGGTAAAGCATATTTACCGAAGAGATCATTTTCTTTAGCAGTAGTATTTCCTTCCCAATCTCATCCTGTTTTGAGAGAACTGATTGCAACATCTGCAAACAAAATGGAAAGAATGATCCATTAGTTCAGAAACCCCCTTATCCTGGGATAGCCTTTGGCCCATGCAAAGCCCAGACTTCAAATTAAGAATGCTGGCCAAGCCCATCTCCATTAGTTAGTTTTTAAATAGTTGGACTATCAAGCATTGACAAACAATGCCGAGCCAATCGTTATCAGGCCCAGGGGCAAGCCTGCGACAATGCTCGATTTCAGCCCAAACAAGGGCGGATCTCTGACCAGCATAATTGGAAGCCCATGAAGCTAAACAGTATAACCATGTATAAACCCCCACCATCTTTGTGTCTGCTACTCCAGATTCCAATCCCAGCATCTTCTGAGACAAAAGTTCTGTAACATAATTAATTTGCGCAGGTTGCTCTAAACCTCCGTCCTTTTTTGTGCCGACTTCATTTGAATCAGAATTGTATGTGTCATCCTGCATTAAATTGTTTCAACCTTGTTTCCAGGTTTGGATTCAAAAAAAGTTGCTCTCAGAAGCCAAAAATATCGTTCAACGAAGAGCATAGCAAACATAAACTGTAAATGACTGCAATAAGTGATAACATTTTTGAGTTGCAACCCGTGTAACTCCATAAGAATTAGGAAAAGATACTAAGCAACAAAAGTACTGAAGAACACTCCACGCGGGATTGAAGGAATACAGATTGACATTATTATGGGCCCCACAGTTGATGTCGGGACTCAAAAAATCTGCAAGATCGGAATATTTTCGCAATCCAAATATTGGCCTTTTTCTGGACTTCTCCATTAGCCACATTCATGTAGGCCAAAGATCACGTGGCTACATCTTCCAGTCTATACGACTTTGCATCCCCACCCACAGTGAGGGCCACCAGATCATGGTGTAGCTAAGAAGCACGGACACTTCTAAGAAAGTGACGTATCCGTGTCGGACACGTGTCGGACACCGACACTCCTCGGACACTCTTAGACACGTGTCCGATACTATTTAGCCATATCCATAATTAGGAACTAAAAATCTTAATTTCAGACACTTAATCGACACTCTTTTTGCAACGTGTCCCACAATTCCTAGCCCGTGTCTATGATTAAAAAATAAACATGTGGCTAATATCTCTTGGACACTTTGTTAATATGTGGTTATTAAAACTTGTAAACTTGATATATAACAATTTTGTACCATAGAAAAATGTATGATGGTAAATATTAATTATATCACAAGCAAAAGACAAATAAATATTTCACTAAAGAATAAGCTTCAAGATTGGCTTCTTTTTTGCTTTTTTTTTTTAGGGAGGGAAAAGAGATGATCCGCTATTTTCTTTATATGGGTTTTATGGAACTATGGATATTTCATGTTTAATGATTATGAATTATGTTTTAGTGTTGTATTGATATTTGATAATTTGATATGCTTGTTAGTTGGTACTTGAATTTTTATTTTTTGATTGCTAAATTGATTAAAAAAATTAAAATGATATTATTTTTTAGTAGATGATTATATATATAAATTAATATATATTATTAACGTGTCCCTTAACGTGTCCATGTCTTACTTTTTTGAGAAATGCCGTTTCGGCGTGTCCGTGTCGTGTCGTACCTGTGTCCCGTGTCCGTGTCCGTGTTTCTTAGTGGTGTAGCCATCTATAGCTTATTTCTTCATGATTTGATAATGGAACAAAACTTATAAATAGAGGATAGGACAAGAAAACACCAATGCTGGTCAAAGCATATCAAAACCTTTAGAAAAGTCAGAAGGATGATTCAGCTACTTAGAATTTTGTTCAAAATAAGCAATCCTAAGCACAGATGGTTCAGTGGTTACACTCAGTGGTTACAATATGAAGCAAGGTAACCAATACTTCCCTTCAGTACTATAATAGGATTCATCTCTTTTATGAGAATTCATAGCATGAAGCTGAGAAACATACACCTTCTATAAGCAGTACTTTTATCTCTTTGTAAGAATTCATTCGAACAATATTTTTTGTTGTGCTATATGCTAGACTAAATGTAGAAACTCATTTTCTATTTTGAAGGGAATTTTTTCTAAGGAAAAAAATTGTTATTTGTGAAAGCTTAGAACTTTGATTTATCCCAGTGAACATTTGATGAACTATTTGAATATCATGTTTTCCAACATATTAGTTGAAGTGGGTCTATTTCCTTTTCTTAGTTGTACATTATGCATGTGGAAGAAATTTTTGAACATGCGGGTTAACTATTTTGTGTGGAGTCAGAAATGTTCTTTATCTTTACCAAAAAGCATTCAAAGTATATACTCAAATAAAGTTTCCCCAGCCTAAGCCTTTAATTTGGCAGGTAGTCTTGTTCATAATCGGATTGTTTCTATGGCACTGCTTTTAGTATCTGCAATGCAATCACATGGAATCAGACTTCGTTCATTTATTCACTCCAATAGTAATTTATTAAATGTACTAGAATTACAAGCTCTCATTATGTGAGTTTCTTTATATTGTCTAACTGAGTCAATTTTCATGTATTTGCCCAGGTAAATGATTCCCTTAATAGAAACCAGAACCTTATATTTCTTTAGAGGCTGTGCAACCCTCAATGCATTTTCACCAAATAACGACCAACGGGGAATGGTTTACAATTCTTGTTATATAAAATAATCTGATATGCCATTGGAGAGATATCATTATTATATTTGTGCATTTCATAATTTTAATTACAATTTTCATCAAGAAAAACCAGTGGTATTTATGAATTAAGTATTTGTACAATCGTAATTAAGTTAAATTAAAAGAAGAAATTCTGGATACAGGAATTACAACCAAGAATGTGTTTAGACAAACCCTGAATTGCTACTGTGCAGATATATTCTGGAAGAAAGGATGGGATCTTTATCATCTGCAATTATAAAATGGAACATGTGGAAATTGGAAATGACGTAAGGTAAGTTGTAATTACCCTTATAAGATACACTATCAATGCTGATAATATTTCGAGTGGTTTAACGTTTCCAGAATAAATAGATAACCATTCATCCAAGAAGATTCAAGCTACAAACGGTTGGGGCCATGCTAAAGCATATACTTGAGAATTGAGACGCTTTGGCTAAGAATATTCAGGATAAACAAAACAAAACACAACCATCTGTACTGACAAAGTCCACAATTCTCAGCCACGTTACCAATAAACAATCCATGTGACAACAACAACAACAACAGCAACAACAACAACAACAATAATAATAATAATAGCATTAGCAGTAGTATAATAGTAATAATAAAAAATAAATTAAAAAAAACAAGGAATCAAGAGAGGAAGTTTACATTGTTTACTTCTTCCCACAGTGGCTTCTTAGTCCCCTCACTCCTAAGATTTTGTTCCTGATCAAAATTTTCCTGCAATAAAGCAAGCACCCATAAGAGGATGATGAGAAAAATTAACATGTCATAAAAAGCTTCTAGAAAACTTTTAAGAAAGAAAATTCCCCAGAACTCATGCTGTCTACAATATTAGGTACCAAAGCATCTTTGAAGCTCATACTGCTTGTCACCTCATTGCCAGAATGCTGCTCTTTAACAAGAATTGACTGTGGAAAACAAATCATTCATCTCAGAAATGACAGAACTATCAAAAGCAGGTGCAAAGAAAATAGTACTTATCAAGCTAAAGAAACCATTAGAAGGACTGGGACTTTTGACCTCCAAAATGCCTGTAATTTCTGGATTGTTCCAGGGTCCAATGTCTTTCAAAAGGCAACCTCCAGAGTCAGAACAAGTGCAATCTCCGCCCAAAGCCTTTGGCAGATTACTGCAAGAGCAAGGAAAATTGAGTCACCAGATGTCCAGAACAAGCAAGACAGCTCTCCATCTAATACATGCATTTCATACAACACCTTCGATCAATGAACTCAAGCAGCTTACTTTGATATTTGCTTCCCAACACCTGAAAATGAAATCTTTGAAATTAAAATTAGGCATCTCAGGTAATGGTAGGCACACCTCTACTTTACTTCATTCCTCATCTCCTTTCCCAAATCATGTGTCGTGGTGCAGTGCTGGTGGAATCACAAAAAGTGCCAAAACATGCCCATTTTCTTCATTTAAATTTATATCCAGTCAATTTAGAAAAGCGAAATGTAACTTTTGCTTTTCCTGAGAAGTCAGCATCCACTAGAAGCATATGCAAATAAATTGTTGTTAGGAAGAAGATGGGTACATCCTCAAGTCATTCCTACCCTCCTTAATAGATGATAATGACAAAAAGAAGGAAAAGAAACACTACATGAATCTTGGCTACTGTCCTTGTCTCCAGAAAAGCCTTTAGCGCTTGCCACAAGACCCTAAACCCAGATCCAGCATTGATAATAAACAATTGGTGCAGAGTCTGAGAACGTCATTGAGCAACAAACATAGATATTGAAATCAATCAGACACAGGAGTATTATTATGTTTGAAATTACAAAAATAATGATCTGAAAGGCCTCTCCACTATTATCTGTCATTTGATAAACTTTCTGGAGGCAAACAAATAGAATAAGTGTAAAAATTTAACATCTATGACATATATGTGTACAATTTCTTAACGGTAACAAAAATATAGTAGAAAGAGAAAAGAGACACAAGCTGAAACCAGAAGCAATAATCTAAAGGAGGAGGTTGGATGGTAAATGAGCTAATATCCACCAACCAAACAAGGAAAAGCAACTGATTACGAGAAAAAAAATGCAATAAGAAGAAACTACTGTGAAGCCCCTCTTACCGAACACATCCACCTCTTCATTTGTGGTGTGAACAATATGCCTAAACTCCACATCCAACACCAAAGATAAAAAAACTAATTTCATTGACATAAAAATAGAATTCCATGGCCCCTTAGCTGAATTAGGCACCCAAGAGATGGCATTGAGAAAATCACTTTCCACAGTCCAAGGTGGATGAAAAGGAACTCTATATAACCTTAGTGCCCAAGGATGGCTAAAATCTCAGCTTCATGTAAATCATTGACACGATTGAAACAAGAGGATGACAGCGAAGTAAGGCTGTCATGGTTAAGAAGAATACCACCAATACCTGCCGGTCCATCTTCCCTCTAAAGGCTTCATCCAACACTAAACTTCAAAACACCCTTAGGTGGAAGAGATCACCTTTCAGCTATATGAATGTAAATATACTGATACTCACATTAACATATTTTCTTGAAAGATGGAACATAAAAACAGTGGAACCAACCCTCAATTATACCCTACCCTAAGGACACTGTTCCAAATTTTTGTATCAAATACATAATTTGGACATGACAATACATCTATTGGGATAAGAATTAGATTTCCTTTTATAAGTACACCATCTGTGTCCCACCAACGCATTTGTGCCAAAATTGCATAGCCCATCTAACATGGAAATGATGCAGGTCAGACTAATGGGCCCCGTTTGAAAGTTTATACCCCCAAGCCCAAGTTCAAAGTCCAGCAGCAAAGATTTGTTTTATTAATAGTAGCTGCTTTATTAATAGTAGTTGCTTCTTAAGTTTTAGAAATTGATTTAAATTAGGACTTCTAATTTGGATTGAACTAGATTATTTTCTTATTTAGAGAGTAGTTTAGTTATAAATAGACGTAATCCCTGCTCATGGGATAGACTATATTATTCGAATAAGATTTCAGTTTCTTCTCCTTGTTGGTTGAATTCTTGTCTTTGTTGTGAGGCCTAAACAGTTTATCCTAGGCCTTTTGGCTTGGAGAATAGCTAACGGACTATTCTTTTTCCCTGTGTTGCACCAATTGGTATCAGAGCAGAGATCCGTTCTCCGGTTGCCGCTCCGATCGCCGGTCAGAGTTAACCCAGGTGTCCTCATCCCCGTATTTTCATCTCATTCACCATTCCATCATCATTCATCATCGACATTCATCATTCTTAGCCTCATCACCCCCTGAATTATTGCTGAACTCCATCCTAGTTTCCTTTCCACCCACATCACCAAAACCCCATTGCACCGAACCCATACCCTCCCTCAAACCAATCCCCTTTCCCTTAGAAAACCCTTCCTAGACCCCATCTGGTCCACAGAACCCAAAACTACACCCCTAAAACCCACACCTCCCTAACCACATCGTCCAAGGCACCCCTCTTGTCAAAATCGTCCCACAAAAACCCTAACCCTATCCAAAACCTGCAAACCTAACTCCAGTACACCCCATCGAAGTCCAACCCCAACACATAACATCCCCTTTTCACAGAACCCATTCACTTGATCTCAGTCACAAACCAATATACCGAACACCTGGAACCCTTTTTCACCTCGAACCCCATATCGCGCCCCAATCCTAGCTGAATCCACAACCTCCACTTCATCCCTACACTCCACCCCTAAGTCGAATCGATCCAACTCCCTCCCTCCGCATTCCAATCCCCAACCCAGATCAGGAAAAAAAAAAAGGGAAGAAGAGTCAACGAAGAAGAGGAAGGAAGCGTACTGTGCACTGGAGATCTCTTGCCGGTCGTCGAGCACCACCACTGCTGTGCAACGACGCTGCCCCCCCCCCCCCCCCCCCCCCCCCCGACACACACACACACACACACAAAAAAAAAAAGAGGAAGAAAAGTTAGAGAAGAAGTTTTTACGGACGCATGGACGTCAAGGTCTTCACCAATTGAATTACAGCACTTGAGGATTATTTTGAGTGGTATCATATGGATGAAGACAAGCGTGTTCCCTTTGTAAAAATAAAGTTGAAAGGTGTAGCATGCGTCTAGTGGCGAAGCATAGATGAGAGAAACACCAATCATGGGAGACACCCTATTAACACTTGGGATGAGATGAAAGAAAAACATGAAGATAAATACCTACCAATTGATTACGTTGATTCCCTCTTTAATCAACTAGTTGATTATAGGCAAGGGAACTCCACTGTGGATGATTTCATACAAGGGTTCGATGATCTAATGGTATGATGCAAAGTGTTCAAACAAGACCGCGAAGCCATTACTACGTACAAAAAAAGGACTTCATCAAGATATTCAAAGAGAATTGACTACCCTTAATTTCCACAGCATTGAAGAAGTCCATCATATAGCCCTTCACGTCGAAGATAAGTTACGGTATTCCTACTCATGGCTTTTTGGAGAACCTATTCAAAGAAGAAACTCGGATACGACCTATCAGCGGGTCGCTCTTTCACAACTCTCTAACAGGCAAGCTCCACAACAAAATTTTACTAGACAAGCACCGCCTCAAGATCAAGCACGACCCCCTGCTAGCAATGCAAATAAAGGAAAGAATGCCAATTCTTCTCAACCAAAGCAAGACATTACTAGCTTTCGATGTAAGGGCAAAGGACGTTATGCTTCGGAATGCCCAGGTATAAAAAATCTTCATATCACACAAAATGAGGAAGAAGATTATGAATCAGAGCCTGTTGATGAAGAGTATGATGTTGAAACTCTATATGACAATCGCAAACCTCCACCTGAGCAAGAAGATCATTCTTTCTATCAAGGTGACACAGAAGGTTGAACTTTATTTATTCATTACCTCTTTGTCACTACTGGACAGGAAGTGGAATATTGGAGGCGAACCACCATATTCTGCACCACAGTGACATGTTGTGACAAACTGTGCAATATGGTCATTGATGGTGGAAGCGAGATGAATGTGGTATTCCGAGAAGTAATTGCTAAGCTGAAACTTCCAACGGAAAAACATCCAAAGCCATTCAAAGTCCCTTGGGTGAATGACACAACAATACTGGTAGTAAAACGGTACCAGGTAACATTTAGGATTGATGGTTATAAAGATTCTATTTGGCATGACATTATTCCTATGAATGTTACTCATCTTTTGTTAAAAAGACCTTGGTTCTCTGAGAACGAGGTATAAAGTGATGGAGAAACTAATATTCATACATTCAAGTATCAAGGCAGAAAATTAACTCTTCTCATACATAAACCACCAACCGCTTCAGAAAAGCGAGCCTCCTCCACACCAGCAAAGAAACCAGCACAAAATTCTGATTCCCGCATTCTTTCTATGCTCAAATTTGAATTAGAAAGGCAAGAACAAGGAGTTATTTATGCTCTTGTTCCAAAAGAATTCAAGAAGGCAAATGAAACAAAACAGGTTTTTACACTCCCAGAGATCAAGTCCTTGCTACATGATTTTTCGGATCTTAAAGCCAACAGAGCTTCCTAAAAAGCTGCCACCTATGAGGGACATTCAGCATGCTATTGATTTAGTCCCTAGATCCTCCATCCTAATTTACCTACTTATCGCATGAGTCCACCTGAACATGCAGAATTGCAAAGACAGGTTGAAAACTTACTGCAAAAGGGTTATATCTGCGAAAGCATGAGTCATTGTGCAGTTCCAACTCTCTTAACACCAAAGAAAGATGGTTTAAGGCGAATGTGTGTCGATAGCCGAGCAATCAACAAGATTGATTTCCAATTCCCTGAGTGGACAATATGTTTGATATGATGGCTGGATCATCCGTCTTCTCAAAGATTGATCTCAAGAGTGGATATCATCAAATTCGTGTTCAGCCAGAAGATGAATGGAAAACTACATTCAAAACTAAAGATGGATTATATGAATGGTTGGTTATGCTGTTTGATTTATCTAATGCTCCCAACACTTTTATGAGATTGATGACTCAGCTTCTACGCCCTTTTCTCAGCAAATTTGTTGTGTTATATTTTGATGATATCTTGATCTTCAACAAATCCAAAGAAGCTCATCTCAACCATCTATGGTATGTCATGCGTGCACTTCGTAAATAAAAGTTTTACATTAATTTGAAGAAGCGTACATTTTTTAGTTCCAAAGTTATACTTTTGGACTTCATCATATAGGCCGAAAGGGTAGAAGCTGATCCAGAGAAAACCAAAGCAATCATTGATTGGCCCATTCCCAAAACTATTCATGAAGTATGGAGCTTTCATGGATTGGCCACTCTTCAAAGGAGATTTATTCGTAATTTCAGTTCCATTATGACGTTTATAACTAATTGCATGAAGATAGGATATTTCATTTGGACAAAGGCAATATCTCGGGCATTTGAACAAATTAAGCAAAAAAATGATCGAAACACTTGTTTAAAACTTCCTAACTTTGAGAAAGTTTTTGAAATTAGTTATGATGCTTCACAGGTAGGTATTGGTGGAGTTTTAAGTCAAGATGGTCATTCAGTTGCTTACTTTAGTGAGAAATTGAATGATTCTCGCAAAAGTACTCGCCATATGATTTGGAATATTATGCATTTATCCAAGTTCTACGTTATTGGCGCCATCATTTGATTGGACGAGAGTTTGTCTTGTATTCTGATCACGAATCTTTGCAACATCTAAATTCTCAAAAGAAGATGAGCGCCAATTGTATCAAATAGAGTGCATATTTGCAAGAGTTTACATTTGTTCCGCGCTATAAATCTGGAACAGAAAATAAAGTTGCCAATGCAGTAAGTTGTTGATCTTACATTCTCACAACCATTATTGTTATAGTTCCAGGCTTTGAAGAAATATGCAGAGAATATGTAGCTGATCATGACTTTAGTCGAATTTACACAGATCTTCTAAACGGTGAGTTTTCTGAACATCCAAGATTTTATATTCATGATAATTACCTATTTCGTGGAAATCAATTTTATTTGCCAGCTACATCTATCCGAGAGTTTGTTCTATGTGAATTACATGGTGGCTGATGTAGTGGACATCTCGGATGTGATAAAACTTTGTCTATTTGGAAGATCGCTTCTTTTGGCCCCGCTTGAAAACAAATGTTGCTAGAATTTGTGAATTATGCAAAGTATGCGAACTTGCAAAGGGACAAAAAAAGACTAGTTTATATCAACCCCTTCTTATTCCACATGAGCTGTGAAAAGATCTAAGCATGGATTTTGTCTTGTATTTACCCAAAACAGCAAGGAAAGTAGATTCAATATTTGTTGTTGTTAATCGCTTTTCAAAAATGGCACATTTTATCCCTTATTCTCACATATCAGATGCGAAGAAAATTGCTACTTTTTTTTTTTAAGAGGTTGTTTGTCTACATGGTCTTCCCAAGACAATCGTGTCTAATAGGGATACGAAATTCCTGAGTTTTTTTTAGAAAACCTTATGGCACATACTACACACATAGTTCCAATATTCTAGTGCATACCATCTACAAATTAATGGCCAAACAGAGTTTGTCAACAGGAGTTTGAGAAATCTTCTTCAATATCTTATTGGAGATCATATTGCTTCATGGGATCTTATTTTACCCATGGCGGAGTTCGCTTACAACAATTCCGTCAACAGAACCACCGGTAAATGCCCATTTGAAGTTGTTACTGGTGTCAAGCCATGTCTTCTAGTTGACTTAAGCACATTACCAGTTGAAGCTAGATCAAGTCAAGAAGCTAAACAATTTGCACAACACATGAAGAACCTTCATGATGAAGTTTGCCTAAAAGTATTGAGACTTACAAGCAGAATGTAGATTTTCAGTGATGCCATGTTGAATTTGATGAAGAAGATATGGTCATGGTTCATTTGAAGCCAGAATGATTTTCCGCGGAAAAATACAAGAAGCTATACCTAAGAAGTATAAGACCATTCAAGATTCTGCAGAAAATCAACTCCAATGCATATGTTTTAGACCTCCCTTCATACATGAATATCAGCTCCACATTTAATGTTAAAGATTTGAAGATTTATCATAAACATCAAGAAGATGAATCTTTTGAAGAACAAGATCTCCAGCTTCCCATCAATCAATCTCCTCCAGAAGAAATTAAAGATGTTTTTTTATGATCAGCTTGTTTCTACAAAGAATGGCAAATTACACAAGTTCTTTGTAAAGTGGAAAGGAAAACATGGATTATAGCTACCGACTTTCAGCGACAACTCGCTGGAGTTGAGTTTTTCCAAGCCAAGGAGAACTGACGCAGGGCAGACTAATAGGCCCTGTTTGAAAGTTTATACCTACAGGCCCAAGTTCAAAGTTCAGTAGTGAAGATTGATTTTATTAATAGTAGTTGCTTTATTAATAGTAGTTACTTTCTTAAGTTTAAGAAATTGATTTAATTTAGGAGTTCTTATTTGGATTGAACTAGATTATCTCCTTATTTAAAGAGTAGTTTAGTTGTAAATAGATATAATCTCTTCTCATGGGATAGACTACATTATTTGAGTAAGATTCCAGTTTCTTCTTCTTGTGGGTTGAATTTTTGTCTTTAGTGTGAGGCCTAGACAGTTTATCCTATGCCTTTTGGCTTAGAGAATAGCCCGTTGACTATTTTTCTTCCCCATGCTGTGCCAAGAACGGTTAACCTATCCAAGCATTTTACCTAAAATAAACCAAAATGGAGAAAAATAATCCATGTAGCTGACCCCAGCATAGTTGGAACAAGCCTTTGATGACAAGGATCTCAAATGAAAAGGTCCTATGGCCAACACATTTATTAGCAAAATCAACAACCATAAGACTTGGTTGCTTGTGGCACTAGTGCCATGATCTCATGTGCCAACAACAATCACCAATCAACCTAAACAATTTTCTAAGACGATGATGTCTCCCAAGTTGAAATTTCTTAATGGTTACAATTTGTTTATTCATCAAAAGCAAACACGAACAAAAAGAAACCTAATTTACTATTAATCAGAGAGAAAGGTTATGAGTAGGCGATATAAAGATCTCTTTAGTAATCAAGAGAGCATTTTTTTTTATTTGATCATTGTTATTTTATTACTTTTCTTACCACCAGATAGTGGGATAAGTCATCACTGATAATGCTGATGAAGAATCATTTGTAGGGCCTTTTGCAGTTTCCTTGCCTTATTATAAAGTTAATTCCATTATTAAATAAAAAATGTGTCAATTCACAATACATAAAGTGGATGTGAGTACAAGATAGACCAAGGAACGAATAAAAGGAATATTTACTTTATCATTTCAACCATAATATGATTTAAAATTAATGAGTTATAAAATGAAAGGAATATTTGCTTAAAGTAGATGTGATAAGTGCAAGAAGAACAAGTATAGGGTGCTATTCCAGCAACAAAAAGAAAAGTATTAGAGTGCTGCAAGTCCAAATAAGAAGATGGTGTACCGAAATTAGAGGTCAAACAAAAGGTTTCATTAATAGCTGAAAGTTCGAAAATGAAAACAAGTACCTTTCAATCTTCTTTGCAAGCAATTATTTGATTTTTGTTTTAAGCACATAGTCTAGGAATAAAATGGGGCCTAATTATATTGCCAATATTCCACATACCTCAGGGTAGTAGTTGCTGTCAATCCTTTGAATTTCTGTGAAAAGATCTCTAGCAGGCTTTGAGAAGTTGTTTTTATTCTACAGGAAGGGAGCAACTTTTGTTAACGGATATGAATTTAGTTCAAGGTTCATCATAGTTTCTGAGGAAAAAGAAATGGCTGCTTTCCCTGAATTTTAATGGACAAACCATTAAACATTTCAATGAGGGAAGTTTGACAGAACATTAATGTATGAATAAATAAAAATGCTCAAGTTCAAAAATCATGACATCAAAAAATAACTCTCTTGCAACATAGCTTGATTCGGGTTGCCACTCTCTCGCATGCCCCATGCAATCAATAGAAATAGTTTAATTTATCAATCGTTTAATTATTACAGAGCAGGCCCATGGCTACTTTATATAAAATCCAACATCACCAAGAGCTAATAAACATTTTGACCTAGATGCTCACCACTCCTTTTACGTCCAGGATAGCCGTGGTAGATGCTATATGCCTCTTGGCTGCAAGTGAACATGCAGGATATCTCCAGTTTAATGTTTTCTCTTGTTCCAGAATATGGTATTTCATGAATCTTTCAACAGTGGTTACTTTCAGCAGTGCATTCAAATCAACAAGTCCTATCCTTTCAATGTATAGCGGTCTACCAGATTTATCAACTCCATGAAAGCCGTGAGGGTAGCATTTCTTAACCTCTTCGTACTCCTCAAACACAAAATCCTGCATAGTAAATAAAAAATGTTCACGATGTGTGATATTTCTACTTAACCAAACACAAAATAGTCAAAACAACAGTTCCACGGATTGTTGAGAGATGATTTTATAAACAGAAAAATAACATGATTCCATCGAGTAAATTGAGTTCCTCATAGCATAAAATGTACTTTAATCAGTTTACTCGATCATTATTACAGAATGACTTGGACAACGTTTGAAACCAAGGAACAAAAAAATATCTCAGCTAAAAGTAATGAGAGGTACTAACTAAATGAAAGGACAAAGAGTGCAGATCTATCTGAGATAAATAAATTGAACTTCAAACCAAAATTTGCAACCAAGGAACAATTGACAGCAGCGAGAAAGTATAACTGCATTAAAGGCCAAAAGGAGCACAGCTGTGAGAAAAAGAAATTGAACTTTTAACTGAAATTCGTGGATAATACAAATAGCAAAAGAGCACATGATGTTTTGAAACTTTTGAATGGTGCTTCAAGGTATATAACAAAGCAAATAACTTTTCACATGTGATATTTCTACTTAATCAAACACAAAATAGTCAAAACAACAGTTCCATGGATTGTTGAGAGATGATTTTACAAACAGAAAAATAACATGATTCCATCAAGTAAATTGATGATGGGGACATAATACCCAATTTCCGAGCCATACAAGATTTAACAGAGAAGAAAGCATAGGGCAGCAGATCAAGCCATGACATGGATGGATGACCAATATCCAAGCTTCAAGCGTGAGGAAAGCATAAATCGACCGTTGGATTACCACCCAGAGGAGATCTGGCGGTTGGATTTTGGATGATCGTATCCGTGGAGAGAGGAAAGCCCCATGTGCACAATTTCATTGAAGGCCCCATATTGGGAAGTATCACATGGGTTGGAATAAAGATCTTTTAAAATTGAAGGGTCCCATGTTTTAATTTTTTAAAAGTCTATGTTAAAGAGGAGGGGCCCATGTTTTAAGTGCTTTAAATTGTATGCATTAAGCAAGAGGGGGGGCCACCACAAACGAGAGAAAAAAAAACAAAAAACAAAAAAAAAATGTGCATCATGCGCATGATCCCAAATAGGGATACCATGCACATAATGCACTAATCCCAAAGGATCCGTACGTTATGCGCACAGATCCCGAGGTCCCCCCCTCTCTCTCTCCTGTTTCCTCTTCTATGTTTCTTTGATTAGTTTTTTCCTTTTATTTCCAAGGGTGATGTTATCAAAAGGCAACCATTGTAGTTCTTTTTTATGCTATGTTATGAACTTGATTATTGAATGAGAATAAAGGAGATTGTTTCTTCTTCTTCTTCTTCTTCTTGGGTTTGCAAGCCACTTTTCTTGTCAACCGCTATGCACGCCTCCTGCAACTAGAGTTTGGTGAGAGCCCAACAAAAGTAACTACTATCTTTTCTAATTTTCCCTTTTGCAGAGCTTTACTACATCCATTATAATTTCAGATTTGTTAAATAGATGTTGAGCCAATACCTCCAGATCTGATGATGAATATTTTGCTCTTATTTTTCCATAAATCCTGTTTCTATAAATCACAACCCTAAATGTTGGAAGTTCTATCTTCCATTAGGATCCTACCCCTCAAATCAAAGGATTTTACTGTGGGATCTGAGAAAATGTTTTAGATCTATGGCTGATTCACTACTCGGGATATTTATTTACACATGATTTGCATGATTTTAATTTTCTTTGTTAATTAATTTTATTCCCTATTGCATTGCATTCCATTAGGGTAGATTTCATGTTGTCTTGCATCAATTTTGGTATCAGAGCCCATAGGTTCACTTAGGGTAGCTTAAATGCATCATTGCATCACAATTTAAATTATTTTCATCATTGCATAGCATCATTAGGATAGTTCATCTTAGCACCCACCTTGCATGCCCACAAGTAGTGGCAACGATTTCCGACCTGAACACCTTAAGATGGATTTGTCCCAAATTTCTACGATGTTGGATGAGGCATTGGCAAAAAACAACATGGTTGTAAATGACCAACTGGTTGGCATGCAAGTGCAATCTAACACTCGCTTTCATAAGGCCACAGCATGTCTCAAGGCACACCTCGAATAAATTGAGAGATTCCAACGTGATGATAATGGACATCGCTGTGGTCGGAATCAACCATAAAGGAGAAATAAGGGTCGCAAGTGCCATAATGATACCGACCTCGAATCTGAGGCGGGTGATGACTGTAGGTTCCATGGTAGGAGAAAGAACCCCAATGAGTGGATCATGAAAAGTGTGAAGGTTGAAGCCCCAACCTCAGATGGTCGTATTAACCCAAAGGTTTATTCTGACTAGAAATCTAACATAGACCACTATTTTTGAGTGGTACGACATGTCTGAGGAGAGAAGGGTCCAATTCACTAAGATGAAGTTGGTAAGTCAAGCGCGCTTGTATTTGGTTGACTTGAGCGGGGTCTACAACGCCATCACGAGGCACCCATTGAAACTTGGGATAAGATGAAGGAACATTTACGGGTCAAATACCAGCCCCAATCCTACCGAGATATACTTTTAGATCAAAAGTTTAACATTAGGCAGGGTAGTTTGTTCGTGATCAATTACATCAATGAATTCGAAGAAATTAATTTATGATGTAATACCCAAAAAGACCTTTTCGAACGAATTTCAAAATTCAGAACAGGTCCTCTCCCTGAATTTCAAAGGAAATTAATCAATGGCAAAACAGCAAGCTAAGAAGATATTTACGAATTAACTCTCAACCTTGAGATAGCTATGCAAAGTAAACAGGCATGACGCAGTGATTATCATTGGTGGGTAGCAAATTTAAGCCTTATTCAGTGGGTAGCAAATTTAATCCTGGTGGCCAACCTACCCATAATCCCATAAATGCAGCGAATACATTTAGGGATAATAAGGGTAAATGAATCATTGGTGGCAGCTCTAAGTCTTTTACCTGTCACAAATGCAATGGTCTTGGACACTACACCCATGAATGTCCCACCCGCAATCTCAATCTCTATGTAGAAGACATGGACGATGAGAATGATCCAACAGTAGATACCTACATCGTGAATTGTGCCTAGTGATGATGAATGCGATAATCTGGAGAATTGGGTATCATTCCTTCAATTTGCACCCTCTTATCATGCAAATGATAATGCACAAGATTTAAATGAAAAGAGATCTACCACAAATGATGGTAGTAAAATGTGCATTGACTATGAAAGAAAAGGAGGATTGGTGTAGGATTTCCATCTTTCATACTTACGTCAAGTGCAATAAGAAAAGCTAAAAGGTCATCATTAACAACGGGAGTTGTGCCAATGTGGTCTTAGCTAATAACTTGTCTTGTTTAGGCTTGACCCCGGTACCTCATCTCAAGCCATACCGCGTCTCTTGGGCGGATTCTACATCCATTCTCGTAACCCAATGTTGCCTGGTCCCAATCAACATGTCTACCTAAAGGACCAACTATGGTGTGACGCGCTTTCCATGGATGTAGGACACATTATTTTAGGGAGACCTTGGCTTTTTGATATGGATGTCACCAACTTTGGAAGCACGAACATTTACGTCTTCCACTTCAAGGATAAGAAGATAAAGTTACATCCATTGCCTCCTAAGGACAAGGATAACCCTAAAGAGAATGCAAAACCCAAAACCAGTACTTCAAACTCTAAAACCAAGGGTTTACACATTCTGAGTGCGAGTGAGTTCCAAGCCGATCTAAACAAGAGGACTAATAAGGGCTCTAAGGAGGACCCCATTATCTATGCCGTAGTTGCTATAGAAGTTTCCAATGAGCCCACCACAAGTGTTCCACTCAAAGTGGAACCCGTCTTTCATGAATTTCAAGATGCCTTTCCCGAAGAGTTACCGAACAAGCTTCCACTCATGCATGACATTCAGCATGCAATTGATCTTGTTCCGGAAACGACCTTACCTAATTTGCCCCATTATCGGATGAATCCTGCAAAACATGCAAAATTAAAAAAGGAGGCAAACAAGCTCCTTGCCAAGGGTTTCCTTAGGGAGAGTCTAAGTCCTTGTGCCGTTCCTGCAACTTGACTCCAAAGAAATATGAAACCTGGAGAATGTGCGTAGACAGTCAAGCTATTAACAAGATAACCGTCAAGTACCGATTTCCGATACCTCGGTTGGATGATATGCTTGACATGATGGCTGGTGCCACTATCTTTTCCAAAATAAACCTTAAGAGTGGCTACCATCATATTCGAATTCGTCCAGGTAACGAATGGAAGACCGCCTTTAAGACAAAGGACGGGTTGCATGAGTGGCTTGTCATGCCATTCAGGTTGTCTAACGCACCAAGTACTTTTATGCGGATCATGACACAAGTGTTGAGGTCATTTATTGGCAAGTTCTTGGTAGTCTATTTTGATGACATCCTCATCTATAGTACCTCCAAAGAACAACATATTAGGCATTTGGGGCAAGTTTGTAGTACATTGCGGAAAGAACAACTGTATGCAAACCTTAAGAAATGTACGTTCATGACAGACAATTTGGTTTTCTTAGGTTTCGTAGTTTTTGCCGCTAGCATTGCCGTTGACCCTGAAAAGGTTCGCGCTATTATTGAATAGAAAATTCCATCCAATATTCATGAGGTACGTAGCTTTCATGGACTGGATACATTCTACCATAGATTCATCAAAGGCCTCAGTACTATCATGGCTCCAATTACTAACTGCATGAAAAAGAGAGTTTCATTGGAGCCCAGCCGCTACGACCACCTTTCAGGAAATTAAAGCCAAAATGATAGAGGCACCTATCATGCAGTTGCTCGATTTTTTTAAAGTTTTTGAAGTGGCTTGCGACGCGTCAGGTGTTGAAATAAGAGGTGTCTTGAGCCAAAAAGGACACTCAATCGCTTACTTCAGCGAGAAGCTGAATGAGGCAAAGCGAAAGAAGCATTCCAACTATGAAAGAGAATTTTACACGATAGTTCAAACTCTCAAACACTGGCGGCATTACCTTTTATCACAATAGTTTGTTTTGTTCTCTGATCATGAAGCATTACAGTACTTGAACTCGCAACCTAAGTTAAAAGGGGAACACGCCAAATGGGTTGAACTTTTCCAATATACTTTCGTGTTAAAACACGAGGCGAGAGTGGATAATAAACCAGCTGATGCATTAAGTCATAGAATCCATTTAATTCACTCCATGAATGTCGAAGTCACAGGGTTTGATCGTCTACGAGATGATTACCCAACATGTCCAGATTTCGGGGAATTATTTGCTACATTATTTGATAACCATTTGCGCAGTGTTGAGTGATTTACATTGACAGATGGTTATGTTTTTCGAGGTAATCAGATTTGTATTCCCCGTACTTCCATGAGAGAGTTTTTGATTTTGGAACTCCACGCGGGAAGCCATTCTGGTCGGGATAAGACTATTCTTCTCTTGGAAGATCATTTTTACTTGCCAAGTCTTAAACGAGACATTGCGCACACAATTGAGTGTTGCCGAACTTACCAACTGGCAAAGAAGTGCAAGCAGAATATCAACTTGTACACTCCCTTGCCTGTGCCCCACACACTGTGGCAAGATCTCAACATGGACTTCATGCTTGGGATTCCTAGAACAGCCAAACAGCATGATTCCATCTTTGTGGTTATGGGCTGTTTCTCCAAAATGGCCCATTTTGTCCTTCGCCCAAAAACTTCTGATGCTTCACACATTGCGAAGATTTTCTTTGAGCGTATTGTCAATCTTCGGTGTTTCGAAGACAATTGTCTCTAAGAGGGACATGAAGTTCACTAGCTATTTCTAGAAAACGCTATGGAAACTTTTAGACACCAAATTGCAATTTTCTTCTACCTACCATCCACATACTGATGGAATCACTAAGGTAGTGAATGTTTGAGAAATCTCTTGAGATGTCTTGTGGGTAAACATGTGCGAACATGGGAATCTATCTTGCCAATAACTGAATTTTGCATACAATATTTCTGTCAATCGGTCCATAGGCATGAGTTCATTTGAAGCCATCACTGGTTATAAGCCTAGGATGCCTGTAGATCTCATTCCTATGTCATCTGTTCATCGTCCTTATGAGTCAGCTGATGCATTCATCCAACACATACATGCATTGCATAATGATATTAGGATACATAATGAACAATACAAATCCTCTGTTGATTCACATCGTAGATTCATTGAATTCCAAGTGGGTGATGAAGTGATGGTTCATATAAGGCCTGAACGGTTCCCACAAGGAATTACAAAGAAGTTACAAGCCCACCATACTAGTCCATATAAGATTGTGAAGAGGTTGGGTCCTGATGCATATATATTAGACATTCCTTCAGATATGGGCATTAGTTCAACCTTCAATGTTGAGGACCTTGTCACTTTCCATGGTCCCACACCATCTCCTATGGATCCATATTCAATAATGTCTCCCACCCATACCCTACCAAGTTTTGAGCCTACATCCTTCTCTTAACTTCCTTACCACATCCATATAAGATTATAAAGAGGTTGGGTAATAATGCATATATATTAGACATTCCTTCAGGTATGGGCATTAGTTCAACCTTCAATGTTGAGGACCTTGTCACTTTCCATGGTCCCACACCATCTCCTATGGATCCATATTCAATATTGTCTCCCACCCATACCCTACCAAGTTTTGAGCCTACATCCTTCTCTTAACTTCCCCAACCGACAAGGAAAAAGTTTCTTGTTAAGTGGAAAGATCAATCTCAGCACGACCGCACATGGATCACCAGGATTGAATTGCAACACATTAATTCAGACATCCTTGAGCGCTATGAGAGTTTTATCTCATCAAAGGTGAGATCTTCCCAGCCGAGGGGAATTGATGAGGGCATCATACCCAATTCCACCATCCCATACAAGGTTTATTAAAGAAGAAGGCATAGGGCAATGGATCAAGCCATGATCTGGATAGATGATCAATATCTAAGCTTCGATCACGAGGAAAGCATAAATCCACTGTTGGATTACCACTCAGAGGAGATCCAGCGGTTGGATTTTGGATGATCGTATCCATGGAGAGAGGAAGGCCCCATGTGCACAATTCATTGAAGGCCCCACATTGGGAAGTGCCACATGGGTTGAAATAAAGATCTTTCAAAATTGAAGGGTCCCATGTTTTAATTTTTTAAGAGTCTATGTTAAAGAGGAGGGGCCTAGAGAGACGGACAAAAAAAATGTGCATCATGCGCACGATCCCAAATAGGGATACCGTGCGCATAACACACTAATCCCTCAGGATCCGTACATTATGCACACCCCCCCCCCCCCCCCCCCCCCCCCCCCCCCCCCAGTGTCCTCTTCTATGTTTCTTTGATTAGTTTTTTCCTTTTATTTCCTAGGGTGATGATATCAAAAGGCAGCCATTGTAGTTCTTTTTTTATGCTATGTTATGAACTTCTTTATTGAATGAGAATAAAAACGATTGTTTCTTCTTCTTCTTCTTCTTCTTCTTGGGTTTGCAAGCCACCTTTCTTGTCAACCGCCATTAACGCATCCTGCGACTAGAGTTTGGTGAGAACCCAACAAAGGTAACCACTATCTTTTCTACTTTTTCCTTCTGCGGAGCTTTCCTACATCCATCCTAATTTCAGATCTGTTAAATAGATGTTGAGCTAATACCTCAAGATCTGATGATGAATATTTTGGTCTTATTTTTTAATAAATTCTTTTCCAATAAATAACAACCCTAAGTGTTGGAAGTTTTATCTTTCATTAGGATCCTACCCCTCAAATCAGATAACTCTACTGCAGGATCTGAGAAAAGGTTTTAGATCTGGCTGACTCACTACTTGGGCTATTTATTTACATGTGGTTGTCATGATTTTAATTTTCTTTGTTGATTAATTTTATTCCCGATTGCAATGCATTCCATTAGAGTAGATTTCATGTTGTCCTACATCAATTTAGTTCCTCATAGTATAAAATGGACTTTAATCAGTTTAGTCCATCATTATTACAGAATGACTTGATGACGTTTGTGACCAAGGAACGAATGATATCAGCTAAAAGTAATGAAAGGTACTAACTAAATGAAAGGACAAAGAGCGCAGATCTATCTGAGATAAATAAATTGAACTTCTAACCAAAATTTGTAACCATGGAACAATTGATAGCAGCGAAAAAGTAGAACTGCATGAAAGTCCAAAAGGAGCACAGCTATGAGATAAAGAAATTGAACTTTTAACTGAAATTTGTGGATAACACAAATAGCAAAAGAGCACATGATGTTTTGACACTTTTGAATGGTGCTTCAAGGTAAATAACAAAGCAAAGAACTTTTCACATTTTGGCAGCAGTCCCTACGAACTAGGGACCATCAAGTAGAAGTTGTAAACAACTGAGGGGAATGATCCCTTGCTGCCTTGCAAACTCCTAACTGAATCTAAAGGACAGTGGAGAAATCATGGGGGATATGGTTTGGGCTGTCAAAAGGGCTGGACTCAAGCCAGACCCATTGGGTCTGGGGTCTCTGGGCTCAATAAAGATAATAACCCAAATCTAAGACCAAGCCCAACATGGACTCCAGATCTTGGACTGGAGAGTGCCCAATAATGGTTATGGGAGTCCCAAGTACAGTCCGAATCTGAAGAAAATAAGTAAAAGAATAAAAAAAACATAAACTAAAATAATAAAACAAAAAAATACCCATCATCATCATCGTAAATAATGAAAAATCACCCTTTATATACTGCCTTTAGATTTCAGACAGTGTACGCATATATAGAATCATTGTAATCGGAGTAACTGAGAGTATGTCATTCGTTGATTAGGAAAAATAGAACTCATGCCGGTGACACTGAGTAGATGGGTCTCACAACAATAATGATGAGTAGGCATGTCCTTATATATTTAAGAGTGCAATATTTTTTTATGATAATAATATACTAGGTAGAGAGCATATGTTATTTTTACAAAGTGCATACACTATAAAAATACTACACTAGTATCAAATACTAAGTAAGAGAGACCTCATTTTCTTCTTGTGGTCTTTAACTTGGTTGGAGATTTTTTGTGTTTAAGTTTTAAAGTAGAACACCATTTGCTGCTGTTGTTGTTGTTGTTGATGATGATGCTTTTTGGTAATTATGATGATGATGCTAATGTCTATAAACACTCTGTAGAGCTTACTATAGTCATAAGTCTGATCAGCCTGGATTCTAAGGCCCGAGTCCAGCTTGGCAACAATTTCAGACCCCTAAGACTGTCAAACAGTCAAAATTCACAATCAAGCAGTGCAGATACGGGTTGGACCTGACATCTCTAACTATAGTCTTGTAATTACCTTGGAAATTGTATCAACACAATGATCCTCACGCCACTTTAGCATCCTCAAAAACATGTCTTTTGCTTTTAGCACGTCAAAGAACCTCATTCGCAGGAAGCTGCAGGCATACAGTAAATATAAAATAAGTCCATATTGCAGAATGCGGCACAGCTCATTTTCTTCTAAGAACAGGAATGAATTACTACATTTACAATGAAAAGAATGGAAAAAACAAATACAAAGAACCACGAGCTTTTATATTAAAGAGAAGCATATCAAACTCACCGCAAAAGGGTATGATAATCATCATGCTTTTCTGGAAGCTGGCCTTCTGCCAAAAGCATTTGGCGGAAAGAGTCCACCAACAGTTCATCTTTTGGGTCGTGGGGGCCTTCAAAAATTACTTGCAATGCCTTACTCCTTCCAAACCTCTTGAATGAGTTCTTCATGGACTTGAAGCTAAGCTTTGATAAAGATGACTGTTTCTTTGGTTCCCAACGAAGCTGGAAATGGTCTTCAATTGGTAGGTCGAGTAAAGTAGGCGTTCCTTTCTTACGTTCACGTGATACTTGTTTCCCTGTTCCATTACCATATCTTGATGTAGCCACGTTAGACGACATATGTTACCCTTCTTGCCTTAAATGATCTCTTCAGTTTGTGCTGCATCAGTTGATATTTTTTTAGATCTTAAGGACCAAACATGAACCTATATTTTGATTTCTTCTTTTGGTACATTAGCTTAAATTGAACCTGAGATTTTAGCAAAGCTACAGATAGCGACATCTAACCAAAGCTCAGAGCACAATCCCAGTGAATACTGTGATTGACACATGTAAACATTGACAAAGATGATACAAGAAAACACAGCCTTTTGGTAATATCCCTGTCAATTTGTGTGGATTATGGAAGAGGACATGCCTCTCTTGTATTGGACAATTCTATCCATCAAGTCAATGGAATGGAGATCTGCAACCAATAGTAAACATTTAATTGGTGTAAACTCAGATGGTCAGGATCATCCAATTTATTGGTTTGGGGCATATTCCATTAAAACATATATATTTAAAAAGAAGGCTGACAACAACGCCTAACCACAGTTGCAGCCCAAAAAAAAATGTCAATAAAAAATAAATCATTTTTCTGTAATTAGTTATCTACATATAATGGTCAACCAGTGCATGAATCTAAGAGCATGGCATTCGAGAGGCTTGGGATGAGGAAAGTGAGTTCGATGTTTTTGCAGAGACTTGCTAGTTTTCTAAGTTGGATGTTTATCAAGTATCCTGAATTGGGGGCTACTTCAGGTTCTAAAATAAATGAATTTCCTTTCTACTCGAAGAGAGCCAACTGACATAGCTCATGCCCTCTGAACAAGCATTGTGAGATAGAAGTTCAATTGATATAAGATTATCTCTCTCACTTGAAGTATAAATATTCAAATATACAGACATCGCCATTGCTAACCAATACATCCAAATCATATAGCCACTTTAAGAAAACAATAATCAGAAAACACAAGCATAGATAGGGGGTTTGAGGTAGAGAAAGAGAGCACGCACCCACCAACATGAGTTGCCATTCAAACTCGAGATAGAAAAGAAAAAATGTTGAGTGTAAAACCCACCCAATAAGAAGGGGAACAGAATGTAGAAGAGAACGCACCAATGAAGAGGGTAATAGGATGTGCAGAATAACCAAGACGAGAATTGGGGAAGAACGTGTAAAAGCAAAACAGGAATCAAATACCCACCGTTACCTGCCGTCCTAAAATGCAAATTCTTTCCTTCCAAGGGCGTAAAGAGACACCCAAAGGGGCCACCTTTAACTTTCCAAATTCTTCCCTCGAGAAGCCAATGATAAAACATTAGCTCTTTATATCTGTGAATTTTGCAGGATGCCCATTAAATGACTGGGATCTCTCTTCCATGAGGGAAAATTTCAAGGCCACGGCGGGGCTCACCGGATGAGACCTGGAGCAGGGAGGGGAGAGATTGAAATGGGCCATGTAAACACAAATGGGCCCACACTGGATACAAGATGTTCCAAAAACAGTCTCCACTGACATTATAAGGAACTCTACTCCCAAGGACAAAAAGACCAAAAAGGGTGAGCATTGATTCCCATGTCAAATTACATATTATCCTGTTAGAGATAAGAACTCAAATCACATGGCCTTTTGACATTATGCTTTGGGTGTTCCCACAACAGAATAAAGAAAGGAGAATTATCTCTAATCAACTCAAGTATGCCCCCTCTCAGTCACCAAGCATATCCTGCTGATGAAGACATCTCATTTGAGAAACCTTACGAGAAGCCATAAACATACTATATATGTAAATACCATTCGTCAAACTTCATGGGACTTAAAAAATAAAAAAAATTAAAAAAAAGGGCAAAAAAGGAAGCCCCTACTAGAGATAATAGGAAGTCTACGACCTTCCCCGTACACCCCACCTCTCGTGTGCTCTCTGGCTTCTCAACCGGGTTCACCATTCACAACAGCAGCAGGTTCATTGAATAGACAGCAATCTTAACCAAGATATTCTTCAGCATTCTTACGTCTTAAATTTGATGGGAAACAGGACTCGTTTAATTCCCGATGAACAGCGGCAAACAGGACTCAAGAGTGTGAAAAACTATCATTTATGCACTCAGCAACAACCAACAGGTTAAAAATGCCCATTTAATAAAACCTTCCCCCTCATTACCCAAAAACTAAATATATAGAAACCGTCTCCCCATCATTCGAATATAAACACAAACACAAATAATGAACCCATCCTCGTTTAGCAGTGTTGTTTACCATTCTTATTCCCCTGACCTGTCTTTGTTTGCCTCTGAATCTTCCCTTTACCTTCTACATGAGCAGAATACACGAGCAACAAGCACACATGCTTGCTTTTCAAATAAGCAACACTATTGCTAAGCTTTCCAATATCAGCCAAGTCCACAAATACAACGCATGTAGTTCTATCATAATATAAGAGAACAAAACACAATAAACGAGATAAATCTTATTCAAGACAGTACTACTCTAAATTACATGAGCAGATGATACAGCACAGAATCAGACCAGAAATAAAGAGGCAGATGCTCTCTGCAGCAACTGCACACTATACCTTGCTCCGGCAAGGCGAGCCAAACATAACATTTTGCATAAACAATCACATCCACTCGCATAAGAGGAATACAAGGGGAAAAAATAAAAAGCACAAAACCATAAAAAGCTATGCACAATCAACATATTAAAAACAGTAAGCTTTATTATACTAGTAGTAGTTCAGCATACCACAGAACTCTAAAAGAGAGTGAACATCACATACCAGACCCTAAAATGCAAACACAACCAAGACTCAAGCATAAGCCACTAAACATCAAATATCATCTTCTCCTAAGAAGACACACAGTAACCAAGCACCCCACACAAGACCAAGACACCACAAACACCAGACACTGACAAATAGGCACCCAACCACAGGCGTCTCCTACTCGGCATCACTGCTGCCACCACGAAGGCGGAGCACCAGATGGAGGGTGGACTCTTTCTGAATATTGTAATCAGCCAAGGTGCGGCCATCCTCAAGCTGCTTCCCAGCGAAGATGAGCCTCTGCTGATCTGGTGGGATCCCTTCCTTGTCCTGGATCTTTGCCTTCACATTATCTATAGTGTCGGAGCTTTCCACTTCCAGGGTGATGGTTTTTCCAGTTAGGGTCTTCACAAAAATTTGCATGCCACCACGGAGCCGCAGGACAAGGTGAAGCGTGGACTCCTTCTGGATGTTGTAGTCAGCCAGGGTGCGGCCATCCTCAAGCTGCTTGCCAGCGAAGATGAGCCTCTGCTGATCAGGTGGGATGCCCTCCTTGTCCTGGATCTTAGCCTTAACATTGTCAATGGTGTCTGAACTCTCCACTTCAAGGGTGATGGTTTTTCCAGTCAGAGTCTTCACAAAGATTTGCATGCCACCACGCAGGCGAAGAACAAGGTGCAAGGTGGACTCCTTCTGAATGTTGTAGTCAGCCAGAGTGCGACCATCTTCAAGCTGCTTTCCAGCAAAAATGAGCCTCTGCTGGTCAGGTGGGATCCCCTCCTTGTCCTGAATCTTGGCCTTCACATTATCAATAGTGTCAGAACTCTCCACTTCAAGAGTAATTGTCTTTCCTGTGAGGGTCTTCACAAATATCTGCATGCCACCACGGAGTCGGAGAACAAGGTGCAGCGTGGATTCCTTCTGAATGTTATAATCAGCCAGGGTACGGCCATCTTCAAGCTGCTTTCCAGCAAAGATGAGCCTCTGCTGGTCGGGTGGGATGCCCTCCTTATCCTGAATCTTAGCCTTGACATTGTCAATGGTATCAGAGCTTTCCACTTCTAGGGTAATGGTTTTGCCAGTGAGGGTCTTCACAAAGATCTGCATGCCACCACGGAGACGGAGAACCAGGTGCAGCGTGGACTCCTTTTGGATGTTGTAATCGGCCAGCGTGCGGCCATCCTCGAGCTGCTTACCAGCGAAGATGAGCCTCTGCTGGTCAGGCGGGATGCCCTCCTTGTCCTGGATTTTGGCCTTCACGTTGTCAATTGTGTCAGAGCTCTCGACTTCGAGTGTGATTGTTTTGCCGGTGAGAGTCTTAACAAAGATCTGCATACCACCCCTGAGGCGAAGGACCAAGTGGAGAGTGGATTCCTTCTGTATGTTGTAATCAGCAAGGGTTCGGCCATCCTCCAGCTGCTTACCAGCGAAAATGAGCCTCTGCTGGTCGGGTGGGATGCCCTCCTTGTCTTGGATTTTGGCCTTCACATTATCGATTGTATCGGAGCTCTCGACCTCAAGTGTGATGGTCTTGCCAGTGAGGGTCTTCACAAAGATCTGCATCTGCATATGATAACCACTTGCAATCAGACTTAGCCTTTCCCAACTATAAAAAAGTTTAACAGAATTAAGATATGAACGACAGAATCATTAGCATTTACTCTTAAACAGATCCCAGAAATCAAACCTAAAACAGAAGCTAGAAAAACAAAACTTCTAACAGATCTTTTCAAACGGCTGTCGATTTATATACATTAGGTCCAGTTAACTCAAATCATCACAACAGAATTAAAAAACTGGATCTGCAACCCAAACACAGACATACCAAAACCACAATAAAAAGAGATGATAATCAAGAAGCCAGAAGTCCATGGTTTACCGAGAAACAAAAACATGAGATCTTCCAAAAAAGAGAAACAAAAGAGAAGCGAATAAAACGCACGGATCTTAAGAACTGGGATTCAAGAAAAACAGGCCATTAAGAGAGATGATTTGTCAATAGATTCAAGGAAAACAGGCCAATAAGAGAGGATTAGTTAAGGAAGGACATGAATCTAAAAGGGTACAACCAAAAATATATGGATCTAAGGCCTAAGATCCATTACAATAAGAACCTTTCAGGAAAAGACATCAAATTGAAAAGACCATAGACCAAAACAAACAAATCATGATCATTGACCTTAAAATACCGAGATCAGAACCAAACCGAGAAAGAAGACCATGATAATAATAAAAAAAAAAACCATAGCAAAACGCAGATCTAGACACAAGACTCGAAAAAAAAAAAAGATCAGAACCAAAAAACCATCAGAAAGATGCTCTAAGAAGGAAAGACATTGATCTAAAACAAAGCATCTACCAAAGCACATAGATCTACGATCTTAGTTTCGATTAAAACACATAAGAACCACATGCGATTCAAATATAAGGTACAAAACAGGAAAAAACATGAATCTACAAAACAAAACCTACCAAAACACACAGATCTATGATCTTAGATTGAAGAAAGCACATAAATCTGAAAGAAAACACAAACAAAAGTCTGAATCTACGATCTAGAGACCGTCGAAATAAGAAGAACGAATCGTACTATAGAAATACACGAATCTCAAATAGAACACACCAAAACGCATGTTTCTAAGCCCTAATCTTCAAGAAACACAGATCATAACCACAAGATCTATGATTTCAGAAAGAAAGATCAGAAAACCAGATCTGACGCAGTAGGATGAGGGAACGTACCTTGACGAAGAGCGAGGAAAGGCGATCTGATTGGTTGATTGACTGATTTCGCAAAGAACGAAAGACGAAGCACTGAAATTGGATATATGAGATGAGATTAGGGGATGGACTTGGGAGGAGCTTTATAGGAAGAGGACGAAGCTATCTTCTAGGCGTGGTGGTTGTATCGCAATATGGACCGTACACGTGGCAGAAGATGGGTGGATGGCCCAAGAACCGTGCAGATATTTCCAAGATCGGATAAGCGGTGCTTGCCAAACGTGACACGCCCAACCAGACTCGGTAGACTGTGGGCTCGTTCGTATGGAAGTTTCCAGAAAACTCTGATTTTCCTTTCAACTCCGGATTGCAGTCAGCCGAGGCCCAATTCAATCTCGAGTACAAAACCCGTTTTAAAAAGGTTTGATCACATATGGAATTACCCAGAAGTGAGAGCAAGAAAATATGAGTAGTATTTAAATTTGTTTAATATGATGGTTATGAATTAATAATATTGGCATTCAATTGCGGTTTGAGTATGAGTAATGAGTTAGGTGGAAGGTTGGTGTGGAAGATGGAATAAATTGTAATTTCTTTTTTCTTTTCATATAAGGAGGTTCGAGTTCTTTATTTTATTTTATATTATTATTTGAAGATGGGGTAACCCTTAAGGTCTTTGACACAATAAGAATAATACTGTGGGCGGCACACATTAGACCCATACAAACGCACACAAAGTAAATTTGGGGTAAATTTCAAAAAGAGGATGTAGGAGAGTGGGGAGCTAATCTATACCTTATGTCACTTCAAACTAAAGGTACGCTTGGGCATCCTGTGAAATAGGAATTGAAAAAGGAAATATTAGTCCCCCTTCCATGGCAACCAAGTTCCTACCACTTAATGTAGGATCTCCGAATTCTCTTAATTGGGAAATGTGTATCTAAATATATATATATATATAACGTAATTTTTTTTTTGTTGTTAGATTCTCCTCGCGGCACCAAACATTTACAAGAAGGGCGCGGGGATTTTGAATGCCTTGTCGGCTCTCCTTTCCACTAAAAACAACGTCACACAAATGCACCCTAAGATTTCTTTGTAAATTAAAACTTACCTGATTGGGTCTTAGCATTCATATCTCAAATATAGAGTTCATATTGAAGCCTAAAGAAACATATTTATATTTGTGTGATGAATTCTTTTTATAGATAAATCCTAGGATACAAGTGTAAATCAAACTATTCGACATTTGTTCCGTTGAATGTTATAATTCATGTGACTTGCGTTAAATATTATATCAATGTGCTCAGCCCAAAGTTCAAGAGTTGGGGAGGATACTTCATCAATAGAGCATACTTTTCTCCGTAGAATTAGAGGGGTGGAAGTGAATGAAACATTGAAGTAAATGAAGACAGAAAAGGCAACAACCCCAAATAGTATTCCGATAGAGGTATGGAAATGTTTAGAAAAGGTTAAGGTGAGTTGGTTATGTAAACTATTCAATAAAATACTTGTAATAAAGAAAATGCCGGATGAATGGAGAAGAAGTATTGTAGTACCCATATATAAGAATAAGGGAGATATATAAAATTGTATCAACTATCAATGGATTAAACTTATGAGTCATACTATAAAGTTATGGGAGAGAATAATGGAATAAAGACTAAGACGAAAGACCAAGATCTCTAAATATCAATTTAGTTTTATGCAAAGGAAATCAACTATGGAAGCTATCTTTTCACTTTGGCAATTAATGAAAAAATATCGAGTAAAAAGAAAAAATCTACACATGGTCTTTATCGATTTGGAAAAAGTCTATGATAGGATACTGAGGAATTTAATTTGGTGGGTTTTAAAGAAAAGAAATATCCCCAGAGGTTACATTGAAATTTTTAAAGATATGTATGAAGGAACAGTAACAAATGTGAGAACCACATGTGGAGAAACAAATGGATCCCCCGTGACTATAGGTTTACATCAGGGATCAACCTTAACCCTTTATCTCTTTGTATTAATTATGGATGAGTTAACTGTGCATATTCAAGAAGAAGTACCATGGTGTATGTTGTTTACAGATGATATAGTATTGGTGGATGAATCAAAAGATGGTGTAAATGCAAAACTTAAGAGATAACGGGGATATTAGAAGTTAGAGGCTTTAAAATAAGTTGTACAAAAATAGAACATATGAATTGCAACTTCAAGGAACATATACAAAGTGTTAAAAATACTGTCAAAATTGAAATCCATGAGATACTACGTAGAAATTCTTTTCGGTACCTAGGTTCGATGATTAGTAATGATGGGGAGATTGACGAAGATATGGAGCATAGGATAAAAGATGGATGACTGAAGTGGAGACTAACTTCTGAAGTACTTTACGACAGACGAATGCCAACGAAATTGAATGGCAAATTTTACAGGACATTGGTTAAACCAGTTATGACATATGGAGTTGAATGTTAGCCAATTAAGAAGACGCATATTCATAAGATGGATGTAACAGAAATAAAAATGCTTAGGTGGATGTATGGTAAAACTAGAAAAGATAAAATTAGAAATGAGTGCTTTCGAAAGCATTTATGGGTAGCACTAATAGGAAATAAGATTAGAGAAACCCGTTTAAGATGATTTGGGTATGTTGAGCGTAGGCCGGTAATGGCACCATGAGAAAAAGTTTGGCTATACAGGTGGATGGCCCATTAAGAGGTAAGGATAGGCCGAAGAAAACATGGATGGAGGTCATTTATTCATATTTGAAGAAGTTTAATTTATCGAAGGATGTGGCTCAAAATAGAACGAAATGGAGAAACAGAATTCATGTAGCTGACCCCAACATGGTTGGGATAAGGCTTCGATGATGATGATGATAGTCATTTAACGGGCTAGCTTTTCAATTAGTTAGAATCTATATAAAGGTAGCTCAAGTAGGCCCCACTAGGTCATTTGGTTGAACTTAATCATTTATCTTAGATGACTTATTAAAGGAAAAATCTGAAAAATGACACAAAGGTGTTTTTACCATTTACAAAGGAATGCAGTGGCTCATTTGCTTGCAAGTCATGCTCAATTTTGTGGAAAAGATGCTAATCTGGTGGTTTTCATTTTCAGATCTAATTAAACAACATATAATCATCGATTCCTCGTTGATCTGTCATCAATAATATCTTTATTTTTCCTATAAAAAAAAGAAGCGATTTATGAATTCAAAATAAATCTCAAATATTAAATAAAAGATAAAAGTGTTTTAAACAAATGGTCAATGGGAAAGCAAAATACCTAAGCCATGATTGCAACTTGAATGAGAGAAAAAAAAAACATTGTAGTCATTAGAATGATGTTTGAATAATAATGTACTAATAATAATAATCATAATAATTATTATTATGACAATTGTAAGAGAAAATAAATAAATTTTAAGTAGGTTTCAAGATTCTAAACGAGGTAAAAACCAAACGAAAAAATAAATTCAATAAAACTTCTTCCTTAAAATTTCTATTACTAAACCATACTCCAAAAAAAAATGAAAAAAAAGGAAAAAAAGTAAGAGAGACAAATCTAGTAATACAAACTTTAGCCACTTGATTTTGGTTGACTCTTCTCTCCTTATATAGTAGTGTTGTCACTTATTCAACTAAAAAAGAATTAAAATATAATTTTCAATTTCTAATTATCGCAACTATACTACAGTTGTATTTTAATTTCTAATTGCCGCAACTATACTACAGTAGGTAATGAAATGGAAGTGATCCCCAACTAATATAACACACATTGATAAAAAAAAATGCACATCAAACTCACCCACATACTTGAACATTGCAGTAATGATACATTTCTAACACATAAGTACAAAGAGGATTTTGATGATAAAAATCACTTGCTATACACCACACTACTCAGAGGTGATCTTGGGCTGGGTTAGACCTAACTTGTCTTGGGCCAGTCTTGAATTAAATGATAGAAAGCTCAAAGCTAAGCTCGACCTGTGTAAGGAATGCATATAATTTAATTTAATTAGTACAAACAATTGTTCAAATTGACATATAATTGATAAAAAAAAACCTTAATTTAGCCTGGCGGGCTCAGACCTGACTCTTACAGCCAATGTTGAGCTTGGCCGAGCTTGGGTCAGTAATTCTAAAGTTGGATTGGGACTATGTATGCATTAGCCTGGCCTGGCCTTGCCCATAAATACCCCCTACTACCTCTCTTGTTTATGGATGCAATGCTTACTACATACGTGGGCCCCACCCTTCTTTGCATGTACATCTTTAAGGTCTATTGTTTTTTTTTTAAACTTACTTTTCTTTTATTAGTCCTTGCCACAATAGAAAAAAAAGAGAAGGGAGTAAATTGATGGCCATGATAAAGAAGCAGCCTACTGGGGACATGGATCCATTTCTCCTTAATGAAAATAAAAGATTATATAAAATTATGATACTAATACTAATATTTAGGAGATTTGTTGCGATAGTCTTTAAGACTTGTAGGAAATTTGAATTCAAAAAGTTCGGACAATCTGAAGCTCAAAATAGAATCATTTTAAGGATAATTAAAAACTGTAGTCCTTTTATAACATCTTGTTAAAAAAGAGAGCATTCATGTGCTTTGGATTTGAAAAATCTTAATTGACCTATATGTATGTATAAAGATGGTTCAGGAGCAAGTCTAATGTTGGCCCATGTGCTGAGCCCAACTCGGTTTGTGGTCTGGTATCTCAAAAGGCCAGTTTACACCTCTCTTATTTTTTTTCTTATTTTTTGGTAAGAGGGAGAAATTTATTTCAAAGAAAAAGGAAAGCAAACAAAATAAAGAAAATAAAAAGCTTCTGTTGGGCCCACTTGTAACCCATTGGTGCATTTGGAGGATATGATTATAGGGAGAGATTTTAAGAGTAGAGTGACCCATTTGTGCATTTGTTGGCGCATGTGTTGAGCCAAACTTGGTTTGTGGTCTAGCATCTCAAAAGGCTAGCTTGGACCTCTTCATTTTTATTTTTTTTTTGTAAGAAGGAGAGATTTATTTCAAAGAAAAAGGAAAGAAAACAATAAAGAAAATAAAAAGCTTCTGCTAGGCCCACTTGTGACCCATTGGTGTATTTGGAGGACATTATTATAGTGAGAGATTTTAGGTGTTTTTTATTATATGGAAACATGTAGAGAAAAAGGATGATGACACAGAAATTTTAGGAGAAAGGATAGATATTTGAGATTTTAAAAATGCCATGTGTCTCTTAATTTATATAATAATAGTTTTTAGTACTTGTAGGAAATTTGAAATCAAAGAGTCCAAACAATATGAAGCTTAAAAAAGAAAAGTGCTGCTATTTCAACACCAGTTTTTACTTAGTTTAAATACCTTCTTTCTATACACATGTGATCAAGTTAGTTACATTGGTTTTTTTCTCTCTACATCACCAATTTTCCCAATATATTCCCACCCATCCAAACATATTCTTTCTTTAAACATTTTCTCTCAACAGTCATCCATGCACCCATCTTTTTCTCTACAGACACAAAGTACCCATCTTTCTCTCTTCTTCCTCCATCATCAAAAACTTGGTCTCCTTCCTCCATTATCAAATGTATGTTTGTATTTTATTAAATGAATGTGTTTACATCAATCTCCTTTTTGTGAATGTTTAGCATAAAAAAACATGATTTTGTGAATGTTTTTCATGAAAAAACATGAGTTTTTACACCTCCTGGAAATGTCATGTTCGGCCCTACAAGGCGGAATAGGACATTACCTGTTTGGCCGGGCCAAAAAGAATAATACCTATTCAGCCTCCCATTACCTGTCGGCCGAACATGTTTGACCGAGCCGAACAGAATAATACCTGTTCGAACAGGACATCCTCCAGGAGGAAAAAATTCAAGTTTTTTTCATAAAAAAATACTTATAAAATCATGTTTTTTTTTATGCTAAACATTCACAAAAAAGAGATTGATGCAAATATATTAACAAAAAAATCATGTTTGACGGGACAAAGAACAAGAAAAATGGAAGAAGATGGTCGCCAAGGAGAATGCACCAAAGAGAATGAAAGAAGAAAAACGGAAGAATGGAAAATGATGGTTACTTGTCCAGATTGGGAAAAATAGAAGATGAAAATAGGGGAAGAGAAAATGAGAAGGTGTGTATGAAAAGAAATTAGGAATTTAAGTTTTATGGCACAAAAGCTTTTCTAGTCCTTTTATATATGGGCAAGATTGTAATATAGAAGTTTTAAAATTGATATGTATGTATGCATAAGAATGGTTTACGAGCAAGTCTGCTATTGGCCCATGCATTTAGTAGACTTAGTTAGTGGTCTGGTATCTAAAAAGTTCAATTTAGACCTCTTCTTTATATATATATATATATATATTGCTAAGAAGGAGAAATTTATTTCAAAGGAAAAAGGAATGCAAACAAAAATAGAAAATAAAAACCTTCTACAGGGCCCACTTGTGAGCCATTGGTATATCTAGAATATATGATTATACTGAGAGATTTTAGGAATGCAGTGAGAAATTTTAGGTGTTTTCTATTATATACAAAATATATAGTGAAGAAAGATGATTTTAGAAGAGAGGAAGGATATTTTAAATTTTAAAAATATTACGTCCCTCTCCGTGAATGGGTCAATTCTCTTAATATATATATAATAAAACCGTACAAAATGGATCTTTGTGATCTTCTCATGGCTTTTTTATCAATTCATATTTGGTAGGCTGTCCAGGTCTAAGTCCAAATGCACTAATGACTTTCATCTTTGGTACCTAGTCGTTTTTCCACAAAGATTCCAATTCATCTTTGATCCCAGTGTTTATGTTTGATCAAGAGTTCCCTACGTACCTTCGTTCCCAACAAGGAACTCCAAAGTATTTTTTTTTTGTGCCACTGTAGAGTGAGAGGATTCTACTCTTCACATATTTATTTCCACTATCAAAAGGAATCGTACATTCCTAGCCCACATACAAAATCAAAATCCGCCGTAGTAAATCAATTCATTCTTCTACTTTTCGGCTGGGAGAATATGTTGCACTAAGGGGTCGTTTGTTTTTGTTGATTTATATAGGTAAATAAACCGCATGTGTAATGACTACACACTATCACGTTTGTTTTCACTCATTTACGTATGAGATGTAAAATAGATGTAAAAATGGTATGAAAATGGTTTGAAAATCAGGTGAGAATTTTCACACCTCAACAGGTGTGAAAACATTACCTATGTCACTGTTATCAATCGGGTGAACAGTAATTTTCTTGGGAAATCCGCCTTTTTGCATTTTTCATGTTGTGGGCCTCCTAATATAAATCAGAATCGTTGAAACTCTTGTGAAGACTAAAAACGGCCTTGAGACCAATTTTCAACCGTTGGATCGTAATATAATTTTAGATATTTACAAAAAGATCTAACAATAAAAATATGAAATTCTTAATTTTATGGGCCCCATCTTGATGATATGAACCTTCCAAACTCTCTAGAATGCCTTTTTTGGCTTAGAGATGTAGTCTTTTTTTATATATATTTTAAGATATTTGTAATAAATCATGAAAACTGATAAAAATATTATGATAAATGGTGAACCGTTGGATTACTTTTAATTTACATATGAAGAGGTGTGAAAATGACAAACGATTGAATTCATTTCACATGTGAGTCAATTGCATATGCAAATAACTTACATGTGAGTCATTTACCTATGTAAATCAATTTCATATCACATATGGAAATAACAAACAACCCCTAAGCCGTAGGAAAAAAAAGAAAAAAGGATTGCATAGAAAATCAGAACTCCCTACCACAAATTTCCCTCAACTTCACAAATGCACCCGTGGGATTCAACAGAAGCTAGCTTTAAATTAGGCTAGGCGAAGCCCAAAAGGAAGAAGGCAGACCCTAGCTGGATAGGGCAAAACTTCATTGGTGATGACATTCTTTGCCTTACTCTCTTTTAACCTTTCCATCCTTTTCTTCTTTATTACTTGCTGAACAAAATCTAGAGGCTGGACTACATTAGAGTGGACCAATTAATGAAATTTTGCTTGAAGCACAAGATTCTCTTTCCTTTTTGTAGCTATCTGATGGTTATTGATGGAAAGCCTTCCCAGATGAAAATAATAATTCATTTGTATGAAACCTAAGTACCCAACCCATTTACATATTTCTGAAACTGATAAGCAAAAATAGAATAACTATCTAAAAAATTCATATTTACAAATCAATGTACTTAGAGAAGCTGCACTTACAACATGAGATTCTATGAGCTGACTTCTCCCGTGTAATTGAGACCTCAATATTTAAATCCAAAATCGACTCGGATTCATGATCAAATTTACTTCTCTAAAGCTCTGACTTTTAGGGTCCCTGGGATTCATTAATTAGCACAGTCAAATTAATAAAACATATGTCACAGCACTCTATTGCGTCCTTCAAGAATGGTCACTCTCTCCTGTGAACAGAGCAAGGCATTACTCAAGACTGCGTAGATATCAATATATAAACTTTTACAATCAGTCAGATGAAGCTTTAATCACAATCAAAAGCTATTTCAGGACAACAAGATGGCCCACTGTTGTATGGTGGAAAGGAAAAGGTTTTTTTTTTTTAATTGAAGGAAAAGAAAAGTAACAACTATCTAAATGACATCATTTTCAGCACAAGCCAAGTTAATGCGATACACCTTTCAATAGAAGTTCAAAACCTTTGCATTTGGAACGAATAAACTGAAAGATCATTATGCCTCATCTTGAAATGACAATGAATAAATAATAGGAAAGACGTCCCACATCATCCACCCTACACTAGTATCAAAGCACATGGGATTCACTACCCACAACTGGGTGTTTTTGTAGGAACGGTATTTGCAGATATTCCTTCGTAATGTCAATTGACATCTTTGCGATGCAGGTCTTGGATAGGAATTTAAAATGTCAATGTCATTGGGGTTGTTTTCCTATGGCTAGAGCTTGCGATTTCTATTTTTTCTTCTTTCGTTCTTTCTTTTTATTTTCTATGAGATTTTATGGAATTAGATGGCTTCAACCGGCAGAATCAACGGAAAAACAATTACATTGAAATGACTTTGTCCAAATCTGAGTCTTTACGAGCATTTGAGGGTCACGCCTCTAAGCATTACCAAAATGCCCCAGTGCAAAATTCTGAGCCTCTTAGAACTCTGAGGCAAATGCCACGAGGCTCACCTTGTGACAAATCATTCCCAAAACACCGCAGGGATCTAGTCAGAAGTGCAGCTTGCATTTAAATGCCTCACATTAGGAGGCATATTTGAGTTTACACCTCAAAATAAAGCAGATGCTTCAGTCACTCCATATCTGTGCACATGCTAGTCATTAAGAGAACATGTTCTAAAGAAAAAAAGGAGAGAGACTATAATTTCAAGACCTTAAAAGTTTTCTAAAAAGATTTCAGACTAAGATAACTATAATCAACTATAGTCAACCCCAATCAACTCATTAACAGCCTCAAAATAGCAAGCGTGGCTCTTTTCAATTTACTTTGATATGCTTTTTATTTTTTATGAAGAGCAAAAAAGAGTGTAAGGTAAGACACTTCCTGGCATCCTATTTAGGGATGCCCTTATGTCTGGGAATGGCTAAAAAGGAGGGTTGAAAATTGGAATCAGGTGGAGAAAACTCTCTAGTGGAAAGCAAATTACTTATCCATTGGAATGAGGGTTACTCTTATCTAAGCAGCCTTGGCAAATCTTCCAATTAATTATTTTTCTATTCTTAAATGCCCCACCTCTGTAATTAAATGGCTTGAGAACTTCGAAGAGATTTTTTATGGCATAGTATAAGTAATTAGAGGAAGTTTCACTTAGTTGATTGGGCTTCCATATGCAGGCCAAATGAAACGGAAGGCTTGGGTATAAGGCCCCTAAGACAAATGAAACAAGCTTTGCTTGGAAAATGGTTATGGAGAGTAGGTGAAGAACCTGACAGTCCTTGGAAACAAGTAGTGGACACGAAGTATGGGATCTCAAGAGGAGGGTGGGATGTTCAGGAGGCGAGCTATAAAGCTTCAGCTATCTGGAGAGGCATCGACTCTGTAAAAGAGAGCTTCATGGAGAATATTAGAGATCGTGTTGGATTGGGAGAGAGTTCTTTTTTGGCTTGATAAGTGGATTGGTGACCATCCATTGGTGATCCAATTCCTGGACATTTTCAAATGCGCTGGGAATAAGAAGGCTATGGTTCAGCGTTTACCTATTGAGTACAACGGAGCAAAGGGTTTGGAACCCCATTTTGAGGAGAACTCTAAACGATAACAAGATGGAGCAATATATATCTCTTCTAAAAACCCTAAATGGGAGCTCTATGTCGGAAGGAAGCAATGAAAGGAGATGGACTGCTTCCAATGATGGTTCTTTATCTTGTCTCCTCTTTCTTCACCGCCATTATTAGAAAGGCTGGTAGTAGGAGTGTGATCACAAATATTTGGAAGCTGAAGGCTCCTCCAAGGGTAGTAATCTTTGGGTGGTTGGTGCTCCAAAAGAGAATTCTGACTGGATAATTTAAGGTGGAGAAGGAAGATAATAGTCAACAGGTGTCCCATGTGTTTTTTGAGTAAAAAGGAGTCAGTCGATCACCTTCTGCCATAGAGATCTCTGATGGATTGGTTTGGATGCAGTTGGGTATTCCCCAATTGCAACATGGATCTATTCCGGGCTTCGAAGTGCCCCTTAGGATCTCTAAAAGGGAGGAAGATGTGGAGGCTTTCTTTTTTTGCGATAATATGGATAATTTGGAAGGAGAGGAATTCAAGATGCTTTCAAGGGGTGGCAGCAGATGTGAATACTTTAAAGGAATGAGTTAAGTTTATTGTCGCCTCTTGGGTTCTCGTTAATGCTTCCTTCAAGGATTATTGTATTGATCAGATCATGAGGAATTTGAGTGAGGTTGCAGGGATGTTAAGGAGTTTGTAGTCCTCCTTTTCTTTTCATTTTCTTTGCCTACATGGTGGGTGCTTTTCTGTTTTTTAGTTTTAGTTCTTAAGCCCGTCAGTATATGGCTCTTGTACTGCTTGCTTCTCTATTTTTAATGAAATCAATCATTCAAAAAAAAAAAAAAAGAATACAATCATACCAACCTATTCCACCAGATCCCATCATAACTTTGCAGTTGAGCACACTTGGGTGGGAATAGAATAGGTTAGGTGACCTCGCAAAATTTATGAAGCAAGACAAGGCTTGGATGACAATGATGACGATGGTGTTTTAACTAAAAAGAGTACCCTTAGAAATTGGAACACCGTGCCTTACGCATTTGCATTTTAAAACATCAGTTTAAATAAGTAGATATTTAGAAGACAGTAACGTTTTATCTCAGTTGATTCCGTAACTCAGCTCGGTTTTCCCTGTTTTTATGGTTTGAATGAAAAATCAGGGCTAGGTGTGAAGCCGTTTGATGTTATTAGATGTTGATGTTTGCTCACTGAGACATTTTTGCCTGTGTTTGGGCCATTGGTGTGAGATGTGTAGAACCTAAAGGTTTTGTTGATGGTGTATTCATTTTGTATCCTTTTTGATATGAAATGAGGAGTTGTGTTTTGGATGACCAGATGTGCAACTGATTAACAAATTGGAATCTAAAGACCGTTGGTTTGTGAAAAATAAAAGTGGAAGCTCAATTAGTTCCTAAGAACAAGCGTGGGCTTGGACACAGAAGCCAAAACTTTTGTAAAGGCCCAGCCTGGAAGCTTGGTCGGATTAGTTCCACAATCAAGCCCAATGGACCCATTTTGACAGCCCCATGGTGAAGTTTAATGGAGAAAGCTATTTCCTATGCTCTAAACTTCAAAGTGTTTAATTGTTCAGAACAGATGATTCTTATGCTGATTGGGAAATAGAATCTAACTATTATGTCCTGACCATTCAAAGTTCACATGATAAGGCTTGAGATTAGTGAGGCTTTCATATATTGTTCTACTTCTACAGCAGAGGAGATATAGTGTTCCATTGTATCATTACATTCCATGAAAGAAAATGTGGCTGAAATTTATCAGCAATGGAGACATCTCATTTTCAACAAGGTAGCAGATCATAGGTCACTATTATATGACTCTTTTGGGATGTGGCTTGACTATAGCCAGAATGTGTTTACACGATCAAATGCTAAGGAATGACCGATGACGGGCTGAGGTTGAAGAATAACAAATATTTGATTCTTACTAGCCATAATTTAAGTTGCATGAGTATGAGGAACCATCATGAATCATCAGTACAGTATAAACAGCCTAATGCATCAGAGTTGCAACATTCTTTTGTTTTTTTTTTTTTTTTTTCTCCCAACTAGTGTATAAGCCTCTTTCTAGATGCAGGGGGGATAAATTGGTTTTGCATGCAGGAAAGAGCCCAATGTATAAGAAAAAATAATCGGGTTGCATCTTAAATGCATAATGGGAAAGGTTATAAATTCTGTCCATAAAATTGAGAAATACTGCTGATGAAATAGCCCATCGAATCAGTAAAAAAGGCAAAGTCCCCACTGTAGCAGATTCCAAGGATCCAGTTAGTTAAAAAAAATGAAATGGACAAACCTCATTCTGTGTGCTACTCTCTGATGGAAACCAGTGCATCAGAACGCCCAGATGCATTATAGCAGGTATTAATTTGAACATGAGAGGAGTTGTTACCTGAAGGTTTTGGAAAAGATTCACAGGGATGAGTATTTGAATTAATGATAAAAAGGATGTTAATGAATGGAAGCTCACCAAACTAAGTGCTGTTGTTCCCAAAAGAAGAAGATACATTTTCCCCTGCATGACAAAACCAGACAAAGTTGAACACGTCAATGTGCATAAAAAAAAGGCATTGGGTTGCATTCTCATAGAACAACTGATAATGTGCTCTCTATGAATGAAATTGACTCTTGTAAATTACCTTAATCATTCATATAGCTTACACAATAAGCAATATATATTAAGTGCAATGTAATGAAGTGATGGTGTCAAATGTTATTGCAACCCCCACACATTCTCAATTTCTAACAAAACAAATAAATAGTGAGAAAGGGGGAAACACCTCAACAAGATGAAGATTTGAGGCACGGCTCAATAGTACAAATGCAAATTCTCCAATTTGAGCAAGTGACAGACCCACCTATGAGGCACAAATAAAGACCATAAAATCACCAAGTGACAGATTAAAACACCCTCTCATGATAAATTCCAAATTACATAAAAAATTTATAGCCAAACCATGTCCCACAACACTTACAAGAAATGAAGACCTGATATTGTATCCAAAGGCCTTGATTACCATAGTAATCACAGCTGTCTTAACAACTATAACCAGAATGACAGAGGCTAACAATATATCAACATGGCTCCATAAGAATTGTACGCGTATGAGCATTCCAATGCTAGAAAGAAACAATGCCGCAAATAGGTTACGAATTGGTTCCACCTGTAATGTATCAAACCAAGTAAACAACTAATTGGAAGGCATTCCTATACCAAAATCTATGTCTAGGATAAGTCTTTGATGATAAGTGTCCTAGCAAAAAAAAAAAAAAAAGTCATGCCCAAAACGAATTTAAATTAGAAACAGAACAAGCAGGAAGATATTACTAGTCATCTCCTCTATGGCAAGTCATAAATAAGAAGAAATGTTTACAGTCACATGTACAGTTTGTGCAATGCACCATGAAAACCACCGAGGTGTTTTTTTTCTTTTTTTTTTTTGAATGATAAGACTCCAAGATTTGAAAGTAAAGTTGGTACCATGCTAGCAGTGGCAAAGTTCATTCAATCATCCAATTCATGCTCCTAATAAATACTACCTTGCATTTACCAAAATAAATAAATAAATACATAAATACTACCTTGTGCAACTGAACCAAATTTTCTCACCCTATCCGCAATAAGTCTTGAAGGCAAAGATTTTTTTTTTCCTTTTTGAAAAAAGGGAAAAAAAAAAGGCACAATTATATAGCTCAGCAAGAAGAATGGCTACAAACAAGATTTGTGAGCTACCACCAAAATATCATAACATGCTACAAGAACAGAGAGCTTGAAAATAATCTCGTTTTGAAATAATAATAAATCCATATATATGCACATGGGTAAAATTCATGAAGTGCTTTGAGTCTCAAATTTCAATCCCTTTTTGTTATACATAAGTTTATTCCCCATCTTATATCCATATAAAGAGGTTTCTAGGTTCAAGATAAAAAATGAGCCACCATGTCTGCTGTAGCAAACAACTACATGGTGTCGCTATAGTTGGTACTATGGTGTTTCATAAATAGTGCAAATTATGTTCTTTTTGGATATACTATGCCTACTTATTGTTCTTGGTGCTCAACCAACACTACTGGTATTTACCTCAGTTGCTTTCACAACCATAAGTATCTCAGTTTTCTGGCTTAGGCAGCTATGACAACCTACATGAATATTGAAAGAACTGCCAATTTAAACTTCAATTTTCAGTTTCCTTCTTGGGCAGCTATTACAAACTAATCGATATTGAAAGTCAGTCATTTTGTACACTTGGTTTATTAGTTTTCCTCCTTGGACACCTATCACAAACTATACAGATATTGAAGGGTGACAATTCATAAACTTGCTGAGTCAGCTTAATTAATTAACTAGCCATGTCCCAGTGCAAGGATCTGCTTCATGCGCAAACAAAACAAGAACTTGCTAACTAGAGCAAATAATTTGCTCAAGGTCACAGCCTCAACTCCTTTAAATGACATTATATTGATAAAACAAGCATAAACAAAATTATTCTTGGAACCTGTCAACTCAATGAATTAAAACACATCCTACAAAATATTTGAAACCACTACCACTGTACCTGGTCTAGAGTATGCTGAGCAAAGTCAGTGGTGGACACCATAACCCCAGCAACAAATGAACCCAACTCAAGACTTAGGCCGAGTTTATCACTGCACTGAAAAATGACCAGGGAATCAAATCAATGACCAAGAAGACAGCACAATGATCATGTTGCATCACTATACAGATAATAATCATTGTCAACAAACCCTGGCCTATACTTTATGATGAATGATAATTGATGCACCCATGAAGGAGGGCCCCAGCAAGGCCCACATTCAAAGTAGAAGCAGAAGCAAATTCTCTGCACAAATACAATCTAAAATAGGGCATATGCAGATACTAATTTAAGGTTTTTTGTTTTTTTTGGGTCAGGAATGCCTACGATTTGTTGCTTTCTCATATGTAAAGGCCTAGATTAGGCAGTTTATTTTAAATGGCTTTTTCTGTAAATATAGATGTTATATGAGCTGAAACTCAGTTCGTGATGAAATATAACGATTTTCTTGGTGGGTTTTCTGCAGTAAAACCAAATAACTTGGGACACATCTGTGTAGCTCCTTTTCAGTAGAAACGGTGATGTGGATTGGATTTTTTATTGCAAGTTCAAAGTGCCAAAATCTACATGGAGAAGATTCAGCATCCTAAGAAGGCCCGCAAGGGTAACAACAAGAAATTTATGAAGCGTTGGACCCCAAAAAGTCCCCCAAAATTAATTAAACCCACTTCAGATGGGCTATTTTAATATAACAGTGAATAACAGTTGCTGTTTAACCAGTTTTGCAACTTTTGTATCTTCTACCATCTTAGAAGTGGCTGCACGTGCAGTTATTTTGGGCTGCGATTTGGTGGGCCAAATCAGGCCCAATCCAAGAAGCAAAGACATCATCAGTTTCACCCAACACTCCTCTTCAAGTTCGTTGGATGCTCCCCATCAATTGATGGGCCATGTGGGCCCCGCAGCCAATCCCCATCAAGAGTGCAAGCAATGACTAACAACCTGGAAATTTCCACTTTTTGCTTATTTCTTTTAGGAAATTGATTGTGTTGTTAGAGAAAGAGTTTTAATAGTAGTAGGAATCATGTTTGGTAAGATTAAAAGGATTTCTTAGCTTTTTGAGGGTATGAGCAATATATATGCATGTTAGTAGTCAACAGTCAAGGCAGTTCATGTTCAACAGGCAATTTTAGTGAAATAAGCTTCTGCATGAAACCTTTTTATTTACTTCCCCTTCTTGTCATTATCTTCTTGTAGTGGTACGTTAGTGCATTGAGATCTACTCAATCTGAAGTAGATCAAACATTGTTTTCATTGTTTTATCTCAAGCCAAGGAAAGACAGTCACTATATTCTGTTGTCAGAGCAGTATTTGACCCTTCGAATCTCATCATTGGTTTCTCTGTGGATCTGACCCTTTGAAACAGAAGTCATGTAACCGACCCCAACATAGTTCGTACAAGGCTTTGATGATAATGATGACAATAATACTTGCCAACTATGTTAACTAGCTCAGAAATTTAAAAAAAATTAGGAACAGGAGAAGGAAAACAATAAGTCCAAAAGTCAATTGGAAAAGGATACTACAGATGCTTGATCTCAACATAAAGAAAAGAGTTTGTTTTTTCTTACCCAAGCTAAGAACAGGCAAAATGCCACAGAAGCTAGCTGATATAGTTCATTTGTCTGCAAACCAGCACAGAGTCTTAACTCATTGAAAATGTACATCATATAATTTACAAAAGGTTCAAATAAAAAAAGTCTTCTAAGCCAAAAAAAAAAGGAAGTCATTTGTCTGCAAACCAGCAGAAAGTCTTAACTCATTGAAAATGTACATCATATAATTTACAAAAGCTTCAAATAAAAAAAGTCTTCTAAGCCAAAAAAAAAAAAAAAGGAAGAAGAAGCCAACTGAAAGAAGCCAAGAAACGTATAAAGGAGCACGATTTCAGAGATACATTGAAACAAAAAGAATTAAGCATAAAAATAGTTAATACAAAATTTGGTTCAAATTAAGCTTGACACATCACTCTTTCTGTGGCTATATTTTGTATTGATGTGCATTTGAACCTTCAATACTACAATTGTAGAATCTATCTGAGTGGAATGCATTCTTCATGTTTCCATTGTTAAACGCCAAATATAAAGTCAATGTGAGGGACTTCAACGAATAGATCTTCTATGGACCCTTCTCTTTTAATTCTGCTGAAGTTGCATCCATTTCAAAAGTTTTACGTATTTCATCTGGATTTGCAGTAACATCCTTCTTTCCTTGATCTTTCTTCTCAACAACACCATTAACTTATGTTTCTTCTTTTTGCTTGCTCTTTGGTTCTTCAGTTGAATGTGATGATGTAGACAAAGATTGGATCCTCAAATGCAATGGAAGGAGTTTAACCCATTTTCCTTTCCACAAAAAGGAACATGTGTTCTCTTGTCATGGTGCACTTACCGATCAAAAAGCCATTGTTGTTCAAGAAGAATATGAGCGATATTCAGATGGACCACATTACACCAAATGGACCAGATTACACCAAATAGTGTCATCATTACCACCAATCTTGAAACATACCAAATATATGTGAGTCACAAGAATGGCAAAACCATTAAACCATGTGACTTTATAAGATCTAGGGAGCTTCTCAGTTGGCCAATGATGTTTGTCAATAGTGATGCAGGACAAACCCACGCTCCCCACGGGTTGACCTGCCTTTGGGCTCAGCCCACATATCCTAGTTTATTTAAGGTTTTAGAGTCGTGAGGGAGATGGAGAGATGGGGTTCGGGTTCTGTGAGGGTTTGAGGGAATTTGAGGTTCGTAAGTGGGTTGGCAAGGAGGATGGATTAGAGTTTTGGCGAGGGTAAGAGGTTTTAAGGTTGTGATGAGGTGACCGATTTGTCATATCTGATGGATGTGGTTCTAGATTGATGGAGATGGCGTGGAACTGATCATGCCATTGGTGATGGTGATGGCATGATAAGGATGACGAAAAGCTGAATCTCGGATCCAGTAATGCGGAACAGAAGGATGGAGTGGGGCGGGCAAGAGGGAAGACGAAAATAGAGGGAATATTTGGGCTTTTACCAAACTCCAATCTGAAGGCGTTAGGGATTTGGAGAAGAACTCCAAGAAGACATAGGGAAAAACCCAAAACTTTTCATTAATCATCAATCATTAACTATTAGCCAAAGAGGATTTCCAATGCTTAAATAGAAAAAAGACATAACCCTAGGACTAATTTGGACCATCTAAACACTTTGATGATCAAGATTAAAATATCTTATTAAAATAACTTAAAGCAAATAAAATCCTAAATAAACTAGGATAGGTGGGTTGGGCCCAAAGGCAGATCGACCCATGGGGGCCATGGGTTTGTCCTGCATCAAATAGCCTCTTGCACAATAGATTTTATTGCACTTTCATTTTCTGCAACTAGATTAGCTATCTTGCCTTTGCACTTTACTTGTGTATGGAGTTTCTTAGTTTGTCCCCACACTTCTTCCTTCTCATTTGTGGTGAGAAGTTGACATATGACAAGTGTGGGATTATCCTCCCCAACAAAATGTGATTCAATGCAAGACCCGTCTACACATGCATTCAACATGGAATGCTACTCTAATTGCTTAAGTAATGGTCTTGTTGTCATTCATATTCTCCAATATATCCAGTCTCGAGCCTTTGACAAAACCATTAAAATTATGTTCTTCACTCTACACTAGTTAACATAGATACTGCAGCCTTGCAAATTGGTGTTCATATTCATCAACTATCAAGTCTCTTTTTTAGCAAATTAAGGCATTGCTTGAAGCAGACCTCATTCTCGTAAACTCATTTTTCATATTTCAATGCATAATAAAATTCTTGAAGCTCATTGGAGAATTTGAAATTTTTCATATGACTTGGATGAGAATGGAACATAAAATATAATGCTCTTTTGACGAATGGACTCACAGTATGTGTAGATTTGATTATTAGGAGCACATAGCTGAAAATGAGTCACAAATGAAAATTCAAATGACTCAATTGATTTGCTTTTTGTTCTTTGGTTCTCCTGGGCCTGACTTTGATCAGACCTGAATCGAAAAGAGGCTCAAATCTAATATGCTTCAGAAGTTCATTGCCTTTAGGACACATGGAGGGAACAGTAGTCACGTCTACTAGGCTAGGCTTAGTCATCGACTTGTGGCGCTGAGGAGGACCATGTGCAGTTCTTTCCTCCTGCCTCAATCCTAGAACTGGCGAAAGTAGCAAAAAGGAGTGAAACTTTCTTTTGTTCTCTGCAGCTTCAACTAGAGAGGAGCGAAAGTGGGGTAAGGCTTCTCTACCAACAATACTGATGGTGATGACATCATCAGATGACAACCAGAGATGGTTGGCATTGTTGTGGTGTGACGGGGAAGAGATGAAGGTGTGGCTGGCAATGATCACAAAAAGTGATAGCGAAGTCTAGCGATGTTTGGTCTCATGATCTTATCTTTGGCTGCCAGATACACTTCTCTTCATTTCTTTTTGGCGTTCGGCCAATGTGGGTATGAGAATTGGGTGGTACAGTAGGTAAGGGATCAAGACATAGGGTTCAGCTGATGGGTTGATAGCATATTGGAGTTCAACTGATGTGAAAAGGGGCTAGAGCAGTTCAGTTAAGTGGGAAAAGTGTTTGGAGGATTTGGCCATTACAGATATGATGTCCAAGTGGTTTGGCTAAGGGTTTTGTGGGTTTTGGCAATCAGCTGAATGGGATTTGGTGATGAAGACATTCGGCCACTTGGATCTTGGACTGGGGATGATCGGCTAATGGTGGTTTGGCTATGATGATGATGATGAATGGAATGGAATCTTAGGAAAGAGTACGTATTACCCAAGAAGCATATCAAAGAGCATTGTTCAGCTCCCAGAACAAAGGGGAGATTGCGGGGCAGGTAGTAAGGGAAGATGTTGTCGATAGGGCTACACCCAAAGTTCCTAGGCTTCACGTCCATGGCATTGTGCCATTCCCATTGCAAGAGAGATTGCAAAAGCACTCATACGATTCTTTCTCTTTTTTCATTAATCATCTCTAAAGCCAAAGGAGGTATTACATCATTATATGAGACAAGTAAATAACCCTAAAACTGATCTCAACCCTTTAAACACATCAACGGTCGAGATTAAAACATTTAAACTTAAAAACAACTTAAAACATAAATAAACTCTAAATAAAATAAAAATAGATGGGTTGAGCCCAAAAGCTCAGTTGACCCATGGATCGTGGGCCTACACCACTGACTAGAATTCAAAATTCACTTGGATGTCCCTTTTTGGAGAACTTCTCTCTCCTCTTGCCTCCTTTGAAATATCTTTCATTGTATTACTCCTCGATTCATGGTAGCCTTCTTCACATTGAATTCACTCTTGGTAAAGTTTCTAATTTCATGGTAGCCTTCTTCACTTTGAATTCTCTCTTTGTAAAGATTCATGCTAGCCTTCTTCACTTTGGATTCTCCTTTTGTATAAGTTTTTGCATTCACATTGCTTGTTTTTTAAGTCATTGGATGTCCCACTCCTGGACTATTGGTCCCTACTTGTTGAGCATAGTTTAAGAAGGCTACGGGTCCTACTTGTAGAACATGTAGAGGCAAGTAGAAAAGTGCACAGATGGGCTGACCCTTCATGCTAAATTATGGGCTCAATTAGGACACTTTCAAGTTTGCTTTGGTCCCACATAACTTATTTTACAATTTGAAAACCAAACCATACATATTTGATGCGGAGTGGGGTACCAGGCGCGGGGCGAGCAGAGATGGAAGGACTAGAGATCAAAGGTGGAGGAGGTCAGGCTTTTGCCTAAAAAATTGGCCTCAAGCCAAACCCTCCATCGCAGGTGAGGAAGAATAGAAACTCTTGGAAACCCCAAAATCACTCAATAAAATTTTATTAATACTGACTTACTAGCCGAGGCTTTACATTATTATATAGGAAAATAAGAAAAGATAAAACTAATCTGGACCATTCAAACATATTGATGGCCAGGATGAAAACATCTACTATCAAAAACAAAATAAAAAATAAAAAAACCTCAAAACATAAATAAAAAAAACTCTAAATATCGTAAAAGATGTGGGTGGGGCCCAAGATGATAGGTTGAGATGGATGAGCTAGGTTCATTGGAGGGTCAACCCATGGGGACCACGGGTCTGTCCTTCATCAACTCTCCCCTTCTTGGAGAGAAATTGACCTCAAGTTTGTAGGAGTCCTCTATGATCAAAAGTCAAGCGTACAATCCTCGATGTACTTCTTAGTCTTCATCCTCTTGGCATGGATTGGAGGCTATAATGGATCTCTTCATCCATGTAGAAGGAGAATGGAGGCATGTAGAAGGAGAATGGAGGCATGGCTTCTTTTGATTTTTGAATCCAACAATGCCATACGATCTGGCCATTAGATTCATCTAAGAAGCATGGACACGGACATGGGACACGGATACGACACGACACGGACACGCCAACGCGGCATTTCTAAAAAAAGTAGGACACGGACACTTCGGGGATACGTTAATAATATATATTAATTTATATATATAATCATCTACTAAAAAACTAATATCATTTTAACTTTTTTAATCAATTTAGCAATCAACAAATAAAAATTCAAGTACCAACTAACAAACATATCAAATTATTAAATATCAATACAACACTAAAACATAATTCATAATCATTAAACATGAAATATCCATAGTTCCATAAAATCCATATAAAGAAAAAGGCGGATCATCTCTTTCCCCTTCCTTTAAAAAAAAAAAAAAAAACAAAAAGCAAAACAGAAGCCAATCTTAAGGCCTATTCTTTAGTGAAATATCTATTTGTCTTTTGCTTGTGATATGATTGATATTTACAATCATATATTTTTTCATGGTATAAAATTGTTATATATAGCAAGTTTACAAGTTTTAATAACCACATATTAACAAAGTGTCCAAGAGATATTAGCCACATGTTTATTTTTTAGTCATAGACACACGTTAGAAATTGTGGGACACGTTGCAAAAAGAGTATCAAACAAGTGTCCGAAATTAAGATTTTTAGTTTTTAATTATGGATACTGCTAAATAGTATCGGACACGTGTCCGAGAGTGTCCGATGAGTGTCGGTGTCTGACACGTGTCCGACACGGACACGTCACTTTCTTAGAAGTGTCCGTGCTTCTTAGAGATTCATCCACTATTGACATGGATCACAATCATCTAATTTCAATAATCTATTCTCGAAGGTAAAATCATTATAGGGAATCTCCATGACTTGATCTTCTATTGCAGCCTCCTGACCAATAGTCTTTTCATCTGATGACTTAACTGGATTTTTTGGAAGTGGGCTTATGATGGTTTCTAGCATATGACCAATTGCCTTGTTGGTTGTATTCACTTCATCATTGTCCATTGCTTCTTCACTTTCTACCCGTACAGGTGGATCAACACTATCGGAAGGAGACTCAAATTCTTTTTCTTCTACTTCATCTAAAATTAATGTGGAATCAACTGCTCCTTGCTGTTGCTTCTCTAGATCAACATTGTTATTCTCCACAATTGGTTCCACAACATGGGCTTTTGTGGTTTGCAAGGATTTCTCTTTTTGCATCTTCGCTCTTCAGAGGCAATAATGTCTTATCAAGCACTCAAATGGATCATTTCCCAAAATGCTTCATACATAGTTGTGCATTCTTTAATGTTATTCCGTATCCTTGGCCTCAAGCCTCTGGTAAAGAAAGTGACATAATGTTCATCATCCTCATCTAATCCACATAATTCTTGTAGCCTTAAAAATTCATCACCATACTCATCAATTGTCAACTTGTTTTGACTCAAATTAAGAAACTGGTCAAAGCAGGCTCTATTGTTATGATACCATTGCCCATACTTAAATAAATAGGTCATTTTGAGCAGATCATTGTTGATTCTCAACAGCAGTTTGTCTTCCGATTCCATATTAAAGACTTTAAAATAATACTTTTCCAAAATTTAACTGACCTGATATCTAGATCTCTCTGATTGGAGTTCACAGCCGACAGAGGATTGTTGATCGGGCTTCAAATGGCCACGAAATCACTATTTAAAGATCAACAACTGAAACTGGATTGATTATGGGCCCTTGATTGGTCAAATCTGCACATTTGACTTGCTACTGAACTGGGCTGATATGGCTGCTGTTTTTTTTTTTTTTTTCACAGCTGTTGTGTCAGAACTGGCCCTTGCTTCCTGAATTTGAAATTGCATGGACTGAGTAAGGATCAGGCTGGTACAGGTTGGGTTCGCCTGTCCAACTTGAAGTAAGAAAGTAGTCTACAAGAATGGGACACATGCAAAGGTAATTCCTAGGCTGATAATGTCACTACTATGACTGCCGGGCTTCTCTATTGTTACCTTGGATTAGGTGAGGTCAGACTGTTTTAACCCAAACTTTATGACCCTATTGCAATTTCAGTAGATTTGGGTTGGATCAAACTGACCTCAGGCCCAACAGAATTGGGCACAACACGTGTCATGGAAAGGACCATGCGCGAGGCTTTTCTCTGTCTCGACGCAGAAGAGTGGTAAAAGTCTTTTGTCCCCCACTTTTTGTTGCAGCTGCACTTTGTCAAGAGAGATTAGAGGTGAAGGTGACTGCTTCAATTGGATTATCGATGATAATGAAGATGGGGCTGCTACTGCACAGCTGCTTGCTTCTAAGAGATGAAGAGGATGATCCGAACGGTGGGCTCTGTTAGTGTCGATCGTCGACAAAGAGCTTTGGTGAATTTCAGGCTGGCAATGGGGTCGAGCGGCAGTGTTGGTGTCTGGTGGTGCTGCTGCTAGTATTGGCAAGGCTCGGCGATGAAGATGGCCAGCAATGGCAATGCTAATGTTGCTGTAATCGTGCAGTCCGGTGACAGGTACGCACTATTCTTCATTTCTTCACTCTTCTTCTTTTTCTTCTTCTTTGTCTTCTTTCACATTCTTCTCCTCTTCCTCTCTGATTTTTTTTCTGCTTCTCCTTCTCTGTTTTTTTTTTTTTTTTTTTTGCTCTCTGTTCTCTCTCGTTCTCTCTCTTTGTTCTTTTTCTTTTTCTTTTTTTTTTTTTTGGGGAATGGGGAAATTGGTTCGGCAGTGAGGTTTTGCAGGTACTGTGTTTGATAGAATAAGTCGATGCGGTCTGGGATTTAATACTGAAGTTTGGGGATTTTTTTTTTTTTCTGAATGGGAACTGAGATAGATGATGGTTATGGCAGTGGAGTTGTGTGATGAGTTTCAGCAAACAGCAGGAGTAGGTCGAAATCAGAGTTGGGTTTAGGGTTTATTTAGTGGGATCGGTTGAGAAAATGAGGTTTGAGAGCGATGGATTTAGGGTTTTAGAAAAGATTTGGATTTAGATTGAGAAATTTTAGGGAATGGTCGGTGATCGGTTTCTGTTAGGGTAGGAAAAGGGGAATGGGATTTTCAGCAGGAGAAAATCAGTTCTTGGATCTGGTCAAGGGCCTTGGGTTCTGAGAGGATTTTGGGTTTATGGATTCTAGCGGTGGTCTCAATAGGTGGTGGGGCTGTGGGATTCGTAGAGATGATGATGTTCGGGAGTTGAGGATTGTGAACTTTGGTGATGAACGGATGGCATTGCACTAGGAAAGAGAAAAATCAACGAGAAGGGAAGGGAATTACCTGATAAGCTAGTCAATGGAGATAGTTGTGCTGAATCTCAAATTTAGGATGGATCAATCTTCGGCTTGGATACAATATGATGCAGAGTGGGGTACCAAGCGCGGGGAGGGCAAAGATGGAGGGATTAGAGATCAAAGGTGGAGGGGTAAGTTAGGCTTTTGTTTGAAAAATCAGCCTCATGCCAAACTCCTCATCGCAGTTGATGAAGAAGAGGAACTCTGAGAAACTCCAAAATCACTCGATAAAATTTTATCAATCATTGATTTAGTAGCCAAGGAGGCTTTACATCATTATATAGGAAAATAAGAAAACATAAAACTAATCGGGACCATCCAAACATATTGATGCCTAGAATTAAAACATCTTATTAAAATAAAATAAATAAAAAAAACTCAAAACATAAAAAAAAAAACTCTAAATATGATAAAAAGATGTGGTGGGGTGGCTGGGGCCCAAGATGATAGGTCCACGGGTCTCTCCTGCATCAGTATTCCACTTTTGATATGAGTCCTTATGTTTGATTGAGCCCCAATTGAGATAGACCACAGATCCTTGGGATCGACTAAATTGGCCCATATGAACGAGGGACCGATCAATCACATGATCCATTGGATCTAGGCCATATGCTCCTATGTCATTTTCAGTAACAATCCAGTGAAATAGAAGAAAATGCATCAATATGAAGTTTAAAACACTAAAGAATCCAAAATAATCGACCATTTGTAAAGATTTGAAAATGGAAGTGAGGAAGAAAAGTAGCTCAATGGTGAGCGAGCACTCATTTCAAGGTAATGTGTTTAGGCTCAAGGTTCACTAAGTTAAACACTTCCTATTGAGAGATGCTAAGACCATGATCCTAGCATATCTAATTTAGGTTCAATGTGTGAGTGAGCAGTCATTTCAGAGGAATTGGTTTAGGCTCGCGGTTCACTCAGTTGAACACTCCCCATTAAGAGATGCTAGAATCATGATCCTTAACATATATCTGATTCCCCCTAGGAGATTTCTGAAATAGTCACCTCAACAACTCTGACTGAACACCGCCCCCAACCTATGATACACAGATACTTCAAAATAGGTAATGTATCGTGTCGTATCGTATCCAATAGTCACTTTTTATGTGTAAAATCCATGTCCCATGGCATGTCCATGCCGTATCTGGGTATCATAGCCCCCAACAGAAACTACAAGGACCGCAATAGACTTCTTTTCTTTTCAAGTATGTAATGGTGCAGAGACTTCAATCTGAAGGAACCAAAAGATCTGCAAGAAGTACATTTCTACAAGCTTATCATGGTGTTGGAGGAAGAGAAAGATGCAACCCTAATGCAACAATTTTAACATGGATTCAGAGCAGGCTCTACAATCCAGGTAAAGAGACTTCATCACTTCATTCGACAGAAAGACTTCCACCATTCCAAATCATGCTTAGATAATATCATTGACAATGAGAACAATACCTTTTTCATTTTCAAAAAAAAAAAAAAAAAACCTTTTCTCCCCTTTAACATTGATTGGACAAGTGGGATAGCATCATAAAGAACATCATTTCTTTTATGCCAAAACAAACAAAATGAAAAACGCAGCAACAATCCAAAAATCTTGTTCTACTTTATATGATCTTCTCAAATTTTTATCGATAGTCTTATCATTAATATCACAACAGAAAATAAAAAGAATCCTCAGATTAGAACTTCGGCAACCACTCACTTGAGACGACAATTGCATCATTAGCTTCAGGAAGCGAGGAATAAAAGACCAAGACAAAATAGATGCCACTGTTAAGAACAGTGACAACACCAGCAACCTGAAAACATAGGTAAGCGCAAAGAAATAATTGGATTGAATAAACAACCAATTGAATATACCACAACTCTAGATAACAAAACTACTTACAGCCTTGCCATGGAGATTATTCCTAGAAAAAGTCCACTATTACCGCCCAGAACTGGGAGCAGAGCAAATAATAAACCAACAGCACAATCCTGAAACAAGCAATAATCAGAGAGAGGGCTCCAGTAAACCAAGGAGCAAGCCCATTTAAGGCCTTCCAGATGTGCGCCAGTGGAAATAAAAAGGTATTTGGATCAACATCTGACAATATCTCAGTTCGAGGTAAGGACATTTTCATTATACTCCAAAAAGTATGATCAAATCACCATCTGAATTGGCAAGCACCAAAACATCACTTTCATATGACTGCTGGGCTGAGACATTGATGTATCTCAATAATCATCAATATCATATTTCCAATTATGCTGGTATTTTGAGAAAAACAATTGAAAGGGAACTGGATATATAGTAGTTCAATTTTTTTAAACAAAAAGGTGGCCCCACTGTGGAAATTTAATTGCCTGCGACAAACACCAAGCAACTGTTGGAATAAAGCACTTTCTGATGTGGAACCAAGTACAAGCACATAGATTCTGGTCCCCTTATTGGTTTACAGTTGTTGCAGCTTCTGGTTTCAGTGGAATCAATGACAGTCAAGAGAGCTCTTTGTATGTATCAATTACAGAATATTGTGAAAAGTAAAAGCCTCAAACAAAATGTCCCAAACCTGCAGAATAAGTGTCCCAATTGTAACTTGACCATGAAGAGCATTGATACTGTTCTTTTCAACCAAAAATTTCGAAACCTAGAGCAAAGAAAGTTCTCAATTAAACACATAAGGCCACTGAAAGCAAGAAAACTGACTGAGAATAATAAAAAAGATAAAGGTTAATGTTAAAAATGAATGTGAAGACAATACCACTGCTGTTGATGACATTGATAAGAAAGAACCAACGAATATCCCCTCTGACAACTTTGCACCACATAACTACATCCAGCAAACAAAGTTGCATCATTGGTCAAACATGACAAAAATATAATAAATAAAGTGAAAAGAATAATAAGTGGAAATTAAGCATCTCAGCCAGCTACAAAACTAGTTGCAATTTGAATGCAAATAGAAAAGATGGTGCAATTGAAGTAGTTATAAACATCATACCAATGCAGTTACACCACACAGGCACATAAAAATGACAATTTGGAGCAATCCACCAAGTACAGCAACAGCCCCAACAGCTTTTAACTGCATCAGTGAACAGAGTCAGAAAAAGAACAATATAAGTGAAAATGGCACATGAAAATTTTCCATGGGTTAAGAAAATTCAAAATCAACTGTTGTAAAGTTAACAAGCCTTTGAATATAAGATAACCTTTGTTGAGGAAAACTCTAGACCCAGAGCAAAAAGGAGAAAGACAACACCAAATTGTGCAACAGTCGCAACCTGCATGCAGAAAGAAGATATCAAACAATAACGTGATATTAGAAGCAAAATGATTTATTGCTGCAGACAAATTTTCAGAAACAAAGAAGAAAATATATTAGAAACGAAGCTGAAAAATAAAAAAACAAAAACATTGGCAACAATGCATCAAAGCCTTCCTTCAGAGTATCCATTCTAGGCATCATAAGAATCATGTAATATTTTATGATTGCCCAAAAATATAGAGAAGAACCAACACAACCAAGGATTGCAAAATGCCAAAAGCATATTTGGTATTATATGGAGCTGTGATTGACAGAATTAATTGCAGATCTTAATAACATCAGGAAATATTTGACATAGGCCAGGTAAAATATTCCATAATAGCATGCGCATGAATGGAAAGAAATAGAAACATAAATTCCTGTAGAAAATGAATTTAAACCAGCTTTCATATTCAGAAATAATAGCACACCTGTACCATTTCGCTGATGAAATTCAAACCCCCTGGTCCAATAAGAGATCCGGCAAGCAGATAACCAACAATAACCTTGCACGTGTAGCCATTAAAAAGTCAGATCTCGAGATAATGCATTTGAACATTTTTAAACAAAGAATGGATATCAAGGCAAAAACTTTCAAATGAGGGTTAAAGTCTATAGAAATACAGCCATCGCTAATGCAAACAGTACAGGTACTAACAGGTTGACCCAAACAGGAAAAGGCAATTCCACCAATTGCTGCAGAGACAATTACAACCACCAAGTCTGAAATAAACCTGCAGAGATGTATTGCAATAAATATGAAGCATGAGACACAATTTATAAAACTTAAGTGTAATGAATACAGCCAACATCAATATAGCTAGAACAAGGCTTTGATGATGGTTGTGGAGGGTGTGTAATGAATACATTAAAGTGTGTTAATTTTCTAGAACAACATGGCAGATTAAAGGTCTATGGCGGCCGGGCCCGTGGGGCTCACCTGGACCCAAATGATTAATACCATCCACACTCAATAGTCACTAACATACCATCTCAGTTTGACATTCCAAATTCTCCTGCCCTTGGATTGATCATGCTTTTTTCTTCATAATGGTCCATGATCATGTGGCCCTCCAATTTTTGCACACAACTAGGTCACCATAGACCTTTTAATCCTGATTTATGATAAACTCACACAATGATTGGCATGCATTAAGGTGGGCCCCACGGGAGGGGACACTTTGTTCTAAAAAGACCTGGCTGTTCTTGCATTACATACATACATGTGTATATAATGAGGGTGGGTGGGGGGCAGCAGAGAGACTGAATCAGTTGTGTAATTGTCAAAAAGGTCACAAGTTAAACCTATGGTGCCCAGATATGACATGAATACAATAGATAGCAAAGACACATCTTGGATACAGCACAAACATGGATTTTACACAAACTGAAGTATCCGGTGCAATATGACTTAGACACCCCGCCTATTTTGAAGCATCTGGATATCATAGGTTAAATCAAGGTAACCTTTTGCAGATTCAAACAAAATTAATGCCCCTAAGGCATTGCCAACTAATTGTAAAACAGATGCAATTGATTAACTGAAACAAGATAAATGGGATCAACCTTAAATCTACTTGAAGCACAGGATATTTTGATTTCCGATTGGACATAATGAACACATTGTCCTGCCATGAAGTATAGAGGGCGGGTTAGGAAAAAATTCAGAATAAAAATTTAGACAATAGTTAATTGGAAGCAACAACCATTAAATGTCAGCATCAGGTATCCAATCCAATGTAGTGATCATAGTTAATCCATCAAAATAAACAAACACACCTTTTTATCTATCAATGTTGTCTCATCGTCAGAGCCCTCATTTTCCAGGTTAAAAACATCTTGTAGCTGGAATGCTCTAGTACCACTGCATGAGAATTTAATGAAATAACCAACAAGAACATCCAGAAGTAATTTGGTCAAAGTTAATTCTATCTATTTTGCATACTTAGCCTCATGTGTGTCATTTTTCTTGGACTTGTCATGAGTAATTCTAGCAACAGTCTCCAACACAGCCTGTAAAAGATGGGGAAAAAAAAATAAAAAATTCACATCATTATCATAGCCTTAATCTACCTGACATCGGCTTGATAAGTTCACTTAACATCAAAGAAAGAAAAAGCCACAATTTGTGTGTGAAAGAACGCACATGAGACCACTTCAACACTAAGAAGAAAGGAGTGTATATGAAAGAAATGAGAAATAGATAACGCTTTAAAAACAACTATAAATATCATACCACATGCATACCGTAGAAGGCATCAAAGCATATCAAGAATTGGGGTACCTCTCTACCTCTCTAACTAAAATAGGACAGGAATTGGTTCTAAAATTCACCAACTCGTCACATCTCCATCGATGATATAATAATACCATCACTAATATAGAATAGGAATTGGTTCTAAAATCCACCTTTATTGCTTAACCCATCTATTTAGGTCATTTTTGCAGGTTATATTTTTTTTCTACTTGACCCTATTTAGAGCCATGCTCATGGTCACTCCACAACCTAACATGTCTTTTATTTTTCTGCTTGGTAACAAGACATAAGCCCACTGCTATTGACTATTGTCATAGACTCATAATCCTATGATTCAAATCGAATCCTAAGGAACAAGATTTGTATCTATACACCGAATATTTAAGAGTGAATCTTAGTATTTAAGTGTGAAATCCAACAATTCCATACTTGTTTTAGCGAATCTTATGATTCAAGCCAATCAAGAGATTTGTCTGAGGAAAACTACCACTGTTGAGAGATAAATTTTATATATATATATATATTTACTTTCTTTCTTTCTTTTTTTATCATTTCGATTTTTAAAAGGTTAGATGGTGATTAACGAAACCTCTTAAGATTTTTAGTGATCTTAGGATATTATAGAGATTAATGAGGGACAGGAATGTAACTAGAGTGCTAAACTGTATGTATGAGATTTTGTCTTGCATTTTTTTATCCTTTTTTTTAATGCTTTTTCTTCATAAAACACTTTTTATACTTAAGGAAACATCTTAACCATGTAACACTGAGTATTCAGATTTTATTTTCAATTTTCAATTTAAATAGAACACAAAATAATGCAACTAATTTTTTTTAGTAATATTGATATCTTAAAATTATTTAATGATTTACACATATCATTTATGTTATATTAGTATATGCCATGGCTTTCTTCATATGGTTGTATCCTGATCTTATTTTGCAATTGTAGTTGTGCTGCTATAGATGGATTATGGATAGTTACTTTCTCTCTTTTTAATTTTTTATTCTATTTCATTCTTATTTAAAAATAAAAAAAATCCTACAATTCGTGAGATGATTCACAACATGATTCGATTCACTCCCTTAAATGATTTGCAATGTAATTTCAACTTTTAGAACAATTGAGTGCACACATCCTTAAGGTTGCAATAGTGAGAACCTTTGACTGTGCCACGGCTCATTATCGAACATCTTTTTCTCCCCCATATTGAAAACAATGGTTAGGAAAACATCTTGGAGTGTTATTTGCCACACACATATCATGGCAAGGTCCCCTGCCATACTCAGTGAATTGGACATGTTCCAAGAGGGCCACAGAGCAGGGGTGCCACAAAGTTGGACCCATAGAGTCACATGTGCGTCCACCTACCCTCCATCCTCCAACGGGTGAATTGGCACTCCAATTTGACATGAATATGACCATTATCTACCACCACTAGATGGAATCACGATATAGTATTATCCAACAAACCTATAATATGATATGAAACATTGAATGTTTGGTGCGGCTATAAATATAAAATATAGTTTTTGTTGTCCTATGATGCCCAAAATACAACATGGATATGGCAAGGGCACTCCATGGACATAGTAGGGACACAAAAAGTGAAGTGTGGATATGATACGACATGCTACATTGCCCATTTTGAAGTATTCGTGCATTATAGGAGTTGCCACTAATACTTAATATGTATATCAGTCGATATACCGAACTATGAATACAATAAAGCATCATAATATATTAAAGCCGAAGGTTTTGAATTCAACTTTGACCAGATTATCAAATTTTGACCAAATTACATTCAATTTTGACTTTTTTTACTGAGCCTTTGTGAGAAGTCCAAAAATGTGTAAGTTGAGGTATTTGGAACTCCTGACCTTCTGCTTGTTTATTAAATATAAATAAGTAACCTTACAACTACACCACACAATATCAATGTGTAATTGTTTATCAGACAAAAATCAGAAAAAGTAAGATTGAGAGGAAACCCTAGCCATGCGGGTCATGCCTATGCTTAGCGTGGGTTATTGTGCTAACGTCGTATTGTCATTTTATAAAGTGCCCCTCACATTATAATCGATTTTGCCCACCCTACGCAGCTTGTGTTGGTTATCCATAACAAACCAGAACCCAACAACCCCACCCCCTCTCTCCTCTTTTTCCACAACCCAGTTGGCAACTTATAATGCATTGGTACAACATGAAGAGCGCAAGAGGAAAGTCACACCTACTTGTCGATCTGCTACACTGTTGTTGAAGCTGCTTGAATCTGGCCCTGACAGATGTAGAACAAAACAAACATTAGTCAAAACAACCCAATGAAAAAAAAAAAACTAAAACTTGCTTGATGAACACAGTCCAAAATCTCATTAATACAACACACACATGAAATTGTACAGTCTGAAGGTAAATTCATCATCAACCATTGTAATCCCCCTAGAAGAATTCATCATCAAAACGTTTTTTTTTTCTTTTTTTCCTTTTAAGATTAGGTCATCGAAGCATCCAAACAGCAAATAGCAAAACCAAGAATGGAGAGATCCGTTGAACTGCACACCTTCAGGCTGATCTCCCTCGGTGAATTCCTTCTCGAGCACGCGATCGAACATCTTGGCGATGCTTCCCTCGCCAGAATCCGGAGCGGAAGATTCTCCCGCCAGATTCCCGTAAAACCTCTCTCGGATCTCCTTGTCGGGCCTCGCAGAGGCGAAGATCCTCGCACAAACCACAGTGATAAGGAAGAAGCAGATGAAGAGAAGCTTCATTCTTCGAAATGGATTCGTTTTCGCCATGGAGATGAAGATCGATCGATGGTCTTGCCCTAGTTCCTTTCCTTCTTCTTCTTCTTCTTCTTCCTCTTCAATCTGATTCTCTGATCTATCTATCTGATAAGAGATGAACGGTTCAGATCAGTAGAAGAAGCAGAGGATCTTCTCCTGTGTCCGTTGGAGAAGAAGAAGAAGATTCATGTGATGGTATTTGAGGAAATGCTGCGAGGCGGGCACTCGGATACGGTGGTTTGTTGGACTATATTTTATTACTTGTCCCTCGTGTTGCTTGTGCTCGGAGTCTCACACGTCATTGAAAAACTTTTCAAGCCCACACATCCTCGGGCGAATCACCTCTTTTAATAAATATCTGCGTTGTATTTTCAAACCTTTTATAACTAGATTTGATTTTAAGTAATTGGCTTTTTATTCTTTTAACTAATTATGCATGCGGTTTAAAGTCAGCAATTTGTAAAATAATATGATTAGAGTGTAATATGAAACTTACATTTGATGTTTGATTCTTTTATTTTCTTATTCATAGTATGTTTATTGCATATATAGATTTATTACTTTAATTTGATTATCTAGAGTGCATGTCAATAAAATGTTTATTTATAATTTATAAGTATTTTATTTATTTTTAAAATTATTTACAAATGCATGAATCTCTCTAGTCTCTGAGTTGATTCTTTTTTTTTTTTTTCGCATTAGACAAGTCAAGTCTAATTTATAAGTTCTCTAACGTTGTTTTTCGTGTAGCCATGTTTGGTAATTATAATTTCGCAAGGGGCTTGACCATTTAAAACCCTAATTTTTGGGATTTTCAGGTCCATCATCTCCATTTTTGTGATTTACATTCTGATGCAAAATTTTCTGATCTATGTGCATCATTGCATAATGATGTTAGTGTAAAATCCTTTAGGGTATGTTTATGTAGTGACCATTTCCGCATTAAAAGTAAATTGCTATATCAGCAATTTTTATGATAATTGGATACCACAGAAAATGAGTTCCATAGAACTGTGAAACTCATGATAGGTGCGAAGTATTTTTTCTCTATAAAATGATGTAAATTTTATGAAAAGCTTACCTAACCTACATATAATTAAATTATTCATAATAATTTCTTGAAAGTTTAATTACCTACAAAAAAAACCCACAAAAATGATATGTGAAAATGGAATAAGAAATGAAATTATAAAGAGGGTAACTTTTCTATAAAAATAGAATTCTCATTCCCCTCATAAAAACTCCATTTTCTACCTTATCAAAGAAAAAGTTGATATAGCACAAAAGTAGTGCTATAAAAAAATATTGCATCAAATATGAAAAAAATAATTTTTTTTAAAAATTATTAATTTTCTTGTAAAAAAAAGAATTACACAAACATGTCCTAAAAATTTGTTAATTTAGAGGGTAGTGAGGATTCTGAAATCCTCATGTGCCTCACAATTTTTTTACTTGCTCGAGAAGCTTTTTGTTCAGATGATTCTCACTCAGTGGAGCTGTGGGTGGACTGCAATTTTGGGAGTCCTACAGGATGTGATTTGCATTTCTGTTGAGGCGTCCCTGTCCGTCGATTTTGTACCTCTGTTGCTGCTACGGTTGTTAATTGACTTTCGGGCCCGTTTCATTTTATGGATTGATGATTAATCATTGCAGTCAACAAACGTACGGAAATGAAATGAAATGAACGGCTAAGATGAAGGGAGATGGAAAATGCTTTGTAATCAATCAATTGGATGCTTAACAGGAGAACCTTTATCTCATTTCAACAACACGAGTCTTTTTGTACTATTTTATGTATGTTTTAGGGGTTTTTCCCCGAAAAAATTTTCTGAGTATTTGTCCAAAAAAAAAAAAAAGGTGGCTTAGAGTGGTCCTGTGCTATTTATGAGCAGCTATAAGTATGCGCACCTTCCTCTTTTCCATGGCCCGTTTGGATTCTATTTGAGGTAAAGAGGAAAAGATAAAAGAAGAAGCAAAATAAAAAGAAAAACAGAAACAAAAGGAAAAGCGAAGACAATGAAAATGAGGAAAGAAACATACCAAAAAAAAAAAAAAAAGAATCATAATTTGTTTTAGACATTATCGATAAACACCGATATCCATGCTCACCGCAAGCAAAGATGAGTTCTTCTTTTTCATTTTCTTCTTGTTTTAGTTATTTCTTTTGTTTTCCCTTGTTTTCAATTGCCCTATCTATTCTACTTCAAACATTTCATCAAATCACTCTCATCCACTTTTTCCTCCTAGCGTTTCTATTTCTTCCTTCTTGTTCTTCTTCTCATTTCCTCTTCCCTCCTCCTCTTCCTTGTCCTCTCTTTTTCTTTTGTTTCAATTTTCTTTTTCTCTTCTCTTTTTCTTCTTTTTTGCTATCCCCTCCTTGCCACAAATAGAAACCAAATAAAACATAGGAAACAGGAAAGGGAAGAAGAAATGTGGAAGAAGAAGAATGAATGGAAAAGGAGTTTGTTTGAGCATAAATATTACTGCTCATAAATAAATAATATTTAACAAAATTGAAAAAGGCATGGGGACTTTTGCATGCTATAAAAATCTCCAGGTTTTTTTATTCTACAAAGACTAAGGGGATTTTTTTGAGAATGCTTGAATTATAATATTTATTTATTTATATTTGATAATGTGATATCACGAGGGGGAGGGTGGGATTGGTAAAATTTTGTCATATACAATACTTAAAAAAATGAAAGATTTGTTATAGGAGAATTATCAAGAGAGATTTGTTTCGAAAAGGGCTCCTTGCCCAAATCATAAGGATTTACATTACCTGCATGTGTAAGCTTTTGTTCCTTTGTGTGCAGGAACTACAAAAGAAAACGAATCTTTCTCTTAAAAAGGAAAAATAATTTAATTGGTCCCACGTTGCATACATTTTTCTCTCAAGTATCGATATCCATCCAAATCATACATCTATTGTGACCCGATGAATCATGATGCTCATTAGTGGCAAAATTCTTCTCCATGGATCAAACCCCATCACCCCACTATGCATTTATATAAGGTAATTATGAACCAAATTAGATTGAATCATCTTTTTTCTTGCTTATGTTTTGCACATCTTTATTATTGGTAGGACCCATCAGGCGAAGGACCTAAATCATTAAAAGTAGGACCCATCGATCCCACCTTCATGGAAGGAATGCTATTATACTTGCGACAGAATCTTTATTATTATTCTTTTTAGTCATAAGTGAATCTTGGCTGAGCAGCAAAACTTTAAAAAAAAAAAAAAAGGAAAAAGAAACGTGGGCTCATCTTTCTATTTTATGATTCAAGAACACAAATCTGGTGGGACCCATCATGTTCAGGCAATGAAAATATCTGCTCCATTGATCAAAGAACATAATTTCTGTCGGGGGTTTATGATGGTTAATCACAAACAAATCTGGATTGAAATTTGAAACTCGTCTGCAAAACGCATCCTGAAATTATTTGTTCTTTCATGTCACAACTAAACCCTAGCTTATGAATGAGCCGGTCTTTGACAGACCTAGCAAAGCAGAGACCAAACCCCGCTATTGACACCTCTAGCTATGCATGCCACCTGTAAATCTGTAATTAAGAGGATTAACTCAACCTACAAATGTTAGCTCTGCTTGAAAAGGAAATTACAGGATGAAATGAGCACTTTCCAGAGCCTAGAGATATATGATGGTGCTCCTATTGCATCCAGATTGAAAAGTGTGAAATCAAATCCATCCATTCTTCTGATACTGATTGAAAGTTTCAAGGAATCCCCAAGTGAATCACAGAGCAGTGGCGTGTGTAAGGCAACTGGACATCATATCAAGGTTGCAAATCTGCATTGTAATTGGCTGCCTAACTTTTAAGCAAAACAAAATGGATGCCAAGAGAAACCATTCAGTCATCAGGGGATTCACACAATTCCAGTACATGGAAATCTCTAACAAAATATCAAGAAATTAATTACATTATAGATAAGTAAGCTTGGATAATTTTACACTCTTCAAAACTTCCAAATTCTACTCCAAAAAAATCTCATTATAGATTATTGGAAAGTCCTGATTCCAGAGATTCCTAAATCTTCAGTTTTTCAATTACAATGAGGTGGTACGCTGTGCCATCGGCCTTTGCCTGAAAATGTTTGACAACAATTGCCCAAAAATGTATCATCAAACTTCCACTTTTCTACGGATTCTCCTTTTTTGTTTTTCTTCTACCCGGTACCTCCCACGTCGCTCTTCTCTTTGCCGCTTTCTCATCAATTGCTCTTCCTTAGTCTTCTGCAGTTCATATGTCTTCTTCTTTTCCTTATCCTTCAGCTTCTTCTTCTTCATCTGCAGAAGTCCCCCAGTAAGAATCATAACGATTTGGAGTGATATCATTAGTGTATGCCAAAGGGAATGAGACCAATCTAAAATTTTTGTCAGCACTAAATGTAAAAGATAATAAAATATTATTTTACAGAAGATTCTACGTAAGATAAGCCAAAATTCCTCTCACCAAGGTTAGTAGTAAAGTCATTTTTTAATGTTTATTGAAATGCTTTGTTAAGGACACTAAAGCAGGCATACCTTTTCATTTCTAATCAACTGGAGATGTTGGACAAGTGCGTGAACTTTCCGCTCATGAGGTTCCATGACAACTGCTCGACGGTTCTCAAGTAATGGCTTCTTCCGGCTTGGAATATTCTTTGGCTTGGAAGCAAATGGGAGAGCTGCTTGTAGTGATTTTGGAATAACAAGTGGATTGAACTTCCTTGGTTTCCGTTCAATGGGCTGAGAATTCAAACGGAAAGAAAAGGCAAGTCAGAATGCAAAAGACTAGAACCACCCTCCAAGTTAACCATATTATTGGACTAGAATGAAACAACCAAAGCACATTGATCTAGATATACAAGCAGAAGCCACCTTGCATCAAATGCTGAAAAATTATTAGACAAATTCAGCTTTAAGGGGGAAAATGCATATTCACAAGCCCCAACTACATGAATACCAACACTGACATCCACCCTCCACACCTGCCCCCAACCCGAGACTTTAACCCCCCACAAGTGGAGGATCCGATAAGTCTAGTAAGGGACATGAATGTTTCCAGAGTGAAATGCGTCATCAATTCTTGTCATTATTCTTAAATTCACCCGAACCGTATTTCTCTAATGGAGAGCAGATTCACCTTATATAATGAGTCCTTATTGACTGGGATCGGAAGATTTTGTTCTCTCCGAAGCTCAGCAACTGTTTTCATGCCTTTCCAAGTTTCAGTGTGAGGTTGCAGAGCTGTAGTCAAAGGGGTGTAGAAGCGAGGAACTTCAACTGGAATCCATGAACGAAGGAAAACAATGTCACTCATCAGAATTCTGTCTTCAAATGTGCATCGAGCAATCCCCTCCCTTAGTTGTCCTCCCTTCCTTTTGGGTTTGTTGCCAAGCTCTTCTTTAGCAGCCTGCAAACAAGAATGAAAAGCCATGAACATCCCACTTCAAATTAGTTTTGACAATTCATAATTTAAAAGAGCTAGTACCATTTATTTTTTAGAAGACAAAAGCCATCAAATCAATAAAGCACACATAAAGTGTGCTTCTTCATCACTTTTCACACAATCAAACAACATTACATGGGCATGCTAGCAGGTACTTGGAGATTTCAAGTTGGGGGATCTCAAACGCTGTTGGATGAATGCTAGACACTGGGTTAGTTTTCAGATGATTAACCAAAGAAGCTATTACAGGAAATTTCCAACAGGCCAAATACCTGTCCATATAGCCTGCTATCAAACAGGCTCTAACCTTCCAGGGGTTCTCAAGAAATATGTATAGTATGGACAAGAAAACAAATCAAGTGCACAAAAATATAATGAACAGAGCGCACAAACAAACACGCAGAAAAAGATGATATTTCAGACTTCTTTTACTGGTGTATTCACTACTATTTTTCCAGCCACTCTTCACAAAGTTATGTGCTTCCAACATTGTTAGAGAATCATGGATCAGGTTAAAATATAAAACATTACTTAAAGTACTCCTGAGTGACAGAATTTAGTGAAAAGAATAGCAAAAAATACAGAATGAAAAAAATATATATAGCGGAGACTAAGAAAAATCAATGTTTAGCGCACATACCTTCTTAACTTGCCCCCGGATTCCACTGACAGTCCGAATGGCAGCGCCTTCATACCGAGCTATCTCAAGATCTGATGTAAACATGTCCTTGATAAGAGCTGTCTTCTTGAATATCTTGCAGGGGTATCCAACAAGCTTTATCTTCTTCATTATGCGTGTTGCATAGTTGAACTCTAGCACAGTTCCTGTAGCCGTAATCCGAAATCCAGGCTGAACAAACCAAGTCATTCAGCAATATAGAAAATAGAGAAAACAATCAATGTATATATAAGCATAAAAGATCAATTACTTAAATATATTGGGAATCTAAATATATTGGGAATCTTCTACTCAAAAGTAATATAATGAAAGTTATAGGTCAAAATGCATAGTAAGAACAAAGTCAACAACACATTCTTTATTCAAGAATGCAACAATGACACTGCAAATAATTGAGAAAATTTTCCTCAAACAAAAACAATAAGAATGCCTAACATGGGCTTTTTCCTCCCCTGCAAAAATTCCTTGGTCCCAAAATCAGGACAGACTGCTCATTTAGTTTGGCTCAGATGTTCCAAAGAAATGGAAGGTAAAATAAATTGGCTAAAGTTCCAGATTCAACATACAGCTGCCCACCATATGAGGATGTCAATCTATTTTTGGACAACGAACATCCACATGGTTTAATCTGATGAACATCCATACATCACTTGACAAACACAAAGTTAGCCGATAACATAACAACAATTCTTGAGATTTTGATGCGAGGAAAGAAAAATCTAACCTGATTGCTTGATAAACTCTGGATGGCAATCAATCCGGTGTTGGGAGGTGCAAGAGGGCCCCAAAACATAGCAAGACAATGCATATGTTCAGGAGTGTACTTGATCATCCGGTGGCGCCCATTGCGGTCCTCATTGAAATAGATAGGCATAGTCTGATAACGCCTCCACCCAATTGACATGATGATTGGGTCTCTATTTTTTAAAACTTTACCATACCACCTATGCCGCTTAAATCGAGCCTGAAAGCCAGCAAGAAGAAATCAACAAATCAAACCAAGCAACAGGAAAGTGAGTTACCAAAGGAATGCTACAAAGTATTCCATGATCTCTTCAGAAAATTTCAGCATCGAACTTTAAATGAAGAAAATGAGAATTCAACCATCTGCTTACAAATTTAGTTATGTGCTATTTCAATTGTTACTTGGGACAAATGCCCTTGGTTAAGAATGCATATTCCTCACCACTCTTTTACAAGTGGGCTTTGTTTTCATCACCGTATACCACATATAGAACTGTGAAGGTTATCTTTGAGATTTGTGCTCTATCATTGATTCATGGTTGGACAAAGCAAAAGAATGCCCAGATGACAAAAATAATTGCTCAAAAACCAAATGCTGGGCAGTATACACTGACCTGCATGTATCCCACATTTTCCTCTCCGAGACCAATGCCCCCAACCAGAATAGGGTGGCAAGGATCAAAATATTCAACCATCTCATAAGGGACATCATGAATCTCCAACCTAAGGTAGGTCCCTGTTCTGAAGCCCTCAATCTCTACTCGAGTGGCCTCATCCAAATCATTAAGTTCTGCTATATTCCTCTGTTTTCGAAGTTCAATCTCCTCTTTTAACTGCAAAACCCAACAATTAGCAGTTAGGGCCATGCCATTCAAAGCAGACGAAACAGAAGTCATATAAACTTAAAAAGCAGGAAATGCTACCTTGTCAAAATATCCACCTTCATGTGCTTGGCTTTTGTGGAGATTTGCACCCTTTTTTTCATCACTTTCCTCATCTGGTGGCTCCGATCCATCATATGTAAGGTTGGAGTCAAGGTCACTCCAAAAAGTTAAGAGTTATGATTATACCAACTAAGAAACAAAGAAATGGAAAAAAGAAGAATAGTTTCCTCTTAAAAAATACAGTTTAGAGTAGAGAAAGCAGGCAGTAAAAATAAATAAATAAATAAGGGGATAAATATCTATTTAGCACTTCAAAACTTGCAGTAGCAACTTCACTTGAAATTTAGAGTCCAGAAATTCATGAGAAAGTACACTTCTTGGGCACTTCCCAGAAAGAGGTGCAACATGCGAGCCCAAGCTCACTTCTTGGGCGCTTCCCAGAAAGAGGTGCAACATGCGAGCCCAAGCATCATGTTTCAAATTTACAGAGAGTTAAAAAATGTATAACACACCCTCACACATGTATTTATGTAACATTCGCCAGATCCTGGATCTCATCAGGTTCGCCACCAAGTAGATGTTCTCTCAGGCAAATCAACCCACCCATCAGGACATATTTTGAATATAGGTTATTGGCTAAGTTTAGGTCACAGTCCATTGTTGCTGTATACCTTTAGCCTGTGGCCCATTTGATGAATGAAACATTCCGACTTTCAAGCTATGAAATCACCACTGAGGCTTTTAGCAATTAAAATATTGGATAGTACAAAAATTAACATTCTGTAACATGTGGCTGTAGGTAGAGATGTGCAAGCAGAGATAACAAAGCTCAAAAAAGGGGGAAAGCAATCTTTATTTGCTAAAATTCATCTACACAAGCATGCACAGGCACAGGCACAGGCACAACATCACAATAACAATCTCTTAAGATTTACACAGCCATCCACAAATAATGGTGGATTTAACGTCAAACATGGTTTAATAATATATCAGTCTACATAAAGCTAGCCATATATCAGTCTGCATAGAGCAAGAAAATCAGAAATGCAACTGACAAGGAAAGGATATTGTGCATCAAACTTGGCACGGAGTGCAAGCTTCTTAAGCCTACGCTCCTCAACCACTGGGTCATCTCCTTCAAAGGGCTTTGCATTTCCGTCTACATTATGAAACTCAGTACCCTTGTACTCCTCTCCAGTTTCTAAATCTTCAAAATCGCCACAAACATTATCATCATCTTCATCATTATCATCCGTTCCATGAACCCTGCAAGCAGACTTTGACGTGACAAAACGGACACGAATGCTTTCTACAAGCTCTTCATTGGACCAGTCCTTGAGATCCATGATATATGCGAATTTGGAGATGTCTTCAGCATTGAGATTTTCACCATCAAATCCTCCACTCAGTTTCTGAAACGGTCAACTTACCATGATTAACATAGAAGGAACAGAATGATGCTTGCTCAGAAGTCAAGAGCAGAGATTTTTTTTTTTTTTGTTAGACAAATAAACTAAATTGACACATACTTATTTTAACGAATAATAGACTCCCACTTTGACAAAGAAATACAGACGTCGTAAGAGAAATACCTTTTTGTTGGAGTCTTTTGGCTTGAAGAACTCATCATCTTCACTATCTCCACTCTCACTACTTCCCTGTGGTTCCTCAACAGAGTCTGGTTTCAGTCCAGGTTGGCCATAAACAAGCTGCATCAGATTGGTATTTTGTCTTGAGACCGTTCTGGAAATTAAGGACTCTTTCCATTTTGAAGCATTTCCAATCCCATCTTCTATAATGACATTAAGAAAAGGAGGTTAGAACAAAATAAAAACACCTCCTCAAGGCAAGGCAGTTAGCGAAGACCCTTAGCAGCACAGATGGAACACTGTGCGCGACATCTTCGTATTCCAGAAATGCAGGAAAAAGAGCAACACTTATAAATGCATAAGGAAAATGGTAAAACATGGACCTAGATTCAGGAAAGGTATAACCTGAGGTGCCAAAAAAACTGCTAAATACATACAAAAATACTAACAGACAAACTATTAATTGCCAGGGCTTTCGGATGTTTGAAGAAATTAAAAAAGGAATTCAAGTTTCCTAGTCAAAACATTTCACATTCTCTTTTACATTCTTGATCTGCAACTACTACTACCTCACCTACAAGGGCGAAACCATGAAACAAACTCAATACATCATGCTTAAAAATTGCAAAGGCTAACAATATCTAGAAACAGTATTTCATGTTTGACCTGAAGCAGTTGGCAGTTAAGGGTCAAAATAGATGGTTAGCAACTGGTAGGAGTTTCAAGATGAAGTGTGGGCAAGGTAAGGCTGGTCAAGTTAAAAGATTGAAACAGGGAATGACTGGCCATTTTCTTAGGGTTTGTAATTGTAGTTGCTTAACTGTTTGTATTTCATTTTTTTTTCCTCTCCTCAGGAGTAGAACATCTAAGTCATCTCCTATCGAGCTCGCCTTTTGTTTACTTCCCCTAATAAAAACACAATCTTTCCTTCAAAGAAAAGATTAAAAAAAAATCAGTTTCCAATTTAAATAGTATTTTTCATAATCATGTGGGAAGACTATGGGGCAACAATGAGCCTATTTCAGAACAAAATCTACCTTCTTCGCTCTGACTCAGTTCACTTTCTCCTGAAAAATCAGAACCCATTGATGACTGACTATCCACATCTTCATCTTCAGAATCCTGTCAGCAGGCAAGGATGAGAACAAGCTATGCATGATATAACACACACACACAGATACAATCAAAATCTACAGTGTGCATAGAAATTGATTGAAATCGCATATTTTAGAAAATCCATGGCGATAGAAAAAGTGATGAACGTCCATGGATGTTGCTCAGCTGGCCAGGGACATGTAGTGAGAATTGGTATGTGAATTTGAGTCCCTCATAGAGCAAAAAGAAAGTAATAAGTTGTGCTTGCACGGGATCATAGTAGAGAAATTTGTTTCTTTTCATATGAAATTTCCAAAATTTTTTTCTTTTGACCATAAATAAGAAAAAAAAAACACCTTTCCAACAATTCCGTCCTAAAGTTGGGTCTATTTCTGTCCATCTCAGTCCATTTCAGTAAATTATAAACTCTATGGCTGTATTGAACTTATTTAATCCTTGTTGCTCTCCATCGAACTAAAAGTGCGAGACAAGGTGGATTTTAGCAGCTTGACCACAAAGGGAGAAGGAATATCTAAAAACGCTAATTGCAAAGTCCAAGTTCATTATAATTCAACAAAAACTTGTTAGGCTCTCTCCTTTTTTCAATAGGACTTCATAGGCATTCTTGTTACTTGAGATTTTTCAAAATGGACACTTGTTCATTGGCCCACCTGAATTTAGTTCCTCTCACCTTAGTAAAATCACGGAAACTAAAGAGCTATATAAAATTCTGCTTAAAAAAAACAAGAGCTATAAAAACTGCCTTCTCAAAAATTAAAAGAAAAAAAAAGTAGCAGCCCATGAAATGCCACGTTACTAGTAAAAGTCTACAAGAGACACAATTTAACCACAATAAACTATGTAAATGATAATAGCAATAAGTATATCCAGACCATTTCCACAAAAAAATAAAATAAATAAAATACCTCCAAAGCACCATGTGCAAAATCACTTGTAGATACAGCTCTCCTCCTAGCCCTACCACCATGGAATTCAATTTCTTCCTTCAAATCAGATTTCAAAGGAGACGATTGTTCACCATCTCCAGCCCCTTCTTCCCCACCATCACTCTCATCAGAATCAAGATCTTCATTTTCTTCAATTTGGAAGTCCCCCTCATGTTTATCTCTCTCTGATTCTGATTCAGAATCAAGATCTTCATTATCTTCAATGTGGTCATCATGATCTTGATTTAAGGGGATTAGTTTATGCTGATTGTTGTCCTTTGTAGGGGCACCTTCAGGACCACATTTATCTTCCAGTGATGTAGGACGCTTTCTACTAAATAGATTGATGAAACTTTGCTCCAACTTCTCATCAATTGAATATTTTGTATTTTGAAGCGTTTTTACCAGAACCTCACCAACATCACGGTCCTTCCCTAGCAAAATGATCATAGAGTTAAAAGGCGGGAGTTAAAGCATAGAAATAAAGGATGGTTAGATTAAAGGCATGGAAATATAGGAATATCATGAAAAAAAATCAAAACGTATATAACATGCTACAAATAATCTAAAAAGAACAGAAAGGAAAAATAAAAGACTGAAAAGTATGAGGCTAAGAGGAAGTCAATAGTCAGTTCTTACTAACTAAAAGAATTGTGCAAATATAAACAACCTCTTTTAGCCGAACCATTTTCATCATCAACTTTAGAAAATTGAACAAGATGATCATTTATGTTGATGTAGACTGCATCCTTGTCATAAAGAAGATCGCCAAGACCAGACATAGGTGCATAGAAAAGTTTTTCTTTGTCACGCAATCCCTTCTTTTTAGCAGCTGATGGTAAAGGGCAAGGATCAGGTAAGGAGGTTATGCCAGCTAAACTGAAATCACCTACGCCAGCGATATGCACCTGTCCACTGATTATGCATTAGTCCACTTACTCTTTAATAATATCCAAGTATCATAAGAAAAGTATGAGAAAGAACAAAATCTATTGTAACTAATAGGAGCCAAAAATGTGAATCCACCCTAAACAATTAGGCAGAGTTCGCTTCCATCATCACCTTTCAACCTATAAAATCTTGCTAGTCCTCCAGCAATGGAGCACCTGTACAAGGAAGACCATTCATACTATATAAATGCTCTCTAGAATATTCACTGTGGCAATGCTTGTTGAAGAAAGCCTTCTCTGAGAGTTCCTCAAGAAGAAAGAGATCCAGAGATTGGCGTTCCACCTCACCCACTTCAAAAAGAGCCCTCAGACAGAGAACTATCTTCCAACCAAACATTTTCCTCTTCACCAGCACTTGGTTTTGAAACTAGTCCTTCTGGTTGTGCAATTAACAAATTTTCATCACATTTTTTCCCTTCTAAAATCTGCAATTAGAATTTTTATTGCTTTGATTGTTTAGTGTCAAACAATACCTTCAATCAATGTTAGCTTTTCATATTAAGCATCTACAATCTACAAATCCAACTTTCAAGGATTTTCCAAATAAGCTGTACCAGTGTCAATTCAATAACAATACCTATACCTATGCAACTTAGAAGAAATGTGATCTGGCACTTGGTACCATATGCAATACTATGTGGAAATTGGCTTGTGAAAAATTATATAAGATTAGGAAGATTCCCACCTACAAGAAAACTGCATATGCACAATAAGCAGTCTGGCTTGCGGGGCCCACTTGGATGCTTTCCTCTCATTAGGGATAGGATGGATGGAAAGATCTGCTTTGGAGCAAAAACTTAGCCCCATCATATCATCCTAACCCTTGATTTAATAGTCTTAAAGTTAAACTAGCACAATAGCCCGTGTTAAGCAAGGGTACACCAATACATTTCAAATTGAATACCCATACATTGTAGAAAAATATATGGAAATTTTAGTAAACAATTATTACAAATTAAATATTTATAAATTTGTAAAGTTGTAATTTATGAATATGTAGGGAATGAGTTCTATTTTTCATTATAAACCTTTGCTTGATTACAGTCATAACTTAAGTGTGAAATTGCCATTCCATCCAACAATTTGATTTTAAAAATAAAAAATAAAAAAGAAGAAGATATTTTAAAAGTACCCTTTTTTGCAATTCTAGAGGGAGCGCAGTCGACGAGTAGGAAAAGTGAAACAATAGGAAGGTCAAAATTCAATTGAAAACCCTTCTCTTTAATATATAACACTGGTCTTCTAACCATAGTTTTTTTTTGAGATTCAAACCAACAGCGAGTAAAAGGTTGATGAACATAAAACTGGGCATGGCGCCAAATCATGTAGGGATAAGAGAGAGAAAAGGGCTGCACTCATCAAAGGTGAGTCGAAGGTGGGCCCCAGAAAGCTGGGCTGCAGAAGCAGTCCCCTCCTAGCAGAAATTTCTCCTATAAGATTAAGAGACAAATCACCCCCTTTGGGCAGTTTTTGGGACCTTACATTTGATCATTAAAAAAGAAGAGTTAAGGTCACTTATTTATTGGGCACACCATTTCATTTATATATATAGGGGCCTGATCCTATGAGAACTGTTCTCATGCACTTACTATGAGAGCTTTTTATGGGACCCACTTGTAGGTCCCATTTGAGGATGGAACCAAGGGGGATGGAAAGATCCATGTGGGACCCACCCAAATATCAAGTTTGACCCCAATTACATGTCCCTAACCCCTTCATCCATGGCTCACAAATCGAGTCCATTCAGATTGGTGCACAGTTCTAATAAATTCAGATTTGAACGAAATTTGGGGCATGTAACATTAAGGGGGTCCTTATGTATTGGCAAAGTTTGGATTGGGTGATAGATGGGCTCTACTTAGAGTTCTCATGAAAAAAATGGTGAGAACTAGTTCCCTCAAGATAATTTTCCATATATATATATGTATATATATAGAGAGAGGAATGTTAGCATGCATCTTCCCTCACAACAGGGTGAGGGATGCTTACACGGCTTTCCTTATTTGTACATGAGCATTCCTCTTTTTCATAAGCCTTTTTTGTCTTTTGCACGTGAATATTTCCAATTGTGCAAGTGTCCCTCACCCTATGGTAAGGGATAGAGACATACTAACGTTTTCCTATATAGATATCTATATATATGCCCTCACCATACATACTCGCATTCCCTATTAGATATATATATCTCTAATAGAAGAATGCCGGTATGCATCCTTCCCTCACCGTATATGCAGTATAGACAAAAAGGTATATGAAAAAGAGGAATGCTCATGTACAAATAAGGAAAGCCAAGTAAGTATCACTCATCCTCTAGTGAAGGAAGGATGCATACTAGCATTTCCATATATATATATATATATATATGAAGCATCATTGGAAAAAAGAATTTTACATACATTCCCTGATCTCCACTTTAGGGATCTAAGATACCCAATAAATAAAGACCATCGGTCTAGCATTTGTAAACAACTTCAATCGCAAATTTGGGTGCTCACCTATTCTGCTTCTCTAGTTCTTTCTTGTTGCTTATATCATGCCACAGCCTCATACATACTTATGTTATCCTACTGTTCTTGATACAGATACCTATGCTGAAATTTGTTCAGATAACCTTTTTTCTTGTGATCTGTTCTTCAAAGTCTATGGGGCAAATACTTGCTTAGAAATGTCAATTTCAAAGGATTATGGTACTAGCCCTTTAAATTGGGTTACACTTACAAGAAAAGAGTGCATCATCAGACAGTTCCACAAAAATGAGAGAAAAGAAAAGAAAAGAAAAATCCTTCACCATTCAACACCATGCATCCATTGACCCCTTTTTTTTAAGTAGACAGAGAATGAACCAACAATGCATTGCTGCAATAGCATTCAAATATCAAAATATGTACCTTGGTTCCTTTCTTCATATTGGAACCTCGAAGGTAACCATATAATGTAATGTTTCTATCACATTTCTTGTTATTGTGGACTCTATCTGGAGGAGTAACATCTTCAAAACGATCTACCAATACATAAGGATGTGCAGCCCGCCAAGACAAAGGATGAAATTTCTTAACAGAAATAAATCTTGCAAGATTGTGGATCTCACGTTTGGGGTACCTGCTCATTTGATAGAATGCATAAATGACTGCAAACCACTGGACAAAAATATTAACGGAACAACAATTTACCAGGAATAAAAATGTAAAACAGATTCCAAGGATAGTCAACTAATGGAAGCTTAGAATGGATGAAAAGTATCGTATACAAATGAGACCTAGTAGCTTAAAAACAACAATGGTACTTACTTTCCATGAATAAGACCTGATAAATAAAAAAGCTTAGCTCCATCATATATTTCAGTCCAGAACCGATGCTTGAGGTTCTTCTTAGTTTTTTTCAGTTTCTTTACATCCTTAAATTTATCCAGATGTGTGAGCACACCCATAACTGGTGGGAATCCATGTTGTTGCATAATATTAAGAAACTCAAAAGTTTCCTGCAAATGCATGAGACCCACATTTAGATCACATAAACACAGAAACACTTGCAAAAAATAGTCGTATGTAGAAACATGAAACATATGGTGACATGCAAAACCAAAAGAATAATTGATTTTCATCATGGAAGATGTCTGCAGTCTACAACATAAAGCTAAGGTTTGGTCAGAAGAAAGGTTAGTAGAAACTCTCTAAGAGGTTTTCCTAAAATGGTAGCTAAAATTTAGAACACCAACAAAAAAAATGACCAAAAGTTGGCCTAGAAGAAAGGTCACCAATCCTATCAATAGCTCCCTCACAAACTGATGGGGGCATCAAGTGAAGGAGCAAGAGGAAATTAAGTCACATGGTCCCGTTATGAATGGATTATATTTTTATGGGGCTACTACATCATAGTTTGCAAGATCCACCGTTGGATCACCGTTGAAGATCTCCCTAGGCATTCAAGCAAAAGGCCCCACACTGGGATGTGCCAAGGGGGAAGACTTTTTGCTGATTTGAAAGTGTTTTAATTTTAAATGAGGGCCCTAGGTGTTTTAATAAAGTTATTAAGTAGAGAAGGGGTCCCATAGCATGTGTTTTAATTAAGTGTGAAGAGTGGAGGGCCCGCAAGTTAAATAATACACAAAGAAGTTGTGCAAGGGGGGTGACTTGCGCACGAATCCACATGCGCAAGTCCTCCCATGGTCGGCCATTTTTGTTTGCTGTTTTTTTATTTCATTTTATTTCTTTATGCACTTTATTTATTGATTTATCTCATGTAAACTCTCTTTTAATCTCAACTGTCCAATGTTTAGGCTTGAGTTTTCTTCTCTTTTAAGTTGAAACTCCATCCTTGGAGACCATTAGTGATGAATAAAGAAAACGCTTCTCTATGAAAGCTTTTTTGGATTTCTCCATGCAAGTTTTTCATATTTCCTCGCCCTAGTTGGGGAGTTTGGTGTGAGGCCAAGAAATCATTCTTCACAAGAGGTAATCTCCATCTTTTTCTTTCTTTTGGTTAAGATCTCCACCCCATCCACTTAGATTTCTGCATTCAACCCTAAGAAAGCTATTGTTCTCTTCTTGGATCTAGCCAAATATTTGCCAAATGATGGAAGCCTTCTCAACAGTTCTAAATCTGAAGTTTGGCTATTATAAAACTTGCAATCAGATCTGAAATCTGATAAGATACAGCCCAAACAGCCACTAGATCTGAATATCACCCATATTGGACAGATCTGAACCCTAAATTCGCACCCTAGATTCCCTCATATTGGAAGAATACCTTGTTAATACAGTCCACTCAGATCTGAATCTTTATTTTGAGATCTGAAAATTAATTGGACTTGAATCCCTACAGTGGTTGGGAGTTCTAACTCGCAAGGATCCATCTCCCCACCTTAGGAACATCATTTGTAGGCCTGTGATTTAAATGGCAGATTTAAACAAGTCTCTTTTGCTGAATTTAATTATGATCTTGTGCTGGTGCCAACTTTATATTAATTAGTGTGCATATTATTTGGATACTTGATCTCTATTTGCATTTCATTCAACATTTCTTAGGTCCTGCATCACAAACCCACAATGCCAATTGAGATACACTTGTGATGCAGGACAGACCCATGACCCATGGGTCGACCAGCCATTGGGCCTAACCCATTCACGTTTCTTGTTTTATTTATTATTTTGAGTTTCTGTTGAATTATGCAAGTATGGTACATAGACTTTATTTAAGCGTTTCAATCTTGAACACTAAAGCGTTTCCAGAGTTGAGATTAGTTTTAGGTTATTGTTTTGCTTATATAGGGATATGTAATGCCTCTTTTGAGAATGAATGATCAATGAAAGAAATTTCAGGTGCTTTTACTCACTCCTGCGAAAGGACCTGTGTGATGCCATCGGGTGTGATTAAATGGTTGACTTGCCCGACCTACCCTATAGGGATGGATTGGTAGTGGTTTTGCTGGGTTTGAGACAGAAACACATTAACAAATTTTGATCTAAGTCAGGTTCAGGTTTTGGCCACCTACTCTGTTTATGACCAATTTACATATTTGTTGCAGAATATTAATACACAAAAGACTTCTAACTAAGTTGGTATCAAACACTTCTGAAATTGGAAGTGCAAAAGTCACTGGTCAAAGTTCTCCTTGGTTCACAAAAAAATATAAAATTCTAAATAAATCTGAAAAATAAAAAAATAAAAAAAATAACCGTAACTACCTTGACTCAACAGTCAACATCATCACATATCAAGTTGGTATGTGCTTGGAAAGGGGTGGGTTGAGGCACATTCGGGTTGACGCAAACTCGCACCAACATGACCCATTGCAATCCCTAGTGCCTACGACTTCAATTTTTTGGATTCAAAAACATATAGGACTGAAGTTTATGCCACCAAATCAATCAGACCAAAGAGTAAGTCTCCACCATACAATGGAGCTATTGGAGACTTTTTCTGTCATACTCACCATTTCAAAACCATAACTACCATCAATTAGAAGTAATGCAAGATCAGCAAACTTTGCTGCATCAATCATGCCACTAAGATCACTTGGGCACTCCACAAACTGTAGTCGTCTGGCTTTACCTAATAACATAGATGAGCAAAGGGGCAACTTCATTCACAACCTCAAGGAGATTTTTTTTAACAAAAAAAAAAAATTCCAATGCCATCAAGAAAGAAGCAAAAATGCAAGGTCTGATTCAATAAGATTAAAGGTTGACAGTAAACCTGATACAATGGTAATCGGTCCTTGAACATCAGATATATTATGTTTGGTGTAATGCTTTACAAGACATTTGATCAATAGCGATTTGCCAACCTGCAAACAAGCATATGCATAGCTGGTTTACTAATGTTTTTTCAAGTTATTGCTTTGATCATCCCTGACCTTAAAAAATAAAAATATTAAAGAATTAACCTTCATTTCAAGTGAAGAAAATGTTCAATTTTTAAATTTAATCAGCTGCTGACTCTTAATATGAATTACCTTTGGAGGTCCATGCACCAAAATAACATATGGAGCAGGCTCTCCGGTTGATCGATCAATTGTTGGAACATGGAGTCTCTTTTGCTCTTTTTCAGTAGCACGGGATTGAAGACGCTTGGCCTTTCCAGATGAACTAAAACTAAATGCCTGTCAAAGAAAATAAATCATAATACTCCAGCATATATTAAAATTTAAAAGCCTACACCACGTGAAGGAGGAAACGATGTGGAGCACATAAAGTAGAAAAGAGCTAAAAAAATATAATCTGCAACATGGTTTACAGTGGTCCAAGTGCAAATCATTTCTTACACCAAATATTCAGAGTACTGGCAAATAGGTATAGTTCATTTTTTTTCTTTTTTAGTTTTGGAAAGTTCAAATAGGAATAAATCTAACAGATCCAAAAGGCATTGTAATTAGAACTGTGTGATATGTTTTGGAAGCACAGCAGGCATAGACACCCAACAAGCACCACAACACACATGACAGAGACATGGGTAAAAAGAAAGATATAGTGAAACAACATGCATTTTTCATGGCTTAGAATGTAATTATATACACCAAGTCACAAATGCACCCAATTCCTCCACAAAGCTTCCATGCTCGTCCCATTTACAATTTGAGCAGGATTCAGTAATCAGTGCGACACCATCCTTTCCGCCCCAAATCCAAACAACCCACAAGTTGGCACACATCCAAAAGCCCCTTAAGCAAATTTTTACCCCATAAAATCCATAACTTTGAAAGCAAAGAATTAAAAACAAGTGCCCAACCAACCTTTGGGTTCTGCTTCTTCCCATCAGAAACATTCCTTTTCTTCTTACTGTTTTTGTCCTTTTTCTTGGCCGAAGGACCTGCCTGACGGGATCTATGCGATTTATGAGACTGTTCATGCCCAACTGAATTACTTGCCATTGGTGCTCAACCCTTGAAACAGATAAAACAAGCATTAGCAAACAAGTATACCCACTGCAACAGCAACAGGATTAAATCGACCGATAAATTAGAAACGCGCATAGACCCGCAAATTGTTGAGGGCAAAATAGATGAATCTCGATCCTGGGGCTTCATAATTTAGACTCTAAAGACTAAAATTCGGATGAAGCAGAACATCAAGAAGCAAAACGCCATCCCGCGAGACGAACCCATTGCTGATTTCGTCAAATTAGGATGCAAAATCAAACCTTTTCAGGGTCGCCAACAGCACAACGGGCATAATTTCCTGTCAGCTGTTCGCCCACATTCGAAAAACAGAAAAAAGCGACGAAAAGGAACAAACTTTTCACATTCCTATATGTTTGTGTTTCCCAAAGATTCTTCTCTTGTTGACAGACGAGATTAGGGTTTAAGGAAACGCACAGATGGAAGTATCGATGGAATTACATAGTCTGAATGCTTACATGAGAAGAAAAGAGAAGAGAAGATGGTACCTTTTCCGAGCTTGTGTCGTAGGGTTTTGCAGAATCTCCAAAGCCGGGGATTCCTAGCGAGAGAGAGAGAGAGAGAAGAAGGTGTAGCCGTCTGCGGTAGAGACGAACCAGTGCTAGTTCGGAAGCACAAGTAGGGTTTAAGGGGTTAGTTTTATGAAGTCCAACTTAATGGGCCTGCTTAGCCCACCTGTGGAATTAGCATGACCAATTAAAGTTAATTTTGAGCCTCAACTTACAATATTAAAGACTCATATGTTCAGTCTTGGGTCCATGTTATCATAACATTTACTCGGACCCATTTATGAATGGGAACGTGAATTAGGTTTAAACTAGATTTTTTTGTATGGGTCAGGACTTTCAAATAATCAAAAAATTAGATACCATTTATATCCCTAATCATGATCAGGCAAGATGCTTCACGTACTCGGCTTAGATATATAATAAGATGGGCCCATTTAAGTGATAGAAAGCCCCAGTCCTAGATCAGCTTGAAAAAGAATTATTATAATTAAGTGGCAATTAGTCAAGATAATTATGAGAAGGCACTTACAGCTCGTGAGAAGCCCAATTTGTCCTGGAGTGTTGACTGTATGAGTGGCTTAGGCCTAACATTTTTCGCCCGTGTTGGGATTAAGCAAGATAGGTGGTGACTATTTTAGAAGCCCTTCGAATTTTTATCTCGGGCCACTTTCAAGCCTCTTTGCTTGTGAAAAGTGATTTTCTAAATGCCATTTTTTGAGTATACGATTTTTCTATGATGCTTTGGAAATTTTATTTCTACTTTAATGAGATAAAGTTTATCTTATCTAAATTCAGGCCAACTTTAAACACATCTGGGGATCAGCTAATAGTTTTATAGATTCTTTTGCGAAATTAGGAGTGGATGGGTTCTTTGATTTGCTTATTTCAACTGTGTAATTTATTTGTCTGTTTTTTAGTTTTTTTATTGTATATCTTTTTTAAACTATTGTATTCCCTTATCTATTTGATAGGGCATACTTATTTTTGTACCGGTTTTCTTCTTCCTTTAATAAAGTTTTCATTGCCTATCAAAAAAAAAAAAAAAAGAAAAAAAGAAAAAGAAAACTAAGCAAGATAGGTCTTGTGTTTCTTTCATTAGCCAGGCCTGAATATATCTCAGCTTGGACAAGCTCATGAAAACCACATTTTTAACATTTACTTTATTGTATTGAATCTTTAAAAAAAATTCAATGGTTAAATGGCTATTATAAGATGGTAAAGATCAAAGATTAGGATAATTTAATGGGCTGAATTTTTTGCATGATCAGTTTCATAGGTTTTCCATTGTGTCGGTCCATCCAGTTGGTTGGGATGCATCTGACCAAAAAGATGATTGGAACAATGATAAAAGTTAGAAATGTAAGAATATATAGACCATCTTTTGATTATGAAAATGTATACACGTGTAGAGTATTTTAGGATAGTGTAAATTGAGTTAAAAATAGAGCAAAGAGTAGGGAAAGGGAGCAAAACCATGCAATTTGCCCTTTTTATCTCTACCAACAGCAACACTTTAGGACAGGCCAATTGGAGCCTAACTCAACCCACATTTGGTAGTATTTGGGCTATGTTTTGAGCCGTGGTCCATATCTGGTCTGTTGTTCTGATTACTAAATAGGCTGGTTACATGTGTCATAAAAGGCTTGACTTGTCCCACATATCTAACATGTTTGGAAATATACTTTTGCACATGGGCGGTGCCTTGACTCAACCTAGGCCAATGCATAAACTAGTGTACAGTGACATATAAAACAAAACAAAATGATAATTAATAGCTTTTAATTAGTAGGTTTGTCAATTTAACTTTTTTCATAAGTGTTGCAGACTACAGTTTTTAGACAGAAGAAAATTCTTGTGTCATAGGTTTTGCAATTTTGATTCTTAAAGGAGCTTTAAAGTTTATTATGACAAGGTCATCTTTTACATCATGAATGTTAATCTTATCAATTGAAATAAGAACTGCTCCTTATACTAGTGGTAGGGTGTAGCAGTTCTTATCTAACAAGATTTGAACTTTTGGGTACGCCACTTAAGGGAAAGATGAAATGAAAATTTGCTTTTGCAGGTATGGTTGGTATTTATGTAAGGGATTTAATCTTATGGGAATAGTTCTCACAAGTACTGTGAGAAGTCTCATCTGGACCATCCATTCCAAGATGAGATCCAACGGCATCCACGCCCCAGCATAAAAGCACCCAAATCCCGTTGAAATTTCGTTTCCCTCTCCCAAACCAGATTCGAGCTAGGGCAAGGAGGGAGAAAAACGCAAGAGAGGGAGATCGGCCTCCACCTTCCAGACGCTGGTGCACGACCCATCTCCTTCACCTCTCCTCCTTCCCAGGCGCCGGTCCAGTACAGAAATCGCCGTCTCCGTCCATCTCATCCGCCGCCGATCTCAGGTATGCTCTTTTCTCTCTTCCTCCCTCTCTCCGTCTTTCTCTGCCTCTCCCTCTCTCCTTTTCTCGAGCTCTCCCTCTCTTGCTCTCTTTCGTCTCTTACCCTCTCCCTTTCTGTCTCTCTCGCCCTTTGTCTCTCGCTTCCTCTCTCTCTCGCGCCCTTTTTCGCCTCTTTCTCTCTCGCCCTCTATCTCTCCCCATCTGTCTCTCGCTTCCTCTCTCTCTCGCTCCCTTTTCGCCTCTCTCTCTCTCGCCCTCTATCTCTCCCCATCTGTCTCTCGCTCCTCCCTCTCTCGCCCCTTCTCCCTCTCTCTCTCTCCCCCTTTCCCTCTCCCTCTCCCTCCCTCTCTCTCCTCTCGCCCTCTCCCTCTCCACATCTATCTCTCGCTCCCTCTCTCTACTCTCCCTCCCTCTCTGCATCTCTGCCTCTCTCCTCTGTTTCTCCCTGAAGCTCCTTTTGTTTGTCTATCTTTAATTCTTTCTGACCCTCACTCTCTGTCTCCCTCTGATCCTCTGTACAGATTCCGGCAATGAACTTCTCTTCACAAGTTGTAGAAAGCTCTTCACAAGTTGCAGAAAGCGACCAGGTAGCAGAGCATGATGGGAGAGATACATGTGATGAAGGACAGCTTGATTTGCAGCTATGGTTTCCGAGAAAAACCCAGCTTTCGACAGAACCACATCTCCCATCCTCCTCTCAAAGCCCAAGCTCACCTCAAGTTTGTCTCTCTCATTCCAATTTTTAATTTAAATATTTATGCCACAATTTTTTTTCTTTTATTTACCAATAGGGTAGAATTTTCATGGCAGTTCTATTATACAAAATTGGCCAGTATTACTCGTGAATGATTTGGATGCCTGATTTACCTACAATTTTTCTAATAATTCCATTTATTTAGTTTCTTATTACTTTTTTTTTATTTTGTTTTGCATGTATTGTCATTCATGGCTTCTAAAAGAGAGATGCAAATCCATGTTTACCAGCTATGTCATTTGTTCCACAAGTCAGTGAAGATTTATTACCGAAAGTAGGACAATATTTTGAGAATATAGATGATGCTTACACTGCTTATAACAGTTATGTAAAAGTAGCGGGTTTCAACATTAGAAGAAGCTCAGAGACGAAATTCAATAATGAAGTGGTGAAAAAAAAGTTTATGTGTTCTAAAGAAGGTTGTAAGAAAGAAATGTTTGGTGATAAAAGGGCAACACAAAAACGGTTTTCAGCTACAAGAGAGAATTGTGGGGCATACCTTCAGATTAAAAAAACCAAAGAGGGGCGGTGGATTGTATTTAGAATTATTGTGGAATATTCTCACTTGTTAAGTACTCCTAGAAAGACTTACATGCTACAGTCACACCGTAGAATTAGTGTTCCAAAAAAGAAACTCATAGATACTTATGGAGCGGCTAATCTAAGACCAAATAAACAAATGGGATTATTAGTGTTGCAAGCAGGTGGGAGAGATAAAGTTGGTTTCATTGAAACAGACTTTCGAAATCACATTAGAGACAAAAGGGAAGAAACAAAGGATAATGATGGACCAATGTTTTATGAATACTTTAGAAAAAAGAAAGAGAAAGATTCAAGATTCTTCTTTTCTATTGAGAAAGATGATGATGACCACATAAAACATGTATTTTGGGCTGATTATTATTTTCAAAAATCATTTAAGGAATTTGGAGATGTTGTCTCATTTGATACGACGTACAATACAAATAGATATGGTCTCATTTTTGGTGCATTCACTGGAATTAATAACCATAATCAGTCAATTTTGTTTGGATGTTGCCTAATATCAAATGAAACTTTTGACACATTTGTTTGGGTTTTTAATCAATGGCTTGAAGCAATGCAAGGAAACCCACCAAACACATTCTTGACAGACCAAGATCCTGCAATGACAAAAGCAATTAGTTCTGTCATGCCCACCACAACCCACCGTTATTGTTTGTGGCACATCATGCAAAATTTGCAGAAAAACTCAGGTGGAGTTGCAATACATAAAGATGGCTTGATTGAAGCTATTAAAAGAGTCACATTCAACTCTTTGACAATTGAACACTTTGAATTGAGTTGGAACAACATGATGACTAAATATGATGTTTCGAACAATGATTGGCTAAATGCGATGTACAACATCCGTCATATGTGGATACCGGTTTATATGAAACATTTATTTTTTGGAGGAATGTCTACAACGTCAAGAAGTGAAAGTAGCAATGCTTTCGTAAAGCAATACGTCACTCAAAAAAATGGATTGTGTGATTTTATGTTTCGGTTTGAACAAGGAGTTGAAACTCAAAAATATCTTTTGTTGGTGGCAAATCATGAAACTATTAATGGAAGGCCAAAATTAATGACAAATTTGCCCATGGAGCAAAAGATGTCAGAAATATATACGAAGAAGATGTTCTACAAGTTCCAAGATCAATTCATGTATATAACATCTGGCATTGTTGATATTGTAAAAGATGAGGTTGAACAAAAAACTTATAATGTTTCATCATACGAAAATGCGAAAGAAATTCAAAGAACTGTCATTTTCAAAAAAGAACAGATGGATGCAAAATGTTCTTGTCAATTGTTTGAGTTTCAAGGGATTCCATGTGGACATATCATTTGCGTCTTGAAACAGGAGAGAATCTATACATTGCCAGAACAGTTTATTTTGAGGAGATGGACCAGATATGCAAGAGTAGATGATGATTCTGAAAGTAGTATGACATTTGATGGTTCGTTGCTTGAACGACATGGAGATTTAGCATTTGATGCTGCAATTATTGTTGATGAAGGTGCCTTGTGTAAGAAAGCATATCATTATGCAAAAAGGTTATTCCAAACGATGAAAAAGGGTATTCGCGAGATTAATGAAAAGGAAGTAATGATAGAACATGATCATAAGAGAAAAGAAAATACCATTTGTTCTACAGAGAGGTATCTTGCACCACAACAAGCCATTACAAAAGGTCGTCCGAAGAGATTGAAGTCCTCTATGGAAAAAGCTATGAAAAAAGATAGACTTTGTCGTGGATGTGGAAAGCGTGGTGTTGCACATGATAAGCGCAATTGTCCCTCGCTTGTAGATAGGTATTCTTACACATAATTGTTGCATTAACTTTTAGTGTTCAATTAAAAGTTACTAAAGATTGCATCTATTCCTTTCAGATCTGAATGTGAGGCATCAGAAAGGTCAACTTCCGAGGATGATACACTCACACAAAGCTAGATGTAAGTTTCTATTCATCAACAATTTAATCACATGATTTGTGGCTTTACAAATTGACTGACGATATTTTTTTTTCTTTTTTTTTAATGCAGATTGAATTCACTGTAGATGTGTTCCCTTTATTCATACCTTTAGTTCAAACATGAAAGAGTCTTGATGCATCCTGGATGAAGCAAGCATGAAGGCCCATGATGGAGCACTTTTTATTTTTGGGTGCTTTTTTTTTTTTGGATTATGTTTGTTAAACGTATGTGGGGTCCTGAGTGGAACATGTATTCACATCATGCAAATTTTTTGATATGTGGGTGGTTCCTGAAAAGGGATAAGGCATGTTTGGATCATTTATATTCATAAATGTAAACAACGGTAAGAGTTGGTATCAATTATCATATTTTCTTTAACAGATGTGGAAAAAAGTGTGGATTCATTCTTTCAATATATTCAGTGGTCTCACTTCCTTTTCTTTTCTTTTCCATAGTGGCGTTGAATGCAGTTGCAATTGAGTTGTAATGGAGTTGTAGCATGGTTATTTCTATTTTTACAAATGGGTGGTTTGTATTTGTAAGTTGGATTGTCTGCTTGTTTGATCACTCCTTGGCTGGGATTTCAGAGCAAATGGGTGGATTGTTATTTCTATTTTTACAAATGGGTGGTTTGTTATTTATATTTTCCATAGTGTTTGCTTGTTATTTCTGTGTTTGATCATCACCACAAATCTCTTCAGACTCAAGAGGTCACTGTAAATCTCATCATCCCCTTCAAAGCGCCATAGATTTCTTTCTTCCCAGATTATCCAGATCGTCACCAAGAAAGAAATCCTCCACATGCCCCACTTCGGAGGAGCCACCATATAACTTCCATTCTTTAAAGAGATCATGCAAGGATGAGGGAAGAACCCAATTACAGTCAAAACCAACCCAAAATAGATCTCCGCATTGGCAAAATGATTTCCAGAGATGATTCATTGCAGTGTGACAGGAGCATTATCTCCTCATGGTTCTTCAAACCACCCAATTCTTGAAGAGAACATAACAAGTTCCATCCCATTACAAGTCCAGGAGCTAGCTTTACAACAAAATGCATCATAAGAGACTACCAACTGATACCACTGATTAAACATGCCAACTGATACCATTGATTTCAATAAAAGATCCAAACATGCCAACTGGTAGCCACATACATTTAACAATTAAGATCCAAATATGCATTTAACAGTCAAGATCCAAATATACAAACTGATACCTGTTATATTGCTACTGCTCCTGTTAGCATCGTTGGTGAGGACATCAATCCTGCTGTTTGTAGAAATAAAGCCAGTCAAAGAAGAACTACAGTGAATGCAATCTGCATTAAAAAATAGGAAAAAAAAAAAAGCCACTCATTTTGTAAAGCCTTCACTGTTTTTCACCCTAAACTATTCTGTTCCAGTTTCCTCTTTATGCAGTCTTAGTCTGAAAATCAAATTCATTTTCATACATGGCGGAGATAGATTCTGGAAAAAAAAGTTACAATGAGAGGGAGGGAGGGAGAGAGAAAGATAAAGAGGCAGAGATAGACAAACAAAAGGAGCTTCAGGGAGAAACAGAGGAGAGAGGCAGAGATGCAGAGAGGGAGGGAGAGTAGAGAGAGGGAGCGAGAGACAGATGTGGAGAGGGAGAGGAGAGAGAGGGAGAGAGAGAGAGGGAGAGGGAAAGGGGGAGAGAGAGAGAGGAGCGAGAGACAGATGGGGAGAGATAGAGGGCGAGAGAGAGAGAGGCGAAAAGGGAGCGAGAGAGAGAGGAAGCGAGAGACAGATGGGGAGAGATAGAGGGCGAGAGAGAAAGAGGCGAAAAAGGGCGCGAGAGAGAGAGGAAGCGAGAGACAAAGGGCGAGAGAAAGGGGGACAGAGACAGAAAGGGAGAGGGTAAGAGACGAAAGAGAGCAAGAGAGGGAGAGCTCGAGAAAAGGAGAGAGGGAGAGGCAGAGAAAGACGGAGAGAGGGAGGAAGAGAGAAAAGAGCATACCTGAGATCGGCGGCGGATGAGATGGACGGAGACGGCGATTTCTGTACTGGACCGGCGCCTGGGAAGCAGGAGAGGTGAAGGAGATGGGTCGTGCAGCAGCGTCTGGAAGGTGGAGGCCGATCTCCCTCTCTTGCGTTTTTCTCCCTCCTTGCCCTAGCTCGAATCTGGTTTGGGAGAGGGAAACGAAATTTCAACGGGATTTGGGTGCTTTTATGATGGGGCGTGGATGCCGTTGGATCTCATCTTGGAATGGATGGTCCAGATGAGACTTCTTACAGTACTTGTGAGAACTGTTCCATAAAATTAAATCCCTATATATATACTAAGGATTATAAGAGAATTGGACGGGTCAAACTTAGTAATGCCCTTAGACCTGCCCTCAATTTAGGGGGCCTTCAAAAATTTTGCTCTTACATTATCCTTGAACTTTTTAAGAAAATAAAAACCCTTGTTTACAAGCTTTTTGAGGGTTGCGCCCGGACAAGTGTCCTTATAGGAGAGCCTAATTAACATCCTAGATCCAATTCATGTCAGGAACACTGGAAGAAAATATCTCCCACATCATTTGCATTTATTTTTTTTGGCTAACCGGTGACTCGCACTCATACATGTGAGAAAACAAAATACAACTCACACATCTTAGGTGATAAAAACTCATATGCAGAGAGGGGAAAGGCCAGGTTTGAATCTAGGACCTCCTAGTAAGAATATACACTCCTTACCATTAATATAAGGAGCTATTCTCGTATGAGATTCTATTAATATATACTTAGAGCAAATCATATATATATAATTTACCAAGATTTCTTGCCCATTTTACCATGATTTTTTTAACAATAACTCCATGTTTATAGACCATGCTTAAGTGAACTATACAGTCGAAATGGTGGTCCATTTCTACATATAAAGCGTCCAAGAAGTATTGGAGCAAGAATTTGGACAGGGGTGGTTACTAGATGGTTGCGAATTGCGACCTGAATAAACAAATAAATAAATAAATGAAGAGGATTTTACAAAAAAAAAACATGTAAGGAGCCCACCAAACCCAAACACTTACCCTGGGTGCACTCATATAGTAGTGGTCACATGCGACTACTTTGGTTCTTTTTTTCATCTAATTCGGGTACATTGATTTCGATACATGCTATTTACAGTAACAGTGAAATCGACGCTCTCCTATTTCCATTTAAACCCTAAAATCCCCTATTTCTTCTTCACCATTCTATGAAAGAGTGGTTCAATAGTTAAAAAGATGGCTGAAAGAGATGGTGAATGTGTTAAAATGTTGATTTATAATAGGCATGTAAGCTGAAATAATCGAGTTTTGGGAATGGTGAAGGATTGTTAGCATGATCCATTTATGCCTTGTGGATGAGGTGCTCTTTAATGTTGAGAACTCTCCAACAAAGCTTTTATCAATGATAAAATGTATGCACGTGATAAAGCTCCTTATACAATTATAATTATTTGAAGGTGATTGAATGAGAATTTGAGTCAGCATCAACCAGTAGGTGGTTTTACAATGTGCTGAGATGGTATTGTTGTTTTATTTTGCTCTTTACACCATGATTCGACCAAAATTTAAGCCATGAAAACCAACTTAAAATTGGCAGTAAAGCTAGTCATTTATTATCAACCTCATCAAGTTGAACCTTTCATTCCAATGTTAAAATCTCATTTCAAAAAAGTCAAATGCACTTTGGTATACTCCAATGAGATCCCACATTCAAATTAGAAGCTTGCCTCATTATTATCTTCATTCACGAACACACAGGGAGGGAGGGAGCTTGGATTAGTCATAAATGGATTGATTTTGGACTTGGAAGCGAGTTCTCTTTTATTAACACTCCCATCACCTTCACAACTATTTCAAATATGTGAGAGATATGCTGCCCAAAAGCTTAGTACATCATTGTTTATGGAAGGAGGAAGATGAAAAGCCTTGGAACCACTTTTTTATGGAATGAAAAAGAAGAATAAATAGGAGTTTTTCGGGTTTAAATGGAAACCCAAGAGCATTGATTTCACCGTTGGTGTAAAAAAACCTACAGCAAAATTGATGTTCTTTAATTCGATGAAAAAAAGAGCCGATGACCACTCCGTTGTAGGTGCATGTAGGGTGAGTGTTTGTGTTTGGTGGGCTCTTTAGATAATTTTCTTGGTAAAATCCTCATAATTAAAACTTGGATCCTCTTTTTGAACCAAGTTTATTGGGATCCATACTTGAATTCAATGACACCATAAAAATACCATAAAACTGTATTAATATTATTTTGTTTAATAGCTAATTATAAAAATTAATGGAACTTAAATGGCTGAGTTGTGGAGGATTCATATATGTCGCATGAAGTCAAGTGGCCTGTCCCTCACACTCATTTTGGCCTACCCTTTATATTTATTCACTTATTTTTTATTTTCTTAAGAAAATAAAAATTATAGACTAATCTTCACGAGCATTTGTCTGTAAAAAAAATATAGGGGAATCATGAACAAAACAAAAATAAAGGGAGCTAAAATAAAAGGCACGTTTCACAAAGTTTACTTCTCTCTCTACTATCACACTTTAATATGATTAAAAAAAACCATGGGAGGAATAAAAAAGTGTGGCGTCCCATTCAAACATTTTTGGTCCACATTTTTCATGGAAGGGGGTTTCGTAAAACGTCACATATGTTATAAATAATAGAAATATCATAGGTGGATGCCATATGTTATAATATAAATATGATAGATGGATGCCCATATTGGAATTTACATGAGATAATGAGCTTACATGGGATAAGAGTCCTACTTTAGCATGTTATTTGGATAAAAAGTCTTCTCATTCTATAAATAAGATTCTCTTTCTCCCATTATGTACATACAAATATCTCATTAATAAAATCTTTCTCTTTCTACCCCTACTCTTCTCTTTTCTTTTTCTACTCTCTTCTTCTAGTATTTGGTTCTCAACAACATAATCACTTCTCATTTCACTCATCCATGCAAGATGATGTAAGAAAAGACACGTCATGACTTAATCTTACTGTTTTATTCCTCTTATACTACTCAAAAAATAAAAAATGCCCCACTCTTGTGAAATACATTAAACCCCACCTACAAGAGCATCTCCATTGGAGATGTCAAATGCCACATGGCTAGCTATGAAATAAGGTATTTGAAGACTCTTCAATGGAAATACCAAAATTGATGTGGCATTTGGCATGTGTAGTTAGGATGTCAAATTTAATAACATATGAAAAAGCAATATGCTATTTATTTGAAAATATTTCGGTTGGAGTTCTTATTTTTAGAGATGTCAAATTTCAAGCCTTCAAATTACCATATAAGCCTTCAAATAAAACTTGGCAACTCCAAAATAACATCTCTATGTAGTGATATTAAAAATCCATGTGAGCATACACTTTTTAATAAGTGGTGTTGTCACCTCAGTATTACATATACTTCAGAATCAAACGGCCTTCAAGTTTAAAAAGTATTTGGCAACCTAGAGTAGAGAAGAGAAAAGATATATAAATACTTACCTGATAGTCTTGGCATAAGCACACCGGCCCAACCATCTCATGAGCCCAAGGTTGGCCCTCTCACAATTGTAACATAATCCCAAAGATATACAGAAGTGTATTATATATACACCCTGAACAAGGACAATTGACAGTGGATGTACACACATGTAACAGTTAGAAGTATTGGAAGAAATGCGACAGCGGTATTGGAGACAAGCTGGTTCTAGCCAGACGACAAGTATTCTTGGGCGGCCCATCACTCTCACAAGGCATTGTCTTATTTGAACGTCTTCTTTCCATGTAGGAACTTGTTCCTGCAAAACTATGGGCTGGAGGAATCAATGTCCAAGATTAGCCTTGAAGTGGGCCATCATAGCCCATGTACGATTCAATATTCTTTTGGAAATCAAAGTATTTAGAATTGTTTGTATCCTAGCCGTAGAAGTCCCTTTTGGTAAAACCCAAAGACGAAAATAAAAATCTTATGCATAGTCCCAATCCCAAATTCCCAATAATCATCAGGACGAATAAAGTAGGTGGTACCTACTCAAATTTTCATTGCCCATCCCATGCGTTGAGTTCCCATCACAGGGTATTTATTTGATGAGCTGTTAGGGCCCAAGAACAAGTATGACGCTCATGATGCAGGATCTTTCAACTTCAATGCCGACTTACGTGCCAAATGCACGTCCTTATGAGATGCTTCCTAATTCTTGTTGGCAAATATCTTAAGAGTTTGGAATTTGGATTGATCTTCATTGATCCTTATAGAACGCATTTATTTTGCACCCGTCCCACTGAAAATTCCATCATGTACTGATACACTTTTCTTTAAAACTTTGAATCCTCTAGTTTGAAAATTTTTTTTTTATACTTCTGTGGTATTTTTACCCAATTGGACTTTAAATTGTATTTCTGGAATAAAATTAATTAAAAAACCAGAATATACCACAACTCAGATAAAAATATTGGATCCCTGGCTAGGTTGATGTATAGTATGAATGAAGAACATGTTGAGCTTCTGGGCTTAAAACTAAGTGCATGTGAGTGATGTGACTCGATTAAAAGAAGAAAATGAGGGAATTATGCATTTGGATAACATAAATTTTTTGTAAGTTAGGTCAAGTTTGGAAGCCAAATCTTAAAAGAAAAGATTGGTAACTTTCCACAAAGTCAAGAAAAACCCACATTTGATAATTATAAATATTTGAAAAATTACGCTATATAAGATTCTCATTTTTTAGGATTCTCAACTCTCAAGGTCAAATGAGATTTTCAAGGCCATATATGGCTAACCCAACAAGAAAAAATGCCATATGAAGTTTTCAAAGGAATAGAATCCCCAAATTTATAGATTCTTCACTTGTTACTAGATGTGAAGGAATCCTCAACCATACAGATCCAAGTGAGGAAAGCCTTGTTCTAGGACCAGTGCAAAACCTTCAAATCTGTTTACAAAACATGACCTTGGAGCAATTTCCCCCTAATTTGCTAGAGCGTGAGCTAGGGGCTCATCATGTCATGTGTAACCTTAATTGCTCTTTCTAGGTCTCTCAGCCGGGACAAATATTGAGAACTTCAAATTTTTTATGGAGAGATTCCGTCAATTTAACCTCTACATGTGAAGTCTGATACTGGAAATTCTCCAAGCCAGATTGTGCTTTCAAATCAGGATCAGTAGAGATCACCAACCTCACAGCAATCTCTCTTATACTTGACTATATCAATAGTTTTTCTGGTCTCCACAATTAGTGATAAATAGACTAACTAGTCCTTTTGGGTATCAAATTTCCAAAGAGCCAAACCATGTCCTGTCGGCTATTCTTTCAGGACATGGAAAGAGAAGTTCAACATGGCAACACCAGACCAACAACCGGCAGTGCCAAGATATTTGGTATAAAACTCAGGGACAGTTGGCATAAATTAGGAGAAAGATGCAATCTTGCATTAAAATATTAACCACTAAAATAATCCATTGGATTCAAACAAAAGCAAAAACATATAATTGAAGCGACGGTGGTATCTCTGGTTCTTTATTTTCCAAGAGGACCCCTTTTCAATTATATTCAATACTATATAATAATAGAGACATTTCCAAATTAACCTGTGACAATAGGAGATACACTTGCAAGTTGCAACTCTCTTTTAAGAATTACACTAATTACTTCAAAAATAAATCTCTTTATTTGTGTTTAACTTCTCTTTTATGGAGAGCGGCCCTTATCTTTTTGGTAAGGAGTGGAGGTTTTCACCTAATTATCTAGGATTCAAATTCAGGATATATTGGCTTTTTTGTGTATACCAGCTTTGTTAAGAGTCGGAGGTAAATTTTGTTTTTTTTTTTAAAGAAAAACTTCTCTTAATGTGAAGGAACAAGTTTATGACAAGAGGCTTTTACCAAAAATATCTCCCTAGATTTTATCTAGACAAAAAAGGACCTAAAATTTATGTATCCACTGTAATGGTCCCAGGTGCTCTTTTAGTTATTTTACCAAGCGGCAATATCCCCTCTCACTTGCAAATACGTGCAAGAATATCCGCACTCACCTTTTCTCTTTCTTCCCCATCTTTCTCTTTTCTCCTCCTTCCACCAACTCTTTTTGCGCTTCTACAAACTAAATTCCTAACCACACAACATTTTCCTTTTATGATATGGTCACCTCAATAGTTATAGACTTGGGCACATGTAGGAGGTTGTTACAAAAATGCTCTAATATGACGTACTCATCTAGATCCATCATCTTTCTTATCTCTTTTTCTCCCACATCCTAAACAAATTCATTTGAACTCATTCACCTTCTTTCAACAAAATGAATGCAGCATTACCCTCATCTCAGAGAATTCACCTTCTCTCTCTCTTGAACATTCTTTTCTCTTTTTTTTCTTTTATTTTTTTTCTTTATTTCCATTCCATTCTTATTCTCTGCAACCCACCTTTCTTAATATCATTTCTTAGTATCTTTTTTTGTTTCCCTATATAACCAATATACTTATTTCAAAATCACCTCTACCCCATTATCATCTCATCGCATTCCCTCTTAATCTCCCTTTTCTACTAACCCGATTCACAATATATAAACTAACTCCTACTTATTACCAAGACTCATTTCTTACATTTTTCTTTCATCATCATCTTCAACTTTACTCATCACCTTCTAACCTCTATGCAAGCATCATTCACAATAACAAATTTATTTTATTTTAATCTGACCCGGATGGGAATATCATCGCTTAACTGTAAAGAAAAAGAAAAAAAATGTAAGAATATTCTTGCTTGTGTATGTAGGTGAGCGAGGGTATCGATGCTCGGCACAACAACAAAAAAATGAATAAAAAAGCATATCTAGAATAACTATGGTGGATACATATCTTTGATGTAAAGTGAGTGTACTGGAATTTTAATATAAAGTGAATGTAATGAAAATTTTCTGATAAATCCTCTAATAATGAACAAAGATGATTTTTTGTTTTTATTGGCTCACACCATATGAATAGAAATGATCAATGAAGGATGATTTTGAAACAACAATAAATCTCCACAACGCATGTGGTTTGTTACACGTTTGCACAAAAATTAATACATTGGTTGAAGTAGATGATGTAGACTAGAGGTGCCATGACATCCAAACATCACTCCCTATTGGGTCACGAGAGTTTTTTTCCTCGTTAGAAAGGAGTGCCTTACAATTAAAACCATCGAAGACATCAGACCTCTGAGACTGCCATTCATCATTTCCAATACTCCCAAATTCCGAAGATCTTTTATGAACCATATTATGACAAAAAGTTTCATGGCTATTGGTCGAATTGGTGTAAATGCTGCCCCCTTTCATCATGCAAAGCTTTGACATTTCAGTGTTGCGTTTGTGGTGCTGACGAACGGTGACATGTTAGGAGAAATTCTCTCAACGAGTTTCTCTCTAATAACACCAGCAGCAGCCGCAACAACAATAATAATAATAATAAAATTTTTATCAAAAAAATTCCTTAAACTCTAAATAGACAAAAAATGACTTAATATACATGTATCCATTGAAGTAGTCTCAAGGGCCCTTTTGGTTTTTATTTTTATTTTTATTTTTTTTCCGAGCGTCGATATCCCTGCTCAATTGTATATACAAGCGGCTTGTTTTTCTTCTTCTTTATCTTCCTTCCTCCTTCTCTTACTTTTTTTTTTCCTTCAACTCCATCCACCTCTACCAACTAACCCTCTATCTACACAATATTTTTCTTTACAATATAGTGATCTCATGGTCTTGAACTTAGAGTACAAGTGAGAGCTTATTACTAAAACACCCTAGTAACATATATCCATTTAAATCCATTATCTTCCACATCTATTTTTCTTTCAGAACCTAAACATAAAACTCAACTAAACCCATTTATCATCTTTGAGCCAAACAAATGAAACTTGGCCCTATTTTTACAAAACTCACTTTCTCTCTCTCTGTATATATATATATATGAGGAGCGCTACATAACGCTTGGACATTTTTTAACAAAAAAGCCCCCTCTTGGTTGGGACCCACTGAGATATATGATGATCATGAAAGTCCCTTTGATGTAAAAATCCATATGAGATCTACCGATATAAAAAATATTGGGTCTATATGATCATCATAACCTTTTAATCATGGCCCTAAAATTTAATGGTTTAGAAGTATCATTTTATTATGATTTCAATCCAACGGTGAAATAAAATTGGATAAGTATCAAATTTGGACATGTGACCACACATAAGAGGGAAGTGTGTATATGTTAAGATTAGATTGACTCAACATGGGGCCCATGACAAAAAATAGAGAGGCGAAAAAATGGGCGTTTTTAAAGTGGGGCATTTTTTTAAAATTTCTCTCTCTCTCTTTATATATATATATTTTAACCCATCTTGTCTCTCTTCTTTCTTTTATTTTCTTTTTCCTCTTTTTATTCTTACTCTCAACAACCTACCTCATGGTCACATTTTTGTGTATAGTTACCAATCAAAGTGTTTTACAAAACAGGAGTCCTTCTCAGTCATTTCATCAAACGCCCTGCAGGTATCGCCCAAGCTGTCATACTTTTCATACTTATCACCCAAGTGTTCTACAAAAAAGCATCTCTCTCAGTCATTTCATCAAACACTCTGTGGGCATTGCCTAAGTGTTCTATATTATCATCATCTCATATCATTCCCTTTGTATCCCCTTTCCCTACCAATCTAGTTTACAACATCTAAACCAACATCATACTTATGACCAATAATTTCTAACTTCTTTTTCACCATCATCACCATCCAAACTCCATCACCTAGTGTAAGGTCTAAACCCAAGTTAATCATAATTAATTTTATTTTACTTTGATTAATATGTAATTAGGTTAATTTAACTCAAATCCCTATAGGTTTGGGTCTTGGATAGGTGGTTGGGTCAGGTTCGAACCTTACTTAGGTAGTCAAAGCCTTTTCTTATTTTAGAATTTCATGGTTTTGTATCATTAAGACATCATATTAATTGCATCGAGTGTGTTTCATCTTGAAGGTCATCTTTCATGTTTGGCTCAACTCCATTCGGATTCATCTTGGCCCATTTAAGCCCAATTGACTCAACTTAAAATCCAAGAAACCAACTGGGCTTATTAGTAATTCCAGAAAACCTATCGTTTAAAAACCCACCATCGTCCCTCTCTTTTTCCTTCTTTCATTCTGCTAGAGCAAGAGTTTCTTCTCTTCTTCTTCCATGCTTCTCCTTCATCTTCACTTTATTTTGGGCGATTGAAGTGTGCATGCAAAGGGGTTTGAGCTTCTCCTTCTCCCTCTTTGCTCTTTTTGTTCTCTTCTTTGGAAACTAAGGCATCATCTCATTCCTCTTGCTTGTACAATTCTTGAGGTAAGAAAACCCCGTCACTATTTTAGTTTTTGGGTTCAATAGGGTCAAGAGATTCAAGCTTCTAGCATGCATGCATCACATTCTCATTCTTTTCAATGCATGTTTTAGATCCATCTCTAGTGAAGCCTTCTCCACCATTTAACCAAAGGGTAAATTGATTTGGGTGAAGCACTGAACCTAAGGCAAGTATAACGGTGCATATTCTCTACATGTATTATAGATTCATTGATTCTTGTTGAGATCTTTGCATATACCAAATTATAACTTTTTATTCTTCTATTGAGGTTGTGTAAAATTGATTTAATTATTGATGATTGGGTTGTTGAATGAATGTTACAAATGATTGGTAAGGAGACCAAAAAATATAGTATGAAGGGTCCATATTCTGTTTGAATACAGGGGAAGTTGAATGAACCTAAAGAGGATTCAATTTGAAACTGAATCTCTCGGAGCAGAGTGCTTCAGGATCGATCGATCGAATTTTAGTTCTGGGAGGTATCCGACTTTAGGTTTCAATTTGAAACTGAATCTCCCGGAGCAGAGTGCTTCAGGACCGACCGATCGAATTTTAGTTCTGGGAGGTATCCGACCAGTCGGACACCATACCTGACCGGTCGGGTAACCCAGTGTACAGTATTAAAAATTTCTATTTTAAATATGGTTCCATGACTACCCATGGGCTTTCTATAGTCCATCGTGTGGCACAAGAAGGGGTTACGCCTTTGATCCTTGGTGAAGTCAATGTGTTTTAAGCTTACCCTACCTTAGGATTATAAGAGTGATTGAAGACTATTTAGGGCCTTAGAAGTGGAACCTTTATCCCAAACGAATCGGCCCAACGGTAATAATACATTAAGAAGGAAGAGTGTTGAGCTATTACTCATTCCCTCTTGACTTCTGGTTGTTTCCTGGTGTCACGTCATGGATGTTGGCATAAGAAGAGGTGTCCATTATATATATAATGTAACACTAAGATTTTGGTAACACATTGACACCGAACGTTTTATGAATACGCTGTGTTGAATGACTAAGGGAAACATAGAATGTCTTGGCATATGATTGGCTAGTAAATTTCTTTGTTAACTTCTCAATCTATATGCATTCATATTGTTAAGTAAACCTTGCCCTCAACATGATTTAATTATGTACCCATTTCTCTTAGTGAACCTTGAGGCAAATCGGAGACGAATCTTCTACTGAGCGTGAGTTCGTGAGCCAATATAGGTGTAGCTGAGCTTGAGAAGGTTCGAGCTCTGATAGCTCATTTACATATGCATTGTTGATTATCCATTACTTCATTTAATTTTGCTTCTATGATTGGTTTTTAAGACCAATATACATTTTTGTATAGGTACGAGTAGATCGCTATGTATGATAAGTATGAACTCTGATTAGTCTTGATACATTGAGTTGGCACCACTTAGCTTGTACCCATAGGAGGTTCGACGGGGCTGAATGAGGGTATTCAATATGTTACATACTGCAGTAATTATATGAAGAGTTGGTCGACGCTTTTAGGGTAGCTAGACGGTCCTGGCCCGATCGCCAGTGATTTCCCACAGTACGATATGCTCTTTTTTAGAGAGAAGATAGCTACGTGGATGTCAATTAGTGTAAAGTTGTCTTTCATTTATGATTCTTTATTCATGCTTCTTCACATGCACAACTTGCTTAGTTTCCGTTATTACTCTCTTTTAATTATTATGTTGTTTTAATTTCGATTGTTACATCATGATAGGTTTACGTACTCTTATATTTGTTTAACCATCGTGTTAACAGTACTACCCTTAGTGTTACAGATATGGAACTCAACTCCGATACGGCAATCGAAGCGCCCCCAAAGGGAATCATAGCGGTACCTCGAGATGTGAATGAATGGAACGTGGATGATGTATTTTATTAGTCATCCTTTACAGCGCGTAATAAGGTTCCTTTGAGGTTGTTGTGTAGCCATAGTTTGGCTTGTAGTTGGACTTGTCATTTGTATTTTTGTTGTGTTATGGAACCTTTTGCATCATGTGCATGTGGATTTGGGAAAATTAACAGACCGTAGTTATATTACTGGAATGATTGAATGTTTTATTAATGTCTATGATATGTATCGGTGAATTCTTCACGTTTCTGCTCAAATTTAGAAACGTTTGATATGTGTTTACGGATCTTGCTCATACGTACCTGTGGAATCACCCTTGTGGTAGTTGGTACGTGTTTTGATGCAGCACGAATTAGCACGAGTTACGTGTGCCGCATCTCGAGATCCACTATTAATTCCCAATTCTCGAGTTCGGGGCGTGACACCTGGTGACCACCATCCACAAGCAAAGTTGGTTCTTTTTTTTTTTTTTTTTGAATCTAACCTAGGTGGCAATATCCCTACTTAACTATAAAGAAGAAGAAAAGTGAGCAAGAATATTCCTGCTCATGTACGCAAGTGAGCGCGGCTGTACCTGTTGGGTAAACCAACAACAATAACAACAACAATAATAAAAGGACTCAAAAAAGGCCCATGAGACTACTATAGTTGATACATATCTTTTAGATCATTTTTTGTTTATTGTGAATCTAAGAGGTTTTTTGTTTTTGATAAAATCCTCTAATAAAATAATGTATTTTTCAAAAGGCTATACGTTAAATGGCCTGGTCTTTGGGTATGACTCAAATTCTCGGTCAGGTTTAGCTCGTTTCGGTTAGTCAATTTTTGTCTATACCTTTCTGATATCAACATGCCAATCAGTCTCAATCTCACCCTATTAAAATACCCCTAAATTCTTAGAAAATATCAGTTGATATTTAAAAATATTAACATTGGCCGATATATCAACCGATATTTGAAACTATTAATTGCAATTTTAAAAACTCATTTTTTTTCATTTTCCCTTTTCAACTCGTTTCTTCCTTCTTCCAACCTGGTCCCCCACAACCTATTTTTATCCCTTACCAATTTTATAAATTTTAAATGGATGCAATCATCTCAATGTAGCGAGGAGATTTATCATCTTATCAAGGAATCGTCCCTCATCAACCACAATATCAATATGGTCATAGAAATTGGAATGTAACATACGAATTTGGATCATATTATTATAACCACGGCACCACTCGCTCCAATTGGAATTAAACTATGCATTCAAGTCCCTCCCCTCATTTTAGGGGCATCATAAATGTTCATTTGCTTTATGCTTTATCTTGTTGTCCTAATGGAATATGCTATTTCGATGCTCTTGAAATTCACAACTTACTTGATGATTGAGTGATGAGTGTAAGTATTAGTTCCTTAAATTATTAGTTAACTCATAAGTCATAATTATGGTTACATTTCATCAAAATTTATGGCATTTGAAATTATTTTATAAATGTAAATGTCTTTAATTGCAAACAATATTTATACAATTTGAGATAAGCCAGTGATATAGTTAGTCACAAATTAGGGAGCTGATATTTTGAATTATAGTTGTTATCAATGAAGATTTTTTTCCCAGTATTTTATAATATTTTGATTTTTGGATACTTTATAATTTTATGGAGCAAAAATTTTTTATACTGCGATGACCATTAGGGACCACGAACTACGACCAATATCAATATCATATCGATTTTTAAGGTTGGCTGATACCACAATTTTAAACCGTGCTTCTAACATTTACTCAAGAGGGTAAGGAGGTGGAGATTTGAAAGGTTTCTTTTTCACGGATAAAATTTGTGTAAAAAAATGAGAACCATGTCATAGGTGCCAATTATGAGTGATTAGTCACGATTTAGACGAGATGGGTTTCAAACATGTCGAGTCAGAGAGGACACCAGGTTTGAATTAAATTGTAACAGGGCACAGCACAACTGAACCCCACAGACTGTCGAGCCCTTCAATGCTCAAGAACAAACTTCATATAACAAAAACAAGACCACAAATCTTAGCCAAAAAACATCTGTTTTAGCTTAGACACTTGCTCAGAAAATTCCAACATAAGAAATTTCAAGTCTATTAGCATCGCAGAGAAAACTGTTTATAGCTGATACAGAGTCCTTGTAAATTACATCAATGTAATCTCACATGAACAAATATAAATCCATTTCAAATCCATCTTATATACAGTAATCCCACTCTCAACAACACAACTAGTCTAAAACAACCACCTAAACACCCCTCTCATCACATCATTATCATCATAAATCAATGGCCCGCTTAAAAAGTTCTTACAGCTAACCTCTAAAATAATCCAAATGGGCCTACGCCAATTTTCTTTTTCTTTTCTTTTTTTCCCCTAAAATCACCGACCCAATTATTTTGCGGCTAAAACAATTTTACCACTAAACACCCCTACCATTAGAGTAAACCAATCATAATTACAAAATACTACACCTGTTTTAATTTATATCTTCCAACAACCTCTGTAGTCTGTAAACTGTACAGTCGCATAAACACATGAAAATCTACATACATGCACCATCATATGAACAAGAAAATTTACAATTGTGCCCCTCTATTCAAAATATCTTATTATTTTCCCCACACCCGCACGTGTTCCATGGGTCAAGAAAACGACTCAGGTCAAGTCCATAGTCAAACAAGGGGGCCCCACGTGCGATCCCCCCCGCCTGGCGCACGTTAGCCCCGGGACAGCGTATCCCACAATTGTGCGCAGCGCCGCCGGGCGAAGCCGACCCTCCTCCGCCCCAGATCGTAGACCACCTCGAACCCCTGCTGCTGGAAATTCCCCAGGGTGGCTGCTGGCCCACCCCCAGATCCATCGGCATCATCTCCACCGTCCATCACCATCAAGCACCCGATCTTCCTCTTTTGCCCTCCCTCTTCTCTATCAAACCCCAGGTAGTAATTCCTCGCTGGCAGTGCCACGCTGGCATTCCCCCGGAAATGCAGCACGAGCTTCGGCACGTGCGCCTTTCCGTCGGAGTAGTAGCAGAGCCGCATCCCCATCTCCTCCTCCGCCGCGGTGGCTCTCTCGTAATTTCTTCCCATCCGGAGGGCAAACTCCTTCGACAGCGGGCCGTACATGCCCGCCGGCAGGATGGTGAACGTCGTGCCGGAATCCACCACCATCCCGCCGTTCCCCTCTCCGTCTATTTTTGTGAGGTCCCCAGTCGCCGGGAGGCGTTTTCCGGCGACGGAAACCGCCTCGAGGGCGACGGAGTAGAAGTAGGGGTGTTTGGGGTTGTCGAGCATCGGGGTGTAGACGAATTCCCCGCTCCGGTCGTCGGACTGGATCGACGAGCGGCCGAGGATGAGGGGGCTCGGGCGGCGGAGGCGGGTGGCGTCGAAGGAGTGGGAGATGAGGCAGTACGAGAAGCGGTTCCCGAGCGGGGGAGAGACGGCGGCGAGCTGGGCGGGGAGGGAGAGGATGCCGCGGCCGAATCCAGCCACCCCAAACGGCTCCGCAAGCGCCGTGTGGGCGCACCCGAACGTGAAGTTCGGGAGATGGAGCAATGGGGTGGTGGGTTTCGAGGACTGGATCGAGAGGCGGTCGCTGCGGAGGCCGGCGACGAGGCTTCCGTCGCCGTAGGCGTAGTAGAAATTGGGGCAGCGGAAGGCGGCGCAGTCGCCGGTCTCAATGGTTTCCAACGGGCAGCCGGCGATGGCGCAGAGGTCGGAGGAGGGGAGGGCGGAGTGGGCGGCGGAGCAGGCGGGGGAGTTGCAGGGCACGAAGGCGGCAGAGCTGATATTGGGTGGATGAGAATCAGGCGAAATGTCCGGCTTTCCCTCGCAGAGGATGCATTCAAAAGGCGCACAAGGAGACCAGACGAGATCGCTGCCGGTGTCCATGTAGAGGTCGATGGTTCGAGTTGGGTGGTGGCCGAGGGAGAGGGAGAGGATGTAGTCGCTGCCGGGGGAGAGCGGCAGAGAAATCTCCCGCCGATGCCGCTGGTGCCGAAATCTAGTACTGGAGTGAAGAGATGAGGTCTTGAGAAGGTGGTGAGTGTCAAGTGTCTCACTCTTGGACAGAGTGTGAGTCAAAGGCAGAAATATCATTGAACAAGAAGAAGAAAGCTGTTGGAGAGAGATGGTGACGAAGAGTAGCAGTAGATGAAGGAGGGAGAGAGATGAAGGAGAAGCCATGGATTTGAAATTTTGGAGTGAAAAGATGGGGGTTCTAGAGAGGTTTTAAAAGAGTTGGGTGGCAGAGGGGTACCAGTATCAAGCTTCTTGTGTGGGGTTCATTGTATATAAGAAAGCTAACGCTCTGCTTTATAATCATTTGTTTAGCAGTTTGGTTAAGGAGGGGTTGCGTTAGGACTTGGTTGGGAGCAGTGGGTTGCCAGTCAACCAAGCAACCTGTACAGTAGGCTTTTGGTTTCCCTTCTTAAATATGAGTGGAATAGGAGATGACCCACTTCATCAGCTCCATATTTAACAAAGGACAATTATTTATTCAGTAGGACCTGAGGCTGATTGGCCAAATGTCTGCCAACTTCCCTGTGCTGAGTAAACTTAATTCTCAGCCATATCAATATGAATTCAGCTACTCAACTCTTCTGTCAAAATATTTTTTGGCAGGCTTATAAGATCTGTTGTAATGTAAAACATAAGAAAGAGTGGGGTTGGTTTTCATTACTCATCATTTTTTGGATTTTGGTTATTATTGTCAAAGTTTTGTCCAACTCTATTGAAGTTGGCTAAATAAATTATAATTTCTCCATTTCAATCTATTTTGAGTTAAATATTCACATCGATCATACATCTTTTACTACAGTTTAGTTTGACATTAAAAACTGTTCGGTGGAGGGATCAAAATTGCATTGCTGCATTAGAGTAAAGCGAAAGCATTATGCAAGCAAAAACATGACATGAGAAGAAGGGTTTAGAATTGGGACTGAAAGCAGTTTTCTGTATCTTTTTCCTCGTTCAAACATACAAGTCTAATTTATTTTTCATATAAGTACTCAAGCAATATTCTTTGCTTCTTTCGTACAGTCAACACCAGTTTGCCTACTACTTACTCAATCCCATTTCCTTTTGTTATCACTGAAACATTATACATGCATCTCCTCACTTTTTCGGTAATGACGTTACATGATCCATTATCCTGTCTGAGTGCTTTCGGCAATCCAATTTCAACTCCATGAAACAAAGCAAGTTGGTCACATCCTAACAAAATGTGGGGTCACGCCAAGGAGACTGTCCAATAAGTGCGTGTGAAAAATTGTTTAAAAATGGGATGCATGAAACACATTATACTATTCTGGTGTCAGTCCTAGAATACTTTTATAATGATGGCGGCTAGTCCACATTTCCTAACTCTAACCTGATTAACTCACGTTTATCCATTTGCATCAAAGTTGGTTCAATTTCACCTTAAGCTGGGTGATACAACCTGTAAGATGTATTACATCAAACATATCATATATATATAACTCCATGATTGACATATATAAATTCAACAGGCATATGGCTCCCCTGTTTGCAACGATAATTGAAGCACAAAGAACATCCGTAGAAATTTATTCTTTTTATGTAGATGTACTTATAGATGAGGAGTCTTCATGTGCATATGTCCCTCACCATTTTGGTGATGGATACTTCTTTTTTTGAATTTTTTAAGCTTAGAAAGGCGTAAAATTTTGTCTTCTTACATATTAATGCTTTCCAAAAAAGGAGTGTCCCTCACCAAAATGGTGAGGGACCTATGCACATGAATATTCTCCCTTATAGATTTATTTAAGCAATGAAAGAATTCTGTTTTTTTGTTTGGTATGTTTTTTTTATGTTATATTAGAAGTGATGAATCACGCACTCTTATGCCCCATGGAAATCAAAATCTTTTCTAATGAGAAATATTAATTAGAAAAATTTTGCTTCCCTCGTTGAGCCACAAATACACCCTTTCATTCTCTCTATTGGACTCTGAACTGGATTATTTACCCCAACAAAAGTGGTTCACCTATCAAGCATATAAGCCCATCCAATTCCACTAGATTAAGATTCTATGAATTACAAAATGGGTGAACAGAATGAGTGACACTTGTTAGTGTTCGCAGCTTGTTGGCTAGGGTTTAAATCCTTGACCACTCGCGTCTCTTATATGTGCGAGCGCTCCACATCTATTTGAGTGGGCTTTTGTTTCTCGGTGTGCAGGCTTCTTTTTCATGTCACTTTCTTTCCATTACGTGGGGCTCTCTCTTGGGTCTTTCTATTTTTACGGGTACTCAAAGTAGAGAGAGGATATAAATACGTGTGAGCCAAGATAAGATTTGGTCGCCATCCCGGTCATCGGTTGTTGAGTCGCCTCAATAAAAACAGTTGTTTTTGTGTGCCCCCCATTCATTAAAACTCACGAGTGCAGCTTTAAAAGCACTTAAAATTTGATTAACAACGACACGGACGAAAATACCCTCCACTTATCACGCAGTCAACCATCACTCCAGCTCATCTCACGAACTATAGAGGGGCAATTTCGTCAGACCACTACTACCCCTGTTGTCGTCGAAGCAGCCGAAGGATGAGAGAGATTTGAAACTCGAAACTTGAAATACAAGGGGCTTTTATAGGAGTCGCTGCTCGCCAGCTGGAAACAACAAGACGACGTCGATTTCAGTGCCAGCTGGCGGTAGAAAGTGGGCCCCAGTGATGGGCATTTGATTCTTCCAGATTCTCTGTCCTACCTAAAACAGGACCCAATGCATCATTTCCTTGAATGTCCCAATCGATCGCAGCCGATCAATTCATGGGCCACCATGGAAAACTTTGGGGTTTCCTCTTATTGGACGGTCAGAATCTATAAGCAACATGGAATTAGATTATAGGCTTGCCACTGTTACCAAACAGCTGTTGCTTGGGCCCAGATCTCCACACCTAGATGTGCTTTTATAGGCTTGAAGATATCGCCACCGTTCCTTTCAGCCACGCGTGGAATTGGAGATGCTTGCATCTATCAATGAGAGAACAGCACCTGCCAGTTGAAATAAGGAAAGAGCCTGGCAATTTGCATGGTCACCACGGACTATTAAGTGGTCGACGTCGTGTTGGGAGTCGCCCATTTTGGTCCTTGTCCGGTACCACCACCTTGACCCACCTCACCTCACCTATAGACCCGGTGGGTTGGACTTGAATCCAGTTCCCACCACTTCTGCTGAACATACTGATATTTTTTAACCCAGCTTGGGGGCGGGACCCCGACCCTAGTGTAAGGGAGCCTTTGGGTGAGATAAAATAGTCCTCATGTGATGAAAATAAATCTTTAGTTAAGACAGCCCTTGGTGAAGAAATAATAATGCTAGCCATAGTTTCTATCTTACAACTCATCTCGTAACCGTTGTATGTTACATATTTAATTTATTTGTTTTGTTTTTTAACATTATAGAGATGAGGGAAAGAGAAACTGCAATATAATACGATCGTAAGATAAGTTGTGAAATAAGGAGTGTGGTGAAGAAAATATATCATCCAATTCTGGACGGGCAGACAGGCAGATGAGAACTGATACCTCTTAAAGGTAGAGTCTAGTCTGTCTTGCTAGGGACACTGCTGACATTGAAAACTTTCGGTTCACCGATGTCGCAAATGGATGTGAAAAGTCTGCAGTGGGGGTCAGTTGTTTTAGTGGAGTTCCCCATATGATCATATACGACGCATCTCCTCCTCCCATGTCTCCCTTCTAATGATGGTTTAAAAGAAAGAAAGGTATCTAAAAAGCCCCCACTCCGCGCATTCCTTCATACTGGTATTCATCTATGTCCAGCTCAAAACCTCTTGACTGCACTTGTAGATAAGAACGCACCAACAGATTGAACCACAGAAATATATCTCATTCAAAGTTTTACTCCTTTTCAAAACCTGATCACCCCGATGAGAACTGTTTACCAGTAGGATAAGCCATTGTTCTTCTTTCAACACTTGTTTGATAATAAGTTATCATCATTAGTCATCACTCATTCATAGATATGAATGGAACATAGCTGAATTGAAAGAGAGAATTATTTCGAAGCTTTTTAATTATAAAAACAAAAATCATTAATAAAAGTTTAAATGTCATTTTTACTAATTGCATCTTAATTTCACTAAAGCATGGCATTTTCTCCAGTTCATTGAGGAGAAAACCAGATACTTGAAGGGAGGATTACTCTTATCCACCCAAATGAATCCACAAAGGGGGTTTGAAGAGAAAAGCCTTTTCTCCTCGATTTTCTCCACATCCAACTTGGTCCTGCATCCCACTCACTCATCTATGATGGCAAGCTAGCTTTGTTTGTTCCATTAGAAACGTTGGGTAGGGCAACCACCTTTCCGCACCATCAGATGACAGTACAAACACAAGAAGAGACAAGTTTTGTCTTCATGATCTCATCATGGCCCTTTATTTTTTTCACACAAAACTACTGGTTAGACACACTTTTCACCCTCAAATGCAGAGAGCCTTGTTTGGATTGCCAGAATCAAGTGAGACAACATGCATAAAGTCACCTTTTACAACTGGCATTGCTAATTCAGCAACTCTACAAAAGTCATGGGCTTGACATTTGCGAGCTCTATAGGCTAAGAAAAGGTGGGCCCCATTTCACAAACTATGTGATGGGACGCCAGGTTAGTGCTCACCGTGGATACAGCATAATTCAGAGATGTATCGCTAAGATCAAACGTTAGGCAGGGGACCAAGTTCATCAGTAGTTTAGTCTAGTATTTGAGCAGTTATAGAACATGACTTTGTGAACTCCCACTGGACTTCACTGCAATCTCGTGAAGAAAAAGACAGATTATTAAGTGGCTTGTATTTGATTCATCTCGCCCTTTTGATGAGGAAAAGAGGTCATAAAGCATACCATCTGCTTACAGCAATTACCAAGGTGGGTTTTAATACCTAGTTTTGGCAGTTAAACTCCATCAGGTGTCAGTAATATAACATCTGCGAGTTCCAAACCCATTAAAGGATCTAGCATCGAATTGGCAGCTGCTAGATGTAAAATAATTTTTGTAATATTTAATATAAGTTCTACTTGGAGATGAATCACAAAGCTCACACCAGGTAGATGAGATAAAGTGTCTAATATGATGATGAAGATGAAACAAATCTACTAAATAGGATTATCCTAGTCATCCATTCTTTAGAGCATGTTTATTTGGATAACATTACATTGGAATTGAATACATGTTATATAAGAATTCATAGTCAACTGAGCTCCACCAAAGGATTATTAAAGAGGTGAGGGTGAAGAATATAAGGTAGCAATGTAGATGGGACCTTGCCTTTACTAGGATTTTAATTACTAGAGTGATGACTGAGTATTCATTTCCCATCATCTCTTGATTCACTTTCCACGAAAGGAAAGGTTATTAAAAGGCTGTTTCTATATAACATTTGAACCGCTTATGGCATGAATCCCTACATAGTATAAGCAAACAAACTGGCCCTTAGTGTTCCATTTTTAACTTGTTTACAACTGCTCAGATGGAGGTTTGGGAACAAACATGGATTCGGGGATCGGAGATATGACTAAGCACTTTCGAAAATCTATGACATGGATAACCGAGTCATAATTGTTTTCTTTAAATCCTTTTGAATTAATGAAATTGTCCTTGTTTATGTTCCTTTCTAACATTTTTTTTATGTTGAGAGGTAAGAAAATTAAAGAACCATATGAAAAAATGGACTTGGTAAGTAGAATATGCTAAACTTATACTCTAGAAGTATTGATGCATTATCAGGTACCAATACAAGTGTCGTATTGGTTTGATGCGGATATGATGCGTTTGTACAATTATTCATGTATCATGGAACTACAGAATAAGGAGGCACTACAACGTGTGAACTCCAAATTTACTGCCTGAAAGACTCTAGAGTCAAGCCCAAGAAGTAAGAATAAAGAAAATAATCCATGATATGGTTCTCACCTGTGCAAGAGCATTTCAAAACTACCCAGGAAACTTGCTTCACTCTAAAATTTTCAGTGCCCTTGAATCTTGCAGCAGCGATTGTATAAGACACCATCAGTAATTCAGTATACCTTCCATAACCTGGGTACACACAAAAAGACCCTGCACCTGGCCAAACTGAAGCAGTTACAGCTAAAATTATACACGACTAATTGATACCCAGCGGACATTCTCCCTGACTGCCCTTCTATTGTTTGGCTAGGATCAAACTGTAAAAATAACACACATTCACTTAGTATCTAGACAATGTATACACAATTTCAATGAAAATTGCTGCTAGACAAGATTTATACTATTCAGAAGCAGGATATTCATAGATTATACAAAGATCTCTATTGATTTGATATTACCGTTCTCCAGAGAGGAGCTTCTACCACAAGTGGAGAGATCAGACTTAAAATCTGGGGCTTAAAGAGTCACGTGACAGTTTAGATTCAGAATTTAGATGTGTTCTTACTGTTAGGACTTCTAGAGACATGAGGCTAAAGACGATTTGGAGCCCCCTCCTGGGTGGGGATAAGCAGTTCATTTCAGATGAAGAAGATTGCTAACATTGATTAATTCTAAAGTTGGCGTTGTTTCTGATTATTGAAAGGTTTAACACTTACACCAAAATATTTCCTATTCAACAGGCAAAAAGCCTGTGACAATGCATGTGACAGAAAGCAAAGGACAAAATCACAAAGAAGGTATTAAGAAAACCGATAACAGAAAGCAGGGGATCAGGAAAGTAGTACATAGTTCAGAATTCCAAATGAAATGCCAGAATGTAAATGCAGTCATGTGAATTAGGTTTGACAGGTAATAAATATCTTGAGCAGCCGCCTTCTTTTTTGTATATATCATCACTGACACTCGAATACATGTGGAGATATGTAAAGTGGTCCATAAAGATGATGAGCTTTAAAAATATATATATGGGCTCCATCAACATGGGGAACCAACTGACATCTATTGCCTTGATGCCATAATTTGGCTAATGAAACGGCTCCTACTTGCTTTAATAGGCACTTAAGTGAATGCTTTCTCTTTGAAAAAGCCGTATCTCTCATTTCAGCAAGGAAAGAAGCAACTTGACGAAACTTTAGAATTTTGCCCAGGGAAATGAACTTTCTTAGTCTTCTTCTGTAATGAGTGGTCCAACAAATTAGCCCTTGATCAACTTCAACCTCATTTGTATTGCCAGAACTTTAGCACAGTTTGAGTCACTAATGCGGAACGGAACGGAGATGCGGGGCGGGCAAGGTAGAAAATGGAAATAGAAGGGAAATTGGGCTCTCACCAAACTCCAATCACAGGAGGCGTTAGAAATTGGGCTCTCACCAAACTCCAATTGCAGGAGGCGTTAGAGATTTCGAGGAGAACTCGAAGAAACTTGGGGAAAATCCCAAGCTTTTCACCAATCATTCATAATAACTGAGCCAAAATGGCTTTACAATGCTTAAATAGATAAAAGACTAACCCTAAGACTAATCTAGACCATCCAATCACATTGATGGCCGAGATTAAAACATCATTAAAACATCTTATTAAAATAACTTAAAGCAAATAAAACCCTAAATAAACTAGGATAGGTGGGCTAGGCCCAAAGACAGGTCAACCCACAGGGGACCATGGGTCTGTCCTGCATCAATTCTCCTCTGCTTGGAGAAAACTCGACCTCGAGTTTTAATAGAAGTCCTCCAGGGTCAAATATCAAGTGGACAAATCTTCGATGTGCTTCTGGATCTTCAACCTCTTGGTATGCTTTGGAAGCTATAATCAATCTTTTCATCCAGATAGAAAAGGACTGGAGGGATGGTTTCTGCTAATGTTTGACTTCAACATTGATGTTTGATTAGAGCATTAGATGTAGCAATTGTTGGTGTTGAAGCAGGAGATCATAGTTTTCTATTGTCAACAGTTTATCCCCAAAGATGAAATTAATACGAGGGATATCAATGAGTTGCACAAGTTTTTCAACACTGGGTTTTTCTTCGGTGGAGACAGGCTTTTCTGAATATGATTCTACATTCAAATCCATTGGATCTTCAAGTTGATGGCTAACCATATTCAAATGGTCAAATTTACTTATAGCTGGCATCTGATGATCATCATTTTCAACCTTCAAAACAACAACCTGTTCGAGTGATGATGTATTTTGCTCTTCAGGAAGTGGACTTATCATCAGATGAGGAGACTCCTTGTTGATTACTTTACTGTGTATTTCTTCTTGTTCCACCTGCACTGAATTGATGGTGGAATCATTTGTTTCTTGTTATTGTCCCTCTAGATCAACTATGACTGCTTCCACAACAGGATCAATAACATGAACTTTGGTGGCCTGTGGAGATTTTTTTCTTTGCATTTTTGCTATTCGAAGACGATAACAATTTATCAAACGTTCGACACGGATCGCTTCTTGAAATGCTTCATATACAGTCATACAAGCTCTCATATTTTGCTGAATGCTTGGTTTCAAACCTCCAACAAAGATAATGCAATAATGTTCATCACTTTCATCTAGTCTACATAATATGCGTAGCCTTTCAAATTCAGCATTGTAATCAAGAACTGTTAGCTTGCCTCGTCTCAAATTCAGAAATTGATCAAAGTAGGCTTTATTATTAACATACCATTGTCCATACTTAAGTGAATATGTCACTCCAAGCATAGCACAGTGAATTATTAACATAAGCTCTTCTTCTGATTCCATATGGAAGACTTTCTAAAATAATGCACTTTTTTCTTCTTTTGAAAAAATAATCTGACCTGTCGTGTAGATCTCTTCAAAACAAGCGCATAGGATCAAACATATCGGAATTCGAGATGGTGGAGATCTTGCAATTTTGAAGATAGATGGATGAAATTGAATTGACAACGGGCACTTGATTGATGAGATCTGCCTCAATAACTGCTGTGTGACCTTGTTGCTGATGTCACAAACTGTTGAACTGGGTTACTAAAACGCTTCAAGGGACCCAAATTGACAGGCCTACCTTTTTTTTTTTTTTTTGTGTTTACTATGAGTGAGTCAAAATTGGGCTTCACTCAAGTTGAAGCCCACAAAATGGCTTAGTTGATGCGCAAGTGGTGTACTCGGGTCGGGTTCGACCGACCCAAATGCCCAGCCTTCGTTTTCGATCTTCGTGCCAGAAGAGAAAAACAAAAGGTCGGAAAGCTATCGACTCACTGTTGCTTCTTCTCAAGAGATGGGCGACGGAGTTTTGATGTCGAGATGGCCGTGGCGACGGCATGCGGTAGGCGATGGCGACGGCGGTGGAAATGGCAGACCTTGATGTTACGGTTGTTGCTGCTGGCGGTGGACGACAAAGCACACGGCGATCGGTGATGCTGATGTAGCCGACGATTGCCTGCAAGGTGAGGACACTGGCTGACGGAGGAAGCTGCAAACGGTGCAGGTACACTCGTCCTCTGATCTCTTCTTTCTTCCTCTTTCTATTTTTTTTTCTGGTCCGATTGGGGTCGGGACGGATGTGGTAGCATGTGGGGAGATCGCCGAAAGGGCTTGGCGTGCTTGTGACTAGGGTTTAGGGTTTGGCGATTTAGAGAAGTGGTTGGGTTTGGCAAAGGGGATTTGGTATGAGGGCTTAAATCGGGAAAGGATGCGAGGGGTTTTGGGGGTCGGGATTAGGGCAAATGGGTTCTTGAGTTGTCTGATGTCGGCAAGGGTTGGGTTTGGCAGTATTCGATTAGGTGGGAGTGATTGGATCTGGGGTCGTTGGAGTTTAGAGATGTTGGGGCTTTTGGCAGATTTGGGGTTCTGGAGATGCAGATATGAGGCCTGTGGTGGAGAAAGGGATTTGGCTGGGGCACCAGATTTGGGTTGGGTTGTGTGGATCCGTGCAGCAAGAGGGTTTCATTGCCGTGGATGGATTTTAGGATTTAGCAGGGGATTACGATGGGCGGTAGAAGTGGTTTGTGGGAAGGATGCTGGATCTCGGATGGAGGATCTGAGAGTCAATGATGACTGTGGAGAATCAAATCTGAAGTTGGATCGATCTTCGGCTCTGATACCAAATAATGCGGAACGGAACGGAGACGCGGGGCGGGCAAGGTAGAAAATGGAAATAGAGGGGAAATTGGGCTCTCACCAGACTCTAATAACAGGAGGCGTTAGAAATTGGGCTCTCACCAAACTCCAATTGCAGGAGGCGTTAGAGATTTCGAGGAGAACTCAAAGAAACTTGGGGAAAATCCCAAACTTTTCACTAATCATTCATAATAACTGAGCCAAAATGGCTTTACAATGCTTAAATATATAAAAGACTAACCCTAAGACTAATCTAGACCATCCAATTACATTGATGGCCGAGATTAAAACATCATTAAAACATTTTATTAAAATAACTTAAAGCAAATAAAACCCTAAATAAACTAGGATAGGTAGGCTAGGCCCAAAGACAGGTCGACCCAAAGGGGACCATGGGTCTGTCTTGCATCAATTTTGATACCAAATAATGCGGAACGGAATGGAGACGCGGGGCGGGCAAGGTAGAAAATGGAAATAGAGGGGAAATTGGGCTCTCACCAAACTCCAATCACAGGAGGCGTTAGAAATTGGGCTCTCACCAAACTCCAATTGCAGGAGGCGTTAGAGATTTCGAGGAGAACTCGAAGAAACTTGGGGAAAATCCCAAACTTTTCACTAATCATTTATAATAACCGAGCCAAAATGGCTTTACGATGCTTAAATAGATAAAAGACTAACCCTCAGACTAATCTAGACCATCCAATCACATTGATGGCCGAGATTAAAACATCATTAAAACATCTTATTAAAATAACTTAAAGCAAATAAAACCCTAAATAAACTAGGATAGGTGGGCTAGGCCCAAAGACAGGTCGACCCACAGGGGACCATGGGTTTGTCCTGCATCAGTCACGCTCTCACTTAAGAGCTGAAAAAGTTCTGTATCTCACCATTTCTTCCTTTATGGTTTCACTTATTCCCAAAGGCTCTGGGTTTTCCAGCAACGAACCATCAACATTTAATCTCCAAACCCATATGGAGAGACCATTTTTGCTTTCAACCATTACATGAAATTGTCTACCGTTTATAATGCCGACCAAATCTCTTGCATCCGCTCCCATGAACTCCTTTGCGTATATAGGCCATGATATGAGCCAAAGCTAAACCTTTTCCTTGATGATCCCCATTGACTCATATTTCCCTTCAAATATCCTCTTATTTCTTTCCCAAAATGTTGCCTTTGAAACATCCTCGAAAAATTTTTTTGCATGGAAAAAAGGATAGAAAGACCACTCAATCATAATGGAGTCGAATATTTCTGAAGAAACATGAGAAAGAAATAAATCAAAGAAAATAAAGGGTGAATATTCTTGACACCCACATTCACAACCAAGCCGGGAATGCCACTTCATTTTTCTAGTACCAATTCATTCAGTTACCAATAACACCCACATTCACAACCAAGCCGGGAATGCCACTTCATTTTTCTAGTACCAATTCATTCAGTTACCACTAACATCTTAATAACTGAGAAGTTGAGGGAACATGAAATTTCAAAATTGCAAGTCAGCGATGAAATCAGTAAAAGAATTTTAGGGACGAAATTAAGAAAAATATGAAATGCTACGTGAAATATCTTTGGATACATGTGCTCTCAGCTCTACGATTTTGGGTTCATTTTGGAAGTAAATAGCATCATTATCATTGAGTCTCATCTCATCAGTGTCGAGTTCAGCATAAATGATGAATCAAAACTGTGCAGATCATATGAAGCTAAGAAAAATAATGATAAATTACAATTTAGTATTCTTAGATGAATTCATTGTCATGGTCACTCTCGGACCTCTCAAGTTATGTAGAATATCATTAGGTGACAATGAACCTTGATGTAGCTACGTTTGAGAAAAATCCTGCTCATAACAATGCCCTACCGTAACTGATGATCAACCACTACACTATTGAGTGTGCTTTCGTTAATGGCTTTAACTTCTCCAGCAACTTTTCAGCCCCTATGAACCCACCGAGAGGTCCTAAGGACTTATATTTTACGTGTTTCCATCTGTTCAAGATTCCCAAGAATTAAAGAATATAGATGTACTATGTAACTTCCATCACATATTTAAGTTCAAAGAGAAAACTTAGAAAGTGATGATTCAACCAAATAGAAGCATAAAAGACAAACCACACCTCGGCATGAAGGGAAGTGCCAAACAGTGAAGATGGATGTGATTAACGCTATTGAATGGAGGTTGATGAAAGCCAAATCTGTTGAGGCACAAACAGAACTTATGTATAAGCAAATTCTCAATTCCACAACTAAGAATAAAAATAATAATAATAAAGTAACAAAAAACTAGTAGCCTTCACTGAGGCAATCTGTTTTGAGTCACTTCCAATCCACAAGCATACAATTAACATTTACCCTAATGATTATGTTCGGGTATGGTTCCTATTGTTCATTATTGCCTTTATTAGCAGAAACATCTTATTTTTATTGAATATTGTTACCAAGTTATAATTGGGAAAAAGAAAAGATTTCATTTGGACAATGAATGGTAGATCATAGAACTTACAAAAGCACAACTAATGAACTAAATCACAAGGCATTGCATTAACCTCCAACACAGATATGTGGCATTCACATCTTTACAGCACAAAAACTGTAGCACCAAGAAGCTTAAATTCCCCAAAACCTGCATTGATATCTTTGTTTCTTTTGAAATGGATCTGCATTGTATCTTACTGATCATGGATGGTTAAATGATAGATGCAAACCCTTTCATAAAACTAACAGGCATAGCACCAATGATGCATGTTTAGGCAAGTCTTGATTGTGCCAATTCACTCTGGCAAAATAATGCACATTGGGTAGCTAGCATAGCTCCGAATCTCCAATCGAGTGTAGATTAATCTACCGAAGGATTGATTGAATCTAGATATGGATTCTAGCCCCTATGGCACCCTTACAAGAGGAAAAACATCATAAAAGAGATAAATCTTAAAAGAGAACTTTAATTAATAAAAACTAAGCATGTTCACTGCAATGAAAGGCTCCTTTTTATATAGGAGGGGCTGTTGCTAAACTAGAAAAGACTAATTCTAAACAATTATGGCTTACTAAATTATATTAAGTAAGTCTCAATCTTAACTCAACATAAATAGGAAATAAATAATTAATTAAAACTATCTAACAAAGGATAGGAATCCCTGATCTAAGGAGATCATGAATTAAGTTGGGCCCATCAAAGTGGGCCATCAATGCTTAGCCGAATCTTGAATCTGGCCTGCATCAGCTCTCCCTTGTTTGAAAAAATTGGACTCTGACGAGTTTGCCAACTTTAGAAATGTCGAGAAGAATTCGACTGTAAGTGAGAAAAAACTTCCGCTAAGGTCGAAAATCAATCGCACAAACATCTGCCGTTTCTTTTGTTCCCCTTTTGCATGACATGGCTTGAAAGCTTGACGTGGTCTTTTATTCCATGGAAAAATATATTGGACGTGTCGTTTCTTTTGATGGAAAAATTTATCCCGGATGTATGATATGACATGTAGATGCTGCAATTGCTGATTGTTTATCATCTATGTCTAATCCCTAAAGATGAAATCAATGTGGGGAACTTTAACAATTTGATCTGCTTCCGAAACGACTAGAACAATTAACTTGACTTCTAAAGACCCAATTGTATTTGCTGGAAGCAGCGGTACAATCAAAGATCCTGGATGTTCAATATTCTCGTTAACCCGTTTAAAATCTTGAATATCTGTTTGTCCTTTTTCTTCCTCAACTTTTTGCCGCTCATGGGTGACATTTGCTTGATCAATATTGTTTGAACCCATGAAAACAGTGTTGCCATAAACTTGACATGATTTGTTATGAATGTTTCACGAGATCAGCTTTGCCTTGACCTTGTTCAGTTATTGCATCTTTAATGTCAGCTGTCAAGGTTGGCATCTCCTTTGGTGCAATCATGATATCAACATCTTCTTTTTTATGTTGCTATGGCTCTTTAGTTGAAGGTGATGATTTAGATAAAGACTGAGCCGTTGATGGCAATGGACGAAGTCCAATACATTTTCTTTCCCATGGAAAAGTATATGTATGCATCTCTTTATCATGGCCCGCTTTCCGGTCAAAAATCTATGGTCGTTCACAAATAATATGAGCAATATTCATATGGATCCCATCACACCAAATTTGATCTTCAAAATTACCAACCTTGAATGATACCAAGCATCTGTGAGTTACGGAAATGACATAACCATTAGACCATGTGACTTGGTAGGGCTTTGGAAGTTTCTCAATTGGCAAATGAAGCTTGTCAATAACCTCTTGTGCAACAAAATTGATTACACTACCATTGTCAATAGTCAAATTGACGGCTCTGTCTTTAACTCTCACCCACGTGTGGAATTTCGTAGCCTGCTTCTATTTTTCTTCTTCCTTCTCATTTGTGTCGAGGAGGTGGCAAATGACAATTGTTGGATTACCTTCTCCGGTGAAAAGTCTTTCCATAACATGTGCTCTTTGTTTTTATTGAGATGCACATTGTCGCATGCGAGACCTCTAAGCATATGTTCAACACGAAAGGTTTTTAAGTATGCTTCTTGCCTAGTGTCGCAAAAATTCATATTCTTCAAGATGTCCGGTCTCAAACCTCTAATATAGTGACCTAAAATATGAGTTTCAGTCCCCTCTTGTTCACAGATACCTTGCAACTCTTGAAATTAGTGGGTATATTCATCAACCGTTAATTCTTCTTGTTTCAAATTCAGCAATTGCTCAAAGTGTAGCTCATTCTCAAAATACCAATTTCTATATTTGCATTGATACACAAATCTTTGAACTTCAATTGATTGCCCAAAAATTCTCATGATGACTTGGATGCAAGGAAAACAAAATTTAACTCAAAACTTGTACCTTTGGCTTGGCTTGGCCCCTTGTGGATTAGGTCAAAATGTTTTTTGTTAGAGCAAGTGAGTTAGGTTGATTTGGACCTAAAATATAGGCCCAACAGTAGTCGGGTTGCCTAGTTTTTGGTCGGACCAACTTAGGCCCAACTGCAATTTAGTGGACATAGCACGTGGGAGGGAGACTTTCTTCTTTTCTCGATAATGTTGCACAGAAAAGAATGAAAAGTGGCGGAGGCTCATCTATTGCAATGATGGGCTGGAGAGGAATTGCTAAAGAGCCTCCATGAGCGAAGACGACTTAGTGAAGCCTGGTGTGGTGGTGCTGATGACAATGCAATGCGATGGAGGGCGAGGCAACCGTCAGGTGCCAGGTATGCCCTCAAACACAGATTTCTTCTTTTTCTTCTTCTTCTTCTTCTTCTCTTCTGCTGTTTCTCCTCGTTTTTTTTTTCTCTGTGTTGGTAACAGTGCAGAAAGAAAGAAAAGGGGAAGAGGCTTACTTACTTGCTGCGATGAAGAAGGGGAGTTAAAGATTGTGGGCAAGGATGAAAATAGCAGTTGCAGCGGGCGTAGTAGCCCGCAGCTGAAACACTATGTAGCGGCATAGCAGTGTGATTTGAAAAAGTCTTCAAAAAAAATCTAGAAAATCCAGAATATTGGAAAATGATGGAATGTATGTTTGTTTTGCAAAAGTAACTAGTATTGGGGTATGTAGCGGTCTCCTCATTGCATGAGGTCCTGTTTCGCTTTATGAATAGAAAAGAATAGGAATGATTAATTTTTTTCATATGGATTATGTTGTTTAGTTATGCCAACTTAGAAAAACTAACTTAAGGCTTATTAAAAAAATGTCATAAAGAAATTTCATCAATGATTATAAAGTAATAGATTGATTTATTTTTCCACATATATCTACATTGGGGCTTATTCCCAATTAGTGTGAAATTAGATGGGGCTTTATTTTCAATTATTGTAAAATTTAGCTTGGCCCTATTTCCAATTAGAGTGACATTTGATTGGGGCCTTTATCTAGTTAGCATGAAACTTAGTAGGGTGCTATTTTTCAATTAGAGTGAAATTTGGCTAGGACCTATTTCCAATTAGAGTGAAATTGATTAGGACCATCGTTTCAACCTTTGTGTGTTTTTAGATGGTTGCCTTAAAATTAGAAAATAAACTTGAAGGGGTTAAATTTAAATTTCATAACTTAAGAAAAGGTAAATTAAAACAAGATGGAGGGGCTAAATATAAATTTCATAACTTAAGTAAACTTAAGGCCTAGCCCTTTTCATTCGATGAAGTAAAGAACGAAAAAGAAGCACGCTGTTGTTGCCCATCCTACTCTATTGCTGCTATAGGTACTTTCTTTCTGGCTGCTGTTTTTTTTTCTTTTTTCTTGGTTGTGTTCTTCCAAATCTTCTTTTTTTTTTTTTTTTTTCGGGTTAGGGTTTTGGCCACGCAACATAGGCTCGGAGTTTGACCATGCAACATAAGCTCAGAGTTTTAGATATTTGCATTAGAAGTAGAAAGAGAGCGGGTAGTAAACAAAATGGACCCTAAAACAAGGTAGAGAGATTTGAAGGGGGAAAGAGCAAATATATTTAAGGACAAAATGATTGAGACGGGAGAATGAAATCTTGAAGGAAAAACTACAGTAATGTGGAATCAAATGGCGAATTGCATTAGGAAGGTTGCAAATGAGGTATTTAGAGAATCAAAAGGAAGGAGATATATTAATAAAGAAACATGGTAGTGGAGTGTGAAGGTTCAGGAAGTTATTCGAGAGAAAAGATACTGCTATAAAGTTTGGCAGGGGACTAAGAGTATAGAAAATTTTGAGCTGTATAAGAAGGCAAAAAAAGAAGCAAAGAAAGTAGTAACTAGTGTAAAGTTTAAAATATACGATAACTTCTATAATAAGTTGGGAACAAGAGAGGAAGAAAAGGATATTTCTAAGCTCACAAAAATAAGAAAAAAGAAAAGTAGGGACTTAGATAATGTCAAATGTATCAAGGACAATAAGGAAAATGTTCTGGTGAAGGACAACAATATTAAAAAAAGGTGGAAGGAATATTTTAGCAAACTTTTAAATAAAGAATATATAGGAGATACAAGAGCTAAGGAGGATACTTCATTACCAGAGCATACACTTCTCCATAGAATTAAAGGGGTGGAAGTGAAGGAAGCATTGAAGCGAATGAAGACACGACATGCTATAGGACTATATGCTATTCCGATAGAGGTATGGAAATACTTAGGAGAGGTTGAGGTGAGCTGGTTATATAGACTATTCAATAAGATACTTGTAACAAAGAAAATGCCGAATGAATGGAGAAGAAGCATTGTAGTACCTATATATAAGAATAAAAGCGATATACAAAATTGTACAAACTATCGAGGGATTAAACTTATGAATCACATTATGAAGTTATGAGAGAGAATAATAGAGCAAAGACTGAGACAGAAGACCAAGATCGCTGAAAATCAATTTGGTTTTATGCTAGGGAGGTCAACTATGGAAGCTATCTTTTCACTTAGGCAATTAATAGAAAAATATCGAGCAAAGAGGAAAAATCTACACATGGTCTTTATCGATTTAGAAAAAGCCGATGATAGGGTACCAATGGATTTAATTTGGTAGGTTTCGGAGAAAAAGAATGCACCTAGCGGTTACATTGAAAATTTTAAGGATCTATATGAAGGAACAGTAATAAATGTGAAAACCACATGTGGAAAAACAGGTAAATTCCCCGTGACTATAGGTTTGCATCAAGGATTAGCCTTAAGCCCTTATCTCTTTACATTAATTATGGATGAATTAACTGTGCATATTTAAGAAGAAGTACCTTGGTGTATGTTATTTGCAGATGATATAGTATTGGTGGATAAATCAAGAGATGGTGTAAATGTAAAACTCGAGAGATGGCGGATGGCATTCGAATCTAAAGGCTTTAAAATAATTCGTACAAAGACAGAATATATGGAGTGCAACTTCAGTGGACATATATAAAGTGTTGAAACCACTGTAAAAATTAAAACCCAAGAGATATAACGTAGAGATTCTTTTAGGTACCTAGGCTCGATGATTAGTAAGGATGGGGAGATTGACGAAGATATAGAGCAGAGGATAAAAGCTGGATGGCTGAAGTGGAGACTCGCTTCTGGAGTGCTTTGTGACAGACGAATACCAACAAAATTGAAGGGCAAATTTTATAGGACAGTGGTTAGACCAGCTATGACATATGGAACAGAATGTTGGCCAATTAAGAAGATGCATATACATAAGATGGATGTAGCGGAGATGAGAATGCTTAGGTGGATGTGTGGTAAAACTAGAAAAGATAAAATTAGAAATAAGCGCTTTCGAGAGCATTTAGAGATAGCACTAATAGGGGATAAAATTAGAGAAATCCGTTTAAGATGGTTTGGGTATATTGAGCGTAGGCCGGTAATGGTACCGGTGAGAAAAAATTTGGCTATATAGGTGGATGGCCCATTAAGAGGTACAAGTAGGCCAAAGAAAATATTGATGGAGGTCACTTAATCCGATTTGAAGAAGTTTAACTTATCTAAAGATTTAGCTCAAAATAAAGCGAAAGGGAGAAATAGAATTCATGTAGCCGACCTTAACATAGTTAGGATAAGGCTTTGATGATGATGATGATGATATTAGGGTTTTGGCCAAAATATGGTAGCTGTCACGACAAAGTAGTGGTTGTAGCAGCTGCTACAGGCCAATACAGTTGTGAGCGGCTTTATTTATTAAATAGTGTAGCACCCATGGGCGTTACGGCCGATTTATCGGCTGCTACGTATATTTATATCCATGCCTGTGGGTGCACTTGGTGTCGGCGAGACTCTACTATATCGTCAGATGCAGGAGGTGAGAAGGTGGCGTTGTTCCGGCGAAGGTGCTAGCGACTCAAAACCGATGGTTGGGGCGACGGTGCACGTTAGGTACCACGTACCCTCACTCTCTCTTTTTTCACCTTTTTTTTTTTCTTTCACTCTGGGGGTATGGGATGGTTTCAATCGGGGTTTTGGATAGTGGTGGTGGTGTAGGAATGGTTGAGGTTGGTTCGGTGGTAGGGCAGGGGTCGGGAATGGGTTAGGGGGAAGTGGGATGGGTTCGGTTGGGGTTTTGCGTTTGATTGATGGTGTCGGTTGTTGGAATTTTATACTAAAAGCATACTTTTATGTATTTTTCTTTGAATGATTTATTTATTAGTAAAGTTTATCTTTTCATCTTAATGAGAATTTGTACAAGCAAATGGTTGCATTGTTATTTATTATGCATAAGTCTGTCTTTTATTCTATAAAGTAGACAAGTTGGTGTGTAGAGTTCAGCTTACGTACGGAAGACTTGTTTGTCAGTTCTTATAGAATATAAGTAATTGTTGTTAACAATATACATGGAGTTGGACATACCATCGGTACAATGTAGCATGATGTTTTAGCAGGCTTATCTTGGTCGCAAGAAACGGTATAGTTTCAACTCGTTATGCTAGTATCTTTTGTGTGTATTGAACATGACCACTTTTGAGTTTATTGTCTTTATACTGACTATATAAGACGATTAACATCTAAATGGTTATTATGAGTGCTTGTACTTTTAATCCCAATATAAATAATAGACACATACATTTAGTGTTCGGCATTTTGATTTAAGAAGGAGTGAGACCTTTTATGGGTCAATAATCTCAGTAAATTGGATGACTACACTGCGTGTATGGTGGATATTAGTTTATTACTGGAATTCACGTCTCGTAATAGGGATTGATGGTATCCCCTTGATGAAACTTATAAGTTTTGATTATGTCAAACCCTGCAGGTAGATTTTGTGTATGACATATCAAATAAATTAAATGAAAGGTCTCAAGGAATTCTAAAGATATCGATTAAACATAGATGTTAGTAATTATTTAATCGATGGATATCTGAAATCTTAACGTGAAGAGATTAGTAAGCATATAATAACAAGAAACTCAAAATATAATTTTGAGAATAAAGACAGAGTGCAATTATAATTCTTTAGTAGATTGAATTGTAATTCATGGAACTAGGATTCTAATTTAGGTTGAATTAGGGTTTGCTATTTTCATAATTTCCTTCTTAAGGTCCCTATTGTATCCTATAAATATGCGCTATTGCTCTCTAGGAAACATAACAAGAGAAATTCATTTTTGAGAGCAAAGAGAATTCGTAGTAGAGGCCCACACTCCAGTGCGAGTTCGATCATAGAGGAATACAGTAGAAGGTCTTGAGATTTTTAAATTGCTGTTAGATAGAGATCAAATCAGAGAGATTTTGCAAGTATGGTTCTTGACTCATCATCGTCTAAAGATATTTCCGCAATAATCTGTATGCTATATCTAGGGATCATGGCGGTTGCCTCCCAACAGTCGGTAGGGTGGGATTAGGGTTTTTGGGTATTTTAGGGAAGATAAGTGGGGTATCAGTGAGTGGTTTCGATGATTTTGGGTTCGATAATGATGGTTGGTGTGGGGATGGATTCGTGGGTGCGGTCGGCAGGGATGGTGGAAGTCGGGATGGGGATTTGGGTTCAACATGATGAGTCTTGGGAAGGGATTTGGGGCTGCGAAGATAGATACGTGCGACTGTGGTGTCTTCGGTGATGGTAGGGAGGGTGGATGGCGAACGGTGGGTGGGGAGATGAATTCCGAAAAGGACAGATGTATCCTGGAGGCCGGATCTTGGCTTTAATACCAAACTAGTGCAGCTCTGAATCTTTGATCGAGTGAAGATCAATCTCCTAAAGGATTGATTGAATCTAGAGATGGATTCTTGCCCCTACAACACCCTCACAAAAGGAAAAGCACTATAAAAGATATAAATATCAAAAGAGAAATTAAATTGATTGAAAATAAACATGTTCACTACAATGAAAGGCTCCTCTTGTATAGGAGGGACAGTTGCTAAACTAGGAAAGATTAAGCCAAAAAAATTATGGCTTACTAAATTAAATTAAGTAAGTCCTAATCTCAATTCAACATAAAATAGGAAATAAATAAATAATTAACTATCTAACTAAGGATAGGGATCTCTGATCCTGAAGAGATCATGGATTGAGTGGGGCCCATCAATGTTGGGCCGTATCTTGGATCTGGCCTGCATTAGTAGCCATCGGCTATGGGAATCAACTGCACCTGAAACTAGATGGAGCTAGAATGGAAGAAGGTTAAGCAAACCAAAATCTCTAGGCCAAGGCCTAAGGATCTTTGTCCACATGTCCTGGCTTCACTCATCCAACACATAATTCAATGTAAGATAAAGTCAATCAATTTCACTCAATTGTTGGAAATTAAGGAAACATGCTTTTAACGACAAAGCCCTTGGATGTGCACAAGTTGCACTCATTAGAAATAAAACAGGGCAAACCCCATGTCCTCTGATGCCCAGGCCATGACCTACTGACACAGCCAAGATTTTTGTGGGGGAAGGGGGGATGGAATCAATAATATGAATAAATAATTTAGAAAAAAAGGAAAAAAAATAAAAAATAGCATGTTAACATAATATCAAAATTTTGGAATCATGTGTTCAACCCATTTTTACCCATAAACTAGTTATTAAATTAGGGGCCTTTTCCTGTACATACGTCCCTCATAGACTTTTCGTGTACACTCTTTGGTGGGGCCCACTGTGGACCCCACCAAGGGATGAGACTTGGGGTGGGGGGGGGGGGATTGGAAAGATTTATGTGAAAGCACCCTACATATCAAATTTAGTCCCAATCACATATCCCTAACCCCTTCATCCATGGCTCACAAATTCATTCCGTTCGGATTGGTGTATAGTCGATCCAATAGTCCAATAAATTCGGATCCGACCGAAAGTTGGGGTGAATTGCTATCATGGGGTCCCATGTGTGTTGCAAGGTTTGGATTGAGTGATAGATGGACCCCACCTAGAGTTCTCACAGAAAAAATGGTTAGGGACGGATGTGTATGAAGATTCTCCATTAAATTATACCCTAAAAATTATAAAAAAGATGAATTTTATTGCTCTCCATACTCATCATCATCATCATCATCATCAAAGCCTTGTCCTAACTATGTTGGAGTCGGCCCCATGAATTCTGTTTCTCCATTCCGATTTATTCTAATCCAATCCTCAGATAAGTTAAATTTCTTCAAATCTAATTTTATTACCTCTATCCATGTCTTCTTTGGCCTACCCCTTCCCCTTGGGTGCCATCAACTTGCATAGCTAAACTTTTCCTTACCGGCGCCATTGCCAGTAGGAAAACTAGAAAATAATTGTTAATTGCTTGATGTCAGGAAAGAAACGTACTTGGAAAGGCTTGTCATGTAAATACAGAAAGAGAAGATGAAAGTATAAAGACCAAAAGGAAACCGATGGGTTGTCTTTTAGATGGGAGTAAAAGAAAAAATTGCGCTAATGTGTTTCAAAGTTCTGCTATTTAACAATAGGAGAAAAAAGTTGATGAGGGGCAAAGATCATAAAACTAAAATGCCCATAATAAAATTCAGATTTCCTCCTATTATTGCAATGAAACCTAGAAAGTTGAAGAAGATGTTGGGGGGTGCAAGGGACGCAACCCTACTCGGCGCTGCCACTGCCCACTGCCATAACTTATGGTGCTAAGACATAGAACATGGATGCAATAGGGATGGCAATGGATATGGCAGGAAAACATGGATTTTACACACCAAAAAAAATTTAAAGTACTGGATATGATGTGACATGATACATTGCCTATTTTGAGTATCCCGGTACCATGGCCATGGGCCATAACTTCTATAAGTCCAAATCACACAGTCTTAGTTGTAGCTGAATAATCTATTTGATGGGGCTTACTTTCATGGTGTTAAACTTCGTTTGACATTTGAATTAGGGACATCTCAAACAAAAGACAAGATTTCCAACCTTCTATTTTGTAGAACATTATGACCAAGACTCCTATGATATATGGATGCTTGTACATGCTCAGCATATCCATGTTGGGCTGATATGATACTATTAGTGGTAATTCTATGCTGCACGGATACTTCTAGGGTACAAAAGCTTAACATATCCTACTATACTAAGTCCATTATTTCATATTACTTGATGCAGGCCCTAGGGTTAGGGCTTGCAGGAAGAGCCGAAGCACAATCGAGTGTCCAAAGACACTTCAAACGTCTCCAAAGAGACAATACACGAGGATGCACCCCACAATTCAATTAATCAACTCCCCATAATTGTTCTCTACAATGCCATATAAATAAGAAAAACAACTTAGAGCCTAAGTAATCTAATTAACCTAGAAAACTAAATCCTAATCACAACCCATAAAAAAAAATAAAATCTAATAACATATAATTACTATATAAAAGCCTATATCTATTTGGGCCCTACACATGTGGCCATTGAGGTCAATACTGCATCATTACTCTTATTAGTTTTCTCACTATTCAGCATAAAAAAGTGTTAGAAAGGAATGAAAACAATGATAATTTCATTAATTTAAAAATTATCTAAAGAAAATATTAGGATCGTCATTCTGGTATCATGTCCTTGATTCTTGAAAGTGCAGAGTCATATCCATGATCCCTGTATTCAAGGACCATGTCCATACCCGAATACACCATGTCCATACCCCATATCTTTATCTGGGCATCATAAATTTAGACTCTCGTAAAAGCAATCTATTCTGCCAGCGTTCAGCTGATTGCAATATGAGATGGAAGCAATTGTAGTGCGCGCATCTGCTTTAACTGAGTTCAATACCCATCAAAAAATAATAATAATACTTATCCGATAGTACTAAAAAAAAAGTACCAATATCATGACAGAATGTTTAAGAACCATACCTATATTGCGTGGAACCAGGCGCATCTCTGCGCAACAGATTTTGTCCCACACTCAACATGTGACTTACTGGGAATAAAAAAAAAAAAAAAGTCAGACACCATAAAATTTGTTCATTATTAAACAAGGAATGATGGAAACAGGAAGAATAAAATTCTTGCACATAGTTAACCATCTACACCAAAAACTCCTGTACCCAAATCATAATCTTCTGTTCTTCTTTGTAGATCTTTGACAGTTGATACATGCTCCACAGGAATAACTAGGTAATGCCTATAAGTTTCTCAGATTAGAAAAGTAAGTCAACAGAATGAAGCTTATCAAAGAGAACAGAAGCAAAAAGAGATGTACAGTTTTTAATAACCAAGTATGCTGAACTACAATACTTCAGTGCATGGATGAAAAGGACCCAATGCTTTAATTGCTAGACAAGATAAGGAAATCTTACTTGAAGGCAGATGGATTGATGTCTTGAAATGCAACGACTTTGTCGTCCTGCAAAGAAAACACGAAGAGGAGATGGATCTCAATTCGTAGAGAAAATGAAAGAAGAAAGAGGAAGGACTAGGAGATGAAGGAAAGGGAGAATCGGACGGTGTGTAAGAGAGGGGTGGAAGTGGAAGAACGGGCAATCTGGCAGAACAAGCATGACCCAGCTCCCGCCATTTGCCCTAGACTCCAGCAGTTGTTGGGCTGATGGTGCCCCTTGGGGACTAGGCCTAAGCTAAAATAAATGATGGGCGACAACTTTATTTTATTACAATTTAACATTCATTAGGGCCACCACAGCCAAAGAGATTTATTTATAAATAATAAAATTTTAAGGCTGTATTGGATAAATGACATGTAGATTAAAGTGAAGTAAATTTTACACAAGAAGAGAAGTAGAAGAGATGTGGGTTGAAGTTAAGATAAATTAATTCACTTCACTCTATTTAGATATTTAATGTAAAGTGAAATTTAAAAATATTATAAAGCATAATTAACTATTATTCTAAAAAATTAAAGTATTTAAGGTTAAAGTGAAATGAAATATATATAATCTAACAACAATACTTTATCTTTGGATAAGATTCATCCAAATGAGGTAGAGTCAAAATTTTAAGCCGTCAAAGCTCATTTAACTCCCTTCAACTCTAGATTTTGCTTATCCAAGTAACCCTTTAAGGGATGTACCCAAACAAAAAAAAAAAAACTCAAAATTGAATAAAAGGAAAAGAAAGTAGGATTCGTTTTGGAGCCGGATCCTAATTCTCATGCATTGGTTTTAAAAGATGTTTGTAGGTGTCTGTTTTGAAATCCAATCGGAATCCTCTCATCAAAAAGTAGGTTTTTAAAAAAATTACTATGATTAAAAACTTCACTAGTGATGTGGGGTGACCACGGTGGGGTTATGAGTGCAACCGATTTACCCCGAGGCCGGCTTTTCATAGCAAAATATAGGAGAGCTCAGAAAGAGCTGAGACCATGCTTCTGCACCCTCACTCTTCCTCTTGATGTTGATGACATCTCATCTACTTTCCACTTTTATTACTCTCCAACAACACGTCACCCGTCTCACTCTCACCACCACCACCCCTCCAAGTCCAACCCTCCTCCACCGCACCACCCACGCTCTCCGAGCCATGAGCTCGGTCCCCTCGCACCGCTTGTTCCAGCTGAGGCTCGACCCTTTGACTGGAAACTCCGAATGGGTCGTCCTCGAAGAAGAGGAAGAAGAAGAAGAAGAACCCCAAAACCACACAAAAGCCCTTCTCTCCTCCACTTCCTACCTCGACATGCTCAACGACTCCTGCAGAAACAGGGCTTTCCACGAAGCCATCAAGAAGGCCCTCACTAGGCCTTGCCACGTTCTCGATATTGGGTAATCTCGATTCTCACCCGTCGCTTCGTTTCTGCATTCTTTTTGAAAGTTGTTTCGTTTCGGTTTTCAGTGAGGCATTTCGTCGAACAGATTGGTGTGTGTGTAAAACGTGCTAGAGCCCATCCCTTTCCACCTATTTCAACCGCTCAAAACCTCTGTTACCCTGTGTATTAATGGGAGTTGGGCCCACGGTCAGATTCGTGGTATGTAAAATATATTGTCAGAATAGAGGAAAACAGAGGGAATGACACCATCAGACTGATCGCTTGTGGTCACATGTTTTAGTTGCGATCAGTCTGATTGGGAGGGAAATTTGGCTACTGAGGTGTTAATTAGTGCACATGGGACTGTTTTTTGAGCAGTTTGGATTACGAAGGTGGGCCCCACTGATCGGTTTTACATGGATGGATTGGAAGTTGTGTGGGAAATGGCCTGGGAGGATGTGAAAACAATGGTCACCACCGCTTTTAACTGCCACATAATCTTACTGGTGGTCAATGTCTGCATGATCTAGACCGCGTGCCCAGTGGGACCCAGTTCAAATTCGGCAAAGAAACATGAATCTAACATTCTAACCCCTTGATGGATGTCATGCAGTAGATTATAGACCATTGGTTACAGCTTCGGGTCCTTGTATTCTTGCATCATGGCTCATCACTCGGAGGTGGTCCTTGTATGCATTGCATTTGACGATAATGTGATCAGGGCTGAACCTTTTTTTTTCTTTTATTATTATAAAATTTTTAAGTATTTAGCCTCTTTGTTTAATTATATATTATACGCCTTTTTATTTTTGTGGTGTGACACTGACAGAGCGGGGACTGGGCTGTTGTCAATGATGGCTGCTAAAGCAATGGATTCAACTCATACAACAGAAAATAATGGTGGTGAGGGGATGGTATCTGCATGTGAAGCTTACCTTCCCATGTTTAAGTTGATGCGAAAGGTTCTGCGTGCCAACTGCATGGAGAAGAAAATACAAGTATTCCATAAACGCTCTGATGAACTCAAAGTCGGTTTGGACCTCCCTTCACGTGCAGATGTACTGGTAAGGAACACCAATATTGGATTTTTATGTGTCCTATAATTGTGATTTGGCATTGCTGAAATATTTTATGATCCGCTGTTGGCTATTCACTTTTGATGGAGGCAAGAGCGGAATCATTTGAGAAATGGGAAATATATCAAATGAGAGATCAGAAATTCTAAACTAATATCTTTGGAGAAGGCCATAATGTTGATTTTATACTTATCTTCTTTACGAAAATATGATATGATTCTATGATTACTTGATGGCAATGCTGCATTTTTTACTTGACATCAAATGGTAGTTACTCTAGCCAAACAACTATTTCACAATGTAGACCGGAAAATCCAGAGATCTGAATGAGCATAGCATGTCTTAATCTTGGCACGTTTCTTTTGGTTAGTTCTAGAAAGAGCTGTTGCAAAAACTATTGCAAAATCTTGGGGGTGTGAGCATTGATAACAGGAACTACTTTTTTTTTTTTTTTTTACTATAGTTGTACTTGAGCTTGGGTTTAGGGGATTCTAAAACTAGGGATGCTTATTAAAAGTGTGCATCATGGTTACCAACCAGCATGCACATACAATGAAGCAGGTGAAGCAGCCTGGTTGTTTGTTCTTGAGATTCTGAAAAAAATTGAGTCATTTGTCAAAGCGGTGCTAGTAATGAGGCATTTTTTCAGTGACTTTTCTGACATGTGAAACTGATTTACTACTGCACCATGCCTGAACATCTTTTCATACATGTGGATTCATGCTTGTCTCTTAGTTCATGCCATTCCTCATTGATTCTTCTGTCTGAGTGATTAATCATTTATAAATGGCTTTCAATTCCTTTCTTTAAAGTTAATGAAACCCCTTCTTTCTATATGCAGGTTAGTGAGATACTAGACTCGGAGTTGTTAGGAGAAGGGCTCATACCAACTTTACAACATGCACACGATGAGCTATTGGCCGAAAATCCACAAACAATCCCTTATAGAGCAACTATTTATGGCCAGGTCTGCCTTGTTAATTAACTTAACATAGTTATACTCACACATATACCAGGATACAGGAAAACAGGAAAGAAGAAAACACAAATTACAAAGGATGATTGAAATATAAAGAACTTCTACCTACTCTATTTCCATAGTTATATTATGTTAATAGAACATCTTAGTTCATATGTGGCATTTGATTTTATTCTTTTATTCCTGTGATGTTCCAATTGAAGTTTTTTCTTTTTCGAAATATACAACTATCACAATAGTTGGTAGCCTGCAGACCACATTGGTGGAAAGTGATGACATCCTCTACTGAAGTGATTTGACTCTACAATCTCCATGAAGTACATGAGTCCAACTGTACAATCAATTTCCATTGCTTTAGCATTGGTGTGTTTTATACTTGCGGAAAGGAAACTGATTGGCCATTTTACTTGTATGGAGATGGCATCCTCTTCTGAAGTGATTTGACTGTCCAATCTCCATGATGTACATGGGTCCAACTGTACAACCAATTTCCATTGCTTTAGTATTGGTGTGTTTTATACTTCTGGAAAGGAAGCTGATTGGCCATTTTACTTGTATAAATTTTTTTGTTTTTGAGTTGGTTCTTTGAGATCATCCTTATTCATTCCATCTTTCACTTGATAGTTCATGGGAATCTTATTGGAGGCTGTATTTTCCTTTGAGTTATTGTTGGAGACTTTTCACATTAGTGATGATAAATTCATAATGTGTTGTCTTTCAGTTATATTCAGAATTTAATATTTTCAGGGAGACAAAAAGGCATGGTGGAGTTCTGTTTCTAGTTTCCTGTGTTCTCAATCAATTTTTTGGTGGTACAGAGTAAATACACAGGGAAAAAATGGTTTTCCTGTTTTCCTGATCTTTCTAAATAACTTTTCCTGAAATATTATTGACCAATTGTAAAAAATATTATGAGATAATAGAACTGCAAAAGATGTTTGTGGGTGACAAATGTTTCACTTGACTTTGATACCTTAAGTCTCTTATTGAAAGACAGTCATGAATAAACTGAGCATTAGTATGCATTGCCCAGATGCTTTTAAAAGGGACTTACAGCGATGTCATTATTTCCTGTGGCAGCTAGTTGAATGCACCTACTTGCGGAAGCTGCATGACTTACATGGTAGTGAAGCTTATGCATCAGATTGTGTTGTACTTACTCCCTCTGGACTGGAGACAGCCATTTGTGTCAAAGTTCAGCAACATGCCATGCATTGTGATGCATTGTCAGCAGAAATAAAACTGGTATGAACATTAATGTTAATTAATGCATAGTCTTTATGTTGGCAACAAAACCCCTAATTCCTTCCCGCTATAGTTTCATACAGCTGTCAGAACCCTTCAAAATTTTCGAATTTGACTTTTGGAAACGGCCAGACAGTTGTAGAGAAGCTGAGCTGCAAGTAAAAGCAACTAATGATGGCATAGTACATGCTCTTGTTTCATGGTGTGATTTTATACTCTAATGATCATTAGCTGTAGCAGTCAGAATATAATTTTTCCCCCATTACATGCATTTGGAAATAATCCATACCAATAACTCCTTCTTTTGCAGGTGGGTGCTTCAACTTGATTGTGATGGGGCAATCTTTTATTCTACGGCTCCAAAATGGATTAGTTCACCACTAAGTCAAGCTCCTGGTCAGTCAACACAATTACTGCCACTGTTTTTAATAAATAATGTTTCCAGATATTACCAATTGATTCCTCTGTAGGACTTTTGTTATTGTTGCATGTTGGTGGTTCTTTTCTCGGGGGAAGGAGAGTGGGGGGGGGGGGGGGGGGGGTGTTTAGGGCCATTATTTTCCTCCATATGACCCATGTTAGTGACTAAGCATTGCTTAATCTCGTGTTGCTTATGTGGGAAGGGGAGAGATGGAGATGCTGTGCTGCAGGAAATGTACAATTCTCTTTAGGGTTTTCTGAACCAGTGGGTCGATGATTACCAGGTCTAGTTGAACAGGAGAGGTCTTATCTCTTTTGTACTGTTTAGCTTCAGGTTGACCAGGTGGGTGAGTAAATTCATTTTAACATTTTTATGTTTGCAAGGTAAATAAATTTCATATGCTATGAATAACAGGAAATTCATAAAGCATATTAACACCAAAAAAATAAAATTAAATTTATAACTTAACACTTGGGAAAAAGAATATGGAAAGCATTGTTCAAAAGAAGAAAAGAATTTTCTATCTCTAGGTCTTTGTATTAGCAATGGAAGGACAAGGAAAATCAGCCTCCTATAATTTACAAGGACCAAAAGCTAAGGAAGATTTGACAAATGCCTGTGGCACAGTGGAAGATGCTTATTATTGCAACCTTGAGGTTGTGGGTTCAAATCATGTTACGAATCTCAACAAAAAAAAAAAAAAAAGATGCGGCGGAAGAATTTCTTTTGTTCATTATGGGATGGATAGAAGGAGAAAATGGAATAAAAAGAAAAAAACAGCTTGCTGCTTTGCTGTCACTCCAAATTAGGGAGAGAAATTCAATTTTCTGTAGGAAAAAGTAAGAAAAATTGCAGAGAAGGTAGATAGACAGAGAATTCTAAGATTCTCCTTATATATAAATAGAGAGAGAGAGAGAGAGAGAGAGAGAGAGAGAGAGAGAGAGAGAGAGAGAGAGAGAGAGAGAGAGTGCCCAACATACTTGAATTGTGCCTGAACTGGAGAAACCTTCTGAGAGATCAGCAGGTGATCTGCCTTCTTCTTCTGTTTTGTTTCGTGAATTGCGACACTGTGAAAGCCTAGGGGAGTGCGCTTGAGGTATATGAAGCACCCATTAAAATTCATTGTACTCTTAGATATATCTGTACAATGGACACTGTGAGAGCCTAGGGGAGTGCACTTGAGGTATATAAAGCACCCATTAAAATCCATTGTACTCTTAGATATATCTGTACAATGGGCCTAGTCAAATTCATCTGAGTGTTCTTACTCCTTTTATTGTTTGGGCTTCTGCATGCCTTGGTCTACTAGTTATAGAACACTCATCAAAATCCGTCATAGTCGTGTGGGGGCCGACTCACCCTAACCAGGACCAGTCCTTGGCTGGCCTGGTTATTTGAGTCTTGGCTGGAACTCATCCTTTGAACTGGCCAAGTTGACTCATCCAAGTTCCTGGTTGACTTGCTGGGTGGGAAACTATAATCTTCTGCCTCCTTTAGCCCCTCCATGGATGGCAGATTTTCCAAGTTCTCTCAGATTGGTAGATCTGTAGGTGATTAAATTAGTACAACGACAGACATAAAGGGTGAGAGAGTGGATAGCTAGGACCTTTCATTCTAGGAAATTATTGGGAGACTATCTACCAATGAGGATTCCTATTGCATAGTGATATGGAATGTTGGACCATGCATCAATGTGTTGAGCAAAATGCACAGATAAATTGTATTGATGTTATGGTGCATGAGGCAAATGGATTGTAATTTAATTAACACAGAGATATACAGATGATGCATGCTTCTTTTTACCTTTAGGAAAGAATAGTTGGCCACATGCGCAGCAGTGGGGAGATGGGGGGTGCTGTGAAGGAAGGGAATTTCATGCATGTATGCTTCAGAATATAAAAAGGAACTATCTACTAATTTTTATTCCTCTACTAGGTCTTGCAGATTGGTGTGATCACTGGAAACAGTGTATTTGGTTCATTCCTGGGATGGGAATGCCTGTTTTGAGGGACGAACAGGTTTCTCTTGAAGCTCTTCATGGTGAAACTAGCATTTCATACAATCTCAGGAATGCTAATCCAAGATTAGAAGTTGATCCATCCCTTTACAATAGTGGGCATCATCTCATACTTTTGCCAGAAAGAATTGCAATTTATGGAGACAGAGAATGGAGAAATGCCATGTTAAAGGCTGCTAGATCTGCTGTAAGAACTTACTCCTGGATTTATGATATATATTTGAATGGCTGGCAATTGTTTTTCAAGCCAGCGAACCCATGTATTCTGTTTCCATTGTTCAGTATAACTCTTGCAATTATACATGATCTTTTTAAATTTCATTTAGGTTGAAATAAATGAGTCCTGTTTTAATTATCTGTTCAATTATTTAAATGTTATAGAAATTTGGGGAACTATATATTTTAACCAAAAGATGGGATGATGTGGACTTCTGACTTTTTTGTTGTAGCCTGCAAAATTTCAACTAATGATTCTTACAAGTTTATATACAGAGACATGAATGTGTGTGATCTATTTATTTATACTTATGCAAGTTATTATTACTAATTTATATTATCATTTTTTTAATTGCCTGAATGGAATTTGTTTTCTCTCTCTCTCTCTCTCTCTCTCTCTCTCTCTCTCTCCATATCAATCTATCTCTCCATAGTTAGTGGGTATAAAGTGATGTCCATGCGTGACCAATAAGGGCTGGGCTGACAAAGGCAGGTTTTGTTGTGCCCTATCATCTCAATCAGCCCTCAAATATGGCAAGTATGTAAAAGACAGCCAGAATACTGTGTAAATATCTGTGTTCTTTCTCCTACAGGTATTGGTAGCAGGAGAGGATCAACCAGTGAAAGATTTCAAAATTAAAAAAAAAAATTCTGGCTACATTTTCTTAATTGCAACTGGCCAAAATTATCCTAAGCCAATGGAGTTAATTCTGCTTCAAAAACATTCATAATGTCAAATGTCTGATTTCGCCTTAGAGCTGAATGAAGTTTTTGAGCCAACTATGGAGGAGAACCTTAAACCATGGTAATTATGATCTGTGATAGTCAATAAGGCCTTTTCGCCTTAAATGGATTCTATTCTTGGGTACATTTGGAAGTACCCATATTTCATGTGATTTGATACTTTGGTAGAGCAGTTAGTCATCCATTCTGTTCTGCGATTCACTTGGGCTGGATTGAATTCAGATACTGTCCTCCCTTTTCGACTCCAATTATTGTCAGGGATTTTATAATTAAATTGGTTTGAGGATAGTTATTGGAAAACAATATCTCACCACCTAATGTGATACCCAATTTCCTTGTTCTATCCTATGAATGCAGTATGGTAGGCAACCATTCATTCTACCAAAGCAGTGAAATTGATTGCCATTCTAGTTTGTGCTTGCTTTGATGGGTGTGGGGTTCGCCGTTCACATCCATGATTTATGAGACTAGCCATTTTCTTTTCAATCATTTGTGTGCTTCCTTATTCTCTTGCCACTCTATAAAAAGCTCAATCTAGGTGATGTGTCCTTTTTGTGATTCAGTGATGCAAGCCAAACGATGGGCTGGCCAACCCATTGGGCCAAGTCCATAAGCCCAAATGGGACATCCAGTTATTTAGGAATCTTTTAAGTAGTTTGATTGATTAGGATTAATATTAGTTAGTTTCTTATTTTATTGATAATTATTCAAATATTAGAAAGCATTATTTCCTAGGGATCAAGTCAATTCCTCCATATAAGGATATTAGGCCTCATTGTAATGCAATCCTTATCATCAATAAAATCTTAGTTTTTCTGAATCCTAAGATTTTATCTCAGTTATGGTGTTTCTTTTTATCATGAGTGTGCCGTAGTGGTTGAATCCAAGAATGGATTCGATTGATCACTCGGGAGACTGATCTATCCTTCAATCGTAGATCTAGGGCTGTGTCATTGAGTGACCATGTCACTTGGGAAATTTTATCTGAAGTCCCAACTGATCCCAAGACATGACCAAGATTACTTCGTATTGTTCATGCAGACAGACCATTTTGCAGCAGCTGGTTATATGTTTTCCTTTGCTTGGTCTTTGCAGCCTTTTGAGACCTCATGGTTTGTTATTTAATTTTTATAAGCATCTCATTTGCATTCCAAGTAGTTTTTTTTTCTTTTCTTTTTATTTTTTATTTTTTATTTTATTTTTGTTTCTGTATTTAATTGGAGGGTACTTAGGTCTTCTTGCACTTGGAGATATCTTTTCTTTTATTCAAGATCATTTGTTTTTTGCCTTGTAACTATTATATATATACAGCATATAATTGGATAGATAAATACAAGAGACAGACTGCCTACCTTGTGTTATATATGATTTAACTAAAGCCATTTGACTTAACGCTTTTTTTTTCCCTTCAGTTGGAGGGCAAATCTTCTCCACTGTGCATTGTTGCAGATGACAGTGTGTTCTTGACTATAGTTATTGCTTGTCTGACAAGTTCACGTGTAATCTCCCTGTTTCCTGGACTACGTGAAAAGGGACGCATGTATCTCCAAGCTGTGGCTGATGCTAACGGTTTCTCAATGGATCGTGTGGAAGTTATCGGGAGAAAAACGTGCTTAACCTTGGATGATACTTACCAGAGAAAGGTGATAAGCACATATTAGGCTTCACAACTAGGTGCTCTATATATTATTTTGCAAGTCTGATTTACATTTCTGTAACGCTGTATTCCATCAGATTCAAAAAGTTTTTGTTTTGTATTGGATTGTCTGTTCTTGATTTGTTTTTCTTTTGTTGTTTTTTCATCAATAATAAACTGTACCACCATAAAAAAAAAGGAAAAAGAAAAGAAAAAGAAAAGCAAAACTGTTACTTATCATAAAAATAATCAAAATATTTATGCAAAAAGGGTTACTTCTGGTACTACTCTCAATAAAGTCCTATGTGATACTGTTTTTTCATGAGTTGAGTTGCATAGGAATTGCCATCTTGTATGATAGTACAAGTGGTTTATCAATTTGATCAAGTGATAGTATTATGTCTTTACAGGTTGATCTGTTGGTTGGAGAACCTTTTTATCATGGAAATGAGGGGATGCTGCCATGGCAGAACCTGCGGTTCTGGTAAATTGTGCATGTAGCATTATATCGCTGTGATTTTTAGCTATGACTTTCTGGTTTCAGTCCATGTATTGCTTACATGAATATAGTTTCTTCCTGTGCTCCCTGGGTAGCATTTTTGAAAGTTATAACCAAACTAATGAATGTACTCTTTGACGTTTCAACTGGGATGAAGGAAGGAAAGGACTAAACTTGATTCAGTTTTATCTGAAGATGCCTTCATCATGCCTTGTAAAGGAATCCTAAAAGCTTGTGCCATGTCGCTTCCGGTTGGTTAAACTGTGTTCAGTAGTTTGAAGTTAGTCTTCATAGGCTTTAATAATGATTTTTATTTTTGTAATTTTGTTCATGTAGGATTTGTGGAAAAGTCGCCATTGCTTAGGTGGAATTGAAGGTTTTGACCATTCTGTTGTAAATGAGACTTTTGGGGCCTGTGGTGATTTACCTGAGTTAAAAGAAGGCCCCTGCTTGCCTTACTTTATTTGGCAGTGTGGTGAGAGTAAGGTACTCACATATGATAAAAAAAATGGATTTTTAATTGTATATGAGGAATTGTTGGGTTTTGAGCCTTTTTAAATTCAGAACTTGCAGAGCCTTAGCATGTGGGGCCATGGTTTGGTGAATAAAAGGTATGTGCTGAGGAGATGATCACTCAGCTACTCTTTGAGTTTGAAGATAATGTTTGCCTCTGATGAATGTGAGATATATAAGGCATGCCAATCAAGGGCGGGAAACATTCCCATATTGGATCAACAGCTATAGTCTCTGATTCATGTGCATTGCATGCATTGAGTTGGGGCATCAGCAAGCTGTGCATTTCTGGAGGCCTTGGATCCTATCCTCTTTTTATTGTACTCACATCTATAAAGAATTTAATTAGTGGTTAACTTAGACTGGAATGAGATCTGATGAGCGATAAATGGCTTCTTTAGAATGTTGATGCAACTTCAGTCCTCTTTTATCTTTCAGGAACTCAGTGAGGTGTTTACAGTCTTGGAGTTCAATTTCCAGGAGCATATTAGGAAATGTTATGGGAAAACCAAGGTATTGCAAGCATTCTAATAAGGAATTTGCATACATATTGTTTTCTGGGTGTGTACCCGAAACTTCATCTGCAAATGCCATCTTTTATCAGGCTTTGTTAGCTGATTATGCAATTTTACCAGCAAATTTGTGGTGTTTTACCTGTCTGTACTGGTCATCCCACATAAGTTTTTGCTGTATGTACATTTTTTTTCTTCTTTAGACTCTCTCAGTTTGACTCTGTACTGCAGATTGGGATTACCAAACCTGGAGTATGCCATGGTTTTGCACTTTGGATTGATTGGGTGATGGATGCAAAGAACTCGATTGTTGTCTCCACTGGTCCACGTAAGCCTCTGAAAGTGAATAGATAGTCTTTCTGCCTTAATGTTTCTGAGTCATTTAATGCTTATGATTTATAGAAATCTTGTGTTTGGTGCTTATGATTTATAAGAATCTTATGTTTGGCAGAGTTGCAGCACTTTTTTGTTCTAATTTTAGTTGGAACATTTGATTATAGATAGCAGATATTGGAAACAAGGAGTGAAGCTGTTGAGCAAGCCTGTCCCTGTTGGACCCAGCGATCCGGGCGAAAGCTGTTTGGTAGAGATCAGTGCCTCCTTTGACTCATCTACTGGTGAAGTCGTAATAGATTCTACCTTCTTATCACTGTAGAATCGAGCATTGTTCAAGTACTGCTTCCTGCCACATGTGTTATTATTATTATTTATATTTAATTTTCATCTTCACTGTTGTTTTCTCAAGTTCTCTTTAATGCATTTTGTTCCAGTTTTGCTTCTATTTAACTTCTGCGTCTGTTGTATACTCGAGTTCTATTGGTTGATCTGTACTCGTCATCCTAGCCTTCTGTGATACAATCCAAGGGTGAATACTATCCAAAAATAGTGATAAATGAGATTATTATAATCAAGGATTTGGGTGTGTGAAGGAGTTGGATTGACTGAAGGGGGACACTTTAGATGAAACCCAAAAGAGAGCATTTTTAGAAAGAGTCGTTTTGGTAAAATTCATCATTTGAGTTATTCTCATGTGTAAATTGGTCAAAAAAAGGAAAGACTTCAAGTCAAGGTTGGTTTTAGTAAAAACAGAAAATAATGGGGTCTTTTTGAGGTTGCGTGAGGATTTAGAGGCCTTTTTGTTAAAAAAAAACCTCAGATTGTTTGTTATCTTGGGTGAGGCTTTCAGATTGGTGGGTAGCGTATGTGTACAAGAGGTGTCAAAAGCAATTGGCCTGGGGTAGGATAAAGTAGGCATTTGGGCTAGGTCTCAAGTTCAACTCCCATTCCTTGCGTTATCCAGTTATTATGTATGCGTCTATGTCTGTATTCCCTAGGGAACAATCTTTCTTTGTCAGAATTGGGTAGCCTTCGGGCTGGAGGTCATAGGTTCGGAGGCTAGGTTGGCGAGGGATACTCTTATGTCATTCCAAAAAAAAAAAAGGAGCATTTGGGCTAACCTGTGTTGCATGATTATAATCTATTATAATCAATGGCCTGAGGTCTTCCTGGCCTTACAACTACCATGATTTAAATGCTGTGGTTCATTTCTGTTTCTAATAATTGCATTTTCTTCTATTTACAAGGGACCAAAATAACTGCATTTTTTAGAACTTTATTTTGATCCTTTTCTTTTTCCTCAAAGTTACGTCACACAAGATTTTTGCAATATCAATTATTGAACGAAGGACTTTACCAAAATAAATAAACAAATAAAAATTGACCGAAAGGCAGCATGAGTTTTAACTCCATCTGCTCATAGCAGAACAGTCAAACCAATTATTTGACTACAACATCAAAACTTCAGCTGTGTGTCCGTAGAGGGCCTCTTTATTTGTAGGAAAAAGCAAAATGAAAAGCAAAATGAAATAAAAGTAATTGCCAAATCAAGAGAAAAGGGTTGAGGGAGTTGGAGGATTGGAAAGATAGAATGTCCCAAAATAAAAGCTTTGAAGTTGATGTGATCTATTCTCCCCAAAGTTTATAATATCAGCCGATATCGGTTTGTATCGGCTGATATGTGCCGGTATTAGCCCAAACCGGTTCAATATTGACTTTTGAATCGGTTGCGGTCTCATATTGGGAAAAAATTCCTATATTATCGGGATTTATCAGCTAATTTTTTAAAATATCGGTCTTTATCAATATATTAGCCTGTATTTTCAAAACATCGGCCAATAATATTTATATTTTTTTCATTTTTTCTTTTGTACTAATTTTCTGCTACTTTCAAACATATTAGATGTCGCTTTTCATTTTTCAATAGCTATTTCACTTTGAAGCAATCAAAACGTTTTGTTTTTTATGGATTGCATTTGAAAAAATCATATATAACATTACCAATCTCATTATTATGATTTTTTTTCTTTTTTAACTTTTCTAAAAGCCTATTTAGAAATAGCTTAGAAATAAGGATTACATGCTATTTTTGTTATCAATACATTTCATTCTCTTTTATTTACACATATTGAAGATAGATCTACTAATTAGGATTTTGAGAATTAGGGTTTTTGATGAAATTTTATAGATATTTACAAAATAGTTATTGAAATTTGTTTGGAGTGTGTTTAAAATGTTTGTGGCTTTTTAGTTTGGCATATATTTATTAAGTAATGGATAAAAGCTTCAATTTCTTAAATTTGACCCTAATAGACAGCTCATAAATTAAAATTAAGCTTGTATAGCTCATAAGTCATAACTATGATTGCATGTCATAAAACTTGTGAGATTTCAATTTATTTTAGCATAAACATGTAAATATATTTAATTATAAATAAATTTATATAATTTCAAATAAAACAGCGATATCAGGTGTTATGACTTAGGGGGACCGATATTTTGATTTGTAGGTGTTACTAATGGAGAAAATTATTGTTTTCTAATATTTTATAATATTTTAAATTTTTTTATAAAATTTTTTAAATTTTTTTGGGGCAAAAAAAATTTTTACATTGCGATAACTGTGATATACCACAAACCCCGATAGATGTCGATACCTTCTCTGTTTTTTGGGTCGATTGATAGCGTGACCGATACTGCAATTTTTAACCATAACTCACCCTACCTCAACTACTGTCTATAAATATATTTTTAGTAAATTTTTAAAGAAATATAAAATTTTTAGCTCATTTTTAAAAAAAGTACATAAAGATTGGAATCTTGTAAAAATGTAAAAAAGTTCTTCACAATTCTTTGCATTAAGGCCTCTCCATAAATCTTTGAGAACAACCTTATGTTATGAAAAAATTGTCTTTTCTTAACCTTTTTTCTCCCCAAAATTGGCTTTAATAATTTTGATGATCATAACCATTTAATGAAAAGCCGTCAAGGCGGCAACTTAGTTGGTTTGAGTGTTCGGTTTGCACCCTAAGATTTTGAGTTTAACTTTGCCCTTTTTGTTATCTAGTTATTATGTGTGCGGCTATATATAAACCCCCTAGGAAATAGTCTTTGCTCATCAGAATAGAGTAACCCTCGGGTTAGAGGCTAAAGTTCTAATGGCTGGGTTGGTGAGGAATATCTTAGGTCATAAAAAAAAATTAATTTTTTTAGTAATTTGAAAACTCCTTTTTTAACTATCCATGCATGAAGATAGTTGACTTGATCGTTTCTCTTAAATGATTTATTAAAGGGAGACACAAGGGCATGCTTTTCATTTCTCAGAATTTTTTTATGGAGACCATTTGAAAGGGTTGTGGAAGATTTTTATATATTTTTAAAATACTCAAATCTTAATGTACTTTTTTAAAAGTGAGCCAAAGTTTTATACCTTTTTGAAAACTTTCCTATTTTTTGCTAAGAAAATATTTATAACACAATTTACTACAATATTTTCTTGAATTTTTTTATTTCACAATAAATTCCGTTTATCATCATATTTGTTTTCATTCTAGTACTTATGATATTTTTCGTTGAGAATAACAAATGGTATAGATGGGGTTTAACCATAAACATCTTTGATATGTCCTTAAGAGTGCATCATTTCATATTTATTTTAGGGGATTTCAGGACTTATGCATTAAAAATTGCATCATTTCATATTTATTTTAGGGGATTTCAGGACTTATGCATTAAAAATCTCTTCATTTAGTTAAAAATCATGACTTTATGGATTTGAGCATCAGTGTAGTGTTTTCATACAAAATTCTTTGGAAAATCCTCATTTTTCTATAAAATCACAAAACGTAGCATTTTGGATTTCTAGTTTTCGAATGTTTTTTAAATTCTTGATTTTACATGAAATGATAAGAGTTTTTATCATCTTTAGTTTATTTAAGTTAAATCATAATCAATGATATAAATTTATTGTGTCATTTTATGTGAATCGGGCTCACATTAGTGCATTTGTAACTTTTGATTAAAATTATCATTTTAATTAAAAAGTGTGTAGGAAAATTGAAGAGAAGGGTCCTATGTCAAATCTTGAAGCCGAGGAAATGTTTGTGAAGAAATCCTAAAAAGGAAAAAAGATGTTTTTTTTCGTTTGAGGAAAGAAGAAATTCAAACATCATGCTGAACCACACATGCATCTACTTGAGCCCACATGTAGATAGGCGCCCAACTTCAGCCATGTTTTTGAATTCAAATAGTTGCTTGAAATAGATGGTAGATATCTCTTGAATCCAAGTACAAGTGGAAAGATGAATTCAAGAAGGAAGTATGCCTTAAATTAGAGATAAAATAGGAGAAGTTTTCTCCATGGGACGTTACATATCCAGCCATGCATATGAATGTCACGGCCAGCATGTCTAGTTTACTATTTGTATCCCACGGCCATGATGGATTGGTAGGACCCACTCCTCCACAATTCAAGCAATTGAATTTGAAGACAAAGTCAAGGGCACACATTGAATATCAATTTCACAAGAAAGGTTGGGCTACATGTGCAAATCAAGTGGGCCCGTTTTCTTATCACATGGGTCTGAGAGGAAGCTTGGTTAGTGGGGTCCACTCCAAATTCGTCAACTCCTTCAATGACCTTTCCAATCTTTCTCATGATTTTCACATGGCCCACTTTCCTTTAATAAAGATAGGTGATTGGAAATATGGAAGGAGGACGACACTTTTAGGGAGGGAAAATCTTGTTTTGGCTGCCAAAACAAAACCATTTGGCTTACTAAGAAGGAGAGAAAACGTGGAAAACTTTCCTCCTTATTCTCATGGCCTATATCTTAATTTGGAAGGTGTGATGAGGTTGCTGCAACCGTGTTGCTACTTGCTACAATCAAAATATAAAAGGAGCCTACAACTGACGTGCGTAAACACACAACACCACTCCCATCTCTTCATTATCCCATTTCCCATACTACCATCCAACTCCATGCTCCCTAGCCTCCACCACATACCGCACGTCCATGCCCAGATTCCATTCCACATCTCAACCATCAATCCATCACCCAAGTGATTCGGTCAACCCTTGGTATTCATCCGCTCCAGCCCTCTTCATCATCATCTTCTCTTCATCTACTCTTCCCATGGTATACTACATGAAGGAGTTGGTTGCCTACGAATCTTGTTGATCTTTTTATACTGATCTATCTAATGTAGGAGTAGTTTATTTTCAGTTTGTAAAACTTTGGATTTTATTGATTTTATTGGTCTTTTTTAATTAAAAAAATACGGTTAGTGAGGTTCAGGTGTCACGCCTTAAATTGGCATTGTGTGTTTGTGCATTGTGACAGTATGCACTTGGTGCAGTGTTTCTAATGTTTTTTTAATTAATTTCGCCAATTAATGGTTTAATATTTAAAGTGTGAAAATTTGAATCCATATCTTTTATTTCTTTTAGCGAATGATTTCTTTTCTACTTTATACAAGTGTTTAATTTTTCTGCAATCGGTGGTTTGATCTAGTTTCTTATTTGTAGTTTCTAGTTCTAGGATTGTTTTAGTTTAGGAGTTTTAGATTAGGTTTTATTTTTATATATAATTTTGATTTAAGGTTTGGAGTTGTATTTTAATTTTAATTTTCAGTTTAGTAGTGATATTTTGTATAGAATTTCCTAGGATAGTTATAGTTTTTCAATAGGACTCACGGGGTAAAACTATGATCGTTAACCTTGCACTTGGGGTCAACATTGATCAATCCTCAAAATCGAAAACTTTAACACCAAGTGAATGAGCTTGCCAGTATAATGTTACATAGGAAAATATAAAAAACTATTACTTTTTACACAATATTTTCTTATGGTTCAATTTTGTCCTTTAATACTCAGGGCTGGTTTGTTCCAAGTAATTGAATTCTTGGCCTACTTGTTCTACGTCATGGAATTTTGGTATCCTGTTAAAGTGGTTAGAAATGACGAACTAAAGGTAAATATCCAAATAGTCTTGCTTGTAACACTTCGACCCAAGCTAAGCCTGATTAGCAAGAATTAATCATGATTACGAGTTAGTTCTTGTGGGTTTCTCTTATCACATTCCATTTTAGTCTTATGGAGTCTTTTGTGTCCAGTTCAGGCCATGGATAGGTAGTTGAGTTGGGTTTGACTTTATTTAAGTAGATGAAAGCCCTTTTTCGTAATTTTAAAATACATGATTTCATATCATACATACATCATATTGAGACTATCACATTTGTTTTGTTGAGCTTGTTAACTTTCGTACTTGACTCGAACACATTAGACATCAATTGATTCAGTTGGACGTTCATTTGACTTATATTGAAAATAAGATAAAATAAGGACTTTCTTATAAACTCCATAAAATATTGTCTTATAAATGGGACACCGCCTCATTGACTCTCCAACAACTTCTTTCTTCTTTTTTTCTTCATCGATTTCTCTCCTCTTCTTCTCTTCTTTGTTCCAGGTTCTCTCATCATCGAGAGAGGGATATTGATTGTGTGCCTTATCGTCTTCTTCTCCGGTTTCTTCTTCCTTGAGTTGAACCAGGTATGACGTTGTTTGACTTACAGATCTCTCGACTCGTAATTCACTCCATGCACTCATTCTTTTCTCAATTTTTGCATGCATGGCTCTTAGGTTTTGTTGTAACCAAATTGAGCCGAAGTTAAGTTAAAGGAAAGATTAAGACCTTACAAAGCTTAATTGAAGGTAAGTATAAGCAAATTATGGATGAATACATGTTGGTAAATCATGATTGTTATGATTCTTATAATCTTTCAAGTCTCACATGTTTCACAGCCCTTTTGTATACTTTTATATATTCTTGTTTTATTATATATGGAATTTTGCAAGTTCTGAACTGTATGTGGACTTTTGGAGTTTCAAAATTTCTGAACCTTACAGCTAAGCTGTAAGTAGTGTACGACTAGGACTCCAGAAAGCAGAAAAACTTGGTATTGCACTGCGCGGCTAAACCATAAGATGTATTATAACTGAGCCGTAAGCTAGTCGTGACCCCACCATAAGTTAAGCTACGGCTTGATGTCTCGAGGGTAGGAAAAAGGGGGAAAACTTCTACAATTCAGCCACGGCAAAACCGTATGGTGTATCACAACTAGGCCGTACCCAAACCGTGGCTAAACCGTAGAACAAGTATGGTCCAGCCGTAAGAGGAAGCACGATTCAACTGTGGCTCACCACATTTACGGAGGCAATTCTGGGGAATTACGGCCGAGCCGTAGTGCATAATACGGCTAAGTTGTAAGATGCATACGGCTAAGCCGTAAGTCACCCACGGCAAAGCCGTGAGTCCACTGAAACCTAGGATTTAATAAGAATTGTTGTGAGACCTTGTAGGGTCTTAGCTTTTGGATCCTTGTATACTATTAACCGGCCCAAAGGAATAATTGAAAGATCATGAAAAGTCTTGAGGGCTGAGACTTATTCATATGACGTTGTCCATTTGTTAAGCATCTTCCCATGGGTGTTGGTTTAAGGGACTTTGATATACTTTCCCGACATAATGTAACACCAAAGAAAGACAACTGTGTATCGGATAACTTAAAACGACATCATCATGTAGAGTTAGAAACAATGGACAACTAGATTAGGGTTGGCTAGTAAAATTACCTTGATTCTATTCAATTAAATTATATGGCATATTGGATAACGGTTATTGTCATCTACTCTTATAATGGAATTGAATGATTATCGTATGTCTTTCCAATATTGTCTGCATTAGATCTACTTGATATGTCCCTGATATTTTTGATATTCAACTTATATTGACTATTGACATTGACTTGAGTATGAACGTATAGCACGCATGAATTGAACGTATCTAATTTGGAATTGCATGTTTTGTTCAAGTTCAAGTATATGATTGAATCGAAATAGTCTGACTTTACTCAGCCTCAGCCTTATGATACCCGACAGGATTGACTTTGACGTAATATCTTGTTGCCACTGCAGTGTGCTCTTGTCTTGGGGCTTTCAGACCCCAGGAACTAGAGACCCATTCATACCCTGGCTCAGACGATAGTGTTCTCAACGCATAGATCCCTAGAGGAAGGATATGGCAAATGTAGTAGCCAACTAGTATGTATTGCGTTTATTGATCCTTATAAGATGCTTATTTTAAATGTACGACGTGCCTAGTTACGAACTTGAAACTCTATTAATCATATGTCTTTATTTCTTTTTGAGGCAAAACGTTTTGGTGGGAGCAGGTGATCGGCCTGCCAGAAGCAAAGCCGTGCGGGTTCCTTGACTCAAAACAGATTTATGTCAAATGCATGGTATGCTTAGTGTACCATCTTGACTTCTATTGAACACATGTCATTAATTCTTTTAGATACAACGCGTGTTACCTTAATTTTGCTTATGCTTTGCTGAATAGTCTTATTCACAAGTTCTTTAATGGTGTTACAGGTTTAGTCCCAAAACTGAACTGACACAGACCCAAGTAGCATAAGAGGAGACCGTAATGGTTCCTTCAAATGGTATTAGTGGACAGCAGAAGTTTGCTGACTGTCTCGTTTGTTGAGACCGACTCACTAGTAGCTAAAAATTATATATATTTGGGTTTTGGGTCTTTTAGTATTTGCATATGATTGCATCCATGTAGACTGCATTGTATATAACTTGATCTCCTTATGTCTCTACCTTGCTGCATTCCCTTCATAGAATGTTATCCTCGATCTCCTTGCATGCCTGTACACATCATGTTTGGGTTACTGGAATGTGTATAATTAATCTACTAATTTTATGTTCCTGAATATTAATTTTTGGACTGTTCTATGGTTGTAATCAGTTTGCTGAACTATTCAATGAAAAGTGAAGAAAAATTATAGACAATATTGACAAGCTTCCGCGAATTGAATGCTTGGACAGATGATCCGTCAGCACTTCACGCGTGTAAGCATGTGAATATCTCTTGTGTAATTTCATTTAGATTCCGGTCCGGGTGTGAATTGCAGGGAGTACGTGTGTCACTGATAGGGGTAACTCTAATCCCCGATTTCTTAGGCTTGAGTCGCGACACTGACTTTTGATACAAATTTGATTAAGAGGAGACAGATAATGTAATGACCACCACCACCTTAGTAATTCAAATCCTAGTAAAGTTAACTATGATGCGTCATTCATCCGTCACCTCTTTAATAATTGGGAGGCTTTTTTTAGCCCATTTAACTATGGATTCTTATATATTCAATTTCAATGCAAACAAACCAGCCCTAAGTATTAAAATACTGAGTTAATGACACATATGGTTATTAAACTATTGAGCCGTTTCTAAAATGGTCACTAAACCTTCAATTTTTCCAATTTGGCCATCGAAGTTCTGAAATCACTTTAAATAGGTCACTTCGTCCAATTCCGTTCAAATAGAGCTATTAAGTCCCTTTACATGGATCTCACATGTGATCTGTTAGGGCATTTGTGTACTTTTTATGAGAGAGTTGGCTTTAGGCACCAACTTTTCCTCCTAAAATAACACATGCCACTCACGTAGCTTCTTCTTCTAAGGTCCACAAAGGAGATCATGACAAACTGTGTGCTGAGAGAGAAGGTGAGGGAGAAAGAGACAGTGAAAGAGAATTATATCTTACTCTTATGGATGTCTTGTGTGATTGCAGAAAGAGGGTCGTTATGAGTACCTTTGAGACAGAATAGAATCTTGGAAAGAGGTTCATGGGGTCTTCGAATGGTGTGGTGGGTTTTGTGCTTAAATTCAACATTTATTAGCACATAATCAGTTAGTTCACTTTTCGCAGTAGATCTGAGTTGATTTGGTGTGAACGCGCATACATTTGAGTGTCAAGCCATGAGAAATTTGCAGCAAATTGAGAAATCAAAGTCAGAAATGACAGTAGGATGTAGAGATGTGAAATTGGTTAAATAGATGTTGAATTTCAGCACAAAACCCACCACACCATTCGAACACCACATGAACCTCCTTCCAGGATTATTTTATGTCCAAGAGGTCTTCAAAACGACCTTCTTTTTGCAATCACACAAGACATCCATGGGAGTAAGATATGATTCTCTCTCACTATCTCTTTCTCCCTCACCTTCTTTCCCAAAGCATGGGTTGCCATGCTCTATTTTGTGGACCTAAGAAGAAGAAGCCACGTGAGTGGCATGTGTCATTTTGGGAGGAAAAGTTGGCGCCTAAAGCCAACTCCCTCATGAAAAGTATACAAATGCCCTTGACAGATCACACTTGAGATTCATGTGACATAATTGAAGACTTCGAAGGCCAAATTGAAGACAATTGAAGGTTTAGTGACCAGTTTAGAAACGGCCCAATAATTTAGTGACCATATGTGTCATTAACTCTAAAAATATTTTACACAAGTTTCATAACTTGTTTTTTGCTTACACAAATTTCTCTATTTTAATGATGTTTTGATTTTTACTTACAAAGTTTCATATTCATAATCGACCCTAGAGTAGTGCCCTAAAAAGTTTCCTTCACCAAGTATTGAGGCCCTCAAAATATGTAGGTATGAGGTTCTAATACTATCAAGGAGACCTTTCAAGGAAAATATTCTCCAATGAGCAACTCAAAGTGCAGTCTAGCACTGAAGGGCTCACCTGAGTTCACATTTCATTAGTATAGCTCCTTTGATACTCTTTATCTCATGATCTACCATCAAACCCAAATTTACATTCATTGGTGAAACACTTAGTACAGTTGAATTTAATATTAAGAAAATCTACGATTAATATGCCATTAAACTTTGAGGCTGTTAAATAAATAGTTTTGAGTGTAAGGCTATCAAAGGGCCGGACTAGGCCCGGGGGCTGTCTCTCCCTACCCTCAATATATACAGCGGCCAGCCCCATGTGGACCACAGCCCTTAGAGGGCTAGCACTACCTAGAACCTTACCCTACAGTTGAGGGTGAACGCTAGGCCAAGGTGGGGCTCAAGGCCTAGAAAAATATTATTTTAATTTTTCACACTCTGATCAAGTATCGAGTATTAATTGAGCATTATTTTACCTAAACTCTATTGTGAAGGGACCACTAAGAAAACGTTTGGAAAATAGAAGTTGTCTATTTTTCTTTCATTGGACAAAGTCATGAGTGCTGCTAAAGGCACACAACCTTTTTCTAACCACGCACATGATTTTAAAAAAAAATTACCCCCAGTGAAATTACCAAAACGTTCCTAGCCTCCTTACCCCTCCTCCCCTTCCCCACCTCTTTCTCCACCTAGCGACCATCCGCCAGGTGGAGAGGATGAGGGTGAGGGAGAGGGAGAGGGAGAGAAAGAGAGAGATAGGTGGAGGGGTGGAGGAGTGAGATAATAGGGAGGGAGAGGGGGAGAGAGAGGGGTGGGGAGGGGGCAGAAGAGAGACAGAGAACAGAGAGAGGGGGAAATAGAGAGAGGGATAGGAGAGGGAGATGAGAGAACAGAGAGGGGGAGGGAGAGGGGGGAGGAGGGGGAAGGAGGGTGGGGACATTTTGGCAATTTCATTGGGGGTTATATATATTTTTTTACATCACGTGTGTGGTTTGTAGATTGAAAAAGTTGTAACACCCAATCCCACATCACTTAGAAATAAAATATGAGTTTGGTATATAATGAACCATGTAGGTTACTTTTAGTAACTTGGATTTACGCATTTTGGGTCACGTAACAGGCTCACCAAGTTACTGGACTAGTGGGGTACTTGGGTCGTGAATGGTGTGTGCACTTGTGAGTCAGGATAGGAGAATCAGCAGGGGACATGGGTGCGGAATGCTTTGGTCCGACATCGCCTGGTGGAGTTAGATGGGTCTACTCGGGGATGTGTGGCCTTAAGGGGGGTAGATTGTAATACTCCATCATTCACTGCTCATAAATGAAATATGAGTTTGGTATATAATAAGCCATGTATGTTATTACTAGTAATTTGGGTTTAAACATTTTGGGTCACATGACATGCTCATCAAATTATTGGGCTAGTGGGTTACTCGGGTTGTTACAAAGGCCATGTGCCTTTAGTAGCACTCCGAAGTCATACATGATTTAGTAGCTTGGGTTCTAGACGCATGGTGTTATTTATTTTGTGAAAGAAGAAAATGGTTAAAGAATTTATTTTATCTCACACCTTTCATAGGAAGTTTTTATGTACGAATCATTCCAGCAAAGTCTTATCTTTGACCACTTACATTTACTAATTGGCTTTATTTTCAGTTTAAAATCAGTGTTATTTAACCACAAAATAAATACACTTAACAAATCACTATTAGTTTAGACTAGAGAGTAGGAGTTATAATTATCTAATTAGAAGGTATTTGGATCACCTCATATTCTTGAAGTTCAATGTGCCATATAGATGAAAGGAACCAAGTTTGTGTGTACGACATTTTAGGGCATTTTATAATGAGTATGGGCTTATGAAATTTCCTTCAAATTTCCATTTTATTTGTAGAGTAACTATTATAATGCCATCATATATATATATATATATATGAGCGCTAAGCTTGGAAAAGTTAGTGCTGTCTAAGCCTAGAGGATCAAAATCTTGACCTCCCAATGACAACAGCTGCTCTTTACCACTAGGGTAATTAGCTGTTCTCAATTTTTGATGTGGCCAATTGCTAATGGAGTAAAACTTGGGCAAAGCCTACTCTAAGTGAGCAAAGTTGAATTTTATAGTGGAGTCCACCTATTGAAAATTTAAACCTCAAGAAATGAAGGCTCTCACCTTTAATGAGTTGAATTCAAATCTTAAGCCAATATATGCATATGATATGGTGAGGACAATTCTTATTGGAGTAAAATTTGGGTAAAACATACTTAAGGAGTGTTTAGTTTGAGCTATATGAATAGTCAATAGCTAGGCTTTTCTGTGGAGTTCCACTCCCCTCAAGAGACAAGCAAATGAAGCATTTGGCGGATTCAGACTCTAAACTTTGCAATATAATATATATCATTTGTCACAGCCCATCTTCTTAACCATCAATTCTTACCTATAGGATTGTGACCCATCAAAAGATCACAAGTAATTAATGAATTCATATAAATTAATTATGGAAAATTGATTTAGATGTGATCAATTAGGCAGAAGTCATACTCTAATTGAAGTGAGAAATAATTCAAAAGACTAACACAAGGAGAAAATGATTATCTAAGCTATTTGGATTCATTATAGCAAGTCCTATTATTATGTATATTTAACTATTTGCACATAATTTTGCCGAAGCATGCCTGAAAAAATATTGACCTATTTTCAAAATTTTGAATATTGCTAAAAATCTATAAATTGGTCATTTTAAATAATAAATTAATAAATATAGAATTTCATGGATAGACTGTTTATTGCCTGCCCCACTAAAAAAACAAGAAAAATCCTAGCCCCGATACTGCAGGCTCAGATTTTCTGTTTTAATTATCAAATTCTGCATCTGAGAGCTCCAAATCCAATCACTTTATATGTTTTCTAATACATGGCAGCAAAGGTTGCAGTTGAACTCTTCACCGTACCAGCAGGAGAGATTTAATTGATATCGTCCTTTGAACTGGTATAGCAAGTGCCAATTTAACTCTTAGCTATTGCCTCTTTGGACGACAACTCTTCCTTGTACCGCCTTTTGTCTCATATAAATGTGAACGACCGACAAAGAACTGGATTATTGAGATTTCGGGAGTTATAATGTGCATAATTGTGTTACATGGGGTTTTTCTTCTTGTCCATAACGATGGTGTGTTTTGAGGATTATGAAAGCGGGGGGATTATATAAGCCATAGAATCCTGTGTCGTTTTCAAACTTACATTTGGCAATCAAATCTCTCTGGATTCTTCACCGATGTTTTGGCAATTGTAATTCCTGGGGATTCTAAGTAGAGATCCTCACTTATGAGGATTTTCAGGTCCGACTTCGCTATAGGATTTGAAAATTTCTAGCTTAGTGGATTTACACGCTGATTTGTGCTTTTCTTAGCTATGCACATTGATCTGGATTTGACATTGATGTGTATCCTCAATTATACAAGTCCTCAATGAGAAATCATTAGCTTTTTGTGGAATTAGAACTGTTAAGATGAGGTTCAAGGTTCCAAACAGATTCTTAGTATATAGTTTAGATAAGCAAAAATTAAAAGAACTAAATCAAATCAATCAACCATATAAGAAGAAGACTCTGAGATTTTTTACATGGAAAACCCGAATAGGAGAAAAACTACGAAACTGATTTCCTCAATTTATGAAAAACCGAGTACAAGAAAATTGAGCAGTTACAAGAGATACTCACAGCCCTTTTTTCTAGTTGAACTCAACTTAAGAACTGTAGTTTTTTTTGCCGATGAACACGCTGCTCACTGTTTTCCATGCTTGATGCAATGTGCCTTGATGCCTCTTAAGACGCATAATGTTGAGTAGAAGCAGAAACCTCTAGAAGCAGTAGCTTTGAAATAGAAGATGAACTCTTCAATGGTTGCTTTAGAGAGAAAGGAGATCTCCAATAGGTTTCTAGATTTTAGAAGAGGGAGATGACATAACCACGGTTAAATAGAGATGCCTTATTATAATCCAACATTTGTGGCTTAGAGGTAGGGTTTCAATAGAACTTAAACATGCAATCACATAAGGATTAGAAAAGTAATTCGCAAAAGTTGGTTTGAAAAAATTGCACAGGTTTGCTTTACTGGGTTGAACGTTTGCTCGCGAAAGTATCAGTTCTATTTGGGCATTTTGTTCAGGCTTAGTTGACTAGGGTCTAGGGTTGGTTGACCAAGGTCCAATTCTGCCTCCGACTGATTTCTTTTTTTTTTTCTTTCTCTAATTTCTTCACTTCACCTCCTCAAGTGACTTACACAATAGTTCAAATCTACAAATATGAAAATCACAACACATATTAGACCTAAGTTTTATCCATAACCCATGAATTAGACAACACCGAAAATCCTAACACTATTTCCATGACATTGATGAATCCTCTAATCTACATAGTCCTTACCTATTTCAAAAGTGCCCTAAATCACATAATGTCGCATAAGCATTCCCAAAGAGAAAGGTATGTTGCAAATTTTGCAAGCTATGAAATCAACTGCGTTATATATTTGCAGGTGCCATCAAGGAATCATTTCATAGCGTAGGACTAACATGATCCTCTAATGATAAATATCTGGATTGCAGCTGCCCATAGGTTTGGAGTGAACTTATGATAAGCCAGTTCATCACACCAACACTGTTATCTGTATAACTGCTTGTAACTTATTTTACAGTGTCCAAAAATTGGGTCATGGGTTACTAGGCTTTTGGAGCCATCAGTTGATGTGGATTATTGAAATTATTGGCAACCTGTCTGACCAATCAATTGGGTTTCTTAAGCTGAGCATAGAAACATATGCAATGATGGGACCATGGACCACAATAATGCAGTTGCATTATGCATAGGACCAAGGAGGGGCGAGTGATTGTAGTGTTAGGCACAATGAATGTGGAATAAAAAAAAATCCGGAGGGTGTCAAGGGTTGGGAGGAAACTTCCATGAAACTGCCTTCTTGTCTTTGAGTGAGACCAGACCACCTTGCATTGCGTGCACAACTCTAACATGGAAGAACCATCTCTGCACAGCCATGCCTACCAACCGGTTATCAACTAAAAAGCAGACTTTACTTATACAAAATGTAGGTAATGCCTTCTGAAATGGCCTAAATGCACTTAATCACTGATGTAGCAATTTGGATCTTCCCAGCTTAGGGGGTTTGGACCTCATTGAGCTCTCGTGTGAGGTAAGGGAGAACTTGGGTGCAGGAAAGATTTTTAAGGTTAGGGAAGGTGAAATGCTCGTGAATCGACTTCGAGGCAGCTAAGTGAGAACTATTACATCTTACCATTAGAATAATGTATTAGTCTCGACACTTTGCTAGTTATTGGAGCTATTGAACATGAGAGAGCGACCATTGTAATGGTTGGCAGTACTATTGAGGACAAGAGGGCTTCGTACTGACCTATCATTAGAATTCAGGCCCATTGTATGGTTTGCTAAAGCATGAAATGGATGGCTACAAAAAATTCTATTATGAGTGTTTATTAATTTAGTGGTCATACATCAGACAAATGTGGCACTAAAGTCGACCTAATTTCTTTTCTAACGCAAATAAATTATAAAAAGCCTTCTTATGTTTTTTACGCTATATATAGTCACATAGAGACTTTGAGGTGTTCTTTTTAGTAGGGAAAGAAGCTTCTTACTTCCTATAGGCTGCAGAGGATTCCACTCGGTGGTTGTAAGGGCACAGGGGTACTTGCTAGATAGCAAGGCCAATGGGAGTTGGTGGTAGAAAGGGAAATCTTCGCCCAGGACAGTCTGCCCACCATCTTAGATTTTTGAACAACAACGCCTTTTTACATGGGTTCTGCTTTTGTTGACGAGGATTGAGAGAATCCTACATCATCCTGGTGCTGGATTCTGTAGGTGAAAATTTCTTTATTGGAAAGACAGTAGACAAAAGAAGGGTTATCAACTTAAGCATTATAAAATCGTGTGATACAGCTCCATAAATATATTAGTGAGGCTCATTTATGAAATTCGAACTTTCTAAAACCATTTTCTTCCTTGTAGTGGTTAAATTTGACTCATTTAAAATTGGGTCCACTGTAAAATTGACATTAAATAAAATATATTATTAAAATTGAAAAAAGTAAAAAAAAAGTCAAATCACGCGTGTCAGCAATATCAATCCGACATGTCCACTCTTCTTTTTTCAATCATCGCGCTGTTCACTCTGCACCATGCCCACCTCCATTGCTAAAACAAACGTTTTTTGTTTGTAGGGTCAAAATTTCAAACGAAATCACCTCCTCTCTTGATGCTTCCTCTCACCTTGCCATTGTCAGTTCTGCCATTCTATGGACTTTCTCTGCGATGGAAAGAAAATGAAAACAATGGGCAGAAGAGAAGAATATATAATATCTGCTTGTAAGGCTGAAGTTGATGGTGAGGTGAAAGGAATCAACATGAGGAGAGATTATTTTTTTCATAGAATATAATTATATAAGAACTTGGTTTACAATGAAAGAAGAACTTGGGCTGTTTTATGAAATTCATATAGGGAGGAAAGTCAAGGGCCTATGAGTATTTAGCACAGGATAAATCAGAATGAAGAAACAAAACTTGTGGTTGTGTGAAATTTTGAACTCTTCATGGTTGGACCTCACTAAAAATTTCTTTTATTTTTCTCTCTCTAACTAAAAATTTATTTTTATTTTTCTATTTCTAAAAATATTGAAAAGTTTAATGGCAAAAGTTTGGACAGATACTGAAAGATTCTAACCCTTATGTAGGTTACGGTTCCAACACAAATTTTTATATGCAAGCAATTAACTTAAGCTAACAACAAAAAATATAGATTTCTTATATGTAGTTCAAATAAATAATTACAAGAGAAGGACATGTGATTTTTATGTGGAAAACTCAAACCGAAAAAAAACCACGGGACCTAACACATGTCCAAACTCAGATCAAGCACTATAAATAATAGGTTACAAGATTTACTTACTATCTCTTTCTAAGAGCATACAACCTAAAAGATTGGAGTTATTTTGTTGACGCACACCCCGTTCACATTCTTTATGCTTGATCAAACATGTTTTGAAGCTACTCAAGACGAATTTCCAAGAAGAGTAGGAGAAGAAAGATCATATGAACTTAAAGTTTCAGCATAGTGGGAAAGAGTTACTCTAGAGGAAAAGAAGATCTCTCAAAAGGGATTCTAAGGTTTAAATTAATGAGAGAGGTAATTAGGGCTGAAAGTAGTGGTGAATTTATAATTCAATAGTTGTGAGATGTTAATAGGTTGCAATCCTTGAGGGATTAGGAAGTTTAGTCCAAATATGAAATTAGTTTCCAAATAAAACTGGCTTCTGTGTCGCTGGCCCAAAAGAGAAACAATTCCGCAATAAAAATTGGTTTTATGTTCATCATCTGCTTGCTCAAGCAGATGATAGTTTTGTAACTATACACAACAAACTTTCCAAGGCTAAAACTTTATTGTTTTATCTCTAATTGGTGCAATCTTAAAACCTATAAATATCTACTTGAAAAGAGTTTTCCACCAGTAGGTAGCTTGCCTGATCCAACATTTGGTTTGTGATATATGACTATTTTAATTCATATTATCCTATAAAAAAGTACTTCTATTTATATTTTTTCTTCAATTTCTTCACTTGACCTCGTCCGATGACTCATATGACAATCCATTCTAAAAAATATATAAAATTACAATTTAATGAACCTTGAATTTTATCCCACCTATAAATTAGCCAATATTAAAAAGGTTAAATATACCATTATCTATAGTAGATCCTGAACCTTGCATTGAAAAATACCCAAACAAGATCAAGTACAAATTCTTATTTGTCCATTTCCTACCATCCATGAATTTGGATAACAGGCGCACCTCTATGGAGCGTACCTTAATCATCAAGAGGGCAGTTTCGTCCACCAAAAAATCCAACCCAAGTAAAAGCTAATGGTAGTTTTGGTCCTTCCTTGACCCAAGTAAGAACAAGGTCCGTATGCAACTCTCCAACTTTCTTTTTCACCGGGTACCTACCCTTCTCTGGTCTGTGACACTCTCGAGTTTTCTTTTTCACCGGGTACCTACCCTTCTCCAAAGCATAAATAGACTAGGAGAACACTAGAGCTTGACTGCAATCCCACCAGTCATCTTTCGTAGTGAAGAAGCTAACATGGGGCTTCACCTGGTGGCACTGGCAAAGTTCAAGTTCATGGCCTTGGCCCATGGCCATGGCTCATCAGTCACGGCATTGGTGTGGCCATTTTTGCTTAAGATGCCTTTTGCAAGACGCATGTCTCATGCCTATACCGACATTGCCGCCTCTTCCTCCTTCTTCTTCTTCCGGTTGAGGCGGATATTCTTCGATGAAGAGCCGGTGCACAATGGCCAGAGGTGGGAGAGAGCTCTCCGGCTGTTGCGCGAGAGGGTGACTGATACTCGTCGGTACTCGACTGTGAACTCCAATGAGGACAGTTTGCATGCAGTCTCCATGATTGCACTGTAGGCACCTCTCCCTCTCTGTCTCATATGTGCTACTGAATTGTGCTACATTTTTGGATTCCGGGTTTCAAGATTTATCACTATGATGCTTTTTTTTTTTTTCATTAAGAGTGTGTTTCGATCTTCATATACCAAAAGAATGTAAATTAATTTTGTATAAATGAAAATTAATCATGCATTTGAATCACCTAAGTTACCTATAAGTCACAGTTATTTTTTCTTATTTTCATTTACCAATCACAAGTAAATATAGCTACAAGTGATTAATATAGGTGTAAACATGTTTTTTTTTAATTTATTGTATAAAATTTGGAATTCATCTCACTTAACTTCACATGACTAAAAAGCATGTTCTTGAAAACTCTGGCCATGAAAAAAAACCCATTCACAAGAAGCTTGTATTATTATTTTGTTAAAGGATACAATGGAAATGGATAGAGTTGTTTTGGCTTTCAGTTTCCCAACCACAGGCAACTGTGCTTTCCAAAACTTGATAGAGTCCTTATTGGACTTTGAAGAAGATTACAATTATGCCTCTTTTGTAAGTCTGGATCTGTGAGATGGATGTTCTTGAGATCTTTGCCAGGGTACACCTCATCTTACTTAAGTCTTAATTTATTATCTATTCTATATGATGGGGTTGATTCAGGTTAAAACACAGGCTTTGTGAACCTCTTTGGATGTCTAGCATGAGCTTGACATGAGTAGGCTCTTAGCTCAGCTTGGGTAGTTCTTTTTGAGTTGAAGGGAGGTAACATCACACACATGCTTGAATCGAAAAGATTGTTAAATCGATTTTTCTAATGTCCTGATAAATAAATCAGCTAACAGCTAACTTATTTGATCGAGAAACAAATCGAGTGACAATCTCTCCTGGAACTATATTTCCGTGAACAAAATGATAGTCAAATTTATTAGATTTTGTTCGTGGATGAAATATTGTATTGACAGACATGTACATAGCACTGATATTATCACATAACAATGTGATCGTACCAGGAATATGAAGGCTAATTGCATGAAGTAAATAAGTAAACAAGTGATTTCAGCAGTAGCTATTGTCATGAAATGATATTAGGCTTCCGCATAAGAACGACAGAAAATAGGCTATTTCTGTGAGCTCAAGGAGAAAAAATTAGCAACAAGGCGCACACAAAATTCAGTAGTAGATCTTTTGAGTGTCTAGACATCCAGAGCGATCAACATCAGATAATCATATAAAACAAGATTAGACTAAGAAAGAAACATAAATAAAAGGAAACAATGGCTTCAATTTAAGGAAGGATTTGTTTAAATCACCTTTAGTGGTAGATGTCCTAGTGTCCTTATCAAAGTCAATATATTTATATATACGTTCTCTTGCGTTCTCTGACCCCGCCTAGGGAAAGTAAAAGGTGGTTAAAACTTCACAATTTCCTAAGGGTTACTTTATGTGATTTCACAACGAATTTTATTTTATGCGATTTCACTTATTGTTTTTACTTTAGGCTCTACTAACATCTTTTTTCCCATTTCACTGTCTGTAACTATTCTCCCCCCATCTAGACATGAAACACCTAAACCCAATGAATTCCTAGGAATTAAATTGTTTTGGATTTTTGCTATAAAATTTTCATTTATTCCCAAAAATTCAAAGGAACCCACTTTACCATGAATTTCTTATCATGCATTGAATTGGATTTCAAGGTATTTAAATAACCATATTCAACATGAAATCATTATCTTTAAAATATAGAGCATAAATAAAATATAACTTGAGAAAAACTAGTAGGTGCGTGAGTGTTTTTTTTTATTGACCCCTTCCCATTTCAATAATTCTCAGACCTTAATGATTCTCTAGACCATATTTATAAAGGATTTGAATGCTTAATCAAAGAGATCTAAATATTATAAATCCATGGTGTTGTAATTATTAATTAGTATTTGAGTCACGACGGATGTGTCAGCACTATATATTTTCAATACATTTCATCCAGAACAACTGGTAGCATAAATCAGCTGTTATATTGCCCTAATCTCTTGCAAGCATGACACATAGTTGTCATATGTATTGGTCATTGCAATAGATATCAATATATAAATTTGAAATTAAGCATATTAATAGACACAGACAAAAAATACAAAATCATACTTCAACACAAAATCCCATTCCAAGAGTACTCATGTACCTTGCATTCATATATCCGAATCTAAACTCTATAAATCATATGACCCACCTGCAATTCTAGGTATAAAATGGTGAGTTCACTGGTTACCTTTGACAAAAAGGATGGAGAAGATGATTAAGATTGGGGCTTTGACGATTTAGGGTTTTGCAAAACCCCGATCTCATAAAAGAAAGCAAGGCCAAAGATTCCTAGTAAAAGCTCAACTGAGGCTAATAAGCTTGCATATTAGTAAAGAGATTGGCGAGATTGAAAGGGAGTGAAAACGATGAGGAGAGGAGCCATAGATGGTGAAATAGGAAAAAAAGACTCTAGTGGAATTTAAAGTTAAAATGATATGCAAAATTGCATAAAGTAACATTCCTTTCAAAATTCCATAAAGTAACCCTCGCGAAATTGCATAAAGTAATAATCCTTTTGAAATTTCATAAAGTTACCCTTGTGAAATCACATAAAGTAATCTTTACTAAATCATAAAGTTTCTGACCACTTTCCACATTTCATAGGTACACTCAGTACCAAAAATATGAAAAATTGTGTGGATAAATATATCGACCTTAGTAAGAATATAGGGATATCAACTACTAAAGATGACCGTACAAAAAAAAAACTCAATATTAACGATATGAGCAAGATCAACACAAGTAATTGTAAGATCCTAAAGAGAACTAACAATACTCTGATATACAGTTGTCTTATTAGGAAAGGGCAAAGAAAAATCACTAAGATGATGTTTAAGAACTGAAAGTCGATAAATGGCCTTTGATGCAAGCACGGAGGCAATTTCGAGGATGTAATGAGCATATTTGGACAGTGAAGTAAAAAACACAAAGAAAATGGTACAACTTCAATCCCTAAATATTGAGAGAACATAGATCTTTAAAGTTCAAAATGAATGAAAGATGAGAGTTGTATAATAATAAATTATTATTGTTAAATGCTAGCAATGATGACATCAACAACACAGACATGTAAAAAAGCAAGGCTTCTAGCTTGACGTACACACAATAAATAAAGATGAATCAACAAGCCATCAAAAGAAGCTAATACAATGAAAGAAAGGAGAAAAGCCATCAAACCAGGCTCTTGGAGTTTATTTCAAGCCGGCCATATAGAGTGTTCATTTTTTTTTTCTCTGTCTTTAATTGAAACACGAGATGGAACGGACGGCGCCTGGTGGAAGAAACCTTGGGTTGACCCATATAAACTGTTTGTTCTAGGCATTTTTAGCACCTCGTTAACAGACAAAATCATCCATCTATAACAATAAGAGTGAGAACTTGACACATTGTGGTGAGTTTAATGAGTGAGGTAAATGTTTCACTGAAATCAATATACCTTCAAGTTGAGTGTATCATTTAGTAATTAATCAAGCCTTAAAATGTTCAATCTTGCGATCCACACGTTATGTTTTGTTTCAAATTTCCAGTGGGATCCAATAACATTTTTAGTTTTAATTGTTTAGAACGCCTTCAACCAAAACCAATCCCCCCCCCCCCCCCCCCCCCCCCCCCGCGCGCGCCAGAGAGAGAGAGCTTGAATTTGGAAATCCCAACTGGTGCAGTACGAGATAGCAAGAACATCACCTATTAAAGCAGCACAGGCAAAAATCATTTGTTGCCAATGACGAACAAATTTCGTAACATGGATCGTGGCTATAAATTCTTACTTCATTAGTGGCACTATGTGTACTGTTTTTCGCATGATTTATATAGAATGATCCTTTACCTTTGTTAAAGTCATCTTATATATACCTTAATTACCCAAAGCTTTATTAGCATTTAAGCACAGTAAGAATAATTAAATTAGATTTCTAATTCTATTCATTTTATTTTAAAATGTCTATTAAAAATAATGCTATTACATAAGTATGGTGGGGGTATACAAAAATCGGTCGATCCGTTAAATCGTTTCGATTCGATCCGATCCGATCCGTAGTTTTTTCACCAATCGATGGTTAATGGATTGTTGATGGATTGAAAAAATCCTAATTTGTTAGTAATGGATTGGTAATAGATCTTACCTTTAATCAGCGAATTTAAACTAATCCAAACCATTGAAATAAAATATATATAAATATTAAAAGGTAACAATCTTTATTAATCATCAAGCTTTTTGTTACAAATAAGCTTAAGTGCAGGGGGTATATTGCAAAAAAATTCCTATCGTTGGTACTACCAATAGATTGAATGGTTTTAATCGATCCGAACTGTTAATCCACCATTTAGTTCGGATCGATTTTTAAGGGCGACAGATCGGTGACGGATTATAATACTGTCAATCCATAAATAACGGTTTGATGAAAGATTTGGCTCAATCTGATTTAATCCAAACCATATACACCCCTACATAAAGGGATGAAAAGGCTTAAAACCATTATAATGGCAATCAAATAAAAGGACCTTTTTTGTTATAAACATGGAAAGGTCAAAACCATTCATCAAATCCGGAAAAATGGATACTAACCACATGTTCTGTACACGTGATGAAACCAACCTGCCAAAACTAGCTTGGTGGTAATGATATCCATGCCTATAAATTACTATCTGGGGTTTGAGCTTGGTCGAAACCACTGGAAGTCAGTCGTGAAACGTGTCAATTAGTGTGGGGGCCTATTAAACGGAAGCCAACCATTTTTTTCACTTTGAGAGTGACAATACATGTGGTTTATGTAACCAGTTTTAATTTAAGTCTGCTTAGTGCCAAAGTTTCCTTCTAATTTTGGTAGTGGGACAAGATAGGAAAATAGATGTTCATGGCTATAAAGTGTAGATGACAATCAATACACGTGGTCATTGTGACCAGTTCGGATTTCATTCTGGTTAGTGACTCAAGTTCCCCTCTAAGTTTGGAAGAAGAATTATTGATACTATACAACCCAGGAAAAGAGTGGATTAGGTGTAAGGAACATCATGTGAATAGTTGTACATATTTTATGGGTGGGGTGGATTCTTCAAATCCGGCCTTTCCCATATCTTATTTCATATTTCTTTTTGGCCCATTAAATACCTATGATTTGATCCTAACATCAAAGGTCTGAATCAATAAATCCATCATTTCTATGTAGGAAAGTTAAAAACTCTAAACAAAAATAAAAGTTACCAGTAGAGGCACTATGTAACTTCTAAGTCCTAGCTAGAAGTCACGGTACTAGCTAGATCCCAAGGAAATAAAAATTTATCAAGATGTCTGAAGGATTTGGGGGTGCTCCCAAGTATGTAATTTTCTATATTACAAACAAACACACAATATACAGCGAAAAATAAAATAGAGCAAATAAACAAGCACCACAAGAAAACACAATTTTTACATAGAAACTCAATCAGCCAAAAAAAAAAAAAAAATTCACGAGTCCAAAATAGACCAATAATCAAGCACTATGAATCTTGCAATTACAAGATAATTACAACCTTATCAACTCTTCACAACCTAAGGATTGTAATTCCCTACACAGAATCATTCTACAACAACTTCACAACATTGATGCACCAGATCCATTCTTTGCTTGACTCCTCAAATAATCTTCCACAAGAGATGTAGAAGACTAGAATCTTTAGAATAAAGTTTCAGCATTTTTCTTTCTAATGGATGCTCTTAAGAAGAAGGGTGATCTATTTTCATTTAGGTTAAATGCACAATTATTCATTCAATTTCATCATTTCATTCATTTTACCTAAAAATTGGAATTTGCACAATTTTTACACATTTTCTATAGCAATTAAGAATGTTAGTAAGTTTTCTTCGAAGAGTCCTAGTTGGAGTAGAATTCTATCCGATGGGTCCCGCTTCAATGTAAGCTCTTTAGTATTTGATGGGTTTAATTAGAATATGCAGGAAATGAAATTTCTAGGACCTACAAAACAGTAGGGATGATTAGGGTCTCACCACTTGAAGATCCACACCTTTAAAGTTCATTTGCATGTGAACCCCACCTAAAGATCAGCTAATGCTTCCAAAAGCTTTTATCTTATCATATTGTGCAAAGAAATATTCTTCTGACTTGGCTAATAAGTTACAACTATTGAAAAATAGAGTCCCTTCCAAACTAGAATTCAAAATTCAATCTCATTTTTCTCCAGATAGCTTATCTTAAAATGACTATAACTCTTAATCTGGATGTTAGGTTGACGCAAATGACCCACTGTTGGAACATACTTTCAAATTAAATGTCTGTGGAGCCCAAGATTGCATAAATTAGAGCCAAAATGAGTTATGGGCGTAGAAAGTTTCATATACATTTTTAGGTCTGATTGCAATTGCATTTATACCATTAAAGTATAACTGCTGCACATTTTTCTAAGGAACTCATTCGAAGATAAGATAAGAATTCCATAAACTTCCACTTCATCTTATCTCCAAGATCTCTTTTACGTCAAGGGATAAACCCAATCAACAAGCAGTAGATCTTATCCCTTAGTCCACCAAAAAGAGGTCCAAATTCAATGAACCTGAGGAGCCAGAAAACTATGAAAGGACACCACCATAGAGGCTTCTCCTCATTTCCAGCCAGATCTGGAAATCTCAGATCTATTTCTTTCTCTCTTCTCCCCTTTTCTTCCCTCCATTAATTCCTGATTTTGTTTTAAAGGTATTCTTGGGCCTTATTCCAAAAAATAAAATGTAGAAGAGAGATTTTTGAGAGACCATTGTATAAGAGGAAGATATCAATGAAGTTACTTTTGAGGTTCTTTGTAATGGTGAGCTGAGTTTCTGATTGGAGCGAAAGATGAAGCTAAGTATTTTAATGTTCTAATTTACATTTATTATTCTGCTCTTTTTTTATTATCTCTGATTAATGTGCTTTTAAAAGATAATAATAGATCTATCTTCATGCCTAAGGCAAACCTCTGATTTATATTTATAACGAAGAAATTTCGATTATCTATACTTACTTTGATCGATTATAGTTAGATTTGTAGTTATCTTTGACAATCTATATTTAGTTTGATAGCTGATGCTTAGGATGCTCATTCTTTTATGAGGTGAAGGAGGTCTAAGGTATTAATTTTGTTTTTCTTAATTAAAATTGGTCTTTGCAATAATCAAATCATCTGGATTAGAAACATTGATTTGTTTTTTATTTGAGTTATTATGGGACAAAAAATAGAATAATTACATGATTATATTGATTATCTTACTTAGTGGATTCTGAATGCTCTGATTTATTTATTTTATTATTTTTTTTTACATTTTTTATTCACATATCATCAAGTTTCTCAATTTCTGCTGTTGATTTAGAAACTTCAGATTTTTAATTAAAAAGTTCAAATTTATTCATTATGGGATTGACCTGTATTTGTTACTGTCTCAATATGACAATTGAACACTTACAGTTTTAAGTACATTAATTAAATTCATGTCAACTTTTTGGTGCCATTGTCAGGGAGCCAATTCTAAATTTTTTTAATTAAATTTTATTTTTTAAAAATATTTCAGTCATATTTAGATTCACAAGCATATGTAGGATGCGTTAGTTTGCATCATCGACATAGCTTGATTTTGCATCATTAGTTTTAATGAGTTTGCTTTTCTGATTAAAATATTAAAAAAAGAATTTTTTGATATTTCTAATTTTTTTTATTTTTTTTCTTATTTATTGATTTTTTGGGATTTTTAATTAATTAAAAAAATTCTTTTAGATTTCTTTTAATTCCGAATTTTAGTAAGTTAAAAAAAAAGAAAAAGAAAAAAACTGATTTTTTAAAATTTTGAGTTTTGATTGGATTATGTTTTAATTCTTATGATTATATTAAAGTGTTTTGATTAACTTGTTAACTTTTGAATTTGAGTTAGTTAGAATTTTTAAAGTTGTTTAGATAAGTTAGAATTTCAAAATCTGAGAGTTGTGATTAGATAAGATTTGATCAATGTGGATAACTTGTCATTTTGAATAATAATCATATTTTGCAACTTGTTTAAATAAGATAGGTTAGAATTTCTAATTTTCTAGATTAGATTAGATTAGATTAGATAGGATTTTGATTTTGATTACTAACTTTGAATTCTCTTGTGATAGAGTTTGGATTAAATTTGTCATTTTTTGAATTTTTTTATCTCTTTTTTTTAGATTAGGATAAGATTGTAACTTCTAGATTAGGTTAGATTGAGTTTGGTTTTATTATTATCTTAGGTGATAAGATTTACTAATTTTTTAATTTCCTTTGGATAGGTTGCTTGCTGGAGAAGACTTGGATAGATTGCTTAGAGGAATAGGAAACTGCTGGATATAAGATTGCTCTCAAAATTCAAAATTTGAAAATAAAATTTTCTCTAAAGATAAGCTTGCAAGAAAATAACCCATGAATCTTTATCTACAAGTGGGCTTATGTGATTTAAACTTTTACAAATTCTAATTGCTTGCTTGGCACATAAATTATATTGAACTCACACACTTAGTTAAAGGCAAGCTACCCCAACAAGATAAGGACTGAATTTTATCACCAGATACTTACCTACCTAAGCCTAATAATTTCTCACTAGCACCTAACTTTAGTTAAAATCAAGTAAGAACGAGACCATATGACTTGAGCTTAGGAGGACAAAGACCATTGACGATTGCACCAGTTGCGCTCTTTGACTTAAGTTGATGCTTAAGAAAAGCCTTTGTTCCTGAGAGTGCGACAGCTTGTCAGTTTAGGGCACTGGTTGTTAAGTGGGTTCATCCTCACCACTTCTTTGTAGCCTACTTGGTCAACTGAGGTTTCATAAGACTGAATTGGAGGCCCGTGTATTTTCTTCACCAATTAAGAGCTGTTTAAGTAATCTAGGCTAACCCTATGACCTCTTTTATGCTAAATGGTTGTGCGTGATTGCTTGTGCATTACACTAGGACTATTAGGACCCTGCATATAAGTTATATTTAGTTTCTTTCGTTTGTTAAAAAACTCAAAAAAGAAAACCGCCAACCTTTTCATCTTACATCATGAACCAATGGAAATACATGGACACGGGATTTGGGGGGGTGGGGGGCGGTGGTGTGGGGGAGGTGGAACCAATAATTATGATCATCCATTAAATAACATGGTTGGATTTTTTGGATATAATGGGCAATCCAATGGGTAAAAAATTGATATCGATCAGCCGATAAGGGTCTCACATGATTACTCATATCCTACACAATCATTCACTATTAATATAGACATGTGGGGAAATGGCTAATATGTCTAATCCAAGTTGGCACAATTACTCTCCTTACAATTGGGAAAATGGCTCCGTTATGGATCAAGAGTATTATCCCTATGAATTTACTCTGCATGAGTTGTATGAGTATCCCTCTCAGAATATGCCATATGCACTCCTATATTCATGGTCATATATACTTAACCACTTTTCACCTGAGTGGACATATGAACCAGCACTAGCATTGGAGGAATCTTTGGAGGAGTTTTTTTTTTATGATCAGATAAAATACACAATCCATGCAAACCAACATCACCGCTATGAAAGCCTAAAAATGCAAGCCTTAGAAAGACTAAACTCAATTAGTTTACTTGGAGAAAAAATAAATGACTTCCTTAGAGGTGAAGTAGAATTTCAAAGAAATGATCCAACAATTATTGAAAATCCTACATATATGGATCACACAAATACAATTTGGATATCTGATGATGATAATGAGCTTGTGAATGCAAGTGTGATGGTTGAGTCGGACTCTGACCGATATGAGCCTGTCACACCAATGCCCCTACAGCTTACCCAAATTAATCATGATTTTGAGGATTCAATCATTTTGGATTGTCCATATTACGAGATTCCGTATGAGCTACTATTGGATGATCTAATTTTGTGTGTTCTTGAAAATGAGATACTTATATCTGAAAAGAATGATGTGGCAATGAATGTACAACTAGATGAGCTTATTTTTAATGAAATTGTCGATCCAAGTCTTGAGTTCCATAAATTGCCTAAAGACAAGGAAACTCATTGTTTAGAAATCTTTTTAGAATTTGAGGAAATTGGCCCAATTAAGAGCCCCAAGTATGAAATTTGACTACACACGACTTTGTTTACAGTTTCAATTCAAGTGGTTGTTGCTAACATTTGTATACCCTTGCCAAAGGAAATTGGAAAAATCAATCTTATGAAAATATTGGCACGGGAGGGCCAAATACCACCCCGTTTCTCATTGCTACCTCCTTTCTTAAAACTCAAAGATCTATTCTTAGGGGAGGAGGATAAATTCTTCATGGTGGTATTTTCTCGACCAAATCACAGGGAACATGTGGTCATTGTGTTCATTGGGCCCCATATACTCATGGTTACATCATTTTCAATACTTCTTGTAAATTGTGTAAGGAAAATTTTATTTGGGATCTGGGGGAATTCCAAGCTTTAAATCCCATCGTATATATTTTTATTTTCTTTTTAGCATAGATTTTGTTCATGTTAGTAGGATAGCTTTTTTTCTTTTCATTAGGTGCGTACTTTTGTATTTCCCTCCATCATTTAATTATTCCTCATGTCATTTCATTTATTTAGGTGTTGCATTCCATGCCTAACATCGAAGACGATGTTTAGTTTAGGTTTGGTTGTGTGGTGGGGGGGGGGGGGGGGGGTGGGTGTGGCTCAACAAGCATGCTTGTCCATTTTTAAGCAAACATTTTTCACTGTTTCTCTTTATTCTTAGTCTTTCGGAAAAATTTTCAATTGTTTTTTGGAATTTTGTCTCAATTTTCACAAAAAAAAAAAAATAGAGTTTGGACCTTAGAAAGAAATGAAATAGGATGCTATGGATTAGAAAACCATTGACTAAAATCAAAGAAATTTGGTTTGAGATGGGTTATATTAGTAGGCAAAACAATAATTTCTTGCTAAGGCGATCAATTCATCTAGGAATTTGACATTAAAAGACCCCCATGTCGGTCTAGGGTGGACTAGTTTAGGTTGCAGTTTCTTTTATGTCATAGGTTATTTTATTTATTTTTCCAAAAAAAAGGAATTCAGGAAAAGAAATTTTTTTCACTGAATTGAAGCAAACTGAAACTATATAAAGAATTTGGAATTTTCATACTTTTGGAAGGAAGTAAAATGAAAGTCTGTTTTTTTTTTCTGAATCAAGAAGTCTATCAGAGAATTACCTAAATTTGTTCCCATAATATACACTTTACATTTTCCAACATTTGGATAAGAAACTAAAATGATTACTTTTAAAATTTCTCCGAAGGATTCGATGAGAATTTGATATTTAGTTCATAAATATTTTTCTCTCCTGGTTCGTCAAGGGGAATTAATTCAGGCAAATTAGAAAAGGCTACCTTTTGTTTGGGGATTGAAGCGCTTCTCCTTATTCTTTTGCTAAAACAAGGTGTTATTACCGAGTAAGTAGTAAATGAGAAGAATAATATTTTGTGACTAGTTTGGATTCGTAGGCTTTTTGACTCGAGCTAGTAAGCCTACAGAGATATGTGCATACCTAGTTCCCTAAAGCCATTTAGTTTGGGAGTCATTGGCCTAATACTTGTTACATTGGTTAATTCAAAAGTTTAAGGGACCTAGGCATTGCACAGTCAAATGTGATAAAAAAAGGTGTTTATGTGTGTTTAAAAAAAAATGGAGAGGAATGGGGAAGTTCTTCGGCCCTTAACAACAGTATGAAGCCATTATAGTAGCCTTGATAAGAAGAAATTTATTTTGGCTGAATTTTTGGGAGATCGAACAATTTAAAGGAAAATTCTGGTTAAGTGGCATTGGTGTAAAATATCTGAAACTAATAATAATGTATACATTTTTCACCACGCACACAAGTCATGGTATGAATTTGAGAAATTTTTGGAAAATAAAATAGTGGACTGGATTTTGAAAAGTTTGAATTTTCAATCATTCCAGATTTCGAAAGTGTTTGATAGGAGTGGATTTTCTTTTGAGAAGTTTCTTTTACCATTGCTGATTTTGAAAAAAAAAATTCGTAGGTAGATTCATTGCAAACCCTCAGAAGGCATAACTCATTCACTAGGGGGAACCTAAGAGTTTAAAGGCTTATTACATATGTTAAATGCAACCAAAAGTACCAACAAAAGTGGTTTTGTTTTCATACTTACTTGTTATCTTAGATTAGGTCAAAGAACTTCCAACTTTTCGTATGTAACTTTTGCTAAGTGAAATGCTAGTTGGGAATGTGTTAAGTTTAAGAATTTGCATCATTTATGCATCATTTAAATGTGGATTAGGGACTTAATTAGGTGTCACGACCCGAGCCCAGAAATCGGGGGTTAGCGAAAAGCTAAACCAGTGACACACGTACTCCCGTGCACGTGCATCCAAACCCAGTCCAGATGCACACACACAAGGGATCTAACACGTGCGAACTAAGCGTACGCGGAAGCTGTACATATCATAGCAAGCAACAAAGGAAAATAATAGCGGAAGCCAAAACAAATGCGGAACGAAAAAGACAAGGATAAATACCATACTGGAAACCAAATACAAGTCTGAGTACACGACAAAATCAAGATGTACAATTATACAGAGTATAGAGTCCAAAGTCCAAAGTGCCCGATAACAAAATCTCCAAAAACAAAACTCAAAACAGAAGGCCACGGAAGATATGCATGTACGCACTCGGCAGAGGTGATCAGGCCCACTCTGCCAAACCGGAGGGTGCCTCTACACTCGGCCCTGCAGCCTCCTCGACCGCCGGGGAGCTGGGCAAGGGATCTGTGCCTGCAACACCACAGACAACACAAATGAATACAACGATCCAGCAAATACAAGTAACAGGGATGAAACACTCATAGTATCAAGTTGAATAATGACAGAATAGAAGTTACAGAGTTTCATCTTAGTATGCTAAGCAAATCGTGCATAGAAGTAAAGCATGAGATGTGGATCAAAGCATAGAAATACTGAACTAAGTGGCTACTACGTTAACCATATTCTCTCCAATAGAGAGCAAAGCAAAGCAAAGCAGAGGAGAACACCACTGACCGGGCCAAGGGTACAAGTGGGTCTCGGTTTCCTCGGTTCCGGGGTCCCAAGACAAAGCGACACTGCAGTGATACAGAGATACAGAGATCTAAGCCAGAGGTAACCCCGTCGGGCATCCTAGGGCTGAGGCTGAGTAGAGCCAGACTAATACCAATCAAATCAAATCTCAAAAGAAGGGAGATTATCCACTTTGGACTCACCGATGGCAAAGACCGGATCTTATCCTCACGTATTAACCTCTGGGCAGAGCCACCAGGGAATACCCAATAGATCGGAGATATACAAAGCCAGAGATATACAAAGCATAGTCAAAATACCGATCATGGCATAGATTAAGTCAAAGCACAGCATAGATCAAAGCATAGTGCAGATCGAAGAATAAAACAGATATACAGGACGAAAACAAAATGACCTCGTAATACATAAACATAGATTTGCAGAACAGAGGGTAAAACTGTAAACAATATGCAATGCATCTCAGATTAATACGGAATCAAGGGTCATTACAAGCCAATACTAATCTAGTTGCTCACTGTCACTAACCGTGCATGTTGATGTAGTTTTAAGTTATTCAATGTACCGTTGCCTTCAAAGTGTTGCAATGTAATCTTTGCGTGCACCGAAGTCCCTTAAACCAACACCCATGGAGAGGTGCTTAACAGTAAATCAACGCTCACATGAATAAGTCACAGCCTAATAGACTAGTCATGCGATCCAAAGCATCCATTGGGCCGGTTTACATGGGTGGTTATCCTGTATTCGAGCCCTACAAGTCTCACCATTATTCTAGTGATATTTCAGGATTGCCATGCCTACGGTTTAGCCATGAGAGACCTATGGTTGAGGGAAGACATCTTACGCGCTCGTCGTAATATGCGCTACGGCTTAACCGTGGTTCCATTAAAACACAACTAAACTGGTCATCTTCCACCTCTGATCTGATACCTTTTTCGGCTGAGCTACGGTCAGTATACGGCTTAGCCGTAGACCAATCCACGGTTTAGCCGTAGCCACACCGTAGGAGTACTGTATCGGGAAAGTTTCGACTGATCAGAGATTTAATTCACGGCTGGGTTACGGTTGGGTCACGGCTAGCTTACGGCTCAGCCGTAGAACAATTTACGGCTTAGCCGTAGCCTAGCCGTAGAACAAAATTCAAATTTCAAATCTCTGGAGTTTGAGCCGTAGAAAGTTACGGCTTAGCCGTACAATACAGAAGCGAATTCGGGTTGAGTACAGAAACGGGAATTTGGTACAGAACTGTTTCAAAACAAGCTCAATTGATCTCTACATCTTGGAAACTGGCTGTAAAACCTTTTGTACAAAGATTAAGATGGAATCAAAGCAATCAAACAAAACACCCATATGTGTTAAACAATCCTGTACTTATACTTGCCTCAAAACTCTGTCAATCCACTGAATCAAGCTCAAAATCAACTAAAATCAAAGCAAATCAAAGAAATAACCCATGCATGAGATGAAGACACAGAAATCAGAGAAGGAGAGATGCAATTGGAGAAGAAGAAGAAAGAGTTACAGAGAACCCACTTACCAAGCCACAGACAAAGATGAGAGGAGGGAAAGAACCCAACCAAACGGAGAGTAGCAAAACCCAATCGAAAGAGAGAGAGAGAAAACAGAAGTGAAGAGGGAGAGAAAAATGGACGTGGAGCTCTCTGAAGCCGGTTGCATGCAACGTATCAAACGAAGTGGGCAGGGGAAAGACATCTGGAGCTAACTCATATATATATAGTTTTGGAAGTTAAGTCAAAGTCCAAAGAGGATAAACTATTTACAGTTTAAGTCACACGAAGGTCCAACTTCTCCAATTGACTCCGAAAGGGTCTGAGACAGTTACGGAAAATAACGAGCTCAACAAAATACAAGTGCTAACACCAAGATGATGCAAAGATGATGTAAGCAAAGCAAAAGCAAAATTACGAAAAAGGGCTTAGAACTACCTATCTCAGGTCAAATGTTACTCAACTACCTATCCAAGACCCAAAACCAAGTCCGAAAGAATAAAACAACAGAAACACACACTAATGAGCCACTAATCCGGCTCAAAGAGGATCGGAGTGTTGTATTAGGTTAAATACATTATTATTCATCCAATTTCATCATTTCATGTATTTGCACCTGAAAATTGGAATTTGCATAATTGTTACACCTTTTCTATATTAATTCAAAATGTTTGCGATTTTTATCCGAAAAGTCCCAGTTGGGGTAGAACTCTATTAATCGTGTTTGAAAAATGATGTGAAAACGTGTAACATATTCGAGTCCAACATTTATGCACTTCAAGTGTTTAAGAAGAATGGGAATTAACTACAGTTCATCATTAAATTCCCTTTTATTTACATGGGTTCAAATGCCCTAACCGCGGGGATGCACGTTGTTTACATATTTTTAAAAAGTTTACAACCTTTCCCTTAAATCTCAGATGTGATCCAAATTTGGAAAATACAAGAAAATATACAAAAAATGGGGAAAAATGCAAAAAGGAAGAAAACTATGGGAGTGACCATGGGTCAAGGTCACTGGGCCCCTGCTAGTGACCATGGTTCACGGTCACTGAGATTCTGCCAATGATCGTGGCCACGGTCATTGGCAGACAGTGACCAAAAAGTCACTGTTTTGCCCATTGTTTTACACTGTTTCTTCTTTGTAACTTCTTCAAAGTGTAGGAGCTTGTTTCCTTTGAATTTTGAGTGTTGAATGGCCACCACAAGTGCTTGATTTAGCCATGGAATCGACTTAAACCTTTGATAATCATCACTTTTAGGTTTACGGACTGTTTTTATACAAATTCGAAAAGGGCATCGTATGAAGCCAAAGTTGTGTCATTTTGACCCTATGATTTTCAAGGGTTAGAATAAAGCCTAAAGAGGCTTGTTCATAACTTCCGGTGTGACCCAAGACCCTTCCCAAGTGAGAAATCAAAGGAAAAAGATGTCATTTAAGTGGCCTTTGCATATGCCTTCCTTGAGTGAAATGTATGTGTCTTCCTCTCCTCTGCAATATTTCTCGCCTTGAATTGGTGAGAATCAGAAGAAGAAGTATGCCGGAGTAGTGAAGAATGACTTGTGGCTTGCTTGGAGTTGCTTCAAACTTCTGGAATTCAATTCAGGAACTCGCACTTGCTCTTTCCCTTCCCTTTCCTCTTTGTCCATGTGTTAAACCTCCTTTTTTATAGACTTTAGCAGTAGTTTGGGGAGTTATGGGGAGTTAAAAGGAGTTACAAGAAGTTAAGCTTCAAAATTAAGTGGAGGCAACTGCCAAAAACTGCAGGAACTGCTCCACAGGTGTCAGTGACCGCAGCCACGGTCACTCCCAAGGCCGATTTTTGGACTTTTGCATATGTGACTCTTTTTAGCTAGTTTGGGGCTCGAACGATGTCCAATCTTTATGAAACTAGGAGGGATGCTTCTTGACACTAGTGTGTCATAGAAGTTTCAGCTCGTTTTGACCATCTGAAGTTGGTCAACTCCCTCGTTGATCGGGCGGCGGTCACTCCCAAGGCCCATTCTGGACTTTTGCATATGTGACTCTTTTTCACTTATTTAGGGCCCGAACGATGTTCAATCTTTGCGAAACCTGGAGGGATGCTTCTTGGCAGTATTTTGACTGTGTCATAGAAGTTTTAGATCATTTTGACCATCTGAAGTTGGTCAACTCCCTTGTTGATCGGGCCGTGGTCACTCCCAAGGCCTATTTTTGAACTTTTGCATTTGTGACCTGTTTTCACCTATTTGGGGCCCGAACGATGTCCAATCTTCACGAAACTTGAAGGGTGCTTCTTGGCACTATTTTAAGTGTGTCATAGAAGTTTTAGCTCATTTTGACTATCTGAAGTTGGTCAACTCCCTCGTTGATAGGGCTACGGTCACTCCAAAGACTCATTTTTGGACTTTTGCATATGTGACTCGTTTTGGCCTGTTTGGGCCCGAACGATGTTCAATCCTTACGAAACTTGGAGGATGCTTTTTGGCACTATTTTGAGTGTTTCATAAAAGTTCAGCTCGTTTTGACCATCTGAAGTTGGTCAACTCCCTCATTCATTGGGCCGCGATCACTCCCTAGGCCCATTTTTGGACTTTTGCATATGTGATTCGTTTTCGCCTGTTTGGGGCCAGAATGATGTCCATCTTCATGAAACTTGGAGGGATGCTTTTGGAGTGTGTCAGAGAAGTTTCAGCTCATTTTGACCATCTGAAGTTGGTCAACTCCCTCGTTTATTTGGCCGTAGTCACTCCTGAGGCTCATTTTTGAACTTTTGCATATGTGACACGTTTTCTCTTGTTTGGGGCCCGAACGATGTCTAATCTTCATAACTTGGAGGGATGCTTATTGACACTATTTTGAGTATGTCATATAAGTCTCAGCCCGTTTTGACCTTTTGAAATTGGTCAACTCCTCTGTTGACTTTTCATGAAAATGGGCCCTTGTTTCAGCTGTTTGAGGCCCAATTGAGCTTGGTTTGATTTGAAACTTGGAGGGACTAATGTCAGGATCATCTTGGAGTGTCTATCTAAATTTTATGCATTTTGGATTTGGAATAGTAGGACTTCGAAAAGTGACCTATTTGTTGAATGTTCCAAGTTATTATTTACCCCACATTGAAGGTAGTTAGCTTGTTTTCTACCCAAGTGATGTTCAATTGAGTTAAAACTTTGGAGAATTAACTTTGAACATATTTTGAATCTCTATTCCAAATTCTGTTGGCTTTTCCCTCTTGGAAGTAGGATTTTGATCAGTGACCTCCATGGCTCGGGGGTTATTGACTTTTGAGCTAACATGCAGTGAAAGTGGGATCAAACGAAATCCGTTTAACTTGAAAACTTACAAAACCTCTTTGGAGTATGACTAAAGCTTTGTGCCCGATTTTCACTGATTTTGGATGTCGGGAATCAGGACTTTGGCCAGTGACCCCATGGCTTAGGGGTTGTTGACCCAAAGTTGACATGTTTGTAGATTTTAGGCCAATTGATGTCCGTTTGACCTAAAAATTTGAAAAATCTCCCTTGAGCATAATTTGGGCTTCCTCTGAGAGTTTTAAATAATTTGATCCTCAAGAGGTGTCAATTTTCACAGTGACCCCCAAGGAGCTAGCAAACGATCACTGAAGCTTGGTTTGAGTTGAGATGAAGTCCAAATGGTTTGAAACTTTGAAACACCATTCCCAAGATGCTTGTAACACTCCGATCCCCTTTGAGCCGGATTAGTGGCTCATTAGTGTGTGTTTTGTTTTGTTTATTTCTTTTGGACTTGTTTTGGGTCATGGATAGGTAGTTGAGCAACCTTTGACCTGGAATAGGTAGTTCTAAGCCTTTTTTCGTAATTTTGCTTTTGCTTTGCTCATATCATCTTTGCATCATCTTGGTGTCAGCATATGTATTTCGTTGAGCTCGACAATTTCCGTAACTGTGTCAGATCCGTTTGGAGTCAATTGGAGAAGTTAGACCTTCGTGTGACTTGAACTGTAATTAGCATAAACTCTTCGGACTTTGACCTAAACTACAAAACCTATATAAATGAGTCACTCTCCAGGTGTCTCTCTCTCTTGCTCCATTTCATTTGATCGTTGCATGCAAGAGGAATTCCAGGGAAGCTCTCCACGTTCTCTCTCTCTCTCTTCTTTCCTTCTCTTGCTCGAGTGTAGATTGGGATTCTTGTTTTGAATTGGGTTTCTTCTTCTCTCATCTCTGTGCTTAGTCTCTGTCTGTGGCTTTGGTGGTAAGTGGGTTCTCTCCCAACTCTCCTTTCTTCTTCTCCAATTTCAGCTCTCTTCTGTGTTGATGTGTCTTCATCTCATGCATGGTGTATTGCTTTGATTTGTTTTGATTTTTAGTTGCTTTGGAGCTTGATTCAGAGGATTTGTCAGATTTGAGGCAAGTATAAGTATAGGCTTTGATAACACATATGGGTGTTTTGTTTGATGGCTTTGATTTCTTCTATTCTTTGTCTAGCATGTTTTACAGCCACAATTTGAGAATTTGGAACCTCTGTAGCTTGTTTGGAGATGTTTCTGTGTCAAATTTCAGTTTCTGTACTCAGCCCGAATTCGTCTCTGTATTGTACGGCTAAGCCGTAAGTTTCTACGGCTCACATTCCAGAGCCTTGAAATTTCAGTTTTGCTCTACGGCTAGGCTACGGCTAAGCCGTAAATTGTCCTACGGCTGAGCCGTAAGCTAGCCGTGACCCAAACCGTATCCCAGCCGTGGAATTAAATCTCTGATCAGTCGAAACTTTTCTGATATCAGTGTTCTTACGGTGAGGCTACGGCTAAGCCGTGATGGTTTACGGCTAAGCCGTGGACTCCACCGTAGCTCAGCCGTGAGATGTATCAGATCAGAGGTGGAAAAGCTGACAGTTTAGCCGTGTTCTGAAGGGAACCACGGCTAAGCCGTAGTGCATATTGCGGCTACGCCGTAGGATGCCACGGCTAAGCCGTAGGTCACCCATGGCTAAACCGTAAGACCTGTTAAATATCAGTTAAACTTAGGCTAATGGTGTGACCTTGTAGGGCTCAAATACAGGTTAACCATACCCGTAAACCGGCCCAAATGGATTCTTTGGAGCGCATGAATAGTCTGTTAGGCTGTGACTTATTCATGTGAGTGTTGCTCATTGTTAAGCACCTCCCCATGGGTGTTGGTTTAAGGGACTTCGATGCACATAAGGATTATATTGCAACACTAGGATGGCAACGGTGCATCGAATAACTTAAAACTACATCAACATGCACGGTTAGTGATAGTGATGCAACTAGATTAGACTTGGCTTGTAATGAACCTTGATTCCGTATTAATCTAAGATGCATTTCATATTGTTTATAGTTTTGCCCTCTGCTCTGTTAATCTATGTATGCATTTCCTCAGTCATTTTGCTTTCGTTCTGTATATCTGTATCATTCTTTGTTCGGCACTAAGTTCTGATCTATGCTGTGCTTTGATTTAACCTATGTTCTAATCTGTAATTCGACTATGCTTTGTATATTCTCTGGCTTTGTATATCTCTGATTTTTGGGTATTCCCTGGTGGCTCTGCCCAGAGGTTAATACGTGAGGATAAGATCCGGTCCTTGTCATCGGTGAGTCCAAAGCGGATAATCTCCTTTCTTTAGCTTTGATTTGATTGGTATTAGTCTGGCTCTACTCAGCCTCAGCCCTAGGATACCCGACGGGGTTACCTCTGGCGTAGATCTCTGTATCTCTGTTTTAACTGCAGTGTTGCTTTGTCTTGGGACCCCGGAACCCAGGAAACCGAGACCCGTTGTACCTTTGGCCTGGACAGCGGTGTTCTCCTCTGCTCTGCTCTGCTCTGCTCTCTTTTGGAGAGAACATGGTTAACGTAGTAGCCAACTAGTTCAGTATTCTATGTTTTGATTCCATTATCATGTTTTACTCCTATGCACGATTTGCTTAGCATACTAAGATGGACTCTGTATTTAATCTTCTGTCCCTATTTCATTTCGCTTTGATACTATGCGTGTTTCTTTCCTGTTACTTATATTTGCTGGATCGTTGTATTCATTTGTGTTGTCTGTGGTGTTGCAGGCACAGATACCTTGCCCAGCTCCCCGGCGGTCGAGGAGGCTGCAGGGGCGAGTGTAGAGGCACCCTCCGGTCTGGCAGAGTGGGCCTGATCACTTCTGCCAAGTGCGTGCATGCATACCAGTGGCTTTTATTTTGCATTTTGGTTTTTGAGAGCTTGTATTTGGACTTTGGACTTTGGACTTGTATTCTGTATATTTTGTGTATATTGATTTTGGTGTGTATTCGGTTTTATCTCAGTGTATTTGTCTTTGTCTTTTCCGTTTCGTATTTGTTTTAGCTTCCGCTATTTTATTTTTTCTTTGTTGCTTGCTATGATATGTACAGCTTCCGCGTACGCTTAGTTCGCACGTGTTAGATCCCTTGTGTGCGTGCATCTGGACTGGGTTTGGGTGCACGTGCACGGGAGTACGTGTGTCACCGGTTTAGCTTTTCGCTAACCCCCGAATTCTGGGCTCGGGTCGTGACATACGTATTGTATGGTATCAGAGCATGCTAGTTATAAGCATGTAGGCATCTAAGATCGTGGTGAGATGACGATATCAACTATTTGACTCGAGGTCTCATATGTTGATTTGGGGTTTGACTAACTCAGGGCATTTTATATTTGTGTGTTGTGTTTCTTTTCCTTTTATAGGATGGCATCAGGATCAGGATCTAGGGATGAGAATCAACAGGGCCATAACGGTGATAGTGGATCAGTACCCCCACACATCAGTAGTGAGGAGCGCATGATGATGATGATGCAGTCTATGCAGTCATTACAGGCACAGATGGCATCCATGGTAGATAGGCAGAGTCAGGCTGCTGCAGTAGCATCACCTCATGTAGATCAGCAGGTGATTTTCCAGCCTAAGGAATCAGATCCTAATGCTCTTTTCGACAAGTTCCGTAAGCGAGGGGCGACCGAGTTTCATGGGATAGAGGATGCATTGCAGGCGGAGCAATGGTTGGAGCAGACTGAAGAGCTATTTGATACGATTGTGTGCAGTAACAAGCAGAAGGTAGTTCTCACAGCCTCTATGCTTCGGAGTGTAGCCAAGACATGGTGGAGGAGTGTTAAGACCTCATTCCAGACTATGCCCAGTGCCACAGTTTGGGAGACCTTCAAGCAGCAATTCCGTCGGAAGTTCATGCCTCTCCATATTCAGCGAGCCAAGGAAGTGGAATTCTTCAACCTTCAGCAGAGACAGATGCCAGTTGCGGATTATGTACACAAGTTTACAGAGTTGTCCCACTTCGCAGAGGATATGGTGAACACGGAGCATAAGAAGGTGACTCGCTTCGTCAACGGCCTGAATCCGAGACACAAACGCCACGTGGTTGCTTGTATGTGGCCGGCTACCTTGGATGACGCTATTGACAGGGCTTATGATGCAGAGGCCATCTTTGAGGAGGAGCGAACAGAGGCTAAGAGGGCAGCAGGTTTCAGTGGCAGAAGTCAGTTCCAGAAGAAGTTCAAGGGTAAGCAGGGCAGTTCGAGCAGTGCTCAGGGGATTTGCGGTCACTGTGGGAAGGATCACCCCACCGACAGATGTTGGAGGAAGAGTGGGGCTTGTTTCGGGTGTGGCTCTACGGACCACAGGCGGGCCCAATGCCCGAAGTTTCAGTCCTCTCCACAGACGAGACAGACAGGACCTACAGCACAGGGCAGATCTCAGCCAGCTCGCCCAGGTCAGAAGCCGAATCGCCAGACAGCCCGAGCCTATGCTGCTACGCATGAGGGCGCGGAGGAGGCCACGGTAGTGGAAGGTAAAATTTTAATTTCCGATGCAGAAGCTTTAGCTTTATTTGACTCCGGGTCTACGCGTTCGTACGTAGCACCCCATTTTGCTGTGCAGCTTCGACAGCGACCCACACCACTTCCATACTTGTTGCTAGTATCCACTCCGGTTGGTAAGCGGGTGGAGTGCAGTGTGTTTTACCCTCAGTGTGATGTGCGGATAGCTGGTCATCAGCTCCCAGTAGACCTCGTGTTGCTCACGACACTGGATTTTGATGTGATTCTTGGTATGGACTGGCTTGCGAGATATCATGCGTGTATCAATTGCTACAGCAAGGCTATCTACTTTGATTTGGGCAGCGGATTCCGATTTGAGGGCAGCCAGATGAAGTGCCCAAGACGTGTGATCTCTGCTTGTAAGGCAGACAGGATGCTTCGTAGGGGATGTGAGGGATTTCTTGCATTCATTTCAGAAAAGAAAGATCGGCGACAGCTCAGTGAGATTCCAGTAGTCAGCGAGTTTCCGGATGTCTTTCCGGAGGATGTGCCAGAGTTGCCACCAGTTCGGGAGGTAGAATTTGCTATTGACGTGGTACCAGGTACAGCACCTATCAGTAGAGCTCCATATCGTATGGCACCTGCAGAGTTGTTGGAATTGAAGAAACAGTTGCAGGATCTGTTGGATAAAGGGTTCATACGCCCCAGTGTTTCACCTTGGGGAGCTCCTGTTTTGTTCGTCAAGAAGAAGGATGGCAGTTTCCGGATGTGCATTGATTATAGGCAGTTGAACAAAGTGACTATCAAGAACAAGTATCCATTGCCTAGGATTGATGAGTTGTTCGATCAGCTTCAGGGTGCAGCTCACTTCTCTAAGATTGACTTGAGGTCAGGATATCACCAGCTCAGGGTGAAGGATGAAGATGTTCCTAAGACAGCTTTCAGGACTCGGTATGGACACTACGAGTTCCTTGTCATGCCATTTGGTTTGACGAACGCACCCGCAGCTTTTATGGCGTTGATGAACAGGGTGTTTACTTCCTTCTTGGACCAGTTCGTTGTGGTTTTCATAGATGACATATTGGTCTATTCGAAGACTGCTGAGGAACATACAGACCATCTGAGGAAGGCATTGCAGCTGCTTCGAGATCACAAGTTGTATGCAAAGTTGGCTAAATGTGATTTCTGGCTAGAGCAAGTTGCATTTTTGGGACATAAGATTTCTCGAGAGGGATTGATGGTGGATCCGGCTAAGATAGAAGCAGTAGTCCATTGGCCCCGTCCTAGATCAGTGACAGAGATTCGGAGTTTTCTGGGCTTGGCGGGATATTACCGCAGGTTTGTGCAGGATTTCTCGAAGATCTCAGCCCCGTTGACTCAGTTGACTCGGAAAAGGGTCCCGTATGAGTGGACAGAGAAATGTGAGCGTAGTTTTCAGTTGCTGAAGGAAAAGCTCACTACGGCGCCAGTGTTGACTCTCCCGAATGGTAGTGAGGGATTCATGATTTACTCAGATGCCTCTAGAGTTGGACTAGGCTGTGTACTGATGCAGAATCAGAAGGTGATTGCCTATGGATCTAGACAGTTGAAAGAACATGAGAAGAACTATGCCACACATGACTTGGAGTTAGCAGCCATTGTATTTGCATTGAAGTTGTGGCGACATTACCTGTACGGTGTGAAGTTTGAGGTCCATTCCGATCATCACAGTCTGCAGTACTTGTTTGATCAGCATGACTTGAATATGAGGCAGCGAAGATGGTTGGAGTTCATCAAAGATTACGACTTTCCGATCAAGTACCACCCAGGCAAGGGCAATGTAGTTGCAGATGCACTTAGCAGGAGGACAGACAGTCTTCAGGTGTTGGCAGGATTTTATATGCTTGTGCGTGATCAGCCTGTTGAGGTTCAGATGGTAGGTGGATTGGTGACATTAGCTACTACCGTCGTGTTTCAGCCTGAGGTGATTCAGCAGATCAAGGATCGCCAGTTTGAGGACCCCCTCCTGGTGAAGTTCAGAGATCGGATTGCAGATCGACCGGATTTCAGCGTGGTGGATGGAGTTTTGTACTTCAGGAACAGATTGTGTGTTCCCGCTGTGGATGAGTTGAAAGAGAAATTGATGACAGATGCGCACGATGCCCGATATGCGATGCATCCCGGGAGTACGAAGATGTACCGGAACTTGAAGGATAGATTTTGGTGGAACAATATGAAGCGGGAGATCGCAGGGTTCGTAGCTCGATGTTTGACCTGTCAGAGGGTAAAAGCTGATCATCAGCGACCTCCAGGATCATTGCATCCATTGCACACCCCGCAGTGGAAGTGGGAGCACATTACTATGGATTTTGTTTCCGGTTTTCCGCCGACCAGTAGAAAGAATAATGCGATCTGGGTCATAGTGGACAGATTGACCAAGTCAGCGCATTTCCTTCCGTTCAAGAAAGGGATGACATTCACGGAGATGGCCAGGAAGTTTGTTGACGAGATAGTCAGATTGCATGGTACCCCAGTATCGATTGTGTCAGATCGCGACAGTCGTTTTGTATCTTCATTCTGGAGAGCATTTCAGGAAGCTATGGGTACGAAGCTGAGTTTTAGTACGGCATACCACCCCCAGACTGATGGACAGTCGGAGCGTACCATTCAGACGTTGGAGGATATGCTCAGAGCTAGTGTGCTGAACTTTGAGAAGGAATGGGATATGCATTTGGCATTATGTGAGTTTGCTTACAACAACAGCTTCCATGAGAGTATTGGTATGGCACCTTATGAGGCTCTATACGGACGCAAGTGCAGGACCCCAGTGTGCTGGGAAGAAGTTGGAACTAGAAGTTTCCATGGTCCGACAATCATTGCTGAGACGACAGAGAAGGTGCAGAAAGTGATAGAGAATCTGAAGATTGCTCGGTCCAGGCAGAAGAGCTATGCTGATACTCGAAGGAGACCTTTAGCATTTCAAGTTGGAGATTGGGTGTTCCTTAAAGTTTCTCCGATGAAGGGCACAGTTCGATTTGGTCAGAAGGGCAAGTTAGCTCCGAGATATGTAGGACCGTTCGAAGTCAAGAGCCGAGTTGGAGATTTAGCCTATCGGTTGACACTTCCAGTTGAGTTCTCCGGTGTTCACGATGTGTTCCATGTGTCGATGCTCCGTAAGTATGTGCCAGATCCGAGCCATGTGATTCGCTACGATGACATTCAGATTCAGCCTAATGCGACTTACGTTGAGCGTCCGCTTCGCATCGTTGGGACACGAGAGCAGATTCTCCGTACCAGGACTATCAGATGGGTTAAAGTGTTGTGGGGGCATCACGGTCCGGATGAGGCTACTTGGGAGCTAGAGGAGCAGCTAGCGCGCCAGTACCCCCAGCTCTTTGCGCAGGTAGGTAGTCATTCCGAGGACGGAATGATTCCTAGTGGGGGAGGATGTAACACTCCGATCCCCTTTGAGCCGGATTAGTGGCTCATTAGTGTGTGTTTTGTTTTGTTTATTTCTTTTGGACTTGTTTTGGGTCATGGATAGGTAGTTGAGCAACCTTTGACCTGGAATAGGTAGTTCTAAGCCTTTTTTCGTAATTTTGCTTTTGCTTTGCTCATATCATCTTTGCATCATCTTGGTGTCAGCATATGTATTTCGTTGAGCTCGACAATTTCCGTAACTGTGTCAGATCCGTTTGGAGTCAATTGGAGAAGTTAGACCTTCGTGTGACTTGAACTGTAATTAGCATAAACTCTTCGGACTTTGACCTAAACTACAAAACCTATATAAATGAGTCACTCTCCAGGTGTCTCTCTCTCTTGCTCCATTTCATTTGATCGTTGCATGCAAGAGGAATTCCAGGGAAGCTCTCCACGTTCTCTCTCTCTCTCTTCTTTCCTTCTCTTGCTCGAGTGTAGATTGGGATTCTTGTTTTGAATTGGGTTTCTTCTTCTCTCATCTCTGTGCTTAGTCTCTGTCTGTGGCTTTGGTGGTAAGTGGGTTCTCTCCCAACTCTCCTTTCTTCTTCTCCAATTTCAGCTCTCTTCTGTGTTGATGTGTCTTCATCTCATGCATGGTGTATTGCTTTGATTTGTTTTGATTTTTAGTTGCTTTGGAGCTTGATTCAGAGGATTTGTCAGATTTGAGGCAAGTATAAGTATAGGCTTTGATAACACATATGGGTGTTTTGTTTGATGGCTTTGATTTCTTCTATTCTTTGTCTAGCATGTTTTACAGCCACAATTTGAGAATTTGGAACCTCTGTAGCTTGTTTGGAGATGTTTCTGTGTCAAATTTCAGTTTCTGTACTCAGCCCGAATTCGTCTCTGTATTGTACGGCTAAGCCGTAAGTTTCTACGGCTCACATTCCAGAGCCTCGAAATTTCAGTTTTGCTCTACGGCTAGGCTACGGCTAAGCCGTAAATTGTCCTACGGCTGAGCCGTAAGCTAGCCGTGACCCAAACCGTATCCCAGCCGTGGAATTAAATCTCTGATCAGTCGAAACTTTTCTGATATCAGTGTTCTTACGGTGAGGCTACGGCTAAGCCGTGATGGTTTACGGCTAAGCCGTGGACTCCACCGTAGCTCAGCCGTGAGATGTATCAGATCAGAGGTGGAAAAGCTGACAGTTTAGCCGTGTTCTGAAGGGAACCACGGCTAAGCCGTAGTGCATATTGCGGCTACGCCGTAGGATGCCACGGCTAAGCCGTAGGTCACCCATGGCTAAACCGTAAGACCTGTTAAATATCAGTTAAACTTAGGCTAATGGTGTGACCTTGTAGGGCTCAAATACAGGTTAACCATACCCGTAAACCGGCCCAAATGGATTCTTTGGAGCGCATGAATAGTCTGTTAGGCTGTGACTTATTCATGTGAGTGTTGCTCATTGTTAAGCACCTCCCCATGGGTGTTGGTTTAAGGGACTTCGATGCACATAAGGATTATATTGCAACACTAGGATGGCAACGGTGCATCGAATAACTTAAAACTACATCAACATGCACGGTTAGTGATAGTGATGCAACTAGATTAGACTTGGCTTGTAATGAACCTTGATTCCGTATTAATCTAAGATGCATTTCATATTGTTTATAGTTTTGCCCTCTGCTCTGTTAATCTATGTATGCATTTCCTCAGTCATTTTGCTTTCGTTCTGTATATCTGTATCATTCTTTGTTCGGCACTAAGTTCTGATCTATGCTGTGCTTTGATTTAACCTATGTTCTAATCTGTAATTCGACTATGCTTTGTATATTCTCTGGCTTTGTATATCTCTGATTTTTGGGTATTCCCTGGTGGCTCTGCCCAGAGGTTAATACGTGAGGATAAGATCCGGTCCTTGTCATCGGTGAGTCCAAAGCGGATAATCTCCTTTCTTTAGCTTTGATTTGATTGGTATTAGTCTGGCTCTACTCAGCCTCAGCCCTAGGATACCCGACGGGGTTACCTCTGGCGTAGATCTCTGTATCTCTGTTTTAACTGCAGTGTTGCTTTGTCTTGGGACCCCGGAACCCAGGAAACCGAGACCCGTTGTACCTTTGGCCTGGACAGCGGTGTTCTCCTCTGCTCTGCTCTGCTCTGCTCTCTTTTGGAGAGAACATGGTTAACGTAGTAGCCAACTAGTTCAGTATTCTATGTTTTGATTCCATTATCATGTTTTACTCCTATGCACGATTTGCTTAGCATACTAAGATGGACTCTGTATTTAATCTTCTGTCCCTATTTCATTTCGCTTTGATACTATGCGTGTTTCTTTCCTGTTACTTATATTTGCTGGATCGTTGTATTCATTTGTGTTGTCTGTGGTGTTGCAGGCACAGATACCTTGCCCAGCTCCCCGGCGGTCGAGGAGGCTGCAGGGGCGAGTGTAGAGGCACCCTCCGGTCTGGCAGAGTGGGCCTGATCACTTCTGCCAAGTGCGTGCATGCATACCAGTGGCTTTTATTTTGCATTTTGGTTTTTGAGAGCTTGTATTTGGACTTTGGACTTTGGACTTGTATTCTGTATATTTTGTGTATATTGATTTTGGTGTGTATTCGGTTTTATCTCAGTGTATTTGTCTTTGTCTTTTCCGTTTCGTATTTGTTTTAGCTTCCGCTATTTTATTTTTTCTTTGTTGCTTGCTATGATATGTACAGCTTCCGCGTACGCTTAGTTCGCACGTGTTAGATCCCTTGTGTGCGTGCATCTGGACTGGGTTTGGGTGCACGTGCACGGGAGTACGTGTGTCACCGGTTTAGCTTTTCGCTAACCCCCGAATTCTGGGCTCGGGTCGTGACAATGCTTTAGAGTTATCATGTAACTTTCATACACTTTGGTAATCCAAAACCTTGAGTGTGTTAAGTGACCCCTAGTTTTTGAGCCAATGAACCTTGAATTTGGTATTTGGCGAGTTGAGTGACAAAACGATGTCCACTAGCTCTGAAGTTTAAAATGCTGCATTCTGAGCTTATCTGAAGTCTTATGAATGGATTACACTAACTCTGAACATCCGGATAAAGTACTTGACTTGCCATTCCACAATCCCAAGGTTTATGTATCCTTAGTTTGGAATTTGCTTGTAATGTCTTCGCTGCAATATTTGTAACTTTTTATAGGTCAACATCTATCTGAACAGGTCCCAGTTCAGTGTGCCCTCTTCGGTATTTGATGGGTTTAATAAACACGTGCAAGAAATAAAATTTGTAGGACCCATAAGACTCTAGGGATGATTTGGGTCCCACCACTTGAAGACCCTTACCTAATGCTTCCAGAAGCTTTTATCTCATCGTACTGTGCCAAAGAATATTCTTCTAAATTGGCTACCAAGTCATAACTACTGGAGAGATAAAGTCCCTTCCATATTAGAATTCAAAATTCAATCTTGTTTTTTTTTTCGAGATAGCTTATTTTAAAATGACCATAATTCTCAATTTGGATGTCAGATCGACACAAATGACCCACCATTGGAAAGCTCTTTCAGAAAAGATGTTTGTGGAGTGCAAAATTGCACAAATTAGAACTAAAATAAGAAAGTTATGGGCCTGGAAATGTTCAACTGCATTTTAGGCAGAATTGCAATTACATCTACACCATTAAAGTATAACTGTTCACATACTTATGTGGAACCCATTTGAAGATCAGATAAGAATTTAAAAGACTTCCACCTCATCTTATCTCCAAGATCTCTCTCATCTCAAGAGACAAATCCAATCAACAATAGCAGATTTTATCTCTCAATCCACCAAAAAGAGGTTCAGATTCAATGAACCTGAGGAACCAGAAAACTATAATGGACGCCATCATGGGAGGGTCCTTCTCATTCCCAACTAGATTTGGAAATCCCAGATCTCTCTCTCCCTCTCTTTCCTCCATTAATTTCTAATTTTATTTTAAAGGTAATCTAGAGCTTTATTCCAAAAAGCATGATCCATAGAGAGATTTTTGAGAGACATTGTATAAGGCAAAGATATCAATGAAGTTACTTTTAAGGTTCTTTGCAATGGTGGCTGAGTTTCTGATTAGAGTGAAAGATGAAGTTAAGTATTTTAATGTTCTAATTTATTTTTGTTATTCTGCTCTTTTCTGAATGTGTCTTGTTAATGTGCTTTTAAAAAAATAATAATAGATCTATTTTAATGCCAAAGGCAAATCTCTGATCTATATTTATAATGAATAAATTTTGACCATTTATATTTACTTTGATAGGTTATGGTTAGATTTGTAGTTATCTTTGATAGTTTATACTTAGTTTGATAGGTGATGCTTAGGATGTTCATTTTTTTATGAGGTGAAGGAGGTCTTGGGTATTGATTTTTTTAATTAAAAATTAGTTTCTTCAATAGTCAAATCATCCTGATAAGAAACATTGTTTTGTTTCTGATCTTAGTTAGAAAAATTAATTTGTTTCTAATCTTAGTTATCTTAAGACAAAGAATAAAATAATTACATTATTAGAATGATTATCCCACTTAGTGGATTTTGGATGCTCTGATCTATTTATTTTATTACTTTATTATATTTTTTTTATTCACATCTCATCAAGTTTCTCAATTCTGTTGTTGAATTAAAAATTTAGATTTTTAATTAAAAAGTTCAAAAGTGCTTTCTGTAGGATTGACCTGTATTTGTTACTGTCTGAACAAGATAATTGTGTACTTAAGTTTTAAGTAGATTGATTAAATTCACATCAAATCAATTTGTAATTTTCAATGCAATGTGTACCAAAGCAATATGCAAGTCAGATTTTCTCACCTACATGGCTCTTTTCTTGACCTTTGTGATCGCGCTTAAAAATGTAGGCGTGGAAATGAATTACGGAATCAAGGTCCGACATTCACGCACTTTAAGCGTTAAGAAGAATGGGAAAATAATTACAGTTCATCATTAATTTCCCTTTTGTTTACATGGGTTCAAGTGCCCTGACCGCGGGGATGCAGGTTGTTTACATACATTTTGAAAGTTTACAACCCCTCCCTCAAGTCTCAGATGTGATCTCAATTTGGAAACTACAAGAAAATGTACATAAGGTGGAAGAAAATGTGGAAAAAGGGGAAAAAATGGAGGGTGACCGTGACCCGCGGTCACTGCCCCGTTCCAGTGACCGTGACTCATCCGCGGTCACTAGGGCCTTCCAGTGACCGGGACTCACCCGCGGTCACTAGGGCCTTCCAGTGACCGTGACTCACCCGCGGTCACTGGGGCCTTCCAGTGACCGTGACTCACCCGTGGTCACTGGAACCTGCCAGTGACCGGGGATCACGGTCACTGACAGACAATGGCCCTGTGCCTCCGTTTTTTGTGCTGTTCGCGCTGGTTCTTTCTTGGAACTTCTTTCAAGTGTTGGAACTCCATTCTCATGACTTTGGAGCGGTGGACAACTATCAAGAAGATCACTTTTTATCATGGAATCAATTGAAACCGCTGTAACTCATCATTCGTGTTTACGGACTGCATTTTTGTTTCAAGTCCGAAATGGGCAAATTCGAAGCCGGAGTTGTGTCATTTGAACCTATCATTTTCAAGGAACAAAATGAGGCCTAGAGAGGCTTCTTTCACAACTCTTGTAATGGCTAAGAAGCCCTACGAATGAGAGAAACAGAGGTGACAATGTCATCCTCTCAAAAATTGGCGTCGTACGAACATGGTATGGACTTTGGCCATTTCCCTTCCTTCTCTCCTTCTCAATTTTCTTGCTCACCTTTAGAACTAAGAAAAGAAGGTGGGGATGGTCGTGGAAGTGCTGCTGGAGTTTGCTTCTTGTTGCCTTAGGTGGTGCCTTTCTTCAATTTCTTCACTTTTCTTCCTTATGTGTGTGTATGTCCTTTGTTTCTTCCAAATTCCCCCTTTTTATAGACTCCCAATCAGTTTTGTGCAGTTTTGGGGAGTTAATAGCAGTTGTGGGGAGTTGGATTTCGAAGAGGAGTGGAGGGAAACCACCCAAAATCGTGGGAAACCTCCCTTGAAGGTCCGTGACCGCAGACTGGGCCACGAACGAGGCCCAATTTCAGGTTTTTCGCGTATGTGGCCCATTTTCATTTGTTTTGGGTTCAAACGAAGTCCGATTGCCACCAAACTTGGAGGGATGCTTCTTAACACTATTTTCTACATGTCATAAAAATTTCAGCCCATTTTGACTTCAGGAAGTTGGTCAACTTTTTCATTAATTGGGCCCCGGTCACGGACAAGGCCCACTTTTGGAACATTGCATATGCGGTCTATTTTCCATTGTTTGAGGCCCGAATGATGTCCAATCATCACGAAACTTGGAGAGATGTTGCTTGACACCATCTTAAGTGTTTCATAGAAATTTCAGCTCTGTTTGACCACCTGAACATGGTCAACTCCTTTTGTTTGTGGGCCCCGGTCACTCCCAAGGCCCATTTTTGGAATTTTGCATATGTGGCTTGTTTCCGCCTGTTCGGGGCCCAAACGGCGTCCAATCGCCACGAAACTTGGAGGGATACTTCTTGACACTATTTTGAGTGTGTCACAGAAGTTTCAGCTCTGTTTGACCACCTGAACATGGTCAACTCCTTTTGCTTGTGGGCCCCCGGTCACTCCCAAGGCCCATTTTTGGAATTTTGCATATGTGGCTTGTTTCCGCCTGTTCGGGGCCCAAACGGTGTCCAATCGCCACGAAACTTGGAGGGATACTTCTTGACACTATTTTGAGTGTGTCACAGAAGTTTCAGCTCTGTTTGACCACCTGAACATGGTCAACTCCTTTTGTTTGTGGGCCCCCGGTCACTCCCAAGGCCCATTCTTGGAATTTTGCATATGTGGCTTGTTTCCGCCTGTTCGGGGCCCAAACGGTGTCCAATCGCCACGAAACTTGGAGGGATACTTCTTGACACTATTTTGAGTGTGTCACAAAAGTTTCAGCTCTGTTTGACCACCTGAACATGGTCAACTCCTTTTGTTTGTGGGCCCCCGGTCACTCCCAAGGCCCATTCTTGGAATTTTGCATATGTGGCTTGTTTCCGCCTGTTCGGGGCCCAAACGGTGTCCAATTGCCACGAAACTTGGAGGGATGTTTCTTGACACTATTTTGAGTGTGTCACAGAAGTTTCAGCTCTGTTTGACCACCTGAACATGGTCAACTCCTTTTGCTTGTGGGCCCCCGGTCACTCCCAAGGCCCATTTTTGGAATTTTGCATATGTGGCTTGTTTCCGCCTGTTCGGGGCCCAAACGGTGTCCAATCGCCACGAAACTTGGAGGGATACTTCTTGACACTATTTTGAGTGTGTCACAGAAGTTTCAGCTCTGTTTGACCACCTGAACATGGTCAACTCCTTTTGCTTGTGGGCCCCCGGTCACTCCCAAGGCCCATTTTTGGAATTTTGCATATGTGGCTTGTTTCCGCCTGTTCGGGGCCCAAACGGTGTCCAATCGCCACGAAACTTGGAGGGATACTTCTTGACACTATTTTGAGTGTGTCACAGAAGTTTCAGCTCTGTTTGACCACCTGAACATGGTCAACTCCTTTTGTTTGTGGGCCCCCGGTCACTCCCAAGGCCCATTCTTGGAATTTTGCATATGTGGCTTGTTTCCGCCAGTTCGGGGCCCAAACGGTGTCCAATCGCCACGAAACTTGGAGGGATACTTCTTGACACTATTTTGAGTGTGTCACAAAAGTTTCAGCTCTGTTTGACCACCTGAACATGGTCAACCTCCCAGTTGACTTTTTATGACAGTGGGCCCTTGTTTCATCTGTTTGAAGCCCAAATGACCCCGGTTTGATTCGAAACTCGGAGGGACTGACGTCAAGAACATCTTGGAGTATTCATCCAAATTTCATGCAGTTTGGATTCGAGGAAGTAAGATTTCGAACAGTAACCTATTTATTGCATGTGTTAGGTCACTATTCACTTCACATTGAGATAGTTAGCCTGTTTTCTATCCGAACAGCCTCCCCTTGACTTGAAACTTTGGAAGAATAACTTGGGGCATACTTTGAGCATTTGTTCCAAATTTTATTTGCTTCGGCCTTCTGGAAGTAAGATCTTAGCCGATGATCCCCAAATTCAGGATTACTGTCCTCTAAGCTGACATGTAATGAAATTTAGGCCAAACAGAGTCTTTTCATTTTGAAAATTTGCAAAGTATCTTCTGAGCATGACTGAAGCTTCGCGTCTAAATTTTCATTAATTTTGGACATCGGGAAGCAGGACTTTGGTCAGTGACCCCCCGGCTTGGGGGAAATTGACTTCAGGCTGACATGCTTGTGTCTTTTGAGTTTGATGATCTCTGTTCGACCCGAAATTTGAACTTCCTCTGAGAGTTCCAGCTACCTTGACCTTCATGGAATGCCGGTTCTCACAGTGATTCCCCATGATCTGCAAATAACCTCTGTAGCCTAAATTAAGCTGGGATGAGGTGTTTTCGCTGCAGTATTTGCAATTTTTTATAGATCAACAAGTGCCCCCTCGAGGTGCAATGATTATGGTATAATAATCATTGTGCCTCGAAATAGCCAATCTGTGGGAATGATGGATGGCTTGATGAAAAGACAGTTTGTCAAGGTAGGTTGTAGGCCTAAACTTTGGGATTTGAAAATTTTGATAAAAAACCATGAAGGGTTTGATGACGGGATTTTGAAAAGACATAAGAAATCCGAATTTCTTTGCCCTATTTTCACGGATATCAAAAGTAGCATCTCCGTGGGGACTGTGGGAAACACCCACAAAGGAATCCCTTAGGTATTTAGAAAATTCAGAAGTTTATGAATTTTGTTTGGATTTTGGAAATGAGTTTGATTTTCTTTTGACCTATTTTTCACAGATATCTAAAGTGGTATCTCTGTGGGGATGTGGGGAACACTCACAAAAAGGATTCCCTGAGGTTTTAAGAAATTCAAAAGTTTTAGAGAAAATGAATTTGGGTTTGGATCTTCATGGATTTTTGGTTCATTTTCAAAAATCAAAGTTTGGGTTTTGACTTGGCTTGACATGATTTAAAATGAGATGCAATTTTGACAAAATGAGATGTAATTTTGAAAGAGATTAGCTTTTATGAGTTTTGATGAAAACAATTTGGGACATTGGTTTGAAATCAAATTTTGACCTAAAGTTGATTTGGAAAGAAACTCAGCATCCTTTTTTTTTTTGTATAATTTCCCTCGAAATACCCTAAAAAAATAGGATTATTTCTTTTGTAAATTACTCCAAGTGGACCCATCATAAGAATTTCAAACAAAAGATGATCATGTTATGGATTCCATTGCTTAAAATCAAGGGACCGTAGATGAAGAGGGACGAATCCATCGAGACTTGATCAAGGTTTAGACTCCACTGATTTTCACCAAATTGTATTTGTGAGAAGGAGGGTGACGCGTCAACTACCTGAACTTGAGGGGATTCGGCAATGGGCTTCACTAATTCAAGTTTGCAATAATCGTGGGAGGAATGATCAACAGTAATTGAGGGGGAATTCCTTTTTTTTTTTTTTTTTTTTTTTTTTTTTTTTTTTTGGGCTCAAGCCAACAAAGAGAAAGGGAGACTGAGCCTCTTTTTTTTTTTTTTTTTTTTTGAAAAAACTGAGAAGAAGGGGGAATTCCTCTTTTTTTTTTTTTTTTTTTTTTTTTTTTTTTTTTTTTGGGCTCAAGCCAGCAAAGAGAAAGGGAGACTGAGCTTTTTTTTTTTTTTTTTTGAAAAAAACTGAGAAGAAGGGGGAGAGACTGAGAGAAAGAGGGAGGGAGAGAGAAAAGAGTGGGGAGAGAGAAACAGAGCGAAGAGGAGAGACCGAGAGGAGAGAGAAAAAGAGAAACCGAGAGGAGAGAGAAAAGAGCGGGAGAGAAAGAAACCGAGCGGGAGAGAGAAAAAGAGAGAAACCGAGAGGAGAGAGAAAAGAGAGAGAGAGAAGAGCGGGAGAGAGAAAAGAGCGGGAGAGAGAGAAACCGAGAGGGAGAGAGAGAGAGAAACTGAGAGGAGATAGAAAAGAGCGGGAGAGAGAGAGAAACCGAGAGGAGAGAGAAAAAGAGAAACCGAGAGGAGAGAGAAAAAGAGAACCGAGAGGAGAGAGAAAAGAGCGGGAGAGAGAGAAACCGTGAGGGAGAGAAAAGAGAGAGAGACCGAGAGAGAGAGAAATTAAGAGAAAAAGAGGGAGAGAGATACCGAGAGAGAGAAATTGGGGGAGAGAGAGAGAAAAGAGCGGGAGAGAGAGAAACCGAAAGAGAAAACAGAGAGACTGGGAGAGAGAGAAACCGTGAGGGAGAGAAAAGAGAGAGAGACCGAGAGAGAGAGAAATTAAGAGAAAAAGAGGGAGAGAGAGACCGAGAGAAGAAAAAAAAAATAGAGAGACTGGGAGAGAGAGAGAAACCGTGAGGGAGAGAGAAAACTGAGAGAGAGGGAGAGAGAGACCGAGAGAAACAGAGTGGGAGAGAGAGAGAAAACTGAGAGAGAGGGAGAGACCGGGAGAGAGGGAGAGTCCGGGAGAGAGAGAAAAGAGAGAGAAGAGAGAAAATCGGGAGAGAAGAGGGAGAACGGGAGAGACAGAGAGTGGGAGAGAGAGACCGTGAGGGAGAGAGAAAACTGAGAGAGAGGGAGAGACCGGGAGAGAGAGAAAAGAGAGAGAAGAGAGAAAATCGGGAGAGAAGAGAGAGAACGGGAGAGACAGAGAGTGGGAGAGAGAGACCGTGAGGGAGAGAAAAGACTGAGAGAGAGGGAGAGACCGGGAGAGAGAGAAAAGAGAGAGAAGAGAGAAAATCGGGAGAGAAGAAGAGAACGGGAGAGACAGAGAGTGGGAGAGAGAGACCGTGAGGGAGAGAAAAGAGAGAGAAGAGAGAGAAAGAGAGAGAGACCGAGAGAGAGAGAGAAAACTGAGAGAGAGGGAGAGACCGGGAGAGAGAGAAAAGAGAGAAACGGAGAGTGGGAGAGAGAGAGAAAACTGAGAGAGAGGGAGAAAACTGAGAGAGAGGGAGAGACCGGGAGAGAGAGAGAAAAGAGAGAGAAGAGAGAAAATCGGGAGAGAAGAGAGAGAACGGGAGAGACAGAGAGTGGGAGAGAGAGACCGTGAGAGAGAGAGAGAAAAGAGATAGAGACCGAAAGAAAGGGTGGAAGCAGAGAGGTGCTGGGTGCATCTTCCTCTTAGTTACCAAGCAGGGCTCGGGTTTCTTTCTTCATCTCAAGCACAAACTATGACTGGTAAGAATTTCCTTTTCATCTTCTCTTGTATTTGTTCATGACTGAATCCAAGCCTGGATTTCTGGATCTTTTTTTTTTTTTTACAGCCATATCCGGTTGAGAAGAACCCTTGTGTCTTAAATTCTACCAGAACTTCTTCATATCACGGTCAATCTTGACTGTCTAGCACTTGTTGCTGTTGTAACATATATATTACTGAACACGCATCTAACTTTCTGTGATCAGAGCCTCTTTGGGAATTATAGAATGCCATTTTCATGCTTGAACACGAACCTGCTGCCCCCTGAAAAGGTCTTAAGGTGCTTTGAACATCTGTTTGGACCGGGAGCCTCGGTTCTGAGACTTAAGTGTGCCTTTGATGCCAATTCTTGGTCTCAGAATTGAGTATTGCCTTCTGCTTTTGGTCTTATACTAAGGGGAGATGCTGCCGATTTTTTTTTTTTTTTAAGAATTTCCATATCATTGTTACTGATATCCATCTTTTCTTTCTTTTGATCTGTTTTGTAGATAGAAGAGGTAAAGCACCTGTAACTGCAACTGCTGGGGCACCTAAAAGTCGTGCCAAGGGTAAGACCACAAGAGGGCCTGATCCGAAAGACCCAAATGAAGCATCTGATGTTAAATTGTGGTTCCAGAGGGCTAAAGCTTTATCAACGAGAAACTGGTATTCATATTGGTGTTTGGCAAATAATACCAATTGGGAGAATAATGACAAGGTGGTTTTCCCAAAACCACAATATATATTTGGAGATGCCACAAAGGAGACCGCAAAGTAACCCACTGATCATATGCGGTATCGTTACACAAATTCGGCAGGAGTTGTGCGTGAATTAACCACAGTTCGATCAGTTCGACGGCATCCAACTATTATGTCACTATCTCCAACAATCCCAGCAAGGCGTGATCCTTTTTCATGGATAAGACATCATATCCATTTCAAGACTGGGAAATTCATGCGTCCGCCTCCATACTACTTCATAGAATACCCAAGGTCTGAAATAGAGACCCTCGAACCGTGCACTCTAAATTTGGAAGTAGGCACTGTAATTTCACAGCTCAGAACGGTCGGTCTTGGTATTCATTCCGGCGACGGGAGTGCTTGGCTAGGTGAGAGGCACCAATCTCGCGGGTGGTTTAATTGCATCGGGGATTGGTCAAGCTGGGTGACTGCAATCAAGTATCATTATGCGGAAGATTTGAAAGCAATTGGGATTTTTGACGCTGTAAATGCTACCACACAAAGAGTCCCTTGTGAGAACAAGAATGTCTGTAGGGCCATTCTGGAATTATTCTGCCCAGCGACTGGTACTTTCATTACTCCAAACATGGAGCTAGGATTTTCTCTATGGGAAGTAAAGAAAATTTTTGGTTTGGCACCTTACGGTGAAATCTATGATGAGACCGTTTTACCCAATGAAGAATTAGCCACTATGGATGACGAATTTCAAGCGGCATATTACCTCCTTTTTGCACTTGAAGATTCTATTCAGACAACTAGCCGAAGCCGAGGCAAAGTTTTTCAATGGATGAGTCAAGTGAAGGAAATCATAGATCCTTTCTTCGTTAATGAAGGTGGGTTCTTTAAGCGGAAGAGGGTAATCCCGAGCGAAGATCCCAAGAAAGGTCCAACAATTATCTTTCATGAAGACACGGACTTTCAGCCTTATATTTTTGCCAAATATCCAGATTTGAAACGGAAATGTTGGCTTGCTTCATTCTTGACAGCATGGTTGTCCGAGGTTCTTTTTCCGAGCTCAGGAAATGACCTTAGGCCCGGTTGCATATATCCAGCCCTCAAGATGGCCTTCGGACATAGCCTCGCTTTGGGTCCTGCTTTTGTAGCTTATATGCTGACAGAGTTGAAGCTTTCAGGATTCACTGTCAGAGAAGGAAAACCGTTCAATCGATGTTATGCTGAATATCTACTGTACACCTGGTTCACCTACCATTGCAATGATCTTCATTCGCATAGCGGTGCACCGGGGAACATTTTCATGGAGGGTGTGGTTGGTGGTAGTTGCTTAATTAACAACTATTCCATGACCGATTTGCGCAAACATTTGCGCAACTTTAACAATTATGTTGCTTCCCGGGATGCTATACCGAATATTGAAGTTCCAACTCAGATGAGGAATGCTGTGGAGCCATCAATAGACAAGGTTGGGGAAGGTGGCCGGGATATCGGCTTGTCAGACGAAGAAAAGAGCTGGCTTCTGAGTTTAAGGCCTGCAGATCTGGTGTATAGAAAAAATACATACATCAATATTCAACCTTATATACCTGCCAGATTCTGCAGACAGTTCGACTTCTATCAGGCCGTCGTGGGAGCACCGGGCCGAATTCGAGGCACTATCGGCTCTTTGCAGGATGCCCGTAATGCTTGGGAATTTTACCAAGCGTTTGACACTGAGGCTCGTTTTGGATACCCTCATCTTCCGAATCCTGGATATACGAGTGGCTTCGCCCAGTGGTTTGCTAAAAGCACCCTCGCCATTGTGCAGGCATACACAAGTAACCCTCGAGCTAAATGTCGTGTTTTGCCTGCTTCTAAGAAGAAGGAAAAAGGGGAAAAGGGAAAAAGAGATCGTTTCATCCCATAGAATTTTGAAAGTTGGCTACATGATGGGGACCAATGGCGAATTGGTTTGACAGTTGGATCCGATATCTGTCGAGGTCACCGTGGTTTGAGAGGTGAAGAAGATGAAAACTTCATGCCTCCGCCTAATGTACCTGCAACGAGAATGCGACGAGCCATGGAAGAAAATTTACAAGAGAGCATTAGCCTTGCTGAAACCAGGGAAACGGGCAGGGCTGCTTTGGATTTTGCTCATAAATTAAAAACTGCTGCTGATACTCCTGTATTGCCAGAGACACGTGTTGATCAAAGTCAAGTAGAGGGGATCCAATCTGCGGAAGGGACTACGAGGGCAAGGCCTTCCATCATAATGCCGGTGAACCCTCCAACGGATTTGGGTTTGCATAAGAAAATCAGAGCCACTCGTTCGAAATTGGTAACTCAAGTTCGAGCTTCAGCTACCCAAGAGACACCTTCTAGGAAGAGAAAAGCTGAAAGTCCACCTGTACGTCGTTCTCGGCGGCTAAAAACTGGTAACATACATATAATTGCTTATGATCATATCTTCATTGATTCTGTATCTCTTGCTTTAACATTGATACTCTTTTTTTTTTTTTTTTTTTTTTTTTTTTTGCGATTGTATTAGCTCATCCTTCAATTGCTGGAGAGTCTGCGAGGCGAATGGCCAGAGTGACTGAAAAGTATGCCTCTGATGAGAGGAGTGGGGGAGAAAGCAGTTTTGATAGCCTTACAACTGGAGAGCGAACTGATAGTGATATTCACATTGAGTTTGATTTTGAAAAAGATATATTTAATCAAGCACAGATGCCTGAATTTGAGATAAAAGTAGCGGCAGATGTACCGACAGGATCCATCATTGCAGATAAACCTATTGATGACGTTGGTACTGCTACCATTACAGAGGCTGTTCTCCAGGTTGAACAACAGAAGCCTCCCTCTGAGATTGTCAAGGAATCTGGGATCAGAGTCTCCAGGGATATCGAAGAAACTCCAATTGTTGCTGAAGGTAAACTTCACATTAGCTTGATTAACGTTTCAGCATTCGTGCTCTAATTTCTGCTCATTCCGCTTTTTCAGGTGGTCAAGTGGAAGAGGGTATTTCTGATACACTTGCTAAAACAGTTTCTACTATTCCCAGGAGATCTTTCGGATCCCCTATCGAGGAGCAAGTGGAGAAAGAGCATGCTGAAGCTTCGATTGACTTGGATGATGTCTCAATTCATAGTGGATACTTAGAGGCATCACCAGGCAGCCCTCTGGGGAGTGATCTGCAACGCTTTGTAGAAAATTTATCATCAGGTTCACTAACCCAAAGTATAAATGGTGGTGCGGGATTGTCGCCAGCCAATACCACCTTGCCAGTCACTAATGAGCCAAGGGCTGATGAGGCTGAGGATGTTCAGATGGAGCAACATATTGAACCTGTTAGCGGTGTAGAAAAGAAAACAGACAGTGTTATGGGTCCAGTCACAGAAGCCCCTGTAAAGGATACTGTTGTGATCAGAGCGGGCTCTTTTGTTCAACAGACAATGATTTTAGAAGGTACAAATCTCCCGGTAGAGGATACTCCTGTAACACTTGTCACTAGTAGTGTACCTCCAGTTGCTGGCAGCTTTACGCCTCCCAAGGCCATGACACCTCCAAGAGTCCACTTTAGGGTGGATCAGTCATCGCCTTTAAAGGTTATTGAAGACCCTGTTGTTCAGAAGATATCAGATGAGGCTTCTACTGCTGAAGGTGGAGGGGCCCGAAAAGCTTTACTGCATGTGACAGTCACACCTCATGCCATTAGGGATCCTTCGACTACCTTGTCTTCACAAGGGTCACATGATTCGCCTTCTGTTCGTGAAGAAACATTGGCGATTCCTGAGGGCGGAGTAAATATCGAGAGAGAAAGGGATAATCGCTCAAGTTCTCAAATCCAGTCAAATTCACAAGAGCGAGAATCAAACCTTTCTATCCCTAAAGAACTCAGCTTCTTCGGGGACAACCCAAAGCCTCAATCTGCTATTAATTTTGCCACAAAGATAATCATTCGCAGCATTTTGGCTACTGTTTTTCAAGGAGAGCTTTCTTCAGAGAAGATTCAAGGTGCCAACGCTTTAGCAGACATGTTGATATTTTCTGGTACCGACTTGAGTTGTCTTCGCGATGCCCTTGCCCTTCTTTTTAACAAACTCGAAGAAAAAAACTCTTGGAATAAGAGTGTTGATCATGCCAAAGCTTTCCAAGATGAGATCTTAAGGCACAAAATTCAGTTGACCGGTGAGATTGAAAGTGGTGAGGAGGAGATACAGGTAATAAATGCAGAAGAGGCCAAACTGAGACAGGAATTGGCTGTGCATGCGGGCCAACGTGCACATATTCAACAACAGATTGTTGTATTGCAACATCAATTATCTTCCGTGGAAAATATTATGGAAAATTTGCAGATGTCTGTTTCGGAGAGAATTCGTCACCGAGATGATCTTTTCATGCATACAGAAGCGAAACGCACAGCCTTGAACGACTTCGTTCAGTCCTTGGAGATTGAATTGAATATTAAGCTGGACGAGATTGACATTAATACTGCTATTCTAGCTTATGCAAGCTACAAAGGGCGTATCCTCATGGCAGAAGTACTGAATGCAAAGGGGCAACTGGAGAAGTTCCTGGACTGAGATTCTCTGCTGCAACTCTCATTTTTTTTTTTTATTATTAGGCCTGAGGGCCATGTGTACATTGACTTTACTGCTTGTATTCAAACTTTAAAATGGATATCAATGGAAAATGTTTTTCCTTTCTATTTTTGTCATTGGTATGGTGTTTGGTTTGATTTTCTGTGGATGTTTGATGTGGTTTATGTGGATGGTTTGTTTGGTTTGTATGGATGGTTTATTTGGTTTGGTTTTCTCAGACTTGTATGAGGGTGTGATTTGCGATCATTTGGATCCACAAATCGAAAATAAGGAAGTCATACAGGTGGACGTTATCCGGTGCCTATGTTTGAGGCTTTCTCCAGGGTCCATGACTTGATCCTTTTGGTGTCGAAAGGGGTCAAACGAAGTGGATGTTGTTTGGTGCCCATGTGTGAGGCTTTCCCCGGGATCCATGACTTATTCCTTAGGACAAAAATTTGGTTTTGGTTTTTGTTTTGATTTTAGTTATACAGGGTCTGCAAAAAGACTTGTTCTATATAACCGAAAGTAGTCATATAGGGTCTACAAAAGACTTGTTCTATACAACTAAGGATTAGCTATATGGGGTCTAAAAAAAAAACTTATTCCACACAGCTGAGTTTTGCTATACAGGGTCCGCAAAAAGACTTAATCTATATAGCAGGGTGTTACAAGGGGTCTTGTAAGGACATTATCCGAGTAACAAAGGTTTGACTAGAGGGGTCGAAGGACTTGATCCTCGCAGTCATTTTTATACAAATCTGAGGGATTTTGGTTACGAGTCATAGTTGTAAGGCTCGAAACCAAAGGATTTTGATTTTGGTTAGGAGTGAGAATGTACACTGTACATGGTTTGGGTACATTGTACATGGTTTGGGTGTACCAATGACATTCAGGTATAGTATTTCTTGAGAAGTTTTCCATTGATAGGCATCATGCACCTGTCCCCTTCAAGTGTGAGGAGCGCATATGCGCCATTGGAGTAAACCTTGTCGACAAAAAAAGGTCCTTCCCATTTAGGTTCGAACTTGCCTCCCGACAAGTGCGTGGAAAACATAGGTCTTCTAACTGCAAGGACTAGATCTCCTTTCTTGTAAGCTCTATACTTGACCTTTTTGTTGAAAGATGCAGCCATACGAGCTTGATACAACTCAATACTTTGTCGAGCGGCAAGTCTTTTCTCATCAAGGTTTTCTAGCTCTTGCAATCTGAGTTTGGCATTCTTTTCTTCAGTATATTTGTTTATCACAGCCACCCGAAAAGAGGGAAGTTGAATCTCCAAAGGTATTACAGCTTCACAACCATAGACCAAGGAGTACGGTGTTGATTTGGTAGGACCACGAACTGTAGTTCTGTAAGCCCATAATGCTTCAGGAAGCCTGGTACTCCAACTCTTTTTGTTGTCAGAAACCATTTTCTTCAAAATCTTGCAAATGGTTTTGTTAAAAGCCTCAGCAAGTCCGTTGGCGGCGGGGTTATACGCTGTAGATGGACAACACTGGATTCCATATTTGTCACAGAATCTGTAAAATTTACTATTATTGAATTGCGGGCCATTGTCATGATACAGACGTTTGGGCACCCCAAAACGGCAAATGACATGAGTTTTTAGGAAGCTAAGGACTGTATCAGTTTTAACTTCTGTGAGAGGTATTGCTTCTGCCCATTTGGAGAAGTAATCGGTTGCAGCCAAAATGAATTGATGTCTACGTTCTGAGGGTGGACTGATCTTCCCCACTATATCCATTCCCCAAGATTCAAACGGCCAAGAAGTGGTCGTAGGGTGCAAATGTTCAGGAGGCTGGTGAATGTAATCACCATGAATTTGGCACTCATTGCATCTTTTAGCAAAATTAATAGCATCAGACACCATGGTAGGCCAATAGTAGCCTAATCTTCGAATTTGATCATGAAGTTTTGGTCCAGCTTGGTGAGCACCACATAGGCCTACATGAACTTCTCTAAGAACTTGTTCAGCTTCTTTCGGGGACAAACATCGAAGTAGAACTCCATCGTATGATTTGCGATAAAGAGTTTTTGAGGGCAAATCAAAATGGAATTTGAGAGCTCGCCTTTGAATACTGGTTCTATCTTTAGGATTCTCTGGTAATACTCCATGCAGAATGTAATCAATAAAAGGATCTCTCCAATCCTTGAATGAGTTTTGGAAATATGAAATTCGATTTTTGATTACAGTGAAGCTATCTTCTACTGCCTTGTAAGTATCGAGTGGGGGTAGAAGTCTTCTCTCAACAACTTCCAATATCATCTTGTCATTCTCATGGATTGCCATTGAAGCTGCCAAGCTTGCTAAGGCGTCTGCTTTGACATTCTGGCATCTCGGAACATGATGAAACTCAATCGATTTAAACCTCTGTTTGAGTTCATATGCCCTATTGAAAAGGGGAATTAGGTCTAGCTTCTTTACTTCATACTCGTGATTCATTTGCTTAATCACAAGTTGTGAATCTCCATAGACCCCTAGCATGTTAATGCTAGCATCTAAAGCTAACTCAAGCCCCATAATTAATGCCGTGTATTCTGCCACATTGTTCGAGCATGGTTTGATCAATGAAAAGGAGTGAGGAACATAAAATCTTTCTGGACTGCAGAAAATAATTCCAACCCCTGATACTGGTTTTCCTCGTTCATTAGTCCTGGAAGCTCCATCAAAATGCATGGTCCAATGTAGATCTAAATCAATGGTAGATTTCCGTGTTTGTTCAGTGAAGAAGACTGACTCATCAGGGAGATTGTCTGTGAACTCAGAATCTTCTGACAGTGGATGTTCTGCTAGAAAATCTGCAAGAGCTTGTCCTTTTACTGCTTTCGCAGGAGTGTATCTGATGTCATATTGAGAAAGAAGGATGGACCATTTGGCCAGACGTTCACTTAACGCCCCGGCTTTTGTCACTAATACCTTTAATGGATTAATATTGGAAACCAGATACACCACATTAGAGAGGATGTAATGCCGCAGCTTTTGTATTGCAAACATAAGCGCTAGACATTCTTTTTCTATTGGGTGATAATTGTGCTCAGCACCAACTAGCATCCTTGACAGGTAATAGAGTGCCACCTCCTTTCCTTCATCATTCTTTTGAGCTAACAATGCTCCCAAGGAATGATCAAGAGCTCTTGTATAAAGAATGAAAGGCTTGCCCGGAATTGGAGCTGAAAGAACTGGCGGATTTGTAAGATATTGTTTGATCTCCTGAAAAGCATTTTCACAAGCTTTGTCCCATACAAAGTCTACTCCTTTCTTCATCAATTTGGAGAATGGTCTGCACTTTCCGGACAAGTTGGAAATGAACCGTCGGATGTAGGCGAGTCTTCCCTGTAATCCTTTCAATTCTCTCAAATTTCTCGGCGAAGGCATTTCCAATATGGCTTTGATTTTGACGGGATCTATTTCAATGCCCCCTTTTCGCACCACAAATCCTAGAAACTTTCCGGAAGAAACTCCGAAAAAACATTTCAGGGGATTCATTCGAAGATTGAATTTCCGTAATCTCTCAAAGACAGTGCGAAGATCGGCGAGATGGTCTGATTTATGCTTGCTCTTGACTGCTAAATCATCAACATAACATTCAACAGATTTATGTTGTAAGTCCTTGAATATTTTCATCATTGCTCTTTGGTACGTGGCTCCAGCATTTTTGAGACCAAATGGCATGACAGTACAGCAGTATATGCCGAATGGAGTTCTAAAGGAAGTGTGTTTCTCATCCTCTTTGAACATTTTGATCTGATTATACCCCGAGAAGCCATCCATGAATGACATTCTTTCGAACCCAAAAGTATTGTCAATCATTATTTCTGGTATAGGTAATGGAAAATCATCTTTGGGGCAGGCTTTATTCAAATCTCTGAAGTCAATACAGATTCTGATTTGTCCATTCTTTTTAGTAACTGGAACTATATTAGCCAACCAGTCTGGATGCTGTTCTTCACGGATGAAATTAACGCCTTTGAGTTTCTGAACTTCTGCTTCTATCTTCTCCATGATTTCAGGCTTAGTCCTCCTTTGGTCCTGTTTTACAGGTTTAGCATCATCTGCTATATTTAATTTGTGTATGGAGATTTCTGGATCTAAGCCCGGCATTTCTGCATAAGTCCATGCAAAGCAATCTATGAACTCTCGCAAGAATCCCACATACAAATCAAGTTCACTTCCTTTAATTTGAGAGCTTACAAAGGTAGGTCGGGGATTTTCTGGGGTTCCCAAGTTTATTTCTTGTACTTGGTCCTCAGTTGGAGGATTAGGAGGAAGTGTTTCTACATTGTTATTGGAAGTTTCTAACTCTGTGAAACCCTCTGGGGTTTCAGTTGGGGGTTTTAGCCAAGGCCTGATCCCTTTCCAAGGATTTGGTTTTTTAGGCTCTTTGGCTTTTACATCAAGGGCTAAGCATTCCCAGCGGACATGTTGGGGCGGGCTTATTTCCTCGTTGAGTTCAGGTGGCCAATAGTCAGTGATTTGTGATGCAGCATCATCTTCATCACTTGCCCCCTCAGGATGCTGAAAAATGGCCCAGTCAACGGGATCTTGAAGCACAGGAATTTCATGAAAGTCATCTGAGTCATATTCTTTAGTGAAGACTACCGATCTAGCTTTAACACTTCGTTTAAATTTAGGAATGTTACTGTAAGGAACATATCCTATGCAATGACGCAGCTACTCAATTCTGTCCCCTGTCTGGAGATCTTCTTTCATCTCTGGAGTAAAGACATCCAAAGGAGCCCGTATGCCATTTGCAGTTAATCCAAGACCCATAGGTTTCTTGAGATTGTACCCCATATTTTTCATCATGTTACAGACCACAGGATTATAAATATCAAGCCGGATTTTTCCCTCATTACTGATTTTGTCAATGATATCTGGTGGAAAAGTATCTTCAGCCCGATGAAAAATAATCAGATGATTATACTGCTTAGATGAAGGTACCAGAAAGCAAGAACCTTCGAATTCATAAATGTGAGAGGGAGTAGGCCATGGCATAAGTGGAAGATTGCAGTCTACCATAGAATGCACGAAGGTGCTCATTTCTTCAGCGTCTTCAGAATCTGTATCTCTGATAATTGAAATGACATGTATTGGACGCATTCTTCTAGACCTCCTGCGCAGCCGGTGGAGTGCCACTTCGAGCGATGATACAATTTGAGACATCTCATCAAAGGTTTGAAATTCCATTGCCATGGTTAAGCTGCGGAGAGCTGGCCGAAAACCTACCCAGCACAAGTGAATCCATGCGGAGTAGTGTGGAGGATTTTCACATCTTTCAGCCAAACGGAGCCATCTATCAATGTACCTGTCGGCTAATTCTCCCCTCTGCTGTGATGTCAATATCAATTGACTAAAAGTGATAGGAGAATCAGGCTTTATAGGTGATATTCCCCTATTAGGGGGAGGTATATCATTGCTTTCTTGATTAGAGCTCGAGGATACCATGTTGGCCGAAAATGAAAACTTCTGATGTTCAGCATCTTTTACTTTTGATAGCTTTGTGGATATGATTAAAGGTGGATCTGGCTTTTTGATTTCAGATTTCACCTTAATTATCAAAGGAGCTTTGATATCTACGCATTTTGCCGCAGATTTTCCTACACATTCCAACTTTATGGGGGGATCAGATTTTGACCAACTTTCTTTGCTGAAATAGTGAAAGGTTTTGCAGGATTATCATTCACAGCAGCATTCTTTGTATCTGAGTTGGATTTTGTAAGCATTTCTTGATACATTGCTGCGTCTGTGAAATAAACCTCTTTTCCTTTGAATGGCTTTTCCTCTGCAAAGACTCGATGTACCTTCCCCTCGTTGTCGATGTATTTAAGGCATTGATGAAGAGTAGAAGGTACTATGGCATAATCATGAAGCCATCGTCTCCCCAAGAGGATGTTATAGCAAGCACGAGTTTTTACCACATGCAGAGTAGCCTCTGAGACTAAATCTCCCAACTGGAATCGAATTCGGATTTTACCAATCGGATCCTGGACTTCCCCATCATAACCTTGAATAGAAGTCTTTGTAGCAGACAGCTTGCTCACTGGAATACCGAGCTCTTGAAGGGCCGTGATTGTGATGAGATTTAGAGCTGACCCTGGGTCAACTTGAACTCTTGGAACAGGTATATCTTTGATGTAGGCCGTGAAATAAAGTGGCCTCGTATGCTTCATATTTCCCAAGAGGAGATCCTCTTTGGTGAAAGAGATAGTAGCTTTAGAAGCATTGTGAGTTAAGAGACACTCCTTGCATTGCTTTTGAGGCTTCTTGGATTTTGCCTTCAAATAGTTCTTTTCTATTTGATGCACTTGTGTTATATGAGTATGATTCTCAATATTCAAGGCTTGTAGTGCTCGTATGAAGTTGTCACGAGTTTCCTTGGACATCTGCAAGAGATAAAAAATGTGGAGTCGTGCAGGTATGTGCTTAAGGTGTTCAACAACATCATACGTGAATGGCTCTGGTGGCCTTGCATTATCATTTACTTCTGGAGAAGTTACATTTACATTGGTATTGCCTCCCGAAGGGTTTACATAAGAAGAGGAAGGAACAGAGGATTTATCATAGTTGACTCTATAGTTACGACCAGAGCGAGTGCCATCATTAAGCATGTTGCTTCTATCAATTTCTGGTCGTGTGTCTCTTCTTATGGCATTGACTTCTTCTGGTTCGATGAAAAGCTGGTTGACCTCTTCCAGGCCTACTTCTTGGTTTACACCATTAGGAATAGCCTGCGATGTTTGGGGTTCTATGGCAGCATTCAAAACCACCAGGGAAGGAGCCGTTGACAGTTCCTCTTCAAAGTCAGAGATATTCTCGACAATATTACTCATACTAGGGTTATTTTGTCTCCTCGGTAACCCAAGTTCCCTGACTGAGTTAAAGTCAACAAACTGATTACTTAATTCAGAATTTTCATTTGAAAAGATCAACTCTGAATTAGGTGTGGAAGAAGCATCTGGCGTGGAAGGAGGAAAAACCGTCTGCTGATCCTGAACTTCATCGTGCCCGACTAATGGTAGTGGATCCGGATGAACTTCTGGAGGTAGTGGAAAAAGAGGAGGATCATTCGACCAGCCACTTGAACTTGGCCTGTGTATGTCATACAAGGTCACTGATAGTGTATTTAAACCGTGCTTAATATTAAGCGTTCCCGTCTCGGGGTCAAAGGCTTGTTCGAAATCCTCATCCTCATCAGAAGGGTATTCATCAGCAAAATAATCATCGATCCATTGATCGTCTTCAAGATCAAAGTAATCCGACCATTGATTTTCATCATCGGAGTTAGGGGGTGTACCATCCCATGATATCCGATTGCAGCTAGATATTGCTGGTTCTTCCTCATCTTTTGGAATTGGAATGATGTAGTCGGCTAGAGTAAAATGACCTCTGGCTGATCTGGGAGGATTTTCTAAGACTGGGGCCTCGATCGCCTTGTCTTTCTTCTGCTTAAACTGTTGTTCTTGTTTCTTTTGAGCAGTTTTCTGGAGACCTTTAATTTGCCTTTTGATCTTTCTTCTTTCCACAGGTGTGGGTTTAGTTTTCACTTTTTCCCATCCTTCATCATTTATTAAGTCTGGGTGAACCCACATTTCCTGCCCTGAAGAATCTTTGATAAGTATCAACCCCTGTTCATTATGTAGTGCATTGATGACCCGGAATTCGACCATTGGTGGCCTTGATGGAGTGGGTATTGCCACAGGTGCAAATTGTCCGAAGGAAATCATATTGACTGGGGCCGTATCATATTTTCGGTCAAATGTTATTACTCCATTTTTCCACATCTCATTGACCTTTTCTTTTAAGATAAAGCAGTCTTTCAAAGGATGAGATACCATCCGATGGTATGCACAATAGTTTGGATCATTAACACGACCCGCTTGCTCTGGCTTTTTCATGGGTGGAAGCTCGAGCCTGTTGTTCTCCATCAATGCTTGGAAGATGACTTCAATGTCCCCGTCAAAAGGGTACTTAGTTTGTTTCCTCTTTTCATATTCTTCCTTTTTATTTTGCTCCGTCTTACCATTCTGTGGTTTTTGAGGAACTGGTTTGGAGGTTTGTACATTGAATACCTCCTGCTTCTTCTGGGGTTTCGGCACAGTTGGTTTTGGAGCAGAAGATGATGATGATTCCATTTTTCGGGAACTTGCTTTCTTCTGGCTAATTTCTTTCAGGGTTAACTCCGCATCAGTGGCTACTTCAACCAATCTGGCCAAAGACTTAGTTTTATGACTAAGTATGATAGCCTTAATCTCTGGCCGTAAATTGGTTTTGCACATTTCAATTGTCGCCTTTGGGGATGGTTGTTCTAGGCATCTGTGAGACAATGCTCTCCATCTATTAATAAAGGCTTGTGCAGTTTCATTATCACCTTGCTTTGTACTACTGAGCATAGCGAAGGTGACCGTTTGATCTTCTTCCTGAAAGTGAAGTAGAAACTTTTCTTCTGTAACTGGCCATGTAGTGAAGGAGAGTTCTGGCAATTGTTTGTACCAATCGAAAGCAACTCCCTTCAATGTACTAACAAACAACCTTATTTTTAGTGCATCCAATTCGGGTAAACTGCCAAGGAGCGACTTAAAATGCACTATATGCTGATAGGCTGACCCTTTTCCAAGGTAAGGCTGGAAAGTCGGAAGTTTGTAATCTGGCAGAAATGGAACTAAATCAAACTCCGGAGGGTATTTAGATGTAATACCCTTTTTCTTCATCCTTGTTTCCACTTTTGATTTGTTTAAAATTTCTTCCACTTCTTTAAAAGTTACAGGTTTTTCAGGATCTGCGTGGAAACCAAGGATTGAGGAGTGATCACCTCGAGTTGAATCTGAGGCGATTACTTTATCTATTAGTGCCTTGATTTGTGCTGTAAGTAGGTCAATTTTGGTGGCATTCCTCCTGATCATTGCCTGTTCTCTTCTATCAGCAAATAAGGAGTTAACAGGAGCTTCAGCTGGACTACCCAGTTTGTCTGCTAAGATTTTCAATTGCGCCGTCAGGTGGTCAATTTTAGCTCCTTGTTGCTTGACAACATCACTGACGTCATTCTCTTGATTTTCGTCAGCATTTTCTTCGCTAACATCTTTGCCTCTACCGGCATCCTCTTCATTACCGGTCCCACTCCCTTCAGCCATAAATACGGTGTACTGACGGGGGTAAGAGGATGTAGGAAGAGTGGATTGACTATCTTCGGTGTCCAGGAGAGTTATTGAGTCCTTATCAGAACCATGATCGTCAGAGGTCCTATCTGAATGAGAGTTTGAATCAGAATCTTGGGACTGAGTTCGAGCCATACTTCGAGTAACTCTCCTGGTTGAGCCAGGTCCGACCATACATGAGGAGGTTAGATTTGGCTCATCTTCTTTAATCACCCATTTTTGAGTGATTCTATGCTGTGACTGCTTCCGAGCATGCCTCTTGGAGCGAGACAAAACCCTCTTTTTTATTTGCTGGGCCAATCTGGCTGCTAGAGTTTGATCTCTGAATCTAGCAACTAATGGCCTAGAAGTGCTAGCAACTTGCTCCCAATCTATAGGGTCGGAAGTGGGAAGTGAGAGGATGTTAACAGCATTTCTTTCAATCTTCTTCTTCTGCTCCTTCTTTTGTTGAAGCAAATTTTTAAATTGAACGAGATCGGTTGAATTTTTGATGACCAATCGTTCAGCATATTTCTTGTTTTTACTGCCATATGACGGGCGCTGGGTTGAAAGTGATGGTGATGGTGCCACAATCACAGAAGGTAAGCGCCTCCTGCCGAACCTCCGTCCCTCCTTCTGGGTCAAAGGGTAAAAGACATTCTTTTCAAGTGGGGCCAAGGGTTTCTCCTCAGCTTTTCTGGACTTCTGCATACGTGGCTGTGGTGACCACATACGGCAATTTCGAATAACAACATCCTTCTGACCCTTTTCATGGGCTAGGGCTTGCTTGCGAGTGGTTTGCTTTTTGAGATGTACCCTTTGTTTCTGCAAAGCCTCCTGCTGTGAACCAACGGGTATCTCTGTTTTGTTGTTCGTAAACCGAACCTGCCTTGCCCCCAGTCGAGGCTTGGTGATCTGAAAATTACTGCCTTCCAACCTCACTTTGTGTTTTAAGTCATTGTGACCTTTGTGAAAGACTCCAAAGGGGTTTTGGGCATATTTGGAGACCCAAGTTTGAGGAATCTTCGCCTTCTTGATGGGCTTCAAGGTTTCTGATGACCCATCGTGGGTTGAGGTCATGTAACTTGAAGGAGTAGAAAGCCTTTGAAAGACCGAGACCCTTGATGCAGGAGCATTGGTGTTCATTCGGCCCCTTTTGGGTGCCCTTGTGGTCTGAGCCATGGAGATTTTGAACAATCTCTCTTTAGCTTCGTCAAAAGTAATGATCAAAGAACCCATGTTGTTTCCTGCAAAAAGTTAGCCGATGAGACTATATTAGTAGTATAACCAACATGGCTGCCTCTTGGGCTAGCCGGAATGGTTTATAGATGCCATCTAGACCAACATGGTTTTGAACCGAAATGGTTAGATATAGGCATAAATCCCATCTCATTATGCTATGCTGACTATCCCTACTGTCAGAATTTCTGCAGCATTTCGGGTTTATCGAGTTAGGCTTAAAAGCACGCTATGCTGACTAGTCCTTGCTACCAAAATTTCAGCAGCATATCTAGACTATCTGTGTCAGACTTATAAGCAAGAGAGGGTTGGATCAATCAAAGGGATAGGGCTCACAGGATCAAGCCTGCACCACTATCACAATGACCACACAAGATCCATCAGTGGTTGACGCCGGACAATGCATAATTACAATGTCGTTGGTCTTATCACTGATTTAATAAACTTTTTATATGGGTCAGAAGCCCTTTGAACTGAATCATCACTCTTCTAAAGTGAAAAGGGTGATGATTTGGTTCATACACATCAAGGTGCAAATTCTTCAATCAAGTTATGCACATCAACATGCAAATTCTTCCAATTAAATGGCAAGTGTATGCACATCAAGGTGCCCAATGCCTTCATTTGTATGAACAATATGCACTTCAAGGTGCAAAAGTCCTTTAATGATATTTTCAAATCCATTGCAGACATCAAAGGTCTTGTATGGGTGTAATTGGAGGTTAACTAAGCCTTTGTCATCATAAAAATGGATAAGTGACCGTGTGCCCCGGTCACAGGCTTTTAGCAGCAGTTTTCAATGAAACAGCAGCAATTTCTAGCACAACAGCGGCAGTTTCTAGTGCAATAGTAGCAGTTACAGTGCAATAGCAGCAGTTTCAGTGAAACAGCGGCAGTTTTCAGGGCAACAGCAGCACTTTCAGTGCAACAGCAGCAGTCACAGTGCAACAGCGGCACTTTCAGTGCAACAGCAGCAGTTACAGTGCAACAGCGGCAGTTTTCAAGGCAACAGCAGCACTTTCAGTGCAACAGCGGCACTTTCAGTGCAACAGCAGTAGTTACAGTGCAACAGCAGCAGTTTTCAGGGCAACAGCGGCAGTTTTCAGGGCAACAGCAGCAGTTTTCAGGGCAACAGCAGCACTTTTCAGCAATTTTCAGCGCTTTCATGCATTTTTCATCAAATTTGATCACAAATTAGGGCATATAACTCCCCACAAACGGCGCCAATCTTCTGATCGCGCTTAAAAATGTAGGCGTGGAAATGAATTACGGAATCAAGGTCCGACATTCACGCACTTTAAGCGTTAAGAAGAATGGGAAAATAATTACAGTTCATCATTAATTTCCCTTTTGTTTACATGGGTTCAAGTGCCCTGACCGCGGGGATGCAGGTTGTTTACATACATTTTGAAAGTTTACAACCCCTCCCTCAAGTCTCAGATGTGATCTCAATTTGGAAACTACAAGAAAATGTACATAAGGTGGAAGAAAATGTGGAAAAAGGGGAAAAAATGGAGGGTGACCGTGACCCGCGGTCACTGCCCCGTTCCAGTGACCGTGACTCATCCGCGGTCACTAGGGCCTTCCAGTGACCGGGACTCACCCGCGGTCACTAGGGCCTTCCAGTGACCGTGACTCACCCGCGGTCACTGGGGCCTTCCAGTGACCGTGACTCACCCGTGGTCACTGGAACCTGCTAGTGACCGGGGATCACGGTCACTGACAGACAATGGCCCTGTGCCTCCGTTTTTTGTGCTGTTCGCGCTGGTTCTTTCTTGGAACTTCTTTCAAGTGTTGGAACTCCATTCTCATGACTTTGGAGCGGTGGACAACTATCAAGAAGATCACTTTTTATCATGGAATCAATTGAAACCGCTGTAACTCATCATTCGTGTTTACGGACTGCATTTTTGTTTCAAGTCCGAAATGGGCAAATTCGAAGCCGGAGTTGTGTCATTTGAACCTATCATTTTCAAGGAACAAAATGAGGCCTAGAGAGGCTTCTTTCACAACTCTTGTAATGGCTAAGAAGCCCTACGAATGAGAGAAACAGAGGTGACAATGTCATCCTCTCAAAAATTGGCGTCGTACGAACATGGTATGGACTTTGGCCATTTCCCTTCCTTCTCTCCTTCTCAATTTTCTTGCTCACCTTTAGAACTAAGAAAAGAAGGTGGGAATGGTCGTGGAAGTGCTGCTGGAGTTTGCTTCTTGTTGCCTTAGGTGGTGCCTTTCTTCAATTTCTTCACTTTTCTTCCTTATGTGTGTGTATGTCCTTTGTTTCTTCCAAATTCCCCCTTTTTATAGACTCCCAATCAGTTTTGTGCAGTTTTGGGGAGTTAATAGCAGTTGTGGGGAGTTGGATTTCGAAGAGGAGTGGAGGGAAACCACCCAAAATCGTGGGAAACCTCCCTTGAAGGTCCGTGACCGCAGACTGGGCCACGAACGAGGCCCAATTTCAGGTTTTTCGCGTATGTGGCCCATTTTCATTTGTTTTGGGCTCAAACGAAGTCCGATTGCCACCAAACTTGGAGGGATGCTTCTTAACACTATTTTCTACATGTCATACAAATTTCAGCCCATTTTGACTTCAGGAAGTTGGTCAACTTTTTCATTAATTGGGCCCCGGTCACGGACAAGGCCCACTTTTGGAACATTGCATATGCGGTCTATTTTCCATTGTTTGAGGCCCGAATGATGTCCAATCATCACGAAACTTGGAGAGATGTTGCTTGACACCATCTTAAGTGTTTCATAGAAATTTCAGCTCTGTTTGACCACCTGAACATGGTCAACTCCTTTTGTTTGTGGGCCCCGGTCACTCCCAAGGCCCATTTTTGGAATTTTGCATATGTGGCTTGTTTCCGCCTGTTCGGGGCCCAAACGGTGTCCAATCGCCACGAAACTTGGAGGGATACTTCTTGACACTATTTTGAGTGTGTCACAGAAGTTTCAGCTCTGTTTGACCACCCTAACATGGTCAACTCCTTTTGCTTGTGGGCCCCCGGTCACTCCCAAGGCCCATTTTTGGAATTTTGCATATGTGGCTTGTTTCCGCCTGTTCGGGGCCCAAACGGTGTCCAATCGCCACGAAACTTGGAGGGATACTTCTTGACACTATTTTGAGTGTGTCACAGAAGTTTCAGCTCTGTTTGACCACCTGAACATGGTCAACTCCTTTTGTTTGTGGGCCCCCGGTCACTCCCAAGGCCCATTCTTGGAATTTTGCATATGTGGCTTGTTTCCGCCTGTTCGGGGCCCAAACGGTGTCCAATCGCCACGAAACTTGGAGGGATACTTCTTGACACTATTTTGAGTGTGTCACAGAAGTTTCAGCTCTGTTTGACCACCTGAACATGGTCAACTCCTTTTGTTTGTGGGCCCCCGGTCACTCCCAAGGCCCATTCTTGGAATTTTGCATATGTGGCTTGTTTCCGCCTGTTCGGGGCCCAAACGGTGTCCAATTGCCACGAAACTTGGAGGGATGTTTCTTGACACTATTTTGAGTGTGTCACAGAAGTTTCAGCTCTGTTTGACCACCTGAACATGGTCAACTCCTTTTGCTTGTGGGCCCCCGGTCACTCCCAAGGCCCATTTTTGGAATTTTGCATATGTGGCTTGTTTCCGCCTGTTCGGGGCCCAAACGGTGTCCAATCGCCACGAAACTTGGAGGGATACTTCTTGATACTATTTTGAGTGTGTCACAGAAGTTTCAGCTCTGTTTGACCACCTGAACATGGTCAACTCCTTTTGCTTGTGGGCCCCCGGTCACTCCCAAGGCCCATTCTTGGAATTTTGCATATGTGGCTTGTTTCCGCCTGTTCGGGGCCCAAACGGTGTCCAATCGCCACGAAACTTGGAGGGATACTTCTCGACACTGTTTTGAGTGTGTCACAGAAGTTTCAGCTCTGTTTGACCACCTGAACATGGTCAACTCCTTTTGCTTGTGGGCCCCCGGTCACTCCCAAGGCCCATTCTTGGAATTTTGCATATGTGGCTTGTTTCCGCCTGTTCGGGGTCCAAACGGTGTCCAATCGCCACGAAACTTGAAGGGATGCTTCTTGACACTATTTTGAGTGTGTCACAGAAGTTTCAGCTCTGTTTGACCACCTGAACATGGTCAACCTCCCAGTTGACTTTTTATGACAGTGGGCCCTTGTTTCATCTGTTTGAAGCCCAAATGACCCCGGTTTGATTCGAAACTCGGAGGGACTGACGTCAAGAACATCTTGGAGTATTCATCCAAATTTCATGCAGTTTGGATTCGAGGAAGTAGGATTTCGAACAGTAACCTATTTATTGCATGTGTTAGGTCACTATTCACTTCACATTGACATAGTTAGCCTGTTTTCTATCCGAACAGCCTCCCCTTGACTTGAAACTTTGGAAGAATAACTTGGGGCATACTTTGAGCATTTGTTCCAAATTTTATTTGCTTCGGCCTTCTGGAAGTAAGATCTTAGCCGATGATCCCCAAATTCAGGATTACTGTCCTCTAAGCTGACATGTAATGAAATTCAGGCCAAACAGAGTCTTTTCATTTTGAAAATTTGCAAAGTATCTTCTGAGCATGACTGAAGCTTCGCGTCTAAATTTTCATTAATTTTGGACATCGGGAAGCAGGGCTTTGGTCAGTGACCCCCCGGCTTGGGGGAAATTGACTTCAGGCTGACATGCTTGTGGCTTTTGAGTTTGATGATCTCTGTTCAACCCGAAATTTGAACTTCCTCTGAGAGTTCCAGCTACCTTGACCTTCATGGAATGCCGGTTCTCACAGTGATTCCCCATGATCTGCAAATAACCTCTGTAGCCTAAATTAAGCTGGGATGAGGTGTCTTCGCTGCAGCATTTGCAATTTTTTATAGATCAACACTTTGGCTCAGACAATTGCTTCCACCATTACTTGTGCTCTGGTTTACTTTTTAGTTTATTGCAATGGAGACAAATGTGTCATATAATTCTACAATGATAACAAGTGGATGTATGTGTAGAATGTGACACATTCTTATTCTTTGAAGTACTCCTAACATGATTTGTCCGTGCAGCATATGGAGTAGCGAGTGCCATAGAATTAAAAGTTTATACCTAGTACCCTAAAGCCATCTAGTTTGGAAATTATTGGCCTAATGCTTGTTATATGGGTTAATTAGACAGCTTAAGGGACTTAGACATTGCATAGTCACAAAATGATTTGTTAAAATAATGAATGATAATAAATTATGGCCAAATGAGTGTCTATAAAAATTTTCCAAGGATGTGTGCAGAAATGCATAAGGACTAGATTTGCTCCGTAGATCCCCACTTTCCTTATATTATACAAATTTGGAAGTTTCTACATTGAAAAAGGTAAGTGAGTGAAGAGTGTCTGTAAGAGTTTACAGGGGATTATGTGTGGGGATGAAGAAGGATTAGATTTTCTCTATGGATCCTAACTTTCCTTATATTATATGAACTCGGAAATCCTTGTGTTGGAAAAAGAGAGTGAGATAAAAGAGGCATATTAAAGTAAACAGTAGTGTGACAGCCTTCGTAGTTGCTTTGAGAGGAAATTTATTTTTGCTAAATTTCGATGGATCGGACTATTTGAAGGAAAATTTTTTTTTTTTGCAGCATTATTGTGGAATATCTGAAATTAGTTTTTGATGTATACATTTTCGCCGTGCGAGCAAGTTTGGTTTGCATTTGAGAAAGTTTACGAAAATAGAACTGTGAACTGGACTTTGAAATGTTTGAAATTTTTATTACTTTAGATTTTGAAATATTCGATATGCGTGGATTTTCTTTTGGAGAATTTTTTTTTACCCTTGTTTTTATTTTTTTAATAAAAAAAGGATTTTCTGGGTATATTCACTGTAAACCCTCATAAGGCGCAACTCGTCTCCTAAGGGGAATCAAGGGTTTAAACGCTTGCTGCATATACTAAATGCAGTCGAGAATGCCAGTGAGAGTAGCGTTTCTTTTTCTTTTTGTTTTCTACATTTTATTTTTGTCATTTAGGTTAGTTTAGGTAAGTTTTCTACTCTAGATCTCATATTTTGCTCGGGCTAGCGAAACACTGGTTGAGGGGTGTGATAATTCTTTAAAAATGCATCATTTTATTACATTCTAGGGAATTTCAAGGACTTATGCATTAAAAATCTCTTTATTTAGTTTGAAACTCATGTTTTTATGATTTTTGAACTCATTTTAGAGTTTCCATGCAAAAAATATTGAAAATTCACATTTTTCTTCACAAATTCATGAAGCTTTCCATTTTTGGATTTCTATTTTAAGAAGGTTTTTCAATTTCAAATTTTCACATAAAAATGATAAAGTTTTTTTTTATTATCATTAGTTATTTAAAGATAAATCATGATCAATGATAAGAATTTATTGTGTCATTTTATGTGAATTGGGCCCTCATTAATGTAATTGTGACTTCAGGTTAAAATTATTATTTCTAATGAAAAATCACTTTTGTTGGTAGGGAATTGAATAAAGGGACCTGCAATCAAGATTTGAAGCTAAGGAATAATTTGTGAAGAGATCCAAGAGAGAGAAAAAAAGAAGAGAGTTTTTGCAAATTTGGAAACTGAACTCAACCATGCTTGGACATACACTTCAGTTGAGATCCAGATTCAGAAATTTATGTTTGGATTGGAGAATGTTTATCTCATGGTTATCTTCAAAAATACAAATTGTAGTTGGAAGATATATCAAAAGGGGAAAGAAACATCATGAGAGACATGCCAGCATGTACCCGGTTACATTGGAACCTTACGGCCAGCCTTAAATTTTGATTTCCATTCCTTTTTAAACTCAATGCAATTGAAGATCAATCCAAGACATATTGTGAAGATAGAGCTTGCATGTCAAGATGAAAGGCTAGGATTAAAAGCCAAGGAAGGAGGGAATTCCAATTCTAGAGACATCTGTTTGGAAACATGGGAAAGGATGACATAGTGGGAGAGTTTCACATAACATGGAAAGTAATTTTTTTTAAGGAAAGGGTTCAAAGAAGTCACCTGGAACTATGTGCCTTTACTAAGAAAAGACAACAGCAGAAAACATGTGTTATTTCCTTTTCACTTTTATGGCCCACTTTAGTATTTAGAAAGGAGGACTGATGAGGAGAACTAAGGGCTGTCACCAACGTAAATATCCCACAAGTGGACGTGCAAGAGACACATTCACATTAACTCTAAACCCCCCACCCCAACCATCACATCCATCTTCTTCCACCATCTTCTTCACTTTTGGAGCATGACTTAAAGTGAAGACAAGTTGAAGAGCTAAGCTAGCAACTCTATTTTCTTAAAGTTCATGATCGTTAGGTAGGATTGATGTATTTATTTTAATTTAATAAATCTGAATTTATTGCTTATTTAGATCAAGTTTTTATTGATAAATAAAGTTAGTGATGTCATGGTTCCCACCATAGAGTCAACATTGTATGTTCATACGTGGTGACAGTATGTATTTGGTACAATGGTCCTAAGTTTACTTTGATTCCATTAAATAAGGTTTTAAATTCAGATTTAAAGAATCGAAATCCATCTTTTCTCTTTTGTTGCATTCTACTTTAATTTTCAAATTTATTTTATTCATTTTTATATCATTCAATTGGTGGTTTGATTATTTTCTTTGTTTTGTCGTAATTAGTTTAGATTGCTTTTTAGTTTAGGAATTCTAGTTTATGACTTTTATTTGGGATTGTAATTTTTAAATTGGATTTGTAATTTAATTTAAATTTTAATTTGATAGGATTTATTTATATAGTTTTTTTATAGGTTAGCACTAGTTTTAATTAGGACTGGGTTTTTTTTTTTTTTTTTGCGAAAACTAGTTCCCTGTAGATTCAATCCCTAATTTATCAAGTAAAATTACAATCGTTGACCTTGTACTTGGGTTCACGTCAATTAGGAAGGTTGAAAGCCTTTTGCTTGGGATTCTTTTTCTTAGTTGCACACTCATGAGCAAAATGTCTATAGCCTTGACATCAAACACTTAGTCCTTCTTGAAGAAACTCTCTTTTCACAATTTAGGTTTTCCACTTAGCTTTCTTACATTTTATGAATGTCTTGAATTGCTTTATGAACTTTATAGTCTCAGCATCATCAGAATTAGAAACATAATCAGTTTCAACTTTTTTTGCTAATTCTTTGGAAACTTTCAAGGCAAAACCTTTAGACTTCGTTTTCCACTTAGAAATTCGGTTTGTCTCAAATATCTAAAGATTTCCAAAGAAGAGATCTACCTTGAGGGTGTTAAGATTTTTATTTTATTTAATAGCATCTGCTTTTGAATCAAATCTTTCTGGTAAAGACCCCTGAATCTTTTTGACAACTTTATTTTTAGGAAATAGCTCACCCAAATTGAAAATAGAATTGGCCATATCATTCAGCTTAGCATAATATTCATTAAAGGTCTTATCATCTTCCATCTTCATGGTTTCAAAGGCAGTAGTCAGTCTTTGCAACTTTGATTGCTTCACCATTTCATTACCTTCTTACACAGTTTGTAAGATATCTCATTCTACTTTCACAGTTTTACATGTAAAAATCATATGAAACTCTTTAGTAGACACTCTGTTATAGATATTATTCATAAGCTTATTATTGCAATTGGAGGCATGCTTCACAACCTTAGTCTGTTGGGCTTTTGGTTTAGGAATAGTTTCTCTATCAGCCACAATTATAGGTTTGGTATAGCCCTCCTCAACCATATCCCAAACAACATCATCAATGCATTTAAGAGAGCAAATCATCCTTACTTTACAATAGGCATAATTAGTATTGTTAAGCAAATGAGGCTTAATAGTTGATGTACTTTCTTGATTGAGTGCCATTTTAGAAATCACACATAGATCTATACAGTAATTTTGTGCAATCCACTTTGATGCCAATTGAAGGATTTGTAGGTGCTCTCAAGTATGTGATTTTCTAGATTGCAAACAAACACACATTATGTAGCTGAAAATAAAATAAAACAAACAAGCGATCACCACAAGAAGGCACAATTTTGATGTGGTAACCTAATCAGAAAAAGAAGAAAAAAAAAGGAGAACAAATGGGACTAATAATGAAGTACTATGAATCTCTAATTATAAGATATTTGCAACCTTATTAAGTCTTCGCAACCTAAGGACTGTATATCTCTACACAGAATTACTCTGCAACAACTTCCCACCATTGATACAATAGATCTAATATTTGTTTGACTCCTCAAACAATCTTCTTCAAGAGATGTAGAAAGCTAGAATCTCTAGAATAAAGCTTCAACACTTTTCTCTCTAATGGATGCTTTAGAGAAGGGTGATCTCTAATATGTAATCTCTACTTAGAATAATGAGATCTATTTTCCATACCTTATGGGTTAAGAGAGAAACCCTTTAAATAACCAACAATTCATGTCTTATCACAATACTCCTTGTAGAACTCAACTTACTAATTCTAGTACAAATAGGAAATAATTCTGCATCAGGTAGGTGAGATTTTTTCTGCAATCCGATCGATTGAGTGACTATCCAATTGATAGGGCATCGCTTCCGGCTCCAATTCGATCAATCGAACAATGATCAGAGCAATCTAGCAACCCTGTTTTTTCCTGATTTTTTCACTTCAACTCTTCTGGTGATGGGAACCATAGTCTGTCTAAAAGAAATAAAAAATACAGCACAGTAGACCCAGAGTTTTGTCCAACCCATGAATTAGCCAATATACAACAATCTATTCACTATCCTTCTTGGATAATGGTGGCGTAAGTGATAATTACCAATGCACTAATGTGTTGTAGGCAAGCTATGATATGATTTTATTCAGTCTCATAATGAAAGAAAAAAATATATATTAGAAAAATTATGTTTGTTAATTTTCATTTTTTAATTGCTTTCACAATCTAAACAAAAAAGAAAAAAAATGTTTTCACAGTATGTAAATTAAATAAAACAATAAAATACTATGGAAAGGTGGTAAGAAAGGAGATGTACCATGTTTTGGATTAGAACCCATAAAAGTCTGGACTAGTTATGGCTGAAACTCGTACATTTCTAGTGATTCCCACAAAGTTTAGGCTACAATTATTCCTTGCAGGTTTACTACAGATGAACCACCACTACACCAAAAATGTGGATTTGCAACGTCAGGCTGGAACGGCTTTGGGTAGTTCCAAAATTGCAACTAATTGAGACCGTTCTAAATGCAAAAACCGTTCGAGCTCGGCCCAGACTCCTTATGAGAAAAAAAAAGAAAAAACGTTCCCGCCCCAGTTTTCCCCTCTTCGCGCCATCTGACTTATTACTTCCCTCTTGCCCCAGTTTTCCCTCGCGCCATCAGCAGATCAGGGTGATTCTCCATCACGCTTCCGGAGGGCTCTCATGGATTTTCCTAGAAATCGATGCCTGTGATCTCTCCTCTCCCCGCCCCCCCTCTCTCTGCTCCAAACCCGAGTAAGTCTTCTCACAATGTGCTCTCTCTCTATCTCTCTCACTCAATCAAACGATTAGGAATGGATTCTGGGGTTAGGGTTTTGTTTGTTGTTGTTGTTTCTTTCGATGGATTCTCATAGCAAAAGAATTCCAGGCATAAGTACAGTTAAGTTCATGCTGTAAATTTTCTGTTTTGATTGATTTGTGGGTTTTTTTTTTAAATGTTGATGTGGGTCTTGTGCTTCTTCTTACCCTTGCTTTGGATGGAATTAGAAGATCGTTGGCTCTGAACGAATCTTCTTCCTATTTGAATACTGGGTTTGCTTATGTGGAGTTGCTTAAAGCATCATTTACGCCAGTCGTTACTACGATTACTCTCTCGGTCATGGCATCAGGGTCCATTGTGCCAGTTGTTCCCACAAACCCAAACCCCTAACATGCAAAACCCCCCAACCCCATAATCCAAATCACTTATAAAAATTCTCTATGAACGCAACGTTCAGGGAATGGAAATCAAAGAAGTTTATAATATGATTAGCTTGTCACAGTTTTCTTACCCACCAAATGAGGGATGGGCTAACTTAGAGGTGTTGTGTCTTTTTAGTCTGCCCAATCTAAGGGCTATCTTTGATGGTGTTGGTTCAATAGAAACTTATGTCCATTTTAAGTGGTTGGTGTTTGGTTGTTGGTGATTGCAATAAGATGAAGAGTTTGTTTTGGCTTGGGCAACTGAAGAATCTTCAAAATTTGGAAAAGTTAGAAATCTAAAATTGTGCCTTGCTGGAAGATGTATTGGCAGATGATAGAAATGCCGTCACTACCATCTCACTACTAAAGTTGTGGGATATTTAAATAATACGCTTGCCTGAATTAAAGAGCATCTTTAAGACAACGATCACCTGTTCTTCTCTAAAACATATCAAAGTGTTCCAATGCTCTAAGCTGAAGAAGCTTCCTTTCACCACCTGTAACATCTCACTCCCTACGCTGGAGAGAATCTATAGAAACAGAGAATGATGGGATGTATTAGAGTGGGATGATCCCAACATTAAAGGCCAGCTTCAAGGTCATTTTATTGATCATTAATGATTTTGTTAGCTAAATGTGTGAGGAGATTTATCTACTTGTGGTTTGTTCTTGTAAGTTTTACTTTTGTATGTATAAATTGCTTTGTAGTATATTGTAGCACACCACAAATCATGCCATCAAATTGTGGTGCAATGGGAAAGTGTTACAAAAATTTTGTGATGACTGATGTGGTATTTTCAGCTGCATGTGCTTAGATGCTGAGGTTTGCAACATAACAGGTCATTTGTCCAGCCCACTCCCTGTCCATTGAAAAATAAATGTTGGATCACTTGAAAGTCTCTATTTCTATTCATTTGATGTTGTTTTAAATCTGAAAATGTGTATCAAGCCCTGTCTCCACTTGTTATCTCTTGTGGGTCTATTATAACCATCTAAACCTTAGATTAAGGTTTAAGATTCTCAACAACTTAAAAAGGTGTAGAGTGTAAACTTAGCATGAAAGCTAATTGGAGGCATTTGGATGAGAATTTGCAAGTAGGTGAATAATATAGCTCTTTTATAATTTATGCATGGGGTGTGAAAATTAGATTTACACGTGAATTTTTTTGCTTTTCTAATTATTTTACTACCACTCTTAAACTTGATTCTTCTTTTTAAGAGTAATATAACTTTATGTAAATTCAAATCTAATTTTTGTTAAAATCACATAAACCAATGGGTCAGAATATTGAGCATGGATATGACTTCCTTTGCTGAAACAGAATGAAGCCTCCTCTTCCTCTACTGATCATCATGAAAAATCCTCTCTTTCTTCTCTTCTATGAGAATAAGTTCAAACATCATAATTAATGAGAACTTTGATTTTTCTTTTGGCTTTGCATGCATATCTGAAGTTTTCATTTTTAAAATTTTGATTAGTGTCAGTTTGCTTTTGCGCAGTTTGTATTGAGTTCCTCTGTTCTCTCAGTCTCCTCAACCCACATCTCTTTCAGGTATCTTGTAGAAAATGACCTCTCTCTTAGTTTTTTTTTCAATATTGCAATTAGAGAAATCATGCTTCTTCACCGATGATTTCTAAATGAGTACTTTGAATAATTTCATGACAATGAGAGCATAGAATTTGTCTATATAACTAATAGCCAGAAGATTTAGACTTCGTTTGTGAGCTAAAGAGAGAGATTTCTCAACACCTGTGGTAAGTTAGTTGGGGATGAACTTTTCTCTATCCATTAAAGTTTGGATAACAATATGAATTGGACATATTTGGTTTGGCTTCATAAAGGAAGCTGACATCAAGGGGACTCCTTTGACCTTTTCCCATTGGCCCTTGATTTTTTGATTTGGTGTCCATAAATTTCAATAATAATGGAGTTCCTCCTCTGGAGATGTTCACACTTCATGTGGAAATATCACCTTGTATTTTAGCAAAGAGGACAGATCTAGACTAAGGTGTAGTCAAATGTTTTTTTTTTGGACTATTAGTCTGTACTATCTTCTCATGCAAATGAAAATGCAAATGGTTCCTGGCATTGAAAAGACTTTCGCTCCTCATTGTCATTAAATCATGCTCTCTCAGTTTTGATTGCACAATTAGATTTTGTAGAGATAGAGTTTCAAGACAATCAACAATGTTGTTCTAATTTCATTAAAATAAAGTCCATGTTTTTATTTTACATTTCAATGATTATTTAAGTATCTATCTTTGTTGCTCTGAGAATGTGTTCCATTTAATGAACATCTCCACATTTTTTTCTGCTAAATTTTTTCTACTTGAAGATGGTGTTGTCTTCGGCTCTTGGAGGAAGATGACTTTTTCTCTTTTCGACAAAAGAATGAAGACAGCAGTTAGCATTGTCATATTGGCTTTCTAAGTGCTATCCTAACATCATATTAGGCCATATAGATTAAAAAAAGTATATTTGTAGTCTTTGATAAATATCTTTTCCTAAATTTCATATACAATTATTATTAAATTGAATAGTTAATTAGATCTCCATTTTAAGTATATGACAATGCTTCATAGATAATGATATATTACCTTATTGATTGCAGAATGTCGTCACCGGGTAACAAAACGTGGATGACCAAACATAAATTAAGTCCAGAGTATTTAAATGGGCTTGTTCATTTCATTGAGTTTACAAAGAAAAATGGTGGTGGATATAATCATTTTCCATGTCCATGTGCTAAATGTCGCAATGTGCGTGGAATGATTGCCCTTGAATTGATTCATGAGCATTTGCTCATTAACGGTATTGATCAATCATATACAGAATGGATTTTTCATGGAGAGAGTATCTCAAACAGTAATGAGAAGCCATCAATATTAAAGTCTAGAATTCACCCCGATGATATGTATCCTAGAATGGAGGAACTTGTAAATGATGTGTTTGGAAGAATTGGGGAACATGCAGATTCTCTCATGGACGATCTCGTTAGGAATGAAGATTTTCATGAAATAAATACAGAGTTTAAAAAGCAGGAAGACCATGAAACAAGGACATACAAGTCTTTATTTGATGATGCAAGGCAACCTTTATATCCTTCTTGTCCAAGGGAATTCACTAAATTATCAGTTACTGTTGAGCTTTATAGTTTGAAGGCACAAAATGGTTGGTCAGACAGTAGCTTTAATGAGCTACTTCAATTGGTGAAGAAGTTGCTCCCACAAAGAAACACATTGCCAGAAAGCACATATCATGCTAAGAAAATGATTAACTCGCTTGGAATGACCTACGAGTTTATACATGCATGCCCAAATGATTGCATTCTTTATTGGAAAGAGTATAAAGATAGGCAAAATTGTCCAATATATCATACATCTCGATGGAGGTCAGATTACTTGGCAAAAGAAAAAGTGTTAAAGTCCCATTAAAGGTTTTGAGATATTTTCCTCTGACACCAAGGCTACAAAGGCTATACAGGTTAGATTTTAAGGTTAAATATAGTTTCTTGGTTATCTTAATTGTGTATGGGTATTAAGTTTGATAATTATTTATTTTTCTAACTTTGTTATACAGTGTGCCATGGATTGCGGAGCAAATGACTTGGCATGCTCAATCGAAAGAATATAGTGGTGTGATGCAGCATCCATCTGATTCTTCAAGTTGGATGGTGTTAAATGGCAAGTGGCCAAATTTTTCAGAGGAACATCGTAATGTCCGTCTAGGACTTGCGACTGATGGTTTTAACCCTTTTGGACATCTCAGTAGCATTTACAGTTGTTGGCCTGTAATTTTAGTGCCCTACAATCTTCCCCCCTCGATGTATATGAAAAGAGAATTTTCAATGTTGACAGTATTGATACCCGGTCCAAAAGGACCGAGTAAAGACATTGATGTTTACCTACAACCATTGGTTGATGAGTTGAAGGGGTTATGGCTTGATGGAGTATCAACATATGATTCTTATTCGAGGATAATGTTTAATCTCAAAGCCATGTTGATGTGGGGAATTCATGATTTTCCTGCATATGGGAGTTTATCGGGTTGTGTAACACATGCACAATATGCTTGTCCCGTTTGTGGCGAAGGAACGATTGCTGAACGTCTCAAGAGTGGCAAGAAGTACTCCTATCGGGGTCATCGAAGATTTCTTCCAACTAATCATGTTTTAGGACCCAAAAGTCAGCTTTTAATAATAAATCGGAAGAAGGAAGACCTCCACATCGATTGAGTGGTTTAGAAGTTGAAGAGAACGTAGGGAGTATTCAAATGGATATAGGTAAATCAAAGGGGAAAAAACGAAAAAGTTATATTGATGAGTCAACTGAACAGATAACCGCTTGGTACAAGAGATCTATCCTATTTGACCTACCATATTGGAAGGTGATTTCTATAATTTTGCATTATATTTTATATACTTGTATTTTAATGAATAACAAGTTAAAAATTAATCTGAATTATGATTTGACAGGATTTGCCAGTTCGTCATAACTTGGATGTGATGCATGTTGTAAAGAATGTTGGTGATCATCTTTTGTCGACAATCTTAGATGTCAAAGATAAAACAAAGGATGACAAAAGTGCACGAGAGGATTTAAAAAGCATGAACATTCGGAAAGAACTATGGTTACAAGAATTGGGTGGTAGAACTATTAAACCAAAAGCACCTTTCACTCTAAGTCGTAAGGAAAAAGAAATATTCTGTCATACTTTGCATGACTTGAAGCTTCCGGCAGGGTATAGCTCAAGATTTAAACATCTAGTGAATCTACAAAACCTTGAGATAAAGGGGCTCAAGTCACATGATTATCATGTGATAATGCAACAATTATTACCTGTTTTGCTACACCATGCTTTCTCAGAGCATAAGATATTGAAAGGTGCTATTGTTCAAATTTGCAACTTTTTTAATATCTTATGTTCAAAGACTATCAGTGCAGATAATATCATTATTGCCAAACAACGACTTGTCGAGGCAATGTGCATTTTGGAGAAGTTCTTTCCACCTTCATTTTTTGTTATTAGCATTCACCTCATGGTGCATCTAGCTGATGAAGCATTAGCTTGCGGTCCAGTTAGATTTCGTTGGATGTATCCTTTTGAACGGTAAACCTCTAACTTTAAATATGTTTTCTTTTAATTGTATAATATACGCTAATTTGACATATTTCAACAGGTTAATGAAAATTTATAAAGGATATGTAAAAAATGCAGCACACCCTGAAGGGTGCATTGCAGAGCGCTACATTGTAGAGGAATCTATTTTGTATTGTATGGAATACATGCCAGATGGTGATAAAGGCAATCACAAGAAGACACGCCAAAGGTTTTTGGATGATGACGGTGACTGTGATGAAGAGCCTTTGGATAAAGGCAACATTGTTTACTTAAGTAACATACAACATCAACAAGTTCGTAAGTGGGTTCTGCATTGTTATGATAAGATTGCAAGTTGGAAAATGTGAGTGGATAAATTTTATATAATAACATGTTAGTTGTAGAAATTTGTTAAAATATTGATAGATATACATAGTAATGTGCCTGTAATTGATTTAGGAAATATCAAACATATATAAGAGCAACATCTTCAAAGGGACAAAAAAAGAAGGGCAATGTGTCTAAGAATGATGAGCCTGATTTCATTAGTTGGTTGCGGAAGGAGGTATTATTTATTTATTCAATTTGAAATATTAAATGACATGCATGCTCATATATGGCAAGTATTATGAAATTCCCTTTTTTATATGCAGATGGAATCTGTAGATGATGAGCCAACTTTGAAGCGACTAGCAGATGGTCCAATGTTTAAGGCAAAATGTTATAATAAATATCGTGTTAATGGTTTCGTGTTCTCTCCAATCGAATACGAAACTAATAAGTCAACACAAAATAGTGGGGTCTCAATGAAAGCCATCACTAAATACAGGGCAAGTGCTAGAGACAAGAATTACAAGGAAGATGAGACTACTTATTATGGGGTTGTCAAACAGATAATTGAGCTGGATTATACTGATTTCTGTCAAACGGTTTTTTATTGTGATTGGTTCAAAGTAGAAGACAGGGCCAATGGGTGCAATGTTGATCCCGAGACAAATTTGATAATGGTAAACACGGAGAAAATTAAAGGAAATGATAAGGAAGGTGATGAGCCATTCATATTAGCATCTCAAGCAAGTCAAGTGTTCTACTCCAAAGATCCAACAAGGCCTGCATGGTCTGTTGTTCTAATAGCACCAAAGCGATTAACAAAAGATGTAGACGCACTTGAAGATCCTAGTCACTTTTTTTCCTTTCTTGGTGAAAATGCAAATTTAGAAAATGTTCTAAAAGAAATTAACTATGAATTGTAAAGTTGGACACATTTACTTTTGATTTCTAATTTTTCATGCTTGATGGTGTTATCTAAATATTAATATGTACTTTTATGCTTATACTTATGCTTATGGTGCCTTGATTATGATCATGCTTATTATTGGAAATTCCATTCAATACAGTTTTTGTTTATTTTATTGATTGTTGACCATGAATTGCTTATGCTAAGTGACATATGTCATGTGAGACATAGGTATTCTAATGGAGGTAGAAGGCAACACAAGTTCTATAAATGCAGGTTTAAAAAAATCTAAATTTCACTACTTAAGCACTATCATACTTTATTTTGAATAGTAAATGTTTTAAATAACATTCTTTTTCTATTTGCTAGGAACTTCCACATTGCCAAAACATAGGCCTGTGATTATATTAAATAAATATGGCCTACCCGTGGGCGATAATTCAATCAAGTTGGTATCAAAATGTGGGGAGATTGTTCGCACCCATGTTCCTATTTCCATTAAGGATTGGCGGGCCGTACCTAAGAGCAAGAAAGATGAACTTTGGAATCTCCTTCTGGTATGAACAGCAATGCTATTTCTATTGGAAATGGATGGAATACTCATTTTATTTTCTACAAAGTTATTGATTCTAATTTTTTATTTTAACAGAAAGATTTTGATGTTTCTCAATCCTATAAGGACAAGTGCCTTAAGAACATGTGTGACATGATGAGAAAGTATAAGACAAAATTGAGGCAAAAATACCTTGATCCTTATATAAGTCATGAAGAGAAATTAAACAATCGTCCTCAAGGAGTTAGGCCTGAAGATTGGGGAGCATTTGTTGAGCATAATTTGAGTCCCAACATAATAGAACAACGAAAAAAGAATACGGAGGTGAGAAAGAAAATGAAAATTTATCATACAACTGGTAGGGATGGCCATGCAAGACTCGAAGAAAAAATGGTAAATATTTGCATGTGTATATAACAGATCTGTCTAGTTGCTTTGTATATTAACAACTAATAATATAAAATATGTGCACCTATAGAGATGTCAAAAGACAGAGAATGACCCCCCAATTACTAGGGCTGAAGTATGGATCACAGGCCACACAAGAAAGGATGGTTCTATCCCCAGTTCTGTGTCTTCACATGTGGTAAATTCGTCATCTTATATTTAACTTGATAGGATAGAAAATAACATAAGAAGTTTCCTTATCTGATGAATGCATAATTTGGCAGGAAAGATTAAAAGAGATACTTTCTAGTGAAGTTGAAGTAAATTCCCATGACATCCTCAATGACCCATTGACTCAAGTATTTGGTATTGATACAAGAGGTCGTGTTCGTGGTGTTGGGAATGTCGTATCAAGAACTCAAATTCTAGGGTCCTCTTTCGCTCTTGAAAAACTAGCCGTCAATGAAAAAAATGCAACTGAGCAATCAACCTCAATCAAGAATCTGCAGTCCCAAGTAAATCACTTACTTGAAGAACAAAAAAACCTTGTTGAAAAACTTAGTGGAATCCAACAGTTGCTTGAGGTAAGTTTCTATTAGAATTATAGGATTTCTATTTAAATTTTCATTATATTATATTTTTTTACGTTTACTTATGAGTAAAATAATAACACATTTTTAAAATAAATTTACAGCAACATGTGACTTTAGGATCCCAAGGAAGCACATCATTCCCATCAAAGATGCCAGATTTAGTTGCGGCTTCGAACATAGTAGCGACTAATCAATCTTCAATGAGATTGCAGCCATGCAAATTGATGGATTGGTGTCATGAAGTTGTTGCTTTTGGAAGGGCCTTTGTAGGGAATGGTCCCCTACAAATTCATTCAAAACCTCTTCCGGAAAATGCATACAAGGTTATAATTGATATCATTGACAAAAGAGAGATCAAATTGCCATATCCAGATGGTTATCATTCGACTTTAGGCGAAGTTGGAAATGGATCCTTTGTAGCATGGCCTATGAATTTTACCAAATTCACAGATTACAAATCTCCCATTTTGTTAAAATTTGATCATATACACTCAAGGGCTAACCTTTTTGTTAGGCTTTATTATTGTGTTAAGGTTAGATCATATGATCATAATCTTTTGTAAAAGACCCATCTCTTCCCATCTTGTGTTAAGTTTGGTATCTTGGTTTTGTGGTATGGGATTTCATTTGGATGGATCAGATTTTACTGATATAATATGTTCTGTCTCTTGATCATTTCTGAGTATCTGATTTCCTAGTTTTTTTGTGGCCTTCTCATTTCTGGGTTTCTTTCTAAAGGTGTTTTTTTACTGGGCTTTTCTAGTAGTTTTTGCTGCTACAGGGTGATTTTCCAATTGCAGTATGAAAGCAAGTATGAAGTAGCTTTAGCTTATGTTGATGCAACAAATTGTTGCAAATAAAAAAAAACAGAAAAGAAAAACTCTGCCAAACAAGAAGTGAATCTGATGTAGGTTTGTCTTCAAATTTAGAACTATACTCATGTTTTTATTTTCCCATATTTCCTTGTTATTATATGTTTTACGCATAGTTTAATGGCTGAAAGTTTGTTCAAAGCATGCATTAGTTTGTGGAGAGATTTCATCAATGTTTAAGGGGCAGGATTAATCAAGTTTCAAATGTGTTGTTATTGAGTTTTAAACTCAGCTCTGAGTGCACTTGGAAAATCCAAACAGTGGACATGTTGACTGTAGATGGTGAAGTTGATTGTAGATGATGAATTGAAAAAGAGGGTTACATTCTGGTTGGGGTTGTTGACAGGTGCTGAGTGAGGGGACCTTGGTTTGGTTTTGGCTATTAAGTTTAGTTAAATGGGTGCTCAAGTATGTTGTTTAAGAGAAAGGATGAGAGATACCTGTCGCTGAACTTTTTTTCTTTCAACTTCATTGTGCTTGTATCCTTGTTCTTAATTTCCTGAACTCAAATTCAGTGACCACTGGAGAACTTCTCTTACTGATTTCATATGTTCATATGAGCTCTTCCTTGCTATTGGGATATTCGAGAAGGGCACTTAGAAAGGGTTTGCAGGGAAGCAATATTGATGATATTGAGAAGAGTTATATGAATGGCAGTGATACCAATACTTAGATTAATGAACAAGAGAGAGTTTCAACTGAACATGCTGAGTCAAAGTCCATTGACTGCTTGGCAAAACCTGATTCTTTTGGTTGATTCAGGAGATGCTCACTGCTATCAATTCATGGTTGATTCAACAGCAGAATATTGGTAAATACGGGAGCTGACTGCTTGGCAAAACCTGATTCTTTTGGTTGATTCAGGAGATGCTCACTGCTATCAATTCATGGTTGATTCAACAGCAGAATATTGGTAAATATGGGAGCTGACTGCTTGGCAAAACCTGATTCTTTTGGTTGATTCAGGAGATGCTCACTGCTATCAATTCATGGTTGACTCAACAGCAGAATATTGGTAAATATGGGAGCTGACTGCTTGGCAAAACCTGATTCTTTTGGTTGATTCAGGAGATGCTCACTGCTATCAATTCATGGTTGATTCAACAGCAGAATATTGGTAAATATGGGAGCTGACTGCTTGGCAAAACCTGATTCTTTTGGTTGATTCAGGAGATGCTCACTGCTATCAATTCATGGTTGATTCAACAGCAGAATATTGGTAAATATGGGAGCTGACTGCTTGGCAAAACCTGATTCTTTTGGTTGATTCAGGAGATGCTCACTGCTATCAATTCATGGTTGACTCAACAGCAGAATATTGGTAAATATGGGAGCTGACTGCTTGGCAAAACCTGATTCTTTTGGTTGATTCAGGAGATGCTCACTGCTATCAATTCATGGTTGATTCAACAGCAGAATATTGGTAAATATGGGAGCTGACTGCTTGGCAAAACCTGATTCTTTTGGTTGATTCAGGAGATGCTCACTGCTATTAATTCATGGTTGATTCAACAGCAGAATATTGGTAAATATGGGAGTTGACTGCTTGGCAAAACCTGATTCTTTTGGTTGATTCAGGAGATGCTCACTGCTATCAATTCATGGTTGATTCAACAGCAGAATATTGGTAAATATGGGAGCTGACTGCTTGGCAAAACCTAATTCTTTTGGTTGATTCAGGAGATGCTTGTAACAATGTTGAGAGGTTTTCTCTCCCTTCAGGTTTGGGACACTTCTAACAGGAACAAAGCAAAGCAGAGGCATATACTAAGGCCTTTCATTTTTACCCCGGTCAACCAGCTACATCCAGCACAATTTGATCACTGAAGAAGACAACTCTGCTCAAGAGGTTCCAGTCTGGAACCATTGGTCTAATGCTCAATGTTGATGGGTGTTCAAAGGTGTTTTGCTAGAATTTTCATTTTGTGCTGCAGTGGGTAGCAGGTTTCTGTGTTTTCGGTTGGAGGTTTTGTGGGCCAATGAAATGTGTGGCCCTTCTGGATGTTATCTTCTCTTTTTTTCTCTAATGCGAATTTAAGAAAAGCAACTCGTCAGATTTTTTCTCTAAATTCTTCTTATACGTATATGTTCTGTTTTCACACACACGCAAACACGATATTTTTTTTTTTAGTTCTAACCAATGAATGCTTCAATTGTTCTTTCTACAGCTTGAACAAAATGCCTAAAGATTGTAAGAAGATCCAAGATATAATGGGCTGTTTGCTTCTTTCATCACAGTGTGAGTTTCAGTATCTATGAATGTTACTGGAGGGATTTCAAGATTTTATTTTTGTGTTTGATTCGTTTGACTGGAGGGATTGATGCCTGTGTGACTGAATTTTATCTTAAGATGGACTCACTGAGAAATACTTGGGGTTCAATTCCTAGGATTTCATTGTAAAGGCTGAGGGGTGAACTACTTTTGTCTAGGATTTCATTGCTAAAACCTGTTAGTTTTAGCTACCTTTTCTTTTTCTTGAGAATTGGTTTAAAATCTCATCTTTTGCTATGACAAAGGTACAAAATCTCTGCTTCGATGTTTGGTTTGGGCCTTGCCTTTGCTTGAGTAGTGGTACCACAATTGCTTCAGAAGGTGAGATCTTACTTGATATTCAACAAGAATTAGCCATCACTGCACTGTTTTTAGTTTAAGTACAAGAATTTTTTTTTCCTTTGCTTGAGATTAGTGCTCTTAATGCTGAATGGTTGCTGTAATTAAGTGGCATTGTGAATTTTGTACTCATTGTTCTTTTTTTTTTTTTGCTAATTGCCAATGTCTTAAATCAAATTTTTAGGTGCAAATTGATTAGCAAGTATTATGCAAAGACAGACCTTTGCACATGCTTGCTAATACATTAATCTCAAGACCCAACTGTTACACACTTGAGTCGTTGCAAGACTGCAAATTCTCCTACTCTATGCAATGACAATCATTTAGTTGTTTTGTTGGAAACCACAAAGGTACTGATTTGCTTGTGCCTTTGGTGGCTTTTTCTTTGTTCTCTTCTTTGGAGTAGAGTTACACTCTAATTCTGAAACCTCTTTGTGAGTAGACACTTTGAATTTTGTCCTTGATTTTTTGAATTTAGGGATTGTGGCTCGAGAATTGTACCCACATGATGAACACCACATATAAGTTTGGTTTTGTAGAGAAAAAAGATAGAAACTATGACATATTTTTTCTCATGTTGTTTTTCATATTATTCATGTGGTAGATAGCTATGTAAGATGAGGAGAGCTGTGCTGTGCCAATAGTCATGGAATGGTCATCAATGCCCAAGCAAAGTGACAAAATATAAGAGTAAGTATACCAATCGTAACCCAAAAAAGTGACTCTTTTTAGTTTTCAGTTTGAGAGAATATTTCTACTTCCTATTTAGATTAATGGACCTCCTCCTTTTATCTTGTTTTTGGTACTAAAACAAGTAAGGGCTCTACGTGAGGAGTAATTATTTTCTTTCATGATGCAGGTTTTTGAGATTCATCACACCATTAAATTGGGTAAGGGGAAGGTGCTTGATTTCTGTTATAAAAGTTTCACGTTATTGCCACATTGGATCCATGCCATGTGCATTTCTCATACATCACATTAACCTGCATGTGTGGTTTTTAAAACCCTTTCACTAATGAGGCCTGGGAGGAGAAGATGGCCTTGGTTTTCTGAAGAGATCTTTACTTTTCCTAAGGGACAGCATCAGGAGAATTGGCTACTAGGCAGTAGTGTCTGGAATCTCAACCAGGTAAAAAAGAGAAGAAAACCAACTAGTGCATTTGCATCTGAAATCTCTTGCTGCATTTTTCCATTTCCATGTGTATGGCATGAGACTACCTACCCTCATCTTCTCTATTTGACAATCCATCTTTTTCAACTTGTGGGTGGCATTTCTCTTTTATTTTTGTATTTATTCTGTTGGGCTTTGCTTCAATTGCTCTATTATTCTCTTTTGTATTCCTTTTCCTAAATATCTTGACATGATGGGTATTGATTGAAGGAAAGCTACAGGCATTGCATTGTTTTTTCAGAACTTGGTTTTGGACTCAAAGACAGGTGGAGGAAAGAACTAAAAAGAGGGAGGATGTGAGGGTATTTTGGAGGAAACTGTGTGATGTGAGATTACTGTGTTAATTAGTTCATATATGGCATCTTCTTTCTTTAAGTTTTCTACATGTAAATTATTGTTTTTGTTTTCTTCTTTCAAAATATGTATGCTTTCTAATTTTGATTACTGGTAGGATCCTTTCTCTTCTATCTCTGTGTCTTCCTAAATTATAATATTGGGACTTCCACTTATGGCATCGTAGGGAAAGGATAAAAAAATCAATGTCATTTTAAGTTTCTAACATGTTTCTAGCTATTTCAGGTCTAACAAAGGAGACACTCAGGGCATCGTACATGCACCACCTAGATCATCTGAAGAGTACTATTGGAGTGGCAGAGATTACTAGAAGGTTCTCTTCAAATGAAAACACATTTATCATTGGAAGATCATATGCAGTTAATCCTTTAACCTGCTCAAGACAAAACTTAAACAATCACAAGAAACTTGGGGCTCTTCTACAGCATGAGCTGAAACCAAAGTTAGTCTTGACTGTCATTGGTGAATTTGATATATGTGGTTAATGAACGGTTGTCATGGCACCCGATATTTCTATATTTTTAGCATCTTATTGGTCTACTTTTTCTTCCATATGTATAGATGGTGGTTCCTCCTTTGCTCTCTTTTGTATTGTATTTTGGCTTTCAAACTTCTCAATGAACTAGGAAAATAAAAAAGTGCCACTTACTCACACGCTTAAGTTTTTTTTCTTTTCAGGATAAGGATTGCCTAAAGCTACTTTTGGAGCATTTATATAAATGACCAAAGAACTTAAGGCACACTCACCCAGATTGCTTTAGTTATGGAGCGATTTTTGTATTTATAGTTTTTTTAGGGCTGATTCACTTGTACCAATTATTTTTTAGGCTTGACGTCATTTGTAATTAATGTTATTTCAATTAATAAAACTTATTCTTAAGCAAAAGATACATTATTTATAATTTTTGATGTACATTGATGACTATAATAAATAAATGTTATATTGATGAGTAGTGTTAATTTAGTATGAATGTGAATTCGGTTGTTAGATGATTAGATGACTATTTCCATAAAGTTATCTGCTTGAAATCTTTTTAATCATTTCAAATGAAATATAAATAGCCTCTAAAATTTATAAACGAAAAAATTAGTTAAAAAATTTGTTTGGAACGGATTTAGAGTTTAGGAATAGTTCTCAGCAGTTCCATATTGCAATTCAGGGACGATTCCAGCTGTGTTGAACCGTTCCAAATTAGATGTAAAGGTGTTCCACAATTATAGCCAGGAACAATTTTGAAAATTTTCAGGAACGGTTTGAAACCGTTCCAAAGTTATATATCTGGAACGGATTCAAGCCGTTCCAGATTTATTTTTCTGGAACGGATTCAAGCCGTTCCAGATTTATTTTTCTGGAACGGCTTCAAACTGTTCCAGTTTTTCTACGACACCATTATCTAAAACGGCTTAAAACCGTTCCAAATTTGGTTTGGAACGGTTTTAAGCCGTTCCTAATTGCGATTTTTGGTGATACTTAACTAGCTATACTTAACTAGTAGTCCCATCTTCTTATGAACTTGTGATCATTTGCTATGAAAGTATAATGTCTTCTGAAAGGATTCCCTCTCTCTCTCTCTCTCTCTCTCCCCACCCCCCTTTCATTTTTAAAGAAACAAAGTTGTGTGATGCATCTAGAGAGTGGGTTAAAGAATTTATCGTAAAGATTCTTGGGTTTGAATCAGCGCGCCTTATTGTGGTCTACTGTTCTCCCCACGTGGATTATATTCTCTTCTATTTTAATGTATTATAAAAGGGGAAAACAGGATTATTAGTAGTATATCATCTTATAAGAAAAGCTATTGCTCCTTTTTGCTGGGTGTAAATGGGTCAGTTTGGATAGTTCTCCGGGGCCCAAGACATAATAAACTCAAAAACTACAAACCAACTCGAATCGAAAAATTCTGAGAATGCTATTTAAATATTAAAATTTTAATTATTTAAATATAACAAAAAATTTTAATCGACCTTGACCAAAAAAAAAAAAAACTGGAGCAACCAGAAACGAAGCAGGATCCAAGCATTAGGAAAGGAACAACCAGCAGCCAAGAATGGTTTAGGTCCATTTGGCACAAATAATAAGGGCCAAAATGTGAATGATTTAAGAGCTTATGAAACAACACGGGGGTGGAGACATGGCCTAGTAAGTTTAAATTTGTGCCGAGAATATGTTCTTGACCTAGCCCAAAAGGCATCAACCGGGCTTAACCCAGACAAATGTGGCTTAAGGAAAAGGTGAAATTATGCTTGAGCCCAGCCCCAGGCCAAGAAAGATTTAACTAAATTTCCATTTCAATTTTAATAGACTTTACCTAGGGAATATACAAATGGGTTGGGTCTTCTGCCAACACTATACTGAATCTGAAACCAAAACCAGTTTCTAAACTATGGTTCCGGCTTCATCTGGAAACCTGGAGCCATGTTCTGAAATTGGTTCTGTTCTGGTTAGAGAGCCGGGTCCAGATCTATATAATGACTCAACTACTATGCGAAGCATGTATGATAATAGAGATGGAATTGAAATTTCTAACGAAACAAACTCCCTGATCAACTCATTAAAAATAGAACTTGGATATGCCAATAAAACCCAAATTAAATAAGTAATAGGGTCAAACCCAAACCTAATTTAAAAGGTCAGATTGAGGGAAGGATCAAATGTTGGGAAAGTATGGAATAAGACACAACTAACCAATCTATTAATTGGAGCTGAAAACATCAACCCAAATCCAACCAATACTTCAAAGATTCAACTAAACCCCTCAATTACCAGTTTCAGAATAGGATTGGTTGGCACATAGGCTCCAGCAAAATGCAGCGCACAACCAACCACGTGACATTACCCCCCAGGCGCTTTCCGATCATTCTGTGGCTTGTTGCAGAGATTTTTGGTCGAGCGAAACCGACCACGGCCCAGCGGAACCTAACAATTTCATCCATCACATGCAGTTGTTCATCGACCATCAATTTTTCCTTTCTCTATGTTATCAATCCTAAAATTCTAACTGACAAGTTCAACGGTTGGCAAGCTATTGGCCCATGTTTTATGTGAACTACCAAACAATGATACCTTATATGAATGAAAGAGAGAGATAGTATCGGACACTCCAGAGATAAAATTGCCAAAAATACAATTCATAATGCAAACATGTCTTCTTGTCTTCTGTGCAACCATGTTCTTGCATACGGACCCTAGGTATATGGGTTGAAACCATTTCCCGAAGAAGACCCATTTAACTTTTGAGTCCAAAATTTTGTTTTGCAATGGACCTATTTATCAATTGGGAACAAAAACACTTTTCAACCCAATTTATAAGGTGGCTGAACCTTTGGGTGGTCAAAAAATCAAGAACCCATTTGCAACCATAACTTTATCCATCTCATCACCATCATTACCACTATCATCATCAACGCCTTATTCTAACCATTTTGGGGTCAACTACATGAATTCCGTTTCTTCATTCCATTCTATTTTGAGCCAAATCCATAAATAAGTTAAACTTCTTCAAATCTGATTTAATGACCTCCATCATTGTTTTCTTCGGCCTACCCTTACCTCTTGATGGGCTGTCTACCTGGATAGCCAAACTTTTCCTCACCGGCACCATAACCGATTAATGCTCAATATGCCCAAATCATTTTAAACGGATTTCGCTAATCTTATCCCCTATTGGTGCTACCCCTAAATACTCTCGAAAGAGCTTATTTCTAATTTTATCTTTCCTGATTTTACTATACATCCACCTAAGTATTTTCATTTCTGCCACATTCATCTTATATATATGTGTTTTCTTAATTGGCCAACATTCTGCTCCATATATCATAGCTAGTTTAATCACTGTCCTTTAAAATGTACTCTTTAATTTCTTTGGCATTCGTTTGTCACAAAGCACTTCATAAGTTAGTCTTTACTTCAGCTATCTAGCTTATATCATATGCTCAACATCTTCGTCAATCTCCCCATCTTTACTAATCATCTAACCCAGATATCGAAAAGAATCTCTAATGTAGTATCTCATAGATTTCAATTTTGATAGTGGTTTCAACACCTTTTATATATCCACTAAAATTGCAATCTATATATTCTGTATTTATATGACTTATTTTAAAGCCTTTAGATTCTAATGCCCCCCGCCATCTCTCGAGTTTTGCATTCACACCATCTCTTGATTCATCCACTAATACTATTTAATCTGTCAACCACATACACTATAATACTTTTTCTTGAATATATGCAGTTAACTCATCTGTAATCGATGCAAAGAGGTAAGGGTTTAAGGCAGATCCCTGATGCAAATCTATAGTTATAGGGAATCCACCTGTTTCTTCACATATGGTTCTCACATTTATTTCTGCTCCTTCATACATATCCTTAAAATTTTCAATGTAACCGCTGGGGACATTCCTTTTCTTCAAAACTTACTAAATTAAATCCCTCGGTACCCTATAATTGACTTTTTCTAAATCGATAAAGACCATATGTAGATTTTTTTCTCTTTGCTCAATTTTTTTTCATTAATTGTCTAAGTGAAAAGATAGCTTCCATAGTTGACCTCCTTGACATAAACCCATATTGATTTTCAGCAATCTTGGTTTTCTATCTAAGTCTTTACTTCATTATTCTCTCCCATAACTTCATAATATGACTCGTAAATTAAATCCCGTGATTGTTGGTACAATTTTGTATATCTCCCTTATTCTTATATATAGGTACTATAATGCTTCTTCTCTATTCATCTGGTATTTTCTTTGTCACAAATATCTTATTGAAGAGTCGACATAACCAATTCACCCCAGCTTATCCTAAGCATTTCCATAGCTCTACCAGAATATCATATGGGCCTATAACATTTACTGTCTTCATTTGTTTCAATGCTTCCTTCACTTTCACCCTTCTAATTTTGCAGAGAAAAGTATACTCTGCTAATGAAGTATTCTTCATAGTTCTTGTATCCCCCATATATTATTCATTTAAAAGTTTGCTAAAATATTCCTTCCACCTTTCTTTAATATCGTTGTCCTTCACTAGAACATTTTTTTTCATTGTCCTTGATACATTTGACATTATCTAAGTCCCTACTTTTCTTTTCTCTTATTTTTGCAAGCTTAAAAATATCCTTTTCTCCGTCTCTTGTATCTAACCTATTATATAGGTTATCGTATGCTTTGAACTTTGCACTACTTACTACTTTCTTAACTTCTTTCTTTGCCTTTTTATACAATTCAAAATTTTCCATGCGCTTAGTCCCCTGCCAAACTTTGTAATAATATCTTTTCTCTCGAGTAACTTCGTAAACCTCCACACACTCCATCACCATGTTTCTTTATTAACATGTCTCTTGCCTTTTGATTCTCCAAGTACCTTTTTTGCAACCTTCCTAATGCAATTAGCTATTTGATTTCACATAACTGTAGTTTCTCCTTCAAGGTTCCATTCTTCCTTCTCAATCATTTTGTCCTTAAATATATTTGCTCTTTCCCCTTTCAAATATCTCCAACTTGTTTATGGCTTATTTTGTTTACTACCACTCTCTTTTTACTTCTAATGCAAATATCTAAAACTACTAGCCTATGTTGCATGGTCAAACTCTCTCCTGGGATAACTTTGCAATCTTTACAAGTCAATCGGTCCTATTTTCTAAATAGAAAAAAGTTTTTCTGACTCCTATTACTTCCACTTTTATAAGTAATTAAATGTTCATCTCTCTTTTTAAAGTAAATGCTTGCTACTACAAGATCAAATGCCATTGCAAAGTCCAATATAGTTTTTTTGAATTCATTTTTTTCTCTAAATCCTTGTCCTCCATGCATTTCCTCATATCCTCTATTATTTCTTCTTATATTCCTGTTTAAGTCTGTCACACCCCCAAAACCGGGCCAGATCCAAACCCAGTTCTAAGGGTGTGAAAATTAGGGCTAATTAAAATTTTTCTAACATAAACAATACAGGCCCCAATTCCCTGTGGACCGAAATCATTCGTAAGGCTATGCTTAGTGATCAAACAACTATAATCACATGCAAAATTGAAATCTATAATCTACACAGATGAATATCATATATCAACCATATAATAAATCTCAATAATAATAAAATTAAGGTCAAGTGCTTCGAAGTATAATAATTAAAGTTGTAATTTCAAGATAAATAAATTTAATGAATAAACTAATGGCCCCAAACATGACCTTATTACATAATCCAATGTTTCGATCTCAGCACTAATACTAAAACATCTCAAATGATGTCTTCGCGGCTTCACTTAACAACCCCGCCATTTGGCGGAATCTTCTGTGTCGCCGACCCTCCGGTTCGGAGCGGTAATGGAATCTAGACACCAAAAGTAGTGGGTTAGATTGACATAATCTGGTAAGAGGGTAAACTGCAAGCAATGATGTTAATCAATTGAATTAAAATATATTTTACATTCTGCCCCAAAACACACCAAATGCAAACCCAATGGCATGAATGCACAAAAAGCGGGTGTTCCCACATATGCAATATATTAAAAACGGGTATTCCCACAGATTTAATATATAAAAATGAGTATTCCCACTAGATATAAAAATGAAAATGCTGTGTACTATATTCCACAGTACATGCTATCCTGGTAGTGTACGACTACCTCCAACTGTAGTCGGTCAAATATATTTATATATATAAATACATATTATATATAAATGCATAATGAATTATGCCATGAAACCCTTAATTCATAATATCCAAGCGATTATTAATTTAAGTGTGTAGATTGCGTAATTTAAAAGTATATTATGATCATATGTCATTTTAATTTTTTTGAGGGTAAGGACTAATTCACCTCATAGTCATAGTTAATTAAATATGTACATGGGGACCAACCTTCTTTCAAAATGGTAATGAAAGTCCACAATACCAATATCTTACTTTCGATGTCTATCATGTGGTGTATCCCAGATCTCACATTTCCATTTTGAATCCGGTCCAACCCTCAGCTGACGTTCAACCATCTTTTCCCATAAACAGAATCCATTTAATCCAATTATGTAAAGTTAATGTATTTTGCGAGTTGATTAGAAAGTATTCAAATTTCAAATCTAAACTAAATCAAATTATGGTCAAAGAAGAGGGAACACGTAGGTTCTTAATCTTCATTGTTGTGTATAAAAACACATTTATTTTATATTAAACAAAAGATCCAAATCTCGGATTCATATTCGAAATTTAAAGTCAAATTAAAATCCAAATTAGAATCTCAAATACAGTCTGATTAAGATTCTAATCATTGCTAATTACATTTTGCTTAAATCCCAATTGAACTAATTAAAATACTAATCATACCAAATTAAATATTAATTAAGATTCTCACTGAGTCATAATTAAACCTAAATCAATATTCTAATCAATTATAATTTAATGTTTTAATCACACCCACCCACTATAGAAACCCAAAATAAAACCCAAAACCAAATGACGTAAAAACTCCAGTTAATATTCTAAATTCTAATCACCTTGGGCCCATTGATTCTGTTAACCACCTACCAAACCCAGCCCAGCCCAATCGTGACCCAGGCCCAACAAGCCAAGCCTAACTATAGCTGGGCCCAGCAACAGCCCGGCGGCGCAAGCAGTGGCTGTCCCTTTTTTTTAAATATTTTTAAATATTTTTTCTTTTATATGCAAATCCTTTATTTCAATTAAAATCAAATCTTTATTATTAATCCATAATTAAGACATTAAACCAAAGCAAATAAATCATATGTAAAGCATGTCATTCAACAAAACAACCAAAAAGACATTGTTTACAGTCATCCACTTGCCTGGATTTCGATGCCAAAAGCATATCTGAAGATCAAATCTTGGTTCCTTTGGAGAACTATTAGAGCTTGGTTCCAGACGAAAGGAAGAAGACGGAAGAATTGAGTGTATGAAAAAAAGACGATCGAAAACCTTTAGGAGTATATTATGTAAAGATTTTCTTAAATTACAAGGAAGGGCTCCTTACTTTTTTATAAGTTTTACAAAATTTCAAAAAAGGGTTTTTGGCTTAAAAGGGTCAAATAACTCAATCCTAAAGCCTAAGAATATTTAATCAGCCCATCTCTAATGAGCCCTACACAAAACTACTATACATGTAAGGATCTAAATCTATAAAATGGCCTATTAATCACCCATCTAACCTCTCTCAACCCGACTCGAAACCGACAAACCGATTCGATCCAAATTAAAAATCTGGGGCTTGACAAAATCCCCTCCAAGGAAAATCTTATCACTATTAGGGATCTCTTGCAGCAAATCATCCATCATTTCCCAAAATTGTCTTTTCACATTTTCTTCTACTCCTACTTGGGGAGCATATGCACTGATGATATGGATTATGTCTTCTTCCAGCACTAATTTAATTGCTATAATTTTATTACTAAACCTCTTTACCCCCACTATTCTCTCTTTCAAATCCTTATCTACAACTATACCCCCTCCAATTCTTGAATTACTCTTTCTCACATAAAAAAGCTTATGCTCGTCCATGAGCTCCTTATCTTTATTTTCTTTCCACCTTGTCTCCTGTATACAAGCCACACTAATTCTTCTTCTTTTCATTACCTCGACCAACTCCATGCTCTTGCCTGTCAAGGTTCCTATATTTCAAGTAGCAAGTTTAATTTTTCTATTCCTCCTCTTCTTCTCATGAACTAACTTCTTTAACCGTACTGACATAGAGTATGCGGTAACCCTTGCACACTTTTTACTGCAACCGGGCGATGATGCAATGCATTGTTTAAAGCGGGGAACGCCCTAGCCTTATCGTGAAATGTTGTTATCTAAGAATTCATATTTGGATTATGATAAAGTTTTACGCTGGCTGTTAACCTACCTAATGCAACCCTCCTTCTTTACTCGGGCTTGAGACCTGCAACAAAAACTGGTGGAGTTCTATCCATCTCATCACCATCCTTTATAAATCAATGAATGGATTTTTCTGGCATGTCTTGAAAGATAAAACGAACATATGAGAGAGAAAGAGAGAGAGAGTTGGCTTTATGGTGGAGCCCATTGTCACATCTGTGGATCCATAGAGAATGAAAACCCTTTTGAGTTGTGGGTGAATAGATGGAGTAAAAATCTATAGTGGAGTCCACTCATTGAAAAATCAAATTCCCCCAAAGATTGTCCTTTTCAACATAAGGGATGCACCTAAATTCTCTTTTGAACAGAATATTGTCCTCCTCAATAGTGCATTAGAAAGTGTTAATCGCCTTATTAATCAATGTCAATCTTAATATGGAACTTACTCCCATTGGAGTAAATCTTGGGGGCATCTCAAGCAAAGAGATGGCATTCATTGATCACGTGTGGAGCCTATGAACAATAAGAGATGATGACTTGTAAAGTTATTTTCTATCCTACAGAAAAAAAACTAGGCCCAGCTACTAATACAGCTAGCTGTTTTCTAGGAAGGGGCCTTTAGATCCTATTCATTAGATTATCCATCTTGAGATGTAGTAATGGCAACGGGTTAGCTTGGCTTGCCTAGATGCCCATTTACATCCTTATCGATGCATTAAATATTTTTCAATATACCCCATTAGGTGGAGCCCACTGCTTAATACTCTCCAGAAATTCAAACATGCAGCCAATTGGCTCTAATTATATATATTAAAGCTGCAAGAAAGAAGGCCTGTGGAGTATGCCACATCAGCACCCAGTTGTTTTTTTCTCTAGAGGCCATGGCATATTCTCACAAATTTACATGTGGCATTAGATTTACTCAAGTCTCTCCTTCTACCATCGACCACCCTAAAATCATTCCTTTATAGTCTAAAGTCTCTTCCTTTACCAACGCTTACCCTAAAATCAATCCCTTATTCTAAAGCATTGATGGTAGACTCTTCCTTGCTTTCCTTTTGCCATAAGTTATTACCTGTCATTGGAATGAAAATCAATCAACCTATGCCATTGGAGGTGATATGTTTCCCTAAAATCTTGCATGGTATCATAAAAATATTTAACGAGAAAAGGAGCAATTTAAGGGATACACTTAACAAATTTAATCTTCCTCCCTTAAATTACACTAATTTATCTAAATTTAGATTCTAACTTACCTTACTCGTCACCGTAGTCATAAACATGTTTTAAGATAAAGGTAGCAATTTAAGGGATATTAGGGCCGAGGCTAACCTTAGTCAAACATCTTTTCCCTTAAATTACACTAATTTATTTCAATTAAGATTCTAACTTACCTTAATCTTCACTTTAGTCATAAACCTGTTTAAGGGATATTAAGGCCGAGGCTAACCTGTCACACCCCAACCCCAAATGAGCAAGTTAGAGGTTATTTATTTGCGTGATTAGTGTCTTGCTAAAGGTTACTGTTAGGTCATTATGTTGACCTTTTCTGGGTTATGTTTGAGGTCTTGGTTAGGTAATTGGGTTAAATTTAACTTGGATTCAGTAGCTTCACGCCCTTTTTTGTAATTTTTTTATTTGTTCAAGTTCATCGTTTTGATGTCATCTTGATATCATCTAGTGTCTTTCGTCGTGCTTGTCAATTGTTGTAACTGCCTCGAGAGCATCCGGAGTCATTTGATGTGTTTAAGTGTTCATTTAATTCGAATTATAAATTGTATAACTTTTAGACGTGGTTGCAAATGGCTAAACTATATATATATCTGTTCACCTAACCTGTTCATCCTTATCCGTTTTTTTTTCTCTTTTCCGCTTTCTTCTTTCTTCCTTCTTCTTCGTTCGTTCTTCGTTCTTCATCGCTTCTTGTCAGCAGTGTCCAGCCATGATGTTCTCCGCCAGTTCTGTGTGATTCGAGTCTAGAAATACGTGAAAGCTTGGCAATCGTCATTTTAAGCAAGTATAAGCAACTATTGGCTTAATACACGTTGGTAGCTCGTGATTGGTATGATTTGCTCCCCATTATTTGTAGGGTATGCATGATTTGATAGCCCCTTTTGTTTCTTATTTCAATTGGTAGGATAGAAAAAAATGAGAATCCCTTACGGTTAAGCTATATACAAGCCATGATTTAGTCGTAGCTCATACATGGCTAAGCTGTAGAGCATGCTACGGCGAAATCTGACGACCTGCCAAAGCCCACACCTAAAGGTTGAGTAAAGACCATACAAAATCTTGTAAGACCCTTACTCGATTGATCGGATAAGCAACCTGCAAGAGTGTAGACACTTAATTTAAATGGTTCCCCGGACCGACCATAGACCACTTGGAGATCTATAGATGGACTCCACTAATGACCGAAGATATGATTATCACGAATTCTCTTGAGGGCTGAGATGCATTCATGAAGGTTATCCATCTGTTAAGCACCTCCCCATGGGTGTAGTTTAAGGGACTTCGATATACTTTCTATGTACAATGAGACACCAAAGGAAAAACAACTGTGTATTGGACACCTTAAAACTACATCATCATGCACGGTTAGTGACAGTGGATAACTAACTTAGGGTTTGCCAGTAAAATTACCTTGGCTTTGTTAAATTGAACTGCATAGCATATTGGAATTCAGCAATTGCCCTCTATTGTCAAATATTCTTGTGCATTGTATTCTCCTGGTGGTTATTGTATCGTGACTTGATATTGCTATTGAGATTGAGCAAGGTGCTAAAGATTGGTTATTAAACGATTGAGCAAGGTGCTAAAGATTGGTTATTAAACATTCTTTCTTATGCTTGTGAAAAGAATCGTTTTCACTGAGTGATAAGATAAATGACTGATTGGTAACATGTCTGGCTCTACTCAGCCTCTGCCCTACGATACCTGACGAGGTTGACAGTCGACGTATTACTGATTGTTTCCGCTGCAGTGTGCTACCGTCTTGGGGATTTCAAACCCCAGGAAATCGAGACCCATTTGGCCGACGGTATTCTCATTACCGATTGGTCCTCATAAGGAGAATGGGCAAAATGTAGTAGCCACCTAGTTTAGTATTTTTGTTATCGGCTCGTACTGGCATGTTTTATTCATTTGCAAGATTGCCTAGCATACTAACATGGCCTCCATTAAATCCACCTGTAACGAATTCTTATTAGATACAACGCGTGTTACCTATAAATTGCTTATATTTTGCTAAATCGTTGTACTCACTTTGTTGTTCTTGGCGTTTTAGGCTCAGATTCCATCTCCGATCCTACAAAGGTCGATCAGACTTCGGAAGAGATCGTAGGGACCCTTTCTAGGCTAGATGAGTGGGAATGAGTAATCCACTCCAGAGAGCGGCTCGTTAGTGTTCTTGTGCATCTTGATTTCATTTCATATCATTGTCTCTCCTTTTGCTTTATATTATACTTGTGACTCTAATTTATATTATATATATCGTTTTACTTATCTTCTTGTCTTATTATCTGGTTCTTTTGTTATTGTATAATGTAATGATACTTACAGCTTCCGCATACAATGTGATTGCATGTGTAAATGTTCCCTTATAAATGTGCATATAGATCAGGTTTAAGTGCAGGTACACGGGAGTACGTGTGTCCCTGATTGGGTAGATCATAATTCCCGGTTCTTGGGCCCGTGTTGTGACATAACCTTAGTCAAATATCTTTATCTTTATATGCTTTTCTTATTCCTAATCCTAACTCATTAAACATCTACATGCTTTTTCATCAATTTTCTCTCTCCCTCTCCAACCATAATGCATAACTGAGAGAACTCTTCTATCAGAACATTTTAGGGACATTCTCATTTATAGGTACACCTTTCTTTTTCCTTGTCAATGTTTCTTTTTATTATTTAGGTTATTATCCTTTATTCTTTGGGTTATATTTTTATTCAAATCATTATATCAATTTCATATATTAATTTATTTGGAAAATTTTTTTTTCCAAGCTCTACTGTATTCATGCCGAGCTACCCATTTGTTGTCTTTAAAAAACGCATTTCTATAAATGATCATAAACCAAAATAAAGCCTAGCCTGGAAGGTATCACTTTTTTTACTTCATTCTTTTACATTTATTGAGATATTTAGGTCACTATAGCTAGAGGAGCAGTTGTAGAAACTTAGTGACCATGTTGTGGAAAGGTCCATTTTTCTCTTAAAGATTGGAGTTATTTAGTTTGTTTGCTTGCTTGCTTTTTTTTTTTTTTTTGGCCTTATTGTTGTTGTGAGATTTTACACATGTGGTTACTGGTTGCCTGCTGCCAAGGACAGTACATAAAAAATGGCAAAGCTTTCATAAAGCCTATATGGCTATCTCACAATTTATTTCCTTCTTTTGCACTGTTTCAATTCAATAGTGAAGGTGACTCCAATGAAGGCAGTGGCTTATGTTTTATCATTCAAGAGGTTTCTATGTTACAATAGGAATTGGGGATTTACATTAGTGATATTTCCGCTTCATTTTCTAATGAATCCAGATTTTAGATGCACAACTATCCACTTTTCTCATAGACATGTGAGCTATCTGTGAAGGACACATGGCAATTTTTTTTTCTTGAAGTCTCTTAGTTTTTCTTTTTTACCATATTCATTCTAAACGAGTTTATTAAGGAAGAGAGAAATATGAAACTCTATCAGTGTTAAAATCTAAATTTATAAACCCTGATAATCTCTATCAATTTCCAATAATACATCCCAATATGACCTCCCCTAGAAATAATCTTTTCATCTTAAAAATTTCTCTCTTTAGAACAGAAGTACCATCATCTATTATTAACAAACCTATTGATACTTACCTCTTTGTTAATAATGCAACATGTACATGAGTTACAAGAATGCAGGCCATCAATAGATGATGGTGCTTCTATATTTGGCATCAAGTTATTTTTTTGTGAGATTTTATATTAATTATCTAATTGAGTTTGAATCTACATCAATCTCTACTACTATAATTTTTCTTAAGAATCAAATTGATTTATTAAAAAAAAAGTTAAGCATGAAAGTACAACTATCCAAAGAAGATCACCACTTCTTCCAATTACTACCTTGCTACTAAAGGCAATTTTGTTTTCATATTTAAAATAGTTTACATTTATAGATTTTTCTTCTAGTAATTCCTTTTAAATTTATTTTATTTCTTATAATATCTATAAAAAAAACTCAATATATTTTCGCTTTTGGGCTTGGACTTAGCACCGGCATTGTTGCTAGTACTATATTAAAGTTCTTTGGGAGAATAAATTTCTACCAAAACCTCATGTAGTTAGTAGAGGTAGCATAAATTCTTTTTAATACTCCCCTTAGATGGAGCCCACTCCTCAATGGATAACCCTTGCAGTATATACATATTAATTGATCATAACAAATGTTAAGGAGAAAGTTTCTACCTCTACAGTTGCCAATAACAAATGGTTCTTATCCTCTCCACGTTCTGTAGTATATTCTGATCCCTTGTAACAACTCTTCTCTGCTTATATATTAATGAACAAAACCACAGTCAATTGCTGTGTGTGGACGTGAAACAGAAACTTTAAAACTCTTAAGTTGGTATCAAAGCCATATACGACATCTATCAATGGCCAGTTCCTCTTCTTTGTCCTCATCAACAACTACTGTCCCATCCTTTCCTTTGCCATCTTCTACCGCCTTCTCCACCTTTGCTCCCAACATCTGCCATGCACTGCCGGTTAAACTCGACCGCAACAATTACTTACTATGGAGTTCACAGTTTCTTCCAGTTCTACGTCTTCATAGCGCAATGGGCTATGTGGATGGATCATTTCCTCGCCCATCTCAATTTGTACAAGATAGGTAGGGCAATCCCACTGCAACTATCAATCCAGAACTTTTCATGTGGCAAACAGAGTACCAAACTGTACTCAGTTGACTCATTTCTTCTCTTACTGAGCCTGTTCGTGCTCAGGTATTTGGTTTGTCAGCAACCAAAGACGTTTGGCAATCCTTTGAGAAGACTTATTCGAATCAGTCTCGGGCCAAAATCATGACTTTAAAATACCAGCTTCACATCCTAAAGAAAGTCTCTCTCTCTCTCTCTCTCTCTCTCTCTCTCTCTCTCTCTCTCTCTCTCTCTCTCTCTCTCTCTCTCTCTCTCTCTCTCTCTCTCTCTCTCTCTCTCTGGGAGTATATCCAGAAGAAAAAGTCCATAGCTGACAATCTTGCTGTCGTAACCCAACTAGTTTCTGATACAGACCTGGCTTCCAGTCTTCTCAGTGGCCTCAGCTCTGAGTATGAATCTTTCATTTCCTCAATGACCACTCGTGTAGAACCTCTCTCACTTGATGATTTAACAAGATTTCTTCTTTCTCATGAGGCTCGTTTGGAAGAGACTTCAGCTCCAGTTGATGTTCCTATATCAAATGTAGTGACTCATACTGCTGGTATCAATCGCGGACGAGGGTGCTCACCTTCTAGCAATAGTCGTGGCCGTGGATGTAACAACTATGATTACAACCGAAATTCTAGGCGTCCAAACACTGGTCGACCCACTTGCCAAGTGTGCAATAAACCGGCCACTCTGCTCTTTACTGTTATCATAGGTATGACCTTGATTAACAAGGGGATAATCGTCCACCTGCTGCAATGATGGCTGGTTCCACTATCCGTCCCAACAGTGCCTGTGTCCATATTCTGGTGCGACCCATCATCTCACTGCAGACATGGCCAACTCGTCCACCCACTCGGAGTGTCATGGTCCCTATCAAGTTCAAGTTGGTAATGGTACTGCTCTTCCTATAACACATGCATGTTGGTTCCCCTGTCCTTTATACTCCACGAAAATTTTGCTTAACCATTGTCAAGCCCCCAGCTTCAGATTCTGTGATTAGGGTGAACCTCAAGGCGCAACACTTATATCTCATGAAAATTCGTGCCATACCCAACACATTATCTGCATCATTTTATACAAATTTCTAATTTTTTTGAAGAATCCTTGTTAGATCAGGACTCTTTTTGGAGGAGTCCTATTTCAATTAAGACTCTTCACAACTTCACCAATGAAGCACAGGAAATAAAAATTTTAGGACCCGTAGAACCCTAAGGAGAGTTCTGGTCACATCAAGACACCAACATTGGACCTACTTCTGAGCAAAAACAGTCACTTAGGGACCCGCATTACTGAATTAAAGTTAAGAAAGAAGAAAATTGAAGAATTCACCAGTTAGACCCCACGCACATAAATGCAATCTTACACATGTGAAAGTCGACCAGAGGAGGGGTTCACTTATCTTGCACAAGTCCAAATTATCTCTACAGACGATTTTAAGAGTCCTCATTGAAGTAAAAGTTTTTCGTGAGGCACACCATTCAAACAGAGCAGATGTCCAACATGGCAGGGTCCAATTTGGCTCCAACTTTTGAATTAGTTTAAATTATCTCTTGAATAATTCAAAGAAGATAATTTTGGTGGGAGATAAAAGTTGAGAAGTTTGAGTGAGCCATAATCTAATTCCCTTTTCTTGAATTCAAATTCAGAATTTGTGCAGAGATAGAGTCCACTTCAATTAAAGATTTAAAAGTCAATTCCGTTTTTCTTAAAACATCATAAAACAGTCTTAACTCTTAATCTGAGCATCAGATCAACTCAATCGACTTACCGTTGAAAAGATCTTTCGAGTAGAAATCCATGGACCTAAGATTGCCAAATCAGAGCTAAATTGACAAAGTTATATTCTCAAGAAATCCACACCATTAAAGACCATTTGTTGCACATCTTTGTGTGGGACCTCATCTGAAGATTAGCTGCTATTTAGAAGCTTTTCACTGCATCTTATCTTCATTCAATTCAAGTTAAGAAGATAAGAGATGCCTCTAATCTTAGGAGATAACCCCAATCCATTAGTTGCAAAAGAGGTCCAAGTTCAATGAATTTGAGAAGCCCAAAATGATTTTAAAAAAAAGGGCCACCATAGGAGTCCCTCCTCATTACTGTCCAGATCTAGACGTCCCCCCTCTCTCTCTCTCTACACTCTCTCCTCCTCTCATAATTTCTCATTTTATTTTAAAGTATTTGGACCTTGTTTTAGAAACTAGGATTTTAAAAAGAGAGATTTCTGACAGAACATTGTACAAGAGCTTGTTTTTAATAAAGATCTTTCTAATGTTATTTGCAATGGTGGGCTAAGTTTATGATCGGAGTGAACAAAAAATCTAAGTAGTCTTCTGTTCAGTTTTATGTTCATTATTTCTTTTTCTTCTTTTGTTGTCTCTTTGAATGGATTTCTAATAGATAATAATTGATATGTCTTCATGCCAAAGGGGCAACCTCTGTTTTATATTTCAAATGACATGAATTTAGTCATCTATGCTTATTTCACTCGGTTTTGCTTAGGACTTTGTTTATTTCAATAGTCTATGCTTAATTTGATAGGTGATGCATAGTATTTTCATTTTTTGAGGTCAAAGAGGTCTTAGATTTTTCTTATTTATTTATAATTAAAAAAGGATTTTTGTGAAAGACAAACTTTCCAAATCAGAAACATTGATTTATTTAGTGGATTCTGGCTTCTGATCTGTTTGCATCATTTATTTTCTTTACTTTTAATTACTTTAATTTTTTTTATTGTTCTAGTTCTAGTTCAAGTCAAACTCTTCGTTTTCTTATTTTTAGTTTAAAGTTCAATTTTTAATTTAGCTTGATATGGTTTTCTGTGGGATCAACCTGCTCTTGCCAATGTTTACTACTGACAACTATGTACTTGTAGTATAATTGATTTTAAATCACATCATAAAACTTACATTAGTCTTTTATACAAATATGAAACCATGTATATCTATAATAACAAAAATACAAGTGTCTATATGACTAGTATCCCAAAATACATGACTATATGTTTGTGGTCCTATATGTACATAACTCAATGTAAAAATATATCTATATAGAATAACCATACAGTGTCCATGTCCAAAATAAAAAATACATGTCCATTGTTAATAAATAAGACAAGTGAACAGATGTGTTCGTATGATGCAGAAGATGTAGCCAATCCCATGGCAATCCTAAGCATGAACCCAAAATAACCCCATGACGCACCAAAATGAGATGACTAAAAGATGGTATTTGCAATCTACTCTTCTATATCCGAGGAGCCTTTGCAATCTACTCGGTGGGTGCATCGGTAGTGAGTGTCTCGGTGTTCGTACCTGTAACATCATGAGTAGTACTATAAATACAACTATTTAGCAAGAATAAGAAAATATAAAACATAACATGTTGTATCAAATCGACTTAAATAAGTAGGTTGATTAAATGAGACGTTAGGCAAAATGTGCATATAAAGATTAAACATGCATAAGGAATCATGGATAAGATGTACATCACATCCTAGTTGCAAACCACGTCACTACATTCTCTTATCCATTGGTCGAATTAGGCGTGACCTAAGGATAAGAGCATTCATTCATGTTAGAATGTCACAAGGAGGTCCGGCCAAAGGCACACCCTGCTACCTGAGGAGCACCGATCAACACCAAAATACCTAACAATAGTAGGATCCATATGCTATAGTCATACTCAATCTCACTAAGCCTCATCAGGTAAAAGTTAAGTGGTGCTGACCAATACGAGTCAATAAATATCCGAGAATCATTTCTCACTTTCTTTTTATCATCTGTAGTAATTTGGTAACACGTTCATTAGTGTCAAGTCACAACTGTAATCTTTGAACTATAAACCATATCGAATGGATGTATATGCAATAGGCAAACTAAGCAATGGACTCTTGGACCAATGCATAACTTGTGAGAAACATGATTAGATCATGTCAAGATAATGGTTTAACTAGAACAATATGTTTACATAAGATCAATGGGAATCAAGGATGTTTGTTAGCCAACCCTAATTTTATTGTAACATGTTGTCTCTAGCCATCTAACATGATGTAATCATAAGGTGTTCAATGTCAATTACTATAGCCTTAGTGTTACATTATGTATGTCACGGCTTGAACCTGCAAATTAGGAATTAGAGTGGATCCCGAAGCGCAACACATGTAACCTGTAGCAATTTTTGTTATGTCAAGACATGCACAAACCGCTACAAGGGAGATTCCACAGGTACGTGTGAGGAAAATCCATATACACATAACAAATTTTTACAAAATTAAGCAAAAATCTGGAGAATTCACATATAATAAGGCCGGAGTGTTATACTTTGTTAATAAGGCCACAATCATTCATTCATTAGTTATATCCCAAAATCTGTTACTTAACCATCCACATGCACATGATAATAAAATACTTAAGCATAGACATAATCCAAAATAACATGTCCATCAACAATAACTCTAAATCAAAATGATATTGATGGCATGACTCCTCCATAGGCTAACCATGACCAAGTCTAAGTAACCCAAACAAATCTTGCAACATACTTCGTTGAATGACTAGTAGAATACATCATCCTCATTCCACTTATCTACACCCCGAGGTACCGTTGCAGTTTCCTCCGAGAGCGTGTCGATTACAAGATTAGCATTAGGTTCTGTACCTATAACACTAAGGTAGCACTGTTAACATGACAGTTAAGCAAATATAAGAGTGCAAAAGGCTATCATGATGTATCAATTGAATTAGAAAACATATTGATTAAAAAAGAGCAATAATTGGAAGCTAGGCGTGTTATGCATGAATAAGCATAAATAAAAAATCATATATGAAAAGATGATCACTTACTATTTGTTATCCACATGGCTATCTTCTCTCTAAAATGAGAGCATATTATACAGTAGAAAATCACTAGCAGTCGGCCCAAGAGCACCTAATTATCCTAAGAGCGCCAACTAACTTTTTGTACAACTACTGCAGTAGGTAACATAATACCCTCATTCAGTCTCGTCGAACCTCTTATAGGTATAAACTAAGTGATGCCAACTCAATGGTCTCAAGTCCGATAAAAATTTATACATATACAGTTATCATACATAATAATCGATCCATTCTTCTACAAAAACATATAATGGTTTTGAGATCATGTTCAGTCATAAAATAATAATTAAATGAAGTTACTATTATTCAAACAATGCATACTTAAACGAGCTTTCAGTGCTCGAACCCTTTTCAACTCTAGTTCCCCTATCTTAGTTCACGGGCTCACGCTCAGTAGAAGTTCCGTTTATGATCTTGCCTCAAAGTTCACCGGAAGAATAGGTACATAATTAAATCATGTTGATGGCAAAGTTTATGTAAACAATATGAATGCATTTGGATTGAGTGGTTAACAAGGATATTTACTAGCCAACCCTAACTAAGATAATCCGTGTTTCTTTAGTAATTTAATATGGTATATTCATAACATGTCTGGTGTCAATGTGTTACCAAATCTCGGTGCTACATTGTATAAACAATGGACATCTCTTCTTATGCCAACACCCATGACGTGACGTCAGGAACTAACCAGTTCAAGAGAGAGCAAGTAATAGCTTTACACGCTTCCTCCTCTTTATTTGATTACCATTGGGCTAATTTTATTGAGATAAAGGTACTATTTCTAAGGTCCTACATAGTCTTTGGATGTACTTAAAATCTTAATGGTAAGATTGATTCTTAATTAGAAGTTGAAAGTGATTTTAAAATAATTTTTTAAAAATTAGCCAGGCGCACTCGAGTGCAGTCCTAGGAGCGCTCATGCACCTATGGCTTTGTTCAAAAAAAGTTTTAACTAACGAGCTTTTCATCAGGTCTTTGTATATGCGCTCTTGTGTAGACCTAACCAGTTCGAACACGTCTCGTCTCTATCTCCAGACAAAGACTACTGACACGTTTTTCGTTAAGAAATTACATGGGTGCTCATGGCATGCTCATGCCCTCTGAGCACTTTCCCAAATTACAGTTCAGAATTTTTAGATGTGCTTTTTTATGAAATAGATTACGTATTCTCTCAGTCGCCCATTAAACTTTCATCCTTAACCTCATCATCACATGTTTGTGTTTCTACTTTTCACCATGATACTAACAGGGTGAATGTCTCCATCATGCTTCTAGAACAACCTGCATATATTTCCCATTCTATAACAACTTCTAATGGGACGACCTCTACTTCTACAAAAGACCCGATATTGTCTACTAGTTATTTGCCATATGACTTGGGTCCATCTATACCCTCTCAACCCATGGTCACACACACTCATGATAATACCAGGCAATTGAAAGCTTACCCTGATTTTGCCACTCGGTACCCACTACCTTTGAATTGGTTGCTCATTGTGCGGTGGAAGATGTTGAGCACGCTTGTTTCACTCAAGCGACTAAGCATCTTAAATGGAGGGTAGCCATGGAAGAGGAGTTTAATGCGCTTCTTCGTAATGGGACATGGTATCCTATTGCCTCTTATCCTCGCATGAATGTAAATGGTTGTAAATGGGGTTTTCACCTTAAAAGGAAGGCTAATGGCTACATCGACAGATACAAGGCCCGCAAGGTGGCTAAAGGCTTTCACCAACAACTCGGGGTTGATTTTCATGAAACCTTCAGCCCAGTGGGAACCATATTACTATTCGACTTGTTTTGAGCTTATCTCTAATGTTCTAATGTCCTCTACATCAGTTAGATATCTAAAATATATTTTTACATGAGGAGATATATATGGTTCAGCCACCAAGTTTCAAAGGTACACAATTTCCTAATCATGTTGGTAAGCTATGTAAACCTTTGTATGGCATTAAATAAGCTCCTCGGGGCTGGTATCATAGGCCAAGCTCTCATTTCTTATTCTTTTGGTTTCATCAATTCACACTTTGATACATCTCTTTTTTATAAAAGAAGTTAAAGTTCAATTTTACTTGTTTTAATTTGTGCTAATGATATCATTGTTATCGGGAACAATGTTCATCATATTGGTAAACTATTACATACCTTTAGGTGCTGAATTTGCTATCAAAGACCTAGGATCTCTCCATTTCTTTCTTGGTAATGAAAACTTACCTTAGTCCAATGGCATTTTACTCTCTCAATGTAACTATATACATATTCTTCTTCATAAAACAAAATGGATGGAACCAAACCTATGTGCACACCAGTGGCACCCAATACCAAACTCAGTCAGTTTTCCGGGTCCTTCTTTGTAGATCCACACCTCTATCATAGTATAGAGGGTACCTTGCAATATCTTCAATTCACTAGGCCAGACATAGCATACATCGTCAACATAGTTTCTCAATTTATGCAATCACCGACTTAAGAACATTGGGTTGCTATAAAACGCATCTTATGTTATCTCAGACATACTATTGCCCAAGGCTTATTTCTCCCACCCATTCAGCATATGCAACTCCATGGTTTTACTGATGCTAATTGGGTTGGTTGCCCGAATGATGCAAATCTGCTAATAGATATGACATTCTTCTAGACTCCAATCTCTGAAGCTAAAGCTATAAGAAGCAAGTATAAAGTCCAAACCCGAACTAATCTTTATTTACTATAATTAATTCTATTATATCCTAATTAATACTTATTTAGACAATTCAATCTAAATCCCTTGGATTTGGGTCATGGATCGGTAGTTAGGTCGAAGTCAAGGACTTTCTCATAATTTAGATTTGCATGGTTTTGCATTATGCTAGCATCATATTAATTACATCATGTATGTTTTCTCTTATGGGTCGTCTTTTATGTTTGACCCAGCCTAATTTGGATTCCATTTGACTCTATATGAGAATTTCTCAAGCAAGCTGGACTTGTCTGTAATTTTTAGAATACTTGATTTAAGAACTCCCACTCCAGAAGATTTGGCCTTCTTCCCCATCTTCAAGAACTATTGGAGCAGCTTCTTTTTTTTTCTTTTCACTCCCTCTTCAATTCAAGCCCTAAAAGATCTTGCATGTCCTCTTAGAGTGGAGAATCTTCTTTGCCACACTCTTTATAGTCATCTTCTTCTTTTAAAACTCACATTTGCATCTCCTTTTATTCTCTATAGCTCTCTAAGGTGAGAACTCTATCGTTCTTCCAGTTCTTTGGGTTCATTGGAGTCAAGGAGACTTAATTCTATAGCATACATGCATCTTATACCCATTTCATCTATTGCATGTCTTAAGTTGTCTTCTATTAAGGCTTTCTCCACCACTAAACCAAAAGAAAATCTTGATTGGGTAAAGCATTGAGTAAAGGTAAGTATAAGTGTGTATATTACTGTATGTATGTCTAGTTATATTGATTCTTGATGAACTCTCTTTTAATTCCAAGTTACAGCTCTCTTACTTTTTAATTCCAAGAATGTAAGTTAGATTAAGTGTTAATGAAGGTAATTATGAAATATATAATGGGAATGGATGAATAGGAACCCAATTATGGTGTATAAAGGTGTTAAGAAGGTGTTAACAGGTTTAGTTGGAGAATTGGAGTGGAAGAAACCAGGGGAAAGAGGGAGAGAGTCAGTTTAGAACTGATTTTGCTCAGAACCAAAAAACTCTAGGGCCGATCGATCGGACAAGGGTCCAATCGTTCAGATTTTAGTCCTGGGAGGTGTCCAATCTTCCCAATCAATTGAGTACCTTTTTCATATTAAAACTTTGTTTCTTTTATTTTAAATGGGGATCAATTGGGAGTTATTTTAGCTTTCTTTTAAGACCTTAGGGATATGTTTTAAGTAAATCCTACTCCTATGACTTTATGTACAATCAACGACTATATAGGGCCTTAGAAATGATATTTTCACCTCAAACAAATTAGTCCAACGGTAATTAAATATTAAGAAGGATGGGTGTGTAGCTTTCACTCATTCACTCTTGATTTTTCAATTATTTTCCTTTTGTTGCGTCATGGGTATTTACATAAGAAGTGGCGTCCACCGCTTATACAATGTGACATTAAGATTTTAGTAACACATAGACACCAAATGTTTTATGTGTTGGCAGGCAAGCGCCAAGATCCTTAGATATTGTGCACAGATCTCTGCAGAAATATTTTTAGACGATGATGATTCAAGATCCATACTAACAAGATCTCTCTGATTTAATCTCGGTTTTACAGCAGCTCGATAGTCTCAAAACCTTCTATTGTAATCCTCTATGGTCGAACTCGCACCAGGGTGTGGGCCTTTTCTGTGAATTCTCCTTGCTCTAAAAAATGAGATTTCTTTTGTGTGTTTTTCCTAAAAAGCAGTGGTACATATTTATAGGCTACAATAAGGACTTTAAGATGGAATAAGGGATAGGCTTCTTGTAGAAACAGGAAACCCTAATTCGACCCAAATTAGAATCTTAAATCCATAAATTACAATTCAGTCCACTAAAGAATTGTAATTGCACTCCTGTCTTTATTTTCAAAATAATATTTCGAGCTTCTTGTTATTAAATGCTTATCAATCTCCTAATGTTAAGATTTTAGATATCCATCGATTAAATAATTACTGATACCTATATTTAATTGATATCTTTGTAATTCCTTGATACCTTACACTTAACTTATTTGATATGTCAGACACAAAGTATAACACTCCGGCCCAGCTTGACCCAGTTTAGTGACTCATTAATATTGCTTTAGTTGTTAATTGTGTTTTGCTTTTATTTTGGTTTCGTTGCGAGTCATGGATAGGTAGTTGGGTTGAGTTTGACCTGGATTAGGTAGACCAAGCCATTTTTTGTAATTTTAGCTTTTATAAGACGTTGTCTTTTTCACATCATCTTGGCATCAACACGTGTCTTTCATTGAGCTCTTTCACTTCCGTAACTACATCCTTTGCAAAAGATGTCGTATGGTTCCGTTGGACCCAAATTTGACTTGAACTGTAAATAGGTGTGTGTTTTGGACTTTCTTGCAATTTTTCCTTTAATCTTATTTCATATAAGATAAGCCATCTCCACCGACTCTTCTCTCTCACTCTCTTCTCTTCTCTCACAATGACGACTCTCTTGCTTTCTCGAGTTTCCTATTTCCATTTTCCTTGCTTAAGCCAAGCTAAAAGAGGGACCTCGATCAGTTTGCCTTCTCTTCCTCTTTGTGTGACTCAAGGTATGCATGGATGTTAGTTTTCTTCTTCCTCTTCTCTTCCATAGCTGTACTCATGTAGTCTCTTTCTCTTTCTCATGCATGATAGCTGTGACTTGTGTTTGGACGTTAGAATTGAGCCCAAGGACAACACTTGGTGTGTTAGAATTCAATTGAGGCAAGTATAAGCATCACATGTATGAACCCATGTTAGTATATACATGATTGTGGATAATTCTAATGATTTTATATGCCCAGTATGATTATAGTCCAAATTGAGCTCATTCTCCTTTTCTCTGTTGAGATTTTGCCATTGTATGTCGTTACGGGTTTTTTGCAATTGATTCAGAATTCGACCTAGCGCATGCACGGCTAAGCCATGAAATGTGCTACAGTTGCGCCGTGGAACACACTACGGCCAAGCCGTAAGCCCCACCATGACCCCAGCCGTAGATCAATACAGGATATACCTGAAAAATAACTGAAAGTATGCAAATTTGCATCTCTTCTATGGCCCAGCCACGGCTAAACCGTGAAGCCTCCTACGGCTAAGCCGTAAGATGCCTTCGGCTAAACCGTAAGGTCATCCATGGCTGAGCAAGAAAACACAAACAAGAAGAGAGTTAGGAAAGAAATGGGACTTGTAGGACCTTTGAAATAGAAGGTAAGCAACCTGAACTTGCCCAATAGATTATGCAAAACATACGTAAATGATCTTGAGGGCTGTGAATCATTCATGTTCATTATCCAGTCGTTAAGCACTTCCCCATGGATGTTGGTTTAAGAAACTTTGGTGTACTCGCTAATGTAATGCAACACTAGGCAACGGTGCATCTGAGAACTTAAAACTACATCATCATGCACGATTAGAAACACTGGATAATTAGATTATGGTTGGATAGTAACTAAACTTGATTCGATATGATCATATTCGCTTTCATGACATGTTGTATTACGATCCTTGATCTCAATTCCTTAGCATGATTGATTGTTTCATGTAACATCGAATGGTTGATTATCTTACCATGTTTCCAATACCTTGAGTAGGCACGTATGTGATTAAACTTGCACGTATAAGATATATTCTTGAATATGCATGCTTGATATGCTTGTCACGATCTACTCAGGATTTTCATGATTAACTCTGTATGGTCAGGTACTACTTAGCCTCAGCCTTAGGATCCTGATGGGGTGAATTTGGTATAGTTACATGGCCTTGCTGCAGTAAGGAAACGTCTTAGGGAATCCGGACCCCACGAACCCGAGACCCATTCGTACCCTAGCCCCGTTAATGGTGTTCTCAGCACGGATATAAGATCCCTAATTTGGGAGCATATGGCAATGTAGTAGCTAACTAGTTAAGTAATGACATGTATTCCTTGATTCAAATGGCATGCTCTAATTCTTGCATAACTGCCTAGTATACGGACTTGACATGCTATGAATCCATCATGTTCTTTATTCTCTTAGATACAACATGTGTTAACCGATTATTGCTTATATTTTGCTGAATTGTTATATTCACGAATTGTCTTTGGTATTGCAGGCTCAGATACCCAGGCTGACCCCTCGTCGGTCAACCAGACTTCTAGCGAGGTCCCCGAGGTCGTTTCCGGACTAGAGGAGTGGATGTAATCCCTCCATCGGAGAACGCCATGGACATAATTGCATCTGAGTCTTCTTCATTTTGGGCTTTGTCACGATTGCATCCAGTCATGAATTGTACATATTATTTTGCTTCATTTTGTAAAACGTTTCTATATATATTAGTTCTGTTTTCGTACTCTGTTCCTATATTGTATAGTGTGATGTTTTGATATCTATTGCTTCCACGTACATGTTTGACACGTGTGAACCTTCCCTTGTGCGTGTGCATTTAGACTAGTTCTACGTGTACAGGCACGGGAGTACGTGTGTCACGGGTTTGGCTTTGGCTAACCCCCCGAACTCCTCAGCTCGGGTTGTGACACAAAGTCCACCTTAGGGTTTGACATAATCAAAACTTATAAGCTTCATTAAGGGGATATCATCAATCCCTATTACAAGATGTAGATTCCGTCAATAAGCTAATATGCACCATACACATAGTGTAGTCATCCAATTTACTAGATCATTGACCCATAAAAGGTCTCACTCCTTTATAAATTAAAATGCCAAACACTAAATGCACGTGTCTATTATTTATATTAGGATTAAAAATATAAGCACTCATAATAACCATTTGCGTGCTAATCACCTTATATTGTCAACATAAATACAATAACCCAAAAGCGATCTTGTTCAATATACACAAAGCGTATTAGCATAACGAGTCAAAACTGTACCGTTTCCTGCAGCCAAGATAAGCCTACTAAAACATCATGCTACAATTGTACCGATGGTGTGTCCAGTTCCATCTAGATTGTGAACAACAATAACTTATATTCTATAAGAACTAACAAATAAGTCTTCCGTGCGTAAGCTGAACTCTACACACCAACTCGTCTACTTTATAGAATAAAAGACACATTTATGCATAATAAATAATAATGCAACAATTTGCCCATATAAATTCTCATTAAGTTGAAAAAGTAAACTTTACTAATAAGTAAATCAGTCAAAGAAAAATACAAAAATATGCTTTTAGTATAAATTTCTAACATTATAAAAACGCCATATTGAATGACTAAGGAAACACAGAAGCTAGAGTTGGCTAGTAAATATCCTTGTTAACCTCTCAATCAAATGCATTCATATTGTTAATGTAATCATTGCCTTCAACATGATTTAATCATGTACCCATTCCTCTTAGGTGAACCTTGAGGTAAAATCGAAAACAGAACTTCTACTGAGTGTGAGCCTGTGAGCTAAGGGAGGGGTAGCAAAGGTTAAAAGGGTTCGAACACTATTAGCTTATCTAAGTATGCATCATTTGAATATTAGTAACTCTGTTTAGTTCTGACTTTATGACAGTATGCGATCTTAAGACCGATATATGTTTCTGTATAAGTATAAAACGATCGCGACATATGATAAGTGTACAAGTTATAAATCTTGGTCGGTCTGGATTCATTGAGTCCGCACCACTTCACTTATACTCATAGGAAGTTCGACGAGACCGACTTAGAGTGTTTCATCTGGCACCTACTACATTAGTTATGCAAAGAGTTAATCAGTGCTCTTCAGGTAGCTAGATGGATCTTAGCCTGACCATTAGTGATTTCCCATAGTATAACATGTGCTCTCTTTAAAGAGAAGATAACCATGTGGATGCCAACTAGTATATTATTGTATCTCATTTTATATTCTTTATTCATGTTTACACATATGTACAATATGCCTAGTTTCAGCTAATGCTCTCTTTCAATTAATATGTCATTAAATTCAATTGTTACAGCATGATTAGTCTTATATGCTCTTATATTTGCTTAACCGTTGTGTTAATAATGTTACCCTTGGTATTATAAATACAGAACCTAATGCCGACACGACAGGCGACGCAGCCCCGGAGGGAACCCCAACGATACCTCAGGGTGTAGACAAGTAAATGAGGATGACATCTACTATTAGTCATCTTACATAGTGTATCATATGGTTTATTTTGGGTTACTTAAGGGATAGCCATAGTTTTGCTTGTGGATAGATCATGCCATCATCATCATGCTATTTTTGGAGTCAAAAATTGATGGACATGTCATTTTGTATATATGTATATGTTTATGTATCTTTACTACCTTGTATATGTGTGGATGGACTACTTAACAAACCTTGGTCTAAGTCAATGAATGAATGTTTTTATTAGTATCTATGACAACTATAAGTGTACTTCACAGGTTTCTACTTTATTGTTTAATTAATTGACACTTATTTTTATGAATCTTCCTCGTAAGTACCGTGAAATCACTATTGTGGTAGTTTGTACGTGTCTTAACATGGTGTGGATTACCAAGGGTTACATGTACCGTGCCTTAGGATCCACCCTCATCCCCAATTCTCGAGTTCAGGGCATGACAGCAAGTTATGGTTGCCTGGTCTAGTGCTGAAGTTGAATACTGTGGTGTGGCACTTGCTTGCTATGAATTACTTTGGGTCTAATCTCTTCTCTATGAACTTGGTTTCTCAGTAAGAGTTCCAGAAATTAATTAGTGTGATAACATTGGCACAATTTATCTTTCTTCCAATCATATCTTTCATGGTAGAACCAAACATGTTGAGATTGATGTTCATTTTGTGAGTGATCTTATTAAGAAAGATCGGGTCACAGTTCAATATCTCTCTACTAAGGATCAACTTGCAGACATATTCATTAGACCTCTTAGTTCTACTTAGTTCTCTACATGCTGCAACAAGTTCATTGTTCAACCTACTCAGTATCACTTGAGGGCGCGTGTTAAGGAGAAATAGTCAATGAGGATTTAGAACCACCAAGATGAGGTTCAAGGTCCCAAACAGATTTCTAGCATGCAATTTAATTAATTTAAACTAAAAAATAAAAGGACTAAAACAAAACAGTCACCACAAGTAGACACAAAGGATTTTTATATGGAAACTCCGAATACAGGAAAAACCACGAGACTGATCTCCCTGAACCTAAGTACTAGAAATTAAACAATTACAATATATACTCACAACCCTTACCAGTTGACCACCACTTAAAGATTGTAGTTCTTCTTACGGACGAATATGTGGTTCACCGTTTCCCGTGATTGATGCACCCCACCTTGGTGCCCAAGATGAACAATCTTCTACAAGAGAGTAGAAGCAAAAATCTTGTGTTTAAATAGGTCCTAAGTCGTGGGAAGCACTAGGGTTTTCAATAGAACACAAACAGGAAAGTGCTGATGAAATAAGAAAGGTTTTTCGCACAAGTCGATTTCATAAAACGCACACGCTCACTCGAGCAGATAAGACCCTTGCTCGAACGAGCATGAGTTCTGTCTGGGATATTTTCGTCAGGTCTACTCAAGTGGGCAATGGGTTTGCTTAAGGCAAAAACCCTTTTGTCTTCAGTTTATTTCTTCACTAATTTTCTATAGTTTCTTCAATTTTTTCATTCTAACGAATCCAGTGACACACGCTATGGTCCAAACTAAAAATATAAAATTATAATGCATATTGGACCCAAGTTTTACCCATAACCCATGAATTAGCCAACACTCAAAATCCTATTAATTTCCCCCTTTGAAAATTCATGGACAAAACTCCCTAATAATATAGAGAATCTAGTCCTAGCAAACAATCTCAAAAAAATGACATTGACCTTGACTCAAAAAATAAAATTAAAATGAAGATTTAAATTCCTATTCCCCTTTAATTTATTCTCTCCTTTGCTATTTATAATTGGAAAAGGAGAGAAACAGGATCAAACCAAATCAAGGGAGAACGCAAAGGCCTTCAAGAGGTCTCTTAGTGGCATAATGTTTGGGCAGCCACAGTTTCAGTTTTGGAGCCTTCAACATAGTATTGACCACAGAGCAACATATGCCAGATTTTATTACCTAAATTGCTCTAGTTTTAAACTTTGGAGGAGGTGATTGCTTCTTCCATTGCTTCTAATTTTTGAATTGATGTCTCAACTTGTTGCAATGTAGTCTAATGCGTCCTTTAATTCTACACAAGTGACATGTGGGAACGAATTTAGGACAAGACACATTCTTGTGTAGAGTACTGACAACAGAAGTTACTTATGCAGTTTTTTGAACATGGGGTGCCATAGTAGAACCGTGAACAAATACAAATTTGCCTGGTTTCTTTGAAGTAGAAGCACCGTGGACATAGCCAAGTCTATGTTTGTCAGCTGTCACTTTTTTGTTGCATAGGATATCATCAAGTTTTTTAGTTCTAGTGTTCATTTTTTTCAGTAATGCTTTTTATTAATCAGCTCTTCAAAGATCATCTTGAACTTTTCTTCCAAATTTACTTTTTCTTCCTAATATGTCTACAATTCCTTCCTTAATGTTTCCAGATCTTTGACAGATTTTTCGACTTCCTTAGACAATAGATTGTTTTTCCTCCCTGCATCAATCAGAGTTTCAAACATTATTTGACGTTGTATCTCTAATTGATTTACCTTTGCATTAGCATCTTCCGATTAGTATTTGAGAGAGAGAATTTGATCTTCTACACTCTTCCACTTCATGGTGATCTTGTCATTGAATTTATTCATCTTCATACAATCTTTCTATAGGGATTTTTATAATTCTTCCCAATCCTTTTCATCTTCATCAGATCTACAACTATCAAAAATATCATCATCAAATTTAAAGTCTTTGTCAAATGCACCCTGCGAAGATAAAATATTAGATTTAGCCACAAAAGCAATAAACTTTGAAGTGGCTATGTCAGGGGTAGGCATTTCCAATTCATTACCATCATCTTCAGAATCATCATCCAAAGTAGCAGTTAGACTTTTACCATTGGTCTTTAATTTTCTGTTAGCATATTGAAATACTATATATCTAAACCCCTTGTAGAGCATCAAACATATTGATGGTTTATCTTTACAACCTTTTTTTTTTTTTTCAGATTTAGGCATCTTCAAACCAGGTTTTTGCCTTTTAGAAATTTCTTGAATTTTTTCATGAATTGAACCACTATTTGAAAATCAATTTAACCAAAATCAGAATTTGAATCACTTTCAACATCCTCTTTTGATTCCTTTGAAGTCATTAAGGCAATCTTCTTATATTTTTCAATTGCCCGATGGTTTTTCAATTGCCCGATGGTTTGCCTCAAAGTTTGCAAATTTTCAACTAATTAATCAACCTTGAGGGTATCCAAATCTTTATCCTCCTTTATTACAACAACCTTAGCATGAAGCCTTTTAGGGTAAAGATTTCATAATCTTCTTAACTACCTTATTCTCAGGAATAGGCTCACACAATTTAAAACTTGAGTTGACAATGTTACTCAATTTAGCATATAAGTCATCAAAGGTTTCATCTTCCTCCATTCTTAGGACTTTAATGGAAGTAGTCAATGTTTGAAGTTTAGACTATTTAACCATGATGATGCCCTTATGAGTAGCCTACAGAATATAGCACGCTTGTTCCGTATACACAGGTGGAGATCCTTATGAACTCAGAAGAAAAGACTCCATTGAAAATAGCATTAATGACTTTGGTATTGTAGTTTGCAACTTAGTTCTCCTCTCTAGTCCACTTATCCCTAGGTTTGGGGATAGTTTCTCCATTAGCCACAACAGCTGGTTTGGCGTATCCAAATTCCATGAAGTTTTAGGCATCCTCATTGATAGACTAGAAAAAAAAAGACAGTCATGTGAACTTTCCAATAGGGATAGTTTGATCCATTTAGCATAAGAGGCTTGGTGGTGGATGTGCCTTTTCAATTAAATTCCATTCTTAAAGTCTTAATGCATTCATACGTTAAAAGATCAAATATGTTCTTAATCCTGCTTTGATACCAATTGAGAATTTAGAACCACCAAGATGAGGTTGAAAGTCCCAAACAGATTTCTAGTATACAGTCCAATTAATTTAAAGTGAAAGATGAAAGGACAAATCAATCACCACAAAAAGACACTAAGATCTTTTACATGGAAAACCTGAATACAGAAAAATCCACGAAACAGATCTCCTTGATTCAAAGAAAACCAAGTACTAGAAATTGAACAATTATAAGATATACTCACAACCCTTTTCCAGTTGACCACAACCTAAGGACCGTAGTTCCTCTTGCTGACAAACACGTCGTTTACCGTTTTCCGTGCTTGATGCAACCCACCTGGATGCCACAAATTGAACAATCTTCTATAAGAAAGTTGATGCAAAAATCTCTAGAAACTCTTCAAATTCCACACAACTCTTCAATGGATGCTTTAGAGAGGATGAGGATCTCCAATAGATATTTTAGATTTAGAATTAGGGAGATGGATGCTTAGGGCTCAGAGATCTTGCGTTTAAATAGGCCCTAATTCATGGGAAGCACTTAGGGGTCGTTTGTTAATTTCACATGTAATGTGAAAATGTTTTACATATATAAATAGCTTACATGTGAGTCATTTACATATACAAATGACTTACATGTAAAATATAATTTTGGTTTGTTATTTACACACGCCTTCAAACATGAATCTAATTATACGAATGGTTGATATGTAATTTTAAGATATATCAAGATCCATGTTGAATCAATACCTGAAATTTGACCTCCTGGTTGAAAGTGACCTTTTGAACAAGACTAACGGTTTGGATTATAAAATGGGGCCCACAAAATCCCAGAAATTAAGGTCAACAGCCTGAATTGTTTCATAAATATCTCACAACATAAGATGATTCAACGGTTAAAATTTTCTACCATGGCCGTTTTCTTTATTTTTAACATGTTGGATGATTCAGATCTTGCATTTGAAGCATACAAGGTGCAAAAGTTTAAAAAACGCGGACTAGCAGTTAACTAAATGGAGTGCACGGCATGCATCTAGTGGTTGAAATGTTCTTTTTAAGATATCTCAAGAGCTATAATGAATGAACATCTAAAATTTGATTTCCTAGCTAGAAATGACATTTTGAATGAGATTAACAATTCAGATTGTCATAATAGGGCCCACAAAATCCCAAAAATGTAGATCAATGGCTTGATTTGTATCATAAATATCTCATAGTGTAAGATGATCCAATGGCTGATTTTTTGCACCATAGCCATTCTTGCCATTTCAAATATGTTGGACAATTCTGATCATGATTGTGTGTGTGTGTGGGGGGGGGGGGGGGGGGGGGGGGGGGGGGTCCAAAAAGTTACAAAAATAAAATTAATAAAAGCGTGCTGAGCGTGAAGCATTGTTCATTCCCTATACCAACGCCTTTTGTAAGCTAGGTGGGAAACATTTTCACACCTGTTGTGGTGTGAAAAGTTCCAACCCTTTTTACATGCTATTTACACATCAAAACCATATGGAATTTACACACCACCTGTGTAAAATAGAAAAACAAACATGAATGTGTGAAACCATTTCACATGCGTAGTGTTTACATATGTAAATGACAAAAAACAAACTATCCCTTAGGGTTTCAACAGAATACAATCAAGTAAGTGTTGATGAAATAGAAAAGGCTTTTCACACAAGTTAGTTTCAGAAAACACACAGGCTCGCTTAAGCGGGCGTTGGCTTTGTTTGGGATATTTTCGTCAAGTCCGCTCGAACAAGCAATGGTTTTAGTCAAGCAGGTAACCCCTCTGTTTCCAGTTTATTTCTTTACAGATTTTCTGTAGTTTCGTGAATTTCTTTATTTCGGTGCATCTGATAAAATATAAATTAAAATACATATATATATATATATTTGTAAGAATTACAACACGTATTAAACCGAAGTTTTGTCCATAACCTATGAATTAACTAACACTCAAAATCCTTACAGCAAACAGTAGTTTCAACCTCCACAGTTGCGGCCAGTAGCAAATAGTTCTTATCCTCTCCACATTCTGTCATTTATCCTCATCCCTTACAACAACTCTGCTTGGCTTATATATTAATAAACAAAACTGCAGTCAATTGCTGTGCACGAAAGACATGAAACAGAAACTCTAAAACTCTAAATACAGACACTGAAATCCTCCGTTGTCATAAAAAAAATGGTGGACCAATTTAGTAAAAAATTAGATAACTTGGGTTGTATCTAAGCCTAGATGTCGTCTAGCCAAGAAGCGCCTTCCTTAGGTGAAGATCCCTGACACTACAAACTAAAGACCTTGGAAGGACGGTAGGACGGTACTTGATAAAAATTATACCATTTGCTAGAAGATATAGAAAAACAAGTCTCTTTTATTGCATTGGAACCCAACCTCCCTTTCGTATTTAAAAATGATATTTAAAATGCAGCAGAAACGTCGTCAAACGTCACTAAATGAGCCTATCTATACCATGTAATTTTGATTTCTTAGTATTACTGTAAAAATGAGAAGGCAAAAGTGAATACTCAACCATCATCTTTGTGACTCAAATGAAACATCAAATTTCATCTACATTTCTAGTTTCGATTTTATATTTGCCACCCTAGCTTCTTTAACTATGAATCCGAATATATTAAATTCCAGTGTATTCAATACAACCAAATAGTCTCTAGCCCTAAAAAGAAAATGGTGATGCAGAATGGTTCCATACTTATAATCTTAGCTCCTAAGTCATAATTATATTAGCTCTTAAGTCACAATTATATTTTGTTTCTGTCTGGAGGATCTCCTTGACAGGAATAATTTGGAATATTCTTTATTTTGAATAATCTCAAAACCCCCATCAACACTAAAAATGGCTCTTGTAAAAATTTGGAATTTGCTGACATTAGGGGGAGAATTTGCTACCTCGGACTTGAACTACAAGAGTTCACTGGAAAACATCTGAAGTAGTTAAAGCTAGGATGGGGCGGAGAGCCAAAACCCAAACTTGCCACCTAAATGACTTGGGTTATCATCTACAAATTCTTACCTCCTTCAAATTTGAAATATAAACATTAATCCTGCCCCTAATGGAATTGGGTTACGGCGGGTCACTCGTATAACCCTACCTGTTGCCATTCCTAGTCTCAAGTCTCTCAACCCAGCTGATTCATTTCTTGTACTCATTTTCTGTCTTTGTTCTCAATCAGTTTTTAATTTCTGTTCTTACTACTATTTGTATGTAGGGATTAGTTTGTTTTATCTATTGTAAGCCATCATCCTTGGTCTTTGTCACCCACTGGATGCCAACCAATAGCAAACCGTTGCTCGTTCTCCCGTTTTAGCCCTTCGTTTGGTTTGTTTTTTTAGTTTGGTTTTTTGGTAAATAGCTCTTTGTTTGTTTGAATGGTCCATCTTGGTCTATTTGTATAAACAGAAGTATTCATATCCTGACGAAAGTAAGAAGAACCATCCTGAGTTCTACCCACCCCTACATGAAAACTACCCGTACATCAAGGGACAAAATAATCATTTAAATAAGAGATCTATTTGGCCTAGTCGGTGGAATTACAATTGTACTAGTCCAAATTATTCTGGGACTCACTTAAATATCCATGTGCATCTTTCATGGTTGGATAAGGATGGCTAGAACATGAAAAGATTTTAGCTTCATGGGGCCTCCAATATAAATGTTAGAACGTCCTGGTTCAACCATTTGTGCACATGCTTTTAAGTCAATGGTTATGATGATACCATGGCGTAGTTCAGTTGGCTGGTATCCCATTTCTCGCCCTTCTCTTCAGCTCGATCCCTAGTTTTCCTTTCTGCAGTATTAGGCTTCCTCGGCTATGTTTTGATCTTGAAGGGTCCAAGCACCCTTTGGGGGATATTAAAAAAAAGGGTTGACGGGATCGTATGATTGTCTAGTGGAAGTCTCGATTCATAAATTCCGTTTTATTCGTACCTTGCTTTCATTTACTAAGTGCAAATGCTGACAATGGACTCCACAAGATAGGTAGGAGTAGTATTATTGTGAATTGGTTATATCTGACCATGTCTTAAAAACTAATATGAAATTTCGGATGTTTGAATGTAATGACCTTTCTCTTGAAGTTACATGATGAAGACCACTTTTGATCATGAATAAGGCCGTGGGCATGAACCCTACTAGAGTACTAGGTCATGTAGGACTCATTCCGGTATGATTTGGACACTAAACATGGATTTGGATACAACTGAATTACATTTACACCCTTATCTAGGACCAAATCTTTAAACGGGTTGCACAGAGGAGCCTTCAAACTTTTGCTCATGGACGTCTAATGACATTTTTAGACTTAGGACATTGTTGGAAACTCTTATCCATTTGCAATGGAGCTTCTCAATTAGATCTTGTTACAATTATGCCTCCTTAACATGTCTAATTCAAATGACGAGAAAACAAACTCTGTCTACCTAGCAGAAGTTATGTAGACGAAGTTTTCATATAATAAATGTTATATGTGAGAACTTATACAAAAATATAAAAAAAAAAAAAACGAAAGTTGTCCGACTAGTTTAGATAATAAAATTAGTCTATTAGAAAACGGTACCTTCTATTACTTTATCGCAAAGTCAACTCAATTTAAAATTCACAAGAGCTTTTCGCAAACAGCCTAAAACAGTCATTTACAGATGTTTGAATTAATTTCAAGTAAAAAACATCTAAAATAAAAACTTTCCACCAAATGATACTTCATATTCATATCCAAATCCCCTTAAAATTGACCCATACCTCCATCTTGCAGCCCACATAGTGGTGATCCGGGCCATTTAAGAAAATTCTTTCCCTTCAATTGCATATTCTCAAATTTTGATTCCAATATAAGTGGGCCTTACCTCCTAATTGAGCATGTGATGGAAAACATGATTGGGCATTGACGTCGCATCCCTGTTGAGGTAAAGTTTATCGTGTTTCCATTTTGTGCTTAATCTTAAAGTCAAAACCATTCCTATTGAATTGAGATATTAGAGGAAAAGAAACTCATTTTGAACTATCTAGATAACAACTTCGGCCCCATGACAGAGTTCCCAGCTTGTGGTTTTCTATTCTCGTGCAATAGCTGCGACACGGGATCTATAGACTATTTCTATAAGCCCACGTGAGATTCACATTACCATTTAGAAATATAGTTCAACCTCACACCCATTGGGGCATCTAATTGAGCCAATCTAAAAGATTACAAAAACAAACAAACTGAATCATACGGAATTGGATCGACTCAAATCACCCCTTGAATGCGAAAAATCATTGTGACCACCATCATCTCCATATTTGCAAAAGGTCCCCGCTGTCACTTTGGAAGGTCAAAACAGGGGAAGCCACTTATCTATTAATCATATCAACATATTCCATGCATAAAATAAATCACAAGTACTGCTTCTACTTAAATAAATACAATCACAAGTACAAATTAGGTGAATTTTGAATTCGGTTGGTCAAAAGGAAAATACATTGATTAGTTACTCAAAGCCTTTTTTTTAATATCTCAAACAAATAAATTAGAGATATATATATCAGATAGCAACGTGGTGCCTACCAACATCCACGTTGAAGACTCTAGGCTGGATCCAGAGTGTGTCAACGACTTTTTTACTTTGGTGGTAATGCTTTAAAGTTAACATTGGTATCAGCGAATTAGTCAGTGGCCAGCAATGGAAAAAATTAATGAGACCATCAAGTTTTGACTCATTCAAGTGATGGCCCACTACTTTGGGTTGACCAAATCCTCTGCCAATTTTAATTAATCAGTGGTTGGAAAGATTAGCACTGATTACTGTATGGTTAGAATCAGTGTGGATTGTGGACACAGGGCTCTCAGACCTTTTGTAGATATTTTCATGGGATGCAAACATTAAACTGTGCCACTTGTACTCCAGCAGGGACTTTGGAAATTGATGACTGGCATCATGACTCTGGTGATAAGTGGGGCCATTTTTCTCTGTAAGCACATGCCATCCAAACTGGGCCTGATGCATCACTGTGCACGTTGGTCCCACATATGTCCACCATTGAAAAGCATAGATGCTTAACGACTGAAGCAGAACACTTTGCCGTGTGCGAACAGAACATTAAATCTGGTGTACTGCAAGTTGTGACTGACAAATTTTAAGTGACGCTGACAATCAATTGCACGCCGCTTGCAAAGTTGCATCTCATGGAGTGCGCAAGCTGCGCACTTATCATCTATCCATTCCTTTTTCCTCACAGGGCTAGTACGCCAATGATAGTTTGCTCCATCGCCGAAGAAAGCATATCATCCAAGTTTGAATGATTAGTTCCTATCAAAGGCGGCCCTCTTCCGCGGTGGCGGTGACGTGATGGACTATAATTAATTAACTCAAGATTAAGATTCTAGGCGGGTCAATTTCAATCTAAATCCTTGGTGGACCCAAAACCGAAAGTGTTACTGAGAAAATAGACTTGGAACTGGAATCAATTTGAAACCCATTTTCTAGATCTGAAATTTTAAGGAGGAACAGGAAATGTATATGGGACGGATTTGGAACCGTATAAAGAATATTTTAGAGAAAAGCTAACTTCTAAAAAAAATTTTAAAAATTTAGAATAATATGTCGAGTTTATGGTACATGGGCCAAAACCAAGGTAGAAACAAATTTGAAATTATTTAGGACATGGGTCTAAAAATAGGATCAAGATCCAAGCCCATTTACTTGTTGAGATCCAAATAAGGATCCACACATTCGAGTAATTGGACGATCAATAACCCATTTGCAAACCTACTTAAAATTATGGTGGCCAAAGCCTTAAAGAATCTTAATTCTCAAATGTAATTGTTTAGCAAGTGGTAAAATAAAAGTCAAGGTAATGTTGATCCACCGGTCACCTATTCTCCTGTAATCATATTTGGTTGAAAAATGAGACTTTAAGTTTATCACAAGTAAAGTGTGATAGAATGACTTCAAAATAAAAGGCAACCTATGGTTCTCTCTTTTACTCTTTTTACCTAGTACGTGCCAACGAGAAACTTTATTAGTGAAATGGTATTTACTTTGCATCTATGTGGCAGCCCACCCATTTCCTCCGCCCCAAAATTGAAGAGCCTTGCCGTGTACTAAATATTTTCAAATTTTTTCATAAGAAGAGTTGGTTCAATTGATTATTGTGTGATTAAAGATGCAATTAAATAATACATATGATTGATAATCCATAAAATTGTGTTTATAAAGTTTTTAAGCATATGCCCCACCTTAGCCGTCACTATATAGATATGGATCGACGAAGGAAATGAATTGGGATTTAGTGAAGAAATTCCTTATGGTGACCTGCCGAACGGTGACATCGGAACACCCGGTTGGTCTCCTTAAGGAAAATCCTTCGCTGATCCGGACTCCAAAAGAAATATATCGGTAACATTGCATGGTCCCCGCAGGCTATTGGACCTTCTTATTCCCCACAAATTGTAATATTTTTTACCGCAAAATCTTACCATTGGGATCGCGGTATATTTGGCATAGATTGGTAACAAATAAATAAAGTAAACATCACATATCAACGGACAAATGCAACGTCACAGGAAAGGAAATTCATCTGACTTGGTCCCTTGGTCCCACAGGCAACAACGGCTGCAAAACCCGACCCCGCCGGGCCCCACCTCCCCATGACCTCCAATCCTCATCTATAAATACAATCCAAATCCTTTTCATCGTTTTCTGCTCTAGTGTCTGCCATTCTCCGCCGACCGGAGAGTTTGCTTTCCGGCTGATTCATTATCTCCGGCGAAATTCCCGGCCGGAATCTTCCATTACAGTTACAGAGCTTGAAATAAAGAGAGATCTTTAGATAGAAAGAAGCAATCTTCTTTTCTATTCTTGTTCATTTCATTCTTTTTTTAGAATCTATAGAGCTGTAGCTGAAAAAGAAGAGAGAGAGAGAGAGAGAGAGAGAGAGAGAATGGAAGAGACATGGAAAAGGAAGCAAGGAATTGGATTTGGGAGTAGTGTTTTGATGGTTATGGTGGTTTTCATGACCATTGGATTAGCAAGGGGCGCAGAAGCAGAAGAGAAGAGATTTAGGAACGCATACGCGGGCATGATGTACGTGGGGACGCCGCGGGACTACGAGTTCTACGTGGCCCTGCGGGTCATGCTTAGATCTCTCAAGAATCTCAAGGTTGAAGCGGATCTCGTCGTCATCGCCTCCGAAGACGTTCCGACTCCATGGACCGATACTCTGTAAGTCGATTCGTTCCTCTCTCTTGTTGTATCGTAACGTTTTTTCGTTTCTTTCAGTTTGATTTTTAATGAGAACCTGATCGGACGGTTCAGATCTTTGAGCCGTTTTTCCTTCTTGCGTGGGTGTAGGTGCAGGCGTAGGTGTAGATAGCTTGTAGTGCGTGAGCATTGCAGGACCACCTTGTGGCAGAGATATTGAGCACAAGGGTCTTGGGTGGCGTGTGGAGCCCATTGCTTAGTCAAAATGTCTAATGACACTATAAATTTTAGGGCCTAATAGCTGTTTCGTGCAACTCATGATGTGTTAAGCATATGATTCACTGGGGTAATCAACCTTTTGGTTGGGCAACTCACCATGGGTTTGGTTCTGGCAATTTATAATTTCACCCAGCCAAACCAATTTCTTCTGTGGAATCCAAATTCCATGAAACTCTTGGAGAAATCATGCGTTGAAGGAGTAGAATTCGTAGTGGCAGTGGGATCAAAACTGTTTAAAATTAATATCCTCTATTTAGATTTTACTTTAATAGAAATTTTTCCTAATGTAAGACCAATTATAAGGTTGCGCACATATATACGATTAAAATTATGTTAATGCTTGTTGGGGTTAACTCCTATTGGTTCGTTCGCTGGTGGGCTCCTTGTTATTTCCACTCAAGGCCATTAGGCAAGACAATAATAATAATAATAATAATGATGATGATGGTAATAAGCTGCATTGGATGGATTATCAACATATCCTGCTCAATGCTTAGGTGGGTTTAGAGTTTAGACCAATCCCGCCGGTTGCATTTTTTTATGTAGTGTGCCCTTGGATTTCTCTCAAGTCCAAACAACGTCGACAACCCACACACCAAACAAAAAAAAATTCTAAACAACGTCTTTACCCCAAAAAAAAAAAAAGTCTCAATAACGTGTACCACATCAGAGACTTTCATTTCTTAAATTCTTTTCAAATCAGGGGGAATAGCTTTCCAAGGCAAATGGATCACTATGTAGCTCCACACGTTTCTGAGAAACAATAATCTGAGAATTGCATAAAAGAAATGACAAAGATCTCTCTCCCTTCGATTGCCAATTCAACGAAAACGAAATCAACCATGTCGCCAAGACACAAGACTTAGTCGTTTTGGCATCCTTGGACGATGTCATTGACAGACGTTGTCCTGGGCCCATCTTATTCCCACTTGCTTGTAAAATATCTACTAGGGTTCTCAATATCTATTTTGACAATCGCGTGAAGCCTACTCTAGATTCCTGTTCCCGCTCAGCCCAATGAATTTTCCTCATTCGCAATGAAGGGACCGACGGTGACTTGCACAAATAATAGGTTTGGCCGTCCTTGAAGTTGTCTGATTCGTGTAGGGTCCTATCAATGTCTTATTATTAATTTTGCTTTGGCATGAGGAGCTTTACTGAGTTAGCCCATGGTTATCTGAGGGAGGAGTGGAGTGAAAAATAAAAGAGGATGAGATTGAGAGTAAATAAAAAATAAAAGAATACATTATTTTAATCCACTCAAGCGAAGATGTGTCTTCATGTGCTTGGGAATTGGAAGAAAACAGGGCATATGGTGATTAAGACAAAGATAAAGGAACAAAATATATGACCATACCTTGTTCTATTTGGACATTGTTTGGCATTTCTACTTTGAGTCATCCAAAATACAATTATAAAGTTCTTATTTTTACAAGCCTAATAAATGGGCCTTTCATTTTTAAGGGATTTAACTATACGTCTTTAAAGCTAGTAGAGGATAATTCTCTACGTGCTCTATGCACTTCAATAATGTTAACCACACTTTTCATCTTACAACAGTCATATATGGCAGGCCTAATTATTTTTTTTTTTACTTTTACCATTGTAAAGATGAGAGAAAGAGACACTGCCACATATAACAGTTGTGAGATGAAGAATGTAACTAGCATTATTATTCGTATTTAGACAAAGAAAAGTTAAAAATAGAAATGTCATAGACAAAACTGCAAGTGATAAACCGTCGCGTCAAACCTAACCTAATGTTGTCTACGCGTTTTCAAAATAACTTAATGGCAAGTTCCATGTGGTCATTACCACCTCAGCACCGTCGCACCTTAGACAGTGTTGAATTGTTGATATCTAGGAGAAGAAAGTCCGGATAAAACAAGCATTCAGCTTCACACGAGGTGGCGAAACTGTGAGAAAGGTGAAAAAGGTTGAACACGCCAACCACCCCGTTTCACCAACAAGACGGTGAAAGGGAGAGCGGCAGGTAGTGACTAGTGATACCTCTCGATCAAAGCCGTACACATCTAAAATGCGAAAAAGGTAGAACACGCCAACCACTCGGTTTCACCAACAAGACTGTGAATGGGAGAGCGGCTGGTAGTGCTACCTGTCGATTAAAGTCCGTACACATCTAAATTATTCAACCCTTCAGATTTTGTTAGCCCCAACATCAAGGTGTTGATTGCCAACCCTTCACTTGCTTGAATGTAAACTGGTTCATAAGGTCATCATAACTTGACTTCAAATTGATGCCCTTCCTATCAAAAATTTGGTAAATGATTGATCTACAAACCTGAGAAAAATACATACTTCCAAAGAAAGAAAATTAAAGGCCTAATTAATGTTTGAAAGAGGATTTAGAACGATAAAATTGACTGTTTGGGAGCTGTCTCATTGGCTAGTTGCTTTATTTGTGAAAGTAAACGGCAAGGTTACCTTAACACACACTACGCGTGGGTGGGCAGAGGAGGTTTTTTTTTTTTTTCTCTAATGAAATTCTATCTTTTTTTTTTTTCTCTAATGAAATTCTATCTTTTTCTTGCCTGCGAACTTAGGACGAGTAATTATGATTTCATAGATTATGTTCTTGTTAAAAGTTCATACAAGCAAATAGACCTTTGGAGCAAGGATGGACCTAGGTACAACTGTGGGGCAGCGGTCGCATTCGTCAACTGTGCTTTTAAAATTATAATGAAAATCTTGTCTTTGCTTTGAAAAATCTACATAAAAATTTTATGTCTGCACCCAAAACTCACATGAAAGTCTTAGGTTCATTCTCAAAACCCAATTGGTCAACTTAGATCCGCACCCCTCACATGAAATTCGTGGTTCCACCACTTGTATGAAAGTATTTCTCCAAAGGAGGGAAAAAATTTAAACTAGACTAGTGAACATTTTAGTGATATAACAAGATTTGGTGGGATAGCTATACGTATTAAACAATGAATAATGATGACGCTTGAACTGCACAAACAATGTGAAAATAGATATTTTGTATTCGGACACAAACCCAAGCAGTGAACAAATCTCTGCGCTGCATCCACTCCCTGCGATGTAACATCTGTGAGAAACTGGAACATTAATCGAAGTCTCATGTGTCTAATTAGTTGGTAGTTGCTAAATTAAATTTGAATTTGTGCAACAACAGGAAAAACGAAGATGGTGTGAACGTTGTGATGGTGAAGAACATGGTGAATCCATACCAGAAGCAGAACAATTTTGACAACAGGTTCAAGCTAACATTGAACAAGTTGTATGCCTGGAGCCTGGTGGATTATGATAGAGTGGTCATGCTAGATTCTGACAACCTCTTCCTGCACAGTACGGATGAGCTCTTCCAGTGTGGCCAGTTCTGTGCAGTCTTCATTAACCCCTGTATCTTCCACACTGGCCTCTTTGTTTTGCAGGTAACTTGCATAATTTCCTTCTCGTAGAGATCTTTTGACTTTTATATTAGGAAAATTGTGGATTGATATATCAGAATATGTGTCAAGATATTGAGTATCTTCTGATAGGATTAGATGAGTGCTGATTATCTGATAAAACTAGGAAATATCCATGATTCATTAGATGGTAGGATTGTATGATTTATTTCTCATAATTAGATGGTATTTGTACTCTCTAGTCTCTCCCTATATGTAGTCCATTCTTTCAATGGAATCACGAATTGGGTTTTATGAAAATGTATGCAGTCTCTGAAGTTTATCTATTTCCATCTTTTTTTCCCCTTCATCTGGAGATGCAGCCATCAATGGAGGTCTTCAAGAACATGCTTCATGAGTTGGAGATTGGGAGAGACAACCCAGATGGTGCAGACCAGGGTTTTCTAACTAGCTACTTCTCGGACTTGCTAGACCGGCCAATGTTCCATCCACCTACCAACAGCACCAAGCTCGACGGCACCTACCGACTCCCTTTGGGCTACCAAATGGATGCTTCCTATTACTGTATGTAGCAGCAAACCTGTTTTCCTTTTTTTTTTATCTGTAGCTTAGGTAGCAATTGCATTTCCTTCCACTTCAGCTGGAGCAGTGATCACCCCTTTTCCTAATGCAGATCTAAAGCTTAAGTGGAGAGTGCCTTGCGGGCCTAACAGCGTGATCACTTTTCCGAGTGCACCATTGTTAAAGCCATGGTATTGGTGGTCATGGCCAGTCCTACCATTGGGCATTGTTTGGCATGAACAACGGATAAAAACCGTGGGGTACGCATTTTTTTCGAATCAGTGGTAGCATCATCATTCAATTATTTAATTAGTAGTGTGTTTGGGTAAAGTAATCCTGATTTAGTGTCACTGTTTAAGCAGGTATGGCGAAGAGATCCCAGTGGTGTTGATTGAAGCAGCATTCTATCTGCTTGTCATGGTGGTGACCCGATTTTCACGCCCCAACATCACCAAGTTGTGTTACAGACAGCCAGAGAAGAGCTTCATATGCTTACAGAACATGGTAAAGATGGCAGCCATGTGGTCCATCTTAGCTGCCTACATATTTCCCTTCTTCTTCATCCCTCGGACCATACATCCTTTCCTGGGCTGGGCCCTTTATTTGCTGGGCACTTCGGCCCTCTCCTCAATCATCATCTACACCTTCCTGCTGCCACCTCTTCCCGTCCTAATGCCATGGGTAGGAATCGTGGGTGCGCTTGCAGTCACAGCCTTCCCTTGGTATTCGGATGGCATTGTTCGGGCCTTGGCTCTGTTTGGCTATAGTTTCTGTTTTGCTCCACTTTTGTGGGGATCCCTGCAAAAGATGCTGGCTTGCTTGAATGTTTCGCTTGAGCGCGAGGCCTTTTTACCAAGGCTGGGAGAGTATGTGCAGTCTCCTCAGTCCAGTAAGCTCTATTGAGGTGCAACCCAGTTCATCAACATGAAGATTTATAGCAACGAATTTCAGTCTCTGTTACACTCATTCCTGCTTTGTGATTACATCTTTTTTTACTACACTTGCAACAGGAGGTGGAAAATTAAATTACGACGGGGATATCTATCCTTTTGCCCAGAAAAAGGGATCAATATCAGTGATTTTGTTGTTGAAAAGCAGGATATGTAACTAGGGGTTGCCACAACAGCTTTGTAAAGACCCATAGCAATTGGCTTCGGCCCATTGTACATTTAGTTGATATCTAGACAGGTAACATTTATTATATCTCATGAAGCCATGACTCCAATTTATTTCCAATAAATCAATGGACTTTTCTCTTGTGAATGTAGAATGAAGCTTCTACTCTCGAGTCAAATAGCCACAAAATTAAGGTTCATCTTCCATTTTCCATAATTATATGACTAAGGAGACAAGTTTCAATGTAAACACGTATTTTTCAGGTGTCAATGTCATGAATCTGACAAAATCTTCTACCCCTCATGGACACTCGAGATGTTCAAATTTTCATTAATTTTTTGAGTGACACAAAGCAGCAGAACTACATGTCTGATTCAGAAAAAATAACCATCTGATCACAAGATGAAACTGTGCTTGTGCTCTTTGTAGATTAAATTAAATTTTTTTATAAGAGTCGTTGAACTTAAAAGGTATTGTGCGTATGATGTAGTAGAATAAATCCGTGACAGAATCAATCACACGAGGCAAGCACCCAAAGGGGGGAATTTACATGATTCGGTGGTGTGCCTATCTCTTACTCTCTTGGGCAGGGTTCATAAGTTGCATCATTTTATATAACTCTATTTAAACCCTAAGAGTATAACTTTATCTTTCTTAAACCATAAAAAAGCACGATATAATTATCAAAATACTTTGGGCCCAAACTTGTCCCTCACTACCCAATGGACCAATCCAGTCAACTGGGAATACACGACATCTGCCCAACAGAAAGTACAATGTATTGGCCTCAATAGTATCTTTGAGAGGTGAAAAAGCCAGTTTTGTGCATCATGCATTGGGTGGTAATTGTAACGACCCAGTCCCAAGAGTGTGTGCGAAGCGGGTTGTTACAGTAATGGACACACATTGTGCTTGTTTGAATCTGAAACACTCACAAAGAATCAAGATCTCCTTTTGATTTGCATAACTGAAAGAGATATGCACTCCACCTAGCTCTGTGACAAACCAAAGTCACCTGAAATGCTCAAGTGAGGATAAGCAGAGTTGTGAGACACCTACATAAAAATTGTTCATCATATGGGATGGCTATAGTAAATGTTGGAAATCCGATGTTATTAGTGTTCCCACCACTTTTTATGGAAAATGTCATGATTGAACTTCCTATTGAGGTAGAGCGGACTTCTTTCCAGTAGCAATTGACAAATAGCTAGTGTAATTTTTCAAATTCAACCAGAAAGAGCGATGGGTCAAAAGACCTGTCTCGAGGAATGAATGGAGTAGATTGATTGAGACAAAACGGAAGGCAAATGTGCCTTTGCCAAGCCACTAAGGCACTATTTTTTTTGTTTTTCTTGGTTGGCCCAGTGGCCATAAGAAGTAAGGGGCACTCACCCAGATTCGAAACCTAGTAGGACCTATGGCATTGGGCACTTTATCTACAAAGCCTGCCCTCTATTCCCAACTAAGGTATTATTGGTAGACCACTTTCCTCCACAAAACTGACAAGGTTGTTTGCTTCGGTCCAAAATTTGTGGCAAGCCATGGCCCCCTCAACCACTTCCTAGTTCAGCCCTTGTGAGGGAGTGTCACGACCCAAGCCTAGAAATCGAAGGTTAGCTGAAACCTAACCAGTGACACGCATACTGCCGTGCACGCGCACCTGAAATTGGTCCAAGTACATGCACACAAGGGATACTCACACGTGCATACTAAGTACATGCGGAAGCCGTATGTATCATTGCACACCAAGACGAGAAGAAAGATACACAAGAAGATACGATTAACAAAATGACATATAATACAAACTGTACAATACAAAGGGAGGGATGGTGCCTAAAAGACCAATACAAGGTCAGATGTATGTAAAGACCCAAAACTCTGATGCAAGCAGGGCAGACAAGAGATGAATGCAATGCCAAGACGCTCTCCGGGGGAGTGATCAAGCCCACTCCTCTAACCCTGACTGGGTCTCCCGGATCTCTCCCAAAGTCTGGCCGACCGACGAGGGGTTGTAAAGGTATCGGGCCTGCAACACCAAAAACAACCAATGAGTACGACTACTCAGCAAAGCATAAGCGACAATAAGTTAACACGTGTTGTATCTAGCAGAATAGTAATTAGTCAATAATTAACAATGTAAGGAGATCATGTTCGTATACTAGGCAGGTCGTGCATATAATGAAACATGCCATCAGAATCATGAAACAGATAACTGGCGAGGTGGCTACTCCTTCCACCATATTCTCCCTTTCGGGAGCAGTCAGAACGAGAATACCATCAAATGGGCCAGGATACATATGGGTCTCTGATTCCCAGGGTCCAGAATCCTAGGACAATATCACTCTGCAGAGGCAACAAGTAGTCTATGCCAAAGTTAACCCTGTCGGGTATCCTGAAGCTGATGCGGAGTAAAGCCAGGCTAATACAATCAGTCATGTAGTATGATGCACGTCAATCAATATCAGTCAGTGCAGTTCAGTATAATCTAAGTCATGATATAGTTGGACAATACAATACGTGCATCATGTTGGATCAATACTGTGCAAGTACAATTAAACAATTCCAAGGTGAGCAATGAACAAGTCAAGGAACATGAAAGGCAGCTCTTTCTACCCAGGATTTACCATGGATAGAGCCCTCAGGGAATGTCCATTCGTTACCCCAGCACAGAACGTGTACCATGTGACTAGGAGGGCAAAACCGAACTCAATATGCCATGCAAATAATCTGATTTGCAAATAAACGGTCAAGAATCCTGATCTTTTACTAACCAACCCTATTTTATTTGTCCATTGTCACTAACCATACATGATGATGTAGTTTTAAGTTATTTAATACACAGTTGTTCTTTAGGAGTGTTGCACTGTATCCATCAACGTGTATCGAAATCCCTTAAACCAACACCCATGGGGAGGTGTTTAACAAGTGGACAACACACATGAATATGTCATAGCTCGCAAGACCATTCATGCGTTAAAGTAATCTGTTGGACAAGGTATGTGTTTAAGCAATCCATGGGGAAGGCCCTATAAGGTCTCATCATGAACCTAAAAGGTAGCATAAATGTCCCACGGTGTAAGAAGAACAAGAAAAAGCAAATGAGTAAGCCCAGGACTCATTTGAACCTTAAATCTCTCAGAACATAAATGTATCAGAATCGATCGGTCAAATCTGTAGTCCAATCGGTCAAATTTCGATTCTGAGAGTGTCCGATCAGTCAGACCCCAGTTCCGATCGGTTGAAGAACTGGGTTTTGTATAGAACAGAGTAACTATAATACGTATTTTTCTTTTGCGAAAACAACAACCATCGCGTTTATACATTATGCAAGAGCTGTCCAAACACCATATACTCGATAGAAAGGGTAAACAAAATACAAAATCCATGTATACCAACATGTTTTCACCCCTACTGTGCTTATACTTGCCTTAAGCAAATTCTTTCCTTAATTTCGCTATTCTTTGGCCCAAACGATCCCTACCGTGACGCAACTACCTACCAGAGATACATCGGAAGAAGGGTGCAAGGGTCTTGTCCACGACAAGAAGATAAGCAAGACGAAAGAGAAGACGAGAGAAACATCGTGTAGAGATGATGCCTGCAAACCCCACGAGAAGACCACAACCGGTGCACAAGATTTCCTTCTTTTCTTTGATTGCAAGTAGAAGAAGGAAAGGAAGAAGAGATGAGAAACAGGGAAGAGAAACGAGAGAAACGAGAGAGAGAGAGGGAAAGTTGGCGTGAGAGATGAAATGAAGAGAGGGAGAGTCGGTGGTGTTTGTATATATAAGATAAGGATGGAGTTGAATTTATATATAAGTTCAATAGTTCGGGTGAATTATAGTTTAAGTCAAACGACGACCTCATGAAAACAAACAACCTCGTCTGCATTTGAGCCAGTTACGGAAGTTGACGAGCTCGACAAAATACACGTGTTGACACTAAGATGAAGCATGGATGAGGAACTTATACAAAATCAAAATTACGAAAAATGGCTTAAGACTGCTAAAACCAAGTGTAACTCAACTCAATTCCTTCCCTATAACCCGAAACAAATCTCAAAAGCAGAAAACCACGAGCTTAACATAAATTCGTGATAAAAAGTACCAAAAGTCATTAATTAATTGTCAAACCGGATTAAGCTGGGCTGGAGTGTTGTAAGGAGATTCAACTCTATCTCCCCCAGTTCACAGTACGTTTTAAGCCTAAGTAAATAAAGGAGGAGAGTTGGGTGTGACTGACGATTGGCATAGAACTGTTGAAACTTTTGTCAGATAACATCAACAACTAGCCTGAAACTTTTTTCATATTTAAAATATGAATTATGAGATGAGAATTGATCCGGACTCTAATACCGGGGGAGAGGTACTAAATGTGGAAAAAAATGAACAGATGGCTAAATTTATCTTTTTATATGGGAACATCACCAACCATCACATGCATTTTAAATTCATTTCTGGCATATAGTTGATCTGGTGGGTCCACATACACAAAATTCTTTACTTAAAAATGCTCTTTATGCCTGCTTTTCACCGTCAATGTCAATCAATATGCACCCTCAAACCCCACCAACACAAAACACTGGAATCCATACCAAAAGCACTTTATTTAGCAACAATAGTTCTAGTCCTAGGTGACCGTTGGGAACAGGGGTGTTTCAGCTCCCATCTTATCCATCCTTTCTTTTTTTACTAACCTTTAGACAAACATGATTGTCATTTGGATCTCCACAGGCCATTCAATTGGCCCACTTAAGATATGTGCTATAGACACTCAATCAAATCAAGGGGATGCAATTGGGCCCACTGAAAGAAAGAGGTTTAAAAAAAAAAAAAAAAAGAACCGTTGGGTCTGAAGTTTCAATTGGTCCAACCAACATAGTAAAGAAAACATTTGATACATCTCAATTGTCTCTATTCTCCTTTTATTCTCCCAACCTACTTTAATTTCAGTGAGACGTTTACACCCAAGTCCTTATATATAACATCTGATATCCTCCTCCCTACATTCCCATCTCATCAACATTTTTGAGAGATGGCCCATTTCAAGTCCTTCCTCTGTTTCTTCTTCATGTGTTTGTTGCTGAATTTCCATCTATCCTCCCCATTTTTCAGCAGTGCCTACAGCCTCAATTCAACCACCTCAAAACACCACCATCATAGATGGAGGGGGCCTGTCGGCTGCCATGTAATCACCGTCGACCGTCACGGGCTCGGCGACTTCCTTTCTGTCCAAGCTGCCGTGGAATCCGTCTCAGAAAACAACAGAGAGCATGTGATTATAAAGATAAATGCTGGCAATTACATGTGAGTGACCAAGTGTGAGATTTGCTTCATTTGATGATGGAGAATGGAGATGAACTAAACTTTTTTCTGGGTTTTGATTGTTACTGTGTGATGGGTTGTTTGGCAGGGAGAAGGTAGTGATCCCAGCGACAAAGCCCTTCATCACATTGCAGGGAGCAGGGAGAGATGTTACAGTGATAGAGTGGCATGACAGGGCCACTGATAGAGCACCCAACAGCCAAGAGCTAAGCACTTATAATACAGCTTCTGTTGCTGTTTTTGCTAAGTATTTCACTGCTAGGAATATCAGCTTCAAGGTCAGTGATTCTCCCCTTTTTTTACTTGATCATCTGGCGGAGTCACTCCACAGCGCAAAATTGATGATGTCTAAGAAGATTTGAGCTCAGAACTCTATTCTGAATTTTAGTTGGTTTCATTGTTTGCACTCGTCATTTTATGATTGATAATACTTGAAATTACAAGAGTATGTAAGACTATGCCAAGGGGCTATTAATATAACTTGTCAAATCAAATTTTGAGTCGTTATATTGACCAATCCAAATTAACACGTTGGAAAAAGGAGAAGTTTGTTGTCTAGAGCGTAATCAACTGTAAAAACTTGTTAAACCAAATTCAGAGTCTACTTTTGAATGAATATAAGACCAACTTTAGGACTAAAATGGAAAAGGTTATATAGCTGAGATAGAGAAGTCCATGAATTTTATATGAGGTATGAGTTTTTGAATATGCAAAAGGGTCCTTGTTTGTTTAATGTATGGAAGCAGAGCACAGCACCGGCACCCATGCCTGGAGTGGAAGGATGGCAAGCAGCTGCATTTCGCATATCCGGAGACAAGGCCTACTTTTCTGGATGTGGATTCTATGGTGTGCAACACACCCTAAGTGACGATGAGGGTCGTCATTACTTCAAGGAGTGCTACATCGAGGGTTCCATCGACTTCATCTTTGGCAATGGACGCTCCATGTACAAAGTGAGTATCACCACAAGTAAACCCACTTTGTCTCTATTTATTCTGTTGGGAAAGAATCAGGTAGCTTTTCTCTCCATGGATGTGAGAGAGAGAGAGAGAGAGAGAGAGAGAGAGAGAGAGAGAGAGAGAGAGAAAATCCAAAAAGCTTCAAAAGCAACGAAGCTTTCATTTGGATTTTCCTTTTCCACCAAAAGCAGAATCATCCATCTCCCATTTTACACGGCTCTCATACCAAAAGGTCCCCAAGTTATATCCCAGATTCCATTGTGTGGTCACTTGGGAGATTTGTCATCTATCCCACAACAGTTTTCAAAATAGATTGTTGAAAAGACAAAGTTGAAAAGTAAGGAAAGACAAAATAAAGTGGGGGATTTTTTGTCCATGTCACTCAATAGCATCAGTGGGATGGAATCCTCTCATGCTGGGTGTTTGATTACCATGAGACAAAGCCTGTAATTAATTAGAGGGCCCAAAATTCAAACACCTCAAAATTCATGCTCCCTTGTGTATTACTCCTGAACAAATCTCACTACAATCAAAATTGGTTCAACTGATCATGTGCTCAATGTGCTGGCTTTGTTAAACATGTGTTTTTAGTCTCTTTGTTCTGTGTCTAAAACTAAGGACTGATTCCTAGTTGTAGCTTAGGTTGGTTAGAGATTTGCGTGGTGCATAAACCTATGTGGGTACATGAGTATTTACCAGTAAAATAATTCAGTGGACAAAGTAAAATATGTCCTGACACTAATGCGTGGAGGGGCATTAATTTGAGCATCAAGGACTTTATAAGCTGCCCCCTTAATGGATTTATGGGCCTGGTCTCAAGAGTTTAGATGCAATTTGATTGATACGGTTAGTGAAGTGAAATCATGTTGGTTGGAAAACAGGGTTGCGAGATTCACTCCATCGCGACATGGTTTGGGTCCATAGCAGCACAGGATAGGAGATCTCCAGATGAGAAGACTGGGTTCGCTTTCGTCCACTGCAGGGTCACAGGTATGGGCCCACTTTATGTGGGCCGGGCTATGGGTCAGTATTCAAGGATTGTATACTCCTACACCTACTTTGCTAACATCATAGCTCCTGGTGGATGGGATGACTGGGACCACACCAGCAAAAAAAACAAGTATACCTATTTCATTCCTAATTCCCTGCTATTGCTACTATATACTTGGCCATTCCTATCGGAATTTGAAAAAATTAATAGGAATTTTTTATTTTTTTGCTTTGATTTCATGCCTGCAGAACTTTGTTCTATGGGGTGTATAAATGCTGGGGCCCAGGAGCAGCAGCAGTGAGGGGTGTGTCATGGGCTAGAGAGCTTGATGATGAGACTGCAAGACCTTTTCTGGTGAAGAGTTTCGTCAATGGAAGGCACTGGCTTGGACCCTCTGATGATTGATCTTGAATTGAACCAATCGCAACACTTCTGCCCCTTCAAAATTCATTCATTACATTTATTTGGTTCTTATTCACACTCAATGCATGCTATAAGCAAATAGTTGAAATATGATCCCTAGGCTGTAGCTCAGTTGGTTTGGGGCCTAAGTGTGTGAATAGAGTGCATGTGCAGAGTTCGAATCTCCAATGTCAAAGAGAACGAAAAATAGTAGAAATACCTGAGAGAAGTCTTGCATGGCTCAATTGGGTATTCATGCTGCATATGTATTGTCATTACTAGTCTGTCCATTGTCACATTTTCAAAAGTGAAATGTTCTTCTTTTTGGTATCCCGAAAGTGAAACGTTCTCGATTGAGTTTAGCTTGCCTGAGAGCTCAGGGCCTTCAGAGCTGGCCCATCCTGCCAGGGTTGCATCAATTACATAATCCCGTCTAAATATTTTGAATTCATAACTACCTACCTCAAGCCACTGGAATTATCTCAATAAATAGAGGCGGCAGTTCTCACTTGGCCGTCTAGGGTCGAGTAGCCACCTTTTCCTCACTAGAGGGCCTTATCACCTCAACTTAGGGAACCCATCTACTACAACTTGCACGCCAATTTAAATATACATTAGCTCTGGATTCATTTAGAGCCCATATGTTGAAGAGTCACAGAAATTTCAGAACTGGAATTATTTTTCCCTTGCAAACTGATGAATTTGTTACAAATACGAATAGTTCTTTTCCAGAATAATTTCTTTTTCTTTTTTTTTTTCCCCCATGAAGTGCCTTTTTAAGTTGAGAGTTGCCACGGTTGCAGGGAAACACAAGTGGGCCCGACTACCCTGATATAATATGGGATAGATATTAGAACGAGACGGATTCAATCATAACATTGGTATGTGATGGATATTAAAGAGAATAAGTAATTCTAAGCTACTAAAATGGATTACTTAATTTGGTTTTAATATTACCAATATATAATCGGGAGGCCCAACCATGTACTCAGGCCCTGCAGGGGAGAGTTCTGGTGGCCCCACTTACAAAATTTCGAAAGAGTAGGATTCCCATGATAAAAAGTGACATAAACATAGCAATCATAATATTTTTTTGAAATGAGAAATTCAACTTAACCTTTCAAGATTTAACCAAGAAATGAAAGCCTGATGATGGTTTTGCAAGATTCTAATGAATTTTTTTTTCCATAAATTGCAAGAGCATATTGCACAGTTGGGACTTGCTCATGTTGTAATTTGATTCATGTTACTATTAAAAAAGAGAAATAAAAAGCAATATTTTATATAACCATCAATTCTCCTTTTTTTTTTTTTTTTGATTCTTGCCTAGCACTGACAGAAGCACAACCCCAAATTGGTAAAAACAACATAAATCCAAACCAACCTTGCAAAGTATTCTCATAGCAAATAAAAACGAATTCTTTTTTTTTTTTTTTGAATAGTGCAAATAGAAACCATTCAGATTAGGATAGGCAGATTAACAAAACGCATGGAATATTAAACCACCAAATCAATAAGCCCAATAGCCAGAGCAAAGGACGCTGAAATCTTTTCCACGATATCAAACATTAATTGTCATGGTTTTATATATGTTTCCATACTAACTGAAAGTGTTCAGAGACGGATAGCTATTAAATGCCTTAAATATATCATTAAACTAGGGTATGAAATGCAGCTAACAATATGACTATTATGAGTGCAGGCAGGATCTGCAGTGTTTACTACTCATGGCTGGTCGGTTCTTCATTTATAGAGCCATCCCCTTCAGATTTGACATCAAGTCCTGGCACGGCGACATTATTAGCCGAAGGTACTCCTGGAGAAGCCGGAACAGCATCGTCCACAGGCATAAAAACATTATCAGCATGCTCCGTGGTTGCGACCAAGTTATCTTGTCTAGCAACAGTCTCTGAAACCTCATCTTGGCCTTTATGCTCTGCAATAGCAGTATCTCCACCCTCATGCGTTATCATAACATCTTCTTTGCCTTCAGGTTTTGGAGTGACTTCTTGCCCCTGAGGGTTTGAATGTTGTTGTGTTGGAATCCCAGAAACCGCCTGTTGGGCTTGATGATTCCCACTGCCCTCCTCCGGTGGCCCCTGAGGTTTTGAATCTGTTGGTTGGGCATTACGCGCGGAAGGAGCATGATAGCCCATGGCCACATAACCAACTTGCGGGACTGGAAACCGTTGAGCCCGGGATTGATGCTTCTTACCTTGCAGATGACACTCAAACACAGCCTGTGTGTCGCACATAATATTACACAAGGCACAGTACCTTGTGGGCTGATCTTTGGGAGACTCTGAGCTGCGCACTGGTTCTGATGGTCTTGGACGCTTCCCACCCCATCCAAACTTTGTCATCTTTCCTCGCTTTGGGGGGTACCTACGGTTATCAAACCTATCCATCTGCCGCTTTCGCATTGGTGCTTCATTTGTGTCCACTTTTGCCATCTCTGATTGTTCTGCCACCAGTTTTTGTAAGTCTGACTCTGTTTTGTTTACATCTGTACTAGCACCAGCGAGCACATCTGCTGGGGCAGAGTCCTTGGGGGGTCCATTATCTGTGGAAGCTTTGATCTCTTCACCCCCTTGAACATTCTCAGCTTGATTTGTAACCATTGCTTGTGATTGAGGCTCGAGTTTCTTATGCTTCTGTATTTCTTCATATCTCTGCAAGGTTTTCTTGTGTCGTTTTCCACTATTGTGTCGCTCAAGTATTTCCAGACTGTTGCACTCAACCCTGCAGATCTCGCACCACAAGACTTGGGGAGGTTGTCGTAGTGCCTTGGCCGGTTTTGATGCTGGCGCCGGGAACGGCGCTGGTCGTTGTCCCATGAAAGGTGCAGGTTCTGGATATGGATATGGTGGTGCTGATGTTGCAGCTGCAGGATGTGGTGTAAATCGCCGCCCACCACCTGTACCCATGTGTCCCCTCCCTCGGAAAGGGCGTCCACCACCATCTTGTCTTGGTGGGTGATGGCCAGATCTGCCACCACCTCTGTGGGGCCCACTGCCCCTTCTTCCACCACCTCTGAACGGAGGTCTACCAGCCTGCAGAACAGCTCCAAAATGATCTGTAAGAACTTACCAAAAGACAGATACCAAATGTCTGCTCAAAGACACACAAGAACAGATGGATACCAATTTAGACAGTACAGGAAGCAACTATTCCAAAATAGATATATAAGCTAACGAAGTAATTTGATTAGTTAAAAAGCAAAAGGCAACAAGAAATAACAGTAAGTGAACATGGAAACACCAAAAATTCAAACTGCCTCGTTTTGACATTTTTGCCATTATCTCCAGAATAATTACTTAAATTAAAAATAATTCGACTACCATTTCTTTCCATAGACAGCATTCTACATGCTGAATATGCAAATTCAGCAGAGTTACTAAATAAACTGCACAGTATGTCATCTAAGACTTTCCATATCCTGAAATGCAAGCATAGAGATAGCAAGTGTGCTCCTCACAATCTCAAGACATTAGCAAGGGCTTGCAAAACTCCTGATATATCACTAAATACTAATGACTTTCTATGTAATACATGCAAGCATCTTGGTAGGAGCCGAGTTCGTAACAATCTAATGACAGCAGAATGGATTCAGAACTCCTAGAATGTAAAAATGCACCAGATATATTTTTTTTCTTTTTTAAAATGCACTTCTGTGGCAAAAGAAACAGGCTCATGTGCTTCCAATCAGCCAAATTAACAACTTGCTGCCCACAAATTCAAAAGTGAAAAGGATCAGTCTACTCTTTTGTGATTTTAGCCTAAAAACTCAAATTAGCTACACCCAATTTGACTGACACAACTCGATTCAACCAGACTTCTTGACCTAATAAAAAACTAACAACTTGGTCAAACTCAGACAAAAATGTCAAAGATGGAAGAAGAATCAGACCTTGTTCATATAAGATGCATAAAAGACAGAAGAAACAAAATTATATGGGGAAAAGAGACCTGTTGAATGCAGAATATACAAGTAATAGTAAACTGAAAATAAATCAATGATTAATGAAACATCTTGAACATATGTAAAGACAAATTTAGTTCTCAAAGTACCAACTTGTACTAAAGTTTAAAAAGTTTTCATAGCCAACTAATACAGATCTCTGTTCTAGGGAAGAGTGAGACTGGCCAAACTTGGTCAATATCAAGTTGGCTAACATAGGTGTGCCAGGCCAAACTTGGTCAATATCAAGTTTGCTGACATAGGTGTGCAAGATGCTGGTTGGCAGGAAAAGGAGTTCGATGAGGAAGAGGTAAATAGTGCAGTTTTTTAGCTATGTGGCAATACAGCTCAAGGGCTCGACAGCTTTCCTTTGGTACTACATCCAGTTCTTTTGGGAGGACCTGAAAGAAGATCATAAGGCATACACGAGGGAATTCCACACCAGGTTGAACTGTCAGAGTCCATTGCCTTTATTCTTAAGAAATATGATGTGGATGGAGTAAGGGACTTCCGCATGTCAATATAATTGGCAATGTCTGCAAAATTCTCTCAAAAATGCAGGCAACAGACCTGCAGAAGGTGTTTGAAGACTATCTCCATTACTTGGGGGCTTTTGCCCATAGCAGGCAAATCTAGGATGGTGTACTTATCACAAGTGAATGTTTCGATTCAAGGTACAAGGAGAGCCAGTTGGAACTCAAGCAAGCAAAATCTCGAAAGGCTTGTGACAACATGGATTGCAAGTTTCTCCAGTATGTGAATGATGGGATTTGGAATAAGGTTAAAGAGTGTCATTTTTGCTGCTGACAGAAAAAAAAAAAAAAATCCCCCCTGCTTCAGGGGGATTAAGGCACGACGACCGCTCTCACCATTTAATTTTGACCTTGTAAGTGAAGCCCATAGCTGCATGATTGAGGAGGCTAAACGAGACTAGATTAATCAGAGGCATCAATGTTCAAAATGCACAGCTAATGGCACTCTAGTCACCCGTCTCCAGCTTGCAAATGACACATTGCATTTTTACAATGCAAACAAAGCTCAACTCGTGAATGTACAACAACTCTGTTTTGTTTCTAAGCAGTGTATGGTGTAGAGAGTAACAGAAGAGAATGGTCTAGCCTCCTTGGCAGACCTCATCAGATGCAAAAGCGGGTCATTGCTTTCGTCCAACTTGGGCCTTCCATCCCTTCTGCCATATGGTAGTGAAGCATCAAAAAAGTTTAGGGGACACTGCACAGAGAGAATGGAGAAGAAGCTCGCTAGTTACAATTCCATATACCCCACTCATTCAGGGGGAGAATAATCAAGGCAACTTTGTCAAAACTTCTGGTGTTCATAATGTCAGTGTTCAAGTGTCTAGTCGCGCAGTTATAAACCCAGACTTGAGAGGTTAAGAGTCACTGTTTCTGGCACGGGATGGAAGAAAAGAAGAAATACCACCTCGTAGAGTGGGCCTCTCTGTGTGCAAACCAGAGGAGATCCAGAAATTCAACTGTTGTGCCTATTTAATCAAGGCCTTAAAATAGCTTGGAGGTTAGAAGCTGAACAGAATACCTTCAGAAGCAGGTCATGTCCAAGTATAATGTGACAATAAGCACATGAGAGGTGGAAACCAATAGTCACTCGGGTTGGCGGCATGGAAATTAGCAGTGAAGATTGCATTATCAGGTAAAATCAGGAACACAGTGGAGGATGGATCTCAGGTTTTCTTTTGCCCTACACTTCATGGGGATATGCCCCTGACAAATCACCTTGCAAGCCTCTTCCAGTGCACATCCAATCAAAAGACCAATAACTGGTGAATATATCTGGAAAGGGAGGAAGACCCAATGGTGCAGAACAAACCCACTGTTTAATAGAAATTAGTTGGAGGTAGAAATTCCCAATTGCAATCTAATGCAAGAATTATGCTATGAGTTGTATCTCTTGGCACTTGGTGGTAGCATCAGATAGAAGACCGTGGATGAGAAGCATGGATGGTAGCTTCTCAGTTTCTTCTTCCACTTCATTGTGGAGAATTAGTGCCCCACCAATAGTTAGCTTGTGGGTAGACTGCTCTTCTAGATGGCATCATCACTATGAATAACTTAAGGCAAAGGGAACGATACTATGGACCCATTCTGGTGCACAATAGTGCTGCTCAGTTCCTTTGGAAATCAGTGTTATCATGATTCATAGTTGGGTTCTCTGTTTTGAGGCTTGGATGCTTAGTACAGGGTCTTAAGTGGAAGGACTATGGAATTGGTCATGCATTGCTTTAGGGGAAGGCATTCAAGGACTGAGGTGCTTTAAACGGAAAATCAGCAGACAAAGTGAACTTGGTGACAGAAGAGTCTAGTGCTACGTTGCTCATGGGGGGTCTCTTGCTCAGATCCTTAGGTGGTATCCCCAATAATAATATCCTTTGATCATATGATATGTGGTCAACTCCCATCCTCAGTCCTCACCCAGAGCCTACAGATCACAGATGGAAACCTCCTCAAGCTGGTAGAGTCAAACTATATTTCGATGGCAACATCTTGAGAAACCAAGGGCCAGCATGAGAGGAAAAAATTATCTGAGAAAACTTTGGAGGACTGATAACTTCTCCTCAGGTCCCTTACCCCACTATTGATAAATGTGGGGGGACAGCTTTCTGAATTGGGTTGAAAGAAGCCTCTCGCCTCAACCTTCTTCATAATTGCAGACTATTCCTCCTGTATCATCCAATGGTCATTGTCCACCATGGAGGTCAGCAGTCCGATGAACTGAGGGATTTGGCCTAGTCCATCAGGTTATTTTATCCATAAGGAAGCAAGTCGTTTGACCAAACAAGCAGTCTCAAGTCGTCATCATGGTTTTGGTATCGACCTCCTAAATGGATATGACAAGCTTGTTACAATTCTTTCGTGCATTACTTTCTCCTAGCAAGGTCCCTAATTTTGTAGGGGGGCTTCTAGCTTTTCCTATTAGTATAGATCTCATTTACTGGATAGCTTCTTTTATATTAATGAAAATTACCACTTACAAAATAAAAGAAAAAAGAACACTGGTTGACTACTCTGTAAAAGTGGGACTAATTCAACTTAAGTATTTCACTTAATTACAAACTTAGAAAAAAATTTACATCAAATGAGAGCCTTCATACATAATATACATTTTAACGTTGTATAGGTTACATACATAGAATATGATAATATGATAATAACTATTTCCATACATAGCATATGATAATATGATAACAACTATTTCCATACATAGCATATAATAATATGATAATCACTATATTAGTTTAGAGCCAGCTACACAGTTGGAAGGTGTTCATTGTCACAACATGTATGTAGGTTCAAGTTATGTCACCTATTAAAAGTAATTGTACCCAGTTTATACAAAAAAAAAAAAAAAACAAGGTGCAGATCTATTTAGTCTTCAGTATGAATTCATGTTCAAAAAATTAAAATGCAATTTTCTTGGTCCAATCCAAAGTTAATAAGAACTAAGCAGGCAATGGACCAGGTCACAATCAACCTGTGTCTGACCTTACCTAAATGGCCTGAAAACCTAAAAAGGCCAGTCCTGCCCATTGCCAGCCCCAGTATTTGGATGCACTATAATGATGTTTTCTTCCTTTCATTTTGATTGGCAACATGACTCAAACCTGATGCATCATTAATGACAGATAATATCCAAACATATTCCTAAATTAGTCAAAAGAAAGCAGGATAAAGTGACTACTATGACTAGACAAAATTGTTAAACAAAATTGTTCAAGACTCGAAGAGCAACTCGCGGAGAAGCCAAAACTGTTTTCATCCAGTTTTAGCCACATCCAAGAATTCAGTGAACAATCCAAAACATATGCATGTTTTGGGAGGGTGACTTGATAAACTCTATGACGCAACCTTCTACAGAATACGAACATTTACAACATAAAAGGGCCAAAAACAATAAAACATTTTCCAGTTAAGTAATTATATGTTCAAAAACTTATGGTCAACAAGAGACTATGCTTAAATTTCCAAAAGATATCAACAAAAAATTGTCAGCATCAACAAATTAAGTCACATTGATCTTTGGATGATCCAATTTGTATATTATGCATTTGATGTTTGTACAAGCTAACCAAATTGACTCATCTTGACTGAGCATGTCTATCAGCCACTACCATGGAAATTTCAACAATGGTCTCTAGGGTGATTCTAGGCACAAGTGATGGAAATCGCTATCCACCACCATGCAACCAAGCGGTTTCTCGATGGCAGGGAAGCCCAGCTGCCCTAGTGTCTGGAATATCACAATCCCCGCCAGAAGCTAAATCACATCTAAGACAGCCTGAATCCCCTTGTAACCATGAAAATCAGTGAAATGACCTCTTACGTGTCCAATTGCACCGATTTTAGCTGCTCCAATGCCAAATGGAAAAACATTGCATACCTATTTTCAGCAAAGAATCCAACACAGCAAGAACCCGACGTGAGGAGAAATCCACTGGAGGGGCAAGACTGAGGCTCCCGAATCAACTTCCCTAATGAAAAACGACATACTTTAGCATCTCCAATGCCCTAACACACTTCTCTCAATTCATGAGTGTCAGGGGAAATGTTGGATAACTATTACCAAAATTCTTATCCCTCACTGTCAACACATTGACAAATCCCTCCATAATCGTGAATTCTCCACTTTAATTGCTAAAATAGCATTCATTTTTTGCACACATGCACAATTCTCCATGTCGAATTCCTGCAACATGCTGTGTGAACTGATGCTCACACGGATTTGCCCATTATTTCACCATAATTCTGAGTGAAGGAATCCACATAACCAATCGAGGAGGTTAAATATACGTTATTTGTCAAGTGTGTTCAACTCAGTATAAAGAGAATTTGATGTAACGCCAATGGTACCCATGAGTTAGCAATCAAAATCATAGCTTCCGTGCTCCTCAGGTTGACTCGAGACTTGCTCAGGTCAAACTGGAATCACCATCTAACCAGGTCTTGAGCAAACTTCTCCCTGGTTCTCTATGAATTAAACTATTTGTTATATAGTGCTTGGTTGTACAAATTCGAACTCGGTACATATTTACATAACCACTACTATGTGTACATAGCACCATAAAATAATAGGACGAGAGTCAGACCAAACCATGAAAACTCAGGCAAAACAATCTCTTCTGTTTTACCTGCCTTTTCTCCCCCAATTCAAAATTTGAATATTTCGCATGAGATAAAACGTCTTAAGATTATTTCATCAGTGAATTGGGCAACAGAACGGTCGTCCATTAAGAAGTGGGAAGCGGGAACCATCCAAATTAAGCCTCAACAAGTGATAACTCAAGGTTAAGAACATTTGCACCAGATAAATGTCCATAATCTTGCCCTATCAACTCAAGAGACTGCCCTAACAAGAAAACTTGTAAATGTAAAAGCCAAGATGTCATTAACTTGTTTAGTTTTTCATTGACTCAGAGAAGCCATAAAAAGTTCACATACCACCAAAGTCTACAACCCCCCAACCACTCCCCTTCTTCCCTCTTTGGTTTCTGGAAAGTTTTTAGGTACATACAGAAAAGAATGTTTGTTAGTGGTTCTTTTTTAATACCATCAACACCTCTTTGATGATTAAAAACAAATATTCACCTAACTGTTTTAGGTACTAATTTAGGTGTTGCCTGTTTCAACCTTTAGTAGGGGTAAAAATCACTTTCTTTGAACTGTTCCATCATCCACCAGCTATTCAGATTGGAGAGGGGGAAAAGGTATCAAGATATTTTGCCCACCAGATTTCCTTTTCCCAAATAAGTAAATTCATCATATTTTTTTTCCTTGGTAGAAGCCCACCAAGAATGACCGCTTTGCCCTTGCCAATTCAAAAGGGAAAAAATGATTTCAACGAAAACTTTATTCAGTAGGAACCAAACACAACATTATATTAAGACTTATTCCCATTTCTGTGATTGATAAGTAATACCATACAAGTTTAAAGAGGAAGTCTATGATGTCCTTGACAGAGACCAACAATTAGTATCTGGCACACTAAACCACAAAAGCCACACATGTCAACACAATCAAAATGATTTATCTGGTGGACCCCCACCAAGGGTGAGCCAGACATCAGAACCACACTAACTGATGAATCCTAATTGTCACTTCAACCAAACTTCTAACCATTAATAGAATATTTCAACTTTCCTCTTGACAGTATTCTATTGCAGGTCACCAATCAAGGAATCATAACAGTCCAAGAATGCAGTCTGAAATGAGGGATAGCCAATCCATGATAGCGCACATCCGATGAAGTCACAACTGCTAACACATGTATAGCCTTCGATTTGAGAAAATTTTCTAAAACTTTTCCTCGACTGTATGGATTTCTTAATTAATTCCTTAGTTTCATAAAGTTGTAAATATTTTTCCAATTATTGAATCCACATTAGTTGAAATTTAGTAAACTCATCCGTATCACCTGGCCCACACTCACCCGAGTCAATATTTGGATTCAACAATCCAAGTCTGATTCCTGAGATAGCAAACAATGAGTAAACCTCTTTAAGAGAACTCCATACAAGATTTTCCCAACTGCCAATAACAATAACAAAGTAATACATAAGAATTGACATGTAGATCAAAATATTCATACATTTTATACACAATAAAATGTATTGTGCACGAAATGTATTATAAAATTGCTTTGGAACTCCTAGAAGTGTACAGATCTCATTTTGCTTTTCCAATGATGACCTTCAAATCAAACAAAAGGCAATCCAACATTCCTTTATAAGCATTTGAATACAGCTGCTTACATATGTAAGTAGCAATTTCCCATATAAGTCGATCAAGGATCATAAGAATGTACAATGAAAGTTTATTCATTGTGATGAAAGTGTATGGCATAGGAATGTTGAAAGTGATTAACGTGGGTACAAAGGCGTGATAAACTGTATTCAATGAAAGTGTATTCATTGTGATGAAAGTGTATGGCATAGGAATGTTGAAACTGATTAACGTGGGTACAAAGGCGTGATAAACTGTATTCATTGTACATTCTTATGATTCCTGATCTATATATATGGGAAATCGCTACTTACATATGTAAGCAGCTGTATTCAAATGCTTCTAAAGAAATGTTGGATCGCCCTTTTGTTTGATTTTGACGTTCATCATTTGCCAATATAAGCGTTCAAATGTTGGACGGGCCCACTATGCACATGTTTGCAAGTGCAGATCCTACCATGTACACATCTTCAAGGTGGACCTAGAAAGCATGTATCCTTAGTGAGCACCAGCATGAATACATCTACAAGAATGGGTCCCACCATACCCACATCTCATAGGGTGGCTCCCACCATACAAACATCTCCATGGATCGGTTATGTTCTTAGTCCGTACAAAGCTTTGTACCCAACAACACATATCATATGAAGGTCCCATCTAGGGAATGCAGTTGGAGTCAATTTAGATGGTTGTTATGTACCACACATACGTCTACATGGGTATGTTTCACCATGCATGCCTATACATGTATTAGAGGATATCTATATGTAGAGTCCAACAGACAAGTTTCAAAGTGTGAGCTACATCATACATGTCTCCATGTGTAGATCCCACCTAACGATTGCAATTGGGAGCCTGTTGACCTAATTAAATGGACTCAATCAAAGAAAATCAGTATAAATATATTTTTGGATCCATTTAAAAATTGAAACTTGATTTGAGCCACTAGATCAAACTAATAATCGGGCTTCATGCATATCCCATTAATGACATAAAAAAAGCTGAACATAGCTCAGCCTATAACTTGTGATTGGCCAAACATTAATTGAGGAAGCCAAGCCAAGCTTGACAAAGCGAATCACAATCAACCAGGGAAGCCACATTTGTGCTTGGCTTGAATATATAGAACAGTCAAACTCAAATATGTTATAGGATATAGATTATATATTAAAAATAAAATAGTTTCACTTAAGCACTGCTTATGTGAAAACCATAGGAGCACCACTATGTATAGACCGCTTTAAGCCACTACCAATCAAGGGGCAGGCAGGCACAGAAGGTCATATGAATAAATAAAGGATGCCTACACAAGGAGAGTGTGATATACTGATATGAACATTTTGCATTTCAGAAAGTGTGAGCCTTCACATGCCAAATCAAGGGGTTAGCAATGTTTAGTCATCAGAAAATGCTCATTTCTTTTACCATTTTTCAGGGAAGAAAAGCTTCTAAATAAACTTAAGATTGATGTGCTGTGCATTAAAACTCTTCATGTAATACCCCAGTCAAAGTATTTTAAAAAGTTGTCAAATAAATGTATTATGTAATACACATACATTCAAAGCCAAGCCCTACAAGATACTAGCTTGAGCTTTGTTAATGAAGCAACTGACCTGAACCAAGTAGCTTGCAAGCCAGCTTATCTTGGTAACATACTTAGATCCAGTAAGATGCAAACCTAACAGCCCATATGCCCAATGGCAAAACATGCAAATAATTTTGAGAAAAAGGTTACAATATCGAGGAGCATGTGTTGGTATACAAAGTTTACAAACAAGCACTGACCTAAATACTTGAGTCAAGGATCTAGATTAAGAGTATCAATGGGCCTAAGCCCAGCTTCAGTGTAGCTGCAGCCTAGATCCAGTCTATTTAGGCAGACCTGGACATATATTTGGGTCTCATAGGTCAGAGCTGGGGACATGGTTAGGGTCTCAAACCCCTACTAGACATGCGGTCACAGGCCCTTTGAACCTTGATGATTCTTACTTTCAAAATTTTCAGGAACATCTAGCAGTTCCTATGCTCGGAATGGTCCATCCAGAAGATCCCAAAATCCAACACCTTCCCCCCACCACCACAATAACACTTCTTCCTCTTCTCATGAATTAGAACCACCCAAATGTGACAACCATCCAAGTTGAATAGTCCCTTCAATTGGTTATGCAAAATTTGGCATTGATCAAACTTTTTCTCATAGCTAGGACATGGACAACTTTAAGACCCTTAGAACAATACTGACCTTCATCGGATGGTTTCCATTCTTGGCATACAGGTGGGTAATAGAAAAGATTGGCACATGACAGGCACATGATCCATGGGCCCAGCCCACTCAACTCATGTTTTATTTTATTTTATTCAGAGTTGTTTAAATAGTTTATGTTATTTAAGTGGATGTTTTAATCTCAACCATCTAAGTGTTTAAATGGTTTAAGATTACTCTTAGGGCTTTTCTTATGCTCATATGTTAATGTAATGGCTCCTTTTACCCTTAGACAATGATTAAGGAAAAGTTCGAGTACTTTTGCTCTCTCCGATCTCTCGTGCGATGGGAATGGCACGATGCAACTTTCAAACTGTAAGGGTATGTTCGGATGGGGGGCAGAGTGAAGTGCACCCTCCATTTCACAAACACGATTTGATGTGTGGGTTATATCAAAAGTACAAAAATTCAAAATTCCCTATTCTTTCAAATAAAAAGTCAAAAAGCAACATCCTCAAACCACTAAATGACAAAAAAACAACTAGTTTTTACACAAAAAAAGTAAAAAAGACCCCTTTTCAAGCCACTAAAAACAAAAAGTCATCATATTATGATTTGAACTCAATATATTTTATTCTCTCTGATTTGAGGCCTCACCTCACTGCACTTCACTACATATATCCAAACATGCCCTAAATTCCAAAGTGCCCTCATATTCCACTGTTTAGGAATATCATCCTAAATTAGATGTATACAAGAACCAACCACTATTTAAAGGCATTGATGTTTCTATCTTCATCCAGACAGATTCTGGGCACCATGAATTGGAAGGTGATTTAGGTTTCCCCAACAACTCTAAAGCCATTTCCATAGATCATAAAAGTCTCAACAAAGAATAACCACCTTTTCTGTTGGAACAAACATCCTTACAACAAGCAATTGATCCATGGAAATACCCTCAGTTTAAATATTATTTCAAATTTAATTTGATCTTTTGGAATACCTAGCAGGTACACAACTTACCTCCATCCCTAAGCACACCAAATGCCAGAATGACTTGCTGACAGAACAAAGAGCAAGGAAGTGGCTCCAACTCATATGACTAGATAGGGTACTGCCACAAATTAAATAAAAAATTACAAAACCAAACCTATATGTATGCTCTATGACACACTAAACTGGCCAAGAAAAGATATCATTTTTTACTTAGTTCACATTAAGAACTGTAAGGATGCCATTTTGTTTTATGGGAAAGATGACTTGAGCCCACAACCTCAAGGCTGCAATAGAGAGTACCTTACCCTTGTGCCCTGTGCTCATCCCAAAGAGGAAGTACATCTAAAATAGATCATCATATGCTTCAACATAAGTTCCACAATAAGAACACATGTATGACTTGACACATGTAGCTAGATGGTGCATTAGCCTCTGCCAGGATGAAACAATTCCTACATGGTATCAAGGCAGTCCATTTAGAAGGACCATGCTTGCAAAGATAGAGTTTCAGCCCATGAGGAGTAATTCAAGGGTAGTGCCTAAATGTTCCCATTGAATGACAACGAGTATAAAGGAGAACAATGGTGCTGATTCACCAGGATTGGTCAGATGTGCAGAAAGCCACATTGGTAAATGGTGGATGGAGTCTCACACTCATAAATCACCATAACCCTGTGATTAAGGTTTTTTGAAAGCTGACAATTGTATACCAATGTTTTATTCCATCTCACAATGCTAGGACAACTGGATGTGGATAAGACTTCACCTTGCCCATCCATGCGATTCCCCGCACATCCTATCCACCCCCATGATTAGCATCCTCTAAGGTCAAGCTTACGAAATATCATCACACTGTTTCATCAACTCAGATTATGTGTCTATATTTATTGAAACTATCTTTTCTTCTTCTTCTTCTTTCTCTTCCTTCTCTCTTTTTTTTTTTCTAATGGTAACATTAATTAAAACTTTACAAAGGCAAAGGGGCAAAACACGCCTAATTGATTTCAAGAAGAGAAAATAAGATTAACTGCAAATGCATGGATTAACCTACCACAACCTCCTCTGTACATGACTGAAGCCCCCTATCTAAGCCGTTCAACTCTTTATTATCAAAGGCATCAAAGTTTTCATTTTTCATCAATTAACAGAGAAGTATCTAGAAAATGCATCCAACAACTAGAATCTTAAAAGAATACAAACACAGACCATATGGTAATGGTTATGGAACATTAATGTATTCATTAAGGGATTTTAAATATCATAACAAGATACATCATATAGGCTACCCGCTCAAAAATGTGCAATGGTGCTCATGTTATTATCATCACATGCAAAACTCCTCAGGAAAGGACAGGGATGCAACACAATTTTTTTATTAAGTGAAACTGAGTATATATAACAAGACTATCTATCAAGAGAAAATTAAAGCAAAGTGGTACAAAACGAATATCAAATGTGGCAACATTTCAAAATAATAATAATAATAATAAGATTCTTATTATATTATAGATCGTTAATTTCTTGAAAGAAAATGTATTTGATGTCCACACAACAATGCATATGCAAGTTTCACATGGGTTTGCTTCAGTTTCACATGGGAGAATGAAGCAAACCAAAACAAACTAAATCAGAAAAAATGAATCAATTCTAACCACAAGTGAGTTAAATAGAACATCAGTAGAACAGACACAATGTGAAAAAAAAAAAAACACATTTCATTAGAAGAAAATTTACTTTTTTTAATGGCATACAAAAAAAAAAAAACAAAAAAACCTAATCTAAATATGAACAAGAAGCTTAATGATGCCTTCATAGGCCCCTGGTGTGCACTTTCAAGAAACACCAGAGCCCACACATTTCCAACTTAAAAATAATACATGAAATACATGGAAGCAGCAATGCCAAGCCCAGAAGCATAGTTTTTAAAATTGGAATCGCATTGCAAATCATTCATACTCATGGCTCGAATCGCGAATCGTAAGAATTTTCTATTTTTATAATAAAAATAAAGAATAATTAAAAATTAACAAAGAAGAAAAGTAATTATTCATAACCATCTATTTCCCCATTATAGTAGTATAAATATAATAACAAATATATCTATCATACAATTATGTCAAGAACATCATTATATATATTAATATATATAATAAATGATGTGTAAATAGTTAAATAACTTGAAGATATCAATATATATTTATTTATTATCTTTAGATCAATCCAAACCATCAATCTTACAAGGTAGATTTCTCTTTAAGTTAAGAAAGTGTTTATGAAGAAAAAAACCGAAATAGATTAAAAAAAGAAGAAGATCTAGACAAGCACCAAACACACAATCGAATGCTTTAACTAACTGCATGTTCTTTATACATCTTTAAAACCACATCAAATCCACAAAATATTCTTAGGACATTTCATTAACTACTAAATAACCATTTAAAAATAAAAGCGCTAAAAGAAAGAAAGAATAAAGAAGAAAATGTAAAAGATTATTAATATTAACTTATTGGTTGTAGCCATTTTTGCTTAGCCGAATCACTTGAATCTTAAGATTCGATAAAACGAGTATCGAGCCATAGAATTCACACCTAAATCCTAAGATTCATTTGTAGATGGGATTCATCACATAAATACGAGTCGTTTTCCTTAAGATTCAGGATACGAATTGGGATTTAAGATATGAATCGTAGGATTCTGATAACTATGCCTAGAAGACCCATAAATGAAAGGTCTTGACCAAGAAAATAGTTCGACCACATGACTCCAAGCATAGCATTTTAACAAACCTGCCAAAACAACCCCCAATCCCCTCAAAAAAAAAAAAGAAAAAAGAAAAAAAAAAGAAAAGAAAAGAAAACGAGAAATGCATTGGAAAAAATAACTCACTGTTGTGACAATTAGACGCAGTTCTTGATTCTGTAGACTTGTTATTCATATTTGATCACCATGGGCCATCAAATGGTTTCTTTTTTTTTTTTTGGGGGCGCACACTCTCCCCTTTGTAAAAGATACTTGCCACATTTCCGTTATGAGCTCTACTTGTTAAAAAGATAATAGAAGGAAAACTATGAAGATGAAAAGAAGTTCCTACAAAGCACTACTGTAGGAAGGAGTTTGCATGAATAAATGATAAATGATTACCACATAAAAGTGGGGTAGGGTCATAGGGGGCACAAACACAGATTTTCATGGTGTTGCTAGTGCTAGATTGGAGTCATTCATTGTTTGGGGATGTAATGGCATCTTCTGGGAAGATCAAGGGGACACAAAAGGGAAACTGTAAACTTCAATGAAAGACTTTATTCAAGCATACAACCCTATTGGCACACATGCGAGGATAGCAGAACTCACATTGTTAAGTTCAAAGTTTCCAATGGATGTCAAGGCTTCGATAATGGCAATGAAATACAGGAAAAACACAATATATTACAAATCCACATATGTCAATAGTAGCATGCCATGGCATGATGGAAACAAAGCAAGAGTTCCATCTTATTAACTTCAAAGCTGTAAAGAGAATCTGAAACAACATTAAAAGGCAATCCATTTTTCTTTTTGCCAACCCCATCTGAGAAATCAATCCCATTACCAATCTTAAAAATCATCTCCCATAAACAACCAGGAACCCTCAAAAAGTGAACCCATAACCATAGTTTACAGCAAAGAAATTGTACAATCACAACAAATTTCAAAAACTCAACAGGCACATACTCCTGAAGACATATCTAACAGCAAAAACTATAACAATTTCTCAGCATTTGCATTTAAACCAATAAAAATCTAAAACCAACATCTTAAATGACTCAAAAAAATCACTTAGATGTAAAATGAGAAGAACCCCAAATCATCAATTCACAGAAGCAAAACAAATACCCACACAAAATGCAAAGCAAAAATAAAACAAATCAGATCAAAAACCAACAACAACATAAACAAAATGCCCCACCAAAAATCAACAACACCCCAAATCCACAATTGGTGGAGGCAAGACAAGCACCAAATCAAAACCACAAATCCAAGCACCTACATTGTGATGACCCGGATAGGGACCCTGCTGCATCATATGCGGTGGTGGCGGCGGCTGCTGCGCAAACCCTACACCCTTCTCATGCCACTGCCGCTCCTGCATTGCCCGCTCCGCAGCGTCCATCGTCCCCGCAAACTGGGTGAGCTGTGAAAGCGCAGCAACGGCGGCCGCAGCCGCTGGGTTGAGCCCGGAGGGCGGGGGGTAGGAGCCCTGCTGGTCCGGGGCGGGGGCGGGGGCGGGGGCGGGGGCGGGGGCGTAGGCTGGCTGTTGGTCGTGGGCGGGGGCGTAGGCGGTCTGCTGGTCCTGGGAGGGGGCATAGGAGCCCGGGGGTGCGGCAGCGATCATCTGGGAGGGGTCAGGGGGTGCAGCCTGGGCCTGGAGGTTGGGGTCTTGATAGGGGTTGGCGGAGTAGTCGTAGTAAGCGTAGGCCTGGGGTTGGTGTTGGGGGTATTGGTAGGTTTGGGGGTAAGAGTAGTAGGAGGCGTTTGGGTCATAGGCTTGGACTTGGGAGGGATCGTAGACCTGTTGTTGCTGCTGCTGTTGCTGGGGTTGTTGTGATTGATCCTGCTGTTGTTGCTGTTGCTGCTGTTGGTATTGTTGGTATTGGGCGAGGAGTTGTTGTTGGGATTCAGAGAGAGATGAGTAATCCATGAGAGGAGGATGAAGGATGAACAAGAAAAGGGAAAAGAGAGAGAGAGAGAGATGGGAAATTAGGGCTTGGATTTTGGGAGGGGAAGACGGACTTTTATGGGGTAGGGTTTTACTATATGTGCCCTTCGTTTACGAAGGGTGAGATTTGAGAAGCAGCAGATACCCCCTGATGTGGGGAAGGGGTAAGTGGACATTGAATGAACATGGAGCTAGAATAGTGACCATGCTTGAATGGATTAGACCCGGAAAAATTTTCGGATGGGTGAAGAGTTGGACCCATCAAAATTTTGGGTTCGAGTTCAGGGCCCATTGGATGGACCTTGGTGGAATTTGGTTGGATGAATACATTGCGGTTGGTTTGGAATAATTATATTTGTAGTGCTCTTTGTTTTCTTGTAATTTAGTTTCTAGGAATGCGAAGAAATGTATTTTTTACCATGGCTAAAATTGAAGAAAGCTAATATTCATAAGTCACTATGAAAAAAAATATACATTTAAATTTTAGATCTAATATTGTGTGCTTCAGTGCATCTCCAATTCATGATTCAAATATTGTTAAGATGTTTATTTTCATATATTAAGGAGTTGTTGGTGTAGCGGCCATCGACGTTGAAAAGGGAAGGAGACACGGTGCTGAATTTTTTTTGGTGCCTTCCTTGTTTCATTTGGCGTGGCAATGGAATGCCCACTAGAATTCCAGCGCCTACTTTATTTGAAGAAGAATGCTTACTAGAGAAAATTTGGAGTTTTACTTTGATGAGTAGAAAACTAATTCTACGGAAGAGAAAACACAAGCCTTCCTCTTCCACTGGCATTTACCAAACACAATCTAAATCTTTATAAAGTAAGACTTTTGTGAAAAAATAAAAATAAAAATAAAAAATAAAAGGTCTGAACAAACCTTAAATCATTGGTTGTAGTTATTTACTCATATGAAAATGAATTTTGTAACAAACATGATAATGTATTTCATATATATGATATTTAAATATGTAAGATTCATTTTCCCATCCCATATGTAAAAGGCAAATAACCCCTTGGGAGCAATGGTGGACCAAAAAGTTTTATTCGAAAGCGGCAGATGATACTTAGAAAGAACTAAAAATAAATTTTCAACTTATAAGACATTAAGCCCTTTTGCTCCCTAAACTGTTTAATTTGGAGAAATTTGAACTTGCAAAATGAAAGAAACAAAACTGTCTAGACTCTTACCAAGAATAACACAGAGCTAAACTCAACACCACACAATACTGAACGTTAAAAAGGAATAAATAAAATAATCACCATGTACTTCACAAATTAGATAGATCTGAAGTATGAATCATTGAATCAATACACATCATTACAAGATCCCTCTTTTAACATTAAAAAAAAATCACACAAATATAAGATTTTTTGCCCCTTGAAAATAAAACATCTTCACACAATATATATGTTAATAATACGAGTACACCCACTTTTACACTAGCAATAGTATATCAGAACAATGTAAAAAGCTTAAATAAAAATAAATAAAAAAGAAAATGATCAAAAGCAATAATGTAGTGCTTATTGCTCATTCAAGTCCAACTACAAGTTTTAGAGCTAGAAAAATATTCAAACCACTCATTTAAAGGGTTTTTTTTTAGGGTTGGGGTTGGGGTTGTTGGGGGGGGGGGGGGGGGTGGCTCGCCTAGCACCTCATCTGAAGGCAATATTGATAGCATTCAAACCACCCTAACAATGGGATTTTTTTCGAAAAAAGGCCTTCTTCTTCTTTTTGAAAAAGTTGTTTACTGAAACTGAACTGTCAAATATGTCCATCATAAAATTGGTAAATTGCAATTTCAAATTTAAGATGAGTCAATGGGATTCTTAATTTTTTAAGGCATGTCCTTCCATTCTTCCATCATTTGACAAAAAATTAGAGGGTGGGTGGGAACTAAATTTTGGCATTAAATTCATTTGCTAGAATCAAATATACACAAAGACAAAGGCTGAAGGAGAAATGCTTACAGAAATAGTATAGAAGTTGTACATATGAAATGCTCACAAAAATTTAAATCAGCCTTTTTAAATACTGGAAAGAGAAATTGTAAACATACCACATGCTTGTTGGTGTCAAATCATTTTTGAAGATTAGATGACTATAAACAGGAAGAGAGGAAATGAAAATGGAAATGAGGGAGAGTAGATTTGCAAAGAGAAAGATGAGGAAGGGAGAGAGCTGATGAAAGGGAAGGAGGATTTTTCAAAAAGGATAAGAGGTAAAGAAGAGTTTATGTCTTAAAATGAGGATAATAGATGAGGGGTATGGTTTTAAATTCTGGTGCCAGTCTTTGTGCCAATTGGGACCAGGATGATTATGTGTCAACCGAGCTAGTTCGTGTAGCTCATGTCTGATCGATATGGCTGTACCAGTCCTAAAAATTATTACTCTTTTTTTTTAAATCTATAAAAATTGAAAATAATAGAGAATTAATAAAAATATGAAAATTAAGCTATTTAACAAGTAGTCACTCTAAATATAGTGATATTTAGTGTTGGTGAGCATTGAGCCACTAGCAGTATAATATATAACTACTGGTTTTTAGGAGGTAGAATTATCTTTTTTTATCTTTAACACAATAGAGAAGTTATTTTCTTAAAAGTTAAATTGGTCAAACAAAGGAAAAAAAATTAAAAAAACAAAGGGAGCATATACTTAACATAACTTTTATTGACAAATGATAAACAATGCCAGCTTAGATATAAAAAAACTAAAATAGCATATTAATTGAAGGCCTGGATGTGGATTAGAAATATCTAAATGATTGTAATTCTTAATTTGTTATGCTCAAAGTTTAAGGTAAGTGGCAATATTATATTATTGTCACAAGAATGAAATATGAGTTTCTTTTTAAGGAAAAAATGGTCAAAAAAAATTAAGAGTCTCATTAAATTTTATTCAATATGACTATCAATTGAGAAAACTTTTAATAGAAATAGAAAATATAGTAGCTATAGGGTCTTAAAATTCATTTCATTTAGATTTTAGAATAAAATAATTTATTTTGTATAGGCTAAGGGGTCGCATTTTGACTTTAGTAAAAAATATATATTTAATATATGCTGGGATTTAGGATTCAAATCCACACACACACAAACAACATTCAACATTTGAACTAGTGAGCTATCACGTAGAACTTGTCATAATTTGCAATAGATTATATAAAAACTAAATATAATATAAAGTGCGATTTTCCTCGTTGCCTATTACATTTCATTGATGGGCCCAAACTCGGAGAAAAAAAGGGGTTCACACCAAGTTTACATTTGGCGCCTTGGTGATAGTATAAAAAATAAAAAAATATATAAAAAGCTAAAACTTGATTTTCTTTTCTTTTGGCCTTGGGCTCGCCCTAGCACAAGAGGGCTGGTTAAGGACCTACGTTATGAATATGTTGAGGATAGATTCGCACAACCTCAGGACTAATCTGGACCGAGCTGCCTAGCCTTTTTGATATCCCTACTATTGTTTATCGCAATGACAATAACATTTAAAAAAAAAATTACTATGACTTGTAGAGGAAAGAATAATATTGTAGAAATTTTTTTTAAAATGCAGAATAAAAGTATGTGTTATTTTTATAAAAGGATTAAGACTTTTTTTTTCTTATAGTAAGCCCTAACCTTTTTCCTACTTTGTAAAACATCGTAAGGGATTGTTTGTTTGCACCTCATTACATGCACGATGTCAAGCATGTGTTACATTCATTTACATATCAAATGTGTAAGTATTGTTGTATAAGTTACGTGTAAACAGGGCTCTTTACGCCACAGAATATTAAAACTCAAAAGATCCAAAGACATTGCACTCCTCACACCTCAAGAGAGCACCATTACGCAATAGTGTCTGTTTCTTTACTAGAATTACTGCCAAGAATTTGGTATGTTGTGGTCTTTTGGACATTATATGATACATTGTCCCCTAAAATTTGAAATGCAATGTTTATTTTACCATAATTTCAAATTTCAACCATTTAAAAAGTCTTAAATGAACTTTTGAAATTCCTAGAATTTCATTCTTTATATATTTGGTTGAAATTTCAAATGCTCACAAAGGAAAGGTATTTGAAATTCTATAAAGACAACTTTTAGAAAATTTAAAATTCCTTTAGACATAAATTTTTGAAATTCTGGTAAAGAAATGGGCCAGTTGTAAGTTTAAATTTGACTAACCACCCTTTTTGTGTGTGCTTGTTTGCCCCTGATTTGCAATTCGAATCAATAAATTATTCTTGCAGAACTTATAAACCCGAAAGTATAAAGTCTCATATCTTTTATCGTTACTAATTTTGAGAGACACATGGTAAAGGTCAAAAAGAAGACAAAAGGAAAAAAGGAAAAAAGAAGGAAGAAGAGAGAAACAGAGATACATGGGAATGGCCAAAAAGAAGAAAAAAGAAAGAAAGAAAAAAAAAAAAAAAGAAGCAACCTCATAGATGTGATTTCCTACACTATTGTAAGCTCTAATTCACGACCCAAAAGCGTTTTACACTCACATAAAAGTGACAAACCTCAAGATTAAGTTTTATACCTTAGATCTACACAGATTTTGACAAACGTGTGAAATAAACAAAACAACTAAATCCCAAGATCTGAAAGGATGGTTTGAGTGTGCAAGAATCTTACAAGAGGAGGCCAAAAGCAAAGAGCTGTAATGGGTAGGAAATATTCTTTCCTTCGAAGGCTGGCTCTTGTAAGCTGTCCAACAAGCAATAAAATATACCAAAACCTGTTTAAAAGTCATTCCTCATAACTCAAAAATATGCAGGCAAAACCCCTAATTGCAATGACAATTTTCTCCATTACTCATCTCTTCAAGCGTTACTGATCAGCCGACTCAATGACCAAAGAATTAACCACATCAATAACTTCCATCTTCTGCTTCAGAAGTTTACTATTTGGAACACTAAAAAAAAAGGCCCTGCAATTCAGACTCGCATATTTTCAGTAAGTCCAGAAAACCCAGAATTCAAGCCAACTGATCTTTGTAACACTCTGATTCAAAAACAAAATAAAATAACATAAAATAGAAAACTCAGATCTCTCGATGAGCCTAACACCTTTGACCATTATTAAGGACGCTGAAGCCAATTAAGTTTTAAATCCCTCCCCCAAAAACCCAACCAAAAAAAAAAAAAAAAAAGTGGAGGATCAGGATACAATAAAAATAGGATCTTTACACTCCCTCTCTCAGATCACTAGCCAAATTTTTGTGACAATCAATGTCATCTCAATCATCGTTTTCATCGTTAAGAGCAACATCTCCAAATGCAGCCCCTAGAAATCAAATTTCATTTTCCATGCATGTCCAAATGAAAACTAAGAAAAACCTCTAAAATCCATAACAATCTTCTCCCACATCTCTGATTAGGCGAAGGCCCTAATAATTCAAAGGCAAGATTTTTTTTCCTACCCTTTCTCCTGCAGCCCCCTAGGAATCTTTGTCCATCTTGGATTAAAGAAAACCCTAATACTCGATCAAAGATTCCATCCTTTCCTCCATGCTCAGGGAATGGTCTGAAACCACAGCCAGAAATCTCCAATAGGACCAATTTTTGCCAAAAATACCACCAATCAAACGGGCGCTAACATAGATTCTTTCTAGAGATCCAATTCCAGCCAAAAAAAAAAAAAAACAATTACATTGTCCGAATTTAGCATATTCTCTGTAATTCCAATAGAAACTCTATAAAATCCCCTAGCACAAAAATATTTCTACTTCCACATAAAACCATGTTAAGACTCATAACCCAAAATGGTGCCCATTTCTAGGTCTCCCACCCTAGTAAAATGGCCCTATAAGTATTTAAATTCAACATATTTCCTCCAAAGAAACAAAAATCACAATCATCTCAAGTCAGATTAGAGTTTGACTGGTCAAAACAGGAGCAGGCAAAGATCAGAGAAGTTACAAATCGTTGAACCTGCCTACAAATGTGTGTTGGGTTGAGGTAGAACTCAAAGGTGATAGAGCCTGTGGAAATTGTATTGCTTGAAAAGACAAATCTGATAGCACTAAGAGCTTACACCACCACCACCACCACCACCACCACATACAGATAAACACAAAGAGAAATGTCCATTGAATTGGTTCAAACCACTTGGGTAGAAAAATAAAAGCTTTTTTGTTCCATCCTTGCTGCAAATCAAGTCCAAGAGAGAGAGAGAAGACAATTTACTATCATTTTCAATATCATTTCATTAAGGGGGAACAAGCATTCTCTTTTTAAGGCTCTCAACTTTTTCAAGGGCCACCTTAAAACAATACATAGGAATTCCTGTCAACAATAAATCAACAAATGAACTGTACAAGGATGCCCATATGTTATATTGGGTTGTAAACAAACCTCAACTCCCCAACTGGTGAAAGAGTGGAGTGCAGCCCCAGGTATTCAAACCTGGATAAAACAGTACAGACAACACGTTCTATAGCAATGGAAGTCTTCAAACAGCAGAATTCAGACCGAATTTCACTGTAAGAAGTTCAAATTCATTTCTCACAACCAATTATCGAAGGGGAGGCAAGTGAGCAAAATGCCATACCTGACGTCCTGCTCTGAGAGTCAAAATGGTAATGAGAGTTCACATTTACTATGGTGTCTCAGAGCTCAACTTCATGGAGGTCATCCCCTAAATTTCCGCCATTCATTGGCAGAAATGCACTGTTTGGATCCATTGAAGAAGGCTGAGAAGGCATAAAGGATGATGGCTGCATGCCCAATGCCTCTCCTGCTGTTCTGACCTCAGTAGTATTGGGATTGGAAGCTTCACTATAGCTTCCAGACCATGATGCTGCTCGTGAGCGGGAAGAAAGGGACCCATTTCCATTATGTAATCCACCCGTTCCCTTGTTTCCTAGTGGGGCAATGTTACCTGCGCTCGGAAACCGTTGCAGGGATGATGATGGCAATGGTGACATTGATGAAAAGGATGGGTCCCTCACTGACATAGGAGGGCCTTCAGTAGAAACAATTTCTTGACTGCTTTCTTCCCCTGCATCTACTGTCTGGTCAGATGGCACCGCAGCGGTGGGAACAAAAAATTTGGCACCACTTGCAGACTTTGTGGCTCGAATCGAAGGAGACTGGAACAAATTCGTGGGAGTCCCTCCACCCTTGTTAAAGGTGTCAACATACCTACAAAACCAACAGTCAATTGCCTGGTAGAACACAGCTACACCCTCCAAAAGATAATAGCATCCTAGAGAATGAATTGTAATGCATGTACCTTGATCGAACATCCATACGTCCACGGGCAGAGAATTGGTTAGTGCTAGGTGGAATTGGTGGAATCCCCGAACTATGCTGTTCAGGGGGATTTGGACTTCTATTTTCTAACCCTCCATTTGATGGCAGATTATGGCTTTTGAACCCACTCTTAATGCTGTAATCTGGCATACCATTCTGGAAAGATGCAGTTGTGGGAGGAGGAGGAAGGGCTGCTTCCTCAGCAGGGGGCTCAGCACCTTCTTCTACCCATCTCTTAAGCTTATCATCGTAATAGAATTTGTTCTTTTCACCCAACTTTGCCTTCAATAGCAATGCCAAAAATTAGAGCAAATCAATAGAATTTGATCGTTAACAATCAATATGTAAATCACCAAAAAGAAGGATAACATAGAAGAAATTACCTGACGATCTGGACGGGATCTTGACACCCACCCCATGGTCTTCTGGAGGAGCTGTGACCCAAATCGGCCAAAACGAGATGGTGCTGCCAGTGATGCTTTGCTTTGTGCATCAGTTGGAGAAGCATCCTTTGATGGATCCACCTATTCCGAAATAATGTCAGGACAGAGGAGACAGAAGTTCTAGACTAGTGCAAGTCCTAACCATGGTTTAAGAAATAGGCCACAAGTCTGAGTTGTCTCAGGCAAAACGAGAAGGTACGCATAGCGGTGCTTAACTCTGTGCATCAGTTGAAGATGCATCCTTTGATTGATCCATCTAATCCCAAATCATGCCAAATAGAGCATGAAGTTCTACACTAACCCAGTTCCTCACCATGGTTTTAAAATTCTCTGACTTGGACTCACCTTTAATGATTTGAGCATAGTTGTGAATTTCGTTTTAGATACCGTTTCGGTTTGGCCTCCAGATGAAAATTTTTGGCCAATTCGGAAGTTTCGGTGAAACTTTTTGAACTTATGTTCCAGGGAATATAAATATATATGTAGAAATTTGATTAGAAATTTATTTTAATTTATTTTTAGTGGAACTCTTCTTCTTCTTCTTATTTATTTCTTTATTTCTATTTAAAAGAGGGCTTAGGGTAGGGGTTGGGGCTTTTAAGAAAACAAAAATGCAGCAAGCCCTTTTTAAAAATAATTGGATGAAATTTTCAAAACCCACTGAAATTGACCAAGATTTCCGCAATCGGACGAAATTTTCTAAATTGACTGAAATTGACCAAGATTTCCAAAAACTTGTGTAGAGCTGTTTCATTTTGGTATGTATATCAAAACGAAATTTCTCAGAAATTTCCTCTGAGATGAAACGAATCTCACAACTATGGATTCATGTCATAGTCCAAGTCACCCCTTGGCTAAGTCCAATAAGAAAAGAGGCCAAAACTACTTGTTCCTTATTTCATTGTTGTGAGAGGCTTTTGGGGTCCTTTGGCACTAAATAGTGGAAGATGAAAACCTTGTGAAAAATCTCTCATTTAGATATCGAAGGTACTGTTCATTAATCTAAGTGAAAAATAAAATGTGATCTTCTACAACTTAAATTCCTTCCTTTCTTCCGTTTACCAGGAAGGACTTGCACCCTAAATGGGGCATTTGGTATCCTTAAACCAGCTTGAGCTACAACTAGGGATTACTAGTTGAATCCATTTAGAATAATTAAAAAATGTTCTTGAAAATTCCAAATACATAGGACATAAATTTCTAATTTTAATATTTTTTTAATAATTTTCACTTTGTTTCTTCAAAGGGCTCCAGGATGTGACTTGATACTACTTGGCTGAGTCACTTGCACCTTGGCCAAATAACAACTCGGAGTCCAAGCTTGCAAACCTTGCTCCTAACATATAAAAAATAATAACTATATGCATGCAGATGGTGAAGGCTAAAGCAATAAGAGTAAAAAAAAAAAGAAGCATAGATTAAAATTTAGCAAATAATTTATGATACATTGAATCAAAACTTGAATGCACAAAAAACTAATGAAACAATGCTATCAGTCAATAACAAGTAAAAGAATTTGCAAGCATCCACCTGTTTTGGGTCTCTACCAAAATTTGGCTCTGATACACTTCTATTGGGAATCATTCTGTTGGTACCACCTGCCCATTCAGGCTCTGTTGATGCCATCAATGATGATAGGGCCATTGTTGATTGACTGCTTGTGACCTTTGGAGCCAATGAGTTGGTATCATGTTCACTGCTTTGGAAGGTGTTTTCCTGGAATGGTGGTGCAGAAGGTGGTGGTACAGTACCAATCATGCGGTGAATGGATTTATCGATAGAGGTGAACAATTTTCCCACCAGCTTTGAAGGGGCTAAGTTTGTGCTGTATCCACCCTGAAAATGGGAAGCCAGTAGGAGATCAATATGAGATAACTCAGAGAAAGTCGTTGATTGCTCATTCAAATGTTCGAATGATACCTGTTGGTGAGTTCTGATGCGCTCCTCAAGAGAAGATAAAAGTGATTTCAATGTCTCCACTTCTGGTGCACGACCCGAGTTTTTTAGTGCTTTTAATATAGCTTGACAATACCTGATCAGCCATGGCAGTATGAAAATTTAAGTATAAAGTGCAAACACAAGAGATAAAACTATTAAACAAAATTTTCATTTAAAAAAAATAGTAACTATCAGAATATCAAATGATTAACCTCAAAGATTCTGCAACTTTACCCACTTCAGCCAGCATGTATGCATAGATAAGCTTATATGGTTGAAATGGTAGCAAAATAAACTGTGAATTTCCAAGCACCTTTGAATATTCATATATTTCTGTCCTCTGTCCAAAAAATTCATACATGGTTAAGTGTGAGCTGTTAACGGAGGTGATGTCCAATCACCAAGATTCAGAAGTAGTTAGCATCCAAGAGTCATAACTGCTACAGTCTACACAACATTCAGAAAGACAATAGAAAATGTGAAATATGCATTAATTTATACCCAATTCTGACATTGCAGAAACTATCGGAATTCTCACAAGCGAATACAAAAATGGTTTCCAAACAAGAAAGGCAATATTTACAGAAAGAACCCTGTGGCCTTCTGTGTACCATCGTTCTGAGCTGTGGTTCTTCTGTGTACCATTGTTCTGAGCTCAGGGTCCAGAATAGTTTAGTGATTCTTGGGGATAAACCTTATTAAGATTGTTCTTCTTTTGCATATCTTCATGCATTCTCTCCGTGATGCAGGCTGCAAACCAATCCATGGCCAAAAATCCATCAGCCAGCCCAAGGCCCATTGAGGAAGCCCCTGGGCCATCCGGAGGCCCACTGGACCCTACAGTTTATAGGAAGACCAAGCCCTAAGCAGTAGATACATGGGCCCTTACACAACCAATTAGAAAACGTTTCTATTTCTATTTTTTATCTTTTACTTTATTGTTATGTAAAGATAAAAGGTCAAATCTAGAGTAGTTAGGTTGTTGCTTGATTTAAGGATAGGTAGATGCTAACTAGATTAATTATCTAAGAATAAGGATTGGAAAGATAAGCAATCTTATCCTCCAAGGATTATATAAATGAATGTTACTTTCCTCCCTCTTAACAACTCAATTAAATGAAAAGAACATAGCTCACTCTAATTTGGTGCTGCACAGCTGTTGGTGTGAAACCTAGACATGTGAATTAAGCCTTTTTTTTTTTTTTTGGTACATTGGAGACTCAAACTCATGCACACCCGCTCACACACTTAGGTCCCTCACCAGCCGAGCAACATCCTGGGGACACATAGATTAAGCATTTGGTAGGAGAATAATCTGTCATTATTCTTCTCCTCCCCTGCAACAATACTCTAATCATCAAAAACATCAATATCAAACAATGGATTCCAAATGATGTTATTGGAACTTGCAGAACATAACTGTTGAGAAAAAGATCATTAAGTGTTACAAATGTTCTGTGCACTGTAAAGAGTAGATGACCCCATAATTGGCATTGATTTACATTATTTCATTTGTGATATTTAAACAAAATTTGTAAACAAGAATTTGTTATTATTTAAGTGTAGATTTATGATAAAAGAAAATATTAGAGACAACATCCAGATTGAAATGGTATCCAACTGTTGTCACATAGGTAGTTGCTTACTGTGACTGGATGACAGCATGTGGGAGACAGATCATCATAGCTAGTTAACTACCCAGCAAAAAATTCACCAGATAACAAGTAAATGCTTCAGGAATGAAGATTTCACTGTTTCATTCTGACGGTTAAACTAAGCACTGATGCAGGCCCAAGGGTTAGGGCTTGCGTGGAGGTGCTTAAGCACGTGTTCAAGGACACTTCGAACGGTCACAAAGACTTCAACACACACGAGGACGCACCTCTCTGGAAAAATCCAATTCTATTAATCAACCAAATCTGAGAATCTCTTCTCTACAATGCCATATATATAGTAGAAACAAACTTACTGTGCAAGAAAACCCTACGCTAGTAATGGAAACTTTCCTAATAACAATTTAATTAGAAATCTACTTAGAAATCTACTAATAATAATCCTAATCTAATTTGAAAAGGGCTGCTGGGGCCCGACTGCATCATCCTCCCCGGGTTGAAAGAAGAGGTCGTCCTCGAACTCCATTCTGCTTCGTATTGTCTCTGTAAATGTGGTGAACATGAAGGACTTCCTTTGTGGCAGCTTTCCAGGAATTTTTCGTTAGCAGTTGTGGTTTCTTGGGATAAAGAGTAACTTGCTATCCACCATGCATGAATGTATAGGTGTTGTCGCGCATACCATGAGTTCCATTTTTGTCATACATCCAAGGACGGCCCAATAAGATATCACCACTATTCATAGGTATCACATCACACCAGATAGTATCTTTGTAAATATCACCAATGGCAAAAGTAACATGGCAAGTATGTCAAACAAATGCTTGATCACCATTCATTAGCCACTTGACAAAATAAGGACAGTTATGCTTATAAACTTTCAATTGGAGGCGATCAACAAGGGCTTGGGAGATGAGATTTTCACAATTTCCGCCATCAATAACAACTGTGCAATTTTGTCCCCAAACTGTTCCCATGGAACGGAAGATATTTTTTCTCAACCACTTATTTTCAACAGTTGGTAGAGCGTCCTTGGGAACAATAAGAGATTCACCTGTGGTATCTGCATCTATTATTTCAAGTTCTTCACTGTCAATATCCTTGGGATTGTCAATATCCTTAAGATTAGTGTCAGTACCCTTAAAATCATCTAGGATATTTTTATCAGCACCTTCAATCTCAATCAGATGTATTCGCTTTGGACATTCTGCTGCATGATGCCCGTGCTATTGACAATGAAAACAAACCATCTTATGTTGACCTTCAGTCCTTGCAAAAATCAGTCCATTGGATTTAGCTTCTTGTAGGGGAGAATTCTTTGGCGGAACCTATTTGGATTTTTGTACTTGATGATTTGCAATTCCCTTAGCCTTGATAGCATGTTGGATGAGTTCATCGACATTATCAAAATGTCGAAAGGATATGTTGAATGTCTATTCTCAACCCATTGAAAAATCTATCAACTACCACATCATCATCTTCATTCAAACCACAACGAGCTTGCAGAGTCAAAAACTCCTCAGAATATTCAACAACTGTCTTTGACCTTTGTTTCAAGTTTTGAAAGTTGGACCGTAGATCTCTTGCATAGTTGACAGGGAGGAATTTTTGCTTCAAAATATTTTTCATCTTAGTCCATGTATCAACAGGGTCCATGTTCTGATTCCTCCGTTTTCTTTGCAATTCAGCCCACCAAGTTGCAGCATAATTTCGGAATCTAGTAGCAATCAGTGTGACTTTATGATGCTTAGTCATTGGCTTATGTGCAAAAATATTTTCCACACACACTAACCAATCCATAAATTCAGCGAGCTGTAATTTTCCATCATATTTGGGAATCACAATTTTAATCCCTAATTCTCGATCAGGGTTATTAGCTGGTAGATCTCGTTGATTCCGAATATTTGCACCATCCTCACGGTTGTGATGCACGCGTTGATTATTTTCTAAATTTTTCACCCGAATGTCCAATTGTTGCAGGGTGGTGTGCATGCCATCAACTTTTGCAGATAATTCTCTAGCGGCACTAGCCAAATCTTCAAGTGAAAAAGATGATGATTCAACGTCCACTTGCTTCTTAGGAGGCATTTTTTTTTAATGCAAAATTGAAATTTGACTGATCTGAGGTGTAGATCTACTCTTCAGAAGTACGTTGGTAAAGACAGATTTGAAGTCGGAGCACAGTTGATGTTGATATTGCAGAAAAAATTTTGACCCTTTATCTGTTAAATATGTGACTTGAGTTGCAGATGAGATCAGTGATGATGTCACCACCACTGCTGTTGCTTGCCACCAGAGCAGGTGTTTAAACAGTTTGGTTGAACCCAAAGATGAACTAGACTTGACCCACCCTAGATCTGGCTCGACACCCACTAGATATGGTTCGATTGGGCTAGGAACAAGGCCTAAGGAGAGCACGTGCCTGGTATCCTCTCTGTGTTGGTCTTCACACCTTAAGTAAGAGGAATGGAAGGGTTGGGACTAAAGCAAAGTCGAAGAGGAATGATGATAGTAGACACCCAGCGGCGACGACGAATGACGAGGGGCGATAGTTGGTGATGTCTGCAGTGGAGGCGAGAATGCAGTGACGTGACGATGGCGGTGACAATGGTGCTGCGAAGGCGGCGATCGTCGAGTAGTATTGACAGACGGCAGACGACAGCAGCGAGAAGCCAAGTATGTTTCCTTCTCGCTTTCGGCTGCTACTCCTCTCTCTGTTGCTCCTTTCTTTCTTTTTTTTTTTTTTTTTATACTCTAGGTGCGGGGATCTTGGCCTGACCATTAGGGGTGGGAACAGGGTGGAGACAGCGACGATCAGGGTTAGGGTTTGGACTAGTCAGGGCCTATTTTAGGAAACTTGGGTTTTGTGGATTTGGGTCCCGAGGCTGTGGATTGGGTGGTGCGCCGCTGAAGGGCCAAAAGGGTAAGATTGGGGTTTTGAGATGATGGGGTTTTGAGAGGATGGGGTAATGTGTTCTGTAAGGGGTGTAGGTCTGGGCTGTGGGACTGTTTTGGGTTATGAGGCACGGCAGTGAGATGGGGTCTGGCCAAACTGATGTAGGGTTTGGGACAGGACGAATTTCTGAGAGGATTTGGAAAGTAGGAGATGGGGCTCATATGTGTGGTGGTCGTCTGGGGTTTGGAGGCTGCGACTGTGTATACAGGATACGAAGATGGGTGAATAGGGGTAATCACGCTAGAAGATCGAGCAGATCCTTCGGCTCTGATACCAAACTGATGCAGGCCCAAGGGTTAGGGCTTGCGTGGAGGTACCTAAGCACGTGTCCAAGGACACTTCGAACGGTCACAAAGACTTCAACACACACGAAGACGCGCCTCTCTAGGAAAACCCAATTCTATTAATAAACCAAATCTGAGAATCTCTTCTCTACAATGCCATATATATAGTAGAACAAACTTATTGTGCAAGAAAACCCTACGCTAGTAATGGAAACTTTCCTAATAACAATTTAATTAGAAATCTACTTAGAAATCTACTAATAATAATCCTAATCTAATTTGAAGAGGGCTGCTGGGGCCCAGACTGCATCCGGCACAAAAACTGATAACCTCAACGTTGTAAGACCATTGCAATCAAATCACTTAAGCATGAACTTCACAGCATTCATCGGAAATGCAAGAACTAAAACTACTATAAATGGGACTAGATACTAGATAAGCCAAGAGAAAAATTCATGGAGAAAATGGTCAGCATGAGAGCCAAAGTGGAATTACTGTAACCTGAATAGATTCAGGATTAGCATATGTTCGAGGAAATTTCCAGTGGTCTCCACCAATAAGGCACAATCTCGCACTGTCAGAATATGACTCGAAGTTCGCTTCAGCAACCAAGTAGCAGATATGCGCGGCAGCAACCTGTATCAATACTCACAAGAATTGTGGCACATAATTAGAACTTGAGTGGCATCTTTTAAGGATATACTCAAGCATGAAGACACCATAGGAAGACAAACCTCGCCTCTCTCCTTCCACAGGCAGTCTCCAAGATGAATAATTACAAGCTCATCATCTTTTGTTCTGTTTGTAGAAATGATGGCCAAATTCTCTTCCCAATCATTTAGCATACCATTGGCAAGAAACTAAAGTCCACAGAAACCACCAGACAAGTTTGTTAAAATCTATTGCAAAGAAAATTCAAGAATTCTATAATCTGTTATCCAAGGTATAAATCAACTATAAACCAGCAAGCAAATAACCAGAAGTAGGAGAGCCACATTTATAAGAGGCCAAATTAATGAGATTCTTGCAGGTAAGGTTGGCATTGGAAAATGTAATTCCCTCGGAAGTGTTAAGAATGTAAGACAGTCATAAAGTGTCCAAGACACAGCAAGCTCATAGTATAGCCTTAGACACATTTGAGCACCCACAGCCCCTTCTCCAGAACACAGATTGCAGATTCTCTTTAAGGAAACAAACTGCAAATTATCCTGGAGCAGAACCAGTGAAGTGGACATGGAAGAAAGGGAAAAGGAAGGGTATAGTTATTGGAAAGCTCTGAGAATGGACTGGCGAGGGCGGAAATCATTGCTGCTGGATGCATTATTGCTTTTCTTCTCAAATGAATCCATCTTGATGATGACTAATGCTTTAACTTTTAAGGCCCAGCAGACCTCACTTTATATAATGCCCCTTGTTTAATACAGTGGTGAACTGTATATCACTCCACTTGCAATCAACTTGCCCCTGCATGAGCCCAATCACCACTATATATAGCTTGGGAAGATAAGGGCGACTTGGCCCAATGGTAAAGGCTTATCGGTAGCGTTCTGGAGGACGCAGGTTCAAGTCACGGAAACAGCATCTTCAAATGAAGGTAAGGCTGCGTATGTCTTGCCCTCCACAAACCCCGCTATGTAGACGTCTTGTGCACTAGGCCGCCCTTTTTTTCATATAGCTTGGGAAGAAAACCTCCACCGAGCACCGGTGCCCACAATAAGGTGAGCACTGTGTGCCAAAATGCTAGTGGGGCCCAACTTAGCTCTTTTTATATGGTTTTTTGTTTTTTGCACATAAATATTTTCAATCGTGTAAATGTCCCTCACCCTATGGTGAGGGATCGATGTATACTAACATTCCTCTCTCTCTCTCTATATATATATATATAGAAATGAGACTATGCATCCTTCCCTCACCATAGGGTGAGGGACACTTACGTGGCTTTCCCTCTTTGCACATTAACATTTCTCTTGTGCATATGACCACATACGGCTTTTCCTCTTTCGCATATAAATATTTCCAATTATGTATACGTCCCTCACCATATAGTGAGGTAAGGATGTATAGTAACATTCCTTTTATATATATGGGAAATAATCCTATGAGAACTAGTTTTCACCATTTTCTTGTGAGAAGTCTAGGTGGGTCACATTTATCATCCAATCCAAATCTTGCAATGTACAAGGACCCCCCATAATTACACGCCCCAAATTTTAGTCAAATCTGAATTTACTAGATTGACTGTGTACCAATTCGAATGGATTGGATTTGTGAGCCACGGATGAAGGGGTTAGGAACATGTGATTGGGGGCCAAGCTTGATATTTGGGGTGGTCCCACATAAATATTTTCATCCCCTCTAATCCCATCTCCAAAGGGACCCACAAATGGGGCCCATAAAAAGTTCTCACGGTAGGTGCGTGAAAACAATTCTCACAAGATCGGAGCCCTATATATATATATATAGAGAGAGAGAGAGAGAGAGAGAGAGAGAAATTAGTATGCATCCATCCTTCACCCTATGGTGAGGGACACTTCAATATTTCAATATATTAACGTGCAAAAGACAAAAAGCTATATAAAAAGGAGAAATGCTCAAGTACAAAAAGGAAAGCCATGTAAGCACCACTCACCCTAGGTGAGGGAAGGATGCATACTAATATTCCTATATATATAAATATCTAGATAAAATTTGCAGTATATCAAGTAATGGTAGGTAGTGTGTATGGTTGTTAAATTGCATAGAGACCTTCGCAAGCACATTGATTTCACACATTAAAAACGAAGTATCAGTTAAAACATGATACAGACCTCACCTATTTTGAAGTGTAAAAGTGCATATGTTGAGATCCTTTTGTGGTCATTTGTTTTTCACATGGGATTTGTAAATCAAAATTAAATATGTAAGCTCTGCATATGTTTTAACACATTTCAACTTTTGTTTTCAAACACCATTTCATACCATTTTCAAATATCAACAAGATAGCTGATGTAGGTATCAAATTAATGGCTGAAAAGATTAACAGTAGTACAGGAAATCATGACTCCACTCGGGATCAGTTTTGGCACATACCAATTCACAGGGATTGGATTTGTATCTGGAGGTAGGATTGAATCGCATAACTATAACAACATGGTTCTCACCATTCACGCACACAGAGCCACACACACACAGAGAGCAAGCACAATGCCTTTTTTTCTTTATATTTATTTAGAAAATCCCTAGCTTCACAAAAGGTAATTAGTTGTCACTCCAAATATTACTTGGATCAAGTGAAATTCAACACCGGATAGAATCAGCCTTCATGATGTCAGTATCTCATATATACTGATGTCATGAAGGTCAATAGAATTAACAGCACATATTACTCTGTTCCAGGTGATACTTAGGCCATTAAAATTTATGGTCTGAATTTTTAATTTTTTATCCCATGATACATTGATGATAAACCAATGAAAAAAAAAATAAAGAAAAAAAAGACCTAGATGATATGCGGCATCATTAATCACACGTAAAACATGTGATTTGACTTCAAAAACTAAACGGGTTAAATCACATGTTTTACACATGCCCTATCCTCGTAATATTTTTTTTACAGGAAGTGGGTTTCAAATTTCAGATCTAGATGGGCTACACATTCTTTTTAGAGGGTTCCTCCAGAAGGAATTGAGAGGGCAAACACAGCAATCTACAAGGCGAATATTCCTACTCACATGGCTAAAAAAATGTAACACAGCCCTTTTACCTGTGCAGGCTGAGACATATTAGCACGTCCAGATGGACTAGGATAGATTGTGGCATCTGCAGAGAACACATCTGCAGGTTGCCCTGCAATCAGCAGGCATAGTGTCCGTAAAGGTGATCCAGATACAAACTGACGCTGTGCCATTAGCTTTATTGTATCAACATAAAACTGTAAAAGAACAAGAGGAAGCAAATAAAATAGGTCAGATTCACAATCCAGGAATGACATTCTCCCACAGATGCATCTATCTATAACATTTGTAAAACATATCAATCAATATCTAACAACCTTTCCAGACCTGGATAATTAAAACTGTAAAACCATTCTTAATATATGTAGGAAGCAACGGAATGAATGAGGGAAAGCGGCACAGACCTTATCACCAAGTTGCGCTGCAAGAACAAGAGCAGGGCCCCACAACTGACCTTCTTGGGCACACTGGAGAGCCTCTTTTCTTCTACCGGAAACAAGGAGGTTCTGTACCTCAACAGCAGTTGTCTAAAACACATAACATTGCCATCAACAACTCTTTTTTTTTTATTTTTACGGATTCTCCTCATCAACACACACACACACATATAATTTATAGATCCAATCTTGCATTGAAATTTGAAAACCATAGGATACCTGAATCTGTGTTTCAGTAGGTAAATTCTGAATACAGTGAGTGAAGGCACTAAATTCTGTAAACTGGGGGCCGTTCCTTCTAGCAGATGCAAAAAGTTTTGCCAATGCTGATTCTGGACCGTCATTTTCCTGCAAGAAATATTACGAAAAAAAGACTGAGATGAAGGAAAAAATAGAATGAAGAAGAAGGCATAAAGAAACCCAGATGCTGCTGATTGTTGATATAATTACATAATAACGTTGATCATCGTCATCATCATCAAACTCTCCCAACTTTTCTGTTTTGCCATTTTAGTCTATCTTGGTTCAAATCCTCATACAGGTTGCACGCCTTCAGATCTATCCTTACTATTTTCATTCATGTCCTCCTTGGCCTACCCCTTTGCCTTAAGGGCCTGTTTGGATAGACAAGAAATAAAATGAAGTGAAGTGAAATGGGCCTTAACGGGCTAATATTCCAACTCTACCCTGTTTGGGTGATTCTGCCCTGACAAATGAAGTTGTCGGCCCACGTGTAATCCATTCTACTTCAACCCTAAATACTCCAATCTCTTCGAGTAAATGCCAATTCTACTACTCCTTTCCTCTCTTCTCCGCACCTATGTAGAAATGGCGTCTCTCATGCGTTTCCTCTCCTCTCTCCTTCTTCCGTTTCCTCTTCTCTCTGGTATGCGATTCTACTCTTCTCATTCCTCTTCCTTTCTTCTCCAGTGCCTCATTCTCACCTTCTCTGGGAATTGGCCTTCAGGGCTTTTTGTGAGCTGAGCTTGAGCATCACCAATCGCAACCTTGCACGTTTTCCTTTCTTTCTTGAGGAATTATTACTAAGACTCTCTGTGTGTTGTCTCTTTTAGTATTTGCAACTAGGTTTCTTTGTTGAATGTGGATTCTAAAGGCGTTTGGATCTATAGTGCCCAAATACGAACATGGGTACGGACACGGATACGGTGATTGGGGATACAACTCTGCATTTTGGAAAATTTAGGATACGGATACGGATACGGGTGTCCTAAATTTTCCTTTAAATTACATTTTAATTAATAAAATTGTCATTGTTTATATTCAATTCTAGCATTTTCTATATTGAAAAGTAAGAAAAATAAAAGAAATAAATGAAATAGTGGACTTGCTAAGTAGGATATACTAAACTTATACCCTGGAAGTATCGGTGCAGTATCAGATACCAGTACAAGTATCGTATTGGTCCAATACGGATACGTTGGGCTTTTACAAGTATCCGGGTATCATAGGTTTGGATGAAAACACAAATCCTAGTTTGTGGTAATACACAATCAGTTGCAAAGAAATGAGTTCCAAGTGTGTTTGGATGAGAATCTATCCTAGTTGGTTGGAAATTTTTAATCAATTGTGAAAGTGGGTTTGGACATAAACCCAGATCACAATTTGTGGGCAATGCATTGTCAATTGAAATATCATAAATCTGTGGTGAATTTGAATCTAAATCTGTAGTGAATTTGAATCAAAACCCAAATCTGATGTAGTGGGTAATGTGTTGGTTGGACTCAGATTTGAGTGAAAACCCAGATTTGAGTAAAGACCCAATCTCTTGCAAAGATGTAAATCTGGTGTGGGTTGGACTTAGACAATGCATTGTTTTAATAAAGTTGGGAAAAATAAAAGGATGTCATTTGTATTTCTTTGTTTGAGATTGTTACAAATGATGTGTTTAATGATAGAGAACTGTGTCTGCAGTTGGAATTTATGGATTAAAAATTAGATCTTGGCACGTGACTTTTGGTGGGGTTATTCATTGGGAATTGTCTACATGTGTATTTTTACCCATTTTAATAATCATTTTTACCCATTTTTACTTTACTTATAAGTATCCAAACAAATGCAAAGTATTTTAGATTTCACTTCACACCAAGCATCCAACCAGAGTGAAGTGAAGTGCTCTATCTTAACTTCAACTCACTTCTACTCCACTTCACTTCTAATGAGAAATCCACTTCACTTCACTCTATTCCTCATTTATCCAAACAGGCCCTAAGGGGCCATCAACTAGCATAGAAAACCAAATGAGAAAGGAATGGAGAAACAGACTTCATGTAGCTGATCCCAACATAGTTGGGCCAAGGCTTCGATGATGATGAAACCAAATGAGAAAATACTAAAATTTCCGCAATGAAAGTGCACTCAGATGGCCTAGTAAAGAAACAAATACCTGTAATGCTGAGTCAATGCCAAAAGGAGATCGAAGCTTTCCATAATGCTGACATGATATTTTCAGCAAGGAGAGAAGCAACCTCAAAAGCTCTCCGTTTCTGAAGTCGGTGTTTTGGGATTGACAATTAGCAATCCTCTCATCAATCCATTTATTTACTTCCTTGCTTCCAGCATTCCCACCAACAAGTGGTCCAGGAAAAGATTGTTGACACAATGCATGGAAATAATCACAGGCACCACTCCCAGCGCTTGCAGTATCAGTTTTGCTCGTGACAACTTCCATCAAGTTTAGGATGGAAACTGAACCTCCTACAGAGTCCTTCACATTGAAGACATAAATCATGACCATTAATGGCAGAAATGTCTTGCCAAAAATGTTTGCAATCTCAAACTTCTAAGAAAATGAAAATTCAATCTCCACAAATGAAAATTCAATCTACACAGAAAACTTTAACAAAGCCTCACCTGACTCCCATATAAAGAACTGGTATCTTTTAGAACTACGAGCTTGCCACCAAATCCAAAAGTAACCAGAGCATGTGGAGGACGCCCCGCAGATGACCTCTCATTTTTAGAAGCATGAGAGAAATCAGAGAAAGATGAATATCCATTCTGAAATGGCTGTTGTGAGTAATTTAGTGATTTCTGATAATTATAGTTATCATGGGGGAAATGCTGCTGCTGCTGCTCCACCTTCAGCTGATTAAATTTGTATTCTGTCGAAGTAAAGCTGTTAAACCCACTTACACCATTATTTCTTTCATAACTATTAACTGGTTCATGCAGAGAATCAGTTTGCATGGTCTTCAAACCCAGATGCTGCTGGTCTGAGTAGTTCTTTAAAACCCCTGCGGAACTATAAGGATTCTCAGTTTGCTGGCTTACATTGAAATTGGCCATAGCTGCACTATGAGCAACTTGTTTGGATTGCCACATATTTGACTGAGTGTAGTTACTAGCATACCCATTCCAATACCCACCTTGGCCTTGGCCCATCTGTCCTTGGGACGATTGCTGTTCAAACTGACTATATTCATTGTATAGACTATGATCTTTGGCAGCAATGGGACTACCATGGAAAGAAGCATTCCTATCTTGAGTTGGCTGCTCGTTTGAGGTACTTGATGTCTGAACAGCCTGAGTATAAGATTCCAATGAGCGCCATTCTTGGGTGATTGTGTCATAGTACCAACCAGGGTACTGAGGATCGAACACCATATGAGCAGGGTACTCTTGGCTTCCCTGAGAAATCTGATTCCAGGTAGAGACACTACTGGTCGTACAACCCTCAACTACGGTTCCCACGACCGACTGAGGAGCTTGCTGCAAATAGGAAAGTGCTGCTTCCTGGTGAGAGACAATGTCGTCACCAGTGGAATGACCCATGTCTTGAACTTGGGTATTTGCAGATGCATTATAACCATCTAGTTGTTGCCATGCCCCAGTAGCTGGATCGTACTTCCACCCTGGGTAGAGATTTTCCCAGTACCGACTGCTGTTCAAATCCTGCCCATCAGTTGTCTGTTCACTAAAATAAGCTTGATTGCTTTGATATTGATCAGATGACCTAAAAGATGTGACTGAATCAGTAACCGGGTTCTCTGCGACGCTAGTAGTTGCATAAGTATCAGACTTGGACTTATCTCCTATCTCAGCAAAAGGGTCCTCTGAACCATCTGTCAACTCGGTGAAAAAATCAGAATAGGACCCGAACCCGCCTGTATTCTTATCGTTGGATTCAACATTGAACGCACTCCATTGCACCTCTTTGACACTTGTAGGTCTAGATACGCTACCCTTACCAGTTGAAGAATCCGATGCGGCATCCCTCGCCGGATTAGAATCGACCGATTCTTCGATTACGGTATCGAAGGAAAACGAATTGGCTGATACAAGAGAGACGCTCTCTTCCGAAACCAAAATGTCCTTTGCCGGTGCCGCTGCCTCTGGTGCTCGTCCAACCACATTCCCAAGATCTTCCCCTTCAGAATTCAATCCACTACCACCAGGCTCTGCCAAGACCGCACTCTCATCGTTGATGCCGAGATTCGCAAAAGCCCTAGCTTCGTCGGATTCAACAGAATCAGCCAAATCTCCAGAATGCTCCGTAATTCCAAACTCATCATCGACCAGCTTGTCGAAGAAGTCCTCATCCGTCTGATCCTCCACTTGGAATGGAGGCGATGCCATCGAATCAACGCAAAAACCCTAAACCCTAATATCCCCTCTCACCCTCAGATCCGAACCTAATCAACACAATTCCAACGAAATCCACCAACAAAAACCGCCCGATTCTTCCTCAAACCCAAATCCCCAAATCAACTTCCGCAAGCTCTTCCGATCAAAATCCAGATCCAAATCTGACTAAACACAAACCCTAAGCATTCGAAACCCACAGATCTACCAACCTCACTGCATAATTAGGGTTTTGTCGAGATCTAGAGCTCGAGCGGGGCAAGATCTGCTGCTTCTGGGGATCCTGCGGCCACAGATCGAGCGAAAGAGGCGTACAAATCGCGACTCTCCGATCGAAAACTGGAGCGAGAGAGCGGATCGGATGGAACGAGGAGAGAAGAAGGAATCGAGAGAAATCAGAGCAACTTACCGATGCAATCCATGGATTGTGCGGAGGATCGAAACGAACCAAGAGAAGAGCAGAGAAGAAACCCTCGATTTCAATGCAGCCGACACATCATCAAAACACTCGTTCGTTCGCGCACCGAAGCTTTCTTTTCTTGACCTTGTTTTCTTTGGGCCTCTCTGTTCTTGTAATTTTCCACTGCTTGTGTTGCTTTCTCCTGTTTGGATTCTCCTTTTCAACTTTGAATTCGGATTAGGTGAGGAAACCGCACCAGAATGCGGAAAACGTCTGATGAGTCTACCATAAGTAGGATGAAATCCGAACGTAAAGTAAAGTAAAGTAAAGTAAAGCATCTGTTTAAATCCAATTTTTCACACGTCGAAACCATCAAATAATCGGAGAATTAGGACACCCGTTTGCAACACTAACTTAGAGCCCAATATCCCTGGGTGCAATTTAGTAAACCCAGACCAAAATTAAATGAGGGAGTCTTGAGCGTCGAAAGGCAAGCAGTCTGTTGGGGCCCATGTAGGAGGTGGGCTTATCTTTCATTGATCTGGATTGTCTCAATTTGTACCTAGGTCCTAGTTGTTTATTTGTGTCCGGGTTTGGTTTGGATGGGGATCATGTAGATTCGGCCCCAATCAGGTCTAAGTTCAGATATGGGTCCCGTTTTACTGATTCGGAATCTGGTTCAGGTTTGGTAGTGGGCCTTTGAATTAAATTGGGGTGTGGGTTAGTCTCCTGTAAATCGGAAGCTAATGATGTCCAAGTTTGGATTAGGATTCCTGTATTAGTGATTCGGTTTCCCATTCGTGTACCCTGTTTCTGGAATCAATTTGTTTCCATCCTTATCTCATGCCGAAAAATCAGGATCCTCTAAAGAGTAACTGAGAGATCTTGAGTTAAAAGGTGTGGAAATCCATAGTGGGGTCCACCTTGAGATCTGAACCTTCCAAGATAAATCACCTCGGTTTGTTGGATATCCTTATTTGAGTTTCTTCTACAGTTGGACAGCTTCTTATTTTTTAGAGTAACATGCATGAAACACGTTTTATTCCACATCACGTTTTCCATTCAATAGACAATTTAATGGTGGAAAAAACTCAAATTGACATAAACTAAAATTTAAACTTGGATTGACATAAAATAAATTTTAAGCATACCTCAAACACCCCGTAGGCATTTAATTCAAACGGTTTGAATTTTAATAGGTAGGCCTCACTATAGAGTTCTACTACTTTTAACTCCGAATTTCTCTACGTTAAAGCTTTGGATGATTAGGGCTCTACATTGATAATCATATTGGATTTTCTCAAGCTACCGCCTTCTCTCAATTTCAAGTAATTTACTATTGCATAATATGTGCCATTTATATCACATGGGCACATTTGGTAAACAAGAGAAGAATCCTCTAAATAGAGGATTCCCTCCATCTCCTAAAACCAAAATATCCTCAACTAGGATTTCTAATGAGAGTTCTATGTTTGGTATTGAGAGAAGATTATTACCATATGCAAGATGTAAGGTGATGCAATCGTTTTAAGGTTTTTTTTTTTAATCACTCAAAGTTCATGAAAAATCAAGACCTCGACTTTTATCTATAAGTTATTTTTGCCCATCTAAAGGGTTTGAATAGTTTAGATCATGCAAAAGGGGCTCACATAAGTAAAAATTTTAAATTTGGACTTTTCTGTAAATATCTCAATATATAGTGAAGATCAAAGGCTGAAAATTGATCATATAGCCGTTGTGGACCTTCAGAAAGTATTTCACAGTTTATATAATGATTTTGAGTCCTATATAAAGAAAAAAAAGAAGCAAAAAGGAAAAAAATGGACTATTCTTTATCATTTTTTTTGTAATAATGAAATGAACAGTCAAAAAGTTTTGGCCTTTTTATCATGATTCATGATGAATTAGGCTTCTATATTTGAAGCCAAAGTTGTTTTAGGCATTTTTAAGAGTTTGGACAGTTTGGATTCTGCAAATAGGGCCCACAGAATTGTAGAAATCCCAATCTAACGGAGTGGACTTTTTTTATTTTATAAATATGTAAAAATATATAACGAATCAATGGTTGATATTTGATATCCCAATTGTTTTCAGCCTTTTAAAATAATTAATAGTTCGAATTGTGATTGTGGGACCAATAAGGTAGGTTTCTAAAGAACAAATAAGTGATTCCCAAACTAGCGTTAATGTTACTATTCATCCGCCTTTCCTCCACTGCGCAGAATTTCGAAATTAGATAGATGGAGATCTAAAGTGTGAAAAAAAATTGAAAATAACAATGGCTTTCTTCTACTTACCAAATATATATTTTCCATAAAAGCATGAAAAATCAAGAGAAATCCATTTTCAGGAATGTTGCCAAACGTGCCCATAGAGCTTCAAGAAAATCCATGCCCTCACGCTTAGCTTTAAAGGGAGTAGTGATTACAAGTGGTGAGTTTTGGTCAAAGTAGGTGCATTAGAGGTGGGTCTGGTGGCAAAAAAATGAAGGTTGTAACTCTGGGGGCACCGACTGAATTCCTCATCATTGTCTATATAATTTAGATGGGTGCTCTCACTAAGCGCAAAGCACATGAGGAAATTTTCCTTATTTACAAATGTATCAATATATTTTAATTGTATCTAATGGCTAATGTCAAGAGATACTTAACCCAATTAGTTGCTAATATTGTGCTTTGTCCTTGACATAGATCTAATGTAATGGTTGATGTATCCATGGGCTATTGCGGAAAGGGACTTGACCATTAAGCTACTTTTATTTTTTTGGGTAAAATAGGAGAACTATCGAATGAGCCAAAACGTAAAAAAGCTTGAGATTAGAAATCTCCTTAGGTCCAAGTATTGTCTCCCCATGGGATTAGAACAAGACCTAGGTGATGATAATTTAGTATAATTATGGATGATCATTATAAGTTCCCTTGGAATATTTAAAAAAAAAAAAAACAATATGAAGCACTTGGCTAGAGTTTTGATATCATGCAAAATGGGACCTATAGACCAACATTTAACTACTAATTTATGTGTCATGTTCTAGGCCTAGATCTACTCTTAATGGTTGATATTCCTTGGGTCCATTCAATATATTTATGTGAAAAGCCACCTTGGTTGTTTTATTTTTTGTGATAAAAAAGATAGTTGAAATGAGATAGTGTTGGTGAATAGTCAAATTTAGGTGTGTTCATGGCCCGGGCCGGGCTAAGGCATATTTTCAGCCCAACACGACTTTAAAAACGTTGGCCTAGGCCCAACCTAGGCTTGACATAGGCTATAAAAGTCAGGCCCAAGCGTGCCAATTTAATCAATCGGGCCGGGCCAAATTGGGCTTTTTTTAATCAATTTTGTAGCTAGTTGAGTAATTGTTTGTAGTAACTAAATTATATTATATGCATACGTTACACGGCCCAAGCTGGGCTGGGCTTTCTATGACTAAATCCTAGCTCGGTCCAATTATTAAGTGGGCTCTAATTGCATATCTAAGACCAGACCAAGGGGGGCTAGCCCAGCCCATGAGCATCCCTAGTTAGATTCTTGCACCTTCATAATTGTTTAGGCATGTAATTGAATTCCTAGGAAATCTAAAACTGTATTTTCACAAGTGGTTTAAAATGAAGAATACAAGGTCAATATCCAAAATTGACAATAAATAACCTCATCTTCAGTCGAAATTAAATCTTAAAGATGGAAAATGAGCACTCAACCATCACTCGAATAACTCAAATTGTAGGAAATTGAGGTCTCATCTAAAATGTTAGATTATTTCTTTCATCGTTCAGTTTTCTTTCGCTCCTTACTTCTTGGTATTCTATATTCTATGCAAACAATTAGGCTCTTAGAGAATTTTAATGTTATGTGGGATGGTTCGAACTTGTGAATTCTTCCATGTTTGGGTGACAAATACAAGACTCCCCCCCTCCTCCCAACCCCATGCTTGGTAACAAATGCTATTAGTATTTTTTATTGGCTAATTTATGAATTGAACAAAACTTGAGTTTATTGAGTTGTATTTTATACTTAGAATGGACTGTTGTTAGGTGCCAGATGAGTTGAATTGAAGATAATGCAAATTGAAGTATTTTTTTAAGAACAACATGAATTAAAAATGTTATATCTTAGAAACCAAGAGTCGAATATGGGCACGCTATTTATTATTGGAAAGCTCATTTCAAATAGCTATCAGTAATGTCTAAGATTGTGTAGATCGGAGTTAAAACAATAAAGTTATGACCTCAAGAATTTTATTGATCACGAAGGAAAATCATTTGCACTCAAGCGCACATTTAATTGGGTTTGAGTGCTCAAAACAATGGCAGCACTCTTGAGCGCCCCTTTGACTGTGCTCGAGCGCATATACTATAAGCCCACCTAACTGTATAGATTTCTTTCTTATTTGTGCAAAAACTTCTTGTTTCACTGAGATTTGGTTTTCAACGCTAAGGCACGAACTATAGGTTATAAAAAAATATTCCTCTACACCCTAAGCACAACACAACATATAGAGCTCTCTAAGTTCTGAATTGAGATTGCCATTGGAGAGATTAGTTGAAGCTTTCATAAGAGATTGAAATGAAGGCTTCAAGTTTTAAAGTTGATGCTTATACTTTATTGTAGGATATTTATGGCTTCTACTTACTTGTAGATGATTGTTTTTTTGTTTAAGAGAATTGTTTGTTGCGAAGAACAAAGCATTGATAATGGGGAGCCGAGGGATTGTATGCTGTGGAGATCTACTAAAAACAACTACAATACATTGTGTCAAGGAATTAGCTGTATAATTGTGAGAATATCTTGTACTGTAGAAGTTAGTAATTGATTTTGTCCAATTTGGACTTATGGTTTTTTCCCATTTCGATTTCCACATTAAATTGTATGTTGTCTTCTTTGAGTGATTAATTGTTTCTATTTTTCCTGCTGCATAGAAGTAATAATCGAATCACAATCTATATTAAATCCATGATATTCTAAAACTTTCAAATACAACCCCCCACCCCCCCTAAAATTTTTTTTATTGCAAATGCTTGCTCTTCGCAGTTTGAATTTACTGTATATTGTTAGGTTTAACTCTAGAGACCCAAATGAAACCCACATTGTGAGATACAAGGCGGCCCTTCATCAAAGTGGGCACATGGTTATGACTGGCCCAAGAATGTAGTCAATAGCACTCTGTTTAGACAGCGGCTCAGTCAATCTGAAAAATCAGGTATGGACCCTGTTTTGGGTCCATTAACTACAACCTTTCAGTTTGGGCCCATTGTCTTGTATCTGGTTAATAATTGGCTAAAGTTGGGGTCCAGGCCCGTTTGCTTTCACCTGGTAGTGTAGCCATGATCTTTTCATATTACATGCTCATTATATACAAGCCATATATTTTTTATTACTTCTGTTGTGGCTACTATGTACGGGTCAGAGTCGAATCCAACAAAACTGCGGTCGGTCCATAAAATCACAAATGGAGTTAGGTCAGGTGCATTAAATGGAACCTTCTTGAGATGGGCTGGTGGGGTGGCATATTGTATGGGAAATAAATAGTTTACCCACCACTTTGGTCCCAAATGCTTAAAAGGACGGTAGGTAAGTCTACATCTAACAAAACACTGGTGGACACATTGCTTATAGGGTCAGAAGAAATCCACCTCATGTCCCTTCCGATTATGGTCAAAATCAAGCACTAACAGCAGTGGCATCTGTGATTACCCAAAAGAAGAAGAGGAAAAAAAAAGCAGTGGCATGTGCGAACATGACAAGGTTATCTTAATGGGCCCGACTGGACTATTCTTATTAGTGACAATAAAACAAAAGCTAAAGTACTATTGAGTAGATGCACAACTGTTAGGCCCACTCCACATTAATATGGTTGTTTACAGGTGAGAGTGGCCAAGGTAATGATTATAAAAGCACTACTTGTTTAGCAACTGAAAGTTAGTCTCAGGCCAGCCCATTTTCAAAATGCAAATGTGCCTTTGTGTTTAACATGTCGAGAGAGGCCCAGTCATTTGCGTGTACAAGGCACATGGCTCGCCCACTTAACTATCGGCCTTGATATGGTTCCAATTTCATCCAAAAGACTTAAAAGGACTGTTCAAAACCAGACCATTTGGGCTTCTCCACTCCAAGCCTGGTCACTTCGGCCCATGAGAAACTCTTCACATCAGGGTAAAAGTTGGATGAAATCATCCTCCAATTATTGTTGATAGGCCTAGTTATTTCTCTGCTAAATTGGAACTGATACTCAGCATTACTTATTCCATCACAGCACATGAAAGGATTAGCCTGTGTCATATCAAGTGGAGGCTTTGGTCTGAGTAGTTTGGAAAATAAAAATTGAGCTTTATTAGCAAAATGGTGGTCGAGGTTTGGAGGAGAAAAGGAGGCTCTTCGATGTAAGCTAATTGTTGTGAAATATGGCGAGGACAAGCGGGTGTAGTGCCCTAAGCTTTGGGCTTGCTCATTGTAGATCGGGTGTTTGGAGGGCTATCGCTTTTGTGGGGGATGTGTTTAATATGAGGGGGGAATCTTTGTTTAAAGGGTTGGCTTTGCTGTGGGGGATGGAAAGAATGTCAGATTTTAGTTGAATGATTGGGTAGGGGTGGGCCCTTTGTGCGGGCTGTTTCCTAGGCTTTTTAGAATAATAGTCAATTAGGAGTTTTATGTTAGTGATTATTTAATGAAAATAAAAAGAATCATAAAAATTTAAAACTAGTCTAATCGAACTCCAACATTAACAAAAGAACGGTTTTTTATTGACTTTTTACTTATTGAAATTTAGAATATATTTTTAAAATTATTTAAAATATTAAAAAATCAATAAAATAATAAAAAAAATTAAAAACTGGTTTTTTATTCAATTAGAAAAGCAAATTAACAAGAGATTAATGATGTAAACATAACTATATGAATGACGCAAACTAATACAACCTACTTATCCTTATGCACATAATTATGACTAAAATACTAAAAAAATCAGATTTAAAAAAAATTCAAAATTGGCTCCCTAGCAACGGTACAAAAAAATTGATGAAAGTTTTTATTCAAATCCATTAATAAACTGTAAGTGCACAGCTGTCTATAAGATAGAGTGACAAATACAGGTCAAACCCATAGGGAGCAGTACTTTTGAACTTTTTAATTAAAAATATGAAATTTCTTTTAAAAACAATAATTAAAGAGAGAAGTATGAATAAAAAACTTGCAATGATTAAAATAAAGTACAGAAGATTAATAACAATAATGATGAGATTAGATCAAAACAATAAGAATTCCTCAAGTAAGCAAATCAACTAATATATGCAATCAATCTAATACTTCTACCTCTAATTAATTCAGATCAGAAACAAATCAATGTTTCTGATCCGAATGATTTATTTATTAAGAGAGCAATTTTTCAGATTTAATCAAAAAACTAAAACCTCATTCACCTCATAAAAGACTGAAAACATCCAAGCATCATATATTAAGTAAACATATAGACTATCAAAGAAATTAAATCCCAAGCATAATCTATTAAACAAGCATATATGTTGAAAGTGTAATCAATAGAAATCTAAGTGAGGGTTAGTCATAGACATGAAGACAGATTTATTCTTATGATAAAGCATGCGTAATACATAAACAATCAAACCATTAAATTGAATTGCATAAAAAGAAGAAAAAGGTAACTTAACTTTATCAACATGCTCCAATCTAACAAACTACTCCTCCATGGTAAAGAACTTCAGATATTCTTTATCAAAATCTCCATATCTTATAATAAATTACTCATAATTTCCATCTTCTAATCCTAATTTCTTAAATAGGGCTCCAAATACCAAAAAATATCTCTAAAAATACAATAATTAGAGAGAGAAGATGAGAAAGGAGAGAGAGGAGAGAAAGAATGGAGGGGACATCCAAGGGTGGAGAGAAGTGTATGTTTGTACACCCCATCATGGGTTCCTTTTATTGGTCCCCATTATTTTACGAATACATTGAATAAGGACACATTCTCTGTAGATTTGTTTTATGTTCTTTGATGAGGTAGATGTTTTATCTTTTTTGAATATGAATGAGGTGGAAGCTTTTAAAAACCTCTAAATGGCTTAGCTAATCTTCAGATGGGTTCCCACAAGGGATGTGCAACAATAGATTATAAAAGGTGTGGATTGTAGATTTATTTTCATTCTCGCATAACCTGAAACTTTTCAAGCCCATAACCTGATTTGAGCGATCTTGGGCACCACAGACATCTACTCTCAATAAGCTTTCTAAGGTAAGTCAATTGCATTGATCCAACGTCCTATTTGAGGGCTATGCCCATTTTAAGTTAAGGCGTCTTGAAAAAATGTAATTGACTTCTGATTTTAATTTTCAATGAACTCTATTTCTGCACAACTTCTGAACTTGAAAGGAGATTAAATGTGGCTGATTCAAACTCTTCATCCTTTATCTCCCTCCATAATTATCTTCTTTAAATTATCCTGAAAATAATTTGAATAATTCTCAATCTATAATTGTTTGTGGGACATTGCTTCTGCTTGAATAGGAGGCCCTATGAGAGGTCTTTTATTAGAGTTAGTACTCTTCAACTGAAATGATGAGTGGACTACTTCTCTAATTGATCTTCGCATGTGTGTGTGGGGTCCTCTTAGTGATTTAGTAGGCGGGTCCCATGTTAGAGTAATGATGTAATTAGGACTCTTTCAAAATCCTCCCTAGGATTTAGCAGGCCTTACAAATTTCATTTCATACACATTCTAATTCAACCAGTAAAATGCTTAAGAGCTCACATTAAAGTGAGACCCTTCGGGCATAGTTCTATTCTAGCCACGACTCTTTGAAGAAAAATTGCATAAAATACTAAATAACACAGAAAATGCTTAAAAATGTGCAAATTTCTATTCCAAGGTAAAAATGCATAAAATGATGAAATTTTACAAAAATTGATGCATTTAACCTAATTAAACCTTAATCCAATCTAAAATGATGCATAAATGTGTAAATTCATGAACTTAACGGTTTTGGTTGTGTCTTTTGGAGGTTGATCCTGCTTGTTATCTTATGGTCTATTTGAAAGAAAAAAAAAATGATAAGATCTTTAAGGGGGATTCTTCTTCGATACCTACCTTCGTCTCTAAAATCACTTTGAAGATTGCGGAATGGGCTATGGTTAGAATCGAGTTTTCAAATTTTAGTTTAAATGACATTCATCTAAATTGGGAGGCTTGCATGGGTTGTGGCCCTTTTAAGAAGAGGAGATTTGTCTCGTGGTATCCCCCTCGCATATTTGAATCTAAAATATATTGTAGATGAAGCTTCGAGTAAACTAGGGCCGACGGGAATTGGAGACATGTTTCGTAATAGCAGGGGTGAGGTTACTCTTATGTTCTCAACGTATGTAGGTATTTGTGATAATGAGGCGGAGGTGTTAGGTATCTTGGAAGGTCTCAGGTTGTTTACTAGAGGCTTTTATGCTCCACCTATTGTAGAGAGAAATTCTTCTAATGCGATTGCACGGGTATTAAATCGAAAGACATTCCATTAGGAACTTAAATTTTATTTTAATGAAATTAGGAAAATATTGGCTACTTTTAATGTTTCTTTTTGTCATGAAGTTAGATTGGCCAATTCTATGGGAGATGTGTTAGCTAAACAAAGGGTAGATAGGCAGTCTCCTTTGGTGGCCGTGGTTTTGTAATTGGAGTTGGGGATGGTATAACACTCTTGTACTTTTCCTCCATTCCTCTTCTTTTGTATTTTTGCTCTTGATATCCTTTCTATTTTAATAGGAGTTTTGTTATTGCTCAAAAAAAAAAAAAAGACTTCTCCTTAAAGATGATACTGGGCTATATGTTTGATGACATATTGAGATAAACCTTTTGTCTCTTGTTTTGGAATTTATATTTAGATCCAATGATGACTGCAAGTGTACAGTTTTCTTGTTGAGATAGTGGCAATTATAGGTCGAACCGACAAGGAGGACTTTTAAACTTATAATTAAAAATCTATTTTTTAAAAAAGAAACAATAATAAAAGAGATGTGTGGTATGAAAATAAGAACAAAATGAAATTTAGATCTTAATGCAAAGATGATAATAATGATCAATAGACTCGAATGTCATGAATGGATTAAATAGAATAATCAATTAAAATATACTCTTAATTTAATAGTTTTATTTCAAATTTACTCAGATCAGAAACAATTCAATGTTTCTGATCTGGATGATGTGCCTATCAAAAAATCAATATTTTAAATTTAATTAAAAAGCCAAAGCCTCCTTTACATCATAAAAGATTGGAAAATATCTAAGCATCATATATCAAGTAAATATAGAATATCAAAGAAATTTAATCCTAAGCATAATCTATTAAACAAGCATATATGATCAAAGTAATATCAATAGAACTAAGAAGTAAAGGTTAGTCATAGATGTGAAGATAGATTTATTTTTATGATAAAGCATGCATAATATAGAGATAAACAAACTATTAAATCAACGAGCATAAAAAGGGAAAAAACATGCAAACTTAACTTAATCAAGACATTCTGATTCAAAGGACTACTCTTCCATGACAAAAGAACTTCAAAACTTCTTCATTAAAATCTACGGATAATACAATAAAATCCCTCTAATTTCTCTCTTCTAAACCTAGTTTTTAGATCGGGCTTCAGAATACTCAAAAATAATTTAGAAAATCCAAAAACTAGAGAGAAAAGAAAAAGAGAAGTGAGAGAGAACATCCAAGGTGGTGTGGAATGTGCTCTTGAAAGTTCATAAGGGTTCTATTTATGGTTTTTGAAGTCCCTTGTTGTTCTATCTTGGACTATGTGAAAAGAATGAACTCTATCTCTTTGAGAAAGATTTCTTTTCTTGGCCTCCAAGTTTAGATAAAATAAGGTTGAGGGGAACTTTTAGATGAATCTCGATTCTTGGATTTTTTTGTACACACTTATTGAATTAAAATTTGTAGAAGACTTGGGCTCACCTTAGATGATAAATAATTATTTGTGAGTAGAAAAATTACAACTAACTTCCCGAGGCCATAAGTTAGTTATTTCAGCTCCAAATTGCATGATCTTGGACTCTACGAATATCTTATTTGAATAGGATTTCTAACAGTACCAAGATTGTGCCAATTGGACCTATAGTTTGAGAGATATGCTCGTTTTAAGTTAAGCTATATATCCTGATAAAAACGGAGCTGACTTTCTTCTTGGAATGTGACTATTCTATACATGAGAGGTAGGGCCAAAAGGGGCTATTGGACGTCCCTAATAGAGAGAGGGAGTGGTTGGATATCTGTAACACTTTGACCCTAATAAGCATGCTTGGTGACAAATTAAGTGATTAGCTTATTCCCATTGAATTAGGATAGATTTAACTTGTTTTTATCTTTGTGGGTTATGTTTAAGTCATGGATAGGTAGTTGAGTCGAATTTAACCTTCACTAGGTAGTGAAAGCCCTTTTTCATAATTTTCGAGTTCACGAGTTTATGTCATTAATGCATTATATTGACATCATCACATTCGTTTGATTGCGCTAGTCAACTTTCGCACTCGACTCGAATACGTTTGAGTTCGTTTGTTTTAGTTGGACCTTCATTTGACTTGAACTGTAATTACCTCAAAAAAATAGGGACTTTCTTATAAACTGCAGAAAATATATAACAGCCCACTATTTCCAATCAATAATTTTTTATTCTCTAATACTCTTTTTGCCATAAGATTTCTATTCTTCTTTCCCCCATCACCAGTGCCTCATAAACTCATTAGAGTAAAGTTGTATATGTGATTTGAGACTCCTATTAGCATCTCTAGTATTTTCTAATCTACTTACAAGCTGTGAAGTGAAGAATTCAACCAACGTTCTTCTTGTCATCATCTCTAAAGGTAAGACATTTTTCTTTTTCACAAGTTTTGGTTCAAGGAGTGAGGAAGACTCCCCTTTTAAGTATGTACTCATTTCTTTCCTCATCCCTTACATGCATATCAGTTTTAGGTTCAAGAATTTGGTGTGTCGTCACAAGTTGAGCGAAGAGTAAGAGTAGTGGTTTAAATTCTAAACCAAAGCAAGTATAAGTACATTTTGGTTTAATGCATGTTGGTATATTATGATTATTATAATTTTACTGAATTCTGTGCATCCAACCCTAACGTTATCAATTTTCTAAACTCTACTGTATGATACCCTATTGTTCTCAATTTCTCTACACTTTACTATATTATGAAGTTTAGTATTTCTAATGTAGTATGACATGAAATATGAGTTTGAACAAAGAATGAACGAATAAAATAAGCAGGGAATATCCTTTTGCATCATAAGTTTGCTTCAGACGTTTTTACTTCAGAGAATTGAAACTTATGGCTAAGCCATAAAGAGGTTATGGCTCACGATCCAGAGATCAAAAGGTTTAGTTTTTTTTCTACGGCTAAACCAAATCTGAGCCATAGAACGTGCTACGGCTAAGCCGTAGTTAAGCCGTGGCTCAGTTGTAGGATGTATACGGCTAAATTATATAGGAGAATATGATTAAACCATAAGTGTGGAGGAAAATTTGGGTACCTATGGCTAAGCTGTAGTGCAATTTACGGCTAAGCCGTAAGATGCACATGGCTAAGCCGTAAGTCACCCATAGTTAAGCTGTAAAGTCATTGAAACTTAAGGTTAAGTAGGTACTGTATAAGACTTTGTAGGACCTTAGTTACTGGATTCTTTTATACTATTAACCGACCCAATCAAAAAATGAAAGATCATGAAAGTCTTGAGGGCTAAGACTTATTCATGTAATGTTATCCATTTGTTAAGCTCCTCCCCATAAGTGTTGATTTAAAGGACTTCGATGCACATTTCCAATACAATGTAACATAGAAAAGAGACAACTGTATATCGAATAACTTAAAACTACATCATCTTACACGGTTAGAAACAATAGATGATTAGATTAGTGTTGGCTAGTAAAACTATCTTAATCCTATTAAATTGAATTGCATGGCATATTGGATTAACATTATTGTCTTCTACTCTTCTATTATTGACTTGAATTGAAATGACCATTATATGTATTGAATCTATTTGAAATGTTCTTGATATTATACTGCCATTGACATTGAATTGAGTATGAACGTATTGCACGAATGAATTGAATGTATATAATTTGGTATTGTTCTCATTTAATGAATGAACTGCATGATTGCTCAAATTTAATGATATGATTAAATCGAAATGTTCTTACCCTATTCAGTTTCAACATTAGCCTTATGATACCCAATGGGGTTGACTTTGGTATAGCACGAACATTGCCGCTGTAGTGTGCTATTTTTTAGAGCTTTTAGACTCCATGTATGAGAGATCCATTCGTACATTGGCCCGGTCAATGGTGTTCTCAATGCAAAGACCCTTAAAGGGAGGATATGGCAAATGTAGTAGCCAAATAGTAAAGTATTTCTATTATTTGATTCTGATAGCATGATTACTCAATTGCATAACATGTTTAGTGTACTGAATTGTCTTTTTAATCATATGTAAATAGTTTTTGTAGGTACAACACGTATTACCTTGATTGTGCTTATACTTTACTGAATAGTTTTATGCATTAGTTATCTATGGTGTTACAAGCTCAGCTCTCGGTTCGGATCCTATGAAGATCGAGAAGACTCCAGAAAAGACTTTCGGGAACTCCTCCGGTCTAGATGAGTGGATAACGGATCATCTCTGATTGATCCATCATGGAGTGAGTGTAACGACCCAGTCCCAAAGTACATTTGAATGAAAGAATATAAGTAATAATCTGTTCTAAACTATCGAGGCGCCTTTTGGGGACAAAACCGTGAGGACTTCCATAAAAACTATAAAGTTAAGCGTGCTCGAGTCAGAGAAATTTCAGGATGGGTGACCTCCTGGGAAGTCCAAAGCGGACAATACCTCGATGGTGCGGAGCGGATTGTTACAGATAGTAGCAGAGCAGGGGATGGCTCTCCTCTGAGTGGTGGAGAGGACCGCTAGAATCCTGCCTCCCCCTCGAATCCTGCCCTCCACAAATAGGGGGGAACGAAGGAGGAGGAACGAAGTCCCACATCACTGATAAGGCCGCCTTCGGTCCGACATTGTTCGAGATATATGGATATGGAGACATATCCGGCGGAAGTTGGTGGGCCTGTAACGACCCAGTCCCAAAGTACATTTGAATGAAAGAATATAAGTAATAATCTGTTCTAAACTATCGAGGCGTCTTTTGGGGATAAAACCGTAAGGACTTCTATAAAAACTATAAAGTTAAGCGTGCTCGAGTCAGAGCAATTTCAGGATGGGTTACCTCCTGGGAAGCCCAAAGCGGACAATACCTCCATGGTGCGGAGCAGATCGTTACAGTGAACAAAGAGCATACTTTCATTTAGGGTATCATGACTTGCATTTAGCTTTGTTTTGTCATGTATGGTTTATAATCCCTTGTGTGATAGAAACTGTGTCACTTTTGTATACTGTTTAGGAACTTTTTTTCTTTTTGTAAAATACATGTTTCATTACAACTCATGTTCATATCATATCATATAGATGTATAATAGCTTGGTTAAAATTATCTTGTTTCATGAGTGATATTAAAAGGCTTCCGCGTTTGAATGCTTGGACAGATGTCCGTTATAAGCATCTCACCCCTGTCAGTAATATGACTCTCTCTTGTGTAATTCCTCTTAGAATCGAGTCCAGGTGTGTATTACACGTGAGTACATGTGTTACTAATTGGGGCTAATCCTAATACCCAAATTCTTGGGCTCGAGTTGTGATAATATCCAAGGGATAGAGTGGAGTCCCCATTGGTCTCTGCTTCCTTGTCTTTTCTTCCTTCTTTCAATTTCCTTTCAACTCTATCTTCCTTTTTCTATTTATCTTCAAATCAGGATAGAACAGGGAGAGATAGAGGGGGAATATTCTTTTATGCTAATGGATGAGAATGAAAGAGATGTGGGACATTCGATAGAGAGTTTGGGTTTCACTTATGGTGCATAGCTTCCTTGTAGCATAAAGACTGAACTTTCCTAGGGTTCTGCGAGGCCTACACTTTTTTGCACATTATAAGTAAATTCATAAAATACTGAAAAGCCTACATTGAAACGGGATCCGTCTAAACATAGTTCTATTCCAATTGGGATTTTTCGGAAAAAAATTGCAAAAAATTTTTTTGCCAAAAAATTTCTAAGTTAATACAAAAAATGTATGAAAAGCATGAAAATTCAAGTTCTCAAGTGAAAATGCATGAAATGATTGAATTAGATGAATAATGATGCAATTCACTTAATTAAACCCCTAATTCATCCTAAATGATGTATAAATGTGCAAATTTTTAGACTTAACATCTCTCCTTGGTAAACTTGGATTCAGTGAGAACCCAGCAATAACCAAATTAGACCTATTTGCATCTTAGTGTGTCTGAGGTCAAATGTATGTTCAAGTTGGGCCTTTAATCTTGGGACATCACATAACTAGATCTGGTTGGGTTTGTTTGTTTGTTGATCTACAATTTGCTCCTTTAGAATCTTTCAGTGCGGATAGCCAACTAAATTAGATTTGTCACGATCTCTTCCAAAAGCTATTGATCTTGTAATTTTTGTCAAAGAATGTGAGATTGTGAGGACTTACGATGTCGATGGCCAACTAAATTAGATCTGTCATGATCCTTCCTAAAATCTGTTGATCGTCTAATTTTTGGCAAGGAATGCAAGATTGTGAGGCTTATATAATTGGATGGATAAGAGAGAATGTTCAATTTTTATCGAAATAGAAAACTGTGAAGGTGATTATTGTGGAAGTGTGAATGACATGACCATGGTTAGCTTAATCATAGGATCACTATCGAGCCATGAGACTGAAACCATTAAAAAAAAACTCAAAATAAGACAATGCCCATAAAATCACCATGTGATATATTAAGAATGATCTTGATTTATACAATTTGGTAACAAACTCATTCAACTATTATTCAAATTATTTAAATTCAAACCTATCTATAATCCCAAACCAACTATATCCTAACAATTATAATATATTAAAAATGAGGGTCTTAGATTCAATTTTGACAATAATTTCTTCAATTTTGACTTTTTTATTGACCCTTGGTAAAATATATATAGATTGTGAGATTTGGAACCTATAACCTTTTGTTTAGTTAAATAACTAACCTTACCCTACACTACACAATATTAACACATAATTGTTTATCAGAAAAATATGAAAAAACAGTAAGCTGGAGTGGGGACCTTAGCCATGTGGGTCATTCTGGTGCTTAGCATGGGTTATTGTGTTCGTTGAATATGATCTCTAGCATTTCCAACATCTAATGAGTACTCATTTCGACTTAATAAATTTCTAGCTACTTCACATGAAGTCTTCCGTATTTCTATCTACTTTATGTGAATGGTTTCCTTTGTTATAGTACTTGTACTTGATAGGACTTCAATTTCTTTGTAAAGGAGTTGCTGATTTTTTTATAAAAAGTTTTTCAAGCCTACGCTTTTGTTCAAAGCGGCCTGCTCAATTTGTTAGGTTTGTGACGATTGTCCAACCTATTCCATCAGGGGCTACAAATGCATACATGGTAAGGCCATGCGGAGATTATCGTGAGTCCAGACCTTGTACTTGCATTTGAAAGGAGCATAGATTGAATGATTGACATCATAGACATAGAGTCTAGAACCTAATTCCCCTAGGAAGGCAAGGTTTTATCTAAATCATGGCCTCCTTAAATCACAAGAAAGGGAGATTACTAAACAATATTTCTACAATATTTCTCCTTCTATACTTAAAAGGGCTACACACAATCATGCGTGATGGCAGCTCATCATATTGACTCAAGCACATGCTCACCATAAAGGAAGGGCAGCAAGCATCTTAGAAACAGCCCAAAATTTTAAGTGTTTTGTGTTAAAAGATCACATGGAGTGGTGATGAGTGTAGTCCAGACAACCACCCCTTGTGTCATGAAGATAAACATCTACAAAAGCTCACGTAATTTTTAGTGGTTGAAATGTGCATTGTAGACGCCCCTTATTGTGGACCCACACAAAGGCAAACAGAATAGATGAGGGGCTGACATGATTTTATTATTCATTTTAATTATAAACACTTTACACACACACATATATATATATATGAATTTTAAAGAATGCCCTGTTTAAAAAGAGGCATTTCTACCCTCTTTATATATATTGATGAACACTTCTCAAATTAGAGGAATCATATTATGGGTATGAGCATCATATATCTTATTTCTCCTTTTCTATAGTTCCAGAATTATAATATTTCCTTTTCTCCTAAAAAAGAAGACAAGTTGAAAAACAAAAACCACATAAATGGTGCTAGGTTGACATGGTCCTAATGTATCTTAATGCAGTGAAATCTTAGATTTAATACTGGTAGTTCACTTTCAAAACGCGTATTCTCATGAGAATGGACAGCCTACCAGTTGATCTAGACCTCCATTGGGTACAAACAACTCTTCATGGCTCACCCTACAATAACAACACATATTTGTTAATAGTTTCCATCAAACACAGGCCTTGTCCCCATCCATTTGTTCCAAGATACAAATGAGATTGCTAGGATCAACTAACCAAGTGATATTTCACCAACACAAACAGTCCAATATTGGCCACAAGGGAATGATTCTGGGACTTCTTTTATTAGAACAGCCTGTATGTCCATTATGAAATTATGGTGGAATTGGTGGGTGCCACACTCCCAGCTCGAACACTCCTTGCCTTCACCATTAGTATCGAACTCTGCTACAGAGTGAGCATATGCCAACTGAGGAGGTGTTCTTTTGGTTTTACCAAATCCTCTTTTTGTTGTGGGTCCATGTACAGAAATGGGTTGCACCATCCAACTGTGGTCCACGCAGTACCATAAGAAAAGAGAGCAAAAGAAAGCCCCAAGTCCTAAAAATAAGTGCAAGAAGACCCAGGGAGTTTGTTCCACTGAGAGGCGAGTTGGGATGTGGAAGTGCCCCAATTTGTCATTAAATCAAAGGGAAGATGCCAAATACCATGTCTTCATAAAAATTTCCATTGGTTACCACCTAGTAATCGAATCCTTTTTCTTTCTTGCTTTCTTCTTGACTAAGGTTGTTTGGTGCAGAGAATTGATCCATTCTAAGCACTTATTATATGTTGGTGGGTCCACATGTAATAGCATTTTAGTGCTGGTCCGCACATTCAACCACCATAGATCAAGATCAAGAGCTTGCACTTTTCTTTCTAATGACCTAAAAAACTTTTGGGTTGCTTTGAACAAACCTTTTGAAATGCTACAAGCTAATTGGATGTTCTTTCATTTCATCTTTGTCAGTAGAGTTTACTTACTACTGAAACACTCATTAGAAGATACCCTTCATTCCCATTTTAATGAAATAACTATACATGGACCAATTTTCATCCAGCCAAACACCCCAAAAGTGCCACTCATTCGAGTTAAAACACTAAAAATGGTAGGTGGGATGATGCCTGCTGGGGGAAGGGAGTTGTGGGGTTTGCAGCTTGAAACTTTGGTGTCTAGAGTCTACACATGTATGGAAAGAATAATAAAATAGAGACAGTGAAAAGAAAGTTGGCGCAGCAGACAAGCAAAATGAAAAAGTGTGAGATGAGATGAGGTTCGCATAGTAGAAAGAAGAGTCAGTAGTCACCAAATGTAAAATACAAAAGATTGGCATATATACTTGTATGCTTTCAGACGCAAACACTAGTTTACTTGCCGTTTTTGCTTTCATGGAAGACAAATCACTCCTAGCTACATTTCATGAAAAGTCATATCAAAGCGCGTTTGAAACTGGCCTAGGGTGCCTGGCCCATTCCAAATCGAACGCACCCGCATTAGTCCGGTTGTAGCAGGTTGATCCATACTTTCTCAACCATGGTTGACCTGGACGAGTTCAACTCGGTTTAGATTTCTTTCGGTTGAACCCAATTGATCCAATATTTGGTCAATTTGAGGTTTGGCTTAATTCAATATTTTGATTTGACTGAGTCAGGTGGCTCTTCTTAGAGTGAAGATTGAAATTACAGACACAAGCCATATAAATGGTAGAAGCTCTATAGTTTTAAAACCCAATATTAGAAGAGTCGGTTCAACTCGGTAGGTCATTTTTGACGAGTACAATCAGACCTGTCCGAGTTACTTCACTCAGTGATCTTCCACAGTCAACTTTGAGTTTCTGAGCTTTGATCACTTGTTTGAACTGGCCCACAAAAAACAAAGAACTGTTCTCTTTCCAACAACTAAGCTCCATGCTGCAATAGGAGCCACATCTCTAATTTCATGGACTTTGCCAAACCAGAATACAAGAACTCATCATGCTGTTTTCCCTTAGCTACCAGGAGCAGAGCATCTCATGGTGACAGTTTGATTTATATTCAAGAATAGTCAGTGCCCCACTTGATAAAATGTACGATTTAATATTCTACCAATTTGCAATCTATTTTAGGGTCTGATTGGATATGTACCCCACAATCAACATTGCTTCCTATATCCAATTTTAGGATAGGTACATGTTCACCTGCCTATTTTCAACAGCATTTCACACTTTTTTCTTCCCGAGATTATCCCGCCATGCTTAGAATTTCATCCTTTGCCTCCCTCACTCTCTCCATGTGCATGTCTTGAGCCTTGTGTCATTAAGCATGCAAAAGGCATGTGGTGCCCAAGTCAGTATGGTGCCCACTGGGCATGCCTTTCTTTGCTAGTAGAGTAGCAGTAGGTGTAAGGCTAGAAGAATTCCAATCATCCAAGAAAGTGAATTGTCATCTGTCCAAACTCCACTTTCAAAATAACAGAAGCTTTTAGTTACTTTTCCAACTCCACCTAGCATGTCAAGCTATAAGCTAAAATAACATAATCTATCAACATGTTGAAAATGGATGTTGAGTATGCAGGACATTAATTATCAAAACCATTGTTCTTTGTCTTTGTGCACAATCATAATAGCTATATATTCACACAACATTGCATGTGAACCCAAACAACCTGAAAACAATAGGGGAAAAGCAATTGGACATTCAAATTCAACAAGCAAAATGTGCCCAAGGAATCAAATATTTCTTTTTTTTTTATTTTTTGATTTTTTGATTTTTAGGCAAGTGGCCAAATCTACTGCTCCTAAGGTGCATTTATGTGATAAGAGGAATCCGAAGTAGATCAGAAAATTATTTTGATTTTCTTTGTAGCTCTTTTAGTCATTTAATGTGACACAGTTATATCTTTGAAAAGGAAAAAAAAATTGGTATTGATTTTCTTCAATAGAGATGATTTTTATTTTTAAGTGAGGGATATAAATATAAGATTTCTCTTTCCTTCTCTTAAATAAAAATTTACAAAGAATTGAATCCTCTCATTATACAAATGTACACGTAAATAACACAAAATAGTAATCCACAAGTTGCACTGGTTGACGTAGCCAATATAAGAAGATCCATCTGGTGGATCCCTGTTCTCAACTTATAAATTATAATCCTAAGCATCTATTGCTATAGGATATTTTCTTCTATCAAAATATCTGCATACTAAGCATTTCTATCCAATAGATGGCTTTTGGCTACTCCAGAATTCGAGAGGGAGGTGGGGGCAGCTTCTAAGATATTTGGATCCCTCTGTTTTTAGCATTCAAATCGAGACATCCGCATGGGAGGATATTTCGAACTGCATGAATGTGAATGTTTCCTAATAATTTTCAGTTTTACCCAATTAGACTTAGATGTGTTGACTCAAGTCAAACCAAACTCCAAGCACAATTTGTCTGTTTCGTTTGCCAATTCCACAACTCATCGAAGGCCACAAAATATTGGAAAATCCTTTGCTTTTCCATTTCCCAGGGTAAAATTTGCTTTCATAGAAAATACTTTTTTTTGCGAATTTATAAAACATTGTAAAGCTTCTCATTTCTTTTTCTCTTGAAAAAGAGTTGAGTTTGTACAAAACAATAAACAATGTTTTCTTCCAAAAACTGCCCAACACTTTCTTTCTGTTTGTGCAGAAAAGCTGTTACACCAACAAGCCCAAAAATCAACTCTAATCAAGAACTAGGCATGCCAAGATCCGATTAACTCGGAGAAAGCTGTTCTTCGGTGATTTTATTGAGACGACTTGAGCATGACTGAGTTGAGTCTAATTGGAAATTTCAACTTGACTTGACCGGATCAATTTTCAGGTCAAGCCGGCCGTTTCGCTGTTGATATTTGTTTGGAGCATGGGTGGACGCGGTAGAGATTTAGTTGCAAATACATTAAAAGAGATGGAGACCACTTCATGTCAGTGTCAAAACACATTAGAGTTATTTTTAAAGACATACCATAACAATCCGGGGGCGGTTTCATCAATTTTTTCTTTGAGGGCTACTATTTAGAAAAATGTTTTGGAAGAGCCACATATAAAAGATAAATGTAGTTTTAAAATATATAGAGAGTTTTCTAAAAATTTTGGGGGGCCATATGTAAAAATATTAAAAATTATTAAAAACTTAAATGGGTTTTGTGAAATCTTGGAGGGCCATATGTAAAAAAAAAGTTAAAAAATATTAAAAACTTTTTGTGAAATCTTGGAGGAGCATGGCACCCCCAGGCCTACATATGGGTCTGCCCTTGATAAAAATATTGCCACGTTCGCCTAGGTCCAATAATATTACAACATTTATTAAATGTTATCAACATTATAATATCAGGAAAGAATACAAAAAAAACCAAAAAAATCTAAAAAACAAATTTAAAAGCATTATTCATTTTAATTTTTAATTTTTTCTCATTATTTAATTAGTTCGTTTTAAGGAATAATTTTTTAGATATGATGTACAAACCCAAAATCCTAACACATATAAATATTCTTCTAAAGAGAAGGAATCTGATCGCGCCCATCTCGATTACCAGAAAAGAGCTGGTGACTCAGGCCCCATTTTGGCTCACGTACAACATTTGAATGGTTTAGATCACTCTAAGACACCAACATATATCCACCATCATCCAACGGTTATGAATTCTTAGGGTGCATTTGTCTGATGCCACATAAGTTTCGGATCCCCTCTTGCGATGAAAATCAAGCACAAAGCCACTTTTCTCGCTGCACCCTGTTGCACAAATGGTGTCCAAAACCACCATTTTTCTTGGTAGGCACTGTACAAACGTCCCCTAATCTGATGAATGGACCATTTGTAAGCTTTTTTGCATATAATCTTTTCAATCAGACGGCTAGGATCTTCCACAATAGCAAGGAGAGACCCATTACTGGATTTAGTAGTTGGATTGCATGTAATGCGTGTGAATCTGTTGATAGCTGCAGATCATGTGCTAGTGCTACTTCTGTTTTGCCACGCCACGGCACGCATCAGTGTCAAGCTTTTGTGCTGTGCGAGACTATCATCCGAATGCATGCTATCTGTCACGTGATTTTGCCTTTTCTGGCCCGCTGCGGTTGGAGAGAATGGACTCCACGATTTCTCTCCAGTGGGGCCCCCTTGGGGGAGCAGGTGGAGATGCCCACCATATCTCAGATCGGATGTGATCAAAGGTGGGTCCCACCGAAATCTCAGGCACGGGTGTCACCCAGACCCAGGTTAGCATGTAACTTAGTTTTATGTTTATCTAACTTTTGAATAAATTTTTGTAAGAATATCTAACATTCCAGTAGTGCCAATCCAACATGATTTAAAAATTAAAGCAAGGGTGTGAAAAAGAAAGAGAAGAAGGAAGGTTGAAACAATAATAAGTAAAAATATGAAGCTACAATATTAGACATTAGAGAACCAATAAAATATAAACTAAAAAAAACTAAGATCTAAAAACTTGGTTTAGAACTTAAAAAATTAAAATAAGATAACTTAAGAGAACACATGTAAGGAATAATGAATATTAAGATTAATGGTTTATTATTACAAAAAGTGAACTGATAAAAAAAATTCTAATATATTTTTTTTTGGGAATGTGTAAGACCTGTAAAATGGGTTCTTATTGTAACTAACCTTTTAAAATCAGGACCGTTGAAAAATGATATCAAATAGCAATTTTAGCTAAAACATAAAAAATTGAGGTAAGATGAAGAAACATGTGGAAAGATAGAAAAAATAAAAATAAATAATTTTTTGTTACTGATCTCTTAAATTTTATGAATTCCTTTAATTAATAGAACTGGTAAATATCTTTTTGTTAATGAAAAGGTAAATGAATGATGGAACACACATAGTTTGAAAGTCAGTAAAAACTGTAAAATAAGAAAAAGAGGCAAGCAAATAAAAAGATTAAAAATACATAATTTAAATATGCATTGTGTCATGAACTTTTGGTAAAACAAAAAGAAAGAACAAAAGACCAATAAGAAACAGAAATGGAAAAAAGCACAATATTGCAAGGAAACTAGAATTTCTATAGGAAGAAAATTATGAAAACCAAATTTCGAATGGAGTCTTTAGTGATAATCATTGTAGGTTTTGTGATATCTTAGAGTCTCACATCAACTATGAAGAGAAATGTGATTAAGCTTATATGTAGAGTTTGCACCTTACCTTACATGTACTCTTTTGGTGGGTTAAGGCCCACCAAAAGCAAAACTTTGAGGCCCATGGGTCAAAATGAATAATATGATCACGCATGTGCGTGGGGTAAGGCGTTATAAGTTTGACATGGTAATATAGTATATTTCTTTCTAGAGATATCCTTCTGTTCATCTATCTAATCATTGAAATAACACTTTTACACTTATATCCAATTGTGAATTGATAGAAACTTATCTCAATTTTGACACTTATTGGACCTATACTTACCATTGGATAAAACATAAATAACTATAAGGGAAAATTTCAAAAAAGGACTTAAGTTTTTGCTTCATTTAAAAAATGGACACAAGTTTTACAAATTTTCAAATTAGACCCTAAGTTTTCTAGTAAATTTTCAATTAAGGACATCAAACAATTTAAAAGTATTAAAACTCCTAATATTTAAAGCCAAGACATGGTTTCAATAGCCACTATATGTTGCTGATCATCATGGGAATGCTAGTTATCCTTAATTATCATGAAGATACCAAAAAAGAAAATGAGAAGAATGTAAAGGAATTGAATAAGGATTTTATTTCAATAACGGGTAATATGGGCATTTTTAGAAAATTGAGGGAAAAAATTGCTGAAATATAATTTTAAATGGATAGATGTCCTTAATTGAAAACTTCTTGGAAAACTTAGGAATTAATTTGCAAAGTTTTGAAACTTATGTCCTTTTTTGAAGTAAGGTAAAAACTTAGGGCCTTATTTGAAATTTTTCCTAGAAAAATTATAGCCCTCAAATAGGACTTAAGATGATCTAATCAGGTTGATGTTTTTATTTTTGAAATTTTAATATGCAATCAGACCTTTTTTATTAGCCAATTCCCCACAATTGGCATATATCTATGTGGACCACAAAAAGGTTTAGGATTCATTCGTCTCACGTAACCAATAAAAGAGAACTAGGCAAAAATTAAGGGGTATGTGTCCTTTTCACGATTGTTCATTCTTGTTGTTCATATGATACAAATTGGTATGAAATTAGGCCTTGTGTATGTACACGCGATTCCAAACAATATGTCACATACTAGGCGAGTTAAAGATGAGTAGATGAAGCTCATTATTTAGCCATGCATGAATTTCTAGGTATGTATTCAATTCCTCCCTATTCTATGTAAACAAGCAAGCCCCAAGTATGCTCTTTTGGACAACAAGGGGTCGCTCAATCAGTTGCCTAGCAACCTCCACGGCACTTGGTTGCTTAGGATATGCCACTATGTATGTGGCCTTCTCTTTAATGTGGATGGTTCTTTTTCTACTTGTGAGGGCTCTCCTTCCCATAATGTGGATTTCCTCTTCGCCTTTGTATGGGCTCCATTGGATACAAAAAGAGAAGTATGCTCCTTTGAAAAATTCTAACCATAAAATGAAAGCTATGAGATTGAGACTTCACCATGGTTATTTAATTTGTGTATTTATGCATATGCATATCCGTTTTTCTTTCAATGCAAAAGATACATTATTGTACATGTGTGTAGTTTTTTTTTTTTACTTTTCACAGGAACAAAGATAGAAACCAAATTAAACACCAAAACATTCATCCATAATTTCTAACACTTCACTTTTTGTGAGATAGGTGTAACAATTTATACACATTAATTAATTTAATTCTCTTACATTGTTTCTCACTCTTTCTTTTTTCTTTTCTTCACTCTTGTGTTATATCAAAGACTTGAACTTAAAAATCGTGCATGTCTCTAACCAATTGAACTAGAGCCAAACACGTTTTTTCTTTTTCTTTCTTTCTTTCTTTGTTTTTTTCTTTTTGCTTTTACTTTGATTATTTGATAGCTAGCTCACTTTTTACCCCTTCTACCCCACTAATTACCTCTCCTTTCTTTTTGTTGTCTCAAAATTGATACTTTTATGTTTGTATAAGTAATTCAAAGAGTCTATCCTCCATTTGTGTTACTAGTTGGCCTTAAAATTATTCCTTTGTTATGTAATTGGCCTTATTTTTGGGGGCATTCTTAATAGATCCATACCATAATTAGCCTCATCTCTTAGATGCTTGTACACTTTTTTTTCACCCCTTAAGCATAGTAGCGCCAACTTGGCCCTGCATTTTCTTTATATAGTTATTATATGAGAGGCATCTCCTTCAATACTACTAGTGCATATGGACAAAATGATCTTCCTAGCAAGTCAAAGAATTGACAAGTAGTGCGACAATGCATTTTAGTCTCACAGTATTGACAACAAAATAAAAAAAAATAAAAAAATAAACAAAATTTATCTCAAAAAAATTTTATAAAATATAAAGAGTGACACATGCACGAAACATCATGGCCCCTATTTGAGGCAACTGGGGTCAAATGTCCATCAAGTGTTCTATGCTGTAAATGCTGCTCAGTTTTACTAAGTTGGCCCCACTTGGTGAGGATGCTAAGAGATTTTGGAGCTAGCAATCCAAAACGGTTAGACCCTCCAACTTGGTATGAATTACAAAAGTAAAATTAATGTGCCACTTAGTAAAATTCTAACCATGATGGTCAAAGCTATAAGCTTTTCCATCCATGGTTATTCAATTCGCATATTTTATGCATATGCGATCTATTTTTTAATTTTTATTTGTTTGCATTAAAACACATTGGAGTTGAATACATAAAATGGTTAAAAATGAAGATTGAAGGTGAATTTTTAAAAATGAGCATGAAATAGTATCCTTTTTCTAAATTCTATTTCCCAAGGGACTGTTTGCTTGCATTCTAATAATAGATAGGAGTTGAATGCACAAACTTTTAACTAGAAATAGTTAAAGATGAAGATCAAATGTGAAGTTATAAAAATGAACATTATATAAGCTTTCCTTTTAAGGAAAAAGAATAAAATGAAGATGGAAAACCCTAGTAGTTCATTTTCCATCTTAATTTGATTCTATTTTCCTAAAAGGTAAGATTATTTGATGCTCATTTTTTAAAATTTACTTTTAATATTCATTTTTAACTACTGATGTTATGAACTCTATGTCTTCAATACCTACATATTTTAGTGCAAACAAAAATATTCTAAAAGAAAATGTTAATTCATGTTCTTTTTTTTTAAATTCACATTTGATCTTCATTTTTAACCACCCTATGTATTCAATTTGTATTTTTTTAATGCAAACAAACAGGCCCATAGTCCAAACTTCAACGCAGAACACACATTGTCATGCACCAGTGAAATTTTTTTTATTGAGTAACATGTTGAAAACAAATTAAACTCTTAACAGCCAAAAAAAAAAAGAAAAAAAGAAAAAAACACCACTCACACATTCATCGATAAATCCTAGCCCTTAGATTTTATACCACAGATGTAATTATTTTCGCACATAGATTAATTATATTTTCTTACTTGGCATTTAACTTTTAGTAGATCTGGTTCACTTTTATCCATCTCCTGCCTTCACTGACCTACCCTCCTCAGCCCGCTTAGGTGCTAGTGTTGGGTCAAGATTGATACCCCTTGTGTCAGTGTGCAAGTAAACCGATACACATTGGGCGAGTAAGGAAGCTCTAATATGCCTAAAATAGAGCTGACTTTTGGAAATGTAGACAAGGTGAATTCTCAATTCAGTTGAAGAAATATGAGAATTGAAGGAGACAACGTGACCCTGATTTTTATAGGATTTGATTTACTAGTTACTATTGTTGGGCACTTATTTGATTTACTAGTTACTATTGTTGGGCACTTACTTCCTATCCAAGGAGAGATTACTTGTCATTTATGGATGATCACTAACTAACTTCCATGGGATTTAGTACACAGATGAGGCCGTAGGGTCTCATCTCCTCACTGAGCCGATATTCCCCTAAAATTGCTATGGTATTGGTCAGATGGTCTTTCATCTCTGTCGCTCACCGATTACACTAATTAATACTTGTTGAAGATAGCAACCTAGGAAAAGTTCTTCTGTTGACTTAGAAAAATTCCTTCGTATAGTACAAAATAAGTCACCGGCTAAACATTTGGAAGAAAATCAAAGGGCCAATGCTCCGAAAGGTTCCTGAATGGTGTGTAGAGAAAGAAGGAGAATTTCCACCTCTGACTTTAGTTTTCCACCTTTAATTTAGAGGGGTCTTATTTTATGAATGGGAGAGGTTGAAACTACTGCACCACTCAAATTATAGAGATGAACAAACAGTCACGAAAAAAAAAAAAAAAAAATGTAGTCACAATAAGGGGCGGGCAATATAATTAACCTAAATGATGTAGTCTAACGTTCTAAGTAAGTTGGTAGAGTCACGCAAAGGGCATCTCTACATAGGGATGATAGGCCTGTCAATGCTGAACCCAGCCAGATAATGTTTTAAGTTCTATGTAGAAGCTGGTCACTTTGCCTTAACCCAAAGTTCACGTGGGAAAGTGGGCATAGATAGAGAAGAATAACATCTAAAACTGCCTTGTGACCACATTAGCCTAATTTGTTGTCAAGTGTCACTGTGGTTGGGCCATACTTCAAACTATGAAAACCTTCTACAAATATAGTAGAAGAAAACCCTATAACCTTGATCACAACAAAGAGGATCAGATCAAAGGCGGTATTTATAGGCCTCAACTAGTTGATAAAGGAGTATTATGGATTTGGCATGGGCTAAAAACATATTAGTTAATTTTATTTCGTTTCTGTTGAAATGGTCGGAATTCTCCGTTCCAGTACTCCTTCGGTCGAAGCAAAATGGGGGTTAAAAAATTTTAGGTTGAATTTCCGTCAATTTTGGCCAATTTTGATTGCCCATTTTGATCTATTCCGGCTCATTTCAATTTGCAGCATAATTTTGATTAAAACTTTTTAATTTCTTCCCTCAATATTCATATCAAGGAACATACATGCTTTATATTTTATTTCTAGCTTTTTGTATATTTTACATATACATAGATATTTTAATTTTTATTATTCCAACAAGTTACTCCAAAAAGTTTTATCAAAATTCCAAAATATTGAAAGTTTTATCAAAATACCAAAATGATGATTGAAATGGAATTGACAACTATGGCTAAATATATCGAATATTTACAACCATACGATATAATAGGATGAAATGGACAAGTAACACCTAATCAAAATCATTCTTACCATCTAATTGAATAACAAAGATAGGATAGCTAGAAGTGGCCATTGGACCTAAATTTGGCTGATGGCGCTTATCTAAAATCGAAACTGGAAAATCTCTCCATCCCAATGAACCCAAAACCCACCTAACATGTCATGTGCCCCCTTCTTCTTTCTTTATCATGCAATTTTCCTTTGGTGAAATCTTACCATCCACAAGGTACTTTAATAATTTCCAATGGGAAAATCCCAAAAAGTCCCCCAACTTCACGCAAAGCAGAATATCCTTTTGTCGAATCGAAAAAGCATGAACTGCATTGCATTTTCCACACGCCATCTCATCCACTATAATTGCAATTAATTAAAACTAAATCTAATAACAGAAACAGAGAAGATGAGATGTACAAAGAAGGAAATCCAACCCATTTCTCACCCTATTCATCAAGTGGGTCTCATTGACAGATAGTAGAACAGCAGAGGGTCACTACTTTTATCACTATTTTTTTTTTTTGGGTGAAAACTTAATGATATATCGACGGATGTGATTAATACTTAACTGATTTTTTACCATATAAATTTGCGATATTTTAATCCAAGCTTTAGGCTCATCTCATCTTTGAAACTCTTAAGTGAGCTTAAAAAAAAAAAATAGTAGGTTAGACTGACCAAACTCAAAATAATGAAAAAGTAGAAAAACTAGTAAAAGATCCTAAAATTACAAGGAAGACAACTCTTTTCAGGAAGTGTCTTTCTTTAGACTCATTACCAATTAGAACAAAAAATGCCCACCTGGAATTTGAGTTGAGAACTGCAAATATACCCATATTCTTAGTAAAATAACAGAAACATCCTTCACCCATATATTTCACCTTTACAAGGAGTAAAAAGGGGAAATTAACCTTAAAGGGCATTTATTCCTTTGTTATCATTTTAATAAATGCCACTGATGGTAAGATTACAATGCCACCTGCTTCCTGGATACTTCAACCTTTCCAATTTAAGATGTCAAAATGTTAAATATTAAATAAAATATTTTTTCTCTAAAACAAGGAGACAACCCCATTTGCATGAAACCCATTTTAAGTCAGTTTAGTGTCACTTCAAGCTACATTTCATCATATATCTAAAAACCCTCAGGAAGATAGAAATCTTCAATTTCCAATACCCACCACCAAGCTAAACTCCAAAAAAGTAAAAAAGAAAAAAAAAGAGAAAAAAGGACAAAAACAAAAAGGATAAAAGGGAGCATATAGATTTCAGAGAATTAGGTTCACCAACTGTCCAAAAGTAGTAGTAGTATGTGGTGTCAACAAACTGCATTCATAAAAAATTAATATTCTATAATCATATTTTCCATTTTCTCTATATTATAACAAAAAATAAAAAGATATTTAGCAAGAACAACTGGAAAACAGGACCACCCAGACAGCAACCAACTCTTCTTTAGAAGCAGAGCAACTGATAAACATCAAACACCTCCCATTTTCTATTAATCTGATACAGTAACCAGTCCTTACAAGTAAAGTAAAGTAAAAGGAAAAAAAAAAGTAAACACAACTTCATCAAGACCAAGTTTCTTTATCGAACAATTTTTTTTTAATCTAATACTAAAAAAAAGAAATGAATCACAGTAAAAAAGACCCAACAAAGAAACGATGAAGTAAATTGAAGAATTCACCTCTATAATTTGCTATTGGAAATTTGGAATGCAGTTGAATTTGAGTTTCTACCCTTCACTTGGCCGGAATGACAAACCCAGCATCGGAGACGGCGGAGAGCTCGACCATGTCGTCGTCTTCCGGTGGAGCTGGGAGGTTGAGATCTAGAAAATGGTCGCCGAACTTCATGGAGGCAGACGGTGGAGAGGCGGCTGCGGTGAAGTGGGATCGCTTGTGGCCGCCGAGGGCCTGACCGGAGCTGAACACCCGGGAGCAGACTGGGCACTGGTGGATTCTCCGGCGTTCGACGTCGCGGGAGGCAGCAGCCTTCCCGCCGGAATCACCCACCTGAGCTCGCGCCCCGCCGTCGGGGCCGCAGGCCCGGATCTTCTTGTGGCTGGAGCGATGGCCGCCGAGGGCCTGGTAGGAGGGGAACACCTTTTTGCATGTCTCGCACTGAAACCTGTTCCGCGCTTTCGGTAGGTCGTCGTCTTCCTCGTCCTCGTCGTCTTCGGATGGTTCTTCTGAAGACTTTTTGCTGCCTGTAGTCCAGATGTCCCTCGACAGCATCATGAGACAAATAGCTACGTCTTCTTCTGTGGTGGTGTCCGACACCGAGCTGACCGGTTCGTGCTCGGTTTCCGGTTTCACAGCTGAATCGGCCGATTTGCGAGACCGTTTCGAGCGCCTTCGATGTGGGTGTCTGGATGACTCTGTCTCGCTGCCTCGGTCTTGAACTACAGAGCTCGCATCGACTGCGAAGGAGAACTCAGGATCTGCAAGTCTGAAGCTCTTTTGGGGGTTTTCCCGCAGACCGTAGTAGAGAGATTTCTCATCTTCTTCTTGTTGTTCTTCCTCCTCCTCCTCCTCCTCCTCCTCCTCTTCTTCGGAAGATGATGTTGAAGAGGGAGATGATGAAAAAGAAGGGGAAGAAGAGCGGTTTTCTGGGTGTTGTGGGGTTTTGTGGGGTTGTGGAGAAGGTGAGAGCATTGCCATGTGAGATCTCATGTGACCTCCAAGAGCTCTGCCATTGGCGAAAGTTCTTGAGCAGAGCTTGCAGCTTCGTCTTTCCATGGAGGAAGAAGAAGAAGAAGAAGAAGAAGAAGAAGAAGAAGCAGTAGTAGAAAAAGATGGCAATGTTCTCTCTCTCTCTCTCTCCCTCTCTCTTCTATTTAAGTAGGAGCTTTGCCAAGTATTATTGGGTGCTCTTTGCCAAGTATTATTGGGTGCTTTCAAGTTCGTCTGCGATATGAATCGGTCCTGGTTTTATAGCCACGTCAATAACTCGATATCATCTAGGCCTCATGCACTCATGAGATATTCCACTCATATCATGAGATATTGGTGACGCTGAACTTCACTCTAATTAGAGTTGTGCTCACCGCTGAATTAATCTGATCAATAAAAAGGAAATGTTTATTTTATGGGGCTTAGAGTGGGCCACCTTGAATTTCTCAAAGGTTAAAAACCACGAAACGTAAAGTTTATTCCAATCAGAGTTGTGCTAACCATCAAATTGATAATATTAGCAAGAGAATGACATTTGTTTTGTGGAGTTTACGATGGCCCACCATGCGTGCTCTAGACGCTACAGCTTTATTATCTTGGTTGGCGGTGATTTTGGTTTTTGGGGTGGATTGCTAGAGATTTTCTAATTTGATCCGGATTTAGGCTAGGGTGTGTAGTTTCTAATTTGAAAGTAGAAATTTATTACGAGACAATTCTAGATTTGGTTTTAGATTACAATTTAACAGGAGTTGTGTTGACCATCATATTGATAAAAGGGTAACTTTTACGTTATGGGGTTTAGAGGGGCCCACCTCATGCGTTGCAAAGGCTAAAAGCCATGTTTGTGAGGCCAAATTTTATTCTAATAAGAGTTGTTTTCATGGTCAAATTGGTGATGTTAGCAACAGGGTGGCATTAATGTTGTGGGATTCAGGGTGGCCCACCATGCGTGTTCTAGATGCCACAAGCTTCAGTGTTTCTATTGGCGGTGGTCTTGGTTTCGGAGAGTAGATTGTTGAGGATTTTCTGATTTGATGCTGATTTAGCGCAACATGCGTAGTTTCTAATTTAAAAGTGAGAATTTAGTGTGAAGTGAATCTGAATTTGGTTCTAGGTTTCGCTCCAATTAGAGTTGTGGTGACTGTGAGATTGTTGAATTGATCATATTGATAAAAGGGTGATTTCTATTTTAAGGGATTTAGAGTGGCCCACTTAATGTGTTTTAAAGGCTAAGAGCTATGATATTTTTGTGAGGCCAAATTTTATTCTAATTAGAGTTGCGCTGGCGGTCAAACTGGTGATGTTAGGAAGAGAGTGATATTTATTTTGTATAGTTTAAGGTGGCCCACCATGCGTATTCTAGGTGCCACAAGCTTCATTGTTTCTGTTGGCGGTGATCTTGGTTTCAGAGAGTGGATTGTGGTTTGACATAGATTTAGCGCTGTGAGTTTAGTTTCTAATTTGAAGGTTGGAATTTATTGTGAGACGAATCTAGATTTGGTTCTAGATTTCACTTAAATTAGAGTTGTGCTAACTATCAGAATGTTCATATCAATAAAAGGGTGGCTTTTATTTTATGGGATTTAGAGTGGCCCACTTTATGTATTTCAAAGGCTAAAGCCATTAGGTTTTTGTGAGGCTAAATTTTATTCTAATTAGAGCTATGGTGGCCGTGAAACTGATGATATTAGCAAGACGGTGACATCTATATTGTGGGGTTTAGGGTGGCCCACCATTTGTGTTCTAGCCGCCACAAGCTTCATTATTTCTTTTGGCGGTGATCTTGGTTTTGGGGGGTGGATTGTAGGGGATTTTCTGATTTGATCTGGATTTTGCGCTGGCGGTGTGGTTTCTAATTTGAAAGTGAGAATTTATTGTGAGGCAAATCTAGATTTGGTTCTAAATTTCACCCCAATTGGCGTTGTCTTGCCCGTTGGATTGATCATATCAATAAAAGGTTGACTTTTACTTTATAGGGTTTAGAGTGACCCACCTCACATGTTTCAGATGTCAGAATCCATAAGATTTTATGAGGCTAAATTTTACTTCAATCAGAGTTATGTTGACTGTTAAATTGAATAAATCAGCAAAAAAGAGAAAAATTTATTTCATAGGTTTTAGAATGGTCCACCTTGCCCATGACAAAAGCTAGAAACTTCATTATTTTGTTGGCATTGATATTGACTTTTTAGGGAGTTGGATTATGGGGATATTCTTATTTGACTTGGAAATAGCACAAGGGATATGGTTTCCAAATTGGATGTGGGACATCAATGTAGGAATGTGGGCAAATCTAGAGTGGGTGGGGTTTGTCAGATGAGCGGTTGAGATTGAGAAGGAGAGGAACACTTGGAGTGAGAATTGTTTGTTGCTCAAGAAAAGGAGAGAGAGAGAGAGGTAAAAAGGAGTAGGTGAGAAGCATTCTCAACCAAAAGACATACGCCTCAAAAAAGAGAGGGAAAGGGGCTCCTTATTTATTAATAAGGAGGGGTTGTTATAAAATAAGAGAACCAATAGAGAGGAAGAGATGGAGATTCTTATTATTGAGAGTTGTGTATACAATGAAGGAAGAGGAGAGTCTTATTTATAATATACGATTGTTTTCTTCCTAAGCAACTTAATATAGCAGAACTCTAACCCTAAGTGATCTCCTTATCTCATATGAGTTCTAAGGTGGGCATCCATCAATAATAATGCATCTCATAACACTCCCCCTTGGATGACCACCATTCATTGACAGTTGTTTCATTAAAACCTTACAAAGAAAAGACCCAATGGGAAAAAAACCAAAACAAAGAAAAAAGAGTACAACGTTCTACAGGATCATTGAATTGGTGTTGAATGTCCATAATGCTGCCTCATTAAAACCTTAACTAGAAAAACCTAGTGGGATAAAATCTAGAAAAGAAAAAAGAGTACAACTCACAAATAACCTTTACATTATTTGATGAGAGACTCTACGCATGCCGATCTTATATACAAGTCTCTTGACAACAATAACCTTTACATTCTTTGATTATAGACCCTACATATGCCGATCTTATATACAAGCTTTTGGAATGTTGATTTTAGTAATAACTTGGTAAGAAAATAAGCTAGGTTATTGCTTGAATGAACTTGCTTGACTTCAATTTCGTTATTCTTCTGAAAGTCATGTCTGAAGAAGAACTTTAGTGCAATGTGTTTTGTTTTGTCAACTTTAATGTAACCCTTCTTTAATATATTGAACAAATGTCTCATTATCTTCATAGATAATGCTTGGGGTACTTGTGCTAGGAAGCAATTGACAAGAACTACGAATATGCTGAACTAAAGATTTTAGCTACATATTTTCTTTACTGATTTCATAGAGGGCTAAAATTTTAGCATGGTTAGAATAGGTAACTACCAAAGTTTGTTTAGCAGAACATCAAGAAATAGCGGCATTACTACTAAGAAAGACATAACCTATTTGTGATTGGCGCTTATGAGGATTAGAGAGATATTTTGAATCTGCATATCCTATGCACTTGGAATCTTTATACTAAAAGAGTCCTAAATCAATTGTTCCATGTAATTATCATGGGATAAGTTTGATACAAGTCTAGTGCCTTTGCGTAAGTGCAAAACTATATCTGGCAAGAAAATTCACTGTGAATGAAATGCTAGATCTAGTATATTGTGTTAAATACATGAAAGCACCAATAACACTCAGGTATAGTACTTCAGGACTTAATACTTTTTCATTTTCCTCAATGGGATGATATAGATCTTTGTTTCTATCTAAAGATCGGACAACTATGGGGGTACTTAGTGGATGTCCTTTGTCCACATCAAAACATATCAAAACTTTCTTGGTATAGTTAGATTAATGGACTAAAATTCCATTAGAATTTCTTTCGATCTGTAGGTCGAGATAAGATTTTGTTTTCCCAAAATCTTTTATCTCAAACTCTCTTTTCAAATAATCAGTAGTTTTCTTAAGCTCATCTGGAGTTCCAATTAAATTTATGTCATCAACATAAACTACCACTATTGCAAATCCTTTTAAATATACATGGGCAAGTGAAATTATTTTCATGTCCTTCCTTAGATAAGTATTTACTAAATGATTGTACTACATTCTTTCGGATTACTTCAGGTTGTACAATGATCATCTTAGTTGTTTTAAGTACGTTCTTTTGGACTTTACTTAGGTAAAGTAAATCATTCTGAGATTTTCATGTGAATTTTTGTATCAAAGTCCCTATGCAAGTAAGCAGTTACAATATCCATGAGTCTCATATCTAAATTTTCAGAGATTGTTAAACTTATCAGATATTTGAATGTTGTTGCATCTATAATGGGGGAGCATGTTTCTTCATAATCAATCTCAAGTTTCTGCAGGAAACCTTATGCTACAAGTCTTGCCTTGTATCTAGTAATTTCATTTATTTCGTTTTTTTTCCTTATAACCATCCACTTGTAACTTACAAGGTTAGCACCTTTTAGAGTTCTTACTATAGGTCCGAATATACTACATCTATTGAGAGACTCTAATTTTGATTTAATAAAACCTTTTCATTTTAACTAATCTTTCCTTTGTCGATAGTTATTTATAGTACATATTTTTGTGTCCCAATTATCATCCTTATTTTCTCTTGATATTTGTTAGCTACTGCATGTATACAAGAGACAAGGTGGAAAGGGAATAAAGCTAAATTGCTCACGGATGGATATAAGCTTTTCTATACAGGAAAGAGTAATACAAAAAATGCAGTGGGTATAGTTGTAGATAAGGATTTAAAAGAGAAAATTGTGTGGGTAAAGAGGTTTGGTGATAAAATTATAGTAAACAAACTAGTGCTAGAGGAAGATATAATTCATATCATCAGTACATATGCTCCCTAAATAGGACTAGAGAAAATGTAAAAAGACAATTTTGGGAGGAGATGGATGATTTAACGCAAGAAATCCCAAATAGTGATAAGATTTTCCTTGAAGGGGATTTAAACGAGCATGTAGGAAGAGATAATAGAGGATTTGAGAGAATGTATGGGAGGCAAGGATTTGGAGAAAAGAAGAAATTCGAAAACACTGTATTGGACTTTGCAGTGGCATTTGATCTTGTAGTAGCAAATACTTACTTGAAAAACAGAGATGAGTATTTAATTACCTATAAAAGTGGGAGTAATAGGAGTTAAATAAACTTTTTTTTAGTTAGAAAACAAGATCGATTGGCTTGTAAAGATTGCAAGGTTATCATAGGAGAGAGTTTGATTACGCAACATAGGCTCGGAGTTTTAGATATTTGCATTAGAAGTAGAAAGAGAGCGGTAGTAAACAATATGGACCCGAAAACAAGATGGAGAGATGTGAAGGGGAAAGAGCAAATATATTTAAGGACAAAATGATTGAGAAGGGATAATGAAATATTGAAGAAGAAATTACAGTAATGTGGAATCAAATGGCTAATTGCATTAGGAATGTTGTAAATGAGGTACTTGGAGAATCAAAAGGAAATAGACATATTAATAAAGAAACATGGTGGTGAAGTGTGGAGGCTAAGAAAGTCATTCGACAAAAAAGACATTGCTACAAAGTTTGGCAGGAGATTAAGAGTATGGAAAATTTTGAGCTGTATAAGAAGACAAAGAAAGAAGCTAAGTAAGTAGTAAGTAGTGTAAAGTTCAAAGCGTACGATGACCTCTACAATAGGTGGGGAATAAGAGAAGGAGAAAGGATAATTTTAAGCTCGCAAAAATAAGAGAAAAGAAAAGTAGGGACTTAGATCATGTCAAATATATGGAGGACAATGAGGAAAATATTCTGGTGAAGGACAACGATATTAAAGAAAGGTGGAAGAAATATTTTAGCAAACTTCTAAATGAAGAACATTTGGGTGATACAAGAGTTAAGGAGGATACTTCATCACTAGAGTATACTTTTCTCCGTAGAATTAGAGGGGTGGAAGTGAATGAAGCATTGAAGCGAATGAAGATAGGAAAGGTAACAGGCTCAAATGGTATTCCAATAGAGGTATGGAAATGCTTAAGAGAGGTTGGGGTGAGTTGGTTATGTAGATTATTCAATAAGATACTTGTGACAAAAAAATGTCGGATGACTTGAGAAGAAGCATTGTAGTACCTATATATAAGAATAAGGGAGAGATACAAAATTGTACCAACTATCGAGGGATTAAACTTATGAGTCATACTATAAAGTTATGGGAGAGAATAATGGAGCAAAGACTGAAACAGAAAACCAACATCTCTGAAAATCAATTTGGTTTTATGCCAGGTAGATCAACTATGGAAGCTATCTTTTCACTTAAGCAATTAATGGAAAAATATTGAGCAAAGAGGAAACATTTACACATGGTCTTTATCGATTTGGAAAAAGCCTATGATAGGGTACCGAAGAATTTAATTTGGTGGGTTTTAAAGAAAACGAATATCCCCATAGGTTATATTGAAAATTTTAAGGATATGTATGAAGAAGCAGTTACAAATGTGAGAACCACATGTGGAGAAACATGTGGATTCTCCGTGACTTAAGCTCTTATTTCTTTGCATTAATTATGAATGAGTTAACTGTACATATTCAAGAAGAAGTACCATGGTGTATGTTGTTTGCAGATGATATAGTATTGGTTGATAAATCAAGAGATGGTGTAAATGCAAAACTTGAGAGATGGTGGGATAGCATTAGAATCTAGAGGATTTAAAATAAGTAGTACAGAGACGGAATATATGGATTGCAACTTCAGTGGATATATACAAAGTGTTGAAACCACGGTCAAAATTAAAACCCCATAAGATACCACGTAAAGATTCTTTTTAGTATCTAGGCTCGATGATTAGTAAGGATGGGGATAGTAATGAAGATGTTGAGCATATGATAAAAGCTGGATGACTGAAGTGGAGACTAGCTTCTGGAGTGTTTTGTGAAAGACGAATGCCAACGAAATTGAAGGGCAAATTTTACAGGACAGTGGTTAGACCAGCTATGACATATGGAGTAGAATGTTGGTCAATTAAGAAGATGCATATTCATAAGATAGATGTAGTAGAAATGAGAATGCTTAGGTGGATGTGTGGTAAAACTAGGTAAGATAAAATTAAAAATGAGTGCTTTCGAGAACATTTAGGGGTAACACCAATAGGAGATAAGATTAGAGAATCCCATTTAAGATGGTTTGGGTATATTGAGCGTAGGCTAGTAATGGCACCGGTAAGAAAAAGTTTAGCTGTACAAGTGGATGGCCTATCAAGAGGTAGGGGTCGGCCGAAAAAAATATTGATGGAGGTCATTGATTCAAATTTGAAGAATTTTAACTTATCGAAGGATTTGGCTCAAAATAGAATGGAATGGAGAAACAGAATTCATGTAGCCGACCACAACATGGTTAGGATAAAGCTTTGATGATGATGATGATGATTTGTTAGCTACCGCATATGCAAATACGTCATCGATAACAATATCCTTTCTATCACATCTCTCTTTTGAATAATTATAAAGTGTAAAGACCTCTTCATTATTCTGTATTGGTGCCTCTTCGGGGGCTTCCATAGTCTCATCAAGGACTTTTGTTATTATGGAGAGAGTAGATTTTACCAGAACCTCTTCAGGAGAGTTATGTGCCTTTTTAGGAGAAATCTCTTTAGGGGTGTTACCTATCTCTTTGGGAGGACATGATGATGATTGCACATTTCTCCTTTTCTACATAGCTGTATCTTTTGAACCTATAAGTCTAGCACACTTCTAGCGTATTGCAGATTCTTTTGTTACCATTTTCTGACTTTGTCCTACAGGGATATTAATCCTGGTAGGTGTATTCATAGATGACACATTTGACTTAGTTACCTTTGCTACATTGTTAAATGCATCAGGTAATCTATTTATAATTACTTATAAGTGCACAATTCTACGTACTTCATTTTTACATTGTGAACTACGTAGGTCTAGATGAGACAAAGTGGGAGTATTCCATGTTAATTTACGCTGTTCTGTAGGAATAAGTTGTTCTACATGAATAATATGTTCTTCAGAAACTATTTTATCTCCCTGTAACGGCAGAAATTTTGTCTCATCAAATTGACAATTGAAAAAACGAGTAGTGAAGACATCTCCTGTCATTGGTTTTAAAAATTAAATAAACGAAGGAGAGTTATAACCTACATAGATGCCCAACTTATGTTGTGGTCTCATCTTAGTATGCCGAGGGGGTGCTACCGAGATTAGAATTGCACAACTAAACTTGCGTAAGTGAGAAGTTATGTAGTAGAGTATTGATGATAGGTTGTTGGTCAAAGTCTAATTAATATTGATGCATGCAACGCAGGATGTCCCTAAGCACTAAGTGGTAATTTGGACTACATCAGTATTATCTTAGAAATGAGTTGAATGTGCTTAATCATGGATTCAACTAAGCCATTTTGGGTGTGGACGTGAGACATAGGATGTTCGACTACAATTCCTAAAGATAAATAGTAGTAATCAAAAGCCTGTGACGTACCTGTATTATCAAACTTCATAGGATGATCAAGGAAGTGGGCCCTAAGTTTAATGAGTTAAGTCAATATGCGAGCAAAAACTGTATTTCTAGCTGAAAGTAGGCAAACATCCGACCAACTGTTGAAGGCATCAATCAAAGCCATAAAATAACTAAAAGGTCCACTAGGGAGATTTATAGGTCCATAGTTACCTCCTTATATCCTTTGTAGAAAGGATGGGGATTCTGATGTAGTTTTAGCAAAAGAAGGTCAGGTGATTAATTTTTCTTGTGAACATGGGATACATAGGTACCTATTAGGTATGGGCAATTTGTTGTTCTCTAAGGAGTGCCCAAAAGAGTTATCAATGATTTTCTTTAACATGGTAGCCCCAGGGTGACACAACCTATCATACTAAAGCAATAAAGCATTAGGATTACTAACCTTTGAGCTTAATGATGTCGTTTTGCTCATAATCGAATATAATTTGACGATAGATATTGTTGTATAATATAACCTTGAAAAGAGTGCACTTAATGCTTATAGTATTTGTTTCCGGCTTCCAATACTAGTAATGAAAATAACATTTCCTTGTTACCTTTATTTGCAATCTCAATGTGGCATCAATTTATTTTGATGTCTTTAAAACTAAGCAAGTTTATTCGGGAACTTCTTGAGAATAATGAATCCTTACTGAATAAATGGTACTATTAGGTAACGTCATATGAGTTCTTTTGGAGCTTTCAATTATTTGCACAGGTCCAGCTATGGTGGATACCTTATGTGGATTGAATATCAATTTTGTGAAAAACTTTTGGTTTTTCAGAATGGTGTGTATTATGGCACTGTCTAGAAAACAATGATTATCCCTAGTTCCATGATCCATATTTTAGATAAAGAGACTAAAGCAATGTAACTAAGCAATCACATGATAAAAATTTAAACATCCATGAAATCTTCATCAAACTAACAAATTGAAAATAATCATATCATTCATCATTAAAGAAAAATATCCATGAAAATAAATATCTTAAAACATCCTTTTAAAGATAACTCGATAGAAATTCTAGAAAATTCAATAAAATTTTTTTGGTTTGGTCTTCTAAATGACGCCACGGGTGGTTCCCAACTTTTTATGAAATGACTCATTGTTCAGCAATTGGCTATTCTTGTCTTTAAATAAGTTTTGAGTCTCTAAGTTTGTACTTTCTAGTGGAAAAATCATCGTTTTGTAGGACTATATCCCAACCCTAGTCGTCCAGATCAATTGACTTTGTAGAATGAATAGAGGCCTAATATGCTTTATATTATTTCACTACTTTCTTTGGTGTATGAAAAGTGCGTGATCAATGCCCACTCCTTCCACATCTGTGGCAAGTGTCATCAGAATGGTGGGTAGGATTATGTGGTGGATTTTGATTCTAATTGTGTTTTTACTGAGGATCAACGCACTTTTGGTTTTTTTTTTTTTTTGGGTTGGGGGGGGGGGGGTGTGGGGGTGGGGGGGCACTCTAAAAACCTCTTCGTCTGGAGGAGTTGTTTTTTACACCTCGACTAGAGGGATGTTGTCTCTCACACCCTATTCCTCTGCCTTTGTTTGAATTAAGATTGTCATTTACTTTAGGTATTGTCCTAGCTCTAGTTGGTCTGGAATTGTAATTTTTTTTATCAAGATTTTGCTGTTTTGTTCAACAACAAGGAGACAAGAAATGAGTTAAGAGTATTTGGAGAAACATCATTCACAATACTGCTGCTGTAGGATTACATTTGATGCTTGAAAAGTTAACAACGTTTTTTCCAACATACGCTCTTCCGTAATGTTTTCCCAACACAATCTTAATTGGGAGACAATGTTGAAAAGAGCAACGTTATACTTAGATACTATTTTGTAATTTTAAAATCTCAGGTTTAGCCATTCATTTTGAGCAGCTGATAATATGACCATCTTTTGGTGATCATATCTATCCTTCAGGAATTTCCAAAGACATGCCGAGTCTTCCACAATAAGGTATTCGTTCTTAAAGTCGTTGTGTATATAATGATGCAAGAAGATAAGTGGTAACGCCTTATTCTCTAGGGACTCCTTAGTACCCTATACTATGGTTTTTCCAAGGTTCTTGGATTGCAAGTGGATTTTTTCATCCAAATTCCAAGATAAGTAGTTGTCCCCGGTAATGTTAAGTATTTTGAATCTAAGTTTAGCCAAGTTCGACATTATGCAATAATTATAAAAGATATATATAATTATTGATATGCAGAAAATTATAAAAGATAAATAATGAAACTTTAAAACATTCAGATAAAAGTAAGGGGTAAGTCATTTTAGATCAAGTTAGCCAATTTAAAATTGAAATGTCAGGTTCTCAACTTTAATAATTAAAACAGCGGGTGGCAAGACTTCTGACTTGATTTGAAACTTCACGTTCATGAATTAAAACTTCAGGCTCTATTAATTATAACTTCAAGTTCTATTAAGACTTCAAGTTTGATTTTATTGCCTAATATTGATTTGTCCTTTTTCTTCCCCTAGATCTAAACATCAAACTTCATGTTTGATTAAGAATATGAATCTCTGGGCTCATATTGTGAATATGGAAACTTCTGATTCTAGATTTAAAATATTTCATATATCTTTTGGTCTAGATTAGAAAGAACTTTTGGTTCGTATTGAACTTTAGGTTCAGGTTAATATAGAACTTTCTGGTTTTATTTCTGATCCATCTACCTTGATCTGCCCTTGATAAAAAAAATTCATAAACCATTCATCTCCAAATCTAAAAAGAAATAAGGATAAAAATCTATATATATAATTATTAATCTAAGAAAAGATTGTAAATAATGAAAAATTAGTTTATTGTTGAATCTTCCTCCTTTCGCTTTCAACGTGTAGATTTGCTCACGAGCTTTCCGTAGGTTTGAATGAATCGTCGATCAGACTTCGGATAGTTAAGCTATCGTAATTTGAAGTTGTTACGGATGAAAATCTTTCTGCCTACATCAGTGTTACAATGTAGCTGGCATCTAGGGGCTTGTGGTTGTTGCCGGCGCGTTTCTGTGCCCCCCCTTTTTTTTGTTTTTAACTAGAATATGAAGAAGAAGAAAAGGAAGAAGAAGAAGAGCCTTTGTGTCGATAACGTGTTATAAAATAAAAGAACCAATAGAGAGGAAGAGAAGAAGATTTTCTTATTATTGAGAGTTGTATATATAATGAAAAGGGATGAGAGTCTTATTTATAAAATAAAATTGTTTGCTCCCTAAGCAATCTAATATGATAGGACTCTAACCCTAAGTGATTTTGTTGTCTCATGTGGGTCCTAATGTGAGCATCCACTTATAATAATACATCTCATAATAGAGGTCTATTTTGTGTAGCTTGTAGTTACACACACAAAAGAAAGGCCCATCATCACTATGTGGGCCTCATACAATGGCTTTGATGATCTCAATTCCTAAATTCAAGATTGGGTTTTGCCAGGGTGTAACTTGGGCTAGGTGGCAATCATGGATCTACATGTATCAACCACATGAAAATTAATTTAAGATGGGCTTATTTTGATTTGGGCTCGGGCTCATGAGATGATTTTGATGCTTGAGTGGGCCTCATTTAATCTTGGGCTTGGAGATGGGGATTTTAGTCTCATTGGAGCTTGAACTTACCTAACAACTCATTTGGGCAGAGCTTTGTTTATGTAAGTATCCAACTAGGCACACCTAAGTTGTAACTGTATGTTCCACTTTGTCCATCAGGAAGCCTGTTGGGTTGAATCTAATATGGGCCAAAGGGTATATCCCCAAGATCTAAATTTGGTTAAATAAAAAGTTTCCAGACTTTAAATATGGGTTTAACTTTTTAAAAATTGACAGCTTGGATCTAGTGTTACTGAATTCAAATTTGGACAGATATTTGATCAAATCCTTTTTCATTGCTAACACTAACTGTACCTCTTTCTTCCATGGTTTCCTTTATGTTTTTTTTTTCAATTTCTTAATCATTTCCTATTTCCAATGGTTAATGAAATATACCAATGCACCTTTTTTTTTCCTTTTACTATCCAACTGAACTATGACGATAGATTCACAAATACCAAATTGATTATGTTATTTTTGTGTATTGTCCATTGAAAAAGGCTTTTGTAGATTCTCACTCTTTCCTAAAACAAAAAAGCATTTCTTTTTTACATTTGTTGATGCATCTGCGTTATGCTCTTTTTACTCATACATGTGTACATCGTATATGTATATTCATAACAAATGTAATAAAAGCTTGCATTCGATGCGTGTGTGGCACCAAATAGGTGAGGTGATTTGCTCACACAGATAAAGTGCCCTTAATGTTGTAACTGATAGGATAACATACGTGCATTGACATTTGACTTGGAACACGGACTTAGTCTTGCTTTCATTGAGGTGATGTAAATCGTGAGGCTAACTGACTCATAAATGCCAAGTTGATTATGTTATTTTTGTGTATTTCCACTGAAAGGCTTTTGTAGATTCTCACTCTTTCTTGAAATGGAAAAGCATTTCTAACTTACAGTTGTTAGTGCATCAGCATTATGTTCTTTTTACTCATACATGCGTACACCGTATATGTATATTGGCAACAAACGTAATAAAAGCTTGCATTAGATGCTTATGTGGCAACATGCCTATTATGATAATAATCTAAAATGAACAATAAGAAAGGAGCGTAGGGAAAAGGAAGAATCAAAATCAACGTTTCGAAATAAATGCAAACCATAAAGACAAGAATCCAATCAATCCTGATGTCTCACCAACTTTAAGTGAAGGTCCAAGTGTATCATTGTATAGTTTAATTATGATCAAAAGATTGCAATAGTGAACCAAGACAATAAGCTCAAAAAAAAAAAAAAAAAATGCAAACCAAAATGTATCACATTCCAAATAATTATATAATTAGTCAGAGAAAGCATGTATGTGCATATCAAAATATGAATTAAGAGAAAACTAAAGGTTTAAGCAGATGCCTATGCATTTACGAAGGGAGTGAAATCTAGGGGTATAAAAGAGTTTTGTAAAAATATCAGCAAGTTGATGTTCAGTGACTATGTACTTTAAGGTAATAACTCTCTCCTCAATCAAATCATGAATAAAGTGATGTCAAATATCTATGTGCTTGGTTCTTGAATGTTATACGGGGCTCTTAGAGATGTCTATTGCACTTATATTGTTACAATAAACCAACGTAGTCTCATGTTCAATCCTATAATTCAGTAGTATTTGTTTCATTCATAATAGCTGCGCGCTACAATTTCCTGCACATATGTATTTTAGTTTTGCTATCGACAAAGAAGTTAAAGTCTTTATCCTACCATGCCAAGCAACCAAATTGTTGCTAGTAAAGAAACATCCTTTAGATGTACTTTTTTTTTTATCATCAACACATCTTGCCCAATTAGTGTCCGAATAACCAACAATGTTTGTGTTGGTGTCATGAGTAAACCAGACGCCATACTCTGATGTTCCACCGATATATTTCATTATTCTTTTTACAATGACAATATGAAATTCTTTTGGTTTAGATTGATATCGAGCAGTATTACCAACACTGAAGGCAATATTGAGTCTGCAGTAGTGAGATACAGCAAACTGTCTATGATGCTCTTGTAAAGAGTGTCATCCACATCTTTTCTATTTGAGTCTAAACTCAATTTTATAGTGGAGCTCATTGGAGTGGTAGAAATCTTGGATGAGTCCATCCCAAATTTTTTCAGTAAATTGCGAGCTTATTTGGTTTGGGAAACAAAAATTCCTGAAGAACTCTGCTTAATTTAAAGACCCAAAAAGAATGGCAATTCTCCCACCATACTCATTTCAAATTTCTTAGCCATAAAAGTGGAGAATTATTTAGACAACACTTCAAATGTTGACCAAAAAACAATGTCATTAACATACACCTCGGCTATAAGAATATTTTGCTTTTTAGTTTTAATGAACAGAGTTTTATCCACACTTCCTCTTGTAAAATCATTTTCTAGCAAAACCAATGTCAGCCTCTTATACCATGCACAGGGTGCTTGTTTTGATCCGTAGAGAGCTTTCTTTAATTTTAATATGTAATCAGGATATTAAGGATCCATGAAACCTTTGGGTTGTTCAACATAAACTTCTTCGTTTAATAATCTATTTAGAAAGGCACTCTTAACATCCATCTGCTATAACTTGATCTTCAAGAAGCACACGATGGCCAATAATATATGGATGGATTCAAGACGAGCCACCAGAGCAAAAGTCTTATTGAAATCTATGCCTTTAATTTGAGTGTATCCTTGTGCTACTAAATGGGCCTCGTTCCTTATCACTTGATCAAGCTCATCAGTTTTATTTATGAAAATCCACTTTGTACCGATGATGTTGGTGTGAGAAGGGCAACGAACAAGCTTCTGGACATCATGTTTTACAAACTGATCTAACGCTTCATGCATTGCATCAATCCACGAGTCATCATTAAGGGCCTCTTTAATATTACTAGGTTCTAAAATCGAAACATAGCAAAGAAAACTTACCTCGTCATGGATCTATTTCCTTGTTTTCAATGGCATTGTGACATCTCCAATGACCATGTCCAGGGGAAGATCTTTGATAAGTTGGCCTTTTTGGGATCTTGGATGAACAATTGCTTTGTTTTGAAATAAAGGATGATCAGACGTTAAGCTTGCAAAGGGTTTCAATATGGATCTAGCCTTGTCACTTTCAATATCAGACTCTGAGTTAGGAACGACAGCCTTAGTAGTAGGAGTCTTTGGCTCCTTTGGTTTTGGTTGAATATCGTGAGCCGCATCCTTCTTGACTTTCGCAGATGCATTTGCCTATTTAGACAAAGGTAAAAAAGTCATTCCTTCATCATCATTAGATAGGTAGTCAGGAGTTCCTGCATCATCAACCACAACATTACTTCAAATCATGACAAAATGATAATTTTAAACCATTAAATCTTAGGGCTATAGATCATAAGGTTAGGATTATCTTATAGACTCAAGATTTTGCATATAGTTAGGCATCATATGGATCTTCACATCGAATGGACTTCTCATCATGCATCTCAATGGGCCTTAACTAATAGGGGCGTTTTTTCAAAAAAATGTTCAGGCGTTGTGTAGCACTCTCCTATAATATATGTGTGGGTGTGTGTGTGTGTGTGTGGGCCACCTTTGTTTGGCTCAACATACTTATATATCACTTGCCTTCTTAGACTTAGGGAAATAACTTAAGTTAGCTTCAATTAAAGTGATATTTCTTAAGCATGATTAATTTATCATTATATGAAATATACAGTAATATCTTCTAAACATGTTTAATTTGGATAATGAGGTCAAAGTAAGTTTTGGTCCAATTTAATACATGAGGGTGGTGTGTGATATAAGTGGCTTTTAATAAGTAAAAATGAGCTCCACATGCATTAAATTAGGTGGCTAGCTATTGTCATCACCACATTAGCAGTACAATAATGCTATAGTGATATGAAATATTAACACAAAGCATTTACATGTTGATGTGTCAACACCATGATTGCCAAACATGGTGTTGACACATCAGCATGTAAATACTTTGTGTCAACATTTCATGTTACCATAACATTATTGTTAGCAGCGGCATATGATCATTTTACAAAAAATATAGGTTGGTTGGAAAAGATGTGAATAACTCATTACATTATTTAATGCCAAATAACTAGTAATGTCCAATAGGCTTGACATCTATAGAGGTTAATCCGCAAATTGCCCTAACATCTAGTGGAGTGTCGCCAACATAGGAGGTGAGTACCGGTTCAAGTTGAATAAGGAATATGAGCAAAACGATTATGAATAAGATATAGACTAATAATCAACTTCATCACTCATTGCCAGCGATATTGATCCTAGGGATTCAAATTGACATTTGAAGTTAAATACAGCGGATGCAACCATTGTTGTACAGCATTTGGTTTCGGTAGACACCTATTCCACATGTCCACATCTACTTCCCTTATATGCTTGTTTTTTCTCGTTACATTCTTCATCTTATTAGAAAACATTTGAGGTTGGCTAGCTATTAAAATGGAACATTATGCATTTGAGGAAAATGGAGGGGGTGCATCATGTCTAAGACAACTCTTTGGATGAAATGCCTACCAAAATTTGATTTGATGAGCCTTGCTTTCCATTTAATTAACAATAGTTCAAGATAAGGTCCAACGAAGAGCTTGTGGATGACCACACAGTAAAATCAAAATCTTTATGCAAGCGCACATTTGAAACTTTTCTAAATGCTGTCACTTAAACGAAATTTAGCATGCTCAAGCACAATCCAACTTAAAATGAAAAATTAAAACTTTGTGAATTCAATAGGCTAAAAGTGACTTTGTCATAATCAATTTTCCGAATTCTAGCAACCAAGTGGAGAACTCCTTTCTACCAAAAAAAAAAAAAAGTGGAGAACTCCAACACATGATCTCTCACCAAATATAAAATTTCACAATACTTGTAATATTCATCATAAACACCTCCAACAATTAGACCCTTAATTGATGGATATAAATCGATGAATGATGACCCAAATTCATGATCTTTCTTCGCTACCTCTTTTTGATACTTGAGTCCATTTACATAATCACAGGAGGAATAGCTACTCTTTTTGTTTTTTGATATCCCAGCCTTAATGGGGTTGGCACTCCTAGCTCTCTGGCGAGGGGGGACACCTTGGGTGAGGTTGGAGAGCCCTCTGTTGAGAAAGGAAGACCTCGAGTGAGATAGCAAGTTCTTGGATGAGGACACTCCTTTTGATACTTTTATTGGTGAGCCCTTATTTAACGCCTTTATCAATATAAAATAACATTGTATTCTACATTTTACTTTAATTTTTGTGGATCTATTCTATTGCTTACTTTGATGTTTTTATTCTTTTCACAAAGTAAAAAGGTTGAAAACTTGGATAAAATATGGTTAGAGTTAAAGAGTTACAAGCCAATTGTAAAACATCTAAGTTCTATCCAAATCAACTTAAAAATCTATCTTGTAGGAAAACCAAAAAAAAAAAAACAGAAAACCCACACACACACACACACACACACACACACACACACAAAAGGAGAAAAATCTAATTTATGTTACTCAAGTTTCTTTGTTTTGATGGGATATGATTCACAATTACAAAATAACCTTTAGGGCATGCTTGGCATGTTCATGGTAGGGAGGGGAATGCTTTGAACAGAGAATTTTTCCATTCTCCTAGATTCAACATATCCTCAAAGAGATTTTGTGAAGAGAGTTTTAAGTTTAGTAAATAGGGAGGATTTCTACCATATGTATGATATATGATCCAACGGTTATAGGTTTTTTCAAGTTTCTCAAAACTCATGAAAAATCAAGGGCTGAGCTTTCATCCTAAAGTTGTGGTTGTCTATTTAGAGAATTTGAATAGCTCAGATCTTGAAAATGTGGCCCACATAAATAAAAAATTAATATTTTAGGGTATAGACTTATTTGCAAATTTTTTCAAAACCATGAAGGATCAGTGGTTGAAATTTGACTTACTAGCCGTTTTGAACATTCTAATCATGATTAATGGTTCAAATCTTGATTTTATGACTCAAATGGAAGGTTTCCAAACTAGAAAATGGTACCCATATGTGAACGTGTTAGGTCCTTCAAGTGAAACATGCCGTTTTGTTTTGCCTTCTGATATTTGCAAGAGAAGATATGAAGAATCAACGACCAATATATTTTTAGTATTTTTCTCATGATTCATAATAAATCATACTTTCAAGTTTGGCCACCGAGCCGTTTTAAGCATTCTAAAGACAATGAATGGTTCGTATTTCACAAAATGGACCCACAAAAGTTTAGATAATGTGATCTACTGGTCTGAACTTTGTTCCAAATATCTGAAATTATATGAGAGATCAATGGCTGATATTTGACTTTTTAGCCATTTTGGACATTTTAAATATGATCAACGGTTTGGATCTTGGTTATGAGAGCCATAAGATAGGTTTCCAAAGTAAAAAAAATGTTAATACTAAGTTAAAGCCAAAAACATCGTAGCAACGCATTTCCCTTCTTTCGTTCATTCAGAAAGTCAGATGGGGGGATGCCTGACTGTCAAAATAATCAAAAGCATGGAACAATGGATTCTTTTTTGGTAATTTCCATAGAATGCCAAACGTGGTTTTCCGCAGGAGCTTAGAAAAGCGTGAGGAATCCTTGTACGCTACCTATTACCAAACGTGCCCTTGATCTGTTCAACTCTTTTTTTTTCTACTTGAAAACAAAGAGTGGTCCCACTAACATCAACCATTTATTTAAAAAGGAAAAAAACAATTTAAATTCATTCCTTCTCTTAGGAAAATTTAATGGGTCCTTTTTGTCATTGATACCTAAAAGATACCAGGTGGAAAGTTGATCCGGAGACCTTGTCTTTCATACCAATGCAATTATAAAATTTCCAATTTTCCCCCAACAAGGTAATAAATGTTAAATATATGTTTTCTATAGGACACGTGGCATGGAGCCATGTGAACAAGGTCCATGGAGGGTGATTGTAAACCATTAAAAGTGTCTTTATTACCTAATTGCTTTTATTGTTTCTGATTGGACAGCATACAATGATTAATAAGTTGATTTTTAAATAAATATCAAATTTAGAATTACCTTATACATGGTAAGTTTGGTGGAGCCAACCGCCTGATACCTGTCATCTTAAAAACGAGTCATTGTCTGAGGCATTGACTCCATTTTTGTTTTTCAAATTTTTTTGGTAAAAAGGGAATTTCATAAAAGTAAATGGCAGGAGAGGAAAACAAATTAAAGCTTTAGCAATTAGACCATTAAGAGGAAACACTAAGTCCAAAAAAACAGAGCACTCAACATTGGCTCCTTTAGCAAAGCTAAACTGAGCTATACCTCTGCATGAAACTTTCTAGGGATAAAGTTGAACTCAAATCTATCCAAGTTTCTAAACTCCTTATTGGTATCCAAAATAGCAGACTTAATAGACCATTCTCGTCACCCTTCATAGATTTGATCACTATGCACATCAAAGAAAATATGAATTCTATAGTAGCCTTTGCTTCTTGCTTTATTACCGCGAGCAAGATCACTCTCCCTTTTTTGCTTCTTTGGAAGAGAAGAGTTTGGGCCTTTTAAATTCTCTGGTACTAGGAAAATTTTCACTGATCACCCTAGTGAAGCCGAATATTGATTTATCACTAGATGTTGTGACAGCAACATTTGTAAACATAGGCATAATGTCTCTCAAATGCTTCATCTTTCGGTCTGTCATCGGGCTTTTGTTCTTATGAATAATATTTTCCTCCTCCTTTGGAAGAGTTCAACATCAATTGGCATATTGATTTATGATCCTATCAGGCCAATTACTTATGGACCAAAAAATGAGAGGTTTCTTGAAAAAAGGCCCCCATAATCTCCTACAACCTGAAGAAAGGCTCTTGTATTTTTTATTTTTACAAAATAGCCATTGGTTTGACTTCGTAATATGTGACTATTGGTTTTTCAGATAAATGACAGAAATACGCTTTATTTAATCAGCAAATCTAACTGGCTCAAATTACTTTTAATTTTTTTTGGTAAATTAGCAAATTACTTTTAATTGAGTTCACATGAAAGCAAGATTGTTAAGGGAGGCATGGTGCTGTTAAGGTGTGGATGTACATTAGGAAAATATGTAACATCAAGCTATTCAAATAATTGTAGGTCCACAAAGTTTAAGGGGCAAAATTAGTTTTTTTTTTATCTTTTAACTCAATAGATAAGTCATTTGAGTTTTTCTTAAGGGTTAGTCGGTAAAAAAAAAAGAATAAAACTGTTTAATTACTTTTTGTACAATTGAAATGTTAGTTAATGGGGTTTTCAGTACAAACACACAATATAGGGTCTTTTACAAAGTTGTTTGAAAATATAGGATCATTTTTTGTAAAAAACTCAAAATAAATTTTTTTGTTGCATCATATGTGGAAAAATCTTAGGTTGAGGGAGTGAAACTCTATGCAAGGTCCATTGTTGAAAATTTGAGCTGCGCAGAATAATCTCTCATCTTGTTTATGTGGCATCCCATAATTTACTCCAATAGCGTTCAGTAGCTCTATAAGATTGGTTGCTTGATTGAAAAAGTGATACCACAATCTCTTTTCTTATTTATTAATTATAATTTTATCACACTCTCATTTTTATGGTAGGATCAACTACTATTGATAAAATTTGAGGATATCTCGTACACCGGGTGAACATTAATTTACAGCGGTTGGATGTATAGTATGTGGGGTCCACATTGCAATGCACCCCTCGATATAAAAAAAAGTCAAAAGCCACATTTGATACGAACTCAGGACTCATTAAGAACATTTTCATCATGGAGAGTGGAAGAAATTTCAAGATCTATCTGGAAGCAGGAGTCGCCACTCATCTTGATGTTTCAAGCGATAAGAATGATGTGGCGTTTTCTCTCCTTTTCCTGTCAAATAAGAAGAAAATGTTTTGTGAAGGGCAAACCCAAATACTCCAATCCAGATCCCCAAAAAAGTCAAAATTTTTGTGAGAAGCCCATGTAAATTCTGAAAATTAATATATATATTTTACATTTACCCCTCTTCCAACATTTTTTTTTACATAGAGCCCCAATAAAAATTTCCTCAGTCTGCCCTCGTGTGAAGAACAACAAGAAGAAGAGGAAAATATTGTAGGACTTCCACGTCACATGTACTCCAGTTGCTGATTTAGTTTGTTTCTTACAGAGCATGTGAGCCCCACCTGAAGGCACAACATGACCTAAATTAAGAAAACAATCCAAATTTGAAACAGAAACTACATTGCTAACCGTGGAGAACAAGCAGTATCCTAGTTAGTTGAATACCTCATTTTGTATCATCTAATTGTATAGAATTTGATCTCTGTGGGTGAGTAGGCTTTATTAGATTTAACCATAATCACAGAAACTCTTTGACGGATCTCTCATTTGTGAGATTATTATTTGGCTCTCTCATCACTTGCACACAATAAAGAAAAGTAGAAATGAGTTGTAAACCCTGCGCACTAAGGCTTATTGTTTTTCTATACGCTCAACGTATGATGGAGACAAATATGCGTGTAATTTATGTATTTTATTATTCAGATCTCATTCGTTAAAGATGATCCTATGTATTATACTTAAGAAAATACTACCAAACTGAATGTTATCTACGTGGTCCCCACCTTTTGCTTTGATTTAACTCAGTTATTCACACCGTCTTGTATATGCACTTATTCTCACTTCGATTAGAGTTGTGTGCATTATTTTTTTTACTTATATAAATTATATAATTATGCTTTGATATTAGTATTTTTGGAGTAAAGTGTAAATTAGTAGGAGTTTGGCCATGGACCAAGTCCTTCAAAGTTGACTTCAGTGGTGCACATGCCACATGCATGCCTCACACGTGACCGTACATACAAATCATGCGTGGCACATGATATGGTTGGTGGTTTTGCACTTGGTAGCTTCAGAGAGTACAAAGTAATGAAGCACATGTCCATGTGGGTGTAAAGATGGCATGAGAACGATGTTAAGGATGGCCTTTCGATAATTTTACCAAAGGAAGCCTTATATTTGATAGGGAAAGTATATGGAATTTTAACATAATTTGGATCTAGATTCTATCTTTATGTGTATAAGTAAACTATGTTTTTGTATTCGTATTTATGCATGTTCGACTCAAACATCTTGCTACCTTGTGTTAAACGAAATATGTTTTGAGAGCTTACCATTGGCATCAATTAGTGCTTGTGCAGGTACTCATGTCAAAGTGTGGAGCCCATCTGGGATTGATTACTCCATAGCCCTAATCCTAATCGTTGGAAGATTTTGGTTAAGATTCAACTAAGTGTATAGCTTAAGAATCCTTGTTTTAGCCAAAGGCAATTGAATTGATTGAATTGGGCAAGGAGGCTCTTCATAAGGGGTGGACCTAGGTACATGGGCCTGGTGGTGAAGCGCCCACTCAGACCTTGAAAAAGGTCAAAAAATTTAAGAATCTCATTCTCAAATGTGAAATTTTTTTTTTAATAATCGCCTCTTTTTTCAATATTTTTTTTTTTACATAAAGCCCTCTCAAGTTAAAATTTTCAAATCTGCCTCTGCCCTCCATAACTCTATGATCACCTTGATTCCGAATGCTGGGATCATAGAAAGTCAATGACAAATGACGAACGCATCTAGAACTAGCAATATGTGACCATTTAAGTCGCCACAGGAGCCTAATGACTCATAATGACAAAGTCAAATACAAATATTGATACTATGGAAAGTTGTTGGAGACCCTAAACATATAACCTAGGTCATGAAAATTCCATGATTGTCAAAATATCGAAGGTACAGTCCTAAAATACGAGTTGTTGGAGGTTCTCTCTCCCGCATCCGTCTTTGAAGCTTCATTTACAGAGGTTGAATTTTATTTTCATTATAAAAGTCGAAGTTCTATAAAGAATTAGTTGGATTGCTGTTTCAAGATCGTCACTTGTATAATGACCAGTTACTTTGGAGTCTTAACTATATACCTAAGCTCCTCTTCTTGGCACAAAATTGAAACTGAATATTGGACTTTAAGTTCATTCTAGGAGGGATAGTTCTCATTTGAATATTCATGGGTTGAATTGTGGGTATGCCATTTTTTTTCGCTTGCCCTGGCCTTTTTTCCCTATGTGCTTCTTTTTCACTTAGGTGGACTATTTTCTCTTGTGTGTAGGGACTCTATTGGATCCCAACCCCCTTCACTGAGTACTGTAAAAAGAAGAAAAGGTTTCTTCCCAGGTTCTTCCAATGAAGACCTGTCACATTTGAATGGACTGAATTCTAATATACAAGTGAAGTTCCTACCACTAAACCAGTTCAGATCTTTAATTGGATCCCTCCATTATTTTTGTGTTTCACATGACTAACATATAAGCCACGAGTGGTTCACATCGCCTGATCATTATCCTACTTAAGCGTGAAAATTGCCATGAGTGTAAGAGTACCAAAATGAAAAACTTCCTTGAGGTAGTGCAGTTCATACACATTCACATGGCACACCAATAGAGCTGAGGTCATACATCCAATTTGCAGCCACAGTTGCAATGTCAACTAACCTTACTTTGAAACAAGGTTAAGTAATCTATAAATGCACTTACTTTGATATAAACTATAGAGTGCATGGCCAGGCGGCCAAGATACAACTTATTTCAATCTTTAAACGGTCACTATCATCTGATGATCACCGACAAGTACTACAGCTAATTAAGAGGTGCTCGTTCAATGTTGAGCAGTTCCTATTGTTGGATATGAAGTTATCTTAGGTATTTATATGATACACTCACTACCCTCATGAATTGACATAACCCCAACTCATCCAACTGTTAATTAATAGTGGATTTCAAAGAATATTAAACTTGAGGGCCACAGATTAAGAGCTTACGATGATGCAATGGAGTTGAAGTTTTGCATACATGTATGTCTCATTTAGATCTAGGCCTCTCACCCATGTGGCCTCAGTTAGGCCCCACAAGGGAGTTCCATGAAAGATTCGTAAAATTTAAGAGAGAATCTTCATATATTTTTACAAGTTTCTATCATGAGTCTGTAAGATTTTAGGAAATTTAATATACATTAGAACCTTTTTCATCCGTAGCTGCATTTCCCTGATTTCGTAAGTAGATACCCAAACTGGTTTTTAGTGAACAGAGGAAGTTTCCCAGAAGAAAGGCCAGGCGTCTACATTTTAGTCATGGTCAAGCATCAACATGGGTTCTGTGCCAGCGAAAAGTTGAATATATTCGTCAATATCATGAAAAACACAGTTGAAGATTTCCCTCGACCTTTCCCAATCAGGATTTGCTTTTATGCTGAAGAAAATTCAGAAGAAAGAAAACGCGTGGACTCTTTCTAGGTTCTGCTAAAACAAGTGGGCAAATGAGTAGAGAAAACAGAATGTTACAGATGAAGTGGCCATGAACCGAGCCAAATCAGCGATCAATGCTAAAGAGGACCACTTTGGAGTTGCATCAGTGGGGGGATTGGATTGGAAAATAAATCTTCCAGGTTCAAGATTTAAACAACTCAAAATCAATGTGGGAGCAACGTTTGTTAGCATATAATTGAATTCCTAAGAATTCAAATGGGCTGCGACCGAAGATGAGTGCAATAGGTGAAAAAAATATAGTAAAGACGTAAATTAGACTTACGTTTCTAGGATTTGAATTACTAAGATGATAAAGGTATTCATTTTTCATTTCCTCTTAAATCATTATTAGAAAGGAAAAAATATTGGCTGTTTATAAATGTTCACCTTCTTGTCTTCAATTTCAATTACATTTAGAGTCTGTTTGTGCGGATCCACTAGGTTTCGCTTCCCGATCTAAGGGGGTGGGAAGAAAGGATCCACCAGTGATGAAAACTAGTATAAAAAGATGGATTTCTACCCGTTTTTATCTCTACACCAAACGGTAGAAAAAGGTGCCGGAAATGCATCGGAACTTTTAGCGCCCTGTCTACCTTAGTTTTATGCAGAAAAGCTTGTTGCACGAACAGCTCCTTAAGGATATCTTTCTTAGAATTTGGAGGAATTCAATTCATGAATCAAAAGAATGGCTCCTAAGCATAATTGATAATTCCACTCTAATTAAAGCTATTCTCACCATAAATTAATTATATTTGAAAATAAAATTGGGGAAAAAGAGATTCAACCCACTGGTTCCAGAGAGGAACTAACTGGTATGGTAAAGTGGAATTTCATTTATAGGTGGGCAGTTAGTAATTTATTATATCTGGGTCCATTGATGGATTCACATATTGAGACTTGGTATTCTGCGAGGATAAATATATTTCTCTTATTTCTCTGGAACTCCAGATCTGCGTTTGAGCAAGAGGGAGATGCGAAATGAAATTGTGGTAAAGTGGTTACTCGGCACCGGTGGCCCAACATGCATGTATTTTTTTTTCTTGTTGTTTTTCTCAGCCAATGGGGTTGGGATAAGGAGAGAGATGAAACACGTGGAAAAAAAAGCCTATACACGCGGGTGGGAAAAAACACTCTCCGAACATGAGAGCAAAAGCTTGCACATATAGAAAATGTTGCATGTCCTGTCTTTAGACTTTAGATAGTGAGGTGAGAAAATGTAACATATCCTCTCTTCGGATCTTAGATATTGAGGTGAGAACTAGGGCTCTTTATCATTAGGGTAAAGAGCCATTCTCAATGACAAATTCATGTCATCGTGTCCAGTGGAGTGAAGTTTGTTAAAGTGAGGAATATCGAGTATATAAGGTGCGAACCGTTTTTAATTCATTTAAGTGGACCGATACATGATGATGATGGAACAAGCTAATAAGAAATCACTGCCGTGGGGCCACTTAATCCAATGGCGGCTATATGTTTGTTTTTCTCATAGATTTATATCATTTATGACAAAGTAAATTGAGCATTCCTACATAAAGCTATAGAAGTGTTTGTTTTATGTAATTAAATTCACTACATCAAATTTCGTAAAAACAAACAATTATTGGCCGTCGTTTTTGTTTTTCGTGTGGTGTTTCCATCAGGCCGTTGTTTTTTACATCTTAGGTCTATCGTTTTTTTTTTGTTGTTGTGAATTTTTTCTATGGCGATAGGCTGTTGTTTTTTCAAAAAAAAAAATGACTTCAAAAAATACGATAGCATGTGGTTGCCGGTTTCCATAGAAAAACGAAGGCCCAGGGCATCATTTTTCATAGATTTTGATGTTGTGATTCCTAAGATTAAAATTTAAAAATGAAGAACAAAGATGAGTATTTCGAAGAGACAATCAAATAACCTCTCCTTTAATAGAAATTTATCTTGCGAACGTAAGATATAGGATCCAAGCATCACCCTAGAAATTCAACATGCAGGAAAATGAACGTCTCATCTACATCTTCAACTTACTTCTTCACTAATCACCTTTGTAATAATCATTTGGTAGGGCTTAATTTACAATGAATTTTTATGTAATCCATACTAACGTATTTTATACAAACAAACAAACATGCAAGGCTTAAGGCCAAAGTTTTTGATTAAGTGTACTCAAAGATTGCTACCAAGCCCAATAATGACATAAGTGAGGATTTCGTCTTTGAAGAAGAAAAGAGAAACATGTAAACTCTTGAAGTGTCTCCGCTCAAATAATGGGAGAGAGTACACATCAAACCAGTTCAGAAGCTATTGCTTGAAGCATGGCATTCGACATGAAAAGACAGTTTCTGGTACTCCACAGCACAATGGTATGGCAGAAAGAATGAACCGCACTATTTTTGAGAAGATGAGATGCATGATAAGATTAGCACGGTTGCCTAAGTCATTCTGGGGTGAAGCCATTCTGACTGCCGTTTATTTGATTAACAGATCTTTCTCAGTTCCTTTGAATTATGATCTTCCAGAGTGAAGATGGACAGGTAAAAATGTTTCCTATTCACACTTGAAGGTGTTTGGGTGTAAAGCGTTTGCACATGTACCAAAGGAGCAGCGTTCCAAGTTGGACGACAAGGCAGTGAGTTGCATCTTTCTTGGCTATGATGGAGATGAGTTTGGCTACAGATTATGGGATCCAACGAAGAGGAAACTTATTAGAAGTAGGGATGTGATTTTCCATGAAGACTAGTTCTTTGGAGATATTGAGAAGATTGAAAATTCTTCTGAGAAAGTTGATGGAGTGGTTGATCTCACACCGACTCATTTCCGGTGCAGACTACAGGTGGAGATGGTGGACAAAACGATCCGGATCGGGATGAGGCACAGGGGTTGCCAGATGATGAGGGTGTTGAGCAGAGGGAGCTGCAGTCTCCTTGGTTGGAAACCACGGAACCTCAAGTTAGGAGGTCTACACGAGAGCGTCAACCATCAACTAGGTATCTGTATCCGAATATGTTTTGCTTATTGATGAGGGAGAGCGAGATAGTTTCGGAGAAGCAATGACTCATGCTGATAAATATGAGTGGATGAAGACTATGCGGGATGAGATGAGTTCTTTGAAGAAGAACAAGACATATGAGCTGGTGCAACTTCTTAAAGATAGGAATGTTCTGAAAAATAAATGGGTGTTCAAGCTGAAAAAGGATGAGAATGGAAAATTGGTGAAGCACAAAGCACGGTTAGTGGTAAAAGGCTTCGCACAGACGAAAGATATTGACTTCAGTGATGTTTTCTCTCTTGTTGTGAAAATGACTTCTGTTAGAATCGTCTTGGGTCTAGCCGCCAGCATGAACCTTGAGCTTAAACAGATGGACGTGAAGACCGCGTTTCTTCACGGTGACTTGAAAGAAGAGATCTACATGACTCAGTTAGAGGGGTTTGAGGTAGAAGGAAAAGAACAGATGGTTTGCAAGTTGAAGAAGAGTCTTTACGGGCTGAAGCAAGCACCGAGACAGTGGTACAAGAATTTGATTCATTTATGTTGAGTCATGAGTACCGGAGGACAGCTGCAGATCATTGTGTCTATGTTCATCAATTTATCGATGGCAGGTTCATCATCCTTCTTTTTTGTATGTAGATGATATGTTGATAGTTGGATAGAATAGCAAGTTGATTGGCAAGTTAAAAGAGGAGATGTCAAAGTCGTTTGACATGAAAGACTTGGGTCCCGCATGAATGATATTAGGCATGCAAATACGTCGTGATAGGAGTCCAAGCAACTGTGGTTGTCACAGGAGAAATATTTTGAACGAGTTCTCGAGGGGTTTAACATGAAGAATGTTAAGCCAGTTAGCATACTTCTAGCCAGTCACTTCAAACTAAGCAAGCGCTTGTGTCCTACTATAGATGATGAAAAGGAATGGATGGCATGTGTTCCTTACTTCTCTGCTGTGGGGAGTCTCATGTATGCCATAGTTTATACACGGCCAGACATTGCTCATGCTGTGAGTTTAGTGAGTAGATTTTTCACAAACCTTAGAAAAGAGCATTGGGAAGCAGTGAAGTGGATCTTTAGGTATTTGAGAGGTACTTCCAAGGTGTGCTTGTGTTTCGGAGGCTCAAAACCAGTCATGGAAGGTTATACTGATGCTGATTTTGGAGGGGATCTTGATCGTCGTTTGTCGACTTCTGGTTATTTATTTACTTTCGTAGGGGGAGCTATCTCCTGGCAATCGAAGTTACAGAAGTGTACAGCACAGTCTACAACTGAAGCGGAATACATTGCTGCTAACGAAACAGGGATAGAGATGCTTTGTTTGAAAAGACTCTTTCAAGAACTAGGTTTGAAGCAAGAAGAATATGTAGTTTACTGTGATAGTTAGAGTGCTATGAATTTCAGTGAGAATGCTACATATCATGGTCGCATGAAGCACGTTGATATCAAATACCATTGGATTCATGAGGTGATTGAGAAGAACTTCATGAGGCTTGAAAAGATTCATTCGGACAAGAATCCCTCGGATATGATGACCAAGGTTGTGTCTAAGGGAAAGCTGGAGCTGTGTTCAGAGTTGGCAGGGCTGAACTCCCAGTAAGGGGTTCCAGGCATCTTCCCCATGGTCTAGAGGGGGAGATTGTTTGCCATGTGGGTCTAGACCATTAGTGGGTTCTGTATTTGGGGTAGTTTCCCTAATGATGTTCGGAATTTCCTGTTTTGTCAAACAGTAGTTTTCTAATAGATTAGGACTTTCCTTTTTTCTAAGATAGAGTTCTTGGGGGACAATGATGTAATGATTATATATATATATGATGTAATCTGTAACCCTAGAGAGAGGCTGAAAGAGTGGCTGAGATTTCAAGGCTGTGGTTTCACAGATTAGAGGAGAACCTAGTGGAAATTGGTTTCACGTGGACGTAGGCATCTTTGCCAAACCACGTAAATCGCTTGTCTTCTTGTGTGATTGATTGTTGATCTTGTTGCCTTTGCACACACGGGCACAACAGTTGTTAATGTTGTTTTGAACCTGATGTGGCCTCCAAAAAGTTTTGGCTGACTCAGAATTTTGAAAAAACTTTTCAGAATTACTTTTCGGGGAAATATATATAAAAATTATGTATATATGGTAAAAAAATAAAACATTAATTATGGATTTTATCATTCTAATAAAATTTTCAGAGTTACATTTTGGGGAAATATAAGAAATACAATTGTACATAAGTATTCCTTTTTTTCATATATCTTTTTGTCTTTTGCACATGAGCATTTTTAATTGTACAAATGTCCCTCACCCTATGGTAATGGAAGGATGCATACTAATATTTTTCTATATATATAAAAAAAAGTGAAAAAAAATTATATCAAAAATCATTTCAGCCGAAATATCAAATTTTGGCTGAAATTTAAATTTGTGATGAAATGGACTGAAATTCTAAATGAGAAATTTTGTGTTAAATTTTATTTCAACCACTTGATTTAAATGAAAAATTCCGACCATTCCAACGGAAATGATATGAAATTGATAAGTATATTTCATATGCCAATATAGTTTGAAAAGAATGATAATTATAATTAAAATCACTCTCGTCATTAATCATCAGTTCAAACTTACAATGGAACGGACTTCTACTAAAATAGAATTCGAAGATGCATTACTATATGAGATGCTCTTCATTTTAAACTTTTTGCATGTGGGCCGTATGGCTGTGTTCCGCTCATCCTACTCATAAAACGTGCAGGAGACACGCATGGGATCTGGAGTCTGGACTCCCGGAAGTTGCGGGCAGTAGATAGAATAAGAATCTCAAATGAGGCCTTCAAATTATGCGCAGTTTCTACAAACGATTGTGTGTTCTCACTAGGATATGGCAGCAGTGATTTGGTATCCTGGTGGAGCACAATACTCTGTACTCCACTGGATCCTATCCCAGCTCGTTTATCCAAGAGGCAGTTCAATTACTTGGGTTGTGCAGAGCGCCCGCCCCAGGTTTTAAGCCTCTGATTCTAACAACTTGCATGGAATTTGAATTTAGTAAGGAACCTCTCACGGTGATTGTAGAGAGACTGTATCATCAAACAGACTGCGCAAATGGTGACGTAGGAAGACCCCATGAGGGATTTCATTAGAGGTTCCATACTCACTAACATGATTCTTCTGTGGGGCCCCTTCAGCTTGCATACAATTGGAATAGTTTGCATTTATTGCATATATTAGTCTCACAGGTTGTACTGCGCACACATTAGGATGTGAAGTGTAAGCATATTGAGTCCATTATGATTTGCTCTATTTTATAGTTTGGAGCCCACACCTAATTAGATTCATACCTGAATTATCAACCAAGATGAGCCCATTGTGGTCATCACCACCACCGTTATCATGAAAATTAAACCTAATCTAATTTATCTATGTCAGCTCATTATATCTTCTAGGGTGATCTTACTCCATTGAGTTTTGAAACTGGCTAAAGGGTTTTACTCTAAAACTCCTACTTAAAAATAAAACCTCACAGACATGAGCACATATTTCTTTCTTTCTTTTTTTTTTCTTAAGCTTTACCGTCTCGAATGGAAACATCTACCTATAAGAATGGAGTTTCAGTGCTACTGCCAATGCAAGGAGCCCGTGACATGGTTTTCATGCATTGGGTGACCATGTATTGTCAATGTTCTTATCTTTTAGATGGAAACAACGACAATATATATACATGTCTACCATGGAATCACACAGCAATATCCAAAAGGCATAAGAAAAATTCAGATGCTATTGCCAATGTAGTGATTGAACCAGGTACTATAGAATATTTTTGGGAGATACTTACAAAAAGCTATATTAGAAGGATTCCAAGCATACGTAAGAGTTTTAAATTTACAAACAGGATGACATGATTGGATTATATGTAGACATGGAGCACTAATAGCGCATTGTCACCATATCACACGGCTTATTAAATCACCGCCATTCCTTTGTGGGCCACATGGCTCATTAAATCTGTTTAGATGTTGACACTTGGCATGCCTATGCGAGGACAAAAGAAAAGTGGATTCGGCTTGTGGGCATGCGCATCCCTATGCATTACAGTCAGTTTTAAATTATTTATTTATTTATATATCTATTCTTATTTGATAATCCACTCAACAACTTCATGTGTTACAATTATCGGTCTCACGCTATGACAAAAACGAAAGATTGCGTTAGATAGGTTGACGATTGATTACATAAAATTTTATTACAAATTGATGATTAGAGAATTTAGCTCAAAATATATCGAAATGTAAAAATAAAATTTTTATAACTGACTGAATATATATAGTTTGAACAAAGCGTTGATAATGATGATAGGAATAAGTAATTTACTTCCCTCAAATCCACAACCTCAAAGTTACAAAGGTGAGTGCTAGGAGATGTATTTTTTTTAATTATATAAGCTCATTTTGAAATGTGTCTTATTTTAAAATAATAAAGAGAACAGCAGTTTTTGTCTCGTTTTTCATTGTGCAATACATACCATCTCTAGAAAGGAAATAAGTGGGTGAAATGTATCAAAGATGTACCATTTTACCTTACAACATTTGTACTGGAATGTGCCTATGTTGATGTAATTGCAAAGGTTCATTTCCATGTAGCTTTCAGGCATTTGATAATAGATGGGTGTTTAACTCAGTAGTTGTTGTCCAAATACATGCATCTGCATCTTCTTATAGCACGTGAAATGTAATTTTACCATTTCTCTCCGAATGTGCTAATTTTTATGCAATGCGATGTACAAGGGTGCGCTTCCCTGAGAATCCATGTGGCTCACTGCGCAATGTTAGGTTAACTTCATATAATTCTACTTGGCCACTTTATGTTAGGTTAACAATCAAGATTAACCCAAATCTAAGTGAGAACGTCCTTGGGCCTGTTTGGATGGCAGGCTAGATGGAGAAATGGCTGGGCCAACTTTGGAAGAGAATGGGTCCAAGAATAAGCCCATTTCCTGTAAATACAAGCTTGAGCTTCTACTTTGAAGCCCAATAGTTTGGCCTAGCCTAACACAATTTATGCTATTCCAATGCTAAAGTTGTTTGGGAACTAAAAAAGCAAAAGAATTAACTTATTAAGTTTTCCTGGCACAAGAACAATGAGGATCAATCTCCTGCTGTAGCTTGATGGTAAGGACTTGTGAGTGAGTGTGGGTGTATTGGTATTTACCTTAAAAGAAGTACTAAAATAATATTAGAGAAAATAGCACATAGACATTCATGTGGTTCCACTATGTTTACTTAAAATATTGGTGACCTTGAACCCACTTGGTTTGGGCCCACTTAGATAACATTTGTTTGGTATGTCGCTCTTTTCCAACAAAACCATTAAAAAAAAAATCACATGCAATTGAAGTAGGTGAAAGGTATAATCATGTGTCAAATTTTATTTTTCAAAACTCTAGCCCCTTTAGACATTTAGATAAATAAAGGTTGGAAATAGAGGATCCCAAACATAAGCTAATGCAACTATATAATGTAATTTATTCATTACTATCCGACCACTAAAATGCAATGCTTTTATGCCCCAGCCATTCCTTGTCAAGCCAATGTCTGTCAGCATTCATGATCCTAAATTCGTTGATAGTGGATCACAACAGGTCATCCCAAGCTGAAGTTTTGGGTCCAAATTGGACCCTCATCGATTTGGATTAATTATTTTATTCTGAACAAGCCAAAGGTAGGCTAATTTTTTCTTTTTCACAAAAATGTTAAATCGGTTTTATGAAAATGCCAAAAAGAAAAAAAAAAGAAAAAGAAAAAAAAAAGAAAAAACGGAAAAAGATTGGTGTAACCACCATTTCAGGTGGTTGAATAAAGTCTTGGGAAAGTATAAGTAGCTGGATGTAAAAACCAATAAGCACAGGAAGTTTTTGTTTTTGGGGGTCCGAGGCACAGGAAGTTGTTTGTAGACAATAGGAAAGGATGTCGGTTATAAGTAAATTTCCCTTTTTTTTTATTCTCTTTTTCTTTTAAATTTAAAACTAACCACACATGTAAATGGAGACATTAAAAAGGAACATAAGTATGTAAGAGACTAGTGTAATGATGGAGACATTAAAGCAAGAACTCTCTATCCAAAAAATTAAAAGGACTATTGGATGAATATTTACCGCGATAACCAATAAATCCCAAAGCTGCTTTGGAAGAATCTTTGTAATTGGCTAATTCATAAATCGGAAAAAACTTGAGTCCAAGAATTTGTATTTCATAATCTTAAGTATGGACCATTGGCGTTGCAAAACTGCTAAACTGAAGAAATCAGAATTCACAGCACATACTCGAGTGGATATGTTCACAGGCTCGAGCGGGTTAAACAGAGACGACTGCACTCAAGTTCATGAAAAACGTGCTCAAGCCTAACTAGACAGATAGCAGATAATTGGATGTGCATAACAAGTACGTGCTCGAGCGTGCAAGCGGCAGAAGCCTAGCGAACTGCATAGATTTCTTTCCTAATTGTGACAGAATTTCTTATTTTACTTGAATTTGGATTTTAACCCGAAGGCATGACTTGTGGGGTATAAAAATAGGGTTCCTCTCAACCCTAAGAACAACATTGCACATAAAGTTCTCCAAGTTATGAATTAAGATTGCCATTAGAGAGAATATCTAAAACTTCCATGAGAGATTGGCTGAAGGCTTCAAGTTCTAAAGTTGATGCTTTTATTTTTTCGTAGGAGATTTGTAGCCTCTACATCTTTGTAGAAGTTTGTTCTTTTGTTGAAAATAATAGTTTGTTGTGGAGATTAAGGCACTAATAACGGGGCATTAAGGGACTATGTGTTGTGGACATCTTGATGGGTTGGTGAAGCCTGATCTGGGCATATTTAATAATTATTGGGGTAAATATGTAATCTGTCGGCTTAATATGGACCCTTTGTTATAAGGCCAGATCCGACGGTTGTATATGCTCAGGATATTATTACTTAGGGCTTCTGTATTATTCTGAGTAGTGTGAGAAAGAGAGAGGGTTATTGTGTTGTAGAGAAGAGCCCTAGAGAGAGTTCTGTACTCTTGTAATCACAAGAAGAGGTTTGTTTTTCTTGTGGGAGATCTCCAGCAATAGTGAACAGGTTTGAATCTCCGTGGTCGTAGCCCACATCGGGTGAACTACGTAAATCTCGTATCTATTGTGTGATTGTGTGCTTCTTTTTATCTTCTTTCTCTTCCAACAACTGGTATCAGAGTGAAGGTTGTTCAGATCTCAAAGTTGATTACTGTAGTTGTGATCGACGATGTTTGGGATTGGATCCTTGTGGTTGGATCTCTGTTCTCGTGAAACAGAGGGGGAGATCTGAGTTGTCTAAGCCACAGTCAAAGGAGAGGGAAGATTTGGGAGATCACTGCTCTTTTTGTTTTCGCGGCTGGTCCGTTGCCGCTGTGCACGGAGAAGACAAATATCACTGCCTCCATCGTTGGATCTGGTCTCTCCGTCATCAAAGCTCGCTGCACCGCTTCTGCTTGGACGGGTTAGACGAAGAAGAGGTTAAAGAGGGCTGCTGTCTACAGTTGCTTCGCCAAGCCGCCATGCCCTGATCGCTTTTCCTTCGTCAGTTGCCACCACTCGCCGCACCGCCGGAGTTGTTGCCTGCCGTTGTCAAATCAGTCGACGTCACCATGTGTCACCGTTTTGCGGGTGCCACATCCGAGGAAGAAGGGGGGCTCGGTGTAGGGTTTCTGGTTATAGAAACCGGAAACCAAAAAAGGAAAAAGAAGATCCGTTTAGGCTAGGTACAGGTTAAGTTAGGTTGGTTAAGCCCCAACCCGTGGAGCCCAGTAAAGTTCAAGTAGGCTGCGGTTGGTTCCAGGTCAGGTCCAGTGCAAGTCAGGTCAGGTCGGACCTGACCCATTCCACAGAGCCCAATTACCAGCAGCTCAGGTTCAGGTCGGGTCGGGTCAGCTCAAGTCGACCCAACTCACGGTCAAGCCCAGCGAGCAGATTTCAGTTCGATCCCGGGTCAGGTGAACCTAACCCGAGTCTATTTCAGAAGCCAAGCAGAACAGCAAGGCAGTGATGTCAGCATCAATCAACAGGCAGGTTTGACTAGATTCAACTGTCATAATTCTTTTGCAAATTTTGAGGTCATCTAGACTCGTAGTGACGGACTCGTCAGCATTCGAATTGTGCTCCGTTTTTTTCTATGCACTCGTAGTGACGAGATTTACGAGATAGACGGAACAAATTGACTATTTGATTGACAGAAAAATAATTAAGCAAATAGAGCTTTAGTTTAAGTGGGAGAAATGATGGACGACACAAAACAAACATTGAAAATTTTAATGGCCAAAATTTCGCATTCTGGAAGATGCAGATAGAGGATCTTCTTTATCAGAAGAATTTTTACTTGCCACTTAGAGGAAAAGCCAAAAAGCCTGCGATTATGTCAGATCCAGAATGGGAGGTATTTGACAGAAAAGCTTTAGGTACGATCAAACTCTCTTTAACAAAATCTTTTGCATTCAATATTTCAAAAGACGAAACCACTGAAGATGTTATGGTTGCCCTTTCACAAATGTATGAAAAACTATCTGCTTCAAACAAAGTATATTTGATGAAAATATTGTTTAACATGAAGATGGCTGAAGGTGGGATTGTCGCTGAACACATAAATGAGTTCAACACAGTCATAAGCTAGTTGTCATCGGTAAAAATACAATTTGATGATGAGATTTGGGCACTATTACTGTTGTCTTTTTTACCAGATAGTTGAAGTGGTATGATTACTTCACTGAGTAATTCATTATGATCAAGTAAATTAAAGTTTGATGATGTTGTAAGTGCTATTATCGATGAAGAACTTCACAGAAAATCCTCAGGTGAATCATCAGGAAGTGCATTGAATGTGGAAAACAGAGGAGGGAAAACTGAGAGAGGTCAGAATCGTGGAAGATCTAAATGAGAAGCAAGTCAAGATCGTCAAAAGGCGGGTTCACATGCTGAAATTGTGGCAAAAAGGGACATGTAAAAAAGACTGCATAGCTCCACCAAAGAAAAATAAGCAAAGGAATGGTAACAATGACAATGATAATGATGTTTCCGCGAATGTTACATGTGATACTGTTCAAGATGCTTTAATTCTTTCTTTTGATCATAAATCTGAATCTTGGGTTATAGATTCTAGTTTGTCCTTTCATGTCACTACACACAGAAAATATCTCAAAAATTATATGAAAGGTGACTTCGGAAAAGTCTATCTTGGTGATGATGAACCTTGTGACATAATTGGCAAAGGAGATGTTCAGATTAAATTGCCAAACGGAGGTACATGACAATTGAATGATGTTAGGCATGTACCAAGCCTAAGAAGAAACCTTATATCTGTTGTCAACTTGTAAGCTTTGGTTATGTCACAATATTCGGAGGTGACTTTTGGAAGGTGACGAAAAGGAGTATGGTTGTTGCTTGCGATAAGAAAGAATGTACTATTTACCTAACAAATAGCAGTACTTATTTCATTGTAGTTGCAAATAAAGGCACATACAAACACATGGCACTGTAGACTCGGATACGTGAGTGAGAAATGGATGAAAATTCTTCACTTGAAAGGTAAGCTACAAGACCTCAAGTCTTTATACTTAGAGTTCTGTCAACACTATGTTTTTGGAAAGCAGAAGAAAGTTACTTTCTCCAAGGTAGGGAGGCAACCAAAATAAGAAAGGTCGGAACTGGTTCACACGGATATGTGGGGGCCTACATAGGTTCCTTCTCTTGGTGGAACTTCTTACTTTGTTACATTCATTGATGATGCTACCCGAAAATTATGGGTTTGTCATATGAAACATAAGTCTAATGTATTTGGTATTTTCAAAAAGTGGAAAGCTTTGGTTGAAAATAAAATAGATTTGAAATTGAAATACCTGAGGTTTGATAATGGGGGAGAGTACTGCAGCAAATAATTTGAGAAGTATTGCTCCACAGATGGGGTAAAGTGAAAAAAGACCATTTCTAATATACCATAGCAAAATGGTGGGGTGGCAAAGTGTATGAACAGGACCATTGTAGAGCGTGCTAGAAGCATGAGGCTGTATGCTGGATTGCCTAAACAGTTTTGGGTAGAAGCAGTGAACATTGCTGCATACTTGATTAATCGTTGGCCTTCGGTACCTTTGGATAGTAGATTGCCAGAGGAAGCTTGGACTAGAAAAGAGGTAAATCTTTCACACTTAAAAGTATTTAGTTGTATCTCGTATGTTCATGTTGATGCTGAGAAAAGGGACAAGTTAGATTCTAAATCCAGGAAATGCACTTTTATTGGATATGGTTTTGATGAATTTGGTTACCACTTCTGAGATGAAGAAAATAGAAAAATCATCAGAAGTAGAAATGGTGTATTCAATGAGAAAATCATGCATAAGTATAGGGATAATGTGCAAAAGGACAATACAGAGTACTTAGATATAGAGGATATTCCTAAAAATGATACATCTAAAGCACATGAAAATGTAAACTCATAGGTGAATCCTCATACACCTACACCAGTAAGAAGGTCCTCTAGGATGCCTAAGTTTACACAGCGTTATTCACCTTCATTGTGTTACTTGTTGTTAACTGATGGTAGTGAGCTAGAATGTTATGAAGAAGCATTGTAGGTTGATACTCGGGTTAAGTGGGAGCAAGCCATGGAAGATGAGATGTGATCTTTATGATCAAATCAAACATGGGACTTAATTCAGTTGCCTGAAGCAAAGAAAGCATTGCATAACAAGTGGGTGTACAGATTGAAGGATGAACATGATGGTAGCAAGAGATACAAGGCCAGACTAGTTGTAAAAGGTTTCCAACAGAAGAAAGGTATTGATTATTCTGAATTATTTTCTCTTGTGGTTAAATTAAACATAATCAAAATTTTTTTGAGCATTATGGCAGTAGAAGATTTACATCTTAAACAATTAAATGTTAAAACTGCATTTCACCATGGTGACTTGGAAGAAGATATTTAAATGCATTAACCACAAGGATATGCTGTCTCAGGAAAGAAGGACATGGTGTGTAAACTCAAAAAAAGTTTATATAGCTTGAAGCAAGCCCTAAGACAAAGGTTTATTAAATTTGACAGGTTTATTGCAACATAGGTTACAAACAATGTCATGCAGACCATTGTTGTTATTATAAAAACTTCAATGACTGTTATATCATTCTCTTTTTGTATTTAGATGACATGCTTGTTGCAAGATCCAATATGCATGAAATAAATAATATGAAGAAACAGTTGTTAAAAGAGTTTGAAATGAAGGATTTGAGTGCTGTGAATCAAATTTTTGGTATGAAAATTAATAGAGACAGAACAAACTATACACTGAAGTTGTCTCAAGTAGAATATGTTGAAAAGGTCTTACATAGGTTCAAAATGCAAGGTGTTAAGCCAGTTGGCATTCCACTAGCAAGCCATTTCAAAATCTCAAAAGAGTTGTCTCCTAAGACAGAACAGGAGAAAGATAATATGTCCAAGATCCCATATGCTTCAGCTCGTGGCAATTTAATATATGCAATGGTCAGCACAAGACTTGGTATTGCTTATGCAGTAGGAGTTGTAAGCAGATTCATGGGTAACCCTGGGAAAACACATTGGGAAGTAGTCAAGTGGATTCTTAAATATCTAAGAGGTACTACTAATGTAGCATTATGTTTTGAAGGATCAAAAATCAAATTGAAGGGTTATGTTGATTCAGACTTGGCAGGAGATCTTGATAGAAGTAGAAGTACTACTAGATATGTTTTCACCTTGGGTAGTGCAGCAATCAGTTGGAAATCACAATTACAAGATGTTATTGCACTTTCAACTACAGAAGCAGAGTATGTTGCTATTATAGAAGATAGCAAAGAAATGATTTGGTTATAGGAGTTAATGAAAGGGTTGGGTAAGAAGCAAGAGGACGGCAAGTTGTATAATGATAGTCAGAGTATCATTCATCTTGTGAAGAATTCAGCCTTTCATCTAAGAACTAAACACATTTGCATAAGATATTACTTCATACGGTGGCTTCTAGAAGAAAAGGTGTTGAAATTTGAAAAGATTCTCATAAGTCGGAATCTTGAATGTATGCTTACAAAGGTGGTGAATATAAAGAAACTGAAGCTGTGGTCAGCTTCAGTTGGACTTTTTGTTTGAAGATAAGGTGTTGAAATTTGAAGCCGTGTTCTGTTGTTGTTATTGCCATCAGTGTGATCAGTCTTCAAGTGGGAGATTGATGGGTTGGTGAAGCCTAATTTAGGCATATTTTATATTTATTGGGGTAAATATGTAATCTGTCGGCTTAATCTGGACCTTTTGTTATAAGGCCAGATTCTACAGTTGTAAATGCTTAGGGTATTAATAATTAAGGCTTCAGTATTATTCTAAGTAGTGTAAGAAAAAGAGAGGGTTGTTGCTTTGCAGAGAAGAGCACTAGAGAGAGCTCTGTATTTTTGTAATCACAAGAAGAGGTTTCTTCTTTTTATGGGAGATCTCCAATAATAGTGAACATGTTTGAATCTCCGTAGACGTAGCCCACCTGGGGTGAACCACTTAAATCTCGTATCTATTGTATGATTGTGTGCCTCTTCTTAGTCTTCTTTCTCTCCCAACATATCTATTAAGAACAACTACAACACCTTCTATCGAAGGATTGACTGTAAGGTTGTGAGTATATCTTGTATTGCAGAAGTTAGTGATTGATTTTGTCCACTTTCGACTCGTCGTTTTTTTTCGTTTGGGTTTCCACGTTAAAATTGTGTGTTATTTTTTTTTGTGTAATTGTTGCTTTTATTATTCCTCTATATAAAAGTAGTAATTGAATTACAATCTAAATGATATCCCGGGCATTCTAAAACTTTCGATTGGTGTCAGAGCAGCTCACACTAAATTACTGTATGTTGATCTAGGGGATTTTTTAGAATAGAATTCAACAATGAAGAAAGCTCTTCTACTGTGAAACCTCATTTGTTGAAAGGTACTATTATTTATACTATTGGAAAGCACATCAGACACTTTTTTTTTAAATTAGTAAATGAAAGGGTTTGGAGAATAGTGCCGAATGGATATTCCTTCACTATTATTATTATTGATGGACAAACTACTAAAAAGCTAGTGGCTTCATGGTCTAAAGAGAAACACATGCCTACAACTATAAAAATAAGACAATGAATGTAATTTACAATGAAATATTAATGTCTGAATTTCATAAGATCTTCACTTGTAAAAATGTGAAAGAGGCAAGGGATATCCTTCAAACAATTCATGAGGGTACTGAAAAAGTGAAAAAAGTTAAGATGCAAAGCTTATCATTTACTTTTGAACTATTGAGAATGAGTGATGATGAGGGGTTTGATGACTTTTTTTCTAAGTTGAGTAATATAGTTAATTAAAGTCACAACCTAGGAGACTTAATTCTTAAAGAGGCGATTGTGAAAAGGATTATTAGGTCTCTCTCGGTTAGTTTTAATCCCAAGGTTATTGCAATTGCTAGATCGAATAAACTAAAAAAATTTGAGACTTGATGAGTTGGTTGGCAACCTGCAAACCTTTGAGACTTAATTTATTAACTTTCAGTCAAACCTTATGGACTTGCTTTGAAACCACAAAAAATTACAAGTTTTCCAAATGTTTAAAGAAAGTGGAAGTTGCATTTGAATTTGATTCTAAAAAGGGGGAATTGGAACTATCTTTTGAGTTTGTACAATAGTTTAACAAGTTAATGACAGAGAAGAATACTAGTTTCAAATTGGTTGCAACAAGAAAGACTAGCTCCACAAATGGAGTTAAGTGCTTTGAATGTCAAGGCTATGGACATATAGTTAATGGAGTGTTAATAATAAGAAGAAGAAGCCCATAGTTAACAACAATATAGCTTTGAACATCACTTCGGATATTGATGAATATGTTGATGAGGAAGAATCCCCTGAACCTGATTCGTCTAAAAAGGAGAAACAAAGTTTGTTACGTTCATGCCTACATCTTTACCGTCTGATGCTAATTCTGATGATAATAATGGTGATGAAAAAGTGTTTTATGAGAATGTTAACTGCACAGTACAAATACTGATTTGAAGAGAGCAAGAAACTAGGATTGCATGTTGCAAAACTTGTAAAGCAAGTTGAAGATGTTGAAACTTAAATTCTATTTGTTAAAAAGAATCTACAAGTACAGATCATCCTTGTTGAAGGGCATAAAGGTTTTTTACTTGGGAGTTTGACTTCGAAGAAGTAAGAGAATGAATCTTTGCGAATAGAAGTATTTAAGAACCATGTTGATATTGATGATCTAAATATCATGTTAAAGATGACGTTAACAAAGTTGGATACTCCAATAGCTATACATCCTAGTTCGACTGTACTTGACCATATCTTGAGTGTTTAGAAGCTACATACTAACAAGATTGGTCTTGGATATACTAATGGTACTAGTTCAACATCAAATTCTATGAGTAACACTGTCTTTGTTAAAAGCACTATATTTGCATCCACTACATAACATGCTGCACAAAAAAAACATGTTGATTGTGCATTAAAGAGTGAGTCATGTCCTAAAACTGCATGAGTACTTACATGTCGCCATTGTGGAACACAAAGACACATCCATCCTTATTGCAACAAGCTGAAGGCTATGCAAAAAAACAAACAATAGAGAACTTAGTTTTCTGCACCCACTCATGTACAATCTAGGTTAAGAAGGAAGACTTGCCATCTATTTAGATTCACACTATATTAAAATTCTTTAATTCACAAGTGTGGTACCAAAAATCATTAACCCCTGAGTAAGAAGATCAAGCCCCCACTATCAACGTTGATACGAATATATCATTGAGGGGGAGTCGCAATTGAGGAAGAGTTATTGCTAAATCTTGATTGACAGTCATGCTGCATGATGACACTATGTTTGTCAATTATGGACAAAAAGAGAGAGAGTGAGCAATTAAGGAGGAGTTTTAGAGTTTTTTTGAAGATGTAGGAGCTAAATATGTATTTTCAATTTTTTTACTTGGTGTAATTTTCAATTGGTTGATGAGCTGAAGATACAATATTTTTCGTTTTTTTGTTTTTGTTTTGTTTTGTTTTGTTTTGTTTTTTTTTTTTTTTTGCAATTTCAATTTACTCAATGTAATAAATGTACTTTTGTATTTATTTTTGAGTATATTGATTGTGTACAAAATTTTGTCCATGAATTGCTAAAAGAGGAGATTGTAAGAATTTTTGTAATTGGCTAATTCATGTGTCAGACAAAATTTGAGTCCAGGAATTTGTATTTCATATTCTTAAGTATGAACTTTGATTGTTTTACAAAACTGCTGAATTAAATAAATCAGAATTCATTGCTCGCGCTCGAGTGAATAGGCTCACGCACTTGAGCGAGCTAGAGAGAGATGACTGCGCTCAAGCCCGTGAATAATGCGATTAAGCCTGACTAGACAGATGGTAAATAACTAGATATATGTAACACGCACTTGAGCAGGCATTTACATGCGCTTGAGCGTGCAAGGGGCAAAAGCTCAGCAAACTACACAGATTTCTTTTCTTATTATGCTAGAACTGCTTGTTTCACTTAAATGTGAATTCCAACCCTAAGGCACGAATTATAAACTATAAAAATAAAGTTCCTCTCAACCCTTAGAACAACACAACACATAAAGCTATCCAAGTTTTGAATTGAGATTGCCATTGAAGAGAAACTCTAAAGCTTCCATGAGAGATTGGGCTGTAAGCTTTAAGTTTTAGAGTTATACTTCTACTTCTTCGTAGGAGATTTCTGCTTATACTTCATTGTAGAAGTTAGTTCTCTTGTTGAAGAGAATTGTTTGTTGTAGAGATTAAGACACTAATAACAAGGCATCAAAGTGTTGTATGCTATGGACATCTATCAAGAATAACTACAACGCCTTGTATCGACAGATCGATTATAGGGTTGTGAGTATATCTTATAGTGCAGAAGTTAGTGATTAATTTTATTTAGTTTGAACTCATGATTTTTTTCCGTTTGGCTTTCTACGTTAAAATTGTGTGTTGTCTTTTTGTGTGATTGATTGTTTTTATTATTCTGCTACACAAAAGTAGTAATTGAATCATAATCTAGAATAAATCTTGGGCATTCAAAATCTGTTTTTTTTATATAAATGCTGTTAAGTCAAATTTGGGGTCCGTAAGGACACATAAAATAAATGTTCAGCCCTTGTGGTTAAAAATGGATTAGATACCTGACATGTTCTATGACATTCCTATTATATGGAATTAGCGGATAAGATTCTCTGAAAGCATGATGCAGGGATATTGTATTCTTCTGTTAGGAATTTACACCTGAAATGGGTGCACCTTGTCCTGGAGGCATTTGATTGAATATGGGTAGATTCCAATTGAAGAAGATAAGAGTGGTAAGAGGTTGGAGTTTGCTTGTCTTTGTCTACAACGTTTTAGGCAAAAAAGAATCGACTGATGGCCTGCCTTTCCAATCTTTGCATAACTCATGTCTTCTTTCTATCGTAACTTCTTTTTGCCTTTCTATTTTCGATCCGTGGAGTTGAAGTTGCAAACGTGTGGCACCTGCCGAGGATGGAAAGGGGTATGTTTGTCTAGAAGGCTCAAAGCTCTTGTATCACACGTCTAACCGGACGGGCCCATATGGTTGTATTTTTAAATGATTCCATACCATAACCTGTTGATGGGCCACTCTTGTTGATGTGAAGGTCGAGTCATGTTTTTTCACAAAAGTACTAAGTCCACATTTAGTCTTGACCTCAACAGTGGAGGGGGCTGTAAATGTTTTTTTTTTTAACACTTTTCTTAGAGTGTGCACTTGCATGCTTGTGAGCCTACTAAACTCATTGGACATTAGTGGGTCTTTCGTTTAGCTATCTACAACAAATCAGATAAGCTTAACATTGTTGGCCCTCATCGGAACTGATCAGATTTTGCTAGATGAAATCCCTAGCAACATCCATTAAATACGATTTTTGATGGATGCTTATTCTCCAAGTCCCCTTTGTTTTTTAATCCAGAGAGAATGTGTCCTATATTAAAGAAAGTAATAGCAAAATCAGTAGCCAATTCAGATTCATCCACATTGTACCCTGCTTATGTTTATTGGTATGAACCCAAATAGACCGCACGCAGATTATGGCTTGCACTAAAAAGCAAATTTGACACTTGATCGAACCCTAATTCCATCTAAGTAATGCTTCTATTTTGGACGATAATTACGTCCTAACTCAACTTATAATTGATCCCTGGATAGGTTGGATAGGGTCTTGGGTGCCCTAAGTGCGAATGTATTAGAGAAAAATAATAATAATAAAAAAATGAGGCCCCAATTATACTGTATTAAGATAAAGTTTTTAAAATTAATTTTGACTGTAACTACTAATTTTGACCAAGAGTTATATCCATTATCTATAACTAACTCACATTTTTCCGCCACTTTCAAATGTGACCACTTCACTTCTTCCTACTTTTTTCTCCTCCCTTTTCAAGCCATGTTTTATGATTAACCCACATTCTCCCCCCACTACCAGATGCAACCGCTTTATTTCTTTCCACTTTTCACTCTTCTCTTTTTAGGAACTACATTTCCATATCAAACCTCATATACACTTACTCTACATATACTTCTCTTTTCTTTCCTCCCAACTATTGGGAAAAGCGGCGCAACGGAAACAACCCGCGATCAACGGATCTACCACGATCTACGCAAGCAATCACACCATCAAGCAATCACACACATGACACAGCAGTTTTACGTGGTTGTTCGGCAACTTGCCTACGTCCACGGGAGGAGAGAACTCATCTACTATGATCCATCTCAATCCCCTCTCAGGATCTAGGGTTACAGTACATCAATATATAGTTCCCGCTTTCTTGGCCACCAAGAAAACCCATACATAATGACCAAAATACCCCTAACCCTGAGTCTCGGTTCTGGCTAAACCAGACGACCGATCCGGCTAAACCGGAATACAAGACATAACCCAACACCAACTTCTCTTCATTTCTGCATCACAAACTTTTGAATTTAAGGAAAAAGAGGTATTGTTGTGATCCTCTTTTAAGTTGTTTTCTCTCATAAAGTGTTTGAGGATGATTCTATATGATTTGAATTTCTTTTCAATTGACTTCTATGTATATTGCTGCAAGTTTTATTAGTAAATATGTCTGTGTTTAGCACAGGTTATTGTGCTATTTATTACTTAGATGAAGGCAAGTGGGGCCACGAAGAAGCCTGTTTGTGTCTAGTTACTCGGCCTAATAGCCACAGTGGAGATGGGCTCATGGGTCTTAAAATAGGGCTAGGTCTATGCACTCTGCAAAATTCATGTACTTTTATATTAAGAAGTGAAGCTGGTCTCAGGGTTCTTTGTACTGAGGCAGATCTGGCTACAAATAAACTCTTTTGTATGGCCAACCTATGCATGCGGAAATAGAGAAGGAAAGTGAGACATTTTTTCTACAGGGGATCATTTCCATCTCTTGTGCAAACTTTTTTCCGTGAGCAAAAGCCTAAAAGTAGTTTAATCTACTGCAATCTTGTGGCAAAGTATTCCTGATTTAGAGAATGGTAGAAATAAGACTGGTGATCCAATGAGCTAAAAAGCAGAAGTCTGGTGAGACTACGCATATGTACTCTATTAAAATGCTTGTCATTTGTACTCGCAAACATGTAAAGTGAGTATAACATAAAAAAGCTTCGAGCCTAACAGAAGATTCTTACATGGATGGTAAAGTTGTGCAAGTACCAATTCACGGGTGGTAGCTAGTTGTTCTCTTGGGCCAGCCTACCCTAAGCAAAAGCCCAAGCCGAGCAAAACTCACATTGGGATGGATTTGAGGTTTGATATTGGGTTTGTGGGCTGCATCTGGGCTTAATTTTCTGCTACGATTGTGAAACAAGCCAGTCCTGAGCTTTTATATATATCCATGAGGCCTGACCTACCGTGTTGTATTTAACAATGAAAGGGTGTATAAATTTTGTAAGAGGAGCCTCTTCTTTGATGATGATGGTAAGTGATTTATTAAATTAAAGAACAAAAAAATTAACAAGAGGGATACATCAACAATATATAACTGTTTGTCATAAATATATTTTGAATATTTGAATAGTAATATATATTTGTTGCTAAATAGGAGATATGCATTAAACCAAAAAGTGACTGAAACGAAAAAACTCCCCACCTAGACACTTCACAAAAGTAACTTTAATATTTTATTTACAACTAAAATAACCTAAAAATCTCATCTGATATTTTTATATCAATTCCATTTAAATAATAAGGAGTTAGAAGATGGAAGAAAGGTAGATGTAAGGTTTTGAGTGTTAAGCATATTCACTGGGTTGGACAAAACTTGGAAAAAATTGAGTTTTATTTTTTTGTCTTTTAGATTGGAGTATTGCAAGTTTCACCAGGCCACTTATATGAAGGTGTTTGGATTAAAATAGCCAAATCTCAAATAACATATATTAAATCATGACAAGCTACTTACCATTGGAAAGTTTGTTTTGAGTAGATGTCCGTAGAGTCCAAAATTATATAAATCAGCGCTAAAACGAAAAGTTATGGCCTTCAGAAATTTGCAAAATTATGTTATTTATATTTATGAAAATGCCATCTGTTCGAACGCACGAGACAGAACACATTTTTCAGGCTATTTTTTTTATGCGTAGAGTAATTATTTGAGAGGACAAATGTTCGAACGTCCCTTTGTGTGTTCGAACACCAATTAAGCTCGCAAATTTAAGTATTTAAAGCAAAATCTCTTAAAGGAAACCTAAAGCACGAAACCTAGAGGAGACCTACAATCCAAAGGCTTGAAAAAGAGGTTATGGCACTCCGCAAATCATCTTTCGTCCTATTATATTCGCAGAAAATCAATATGAAAAATTCTTGAAAGAGATTAATGCTAAAGTTGCTGCTCTAGTTTTCAGATCCACTATCTCTTAGTAGATTTGTCTTGAAGAGGTGTGGATTGAGCGCGGTTAAAGTGTATGACGAGTTGTCGTCAAGATCATTGCAGTCCATATGTTGAGTTACCAACTGAGGATGGTTCTGTGAGATCTTTGTAGCCTTTATTTAATATAGTGCTTGATTTGATCTCGGTTCAAGAGAAAGGATTTGTGGTTTTTTTCAAGTAGGGCTTTTCCTGTAAAAAAATTGTGCCTCTTCTCTTTGTGGTTTGATTTACTAATTGTTTGTTAGAATAGCTGAATTAATTCGATCTATTGAAATCTAAAAGGAAATTTGATTAAGGGACTTTAACCTAGTCAGAGGTTTAGGATATTAGTTTTTCAGCAGAGGACAATGAGTATGGAAAATCAGGAATTAATACAATTCAATTTTCCCCACTTTTGATGCCATTAGTTGGTTTTGGGCCAACATACTGGGATTGCTAACTTTGGCTCTTCCCTTCACAGCCTAAGAGTGATCATTGAGTACTTAATATTGATCATAAAAGAATCTAATAAGGAGTTGAGAATCTTCTTCTCATAAATAAGAGTAGGAGGAGGTACCTTTGGTACTTAAATTGATCATAGAAGAGTCTAATAAGGGGTAGAGAATTCTCTTCTCACAGGAATAAGATGACTTATATAGGATTTTATGCACCAATTGAGCTACCATTCCTACAAAAATTAATTGGTGATGGTAGAGATACAGCTCAACGTTTTAAGGCATACGCATTCGACATCGCGCCGTCGGCTTGTTTTTATAGTGGTTGTAAAGAGCGGCATTGTGGCACACCTCTATCCAACAAGGTGCATGCACTTCTCGAGTGAAATATTGCAAAATTGGCATTATATTTGGAAACCTTCTAGGTATACTTGAGAGCAAGGCTGCGGGGCTTTGCAATGACAACTATGATCAATTCCAACTCTGGGGCAATGTTTGTTTGCACGAGGGATGGTGTGGAATACTATTAAGTGTCAAATAAAAAAAGGGAGAAGGGGGTTGAAAGTAAAAGATAGAAAATAATAAAAAGCTAAATATTAGCATAAAACTTAATAAGATACAAATCGAAGTTTGCAGGTCCTAAAATTATTCACGCAAGAACCCTGTACATAGTCAATGCATCCATAGGCTAAAAGTTTTTACTGTTGGGCCATCTAAAAAGGGGTTAAGATTCAAGAAACTTCTTTTTCATAGAGATAGGGCATAGAGAGATCATTTGATCCTCCCAAGTCCTACCTCAAGATTGGCATGAATCTAGGTAGCTCCCACAGCCAAGGCCATGAATTTCTCTGAACTAGGTTTTCTGTTCCCATGCAAAGAAACCAATACATTAGTCGAGTCCAATTCTGATGCCAGAGGGACGAACTGGACGCCTTTTAGAGTTTTAATTGGCTTCAAAATCTAAGACTGAGCCTGGACCCAAACAATCCTAACCCTAACTACATTTATCATTTTCAGGTGGGCCTAGTCCAATTAGAATCTCTACCAGCAGTTCGTTTTCCTCAACTTGATTTTGAAGCTCATGTAGAAGATTAGCTTATCTAAATGATGGGCTAACCCATTACAATTATCCAATACCCCCAAAATAATTGAATTGATGGACCAATCCTTGCCACCATCGAAAGCATTGGTAACTTCAAGTGCTAAATGAAGAATGTTTTCTTTTGAAAAGCCTAGAGCTTTTTAGCCTTTTCTAGTTTCTACCCTGTTTGCTTTTGTTCCTTTCTTTGGTTTTTCCTCCTCCAAAGTATCTGGGCCGGCTCATGGGTCCCACTGAGCTCCTTATCTATGACATAGTCATCACCTTTGACCGGTCCATTTACGGCCCCAGGCTGACCTCATGAACCATGCGCTCTCTGCCTGGTCTTTGATGGTCATTTGGAGTTTGGACACAGGGATCCTAGTACAGTGAAACGAAGGAATACGGATACGTATTGCTTTTGGTCTGTTATTCTCTTAAGATGGGAAAGCAGCTAAAATAGAAGCGAGAAAGGCGCCCACACCACAAGCATTTTCTAACTACCTGTAGCTTTGAGCTGGTGCTTTGGGGCACCAATTGCGCTTACAAGTCTCCTCCTTTGACAAAAACCTAATCTGTTCATGTAGGCTACACAGTAGGCCCTCTTTGTGTCAACTTTAGTTGTTGCAAACAGGTAGGACTCATGATTTAAAACAGCAAGGACCGATGATGATCTCTCTCCTTTTACTTTTCTAATATGTAATCAGATGAGTCTCTATCATTCCCATTTCACTTCCATCACCACAGTAGCTAGTCTAGATAAATAAAAGAGGATTTCAATAGCTTCACAAAAATATCTCCTGATGTAGTGGGAAAACAATTATTTACTTGTGTATTAGCTTTGGACCAAATTTTACTAATCAGATCGATTACTTGAAGATTATGTGAATAAAATAAAAACTATACAAAGGGACTGTCATTGTGTATTCTATCTATGATCAATCTTACAGTTCTATCTATGATCAATCTTACAGTGGGCCTGTGCCTGATTAAAATAAAATTAGGCCTAGTGCGACACTACATGACGGAAAAGTTGTTTTCAGTGGTTTAGATTGCATAAGTGGGTCACAAACATTGAATAGTACAAAGGATGTTTCCATTTCTTTTGATTAGGTTAGTCAACTCTTTCTTTGGTATAGGCATTGACAAAGAGCAAGTTGCCCGATCCAAACGAACACAAACAAATGTTACTCTCAACTGCTCTGTTTTTAACTAATGTTATTTGAAAGTACATTTCAATTCCTCATGAAAAATCAGGTTTTATTTGAAATCCACCAAGGACTTATGAAATGGGGCTACCTCAAAAACCCACAAAAGAATCAAGAAAAAAAAAAGAATAGGAAAGAAATTCAAGTAGTTGGGCTTCTTGAATTTGTAATTACAGTTCTTCATTATACAAAATACAGTGTGCTGTTTGATTTTCTCACTGAATAGTCTTCATGAATCATTACTTGCATTAGCAGCTGAACCAATCCCCACCTGCAACCAAGGAGAAGACTCTTCACCACCGTTCATGTCCTTCAAATCACTTAGTTTGGCTAGCTTCACTTTACCATCTCCTTCCTCAACCAAATGCAAGCTAGAACTAGCTATACTGTTGATGTTATTATTGTTCTTCTCTCTCTTTGTATCATTTGGATGCACCACCCGACTCCACTGTTGCAGATAAATAGCCGTAGGGAGTTGAAGATTTAATGAGCTCTGGTTATCTTCCTTCAACCCAATTGGGCCATCCATTGGAGCTGGAAGGTTTAGATCCAACGGCTCTGATTTATTGAATATGGATCTTTGTGGAAGCTGCAGAAGCTTGCCAACTAAACAACTCTCTGGAGAATTTGAAGTGACCCAATGACATCTCTTGTGGCCGCCAAGAGCTTGCCCAGATGGGAAGATCCTGTGGCAGATAGAGCACTCATGGACTCGAGATTTTTTCTTTGCGGAGATGATGGAAAGGTCGTGGTGATTGAACGTGAGAGGAAGAATCATTGGTTGAATTGAGAAATCGTCGTGGGTGATGACTTCCTCTTCGACCATGCCCTCGTCGAGATCATCCAGCTTCGCCGCGAAGCAGCCCTTCACCTTCTTGTGGCTAGCCCTGTGTCCTCCAAGTGCCTGGTGTGAATTGAAGACTTTCTTGCATGTCTTGCATTCAAATAGTGCTCTTGAGACCCCCTTCGCCTTATCGGCTGCTGCGGCTCGGTCTGCAATCGCCACTATCCCGGGGAAGTTCTGGTGCCTCCGCTCCTCCTCCTTCTCAGCAGAAGCGCATGACTCCTCTGTTTCCACCACCAGTGGATCCACCCGTGCAGCTGACAGCATCACGAGGCAGTTGGCAAGGTCCTCCTCCTCGCTGGATGGGCAAGCAGAGTTGGAGCTCCCCGCCGCCACCATCACCCGCCTCGTCCTCTTCCCTTTCGACCACCCTCCTCCACCGTACCCCATCCGACCATCATCACCCTCCTCGCATCCCGGCGAGGAGACCAGCGAATCGGCATCATCGGAGCTGCATTTTCCATGCTCAAAGAAGGACTTCCACGATGAGAACTCCTTGCCACAGTTCTCACAACTCCGGCAGCTCTTGAGCCGGTTTGGATTGGTGCGCAGCGCGTACATGCTCTTGTTGCTGGCTGGAGCATTGCCGGTGAGCTTGTCGTCCCAATCAGCAGCCGGCTCATCGTCGTAGACGTGGCCCGCCTCATCTCCAATTCCATGGGCTCTCATGTGGCCCCCTAGAGCTCTCCCACATCCAAATCCTTTCTTGCAGATCCTGCAGAAATGCTTCAAGCTCTGCCGCTGGTCCATATCTACAGCCATATATATATATATATATATAGGGAGAGAGAGAGAGAGAGAGACTATAAGAAGAAGAAGAGAAGAAGAAGAAGAAGAAGAAGAAGAAGAAGGATAGACACAGAGAGAGATGGGCGTTAAATGTTTATGGAGGTGTGGTGTAGAGGTGTGATGTAGTTGTAGTTTGTATGAATGGTGTGCAATAGAGGGGGTGTTTGTGAATGTTTTTAAGTAGGGGAGGTGTGTCCCCTCCTAGTTTTTAGTTGAGGTGTTGGTTTGTAGTGGATGAGGGGAAAAAGGAGTGAAAAGTTTGTGTTGGTTTGTGACAAGTGGGAGGAAGGGAAAGGAGGGGAGACTTTTTCTACAACTGGGAGTGGTGGCGGAGTGCCGCCGGTCAATGGTCAACTTGGCCGGAGATGGGAGTGAGTGTCAGTATTTTCCGGGAGGAGGAGAAGGGATGATGCAAGGATTCCAACTGCCCACCTATTATTCATGTCCCTTCAATTCCAAGGCAAGAAAGGAACCGAATTTCTCCACAGCCCTCGCTGGGTCCCACACCTCTCATTCACAAGCCCCCCACCCCACTCCTTTTTTTTTTTTTTTTGTTTTCTTCAATTTGAATTTTTTTTTTTTAATCTCTAATGCAAGAACCATTTTGTTCCTTCGTTTGGTTCGGATACGTTAGGTCTGACGCCCAAAATCCTACCCAAACTGAAAATGGTAAACCAAAACCCTAATTTATTGGATCAGCTGGTCAAGCCAAGAATTAAAATTGCCAATTTGCCCACTGATCTGAATGTTGATACCCAAGATTAAAAACAGATCAAGATTCATGTATTTAAAAGTGAATCTAGAGGGGAAAAAGCTCGTGGGTAAGCCCAAGATTAAAAAGAGAAAAAAAAAAATTCATGGATTAAAAAGTGATAAAAAAACAAAACTTGAGGGTGTGTGATACAAGTGACAAACCTATAGCCCTTGAGGATTTCTCAACGCCTTCGAATGAGAATTCCTTAACGTGGATTTGTTTGGCTAGGGACATCACATCAATATTAATGCGTATCGATTCGCATGACGAAAAAAGTTGGTATCAAGACATAAGTTCACAAACCAAGGATCTTCAAATCCTAGAGGGGAGGATTGAACTTGAAAATCCTCCAAAGGAGGATTTTTAATAGTAAAAAATTTACAATTATTTACAACTACCACATGTAGATTTTCAAAGTCACTGGAGAAAACAGTGAAGAATTCCGAGATTTGTTGGGTAAAAGTGATCTAAGATTTTATCTTTAGATGATCCGACTTATGGAAAATATTTCGTGAGCCAAATTGGGACCTACTTATTATAAACCCAAACTACTAAAAATAAATGCCTGCCTTTGTGTGAAATTTGGCTAGATTTTATTTTGAAAAGATAACTAATGTGAATATAGCATGCAAAAAACATAAAATAAAAAATCATATGGAACCCTCTACTATCAGCGCGTGCAACATGGCCGAGGACCATAAATTACTTTGTGTTTGGGTGGGTGGGGGGGGGGGGGGTGCGCCAAGAAGCACTTGTGACTCTCAGCCCCCAAGGATCAGGATTTATTAACTTTTTCCACTGTTATTTGACAAAAAGAAAAAGAAAATAAAAGAAAAGATATTTAATAAATTAGAAAACTCTAGCAACCAATAACTAATTCTCACTTTAAAAAAAAAAGAATTTAATGCAGGGACTAAAAACAAGTATATTTCTTGATGTGAAGACCGAATTTAGCTCTTGGTCCTTTCATTTCTCATCATGTCATTTGAAATCAGTGGCCCCATTTTGCGCTGTTGTTGACAATGCATTAAACTTCTATTTTGTGAGCGCATAATATTGTAAAGCTCGGAAGTTGCGTGTAGACCTGAAAAAATCGCAAAACTCACTAGTCAAATTAACATGCTGAAAAGCCCTATGGCTTTATTATAATGAATCCATGGCCCCATTAAACGATAGAATAATGATGAAATTAACATTATGACCATCGTCCATCCCCTTCAAACGAAAGTCTTTGATTTGGCAATTTTGATGCATGACTGTATATGTTAAATGTTTTTCTTGTTAAATACACTTTTGAGTAATGTTTATAAGAAGAAAATCAAATTTACCATCCACTTTTCTATTGTTACTGCAACTTTCATGCTTCCGGCCTTACGTAAATTCTTAAGCCAAGGAAAAAAACATCTTAGTCACATTGAATAGCATTATTATAAGGTTTAAAAAAGTCTGACTTCTATTTAAAATAAAGTTTTCAAAGATATCATTTTTTTTTGGGAAAATCTGATTAAGGATGGGCAGTAAGTTAATAGCTTGCAGAGCAGTTGTGTGTGCCCAACTTGATTTTTACAAGATAATGTGGATAAAGGTTTTGCAAAAAATTGGTTGAATCCCAATGGTTTTTTACAGGTTGATAAGGGCGTATGACATATTTAATCATTAAATTTGCAGCCTTAAATCATAGTGTCAATTATTAGGGGACCTTTATTGGAGTTGGAACCTCTTTATCACATTCATCATTGCTTTAACTAACGTTGTAACCAGTTGGGCCCGCAGAATTGGTTGCTCAATTTTCTGTCTTTCATCAAAATGTCAGTTGTACTAGTCCCTCTCCAATTTGCATACGAAAGCGTTTCAGTGGTTAACCCGTAACCAATATAACTGGGTTCATAGCTCTGATGGCAGCGGAAAGTTATCTACCACTAATGCCCCCACGGTAGCTTTGCCGTTTCCACATGAGATAGGAAGTTTTTTTTTTTTTTTTGGCCGAAAGATAGAAAAAATGGGATTTATATATGTAAGTTCTGTTTATGCAAATGTTATATATATAAATGCTACATATGTTAAACACGTAATCATATTTTTCAAAATCTCTATTTTTATATTTGTAAATAGTTTTAGATGTGTTTGAATGTTTTCAAAATATCTTTTTTTTTACAAATTTATTAAAATTCATGAAGATTTAAGATATAAAATTAAAAGTATTGATGCCTATTATATATATATGAAAATATTAAATGGTCCGGATCATAAATAGTGGGCCCACAAAATTACAAAAAAAAAAAAATTAAATTTATAGGTTGAAGACTTTTGGACATTACTTACAAATTACTCGAAACTATGTAGCTTTAAGGTGATCAACTTAAAGATAGGAATGACAAGGTCAGGCTTGAGTTTAGGCTGACACAAACCATAACTGATTGTCATGCATACTGCTCCATACGTATTATGACACATGACGGGTTTGTGGTGTTTGATGCTAAACCCACTAATTGGTGGCAGCTGCAATAGAGTCTAGGGTGATTAGCTGACCACTCTGGATTGGAAAAAGTTAATATAATTTTTTTTGTTAGGATAAGTTTTGACAACCCTAAAAAAAGAATAGTGACCACCTTTAAGGGCTAAGTGTAATTTTTTAAAAACTTTAAGTAAAGGTCACAAGCCCTAAACCTATTCTTTATTCTTCATCAAAGTCATAGATTGGAAAAAAAAAAAAAGTGAAAACGAGAAGAAGAAAGAAGGAGGAGGACGAGGAGGCTACTTGCTGCACCATCTTCATTTCCTTTTTCCCGTTTCAAGGAGGAATTTGTTTTTATTTTTCCTTCCTATGACATGGAAACTGTGAAAAACTATCTTTCATTTTTGTGACTTCATGGTCTCTCTCCTAGTCTCCCTCTCATCTTTTTGTGCTTGACTACTTGGCATTTGGGAATCCACTCTAGGTGTTCAAAAAGCCCTCAAGGTAACACGTCTCTCTCAAAATCGAAACCAATCAAATCATGAGACCTTAAATCCCTAATATGAACCCCTAATTGGCCAACCGTAAATCACATTTTCGTATGTGCTCTAATGTAATGTTTGGTTGATATCTTTGCATTCATTTTGTTTTTTTGGAACATATTCTTTTCATTTGTAGAATTTGATTAAATCTGAAATTAACATGTAATGGCACATGAATTAAGTTTTGTTTAAAATACTACTTTGAATTTATTATTTAAGGATGAATTGCTTGCTCAAAACTTTGGATTTTCAAATAGGCTTAAAAATTAATATTTTTGAATTTTGATGCCTTTGAATCTGTTAAAATTCTTATTATTTTCACACTCTTATGGTGTTTAAATGTATTTCATACATTCTATTCTTATTGGCAATGAAGTATATAAAGAGTAATCTGCGTAATCAAATGGGGGATCAATGGATGAATGATTACTTGGTTACTTACATCAAAAGATATTAGTTAGCAGTATTGATAATGAAGCTGTTATGTAACGATTTCAAAACATGAAAACTTGTCAAGGGCAATTGTAGTTTTTTATATTTGTATTTGAATGCTTTTGTTAAGATATTAATATAAATATGCTAGATTTCCTTTTGTATATATTTTTTAATAGAGCTTATAAAATTTACGTTTCATTTTGACTACCCTAATAAAATTCCTAGAGCCACCACTGCCACTCATAATGCTTATGAGTCATGTATGGTTTGTTAATTGCTATATTCTATTGTAAATTAAAAAATTATCATATTTGAAGAGGACAATATTTGAACAAATTTACAAGTTGATTATATTTTGCCAATGACCACCTTTGCTACTGAAATTGAGCACTAAATGCTGGTTTGTAATATATATATATATATAGATAGATAGATAGTATATAAAGTTAGTTGGGACTACAGGAATGGGCTAGGTGGAAGCAGAATTTGAACCCGCTTTGAACCTGATTGAGGGTTTTTTGCAAAAAGACAATTTGTATTAAGAAAAAAATGGGGGAAGAGCCTTAAAAAAGTAATCACCCCCCCCTACCAAAACACCAAAAAAAAAAAAAAAAAAAAAACACCCCCACCCAAAAAAAAAAAAAAAGGAGAACCACATTCAACAGGCATGAGCAAAGCCACCAAAAAGAAATAAAAGACAAAATTAATTACAGAGGAATAACTTTCAAAAAATCAATGATGGTAGTAAGTGGAGGCCCAAGGAAAAGTTTGTGCAGGTGATCCAAGGCTAAATTTAGTTAAATCCAAAGAAGCTTTTTAGAGACATAGGTGGAAGGAACTTTGTTTTCAAATCTACACATATTCCTAGATTGCCAAATGACATATAATGTAGAGAAGAAAACAACAGCCATACCTTGTCTAGCATGTTTGTCACAACTAGAAAAGAAGATAGTCCATACGAAGTTGGGGCTAGTATGAGAGGAGGAGCAACTCACAGCTGTGAGAATCCATTTCCAGAGGGTTGAAGCAAAAGAGCAATTGAAAAAGAGATGATGCATGGATTCACCGTTCAAATTGTAGAGAGAGTAGACAGAGGAGAGGTTGACACCAATTTTTTGAGCCCAATCATTAGTTGGAATCACCCATGCATTAATCTTCAAAGAAGCAAGAGAGTCTAGAGTTCATAAGAGAATGCTAAATTAAGTGAGCCTAAGGCTTGATGGTCGATGTTGAACGCACTAATTCCCAGGCTCCTTTGAAGGAGAGATCGGCAGAGGAGGAGATGGAGAGAACCAAAGAATCATTAGCCTGCTGATTCATCTGAATAGCTCTAGCCTTGACAAGGAAGTCAACAACTTTTGAGGTAAGGAGGTGAGGGAAAACCCAATTGTTTCCATCAATTATGTAAGAAACTCTGACATCATGAGGGAAAGAAATATTAGGAAATCTGTCAGCAATAGATGTGTTGTCCAGCCACCTATCATACCATAAATTGATCTTTGCACTATTACTAATTATCCACTTACAATTGAGCTTAAGCATAGGACCTAGCTTTTGAATGAATTTCCAAATGCAGGAGCCCGACCTACTGGTATTGTGGCCTCATAAGGAAGAATGCTTAAAATATCTGTTACGGAACCAAGAAGCCTAGATGGAAAAGAAGATGAAGCAATCTAAGCAAGCTTTAACAAATTGGCTTTATTAAGCACGACTAGCTTACGTAAACCAAGGCCATCCTTTGATTTAGGTAGGCAAATATTATTCCGACTAACTTTGATTTTTCTCCTACTCTCACCAGAAGACCAAAGGAAAGAGTTAATAAGCCTCTCAATGTCACTCAACCACTTTGGAAGGAATAGGGAAGACCATTATGTAGTGATGAGAGATGGAGCTTAGCGTGTGCTTTACTAGGATGAGCCTTCTAGCAAAAGAGAGCAATTTATTCTTCAAACTAACCAATCTCTTCTGAATGTTATCAATAAGGAAAGAGAAGTGAGCTCGTTTAGGAGCACCTATGATAAGAGGGACACTTAGGTATTTTCCAAGGTGGGAGGCTAGCTGAATGCCCAGGCTAGAGGAGATAAGTCTTTTTTTCCCGTAGTTATAGCAGCCTACAAATATGTTACTTGTCTACAAGGTAAACTTCTAACCTGAGGCAATTTGATAAGATCTCATGAGAGACTTCAGAGAGGATAATGATTTGTGGTTGGCTTTTATGGAAACCATGATGTCATCCACATAAAGAAGGTGACTGGTAACTGGGACAATGTTCAAGATAGGCAAAATACCACCTTTAGAAACCAAGTCTTCAAGGTTTAAGCTTAAAATTCACTACGCCAAAATGAAAAGATAAGGGGAAAGATGGTCACCCTGTCGGAGACCGCTACCAGTAGAGAATGAGTTATAAGGAACTTTATTAACTCACACCGAACCTTTAATGGTACAAACACATTCAGAGATCAAATTAATCCAAGAGTTAGAGAATACAAAGAACTTGACGGCCTTAAACAAGAAAGGCCATTCAAGTTTGTTAAAAGCTTTAGTGATATCTAGTTTAATGCATATGGAGCCATGCTTGGATTTTGTATTGACTTTTTGGAAGAAGCTCATGGGCTAGACCAATGTGTTGATGAATGGACCTCCCCTTTATGGAGGCAACCTGGTTTTTAGAGATAAGGGAGGTTAATGTTTGGGAAATCATGCATGTCCCAAACATGGCCAATGCACTGTAGCTAAATGGACACATTGAACTGTTTGGTTTACAAAATGGAGCTCATTGGAATAATAATAATAATAATAACAACAACAACAACAACAACAACAACAATAAAAAACAGCATTAAAAATAGTGAGAAGAGAAATCCACACATGTTTATTTTTACGAGCCTCATCAACTATCGCTATTTTTTATTCTTGTAGGCCCAATATTTGTAATCCAAATGATTCAATTTGTTTATTAAACTAATAAAACCCACAATATTGAAGTTCTTATTTTACGTATTCATAGATATCGAGTAGTTTGTGAAAAAGTCTCAACTTATACATCTAGTCTTTTGTACTTCAGTGGGCCTCCAATTAATGATCTAAATGTTCAATATTTTGTATTAATGGTGGTATCAAGACATTTAGTTTTATATCTTAATTCTTTATCGATTTTGTTAAATTTGTGAAAACATCCAAAACCTAAATAAATTGAAGACCGTTGGATGTATTGTACATGCTTAACATTTACATATATTTGCCAATGACATGTGTGCAAGGCAAATGGTCCCTCAATCTTTACTTCTCTTCGATATTAGAACAATGATGGAATAAGCCATGCGAATCTTGGCCCAATCATACCATGATGAGGTTAGTTTAATATAATATATCTTAAATTGTCAAAGTAGCCGGTGATGCAGTTAAGATAGTTTAATTAAGGGACAGATATGAATTTACCTAACCTTGTCTATATACCTTACCACACCTGACCTAATGGGCTTAACCTTAGTAAACCAGAAAACTCACTTCAAGTTCATGTACACTCATTAGAGTAGTGTTTGACTGTAGTGGTAGTTAGTTGGTCAGGCAATGGAGTGTTGAATGGTTGCATTTGATTCCTTTGGCTATATATTATGACACAATTAGAGTGACAGAGACATTTCTTTCCTTACATATATTCGAAAGTGGCGTGAGTGTAAATGCAGCTACCCCAATAGTGAGTGCCTTTTTGCTATTTATTTGAGTCAATTTAGTTGGCCAAGATAACGACTATTTCAATTTTAGAATGTGATGTCAAAGTCTGAAAAAATTGGAAATGGTGAATTTGAAAATAAACCCATTTGGATGTCCTTTTTCTTTTGTTTTTTTTTTTTTTTTTTGGTTTTAAATTCAGGACTGGAGTGGGTATAAGCAAGTCATTCATCGAAAAAAGAATCAACCATTTTTTTAAATCATCATTAGATTGAGAAGTTTAGATTAAATTCATACATCTGAGATCCAAACCATCGATGTGTTCATAACTTGGATGTTTCTGCAAATCAAATGAAAAGTGGGGTGACACTAAATGATTAGTATATTGAATAGTGAATTTTTTGAAGTTAATATAAAGATTTCATTGAAAACCTTCATCAAATACAATCTCAGATATGACTAAAGTCCGAACAAAAGATGGATAATAGCACATCCAAATTTGCTTCAAAGGCTGCGTGGCCGCTGCCTTTGCTAGATTGTGAGCCACCTGATTTGCTTCTCACTAAACATGTCTCACTTGCTAAGAGGTTAGTCTATCCAACACCATTTTTGCATTTTCCATGAACTGTCCATGCCTAGTCAAACACCTTTCTTCATTATTCAGAACTTGAATAACCTCCATAGAGTCACCCTCCAAAATCATATTTTGTATGTTCAAGAAAAAAGAGAATTTTGTTGCCATCCATCCAGCAACCGCCTCCGCTATTGTAGGGTCAGATATGAAATGTTTTGTAGAACACTTACATGCCACAACTTATTCGTTGAAATCCCAAACAACTATGCCAACCCCCATCTGGTTATTATGTTTATTGATTGCAACATCCCAATTTATCTTTAAAACTTTATTAGGTGGCTTTTGCCATATCCCAACATTGGAGCAACTCGCATAGGTCTCACCTGGGTATTGCTTTCCAACTTTGCTTTCTTCAATTCTTCCACAACTTCCTTGGCCCAACGGATAACTTCTAAAGGAGAAAAAGGGCTCACTTCCAAAGACCAAAGCATTTCTTCGCAACCAAATTCTCCTTACAACTGTTGCCACCAAAGTAAACTTGCAGCACTTGTGAGTTTTTTGAAATTTCCTTCCACATTCGGTCCACATATCTTTAGAAGAAGGACAACTCTATAATATATGGTAGACATTCTCTATTTCATTTTCACAAATTGGAAAAAAAGAATCCTAGACTATTTTGTGCTTGAATAAATTTTTCTTTGTTGGCAGGATGTTATGAAAAGCTTTCCACAAAAATTGCTTGACCACCCCTTGGACCTGTAAGATCCATATCTTTTTCATACCCAATTTTGATATGATATTTTGGAACTTTCCCCGACACATTGCTTGGCCTGCTCCTTTTGAAGATGGTACACACTTCTCACAGAGAATTTACCTTTTGAGTTTCCAATCCACCCCATTTGATCTTTTTGTAAAGTTGGACTAATGGGCATACTATAGATTTTGGCAGCATCGGTTTCATTAAAGACTTCTTTTATAAGTTTCACATTCCACCATTTCATATCCACATCGATTAGTTCCTTAACTCTTGCTTCTTCCCTTAAAATTCACACTGGAGATTGTACTACATAGTGTTGGACAATAAAAGCCATTTATCTTTCCAAACTTTTATGGTGGCTCGATATCCCACTCGCCAAACTAGGCCGGCTTTCTGCAAATCCTTTGCGTTCCATATATGTCTCCAAACATATGATGGTTTATATCCCAATTTAGCCTCCCAAAAAGTATTCATTGAATAATATTTTTCTTTAAAAATTTTGGCCACTAGTTAATCTGGAGATTTTAAAAATCTCCACCCTTGTTTTGCCAACATAGCTATATTGACACCAGTGGCAGAGGCATTTTAGCTAATAATGTCGTCCATAAAAAATAAAAAAAAAAATCTCACATTAGATGCTTTATTATTCAAGATTGTTTGAAGATATTTGCTTTTCCCATTCAAAAGGAGATACTTGCATTTGACAATCAAGTCACATATTATACAAGCAAATATACAAAGAAGAAAGTCACACAAGAAATTCGTGAGGTTTAATCATGTGCATGTATCCATGATCAATGTTAGATTTAACTCTTTGTTTCTTTAAGCCCTGCTAAACTCTAGTACAGTAACCAAAATACCCCTAGGCACAAGATCTGATATTTGATAAACTTAATTGACCAATCCAATTAACCTGGAATGCAAGACATTACACCAGCAATAGTTGACACAATTGAAATATCCATCAGAGAGTTATTTGACTCAACAAAACACTGAATGATTCCTATTTTCATTCAATGAAGTCAACGACTAGGTGATGCCATACTACTTATGAGAAAGTTGTAGCTTCTATTTTCTAAAAATGTGCAAGCCAATTCAAACCTTAATAAGATTAGAATTGCCTATGGCTGGCAAGGTAATTCTATTATTATATATGAAAGGAACTGTTTCCAATTGGAAAATTGATCTCAATTTTCTCAATTAATTTTGACTTTTAAAATTTATTTTGACCCCCTCCCAATCCTCTCTCTCCCATGTTCTTTCTTCTCATTGTTGTTGATAAGTCCTTAAAAATGCATCATTTTCTGTGTATTTTCAGGAATTTTAAGGATTTATTCATTAGAAATCTCTTCATTTAGTTGGAATTCAAGTTTTTATGATTTTAAATTTCATTTTAGAATTTTCTTACAAAAATCATTGAAAATCATCAATTTTTCATTAAATAAAAAACTTTCCATTTTTAGAAGGTTTTTTTCAAATCATGATTTTACATAAAAATGACAAAAGTTTTTATCAAGTTAAATCATGATCAATGATGAGAATTTAGTGTGTCATTTTATGTGAATTAGGCCGCATTAATGCATTGTGACTTTCGATCAAAATTATTATTTTAATTAAAAAATCACTTTTGTATGTAGGAAAATTGAAGAAAAGGGACCCGCATAAAAGATTAGAAGCTAAGACATCATTTGGGAAGAAATTCAAGAAAGAACTGAAGTGAATTTGAAGAGACGGAAAATAAAGCATAAAAGGATTTGGTGGGGTCCACACCCTTCAAGTTCAAGATGGAAACAAAGAGCCAAGAACAATCCAATTACTTTGGACATCCATATCCAAATGGATTTAATCCCTCTACAATTCCAATAAAGAAGAAGAAGAAAGAAAGAAGGAAAGTGTGAATTGATTTTTGCCATGCAACATGTCTCTGACCATGCTCAAATTGTGGTCCCAGCATTATCAAATTCACGTCAACCAATTAAGGACTTGTTGTAGGTATATAGTGAGGATAGAAATCCAAGGTGGAGCCAATTTTATGAAGTTTTTCATGGAAGGAAAGAAGTCCAAAAGTGGTTGGACTGTGGATATACATTATCACCATGCCATCATATGCTTTCTATGAAAAAAAGAGAGGGAAAAAAAAAAAAAAGAGAGAATCCACACTAGTTGGTCTCCCTTTCAAACATATATATGTAAACTCAATCTTTACTTCAAAGAGGAGACGCGCCATAGTACCTCATCTCCCTCACGTCATCTCCATCTTATAAGCCCCATAATTCATGCCACTTTTTTCTCCATATCTCTCCTGTACGTTTCAAACCCATTCTTTCCTATATATAATTCAAAGTACATAGCCATGAAGAAGACTTCTCTCCCTCACATTAACATATGCCCAGTACCCATTCCATCTTTTTTCTCTTTTCCATACTCTTCATTACCACACGCCCATCTCATCACAATCAAAAGTGGGGTTTGGCCAAGCTCACTTTTTGATCTACGCATCATTTTATCCTGTCATCTACTCCTCCTTGGTGTGAAGATTAAAGATAAGAGCATGGATTGCACGCGAGGTCCCCTCTTTTTAATGTCTTGATTTCAGGTAAGGGTAGATTTTTTTTCTAGTTTTAATTATTTTTGGGGTATTATTGGTTAATGTATTGGTTCGTTTAATTTTAAATATATAATTAGTGAGGTCAAGGTGTCCCGCCTTGAATTAGCACCGTGTATTTGTGTGTGGTGACAGCACGCACTTGGTGCGGTGTTTTTGTAGATTTTTTTTAATTATGCTAATACAATGTTTTTATTTCCAAAAAATAAGAGAAACAAGAATTCTTTTTATTTATTTTTATTATATCTAAATGAATTATTTCTGATTTTTAATTTATTACATGGTTATTTATTTCTTTACATTGGTGGTTTGATTTATTTTATTGTTTTGCAGTTTCTAGTTCTAGGATTGTTTTAGTTTAGGATTTTACGGTTAGATTTAATTTGTGAATTTTTTTCAGATTTGCAATTGTAATTTAAATTTAATTTTCAGAAGTAGTAGTGTGTATTTTTGTAGATTTTATTAGGATAGCTTTAGTTTTTCTATTAGAACAAGTTTTTTACGAATATTAGTTCCTTATGGATATGATCCTCGACTCACTGAGTAAAACTACATTGAGACCTTGCACTTGGGGTCCACATTGATTAAGTTTTTGGTGCCATTGCGGGGGAGCGCCATCGTAAGAGGTATTTTTCCAACTTTTCTTTGTTATTGTTTTGTGGGAGTAGAATAATATTGTTGCCATCATTCTAGATTTAGGTAGTGCATGCATGGAATGTTTAGACCAGCCCTCAACCATTAAAAAAGAAAATTTCATCTCTGATTTTTGCTAAAATTGGGGTTAATTCAGATCTGAAAAATAATTTCTCTGATTTTTACAAAAATCTCATCTAATTGTGGAAATCACCTCATTAACTTGCCTAATTGTGAGCTAGTTTAGGTGTTTCTTTCTAATTCTTTTTGCTGGTTATTAGGACTTGTTTAATTAGTTTAAATTCTATTTTTAATCACTTTTAAGGTCTTAGAAGTTTCTAAAAAATTTTTTGAAACTTTCCTTATAAAGGCAAGTTAAAAACCCATTCCGATTTGGCTTTGTAGCCAAGAAAAGTGCCTAAATCTAAAAGTTTTAGAACTTTCATTGGAACGTGTTTTTTTTATTAGGTTTAGATTTAGAAATTTGTTTTCTTAGAATTTAAAAAAAAATTCAAAATAAAAAAAATGGAAACCCTTTTCCGCCCTTTTGATTCAATCCTTGTATGTGTAAGAAACCCAAATTCAAGAGTTTAAGTGAAATCTACGCTTGATCTAGATCTCTTAGTCCACCTAGTGGTTTGGAAATAGTGGTGGATGCATACAATGTTCATAACAATAATAACTAATTGTTAAATCCTAATGGCAATGGAGATGGACTTAGGAATGAAAATGGAAATGGACCCAATTCCAATAATAATGAGGTGAACCAATCACTTAGGAGTTTATGTGATTACCTCCAACCAATACGTCAGGCTATGCCTTGGGTATGGCCACACCCGTAGGTATTGGTCAATTTAATATTAAGCCGAGGGTCATCCAACTTCTTCCTAAATTCTATGTACTTGAATCAGAAAGTGCATACTTGCACATAAAGGAATTTGAAGAAGTGTGTACAACATTTCACTTCAAAAATGTGAGGGAGGACATTATAAATTTTTTATTATTCTCATTTTCCCTCAAAAATAAGGCAAAAGCATGGCTTCACTCCTTACAGCCCAATTCAATTGCTTTATGGGTCGACATGGTTCGCGAATTCATGAAAAAAATTCTTCCCACCTCATAAAACCAACACCTTGAGAAGACTCATAATGAATTTCAAACAAAAAGATAAAGAGTTTTATTATAGATGTTGGGAACATTTTAATAAACTTCTCCTTGCATGTCCACATCATAGATTTGAACTACATCACACAATTGGCCACTTCTATGATGGACTAAGTCCAGAGACACGCCAATTTGTTGAGATGATGTGCAATAGGGAGTTCATGGCTAAAAATCCAAATGAAGCATGGACATACCTTCAATTTTTAGCTGATAGTGCTCAAAATTGGGACACATATGAAGGTATTGAACCTGTAAAGCAATCGAATCATGACAAGGGGGGGGGGGTTATATGTACTTAAAGAAAATGATGATCTTCAAGCAAAAATTGCTTATCTAGCAAGAGAAGTTGAGTCCTTGAAATTTATGAAGAACAAGGAACCCGCAATTGTTTGTAGCATTTGCGCTTGCAATACCTACACGTCTGCGGAGTGCCTTACACTCCCTGCATTTCAAGAGCAAGTAAATGTCACAAACACATACAACCGCTAATTCAACAACTCTTTGGGTAACACGTACAACCTTAACTGGTGAAATCACCCTAATTTCAGTTGGAGGGATGGACCCACTGCTAATAAGCCAAATTACTCCCAAAGGATGAACAAATATGGTGGTACTTCGGGACAATTCGTTCCAAATGCACAACAAATGTCACCACCCATTGTTCAGAATCAAACTCAACCTCTAGAAGAAATGCTGGCTAAATTTTTTTTGGCTCAAAAACAGGAGATGCAAGATTTCAAGAATGAAATTCGAAATTTTGTTCAATCTCAAAATAAGTGGGTTTTTTCGGCCCAACCTCAACCAAATCCAAAAGGATAGTATGAAGTCAATTATGCTAGACCTTCAAACCCCCATGAGCAGGTTCAAGCAGTTACCACTCTACGAAGTGGTAAAGAGATTCAAAAACCTTATTTGGAAAAAGATAAACAACTTACTTCCTCAGATAAGAAAGCAGAGCTGGAAAAAGAAAAGGGAAATCTTGCAATTCCTATAAAAGAGAAAACCTAGTTCCTCCAAGGTTCAAACCATTGCCACCCTTTCCAAAATGTTTAAGTCTGCCTAAGTCATCCACACAGAATTAGGAGATCTTTGTTGTGCTTAAAGAAGTCAAAATTACATCCCCTTGTTGGACGCAATTAAGCAAGTCCCATCTTACGTAAAATTTCTCAAGGAGTTGTGCATTATAAAGCGTAAGATGCATGCCCAAAAGAAAGAGTTTTTTAATGAGCAGGCAAGGGCTATTTTGAAGCATGAAACTCCTGTCACAACCCGAGCCCAGGGACCGGGGGTCAGAGAAAGTCTAACCAATGACACACGTACTCCCGTGCGTGCACACCTGGACCCCGTCCGAGTATACACACACAAGGGATCAATCACACGTGCAAAAGACTGAACGCGGAAGCTGTACGTATCAAGGTATACCACAAATATACCAAAAGACATAGGAGATTACAAAACAATATACACTGATGATAAGACCAAATACATGAACGTATGACAATAGAGCGGGCTTACAACAATCCCAAAATCAAAATACAGGTATCACTCAATGCCCACTTTACAATTACAGAAAATCCCCTCAATAGACTCCAACACAAAGAATGGGGAAAACAAAATGATGCAAACCGTACTCTGGAGGATGGATCAAGTCCACTCCTCTAGGCCGGAGGGGGCCTCGCGAGCCTCTCCTGCAGTCGGGTCGACCGACGCAGGATCGGAAGAGGGATCTGAGCCTGCAACACACAAGACAAACACATAAGTACGACGACTTAGCAAAGTATAAGCCAACAAGAAGATAACACGAATTGCGTCTAGGACTGAAGCATACTGAACAATAGTCATAACGCAATATCCATAGAAATGATGTCTGTACACTAAACAATTATGCAAATGAATAAGCATGCTATCAGAATCATGAACAGGTAACAATCAAGTGGCTACTACATTGGCCATTTTCTCCCTTACGAGAGCAATCAGGATGAGAACACCAGCGACCGGGCCAGGGCACGCATGGGTCTCTAGTTCCCGGGGTCCGGAGTCCCAGGACAAGACACTCTGCAGAGGTAAACACTTAAACTAAACCAAAGTTAACCCCGTCGGGTATCCTAAGGCTGAGGCTCAGTAGTGCCAAGACCAATCACAATCAATCGGATGATGCACCTCAATCAATCAATCAATCACTTATCACTTACAGAGCTCACATATCATGCTGAACAAACAATGGGAAGTGCATCGCATATACTGATACTGAATGTACATAAACTGATACGGATACGGAATGTACATAAGCAATTACAGGAAGTGCTGACAATGAATATCAATCACAATCACTGACTCGTAACTGATGCAAGTACTCCAATAGAACAATGATAACACTGATACCAATATAACAATAGAATGGTTCCGCCCGGGCTTCGCTCTGGGGTTGCTGCATGTCCCACAGAATCGAGAGGTCCAGCGCAGAACACATAAGAGGGCATAACCGTAATCAATATGCTGTACACATCATGATACCTTTACGAATCAAGGTCAATTACAAGCCAATCCTACACTAATTATCCAGTGTCTCTAACCGTGCATGTTGATGTAGTTTTAAGTTGTCCGATGCACCATTGTCTAGTGTTGCAGTGTCTGGAATGTGCACCGAAGTCCCTTAAACCAACACCCATGGGGAGGTGCTAAACAGCTGGATAACAAGCATGAATGATTCACAGCCCATGAGGTCATTCATGTCATACAAACATTCCATTGGGCATGTCCAGGTTAGCTACATTCTAACATGAAAGTCATATACGGTCTTTTGCTTAAACCTAATCCTTTTCATTCAATTCTCAGGGTCTCACGGTGCAGCCGTAGGTAACCTTACGGCTTAGCCGTGGCATCTTACGGCTTAGCCGTACTATGCACAGCGGCTGAGCTGAGGTTCCCCAAATAATCGTCCGGATTTACGGCTCAACCGTCTTTTACTCTACGGCTCAGCCGTATCCTGGTCCACGGCTTAGCCGTAAGACAATGTACGGCTTAGATCAGGCTGGGCCGTAGAAGAATGTCAAATTGCCCACATCCAGTTATTTTCAGCTAACAGTCTGTACTGTTCTACGGTTTGGTTTACGGTTGGGTCTCGGCTTAGCCGTAAGCCATTTTACGGCTTAGCCGTAGCACATTTCACGGCTTAGCCGTGAGTGCGCGGAATCATTTTTCTGAACTTGTTACAGTCACACAGAAACTGAGGGAAACGACTGAAAACAGCAATATAACAGCAAAACAAACTCAATGGGGCTGTCTAACACTGAGAAACACAATGAAGCATAAAAACAAAACAATCAAATCACTATCAATCGGTGTTCACACATCTTGGGCTTATACTTGCCTCACAAATGGAATCACTTCGCTGATTGGCTCAGTCCACTGGAGGACACACGCACAAACGACCTCCTTTCTTCTTCCCTCAAGCAATCGAACAGAGAAGGAGAAGGAGAGAAAGAGAGCTGACGAGAGAGAGACGAACTGGAGCGTGAGAGAGAGTGAGCTGAGAGACGATCGAGAGAAATGGGAGTGGTTGGGGGATATTTATACTTAATTTGAGTCGAAATTACATTTAAGGCCAAATAGCTTATGCAAATATCAGTTTGAGTCAAATGCCGGTCCAACGAAAGCAAACGAACTCATTCGGATCCAAGACAGTTACGAAAAACGACAAGCTCAACGAAATACACGCGCTAACGTCAAAATGACGCAAAACTGACAAGGTCAATCAAAAGCCAAAATTACGAAAAAGGGCTCGATCTACTTAGACCAAGTCAAACTCAACCCAAACGATCTCTCTACGAGGCAAAACCAAAACAAACAAAATCAAAACACACTTAGCGATAAAAACACACGCAATTACACACTAAACCGGATCAACTCGGGTCGGAGTGTTACAACTCCTCCTAAATATAATGATCCAGGATGCCCCACAATCTCGTGCATTATTGGAAACTGCTAAATGAACAAGCATTGCCTGATCTTGGGGCGTGTGTCAACTTACTACCCTACTCAGTCTATGAAAAACTCGGGCTAGGTGAGCTGAAACCTACTCAGGTTAGCCTTCAGTTTGCTGATTGATCAATAAAAAGACCAAGAAAGGTAGTCGAGGATGTGCTTGTGCAAGTTGACAAATTCTACTTTCCAGTGGATTTCATTATGTTAGACACTCAGCCTGTGGCAAACCTCAAAGCTCAGATTTCGGTAATTCTTGGGAGACCATTCTTAGCCACATCAAATGTGCTAATTAATTGTCGGAATGGAAAGATGATGCTATCTTTTGGAAATATGATATTAGAACTTAATGTTTTTGATCTGTGCAAGCAACCGTGGGATGAAAATGATGACTATGAAGAGGTTAATTTCATAAACACCTTCGTAGTGGAGACTTTTGTAGAGTCGGTCCATTCCGAATCATACAATTTGGTTGAATTAAGGAAGGATATGACCAACCCTAAGGATATGAAAGATGATACTGTTAAAATGGTCAGTACAACATGGAAGCCTTCTTTTGAAGAGCTTGTACCAACTGGTACCCTAACTCTTCCCTATCAGGTGAGGCCGCCCAAACTTGAGTTGAAACCTTTACCCACAAACCTTAAGTATGCTTACCTTTGGGATGATGACACATTTCCAGTCATTAGGATAGGTTTTCTGCGAATATTAGTTCCTTGTGGATGCGATCCCAGACTCACTGGGTAAAATTGTCACAACCCGAGCCTAGGAGATCGGAGGTCAGTAAAAGCCTAACCAATGACACAAGTACTTCTGTGCCTATACACTTAGATCCGGTCAAAATACACACGCACAAGGGAAGGTTCGTATGTGCCACACATGTGCGCGGAAGCTGTAGGTATCAAAACATAACACAAGAAATACGAGAACTGAGTAAATATTGACAAAAGATGACATATAGATTAACATTTTACAAAATGAATCAAAATACATGTATACAACTCATGAAAATATCAAACGTGTCAACTCTCAAAATATGGAGGACTGTTATGCAAATGCATCCATGCCGCTCTCTGATGGAGTGACTACATCCACTCCTCTAGTCCGGATGGGACATCGGGGGCCTCCCTTGGAGTCTGATTGACCGACGGGGGGTTGGCCTAGGTATCTGAGCTTGCAACACCAAGGGCAACTCGTGAATACGACGATTTAGCAAAGTATAAGTAATAATAAGGGAACACATGTTGTATTTAATAGAATAAGTAATAGTGTAAATCATAGCATGTCAAGTTCGTATACTAGGCAGTTGTGCGATAAATAAATGCCATTTGAATCAAGGGATATGTGCTGTGTACGTCACTAGTTGGCTACTACATTTGCCATATGCTCCCAAAGTAGGGATCTTAATCTTATATCCGTGCTGAGAACACCATTAACCGGGCTAGGATACGAATGGGTCTCGGGTTCCTGGGGTCCGAATTCCCCAAGACGTGTCCTTACTACAGCAAGGCCATATAAACTACACCAAATTTGCCCCGTCGAGATCCTAAGGCTGAGGCTGAGTAGTGCTTGACCATACAGAGTCAGTCATGTACTAAACCTTGAGTAGATCGTGCATATCGTGACAAGCATATCATATGTGCATACTCAATAACATGTCTCATATGTGTAAGCTCAATAACATACGTGCATACTTAAGGTGCTGGAAACAGAGTAAGGAAGCCAACAATTCTATGCTCAAATAAAATAAATCAATCATGCTGAAGAGTGGAGATCAATGATCGTAATGCGAGATACCATGCAAGCAATCATTATCGAAGCAAGTGTATTTACTATCCAACCCTATTATAGTTATCCAGTGTTTTTAACCGTGCATGCTGATGTAGTTTTAAGTCATCTGACGCACCATTGTGTAATGTTGCATTGTATCATCGGGTGCACCGAAATCCCTTAAACCAACACCCATGGAGAGGTGCTTAACAGCTGATAACGAACATGAATGATTCGCAGCCCTCGAGATCATTCATTCATATTTATCATAACCTGTTGGGCAAGTCGAGGTTGCCTACCTTCTACTTCAAAGGTCCTACAAGGTTTCATTTCTTCCTAACTTCTTACTAATTTCAAGTCTTCCAGCTCAGCTGTGGGTGACCTTACGACTTAACCGAAGGCATCTTATGGCTTAGCCGTAGAAGAGTAGAAATTTGCCAACTCTCAATTATTTCAAGGTGTCACCCTGTATTGATCTACGGCTAGGTCACAGCTGGGTTCACGTCTTAGCCATAGTACACTTTACGGCTCAGTCATAGCACAGTTTACTGCTTAGCAGTGACTGCGTTGGGTCGATTTTCTAAACTTATTACAGAACCACTGAAATTGAAAAGGGATAGCAAGAATCACATCAAAGCGATGGAAAGAAACACAACTTGGGCTGTAATCACACTCAATATGCAAATTATCAAACTTATACAAAATCAAACATATACCAACATACGTTCCTATGAATTATGCTTACACTTGCCTCAAGTGGGTTCAAACACACGAATAGCTATCCTTAGGCTCCAATCCAACGTCCCACACACTCCTAATTACCATGCATGCAGTGAAGGAAGAAAAAAGGAGAACGTGAGTGCATGCACACAGTAATTGACGAGAAGAAAAAGATGAAAACCAATCCAAAGCTTATCTTAACTTAGCACAATAGAGGAAATCAAGAGTCAAGAGCATAATTCCTTTTTCCTTAGCTTGATCGTTGGAAAAGAAGAAAGAAAAAAAACAAGAAACGAAAAGAAGAAGAAAGGAGAAGCGAACGAGAGAGAGAAAGAGTCGGTGGAGGCTTTATAAGGATAAGCTTAAGGAGAAATTACAAGAAAGTCCAATAAATGAGACAAGTTATAGTTCGAGTCATTTGACAATCCAACTAAAATAAACGACATCTTTTACAAACAACGTAGTTACAGAAGTTAACGAGCTCAACAAAAGACACGTGTTGACACTAAGATGATGCGCGAATGACGATGTCTTATAAAAGTTAAAATTACGAAAAAGGGTTTGGTCTACCTAAACCAGGTCAAATTCAACCCAATTACCTATTCATGACCCGCAACAAAACCAAAACAAAAGCAAGACACAATTAACAACTAATGCCTCATTATTTAGTTGCTAATCGGGGTTAAGCTAGGTCGGAATGTTGCAAAAAATATATTGAGACCTTGCACTTAGGGTTCACGTTGATCAGTTGTGTAACGTGCGGATGTGTGTAATATGCGATCGATCAAACAAGCGACACACAAGAAGAGAACACACATAAGAATTACATGGTTCGCCCAAATAGGACTACATCCACTGACAAAGATGATACCATCTTTACTATCACAAGCAAAGGCATATAAACACTCATGCTCTCATCATCTTTCCTACGTGGTGTGGGAACACCACAAGCAAGAGAGGGCACTCTCTTTAGTACAAGATCTAGGGCTACAAACTATACACATATAATCTTCGCATTCTTAGCCACTAAGAAAGCTTTGGTGCAATTACCAAAATACCTATGATCTTAACCCAATCCTTGACAAACCCAATGGACCCATTCGGCTATATCAAAATACAGGACATAAACCTAACAATCTCCACCTTGGCTTGAATTCTGCATTTCGAGCTACCAAGAGATAAAACAAGCAATGTCTTCGGGTACTTCGATGATAAGTATCTCATTGCACCAATGGTGTAATCTTCTATCCGGTTAATCCGGACTACAAGATACAAACCCAACAATCTCCACCTTATCTTGAATTCCACAACATGGGCCATCATAGATAAAACCGGCAATGTCTTCATATACCCCGCTGAATGGTACATCGGTGCAGTCTTCTTCCTTAAACACTCTAACATGTTGAAGCAGTATATGAACTTTGAGCAAATTTTATTTTCTCGTCGAACTTCACCTCAAACTTGAAGCTCGAATCCATTGATGAATTTGAGTGATTTTTTTATTACTTACAAATCAGCCTTCAAAATGATAAAATTTCTGCACTACACTGTAAATCTCGCAATCACGAGCATGCTGGAGGAAATATATTTAAAATCCAACTTCGAATGGCTCCAATATCGCAGAAATTGTTTTCCAAGCTATGAATGATCAAACTCCTCCATTGACCATCAAAAAGCCTATCTCCCTCTTCTACTCCATAAATCTGCTCCAAACGAGTAAGTAGGTGCAAACAAATCTGCGATCGATCAACGGACGATCAAGATATCGACGAAACAAGGATCTATCATCGATCTAGGTCAAACTGTTTTTGGCATACATTGTTGACGTGGCGCTAACGTCATCAACTGATGTTGCTGAACTCTGGGTAATACATCTGCAGACTGGTTTAGGTCAACCTGACCCGAACTGACACAGAACCTCTTCTCTGGCTAGGATTTGTAGCAACCAGGTGAAACTCGAGCTGGACTTGACTCGACCTGGGATGGAAAACCCAAGCACTTCTCCTCCTTTCTTTGCCAAGTGGGTTCTACAGTAAGAGGAACCAAAGAACCTCTGTCTTCCTCCTCCTTGACTCCGACGCGGTAGACGATGGCAAACACCAGCGGATTGATGGCGGAGGCGACGGTGACCGCGAGAGACGATTCCAGCGAGCAGTGGCATTGACTCCATCAAAAGATCCTAATTCCTTTTCCGGTGATGGTGCACATGAACAACAGTGGTCGTCGGTGGTTTGATGTAAAACAATGAAAAACTGAAACCTTTCAAGCCCGAGACCTGGGTTTTTGAAATTTGATTAACTAGACAATGCAAGATCAGATCCTCTCTATGTGATTTTTGAAATCCAAACATTGCCCTTTTCTTCCGATCACCTTTGGGAAACCTAATTTGAGAGGCCCTCTTTTGTCTTCGCAAACTAGCCAAGAACCGCAATTAATCTTTTTCCTGTCTCTTTTTCCTCTAGTGAGATGCTGCGTGAGGTTGGGGGGGGGGGGGGGGGACTTAAATCCTTTCCCCAATCATGAATTGCGACTTCTACCGATCTTCTCCACCTATTGTGTGGCCCATTTAGAGATTAAACCAATCTCCACCTTCTCTGCAAACTGCAAAAAAACCTGATTTCCATGGAAAATCCAATTGGTCGATCACGTACTACAACCAAGGCTTTGATACCACTTGTTGTGCAACTTGAGGAAGTACGTAAGCTGTGATGGATCAAACAAGCCACATACGAGACTTAGGTGATTCACCTAAACAGGACTATATCCACGGACAGAGACGATACCATCTTTACTATCACAAGCAAAGGCATACAGACACTCTTACTCTCATCATCTCTCCCAAGTAGTGTAGGAACACCACGGGCAAGAGAGGGCACTCTCTTCAATGCAAGATTTAGGGTTAGAGACTATACATATATAAAATCCCCACTTTCTTACCGTTAAGAAAGCTTCGGTACAATTATCAAAATTCCCATGACCTTAATCTTGTCCTTTGCTAACCCAATGGACCCATCCGACTAAATTGGGATACAAAACATAAATGCAACACTCATGCCTTACCATGTTGAATCTCTAATTAATGTTCTTGAAGCCAATACAATGAGATCTCCTCTAATGCTCTAACCCCCGTTTCCTTCATGAAAAGCCTTAGACCATAATTTCTTAAAATCCACTCTCCTTATCTTCATCATCACTAATTCAGCTGTAAAAAGACCGAAGTCTTCATTTCACCCATGACAAGTCATGGTCTAATCAACAGAAGGCTTGTTTAAAGGTATTAGCTTACAATTGCTTAGTCATCATTGTCGCTTTCTCTTCTCCTTTTTCCCTTTATATGTTTTTGTTATATTTGATTTCCTCTTTCTTCAAAATCATGCTAGATTGGTTACATTAATAAATTCTTCAATCTCCTTTGTCTTGTATTTAACATTCTCCCTCATAACCCATCTAAGCCTTTTGTAACCAAACATTTCCATCAACTTATCACACCTAGCTCCATCTCTCAAGCCATTCTCAAATTAAAAACAACAACGCAAAAGGGAAATCTCTGATTTAGGGACAATAATATAGGGAATAACCCTCTAACAGCAATGAATTCATTGAAAGGAGCATCAACGTTCAAAGCAGAAGTGATGATTGTGACATTCTTTTCTGCCATTCTATGATCAAAGCTCCCAAATGATCCACTTAAATCAAACCCACTTCGCCATGGTGAGAACCTCATCAATTAGGAAATCATTATTACCTCTAGCCTTAATCTACCTCTGCTTTTCCAACCCATGGGCCAAATCAAAGCAACTGTTACACTCTCCACCAAATTTCTTCCCTTTTAGACACTCACAGCTCTTGTAAGAGAACCATTCCACCCCATTATCCCATCACGTTTTCAAAGAAAAAGTAAGAGAAGACCCAACATAAGAACCAACCTTGCAAAGAATCTCCTCCTACAAATAGGCTCACACCCTTTTGAAAATCAACTTCTGGGCAACAATCCAATCATCTGGCCAAGCACCACCCACATTGTAATTCACATTGTAAAGCAACATTCTAATTTTATGCTGTAATTTACCATTTTATGTAAAACATCAAAATGAGGGAAAAAAAAGGATTTTGGGTGAAGGATAATGTATAGATAAATATCTTTTTTTTAAATGTAGGACTATTGATGAATACTTATTATGTCATGTCATAAATGTAAGAGGTTTTGTATTAAGTGAAGTTTTCACCAATGGGGATCCTACACACAGGTGATATGGGATTTTCATTAATCCTAGTCGTCTACAAGGTAGGATGACTCCCTTCAATTTTTGAGCTTTTATTTTCTATATGTTGAGTTCAATAAATGGGCATAAGCATCTAGAAGGTATTATATTATATGAAACTTGAGTGAAAGAAGCTTTATTTATTTACCCATTAGAAGTATGGATAGGCTTCACCTAACTTGTGAAGATCTAATACGTTGTTTTATAAAATGATTTGGTTGCATGATCTCCCTTATCATTCTTAAGCTATTAAGTATAAAAAGACGACTACAACCCACAATTTTCTTATGATATGTAATCATTTGATACCACACCAGCCTCATAACTACAGCACTGCTCAAAGAATTTAATCTTTTTAAGGCGATTCAATGAAATCTCTTAGTAACAGTTTGAGGCCTTTTCAAGTCAACCTCTCTCATATCTTAAAAATAGCAGCTATCAATTCCATTTAAAGTTAACTCAAGTTTCATTTCAAGCTAATTCAAGTGGCTCATCCATTACTCTAGCACTTAATGAGGAACTAATGTGATGGTCATCCATCCGTTATAGTATATATTCAAAATTTATTCTTTCAAATTGGCTAAGAGAAAGATCTGAATTCCTTTTCCTTTCATTTTATGATACTAGATTAACTTAGATCTTGAGCACTCTCTTAAGCTAGCCATCAGTTCTCCTTAGCAGTGTTGTTGATAAAGAACACATAATGGCAAATAACCTATTGTCTACCTGTACACAATTTTGAATTTATTTTTTCATTTTCTCACTTTGGTTTCCTGTGCTTTCCCTAATGATAGCCAATAATTCTCAGTAGTAGTTGCAATGAATATGGAATATATAAGTGTAGAGAACATGCTAAATGGTGCACATGCTATACGATACATATGCTTGGTTTGACCATCATGTAGGTGCAAAACTTAACATTTATTTTTCCAACGCAAAAGTTTGATTTTGTCAAATGGAATTTGCATATTTGGATATAGCTCCAAACTTTTGGTCAAATTGCTTGCATTAAATTGTTTAATTTTCTTATCAAGTCTTTTCTTGATCGAAATTGGTTCAGGTATGTCTTAGTGAAGATCATTTTAATATCTCAAAATATATTTTTAGATTCTTTTTTTATGGGATTTGTCTGGATTTTCATGGTAGTCAAATCATAAACTTTTCTATATAGCATGTAATTTGAGGTGATGGTTTATCAAAGAAAAAAAGCCCTTCAAACTAAATTGGCAAATTGTAACTGGCACATAGAACAGCCAACCCTTTCTTCTAAAGTTTAGGAATCAGTAATTCTTCTTTAGGGCCTATTTGTTTGAATATGAATTTATAATAAAGAATAGGAAAGTCATTATATATTTTGGTCAACATAGTACAGTCAAATGAACTGGGCCATGTAAGGGGATTTCTATGATTAAGATATTCTACATTGGGTGTGTAAGGATTTTTATGTTGGCAAATCCATGGGTTGGACAAAACTTGAGTCCATTAGTATTATATTTTACATATCTTTGAGCATAGACAATGATTTGAGTCGCTGAATGCACTGAAGTGAAGAAATAGAAGAAAAAGCGACAAATTCAAGTAATTATCCACAGACAATATGGATTAAAAAGGTCATATTTCACAAACTAAACATCATATATGGGCATGCGTCTAACTGTTGGAAAGCTCATTTCGAGCAGATTTCGTAGAGCCTAAGATTGCCTCAATCAGAGCTGAACTGAGAAAGTTATGGCCACAGAAAGTTTGTAAAAAAGTGTTGAAATTTCATTCCAAGCAGAACCTTAATCCGACCGATCGAGCCATTCATCCGACCGATCAAACAGGTGTAGGAAGGTCGCCAACTTACGATTTTTCAGTTTAATTAAAGGGGAACTTGCTTGTTTTATGCCAAATTCTTTCCTGATTGAATTAAAACTATGAGGCACGTATTAAGGGCTATAAAAGAGGGTTCTCTCTTAACCCTAAATGGTAGAACACAGATCTCATTGTTCTAAAAAGAGATTGCTTATTGGAGATCACCTTCTCTAGAGTTCTTTCATTGGAGAGTTGAAGGGCTGAAGTTCTGCTCTAGAGATATTTGTCTTCTACTTTTCTGAGTGTAAAAGATTGCTATGAGAAGTCAAATGCTACATCTAGAAGGCGTCTAAGTGCTTGGATCTATCACAGAGAACGACAGGGGTTCGTTGCAGCAGGAAGCTATGCAAAAGAATCACAAAGTATTTAGTTGGGGGGCAACTAGATAAGGGTTGTGAGTGTTCTCTCGTAATTGTTGTATGATTCATAGTGCTTGATTCTTGGCCATGGTTGTTTCCCAAGTTGGGTTTTCATGTAAAAATGGTGTCTTCTTGTGGTCTATGTTTTTATTTGACTTATTTCCGCTACGTGGTTGGTTGTTTGCACATATAATATTGAGATTGATTGCATTAATCCATTCTACAAGCTCTCCCATAAAACCTTTAAGTGGTATCAGAGCGGGGTTATACTAATTTGCTGTGTTTGATCCTAAGAGTTATCTAGAATGGTGCTCAATTAAGAAGGCACATCTACTGTGAAGCCTCCATTGTTTGATGGTTCAAATTATGTTTATTGGAAGCAATGGGTGATTGGGTTCCTCAAGTTCATTGATGATGATATGTAGGATAATGTTGAGGAAGGTTACTCAAAACCCACTATTACTGCTGATGAGCAAACAGTTGCTAAACGTAAAGCCCAATAGACTAAAGAAGAAAAGCATGCATCCAACTGCAATAATAAGGTTATGAATGCTATTTATAATGGAGTGTCCATTGATGAATTTCGTCGGATTTCCACTTGTAAAACTGTAAAAAAAGCATGAGATGCTTTGTAAACTATTTATGAGGGAACTGATACTGTCAAGCAAGCAAAGCTGCAAAGGTTAAATCAGTCCTTTGAAACCATTGTAATAGAAGAAGAAGAAACCTTCAATTAGTTTTACGCTTAGCTGAATGATATTGTCAATTCTATTTTTAATTTGGGTGAAATAATCCCTAAAAGTAAAATTGTCAAGAAGATTTTGAGGTCTCTTACTTTAAAGTTTTATTCAAAGGTGGATGCTATTGAAGATAATAAGAATTTAAAAACCCTCACAATGAATCAGTTGGTTGGAAATATTTTGACTTTCGAAGAAAACCGTTTAAATAAGGGAAAATCAATGAAGAATAACAGTTTGGCTTTTAGAGCTTTCAGAGAATCTGTGAAGCAATCTGCAAAGAAAATTGGAACAGATTCGGATTTTGATGATGATATCACTGAGTTAATAATTCAATTTCAAAAACTCATAAAGGCTAAGAAAGTTAAGTGGAAGGGATCAAAATTTGAAAAGAAGACGACATTAGCCAAGGTTAGGTGCTTTGATTATCAAGGTCTTAGTCATTATGCCAGTGACTATCCCAACAAGACAAAGAATCCCAAGCACAAAGCCCTGAAAACTTGGGCCAATGATTCTTCCGAAGAAGAGAAAGGCCCTGAACTTGATCCTAAGGATGTTGTGAATTGAAAGTTTATGGCTTTTATGGCTAAATCCACTGTGTCTGATGATAGTTCTGCTGCAAAAAATACTGATATTATACTTTTAGATGAAGAACATGATTGAGAAGGAGAATATGGGATTTTATTATATAAGTGTTTGCAGATGAGCAAGTTATTTAAAAAAGATGTTCTTAAACAGAAAGAAGAGATTTTGTTTATTAAGAAAGAGTTAGAGGATGCAAAATCACAAGTTCATCTTTTAGAAAGACAGAAGAATTCCATGGCTGATAAGCTGACTACTGAGAGTCACAAATATGGTTTACTGAAAGATGAATTTCAGAAGGTTGAGCAAGAGTTTGAAACTTTGGAAACCAACTTGAAAACTGCTAAAGCTGAAAAAGAAGACCTGGTTGGCAAACTGAAAATTGTGTTATTTGAGCTGGATTCCACAAAAGCTTCTTTGAATAAAATGAATACTGGTTTGAAGATAGTTGAAGACATCTTGTATATTCAGAAATTGCCTAGTGGCAAGTGCAATCTTAGCTTCACTGATGGTGCATCTACTTCAAAATCTAACTGTAAATTTGTTTTTGTTAGAAGTATTGTACACACTACTCTACATGTTGCATCTGTTTATAATGTGATAAGTAGTTTAGAAAGGAAGAATGTGTCACGTCCTGCACACATAACCACTTGTCATCACTGTGAAGTTAAAGGATACATTCGTCACCATTGCAAGAAGCTGGATGTTTTGCCAAAGTATAAGCATTGGTGGAGACAAATTCTGAGCCAAAGGTCAAGACAAGAGCTATTTGGGTTAAGAAGTCTAATTTACCTAAAGAAGTTGCTCACACTGTGTTGAAAGATCAAACTACACAAGTGTGAATGGCTAAATGCAAAAAATCTTGATCAAGATGATCAAGCTCCCATCCCTAGTACTGCTATGAAGATACAATTAAGGGGGAGCTGTAATTGAGGGGGAGCTACTACTAGATCCAGGTTGACAACTTAGCTGCATGATGATCATTAGCTTTGTCAATTATGGACAAAAAGGGAAAGATATTACATTCAGGGGGAGAATAGAGAATTTTTGCGCAGTTTGAAGACAGATGGAGCTGAAGATAGTTTCCTTTGTAACTGGTGATGAGCTGATGGTAACATTTTCTTTGTTATTTCAATTTACTCAACGTTAACTGTATTTTTTTTGTTTTACTTTTGCGTAGATTGATTGTATAAGAAGTTTGGTCCATGAATTTCCAAAGGGGGAGATTGTGAAGATTTTTGTGTTAGCAAATTCATTGGTTGAACAAGACTTGAGTGCATTGGTGTTGTATTTTACATATCTTTGAGCATGGACAATGGTTTGAGTCACCGGATACACTGAAGTGAAAAACTGAAGAAAAAGCGACAAATTCAAGTGATTATCTACGAACAATATGAATTAAAAAGGTTATATCTCACAAACCGAACGTCAGAATGGGCATGCGTCCTACCGTTGGAAAACTCGTTTTGAGCAGATTCCGTAAAACCCAAGATTGCATCAATTGGAGTTGAAATGAGAAAGTTGTGGCATCCGAAAGTTTGCAGAAAAGTGTTAAAATTTCATGCCGAGCAGAACCTTAATCCGACCGATCAGGCGATTTATCCGACCGATCAAACAGGTGTAGAAAGTTCGCCACTTGTGATTTTTTAGTCTAATTCAAAGGGAACTTGCCTGTTTTATGTCAGATTCTTTTTTGAATTGAATTATACTTATAAGGCACGTATTAAGGGCTATAAAAAAGGGTTCTCTGTCAACCATAAGTGGTAGAACACAGATCTCATTGTTCTAAGAAGAGATTGCTTATTGGAGATCACCTTCGTTAAAGTGTTTTCATTGGAGAGTTGAAGGGCTGAAGTTCTGCTCTAGAGATCTTTGTCTTCTACTTTTCTCAATGTAGAAGATTGCTATAGGGTGTTAAGGATCTTTGTCTTCTACTTATCTGAGTGTAGAAGATTGCTGTGGGGAGTCAAGTGCTACATCTAGAAGGCGTCGAGGTACTTGGATCTATCACAGAGAACGGCAGGAGGTCGTTACAACAGGGAGCTATGCAAGGGAATCACAAAGTCCTTATGTTGAGGGACAAGTGGATAAGGGTTGTGAGTATTCTCTTGTAACTATAGTATGATTCATAGTGCTTGATTCTTCGCTGTGGTTTTGTCCCAGGTTGGGTTTCCACATAAAATTGGTGTCTTCTTGTGGTATGTGCTTTTATTTGATATATTTCCGTTACGTGATTGGTTGTTTGTACATATAATATTAAGATTAATTACATTAATCCATTCTACAAGCTCTCCCCCAAAACTTTTAGGGTGCCAATATTATAACCCCTTGTGGTTACAACAGTACTAGAGTTGCAACAACGACTATCACAAATCTAATTTAACCTATTAAGATAAGAATGTCACTATTTATTTCTTTTATTGATTGTTTTGTGCTAGATGGGTAGTCGAGGTTTTTTTTTTTACTTTCTTTTATTTTAAATAAAAATTTCAAATATCATGCCATTATTCTTTTTCTTTTTTCTTTTGTAATTCTTTTATAGCAATTTCAAAGCTAGACAATATTTGTATTCAATACAAGTTTTATAAATTAATAAGTTTTGGGCATGAGTTTAGCAAGGGTCTTTTTTAGTGACATAATATATTGATGTGTTTTAAATTTAGTTTATCAATTAGTATTTCAAAGAAAATACTAAATTTGAATTTTTTTGGGCCCGGGATTAGGATGGGCCTTTATTGTTAGTTGTCTATGAAGTTAGAATTATTAACCTAATGAACTTGAATCCCCTATTTCACTTTGCCAATCGGTGTGTGTTTTCATGGTCACTATGAAGACACTGATAGATGCTTTGTTTACGATAAATATGAGAAGCTCCAATGAGATTATCTGTGACAAGAAATCAGCGGTTGCATGGACAAAAAATCCAAGCCTTCATGAATAAAAAAGATGGATCAACTCTCAAAACCAAACATTATAATGGAAGGGGTGGATTGCAAATGCAACCCCTCCTTGCCAGAATATATACAAAGAAAAGATATAGGATGGAATAGGGGATTGGAATATGGAAATACAACGGTTCCCTCAAGTTTAAAGGGTCACCCAAATCTCGCTTGATGGAAAACTTGAATTCCAATGCTTGGGCACTGTCGGCGAAGTCAGTTGGGATTAACAGGGTGATGAAAGCAGCGTCGACAAGAGGTTTCAAGACGTAATCAGGTTAAGCATTCTTCGCTGGGACTCCAATACACGCATTCACCATTGTTGATTCTTTAGAATCTTCCCAATCAGAAGAAAATATTTATATTTTGTGATTTGTGCCCTACATGGCAAAATGTAATTTTTAGTGATTAGTGCCCTACATGTACACTGTCAAGAAATGAATTCATCATAAGTTCCATGCAAAAGACTTGAGAATCGAAGGTAATGTAGTTCCCATCCTCTGGACCATTTATAGGCCCAAACAAAGTGAACTTGCTGCCCATCTGAAAGGTTTTCATCCAAGCTCAATCATTTCAGCATCCACTACGGTACCCATTTGTGTGGGACCATAGACAGATTGAGTCCCACCATGGATATATGGTGCTCAGACGCTATCACAAGTTAAAAATAGTCCCCAACTATCTGCAAATGTACGGTTCACATAAACCCGTAATGCCAAGTATGTGGGCCAATCAACGGTGATTCTCATCGTAAGATTGCAACTGAGCCAGGTTGGGCTGAAACTTGTCCTCCTCTTGCTAGGCCTGATAATTGGACGGCTTGTAGCCTACGATCCCCGTAACGTATCATGCAATGAAACAGGCTGGACTAATGCCATGGCCCATTTCACTCAACCGAAATACATATCATACAAATCTTGATTGGTGAACAATTAATCCTGCCTGGCCCAGTTGCAACACTGTCGGTGGATCCCATGACCTTATAATTCGACCACAATTGACGGCTGTCAAGGAGGTGAAATTGTATTTGAACTGGTTTACTAAAACATTCCAGTCTGAAATGTGGGTTTCCTGTATATACAGTACTTTTGCTGAGAGCTTCTAAGTCCACTAGAATACAGAGTCATAAGCTAATTACTACTTCCTAAGTAAGAGATCAACCCAGAACAGGCTTCTCATTACTATTTCCTAGAGTTTAACTCAACAGGGGCTTCTCAGTGTCATTAATTCTGAGTACCGGATCATCATCATCTAGGAGATTGTAGCCTTCTTTCTTCTTTGCCCATAGCACAACATAGAGTCCAGTGAACATTAGAAACATCCCAGCAACACTGCGCAAAGATACACCTTTGGGATTCATTAGGAATTCTTGCAAATTTGTTATAACCATGAATGAAGAAAATAGGTGATTGAACAGTCTACATAGACATTACTGCCCAAAATTTAACCCTTCGTTTGTATACTTCATTGAGGGCTTGTTTGATTGATTGAATGAGGAAATAATGTTGGCCAAATTTCAAATCTATCAAATGGTACCTCCCAAAATTCTTCACATGATACCATAGAGAATAGGCCTTATAGTTCAACATGGGTACTTGTTTCAGTGGAAATTTTGGGACATCCAGACAGGTACTGGCAAATTGGATATCTGTAGAATTGGAGTATACTGACCTTCCTATTGTGATTGGCTCCCCTAAGGTTATCCAAGAGATGATGACTGAGCAAACGGTCCCAATGGGGCTGAACATGGAAACTAGGACTGGCCCTCTCTTCTTCACACACCATGCTTGAAAAGCAATGCTCAAACCATTCACCATTCCTGCCTGCACATTGAAATGTCTACAAGTCACTACCTAGTGGGCTTCTGGTCTCACCTAAACCCAGAAAATATAGAATGCACCACTTACTAGTATATTATATGCAAGGAGAGTGTTGATGCTCAGCGATGGTAAGCCGCTGCTCAATTTCCCCTCTTGGATTAATTGAAGAGCTGTTGTCAGGATTGAACCAATGAATGACGTTGCAACACACAGGGACATCGGTGCAGGGAAGTCGCCCATCGTCCTAGCCTTGGGGCCATAAACAACTTTAAATGATCATGGAAACTATGAAAGCTAAAGGATGTTTGTACTTACCATAGAAAATACGCAATTTGCTTAAGGGGTGAAGAGTGAAGGGTCAGTGATCATCAATTTCTCCACATTTAATTGATGCTTTCACTGTTTGAACCTTTCCCTCCTCTCCAATCCCTCTACTTACCAATGTAAATGATATGAAATTTAGGCCCACAATTGACAAATTGATGATTTGGGCGCCTATAGAAATGATCATTTCTCTTGAAAAGCAATAAGAACAAACAAAACAAGAGAAGGATAAATGACCAAAAGCTACTATAAATTTTGGGATTGAGCTACCTGTAAGACCATTGTACATGATACAGCGAATATGGCAGCCAGGAGAAACATGGAACCAATGATCCTTTGTGTGCCCATGACTTGATTTGAGAAATTATTGTACAGGAAGACTGAATCTTGCGTTGTCATTGACGGAGATAGCGGAGAGTATTGCAGTAAATTCATAGATATGGCACCAGCAAGGCACACCAGTGTCCCCATTATCTTGGCCTGGCTATATATGCATTTTGGGTCCACTTTCTCCAACCTACCAAACAAATAAACAAAGAAAACAAGAAGAGGAAAACACATTTAATATCAAAGAGAAGGGAACAGCGAACAGCGCCCCCATGGTGCATTGATTTGGAATTTGTTGGTTAGAAAGTAGGTGTTAACATCAAGTTTGTTAGGTTTAATATTGGTTTCTGTTTTGCCTAATCCTATATGTTTGGTTTTGTCTTGTATTCTGGTATGGCCGGATCAGTCGTTTGGTTTAGCCAAAACCGAGGTTCAGGGTTAGGGGAATTTTAGTCATCATGTATGGGTTTTCTTATTGGTCAAAAAAGCGAGAACTATATATATATTAATGTACTGTAACCATAAATCTAAGGGGATTGAGATGGAATCATGATAGATAAATTCTCTCTTCTGTGGACGTAGGCAAGGTTGCCGAACCACGTAAAATAGCTGTGTTCATGTGTGTGATTGCTTGATGGTGTGATTGATTGTGTTCATCATGATTAATCTATTGCTTATAGGTAATTTTCGTTGCAGCACTTTTCCCAGTAAGTGGTATCAGAGCGAAATTGAGATCGCTTAGGTTTTTTTTTCCACGATCTAGAGATCACTGTAGGCCACTACTAAGCAAAGAGGAGAATCGTGGAAATTACTTTCTGGAATTGTTTCGGTACAAGGAGGGGGCAGTTGCAGAAAGGTCTCTGCGCTTGCAGATCGGTAAAAGAGATCAAAGGTTTAATCTCTGAGGCCCACACAGTTAATGATGGGAGAAGCCTATTGCTCTTTGATTTTCTAGGCAGATAGGAGAAGAGGAATTGGGTTCTCAGTCTAGCCGTGAAATGAGAAGACATCGAAGAAGAGGAAGCAAGTTGCTATTTTGTTTTTTATTAAGAAGTGCAAAGGTGTTTCTTGGCTGCTGGATTCCGCAGACCTGCGCAGTTGCCAGGCCGGAACTGAGGAAGAAGAATGGAGTTACATAGAAGCTTCAGATTAGTTGTCTACTGTTGCCACCACCAATTGCCAGAGTTCCCTCGCTATAGCGGCCGTCATTGGATCCTCCGCGATAGAGAAAAAGAAAGGGAGGCCTGAGGGTCTCCACCTGTTTTCATCCACAATTCTGGTTGTAGATCCAAGAACCAAGAGGAAGACGACTACAAGTTGGGCCTAGGTAGTCCAGGCTAGGTTAGGGTTGGGTCAGTTCAACCAGACCCACAGCTTGCAATAAGCCCAATAATAGGTTCAGGTCAATTCGGGTCGGGTCAGATCTGACCCATTACGCAGTGTCTAGCCTAGTCTGCCAGCAAGTGCAGTGCTTATGTCAGCTGAAAATGTCAAAGGCAGATTTGACCGGATGGATGGCTAAAATTGTTATTTCAATATCTTCATCGTCCGATGTTTGATCAAAGATCCATTTGTGCCTATGGACTCATTGTAAGGAGATCTACGCGTATGCAAAAGAAGATGGGCAATTTAATGGTCAAAAAGAAAGTTTGACCAATCGGAGTACAGAAAACTATTTTTGTGATATCGAAGCCATCCGAAGTCTTCTCTGAAGCAACTATTTCCCTACCTTTGCTTGGAGCATTTGGAGAGAAAGAAACAGAAGGGTCTTCTCCAACATATCCCGAAGATCCTCATAGGTCCTCTTTGAAATAACTTTGCAGATTCATAATCGCCTGATTTTCTAGCACCACCTCCCCCTCCCTTTCTCTCAATGGTGGAGCCTCCCCCTAATGCTTGCAAAACAGTCTCCTCAACGCCACTGTCAGCCTAATAGTGGTCTGGGTTGGCATCTCTCCTGATTCCAGCTGCAGGATTGCACTGTGGGAATAGTGTGGAATTTTTCTGACATCCCTATTTCAGCTGCAATTGCAAACGAGCCTAATCCACAATTTCTGTTACATTTGCTCCAATCGGCCAAGCATCAATTCACTTCTCAGTTGTGCTTAGAGGTTGATAGTTGGATGGTTGAAGCCTTCAAGTTTCTTGATTGTTCTCCGTGGCTTTCTCCATTTGTTTTCAGGAAAATCATTAAGTCTTTCAAGCAGTTGGACTCCTCCTTCATTCCTATCAACTTCCCGTCCAGGAGTGCAGGAATGAAGCTAATGTAGCTTAGCTCCCCTCCAAGAACGTTTGATGCCCATGACTGTGCCAACTTATTCTAGCTTAGCTCTTCTGTATCTCTTTTCTTCCAGAGCTTGGCTTTGCTTCCAGGTTGTGGAAGTTATTTCTCTCAGGTCTCTTTGTGTGTTTCTCTGTTTTTTGGCCATTTGGTGCCTTTTATATCATTCTTTCTTTTTAATAGAACTCTAATCACTAACCTTTCAAAAAAAAAAAAAACAAAAACAAAAAAGGCCATTCAGAGTCGGATTTCAGATTCATTTCTTCGAGCGTGCTTGTGATGAAGAGATTTAAGAGGCAATAGGAAGATGTTGGTAGTTTGATGGGCAAAAAATTAGGGGACTGAAGAGACTAACATATTCACAATGACAGCAATGTATTCAAACATCACAGACCAGATTAAATTGTTTGATGGATAAACGACTTCAGGGATTGGCAGGAAAGAGTGTTAGACTCTATGACACAGCAATGATTAAAAAGTGTTACTTGATGTCACAAATCAGAGATTGCTCCGAATAATTTAATGGAAAACTTAAATCTGCGTCGAAGGGATCGGGAAGGAGCGACATGGCAAAGTGAAAGGAAAAGTAAAAGAATTATATTCGAAAGGATGTAGTGTGCAAGAAAACTTAGATTCAAATGACGGGGAATCACTTTTGGTCACTACAGGTATGGATCAGGTTGATGATACATAGTATTGGGATTCAAATTCTTCTTATCATGTGTTCGCATAGAGATTGGTTGACGCAAATAACTCTCATTGTTGATGGATCTATTGTGATGGGAAGAATGCAAATTGATGAGCATTTGAGATAAGAGCAGTAAAGATTTGGGTATTTGATGAGATTATTTAGACCCTAACGGATGTAATATATGTTCCGGGTTTACAAGGAAATTGGATTTCTTTGGGTGCTTAGACTTTAAAGGCTCCAAGTGCACTGTAGCGGGTAGAGTTACGAAGGTGAAAAATGGAACATTGGTCATCAGATAGTAAGAAATCTCTACAGGTTGACAAGGGATGCTTTTTCAGGTGGAGCAGTAAATGAGACATCAAATAACAGGAGAGGAAATCTATGATTTAAGTGGTGTTAGATGTGACGGATCATTGGAAGATAGATTGATGGCCTTCGATATATCACCTAGTGGAAATTCATGAATATCTGAATGGAGATAGAGTTAAATGTGATGGATCATTGGAAAATGGATTGATGGGTCTTCAATGATATCACCTAGTGGAGATCTATGAATATCTGAAAAAAATTGATTTTTTTCAGAAAAGATAGTCTAGTTCAGGTTGGAGTAAGTCAATTTAGCATCGGGTCATACTTAACTCGCATGTACTGTGCCTAACCCGCCAGAACAAGCTAGAATAGGACAGTTGCACGCTTAACAGAAAGAGCAACAGGATGGAGACAGAATGAAGGATTCACAGGTACCAGTGAGATATGGATTTGGGGAGGTCTTTGGTTTTGTCTTGACGAATGGAAGTTAGGTTCATTGTGTTGCAAGAATGCATGCATGTGGCAACAAATAGAGGGCACTTTGGAAGTTCAAGACAATGGTGTTAAGGTCAAAGGAGGCAACTATGGGAAGTCTCCAGTCGGTTTGGACTTGATCGATACTAGGTAATACTGAGATTGTCTGTGCATCTGGGCTAGGGGTGTAGGTGCCGCGTTTGGTCATAGTGTGTGTAACACCCCGACCCAACTTGATCCAGTTTAGCGACTAATTAATGTTGTTTTTATTGCTAATGGTGTTATATTCCTGTTTTAGTTTTGTTGTGGGTCATGGATAGGTAGTTGGGTTAAGTTTGACCTGGTTTAGGTAGACCAAGCCCTTTTTCATAATTTGCCTTTTTCTAAGATCTCGTCATTTATGCATCATCTTGGTGTCAACACATGTTTTTTGTTGAGCTCGTTAAATTCTGTAACTGTGTCAATGGCAAAAGATGTCGCATGGTTCCATTTGACCTGGATTTGACTCGAACTGGAAATAGGCTTAAACCTTGGACTTGGTTGTAATTCTCCTTCAACCTTATCTTATATAACCCCTTAACTGACTCTATTCTCTTCTCTCCTCTTCTCAGTTTCTCTCTTTCCCTCATGGACTCTATCTCTCTCTCTCTCTCTCTCTCTCTCTCTCTCTCTCGATTTTCCTCTTTTCCTTTTGATTCAAACAACAAGAGAGAGCTTGGAATCGTGAGATTCAAGGTAAGCATGGCTGGGCATTCTCTTCTCCCTTCCCTTCTTGTTCTCCATGAGTATGCTCATGAGGTTTCTTTCTCTCTCTTTTCATGCACGATAGCTGTGGGTTGTGGTTGGAAGTGATTTAAGCCCTAAGGACAACAAGTGGAGTGTTAGAATCAAATTGGGGCAACTATAAGCATAACTTGTATGAATCCATGCTGATATGTGTGCGAGTGAAATGAATTTCATGATCTTTTATGTCAAGTATGTCTACAGTCCAGTTGAGCTCAGTCTTTCTCTTTTCATTTCATTGTTTTTCTTCGTTTCCAGTTATTCTGTAATCACTTTAAAAAATTGGCCTTGCGCATTCATGGCTGAACCGTGAATTGCGCTACGGCTAAGCCGTAACATGCATTACGGCTAAGCTGTAAGCCCCACTGTGACCCAGCCATATATCAATATAGGGTGTTCCTGAAAATAACTGAGAGTATGCAAATCTGCATCTCTCCTACGGCGTGGCCACGGCTAAGCCATGCCCTCTATTACGGCTAAGCCGTAAGGTCTCCTACGGCAGAGCTGAGAGACATGTACAGGTGAAAAGGTAGGAAAGGAAGGTGACTTGGGAGGGCCTTGAACCTAGAAGGTAGGTAACCATGACTTGCCAAATGGACTGTGGGACTACTACGTGAATGATCTCGAGGGTTGTGAATCATTCATATTCGTTATTCAGCGATTAAGCACCTTCCCATGGGTGTTGGTTTAAGGGATTTCGGTGTACTCTTAGGTAGAATGCAACACTAGACAATAATATATCGGAGACCTTAAAACTACATCAACATGCATGGTTAGAAACACTGGATAACTAGAATAGGTTGGATTGTAAGTACCCTTGACTCGGTATGGATTCATTGCACTGCATCTTGCATGTCAAGCATTGACCTCCATTCTTTAACATGATTATGTGATTTCGTCTACACGTCACTTTGATGAATTAATTGATATGTTTCTTACACCTTGAGTATACACGTATGTTGATCACAATTATGCACGTATGACGTACTTGTTGGCATGTTCGACTCCAGGTGTAGTACATGATTGACTCACTATGGTCAGGCACGACTCTGCCTCAGCCTTAGGAGCCCGACGGGGTGACTCTGGTATAGTTATATGACCTTGCTGCAGTAAGGACACGTCTTGGGGAATCCGGACTCCAGGAAACCCGAGACCCATTTGTACCCTTGCCCGGACAATGGTTTTCTCATCATGTTTACAAGATCCCTCATTTGGGAGCATATGGCATGTGTAGTAGCCAACTAGTTATGTACAGTGTAAGTATTTTTTATTCACTAGAGCATGCTGTATTTCTTGCACGATTGCTTAGTTTGCAAGCATTGACATGTTGTGATTTACTTCTGTTCTTTAATTGGATTAGAGACAACATGTGTTATCCTGTTACTGCTTATACCTTGCTGGATCGTTGTATTCATGTTTTGTCTTTGGTGTTGCAGGCTCATATATCCAGACCGGCCCCTCATCGGTCAATCAGATTACAGGAGAGACCCCCGAGGCCCCGTCCGGGCTAGGGGAATGGGCGTGATCCCTCCTTTCGGAGAGTGTCAAGACCTCATCTTATATACGAGCCTTTATTCTTTTGAGATCTATCATTACTATATCCATTCATGAGTTGTATACAGTATTTTGTCTCATTTTGTAACACTGACAGATACTATGTATGTAAATTCTGGTTTTCTACTCTGTTCCTACACAGTATGTTGTGATGTTTTGATATCTACAGCTTCCGCATACATGTTTGCACGTGTGAATCTTCCCTTGTGCGTGTACATTTGAACCGGGTTTAAGTGTGCAGGTACGGGAGTACGTGTGTCATTGATTAGGCTTTTGCTAACCCCCCAACTCCTGGGCTCGGGTTGTGACGGTGTGTGTGGAGGTGTACCTTTTAACGAGGTGCATGAAGTGTTGGTTCAACATAATAAAGTATTGAAGAAATAAGACTATGCTATTAATGTAGTGATGTACCATTCAGCAAGGTGCGTGAAGATATTAACGGGTATCTCAAGGTGGTTTTAGGGATTTACAAAATCCAAGCCAAGGTTGAGATTGTTGGGTTTTGTCTTGTATTCCGATTTAGCCGGATCGATCGTCTGGTTTAGCCAGAATTGAAGTTCAGGGTTAGAGGAATTTTAGTCATTATGTATGGGTTTTCTTATTGGCCAAGAAAGCGGGAACTACATATATTGATGTACTGTAACTTTAGATCCGAGGAGATTGAGATCGAATCATGATAGATAAGTTCTTTCCTCGATTAATATGGACAAAATTGCCGAACCATGTAGAATAGCTGTGTTCATGTGTGTGATTGCTTGATGCTGTTATTGCTTATGTTTATCGTGATTGATTCGTCAATCACGAGTATTTCCTCTCGAGTATTTCCATTCTGCCATTTTTTCCAATACTATAAGAACAATGAATTTTGATCATGCCCAACATCGGCGATTACTGATTTGAATATTCTGTTTTCTCAATGTTATTGATAGTGTTGAGTAATGTTGGAATTCTTAAATGTGGCTCGATGACCTCATGTCCAATATTGGGTGGGGCCACTTATGTAAGATGCATACATTGCTATCCACACTTAAATTGTTAACTACACTTAAATTGCTCCAATGGTTAAAATGTCCACTAATGAGCTAGAGGTCTCCACTAGAAACAGGGGTTAGTGGGTCCTTCGTCATAAAAAGAAAAAAAGTCTCTTTCATGAGATCTTCGAATTTGAGAAGGTTATTGAAAATTAGGAATCCTTTTCCTAAAAGAAGAGCGATTTGATAAAGCCCTAACGGAAATAAAATTCTATGATGGGAAGGAATTATGTTGGAATAAAATCTATATAAGTGTCTTAGAGATTATATCTCTCCACTACGAAATTCAGGAGATTTTTCCCTATTGAGTATCACATTAGAGGTGTAATGGAAGAGTGTTCAAAATCTCCAAAGTAAGAAGACATCTCACCCAGTGCCTATGGATGATGGTACACATCTCATATTTCGTATAATTCAAATCTAATCTACAATTCATGTATGTACGATTTATGTTTGGATGTTGTGAAAATAATCAACAAGTAATGCCTTATGTATTGTCTGATTTTCAATGAAAAAAAAATTCATGTTAAACTTTTAAAATGGTCTTCTTACAAAAAAAATTAAAGAAATTGTTGTGTCTTTGATACCACTTATTGTGTCTCTTCTTGTGTGTGTGGCTTGATTGTCGATTCATTGTTGTGCATGTGTGGAAGCATGAAACCTGTGATCAACAATCAAGCCACACACAAAAAGAGATACAGAGGATTTACGTAGTTTGCCGAAACATGTCTACATCCATGGGCATAAAGACAATATCATCTTCACTATAACAAGCAAAGGCATACAGAAACTCTCACACTCTCATCATCTCTCCTACGTAGTATGTGAACATATGAGTAAGAGAGTACACTCTCTTCTGCAAAATCTATGGTTATAGATTACATGATATTTATTATTTTCTCTTTCTTAGCCCCTAAGAAAACCCAATATAATGATCAAAATATCCATCACATAAAGAGAAGAGACATAGAAAATGTATGTGGTTCACACAAACAAGACTACGTCTATGGGCACAGAGACGATATCATATTCACTATAACAAGCAAAAACATACATGATACGTTTGGATGTAGGATAAGAGGGGGATAAGTGGAGGGATAAGCAACTTTTTGTATCCTATCTCTCTTATTTTTGTTTGTCTGTATTTTTAGTACTAAGATTATGTTATCTTAGTCCCGACGCTGTAGTGAATTAATACCTAGTATGAGGGCTTCGATAATCCCACATGGGAGGTCGGATAACTTGAGTTGGCTTTGAGTGGAGGGTGGGATTATATTTTTTAGGTCTTTTTTTCCTTATCCCACTTGAGTTGACTTTCAGTGGGAGTGGAATTATATTTTTTAGATAATTTTGTCCCTTGTCCCTCATTTATTCGGACACAACCAAACATAGGATTAGTTCACCCTTGAGATAAATGGAATTTCATCCCATGCAATGTTATCATTTGATTGGCTTGCATGGCATTAGCTATCTAAGCCGACAAAAATTTATCCTGCTTTTAAACACATCAATAGGGACTTTTATGCTCTCATCATCTCTCCTACGTAATGTGGGAATACCAATGCTAAGAGAGTACACTCTCTTCAGCTAGATCAAAGGTTTCAAATTATATGATATTTATAAACTCAGCTTTCTTACCCCCTAAGAAAACCATGTACAAGGACTTAAATATCCTAAGCTAAAGTCCGGTTCCTCGTTAGTCCAATGGACCCATTTAGTTAACCAAGAATACATCGCATAAACTCAACAAAAATTCTCATTTTTTAAAAGCAAGTCAAGAAGTTTAGAAAAAGAAATTAACAATTTATTGCTGGAGAGTGGGATCGTGCTTCTGATCAAGGTACTATAAACATCATCTCAAATTAAACCTTTTGATTGTAGCGGTCTTTTGAAGTTCTCCATTTAGAGTGAGACTGTTGCTATAATCATGGACGGACCTACATACAGACATTTGGGAAGGCTCCCTCCCACGCCCCGGTGCTCTTCCAAAACTCATATAAAATTTATAGGTTTCCCTCCAAAACCTACATGAACGGCCTACCCCTAAGTTGTGGATGAAATTCGTGGGTTGCCACCAAAACCCAACTAACTGTTTGGTTCCATAACCAACCCCCGCCGAAACTGCCACTGGTTATCATGTAGTCCACGTGCGAGTTATTGAAACGACCACATGTATGAAGGGGGTCCAATGGGAATAGCAAGGCATGTCACGTTCTTGCTGGTACTGCAATTGGTTGGAAATTAACGGAAAACTCGCATGGTAGCATGCACTCGCACGCATGTAACCTAATATTCACCTGGGAAATTGTCATCTAGGAAAACATAGATACTTTCAAAAGTATGTCGTTCAAGATATTATTGAAAATTTGGAGAAAAATAGGTTAGTACAAATAATAAAGAAGGCTAAATTATTGTCATTATTGAATATGAATTGTATAATTTATGTTACTATTTTCAGCCTTTCCTAGTAATATTGTAAATTTTCTTGATATCTTCATTTTTTTTTCTGATATTTTGAAAAATAGTAAGAAGAAGATACTATTATGTAATATTGCAATAGTTTCATGATATTGGCTAATTTCTTTATGACATGGCACGCACATCATCTTGTGGGAGTAGGTGGGTTAACCCATATCTAATCAGTAATGACCATTCAATCATGATTAATGGTGAACATTGCGCAGTACCCCACCGTTTCATAACCAAACATTTATTAATCATTTCTTTTGAATTTACTGGCCTGATTTTATCCCCTTAATTTTGATAATAATTTTCTATCTCTTGATTCCTTCTTTTGAGAGAGAGAGAGAGAGAGAGAGAGAGAGAGAGAGAGAGAGAGAGAGAGAGAGAGATTACTTGAAACACCAGGCAATTATAAAGATGAGCCCTGGAGCAAGGTTGGGCATGGCAGAAGCAATTGCAGGAGAAGTATTCTTGATTCCCAACAGCATGAGAGCTTGGAAGGTTACCCTTAACACACAAAACCATAATCATAAGTCATAACCCCAAAATCCATGATATCTGTCGGAATTAGCATGAATGAAATCAATAACAAAAAATGATACTAAAATAACAGCGCCAACCCAATTATTTCAAGTACAAAGGACAACAGTATCTTACAACTCGGATTAAAAGAAGCTTACCCTCCCAAAGCAAGCATCACGAACTGTAGTAACAGCAAGGGATTGAGTTTTTGTGGCCATTTGCTCCTGTGATTGAAAAAAAAGAGAGAAAGTGTTGGTTATTTGATGGTCATTGGGTATGGAAGGAAGAAGATATCTCTGTGGGGGGTGTTAGTCTTACTTTTCGAAGAGAAAAGCAAAGGGAGCGAGCATGAGGGACGTGGTCAAGCTGCCATAGATGACAAGGAAGAGAGGGTGGAGGCCAATGGAGAGGAGATGGCTTAAGAACACCGCGTAAATGGCGTAGACGATTTGAACGCTTATGAGGCCGGTAGCAATGATAAATTCCTCCAAAACCTCACCTCTGGAGGAATCAGACATCTCTCTCTCTCTCTCTCTCTCTCTCTCTCTCTCTCTCTCTCTCTCTCTCTCTCTCTCTCTCTCTCTCTCTCTCTCTCTCTCTCTCTCTCTCTCTCTGTGTGGGTTATGGGAGCCCCTATCTGTTAAAAAAGTCCCACTCCCAGAGCCCCGTTAGGCTTAGTCATAGAAGATGAGAAAGAAGACAACGATGAAGGTATGGTGCATATGCCTTCTATCTCTCTCTTTCTCAACTAACGTTCATGGCTACAATAAACGTTTTTTTTTCGTCTACCATTCTTGCTTCCCATTGATGGGGAAGGCAGGTGACGTAGAGACGGCATCTTTCGGCTTTCCTTTTCCTTGGCGGACGGTGTTCTCCAATACTATCTCTGCATTTGTCTGTATCTTTGTTGGTGGATGTTTTCTTCATTGGCCCGGTTTTGGTGGTTGTCAGCAGGGACATAGACCATATATTGGAATATGTGGAATTAGGGACACACCTGAGGTCATTTAGGTGGGTCCCACTTTGGGGCATGTGGTGAAAGGCCGGAAATTAGGGTGGTTCACTGTACAAAGGTTAGTTTGGACCTGGTAAACCAACAGTTCTTTGTAATACTGTTCGATTCTATCCTACATAGCAGGAGGCTCTTTGTTTTTACAAGGTCACCTCTATGTTCTACTAAATACTGGCAGAGGAGGCCATTCGTATGCTTGGGCCTTAGTGCATGATGTCTAAGTTTTTTTTAATTGTTCACTCTATCAATGACTGAATCCACCATTGGATTGTATAAAATAAAACAAAACTACAGCAAATTACCACTGCTTATTTGCCCACATGAATCGAGATTCTCTAATGAGGTTATTTTTCTTTTCTCATTAAATTCATGTTGTCCAATATTGTATTAAATGTATGACTGCCATATTTTCTTCTGTGCTATATCATCTAATAATTCGTCGGACTAGCCTAGCGGAGTTGATTCAACATCAATTAGCCAAGCAATTTAGAACAAAATCTGGTGTAGCTCATTTGAGTCACTCGATAAGTTCTAGGCTCATTCGGCATCATGAGGTTTGGATCACTGCTTTAGCTACACTTTTTTCTGCTCCTAATGACCTAGGTTGAGATATTTTTCAAGATATTTGTTGTACTGCTCCATTTTGGCGATATCGCAAAACTTTATTCGATCATTGGAAATGGGCATTGAAATATAAAGAAAATGTGTTGTTTTATGTGATATTGCACAATCCAATCTGATATCACAAAACTAGAGCATTATGGAAATTTCATGTCATTTGAATAGCAAATTCTTATCCTTTATGTACTCTGCAAAATAATAAATAGAACTTGTGTTAGGAAAATTATATAGCCCAACTGCCAGGGGGCCCACACTAGATTGAGCCCGACGATGTGCCCATAAGTCTTAGTCTGTTAGAGTTAGTCAATCGAATAAGGATCAAACCCTTAGCAGTAAAGTTTGGGTCAAAATTAGACTCTTGTGGCCGAATTTCCATGCTGGTCAAGAGATTTAGAATTCCTAGAGGGGAAGAGTCAGCAGGAGGCATGACTAGTAGGAATTTATTTACATTGCAGCGAGTTCGTAGGATCTATGTCACATGGGAATGCACAATTCCATAGTATCTTGTCCATCCTTTTTGAAATACAATATACCTCTCCAACAATCATCATAATCATCTGAGTGTGTGTGGGCGTGCACTTGCTGCCTGGGCAGTGCGTTAGGTTTTTGTTGAGACGTGTCTTGAGATGGAAGGTGCTTCCTTGTGGTTGCATTCACACTCAAAACCAAACTTGCCGGTCGGGATGGTAGGCCAACTTAGTTTGTTGTTATTTTGGTGACAAGATTTTGACAGACCAATAGAAAATTATTCATAAATGCTATTTGTTTTATTTCCTAGTTGTTTGTTTTTCCTACTGTCATTGAGTTATTTCTGCTTTTAAGACGGAAACATGCTTATTGACGGTCGAGTTCTGATGAGATTCAATCTTCAGGTCTCAACATTATCATAAGCTAAAGCTACCTAAGCCTAAGCTGCATCTCTTTTATGTCTCTCCCTTGTTGATGGGAAGAGTCAAATCGCAGGGCGGCTGACATTCTGTATAGAATTTTATCAAATGACCGATCAAAAAAAAAAGAGTGTTAGCTAGGCAATTGCCTTGTCACAAAAATACTAAAATTAAAACAAGAGAAAAAAAAATCTTGCAAAACATTGGAAAAAACTAAACCTTCTAATATCATTTGCTGCGAAACATGGTCTCTGAGAAGCTCCCATTTTAGAACCCAGATCGAAGAGGGAGAGATCGAATCTGAGGGAGACAGAAGGTGGGCCACAGAGATGTCATTTGCTGCAAGTCACATAGGCCCGAGATCGATCGATCACTGCTGTGATCGGTTGAGAGAGATGCAGAAGATCCAGACTCATCCCAGAATGGTTGCTGCGCACTAAGGAAGAGATGGTGGAGGTTTCATGGTGGGTTAAGCCCATGACCGTGGTGCACAGCTCTCGCTCAGTCCGGCTGAGTGTTTGGTTTCTGTGAACCATGAAGTCACATGGAGAGAGAAAGGCTTCTGACATCTTTTTTTTTTTTTTTTTTTAAAGTGTTGTCTTTTGACTTGAAACAAAAATAGGGAGAGGTTATGGTGCTATGAAGCACCATGATGATTTATGATCATTGGTTACCAGTGGGTCAGACCCAACTGAAGGACCTTCTCCACGAGCAGAAGCCCATTTCGGTAACGCATGCCAGGTTCAAATTTCGGATCGACCTTGACCCGTGTTTGCAAAGCCCAGCCTAGTGCAGTATTGCAGTGCTGACAGCATCACCACATCAGCAGGTCGGTCAATGACAGTTTGACTAAATCGACGGTAGAAACTTGTTTCGTCAACATTTTGATCATCCGATGCCTGATCGGAGATCTGTTCGTGCCCATAAACTCATTTTGAGCAAATTTATACAGTAAAATAGGAAGATTGGTTGTTTAATTATCCACAAGAAAGCTTGATCAATCATAAGTGTAGAAAACTATTTATATCGAGGATATCTGAAGTTGGATTTTAGATCCATTTCTTTTAGTGTGTTAGTAATAGTAATAAGTCCTTAAAAATATATTATGTTATGTGTATTTTCAGGAATTTTAAAAACTTATTCATTGGAAATCTCTTCATATTGTTGGAATTTATGTTTTTATGATTTTAAAATTTATTTTAAAATTTTCTTGTAAAAATCATTGAAAATCCTCAATTTTTCATTAAATCATGAAACTTTCCATTTTTAGAAGTTTTTTTCAAATTCATGATTTTACATGGAATAATAAAATTTCTCATCATCATTAGTTAAATAAAGAGAAATTAGAATCAATGATGTTAATTTATTGTGTCATTTTATGTAAATTGGGCCCGCATTAGTGCATTTATCATTTTTATTCAAAACTATTAAATTAATTGAAAATCACTTTTATTTGTAGGAAAATTGAAAAGAATGTCCCACAACCAAAACTTGAAGCCAAGACTTGAAACTCACGACTAGCATGTGTTTGTGATCTTTACTCCTCTTAAATTGAAGTAAACGTGGACCTCACCGAAATGCACACAAGTGAATCAATGTGTACATACCAAGCACACCCAAGGAAGAACCCACATACATCTTTGTTGCAAATTATTCAAAATTTAATTTGATGGTTTCCTTACAAAAAAAAAAAATTTCAAGTAGATGTGGAAACATGAGGATGTTAAAGCTTGGAGAATACTTAATACATGGGAAGTATTAGAAAAAGAAGGAGACAAAAACGTGGAGACCTTTCCTTCTTATTTACATGGCCCATCTAATTTGGAAGGTGTGATGAAGATTACAATTGTGTTGCTATGTTCATTACAAAAGAAGCCAAACATATCATTCCCCAACCCACTTTTCGATTTGAGGAAGGAATCTTATCACAAGTCCTTATCAGTCCATGAAGCCAACAGTACTCTTACCTACAACTTACTATCCCCATAGCCAAATCCACGCCACGTTCTTTCTTTCAATCTTTCCCCTGTACTTCCCATCATCTAATACTCTTATATATAAAGGGAAGAAGTACAACTAGCCCATACTCATGATCCCCTCATCTCGCGCCCATCACCTCTCTCTTTCTCTCCTTAACTCATTAACGTCCCAGCCCATCTTTTCTAACAGACCATACCACATCAATTTCCACTCATCTCTTCTCTCCTCTCCATCTCATCACAATCCAAAGTGGAGTTTGGGCCAGCCCACTTTTGGATCCATTCTCTCCATTCAATCTTTTCCTTTCATTTAATCCTCCTTGTTGTGAAGATTGAATATAAGAGCTTGGATTGCGCACAGAATCTCCTCTTTTTTATTTTTTGATCTAGGATAAGGGTAGATTTTCTTTTTTCTAGTTGTAATTATTTTTAGGATATTGTTGGATGTATTGATTCGTTTAATTTTAAATGGACAATTAGTGAGGTCAAGGTGTTCCGCCTTTGATCGGCACCGTGTGTTTGTGTGTGATGACAGCACGCACTTAGTGCGTTGTTTTTGTGGATTTTTATTATTTCCGACAATATAGTGTTTTGATTTCCAAAAACAAGAAGAACTAGAATTCTTTTTATTATTTTTTAATTATATTTGAACTTTTTATTTCTGATTTTTTTATTTATTGCATGGTTATTTATTCATTTATATTGGTGGTTTGATCTAGTTCATTTTCTTGTAGTTTTCTAGTTTTATGATTGTTTTAGTTTAGGATTTTTAAATTAGATTTAATTTGTAATTATTTTTTAGATTTGGACTTGTGATTAATTTTAATTTTCAAAAGTAGTAGTGTGTATTTTTGTAGATTTTATTAGAGTGGCCTGTGGATACGATCCCAAACTCACCGAGTAAAACTATATTGAGACCTTGCACTTGGGGTCTACACTGATCAGATAACGAAATCATTGCAGCAGTGCTGAAATTAAAGAAGTCTTGAATACTGGTTATTGAGTGATAAAAAAAAATCCACTCTAAGTTGCCAATTGAATCAAGCATCAAATTCGATGTTGATTTTGACGAGATGATAAATTTTGTTCAAAGTTTATGTGCTCGTTCAACATGTTACCATATTGAAGAAGATTGCACAATTGGCGCAATGAGGTACTTGTCAGCGAGGTATATGAAGACATTACCAATTTCATCTTTTAATGACTAGTGCAAGTTTTAGAATTCAAATCAAGGTGGAGATTATTGGGTTTTATGTCTTGTATTCCGATTAACCGGATGAATCTATTAGGTTAGCCAGGGACCAAGCTTTAGGTCAATGCATTTTGGTCTTTGTACATGGGCTTTTTTGTGGGTCAAGAGGGGCATAGGCTATAAATATGAGTAATCTGTAATCCTAGATCTTAGGTGGAAGAGAGGTGGGAGCTCTCTTGCCTGGTGGTGTTCCTACACCTTGTGAGAGATGATGAGAGGGTGAGAGCCTCTGTATATTTTGCCTTATAATAGTAAAATGTTGTCTCTGTCCATGGATGAAGCTATTTTTTGGGTGAACCATGTAAATCTTTATTTTGTGTGGCTTGATCGTCGGTTATAAGTTTTTCGTACTTCAGCTCATGCTCATCAATCAGAGCTTTAAAGCTACTGTTCCCAGATGTACTCCACTGTTGTATCATCATCTACTGCACGTCTGCACCTCGGCTCCTGCTGCGTCGTTCATCCATTATTGCTTCGCCGCATTTCAACTGCGTTTGAGTTGCGTATAGTCAGTACAGTATTCTTCAATCATCATTCTCATTATTTCTTTTAATCTTTATCTACCATTTATTTTTCTTCTCTTTACTTATGTTACCACTACAGCAAGCAACAGCACAGTCACATAAGTTACTGTTTCTACATATTTATTTTTCATGGCTGCCAAAGACACCACTATTGTTCGTAAGTCAACGTTTGGTGATGACGTGAGTGATCATTTGGATAACCCATTTTATGTTCATCATTCTAATAGTCCCACGGCTGTTGTATCACTAGCTTTGATTAGAGATAATTATAGCATTTGGGTGCATGCAATGGGAATGGCTCTTCATGCCAAAAACAAATTTGGTTTTGTGGAAAATTTTCAAAACATACTTTCTCTTCCCAAATCCCTCAATGGGAACAACGCAATGACCTTGTTACATCTTTGATTCTGTCCTCTCCATCCTCACCACGCATCCAGCATCCTTTATGATATGAATGTTAAGGATGTATTTGGTTGATCGGTTCCATAAACCGAATGCCCCATGACTATTTTAAATCAAACAACAAGAGAGGAAATTAGTCTCCATGACTCTTCTCAAATCATTATGGGGTGAGTAATCTTACTTCACTCTCACGGCGTTTAGGCCAAAGGAACCAATGAAAGAGAGAGAGAGAGAGAGAGAGAGAGAGAGAGAGAGATATATATATATATATATATATAAGGCACGCTTGATTGCTAAAGGTGTACTCAATCAAAAGATACACATTACCATGAAACTTTTACGCCCGTAGCAAAGATGACTACAATTCGTTGCTTATTGGTTGTTGCAACATTCCTTGGGTCTAGTCCCATCTCTTGGAGAACTAAAAAGCAACATATTATTTCTCGGATCTTCTATGGAGGCTGAAGATAGGGTTATGACTCAAGTAGCTTGTGAATTACAATGGCTTTATTATCTTCCTAATGACCTTGGTGTTTCTCGCCCACAACCAATGACTAATAATCAGGCTGCCATTTATATCGTTGTTGACCCAGTTTTTCACGAACAGAAGAAACCATGGCCACTGCAATCTTGACAAACACTAATCCTATATTGACAAAGACTTATTTGGGAGAGTATTTTTAGAGAGTTGCAAAGTCTACTTCCAATAAACCCAAGTGACCCCATCTCAATCCAACTCAAACAGTTAAGGACCTCCACCCATAATCCATGCTACGCCTAGTTACTATCGGATTAGCTTCATCTTTACTAAGCCTTGCATTCCCATTGTAATCTGAGATCAGATTCATTAAAATTGTAAAGGGGTTCTGCTTATTTCTTCATTTTCCTTTTTGCTCTATTTAGAGGATAGTATTATTTTTAGTGATAGGAAAGAGAATAAAGAAATATCTTCAGGTATAATATAAAAAACCTGCTAAATGGTCTCTACACAATTCAAGTTATTATTTCATTACTTCATGTCAAATTGTTAAGAACGTCTCCTTTGTTCTCTAGTGGCTAATCTACAATCCCTATTTGTATACATATGAATATTTGAGTTATAAAATTCAAAGGCGATTTTAGATTATCTGGGGCTCTTTGGTTGAATACTATTGACAGTAACAGAGTAGCCGTGGACATTCTTCCTCCTGAAGCATCTGACAAGGTGTATGAACTGCATATGAACCGTGTAAAGAAAAGATCATGTCTCTTCATCCCTTTTTGTACCACTCCCGCAATACCTGCTCATACTAGCACTCCAACTTTTATTCACATCATAGTTTTTAAACCAATATTTTTAACAATCTACTGTACATGTCATGTTACAGAAGTTTCTTCTAATCAATTTGTGCTCAATTTTCGCTGAACCGTCCCAACTTTTATCTCCAATTTGTCCACCTTTCACTTTGCTTGTGATATATTCTAATTTAGTGTTTCATGTTAATGACTTATCTCTAAAGATGAGAACTATTGACTGTAGCACATAAGCCATATAGATAATTAGATTTGGAGGTCCAAGCCTAAAATTGAGGGCTAAACCCCCCACCCACCCCGGGGCGGTTCAGTGAAATAATAAAACAGCTGAGCGATGAGGAGGCGCGTTCAGTAAGAAAATAATAAAACAGAGTAAGACGCCCAAATTGGGATAAGACCAGGCATGCCATTTAGCCGTCAACAGTTGATCTTAGTTGGATGACAGCAAGTAAATTTCAATCCGAGCTGAATTTGGCTCAAGTGTAGGTTCCAATATGTTCTTGGGACAGACCTTGTCATATTGTTCTCTTTTTGAACCCATTGTCTGCTCTCTCTCTCTCTCTCTCTCTCTCTCTCTCTCTCTCTCTCTCTCTCTCTCTCTCGTGCATAAGCATGTGCAAGGCATCATACATAACTTGAACAAAATCGGGCAACATTGAAGTTAAGAAAGCCCATAATTATCATTAAAAAGGCTAAAATAAGCAGATAGGCATGTGTTCTATGTAGTTCTTAGTCAATATCATATATCTTCATGACATAAGAGCTTAAGCACTGAAGTTGACAACAGAGCGATATGTTGCACCGGGCTGCCATCCTGATGGGATTACATTGGTGGCCACAAGCGTCTTTCCGGAGTCTGATGTGATCTTGAGAGAGATAGGAGCTTCCAGTGCAGAGCCTGCATTGAGCTTCCAGTCTGCACCCCATGACTGTTGCATGGAGAGCCATGCGTTTGAATCCGACGTTGGGGAGGAAGAAGACTCGTGAAGATCGAGTGCTGCAACATCGCCATCTCCATCTTCGAATTCGACCACCACAGCTAAATAGTACGGGTTCGAACCCGCATCCACATGGAAGGCCACGTTCCTCCCAGGGTAGTTGCATGGAACTCTGCGAGTCATGAATGTGAGAAGCAAACTACTTAGGGAAGTCTGTTTCGTATAATTGGGTGATAGGATTGTATTTTTGTTGAGTGTTTAAAAATGAAAGAGCCAAAGCTAAACATAAAAAAATATCTCCAAATAACCTTTCATTTAAAGGAAATTAAATCGAGGAAATATGGAAAAGGGATACCATCCTTGACCCTAGTGTAATCGAAATCCCACAAAAATCGAAATCCCACAAAAATCAAGATCCCTTCAACATCTCCACCTTATTTCTTTTACCTCTTGTCTCCATAATGATTCACCGTGGACCTCATCTCACAATGACTTTATGTGTACCTTTGTATATCTTTTTTATGGAGAGTAACCCCTTTTCAACATTTTGTGATCACATGAATAATATACATACATACATGCCCTCGGAACTCGGAAGACATCAACGAAAAATGAAAAAACGTGAAGGAATGTCAATAGGGTATCTGTCCAATGGGCCACAACAGATTCTCCGAATTCCCTCTGATTAATTAAATAAATGTGGATAGCCATTACTATTACCACGTTGCCTATCTATTGATTTTAAAAATGAGTTAGGTATGAATCAATATGAGACGTTTTTTCTACTAATAGGTTATTTTCAAACAATGAGAATCGAACCTAACTTGATTTTTCTTCGGAATTTTGACACTTTAAATTAAGTCTGTCAAGTCAAATGTATGCTCTTGGAAAATTTAGAGGTAGCAATGGTTGGGTCCGGCCAGGTCAGCTGCAGACTGCAGTAGGCTTGGGCAGACCTACATATAAGCTTTTGGGGCCAGTCGTCTGCTTCATGCATCCGTCCAAAAGCCCTATGAATATTTTTGGGTCTATTTCCAAAATCCCACTCAAAATCCTAGGTTCACCTTAAAAACCCTACATAAAAGTTTTGGATTTGCTCTCAAAACCTAACCAACTGCTTAGGATTGCCCCCCAAAACGAAAATCCAGTGTCCCTAAATGCCAGTAGGGTCGATCTATTAGGGTACTGTATGCGCCCAATTTTACAACCATACTATAATGAAATAAAAAATGTTGGACCAAGCCCTGAATTCTTCAATTTTGGTTAGGTTCAGGTCGGGGAGTTGAAGAAGTGCACATAGTCAATTAGACAGTGTGTATGGACCCAACCAGAAACTAACTATCAGCCAAGTCGGAAATGTTGGCCATATTTAAACCCGTGGCTATCGGGTGGGCTTGGTGGGTTTGGCCCTGTTGGCCCGAACAAATTCAAATGTGACTAAAGTTACCTTCTGTACTGTATCTGCAGCACTCCAGCATTCCTGAGTTGATCGGCTTTACCAGATATGGCCATAGCACCAAATGCAGTCCCACTTAGATCAAAATGAGCAGCTTCTGCGGCACATGGTCCATCTGGGCACTCATCTGTAATCACCACCGTCACTGGGTTCCCCGAACATGCCGCATTATCGTTGCATTTCACCTGATTTCCATCCCAATTGTCACGTAATTCATACTAGTACTTGGAACATAAGTGCAAACATATGAATATATTTGGTTGCATAGATATTCGTATACCTCATAACATGCCCCACAACCCTTGCCAGACTTAAAGAGAGAAGGTCCCCCTGCAGATATCATGGAGGAGAAAGGAGCTTGCTCAACTGCATTCCCATATCCACAGGCTCCACCTATCATGAAAGAAAAAGGACCGTAAAAAAAAAATTAGAAAATTGGTTCACTTGTCTCTTACTATAAAACCATGGACTTCCTTTTACTGGATTCTTTTAATACTTAAGAGCCGTATTTTCTTTATGGTTAACACCACTGTGTCAAAACAGAGATTGGGAACTCTAGTGGCCGTAGAGAGTTCTCAATACGTCAAGTTGAAGTACCAAACATAGGATAATACTATGAGAATTAGTTCTCAATACTCTTTTGTGCGAAGTTTAAGTGGGCCTTATCTAGTACCCAATTAAAATCTTACAATACGCAAGACCCTATATCTATATTTAACAATGGAACCACATGTCTATACACCCATGTAAACACACACTCTCTCTCTCCTCCAAAGACAGCAGGGAGACTAGAATTACCATCACTTCCATATCCATTTGGGCTACCATACCACGTAGCTCCTCCTGGAGACCAATTGGATTGAACGGCTGCCGACTGATTAAATGACCTGGGCTTGAAGCATGAGCTTAAATGTGGGAGAGAAGAGAGGAACACTAAAGCAAAGATAGAGATTGAATTAATGAGAAGAGAAAGAAGGGGTGCCATGGCCATTGCAGTGTTGCCTAACACTAATCCTAAATTGAAAAGGGAAGAGAGTGTTTGTTGTGGAATAAGAGAAAAATGATGCGGTATTTATAAAGACGTTCAGTCCTTCCATGTGAGCCATTATCAGCTTTTCTAGCCAGCCATAAGGAGTCACGTGTGTGCTGTTTCTTGATGTTGGGGTGGTTCCATCGTTAAAATTCCTTGCTTTCCCACCATATTCTGGGATGAGATACATTAATATGGTGAATGGGTCTTGCTTACTTTTGCTTCTTGATAGAGAAGAAGGAAAAAAAAGACAAGACGAAAAAATCTCTTTTTGACTATTGAAGAATGATACAGTTGCCCTCGTTCTCCTTCAAGTAGAATCTTCCTTGTGGCCTAAACTTCTGTAACCGGTAATCATGGTTAATGAGCTCAAGTTCTCTGAGTTTAATTGCCTAAACTATATATAAAAAAAAAATTTTGGTTTACTTGTACTTCTTTACTTAGCAAGAATTTTAATTTTTTCTTAATTAAAAGGCCTACATATGTGATAATAAGGTACCCAAAGGACATAAAAACAAAAGGAAATGGGCAAGATACAAACTGGTATGCTTTAGTGTTAATTTTATATGAATCTAAAAACACTCTAAAACATTAAAACAGACCTTATAAAAGGAAGTTTCTAAAATCTTTCATTTTCTAGATTTTTTATGAATATCTATCTCAATAAAAATGTGCAAGAACTGTTAGATTGGCCATTATGCAAACGTTAATTGTTCTAAAGCCTGTAAACCATGAGAGCTTACCCTTATTTTGACATGAAAATTCGGTCTCTTTGGTAAAAGCTTCTTAAATTTGACATCATTAACCATCCAATCTAAAGCCAAGAAATATCAATTTGAAGATTAAGGAAAAACTCTTGTTTCAAGTGAAGGAAAAGAAACATTGTGTTATCATGAGAATGTGATACAGATCGTATATGACCAATTCAAACATGAATCGAATGAGAATTAATGCTCAAAAGTGGGTCTATTATGACTTATGAGTATTACTTAATTAGATCAATGGATCTCAAAGTAATTCTATTAAGGATAGAACTATAGGATTGCAAATGAGACCATATGAGTATTAATATTTAGATGAATGGATGGTTCTAGGTAGGAATCATATTGGACCCAAAGCCAAATCTGTTTGTAAATAATGGTTTAGGTTCTAAGTCGGAACCTTTCTTTTCTATCCTTTTCTTTTTTTTTTTTAAGAATAAGTAATGCATTTATTTCTTCAAATATAAATTACAAAAACAGAGTTTATCCCAAATTATGGTGGAACTTCCAAAGGAGCATACCCCTCATAAAACCAAACACATCAAAGGATCCACAGCCTCCACTCCAAGCAAACTATAAAGAAAGAAATAACATTTTCAATTTCAAAGTATTAATTTGATAAGGAGCATTTCGGTGACGACAAATTTTCCTATTAAACTGAACAATTTCTTGTTGAAGCTTTAAATAATACACATGATCACTTTGATGAATCAAAACCTATTTTGTTGATTTATTGGTTGTAGACCTAATTCCATTAGGAGGACTTGGATTTAGTTTTGAAATTGAGTATAACTAGAGGATCAAAATCTAGTTAGAAACCCGGATCTAGTTTTTTTACTTTTCTTAATTATTTTACTTTTTTTCTTAAAATAAGGAATCATTTAACTTATGAGAGTGCATCAAGTCTACTACCTTTAGAATTAAACATAAAAATATCTAATCAAAATTGATTTTTAACTAGAGTTTGCAACATTAAAAACTCATGTGCAGGGCTTAAGTCTACGAGTCAGAACCCTATGGACCCATTTATCAATTGGAACCTAAGTTAAGTTCTTGATGTGGACACCTTTATCTGTTTAAAGATTGAAATCTAAACTAGGTTTCAAAACTGGTTTTTGATGAATTGAAGATAATCAAAAAATTTCAATCCATTTGCATCCATACTCCTAAAACATTAAATATGATATAAGCTTCATACGGTATCGAATTGCAAGCCTCGATCCAAATCTCCCCCAAACCAGGAACTTATTGCGGTTTGATGAATAATCGAAGGTGTTTGATTTTAAGGACATCAAAAGCCGAAAAAAATGGTTGATTCTAAAATAGATGACCAATCAACTCATCATATGACGTGGCCAAGTGGACTCGAGCCGCGCTAAGTAACCGGTCGACACGACTCTAGCCAAGCCGAGCCATGTGGCGTGAGCCCAACTACACCATGGGTCTCTTTTGCATGACGATGGCAAATAGAAATTGGTTGCCGCAGGAGGCATTTTCCATTTGTGGCCCACCTTCTTGTTTTGTCCTTTTGTAACGGTGACCCGATATCGTGAATTTTCCATGTGTGGCCCACCTGTCTGGTCTTGTCCTTTTGTAACAATGATCCGATCTTTGAGGCCATAGACGGTTAATTTAACCGGTTTTGCGGTTAGGAAAGCAAAACCTCCTTCAACAGAGCCGTTGATGGTGGTTATTGGCCGTTGAACCCATGGAGACGGCCAATTTTTCTCTTCTGATCATAACATTTTTCTTGCCCATGGGTCAAAAACAACAGCCCGTGATTTCTGGCAGGGATTTGTCTTTCTTCTTCCTCCTCTTGTAACGTGTCTTGAAGTCCTTAAGATTAGAATCTGCCTTGATCTTCTATGAAATGGGATGCAATCTTTTCCATTCGTTGGTTGAAATTATCTTATCTTTGAAGACTTTGAAGGTCTGGTTTTAGAAATAAAAATGAAATGTTTCTCCCATGTGCAATGTCTTTTTCTTTGTTGTCGGCATTTCTATATTTTTTATTGAATTATTTAACTTGACCCAAGTTGGAATGGTTCTTGTTCAAGTAAATTTTTCTTAACTATACAGTTTGCTTTTTTTTTTTTTGGGTAAAGGATATTTTAATAATTAAAGGTTAAAGCTACATGCATATAAAAGAGCTACATACTATAAGCAGACCCGTTATTATCGGTATCAAAGTCTTATCCTAACAATGTTGTTTCCTTCATGAGTTTTGCTCTTCTCTAAACTTGTACCTTTTTCTAAATGCCCTATTTTGTCACACTCCTTTAAATTATTATTTCCACTTTCATCTTGCAGTAAGGCTGAATATTCAGTCTACCAATTCAACCAGCCTAACCAACATTTCTTATTGCAAACCGACTTGCTAACTTGATTTGAACCTAATTTCTTCTTCACAGTTTGACTTTTGGGTTCAGTTTGAGTTTAACATTTTCAACCTGATTAATTGGTCGGATCAAGGGCTTTTACGTGCTGTGGCCCAAAATGACCCCGCAGTTCATCTCTATCTCTAGTTTGTTTGAAGTTTGAAAGTCTGGTGGCTGGATCTGCGCTTCCCAAATTGTATGATATTTGTATTTCAAGCAACTACTCTGTCCATTTAATCATTCACACATTTATTTGTCAAGGTCCTGAGTCTGCGCTTCTCAAATTGTATGATATTTGTATTTCAAGCAACTACTCTGTCCATTTAATCATTCACACATTTATTTGTCAAGTTCCTGAAGAGGAAACGCTCACATGGTGTGGGTCTTCTCAATTGTTTTTTTTCTAGGGCGCTGTTACTACGTACTAGGCAAATACTATTGAATCTTCTCCAACACTCACTTGAAGTGAAATCAGTAACAAGAGGCCATTTTTAAGATTCTGCACCCAACAAACAAAAAAGGCCATTTAAATATGTAAACACGGCATGTACCAAAACTCAAGTTTCTTATGATGTTGATAGCCATATGATCTCAGTCTATTATTGTTAATGCCTGTTTGTTTGCAGGAAATACATAGTAAATGAATTCATATGAGTCAACGGTTAAGTGAGCTCTACCGAAAAATTATTAGAGAGACGAGGGAGTCAGGAATATAAGATAATAATGTAGACAACATTTGACTTTCTTAGGACTTGAATTACTTATGTGATTACTGTAAGTATTCTTTTCTTATCTTCCCTTGATTTAATTTTTATTTAAGGGAAATTTATTTTTTGGTCATTTGTAAAGAGTTACCTTTTAATCTTCATTTTTAACGACTTATAGGCATGCAGAGCCGTAGAATCATTTAAACTCAATTGCTTTTAAAGTCCATAATGAAACTCTCAATTTATCTACCAACAGTCTATAATTTGAAAGGAGCTTGGACTACATCAACCATTGCTAGACTTGAATTCGTACAGCTTTATACTTCTAGAAAACAAGTCTTAGCTGAGCCTTATTTTATTTTTTTTCTTTATTTATTTAGGCTAAGATGATCGAGCATAATACTTTGAACTTGAAGACTTAGATCCTTTGTCACGTAGGATACCAGCACCACTCATCTATGAGTGTTGGCTGCCCTAAGCCTTAATTACCCCGGACGGTTCGTTGGTTTTGGTGGTTGCGTGGTGGACAAAGGGACGTAGACTGGTCAGAAAAAGATTTACGTTTGGATGATGCATAGCCTACCCTACAGCTCCGGAGACAGGTAAGGAGTTTTATGAGGTGGGTCAAGCTAGCCTGCAAAGCTTGTACAAGCTTTGTACCAGCACAGATCATTTACTAGTCAGGTCTAGTGTTTAGGCCATGCCTATTTAACGAATGGACCAAAAAAATTGGGCCTAGGTCCAATCCATGGGCCTCATGAGACAGCCTGGATCCAACAGGATAATGTCGGGCTCGAACTGGCTACAGTGGTAAGAACCTAGACAATACTGTTTGTGAGCAGGCTCCTCCATTGTGCTAAGCTATGAAGCCAACCCTAATTTGTTCAAATTCAAAAATGCCAGGACTAGTGACACATAGGGTTCAGAGAGGATTGAGAACTCTGGATTACATGTATAAAATTGACTTAAAATAGATTAATCGTGTAAGGTCTATTTAAATCTAGGCCATTTGTTAACTGAGTTTAGAATGTCAACTTGAACCCAAGACAAACTCAACTAAAAAGTTGAAAGGATAACATGATGCTTTAATTAACTGGTCAGGTTTGTGTAGGGATGGCCGGTCATTGTGCTATTATAAATTCAGTTGCATTGGTAGGTCAGATAGGAGGAATAGAATCAACTAAAAAGTTGAAAGGGTAACATGATGCTTTAATTAACTGGTCAGGTTTGTGTAGGGATGGCCGGTCATTGTGCTATTATAAATTCAGTTGCATTGGTAGGTCAGATAGGAGGAATAGAATCAAGTCTAAACAAAACCATTCATTAATGAGATAAAGAAAATGTTGACATTGATGCTGTCAGGTAAATGTGAACAATTAAATAAAGGTAATGTTTCCAAAGCCTTTGCTTTGCTTCCGTACCATTGTGGTAATATGCTTGTTATATAATCCAAGTATTATGAGTTCGACCCTCGTTCGCAGCTATTATTATTTCCTATTTTCAGTTTCCCTTTTCATTTTTCACTTTATTATAAGTCAATTCTATCTAAAATACTTGACTATTTTTAATTTTTTTCGATTTCACTTATACCCTATCTTAGATGGTTAATCATTTAGCACAATTTCATTGTTCACATTATTATGAGGTAATTCTGTCTTAAATGTTTAATATTTTTCATTTTTGTTTGCTTATCCTGATCAATCTTAGATAGTTTATTATTTAGCATGCCCTCTTGTGGAAAGGTTTTCAAACTAATATCTAATTAGATAGGCAGTTTTAAAATTTTTCCAGTTAGAAAAAAATCTCGTTTTTTACTTTAATTATCTTTGGTCTTAAATGTCTAAAGTTGATAGGCTTGTCAAAATTATCGAGATTATCTAGATATGTAGAATGGGTCTTAATCAATGGTGCAAATTGACTGCCAACTGACCCATCCAGATAGTCCAAGTGTCGAAGGATTTCCATTGAAGGAGGATGATAATTATGGATGCTGCAGTTGAAGGTCATATGGAGAAGATAGATCATCAAAAAATCAACCAAGAGAGTAGATTTGCTAGGATGGCCATGCTTCACAGTAGCCACATGTTTTGTTCTACTAGTTGAAATGCGTGATAATAGTCATTTAACTTGTGTTCCGTAGTTCTTTTTACCATTTTATTTTCCATTAGTCTAATAGTAAAGTCTGACAAAAAAAATCTAATAGTTAAGTCCATTTTGTTAACCCAATATTTGTTTCAGCTGAAGAGCAAACAAAAAAGGATCCGAAAGTTTGGTGTCCTAACTCCTAATATTATCCTATTTGTGAAATAATTACAATAATTAAATCCCAGGAGTTAAGGCTGAGGGGGATGTTTCACATTTATAGTTTTTGATTTTTTAATCGGTCAACATTAACAAATTTCTAGGTGTCTTTGTTGCTTGTTAGATAATAATCCGAAGTCCCTGTCACATGGACGCGAAGAACGCTCCTTGGTTGTATCTATTGGAAATTATGTTGCCCACATGCCACGGATCTCACATCAAGCAATTTTGCGGTGGAATATATGAAATTGCATACTCACATATGATTCCCTCTATGTACATAATATTCTTTTAAAAGTACTAATGTATGCTCAACCGTCTCCGCCCTCTATTGGACCTAATTTGCTTTATTTTCTTACTAATGATCATGAACTTTCATAACATATAACTAGTTAATTCCTGATACTTATACTTAATCAAATACTTGTAACCATATTTGTTGTAGACATCCATAAATGTTATGAAGTATTCCTCTCCACATGATCTAATGTGGGAACTATGGCATGAGGGCCGCATGATTTCCTACCACCTTTGTAAATAGAGAGATGTCTTGGCAGCTTGTGTTGAAGACAATAGTTTTGTAATATCCTATATAGTTTTCTACATTTTCCTTCATTAGGTCTCATTTTATAGCTCAAGAAAAAAATTCTTAAAATAATCAAAACTAAGGGTTTTTTTTTTTTTTTTTGGCTATATAGGTGTTACGCCTCAAGTCCTAAATTAGGTGATTAGGGCTAATCCTGAGGTGCAACACACATATCTTATGGCAATCCATGCCATACCAAGGCATGTATGAATCACCACAACAAAGTTTCCACAAAATTCACGTGTGAGGATATGATATAAACACATATACAATTTTTAACATTTGCAGAAGCCTGTGTAATTCACCTGCGTACTCCAGTAATATGTAGCTTTCATAATCGGGGATATGGTATAAACCATAAACAATCATCTAATAAGTTCAACTGTAAAACAAAAGACATAAAACATTAGAATAGTCTTTAGTATGAACATAAGCCATGCATATACTATAGTATCCAAGCACATGTCTATATGCACCATCCAAAATACATAAGTCTGTATGTATGCATGTCCATATATACATAAGTTTCTAGGATCAATTCAAAAGACATAATACATGCCCATCAACCATAAATACATTACATAAATGAGAACAAGTATGACATGATGTAAAACATAGTCAATCAAATGGCTAAATCCTATGTATGCCTAAACGAATACCCATGACGCTCTACTAATAGGATGATTAGCAATTATGGCCCATAGTCCACTCCTCTATGCCCTAAGGAGTCACTGATACCTCTTCTACAGGTGCATTTGAGATGGGGTCTATGTCTGAACCTGTAACACCAAGAGTAACACTGCAAAGACGATGATTTAGTAAGAATAAGTAAATATGAAATAGTGTACTACTGTAAAGACGATGATTTAGTAAGAATAATTAAATATGAAACATAGTACACTGTATCAAACTGAATTGAAAGACATATTGAGAAAATGGACAATATACGTATGCTAAGCATGTTGTGCATATAATGCGTAAGCATGATAAAAAATCATAAATAACAATGTATAACATACTAAATGACAACCACACCGCTATATTCTCCCCAAAGGAAGGGTACATATGTATTAGGAAGACCGGGTGGCCTACCTGGCAACCCAAACAGCACTTACCAACTCCAACATAACCTACTATAGCAAGGACCATGAAGCAAAACCCATACTCAACCCCATCGAGCTTCATAAGGGCAGAAGTTGAGTGGTGCCAACTTGTATGAGTCCATAAATAACAAAAGATCATTCCTATCATTCGTATTCATTTGGTATCATAATCATTGATAACAAATTACCTTTGAAATCCTTAAATCAATACTCAAAGCAGAGTAGTTTTAACTTTATTTTTTTAAGAGCAGGGTGAGTGTTTTTTGAAAAAGATTTTAGAGAGATGCTTTTCGAGCTTCATAAAAAGGGTAGACTTAATAGGGAGATGAATGCTACATTCTTATCCCTTATTCCAAAAGTGCCTAATCCAGTCAAGTTACGTGATTATAGACCCAATTGTAGGGTGCTTGTATAAGTTGCTAACAAAGATCTTGGTGAACTACTTGAAGCAAGTGCTTCCTCTCATTATCAGTTTTTTTCAAGGACCTTTTGTGGCCACAAGGTAAATTCTTGATGGGTTGTTGATCGCCAATGAACTTATTGATTTTATAAAGAGGTCAAAAATTGAAGTGGCTATCTTCAAGATTGATTTATAAAAGGCATATGGCCATGTGGATTGGAATCTTGTGGATTATATGCTCTCCTTAGATTTAGCTTTGGGGAAACGTAGCGTAGTTGGATACATGAGTGCATTTCTACTACTTCCAACTTTGTTCTTCTTAATAGTTCTTCATCAAGGTTATTTAAAGCTTCAAGAGGTATCACGCAAGGGGATCTTCTTTCTTCCTTTTTGTTTACGATTGTAGTGGAGGCTTGAAGCTTACTTCTTGTGACAGCTAAAGAAATGGGGATGAATAATTGCTGTGAGATTAATCGGAATGGGGAGGCAATCTCTCGCTTACAGTTTGTAGATGACACTATTATCTTTAGTTCTACCAAGACAGTTGAAATCTTGGCTCTTAATAGAATCTTACAGTGTTTTCAATGGGTTTTAGAACTGAAAGTTAACATTTCCAAGAGTCTCTTGGTAGGGGTTGGTTGTTTTGAAGTGACAACTCAGTCCTTGGCTACCGTTGATTAAGTGTATACTAGGGAAGTTCCCCATTATGTATCTTGATCTTCCTATCGGCGTAAAGCCACACTCCAAAGCTCTATGGGACCCAATTATTAGTAAGTTTGAGAAGAAATTGTCTTTGTAGAAAAAAACATTACTTATTACTAAGCGAGAGAATTACTTTGATCAAGTCCTAATTGTCTAATCTTCCGGTGTACTATATGTTGCTTTTCAAGATGCCAAAGGCAATGGTGAAGAGGGTGGACTGCATTTTTAGGAACTTTCTTTAAGAGGGTCAAGGTTATAAAAGGAAATTGTATTTAATAAAGTGGAGTGAGGTCATTAAACAAAATGGTGTGGGAGTTTGGGTATTGGAAATTTGAAGCATAAGAATTAGGCCCTATTAATGAAATGGTGGTGGAGGTTTGAGGGGGAGAAGAATGCTCTTTGGAGGAAAATTATAGTTGCTAAATATGGTGTGGACAAATGTGGATGGTGGCCGAAGCCAAGCCCTAGATATCATAGGTGGTGTTTATGGAATGATATTGCCATGATTAAGGATGTGTCTTCTGTGAGTGGGAGAATCTTATCCAAAGGGGGTGGATTTTGTTGTGGGGATGGAAGAGATATTAGGTTTTGGTTGGATGATTGGGTGGGGGTAAGGGCCTTGTGTGAGTTGTTTCCTATAGTCTTTAGAGTAGTGTCCAAAAAAGAGTCATCTATAAGTGACTGTTATAAGTGTTGACCTATAAAATTGCAAATGCTGTAGTGAAGACACCCCATCTCAGCTTAATTTAGGCTACAGAGATTATTTGCAGATTCTGGGGAATTACTGTGAGAACCGGCATTCCATGAAGATCAAGGTAGCTGGAACTCTCAGAGGAAGTTCAAATTTCGAGTTGAACAGACATCATCGAACTCAAAAGCCACAAACATGTCAGCCTGAAGTCAGGTCCCCCCCCAAGCCAGGGGGTCACTGACCAAAGTCCTGCTTCCCAATGTCCAAAATTAATGAAATTTAGACGCGAAGCTTCAGTCATGCTCAGAAGATACTTTGCAGATTTTCAAGATGAAAAGACTCTGTTTGGCCTAAATTTCATTACATGTCAACTTAGAGGACAGTAATCCCGAATTTGGGGGTCATCGGCTAAGATCCTACTTCCAGAAGGCCAAAGCAGATAAAATTTGGAACAAATGCTCAAAGAATGCCCCAAGTTATCCTCCCAAAGTTTCAAGTCAAGGGGAGGCTGCTCAGATAGAAAACAAGCTAACTATCTTAATGTGGAGTGAATAGCGACCTAACGCATGCAATGAAGAGGTTACTGTTCGAAATCCTACTTCCTCAAATCCAAACTGCATGAAGTTTGGATGAATACTCCAAGATGTTCTTGATGTCAGTCCCTCCAAGTTTCAAATCAAACCGGGGTCATTTGGGCTTCAAACTGCTGAAACAAGGGCCCACTGTCATAAAAAAGTCAACTGGAGAGTTGACCAAGTTCAGATGGTCAAACAAAGCTAAAACTTCTGTGACACACTCAAAATAGTGTCAAGAAGTGTTCCTCCAAGTTTTGTGGCAATTGGACGTCGTTTGGACCCCAAATAGGCGGAAACAAGCCACATATGCAAAATTCTAAGAATAGGCCTTGGGAGTGACCAGGGCCCACAAACAAAAGGAGTTGATCAAGTTCAGGTGGTCAAACAGATCTGAAACTTCTGTGACACACTCAAAATAGTGTCAAGAAGTTTTCCTCCAAGTTTCGTGGCGATTGGACACCGTCTGGGCCCCGAACAGGCGGAAACAAGCCACATATGCAAAATTCCAAGAATGGGCCTTCGGAGTGACCGGGGCCCACAAACAAAAGGAGTTGACCAAGTTCAGGTGGTCAAACAGAGCTGAAACTTCTGTGACACACTCAAAATAGTGTCAAGAAGTGTTCCTCCAAGTTTCGTGGCGATTACACACCGTTTGGGCCCCGAACAGGCGGAAACAAGCCACATATGCAAAATTCCAAGAATGGTCCTTGGGAGTGACCGGGGCCCACAAACAAAAGGAGGTGACCAAGTTCGGGTGGTCAAACAGAGCTGAAACTTCTGTGACACACTCAAAATAGTGTCAAGAAGTGTTCCTCCAAGTTTCGTGGCGATTGGATACCGTTTAGGCCCCAAACAGGCGGAAACAAGCCACATATGCAAAATTCCAAGAATGGGCCTTGGGAGTGACCGGGGCCCACAAACAAAAGGGGTTGACCAAGTTCAGGTGGTCAAACAGAGCTGAAACTTCTGTGACACACTCAAACTAGTGTCAAGAAGCATCCCTCCAAGTTTCGTGGCGATTGGACACCGTTTGGGCCCCGAACAGGCGGAAACAAGCCACATATGCAAAATTCCAAGAATGGGCCTTGGGAGTGACCGGGGCCCACAAACAAAAGGAGTTGACCAAGTTTAGGTGGTCAAACAGAGCTGAAACTTCTTTGACACACTCAAAATAGTGTCAAGAAGCATCCCTCCATGTTTCGTGGCGATTGGACACCGTTTGGGCCCCAAACAAGCGGAAACAAGCCACATATGCAAAATTCCAAGAATGGGCCTTGGGAGTGACCGGGGCCCACAAACAAAAGGAGTTGACCAAGTTCAGGTGGTCAAACAGATCTGAAACTTCTGTGACACACTCAAAATAGTGTTAGGAAGTGTTCCTCCAAGTTTCGTGGCGATTGGACACCGTTTGGGCCCCGAACAGGCGGAAACAAGCCACATATGCAAAATTCCAAGAATGGGCCTTGGGAGTGACCGGGGCCCACAAACAAAAGGAGTTGACCAAGTTCAGGTGGTCAAACAGAGCTGAAATTTCTATGAAACACTTAAGATGATGTCAAGCAACATCTCGCCAAGTTTCGTGATGATTGGACATCATTCGAGCCTCAAACAATGGAAAATAGACCGCATATGCAATGTTCCAAAAGTGGGCCTTGTCCGTGACCGGGGCCCAATTAATGAAAAAGTTGACCAACTTCCTGAAGTCAAAATGGGCTGAAATTTTTATGACATGTATAAAATAGTGTTAAGAAGCATCTCTCCAAGTTTGGTGGCAATCGGACTTCGTTTGAGCCCAAAACAGATGAAAATGGCCCACATACGCGAAAAACCTGAAATTGGGCCTCGTCCGTGGCCCAGTCTGCGGTCACGGACCTTTAAAGGATGTTTCCCACGATTTTGGGTGGTTTCCCTCCACTCCTCTTCGAAATCCAACTCCCCACAACTGCTATTAACTCCCCAAAACTGCACAAAACTGATTGGGAGTCTATAAAAAGAGAAAATTTTGAAGAATGGGGGACACACACACACATAAGGAAGAAAAGTGAAGAAATTGAAAAAGTCACTACCTAAGGCAACAAGAAGCAAGCTCCAGCAGCACTTCCACGACCATTCCCACCTTCTTTTCTTAGTTTTGAAGGTGAGCAAGAAAATTCAAAAGGAGAGAAGGAAGGGAAATGGCCAAAGTCCATACCATGTTCGTATGACGCCAATTTTTGAGAGGATGACATTGTCACCTCTGTTTCTTTCATTCGTAGGGCTTCTTAGCCATTACAAGAGTTGTGAAAGAAGCCTCTCTAGGCCTCATTTTGTTCCTTGAAAATGATAGGTTCAAATGACACAACTCCGGCTTCAAATTAGCCCATTTCGGACTTGAAACAAAAATGCAGTCCGTAAGCACGAATGATGAGTTACAGCGGTTTCAATTGATTCCATGATAAAATGTGATCTTCTTGATGGTTGTCCACCGCTCCAAAGTTATGAGAATGGAGTTTAAACACTTGAAAGAAGTTCCAAGAAAGAACCAGCGCGAACAGCACAAAAAAACGGAGGCACATGGCCATTGTCTGTCAGTGACCGTGATCCCCGGTCACTGGCAGGTTCCAGTGACCGCGGGTGAGTCACGGTCACTGGAAGGCCCTAGTGACCGCGGGTGAGTCCCGGTCACTGGAAAGCCCTAGTGACCGCGGATGAGTTACGGTCACTGGAATGGGGCAGTGACCGCGGGTCACGGTCACCCCCCATTTTTTCTCCTTTTTCACATTTTCTTCCACCTTATGTACATTTTCTTATATTTTCCAAATTGAGATCACATCTGAGACTTGAGGAAGGGGTTGTAAACTTTCAAAATTTATGTAAACAACCTGCATCCCCGCGGTCAGGGCACTTGAACCCATGTAAACAAAAGGGAAATTAATGATGAACTGTAATTATTTCCCATTCTTCTTAACGCTTAAAGTGCGTGAATGTCGGACCTTGATTCCGTAATTCATTTCCACGCCTACATTTTTAAGCGCGATCAATAAGATGAAGGCTGGTTGTACAGAGTGGGGTGTCTCTTTTAGGAGAATTCTTTGTTCACTCAAAGTGGTTCAGTATAGGAAGCTGTTAAGTCTTCTTTTTAACATTTTTTTAATCAAGAACTCAAAAGATTTTCGTATTTGGAAGCCATCCATTTCAAGGACTTTCTCAGTGAAGGCCTTTTATTTGGCCTTGGAGGGGAACCTTTCTTCAGGATTTTCTTCTTCTTTTGTGTGGTTATAGTTGGCTTCTCCCAAGGTGGAGGCTTTTTATTGGTTAGCAGTTGTGGCAAAGACTTCTACAGTAGAAAACTTAAGAAAAAGAGAGTTAACTCTTCCGCTAGCATCTCTAATATTTGTATGATGTGTCACAAGAAAGACAAATCAGTAAATCATCTCTTTCTTCATTATAAGTTTGCCTTTAACATTTGTGTCCACTTCATTAGAAGATATGGTATCGTTTGGTGTTGTTCCAAGAAAATTAAGAAGATGGCAGAAGTTTGGTTAGGAGTTCATTTTGGTAGGTATGGTTGTTTTCTTTGGAGAATTATTCCTTTGTTATTTTCTGGTCTATTTGGAGGGAAAGAAATGAAAGAGTATTCAAGGGTGTTTTCTCATCTTCTAAGGACTTAATCGAAATAATCACCTTAAGCATAACGAAGTGGGCCTTGATTAGGAAAAAATTCTCTAATTTCAGCCTTTATGATATTATTATTAATTGGGAAGCTTGTTTGGGATGTAGAAAGTCATTTATGGTCCACATTATGGCCGCATGCATTTGAAAGGGTTGTTTAGTAAAGGCATCATAAGTCAATACACTATCATCCCACAACTGTTTCAACTCATCAACCAAGGGCCTTAATTATACATCGATCTAGTTTTTCAGTGAGTTTGGTCCTGGAATAAGTAATGATATCATTAAAAATGACTCCTTCATGCACATCCATTGTGGCAAATTGTAGGGCATAAGTATGACAAGCCACATGCTATAGGAGGTGCTTATGTTACCGAAAGGATTGAATCCATCGGTGGCTAATCCCAGCCTCACATTACATGTCTCTCATGCAAACTCTAGATATTTCTTATCAAATTCTTTCCATTTCACGAAGTCAGCCGGATGCCTTGCTATCCCATCATCAACACGCTTATCACTGTACCATCTCATCTTTGTAGCTGTCTTCCTTGACATATACAATCTGCGTAACCTCTGTGTCAATGAGAAGTAACAAAGCACCTTCTGAAGGATCTTCTTTCGCTTGCCGTCATTGACCTTGTATCTAAGCGCTTCACATTCTGGACATTTATCCAATTGAACATTCTCCTTCCAAAATAACACACAATCGTATTTGCGGGCATCTATGTTCTTGTATCCCATGCCCAAGTCACGTAATAATTTCTTCACCTTGTAAACTGAGGCCAACAATACATGACCTTTGGATAAGAAGTCCTTAAAAATCTGCAAAACCTTGTCGAATGACTTTTTGCTACACCCACTTTCTACCTTCACATGCAATATCTTGATGAGAAATGATAACAGAGTATCTGAGCTTTTACAACCTGGGTATAGGCCACGTTGGGAAGACTTTAATAAATTCTCAAAATCTTGCCCATCATCCCTCTCATGAGTATCTTCCTCGATGTAAGTTCCCCTATGATGGTCCTTTATCAACTCATCATATTTATCCTAATTATCTTCTAATTCATCCTCGCTCTCATTCAAATCATCAGGCTGAACTATAGGTTCCCCATGATGTATCCACTGTTGGTATGAGACCATCATTTCTTGAATGTGCAAATGATCTCTCACAATTCCATAGTCATGCTTCCAATGGTTACAGCAATCGTTACACGGGCACCTAATCACCACTGCCCCACCCGAATTCACCCTTGCAAAATCAATAAATGAGTTCACCTTGGTCATGTACTCCACACTAAATTGGTTCGGATAATGTAATATCCAACTCCTATCCATATCTAACCTAATCACAAGCAATTAGAAATATTAGGGACAAAACTCTCAATAGGTACTAAAAACCATGGTGTGATAATGTTTAGCATCCTTAACAAAAACCTACAGGATTGATATATGGCAATACGTTTTAATTGAATGCAACACTATAGTCCAATCTACAAGAAAGAAATGTCTGTTCCTTATAACCGGAAGTTGGTCTAGCCTCATGATGGTGATTTCATCATGATTCCAAATCGTCACTATGAGAGAATAATAGAGAATATTTTTATACAAGGTTATTATTATAAGGATGGCTCATTTCTGATTAAAGTTATATCAGATTTACTAGTTTCAGCTATCTGTCCATCTTGTTTGATTCCTTTCTACTTTGAATCAGCTAATCCACCCAAAAAAGCAGGAGGCTCATTAACATTTCCTTAGATCTGATGGCTAACAATATACAATTGAGTTGGTTTTGGTTACCTGATACATCCGCACCTTAATTTTTAGATTAGTTTCATCAACATGCCGTGTGCTATCATAAGGGTTTTTTATTACGAACGAGAGATAGGCTTGCTTGGTACATTATTCTTATCATTTATTTTCTTTATATCAAACCAAGCACTCTATATCCTAATGTCCCATAGGTAACAAACAATTCTACTGAACATTCTAAACAAAGTTTATTTATTTCATATTTTAGTGATAGCTAAATAAAACACATAATTGGCAGGCACATATTAAGTATCACATACATAATTATGAGCATAATGGCTTAGTGGGAATGACAGTGTTGTTGGGCAAGAAAGTCAAAGTTTGTGCAACCACAGCATTTCACTGTTAGAGATTGGAAGGTGATGGTTTAGTGCCACGTTTTGTCACTATTTTAGATCATTAACAATATAATAGCCAATGCTTATGGCACTACAGTCTAGATATTGATAAGCTATAAAAATTAAAAAATCTGACATAGACTATCTACGAAGTTTAATAGATTGTTGTGATACAGTCAGACATATAGTTTTTGTTACCTTTCTAGTTGCTTTTAGTAGTTTGTAGTAGGTCTATTTGTTATGTTTTTCCTTTTACTTTTGTATGTACGTCGTGTGTGTTTCTTGCTAATGAAGGTCTCATTAGTAAAAAAGGAAAAAGATTTATGGAAAATTGCAACAACTAGACAGGCAACATCATGGTAGTGATTTTAGCACCTATATACCATCGAAACCCACCACCGCATGTTCTAACAGTAAAAATAAATAAAAACTACAATTTCTTCTTGGCCTCCTCTAGATAACAATTCTAGCATGTCAATCATTAATCATCTTAGAGCAAAGAACAACCCTCACCTGTCAGAAGAATCGCTCCTTACTCAAGTGATATGGTCTTAAGCTAGCTGTCTTTTCGGGAGAATCGCTCCTTACTCAAGTGATATATATATATATATATATCTAGTAAATTGATTGTGACGAAATTCGAAAGCCATTATTGTCAGAATAGAATTAACACCGATTCGAAGGTAGTAGGTATTCGTGAAAAGATTGGATTACTCTAATTAATAGTTCTACATGAAAACAAAAAAGGTGCTCAAGTAAAAAAGGTGTTACCAAAAATCCATCTTCCTTGATATTGATCTCTGTCTCAAAATTGTTGTATCTTTGTAGAAAAGTTGTTTTTTTTTATATATATGTGTTCTAACTTTCTAATTATGCTTGACATAAATTTAATAAAAATTTAGTACAATTTTTAAAATAATTTGAAAGAGAAAATGACTCACTCAAATGACCAAGTTGATTTCCCTTAGCAAAGTTTATTTTCTTTTCTTTTTTTTTCTTTTCTTTTCTTTTTTTTTTTTTTTTTGAATTGGCCTAGTCAAGCTTGATCCCTAAGTTTCTCAACTGCGTTGAATTGACACAAACATAATTTTGATAAGTTAAATTAGGCACTACAATAATTTGATGAACCTACAGCCCAACTGTTTCAAGGATTTGATCACATAGAAGCTCATGGTCAATATGTGTACCAACGAAAGGATCTATTAAAGAGTTGAGACACGAGAGATACAAAACACATGGAAGATAATTTCCCTACGAGTTGAATTAATGGGGGTGATGGAGTTTCAATTCCCATCTCCCCTTATATTTATCTAGACTTTTAAAATTTGAGCACTTTATAAAATGCAAGTCTTAAAATTCTTTCAAATTCTCAAGACAAAAAGGCCACTGCAGTGTCACCTAAACTACTCTCTATAACCTCAAGAAAAATAGAAAAAAAACTTCTAGCTACCCTTTTTCCATGGCCCTAGGTGACATTTCCATCCATAGTTATCTTGGTTTAAGGTGGGCCACGCAAAATACTGTCTCTCTATGTAGGTGCCATCAATATTGCTTAGCAGATTGTGTACCTTAATTAAGCATACTGTCTCTCTGCTTCCTTAAGTAGTAAGTAGCTACTATCACAGATTAAAGAAGCTTCTCAATAGGGCACTAGGAGAGCTAAAACAGTCAACTCAAGGCAATAAAGACCATAAGGGTGTAACACTCTGACTCGACTTAATCCGGTTTAGTAACTAATTAATGACGAATTAGTTGTTAATTGTGTTTTGGATTTTTTTTTGTTTTGTTCCGGGTCATGGATAGGTAGTTGGATTGAGTTTAACCTCTCTTAGGTAGGCATGAGCCCTTTTTCGTAATTTTTTATTTTGAAAGACGTCGTCATTCATGCATTATCTTGGCGTCAACACATGTGTTTCGTTGAGCTTGTTAACTCTCATAACTGACTCGTATGCTAAAGACATTATTTGTTTCCATTGGACTGTCATTTGACTCGAACTGTAATTCGTGTAAATGTTTGGACCTTCTTACAAGTTCCTCTTATCCTTATCTTATATAAGCCAAGACTCCACCGACTCTCCCTCATTCTCTTCTCCATTCACGTTGGGTTCTCTCTCTTTCCTCTTCTCTTCGTTTCTTCCTCCCTTCGGTTTCTTCTCTCCTTCTTCCTCTCGATCCATTCAAGGAAGGGGGCATTATCGTGGTTTAAGGTGAGTTTGGGTGTTTGGTTTTTATTCTCCTCCCTCTTCTTCTCGTTAGCCACAGTCTGTGTTCACTATCTCCCTCTCTTTCCCTCATGCATGGTAGAGTTGAAGCGTGTTTGGACTTCGAATTTGAGCCCAAGGACAACCGGTTGCATATTAGAACTCTTTTAAGGCAAGTATAAGCATGATTTGATTGAACACATGTTGGTATATGGTGCTTGTTCTTAATCTTTTTTTCGCTTGTGCATGTGTGGAATGAATGACAGCCCTTTTGCCCTTGTATCGTCTCACTCATTGTTGTTTTCGTGAATGCAAGTGTCCAATTCAACACTGTCATTCTGTAACAAGGCAGGCTGTCCGACCGATTGGGCTTTAGAGCCAACCGGTCGGGCGCTTCCAGAACCGGAATTCGACCGGTCGGACATCTCAACCGACCGATCGGCCCTGAAGTGTTCTGTTTCAAGAGAATACGTCTATACACTGAAACCATTTGTAGTCATTTCATCCTCCTACCTTTCACACCAACCAAGGAACCTTTTACCCGGGCCCCCGTGGCCCGTGAATTATGTAAGGAAGTCTTCTAGAGATTTCATTAAAAGGTAGGTATGAATTGGACTTTGTAAGGTCTTTACATTAGAGTATTGGTGACCCTTAACTTGCCCAATGGAAATACGAACGCATGAATAGTCTTGAGGGTTGTGACTCATTCATGTGTGTCATTCAGTGTTAAGCACCTCCCCATGGGTGTTGGTTTAAGGGATTTCGATATACTTTTCTGAATACAATGCAACACTTATAAAAGACAACTGTGTATCGATCACTTAAAACTACATCATCATGCACGGTTAGAAACACTGGATGACTAGATTAGGGTTGGCTAATAAATGTCTTTGATTCGAGCAAAAACAAATTGCATAACATCTTGATTTACGTTTATTGGCTTCCACTCTTCTGTAGCTTGTGTCTAACTTCGATATGTAGCTTGTATCTAACTTCGACCTGCTCATTTGCTGGTAATTTAATTTGTTTAACATGTTCATGATGTTTCCGTTATGTTTGATCCGTTGTGTTTGATATGCCTAGGATGATGTCTTGAGCCTTGTACGTATGAGTTGAATGTATATGTCTGGAACGTATGATATATGTTTGATATGATATGCATGTTTTATTCAGTTTTATTCAAGTCCTAGTATTCATCAATTCAGACTCCATTTGGTCCAGCACTACTCAGCCTCAGCCTTAAAATCCCCGACGGGGTTGACTTTGGTGTAGTATATATGGCACTATTGCAGTGAGTATATGTCTTGGGGCTTCCGGATCCCAGGAACCCGAGACCCATTCGTATCCTGGCCCGATTGATGGTGTTCTCAGTATGCATGTAAAATCCCTTTTTGAGAGCATATGGCGTATGCAGTAGCCACCTAGTTATATACACTCCATATCTACATTGATTCTGACAGCATGCTTCATCTGATTGCACAACTGCCTAGTATACTCATTTAAAACTCTATGATTTATTTGTGATTACTTATTCGAATAGATACAATATGCGTTAACTTTTTGTTGCTTATATTTTGCTGAATCGTTGTATTCATGAGTTTTCCTTGGTGTTGCAGGCTCAGATTTCTCGACCGACCCCTCGTCGGTCAATCAGGCTCCAAGGGAGACCCCCGATGTCCCATCCGGACTAGAGGAGTGAATGTGATCACTCCATCATAGCGCGACAATGTCATACTTGGGGATCTCAGTGAATTTTTGGGTTTATTCATGATCTGTATACTTTGTAACTTGGTCCATTTTGTATAACTCTGAACTTTATGTAAGTTCTTATATATATATATATATTATTTTGTTCTTGTGTATGTCTCTTGTTAAGGTTTGATACCTATAGCTTCCGCGTACATGTGTTGGCACATGTGAAATCTCCTTGTGCGTGTGCATTTAGACCGAGTCTAAGTGTATGTGTACGGGAGTACGTGTGTCACTGGTTAGATTTAGTCTTAACCCCCGATCTCCTGGGCTCGGGTTGTGACAAAAGGTTTTTCCAAAAAACTAAAAAAGAAAACCAAAAAACCCTCACCTTGGCAGCAACAGCAGAGGGAGAAAGAGCAGAGAGGAGACACCGGTGCTTGGATCGAAGGCAAGATTAATGGTTCCTTTTGGATCGAAGGGACACCGGTCCTTTCTCTTTATTACTTCTTTTCTCCTTCCTCTTTGCTGGCAGAGGCAGAGGTAGCAAGAGAGAGAGAAAGAGAGCATAGAGAGAGCGATAGCAAAGAGATCAGAAAGAGTGAGAGAAAGAGACCAGAGAGAGAGAGCAGAGAGAGATAGAAAGATCAGAGAGAGCGAGAGAGAGAGAGAGCAGAGAGAGACCTAGAGATTGGAGAGATTACGAAAGAGAGAGCGAGAGATCAGAGAGGGTGAGAGAGAGAGCAGAGAGAGACCAAGAGACTGGAGAGAGCGAGAGATCAGAGAGGGTGAGGGTAGACTAGAGAGAGAGCAGAGCGAGATCAAACTGAGGACAAAGCAAGAGAGAGAGAAAGGAAATTGGGTGCGAGGGAAGTGAAAAAGAAGCACTGGCGCAATTTTTTTGGCAGACTTTTACCAACGAACATTAATCATCGGTAACAGTGTAATTTCATCGGTACATGATGTCACACCCCAAAATCTGAGATCTTTAGGACCTTCAAACCACGAGGCATGACGGATCCACAGCAAATAAAGTAAATGATTTTTCAACTTTATTAAAATAATCCAAATGGAATAACATGATCAGTATTTTCACAAAATAACAAAATCAATCTACTAACATAATAAATAAATCTGAAGTGCTAGTGATCCTCAAAATATAATAAAGAATTCTCAATTCTAATTAATCTTCCAAATCTAAGGTTGAAGTTTTCGCAGCTCATCCCTCAATCCCGATTCCGCGAATCCAGCTAGATTTCCTTGGGTTCCGGATCAACATCGAAATCAATGGGAAAAAAAATAAGAGTGAGTAAAACTCAACAAGTAATACGAATCATAAAACCTAGCAAACAGGTAACAATCTAAGAAATCAAATTTGAGTCATGGTTCACATATACAAGATATAGTTAATAAGGTAAGTACAATATCATAAAACAACAAGAAGGTAGTGTGATCGAAATTCAAGGCATTTCAAATAAATGAGCAAATAACAAAATCAGCAAATAAAATGGAAAGGTATCTCCGAAGTAAGCAAAGTCACAAAGTGTGCTCGCCAGAATTAAGTCTGAATTAAGCACAATGTACCCGCCGGGTACAAGCCAGTTTCTTATCCAAAGTTGGCACGAGACCTGAGAATATCGGTAATCTCCAAAACAAAGTGGGTCTAGCTGTAGACTAGAAATGTCGCACAAAGGGGCTCCAATTCCAATGTCATACCCAAAAGAGCTAAAAATCCGCGTGTGAGCATCCCCACGGTGCATTGCCTATACTTTAGACAATGCTTTGAGAGTACACGTATCAAATTTGAAATTCAAAGTCTTTTTAAACCACCAAGATAGCCAAGGGTTGAGATCACAATTGAACAACATATTATCATGATTTTTTTCACATTTTTCAACATTTAAATTCCAATGATAATTAATGAAATGATAAGTTTCACAAAAAATCAATTTCAACATGATGGTGGCAAGGAAACAAGACTAAGTCTAGTATAATCATCATGTACAAGCATGCCAAAGGTAACAAAATATCATAATAGTCTAGGATTATTTCAATAATTCAAAATCTCACATATTTAAATCTAAACGAGACAAGGCTTGAAAACTCTATGGCTCAGGAACTATGGTAAGACTACTTGCCTGAATCGACGATGATCAGCGAATTTGACTGACCTAGATGTCTAAGTATCTCAAAGTGAGTTCCTGATAACGATGTTTAACAAATAAATTTAGCAATTGGGCCCAAATTATAAAATCAATCAAGTGAGCCTGAGTCTTTTGAATCATGCATGTGTATCAAGTGGGCCAAGGACAGTGGGTCAAATAGGATCCATCAATGGGTCAGGCCTAATTTTATGCTAGAATGGGCCCTGCAGATCATGGCATATCCTTGTAGGGCCCAAGTTAATAATTCACATCACGGCTTAAACATACATGCAAGGTGGGTAAGGTCTGAGCATGGTTTTTAATGGGTATATGAATCAAGTGGGTCTAAGGAATAAGCTAGATGATTTAGAAATATGGATTCATCTACGAGTTAAAGAGTTGGGTCGAAATGTATTGCAGCTTGGGTGGCTCGGTTTCTACTCAGGTTGGGTCAGGAGGATGATGTGATCCAAAGGAACATTAATTCCTAGATGGGTGGCGCCTGATCAGAAGTGGAACACTAATGTTGGGATGAGATGGAGTGAGCTTGAGTGACGAAGATGGTTCTAGGCAGTGGGGTTCGGCCTCCCGTTGGCTTGGGCTCCGCAAGCCAGATAGAGGGAAGAAAAAGAAGAAGAAAACGGAGGAACAAAGAAGAGAATACAAGCAAGAAGGAAAACAGGTAAAGAAGAAGAACAGGAGAAGTAGGAGAGAAAGGAAAGAATGAGATGAAGAAGACAGAAAAGAAGGAAAGTGAGCCAGAGAGAAATTCAAACGAAGAAGAAGCAGGAAAGAGAAGATAAACTGGAGAAAAACAGAAGGGAGAAAGCCGGTACAGAAAAAGAAAATCGAAACGATGGAGAGGAGTGTGGAGGTAAGATGCAGACGGTGGGGGTGGTAGAGCTCTCGGGTTCAGCCATGGTGGAGGAAGAGGAATAAAGAAGAATAAAAGAAGGAAGAGGTAGAAGAGGAAGAGTGGAGAAGCATGACAGGGAAACGGGGAGTACAGAAGGAAGTAGAAAAAGGGGACGAGACAGGGGAGGGAAGAAAGGAAATCGACGAAGAGAAGAGCAAAGAGAAAAGAGAACAACCAACTGGCGAAGAAGAAAAGAGAATGGGAGAAAACAGAGAAAACAACGAAGAAGAGGAAGAAGGAGAAGAAGAAGAAGAAGTCAGCAGAGGAGAAAGAAAGAAAGAAAGAAAACGAAAGGAGGAGGAAAAACAGGAAAGAACAGAAACGAAAAGAAGAAAATACAGGGAAGAAGGAGAGAAGAGAGGAAGAACCGCCAAGAGAGAAAGAAGTAGAAACAAGAAGAAAAGGGAAATGGGTTCACCGGTTTCTGGACTGGGTTCTCGGTCAGGGACAGGGAGAGGAAAAAAGGAAAAAGAAAAGAAAACAGGAGAAAGATACAAGGAGAAGAAGATGCAGTGGTGCACTGGGTTCAGTTCCAGATAAAGAATAGAGGGAGCAGAACGGGAAGAAAGCGAGAAAGCAAAGAGAGAGAAAAACGAAGAAGGAGATGGGCTGCAAACAGAAAACAGAGGAAGAAAACAGAAAAAGAAAAGAAAATTGCATGGAGAAGAAACGATGCAACGTAGAAAGAGAAGAAACGAAAAGGAAAAAAAAAACAAAAGAAGGAAGGAGAAAGGAACGAGCAGAGGAAGAAGAAAAACAGGAACTGGAGTACTTGTTCCTACGTGGGCTTTGGGTTGCAGAGAACAGAGAAGGAGAAAGAGACGAAAACTAGAAGAGAAAAGATGAAGATGGGTCGAGTTCGGTCAGTTAGAAACAGAGAGAGAGGAGACGAAAACGGGAAACAGAGAGAAGAAGCAGATGGAGGAGAAGAAAAGCATGAAGCAGGAAGAAGAAGAAGGAGATGCCCGGTGGAGACGGTTCTGCCATAGACGAAGGAAAGGAAGGAGAAGACAAAGAAGAAGAAAAGATGAGAAGCAGTAGCCGCAGAGAATGCAGGACCGACGGAAGAAGAAAACAGAACGGGAAGATGAGAGAGAGAGAGAGAGAGAGAGAGAGAGAGAGACCAGAGCTTCATCCTCAGATGGATCCAAGCGCGGGCGTTCTGGTTCCGAGCATGGAGGAGGAATAGGAAGGAGAAGATAATGGAAGAGGCCATGGGCATGGCCGGGACTGGTTCAACTGCATAACCGAGATGTGGGTTCTGCGGGACGGTCTTGGGCAGAAGAAAAGAAGCAGCAGCAAAACAGGAAGGAAGAAGAAAATGTAGGGAAAACTGGGAAAGAAGAAGACGAAATTGGATTCTTCTCAGTTGCAGAGAAGGTGAAGAAAGAATCAGAGGAAAGAAAACCAGAGGAAGAAGAAGTCGATGATGGCTGGGTCCCGACCTGGTGACTGATACATCACGCGTGGGTCAGTTATGCAGATCATGGAGCCTGGGTTTCAAATGATCATGAGAGATGGACAGAAAAAAAATCACGAGAAAGGAGATGATGAACATTGTAGGCCTCGAGAACAGGTGGGTTCCGGTCTACTGGTCGATGGGTAAAGCCCAATTGATGATTTACATGACATGGCATGAATGACAAAATTAAAATCTATGTTACCCTGAAAGGGATCCAAAATAACCCACTATACTTGTAACTTGTAAAAGAAAGAGATAAAAGGAGAGAGGGACTATACCTTAAGAAGAGGTGCAAACTCTATACCAAAGAGAGAGAGGGCTTAGGTTCATAGATGTGATTTTAAGAGAGGAGTGTTTCCCATTTATAGAAAGATAAAAGCAAAGTTCCAAAAGAGTTTTAGTCCAATCCAAACTTAGCCAAAGATGTTTAATTTAAATGGATTTTCATCCTCAAGTAGAGTTAGGATAAATCAATATACTTAAAAAAGTTTAATCCAAATAAAACTCAAATTTTGAACACAACTCTAACATTTTCAAGCTCTGGTAATTTATGGGACCTACATAGCAACTAATTAATTATCCAGATTTAAATATCATAAAATCATAAAATATTAACAATCGCATATGGGGTCCATCACCGATTAAATTAAAAGTCAAGATTAATTCTAATTAAAAATCAAAATTCGGGTCATTACAAATGATCCTAAAATTTTCATTCAAAATTAGGAAAAAAAGTTCATAACTTTACTGATGTATTGTACTTTATATCTGCAAAAGTCAATTTTCACCGACGTTTTTCTCATTTTAAGAAAAACTTCAGTAAAAATCAAAATTTACCGACGTTGAAATTCATCGGAAATATTTTTTCATTTTTTCAAAAATAAGTAAAAAACTATATAACTTTCACCGACGTTTTCCAACAAGCATCAGTGAAGACTGTTTCTAGGGCAACGAATTTAAATGTTGGTAAACATTTTTACATTTTTTGGAAATTAATTACAGAGGAAAAAATAGAAAACGTCGGCAATTTTCATACATACCGACGCTTATTTTCTTCGCTCAAACTAAGAAAATTCATTGGCAATAATTTATTTTATTTTATTTTTTAAATAAAGTTAATTCACTACCAACATTTTGCCGACAAATTTTCATTTTATGTCAGTAAAAGTTACACTTTTACTGACATTTTATTAAAACGTCAGTAAAGGTCATATTTTACCAACGTTTTAAATAAAACATTGGTAATTCCTGAGGTTTCACCGACGACAGTATATACGTCTGTAAATAATCGTCAAAACTTAACCATTACCGATGGAATTATAAAAGCGTCGCTGAAAAGCATCGCCAAAAGTGCAACTTCTTGTAGTGTATGTTCAGCGATGTCCAGCACAAGCTACAATTTATAGCCCACAAGAGAGGAAATTGGACCTTAAAACTATCGGTGGGCATTTTATTGGATATCCTCAAAGGTCTAAAGTTTTTAGATTCTAGTTGTTGAAATTGGGAAATGCCAGATTTATAGAATGCGATGACAGCAGTGGGAGCAATGCACCACGAAATGTGGTATTTGAGGTCCATCGGGTACCTATTCAAGTACTGATTGAAATGATTAAAGTTGGTATTCCCAATAGCTACATTTATAACGATATGATGGAAATACAACCTACGATATCAGATGCACCATTAGATGAGAATGTCACTCATAATGATGTGATTGAAGATACCACTCATCCGAATTAAAATTTGGTATAACTATAAGCTTTGAGAAGATGTCAAAGATCTAAGAGGACTGCTTCATCGGATGATTATATTATTTATCTTCAAGAATCTAATTTGATATCGGTGTCAAAGAAGATCCGGTAGCATTTTCACATGCCATTAAAAGTAATGATTCAAATACATGGATCGATGCCATGTAAGAAGAGTTAAATCCATGTTTGTAAATGAAGTCTGATATCTCATCGAATCGCATCAAGGGTCTGCGGCTATAGGATGTAAATAGATTTTTAACACCAAACGAGACCAATGGAGAAAAATTGAACGATTTAAAGCCAGACTTGTAGCTAAGGAATTTACTCAAAGGGAAAACATTGATTATAAGGAGAACTTTTCACCAATTTCTTCAGATGACTCCTTTTTTAATCATAATGGCATTAGTAGCTTATTTTAATATAGAGTTACATTAAATGGATGTGAAAATAACATTCTTAAATAGGATTTTAGCTGAAGATGTATATATGAAATAACAAGAAGAATTCAAGGAAAAAGGCAAGGAGAATCTAGTTTGTAGATTAAAGAAATCTATATATGAGCTTAAAAAAGCTTCAAGGGAATGGTATATTAAATTCAATGATACCATTATTTCCTTCGGGTTTAAAGAAAACATTATTGATCAATATATATACCTGAAAATCAGTGGGAGTAAATTTATTATTTTAATCCTATATGTAAATGACATTTCACTTGCTACTAGTGATCTAGGCCTATTACGTGAAACAAGAGAATACCTCACAAAGAACTTTGAAATGAAATATATGGGTGAAGCATCCTTTGTACTTGGAATCAAGATTTTTAAAGACAGGCCTCGAGGTTTACTAGGACTATCACAGAAAGCCTACATCAATATAGTTCTTGAAAGATTCAATATGCAGAATTGCTCTAGAAGAAAAGCACTTATATCGAGAGGTGATCAATTCTCCAAAAATTAATGTCCTAGAATGACATCGAGAGAAAACAAATGCAAGACATTCCATATGCTTCTGCTATAAGAAGTCTATTGTATGCTTAGACTTATACCCGTCTAGACATCAGTTTTGCAGTTAGAATGTCAAGAATATATTAGTCAAACCCTAGCATGATACATTGGAAAGCAGCAAAGAAAGTCATGCAATATTTACAGAGAACTAAAGATTATATGCTTACTTATAGAAGACCTGACCACTTGGAAGTGATTGGATTTAGATAAAGAATTTTGTTGGATGCCTTGACAGATGGAGATCTAGATCAGGATACTTTTTTCCTTCTTGGTAGGGCTATTTTGTGGATAAAACTATTAACCATACTACAACTGCTTCTTCCACATTTCAGGCTGAATTGATGACATGCTTTGAGGCCACTAATCAAGATATGTAGCCATGAAATTTTATTTTAGGGCTTCAGATCATGGACTCCATTTCTAAGCTGCCGCAAATTTATTATGATAACACCTCAACTGTTTACTTTTCTAATAATGACAAGAGTTCCAGTGCTGCAAGGCATTTTCAAATAAAGTATCTTGTTGTTAAAGAGAAGGTTAAGTTGTTAAAGAGAAAGTTAAGGATGACCTAGTGTCTATAGAGCAAATAAGTACAAAACTCATGATTATAGATCATATGACCAAAGCATTATTGACAAAGGCCTATAATGATCATATTAGAGAAATGGGTCTCATTTTGTTATTGTAATGTATGTGGTTAAAAAGATTTATGCTAATTTATTAGACACATTTAGTCAATCAATTTTCATAATGATAGTTCTTTTCTCTTGCTATTTTTAGCGTGCACAATTAATGAAATATTGAAAAGTAAAATAAATTTCATTTCTACAATTTAGTTGAATCCAAGTCTTTTTTTTTTTTTTTACAAAACTAACTTTCAAAATTATATATAATAATAAAAGATGGATTGTTTTTATATGGTCGTCATGACCAAGTGGGAGATCATATATGTGTGGTCATTCTGACCAAGTTAAAGATTTTTAGACGTAAGTGGTTTTCATGATCACATGTCCAATAATGATTGAGCCCCCACGTATTAAGTCCACTAATTTAATTTGCTTCCCCTTTTTTGTTCGAATTTAATAAATCTATCTTGAATTCACGTTTAGGAAGCCCAATCTATTAAAACTCTTATTTGGTTAATGTTTAAAGGACCTAGGGATACATACCTTTAATAGATTTCTTTAATGAGAAGAAATCTCTATATGCTTATTTATAAAAGTGGCTTTCCAGCCCTCTCTTTTAACCTACGAGATTTGCAAAGTATCTGTCAACTCTCATGCATCTTGAAGTAGGTGATCAAGCAGATAGGAGAAAACCCAAATTGAGAAAGACGATCTACTCATAATCAAAATCATAGTGCTAGGTCCGTAGTTATTATTTAAGATTATATTTATCGTTTAATACATAAATCTAGATCCATAAGATTTGGTGTTTTGTTACAAACTGTATTAGATCTTTCAGTCCAGTGTGCAGTTTTCCAACCACTTGTTTCAAGTCTTAGGGGCCCTCATTGGACCAGATCAAGAACCTTTGCTCCTTCTTTCTTAGCCTCTTACATAAAAGCTCAAAATCTTAAGAAAATCTTACGGGCCCTCGTTGGGCCCTTAGAGGTCTTTTGGTGCCTAATAAATAAGTGGGTAATTCGTATTCTAATTTTGCCACTGTTTTCTTCATACTCAAAAGAAACTGATTGATTATGATAGTAGAACAAAATACATAAAAGAAGCCAAGCATTAGCACTGGGAATACTAGTCAGAGTATATGAAACTTCAATTCAAATAAAGAAACTAATCACAAAACCCATGAGCGTAAACATTAAAATTGTACACACTTGTTTTATTACTATTATTATTATTTATATAGGAATACACACTTGTTTCATTGATGAAGCTCCCAATTTAGGAGGGTATGAGTCCCCAATTGTTTTGGCCACTGAGGCCTGCAGAGTGCCCAAACAGGCATCAATGAGAACTGCATCCAACAATTCGCAATAGCTGGTTGAAATCTGTCTTCTCTCTATCACTGGAACTAATTTCTCCTCCACACATTAATCTCAAAGTCCTCTCTATTTGATAACCCCCACCTGTACTCACCTCTCTCTCCAGATGGCAACAGTAGCTTTCAAATACACTCACATTCACATGCAACTTAAAACCCATCAAGAACAGAAAATCCACCTCCAATCCGTTCATCTCCACCGTCGTTAATCCTCCCACCTTCGCAAAATATGAATTCTGATAATTCCTGTATAAAAAGAACAAAAAGAATTTATAACATATACGTTGGTTTCTACAACTGCCCCATGAATAAATGTGGCACCATTAGAAGCAATGTCTGAATTATCGACTCACATGTCCTCCACAAACTTAGAAGCCACCATAATTGAGGTGATGAGGAGCCTGTGAACATTGAAAGTTGAAATCCGGAAATCAGAGTTGATCTGGCACAGCCGATCAATGTAAATGTAGGCCACAACATAAACAGGTGGCGCAACATGAGCATAGTGGAAAATTCTCTCCAGAAATGACTGAATTGTGATTTTTGGAGTATGAAGGCAATTGAAAACATGGACTCGGCCAATCTTGGGCGATGCCCGCCGGCATTTTCGATCAATTCGCCCGTTTCGAGCAATGATTCTTTCTATGAGGGAAGAAAGAACAGAGAGAACTGATGGGGTTGTGGATTCATCTTGATAAGAGAGGCAGTAGAGATCAGAGCGGAGCTTGCGTGGAGAGATTGAGGTAGATGGTGAAGCCATGGTTGACAGACAGATAGGGGGGAGAGGGGTGGCTTTGGTTTGTTTTAATGTGGGTGTTAGGGAAGGATTTTTATAAGGGAAGGGAGGGAGTTTAAGATGCTGAGTACAGTTGTGTTGTTAATAAAGAAATGGAAGAACTGTGAGAGTAGAGACATATGGAAAGAGGCAAGAAGGAAGGATATCATATAAGAATGTGGGAGTTTGATGTATCTATGACCTTTCTTTGGTCTTTCTGTTACTGTTTATTTATTTGGAGAAAATCGCCGACTGGGTCTTGGGCCTTTGCGGCCTTGTATGGTGTGGAGAATTAGATTCTCCCGGGAGACCACCAAATCAGCCATTAAAGATGATGGGGTCCCTCCGGGAAGCTAAAAGGAGTTGAACAGATCTTGGTTTGATTTTTCCAGATTTTCCTTTTCATCGAATCTGATTTTCACTATCAGATCTGAGATTAGACAATGGGTCTGCTTCTTTTCAGGTGAGAAAATGGGTCTTGATAGGAGACCCCAAATTCTACAGATCACAGAGTATGGTGCAACTGTATGCTTTTTTGGAGGATGCATACTCGGGCTGTAGCCAAGCCTTTTTGCATAGGTGGAACTAGGGCTTGGGGAGGCTCCAGCAGGGGCCATGGCCCTCCAAATATTTCAAAAAAAATCCTTTTTGTTTTTAATACTTTTTACATTTGCACACCTCACACCCTGTAAAAAATAATAATAATAATAACAATAAAAGAAAAAGAAAAACAAATTCTTAGAAAACCCCCTACATAAGGCATATCAATTTGGCCCTTTCACGGGGGGGGGGGGGGGGGGGGGGGGGGCGCTTAAAAAAATACCTTAAATTAAGGGCTTTTACTTTTTTCAAAAAGCCCACAGGTTGGGCTTGGACAAAATTTTGTATGCCCCTCTAATTTTGAGAGCTGAGCTAGGGCAATACGAGGCCCTGCCGGGCCCACCCTTATATTTTTTTTCTTCATTTTAAAAATTTTATAATTATATATATGTTTTGGAGTGCCACTTATAATCATATTCATGGTCTAATTAATTTTTAGCAACTTATATGCATTAAATGAATATAGTAAAAGTGAATATGATGATAATGATGAATTAAATGATTTATTTTATATATTGAAAAATGACTGAATTATTAAATTTTGATGATATAGTCAAAGATTATTGTTTAAATTAGTTTTACATATACAATACCTTTTGAATATAAAATAAATATCATTACAAGTATTATTAAGTATCATCTTAAGTTTTTATTTTATATTATTTAACATGTCATTAGAAGCATTATTGAGTATCATTTGATGTATTATTTAATATCATTAGAAGTAGTGTTAAGTATCATTAGAAGATATTATTATATAAACTAATTTTTAATTTGACATCACTTAATAAAAAGTTTACTTTAACTCCACCGCGCTTGCGTTATTGTGACCATTGTTGGTCCCATGCCCAATTCAAGGAGGTTGAAGGTTAGATAAACACTCGATGCTAGATAACAATGCTAAAAGAATTTAAAAATATAATTTTGTTCCGGCCCTGGACCTGGCCCAAACCCTTGAGGGTAGAGTAAAGGCTTAGGAGGAGCAATCCATTCAAGGGTTCTGGCTAGCCCTGGCCCGGCCTTGCATCTATTGATGATGGGATTAGGACAACTTTGGGCCCGGCCCGGCTTAACCTTTGATAGGCCTATAGTGGGCCCCACAAGGAAAAATTCCTAGATCGAAGCTTCTTATATAACGGGTGGAGGTGTTCATTGGTTAGGCTAGGCCAAGTTAAGGGATATCTTGGCTCACCCTGACTTTAGAAACACTTGTCCAAGGCCTACATAAGCCTGACACGGGATGTAAAAGTGGGGGCCGAGCCAACCCATTTAATCAATCGGATTAGGCTAATTTAAGCTTTATATTATTTTTGTGGCCATTTGGATAATTCTTTGTGATAATTAAATTAAATTAAATTAAATTATATGTATTTCTTACCTTGGCCAAGCTATACTGTGCTTTCAACTTTCAATCACTTGATTCAAGTATGACCTAATTTTTAAACATTGCCCTAATTACATTTTTTTTTTAATTCTTGTAACCAAGCCCTAAAATCCGAATACTACAGGTCAATGAAATGCCTGAGTATTACCCTCCCACAAATTGCCTGTGTTGTAAAATTCATTAATGAGCAAACTTACACTCCTATTCACCCTCCTTTAACAACAAAAAGCGTTACGGAAAGCTGAGGGATCAAATAGCTGTACAAGTTTAGCATTTCTCTTCATTTATCCCTCCGTCGGTGTGGCCGACACCCTGTGCAGAGCACCACACAAATATCAAAGTTAAAGATAACGTGCATTTATTGCCTCTTTTGCGCAGAGGACCAACTTTGACAACGTTCATTTATTGCTTCTTTTGCGCAGAGGACTCGTAGTGGTCTGAGTATTAGCTTCTGTGGAATAGACATGGGCCGTGTTTGTGGAACTAGATAAATTGTGGATGTTTAAATGTCCAAGTTTATACCCAAGCCCAGCTTGCCACAAATATCCACAAGGCTGGATTAGGGCCAGCTTAAATTCAAAGCAAACAAAAAAGGGTTTAACTACTGCTGCTTCAATTCCACGTGAATTTCTCTTAACATATTAGTCGATGGACGTTATCATATCCTGAATATATAGGCCCAATACTATGTAGGCTCGGTTGCATCTCGCCTAGTCAATCCTAGACCATTGAGATTATTGGTCCCGCTCTTGAATTAAGTGTCGTGTCACAAACCTAGGTCCAGCCCAGATTTGTTCTAAGTTCTATGGACCAGGTAACTCTGGATTCAGACTGCCCAAAAGAAACGTCTCGACTAGGGTTTAATTTTATGGTCTGAAAATCTTATTAGACCGGATTTGGATCAATATGGGACTCACGCAACCACTTATCTCATGGATTTGGTCCTCCCTTTAGCTCAAATCCAGTTCCTAATGTCTTTATTCCACTCCCACTAATATCTAACCCACAATTGCCTTTTGGGTCTGGAAGCAGGGCCATATGATTTTAGACTGTTTTGGTTATTAAAGGCATTTTTAGGGGAGAGGTAGGTTAAAGTAGAGTAAAATAAAATTTTTAAAATTCAAATTTCCTCCAATCTTTTTTTAAAAATTTTAAACTTTCCTCCTCCTTTTAAAAAAAATTCAAAAAGTATTCACTAAATTACAAAAAAAATCTCTACTTTTTATACCTTTTTATATAAATAGTCAAAAAGATTCCATATCAAATAATTAAAAATAAAAATTCATCATAACCCATTCATTTATTATTCTGTTTTTTATTTTGGGTTTATTCTCTCTACCTTATCCTACTCCTTCTCCAAATATACTCTAACAACTCTGTTAATAGAAAATAAGGGTTGATCCGGTGGTTGGCAAATCTGTCTCACCCGACTACCTAGGCATTGAGTCCTAGGTATGTCACTCTTTGCATGCGTGTGGGTTTCTTTTTCCACTTGTTTGGGCTCTCTTTCCCACAATGTAGGCTTTTCCTTCCCACATATGCATGCTCTTTTAAAAAAATACGGTATTAATGGTTGGAGCTACTTATTAGATGGCTCCTGTTAGATTTTAAGGTTTTATTTGATGAACTCTATTCCTAGAGGCAAAACGTGACCAGTGGTCTGCTCTAGATGAGATGCCACTTGCAACCCAAAAAGGAAAATTAAAAAAACTGTAGTAATGGTAGAAGCAACTAATTCTCCTCTCCCTTCCATTTTGTAGCTTCAGTTAGATGATAAGGTTTATTTGATCAGCTCTGTTCTTGGAGACAAAGCATGACCAGTGGTCTTCTCTAGCTGAGTTGCCACTTGCAACCCCACTTTAGTGCACCTTTGGTGCTTTGTTCCTCTGAATGTGTCTTCAAAAATTTCCTCTTCCTTATCATTCGGTTTTCCAAATTAAGATGTGGCACTCTGGCAGTCCAAGCGTCCAAGTCCTCTCCCATGAGATGAAGATCTTGTGCCTTTCTTTTGGAAGACATTGAAGCTGGCAGCTCATCATTTCTCAGCTGTTGAAGTGAAAACCCATGTCCTTACCGCAGGGATAGTCAAATGGAACGACACCTTCCATTTCATATTCACTATCAGGAAAGAGATGGGTTGTAACCGTACAGATATGGGCCCAGCATCGTCCTTAACATTTCATGCCTGTTTGCCCTTCACAAGAGTCAAAAGCTGGCACACCCCCAAAACTGGGCCGGATCCAAATCCAGTTCCAGGGGTGTGAGAATTGGGGCCAATTAAAATTTTTCTAAACATAAACAGCACGGGCCCCAATTCCGGGTGGATCAAAGTCCTTCGTGAGGCTATGCTTGGTGATCAAGCAACCATAATCACACGCGGAACTAAAATCCATACTCATCGCAGACAGATATCACATAACAACCATGTAACAAATCTCATTAATAATAAAATCAAGGTCAAGTGCTTCGAAGCATAACAATTAAAGTTATAATTTCAAAACAAATAAATTTAATTAAATAAGCTAATGGCCCAAAAATGGCCTTATTACATAATCTAAGTTTTCGAACTCTGCACCGCACTGGGACACCTCAGGTGATGTCATCGGTGCTCCACTCAACAACTCCGCCATCTGGCGGAATTTCCTGCGTAGCTTGACCCTCCGGTTCGGCACCGGTAACGGAACCTAGACATCCAAAAGTAGTGGGTCAGATTGACATAATCTGGCAAGAGAGTAAGCTGCAACAATGGATTAATCAACTGAATTAAATGATATATTCGTTAAGAACCAAAATAAATCAGATGCAAACCCCAATGGCATGAATGCACAGAAACGGGTATTCCCGCAGATAAATATACAGAAACGGGTAAATCCCGCATACAGATAACAGAAACGGGTAATCCCGCAAATAATAACAGAAACAGGTAATCCCGCAGATAATAACAGAAACGGGTAATCCCGTAAATAATAACAGAAACGGGTAATCCCGCAGATAATAACAGAAGGCACAGCTGCATACTATTATCTACAGTACACGCTGACCCGATGGCGTACGTCCACCTCCGAGCTGCAGTCGGTCAGATATATATATAAATATATATACTTACAAATACATACGTATACAGATGCAAAATGAACCATGATATGAAACCCTTAATCCCAACATTCAATCCAATACCATTTTGAGTACTTAAAATTAAAAGTGTATTATGAACGTATGTCAATTCAAATTATTGAGGGTAAGCACTAATCCACCAACGGTCAAGTTAGATAAATATGCATATGAGAACTAACTCTCTATCACAATGGAAATATGAGTCCACGATGCCGATATACTACTTTTGGTGCCTATCATGTGGTGCATCCCGAACTTCACATTCTCATTCTGCATCTAGTCTAATTCTCATGTGAACATTCAACTAACATTCCTAAAGGACATAATTCACCTAATCCAATTATATATAATTAGTATGTTTTACAAATTACGTAAAAGATGTTCAATTTCTGAATCCAAAGTTAAATCAAGTTACGTTCAAAAGGGGAAAGAAAATAATTAATTCCTTAATATCATTGTTGTGTACAAATTCACATTATCATTTTATGCAAAACAGAAGGTACAAATTTCGGATCCCAAATTGAAATCTAACTCAATTAAGATTCCAATTTAAAATTATAAATACATTCTATTTACGGCTTAATCGCTACTAAATACATTTTTTATTTTATTTCAATCAACCTAAATGAACACTAATCAAAATTTCATAATTCTCAATTAAGTTTATAAATAATCCAAAATACATTTCTAATAACATCAAATTAAAATTAATTTAATAAAACCTAATCTCCATTAAAATACTAAACCATTAATCAAAACTTAACCCGTTAATCCTTTATGAGAATATCCTAACCTAATTATTTATTTAGTAATATTATGTACAAATATATATATTTTATAATATATATACATTTTTTTTAAAGAATGGACTGACGGGCCCAGGCTCAGGCCAGCCACGCCGGCCCAGCCCGCCTGGGCAGCGCTGCTGCCTGGGGCGGCGGCTCAGATTTTTTTTTTTTTTTAAAACAAAACTCAACATAAATCACCTTTATAATTTTTTTTGAGAAAATCAAATTACACTATTACCCTCTAAAAGCAATTAAACCAACAAGAAGAAATCATGCTCAAAGTATGTAAATCAACAATCAACTAAAACATCTTGCAAACACCAAAAACCATTGTTCCAACTATCCACTTGCCTGGATCTTGAAGCCAAAGTAGATCTGAAGATCAAAGCTTGGAAGAGCCCACCTTGGTTTCCCCCTTAGAAAGCCTCTAGGGTTTTAGTTGAAGAAGAAAAGAAGAGGATTGGAGAATGGGAAAAACCCTAATAGTAGAGTTTATATAAAAGAGGGGGTTTTTCTAAATTACAAAGAAGGGCCTCCTGCTTTCTAGTGGGTTTTAAGAAATTTCAAAAAGAGTCCTCTGGCCCAAAAAGGGTCCATTAACTCAGGCCCAATTGTTTTAAACCGATCTATTTGACCCTCTTAACCCAACTCAAACCCGACAAACCGGTATGACCCAATATAAAAATTTGGGACTTGACATCTCATCCCCCTTAAAGGACATTTGGTCCTCCAAATGACTAACATACCTCAGGAAAAAGGTGCGGATACTGACATTGCACTTGTAACGGCTCATATTGCAACACGTGCGAAGGGTCTGCTACATACTTTCTCAACATAAAACCATGGAAGACATTGTGAACACCCGACAACTCTGGTGGCAGTGCTAACCGATAAGACATGTCATTAATCTTGCTGATAATCTGGAACGGTCCCACATATCTTCCGGAGAGTTTTCCTTTTTGCCCAAACCGTAAAGTACCACGTGTAGGTGATACCTTCGAAAATACATGGTCACCAATCTCAAACTTTAACTCTCTCCCTCTTTTATCGGCATAACTCTTTTGGGGACTGCAGGTAACCTTCAACTTTTCCTGAATTTGTCTTATCTTGTCACTGGACTTTGCAACTACAGACGGTCCATGAAAACCACGAGCTCCAAAATTCGACCAACATATAGGGGTTCGACATTTCTTTCCGTACAAAGCTTCAAAAGGCGCTATGCCAATGCTAGAGTGGTAATTGTTGTTGTACGCGAATTCACATAAAGCCAAACTTTCATCCCAACTAGTCTTGAAATCCAAAACACATGCCCTTAGCATATCCTCCAGTGTTTGGTTTGTCCGCTCTGTTTGTCCGTCTGCTTGGGGATGATAGGCTGTACTTAAACTCAGTTTGGTTCCTAAGGCTTCCTGCAGTGATACCTAAAACCTAGATACGAACTTACTATCCTAGTCAGAGACAATAGAAACTAGTGCTCCATGCAATCTCACCACTTCCTTAATATAAAACTCTGTAATTTTCTCCATTCCTTGACCAGTCTTGAATAGTACACAGTGGGCTGACTTAGTCAAACGGTCCACTATCACCCAAATAGCATCAAATCCCTTTCTAATATTAGGCAATCCTGACACAAAGTCAATAATGACGTGCTTCCAGTCCCACTGAAGAATCTCCAACTCATACAGAAGACCTGGGAGTCTCCTATAATCTGCTTAAATCTGCTGGCAGACCAAACATTTTCCAACAAATTCTGCAATATCCTTTTTCATATTCTTCCACCAATAGTGATCCTTCAGATCGTGATACATCTTGGTACTGCCTGGATGAATAGTATACCGAGTATAGTGTGCCTTGACCATGATTTCATCCTTCAATTCTAGAAAATCGGGCACACAAATTCTGCCTTTATAATGTATAATATTATCTTCCAACTTAAAATCGGGCCTCTCCTCCGTGTGATCTTTAATTCTTGTTATCTTGGGGTCTAATAATTGGTATTCTCTAATCCTTGGAATTAATTCGGTTTCTCACGGAAATATACTAGCTAACACTGCCTGTTCATTAACAGGTCGAAAAATACACATCCATATCTTCTAATCATCGAATCCAGAAGCATTCTGCAATTAATCCTCCTGTGAACGCTGCTTTTCTACTTAGAGCATCTACCACTACATTAACTTTTCCTGGATGGTACTTCAACCCGAAATCGGAATTCCTAATATACTCCATCCATCTCCTTTGTCTCATATTCAAATCACCTCGTGTGAAGAGATATTGGAGGCTTTTATGGTCCGAATGCACTTCAAAAGTGACTCCGTAAGGATAATGTCTCCATATCTTCAAAGCAAAGACCACTGCAGCAAGTTCCAAGTCATGGGTTGCATACTTTCGTTCATGATCCTTTAACTGTCTAAACCCATAAGCCACCACCTTCCCATGTTGCATGAGAACACAACCAAGTCCAACTCCAGATGCATCAGTGTAAATCACAAAACCATCATCACCAGCAGGTAAGGTCAAAATAGGGGCTGTGGTCAACCTTCTTTTCAACTCCTGAAAACTTTATTCACAATGATCGCGCTTAAAAATGTAGGCGTGGAAATGAATTACGGAATCAAGGTCCGACATTCACGCACTTTAAGCGTTAAGAAGAATGGGAAATAATTACAGTTCATCATTAATTTCCCTTTTGTTTACATGGGTTCAAGTGCCCTGACCGCGGGGATGCAGGTTGTTTACATACATTTTGAAAGTTTACAACCCCTCCCTCAAGTCTCAGATGTGATCTCAATTTGGAAAATACAAGAAAATGTACATAAGGTGGAAGAAAATGTGGAAAAAGGGGAAAAAAATGGGGGGTGACCGTGACCCGCGGTCACTGCCCCATTCTAGTGACCGTGACTCACCCGCGGTCGCTGGGGCCTTCCAGTGACCGTGACTCACCCGCGGTCGCTGGGGCCTGCCAGTGACCGGGGGTCACGGTCACTGACAGACAATGGCCCTGTGCCTCCGTTTTTTGTGCTGTTCACGCTGGTTCTTTCTTGGAATTTCTTTCAAGTGTTGTAACTCCATTCTCATGACTTTGGAGCGGTGGACAACCATCAAGAAGATCACATTTTATCATGGAATCAATTGAAACCGCTGTAACTCATCATTCGTGCTTACGGACTGCATTTTTGTTTCAAGTCCGAAATGGGCAAATTTGAAGTCGGAGTTGTGTCATTTGAACCTATCATTTTCAAGGAACAAAATGAGGCCTAGAGAGGCTTCTTTCACAACTCTTGTAATGGCTAAGAAGCCCTACGAATGAGAGAAACAGAGGTGACAATGTCATCCTCTCAAAAATTGGCGTCGTACGAACATGGTATGGACTTTGGCCATTTCCCTTCCTTCTCTCCTTCTGAATTTTCTTGCTCACCTTTAAAACTAAGAAAAGAAGGTGGGAATGGTTGTGGAAGTGCTGCTGGAGCTTGCTTCTTATTGCCTTAGGTGGTGACTTTCTTCAATTTCTTCACTTTTCTTCCTTATGTCTGTGTGTCCTTGTTTCTTCCAAATCTTCTCTTTTTATAGACTCCCAATCAGTTTTGTGCAGTTTTGGGGAGTTAATAGCAGTTGTGGGGAGTTGGATTTCGAAGAGGAGTGGAGGGAAACCACCCAAAATCGTGGAAAACATCCTTTGAAGGTCCGTGACCGCAGGCTGGGCCACGGACGAGGCCCAATTTCAGGTTTTCCTGTATGTGACCCATTTTCATCTGTTTCGGGCTCAAACGAAGTCCGATTGCCACCAAATTTGGAGGGATGCTTCTTAACACTATTCTCTACATATCATAAAAATTTCAGCCCTTTTTGACTTCAGGAAGTTGGTCAACTTTTTCATTAATTGGGCCCCGGTCACGGACAAGGCCCACTTTTGGAACATTGCATATGCGGTCTATTTTCCATTGTTTGAGGCCCGAATGATGTCCAATCATCATGAAACTTGGAGAGATGTTGCTTGAGAGCATCTTAAGTGTTTCATAGAAATTTAAACTCTGTTTGACCACCTGAACTTGGTCAACTCCTTTTGTTTGTGGGCCCCGGTCACTCCCAAGGCCCATTCTTGGAATTTTACATATGTGGCTTATTTCCGCCTGTTCGGGGCCCAAACGGTGTCCAATCGCCACGAAACTTGGAGGGATACTTCTTGACACTATTTTGAGTGTGTCATAGAAGTTTCAGCTCTGTTTGACCACCTGAACTTGGTCAACTCCTTTTGTTTGTGGGCCCCGGTCACTCCCAAGGCCCATTCTTGAAATTTTGCATATGTGGCTTGTTTCCGCCTGTTAGGGGCCCAAACGGTGTCCAATCGCCACGAAACTTGGAGGGATACTTCTTGACACTATTTTAAATGTGTCACAGAAGTTTCAGCTCTGTTTGACTACCTGAACTTGGTCAACTCCTTTTGTCTGTGGGCCCCGGTCACTCCCAAGGCCCATTCTTGGAATTTTGCATATGTGGCTTGTTTCGGCCTGTTCGGGGCCCAAACGGTGTCCAATCGCCACGAAACTTGGAGGAATACTTCTTGACACTATTTTGAGTGTGTCATAAAAGTTTCAGCTCTGTTTGACTACCTGAACTTGGTCAACTCCTTTTGTTTGTGGGCCCCGGTCACTCCCAAGGCCCATTCTTGGAATTTTGCATATGTGGCTTGTTTCCGCCTGTTCGGGGCCCAAACGGTGTCCAATCGCCACGAAACTTGGAGGGATACTTCTTGACACTATTTTAAATGTGTCACAGGAGTTTCAGCTCTGTTTGACCACCTGAACTTGGTCAACTCTCCAGTTGACTTTTTTATGACAGTGGGCCCTTGTTTCAACTGTTTGAAGCCCAAATGACCCCGGTTTGATTTGAAACTTGGAGGGACTGACGTCAAGAACATCTTGGATATTCATCCAAATTTCATGCAGTTTGGATTTGAGGAAGTAGAATTTCGAACAGTAATAGAATTTCGAACAGTAACCTATTCATTGCATGCATTAGGTCACTATTCACTCCACATTGAGGCAGTTAGCCTGTTTTCTATCCGAACAGCCTCCCCTTGACTTGAAACTTTGGGAGAATAACTTGGGGCATTCTTTGAGCATTTGTTCCAAATTTTATCTGCTTTAGCCTTCTGGAAGTAAGATCTTAGCCGATGACCCCCAAATTCGGGATTACTGTCCTCTAAGCTGACATGTAGTGAAATTTAGGCCAAACAGAGTCTTTTCATCTTGAAAATTTGCAAAGTATCTTCTGAGCATGACTGAAGCTTCGCGTCTAAATTTCATTAATTTTGGACATCGGGAAGCAGGACTTTGGTCAGTGACCCCCTGGCTTGGGGGGAACTGACCTCAAGCTGACATGCTTGTGGCTTTTGAGTTCGATGATGTCTGTTCAACCCGAAATTTGAACTTCCTCTGAGAGTTCCAGCTATCTTGATCTTCATGGAATGCCGGTTCTCACAGTGATTCCCCAGGATCTGCAAATAACCTCTGTAGCTTAAATTAAGCTGAGATGAGGTGTCTTCGCTGCAGTATTTGCAATTTTTATTGGTCAACACACAATCCTCATTCCACACAAAAGGAACTCCCTTACGAGTCAATCTCGATAATGCGGCTGCTATTGAGGAAAATCCTTCCACGAATCTACGATAATAACCTGCGAGGCCTAGGAAACTTCGGATCTCCGACACTGTTTTTGGTCTATCCCACTTTACCACTGCTTCAATCTTCACTGGGTCCACCGCTAAACCTTCCTTAGAGATGATGTGACCAAGAAATCCTACTTGTTCTAACCAAAATTCACATTTACTTGACTAGCACACAATTGGTGTTCCCTCAATAACTGCAATGAAGTACGAAGATGCTGAGCATGCTCTTCCCGACTCTTCGAATATACAAGTACATCATCAATAAACACCACCACAAACTTATCCAAGTACTGTGCAAAAACCCTATTCATCATAGCCATAAAAACTGCTGGCGCATTTGTCAACCGAAACGACATCACCAAAAATTCGTAGTGACCTATCTAGTTCTGAATGCAGTTTTTTTGGAATATCTTGATCTCGTACCCTCAACTGGTGATATCCTGACCTTAGATCAATTTTAGAAAAATATTGAGCGCCTTGCAATTGATCAAACAATTCATCGATTCGCGGTAAAGGATACTTATTCTTGATGATCACTTGATTTAGTTGTCTATAATCAATGCACATTCTCATAGAACCATCCTTTTTCTTCACAAATAACACTGGAGCTCCCCAAGGAGAGAAACTCGGTCTAATAAAACCCTTGTTTAACAACTCCTGCAATTCCTCTTTGCGTTCTCTCAACTCCACTGGGGCCATTCTATAAGGGCTTTCGAGATCGGGGTTGTGCCTGAAACAAGCTCAATTGAAAAAAATCAATTTCACGGACCAGCTGTAATTCAGGAATATCATCGGGAAAACATCCAGAAACTGAGATACCACTGGTATCTCCTCCACCACTTTAGTCCGTTTATCCTCCGTGATAAACGCTATATACACCTCATAACTTTTCCTCAACAACTTTATAGCCTTAATAATTGAAATTATACGAGTAACATCCTTCTTCTTTGATCTCACAATTGCACCTTGTGTCATCATCAACTATAACTTAACTGTTTTCTGTCTCCAACACTTAGTTGTAGGGTGATTACTGCCACAAATGCCACAAGACTCCCTCTTTTGCTTATTAAATTAATACTGTGAAACTGAAGACGGAGTAGCTTTCTGCTTGACTTGGCTTGTAGGGGCCATGCATCCAATCACCTCCTTGGCCCAATATACCTTATCCGAAAAATACCTGGTAAGTATTTAGAACTTGTGACTTGGTATGAAGTAGTATATCTAGTCGAAGGCCATCGAGAAATTGTCGAATCCTCTTGCTTTCTAGAGTGATGACGGTTGGTGCGAATCGAGAGAGACGAATAAACTGCAGCTCATACTCCCGAACAGACGGATTCCTTTACTTCAATCTATCAAACTCTATTCGCTTCTAAATGCGAACATGCTCCGATACGTACTTCTTGGGAAACAGATTACGAAAAGTAGTCTAGGCCACCTTTTGGTAATCCCCTATATATTAGCAACTAAATGACCAAAAATGAGAAAGTAACGGGCTCCTGTAACATCTAAACATTTGCTAAAGTACGGATACGATTATGAACGCCAAAAACCCCCAACGTTCCCACTTAACGTTTTTAATCCTCACTTCGGACCTACGTTCTAGCATCTTTTAGAACTTCTAGAATTTAACCTGGCTCTGATACCATCTGTCACACCCCCAAAACTGGGCCGAATCCAAACCCGGTTCCAGGGGTGTGAGAATTGGGGCCAATTAAAATTTTTCTAAACATAAATAGTACGGGCCCCAATTCCGGGTGGATCAAAGTCCTTCGTGAGGCTATGCTTGGTGATCAAGCAACCATAATCACACGCGGAACTAAAATCCATACTCATCGCAGACGGATATCACATAACAACCATGTAACAAATCTCATTAATAATAAAATCAAGGTCAAGTGCTTCGAAGCATAACAATTAAAGTTATAATTTCAAAACAAATAAATTTAATTAAATAAGCTAATGGCCCAAAAATGGCCTTATTACATAATCTAAGTTTTCGAACTCTGCACCGCACTGGGACACCTCAGGTGATGTCATCGGTGCTCCACTCAACAACTCCGCCATCTGGCGGAATTTCCTGCGTAGCCTGACCCTCCGGTTCGGCACCGGTAACGGAACCTAGACACCCAAAAGTAGTGGGTCAGATTGACATAATCTGGCAAGAGAGTAAGCTGCAACAATGGATTAATCAACTGAATTAAATGATATATTCGTTAAGAACCAAAATAAATCAGATGCAAACCCCAATGGCATGAATGCACAGAAACGGGTATTCCCGCAGATAAATATACAGAAACGGGTAAATCCCGCATACAGATAACAGAAACGGGTAATCCCGCAAATAATAACAGAAACAGGTAATCCCGCAGATAATAACAGAAACGGGTAATCCCGTAAATAATAACAGAAACGGGTAATCCCGCAGATAATAACAGAAGGCACAGCTGCATACTATTATCTACAGTACACGCTGACCCGATGGCGTACGTCCACCTCCGAGCTGCAGTCGGTCAGATATATATATAAATATACATACTTACAAATACATACGTATACAGATGCAAAATGAACCATGATATGAAACCCTTAATCCCAACATTCAATCCAATACCATTTTGAGTACTTAAAATTAAAAGTGTATTATGAACGTATGTCAATTCAAATTATTGAGGGTAAGCACTAATCCACCAACGGTCAAGTTAGATAAATATGCACATGAGAACTAACTCTCTATCACAATGGAAATATGAGTCCACGATGCCGATATACTACTTTTGGTGCCTATCATGTGGTGCATCCCGAACTTCACATTCTCATTCTGCATCTAGTCTAATTCTCATGTGAACATTCAACTAACATTCCTAAAGGACATAATTCACCTAATCCAATTATATATAATTAGTATGTTTTACAAATTACGTAAAAGATGTTCAATTTCTGAATCCAAAGTTAAATCAAGTTACGTTCAAAAGGGGAAAAAAATAATTAATTCCTTAATATCATTGTTGTGTACAAATTCACATTATCATTTTATGCAAAACAGAAGGTACAAATTTCGGATCCCAAATTGAAATCTAACTCAATTAAGATTCCAATTTAAAATTATAAATACATTCTATTTACGGCTTAATCGCTACTAAATACATTTTTTATTTTATTTCAATCAACCTAAATGAACACTAATCAAAATTTCATAATTCTCAATTAAGTTTATAAATAATCCAAAATACATTTCTAATAACATCAAATTAAAATTAATTTAATAAAACCTAATCTCTATTAAAATACTAAACCATTAATCAAAACTTAACCCGTTAATCCTTTATGAGAATATCCTAACCTAATTATTTATTTAGTAATATTATGTACAAATATATATATTTAATAATTTATATACATTTTTTTAAAAGAATGGACTGACGGGCCCAGACCCGACCCGGGCCCAGGCCTAGGCCAGCCACGCCGGGCCCAGCCAGCCAGGCCGGCTCAGTCCGCCTGGGCAGCACTGCTGCCTGGGCGGCGGCTTAGATTTTTTTTTTTTTTTTTAAAAACAAAACTCAACATAAATCACCCTCATAATTTTTTTTGAGAAAATCAAATCACACTATTACCCTCTAAAAGCCATTAAACCAACAAGAAGAAATCATGCTCAAAGTATGTAAATCAACAAGCAACTAAAACATATTGCAAACACCAAAAACCATTGTTCCAACTATCCACTTGCCTGGATCTCGAAGCCAAAGTAGATCTGAAGATCAAAGCTTGGAAGAGCCCACCTTGGTTTCCCCCTTAGAAAGCCTCTAGGGTTTTGGTTGAAGAAGAAAAGAAGAGGATTGGAGAATCGGAAAAACCCTAATAGTAGAGTTTATATAAAAGAGGGGGTTTTTCTAAATTACAAAGAAGGGCCTCCTGCTTTCTAGTGGGTTTTAAGAAATTTCAAAAAGAGTCCTCTGGCCCAAAAAGGGTCCATTAACTCAGGCCCAATTGTTTTAAACCGATCTATTTGACCCTCTTAACCCAACTCAAACCCGACAAACCGGTATGACCCAAAATAAAAATTTGGGACTTGACAAAAGCGGTGTTACCAATCTCTCTGTATGGAAGAATCTGTTTAGAGAACAAAATATCTCCTATGGGAAAACCTCTGCCAGAATGAATGTGAGCTGCAGTTTCCTGAAATCATTTGAAGTATCTTATATTATTGTTTGAACTTGCTTTGTTCACAAATTTATAGATTCATGGATCTTTTCTGGTTTGTCGACTGAGGCATACGGCCAAACCATATAGATTTCTCTCCAAGTGACTTTTCTTTGGGTGTTGGCTTGTGTGAATGATTCTCAATCACAGATTATTTTGCTTTTGGGCACAACATTAAACATTATTTAAAGCCAAAATAAGATTTCACTTAGGCATGTTCTCTTAGAATACCCAAAAATTCCACAAATGGGATGGTTCAAAATGAAAATTGAAGGTGAATTAAAAATAAATATAAAATGATATATCTTTTTAGAAAAATAGAATAAAAAAAATATGCTGTTTGATTCTCATTTTTTAAAATTCACCTTTATCTTCATTTTTAACCTAAACAAACCGGGCTTTTTTAATTTTTATAAATTCAGCAAATTGTTTTCTCCCTGCATGGAACATTTCAGTATATTCCTTATTTTTATTCTATTGCTACAAGTATGAAGTTGAAGATTGCACACACATTCAATATGATAAAATTTTCATATTAATTAAGAAGAGAAAGGCATACATATGCATTAACAAATATAAAAGGTTGTATTAGGCTTGAAACAAAGATTCAAAAGCTTCAAAATCTTCCAAACAAAAATAAAAATAGATCCAATCAACATATTTCATTTGCAAGATTTTTTAACTTTTATGTGAATTTGGATTAAAATCTGATTACGTTAAAAAATCTAAAGATTCTGCAGTTGAACAAAATCATCAAATTCAAATGAATCCTCAATTACAGTTTTTGTTTTTTGAGTAAAAGAGAATGCCTAAATTAAGCCAAACAAAAGAAAATAAATTACATCAACACAATAAAATTTGGGGTGCACAGTTGAAAGGGACTTCTGCACTTACAGTTAGAAATATCAATCCTCAACAATTAAGGATCCATCAATCCTCAACAATTAAGGATCCTATGGGTTGTGATTTAGGGTGCACCCAGACCCCTCTTCCTTTTTTGGCTATTTTAGGGCCGTAGTTCTCTTCTTGTTTTCTTTCTTTATGGGTTTAGTAAAATTTCTTTCTTTACCCAAGAAAAAAAAACCTGAATCATCATACTACAAACCGACAATGAATCTCGTTGTATAGTTCAATGAATATTTCATCCCCCTTCCTGTATAAATTTGTTCACATGGAGTATGCCCCGCCATTGCATTGATGGCATATGTAGCAGATGATTCACCTTTTGGAGATTTTACATGTGATCAATGTTGGATCTGGTATACGTGGATTACTGATAATAGTTGCAAAATAATAAAACTGAAGTAAATGTTAGAAATCACCAAAATAATTAGTAGCCGAATCACATCTATAGAGATGTTTTCTTTAGGCAAATTTTGCCCCCATGCAAATAGAGATGGACTCACAGACTTCTACACAGGATAAGACTGTTTCCCTGAATAGGAATTTTCACCAATCATGCACTCAATTGACAGGAGAGAAGTACTTGAATCCCTCAAAGATTACTTCTGCAAACTCACAACAGCAGTAACTCAGAAGAAAAAGAGAAAAAAGAAATTAGAGAGAACTTCTTTAGCATAAAATGTAGGAAGAAATCTAATAATAAAGATTTGAGATGTGTGTAGACAAGCTCTCCTCGGAACCCTTTATAGAGGGGTTCCCAGGAGACAACTAAGAGGGAGTTATGCCTTAACCTGGCATAGATAGGTGACCTGACCCGCACAACCACATGGTCCAAGCCCACCGGCCTCGCCACGCCATGACCGTGGCCACCGTGTGCGCGCTCATGTGGTACCTACCACGATACCCACTAGAAAGCTTAATACCATAGGCAAGAGAGAAATCATTAATAAATCACTAAAAAAAAAGTAGAAAAACACTGATGTAAGACAAAGGTTTTTATAGAGGAGTAAAAGAAGAGGAAACCAAAGCACAGAAAGGTGGAAAAAAGTGTGCTTTAATGGACATAAATCCAACAATCCCCCGCACAGTAAAGCATAAGAGAAAGAATTTAGCTAGAAAAAGAAAAAGATGCTGCTGCAAGTCATGCTAATGAGACCACGCATAAATCAAGGTGAATGAGTTTTGAACCTCCACTTAGTATAGTTATGTTTGAACTACCAAAACTCTATAATGAACTAAGATTTTGAACCAAGAGAGTTTATCCCGTAAATTGTACATAGTACACACATAGCCTCAGCGTTTAAGAGATTCCTAACTAAACCATGAACAGTAATGGCCTTGTACTATCTCAGTATTTATAAGCACTCTAAAGATGAGCCTAATCTGTTATAGGAAGTGGGCTGGCTTCCACAATCATATAGGTGTACTCTAACAAGGACGTTTATATAAAAGACCCCACTTATAAAAGACGTAGAGATTTTTACCAACTTATTATACCGGATCTAAACACTTCAGATCATCGAAATGGAATGAACACATTTAAGGGTTTGAAAATGTTCTTCCAATGCCACCTAATGATAATTTCATTTTTCCCATTGAACCCATCCCATGGGGTCTCCAATTGTTTGTTATTGGTACCTTGTTTTTAATAAGTTTCAATCCTATTCCCCTTGATGTAGAAAGTACTTAATCTCTAGCGAGTCCTGTCGTTAGTGGATCGGCTGAGTTTTCCATTAATCTCGCAAAATACAATGCGATTACTCTTTTCTTGAATAATTGTCTCATGAGATTATGCTTCGGGCATATATGTCTAGATTTCCCATTATATACTCTATTGTTACCTTGTCAATTGCTACTTTGGAGCTTTCATGCAGTGTTATGGTTGGAATAGATTTATTCCATAAAGGAATACCCGTCAACAGATTTTTTAGCCATTTGGCCTCTTCGCTAGCTAAAGCTATACCTATAATCTTCACATCCATTGTGAATCAAGAAATGAATGATTGCTTTTTTGATTTCTAGAAGACAAATGCATTACCAAGAGTAAATACATAACCACTCATGAGCTTTGATTCCTCAGAATTGGATATCCAATTAGCATCACCATACCCTTCAAGTACAACAGGATATCTTTCACAATGCAAACCATAATCAATGAATCCCATCAGGTATTTGAATAACCAGATAACTGCCGTCCAATGTTCATCATTGGGATTACTAGTGTACCTACTCAATTTGTGTTGACCACCTTGAGTTACTGGAAACCTACTCATAGTTTCTTGGAAAGGTGAAGACACAAGTTATTTTCATTATGAAGAGAAAGTTAGAAGTTACTTTTTGTCCTTTTTTCTTTTAATGTTAAAAGGGGAGAACATGTTGCCTTGTCTCCTGGTTCTCTAATCTTGTAGATTGGGTAGAGAAGGAACATAGGTTTTTTTAACCACGAGTCATTGCACACAGTCAACATCGCCATTGGCGGAGTCGCCGCTAGTCGGCGACCGTCACACAACCATTGCCTACTAGAGAAGAAGCATTTTTGTTGCTGTAAGCTCCTGGTTGCAAAACCAAAAATGAAAGGAAGAAGAAGAGGGTTTTTTTGGCTTGAGTTTCTTCACCAAGTTAAGTTTGGGTCAGGTCCGACAAGCAACCCAAGCAATTCAAATTTTGGTTTGGGTTAAGTCCAACCCAAACCACAGAGAGGACCCCAGTTCAGCAATTCAGGCCAAATCAAGGTTCAATTTAGGCCAGCCTGACCCGAGTGTAGAAGCCCAACCCAATTCAGCAGTGCATGTTGATGTAGACAGCCACGTCAGCAATACAATGAAAAGCCAATTCAAACATGGATCGGACAATAGAAATTTGTTTTTGCGATACCATGATTATCCCAAGTCTGATTGGAAATCCATTTGTGCCTACAGACTCATTGCAAGCAGATCTACAAGGTTGTAGAAAAAGATTAGCAGTTCAATGGTCAACAAGAAAGATTGACAAATGGGACGCCAGAAAATTATTTTTGTGATATTGGAGTCAATCTAATTCGGATTTCAGATCTGTTTCCTTTGGGTGCTCGCAGTTATTGGATATTCATGATGATGCTGAAATCAAAGCAATTTGAAGACTAGTTTGTGAGTGATCCAAAATCATTCAAACTCGCCAATGTATTTAAATCTCATGTTCAAGGTGGAGTTTGATGAGAAGATGAACTTTGCTCAATGTTCGTGTGCTAGTTCAACATGTCAAAATGTTGAAAAAGATTGCGCTATTGGTGCAATGATGTACTTGTCAGCGAGGTACGTGAAGACGTTATTAGCTTTATCTCCTGGTGGCTTAGCTTGAGATAAGTTGCAGAATCCAAGCCAAGTTGGAGGTTGTTAGGTATATATCTCGTATTCTGGGTTAATTAGATGGGTCCATTGAGTTAACATCCTATTGGGTTAGCCATGGACCATATTAAGATTAAGAGTATTTTGGTCTTTGTATTAGAACTTTCTTTGGGGCCAAGAAAGCATGGATTATATTTGTATAATCTGTAACACTAGTGCTTATTGGAAGATAGCGTATTCTCTTGCTTTGGACATAGCTCTCATTAGGTGAATCACGTAAATCTTCTTTATCTCTTATCTGTAAGTGATAGATGATTGATCTCATATTATTAGCGCACACTTTGTTCTCTGATGTAACGATCAAAGCAACATAGTCATGGCCCACCCTGAATTAATTTGAATTCTCCTTTCGTGTTACAATCTCCGTTTCTATTGCCAGTTTTCTTTTCTGAGAAATCACAGGTACGGAGTATTATGGGATTGTGCGTACCACGTCACAAGTCTAACCAGATTTTCATAATCTCTGGCTTGGGGCATAACATAGGAAAAACTCTTAAAGGACTAAATATGCAATGATGCATAAATTCAATACTGGAAACATCCGAGTTTCTCTCTCTCTAATAGCTCAAGATCTTATTTTCTTTCTTACACACTCTCCTTAAAAGGTGTGTAAACAATAATGGTTGTTTTCATTTGATGCTTGCCCCCTTTGGCTTACTTTTATTGGATGTAAAAAGGGGGCAAAAATGCTTTAAAGGGGTGTTTTCTAGAATTCCTCATGATGGTGGTGAACTTCTTTAATCTATTACTCCATGCTTACCATTGCGGGTTGTTTGGTCCTATAAACCCATGTCCACAGGACCACAAAATTGTTTGGGGGATCACTTTCTAATCTCCAATTCTGAATTCCAATTTTATACAAAACAAGGTGAGACAGTTCACATTCCAAATAACAATATGATGATTTATTATGCGTGTGCAATGCTTCACTAGATACTACCTAAGCTGTTCTTCTCATCACCAAGGAAACCTCTTTCCATTCCGGTCATCCGGACAAGTAACCATTTTGCAATACAGCCCTTCATTTACCTATTGATCTTATGCGTGAGGCCATCCACTTGAATGTTGATGCGGTGCTTTAATGATAAACTTTGCATGTTGAATCAAGATCCCTTGAGGCCTGTAGCCCCATAAATTAATCACAAAATGGCATCTCAAAATCTGAATTAAAGTCACTACCCTTCTAATTGGAGTTGGGCCGATTGGCATATGTGCCATGTGCCCATATATGATGGCCATAAAGTGCTTCACTGGCTCAATTGACCATCTCAATAAACAGTGTAACCATTCCTCATCCTTCTCCCCTTTTCCTACATAATCATAGAAATAGCAATTACTTTGAGAGTTGTTTCCCTACTAGGGTGTAGACAACTGAACATACATAAATTTATTTGTACAGACGGTCTAGAATAACAAAGACTCCACTGATCATCAGACTCAAGGAAACCTTCTCTTGATCATGTTCCGCCAATAATGATCCTTTCAGAGCCCATTATCCAATCAGTGAATAACCACACCAGTGTATGCGCTAGGCGTCCTCCATATACAAACTTTTCCACTTCAAAAGTTCGACCACAAGGTTCAAAGGTCCTCCTTTTTTTTATTTTAGATCATTCTACTGCTTTGTTCTATGGATTCTTGACTGCAAAAAGATTTTAGAATTTATTCATGCTATCAATGACCATTATTTATTTAATGAGAAGTTTTCATGTGCATATGTCCCGGACACTTTCTTTTTTAGACTTTTTAAGTTTAAAAATGCATTAAGTTTTGTCCTTTAACATATTAATATTTTTCAAAAAAAAATATCTCTCACTAAAATAATGAGGGACATATGCACATGAATATTTTTTTATTTAATTATTGACTTTTTCACGTGATTGGCGTCTGCGCTAACCTAGATCTAAAACAGGCCAATATAAGAACGGAGCAAACATGATCAAAGGACCCTAACATTATTGTAAAACTAAGAGGTGGACGAAGAGTGAAGGATCTTAATATTATATTAAAAGGACAATTGTGTGGGTTTGTGTGCGAGAGAGAGAAAGAGAGAGAGAGAGAGAGAGAGAGAGAGAGAGAGAGAGAGAGAGGGAGAGAGAGCGCCTTCGTCCACATGTTTGGCCTGGCCTGTCCTCTGAAGACAATCTCATTTAGTTTGCCCTGCCCTCGGAGCAGTACCTCATTTGGACTGTCGGCTGCTTTATCTGCCCATAGTAAAGGAACCTGCTTCATTGCCCATATTATTTTGGACCAAGCAATGTCCCGACACCCACGAAGAATGAAATATATCAAAAAAAAAAAAGGTTAAATGTGATAGTTTTGAGTGGCTTTGCGGTCTCCGACATATCAAATCACTTATGTAGTCATAGATTCTCATGCTGATGAAGAAAATCAGTATCCAATCATTTCATTTTATCTATATTTATGTACACACCACGTTGGGTGAGCCCCTCATGGACAGCAGCTGCCAGCTACTTGACAGATATGAAGGGGACGGTCACCAAACCCGCAGGCAAAACGCTTTGTGGCCAAAAGCTCCCCGTAAGGAAAGATTGGCATCCAGCCACGCATCTCCTCTCCTTCCCATAATTATTGTGCCTGGCTCAACTCACATGTGACAATGAGAGTTTCTTTGCTCTTACCCATTTCACTTGGGGCACTAAAAGGCCTTTACTGGATTGTAATTTGAAAGTATGTGTCAACAATCAGTTTCATGGGGTCCACTACCACATAAATATGAATGCGACATTAGTGCAAGTAGTGGGGATGGAGCTAAAGAAACTCAACCAAACCAATAGTTTGACTTGGTTTTGTTAGCCAGAACTGCTAGTAAATCTACTCACCTTCTGTGAGGCACACTGGCCTGTCATGAGTTTGACCGGAAAGTTTCACAATGATATGTCTCATCAGAGTGTCCTCAAAGTTTAACAATTGTATGTCATGAAAAATTATTGTAATAAAATTTTACAGCAACTAATGTTCGAGAATGTGCCAATTCAAAGAGTTCAGTATGTCGGAATAGGTGGAACTGAGAATTTAACAACATCCAATGACAATGATTTTTTTTTTCTGTAGATTCTCAAAAAATTATTATTAATTAGGATCAAGGAAGGCATCATATGGCATCAAGACAACAGACTAGGTTGTATATGTTCTTAAAGGACTCACTCACATGCATGCTAATCATGGGTGAGAAATGAGAATCCTCTGAATGCTTTTTATACTTTAGTTTTTCCCTTGTTCTTAATTAGATGTAATGGCACGATAGAAAGAGTTTCCTTTGTAATTCTCAATTTATTGCTATGTAGATGGTTGAATTTCATCTCCATCCTACTAATTCCACAAGCAAATAGGCCTTAATTTGAAAATAAGGTCATTGGCTAATTGTAACTCTTTAGTTGAAGATATCAAGTTAAATAATTTTTAACCCATAGACCAACTGTGAGTTCTCTCTAATTTTTCATACTGAGACCAAGTGGACCTCACATGTAAGTATTGAGAAGTAGGATCCACCCAATGGAGAATATTTAAAAGTATTTTTATTGTCTATATTAACACTTCAAAGTTTTGGTAGTAATAATTATTAACGAAAATCTCAAAGTGTTAATAGAAGCTGCATAAATTCATTTCAATAGTAGGCACCCTACATTTCTATTAATAACATTCCAAGGCATCAAAGAAATTCACAGTACATCGTGATGCAAATTTTAAAATATGCATAGTCACCAAACTAGGAGTAGATTAGATTCTTTTAAATTGAGTCCAATATCTAGTTTAAGAAGAAGGGAAAAGCCTAACACAAGACGTGCATATAAACTCACTAATATATACACATATGCTTCCTTACGCTCTGAGATAAAATTTCAAATAATTTCACACAGTAGCTGTTCACGATATCATGGAATTGTATGACCAACAAATCAACAACCAACTCAATCAGGATTACATGTATATCTAAACAACCTACGGCTTTGAATTGGGTGGTGTAAGACTTGATGATTGTTGGAGCTGTTGATATAAGGCTGCCATCCTGTTGTATGCATCCAAATTCATTGGCTGCCATATAAAAAGAGAAAGGGAAAAAAAGAGGCCAAGTTACTACTGCATAATACACTTCACGCTAATTAGTGCCAGAAACTAGCAGTTAGATTACAAAATCTGCCTCCTACCTGTGTTTGGCAAGCAAGGAATCCTGTGGAGAAAGGGTCTGGCATGACTCCGGTGGCTGGTTGTCGCCGATCACTAGAGCCATCCCATGCAGCGGTGGCCAGAGGCAAGAAAGCAGCAGGGTGAAGAATGTGAGGGACGGGGGGGGTGGCATGACCGGTCCAATTCATGGAATTCATGTCCATCACACTCATCCCCATCCCCATGCCCATCCCCATCTGGGCCATCATGGACATTTGAAGCTGTTGCATGGCCATGGGCATCATCATATGGGGGATGCTACTCATCTTGCTCATCATCTGGACTTGGGCCTGCAATTGCTTCAGGTATTCGATCACTTCATCTAGCATTGACGCCTTGTCGGTCTACAGAAAGTGGGTACATAAGCCCATCAGATTCCAGTTCCAATGGAAGGGAATTTATAAAAAAAAAAAAACGCAACAAGGTTGAAGCAGTTGGATAATGATCAAGTTATACACCTTACTGGAATTTGGAACTAACTTCTGTAGGGTTTTCATTCTTTGGTTGATCCTGTCTCTCCTTTTCTGCAAAAGGGCCGCCGTCCTTTAGTCATACTCAAATAAAGACACCAACACTTGTTTAACTAAATGATACTTTATAAGTTCTATAAAAAAAAATAAATGATACTTAATAAGAGTTAAATAAGTCAATAGATCCTCCTTTTAGAACTAGACAAACCGTACTATCAACTGCATCAATACCAAAATTATTGAGATAATTCATCACTGGTTGGCTCCGCCACTATCGTAAGTTTCTTTAGCTAACTATTTTTATAAAAATTTGAAAGTGTTAGTAGAGACTGTAAAAATACTTTTCAATACTTACAGTGAAGCCCACTCAAAACGAAGACCCACCTTTCATTTTGTGGACAGCCCATTTGGAGGCAATCAATAGACGATCGATCGATTAGGATCTTTAGCACATGCCAAGAGCGAATAAGATTGGTCTATCTGGAACGCCTTCCCCGTTCCCACTAGACAGCCCACGTGGATCAATGTATTCTCTTTTATCCTCACTACAGCTATAAGCGGTACATGCCATTGGATATCTATCAACTTGCATGCAATAGGTTTAGTGACTCATTAGACTGACATTCCATTTCGTCTACTGACAGAGTAAACGAGTGGTGGTCTGGGAAGAAGATCAGAAGAAATCTCTAGTGGTCCATAGCTAAGCTACATACGTGGCCTACTCAATGAGCTGATAAGACATGCCTTATTCTATGGCTCACATGTAAAGGAGTGTCATAAGAATCCTCCATGGGACATTTTCACTGTCCCTCTGAATTGATAAAAAAAAAAAAAAAAACAAAAATGCTTAGAGAAGAGAGTTTTGAGTAGAAAGTAAACCGAATCTAATGGTCTAATACCATCCAATAACCATTGAAATGGAAACTATTTCTACTGATTGTGCATTTTGTGACTTGGGTTTGCATGTTAATCCTAGTTGAAGAACAGATTTAGAAATTGCATAGGGTCTTATTGTAGCTCAGATTGCAAGAGAGGAAACGAAACTCAGATGGAGAAAACTATAATTTTCTTGCATTCCTTACACGTTCGGATTGGTTATGAATAGCTGCAGCCCGACTCCTCTTAGTTGAAATGGAAGACCTCCCCATCTTACCATTCTTCTCATCCCCACTTCCTTCCTCTATCTTTTTCATCACAAAAACATATCAAAATAAAAAAAAATTAATAAAAATATAAAAATAAATGGTAAAATCCAAATGGCAGAAAGTGTAAGAGAAATTGCCTGAGGCCGACTGTGGCAGACGGAGTCATGGTCGTCGACGGTGGTGGGCTTGGTCCGCGACGACAGCGGCCTCCCGTTGCTCGTGTGCTCGTGCGACCCGAGCGACGACGTGAACCCGACGTCCAGATCCATCTCGTACGTGTCCATTGTCACGTGCCTGCTGGCGCTCTGCTCGCGGCTGCTCCCTTCCCCACCCGCCACCTTCATCCGCTTCCTCATCGCTCCCGCCGCGGCAGTCACCTCCTCTTTCGCCGCCACACTACAAGACCCGACCTTAGTGGAGGACCCCACCACACGTGTGCTGAACCCCTCTCGGGATGGGTCCGGGTCCTGCACGCGTGTGGAGTTGTCCTGGGCGGAGCTGCAGCGGTTGGAGCTAGGGACGAGGGCATCCATGGCGGCGGCCGCCGCCGGGGCGGCGCGGTGGTGGTCGAACCAGGGGACGAGCTCGTCGCCCTTGGGAGGAGGGAGGCAGGTGGCCTGATCGACAATCGACTCGAGGGTGCCACTCGCACGTGGTTTGTCCCATGGGTATTTGGTGGTGGTGGTGGTGAGAAGCTTCCCCGGCAGCCGCGGCAACCCTAGGCCGTGCGTGGCCAGCTGCCCATTCTCCCATATTAGCTCCGCCACCTCGTAGTCAAACCTGCGGCTCCCTTATCTAAATACATTAGACTCTCAAGTTATTCTATTTATAAGAAATGGAGGCTGAAGGATTTTTTTTTTTTTACGAAAAAAGAAAAACAGCCACACCAAATATAAATTTTATTGATACATAAAAATTATTTTAATAATTTTTAATTTTTTTAATAGAAAACCGATTGCACAAACATACTAAAGCTTAGGAAGTGCATTTACATGGCGTCTTGGGGAGCAGTGGAGCTGGTGCTGGGATTGGCATGGAAGGCAACTCTGGAAGAATTGTTGCTCTTGTCGAGGTCCCAGCTCGGGACGCACTGGCTCATCCTCAATCTCTTTGATTAAATGACTAGGGAGAGGCAAAGAGATACCTCCATGTGCCAGAGATATACTGCAAAAAGGAGGGGAGTTTTCACAGACAACACTGCATGGACTAGGAAGTATTGCAGAAAAGATAGAAATATCAAGTGGTGAAAAGAGAAACAAAAGAGAGAAGACTGTGTGGGTTGGGAATTGGGAATATCATTGTATAAATCTGTATTTAGATTGGGCGTCTTGTGGATGTCAACAATTAATGTACGGAGAAGAGAGTGTTTTGGACACGTGTAGAGGAAGGGGAGGAGGCTGCTCACCAGGGCACCCAGCACTACGAGTACGAACCAAATTGTGGATGGTTCTGCAGACTTTTTCACTACTTCTAACATAGTACGGAGATAATGAGTCTCTTTGTGGAGCCCGGAATAAAAACCTAATGGCTCCAAGTAAATAAATTTGTTTTTTATAAGTATTTTAAACGTTTTGTGCGGAAGCTCGTATATCAATTGTTGTAGTTATAATGCAATCTGTAGATCAAATTTAGGGAAACATATCAGCATCCATCACACATGTAAATATATTGTGGGCGTGAGTGTAAACAAATACCACGATCAATAATGAATCACATAAGAAGATAAAGAAGAAAATAAATATGCAAACCATGATGCACAAATTTACATGATTTGGCAAGATTGCATAGGTACATAGGCTATAAACATTTGCTCGATTTCACTATGAATAGATTGGGCAATTCAATAAAAGCGCTCCTGCTCCTTTAATACCTATCTTACTCACTCTTCAAATATTTCATTCTTACTTTCACAACCCCTTGCCATAGGTCGTGGGTGATACTCCAAACACCACGATGAGATAGAGCACTCACAGCTGTCCCACTTACATGGCCATATGTAGTTCGCATCATAGGAAAAAGAGCTCTCACATCTCATTCACAGAGTTTAGGGTTAAATTACATGTATACATAATATTTGCTTTCTTGGCCCCCAAGAAAGACAGCCCAGGTACAATGGCCAAAATACTTATGACCATAAATCTATTCATCGGTTGGACTAATAAGCTAATCCAACTAAACCAAAATAAAAGACATAAACCTCACATAAAAAACTTTAATTTAATCAAATATCAAGAACAACTCCATACTCTATGGTAAAGAGCTGCAATTTTTACTTGGCTATTCAGAATTTTTACCTTGGCTACACCACCTGTCTTTCTACTACGCGAGCTCTCTTCCCACTGCAGTAGGCTCTCTTTCCACTTCAATGAGCTTCCTTTATGCATATGTGGGCTCTTTCTTGAGTCCAAAACCCCTTGATTGCATTACTAAACAAAAATAAATTAATTAATAAAATATCGCTTAATCATTAGATTGTTCAGCAAAAAAATTACTTATATTCATGTGTTTAATAATGGATCAATTAGACATTAGACCTTCTTTTTGTTTTCCATTAGATTGGAATTTTTAGAAGATCCATACTATATGGAAAAAAAATTATTCACCACTTATGCACCCTATGCATCAAGAATGAGCGTCGCAAGTACTAGTGTACAAAATTTTTTGGGCTAGAATTATCTCAATCTAGTTCCTATCCCTCAATCTTCACTCCTTCCTCTATATTTGGGCATCCCTCTATTTTTTGGTTCTCCAAAGCTTAAGCACTTCTCTAAGCTCTTGGACTCTTTGTGGGCTAACTTATAAGGTTGGAAATCCATGTCCCTCTCCTTTGCAGGTAAGTTGATTATGGTGAAACATGTTTTAGCTTCCATTCTAATCCACACATCTCTTTCTATTCCAATCCCGAAGAAAACTTGCCTTGCTTGGAGAAGTTGATGAGAAACTTTCTTTGGTCGGGAGATGCTAATAGAATTAATTGCAACATGGTACAATGGGATGCTATTAATTTGCCTCCCTAAATTTGAAGGTGGCCTTTGCATCAGGCATGTAAAGGAATTTAGTGATGCATGTATGTTAAAATTTGGTTGGGCAATAGCTACTTCTTCCTCCCTCTAAGCCTATTGGTTTAAGCTTCGTTACATCAAATAGTCATCTTTGTAGCATCCTAACAACCTCACGTCAAGCTCTTGCATTTGGAAATACCTTTTAATTTATCCGCTTTCCTCCATTGCAGCAATAGGTGGAAGGTGGACAACGGTTCCTCCATCAATTTGAGGTTTAACAAGTGACTAGATCATGATCCTATTGCTCTGAAGTTCCCCCATTTTTAATTCTCCCTGCTTGAGACAGTTGCTACCATAATAAATGGAAATTCTTGAAGCACTGCTGACTAACTTCCGTTGGAAATTAGGTCTTATTTGCAATATCATGTCAATGACATTCAACTTCCCCCAGTTTCATCTTCAATCTCTCTGATATGGATTGGAAACAACAATGGTCTTTTCTCTCTCTTCCAAGCTTGGAAAGTCATTCAATCTCGTGCTAAGTCTGTTCCCTAGGTTGCTCTTATTTGGACCCCTTTTGTCTCTCCTAGAGTTAGTTTTATAATTTGAAGGCTTCTCCAAAGGAGAACTCTTACTGAATCTTGGGCAAAATCTAAAGTTGTTTCTCTGGCTTCGAGATGCTATAACTATCATTGGAATGAAAAAACAAATGCTCACAGCTTCTTTAATTGTCGCTTTGCTTCCTCTCTTTGGTCATGGCTTTTTTCAATTAATGGATCATCTCCTTCCTAGCCAACTTCTGCTGTTATCATTTGGACATTTCCGTCTTCTAGTAGAGACTACTTTGGAAAAAAAAAAAAAAGCGCAGCTGCTATTTTTTTTCACCTCATCTTTATCAATTGGACAGCTAGGAATGGCTTTTTGAGAATAAGAAGACCTATTTTCATAATGCAAAAACCCTCTTTGCAAACCATCTGTCAACTACAATCTTCAGTTTATGAGATCGTCTCTGGGTATAGATTATTTATCCCCTTTTGTTTGCTCTAGAAATTGTTACTGCGTATTTGTTTTCTCTTTATTTTTTCATTTTTGCTGGGTGTCGTTTTTTTTGGTTTTTTAGCCTCTTGGCTCTTAGCTCTTGGGGGGGGGGGGGGGGGGCCCTTTGCCCTTTGCCCTTATTCTTTCTCTTCTTTTCAATAAAATTTTACCTCTTAGCAAAAAAAAAAAAAGAAAAGTTAAAGTACGAAATTCAATAGTGGGGCCAAGTGACTCGAAATTCAATAGTGGGGCCATCTTAGACATCCCGGATGTATGGTTCACGTGCACACAGTGCAGAAGAGAATATTATCCTGCTAATAGGTGCTAATTACTTTGAAGGGTTGCGACTGGCGATTCTTCTTTAGCGGTCTCCGTCAAGAGGCCTTACCACTTTCATGTGAGTGGAACTCTCAGAAGATGTGGGATAAGAGTGACTCATATATGATGGCCCGACACACCCTTTTGTGCCTATCGGCTAGCTGGCGAGGGAAAGAACGCAATGAATGAAAAAAAGAACTTTCGGTGTCCACCACTATATATAAGCTCATTGATGTGGCTTACTTTTGAAGGGCTCGCACTAAAAATTTTGTTCCACATGTTTTCCATATTATCTTTGAAAGATACGGCTGTGCCATCCATACCTTTTGAATTATAATGTGTGGAATTCATGTCTAATCCTCCAATCAACTTACTATAATAATGTTTATATATTTGTCTCCATTTTAACCCAAAAAAGAACTATTTATCTATTTGTTATATTCAACCACGTGGGGACTAAATGAATATCTATACAAGTTCATTTATTTGCTTGGACTTGAATTGGTATGTTATTTAATGATTGAATTCATAACCGCGCATAGAAATGAATAAACAAAGGTGAAATTTCATAAATGATTGTGTAGTGATTTTTTTAATATTAAGAGGACATAGAGAAAGTATACTTAGTCGTTACTTTACTGGTTCAAATATTAAAGAAGTTGAGGTTTTATTTATATATTTGTTTTATTTTCCTTGCCCTTTATTTTGAATCCATTCTATCATATATTTTTATATATTTAAATTCATGAAAACAATGAGCTCAATATCATAACGTGCAGTTGCTCAATTGGTTAGAAATCATGTTTCTCACCTGCCTACCTAGGATTTAAACCTTGGGTATGCCATTTCTTATGCTTGTGTGGGCTCCATTTCTATATATGTGGGCTATCCTTTCTCGTATGAATTCTCCTTTCCCATGTCCGTGGGTTGTCTTCCCCCATGTGTAGGCTCTGTTTTGGGTCTTGTAAGGATTTTGTAATTGGCTAATTTATGGGTTGGGCAAAACTTTGGGTCCATTGAGTTGTCTTTTATAATTCTTTTATAACAGACTATAGTTCGCTACCTTGTAAGAGCTAAAATGAAGAATTCAGAAAACAGGGCATGCATTCGAGTGCCCAAGATTGAACCTCCTGTGCTCAAGCCCCAATAGTTTGCACTCAAGCCTAGTCGGAATTTCTGAGAAGAATATGTTTGTGCATTGCACACGCTCAAGAGCCCTAACGGATAGAATCCATTTTTTTATACGGAATTGTTTTTTGTTTGTTGTTAAGTTTACGAATTTGCATATTTATACATCATTTTATAATTAATTAGGGGTTTAATTATGTGAATTACATCACTATTCATCAAATCTCATCATTTCATCAATTTTCACCTAAGAACTTGAATTTTCATATTTTTCTCATACTTTCTATATTAATTTAAAATTTTATAATTTTTCTCTGAAGAGTCTTAGCTGAAGTAAAACTCTGTCCAGGTGAGTCCTGCTTGAATATAAGCTTTTAGTATTTTATGGGATTGCATAGATAGTGCAGGAAGATGTAAACAAATCATGTAGGGCACACAATGCACGAAATTTGAAAGATTGGCTTCATGAGGACTCCACACATATATACACACATGCTTGGATGGTCAAAGGGGGATTCTATTCTCAAGTTGTTGAAAGAATTCAAATTTGAAACAAGAAAAAAAAGGCAAGGTGGAGAGAATTCAAGAAAACGAAAAGTCAAAGAAAAAGAATTCAAAAATGGAAAGTCAATCTCATTTATCCTTGGACATCATAGATTAAAATGGTTATAACTCTCAAAGAAAACTTCGGAGTTGGCAATCTACCCACCAGAGGATTCCATTTGTTTTTCGAGTAGATATCTGTAGGATCCAAAATTGTATCAATCGGAGATAAAACAAAAAAGTTATGGCTTTAAAAAGTTGGCTGTGTATTTTTAGACGGGATTGCAAAAATATGAAAAACTTTTTTCATATTACACACCTTTTGGTGGGGTCCATCTCTGTTCAAGTGAAGTACATTGAATATCCAAGTAGGATGTACCATCCTTGGATTATTCTTTTCAAGATAATCTAAAAGATTTGAAGAAAACCTTTAAGAAATTAAAGAAGAAAAGTTTATTCAAAAGATTTACCTACACGTGAGAGGAGAATCTTCTAAATATGAAACGCTTGTGTGGAAATTAGTTTCCAAAAGAAAGCAAAAAAGAATCTCTCTAAAGTTGCAAATCTTTGCTAACTTGAAGGCCAAGCTACGGGACCTTTTCAAAAGAAGACTTTACAAACTATAAAAGAGGAAAAAAAATAAGAAAACAAAGGGGCTCAAAATTCTATTTAATAAAGCCTTGGACATCCAAGACCATACACTCCCCTCTCTCCTCTAGCCACTCTCTCTGTTCTCTCCATCACCTCTTTTCCTTCCATTAATTTTCTATTTTTACTTTTAAGATATTTTTGGAGCCTTATTCTAAGAATCAGGATTTTAGAAGAGAGATTCTTAAAGAGTAAATATTGTACAAAAATGCTTTTAATGAAATTTATAATAAAGATTTTGGCAATGTCTAACTAGTGTTTTGGATCGGAGCACACAGATGAAGCAAAGTAAATTTTTATTTTAATTCATGCAGTTATTTTATCCTTTTCTTATCTTTTTTAAATGAATGCTCTATTTGAATAATAAATCTATCTGCATGCCTTAGGCAACCTCTGTTTTGATTTCTAATGAAAATAATTTGACGATTTAAGCGTATTTTGATAGAATATGCCTAGGGCTAAGATCCTTTAATTGTTTATGTTTAATTTGATAAGTCATACTTATAATTTTTTATTCTTTTATAGAGTGAAGAAGGTCTTGGGTGATAATTTTTTTCTTTTTATTAAAAACTAGTTTTTACAAAAAACTCTACTAATTAGAAACATTGATTTGTTTCTTATCTAAGTTATTTTGAGATAAAGAATAGAAAAATTACATGTTTGGATTAATGATCTTGTTTAGTGGATTCCAGATGTTATGATTCATTTTTTCCATTGATTTTTCACTCCTTTCAATTGCATTAAGTTTTCGATATTCTTAGTTTAATTTCAAATCAATTTCTTTTATTAAAACAAATTTCATATTTTTAATTAAAAAAGTTCGAAAGTGCTCCCGTTGGGACCGACTTGTATTTGCCACTACTTCAATAAGACAATTGTGCACTTGCAGTTTAAGTAGATTAATTAAATTTACATCATTTGTGTACTAGAATTACTAGCTCTTATTCTACAAAGAGGATTTTTTTAGAGCACAAATTGTTGGTTATCTAAAGGAGTCCTCTCTGAACTCTAAGATATAGATCTCATTATTCTAAGTGGATATTAAATATTGGATATCACTTTACTTTTTTACAGCTTCCATTGGAAAGATTGTGTTGAAGTTTTGGGTTAGAAAATATAATTTTTACATCTCTTGTAAAAAATTGAGAGCATCTTATGTGTTTAAGGTGTTATGCGATCAAGTGGAGAGCAGTGCATGGTGAAGGAGAATTGTGGGAAGGAGTTGTGTAAAAGGAATTCGGTTCTTAGGTCAAAGGAGTAACTGAATAAGGGTTATGAGTATATTTTATAATATTTCGCTATTCTTAATAATTGATCCTTATTAGATTCATGGTTTTTTCTCGATTTGAGTTTTCCACGTAAAAATCGTATGCCTCTTATCTCTTGTGTGGTATATTGATATAACTTTTGCAAGTTCTTTGATTTTCTGCTGCATGTGTGACTTGCAATCTAAAAATTTAAATCTCAAACAATCCTTTAGGTCTCATCCCCTTGGCTAGAGTACCTAAAAAATCTAAGGACATGTTTCTTTACAAGAGTTCAAAAAATTTATACCCAAAACTTGTCCCCTTGATTTGGAATTCTAAATTCCTCCTCTTTGAGAACCACTTGGAATTCTAACCAATAGTAAAGAGAATAGAGTTTTAAATTCTCCAAAAGTTGTCCCCTTAATTAGGAATTCCAAATTCTTCCTCTTTGTAGACCATTTGAAATTCCAACTAATAGTACAAAGAGTGGAATTCTAGGACTTTCAAAAAAGTTATATAAGAGCTTTAGATGGCCAGAATGTAACATTCTAGTGAAAGAAAATTGACATTTTAAATTTGAGGGGACAAGTCATCACTACATATTCACAATATTTCGACATCTCAAATTCTTACAATAAATTAGGGTAAATAAACATGCCTTTATATTATAGTGAGCCAACAAAAGATGAGACCGCTATAGTACATTCCAGCTTATGTTAGTGTGACAGAGTCTCAGGTAAGGTGATCAATACTTTTGTGCTAGGGTGGAAAAACCTCATGCTTGTGAGATGACATGTCCGTGCAACTATATATGCTACGCATGAGTGGCGGTTTGATAGCATACCTTAATTTAATATAATGATAAAAGCAATGCTTTTGGAATGAATTTGAGATTTATTTACGCACCATCATGCATGGCAATCAACAAGGATAGGATGATGAAATTGCCATGTGGAACCCAACCTACGCATGAGCAAACCTTTCCAGCGCTCTTTAACTAGCTGTCACATTTGATCTCTCTCTCTCTAATCCTGCAAAATAGCCATGTACTGTATAACCAATCAGCTTAATGTGGAACCTATGGAATTGGACCTTGCAAAATCCATCCAAAATAGATGAGGTTTCGTGGTACTCTTGACAGAGAATAAAATGAATTGTTACAAAGAGATGATTTGATTAAAATAGCTACTTTTCTTTTCTGGTGCATAGGAGTTTGTTCCTTGGCCTTTTTGGACCTTTTAAAAGGAAAACAGTCCTTTCAATGATAAGATTCAGACTTTTACTGTTGGCCAATGCACCAAGCAACTCCGCGGTTTCCACTGTCAGGACCGTCTCAAAGTCCGAGTAAAATGTGAGAATTGGCTTAGGCAAGTTGAAAGCAACATAAAATTTTATAACAATTCAAAGTTTTTGACAAGATATGTAGATATTTAATTTGTTGGATTTCAAATAAAAGAAGTGTTTCAAAATGTTCTATTAATGACTAATAATAAATGTAAGAACTACACAGAAAGAGACACGTGAGCTTCTAATAATTGTAAGTTTGCATTAGGTTTATAATTTTTACAAACAATATAATATTAGAGGATGATTAAGAGATTATGTAAATACAAAACTTGAGAGGTAATAAAAGATTTTAAAATTCAAAGATTTTAAAATAAGTCGTACAAAAATAGTATATATGGATTGCAACTTCAGATGATATATGCAAAAAGTTATAACTACTATGAGAACTGAAGCCTGTGAGATACCACAAAAAGATTCTTCCTATTATCGTAGCTCGATAATTAGTAAAAATAGGGAGATTGATCAAGATATTAAACATAACATAAATATAAAAGTGAGATGGTTGAAGTGAAGACTTGCTTCTAAACTATATTGTAGCAACAAATACGAAGAAAATTAAATGGAAAAGTTTGTAGGATAGTGATTAAACTAGCTATGACCTAGTAACATAGATGAGAATATCTATGTTGATATGTGATAAAACTACGAAAGCTAAAATTATAAAGATGAGCAATTTCGAGTGCTCTTATTAGTAACATCAATATGAGATTAGACTAGAGAAAATCCATTTGAGATGGTTTGGACATATCTAACATAGGCCAGTAATGACGTTGTTAGCAAAAATTTGACTATGCAAGTTGATGTCCACCAAGGGGAAAGGATTAGCGGAAAGGACGTGGATGAGATAAAAAAATAGACCTAATCAAGAAGCACAATTTATCTGATAATCTAGCTAAGATATATTGAAATAGAAAAACAAAAATTATATAACCAACCACAACATATATAATTTGGACAAGACTTTGATAATGATGATGACAACAACAATAAGTGTTTCAACCATTAAATATACTAGATACAAATTAATTTTTAAAATCAATTTTGTAATTTAAATAAGATTATTGTCAATGGCCAAATTTCAAGGCCAACTTCTCGTGTTAGGTTCATGGGTTCCATGACCTTATTTCAAATGTCCTATTCTACTAAACAGGGCGAAGATAATGTGATAAGAGGGACAAGATCTTCAAAGAACATGATATGTCCCTGAGTTTCCAAGCATCTCTAATTGAAATGTCACTTCTCTTTATATGATAATATGAAACAGCAGTACAACTAATTACTTAATCATTACCTGCACTCCTTTCTTTCTACTTTTCTAGTTTTCACAGCCATCCATATATAGTAGTAAGCCACCGGGTCATGCCTTATGAGACGTCATGTCGCCAATTTCTACGGATGTGTGTTTCTTTGTAATGGTGAGAATGACATCTGAACACCCCAAATTAGACAAGTCGGAACCCCTATCGTTGTTATAATACACTCACCGTTGGTGGGTGAGTTGCATCACGTCACGTAGAGATAAGGAGACGTCATTGTCTTCAAATGGCTCATCCATTTTCTCTTTTAAAATGGACAGACTGGAAATAAAAGAATTGAATTCCTTGTTTTTATTTTTCAGAATCTACTTTAGGTGTTGATTTGTTGTGGGTTCTTATTTATTTATTTATTTTATCTTTTTTTGTTTCTACTTTAGGTGTTGATTTTTGGTGGATTCATGGGTTTTTTTTTTTTTACTTTGGTAGATAAAAGTCTCCCTTCATTATTTTATTTTCATGCAGTTTAATTGGAAAAAAGGAGATAGGTTTCATACAATTCTCTTTGAAAAGAGGAAATGGGTGAGAGTCAAATGAGCGGATGATTATAGCAGCAATAAAGAATTTGGACTCAAGAAAAAGACATAAAACAAAGTAGCCCATCTATGGTCAAATCTTGACCACACATAACAACCCCACTCCCACATAAACCAACACCGATTTAAGTAATTTTATTGTCGATTGAATGGATCTCAATGGCCCTCCCAAGGGTTGTGATTTAAGAAATTTTAGGTATGGACCCTCTTTTTTAAGTTGATTGATAATTAGGTTGAGATTTGGATTCAAGTCTATATTTGAAATTTTGATTAGGTAATTGATTGTATAAAATATTATTAGATTTTTTATACACATTGCCAATGATTATGTGCTACTGGAAGACTATGAAATTTAATGCACTTAAATTAAGGATTACAATTAATTAATTAGACCTAGAATTGACAAACTACTTGTCCACATTCATATTGGGCTCCGCATTCACTGAGGATTTTTTAAACAAAAAACTAAGAAGTTTCTTTGGCCCCAAAAATAATTTTCTCCTATTAGCAAACTGATGAATGTGGAGTATGTGGGGTTAAATTTTGATCATTGCCTTTTTACACACTGCAACCCCCATGAATCAACGCCACGCCTAACTGATCACCATTGAATTGAATCTTTAAAACATCTAAACTTTAGATTATAAAATCTTGGAGGCTATTAAATCAAAGGCTAAATAAAGAGATCTTTCCATCCATCTAACCCAAGATTGTTTAGTAAATTTACATGTATAGCAAAGAATAGTGAAATATGATATCAATGGATATTAATGATGGTTTGAAGTGAAGTTGACTCTGTTTTTACTTTGTTAGATAAAAGATTGTCGAACTTAAGCTTTTTAACATGGATCCATTTTCTACTCTGGTGGACAAAACATTTGGCTCATTGACATGGATCCATTTTGTTGGAGTTGGATCCATGTCGGTTTAATTTGGCGGTTTTTTTGTGTTTATTTCAAACGGGCCCACATCTCTTTGACCGTCTGAGTAGAATGTTTACATGTGGATGTTCCAATAAGTACAAATTTTGGCGATATTTGCATTTGAAGGTGCATAATCCCAAGATGAGCATTTGAAGGGTTTTTGGTGGATTTGTAGTTCGACCTCCTTGCAGGGTTTAGGGACTTTTGATGATTTCTAACTTTTTGGTTAGAGAGTGTCAAGAGAAATATGTTTATGTTGTTATTGTTTCATTTTTTTTTATTTTTTGCAGGTTGAGATCTTTGTGGGGTTTGTCATTATGATGATGGAGCTTCTGGAAATTCAGCATATATGTAAGTAAGGAGTAGAACATGGATGAGATCTTTCTTGTTTCTGTTTGTTGTTCGATTGCTTGATTGTTTCTATCATCTTGTAGCAATCGTGTCAGTTGATGGTTTACTTTTACTTGAATGATTGTTTGAAAATATATATAATTATATCTTTTGCACATAATTGATCCAATAATGCATGTTGCACCCAACGAGTGAGATTGAAAGGCTTGAGTGAGTTTGATTGAGCAAAGGTGGTTGCTTTACTATTGACAAGCATTACTTTACTACGTTAGTTGCTTAGCAAATATGAAAATATTATTGGATCCATTTTGATCATATAGTTGTACATCCAGTATGCAAGTAGTTCAATGAAGTTTATAATTCACTCTACTTAGGAACCTTTTTTCTAATTATATTTTAGATTTGTTATTTTAAAAAAATAAAATGATAATATGAGTGAGAATCATTAAGCAGGGAAACCTGTTTAGGCATTTTTATTTTTAAAAAATTGTGGATAAAACCTGGGTGAAGTTTATTTAGGTAACTTCAAGGCCAAGTAAAAGTTCTACAGAATCAAAATTCAAAAATAATGGGCACCCTAAGTGGTAGTCGTTTACTTGTTTACCAGAGTAATGATTATTGTAGACATCCACTTCTTATGTTGAGCCTAATAAACTGGTTTCAGGTGATAAAATTTATTAGTAGAACTTAGATTGTGTTTTCTAGGGAACCTGTTAACTCTTAAAAATTCTTGGAATTCTTATGCTTTTGTACCTACTAAATGCAACGACTGTAATAACTTGTAGCTTACTAATGACTATGTGTCTAGTATCAATTAAGTTGCAGTCCTTCTAGGGACTAATAAATTGTATGCTATGGTAGGAAAGAAACAACGAAGGGTGTCATTCAAAAAATAAAGAAAATGGCCTAGTATCAATTAAGTTGCTGTCCCTATGGCTTGCTAAAGAAAATATTAAGCTTTTAGAGATGTGAACACAACAGTACAGGGATAAATAGAGGAGCAGAGCTCACTACTACATAGATTTAAAATGTTAGATTTATCATGCCAAAGTGTTGGATCCATTTTGGTGTGAGTGTGGGTTTAGTTTACTAGGCTTGTTTGTTTCTGTTTTTTGAACCAACTTGAAAAAAACAAGTCCCACATTGGCAATAGTAATATGTACGTACAGGCTTATTAACGCCACATTATGCCAAAGTGTTGAATCTATTTCGGTATGAGTGTGGGTTTAGTCTACTAGGCTTGCATGTGCGTTTCTTGATCCAACTTGCAAAACAAATAAAAAAAAGTTTTAGAATAAAAAAACATAATCTCGAAAACATATTCTTCTCCTCCCCGTAGGACTGTTACAATATATATATATATATATATAGCACTCATACAAAATGCAGTAACAAGGTGCAGCTGAATTCCTTGCTTGGGGGCCTAGTCTCAAGTGTTATGGTGTAAGGGTAGGGAAAAATTGGTTTATGTGATGTAGGTGATTTGCTACCTCATTTTCATTTGTTTCTTAAATTGTCTTTAATTCTTTGTTAGGGGTTTGATATGATGTGGAATTTCTACTGTGCTTTCCAATGTTCTATCATTTATTTTGGATTGCCATTGTTTTGCTATCTCATAATACTTTGTTATTGTAATGATAGAAACCACTCTTAACTCTGCCATCTAAAGCCAGAACAAAACTAACATATAATAATTATTGAATTTTACTACGTTTAGACACCAAAAAATTACCTAATAGAATTTTTTATGGAATTGGATGCAATCACTATTGGCCTAAATCATTATGCCTTGTTGAGTTAATATCTTGGCAAAATTATAGATAAAAAGAGTGTGGTAAAGTGGATAGAGACACCAAAAAATTACCTAATAGAATTTTTTATGGAATTGGGCTCAATCACTATTGGCCTAAATCAACACGCCTTGTTAAGTTGATATTTTGGAAAAATTATAAATAAAGAGGAGTATGTTAAAGTTGATAGAGTTGTCATTATTTAACTTTGAGGTTCAAGGTTCAAATTCCCCCAAAAATATACTTTTATCCCTCAAAGCCATACCAATTCAATAATAGACGTAATGGGTGGAAGTTTTAAAACTTCCCAACGATCCCCACTAACTCTACACGTAGTTTAAAAATTTGGTTATGAAAAGGGAGAGAGTTCCATGGGTTGGAGAAAAAAAGCGAGAGGCCAGTAGTCTCGGTGAAAACAAACAGAGAGAGAGAGCTACATCTCCTTCACCACTTTTTTGTTTCCTTTCTCACTGTACCTTCGTTAAAATAGAAAGGAGATTTGGACTCTTACATAAAAGGGATCCGCCCTCCAATCCTCATTTCATCTTCTTCACTACATCTATTTTTTTTTTACTGCATCTCCATTAAATGGAAAGGAGATTCAGATCTTTATTTAAAAGAATCCACCCTCAAATCCACTGCATTTTCATTCGGATCTTTTTTTAAAGGAATCGACCCTCCAATCCACTGCATTTTCATTAAAAGGGAAAGGAGATTCGGATCTTTATTTGAAGGAATCCACCCTCCAATCCACTGCATTATCATTAAAAGAGAAAGGAGATTTGGACCCTTATCAAAGAAGGGGTCCACCCTCCAATCCACACCATTGCATCTATGTCTCATCTACCCCATTAAAATGGAAAGGTGATTCAAATCCTTATTTAAGAAGGAATCCACCCTCCAATCTCCATAACATATTCTCTGATGCATCTCCATTGCATCTTCCCTACAACTCTCATTCTTATGGAGATTCGGAATTCCATGTCAAGGGAATTCTACCCTCCTTTCTTAAAAAAAAAAATCATCACACCCATCATCTTAATGATGAATGGGTAGCTACTCTTGAGGCCGTTGGAAAAGATATTCTGACTATGAAAACTGGCGCAGTTCAGAACTCTTCACCACAAACTATTTCAGAGCCTGATCCATATTCCCCGGACTCAAAGCATAAGACCATTCAACTGTGCAAAATAGACCACTTCAACAACTGTGGTGGAAAGAAGCAATGGTACTTGACATATAATCCAATGGTTCCATTCAAATGGCATGTTAAGAGTGACCATGCCACTGAGAGATGGAGATTCTTCTTTCAAATATTGTCCAACTTATCCATGCATGTTTGTCCTATATTCTGTTCTACAGATGGACAGAATGGTTGCTATTAATTTCAAAAGTTTTACAATGCTGGAAGTAGCAAAAATGGTGTTTGAATATGTGTTTGCATTCCACTATCTTGCTACTGTTGGCCTAAACTATGATCTGAAAAAAACTTTGAAGTGGATTGCCTACTAAAAAAAATGAAAAAAAAAAGAGGCATAAAATCATCCAAATAAATTCTGAAATTGGGCATAAAATCAACCCAAATAAATTCTGAAATTGGGCATATAATCAGACCAAACAAATCCTGATATCAGACCATCATATTATTTGAAACTGGGTTAAAATGTGGCCCAATTACTTTTCATAATTGGGCACAAAATCAACCCCAATAAAAGCTGACATGCAGCTGGGCTCAGCGCAAATATTGTTTGAAATCAGGCTGGGATGGGCCCAAAGAGTATTTGAAGTTGGGTTCAAAATACAGCCCTAACAGAGTCTTAAATTGAGCACAAGATCAATCCACTAAACTATGAAACCGAGCACAAAATCAGCCTAAATAAATTCTGAAATTGGGCATAGAATCGGCCCAAATAAATTCTGAAATTGGCCTGAAAATACAACCCAAATAACCGTTGAAATTGAACTGGATTCAGTCCAAATATAATTTGAAATTGGGTTCAAAATGTAACCCAAATGAAAACTAAAATTGGGCAAAGTTTGGCCTAAATATTATTAGAATTGGGCTAAAATTCTCCTAAACAAACATCACAGATCATGTCTTATATATGGGCCAACCCATTGAGTCCAACCCATTTAAAAAGTGAGGTCTGTATCTAATACATCATTTATGGATAATAGCCCACTTATAAAAACAGGGGGTCATCGGTTGTCCAAATCAGAAAATGCAATGTTCATAAAGATCCAGGTGAATAGAAATGACAACTTTCTGGCAATGAAGGCGAGAAGCAAGAAGAATTTTCTATTAAATCTTCCTACATTTTCTTTATAAGTTTTATTGAATTATATTTCTTTGTAATTAGAGGTTTTCCGAAAAAGATGTAATTAATGGTCGATGAATTTTCATGATTGGGTGTATGATGTACCCACACCAAATTAAATATTAAACCTCCCATTAAATGGAGTAAAATTTATAATCAATGAATTTTAGTGCATTTATTTTTTTTTATGAATTAATTTATTGTGTACAAATTGTTGGCACACCCGGTGGGACATTCTCATCGACTCATCTTAGAAGGAACTATCGCCTTTTTAATCAAATCTCAACTTGGAAATGCTAGAAAATGGAATCTGCTATCAAGCTCGCATTCAACAGCCACAAGGTGGTCGCTATTACTGAAGCATCACTCAATTTGAAGTTAGCTCCAGAGATCATCTGCATAGCTACCTTGCTAACTTGGCCCCACCTACCCTATTGTTTGGAAGTTTGTCACCATCAAAATTAAAGTAAGTTCCACATGCTGGGAGCAAAATTCAACTAACAAAAGAGACTTGGATCTGGTTTTGCACCCCTGATGAAGCCATCAAATCTTAAACGCATCTTCAAAACACCAAAGATCCCAATGACTACTGTAGCGGTGATGGTTAGCTCCAAAGGCTAGTCACGACCACAAACTCAAAGTCAATCAAAGAGAACCATCAAGGGATCGTCTTCAGCACAAAGGCATGGTCTCATAGTTCTCTTATCAAAGGGAAAGAAGAATACTAGGGCTCGAAGGGTCAAACCAACAAAGTCGGTCAATCCAATTGACTCTTCGTCTTCATCAAATTCAGCAGTCGAATCTTGTTTCTCAAAAAACCTGCTCTGCAACCAACCTAAAGCGATCTTCATGGAAGAGGAATTCTCGCCACATGTGCACAACGCTATCAACACACCATCTTCTCCGTCTATGTCACAAAAATTATTCGCCGATGTTCTCATAACAGGTGCCACAGGAGAGAAGACAATGGAAGAAATAGTAACTGAATTGCAACATAATTAATTGAAAGAAAAAGCAGAAATTGCATCATTGAAAGAAAACACACCTAAGGATCATTCTATGGGTTCATGAAATGATGGTGTTGATCTTAATTCCCTAAAAGACTTTGCTTCGTACAGTCAAGAAAGTTACAACGTCTTCCAAGAAAATTGATTTTGACTTCCAAAAACCATATCCATGTCATATAGATGATCCCATTTCCACTTGGATATACAATGCCCAAATTTGAAATATTCGACAGTTCAAGTGATCCAAGTGAATTTTTTGCGCATTCTTTGCTTTATGTTGAGATACAACTAAAATCCAGCTCTCCTTTTGAGACAATTTGTAACAGGATTAAAAGGAGCAGCTTTCACGTGGTATTTGTCACACCCCTAAAACCGGGCCGGATCCAAACCCGGTTCCAGGGGTGTGAGAATTGGGGCTAATTAAAATTTTTCTAACATATACAATACGAGCCCCAATTCCGGGTGGATCGAAGTCCTTCGTGAGGCTATGCTTGGTGATCAAGCAACCATAATCACACGCGGAACTAAAATCCATACTCATCGCAGACAGATATCACATAACATCCATGTAACAAATCTCATTAATAATAAAATCAGGGTCAAGTGCTTCGAAGCATAACAATTAAAGTTGTAATTTCAAAACAAATAAATTTAATTAAATAAACTAATGGCCCAAAAATAGCCTTATGACATAACCTAAAGTTTTTCGAACTCTGCACCGCACTAGGACACATCAGATGATGTCATCGGTGCTCCACTCAACAACTCCGCCATCCGGCGGATTTCCTGCGTAGCCTGATCCTCCGGTTCGGCACCGGTAACGGAACCTAGACAACAAAAGTAGTGGGTCAGATTGACATAATCTGGCAAGAGGGTAAGCTGCAACAATGGATTAATCAACTGAATTAAATGATATATTCATTATGAACCAAAATAAATCAGATGCAAACCCCAATGGCATGAATGCACAGAAACGGGTATTCCAGCAGATAAATATACAGAAACGGGTAAATCCCGCATACAGATAACAGAAACGGGTAGTCCCGCAGATAATAACAGAAACGGGTAATCCCGCAGATAATAACAGAAACGGGTAATTCCGCAAATAATAACAGAAGGCACAGCTGCATACTATTATCCACAGTACACGCTGACCCGATGGCGTACGTCCACCTCCGAACTGCAGTCGGTCAGATATATATATACAAATATACATACTTACAAATACATACATATACAGATGCAAAATGAACCATGATATGAAACCCTCAATCCCAACATTCAATCTAATACCATTTTGAGTACTTAAATTTAAAAGTGTATTATGAACGTGTGTCAATTCAAATTATTGAAGGTAAGCACTAATCCACCAACGGTCAAGTTAGATAAATATGCACATGAGAACTAACTCTCTATCACAATGGAAATATGAGTCCACGATGCCGATATACTACTTTTGGTGCCTATCATGTAGTGCATCCCGAACTTCACATTCCCATTTTGCATTTAGTCTAATTCTCATGTGAACATTCAACTAACATTCCTAAAAGACATAATTCATCTAATCCAATTATATATAATTAGTGTGTTTTACAAATTAGGTAAAAGATGTTCAATTTCTGAATCCAAAGTTAAATCAAGTTACGATCAAAAAAGGAGAAAGAAAATAATTAATTCCTTAATATCATTGTTGTGTACAAATACACATTATCATTTTATACAAAACAGAAGGTACAAATTTTGGATCCCAATTTGAAATCTAACTCAATTAAGAATCCAATTTAAAATTATAAATACATTCTATTTACTGTTTGATTGCTACCAAATACATTTTTATTTTATTTCAATCAACCTAAATGAACACTAATCAAAATTTCATAATTCTCAATTAAATTTATAAATAATCTAAAATACATTTCTAATAACATCAAATTAAAATTAATTTAATAAAACCTAATCTCCATTAAAATACTAAACCATTAATAAAAACTTAACCTTTTAATCCTTTATAAGAATATCTTAACCTAATTATTTATTTAGTAATATTATGTACAAATATTATATTTAATAATATATATATTTTTTGAAAAGAATGGGCTGACGGGCCCAGACCCGCACCTAGGCCCAAGCCAGCCAGGCCGGGCCCAGACCAGGCAGGCCTGCTGCCAGGCGGCAGCGCTGCTGCTGGGCAGCGGCTGCTGCCCGGGGCGGCAGTCTCGACAGAGTTTTTTTTTTTTTTTAACAAAAACATTAATCTACAAGTTTTGGAAGAAAAACCAATCACACTATTACCCCACAAAAGCCATTAACCCAACAAAAAGAAGTCATGCACAAAGTATGTAAATCAACAAGCAACTAAAATATATTGCAAACACCAAAAACCATTGTTTCAACTATCCACTTGCCTGGATCTTGAAGCCAAAATAGATCTGAAGATTAAAGCTTGGAAGAGCCCACCTTGGTTTCCCCCTTAGAGAGCCTCTAGGGTTTTGGTTGAAGAAGAAAAGAAGAGGGTTGGGGAATGGGGGAAAACCCTAAGAATAGAGTTTATATAAAAGATGGGGTTTTTCTAAATTACAAAGAATGGCCTCCTGCTTCCTAGTGGGTTTTAAGAAATTTGAAAAAGAGTCTTCTGGCCCAAAAAGGGTCCATTAACTCAGGCCCCACTTGTGTTAAACCGATCTATTTGACCCTCTTAACCCAACTCAAACCCGACAAACCGGTATGACCCAATATAAAAATTTGAGACTTGACAGTATTCACACCTGCCACCAGAGGGAATGGCAACATGCATGGGAGGAAATAAAACATGCATTTCTTCAACATTTTTACAGCATCAATCGGGAAATTGGAATTGAAGAACCTACTGAAGCTTCTTAGCGACCCAATGAAACTGTTGAGTAATATATATCACGGTGGAGAGATCTTAGTCTTCGCTGTGCCACCCCACTCTCTAAAAAGCAAAAGATCAAGCTTTGCTTGAGAGGCTTAAACCATGAGACATGACAGCCTCTCTTAGCTTCACCTATGGAGCCTTAAATCAAAGGGCTCATGACTTAGAAAATTACACTTTAAGGCATAACAAGGATATTGTCAGGACTAAGAAGGTAATACCAACATCATCGACAACTCACCAAAAGGAACCACCAAAGAAAGAGGTGACCGTTGTTGAAGTCGGAAAATCCAAAGATAAACAGCAAGTGGATAATACTGCTCAATCAGAGCAAAAGAAAATTACTGGAAGAAAGTGCCATCACCAAAAGAAAGAATGGAGAAGGTTTATCCTTTTCCAAATGAAGCCGTGGAAAATCTCTTAGAAAAACTTTTGCAGAAAAAGTTGTTGGAATTACCAAAGCCAAAAAAGCTCGATGAAGTTGACAAAGTTGATCATCCAAAATGTTGGAGATACCATCGGATGACCAATCATAAAACTGTCGATTGCTTTGTTTTAAAAGAAAAGATACAAGCTCTCATAGATGATGGGACCATCAATTTAGCAAGAAATCAAATAGCAGAAACCAAAACAACTGCTGATGCTAATCCTATATTTGATCTTGAGAAGCATGGGTGGGAAAAAATTGCCATTCGAAAGAAAAAGAGCAAGAGATTGAGTAATGATAGGAATTTAAAGTACATCTCATCAACCTCTACTCAAAAAAAGCAAAAGGTTCAAAAAGGTAAGTTCCCTCAACAAACCAAAGCGGTGTAACACTTCAACCCTAACTAATCCAATTTAGTAACTAATTAATGTACTTTTTAGTCATTTACCAGCGAATTAGTTTAGTGCATGTTATTTTATCTTTTTGAGTTACATTTTGGGTCATGGATAGGTAGTTGGATTGAGTTTAACCTGAATTAGATATATATGAGCCCTTTTTCGTAATTTTAGATTTTGTAGGACTTCATCATTCATGTATCATCTTAGTGTCATCACGTGCATCTCATTAAGCTTGTTAATTTTTATAACTGACTCGCATGTAAATAACTTTGTTTGTCTCCATTGGATGATTATTTGACTCAAACTATAATTTCCTTGAAATACAAGGACTTTCTTATAAAGTTCATGTCATACTTATCTTATATAAGGAGAGAGATAACCGACTTCTCTTTCTCTCATCTCATTCTCTCTTTCCTCTACTTGAGTTTGTTCTCTTCCTCTCAACGACTTCTTCTTTGATTCTCTTCCTTACTTCATTGAAGGGATCTAACTTCACGGTTCATCTCTTGTATGTTCTAAAGTAAGAATTTAGTTCACGACAACATCTATGAGTCTAAAGTTCTCTTCATGCACTGCATGCACCCATCGTTTCTTCCTCTTTACATGTATGGCTACTAGGGTTCCATATAGACATCCAATTTAAGCCAAAGGACAACGAGTAACTTAAAAAAAACTTAATTGAGACAAATATAAGCACGTTATGGATGAACACCTGTTGGTAAATGATGATTGCTATTATTCTTCTTAATCTTTTAAGTTCTCTATGTTTTACAGCCATTCTGTATAAAATTAGCTCTTCTTATTTCCATCTGTATCAAATTCATTCAACTTCTAAATTGTATCTGAAATGCTCGAATCTCAGAGCTTCTAAAGCCTACAACTAAGTCGTAGAACTCCATGGCTCAAACTCCAGAAAGTAGCCTAATTCGACTTTACACTACGGTTCAGCTGTAAAATATACTACAGCTGAGCCGTAGGCTAGCCGTGACCTAACCGTAGGTCAAGCTACAACTTGATATCCCGAGAGTAGGAAAAACCAGACATCCTTCTATGGTCTAGCTACGGCGAAGCTGTATGGTGTGCTACAGCTAAGTCGTACCCAATCGTGACTAAACCGTAGAACAATCACTGTCCAGCCGTAAAAGAATGCACAGTTTAACCATGGCTCGCCGTAAATGAGAAAGAAATTCTAGGGAACCACGGCTGAGCCATATTGCATAATACGGCTAATCCGAAAAATGCTTACCGCTAAGCCATAAGTCACCCACGGCTAGGCCGTGAGACCACTGGAAATTAAGAAAAAAGATAGGTATGATTAAGAAACCTTATAGGGCCTTTGTGTTGGATTCATCGATACCCCTTGACTTATCCAATGAAATACCTGAATATCATGAATAGTCTTAAGGGTTGTGACTCATTCATGTGTGTTGTACAGTTGTTAAGCACCTCTCCATGGGTGTTGGCTTAAGGGACTTTGATACACCTTCTCTATACAATGTAGCACCCAGAAGACAGACAACTATGTATCGAATAACTTAAAACTATATCATCATGCACGGTTAGAAACAATGGATAACTAGCTTAGGGTTGGCTAGTAAACTATTGTGATTCCATGAAAATGACTTGAATTGCATAGCAAGCTGACTCCGATTATTGCCTTCCATTCTTTTATTATTGCTTTGACTTGTATTTGATTTAACTTGAATGATCATAGTACTTGTGGTTAAGCTTATTGTGGTATGTTTTGATACATGTACGACTTAGACTTGAATTGAATTGACTTACATTTTATGACATGATTGACACGCTCTGGCTTTACTTAGCTTCAGCCTCATGATACCCGACGGGGTTGACTTTGGTGTAACTTGCTTATGCCGCTGTAGTGTGCTCTTGTCTTAAGACTTCCAGACCTCAGAAAATCAGAGACCCATTCATACCCTAGCCCGATCAATGGTGTTCTCAACGCGTGCTCCCTATAAGGAGAATATGGTAGATGTAGTAGCCACTTAGTAAAGTATATATGTTCAATGATTCTTATATCATACTTTATTTAAATGCATGATTTACTTAATATACTAAATTGGAACTCTATGTGTAATCACCCGTTAATGGTTCCTGTAGACACAACTCGTGTTACCTTATTGTTGCTTATGCTTTTCCAAATCGTTGTATTCACCAGTTGTCCTTAGTGATGCAGGCTTAGATTCCCCTGCTAATCCCTCGCCGGACGGCAAGACTTTAGAGGAGATCGCAGAAACCCCCTCAGGGCTAGATAAGTGGATATGATCCATTCACCTCGGAGAGCGGCATGGCATAAGACTAGGTCTCCTTTGGATTTGTGGGATGCATTCTGTATTGGAGTATATCTCCCTGCATTTTGTGTCTTGTCTTTTTGAAATTGTTTTCTCACTCTTGTAAAGGCTTGGTCTCATGTTATCTTTTGTAGATATTGTTTTCTATATTAGTGTATCTTTTCCTTAATACAATGATACTTACAACTTCCGCGTACAACTGTATATTGCACGTGTAATTTTCTTTTGTGTGTGTGCACTTAAACTGGGTTTACGTGTGTATGCACTGGAATACGTGTGTCATTGATTAGGTTTAAACTTAATCCCTGATTTTTTGGACTCGAATCGTGATATGCGGGTACAAAGAAAAGGAATTACAAGCATAAAGCTCATAACCGGGAAGTGGTTGGCATATCAAAATTTAGGGTCCCAATGGCATTGAAAGCATATATACCACCTGAGTTCTTCTCGACTCACTCAATCATCAAAACTCAACATAGACAAAAATATGATGTTGAAGGAAAACAGAAAAGGTAGAAATTGCCTCTTGTTACAATACGGGTTTTGAGAAAAACAATAACTTAGACATAGAATCTCTCTCAAAAATCATTGAAAGAGCTCAATGGCTAGAAAAACACATGGATGAATTTTCAAACTTCTCAGATTGGTCTAAAAATACATTTGATGAAGAAAAGAAAGCTAAAAGATTAACAGCCATCCAGAATGCTGAAGTTCTTCGAGAATCTAGGCTACCCGCAACAAAATAAGAGTTAGATGAAAGAGGACTCCCATGGACCTTCTTAAAGCCTAGTTTACCAGAAGATTATAAAAACACTCCTTGGGATGAAAAAGGGACAAGTTCTATTCCCTCACCATATGCACATTTGGATGTTAGCCCCAATGATCCTATTGTAATTCGCACCATATCCTACCCAAAAAGGCATCATGTTGTTATTGAAGAAATGGAACAGGAAAATGAGTATCACGTAGTTGAATATTAGGATGGATCATTTATCCAGTCCATGATGGTGGATCTCATTGTGAATTAAGATCAGCCGGAAAAAGGAGAAACCCAAATTGACTTCAATCGAGAGTAGCTTCATGCAACATGGTTGATAGCAATATAAAAGAGCAAGATGAAACTAAAGAAAAAGATGCTCCGAATGATGAAGAGTTTACAAAACAAACCTCTACCGAAGCTTGTCCCATCCAACTTCATTTAGGGAAACTATTATTGAAAAGAACAACTCCAGTCTAGAAACAATCTAAAGGAAAAACTATTATTGTAAATGAGTCTACAAGTGCATAACCTCAACAAGGGGGCAAAGAAAATTGAGAATGAGAAGTCTCCAACAAAATATGATATAGTTCTTCTAGCAAAAATCCACGACACGACTCAACTCTACGTGCTTTACTCTTTGCACTTGATACACAACACTTTATCTTCACAAGATAAACAATCTCCTAAAGGAAGTAGAAACAACAAGACTTGAGAACTAGAATCCTTCAACAAGCTCTCCAATGGAGGCTCTAGAAAAAAATTATGATCTCCGAAGAATATTCTCAACTTTAGAATATGAGATCTATGCTTTTGAGTTAAGAGAGAAACCCTTTTTATAACGCACAATTAATGCCTTATAAAGATAGCCTCTATAGAATCTAACTTACTAAACTTGGCACAAATAGGAAATATTTTTGAAACAAGAAAGCGAGTTATTTTACGCCATTCAATCAATCGAGCAGTGGTCCGATCGTATCACCTCTGCCTCTAATTCGAGCAATTGGGCATGTGGGTGATCAATCTGGCAGTCCAGTTTTCTGTTTTCTTTTGGCAAACCAAACTTCAGTCCAAACTATAAGAAACATAAAACACAATCCATATGAACCCAAGTTTTGTCCAACTGATAAATTAGCCAATACAAAAATCTATACAATTTTCTTAACAAAAGGGCATTTCCAGGAGTGGGAAAAAGAGGCTATACAAATGTTTACCCAATCAATGTAACACAAGTCTTTTTGCTGATGTGGATGCTTGAGAAAGGAGATTCAACTCGTTTTTCTCCAATTGCTATCCAGCTTTAGGGAAGAAATTAGCATGAAAGCCCATGCCATGCAAGGTTAAATATCATCTAAATAAAATAGTTAACTAATGTTTGATAAGTAAAGACAAGAAAACTATGAATTCTACTCATGGCCAGGAGAACCTAGTTGTTGGATAATGTATACTTAGAGCCAAACAACTAAATTCTTTTATATTTTTTCGGTGAAAATTGAAATTAATCATACTATTAGTTCGACATGTGACCCATACCTTTAATATGGCCCTTGCCATAGAGCCTCTCACGAATTTATCAAGACAATTACCAAGGATTAACTTCATTCATATTCATTTCATTTGTTAATTAGCAAAACATTTCTAACTTGAAAACCACAACCTACCCTCTAACATCCCTGTCACAGCCACTCCAACATCCCAATGCTTCTGATAACCTCCACCATGTACACCTCAAACTATTGCCCTCTTGTTGCCTAATTTAGAAATGCAAAACCTATCAAATTGAGAAAAACCAAAAACCCACCCTCAATTCTTTGAAACCTGATCTCAAATCTGAGGTATGGATCCAATCAATGCTCAAATAGATAACCACTCTTTGGATGGACAATCTTTGAAAGGAGAAATCGATGCTTTATCTCTTGATTTCTTCATTTGTAATGTTCTCTGTCATTGAAGCTTAGATGGGTGCCTAGATATTTGAGTTTTGGAGGGGCTTTGGGATTGATCAATGATGCAGGGCCTTTGGTTTTTTTAATGCTCTCTCCTCATTTATGCGTTTATATCATTTAAGAAAGAGGCTTTCATGACCATGCCTCTCTACAATGATGAGGAACGTTAAGAAGAATCTCTCTCCTCATTTATACATTTATATTATTTGAGAGAGAAATTCATTCAAGAGAAACAATGGGTCTCCCTGAGGAGGCAGAGGAGCGTTGTGAAGAAAAGAATCGGGCATTTTAATCTATGAACATTCACTTTTGTATACTGGTTGAGGAAGAGGGATACAAATAGTTTTGTTGAGATGAAATGGTTATTATTCAAGTGAGAGCAAAGAAGTCCAAATCGTGTGAGTATTTGATCCAAAGGGACCTTAGGTCTCATGGTCCGCCAAATCACGAAAGGGTAGCTTACCATGCACGAAGGTAGCTTGGGCAGGCTATCCCATTATCACGCCCCCAAAACTAGGCCGGATATAAATCCGATTCTAAGGGTGTGAGAATTGAGGCCAATTAAAAATTTTCTTACGTTAACAAAATGGGCCTCAATTCCGAGTAGATCGAAGTCCTTCGTGACGTTATGCTTGGTGCTCATGCAACCATAATTACACGCGGAACTGAAATCCATAATCTGCGCAGATGAGTATCAATACACCAATCATAGAATAAATCTTAATAATAATAAAGTCAAATTCAAGTACTTCGAAGCATAATGATTAAAGTTGTAATTCCAAGACAAATAAATTTAATGAATAACTAATGGCCTCCAAACATGGCTTTATTACATAATCTAACGTTCCAGTCTCAGCACCAATACTAGGACACCTCAGATGATGTCATCGGTGCTCCACTCAACAACTCCGCTATCAAGCAGAATCTCCTGCGTTGCTTAACCCTCCGGTTTGGCACCGGTAATGGAACCTAGACACCAAAAGTAGTGGGTCAAATTGAAGTAATCTGGTAAGAGAGTAAACTACAAACAATTGTGTTAATCCATTAAATTAAAACATATTTTTCATTTTGGCTCAAAATATACCGAATGCAAACTCAATGGCATGAATACACAAAAACGGGTATCCCCGCATATAAAATATACAAAAGCGGGTATTTCTGCAAATATAATATACAAAAACAGGTATTCCTGCAAACAAATATACAAAAATAGGTATTCCCGCGGATATAATAAATGGTACAACTATGTAGTATATTCCGTCATACACACTGACCCGATGGCATACATCCACTTCCGAACTGCAGTCGATCAAATATATATAAATATATATATATATATACAAATGCATATATCTACTGATGCACAATGAACTATGCTATGAGACCTTTAATTCATAATATTCAACCCAATATCAATTTAAATACTTGATTACTTAATTCAAAAGTATATTATGATCATGTGTTAGTTCAAGTTCTCTAATGGTAAACATTAATCCACCTAACGGTTATAGTTAGTTAAATATATACATGAGACTAACCCTCTTTTACAATGGAAATGAGAGTCCACGATGCCAATATTCTACTTTTAGTGTCTATCATGTGATGCATCCCGAATTTCACATTTCCATTCTGAATTCAGTCCAATTCTCATGTGAACATTCAACCAGCTTTTTTAAAGAGAAAGGAATCCATCTAATCTAATTATATATAGTTAGTGTGTTTTACAAACTTGGTAAAAGATATTTAAATTCCAAATCCAAACTTAATGACGTTGTGATCAAAAAGGGAAAGGAACAATTAATCATTGTTGTGTATAAAAACACCTAATTATTTTATATAAGATAAAAGATCCAAATCTTGGATTCAGATTCAAAATTTAAACTCAAACTAAAATCCAAGTTAGGATTCCAATTACATTATAATTAAGATTCAATCACCCCCAATTACATCTTAATTAAACTCTAATCAATCTAAATAAAATATTAACCAAAAGTAAGTAAACCCTAATTAAATTTATAAACAATCCTAACTACATTTCTAATAATACCTAATTAAGAATTAATTAATACAATCAAATCACTATTAATCTAATAGACCATTAATCAAATCACAATATTCTAAATCATTTAAAAATAATATACTAGATCCTAATTAATTTTTTTAATTAAAATGGGCCTAACCCGGTCAAACCTTAGTTGGGCCCAGTAGCAGCCGACCCGGCCCTACTAGGCCCGACCTAGTTGCCCAGGCAGCAAGCGCCACCCGACTAGCCAAGCAGCGGCGAACTTTTTTTTTTAATCTCTTTTATATGCATATTACATCTTTCAATCAGAAAATCAAATTTTTATTATTAAACCTTAATCAAGATATTAAACCCAATCGAAAAAATCATATATAAAGCATGTTATTCAACAAGCAACCAAAAGACAATGTAAGCAACCGAAAGATATTGTTTACAGTTATCCACTTGCCTGGATTTCGATGCCAAAAGCAAATCTAAAGATCAAACATTAGTTTCTTTGGAGAACTGCTAGGAGTTGATTTCAAAAGAAAGGAAGAGGACGAAAGAATGGGGAAAACCTTTAGGATTATATTATATAAAAGTTTTTCTAAATTAGAAGGAAGAGCTTCTTGCTTTCTAGTAAGTTTTACAAAATTTCAGAAAAAGTCTTTTGGCTTAAAAGGGTCAAATAAATCAGGTCCAAAGTCCAAATGTGTTTAGTCAGCTCATCTAACCCCTCTCAACTCGACTCATACCCAACAAACCAATTTGACCTAAAATTAAAATCTAGGGCTTGACACCCATGGTGACGTGGTGGACCAGAGTGGCCCACTCAGGATCACCATTAGGCAAATACTCATATAATCTCAATTCAAAGTAAAGACATAGACCTACACTGACGTGGCTAAATGGCGGAGAGGTTTTAGCCTCTTTTCTTTCCACTATTTTCATCTTTCAAGAAAAAGAATTAGCGTGTGTACTAGTACATGTGTGTGCATGTGCCTGGGCTCGTGCGTATGGCGCATGGGCATGCATGCATAAATGAGTGCAAATAGTCGAATGTCATGCATGTGTAACATTTATTTAGGTGAATAAGACCCTTAAAATTTTATCCACCAGTTTTTTTGATAGCTAGTGAGTAATACATTTACCCTTCCTTTGGGCTTGAGATGATTCTAGGTATGTCCAATTGTAATTGGAGGACAAATAATGTCCAACTAATAACATGACTTACCAAAAGTCTCTCCTTGTGTTGGTGAGCTAATACCAACAAATATACAATATGATCTTTTTTTTTTTGAAAAAAATAGAACGTAAAGTTAGAGACCAAGTTGTGTTTGTCCAACCAAAAGATTTTGTAGCTTGGATTAAAGTAGAATCCTGTAGTCCAACCTCCTCCCCAAGAAATCATAGTCCCTTTTTTTATATATCATTTTCCAAAGAAAAAATGTAAGGATTTTCGTAAATGGCTAATTCATGGATTGGATAAAACTTTGGGTCCATTAAGTTGTATTTCGTATTCTTTAGAATGGACTATAGTTCATGTCACAAGAAGAGTTGAACTGAAGAAATAAGCATGCACTGCGCATGCTCCAGAAGACATGCTCACGAGCTCAAACGGGCTTAGACAAAACCGACTGCGCTCAAGCTCTTAAAGACCGCACTTAAGTCTGAAAGACGGATTACAAATAACTGGATGTGCTAAGCATGCACTCGAGTGGGTGCTCACCTGCACTCAAGTGCGCAAGCAGCAGAACCCACATTCCTATTACGGAATTGTTTCTTATTTGTTTAATTATTAATAAGTTAAGTTCTACAAAGACTATTCTTATAAGGCACAAATTGTGAGTTATTTAAAGGGTCTATCTCTTAATCCTAAAAGATAAATATCATTATTCTAAGTAAAGATTACACTTTGGAGATCATCTTCTTCTCTAGAACTTCCATTGGAGAAACTTGACTGAAGTTTTGAGTTTTAGAGTTTATTACTTTTACTTCTTTGTAAAAAATTGTACATATTGTGGAATCAAAGTGATTTGATCAAACGAAGAGAGCAGCACACACGAGGCGTAGTCGTGTCATGAATTCTTGCAAGAAGAACTACATCCTTAGGTCGAAAGACTGACTGGAAAAGGATTGTAAGTACATCTTGTAACTATTCAAAATTTGTGCTTGATTTTGCTAGTCCGGACGGGCTCATGGTTTTTTTACCCATTAAGGTTTTTCATATTAAAAACATGTGGGTTTTTTTTTTTTTTTGTAGTTGATTGCTTTTTTTGCTAATTCGTTCATTTTTTCATTGCATATGCGTAAATCAAACTATAATCTAGAAATCCAAGACCCCAAAAAGTTTTTAAAAATATCATACCAAGTGATGGAAGAGCATACTATACCAAAGATCTAGACAATTTTCTCTTTCACTACCAGAATTTGGGCTGAAGCTTTCTCAAGCCCAGCACATGAAGTACTTTGTTTCTTTTTTGGAATTTAGAAAAATTCTTAAACATGTGGAATTCTTGAATCCTCCTTTATATATTCTTGAGCATCCTGGATGAAATTATAAGACTTCCAAGACTTATTGAGCATTGATTTAAGTGGTTCAGATAATTATTTGAGCCTCCAACACCATACCTTATCGTGAGTATTGATGTTCAACGAAAGGGGGTAATATATATAGTAGACATAGTTAACTTATATTTGATCATACTAAATATCATTTCCTAATTTAACCATTGATGATCAAGTATCTTACTACCTATAAAAGATATAAACCTAGCATATGTTGCTCTCTACTTGGAGTGACTGTAACAACCCAGGCCCAATACCCATATAATATTATATGCTTTGGCTCATGGGATTCCAAACCAATCTTGACGCACGTTTTTAAAAGACCTCATGTCGGGTTAAAGCCAAGGTCGCACTTATATACTAGGATCAGAACTTTGGATACTTTGGATGTGGGACTTTAACAAAATCTGACAATGCTAGTTGAAGCATTCCACCCTTAGCCTTGCGGATTTCCCTATCTTGGCTCATAAGACCACTTGACTTGGTCTTGTTTTGGGGGATTACTAAGGTGGATTAAGGTCTCACAGTAATTATGAGCTAAAAGTACCTTATTAGACCCAAAAAACATGGTTTCTCTTTATATTTAAAATTACAGAGATGATGACACATATTTACATGAAGAATGTTTTCCTACTTGTAGACTGTATATGTAGTCTAGCTGTACAGGAGCTTGAGCCCAACTTTGATCAATGTAGCCCCTCTGATGCTCTTTTCATCCTATAGTTTGGCATCAGGATCAATCTTCCATTTATTGAACCTTTAATCACTGTTTGATTGAATGTCAAACAAGGCTTATTATATTTTGGCTTCCCCTTGTCTACAAAGGGGACTTTTCCATTTTCCATCTGCCCATTCAAATATATATATGTATATCTAAGTGGGCCCCACGAGTTTGACAACATATTAGCAATTTGCTATCTACTGCAGGGAGAACATTGTCATTTGAGTTCACATTTAAGTTATAAACACTAATTTCGAAGTTAAAACTACAATGTTTTAGCTTCGGCTTTAACTAATTTATTTATATTTTCTTTTTGCAACAATTAAAATGTAAAAACCCAAGAGTTGGTTGGAACTAGCTTTGTGACCCAAACATAAAATTGCTAGGCCTAGAGCCCAATTTACGCCAGTAATCCCCAATAGGGGTGTTCACGCACCCGGTCAGGCTAGGCAAAGGCATAGTAAGGCCCGGCCCATGACCACACCCTAAAATCCTCAACGGTATTTCTGTGGATCCCCACAATCAACAAGCCCAACTTCCCAACTCCCTTCTCATCCATCTCAACCCCAACATGCAACAAAGCAACTGCAACCTTAAAATAGAGAGACTGAAAAGGTAAGGGGTCCAACCCTCACCCAACACGCACTCTCATGTCCCCAAAGATGATGCAAGCACATCACAAACCAACAAAAAAACAATCCTCTTTCCATTCCATCAAACCCCCAAAGGCCCCCACGATCACTCCATCCTGACCGTCTCCTGAGAAAGACAGAAACGAAGAACAACCCCACAGCCAAAAGCAGGCAAAACCAAGGACGAGAAGAAGAGGTAGAAAACGCAGAAAAATCAAAACAGAAGATCACGAGACCATACCACAAACCCCAATGCAGCAGCAACGAAGACACCAACACCGACACCAACAGCATCGAATCAGATCACAATCGAATTCCCAATTCCTTCATCCAAACCAACCCTAAATAAATGCCATTCTCTTCAGACACCAAACCCAAACGCTTCCTCCTCAAGAAGCCCCTGAGCTTTCCAGACCTCTGGTTCCATTCCACCAATTCCATCAAGCAACGCCATCGCCCCCACCACCAAAATCATCGTCATCATCATCATCATCATCATCATCATCATCATCAAGCTCTCAACAACGTTCAAATCGCTTCTTCCACCAACAGACTCCTCTCTCATCATTCCCGCGCGCATTCCCTCTCGATTTCTCACTCGCATTCTCTCGAACACCAACAAGGCGACCAAACCCTGCCCCCAAGGCCCGATCTCACGGCCCTGCTCTCCGATTCGCTCCTCGTGAGGATCCTCTCTCTGATCCCTCCCTCGCAGCTGCTTCCGGTCTCGCTCGTCTGCAAGCGATGGTTTCTCCTGCACGGACGGCTCCTGCGATCGCTCCGGCTGCTGGATTGGTCGTTCCTCCTCTCCGGCAGGCTGCTCTCCCGGTTTCCGGCGCTCACCGGCCTCGATCTCCTCCCGGCTTTCGTCGACTCGCCGCTCTCCTCCGAGGTCCTCCTCTCGCACCGCCTCCTCTCGCTCCCGATCGAGCCGTCGGATCTGCCGGACGAGTCGACGGACGCGTGTGAGTGCTCGTCGTCCTTCATACGCGAGGATCTTCTGCTGCCGTCCGGCTCGATCGACGCCGGACTCCGGCTTCTCGCTCGTGGATGCCCGAGTCTCCGCCGGCTGACACTCATCTCGCCCACCGAGATCGGCCTCTCAGCCGTCGCGGCTGGCTGCCCCGCGCTGGAGGAGCTCGAGCTCCACCGCTGCAGCGATCTGACGCTCCGAGCCATCTCCGCCTGCGGGAACCTCCGGGTGTTGAGAATCGTCGGGTCCGTCGACGGGATCTACCACTCGACCGTGTCGGACATCGGGCTGACCATCCTGGCGCACGCCGGGAAGCGGCTGGTGAGGCTGGAGCTTAGCGGCTGCGAGGGGAGCTACGCCGGGATCAGCGCGATCGGGAAATGCTGCACCTCCATGGAGGAGCTGACAGTCCGGGACCACCGGATGGACGGCGGGTGGATCGCCGCGCTGGGGTTCTTCGCCAATTTGAAGCGGCTGAGATTGGTGGGGTGTAAGCAGATCGACCCGGCGCCGGGGCCGGCGGAGCACCTGGGGTCGCTGCCGGTGCTGGAGGAGTTGGAGTTGCAGCGGTGCCAGCTGAGGGATAAGGAGAGCGTGGTTGCGTTGTTCATGGTCTGTGAGAGAGTTGTTGAGATCAGATTGAAGGATTGTTGGGGTTTTGACGACGACATGTTTGGCAATGTGGGTCTTTGCAGGTATTTTGGGTTTCTGCTGCCTCTTCTTCCTCTTTCATTTTGTAGAAAAAGTTGATGTGGGATTAGATTAATTTAAAGCTTCAGTTGGAAATTAGAATGAGCTGTTGATATTTAATTGAATTGAACAACATGATATCTTTTCCTCCTCCTGTTCACTGTTTTCATTATGACTTTACTTCTATTTACCCCTACTTTTTGAGCATTTGTATTGAATACTGTGGACCCTAAGATGAGTGTGGTATGTTCAACTGCATTTGGTTGAAATGAAAATAAGGAGGGGTTTGTATAAGATGGTATGCTCTTTTTACCTACTTGACCACCTCAATTTTCTTCCCACAAGAAAACCAGAGAGTACATTGATTCTGATTTCTGGATGCCTTATCCTACAGGGGAACAATTTGCTCTTCAGAAGGTCAAACCACTTGCAATTTGGGAAAAAAAAAAAGGCTTTCTGATTTTTCATATACGAATTAAGGAATTATTTGTCTTACACATTACAGGCTTAAAAAAATCAGTGAATTATATATATATATATATTTGCTGAATAATAAAATCATTCATTTCTTGCATTAAAAGAAAATGATCACTGAACTGTCACGGCCTAAGATGTCAATTTCAGATCTTGTAACGACTAAGAAAATTTTAAAATCCCTATAATTGACTAGTGACTTTTGTCAACTGTGTCCATGAAAATATAAGCTTGGTGCTTGGTACCATTGTAGCTTATCTGTTAAAATTCTATGTTAAATTATGTGTGCCTTTTCTTAATGCTGGATAAATTATCAATGTCGCTTTTTTTTTTTTTTTGGGCATGTGGGTAGTAATATAGAGAGGTTTTGCAGTTGACTTATTTTTGGCATTTCATTCTTTTGTTAGTAAACCATACTGTCTAATAATTTTATTTTATTTTATCTTTTTAGAGCGACATGTTACCCTTTTATTATAGAAATTCATTAATTGAATATGTTGTTCTAATTGTTCACGCTCTTTTCACAGGAGGATAAGGTCTCTATCTTTGGAAGGATGCTCCTTATTGACGACAGAGGGTCTGGAGTCTGTACTTCTTTCTTTGGAAGAGCTTCAAAGGCTTAGTGTAGTTTCTTGTAACAGTGTAAGGGACAGTGAGGTGACTCCTGCCCTCTCAAACTTGTTTTCTGTTCTTAAACAGTTCACATGGAGGCCGGATTCTAGATCCCTTCTTGCAACAAGTCTTGCAGGGACTGGAATGGGAAAAAAAGGTGTAAAATATTTTAAGACATGAGCCTAAACGGCTTGTCATGTGAGGCTGAGAAATGTATCTTCCATGTTAACATTTACTTAAGCCTTAAATGATTAATGTCACAGTTGGAGAAATGTCATTCCTTCTCAGCCTCATCAGATGCGTAACATGTCATTTAATAGAGAATGATTGACCATTTTGCTTACAGTTACCTAGCTAAAGGAAACTTGGTGGCTCTAATCATTGTAAACACCTCACGTTACATTCTTGTTGCTGAATGAGAAGTAACTTCCCACAATTTCTATTTTCTGAGCTATTAAGTCCTTCATTATTTGTGGTAACCCCTTTCACTTATAGCACTTCTATTTCACTAGACTGAGGATCATAATAGCATCTATTTGGGGGATAAATCAAAGCTACTTCATGGCTTCTTTCAGATTTTGATCTTGGATATATATCATGTCAAACATGTATTGTTATTCATCACTGGCATTGATGACTGGCCTAGACAGCTGGAATTATGCTTCTTGTGAGTTCTGGTAGACCATCTAAATTGTTGGGTTTATATCTTGTATTCTGGTTTAGCCGGATGAATCCATTGGGTTTGCCAAGAACTAGTTTAAAGTCATGAGTATTTTGGTAATTGTACTGGGGCTTTTTTTAGTGGCTCAAAAAGCAACGATCATATATGTGTATAGTCTATAACCCTAGATCTTATGCTGAAGAGAGTGGTTTCTCTTGCCAGTGGTGTTCCCACACTACGTAGGAGAGACGATGAGAGCATGAGTATCTGTGTATGCCTTTGCTTGTGATAGTGAAGGTGTTATCGTCTCTGTGCCCATGGATGTAGCCCTGGTTTCGGTGAACCACGTAAATCCTCTGTGTTCTCTTCTTGTGTATGGCTTGATTGTTGATCACAGATTACACGCTTTCGTATGTTGCACAACAAGTGGTATCAGAGCCAGAGTTGTGCCACACGATTGACAGATTAGATCTTAACATTCTGCTGAGAGCGATTAAGACAAAGAAGGAGATCGGATTTATTTGAACTTGGTGGGCCACAAAGTTGGTGGAGAAAGGGAGAATTACCCTCGAGATTTCTCGTTGCAAAAATCGGAAAAGAGGATCCCTGTTTGCCAGAATCGAAGAGATCTCAGTGCTTGACAAAGATCAGATTCGTCTCTATTCTGGGTTGAAGATTTCACTGGTCTTCATCGGAGTTCGGAGAAGGAAACGGCCTCCTGGCTCTCTGTTATGAATTTATAATAATAATAATAATAATAATAACCTCACCAAAATCAGGCCACCGCTGTCGCTGCTGTAATTGATGTCACTAGGGAAGCCGTCGTCAAACCTCGTTGGTCGCCCCTTACCCCGCCACTACAGAGGTAGTGCAAGTGGGCGCTGGGTTCTATCACAGAACCTAGTCTTGAAATGAGGGAGAATGCCAAAGTTTGGGGTCTGGGTTATATCCTAGGCCAGGTCGAGGTCAGGTCGGGTTGAGCCGACCTATTAGCAATGAACCCAGCAAGAAGCAAGGTGCAGGCTGGGTCGGGTTGGGTCGACTTGATCTGTGTGCAGAGCCCAGCTAGGAGCACTGTAGTGCTGACATCAGCCAGGTGATACCAGCAGGCTGATGTTAGCATCACAGCAGCAATACGATCAAAGCAGTTGATCAAGGATTTGAGTATTGAAATGTTTTTTGGCGATATCTTGATCATCCTGTGTCCGATTGGATCTCCATTTGTGCCTACGGACATGTTTCAAGTAGATCTACATACTAGAAGAGGGCGATTGGCTGTTTGATGGTCGACAAGGAAGTTTAACCGATCAGAGCATAAAAACTTGTTTTTACGATATCGAAGCCCTCTAGACTTGGATTTTAGATTCGTTTTCTTCTAGCGTGCTCGTGGTAACGAGATCTTCACAATGGTATTGAAATTAAATCAGTTTGAAGGCTAATTTGTGAGTGATCCAAAAATCACTCGGATTTGTCAATGGATTTGAGCTTCAAGTTTGAGGTGGAGTTTGACGAGAAGATGAACTTTGCTAAAAATTCATGTGCTCGTTCAACATGTTACAGTATGAAGGAAGAAGATTGCACCGTCGGTGCAATGGCGTACTATTCAGTAGGGTGCGTGAAGTCATTGCCGATTTTATCTCTTAGTGGCTCGGTTTTCATAATTCAAGCCAAGGTGTAAATTATTGAGTTTATGTCTTGTAGTATGGGTTAATCAAATAGAAGATTGCGCCATCAATGCAATGACATACTTGTTAGCAAAGTGCATGAAGACATTACTGGTTTTATCTCCTGATGGCTCGCGTTGTGCGGAATTCAAGTTAAGGTAGAAATTGTTGGGTTTATGTCTTGTATTCTAGTTTAACCAAATGGTTTCACTGGGTTAGTCACGGACCGATTTAACGTCAATGATATTTTGGTAATTGTACCGGGGCTTTCTTAGTGGCCAAGAAAGTGGAGATTATATATGATATAATATGTAACCCTAGATCTTGTGCGGAAGAGAGTGGTCTCTCTTGCCCGTAGTAATCCCACACTACGTAAAAGAGACGATGAGAGTATGAGTGTCTCTGTATGCCCTTTTTGCTTATTACAGTGAAGATGTATTATCTCTTTGCCCGTGGATGTAAGCCTGGTTTGGGTGAACCACGTAATTCCTCTGTGTGTTACAGTGTTAAAGGAAGAAAACTGCACCGTTGTTGCAATGACGTACCATTCATCAAGGTCCGTGAAGAAATTACTGGTTTTATCTCTTGGAGGCTCGTGTTGCAGAATTCAAGCCAAGGTGGAAATTGTTGGGTTTATGTCTTGTAATCCGAGTTAACCGGATAGGAGATTGCGCCATTAATGCAATGACATACTTGTCATTGAAGTACGTAAAAAGACATTGCTGGTTTTATCTCCTAGTGGCTCGAGATGCAGAATTCAAACTAAGGTGGGGATTGTTGTATTTATGTCTTGTATTTTGGTTTAGCCGGATGAGTCTATTGGGTTAGCCGAGGACCGAGTTAAGGTCATGGGTATTTTGGTAATTGTACTAGGGCTTTCTCAGTGGCTAAGAAAGCGGAGATTATATATGTGTATAGTCTGTAACCCTAGATCTTATACTGAAGAGAGTAGTATCTCTTGCCCATGGTGTTCTCATACCACGTAGGAGAGACGATGAGAGCATAAGTGTCTCTGTATGCCTTTGTTTGCGATAGTGGAGATGGTATTGTCTTTGTGCCCATGGATGTAGCATTGATTTGGGTGAACCACGTAAATCCATTGTGTTTTCTTCTTGTGTGTGGCTTGATTGTTGATTGCAGTTTACGTGCTTTCGCATGTTGTACAACATAAACCATAGTATTAAACCTGACTACTTACCCATATGAGGCCTTTCAAATCATTTCTCAGAAAGTTATGTTTTCCCTGGTTGGATCTTTCTTGATTTGTTCTGTTTTCTTGCACATATCAATTTAGTTTATATAATATACCTGCAATCAGATTCAGCATGCTGGGTGATGCTTTCTAGCAATTTAGGTAATAGTTTTAGCTTGTGCTAATGCATTGCTATGTTATGGCCAAACTAAGTAAGGATGTTAAGATTACTCATGCCTTTCTGGTTGAAACTTTGCCCGAGTCCTTGTCGTACATCAGAAAGCAAGGAGCTGGAGGAGTTGCAGTCATGTTTGTTTAGCTGGGGTTATTAATAGAATGCGTCTGGTGTGTATGTTTTTCTTTATCAATGTAATTTTTTTTTTTCTGTATCTTCAGTTTGGCATTCAAGCATTGTTTCTCTTTCTTAATATAGAGCTTACTGTAGGGTCTGTTTGATAATGGAACTAGGAATAAAATCTTATAAAGGAAAATGCCTGCTAGCTTGGTTTTTCCCTTATCAGGTAATTGGTAATGCTCTAAATGACCAAGTGCTTATTTTTAGAGTTACCAAACTGGCCCTAAAATTCATTGCTTTTTGGTAGAATTTTGAAAAGTTATATTTCAGAAATTCTGTTCAGCTTCTCCAAAATTGCCTTTGACAATATTTTTTGTCCCATCTTGGGATTCTGCAAAGGACTAGGTGCATCATTATTTCCGGGTTGTTATTTTTAACTTCATAGTCTTGCTACATCAAATTTTCTGTACCTCTACTTTTTTTCTTTTTTAGCGTACATAACAGGCTGAAGCGTTTGGAACTTCTGTTCTCCTGATGTCTTGGATTCAAAGGTAAAGCAAAATATTATGATTTTGATATCACAAATTTGTGATGATGCATAAGATCTGTACTGTGTTAGTCTTAGCTTACTTGTAGTTTGACAATTATCTGTACTGTATATGGATCAAATATTACTTGATTTGATGATCAAAATCATCTCATGAGGAGTGTCGAACACACAAAGCTCAAATTTTGGTTGTATTGTTCATTTGTCAATTGTCATGGTCTTAGCTCAGCGTTATTAATGATCGACTCAAACTGAAATTTAGGCGCTTTTGTTTTGGTAAATACTTAGTCCGTAAATACTTAGTGCACCCACACACATACTACCTAAATCCCTAATCAAGCAAGCTACTGCAGGAGGTGGATTCCTCACTCCTGAGCTATCAGTGGATTGGCAGGTACTACTCTTTAAACTTGGAAAAAGTGAATAAGAAATGGAGAAATGGAATCAAAGGGATGATTCAGTTTCAAACTTCAATGGCAAAATTCCACCAAAGTGGAGTAAGGGTGAAGGGTGGAGATTTATGGTCTGCTAACTCCAAGGTAACTTTCTACCAAAAAAGGAAAAAAAAAACTCCGAGGTAACTGATGAACGGTTTATACATTTAGACATTACTTTACAAGCTTTAGTGTCTGTTTTCTGATACTTAGATTTGATATAAGAAACACTGTATGCCTGTCTGTTTGCAATGAATTGAATACATAGGAATTTCAACCTCAAATGAGTTCCAGCAAAAGTCTTATTAAAAATAGTGATGAGGTTAAGGCTATAAGAAATAGTTGTGGATGAGACTCGGAGTTGATTCTTCATTTTTCAATATTTTTCTTTGATTATTCATTTTTATCAGTTGTCTAAGGATTGTTATGAATAGGGGCGAGCCTACATACATCCACGTGGGGGCTGATATACCTGTTGAACTTTAGTCCCTAGCCATAGTTAAAATTTTGGTTTTACTTTACATAAAATTTTACGTCCACCCCCAAACCTACATAAAAATTTTGTATTTGTTTTGAAAAACACAATTGTCTGTTTGGCTATGCACCCCTTAGACGAAAATGCTGGGTCCAGAGATGGTTATGAATTCAGTTACATGAAACAAAGAATCTCTTAAAGAATTCAATTACTTGACAGACAAAATGTTTGCGTATGAATGCAGAAGGTAGCCATGCAAGTTGCAGTGCCCGAGATGCAATTCACCTGCTTCTTGCCTTCTTAATTTATCAAAGCCGCGGCATTGTTGCTGTGTGACCATGACTACCTGCTATTTTCCATCTTTCTTGTTAAATGAGTTTGTTGTTTTCGGCAGAGAAACTTCTCCTAACTTCAAGCTGCGAGTATCGGATGTGGCCCATATTGAGCTGGAAAGGTCTTGGTCATAGATGAGCAGATGGACCTCACATGACGACAATATGATGGTCATAACCCATTAAACCTCTTTATCAGATTATCATAATCATGAGAAAGGTAAACATAGAAGATGGTTATAATCTGGGCCTGAGTTTGAAACGGTTTCAATTTTTGGACCTATACCCTATTTCTTCCGTGTAGGTTGTAGGTGAATCAAGCCATTCAACACCCATTTTCTTCTCTGACGTTTCTTTGGCTAGTAGAGCTCACTTTTCAATGTCTGAGCGCTGCTTTGGTATCCACCTTGGAGTTGGTGGGATTGCTTCCCATGTATTCGACACGACCCTCGGGCGTTTGTGTGGGCTTTAAGGCACCACTCTGCTAGCTTGAACAATACCTCAAGAATACCAAACTGTACGACCCATCTTATAGCTATACATGCAACGCAATAGTAAATACCAACTATTGTATGATTTTTGCGGGGGATGCATTACTGATTATCCTTATTTTTCCAATGCGCCTGGAACAGTACTAATTTTGAAGGAAGTATGAGGGTCAGCCACTTTATCCATCAGTCGATAGAAGTCGGATCAGATGACACTAGGAAGACAAAGGAGTTGATCAACCCAAACCATTTTCATAAGTCTCTGCAAACTCATCAAACATTGGGCCCACCGTTTTTTTTCTTTTTTTGGTGATGCAAATACAGTCTACTGGGCCATTTCAAACCTTCTTTGTAGTAGAGGAACAGAGACTGCCCTTTGTTGGACTGCCCTTTGTTTTTTTTTCCCCTTTTTTGGAGTGGGGACCCAAGTGTTAGCACACAGGTGCAACTGCACTTATGAGATTTGAGAAACTCCTTAGGTAAGATATTAAAAATTTTGTTGTTATTTGACTTTTTTACTTAATCAATGCCTGTACAACTCAAATGAAAATCTTCAGTCCGTCATTTGGGGTTGGGTGGGGTGGGGTGGGGTGGGGTGGGAAAAGGTTGGAATACTTGATTGCATTTGCACCAGACGCCAGGGAAGTTCGTGTTTTTATTTCTTTATTTAGCTTTTGTAATTGGACAGGAAAGTTTTTTTTTTTTCTCTTTTGCAGAGGGCATACTCCTTGATGCATCGCATCCAGAGATTACATGTGGGGTTGCCGTCGGTTTTGGGGTTTTTGCCTTTAAATTTAATGTTCTTCAACTAATTTTGCAAATTATTGAAATTATCATTGAGTTTCGTAAGTTATTAATGGTTGTTGGATATATAAAGCAGGTGCAAGTTGTGGGTTGGATTCTTTTTAGTTGGGTTTGAGCTATGTATGCCACATTGATTTCCTTTTAGCTCTCCTAAATTGATATCGTCCCACCATCTCTTTTTTTTTTTAATTTGTTTCCATTGGGAGTGGCACAGTGAAAAATGCATGTGATCAACAATCAACCATGATGCACAAACACACAATCAAAATCATTAAGTCATCACACAATTGAACACAATAAGATTTACATAATTTGGCTAGATTGCTTATATCCACAGGGAAGAGAATTCTCCATTCTCTCAGTCTCTTTCAAATTCTAGGGGTTATATATTATTTTATATATAATCTCCACTTTCTTAGCCCTCAAAAAGGTTTTCTTACAAAAAGACTCTGGTACAAATACCAAAATAGTTTTGTACACTAAACAAAGGTCCTAGTTAAACCAGATAAATTGATCCAACTAAACCAAAATACAATATAATTAACCCAATAGCTTCTTAGGCCATATTTCATGGGTGGTGCGATGCTACCATGATTTTTGGATGAGATGAAGATACTTAAAATTAGGTGATAGTGTGTCCATTGGAAACAATGAAAGCCTTGACGGGAAGTTTCTTTAAATGGAGCAAGAGAAGGTAGGGAGTCGCAATTGTTTTTAGTGTGGAGATAAGGGCTTGATGGACTTGGAATTAAGTTCTCATGCAAAACAATCTGTCTTTGCACGAATGTTGTGGTCTTATTTAACTGAGGGAACTTGGGGGGCAAAATGAGGATTTGGATAGCTGGGGGCTATTGCTTGTAGTGTGTATTTCAATTGGCTGTCTATAATTTGCGTAGTATTTGAAGGCTGGACCATAGATTGAAAGTGGATGTGTAGGATTTCACACCCCATTAGGTACTATTTATTCCAAAATCAATTGGTAATGGAAAAGGACAACACGGGTGTACACGAGGGCTATACCAAGAAGAAGATACACTAGTCATGTTGTTGTAGATCTGCATAAAAAAAATATATTCGGCTGCTATATTCTGACCTCCAGCTGTGCCATACTTGCCAAGCCTAGGAATCTCACAGCGATTTTTTTCCGAGTGAAGAGGTTGGCCTGAAAAACATTACTTGCAGACTGCAATTTATGACACATGTTGTTTTGTTAAATGGCTTGCTTTGTTGGTTCTGGGACTATAATTACGTTCTTAAATCCAATGTTCAGCAGAAACTTGACTTCGATATTGAAAAATTGGATGAGTTCAGAAAATAGGCGCAATATATACCATAAATTTCCAGTGTTTTGCTCTGGCCCAGTTGGCTCGCCAATGGCTAGGCCCATGACCTGTTAAAAACAAAGGCAAGTGAAGTTCAAGTGAGACTTGTGACCTTGACTGAGTGAGCGACCTGGTCAGGTACTCGAACTTGTGTGAGTGTCCATTTATTTCAATAAATACTCGTACTTTAGGTTAGTTCTAAACCTAGATTTTCCCTTTCCTTGTGAAAAAAGGAACATGGTTTGTTACAGCAGTTTTTCCTTCAGTTTCCATCTATTTAGTTTTTCATCATATGCTTGAATACGTTAATGTGGAAACAATTCTCACCTTTAATAATAATAAAGAGAGTTCATCTATTTTTCAGAATATGGCATGCTCCAATCAAACCAGCGAATCCTACCATCATGGAGAACAGGTTCCTTTGGATGAACTTTTTTTTTACTACTTACATGGACATCGTAGCACGGGGGGCCAACTAACTTTGCCCTAAGATTGAGTAAAAGTTCATGCCATTTGTCCATTATAGCAGTACTATGGAGTTCGTAAGACGATTTATCCCTGCCTAAAATCTGGTCATTGAATGAGTGGGTAGGAAACTATGAATGTCTACTGTGACGGATAATTTCATTGTCATCGTCTTCTAAGTCTTATCCCATCTGATTGGGGTTGGCTTTGTCAGGTGGATAACGGTTCTAAAATTTTTAAAGCTGACTGTCTATTGATACAACCTTCCTCATCTACCTGGGTTAGGACTTAGCAGTGTCCCTGTGAATCTGTTTTTACTTTAATGATTCAGGCCCCCTGTTACCTTACATTTACATACATATTTATCAACATTGGTGATGTAAGATAGTGCCTTTGCTTTTCTGTGATATCTTCTTCAAATCCAAATTAATCAAGGCATTTAACTGAAATGACTTCACTTGGGTCTTTTTTCTTTCTTTCTTTCTTCCCTGATTTCTAACACGGATGCCAGAGCCAAGGAGTTGCGAAAAGCAATTGACAACGTGAAGTACGAAAGCAAAGCGTTGGGGGTACTGCTCTCTGAGCAGTTTTTGTGTTCTGCTCCTTCTGGTATTAGTATTTTTTGAGAGTTTGGATAACTGGTGGAGGAGTGTTACATTCAACATGAGGAGCAAGGATGGATCTCTGGTTTGTGTTATGAGTTTAAGGAGCCTACCATTTAGCTACTAGCAGTTTGGTGTTCATATTAGTATTTTTGCTTATGCAAATTTATTCCACTTATATTTGAGGATCAGGGTATATTTATCAAGATTCCAGCAGTGACTGTTCTCTATGATGGTTTATTTCCTGTATGTTATAATTTGAGCTTTTGCTGTGTTATATAATATTTTGGATTTTTCTATGTGGAACCTACAGGCCATTCTAAGATTTGTTCATTCTTCATTGATAGCCCATACATTACTAGGTTGGTCTGGGTTTACATCACCTAGTTTATCAAAGGTGGTGTGAAATAATTGGGTACAATTTATTTCACACATTGAATCAGTAACAAATTTATGACAGTTAAAACATACAAACAGTGTTTTAATACAATTGCCTGGATATATAAATGTGGCCAAAGCAGCTCTCCAGTAAGGCATCATGGGCCCTCAGTTATTACATTAGCTCCAAGAGTCATTCCCTCATGATTGGAGGAGAATGTACTCTTATTCTCAGTTCTTTTGCCCATCCCTGTGATGTTATTCCCCACCTCTACCGCGTTTGAAACTGACAGTCCAGGGTCTTGTGGAATCACATTACTTAGGATCACTTTGGAGGCAGGTTAATTGGCTTCATGTACCATTTCAGATATCAAAGTGGACAGAAAAGCGTTCTGCTTGGCCGTCCTTTCCATGGAGTTTTAACTTCTCTCCTTGGGCTGCAGGATGTGCTTCCTTGGTCATCAGTGCCATATGTAATGTACAATTCTACTAATGCCTCTTCTGTTAGAATTTATGGGCTGCTGCTGAATGTTGATTGAATTTGTGCCAGCTTATGTATTTCACGCTTTCAGGAGAGCATGTTCCAGGCTGAAGAGGAAATACAAAAAGCAGGGAAGAACTAAACTTAGGTTTGTTGTTGTTGTTTCAGGAGAGTATGTTTTTCTCTAGGCTTGAAAGATATCCGGGGAGAACTACCTAGCAGAGAAGCATCTCGATTTCATTCACAGATGTGTTATCAACTGGCGGAAGATTGTTACAGTTGGTTGTAATTTTTTGGGATTACCTCCGTCAGTGATCAATCTCAGATTCCGGTGATTTTTTTTTTCTTTTCAATTGAAAAAAAAGCTAATTCTAATTTTCACCATTGTTCTAATACACAAGAGGCATATGCTTCATCATGCAACGAAGGGGTATATGATTTGCGCCTTGGGTGCATCTAGAGAGAGTATACCCAGTGCTGTAAGGCACACCAAAAGAAAAATACATGCATAGCACCTTTAGGTGTGTCTTTTTCTGGGGACCATGCAGGATTCTAATATGGAAAAAATGATCAAACGGCTGATCTTGATGAATTCACAATATTTATGTTAGATGTTGACATTGCCTAAAAGCTGTCTTAGGAGTTCCACAGCTGAATGTAGCAAAAGTTTTGGTCTACCCCAATATACTACTACCACATCAAGTGGAGAAAACACATGATAAACATAAAAAAAAGTAATAATAATAATAATAATAATAATGTTGTTGTTCTCACACAAGATGATGATCCTCATCACATTAATTTGGTCAAGCACATAACTATTTGATCATAATTTTTCGAGTTTGATAATAGTTGAATGCTATTCATTATAATTGGTTGCAGGTTTCCTTCCTTGCTTCTGATATCAAGGAGAGATAAGAGCTCTCCAGAATCACTAATTGTGAAATCTCAGTTTGTTGTTCATTTTCATCTGTACAGTTGGCTGTATATTAAGTTTTCCATGAGCCCCGTTTCCATTATGAACCTCCCCATGTCTCGTTTCATTTAAGGACCTCCCCAGTTTAGGCTTTTTTGGATTATACACATGGACATAAACCATCTTCCCATACCAGGAATAAGGTAATAGATGTGAAGCATGTTTCCTTACTCCTTACAATGTGATGTCGCTATTTCAAGTTTTCAGAAAGTTGGCATCTGTGAGCTTGTTGTCAATGTGATCAATGATGTCACTTCTTCTATTCCAGGAAAAACTACTAAGATCACACCACCTTAGGTGAGCAACTCTTCCGCCTATTATATCCATAATGCATGTAATTGTTTCTGGTGATGGACCGTCTGGGGGGAAATCTACATGTTTGTTCTATATCTAACTAAATACCAATTCTCATCCATTTCATACCCCCTATTGCGTTCTCTTTTGAACAGATATTTGCAGATCGCTGTCGTGCCATTGAATTTGACCATCCTGATTTAGATATCTCTACCACCATCGAGCTGGAAAATGGATCAAAGTGCTTTATGTGTGGTGTAGGTGAATGGACCACTGTTTTGGTTAGGGGCGTAATGGTATACGAAAGCTCCTTGAACCCATCCCATCCAAACACGGACTCCCTCTTCAGAAATTGTTTGATTACAAGCATTCAGGGTTTGTGGTGAAGGAACTCTGAAATCTATGTATGTTGTCTCCCTCTATCTCACTGAATGCATCTGTACTTACTAGCATTTGAAATTCTAGAATTTACTGGCTATTTGGGTGATCACTTCATTGAAGCAAGTTCATGCATTCAAATGGCACTTTTTGCCAACAGCATCTGATGTGAAGTTGAAAATTTTTAACAGCTTGGAATTATTGCCAGAAATTCCTGCTATCATACTGAGCCTCAAGTTGGTTTGCACAAGGCATGAAACCTATCTCTTGCAGGTCACACATGTTTCCCTCCCACGTCCCGAACTAAGAGAGCTGTGTTTCTACAGAGAGGAAGACGCTTCATCCACTAAGCTAACAGTGGATTATGAATTTTTGATGAAAATCATGTCATTGAATTCACTCTGTAAAAATATTATTAAAAAAAAAAGGAAACAAAATTTGAACTCCAATTTGAACTGTGTTTCAAGGTGGCGAGCAATAATGAACTTCAGCATGGTACTGTCATGGTTTGATATGAGGCTTAAGCTTTGGACTTATCAGGTCTGGATGGAAAGTACATGAGCACAAAATAATCAATCACTCATCAGAGTTTCAATTGGAACACATGGCTACTGAAATCCCAATCAGGCCCATCCAAACACACAACATAACCCTTTAAAACTATTTTAAAAAAAAAGAAAAAAAAAAGGGCACATAAAAATGTCACTGCCCCCCTATCCAATGATGACTGAAGTCCGGAATTCACTTTTATTTCATTCCTTTTTCTAAACTAGTAAATACAGATAATGCCACCTCTATCCAGTGCCAGCACTGCTGCTACTAGAGATCGATCCTGGTTGTTTCTATGGATGAGAGGAACTAAGCTATTTGTTTCCATGGACGATGAGGGCTGGTACAGAGGGGTGTTTCTTGCCCTACATCCAATACACAGCCGCTAATAAGTACACATAAACCAACACCCATTCCATAGAGAAAAGCTTGGTATCATACTTTTTGTTCAAAGTACGGATATTCTTTGCTTGGGATGTAATTCTGAGTTATGCAGTTTCTCAAATGGATTTTCTCTCATCACCTCTATTTTATTATATCTCACGTGACCATCCAACTGCCAAGAGAGAGAAAGAAGGAATATTCCTTGTTTTTACCCATTCACTCTCTCACCCTCATCTCTCTCTCTGTACGACTGTATCTCTCAGTATGTCACGTGAAACTCCTCACCCCCACCCCCACCCCCACCCCACACACACAATCACCCCCCCCCCCCCCCCCAAAACACCACAAAAAAAACCCCCTCATTCTCTACATAATTATTGATGCCCCATTAAACAGATACAGATAGATACTGCTAACAATTTGATAAAGAGCTTGCCTTGAAATGGACAGTCTCTAATCTACATATAAAAGGAGCTCATTTCACTATCACCCATCCATTTCAAGGCACTGGGTTAGATGGCTGACAATAATATCATTTGTGGTACCTCACAAATCCATTAAACTCCACTTGATTTTCCTATGACCAGTGGACCCCACTTACAACCACACAAAATCTTCCCCCCAACCCCAACCCCCAAAACAAGATCTCCCTCCCAATCCTGCCATTTTTATTTTAAAAAAAAAAAAAAGAAAGGGAATAGTATGTGTATGTTTTTTTTTTCATTAAAACAACTTTGATTTCAGTTCTCCACTATTCTCCCACCATCCAACAAAAATCCAATAATCTATAATTTAAATTAAAAAAAAAGATAGATAAAGAAAAAAAAAGGCCTACTTTATATCTAGAATGACGTCAGCAAACCTTGAAGTCATGGAAGCTGTCCTGGCGGGGCACCTCCTTCTGCCTCCTCAGCTCCATCACCTTCCGGTGCGAGTTCGAGTGCTGGGTCAGCACAAAAGTCGGGCTCGCAGCGGGCCGATACTCCGGCACCAGCCGACCCGACTTGTAACGGACGCCACAAGCGTTGCACAGCGACTTCGGCCCCATCGGCCCCGTCCTCCACTGCGGCGTCTTCTCCGTCGCGCAGTGCGCGCACTTCCTCGGGGTGACCTCGCCGGAAACCGCCTCCTTCCTTCTCCCCCCGCCCTTCCCCCTCCCGCCCTCCGCTTCCCTCCCCACCGCCGAAAACTCCTCTCCATCCGCCATGCACCCACCGCTCCCCGCCCCCGGCCGAGATCTCTTGCTCCTGGCCCTGCCGTCCGCCCACGAGCTCGAGCTTCCGGCCACATCGCTCCCGCCGGCGGGAAACGGCGGGTCGGAGAACGATTCCTCTACGAACTTCGACAGCCACTCGAGCTCCTCCACGTCCTCACACTGCAACAAACCAACACAACACATCAAAAAATAATAATAATAATAAAATACAAACCAAATATAAATACATGGAGAGAAAGATGTTGAAATTCTTGTTCTTGTTACCGGAACGTAAAGCTCTTCGAAGTTGGAGCGTAACGGTGTACATTCAGGAATTCCGGCGGAGGGGAGGGAGGATTCCGGCTCAGAGTGGTGGTGGGAGGAGGCAGATGCGGAGGAGGTGTCAAATATCTCTTCATTAGACAAGTCGAGGAGGTCGTCGATGCGTAGGAAGTCGGAGGTCGGATGGTAGGCTCCATCCATTCCAGTATCAAGCGACATTTACAAGGATTGAAGAGAAAGAGACAGATACACCAAAGTTACAATTTCTTAAATCTTAAAAGCAGCGAGGGGTCGGAATGGAAATACAGGAGTGGTGTGGGATGAGGCATCAATGCCCATTACATGACATGCATGGACAGGAAGTCCGTTTCTTTTAATTAGTTATTTTTTTATGTAGGTACGAGAAACGCTTTCAAACGTATTTAGGATAACATTAATAGAAGATAAAATTAGAAAAATTTGATTTGATCATGTTCAGCGCTAATAATAGCTTTAGCTATAAAGATAGATGGTCCATCAAAAGGTAAGGATAAGCCGAAAAAAATATTGATAAAAATTATTAATTCAGATTTAAAAAAATTTAACTTACCAAGAATTTAGCTTAAAATAAAAATAAAATTTATGTAATAAATCTATAGTTGGAATAAGGTTTTGATGATAATGATGATAATTTTATTTTTTTTTTTTTTACACATTCATTTTGTGTAATAATGTTAGTTAAATTATTCATCTCATAATTTATTTCACTATAATAGGTTTAATTCATTTATTTTATTATTTTAATATTATATAAATTAAAAAAAAAGTGTCATGTAGAATAATTATGAGATGAATGGTAATGTTACTAAGTGCCTCTTTTGTGGAACATGCTACATGCCCATTCATCATCACATGCGGGGGATTAAAATAAGAACAAACTTGGTCTTGTTGTTGTTATAATATATATACGGAGCCAGTCCTTTCGCTCTCTCTCTCTCTCTTTCTGGACAGTTGTACTGCAGTACTTTGAGAAGAAGTTCTGCTGCGAAATTACCCTTTGTATCTCGTTCTGACTGTTGCAGTAAATGACAATTTATGTTTACAGGTACTGACTTTACTTTGAGTCTAAAGCTATAAAACCTTTTGCACCTTTTTTAAAAGAAGGTACATTAAGATTTGAAATATTGGATATGTAAAAAATTATAAAAAAATTTTTCCAATTGTTTCAATCATCAAAACCTTCACATAAAAAGCTTTTTTGGGAAATAACAAAAAAAAAAAAAAAAACCCCTTCCCTTATGATAGGTGCAGGCTTATTAACCCTTATTACCCTGTTTCCTCACTACAAGCAGCTGTTTTGTTTTGCTAAAGTAGGCCCCATAGGTCATTTAGGTCATTTAGGTTAGACGATGTGATTATTTCTTTTAAATAATTTATTAAAAGAGAGTTATGAAAAATGACACTTGGGTTTTTTTTTTTTCATTTTCAGTTTTTTTTATTTTTTTGTGTAGAGCATTTTATTGAAAGAAATATTAAGAAACTTTTATACCCTTTTGCAATAAGTGAGTTTTTTTTTATCTTTTGTACTTTTTTTAAAATGAGGAAAATGTTTTATACCTTGTTTAAAATTTTACTTTTAAACAGTAACGGCGGTTAAACGTCTGTTTTTTTCCACAGCTGCATTTACGGCGTTGAGTTGTTTCGTCGAATCGAGAGAGGACACGTAATTCAAAACAATGATGGTGGGGCCACACGTGCAGCACCGTCCGTTACACCGTGCATTCCCCGTTTACTTTTTCGCTAATCCCGAACGGGTTCGACGGAGTCCGGGATGCCAGCTGGTTCCAGCTGGCACTTTTATTTATTTATTTTTTAACCTTCCCCATTCCTCTTTATTGTCCACACGTCAGCTCTCATGAAGTGTCTCTGCACATTGCATGTGTCTTCTTCGTGGGGCCCATTGACTCTGTAACAGATAAAAGACAGTGAGTGAGTCTAGCTACGTACAAAGGTTTAAATTTATTACGTATTAGGATCTTTTCTAGGGAATTTTACTGAAAAATTTTTCGACAGAAAAGGACTTCAACGAGACATTCCTGCTTGTCTTCGTGCTTTTATTTTTTTTCTTATTTTGTTGAACGGAGATATTGCAATTCATTTACGTAAGAGTAAATATCATTTATATTTCATTTGTATATATAAGCAAAGATATCTCTATGCGTTTTTTGTATTCTATCTTTATATATAAGCAGAGATATCCATATTTATGAGCTTTTTTTTTTTGTAGATTTTAGTTTGATGACCCTTTTGGTCTTCCCAAATCCCAAGGAGGTTTTTCCAAAAAAGTTCACTCTTTGTTATATAGACAAAATAGATATATAGATATTTATTCTATTTTTTTATTTGCATGTAAAGAAAGGAGACTATGAAGTGAGGTGAAGACTTATCCATTTGCAAATTATGAGGATCTATAATTAGATAGTCGGGTATGAGCTATTGCTCTTTACCATCGGGTCAGAATCGTGTAAAGAGCCATCCTCCACTGGATAGATAGGTAAGATTTAAATATGGCTTATTTAGATTGTATACATAGAAAAATTCAAAAATTAACATTTTAGCTGATGACTAACCTGGAGAGTATATTCGTATGTACTTTGGACATGAGACTTATTAACATGCATGCAAATCTATTAGGAAATTAAGGAGAATTAATATGTATAAGGAAGCAATATCAAACTGCTCTTAAATATTGAGCAATGATCATAACCTTATAATTTAGAGCATTATTTAACTATTAAACCCTGCTCTCCTTAATATCATATAATTATTCTGCTCATGTGATGTTGGATATTTTCTAAGAAACAATAATTTAAAAATTAGGTCTCAAGAGGCACTTGAGACTTGAGTGTGTCTTTTTAGAAAAAAACATTTTTGATTTTATATTTTTTTCAAGTCCATTTTTGCACCTTTTGGTTGAGATGTGTCTTTTGATTCATTCATAAGTGGATGTGGCCCATTTTCAACAGTTACTTCCAACCATACAAATTAAGTTATTTTCAAGTTCCTCATGAAACACTAAATTTCTCCTTTACTAGATTTTTTTATTTTAATGGAAATTCCATATTTCTTAATATTGTAGTATGTACATTGGGAATCAGAGTTGGGCAATGTATTTGTCACAACCCGAGCTCAGGAGATCGGGGGTTAGTGAAAGCCTAACCAAGGACATACGTACTCCCATGCAGATACACTTAGACCCAGTCCAGGTGCACATGCACAAGGGAAGTCCACACGTGCAAATACATGTACGCTGAAGCTGTAGGTATCAAAACATAACACTAGAAATACAGTAGCACAAAATAATATATATACCAAAGATTACATAAGGACCAGAGTCATACAAAATGGATCAAAATATAGATATACAAAGCATGAATGGATCCAACGTATAAATCTCAAAATAAGAAAGACCTATATGTAAATGTGTCCATGTCGCTCTCCGATGGAGTGACTACGTCCATTCCTCTAGTCCAGATGGGGCATCGGGGGTCTCCCTTGGAGTCTGGTTGACCGAAAGGAGTCGGTCGGGGGATCTGAGCCTGTAACACTAAGGACAACTAGTGAATACAACGATTCAGCAAAGCATAAGCAGTAATAGGTTAACACATGTTGTATCTAACAGAATAATTAAAAATAAGTAAATCATAACATTTCAATTTCGTATTCTAGGCAATTATGCATTCAAATGAAATATGCTTTCAGAATCAATGCTTATAAGACATGTACACACTAGGTGGCTACTACATTTGCCATATGCTCCCAAAAGAAGGATCTTACATACATACTGAGAACACCATCAACCGGGCCAGGGTACGAATGAGTTTCAGGTTCCTGAGGTTCGGAAACCCCAAGATATATACTCACTGCAGCCAAGCCATATAAGCTAAGCCAAATTCAACTCCGTCGGGTATCCTAAAGCTGAGGCTGAGTAGTGCTGGATCATATGGAATCAGACAATTAGAAGGACTTGAGTTAAACGTGCATATCTTATCAGAACGTGCATATCTTATCAGACATAGATCATCTACATATCGAGCAACTTATACATATCGAACATATATATATTGTAGGACATAACAAGAATACTACAACTCGTATAAAAGAGTGGAGGTCAATGCCCGATCATACAAAATACCATGCAAATCAATGTTCCATCGAATCAAGATTATTTACAAACCAACCCTAATCTAACTATCCAGCGTTTCTAACCGTGCATGATGATGTAGTTTTAAGTTGTCCGATGCACCATTGTCTAGTGTTACCTTATATCATAGTGTGCATCGAAGTCCCCTAAACTAATACCCATGAGGAGATGCTTAACAACTAGAAAATGTACATGAATGAGTCGCAGCCCTCGAGATCATTCATGTAGTTCTTATCATAATCCATTGGGCAAGTCAGGGTTGCCTACATTCTAATTCAAAGGTCCTACAAGGTCTCTTCAATTCCTAGTGTTCTTACTTTCTACAGGTCTTACGGCTCACCCTATTGTTGTTCTACGACTCAGCCACAGCGAGGCTACGGCTTAGCCGTAGAACACTTCACGGCTTAGCCGTGGCTGGACCGTAGAAAGTCTGAAAATTTTCAACTCTCAGTTATTTCAGTTATTTCAAAACTGCACTCTGTATTGATCAAAGGCTGGGTCACGGCTGAGCTACGGCTTAGCCGTAGAACATTATACTGCTTAGCCGTAACCTGGCCGTAGAAGAAACTTGGGTTTTGCACGGTTTTGGACTCTGAGCCGTAGACAGTTTACGGCATAACCGTGACTGCACAGAAACATTTTTTTTTTCCTGAACCTGTACAGAAGAAACTGGAAATGGAAAAGGATAACAAAACCATGTCAAATAGATGGAATTAAGCACAAAGTGGCTGTAAACATACTTCTCATGCAAGATTACCCAAAATTATTCAAAATCAAATATATACCAATATGGGTTCATACCAATCCTGCTTATACTTGCCTCAAATAAGTTCAAACACAGGGAGTGCTGTCCTTGGGCTCAAATCCAACGTCCAAACACAATTCTAATCCCCCATGCATGCAGAAAAAGGAAGGAGAAAGGGACGTGAGTGCAAATCCAACTGACGAGAAGATGAGAGAGAGAGAAGAAGAAGAAGATGAAACCCAAACCAAATCTTACCTTACTCAACACACAAACAAGAATTCAAGCGGATAAGTGCACAAAATCCTTTTTTCCCTTAGCTGAATCATAGAAGAGGAAGAACAGAAAGAAAGAAATGAAGAACAAGAGGAGGAGTAGACGTTGAAGGGTTAAGTCGGTGCATGAGGCCTTATATAAGATAAGGTTATGTGAAAATTTACAAGAAAGTCCAATCATTCGTGGTAATTATATTTCAAGTCAAATACGGGTCCAACCGAAGCAAACGACATCTTTTACAAACGACGTAGTTATGGAAGTTAACGGGCTCAACGAAAGACACGTGTTGACTTCAAGATGATGCGGAAATGACGATGTCTGATAACATCTAAAATCACGACAAAGGGCTTGGCCTACCTAAACTAGGTCAAACTCCACCCAAGTACCTATTCATAACCCAGAACAAAACAAAAACAAAGGCAAAACACCATTAACTACTAATCTGTCATTAATTAGTCGCTAAACGGGATTAAGCTGGGGCGGAGTGTTACAGTATTCAACAAATAAAATTTCATTTAAATCAATAGATATAGGTAAATCACCCCCCCCCCCCCCCCCCCCCCCCCCTCCCCCTCCTCCTTTGTTTCTCAAACTAATATTATATCACTGAGAGTCAGACTCAAAACCTCAAGGGACATGGTTTATCGAACTCTTAACTTCCAAACTAAAGTTCCTTACTAAAAATAAAAGATAAAATAAAAAACTTCCAAACTAAAGTTCAAAGGAAGTTTGGCCATACGTAATGTTCAAGAGAGGGTATATTAAGCTATTACTCGCAATGCGCAATTTTTTATTTGGAGCCAGTAGAAAATTTTGATGAGTTTCAAATTTGCCCATTATGTGGTGTATGAATTGTTTTGCCTTTGCATATGTTATGCTAGATTTTTTAGTGGTTAACAGACTCATAGCTTCATGTGGAATGAGAGAAAGCACTTTTGATGGGTTTGCCGTGTGCGTATGTGGAAAACATGGCCGCTTCCTATGGATTTATTTGTTGGTAACATTAGTAGCTCAACCATTAGGCAAAAAAAATTTTGTTTTAGGTCCACCAAAGCAAGAAAAGCCCTTGCTTTAGATCTCCTAAAAAATAAGGCACTAAAAAAAGCAATTTTCATTATTTTTCAATTTCAAAAAATAAAGCCTCATAAAAATAATTGGACAAACTTAGATGTTTTTAAATTTCAGAAAAAGCAATTGTTATCATTTTGTTTCTCCTAAAGAATAAGCCTTATAAAAGTAATTAAAGCAACTACCATTTTTTTACATTAAAAAAAACAACTGTTATCATTTTTGTATTTTAAAAAAAGCATTAAAGCCCATTTTCACCATTGAGAAAATGTTTTCATTAAAAGAAAAAAGAAAACTTTAAAATTACAGGAAGCAAGGAATCTTTTTCAGTTCTGAAAATCTTCCAGTTTGCACATTTTTTTTCCTACATCTGTGCTACTTAAAATCTATAGAAGATAATTTCAAATATAAACATTTTTTTTTCATATTGAAGAAGATGCATCAAATTCAAAAATAATCCACATCTATAATCTTTATAGACAATACTGATAAATCACTAAATTATGTTCTATGCTTAAAAAAATTAATTCAAAGTTCATATTGTATGTTTATTAAAGTTAGTATTCGTTTTATTTGTAAATATTATTAGTTATAATTTATAAATATTAAATATGTATAGTAGAAAAATATTAACAACACCTATAATTGCTACTTTTACAGAAAGAAGTTTTTTTAAATTAAAATTAATGTAATCCTAATTTAGATTAACAATGTCACAAAAAAAATTAAGTGGATTAGCAAAAAGATATGTTGGCAAAATTTGAATATAAGAATTTAATTAGTAATATTTCATTACAAAAACTGAAAAAAATAAATTTTAAATAAAACATTTATAATATCATTAGAAAAATAAAAAATTCCTAATTTATCATTATCGCTTTAAGCCTTAAATTGTCTCAAGCCGGCCCGAGTTGGTAAGGCTCTAAAGCATTCACAAATATCAGGACTAACATCATAGCCTATGAAATAGTGTGGCATGTACAATATGAATGTCTGACCATATTGTATAAAATAAATATGAAACATGAACTTCACTTAAATTACTTATTCACTAAAACTTTATGATGCATATTCTACGTACCTTAAAGTTTAAGAGTCATCCACTTGTGAGGGATGCATTTTATAGTTTTAGTTTTTTCATATTTCTATTATTATTCATGTCATTTTTCTTAAAAATGTATTTTTTGAAAACAGTGGGGGATTGTTGGATATTTTTTAAAGAATAACAATTTAAATTATAACTCTCAATAGGCATTCAAGACTTAAATATGCGTTTTCAAAAAATATTTCAAAATTTGTTTTTCCAAAACCATTTTTGTACTTTTTGGATGAGATATGTCCTTAAGTTTATTCACGAGTGGATGTGACCCATGTCCATGAGTAACTTCCAATTCTATAAATTAAAGCTAATTTCAAACTCTTCATGTAGCACTGAAAAAAAAAAAATAGAGATCATAAGTAACTCCTTCTTGTCAAACTATACTGATAAGTTCTTTGAATTTCACTCGTGAAATGAAGAATTCAAATGTTTGGGAACATTAAATTTGACACCGCTATAAAAAGTTTCTCAACATATGAAATTCCCCTTTGTGAATTTCTTCAAATGACCACCCTTATGAGAATTAAATTCCTTGCAAGCAAAGGGGGCCAAGTGTTTCCACATATAATTACATGACTAATTTCACAGTAATCCAACTCAGACGGATGTAAGAATTCAATTCATAGCAGACTGAAAAGTGGCCCAAGTGTTTTGGAATTTTCATACCTGCACTGATCAATTTAAGGGCTTGATTCTGTGCAGGGCCCTCAAATGGATCCGGATTCATGCAGTCTCCCCTCCCCATTTCGTTTCCTATTCTCAGACGCACGTGTTCGTGACGAGCTGCACGTGATTCTCTTCCACTCAATGTAGGATTTTAAGTAACACGTGTCGGTCAGGGACTGGAAGTAATTGGCTGACCTGGAATGTGGGCCCCACTACACGCGTCGCTCTCTAAAGGCACATGGGTTGCGTCAGGCGGAGGGATGGGGGCAGCCCATCATTTACGAAGCCCAGGGCCGGTCGTCTCACGTGCGTCCAATAAATGACCGACACGCGTCCACGTCCTTCAACCTATAGCACGTGCTCCTCCAGTTCTCTCGTCCACAAGTCTCGAGAGCACTCACGTGCTATCATGTGCGCTGCCTCCGCTCCCTGACCACTCGGCTCCCATTAGCCCAAAATAATTGATCCCACCATTTCCTAACCATTAATTACAATTTTCTTTTCACATTATTACCAAAAAAAAAAAAAAACACCTTTCTTGTCACGTTGGATCCAGGTCCATCTGCCCCTGGATCATGGATTTCTTGCTGAGAATTTCATTTCGAAATCAATACAAATGGAGTCGAGAAAAATTCATTTTGGTATACACATTCAGTGCACATTTTCAAATCTTGAGAGGGGAGGTTGACATGAAAATCACCAAAAGTGGAATTTTTATTGGTCTAGATCCTTGAAAGTTTACATTTCCCAAATTACTTTGTTGAAAGTAAAAAATATTTTCCTTAGCATAACATGTTTGAATTTGATTGTCAAACTTTTACCATAATATGTTAGAATAGGGTCATTAATTAGATGAAGTGAATAAGCACTTCAAGAGGTTCGGAGTCCATCAAACTTAGCTTCATTTGGCACTTGAGTAACTAACGTGGATATGACTTGAGACTTTGTCTTTATTTTTCCTTCTCTCCTTTTGATTTATACGGAATTGTCACATATCATGAAATTTTGATAAATAGTTAGTTAAATGGGCCAAATTAGGATTGACATGTCCAACTGTTTTATACATTTTTTTTATGATGAGAAATCTATTGTCTTTCTTGATATTGATCATTGGTAAAATCCTGAATACATAAATTCATTCATTGACACTGTGTATCAAGTAAGATTCGATCGAAACAGCTCAAATTCAATATATTCAGCTTATTGATAGACTTCCTAACCACTTGAACAATTTAGGTGTGGATAAAAATTTAAAATTAAAATAATATAAGATAAGCAATACTAAAAAAGTTTATTAGTCATTTGGTTAAATAGCATGTGTAATTTTAAGCTTTAATTTAGGCCTGATTAAGCAAAAAGGCTAGACTCGAGTCTTTTCTCTTCCTTTAAAACCAAATTAATTAAGACCGAGCACCTCCAACCCTTGCTCCAATTACATAGGAAACTTGGGCCAGCTTGGCCACATCTAATGTTGGTTAGGATCAACCAACCCATTTTATAAACTTAGCAAATGTCGGTTGAGCTTCGCCCAGAGTCACAATCTACCATCCCAACCCGTTTAGACCTAACCTGACCCATTTGGCAACATATATAGCACCAGTACAATCCAAAGGGCAGAACTAGGGGAAGGAAATCTCTTTAGATAAATAGAAATTTAAAGTCATTATCAGCAATGCACCCAGGCTTATATCCGGGTTCCGCCTCTATACAAACCTAACACTCCTTCATAGATCAATGTATTCCTGGAGCGTTCTACGTTACTCTATTTCTTAAAAATAAGGGTAAAGAGAGATCAAAATGCCTCATAGTTCTAAGCTGTTAATCAACAAAGTAACTAAAATGGCTTCAAATAGAATTATTGTGTTAGTGAGTGTTGCTAAAGCGGCAATGAATGTCACGTGAGCCATCCTGGGGAAGCTGAGTTTGGTTTCTGAGGAAAGCAGCGGTGGCAGGTGCCAGGTGGGACTCTCATTATCTAATCGAGAAGCTAGTGGGAGTCTCTAATTCAGTGCTGATAAACAATAAATTGTTAGTTGTTAATTAGAGCTTGTGCAGATACCCCATGTTGCCTGACGTTGCCTTATGTTATGTCAACCAAAGTTGACATGCCAATGACCCTTTATCTTATCCACACTATATTTAAGCAATCCCTAAGCAAACTCCTAGTTAAGCTAAATTTTCATAATTGCTACACGTGCTTTCTCTTTGTTAGTTTACATCGATAATGCAGCTTTTAAGATGACAAAGTCTCTACTCATGTACTTCAAAACATGGGGAAAATCTAGGGTACCTTTTAATTGCATGGGCTCCAGAATGACAGAAGGAAAACTAGCCAAAAATATATGTATACTTTGCGCAAGGGGTCTTTTCTCTTTTACACATGGGATATGAAAAGAAATTTGCATACGTAAAATGGTGCGGTGCAAACGGAATAACCGTTAAGTAAAATTCAAATATGGTTAACGGGAATTACAACTGTATCATCTTCATACATCTTTTAAAATCTGTAACTGGTTAAGACATGAAATTATACTTTTGGGGGTTTGACGGTTCCATACAAAATCTGAACACCATTTTCATATAAAAACAGGTGTAAAATCGGTTCACGTAAAAAACTTATATGAAAATATATCATTAGTTAGAGACCTTTTCCATACCTGGTTTATGCATGTAAGCGAAAAAACAAATGTGGGTATACATAAATGTTGGACATGTAACATCTACGTAAATAAATGGGTGCAAAGAAATAACTCCAAAAAGAGGTAGCTTTAAAATATAGAGTTTTTGGGTTTAAAAAGTTTTTTATTTTATTTAGGAAATATCAGGAATATCTCCTGATAATCAAGATTCTCTCTCACCGCTCGTGTTCTCATCGGATATGGGGCCACTTGTGAAAATATGAACATTTTTTTTCTTACGAGGGTTGTTTATGGATTGGGTGGTGCCTCGCTGAAGCTGGTTACTGGCCTAATATTGTTTATCCTCTGATAAAATGGTGCTAGTCAAGCATTTATCCACACATAGGCCAAAAGTGACCTGTTAAATATTGGGCAGGAAATAAGTCCATCTCCATGACCTATATTAACAGCCTGCATTTGCCCAGTTATGGCATCGACAGGTGAAGGCCGGTACATGGGCATTCTGGTTGAGCCCATGAACACCCTTTTCTGAAACACTAGCTTCTAAAGTGGGCACATCTGACTGGACCAAGCCCGGAAACATGTCTCTACCCAAATGAAAGTTCAATTTGAACTGAGCGTGTTGGTTGTGTTTGACACTTTGCTAGAGTAGAGTAGAGTGAAGTGGAGCCTGTATTTAAGAGGTATGAGAAGGCGTATAGGTTATATTTGAAGTACAAAAATTCAGAATTACTTTCTTTTAAAAAATATATAAAAAATAATATTTTAGGCCACAAAATGACAAAAAATCATCTATTTTTTTTTACATAAAAGCCAAAAAGAATCATCTTCAAGTCACAAAAGAAAGAAAAAAAAAATCATCATATTATAATTAGACCTCATTATATTTTATTTTCTCTTGATTTGAAGTTTAACCTCAGGCTCAAGATTTGCCACATGTCAATTTGGGCCTGGAATGAGCTAGATCAATTACCAAGAGTGCCAATGTTAGACCCCTTTTCAAACATAGTTGTCAATTTCGTGTTGCTTCGGTTGAAAAGACCAAAAATTTTCATTTCAGTCAAGTAACTAAAATGAAATTTGATACAACTTTTCATTTCAAATTTTGGTCCATTTTGGCCAAAATTTCTCAAAAAGTAATTCTAAAAAGTTTTACTAGAATGGATTAAATTCATTGTAATTATTTTTATTATTTTTCTACATATATATACATTATTTTTAATATATTTTCCAAAATTGTCATTGTAAAAAATTTTACGAAAATTTCTAATAAACCAGAACTTTTCATTTTGGAGGCCAGCTAGAAATAGAGTCTCAAATGATATTGACAACTATGCTGCCAATAAAATAATGTTTATCGATAACAATAGTCACCCATTATTGCATAGTATGAACTCATTTGAATTCTAAGACTTCTTCACTGTAACTAAATAAATATTATCATCATCATCATCATTAAAGCCTTGTTCTGATTATGTTAGAGTCAATTGTATAAATTTCGATTTTACGCTCTGATTTGTTCTAAACCAAATCCTAAGATTAGTACGAGCTTGAGATGGGATGGCGGCATTTGTTTATAAGCAATATGGAGTAGTACGAGGCAGCCGGATGTGGGAACAATGCATCGTATGGATGCCGTGCAGACTGTGCAGTGTGTGCATTGATATGAAAATCTTCTGCATTTAAACCGATGCATGCACATGCGGCGAGATTATTACACATGGACCTCTGAAAATGGTTTGCATATATTAAGGTAACATGCTGGTGTTTTGTGGTACATGGCTGGCTTGGTTCTGCTTCATTTAATCCTTCTTTTTTATACCAAGCAATTCTTTTATTCTTTTGCGAAATCAATCAAGGATTAGTGAAAGCCTTTTGTTATGGCTGTGACAAGTTCTGGAATACTTTGTGTTATGGTATGCTGATGACTTGGGAGCTTTGCTTTTGACCTGCTTCAACCATTAATCATGCAGTCAGATGATCTAACTTTTCATCATCTTTGGGTAAAATTGATTTTTGGGTGTTATGAGAGAGAGAGAGAGAGAGAGGTGTAAAATGACGTGGGGGGCCCTCAATACCTCATGCTCTAGTGGGATGAGAATAGGCGAAGGCGGCAAATGTGTCCATATTGAAGATTTACCTTGACAATGATAAAATTTTGAACAGAATTTACCCCACAAACCTTTTTCTCTACTTTTATCTTCATGCACTACACTCCAAAGATTTATTTTATTTTTCTTTCTACAGACTCTCGAGTGAAATCATAAATTTATAGATGAGGAGAAAAGGTTCCAATTAAGCACAAGCAAGCCCCTTCATCTACCATTGAGTTATACATTAACAACCTACAGTAGCACCCCAAGATAACCGGTTAATGTTGCCTCAGCAAGTATCCTGGTGCATCAAGCCACTCATAAATTCCCACATGATTTTCTCAACCACACTTCCTACCAAATGACAATGGCAAAAGGGAGCACAAGTGCCACTAGCACTCTGAAGGATTCTTTTTTTTTGTTTTTTCTTATTCATATGAGAGGGGAAGGGATTGATTTGCAGCCATGAGTCTGGCAACATGAAACAAGGACTGGCTGTTGGGAGATTACATGTATATCATCAATATAAAAGCCTTGTTCCAGCTATGTTGGGATTGAGTACATGAATTCCATTTGACTATGTCAAATCCTAGGATAGATCACACTTCTTTGAATTCATAAGTCATTGCTGGTACATCAACCTACATAGGGATATTTTTCCTCAATCACACCATGCATTGCCTATGTTGGACATTTGCAAACCATCTTGAATGAGTCCCTCTTAATTTATCAGCTATTGATGCTACCCCTAAATGGATAAAGCTCTAGTGAATACTATCGCTGGAAAATCACAGGATCAAGAGCACAGTACAGGGTGAAATATATGCCTTGCCCGCTCAGTTGCAGCATATGATATCATTTGTTAAAAATTGAAAAGCTCCAAAAAATTGTGTAGGAAATGCCATGTCAAATGGAGGAAATAGAAGATTCGAGAAAAAGGGTAAGCAGTGTATCAGTCTTTTGCCTAACATTTGATGCTTGCGATCAAGTATCATTGAAGACAACCATATTCATCCTCCGTTACAGTGATGTCCAATCAGTAGTGGACTACTAGCAAATGGGCAAAAGAAGAATAAAAATGAAACTTTAACATGACAATTGTAGCCAGTATCTTCTTGAAAATAAAACAAAAGTTATACAGGACTTCCTCATTAAGTTTTATTCAACTCAGCAAGAAGAATGAGATAAAATTTTCTCCGCATGTCAGGGTCTGAAAGCAGCAAATAAAAAACAGCAATAAGAGAAACAGAACATCTGGCTCCAAAGAACTGAACTGCTTAAGGACTGCTGAAGGTGAAGGGTATGAAAACCTTCCAGAATCCAGTATCATGTTATCACCACAATCTGCTCAAGCTGTCACCTAGGTACTGAAAGACCAAATTCTAGAACCGGAAAAAAAAGGGCGAGGAAAAGATCAATGCTCAATCAGAAATCAATAGATCTACTAAACATAACTAAATAAGAGAAAAGAAAGGCTTCAATCGGAAATCAATAAATGAAGTGAATAGAAACTCCTCTACATCACAGCATAAATAAATTGATATGATTAAATTCCCTTTTTTGTGGATTTTACTTGGTGGTTTTTTTCTGGGTTATTTGCCCGGATGCCTCACACTAACTGACAGTAGCATTTCTTTCTCGACAAAAGTTGAAACGGTTTGCCCGGAATAGAACAAAATAACAAAGTAACAGCATCAAAATCCAACCCCATAAGCACCAAAAACAATAAGCCAGGTTAGGAACGAAGGACAGTTATGAAAATGGTAGAAATCATGAGGGAAGAGATTTGCTTCATATCATCATAACTACCGCAACAAATGATAATGCAAGGCATATGACTAGTGCCCACCTTCAGAAAATGGATGAAGCAAAACTTTTCACGTACCATCAATTCCATCTGGGAAAAGGAACAACTTCGTTACATAATAAGAAGTATAGTGCAAGAAATTCAAACAAAAAAAGGAGGAATTTGAGATTTGGGATCAGTAAGATCATTTTACATCAGAATCACAACACTTAATCGATGACAATTTTCACACAATGTACTAATATTTTAAGTTGAATCTATACCTTCTACTTAAAATCAATGTTTCAAAGTGATGATGTGTGAGGCAAGGAGTTCAAATTGCCCAAAACAAGAGGTTTAAGCTTCAATGTGTAGAGTATAAACCTTAAAGAAAGTTACATAAAATTGAAAAATATCTAAAGAATGGAAAACCGTTCAATGTAGTCAAGGCTCAATGTGCTAAGGCCGGTTGGAGCCTCAAGGAGAATTTCCCTCCTCCGCCCTTGACTAAGGTTACGATTGACAGCAAAAGCTTGAGGAATTCTTGTCTAGAGAATTTTGAATTCCATTCAGAAATTTGGCCATTAGAATTTCTCAAATGCATATCTCCCAAAAACATTTGGACCTCCAGAAATTCGAGCATACTATGGGGAACTTAGGCCATTTTACTGTAGCCAGTTTTCGAAATTCTTTCATATAGAGAATTTGGGACTTCATAAATAAAGGAACTTGGTTTAAGAACATGGGTCATTGTAACAAGTAGAAAACAAATGCAGTTAGGCTCTTTTAAGCCCTTCTAATGAGGTAATATGGCTGACTTAACCATAAAATTTTTTTTTCTAAAGATGTATTTATGGGGCATACACGCCTTCATATGAAGCTTGACTCAAACAGACACTTCATCTGAAGCATATGGCTTGCATATGCCTCATACTTAAAAGTCTTCCACTTCAAATGCAAGCAACATCATACTTAAGGCCCAATACTTTGTTGAATCCTCTTCCCAAGGAGGGACTCAAATCCCAAACATTGTTCTGAAATTCGACTTCGTATCACAAATCATCCAAGGCGATTAATTGAATCACAGGCTTTTTTATTTTTCTTTTGAAACTGATAAAAATAAAATTAAAAAAAGAAAAAACAAAAATGTAGTTATATTCATAATCCATCTATTCTCCATTCACCATAGCATAAATACAATGACAAATAAGACTATGATATAATCATATGAAGAACTCATTGAGATAATATTAATATATTATAAATTATATGTGTGAATGGCTAAATACATTTAAGGCATCAATATTTCTAGGAAAAATAAACAAATTGCAATAATTTTTATTCTCTTTAAATCAGTAAATAAAAATAAATCCAAACCAACAACTTTATATGAAAAAGACATCACCTGAAGCTATATTTAAAAAAAAAAAAGCGTTTGTGAATGAAAAATAGGGAAAAGGAAAGAAAAGAAGGGCTTGTTTGGGGTTGTGTGTCTGTGAATGCAAGACAAAACCCTGTATGTACAATTCAATGTTTGGGTCACACGCTTATTCTGTATTTATTTCTAAAACCTCCCAAAATTGCAAGATTTCGTAAGAGATTTTATAAACCACCATATAACATTGTTAAAAAACGATAGCAAAAGAAAGAAGAGGAAGAAAAGAAGTAAAGGTCACTAATATTAACCAACTGGCCATGGCCTAAGACTATTCCTACTCAACCAAACCACTTGAATCATAAGATTCAATGAAATAAGTATCAAATCAAAAGGTTCACACCTAAATCCTAAAATACACTTATAAATGGGATTCACCACATAGATACAAATCCTTATTTTTTTTAAATACAAATCTATTTTCCTTAGGATTCCCTTGGATTCTATACAAATCGTAAGATTCTCAATAATTGCTCCAAACACTTCCAAAAACACCAATCCACCTTACGCCAGATTCTTCTGACTTGTTAATACTTACTACAAAGTGATTGATTCTTATAAAGCCAAAAAAGCCTATCAAAACCCCAAACACCAACTTTATTCTTAACATACATCTACATCCCTGGAAGTTGATAAGTGATTTCAATACCTACTAGTGAAATTACATACAAAGCAGCTCATGCACAGATGAAACAAGAAAAATATAAGAAGATATTCATTGCACACTGTCACTTACACATGCACAAATTGAGCACTGAAGTTTTAATCAGGGGTGGATGTACATATAGTAGGCTAGGGGCAGAAGCCCCCTCCAAACACTGAAAAAAGCCCGTTAGGGCCCAAGGGAGGTCTGGCTCAACCCCCACTTAAAATAACCATAAGCCCCCACCTCCCTTTCTCAGTCTCTCTACCCCTTTCTCAAGCCTCAAAATACAAATCGGCAGACGACCCTCAGCCCAAGTCCTTCTCTAGTTCTCCATCACTGGCATCGGCATGAGTGCACGACGACATCGACGGACAACGCATAGAGCACCTTCTCTATATCTCTGTTTCTCCCTTCAGAGGTACATCTTACACCCCACCCCCATGTATGTTCTCTAATGGCATACATATCATTTCCTTAGAGACAAAGAAGCATGGACACGGACATGAAACATAAATACGACATGACACGAAAACGCCGACACGACATTTTTCAAAAAAGTAGGACACAAACACGTTGGGGGACGCGTTAATAATATATATTTATATATATAATCATATACTAAAAACTAATATCGTTTTAACCTTTTAACCAATTTAGCAATCAAAATATAAAAATTCAAGTACCAACTAACAAAGATATCAAATTATCAAATATCAATACAATACTAAAACATAATTAATAATCATTAAACATGAACCCATAGTCTATAAAATCCATATAAAGAAAAGGGACGATCATCTCTTTCCCCTCCTTTAAAAAAATTAATAATAATAAAAAGAAGCAAATCTCGAGGCCAGTTCTTTCGTAAAAGATTTATTTGTCTTTTGCTTGTGATATGATTAATATTAACAATCAAACATTTTTCCATGGTATAAAAGTGTCATAGCAAGTTTACAAGTTTTAGTAACCACATGTTAACAAATGTCCAACAAATATCAGCCACATGTTTATTTTTTAGTTATAGATAAGGGCTAGGAATTATAGGACACATCATAAAAAGAGTGTCAGACAAGTATCCGAAATTAAGATTTTTAGTTCTTAATTATGGACACGGCCTAAATAGCATCGGACACATGTTCGAGAGTGTCCAAAGAGTGTCAATGTCCGACACGTGTCCGACACGGATACATCACTTTCTTAGAAGTGTCCGTGCTTCTTAGCTTAGAGACTAGGGATGACCAGGTAGAAACCTCTTTTTAGTCTCAATGATCAGGGTTGATCCCCATGTATGTTCTCTAATGGCATACATATCATTTCCTTAGAGACTAGGGATGACCGGGTAGAAATCTCTTTTTAGTCTCAATGATCAAGGTTTTCTTCCTATGGTTTCACTTTAAAGTTTCTCAGAACAATTGCACAATCTCTATTGAAAGTTTGAAACATAACTAACATACAAAAAACAAAGGAAAAACTAATCAATGACAAATTGACCACCCTATAAAACATATGAATCACTTTGTTGGGGATTCATAGAATATAAAACAGGCATCCATATTTTGTGCAGCACAAATTTTATTTATCATTGTTGAACTTATTGTGAGGAAATTCCAGAGGACGTGGCTTTTCAAGCTTTTGATATGAAGATATTTGCTATGGGAGTTCTTGCACTGCAAGAAATTCTATAGGATAAAAACATGTTATATGCTTAGAAAATGAATTTTTTTATTATACTATTTGAGACACCAAAGAGATCTACAAGTGACATCCATTCACTAGGAACAGTAAGACTAGCTCTGTTTGCATTAACATTCACTAGAAGACTAGTCTTACACACTCATTGTTATTCACTAGAAGAGTCTTACGGTTATTACTCTGTCTGTGATACCAAAGAGGGGTCATATGATACTTTAAGTCATTGCTTTCTGTCACTTGAAACTTGGCAAGACTGAAGACTGTATTTAATTTCTTGGAACTTATGAGAGAAACTTTTTCCTTTGGCGTATAAACAAAGAAGAGTTAATAGCCAAGAGTAGAGATCTGGAAAAGACCATCCATTCACTAAGAACTAGTCTTACTATTATACACAGTGGTGCTAATGGTTCAATGATCAAGTCTACTGACGGAGGGCCTTCTTGTGGATGGTGAGCTCCATGTATAATGAAGCTCCTAAAATTATTTTTGATAATCTCGAATAAAATGCTTTAACGTGTATGCTAATTGCTATGTTAAGTTGGTTTGAAAACATGAAGAACCGTCAAGGGCAACTGTAAAAGCTTTGTTTTGAGTTAAGATATAACTTTAGATGCTAGAATGTTAGTTGATGTAATTAGATATTATGTAAATGCATTACATATTCTCTTTTGCCAAAGTTAATGTTACAAAAGAACAAAAAAAAAAGGCATTGAATTTTTCAAGTGATTATTGTAAGCCCCCCTCAAACAAAAATCATGGGTCCGCCATTGGTTCTAAACCATACTGAATTTTGTTCAGTATGTAGCGGACTCAATTATAGAAGGGTGGCTTGGCCCAACGGTAAAGGCTTACTGGTAGCGTCATGGAGGATGCGGGTTCAAGTCACAGAAACAGCCTCTTCAAAATGAAAGCAAGGCTGCATATATCTTGCTCTCCCCAAATCTTGCTATGTGAGAGCCTCGTGCACTGTGCCGTCCTTTTTTTTAAAAATGTAGCTGACTTAATTATACAAGTCAGTGAGGTGCCTTGTCAGTTCTACTCATATACTTCCACTCTCAAGTATTGGGTCCTCAGGTGAAAGTATCATACTGGCTGTCATCTCCCAAGGCTAAGAAAAATCCTGCCCAAACACACTGGCTGTCATCTCCCAAGGCTAAGAAAATTTCCCCGACACGTCTAGACCTCTGATCAGGATCAAGCAACCTCTAGCTGAAAATAGTGAATCACTGATAGAATCTAACCCAAATTGCATTAGTGGGAAGAGGTGGGTACATTTCTGCAAATTCCAGATAAGCAAGCTAGGGCAAGGGTAACTACAACTCAAGATCTCCTGGATAATTTTAGGATGGTTTCGCAAAACAATGACCTAGGCCCTGAAACACCAATGAGTTTGATCCATAGACAATTCTCACCACACCCCCAAATTTTTTTTCCAATTTTTCCAATCATCCAAGATCCCCTTAAGTTCCACCAAAATCTCTGAATACTTTGAATTAACTCTATACTGTTCCGTCCATTGCCCCCAAATTGAATTGAGACACTGAAAAAATATTCCTCTTTTGCATTTCCCTATCAATACGAAACAAGCATTCAACACTGGGAAATCTAGACATGCCAAAAGCATTCAAACTTGAAATTCGGACCGAACCCCAAATCAAAATCCATTTCAAAGGGTACAAACTGATCATCGGGACGGAGATTCGGATGAAGATGAAAGGAATTAAGAAACAGCTACTCACAATCAACTGAACAAGTACTAGAGTCCGGGAGAGGTGCGGCAGAGGGTACCCTGGGTGAGAGCGTGGCAGTTTCGGGAGCTGGAGCTCAGGCACGACGTCAGCCTCGCGGCGGCCACCGTGCTGTGGAGAGGGAGGAGAGATTGCAAGCATCCCAAAGCGGCGGTGGGTCTGTTAGGAGAGACCGAGAGAGGAGAAATCAACATCAGGGTTTTCCTCAGAGCAGAAACAAAATCACCTTTACGATGATATAGATTGAGATAAGGGTTCGCTGCCTGACCTTGAGAAGGAGGAGAAGCGGCGGGGAGGAGCGGAGGAGGTGGCTCCGCTGCCTGAGAGAGTGGATGTGGACGGCGGCGACGGGGGCGGTCCGTGGGGAGAAGGCGTTCGGATCTTCGATTTGAAGGCGGATTTGAGGGAGGGGAGAGAGGTTCTGTTCAGGAGCTTGTTGCAGGTAGAGGCCATTGCAGTAATACGAGGTTCAAGAAGAAGAAGGGTTTTGATGTGGGAACGAAGTAGGGTTTAGGGTTTAACGATGTTGGGAGGAGATGCCAGATGCGAGGCCCACGGCTGGGTCCTCAACATTTAACGACCCAACCCAGAAAATTAGAGCCTTTGTCAAGATCTAACTGGGTCCCCATTGCAAACGTAATCGCGACCAGTAGCCCAATTAAGATGGAGAAAATAGAAACAATTTGTAATCTAATCTAAATCCAACATAAAAATGTAAAGTGCATCGCAAAATATGCTTGCACTTAGCACCCGCTATATATAATTTAGAGGATTTTACCAAAAAAATCCTGTAAAGTTCTCCAAACTAAAAACATCACCTAAGTTGTCGGTGATCCACATCACGTCGATAATTTTTTTGCACCTAATTGATGAGCAGCGAATTCGCTATAGGTTTTTTGCATCAGCAGCAAGTTCAATGCTCCCTGTTTCAAATAAAACTATTTCTCTTTCTTCTTCTTCTTATTCACTTTGAAATTAACTCTCTCCTTCCTCGTTGTGGTCCCCTTGCCCCTACTTCAACCCCACAAGCTTCAATCACATTTTTCTTGTCCATTTGTGAAGGTTAAAAGTTTTTCTCCCTGTTGATTTGAGTTGAAGTACACCATGTGTTTGGTAAATTGCTCATGATAACTCATAGCATGTTTACAATATGGGATTAGTATGATGGAGATGGAAAAATGGGATAATTCATGAATTTGAGAGTTTGAAAGGGAAGAACCAATTTATAATATTTGAAGTTTTTATTTAGTATATAGGTTATTTTCCTTATCTTACATTTGAGAAAATGAAATATAACATTCACAAATCCTTCAAATATGTTGAATGGAGGTACAATCATTGAATGAGTTTTTATTTAATACAATAGATCCCTTTTTGTCATTTGATAAATGCCACTAATCAATTGAGAACTATAGTTTTAAGTATTGTGGCAGTCACCAAAGTGACCCTATTATGATAATTTTATAGGTATTACTTGAAATTTAAGACCCTTAACACTATTTCTTGTATAAGGATAAAGCTTTAAATTTACGATCTTAAATTAGGAGAGATGGAGTTGGCCCAAAAGTTTGATTTCCACTCTAATAATTATAAAACAGAAAGGATAATTTGATATATGTACCTATTTGGGGATGCTTCCTATACCTAAAGGTTTAAAGCCTAGCGAATTGCATAAATATTATCACAACAACCCTATAGATGGATAGTTTGCGTCCACGAGCGATCTTATTGGCATGTTGTAGTCTCAATCTAAAGGAGGGAGTATTGTAATGATGTACTGGATTACTTACCAAATGTGTTTCATTTATATAACAAATCATTTTGGATTTTTGTTTTTGTGTGAGCTCAAACCATAAAAGTAAATTGAGCATTTTTGTCCGTTTTACATTTCAGCATTGACTCCTGCTACCTTAAATCGACATCTCTCAAATATATCAATTTTGAATGGATTGAATTTTATGGACTAGAAACAGGAACTTTTATTAACTTTGGGTTGCCTAAACTTGGACATTGAATTATTAGGATTGAAGCCCGCTAATTTTATCGAAAATAGTTCTAAAACTCAGAGGGCATATTATGAAAAATGGACCAAGGCCAATTATTTGAGTCTTACGATGATTAAAAGGTCCATTGCAGAAAGCATCCGTGATTTTATCTCGGATAATGAAAATACTAAGGCTTATCTTGAATTAATGGAACAGTAAGTCGGGAATAAAAGTAAGACACCCGTTTCGATTGATCAAATCGAGATGAAAGGTATTGTACCAAGTTGCTGCTTCTGCCGTAATAAAATGGATATCTCAAGAAAGGCTGCTTGAAGAGACAAAAATAGTTTGAATTTAAAGGTATAAATAATTATTTTGTTTGTTATGAAATAAATCTTTTAGATGTTTCTTCAAATACGTGGTGGATTGATTTCAGAGCCACTATTCATGTAGCAAATTCCATGCGTGGCTTTCACTCAAGCAACGGATCAAGTAATGACCAAAGAAACACTTTGATGGGGAGCCGGTTGGAGGCTTTGGTGAAAGCAGTGGGGACTTGCAAATTAATTCTTGATTCCGGATTCCAGTTAGATCTTAATGCCAACTTTTATGTTTTTACAGTAAGTAGAAATTTAATTTCTTTATCTAGACTTGATTTAGAAGGTTATATCTTCCCTTTTGGATAAAATGCTTTAAGTATTTAAAAGAATCAAGTTTTAATTGGTGGTGGTATTTTATGCGATGGTCTATATAAATTGAATTTGGATCTATGTTTTGGTAGTTCCTTACTTACCATGCATGTGAATACTTTTACGAATGTTGGTGTTAAGAGAAAATATTTTTATGAAAGTTTCTCAGATTTGTGTCATAAAAGACTTGGACACATCTTTCTTGAAAGGTTAAAGAGATTGGTAAATGACGAGGTATTGAAAGGTCTAAATTTTACTGATTTCGATACCTGTTTAAACTGAATAAAAGGCATGCATAATAAAAGCATCAATAAAAATAAGGCTACAAAATGTTTAAAATCACTTGAATTTATCCACATAGATACTAGTGTTTACTTCCCCACACCATATTATAGTGGTCAATAATACTTTATCACCTTTATTGGTGGTTTCGCTAGATATGGTTATGTCTATAGGTTATATGAAAAATCCGAATCTTTGAAACTTTTAAAAATTATAAGGTTGAAGTGGAAAATCTATTAGACAGTAAAATAAATGTTGTGAGATTTGATAGGGGTAGAGAGTATTATAGGAGATATGATGAAAAAAGTTAAAATCCTGTCTCATTTGCTAAATTATTGGAAAGTCATGATATCATATTGAATATACATTGTCTGGCTCTCCATAGGGCTGTCAATCCGGCCCTTTAGAGAGGGGGCCCGGCCCAACCCGGCCTGCAAAAGCCCTCAAAATGAGGGCTTATTTTTTTCATCTAAAGCCCGAGGGTAGGGTAGGGCTTTATTTTTTAAAGCCCATATCTAGAGGGTTGAGGTTAGGCTTGACTAATCAGGCCCGAGCGGGCCCGGCCCGGACCGGCACGCTGTTTATTAAATTTTAATATAAAATATAAAATATACACAAGCCTTTTGGGCCTGTCATATTTTTTGATAGAAGCCATGTCCATGCTACAGCCAAATCTTTTCTACTTTCCACTTTGTGAGAAATTATCAAAATACCCAGCCAACAGTCATAAAACAGTAACATTTGAGACGCATTTTGCATTGCATTGCCGGTCCTCAGCTCGGACAAAGGAGGATGGTTTGTATAAGGTTGGTTGGTGGTAGTGGCATAGGCTGTTGCATATAAAAGATTTATTTTCATTAAAGGAAAAAAAAATTCTCCTTTCTTTTGGCCCCGCCCTAGCCCTTGAGGGTTGGGTAAGGGCCTAAAAATTATAGGCCCACCGTAAAAGTTGAGGGCCTTTGCTCAGTTTGGCCCAGCCCGCACATGTGAAAGTAGGATAAGTGCTTATCTCAGCCCGCCCGGGCCCGACCCTTTGACAACCCTAGCTTTCCACATTTGAATGGTATGGCTGAAAGACGTAATAGAATGTTTATAGAAATGGTACAGAGTATATTAAGTAGTTCTACTTTACCTGACTCTATGTAGGGAGAAGTCCTAAAAATAGTTGCATATATCCGACCAACACCAAGTTAATGATCATGTAGAACATTGTACTCTTTTTCCTTCACTTTGGTTTTTATCCCACTGAGTTTTTCCTTTGCAAGGTTTTAATGAAGCAACTGTCATTGAATGGTGGTCATCCAAAGGGGAGTATTATAATGTATCATCGTAGGTGGATGCCCACATTGGGACTTACATGAGATAAGAGGATTATTTAGGGTTAAAATCTTTCCCTATTAGGTTGCTTGGGAAGGAAGGGATCTTATTCTATAAATAAGATCCTCTTCTCCCATTATGTACACATATCTCATTAATGAAAACCTCTCTCCCTCCTCTCTATTCTTTTTTTATCTCTGGTTCTCTTTTAATTTTCCAACAAAATGGGAATTTAGTTGAAGAGATATATATAAAACAATTAGAAGTATTTGAGAAAAAAGGCAAAAAAAATCTAATTTGTAGATCAAAGAAATCTATATATGGACTTAAACAAGCTTTAAGGCAATACTATATCAAGTTCAATGATATCATTACTTTCTTTGTGTTTAAAGAAAACATTGTTGATCAATGTATATACCTGAAGATCAGTGTGAGTAAGTTTATTATTTTAGTTATATATGTAGATGACATTCCACTTGCTAGTAGTGATCTAGGTGTTAGGTTCATGAATTTGCACATTTATGCATCATCTTGGGGTGGATTAGAAACTTTATTAGGTTAAATGCATCATTATTCATTCAATTTCATTATTTTATACATTTTCACTTAGAAATAGGAATTTGCACAATTTTTATATATTTTATGCATTAATTAAGAATGTTTGCGATTTTTTTCCGAAGAGTCTCTATTGGAATAAAATTTTGTCTGGATGGGTCCCACTTTAATGTGTGCTATTCAATTTTTTTTTTAAGTTGAATTAGAATATGCAGGAAATGAAATTTGTAGGATCCACAGAATCCTAAGAATAATTTGGGTCCCACTGTTTGAAGATCCACACACTTAGAGTTCATCTGCCTGTGGACCCCACATGAAGATCAGCTAAGGCTTCCAAAAGCTCTTTATCTTATCCTATTGTGCTAAGTAATATTTTATTGACTTGGCTAATGTAACACTCCGACCCAGCTTGACCCCGTTTAGCGGTCAGTTAATCTTGTTTTCGTTGTTAATCGTGTTTTGTTTGTGTTTTGTTTTCGTTACGGGTCATGGATAGGTAGTTGGGTTGAGTTTGACCTGGATTAAGTAGACCAAGCCCTTTTTCGTAATTTTAGCTTTTCTTAGACATGGTCATTTTTGCATCATCTTGATGTCAACACATGTCTTTCGTTGAGCTCGTTAACTTTCGTAACTACGTCATTTGCAACCGAGGTCGTGTGATTCGATTGGACCTTGATTTGACTCAAACTGAAAATAGATGTATGACTTGGGCTTCTTCACAAATTGGACAACCCATTTGAGTATATAAACTTCAACCATCGATCAATTCAAGTTCCTTCTCTCGTTTTCTCTCATTTCCTGCATTGCACGTGGAGTCTCTCCGTCCTTCACTTGAATTCCTCTCCTCCATCGATCAAGCTCGTGGTTCCTTGCATGTGAGGTGAGTGGGACTTTCTCCCATCTCTCTCTCATCTCTTTTCTCTCTATCTCTTCTCCTTCTTGTTTCTTGCATGGTGTGTCTGTGTGTTTTGGATCTCCTTCCAATTCTCATGCATGCATGTGGTTTGATTTGGTTTAGGTTGTGTTTGGGCTTGAGGGCTCCCATTGTACAATTGATTTCCAAATTGAGGCAAGTATAACCATAGTTGTGAGAACCCATGTTGGTATGCTTTGATTTTGGTTAGCTCACATTAATGTTTATGGAAAACATGTGTTTACAGCCCATTGATACTCATTTGATTTCTACTTGGTCTATCTCCCTTGATAAATTGAAATTTGGATGCTTCCCAGACATTCTGTACAGGTTTCAGGAAATTGAATTCGTGCAGGTACGGCTAAGCCGTATAGCACCTACGGCTCACAGTCCAGAGAGGAGAAAAACCCAGTTTTCCTCTACGGCTAGGGCACGGCTAAGCCGTGGAATGCCCTACGGCTAAGCCGAAGCTCAGCCGTGGCCAAGCCGTAGAACAATACAGGGTGCAATTTCTGAAATAACTGAGAGTCAGCAAATGACAGACCTTCTACGGTTCAGATACGGCCAAGCCGTAGACCACACACGGCTAAGCCGTAGCACACACACGGCTAAGCCGTAACCACACATGAAGAATAAGGCTAGGTGTAAAGATAAGACCTATATGACCTTCATGATAGAATGTAGAGAACCTAGACTTGCCCAACGGAATGTGATACTACGCGTGAATGATCTCGAGGGCTGCGAATCATTCATGTTCGTTATCCGGATGTTAAGCACCTCCCCATGGGTGTTGGTTTAAGGGACTTCGTGCACCGCCCGATTCAAGGCAACACTAGACAACGGTGCATCGAATAACTTAAAACTACATCATCATGCACGGTTAGAAACACCGGATAACTAGATTAGAATTGGTTTGTAAAGCAAGATGTTTCGATTTCACATGAATTGTTGCATAACATATTGCATTCGATCATTGATCTCAACACTCTACATGATTACGTAGGTTTCGTTACTTTCACATTTTGGTTTGTTTACCCTGAGTATGCATGTATGATATGTTCCCTCACAGATCTGCACGTATGATATGTTATCACGATCTACTCAGGATTTTCATGATTGACTCTGTATGGTCAGGCTCTACTTAGCCTCAGCCTTAGGATCCCGACGGGGTGAATTTGGTATAGTTTATAAGGACCTGCTGCAGTATGGATTTTGTCTTGGGGAACCGGACCCCAGGAAACCGAGACCCATTGTACCCTGGCCCGGACAATGGTGTTCTTTGCATGTTATAAGATCCCTCTTTTGGGAGCATATGGTAATGTAGTAGCCACTAGTCATGTACACAGCACGTATTCATTGATTCACATGGCATATTTCCTTCTTGCATGACAGCCTAGTATACGAAAATGCTTTCTTTAATCACATGATGTTCTTTATTCTGTTAGATACAGCGTGTGTTAACTTGCTATGGTTTATACTTTGCTGAATCTTCGTATTCACAGTTGTTTTTGGTGTTGCAGGCCCAGATCCCCCTGCCGAACCCTCGCCGGTCGGCCAGGCTCCAGATGAGACCCCCGGGGCCCCATCAGGTCTAGAGGAGTGGATGTGATCACTCCGCAGGAGAGCGCTCATGGCATGCATATCTTTGGAGTCTTGTTCTTATTATTTTGTTTTGGGGATTTCAAACTTGTATTCGGCATGACATGTCAGATTGTATATATTCTTTTGTTCTTTTTGTAAAACTTTCATATGTTCACATGTAATTACATCAGTCCTTTCTTCGTATTCTCTTCTTGCTTGTTAGTTTTATGTTTCTGATATTTACAGCTTCCGCGTACTTGCTTGGCACGTGTGAATGTTCCCTTGTGCGTGTGCATTTAGACTCGGTCTACGTGTGCAGGCACGGGAGTACGTGTGTCATTAGGTTTGGCTTTTGCTAACCCCCGAACCCTGGGCTCGGGTTGTGACATACGTATTGTATGGTATCAGAGCATTCCTTGCTCATTCCTTGTTCTAGATGATAAGCATGTAGGCATGTAGGATCGTGGTGAGGATACGATTACTTTTTGTGATCTTTCTGGATTTTGGGGCTTGTTGGGCGCTATTGTTTTGTGTTTGTGTCTGACTCTTTCCATTTTACAGGATGGCATCAGGTTCGGGTTCTCAACAGAACGCCGGAAATAACGAGAGCGGATCTGCACCATCACCGCAGACACCGAATACAGATGAACGCATTCTTATGCTATTCCAGTCCCTTCAGGCACAATCGCAATCGATGCAGAACTTGCAAGCTCAAGTGACAACGATGTTAGACCGACAAAGTCAAGCCCCAGTTCAGTCTCATGTAGACCAGCAGGTGATCTTACAGCCTCGAGAGAGTGACCCGAATGCCCTCTATGGGAAATTTCGCAAGCGAGGAGCTATTGAGTTCTATGGGACCGAAGAGCCATTGAAGGCGGAACACTGGTTAGAACAGACGGAGGATGTCTTTGAGACCGTCGTGTGCACGAACCGGCAGAAGGTCGGACTAGCAACTTCTATGTTTAGGGACGTCGCAAAGACTTGGTGGAAGAGCGTGAAAGACTCATACAGAGACATTCCTAGTGCTACGGTGTGGGAGATGTTCAAGCAACAGTTCAGGAGGAAGTTCATCCCGGCTCATGTGTTTCGAGCCAAGGAGGTTGAGTTCCTAGCTCTCCGTCAGCAGCAGATGACAGTAGCAGAATACGTGAACAAGTTTATGCAGTTGTCGCATTTTGCTCCGGACATGATCAGTACCGAAGAGAGAAAGGTGAACAGGTTTGTTGAAGGTTTGCATCCCCGGTACATGCACCACGTGACAGCGTTTCAGCGTCCGGCTACGTTCGACGATGCAGTGGACAGGGCCTATTCTGCCGAGGCCATCCACCAAGCTGCGAGAGCCGTCGAACCCAAGCGACAGCCGCCTTTCAGTGCACGAAGACAAGTACAGAAGAAGACCAAAGGCCAGCAGAGTACTTCTAGTTCTACTGGAGTGACTTGTGGATATTGTGGCAAGAGCCACACGACTGAGGCTTGTTGGAGGAAGGCCGGTGCTTGTTTTATTTGTGGTTCGAGGGAGCATATGATCGCCAATTGTCCTCGACATAGAGCCTCCGGAGCAGCTCCATCTGGTCCTACTTCCGGTGCAGTCTCTAGCAGACCCAGTGCACTTACAGCTCCGAGCAAGCCACAGTCAGCTCGTCCAGGCTCGAGACAGCCTCGCCAGACAGCCCGTGCGTACGCTGCTACCCATGAGAGTGCCGAGGATCCACAGGTGGTTGAAGGTACTGTTTTGATTTTGCGCGTTGAGGCTTTAGCTTTGTTCGATTCGGGGTCTACACGGTCTTATGTAGCACCTCGTTTTGCCGAGCGGTTACCTCAGCCGTCTAAGCCGTTGCCATATGTGTTGGTTGTATCCACCCCAGTTGGCAAGCGAGTGGAGTGTAGTATGTACTACCCCCATTGCGACGTGCAGATTGCAGGTCATCAGTTACCTGTTGATTTGATCCTGTTGTCGATGCTGGACTTCGACGTGATCCTTGGTATGGATTGGCTCGCTCGATATCGTGCCTGTGTTAACTGTTACAACAGGACGATTTTCTTCGATTTAGGCAAGGGCTTTCGTTTCGAGGGCAGTCAGCAGAGATGCCCCAGGCGTGTGATCTCGGCGTGTAAGGCAGATCGCTTGATCCGCCGAGGGTGTGAAGGCTTCATTGCCTTTGTCTCAGCGAAGAAGGAGACGAAGCAGCTAGACGAGATCCAGGTGGTCTGTGACTTTCCCGATATCTTCCCAGACGATGTGCCAGGCTTACCCCCGGTTCGAGATGTGGAGTTCGCCATCGAGCTTGTTCCCGGCACGGCACCGATCAGCAAGGCTCCGTATCACATGGCCCCAGCAGAGTTGTCTGAGTTGAAGAAGCAGTTACAGGAGCTTTTGGATAAGGGTTTCATTCGCCCGAGTGTTTCACCTTGGGGAGCACCAGTCTTGTTTGTCAAGAAGAAGGATGGTACCTTTCGGATGTGCATAGACTATCGGCAGCTGAACAAAGTGACGATCAAGAACAAGTACCCCCTACCCAGGATTGATGAGCTGTTTGATCAACTTCAGGGTGCAGCCTATTTTTCGAAGATTGATTTGAGATCTGGATATCACCAGTTGAGAGTCAAAGAAGATGACATTCCTAAGACTGCCTTCAGGACTCGTTATGGACATTATGAATTCCTCGTGATGCCTTTTGGACTAACCAACGCACCTGCAGCTTTTATGGCATTGATGAATCAGATCTTTGCTCCTTTCTTGGACCAGTTCGTAGTTGTGTTTATTGATGATATACTGATCTATTCTAAGTCAGCAGGGAAGCATAAGGAGCATTTGAGAAAAGCCTTGTCGTTGTTGAGAGAACATCGATTGTTTGCTAAGTTGTCGAAGTGTGATTTTTGGCTTGAGCAGGTGGCATTTTTAGGTCATATCATTTCACGAGAGGGATTGGCAGTTGATCCATCTAAAGTAGAGGCAGTAGTGAATTGGCCTAGCCCCAAGACAGTGACAGAGGTTCGCAGTTTTCTTGGTCTAGCAGGTTACTATCGTCGATTTGTCCAGGACTTTGCTAAGATCTCTTCTCCTTTGACGAAGTTGACCAGGAAGAGTGTACCATTCGATTGGACTGAGGAGTGTGAAGCTCGTTTCAGGGTTTTGAAAGAGAAGTTGACTACGGTCCCAGTGTTAGCCTTGCCAGATGGTAGTGAAGGGTTCGTGGTTTATTCAGACGCTTCTCGAGTTGGCCTAGGCTGTGTGTTGATGCAGCATGGGAAGGTGATTGCATATGGATCAAGGCAGTTGCGAGAACATGAGAAGAATTACGCCACCCATGATTTGGAATTGGCAGCCATCGTGTTTGCGTTGAAGCTGTGGAGACATTATCTGTATGGTGTGCAGTTTGAGGTTCGTTCTGACCACCACAGTTTGTAGTATTTATTCACACAGCAGGAGCTGAACATGAGACAGCGGAGATGGCTTGAGCTTATTAAGGATTATGACTTCCCGATCAAATATCAGCCAGGCAAGGGGAATGTGGTGGCAGATGCGCTCAGCAGGAAAGCAGAGTCAGTGCAGCTTTTGAGCAGTTTCCTCTTAGAGTTCCATGGTCTCCCTGTTGAAGTTAAACTAGTGGATGAGTGCGTGACTTTGGCTAGTACGCTAGTGTTTCAGCCTGAGATGATTCAGCAGATTAAAGACAGGCAATTTGAAGATCTAACCTTGAAGCGCATTCGAGACCACATTGGAGACGACCCGATTTCAGACTCGAGGATGGTGTACTCTATTTTCGGAGTAGGTTGTGCGTGCCAGCAGTTGATGATTTCAAGGAGAAACTGATGAACGAAGCGCATTACGCTCGCTACGCGATGCATCCAGGCAGCACGAAGATGTTTCGGAATCTCAAAGATCGCTTCTGGTGGAACAATATGAAGAGAGAAGTAACAGGATTTGTTGCTCGCTGTTTGACTTGTCAGAAGGTGAAGGCAGATCATCAGAGACCGCCAGGCTCGTTGCATCCTTTGCACATACCGCAGTGGAAGTGGGAAAACATCACCATGGACTTCGTTTCCGGATTACCGCCGACGAGCAGGAAGAGCAAAGCCATTTGGGTGATTGTAGATCGATTGACGAAGTCAGCCCATTTCATTCCTTTCCGGAAGGGTATGACGTTTTCAGAGATGGCTAGGAAGTTCGTGGATGAGATCGTCAGGCTCCATGGTACCCCCGTGTCGATTGTATCCGATCGTGACAGCCATTTTGTTTCCTCTTTCTGGAGAGCATTCCAAGAGGCTTTGGGTACGAAGTTGAGTTTCAGCACGGCATACCACCCACAGACAGATGGACAATCAGAGCGGACGATTCAGACTTTGGAGGATATGTTGCGAGCCAGCGTGTTGAGTTACGAGAAAGAATGGGATCTTCATCTATCGTTGTGCGAGTTCGCCTACAACAACAGTTTCCACGAGAGCATTGGGATGGCACCATATGAAGCATTGTACGGGAAGAAGTGTAGAAGTCCGGTTTGTTGGGAAGAAGTTGGAACTCGAAGTTTTCACGGACCGACGATCATTGCCGAGACTACGGAGAAGGTACAGAAAGCAATTGAGAACTTGAAAGTTGCTCGATCGAGACAGAAGAGTTATGCAGACACCCGCAGACGACCCTTAGAGTTTCAGGTTGGCGAGTGGGTTTTTCTGAAGGTCTCACCGATGAAGGGTACGATCCGTTTCGGCCAGAAAGGCAAGCTAGCTCCACGCTATGTTGGACCGTTCGAGATCAAGAGTCGGATTGGTGATTTAGCCTATCGATTAGAGCTTCCCGAGATGTTTGCAGGAGTGCACAACGTTTTCCACGTTTCGATGCTTCGGAAATATGTTCACGATCCCTCCCATGTCATTCGCTATGATGAGATTCAGATTCAGCCGAGTGCTGCATACGTTGAGCGACCGCTCCGTATCGTGGGGACCCGAGAGCAGATACTTCGCACCAGGACAATTCGATGGGTCAAAGTGCTTTGGGAGCATCACAGTCCCGATGAGGCTACTTGGGAGTTAGAAGAGCAGATGGCACGTCAGTATCCCGATTTATTTTCTCAGGTATGAGTGAGTTAGTGTGCATTCCGAGGACGGAATGATTCTCAAGTAGGGGAGGATGTAACACTCCGACCCAGCTTGACCCCGTTTAGCGGTCAGTTAATCTTGTTTTCGTTGTTAATCGTGTTTTGTTTGTGTTTTGTTTTCGTTACGGGTCATGGATAGGTAGTTGGGTTGAGTTTGACCTGGATTAAGTAGACCAAGCCCTTTTTCGTAATTTTGGCTTTTCTTAGACATGGTCATTTTTGCATCATCTTGATGTCAACACGTGTCTTTCGTTGAGCTCATTAACTTTCGTAACTACGTCATTTGCAACCGAGGTCGTGTGATTCGATTGGACCTTGATTTGACTCAAACTGAAAATAGATGTATGACTTGGGCTTCTTCACAAATTTGACAACCCATTTGAGTATATAAACTTCAACCATCGATCAATTCAAGTTCCTTCTCTCGTTTTCTCTCATTTCCTGCATTGCACGTGGAGTCTCTCCGTCCTTCACTTGAATTCCTCTCCTCCATCGATCAAGCTCGTGGTTCCTTGCATGTGAGGTGAGTGGGACTTTCTCCCATCTCTCTCTCATCTCTTTTCTCTCTATCTCTTCTCCTTCTTGTTTCTTGCATGGTGTGTCTGTGTGTTTTGGATCTCCTTCCAATTCTCATGCATGCATGTGGTTTGATTTGGTTTAGGTTGTGTTTGGGCTTGAGGGCTCCCATTGTACAATTGATTTCCAAATTGAGGCAAGTATAACCATAGTTGTGAGAACCCATGTTGGTATGCTTTGATTTTGGTTAGCTCACATTAATGTTTATGGAAAACATGTGTTTACAGCCCATTGATACTCATTTGATTTCTACTTGGTCTATCTCCCTTGATAAATTGAAATTTGGATGCTTCCCAGACATTCTGTACAGGTTTCAGGAAATTGAATTCGTGCAGGTACGGCTAAGCCGTATAGCACCTACGGCTCACAGTCCAGAGAGGAGAAAAACCCAGTTTTCCTCTACGGCTAGGGCACGGCTAAGCCGTGGAATGCCCTACGGCTAAGCCGAAGCTCAGCCGTGGCCAAGCCGTAGAACAATACAGGGTGCAATTTCTGAAATAACTGAGAGTCAGCAAATGACAGACCTTCTACGGTTCAGATACGGCCAAGCCGTAGACCACACACGGCTAAGCCGTAGCACACACACGGCTAAGCCGTAACCACACATGAAGAATAAGGCTAGGTGTAAAGATAAGACCTATATGACCTTCATGATAGAATGTAGAGAACCTAGACTTGCCCAACGGAATGTGATACTACGCGTGAATGATCTCGAGGGCTGCGAATCATTCATGTTCGTTATCCGGATGTTAAGCACCTCCCCATGGGTGTTGGTTTAAGGGACTTCGTGCACCGCCCGATTCAAGGCAACACTAGACAACGGTGCATCGAATAACTTAAAACTACATCATCATGCACGGTTAGAAACACCGGATAACTAGATTAGAATTGGTTTGTAAAGCAAGATGTTTCGATTTCACATGAATTGTTGCATAACATATTGCATTCGATCATTGATCTCAACACTCTACATGATTACGTAGGTTTCGTTACTTTCACATTTTGGTTTGTTTACCCTGAGTATGCATGTATGATATGTTCCCTCACAGATCTGCACGTATGATATGTTATCACGATCTACTCAGGATTTTCATGATTGACTCTGTATGGTCAGGCTCTACTTAGCCTCAGCCTTAGGATCCCGACGGGGTGAATTTGGTATAGTTTATAAGGACCTGCTGCAGTATGGATTTTGTCTTGGGGAACCGGACCCCAGGAAACCGAGACCCATTGTACCCTGGCCCGGACAATGGTGTTCTTTGCATGTTATAAGATCCCTCTTTTGGGAGCATATGGTAATGTAGTAGCCACTAGTCATGTACACAGCACGTATTCATTGATTCACATGGCATATTTCCTTCTTGCATGACAGCCTAGTATACGAAAATGCTTTCTTTAATCACATGATGTTCTTTATTCTGTTAGATACAGCGTGTGTTAACTTGCTATGGTTTATACTTTGCTGAATCTTCGTATTCACAGTTGTTTTTGGTGTTGCAGGCCCAGATCCCCCTGCCGAACCCTCGCCGGTCGGCCAGGCTCCAGATGAGACCCCCGGGGCCCCATCAGGTCTAGAGGAGTGGATGTGATCACTCCGCAGGAGAGCGCTCATGGCATGCATATTTTTGGAGTCTTGTTCTTATTATTTTGTTTTGGGGATTTCAAACTTGTATTCGGCATGACATGTCAGATTGTATATATTCTTTTGTTCTTTTTGTAAAACTTTCATATGTTCACATGTAATTACATCAGTCCTTTCTTCGTATTCTCTTCTTGCTTGTTAGTTTTATGTTTCTGATATTTACAGCTTCCGCGTACTTGCTTGGCACGTGTGAATGTTCCCTTGTGCGTGTGCATTTAGACTCGATCTACGTGTGCAGGCACGGGAGTACGTGTGTTATTAGGTTTGGCTTTTGCTAACCCCCGAACCCTGGGCTCGGGTTGTGACAGCTAACAAGTCACAACATATAGATAGAGTTTATTGAAAATTAGAATTCAAATTTATTTTCATTGTTCTCAGGATAACCTATCTTAAAATGGCTATAACTCTCAATTTGGACATCAAATCAATACAAATGACCCACCATTGGAAAGATCTTTAGACTAGATGTTTGTGCAGCACAAGATTACATAAATCGGAGCTAAAATGAGAATTTATAGGCTTGGAAAGTTTCAATTACATATTTAGGAGGGATTACAATTACATTTACACTATTTAAGTATAACTGCTACACATCTCTTTGTAAAACTTATATGAAGATCAAACAAGAATTTTAAAAGCTTCCACCTCATCTTATCTCAAAGATTTCTCTTATCAAATAAATCCAATCAACAAGCAGCATATTTTATTGCTTAATCCACTGAGAAGACATCTAGCCGAGGGAGCCAGAAACCCATAAAAGGAGGCCACCATGAGAGACTCCTCCTCATTCCCACCTAGATCTGGAAGTCCCAGATTTCTCTCTTCTTCTCTTTTCCACCTCTCTTCCTTCCATTAACTTCTAATTTTATTTTAAGGTATTCTAGAGCCTTGTTCCAAAAAATGGGATCTAGACGAGAGATTTTTGATAGATTATTGTATAAGGAAAAGATATCAATGAAGTTATTTTTGAGGTTTTTTGCAATGGTGGCTGAGTTTCTGATTGGAGTACATAAATAAAACTAAGTGAATTTTTGTTCTAATTTATGTGATTATTCCTCTTTGCTTTTTTGTCTAATGAATGTTTTATTAGAATAATAGATCTATCTTTATGCCAAAGGCAAACATCTGATTTATATTCGTAATGAATAAATGTTAATTATTTATACTTACTTTGATAGATTATGCTTAGATATGTAGTTATCTTTGATGGTTTATACTTAGTCTGATCGATGATGCTGAGGATTTCATTCTTTTATGAGGTGAAGGAGGTATTGGGTATTAATTTTAGTTTTCTTAATTGAAAATTGGTTTTTGCATTATTTAAATCATCCAGATCAGATTAAGTAATAACTAAGATAAAAAAGGTAAATTAACTTCATAAATTAGGTTTTTGAACAACTTAGTGGATTTTGGTTGCTCTTATTTGTTTTCTTTTAATCATTGTTATTAATTTTAGAAATTTATTTAATTTCTAATTTGCATACTACAGATCTCATTTATTATTATTTTCCTTTTGAAAAAAATTTAAAATTTTAATTAAAAAGTTAAAAAATGCTCCATGTGGGATCGACCTATATTTACCACTATCTTAACAAGATAACTGTGCACTTGCAGTTTTAAGTAGATTTCACATTACTAGGCTTGTTGTAATACTTCACAAAAAACTTTGAAATGAAAGATATGGACGAAGCTTCCTTTTGTATTTAGAATCGTGATTTTTATGGACAGGTCTCGAGGTATATTTGGACTATCACAGAAGGCCTACATCAATAGAGTTCTTGAAAGATTCAATATGTAGAATTATTCTTGAGGAAAAGCACTTACATCAAAAGGTAATCCATTCTCCTAAGATCAATGTCCTAGAAAAAACATCAAGAGAAAACAGATGGAGGACATTCCATATGCTTCTGTTGTAAGAAGTCTTTTGTATGCTTAGACTTATACCTATTCAGACATCAATTTTGCAGTTAGCATATTAGGAAGGTATTAGTCTAACCCTAGTATAGCACACTGGAAGGCAGTAAAGAAGGTCGTGCGCTATTTATAAAAGACTAAATAACATATGCTCACTCATAAAATATATGATCACTTGGAAGTGATTGGATATTCAAATTAAGATTTTGCTAGATGCCTCAACACAAGGAGATTTACATCAAGATACATTTTTCTCCTTGTTGGTGAGGCTATTTTGTGGGAAAGCATTAAACATACCACAACTGCTTCTTTCACATTTCAAGTAGAATTTGTGGCATGCTTTGAGGCCACTTATCAAGCTAAATGGTTGCAAAATTTTATTTCAAGGCTTTAGATCATGGACTCAATTTCTAAGCCGCTGACAAATTAGTGTGATAAGAGTTTTTCCCTTCTCTAACAACGACAAGAATTCCAACTTTGCGAGACATTTTCAAATAAAATATCTTGCCGTTAAAGAGAAGTTTCGGAATAGTTTAGTGTCTATACAACAATAAGTATAAGGCTTATAATTGCAAATTCTATAACCAAAGCATTACCTGTAGAGGTCTGTAATGGTCATGTCAAAGAAATAGGTCTCATCATGTTATCATAATGTATGTGGTCAAAAGGATTTATGCTGATTTATTATACATTTTTAGTTGATCAATTTTCATAATTTTGTCATGTTCTCTTGCTTATTTTTGTGTGCACAATTAATTAATTATTGAAAAGCAAGATAAATTCCATTTAGACCAATAAATAGGAATTTTAGTCTACTTCTATTCTTTTCTTTGCTTTCTGACTTGATCAAATGAGATTGCTAATGTTGTGATATATGGAAGGAATTATATCGCATAATTGATGTTTGACCGCTATGATCAGTATTAATGGTTTCATTTAATTACAGTATATAAGAATTAGCATAAACATAATTGATTGGGCTACTTTTTCAAATGAATGGCTAGTCATTAGGATTTTTAAATTTAGTTAAATCCAAATTGAGTCAATTTTTTTTCTTTTGAAACTAGTTTTCAAAAAATATATATAATAATAAAAGGTGAATTGCATTTATATGGTTGTTATGACCAAGTAAGAGATCACATATATGTGGTCATTCTGGCTCAAACGGAGATTGTTAGACATGAGTGGTCCTCATGACCACATCTAATAATGGTTGGGCACCACGTATTGAGTCTACTAACTTAATTTGCTTTCTCCTTTTGGTTTGATTTTAATAAATTTATCTTGGATTCACTTTTAGGAAGCTTCAATCTATTAGGATTTTTGTTTGGCTAATTTTTGATGAAATTAAGGAAACTTACCTTTAATAGATTTCTTTGATGAGAAGAAATTTCTATAGACTTTATCTATAAATGTGGTTTTTCGGTCATCTCTTTTAACGTATGTTTGTAACCTATGTTATTTGCAAAGCACCCATCTACTCTCACGTATATTGGAGTGCGTACTAAGGCAGATATGCGAAAGGAGATTTGCTCATCATTAATATCATGGCGCAAGGTATACTTTTAATATTTCAGATTATCCATTGTTTTATGTATGAGTTTAGATCCATAGATTTTGTTACAAACTATATATAAGGTTTAACAGTTATTGTATATAGTGGATGGTGCTATTCTCTTCTCTCTGAGCAAGATTGCATCATAGGTATCCTTTGGAACCCAAATGGATACCTTGTATATGCAAATCATAGAAACATCACAAGCTATTATCAAGAAGTTATCTCCCTGTTGGAATGCATTCCGTTGCATGTTACTGAAATTTCCTTAGAGGTTGAGACCAGGTTGGCTCCGGCGTTGAAAGACCCATCCTCATTGCCCTTACGTCAACGTTTTGCATGTTGATGTATGGCTAGATGTCTTCAGCACTTCACTTTAGTCCATTATTCACTTCCTACTCAAAGTGCATACAGAGTTTCATGTATACTTCCTTTTTTTTTTTTTTTTTTTTTTTGGAAGAGCCCGGGTTGTGGGTAGTGAGTATGCGAGATGAGTCATCAGCTTGTTTATGGCCCATAGTAGTTCATATGCTGATTTTTTTTTAAGAGTAAGTTAGGTCTTTAAATTAATGAGAATATGGTACATAAAGGAGCCTATATCAAAAAGAAGATAGGAACTCCAGTAAGGTATACGGCACAAATGAAAAAAAAAGCCCACAAGTCAAGCATCAAGCAAACGTACAAGCAATCAAAGCCTATAACTTGAGCATCAAGCATATAAAGACCGAAATAAAAGCTCTAACTCCAATGTTAGTAAGTTGTCATTGTCATTCTTGGCATGACTAATCTTACAAATGAAATGAACAGCTCACAGATGTAAGCTTGAATATTGAACTTGAGTGATACGTTGAAATAAATAGTTTGCCAACCAGTATTTCGTATGATGAATTACCTTCTTGCATATGTGTATATATTGTAATTTATGAATAAAAAGGATCATTTACCTTTCAAAAAAAACCATCCATTTTCTAATATTTGTCTTGGAACAATATGAATTTAGATAATTCCTGCAAAGTAATTTACACAGGAAATGAACTTTGAAAGTAATAATTTTACCCTTAAAACACTATGATACCTTGAGACTATAGGATATAGCACAAAATCCTGTGGGAATTATTTAAATTTTGACAATGTGGGAGCAATTATTAGTTATAGGGACAATTATACGGTCACTATCTGCGGGTCAAGTTTATAATGATAGATGTATAATCAAATTATCATCCTAACCACTTAATTAAAAGCCCATAAATTTTTACTGGTGAAACAAATTCACTTTCAGATTCGGATGGGTGATAAACTTAGTGGGTCTTGTCCTTTTTATGGTGCACTCGGTGGATCAGACCCATCTACATCCAAAACGTCTTCCTATTTATATGGCACCAATTCAAAACGGCCCCAACCATTTCCCATCCACATTCCAAGCTATGGCCATGATGGCAACTGTCTCTCCCGCCTCTTCCACAATCTCCTTCTCTCCCACCCGCCAAATCCCCAAACCCCACCACGCACATCGTAAAACCCTACCCCCCTTCTCCGTCCGCTCCTCCTCCCCAGCCCCATCTCTCGTCGCCAAGGACGAGCTCCTCTCCCTCATCTCCGACCAGCAAAGAGGCCTCAAAACGGAGGGGAATCCCTCCAAGCGTTCCAAAATCATCGAAGCCATCGAAGCCCTCTCCATTGTCGGAAAGGACACCACCACCACCGATTCCTCCCTCTCTGCTACCTGGCGGATGCTGTGGACCACTGAGAAAGAGCAGCTCTTCATCATCAAGAACGCCCCCGTCTTTGGTACCCAGGCTGGGGATGTTTTGCAGGTGATTGATGTTGATGAAGCCACTCTCAACAATGTAATCACCTTCCCGCCTTCTGGGGTTTTCTTTGTAAGGTCTTCCATTGAGATTGCTTCACCCCAGAGAGTGAATTTCAGGTAAGGGTGCTCTAATTACATGTTTTTTTTGTTCTTTGTTGTTTTGGGTTTGATTTGTTTTGAAGGAATTGAACTTGTTTATTGCAGATTTACGAGCGCAGTCTTAAGAGGGAAGAATTGGGAGATTCCATTGCCACCTTTTGGACAGGGCTGGTAATCTAATCTTATCTCTCTCTCTCTCTCTCTATCTAGTATACGTATTTATGCTGATTAGCTTTCTTAAACTTGAACTTGAGTTAAATTTTTATTAAAGGGCACTTGTTTGTGTGAAATGGAGTACATAAGAGTTCATGGTTAAAAAGGGTTGCAACTGGGAAAAAAAATGTGGAGGGGGTGAAGGATATAAGGTGGAGACAAAGGTGCAACCTGGATCATCACATTTGATTATCCAGTTTTAACCACTTTTAGGGCATGTTTGCTTGAATTAGAATAAATAGGGTGGTTAAAAATGAAGATTAGTGGTGGATTTCCAAAAATGGACATCGAATGCCCTTTTCTTTAAGGGGAAGAGAATCGAAAGAAGATGCTATTCGATGCACATTTTTGGAAATTCAACTTTGAGCTTCACTTTTAACCACCCTATGTATTCAATTCCTATATATTTTAATGCAAACAAATGGAGCCTTAAGGGATACAATTCTCAGATTTCCTATGAATTCGATACGGTGCAAACTAATGGGCCCCCCAGTGGAAGACTGTGGAATTTGAATTAGGCCATTTGATATTGATTTCTAGTATGGAGAAGTAAATTGAAGAAATATCCTTTTGCCCTTCAAGTTCAGCTTGGAATATTTGCAAAATAACTTTCTCCTGCATTTCTACAATTATATGTATAAAGCTGTGTTTCCAGAAGCTAGATTCCATGCATTAGCTTCAAGGAATGTTAGAAGGAAGCACATTCTTCCATCATTCAATCTGATATAGAGAGCTTGACATCAGTTATTGGAAGAGTGATGATAAGAGGTTTATCAAATAATCAGGTTATTTTGATTAGATACTTGCATTCATGATTCAAGTAAAAACTTACAATATGAAGCTTTCACAGTTTGTTGATATTCCAATAGATTCATGACAACCCATTTCATTGAATTTTCTTTCCTAGGGCCCTCTTTGGTATTGGCCCATTAGAATACTGATTCATGGCTTGTAGCATCAGTTGCTTTCTTTTTTTGCTGAGAAGGATAAAATAACTTAAAAAGCCGGAGAGGCACCGAAAGAAAAACAGGAAATAGAAGGGAAGAGAGGGTCTAAGGCGAGAAGGCCTTCGGAGCCAAAGACTCCAGAGAAAACAGAAACAAATACATGACCAGAAGATAACATAAGGAAACAACAAAAAGGAGGACGCTGGCCGAAAGCAGAGAAGGCGGCAGCAGCAGCAAAACACTGATTCGGAGCGGGGGACTAATCAACCTTGGGCGCGGTGAATCCTGTGGTCTGTTGCATGAGAAGCTTGATTGTTTGAGGTAGACGTCTACGATTGACTTTCCATGTGGTCATAAAAGGATCTGGTGTAGAGAGTGTCCTGATGTTGCTCAAACTACAGTTGATTGTGGAACTGTTGAGGGAGGGATGTTCCGAAGGTCTGGACAAGACGGGGATCATACTTGGAGAGCACATCTGCAAGTCCGTTTGCTGACCTCTTGTAGTAATTAATGTCCCATGAATGAAGGCAAAGAAGAAGCTTTCCTATTTTCCTCCAAAGAGGCATCAAGGTCCAGGCGAAATTCTCTTTTTCTCGGATGTTGGTGACCATGGTGAGACAGTCACTCTCAAGTTGGATGGCAGAGATTTGCATAGCCTTGCAGAGCTTTGTAGAGGGCGAGCAACTCCGTCTCTTTGCTTGCGAAGCTGTAGCTTGACCTGCAAAGGCAACTATCAGATGGCCAAAACAGTCCCTGATGATGCCTCCCAGCCCCGCCATACCAATAGAGGGGATGAAAGAGCCATCGAAATTCAACTTGAGCCATCTTGGGTGGGGGAGCTATCCATCTATCTGGTTGTAATCCCACTGTAGAACCTGGACCTGTGTAAAGGTGAGTTAGATTCCATTCCAAGTAGACCTAATGGCTTGGGCTTTGATTTAATTAGGGTTGGGCTGGGTTGATTGGAAGGTGAGTCTATTCTTGGTTTTCTACACATACCAGTTGATGACTATACCCAAACGCATTTTCTGGGGGGACTTGTCCCGGGTTAACCAATTCATGAGGGTAGAAGAGAGAAGGGAGGGGGGCGCGGTGTTGATAAGGTTTCAAACAACTCTTATGAAGGGATAATGTCACAGAAGGTGGTCAATGGTTTCCAGGGCAATATGACAAAGGGGGCAGTTGGGGTTAAGGCCTGGGGTGAACTTGGCAAGTTTTTGGCGAGTAGGTATTTTGCCATGAAGGTAGCGCCAGAGGAAAAAGATCTTTTTTTTTTTTTCTTGTGTTGTGTGTTGGGGGGGGGGGGGGGAGGGTGCGGGTTTGGCTTTGCCACAGTTTCTTCCAAGGGAACTGGGGCCCTAGAGGCGTGCCTTGAAGGTCTCTAGCTATGGCTTTGATGGAACATTTCCCTGCCGGCTAAGAGTTCTAGCAGTGGAGGTCAAGATCACAGAGGGGGAGATTTGAAATGGCATGAGCGATATCTGGGGGCCATAGATGAGAGAGGACATCAAGGGACCAAGTGTGACCAGTTTCGTTATCAGTAATGAGGTCACTGACAAAAGAAATGGGAGTTAGAAGAGGCCGGTAGGAAGGCAACATGGAGAGTCTCAGATTGTGGCCATCTAGGAGCCACGTGTCCTCAAAGATGCGAACATTTGTCCCTTTCCCAATAGTCTAGGAGTTGTTTGCCCGGAAAAAGAATATTCTTGATGACAGTACGCCACAATTTTGAGTCTGCTGGCTTTGGGGTGATTGGGGACAGATGACGGGTGCCAATATACTTTTGAGAAAGCAAAGAGGCCCACGAAGCGGAGGAATGGTGGACAAGGCACCAGATTAAATGGGTGAGGGCAGCCTTATTATGGACCGTGGGGTCTCGGATACCAAGGCCCCCAGCACAGATAGGGTTTGTCATAAGGTCCCAGTTGAGAGGACGGTGTCCCTTTGACCCCAAACTCGAGTCGATGAACCCTGCAGCAGTGGATGCCAAGGCATGCAGCTATGTTTTAGATAGTTGGTGAGTGGTCGTCTAGAAGTGAGGAACTGAGGACAAGGTTGTCTGGACAAGCATCCTTTGGCCGGCCATAGAGAGGGAGTGGCCCACCATCTTGAAAGCCATCCTCAGGTCCAGTCCACCACAATAGCAAGAAGATTGGCCCTTAGAGGGAAGGCGTAACAAGTGCCCAAGGTAAGTAAAAGAAGTGGTTGCACGGTTGATCTGGAAGATTGAACGAACCCTTTTGGAGGTTTGCGGACAAGTGTCGCGGCGAAATATGATCCTATCTTCCTGGTGTTGATCATCTGACCTGCTTGGGAGCCGAACAGGGCCAGGGTATTATGAATAAGGGTGGCAGCAGGAGCAGAGGCTTTGAAGAACAAAAGGATATCATCCGCAAATTGTAAAATTGGAATTTGATCCCCCCTTGGACAAATAGAGGGGAATAGGTGAGGCTTCTTGGACTCTAAGGTGGAGAGGGCATTGGTGAGGGCTTGAGCACATATGATGTATATGTAGGGGGATAATGGGTCCCCTTGGCGGATACCTATGGATGGTTGAATGGTTTGAGTGGCATGACTGTTGATGAGGACTCTGTAGGTGACCAAGGTGACACAAGACATGATCCACTAAATGAAAGTGGGGTGAAAACCATGGCCGTAAAGGTTGCTCTGATGAAAGGCCAAGAAAGCCTATCATAGGCCTTGGCAATGTCTACTTTGAGAGCGGTCCATTTTTTCTTGCGTTGGCATTGCCCCATGATGTGTAGGACTTCTTTAGCAATAATTGTGTTATCAGTAACTCTCTGACTAGGAACAAATGCCGCTTGATTTGCTGCAATACATTTGTGAAGCAGAGGCCGAAGAGGATTGACTAGGATTTTAGAGATGATTTTATAGTGTACATTATAGAGGCTGATGGGTCTAAAATTTGCAAGCTTGTTCGCACCCTCATGTTTAGGAAGAAGGACAATGTTGGTGCCATTAACTGTTGCGGAAAGCTCACCCGTAGAGAAGAAACGGGTAATAAATTGACATAGATCAGGATCGACAATGTTCCAGCTAGCTTGGAAGAAGCCGCCATTGAAACCATCAGGGTCGAGTGCTTTGTCTTTGCCAATAAAGAATGTTGCTCTCCTAATTTCTTTCGTAGTAGGGTTGGATATGAGGAGGTGTTTTTCTAGGGAAGTAATGGTCGGCTGTAACACCTAGGCGAGGGAAGGAGGAGGGGGGAGGGGGGCCAGAGACCATATAGAGAGAGGTGAAGTGGGTGAAAGCCAATGGCAGCATGTCTTCTAATGTTGTACAAATTTGGCCTGAATTTGAGAGGAGGGAGTGGATGAAGTTATGCTTGTGGTTTAACTTGGCCACCTGATGGAAGAATTTAGAATTGTGATCCCCTTCCTTCACCCAATGGAGACGGGACCGCTGCTTCCAAAAGGCTTCATACTGCTGGTGGTAGTTTGAAAGCTCCTCCATGAGTGTCCCTTGCAGCTGATGTAGAGCGGGAGAGGAGACGTAGTGAGCGCTTCGTTGAATATCGTCCAACGCCGTTGCAAACGATGGATAGTAGCCATGAGGTTTCCCAGGGTGTCTTTCTTCCAAATGTTCAGCTCCCCAAAAGGTAGAGAAGCTTAGAGGCAAAAGCCTCGTTTGGAGCAGGTTTGGAAACTTTATCCTAAGTATAGGAGAGGGTATCCTTGAATCCTCGGACTAGTAGCTAGTGGTTCTCGAATCTAAAGTAGGGCCGGGAGAGAAAGTGGCGCATGATGTTAGAGAGAAGGATAGGATGATGGTCAAACATAGTGCGCGGGAGGTGGTAAACTGAGTGGTCAGAGAAGAATTGGATCCATTTGTGATTTGCTAAGATTCGGTCAAGGCGCTCATGAACCCGTTGAAGGCCAATCCTATTGTTGGTCCAGGTGAAAGGGTGGCCTATGAAGCCTTGGTCCACGAGAAGATTATCTTCCATAAACTTGTGAAACTGAGACATGTTGAGGGGAGTACTGGAAATACGACCACCATGCTTATCCTAAGGGGAGAGCAGTGCATTAAAGTCCCCTATGAAAAACCAAGGCGAATTGTCAGCAATGAGAGGAAAGTTTAGGTGAGTAAGATCACTCCATAACGATTTACGCTTCCCGCTATCCGGGGAGGCATAAACCACAGAGAAATAAAAGGGGGGAAGGGAAGAGACTGATGGCTTGACGTGAAAGGAAGCTGCTTGACCTGAAGAATGGACAAGGGTGATGTCCGTGTCTACTTGGTTCCAAAGGATCCATATACCCCCTGAGAAACTATTACCAAAAGTGAGGAGGAAGTGGGAGAAGAATTTGGAAAAGCGATGAATAGCCTTGGCTGCTCTGTCTGGAGAAGTTCTGGTTTCGAGCTAGATGAGGATATGGGGCTTATGGTCCATGATAAGGGATTCGACGGAGTTGATGATCTGGGGTCTGGAGGCACCCTTAATATTCCACGAGAGAAACTTCAATTGCTCATTTTGCTTTGGAAATCTAGCATAATGTGTAAGCTTATGCATTTTATTTGTTTTTCACTGCCTTTTCCTTGATAAAGGATCCATGCTTCAAGCTGTTCCATGATAAGTTACAGAACAATTAAAACATGATAATACCCTAGAACAAAATGATTAATATCGAGCTGCAATTGTATCTTCCTATACTTGGGCATTTCATCTTTTCTATCACCAGTGATTATACACATTTGCCTCTAACAATCAGCAGACATTTAAAGTGGATTATGTTGTTATGGCATAGATACAGGTCTTCTGTAAGGCACTGTATGAGTACAAGATAGACATGCTATATTGTAGCCAAGTGGATTATATCTGATACATAGTTGCACAGATGCATTTTCCTGACAAGGAAGACATAAGATGCCAATGCTTGTCTTAACAGTGACTTTTGGCCAACTTAAAGGCCTCATGTCAATGCTTGCTTGTAGCTCTTCATGCAAGGAGATTTTTGGACTAAGAGTTTGCTTAATGAATGGGAACCTAGTATGCTTAGAGCTAAAGCTACCTTCTTCATTAGAACTGATAGGAGGGTGGGAAAAGAAGAGAAATTGGGTGCAGAAAGCTAGCCTATTTTACCGTGAATGATTATTTCTGATGGAACAAGGCTATTGGTGCGACATCATTTTATGTACCCCAACAAACATTTGTATGCTTTGTGCCTCGAAAGATTGTTTTTATTTACCCCGACCCATAATTTTGCATGTTTCGCAGAAGGGTGTGTGTGGGTGAGTGTTGGACTTTTCATTAAACAAATTTGTTAAATTTGTCCTTTTTGTAGGTTTGAATCTATATACCTCGATGACGAGATTCGAGTTGTGAAGGATATTCGAGGAGATTATTTAGTCGTAGATCGTGCTCCTTATAATTGGACAGAATGAAATTTAAAAGCCAGGCAACTGATTAAATGACCTCTTTCTTTCTTCTTGTTTCCTTGTTTTGTTTTCTAGATCAATTCCAGTGATTGGTAATTTCACAATTAATGCCATTCATGGCATTAAATTAGCCTCACCCCACCCTTTATCCAATGTTGATGTTTATAAATACATGTATAGCAATCGTTGTAAAAAAAATGATCATAATGTCTGTATTTTAATGGCATGGGATGGGATCCATATGATTTGGGTTACATTTTTTTTCTTTTTTTATTTTCTAATTTATTTTTCTTGCAGAACCCTTTGTCCCACTATATCTTTTCTGAATTGATAAACTATCAACTTAAAGAAATTACAAAAAAAAAAAAAGAAATCTGAACAAACAGCAGAACTAGTTTTAAGGTTCACCTCCGTATTGATGTTGTCCACCTCTGAATTGGCCTCATCCTTTATCGAATGTCAATGTTTATAAATACTCGCATAGTAATTATTGTAAAAAAAAAAGATCATAATGTCTGGATTTTAGTGTCATGAATCTTCTCATATGTCATGGGATGGGATCCATATGATTTGGGTTACATCTTTATTATTATTATTATTATTATTATTATTAATAATTTATTCTTCTTGCAGAACCCTTTGTCCCACTATACCTTTTCTGGAATGATAAACTATCGACTTAAAGAAATTACAAAAAATGAAATCTGACCAAACAGCAGAACTGGTTTTAAGGATGACCTCCGTATTAATGTTGTCCACCTCCAAATTAGCAAATCTATTATAATTATGCGAGAAGGAGACTGGGTTATTTGGTACAGCTTCCAGATTTGCTGACCAGATCCACAACTCTTGATGTCACTAGCCCAAGAAACGGTTCTGAGAGTATAGAAATCACCATGGGTATAATTGTGAAGAAAAATGGAACAGTCGTTGATCGTCTTTTAATTTGGTCAATGGAACCCTAATTTCTAATGTTTACAATGAATCACTGATTCCCATACTCCCATTTACATCTAATATGAGAAATGACTTGTTAGAATGGTGACTATTCATGGGTATATCTCTGTCAGATTTAGAATGCATGGAATCAGTAATTCTTCAAGTTCCAACCCATTAAACAGCATGCAACATGTGAGTGACAACTACTTGTATGGTTTAAACAGTTGATCCAACTGCAGTTTGGACATGAAACAGTTGGCCCACACAGGCCCACAGGTTGGATCTAGAGCAGAAAGAGAACTTCATGCGGATAATTCCCATAAGTCCATAACATATGATGTGGAAATTTTATTTGAATGTTGATTTTGTTTCCTTCTTCATTGTGAAAGTAGTTTTGCAGTTCTTATGTTCCTAGAAGATCTAGAGCAAAGAATAGAGTTGGGATTGGTTCTTTTAGTATTATTATTGTATTTGTTGTTGTTGTTGTTGTATTGCTGTCGACTGTCGTCAATAATGTGATTGGTAAAATCATTACCGTCTTTTGGAATTTATTGATGGTTAAGAATTGACGATGACTAATAGTTTGTATTTCTTGCTTAAAGGAGGGGCCAAAAAACTATGTAGGGCTGTGCCCAAGACACTGTTTGTTAAGTTTATGCAATTTTGTTTTATTGCAAAATCCATGAGGATATTGTGATGAGTTTTGACTCTATGCGTGAGGCTTCATTTTCATCACCATCACAAGAGATGAGAAAATGGATTCATACCGTAGCGCAAAAGGTTCTGGCGTTCAGCTGTCATCTGTTGTTTTGGATTTGTATTATGTTCTTTTGGGTACCGAAATGTTCTATCTGTAACCCAATAGGGGGTGGTTCTCTCTTATCTGATTTATACTCAATTGTTGTGTTATTTCAACAGTGTTATCTTTTTTATTTTTTCAACAAAGAGCCCATAGCACTGTTGGCTGGTGATGGTGCTCATTGTTGCAACCATGGGATTGTGGGTTTGATTCATGCTACCAATAAAAGGGAAAAACTTTTATTTCTTGGGATCTAAACCTGGAACTACTCACAGCCATGAGAATTTTGGTATCCCATCGGTGTCTGGTTTCCATTTCTTTACGGCGTGGTATGGTTACACCAGCATGAATATGACAGCTTCACATGTATTGTTGTTTGCTTATTTGGATTCTGTTGATCCCTTGATTGCCCAATTTAGCCAATCTTTTTTGTGAATTGAGCAAGTAATGACTAATGAGGCACCTTTTGTGTGGTCCTCCAGTCTGGTTAGAACTGGCTTCAAATATGTTTTATAGGTTGTTTGAACCGACCAAAGTATCCATGTTGGGCACATTTAGGATACGATGTTGCATCAGAGTCTTCATGGATTTTTCATTAAGAATCTAAACATTTTTTTTTCTAAACTTAAAACATGTTTTGGCTGATCCGTTTTATAAATTTCTTTAATTTTTTTTATATAAATTTAGCTCTGGTTTATATTCACCCACCCAAATCCAAACACACCACCAATGTTCCTCGCCATTAGCTTTAAGGCTAAGGATTGATCCTTAGTTGTTTTTTGCAAAAGAGAAGTGCCACGCCACTAATCTACAAACTGATTGGCATTCCATCAATTTGTTTGATACCTGATAAGATATTATTATGTATTTTCATCTTTGGTAGTCTTCCTAAAGCATAAAAATATTTAGTACTTGGTTATTCACAGTAAGATTTATATAGATTTTTATGGTGTCACTTTTGCGTCCTATTTTTATTTAAAATAAATATTTGCTCTATTACCTAAATTTATTAGGATTTACAATGAATCCATGAAGCATATAACGGATTTGCCAAGTGGACGCCTCCTATCTGTTTCAGAATTTCAAAACATGTACCTGTGCTCTTGCAAATTAAGGTTGAAACATAGATTTGATTAAAATTAATTGCACATGAATGTTTTTACACATATATATATATATATATATATTGGATTGATGGATCGACTGAGCATCAATATAATTGCATTAGATTTATGGGCCACTAATGAAAGTTTTAGAGACATGTAATTGGAGCAAACTTAATATTTAAAGTGGTTTCACGTAAATCTTTTTATCATCACTCGTCCGAACAGACCCACGTAAAAAGTTCATTTGGTGGATTAGGCCTTTTTTTTTCGAAAGAGAAAACGAGGATCTCTCTTTTTTCTGAAAGAGAAAAAATCTGTCTCTCTCTATCTCTCGTATCTCCGGCGCACACCATCACTTCTCTTGCACAAGAACAGAGCCTCCTCCATCTCACTCGGATCGTCTCATCTCAGTGTCAGCGAGCAGGGCCTCGTCTCATCTCTGCGTCAGCAAGCAGAGGATCGCTCTCTCGTCTCCTGTGCGATCTTCGTCGCTCGCTGCGACATCACCGCCCATCGCCGCATCCGCCGTTATTGGAGGATCACGGCCGTTGCCGCAGTTGACGGAGCACCATCACCACCGCAAGTCGTCAACAGAGGAACCCAGAAAGAATGCAAGTTGAAGAGGTTCTGGCTGCAGAACCATCTCCGTTGCCCCAGCAGAACAAGTAAGTAAGAAGACACGCCCTGTTTGGGTCAGGCCCAGGTCAGGTTGACCCGACCCAGTGGTAAGTTAAACCCAGTCAGTTTTCAGAAGCCGTTTCTGTTGAGATCCTGTGAAAAAACAAAGCCCTCTTTCATTTCGTCCCTCTGCTCATATTCTCCCTGGGCGAATCAGTTTATTGGAGTTGATGTAGTTATCGTTCTTAATGGTTAGGTATGCTTTGTATGAAAAAAGAGAATAAGCTTTTTAACATTTTGATGGTTACAAGAAAGGTGGATTTTGGTAGGCAGCCATCAAAGTTTCACTGTGTATTAATTTCTTTGGCACAACTGATTCGAGGTTTCACTGTTCTTCGTAAAACAGTCTACTTATATTAGAATCTTAATTATTTGGTAAAATTTCCAATATAAAATCTTGGAATTTGTCACCCAACCTGATCCAAGTATCAGGTCGCTTTCGGTATTTGTCACTGGGTTCCACATTTGCTTTTATTGATTGAAAGGCTCACTTTACCGTTCTGATTGTGCAATATTGATGTCAGCTTAAACTTCAATCATTTGACGTTGTTCTCAAAGCTACTGCTAATTGAATGCAAATCTTCTCGCTACAACATATGACCACAGATAAATCTCCTCGCTAGCGTGAAAGTGCAACCCCAGAGTGAAAGTGCAATACGAAATCAATGAATGAGTTTTTGTACTCTGCGTATTTGTTTTAAAAATGAATATTCTTTGAGTAGTTGATATGCTTCCAAAGAAATTTTGCTTTAAATTTGCTAGAACCCACATATTAAGGATGTTGAATAGATCTGCCAATTAGTTATTATCTACAAGCTTAAAATATGATATAATTTCATTTCAAGAACTCGCAAAATCTGAAGGAGTGCCAAATTTATAAACACAATTTTTAATCTTTTCAATCAAACCCACATTGTGAATAGAAACTCCTCCTAAATTCAATGGCAATTTATCCAAAATGTGCCATAAGCAATACTGGTGACATGTGTTCAACATGACTTTTCTTATGGCTTTTGTCGTTGTAAAATCTCAATCTATTATAATTCCTCTAAAAGTAGCACATGATAGCTTCAAGCCATTTGTTAAACAGCTACTCAAATGACTTTGCTTTTCATTTAGTAGGAACCCATATCCCAACAATGTGGTTTGACCATGATGATTACAACCTATGAATGCACAAAAAATTAACCCATAACAATTTGTCTTAAATGTTGGATTAAATGTTACAACATCACCAAAAATTTTATTTGCCGAACAGAACGTTTTGTTTGCCCAAAAAATATGTGTCAACTTCTTTTTTGCATCTCGCTCAATGTTATAAATAAATCCATTACCCATTTCTTTGCTGTTTTCAAAGAGTTAAAATAACAGCTGGCCATCTAGCCCCTTTTTCTTTTCCTTCTCATTTCTATGGTGATTCTTTACATCTTTATTTGTAAATCCAATTTTGTCAAGTCCCCCTGATTGTGAATTGAAGATTTGCATTTGTTGTTTTGTTTGAACATTTGTAGAATTATATGTATTTATTTGTTGTTTCTTTAATTCCGGTACTACCTAATGTGACCTCAACATAATGAGTAGTTGGGGGATGAAAATGCCTAGGAAAAATTTTCGACACTTGAACACCACCTGATTTATCTTTTTTCACTTGCACATGCGCCTTACAATTTACTCGTGTTTCTATGTGACGCCTTTGAACAAGCTCCTTATCAGTCCAATGTTTCTCGTCTGTTTTGCCCTCCTTTGAGCAAAAAAATCGCTTCCAAACTACCTCCCCATCTTTAATACTAGTTGAATCTTTTCTTACACGAAACCCAACAGCCTTTGCATGATCATATGCTTTCGTTAAATCCTCAAAATGCATTTCCAATTTTGGTGTCAAAATCTCATATACATCTGGACAATGCAAAAAAGGTGATGATGAGGAGGACACATCCATATTTAAGCCGGACCACAAATAATAAAAATATGGTGATGAATTAGATTAGTAGGTACCAAACCAATAAAATAAAATCAGAAATCAGTTCATTAAGGAAATCAAAATGAACCTATTCATTCCAAAGTTAAGAGAGACAATATTTGCAACAACAGATTCAGACACAAGCAAATTAACCCCTAAAACCTCCCTCATTAAAGAAAAGACCACTCCTTGTTGAGTTTGATTTTGAACTTATTGAGAAAAAAAATACAGTTCAGGATAAACATATGAAAAAAAATCAACAAGATACATGTTTTCTTCCAAAATTTAATGAAGTGAAAACATGACAATCTCGAGCAATCAGTAGCATATAAACTCATTAATCGATAAGAAACACTGAATCACTGAAAACACGACATGCAAGAGAAAAAAACTAAATAGGTTTCATATGGAGCAAGAAAAAGTTAAAGATTGTAGTGGTGCAAGTGCTCCGTCGACTGCGGCAACGGCCGTCATCCTCCAACAACGGCGGATGTGGTGATGGACGGTGATGTCGTAGCAAGCAACGATGATCATAGAGGAGACGATCATAGAGGGGACAAGGGACTCGCTGATGCAGAGATGAGATGAGAAGCAGAGATGAGACGAGGCCCTGCTATAGCTGACACAAAGATGAGACGATCCGAGTTGGAGGGGGGAGGCTCTGTTCCTGTGCGAGAGAGATGATGATGTGCGCTGGAGAGACGAGAGAGCGAGATTCTTTCTCTTTCGGAAAAACAGAGAGAGACTCGTTTTCTCTTTTGTAAAAGGGCCTAATCCATGAAAAGAAATTTTTTTGCAGGTGTGGCACATGCTTTTGCCATGTTTGAGATCTTAAGCTGTGCATGAGCTGAGCCGAGGGCTACCATATATATATATATATATATATATATATTAGCAATAAATGCCTGTGCTTAGCGCGGGCCTTATAATAAGAGTCAATATTTCAAAACTTGTCTTATTATTGCACATAAATATCATATTATATTAATATAACATAAAATAATTTTTAAATTAATTTAGGGCATTTGCTAAATTGATGGAAATAATTTTGGAGAAGATAATTGAGGATGTTTGAGTCTAATATTCTTGCAAGTTTGAGTATCAAATGGTTTTTACTCCTAAAATTTAGGCTTGAAAATAGGAATAATAAATTTGGAAATGTGTGGTATTGCCCATGTTATAGCCAAAGCTTTGAATGATTTTAAGACTTTTAAAAAACACAAATCTAAAAGGAAAAAAATATATTATTTGTCATTATTAAATTTTATTTATCAAAACATAAGAAAAATGAATTAAACTTATCATAAGTAGAACACTGCATTCGTCATAGAAACAATAAGCACCCAAAACGAATACCATAATCACCAACAAAGGCCCTTCCCATATCGGACCCATCTCCATCACTCAGTCTTTCAAATAATAGGTTGAGCTTATCACTTCCATCCACGCTCAAGCAACCATGTGAGAATCTAAACAACCCATCACTTTTATGGGAATGTTGAACAATTGTAAATTAAATGGGTATAAAGTCCATGAAAATACCCATGACAAATAAAAAATATTGAAATAAAAATACAATTAAATAAAGAAAGAGAAAAATATTAAAACCTTATCGTTTGGTCAAGTCAAACATGGAATGACAATCTCTCCAATAATTCCAATAGTCAAACTGAGACATTCATAAATTTTAAATAAGCATATTAGAATGTGACGAAAAAAAAAGAAGAAGCAATTACAATGAAATTGATCTAAAGAAAAATGTAAAGTACAAAATGGATCAAAATGTCATTTGTTTCTGCATAACCATTTCTTCAGGGGTAGAAAAAAATTAAAATTAAAAAAATTATATATGGATTCTCAAAAAAACTGCCAAAGGAAAATGTGATTGCATATTTACACATTTACAACAACCATAAAAAAAACTCTATAACAAACTGTGAAAAATTTATACCACTACCACATGGTATTCTCCTGTACTATTCTCCTAAGCACAAATAGCCTAAATCGTTAGAAACTCATAAAACTGATATCGTTATAAGTTAAATAAAAAAAATAAAATGACTAAAACAATAAAAAGATGCAAACCTTACCAATATTGAAAATGTGCATGGATATGTATGAGGAACAGTTTCAGTTGAAGATGGGTATAATGGTGAAGGTAGTGTGAGGGCCGCATGTGTGACAGAGCTATGAAGATTGGATTTGAGATTTGCTATGATGATGGTGGGTGTAGTGAAAGGTGAAGTGAGAGTGGGGACTGTGGTTCACGTAGATGATCAGGATGTTTGTGTATCAATAGGCTTCACAATCCTTGAATAATGAGAGAGAAGGGGTTGCCAAATGCTCCCTTAATCATAGGGATTTAGGGGAAGAAATCAAATGATTTGAATTTTGATGGAAAGAAACCATAGGTTGGAGAGAGATTTTAATGGGGGAGAGATTTTAGGGGATTAAATTAAGGAATTTTGTTAATAGGAAACCATTTTTTAATTTTTTTTAGAAGATAACATGGCGCTCTAGAAAAAAAGAAAAATAAAGATGCTGATGTGGCCCCCTTCAGAGGCCTCCATTCTTGTAGCTTTAATAAATATAATGGGGAATGCTAGTATGTATCATTTCCTCACCATATAAACATGAGCATTCTCTTTTTCATATACCTTTTATCTTTTGTACATGAATATTTCTAATTGAACAAATGTCCCTCACCATTATGTTGAGAGAAAGATGCATATTAGCATTTTTCTATATATACAATACATATATTTATATATATGGAGAATCTGCATACGCATCTGTGCCTCACCAATTTTTCCGAGAGAACTTTAGGTGGGGCCCATCTATTACCCAATCTAAACCTTGCAACACACATGGGACTCCCTGATAGGTACACGTCGCAAGTTTTAGTCATATTCGAATTTACTGGACTGTTGGATCGACTATACACCAATCCGAACGGAATGAGTTTGTGGGCCATGGATGAAGGGGTTAGGGACATGTGATTGGGGGCAAACTTAACATGTAGGGTAGTCTCGCATGGATCTTTCCATCCTCTCTAGTCTTATCCCTTGGTGGGGTCCATAGTGGGCCCTATTGAAGAGTATGTATGAAAAGTTTATGAGGGATGTATGCATAGGAAGACGCTATATATATACACACACACACACATGTTAACTTCTATTAGATGAGAAGACTTAACAGTACAAGAGAGGTGTACTTGCATGCATATTTGAGGTAGAGCTAAAAATTAAACTTTTTAAATTTACTTTCAAGGTTGAGTTTTGTCAGGAGACCAATAATTTTGAGTTGGGAGTTTTAGGCTTTAGATCATATATGTAACAAATTGATCCCAGCCAATTCTAACTATTCCAAGTTTCCCAAACAACCACGATTTGAGCTAACAATATAGAGTGAATTAACCTTAAACCAAGTAGCTATGGATTACAGTGCTCAAATATTCCTTCTTTATTATATGTAGAGGTGTACAAAAAATCCGTCAATCCGTTAAACCGATCCGATCCAATTCGATTTGTGGTTTTTTAACCGATCCAATGATTAATAGTTTGGTGAAGGATTTAAAAAATCATAATCCGTTAATAACGGATTGGTGATGGATTTTACCTATAATCTGTGGATTTAAACCGATCCGAGCAATTGAAATAAAAAAAATATATATATATTTATTTTTATATAAAAAATATTAAAAGGCAACAATCTTTATTCATCATATAGCTTTTTTGTTACAAATAAGTCAAAGTACAGGGGGTATATTGCAAAAGAATTACTATTATTGGCACTACCAACGGATTAAACGGTTTTAACCGATCAAAACCGTTAATCCACGGTTCGGTTCGAATTGGTTTTAAAGGACAACTGATCTGTGACGGATTATAAAACTATCAATCCGTAGGTTACGGTTTGGTGACGAATTTGGCCTAATCCGATCCAATTCGAACCATGTACACCCCTAAATTCATATGCATTAGCTGCCTATTTTTTATTGAATTTCCATGACTAGATGGGTTTACCGTAACTGACTCAGCGGTGAAGACTGAAAGTTGGTCATAGCTATATGCAAGTGATCATCAAAATTTCTATCTTTGCCGGTAAACAGTTTCTTATCTTATTCCCTCTGAAATTGTTTGCTATACTCCATTGCCTATTATTTTCTTCCTTTCACCCCTTTCCAAGACCCCAACCAATTTACCCATACATTTTCCGATTTACACGATATGAAATTGTCAAATGTCCATTGATCATCGTCTCCTTTTAGAAAATTTGACTCCTAGGTCTTCTGAATGAAGACAAGCATGGTTATGTTTCCTTTCGTCGGATCGCGTTTTACTCTTTACCAAGACTCTCTGAAAATTCTATATGTACATATACCATTGAATGCGACATGTCATTGCTACAGGCATGGACAAGCTTACTAATGCCTGTTCAATTCTACCTGTCTTTCTTGGCCCCTGTTTCCTATTAATGATATGGGTGTCAGGTACAGGTGCTGAACTTGAGGTACTTGGATCTTGGTAAGAAAAAAAAAAGGGAAAATGAAAAGAATAAAAAAAAAAGGTAAAATATGAAGGACCATGCAATAAGAGAAGGAGAATTTGTTAATCCAAATAGATGAACCCCAAATAGTGTAATATCAAATGAATGTGAAATGTCACATATTTGATACAATTGGATGGGTTCTCAGCTTAATCCACCAAGCCTAAGATCAGTTAATTTCAAGAAAAATCGATTGAGGTATGTCCAACTTACAGCATTGATAATTGATTGTGATGAAGGTGGATTAAGTTTTATAAATTCTTATGAAATGAACGGTTAGAATTAGATTAATTTGGTATCTGTACTCGTGTAGAAGCTCTATTTAGATGTACTTACGAATGGAAATAAAGTGTATGCTTGAGAGATTCTCTAGTTTGATCTCAACTATTTTGGGTGTGATGATTAGTACTGATTCATTGAGTTGTGGCAGGTTGGCTGTTTAACTCCTTTGAATGTTTGGAATGATAAAGAAATGAGGTTCGGTTGGAAATTTTTACTTGTTTTGGAGCTCTAATCTCCTCCATTATGGCTGATCAAGGGCCAGGTTTTGGCCCAAAAAATATCTGATTAAGCCCAGCCCCAAAAAATCCAACCTATCAGTTCATAACCTGACCGGCTGACCCTGACCAGCGTGTTAGATCTCCCACCCTTTTCATTTGGAGGGAGAAGATTTCATCATTCACGAATAGAATGAGAGATGAAGAATTAAAAAAAAAAAAAGAGCCCTTTGATTCTGATTTCTTTTTTAAAAAGTACATTGAAATAAGAATAGAAGTGTTTATAATAAGTTCATTAAAAAACTATGCGCGTTCACCTGGTGGGGACTTTTAAGGGCATTATCTTGGTAAGAATTAAGTAGTTACTAGAAGTTTGGATGGTGAGACAGATTGACAGTTTCATTATGCATCTTGAACTTCAAAATCAAGTCAACCTATAATTAAGAATTGTAGGTGAGTACAGTCTATGGATTAATTTTGTCCCTGATCCTATCCTCGAACCTTTTTCAGCGCTACCAACCATTGTAAAAAGCCAACCTAGCCAATCAATCTTTCACCTGTTTTAACAGGTAGTTTGCAAGTCTAATCAAGAAGATTTATGGGTTCTCACCGGATCAATAATTTAGACCCAGGCCTGAGGATGCATTCCTGTCCTTGGTAGCAAACTGTGAATGAGCTCCTGTGGAAAATAAGGAAAAACTCCCTGTGGAGCCTTGGGACTGCAAGTTCAAACCAATCAATAAGACTTGGTGGATGTTATTGACTCTTTTTTTCATGGTTCTGTTGCAAGCTTCCTTCTATTTTCGTACATGTCTCTGACTCTTTTGTCTTCCATATAAGCAATTGCCAGGAGGGAAGGGAAATCGCAGTGTCTGACAGAACAGAAGACGACAAGATTTGCTAAACCCATGGGAAATGACAAGAACAAGCAGACGTGTCAGTACATTTTTACAAAAGCACAGAGAAGTTGGGAAATAAATGTATATATAGATATTGATCTTTTCAATTCTACTATTCATGTGTGTGTAATTCCCCAACAGACGGAAGGTTGGTTGGTCAAAGGAACTGGTAGAGCGTCCTGCTCCTCTCCTTCAGACCTCCTCGCATTGATATTGCTATTGGTATTGCCATTTGGTGGGGTGGATTTGATTTGATTTGATTTCGCATTCTCTGTCCGTTCTCCTGCCCTACCTTCTTTCTCTCTCGTGCACGTCTAGTTCTTTACATTGTCGTCTGATTTGCACACCTCATTGCTACCATGAGTCAAGGACTACATCAAGGTCCCCCACCGGTCCTACACTTTCAGAAAAGACTTACATGTCCAATAGGGCATAGCTATACGAGTCCGGCTTTTTTCTTTGTCATTGTGAGTGGATCAATCATGATTTACCATATCACCGGAGTAGCCTGCTATTCACTTAGCAGTTGGCTGCCTTTTTTTATAGTAATGTAGCGAATCATGATTGGTCCACTCACGATCGCCATTAGTTAAAATACTTAGAGGATTCCAATTTTAACTACATATATCATTAGGTGAGCAGTTATGATTTCAACCTCCCAAAGCTTGTATGATAATATTGGGTGGCCTCTAAAACTCATGTGAAAATTCTAGGTCCAGTCCCAAAACTCCCATGAAAATTCTTGAGATCTCCCACAAATTCGAACAACTTGTTTGGGTATGGCCCACTCCTACAAAAATCTTAGGTCAACTAGTGCATATCCCCCACAATTTTGTATGGAATGGAATTTTAGGTCTTTATCGGTCCTTTATATTAATTAATAAGAATAATTAGTTGGGACAAATTACTCCCACTTCTAAACCGTCTCTATGGTGCCTACATGTGCACACTTGTTATTAGTCAATCTTTTTTAATAATTAAAAGTTTTAGAATGCCCGAGATTTATTCTAGATTGGGATTTGATTACTACTTCTACGCAGCGGAATAATAAAAGCAACCAATCACTTAAAAGAAGGCAATACACAATTTTAACATGGAAACCCAAATGGAGAAAAAAAAAACACACACACACACAAATCTAAATTGGACAAAACCAATTACTAGCTTCCACAGTACAAGATATACTTACAACCCTATTGCTAATCCCTCGACACAAGGTGATGTAGTTGTTTTTAATAGATCTCCATAGCACGCAATCTCTTAGTGCTCTCCTATCAGTACCTTGATCTCCACAATGAATAAATTTATTCAACAAGAGAACAATCTTCTATAAGAAACTAGCAGATACAAATCTCATACAATGAAATAGAAACATCAACTTCAGAACTTGAAGCCTTCATCCCAAGCTCTAAATAATCCCTCTAATGGCAATCTCATTCAAAACTTATAGAGCTCTATGTATTATATTGTACTTAGGCTTGAGAAAAGCCCTCTTTTTATAACTCATAATTCGTGCCTTAAGGTTGGAAACCAAATCCAAGTAAAACAAGAAGTTTTGGTACAAATAGGAAAGAAATTCGTATAGTTCAGTGGGCTTCTACTATTCATGTGTTCGAGTGCGTATGATTTTCCTATTTGTCTCGGGCGCTCAAGTGTGCTTGCCACTGTTTTGGGAGTTCAAGCTCAGTTAAACACACACTCGTGCGCGCATGATTTTCCTACGCACATTACTAAACTTTTTAAGGCCATAACTTTGTCATTTTAACTATGCAATTTTGGGCCCTACGGATATCTATTTGAAACGAGCTTTTCAATGATAGGTAGCTGACCCATATCCAACGTTCGATTTTTGAGATATGACCTTTTAAATCCATGCTATCCTCAGAAAGACACTTCAATTTATGTTATCTTCAATTCAACATATCTGATATACAACCACAGTCCATTTTTAATGTAAAATACAAATCAATGGACCTAACTTTTGTTTAACCAATGAATTAGCCAAAACAAAGATACTAACAATCTTCCCCTTTGGCAATTTATGGACAAAACTTCCTATACATTTAATTTACCAAAAAATAAAATAACAAATATATTGAGTAACTTGAAATTATAAAAAAAATATTATATCTTCAGCATAGTAATCAATTGAAGAATAACCTTACTGCTAGAATACATTTTCACCTTCTTGAATCACATCTTCAATCTTCAAAACTCCCTCTTAATTCCTCATTTTCCCCATTTTTATTCATAATTGATAAATTTATTGTGAACAGCATGCAGCATATTTGTTAATTAGGATCCCGTAGTAGCTTCCTTCAGTTGTGACTCCCCTTCAATGATATATTCATATAACCGTTGGGGTGAGGCCTTGATCTTCTTGATCAGGGGTTTTTGAATTTTGGTACTCACACTTGTGCATTAAAGAATTTCAGCATAGTGTGAACTAAAATAAATGGTAAGTCTTCTTTTTTAATCCAAATTGTACTAGATTTTAGTGCAGAAAACTGATTTCTTCATTGCTTAGTTTTAGGCATAACTTTTGGCTTATTGCAATGGGGATGGATGTATCCTTATATTCCACAATGGTGACATGTGGGTGCTTGTGCAAATTTAGGACATGACTCACTTTTTGATGCATAATCAATATGTTTTCTCTATGCAATATGCTTTGTAGCAGATGCATGTACAATACTTTTAACAAAGACAGTGTTACTTATAGATTTTGATGTTGAAGTACCATCAAAATATCGAAGATCAGTCTTATCAGTATATAGCTTTTAAACACTCAAGATGTGATCAAGTGCAATTAAACTGGCATGTGTAGCAATAGGAGCATTCAGCTTTGTTAATGCTATTTTCAACTTGACATTCAGATCATTAATCTCAGCCCGATTCATCAATACTTCTGTTCTCAAAGATTCATTCTCTTGTTCTTCATGAGTCAAACTCTTAAGTAAAGAACTTTTGTATCCTCAACAAGGATGATCTATGTATGGTGCTGCTTCTAGATTCTTCTTAATAGATAGAATTTTGACTTTAGCATCTGTAACTTGCTTTACAAGTTTTGCAATATGTAACTCTAGATTATTGCTCTCTCCATATAAGAATTTGTACTGTGCTTTCTAGTCAACATTCTCGTAAGTCGCTTGTTCATCACTATTATAATCATCAGAATCAGTATTAGATGGAGAAGATATAACCATGAAAGCAACAAACTTTTGTTTCCCTTTTTAGACGATTCAAGTTCAGGTTCAGGGGATTTTTTGTTATTAGCAGATTCATTAACATCCCAAGTGATGTTCAAAGCGTTACCACTGTTGACTGTTGGCTTCCTCTTCTTATTAGCAAAATCATTAGTTATATGCCCATAGCCTTGACATTCATAGCACTTCGCTCCCTTTGAGGAGTTAATCTTTCCTGTTGCAACCATTTTAAAATTAGTATTTTTTCTTGTCATCAGCTTGTTAAACTGTTGTACAAACTTAGAAAATAGTTGCACTTCTTCTTTTTTAGAATCAGATTTAGATGTAGCTTCCACTTTCTTCAAACCTTTTGAAACTTATAATTTTTTATAGTTTTCAAAGTAAGTCGAGAAGGTTTTGATTGATAATTAATAAATTCAGTCTCAAAGGGTTACAGGTTACCAACTAACTCATCAAGTTTTAAACTTTTTAGTTTATTGGATTCAGCAATTACAATAACACTGGGATTGAAACTAATCAGGAGAGACCAAAGAATCTTTTTCAAAATCTTCTCTTTAAGAATAAATTCTCCTATGTTGTGGCTTGAATTAACAATATTACTCAACTTAGAATAAAAGTAATCAAAACTTTTCTCATTACCTATCCTCAACAGTTCAAAGGCAGATGATAAGTTTTGCATTTTAGCTTCTTTCACTTTTTCAGTACCCTTATGAACTTTTTGAAGGATGTTCTATACCTCTTTCACATTCTTATAAGTGGACATTCTGTGAAATTATAAATTACATTAATTGCCTTATTGTTACAGTTGTAGGTATAGTTTTCCTCTTTGGACCATTAAGCCACTAGCTTTCAGTAATTTATCCATCAACAGTAATAGTGGGAAAGGAATTTCCAGTTAGCACCATTTCCCAAACCCCTTTATTTATTGATCTTAAGAAGGCTATCATGCATACTTTCCAATAAGCATAATTAGCAGCACCTTTCAGCAATTAAGGTTTCACAGTAGAGGAGCCTTCTTCATTGTTGAATTCAATTCTAGAAAATCTCTTAGATCAACATACAGGAATTTAGTATGACCAGCTCCGATACCAATTGAAAGTTTTAGAATGTCCCAGACTTATTCTAGATTGTGATTTGATCACTACCTTTATGTAGTGAATAATAAAAGTAATCAATAATACCAGGAAGATAACACATGATTTTAACGTAGAAACTCAAACGGAAAAAAAAACCATGAATCCAAATTGGACAAAATCAATCACTTACTTTTGTGGTATAAAATATATTCACAACCCTACAGCCAATCTCTCGACATAATGTGTAAGGACATGTAAATGTTGGCTAATTCATTGGGAATGGGCAAAACAGGTTTAAAGTATAAACATGTAATTTTGTATAATAGACTGCCGTGTTGTTTACACCTTTCTATTGAATTTACCCAGACCACGCTCAAGCACAAGGTGGCTTGCGCTCGTGTGCGTTTTCTCGAGACGAGTTAACTTAAAATCTCCAGGCCGCGTTTAAGCGCATCATGGCCCACGCTCGTGTGCGTTTTCCCGAGTATGTTGCAAGAAAGCTTCGTATTAACATGCTCGTGCGTCGCTGCCCAGGATTCAAATTTATACAAGCGCGCTCGTATGCATCTTACAAGCACATGGTGGCGATTTTGTTTCCCAGAAATCTAGATTTTCTGTTTTCTCTTCTTACTTTTTAGGAAAGATGAATTGGAAAGATACATTGTATGTGGGGGAAGCATAATCTACGAAAGCAAGCCTATTTAAGGGGTCTTTCTCTTCCCTTCTAGGCACCAATCTTCTTGCAGAACAACCTCAGAATCCATTAAAGATTGAAGCTTTCTTTATAACAGCTTTTGAAGGAACTGAATTGCTGTAGCATTTGCTCTAGATCTTTTTATCTACTCTCCTTCTAGTATATTCAACTTGAAGAGGCCTTCAAGTTAATTGTTTCAAGCACTGTGAGGGTGACCAACTAGGAGTCGACTAGATTGTCGTAGCCCTAAGGTTGAGGTACAACTAGGGAGGAGAGATCTGTGAGTATCTTTTGCAACCTTCAATTACATAGTGTTTATTTCTCTTGGTCAAGGTGACCTATGATTTTTCCCGAATAGGGTTTTCCACGTAAAAAATTATACCTTTTGTCTTCTTTGTGATTGCTGAATTAATTACGTTAATTAATTTATTTTTATTGGGATTCATATTGCAATCTGTGATTGAGACATTAAGATGAAACTAGGGTTTCAATTATTTCACAAGGCATTGTAGTTGTTCTTGATAGATATTCACAGTATGCAGTCCTTCAGTGAGCCGCTATCAGTGCTTTGATCTCCACAACGAATGAGTCTCTTCAACAAGAGAACAATCTTCTACAAGGAAGTAGAAGCTACAAATCTCATAAGCATCAATTTTAGAACTTGAAGCCTTTAGCCCCAGATTTAAATAATATTTTCAATGGCAATCTCAATTCAGAACTTGAAAAGCTCTATATATTGTGTTGTACTTAGGGTTGAGAGAAACCCTATTTTTATAGCCCATAATTTGTGTCTTAAGGTTGGAAATCAATTCCAAGTGAAACCAAAAGTTTTTGCACAAATAAAAAAGAAATCTGTGTAGCTCAGTGGGCTTTTGCCGTCCTTGCACTTGAGCATGGTTAAATGGGCACTCAAGCACGCTCGCCACTATCTTGGGTGCTCAAGCCTTGTCAAACACGTGCTTGAGCACACATGATTTTCCTACACACATTAGCAAAATTCCCGATATCATAAGTTTGTTGTTTTAGCTCCGATTTATACAATCTTGGACTTTACGGATATTTATTCAAAATGAACTTTCTAATGGTAAGTAGCTTGCCTATTACAGTACTCAATTTTTTAGATATGACCTTTTTAATCCATGTTATCCTCAAAAAATACTTTAACTTGCGTTATCTTCAATTCAGCTTATCCGGTATGCAACCACGGTTCATCATAAATGTAAAACACAACTCAATGGACCTAAGTTTTGTCCAACAAATAAATTAGCCAAAACAAAAATACTAACAACGCTCTTATTGCCTTGTGATCTATCACTATATGTAGTTTTATGCTTATCAATAATCAAAGCTGTGTACTCACCATTCTATTGAGTTTTTTTTTGTTTTCAAATTCTATGGTTAAAAGTCCACTAAATTTTATGGCTTATTTGTATAATGTTGTGGAAGAGGAAGCCTGAAACAGAAATATGAGGGAGAAGGTTTGACACAGGTTTCTATTTTCATAGAAAAATAACACGAAAGTCATGACATTCCGTGGAGAGTCCATTTGCACCAAACACTCAAGCGCAAAATTTGATGGTCATTTGACTTTAGCATCCACAGAAAGAGTGCACAAATGTCCCCTAAGGGCTAAGGTTGTTAAATCAAGAGTTAGAATAATCTTTTGGTGTTGATTTTTTACATGACCAACTCATCCATAAATAGGCCTTTCATCCATCTTACCCAAGTGATTACACTAAAACTAACTATAACCATAATTTTAGCCTTGATAATAAAGAGGAGAATGACCATTATTTTATATATATAGGAGGAATGTTAATGTGCATCCATCTATCAATTAAACAGAATATTGCATTGCTAATATATGCTGAAGGACTTGCTTTGCAAGAGACACTCAATTAGTATTGATTTTACAGGAATGTACAGCTTAATTTTCTCTACCAATTTCCCCTTTTAATAATGTTTAACCGAATTCATGCAACAATTGTAACTACAAGGAAAGTGTTCGGATTAAGTACATATATTAATTGAACATCTAATTTAGCAATCTTTTCTCAACTAGAAACCATTTTGTCTTCTTAGTTTTGAAAAGATACAATGTACATCAGATTGGGCACTAATCTATCAGATGATATGGCAATATAATGGATAACACATTTATGGTTGATTGGTGTTGGCTTGTATGTATTACATACATGATCAGAGATCAATTCCTAACTCTTTAAGTTGATAGTATTATTCTTTACTAGTAGTCCAAAGTAGCAAAAAATAAGAAAGAATAAAGTGTACATTTACATTAATTAGAAGGGAGATGACACTTTTGAGCAATTACAAGAAAAGAGAGAAGGGAGAAGGAATTAACCCAAAAATGAACTGACGTTTGATAAATATCACTAAGTCTCTATGTATAGATTAACGCGGCATTTGTGTCTTTAAAATAATACCTTACGGGGTTCCCTTAAAACGTGACTCTTTTAAAACTGACAAATGATCAGCCCCAACTACAATAGGAATCCAAACCACGTTGTGGTGCCCACTTCACCAATGGTCATGATGGGTAGTTGAGTAGGAAAGGCTTCTTTCAAATCTTTAGATTCCTCATCAATTAGCAAATGTGCCCTTTAACTAAGTACCTATGTTACTTAATTAGCTGCACTATAATGCCCTTATATTAAACTTTATTGTTACTAATTAGCTGTGCTATAATATCTTTACACTAATGACCGATGGTACTCGCCAGCTGCCCTGTAGTAAGATTCCAAAAGCCGCTTTTACTCGGCGGTTATGATCCTTGAATTGTTGAAATTTGCAAGATCAGGTCATTCTTATCCAACCAGCAATCATGGCATAGTGAGCACTTATAAGAAATGCATAGTCAATTCTGCCCTTTTTATGAGCATTGACGATCACGGTGGGAAAGAAGGTGGAGTAGGGACTACAAACAACGCCTTCCTCATATGTAGTTTCAAATTCTAAGGCTTTCCGTGCCCTTCTCTCCTAACCGAAAACGACAGCAAGCTCCACACGCTTTCCTTCTACCGTGAGTCCATAACAAAGCAAAACAAGCAAAGCATATATACACATCTACACATATATATATATACCACACACACTCTCTCTCTCTCTCTCTCTCTCTCTCTCTCTCTGTCTCTCTGTCTCTCTATTTATTTATACACATCAACCCACCAAACCACCCTTCTTCTTCTGTCATTTGATTGCTTATATTGCAATCTTTCAAGTTGGGTCTCTTCCAAATTGCCTCAAGCTCCGGCCATGGTCGATCACACCACCGTCTGTTGCATGTGCGGCGACATCGGCTTCCCAGAAAAGCTCTTTCAATGCTCTAAATGCCTCTCCCGTTTCCAGCACTCGTAAGCTTCCTTTCTTCATCTCTCATTCTCCTATGTATCTATCTACTAGAAATATTTTTATGGGTGTCCTTATTTTTCTATGAAATCATAGTTATTGTACTAACTACTACGAGGAGTCGTTGGAGACGAGTGTTTGTGACTGGTGCCAGAGCGAGCAGAGAAGTGTGAGGCAGGTGGGTCTCTCGAAGAGGTCTGGAGGGAAGTATGGGAAAGGCATGAACCGGTCTGAGTACTCTGGGGACAGAATAAAAGAAAGTGACAGAGGGGAGAATAGTAATAGTGATCGAGGTAAGAATGTGAGCGGGACTCCTTCGCCGAGGCCTGCAGGTCGCAGGTACAAGCTGCTTAAGGATGTCCTGTGTTGACTTGAATGGAAGATTAATGAGGTAGTTGCTGTTGTTATATATCTGTGCATCTGAAATCTGTAATTATCCTTTTCTCTTTTTTCTAGCCTTAGTTATGGTGTTGATTTTGGTGTTAAGTTTAGAAAATAAATCAACATTTTAAAAAATAACCTTTCTATTACCCCTTCTTTTTGGCTAAATCTGAGATTATGGCTACTAGTCATTCTTAGGGACACAGAAATGTTGGCTTCACAAACCCTTATTTTGTGAAGAACGATAATACTTATGGTGAAGTGCAAAATTTAAGGGATTCATGAGTTTGACTTGTGCTCGTAGTTGGTGTTTTTCTGTTCACAGACCTTTCACATTGTAAATTTGCTCCCTGATTATCACTTCTCCAATTCATGCCTATATTTGTTTAGTTATATTTTTGTTATTACTACTAGAATATAAAGGATAAAAATAAGATCATAGAGCATAGGAAATGTGGTGATGTGGCGCTTTCCCTTTTATATGACTCTCTCTCTCTCTCTCTCTCTCTCTCTCTCTCCAATGAGAGGGGTCCAAACGTATATCATGAAAGCTGCTAACTTGGGATGATGGTTTCTGCAGTCCACGGTCTCACAAAACTTGTTTGAAGAAATCTTAGAATCTGCATTTTTTGCACATGTAATTCCATGTGGATACTAAAAATGGAGGGAATTTCAGTAAGAGCATCTAAGCAGGCAAGAGGAACTTATCAAATGATCTGGATTTTCTCCTTTTTACTACTGTATGTGCTCCAAAATGGCAAGAGTGTTTGAAGAACATGTGAAATACATCAGTGTGGCTTTGCATCCTACAAACATTGCAAGATGGGTATACATTTTGGTTTTTATTTTCTATCTTATTAGGATGGTTACATTCTTTCGTCAACTGAAATTGAGATTGAGTATCCTTTTGATATGGTTAGAGAAAGAAACGTGTTAAGTAATAACTCTGTAGCAGTACAACGATCTTTTGAGCAAACCTTTGGTTTGGGACCTTGGGTATGTCATGTTTGAGCTTCCTCACATTGCATGAAGTCATTGTTGGGATTCAATGCACAGAGTCTGCAAGCAATGTGGGAAAGAGGGTTCTTAGAACCAGGAAATGCTGCCTTTTTTCCCCATGTTCATTGAAAGTAATATGAGGCTGTTCTTCGTTTCTATGTCCACATCTTTGTTTGTATTTGTAAGAAGGGTTCTTTCCTTCAAATCCGTTGTTGTATTCTCATTGGGGCACAGGAGAATCATGTGTACCCATATCTCCCATGGCCCATTGGTGGTGGGTGGGAATCGTTTGTTGGGTGGGAATTCCATGATGTGTGTACGTGGATTCCCACCCACCATCAATGAATGGTTTTTCCTGTTTTGTACACATGAAGAATTCCCACCCACACATAGTTGGCAGTGTACTGAAGAGGAAAAGCATAGTGTCAGAAGAAAAATAAAAAGTGGTTTAATTTGGTTCAACAGCCACAAATCATCATAGTTACCTTTTCTCTTCTTCCTTTGATGTTAGGTTTATCTAAGATTTACCTTCTTTGTTAAATAAGGGTTACTGTCTATTTGTGCTCCTTTTGGTGCCACTAATTAAGTGGGTAGGATCATAATTCGAGTTGATCTTTGGGCTCATCCAATAGGTATAGTGTGGTGTGGTGATGATGGGTCAGATCATCATCAAGCATATCAAAGGAAAATAATACTTTATACAGATCTAGTTATTTAATTAGAGTGAGTAGTGGCCTAGACAGCCCATGTCTACGCTTTAGGATTTGAACTTTGAACTAGAAGGTGGAGTCCATGCTTTCAAGCTTGACTTTTAGCCCTAGCATTTGCTCAAGCGTCAAAGCCTGTTTGCTTACGGGGTTTCTAAGAATTGTTGTTTTGAGGATCCCTGAATTCTCCAGAACCGTGTTATCTTTATTCACAAATGCTCAAAGACCCCTTAGTACTACGACATATGAGATTTAAAGAATTTGGACAATCCTGCAAGCCAAAAAACTGATGTCATAATGCTAGGTTTTTTATGACTTACAAGACGAACAAGGCACCCCAAGTACTTTGGGGCATGCTTTCAATCATGAATTCCTGCAAACAAACACTCTAAAAGGGTGTGAATGGTGGACCATCAAATCCTTGGTTGCGCGGCAGACCCAACCCTAAAGTTCCAGGATCGACCTTTTTTTTATCATAAAGGATTTGCTTGGTAACACGATGCATGCAGATGCTCTTGGCAGGCCACACAATATACATTCATTCGAAACCTTCCTTTTTGTACTATAAAGCCTAGGTAGTTTTTTTCCCTTTTTAGCCTCTTTCATTGGTTGCTGTATGGGCAGTTTTCAGTGCTTGCATTTGGACCATCACGCTCTTTGTGCATTGTTTTTTGCCTCTTTTATCTTTTTGGGGTGAAGCTATGAGCTTACACATGCACATTCTTTATGCTAATTAGTAGTAAGCTGTAGATGGGAGCCACTCCAATTTCCTTTGCGTATCTTTTAACCTTAAAGGGTACTACTTCTGTGGATAGGATGTTGAGTAGAGGAAACCTGGTGTCTACGTGGGGCAACAAATACCACAATATAAAAGAGGGTCTTGTTGATTACCAAGCTTTTGAAGATCAATCTCATCTATGGTTGCACGAATGTCTTCAATCCAGAGATTGCTTTATATTTAATGTACCTATCTTTTTGTACCACAGATGATCCATCAATCACTGTCACACTCACTACAGCTGTGTTGCACTTCGTGGTGTAAACCAGGCCCAGCGCGGCCGGACGCACCGACCAACATGCCACGGCCAGGGCAAAATATGACCCAGCACAACTGGGCTTGGCCCAGTAGCCTTGTCAGTCGGTTAAGGGCCTTGAACTAGGGTAAGATGGGATACTTGGAATTATCCTTCCCAAGATGATATTAATTCATATGAATATTAACTTATGGGTAACGTTAATTCCTATGGATAATAGATGTTAACTTCTTTCCCAATTAGATGGTAATCAATATCAATATCCTTACTGAAATGGGTAGTAGCAATGGAAATCTACTCTTTCCTCCTGCCCAATGGAATTATCACTAATTATTAAAGCTGGAGCATAAAGGCACTCTTTTTAATCCACATGTAGCATTAAATATACATTTTCGTATTTAAAGCAAAGAATCAAAAACGAAAAGAAAAGGGCATGTGGACCAGCACGGCCTAGACCGACCCACGGTACGACCAAGCTAATACTTGTGGACCGTCCTAGGCTAAGTCACTGCCAACCTGGGCACACCATGGTCCAGGGACAGCTGGGCCAAGCTCCAGAAGGGCCACGCCGCGTCACCTTTATTTGCACTCAATTCATGTCGGCACTTAATTGTTAATCACAGTTGGAGTATAAATATACTTATATATAATAGTGAACAAGTGCACACATCGGATCACCATGCTCGCCTCATTGTGAGGCCCACTTGAGGATGGGATGGTGGCGTAGGGGAAGCACACTAAGAAAATCAAAGAAAGAGATTATCATCTTCAACCTGATATCAACACCTTGAATTCATAAGGAAGAAATAGGAGAATCCCAAAAAAAAAAAAAACTTTAATTCGTATTACTCCTTCTAAAAAAGCGTTACATCACTTTTATAAAGTTTCGAAAACCTAAATTACCAAAATGAGTAAACTTACTAAAAATAGTAAAAGATAAAAAATTACGTTAAAACCACCCTTAGACCATTTTTAAAGAACTTTCTAAAACTTTCTATAAAGACTCAACCCAAAACGGACTAAAAAATCTCCTAAACAAGAAAAACGAAAACTTACTATGTATAAAAACTGGAATTTGACTCTCGAAACGGCTTAATTTGGTCTCCAATTACTCCAACAACTTTTAGGCTCTTGCTTAGGTGTAAAGCTCGTCGATAGGTTTAAAACGCATGGTTATGGGCCCCATGACATCACCCAAAACAAAAGTTTTTCGAAGTCATCACTATAGATGTAACATTCCGATTTGACTTCTTGCGATCTTCTTGCACCAAAACTTTTTTGTAACATGTTCTACATTAGATGGGAGGATTGGAAGATTTGGGTGGGCTTCTTACGATTTTTGGGACTCCTTAATCATCCTATTCCCTTGATCATTAACCCACAAGTTTCAACAACTTTATATTAAAGAGAAATTAGTCAATAGTCCATTTGGATGGTGCATTACCCAAAAATCTATTGTAATTTAAAGGGCGTTCTTGTGTGTGGTCCATTCGGATAGACCAATATTAATGGGCCACACTGGGGCTCATGATCAAGGTGGACATCATGCTTGCAATGGGGCGCACGTTGGATTAAGCGGTTGATTAGCTATCAAGAGGTTATCTCCTACTTAGAGTCTTAATCGCGTAGAGAGTTTTGGTTGAGATCAAACACTGGTTAGAAAGTTTTGGATTGGTGGAGTAACATCTAACTCATTGACAGGTGCAGGCCCAAGTTATACAAACCTAGTGCAATAGATCCAACAAGCTCTTAGGGTGGCATGCCAACGTTCTAGTAAGCCATCACCCCAACATTTTAGTGAAGTCTCGAAAATCCTAAATGGTTTCTTGCTCTTGGTCTCAAGATTTTCCATCTTTGCTCTATTGTTCTCCTTCCCCTTCAATCTTCAATAGTCTAGCTCCGATACAATCGCATGACACAAAGGTCTCTCCTCTCTCTCTCTCTTGATATATTCTTTCTATGATCTCTTCTTATCTTTCTTTCTCCTTTCCAACACCACTCTCTCTCTCTCTACAAATAAGAAACAACGGTAAGATATCTACCTTTGAATCAAATATATATAGAAACTGTCTTCCTGTAATGGATTCAATGATACAAATAATCTTCGATTTCTACTGTTATTGATATTGGGGCATTTGGTTTGTATGACATTATTGGATTTCTTTTTCTCTTTTAATTTTCATAAATTTGATGTGTGCTGATGAGGTTTGATATATGATCAATATATTATTATGGGTTTTTGAATTTTTTCTTTTTTGCTTTATGTAATTTATGTTTTATTGGTTTTTTCTCAATGACAATGACCCAATACTACAATATTTCTCCAAAACTTTCAGTTTTGGATAAGGATTTATTTGCTGGATCTTGAAAATTTTCTACTTTCCTTTTACTATCTTACTAGATTTTTCTTCTTGAATCACATTATGATGTTTATGATTTTATTGATAATCTTAATTAATTATACATATAGGTGGTCTCAGTACTAGATCCATATATATGATAGAAAAACTCTTAGGAACTTACGAAAATAACCAAAGAGGTATTATTTTTGTATGATAAGTGGTTTATGTGGCAATGATTAATATTTCTCTGGAGCTCTTTGGAGTTTCTTTATTATTGTTGTAGTATTGTTGCTAGTTTGATTTGCATAGCATTTATTAAAATAAAAGGATTTTATTGAAAAGATCCCTTTAATTGTACACTAATTAAACGCGATTAGTTCCAACTATATTTTGTGCATTGATCGAGTCCATGGGGCCTGATAGTGTGAGAGCAATTTTTTTATTTTTTATGTTGCTAGCATCACTCAACTCCTCTTCTCTTTCCTTTTCTTCTCTTCTTCCTCTCCTGTACTCTGTGATGCTGGTGCCCTTCTTCTCTTCCTCCTTTGGACCCTCTCTAAACCAATGCACAAACTCACTTTTATCAACTGACCATTTGCACATCATCATCTCAAGTCAAACAAATGGCAGAGATAAAGATCCATCTTCTTATTATTCTCTTATTCTTAGTGAACTCTCATCTGTTTCTTTTTAGGTTTTTTGACAGATTTCCCGCTAATGTTTATTAGAATTCTCAATTTACCCTCTAAGGTTTTAATTTGTCCAATTTACCTATTTAATTTAATTCATTTTGTAAGAATTTGGCACTTCCATTAGCACCCCATTAAATCGATGATGAAAGTATTAAAAGGCCTGTTGAACATCGTTAAAGTATGGCTTTGACCGTAATGCTGATTGAAATAGACCCGTCTCGTCCTTCTTCTTTCTTTGGTTTTATTTCTGGAACATAACTTTTACAAATAGTAGCCCTTTCTTCTCTGGCGGTGAAGACCGGTAAGTGGTGGCTAGTTGATGGCCGGCGGTAAGCAGCGACTTTGGTGACAGGCGTAACTCCGGCTATAGGTGTAACTTTGGCAACAGCGACAATAGTGACACTGGCATCATACTTTCCAGCAAGGAATCAATGGAAACATCTCTTTTGTCATCTGCGATCTTAAGAATCTCACTCAAATCAACCTTTACAACAACTCCATCCCTAGAAACTTCCCTACCTCACTCTTCAACTGCTCCAATCTCCTAATCTTGAATCTCTCTCAGAACTACTTCATAGGACAAGTTCTGGCCAGAATCGACCGAATCTCCTCCCTCTGCTCCCTCAACCTCCTTGGAAACGAATTTTCTGGCAATGTTCCAGCCACGATTGGCTGTCTCTCGGTGCTGGAAACCCTTTGCCTCCACCCAAACATCCTCAACAGCTCATTACCACCAGAAATTGGTGATCTCTCACACCTCAAAATTCGCCAACTCACCTACATAGAGTAGCTGTATCTAGCAAAGATCCCCATGGAAATCAGTCGTTTGCCGAAGTTGAAGTATCTTTGGATGGCTGGATCATATTTGATCAGAGAAATACCGGATTCTTTTAGGAATCTAACAAATCTCGAGTCTCTCAATCTCTCAAGAAATTATCTAAGTGGGGAAATCCCTAGCGGTCTTTTCCGTTTGAAGAAATTGAAGTTTCTAAATCTCTACAAAAATCAATTGTCCAGAGAGATCCCTAAGTCGATCGAAGCTCTCGATTTGAGAAATATCGATCTGTCTATGAACCATCTTAACGCTCCATGCGGCGGCGATCTTGTTCAGGCAGGGAAATGAGTGGGGTTGATTCTTCATTGCCAGAGAAGAGAGTACTACTGTTTGCAGAAGTTATGTTCCAAAACAAGAACCGAAGAAAGAAGAAAGATGAGATGGGTCTATTTCAGTCAGCATTATAGTCAAAGCCTTACTTTAATGATGTTTAACTGGTCATTAACACTTTTGTTATCGATTTAACGTGCTAACAGAAATGTCAAATTGTTACAAAATTCATTAAATTAAAAGAGGTAAATTGGACAAATTAAAACCTTAGGGAGTAAATTGAGAATCCTAAAAAATTTCATGGGGCAATCTGTCAAAAAACCTTCTTTTTATTTTTCTTTTCTCTTTCTCCTAGACAGATTCCAAGAAACCAAGCCTGAGCCCAACCCACTCTTGCAATTTCTTCCATCATCTTCTTCTTTCTTTTTCCCCTTCATCTTCTTGTTCTACTCTCTGCATGGCCAGCCTATAATCCTCACTCATCATCTTTATTTTTCCTTATCTTCTTCCCTCCATTTTCTGTCATTGAAGCTATCAACCTAGACAAACTCAACAATGCTTAAGGCAGACCCATCTTCACCGTAGCAGACAAAAACCCCACCTATGATCATCACCGTCATCACCCCTCTCTTTGTTTTCTTTCTTCTTCATCTTCATCTTTCTTTCTTCTTCTCCCACGCCAGATAAATTCCATCACTCAAACACACCTTTGTGTTCTCTCCTCTCTTCCTTGTTTCCTTCTCTTATCTTCTACTTTCGCCGCTGTCACCATCTATTTCTTTTCTTCTTTTCTTTTTTGTTCTTGATTTCTTCCTGCGCTCACTTCCTTCTTCTTGTGTTCTTGGTTTCGTAAAGTACTGGAGGAAAGAAAGAAGAGAAGAAAAGTGAAGAGAAAGGGGGTTGGGGGACGCTAATGTCACTCAGTCCAACATTAAAAAAAATGCACACGATCAAGCCCCATGGACCCGATCAGTGCTCAAAAACTAATTGGGACTAGTTGCGTTTAGAGTACAATTAAGGGAATATTTTCCATAAAACCCTATTTAAATAAAAAATTAATTTATCTAAGAATTAACTGTTGTAGTTAAAAAGCTTATGTAGGAATTGAGTGTTAGTAGTTAGATATGAGCTATTTATACTTTATTTGCCAAAAAATATAATAATAATCATGTCGTTAAACCATACAATAAGTGAGAATTATTAGTAGTTGGTGTTAATTTTGACCTTTTCAATTAACCATTGTTAGCCCCACCCAATCAAAATTCCTAGATCCACCACTGCTTATTGATGTGGCATAAAATTCCTATATCCACCACTGCTCACTGTTGTGGCAAAAAGTCCCATCCTACTTGACGATAGTGTTTGGGATTGATAGCAGTGTTCTACCACAAGTAACACCACGGAATTGCTATACATAATAATGAGAAGGGAACTCTAATTCAGATAATCAAAGATTCTTAGCATTCCTAGGCTATTCGTAGTAACAATGATCATCATAACCCATAAAGACATTCGGAGTATATTTAAGGTTCTCAAAATATATTTAAATTTCTATACATCTTGATGTCCAAGTAAGTTGTTTATAGAACATTTTGTTGGAGATTAGTATTTTAGATTTATATAAAGATTAGTTTGGTTGTTAGGAATTTTGAATGGTTTGAATTTTGAATAATTGATGATTAGGTTTGCTTTCAATGTATAATTCAGATCATTTTTCAATTGAATGTTTACGGTGGAAAATATGGGAATGCAGTGATTTGTGAAATTATACATGGTATCAAAGATGGGACCGGTGATGATATTATGATTAAGCTGGGGTCAGTGATGATCTTACGATTAAGCTTGGCACGGTCCTCTCTTCCACGATGATTATTGTCAGTTTTCTATTATTTCAATAAAACCAACTACCTTCTTCCCCCATTAGTCCATTTAAAATACGTAAATTTCAGGATCTTGCCATCTTCATCAATTTTATGATTGACGCTTTTAGAAGAAATCACAATAGATTTGATCCAGTGGGCCATCCGCACTGACAAACTAAAAAGGGAGCAGATTGTAATAGTGATGGATCTACAGACAGGCAGTAATCACTAAGAAGACATGATCGATGTCTATGATTTTTTTTAAGATTAAAAGGTTTTATATTTAATGTCTGACAATCACTGATCCTTTCATGGAAAGGATCATGTGATTGAGGAAGGATGTTAGAGATTAGTATCTTATATTTAGATAAAGATTACTTTGGTTGTTATGAATTTTGAATAATAGATGATTAGGTTTGCTTTAATATTGTATAAATTGAGATTATTTATCAATTAAATGTTTATGGTGGAAAATATGGAAATGCAGTGATTTGTAAAATTCTATACATTTTTCATCCATGCATAGTAGTATTCCAATGGTGCTCGTATAAGTCATGCTAAAAATAATTGATAACATTTGAGTTACATATAATTTTGAGCTCAAACTTGATATACATTATCAAGCTGACCACGAGCCATGCATAGTTGAGCTTGAGCCTAAGTCCTAACTTAAGCTCAAGCATAATTCATAACTATCAAGCTAGCTCAACCTAATTCCCAGCGAATGTCATGCTGTGCTAGACTCAGGTCCAATCCGCTTGTGTTCAATCCAAGTTCAAACTAGGTTAAGTTTGGCTTGACTCTACTTGTCTACTTCCCTTTATCGGACCAAAGGACCTTTCGGAGACGCACAAAGAACGTATGACATTGAAGAGATCGTATCGTACTATTGGCTTGCTCTCTACTTTGGAGCAGGTGAACAGTAGGAGAGGTTGAGATATTAAATTCTTCTTCATCAAAGCTTGGGAAGAAGCAGCAGCGCTACAAAGGGGAACTGCAGGAGCAAATGCTGTCATGAACATCTACGTCTTATTCCTTGACATTTTTACCTATTATGAGCTCCTTGATAATTTGGGCATGTGTTGAGCTTGTGGCCCTTGTTTCTTGTACAGAGACGAAGGTCGTCTCTTATCTGCCTATTGGTTCTATTTTGTGGCCATTTATGGGGCCTTATCTTTCTCTTTTATCTAATCTGTGGTGGGAAGCCTTTGAGGTGATGTCTTTACTCTTTGTGTACTAGCGCCAGTGGCGTAGTAGAAATTTGTCTATACATGGCAAGTCATGCCAAATGGTCATTGATTGGACCATCCAAATAAAATGATCGAGTGGTGGAATTCTTTCTAGTAAAAAGAAATCGAAGAAAGGACCTTTGATTGGCTTTTCCCTACAGGGTATGCGTCTTGCTGTGTCTGCCACACATGTTCCAGTCGTCTCCGACTATGAATCTCTTTTTAAAATTAGACATAGGCCTGTCAAAGGGTGTGGCCCGGTGGGTCTGGGTTGTCCTGGCCTACGCTTAATATATGCAGGGCCAAGCTTGGGTTCACCAGAGTTCTTGAAGGGCCTGCTCTATTTATGCCCTTATCTTACCCTCAAGTGCTAGGGCTAAGCTCAGGGCCTGAAAATAAGAATTGTATTTTAAAATTATTTTAGTATTGTCGTCAAATATCGAATGTCAATCTAATATTCACCCTCCTTTATTTGGGCTTGAGACCGATAATGGTTGCAATAAAGCAAGCGCAGCAGAGTCAAACTTGTTTTCTGATTGACTAATGGTAAATTAAAAATTAGCTTGTATAATAATATCTCTAATGATACTTAATATTATTTCCAATGATATAAAATTAAACATCAAATAATACTTAATAATGCTTCTAATGATATATTAAATAATATAAAAAATTTTCTAATATACTTAATAGTACTTATAATAATACTTATTTTATATGCAAAAAGGTATTGTTTTATGCAAAAGGTATTGTATATGTAAAACTAATTTAATCAATAATACTTAATAATATCTTCAAAATGTAATAATTTAATCCTCTTTCAAGATATCTAATAAATAATCTAATGTATCACTATCATCATATTCACTGTCATTATGTTTTTCGGCACATAACCAATCCTGAGCACAAACTAAAACATATACCGCCGTTGATTTTACAGTAGTCTTATATGGGCTAAGTATCTTTCTTTCAATGCTAAAGCACCTACCGTCGTTGATTTTACACAAATCCTATATGGGTAAATATCCTTCTTCTAATGTTAAATGTAGACTCAGACACAACTATAGAAATAGGAATAAAAAAACTAATAAGCTACATTTGATAAAATTTAAAAATTCGTTTTGAATTTCTTTTCCACCTAATTTAATATATCTAATATTGTAAATCGTTTTCTTGGGTCTTCCAACTAATAATCTAATTTAGTTTTTCCTTAACTGCTACTGTTGGTTATTCTTTTTCTTTTGAATATCAAAAGTATTCATTTTCACCATCATCACATGATGGCATATTACTTGGTTCAACTTCATTATTTGAATTAGATTTATTATCTAATCTCATATACTACTCCTAAAAAATATTTCTAAAAAAGTTTATGAGTTTCATTTGTATCCATTCTTATATATTCATTTAAAACATATACTGTGCTAAAAATAATTGGACCACATATATAATTATACGGGGTAGTCCAAACCATATATATAATTATATATTTTTCAAAATGAAGAAAAAGATAAGGCTTGGGCCGGGTGTAGTATTGTCCTAGTTCGGCCCTCTACAAAATTTTGTCCTAGCCCAGCCCTCATTTAGACATGTATACAAAGGTGATAATACAAATAATTCCTTCAATTGGAAGGCCAAACTAACACAGACCAACTACAACACCACCACCCCCCCCCCCCCAACAAACAACCCCCCAAAACTATAAAATTTAAACTGCAAAAAATAATGACCCTCGCTTTTGTAATAAATTTTTCTCCAATTTGAAATCAGGTTCAACATAAGTTTGTACACATGTAAAACGCACAACTTGATCTATCGGATGCCTGAAAGCTTAATCGGTCTGTATTTCATGGGTTAGCCTTGCTGATCGATTTATAAAGTTCGCATTTATATTCTCCAAGTGATGACACACAAATTTGTTGGTTGGATCCATTTTTAACCCCCTATTTCTCTAATTGGTTTTGTGCAAATGAGTTTCCGACTTTCATGATGTCGTCGCATAGCCTCTTCACAAATATTTTCGTACTCACTAGTTAACGAGGGATTAAGCAAATCAAAATTAGAGTTTTATGAGAAATTCATGCAAGTCAAATGGGTTGAGAATTAGCTGATCAAAACACAATACATGTACACATGTTGAGTGGAATCAGGAGTAGGAAAACTAGAACAACATAGTGCTGCTTTGTGACGACTTTTACAAGTAGAAACAATTGTACAACAAACAAAGGTTCAAGTTGGATACAAAAGGATTGAATAGATGATGGTAAAGTGGACACAAGCTGTTAAGAGTGTTATGCAATCTTTTAAGAAAGAAAACACTTCGTAGTTTGTTCTGTTTCCGAGGTTCTATACAATCAAGGTGCCTATCTATGTCAGTGATGCCAGCGGGGTTGGTGTCTTGTAGATGATCTCTGAATTCTAAATCGTTTAATGACTAACCTAAAAAGATCAATTTATACATTATGGAGGACTTGTGATGGAAGATTTGACACTTCCGCAACCCTCATCTACCAACACTGAAATGAGGGCCCTTGTAGTTTCAAACTACCTCACAAAAAAGCTCTCGTATTTTTTAAAAAAAATTTGCTCTAAAGCCTCCGTTGACTCACGAGAAAGCAATCACCTATTAAAAGGTGCCCATTATCTAACTTACCCAAGACCCAACCGACTAACTCAATCTGGCAGATTTAGTTCATTTGACTTGATACAAAACAAGATAGAAAAAAATTCCCAGACTATGAACACTTTTGGGCAACCATTTTCAAGTATCATGCGAAAGAGAATCTGAACCAAGTGATAGTATTAAAATATGTGCAACTATAGCAAAGTTAGCATTCCCCATTCAATTTCAGCAATTAGTGGCCTCATATCAATCTATTTACACAACAGTTAAAGCTGTACTTTATTGGAAAGTGGATGGATGGTTCCAATCATGGAAACTGATCGTGCGTCCCATGGGGTGATGAGTTGCTGAAGCAGTATTCATTATTCATGCATTAACTAGAAGGCAAATTGGCGTGACACAAAATTTTAGTTGGAGCCTACTTTGGTTGGAAGAAGTAAAATGAGAGTGAATTTGATGTGACATGAAGCGGGGTTCCCCCTTTAATGACATTTCGTTTTGGTCCCTCCAAGAAGGATAAATTAGGGAGAAGTAAAATTGTATTTCGTGTTTTTTTTACATTAACCGGCTCCTCTTTCTATTTTTTTTTTCTTTTATTTGACTCTTTCTCCTACTCTCATGTAAACAAATAGGCCAAAGTTTTGGGTATTAAGTTTAGAGCAAGCGAACCTTTTTTGAGTCTTTTGAGTCTTTTGAGGCATAGAAAATTTGAATTGTGTAAGGATTTTTATATGTTGGCTAAATTTATGGATTGGACAAAAATTTAGTTTTAGTCGAAGTTGTACTTCCTTTTTTTAAACTAGGAGTTTGAAGAGGTTATAAAATCCAATAATAGCTAAATTAAAGAAAACTCGAAAAAATCAAACTGGGCTGCTCGATCGATCAGACTTGAGTCAGAGAGCCAATTCGATCGATCGGATCCCTACCCGATTGATCGAATGCTGCTAAAGTTCTCCCATCGACTTTTAGAATTTTATTCCGATTTTAAATGCAACTTTCTTATTTTTTGCTAAATCCTTTCCTAATTGGATTAGCATTATAAGGTATGAAATTTATATTATAAAAAGGGGTTCTCTCTCAACCCTAGGGCATGAAATACATATCTCAATATTGTAAGTGAAGATTATAATTTGAAGATCATCTTTTCTAGAGCTTTCAAGAATTAAAGCTGTATTCTAGATATTTTAGTCGTCTACATCTCTTTATAGAAGATTATTTGAGTAGTCAAGCATAACAACTAGAAAGTGTCTAGTTGATTAAATTTGTTGTGGTCAACGGTGTAAAGTCGTTGAGTTGTGAAGCTATACACGAAGTAACTACAATCCTTAGGTAGTCGTTATTTGAAGAGGGGTCTATCGATGTCTTGTAATTGTGAAATTCAAAATACTTGATTACGCGTCCAATTTTGATTCATGGTTATTCCCTGCTTGGTTTCAACTTAAAAATCGTATCTTCTTATGGTGTGTGTTTTTGTGTTTGTTTGATTTAATTTTCGCTACGTATTTGGTTATTTGCACACATATTGCCGAGTTGATTACGTTGATCCATTCTAGAGGCCCACCAAAAACCTTTAATTAGTGTCATAGTAGGTTGAATTAATTTGTGTGTGTTTTCGATCCTAAGAAATGTCTAGAATAGTACTCAATGTAGGGGCACATCTACTTCGAAGCCTGCATTGTTTGATGATTCGAATTATGCACATTGGAAGCAAATGATGAATTGGCTACCTTAAGTCCATTGATGATAATGTGTGGGATATCGTTATGGATAGTTATTATAAACCTACAATTACAACTGATGGGCAAACAACTGCTAAACCAAAAGTCCAATGGACTAAGGAAGAGAAGCATAACTCTAATTACAATAATAAGGCTACGAATAGTATTTATAATGGAGTCACTGCTGATGAGTTTCGTAGAATATCTCCATGTAAGACTGCAAAAGAAGCATGTGATGTCTTGCAAACTGTATATAAGGGTACAGATACTGTGAAGCAAGCTAAACTGCCGAGATTAAATAAATCTTTTGAAACTGTTATGATGGAAGAAAATGAGACATTCAATGAGTTTTATGCAAAGTTGAATGATATTGTTAATTTTATTTTCAACTTTGGTGAAAAAATCCCTGAAATTAAAATTGTCAAGAAGATTTTGAGTTCTCTTACTTTAAAGTTTGATTCAAAGGTTTATGCTATTGAAGAACATAAGGATTTAAAAACCCTCATGATAAATTAGTTGGTTGGAAATCTTCAGGCATTCGAAGTAAATCATTTAACTAAGGAAAAATCTAAGAATAACGGTATGGCTTTGAGGGCTTCTAGAGAATTAGTGAAGAAATTTGAAAAGAAAATTAAGAGTGATTTTGACTTAGATTCTAAAGATTCTGATATGGCTGCGTTCAAGATGCAACTTAAGAAATTCTTGAAGGCCAAGTGAGCTAAAAGGAAGGGCTTAAAGACTAAAATAAAAACATCTTAAAAAATGACCAAGTGTTATGCATGTCAAGGTTATGGTCACTTTGCTAATGAATGTGCTAATAAGAAAAAAAAATCCCAAGCATAAAGCTCTTAAAATTTTGGATGATGATTCTTCTGAAAAAGAAAAAGAAGAGGAGAAAGATCCCAAGCTTGATATGTCTCATATTGTGAATAACAAGTTTATAGCTTTTATGACTAGATCTTTTCTATTTGATGATGGTTCGGATGAAGATAATATTGATGATGGAGTCTTTGATGAAGAAACTGATTGGGAAGCTAGATATGAGAATTTACTGAATAAATCTATGAAGATGAACAAGTTATTAGAAAAAGATGCTATGAAACAGAAAGAAGAGATTTTGTCTCTTGGGAAGAATTAGAGGAAGCAAATTCAACGATTCATCTTTTGGACGAACAAAAGAACTACATGGCCAATAAGTTGACCATTGAGAGTCACATAAATGGTTCATTGAAAGATGACTTCTAGAAGTTTAAGCAAGAGGCTAAAACCTTGAAGACAATATTCCAAACTGTAAAGGCTGAAAAAGAAGATTTGGCTGGCAAACTAAAGATTACAGTGTCGTAGCTGGATTCTACAAAAGCTTCTTCAAACAAGATCAATACTGGTTCAAAAATTCTTGATGATATCTTGTGTATTCAGGAGCTACCTAATGACAAAAGCAGTCTTGGTTTCAATGATGGTGCATCTACTTCGAAGTCTACAGGTAAATCTGCTGTTGTTAGAATTACACACACTACTCTATGGAGAATAATGTAGTCATAAGCTGCACATATTCGTAATGTGGTGAGTAGTTTCAAAAGAAGAATATGTTATGTCCTGCACTCACATCCACTAGTTATCATTGTGGAGTTAAAGAACACGTTCGTCCCCATTGTAAGAAGCTGTATGGTTTGTAAAAGAATAAGTAATGGTGGAAAAAGTTGTCTAAACCAAAAGTCAAAATAAGAGCTGTACGAGTTAAAAGTCTGATATGTTACCCACATTTTGCTCAAATATCAAACTACGCAAGTGTATGTGGCTACATGCAAAAAACACTGATTAAGAAAATCAAGCTCCCACCCTCAATGCTGCTACGAAGATACAATTAAGGGGGAGCTTTACTGGAGTCTGATTGACAGATCTGTTGCATGTTTATCATTTACATTGTCAATTATCGATACAAAGGGGGTAAATAAGGCATTTAAGGGGAAAAAGAGATATTCATAGTCAAGATGCTAAAAGTTTAGAAGTTCAGAGGCAAATGGAGACAATACAGATCTATAGATGTTGCTAATAAAAATTATTTTGCTAAAAATTCAATGTGATTTTGGGTTTTGTTTCGGGTAGATCAAATTATTTTTTTCTAAGGAGTTCTATCCATAAATTGACAAAGAGTGAGATTGTAAGGATTTTTATGTATTGGCTAAATTCATAGATTAGACAAAATTCTAATTCTAGTCAAAGTTATATTTTTATTTATTTTAGATTATAAGTTTGAAGATGTTGTAGAATCCCAAAAGAACTAAATTGAAGAAAATTCAAAAAAATTGAACTAGGTTGCTCGATTGATCGGACTCAAGGTAGAAAGCCAATTCGATTGATCAGTTCCCCACCAACTTTTTTATTTGTATTTCGATTATAAGTAGAACTTTCCTATTTTGTGCCAAATCCTTTCCTGATTGGATTAGTATTATGAGGCATGAAATTAAGGCTATAAAAAAAGAGTTTTCTCTCAACCCTAAGGCATGGAATACAGATCTTAATATTCTGAGTGAAGATTATAGTTTAGAGATTATCTTCTCTAAAGCTTTCATTGAGAGTTGAAGTGCTGAAACTATATTCTAGAGATTATAGTTTTCTACATCTCTTTGTGGAAGATTATTGAGGAGTTAAGCATTACAACTAGAAGATATTTAGTTAGTTGAGTTTGTTATGGTCAATGGTGTGAAGTCATTGAGGCGTGAAGCTACACAAGAAGTAACTACAATCCTTAGGTAGTAATTATCTAAAGAGGGATCTATCGATGTCTTGTAACTGCAAAATTCATACTGCCTGATTGCTAGTCCAATTTGGACTCGTTGTTTTTTCCCACTTGGGTTTCCACATAAAAATCATATCGTCTTGTGGTGTGTGCTTTTGTGTTTAATTAATTTAATTTCTGCTATGTATTTGGTTATTTGCACGCATATTACTGAGTTGATTGCATTGATCCATTCTAGAGGCCCACCCAAAACGTTCAAATTGTCTTGTCTCAGTGATCACAAGCCCCATCAGTCAATCATTGGCTATTGATAAAAATCTAAAAACACCTTTTAAAATGAGTAAGGCCCACCTTTACTCGATCAAAACTTATTTACATCAGAAGCCTCCGTTTAGATTTGCTCTAGCTCTAAGGTATATGTGAAATCTTGTAGTGTTATTTACTCATGTTCAGTCCAAAGATATATGAAATTCATTTCCCAGCAAAATTTAGGACACTTCCCATTTGAAGAGTAAGAAATCGCGTGGGCCACATGCCATGGGTCTCACATTAGATCAAGCGGATGGTAGTTGGCAATAGAGAATAAGAATCCAATTGGAATCAAAAGACTTAATCTATTGTAGATAAGATAGGGATCCGTAGTAATTGAATAGATTAGTGGATTGGATGTTATGCCCATATAATAGACTCCTATCAGGATTTAGGGACGCAGGTTTCTTAACAAAAAAGTCTCAAATAGGCATAACTCCTCAGAATCAGTTATATAAGGGGGTTGGGAGCCCTAAGTCGTGTATTATTGTCATTAATGCAATGAGATCTAGACGCAGGAGATCCATGGAGACTGCCCACTGTTAGGAACACTATAAATCTCTAGTTGTATGTTAGAGTCTTCTACATCCCAATCCTTCAAAGGGGTTGGTGTAATATGAGTGTGTCTACTCACAATAAGGTCAATCTCTATCTTATTAAGTTAACAACCTTGAAAAATCAAAATAAATGAAAATTTCAACAGAAACCAAGTCTGTAACTAAACAATAAAAGAGTGGGGTGTATTAGGTTGTGTTCATCCATTTGTCTTCTTGGTATCCAAACTTTCTTATGATAAAGCTTTTCATCATAACTTAAAAAAAATTATTTGATTTGTAGAATAACTTGAACCCACAACCTCAAGCTTGTAATAATGAGCATCTTCCATTGTGTCTCAAGTTATTATCTTTTCATTAAGGCTTTTTGTTAAGTTCATGAATTTATACAATTATGCATCATCTTGGGGTGGGTTAAGGACTTAATTAGGTTAAATGCATCATTCTTCATTCAATTTCATCATTTCATGCTTTCCACCTAGAAATAGGAATTTGTAGCATTTTTATATATTTTCTGCATTATTTAAAAAATATGTGCAATTTTTCTTCGAAGAGTCCCAATTGGAGTAGAACTCTATCCGAACAGATCCCACTTTAATGTCGACTTTTCAATATTTTACCGGTTGAATTAGACTGTGCAGTAAATGAAATTTGTAGAATCCATAGAACCCTAGGGATGTTTGGGTCCCACTATTTGAAGATCTACACCCTTAGAGTTCATCTACCTGTAAATCCTCTTAAATATCAGTTAAAGCTTTCAAAAGCTCTTATCTCATTCTATTATGCTAAGGAATATTTTTCTAAGTTGGCTAATACGTCACAACTATTGCAGAGATAAAGTCCATTGCAAATTAGAATTCAAAATTCAATCTCATTTTTATCAGAATAGCCTATTTTAAAATAGCCATAACTCTCAATCCGGACATCGGGTCCACGCAAATGATCCATCGTTAGAAAGCCTTTTTAGAGTAAATATCTGTGGAGGCTAAGATTTCACAAATTATAGCTAAAATGAGAAAGTTATGGGCCTGAAAATTTTCATGTACAGTTTTAGGCGATATTGCAATTGCATCTACATCATTGAAGTATGCAGTTACATCTACACCATTGAAGTATAACTGTTGCACATCCCTCTGTTGAACCTATCTAAAGATCAGATAAGAATTCCAAAAGCTTCTAGCTCATCATATCTCAAAGATCTCTCTCATCTCAAAAGAAAACCCCAATCAATAAGTAGCAGATCTTATCTTTCAATATATCAAAAAGAGGTCCAGATTCAATGAAGTTGAGAAGATATCGGGTCTACGGAAATGACCCACTGTTAGAAAGCCCTTTTAGAGTAAATATCTGTGGAGCTCAAAATTTCACAAATTGTAGCTAAAATGAGAAAGTTATAGGCCTGAAAATCTTCATATACAGTTTTAGGCGAGATTGCGATTGCATCCACATTATTGAAATATGCAATTACAATCTACACCATTGAAGTATAACTATTGTACATCCCTTTGTTGAACCTATCTGAAAATCAGATAAGAATTCCAAAAGCTTCTAACTCATCATATCTCAAAGATCTCTCTCATTTCAAGAGAAAAACCCAATTAATAAATAGCAGATCTTATCTCTCAATATACCAAAAAGAGGTCCAGATTCAATGAAGCTGAGAAAATAGAAAACTTTAAAAGGAGGCTACCATGGGAGGCTCCTCCTTATTCCTAATAAGATTTGGAAGTCCCAGATTTCTCTCTCCCTCTCTTCTTCACTTTTCTTCCCTTCATTAATTTCTAATTTTATTTTAAAGATATTCTAGAGCCTTATTCTAGAAACAAGGATCTAGAAAAGAGAGACTTCTGAGAAACCATTATATAATGAGAAGATATCAATAAAGTTACTTTTGAGGTTCTTTATAATGGTGGGCTAAGTTTCTGATTGGAGCATATAAATGAAGCTAAGTATTTTGATGTTTAATTTATATTTGCTATTTGCTCTTTTTTTATTGTCTCTTGTTAATATGCTTTTGTTGGGTTTATGTCTTGTATTCCGGTTTAGCCGGATGAGTCACTGGGTTAGCCAGGGACTAGTTTAAGGTCAAGGGTATTTTGGTAATTGTACCGGGGCTTTCTTGGTGGCCAAGAAAGCGGAGATTATATATATGTATAGTCTGTAACCCTAGACCTTGCGGCGGCGGCGGCAGTTGCCCGTGGTGCTCCCACACCACGTAGGAGAGATGATGTGAGAGTGTGGGAATCTCTTGTATGCTTTACTTGTTATAGTGAAGATGTTCGTCCTCCTGTGCCCGTGGATGTAGCCCTGCTTGGGTGAACCACGTGAATCTCGTGTCTCTTCTTGTGTGTGGCTTGCTTCGTGTTGATCTTGTGATTCATGAATGCGCACAACGGGTGATTGTCAGAAAATCACAACAATTGGTATCAGAGCCACAACAATTGGTATCAAAGCCGAGGTTAGTGTTCCTTGGGTTTTCTGAGCGAGGTGGAGATCGCTCGGTGGCTTGGTGGCTGTTGTGCATGGAAGATTAATGGATCGGATCTTCTTTGAGGATTCGGAGTTCTACGATTCTCATTGCAGAAAATCAGAGATCACGGGTGATCTTTAGTTGAGCCACGGATTAGAGTTTCCAATCAGAGAAGGAGAAGATGAGATTAGTTCTCCCGTCTCGCTGGGATGGGAGGAAAAAGATTCACATGTTGTTTCAGATCTCTCAGAGCCGATTGGTGCGATTGTGATCTAATCACAGAATGAATAGGAGATTGTGAGCCACTGTTGCTGTCGCCAGAAGCAGAAAGTGAAGACGAGAACTAGGGAGGAGAGGCTCTTGTTCTCCGGGTATATCGGAGAAGATAAGATCAGATCAAAAGTTCTCGAGATCAGATCCGAAATTCTCGAAATTCAGTTTCGATGTTCTCGCACAGATTGATCTGAGAAGGAGAGAAATCGGTTTTGCAGAGTGGGTTCGGATCTGTTTTCGTCATAAGAACAGAGGATTTGGTTTTCCAGATTTGAGAAAGAGGAGCTCGCCTGTTGCTTCTGCTGTTATCTCGCACCTCACCATCGCCGGAGAAGAAAGACGCAATCCGCCGCTGCTGCTGCACGTCATTGCCGGAGCAGATGTCGTCCGCCATCGCAGCAATCACCGGATCAGTGCCAGACTTTGTCGCTGATCTTCATCACCGTTACCGAGGAAGAAGCCCGGTGGAAGGTTAGGGCGGCTGCAACAAAAAGAAAGAAAAAAAAAATCGCCGCTGCCGGTTTTTCTCTTTGTGCCGCAACCACTGCGATTGTCGTCGCCGGTCGCTGCCGCTGCATCGCCGCTGCCAGCCCCCGATCGCCGACGTCGTCGCCATTGCTTTGCCGTCAGCGCCCGTTGCCGCAGGTCACCGGATCACCTCGCCCGTGCCGCAGAAGACCGCGGCGTGACTGACGTCACCGTCTGCAACTGGTTGCAGACACAGCACTGTTGAAGGAGACTACCCACATTCTGGGTCGGGTCAGGTTTCGGGTTGGGTCCGACCCGACCCGTGGAGAATACCAGTAGAGGTTTCAGGGTCCAGTTCAGGTCAAGTCTGATTCACCTGGCCTATTTAAAGCAAAGCCCAGAGTTGCGGGTCGGTTCTGGTTTTAGGTCGGGTCGTTTCGACCCAACCCGCGGTGACAGCCCAGTCCAGCAGAACAATTGCAAGTCGGGCCGCGTCGGGTAAGACCTGACCCATGTTCGCAGAGCCCAACCCAGCAGTGCATCCAGCAGTTCCGAGCCAGTTCGGGTCGGGTCCGACCTGACCCGTGTGCGCAGAGTCCAGCCCAGAGCGCAGTTCAGGTCAGTTCCAGCCCAGAGCGCAGTCCAGGTCAGTTCACCTGACCCGGGTCCGCTCTAGAAGCCCAGCAGACAATGCAATGACGTCAGCAGTGAAGTCAGCAACGGTTAAAGGCCAGATTTGACCAGTTTCAACGGCTGAAATTGTTTCTGCGATATCTTGATCGTCCGATGTCCGACCGGAGATCCGTTTGCTCCTATGGACTCGTTTCGAGCAGATCTACGCAGTGGAAGAGGTTGATTGGCTGTTTGACAGTCAAGGAGGAGGTTTGATCGATTGGAGCGTAGAAACTTGTTTCTACGTTATCGGAGCCATCCTGAGTCGGATTTCAGATCCGTTTCTTCCAGTGTGCTTGTGTCAACGAGATCTATGATTTGATGCAGAAATCTTGAGGAGATCTGAACAGATGTGGATTCAGGCTTGAATCGGGTCTACTCGACCTGGTTGTTGTTGCAAACCCAATAATAGGAGTCGCCGGCCTAGTTGCAAAGGGTTTGCTGATTCAAACGAAGTTGTTCGTTTGGGGTTCACATGATCGCATGTGATGTTATTCATCTTGCCAGAGCCAAGCCGGAAAAGCAGCAAGGAGGAGCTGCTGCATCAGCAGTTGATCGGAGGCCAGGTCAAATGGAGTTTTTTGACCGCTCGGAGGCAGAGGTTTTCTGCAATTGTGAAGTCATCTGGACTTGTATTTCCGATCTGTTTTGCTTGCATGCTTGTGGTGATTGGATCTTCACAATGATGTTGAAGATGGGGCAGGATGGTGAGTGATTCAGATATCACTCAGATTCGTCAATGGTTTCGAGCTTTTAGTTCGAGGTGGAGTTTAACGAGATGAACTTTGTTCAAAGTTCATGTGCTGGTTCAACATGTCAAAGTGTTAAAGAAGACTGTATCGTTGGTGCAGTGACGTACCATTCAGCAAGGTACGTGAAGACATTGCCGGTTTTATCTCCTAGTAGCTCAAGTTGTACGGAGTTATACGGAATTCAAGCCAAGGTGGAGATTGTTGGGTTTATGTCTTATATTCCGATTTAGCTGGATGAGTCACTGGGTTAGCCAGAGACTAGTTTAAGGTCAAGAGTATTTTGGTAATTGTACCGGGGCTTTCTTGGCCACCAAGAAAGCGGAGATTATATATATGTATAGTCTGTAACCCTAGACCTTGCGGCGGCGGCGGCAGTTGCCCGTGGTGCTCCCACACCACGTAGGAGAGATGATGTGAGAGTGTGGGAATCTCTTGTATGCTTTACTTGTTATAGTGAAGATGTTCGTCCTCCTGTGCCCGTGGATGTAGCCCTGCTTGGGTGAACCACGTGAATCTCGTGTCTCTTCTTGTGTGTGGCTTGCTTCGTGTTGATCTTGTGATTCATGAATGCGCACAACGGGTGATTGTCAGAAAATCACAACAATTGGTATCAGAGCCACAACAGCTTTAAAAGATAATAATAGATTTGTCTTCATGCCAAAAGCAAATATCTAATTTATATTTGTAATAAATTAATTTTGATCATTTATACTTACTTTGATAGGTTATGCTTAGATCTGTAGTTATCTTTAATAGTCTATGCTTAGTTTGATAAGTGATGCTTAGGAGGTCTTGGGTATTGATTTTATTTTTCTTAATTAAAAATTAATTTTTGCAATATTCAAATCATCTGGATCAAAAATATTAATTTGTTTTTTATTTGAGTTATCTTGAGACAAAGAATAGAATAATTATATAATTAGATTGATTATTTTGCTTAGTGAATTCTAGATGCTCTGATTTGCTTATCTTATTATTTTTCAACATTTTTTATTTACATCTCATCAAGTTTCTCAATTTCTGCTATCAATTTAAAATTTTTAGATTTTTAATTAAAAAGTTCAAAAGTGCTCCATGTGGGATCGACGTATATTTGTCACTATCTCAACATGACAACCGTGCACTTGCAATTATTCTTGAATTGGAAATGAATTTCACCTCACTTTTACCAGATCAAAAGAATCAATTTTTCTTATAAATATCTTTTTTCTTAATGATTTTAGTTTAGTCTTTTACTATGTGCATTGTTCCAAATGTAGGCAAAAAACTATTGGATTTTACAAGAATGAATTCTTCTATTATGCACACACAAACAAAACCAAGTAAGAAAAGAAAGAAGGAAAAAACACAAATGTTCTAATAACAAAGATCTATCTTCCTCTACAGCCTATGTCTCTCTCATGAAATTGTAAGGATGTCTATGAACTTAGATGTGTTGTCTCGACTAATGCCTCAAGATCTTAGTAGGAATGGTTGGCTAAGGAAACAAAATTTGATATTCGAGCCAACTGACTGCAAGTTAAAAAAATATGCATGATGTCAAAAGTATACCAAGCGGGTTTCATCCGAAAGAGAGTGTTAAAGACAACCCGGGCTCTACCTAAGAGGGAGTTTTTACAAATATTCATGATGCCTCTACTAATACGTCTAGGTATTGGTAAGAATAGTTAGCTAGTGAAACTTAATATAATATCAGAGTCAACTTCTTGTGAATTTGAATTCAATGAGGAACAACTCTGTACAAAAAAAAAATGCATACCGCAAAAAGTACATCGAGAGAAAGTGTTAAAGAAAAATCCAGCTCCACTTGAAGGGAAGTATTGAAAAACATTCATGTTGCTTCCTCTAATGCCTCAAGAATTTGATAGGAATGGTTAACTAAGGAAACTTAATGGTTTGTTTGCATAAAATACATAGGAATTTTTTGTTAAATGAGCTCCAAATTATTAATGAGTTAATGAGGAGATGGGTGAATGATATAAATTAGAGAGTTTGCATAAAAGACATAGGAAATCTTGGTTAAATAAGCTCAGTTTATTAATGGGCTAATGAATGATATAAATTAGAGATGTAGTTGAGACCTTGACTTTCTTACTTATTAAATTACTAGGGCTATAGCTAGAGATTTATTTCCCATATTCCTACTTCTATTTGTTTTTGTAAAAAAAAAATCTATTTCTATTAAGAGGGATGTTATTCAATTTGATGGTAATTTATTGGTTAGCTATCACTTTAGTAATTTAAATCAAAAAAAAGTGAAAGCCCTGTCGACATTGGTACCTTATATCTTTTTGTATTCACCTCTTTACTAATCTTTTGGTGGAGCTTTTTTGACTATAAGCTCCTATGTAATCAAGTTCTATGTATTCTAATGCAAACAACTAGTGTTTTTAGTAGATTTTTTATCCAATTTTTATTTTAATTTTGTTCGCTGCTTTGAAAATAAGGTGATAGCTATTAAGGTTGGCAATGATCCCTATAAACTGCAACCTTCAATCTATTTAGAGAGAGAGTACAGATCAGCCTATGGAGAGGTGCCATGGGAAGCGATAGCTAGGGCCTTGAACTGAAAATGTGGTCCCTTTCTTCTTACCAAGTTAAGTGCCAGTAGAAAAGAATAGCCATTTCTAGAAATGTTCTAACTTCATATAAAATGGTAGCATCATCTTTCTGGCCATGAGTAAGACCAGGAGTTAAAAGACAGAGACAAGGTTTTTTTTTTTAAATTATCAAAAACAGAGACATGTGATTTTCGAACTTTGACAGAAGTTGCAATCCAATTATGAAGAAAATTAAGGGGCTTATTATAAAAAATCTTTTCACCCAAATGTCATCTCACAATTCTCTCATATTACTAACCCGAGGGTGTAGAGGAAGCTCCAATAGAGAGAAAAATTATTTTGGTCTTCTCTTGAGCTTCTTTTTGTTCATTTAGTGCCACGTAGTTTTCTCATAGAAAATAAAAGAAAAAAATGAATTAATTTTCCTTCGACCAATATCTATATCTTTCTCTCTTTCAAAATAACACCTGCAATCTCCTGATTCTGATTTCTGACAATAATTTGAAGATGTAAGGAAAATCTGTGTACCAATGATGTGGGAATCAGTCTCCCAACCAAAACTGCACTTTCTGTTTCTGCCATATTTCCTTACCTTCCAAAACATCATCAAAAGGAGGTGGCTCGCTTTCTTTGACTCCACACTTTCTGTCTTTCTAGTTTTCCCTCTTCCAAGCAATGTACACATGTGATTTACACATACTAACCTTCTACTACTTAATTCATCTTTCTCATCAAGGTCCTTAAAAATAGCTCAGGAAGAGACCCCACTGCTTTAGACTGCCATTGGGGGTTCACTACTGCCTCATCCATATTGTTGCGGCCTCAGTATGGTAGCGTAGTTCAAACCTACAGATTCTGGGAGTAAACCGCAGTCTTAGGCCAATTAAAGCTTCTAAAGCTTTTAAGTATGAGAATCAAGACTGAAAATAAAAAATGATGCATAAAAAAAAACATTTATAATTACAAACACATAAAATGAAAGAAGAGATGCTTTTTTCAACTCTTCTTTTTATAATTGTGATGAAGCAATAATAGCTCCAAACCTTTCCACAACTTTTAAGCCCAAACAACCTAAGTTCTTCACCTCTCTCCGATCAAACTATCATAATCTCAAATCAAGGTATGTGTGCGATGATGACAAACTCTAGATTTAGTTAAATAATCTATAATCTATCCCTTATCCCTTCTTTTATTTTATTTTTTTCTTCTTTCCTTCTTTTTCCTCCCTTTCTTTTTTCATCCAATTTTTCCTCTAAAATCATTTATTATTTAGTTCATTCTTTTTATACTTTTTAATTTTTGATAATGTTTTTGTGTGGGGGGGGGGGCGCGCGTTCCAGTAAAGTTCTGCCCATGCCAATGACCAGCATGCCAAAGTAAGGCCCCAAATAAAAATAGCGTAGGAACTTGGCTCACAATCTAAGTCTAAAATATGATAGCTTTAATGTTGTGAAATAGCAAATCTGTGATTGTAGGGCCGCTACAAATGTGATTAGGATTTTGTTGGCTTGAATCAAGCACTAAATGCAGAGATTCATTACTACTTACAAGAGATCAGTTACATATGATTCACTCTTCACAATCCAATGGCAATGATGGGCATCCTAGTCGTAGAGAATAATGATGGATGAATTTGATCTAATCTCTACTCTGACTGTGGCTAGTTATTAGCGATGAGTATTGAGGTTATTTGCAACCACCCTCCTATATGTATTTATAGCATTTGGATTAATAGGTCATAAGTTCCATTTCAAGTTTGAATAGAAAGATAAGGACAGAGGGTTAAATCAATTTCTCTCAATCTGAATTTGAATAGAGAGATAACCAGGATAGAAGGGTTAATAAAACTCAAACAATTCCCATTCTTATCATCACATGTGGATTGACAAATCTTGTCAAATTCAAATATTATTGTTATGAGGCCGAGGGGTGTCTCTCTTTGTTGTTGTTCACTCACATGTAAACACAAGTGGGCCTCATCACAGATGTGAACAAAATCAACCCACAAGAGTAAGTATTGGTTACATGATTATTATATGAGGGTCAAAATTGGAATAAATTGATTCAGTTGGCCAAATGCATATTTTGGACAGTCGAACTTTCAATGCGATCATTAGCTTTTTAGTTATTACATTAAGATGAAATGCTCTTGACAAGAAGATCGATATTGGAAGCTTCTAAAGTAGTTTGAGGTTTTTTTCAAGGAAAATTTCATCATAAAGTGATTAAATCTCAGTTTTTCTTTGTTTTTTACTTATAATAGTCATAACCAAAACAAGTCCAGAGTCTTCTTTTTGTATATTAAATATTCTGCACAAAAATTCAATACAATTTGTCTTCTTTTCATCTATAAAACCCTCTAGCATTACATTTGCCTTCCTCACAACAATTCTAGGTTTTTCCGTATTGGATAAGAATGGTGACCTTGAACTTTTCTATTTCCGTACCTGTACCACAACATGGGAAATGCCATATTAGGTCTATGAATCTCTCTTTCTGGAATTTTACTTTTGGCCTAATTATTAGCTCTGTGGACTGGGAATTGACATGCCTTTAGTGCTATCAATTTGATAGGCCTACTTTTCGCCCATACAATGATTAGCTAGACCATTCCTAAATCACAGACATAAAGAATAAGTCGAATCGCTCTGGCTGACCTGATGGTTAGCTTGAACGTAGCCCATTCCCAACCCACAATATTGCAGGTCAGGCCTGTAAGTTCTGTAGCTTACCATGGTTGAAATAGAGCCTACAAAACGATGGTTTTTTTTTTTTCTTTTCTCCTTGCATGTATGGGTCCACATCATTGTACGAAGAGGGAGCCCACCCTTTGACCCTGTCTATCAAAACCTTAATTCAATAAATTTTAATGTTCTCAAAGTTTATTTTAGTTGGGGTGATATGGCCACTTGAGTAATTAACTCTAGGTAATACAATCAATCGATGAAATCTCTCTCTTTTGATCTATTTGGGGCCTGCCAAATTGATAGCGAAAAAGTTGGGTGCATAATTATGAAAGAGAATCAGCAAGTGAATTGAAATGGACATCTATTCCTTAATTGATCTGGCACGAATTTTTGGCTAAGTACTTGGACAGACTCGTTCAAGTGGGAGACTTTGAGTCAAGTTGACTTGACTCAGCCTGGGGAAGTTGTGTTGATCTTTCATACAGTATTTTTATTATGCACAAGTAATTCGTTCTCCCTAAAATGCAGTCCACATGTCTGTCAATGGACTTGGCTCCAACCTTTGTAAAAACAAATATTTGAACTGAACCCATCTGACCCAGTCAAAGTGTGGGCCTAAAGAAAGCCCAGATATGGCCAGTTCGGTGCCTTGGCATCTTACCTAGTAGTTTCCTGTCAAGTAAAGGAATTCCCCAACATTTGAACATGGTGGGTCCCATCCAGGCAATCTGCATTCTAACATCATTACACAATGGTTTGATAATCACTCCTACGTCGCATTTAGCTAAAAAATAAAGGTTGGTCAATCAACGGATAAGTGATATGATGCAGTGTTGTGATGGTGAGGTGAAATGTGGACCTTACTTGGGCGATAAGGGATTTACAGGGCACTCAAAAAAGCCACGAGTTATATTCTCATCTTGCTATTTTGGAGTTTTGATTTAAGCAACTGAAGGTGACTTTGTGCGATGATAAGATACTGCAACCCACTAATCTATTGTTTGGTGTACCAAGTTACCCTCATGAAAATGGAAAACCAAAAAAGAAAAAGGAGAAGAACTGATTTCAGAGGATTTCCATGGAATGGATCGGAGGGGTAGGAATGTAGACGTCCTAAAAGTATATTCTTGATTAATTGTATTTTTCATGATGAAAGTGATTGGATATGGTGGAACTTGATCACCCCTCATCACATGGCCCACTCCATATTCCTTCAAGTTGGTTCCACCCCAATTCCAAAGCACCATCTCTTGAATGGAAGGGCCTTTGGGTTGGTGGCCCATCTTTATAAAAGCCCCACTGATTCAAACGACTTTGTTTGGTAGACTTTTCCCATGAAATGACTCCCTTATCTATCCACTTCATGATTCGAATCTAAGAGCAAACATCGCATTTGGTATGCTGCTGCTGCTTTTCTTATTCATGTCTCAACACAGAAGAGTAGCTCCTAAGCAAAGTCCCACGTAATCCGTGTCTTTAATATCCCTGTTCAGTTATAGAATCTTGTCCACGCGGCAGAAGCAGTTATTGTAGATGAGAAGTGTCCCACCAAACGGGTTGCTCCGATTTGCTGTCATCACCACATCACATAAAATGAGACAAAAGTCTGCTTCTCCAAATATCCCAATTCGTCTCACATCCCAAAATATAGCCAGGAGATTCCTTTCATTTGGATTATGCAGCAGCGATTGAATCTGGACTGTTAAAGTGGTGGATCCCACCTCCAGTGGCCTACTGATTATTATATTCTGCAAACTGTCAAATATCTGCCGTCCAAAAACAACTAAGCTTAAGCCGTCCATTTCGACTATAACGCCATGTCCAGCTGCTGTCGCATGCCCTTTGACAAAGGCTCCCAAGTCATACACTCTTCCCACTTTGAATCACAGCCGTCCAAAGTTGCCTATTGCTCCATTAGTCATCGATGTGATATGCAACTTCAAGCATAAACATTTCCCCATATTGGTGTGAGCATGGATGAATATGATGAGACAATGATGGTATCTTTAAAAGGCAGTGATTCATACAGAAACTCAGTGTATAAACCATCTCAGCCGTCCAAGTTTTGTCCTCCATCCCATTCCTTAAAAAAAAGAACATACTAAATAATCTAAAAGGACTACGACCCATTTCCATCTGAAGCTTTTGGCCACGAATCAGTTGAAAAACTGACCACACCCTCTAATCCAACGGTTAGATTCAATCCATACACTAGATTTCAATGTGCTGTTTTTATTGTTGAGAGCGATTGCAACTTGCAAAAGAAATGGACAATTAGATTCTTTCAAAGTGATGAAGACATAAATCAATTTCAATTTCTGTGATAAATAGGAAAGAATTTCAGTTCAAGATTTTTTTCCTCATCTTGAAGAATTCCAGTCCCATAATAGATGGGAAAAAATGAATATAAAAACTATGAAAAAAAATTTTGAAATCTTGTACAGCATCATATACAGCACAATACCAGTATCAAAGCTCCAGCTGAAATTCTCCAAACAAGGCCAATACCTCTAATACTGGACCTTCGATCAAACCCATGGTTCGATGTATCAGATGCAGCCAATGAGCTGAGTTTGAAATTTGGGTTCGACCCATATAGAGCCTGGGCTCCCTCCACATCATCCACTGTCAAATCCACCTTCTTCGTCCTCGGACTCAAGCTGGGGTACATGACCGCCTCCTTAACGGGCGTATGTGCCAACCCGAGAACATGCCCGATCTCATGGGTGGCCACCGATTCCAAATCAACGGCCACCTTCGACTTCTCGATCCCGAAATCGACCGCCCACGTCTCCGCCGCGTCGAGGTGGAACCGCCCGCTCTCCGGCGAGAACGCATGCGCCAACACCCCCAATACCCCGTCGAACGGCTCCCCGTCGCCATGGTCGCCGCTGTAGAATCCGATTCTGACATCGGCCCTTGAATAGTCCTCCGTCTCGGAGAAATTCACCGGTATGACAGCGGCCCACCTCGTAAACGCCCGTCGGAAGACCGCCCGGACGTCGTTCGGGTCAAGATAGGTTACTACGTAATCCGGGGAGAAGGCATACGTGAGCGTCGCCGGGCTCTGCCGGGTCCACCGGGGCCTGCCGGGGAAGAACTCGAAGTGGCGGGTGGTGCGCAGCCGCCGGGGGCTGTCGCGCATGCCGCACCTCGGCGCCATCATCTGGTCGAGGGTGCCGGAGTCGAGCCGGCCGGTGACAGGCAGGCCGAGCTTTTGTTGGTACCGGGTCAGGGCCGATACGAGCCCCTCGTCGTACATATCGGTGAAGTTCGAATCGGGCAACGGTAGATAACCGAAACGGTTCAAGTACCTCTTCAGCTTGGAGATGCCGTTGACGTGGCTCCCCAGCTCGGCATCGACAAGCCGCTCGAAATCCCGCCACGTGTAGTTTCCGTTGTCTGCTGTAACGGTTACAGTTGGGGGCGCGGATCCCGGAGCTGATCTGGCGGGAAAGCAGGGGAGGGAAACGAGGACAGAGAGAAGAAGGGGGAGAAAGAGAAAAGAATGGGAAAAGGAGACAAACATGGCTTTCTGACTGCTGGGAATTTGAGGAACTGGTGGGATTTGGAAACGATTGTTACATATGTATTTAAGCAGGACAACCCAAACATGGGGAAGTTGATTTTGGGGTTCCGCAGGTCCTTTGTGGGGGGGTTGTGATTGGAAGTTATAGTGTTGTTATATGTAAGAGTACATTGGATTAGGTTGGCAAGGGTTCGGACCAGTTTGAATTCCACCCTCCTCATCATCTTCGGTTGGTGAACGACTGACTTGGGTTTTTGATCTGTCTCGTTGATGACGATTTCATAAAAAAAAAAAAATGCCTTGTTTAGATCGTTATTCAACTAACATGCCCTTTGTAATTTCAGCTTGACTTTTTTGTTTGATGGTAGAAGCAGAAGGGCACAAAAAGAAGAAAATACATGGGAAAAGTAAGGGTTACGGCAGGTGCAATGAAGAGGAAATAGCGTATGCGCTACTGTATAGTACATGTATTGTCATATGTGGGTGTGAGTGGGTCATGTTGGGTTTGTCAGCTACAGCAACAGCTTTTATTTGGGCCACCTTAATCCATAACGATCGCGGGGATTAAGTTGGAATTTGCTAAAGTTCTTTCATTTTTCATACTCAGCCATGGGTGACAGACTCTGTCATGCAGGGAAAACACCCGCTAGAACAAGAAGATGACATGCAAAGAAGAGAAATTTGCTCACACATGAAGTGAAGAGTAAAATCGAACTCAGAAATGGAATATCCAACCAACTATACTAGCCCTATATTTTCTTGTGAAAGTTCTTAATGTGGATTGAGGGTTGTGGTGCATCATGATCATTTTTTTTTTTTTTGGTCTAAAAGCCTCAAAATTGAATAGATTTATGACTGCTTAAATAACCATTAAGTTTCTAAAACTCTTATATAGATGATCAGAACGATCTATGTGCCCTTCATCTACATCAAAGGCTCAGGACTCCATTACAGCTACAAAATTTGCATGCATAAAAGTGGGCCTTACAAAAGTGTTCATAGATTTGGAACTTACAAAACATTTGTACACGAATCTTTCACTATTAAGTGTCATCTGAAAAATTAGCTTGAACTCGGCCTACAAGTTTATATATCAGCCGATCCGGACCTAGCTAGAAGAGTTAAGGTGGGCTCAGCCTAGGTTGATGGATGAAAGTGCAATAAATTGTCAGCCTTTATTCTAAAAGTACTGGGCCACTCCGAATTTCATTAGAGTCCTTTTGAACACAGTAACATCTCTGTTACTCATTATAAAATATTGCAAATTGTTGATGATCTCTAATCCAACCCTTTAAAGAGAAAACGGTAGTTCTAAATTTAACAAAAAGGAAAAGACGATATGTTTTGGAGAGATGGGAAAGATAGTGTAATCATTGAAATTTTATTTAATAGCGGCCAGAAAGGTGTCGATGGTGGGCCAAACATATTGCATAATCAGGATATTTTCAACTTGCACAGCATATACAACATATATAGAGGAAGGAAGTTTTCTTCAAATATCCAAATCCATGGACAACATTTTCCACGTTGCTTTTTGTAGTTTCTTAGCTGAAAGAAGGGCATTCTTTGGGGCCTTCATCTTCTTCTAGATTTCATTTTCATGGGGACCAGATGATGCAACTCATTGGAATGAATATTATTGTGGGACCCTCTCCATCTCTAAGCTCTGGCCGGTTGGGAGACTTCATAATATAGAATTGCAAGGGCATTTCCTTGGAAGGAACTCTGTTTTCGTGTTTGGGTGCCTAAGATAACTGTTTCTATTTAAAATTCTGGAAATTTGCTTTTTTATGAGTATTGATAATGTATATCCTCTTGGTAATTATAGGAATCTTTACGTTGAATGGATCGGTAGAATGGTCGGCTGATGTTGACCTTTGATGTTGGAATTTTTATGCCATGGTCCACCTAATAGATGGTTCGAATCACATCCACGTGTGACATCTTCATGCGCAAGGAATGGGGACATCTGCTATCTGGTTATGTTGCGTTCTGGCCGTTGGAGTTAAGAGTGTGGCAAAGTTCAGTTTCACTCTACGTTTCCTTCTGCGAAAAATTCTCAAAAAATGGGAGCTAACCCATATCCTAAATGGTTGGTTTAGGTATAGTATGTTATGGGTTAATTGGATTGGTTCATTGGGTCAGCCAAGGACCAAGTTTGGAATTAGAGGTATATTTTGGCAATTGCACTAAGGTATTTTCGCACGATAAAAAAAGGGCTGACCTAATTGGTCTTCACTTCTTTTTCTATATTCAAATTCAATATCAAAATTCTTTTTTTTTTTTTTTATTTTTTGTTTGCTAAAAGTGTTCTTTAAGTTGATGTCGAATTCAAATGCAACATATAAGAGTTGTATCAGATTCGAATGAGGCACCATGGTTAAGAGTTCCCACCTGAATTCCCCATTGTACATTCTGAATGCAGGGCCCACAAGTCAGGAATGAATCTCTCCGTTTAAAAGAATTGTACGAGTCCGGACCCAGTACTTTCTTCCCATCTTAGAGTCCGTCCATCAGCATATACATGTGTGCTGCCAAATCTTCAAGGTGTGGTTCACTGGTCAATGGGCGTTTGATGAATATATTGAAACTCAAACATATAAGAAAACGATGAGTCAAAGGCTCAGTAATTCCACCGTCCTGATTGTAGAATTTTGGTTTTTTTTTTTTTGGAGAATCTCAAAGCACACACAAGTGTATTACAGAAAATTTATATATTTTCTATGTAATCAATTTGATGATTGGCTCAACTCTAACCATAATGAAAAGTAGAAGGTCTGAGAGAGAGAGGGAGAGAGAATTTACTTCGTTTCAGATTTAATTAAGTGGGCCCCATTAAAAAGCTCTAGCAAATTTCCTGTGATTCCAGGAATTAGAGGATCTGGCCTTTTTCAATGTCGATATAAATCTTCTCCTAGGCAACCCAAATCCTCAGTGAGGGATATATTCTCCAATTTGCGGTAATAAGTAATTCTCAAATCTTCATATTCCAAACTCAAATACCAAATTAGTTGGACCTTCTCATATCATTTTCTTTCTTCCATTACGTCCGGTCGTTTACCACACCCACCATACTAGAGATGTCATAATATCAAATTGTCAATGGCTCGCCAACCCCAGGAAAGATGAAATGACTTATCTTTTCTTCTTTATTGGTCTTTCTATATTCCTATAAAAGCGTTGCTATAGTAGATTGAGGTGGTTGAGTTCCAATTGAACTCAGATGTTTGCTCTATTGCTAGGGAGTAATATAAAAGGGAATGCTTCAGGTGTCTTCCAAATGTTTGACTTCTTCTAATGACGTGTGGAAAGGGTGCAAATGGTTAAGTTCCCAACGTACCCTTTTTGAATTGAATTTTTGTCATGTGGGTATTCATACATGGTTTGCATTGTTTTCCTGTATGTTTATCTTTGTTTCCTGTGGCAGCCTACAGGATGTAGCTTTTATTAAATCAGTCAATTGAGCTTGCTTCTTAAACTCCCTCTCATTAGTACTTGGCCAAATTTCATTCTGATCAGACTTCAAAGTATGAGTTATCATCAGTTACTGTTGATCTTAGTTTTATATTTGTTTTTATGGAAAAAGTTCTAATCATGTGTTCTAGGCATGATCAGTAGCCCTACTCAGACTTGTGTGAAGTTTTGCCATCGCTACAAGAAAAAATTTTGGCGTGTTTGCTAACAGGTGAAGAATTCACAGATTTAAAGATTTCCAATTGCCCTTAGAATAAGGATTCGAGGATTTGTATAGCCATTGGAGTGTAACAAAGCTTATAGCTAGGGAAAATCGGTGTACCAATGCGGAAACCAACAAAAATGAGGATTTTCAAACCCCATGTAGGAAGATTGGAATTGAAAATCCTCAAAAAATCACCAGCCTGAATTCCTAGGATTTACAATTGTCAATGTAGGTTTTCCACAACTATGTGAAAATTCAGAAAGGAGTCCCCAAGGATTTGATTGCCAAATGTGACCTTAATGATGGTGTATAAATCAGCAAAGTCGAGGATTTCCAAATCATATGAAAGTATAGGACCTAAAATCCTTAAAAACAACGATTTCTATTTGTCCAAATCTTTCAAGATTCACAATTGCCAAACCTAAATTTTCCAAATCCTTGGGAATATCCTCATCGAAGATTTGGTTGCCAAACATGATCTTGAGTGGAACATCACAATGGAGCCAACCTAATTAAAATATGAGGTGCCCAAAATAAGAGCATGCTCATTGTTTGGAATATTCTCAAATTTTAACCCAATAGAAGTTGGTCCTGGAATAGTTGGTCATTTTAATAAAAATACTAGTGGCGTAGGGCTAGTGCCCAACACGAGCCAAAAACAAATATATATATATTAAAATTTAAAAAATATGTTTAAATTTAAAATTTTTTATTTAAAATTTTATGAAAATAATAAAAAAACGACTGCAAAATATATAATTAGTCTGTGGTATTGGAAGAATAACTCAATTACATAGAATAACCGGCTAAAATGAAAAAATTGAAGAATAATTATGAATAATATAATATACGATGAATTTGCTTTATGTAGTTAAGGTTTTAAAGTTGGTCAACTAATGGAATATTACAAGTGAATTCGACCCAATCTAATACATTGTGTGAGTTGAGAAAAGAGTGTACTATGTTTGTATCATATATCGAATGAGAATGATTTCAAATATGATTAGTGGGACTCATTTATTAAACTCAAATGAATCAAATAAAAAGTATAGCTTTAGTTATTAGATGAAGTTGGGCGCACTATTTTACAAGGCCTCTTCAAAATATTATGAGATTTTTAGGGATAGCTTTAGTTTGTAGATATAGGCCAAGGGATTTTAGGAATTGGTTGAAGATTAAAATCATGAATCTTCCACGAAGATTTTAAGAGTTGAGATGGACCTATCAATGGTCAGAAGTGGCACTTAGGTGGCTTCATTTAAAAGTAGATAATAGACGTGGTTCCCCATGTCGCCTATGAAGAGGGCTACTATATATATGATGCATACTAACATTCCCCATGTATGTGTGTGTGTGTGTAATTGTTTTTGAGTGATTGAGAGATTTACGGTTAGTAATAAGAGAAAGTTGAAAGAGATTTTCTAATGAGACTAGGAAAAATGATTTTTTTTTCTTTTAAATAGGAACTGAAAGTTGTACACATACACTACCTTGTTTGGCTATGAGATAGGAAATAAATACTCTCTCATCATCCAATTGGGATGCATAATGTGAATAAATTCTTATGTAACTAAGATTAAAAAAAAATCTTAAAGGCTCTCGTTTGAATTGAACTTGCTTGCCCTAATTTTAATGGAAAAGCAAAGTATGTTACCATTAGATGAAACGTATATTTAATATTAATATGATAAAATATTTTGATGATTCAATAGAAATAAGGGAAAATAGTAAATTACCTTCGTACTTTGACCCAATTGCAAAGTGCCCCAATCAACTTTAAACTTTTGCACTAAACCATCCTAAACTTATAATTGAAGTGCAAAAGTGACGGAATCCGTTTATTTTGATAAGAGCTTTTATTTGAACACACATAATTTCTTTGTTTACACACACATTTAAAAAAAATAAAAACCTACCCAAAATACCCTCACCTTTTTCCTCCCCTCCTTCTTCCTCCCTCTTCCTCTTCCTTTCTTTCCCTCTCCTTTTCCTTTTCCTCTCTATTCTCTCCCTCTCCCTCTATCTTCCTCCCTCCCCCCTACCTCCCTAGTCTCCCCGCTGTCTCCTTGCAACAAGGAAATCGTGTAACGTTCTATAACCGAATATGAGTATTAGCCTAATTAAATTGTATTATAGTTAATTAATCTTCGTTAGAGTCTAGACAAGTCCGTTTTAGTATTAGCATCGTGTGTGCGGAAATTTGTTGGGTTTCAACTCGTTCAAGCGTAGCAAGGGTTATTTTGCAATTTACAAGGTATAGAAACCCTTTTTCGTAATTTATCACTTTGTGAGGTTTTGAATCCATTGAGTAGATCACCTAATTCCAAGACTTTAATCCTTCTACACTCAATCAAACCGAATCCATTTAACCCTTTGAATACCTGAATCCCTTAAACTAAACCTTTTTTTTTTTTTTGAAATTACCCAAAACCGTAACCCTTTATAAACCCCAAATCCCCAGCTCATTTCTTTCTTTCTCTTTTCTCTTTCTTTCTCTCTTGTTTCTCCTTCTCCTTACTCACTCTCCTTGCTGTTGCTGGATTTCTAACCGTTGAACCGCCAGATTTTCGCTCCAACCTTCTTTCTCAAGATTCCTTAACTAATAGACACTATTTTCACCTTCTTCCATCAACCACCAAGCTCTAGATAAGCTCTTAACCTCCATTTTTCTTGGCCTTTATGGTTTTTGAGCTTAGGAAGTGTTTAGAGTGCTTATTAGGCTCTCTTCTTTGTGTTTTTAGAGTGGTTTTCGTTTAGGGGGAGTCTTTTTACCATTTGACCTCCGTTTGGGTGTTAAGAGAGTTAGGGCATCTTCTATTTCTTCCCATTTTCATCAAGGCAAGTTGATAAACATTCTCTTATAATGAAATGCATGTTTTATAGTTGATTCTAGCATTATTGCTATATTTAGATGCTTTGCCCTTTTTAAATGAAAATGGATATAAATGTTAGATTTAGGTGTGATCTTGAATGAATGTGATCACGCTCGAAAATGGCTAAATGTGTAACGGATTCGAGTCCAACATTCACTCACTTCAAGCGTTTAAGAAGAATGTGAATTAACTACAATTCATCATTAATTTCCCTTTTGTTTACATGGGTTCAAATGCTCTGACCGCATGGATGCATATTGTTTACATGTTTTTGAAAAGTTTACAATCCCTCCCTCAAGTCTCAGATGTGATTCAAACTTAGAATTTGTAAGAAAATACATGGAAATTGGAAAAAATGTAGAAAATGAAAAGTACAAGGGAAGTGACCATGACCCACGGTCACGGGTTCCCTGCTAGTGACCATGACCCACGGTTACTGGTAGACAGTGGTTGAAAAGGCCATTGTTTGCTCTCTGTTTTGTTTCATTTCACCGTTGTGACTTCTTCAGAGTGTAGGAACTTGTTTCCTTTGAATTTTAAATGTTGAATGGCCACCACAAGTGCTTGATTAAGCCGTGAAATTGACTTAAACCTTTAATAATCATCACTTTTTGGTTTGCGGACTGTTTTTATACAAATTCGAAGAGGGCACTGTATGAAGATAGAGTGGTGTCATTTTGATGCTATGCATTTCAAGAGTTAGAATGAAGCCTAAGGAGGCTTGTTCACAACTTCCATGGTGGCCTAGAACCCCTCCCAAGTAAGAAAACCAAAGGAAAAAGATGTCATCCAGGTGACCTTTGCATATGCCTTCATTAAGTGAGGTACATGTTTATTCCTCTTCTCTGAATTACTTCTCACCTTGAATCAGTGAAAATGAGAAAAAGAAAAAGTAGGCTGGGGTGCTGAAAATGCTTTGTGGCTTGCTTGATGTTGCTTCCAACTCTGGAATTAGGTTTAGGAACTTGCACTTGTTGTTTTACTTCAATATATGTATTCTCCCTTACTGTTGGTGTCCTTTATTGCTTCTATCTCTTTCTAAGAGTTCAAATGTGCCTTTTATAGGCTTAGAGGGAGTTGGGACGGTTTCCACCAGTTGTAAGAGAGTTACGCTTCAAAATAAAGAGAAATAACTCCTAGAAACTATTCAAGACCAAGTCACAGGTGGCAGTGACCGGGGGCCGCGGTCACTCTCAAGGCCCATTTTTGGACTTTTGCATATGTGACCCGTTTTCACCTGTTTGGGGTACTAACGATGTCCAATCTTCACGAAACTTGGAGGGATGCCTTTTGACACAATTTTGACTATGTCATAGCAATTTCAACCTGTTTTGACCTTCAGAAGTTGGTCGACTGCCCCGTTGATAGCGGGCCGCTGTCACTCTCAATGCTCATTTTTGGACTTTTACATATGCGATCTATTTTCGCCTATTTGGGACCCGAACGATGTCCAATCTTCACAAAACTTGGAGAGATGCTTTTTAGCACTATTTTGAGAGTGTCATAGAAATTTCAACCCGTTTTGACCTTCTGAAATTGGTCAACTCGCCCGTTGACTTTTCATAAAAATGGGCCATTGTTTCAACTGTTTGAGGCCCAAATGACCTCAATTGGATTTGAAACTTGGAGGGATTGATGTTAGAAGTATCTTGGAATATCCATCTAAATTTCATGCAGTTTGAATTTGTAAAAGTAGGATTTCAAATAGTGACTCATTTGTTGCATGTTCTAAGTCACTATTCACCTCACACTGTACATAGTTAACTTGTTTTCTACCCAAATGATATTCAATTGATTTAAAACTTTGGGAAGTTCATTTTGAACATATTTTGAATCTCTATTCCAAATTTCATCAATTTTGGCCCCCTGAAAGTAGGATTTTGGCCAGTGACCTCCATGCCTTGGGGGTCACTAACTCTAGCTGACATGGAGTTGAAGTAGGACCAAACAAAGTCCTTTTGACTTGAAAATTTGTAGAACGTCCCTTGAGCATGACTGAAGTTTAGTGCCCAAATTTGACCAATTTTGGATGTTAGAAAGCAGGACTTTAGTCAGTGACCCCATGACTTAAGGGTCAATAACCCAAAGTTGACATGTTTGTAGACTTTAAGTCAAATGATGTCCGTTTGAACTGAAATTTTGTAGAGCTTCTCTAGAGCATAATTTGAACTTCTTCCAAAAGTTTCAGTTGATTTTGATCTTCACGAGGTATCACTTTGCACAGTCACCCCAAAAAGCTTAGTAGGCGATCATCTGAACTGAGTTTAGGTCCAAATGATGTCTAAATGCTCTAAAACTTTGAAAGATAGTCTTTGAATATATTTGAAGGCATTCCTCTAAGTTTGAGTTTGCTTTGACATGTAGAAGTATCAATTTCCATAGTGACCCCCAAGAAGCTGGCAAACAGTCAATGAAACTTGATTTTGAGTTAAGATGAAGTCCAAATGCTATGCAACTTTGAAACATCATTCCCAAGATGCGTTAGAGTTGCCATGTGATTTTCATCCACTTTGGTAATCCTAAACATTGAGTGTGTTCAGTGACTCCTAGTTTTTGAGCCAATGAACCCTAAATTTGGTATTTGGTGTGTTGAGTGACAAAATGAAGTCCAGTAACTCTGAAATGCTGCATTCTGAGCTCATCTGAAGTCTTCTGATTGGATTACACTAGCTCTGAATATCTGGATGCAATACTTGACTTCTTATTCCACAATTGCAAGGTTTATGTATCCTTGGTTTGGAATTTGCTTATAATGTCTTCGTTGCAACATTTGTAATTTTTTTTGGGTCAATAGAATGAACGGATGAAGTGTTTGGAGGTGGATCTATATGTAAATGGAGAGGTCAAGGCCCTATTTTATTACAGGTACAATGGGGATGAATGTAGGCAATTGGATTTCTTAAAAATGGAGACAACAAGGTTGTCCCACATGAAATGAACACAGCCTCGATCGATTGGACCTTAGCCCGATTGATCGAAGCAATTTTCAGGTTGGGCACAAATAGTGACTCAATTGATCGGACCCTGGCCCTATCAATCGGATTATGGTTTTGCCCCAGGGTCATTGTTTAGACTGTGGGCCGTTGAGGTGATGTTTGTCGAGTTCCTTGGGACCCATAATTGTCTCACATGCATACTATATCCCCATTTCTATTGTGGGACCCCATTTGACCTGCATTTCGATAAACCACCTTAAATCACTATATAAGAGGCATATTTGGGCGTATGAGCCTTTTACGAATCACTCGATTAGTGTGCGATGGACAATCTACCTTGCACTTAGTTGGAATTGGAGTTGGGGCCACGCATCTTAGATATTTGACTTTAAATTCCCTAAGTTCAATTCAATTGTGGTTCAAGTAAGAGACATCGCGTACATGAACGATGATGAATTAATTAGGAGTTGTTTGGTGTACACCCTTTTGTTTCTAGGATGCTTTGCATGGTTTCTTTACTGTACACTTGACGTACATGTTCTTAGATTATACATGCATTGGATTTAGACAATGGAGAGGTTTGGAAGTGTGAGTACTTTGTAACTAGAGGATTATTCGCATTGTGTATGTTCGAATTAAGATTTGAAAGCGATTCCTCATTTATTGATCATGTGGGTGATCGCAAGAAGTCGGCCCCGTTCATTGTGACCTAGACTTAGGATTTGAGTCTGAGCGCCTCTGAGTTTTGATCTATAAATATGTATGCATCTTGAGATCTATTGATGACTGCAACAGATCGATATTGAACAGACTAATCACCATAATTGACAAACTGCTTGGCATTCAATATTGATGGGTTTTTACTAGATATTGACTAGCGTACTTGATATTGACAGGATTGGCCCCATGATATTGACATTGGAATATTTTTCGATGAATCGAAGGGTCGACCCCACTATTGGTTGGACTTATGTTCTCACTCGTATAGAATGGATTAGGATTCCTTTCTTCTTCATTACTGTTATTGTATCCTTATTGTATCTCTTTCAAATGATCACATTATTTCCACTCACTTTGTACTTATGTTTATTATAGTTTTTGTTGTCTTCTTGCCAATTCATTGTAGTCTGATGATATTACCTTGATGCATAGGTATCGATCAATTCTACCCTAAGGAGGAGGTGTAGGGTGGAGTGCTATAGCCGTTTGAGCCAGCTAATGAGCTCGTGTGAGGTGCAGAACAAGACCGCTTTTGGGTTTATTGTCTTTATACTGACTATATAAGACGATTAACATTCAAATAGCTATTATGAGTACTTAAATTCTTAATCTCGATATAAATAATAGACATATACATTTGATAGAGTTGGACCCATCTAACCTTCCACACGAGTAATTTTATTTTGGGACTAACATTTTTTTAGTTTTTTTGTGGTTATTCTTTTTGGGCCTAAGTTTTTGTGGGCTTGTAATTAAATATGTTTCTAACTTGAAACTCTCATTTTTAATCCAATATTTTTTAATGTGCATATCTTGTATTATATTGTGATACCAATTGCTAGATAAGACTTCCACAGGTATTGGTACATGTTAAGTTTCATGAACTCATCGCGGACTAAGATCCTGTGTAGGATTAGTTAAGAGCCATGTGTTGCTTTAAACATGAAAATTTTTAATTGACCCCTAATCTCACGTTTAACCCTCTATTACAATCTAGGGGGTGTGACAGTTGGTATCAGAGATTTGCTTGTTTTTAGAATTTAAAAATTGATAAAAACATAAGACGTTGTGAGAATTTGATATCATTAGACAGATTTTACATGTTAATGTAAGGTCTATTGTATTGTTTTTTAACATTGGTTGTTAGGTACTAAAAGACTTCCAATTCTTTTATAGATTATGGCTCATCAAGGAAGACGGTCTCAGGTTAATAATAATGATGATGATGCACTTCCTATTGATCCACGATTTGCTCAACTTCTTCAAGCATTTGTGCAATCTTAGACGGCTCAAGCAAACCTGCAGAAAGCTCATGAGGCTAAGAGAGTAGCTAATAGGCAAAGGGGTAAAGAAGAAAGGGCAGCCGAGAAGGTACCTGCAAATGCCGTTAGAGTAGCTAATAGGGAAAAAGCATAGGCCACTAGGACAACTGACTGGACTTAGGCAGAGGCAGTTCGAGCAGCAAATATGGCTAGGGCTGATGGAGATAGAGTAGCGTTTCACGCTTAGCTTTTGGCAGTTGCGCAGAGGGTAGTAGATCCTATTTGGGTGACTATGGCTCCTCGAGAGGTTGATGCCAATGACTTCTACGAGAAGTTCAGGAAAAGATTTTCACCTAAATTCCATGGCACTAAAGATCCGTTAGCAACAAACGACTTTGTAGAACAATTAGAGCAGATTTTCACGGTATTTAGATGCACGGGTAGACAGCAAGTGGAGTTATCTGCGTATATGCTTAGGAATGTAGCTCATCAATGGTGTAATTCCATAAAAGACACAGTTCAGGCAACCACAATAGTGAACAAGGATGCAAAACTTTCACAAAGGAGTTTGTAGGCAAATTTATTTCGAAGTACAACCAGGATAAGAAAATGGTCAAGTTTGAGTATTTAAAGCAGTATGACATGACAGTTCAACAATACTTGTAGCAGTTCACCCACCTTTCTAAGTACGCTCCCACCCTTATTACCATTTTAGAGGAGAAGGTCAGACGTTTCCTTGGAGGCCTACAAGGAAGTATCCAGGCGAAAGTGGGAGATACTAAGAGAGTTACTTTTCAGGACTATGTCAAGGCTACAAATTGGGCAGAAGGTGTAGTCCAAAAGATAGACGAGGAGGCAGCTTATTCGAGATTAGGATATCAGGCTGGACAGAATTAATACGGTGGGCAATCTGGATAAAAGAAACAAAAAATGCAAGGTTAGAGTTTAGAGTCACAGCGATGCGCTAGATGTGGGAAGAATCACCTGATCGACTAATGCTTCAAACAAACAAGAGTATGCTACCACTACAGATAGCCTGGTCATATGGCACGAGATTATAACAATTGGGGAAGGGAAATTGTCGTAGCACGGGTTGTAGGACAGGGCACTCCTAAGCAGTAATAGCCTTAGAGGTAGGCACCAGCTAGGCCACGGCAGCTTTACCAGTAACCTCGAGCTCCACAACAACCTCAATATAGAGCAGCCACACTACATAAGCAACAGTATCAAAGAGCAGCCCCATAATAACAACAACAATAGCAGCAACAGTTTAGGATATCGCAAAATTAGGGCAGAGGCCAACAGGGCAAAAGACAGATGCGACTAGCAAGGAGAGGTCAGCAGGCCCAGCAGAAACTACGGCAGGTGGGCCAGGCCTATGCGATTAAAAAAAAGAATGCTGATGCTTCGGGAGATTACGTGGAAGGTACTATCGCTATTTTCAAAGTAGAAGCTAGAGTATTATTTGATTTGGGTGCCACCCATTTTATTGTTTCTCATGATTTTGCTAAACATTTGCATAGGGAGGTAGCACTGCTAGATCTTACTTTGTTAGTTAAAACACTCGAGGGTAACCAGGTCAAGTGTCACCAACATTTTCCAAAAACTCCAATCTCACTTAGACACATGATTTTCTTGTAGATTTAGTCATTTACACAATGCATGACTTTGACTTCATCTAAGGGATGGACTGGTTGTTGACTTATAGAGTAGTCACATATTGTTTTAACAAGACCATTTGGGTGAAGATTGGCTCCGATTCAGTTAAGTTTGTTGGATAGAAAGCACATCCAAATGAGTAGAATATCAGCACTGCCATTAGTTAGTTTGTTGAAGAGAGGTTGTGAAAGCTACTTAGCATTTATCACAGAGGATAAACAGCCTATGGTGGAGAGGGATATGTCAGGAATACTAGTAACATGTGAATTTCTAGATGTTTTTCCAAATGAGATTCTAAGACTTCCTCCTATTTGAAAGTTGAACTTCACGATTGAGTTAGCTCTAAGGACAGCGCAAATTTCAAAAGCTCCATATAGAATGGCACCAGCTGAACTAAGGGAATTGAAAGATCAGTTGCAAGACCTATTAGACAAAGGCTTTATAAGGCCGAGTGTGTCACCCTGGGGAGCACCAGTTCTATATGTAAAGAAAAAGGATGGTTCCATGAGAATATGCATTGACTACAAACAGCTCAATCAAGTTACGATCAATAATAAATATCCATTGCCAAGGATCGACGAGCTATTTAATCAACTTCAGGGAGCCGAGTTTTTTCTAAGATAGACTTAAGGTTAGGTTACCATCAGCTCAGAGCTAGAGATCAGGACATCCAAAATACAGCATTTAGGACTAGATAGGGTCATTACGAGTTCCTAGTGATTCCATTTGGACTAAGGAATGCTCATGGAGTTTTCATGGCAATGATGAACAAGATATTTACGTCGTGTCTCGACCAGTTCACATTTGTTTTCATTGATGATGTGTTGGTCTATTTTAGAACTCAAGAGGAACATGAGCAGCATTTGAGATCATCATTGTAGACTTTAAAGGATCATCAGCTCTATGCTAAATTGAACAAGTGTGCATTTTGGATAAAGCAAATGACATTCCTAGGTCACATCTTCAACAAAGATGGATGGGCAGTAGATCCTCAGAAGATAGAGGCAGTAGTTGGCAGAGTCCGAAATCAATGTCAGAAATCTATAGTTCCTTGGGTTTAGCAAGTTACTACAAAAAATTCGTGAAAGGTTTTTCATTAATTGCAGCTCCTTTAACTAAGTTAATGTGGAAAGACATACCTTTCATGTGGACCGAGGAGGGTGAGACCACGTTTCAAGAGATGAAGATGAGATTGACTATAGCTCCGGTGCTTACCTTTCCATCAGAGGGCGGTAAATTTACAGTTTTCACTAACGCTTCAAGAATCAATTTGGGATGCGTGCTTATGCAAGATGAAAAAGTTGTGGCCTACGGGTAAAGACAGCTTAAACAACATGAGAAAAATTATGCTACTTACAATTTAGAGCTTCCAGTAGTAGTTTTAGCATTGAAAATGTGGAAACACTAGCTCTACGAAGAGAAATTTGAAATGCATTCAGACCACAGGAGTCTTCAATACTTGTTCATGCAGCCAGAGTTGAACATGAGGCAGACCCGTTGGATGGAATACATCAAAGATTGTAACTTTCCAATCAAATACCATCCCGAAAAGCCAATGTAGTGGCAGATACATTAAGCAAGAGAGCAACGACAAACGCATGTTTGTGAGCAGAATGGAATTAGGCAAAAACTTTGATAGATATGGGAGTTGATTTGCAATTAATCAGCGATAGAATTATGTTAGACAGCATGTTTGTGTGGGAACCAAATATTCTAGGCAATATCAAGAACAGAGAAGCAGAGGATCCAGAGTTGGCTAGAGTAATCAAGTAGATTGTAAGCAGACTAGACTTCAGATTGCTTGAGGGTGTATTGTACTACTAGGATCGATTGTGCATGCTAGACATAGACGAGCTGAAGAGTGAGATCCTTACAAAGGCACATCATTCAAGTTTCACCATTCACCAAGGCAATACGAAGATGTATCAAAACCTTCGCAGTCATTACTGGTGGAACAACATAAGAAAGTCATGGCAAGACTCATTTCGAGGTGTTTAGTGTGTCGGCAAGTCAAGGCAGAACATCAGAAACCCCCAAGACTTTTAAAGCAGTTAGCAATTCCAAATTGGAAATAGAAGCACGTTACAATGGATTTTATTTAAGGACTTCCATTGTTGCATGGCAAAGACAGTATCTAGGTAATAGTTGACTGAATGACGAAAGTTGCACATTTTCTACCGGTGAGTATGAAGACACCGAGAGATGAGTTGGCTAAAATGTGCATGGAGGACGTGGTCAGGATTCATGGAGTTCTAGTGTCGATTGTGTCAGATAGAGATCTAAGATTTTTTAGTAAGTTTTGGATGCGACTACAAGATGCTTTGGGCATGACGTTGAACTTTAGCACTGCATATCATCCTCAGACAAACGGGTAGACAGAAAGAACTAACAAGACTTTGGAGGACATGTTACGCGCTTGCGTATTAGATTTCAAAAAGGACTGGCAGAAGAGACTTTCTTTGTGCGAGTTTGCAAACAACAACAGTTATCACTCTAGTATTGGTGTGGCACCTTTTGAGGCTTTGTACAGACACAAATGCAGGACCCCAATCTATTAGGAGGAGATAGGCATAAGGAGTTTTTATGAAAGGTCGATAGTTAGTGATTCCAGCGTCAAGGTACAACATATTCATAACAGATTAAAAGTTGAAAAAGTAGACAGAAGAGTCTTATTGATTTGAAATGAGAGATCTTGAGTTTGTTGGGGGAGATTAGATATTTTTAAAAGTGTCACCCGCTAGATGGAAAGTTAGATTTGGGTAGAAAGGCAAACTATCTCTCATGGTTCATCGAACTATTTGAGATCCTTCAGACAGTTGGTGATGTGGCTTACAAGTTAGCATTGCCTGCAGATTTGACAAGGGTTCATGACGGTTTTCATGTTTCGATGTTGAAATAGTACGTTGCCGATCCTTCGCATGTTCTTCAATACGAATAGCTTAAACTTTAGCCAGATGCTACTTATGCTAAGAGCCTGATTCAGATTGTCGACACAAAGGAGTAGATTTTGAGGACTTCGACCATCTATTGGGTGAAAGTCCGATGGGAGCACCATAGCCTGGGGGAGGCCACTTGGGAACTGGGAGACCAAGTGAAGAAGTAGTACTCAGATCTTCTTCCTGAGGTACGTTAGGTATTTAGAGAAACAAATGTCCTAAAGGGGGAGGAATGTAACATTTTGTAACCTAATATGAGCATTAGCCTAACTAAATTGTATTTTAGTTAATTAAGCTTTGTTAGAGTCTAGACAAGTTCGAAAATTCGTTGGGTTTCGAGCTTATTCAAGCGTAGCAGGGCGTAGTTTGCCATTTAAAAGTATAGAAGCCCTTTTTCATAATTTATCATTTTGTGTGGTTTTGGATCCATTGGGTAGATCACTAATTCCAAGACTTTAATCCTTCTACTCCGAATTGAGCCAAATCCATTTAACCCTCCGAATGCCCAAATCCCTTAAACTAATTTTTTTTTTTTTTTGTAATTACCCAAAGAGTGTTGAAACCACTGTTAAAATTAAAACACATGAGATACCACGTAAAGATTCTTTTTGGTACCTAGGCTCGATGATTAGTAAGGATAGGGAGATTAATGAAGATGTGGAGCATAGGATAAAAGCTGGATGGCTAAAGTGGAGATTAGCTTCTGAAGTGCTTTGTGACAGATGAATGCCAACGAAATTGAAGAGCAAATTTTATAGGACAATGGTTAGACCACCTATGACATATGGAGCAGAATGTTGGCTAAGTAAGAAGACACATATTCATAAGATGGATGTAGTGGAAATGAGAATACTTAGGTGGATGTATGGTAAAACCAGAAAAGATAAAATTAGAAATGAACTCTTTCGAGAGCATTTAGGGATAGCACCAATAGGGGATAAGATTAGAGAAACCCTTTTAAGATGGTTTAGGCATGTTGAGCGTAGGCCAGTAATGGCACCAGTGAGAAAAAGTTTAGCTATACATGTGAATGACCCATCAAGAGGTAGGGATAGGGCGAAGAAAATATTGATGGAGGTCATTGATTCAGACTTGAAAAAGTTTAACTTATCGAAAGATTTGGCTCAAAATAGAACGAAATGGAGAAACAGAATTCATATAGCCGACTCCATCATGGTTGGGATAAGGCTTTGATGATGATGATGTAATTACCCAAAACCCCACCTTTTATAAACCCCAAAGCCCCAGCTTTTTCTCTTCCTTTCTCTCTCGCTTCTTCTTATTCCAACTCGCTCTCCTTACCGTTGCTGGATTTCTAACCTTCGAACTGCCAGATTTTCACTCCAACCTACTTCCCCATACTTCCTTAATTGGTAAACACCATTTTCATCTTCTTCTATCAACCACCAATCTCTAGGTAAGCTCTTAATCTCCTCTTTTCTAGGCCTTTATGGTTTTTTAGCTTAGGAAGTGTTTAAAGTGCACATTAGGCTCTTTTCTTTGTGTTTGTAGAGTGGTTTTGGTTTGGGTGGAGTCTTTTCACCATTTGAGCTCTATTTGAGTGTTAAGAGAGTTATGGCATCTTCTATTTCTTCCCATTTTCATCGAGGCAAGTTGATAAACATTCTCTTATAATGAAATGCATGTTTTATAGTTGATTCTAACATTATTGCTACATTTAGATACTTTGTCCTTTTTAAATAAAAATGGATATAAATGTTAGATTTAGGTGTGATCTTGAATGAATGAACTGATGAAGTATTTGGAGGTGGATCCATATATGGAATGGAGAGGGCAAGGCCCTAGTTTAATGTAGGTACAGTGGGATGAATGTAAGGCACGAATAGTGACCCGATTGATCGGACCTTGGCTTGATCGATTAGATTATGGTTCTGCCCTAGAGTTATTATTTGGACTGTCGGCCATTGTGGTGATGTTTATCAGGTTCCTTGAGACCCATAATTGTCTGACATGTGTACCATAGCTCTTCGATTGTGGGACTCCATTTGATCCACATTTCGATAAACCACCTTAAATCACTATGTAAGAGGCATGCTTGTGCGTATGAACCTCTTACAAATCACTCTGTTTGTGTATGATAGACAATTTACCTTACACTTGGTTGAAATGGGAATTAGGGCTACGCATCTTAGATATTTGACTTTAAAGTCCCCAAACTCACTTCAATTGTGGTTCAAGTATGAGAAGTCACTTACATGAATGGTGATGGATTAATATTTCCCCTTAATGAAGTATTTTTAAAAAAGTTAAAATGTTATATTTGTTTGAGATTTATTTTCTTCTCAATAGTATCTCAAAAAAAAAAATTAAAATTGAAAAGAAAATCATTTTTGGTCCCGGGCTTCACGCAAGCCTATTTTGCTAGTGTTGTTAAATCTAATAGTGATAACTAAAATTGAAGTAAAATTTGGGCTCCTATCCATCCGTTTGGCATTATGATATAGTTGATGTGGATGGTTAATATCCTAAAGTTATTGCAATCAGAACAATAATCACGGTGAGATTAATTAATATGTGAGAAATAGATTCATATTAATCTACATTGCAACCTTCCGTACATAAATCAATCAAATGGGGCACATCACTTCAAATGAAATGAAAATTGGCTGTATGGAAACTCTCCTCCCATACAGCCAGACAACATTATTTGACTACTTTTTTTTATTGAAATCTAAGGGTTTTTTATCCCCCGAGTTTGAGAATGCCATCATAGTGGAATTCCTGAATTCTCATTTGTATTTGAGCATTCAGAAATTTCATCAAAAAAGCATTCAAAAATTTCATTAAAAAACAAAAGAGATGAAATTCCAAAAAATTTGTATATGTTTAAGCCTTGCCAAATTCAACATGATATGGAGATATAAGCCCAGGGTCTAAACTTAAATATTTTCAATGCAGGACTTGAGAAAAGTCTCATGGTATTAACCCTATGGAGTTTTTATGGGATCCGAGGCCGCACACAGTTTTAAAACGTGTCATGTTGAGTTCACACGGGATTCGACTTATAAGCTCAATTCCAGGAGTTCAATATTTTTTATATGGGATTTGAAAAAAGTCATAGAGTGCTAACCGAAGCACTACACTTGTAGCCCTTACGGATTCCTCTTTCTTAATTGTAGGAGTAGTTGACCTAGTTTTCCCTCAAGGAATTATTTAGGCAGATTTAGGTCCTACAATATGGCGTTTGAGACCTTTTAAGTGATTGAAATTTTAAAATTCTTGAGAAGAAGCAAGACATCTATAAATGATTGAGGACAACCCATCATATCATGTCCAAAAGTTCAAAGACCTCAAATTATTGACAGAAATTCTAGCAAGAAAATAGGGCCTTGCTTGATTATTTCTTTACTTAATGTATGAATTATCGAGATATCATGTATGTATATGTTTAGATGTATTGTACACATATCTAAGGATGTAAATGGATTAAATTAGCTGGCCTTTTGCCTTTTCTAAAATTACCTACTAGCTTTGACTTTGAAAGTGTACATATATGAATTTTATATCATTGGGTTACCTCTCATGAGTCATATGAGAAAGGCATTTCAGTCCTTGGAACCGTATGCGGCTTCCTTGCATGTTTATCATCAAGGATTATGATAATGGAAGGGTCTCTGGATTAGATTGTGGATGACGGTTGATACCCAAGCTCGCTCGAGGGCTTTACCTGGTGGGCTTCTTTTCTAGTGGGCCAGGGTTTGTTTGAAACGTCTAAGCCCAAGCTCGCCCATCAGACTTTTTTCTGGTGGGCAGGGCTTTTTTCTTCTATGAAAATATAGGGCCTTTTTGTAAGAAAAAAAAACAAGTCCTAAAAGCATTCTATATACACCATCTTAACCCAATTGGGTCAAAACTCTCCCTTTTTTAAATTAAGGTGGTGATCACCTATTTTCCATAAGAGATGTTGCTGAGAAAAATCACAAAAAAAAAAAAAACATTTGTCGAGTAAACTTGGGTCTCCTATATAAAACAAACTTTACTCACAATGCTCCCATGAACTGTATGTATCTTAATTTGAAAGTCATCCAGTTTATGTTTGTTGTTGGATTCAGACACCATTTTATCTATACGTTTGAATTGTCAATCTTGTGGTCTTAAAATCCACACCAAATGAAATGAATAATATGATTTTAAGAGTATTCCTTATTTCTATGCCTTCTAATCTTCTGTTTCCTAAAAAAAAGTAAAAAAGAAAAAAAAGATCCTGAACATCATTTTCATTGGCTCATGTGAGATCCCACCCATTGCTAGTTTGCTACATGAATAGCCTGCAAGCGGGCTCGTGGGAGGGCCTTCGGTTGGGCTGGGCTGGGCTTTAAACCGTAAGCCCAAGCCCAATCCAAACACTATTCGGGCTGGGCCAACCCGTTGGACTATCGGGCTTGGGCCGCGCTGAAACCCATCGGCCCGGCGAGCTTGAACCGGGGAATGGGCCAATTGATGATCCTTAATTGTGGGTAAAGGCCATCCCAATTGACTCATTCTAACCTTTGTTTAAAGGTATCAAATTTAACATTTTCTTATTAAATAAGAAAAAGCCAGAGAGAGAAAAATAAAGAGAAAAGGGGAGAAAGATCTTATTATTGAGAGTTGTGTGTATATAATAAAGGGGAAAAGAGTCTTATTTATAGAGTAAGACTGCTTTCTCTCCAAGAAAACTAATATAATAAGATTCTAACCCTAAGTGATGTCATCATCTCATGTGGATCCCAATGGGGGCATCCACCTATGATAATATATCTTATAACACTCAATGATATTTGCCTCATTAAAACCTTATAAAGGAAAAAACCTAGTGGGAAAAAAACGTTCTACAGGATCATTGACTTAGCGTTGGACGTCCATAATGCTGCTTCGTTAAAACCTTCACCAGAAAAATCCAGTGGGATAAACCGTAGAAAAGAAAAAAGAGTATAGCGCACAGATGTCCTGAGTAGTATACTTCAGGATGCCTTCCCCTGATTAACTACTCCCCCTGATGATAACAACATTTCACATAGTTAGGCATGTCAATCTCGTATACAAGTTTCTAGAATACTAATTTTGGCAAAGACTTCGTAAACTGATCAGCCAGGTTGTTGTTTGAACGAGCTTGCTTGTTATTCTTCTGAAGCTCATTAGTGAAGAAGAACTTTGGTGTAATGTGTTTCATTTTGTCATCTTTAATGTATCATTCTTTAATCTGTTGAATACATGCCTCATTATTCTTACAGATAGCGCTCGGGGTACCCGTACTAAGAAGCAATTGACAAGAACTACGAATATGCTGAGTTAAAAATTTTAGCCACACACATTCCCTACTGGCTTCATTGAGGGCTAAAATCTCAACATGGTTATAAAAAGTAGCTACTAAAATCTATTTAATAGAATGCCAAGAAATGGCGGTATTATCACTAAGAAACACATAATCTATTTGTGATTGACTCTTATGAGGATTAAAGAGATATCCTAAATCTGCATATCCTATAAAGTTATAATCTTTACAACTATAAGAATAAAATAGACATAAATATCATAGCATTTGTTTGATACCAATTCAAAGCATTGGTGCAAAACTATATATGGCAAATATATTTATAAAGAATAAAAAATCTCATTAGAACTTCTCGCGATTTGCGGGTCGAGATAAAATTCTCCTATAAATAGTCAATGATTTCCTTGAGCTTTTTAGAGTCTTGATTAGATTTATGTCATCTACATAAACTTCTACTATTGTGAATCCTATAAGGATTTTATAAAGATATATCGGCAAGTGAGATTGTTTTCATGCTCTTCTTTAAATAAACATTCATTAAGACGATTATACCATATTCTTCTGGAATGCTTTAAGTCATACAATGAATGTCTTAATTGTATTGAGTACGTATTCTTTGACTTTGCTTCAGGCAAAGCAAATTCTTCTAGGATTTATATATATATGTCTATGAATGTTTTCAATCCAAGGTTTCTGCAGGAAACCTTGTACCACAAATCTTGCTTTCTATCTAGTAATTTCATTCATTTTTCTTACAAACACCAATTTGTAACCTATAGGGTAAAAACTTTTTAGGGTTTGTACTATAGGTCTAAATACACCACGTTTATTAAGAGACTGTAATTCCGCCTTGATGGCATCTTCAATTTGTTCTTTATCGATATTCATTTATAGAATGTGGTTTTGTATCCCAATCATCATTCTCATTTTCGCTTGACATTTGTGTAGCTACCGCATATACAAATGTGTCATCAATATAATTTTTTTTATCTCATCTCTCTCTTGAATAATTATAAAGTATAAAGATATCTTCATTATTGGGTACTCATTGTCTCTTTAGGGGCTTCCGGAATCTCTTTCAGGACTCGTGTCTTTTCCAGAACATAAATTTCTTTAGGAATTTTAGAGAGAGTCGATTTTTTCATAACCTCTTATTGAGTGAAATGGTATACTTCATCAGGAGTGTACAACTTATTATAACCTCTTCGGGAGTATAATTGGTACTTGATTGCTCATTTCTCCTCTTCTGGGAAGCTAAGTCCTTAGAATCTATAAGTCTGCCAAGCTTATAACGTGTAACAGATTCATTTGTTGCTATATTTGTAATTTTGTCCTATAAGGACATTAATTCGTGCTTGTCCTACGTGGACATTAATTTGTGATTGTATGTTCATAGGTGGTACATGTGACCTAGTCACTTTTGCTGTATCATTAAAAACATCAGGGAATTCATTTGTAATTAAGTGCATAATTCTCCGTTTTTCATTCTCATATTGTGAAGTACATAGATTTAGATGAGACTGAGTGGAAGTATTCCATATTAATTCTCATCGTTCTTCAGTAACAGATTGTTCTACAGGAATAAGGCATTCTTCAGGAACTCTATTATCTCTCCCTAACGGCAGAAAGACTGTCTCATTAAGATGACAATCGGCAAAACAAATAGTGAAATACATATCCTGTCATTGGTTGTAGATATCTAATAATTAGGTGTGAAACATAGATTTCCAATCTACGTTGTAGGTTTATGCATGTCATGGACCTGCGATAGTAAGCCTCATAGACTTAATATGATGCTCGGGGAAGTGTATCCTAAGTTTAATAATTTGTGTTAATAAGTTGGTTAAAGCTAGAAAAATAGGCAAATATCTAACCAACGAGTAAAAGCATTAGTCAAAATCACAAACATACTTAAACAAGTCCACTAGGGGGATTTAATGGGTTCACAAATGTCACCTTGTATCATTTGAAGAAAGGATGATCAATTGATGGTATTCTAAGGAGAGCTCATAAGAGTTATCAAAAATTTGCCTTAACATAGTAGTTGCAGGGTGAGCTAACGTATCATGCCAAATCATTAAAACCTTATGGTCACTAAGCCTCGAGTTTAGTTTAAGCTTCTGGCTTGATTTTGTCATTTTACTCATTTATCGAATGTGATTCGATATTGGAGATTGTCTTGTAATATAGTCCTAAGATCTGAGAAGAATGCACTTAGCTTTTCTAATATCAGCTTCTAGTTGTCAATACTAGTAATGATATACAAATATTTTATGTTCCCTTCACTTATATTGTCCATATATGGTACCCAGTCATCTTGATGGATTTGAATCTAAGCAAGTTTCTTCGGGAACCACTAAAAAAAAATAATGCATCCTTAATGCATATATGGGTACCATTTGGTAACATTATGTGAACTATTCGGAGCATTCAAGTAATTGTACAGATCCAACTATGATTGATACATTGCAAAAATTAAATACTAACTCTGAGAAAAACTTATGGTTTTCAATATAGTGTGTTTTGCAGCACCCTCTACCGGACAGATATTATCGTCAATTCCATGCATTCCATGATCCATATCGTAATAAATAATAAACTCACATAATTATTTAGTTGCATAACAAAAATAAAATTTGAAACAATTAAACAATTCACCATTCAAAACAAATATAACGTGTAAACACAAGATACGAGGAATAAAAGAATAAGTCTTACCATCTAATGAAATATCTAAAAATCAAACTCAATATTCAAATTCACAATAGTAGTTGTAGGTCTTCTAGACTATACTTGGTGGTTCTCCTAATTTAAAAAAATGCCTTGTTAATCACCTCTCCTAGGATAGTTATTTTCATCTCTACTGGAGGAACTATTATGTCTACCTTTTTTGGCAGTATGATCATCTTTTAGTGATCATACATGTCCATAAAGGATATAATGGCATTGAAAATAAGGGCTTATGTCCAATCATCTGGAGATATCTTATTTCACTCTTTGATGGTATCACCAAGCCTTTTCGAGTGTGTAAAGATTGATTTAACAATAAAAATAAAAAAATAAAACTTCAGGTTCTCATATGACAAAATATAATGAAGAATCGGCCAACTAAAAAGTTAGAACTTCGGGTTCTTAACTGAAGAATCAGAATTTCTGTTTCTATCAAAACTTTAGGCTAGAACTTTAAGTTCTTAGAACTATTGCTTCTATCAAAGCTTCAGGTTTGAATCAGAACTTCCGATTCCGGCAAAACTTCAAGTTTGAATCAGAACTTCCGGTTCCGTTAAAACTTCAAGTTTGAATTTATGACCTCCGTATCGATCTATACAACTTTGGATCTTTAGAAGTCAAAGCTTTAGGTTTGATTGTAAATATGAATCTTCACGTTCATATCTAATTCTTGGAACTTCTGGTTTCAAATTAAAATAACCCACGAATCTTTTGGTCCAAATTAAAAAGAACTTCTGGTTCTTGATTTAATGTATGAAACTTCAGGTCTAGGAAATATAAAACTTTTGGCTCTATTCATAATTCATCGATCTTATGTTGATCTCCCTTTAATGGGAGACATAAACCGTTTATCTCCAAATAATATTCGAAATATACAATGATCTAGATAAAAAGGATAAACTCATGTATATAAATATCAAATCAATAAAGATTATAAATAAAGAGAATTACTTTATCATGGAATTGTCCTCCTTTTGCTATCATTGTGTAGATCTGCTCGTGAGCTTTTTGTAGGCCCAAACGGATCTCCGATCTGATGTCGGATGATCAAGATATCGCAAAAACAAGTTTATGACGTCGATCCGAGCAAATTTGCCTTTGACCATATGACCTGCTGACTTATGCTGACATTAGCTGTTGCTGGGGCTGGGTTACTGCAAATAGGTGCGGGTCGACCTGACCCAACCGGAACTGCACCCACTTGAACTGATTGCGATTGCTATAATAGATCAGGTCAACCCAAACCCGAGCTGGCCTAAAACCAGGTCTCTTATTCCCCTTTGGTTTCTGCAACCAGAACATGCGGCGGAGAAATCCAAGGTCTGTCATCAAGCAATAGGAACACTGGCAATAGGAGACCCTGAGGGCAGCAAAGGGTGGTCGGACGGCGGCAGCAGTGGCGTTGCTCCGGCGGTTGCAATAGAGAACGGTGGTGCATGTGCCGAATCGTCTCTGTTTAAAAACAATAAACAAGCAGCAACAACTATTATTATTATTATTTTTAATCTCTCCACTTGTAAAAACAACAAGACAATAAAGACAAAATACTTTGTCTTTTTCTTTAATTCTATTTTACACAGATGGCCACAAAGAGAGCTTTTCTCTCTTTATCCTTTGTAACCAACGAAGGGAGAAAAACCATAAAAGAGTCACAGACACGTGACTGATTCGGCCTTCCCATCTTCATGGCCCATTGAGAGACAAAGATCCGATCTCTCTTTCTATCCAAATCCTCTAAAAAAACTAAGGTCTTCTTTTACAGAACTTGTGCTAATAACGTGTTAGAAAATAAGAAAGAGCCAGAGAGAGAAAAATAAAGAGAAAAGGGGAGTGAGATCTTATTATTGAGAGTTGTGTGCATAATAAAGGGGAGAAGAGTTTTATTTGTAGAATAAGACTGCTTTCTCCCCAAGCAACCTAATATAGTAGGATTTTAATCCTAAATGATCTCATCATCTCATGTGGGTCCCAATGTGGGCATCCATATATGATAATACATCATAACACATTTTTTATATTATATATTTTCTCTATTTTTGGTAGCCCAACTAAGAGGGTTGCGGCTTGCCAGAGTGCTTACAATTGTGGCAAGTGAAAACCCACACATTAGTTAAAAAAAAAAGAATAAATTCTTACTCACTCGGGTGAGATGCAGGGTCGCCAACCAACTAGGCAACTAGTTAGTAAAGCTCCAATGGGTAATGAAGAGGAGTCATTGCCATGTATAAGTGACAATAATGAGGGTAAAGGGTGGGAGGGATTGGTTCACAAGAAGAAAAGAGGCATAAATCGTGTGCATGTGTTTTTTTTTTTTTTAATTTAAGCTGATAGATACCTTTTGACAAAAATGTTTCCTAGATATGTACAAATAAATAATTAATTAAGGGTTCATCTGCTTCATGTATTTTAATTTCTAAAAATTCTAAAATTGTAGAAATAAATGTGAATATCCATTATAAACGTATCTAATTAATTGCAGCGCACTTTAACAAGAAACATGAAAGGTAAGAATGGCCAATATAAAACAAGTATGAGATCTGGATAGCTAATGAGATGGGGATTAATTAGATTATCATGGCTCAATCAAATATCAAAACCTTAAGGGCACATTTGGCAAACATCTTTGCTGCGGATTTCCAGCCGAAAATCCTTGGGATCGTGGAAAATCCATGTTTGGCAACACGTGGAAAGCTGAAAGCAGCCTTCTATTGTCCATCATTTCGTGGAAAGCCACGGTCAGGCTACCCCCCACCACCCCAACCCCTCGGATCCCGCTTTCCCACGCACCCCTCAAATCCCATTTTTTCGGGCTTGTGCTGGAAAGAGGATGAATAGTAAACAGGGCATGATTTATGCCAACTCGCTTTTTCTTGATCAAATCAGTGAGTGGGCCTGGGATTGATGATCTAGACTGTTAGATGTGAGTAGGACCCCCAAAACAGCTATGGGACCAAGTATCAGCCGTTGATTCTTCCTAAATGTGATGATATTTTAAAAAAGGTGATCAACTTTTCATGATAGATTTGGACATTTGTGGGCCCCCTTTTGAAAAATCCAAACCATTAGATATGATCTAGGGGCCAAGAATGGTTATGAGATCAAATTTTATAATGTGGGACCTTGTGAATCATGAAATATTGGTCAAAATGTTCAAAGCCGTTGATTTCTTAAAAGTCTTTTCCCTGGAAATCCTTTCTTTTGCCAAACTCTTTTTTTTTTTTTTTTTTTGGAGGATGGACTGATTTCAAGCTTTGAAACTAAAAAATCCCCTTATCTCTATAGACCATTGCCAAATGTGCCATAAAACTAAGCACTAAAAGGTGCCATGTAAAATTTGCCAACTTGGAAAATGCCAGAGAAAGCGACAGCATTCACACTGTTGCCCATATTAACACCTTTTGGGTGTCCTCCCTGCACCCACACAATTACAACCATCCGATAGAAAAGACTTGTGGCCATTTTCTCGGTGAGTGGGAAGAGTGGAACCACAGTAGGATACACTAATAAGAGTTGGAGCCATTAAAATATATTAAAAAAAAGGTTTTATAATGAAGTTTGAATTGATTGCTTCTTCACTTTTTTTTATTCAACCGTGCAAAAAAGCTAAAAATATATAGATTATTAGAATTAAAATCATGACCTTTTGCCTTTTAAAGTAACTTGAGGGATGACAATAGGTTGATTATAAATGGGGACCTGCCCCGTCCTATTATAATATATTAAAGAAAAAGGTTTTGGATTTAAACTTGAATTGATTTCTTCTAATTTTGACTTTTCTTATTCAACCTTAGTAAAAAGGTAAAACTACATAAATTGTTAGAATTAAACTCATGACCTTTTGCCTTCTAAAGTAACTTCAAGGATGACAATGGATTGATTATACATGTGGACTTGCCCCATCCTATTAGGAGTGGGTTTGGTAGCTTGTTGGTACGATTAAGCGTCAAGTATGATTTTTTATGCATTAACTTGAGTTGGATTTGGGGCCATCTTAATTTTTTTTTTCCACACATGAACCCAATCCTCCCCGGATCTCTTGACTTCATATATTACTTAGTACATTTTGTTATAGTATGAGAGTCTAGTAGTGCAAGTAATAATAAGGACTTTTATTTTTCTAGAAGACATGATTTCAAATCTCCCCTATTTATTTTTTCATACTTTTGAAAATATTAAAAAAAAGGGTTGGGCCATTTCCATAACCTGACTAATATTTCAAATCTCCCCTATTTATTTTTTCATACTTATGAAAACATTAAGGAAAGGTTCTATCTAGCAGACCATTCAGAAAAAAGTCAAAAGTAGTTAGATGGAGTGGAGAATAAGCCATGTGGATCATGCTCTTCTTAGCACGAGTTACTGTGCTAGTTCAAAATGAATACATACTGCATTGTCGTGTTTATTTGTTGTCCACAAATTTTACTTCAAAATAGGTTTACTCTATAATAAGAAGGAGCATATTATTGGTAATATTATTAGCATGATCTTGTTTATGATTAAATATATTTATTAATCACATTATCAATGATATGTTTAAGTTTACACGGGACCAACTCATTTGAAATAAAGAGGACATATCACAACTAGGGCCTGTGTCCATTATCGCTTAGATTTTAATTAAGTGGAGGCCGGCCGTTAGGTTTTCCACTCTTTCCCTTGACAGAAAACATGTGAGAGTCACTTGGGATCGGACTCCCTGTTTTTTAAATTACTAGGAGACGACCCTCTTTCAAGTAATGTTTGGATGACACCAGTCGAATGGTATGACGACACTAATCCAGACTTTAGGGTGTGTTTGGATCTGCAACCTGCAACCAGAAACAAGGCTGGTCTCTTTTCTTCTCCGATCTTCTGCAAGGAGGCAACGACGACCGGACTCCGCTCGTCTCGACGGAGCAGCTGCTGCTATTGTTATCTTCTCCGATGATGCCCATCCCTAGAGCTGGTGATCTCTGCAATCTCCTTCGTTTTCCTTCTGTTCCGGCGAGGGCAAGTTAGAAAGGCCCAGATCCTCTTCTGCTTTCCAGGCGAGCAAAACGGCAATAGGGTGTCACGCCCCCAAAACTGGGCCGGATCCAAACCCGGTTCCAGGGGTGTGAGAATTGGGGCTAATTAAAATTTTTCTAACATATACAATACGAGCCCCAATTCCGGGTGGATCGAAGTCCTTCGTGAGGCTATGCTTGGTGATCAAGCAACCATAATCACACGCGGAACTAAAATCCATACTCATCGCAGACGGATATCACATAACATCCATGTAACAAATCTCATTAATAATAAAATCAGGGTCAAGTGCTTCGAAGCATAACAATTAAAGTTGTAATTTCAAAACAAATAATTTTAATTAAATAAACTAATGGCCCAAAAATAGCCTTATGACATAACCTAAAGTTTTTCGAACTCTGCACCGCACTAGGACACATCAGATGATGTCATCGGTGCTCCACTCAACAACTCCGCCATCCGGCGGAATTTCCTGCGTAGCCTGACCCTCCGGTTCGGCACCGGTAACGGAACCTAGACACCAAAAGTAGTGGGTCAGATTGACATAATCTGGCAAGAGGGTAAGCTGCAACAATGGATTAATCAACTGAATTAAATGATATAATCATTATGAACCAAAATAAATCAGATGCAAACCCTAATGGCATGAATGCACAAAAACGGGTATTCCCGCAGATAAATATACAGAAACGGGTAAATCCCGCATACAGATAACAGAAACGGGTAATCCCGCAGATAATAACAGAAACAGGTAATCCCGCAGATAATAACAGAAACGGGTAATCCCGCAGATAATAACAGAAACGGGTAATCCCGCAAATAATAACAGAAACGGGTAATCCCGCAAATAATAACAGAAGGCACAGCTGCATACTATTATCCACAGTACACGCTGACCCGATGGCGTACGTCCACCTCCGAACTGCAGTCGGTCAGATATATATATATACAAATATACATACTTACAAATACATACGTATACAGATGCAAAATGAACCATGATATGAAACCCTCAATCCCAACATTCAATCCAATACCATTTTGAGTACTTAAATTTAAAAGTGTATTATGAACGTGTGTCAATTCAAATTATTGAGGATAAGCACTAATCCACCAATGGTCAAGTTAGATAAATATGCACATGAGAACTAACTCTCTATCACAATGGAAATATGAGTCCACGATGCCGATATACTACTTTTGGTGCCTATCATGTGGTGCATCCCGAACCTCACATTCCCATTCTGCATTTAGTCTAATTCTCATGTGAACATTCAACTAACATACCTAAAAGACATAATTCATCTAATCCAATTATATATAATTAGTGTGTTTTACAAATTAGGTAAAAGATGTTCAATTTCTGAATCCAAAGTTAAATCAAGTTACATTCAAAAGGGGAAAGAAAATAATTAATTCCTTAATATCATTGTTGTGTACAAATTCACATTATCATTTTATGCAAAACAGAATGTACAAATTTCGGATCCCAATTTGAAATCTAACTCAATTAAGATTCCAATTTAAAATTATAAATACATTCTATTTACGGTTTAATCGCTACTAAATACATTTTTATTTTATTTCAATCAACATAAATGAACACTAATCAAAATTTCATAATTCTCAATTAAGTTTATAAATAATCCAAAAATACATTTCTAATAACATCAAATTAAAATTAATTTAATAAAACCTAATCTCCATTAAAACACTAAACCATAAATCAAAACTTAACCCTTTAATCCTTTATAAGAATATCCTTTAAGTGGTGGAGGAGATACCAGTGGTATCTCGGTTTCTGGATGTTTTTCCCGATGATATTCCTGAATTACAGCTGGTCCGTGAAATTGATTTTTCAATTGAGCTTATTCCAGGCACAGCCCCGATCTCAAAAGCCCCTTATAGAATGGCCCAAGTAGAGTTGAGAGAACTCAAAGAGGAATTGTAGGAGTTGTTAAACAAGGGTTTTATTAGACCGAGTTTCTCTCCTTGGGGAGCTCCTGTGTTATTTGTGAAGAAAAAGGATGGTTCTATGAGAATGTGCATTAATTATAGATAACTAAATCAAGTGACCATCAAGAATAAGTATCCTTTACCGCGAATCGATGAATTGTTTGATCAATTGCAAGGTGCTCAATATTTTTCTAAGATTGATCTGAGGTCAGGATATCATCAGTTGAGGGTACGAGATCAAGATATTCCAAAAACTGCATTCAGAACTAGATATGGTCACTATGAATTTTTGGTGATGTCGTTTGGGTTGACGAACGCTCCAGCAGCTTTTATGGCTATGATGAATAGGGTTTTTGCACAGTACTTGGATAAGTTTGTGGTGGTATTCATTGATGATGTACTTGTATATTCAAAGAGTCGGGAAGAGCATGCTTAACATCTTCGTACGTCATTACAATTATTGAGGGAACACCAATTGTATGCTAAGTCAAGTAAATGTGAATTTTAGTTGGAACAGGTAGGATTTCTTGGTCACATCATCTCTAAGGAAGGTTTAGCAGTGGACCCAGCGAAGATTGAAGCAGTTGTAAAGTGGGATAGACCAAAAACAGTGTCGGAGATCCAAAGTTTCCTAGGCCTCGCAGGTTATTATCGTAGATTCGTGGAAGGATTTTTCCTCAATAGCAGCCCCATTATCGAGATTGACTCGTAAGGGAGTTCTTTTTGTGTGGAATGAGGATTGTGAACAAAGTTTTCAGGAGTTGAAAAGAAAGTTGACCACAGCCCTTATTTTGACCTTACCTGCTGGTGATGATGGTTTTGTGATTTACACTGATGCATCTCGAGTTGGACTTGGTTGTGTTCTCATGTAACATTGGAAGGTAGCAGCGTATGGGTCTCGACAGTTGAAGGAACATAAACGAAAGTATGCAACTCATAACTTGGAGCTAGCAGCAGTGGTCTTTGCTTTGAAGATATGGAGACATTATCCTTACAGAGCCACTTTTGAAGTGCATTCGGACCATAAAAGCCTCTAATATCTCTTCACACGGGGTGATTTGAATATGAGACAAAGGAGATGGATGGAGTATATTAGGAATTCCGATTTCGGGTTGAAGTACCATCCAGGAAAAGCTAATGTAGTGGCAGATGCTCTAAGTAGAAAAGCAGCGTTCACAGGAGGATTAATTGCAGAATGCTTCTGGATTCGATGATTAGAAGATATGGATGTGTATTTTCGACCTGTTAATGAACAGGCAGGGTTAGCTAGTATATTTCCGTGAGAAACCGAATTAATTCCAAGGATTAGAGAATACCAATTATTAGACCCCGAGATAACAAGAATTAAAGATCACACGGAGGAGAGGCCCAATTTTAAGTTGGAAGATAATATTATACATTATAAAGGCAGAATTTGTGTGCCCGATTTTCCAGAATTGAAGGATGAAATCATGGTCAAGGCACAATATACTCGGTATACTATTCATCCAAGCAGTACCAAGATGTATCACGATCTGAAGGATCACTATTGGTGGAAGAATATGAAAAAGGATATTGCAGAATTTGTTGGAAAATGTTTGGTCTGCCAGCAGATTAAAGCAAATTATAGGAGACCCCCGGGTCTTTTGCATCAGTTGGAGATTCCTCAGTGGAAGTGGGAGCACGTTACTATGGACTTCGTGTCTGGATTGCCTCATACTAGAAAGGGATTTGATGCTATTTGGGTGATAGTGGACCGTTTGACTAAGTCGGCCCACTGTGTACCATTCAAGACTGGTCAAGGAATAGAGAAAATTACAGAGTTTTATATTAAGGAAGTGGTGAGATTGCATGGAGCACTAGTTTCTATTGTCTCTGACTAGGATAGTAAGTTCGTATCTAGGTTTTAGGTATCACTGCAGGAAGCCTTAGGAACCAAACTGAGTTTAAGTACAGCCTATCATCCCCAAACAGACGGACAAACATAGCAGACAAACCAAACACTGGAGGATATGCTAAGGGCATGTGTCTTGGATTTCAAGACTAGTTGGGATGAAAGTTTGGCTCTATGTGAATTCGCGTACAACAACAGTTACCACTCTAGCATTGGCATGGCGCATTTTGAAGCTTTGTACGGAAGGAGATGTCGAACCCCTATATGTTGGTCGAATTTTGGAGCTCGCGGTTTTCATGGACCGTCTGTGGTTGGAAAGTCCAGTGACAAGATAAGACAAATTCAGGAAAAGTTTAAGGTTACCCGCAGTCCCCAAAAGAGTTATGCCGATAAAAGAGGGAGAGTTAAAGTTTGAGATTGGTGACCATGTATTTTTGAAGGTATTACATACACGTGGTACTTTACGGTTTGGGTAAAAAGGAAAACTCTCCGGAAGATATGTGGGACCATTCTAGATTATCAGTAAGGTTAATGATGTGGCTTATCGGTTAGCATTGCCACCAGAGCTGTCGGGTGTTCATAACACCTTCCACGTTGTTATGTTGAGGAAGTATATAGCAGACCGTTCGCACGTGTTGCAATATGAGCCGTTGCAAGTGCAATGTCAGTATCCGCACCTTTTTCCTGAGGTATGTTAGTCATTTGGAGGACCAAATATCCTTTAAGGGGGATGAGATGTCAAGTCCTGAATTTTTTATATTGGGCCAGACCGTTTGTCGGGTTTGAGTTGGGTAAAGAGGATCAGATAAATTGATTTAACACAAGTGGAGCCTGAGTTAATGGACCCTTTTTGGGCCAGAGGACTCTTTTTGAAATTTCTTAAAACCCACCAGAAAGCAGGAGGCCCTTCTTTGTAATTTAGAAAAACCCCCTCTTTTATATAAACTCTACTCTTAGGGTTTTTCCCCATTCTTCCATCTTCTTCCTCTCTTATGCAACCAAGCCCTAAAAGTTCTCCAGGGGGAAACCAAGGTTGGATCTTCTACTCTTCAGATTTGCTTTTGGCTTCGAGATCCAGGCAAGTGGATAGTTGGAACAATGGTTTTTGGTGTTTGCAATATGTTTTAGTTGCTTGTTGATTTACGTACTTTGAGCATGATTTCTTCTTGTTGGTTTAATAGCTTTTAGAGGGTAATAGTGTGATTTGATGTTCTAAAAAAAATTATAAGGGTGATTTATGTTGAGTTTTGTTTAAAATAAAAAAAAAAATTCTGGGCCGCAGCCGCCCAGGCGGCAGCGCTGCCCAGGCAGCAGCTGCCGCCTGGCAGCACCTGCTGCTGGGCAGCAGTTGCCGCCCAGGCAGCATCTGCTGCTGGGCAGCAGCGCTGCCCAGGCAGGCTGGGCCTGCCTCGCTGGCTGGGCCCGACCTGGCTGGCTAGGCCCGGTGTGGCTGGCCTGGGCCCGGGTCGGGTCTGGGCCCGTCAGTCCATTCTTTAAAAAAAATGTATATATATTATTAAATATATATATTTGTACATAATATTACTAAATAAATAATTAGGTTAGGATATTCTTATAAAGGATTAAAGGGTTAAGTTTTGATTTATGGTTTAGTGTTTTAATGGAGATTAGATTTTATTAAATTAATTTTAATTTGATGTTATTAGAAATGTATTTTTGGATTATTTATAAACTTAATTGAGAATTATGAAATTTTGATTAGTGTTCATTTAGGTTGATTGAAATAAAATAAAAATGTATTTAGTAGCGATTAAACCGTAAATAGAATGTATTTATAATTTTAAATTGGAATCTTAATTGAGTTAGATTTCAAATTGGGATCCGAAATTTGTACCTTCTGTTTTGCATAAAATGATAATGTGAATTTGTACACAACAATGATATTAAGGAATTAATTATTTTCTTTCTCCTTTTGAATGTAACTTGATTTAACTTTGGATTCAGAAATTGAACATCTTTTACCTAATTTGTAAAACACACTAATTATATATAATTGGATTAGATGAATTATGTCTTTTAGGTATGTTAGTTGAATGTTCACATGAGAATTAGACTAAATGCAGAATGGGAATGTGAGGTTCGGGATGCACCACATGATAGGCACCAAAAGTAGTATATCGGCATCGTGGACTCATATTTCCATTGTGATAGAGAGTTAGTTCTCATGTGCATATTTATCTAACTTGACCGTTGGTGGATTAGTGCTTATCCTCAATAATTTGAATTGACAGACGTTCATAATACACTTTTAAATTTAAGTACTCAAAATGGTATTGGATTGAATGTTGGGATTGAGGGTTTCATATCATGGTTCATTTTGCATCTGTATACGTATGTATTTGTAAGTATGTATATTTGTATATATATATATATTTAATAATATATATACATTTTTTTTAAAGAATGGACTGACGGGCCCAGACCCGACCCGGGCCCAGGCCAGCCACGCCGGGCCCAGCCAGCCAGGCCGGGCCCAGCCAGCGAGGCAGGCCCAGCCTGCCTGGGCAGCGCTGCTGCCCAACAGCAGATGCTGCCTGGGCGGCAACTGCTGCCCAGCAGCAGGTGCTGCCAGGCGGCAGCTGCTGTGTAACACTCCGATCCCCTTTGAGCCGGATTAGTGGCTCATTAGTGTGTGTTTTGTTTTGTTTATTTCTTTTGGACTTGGTCTTGGGCCTTGGATAGGTAGTCGAGTGACCTTTGACCTGAGATAGGTAGTTCTAAGCCCTTTTTCGTAATTTTGCTTTTGTTTTGCTCATATCATCTTTGCATCATCTTGGTGTCAGCATATGTATTTTGTTGAGCTCGTTATTTTCCGTAACTGAGTCAGATCCGTTTGGAGTCAATTGGAGAAGTTGGACCTTCGTGTGACTTGAACTGTAATTAGTATAAACTCATCGGACTTTGACTTAAACCCCAAAACTTATATATATAATTCAGCTCCAGGTGTCTTTCTCCTTACCCATTTGTCTTGATCGACTGCATGCAAGAACTCCAAGAGAAAGCCACGTTCCCTCTCTCTCTCCCTCTTCACTTCGGTCTTCTCTCTCTCTTCTTCTCGTTCTTGTTGGTGTTGGGAGCTTGCACCCATCTTGATTTGGGTTTCCTCTTTTCTCTCATCTCTATCTATTGCTTAAGGTAAGTGGGTTCTTGTGCTTCTTCTCCAATTTGGATCTCTCATTCTATGATTGCTTTGTCTTCATCTCATGCATGGTGTATCTCTTTGATTTGCTTTGATTTTAGTTGCTTTGGGAGCTTGAGTCAGTGGATTTGGTAGAGATTTGAGGCAAGTATAAGTACAGACTTTGATAACACACATGGGTGCTCTGTTTGAATACTTTGGTTTCCATCTTCTTTAGTGTATCTGATGTTTACAGCCAATGCTTGTGAAATTGGAACCTCTGTAGCTTGTTTGGAGATGTTTCTGTGTCAAATTTCAGTTTCTGTACTCAGCCAGAATTCATCTCTGTATTGTACGGCTAAGCCGTGAACTTCTACGGCTTGATTTCCAGAGACTCGAAATTTGAGTTTTGTTCTACGGCTAGGCTACGGCTAAGCCGTAATTTGTCCTACGGCTGAGCCGTAAGCTAGCCGTGACCCAACCGTACCCCAGCCGTGAATTAAATCTCTGATCAGTCGAAACTTTTCTGATATCAGTACTCCTACGGTGAGGCTACGGCTAAGCCGTGGAATGCTACGGCTAAGCCGTGGATTGGTCTACGGCTAAGCCGTATACTGACTGTAGCTCAGCCGAAAAAGGCATCAGATCAGAGGTGAAAGATGATCCGTTTAGCTGTGTTTTGAATGGAACCAAGGTGAAGCCGTAGTGCATAGTACGACGAGCGCGCAAGATGTCTTCGGCTCAACCATAGGTCCCTCATAGCTAAACCGTTAGGCATGGCAATTCTGAAACATAACTTAGGATAATGGTGAGACTTATAGGGCTCAAATACAGGTTAACCACCCGTGTAAACCGGCCCAATGGATTCTTGGAACGCATGAATAGTCTGTTAGGCTGTGACTTATTCATGTGAGTGTTGTTTTACTGTTAAGCACCTCCCCATGGATGTTGGTTTAAGGGACGTCGGTGCACGCAAAGATTTCGCAACACTTTGATGGCAACGGTGTATTGACTAACTTAAAACTACATCAACATGCACGGTTAGTGACAGTGAACAACTAGCTTAGGACTGGCTTGTAATGAACCTTGATTTCCGTATTAATCTGAGATGCATTGCATATTGTTTATAGTTTTGCCCTCTGCTCTGTTAATCTATGTATGCATTCCTCAGTCATTTTGCTTTCGTTCTGTATATCTGTATCATTCTTTGTTCGGCACTAAGTTCTGATCTATGCTGTGCTTTGATTTAATCTATGTTCTAATCTGTAATTCGACTATGCTTTGTATATTCTCTGGCTTTGTATATTTTGGGTATTCCCTGGTGGCTCTGCCCAGAGATTAATACGTGAGGATAAGATCCGGTCCTTGTCATCGGTGAGTCCAAAGCGGATAATCTCCCTTTCTATGGAATTGATTTGATTGGTATTAGTCTGGCTCTACTCAGCCTCAGCCCTAGGATGCCCGACGGGGTTACCTCTGGCTTAGATCTCTGTATCTCTGTATTCACTGCAGTGTCGCTTTGTCTTGGGACCCCGGAACCCAGGAACCTGAGACCCGCTTGTACCTTTGGCCTGGACAGCGGTGTTCTCCTCTGCTCTGCTCTGCTCTCTATTGGAGAGAACATGGTTAACGTAGTAGCCACTTAGTCAGTATTTCTATGTTTTGATTCACATATCATATTCTACTTCTGCGCACGATTTGCTTAGTATACTAAGATGAAACTCTGAAATCATTATTCTGTCATTATTCAGCTTTGATACTATGAGTGTTTCATCTCTGTTACTTATATTTGCTGGATCGTTGTATTCATTTGTGTTGTCTGTGGTGTTGCAGGCACAGATACCTTGCCCAGCTCCCCGGCGGTCGAGGAGGCTGCAGGGGCGAGTGTAGAGGCACCCTCAGGTTTGGCAGAGTGGGCCTGATCATCTCTGCCGAGTGCGTTCATGCATACTTCCAGTGGCTTTTGTTTTGGGATTTTGAGTTTTGGTTTCAGGGGATTTGTATTTGGCTTTGGACTTGTATTCTGTGTATTTTGTACATACGTATTTTGGTGTGTATTCGGTTTTATACAGTGTATTTGTCTTTGTCTTTCCCGTTCCGCATTTGTTTTAGCTTCCGCTATTCATTTTCTTTGTTGCTTGCTATGATATGTACAGCTTCCGCGTACGCTTAGTTCGCACGTGTTAGATCCCTTGTGTGCGTGCATCTGGACTGGGTTTGGGTGCACGTGCACGGGAGTACGTGTGTCACAGGTTTAGCTTTTCGCTAACCCCCGAATTCTGGGCTCGGGTCGTGACATGCTGCCTGGGCAGCGCTGCCGCCTGGGCGGCGGCGGCCCAGAATTTTTTTTTTTATTTTAAACAAAACTCAACATAAATCACCCTTATAATTTTTTTTAGAACATCAAATCACACTATTACCCTCTAAAAGCTATTAAACCAACAAGAAGAAATCATGCTCAAAGTACGTAAATCAACAAGCAACTAAAACATATTGCAAACACCAAAAACCATTGTTCCAACTATCCACTTGCCTGGATCTCGAAGCCAAAAGCAAATCTGAAGAGTAGAAGATCCAACCTTGGTTTCCCCCTGGAGAACTTTTAGGGCTTGGTTGCATAAGAGAGGAAGAAGATGGAAGAATGGGGAAAAACCCTAAGAGTAGAGTTTATATAAAAGAGGGGGTTTTTCTAAATTACAAAGAAGGGCCTCCTGCTTTCTGGTGGGTTTTAAGAAATTTCAAAAAGAGTCCTCTGGCCCAAAAAGGGTCCATTAACTCAGGCCCCACTTGTGTTAAATCAATTTATCTGATCCTCTTTACCCAACTCAAACCCGACAAACGGTCTGGCCCAATATAAAAAATTCAGGACTTGACATCTCATCCCCCTTAAAGGACATTTGGTCCTCCAAATGACTAACATACCTCAGGAAAAAGGTGCGGATACTGACATTGCACTTGCAACGGCTCATATTGCAACACGTGCGAACGGTCTGCTATATACTTCCTCAACATAACAACGTGGAAGGTGTTATGAACACCCGACAGCTCTGGTGGCAATGCTAACCGATAAGCCACATCATTAACCTTACTGATAATCTAGAATGGTCCCACATATCTTCCGGAGAGTTTTCCTTTTTACCCAAACCGTAAAGTACCACGTGTATGTAATACCTTCAAAAATACATGGTCACCAATCTCAAACTTTAACTCTCCCTCTTTTATCGGCATAACTCTTTTGGGGACTGCGGGTAACCTTAAACTTTTCCTGAATTTGTCTTATCTTGTCACTGGACTTTCCAACCACAGACGGTCCATGAAAACCGCGAGCTCCAAAATTCGACCAACATATAGGGGTTCGACATCTCCTTCCGTACAAAGCTTCAAAATGCGCCATGCCAATGCTAGAGTGGTAACTGTTGTTGTACGCGAATTCACATAGAGCCAAACTTTCATCCCAACTAGTCTTGAAATCCAAGACACATGCCCTTAGCATATCCTCCAGTGTTTGGTTTGTCTGCTATGTTTGTCCGTCTGTTTGGGGATGATAGGCTGTACTTAAACTCAGTTTGGTTCCTAAGGCTTCCTGCAGTGATACCTAAAACCTAGATACGAACTTACTATCCTAGTCAGAGACAATAGAAACTAGTGCTCCATGCAATCTCACCACTTCCTTAATATAAAACTCTGTAATTTTCTCTATTCCTTGACCAGTCTTGAATGGTACACAGTGGGCCGACTTAGTCAAACGGTCCACTATCACCCAAATAGCATCAAATCCCTTTCTAGTATGAGGCAATCCAGACACGAAGTCCATAGTAACGTGCTCCCACTTCCACTGAGGAATCTCCAACTGATGCAAAAGACCCGTGGGTCTCCTATAATTTGCTTTAATCTGCTGGCAGACCAAACATTTTCCAACAAATTCTGCAATATCCTTTTTCATATTCTTCCACCAATAGTGATCCTTCAGATCGTGATACATCTTGGTACTGCTTGGATGAATAGTATACCGAGTATATTGTGCCTTGACCATGATTTCATCCTTCAATTCTGGAAAATCGGGCACACAAATTCTGCCTTTATAATGTATAATATTATCTTCCAACTTAAAATTGGGCCTCTCCTCCGTGTGATCTTTAATTCTTGTTATCTCGGGGTCTAATAATTGGTATTCTCTAATCCTTGGAATTAATTCGGTTTCTCACGGAAATATACTAGCTAACCCTGCCTGTTCATTAACAGGTCGAAAATACACATCCATATCTTCTAATCATCGAATCCAGAAGCATTCTGCAATTAATCCTCCTGTGAACGCTGCTTTTCTACTTAGAGCATCTGCCACTACATTAGCTTTTCCTGGATGGTACTTCAACCCGAAATCGGAATTCCTAATATACTCCATCCATCTCCTTTGTCTCATATTCAAATCACCCCGTGTGAAGAGATATTAGAGGCTTTTATGGTCCGAATGCACTTCAAAAGTGGCTCTGTAAGGATAATGTCTCCATATCTTCAAAGCAAAGACCACTGCTGCTAGCTCCAAGTTATGAGTTGCATACTTTCGTTTATGTTCCTTCAACTGTCGAGACCCATACGCTGCTACCTTCCAATGTTACATGAGAACACAACCAAGTCCAACTCGAGATGCATCAGTGTAAATCACAAAACCATCATCACCAGCAGGTAAGGTCAAAATAAGGGCTGTGGTCAACCTTCTTTTCAACTCCTGAAAACTTTGTTCACAATCCTCATTCCACACAAAAAGAACTCCCTTACGAGTCAATCTCGATAATGGGGCTGCTATTGAGGAAAAATCCTTCCACGAATCTACGATAATAACCTGCGAGGCCTAGGAAACTTTGGATCTCCGACACTGTTTTTGGTCTATCCCACTTTACAACTGCTTCAATCTTCGCTGGGTCCACTGCTAAACCTTCCTTAGAGATGATGTGACCAAGAAATCCTACCTGTTCCAACTAAAATTCACATTTACTTGACTTAGCATACAATTGGTGTTCCCTCAATAATTGTAATGACGTACGAAGATGTTAAGCATGCTCTTCCCGACTCTTTGAATATACAAGTACATCATCAATGAATACCACCACAAACTTATCCAAGTACTGTGTAAAAACCCTATTCATCATAGCCATAAAAGCTGCTGGAGCGTTCGTCAACCCAAACGACATCACCAAAAATTCGTAGTGACCATATCTAGTTCTGAATGCAGTTTTTGGAATATCTTGATCTCGTACCCTCAACTGATGATATCCTGACCTCAGATCAATCTTAGAAAAATATTGAGCACCTTGCAATTGATCAAACAATTCATCGATTCGCGGTAAAGGATACTTATTCTTGATGGTCACTTGATTTAGTTATCTATAATTAATGCACATTCTCATAGAACCATTCTTTTTCTTCACAAATAACACTGGAGCTCCCCAAGGAGAGAAACTCGGTCTAATAAAACCCTTGTTTAACAACTCCTGCAATTCCTCTTTGAGTTCTCTCAACTCCACTTGGGCCATTCTATAAGGGGCTTTTGAGATCGGGGCTGTGCCTGAAATAAGCTCAATTGAAAAATCAATTTCACGGACCAGCTGTAATTCAGGAATATCATCGGGAAAAACATCCAGAAACTGAGATACCACTGGTATCTCCTCCACCACTTTAGTCCGTTTATCCTCCGTGATAAACGCTATATACCCCTCATAACTTTTCCTCAACAACTTTATAGCCTTAATAATTGAAATCATACAAATAACAACCTTCTTCTTTGATCTCACAATTGCACCTTGTGTCATCATCAACTATAACTTAACTGTCTTCTGTCTCCAACACTTAGTTGTAGGGTGATTATTGCTACAAATACCACAGGACTCCCTCTTTTGCTTATTAAATTGGTACTGTGAAACCGAAGACGGAGTAACTTTCTGCTTGACTTGGCTTGTAGGGGTCATGCGTCCAATCACCTCCTTGGCCCAATATGCCTTACCCGAAAAATGCCTGGTAAGTATTTAGAACTTGTGACTTGGTATGAAGCAGTATATCTGGTCGAAGGCCATCGAGAAATCGTCGAATCCTCTTGCTTTCTAGAGTGATGAAGGTTGGTGCGAAACGAGTGAGACAAATAAACTGCAGCTCATACTCCCGAACAGACGGATTCCCTTGCTTCAATCTATCAAACTCTATTCGCTTCTAAATGCCAACATGCTCCGGTACGTACTTCTTGGGAAACAGATTACGAAAAGTAGTCTAGGCCACCTTTTTGGTAATCCCCTATATATTAGCGACTAAACGACCAAAAATGCGAAAGTAACGGGCTCCTGTAACATCTAAACATTTGCTAAAGTACGGATACGATTATGAATGCTAAAAACCCCCAACGTTCCCACTTAACGTTTTTAATCCTCACTTCGAACCTACGTTCTAGCATCTTTTAGAACTTCAAGAACTTGACCGGCTTTGATACCATCGGTCACGCCCCCAAAACTGGGCCGGATCCAAACCCGGTTCCAGGGGTGTGAGAATTGGGGCTAATTAAAATTTTTCTAACATATACAATACGAGCTCCAATTCCGGGTGGATCGAAGTCCTTCGTGAGGCTATGCTTGGTGATCAAGCAACCATAATCACACGCGGAACTAAAATCCATACTCATCGCAGACGGATATCACATAACATCCATGTAACAAATCTCATTAATAATAAAATCAGGTCAAGTGCTTCGAAGCATAACAATTAAAGTTGTAATTTCAAAACAAATAATTTTAATTAAATAAACTAATGGCCCAAAAATAGCCTTATGACATAACCTAAAGTTTTTCGAACTCTGCACCGCACTAGGACACATCAGATGATGTCATCGGTGCTCCACTCAACAACTCCGCCATCCGGCGGAATTTCCTGCGTAGCCTGACCCTCCGGTTCGGCACCGGTAACGGAACCTAGACACCAAAAGTAGTGGGTCAGATTGACATAATCTGGCAAGAGGGTAAGCTGCAACAATGGATTAATCAACTGAATTAAATGATATAATCATTATGAACCAAAATAAATCAGATGCAAACCCTAATGGCATGAATGCACAGAAATGGGTATTCCCGCAGATAAATATACAGAAACGGGTAAATCCCGCATACAGATAACAGAAACGGGTAATCCCGCAGATAATAACAGAAATGGGTAATCCCGCAGATAATAACAGAAACGGGTAATCCCGCAAATAATAACAAAAACGGGTAATCCCGCAAATAATAACAGAAGGCACAGCTGCATACTATTATCCACAGTACACGCTGACCCGATGGCGTACGTCCACCTCCGAACTGCAGTCGGTCAGATATATATATACAAATATACATACTTACAAATACATACGTATACAAATGCAAAATGAACCATGATATGAAACCCTCAATCCCAACATTCAATCCAATACCATTTTGAGTACTTAAATTTAAAAGTGTATTATGAACGTGTGTCAATTCAAATTATTGAGGATAAGCACTAATCCACCAACGGTCAAGTTAGATAAATATGCACATGAGAACTAACTTTCTATCACAATGGAAATATGAGTCCACGATGCCGATATACTACTTTTGGTGCCTATCATGTGGTGCATCCCGAACCTCACATTCCCATTCTGCATTTAGTCTAATTCTCATGTGAACATTCAACTAACATACCTAAAAGACATAATTCATCTAATCCAATTATATATAATTAGTGTGTTTTACAAATTAGGTAAAAGATGTTCAATTTCTGAATCCAAAGTTAAATCAAGTTACATTCAAAAGGGGAAAGAAAATAATTAATTCCTTAATATCATTGTTGTGTACAAATTCACATTATCATTTTATGCAAAACAGAAGGTACAAATTTCGGATCCCAATTTGAAATCTAACTCAATTAAGATTCCAATTTAAAATTATAAATACATTCTATTTACGGTTTAATCGCTACTAAATACATTTTTATTTTATTTCAATCAACCTAAATGAACACTAATCAAAATTTCATAATTCTCAATTAAGTTTATAAATAATCCAAAAATACATTTCTAATAACATCAAATTAAAATTAATTTAATAAAACCTAATCTCCATTAAAACACTAAACCATAAATCAAAACTTAACCCTTTAATCCTTTATAAGAATATCCTAACCTAATTATTTATTTAGTAATATTATGTACAAATATATATATTTAATAATATATATACATTTTTTTAAAGAATGGAATGACGGGCCCAGACCCGACCCGGGCCCAGGCCAGCCACGCCGGGCCCAGCCAGCGAGGCAGGCCCAGCCTGGCTGGGCAGCGCTGCTGCCCAGCAGCAGATGCTGCCTGGGCGGCAACTGCTGCCCAGCAGCAGGTGCTGCCAGGCGGCAGCTGCTGCCTGGGCAGCGCTGCCGCCTGGGCGGTGGCGGCCCAGAATTTTTTTTTTATTTTAAACAAAACTCAACATAAATCACCCTTATAATTTTTTTTAGAACATCAAATCACACTATTACCCTCTAAAAGCCATTAAACCAACAAGAAGAAATCATGCTCAAAGTATGTAAATCAACAAGCAACTAAAACATATTGCAAACACCAAAAACCATTGTTCCAACTATCCACTTGCCTGGATCTCGAAGCCAAAAGCAAATCTGAAGAGTAGAAGATCCAACCTTGGTTTCCCCCTGGAGAACTTTTAGGGCTTGGTTGCATAAGAGAGGAAGAAGATGGAAGAATGGGGAAAAACCCTAAGAGTAGAGTTTATATAAAAGAGGGGGTTTTTCTAAATTACAAAGAAGGGCCTCCTGCTTTCTAGTGGGTTTTAAGAAATTTCAAAAAGAGTCCTCTGGCCCAAAAAGGGTCCATTAACTCAGGCCCCACTTGTGTTAAATCAATTTATCTGATCCTCTTTACCCAACTCAAACCCGACAAACGGTGTGGCCCAATATAAAAAATTCAGGACTTGACATAGGGGCCTGCCCTTTTCTCACTGCAAACGGACCCTACATCCTCTACAACTTTGCTTTTGCAGAATTGAACTCAAGCATGATCTTGATCTTCTTTCTAGGTAGTGATCTGCAAGCTGACCGTTTGTGATCCAGCCCCTTTCTTCGATTTTCTGGGGCCCATCATCTGTGATTTGAATTGATCTCTGCACCAACCAGTGGCGGCCCACTGGAAAGATCCTCGGTTTCTACAATGGAGAAAGAGGAGAGGGAGAAAGAGGAGGAAGAAGAGGAAGAAAGAATGGGAAGAAGACGAAGAAGAAGCGCTGCTCCTCCCCACTTACAAGAAAAAGGTTCGGCAGCCCAGATGCCTTCCCGGCGGTGGTGAAAGAGGCGGAGATTCGGTGTCGATGCGCACCGGCATTGGTCGCTTGTTGTTGTTAGTGAACAGACCAAACTGCGCTGTTTCTGCTTCGTGTTCTCCGACGAAGCCAGAATCCACCTTCTCCGAGTCCGGCGAGAGAGGAAACAACTCTGGCCCATCGATAAAATTCTCAAAATTTAAACTTTTCACCAAAATTGAACGGCATATATTTTATAGATGAGGACAAACCTGCTATCAAGGTGGTGGCTCATTTGACTTACTTGAGATTTTTGTCTCCCCATTCTCTTGATTACGACTCTCAGCCCGTACTGTTATGTAAGTGTTATGTGCCTTGTGACAGGCATGCTTGGCCCACACAAACCATGGTCGATTCAAATCTACATCACATGAAGACTTATTTGTTCACAGTAAACAAACATAAGAATTAAATACATAAGATCTCATGTTAAAAATGATTAGAAAAAAGATGAAAAGGTCAATTTTAAAAAATTAGCATCAAATATCCCCTCTAAAATAAAACTCAAAGGAAATATTGGAAATGAATATCCATTCATAATTGTAATAATTAAATGCACGAGAAAGTCATGGTCTCATAGCACCTCTTTACCCATGATGTATTTTTCTTTTCGTTTTCTTTGGTATTGGGCTCGGAACTAAGAGAACTCATCCAAGTGGAAAAGAAAATCCCACATAAATGGAAACATAGAGCCCACAAATGGAAAGAATTACATTTACATGCAAACATTCTTGTCGTGAATGCAATAGCTCAGTTTGTTTGAGCATTTGATTTGCTCTCCAAAGTCTCTAGTTTGAGTTCTGCCAATTAATTATTTAGGTATAATGTGTGTGAGCATATTTGTACCTCCAATAAATAGTTCATCAGAATTAGGTCAAGCTAAAAGTCTAAAAATTGAGCTAGAGAGGGATACCTTTGTTAAAAAAAATAAAATAAAAAAATGCAGACATTCTCAGTATAGCAAACATGCCCAAAATTAAAAGCAAATTATAAGGATCTCATCTACCATCCATTCCGTAAACTAAAATCCAAGTTAATTAAATAGGTAAAATCTCATTTGTTTTTCCATACTGTAATTTCTCATACACACCTCTTATTAAAGTCCCTCACCATCAATGCTACACCCATGAATTGATTCTAATTGTTTATATTCAAGGGAGGAGGCTAACCATCTGAGCCACGGTCTAAATCATCAAAGCATTTGCCCCACGTAATAGCCAACTATGCATGTGGATAACCTGTCGGCTTAGGAATGAAGATTACATGAGTAAAACCCCATAGTCCCTCCACGCTCACAATGGGAACTTTGATGAGAGGATCGTAACTTGAGTGGTCCACCAGGGTTACCAAATGCTGAATAGGATCTCAATTCTTTGAGCTAAATGTATAGTAGGGCCAAGGGAGCCCACAGCCAAGATACGTGTAATATAAAGCAGGAGAGACCGAGAGAGAGAGAGAGAGAGAGAGAGAGAGAGAGAGAGAGTATTGTTGCCAGCTAATGATAACGAGAGAAAGTACCTCCCCCTGTCTTTCTCACTCGGATCTCCCTACCCCACTAATCTGTCCGTTGCTTCTTTCGCTACGATACCGGCGACAGCAGCACCAGCATCTGCTCTTATTCTCTCTCCCTCTTCTTATGCCCCCATCTCACTACCTCGGAAACTGATTTCCATGAAATCTCAAATCCCAAACACCACCTACTAACATTCCCATTCACACTTTCACACACACACACACACACACACAAACAGAGAAACCGAGATCCTTATTCCCATCTTCTGACTTCTCCCCCTCCCAAACTCCGCGGATTTCCAAACACCAACCAAACCACAGAAACCCTTCCATGGCGTCTCAGACATCGACGCAGCGACGTGGTCCTTCTAGGGTTTCGTTCTTGCTGTTGTGAGATCTCAGATTCCCGTTACAGAGCTCGATGCGCGGGCCTAAAGCGCGGACATGGAGTCTCGGGAGCCTGCGATCGAACCAGTTGCAGAGATTTGGCAGAAAGGCCATGTCGCGATCCGTCTTCGTAGGGTTGATGCTCTTCGCGTTGGGTCTGATCTCGATCTTCACTGGCCATGTCGCCTCAGACTTCGAGTGGTACACGCAGCGCCTGATCAATCGAGCTTTGTTCTCTAGATCGGTATTTTGAATCTCCCTCTCTCTTTCTCTTTCATTTTTTCGATTCAGTGATGGTGGGAAGATCGGTTTTGGTTTTAGTTTTTTACAGGGGTTGAAATTGAGTTGTGATGTTTTCTGTTTCTGATTTTAGTAAGCTTGATTTGATTTCATGTTGGTGTTGCATTGAATTCTCCATGGTTACAATCTTACTGGTGTGAAAGATTTGCAGGACGGTGATCTACGTTGGCCAACAGATATATGGAAATCTAGATCTTCAAAATCCTATTATGGGTGCAGTGATAGAGGCCCTCATTTTCCTGGTAAGTGATCTTCTTTTTTTTTTTTTTTTTTGAGAGAGAGAGAGAGAGAGAGAGAGAGAGAGAGAGAGAGAGAGAGAGAGAGAGAGAGAGATTTTTGCAAGAAATTGATGTGTATTGAACTTTTAATGGTCGATGAGCTTTTTGTGGAAGTATTTGTGTTACATTTGGAAGGTGGCTAGTTTAATTTTGGAAGCATGGTTTTGCTGCTGGTAGGATTTCTGAGATCAGAGGGAATTTTTGTCTTGCCAGAATGTTGAGGAGCCAGATAAAACCTTGTATTATTGATTTTGGTTGCCTAGATTGGTTTTATTAGTACGTTGATGTGTGATCATTCTCATCGGGGCCACTCTGCTGGTTTTCCAACCCAAAAAAGAAAAAAAAAGGAAAAAAGAAAAAAAGAAAAATCTGAGCCATACTGCTCAGGATGTCATCCAGGGATGCCAATGGGCTGGGTTAACTGGGTACTTGCACCCTATGATTTATGGATACTTCAAAATGGCCAATGTATCGTGTCGTATCATATTTGATACTTCACTTATTATTATTATTATTTTTTTGTGTAAAATCCACATCCTTGATATGTCCATGGCTTGTCCTTGTTGTATCCATGCTGTATCTGGGCATCATAGTCTACCTCGGCTTTCCTGTATTAAGAGTGAGTTTGATAGTGGTTTGTCGGCTTTGGGGTGGGTGTGTAGATTATGGATTTTTGCCCAGATTGGGTTTAGGCTCAGGATTTGACTGTCCCAACCATCTCCACCCTGTTTATGAGTTAATTTCATATTTATTAATGGAGTATTATACATGAAATGTAAAGATTTTCATTAAATATTAATGTTTCTTAAAAATATAATGAATATGATAAGTCACATGGTCATGTGGGGTACAAGTCTGGCATGTCTGATTTGGTGCAGGTACAGTTTCATCCCTCCTGTACCAAGCTTGACCCATTGAATTAAAGGAATATTATGCATGAAACATAGAAGTTTTCTTTAAATTTAATATTTCTTGAAAATACAATGAGTATGATAACTCACATGGTTAGGTTGGGTACACGTCAAGTATAGTTTCACACTACCCATATCAAGCATTATGATAGCCACCCATAATCTCATCTGAATGGGAATCAGGAAATCATTAAATGGGTAATTGTGGAGAAAGATCAAACAAGTTCCTTAAAAAAAAAAAACATCCTTGAAAAATTTACTAAAACCTCTGCCAGAGGTGAAGTGTCTTATTATTGGGAAGATTCAGCTGCCTGCCTGTAGTTCTTACCCTTTCTAAAGTTGACAGGAGGCAAACAGAAACTCAATTTTGAGTATTTTGTGCCTAGATGTTATTTGTTTATATATCTATAATTATTATTTCATCTTTAATTTTCTGATGGTTGTCACCACTAGTGAAATTGAATTGCTGTATTATCAGCACAAGTTTTGTTTTCAGCATCTGAATACCATAACATAGTTTTTATCTATTCCCTCATGTATAATGGTAATGGCTCATGTCTCAACACTTTTTCCTTTTAAAATTTAGGTCCTGTAAATGAGAGCTTGTCTAATGGCTACTTACTCATTGCAACAAGTGGAGGACTAAACCAACAAAGAACTGGAGTAAGTGGTGACAATCTTTATGTTTGGAATTTTTGGAAAATTTCTTGTGGACTGAAACTGACCTTTTCAGTTGGTTATAAGTGAACCAATGTCTAAGAGTGTAATTTTCTCCTAATCTTGGTGCAACTTAATGATCAATACTAAGCCCCTATTTGGCATCTCTATTTTTTGCCTCTACTTCTCTAAATCTCTAAAGCGGGTAGAGGTTTGGAAAAAATAGAGCATTTGGTAGCTATTTCCGGCCTTTGCTCACTTTAGAGGAGTAGAGGCAATGCCTCTTTTTTTTCACAGCACCCTTCATGAGGCAGTTGAGAAATATTGAGGGGAAAAGAAAGAGGTGTCGGTACACTTGAAACGCCTAGGCGATTTTTTTAATTAGAAAAAAAAAAACAGAGAGAGTCAATCACGATCTTGTTGGAAATGTTCACAAGATCAAACATGGCCATGACACAAAATGTCATGCATTGGATCATCACCAATCTTGAGATATGTGCAAAAAAGTGAGTCATTGGATATTATTTTTTGAATTTTGTGGGCCCCAACACAAGTTCCAAATTGTTAGATCTCTTTTGGAAGGATGAACATGGCTATGAGGGTCAATTTTCAAGGCTTGATGCCTGGTGGATCTCGCAAAATTTGCAAATAAATATCAACCATTGATGAAACATGCTAATTTTTGGATTGGTACATAGCGGTCCCTTTCTCTCTCTCTCTCTCTCTTTTTTTTTTAAATTATTTGTGGGTCAATAAATCTTGATCCAAACCGTTGAAATTATTGCGGGTTTGAGCTTTGCTACCACATTGGGCCCATAGGGGATTTACCCAGCTCTAACTCCAAAGAGCTGGGACACCCTCTATTAGGCAAAAAAAAAAAAAAAAAACCGTTGAAAATGTTTATAATTTATAAAGTGAATGATCACTAGGAGACCAAATTTCAACAATTGGATCATCATCAGTACTGAGATATTTGCTAAAAAAAGTGGACTATTTGATATTATTTTTTAAAATTTGTGGGCCCCAAACACTAGATCCAAATTGTTAGTCCTCTTTGGAAGGATGGACATGGTTATTGGGTCAACTTTCAAGGCTTGATACCTCGTAGATCTTGAGAAATTTGTAATTAACTTCAACCATTTATTTAAAAAAGTCTATTTAAAATAGATCCTTGCATTACCAAACACATATTTTCTTGTTGCTTTTTTTTTTCTTTTTTTGTTGCTCTTTTTTTCTTTTTTTGTTGCTCTTTTTTTAATGGCCCACTTTTGGATGAGTTTGTAAGAAAAAGAGTATAGATACCAAATAATTCCCAACTCTTAATGGAAACATAATCTCTCAAGGCCTCCCCATTGACTTGTACTGTATGGAATTAACTTGTAGCCGAAGCTCAGTGGGAATTTATGTGAATGTTGTATCTTTTTACACAAAATTGGCTATTTCAAGAAATAAAATTTTCCTTGATTGATGTGTAATCTTTGAGACTGTTCCCTTGTGGTTGCAACAAATATCACCATGAAACTTGCTCATGGGGAAAGCCCTTTTGGAAATATATTAGACTCGTATCTTGTATATGTTGCTTATCAGGCTTGTATGAGGTGTGCACATCATCCTTTACAGCATGAAATGATTATAGTATTGGTCAAGGCATATCAGGGTGGTAAACTATTCTTCATATGTCTTTGTGCTTCTCTTATATGTGCTCTGACAAAAATCATTAACCTTTCTCCATGCAGATAACTGATGCAGTAGTAGTTGCACGGATTTTGAATGCAACACTAGTCATACCCGAGCTGGATCATCATTCCTTCTGGAAAGATGATAGGTGATTTGGGTTTCCATGATTTTGTGTATTATGCCAATATGCCATTTGACATAAGTAATTCTTTTATTATCATTTAATGAATGATGCCTTCCTTGAAATACAGTGACTTTAGCAACATTTTCGATGTTGATTGGTTCATTTCATCCCTCGCAAAGGATGTGACTATCATCAAAAGAATTCCAGATAAAGTAATGAGATCCATGGAAAGGCCACCATATACTATGCGTGTTCCTAGGAAATCAGCTCCAGAGTTTTATCTGGATCAAGTATTACCAGTACTTTTGAGGAGACATGTAAGGCAGCCTTGTAACTCGTTCTTGAAATTGATTTCCTTGAATTAGAATCTATGCATGATTACATTAATGGATTTTACATTGTTCTCTGGTTCTTTTTGTGGGAACTTTAAAATGCCACATTCTTTTTGAGAAGTCACAGCGACCCATTTGTATGAATCTGAAGTACTTCCCATGCTTTGTAAAGTTTAGACACATTAGTTATGGTGCATGTTGCACAGATACTCTGAAATGAGCAAGGCACTCATGTTGGAGACACATTGGGCATGACACCATGTTGGAATCACATTGGGCATGACACCATGTTGGAATTTTCATAGGTACTTATTTTACTAAATTAAGAATTATGTTGCAATTGATAAAATAATAAAATATCATTATGCTTTTTTATCTTCAAAATTTTAAGATATTGAAATGATAATTACTTAATTGTTTAGGGCTGAATTCACATTCTTTGGGTGTTATTTCCACATTAATGTTTGTTCTAAAATAAACATAATTGATATCATGCGTAATCAATGATCCTTTGTTTTGGGATTTGGCTGAATCAGGTACCTCATACGATTATGGTACAAGTACATTTGGTCATGCAATATATGTTATTCTACTTGAGTTCAAAAACAACTTGTTGTAGTCTATCTATTGTATCTAAAGATGTTCTAATTGGACATTTGAGGACCTTGCTGTCTGTTATCTAGCATTTGAAAAACGCATGACTTAACATTACTCAATTTAATCTACAATCGATAATCTTAGAAGGAAGGGTTTTGTCTCATATAATCTTTCATGGCATTTATTATGTGCAAAAATGAGACTAATGTCACTCAACCATGATGCGGAGTGGGGTCCCAGGTGCGGGGAGGGCAGAGATGGAGCGATTAGATATGGAAGGTGGAGGGAGTAGATTAGGATTCCACCTGAAGGCTTCATGCCCATGGCTTTGTGCCATTCCCTTTTAGGAAAGATGCAGAGATTGTAGAGAGCAAAACTCAAATTTGGTTGTGTACTTTCATTATCAAAATCCCCAGCCAATGAGGCATTACATCACTCATATAAATAAAAGAAAATCTTAAGACTAATCTCAACCATAGAAACAGTTAATGGTTAAGATTTAAACACTTAAATAAAACCTATGGACCCTACTTGCATAACTCATCAAACTCCAAACAATTAAGTAAATGAAGCAAATTAAATTAATGGGCCTATGGACTAGACTGAGTGGGCCCAAAGAACTAGTCAACCCATGGGGACCATGGATTTGTCCTGCATCAAAGCATCTATTCATTCACTTTGCAGTTGAACTTTCAACATTTGTTTGGAAGCATATTTTAACTTTTAGGTAGATTTGATATTTCATGGTGTTTTCCAAGTTCCCTAGGGAAAATGATTGGAGCATGGAGGATGGTTGCTTTTCAGAATTGCTGCCTCTTTCGAACCTCATCGCTTTTTTCCATTCTTTGGTCCATTTGGGAGGAAAGGAATGAGAGGCTTTCTCATGACTTAGCTTCATCAATGCAAGACATTGGTAGTGATGATTTTGGTATTTGACAAAATGGGCAGGTAGGCTTAAGGATTATAAAATTTTGAATTTTGATATATTCATACAAATTGGAAGCATTATGGAGTGTTCGCTATCTCATCATCATCATCAAAGCCTTATCCCAACCATGTTGCGGTCGGCTACATGAATTCTATTTCTCCATTCCATTCTAATTTGAGCTAAATCTTTCGATAAGTGCAACTTTTTCAAATCTGAATTAATGACTTCTACCCATGTTTTCTTCGGCCTACCCCTACCTCTTGATGGACCCTCCACCTGTATATCCAAACTTTTTCTCATCGGTGCCATTACTGGCCTACACTCAACATGCCCAAACTATCTTAAACGAGTTTCTCTAATCTTATCTCCTATTGGTGCTATTCCTAAATGTTCTCGAAAGCGCTCATTTCTAATTTTATCTTTCCTAGTTTTACCACACATCCACCTAAGCATTCTCATTTCCGCTACATCCATCTTATGAATATGTGTCTTCTTAATTGGCCAACATTCTGCTTCATATGTCATAGCTGGTCTAACTACTGTCCTGTAAAATTTTCCCTTCAATTTTGTTGGCATTTGTCTATCACAAAGTACTCCCGAAGCTAGTCTCCACTTCAGCCATCCAGCTCTTATCCTATGCTCCACATCTTCGTCAATCTCCCCATCCTTACTAATCATCGAGCCTAGGTACCGAAAAGAATCTTTACGTGGTATCTCATGGGTTTCAATTTTGACAGTGGTTTCAACACTTTGTATATGTCCACTGAAATTGCAATCCATATATTCTATCTTTGTACGACTTATTTTAAAGCCTCTAGATTCTAATGCCCTCCGCCATCTCTTAAGCTTTGCATTTACACCCTCTCTTGATTCATCCACCAATACTATATCATCTACGAATAACATACACCATGGTACTTCTTCTTGAATATGCACAGTTAACTCATCCATAATTAATGCAAAGAGATAAGGGCTTAAGGATGATCCCTGATGTAAGCCTATAGTTATGGGAAATCCGCCCGTTTCTCCACATGTGGTTTTCACATTTGTTATTGCACATTCGTACATATTCTTTAAAATTTCAATGTAACCTCTTGGGACATTTGTTTAGTGTTCGCTATCTAATTCCATATAAATAAAGAAATAATGTTGAGGTGACCCATGGAAGGTATTCTCAAGTTCAGCATGGATGGGTGGCTAGAGCCTAGAGGCAAGCCTGAGCTGGTGGGTTTTAGGGAAGTGTTTTGCAATAAGAAAAGGGCAGGTGTTGATTTCTTTTTCTAAGCCTAGTGTAGCTAGAGACGCTAGTGAGGCAAAGGTGCCTGCCATATTAAAGGCTCTGAGAATGTACATCCATTCTTTTCATGAAAGCCTGACCATGCTGTAGTGTCTAATGCTATTACTTGGGTTTTGAGAAGAGTTAACAGTCCTTGGAACTTTCAGTACTTAACGAGACAAGATCCTTAATTTGAGCCCTTATTTTTGTATTTTGGTTTTAGGCAACTTGACAGCAGATATCTAGGTTTGCTTCTCTTAGTGTGTATCGTTTGCAGAAGATGTGGTGTTAACGAGTCTAGTGAGAAAGAGATGGTATCTATTAAATGCCTTTGCGTTTAACAGTTTGAAAATTAGTAGAACGTAGACTAAATATATGGAGTACATTAATGGTGTAGTGAGAGTGAAAGGGAATATTTGCCTAAGACTAAAGACTACTTAGTGCCACTTTGTGATAGGCTTCAATAGTTGAGAGTGCCTATAGAAAAAGTGGAGGGGTTGATGAGGATCTTATAAATATGATTAGTGTTGGGTGGTAAAGAAGTGCCACCATATCAAAAAGCATTTTTATTAGAAAACAGTTTAGGCATGCATCGTTCTGTGGAGCTGGGTGTTGGGACAGAGAAATGTATAAGAAGTTGAAGTACCCACCTGCTTGGATATGAATGCTAAGATGGAGGGGTGGAGTGACAAGAAATGATAGAATTTGGTTTTTTATTTATTTTTAATAATTAGAATTCGGAATAAATACAATAGAGTAAACCTACAGGCTGCTATAGGTCAAGTGAAAAGAAAGGAATGTGTTATGAGATGGTTTGTATATCCACAAAGATCAGAAACAGTCCTTATACATAGAATAAAAGTGTTGCAAGTGAAGTCTCAGGCTGTAGTTCTGCTGATTTGGGACACAAATGCGTCCCTCTGGGGGCGAGATTGCATGTGTCCAAGTCCTCCCTCACTCTGTCTTTTGTGTGTGGGTGTGGGTACTTGTTGGGGAGGGGGTCGCTATGATATTAGGAATTTTTCTAGAAATAATGTTATTCAGTTTTTCGTGTAGCCACCTTCCATGATGGAAACTAATAAATAATCTCAATATGTGAAGAATGGCTAGAGATGGGAAATCTGATTTGGCCTTGTTAAGAATATGGAAGTGTAGGCATATTTACTTTAAAATTATGGAAAACAAGTTGTACTGAATTTCAGTTTCTTTGATCAGCAGAAATAGGGCCATTTGGGTCTGGTGGACTAGAATGTTTCCTGCTTTGGACTAGAATGTTTCCTGCTTTGGCTGTCACTTAAACCCTAATCAGTTTATCCAAATGAGTAGCATGTATTTTTCTATATGCATTTCTGATCTCACTAGATTGGTTGGCCCTTGACTGTTTCTAGTTATATATTGTCTGACATGCTTAGTTTTAGTTTTGGTTGTCTAGGCATTGTTTTAGTTATCAATTATAGCAGGCTTATGTTGGAATGATGTGACTTTATCATTTTGGATCCCGATTAATTTAAATTGTGTTCTCTTTTATGCACTTGTTGCACAAGTTTACAGTTTCAATGTTTTGCAGGTTGTGCAGTTAACGAAGTTCGATTACAGGCTTACAAACAGACTTGATGATGAATTGCAAAAGCTGCGTTGCCGAGTAAACTTTCATGCATTAAGATTTACGAAGGCTATACAAGATCTTGGTCAAAATATAGTAAAAAGAATGAGGAAGATGAGTTCACATTTCATCTCAGTTCACTTGAGGTATCTCCGTTGTGCTGATTTGTAAACTTCGGGCTTCTTTGTGCAATGGTGTAATTCCGCACTCCATGGATAACTGTTTCCACACATGCTTAGGAAAGTGGTTTTGGGTTTTGACCCCATGACATCCCTGCCCCTTAGAAGGATTTTGCCACATAATCAAGGAAAATGATTGAAGTTTTTGCTCTTGCTACGCAGGAGAAACACCACACCAAACCACATAAAATTTGTAGGTTGGAAATCAAAGCACATTCTATGGCATTATGAAATCTTCAGCCTTACAAAAATGTGGCCTCAAAGAAATGGAATTGAGCCAATTTCTTGATAATATAATATATAATATAAATTATAATATATTACTTATAATATAGACTTCAGGTAAGCACTGTGTGCCGCAAGAAGTTGAGCACCACATGCCTAAATACCTAGTGGGGCCCACCTGGTGATCCATCCAAGTGGACCATAAAGCAAGGACCCCCACCCCCCATGTGCGTGCAATAATTATTGATCTTGGGTTTGGCACTCATTTGAATGGACTAGACTGTTGATTGACTATTACTCATTTTTTATGGTGAAAACTTGTCAGCCTTTGATCAAGTGGTTGAAAACTTAGGATTATGATTTTGAGCCTTTATCACCATACCTAATTAGTTAGGCGGTGATAGAGGATCCCCCCCACAACTACACACACACCACCCCACCCCTAGCCTACCTTGTTCTTCCCCACCCACACTGTGTCACCCCTGGTCTCATCCCTAGGTGGTGCCCCACAAGAAACAACACTCATTGCATTGTGAGAGCACTATGTATGTGTGTTGCAGAGAGAGAGAGAGAGAGAGAGAGAGAGAGAGAGAGATCCTCACCGTTACACGAACTTGGCCTTAAATAATTGATGTAGGCCCTAGGGTTAGGGCTTGTGTAGAGTGCCGGAGCATGTGTCTGAGGACACTTCGAATCATCTTCAACAAGACTTCAACACATGAGGGCGCGCCTCTAGGGATAAAACCCACAATTCTATTAATCAATCAAGTCTCTTTAAAAATAATTTATTACAATGCCATATAAATAAGAAAGTAAACTTAGTGCATAAGAAACTCTAATCTAATAATGGAAACTCAATAAATTGCAAACCTAATCCTAAGCATAAAAATAAATTCCTAAATCTATATAGGCCTTACATATGTAGCCATTGAGGTCAATACTACATCAAGAATTGAGCCAAAATACTCTGTGTAGGGAGCTTTAAAAAAATTTTCTAATCCTTGTGATCACATAAAGGTGGCTTAAAATGGATGCTTGAATTGAGTTTGAGCCACTTTATCTAGGTTAGGGTACTTCTAACACTGTTGTAAGGATGTTAACAAGCCAATCTAGCTTGCTAGCTGGTTCAAGTTCGCATCTATTGGGCTTGGAGCCCAGCTTGATTTTTCATGGGCCATGCTCAATCTAGACCTTGCTCGGCTTTTGTTGTGGGGCTTAGCTCATCCTTGAGGTTGGCTCAACTCAGTATATATTTGTTACATAGCACTTATACTTTTAACTTTGATCAACATTTATTTATAGTTTTAGGAAATATAATAAATATATGTTAAAAAAAGAAATAATATGACAAAATAACTTTAAAACATCATTACACTAACCTTAGCTTAAATTCAAAAGAAAAAATTCATTGTTATACCCGTACATAATCATGAGAAATGGAGATTTTGCAACAATAGAACCATACTTTATACTTTTGATTAATATATATATCTGTACTTGTAACAAATAGTAGTTAATAGTATGTCAAGATAAGTTTAGTGTGTAATTACACTAAACTTCAGATTAGTTAAAAATCTAAAGGGAAAACTCAATGTGGTACTTTAACCTGAGAAGTGAACATTTTGTAAGTATGAAGGCATAGTGACATTGCTACTGACTTGATTTGCCTTATTTGAGCCTTTCTTTCCCAAATCCAAACATCCATACCACATACTCGTCCTTGTGCAGGCATCCCTTGTTCATTTAATAGGTGTTGCCGTCCATGCCTCTGCCCTTATTGATGGTGGCCCAAAAGTGGTTCATACAGTATGTTGGTTGGCGCAGCCTTGGATCGCAGATCGGGTGTAAAACAATCTTCCGAAGGATTGTTCGAATCCGAAGACTCAATGAAACTCACGATCAAAACTAGAAAGAGAAAAACTCTGGAAAAACTGGATTATTATTGATAAAAGCATGTTTATTACAATGAAAGACTCCTCCTTATATAGGAGTGATTGTTTCTCAAGTAGGAAGGACTAACTCTAAACAAGTATGGCTTACTAAAAATAAAATAGGAAGTAAATAATTAAGGATAGGGATCCTTGAGGAGATCAAAGATCAATCGGATGGCTTGTGGGCATGTGATCTGGGCTGGATCTGAGATCGGCCTGTATCAGCTCTCCCTGGCTTGGAAAAACTCGACTTCGGCGAGTTGAGCGCTTGATATCTCTCATAAAGATCAGGATTGATACGTTGGAAGTCAGTCGCTGTAATCCACGTAGCATCGGAGAGAGGACGATTCTGCTAACGAATATAAAACTTCTGGTAACCTCCTTGATGTGTAGAAATGATTTGATCATCAAAGACATCAACAATTTTATCATTAGGTGAGAGATTAACTAGTAGGGAAATAAACTGCTCTTCATTTTCTCCATCATTATCATAACCACGGTAGAGAGTAAGATCCTCGACATTGAATGAAGAACTGACGCCGAAATCAGGAGAAATGTCAAGAACATAGGCGTTGGGGCTAATCTTTTGGAGAATCTTGAAAGGACTTGAGTTACAAGGATGTAACTTCTTATTAGCTTCAGGTGGCAACCGCTCAGGTTGAATTCGCACCATAATCATATCGCCTTCATTAAATTTAACATGGCAATGATGCCTGTCAACTTGTTACTTATAAACATAATTATTGGCAGATATATGGCGACGTACTTCATTGTGCACTTGCTGCATTTGCTGGAAGAAATGTTTAGTATCTGCACTAACTCTTGCATCAACTGGTAACGGCACAAGATTAACAGGAAGTCGCGGACGAACTCCTGTAACAGCTTCAAAAGGGAAAATTCTAGTTGATTGATTGACAGAATTATTGTATGTAAATTCTGCCATAGGTAGCACTTGATCCCAGTTTGTGATAGGGTCACATACAAGGTAACGTAACAATTGTCCAAGACTTCTGTTTACCACTTCTGTTTGTCCATCAGATTGTGGATGATAAGCAGTGGAAAAATTAAGCTTAGTATTGGACAGCATTCACAATGTCTTCCAGAATTAGCTCATAAACTTCGTATCTCGGTTAGAAACAATAGTCTTTGGAAGTTCATGTAGCCGAATAACTTCTTTGAAAAATAATTTAGCTACCTTATAAGCATCAGCAGTTGCAGTGCAAGGAATAAGGTGTGCCATCTTTAAAAAACGGTCAACGACAACAAAGATGGAATCAACTTTTCTGGCAGTCGTCGGTAAACCTAACACAAAATCCATACTAATGTCTTCCCAAGGAGTGGGGGGAACAGGCAAAAGCTGATATAATTCAGTGTTCTTTTTATTTCTTTTAGCAAGTTAACATGTTCGACATCTCTTATAGATATGAATCACATTGGTCTTCATGCGAGTCCAATAATATCTATCGCTGACAAGAGTTAAGTGTTTTGTCGCGACTCAAATGTCCGCTACATCCTCCTACATGCAACTCTCGCACAACATATTCACGAATAGAAGTAGCTGGAAGACAGTTGCATACCTTTGAATAAGAAACCATCATGAAGACTATAATGAGGATGCTGAATATGATCTCCATTAAGGAGATCCGCATAAATAGAACTAAAATCTTTGTCAGCTGCATAATCATGTTTAATTTGCTCAAAATGAGGCACATTAATAGACATGGCAGTCAAAAGATGTTTCCTCCGGCTTAATGCATCCGCAACAATGTTGTCCTTTCCAGCTTTATGTCGAATGCTAAATTTGAACTCTTGTATATATGCACTCCATTTAGCATGGTTAGCGCTGATCTTCTGCTGAGAGTGTAGATGCTGTAGAGCATCATTATCAGAATAGGGCACAAATTCATTAGCAATCAAATAATGCCTACAATGACGAAGTGTTTGGACAAGAGCATAGAATTCCAAATCATACGCAGAATATTTTCGCTTAGTATCAGAAAGTTTCTCACTAAAGAATGCAACTGGATGTTCTTCTTGGCTAAGAACACCGCCAATGCCAACATTCGAGGCATCACAAGCAATTTTAAATAGCTTGTTAAAATCAGGAACCTGTAGGACGGGTGCTTCAGTAATCTTTTGCTTGATCTTTTCGAAAGCGCTGGTGGCTGCATTGGTCTATTTGAATTCACTTTTCCTCATACAGTTAGTAACAGGAGTTATAATAGTACTGAAGTTTCTGATAAACCTTTTGTAGAAATTGGTAAGACCATAAAAACTGCGAATTTCAATAATGGTAGTAGGAACAGGCCAATCAAGAATTGCGCTCACCTTTTCAGGATCCATTTTAATACCTTGTGCAGATACTAAATTTCCCAAGAAAACAACAGAATCACTCGTGAAGGTGCATTTCTTGAGATTAATGTAGAAACGCTCCCGGCGGAGAAGTTGGCAGACCTTATCTAAATGCTGAAGGTGATCTTCTTTTGATTTGTTATAAATCAGAATATCGTCAAAGTATACAACAACAAATTTTCCAATATAAGATTGCAACAATTGCATCATAACCCGTATGAAAGTACTAGGAGTATTGGTTAAACCGAATGGCATAACTATCCATTCAAAAAGACTATTTTTTATTTTAAAGGCAATTTTTCATTCATCTCCTGGTCTTTCCCTTATTTAGCCTTTCATAAGCAGATCATCAACTTGCCTTTTTAACTCCACATATTCTGCTTGACTCATCCAATAAGTAGATAAGTTAGGTAAAGAAGTTCCTGGAACAAGATCAATGGCATGCTGAATGTTTCTTAGCGGGGCTAGTTCCTTGGGTAATTCATCAGGAACTAAGTCAGCAAATTTGTTCAATAACGGCTTAATTTCCTGAGGAATGGACATGGCATGAGAATCATCAGCAACTTTTTTAGTAACTAAGGCATATATGGCACCTTGCTCTTTACTTTTAACTTCAAATTTCCGCATTGTTAAAATATGCAATATAAGAGAAGATGCTGCAGCGGGAGAAGAGGAAGGTGAGGATGGTGGAGTTTACAGAGGACGCAACATGATTCTTCCACCTTTCCATTTGAAAGTATAGGTATTGTGTTCATGATCTGTGATAACTTTAAGCTTCTGTAGCCATGGCCGTCCAAAAAGGATATGCGTAACGTTCATTGGGATGACGTCACATAGAAGAATATCCTCATATTTGCCAATCTTAAAAGGAACAAAGCATTGTTTACGAACAGGAATGGAATAATTGTTAACTCATGTAACTTTATATGGCCTTGGATGCTTTACCGTGAGAAGTTTAAGCTTATCAACTGCTTCTTGAGAAAAAACATTCATAGCATTGCCACCATCAATAATCATATTACATGATTTGCTCATACAATTGACACAAGACCAAAAAATAGAAGTATGATTCCAATCTTCGTCCTCTTTTGCATTTGTTACTAATAAACGCCAATCTAGAAAAAGAAGTGGAATGCCATCATCAACGTCTGCATTATTTAACTGATCTGCTTGATCTTCATTAGGAGGATCTGTGTCAACTTACCTTGACTCGACATGCTCATCATGCTGGACATCACTATCAGGCTTATTGGAAGTGTATAAATTTCGATGAGGGCATTCATTGGCATAATGTCCTCGTTGCTTGCAGGCATGACAAACAATATTCCTTCTTTCTGTTCTTTCATAAGCACGATTATCAGTCTGGTTTTGTGGAAACTGCTGATTCTGTTGGGGATTAACTTGTCTTTGTTGTATACCTGGCCGAGCATTCGGAGGGGTTTGCTGAACTGGTCGCTGAGGAGGAGGCCTATAAACTGGTGCTTGATTGCGATTATAGGCAGGGTCAGGACCTTTTTTTGTGGAAGACTCCCCAGCTTGAAAAGTATTGCGCTTCCGCAATTGAAGTTCATGTCGGGCTTTTTGGACTTTATTGAAGAATTTATCCACTGTGGCATAATCAAACGTGGCTACCTCTCGTCTGATATCAGCACGCAGGTTATCTCTGTATCTGGTGATAGTTAGACAGTCATCTGTCTTCAAGTTACAGCGAATACTATATTCGTGAAACTTGTTGGTGTATTTTTCCACAGTCATAGTGCCTTGCTAGAGACTTAAATACTCTTGGTAGAGTGTATTCATATAATCAGAAAGAAGAAAATTGCCTTTGAACTTCTCTTTTATGATATTCCACTGAAGAATCGGCTGGCCCACTGCAAGCTCATTATTTTCAACACCATACCACCAAATTCGAGTAGGACCCTTAAGTTTAACCTTAGTAAAGGCTATCCGCCGTGCATCATTCATACCATACCAAGCAAAATAGTCCTCCAAAGAATTAAGCCAATTAACAAAGATTTTAAGGCTTACATCACCACTGAAGTTAGCAATTTCAATTTTAACTTTTCTGGTGATGTCATTAGGTGGGGGTGTACACTACGATAATCTCGTTCAGCAAGAAGGTGTTGCATAAAATCACGAATGGATTCTTGATTTTTAGGTCTTTCTGGTTGGATTGACGTGTACACCATAGATACATTGGATGATCCTTCTTGACTGACAAATTGCTTTTTTTGTAGCTCAGCAATGGCAGTTTCTGCAATTTTGAGACATCCCGTGACATCTTCTAATTCTTGACTTAATTTAAGGATGGTTTCATCCCTTTGTTGGTCTGTCATTCAATGCTAGAAATCATCACCCTTTCTAGGCATGGTTGCTCCTTTTTTTTTTTCAATGTATAGGTTGGGTCGGGTGGGCCGGACCAACTTAGGTCCGAATGCAGACCCGACAACACACGTGGGAGCAAGAGAGGCGTATCCTCTCCTTCGTCTGTCTCGGTAAATGTGCAGAGAAAGGAAATAAAGAGAGGGGATGGTATGAAGACTTATCTACTTACTGTTACGGGAGGAAAGAATGGAGGCCGCCGCTGCAAACGTCGAACGTCGAAGTGCTTCTTACTGCTGCTGATGACGGCGATGACAAAACCGTTGGAGGCCACCGTTGCTGTTGCGCTCTCTCTCTTCGCCTGCACTTTTCTCTCCATCTTTTTTATTTTGCACTCTGGTTTAGGGAAGTTTGGCAGAAAAGTGGGTTTGCAGGGTCTGGAATGCTGGAAGAGGTCGATTAGTGTGATGGAGATGGAAAAGGGTTTGGTTTGGGCCGTTTGGCTCCAAATAAGGGTTTGGTTTGGATGAGGGTTTAGGGTTTGAAGAGGGGTTTGATTGGTGTCGCCCGGTCGTGAAGGTTCGGGATGGACCGAAGGGGGTCGATGGGGGTTGGGTTGAATTAGGGTTTTGGCGAATGGGTTTTTGCAGGGGTGTGGTTTTAGGGTTTTTGTGGTGTTGGTGAGTAGGTTTGGGGTCTAGGGTTTTCGATCAAGTTGGGGTCGTTTGGGATGGCAGCGGAGGGTTGGGTTTGGGGATAGTGGTTGGGGATAGGAACTAGGTCTGGGTTGATCGGGAATGGAGAATTATGTTGTTGAAGAAGGGGTGTCAACAGTGACGTTTGGGGCTGCTACGGTTCTTCGGTGTTGGTGGTGGAGATGATTGCCGTTGAACAGTGGATAGAAGGATGAATTCCAGGAACGACAGAGGCTTCCAGCGGCCGAACCTGTCTCTAATACCAATCTAGTGTAGCCCTGGATTGCAGATCGGGTGTAGAACAATCTCCCGAAGGATTGTTTGAATCCGAAGACTCAATGAAACTCACGGTTAAAACTAGAAAGAGAAAAACTTTGGAAAAACTAGATTTTTATTACTAAAAACATGTCTATTACAATGAAAGACTCCTTATATAGGAGTGATTTTTTCTAAAGTAGGAAGGACTAACTCTAAACAAGCATGGCTTCCTAAAAATAAAATAGGAAGTAAATAATTAAGGATAGGAATCCTTGAGGAGATCAAAGATCAATCGGATGGCCTGTGGGCCTGTGATCTGGGCCAGATCTGAGATCAGCCTGCATCATTGGTCTAATGATGATTATTATATACATGGTGCATAACTGTCTAGTTAGACAAAATCCAGGGTAACCAAAACCATGATACTGGTTAAAAAAAAAAAAAAGAAAGAAAAACTAGTCAAAACCAGCTGTTGAACTGGTTGAATGCACCATTAATTATTTCTAGACAAAATCTGGGGTAACAAAAACCGGGATATTGGTAAAAACAAACTAGTCAAAACCAGCAGTTGAACCGGTTGGACCCACCATTAATTTTTTTTTAAAGTTAGTTATTGTTATTTTTTACACCGTGGTAGAGTTGGTCTTTGGTCGAACGGTGGTGACCCAACCATCCACCCTGCCAGTTTGCATTCTGGTCTCGTTTTCAAAAGTATCAGGTAGTTAACCTTGTTGTTCATTGTCTAGTCTAGCTCTGCCTGGCTTGAGCTCAATTAATTTTGTCAAGCTCCACTCAGATAGGCACACTTAACATCCCTAATTGTTAAAAAGATACAATCATAAGTATTACATTTCAATTTTCCTCTTTGCACAACAGAATCATTTTTTTGACTTCGGAGAATCTGAAGACATTATCTCTGAACTCCAAAATTTGGTTACTTTACCACACATAGGTGCCTCTATTCTCTTGGAAATGAGTATTTTAATTGCCTTCTGCACAGACTAATCAGGAAAAGATATTCCTCTCTAGAGTCTCCTGTACTAACAAAGTTTGTTCGGTGTATTTCATGAGTTAATTGCCATTTATTTTACAAAACAATTTGGATGTTGTGACATGCCCTTTTAGGTTGGCAGAGAAAATGAAAGCATTGAATTGAGTTCATAACTCTGTGGTTTGTTTTCATTCAATGGAATATTAAAGGCAGAAAACCACCACAATTCATGTGCGAAGCACGTCTGTTAAGGTGTTGCCCCACTAGGGGACCAAATAGCCATTTGGAAAAAAAAAAAAAAAAAGAAACTGCCTGCCCAGCTTATTGAGGGAGATGATTTCTGCTCATCATCATCATTAAAGCTGTTGTCATCATCATCAGTGGCACAGTTGTATTTGTTTTCACTGTTGCATTGCCATCATCATTATTATGTGGAAATGGAGAAACTAAACCATGACTTAGCCATAGGAATATATATATATATATATATTTAGGAGAACGCTAGTATGTATCCTTCCCTCACCATAGGGTGAGGGACACTTGCACAATTGGAAATATTCATTTGCAAAAGACAAAAAAGTTCATGAAAAAGAGGAATGCTCATACACAAATAAGAAAAGCAATGTAAGCATCCCTCACTCTATGGTGAGGGAAGGATGCATACTAGCATCTCCCATATATATATATTGATTGGTCACAACACATTATATTAAGGGAAATTAGAAAGATACAAAAGGCCATAATAAAGGAAAGGGCAAAAAGTATAAAAGAAATATACCAAAGAGAAACACAAATAAAAAACAACCGACACAGTAGAGAACAACAACAAACTACATGGTAAGAGCTTCCAAATTACATGACCTATCCACCTCTTGTTTAGCTAGTGAATTTGCAAAACTATTGTCCTGCCTCCTGACATGATGAAAAGACACTTACAATGAAGACGATAAAGCTCTAATCTCGTTCAAATAAAATTGAAATCTCCAAGCAGGCATTACTGAGGATGTTACCCACAAAATGGCATTAAGAGAATCACTTTCCACTAGTTGAAAAGATGAGGAGACAACCATGCAAATAGCATGTAAGATGGCTAAAACGTCTACCTCATTAGACTCCATACATCCTACATGCTTAGAAAACATTGCCAATACAATTCCTTCACTATTATGAAGCACTCCACTAATACCTCCTAGCCTAGGCTTTCCCCTTGCTACACCATCCACATTAAATTTTGACTCACTCACTAAGGGAGGAGCCCAAAATAGCATTTTTTTTCACCTTTTTAGTCCTACAAAGGAAACCTTCCAATTATGCCACATGCGCTCTACCCTTAGACTATCAAATTCAATTTTGAAGGTGACCCATTTGGCAATTCGGACCACCACCAGTTGAGATATATCTTCCATAGATGACAAGGATCCATTGAAAACTCTATCAATCCTCTCATTCCAGCAAAAAGCTAAGTCTCCAAAGAATCAAACCACACCCAGAGAAAGAAGAATATCTCCATGCTTCAATCGTCCCCACCAACAACCCCGGGCTGCTCCATACACCACACCGCCAAAGAAGAATACACAACAAGGAATGAGAGAACTTGCAATGGATAAATAGATGGTCAACATACTCCCTCTCCTTCCCACAAAAACAACATAGCAATTTGAAATAGCTTTCGAAGCCAACCCTCTCCTCCTAAGATTGTTCGCTGTTGAGATCTTTCCCATGATTGCAAGCCAAGCAAAGGCCTCCACTGTAGGAGGAGCCAAGCTTATCCACAGATGCGAAGCTAGAACTCTAATAACAGCGGGACCCTCCAACTAGTTGTGGAAAGACCTGCAAGAAAAGACACCAGAAGAGCAGGGCTGAGAGTCAGCTAGGTCCCTACAAATAAAACATTCTCTAGCTAATCAGATTGATGTTAAGGCCCTTCTAAAAGACACAGTCCACGGACCAAAATCCCCTTCACCCACATAACAATCTTTAATTGCATGCACAACCTGCTTCTAGTTGTTGGGAGGCTGAATCCAAATTATGAAACTGCACTGGCAAAATAATGAGTCAGGAATGTTTCAATTATATTGTAGTGGTATTAGATGGCAGGATCTAATCTTCGTTGGCTTCAGGATTGTTTGTCGTTGTTCGTTACAAATATCTCGCCGTCAATGACAACAAAGGATTTGTTTGTAGTTTTCAGGGAGGGGGGTGAAGTGTTTGATGTGTTCTTGCCAAAAGACCAGGTTACTGGGAGAGGCAGAGGATTTGGTTTTGTGCGTTTTAAAACGGAATGGGATGCCAATAGAGCTATCCATCGGATGAATGGTAGATTAGTTGGTGGAAGAAAATAGAGAGTACAGAGAGCAAAATATGAAGGTAGGATTTCTAAGAGGAATGCCCAACAATCGGTGAAAGATATCAAGCGTCCTTTGGGTGCAGTTAATTTGGTGAATAAGAAAGAAGGTTTTAGCCTTAACAGGGGCGATCAAGTTCGCGTGGGGCAAGTGCGGTCTTTTAGTACCAACAGTAAAGTGGTTAAGGTAGAAGCTTCTTTGGTATCATTGTTAAGAAGGAGTTGCATAATTCTTTTGTTGGTATGGTGTCTTCTCTGGATTTTACCGATGAGGATATTCTCCGATGGCTGGAAGCAGAGGTGAATGTGCAAGTTAAGGTGAAAAGTTATATTCATCTTTTTTTTAATTCAACCAAGGGCTGAGGAGGATTATTCCCGTTTGGTTGCTCTGGGAGTAGATCTCACCAATTCAACATTACGGAGGATCGATCAGTGGATGGAAGTGCTTGGACCAATTTTTCAGCCTCGCTGGGTTACGTTTGTAGGTATTCCATTGCATGCATGGGATGTTAAGGTGTTCCGGAGCTTGGGTGAATGTTTGGGAGTTATGGAGATTGATGAAGAAGCAATTGCCAAGCAAAGATGGGATACGGTTCGGTTGCAGATTCTATGTGATCCCATATGCCAGTGGCCGGAGGTCATTCATCTGGAAGTCGAAGATGTTAGATATCCAGTGTTGGTGATTGGGGATGAGAGGCGATGTTGCTATGGAAGGCTGGGATTGCCGGAAGATGGTCGCCGGGACCTCGCTATGGTGAACAGTCATGGTCAAATCTCTCTGTAATTGCCAGCAGGGAAGGAGGGCAAAAAATTAGGGAATTTGAAAACCAAACTGGAAGCATTACCTATTGGGGTTCCTGTTGCAGAGGATTTGGATGTTGATTTGCATAATCGCATGGATCATTTTGAGACATCAATGCATAAGGATTTCTCCCATTTCCATCGGGTGAAAAGTAAAAATGGCGATAAGGTCGGGTCTAGTTGTCCATCGGTGAAAGGGATATTTAAGAAGATACGAGATGACCTTTTTGGCCCTACTTATGGGACGATACGAAATAATGTTTCTGCCACTCGATCTGGGACTGTTTTGCCAAAAAAGACATTGGGATCAGGCGTAGCAGGGAATGTTTTCCAGGCGAGAAATTTTGAAGGTCCACCATCTTCAGTAATTCCCAATGATTGTGGTATTGATGGTCAGACGGAGACTTTTGTTGATATGGGATTTCATTCTGAGGTGTTTCTTAATAGGCTCGGTGGGGGGCTCGTTGCTCAGATAGGGAAGGAGGGGTTGATGGTGACATTGAGCTCCATCCGGATGAGATCAATATTCAAGATTTGGTGGTGGTAGAGGTTATAGAAAAAATTTATTCTTTAGAGATGGAATATCCTAACGAAGGGGATGGTGAAATTGATACTGGTACAATTATTGAAGAGAAAATGCTTGAAATTGCTCAGGTGTTGGGTATTTCGATGGATGAAAGGATGGGTGGGTTGCTTTAATTAATTCGTGACATGTTGGTTGAGAAGGACAGTTATAAATGTGTTCAGAGATCCAATAAGAAATCTAGAGTTCAGAGAGAACTAGACAAATTAGCCTGCTCTGTTGACTATGACAGACCAGATAAACAGTTGGGTGTGACTTTGATTCAAATATGAAGATTCTGTTTTGGAATGTTCGTGGTTTGAATTCAGTTACTAAGAGGGTAACGCCGAAAGGTCTGGTTCAACTTTGTTAGGGAGAACATCTTTTTATTCAGGAGACTAAAATGGAAGTGATTGATATTCAGGTTATTAGATCCATTTGCCCGTGGTGAAACAGTCAGTTTGCATTATGTCCTTCTGTGGTTGCGTCCGGGGATATTCTGTTAGTTTGGAATGCAGACTATTGGCAAAAAATGGATGAGTTTGTGGGCATGTTTTATGTTTCTGTTTAATTGCAGGATGTTCGGTGTAATAAATGTAGGGCTGCTACTTCGGTGTATGGGCCATCTTCTTCTAGTCTGAGGGCTGGTTTTTGGTCTGAACTTTTGTCGGTGGCGAATGTTTGGAAATGTCCTTGGGTAGTGGGAGGAGATATTAACCATTTAAGATTCCCTTCTGAGAAAAAAGGGGGGTTGCTCTATTACATCAGTTATGAGGGATTTCAGTAACTGGATTCAAGGTCATGAACTAATTGATTTGCCATTAAAAGGTGCTGATTTCACTTGGTCTAATATGCAAAGGGACCCAATCATAAGTTGTTTGGACCATTTTTTGGTTTCTGAAGATTGGCTTGCTTTGTTTCCAGATTGCATGCAAAAAGCATTGGCTAAACCAATTTCGGACCATTGTCCTCTGATTCTTGAAACTAATTTGAAAGACTGCGGTGCTCTGCCTTTTAGGTTTGAGATCATGTGGATGTCTGAAAATTGATTTTCGGAATGTGTCAAGAACTGGTAGGTTAGTCAGAAATTTTGGGCGTAGATGGGATTCCAATTATATCAAAAGTTGAAGTTCATTAAAATGAAAATCAAGAGTTGGCATAAGATGTTTGGGAGCCTGTTTGTAAAAAAGAACAATATTTTAGAGGAGCTTCATGGTATTGACAGAAGGGCAGCAGAAGGGAAATCTGAAGAAGATTGGAATCGTCGGCTGTCTTAAAGAGCAATTTTGAATACTTCTGTTCAGGAAGAGGTGAGGTGGAAGTAGCGATCTAGAAATAGATGGTTGGCTGCGGGGGACCATAACATGAAGTTCTTTCATGCTGTTGCGAATTAATGTCGCCAAGTGAATTGGATAGATGCTATTCTCGTGGATGGAAATACATGGGTGGAGAAGTTTGATGTTTAGAGAGAAATAGTTCATTTCTTCCAAAGGCTCTGTTCCAGAGATAATAAGATTAGGCCTAGGATGGATGGAGTTTCTTTTCGTTAGGTTTCCCATTCTAGTGCCTTTTTTCTTGAAGCTCCTTTTACGAAAGCTGAAAATAGAGAAGCTCTTTTTAGTATGGGGGTTGATTGTGCTCCAAGTCCTGATGGATTTCCTGTTGTCTTTTTCCAAAATTTTTTGGAGTTGGTGGATGGTGATTTGGAGGTGTTTTTCAATGAATTTCACGCTAATGGAGTTTTAGTCTTTCATTGCATTATTACCAAAGAAAGATTGTGCTATTTCTATTAAAGATTTCCGTCCCATAAGTTTGATTGGAAGTCTTTATAAGATTTTATCTAAAGTCCTTGCAAACCGTTTGAGGAAGGTTCTTGCGGAGGTGATCTCTGAAAAACAAGCTGCTTTTGTTGATGGTTGTCAAATTCTTGCTAGTGTGGTTGTTGCTCATGAATGTGTGGATTCTTCATTTAAACAAAAGTGGCAAGGGCTGATTTGTAAGTTGGATTTTGAAAACGCTTATGATATGGTAGATTGGGGTTGTCTTCAGTATATTATATGATGGAAAGAATGGAATTTGGCTTCAAATGGCAGAAGTGGATTTATAGTTGTGTTCCCTTTGCTCATTTTTTAGTTCTAATTAATGGCTCCTGCAGATTATTTTAAGAGTTCGTGAGGTGTTCGCCAAGGGAAGGGGATCATTTATCTCCTATGCTTTTTGTCATTATAGTAGAAGCTTTAAATGCATTGTTGGAGAAAGCTAGGCAGCAAAGGTTGATCTCTTGTTTTACTGTTGCTGAGGAAGGTGTCTAGGTTTCGCATATACAATTTGCCGATGACTCTATTATTTTCATGGATGCATCTTTAGATGAGGTCATGGTTTAAAAAATCGGCTGAGTCGGGTCACATGAACTTGGACTCAAAATCATGGGACTCGACCATAGGACTCGGCCGAGTCGGCAGTGTCCTATGGGACTCAGCCATGGGTCTTAGCCGAGTCCTAATGAGACTCGGCCGAGTCCCATGCAACTTGGCTGAGTCGACTCGAACTCGATCATGATTGAGTTGGGTCCCAAGTCCGAGTTTTTAAACCTTGGATGAGGTTCTTAATTTGAAGTTGATTTTGAGGTGGTTTGAGTTGTTGTTTGGGCTTAAAATCAATTATGGGAAGTGAATTTTTGTGTTCGGGTGTCAGCTTCTCAAGTCACTATGTATGTGGATGTCTTTGGATGCAGAGTTAGTAAGTTGCCTCTTGCCTGCTATTTATTTGGGCCAGCCTTTGTGCATAGGATTGCCTAAGAGTACCTTATGGGATTCTGTGGTGGAGCGCATCAAAGAACGATTGAGCTCTTGGAAAGGGAAGATGTTATCCGCGGGGGTGGTGGTTCTGATTGAGAAATTCCAGCGTGATTTTCTATGGAATGATTAAGGAGAAACGAGGAAGTATCATCTGGTTAAGTGGGAAATGGTTTGCAAACCTATTGATTAGGGAGGCTTAGGGATTTGCTCTATGGAGAATGTTTATAAAGCTCTTTTGGGTAAGTGGCTTTGGAGAGTGGGGAAGCCGTCTCATGGTTTATGGAAACAAATTCTTATTTCTAAATACAAGTTGGGGAATGATGGTTGGACCGTGCCAAGCTTTTCAGCCACATCTTCTAGTTTTTGGAAATTGATTCTAAATGTTAAGGATGATTTCTATCGATGGATATATTCGGTTCAGAGTTCATGATGGTTGTTGGGTTAGCTTTTGGCATATGAATGGTGTGGTAAGTCTGTGTTGGTCAGTCTTTTCCCTAATTTGTTTTTGTTAAATAGGAGAAAGGATGCCTTTGTGGCGGACAATTTTCACAGAACAGGGGGTCAAGTTGTGTGGGACTTTAATTTTCGACGTAATTTGACTGATATAGAAGTTGCTAATTTTGTTCACTGTATGTCCTCTTTACATTAGATTTATGTCAAAGGTAGTGGTGGTGATGCAAGAATCTGGAAGCTTTCTGTAAAAGGTAATTTTATGGTAAAGTCTTTTGACTCCTTTCTATCAGATTCATCTAATTCTATTCAAGGGTGTAGATAATTTGGGAATTCTATTATTTCTCCTCGAGTTTTAGCGTTTTGCTGGGTGGTGGGATGTCATAAAATTCTGACATTAGATATGCTGAAAAGGAGGAATCTTATCATTGTTAATGGGTGCCCAATGTGTTCGAGGGAGGATGATGCAGCAAGGGCCCACGAGTGGTCCCCTTTCAAGTAGATTAGGATTATATTATTTTTATCGTTAGTAGATTTTAATTTCAATTTTATTAGAGAGTTTCTATGATTAGATTGAAGGTCGGCTTGGCCCAACGGTAAAGGCTTACCGTTAGCGTCCTGAAGGACGCGGGTTTAAGTCACGGAAACAGCCTCTTCAAAATGAAGGTAAGGCTGCGTACATCTTGCTTTCCCCAGACCCCGCTGTGCTGGAGCCTTGTGCACTAGGCTGCCCTTTTTTTTTTTTTCTATGATTAGATTAGGGTTGCTTAGACACTAAGTGATATTTCCTATTTATATGATATTGTAAGGAACAATTATTCAGAGAGTCTGAGCTAATAATATTTTTTGTGGGATTTTATCATTGGAGGCTTTATCTTCTTAGTGTGATTGTTTTAGTGGAAACCCCCATTGTGCCAAGGCACTCACTTTGATTGCAAATCCTACCCTAGGATTGCATCAATTGGTATTAGAGCCGAATAGTCCATCATAGTCATCCGGCATGTTAGTCCATCCCCACTTTCATCAGCCTTCATATCCAGCTGCTAGCTCATTAGCCGAAACCCACCCCATCTCTATAGCTGCAAAACCTCGATCCCAAACCCCACCCTAACACCTTTTCCTTTCCAAAACCTAACTCTAGATCTATACCCCCTCGGTCTCCTATCTCTAAAACCCAAAAAAAATAAACAAATAAAAAAGCCCTCTGAGCCGTTCCCACTGCCAATCCATCCTAGTTGCCCAAACCCAAAACAGGAAAAAAAATTTTTTTTGTTGGGGGGTGGGTTTGGGTGTTGTAGAAGAGAGGAGGAGATAAAGAAAGAAAAGCGTACCTGATGCAGGAGGCCAACCAGCGCATCTTCTCCAGTCTTTGTCATCGCCATCTTCACAGGAGCTGGCACTGATCATCTTGTCTTTGCGAAGCAGGGAAAGGACCGGCGAAGCTCCTTTCTAGTCTATGTTTCGTTAAAGCATAAAAAGGAAAGGACTTATTGCCTTTTCAATTTTCTTTGACACAGAGCCTAAGAGGAAGCCACACTCGTGACATCTCTGACACGTGCCAACTAGCCCTTCCCTTTTAGTTGTTGGGCTTGCATAGTTCTTGTCAAGGTTCGGGTCCACAGCTAGTCAGCCTTGACCTAATTGTTAAGCCACTGGGCCAGACTTGAAGAAGACAGCCCAACCTGTTTTCAAATCCCCAATTAGCCGACATCATCCTTGACATCTATGAAGAATGGGTACTCCAAAAATATAATGTATCGGTACTGGGTACGACTATGGGCACGGCTAAATATGTACCGGGTACAGTCAAACGTACCCTAAACATTATGTTTAAGAGTTTGACTTTTTGGGTATGACATGAGTACGTACCTAGTACGGCATGGGTACTTTTGGAAAATCTGATTCAAAATTTGATAAAGGAGTAATAGTATCAATTGTTTGGTTGTGTGCACATGGGTCTTTTGCACCTATTCTCCAATCTTTAGCATTGAAATTACTTAACTGGCCATGCTCCTTATCATGTTGAATTGGAGCACTTACTCTTTCATTCATACTATGAGAAGGAACAAAATGACACCACAGCATTGTGAAGACTTGGTCTTTACTGTATAACAATATTTGTCTCCTATCAAGGAGGAGTTGACAATACATGGAAGGAGAGAGCAAGCTGTGGGACATTGGTGGAGATGTATTTAATTCATTGGAGTGTGCTAGCTTACTTGAAATTGCAGATTTTTGACTTAATGAGCCTGACATGGAAGTTATATTATTTGATGAATGAAGGCAATGAAGTTGAAGTTGATGGATGATTGGATGTGAATTGTAAAGATTTTTAGCTTGATAGGATTTGCTTTGATGTTTACTTTGTTTTTAGTGCTTTGGTTTGTAGTTTTTGTTATAATGACATTAAACTCTTGGCTTGTACGTGCCTTTTGACATTAAGTTATGGTTTGTAAGTTGAATTTGTAATGGTATTAAGTAATTGTTGGCTTGTTGCATCTAAGGATTTTAATCTATTTTAATTATTAGCTTATTGCATTATTAAAATTAAAAAAAATAATTTTTTAATGGTCGTACCCCAGTCGTACTCGTATCTTATTTTTTTAAGGATTTTGCCGTATGGCGTACCCGTACCGTACCCATATCGGTACCTATACCACTGCCCATACTTCATAGCCTAACATGAACGAGATTCAATCAAATGCTCGCATTTGTTTTTGTGATTTTGGATACATCAAAGGTCAAAATTTAGATCCGTCTTCACCATTGTGTTTGTGGAGTCCAAATCTATGCATCAGGTTAGTCAAATTTTAATTTTTCCTTAAAAAAAATGCCTCCTAAGAAACTAGTTGAGGTTGAATCTTCATCTTCTTCACTTGAAGATTTGACTAGTACCATTAGGGAATTATCTGTAAAGGCTAATTGCGTCCAAACCACCTTGCAACAATTAGAAACTAGGGTGATAATTTTAGAAATTAATCAGTGTGTGAATCACATTCTTGATGATGGTGAAATATTCTGAATCAACGAGATCCACCAGTCAATAATCCTGATCGAGGTTTAGGGATTAAACTCGTGATTCCAGAATATGATGGAAAATTACAGTATGATAAATTCATGGATTGGTTAGTGTGTGCGGAGAATATTTTTGCACATAAACTAATAAATGAGCACTACAAAGTTAACTAGTTGCCACTCAATTTTGAAATTATGCGGCAACATGGTGCGCTGAATTACAGAGAAAAATGAGGAATTAGAACATGGACCCCATCAAAACATGGAATGAGATGATGAATACTTTGAAACAAAGATTCCTCCCTGTTAACTATGCTAGAGACTTGCATTCAAGCTTTCAAAACTTGAAATAACGATCTAAGTCAGTTGTTGAACACTTTGAAGAGTTCCTGACTCTACAAGCTCGTTGTTGCTTGAATGAATATGATGATGTGGTTATTGATAGACTTTTCAATGGATTGAGAATTGACATTCAGTACGTCCTTGCATTTAAAAATTTTGACAATGTTTATGAACTCATACAACATGCTATCAAAGCCGATGGTATTGTAAATCATCTGGCGCAAAAACTTAGTGCATCTAAACCAAGTGGTTCATTACGAAAGGTTTTTTTCACAATCCGAGCCCATGCATTTGGGAATTAAGGTTAACCCTAGTTGGTGACACTTGTACTCTCGTGCGCCTACATGTAGACCTTCTTTAAATATACACGTACAAGGGAATTTCACACGTGCCAATATCATGTTCGCGGAAGCTATAGGTATCATTGCATAACAAGAGAAGATACACAAAAACAAAATCACATCTACAAAAGATTACATGAAGTACAAGATATACAAGATGGAGATAGGAGACAATGAATAAAGTCCAATTAAGACCTAAATATAAAATAAACCACACCACAGCCCCAACATAACAAGGAAGACCTATATGCATGTCAATGTCGCTCTCCGGCGGAGTGCTCATATCCACTCCTCTAGGCCCGACGGGGGGTCTAAGGTCTCCCCTGGAGCCTGGCTGACCGACGATGGGTCGGTAACGGGACCTGAGCTTGCAACACAAGCACAACTTATGAATACAACGATTTAGCAAAGTATAAGCAACAATAAGTTAACGCATGTTGTATTTCGCAGAACAAAGAATAATTGATAGTTCATAGAGTTCCAAGTTCGTATACTAGGCAAGTTGTGCAGTTGAATGAAGCATGCTATCAGAATTAATGTATACATGTCATGTACTGACTAGGTGGCTATTACATGTGTCATATACTTCCTGTTGGGATCTTACATACTGAGAACACCATCACCAGGCTAGGGTACGAATGAGTCTCGAGTTCATGGGGTCCGGAAGCCCCAAGATATAAACACACTTCAGTGGTATTATGCATACTACGCCAAAGTCAACCTCGTCGGGTATCCTAAGGCTGAGGCTAAGTGGGGCCTGACCATATAGAATCAATCATATCCTTAAACTTGAGTAAACCATGCATATCATATCGAGAATGTTACCGTATGTTCAACTCATACAATACTCAAGTTAACAGCAATAAACAAACATATCAAACAAATTGAATGTATACATAACGATGAATAAGAGTGTGTATAGGAGTGGAGGACAATAATAGTCATTCAAAATGCCATGCAACTCAATTTGCTCGAATCAAGAGAATTTACTAGCCAACCCTAATCTAGTTATCTAGTGTTTCTAACCGTGCATGATGATGTAGTTTTAAGTTATCCGATGCACAGTTGTCTTTCGCAAGTGTTGCATTGTATCGGAAAAGTGCATCGAAGTCTCTTAAATCAACACCCATGGGGAGGTGCTTAACTCTAGACAACACACATGAACGGGTCATAGCCCTCAAGACCATTCATGTGATTCTCGTGTTCCATTGGGCAAGTTAAGGGTTACCAACATGCTCATGTGAAGGCCCTATAAGGTCCATTTCATACCTACTTTTTATTGATAGTCTCTGGAAAGACTTTACATAAATCATGAGCCACGGGGCCTGGGACTATAGCCTAAAAAGTTCCTTTGTTTGTGTTAAAAGTAGAAGGATGGAAATTAGTACTAAGAGGTTTCAGTTACAGACTCAATCTCCTGAAGTAGAGTGCTTCAGGGCCGACCGGTCAGTTCTGAAGCCCAATCGGTCGGATTTCAGTTTTGGATGTGTCCGATCGGTTGGACCCTATGCCCGATCAGTTGGGTAGCCTGCTCTGTTACAGAATGACTGAAGTGAAACCTTTGCACCACAAAGACAACTAATCAATATACTACAAACACTATGGCTGTAAGTCACAACATACTTGTGAGATTGAAGGAGACTAATAACAATCACTTTGTACCAACATGTGTTCATCCAAATCGTGCTTATACTTGCCTCACACAAGCTTTTCCCGTGAATAGTTGTCCTTTGGCTCCACTTGACCGTTACACACAATCCTAACAGCTATGCATGCAAGGAGAACGAAGCGTTAATGACATGCAAACATCGATGGAAGACTTGGAGACTCATAGGATGATCAAGAACCCAAAACTTACTGGAGAGTACACAAAAGATGGATCGGGAGTGTGAGTGCAATAGGGTTCTCCCTTTCTTGGCTTGCCTGTGGAGAGAAAAGAAGAGAAGAAAAGAAGAAGCAGCGACGTTGAGAGGAAGAAAAGAGATGAGTCGGTGCATCTCTATATATATTAGGAGGCAAATTATATAGAAGTCTAAAGACTTAGGCTAATTACAGTTTGAGTCAATTAACGGTCCAACGGAAATAAACGACGTCGTTTACACATGAGTCAGTTACGGAAGTTGACGAGCTCGATGAAAGACATGTGTTGACGCCAAGATGATGCATGAATGACGAACTCATACAAAATCTAAAATTATGAAAGAGGGCTTATGTCTACCTAATTTAGGTTAAATTCAACCCAACTACCTATCCATGACCCAGAACGAAACAAAAACAAAGGCAAAACACCTACAACAACTAATTCGTTATTAATTAGTCGTTAAACTAGATTAAGTTGGGTCGGAGTGTTATAGTTTTTGCAAAGATCAAAGGTCAGAATAGGATAATTTGTTTTCATTGTCAACAGCCGGGGCATCGCGTAGCGAAATGTCTAAAGCGCATACATCTCATTGAAACTGAAAGTGATGAGAAAAATACTCCTAAAAATGATGTGCAAGATACTTAAGATGATTCTAAGGGGAATGAAAGTGAGAAGATTGAAATAGTGGATCCGTTAGAGGAAATTGACATGCTTATGGTCATCAAAGAGACTCAGCAGATTGAAGGAAAGAAATGGTTACGCAATAATATTTTTTGCTCACAAGGTACAATCAATGGAGAAGCATGTATAGTCGTGATTGATGGAGGTAGTTCTGAAAATATCATCTCTCAAGCCTTAATAGATTGTTTGAAGCTAAAGGTTCGAAAGCATTATCATCGCTATTTTGTTTAGCGGCTGATATCAGGTGATGAAGCGCAAGTACAGTATGTATGTCTATTTACTTTTGCCATGGGTGAACATTACAAATATAGAGTTTGGTGTGATGTGCTACCAATGGACAGTTGTGATATCCTATTGGGGCTTCTGTGGATGTATGACAAGAATAGAACTCATGGAATGCGCAACAACACATATACTTTTGTTCATAATAGAGAGCATGTCATGCTCCATCCTATGAAGCTTGAACGGCCCACACAAGGATCACAAGCTCGCATTTCTAAGGGCGCGCTTCATGTACACAATGTCTATAGATGCAATACCAAGTCATATTGAGTTCATGGTCAAACTCTTTTCCAACCTGGGAGGAATGATGCAGCAAGGGCCCACAAGTGGTCCCCTTTCATGTAGATTAGGATTATATTATTTTTTATTACTAGTAGATTTCTAATTTCATTGTTATTGGAGAGTTTCTATTAATAGATTAGGGTTGCTTAAACACTAAGTTATATTTCCTATTTATATGACATTGTAAGGAACAATTATTCTGAGAGTTTTCGAGTCAATAATATTTTCTGTGGGATTTTATCGTTGGAGGCTTTGTCTTCTTTGTGTGATTGTTCAATGGAAACCCCCATTGTGCCAAGGCACTCACTTTAATTGCAAATCCTACCCTAGGATTGCATCAGATGAGGAAACAGTGAATCACTTGCTTAGTCATTGTTCTTGTGCACAAAAAGTTTGGTTTGCCATTCTTAAGTTATTTGATATCTAGTGGGTTTGGCTTTTGCAAATTGGGATCTTTTCCATCAATGGTATTTGGGTACGAATTATGTTCGTATGAGGATTCTTTGGAAGGCAGTGATTTATGCGGTTTGTTGGAAAATTTGGTTGGAATGGAATAACCGTGTTTTTAATAATAAGAGTAAGCCCATGGAAGATGTGGTGGCAGCTATTGTTTAGACTGTTTCAGAATGGGTGTGTGTCAGGGGTGAATTTCAAGGTGTAGTGTTGGAGGATTTGAATAGGTCTTGGGAAGCACATTTTCAAGGTGGTCGGAATTCTAAGGTTTTGAAATCTGTCAAGTGGGAATCCCCTCCTATGGGTTTTTATAAATGGAATTTTGATGGTAGTTGTGTTCGAGGTACTAGGGTGGGTGGGGGTTGTTTCGAAACTTTTCTTTTCTGGGCCAGTGGATTCTTTGGATGCTAATGAATTGGAACTTACAGTTCTGTTGATTGGCTGTCATTTGTTACCTCAACTGGGAGTTTTTAGAGCTATTGTGGAAGGTGATTCTTTTTCAGTTATTTAGTGGAGCTCAGGTAAGTCTTCCTTTTCCTTGGCGGTTGGCAGATCTGATTGAGAAGGTTCATTCTATTTCTCGGGATCTAGATCTGGTTTTCCATCATGTGGTCAGGGAGGCCAATGATTCGGTTGATAAATTAGCTAAAGAAGGGTTGTTTCGCACCTCTCTGAATTTTGATGTTTAATTCTCTTTGTTTTCTTTTCTTTGATTAATAAATTTTACCGTTATATTAAGAAAAAACAATCTTTAACTAAAACCCACTTATTTCCTGCCAACCTTAAATAGCCTAGGAAAAGATGAAGCCAATGTAACAAATTTTCAAATTTGAATCACATGCAACATTACCAAAAGATGTTTCACAGGAGATAAACAAAAAAATTATGCTTTAAGCAAATATTCAACAGTTTTTTCACATTTTTTTTAAAAAATTTTATGGGTGGTATGATTTGACCTATCGCAACCCTGTTGTTTCAACAATGACCACCATTCATCTGTGTTATGGCTCCTGTCACTAATAATTAACTTTAGGGCGATATGCAGGATTCATGAAAGCAGTATAGCCAATTGTCTTTTAGCCCTAAAAATAAATAAATAAGTAAATTAAAAAATAAATAAGAGACTTTTTGATAGTTTTGATATGTTGTGTTTTACTGGAAGAAATCTTCCTGTGCAAACTCTGCACACACCACCACCCCCCACTCCCCCACCCTTGCACGCCCACCACCACCTTCAAGTCCTCAATTTATTATTTTTCTGCAATTGCTTTTGGAAGTTGAATATATTTGAAATCTTGTTTTGTTGTATGACTTTATTGTTTCTAACTACTTATCTAATATGAGTACTTGCTGTCCTTGTTAGATGCTTTGTTCTTGTTTTTGGTCCATTTATTTTGTTGCTGCAATGTAAATATTTTCATGCATTTTTAGTTCAATTTCAATTATCTTTCTAAAAAGAATTAAAAAAAAAAAGAGTTTGTAGTTAAGATATTCCACGTAGCTATTTTTTTGGTCATTCCTACTCTCTGGTTCTTGAAAGCCCTATTTTCTTGCTCCTCTTCAAAACCTGATTAAGCTCCCATCTTCCTCCAATCAGTGACTATGCTCCTCTACTGTACTACTAAATTTTATTGACTTCACTGTCCTTGTGTGTGTTTTGATCTTGATGTTTTCTATTTCCTGTTGTATGCTTGCTTGTTTCTCCCTTCTCTTTTGTTTTATATTTTTGTATAGATGTATAAGGTATTGCTCTGGAAGTAGTAAACAATGCAATGTGGTAGCTTGAGAGGTGTAGAAATGTGTAAAAACCAAATGCTTCATTTTTCCTTTTTGGCAGTTATCTTAACCTATTACTTTAACATTGATCCTATGGTCTTTGTTGATTTCTATGACAGATTTGAGCCTGATATGCTTGCATTTTCTGGTTGTTACTATGGTGGAGGGGACAAAGAGAGAAATGAGCTTGGTGCAATCAGAAAGCGCTGGGAGACATTGCCTGTGAGTTTCCTGTCCCATGGAATTTTTTGTTTATGCTTCTCTTAAAATTTTGGAACAGCTATAGGTCAAACGGTCATTTCTCGCAACGTTGTAGGAATGAGTCTTCCATACCAATGCTCTGCACTGGACCATCCAGTCAGACTTGTTTAGATCAAAGGGGGCAGTTATCAATCGGGGTTCAGTAGACCCATTTTCCCTCCTGTTTTGTCCTTGAGCATAAGCCTAAAGCTATTACTAGGAAACATAGATTGTAAGATGGAACTTACGTTATAGGGTACCTTGCCATTGAAAAGACAAAGGTACAGGTACCAGGGTCCCACCAGTTGAAATGACTCACCAAAATGTGTTGGATGATCCTTATTTGGATTTAAACATTGGTCCATCATATTAAGATGTTGAAATAAATTAGTTATTACATGTAGAGTTACCGGAAGCATGGCTTAAAATAGTGGTAGTGGTTAACGCCGCAGCTGGTTGCAAAAATGCTACGTAGCAGTAGCAAGGCTACATAGTGGCGTGATTTGAAAAAATTGTCAAAAAAATTTGAAAAAATCCAAAAAAACTTAGAAAATAGTCAAGAGCTAGAATATGTGTTTGTTTTGCAAAAATACCTAAAATAAGGGGGCATAGCGGTCCCTCAATACATTATATCTTGTATTGCTGTATAATTAAAAAATAATAGTATTAATCTTTTTTTTTTCACATGGTATCAATATTCAAGACTTAGAGTCAAGACTCTTAAGAGTTTAAGACTTAGAGACTAGTCAATACTCACTAGAGTCAATGAGACAATAACTTAGCAATCAACATTCAACACAATGAATGATATAATAAATAATAACTTCATAACTAATATTGTACTTAAAGAGTTGAGATTTGAGAGTTAATATAAAGTTGAGATTTGAGAAATGATTAGCGGAGCACCTCTACCACCAATACGAATCTCTAGCGGGAACTGGATATGTGGCACTGGCATTGCTGTCTCCATCACCATAGTTGCCATCATTGGCAGTTTGGTACTACTCCCACTAGTACCAACATACTGCAACTCCCCTTCATATTCGTGGGCATTGGGATCCTCAAACACAAAGAAATGGGGTGGACCTGGATTTGGATGAGCATATTGATCAAACGAACCTGATTTTGAATATTGTTGTGAGGATGATTCCACTTGACCATGGGCGTAGTCCGGTGGAACATACGGTCGGTACCCAGAATATGGGTAATGGAAAATAGGGTACCAGTTTGTTGTTTGTTGCCCTCCAACGTTCTTACTCCCACCATCATTTCCTTGTCCATCATGGGGTCTTTGGCGTACATAAACATGACCTAGCCTCATATGAGATGGATTTGGAAATTCATCTACAGTTTGGATGGGAGCATTTACTTCATTGCCATGGTAAGAATCACTTGGCCTGGCCTGGCCTGGCCCCACTACCTCCTCTAGATGGAAAGTCACTATTCGGAGCGATGCTTGAACTTAAACTATTAGAGCTTACTGTCGATACTACATGAGAGGGCTCAGGTTCAATGCCTCTTGATGTTTGACTTCTGGTTTTTATAGGTGGCCCACTTTCTCCTTCTCTTTTGTCTTCTTCTATTATTCCTCGTATGTCCTGGTGTAAATTCTCATCTCCATCTAACAATGGATCTTCTATATCAGCTAATTATGGAAGGAAGGGATCATCTCCCTGAAAGATATTATCTAAATTTATAGGGCAATAATTTGGATTATCCCCTTGCCTTCTTTGTCTATTTCTGACTCTCAACTTCAAATTATAGTGATAATGCACTACCTTGTTGAGCTTTTGCATTGCTATCTAATTTCTTAATTTTGTGTGAATTAATGAGAAAGTACTCCAGTTTTTTTCGCAATTCGATGAAGGCGTTATTTGGCTAAGGATTTGAATGGCAGCAATTCTCAAATGTAGAGCACTTTCTCCAAAATTGATCCATCACTTAGCTGAAATTGGACAAAAATGAACATAAAAATTAGTCATCCCCAATCCCCATTCCACAGCATATAACATAGATCAAGTTAAAACTAGTACGTGGCTAGGTTAAAACTATTTATACTAGGATATAATTTGGTTATTGCTCTAATTGCCAATGGGGTCTGCAAAACTCCATTATCTCATTGTATATATAGGAATCTACAACATGCAAAGTAGAAATCATTTTAACTGTGTTACAACTCAACTCATTACTGATAACTTAGGTACAAATCACAATTTAAAATATAATAAACGTTATATCATATATAACATGTCACAGACTTCTTTTAAAGCTAAAACTTGTTCATTGTGATTAGGAATTATTTTTTTCAACACCTCCTTAAATCCTATTCACAATTCGGTATCAATTGCTTTTGTATGTTGTTGCTTATTGATATATAAAAAATATCCTACAATTCAAATGTCAAATTTGCATAAGTACATGTCTATACAATGCAAAATAAAAGTGAAACTCTTGTAAAATCAGACTAATAGTGTAAAAATTTATTTTACCTACAGCATGCAATGGATGGTGCAGTTGATCATTCCATTTGGTATCAATTATTTGCAGGAATTCTTGGAAATACCTGTAATTTTCTTGTATTGCTAGCTATGCTCGGTCCATTGCCTCATAAGTATAGCCCATTGTCGGCTTATCATCATTATTTACAAGCTGCAATACTTTCACTAAGGGCTCAAAGACCTTCGAAATATTTTTAACTTTGGATCAAAATTTATTATCTCTAACAAGATTGGGGATATCAAAGCTAGGACTACTCGTTGCCGTTCCCCATTTTGAATTAAGCCATTGTTTTGATGCAGCCATCTGAATCAACTCGTTTCTATTTTCCACGAGGCTATCAATGGCAATGAAGTGGATAGTAAACTTTGTTGTAGCTGGACGTACCAAGGCTCTTCCATTTGTGAATGTCTTCATTAATGCCAGCAACCACAAGTGATCATAGATAAATCTAGTGATGCTTTTACAAGATATGATGACAATTCTCACAGTTTTCCTCTTTCCTATGTCCTCCAACATTAAATCTATACAATGTGCCTCACATGGGGTCTAAAACAAGTTCTTTCTCTTTTCCATTAACAACTTCCCGGCTTTCTTGGAATTGGCACCATTATTTGTAACAATTTGTACAATATTTTCCTCACCAACACTTTCAACAACTTTTTCCATAAGGCGGTAAATATATTTTGCAATCCGTGACTCTTTAGATGCATCGATGGACTTAACAAAGACGGTCCCAGTGGCGGAGTACACAAAAAACTTTATTAAATGTGTTTGTGTGCTGGTCATCCATCCATCACACATAATTGTGACTCCCCTCTCCTCCCATATACCTTTAAAAGTAGCTACCTAACTCTTTATGTCTTCATACCCAATTTCTAAATACTTGATCCCCACATCATAGACAGAAGGCACTGTTATACTGAGACTAGCAACGCCTACAACAACTAGTATAGTTTGGAAGTAAGGAGAATCCAGAGCTTGAAGAGGTATGTTCTTGTGAATTAGCCACTTTGCTGTAGTTGAGGCTAATTTATATCTTGCACTTTTCAAGGCCCCCTTGAACATCTTTGATATTTTAGGATGTTTAGCTGACTCATCTCTATGTGCTAGAGGATCAATTAGATCGGGTCTAGCACCACTAGGAGTCCGTGATGCTTTACGAGAAGAAATAATCTCAACATCATCCTCCTGTTGTCGAGTGCTGAATGTTCGACGCATTGCTCTAGCTATACCTTTACCCTTAGATGAACCCACTCCCCTAAATGAGCCCCCTGACTGAAAGTATCTACTAGTACCTCTTCGCATTTCATCCATTTGTGCCGTCATAAATGACTTTCTTCATGCAGCTTCCATTTTTGGGTCATCACCCTCATCATCAAAATCATAAAGAATTTCCTCTCCAAAGACCTCATGGTGCATTTGTGCATCCTGCCACATTGCTTGAAATATGATCCAAGTTCTGCTTGAATCTTATATTGCCTCCATTTGTGATTTTACCGCACAAATTAGATCTTATTCTTGATCTATTTCCATAACTGCTACAGTGTGTGCCCCTGTAGAATCTACAGTGCGCACCATCTTAGCAAATCACAAATGATGAGAGAAGTTGAACTTTGAAGCACACAATAAATACCTGCATATGCGATTTAGTTGACCACATTTAAATAAAAGTTATTATTTTTTTCAAAAAATCCTACTAATATGAGGTATGAACTATAAACATCAAAAATTAAATAAATTAAAAAGAAAACAAGAAAGAAAGTGTGATTCATCCATGAGATTAATAGATCTAACACTTGGAAGTGATTGCCAAGCGATTTGGTTGGTGTTTCTTCAAGATTTTTTTTTTTTTAAAATTAAAAAATTCGAGAATAATAAATAATAAATAAATAAATAACCCATAAAAATGAGGGTTTAATATATGAGAATGATAGATCTAGCTACTTGGAAGTGATTTTAAGTGATTTAGTTGACCACCTTTAAATAAAAGTTATTATTTTTTTCAAAAAGTCCTATTAATATGAAGTATGAACTATAAACATAAAAAATTAAATAAATTCAAACAAACAAGAAAGAAAGTGTGATTCATCCTTGGGATTCATAGATCTAACACTTGTGAGTGATTTTTAAGCGATTTGGTTGGTCTTTCTTCAATAAAATTTTTTTTGAAAAAATTAAAAAATTTGAGAATAATAAAAAAATAAAAAAATAACCCATAAAAATGGGGGTTTGATCTATGAGAATGATAGATCTAGCTACTTCAGAGTAATTTTAAGTGATCTAGTTGGCCAAATTTAAATAAAACTTACCTTTTTTCAAAAAATACATTAATATGAACATAAAAAATTGAATAAATTAAAAAAATGTAAGAAAGATAGTGTGATTCATCCATGGGATTTATAGATCTAACACTTGGGAGTGATTTTCAAGTGATTTGGTTGGTGTTTCTTCAAGAAAAATAATTTTTTTTCAAAAAATAAAAAATCCGAGAATAATAAATAATAAATAAATAAATAAACCGTACAAAATGGGGGTTTGATCTATGGGAAACATAGATCTATCACTTATGAGCCATTTCCAAGAGATTCATGAAGGAAAAAAGAGGAATAAAGCTATAGATCTAAAAAAAAATCACATAAAAACACCTTTTGGGAAATGCCTTTCACTCCAAAAAAGATGAATGACCTATATTTGTAGATCTTGATGTGTTTTTGGACCTTTTTTTCCTTTGATTTGAAGAAAAAGGGATGTAGGACCAAGAAACAGTGGAAAAGGAAAGTGAAAGAAAGAGACAACTGTGTTTTGTGAAGAATAAAAGCATAAAATTCCTTTGCCTTAGATTTGTAGATCTTGATGTATTTTTGGACCTTTTTGCCTTTGATTTGAAGAAGGGATGTAGGACCAAAAAACAGTGGAAAAGGAAAGTGAAAGAAAGAGACAGCTGGGTTTTGTGAAGAATAAGAGAAAATGAGGCTGTGTGGCTTTGTTTTGGGCTTTTAATAATGTGGCTGCTATGTAGCGGCCGCTACGCATCGCTACAGTGCTAACACCTTTGTAGCATGGCGGTGCCCACCGCTATGCTTTGTAGCGGCCGCTATTTTGTTCCTTGACTAGAAGCATGGATTTGAATAGGCTAGAGTGGAAAGTGAAACTCATAGTGCCGATGCTTTATGGACAGAATAAGGCTTTGATGATGATGATGGTAGTGATTGTGATATTTCCATATTAGATTTTCAGGATGACAGGAAGATAACTCATGGAAAAATATCATCCATATTACATTTCCAGGAAAACAAGAAGATCAAAATTGTAAAGAGTAAATACTAGCAATCTCACAACCTCTATCCTACCCCTCCATTGATCTGATGGCTACTCACCATACAGAAGACCTTGAATAACTAGCTAAAGTCATTATATTTGAAATGAGTAGGAAATATGTTAAAGGATAATATGCAATATTAAGTAGTTTGGTCTCAAATCAAATCAGCTGTTGTTGGAGCTAGTTTTGTCCAGTTTTTAGAATATGGGGATTATATATTTATTATAGCATAGTTAAGACATTCTAGAAGCAGATCAGCTTGCCATTGCCCAACCAAAGTCTAGTTGCCTAGTGATGCAGGCTAGACCATAGGTTGGCCAACCCGTTGGGCCCTATCCATAAACTCAATTGGACATCTAATTATTTAGGAATAATATTAAGTAGTTTGATTTTATTATGATTAATAATACTAGTGAGTTGCCTATCTTGTTTAGGATTATTCTAATATTAGAAAGTAATGTTGCTTGGGGATCAAGCCAATTCCTCTATATAAGGATATTAGCCCTCATTGTTATGCATGCTCAGTTTTCAATCAATAAAGTTCTCTTTTAGATTTGAGATGTTATCTCTTATGGTGTTTGCTCCTCTTGTGAGGGTGCCCTAGTGGCTGAATCCTTCTGGATTCGATCAATCCTTCCGAAGTTTGATCTATTTTGTCTATCATGGGTTCTTGACTACGTCAATTGGTATCAGAGACAAAGAGCGATTGCCAGGTAGCCTTTTGTACTTTCCGTATTTTTTTTTTCCACCATCCAATTCAAACTATCATCATCATCACTACCAAAACCCACCAACCCAAACATCACGAAACCATCCTGTTCACCAAATGCAGATCAAAAGAAAAGGTAAAAGTTTGTGCGATTGATTTTCGAACCGAGAGGACATTTCCCCAAACTTGCGGTCGAACTCCTCATGGCATTTTTCAAGTTGACAAACTTATCGGAATTGAGATTTTCCAAAACAGGGAGAGTTGATGGAGACCCATTGGTCCCATTCCATTAGCCCAATTGGACATCTAGTTATTTAGGAATGATATTAAGTAGTTTGACTTTATTATGATTAATATTGGTGAGTTTCCTATCTTGTTTAGGATTATTCTAATATTAGGAAGTATTGTTGCTTATAGATCAAGCCAACTCTTCTATATGTGGGTGTTAGGCTTCATTATTATGTATGCTCAGTTTTCAATTAATCAAGTTCTCTTGAGATTTGAGATGTTATCTCTTATGGTGTTTATTCATCTTGTTCCTCTTGTGAGGGTGTCTTAGCGGTTGGCTGAATCTTTTTGGATTTGATCAATCTTCTAGGAGGTTGATCTATTTTTTTGATCGTGGATTCATGGTTGTGCCAATGCTTTTGCTTGAAAGTCTCTAGCACTATCCATCCTATCAGATTAGGGAGCGAGGGGCAGTGAGGAGAACCTCTTGCTATTGTTTAGTAGAAGCATATGACCTCGTAAATTCCAAATGTCACTATAGTTTATTCAAAGGAAAAAGAAAACAAAGAAATTACATTTCTTGTGATGCCTTAAATAGAAGTTACTAGAATCTGTTGTATGTGGAGAATACGCATTAGTTTAGTTTACTATAGCTTATCTTTGTTCCTTGATTGTGTTATGATCGATGTGTGGACCCTAAGTGCAAGGTTTCGATATAGTTTTATCCAGTGAGTCCAGAATCGTATCCACAGGGAGTTAGAAGTCATGAAAACCAATCCTAATTGAAAACTAGTGCTAGCTTATTAAAATCTATACAAAATAAATCATCTACTAAACTGAAAATTAAAATTTATTACAAGTCCAAATTTAAAATTGTAATCTCAAATAAAAACCTAAACTAAAAATCCTAAAGCTAAAAAGATCCTAATCCAAAAACTGCAAAAACATAAAAGGGATCAAACCACCAATGGTATATAGATAAATTGCATTAAAATAAAATTCACAAAAATAAATTAAAAGAAATTAACAATATGGATTTTAGATTATCAATCTTTGAATCACTAACTCCATGCTTGGGTTCAAAGGATAATTCTGAATTGCACTGCCAAACATGGCTTGTCACCCCATATAAACACAATGTATCAATCTAGTACAATAAATTACTACGACTCACAAATCATTATTTAATCCATTGTACATCACTAAGACATGAACAAGAATTCAAAACTATCAAATTTAAAATTAAAACTCACTCTACTCTAGTCACATGAAACACCAGGCCAAGGGAGTGCCTGCACCATAGTACACCTCATCTCTTTATCTTGGTCAACATGCAGCAAGGAAGAAAATTGAATGGATAGAGGATGGAGTGGGTGAATCCCAAGATGGGCTTGGCGGAACCTATCTTTGGGTTGAGATGGGGGTTCTGGACGTGTAGTGTATGGAAGTAGTGGTTGGTATGGAATATGGAGTGTATGGGTATATGTAGGTAGATGGTGGTGAGGAGTATGGAGAGGGAGTGGTGGGGTGTGCATGGAGTGGAGATGGCCTTTTTCTGTACGTTGCAATGAATCAGATGCAGAGGTCTCGCTGGGTATGGTGTGTGTTCTCAGATGGGTGGTAGTGCCTTAATTTGATAATCTTTGCAACCGAGATTTTCTTCCATCAAAGCTTGTCTTTCTTTTGAAGTTTAAACAAGGAGTGAGCATGAATCATTAGAACCCACTGTCCAATCTTATCAATTAGTTATATCACTCTAACCAACTTTTCACATCATCCCATATCATCATGCCCAGCCCACTTTGGTGTGATTATGTATTCTATCTTGATCTTCAGTTCTTTAGACTTGGAAGTGAGTGGGGTCCACGATGTGGTTGGCCATGGACTTAATGTGTGGGTTTTATTTCTTCAATTTATTTTCTTTTCTTCATCATGGGTCCCATGATGACTATTCTTGCTTGAGAGTGGGCCCTGGTGGGTCTTTTGCTCCAATTAAGATCCTTCAAAATTTGGGGAAATAAATAAAATACAGTAATTAAATGACTTCATAAATTTATGCTTAAAATGCAGAAAATTGATGGTTTATTTTGAAATCCAAAAATATGATGCAAAAATACATAAAATCATGAATTTGTCTTTAAATCAATTTATCTAGCCTAAATAAGCCCATAAATTAATATAAAATTATGCCAATAACGTGCCATTTTATGAACTCATCATGTTAGTTTTTGTTTCCTTCTCTGTGGAGCGATGATATCCTTGATATGACACATGATTACCCAGATACTTAAAAAATAGGCAACGTGTTATGTCATATCATGTCCAATTCTTCATTTTGGTGTTTAAAATCCATGTCCCTCCCACATCCATAGCATGTTCATGCCAGGCATCATAGATATGACTCTCAAACAGGAAAAAAAACCATGCCTAGTTCATGAATGTGTTTGTATTTTGGAATATTATGATAAATTCTTAATTTATTTCAACAATGGCCACGTACCTGTTCATCCCGCAGTATCATTCCCCTACCCTGCTTATTTTAAAGAAAACTCTAAAAACAGATTGAAGTGATGCACATGAATTTTATATTTTTTTAAAAAAGGAAAAGAAAATTTTATTAAGATTTTCATTTATGTATTTTCACAGGATTTAAGCCCAGATGTCGAGCAGAGACGGGGAAAATGCCCACTGACTCCCCATGAAGTGGGTTTGATGCTCAGGGCACTTGGTTTTGGAAATGATTCATACCTTTATGTTGCATCAGGAGAAGTATATGGTGGAGAAGAAACTCTAAAGCCGCTTAAAGACCTATTCCCAAATTTCTACACAAAAGAGATGCTTGCCAATGAAGATTTGAAACCTTTCCTCCCCTTCTCTTCCCGCCTTGCTGCCATTGATTATATTGTCTGTGATAAGAGTGATGTGTTTGTGACTAATAACAATGGGAACATGGCCAAGATGCTTGCAGGCCGAAGGTATCCACCCAACACTTTTATTCCCTTTTTTTGGCCTGATCTTCTAGGCTCTCTTAGTACAACTCTCATTCAACCTCCTCTCCTTTCTTCTTCTTCTTCTTTTTTTTTTTTGTTGTAAATATTTTAAACGGACAGGAGGTACATGGGACACAAGAGAACCATCAGGCCAAATGCAAAGAAACTGAGTTCTGTATTCCGGGTACACCATGAGATGGACTGGGAGACATTTTCCAGGAAAGTGAAGTCATGCCAGAAAGGCTTCATGGGGGAACCTGAAGAGATGAGGCCTGGAAGAGGTGATTTCCATGAATTTCCATATGCTTGCATCTGTAGGAAACCATATGTCATTGATGAGGAGAATATCAATAATATTGATAGGCTTGCTGAACAGGATGTCGATAGGTCAGGAGTGCTTATATCAGATAATAGTGATAATAATGAAGGCGAAGATGGTTTACTTAGATTGAATAACCAGAGTTTGGGCGGAGATCTTTCATCTTCAGATGGAGATACAGATGATGAATTTTTGCCATTTATGAATCATGGATGAAAAGGAAAAGTAGCTGGGAGTAATCAATCTGCAACATTTTTGGACTCACCTAGTCTCAGCTCCCCCAACCTAGTCGAGTGAAGTTGAACCTCAACTTCAGCCGTCAGGATCCTAGAATGCAATTCAGAAAATTGACTAGTTTTGGATCAACTGCTTTGGTTCGGCTCAGTCACCTGGATTGAACAGGTCAGGGCCGTGTATAGAAGAAATGACTGATACGACTAGCAGATGGTCCGTATTCTTGTAACAGGGGCTCACAGTATTTTTATTCAGTCTGTCTTGGCTGGACTACTGGCAGCCTCAAAGGAGGTCTGTCATTGCTTTTGCTGACAGTAGAATTGGAATTAGCATCATCCTCTTTGGTCATCGTAATTCTATTCATCCAGGCACTCTTATGCTGAAGTAACTGATGTTTGAAAATTTTAAATTGGAAATGCTCTGCAAAACCATCCAAAATATGGCAAGTACTAGCTGAAAGACCGATGCAAGTTTGTGGACTCCGCTGTGTGCATGGCTAGTGGCTACCTGCAATTTTGCAAAGGTTGATGACAATCGTACAGGACCCAAGAACTAACACTTGCAGTTGAAAGTGGACAGAGGCCCAGTAGTGCAAATGCGATTTTTGAGACGAGCATGGAAGGCTTCCAATTTATTTTAAAAAAAATTGACAGTAGGAAGAAAGATTGAGCTTTGGTTCTCTAGGTGGCAAGGGGCCAAGGGCAGCTTAAACTTTCTCTCAAAAGTAATCTGCAAGAGTTATCATATATAACCTATAACAGTCCACAATGTCTCAGGTCACTGCTTAGTCTCTATGAAAGTAGATCAACAATGAAAATGAAATCAGCCCCATAATCTCCCTTTACCTTTCACCGTTTTACAATTTATCAAGAGCCCTGATGATTCATATTTCTTTTAAAGTAGGTTGAAGAAGCTCACACATGCTCTTAGGTTAGGGCTGACCGGTGTTGGTATTGCCATGGTCTTTAACATGGTGTCCCACATCTTTGGTGTGGGGAAAACCTGCGTGTGGGCAGGCTCTCCAATTTCTTGTCCAGAGACTAGCAGCTGTATCTGTCGCATATGATCATCAGACAGTTGTGCAGTGGGGCGCTCAATGCTCATGCACCCGGCCAGCCCAGGCCAATCAGGGCCCAGTCCTCTTTGGGCTGGATTTGCACCCTAGATTTTAACTGTTGAGCTGGTCTTGGATCTAAATTTGGGCCCATTTAATATTTTGCTTGGGATTGGATTAAGTGATAGAAGCCTGGCCTGGCCCAGACCTTATTGACTAAATGGGTGGGCTTGGGTGGACAATTTGTGGGAGGCTCAGCTTGACCTAGGTACTTAAAGCTGTGTTGGCCCAGGGTATATACGGGCTTGTGTTTCTAAATTTGGGTTGGGCTTAGATACATAGCTCAGCCGACTCGACCTATGAAAACTACCCCATGCAGTAGTCAGGTTTAATTTTCCATCTTAAAAAGTGAGTGATGTAAACCGATCCGAAAACCTGAAAGTCTGTCAGCGTTTATATCATAATGAATTAGGTATGATCTGAGAATCAGGTCCTGTTTGGGCAGGCCACTTTTTTAGTTTTGGCTGTTCACGTTGGTGAATCTGAGGCCCAGCTGGTAGGCCTAACAAGAGTGCCACCAAAATTGATTACTAACAACTTGGAAAGACCTGTGTAAGTGTTTTTTAATTTTTGCTGGGCCAGCTAAGGGGGCCGAGACCCAAGGATAGCCTGGCACACCGGGAAAGGAAGCCCACCTAAGAGGAAAGTTAGCCCGTACAAGTGGAAAGAAGGGGAGCTAGCTAAGGTTCGAATCCTGGATGGTCCAATAATGCCAGCCACTCCTTTCTACTAAGGTAAGGAGCTGTTGTTGACCTCTATAGTGTTTGAACGTAGTCTTTGGTACGATTGTTAGCATTTTAAGAGCCCCAAAAATCACACAAGCTGTGCAATCCTCGCAATTTTTGTTGGGAAAAATTCATTTATAAGATTAAAAGCAAAAACAAAGCATGTTCTATTGGGCCATGTTTCTTCCACAATCCCAGAAGAATGGGGTTCTTGTAAAAGGTGTGACAATCTGTTGAAAATTCCACTTATATTTTAATCGAACCTTGTTTGGTTCATGGGATTTCACAAAAAAGCCCGAAATCAGACATTTGCTGCAGAACTAGCAACATTTTAATATTTTCTGCAGAATTGTTCGAACAGTAACGATAGGATATCACATGGCTCCTAAGATATCGCACGGCCTATCCCCTAAGATATCTCAAAGGGTGATATTTGTGATATTGCACGACCTTAAGATATTGTTTGTGCGATATCACATGGCCCTAAGATTTCACATGAATAACTTGATGGAAATACTTAAACTTCAACTATTCAAGGGCGAATATCAGGAAGGACAGCTTTGTGGGTAACATCCCTACAAAAAACTGACATTGAAGACAATTAGCCTCAAATGGCCCTGCAGGAGACCCACAGTAGAGATTTTCAACTGTCAATCTCTTCAACTCTGCCTCACCAAACACTTGGGGAATCTTCAAAGCTCTCCCAAATGTGCTCTCCAGGTTCTCTTTAGAGAGTACATCTGATTTTCCATTAATGGACCCAGGGGTCCTGTTTGGTACAAGGCAATCTTAATGGCAATAATACCTCTGAGAAAAACAAGCTGAATGGACAGCTGCAATCCCAATCCTTTAAAATCAATCAGAACATTGAAATGTTCTCTAGCACTTAATCAAGCATGCACTTGCAGTACCTCCTTCGGTATGCCTGAATGTTTCAGTCAGGTTGGTTTTAAGATTTCCAACTCAATCCAATCAAAATAATAATAGAGATTGTGCGAGATTGGAGGGGCTTATTGATCAAATGGTTTATATTTGGTACATGAATGTCATTCTTCTCACCAAATTATTGGAACACATCTTTAGTTATTTTATTCATCCCGTCAGTGTTGATATACAGGAAACAGAACGCACTCCCTCAATTAAGGCATGAGTGGCAAAGAGACTTCTCCTCAAGGAGCTCCTTTGCTGCTGAATCCGTCTTTGCTCTTGAAAGCTCATCGATCTTGAGGTCTGCCATTGAAATTACATAACCAACAAAACACACAGAGAGGATTAGTAAAAAAATAACAATAATAATAATTTACGACAGCCAAAAGATGAAGAACATGTGACATTTCAAACCACAAGGTTGTTACTGTAATCAATAAAATGCTTGACACCAATCACACCGTGTGAGGGAAACTTCAAATTTATTGCCTCAGGATGTTGTTAGGCTTCCTGCCATTTTCAGGCAGAGAAAATTTTATACTGACTTCTGGGGATCTTAGGTAGAGATGCAAAGAAGAGTCCTCCATGTCTAGGGGACTCACATTTATGCATATACCAATATCCCAACCATTCATAATAAGGTTGGCCACTCATCTAGTTTTGAATGTAGGCATTTAGAACATCTTTTTCTTCCTAGAATCTGATCAGTGGTCAGCCTGATTTGTGGACCAGACGCATACAAGACGAGGCTTGCCTCCAAGAGACACATCTCACATGCCACAATGGTTCATGCAGGGTGAGCCCCTTTGGCCCCTGAGCGGTACTCATTTACTGGAAAGAGATCAGAAGTTTTGTAATTAATATAGATCTTAACAACGTACCCTGAACAATTGACCATTTTCCATTTGCACAAGTACCAGGAAAGGAGTTGATGAGTCCAGCAGGAATTCCGTAACAGCCATCAGAGTACACTCCCATGGAAACCCATGTGGCCTGTAGAATGGGTAAACGATTATAGGAAAAGATTATTACAGTTAGTTCAGGTCAAGCAAGAAGGATGATTGAACAAAACCAAATAGTGTCTACAAAAGTTAACCTTTGGTGTGCCAAGAACCCAATCATGAATATGATCGCAAGCAGCACTTGCTGCAGACAATGCACTCGACGGCTTGCTTGCTTTGATGATGGCTGCACTCCGTTGCTGTATCGTGATGATGAACTCTCCACTGACCTTGTACAGTTGGGAGAGTTTCAGTTGAACTCAAAATGATAATTGCTCACCAATATGAATTTCAGTTGCAACAAGCAGTATGGATTTAACTACTTTTTGACCTCTTGTTTCACATAAGGAACCAACAATGGATCTGTTTTGAGATTCTGATTCATTATATTTCTGGCTTTTTGAGTTGCAATTTTGATGGGACAAGCCATACCCGTGTAACCCGAGTCAACCTGACTGAATATGGGTAGGGATCGGTTTAGGTCTCTGGTCCTCAAATTCAAATTAAAAATAAGAACTACTTAATTACTTGTACGAGTCTAGAACCAACCCAAACTACCCAAATTTGAGTCAACTTTAGGTTGAGATTAATGTTTGGGTTTCATTTGCGTTTGAGTTTGTTTTAGTTTAAATTCGCTTGCATGCTATTCGGGTAAAAATTTGATAGGGGCAATAGACAACATGGTTCATGTAAGTTTCTTTTCTTTCTTTTCCTTTTTTAGTTTTTTCTACATTGAGCCACTTGTCAAGAGTGATATTTTTTCTTGAGGATCGATTATTGGACACATATGTGTGAGTTAACCATGAGTGAGGTGGTCTTAATCATGCAAATTGCTCCCATATGCTGATTCGTTTGTTACAGAATAAAGTAAAAGAAGAAAAGTAGAAGTAAAAAATAAAAAATATTGTTCCCTCTAAACACATCAAGGTGTGTAACTGCATAGCATTTTCTTCTGTAGTAAATTTTGTTGTGGACCCTTATAAATGCATGACAATTTTGACAGAGGGGGAGATAATAAGATCTGGCCATCTATCAAGTTGAAAAATAAAAGAAACAACTTTTGTTGTCTCGACTGTGATGAAAGCTGATGGATGATCATAGGCAGGCCAGGCCATGTTGAGAGTATGTAAAGAAAGTTCATACGAACTTGGGTCTTCACTTAATTAACTATTCACACGATATCAATCCTGGCCCGGTGTAATTTGTTACCGATAGAGGTCTGTAAATGTAATCGCTTCAATCGGCTGAGATGTAAAAGTCAGGTGTACGTAACCATATTCCACTTGTAATCTGTGAACGTGTGTGTACAATGAAAACCAACGAGGCAAAGGGTTTTTCCTTCCGGACTTACGCCTGCCTGTCTATCCTGGCTTACTCTCCTTTTGGATGAGATATGCATAGAATCAAATGTTTGATGGAAATTTCATATATTGCGAAGTTGTGACATGTTTTCTTTGGACGTTTGGAATACACTGATCGAATAGTAAGATGCCCAAAAAATCGGCCCCGTGAAATTTTCACTTTTGGCTTTTAGAATCTCTTAAGAAAGATTGAGTTAAAAAAGAGTGAGACTCGGCGAGGGGCTTACCTATTAATTAAAAACAGAATCATTCAAAATAACCTCCCTCCATGCATATGAGGGCATCTCAAATTTGACTTCAATTAGAATTCCTCTCATGGTTGGAACATTACCCTCCAAATTAGATGGCTATTCCAAGGGTAGAAAAGACTATATATGATAGAAATTTTAAGGATACCGCATATAATAGAGCAAGCAACTGCCTCTTACATCACTTGTAAGAGATGTTAGTTTTTACCTAGTTGCCTAATCTTTGAACTTGTAATTTTACTCATCAAAGGGTTATCCTAATTCATCAGAGGTCTTCTTCATTCACTTTAGCGGGATTTACTTCCCAGAGGGCTAGGGTCTCAACCCCACTAAGTTGGATGCCAAAAAAGATTTAAAAAATAAAAAAAAATTAGAGTGCTACTCTAAATTGTTCGGATTTCAATAATTAGGCACTACCATAGAGTTCTACTCCTTTAACTTCGGATTTCTCTGCTTAACATATGTTATTTCTTTTGGTATATGGGTATTCTTATAGTTACCCCTAATATTACAAATGTAGATTAATCATGTTTCCTATCAAAAAGTTGGTTATTCTCTAATGTAAGTGAGAGAAGTTTAAACCAATAATGGGTCCCACCCATTCAAAATCATAGCTACTAAAAATGAATGACTTCCTTTTATATGGAAGTTGCCAAATTTTACTATTTGGGGTTGATTTTATAGTAAGATTGATGATGTTCATATCAAATCAGTTACTTCCTGTTTTCATTTTTACGGTATTTCTTCCAGTATGTGTAGGCTCTTTTCTCACATGGTGGACTTTTTTCCGGGTGTACTAGGCTCCCTCTTGGGTCCCAACCCCTTTGGCTGGGTTACCAAAATTCAATTCCTTCTTGTGTAGTCTAACTATTATATTGTTGTATTGAATATCCGGTGCATTCTGTTTCTTATATTGTGATATCGAATATTTCACCTTGAGATTGATGATCTTAGTAGGGCCCAATTTGTATACATGAATGAGGCTTTTACACCCTTATAATTCAATCCCCCCCACCCAAAAAAAAAAAAACCCATTGCATTCCTTGCCCAACTACGAACCCAATTGCAATGGGCCCAAGCTAGTTACAGCTCATCTTCCATCGGTTAGTTAAAATTAATGAAGTTAGGTACCCCCACAAACCCCAACTGTGCCCAGGGATGTAAATGGATCCCCAATTCTCCGATATGTCTGAATGTTTCTATCAGGTTGGTTTTAAGATTTCCAACTCAATCCAATCAAAATAAAATAAAATGGTTCTTGAAGGCTACAACAGAACTCAACAGGGCCAAGATTCTCAAGTATTAAAAATTCTAAATTTATAATAAAGATTGTGCGAGGTTGGAGGGGCTTATTGATCAAATGGTTTATAGTTGGTGCATGAATGTCATTCTTTTCACCAAATTATTGGAACATTTCTTTTGTTCTTTTATTGAGCTGAGCCCATCAGTGTAGATATCCAGGAAACAGAACGCACTCCCTCAATCAAGGCATGAGTGGGCAAGAGACTTCTCCTCAAGGAGCTCATTTGCTGTAGCATCCATCTTTGCTCTTGAAAACTCATCGATCTTGAGATCTGCCATTAAAATTACATAACCAAAACACAGAGAGGATTAGTCAATATATATATATATATATGGCAGCCAAAAAATGAAGAACTTAATCTGAAATTTCAAACCACAAAGTTGTAACTATAATCAATAAAATGCTTGGCACCAATCAAACCATGTAAGGTGAAGCTTCAAATTTATTGCCTCAGGCTGTTGTTTGGCTTCCTGCCATTTGCAGGCAGAGAAAATTTTATACTGACTTTTGGGGATCTTAGGTAGAGATGCAAAGAAGAGTCGCCTATCTCTAGGGGACTCACATTTAAGCAAATACCAAATCCCAACTATTCACAATCAGGTTGGCCACTCATCTAGTTTTGAATGTAAGCATGTAGAACATATTTTTCTTTCTAGACTCTGATCTGTGGTCAGCCTGATTTGTGGACAAGACACACAAGATGAGGCTTGCCTCCTAGAAACACATCTCACATGCCACAATGGTTCATCCAGGGTGAGCCCCTTTGGCCCCTGACCTGAACTCATTTACTGGAAAGAGATCTGCATTTTGTAATCAATATAGATACTGACAACATACCCTGAACGATTGACCATTTTCCATTTGCACAAGTAACAGGAAAGGAGTAGATGAGTCCAGCAGGAATTCCATAAGAACCATCAGAGTACACTCCCATGGAAACCCATGTGCCCTGGAGAACGGGTAAATGATTAAAGGAAAAGATTATTACAGTTGCTTCAACTAAAACAAGAGGGATGATTGAGCAAAACCAGATAGCGTCTACAAAAGTAAAACCTTTGGTGTGCCAAGAACCCAATCATAAATATGATCGCAAGCTGCACTTGCTGCAGACAATGCACTCGACAGCTTCCGTGCTTTGATGATGGCTGCACCCCGTTGCTGTACCGTGATGATGAACTCTCCGTTTAACCTTGTACAGTTGAGAGAGTTTCAGTTGAACACAATCATTAACTCAAAATGGTAATAGATCACCAATATGAATTTCAATATCTACAAACAGTACGGATTAACTACTTTTGACCTCTTGTTTCAAGTTAGGAACCAACAGTAGATCTGTTTTGAGATTCTGATTCATATTATCCAATCATATTATAACCAATAGATCTGTTTAAAAGATTTAGACATTCACAACTCCTTTTTGCAGTCATAGTGGCACGAATAAGCAACTGCCATTAATTATTTATTATGATTTCGTGAGAAAGAGAAACTAAGATTAACAAAATTCTACCATTGATCATCAGCAACAAGCTCTCTGACTGGCTTCTTCCCTTTAGTAGAGGTGGTCACGGTTGCATGATTGACATCAGGATATTGAGTTGAAGAGTGGTTTCCCCATATGATGACATTCTTCACGTTACTCACCTCGACATTTAACCTCTCAGAAATTAGACCCAGAGCTCTGTTGTGATCAAGGCGCGTAAGGCATGTGATGTTCTTCTCAGGAATTGAAGGGGCAAATTCTTTCAGAACTACTGCATTGGTGTTTGCTGGGTTTGCAACAACAAGAACCTGTCGAGGTAAAATAGATAGTACTAAATAAAACAAGCACAGCAGATTTGTCATAACGGGGTAGGGGGAGATCATATACAGCTTCAGTGCTATAAATTTGTGATATGGGTCAGCAGAAGTGGATGGAGCCATTTCCCGAAATACTATTTTTTTATTACTTATTTAAAACATTAAGGCCGTTTCAAACTTATTTCCAAAATTATTATAAGACTCCGTTAAAAACAGAATCTTCATAGAAAACGCTATTGCAAATAGCGTCTTCAGTGAAGATGCCATTAAAAATGGCGTCTTTGTTATTTAATTTTCGAAAAAAATTAAAAATAAAATAAAAAATTACAAAGACGAAGACTCCATTGCGAATGAAGTGAAGACTCTATTCCCAATAGAGTCTTCGTCTTTGATTTTTTGGAAATAAAATAGAAAAAGTATATTTTAAAAAAGGAATAAATATTGAAAAATTTTTTTTAAAAAAAGTAGAAGACGGGCAGTTTTACGTTGAAAACTCCATTGCTAATGGAGTCTTCTATTGACCTTTATCCTACAGGTCACGTACTTACGAGTAAGTTAAATAGTAGGTGGTGCCAATGAAGACTCTGTTGTGAATTGAGTCTTCTTAGGAACTAAGTCTCACTCACTTTTATTTCTTTATATATACGATATTGATAGCAAAAGTATTAAAATTAAGGCAATTACCAAAATTATTGGACAACATAACAACAAAATAAGAAATCAATTATGGAACTTTAACAAATTTTCATTAGATTTTGGTGACCCAATTACGATTCTACCTAATCAATAATTAAATCCATAAAATATATTGAGCCATTTTAATTGATCGGATTCCTTTAAAAGTCTATCCAAATCAAATCTACAGGGTGTTTAACTTATTAGATTTCATAAATCACCAAAATATGAATATTGCATGACCATAAGATTAATGATCAAAGGTTAATTTTAATAAAGGACGACCAATCTATGTGATTGATCTGGTTAAACAAGTAAGATAAAATATTAAAAAAAAATAGAAACATATATCACATATATTAATAGCATATTAGCCAATTAGCTGGAACATATTACAAATGGATTCCATAAATTCAATGAAAATTGTTTTCAAAGATGTATGTCACTAAGGCAAAAACTGGTTAGAAACTCCCACCCTCTTATAAACTAAAAATTAAGCTTTGAGATTTTATTTTGGTTTGAGAAAAATGTCCGTGGTAGTTATTGGTAGTTATTAGTTTTTAGTATTTAGTTCTCAAACCAAAATAAAGTCCTAAAGCTTAATTTTTAGTTTATAAGAGGGTGAGAGTTTTTAACTAGTTTGTACCTCAGTGACATACATCTTTGAAAACAATTTTCATTGAATTTATGGAATCTATTTGTAATATATTCCAGCTAATTGGCTAATATGCTATTAATATATGTGATATATGTTTCTATTTTTTTTTCATATTTTATCTTACTTGTTTAACCAGATCAATCACATAGATTGGTCGTCCTTTATACAAAATAACCTTTGATCATTAATCTTATGGTCATGCAATATTCATATTTTGGTGATCTATGAAATCTAATAAGTCAAACACCCTGTAGATTTGATTTGGATAGACTTTTAAAGGAATCCGATTAATTAAAACGGCTCAGCATATTTTATTGATTTAATTATTGATTAGGTAGAATCGTAATTGGGTCACCAAAATCTAATGAAGATTTGTTAAAGTTCCATATTTGATTTCCCATTTTGTTGTTTTGTTGTCCAATAATTTTGGTAATTGCCTTAATTTTAATACTTTTGCTATCAATACCGTATATATAAAGAAATAAAAGTGAGTGAGACTTAGTTCCTAAGAAGACTCCATTTTCAATGGAGTCATCATTGGTGCCACCTACTATTCAACTTACTCGCAAGCACGTGACCTATAGGATAAAGGTCAATAGAAGACTCCATTTCTAATAGAGTTTTTAAGTTGAAGACTCCATTAGCAATGGAGTCTTCAACGTAAAACTACCCGTCTTCTACTTTTTTTAAAAATTTTTTTTCAATATTTATTGCTTTTTTAAAATATATTTTTTCTATTTTATTTCCAGAAAATCAAAGACAAAGACTCCATTAGCAATGGAGTCTTCACTGAAGGCTCCATTCGCAATGGAGTCTTCGTCTTTGTAATTTCTGATTTTATTTCTAATTTTTTTTTCAAAAATTAAATAACAAAGACGCCATTTCTGATGGCATCTTCACTGAAGATGCTATTTGCAATAGTGTTTTCTCTGAAGACTCGTTCTAACAGAGTCTTATAGTAGTTTTGGAAATAAGTTTAAAACGGCCTTAGTTTTTTAAATAAGTAATAAAAAAAATATTATTTCGGAAAATGGCTTGAGGTGGATGGGCTTACTTCTCCCCGAGGGATGCAGAGTATATTCATCACTATGTTAAAAGCGATCTTTCTTTTTGGATGTTTGAACCCTATGATGAATGTGAGATGACCCCCATCAATAAGATGGTGGCAACTCACCGTTGAATATTATTTTGATAAGAATGGTATTCGGGCTAGTCAAAATCCATAAGATAAGGTCTGATTGTCTGATCCAATAGTTGACATTGATGAAAAGTGGTCCCTACTTTTTTGCCTGTATGACTAACAATTCTATAACCTACATATATTCAGGTCTGACCTGGTGGACAGGCCTCTTGTGAGCCCACATGGGACCATCACCATGTTGGGAAAAGAGAAAGAACAAGAAGAACACACAATCCACACAATAGACACCAGATTTACGTGGTTCACCCGATGTGGGCTACGTCCACGGAGATTCAAACCTGTTCCACTATTGTTAGAGATCACCCATAAGAAGAATAATCCTCTTCTTGTGATTAAAAGAGTACACCACTCTCCTAGAGTTCTTCTCTGCAGAAAACAACTCTTTTTTTCTCACACCACTCAGAATAAAACAGAAGCCCTAATTTATAATAACCCTGAGCAGTAACAACCGTTGGATCTGCCCTTATAACAAAGGGTCCAGATTAAACCAACATATTACATAATTACCCCAGATTAGGCTTTACCAACCCATCAATCTCCCACTTGAAGATTGATCACACTGAATGGCAATGACAATAATAGAACACAGTTTCAAATCTCAACACCTTGTCTTTAAACAAGAAGTCCAACTGAAGCTGAGCACAGCTTTAGTTTCTCTATGTTCACCACCTTTATAAGCATATCTGTTGGATTTTGACTTGTGAGAATCTTATCCAATTTCAACACATTTTCTTTTAGAAGCCACCGTATGAAGTGATATCTTATCCGAATGTGTTTGGTTCTTGGATGAAAGGCTGAATTCTTCGCAAGATGAATGGCACTCTAACTATCACTGTACAGCTTGCTGTCCTCCTGCTTCTTGACCAACTCTTCCATTAACTCCTGTAACCAAATCATTTCTTTGCTATCTTTTGTAGCAGCAACATACTCTGCTTCTGTAGTCGAAAGTGCAACAACATCCTGTAATTGTGATTTCCAACTGATTGCTGCACTGCCCAAGGTGAAGACATATCCAGTAGTACTTTTACTTCTATCAAGATCTCTTGCCAAGTCTGAATCAACATAACCTCCAGTTTGATTTTTAGTCCTCTAAAACACAATGCTGCATTAATAGTACCTCTCAGATATCTGAGAATCCACTTAACTACTTCCCAATGTGTTTTCCCAAGGTTACCCATGAATCTGCTTACAACTCTCACTGCGTGAGCAATATCAGGTCTTGTGCTAACCATAGCATACATCAAACTGCCAACAGCTGAAGCATACGGGATCTTTGACATGTCATCTTTCTCTTGTTCTGTCTTAGGAGATAACTCTTTTGAGAGTTTGAAATGGCTTGCTAGTGGAGTGCTAATTGGCTTAGCACCTTGCATGTTGAATCTGTGTAGGACCTTTTCAACATATTCTGCTTGAGACAACTTCAGTGTACGTTTTGTTCTATCTCTAGTGATTCTCATGCCGAGAATTTGATTCGCAGCACCCAAATCCTTCATTTTAAACTCCTTTGACAACTGTTTCTTTAGATTATTTATTTCTTGCATGTTCGATCCTGCAACAAGCATGTCATCTACATACAAAAGAAGAATGGTATAACAGTTATCGAAGTTTTTGTAATAACAACAATGGTCCGCATGACATCGTTTATAACCTGTGTTGCACATAAACCTGTCAAATTTGATATACCATTGTCTTGGGGCCTACTTCAAGCCATATAAACTCTTTTTGAGTTTACACACCATGTCCTCCTTTCCTGAGACAGCATATCCTTGTGGCTGATACATGTAGATATCCTCTTCCAAGTCACCATGGATAAATACAGTTTTAACATCTAATTGTTCAAGATGTAAATCTTCTACTGCCATAATGCTCAAAACACTTCTGATTGTGTTTAACTTAACCACATGAGAAAACAGTTCAGAATAATCAATACCTTTCTTCTGTTGGAAGCCATTTGCAACTAATCTGGCCTTGTATCTCTTACTACCGTCATGTTTATCCTTCAACCTGTATACCAACTTGTTATGCAATGCTTTCTTTCCCTTAGGTAATTGAACTAAGTTCCATGTCTGATTTGACAATAATGATTGCATCTTATCTTCCATGGCTTGCTTCCACTTAGCTCGAGTATCAACCTGCATTACCTCTTCATAACATTCTGGCTCACCACCATCAGTTAACAACAAGTAATACATTGAAGGTGAATAATGCTGTGTAGGCTTAGGAATCCTATATGACTTTCTTACTGGTGTAGATGTATGAGGATCTACCTGTGGGTTTACATTTTTATGTGCTTTGGGTGCATTATTTTCAGGAATGTCCTCTACATTTAGGTACTCTGTGTTGTCCTTTTGCACGTTATCTTTATCCTTACTAAAGACTTTCTCATTAAGTATAACATTTCTACTTCTGATAATTTTTTTATTTTCTTCATCCCAGAAGCGATAACCGAATTCATCAGAACTATATCCAATGAAAGTGCATTTCCTGGATTTAGGATCTAACTTGTCCCATTTCTCAGCATCAACATGAATATAAGAAATACAATCAAATACTTTTAAGTGTGAAAGATTTACCTATTTTCCACTCCAAACTTCCTCTAGCAATCCACCATCCAAAGGTACTGAAAGCCTACGATTGATCAAGTATGCAGCAGTGCTCACTGCTTTTACCCAAAACTACCTAGGCAATCCAGCATGCAGCCTCATGCTTCTAGCACGCTCTACAATGGTCCTGTTCATACGCTCTACCACACCATTTTGCTATGGTGTATTAGGAATGGTCTTTTCTCGCTTTATCCCATTTGTGGAGCAATACTTCTCAAATTCTTTGTTGCAGTACTCTCCCCCATTATCAGACCTCAGGCATTTCAATTTCAGATCTGTTTTATTTTCAACCAAAGCTCTCCATTTTTTGAAAATACCAAACACATCAGACTTGTGTTTCATAAAATAAACCCATAGTTTTCTGGTAACATCATCAATGAATGTAACAAAGTAAGAAGATCCACCAAGAGAAGGTACCTGTGTTGGTCCCCACACATCTGTGTGAACTAGTTCCAACCTTTCTGATTTTGATTGCCTCCCTACTTTAGAGAAAGTGACTTTCTTTTGCTTTCCGAAAACATAGTCTTCACAGAACTCTAAGTCCAAAGACTTGAAATCTTGTAGCTTACCTTTTGAGTGAAGGATTTTCATCCCTTTCTCACTCATGTATCTAAGTCTACAATGCCATGTGTTTGAGTCTGTGCCTTTATCTGCAATTGCAATGCAATTAGTATTGCTATTAGATAAGTAAAGAGTACCTTCTTTCTTACCGCGAGCAACAACTATACTCCCTTTTGTCACCTTCCATGAGTCACCTCCGAAGGTTGTGACATAACCAGAGCTTGTAAGCTGACCAACAGATATGAGGTTTCTTCTAAGGCTCGGTACATGCCTAACATCATTCAATTGCCATGTACCTCCATTTGGCAATTTGATCTGAACATCTCATTTGCCAATTATATCACAAGGTCCATCATCACCAAGATAAACTTTTCCAAAGTCACCTTTTATATAATTTTGGAGATATTCTTTGTGTGCTGTGGCATGAAAGGACACACCAGAATCTATAACCCAAGATTCAGATTTATAATCAAAGGAAAGAATTAAGGCATCATGAACAGTATTACCTGCAACATTTGCGAAAGCATCACTATCATTATCATTGTTACCGTTCCTTTGATTATTTTTCTTTGGTGGGGCTCTACAATCGTTTTTTACGTGTCCCTTTTTGCATTAGTTCCATCATGTAATCTTGCCTTTCGACGATCTTGACTTGCTTCTCGATTTTGATCTTCCACGACTCTGACCTCTTTCAGTTTTCCTTCCTCTGTTTTCCACATTCAATGCACTTCTTGATGATTCACCTGAGGATTTCCTGCGAAGTTCTTCATCGATGATAGCACTCACAACATCATCAAACTTCAGTTTATTTGATCCCGATGAATTATTCAGTGAAGTAACCATACCACTCCAACTGTCTGGTAAAGAAGATAACAATAATAGTGCCCAAATCTCATCATCAAAATGTACTTTTACAGATGACAATTGGCTCATGACTGTGTTGAACTCATTTATGTGTTCAGTGACAATCCCACCTTCAGCCATCTTCATGTTAAACAATCTTTTCATTAAATGTACTTTGTTTGAAGCAGATGGTTTTTCGTAGATTCGTGAAAGGGCAACCATAACATCTTCAGTGGTTTGCTCTTTGGAAATATTGAAGGCAACAGATTTTGTTAAAGAGTCTGATCGTACCTAGAGCTTTTCTGTCAAGCACCTCCTATTCTGGATCTGATATAGTTGCAGGCTTATTTTTTTTTCCTCCAAGTGGCAAGTAGAAATTTTTCTGGTAAAGAAGATCCTCTATCTGCATCTTCCAGAATATGAAATTCTAGCCATTGAATTTCTCAATTGTTTGCTTTGTGTCGTCCGTCATTGCTTCCGCTCAAACCAAGCTCTATTTGCTTGATAATTTTTCTGTCAGTCAAACAGTCAATCTGCTCCTTCTATCTCGTAGATCTCGTCGCAACGAGTGCACAAAAAAAACGGAGCTCAATTTAGAGTCCGGATGACCTTAAAACTTGCAAAACAATTCTGGCGGTCGAATCTGGTCAAACCTGCCTGTTGACCGGTGCTGACGTCACTGAGACGTCACTGCTGCAGTCTATTGGGCTTTTGGAGCAGACCCGGGTTGGGTTTACTTGACCCAGAACTGAACTGCACTGTCTGCTGGGCTTTGATGCAGTCGGGTCGGGTCGAACCTAATTGGACCCTACCTAGAAACGACTGGTTGGGCTTCTTTGCAATCGGGTTGGGTCAAACCTGACCTGACCTAACCCGAACCCATTGTTGCTCTCTGGGCTGGACCGTCTACTAACGGGTTGAGTCGAACCTGACCTGACCCGGCCTGAACTTATTGTTTGTTGTTGGGCTGTGCTGTAATCGGGTCGGGTCGCATTTAACTTGACCCGGCTTGGAACCTGCTGTGCTCGCTGGGTTGTGCTGCAATCGGGTTGGGACGAACCTGACTTGACCCGGCCCGAAATCCCCTTCTTCTTCTTCTTTCATGCATGCTATGGTTCTGCAACAGGGGAATGGTCCGGGCTCTTCGTCCTCAGCGACGACAGCGGTGGACGGCGCCCTCTCCGGCGACCCTTCACGGCGGTAGAGAACCGCGATCGATGACTGGAGGCGGTGGCGGCAGTGGCTGCATTCAGCAGCGGCGCAATGGGCGAGCAATGTCTTCTGCGTGTGGCTTCTCCTGCGATCCAAGCGGGGTAGTAGCGGCAACGTTTGCCGACGAGAATAGTGGCTGCAGGTGGGACGGTGGCGGTAACGGAGCAACAGCAGCGACAACGAAGCCCACTTTTTGCCGGTCTTCTTCTCCAGCGAGGGTAGATCCGGTCTTCATGCAGCCATTCCCGATTTCTGCAACAGAAATCGATTCTCGGGTTGCAGTGATCCTATGTCACGAGAACAGTGATCCGAAACCCACCCTGACCGATTTGTGTCTTCCCTCACAGATCCGATGATACTCTCGAGATTTGATCCCACAAATCTCCACGATCTTAACAGGCCTCGCTCTGATACCAATTGTTGGGAAAATAGAAAGAACAAGAAGAACACACAATCCACACAATAGACACCAGATTTACGTGGTTCACCCGATGTAGGCTATGTCCACGGAGATTCAAACATATTCCACTATTATTAGAGATCACTCACAAGAAGAACAATTCTCTTCTTGTGATTACAAGAGTACACCACTCTCCTAGGGTTCTTTTCTGCAGAAAACAACTCTCTCTTTCTCATACCACTCAGAATAAAACAGAAGCCCTAATTTATAATAACCCTGAGCAGTAACAACCGTCGGATCTGCCTTTATAACAAAGGGTCCAAATTAAACCGACATATTACATAATTACCCCAGATTAGGCTTCACCAACCCATCACACCATTCATTAGGCCGTTGGAAAGGAAGGATCCATGATGGATTAGGAATGGAGCAAAAATCACCCTAGTTGGACAATCATCGACATCAATTTACATGTCCAGAAGATCAATAATTTTAATTTAGGATGATTTAAGCCATTGGCAATATAACTCCAACCAGAGTGAACTTAGATTGACCCTGCATGAGATAAAGAAGGGTAGATTTCTGGCATCTCCTATATAGCTCCAATAAAAAGATCACACATCTAACCAAGTCTAACTATGCATGCATACAAAGAATCTTTAATATAGTAAATTGAGATTCATTATGGTAAATCCATGACTGACATGCACCCAATCACTCTAATCACAGTGACCTGCACTACTAAGTGGAATCATCCTAATCGGACTCTGAAGTAGACAGCTAACCTTCCAGTGAGTAGATTTTGTCCGATCACTAATCCATGATGGGAACCTTCTCTATTATATTGAAATAGAGAAACAATGACATTTTTCAAGGAGAGATTATATAAAACTGAAAATGATGTAAAATGCTTAAAACGACAATCATAGCCAAATGCCAAACTTAAAGAAATGCTCATGTTACCTTGCAGTCTTTAGCTGCATTCTGTTCCAATGCCGATGCTTGAGCCTTGTAAATGGATACATTTTTAGACATCACATCCTTCCTTTCCATTCCCTCCTTCCTGGGAAATCCACCAACCATAACTGCTATATTCACACCAGTACAAGCTTCAACAACATCTGTGGTGGCGACAATACCTATTGAACCATATATTCATTAGACACAAAAAGGCATATGATTAAGGACAAATAAAAGATAAGTGAGTTGTGACTGAATGGAAAGACACAGAAGGGAATTTTACCATAGATCAATCCTTGAGAGGTACACAGACAGCATACCTTTGAGGAGAGGAAATGCAGCATCAATCAACTCCATTTTCACCCCATTCAAGGCTTCTGTAGCAGGAGGAATATCAAGCATGTGCAAAATCACAGGCTGATCAGGACCAAACATTGCCCCTCTGGCAATCATTGGGACAAGAGCATAGCCTATTTGGCCTGTAGAACAAATGGGTATCAGCTAATGAGCAGTGTAAGCCTTGGATTTAGTGAAAAAGCATTGAGCAATATAAAAACACAATTATGGAGATCTCTAATAACACAAAATCATTTGATTTTACTTGTGCTCCAATAAACACAAAATGGAAAACCTTGTCCATATCAAATATACTTCAACCTAACACCCAAAAAAAAAAAAAATGGCGCCCGCAGATTCCATTGGGGGATGTTTCCATCAGTCTCAGTACTCAGTAGAAGTTTATGATGGATAAAAGATAATCTATTAACAACCCCACACCCCAAGGATTCAGGAAACACAGTTCTTTATGGAAAATTAAAATCCAATCTTTGCAAAAGATAGGAATTTTCACATGCCTGCTGCACCAGTCACCAAGACCCTAACAGGTTGCTTTTTAACAGCAGCAGAACTCATTAAATATCCAAACAGCCTATGGAAAATCCAATGTGAGGTGATGATGACCAGAATTCTCCACAGCATTCCAACGTATGCCATTGCCGTCATATGTGAAATCACAATCGATTCTCTTCACGATCAACAACAACAACAACATTCCCAAAATGCACATACTTCAAACTCAGGCAAACGGCTTAACTTAGACATGACCCAAGAATCTAAAAAGGAAGAATGCCTTTCTTCCTTGTTGAGAAAACAAGAAATCAAGCATCTTCTTCGCGTAAAACGAAAAAAACAAGCATCGTATCAAAACAGAGAGAGAGAGAGAGAGAGAGAGAGAGAGAGAGAGAGAGAGAGAGAGAGAGAGAGATTACCAGCAGCGCCTGTGACGAGAATCTTAACTGCATCTTTCGCCATTGATGAAGATGTTGACGATTGAGTGGTCGATGGGAAATGAGAGATGAGTGTCTTCGTCTTATAGTGTAATTGCAGAGGACGAGAAGAAGAGAGAGATTGAAGATATCGATGAGGAGGAGTGCGACGTGAACTGACAGCAGAAATTTTAGCGCCAAAGAGAGAGATTTACGTAGTGACAATTTATGATGAGGTCCACTAATGAATTTCATGACGAGAGCAGAGGCGGTGAAAAGATTTAGATAGGACTACCTTCAATATAAAGTTTTAACTTCAATCACATGTTCTTAGTCCCTTCAGCTTTAGCCCATAAATTCTCTTTATTTGAATTATTGCATAGTCGATTTATGGTCTAGTAAATTCGAATTTAATCAAAATTTGAAGCGTGTAACTATCAGGGAATCCAATATATTGCAAGATTTGGATTTAATGATAGATGAACTCATTTAGACTTTCCACAAAAAAGTAGTAAAATCATAGGGTTATTTCCCTTATGTATATATATAGTTTGTTAACTGTCTGTGGGGCTCACCTTATCAAGGCTGACCATTATGATCACCTTTTTTTATATTAATTAAGAGAGTCGGGATTTTTGCTTGAGGGTTGGATATAAATGGGTAGTTGGATTTTGTGGCTAAATTTAAAATTTTTATGTGAATTTTGAGGGAATATTTCGAAGTATTATCTGAACTTGGAGGTGGATCTATGATTTTCATGTGGGTTTTGGAGGTGAAACTACCATTGTAATCTTATATATTCCTGGCTTTCTGAGTTGCAACTTTGATGGGACAAACCAAATTCATGTGACCTGAGTCAACCCGACTGAATATGGGTATTGATCAGGTTTAGGTCTTTCGTCCTCAAATCAAAATGAAAGAAGAACTACTTAACTTATATGAGTCTTGAACCGACCCAAACTGCCCAAATTTGAGTCCATCTTAGGTTTAGAATGTTTGGGTTTTAGTTGGATTTGAGTTGGTTATAGTTTAAATTCACTTGCATGCTATTTGGGTTAAAATTTGATAGGGACAATAGACAACATGGCTCATGCAAGTTTCTTTTCCTTCTTTTCCTTTTTTCCTTTTTTCTACATTGAGCCACTAGTCAAGAGTGATATTTTCTGTTGAGGATCGATCTTTGCATATATGTGTTTGAGTTAACCAGAATGAGTTGGTCTTACACATGCAAATTGCTCCTGTATGTAAAAGAAGGAAGAAGAAAAGTAAAAAATAAAAAATATTGCTTCCTATAAAAACTTTAAGGTGGGTGTTACTGCATGGCATTTTCTTTCGTAGTAAATTTCATTGTGGACCATCATGAATGCATGACAATCTTGACATAGGAGATAATAAGATCTGTTTATCTCTCAAGTTTGGAAAAAAAAACTTCATTAATTAACTATTAAAAAAAAACTTTTGTTGTCTTGACTGTGATGAAAGCTGATAGATGATTATAGGTAGGCCAAGCCAGGTTGAAAGTATGTCAGGAAAGTTGATACCAACTTGGGTTTTCACTTAATTAACTATTCACACGGTTTGTGGCTAGTAGGCAAATTCTTGATGAAGTTTTAGTTGCTAATGTGCTTATTGATTCCAGAAAAAGATTTAAAGTTGAGGTGGTGGTTATCTTCAAGGTTAATTTGGAGAAAGCTTATGATCATCTGGAGTGGAACTTAAACTTTGTAGATTATATGTTAAGTATTTTTGGTTTTAGAAGAACCTGGCATGAGTGGATCTGTGCATGTATTTCTACTGCTTCTATGAGGACATTTTGAGTGTTGTAAATTCATTGGGTTATAGGCAAAACACAGAATCAAGCTTTCTTGTATATTTTATAGAATGGAATATATGACGTGAAGATGATTCAGAAAATCTCAAGAAATTCAAATTCCTTGAAGTGCGCTCGAGCGCATGTTGTCAGCCGCCCAAGCGCATGTTCAATTTTAAGACAGAATCTCCGACGCTCAAGCCGCTCTCTTATGTGCTCAAGCCAAATAGAGGAGGGAGAAATAATAGTAAGTTATTTTTATTCGCTCGAGCACGTAATGCAGTTTCTGTTTCCAAACTTAGACAGATCTCCCTAATTGTGTTCAATTCTTCCAAACTCTAATAGAATTTTAGCCCTAACAAAAGCCAAGAATTGGAGCCTTTAAATGCAGTTCTTTTCTTCCTCTAAAGGCTATTCATCTGTAATGCCCCACCCTATATGCATATATGACATTATTCGCTTTGGCCCATGGGCCTCATGGTTTTTGCTTTTAGTGGGCCGCAATCCACCAAAAGGCCTCATATAAGGTAAGAGTGTAAGTTTTATATATAAACCCATTTACTTTTTTTTTATAATCAATGTGGGACTTGAGGATGTCACAATCCTCCCCCCCTTAGTCTTCACATCCCTGTACAATAGCATGTCAGTCCCTACAACTTGCCAGCCCTTTTGGAACGCCCAATTGCACCAGACTATGGCCCACCTAATGGAAACTCGCTTACTTACACCAGACCACGACAGGAACCCACACTCGAACCAATCGAGAGTTGGCTTTGATACCATTTGTAATGCCCCACCTTATATGTATACATGATATTGTGCGCTTTAGCCCATGGGCCTTACAGTTTTTGCTTTTAGTGAGCCTCAACCCATTAAAAGGCCTCATGCAAGGTAAGGGTGCAAGCTCTACAAATAAGCCCAGTTACTTACTTTCCTCTCCATAGTCGATATGAGACTTAAGGACGTCACATAATCTTTTTTAAGAAAAACCTAAAATCCCTTGGAGATCTATGCTATCTTTTAAGAGCAACTTGAAGAGGTATTGAAGTGTTGAAGTTCCTGCTCTAGATACTCTTATCTATTCTCTCTCTCAAAGTAGATTCAACTTGAAGAGGCTTTTAAGTTGGTTGTTTCAAGTACGGTGAAGGTGAACGATGAGGTGTTAGCAAGATTTTTGCAGTCTTTTGGTTGAGTTGCAATTTGGGGTCGGGGGGGGGGGGGGGGGGGGTGGGGTGTGGCGGTGATCTGTAAGTATATCTTATAGTTTTTAATTTATATAGTGCTTGTTACTCCTTGTCAAGGTGACCCGTTATTTTTATCGAGTAGGATTTTCCACGTAAAAATCGCGTCTCTTAGCTCTTTGAGTGGTTTTTTTATCAGTTTAGTTTAATTAATATATTTTACTGGAATTCATATTAGAATTTGAGATTGGGACCTTAATATGAAACTAGGGTTTCATAATCTTCAATTGGCATCAAAGAGGGTCACACTAAGTTATTGTGTGAATTAATCATTCAGATTCCTAACATGGAATTTGGTAAAGAATGCACTTCAACCACCAAGCCTCTAATGCTTGATGGAACAAACTATTCTTATTAGAAGGCTAGGACGGTTATGTTTTTTAGATCCATCGATGATAATGTCTAGAATATCATTGAAGAAGGATATACCCAACCTACTGTTAATGCAAATGGGAAAACCGTTGCAAAACCCAAAGTCTAGTAGACTAAAGAAGAAAAATATGCTTCTGGCTATAACAACAAGGCTCTTAATGGAATTGTTAATGGTGTACCTATTACAGAGTTCAATAGGATCTCTATGTGCACCACTACTAAAGAAGCTTGAGACATTCTACAACTTGTGCATGAGGGCATAGAAAAGGTCAAGAAAACTAAACTCCAACACTTAACTACTGCTTTAGAGACCTTGAGAATGGAAGAGACCAAAACGTTTGATGAATTTTATGCAAAACTAAGTAACATTGTTAAATTAAGTTTTAATTTGCGAGAGTGCATTCTTGAAATCATAGTTGTTAAGAAAATATTATGCTCTTTAATTGAAAGGTTTCATAAGAAAGCAATAGCTATTGAGGAGAATAAAGTTGACACACCCTTTCAGTTAAAGAATTCATAGAGAACCTTCACACCTTTGAGAAAAGATATTCATCAATTAAGAAATCAAAGGGTATTGCCCTCATGTCATCCAAGTTTGTAGATGATGTTCCTGATGATGATTCAGATTGTGATTCCGATGATGCTAATTTTGAAGCTTTATTTGTTAAAAATTTTCAGAAATTTTGGAAAAACAAGAAATCTTCTTTCAAAAAGGATTTTGACAAAAAAAAAACACCTAATAAGTCTATATTTATGCCTAAGTCTGAGAAGAACCCCAGTGAAAGGAGTTCAAAGTCTATGAGTGTCAAAGATATGGCCACACTGCCTCTAAGTGTGCCAATCGAAAAGAAAAAGAAAAATGTAAGGGAAAGGCCTTGAGTATTACATAGGATGTTGACTCAAAATAAAGAGATGGTGAACCTGATACTCTCACTCAAGGTTCTGAGAAATTTATTGCTTTTGTTGCTAACATTTCTAATCTAAAGGACACCTCTGAAAAGGACTCAAAGTCAGGTGAAGATTTAGATTTGAATGATTGTTCAAATGAGGACTTTGATTTAGTAGAAGAGTACAAATTTTGCCAAAGAAATACAAGAAGATGTCTAGCGTAAATGAAAAACCGAAACTCAAGTTGAAGCATGTGGTATCACAGAACTCTTCTCTGTTAGTTGCACTAGAAGGTGCAACTTCTAAGGAAAGCAAGTTGGAAAAATGATGAGGTCTCTTATTTGATAAATTGCTTGATGCAAGTGTCCAAACTCACTTCGCTACAAAGCATGTTGAGAAGATTGAAAAAGAAATGCAAACAGTCAAAGCTGAAATTGTAACTCTCAAAGATAAGAAGGATGGCTTAAACAACAAATTAATGATGGTTCACACAAAGCTAGAATCTACCAAGGACCCAGTAAAATGCATGAATACAAGATCCATGACGTTGGATCAAATATTGGATAGCCGAAAGATAGACTCTTCAAAAATTGGTCTTGGCTATGAGGTAGGGACTTCAAAGATTACAGGTAGATTTGCATTTGTCCAAGGTTCGAGGATATACATTATGACATCCACTCATTCAAACATTGGTTATGTCCACACTGTTAAAACAAGGGATGTGCTAAAGCTCAAATTTATTCTCATCTAACACTTTTGTGGGATTAAAGGACACATCCAACCACATAATAATAAAATATGTTATCAATCAAGATATCAGATGAGGAAGAATTTTTATTTTCCTCCACATGTTAAGACCAAAGCAGTTTGGGTTCATAAGTCTGACATTCGATGCAATGTGGTTTTTTCTGCACTCAGTGTACAATTGTCACAAACGTGGTATTTGGATGGTGGTTGCTCAAGCCATATGATAGGTGATAAATCATTTTTCATCTCTCTTGAAAGCTACGATGGTGGGAGTGTTATATTCGGAGATGGTAGCAAGTCAAAGATCATCGGTCAAGGAATTGTTATCATTCCAAGTATCTCTAAACTTCTTAATGTGTTTCTAGTAGAAGAGCTTAAGATTAATTTACTTAGTATCATCCAATTGTGTGATTCCAATCATGAAGTACATTTTTCCTTAAATGAATGCTCAATTTTTGACAAAAAGAATAAATATGCAGTCATGAAAAAAGGACATCAGACAATTATAATGTTGTTACCACCAACAATAATTTTTCATGTAATTTTGCCAAAGTTGGTGAGACTGATTTGAGGCATCAACTGTTGGGCCACATTAACCATTTATATTTGGAGAGATTGGCAAATCAAGAATTCATTCATGGGCCTCCTAAACTAGAAAATACTTTGAACAATGTGTGTGGTCCATGTCAAATTGGTAAACAAGTTAGGACATCACACAAAAATGTTGATTCACTCACCACATCTAGGCAGTTGGAACTGCTTCATATGGATCTTACGGGTCCTAGACAATTTTAAAGCATCTGGGGCAAGAAATACATTTTTCTCACCGTTAATGACTTTCACGGCTTACGTAGGTAAGAGTTTTAAGAGAAAAATCTAAAACCTTTGAAGTGTTTACTGACTTGTGGACTTTACTCATTGCAAATGAAGGCCGTATGTATGGTGGTGTATCCTGGATTTGTTCTAATCATGTCACTAAGTTTGAAAACTCAGAATTCAATTCATTTTGTACTAAGAATGAAATTAAATATGAGTTCTTTGCACCTAAAACACCACAACAAAATGGAGTGGTTAAGAGGAAAAACCATGTTGTCTATAAATTAGCATGGGTTTTTCTTGATAGCAAGAAGATCCCTCAATGGTTTTGGGTTAAGGCAGTCAATCTTGTAGCACATATCATCAATCATGTGTACCTCAAGCCGGGAACCAAACACACTCTATATGAAATTTAAGCTGGGATAAAACCTACTTTCAATTATTTCAAGACATTTGGCAGCAAGTGTTACATCTTAAGGGAGAGTGAACATTTGGAAAAGTTTGACTCTAGGATTGACGAAGGGATATTCCTTGGTTACTCATTGCACAGCAAGGCTTATAGAGTTTGCAATCTGAAAAACTCTACAATAATGGAGTCAAATAATGTTGTAGTGGATGATGTAGGGACTTCGAAGTACTTATCTGATGATGATGAAGGAATGACCTTTATACCCTTGTCTAAATAGGTAGATGCATCTGCAGAAGTTAAGAAGGATGTGACTCAAGATATGCAGCTGGAATTGGAAGAGCCAAAGACTCCTACTACTAAGGTTGTTGTTCTCGATTCAAAGTCTGAGAATGAAAGTGACAAGACTTGATCAATATTGAAGCCCTCTTCAATTTTAGCGTCTGATCACCTTTTATCTCAAGATAAAGCAACTGTCCATCCAAGATCCAAAAAAGGTCAAGTTATCAATTATCATCTTATGGACAAGGTCATTAGAGATGTCACATGCCAATGAAAACACGGAAACAGATCCATGAAAAGATAAGTTTTCTTTCTATATTTTTATTATAGAACCTACTAATATTAGAGAGGCCCTTAATGATGACTCGTGGATCAATGTAATGTATTAGAAGCTAAATCAGTTTGTAAGGCATGATATCTAGGAGCTTGTTCCTAGCCCCTCTTACACCAACATCATCGGTACAAAGTTGATTTTCAAAAATAAGACTAATGAGTTGGTTAAGTGATAAGGAACAAGACTCGTTAAATGGCATGGGGATACACTCAAATTGAAGGCATAGATTTCAATGAGACTTTTGCTCCAATGGCTCATCTTAAATCCATCCATATATTATTGGCAATTGCTTGCTTCCTGAAACTCAAGTTATATTAGATGGATGTCCAGAGTGCTTTTCTAAATGGATACTTGAATGAAGAAGTTTATGTTGAACAGTTAAAAGGTTTCAAGGACCCTCAATATCTTGACCATGTGTTCAAATTGAAAAAAAGCTCTTTACAGGTTGAAATAGGCACTCTGTACATAGTATGAGAGGTTGGCACTATTTCAGCTAGGAAATGGTTTTACAAGGGGAAGTGTGGATAAAACTCTGTTTATTAAAAATGAAAAGAAAAATTTTCTGATAGCCCAAGTCTACGTTGATGACATTGTTTTTGAGTCAACATCTGATGCATTGTCCAAGACATTCTCCACATTTATGGTTAAAGAATTTAGAATGAGTATGGTTGATGAATTGTCTTTCTTCATGGGTCCATAAATCAAACTGAGTAATTTTATAATTTTTTTCTCCCGAACCAAATATGCTCCCAATTTACCTAAAAAATTTGGGATGGACTCATCCAAGATTCCTACCACTCCCATGTGCTCCATTGTCAAGTTTAGATTCAAATGGAAAAGATGTGGATAAAACTCCTTACAGTGAGTGGGCCAAATATTTCTTTCAGGGTTGGTGTTTGTGATCGGTATCAATCAAAACCAAAAGAATCTCATGTTGCCGCTGTCAAAAAAATTATGAAATATATCAATGGAACAACAGAACATAGCATCTGGCTTACCCAAGATACCAACATAAACATCATTGGTTATTCTGATGTTAATTGGGCAGGATGTGTTGATGATAGGAAAAGCATTTATGGAGTATGTTTCTTGATTGGCAACAACCTGGTTGCATGGCATTGTAAGAAATAAACTTTGACTTCTCTGTCAACCCCGAAAATAGAATATATACCTGTAAGAAGTTGCTGCATTCAACTATTATGGATGAACTAGATGCTACTAGATTATAGAATTGAACAAGAGACTATGTTGGTCTATTATGACAATAAAAGTGTAATAAACATCTCTAAGAACCCCGTAAACATTCAAGAACCAAGCACATAAATATTCGACATTACTTCATTTGTGATTTGGTTGAGGAAAGAGTTCTTACCATGGAGCACAAAGTCACTGAGCATCAACTTGTGGATATTTATATCAAACCCCTTGATGCCCCTAGATTTCATTTTCTTTGTAAATCCCTAGGTATCTTCCTAAACCCTTAATTCTCTCCGATTTCATATTTTGATTTGTACATGCATGCTTTCTTGGATTGATTATATGATTATTTGGCCTGTGATACATTTTGGTTTGCATTTTTTTTGAATTGGTTGTCTAGGTACACTATTGTAGTTTTTTTTATCATGACTAATTAAAGTACACCATGATACACTTAGTCACTCACTTAGGGTTGGTGAAACATTAGGATTAATTGGATTCTAGTCTTTGTGGTTTGCATTATTTTGGAGCGTCGAGTTTGATTCTCCCAATTTCCCTACACTCTTTTCTTAATGTCTCATTTTATATTATTATCTTAAAAGGGTTATCGAGATGTTCTTTGCTGTAATAATTTTCAAACACTAGGAGATAACCATCATATTCATTATGTTGATAGTTTGCTGCACTGTTTCAATTTAGCATAATTTCTTCATATCTAAGTAATGAATTTTGAAGAAATGGTTACTCACAAATAAACTCCAGTTACCATTTGTACAAAACCGCCAAAGAAGGTTTATTGATCTTGTGAATGTAGTCTCTAGTTTTAATATATATATATATATATAAATATATATAATGTGACTCATTTGGGTTCGCAACCTTTTCAACTCAAGTTAGTAAGCCCATAGGAGTATGTTCATACCTAGTACTATAAAGTCATCTGGTCAGAGAGTCATTGGCCTAATGCTTGTTAAATGGGTTTACTATAAAGTTTAAGGGACTTAGCCATTGCACAATTATATATTTGGAATGTTGAATTAAGAGGGAGCTTCCCATACAATTTTTGATCATATCGTATGTTTTTCAATGGTGTGAATCTCACTGTGAACTTGATGAATGTTGGTTTTTGATCGATTGGTAATTTCTTCAAGTTATGTTCCATTTTATATTATTCCCACACAACCTAATACTCATCTCAAAATTCATACAATTTGTGTAACCTGGGTTTAATTTGTTTCTTAAAAATTTTCAAATAATTATGTTTGATCATTGATGATTTTCATATTTTTGGTTTGATTAAGATTTTCTGTGCATTCTATGCATGTATTAAGAGCAAAGTTTTTTCTAAAATTTTTCTTGGCCTAGTCCTTTATTAAACCCTCAAATTGCATTGTAATTTTTCTACTCAGTGCCTATAATTTTTTTGCAGACAGAACTGCACGAGCTCACGTATAATGGATATTTATTCCAAGCTCGAGCCCGTCTTGTTTTTCTCCACTCAAAACCCTAGCTATGCCATTTCTTCTTCCTCCACCTCTACAGTCTGCTATTTTTTAGCTCCTCCAAGATTAGAAACTCTTAATCCTTTCTATTTCCCTAATGATTTGTGCTCAAAGTTTGCATCTTGGGTTTCTTGGTGCTTGTTTTTGGATGTGTGCTTAGGATTTGGGGCTTTTTGGTTGAAGATACATTTCATGGATTTGAAAGCCGCCTTACCTCCATTCTTATGTCTATTTGAGATCTCTCTTTTTCTTCTTTGCTTATATTACATGGAAGGTCTCGCTATATTGCTTGTGTTATGAGTGTGGCTTGATTGTTTGTTGATACAAGGTGGGGATGTGGAGTTTAATATATGTGATGGCTTCATTGGTGACATTGTTTCCTTGTTTTCCCTATTGGTGGTTAGTTGGTTTCTATCTTTTCTTTTTGGTAGTCATTGGTATTGACTTATAGTGGATTGGTGCTTAGTCACAGTGCTTACCCACCCAATGTTTTTAAGATTGCCTTAGAGAATATTAAGATGGTTGATGGAAAAAAGTTGTTGTATGTTGGTTGGAGTTTTGGGTACAATTGAACTTCTTTGGAGTTTGTATATAGTCTCTTTGAAGATTGGATTGGGGAGAGACTACTTTCCTACACTTTTGCATTGCTGCATATCATGTGTTTAACACATTGTGCGAGTGAATGTTCTTCTTGCCATCATTTGATTTTGAGATATCATTTGTGGAGGATTGTCTTGTTTGTGATAATACTTATACATTGTTTCTCTTTTTGATTATATGCACCATAGGTATTTGCTACATTGCCTAAGTGTTTGACATATTGTCGGCATGGCTCCAAAGAAAAGCGCTTATGTGGGGTCATCCTTTTCTTCGTCGAGCTATGATGCTAACAAGTTCCTGTCAAGGGACAAAGAGAAACTGTTTGAGCGTTCTTTTGTTTCAGGTAACATCATGTTTGAACGTTCCATTAATGATGAGGTTCAGCAACAGTTTGTACTTAATCTTCTTAGACGGAGGCCATGGGCATCAATTTTCTCTTCTCCAAAAGTAGACATTTTGGTCAATATGGTCTGCGAATTCTACTGCAACATAGGTTCCATCACTCCAAATAATTTCCAGACTCATGTGCGTGGTAGGTAGATCATTATTTCTCTAGATATTATTAGTGCGTTTCTTGGCATTCCAAGGGTGGAAAATCCTGAGTATCCCCTTGATGATGATGACACAGACTTGCTACTAGATATTAATTGCAATAGTATTACCTTGTGGTTTGTGGAAGGAGTTGTGTATGGCCTGGCTCCGATATTCTTTATGGTGATTTGATTGAAAGTTATAGAATGACGAACTTATTTGTAGTGCACAAGTGGAGCCTCACGCTCATACTTCAGATCTCAATCATCATCATGCATTTGTTTTTCATGCCATCAACATTGGCATGGAGTTTGACTTGCCTTTAGCCTTTAACTATGTTCAAAGTGATGATGAGGGTTCCTAATGGACTTAAGAATGATTCACTTCCCTTCAGAGTTCTTATCACCCAGTTCTTATTTGGTCAAGGGATTCGTCAACCAGCTGATGAAGAAACCAAAAAGATTCATAGTCCTATAAACAACATGACATTGGAGCAGTCCCATACTCACATTCATAGGGTTAAAGCTAGAGCTAATGAGGATGTAGAATAAGAAGAGGAGGCTGGACAACAACCACAGCAGTAGGGTCAGGGGGAGCTATCCACTATTGAAGAAAGACTGACTCATTTAAAGAGCAAAGTTGACTCTGGCTTCTAGATTATGGCTGACAAATTTACTTTTGTTGATAAATCTATTACTGCAGTGTTTGCTTGCCTTGGTCATTAGTAATAGATTGTCTTTGCTTGGTCCACAGTCACATTCTAGGACCCCTATTTTGTTATTTAATTAGACTTTATTTTGCTATTGGTTATCTTCCTGTATGATTAGGAATGATAGGCTTATGCTCATTGTTATCTTGCTGTCTCTTTTGGTTATCTAAATGCTACCTTTTAATCCTTGTTTAATGTTATGAGTTACTCTTTGTCAATTAATGACCAAAAAGGGGAGTAGTACTGAATTTCTAGATCTTTTATTTCATGATACTTCACTTGGTTTTTGTCAAATTTTCGTGAAGTTTTGTCTTGAAGGATTGTTGTTGGAGCTAAAGGTTTGAAGAATTGTCGTTTATCTTTACATTGTCTTTTTCTTGGGTAGATTTTTATGTAATTAGGAGTTTTGTCCATAATTGCTAAAGGGGTAGATTATAAAGACATTTGAGTGTTGGCAAATTCATTTAGTTATGGGCAAAACAGGGAATCAAGCTTTTTTTTTTTTTTTTTGTATTTTATAGAATGGACTGCATGAAGTAGAGACAATTTAGAAAATCTCAAGAAATTCAAATTCCCTAAAGTGCGCTCTAGAGCATGTCTTCAACCGCTCGAGCATGTGTTCAATCTCAAGATAGAACCTTTAGCACTTAAGCTAATCTCTTATGCCTTCAAGCCTAATAAATGAGCGACAAATAACAATAAGTTATTTTTTTCTGCTCGAGCGCATAGCGCAGTTTCTGTTTCCAAACTTAGATAGATCTTCCTAATTGCATCCAACTCTTTCCAAACTCTAAAAGAATCGTAGCCCTAACCAAAGCCACAAATTGAAGCCTTTAAATACATTTGTTCTCTTTTTCTGAAAGCCATTCATCTTCCTTAAGAAAAACCTAAAATCCTGTGGAGATCTAAGCTACCTTTAAGAGCAACTTGAAGAGATATTTAAGTGCTAAAGTTGATGCTCTAGATCTTCTCATCTACTCTATCTCAAAGTAGATTCAACTTGAAGAGGCTTTTAAGTTGGTTGTTTCAAGTATGGTGAATGTAAATGGCAAGGAGTTAACAAGATTGTTGTGGTCCTTAGGTCAACTTATAACTAGGGTTGGTGGGAGGGGGGGAGGGGTGTTGTGGTTCTGTAAGTATCTCTTGTTATTTTCAATTTACATAGTTTTTGTTACTCTTGGTTAAGGTGACCCATGGTTTTTCCTACTCAGGTTTTCCACATGAAAATCGTGTCTCTTGTCTCTTTGTGTGATTATTTGATTAGTTTAGTTTAATTAATCTATTTTACTAGAATTCATATTATAATTTGAGATTGGGACCTTAACACGAAACTAGGGTTTTGTAACGTTCAGCTTCCTTAGTTGTTCTAGTCAATGGCTCCATTAAGGTTGTTTAAAGCTTCTAGAGGTATTCAACAAGTGATCCTTTCTCTCCTTTTCTTTTTACAATTGTAGTGGATGCCTTAACTACTCTTCTAGAGAGAGTTAGAGAGCTGGGGATGATTAGTGGTTTTGAGGTCGTGGTGGGGAGGTTGTCTCTCATTTACAATTTGCTGATGACACAATTTTCTTTAGGTCTACCAAAAGGGAAGAATTATTGGCTTTAAAAAGAATTTTGAGGTGTTTCCAATTGGTCTCAGGCTTAAAGGTGAATATTTCGAAGAGCATATTGGTGGGGATTGGGTGCCTTGAAGAAAACATTCATTCTTTGGTAACTATGATCAAAATATAAAGCAGAAAGCTTCTTATTGTATATCTTGGTCTTCCTATTAGGGCGAAATTGCAATCTAAGTCCCTGTGGGATCAGTAATTGAAAACCTAGAGATGAAGTTGTCTGCTTTGAACAAACATTATTTATCATTGGGGTGGAAGGATCATGCTAATCATATCCTACTTGTCTAATATCCTAGTATATTATATATCACTTTTTAAGATGCTAAAGTCTGTGGTGGAAAGTGTGGATCGCTTTCATCTAAGTTCTTATTTTTTGGGTTCGGGGGGGGGGGGGGGGGGGGGGGGGGGGCGGGGGCGGGCAAGGTGATAAGAAAAATTACATTTAATTAAGTGGAGTGAGGCAATTAAACAAAAAGAAGTAGGGAATTGGGTCTTGGTAGATTGGAATTCAAGAATGTGTCTCTTTTGATAAAGTGGCAGTCGTGGTCTGCGGAGGAGAAAGAAGCGCTTTGGTGGAAGGTCATTGTTACAAAGTATGGTATAGACAAGTGGGATGGTGGCCCAATCTAGGCCCAAAGTATCATCGATTGGGTTTATGGGGTGCTATTGCTTTGGTTGCAAAGGCGTCTTCTGTGACGGGGGAGGTGTTGTCCAAAGGGGTAGGTTATATATTGGGGGAGGGAAAGAGTATGAGGTTTTGGTTATATGATTGGGTGGGGGTAAGTCTTCTATGCGAGTCATTTCCTATGATTTTTGTAGTAGTGATCAATAAGGAGATCATTGTAATTGATTGTTATCAAGTAAAAGATGGTTCCTGCGTGTGGGATGTTTTTTTTTGTAAAAGGCTTCGGTACTTAGAGGACATCTAGTATAGGGAGCTTCTAAGTATGGTTTCTAACATTTCTTTTGCGTGGAAATTTCTTAGATTCTCGGATTTGGAAACTTGCTTCCACATCTAGAGAGTTCTCAGTGAAGGCTTTTTACTTCACCTTAGAAGAGAATCAATTTCCTATAAAATTTTCTTCTCTTCTTTTGATGGGTTTGGCTCCTTCAAGGGTTGAGGTTTTTTGTTGGCTAATTGTGGCGGAAAAGGTTTCGACAATAGATAATTTGAGAAGAAGAGGGATATCGGTCTCAAATATTTTAAACATCTATGTGATGTGGTATAAGGATATGAAATCAGTCAACCACTTTCTTCTTCACTATGATGTGGCGGGTGGTGTTTGGGTTAATTTCTTGGAGAGATGCAGGATTGTTTGGTGCTCTCCGAAGAAGATTGCTGTATGACAGAGTCTTGGTTAAGAGATTTTGTTGGATGTGGCTTTACTATTTGAAAACTACTTTTTTTTTTGCCATTTTATGGTCTATTTGGAAGGAAAGAAATGACAATATTTAAGCATCTTTCTTCTTCTTCAATGAAGTTGATAGATTTAATTTCAATAAGGACTACAAAATGGGCTTTGGTTAGAAAGGAATTTTTTAACTTCACTCTTGATGACATCTTTATTTATTGGGAAGCTTGTATGGGGTGTGGCTCTTTTAAGGTATCGAAATCAATTGTTTGGTCTTCTCCTCTCCTTGGTACATTCAAGTTTAATGTCAATGTGCATCAAGAGGGAAGCTAGGCCTAGCAAGTATTGGAGGTGTATTTCAGAATAGCAATGGTGAGGTATTATTGATGTTTTCTAAGTTTGTGGGTGTGTGTGACTCCAATGAAGTGGAGGTCTTAGCGATTTTAGAGGCTCTTTGGTGCTTTTCAAGTCATTTCAATGACAACCTTACTGTGGAAAGCGACTTTTCTAATGCAGTGGCTTAGGTGTTTAATAGAAAGGCTAATCCTTGGAAGTTCCATTCCATTTTATTGAAATTCGCATGGTGTCTATAAATTTAGATGTTGTCTTCTATCATGTATTTAGGTCTGCCAACTCTATGGCTGACACTATAGCAAAATTGAGGGTTGAGAGAAGTGATCCTTGGGTGGATGTTGTTTAATTAGTTCTTTGTCAGTGGGTACATTGCTTTTGTACTTTTTTTTTTAGAGTTCTTCCTTTCTTTATTTTCTTTTATTTCTCCCATTTGTATTCTTTATTCGCACGGTATCAATCTTGCCCAGGTTTAATTTGTTACCGAGGGAGCTTTGTAAATGTAATCTCTTCATTAGGATAACATGTTGAATTCAGGCATACGTAAGCATATTCTGTACGGAATCTGTGAACGTGTGTACATTGAAAACCCACGAGGCTAAGGATTTGCCCTCGGCCTTAACACCTGTCTGTTCTGGTTTACACTCCTTTTGGATGACATATGCATAGAATCAAATGTTTGATAGGAACTTTATATATAGCGAATTTCAGACATGTTGTCTTTGGACGTTTGGAATACATTGATCGAATAGTAAGACGACAAAAAAATCAGTGCTGTCAAAATTATCACTTTTGGCTTTTAGAATCTCTTAAAAAAGATTCAGGTAAAATGGAGTGATACGCCACAGGGGCTTACCTATTAATTAGAAACTGAATCATTCAAAATAACCTCCCTCCATATTTATAAGGGCATCCTCAAATTGACTTCAATTATAATTTCTCTCATGGTTGGAACATTATCTTGTAAATTAGATGGCGGGCGAACAACAGCCTCTTACATTACTTGTAAAAGGTGTTAGTTTTTACCCAGTTGCCTAATTTTGAACTTGTACCTTTCCTCACTAGTTGCCTAATTTTTGAGCTTGTACCTTTCCTCACTAGAGGGTTATCCTAATTCGTCAGAGGTCTTCTTCATTTACCTCACATGAGATTTACTTTCTGGAGGGCTGAGGTCCTAGCCAAAAAAGATTTAAAAAATAAAAAATTAGAGTGCAATTCAAATTTTTTCTGATTTCAATAATCAAGCACTATTGTGTAGTTCTACTCCTTAAACTTAGGATTTCTCTACTCAACAAAAAATCAAAAAGTCAGTCAATCTCTAATGTAAGTGAGAGAAGTTTAAACCAATAGTGGGTCCCACCCATTGAAAATCAAAGCTACTAAAAATGAATGACTTCCTTTTGTATGGAAGTTGCCAAAATTTACTATTTAGAGTTGATTTTACACGTATGAAGGCCTGTTTTGCATGTGACTAGATTTTTTTTCCGTGTATACTGGACTTTCTCTTGAGTCCCAACCCCTCTTTCTGAGTTGCCAAAAAAAAGAAAAGTACTTCTTGTGTAGTCTAACTCTTATGTTAGTCAAATATCCAAACCAGCCTAAGTTGTTGTATCGAGTATTTATCATGAAATTGATGATTTTGATTTGAATTAATTAATTTCGGTGCCACAACCTGCCAACAAAAGAAAAAAAAAAACCCTGCATTCCTACCCCAATTGCAATATGCCCATGCTAGTTCCATCTCATCTTCTATCCCCTAGTTAAAATTAATGGATTCAGGTACCCCCACAAACCTCAACTATGCTCAGGAATGTAAATGGATCATTGATTCTCCGATTACACAGAGGATCTGACCAATTAAATCCTTATTTAGGTCCCAATAAGTAGAAGAGTCCAAGTCTAGGTCCTTTTAGTTTTACCTGTGACCTAAATGAGTCTAGGTGTTGGTCTAGTTCCACCTTGTTTTCGCTTCGTGGACCCAAGACTCAGAACTCTCTCTAACAGGTAGTAATCTTTTTAAAAATCACTCAGAACTCAAACCCTTCCAATATACAGAACCAATTCCGGTTCTGGTTACACCTTTTCATTAATGAATCTGGTTTATGTCAATGAACTTGGACCAAAACCAACCCGTTTAAGCCTCCAACATCAACCCCTTACAAATTTACAGATTTTGGTGGACCCTTACAAAATAAACCACTACAATGTTATATCATTCTTTGCGAGTTCCTTCATATTTTGTAAGTTCTAAAATTGGGTTTGGATATGGCTGTTCAGGTAACATGTTAAAACAGTTTTCATGACTTTTCCTGCTTTAAGTTGCCTTAATTTAACTGCTTTAACTTCCAGGCAATTCAAACGAGGACAAAAGCAACATAATACGTTCATCTAAGAAAAATCGAAATCGAAACCCAATAATTGATTTTGCTCATTGAAATAGGAATTTTGTTGATTTACAAGTTAATTACTCTTCTTAATCATGACCCACCCCACATTCAATCATCTAGATCACCAAACCATCCACCACTCCACGGGATGAATCAGCAGTGGAAGAAGGGAACACAACATTCTGATAAACAAGGCCAGCGAGGGCCCCGCCGATCAAAGGGCCCACCCAGTACACCCCTTGATTCTTGAAATCACCACTGATCATCGCGGATCCAAACGATCGGGCCGGATTCATGGAACCACCTGTGAATGGGCCAGCAGCAAGGACGTTGGCCCCAGCCACAAACCCAATCGCAATGGGCCCGATCAAGCCACTTGAACCCCTCCTTGGATCTCCCACAACATAGACAGTGTACACCAGGGCAAATGTGATCACACCCTCCAGGACTGACCCACCAAATCCTGTCATCTCCGTTGCGATTGCAGTTGTTGGAATTGCCTGCCATTAAAAAAAAATCATGATCAGTGGTCGGAATCATCATTTAATTTAGACCAGAATTTGACATATAACCCCTTATAGTTTTAGACAATTACAAATAAACACTTACTATTTTTTATCAAAAAATCATTAAAAAAAACCATTCGCTTATCTGCTTTACAAAGTCAATCAAAGTTTCTTTATTTATTATTAATTTTTTGCTAGATTTTGTGGATGGTACAGTAAATGTGGGACAAACTATGCACCCAGAGATGGATGCCCGAAGGCAGATTCAATTTAATTCATGTAGGTGCCACACTTTCACCCATAAACCATAAAATATGTTGGAGAAGGATGGGCAATCTAAAAGGTTGTTTTTTTTTTTTTTTAATATGAGAACATATTTATTTATAAAAATAAAAAAGACAATGAGATTATTTCGAAGTGTGAAAACATAATGGTAGTTATATGTAAAATCACTTTAAATAACATGCAATTGACTTACATTGCCACCAGTGAGGAGACGAAGGAGGAGGCACGCCATGGTGGATGCCACCAACTGCGCTGCCCAGTAGAACATGGCGGTCGGAATGCTGATGTGGCCTCCGACGGCCAATCCGAACGTGACGGCTGGATTCATATATCCACGGGAGACATTGGGGGCTATGTAAACAGCGACGAACAACATGAACGAGTGCGCCATGGCCTCGGCCACCAGAGCCTGAGAAGAAGAACCCAATGCAGCATCTGGGGTTATCTTTCTTGCAGACATTACTGATCCAACAACGGCGAAGACGAAGAGGAAGGTGGAGATGAACTCTCCAATATAACAGCGGAGAGCAGGGACAGATATTGATTGTTCAAATTGGCTTCGCGTCATCACTGATGCCATCTCTCTTTCTTTCTTCCTCTCTCTACTGTTTGCAAGTATAATAGCAGCAGGAGGGAGTGCAAAGAGTGGAGAAAATTTCAAAAAAGAGATAACAGGAACAAGAGGGTGGTTAGTGGAAGGACTTGTGTTTGAAGTTTGGAGAAAAGGAAGGGGATCAGTTTGTAGTTTTATAATGGACGAGAGTCGTTTGCCTTCAGCGAACGGCCGTGTTGGTCACGCCCATTCGCAGGGCCCTGATCCGACGGTTGAATACTACTGTTGGGCGTTTCACACGTGCTATGGGAGAACACGTGTGTGAGATGTGATGCCTTGGGATTGTGGGCTCATATTTGGATGTGTTCCTGGGTCCCATTGGCCAAATATGATAATGGCCCGCCAAAGCATTGATAATGAATTAATGATAGGTGCCTGAGGGACTCATTTTACATCTTGACAGTTGGACCCTCCAATTAGACTGAAAATATGAAATTAGGGGTCTGTTGACTAATAGATACCACAATGGGGATTTTTTTATACCCTACATCTAATTTGAAATTGAATCAAAATAGATGTTGGAGTGTTTTAAATCGATGGGCGCATTTCACGAAAATGTGTGATGTTAACCTTTTGCGTTAAAGTAACAACAATGCTACTATTTTATACAAGGCATGCATGAAGACATCAATAAAATGCCTTTTTTCAATTTTCTTTTCTTTTTTACAAGCATTGTCCATATAATCTTTACCATAAAACAAAAATTTTTTATAATATTTTTTATTAAAATATATTAAAGCCAAAGATTTTGAATTCAAGTTTGACCAAATAACTTTTAATTTTGATTTTTTTTATTTAACTTTTTTTTATTGAGCTGTCAAGGTGAAAAAAATGATAAAAAAAATTACATATAAACTTGACCTTATTTTTTTTGAATTTATTATTGAGTGTATATATATATATATCTATGGATGCAAAGGTTTCATCTCATGACCTCTTGACGTTTTAAAATAGGCAATCTAACCACTATATCACACAATGCCTATATTTAATTATTTGTCAAAACAACGCCAAAAGTAGTTAAATGGAGCAAGGACCCTAATCGCGTGGGTCATGCTCATGCTTAGCATAGGCTATAGTGCTAATATATATTATAATTTTGTCTATACTACTTTTCTTATATGGAGCTTTGCACATATAGGTATTTTCATACGATAATTTTGCTTTTCTTTTTTAAAGAAATATTGAATTAGACATGCTAAATTGACTATTTGTAAGGTCAAATTAACACAAGCTTGTTTCCAACAACTTCATCTGAATAAGCTCTACATAATGTATTAGACTTACTAAATAAGAATTTAAGGGCCTATTTCTTTGTTGGAGTTTAGAGATTTTTTTTTCTCTTCTTTTCCTAAATTTTTAGATATTGTGGAAATCCTTATGCTCCTTTCTAATTGAAAATAAAAAAAATTTTACCAAACAGTAAAGGGGCTTAAATTCCAAAATTTTGATGGGCACTTGAGACCTTAAAGGCAGTTGAAATTATAAAATTCTTGTGATGAAACAAAGCATTTGCAAATGCGAAAAGATAAGGCATTATATTATGTTAAAAAAAAATCCTTCCACCTCATATTCTTATTAGAAATTTTAGTAAAGATTTAAGATCTGGCTCAAGTTTTACTTTGTTATGAGCTGGGCTTAATAAACTACACAGAGGTCCCGATCAAAAGCTTAGAGCCTAATCGAGCCCATAGTGTTGGAAATTATTGGCATCGGCACCACAAACCAAATCCGACCAGGCTCTCAGATTGCCTTGGGTTATATTTTGGAAGCCCATGAGATGGATCAAATCCTAATTATGGAGCCCAATAATGTAACATGTTTGGCATCAGTGTATCAACGCTTTAGCTTGGCCCACGTATTTGGCACAAAGGTTGATTGCACCAATGAATGAAGAAATATTTCTTTGTCTGTCAAGCATTTTGTGAGAGAGGAAATCTAGAGCGATTGATCGACGAGGGAGAGATTTTATTAATGCGCAGAAAACAGTAGAAAACGCACATTCTAATGATGCCAAGCCAGGGGCTGCCACTAGGTGGTGCAGTGGTCCTTTCAAGATAAGTCTCATGGCTCCCTTACCTTGGCACGCAGTTTAGTGTGATCCATCGATCGATCGATATGGAAGGGGTGAGGTATGGAATTGTAGGAGTAGGGATGATGGGGAGGGAGCACATGATAAACATAGCACACCTACGAGACGAAGGTGCTACCGTCACGTGCGTTGCAGACCCTCACGTGCCATCCCAACAGCAAGCCCTTGACTTAGCTGCCTCCTTTAACTGGTCTCTCAAGGTAGTAAAGCTGCCAATTTCTCTCTCTCTCTCTCTCTCTCTCTCTCTCTCTCTCTGTGACATCTATCTCTGTATCTCTAAAATTCAGATGTAAGTACTAATTAATCTGTGCAGGTATTCTCAAGTCACCAAGAGCTGTTGGAGAGTGGGGTCTGTGATGTGGTGATAGTGTCCACACCAAACATGACCCACTATCAGATCCTCATGGATATCATCAACCACCCAAGACCCCATCACATTCTTGTGGAGAAGCCTTTGTGCACTACTGTTCAGGATTGCAAGGAGGTCACTCACCAATTCTTCCTCTTCATCTTTCTAGATTTATTTTATTTTAACTTTTTCTTGTTTTCCCTTCCCAATAATTTGTCATCTTTTATTCCCCGCAATTGTGGCTTGTGGAACTCTGTTTTGGACTTGGAACATTTGGGCCTAGCTTGGCTAACTGGCACTTGGGCCTCATTGTCCCACTTTGGGCTTAGCTTTTAGCCCATGGGCTGAAGTTGAGATACTTTCTGACATTGTTCAAAACTCTGGAAACATGGCTTGGCTCCGAAAGAAACCAGGCTGAGTTAAGTCAAGGACCTGGACAGGGGTTAGTTATAGTACCATTGCCTACTAGTGCTTCTCAACAACTTGCATTTTGATTTCCTCAATAATTTGACAATAATTGGGTCTATTCTGTGACTTGGGTGGAACTAGTTCAATTTCATTTATTTTCTGTCAATGCATTCATTTTATAATTTTAGTTATAATTTTATTTTTATTATTATTTTTTTCTCTAGTGCCTCTACATTAAAGTTGGGGGCGTGGGTTGGTGCTGTTTTAATGAAATCCAGGGTCAGGGGACGAAGGGTGGATGTTTGTTCTAAAAAAACTTATTAAAGAGTTCATATCATTAATTACATAAACCAATTACAAGCATTGATAAGGTCAACAAGCATTATAGTAAGTTATATTGTGTATATGAACTAGTTGAATTAACAAGCTAGATGAACCTAGCCCTATGAATTAACGAACTATTACAAGTATGAAAATTTACATTACAAACTCAAATATTACTTGGTCAAGCTACAAACTAGGTAAATGTGGTCAAACCTTGGTCTTATATATAATTAACGAAAACTTGAAAACACACATTTTAGAGCAGTTCCCATTTACTTTTTCTGAAAATCAAAGTGTCATCGTCGGATTAGTGGGTTAGTCAGAACACAATCATGTGGACTACCACTTACATAAGATAGCAAGTAGTGAATGTCAAGTTATGTGTGTGTTTTGGCAGTTGGAAGTCTCCACAGATCTCCTATGCCTGGATGTCGGTGGCCTCCCATCTCTCATATATAGACAGCCCTGAGGAGTCGTGTTTCCTAGAGACTTCTAGATTACTACAGATCCCTATCTTATCTCAATACATCAGGTCTTAATCTTAATCTCTGGGAGATATTATCTCTTATCATGGCCCTCTGCCATTTGCTTGGTCTAAAATGGGACCTTTGGCTTGTGGGCCACACGATTTTCTATATAATTAAATATAAATGTCAAATTATGTTAACTTTAGGACTCAGATGAAGCACTCCCAGTGGATGAGAATCATTCTTTCTTCTTTTAATGTAAATCCCTATGTCTGTTTATCAGTCCACAATATTATTTTGCAGGTTAAGTGGAGTATACATTATGGCTTTGGGATTCTTTCCTACCATTCTTTGTATCACTTTTTATAGATTGTTCTCATACCCTGTTCCTGTTAGCTTGCAGTCAGTGTTCCCCTTTATGGGATACCTATAATTTTTTCAGACATTTTACTGCATTTCCTGTGATTCTAATTGTTTTAAAATGATGCCCTGGAATGCTTGCTCTTTATACTATCAAAATGTTATACTTCTCATATGTTTGACACGTTGTTATATATTCTTAGTAACAATCCACGGTACTTTCTTTTAGGTGATAGATGCAGCTAGAAGACGGCCTGAGATACTTGTGCAAGTTGGATTGGAGTACAGATACATGCCTCCTGTTGCCAAGTTAATAGAAATAGTTAAGGGTGGCACTCTCGGACAAGTCAAAATGGTAGCAATCCGTGAACATCGATTTCCATTTCTGGTTAAGGTACAATGAACTATATTCTGTATTGTGCAGCATAGGCTTCTTACTGGATGTGATTTTTTTTTTCTCTGCGGAACATGCTAAATATGATTTGCTAGGATTTTTCTCCTAGTGGAATTATAGGATGCTGGGGGCCTGCGCTAATATATAGTTGTGACATATTTAATTGCACAAGTGGGGAACACTTGTCTCAATGTGGATGGATGTTGTCCATAACTGATTGGTTTAATACTTGTAGACAGTTACTATTTATCTGTAATGGGCAGTCTCCTAGCTTGGTATAGTTTGATGTTACTCAAACCACAACACTGGGGAGATAGACAACCTAACAAATCCAAAATTTCACTCCCCCCTAAAGCTCTACTCAAATAGAAGGAAAATGAATCACAAAGCCAGTACATAAAAAGTAAAATCCTCTAGATTCGCTAGAGTATCTGCATACCCAACCTAAACCACTTGAAACTACCTCCGCTCCAACTAAATTTCGAACTTCTACTAAAGAGAGAGAATAAGAAGAGAAATTATAACTAGTGCTGTCCTCTTTCATTCAACAAATGAAGCTTCTATGGCCATTACATGGGAAACTAGTTGATCCCACATTGTTGGAACTTATAACTGACATCTACACCTATAAGACTATCTGACTTCCTACATGAAAACACTAATACTAATATACATTCTTCTAGACACTTCAATCACATATCAGCTCCTTAGCCTAGTGGTAAAGAGTCATGTTCTCACTGGGGAGGTCAAGGGTTCAAACCTTGGCAGCCCCACCTCTTCCCGCTTGTACGGGGGCTACCTCCCAGGTGTACCGGGCCATCCTTGGGTCTAAGGCTCCCAGCCCCCTTAGCTGGGCCATCCGAAAAAAAAAAAAGAAGCAAAAACAAAAAAACAAAAGAAGTTGCAATGCTACCTGCTTTGACCATGCACAACTACTTACATGCACAATTAATTTTTTAATGTGACACATATAACTGACATGCACGAAAATATCTACAGATAATTTAGACATTGTCAGGCTGATGTGGATGGCTTCCACTGTACAAATGAAATTTTTGGCAATGGGGCTCATCTGGTGACATGTTTGACGATGGGTTCAACTTGGAAGGTGTCACCTCTTGAAACTGCATCACCCCTTTTTCTTGAAATTCTCTAGGTAAATGGAAAAAAACGATGAAGAATGGCCTTTTGTGAAAATCTTCCATCCATCGTGGAGGCTAACATGTCAACTATGGAGGACCTACAAATAATGGTGTATGCTTTTAGCAATGCATGGGGTCCTACACTTGGTCTGACGACAATGGGACTTGGGCTGTTATCTAGAACTTTTGTTTCCATAGTACTGCTCATTGATCATGCTACTTCAATGTTCATTTAGGTCAACAACTGGAATCGGTTCAATATAAACTCAGGGGGGACTCTTGTGGAGAAGTGCTGCCACTTTTTTGATCTCATGAGGCTGTTTGCAGCTGCAAATCCAGTTCGAGTGATGGCTTCTGGTGCTATTGACATCAATCACAGGGATGAAACTTATGATGGAAAGGTATCTGCAGTGCTCTAAATTTTGAGTATTACTTGACCATTCATAGTTATACCATTAACTTGTATCTGCTACGTTTACACGTGTGGTCAGGAACACTAATGCCTATCCTTCCACTTCTAACTGTGGTTTCCTCCCATTTGTGTTCAGGATGTGTTTGTAGAATTTTTTGTGAATGCTTATGAGCCATATTTGATATTGGCATAGCATAGATGGGTGGTGTTTCTCACCATAGCCTCTCTAGTTGACTTTATCACTTGCCTGTGAGTGTGGTTAGTTTCTGACATAACTTTTGGCTGGGTAATCTACTAGTTGGGGCTCACTTGATGAATGGTTTTGATCTTTCGCATGTAAGCTCATGGTTGTGGCGACCATTTGTGGAATAGAAACACTTTGGTTTCAGTTGAGCCTAAGTGTAGCTTTAAGAATTTTTTTTTTTTAAAATGATTCCATTTTTTTTGTTCAATTAATTCCAGTTTGAATGATTATTGGGTAAAATGATTCCTTGTCAAACTTTCTTGTTGGATTAAGGCTCATAACAGTACCTATCGTATTTGAGGGTTCTCTGTAATTCTTCCACTCAGGTGATAGTTCTTTTTAACTTTACACACAGGTGATAGATGCTCTGCATTTCCATGCATTGCTCACTTTTTCTTAATTATTTTATACAAATGCAGGTCATGGTTTATTTATCCTCTAGTTTGAGCCCAGTGGAAGGATGAATTAGATGTTGGTCATAAGTTCAATTCCTTTATATTTTCTACTCTTGTATGAACTTGGACTAACTCATGCTAATGTTTTGATTTTCAATGGCATTCAATAACCACTGCAATTTTGTAATTTTGTTGAATGACTGATTCATTACAACTCAATGCTGAAAATAGGTACCTGATATTATTGATAATGCATTTGTCATCATAGAGTTTGATAATGGTTGTCGTGGCATGCTCGATCTTTGCATGTTTGCTGAAGGCAGTAAAAATGAGCAAGAAATCTCTGTTGTTGGGGATATTGGGAAGGTAAAGCACTCTTTGACATCATCTGGATGTCCTTTCTCTTTTGTATCTTATTTCCAGCAACTTCTGCTTTTCTGACTGGGGCCTCTTCTTAATGACACTAAAGTTGTTTAATGCTGTTGCATTTGGTGTACCCTACATTATAACGGTTAATTTTGGCAAAATTTGTGGTTCACTCTGCTATATGTTTGATGTCTCAGAAATTTGAGATAATTTTGCCAGAGATCATGCACTTTCCAAGTCAGTAAGCACTTTGATAATGAGTTGGGCAAAATGTGTATCCACCTGGTGTGATTTCTGATTTCCTTGTCACCCAAAATTCGTACCGAAGCTGATAATTTCTGTTCTAACATGTTAAAAAAGTGCAATGTGTGACTCCTTTAATTTCCAAACCAACACAGATTTCTGAAGCCACTCCTATCAGCTTAATTTGGTAACTGGTGAAGAAATCTGAATGTGTTAACAGGGTGAGGCTTTTGTTCCTGAAAGTGTTGTTCGTGTGGGTATGCGAGCAGGTGGAAGAGCAGGTGTGCAGACTGTAAAAGCTGAGGACAAACGAATAAAGTGAGTGCAACTAACTAACTTTTCTGGTTGAATACTTTGAGCTATGATGCACGGATACTTCAAACTAAACAACATATCGTGTCATATCAAATCCAATAATACACTTTTTATGCGTAAAAAAAAAGGTGCAAAATTCATGTCCCTGCTGTCCATAGCATGTACCTGCAGTATACATGCTGTTTCTAGGCATCATAGACTCTGAGGAAACATTTTCATTTCTTTTTGTGATTGTCAAAGCAATTATGTACAAATTATTGGAGGAGATGACTGATGGACACCTGAATGGTGTTTGGGAGAAGAACAGAAACAACAGACTAGAGACCATGCATTGCCCAAAAATACTTATAAAGTTGACAATGACCATCAGTTAATTAGTGTCCCATGTAACCTATGATGCCTACATATGGGATGGATGGGGCAAGGGAAGACTATGCATATGTTAAGGACAAAGGTTGTTCACATGAAAAGATAGGAGTGCAATATGATGCATTTCCTATTTTGAAGTATATGGGTCTGTCTTTCCATTTCTGGATGCCCTTAACACAGTGGATATAGTCATCCATTTGTGGGGTGGTATTTTGGTCATCTATGGTCCGCTGCAGCCCTTTCTACAACACCCATAGTCACAAGCACTGTGCACCTGGGTCTCTGGTGGACCACCTTAGCAAATGGCATTTCACTGAGGTGTGACCAGGATGCACATGATCAGTCATTCCTCAACCTGAAGACCACATGACATTGAAAGGTAATAAGCAGAAGTAGAATAAAAGTCATCATCTATAATGATTAAAAAAGAAACTGTTAGATGGTCCCAGCAGTAGTCAATCTGTACCTTTCTTAGGTTGCTTTGTAGGAATCACTTATTCAGGCTATCTGGATGTTGGCCATTCTATATCAAGTGGTAGATATATCTCAAATGTACGTTATGATCCATAAATACGTAATTCATGGTGAACCTTCAAATGGGTATTCAGTTGATAGGTGGTGTCTAACTGGGCATGATATGGCAATCCTTTTATAAAAAAAGAGGTTGCAGTTACAAAGAGAAAATCCATCAAGAATTTAAATTCCTTCCATATTTGTTTTATGGTCTGTCAGCTGGGTGCTTGCTTTAATATGTTTTAAGAGAATCTAATTTCATAGCAGATGGTATTGCGAAGGACGGAGTTTTTCGTTCTTCATTTAATTTTGATTTATAGTTTTCATTTTGTTTTTTAGCCATTTAGTAAAGGAATTTATTGTTTAGGCAGTGTGGAGCCAGATAGGGCCCCTCAATTTCATTTTTCTTTAAAATAGGATTAAAAATCTCATGCATTATACTCTTTGCCCTCAGATTTTTTTTCCTTGTGTGTCCCTGTCAAGGAAAAAGATTCCATGTGACATCACCGGATAAGCAATCTCAGTGACAGCTCCTAATATCCTATTTACACATCACTAGATCCATATTCCAAGGATCATGTTTAATGTAATGATTTCTACAGCTCATCTCAATCTTTGAGGATTTGAGATTTATTGCGTTGTAATATCTTGTAATTGTGTGTATACATACAGTACACCTCAACAGCAAGATCAGTGGATTTGACAACCCATTCTTATTGTTGTAATTGGCTTTTACATCGTATTAGAGTGTGTCATCGACTTGTGTCCTCTTCACCAAATTATTTTTCTTTTCTTTTCTTTCTTCTTTGTCACTTCTTGTGTAAGTGCTGCTCTCATCATCTTCCATCATGGCCGACTCCACTCTCCTCACATCCAACATTCATCATTTTTTCCCCATTAAACTATCTCCTACAAACTATTTACTGTGGCGATCCCAATTCATTCTGCTCCTTAAAGGTAATGGGATTCATAGATGGCACTAAACTATGCCGCCCCCCCAACACACGCCCACACCACAACCCCCCCCCCCCCCCCCCCCAACCCCAAACTTTTGTTTCATCAGAGCCATCTGATTACACTACTGTGAAGGAAGATGTGGCTCCTTCCATTAACCCAGAGTACATCTCTTGGTCTTGTTAGGATCAGTTGCTCCTCAGTTGGATCCTTTCCTCCTTGACTGAAAGTGTCCATGCACAAATGGTGGGCCTCTCCACGTCCTATGATGTCTGGAATTACTTGGCTGCTACTTATGTGTCCACCTCAAAGGCACGCATAATGCAACTTCGCCTGTACCTCCACCAACTCAAAAAAGGTGGGGACACTATGTCCGATTTTTTACTCAAAGCAAAATCAATCAGTGATCAACTTGCAATGGTGTCCAAACCAATTGATAATGATGATCTCATCCTTTACATTCTTGGTGGACTTGGACCTGAATATGAGGCCTTTGTTGTGTCAATCACCATGCGCACCGCATGTCTGATTTGCATGGTCTCCTTCTTAATGAATAAATTCATCTCACTAGTTCTCATACAGATCTACCCAATATCTGCCAATGTTGCTACTAAAACATCCAACCCCTCTGGTCGTGGAAGAGGGGATTCACGAGGATGAGGACGAGGATGAGGACGAGGACGAGGCCGTTCTAACAATAATGGTTGTGGCCGTGGTCAATCCAACAATCGAAGCACCTCTTCCCCTGAGCAGTTCAACCAAAGCAACAATAGACCTACATGCCAGGTCTGCACTCGAGTTGGACACACTGCGATCCAATGCTATCATTGGTTCAATCATGCGTTTGTTCCCAATAATGCCAACCCCACTGCACAATGTGCTGCTCATACATATTCCTCTGATCTCTGGTACCCTGATTCTGGTGCCACCAATCATATAATCCCGAATTTGGCTAACTTATCACTCCACACCAACTATGGCGGAAATGATGCAGTCAAAGTAGGAAATGGAGCAGGTTTGCCTATTCATCACATTGGTTTTCTACTCTTCTAACCAATTCCTGTCCACCACATCTCAATGATATTTTGCATGTTCCTAGTATCACTGAAAATTTGCTTTCTATCAACCCTTAACTCAAGGTAATAAGACTTTCTTTGAATTTCACCTGCATCATTTCTCTATAAAGGATCAGGATTCAGAGAAGATCCTCCTGCAAGGACCAGCTAGGAATGGGCTTTGCTACTTCACTCCTACTGCAATGGGTAGCAATAAAATGGCATTTATTGGAGAAAAAGCATCAACTTTGCAGTGGCATGATCGTCTGGGACATCCAGCATTTCGTACTGTTCTCATGGTTTTGAATAAATATGCTTTGCCAGTTTGTCCAATAAAACACATGGTTTATGTGCAGCGTGTCAACTTGGCAAATCACATCAGTTGCGTTTCCGTAATTCTTCATCCAAAACAAAGGCTCCTCTTGAACTACTCTATTCTGATGTATGGGGACCTTGTTTCCATGGATGGCCACCCATATTATGTCCATTTCTTAGATGATTTCACTAAATATACATGGATTTTTCCTGTGGTCAATAAATCAGATGTTCTTCAGATTTTTCAAACATCTAAGCCTTTGGTAAAAAATTTGTTGGGATGTAATACTCAACAATTACAATCTGATTGGGGAGGCGAATATCGTTCTCTTGCTCGATATTTGGGTTCTTGTGGAATTTCTCAGAGAATTTCTTGTTCTCCACACCAACAAAATGGGGCAGCGGAAAGTAAACATTGTCATATCATTGAAACTAGGCTATCATTGATGGCTCACAGTTCTGTTTCAACAATATATTGGAGCCATGCCTTTGAAGCAGCAGTTTATCTCATCAATAGACTGCCAGTTTCAACCTCACTCATTTGAAAAGTTGCTCGGTTCACAACCAGATTATGCAATGCTTCGGGTTTTTGGGTGTGCATGTTATCCACTTCTTAGGCCCTACAATTCTAACGAGGTTCAATATCTCTCTTCTCTATGCATCTTTTTGGGCTACAGTAATAAGCACAGAGGCTATAAATGCCTCAATCTTGTGAAAAATAAACTCATAATTAGTCACCATGTCATATTTGATGAAGAATCATTCCCCTTCAATACTTCATGCAAGCAGCCTTCTTCACCCTCAGCGTCACCATATCTGGGCCCATTCTCACTTTCATCAATACTACCCTCCATTCCGCTGCATGAGGCTCATGCAAAAACATCAGCACACCCTGGTACCACTACTCAACAAATAGCAATACGTGAGCTTCCTATAGCTTCGCCAACTACTCAAATGCCCACTTGTCCATTGCCACCAACTGCTAGCACAATGCTAGAAAGATCAATATCTGAGCCCATCAGCAAACCATACACCTGAGCCCACCATTAGCAAAATAGCTTTGCCACATGCTCAAGTACCACCTGTGAAAAGTCATCTACCAGCACACTTATCACAAGTTCAAGAACTTGCATCCCAGCAAACATCATCACATGTGTTACTAATGCAACAGTCAGCTAGCACAACACTTGCACGGTTGCACCTATGCAAAAACCACCACGAACTCTCAAACCCGCTCTCACTACTACACACCAAATTGTTACGCGGCTACGAGATGGTATTAGAAAGCCAAAAATTCTTTCGGCCACAAGATATCCTATAACAGCAAATGTTGCACTTGTGTACCCCTTACATAATGAACCAATATGCTTTACAAAGGCAGCCAAACACTCTCATCAGCGTGATGCTATGAACTTAGAATTTAATGCTCTCATCTGCAATGGCGCCAGGGTCCTCACTACCTTACCTCACAACAAGAAGGTGATTGGTTGTAAATGGATATTTAAAGTCAAACGTCGGGCTGATGGAAAAGTTGAGTGCTACAAAGCTAGGTTGGTGGCAAAAGGTTTTAGTCAACAAGAAAGCATTGACTACACCGATACATTTAGTCCAGTAGTATAACCAACAACCATTCGACTTGTTTTATTTGTTGCAGTTTCAGAGGGCTGGCCAATACGTCAACTAGAAGTTCAAAATGCCTTCTTACATGGTCATCTTCAAGAAGAGGTATACATGGCCCAACCTCCAGGCTTCATTGATGAACGCTATCCTCGACATGTTTGCTTACTAAAAAAATCCATTTACGGGCTCAAGCAAGCACCACGTGCGTGGTTCCATAGGTGAAGCTCTTTTATCTTGGAACTAGGTTTAGTTGGCTCCACAACAAATACCTCTCTTTTTATCTATTGTCACAAAGGGGTAATCATTTACCTTTTGGTCTATGTTAATGATATAATAATCACAGGAAATATGCCACAATCTCTCGGTGCTCTTCTTGCTCGACCTGGCCAAGAGTTTGCTATCAAAGATTTGGGCCCACTACATTACTTCTTAGGAATCAAAGTTTGGAACTATGAAAATGGATTACATTTGAGTCTTCAAAAATATATTCTAGATTTACTGACTTGCACAAAGATGGATGGCGCTAAACCATTATTTACACCATTTCCTTCCGCAAACAAATTTTCTAAAAATACCGGCAATCCGATGAGTGATCCCACATGTTATCGCCAAACAGTTGGTGCCCTACAATATGCTATAATCACTAGGCTAGACATTTCATTTGCTGTCAACAAGGCGTCTCAATTCTTGCAAAATCCTACTGATAGCCACTGGAGTCTAGTCAAACGAATATTGAGGTACCTTAAACACACTTTGGCTTATGGAATTTAGGTATCATGGTCTCCCATCTTAAAACTATCATAATTTTCTGATGCTGACTGGGCTGGTTGCCTAGATGATAGAAAATCACATGGAGGATATCTTATAGTTTGTGGGCCAAATTTAATATCATGGCAATCTCGAAAACAACGGCAGTGGCCAGGTCAAGTACGGAAAGTGAATATCAAGCCTTAGCAAATGCTGCCGTAGAACTCACATGGCTTCTCACATGGCTTCAGTCCCTTTGTGGTGAACTTGGCATCTACCTACCAACTACACCTACTCTTTGGTGTGATAATGTGGGCGCCACATACTTAATAGCAAATCCAATATTCCATGCTCGAACCAAGCATATTGAAGTGGATTTTCACTTTGTGAGGGACAAAGTTGCAAAACGTGATCTGTAAGTGCAAATTCATCTCCACCAAGGATCAACTAGCAGAAATTCTAACAAAGGGCCTACCTACTACTGCTAGATTCCAAGCTCTCTGTTCCAAACTCACCGTGGCTCTAGCACCGCTAAGTTTGAGGGGGCGTGTCAAGGAAAAAGATTCCATGTGACATCACCGGATAAGCAATCTCAGTGACAGCTCCTAATATCCTATTGACACATCACTAGATCCATATTCCAAGGATCATGTTTAATGTAATGATTTCTACAGCTTGTCTCAATTTTCGAAGGATTGAGATTTATTGTGATGTAATATCTTGTACCTCTGTTTATATATACAGTTTACCTCAACAACAAGATCAGTGGATTTGACAACCCATTCTTATAGTTGTAATTGGCTTTTACAGTCCCTCTTCAACTTCTTTTTATCCTTTGGCCAATGAGTAGAACTTTCAAAAGGGGTAAGTTTGTCTTTTAACTTGAATTAAAAAGATAACTCATCAAGCCACTAGCTTCCATGCGTTTCTTCTTGAATTGAGATTATACGAGGAAAAACCCCACAGTGACCGTGGGGAGACCAATCAAGTCCCCCCCATGTCACCATGGGGGTAGGCTGCCCATGGTGATGTGAGGATTTTTCTTAAAGGATGTGGACTCCTCCTTCTTATTTTCTTTCTCTTTTTTGTGCATGACGGCTCACTCCCTATCCTCAAATAAATATGCACCGTGCACTCCTCTTTTTTTTCCTTTTCTTTCTTAACTGTTTATTGAGCCTAGATTGCATGACTTTTTTAAGTTTGTCACTCATAATTAGAACATTTTCAATGCTTTGCCCATTAAGTTGCAATCATATTCTGAGTTTTTAAAATTTGAATTCAAAAAACGGAATGAATTAGATCTAATTATTTCTTAAGTAAGAAATTTCTTGTGGCTATGCATTTCCCAGAGTAATGACATCCCCCAAGGCCCAAAGGTTTCATATCCCCATTTTATGACATTTAAGAAAATGACTTAATTTGATACTTTATTTTTTTAGCGACTATAATCATGTGCTCACAAACAAATATGCTAAAATAATACAATTTTCAGTTGTTATCTACTCTTATGAACCCCATATTGAATGCAGTGTCTGCCCACCCCCCCCACCGCAACCCCAACCCCCAACCCAAAATACTCCCTGAAAAAAAAAAGGAAAGAAAAGAAAGCTTGCTAATAGAAATTTTTTGCCATCGGAGAAAATCCTTGATTCACCCCTGGTTCTAGCTTGGTTGTTTTTGGTTTAGTCCTTTGATGTCTTTTACTAATAAAAGTTACCTTCTTTAATTTTTTTTGGAGTAGAAGTAACCGTGTACAAGAAAACGAGCAAATCGTCATGTTCTTTCCCTGTCCGGGGTTATAATTCTTCTTCTTTTTTTCCTTTCTCACAGGTATGATGGACTGCACCATGGATCAAGTTACTTGGAACACATTCATTTCTTATCTGCTGTCAAAGCTCGAGGTGACCGAGCTCCTGCAGTTAACTTGCATGATGGGTTGCTCTCAGTTGCCATTGGAGTTGCTGGTCAGCTTTCAATTGAGAGAGGCCGCTTTGTCACCATTGAAGAAGTCATGGGCGAAGCTTGAGGTTCTACCAAAATTTAAAAATTCACTTTCTTGATTAATCATATTATTGCAGGACTTCAAAATACCAGAACATGACAAATAATCAAGAATGTGAATTTTTAAATTTTGTACTTTTTCATATAATTCCTCTTCTTTTCTTGTCTTTTAAAGTGGTCATTCACTTTAATTCACTATTAGAAGTGAATTATCCAAATATACCCGTGTTTAAATTCATGACTCGGCGTCTATCATTGCTAAATGACACTTGCACTAGTAAAATTCTCCACAGATAGACTTAAGGTGCTTTTAAGTGTATGTATATAACAAAAGGTAGGCAAAGCGGATGGATTGGGCCCAGTGAAAACTCAAACCCAACTCAACTTGGATAAAAATTTTAATCTCAAACCTACCTTGATGCCGACCAATACTCCGTGAAACCTGAGCCTAAGAGGAGTAGCTTGTGGTAGCCATGTTTAAACCTAACTCATTGCCATCCCTAGAAAAAATAATGATGTAAAGAAAATTTTTTCATCTTCTACAATTGCTCTTGTTTTTTTCAAGAGCAGCATTCACCTTATAAAGACAAATGGAGGCCCAAAACTTAAATATCAATGGTTGTGGTCCACTAGGTAATATATATATCGGAAAAGTATCCTATGCACACTCGTGCATAGTGTGCATCCCCTAGTGGGGTGCACCTTCTGGTCCAGCTGAGTGGACCAAAAAACCCACCCTATAGTACACACACTCTAGGCTTGCACCTTTTCGTTTGAAATAGACCGTTGGATCTTTTGAACACCCATCCGATAGAACTGGACTTGTAGATTATGGATGAAGTAATGATAATCGGATGGGGTTGATGTAGATAGAAGGGCTCCAACTAGGTCTTCAAAATTTCCTTGGCCCAATCCTAAAGTGGGCCATCACGTGAACCCTACAGCACACCTCGTCCATAGGATAATGAATATATAAATATATCTATCTATCTATCTCTGTGTGTGTGAAATTCTCAAAAACTCCCTTATCTCAAAAGGGACTTTTCAGCCCCTATCTAACAGTTAATGATTTTTTAGGATTTTAAGAATCCATAGGAGATTCGCTTTTTTATATGTATATGAGAGAAAGTAGGATAAATAGTTAGGGCTGTTCACGGGCCTTGTTGGGTAGGGCAAAGACATATCCGGGCTGGGCCTAACTTTAAAAACACTAGTCCAGCCTTGGCCCAAGCTCGAAATGGGCTGTAATGGTCAGGCCCGAGCCCACCCATTTAATAAATCAGGCCGAATTTAGTATTTTTTTCTAATATATATATATATATATATAATTTGTGGCCATTTGAGAAAATTTTTTTAATAATTAAACAAAATTACATTATTCTTTACATGGGCCAGGCCGGGCTTTGAGCTCTCTATAAATTAATCCAAGCTTGGCCCAAGGTGAGCTAGGCCGAGATTGGGCTCAAGCTGGCCCAACCCATGAGCACCCCTATAAACAGGATTTTCAATTTTAGGGGGTGTTTGGATAAACACATCATATAATATTAATATATTTGGATATAGTAAGATTTCATTATTTAACAAAATAGTGCTAATTATAATATTATGACACTGATGATGTTTGGTAGTATCTAATGAATTTAACAGAGTTTGATTTGAACTATTAGGAAATTGATGCAGATTTTGATAAGTGATGAGGTCAAAATGTATTGCATTTCTTAATAATATATTTTTCAATAATACCACAATGTTTTCAAAATATTGTCAAACATCTAAAATGACTCAAGCAACAAATAAATAATCCCTACTATATTTTTAAGAAAGAAATTCTTGATAAAAATGGGTTCTTTTGAATTCATAGGAATTCAATTCCATACAAAAAACAAGCCTATTATATTTTTAAGATAAAAAATTCATGTATGTGGGTTCTTTTGGATGAATAAGAATTCAATTTCATGCAAATTAATATGCCCTATTTTGATAGTGAATTCGTTGTAAAGTGATTTAGTTCAAATTCCTAGGAATCAATTCATCCAAACATAAGTACACTGCATTTCTAAGATAATAACTTTTTTGGTGGGTTGTGGTAGAACTAATTGAATTCTTAGAAATCAATTTCATACGAACATACAAACAAACCATCCTCATCTCCACCTTGTTCTTTCACCATGCACCTCTTCAATAATCATATGAAATTAATGTTGGCCAAGTGGGTCTAGACCAATTGGGTTCAGTGCCTTAGGTGGTTTCTTTAATTATATTAAAAATTTTATATTTGTTAAACAGTAGTTTCTTAATAGGATTAGGACTTTTCTTTTTTCTAAGATAGAGTTATTAGGAGATAAGGAAGTGATGATTATATATATGATGTAATCTGTAACCCTGGATAGAGGCTGAGATTCCAAGGCTGTGATTTCACAGATTGGAGGAGAACCTAGTGGAAATTGGTTACCCGTGGACGTAGGTATCTTTGCTGAACCATGTAAATCTCTTATCTTCTTGTGTGGTTGATTGTTGATCTTGGTTGCTTATGCATATACGTGCACAACAAGTGGTATCAGAGCCTAGCTAGGGTTTCTTAGGCTTGGAGGTTGTGTGTGGAATTTTGCGCAATCAAGAGATTGGCTGTGATCTCTGTTGGCCACTGGAAGAAGAAGACGTGGGTTCTCAGTTCTCGGGTTTGACTACAGATCTTTTTTTTGCCACCATCAGAGAAGCATTTAGGGTTGCTGGATTTTTGAGGAAGAAGGGTTTAGCCGTCTGCAAGATAAAAAAAAAATGCTGCACAACAATCCTCGTTCGCTGTCGTCACCGTCATTGCTAGCCGCCGATTGCCGCCGTCAACAGCGTCGCCGTCGTCAGACCAGCCGCGATCCCGTCGTTGGTCGTCGGACCAGTTTGCTGTAGTTGAGGAAAAAGGGGCTTGCAATTTCTTTTGTTCTGTTGCAGAACAAAAGACAATGCGTTGAAGAAGACGACTCCCAGGTCAGTTCTAGGTTTTGGGTCGGGTTGTTTCGACCTAACCCGTGGAGTATTAGCCCAGGTCAGCAAGTGCCGTTTACAGTTTGGGTCGGGTCGACCTGAACCCGTCCGTCAGCCGTCTAGCCCATCATCCACTGACGACGTCAGCAGAGTGACGTCACCAAGCTGACGTCATCCCACGTCATTGGACAAACGGTCAAAGGCCAGAGTTGACCAGATTGACGGCAGAATTTTGTTTCTGCGATATCTTGATCATCTGACGTCCGATCGGGGATCCGTTTGCGCCTAAGGACTTGTTTCGAGTAGATCTACGTGTTTGTGGAAGAAGATTGGTTGTTTGACGGTCAACGAGGAGTTTGACCAAATCAGAGCGCAAAAAACCGTTTTTACGATATCGGAGCCATCTGGGGTTGGATTTCAAATCCATTTCTTCCAGTGTGCTCGTGTTGACGAGATCTACAATTGGTGTAGGAGTTGAGGTTAGTGTTAGTTGTTTGTTTTTTCCTGTTGCTTAATTTAATTAAGATGGAGAACAACACTATTAACACTACCATGGTTAAGCTTAATCATTCCAATTGGTTGATCTGAAAACCGAAGATGGAGGATATTCTCTATTGTAAAGACCTCCATGATCCTGTTGAGAGGCATAGTGCTCGAACAAAAGATATGCAAGATGCTGAATGGAATAAGTTACATAGAAAAGCAAGTGGTCACATCAGACAGTGGGTTGATAACAGTATATTTCATCACGTGTTTAATGAAACGAATGCGAATACTCTTTGGAAAAAGCTAGAAGCAATGTATGATGAAAATACCGCCGTGAACAAAACCTTTTTGATCAGAAAGCTTGTGAACATGAAATTCAAGGATGGTGGTCAGATCGAAGATCACATCAATGAGTTCCAAAGTGTGGTAAATCAGTTAGCCACAATGAAGATAGTTCTTGATGATGAAATGCAAGCTTTGTTGCTTCTAAGTTCTTTGCCGGATACATGAGAGACATTAGTTGTTTCCGTAAGCAACTCTACTTCAGATGGAGTATTGTCTCTGAGTCAGGTTACCAGTAGTCCACAGAATGAAGAAACTAGACGGAAATTCGCAGGGACAGATAATGCACAAGCCTTTGTTACTGAGAACAGGGAGAGGAGTAAGAGTAGAGGACCAGAGGGGGTCATGGCAAGTCTAGAGGTGAATCACAGGCCAAGTCTAGTGGTGAATCACAAACTAGGAAAAAGTCTGTGAAATACTTTTTCTGTGGCAAGATGGGCCACATTAGGAAAAATTGTTTTGCCTTGAAGGAACAGAAAGGATCCAACAATGAGAAGAAGAATGACAGTGATAACACTGCAGCTACTTTGGGAGGAAGTAGTGGTGCTTGCCCGCGATGATGATAACTGTTTGAGTGTTGCAGATGATAAGGTTAAGTGGGTTATTGACACAGCAACATCCTACCATGTTACTCCTTGTAGGGAGATGTTCACAACGTACAAAGCAGGTGACTCTGGTACTGTGAAGATAGGCAACACGAGTCATTCAGAGATTGTTGGTATTAGTGATGTCTGCATTAAAACCGATATTAGTTGCACAATGATGCTGAAAAATGTGCAATATGTTCCTGATTTGCAGTTGAATCTGATTTCCGGGACTACATTGGATCGTGCAGGCTATGAGAATTACTTCGAAAATTGCAGATGGAAACTCACTCGATGGTCTCTTGTTATTGCGAGAGGAAAACCGGGTAATACGCTTTATTTAACACATGTAAAGCTGTGCAAAGGTGTGTTAAATGCAGTTCAAGATAGTTCCTCTCTGAATCTGTGGCATAAAAAGCTTGGTCATATGAGTGAGAAAGGCCTGCAGATGTTGGCAAAGAAGGATTTAATTCCTTGCTCCAAAGGTATATCTTTTTACACTTGTGATTATTGTCTGTATGACAAACAGCATAGGGTTGTTTTCTCTTCGACATCAAAATTAAAATCTAATGTGTTGGATTTGGTATATTTTGATGTTTGTGGTCCCATGGAGGTAAAATCATTGGGTGGTAATAAGTTCTTTGTCACGTTCATCGATAATGCATCTAGGAAAGTCTGGATTTATCTATTGAAATCAAAGAATCAAGTGTTCTAGATTTTTCAATAGTTTTATGTGAAGGTTGAAAGAGAAACAGGTAAATTCTTGAAGTGTCTCTGCTAGATAATGGGGATGAGTACACATCCAACCAGTTTGAAGCTACTGCTTGAAACATGGCATTCGACATGAAAGACAGTTCCTGGTACTCCACAGCACAATGGTGTGGCAGAGAGAATGAACCGCACTATTCTTAAAAAGATGAGATGCATGATGAGATTAGCACCGTTGCTTAAGTCATTCTGGGGTGAAGCCGTTCTGACTGCCGGTTATCTGATTAACAGATCTTTCTTAGTTCCTTTGAATTTTGATCTTCTAGAAAGAAGATGGACAGGTAAAAATACTTCCTATTCACACTTGAAGGTGTTTGGGTGTAAGGCATTTGCACATGTACCAAATGAACAGTGTTCTAAGTTGGAAGATAAGGCAGTGAGTTGCATCTTTTTTGGCTATGGTGGAAATGAGTTTGGCTACAGATTATGGGATCTAAAGAAGAGGAAAATTATCAGAAGTAGGGATGTGGTTTTCCATGAAGACCAGTTCTTTGGAGATATTGAGAAGATTGATAAGTCTTCTGAGACAGTTGATGGAGTGGTTGATTTCACACCGACTCCTTCTCTGGTGCAGACTACAGGTGGAGAAGATGGACAAAACGATCCGGATCGTGATGAGGCATAAGGGTTGCCAAATGATGAGGGTGTTGAACAGGGGAAGCTACAGTCTTCTCGGTTGGAAACCACGGAACCTCAAGTTAGGAGGTCCATACTAGAGCGTCAACCATCAACTAAGTATCTTGCGTCCGAATATGTTTTATTTACTGATGAGATGGAGCCAAAGAGCTTCCGAGAAGCAATGACTTATGCTGATAAATATGAGTGGATGAAGGCTATGCAGGATAAGATGAGTTCTTTAAAGAAGAACAAGACATATGAGCTGGTGCAACTTCCTAAAGATAGGAATGTTCTAAAAAACAAATGGGTGTTCAAACTGAAAAAGGATGAGAATGGAAAACTGATGAAGTACAAAGCACGGTTAATAGTAAAAGGCTTCGCACAAATGAAGGGTATTGACTTCAGCGATGTTCCTCCTATTGTGAAAATGACTTTTGTCAGAGTCGTTTTGGGTCTAGCCGCCAGCATGGACCTTGAGCTTGAACAGATGAATCTGAAGACTGTGTTTCTTGATCGTGACTTGAAAGAAGAGATCTACATGACTTAGCCACAGGGGTTTGAGGTAGAAAGAAAAGAATAGATGATTTGCAAGTTGAAGAAGAGTCTCTATGGGCTGAAGCAAGCACCGAGATAGTGGTACAATAAGTTTGATTCATTTATGTTGAGTCATGGGTACTGGAGGACAACTGTATATCATTGTGTCTATGTTCGTCGATTTATCGATGGCAGATTCATTATCCTTCTTTTATATGTAGATGATATACTGATAGTTGGACAAGATAGCAAGTTGATTGGCAAGTTAAAAGAGGAGATGTCAAAGTCGGTTGACATGAATGACTTGGGTCCCGTATGAACGATATTGGGCATGCAAATACGTCGTGACAGGAGTTCCAAGCAGCTGTGGTTATCACAGGAGAAATATGTTGAACGAGTACTCGAGCAGTTCAACATGAAGAATGCTAAGCCAGTTAGCGTGCCTCTAGCTAGTCACTTCAAGCTAAGCAAGCGCTTGTGTCTTACTACAGATGATGAAAAGGAACGGATGGCATGTGTTTCCTTACTCCTCTGCTATGGGGAGTCTTATATATGCCATGGTTTGTACACGGCCAGACATTGCTCATGCTGTGAGTTTAGTAAGTAGATTTCTCTCTAACCTTGGAAAAGAGCATTGGGAGGCAGTGAAGTAGATCTTTAGGTATTTGAGAGGTACTTCCAAGGTGTGCTTGTGTTTCGAAGTTCAAAACCAGTGGTGGAAGGTTATACTGATGCTGATTTTGCAGGCGATCTTGATCGTTGGTTGTCGACTTCTGGTTATTTGTTTACTTTCGTAGGGGGAGCTATTTCCTAGCAATCGACGTGGCAGAAGTGTACAGCACAGTTTACAACTGAAGCAGAATACATAGCTGTTAATGAAGCAGGGCAAGAGATGCTTTGGTTGAAGAGAGTCCTTCAAGAAATAGGTTTGAAGTAAGAAGAATATGTAGTTTACTGTGATAGTCAGAGTGTTATGGATTTCAGTGAGAATGATACATATCATGGTCGCATAAAGCACGTTGATATCAAGTACCATTGGATTCGTGAGGTGATCCAGAAGAACTTTATGAAGCTGGAAAAGATTCACTCGGACAAGAATCTCTTGGACATGATGACAAAGGTTATGTCTAAAGGAAAGATGGAGTTGTGTTCAGAGTTGGCAAGGCTGAACTCCTAGTAAGGGGTTCAGGGCGTCTTCCCTATGGTCTGGACGGGGAGATTGTTAGTCAAGTGGGTCTAGACCAATTTGGTTCAGTATCTTGGGTGGTTTTCCTAATTATATTAGGAATTTCTTGTTTGTTAGACAGTAGTTTCTTAATAGGATTAGGACTTTCCTTTTTTCTAAGATAGAGTTCGTGGGAGATAAGGAAGTGATGATTATATATATGATGTAATCTGTAACCCTGGATAGAGGCTGAGATTCCAAGGTTGTGGTTTCATTGATTGGAGGAGAACCTAGTGAAAATTGGTTTCCCGTGGACGTAGGCATCTTTGCCGAATTACGTAACTCTCTTGTCTTCTTGTGTAATTGATTGTTGATCTTGGTCGCTTGCGCACACACTCGCACAACAATTAAAAACTTTTACTATGACCTTCTAGGAGTTTAATTCAATGGGAATAACCAGGTCTTAAATGCATGTAAACATCTCAACCCAACCACCAATTTTTTTCTTTCAATAAAAATAAACCTCATGAGTCACACCTAGAGAGGGAAATAGAGGAAATGATGATTGAGACAAAGTAGAAAAAGAAAGAAAGAAAGAAAAAGGCTTGGGAGAGGGATGAAAAACACAAGGAAGGAGAGGAGAAAAGATTGAGTATCTTGAAAAGAGTGAGAGGAAGAGAAAATGGTGAAGAAGAGGGAAAGGGTGATGGGAGGAGAGAGGCCACAGGGAGAGGAGAGGGAGAAAGGATAAGACAAGGAGAAGAGGAAGATATGGTTGCTTGATGGAGAGTTTGTGAGAGATGTTCTCAATCGATTTTTTGGTGAGGAGGGGCCCATGAAATAAAAGATTTATTTCCTAAATATTTGCTTCTGCAAAGATATGGAGAAAGAAGAAATCTTTCAATTTTTAATAAAAAGTCACATATTATAGAATACATTCTAAGTTAGCCACCTAATTTTTAGGTAGCTAGATTATATCATAATCTAACATACAATGTCACATAATCTTTTAGAAAATCTTGTTATCAAATACCTCCTAAAATAATTTGTTTTGAAGAAAACTACCCAAAACAAAAGCCAAAGTTTTTGCAAAGAGTGGAAGCTCATGAGCAACTACTACCAGAGTGGCCCACTAGATGTCTTCACATTGATGGTTTTATTATAATTTTTAATATTGATGATGGTTTTTATAGGAGTCCAATTATGACTCTCAACAATAGATAGGCCCTCCAATGTTTATAAATTTTATATAGATCCTATAGGTAGGTCCCATACTACCAACATTTGGTGGTCTCATGCTAATTACCAAATTTTTGACCCATACTACCAACATTTTGTGGTCTCATACTAATTACCAATTTTTTGATTGTGTGACTAATTATTAGTTTGCCATTATTTAATTAGTCTCATTGTTTAATGGCCCCTATTGATTACTATAATTAGCTTGGTTAATATGATTATTAAAATCAAATGGCTCCATTGATTTTTCATAAATTGATTCCTCAATTATGTTTAATACTTGCTAGGGCTTTCTTTTAAAATTGCCTTTGGATATTTTATTATGGTTACTAACATCTAGTGGACCCACATTGATAAAAACAACATTTCTCGTGGTTTTTAGCATTTAGTCCAATGATCTTCTAATTAGATGGGCCCTAGTATGCTTATCAGTACTAAATCACTCTAGTGTGACTACTAGCGAGAAGGTTTTCATCAGGTCAATCATCCATACTTCTCTCTTCATTTATTGTTTCTTTCTGTCATCTAATAACAAATTTACAAATTCTCAAACACTTTAAAGGTATATTGAAATATTATAAATTGCCAAGACTATAAGTGATACAATATTATAATATGATGATACTACTATATTCTATGATAATGAAATTTCATAATATTTAAATTTGGTGATATTATATTATGCATTTATCTGAACACGGGAGAGATCCTTTTGACGTGCATGTACTTCTAGGAAACCTTTTTTTGCTTATCTTTATTTTGTTTATTTCAAGCCTAGGGATTTATTATAAGATTTGCATACGTGAAAATCTTAGAGCTTCATGCATATTGTTGGGTTATAATTTATTTTTTCTTATGTTTTAATGGCATATAGTGGGCCACTTTAATTAGCCTTCAAGCCTCTCTGAAGTAGAAATCTCCCCTGTGGGGCCTTAGTACTGATTACAGAATTTCCATCAAAGAAAAACTATTGTTTCATGCAAAGCATTGGGTTAATGCTTTGAATTTTTATGGATTAATGCCAAGTGGTGGGCCACGTCAATTAGAGTTCAAGCCGCTGTGAAGGAGCAATGTTCCATGTGGGACCGAGGGATTTATTGAAAGACTTCTTTCAAAGAAAAAACATTGGGTTTCATGCCAGCACTTAGCCTGGGCAATATATAATTAAAATATTAAAATTATAAAAATTTTAAATAATATCTAACATAAATTATATCAAGGTGGTAAAGATTACAATTAAAATTAAAATATATAATAATAAAAAAATTATTAAATTCCAAAATGTAAGCAATTTGATTTGTTTGAAATGAGTTAGATTGTTTTACTTCAAACATTCTCTTGAAATAAGAAGAATAAATCTATAATAAAAAATAAATTGGATAAAACTACCACAAAAATAGAACATGAAAATAAAAAAAAAACCATAGAGAATCCAATAGTAAAAACAACTTAAAAGAAACAAATAAACCCATGAAAGCCTAATGCCTAAAAATAAAAAAATGAAGAGAAAAAATAAAAGGAAAAACATAAATCGATAAAAATCTATCACCACGGAAACTAAAATACCCATCAAAATAAAAAAAATAATAAAACAGAGCTATGATTTAAAAAACAACATTAAAACACTAAAAAATATATACAAAGTCAAAAAATTAAGAAACAAAAGAGACATGACATGGTCATATAGCAGAAATTATTAAAAATGTAGTTGTGAGAATTCTCGTATTCCACTCACTCTCGTTAATTTGAATTGCGTGATTGAAGGGAGATTAAAGTGTGTAGATCCAATTAAACATTATTGAAAATGGAAAATTATGATGAGATTGCATGAAATAAGGGATGAAAGATTCAGATGAAAGACTGTTTAATATAACTTTAGATAACATTTGTTTACCCACGACATTAAATACTAGGTGTGTTCATGGGCTAGGTTGGGTTGGGATGAGGCATGCCCATGCCTAACTCGACTTCTGAGCTTATGGACCAAGCCCAGCTCAAGCCCAAATTGGGCCACAACTGGCTTGCCCAAGCCCGACATGCTGAAAAACATGAAGCCTAAGCCTAGCCCAACTTAACATTATAACAAAACAGGCCTCTTTTTTTATGTACTTGCACTTATCCCAATTGTTTTGGGTACTTGTACATTGACGAGATGTCATGGGAATGTCTGCCTCCCTCTTTTTTCCCACAGTTATCTTTATAGTTGAGTTGGGCTGGGCATGCCCTCCCCATCATTCAATCCAAGCCTAGCCAGTCTATTAAATGAGTCCATCTAAATAATCAAAGCCCAACTTGAGTACTCAAACTTAAGTTCCAAAACTAGGCTAAAAGCGAGCTATAAAATCTAAATATGAATTAATTAATTAGAGATAGTGGAAGATTGAGATCTTTAAAAGGAAATTCTTTTTAGATAGGCCTTTTTATTTAAATGGCTAAAATCGACAACTTCTCTCAAATCCCTAAAATCTTTCCTTCAAGTTAAATCTGATTCAAAATTAAAATCAAAATTGAACTGCAATTTTTTAATTAATTGTGAAATTGAAACTCAATTGCAAAATCAAAGCCTTTCCCATTCATATGAATATGTTATAATTGTACGAATGTTGTTGGTTTAGAAGGGAAAATTAATAAGTTTGTCAGATTATCTAGTTTTAAGGAGATGAGATTGACTACTAAAAAAATTAGGTAGGACATTTAGCTAGTTTCAACGAGAAGATAATGGAAGTTGGGAATGGGCCTTTAATTAGATTCTTTAGCTAGATGCTTTTGTTTCTATCAAAAAAACGAAAAAAGAGGAAGCTAGATGCTTATGTCAGCATATTATTTTCTTGACTCTTAATTCTCATTGGATGTTGGGAACGCTCGGAGAGTCTTCCAAGGCCTGTTTGGTAGCGTTTCTGCATTGTTTTCAATATTGTGCTCAAACCAGGTTGTGCAGGCTCAATCTATGTAGAACTTATTTGGTAGTATTGTATTACCTTGTTCCATTAAGAATATGCTACTGCATAGTGCTAGCGCCGGGGCGTTTTCTAAAGCAAAATGCCCGTTGGCAACTATCAATGAGAAACGAGAAGAATTAAGGATGAGAGTTGATGATTTGGCATTCTTATCTATTTAGCAAACATCTTACAACTCTCTAATCTTATCAATGCCCATTTGAATTTCTCCTTCAAAATGAGGAACACAGTTGATTAACTTTTCTCACCAATTATTTAGTGACTTCCACAATAGGCCCAGTTATAAAATATTCAAACCAATCACAATGAATGGTTTTATCGTGTTTGGGCCCTCACCAAGTTTCACCCAATATGAATTGGGCCCATAACTCGATTTGTAATAAAATTAGACATACTTGGATTTTTGTTAGTGTGTCCATTTTCAGAAATTTCTCTTAAGTCCTAAAGAAATTAGAAGTGGGCCCCCAAAAAAATGATTTAAATAAGAATGCATAAGAAATGAAGGTGGCCCCAACTCCAAAATATATGAGATGGCCACAATTATTTAGTTCAGAATGGGTTAAACCAAACTTTAAAACATGAGCAAGTAGGCCCCGCAAATTCCATCTTCGATTAGTGTCTCACGAAGGAGGAGAAATTCTTACCGGAGTTTTTGACAAAGTTGTAGATGAAGCAAATGCCTTTTTGAAAGAAGGAAAAAAGTTGAAAGGTAATTAATCTTTGCTCTAAAGGAGAAATAATCTCTAGCAAACTCTATGCCCCTATTTGGCAGGTTTATTTCAGGCCTCTACTCCTTTATTTCTCTAAAGCATATAGAAGTTTAAAAAATAGAGCATTTGACACCTCTTTTTAAGCTCTAGCCACTTTAGAGAAGTAGAGGTAATGCTTCTTATTTCTACAGATGACTTTATGATGGAGTTGGAAAATAGAGGCGGCAATACACTTGAATCCTTCCTTCCATTATTATTATTATTATTATTTTAAAATCTGAGAGGGTAAATCAAGACTCAAACCATTGGAAATCTTTACAAGATCAAACATGGTCATAATACCAAATTTCAGTCGTTGGATCATCACCAATCTCGAGATATGTGCAAAAAAGTGAACCATTAGATATTATTTTCAGAATTCTATAAGCCCCAAATACAAGATTCAAACCGTTAGATCTCTTTAAAACGCTGGACACTCCTATGAGGTCAATTTTCAAGTGAGTCAGTTTTTCAGGCTTGATACCTTGTGGATCTCAAGAAATTTACTAACAAATGTCAACCAGTCCATACATAGTCCCGCTTTCTCTATTTTTAATTATTTTTAGGACAATAAATCATTATAAAAACCATTGAAAATATATATAAGGTCAATGATTAGTAGGAGACCAAATTTTATTCGTTGGGTCATCACCAAGCTTTAGATATTTGCGAAAAAAACATGGATTATTTGATAATATTTTTTGAAATTTATGGGCTCCAAACACCAAACCCAAACCGTTATATCTCTTTTGAAGGATGGACATGGGTATGGGGTTAAATTTCAAGGCCTGATATCTAATATATTTCAAGAAGTTTGAGAAAAACTTTTAACTATTGATTTAAAAAGGTCTATTTAAGATAGATCCTTGCATCAACGAACAATATTTTGATTCTAGCCTCTTTTTTCGATGACACTATTTTGAATGGGTTTGTAAGAAAAAAAGTAGACAAACCAAACAAGTCCTATGTTCATTGGATGTAAAACAAAGGGCAAAACTGCCCCACTTTTTGGAGGACCATTTTTTTAAAATTCCTCTCTCTCTCTCTCTCTCTCTCTCTCTCTCTATATATATGTATATCTAGGTAAATAATCCTATGAGAACTAGTTCTCGCTACTTTTTTGTGAAAAGTTTAGGTGGGGCCCATTTATCACCCAATCTAAATCTTGCATTATAGATGAACCCCCTTGATAATTACACATCCCAAATTTCGGTCAAATCCGAATTTATGGGACCGTTGGATCGACTGTGCACCAATCCGAATAAAGTGGATTTGTAGGTCAAGGATGAAGGAGTTAAGGACATGTGACTAGGGCCAAGTTTGATATTTGGGGTAGTCTTACATAGATATTTCCATCCTCCTGGTCCCATCCCCAAATGGGACTCACAAGTGGGCCCTATAAAAGTTTTTACGGTAGGTGTGTGAGAACACTTCTTATAGAATTAAAGCTCATCTAAATAAATATATATATATATATATATGAGGAATTCTTAAAACTCCCCATTTTCAAAAGGGGAGTTTTTGTCTTTCTTGGTTTGGCCAATGAGATCATGTTACCTCACTTTTATATGCCAACTCATCTTAAGAGAGAAAAAATAGGCATGTTTAAATGGTTTGACTTCCTAAAAAATAGGAATGTGGAATCTATTAGCCAATTAGAAAGGGAGCATTTTTCATAAGAAAACACCCAGGGCATTTGGGGAGTTTAAATGCCCCTCTCTCAGAAAAACTGTCCTAATTGGAAAAACTAGTGCTAGCCTGATAAAATCTATACAAATACATAAATACCAAATTTGAAAATTAAATTTTAATTATAATAAAAAATATGAAAATTAAATAACAAATCAGAAATGAAACCTAATCTAAAATTCCTAAATTAAAGCAATCCTAGAACTAGAATCCACAAACAAGAAACTAGATCAAACCATCAATGTAAATAAATAAATCTTTTATTACGCGAAAAATAAAAAATAAAATCATTCAAATATAAAGGATAAAGAATAAAATAAAATGAATTCTAGTTTCTTTTATTATGGAGATTAAACCATTAATTGGAGGAATTAACAAAAGACATTATAAACACCGCATTAAGTGTACACTGTCACCACAGACAAACACATGATGCTGATCCAAGGTGGGACACCTTGACCTCACTAACTATTTCTCGTTGATTAAAATGGACCAATACAACCAATAATGCCTAATAATAATTAATGTTAGAAAAAGAAACTACCCTTACCCTACATCAAGAACATCAAAAAAGAAAGGGACTTCGAGCGCAATAGAGACTCTAATCTTCAATCTTCACACAAGGGAGGAGAGTGGATGGACAAGAAAAGGAAGATGATGATGTGATGGAATGGATGGATAATAGACCCAAACTGGCTTGGCCGAACCAAAACTTGGGGTAGATAGATGATGGAAAGTAGGTATATGTAATTGAGTGGTGGTGAGGATCGTGGAGAGTGGAGAGGGAGGGGAGTGGTTGACCTGAATATAGGGGTGCGGAGAGAGTGTGGAAGTGGCTGGATAAGAGAGAGAGAGTTTAGCGTAGCTATGTAGGTAGACTTGGCAAATGAGTCGGGTTGACCAAATTCGGGTCGGGTCAACCCAAACCCGAATTTGTTGATTTCAACTCTAACCCAACCAATCCACTTTTAAAACGTGTTGGAAACCTTCAACCTGCACTCATGGCTAGTCAACTCAATCCGACCCGCCTAACCCGACTATGATGTGGGTTGGGTTGGATTGATCTGACCTAACATATTTGATTTCCATTTTGTGAATGATTTAACTTATTTTATGTAGCCTAATTTCATTTGTAAAGCTTCTCTTTACATCTAGATTCATTTAAAATGTTGTACTAAGCATGAGTTTATAATTTATCAATTTTTAAGGTGAAAAAACGAGGAATCTAAAAATACTTTCTAACCCATTTATTAAGAATTTGAGATAATCTCTCCTTAATTTTTTTTTCAATTTTATAATTCTATATTTGAGTATACGTATAAGATTCATTAACAATATTGTATTTCATTCATATCCATATTTGAGAGGTAAATTTATATACCAACATAAAAATAAAAAACACATCAATATTTCAACTACAAAAACATCACATTTTCAAATAAAAAATAAGGTTTATATTCTAGGCATTAATATTTTACATAACTCCTCTACAAAAGATTAAGCGTATATAATTTATGGCCCATATGAATAATAAAAGCCACATGAAAATTGAAAAGTTATGGTAGTTTAATAAAATTTAAACAGGTCAAATGGGTTAGGGCGGTTAGGTGAGTCAACCTTAATCCAACCCGTTTTTATACTAGTTGGTAAACCCTAACCTGAACCCGACCCGTATTTCAAACGGGTCAGTTTAGGCGGGTCAGAAATGGGTTGGGTCTGGTCAGGTTGGTGGGTCGGGTTGGATTTTACCATCTCTATACTGTAGGTATAGGTGCATGTACCTCCAACTGCCCCTTGGTATTGTAACAGTCCGACCCAGCTTAACCCCGTTTAGCGATTAATTAATGACGAATTAGTAGTTAATTATGTTTTGCTTTCGTTTTGTTTTGTTCCTGGTTATGGATAGGTAGTTGGGTTGAGTCTGACCTGGTTAGGTAGGCCAAGCCCTTTTTCATAATTTTAGACTTCATAAGACATCGTCATTATGCATCATCTTGGTGTCAACACGTGTCTTTCGTTGAGCCCGTTAACTTCTGTAACTACGTCATTTACAAAAGACGTCATCGGTTGCCGTTGGACCCTCATTTGACTCGAATTGCAATTAGTTTTAATGTTGGACCTAGATGCAAATTTCCTTAACCTTATCTTATATAAAGCCTCCACCGACTTACCCTCTCTCCCACTCACCTTAGTTTCTTCTTCTCCTTCTCTTCTTCTTTGTCTCTTCTCGATCAAGCCAAGGAAAAGGGGATTTTGTGCACTTATTCGCTTGAATTCTTGCTTGTGTGTTGGATAAGGTAAGTCTTGGTTTGGATTTCATCATCTTCTTCTCTCTCTCATCTTCTCGTCATTGGACTTGCACTCACGTCCTTTTTTCCTTCCTTTTTCTGCATGCATGGGGGATTAGGAGTGTGTTTGGACGTTGGATTTGAGCCTAAGGACAACAATTCCTGTGTTTGAACTTATTCGAGGCAAGTATAAGCATGATTTGTCTGAACCCATATTGGTATATGTTCGATTTTTGAATAATTTTGGACATCTTACATGGGAAGTGTGTTTACAACCCATTTTGTGCTTAATTCAATTTATTTGATGTGGTTTTGCTACTCTTTGTCAACTCTAGTTGATTCTGTAACAGGTTTAAAAAAATGACCCCGGGCAGTCTACGGCTAAGCCGTAACTATACTACGACTCAGAGTCCAGAAAGTTGAAAAACCTAAGTTTCTTCTACGGTCAGGCCACGGCTATGCCGTATAATGTACTACGGCTAAGCTGTAGCTCAGCCGCGACCTAGCCGTAGATCAATACAGGGTGCAATTTTGAAATAACTGAGAGTTGGCAATTCTCAGACCTTCTACGGTCCAGCTACGGTTAAGCCGTGAAGTGTTCTACAGCTAAGCCGTAACCTCGCCGTGGCTGAGCCGTAGAACAACAACAGAGTGAGCCATAAGGCCTGTGGAAAGTAAGAACACTAGGCATTGAAGAGACCTTGTAGGACTTTTGAATTAGAATGTAGGCAACCCTGGCTTGCCCAACGGATTATGATAAGAACTACATGAATGATCTCGAGGGCTGCGACTCATTCATGTACGTTATCCAGTTGTTAAGCACCTCCCCATGGGTGTTGGTTTAAGGGACTTCGATGCACACTTATGCTACAATGCAACACTCGACAACGGTGCATTCGACAACGGTGCATTGAATAACTTAAAACTACATCATCATGCACGGTTAGAAACACTAAACAACTAGATTAGGGTTGGCGTGTAAATGATCTTGATTTGATTGAACGTTGATTTACATGGCATTTTGTATGATCGGGCATTGACCTCCACTCTTTTGTACAATTTGTAGTATCCTGGTTATGTCCTTAGATATATCTATTCGATTCGTATAAGTTGTTCGATCTGTATGTTCGATTCATATGATTGTCGATATGTATGAGATGTATCTGATAAGATATGTACGTTTGATAAGATATGCACGATCTGATAAGATATGCACGTTTATCTCAAGTCCTAATAGTTGCTTGATTCCATATGGTCTAGCACTACTCAACATTAGCCTTAGGATACCCAACGGGGTTGAATTTGGCTTAGTTTATATGGCCTCGCTGCAGTGAGTATATGTCTTGGGGATTCCAGAACCCGAGACCCATTCGTACCCTAGCCCGGTTAATGGTGTTCTCAGTAAGTATGTAAGATCCCTCTTTTGGGAGCACATGGCAAAATGTAGTAGCCACCTAGTGTGTATATGTTACATATGTATTGACTCTGAAAGCATATTTCATTTGAATGCACATTTGCCTAGCATACGAAATTGTAATGTTATGATTTACTCATTGTTATTTGTTCTGTAGATACAACATGAGTTAACTTGTTATTGTTTATGCTTTGCTGAATTGTTGTATTCACTAGTTGTCCTTGGTGTTGCAGGCTTAGATACCCCGACTGACCCCTCGTTGGTCAATCAGACTCCAAGGGAGACCCTCGATATCCCATCTGGACTGGAGGAGTGGATGTAGTGACTCCATCGGAGAGTGACATGGACACTTTGGCATATAGGTTTTCCTTATTTTGAGTTTTGTTATGCTGGATCCACTCATGTTTTGTATCTTTATATTTCGTTTTGTTTTGTATAACTCTGACCTTTCTGTAATCTCTGTCAATAGATTATTTTGTTTTTGCATATTGCTTTTGCTATGCATGATACCTACAGTTTCCGCGTACATGTTGGCACGTGTGAATCTTCCCTTGTGTGTGTGCATTTAGACCGGATCTAAGTGTATAGGGACGGGAGTACGTGTGTCATTGGTTAGGCTTTTACTAACCCCCGATCTCCTGGGTTTAGGTTGTGACAGGTATTACTTATATTGCTTTTTTATCCATCTTGGTTTCCTTTCTTAGCCCTTCATGTTAGGTTGCACGGATTCTTCTTTGATAATAATTTCCTTCAATGGTAGTAAGAATTTAGGAAGTGGGTGTGTGAAAAAACATTGCCTTCCTATTTTGTACTAACCTCTTTCTATACTCACTTTCTAAATTTAACAATTAAGCAGATCATCATGGAGTGGCTCACTTGAGATGAGAAAATATTCTTCATGATTGCCTTGATGAGGTCTTCACTTTGCTTGAATTGTGGAGAGGTGAAAACAATAAACAATAGTGCTGGCCGTGAGTCTCCAAATATGGCTGGGCATGGACGTTTTGCTATAAGTTCTCCATGTTGTTCTCTTTTTTTTCAAATCCTCTTTCCCCTTTAATATATCTGCCCACTTGGATTTGTAGTCTTAGAGATAATTCAAGAGACAGTTACCATCTATTTTAAGCAACAATATGTAACCAAATTCAGTGTGATATGGACGTCACATATGAGCATGCTTCAGTTTCCCAATTTCTAAAATCTCCTCCTAGTTGGGTTTTTGCAAGGAATCTTCCATATATGACCATCTTTCCTCATCAAATCTGAATTTCAAATTCAAATCATGAAATAATTCTTGAAAGAATTGCAACCAAAAGTGTATGTGACCCCTCCTCTTGGTGTGGAAATCAATACATGCATGTGTGGGTCCCTTTAACTTCAAATTCTTCTTTTCTTCAATCTTGTACTTTTTCCTCAATTCTCTTTCTTGAATTTCTTCACATTTAATTCTTTAGCTTTAAATCTTCAATGTAAGTCCCTTCCATCAATTCCCTACACAGTAAATCTGACCTTTAAATAAATTGACAATGTTGATCACAAGTCACAGATGTACAAATGTGGGCTCAATTCACATAAAATGATGGAATTAAATCTCATCATTAACCAAGATTTGTCTTTAAGTAAGTAATGATAATATAAAAAAATCCCTGTTATTTTTATGTGGAAATGTGAATTTGAAAAACCTTCTAAAAATGGAAATCCAAAAATGGATAGTTTTATAATTTTATGAGAAAATGTTGATTTTTCAAAGAAATTTTCATGAAAATGAAACAATGTTGCTCAAAACCATAAAACACGATTTCTAACCAAATGAAAAGATTACTAATGAATGTCCTTAAAATTCCCGAAAATGAAGATAAAAAGACCCATTTTAAGGACTTATCATGCTTCTTTCGGAGTACCAAATATTCCTAAGCAGAGGAGGATGTAAGATCCCTACACCAAATTTAAGGCTAAATTCCTAATTAATTGTGTTTTACCTCTAATTACTATCATTTTATCTTAATCGATGTGTAATTTGGTTATTTGGGTTAATTAGGTTGATCAGTGGGACCAAGCATGGGATACATCATGTTGCATATTCTTATCATGTCACTAACACTAATCCACCCTAAGGCCCCACTACACTAAGTTATGTCTCTCAAGAAAGCCCTCCTTGACTTGTGTTATAAATTATTCAAAAGAATGAGTTTAATTGTAATTTCCAAAAGATCCCTAGCTATAAAGAAGGCTAATTTTCCAAAGCAAGGAACCTTAGTGCCCTTTGTTTAAAACCCTAGCCTCCATCTCTCTACGTTAGCTTCCCTCATGCAACCCAAGAGATAGTGTGATAGAGCCAATCTCTTCCATTAAAGAGATTCACCATCATTTTCTCCATTTCCTCTTACCCCTTCTTGTATTTGTTTGGAGAGAAAATGCCCTATTTGTGTGTTTAGGCAGAGAAGAAGCTCATTTTGCATGTTATCCAAGGTGTAGACACAATCTTTCTCAAAGTTTGTTCTAACCATAGTCTAAAGAAAGCTCTATTCATCTCATGCATCTCATTAAGCTTCTCTTTCCCATGCATCCATGATTAGGATTTGGATTTGAGTAGAGATTTGGGGATTTCATCTCTTGAAGCTTGGTTTTGGGTTAAGCACTATACTAAGGCAAGTCTAAACGAGTCTTAGAGTATATGCATAATTAAATCTTTATTCTACAACTTATTTCTATGCCTATTATTCTTCTAACAGTTCATTTAATGTTTTACGCTTATTGGTATGGCTTAAAATGAATGCTTATGGTCCAAATGGTGGATTTGGGGAAAATCCAATGAATGGAAGTGGTGGTTGAATAAATGAAAGAGAAATAAATGCCATGTTAAATGGGTGATTTATGGTGAATTAATGCAGGTGAAATCTAAGGTAAAACAAGGGAAATGAGCAGAAAATAGGAAGATCATGACTGGATTAATGAGCACCCGCTCGGGCGCTGTCACACCCGGAATCCTAGAATTTAGGGATTTGTTGTGGGTTCCGAGGAATGACACACATACCCGTGACAATTCGTGCCATGACAAGACACGTACGAACTGTCACAAGGGTAATCCCACAGGTACGTGTGAGGAAGATCCGCAAACACGTATTATCAACATAGATATTAAAGCGGAAACCTAGAGATTTCACCTGTAATTATATCATGAGCATCTATAAAACATCCATTCATTTTCATACATTAAATGAACAAGTCTGTTAATTAACCCATCTGCATGCATAAGACATGGGGATCCATAATAATACAAAATATATCAATGGAAGGTTCCTAAGTCCAATCCCAAAATGTTTCCTGTTGCGCACTATTGAGGAGAATCAAGAGAAGATGTCCTCCTCGCTCCACTCGTTCACGTCCCGAGGTAACATTGGGGTTGCCTCCAGGAGCGCGCTGATTGCCTGATTGGCATTAGGTTCTGCACCTATAACACCATGGTAATTTTGTTAACACGACGGTTAAGCAAAGATAAAGATACATGAGCTTAGCATGATAGATCAAGGGAAATAAATAATACACTGATTACAAGAGATCAATATCGAAATCTAGGCACTGATGCATATGAGTTAGCATGAATAGTGAATCATGAAATAAAGAATATATCATACCAAAATGGCAACTACATTCGCTAGCTCCTCTCTAAAAGAGAGTAAACTGATCCTTGGGAAACCACTAGCGATCGGGCCAGGACCGACTAGCTGCCTGCGAGAGCGTCGATTCACTCTCCTGATACTACTGCAGTAAGCAATTGATAACACATCCCATGGGGTCCCGTCGAACCTCCTATGGGGAATAATAAGCTAAGTGGCGTAGACTCTTAACATGTCGGGAATTATCTGGGATCTTTACTTACTATATACCAATCTGTTTATACTGATATGAGAAAGTAACTCAACCTGGTTGAAGATATCAAACATAGGTTCACAACTAAATAACTGACCATCATTAATGCAACTGATATAAATCCTTATGTAGAGATCAAGGTTATTATCAATATGAATGCAATTAGATTATAAGGTTATCAAGGATAAATTACTAGCAAAACCTATACTAAATAATCCAAATTTCCAAGGTCATTCAATACGGTGTATTCATAAGACATTCGGTGTCACGGTATTACCATTCTTGGTGTTACCTCATGTATATATATATATGACACTTCACCTTGTGCCAACACCCATGACGTGACATTGAAAACTAACCGGAGAATCATGAAGAAAAGGGGTGACAGCTCAACACTCCTTCTCCTTTATATTAATCATCGTTGGGCTAGTTTTGGGGTAGCAAGGATCCAACTCTATGTTCCTATAAGTTCTTTGGTTGAACCTACGACCTATGGTAATGTGTGGGTGGGTATCTCGGTTTCTTTCTAAGATTTAAGGGAGTAACCCATCATTAGCCTATCCCATACACTATAGAAAGTCCATAGTCAAGCATAGAATTCATTTTGGAACACTTCTCTAAAAGTTACAGGTCAGACTTACCCGACCGATCGGGTGTTTGTCCGACCGGTCGGACAGCTTCTAGAAGAGTAATTCGACCGGTCGGGCTAAATGGCCGACCGGTCGGACTACTAGGAAGGCAATTCGACAGATCCGGCTTAAGGACCGACCGGTTGGCCTTGAAGCACTCTGTTACGGGAGGGTTTCTATTCCATTGATTCTTCCCTTCCAATACACATTCTACCTGCAATGAAATCCACCTACAAATACTTCCATTTAACACCCTTGGGTTCCCTAAAGGCCCCACCATAAATCACCATTTAATCCATGCATTTTCCATAAAGCTGTAATTTTGGTAAAACCATACGATCCATCAATAATCAAGGAAATCAAGCCATGCATGTAAGATTATGTATCCTTTTACTTGCCTGGTGCTTGGTACTTCGCTTAAACCGATTTGCCCCTTGATTAGATGAAGGATAAAGCTCTTTCTAAGGAAACCCTAGCACATGCATGAAGAGAGTGAGAATGAAATGCATGCTCGCTCAATAGATGGGCTCTCTTGACTCTCATAAAACTCCATAACTCAAATGGGGAAGGGGGATTCCTTACCTTAACTCGTCTACAAGCAAGGAGAAGGAGATGGTGCCTTGATTCCAAGAAAGAGGGCAAGAAGAATGAAGAGGAAGAAGAAAGAAACTCCACCCGCTTGCATGCACGCCCAATCACTCGAAAATAGAAGCAAGGGATGAAGGAGATGATGGGAGAGAAGGGGAAAACGGCGCTGCGACAAGATGTGAAGGAGAGGAATAAGGATCGATGGGGTTTTGGAGATTTTTATAGGAATGAAGTTTCTGAAATTTACAGGGAAGCCCTCTTGGTTTCTAGATATTTCCGGTTTAAGTCAATTCGGGTTTGAATGGGCTGGAATGAGACCAAATGGATTTGGGCCAAACATAGAAGATGTTCAACAATATGAGACTCACTCAATGCAACTAATATGATACATAAATAATGCCAAATCATGAAAATACTAAATACAAAAGGTCTTGGACTACCTAATAAGGTATGAACCCGACCCAACTACCTATCCATGACCCAAACCTCTGAAGACTTTTGCTCAATTAACCTAATAACGCCTTAATTAAAGTAAAACCAACTTAATTACTATAAATCATAATTATCTAGGGTTAGGGCCTTACAAGCACCACTTAGGAATAACCTCGGGAATGTTTTGACTTTTGTAAAAAACGTGCTTAAGCTTGAGGGCACCCCAAGCGCGTTCAGGCACATGCTCCTGTGTATGCCTACTTGAGCGCATGCTTAATCCCGCTAGAGCACACCAGGCTGACAAGCCTCGTCATTTACTTTGATGCAATTAATTTCTTTTGGAGTCTAATTTCAGTTCGACCACATTGACCATATGTCTGTAGGTTATAATTGAGATTACAATGGGGTCAAGCCATGCCTTAGACTTTTCCTTATGGCTTTATAGAGTCTGACCTAAGGACACCTTCATCACCCTTACTTGACCAATGGAAGAAATTCACACAACAAGGGAAGCGTAGAGGTGTCGTCCTTACCTGTCAGATGTACCTAATAGTTCTAAAGTCATGCCATTTGTGAATGGGTATAAGGATCAATGTCCATCTTATATATAATGCAATGCAAAGAAATTGTAGTACATGACATTGGGGACCTTATAGTCATCCAAGTTGGAAGACCTAGGACACGAGGCATCTTAGTATAGGGTTAGCCTGTAATTCATGATTGTATTATAATAAATAGATACTCATGTATGTTGTTTCTTTACTTTTATGTTCTTATCCTGTTATTATCAGATGCATTGATGATGGTTCTATCTATCGTTATCGTCACTATTACTCACTCATTGTCTCTAATATGATATCAATTACAAATGTAACGTAAATCATGAAAGTAAGTCAAGTAAGCTAGTATAAGCATAAGTATGCAAGTAACTCTATCGTTCTTGATTGACGGAGTCGACGCCACTTACTATGGTTGTTATGAGGCTCTTTGAGCTAAGTATGAGTTGATTACATAATGCACGTTTACCTTACTGCAATTGTAGTTATTTTACATGTTTGGAGTAAGTCAACACTCCTTGGGAGATTGAGAACACCACTCAATTCCTTTACGTGTCACGATTATATACATGTTCTTCAGAGAAACTAGCAACGTGGTATGCCAATTAGCAAGTCTTATATTATCTTAATTCCTATTCATATTTTATACATGCCAACATGCCTAGAGTACAGTTCAAACTTCTTTAATTATCATGTCTTAACTTCTACTTGAAATTGTGTACTAAGCTTTAACATTCATTTAGATTTGCTAAACATGGTGTTTGAGGTATTACTTTTGTTGTTATAACTCTTCCCAGACTCAAGCCAGGGAATCGGCCCGGAGGTGGAGGATACCATTATGGTACCTTTAGTAGATCTTGAGTGAGTCCTAGAGGTTGTTTTCTGATGGACATCACAGTGGGCTCATGATGGTTTAAACTATTAGAATTTGGGCCTGAATGGTCCTTTTCATTATCTTATTTTGGTTTTATGGATTTTATACATTGATATAGCTTTTATGGCTTGTACTCTATCATAAGACCATTATTGACTTCCACATTTGGGCCCTCGCGGGCAAACTGATAGTTTTTATGTTGGACATTTAGTATGCAGGTGTATTAACTAAAGTTTACATGTTAGACATTTAGTATGCATGTGTATTAACTAAATTCTTCGATTCATATATGGAAAGTTAAGCAGGTAATTGTTAGTGTTTTCCATTGTTAAAGGATCACAAGAAAGAGTGCATGATATGCACATAACTTTTGCATATTTTTTAATTGATGAATGGTTACTAGTGCATAAGGATCTTTCGCACGCATGAATGGAACAAAAATTTCCCTTGTGGTGATTCATCAATGCTCTCTTGAGTACAAATTACCATGTGATAAGCATGCCATGTCACAAGCCTAGAGTTTTTACCCTAATCTCTGGTTTGGGGCATGACAAAGATAGAAATGACTCACCTAGTCATGGGATCATGATGTTTTTATTTTTATTTTTCTCACTCTTGTGTTGTCTTTGTCCCGTTGCTAATTTACTATTTTTGCACTGTTATCAGTCCAAAAAATAGTAAAAAAAAAGGAAAACGAAAAAAAAAAGTAACACGTGCATGTTGGTTAGGCCTAATTAAAAAAGATAGTAAATTATCTATCCATCACATTTTTTTTCTCTTTTCTCTTTTTCTTTTTCCTTTCCTTTTCTTGTGAGGGCTCAAAACCATGCCTCCTCAGGAATGTGGTGTCTCTTATAGAATTTTAAATTTCATTGTAAACATTCAATTGAGAAATGATTTCAATTTATATACTAAAAAGCAAACCTGATCAACCATTATTTAAAATTCAAACTATCCAAAATCTTTAACAACCAAACTTATCTTCATCTAAGATAATAATCTCTAACATCCCCCATCAATCACATGTTCCTTTCATGGAAAGGATATGTGATTGTTTGACCAAAAAATAGAACAAAACAAAAATCATAGACATTAATTATGTCTTCCTGGTGATCACAATTCGTTCATGGATCCATCATTGTCTCAACCTACTCTTTTGGAGTTGTGCAAGTGGTCTACTAGATCAAATCTAGCGCAATCTCTTCCAGAAGCTTTACTTGTGCAAATTGATAGCAATTGAGACTTGAGAAAGATCGTAAAGCTTATGCTTGCATGGATGGATGTGTAGGAGATGATATTGATTTTTTTATTAAAATAGAAAGATTGACGGTGATAATTGAAGAAGCAGGGATTGTATTCGGCTTGATCTCAAGATCATCATCGGACCAAGCTCTAATACCATATAGAAAAAAAATAGTCAAATAATTTAATAATTTGTAAACATTCAATTCTCAATTTATACAAAAAGCAAACTTAATCAACCATTATTCAAAATTCAAACTATCCAAAACCTCTTAGAACTAAACTTATCTTTATCTAAGATAATAATCTCTGACATTTCTAACCAGCTCAACTACAAAACAAGACCATCAAATCTCATTGAAAATTGTTAGCCATTTATGAAAGGCTTTGAGGTGGATGGTTAAAATAAACTTTAATCCACCAAGTGTCCATTTTCATGGTCTAGGACTCGCTCGCAAAATAATATCTGATGGAACATTTTTTTTAAATTCATTGTTGGTTAATCCACGACTCTCTTGAATTTCGTGACATATCAAAATCTACCGTGATCCAATTCTTCCTAGGTCAAGTTTCAAGTGGAGTCTGCCTCTAACATCCAAACTACACAAACCACAGTTCCACCTCATATTGGATTTAGACATTGCTGTGCTCAAATTCAGATTCATCATGTGTAAAACACATGGTTTGATTCTCTTGTTTTTAACATTTCAATCATGTGTATTAGCGGTGATCAATTGATAATGGACATATGCAATGGGTGGTTCGATTTACAGATCTAGCCCCACTGATGGATTCACGGCAATGTTGGAGTTGTTTTGTGTTGTGGCTCTGTCACAACCCGAGCCCAGGAGATCGGGGGTTAGCAAAAACCTAACCAGCAACACACGTACTCCCGTACATATGCACTTAGACCCGGTCTAGATGCACACGCACAAAGGAAAACACACGTGCAAAACATGCATGCGGAAGCTAAAAATATCAACAAGAGATACGAGGCACACAAGAACAAAGACATAATATCCAAAGGCTGATACAAAAGTCTGAACAAACACACGGGATCCAATCACAATGTAGAGAACATGAGTACAATCAATGACATGAAAAGAAAACAAGATGCATGCATGCAGAGAACAGTGACGCTCTAATGGAGTGATAGCACACACCACGTGAACCTTAAGAGACAACTGGAGTCTCCCAAGCAAACTGACGACTGACAAGAACACGGTCGAGGGTACCTGAGCCTGCAACACCAAGGACAACTCATGAATACAACAATTTAGCAAAGTATAAGCAGTAACAAGTAAACACGTATGGTCTCTAATAGAATAAAAGACATAACCAATCACAACAAGTCAATGTAATAGTCTAGGCACTTGTGCATTCAAATTAACATATGCTCTGTGTGAATCAATGGATCTATAACATGTACATACTAGGTGGCTACTACGTACGCCATATGCTCCCAAAATAGGGATCTTATAAACATGCTGAGAACACCATGGGCCAGATGGGTCTCGGTTTCCTGGAGTCCGGATTCCCCAAGACGTGTCCTTCTGCAGTAAGGCCATATAACTATACCCAAGTCACCCCGTCGGGATCCTAAGGCTGAGGCTCAGTAGTGCCAGATTATATCGAGTCAATCAATATAAGAACATGCATATTATAATGTGCATATCATAACGTGCATAGCTGAACATATATCTTATCAGAATGTGACGTGCATGTCTTGTTAAGCATATATCAACAACCATATCCAACTAACAGATCAAACCAACAAGATAATAGATGATAACGAAGTAAAGGCATCTCAACTCATGTATATCAAATAGTAAGATCGAACATGCAAGACCGCTGTTCCACCCGGGATTAACCATGGGCAGAGCTAGAAATATCCAATCGTGTGCCCCAGCATAGAACGCGTATAAGAGGACAAGAAACGAAATCAATATGCCATGCGATCAGATTTCCTTGTAAGGATCACGAGCTTTTACTAGCCAATCCTATTATAGTTATCCAGCGTCTCTAACCGTGCATGATGATGTAGTTTTAAGTTGTCAGATACACTTTGTCTAGTGTTGTAGTGTATCGGGAATGTGCACCGGAGTCCCTTAAGCCAACACCCTTGGGGAGGTGCTAAACAACTGGATAACGTGTATGAATGATTCGCAGCCCTCGAAATCATTCATGTCATACACTCATACCACTGGGCAAGTCTAGGAGATCTACATTCTATCATGAAGGCCATATCAATCTCTTTCTTAATCCTATCCTTTCATTCATTTCTCAGGAGTGGCACGGCTTAGCCGTAGGTGAACATACGACTTAGCCGTAGGCATCTTACGGCCTAGCCGTAATCTGCACTGCGGCTCCACCGCGGTTCCCTTTACTGTTCATCCGCAATTACGGTTCACCCGTATTTTGTTCTACGGTTAGCTGTGTGCTGTTCTACGGCTTAACCGTGGCTGGGCCGTAGAAGGTCTGTCAATTGCTTACTTTCAGTTAATCCAGAAACAGGCACCCTGTATTGATCTACGGCTGGGTCACGGCTGAGCTACGGCTTACCCGTAGGACAATATACGGCTTAGCAGTGTCCTGACCGTAGAGGAAAACTGGGTTTTTCCCCTCTCTAGACTCTAAGCCGAAGGTGAGTTACGGCTTAGCTGTGGTACATACGAAGCAGTTTCTAAACTGATTACAGAGTCATCGAAACATGACCAAACTGACGAAATCACTTAGAGTAGAAGGAAATAATCACGAAATGGGCTGTAAACACCATTCATACTCAAGAATACATGATTTAATCTTAACCAAATACATACCCACATGGTTAAACCAAGTTATGCTTATACTTGCCTCAAATGGAGTCTAACACCCTCTTTGTTGTCCTTGGGCTCAATCACACTGCCAACAAGCTTCTAATCGCCATGCATGCAAAAGAAGAGGAAGAAGAGGAAACGAGAAGCGTGAGTACTGTTCCAAGCAATCATGAGAACAAGAAGAAGAAGGAAGAGAAGAAGCACAGCAAGAAACTCAAGCTCACCTCCAATCACACGAGTGATACTCGACGTGGACATGCACCGATGCTCTCCCTTACTTGAAAGCAAGGAGAAACGAGAAGAAGAAGGAGAAAAAGCCTGGAGAGAGAAAAAAAACAGAACAGTGAGAGTGAGCAGGAGACGAAGAACGTCTGTGGCTTATAAGGATAAATGTCAAGGCCATTTGCAATAAAGTCCAATCGTTTCAATGTAATTCCAGTTCAATTCAATTGTGGGTCTAACGGAAACAAATGACATATTTGGCAAACGACGTAGTTACGGGAATCAACAAGCATAACAAAAGACACCCGTTAATACCAAGATGATGCATGAATGACGACATCACACAAAATGCAATATTACGAAAAAGGGCTTATGTCTACCTAAACCAAGTCAAATTCAACCCAACTACCTATCCAGAACCTGAAACTAAACAAACACAAGAACAAAACACCATTAGCAACCAAATCATCCGAAATTAGCCGCTAATCCAGATCAACTCGAGTCGGAGTGTTACAGGCTCATCGTCCCACAACGCATGGCTTTTGCACCTCTGCTTTTCACTAGGAGGCTTCGCAATCCTAGGAGTATCATTTGCTTTTTCATATTCCTCATCACGTTCTCTTCGAATATGTGTGGTAGCAATGTGAGCCTCTTGAGGAACCAAAGCAAAACCAAGCAATAGATCTTTAGATTGCTCACTCAGAAATGTATGGTGCAATAGGAAATCTCTGTAAAACTTGAGTTCCACACGTATAGAAGAGAATAAAAATCCTACACAGAGAAAAAGACATCCTCTGGTAGAGTTAAACTGCATATTCCATGCTCTTTATCACACTGTATTATGCTTTCTCTTTCTGAGAAAATGTGAGAATCTGTCCTGCTTAATAACTTCCATTAATATTTTTTGAGTACAGCTACTGGATAATTGGATGGATAGTGATACCTTGAATAGTGATGCCTACCACATGAAGAAGGACCAGATTGACGATGGACAATGACTTTGACAATGATCTTATAGTCTGAGCGCGATGATCTAATTTTCTAATTCGAATTGTCATGAACTTAATTGGTGACATTCAAACTAAATAAGGATCTAGGAGTGTCCATTCCATTTTGTTGTGGGCTGCAATTAGTTTGATCCAACTTCATTGTTAACAAGGATCTTGCATGTGCTTAATGCATATATACAATAAGGGGTAGTTTGTTTGCACTGATTTACATATGCAAAGATGCATGTGCATGCATCATTAAATTTTATTTGTATAAATGAAGTGTGAAAATGGAGTAAATGAGGCCATTTTCAACCACTAATTTACATCTGGTGAGTTCATTGTTAAGAGCGCTTACCCATTGGCACTAAAGTTAAGAAACCTCCAAGGTGGGGAAAAATGTTCAAGCTTAGGAGCACATAGAAAGTTTTGGCTAAAACTGTAAATCTAAAAGTCCTTAATAAGATAAAGACTTTTGCCTGGAGAACTTATAAGGAAATATTACCCATAAGAAGAAATCTTATGGAAAAAAGAATTATAAATGATGGCACATGTGAATTGTGTAAAGGGGAGATTGAAGACTATATGCATACTTTGTTCTTATGCCCTCATGCACAATGGGTATGAAGCAAATGCTCATCCATAGGTGATATCTTTGCCAACACGCCGAATATCTTTTCAGTGCTCACTTGGAAGATGGGTAACAAAATCCCAAAGGTGGAGATGGAATTATTCTTTATTGTGGTGTGAAGTGTTTGGAACGCAATGAATTTTTTCATCTATAATGGAAAGCCTATAGAGCAAAAAATGGTCATAGATGGGGCAGTTACCTTGGTTCAAGACTATAGAAGAGCTTGGATGTCGAAGAAAAGTCTAGAAAAAGAAAAATCTCTATGTTCGCAGCCTCCCCATCCGGTGCATGCATGCTTAACATTGATATAGCCTTATTTAAATATGTGCAAAAGGCAAGAGTCATAGCAATTCTTCGTGATAAGAAATGGAATGTTATTATGGTTATGAGCAAAGTGAAACCATGGGCCGCGAAGGCAGATGACATTGAGGCGGTAGTGGCATTGCGTAGAGTTCAAATAATTCATAATATAGGAGTGAGTGATATTATCCTTAAAGGTGACTCTTTAAAGACGATAGATGCCCTAAAGTCCTCTGCTCCTAATTTATCAAGAAAAGGCTACTTGTTCAATGGGATCAAATATCTTTTGAAGCAGTTCAATAGTTATAAAGTTGCTCAAGTAGGAAGGGATAACAATATAGTAGTTCACAAGTTCTCTAAGTATGCCAAGTCCATTAAAGATATAGAGGTTTGGTGGCATTCTATGCCTAACCTAATTATGCAAAATGTAATTGTAGTCTCTATGTTCCATTCTTTAATATTTTATTGAGGCATTTTCCTAAAAAAAAAAAAAAAGTGGTAAATGTTCACATCTACAATTGCGGCTAAGTAGTAGTGCATATTATAAAGCTTGGATAGATGGCAAACCTCTTCAATTGCATGTTTAGCACTTTTGTGAGCCTCAATTTCATGATCAGAGCTATCCATCTTCTTTATTGATTTAATAACTAACATGTTTAATTTTATATTTTAAGTCTTTATAGATTTTGAGAAATTGGAGAAAAATGCACAAAAAATTCGAACTTAATTATATATATTTGATTCTCTACATGTTTGTGGGTTCGAATTCATGATGTGAAACTTTTGATAGTCTCATATTAATGATAAGCATCAAGAAATTTAATTTCATATCTTAAGCCTCCATAAATTTTGAGAAACTTATAACAACAAAATATATAAATCATTAGAAATACATATTTACTCATGTGAAAATGATGACTTTGCATAATATGATAAGTGTTTCACATATATAACATTTATATTAGTTAAATCCATTTGTCTATCTTATATACACATAAGGCAAATCATCTAAAGTGTAGGTTTGTACTTCAAAGGTGCGCCCAGTTCGCATTTGCCTACCTAGCACTACAAAAAAAAAAACACATATATAGCAGCAGTTTTTTTCTGCCGCTAAAAGATAAAATCTGTCACTAAAACTTTATTGCGTCAGACATTTGTTTGCCAATATTTTTGTCACTAATACCCTCTGTTGCTATTTCTCACCACTTTTTGCAATAAACAAGTGTCTGCTGCTAAAAATAAGGAAATAGTGACAGTTAGGCAACCGCCGTTAATAATATAAAAATGTGCCACTAAAGAGTTTTGTTTTTTTTTTATTGGATAGTGCTTTTTTAAGCAGTTTTAGCGGCATTTTTTTTCTACCTCTAAAATGGTTTTTATAAAAAAAAAAAATAATCCCTATAAATGGTAAAAAGGGTTTTGAATTTTTTGACTGAGAGTTTAAAATGAAGGACCCTCTTTATCATCATTTGAGCCATTGCCACACACATACACACAATATAGAGCCTTCATATATTACAGACATACAAGAGAGTCAGAATCCCTTATTGAGAAGGGAATAAATATATGATCCAACAAACAAACATCATCTATGAGCATGACTCTTTAATAATTTTGCATTATGGTAGAGTGACAAAGGACATAATGAAGATATAAATATAATCCCATTCCTTCTAGACACATTAGAAGGATAGATACAACTCACCTCCTATTACTTCAATGTTTTCAAAAGCATGGATTTGCATTAATGCCTCCCTTTGTTTCTTCTTCCTCCTCTCATCTTGCCTCATCTCACCCTTCCCGTTCATTTTTCTAGACCCACAACACAAGCAGCACCACTTTGGCCAACAGTTGCATGTCTTTCCTGGGGACTTCTTCTTGACAGGAGCATCCTAGCCATAAAGTGCTTGCCTTCTGAAGACACAGCCAGTTCCAACATAAATGGGCCCTTGGATTCCATCAAGTCCTTTCATGTTTATCTGTATGTTAAAAATTAGCAAAGATAACTAACCTTTCCAAACCAAGAGAAAGCATAGAATCAAATGCTTGAATCTCCACATAAAAGATGGTGCAAAACCACAGGAAGATTTTATAATATACCTGTCCATAGAGTCCCCAACCAAAAGTAAGCATAGGCATATAACCTGTGATTGCTGCACTGTGGCGACCTCCACATGCAATGGCCTTCATATAATTTCCAAGCACTTTATATGCTGGACCCTCTGAGCTCATACTTCCTCTAGGAACAGCTAAAGATGTATCTTTACCAAAACTTGGCATCTCAATGAATGGTATAGGATGAGGAGAGTACATCATATGAATTCGAGAACCCAAACCAAGTTGCCCTTCCCCTCCATAGCCCCAACCCCACATCTGACTCACATCTAAAACTTTGGAAGAACAGAATGCATCAGTTTCTTTCTGATTTCATAAAGTGGATAAAGTAAAAATTTGTACAGAACAAATCTGTAGGCCATTAAGGAACACAGCAACAGACCTTAGTGGGAGCATCTCTATAAATTTGATTTTTACTAGCAACACAGTAAACAAGTGAATTTACCTGACAATGCTAATGTGTGACGTCCACCTACAGCAACCATGACTATCTTTACTCCAGGACTCAATGACACCAGATATGGTAGTCCTGAAAGAGTTTCATCACCAAATGTTGAGCTTTCAAGAGCCTGCTTAGTTGATGATAGTCTTCTGCGCTTTGTGCTTTCCTCACCACCTCTAATTTCATGACCAGAAGCCATCCCACTTGATCGTGAAAGTTAAGAGCTGGGACTTACTGTAATAGATTTACCTCCTCTATAACTTGTCTGAAAACAAACAAGTAGTTGCATATGTGTCATTGACAAGCAGGCATTATCTAAAATTACCTTCACTCATTGTCCCACTTTGCCTCTCAAGTATTTCTCTTTCAAGGCCTCCCCCTATAGGCTGATCTCCAATGATCTTCCCTGAGGGAACACACTCTTTCCAACCCCAAGTGTAAACTTCTTTATTGTCTGTGTTTCCAGAGAACAAATCATATTATCAGGTGAGTTAAAGGAGGAAATTGTATAATATATTTAAAACCTATTCAATTATAGCTTCTGTGATTCGTGACACACACTACAACCATACATGTTTTGGAAATTGGGATGCCCATGAGAAACTTACAATCAAAGTTCTTTTGATGATCAATTTTCACTACTCTTTACACTTTCTTCCTCTTCGTTTTCTAAAATATAGGTTGTGTCATGTCCATGAAGGAGGCAAGTCATTTATAAGTGAGGCCCGGAGTCCATACATTAATTAGGAAATAGTGACCCCCCCCCATTCTCACTAATTATGGTACTAATCCAATTATCAAATCCTGGGCACACCAACAATAGCTTTCCTCTCTACATTAAAAAAAAAATTGTAAGGTCATTAGTGGTGTTGAAACTCTCTATGTAGCAACAAAACTTTATATTATTTTAGTAGGGTTCAAAGTGCATAGCTTCATTTGTGCCTCCCAAGTCCCAACAATAGACCTGATGTAGCATTCAGACAGTAACCAGCTAGAAGTAGGCACCAAGCAACAAAAATACATTTTCAATAAAATAAGAGAGAAGTAAACATTTCATGTCTAAAGTATACCTTCCCAAGCTTTTCTGGTGTCAACTCTTGGAATCGGGGCACAATGCTTCCACCTACAGAGACAGAAAAGCTACTTAGTAGTTAGCTCTAAAAGATCAACACATGATGTAATGTTGTAGCTTTAGTTACAAAACAAACAAAAGCAAACCTGTAGCTATTACAATGAGTTCCAACTCTACACCACCAACCCATCGAACAGCAGGTAGGTTTTGCTGCATTAACAGGTGATTTGCTTCATCATCAAATACCCATTAACAAATAACTAGGGTTGCACCAACATCCTGCAACCAAAAAAGAAGAAGAAGAAAAAAGTAGAAATCAGATAAAAATAAGTTCATGAACCAATGAAGATAGCGGAAAAAATAAATCAATATGATTTTCTTCCTAAAAAAAAGTTCAAAAGGAAATTAAACATTTAAACTGATAAGCCAAAAACATGGCCATCACCAAAAATGAAGTTCACATTACAAATAGAATTGCAACTCCAAAATGGTTCACAGAAGATTAAATCCACTTGCCTTGCATTTCTGAACCATATCATCAAAATATTTCTACTCTTGCTGGTGCAGAGTCTGGAACTTTTCTACTGTGTCAATGTCAGCCTTATGCTTTGTCTTTGGTTTAGGCGGCTCAAATGGACAAGTTAAAATAACAATTTTTGCATTTTCAATTCGTTTTGGCATCTGTGGATGGCTCATATCCTTGTCAACAACGGTACCATAAATGAGCTCAGTATCTTCTAACTTCCCTCCTACCTTTCCTTCAACTTTAATCAAATCCAAATTAATATCCTTCCTCTCTAAATCCGCAACAGCCAGAACTGCTTTAACAACAATTTCCGCTAAAATGCGCTTGCATCGATTCACACTGCAAGAAGAAGGCGAAGTTAAAATACTTCTTTTACAGAGATACAACAACCATCTTGTTCAGGCTAACAATAAAATAGAGACTACTTTAAAAGTAAATGGCAGTATTCTGCTGCACCCAATCTAAAAAGGTAACTAAGATACAAAAACCATATGGACTTCTGAGTTTCTTCACAAGCCCAGGTGAGGCATCTCATACACCACCATGCATGAATATGCCAAATCAAGCCGGTTGCAGCAGGTCACCCACCATGTAAGGGATCTAGCCAAATACCAGTAAGGTCGATTCAAATGTGACCATTGACCCACCAGATGCCTTATTTACCGCTTGTGTAGAAAATATGTGTGCTTGGGCACCTTGAAAACAAAACATTTAAAAAAAGAAAATAAACATTCCTGTGATATATTATAGTCTTCCAACTCAATGGGTTGCCTAAAGACTTAAGCCAGCCAAGTCTACCTAACCTAGCCTGGGTGACTCGATCAGGCTGAAACCAATTTGTATGAGTTCCGATTGAAACTGCCTCATATACTCACAACTCAACTAGAATTGTTCTGGTTTGGGTGAGGTGGTTCAGAACTTTGGAGGTCTTAAGGCATTTGTATCTTATAGAGTGAAAGATTAAATATATGTATATGTACATGTGCCTGTGTACTTACATTTTAGAGTTAGAAAAAACTTTAATGAAAAAATAAAAATCTGCACACATGTACCCACAGAGACAACTCAGCTGGAACAAAGTGTGCAGTGTGCTGGAGTGGGCACGCACATGCGGTCGCATGTACGAACATGCAAGGGTGTGTGCCTGTGTGCACACAGAAAAGCCCCTTAAAGTAGCCTCTTTAACCCCTTATACAATCAGGAATGCCAAAGCACATGCTAAGTGTGCCAGAGCATATACTTCTTTCTAGCTAGTTTGCCTCAGTCCTGGGCTAAGGCCACCAGCCAGAAGAACCTTGGTTGCCTTGGAATGGAGCTCAGAGACACTATGAATAGAAATAAAATGAATCTTTGATTCCAAAATGTGGCTCACTTTTTTTATAAGGCAGAAGGCACCACGCGCAGCATCCATTCTTTGTAGTAGTTGCGCACGTCTGTCTCAGCATTCAAAAGAGCAACAAGAGGAGTAACAGATATCTGAAATATAATGTGACCTTCCCTCTGCTTGTTGGTCTTAACCTTCGGCCCTTCACTCCTTTGATTGATAAAAGGTTCCTCATTCTGTGGGTCTCTTAGAATATAAATCTGAATTTGGCAATAAGGTCCTAGAATTCTCCAGCATAGAAGAAAATCAAAGATCTAAACGTGTAAAATGGATGCTCAATGTAAACCGTGACCACATTTACAAACCTGTAACATAGTTGTAGCAACAACAATGGGGAAAACTGCAACGAGGACAAGGGCAAGGCGCCACTGCAAAACAAACCAAGCAGTGCAAGCTACAAGCATCAATGCTGAGTTCTGCATGATCACTGATATCCGGTCCCCAATTGCCGAATGGACATTGTTGGCATCGAGCGCTAGGCGAGCAGCAATCCTTGCACTCTCATTCTCCTCTTGATCAAACCATGCTACCTCGTTCTTTAGCACGGCAGCCAGCATCTTCTCTCTCACTCTCTTGGTCAGGTTCTCCCCCACAACATCCCAGAAGAAATGCTGGAGAGTGTTGAACAAAAGCGCTACAGATGATACACCGATCAACAGATAACAGTACTTGCCTATCTCCCTTCTCATGTAGGCATGGTCTTGGTTGTAGTAGATGTTGAGGACAGCACTTAGAACATATGCGAAGAGAGCACTTATGGAGCCACACACAACAGAGCCTTCAGAGCCAACAAAGGCATAGACCCACTCAGGGGAGTTCATCTTGGCAAGACGCCAGAAGTAGCTGGCCTGGTCTTTGAGTGTGAGCTTCTCAAGCCGGTAATTGGGGTGTGCGCCATCAAGTGAGAGCCTAAAATTAGAGGTGGAGAAGTCAGAGAGCCAGCGAGAGTACGGTGATCGACCATATGAGGAATTCCGGCCAATGATAGGTGAACTAACTGAGTTTCTTGCGCTTGAAGGCTTGCGAAAGAGATCAAGAAATGCTTACACATTGTGTATGGGCTGTATCATCCAAGAGAAAGCCACAGGGTAAGGTGTCCTCTGATACCATATAAGGAACACAGCTTACAGTTTAGCATTAAAGGGTCCTTTCCATCAAGGAGTTGCACACCCTTTACCAACAGGATCTCTTTCCTGGGTAAGTCCTGCACCTCGAACAAGAAAAGCCATTTTATCTCCTTATACCAATAAGAGATAAGATTAGAGAAACTCATTTAAGATGGTTTGGGCATATTGAGCGTAGGCCAGTAATGGCACCGGTGAGAAAAAGTTTGGATATACAGGTGGAGGGTCCATCAAGAGGTAGGGGTAGGCCGAAGAAAACATGGATGGAAGTCATTAATTCAGATTTGAAGAAGTTGCACTTATCGAAATATTTAGCTCAAAATAGAACGGAATGGAGAAATAGAATTCATGTAGCTGACCCCGACATGGTTGGGATAAGGCTTTGATGATGATGATGAGTGTACCTATTAGAGTCCATTAACCCTGGGTGGAGACTAGGCTTATGATGTTGTGCCTTACAGAGTTCCACAAGGATGTAAAAGATTTTGTCTTGACACGCTCTGATACCAATTCGGGGACCTGGGATTGTAATAGGGTTTAGGCCTTATTACAAAACTAGTTAACTTTTGACATTTTAATTGGCAAGTTTGTTGGATAGGACTGCCTAGTCAATCAGTGGTTTGGTTTAAGACCCTGACCCTGATCAAGGAAGATTCAGTAGGGCTATGAGAGAGAGAGAGAGAGAGAGAGAGAGAGAGAGAGGGAGGTGTTCTCATCCCTTTGTGTTTGATTGTTCCTATAGTTCAACAGAAAAGATCATGAGACTTGACTTATATTCCTTCTCATTGTCTTTGCTTGTGCTGCTTCTATTGCAAGCAGGTTTTGGTTGACTTTGGATATGGATAACTGCAGGAATTGCAGGGTAGGACTATTAGGGTGGAACTTGCAAAGAACATGAAGAAACCTCCTCCTCCTCCTCCTCCTCCTCCAGCTCCAGAGAGTACCGCACTTGGAGAAACACAGAATCAGATTTATGTTTCAAACCTTACATGGAAAGTGAGATCTAGCCATATCAGAGATTTTTTTTCTACCAACTATAACCCAGTGTCAACCAGGGTGGTTTTTTACGGTCCATCAGGAAGATCTGCTGGGTATGGATTCGTTTCCTTCTCCACAAAGGAGGAAGCAGTGGCTGCTATATCGACAATGGATGGAAAGGTGACTTCAATCATCTATTCTGTAATTTTTTAAATGTTTTTGTCATTAAAGGTTCTCTATACTTTCATTTCTAAACTTGTTTAGAAAGAATGCTTATTTCTTACACAGAATGATAATGTGTACTGAAAGAATGCTAAGACTTCATAATTTCTTGATAGAGCCAAAGGGTTTTTTTTTTTTTTTTTTTTTTTTTGAAATGGTAACTTGTATAGAGCCAAAGTTGCAATAGCTAATAAAAGACTTCATAATTTCTTGATAGCACCAAAGTTGCAATAGCTGATAACAGGAGCGAAATTCATTTGAGAATTGGTCAATTTCAGTGTCTACCAAGTTGATACTCACATCCAATGCAGAAAACATGGCGGGATTCATTTGAACCCAGTCATGTCAATTGGGAGCTGTTCAAACTCGATTCAGTCCAATTCCATGTCGAGCAAGTTGTGCAGTACAACTTGGTGACTCATATTATTTAAACCCCCAATCCAAGCTTGGAAAAGGTGGGCATGCTATTTTAGGAACTCCTTTGTTGTTCCTTGAGATACAAAATTGCTTATTGAACCAAATCAAAGAATCAAAGTCAGAGTCTACTGTTCTCACCAAATCCAATTTGGTTGTACTGAGTTGGGTGTTATAATATTATGTGTCTATCTGGATGAGGAGAAAATTCTATGGATATTTATCTCCATTTGTTTTCTCCATATGTCAATTCAATATATCACAATAGCTCTGCTTCTCCAGCTCAACTGCCATGGAAAATTACAAATTAATCACCATAAGCTACATAATTTCTCATTAGTAACAAAAAAGCAGAGCTCTTTTTTTTCCTAATTTGGAGATCCCACTCTTTACATCATTTACATCATATTTAAACAAACTTCAATGATATAGCACTTGTGATATAACATGGAATTCCTCTTTCTCATTTTTTATTTAATTGATCCATAATTCATGGTTCATACTTCTTTTACTTTTGTTTGTTCAAGAAGGATATTAGCCATTCCCAGTTCTTCACTTTTTGTCAAAGGAAAAAAATGAATCAGCTGATTTGAAAAAAATGACCACGGTAATTAACCAACATGCATGCATCAACAGCAATTATCAAATGCAAGTTTTTCAAATTGTAAGAAGGAGGTACCCAATTTTCTTTTACTCATAAAGCCTGAATCGGTTATCCTGGGATTAACCAAAACCATGGAGTCATTTCATTAATCAAGGTAAAGCACCAATTCAATAAAATTACCTTGTGGCACCAAACAGTTCCAGATAAGCTCCACAAAATGAAGTGGTTACAACTTAAAACTTACAAGACATGATTTCACCTTGAAACATACAATCCAATTCTATATACTATTATTAGGGAGGAATCAGAGTTCAAAAGGAAAGTCATGCGCAAGCTGAATAGCATGAATGAGATATAACTTGGTTCAACAAAAATTTCCTAAACTGTTTTATGCCACTACTCACTACTAGTAGTAGTACTACTGCCGCAGCTACTATTTTGAAATGTATAATCCAATTACAAAATAGTTAATTGTTTCATATGATGGTTCGTTTGATTTCTTCTTATGTGGGGACAAGCATTAATTGGTTATGCTATCAACTCGCAAATTTTGTCTAGTACTGTTTTGGCTTCCAAGCATATGGTGCTCCCTCACTCCCTCCCTCCTTCTCAGGTGCTAAAAGGAGATGTCTATTTTACCAAACAAATAGAAAGTTTCACATGGGAACCACCAATATTTTCTTTCCATCCTGTCCAAAGAATGGAGTGACTCATCATATTCCTTAAGTGCCCTTCTCAAAAAAGAATTTTTAATTGACCAGATGTTCCATTGATTAGATTATAATCGAACAAATATATAATCTCTTGATTTCTACCCAATTATAATCTCCTGCTCCAAGGCCAAAGATAGACGTGGAGCATCAAGATGGGAATTAAGGATTAGACTCCCAGCTTTGGACATCAAAATAAGCTCCTTCCAGTAATCCATAAACTTCTTAATAACCACTGGCCAAGTTCTCTTCATATGAAATAACATATTACTCTTTTAACTGTCATGCCCATGAATTCGTTACAACTTGAACTCTGATGCTATAGAATCAATACTACATAGTTTTCTTCTATTTTGCTCTGCCCCCAGAACCTGCAAGAGGAAGCGTCCTCCAAATATATATGGCTTCTTATCTTGAGAGAGCCTACTGACTGCTTGTACTAAAAGGAACGGTATAGTCATCTTAAACGACCAAGTTAGGTAAAACCAAATGAAAAGGTAGTTGTTTGCTAAATCCAGGAATCCTACAACTGAGAGAGAGAGAGAGAGAGAGAGAGAGAGATGGTTTGGATGACGTACAATGCAAAATGTTCGTGAAGGAAGAATTGTTATGGTTCCTGTGATATTGGAAATATGCATTTGGATTTATCAGATTCAAATCTACGGTGCACCTATTTCCAAACCTCCTTACAAAGGGGTGTGTCTACACTCCTTTGTAAGAATTAATTCAATTATCTTTAGATAATGCAAGGAAGTTTCAAGGAAAATTCGAAGAAGGTGCCAAGCTGAAAAGAAAAGGAAAGTCAAGTTTTCAAAGAAGCAATAAAGAAATTTCTTGCACAAGAATGTAATGCCAATCCCGTTTTTTCTTTAGACAGTATGGATTAAAGCAGTCATAACTCTCAAACTGAGTGTCAGATTTTGCCAATCTACCTACCGTTGAAAAACGCTTTTTATGTAGATATCCGTAAAATTCAAAATTGCATCAATTGACACTAAAATGACAAAGTTATATAGCCTCGAAAGTTTGATGTGCATTTTTAGATGGAATTGCAAAAAGATTAAAAATTCCCTCCATCTTACACACCTTTTGGTGGGGTCCATTCAATGAAAAGTGAAGTACAATGAAGACGAAAGTAGGGCACATCAAGTGCACAAAATTTCATCAAGAGTGTGCCCATTCCATGGTGTTTTTGCTAAAATTTAAAATTAGAAAAGTGCTGTATAAAGAGTTTTACAAGATTTAGAAAGGAGGAAGCTTCCTATCTCCCAATTCTTTGCAAGCAAAGAGGACAGCATATATATAGCGATTTCCTCACCTCAGCTCTGGACCACACACCCACACATATATAAATATATTTATTATGGGCTTTGATCCTGTGATAACTATTCTCATGCACCTACCATGAAAATTTTGTATGGGACCTACTTATGGGTCCCATTTGGAGATGGGAATAAGGAGGATGGAAAGATTGATGTGGGACCACACCAAATATCAAGTTTAGCTCCAATCACATGTCCCTAACTCTTCATCCGTGGCCCACAAATCCAATTCATTTGGAATGTTGCACGATAGATCTAACAGCCTAGTAAATTCGGATTTGACAAAAATTTATGGCGTATGACTATCAAGGGGTGCCTGTGTATTACAAGGTTTGGATCATGTGATAGAGAGGCCCTACCTAGAGTTCTTACAAAAAATTCGTGAGAATTAGTTCTCATAGGATTATTTTCCATTTATTATATATATATGGGCTTTAATTCTTTGAGCCGTGTTCTAACACACCTAGCGTGAGAACTTTTTATGGGGCCCACTTATGCGTCCCATTTGAGGATAGAACCAAGGGAGATGAAAAAATCCATGTGGGGACCACCCTAAATATCAAGTTTAACTCCAATCACATGTCCCTAACCCCTTCATTTGTAGCTCAGAAATCCAGTTCATTTGAATTGGTGCACAGTCGATCCAATGGTCAAGTAAATTCAAATTTTGTCGAAATTTAGGGCGTGTGACTATCTGAAGGTATCCGTGTGTCGGTGACAGATAGGCCTCACCTAGACTTCTTTATAAAACGATGGTGAGAACTAGTTCTCACAGGATTATTTCTCTATTATATATATATATATATATATGGGGAATGTTAGTATGCATATTTCCCTCATCAAATGTATATATATGAAAAATGTTAAACTACCAATTCAAGTGTTAGGATAATCCAATGGTAATAATCTTTCCGCCCCAACCCCTTCATCTTGATATGCAGGCATCTATGTGAGCCTCATTGGCTAGACCCCTCATGAAAAGCATGCAAGTTGTTTATAAGAGAACGCCACACTATATTTTAATTAAGGGAAATAATTTTATGAGAACTAGTTCTCACCACTTTTTTGTGAAAAGTTTAGGTGGGGTCTATCTATCAACTAACAATATCTTGCAATACACAGGGACCCCCTTGATAGTCACATTTTCCTAACTTTCAATCAAATCCAAATTTACTTGACTGTTAGATTGATTGTGTACCAATATGAATGGATTAGATTTGTGGGCCATGGATCAATGGGTTGGGGATATGTAATTGGGGCAAAACTTGATATTTTGGGTAATCCCATATAGATCTTTCCATCCTCATTGGTCTCATCCTCAAATGGGATATACAAGTAAACCCCATAAAAAGTTTTTACGGTAGATGTGTAAGAACACTTTTCATATAATTAAAGCCCTTTAATTAAATGATTAAAAACAACAAATGGAGCTGATTGTTTGAGATACATTCTTACTGTTGTACACAAACGCTACCAACATTCCTGCACTCAAAGAGGATGTGGAACTCTATCATTTCAATTTTGATGATTGTAAGATCAAAATCAAAGGAGTGGAAGGAAAGTGCCAATAGATGAGGTTAATAATGACCAATGGGCAACAGGTTCGCTCTCAGAGTAACGGTGAGAAAGGTCGAGCACGACGGTCATCTCCAGGGTTTGCAAAAAAAACGAGTGGTCCTGTGAATATTTCCTAAATAGCTGCATATACGCCAACTGTGGTCCTGTGAATATTTCCTTAAATGGCTGCAAATATGCCACTGGTACATGATAAGATATAAAGCGTAAATGCGACATGTACATGACTGGATGCGAGATAAAGGAGGTATATAAGGTGTGATAAAGGAGGTTTTTAAGGTGTGCCGGGTACATGAGGCAAAAGGTCGCAAACCAATCATTATCAGACACTTTTACTCCAAGGTAATATATATCTACATCAACATTCCAGGAGGAGTAAAAATCACTTCAGATCAATCATTCTATAACACACCACTCGCACCCACAACTTTCTCAAATTCCGAATGGCCAGCTAGAATTTGATTCTAGGAAAAGAATCCGAACGAGTTTTTTTTTCTAGATGTGGAACCCCATCCCATCACTCTAACACATGTACGGTATTGGTGGGGCATACTGTTGTTTTATATGCACACCTTCCAACGAGCTGGCGGGCCTTTGCGATACCCACGTGACTAATGCCAGTTTCATGACTGCTTTCACATGCAAAAGAGAGGATGCTGGGATCGAACACAGGGTCATTATGCAAGGCTTTGAAGTGGATGGTTAATAAAATAAATAATGACATCCATATCATTACCTTGGATTGGACCGCAAAAAAAAAAATTCTGATGCAACGAGAAATCTACGAATAACCTACGGATGGAAATAGATCTTTCCTCCAGCAAACGTGGTTTGCATCGTACGTTGTCTTTTCTGTTCTCTTTGTACTGTCTCTTGCTAAAGCATGTAAGAATATGTCCCCGTTAATGGCTTTCAGTAATATTTTTTTTTTAAATCACTACAAGGCTACGACAAAAAGAAGGTATGAGTGGAGAATTTGAACTCAGATATTACTCAAACATATCATTCCCAATTAGATTGTCAGCTTGGATATCAAACACGCCCGACAAATGTATCTAATAATGGTGTGTTTTCTCTCCTTAGGTAGGCCCCAGTTCGCCCACGAAGATGCTTTCAATCGGCGTGGTAGATGTAAAAGTGGGTATGATGTGGATTACGGATTGGCCAAATTAATAGCACTCTAATCATATCATTCTGATGGTTGACTAATTGAGCACTAAATTAGTCCAATGGCTCTGTAAGTGCAGCTCTGCTGCATTAAATTGAATGCTAGATATTGATCGCATCAATGACAACTTGATAAAAGCAGCATCAGGTGGGCCCCACCCCTTTTCTTTTCAGGTTTATCTAGACAGATCAGGTATGAAGAATCGGGGACCAGTATAGAAAAGCTGATGCCTCAAATGTCCCATGAAGATATTCGTAGCCCACAAGGGCACGTACCTCTCCATCACCCATTTGTGGTCCAATCCACTTCTACTTATCCGGGGCTGCCCAAACCATACAAGCGTCACTTTGGCCCAAATAATTTTAAGATTTTGATAGTCTTCACTCTCCCGTATGAAAATTGGGTGAATAATATAGAACCTAAAGTTGATCCCTCAAAGCTCAAAGGTTCCATGACTTTTGCTGCCACAGACAACACGTATTTTGTTAGGCAGAAGCGTACTACAATGCCGCTCCTTACGACCGCTCTAAAAACAAACTTGTGGGTGCGATATCGAATGCCTAATAATATTGTGTTGTACCTCTACTATCACCAATTAATTTTAGTATGAATGGTAGCTCAATAAGTGCATAAGATCCTACATATAGTATCAGAGTTCCAGGTCAAGAGTTCGAGCGCTATCGTGAGAGGGGGATTATTAGGCAGAGGCGTGCTACAATACCACTCCCTACGACTGCTCTAAAAACAAACATGCGGGTGCGATGTTGAATGCCTTATAATATTAATTGGTTTTAATATGAATGATAGCTTAATGGGTACATAAGATCCTACACACTTATCTTTAACTTTTACAAGGAATCCTTCATTCGTTCGTGATTTTGACTTTTTTCCAGCTTTTCGATCCCATTTCTTTTTTTATCACAGAATATTGAGAAATAGACCATTTGAGGTTTTTGTTTTTATGTTTTGAAACAACTAAGAAATGATCATCTTACGAAGAAGATCATATAATTATGGGAGAATGATGACAGATCTGATTTTTAGAAAATTCAAAGCCATATGGACTGCAACTTCAGATTGTGCTTCTAATGGTTGGTGCGAGTAGGATTGTGAGCACTTCGGTGAGCAGGTTCCACAGCTCGTGCATCTCTTTTTCCAAGTCATCTATATGATTATATCCCTTGCTTTCGAGGGTTAAGTAGGCCTGCCCACTTATGTACAGATAAAAGTAGGGGAGAGTCGAGGAAAGGGGGAAATCAGCCAAAGGGGACAGTATGGAAATATAAAAAGTGGACTAGTTGGTATGTCCTACAAACTTTCAGTCATTTTATGTACAAGGAGGAAACCAGCCAAATGGAACAGTATGGAAAAATCAAATGTGGGCTAGTTGGTATGTCCTACCAATTTCAGTCGCCCACTTGGTATGTCTACCAACTTTCAGTCTTTTCACTCATCCTTATATTTTATGTACAAGTAAAGGAGAGCTAAGCTTCTATCTGATCATTAGTATCGTGGTGATCTCGTCGAGGATCGTCCTCATATTCGCTACTAGCTATCAAGCGGCTATTGGTTTTTAAGTCTTTAGTGCGACAGTGATGGACTCTATGGCCGGCGGTGATCGCCGACAAAGCAATATATATAGATGTTTAATCAAGACATTAAACCTATTATACATGCAATATAAAAGTTCATCCTAACTGAGATTTTTAGTGTGCAGTTCAACTAATAATAGCGGAATAATAAAACAAGAAGCAAATAAATCAATCACACACTATAAGAAGAAGACACAAATTTTTACATGGAAAACCCTACATAGGAAAAAACCACGAGTCGTATGCAAAAAAAAAAAAAAAAAAAAAAAAAAAACCAAGCACTATAAAACACACACTTAAAAGATATACTCACAACCCTTTTATCGTATAGGCAACCTAAGGAGTGTAATTTTTCTTGCACAACTCTGAGTTGCAATGACTCAACGCCGTTCACTGCTCTACACAATTGATTCAGTCACCTTAAAGCCACAACGCACCTTTGAAGTTGATCCAATTACCCTGAAACTGCAAAGTGCTCTGATCGTCAGCTCCAACTGCAAAGCCGCGATGTAGTAATAAAACTGATGAGACCGGGTCGATCCATATGGAGCATTGTTTTTAAAATGTTTCCAACTTGTACCCACCCTAAATAAAAATCTAAAACTAGCCTAAAAGCTAAAAATTATAAACCATCGTTCCTACTTTTCAAAATTAATTAATTACAATAAAAGAAACTTCCTAAAACTAAAACTCTTGAATCTAAAACTTCTTTAAAAAAAACTAAGTTGCTACAAGATAACACACAAGTTAAAACTTCCAATAAAATAAAAAACTAAAATTAGAAAGTTAAAAAAAAACAAATCAACAACGCAAAACAATGATGAGATGAAAAAAATGCAGAAATTTAAATGCTATGCAAAAGTTAACAAAAATATGAATCAAACCTAATGCAAACCTAATCTAGATTTAACAGTTGAAGAACACACTTAATGTATGCATGAGTTCAATAAAAAAAAAAAGCAAAGAAAAAGATTGAAAATAGAAAAAATATGCATTCATGAATGAACTAGTTATAAAAATTATGCAGTGCAGAATTTTACTACAAAAGTGAGCTGTTCTTGGAATGTTTTCATGTTTGAAATTAAAGTTTTTCTGAGCATAATTGAGATGAAATTTCAGTTTTTAAAGGTGCTTCCAGCAATATTTATAGTCCAAGAACTTTCCAATTTAAACAATGCATGAATGCATGAGAACTTGATTTGTATAGATATCAATACAATGTTGTAGAATTTCTGAATTGTAAGTGTTGTAACTCAGATTTTAGATCTGAAACATGTTCAAAATCCTTCTCCAAATCATATGTTTTAATACTTTTTAGATATCACAACTAAACCAACAATGAACAAGTGGACCAAACATATAATTTTCAAATGTTTAACAAAAATAATTTTCAACATAAACTAATGTTGGTCATCCAAAAGAGATCATCAGATCTGAATTTTAAACTTCAGTCAAATAATTTTGAAATTTAGTTATTTTGCATGTTAAGAGACTCACTAATAAGTGATGCATGCTATGACAAAACTTTCAGCCATTAAACTATGCATAAAACAACACATTAAAACACAAAGAACATCAAAATAAATAAAAAAAAATTACAATAATATAATTGTAGTGAAAAATTGAAAGTTAAATATAGTGTTTGCAAGAAAAGTAAATATAGTAAACAAAAATTTAAATGTAGTAAAGGCAGTAAAGTTATCTTTTCAAAATTTTCTTTTAAATCGGGTTCATGGTTTCTTCAAATATGATCCTAGTATCTTGGGTCGTCAATCCAAGCACAAGAAGCATTAATAAAATATCCACACAAACCATATGAAAAGAAGAAAATTTTAAAAAGAATAACATTATACTAACATGTAAAAATCCTTACAAGAGACTGTCAAATAAAATTAAGAAAAATATATGCTAGGATGAAAAAAAAAAACCTCTTCTAGTTGAAATTTCCAAGGGTGTAGTGTGACCTTAAGGCTAAGCCTCCTTTAGGATTGGGATGAAGGGAGAGAGAAATGAAGAAGATGAAATGTAGAGATCTAGAGAAGAAGCTCTTTTTCTATGAAGAGTATGGAAGAAGGGTGCCCTTTTTATACTTTTTCAACCCGTAAAGTTCCCATCCTTTAAAATCTTAAAAATAATAAAAAAATTGAAAAGACATGGGTTCCATAAAGGCTTTGGGCTAGAATTCCATAGCTAGAACTTCTTCTTTTTCTATTTTTCTTTTCTTTCTTTATTTGTCAGTCCTTCTTTGTTTCTTCTTTCCTTCTTTGTCTTTGCCACCTTGCATTGAGATCTCTTAGGAGATAAGTTAGGGATAAGAATCCTCTTTTAGAATCAAATTTGGTCCACATGATGTGTAGAACTTCCTTCTTTATCTCTTGCTTTGTCAACTTTACTTCTATGGAAAGTATTCCTTGTTTGCTCCAAAACTCAAAGATATTGTCGCGCCTCGATCCCGAGAATTGAGGTTATAATGGGTCCCACGGGGTGTGCATACGTAATTCCATAGTAATCTGCGCATGTGATACACACACACAAATCACTACAAGAGACATTCCACAGGAATGTTTAGAGAAGTTTCTCAAACCCGTAAATTACAGTCAACAGGAAGCGGAAACCTGTGTAATACATCAGTAATGATCATAAGCAATGACAACAAAACATCATCCATTTCAAAAATAAGTCTGTACTTAACCATTCTATTTATGTGACAACAATTACTTAAACATAATTTAAGAGCCAAAAGGGTATATGTATGTCTGTCAAATCATAAACACTCAACAGGTATCCCATGGTCGCTCTTCATAGGACGACTAACAGAAGACGTCAGCATTACACTCATTTAGTCCCCGAGGTTCCGTTGAGGTTCCTTCCGAGGCATATCATTCACCTAATTGGGTTAGACTCAGTACCTATAACACCAAGGATAGCACTGTTAACACGACAGTTAATCAAGTATATAGAGATACATAAGACCATCATGTTGTATCAAATGAATTAAGAATATATATTGGTTAAAAAAAGGCAAAAATCGTATACTAGGCATGTTGTGCATGAGTAAGTATTTGTAATGAATTAGAAACAGAATATCATATTTACTAGTTGGCATCCACGGGGCTCTATTCTCCCAAGAGAGAGCATATCATTTAGAGAGAGCATATATACCTATGGGTTGCTAGGGGATCAATCTAGCTTCCAGAGGAGAGCCGAGAACTCTTCCGTGGACTACTGCAGCAGCGACATAAAAATACCCAAACTGGTTCCATCGAACCTAATAAAGGTGCAAGCTAAGTGGTGCCGACTCAACGTATCAAGATCAACTTAAATTCATATCTTTTATACATTTCAGTTATACTTGTCATATCCTACATATTAGGAGTTCGGTCTTCAGATTACATTCATTCATTCATTCATATCTGATAATCAATTCATGCATACTTGATAGAGCTACATCATGTTGAGGGCATGGTTTCTTAACAATATGAATGCATTTAGATTGAAAAAGCATCAAGGATAATTACTAACCAACCCTATGCTAGATAATCCGTGAACTCGAGGGCATTCAACACGATGTATTTATAAAATGTTCGGTGTCATTGTATTACCAATTCTTAGCATTACATTGTGTACATAAAGACACCTCTTTTTATATCAACACTCATGACGTGACATCGAGAATTCGTCTAGAAAATCGAATGGGATAAGTGACAGCTCTACACTCGTCCTCCTTATCCTTTAATCATTGTTGGCTAATTTAGTTAGGAAATAGGTGCCATATCTAGAACCCTACAAAGTCATTGGAAACCCTAATATCCTCAATCCACAGTGCTCTTACGACTTAGCCATATCCATGTTACAGCTTAGTTGAGTGGCTCAGGTTTCCTCTTTAATTTCATACGCATTTACGGTTCAACCATATGTTGACCTATGGCTAGGTTACGGCTTAGCCGTAGCACAGTTTACGGCTTAGCCGTGTGTGAGTCATAGAATAAAGCTGGGTTTTGGGGTTCTCGAAAAAGCTCGCTATAAAATGACTTAGGGCTTGGTCACGGGGTGATTACGGCTTAGTCGTAGTTCGGTTTACGGCTTAGCTGTGGGTTAATCGTAGTTTAATTTGGCTCTCTAGATTCTGAGCAGTAGGGACTTACGGCTTAGCTGCGGGCTTCACCGTAAGCATCACACTTCCTAAAAATAATTTCTGAAGCACGGGTTCAAGTGCAAAACTCTATCATTTGGGGTTTCAATGAGGTTCTTTTGCTCCAACTTAAGGCTTACCTCTCCACATATAATCACTATTACATATCTATCCTCATATTCACTTAATCCAATATATATGTACTTAATTCAGGGATAAATGAGCTGTTAACTTGCACTTAGAGTAATCACTTCAAGAATCAACAAATTTAAACATGTAAGTAGTAATATATATACTCTTATACTTGGCTTAACGCAGTGCTTGACCCTACTCAACCCCTCCTTGGTGTGATTAGGGAAAATCCTTAATGGAAGGTGGGTTCTTTACATAAAAGACATGTAACTAGTGAATGTGATGTAAAGTGTATGCATGTCATGTAGTTGAGTCTTCTTGACTTTATCAAGTCCAGAGAAATGAAATAGAGGTTGAGTCTTCACCTTAATGGACTGTAGCTTAGAGAAGAAGGTGCTTCCCCAAGAGAAAATGCATAAAAGAAAAAGAAAAAGAAGAATGTATGCTTCTACTCTTGCATGCAAGGCTTCAACACTTGGTTTACCACTCTAAATGGAGGTAGAGATGAAGAAAGAAGAAGGAAAGCAGTTCCAAGAACTAAGAAAGGATAAAAGGAAGAATGAACGTTGGAGCTCTTATTTAACTTAGATTTTCTTACAGTTTACATGCAAGTCCAAGTTTTCTGAAATATTTACAGTTTAGGTCACCGGGCCTCAATTGGGCCAAGATGGGTCTAAATCAAGTTGAGCCCAACATGAAGGTTGACCTACAAGATGAAATGCAAATGATACAATTAATGTGGTGCCAGAATGATGCAGCAATGTGACTCTGAATTACAAGAAAGTCCTCAACTACTTAAATGAAGTTTGAACCTAATTACCTATCCAACTGAGACCCACTAAAAGTTAAAAGCAATATGAATTAAGAGAAAATATACATATTAATAGAAAATCAAGTTTAATTAATATAAATTATAATTAAGTCATGTTGGAACCTTACAGATATCTTCTAAGATAATTCTTCCTTAAATTTTTCTTCTCTTCAAGCATACAAATCTGATCTAAAATCCTCCTTTGGGTGTGGATCCTTCATGCCTATTTTTTTTTATTTTTTATTTTTTAAATCTTCTCCTTCTCAAAAAAGAACTCTTATGTGGCTTTCCTTCTCCATCTTTGGTGAGATATTCTTTAAATTCTCTTGAAAATATTTTGAAAATATGCAATAAATAAATAGACCCCATCTTAGATGTCCCACATGTGTACCCCACACATATGTGAATATGTGTGGGATCATGAAGCCAACTTTGCTAATTTTTCTTCTAATTTCTTTTCTCTCTTCAATTCTTCTTTCCTTTCTTTTGAAAATAATTTCTTTGCCTCAATTCTTTGAAAATGGGACCCATATCATAAATCTCTTACAAAACAAATGTGAATTCATGTGAAAAGATAATTTTAACTCTAATATCGCAAATACATAATTATGGGCTCATCTCTTATGAAATGCAATAAAAATGCACACCATTTTTATTAATTCTATGTGAATGAACTAATGATGATTAAAATTCAATTTATTTTATGAGAATATTAATTTTCACAAAATTTTTCAAAAATAAAATTTTCAAAAATAGCGGGTTTCATGAATGTAAGCAAAAAAATGAAATTTTGAAACAAATTATGCAGAAATATACTAAAATGAATTTAAAATGCCTGATACCACTAGATCACACTAAATGAGGCTCTTTCAAGTCAGTAAGTCCTTAAAATGGTCCAAAATGTATATGAAAATATACATTTTTAAGGACTCATCACACCTTCGAATTAGCATTTTGCTAGTCTCTAACAAAAACTGCGAATAAAAATAAGGTTTCCATTATAACCTAATTTAACTTAATACTAATGCAATGAAATAAAAGTAAACATGAATGCAACGCCACTTTCGCTGGCACTCTCGACTGCATTTAGCATATGAAGAAAACTTTTAAACCCTTAGGTTCCCCTTAGTGGACGAGTTATGCCTCGTGAGGGTTTGCAGTGAATATACCCACAAAAATCTCTTTTTTTTAAGAAAAATAAAATAAACAAAAGTAAAGGAGAAAAGAAATTTCCCAAAAGAAAATTCACTCATTTCGGATATTGTCTAAATTTGGAATAATCAAACTTTCAAACTTTTCAAAGTCCGATCCACAATTCTATTTTCAGAAACTTTCTCAAATTCAAACCAACTTACGTGCACGGTGAAAAATTTTATACATCAAAAACCTATTTCAGATATTCCACAATAATGCTGCAAAAACAGAATTTTTCCTTCAAATAGTCTGATCTCCTGAAATTTAACAAAAATAAATTTCCTCTCAAAGCTATTAAGATGGCTGCCACATTACTGTTTACTTCGATAGGCCTCTTTTTTCTCACTTTCTTTTCCCATCATAAGAGTTTTCAAGTTCCTACGGTATAAGAAAAGTTAGAATCCAGAGAGCAAATCTGGTCCTTGTCCTTCCCCATACATACTTCCGTATAAACTCTTACAGACACTCTTTACTCACTTACTTTTTCCAACGTAGAACTTTCCAAGTTCATATGATATAGCAAAAGTTGAGATCTAAGGAGCAAACTTAGTCCTTATATAGGATATTAGCATGCATTATCTTAGATTTTTAGGAGTCTTGCATATAGGAGTTCCAGTTTGTTTTCTCACTAGCTTTTAGGAGTTTTTTGCAATTAAAAAATCAATTGTGTTTATCATTAATAATTGAGAAGTTTCTAGATTTAGGTGTTTTAGTCTTATTAGGATTCTAATTTAGGTATTCATTTGTTTATTTGTTTAATTTTTAAATTATTTTATTTTTCTAATTTTTATTGTTGTAATTCACAAGTTGGAGAAGAACCTAACTAAAGTTTGCTCTTTGTGAATCGACCTCAGACTCACCGAGTATTATTACTACATCAGAAATCTACACTTGGAGATTTTCTAACAAAGGTTTCTAGTGGTTAATGTAGCTTTTTTATGGAAATTGGGTTGGTTTATGTGCATTTGTTTCCCCTAAAAAAAGTATTTTGATCAAGGTGCTTTTGCCCGCTGTGAAGGTATCTTAACTAGGGTAAAGGTGCTTTGATCGGGGCATTTGAGTTTGATTTTTAATCAAGGGCATGGAGAACGTCTTTATTACACAAGAAGAGGGATCCTTGACCAAACTTAGATTGGAGTTAACAAGTGAATTTCTTTCACATGAGCTATGGAACCACCTTAAGTTTCCTTGGAAAATTTCCTATTTTTCACTTGTTCAAAGGTTTGAAGGATCAAATGACCTGGAAACTAATGGTGTAACCACTTGTTGCGAAGTTATTTTGGAATGGAACATCAAGGCAAAGGAGTTTTGAAATTTTGAAAGTCTGAAAAAGTCGAAAAGTGAGGCAAAAAAGCAAAATAGTAATTCATGACAGTTGCAGGCGTTACCATGAAGTGCCGAACAACTAACCTATAAAAACTGAGACTTCTTCACCTTCCCACTTTACAATTTCTGTCTTTCGTTGCATCCAAGAGCTTCTTCTAAGGTTTTTAGAGATCTCTTCCAAGTTTTCTTGCTTTCTTCATCGCTTTATTCCTGCCAAAGACAATTCAATGGCCGATAATTCATCTTCTTCCTCAATACTTTGCTCGAGTTGCAGAGCCAATCGGCTCTTTCCATATTTTAAGCTTTGTAGCATGGGTTCTCCTAGATTCAAATGTGCATGCACTTTTTCTTTTTTCTTTGGTATGACTAGAAGAAAGGTCTCGAGACCCAAGCCTCAGCCAAACAAATGTCGATTGTTCGTCTTTTTCCTTCCTTCATCTCAGCCAAACACATTCCCCATTTTCTTAAACTTTGTAGTATGCAATGACCTTTTTCTTGCTGTAGCAGGCTTCACATGTGTTTCTTCTTCTTCTTTTGTTTGATTTTTGAAAACTTACCTTCACTTTTCATGAAATCACATTTTTGAATCTTAAACAAATGACAGTTGGTGATTGCGACTGTTGTTCACTTTTTCTTCTCTTAACTTTTCTCTTTTCTTCTTTGTTCACTTTAATGCATTCTTTAGTGAAACTTGTGTTATGTTACTCTTTTTTTGTTGAAAATCCTCAGAAACATGAATCGATGGGTTTTTTTACACTTAGAATTCAAAATGTGACAACTCGACGATCCTCTAAGCGAGAAAAAGATAACTTACGATTTTTAGGGGTTTTGCCTTAATACCCTTGTAAAAATGAAAGTGGGTGGTGTATTTGGGTGTAACTTAGGATTTTCTTGAATTTCCTTGTGATGTTGCACTAGTTTTGGAGAGCTTTGGGGTTCGGCCTGTAAGAAATCGTGTGGCCAGCATGCCGCGGGTCCCACGTCAGATCAAACAGGGCAAATGCCAACAAAGATTGCAATCCCACTTTAGTGTAAGAGTTGATCTGGGCCCCACAATAAGACTCTCAATAGGATCAGTGGATATAGGCTTCTAATGGAAAATGTCTCTAGTAAGTATGACTCTTTGAGACTTGTCTATATAAGGATAAGGGAGTCCTAAGGTTGGTGTGATTCTCCATTGCCATAGGAAAGATAAGAGGTGAAAAAATCTACAGACCTCCCATCACCAAAACATACACAGATCTCCGGCCGCGTGATGGAGTCTCCTCATCTAGATCTATTAATTGGTATCAAAGCCCAATGCGGTGCATTCTATCAGTTTAGATCTTGGAGAGGCAAAGTGGATACCAGTAGATCTAAAGATTTATGTGGAGCCTGTGGTCTCGTTTTGTTTCTGCAACTTGCATAGGGAAAAAGACGAGTCCTTGCTTTTTCTTTTAAAGTTATGCATGTGAATCTGAGACACTCAAGGTCTTGTACAAAGAAACAAAGTAAAGTCTTTGTCTTTTGTCCTTTTCTATACAAACAAAAAGGTGGAAAAGGTCCAACAACTTAATTTTTTTCAAAAGCAAGTTTCTGTGCTTTTTGCCATTACACGGAGCCCGAGGAGATTATTTGTGTTGCTTTCTCTGGCAGAACCAGTGGGCTATCTGTTTCAATAAAATAAAAAAAAGGAGGTAGGTGTCCAGTCCACCTCGGCAAGCATGCATATCTCTCTCCTCTACACATTGTGAGTTAGGTTAGGTGGACCTAACCTGACCTAGATCGGATCTAGCCCAGAAGTGCTGACGCAGACACGTTGATGCCCGCGTGACGACAGCGACGCTGATGCAGAGATCAAAATGACATAGCTGAGAGGAGGAATAAGACCTTAATGGATATAGTAAGGTCAACGACTAGCCATGCAAGTCTTCCGCTATATTTATGGGGAGAAGTATTAAACACTACATAATATATTTTAAACAGAGTACCCTCTAAGAGTGTGCCCAAGACCCCGTATTAGTTATGGACTCGTACCAAACTAAAATTAGAACATGTGAGAGTTTGGGGCTGCCCTGTACACATCCTACTACCATCACAAAAAAGGCATAAACTGCAAGCAAAAACGAAGAAAATTTGTTCTTTCGTTGGCTACCCATCACATTTTAAAGGATATCGTGTGTACAATCACAATAATAGGATAATCATAGAATGCCGAGATGTGTTTTTCCTTGAGGATCTAATGGTCAGTCCTAGAGTAAGACCACAAAGTGTGGAATTGTATGAAATTTCTATGGGCAAGGGGATTCAAGCAAGTGGGGGCTCCGACGAAGAGGACGTTGGATATAGAATTCCTAGCAAGGGCCCCCTTGAGGTGATTGAACAACCAGATGAGCCAGTTGGTAGATCAAATCGGGTGAGGAAACAACTAGCATATCTAGATGATTATTGTAGTTTATTGGAAACCATGCAAGATTTGGATCCAACCTCCTACTCTCAAGCGGTCAAAGCGCAGGATGCGCACTGTTAACTAAAGGCTATGAGAGAGGAGATGAAATCAATTGAAAAGAACTAAGTATGGCAATTGGTAGATCTACCTAAAGATTAGAAAGCAATTAGCTGTAACTGGGTTCTTAGAAAGAAATTTAAGAAGGATGGATCCTTGGATAAATATAAAGCACTGTTAGTAGCTAAGGGATTCACACAAGTAGAAGGAATAGATTACGAGAAGACATTTTATCCAGTCGTAAAATTCCAATCCATATGAAACTCAGTAGCACTGGAAACATGTCGTGACCTTGAATTACACCAGATGGATGTGAAAATAGCATTCTTGAATGGTGAATTAGATGAAGAAATTTATATGAAACAACCCAAGGGTTTTGTGATGCAAGGTCACGAGGACAAAGTTTACAAACTTAATAAGGCATTGTATGGATTAAAACAGGCCTCGAGACAATGGTATAGAAAATTCCAACAGGCCAAATATGAAATTGGATTTGTCCCCAATAGTGCAGATACATGTTTCTATATTAAACGCAATGAAATTTGTTATTTATATTTGTCATTATATGTAGATGACATTTTGATTGCTAGTAATAAATTGGAAGCCATAAATGAAATCAACCAATGGTTAAAGTCAAGATTCGAAATGAAAGACATGGGTGAGGCAGAGTATGTCCTTAGCATTGAAACAACTCGTGATCGTCCGAATAGAATATTGACTTTATCACAAAGATCCTATTTGGAAACCATATTGGAAAGGTTTGATATGGCTAAGTGTAAACCAATTAATACACCCATCTACAAGAGCACAAAATTTTCAAGCAATCAAGGACCCACAAATAAGCAGGATAAGGAAATGATGAAATTAAAACCTTATGCTCAAATTGTGGGCAGCATCATATATGCGATGCTGTGTACGAGACGATCTTGCATTCGCCGTGGATCTTGTAAGCAAAAACCTAAGTAACCTAGGTTTATAACATTGGTATGCGGTTAAGAGGATTCTGTGGTATATCAACAGAATAGTGAATCTTTGCCTATGTTATCAAGGTGAAGTCCTGGAACTGCGCGGCTACTCAAATGTAGATTGAGCCGGTGATTTAGACCACAGAAAGTCAACAACTAACTTTGTGTCCCTCGGAGGAGGTGCAATTTCTTGGGGTAGCAAGAAACAAATCTCCACGGCTATATCAACAGTTGAAGCTGAGTTTATGGCTTGTAGTACAGCAGTATATGAAACTCTATGGTTAAAATACTTCATGTGTGATTTGGAGGTAATAAATGAGAAAGAGCCTGTCCAAATGAGCATAAACAGTACGTCGGCCATTTCTATGGTGAATGAGCAAAAGATTAACAGCCGATCAAAACATGTCAAGATAAAAATCACTTTGTTAGAAAGAAGGCTGAAAAGAATGATAAAGAGATTTTCTATGTGCCTTCAGAGGAATTGATGGCTGATGCTCTTACCAAGGCTTTACCTGCAGAGGTTTTTGCAATGCATGTGATGCGCATGGGATTGAGAAATGTTTGATGTACATGGCATTCGTGCCAAGAGAGAGATTGTAAGAAATTATGTAGCTCGCATGTCACGGGTCCCACGTCAGATCAAGCAGGACAAATGCCAATAGAGATTGCATTTCCACTTTAGTGTAAGACTTGATCTAGACCCTACAATAAGACTCTCAATAGGATCAGTGGATGTAAGCTTCTGGTGGAAGATGTCTCTAGTAAGTGTAACTCTTTAGGACTCGTCTATATAATGATAAAGGAGCTCTAGGGTTGGTGTGATTCTCTATTCCCATAAGAAAGACAAGAGGCGAAGATATCCACGAAGCTTCCCATCACCGAAATATTCATAGATCTTCGGCCGCGTGATGGAGTCTCCTCATCCAGATCCATCACGACCATGGAGTCGCTGATCAGTCTATCTTCCTCTTTTGAACTTGAATCATCACATGCCTTAAGGTTCCTTTTTGAGATTCCTGGAGCCACCGAGACGCTCAATTGTCCATTGGACTTCCCTGGGGAGCCAACACTTAATTGTCTCCTGGGTAGCCTAGAGCTAATTAACCTTTAGGTTTTTCTTGGGTAGCCGATAACTAGCTTATCCTTGGACTTTCTGTGCAGTTGAGGGCTTTGTGAGCTATTGAAGGGATCAAGTTCTTCTTAATAGCCGACCACGTAGGGTTCCTTTTTTTTTTTTTTACTACATTTTCCATAGTGATTTTTTTCTTCTTAGGGTTTGAACTGAATTTTTCTTTCTTTCAACATGTTTTCAATGTACTTTATGTAAACCTATACCTTAGCCGTTCCTTCCACATAAGTCTTAGCGAGCATTTACTTTCCCTACTTTGACTAGAAGCCTTATCTCTGGGCCTCCTGAGTGCACATTCACTTGCATTGTTAGGGTTCAGGAGTGAGTATACCTTTTTTCTGGGCTTTGCCCCCTTTTTTTACTAAAAGGAGATGTCGCTAAAGTTTCTGTAGAACTTTTAACACTTGACTTGCGTCTTACTTACTTTTATTCAATCTCTAGATAAGAGAAAGAAGGTCTCTTAGTCTTCATCCTTAAAGGGCAATAAGTCAGTTGGTTCGTCTTTTGGGACATCCCCTTCTCTCCGGGCTGTAGTTCGTCAAGCTAGGATGCGTGCTGACAAAATGAGGGAGGATGTGGATGCTCACACTGCTAAGGTTAAGGTCTAAGAAGAGTTAAGAGAGCATCTGCTAGAAGATCACAATCTTCGGGTATATGAAGACATTCTCGAAGACTTTCCATGAAAGGATGACCAACAAGTCACCATAAGGAAGCTGTACTTCATCTTCGATGACAGTGACGACTGCCAATATGATTAGAGCCATAACTTCATGCTGTATCATTATCTCAACAAGAGGAGTGAAAGGATTGAGCTATCCACTAAGTATCAAAACAAGAGGGGTCCCACTTTGATGGAGCTTTCTCCCACCATTTTGCCAAGACGTGAAGATTTAAAGTAGGGTTAGTCTGTAGCCCATTACGAGACTGGCAACTTCCTGAGCAGACCGCCTTTCTTTTCTGAGGGTGAGACTCAATGCACAAAGATGCTTGCATCGAACCACATTATCCTTCTTCATAGAAGTAGTATTTCTCAACTCCGTACAGTAGGTTTAGTTGTTCCTTCAGATGATGGCAGTGGGTGGGTTGAGCAACATGTCCCACATGGAAGGTTTGTTCCCATGGATGCTTGGAAGTAGTGGACGAATCTTGTTCTTAAAGTGTGCTGACTTGCTAAACGCGGTGGACATTTATGATGCCGTACTAGTGACTAGTGTTGTGATTTTCTGACATCTCCCCGTTGTGCACATATATGAATCACAAGATCAATAAGAACAAGCCACACAAAAGAAGAGACACGAGATTTACGTGGTTCACCCAAACCGGGCTACATCCACGGGCATAGGAGAACGAACATCTTCACTACGACAAGTAAAGCATACAAGAGATTCCCACACTCTCACATCATCTCTCCTACGTGGTGTGGGAACATCATGGGCAACTGCCGCCGCAAGGTCTAGGGTTACAGACTATACATATATATAATCTCCGCTTTCTTGGCCACCAAGAAAGCGCTGGTACAATTACCAAAACACCCTTGACCTTAAACCAGTCCCTGGCAAACCCAGTGGACTCATCCGGCTAAACTGGAATACAAGACATAAACCCAACAATCTCCACCTTGGCTTGAATTCCGCACAACTCAAGTTACTAGGAGATAAAATCGACAATGTCTTCACGTACCTTGCTGAATGGTACGTCACTGCACCCACGATACAGTCTTCTTCAACATTTTGATTTGTTAAACCAGCACATGAACTTTGAGCAAAGTTCATCTCGTCAAACTCCACCTCGAACTAAAAGCTCAAAACCATTGATGAATCTAAGTGATATCTGAATCACTCACCATCTTGCCCCATCTTCAACATCACCATGAAGATCCAATCACCACAAGCATGCAAGCAAAACAAATCGGGAATACAAGTCCAGATGACTTCAGAATTGCAGAAACCTCTGCCTCCGAGCGGTCAAAAACTCCATTTGACTGGGCCTCCGATCAATCAAACACATGTTTGGCAACTGCTGACGCATTAGCTCCTCCTTGCTGCTTTTCTAGCTTTGGCAAGATGAACAACATCACATGCGATCATGTGAACCCCAAACGAACATCTTCGTTTGAATCAGCAAATCCTTTGCAACTAGGCCGGTGACTCCTATTATTAGGTTTGCAACAACAACCAGGTTGAGTAGACCCGATTCTAGCCTGAATCCACATATGTTCAGATCTCCTCTAAATTTCTGCATTAAGTCATAGATCTCGTCACCACGAGCACGCTGAAAGAAACGGATCTGAAATCCGACTCAGGATAGCTCCGATAACGTAGAAACAAGTTTCTATGCTCCAATTAATCAAACCTCCTCCTTGACTGTCAAACAACGAATCAACCTCTTCCATTGCGTAGATCTGCTCGAAATGAGTCCGTAGGCGCAAACGGATCTCCGATCGGACATCAGACGATCAAGATATTGGAAAAACAATTTCAGCCACAAATCTGGTCAAACCTTCCTTTGACCGTGCTGACGTCACTGCTGACGTCAGGTCTGCTGTACTGCTGCACTGGGTTGAGCTGCGGATGCGGGTTAGGTCTTACCCGACCCGAACTAGCTGATCTGCTGGATTAAATTGTCCGCTGGGCTAGACTCTGTGCACACGGGTCAGGTCAGACCTGACCTGACCCCGAACCGAACCGGCTGTTGCTCTCTGGGCTGCGCTGCACTAGGGTCGGGTCACACCTGACCTGACCGGGAACTGAACCTGCAGCCAGTCAACTGGGCTTGCACCACGGGTTGGATCCAACTGACCGACCCGAAAACCGAACAGATCCACACTTAACGCTGACTGGGCTTTCTCCGCAGCGGGTCAGGTCAAACTGACCTGACCCGAGACCCGTAACCTGGGTCGTCATCAACAACGCTGCGCCCGTCTGCAACGTCCTCTGCAACCGAGTTGCAGACGGGCCGCGGGCTGCTTCGGCTCTGGCTTCGCTGGTCTGGCGACAACGGTGGGTGGCGGCTGGCGGCGACGGCAGAACGGTGACGCAAGACAGCGCAGCAAAGGCGGTGGTGGCCCGCACGCGATTCCCGGAAATCGCAGAGACTATGCAGTAGGGGATGCCGGACGGTGAGGCAAAGATCCGGCAATCAAGGTGGCGGCGGCTAGCGACTGCGACGGCGTCGACTGGAAGTCCGGCGAAGGCGACAGAGAAGGCGAGAATCCTGGCGAAAATCCCGGTGGTTTTGAACGTTTTGTTTTTCTCTCGACCGAGAAATCCTTGGTGATTTCTCTCTGATTGGGCCTGGCGACGATGAACAGGAGGGAGGAAACTTGATTGTCTTCTTTTCCGACTGTGGCCCAACCAAGATCACCTTCTTCTTCTCTGTTTCAGAAATAAACATTAGAGCCCTATCTTTCTCTGCAACAAAGAAGCCGTGGATCCTCTTCCGGTTTTGATTTCTTTGATTCAGATTCTGTCCAAGAATGATCACACTAATCTCGTCTTCTTCTTTTCCGATTGGAAACTCTAATCCATGGCTCAACTAAAGATCATCCGTGATCTCTGATTTTTCTGCAATGAGAATCGCAGAACTCCGGATCCTCAAAGAAGATCCGATCCGTTAATCTTCCATGCACAACAACCACCAAGCCATCGAGCGATCTCCACCTCGCTCAGAAACCCGAAGAACACCAACCTCATCTTTGATACCAATTGTTGTGATTTTCTGACATCTCCCCGTTGTGCACATACATGAATCACAAGATTAACAAGAGCAAGCCACACACAAGAAGAGACACGAGATTTACATGGTTCACCCAAACCGGGCTACATCCACGGGCACAGGAGAATGAACATCTTCACTATGACAAGTAAAGCATACAAGAGATTCCCACACTCTCACATCATCTCTCCTACGTGGTGTGGGAACACCACGGGCAACTGCCGCCGCAAGGTCTAGGGTTACAGACTATACATATATATAATCTCCGCTTTCTTGGCCACCAGGAAAGCTCTGGTACAATTACCAAAACACCCTTGACCTTAAACCAGTCCCTGGCAAACCCAGTGGACTCATCCGGCTAAACCGGAATACAAGACATAAACCTCCATCAAGTTATAAATCTCATCTTTCAAGTCACCGTGAAGAAACACGGTCTTCACGTCCATCTGTTTAAGCTCAAGGTCCATGCTGGCTACTAGACCCAAAACGATTCTAACAGAAGTCATTTTCACAACAGGAGAGAAAACATCATTGAAGTCGATACCCTTCGTCTGTGCGAAGCCTTTTACCACTAACCGTACTTTGTGCTTCACCAGTTTTCCATTCTCATCCTTTTTCAGCGTGAACACCCATTTGTTTGTCAGAACATTCCTATCTTTAGGAAGTTGCACCAGCTCAGCCAATGGTACTTGATGTCAACGTGCTTCATGCGACCATGATATGTAGCATTCTCACTGAAATCCATAGCACTTTGACTATCACAGTAAATTACATATTCTTCTTGCTTCAAACCAAGTTCTTGAAGGAATCTCTTCAACCAAAGCATCTCTCTCCCTGCTTCATTAGCAGCTATGTATTCCGCTTCAGTTGTAAACTGTGCTGTACACTTCTGTAACTTTGGTTGCCAGGAAATAGCTCCCCCTACGAAAGTAAACAAATAACCAGAAGTCGATAACCGACGATCAAGATCGCCTGCAAAATCAGCATCAGTATAACCTTCCATGATTGGTTTTGAACCTCCGAAACATAAGCACACCTTGGAAGTACCTCTCAACTACCTAAAGATCTACTTCACTACTTCCCAATGCTCTTTTCCAGGGTTTGCGAGAAATCTACTCACTAAACTCACAGCATGAGCAATGTCTGGCTGTGTACAAACCATGGCATACATAAGACTCCCCACAGCAGAGGAGTAAGGAACATATGCCATTCGTTCCTTTTCATCATCTGTAGTAGGACACAAGCACTTGCTTAGTTTGAAGTGACTGACTAGAGGTATGCTAACTGGCTTAGCATTCTTTATGTTGAATCGCTCGAGAACTCGTTCAACATATTTCTCTTGTGATAACCACAACTGCTTGGAACTATTATCACGACGTATTTGCACACCCAATATCGTTCGTGCGGGACCCAAGTCTTTCATGTCAAATGACTTTGACATCTCCTCTTTTAACTTGCCAATCAACTTACTATCCTGTCCAACTATCAGCATATCATCTACATATAAAAGAAGGATGATGAACCTACCATCGATAAATCAACGAACATAGACACAGTGATCTGCAGCTGTCCTCCGGTACCCATGACTCAACATGAACGAATCAAACTTCTTATACCACTGTCTCGGTGCTTGCTTCAGCCTGTAGAGACTCTTCTTCAACTTGCAAACCATCTGTTCTTTTCCTTCTACCTCAAACCACTCTGGCTGAGTCATGTAGATCTCTTCTTTCAAGTCACCGTGAAGAAATGCGGTCTTCACGTCCATCTGTTCAAGCTCAAGGTCCATGCTGGCGGCTAGACCCAAAACGACTCTAATAGAAGTCATTTTCACAACAGGAGAGAAAACATCACTGAAGTCGATACCCTTCATATGTGCGAAGCCTTTTACCACTAACCGTGCTTTGTGCTTCACCAGTTTCCCATTCTTATCCTTTTTAAGCTTGAACACCCATTTGTTTTTTAGAACATTCATATCTTTAGGAAGTTGCACCAGCTCATATGTCTTGTTTTTCTTCAAAGAACTCATCTCATCCTGCATAACCTTCATCCACTCATCTTTATCAGCATGAGTCATTGCTTCTCGAAAGCTCTCTGGCTCTCCCTCATCAGTAAGCAAAACATATTCGGATGCAGGATACCTAGTTGATGGTTGACGCTCCCGTGTAGTCCTCCTAACTTGAGGTTCCGTGGTTTCAGTTTGAGGAGACTGCTCCCCCTGCTCAACAACCTCATCATTTGGCAACCCCTGTACCTCATCACGATCCGGATCATTTAGTCCACCTTCTCCACCTGTAGTCTGCACCGGAGAAGGAGTCGGTGTGAGATCAACCACTCCATCAACTTTCTCAGAAAACTTATCAATCTTCTCAACATCTCCAAAGAACTGGTCTTCATGGAAAACCACATCCCTACTTCTGATAAGTTTCCTCTTCTCTGGATCCCATAATCTGTAGCCAAGCTCATCTCCACCATAGCCAAGAAAGATGCAACTCACTGCCTTATTGTCCAACTTGGAACGCTGCTCCTTTGGTACATGTACAAATGCTTTACACCCAAACACCTTCAAATGTGAATAGGAAACATTTTTACCTGTCCATCTTCTCTCTGGAAGATAATAATTCAAAGGAACTGAGAAAGTTCTGTTAATTAGATAAACAGCAGTCAGAACGGCTTCACCCCAGAATGACTTAGGCAACCGTGCTAATCTTATCATGCATCTCATCTTCTCAAGAATAGTGTGGTTCATTCTCTCTGCCACACCATTGTGCTGTGGAGTGCCAGGAACTGTCTTTTCATGTCGAATGCCATGCTTCAAGCAATAGTTTCTGAACTAGTTGGATGTGTATTCACCCCCATTATCTGAACGGAGACACTTCAAGAGTTTACCTGTTTCTCTTTCAACTTTGACATGAAACTGTTGAAACATCTGGAACACTTGATCCTTTGATTTCAACGGATAAACCCAGACTTTCCTGGATGCATCATCGATGAACGTGACAAAGAACTTATTGCCACCCAATGATTCTACCTCTATGGGACCACAAACATCAGAATATACCAAATCCAACACATTTGATTTCAATTTTGATGTCGAAGAGAAAGCAACCCTATGCTGTTTACCATATAAACAATAATCATAAGGGTCAAGGGACATACCTTTGGAGCAAGGAATTAAATCCTTCTTTGCCAACATCTGCAAGCCTTTCTTACTCATATGACCAAGCTTCTTATGCCATAGATTCAGAGAAAAATTGTCTTGAACTGCATTCAATGCATCTTTACACAACTTTACTTGTGTTTTATAAAGGGTATTACCTGCCGTATCTCTCGCAATAACAAGAGACCCTTTAATAAGCTTCCAACTGCCATTTTCGAAGTAATTCTCATAACCTGCACGGTCCAATGCAATCCCGGAAATCAGATTCAACCGCAGATCAGGAACATGTCGCACATCTTTCAGCGTCATTGTGCAACCAATATCGGTTTTAATGCAGACATCACCGATACCAACAAACTCTGAATGACTCATGTTGCCCATCTTCACAGTACCAAAGTCACCTGCTTTGTATGTCGTGAACATCTCCGTGCAGGGAGTAGCATGGTAGGATGCTGTTGTGTCAACAACCCACTCAACTTGACCATCTGCAACACTCAAACCCTTATCATCATCGCCGGCGAGCACCACTATTTCCTGTTCCAAAGTAGCTATAGTGTTATCACTGTCATTCTTCTTCTCATTGTTGGATCATTTCTGTTCCTTCATGGCAAAACAATTTTTCCTGATGTGGCCCATCTTGCCACAGAAAAAGCATTTTACAGACTTTTTCTTGCTCTGTGATTCACTGCTAGACTTAGACTGTGATTCACCTCTAGACTTGCCACGACCCCCCTTTGGTCCTCTGCTCTTACTCCTCTCCCTGTTCTCAGTAACAAAGGCCTGTGCATTATCTGTCCCTGCAAATTTCCTTCTAGTTTCTTCATTCTGTAGACTACTGGTAACCTGACTCACAGATAACACACCATCTGGAGTAGAGTTGCTCAAGGAAACAACCAATGTCTCCCATGAATCTGGCAAAGAACTCAGAAGCAACAAAGCTTGCATCTCATCATCAAGGATCATCTTCATAGTGGCTAACTGATTTACCACACTTTGGAACTCATTGATGTGATCTTCGATCTGACCACCATCCTTGAATTTCATGTTCACAAGCTTTTTTTATCAAGAAGGTTTTGTTCACTGAGGTCTTTTTATCATACATTGCTTCTAGCTTTTTCCAAAGGGTATTCGCATTGGTTTCATTAGACACGTGGTGAAATATACTATTATCAACCCACTGTCTGATGTGACCAATCGCTTTTCTATGTAATTTGTTCCATTCATCATCTTGCTATCTTTCGGTCGGGTACTATCCCCCTCAACGGGATCATGGAAGTCTTTACAATAGAGAATATCCTCCATCTTTGGTTTCCAGATCAACCAATTGGAATGGTTGAGCTTAACCATGGTAGTGTTGCTAGTATTGTTCTCCATCTTAAACAAATTAAGCAACAGGAAAAACAAACAATTAACACTGACCTCAACTCCTGTACCAAGCTGTAGATCTCGTCAACACAAGCACGCTGGAAGAAACGGATCTGAAATCCGACTCCGGATGGCTCCGATATCGCAAAAACGGTTTTCTGCGCTCCCAATTTGGTCAAACTCTTGTTGACCATCAAACAGCCAATCTTCTTCCACTAACACGTAGATCTGCTCGAAAAGAGTCCGTAGGCGCAAACGGATCTCCGATCGGACGTCGGATGATCAAGATATCGCAGAAACAAATTTCTGCCGTCAATCTGGTCTACTCTGACCGTTGACCGCGTGTCCGATGACGTGGGCTGTCGTCAGCCTAGTGATGTCGTTCTACTGACGTCGGCGGTGGCTGACAGGCTGGACCGTCTAATACCGGGTTCAGGTCGACCCGACCTGATCCGAAACTGCACTCGTGCTGCTGACTGGGCTTTCACCACGGGTTGGGTTGCACTGACCCGACCCGAAACCAGAATCCAGAGCGTGCTTTTCTTCTGTGCCTGTTCAACGGGTTGGGTCTGACCCAACCTGAAACCAGAACTAACCTGGGATCACTGCCTGGGCTTGCACTGCTGCGGGTCAGGTCAAACGGACCTGACCCGAAACCCAGAACCCTGGGTTGTCTCCTTCACGCTCCAGACGTCTGTCTGCAACCCGGTTGCAGACGGTGGTGCAGCGACAGCGGTCAGCTGCTGCGCTGGCTTGGCTGGTCCGGCGACTAGCGGCAACAGGCGGCGACGGTGACTGCGACGGAAAATAGCACGACAAAGCTCTTCTACTTTGTCTAGTTATTTGTGTACGAAGCTGAAGCACGCCTCCTTCCTCGTGCAGAAAATGAAATCATACAACTGGGTCTTCTCTGAGCATTTGTTGTATGCCTGGTTTATTTATCATTGCAAAAATTTTCAGAAGTTTGGTGATCGGCGTGATCTTCCTTTTTATCTTGCAGTCACTCATGGAAGCGACATCAATTTTTCTTTAGCTAAAGCTCGGCGCCGGCTGTGAGATTCTCAAAACTTCGTAGTGTGCAAAATGTCGGCGGTTGTCTTAGAGTTGAAGATACTTGGATTGGTCAGGTCTCAATTTCCTATCGATAAATCCATCACCAAAGGTAGGACTCTACCTTTGTCCATTTAAAAAGAATGGTTGGTCTCCATTAGACACTGAGACCTTATCTATAAAAGAAATAAGTTTTTGGAAATTCAGCAGTATGTGCCCTCGAGATTCGGGAGGCAACTAGGATTTTTCAAGGGCATTGTTGGTGGTCCAAGCAAAATATGAGGAGCACAAGGTTCTATACTTGATGTAAGTAATTCTTGGGAGTTCTTTAGCGCTTTTGACACCGGAGCTTCTTTCATGTACCCTAAGGAAGTAAACACGAAGGTGACAACTGGTTATGCGTAATGGTAAGTGAAGAGCTGCTCAACGCTTCGTGTCAAGTCCCGAATTTTTTTATATTGGGTCACACTGTTTGTCGGGTTTGAGTTGGGTTAAGAGGGTCAGATAGATTGATTTAACACAAGTGGGGCCTGAGTTAATGGACCCTTTTTGGGTCAAAAGACTCTTTTTGAAATTTCTTAAAACCCACTAGAAAGCAGGGGGCCCTTCCTTGTAATTAAGAAAAACCCCCTCTTTTATATAAACTCTACTCTTAGGGTATTTTCCCCATTCTCCAACCCTCTTCTTTTCTTCTTCAACCAAAACCCTAGAGGCTCTCTAAGGGGGAAACCAAGGTAGGCTCTTCTAAGCTTTGATCTTCAGATCTACTTTGGCTTCAAGATCCAGGCAAGTAGATGAATGCAAATAATGTTTTCTTAGTTGTTTTCCTAAATCACATGTTGCCTATATGATTTATCTAATTTGGGTAAAATCTTTGAGGTTATAGATTAATAATGGAGATTTGTTTATACGCTTTTTGTTGCAACAAGCATAACTCATGGATTTGATTTTGAGGTTTTATAAAAAGAAAATATATATAGTTTTGATTAAAAAAAAGAAAAAAAAAGGGGACAGACGCTGCCTGCCTAAGGCAGCAACAGGTGCTGCTGCCCAGGCAGCAGCAGCCTGCCAGGCCGGGCCTAGCCCGGCTGGGCCTGGCAGCGCCCGGCCCGGGTGCTGTTGGGCCCAGCTGCGGCTGGGCCGGGTTGATGCAGGTCGAGCCTAGCCCGGCTGGGCTTGGCAGCGCCTGGCCCGGGTGCTGTTGGGCCCAGTTGCGGCTGGGCCAGGTTGATGTAATTAGGCCCACTTGTTTTTTTTTAAAAAAATATATTTATATAATTGTAATTAGAATTTTATGTTAGTAAATATAAACATTACAGTATTATATTTTGATTAATGGTTTAGTATACTAGTGGAGGTTAGATCATATTAAATTAAATTTTAATTCAATATTATTAGAAATTTAGTTAGGATTCGTTAGAAATTTAATTGGAAATTATGTAATTGGGATTTATACTTTATTTAGTTTGCTTAGAAATTAACTAAGATGCAATTCGGGATAAATAAATCTTATGTCAATGGTGTTTATGCATCTAATTTGGGTTTTTAATCTGAGTTTGATTTCAAACTGGGGCGTGGGGGTTATACCTTTAGTTTTGTATAAATTAATAAGGTGTATTTGTACACAACAATGATAACTAAGGAATTAATTATTCCCTTTCCCCCTTTGATCATAACTTGATTTAAATTTGGATTTGAAATTTAAACATCTTTTACCCAATTAGTAAAACATACTCATTATATATAATTTGATTAGATGAATTATGACTTTTAGGAATGTTAGTTGAATGTTCACATGAGAATTAGACTAAATGCAGAATGGGAATGTGAGGTTCGGGATGCACCACATGATAGGCACCAAAAGTAGTATATCAGCATCGTGGACTCATATTTCTATTGTGATAGAGAGTTAGTTCTCATGTGCATATTTATCTAACTTGACCGTTGGTGGATTAGTGCTTACCCTTAAGAATTTGAATTGACACACGTTCATAATATACTTTCAAATTTAAGTACTCTAAATACTCAAAATGATATTGAATTAAATGTTGGGATTGAGGGTTTTATATCATGGTTCATTCTGCATCGATATACGTATGTATTTGTAAATAAGTATATTTGTATATATGTATCTGACCGACTGCAGTTTGGAGGTGGACATACGCCATCGGGTCAGTGTATACTGTGGATAATAGTATACAGTTGTGCCTTCTGTTATTATCTGCGGGATTACCCGTTTCTGTTATTATCTGCGGGATTACCCATTTCTGTTATTATCTGCGGGACTACCCGTTTCTGTTATCTGTATGCGGGATTACCTGTTTCTGCATATTTATCTGCGGGGATACCCGTTTCTGAGCATTCATGCCATTGGGGTTTGCATCTGATTTATTTTGGTTCATAATGAATATATCATTTAATTCAGTTGACTGATCCAATATTTGCAGCTTACCCTCTTGCCAGATTATGTCAATCTGACCCATTACTTTTGGGTGTCTAGGTTCCATTGCCGGTGCCGAACTGGAGAGTCAGGCGACGCAGGAAATTCCGCCAGATGGCGGAGTTGTTGAGTGGAGGACCGATGACATCATTTGAGGTGTCCTAGTGCGGTGCTGAGTTCGAAAACTTTAGATTATGTAATAAGGCCATGTCTGGGACATTAGTTTATTAATTTAAGTTTGGTTGTTTTGAAATTTTAACTCTAATTATGATGGTTCGAAGCACTTGACTCTGGTTTTATTATTAATGAGATTGATTATCTTATTGTGATGTAATATCCGTCTGCTATGAGCATGGATTTTAGTTCCGCGTGTGATTATGGTTGCTTGATCACTAAACATAGCCTCACGAAGGACTTCGATCCACCCGGAATTGGGGCCCATGCTGTTTATGTTTAGAAAAATTTTAATTGGCCCCAATTCTCACACCTTTAGAACCGAGTTTGGATCCGGCCCAGTTTTGGGGGCGTGACAGATGGTATCAGAGACGGTCAAATTCTAGAAGTTCTAAAAGATGCTAGAACATAGGTCCGATGTGAGGATTAGAAACTTTAGATGGGGTCGATGGGGTTTTCATGCGTATAATCGTATATGAACTTTAGCATGGTTAGAGGTTTCAAAATTTGTTACCTTTCTTATTTTTGGTCGTTTAGTCTTTAATGAACGGTTGTTTTGCAAACATGGCACCTAGAACAAGGAAAACAAAAACTAACCCATCCAGTTCGGAGTCGGGTGAGCCTAGCGATACCGCCAATGATCCAATACAGGCTCTGCTTCAGACTATGTTAGCCCATCAGCAACGTCAGGATCAAGAAATAGCACAATTGTTGGAGGTTGTGCAAAGAATGAACCACCCTCATGCAGTAAATGAAACTCCGCCACCGGTAATGCCGCAACCAACGCCTGTGGTGCGACCTCAATGTAACACTCCGATCCCCTTTGAGCCGGATTAGTGGCTCATTAGTGTGTGTTTCTGTTGTTTTATTCTTTCGGGCTTGGTTTTGGGTCTTGGATAGGTAGTTGAGTAACCTTTGACCTGAGATAGGTAGTTCTAAGCCCTTTTTCGTAATTTCGCTTTTGCTTTGAGTGCATCAGATTTGCATCATCTTGATGTCAGCACGCATATTTCGTTGAGCTCGTCAATTTCCGTCACTGTTTCAGACCCATTCGGAGTCAATTGGTGAAGTTGGACCCTCGTGTGACTCGATTTGTAAATAATCGAAATTCACCGGACTTTGACTTAAACTTCCAAAAACTATATATATGAGTCATCTTACAGATGTCCTAATTTCCTGTAATTTTTCTTCAACGTGCATGCAAGGAGGCTCCAGGAGAGCCACGTTCATCTCTCTCTCTTCTTTTCACTTCTCTTCTCAGTCTCTGGTTGGTGTGGGAGTTGATTCGATTGGGTTCTTCCTCCATCTCTCTCATCTCTGTCTGTGTTTTGTGGCTTGAGGTGAGTGGGCTCTCTGCAACTCCTTCTTCTTCTTCTCCAATTGTATCTCTCATTCTCTGTTGCTGTGTTTTCATCTCATGCATGTGTTGTTTCTTTGATTTGCTTTGATTTTAGTTGATTTGGAGCTTGATTCAGTGGATTGACAGAGTTTTGAGGCAAGTATAAGTACAGGATTGTTTAACACACATGGGTGTTCTGTTTGATTGCTCTGATTCATCCTTATTCTTTGTATCAAATGTTTTACAGCCATTTTCTAAGATGTTGGGACCCAATTTCTAAGATGTTAGGATCAGATGAGCTTGTTTTGAGACATTCTGTACAAATTTCCAGTTTCTGTACGCAACCCGAATTGGTTCTCTGTATTGTACGGCTAAGCCGTAACCTCGTACGGCTCACAATCCAGAGACTTGAAATTTCACTTTTGTTCTATGGCTACGCTACGGCTGAACCGTAGATTGTCCTACGGCTGAGCCGTAAGCTAGCCGTGACCCAACCGTGACTCAGCCGTGAATTAAATCTCTGATCAGTCGAAATTTTCAGATACAGTACTCCTACGGTGTGGCTACGGCTAAGCCGTGGTAGTCTACAGCTAAGCCGTATACTGAACCGTAGCTCAGCCGTAAAAGGTATCAGATCAGAGGTGGAAGATGACCAGTTTAGCTGTGTTTGGAAGGGAAACACGGTTAAGCCGTAGTACATGTTACGGCTAGTCCGTATGATGTCTTCGGCTAAGCCATAGGTCACCCATGGCTAAACCATAAGGCATGGCAAATCCGAAATAAAACCTAGGATAACGATGAGACTTGTAGGGCTCAATACAGGTTAACCATACACGTAAACCGGCCCAATGGATTCTTTGGATCGCATGAATAGCCTGTTAGGCTGTGACTCATTCATGTGAGCGTTGATTCACTGTTAAGCACCTCCCCATGGGTGTTGGTTTAAGGGACTTCGGTGCACGCAAAGATTACATTGCAACACTTTGATGGCAACGGTGCATTGAATAACTTAAAACTACATCAACATGCACGGTTAGTGACAGTGAACAACTAGATTAGGGCTGGCTTGTAATGAACCTTGACTCCGTATTAATCTGAGATGCATTGCATATTGTTTACAGTTTTGCCCTCTGTTCTGTTAATCTATGTTTATGCATTCCGCAGTCATTTTGCTTTCGTCCTGTATGTCTGTTTTACTCTTCGATCTGCACTATGCTTTGATCTATGCTGTGCTTTGACTTAATCTATGTTCTGATCTGTGATCTGTATTTTTGCTATGCTCTGTCTCTGGCTTTGTATATCTCTGATTTATTGGGTATTCCCTGGTGGCTCTGCCCAGAGATTAATACGTGAGGATAAGATCCAGTCTTTGCCATCGGTGAGTCCGAAGCGGATAATCTCCCTTCTTTTGGATTTGATTTGATTGGTATTAGTCTGGCTCTACTCAGCCTCAGCCCTAGGATGCGCGACGGGGTTACCTCTGGCTTAGATCTCTATATCTCTGTATCACTGCAGTGTCGCTTTGTCTTGGGACCCCGGAACCCAGGAAACCGAGACCCACTTGTACCCTGGCCCGGTCAGTGGTGTTCTCCTCTGCTCTGCTTTGCTCTGCTCTCTATTGGAGAGAATATGGTTAACGTAGTAGCCACTTAGTTCAGTATTTCTATGCTTTGAGCCAAGTATCATGCTTTACTTCTATGCACGATTTGCTTAGCATACTAAGATGGAACTCTGTATTTAATCTTCTGTCATTATTTTATTTGATACTATGAGTGTTTCATCCCTGTTACTTGTATTTGCTGGATCGTTGTATTCATTGTGTTGTCTGTGGTGTTGCAGATACAGATCCCTTGCTCAGCTCCCCGGCGGTCGAGGAGGCTGCAGGGCTGAGTGTAGAGGCACCCTCCGATTTGGCAGAGTGGGCCTGATCATCTCTGCCGAGTGCGTACATGCATATCTTCAGTGGCTTTTGGTTTTGGTTTTTGGGAGATTTGTATTTGGCACTTTGGACTTTGAACTTTGTACTCTGTATATTTTGTATCTCATGATTTTTGGTGTGTATTCGGATTTTATATCAGCGTATTTATCGTTGTCGTTTCCGTTCCGCATTTGTTTTGGCTTCCGCTTTTCCTTTGTTGCTTGCTATGATATGTACAGCTTCCGCGTACGCTTAGTTCGCACGTGTTAGATCCCTTATGTGTGTGAATCTGGACTGGGTTTGGATGCACGTGCACGGGAGTACGTGTGTCACTGGTTTAGCTTTTCGCTAACCCCCGATTTCTGGGCTCGGGTCGTGACATGCGTATTGTATGGTATCAGAGCATGCTAGTTATAAGCATGTAGACCTCTAAGAACGTGGTGAGAGGACGATGTCAACTATTTGACTCCAAGTCTCATATGTTGATTTGGGATTTGACTAACTCAGGGCATTTTATATTTGTGTGCTGTGTTTCATTTCCTTTTGCAGGATGGCATCCGGATCAGGATCTCGGGATGAGAATCAACAGGGCCACAACGGTGATAGTGGATCGTTACCCCCACATATAAGTTGTGAGGAGCGTATGATGATGATGATGCAGTCTATGCAGTCATTGCAGGCCCAGATGGCATCCATGGTGGATCGGCAGAATCAGGCTGCCGCGTCAGCATCACCTCGTATAGACCAGCAAGTGATCTTCCAGCCCAAGGAATCAGATCCAAATGCTCTTTTTGACAAGTTCCGGAAACGAGGGGCGACTGAGTTCCATGGGATATAGGATGCATTGCAGGCTGAGCAATGGTTGGAGCAGACTGAAGAGCTTTTTGATACAATTGTGTGTAGCAACAAACAGAAAGTAGTACTCACGGCCTCTATGCTTCGGAGTGTCGCCAAGACATGGTGGAGGAGTGTCAAGAGCTCATTCCAGACTATGCCCAGTGCCACAGTTTGGGAGACCTTCAAGCAGCAATTCCGTCGGAAGTTCATGCCTCTCCATATTCAGTGAGCTAAGGAAGTGGAATTCTTCAACCTTCAGCAGAGACAGACGTCGGTTGCAGATTATGTACACAAGTTTACAGAGTTGTCTCATTTCGCAGAGGATATGGTGAACACTGAGCATAAGAAGGTGACTCGCTTTGTCAACGGCCTGAACCCGAGGCATAAATGCCACGTAGTTGCATGTATGTGGCCGGCTACCTTGGATGACGCTATTGACAGGGCCTATGATGCAGAGGCCATATTTGAAGAGGAGCGAACTGAGGTTAAGAGGGCGGTGGTTCCAGTGGCAGAAGTCAGTTTCAGAAGAAGTTCAAGGGTAAGCAGGGTAGTTCGAGCAGTACTTAGACGGTTTGTGGTCACTGTGGGAAGGATCACCCTACAGACAGATGTTGGAGGAAGAGTGGGGCCTGCTTCGGTTGAGGTTCTACGGACCACAAGCGGGCCCAATGCCCGAAGTTTCAGTCCTCTCCACAGACGAGATATGCAGGATCTACAGTGCAGGGCAAATCTCAGACAGCTCGCCCAGCCCAGAAGCAGAACCGCCAGACAGCTCGAGCTTATGCTGCTACGCATGAGGGCGCGGAGGAAGCTACGGTCGTGGAAGGTAAAATTTTAATTTTTGATGCTGAAGCTTTAGCCTTGTTTGACTCCGGGTCTACGCGTTCGTACGTAGCACCCCATTTTGCTGTGCAGCTTCGACAGCGACCCACGCCGCTCCCATACTTGTTGATAGTATCCACTCCGGTTGGTAAACGGGTGGAGTGCAGTGTTTTCTACCCTCAGTGTGATGTACGGATAGCTGGTCATCAGCTCCCGGTAGACCTCGTGTTGCTCACGACACTGGATTTTGATGTGATTCTTGGTATGGACTGGCTTGCGAGATATCATGCTTGTATCAATTGCTACAGTAAAGCTATCTATTTTGATCTGGGCAGCGGATTTCGATTTGAGGGCAGCTAGACGAAGTGTGCAAGGCGTGTGATATCTGCTTGTAAAGCGGACAGGATGCTTCGTAGGGGATGTGAGGGATTTCTTACATTCATTTCAGAGAAGAAAGATCAGTGACAGCTCAGTGAGATCCCCGTAGTCAGCGAGTTCCCGGATGTCTTTCCGGAGGATGTGCCACAGTTGCCACCAGTTCGAGAGGTAGAGTTTTCGATCGACTTGATGCCAAGTACAGCACCTATCAGTAGAGCTCCATATCGTATGGCACCTGCAGAGTTGTTGGAATTGAAGAAACAGTTGCAGGATCTGTTGGATAAAGGGTTCATACGCCCAAGTGTTTCACCTTGGGGAGCTCCTGTATTGTTTGTTAAGAAGAAGGATGGCAGTTTCCGGATGTGCATTGACTACAGGCAGTTGAACAAAGTGACCATCAAGAACAAATATCCATTGCCTAGGATCGATGAGTTGTTCGATCAGCTTCAGGGTGCAGCTTACTTCTCGAAGATTGACTTGAGGTCAGGGTATCACCAGCTCTGGGTGAAGGATGAGGATGTTCCTAAGACAGCTTTCAGGACTCGGTATGGACACTACGAGTTCCTTGTCATGCCTTTTGGTTTGACGAATGCACCCGCAGTTTTTATGGCATTGATGAATAGGGTGTTTACTTCCTTCTTGGACCAGTTCGTTGTGGTTTCATAGATGATATATTGGTCTATTCGAAGACTGTTGAGGAACATACAGATCATCTGCGGAAGGCATTGCAGCTGCTTAGAGATCACAAGTTGTATGCAAAGTTGGCCAAATGTGAGTTCTGGTTAGAGCAAGTTGCATTTCTGGGTCATGTGATTTCTAGAGATGGATTGACGTTGGATCCAGCTAAGATCGAGGCAGTAGTCCATTGGCCCCGTCCTAGATCAGTGACAGAGATTCGGAGTTTTCTGGGACTGGCTGGATATTACCGCAGGTTCATGCAGGACTTCTCGAAGATTTCAGCCCCGCTGACTCAATTGACTCGGAAGAAGGTCCCGTATGAGTGGACAGAGAAGTGTGAGCATAGTTTTCAGATGTTGAAAGAAAAGCTCACTACGGCGCCAGTGTTGACTCTCCCGGATGGTAGTGAGGGATTCGTGATTTATTCCGATGCCTCTCGATTTGGACTAGGCTGTGTACTGATGCAGAATCAGAAAGTGATTGCCTATGGATCCCGACAATTGAAAGAGCATGAGAAGAACTATGCCACACATGACTTGGAGCTAGCAGCCATTGTATTTGCACTAAAGTTGTGGCGACATTACTTGTACGGTGTGAAGTTCGAGGTCCATTCCGATTATCACAGTCTCCAGTATTTCTTTGATCAGCCTGACTTGAATATGAGGCAGCGGAGGTGGTTGGAGTTCATCAAGGACTACGACTTTCCGATCAAGTACCACCCAGGCAAAGGGAATGTAGTTGCAGATGCACTTAGCAGGAGGACAGACAGTCTTCAGGTGTTGGCAGGATTCTATATGCTCGTGCAAGATCAGCCTGTTGAGGTTCGGAAGGTAGGTGAATTGGTGACCTTAGCTACTACCATCATGGTTCAGCCTGAGGTGATTCAGCAGATCAAGGATCGCCAGTTTGAGGACCCCCTTCTGGTGACTTTCAGAGATCAGATTGCAGATCGACCGGATTTCAGCTTGGTAGATGGAGTTTTGTACTTCAAGAGTCGATTGTGTGTTCCCGCTGTGGATGAGCTAAAAGAAAAGTTGATGACAGATGCGCACGAAGCCCGTTATGCGATGCACCCAGGGAGTACAAAGATGTACCGGAACTTGAAGGATAGATTTTGGTGGAACAATATGAAGCAGGAGATCGCAGGGTTCATAGCTCGATGTTTGACCTGTTAAAGGGTGAAAGCTGATCATCAGCGACCTCCAGGATCATTGCATCCATTACACACTCCGCAGTGGAAGTGGGAGCACATTACCATGGATTTCGTCTCCGGTTTTCCGCCGACCAGTAGAAAGAACAATGCGATCTGGGTAATAGTGGACAGATTGACGAAGTCAGCACATTTCCTTCCGTTCAAGAAAGAGATGACATTCACAGAGATGGCTAGGAAGTTTATTGACGAGATAGTCAGATTGCATGGCACCCCAGTATCGATTGTGTCTGATTGCGACAGTCGTTTTGTGTCTTCATTCTGGAGAGCATTTCAGGAAGCTATGTGCACGAAGTTAAGCTTTAGTACGGCATACCACCCCCAGACTGATGGGCAGTTGGAGCGTACCATTCAGACATTGGAGGATATGCTCAGAGCTAGCGTGCTGAACTTTGAGAAGGAATGGGATATGCATCTGGCATTGTGTGAGTTTGCCTACAACAACAGCTTCCACGAAAGCATTGGTATGGCACCCTATGAAGCTCTATACGGACGCAAGTGCAGGACCCCAGTGTGCTGGGAAGAAGTTGGAACAAGAAGTTTCCATGGTCCAACAATCATTGCTGAGACGACAGAGAAAGTGCAGAAAGTGATAGAGAATCTGAAGATTGCTCGATCCAGGCAGAAGAGCTATGCGGATACTCGGAGGAGACCTTTGGCATTCCAAGTCAGAGATTGGGTGTTCCTTAAAGTTTCTCCGATGAAGGGCACGGTGCGGTTTGGTCAGAAGGGCAAGTTAGCTCCGAGATATGTGGGATCGTTCGAAGTCAAGAGCCGAGTTGGAGATTTAGCCTATCGGTTAACGCTTCCAGTGGAGTTCTCCGATGTTCACGATGTATTCCATGTGTCGATGCTCCGTAAGTATGTGCCAGATCCGAGCCATGTGATTCGCTACAATGATATTCAGATTCAGCCTAATGTGACTTACATTGAGCGTCCGCTTCGCATCGTTGGTACACGAGAGCAGATTCTCCGTACCAGGACTATCAGATGGGTTAAAGTGTTGTGGGAGCATCACGGTCCAGATGAGGCTACATGAGAGCTAGAGGAGCAGCTAGCGCGCCAGTACCCACAGCTCTTTGCGCAGGTAGGTGGTCATTCCGAGGACGGAATGATTCCTAGTGGGGGAGGATGTAACACTCCGATCCCCTTTGAGCCGGATTAGTGGCTCATTAGTGTGTGTTTCTGTTGTTTTATTTTTTCGGACTTAGTTTTGGGTCTTGGATAGGTAGTTGAGTAACCTTTGACCTGAGATAGGTAGTTCTAAGCCCTTTTTCGTAATTTCGCTTTTGCTTTGAGTGCATCAGATTTGCATCATCTTGATGTCAGCACGCATATTTCGTTGAGCTCGTCAATTTCCGTCACTGTTTCAGACCCATTCGGAGTCAATTGGAGAAGTTGGACCCTCGTGTGACTCGATTTGTAAATAACCGAAATTCACCAGACTTTGACTTAAACTTCCAAAAACTATATATATGAGTCATCTTACAGATGTCCTCATTTCCTGTAATTTTTTTTCAACGTGCATGCAAGGAGGCTCCAGGAGAGCCACGTTCATCTCTCTCTCTTCTTTTCACTTCTCTTCTCAGTCTCTGGTTGGTGTGGGAGTTGATTCGATTGGGTTCTTCCTCCATCTCTCTCATCTCTGTCTGTGTTTTGTGGCTTGAGGTGAGTGGGTTCTCTGCAACTCCTTCTTCTTCTTCTCCAATTGTATCTCTCATTCTCTGTTGCTGTGTTTTCATCTCATGCATGTGTTGTTTCTTTGATTTGCTTTGATTTTAGTTGATTTGGAGTTTGATTCAGTGGATTGACAGAGTTTTGAGGCAAGTATAAGTACAGGATTGTTTAACACACATGGGTGTTTTGTTTGATTGCTCTGATTCATCCTTATTCTTTGTATCAAATGTTTTACAGCCATTTTCTAAGATGTTGGGACCCAATTTCTAAGATGTTAGGATCAGATGAGCTTGTTTTGAGACATTCTGTGCAAATTTCCAGTTTCTGTACGCAACCCGAATTGGTTCTCTGTATTGTACGGCTAAGCCGTAACCTCGTACGGCTCACAATCCAGAGACTTGAAATTTCACTTTTGTTCTACGGCTACGCTACGGCTGAACCGTAGATTGTCCTACGGCTGAGCCGTAAGCTAGCCGTGACCCAACCGTGACTCAGCCGTGAATTAAATCTCTGATCAGTCGAAATTTTTCAGATACAGTACTCCTACGGTGTGGCTACGGCTAAGCCGTGGTAGTCTACGGCTAAGCCGTATACTGAACCGTAGCTCAGCCGTAAAAGGTATCAGATCAGAGGTGGAAGATGACCAGTTTAGCTGTGTTTGGAAGGGAACCACGGTTAAGCCGTAGTACATGTTACGGCTAGTCCGTATGATGTCTTCGGCTAAGCCATAGGTCACCCATGGCTAAACCATAAGGCATGGCAAATCCGAAATAAAACCTAGGATAACGATGAGACTTGTAGGGCTCAATACAGGTTAACCATACACGTAAACCGGCCCAATGGATTCTTTGGATCGCATGAATAGCCTGTGAGGCTGTGACTCATTCATGTGAGCGTTGATTCACTGTTAAGCACCTCCCCATGGGTGTTGGTTTAAGGGACTTCGGTGCACGCAAAGATTACATTGCAACACTTTAATGGCAACGGTGCATTGAATAACTTAAAACTACATCAACATGCACGGTTAGTGACAGTGAACAACTAGATTAGGGCTGGCTTGTAATGAACCTTGACTCCGTATTAATCTGAGATGCATTGCATATTGTTTACAGTTTTGCCCTCTGTTCTGTTAATCTATGTTTATGCATTCCGCAGTCATTTTGCTTTCGTCCTGTATGTCTGTTTTACTCTTCGATCTGCACTATGCTTTGATCTATGCTGTGCTTTGACTTAATCTATGCTCTGATCTGTGATCTGTATTTCTGCTATGCTCTGTCTCTGGCTTTGTATATCTCTGATTTATTGGGTATTCCCTGGTGGCTCTGCCCAGAGATTAATACGTGAGGATAAGATCCGGTCTTTGCCATCGGTGAGTCTAAAGCGGATAATCTCCCTTCTTTTGGATTTGATTTGATTGGTATTAGTCTGGCTCTACTCAGCCTCAGCCCTAGGATGCGCGACGGGGTTACCTCTGGCTTAAATCTCTGTATCTCTGTATCACTGCAGTGTCGCTTTGTCTTGGGACCCCGGAACCCAGGAAACCGAGACCCACTTGTACCCTGGCCCGGTCAGTGGTGTTCTCCTCTGCTCTGCTTTAATCTGCTCTCTACTGGAGAGAATATGGTTAACGTAGTAGCCACTTAGTTTAGTATTTCTATGCTTTGAGCCAAGTATCATGCTTTACTTCTATGCACGATTTGCTTAGCATACTAAGATGGAACTCTGTATTTAATCTTCTGTCATTATTTTATTTGATACTATGAGTGTTTCATCCCTGTTACTTGTATTTGCTGGATCGTTGTATTCATTGTGTTGTCTGTGGTGTTGCAGGCACAGATCCCTTGCTCAGCTCCCCGACGGTCGAGGAGGCTGCAGGGCCGAGTGTAGAGGCACCCTCCGATTTGGCAGAGTGGGCCTGATCATCTCTGCCGAGTGCGTACATGCATATCTTCAATGGCTTTTGGTTTTGGTTTTTGGGAGATTTGTATTTGGCACTTTGGACTTTGAACTTTGTACTCTGTATATTTTGTATCTCATGATTTTGGGTGTGTATTCGGATTTTATATCAGCGTATTTATCGTTGTCGTTTCCGTTCCGCATTTGTTTTGGCTTCCGCTTTTCCTTTGTTGCTTGCTATGATATGTACAGCTTCCGCGTACGCTTAGTTCGCACGTGTTAGATCCCTTGTGTGTGTGCATCTGGACTGGGTTTGGATGCACGTACACGGGAGTACGTGTGTCACTGGTTTAGCTTTTCGCTAACCTTCGATTTCTGGGCTCGGGTCGTGACACTCAAGTAATGAATCAAGCTGCATTTCAGACTGGTGTACTTGAGGCCTTGCAGAGGATTGGGCAACCCCAGTTTGTTGTGGCCCCTAAACCCCATGATCCAAATGATATTTTTGAAAAGTTTAAGAAGAGGGGTCCGCCGGAGTTCAACGGGGGTGAAGATCCAATCGTGGCAGAGGAATTCCTCATTCAAGTGGAGAAGTTATTTGAAAATCTAGTCTGCACGGAGATACAGAAGGTCAAGTTGACAGCTTTCATGTTTCGAGATGTAGCATACAGGTGGTGGACTACAGTTAAAGAGACATATGAGGAGATTGCTGAAGAGGTAGCTTGGACTACCTTTCGTAATCAGTTTCATGCGAAGTATGTACCGGAACATGTTCGCATTCAAAAGCGAATAGAGTTTGATAGATTGAGGCAAGGGAATTTGTCTGTTCGGGAGTATGAGCTACAGTTTACCCGTCTTTCCCACTTCACACCAACTCTCATCACTCCAGAAAGTGAGAGAATTAGACGGTTCCTCTATGGCCTTCGACCAGATATACTCCTTCATGCCAAGTCACAAGTTCTGAATACTTACCAGGCATATTTGGATAAGGCATATTGGGCAGAGGAGGTGATTGGGCGCATGGCCCCTATGAGCTAACCCAAGCAGAAAGTTGCTCCGTCTCCAACCCCACAACACCAATTCAAAAAGCAAAAGAGGGAGTCTTGTGGCATTTGTGGCAATAACCACTCTACTTCTAAGTATTGGAGACAGACAGGGGGTGCTTTTACTGTGGCGACACTAATCATCAGGTCAAGGACTGCCCTAAGAAGAAAGGTCAGCAGTATGGGCAGGCAACTACACAAAGGGCTCCTATTCAAGCACAGCCGCTGAGACAGATAGCACCAGCTCCCCCGCAGCAGCGGTTCCAGGCGCCGCAACAGCAGATGCAGTTGTACCGACCTCCCCAGCAGCCCCGACCTCAGAAAGGACCTCAGCGACCACAGGGGCCTAACAGACAGCAATCAAGGCCACAACAGGCAGGCAAAGTGTATGCCATGACCCAGGAGCAAGCTGATATTACAGAGAACATTGCGAAAGGTACTATTTCTATTTGTGATACCCATGCTAAAACTTTATTTGATCCCGGTTCTACGCACTCCTATGTTTCCCCTAGTTTTGCCTTGAAGATTGGTGTTAGAGCAATTGATTTGCCGTATGATTTAATTGTGGCCACCCCGATGGGTAAAAAGGTTAGTTGTTTGAAATACTACCCTAATTGTAAATTGGTGATAAGTGGAGTTGTGTTTAAGGCCAATTTGATACTATTGATGATGAATGACTTTGATGCCATTTTGGGTATGGATTGGCTTGCTACTCATAGTGCAGTTATAAATTGTCGTGCCAAGACAGTGAAGTTAACAGCTGATAATGGCACTGAGGTGCTATTTGCAGGATCTAAGAAGAAGGTTGTTACTTATGTGGTCTCAGTCATTAAGGCTATGAAATTATTGATGAAAGGTTCTGAGGGGTATATTGCCTTTATCACGGAGGATAAACAGACTAAAGCGGTGGAGGAGATACCGGTGGTGTCTGAGTTTCCGGATGTTTTTCCCGATGATATTCCCGGATTGCCACCAGTCCGTGAAATTGATTTTTCAATTGAGTTTGTTCTAGGCACAACTCTGATCTCAACAGCCCCTTATAGAATGGCCCCAGCGGAGTTGAGAGAACTCAAGGAGCAATTGCAAGAGCTCTTGAACAAGGGTCTTATTAGACCGAGTGTCTCTCCTTGGGGGGCTCCAGTATTGTTTGTGAAGAAAAAGGATGGCTCTATGAGAATGTGCATTGATTATAGACAACTAAATCAAGTGACCATCAAGAATAAGTATCATTTACCGCGAATTGATGAATTGTTTGATCAATTGCAAGGTGTTCAATATTTTTCTAAAATTGATCTAAGGTCAGGATATCACCAGTTGAGGGTACGAGATTTAGATATTCCAAAAACTGCATTCAGAACTAGATATGGTCACTACGAATTTTTGGTGATGTCGTTTGGGTTGACAAATGCGCCAGCAGCTTTTATGGCTATGATTAATAGGGTTTTTGCACAGTACTTGGATAAGTTTGTGGTGGTGTTTATTGATGATGTACTTGTATATTCGAAGAGTTGGGAAGAGCATGCTCAGCATCTTCGTACTTCATTGCAGTTATTGAGGGAACACCAATTGTATGCTAAGTCAAGTAAATGTGAATTTTGGTTGGAACAGGTAGGATTTCTTGGTCACATCATCTCTAAGGAAGGTTTAGCAGTGGACCCAGCGAAGATTGAAGTAGTTGTAAAGTGGGATAGACCAAAAATAGTGTCGGAGATCCGAAGTTTCCTAGGCCTCACAGGTTATTATCGTAGATTCGTGGAAGGATTTTCCTCAATAGCAGCCCCATTATCGAGGTTGACTCGTAAGGGAGTTCCTTTTGTGTGGAATGAGGATTGTGAACAAAGTTTTCAGGAGTTGAAAAGAAGGTTGACCACAGCCCCTATTTTGACTTTACCTGCTGGTGATGATGGTTTTGTGATTTACATTGATGCATCTGGAGTTGGCCTTGGTTGTATTCTCATGCAACATGGGAAGGTTGTGGCTTATGGGTCTAGACAGTTGAAGGATCATGAATGAAAGTATGCAACCCATGACTTGGAACTTGCTGCAGTGGTCTTTGCTTTGAAAATGTGGAGACATTACCTTTACGGAGCCACTTTTAAAGTACATTCAGACCATAAAAGCCTTCAGTATCTCTTTACACAGGGTGATTTGAATATGAGACAGAGGAGATGGATGGAGCATATTAAGGATTATGATTTTGGGTTGAAGTACCATCCTGGGAAGGCTAATGTGGTGGCAGATGCTCTAAGTAGAAAAGCAGTGTTCACTGGAGGATTAATTGCAGAATACTTCTGGATTCGATGTTTGGAAGATATGGATGTTTACTTTCAGCCTATCAGTGAGCAAACAGTATTAGCTAGTATATTCTCGTGGGAACCCGAATTACTCCCGAGGATTAGAGAATACCAGCTACTAGACCCCGAGATTACAAGAATCAAAGATCATATAGAGGAGAGGCCCGATTTTAAGTTGGAAGATAATATTTTACATTATAAAGGAAGAATTTGTGTGCCTGATTTTTCAGAATTGAAGGATGAAATCATGGTCGAGGCACACTATACTCGGTATACTATTCATCCAGGCAGTACCAAGATGTATCACGATCTGAAGGATCACTATTGGTGGAAGAATATGAAAAAGGATATTGCAGAATTTGTTGGAAAATGTTTGGTCTGCCAGCAGATTAAGGCAGATTATAGGAGACCCCCGGGTCTTTTGCATCAGTTGGAGATTCCTCAGTGGAAGTGGGAGCACATTACTATGGACTTCGTGTCTGGATTGCCTCATACTAGAAAGGGATTTGATGCTATTTGGGTGATAGTGGACCGTTTGACTAAGTCAGCCCACTTTCTACCATTCAAGACTGGTCAAGGAATGGAGAAAATGGAAGATTTGTATATTAAGGAAGTGGTAAGATTGCATGGAGCACCGGTTTCTATTGTCTCCGTTCGGGATAGTAAGTTTGTATCTCGGTTTTGGGTATCACTGCAGGAAGCCTTAGGAACCAAACTGAGTTTTAGTACAGCCTATCATCCCCAAACAGACGGACAGATAGAGCGGACAAACCAAACATTGGAGGATATGCTAAGGGCATGTGTCTTGGATTTCAAGACTAGTTGGGATGAAAGTTTGGCTCTATGTGAATTCGCGTACAACAACAGTTACCACTCTAGCATTGGCATGGCGCCTTTTGAAGCTTTGTACGGAAGGAGATGTCGAACCCCTATATGTTGGTCGAATTTTGGAGCTCGTGGTTTTCATGGACCGTCTATGGTTGGAGAGTCCAGTCACAAGATAAGACTGATTCGGGAAAGGTTGAAGGTTGCCCGCAGTCGTCAAAAGAGTTATGCTGATAAAAGGAGGAGAGAGTTGAAGTTTGAGGTTGGTGACCATGTATTTTTGAAAGTATCACCTACGCATGGTACATTGCGGTTTGGGCAGAAAGGAAAACTTTCCCGAAGATATGTGGGACCGTTCCAGATTATCAGCAAGATTAATGACGTGGCTTACCGGTTGGCACTGCCACCAGAGTTGTCGGGTGTTCATAACGTCTTCCATGTTTCTATGTTGAGGAAATATGTAGCAGACCCTTCACACGTGCTGCAATATGAGCCATTGCAGGTGCAGGATGATACAAAGTACACTGAACAATCGGTGGGGATTGTCGATACCAAGGAGCAGGTGTTGAGAAACCATGTCATCCACTGGGTGAAGGTTCAATAGAGTCATCATCGCCCAGAGGAACCAACGTGGGAGCTTAGAGACGAAGTGCAGCATCAGTATCCGTACCTTCTTCCAGAGGTATGTTAGTCATTTAGAGGACCAAATGTCCTTTAAGGGGGGTAAGATGTCAAGTCCCGAATTTTTTAATATTGGGTCACACCGTTTGTCGGGTTTGAGTTGGGTTAAGAGGGTCAGATAGATTGATTTAACACAAGTGGGGCCTGAGTTAATGGACCCTTTTGGGTCAAAAGACTCTTTTTGAAATTTCTTAAAACCCACTAGAAAGCAGGGGGCCCTTCCTTGTAATTTAGAAAAACCCTCTCTTTTATATAAACTCTACTCTTAGTTTTTCCCCATTCTCCAACCCTCTTCTTTTCTTCTTCAACCAAATCCCTAGAGGCTCTCTAAGGGGGAAACCAAGGTGGGCTCTTCCAAACTTTGATCTTCAGATCTACTTTGGCTTCAAGATCCAGGCAAGTGGATGAATGCAAATAATGTTTTCTTAGTTGTTTTCCTAAATCACATGTTGCCTATATGATTTATCTGATTTGGGTAAAATCTTTGAGGTTATAGATTAATAATGGAGATTTGTTTATACTCTTTTTGTTGCAACAAGCATAACTCATGGATTTGATTTTCAGGTTTTATAAAAAGAAAATATATATATAGTTTTGATTAAAAAAAAAGAAAAAAAAGGGGGGGCAGACGCTGCCTGCCTAAGGCAGCAGCAACCTGCCAGGCCGGGCCTAGCAGCGCCCGGCCCTAGTGCTGCTGGGCCCAGCTGCGGCTGGGCCAGGTTGATGCAGGTCGGGCCTAGCCCGGCTGGGCCTGGTAGCGCCTGGCCCGGTGCTGTTGGGCCCAGTTGCGGCTGGGCCAGGTTGATGTAATTAGGCCCACTTGTTTTTTTTAAAAATATATATATATTTAGATAATTGTAATTAGAATTTTATGTTATTAAATATAAACATTACAGTATTATATTTTGATTAATGGTTTAGTATACTAGTGGAGGTTAGATCATATTAAATTAAATTTTAATTCAATATTATTAGAAATTTAGTTAGGATTCGTTAGAAATTTAATTGGAAATTATGTAATTGGGATTTATACTTTATTTAGTTTGCTTAGAAATTAACTATGATGCAATTGGGGATAAATAAATCTTATGTAGATTGTATTTATGCATCTAATTTGGGTTTTTAATCTGAGTTTGATTTCAAACTGGGGCGCGGGGGTTATACCTTTAGTTTTGTATAAATTAATAAGGTGTATTTGTACACAATAATGATAACTAAGGAATTAATTATTCCCTTTCCCCCTTTGATCATAACTTGATTTAAATTTGGATTTGAAATTTAAACATCTTTTATCCAATTAGTAAAACATACTCATTATATATAATTGGATTAGATGAATTATAACTTTTAGGAATGTTAGTTGAATGTTCACATGAGAATTAGACTAAATGCAGAATGGGAATGTGAGGTTCGGGATGCACCACATGATAGGCACCAAAAGTAGTATATCAGCATCGTGGACTCATATTTCTATTGTGATAGAGAGTTAGTTCTCATGTGCATATTTATCTAACTTGACCGTTGGTGGATTAGTGCTTACCCTCAAGAATTTGAATTGACACACGTTCATAATATACTTTCAAATTTAAGTACTCTAAATACTCAAAATGATATTGGATTAAATGTTGGGATTGAGGATTTCATATCATGGTTCATTCTGCATCGATATACGTATGTATTTGTAAATAAGTATATTTGTATATATGTATCTAACCGACTGCAGTTCGGAGGTGGACGTACGCCATCGGGTCAGCGTATACTGTGGATAATAGTATACAGTTGTGCCTTCTGTTATTATCTGCGGGATTACCCGTTTCTGTTATTATCTGCGGGATTACCCGTTTCTGTTATTATCTGCGGGACTACCCATTTCTGTTATCTGTATGCGGGATTACCCGTTTCTGCATATTTATCTGCGCGGATACCCGTTTCTGCGCATTCATGCCATTGGGGTTTGCATCTGATTTATTTTGGTTCATAATGAATATATCATTTAATTCAGTTGACTGATCCATTATTTGCAACTTACCCTCTTGCCAGATTATGTCAATCTGACCCACTACTTTTGAGTGTCTAGGTTCCGTTGCCGGTGCCGAACCGGAGGGTCAGGCGACGCAGGAAATTCCGCCAAATGGCGGAGTTGTTGAGTGGAGCACCGATGACATCATCTGAGGTGTCCTAGTGTGGTGCTGAGTTCGAAAACTTTAGATTATGTAATAAGGCCATGTCTGGGACATTAGTTTATTAATTTAAGTTTGGTTGTTTTGAAATTTTAACTCTAATTGTGATGCTTCGAAGCACTTGACTCTAGTTTTATTATTAATGAGATTGATTATCTTATTGTGATGTAATATCCGTCTGCGATGAGCATGGATTTTAGTTCCGCGTGTGATTACGGTTGCTTGATCACCAAGCATAGCCTCACGAAGGACTTCGATCCACCCAGAATTGGGTCCCGTGCTGTTTATGTTTTAAAAAATTTTAATTGGCCCCAATTCTCACACCCCTGAAACCGGGTTTAGATCCGGCCCAGTTTTGGGGGCGTGACACTTCGTGAGACCGAGAGGCAAAGCGAATTGTCCGGCTTGTATCATAAGCCCGCAGAGAAAGGAGATGTCAGTAAAGATGAGCTCCAGGAGTACATAGAAGAATTGCCGGGTTGAGTGATCGGGTGCTACGATGAAGATGATGTCTGCGATGCATAAGTCAACTTTGTCATGGAGTCGGCTCGAGGAGATGCACCAGCACCATCTTCGCCTGTGCATGATGTTGTGGGAGTTTCTATTAAACCTTCCTCTGTTCTGATGAAATCTAAGGCCAAAGCGGCCATTGTTGCTAAGGGGTCTATTGATAAAGCGTCTGAGCTGGCTCCTCATTCTCGAGGCATAGATCGGGAGAGCTTGGTGTCTGTCCATAATTTAGGCGGGGGCCACCCTAAGAAGCCCAAATGTGGTCTTAGTAATCGTGGCCTAGGCCAGCAGAATAAGAAGGATACACCTCGATCTGAGACTCGTCGATCTCCTCCACTTGTCACAGGCATTTATCACATCCTTTCTTGTCATTTCCTTTTCCTTTATAATGAACCATTGAATGATCATTGTCACTTCCTTTTAACATAACCTTCCATTCTGGAGAAGACGGGTGATAGAAGATCCTTCGATCAAAGCTGTTGAGAATTATGGTATTCTTTATCTTGTTTCCTTGTCTTAGGGTTGATTTGCATTTCCTTCTTTGCTTTAACAAGTCTTCCCTTCATGCTTTGTAGAGTCTGCAAGGCAAGAACGTGAAAATGAGGCCGGTCCGTCGATAATTCCGGTTGATATTCCCCAGGTTCAACAACCGGAGGTGCGTAAGGCGAACTGGTGGTAGATAAAGTTTATGTTGAAGTTCCGCAAGTGCTATCCAGAGAACCGACCTCGAAGCGACAAGGTAACTAGATCACATTTCATTTCAATTTGGTTTCTTCTGAATCTATTCTTGGTTTCCTCTGAATGTATTCTTGGTTCACGTTCTCTTCATGTTGGTTTTTCTGGTTTTGTAGAAGAAGTAGAGTTGCCACTCGAGTAGCTTAAGCTACTATTTCATTAACAGATCCGTTAGTTGAGCCGCCATTTGTACAATCTCTAAAGCCAAAGCAACCTACTCTAAAGGACGCCCTTGCTCTTTAGACAATGGAGGCCGTACTTTAATAGGAGGTTTCTAGGGCTAATGAGTTTGCAAAGGAACTTCCTGCTTGCCTCCAAGGGGCCCTTGCGAAGGTGCAACATGTGCCAATTGAAAAGATGCCACCGAGACTGCTAAAGAAACTGTTGTTGTAGCCATGGAGGTTGTCATTGAGGAAACAACTAAGGAGTAGACGGTTATATTCTGTAATTGTGATTGGGTCCGATGAGACCAAATCCTGGCCTGCTTTACTCCAAAGGCATTTAACAAGGACTGTTCAGAGTGATGGGTTGGTTAAACCTGATCTGGGTATATTTAATATTTTTTTGGGTAAATATGTAATATGTCGGCTTTATTTAGACCCTTTGTTATAAGGTCAGATCCGTTGGTTGTAAATGCTTAGGGTATTATTAATTAAGATTTCTGTTTTATTCTGATGGGTGTGAGAAAGAGAGAGGGTTGTTGCTCTACATAAAAGAGCCCTAGAGAGAGTTCTATACTCTTGTAATCACAAGAAGAGGTTTGTTCTTCTTGTGGGAGATATCCAACAATAGTGAACAGGTTTGAATCTCCGTGAACGTAACCCACGTCGGGTGAATCATGTAAATCTCGTGTCTATTATAATTGTGTGCTTCTTCTTGCTCCTCTTTCTCTCCCAACTACTAGTATCAAAGCTTGGTTTGGTTCAGATCTCGGAGTTGATTACTGCAGTTGTGATCAACGGTGTTCAAGATAGTATCGGCATCCTGTTGGCTATGACAGGAGAAGAGATCACTGATCACCGTGGTTGGAGGAACAGGAGATCTCTTTTTTTCAGATCTGACTTGCCGCCTCCATTCGCCATCCCGGACTTCGTTGGAACCCCTATCCTACTGCTGCTGCCACTTACTGTCGCCAAAGAAGAACATCGGTGCACCCCCCTTAATCGCCGTGGATATTCCCCCTTGATTATTGTCTATTGCTGCTTCACCAAGTCGCAGTGCTCCGACTGCCCCTCTGTCGTCAGAGCCCGCTGCTCCACTTCTGCCTCGCTGGATCAGATGAAGAAGAGGTCGAAGAGGGGTTACTACTAGATCCACATGCCACCACCGTTGCAGTCACCATCCTGTGTTGCCTCCAAAGGCTACACCGCCGGCATTGTCGATTGCCGTCGTCAGGCCAGTCGACATCGCCACGTATAGCTACCCTGTGCACTGCCACATCTGAGGAAGAAATGGGGCTCGATGTAGGGTTTTCGGTTACAGAAACTGAAACCCAAAAGAGGAAGAAGAAGATCCATTTGGGCCAGGTACAGGTCAGATTAAGCTGGGTAAGCCCTAACCCGTGGAGCCCAGTGAAGTTCAAGCAGGCTGCAAGTTGGTTTCAAGTGAGGTCCAGTGCAGGTTAGGTCAGGTCGGACTTAACCCATTCCGTAAAGCCCAGTTACCAGCAGAACAGGTTCAGGTCGGGTCGAGTTCAGGTCGACCCAACCCACAAAGAAGCTCAGCCTGCACAGTAGTAAGGCTCAGGTTCAATTCAGGTTGGTTTTGACCTGAACCATTTCAGAAGCCCAACAGAACAGCAAGCAGTGACATCAGCATCGACGTCAGCATTGGTCAACAAAGTTTGACCAGATTCAACGGCCAGAATTGTTTTGCAAATTTTGAGGTCATTCGAGCTCCGAATTGTGCTCCATTTTTTTTCTGTGCATTCGTAGTGACGAGATCTAAGAGATAGACGGAATAGATTGACTGTTTGACTGACAATAAAATAATCAAGCAAATAGAGCCTTTGGTTTGAGTGGGAGCAATGACAGACGACACAAAGCAAACGATTGAAAAATTCAATGGCCAAAATTTCACATTCTAGAATATGCAAATAGAGAATCTTCTTTATCAAAAGAATTTCTACTTGCCACTTGGAGGAAAAGCAAAGAAGCCTGCAACTATGTCAGATCCAAAATGGGAGGTGTTTGACAGAAAAGCTTTAGGTACAATTAGACTCTCTTTAACAAAATTTGTTGCACTCAATATTTTAAAAGAGCAAACCATTGAAAATGTTATGACTACCCTTTCACGAATGTATGAAAAACCATATGCTTCAAACAAAGTACATTTGATGCAAAGATTGTTTAACATGAAGATGGCTGAATGTGGGATTGTCGCTAAACACATAAATGAGTTCAACATAGTCATGAGCCAGTTGTCAACGGTAAAAATATATTTTGATGATGAGATTTGGGCACTATTACTATTATCTTCTTTACTAGATAATTGGAGTGGTATGGTTACTTCACAGAGTAATTCATTGGGATTAAATAAACTGAAGTTTGATGATGTTGTGAGTGCTGTCATCGATGAAGAACTTCGCAAAAAATCCTCAAGTGAATCATCAAGAAGTGCATTGAATGTGGAAAACAGAGGAAGGAAGACTAAGAGAGGTCAAAATAGTGAAAAATCTAAATCAAGAAGCAAGTCAAGATCGTCAAAAGGTGGGTTCACATGTTGGAATTGTGGCGAAAAAGGACACATAAAAAAGGACTAAAGAGCTCTACCAAAGAAAAATAAGCAAAGGAACAGTAACAATGACAATGATAATGATGTTTCCACAAATGTTGCAGGTGATACTGTTCAAGATGTTTTAATTCTTTCTTTTGATCATAAATCTGAATCTTAGGTTATAGATTCTGGTGTGTCCTTTCATGCCACTGCACACAGAGAATATCTCCAAAATTATGTGAAAGGTGACTTCGGAAAAGTCTAACTTGGTGATGATGAACCTTGTGATATAATTGGCAAAGGAGATGTTCCAATCAAATTGCCAAACAGAGGTACATGGCAATTAAATGATGTTAGGCATGTACCAAGCCGAAGAAGAAACCTTCTATCGGTTGGTTAGCTTGCAAACTCTGGTTATGTTACAATCTTCAGAGGTGACTAATGAAAGGTGACAAAAGAGAGTATGGTTGTTGCTCGCGGTAAGAAAGAAGGTACTCTTTACTTGACAAATAGTGTAACACTCCGACCCAGCTTGACCTCATTTAGCAGCTAATTAATCTTGTTTTCGTTGCTAATCGTGGTTTGTTTGTGTTTTTATTTTCGTTGCGGGTCATGGATAGGTAGGTGGGTTGAGTTTGACCTGGATTAAGTAGACCAAGCCCTTTTTCGTAATTTTTGCTTTTCTAAGACATGGTCATTTTTGCATCATCTTGATGTCAACACGTGTCTTTCGTTGAGCTCGTTAACTTTCGTAACTACGTCGTTTGCAACCGATGTCGTGTGATTCCTTTGGACCAGGATTTGACTCAAACTGAAAATAAACTTCTAACTTGGACTCTCTTGTAATTTGGACTTACCCATTAGCTTATATAACTTCATCCATTGACTAAAACTCACGTTCTCTCTCATTTTCCTCACTGTGCACGTGGAGTTTCTCTCCCTCTCTTGAATTCTCTCCATCGACCACCTCCATCGATCAAGCTTAATTGAGGAAGTTGGTTCTTTACATGTGAGGTGAGTTGGAAATCCTTCCATCTCTCTCATCTCCTTCCTATATTTCTTCTCCTTCTTGTTTCCCTATTGCATGGTGTGTCTGTGCTTTGAAATTCTTTCCATTTCTCATGCATGCATGTTGTTTGATTGGTGTTAGGTTGTGTTTGGGCCCAAGGACAACAAGTTGTGTAATTGAATTCAATTGAGGCAAGTATAACCATCACCTGTAAGAACCCATGTTGGTATGCATTTGATTTTGGTTAGTTCACATGAATTTGTATGGAAAATCATGTTTACAGCCCATTTGATTACTCATTTGATTAGTACTTGTCTATTTCCATTGGATAGTTGCAATTCTGATGGTTTTACAGGAATTCTGTACGTGCTTCAAAACATTGACTTCGTACATGTACGGCTAAGCCGTATGTCACTTACGGCTTAACGTCCAGAGAGGGTAAAAATCCAGTTTTTCTCTACGGCTAGGGCACGGCTAAGCCGTGTATTGCCCTACGGCTAAGCCGAACCTCAGCCGTGGCCCAGCCGTAGATCAGTACAAGGTGCCTTTTTCTGGATTTAACTGAGAGCACTCAAATTGACAGACCTTCTACGGCCCAGCCACGGCTAAGCCGTAGAACACACACGGCTAAGCCGTACGTTCATCTACGGCTAAGCCGTATCCACACTAGAATCATAAAGGACAAGGATAGGTGTAAGGGAAAGACCGATATGGCCTTCATGATAGAATCTAGAGCACCTAGACCTGCCCAACGGAATGTGATACAACGCGTGAATGATCTCGAGGGCTGCGAATCATTCATGTTCGTTATTCGGATGTTAAGCACCTCCCCATGGGTGTTGGTTTAAGAGACTTCGTGCACCGCCCGATTCAATGCAACACTAGACAACGGTGCATCGAATAACTTAAAACTACATCATTATGCACGGTTAGAAACACCGGATAATTAGATTAGAATTGGTTTGTAAATAAAGATGATCCGATTTCGCATGATTTGTTGCATAACATATTGCATTCGATTATTGACCTCTACTCTCTGTTATGATGACTTGTGTTCCGTTACTTTCACATTGTGGTTCCTTACCTTGAGTATGCATGTATGATATGTTCACAGATATGCACGTATGATATGTTGTCACGATCTACTCAGGGTTTTCATGATTGACTCTGTATGGTCAGGCACTACTTAGCCTCAGCCTTAGGATCCCGACGGGGTGAATTTGGTATAGTTTACATGGCCTTGCTGCAGTAAGGAAACGTCTTGGGGAACCGGACCCCAGGAAACCGAGACCCATTGTACCCTGGCCCGGACAATGGTGTTCTTTGCACGATATAAGATCCCTCTTTTGGGAGCATATGGTAATGTAGTAGCCACTAGTTCTGTACACTGCATGTATTCATTGATTCACTCAGCATATTTCTTTCTTGCACGACAGCCTAGTATACGAAAATGCCTTATTTAATTTACATGACGTTCTTTATTCTATTAGACACAGCATGTGTCAACTTGCTATGGGTTATACTTTGCTGAATCGTCGTATTCACAGTTGTTTTGGTGTTGTAGGCCCAGATACCCCTGCCGAACTCTCGCCGGTTGGCCAGAGTCCAGACGAGACCCCCGAGGCCCCATCAGGCCTAGAGGAGTGGATGTGATCACTCCACGGGAGAGCGTTCTTGGCATGCATGGCATTGGAGTCTTGTTTCTTGTTTTGAGGATCTTCGTACTTGTATATGTCATGATTGTATATATTATTTTGTTCTTTTGCAAGACCTTCACATGTAATTATGTCAGCTCTTTATTGTATTCTCTTCTTGCAATGTTAGTTTGATGTTTTCTGATATTTACAGCTTCCGCGTACATGTTTGGCACGTGTGAATGTTCCCTTGTACGTGTGCATTTAGACTCAGTCTACGTGTACAAGCACGGGAGTACGTGTGTCATTAGGTTTGGCTTTTGCTAACCCCCGAACCCTGGGCTCGGGTTGTGACATACGTATTGTATGGTATCAAAGCGTTCCTTGCTCATTCCTTGCTATAGATGATAAGCATGTAGGCATGTAGGATCGTGGTGAGGATATGATTATTTCTTTGTGATCTTTCTGGATTTTGGGGCTTGTTGGGCACAATTGTTTTTTGTTTGTGTCTGACTCTTTTCATCTTACAGGATGGCGTCAGGTTCGGGTTCTCAGCAGAACGCCGGAAACGCCGAAAATACTGAAAGCGGATCCGCACCATCACCGCAGACACAGAACACAGATGAACGCATCCTCATGTTATTTCAGTCCCTACAGGCACAATCGCAAGCAATGCAAAATTTACAAGCACAAGTGACAACCATGTTAGACCGACAAAGCCAAGCCCCAGCTCAGTCACATATAGACCAGCAGGTGGTCTTTCAGCCTCGAGAGAATGACCCGAATGCCCTCTACGATAAATTTCACAAGCGAGGAGCTATTGAGTTCTATGGGACAGAAGAGCCATTGAAGGCAGAACAGTGGCTGGAGCAGACGGAGGATGTCTTTGAGACCGTCATGTGCACGAACCGGCAGAAAGTCGGGCTAGCAACCTCCATGTTTAGAGATGTAGCAAAAACTTGGTGGAAAAGTGTGAAAGACTCATACAGAGACATTCCTAGTGCAACGGTTTGGGAGATGTTCAAGCAACAGTTCAGGAGGAAGTTCATCCCGGCTCATGTGTTTCGAGCCAAGGAGGTTGAGTTTTTAGCTCTCCGCTAGCAGCAGATGACAGTGGCAGAATATGTGAACAAGTTTACTCAGTTGTCGCATTTTTCTCCGGACATGATCAGTACCGAAGAGAGGAAGGTGAATCGGTTCGTTGAAGGTCTGCATCCCCGGTACATGCACCACGTGACTGCGTTTCAGCATCCGGCTATGTTTGATGATGCAGTGGACAGGGCCTATTCTGTTGTGGCCATTCACTGAGCTGCAAGAGCCGTTGAGCCTAAGCGACAGCCGCCTTTCAGTGCACGAGGACAAGTACAGAAGAAGACAAAAGGCCAGCAGAGTACTTCCAGTTCTGCCGGAGTGACTTGTGGGTATTGTGGCAAGGGCCACACGACTGAAGCTTGTTGGAGGAAGGCAGGTGCTTGTTTCATCTGTGGTTCGAAGGAGCATATGATAGCCAATTGTCCTTGATATAAAACCTCCCAGCCCCCACCATCTGGTACTACCTCCGGTGCAGCTCATGGCAAACCCAGTGCATCTACAGCCCCGAGCAAGCCATAGTCAGCTCGTCCAGGCTCGAGACAGCCTCGCCAGACAGCCCGTGCTTACGCTGCTACCCATGAGAGTGCCGAGGTTCCACAGGTGGTTGAAGGTACTGTTTTGATTTTGCACGTCGAGGCATTAGCATTGTTCGATTCGGGGTCTACACGGTCATACGTAGCACCTCATTGCGCCGAGCGGTTACATCAACCGTCTAAGCCGTTGCCATATGTGCTAGTTGTATCTACCCCAGTTGGCAAGCAAGTGGAGTGTAGTGTATACTACCCCTATTGCGACGTGCAAATTGCAGGTCATCAGTTACCTGTTGATTTGATCCTGTTGTCGATGCTGGACTTCGACGTGTGTCACGACCCGAGCCCAGAATTCGGGGGTTAGCGAAAAGCTAAACCGGTGACACCCGTACTCCTGTGCAGGTGCATCCAAACCCAGTCCAGATGCACGCACACAAGGGATCTAACACGTGCGAACTAAGCGTACGCGGAAGCTATACATATCATAGGAAGCAACAAAGGAAAATAGCGGAAGCCAAAACAAATGCGAAACGGAAAAGACAAGATAATTACAACTGGAAAACCAAATACAAGTTTGAGTACACAACAAAATAAAGATGTACAAATATACAGAATACAAAGTCCAAAGTCCAAAGTGCCCAAATACAACATCTCAAAAACCAACTCAAAACAAAAGGCCGCTGATATGCATGCATGCACTCGGCAGAGGTGATCAGGCCCACTCTGCCAAACCGGAGGGTGCCTCTACACTCGGCCCTGCAGCCTCCTCGACCGCCGGGGAGCTGGGCAAGGGATCTGTGCCTGCAACACCATAGACAACACAAATGAATATAACGATCCTGCAAATACAAGTAACAAGGCTGAAACACTCATAGTATCAAGTAGAATAAGGACAAAATAGTAATTTCAGAGTTTCATCTTAGTATGCTAAGCAAATCGTGCATAGAAGTAAAGCATGATAAGTGAATCAGAACATAGAAAGACTGAACTAAGTGGCTACTACATTAACCATATTCTCTCCAATAGAGAGCAAAGCAGAGCAGATGAGAACATCACTGACCGGGCCAAGGGTACAAGTGGGTCTCGGTTTCCTGGGTTCCGGGGTCCCAAGACAAAGCGACACTGCAGTGATACAGAGATACAGAGATCTAAGCCAGAGGTAACCCCGTCGGGCATCCTAGGGCTGAGGCTGAGTAGAGCCAGACTAATACCAATCAAATCAAATCTAAAAGAAGGGAGATTATCCGCTTTGGACTCACCGATGACAAAGACCGGATCTTATCCTCACGTGTTAATCTCTGGGCAGAGCCACCAGGGAATACCCAAAATATACAAGGCCAGAAATATACAAAGCATAGCCAAAATACAGATCAGAACATAGATGAAGTCAAAGCACAGCATAGATCAAAGCGTAGTGCAGATCGAAGAATAAACAGACATACAGGACGAAAGCAAAATGACTGCGGAATGCATAGACATAGATTGGCAGAACAGAGGGCAAAGCTGTAAACAATATGCAATGCATCTCAGATTAATACGGAGTCAAGGTTCATTGCAAGCCAATACTAATCTAGTTGCTCACTGTCACTAACCGTGCATGTTGATGTAGTTTTAAGTTATTCAATACACCGTTGCCATCCTAGTGTTGCAATGTAATCCTCATGTGCACCGAAGTCCCTTAAACCAACACCCATGGGGGGGGTGCTTAACAGTGATCAACGCTCACATGAATAAGTCACAGCCTAACAGACTATTCATGCGGTCCAAAGCATCCATTGGGCCGGTTTACATGGGTGGTTAACCTGTATTTGAGCCCTACAAGTCTCACCATTCTCTTAAGTTATAATTCAGATTTGCCATGCCTAACGGTTTAGCCATGAGTGACCTATGGTTGAGCCGAAGACATCTTACGCGCTCGTCGTAATATGCACTACGGCTTAACCGTGGTTCCATTGAAAACACAGCTAAACTGGTCATCTTCACCTCTGATCTGATACCTCTTACTGCTGAGCTACGGTTCAGTATACGACTTAGCCGTAGACCAATCCACGGCTTAGCCGTAGCCACACCGTAGAAGTACTTCATCAGGAAAGTTTCGACTGATCAGAGATTTAATTCACGGCTGGGTTACGGTTGGGTCACGGCTAGCTTACGGCTCAACCGTAGGATAAGTTATGGCTCAGCCGTAGCCTAGCCGTAGAACAAAAGTGAAATTTCAAGTCTCTGGATTGTGAGCCGTAGAAAGTTACGGCTTAGCCGTACAATACAGAAAACGAATTCGGGCTGAGTACAGAAACTGAAATTTGGTACAGAAGCTGAACAAAACGAGTTACAGAGGTTCCAAATTCACAAAAATTGGCTGTAAAACATTTGTATACAGAGAATAAGAAGGAATCAAAGCAATCAAACAAAACACCCATATGTGTTATCAAATCCTGTACTTATACTTGCCTCAAACTCTGTCAATCCACCGAATCAAGCTCCAAATCAGCTAAAATCAAAACAAATCAAAGAAATAAACCATGCATGAGATGAAGACACAGCAACAGAGGAAGAGAGGTGCAATTGGAGAAGAAGAAGGAAGAATTGGAAAGAACCCTCTTACCAAAGCAAAGACAAAGAGGGATAAGAGAAGGAGGAAGAACCCAATCGAAATGGGAACCCAACTTAGCAACCGAGCAAGAGAAGTGAAGAGAAGAGGAAGGAGATCAACGTGGCTCTCTTGGAGTTCTTCTTGCATGCAACGTTGGAGACAAATGGGCAGGGAGAGAGAGACACCTGGGAGCTGACTCACATATATATAGTTTTGGAAGTTTAAGTCAAAGTCCGGTAAGTTTAAACTATTTACAGTTCAAGTCGCACGAAGGTCCAACTTCTCCAATTGACTCCAAATGGGTCTGACACAGTTATGGAACATAACGAGCTCAACAAAATACATGTGCTGACACCAAGATGATGCAAATATGATGCAAGCAAAGCAAAAGAAAAATTACGAAAAAGGGCTTAGAACTACCTATCTCAGGTCAAAGGTTACTCAACTACCTATCCAAAACCCAAAACCAAGTCCAAAAGAATAAAACAACAGAAACACACACTAATGAGCCACTAATCCGGCTCAAAGGGGATCGGAGTGTTACAATGTGATCCTTGGTATGGATTGGCTCGCTCGATATCGTGCCTGTGTTAACTGTTACAACAGGACGATCTTCTTCGATTTAGGCAAGGGCTTCCGTTTCGAGGGCAGTCAGCAGAGATGCCCCAGGCGTGTGATCTCGGCGTGTAAGGCAGATCGCTTGATCCGCCGAGGGTGTGAAGGCTTCATTGCCTTTATCTCAGCGAAGAAAGAGACGAAGCAGCTAGGTGAGATCCAGGTGGTCTGTGACTTTCCCGATATCTTTCCAGACGATGTACGAGACTTACCCCCAGTTCAAGATGTGGAGTTCGCCATTGAGCTTGTTCCCGGCACGGCACCGATCAGCAAGGCTCCGTATCGCATGGCCCCAGCCGAATTGTCTGAGTTGAAGAAGCAATCGCAGGAGCTTTTAGACAAGGGTTTCATTCGCCCGAGCGTCTCACCTTGGGGAGCACCAGTCTTGTTTGTCAAGAAGAAGGATGGTACTTTTCGGATGTGCATAGACTACCGACAGTTGAACAAAGTGACTATCAAGAACAAGTACCCCTTACCCAGGATTGATGAGTTGTTTGATCAACTTCAGGGTGCAGCATATTTTTCTAAGATTGATTTGAGATCTGGATATCACCAGTTGAGGGTCAAAGAAGATGATATTCCTAAGACTACCTTCAGGACTCGTTATGGACATTACGAATTCCTCGTGATGCCTTTTGGACTAACCAACGCCCCTGCAGCGTTTATGGCATTGATGAATCAGATCTTTGCTCCTTTCTTGGACCAATTCGTAGTTGTTTTTATTGATGATATACTGATCTACTCTAAATCCGCAGAGGAGCATAGGGAGCACTTGAGGAAAGTCTTGTCGTTGTTGAGAAAACATCGATTGTTCGCTAAGTTGTCGAAATGTGATTTTTCGCTTGAGCAGGTGGCATTTTTAGGTCATATCATTTCACGAGAGGGATTGGCAGTTGATCCATCTAAAGTAGAGGCAGTGGTGAATTAGCCTAGCCCCAAGACAATAACAGAAGTTCGCAGTTTCCTTGGTCTAGCAGGTTACTATCGTCGATTTGTCCAGGACTTTGCGAAGATCTCTTCTCCTTTGACGAAGTTGACCAGGAAGAGTGTACCATTTGATTGGACTGAGGAGTGTGAAGCCCGTTTCCGGACTTTGAAAGAGAAGTTGACTACGGTCCCAGTGTTAGCCTTGCCAGATGGTAGTGAAGGGTTCGTGGTATATTCAGATGCTTTTCGAGTTGGTCTAGGCTGTGTGTTGATGCAGCACGGGAAGGTTATTGCGTATGGATCGAGACAGCTGCGAGAACATGAGAAGAATTACGCCACCCATGATTTGGAATTGGCAGCCATCGTGTTTGCATTGAAGCTGTGGAGACATTATCTGTATGGTGTGCAGTTTGAGGCTCGTTCTGATCACACAGTTTGCAGTACTTATTCACGTCGCAGGAACTGAACATAAGACAGCGGAGATGGCTTGAGCTTATTAAAGATTATGACTTCCCGATCAAATATCAGCCAGACAAGGGAAATGTGGTGGCAGATGCACTCAGCAGGAAAGCAGAGTCTGTGCAGCTATTGAGCAGTTTCCTCTTAGAGTTCCGTGGTCTCCCTGTTGAAGTAAAACTAGTGGATGAGCGCGTGACTTTGGCTAGTACGCTAGTGTTTCAGCCTGAGATGATTCAGCAGATAAAAGACAGGCAATTTGAAGATCTAATCTTGAAGCGCATTCGAGACCACATTGGAGACAGACCCGATTTCAGAGTCGAGGATGGTGTACTCTATTTTCGGAGTAGATTGTGCGTGCCAGCAGTTGATTATTTCAAGGAGAAACTGATGAACGAAGTGCATTACGCTCGATATGCGATGCACCCGGGCAGCACAAAGATGTTTCGGAATCTCAAAGATCGCTTCTGGTGGAACAATATGAAGAGAGAAGTAGCAGGATTTGTTGCTCGCTGTTTGACATGCCAGAAGGTGAAGGCAGATCATCAGAGACCGCCAAGCTCGTTGCATCCTTTGCATATACCGCAGTGGAAGTGGGAACACATCACCATGGACTTCGTTTCCGGATTACCGCCGACGAGCAGGAAAAATAACGCCATTTGGGTGATTGTAGATCGATTGACGAAGTCAGCCCATTTCATCCCTTTTCGGAAGGGTATGACATTTTCAGATATGGCAAGGAAATTCGTGGATGAGATCGTCAGGCTCCATGGTACCCCCGTGTCGATTGTATCCGATCGTGACAGCCGTTTCGTTTCATCTTTCTGGAGAGCATTCTAAGAGGCTATGGGTACGAAGTTGAGTTTCAGCACGGCATACCACCCACAAACGGATGGGCAATCAGAGCAGACTATTCAGACTTCGGAGGATATGTTGCGAGCCAGCGTGTTGAGCTACGAGAAAGAATGGTATCTTCACCTATCATTGTGCGAATTCGCCTACAATAACAGCTTCCACGAGAGCATTGGGATGGCGCCATATGAAGCATTGTACGGGAAGAAGTGTAGAAGTCCGGTATGTTGGGAAGAAGTTGGAACCCGGAGTTTTCACGGACCGACGATCATTGCCGAAACTACGGAGAAGGTACAGAAAGCAATTGAGAACTTGAAAGTTGCTTGGTCGAGGCAGAAGAGTATGCAGACACTCGCAGACGGCCGATAGAATTTCAAGTTGGTGAGTGGGTTTTTCTGAAGGTCTCACCGATGAAGGGTACAATCCGTTTCGGCCAGAAAGGCAAGTTAGCTCCACGCTATGTCGGACCGTTCGAGATCAAGAGTCGGATTGGTGACTTGGCTTATCGATTAGATCTTCCCGAGATGTTTTCAGGAGTACACAACGTTTTCCACGTTTCGATGCTTCGGAAATATGTTCATGATCCCTCCCATGTCATTCGTTACGACGAGGTTCAGATTCAACCGAATGCTGCATACGTTGAGCGACCGCTCCGTATCGTGGGAACCCGAGAGCAGATACTCCGCACCAGGACAATTCGATGGGTCAAAGTGCTATGGAGCATCATAGTCCCGATGAGGCTACATGGGAGTTAGAAGAGCAGATGGCATGACTATACCCCGATCTGTTTTCCCAGGTATGAGTGAGTGAGTGTTCATTCCGAGGACGGAATAATTCTCAAGTAGGGGAGGATGTAACACTCCGACCCAGCTTGACCTCGTTTAGCGGCTAATTAATCTTGTTTTCGTTGCTAATCGTGGTTTGTTTGTGTTTTTATTTTCGTTACGGGTCATGGATAGGTAGTTGGGTTGAGTTTGACCTGGATTAAGTAGACCAAGCCCTTTTTCGTAATTTTTACTTTTCTAAGACATGGTCATTTTTGCATCATCTTGATGTCAACACGTGTCTTTCGTTGAGCTCGTTAACTTTTGTAACTACGTCGTTTGCAACCGATGTCGTGTGATTCCTTTGGACCAGGATTTGACTCAAACTGAAAATAAACTTCTAACTTGGACTCTCTTGTAATTTGGACTTACCCATTAGCTTATATAACTTCATCCATCAACTAAAACTCACGTTCTCTCTCATTTTCTTCACTGTGCACGTGGAGTTTCTCTCCCTCTCTTGAATTCTCTCCATCGACCACCTCCATCGATCAAGCTCAATTGAGGAAGTTGGTTCTTTACATGTGAGGTGAGTTGGAAATCCTTCCATCTCTCTCATCTCCTTCCTCTATTTCTTCTCCTTCTTGTTTCCCTATTGCATGGTGTGTCTGTGCTTTGAAATTCTTTCCATTTCTCATGCATGCATGTTGTTTGATTGGTGTTAGGTTGTGTTTGAGTCCAAGGACAACAAGTTGTGTAATTGAATTCAATTGAGGCAAGTATAACCATCACCTGTAAGAACCCATGTTGGTATGTATTTGATTTTGGTTAGTTCACATGAATTTGTATGGAAAATCGTGTTTACAGCCCATTTGATTACTCATTTGATTAGTACTTGTCTATTTCCATTGGATAGTTGCAATTCTGATGGTTTTACAGGAATTCTGTACGTGCTTCAGAACATTGACTTCGTGCAGGTACGGCTAAGCCGTATGTCACTTACGGCTTAAAGTCCAGAGAGGGTAAAAATCCAGTTTTCCTCTACGGCTAGGGCACGGCTAAACCGCGTATTGCCCTACGGCTAAGCCGAACCTCAGCCGTGGCCTAGCCGTAGATCAGTACAAGGTGCCTTTTTCTGGATTTAACTGAGAGCACTCAAATTGACAGACCTTCTACGGCCCAGCCCCGGCTAAGCCGTAGAACACACACGGCTAAGCCGTACATTCATCTACGGCTAAGCCGTATCCACACTAGAATCATAAAGGACAAGGATAGGTGTAAGGGAAAGACCGATATGGCCTTCATGATAGAATCTAGAGCACCTAGACCTGCCCAACGGAATGTGATACAACGCGTGAATGATCTCGAGGGCTGCGAATCATTCATGTTCGTTATCTGGATGTTAAGCACCTCCCCATGGGTGTTGGTTTAAGGGACTTCGTGCACCGCCCAATTCAATGCAACACTAGACAACGGTGCATCGAATAACTTAAAACTACATCATTATGCACGGTTAGAAACACCGGATAATTAGATTAGAATTGGTTTGTAAATAAAGATGATCCGATTTCGCATGATTTGTTGCATAACATATTGCATTCGATTATTGACCTCTACTCTCTGTTATGATGACTTGTGTTCCGTTACTTTCACATTGTGGTTCCTTACCTTGAATATGCATGTATGATATGTTCACAGATATGCACGTATGATATGTTGTCACGATCTACTCAGGGTTTTCATGATTGACTCTGTATGGTCAGGCACTACTTAGTCTCATTCTTAGGATCCCGACGGGGTGAATTTGGTATAGTTTACATGGCCTTGCTGTAGTAAGGAAACGTCTTGGGGAACCGGACCCCAAGAAACCGAGACCCATTGTACCCTGGCCCGGACAATGGTGTTCTTTGCACGATATAAGATCCCTCTTTTGGGAGCATATGGTAATGTAGTAACCACTAATTCTGTACACTGCATGTATTCATTGATTCACTCAGCATATTTCTTTCTTGCACGACAGCCTAGTATACGAAAATGCCTTATTTAATTTACATGACGTTCTTTATTCTATTAGACACAGCATGTGTCAACTTGCTATGGGTTATACTTTGCTGAATCGTCGTATTCACAGTTGTTTTGGTGTTGCAGGCCCAGATACCCCTGCCGAACCCTCGCCGGTCGGCCAGACTCCAGACGAGACCCCCGAGGCCCCATCAGGCCTAGAGGAGTGGATGTGATCACTCCACGGGAGAGCGTTCTTGGCATGCATGGCATTGGAGTCTTGTTTCTTGTTTTGAGGATCTTCGTACTTGTATATGTCATGATTGTATATATTATTTTGTTCTTTTGCACGACCTTCACATGTAATTATGTCAGCTCTTTATTGTATTCTCTTCTTGCACTGTTAGTTTGATGTTTGCTGATATTTACAACTTCCGCGTACATGTTTGGCACGTGTGAATGTTCCCTTGTGCGTGTGCATTTAGACTCGGTCTACGTGTACAGGCACGGGAGTACGTGTGTCATTAGGTTTGGCTTTTGCTAACCCCCGAACCCTGGGCTCGGGTTGTGACAAATAGCAGTACTAATTCCATTGCAGTTGCAGATAAAGGCACAGACTCAATTACATGGCACTGTAGACTCGAACACATGAGTGAAAAATGGATGAAAATTCTTCACTCGAAAAGTAAGCTACAAGACCTCAAGTCTTTGGACTTATAGTTCTATGAAGACTATGTTTTTGGAAAACAGAAGAAAGTTACTTTCACCAAAGTAGGGAGGCAACCAAAATTAGAAAGGTTGGAAATGGTTCAAACGGATGTGTGGGAATAACACAAGTACCTTTTTTTGTGGATCTTCTTACTTTGTTGCATTCATTGATGATGCTACCAGAAAATTATGGATTTATCCTATGAAACACACATCTGATGTGTTTGGTATTTTTAAAAGGTGGAAAGCTTTGGTTGAAAATAGAACAAGTTTGAAATTGAAATGCCTAAAGTCTGATAATGGGGGAGAGTACTACAGCAATGAATTTGAGGAGTATTGCTCCACAAATGGGATAAAGCAAGAGAAGACCATTCCTAATACACCACAACAAAATGATGTGGTAGAGCATATGAACTGGACCATAATAAAGCGTGCTAGAAGCATGAGGCTGCATGCTGGATTGCCTAAACAGGTTTGGGCAGAAGCAGTAGGTACTACTGCATACTTGATCAATCGTGAGCCCTCAGTACCTTTGGATGGTGGATTGTTGGAGGAAGCTTGGACTAAAAAAGAGGTAAATGTTTCACACTTAAAAGTATTTGGTTGTATCTCTTATGTTCATATTGATGCTGAGAAAAGGGATAAATTAGATCCCAAATCCAGGAAATGCACTTTCATTGGATATGGTTTTGATGAATTTGGTTATCGCTTCTGGGATGAAGAAAATAGAAAAATCATCAAAAGTAGAAATGATGTATTCAATGAGAAAGTCATGCTTAAGGATAAGGATACTGTGCAAAAGGACAATACAAAGTACTTAAATGTAGAGGACATTTTTGAAAGTGATGCACCTGAAGTATATGAAACTGCAAACCCACAGGTGGATCCTCATACACCCACACCACTAAGAAGGTCATCCAGGATTCCTAAGCCTACACAGTGTTATTCACCTTTATTGTATTACTTGTTGTTAACTAATGGTGGTGAGCCAGAATGCTATAAAAAAACATTGCAGGTTGATACTCGGCTAAGTGGGAGCAAGCCATGGAAGATGAAATGCAATCTTTATTGTCAAATCAGATATGGGACTTAGTTCAATTGCCTGAGGAAAAAAAAGCATTGCATAATAAGTGGGTGTACAGGTTGAAGGATGAACATGACAGTAGTAAGAAATACAAGCCTAGATTAGTCGCGAAAGGTTTCCAGCAGAAGAAAGGTATTGATTATTCTGAGTTATTTTCTCCTGTGGTTAAATAAAACACAATCAGAAGTGTTTTGAGCATTGTGGCAGTAGAAGATTTACATCTTGAATAATTAAATGCTAAAACTGCATTTGTCCATGGTAATTTGGAAGAAGATATATACATGCATCAGTCACAAAGATATGCTGTCTCAGGAAAGGAGGACATGGTGTGTAAACTCAAAAAGAGTTTATATGGCTTAAAGCAGGCCCTAAGACAATGGTGTATTAAATTTGACAGGTTTATGTATAACACAAGTTACAAACGATGTCATGTAGACCATTGTTATTATTATAAAAGCTTTGATGACTATTATATTATTCTCCTTTTATATATAGATGACATGCTTGTTGCATGATTGAACATACATGAAATAAATAGTCTGAAGAAACAATTGTCAAAGGAGTTTAAAATGAAAGATTTGTATACTGCGAATCAAATTCTCGATATGAGAATCAATAGAGACAAAACAAACCATACACCGAAGTTGTCTCAGGCAGAATAAGTTGAAAAAGTCCTAAACAAGTTCAACATGCAAGATACTAAGCCAGTTAGTGTAACGACCCAATCCCAAGACTGCTTGCTGGGAAGTCCAAAGCGGACAATACCTCGATGGTGCGGGGCGGGTTGTTACAGTTAGCACTCCTCTAGCTAGCCATTTCAACCTCTTGAAATAGTTGTCCCTTAAGATAGAACAAGAGAAAGATGATATGTCCAAGATCCCGTATGCTTCAGCAATTAGCAGTTTAATGTATGCTATAGTCAGCACAAGACCTGATATTGCTCATGGAGTGGAAGTTGTTAGCAAATTCATGGGTAACCCTAGGAAAACACATTGGGAAGTAGTCAAGTGGATTCTCAAATATCTGAGAGGTACTATAAACGCAGCATTGTGTTTTGGATGATCAAAAATCAAACTAGAGAGTTATATTAATTCAGACTTGGCAAAAGATCTTGATAAAAGTAGAAGTACTACTGGATATGTCTTCACCTTGGGCAGTGCAGCAATCAGTTAAAAATCATAATTACAAGATGTTGTTGCACTTTCAACTATAGAAGCAACATATGTTACTGCTACAGAAGCTAGCAAGGAAATGATTTGACTGTAGAAGTTAATGGAAAAGTTGGGTAAGAAGTAGGAGGACAGCAAGTTGTACAGTGATAGTCAGAGTGCCATTCATCTTGTGAAGAATCCAGCCTTTCATCTAAGGACCAAACATATTCGTATTAGATATGACTTCATACGGTGGCTTCTCGAAGAAAAGGTGTTAAAACTAGACAAGATTCTCATAAGTCAGAATCCAGCAGATATGCTTACAAAGATGGTGAATATAGAGAAACTGAAGCTGTGCTTAGCTTCAGTTGGACTTCTTGTTTGAAGATAAGGTGTTGAGATTTGAAGCCATATTCTGCTGTTATTAGTGTCATTCAGTGTGATCAGTCTTCAAGTGGGAGATTAATGGGTTGGTGAAGCCAGATCTGGGTATATTTAATATTTATTGGGGTAAATTTGTAATCTGTCGGCTTAATCTGAACCCTTTGTTATAAGGCCAGATCCGATGGTCGTAAATGCTCAGGGTATTATTAATTAGGGTTTCTGTATTATTCTAATGGGTGTAAGAAAGAGAGAGGATCGTTGCTCTGTAGAGAAGAACCCTAGAGAGAGTTATGTACTCTTGTAATCACAAGAAGAGGTCTGTTCTTCTTGTGGGAGATCTCCAACAATAGTGAACAGGTTTGAATCTCCGTGGACGTAGCCTACATCGGGTGAACTACGTAAATCCCGTGTCTATTGTGATTATGTGCTTCTTCTTGTTCCTCTTTCACTCCAAACACAGAGAATGCAGGTCCTGTGATGACTCAAGTTTGGACTCAAAGATTCCTTCTACTGAATCGAGGCATGAGACTTCAGATGAGGGTACTCTCAAGCTTAGTGGTCCTGAAGAGGTTCAACAGCAAGCCATGCCTAATAATGTTGAGCGTTCTTCGAAGGTTCACTTCGAGGGCCAAGAAATAACTGGTGTTTCGCCAGTTTCAATGGCCTCTGGAACTAGAGGGGTAACTCCTTTGAAGAGAAAGCACTTAACGGAGATTTTGATGCCTAGTGCTATTTTAGTTATTTTCGTAGTAGGACCAGTTGTACGCCCTGAGCCAATTCTCAAAGGTTCTCCATCATACCGGCCACTAATCGTTTCTACCGAAGCCGAACGAGCAATGGCAAGGCTTGAAAAACAGGACCACTAGCATGGCTAAATCTAAATTTTCTTTGGACGGAGGACTAGCCCGCAAGAGCTTGCTACAAAGGAGGAGTTGGTTTATGTGGTGGTTTCCAAGGACACGATGAGGATAATATTGGGTGGCCTTCTTCACACCTTGTCCTTTGGTGAGATCAAGTCCATTGGCTCCTTTCATCGATCAGTGGACATGGCTTTAAGGATTTGTGTTGACTCAATAGATGTGTGACCTCCGATGGCCCTTTTCGATGAACTATTTGAAAAGGTCAAGAATGGCAAGCACGAGTTGAGGAGGACCCAGTTGCTTTCTTGATCGGGAGGTGTTAGACAAAAAGTTAGCCCTCAAGCGAGAAGTCAAGCAACTCAAACAACTAAGAATACAACCAGTCCTTGACAATAACTATGCCCAGAGTTCGGTAGAAATTCTAAGGAAGTAGATCGAGGGTACCGAAAAGAAGTTAGTTGAGCTCCGGTATGCTAAGGATGAAGCATTGCTCACTTCTTCCACTAAAAAGTTAGAGGGCATTGATAGAAAGTTGAATGCCCGAAAACCTGAGCTAGATGAGCTATATGATCTGCGGAGGAGATTCTTGGCTCGACAATTGGAGAAGTCGCCACTGAACCCGCTACACATGCCTACGTAACTCATCTGAGTCAACAGACAGCCTCTGAGCTCAGGGACTTTTCTGAGCATATTCAAAAGTTTTTTGGAAATTGATGTATTGGTGTTTCCCTTTCCTTTTGTAGTGAAACTTTTAAGGATAAATGATACTTATGAATAAATGGTGATTTGGTAGTGTTTTGCATGGTTTTGTATGGATTGGTATGGTTTGATGTATGGGCCTGGAATCCTTTGCGTTAAAGACTACAGACCTAGAAGCAAAAGGGGTCATGTGAATGGACTTCGGCTGGTGTCTAACTGACTTTACTCGGGGCCCCATGGCTGCCCCTTTTGGGTTGTCGAAAGGGGTCAAAAGAATGGACATTGGCCGATGACTTGGTATATAACCTTACCAGGGGTCCTTGACTTGGCTCCTTTCCAATTGCTTAAAAGGGCTCAAATAAATGGATGTTGGCCAGTGCCTTGGTGCATGGCTTCCTCCAAGGCCCTTGGCTTTCTGCTTTCAAGTTGTTTAGAAGGGGTCAACTGAATGGACGTTGGCCAATGCCTTGGTGTATGACTTCCTCCTGGGTCCTTTACGTATTCCTTCTTGGCTGTCGTAGAAGATCTTCATGGCCTAATCCGAAATTCTTTTATTTTATTTTATTTTTATTATTTTTGTTTTTTTTTAAAAGAAATCCTTCTCTAAGGGTAGTACCATTTCAAACACTTACCATTGATGGGTATCATGCACCTATCTCCTTTCATTGTGAGGACTGCGTAGGCATCGTTAGAGAAGACTTTGTCGATGAGGAATGGTCCCTCCTATTTGGGTTCAAATTTCCCTTCAACCTTATGAGTGAGGATCATTGGTTTTCTGTTGACCAACACTAGGTCACCTTTTTATAATGACCCATATGTAACCTTTTTGTCAAACACTCCAGCTATACAAGCTTGATACAACTTGATGCTCTGCCTGGCAATCAACTGCTTTCTATCAAGGCTTTCTAACTCTTGGAGTATTAATATCACGTTTTGCTCTTGTGTAAATATTTTTGCGAGTGCCACACAGAAGGAAAGGAGTTTTCTCTCCAGATGTACCAACACTTCGCAACCATACACTAGAGAGTGTGGGGTAGATTTGGTAGGACAACGAACTGCAATTCGATAAGCCCACAATGCCTTTTTCTAAAGCCATTTTCTTCAGAATTTTGAAAATGATCTTGTAAAATGCTTTAGATAAACCGTTTATTGCTGGATTATAGCCTGTGGACTGAAAACACTAAATCCTGTTTTATGACAAAACCTATAGAACTTGTCATTGTTAAATTAAGGTCCCTTGTTATGGTATAAATGCTTCGGTACCCCGAACCTATGGATGATGTGCATTTTCAAGAAGTTGATGACTATACTTGCTTTCACTTCGGTTAATGGTATTGCTTCAGCTCATTTTGAGAAATAGTTTGCAGTAGCCAAGATGAAATGGTGCCTATGATCAGATGGTGGTGAATTTTTCCAATGATATCCATCCCCCATGCTTTAAATGGCCAGGAAACAGAAGTTAGGTGCAAATTCTCTAGAGGTAGGTGAATATAATCTCCATAAATTTAACATTCCCTCCATCATTTTATGTATTCAATAGATTCAAAGACCATCGTCGGCCAGTAGTGCCCCAACCTTCGAATTTAAGACAATTTGTCCATTTGCTCAATCATTTAGGGATAGTTTTAATTATTTTTTCTTTTTAGTTAGGTTAAAATAATTGCCTCATTTGTTTTCTAATTTCATTGATCAAAATGGATATAAAGGAGAATCACTCATCAGTCTTGATAGTAAAGAAAGTCATGTCTATCTCACTCGGTAATTTAAAATTATAACAAATATACTCATTATGATTCTATAATTTTTACTTTGACTAAAATAATCTTGAGATTCATGAACTTTTTGTATTTATTTTTTTTAATTTGGAAAGGGGGGCCCTACATTCAGACTCATACCAAATAAATTCTTTTATGTTTTTCCAATTGGAATACGGCCCATCTGTAAGATTGATCATGCTTAAAATACCTAATCAAAATCAAAATACTTTATGTGCAGAAAATAATTTTCATGTCACATAAAAATTTGGTATTGGCTTCTTACTTCTGAAAAAATCTTAAATTTACTATCATTATTTATTTTTTTAAATTGTTTAACATTGACATCAATAAACTTTAACTACAATTAATTCATAAAAATATTGACCCCATTGATACTACTATAATAAATTTTTTAATTTTTTTTTCATCTACATTGCTACACAAACGCTACCTACATTCTGGATCTTGTATTCCGGTTTAGCTGGATCGGTTGTCTGGGTTAGCTAAAACCGAAGTTCAGGATTAGGAGTATTTTAGTCATTATGTATAGGTTTTCTTGGTGGCCAAGAAAACGGGATCTATATATTAACATGATGTATAACCCTAAACCCTAAGGAGATGGAGTTGTGTTGAACACAGTAGGGAGAGAAAAGAATAGAGTGAGCTTTTCTCCGTGAACGTAAGCATATTAGCCGAACTATATAATTGCTTGTGTGTCATCTTCTTTGTGGTTACTTGATTGATTGCTTATAATTGTGTGATTTGTGCATGCTATGGTTGATTACAGGTCATGGGTATATTTTCTAACAAATGGTATCAGAGCCTAGGGTTTACTTGTTTGGTGCTTGCGTGGCTGCAGGAGAGACAATCAATCTTCTAAAGGAAAAGGTTAGCTTGGCTTGTGCATTCTCAGTATGTGCAAAGGGGCTGTGTTTGGTTCTTGTCTCAATTAGAGTGAAAACGGTTTTGGTTCTTGAAACCGGAGAAGAAGAGGGTTCTCTCAACCCCTGTACCTTTAGCTACTGGACTCTGTGGAGAAAATCGGGATTTCGATTGGATCTTATTGCAAAAGGTTCAGCTAGGAACAGGGAAAAGGGAGGAGTACTGCCCTCTACTGCTACCTCACCTTTGGTTTCTGCCGTCATCGTCCATGCCACTGCAGCCCGCCTCACCAATTCTTCGCTGTTGCCAGCGAAGAGAAACGGTCCAGGTAGTTCCTCGATTGCAGAACAAAGGGGAAGGAGAAGAGCGATCTACGGTCTTGGTTGTAGGCCAGCCTACATCGTAAGTCAGGTCAAGTCAGGTTGGACCTAACCCTTTTGCAGCAGTGCCCATCCAGCAGAAATAGCGCTGACGTCAGCACCAGTCAAACATGAGGTTTGACCAGATCAATGACGAGAATTATTTTACAAATTTTGGGGTCATCAGGACTCAGATTCTCGCCCTATTTTGCTCTGTGCACTCGTTTCGAGGAGATCTACGAGATAGATAAAAGAGATTGACCACTTGACAGACAGAAAAAAGGGTAATTCAAAAGGCACGAATCGGGATACACAATGGGGTTAAGCAATAAGTATAAGATTGAGATGTTCACTGGGTTGAACAATTTTTATCTTTGGCAACGAAGGATAAAGGATGTCTTGATTCAGAAAGGTTTGAAAAAGGCTTTAGACGGTAAGTCGAAGAAGCCAACAGAGATGACCGATGATGATTGGACTACTTAGACAAAAAGGCTTTAAGTACAATTCGTCTTACCCTCCACGATGACGTTCTCGACAACGTCATGGGAATTAACACTGCTCTAAAATTATGGGCTAAGTTAGAGAGCCTATACATGTCCAAGTCTCTAACAAACAAACTATTTTTGAAGAAACAATTGTATTCACTAAAGATGGCAAAAGAATCACAGTTATCGAAGCATCTTTATGAGTTCAATAAGCTTGTTGTATAACTATGGAGCATTGAGGTCAAGTTCAAGGAAGAAGACAAAGCACTATTATTTTTGTCTTCACTGCCCCAGTAGTATGAGCACTTGGTGAGAATACTGATGTACGGGAAAGATACTTTGAGCATGAATGATGTTATTGCAATTCTTGTATAGAGTGACAGTGAAAAATCTAGTGGAGAAAGTATTAATGTAACATCAAGTTCAAGGGAAAAGCGGGAGATCTAGATCGAAGAATAAAGGATCAGAAGATAGGAATCACTCGAAGTCGAAGGGGAAAAGCAAGGTCTTCACTTGCTATTACTGTAATGAGAAAAGCCATATCAGGAAAAATTGTCAGAAGCGGAAAAAGGACTTGGAGAAGGAAAAAGAATCTAATTCAGATAGTACGAGTGTAATAGAAAGCTCAGATGGCAAGGTAGCATGTTTAATCGACTCTACTTCGGTCAGCAAAGGTATGGATCACACCAAGGGTTACTGGATTTTAGATTCTGGTTGTGACTATCATATGTGCTATAGTAGAGACATATTTGACACATATACATCTTGTAAGGGTAAATTTATTTTCATGGCAAACAATGTTAAATCCAAGTGCATTGGGGTTGGAACAATGAAAGTCATGATGTTTGATGGGCTAGTACGGGCCTACCGAATGTTATGCATGTTCCGGATTTGCAAAGAAATTTTATTTCCTTGGGGGCCTTAAACTCTAAGGGCTGCAAGTGCAGTGTAGTTGGTGGAGTTATGAAGGTGGTTAATGGAGCAATGGTCGTCATGAAAGGTAACTTGGTTAAAAGTCTCTACAAGTTAGCAAGAGGTACAATTGCAACTAGAGCAGCTCAAAGGAAAATGGAAAAGTCAGTTGATGTGGAGTTAAATGGTAAGTTGAAAAATGGTGCAACAGACATTTCCAAGAAAACCATTAATAAAGGACCACAGCTGCATGTGAAATGGAAGGAAAAGTCAGTTATAGTGGAGTTAGATGGAAAATTGGAAGATAGTGCCACAGACATTTCCAAGAATGCCATTAACAGAGGACTGAAACTGCAAGAACACCAGGTTAACGGTAAAGCATAGAAGATCCTCAATGCTGCGGGTCTAGAGAAATGTACAATCGAAAAGAGGGTTACTTTTGCTTTACCAGATCAAGGTGAGAAGTCATTGTGTTACAAAGATGCTAACAATGATGGCAATAGACGAACTGAATCATTTCGGAAAACTGAGATGAAGGTGTTAGGAAAGTCGACGAAAGAGAAGTTCAAACTATGTTTGGACTTGATCATCGCACCACATTGATGAGAATGTGGGTGCGCTCCAAGCTAAGGGGGTCGAAGAACTGAGCTCGATTGTAGCAGGTCCGAAGGAGTACCTTTCAGTGGGGTACGAGAAATCTTAAGTTAGTTTGAACTTGATTGATATCGGAAAAAACTAAGATTGTCGATACAAAAGTCGTTCTTAGTTGTCGCGCATGTAGATGCGCATCTTTCAACGAGGCACGGGAAGACGAAGACATTTTTATGTATCTTAAGGTGGCTCCAGAGATTTACGAAATCCAAGCTAAGGTGGAAATTATTGGGTTTTGTCTTGTATTCCGGTTTAGCCGGATCGGTTGTCTTGGTTAGCCAGAACTGAAGTTCAGCATTATAAGTATTTTAATCATTATGTATGGGTTTTCTTGGTGGCCAAGAAAACGGTATATATATATTAATGTGATATGCAACCTTAAACCCTAAGGGATCATTTGTTAATTTCATATGTGATATGAAAATGATTTATATGTGTAAATAACTCACATGTGAGTTATTTACATATGCAAATGACTTACATGTGAAATACAATCTTTTTTGTTATTTTCACACTCTTTCAAATGTGAATCTTAATTACACCAATGGTTGATATGTATTTTAAAAATATCTCAAGATCCATGTTAAATCAACACATGAAATTTTATTTTCTAATTGAAAGTAACCTTTTGAACAAGATTAACGGTTCGGATCATGAAAATAGGGCCCATAAAATCCCAGAAATTAAGGTCAATGACTTAAATTGTTTCATACATATCTCACAACGTAAGATGATCCAATGGTTGAAATTTTGTAACATAGCCGTTATCATCATTTCAAACATTTTTGGACGGTTCAAATCTTGCATTTGAAGCATACAAGATGCAAAAATTAAAAAAAAATGGACTGGTAGTATGCATCTAGTGGATGAAACGTTCTTTTTAAGATATCTCAAGATCTATGATGAATGAAGATCTGAAATTTGGTTTCTTCGCTGAAAATGGAATTTTGAATGAGATTAATGGTTTGGATTGTCATAATAGGGCCCACAAAATCCCAGAATTGAAGATCAATGGCCTAATTTGTATCTTAAAGATCTCATAATGTAAGATGATCCAACGGCTGATTTTTTGCACCATAGCCATTTTTGACATTCCAAATAACTTGGATGGTTTTGATCATGATTTTAGTGGCAAAAAAATTAAAAATAAAAAATAAAAAACGTGCTGGGCGTAACGCACTATTCATGCCCTGTACCAGTGCTTTTTGTGTTCTACGTGGGATTCCTTTTCACACCTGTTGAACTATGAAAAGTTTCAACTCATTTTGCATGCTATTTACACACCAAAATCATATGGCATTTACACACCACATGTGTAAAATGTAAAAACAAACATAAATATGTGAAACCATTTCACATGAGTATTGTTTACATATATAAATGGCAAAAAACAAACAACCCCTAAGGAGGTAGAGTTGTGTTAAACATAGAAGGGAGAGAAAGGAATAGAATAAGTTTTCCTCTGTGGACTTGGGCATCTTGGTCAAATCACATAATTGCTTATATGTCATCTTCTTCGTGGTTGTTTGATTGATTGCTTGTGATTGTGTGATTTGTATATATCGTGGTTGATCGCAGATCATGGGTATATTTCCCAACACATTCCTACACTCAAGAGGGTGCGTACTCTTTATCATTTCAAATTTGATGAATGGAAGATCAAAATCAAAGGAGTTAAAGTACAGGAAGGCCCGGAGTCTTTAACTTTAATTTTGATGATTAGAAGATCAAAACAAAAGGAGTGGAAGGAAAGTGCCAAATGCCAAAAGATGAGGTTAATGACCGATGAACGGCAACAGCTCCTTCACTCAAAAGTAATGGTGAGAAAGGTCCAGCACGAGGGTCATTTCCAGGGCGTGCAAAAACTACTGAGTGGTCCTCGTGAATATTTCCTAAATGGTTTCATATACGCCACCTGTATATGATATAAGATAAAAAGTCGCATATGCGACTGTTACATGACTGGATGAGATAAAGGAGTCATATAAAGAGTGACGAGTACCTGAGAAAGAGCGGTACCAAATGAATCATGATGGATCAAAAGTTTTACACCAAGGTGCTATATATCTACATCTACATTCCAGAAAGAGGAAAATCACTTCAGATCATTAATTCGACACAGACCACTCACACCCACAAACTTTTCAAATTCCAAATGGCCATGGCATGACGTTAACATGTTATGCCAGCCGGCAAGAATTTGATTCTAGGAAAAGCATCCGAACGGCCTTTTTTCTACATGTGGGACCCATCACTGTAACAGATGTAGCAACTTGGTGGAGCCCACTTTTTGTAAAAGAATTGCACATGAGCCAACGGGGCAGGTCCTTTGAGAGGCCGGCCTGACTAATGCTGGTGAGGTGACTGTTTTCACGTGCAAAAGGGCGGATGCACGGATGGAGCACTGGATAATTAGGTGAAAACAAGACTCTCCACTTACTTGCAGTTGTAAATTGTCCATCCGTTGGAGAATCAGTTTCATTGAAAATTACTGCCCATTTATGCAAGGCTTTGGAGTAGATGGTTAATAAAATAAATAATGACATCTATTTCGTGACCTTGGATTCGAAAGCAAAAAAATCTGATAGAGCATTTTCGTGGTTTTTTTTAGCGTTTCTACGAAGGTAATTGATACATGCCGAATTTTTTTTGCATGTACACTGAAGTCCAATTGGATCCCGTTCCTCTCAGGGAGGCCTATCAATTGACAGTGGGCATGGAAATGTGAGTGGTTCAAACTCCAGCCTAATTGTGTTGAAATGCCCCAAAGCCAAATGCATGTCCAGGCTTTTGGTCCAGGGGGCTTCACATCACTTTGAACCTGGATCATGGAGTAATGTTGGCTTTTTCTCATTCCTCTTGGCTGCTTTTGAGACTCCAAACCTGAACCAAGCAAAAGATACTTGTGCCTTTGTTTGCTAAACCAGAACCAAGCAATTGATCTTTAGATTGCTCACCACCCAAAACAGAAGGGTCTGATGCAACGAGAAATCTATGTATACGTAGAACAACAACTCCAAATAAATATAGAAAAGGTGCAACCTACGGATAGAAAAATATCTGCCTTCCAGGGAATGTGGAATATATTGTCTTTACAGACCTTACAGAATGAATATGCCAACTTTTTTAGACCTTACAGAATGAATTGACTTTTCTCTGTCATTCTCTCTTTGTACTCTCTCTTGCTAAACATTGAAGAATATGTCCCCCGTTAATGGTCTTCGGTAATTTTTTTTTAAGTCACTAGAAAGCTACGACAAAAAGAAGGTATGAGTGGAGAATTTGAACTAAAACCAGATAGACAATGACAGTGACGTTGATGTATTATAACACTAAACGTTATCTATTACAGACGGCCAGCCTTGCATTGGCGTTCCACCAAATTTTATTCCAATGGAATAATTAAGCCCAACTTGAAATTAACCATGTACAAAATATGTGACAAAAACATTAAAATTAAGGGAGATCGAGTTTATAGGCCACCGAAAGGGCACACCTGTTTTGGGCCCAGTAACTAGATCGGCTGGCAAGGCCTTATTTGGGGCAGTCGTGGGCCAAACCACCCGCAGCCCAATTGAGTCATGTGATCACATTGGACTGAATTTATGCCGTTTTAGACCTGTAAACTACTTTCAGGTCTATTTATTGGTCCATAGTTTGATCGCAGTCTGGCACATGAACACAAGCCGATTCGTACACATTGATCTAGGACAGAAAAATGCTTATTGAAATTTTGGACCCAACTCTTGCAACCCATTTGAGGCCCACTAACTTGATTTGGATAAAGAACGCCAAAACCATGAGAAAACTATCAAATTTAAAATTTCCGTGAACCCTAATGGCGTCAAACTAGGCAAGGATCTAATATTTTGTTGTTGCGGAAAGTGGTGGCGCAGAAAATACCCACTATCTGCACGAAAACACAAACCATCAAGTAATCAACATTGTCTATGTCCATGGAAGTGAAACTCCATCCATCATTCTTTTTCAATTCCAGGAGTTAGGGTCATAACACATCAATATGCCTCCAAGAACTCAATTCCAGGAGTTAGGATCATAACACATCAGTATATGCCTCCAAGAAAGTCTTTCTTAGCCCAACATTGCCTTCGTCCAAACCTGTTAACGTCAACCCTGTCCATCATTGGCTGGACTGGGCTTCAGCATCAGATAAGGTTTGACCCAAACTAGACATGGATCTTCTTCTTTGATCTCTGAAGAGGAATGGAAGTCCTGTTGGGAAAAACGGCGCAACGAAAACAACCCGCGATTAACGGATCTACTACGATGAATAGCAATCACACCCATCAAACAATCACACACATGACACAGCAGTTTTATGTGGTTCGGCAACCATGCCTACGTCCACGGGAGGAGAGAACTTATCTACAATGATCCCATCTCAATCCCCTCAGGATCTAAGGTTACAGTACATCAATATATATAGTTCCCGCTTTCTTGGCCACCAAGAAAACCCATACATAATGACTAAAATACCCCTAACCCTGAGTCTCGGTTCTGGCTAACCCAGACGACCGATCCGGCTAAACCGGAATACAAGACATAACCCAACAATCTCCACCTTGGCTTGGATTCCGCAAATCCTCAGAGCCACCTTGAGATGCCTGGTAATGTCTTTCACGCACCTTGCTGAAAGGTACGTCTCCGCACACGCTATGACCTAGCGTGGCCACAGTTGCCTCCTTTGACTTCAACATCACTGTCTTGAATCTCCGAAGCGCTCTCCATTTGTTGCCACATGCATGCATCCTTGCAACACAATGAACCTAACTTCCGTCCGTCAAGACAAAACTGAAGACCTCCCCGAATCCGGATCTCACTGGTACCTTGTGAATCCTTCCTTCTGTCTCCATCCCGGTGTTCTTTCCGTCAAACCTGCAACTGTCCTGTTATAGTCTGTTCTGGTGGGTTGGGCACAGTACATGTGCGTTAGGTATGACCCGATGCTTAAACCGGCTTACTCCGACCTGAACAAAACTACCTTTTCTTCCCCAAGAAAATCATCTCCGTTCAAGGCTTTCTGGATTTCCTCTAGATGATATCATTGAAGATCCATCAATCCATCTTCCAATGATCCGTCGCATCTAACTCCACCTGGACCACAGATTTCCTCCCTTGTTATTTGATGTCTCCTTCACTGCTCCACCTGAAAAAGCATCCCCTATCAACCTGTAGTGACCAAAACTGATTCCTTTCAACCGAATCCAAGCTTTCTTGCACACTACCTCCTTCCGATTTTGCTTTTTCTTTCCACTTTGGCATGTCACTCCTACCCAATCCCTTCGACGCGGATCTGAGCTTTCATCAAAGTTCTGGAGCAATCTACCATTCTTGACATCAAGTAACACTTTTCAATCATTGCTGTGTCACGGAGTCTAACACTCTATTCTGCCAATCCCTGAAGTCATTTTCTCTATTCAAACACTTTAATCTGGCCCGTGATGCTTAAATCCATTGCTATCATCGTGAATCTGTCAGTTTCTTCAGTCTCCCAATTTTCCGCCCATCAAACTGCCAATATCTTTTATCTGCCTCGTAGATCTCGTTACCGTGAGCACGTTGGAATAAACGGATCTGAAATCCGACTCCGGATGGCTTCGATATCGCAGAATTAATTCTCTACACTCCAATTGGTCAAACATCCATGTTGACCGTTGAACAGCCCATCTTCTTCCATATACGCGTAGATCTGCTCAAAACGAGTCCGTAGGCGCAAACGGATCTCCGATCGGACATCGGACGATCAAGATATCGCAGAAACAATTTCTGCCGTTGAATTTGGTCAAACCTGCCTGTTGAGCGTGCTGACGTCACTGCTGACATCACGGCTTGCTGGCAAACTGGGCTTTTGAAACGGATCCGGGTCGGGTTCACCTGACCCGGAACTGAACTGAACTGCTCTCTCTGCTGGGCTTCTCTGATGTACCGAGTTTGGGTCCGACCTAACCTGGTACCCGGAACTGCTCTGCTGGGCTTGCTACATAAACAGGCTCAGGTCCGAACCTGACCTAAACTGAACCTTAGACGCTCTCTGGGCTTTCTGGAAGAACAAGTCGAGTCTGAACCTGACCCCTCTGGCCCGGCCTAATTGTTGTTGCTTGACTGATCTGCACCGCGGGTCAAGTCAAACTGACCCGACCCGAACCCGGACGGATTGGGGAGTTGTCTTCAACCCGTGGTTCTGCAACAGGAGGAGCCGGACACCTGCTCTTCGTCCTCGGCTACGGCCCGGCAACCAGAGGCGTGGGACCAGCGACAGCGTACAGAAGCGACGACGGCGACTGATCCGCGTCTGGCGGCTGCGACCGGCAACCTTTTTCTTGCAGACGGTCTTTTTCTTCCTCCGATCCGGCAGCGGACGGGCGGGCTTCTGCAGCGGCGACGCAGCGTCGGGCGACAACACCCGGGCGACGACAGACTTAGAGGTGCGGATTGCGGCGACGATCTTCTTCCTTCTCGTTCTGCAACTAAACGGCTCCCTAGCCGTTTTCCCCGGCTACGGCGTGTTCACAACAGGGGAGTGCTCCTTAGTCTGACGATCTTCCTCAGCACCGACGAACAAGGACGTCGACCGGCGTGTAGCGTCTGAAGCATCGACCTACGATCTCTATGCAACCCAGATCCAGCCCCTTTCTTGTCAAAAGGGGGGTTGCTCCGATCTCTTTCTTCGTCTCTGTTTCCGAACACAGAGATCTCCTTACTGTCGATTTTCGCGCACAAGCTCCAAGCTCACTATCCGAATCTCGATCCGTCAATCGCAAAATCCGAACGATCTCAACCTCGCTCTGATACCACTTGTTGGGAAAAGCGGGGCAACGGAAACAACCCGTGATCAACAGATCTACCATGATCTACGCAATCACACCCATCAAACAATCACACACATGACACAGCAGTTTTATGTGGTTCGGCAACCATGCCTACGTCCACGGGAGGAGAGAACTCATCTACTATGATCCCATCTCAATCCCCTCAGGATCTAGGGTTACAGTACATCAATATATATAGTTCCCGCTTTTTTGGCCACCAAGAAAACCCATACATAATGACTAAAATACCCCTAACCCTGAGTCTCGGTTCTGGCTAACCCAGACGACCGATCCGGCTAAACCGGAATACAAGACATAACCCAACAAGTCCCTCTTCTCAAAGAAAGAGAGAGATACAATTAAATCTATTACTTAAGATGTTTAGTCATCATTGAAGATTAAGAAGGCCCCATTGAACACAATTTCTCAATCATTGACTCCATTTAGATCATATCATAAGATAAGAGGGCCCTATTTAATAGGAAGAAAAGTTGAAAAGCATGAAACTACATCATTCCAAAAAAGAGAAAGATAGGAATTAGGTGAGTTGTCAAGAGAAAGTAGGAATTTAATTATCGTAACTTTCTTTCCTTAATACTGGTGCAAGATAACATCACTGATGCTTTTATTTGTTGCAAGTAGGGGGCGTGGGCATCATCTTGCTCTATATTTGTATCCTTCCAAACCCCAGATCCGAACTCAAACCCTTGTAGTATTCAATATACTATTCAAGTGAAAGGGGAGACTGTGTGTACTGCCAGCAAGTAGAACAGCGTCAACATATCAACATAAATGTTTCTCTTTCACATACCTCATGGAGTCCGAGTCATGGTTTTAAATTTCGGTGCCGGTCTTCGTATCTGGATGAGTCCATGCCGACTGTACCAATCCATGCCGCCCATGCCAAATCAATATGACTGCGCCAGTCCCTAAATTGTTCAAAAAATCTTTAAAAAATCTAAATAAATAATAAATAATAAAAGAAAACTAGTAAAAATATAAAAATTGAGCTATTTAACAAATATAAAATCCAAATATAATGATGTTTAGTGTTGTTGAGTACTGAACTATTGACAATGTAATATATAACTACTAGTTTTGAAGAGGCAGAATTATCCTTTTCTAATCTTTTAACTTAAAGATTAAAGTAAAATTGGTCAAAATCTATAAATAAAAAAAAAGACTTTAAACAACATAAATAACTTTAAGCCTACAATGTTCATTAACTCAAGTTAGTTTCAATGACCCACCCCCCACAACTATATATATGAAGAAAAAGGTAGCATGTTAATTGAAAGGCTTGGATGTGGATTAGGAATATTCAAATGATCATAATCTTTGTTTTCTTTTTATATATTCAAAGTTCAAGAGGCAATTTTATCCTTTTATCACTAGGAATGTGACTATGAATTAAGGAAGATTTTAATAAAAGCACAAAATACACCAGTGCCAATTAAAATCACAAAATACAGCAGCACCAATATGTAAGAATCTCTTGGAAAAAGAAAAAACGCAGCAAAAAGTGCATTTTGAAATAGTGTCCTACCTACATGTAAAAATCTATTAGAAATTAAAAAGAAAAAAAAAGAAAAAAAAACAGCTAAAGTGTGTTTTGAAATCGTGTACCACGTACATTTAAAAATCTCTCTTAGAAATTATTAAAACAAAAAAACAAGAAAAACAAAAAAAAAGGTTAAAGGTGAATATATGTGCTTGGTGGGCATTGAACTCACATGTTACACAGTGCGGTGCAATATAAAATATTAAATTGGGTATTATGTTTCGACACTCGAGGGACCCTGACTCATTTCGGACATGGCCGGCACCAGATTAATTAGCTCGTCCAAGTTGACTCAGTGCCAACCAGAATTTAAAACGATGGTCTCCATCCTCTAAGGATCCTCTAAGGATAATCCGTAAGTTATTGCCACGCATGTGAGCAATGTAGGCAGGCTGCCCATGGTGACATAGAGAGATCTGATTTAATCCAAAGATCACCACGGAGTTTTTCCTCGTATAATCCCAATTCATACCTCATGTCCATATTCAAGAGAGAAAAACGATAAGGAAGTGACAAGGGATCTTCCAAATAAGAATACCATATGTCCTCCATATCTGTTCCTTTCCTCTTATTGGTCTTCATATTTATTCTCTACTAACAGTATCTTCCGATGTTCCACCTCCCACCTTTATATCTCCTTCCCCTCCACCGCTCCAACACACACACCCAATACCTCTCTCTCTCTCTCTCTCTCTCTAGTCTGGCCTCATGACCACCTCCTCCCCATCACCAGCGCTTTGCGAAGTGTGCCGCAGCTCCGGCATCAGATTTTGTGCCCACGATGGTGCTTACTGTCATATAACATGTGTGCCCCATATCTCCAGCGATGTGAATCAGACCATATCTGCATCTTCAAATAGGCGGGAAAAAAACACTTTGCATGAATTCCAATTCTTCGAACAAGACGAAGCCACCACTTGGCTACTTAATGACGTCGGGGGTGGTGGGTTGGGCCAGAAAGAGATGACCTCAGCAATCTCACCGGCTGTGCAATTTTCGGATCACCTTCACGACTATTTTAAGTCTCCCCGCCTGACTTTAGATGTCTTTTCTAGCTCAAATGTGTCGCACGAATCTCCACCCACCTCGCCGGTGGATATCTCAGTCATGGGTCAGGTAGGGTGTAATATCAACCCTGTAAGTTAATTGTTCTTCTGAATCCCTGTGGAACTGCTAGGCAACACATGATCACGTGATGAAAGAGAAAACATGGTTGTTACCCAGGTATAACTTTTAGCCAAACTCCAGATCCTTGGGATAAGACTTTATAAGGATGATGAAGACAATGACTTTAAGAACAAATGAAAATTAAAATTGTAAATCTGACCTTGATAAATAGAATAAAGCTTTGAGGATGCTGAATATTAAGTATAAACCCATCATTTTTCTGGAAATCCTGATTTTATGCACTTTTGGTATGGTGCACCTCTATCCTATTTTATTTTATTTGATGTATGCAGGAGGCTGGATGGGTGCATATGTATTCTTTTCTTTACCTTTCAATAATTTAACTTGATTATAATGTGACTAGGGTGCCCAGTTATTTAACATGTAAAGATAATAAGGCACACACATTTTTAGTTTTGTTTTAGCATCACAGTTTAAGGGTTGAGAGAAGTAGACCTGAGGTGAAATAAGGTCTCTTCGGGTGAAAAAAGAAATCATGAATAAAGTAGTAATGCGCCCCAGTGTAAAAACAGGTGGTTGCCTAAGATATGTAAAAACTTAACACCTTTTACATGTTGGGTAAAAGGCACAACTTCTAGTTATACGTAGACTTTCTCTCTCCCTAGTAGATCAATGGCCATTTGCCTTTTAGCCACTTGGGTAGTTGCTGCTAGTTGTTGAATACTTTTACTACTTTTTGGATGTTGATCTTGACTGTTGGCACATCTCTCGATTAGAGAGCCACTTTAAATTTGGCCTAGATCTTATTTTGGGAGTAGCATTTGGGAGTCCAGGTATGCTTGACTCACAACTAGTCAAAACGGTTGTTGCTCTATTTCGCCCTTGGCAAGTGACCGGCTGGTCGGACAGTGAGTGTGTATGTGTGTGAGCCAGAGGGGAGGGGCCATTACACGAGTCCGGGTCCTTGATGCTTTGACTTTGTGAGAAACTTTGAGTAAAAAAGTGGAACTCCAATGTGGAGCCCATGAATTGAGAATCAAAACCGCTTAAAATGAATGTCCTTCCATCATATGGTTACATTGATAAAAGTTGGTCTACCATAAAATTGACTATCTCAAATAAAGAGAAAGTTATTAATAGAATCTTATGAATTGTTAATCACATTTTTATAATTAAATTGTCAATTCTATACTAAGAGAATGTTCTATTTGAATGACTCAATTTTCATTAGGTGAGTTCCACTATAGAGTTTTACTCCTTAATGTAGGATTTCTCTAAATCGAAGCCTCCAGAGGATATCTACTAAAAAAATAGTAATATAATTAATCTGGTAACTTTTGGTCTTCTTTTTCATACAAGCTAGTGTATATATCTTTCACGATATATATAACGTTTGTTGTTACTACTTTTATTATTTTACGACTTTGCTATAGAACATAGTGACGAGCTTGTATTTTCTAATAAAATTCAGACACCAAACAATAAATTAAAAACTCTAATTGAGCAAGCATATGATAGCATCTTATAATATGTCATTAAAGCTGAGAATTTGGTGAAAATAGAATGAAAGTTCTTTTCTACTTATTAATAAACGCAAACACATATAACAACAACATAGTTGTACATTTAACTTTTGCCTTAACAGTAAACATATCACTATGATAATGACCCTCTCACTAACAACTATGTGCAACACCCCCCCCCCCCCCCCCCCCCCCCCCCCCCACCTCACACTAGTTTCAATAAACATATCAGATTTTCCAAAAGAGGTCCTTAGGAAAATTGCCTTCAATTTCCATTCAACCCATTGGCATTTGGAATTTCGGATGATCTTACCGTTTCACATTTTCATGTATGAAAAATACCTATTGGAACGTTATTATCATCTAGATAAGCAACAAGTTTATATACATGTTCTCAGTTACTCTGAAGAACCTAGTTTACTAACTCAATATTGAAAATCAATTTTGGGTCATTTTAATGCCTACAAATTTCAATTCTTTTTTATGTTTCCCCAAAATAAGATTTCATCTGATGAATCTTTTCTTTCAGTGGCTTCGATCATCAATCTGTGGACCTGCCATGAATATGAAGAAACACAAATATCTCTTCCAGGATGGAATCCTAGTAATTTAACTTGCAGATTTTCTGCAATTGCATATGGACAATCTTTCTACAGCACATCATAGTAGATCCTGCTATATTGATGGTCAAATTGGAAAAGATGATCCAACTTTTTGTGGTCCTCAATTGAGGAATCACAACAATAAGATGACTTAATGATCAACCCTAAGACTCTCTAATCACTTTGTTGGTTGATTGCCTTGACCCATGCAATGATGCTCAATTAGTTGTAACCCTATATTCTGTGTGACCCACCTCTTAGAGCTTTCTCCCCCGTGGTGCTCGGAGTTTGACCCACCTCGTTGGGCTGAATAGTGAAAATCAACTTTCCATAGATATGTTGGGTTTTGTCCTGTATTTCAATTTAGCCGGATCAGTTGTCTGGGTTAGCCAGAACCGATGTTCAAGGCTAAGGGTATTTTAATCATTATATATGTGTTTTTTTCGTTGGCTAAGAACACAGGAACTATATATATTAATGTATTGTAACCCTAAATCCTAGGGAATTGAAATAAGATGATGATAGATGAGTTCTCTCCTCCGTGGATGTAGGCAAGGCAAAATTACCAAACCACGTAAAATTGATGTGTTCATATGTGTGATTGCTTGATGGTATGATTGTGTGTCTTCATTGTGGTTGATCCGTTCATCGCGTGTAGTTTTCGTTGCACAGCTTTTCCCAACAAGTAGTGTCAGAGCTAGGTGGAGATCGCTTGAGATTTGCCATTGACAGATCGGGTCAAATCTGTGAGGAAGAAGAGGATTGGCGGATCATGCCCGCATCCATCTTCCATTAGGCCGGAAGAGATTAGAACGTTGGTTGGAACGCGTGTGGACGATCGACAGAGGAGATCTGGCATTGGGATTTCAAAAAGGATTCTCTGAATTGCAAGGGTTCTGTTGTTGAACTATAATACCGTTGTTGTCAAATTGCCGGAGAAGAAAAGCAGCAGTCGCTACTGCCTTTCCTAAAAAAGAAGATCAAAAAAAAAATCAAAGGGTTCCCTAATTTGCAAGTCAAATCAGAAAAGAGTCAAGGGCTGGTCCTTAGAGAAGAAAAGATCAATTGTGATCTCTTCTAGGCCACGGATCAAAAAAGAAGATCGGGATCAAGAGGATCTGGTCTTGGACTAGTGGTGCTTACGAACAAGATAGCAATCAGGACTTGTGTCTAGTTTGTTCCTCCGCAGACCAGTTGGAGTTGCAGATTGGTTAGTCATCGAACTCAAAGAAGGAAGAGAGTGGAAGGGGTGGTGCTTGCAAAGGGAGGATTTGGCCAGTCCTAGTTAACGCAGACAACCAGATCATCGCCGCCAAAGAAGGAGACTGCCGAGCACCACCTTCACCCTTTGACAGTCATCCTGAGTGCCGCTACTCCCATTGTTGTTACGGGATCTACTTCCAGTTCTATTACAGGAACAAAACGAGGAAGGTGAACGATCTAGGCTTAGTGTGTCAGTCCAAGTTAGGTTGGCCTAACCCGTAAGGCCTAAGGCAATGCAAGTAGTGCAAGTTGGTTTCAGTTCTAGTTGGGTCAGGTCGACTGACACGTAAACAATCCAAGACAACCCTACAGTCAAAGAAAGGCCAACCAAAAGTTGACATCTGAAATTGTTTTTATGATCTCTTGATCGTCCGATGTCCAATCAAAGATCCGTTGATGCCTATGGACTCGTGAGTAGGTCTATACGTTTGTACAAGAGTATTGGCAATTCAATGTTCAACAAGCAGGTTTGGCTAATTGGAGTGCAGAAAACTATTTATGTGATATCGAAGCTTTAGGAATCGAATTTTAAATCTGTTTCTTCCAGCGTACTCATAGTGACAAAATCTACAAGGCAGATAGAAAATGTTGGTAGTTTAATGGGCATAAATTTGTAAGACTGAAGAAACTGCTTGATTCACGATGATAGCAATTGATTCAAGTATCATGGGCCAGATTGAAGTGTTTGACGGAAAAATGACTTCAGGGATTGGCAGAAAAAGTAATAGGCTCCGTGACACGGCAATAATTGAAAAGTGTTACTTGATGTCATGGACAGGAGACTACTCCGAGACTTTGTGGAAAGCTCAGATCCATGTCGAAGGGATCCGGAAGGAGCGATATGCGAAAGTGGATGAAAAAGCAAAGAATCAGAGTCAGATGGAGATAGTGTGCAAGAAAGCTAGGATTGGGATGACAAGGAATCACTTTCGGTTGTTACAATTATGAGTTAAATTGGTGATTCATGGTGTTTAGATTCTAATTCTTCCTATCATGTGTTTAAGTAGAGATTGGTTGACGCATAAAAATCTCATGTTGATGGATTTTTTCTTATGAGAGAGAATGTAAATTAATAAGCATTTGAGATAAGAGCGATAACGATCCAATGTATGATGAGATTGTTCAAACCTTAATGAATGTGATGAATGTTTCGGGTTTTATAAAGAAATTAGATTTCTTTGGTTGCCATAGACTCATGCACTGTAGCAAGTGGAGTTACGATGGTGGAAAAGGGAACATTGGTTATCATGGAGGGTAAGATGGTCAAAAATCTTTACAGGTTGATAGGAGTCGCTTTTTCAGGTAGAGCAATGAAGGAGACATCAAATAATAAAAAAGAAAATACATGGTTTAGGTGGAGTTAGATATAACGAAATCATCAGAAGATGAATTAATGGGTCTTCGATGGAGTTGATTTCTTCGGAAAAAAACAGTCTTGTTCAGGTTAGAGTAAGCCAGTTTAGCATCGGGTCATACCTAACAGGACAGTTGTAGGTTTAACAGAGAGGAACATAAGAATGGAGACAAAAGGAAGGATTTACAAGGTACCAATGGGATCCGGATTCGGGGAGGTCTTCAGTTTTATTTTAACAAATAGAAGTTAGGTTCATTATATTGCAAGGATGCATACATATGGCAACAAATGGAGGGCACTTTGGAAGTTCAAGATAGGGGTGTGGAGGTCAAAGAAGGCAACTATAAGAAGTCTCAAGTCGGTTTGAACTTGATCGACACCAAACAAGAATGAGATTGTTTGTACACTCAAGATAGGGGGTTCATGTGCCACGTTTAGTAATAGCATGCGCGGAAGTAAACCTTTCAGCGAGGTATGAGAAATATCAAGTTGGTTTCGACTTGATTGATACCATAATGCTGAGATTGTCTGTGCATTCGGGCTAAGAGGTGCAGGAGCCTCGCTTAGTCATAAAGTGTGCTAAGGCATACCTTTCAACAATGTACAGGAAGTGCTGGTTCAATATGTTGAGTGCTAAAGAAAGAAGACTGTACAATCGATGTAGTGATGTATCATTCAGCAAGGTACGTGAAAACATTACCAGGTATCTCAAGGTGGCTTCAAGGATTTACGGAATCCAAGTCAAAGTGGAGATTCTTAGGTTTTATCTTTTATTCCGATTTAACCGGATCATTCGTTTGGGTTAACCAAAACCGATGTTTAGGGTTGGGAGTATTTTACTCATTATATATGGTTTTTCTTGTTGGCTAAGAAAGCAGAAACTATATATATGATGTATTATAACCCTAGATTTCAAGGGATAGAGATGGGATCATGATAGATGAGTTCTCTCCTCCATGGACATAGGCAAGATTGCCAAACCATGTAAAATTATTGTATTCATGTATGTAATTGCTTGATGGTATGTTTGTGTCTGTTCATCGTGGTTGATCCGTTGATTGCAGGTATTTCCATTGCGTTGCTTTTCCCAACAAGATATAGGTGAGTTTCTCTACTATATCGATTTTCTATTTCTTGTGTGGCATATTTTATTATCGATCATGGTTGTCACACTCCTAGACATAAGCGCACAACAAGTAATATCAGAGTGAAAGTGGGGTTGCAAGTTAGAGAGAAATATGAAGATTCTCAAATTTTGAGTGAGCTGGAGATCGCATGGATTCTACCTAGGGCTTGGAGGTGCACACGATGCAAGACAAAGATCGGATTGGATCTTGGTCAGTTTCCTAGGCGAAAAGAAAACACAGAGGAATCAGAACTAGGGTTGGATTGTGCCTAGGGTCCTCTAGGTGTTCGTGTTTTATTTACAGTTGGTGGAGAAGAAGACGCAAAAAGGATCTAGAGTTCGAGCCAAATATGCAAAAGAACAAAGTTATTGATCTAGTGGATAAGAAGGGCATAAGGTGGGGTTTTCTTTTCCTTGGTTGGTGTAGAAGCCAGAGATGAAAGAGAGAAACAAATATCTTAGACTCCTCATCTCACTTCGGGTAGGGCAGATTTGATGAAAAAGAGTTAGTTTCAATCTTTGTGGGCCTTGTGAGATCTAAGGTGGGTAGGGTTGAAAATAGGTCGGTTCAAGTTCGGGTCCATGGTTGACCCAGCACCATTAATGAGAAGATGGACCCAAAATCTAAACTAGTTTCCTACAGTTGAAACCATTAATGAAAGTATAAAACTGAAACTGGAACCGATTTCGTATATGGGGCAAGTCTGGGATTGGGTCTGTATGGATAATGCTTTGAAAAAAACTAATTTCTAAGAAAAAGTCTCAAAATCTTAGATAATATATTAGAGTCTCGGGTCCACAGGTCAAAACTAGAGTGGAACCAAACCCGAAATCATTTATGTGACTAATCCAAAAATAGGATCCATAACTGAACCTATTAATTTATCAAAACCCAGCTATTAATGAGCCGGAGCCTTTGGTTAATCCAAGAATCTGGACCATTTGCTGCCGGTTCTGAATTTGGAAAAGTCAGAGGAACGGATCTGATCTAATCTGGTATAGATCAGATTAATCTTGTTGCTGGATCTGTTGTCTCTGGGCGTTGGAACCAGAACAGAGATCGGCTCATGTCTCCGGAAGTGAAGATCGGATGTTCCGGAAGACGAAGGAGGCGTGGGATTTGTTCTCTTCTGCATGAGAAGAAGAACGACAGGATTTGCAAAGCCTCGCTGCCGCTGCGCTTCCAATCGGAGAAGAAGAAGACCTGAGGTACAAAGACGCAGTCTTCGCCGGTCGCTTGGATGCCGGGAGTAGTCGCTGCCACCCGCCACCGCCGGAGAGATCGACGCTGCTACCCGCGGCTTTCCTCGCCGGCCTGCGTGCGCTCGTCACCGAAGAAGCTGGAGCAGGGGATTTGCCTTGGGTGTCCTTTTCTGGTTAGAGAACCAAAAACCAGAACCGATGAGGAGGGACAGCCGGTCCGGGTCAGTTCAGGTTGGTTTCGGGTCAGACTTGACCCGTTTGCGAGCTCAGCCCAGTTTTAAAAAGGTTGAGCTATCCACATCTTGATCATCCGATGTCCAATCGAAAATCTATTTATACCTACGGACTCATTGCAAGCAAATTTACGCAGTAGAATAGGAAGATTGGCAAGTTTTACCAATTAGAATACGGAAAACCATTTTTACGATATTAGAGTTATCCAGAATTAAATTTCAAATTGTTAGGTTTATGTCTTGTATTCCGGTTTAGCCGGATCGGTCGTCTGGTTTAGCCAGAACCAAGGCTCAGGGTTAGGGGTATTTTAGTCATTGTGTATGGGTTTTCTTGGTGGCCAAGAAAGCGGGAACTATATATATTGATGTATTGTAACCCTAGATCCTGAGGGGATTGAGATGGGATCATAGTAGATAAGTTCTCTCCTCCCGTGGACGTAGGCATGGTTGCCGAACCACGTAAATCTCGTTGTCTCTTCTTGTGTGGCTTGATTGTTTGATCTTATGATTCCTCGAATGCGCACAACGGTGAATGTCATATTCACAACAATTGGTATCAGAACCAAGGTTGGTGTTCCTCGGGTTTTCTGAGCGAGGTGGAGATCGCTCAGTGGCTTGGAGGTTGTGCGCATGAAGATTACTTGAGATCAGGTTCGTGAAGTCTTTGATTTCGAGAAAAAGAGATTAGAGATCGTCTCTGATTTTCGATGGGCCATGGATCCAAGGAGAAGAGACCTGGGGACGACGAGATCAGAGATTTGATCGCTCTGCAGTACTGCTCATTGCTGCGAAGAACGGAAGAGATCCAGAAGCAGAGAGAAGCACAGGATTTCTCGGTCCAGAGAAAAAACAGGAAGAAAAAAGAAAAAAAAGAAAAAAAAAGAGAAAGAAACTCACCGAGATCTTCGCCGGGAATCCCGCCCGCCTCCGTCGCCGTCGCAGTCGCTGCCGTTCCCATCGCCGCTGCAATCGCCGGAGTCGCCGCTGCCAGCCGGCGCTGAAGCCGGAGCCGAAGCAGATCGCGACCGTCCGCAACCGGGTTGCCGAGGAGGTTGCAGAGCCAGATCGCCGTGAGCCCCGCCGCTGTTCGCCATCGCCGTACGCTGCCGCCCCGCCGTCGCAGTCGACGTGCCGTCGCCGCGCCCTGCCGCTGGTCACCGGAGGCGTCTGCCATCGCCGCGGAAGAGGGGATCGTTTTCCCCGTTGCAGAGTTGCAGAGGACGTTGAAGAGCCGACGTTTGTTGAGGACGACCCAGGCTCCGGGTCAGTTGGGTCGTGTTCAGGGTCAGTCCGGGTCGGGTTGCACCTGATCCGGCTGTGCAGAAAGCCCAGCGCTTCTTGTCAGGTCAGTTCAGGTCCGGGTTGGGTCAGTTTGACCTGACCCGTGGAGTAAAAGCCCAGGCAGCACAGCAGGTTCCGGGCCGGGTCCGGTTAGTTTCAACCCGACCCGCTAGCATCAAAGCCCAGCAGTTCAAAGCAAGTTTTCGGGTCCGGGTCAGGTCAGGTCGGACCCGACCCGTTAGCAGGCGGTCCAGCCCACCCAGCAGGTTCAGGCCAGGTCAGGTCAGGTTTGACCCGACCTGTTTGCAGACGGTCCAGCCCAGCGCAAAAAGGCAGTTCAGTTCCGGGTCAGGTGAACCCGACCCGGGTCCGCTCCAGAAGCCCAGCAGACAGCGCAGAGTGACGTCAGCAGTGACGTCAGCAACGGTCAAAGGCCAGATTTGACCAGTTTCAACGGCTGAAATTGTTTCTGCGATATCTTGATCGTCCGATGTCCGATCGGAGATCCGTTTGAGCCTACGGACTCGTTTCGAGCAGATCTACGCAGTGGAAGAGGTTGATTGGCTGTTTGACAGTCAAGGAGGAGGTTTGACCGATTGGAGTGTAGAAACTTGTTTCTACGATATCGAAGCCATCCTGAGTCGGATTTTAGATCAGTTTCTTCCAGCGTGCTCGTGGTGACGAGATCTATGGTTTGATGCAGAAATTGGGAGAAGATCTGAACAGATGTGAATTGAGGCTAGAATCGGGTCTATTGACCTGGTTGTTATTGCAAACCCAATAATAGGAGTCGCCGGCCTAGTTGCAAAGGGTTTGCTGATTCAAACGAAATTGTTCGTTTGGAGTTCACATGATCGCATGTGATGATATTCATCTTGCCAGAGCCAAGCCGGAAAAGCAGCAAGGAGGAGCTGATGTATCAGCAGTTGATCGGAGGCCCGGTCAAATGGAGTTTTTTGACCGCTCGGAGGCAGAGGTTGTTCTGCAATGGAGTCATCTGGACTTGTATTCCCGATCTGTTTACTTGCATGCTTGTGGCGGTTGGATCTTCACAGGGATGTTGAAGATGGGGGCAAGATGGTGAGTGATTCAGATATCACGCAGATTCGTCAATGGTTTCGAGCTTCTAGATTCGAGGTGGAGTTTGACGAGGATATGAACTTTGCTCAAAGTTCATGTGCTGGTTCAACATGTCAAAGTGTTGAAGAAGACTGCATCCCTGGTGCAGTGACGTGCCATTCAGCAGGGTACGTGGAGACATTGCCGGTTTTATCTCCTAGTAGCTCGAGTTGTACGGAGTTGTACGGAATTCAAGCCAAGGTGGAGATTGTTAGGTTTATGTCTTGTATTCCGGTTTAGCCGGATCGGTCGTCTAGTTTAGCCAGAACCGAGGCTCAGGGTTAGGGGTATTTTAGTCATTGTGTATGGGTTTTCTTGGTGGCCAAGAAAGCGGGAACTATATATATTGATGTATTGTAACCCTAGATCCTAAGGGGATTGAGATGGGATCATAGTAGATAAGTTCTCTCCTCCCGTGGACGTAGGCATGGTTGCCGAACCACGTAAATCTCGGTGTCTCTTCTTGTGTGGCTTGATTGTTTGATCTTATGATTCCGTGAATGCGCACAATGGTGAATGTCATATTCACAACACAAATCCATTCTATCTAGCGTGTTCATGGTAATAGGATCTACAGCGTGGTTCAACCCTCTAGTTCAAGGTAGAGTTGAACAAGAATATGAATTTTGTTCAAAGTTCAAGTATTGGTTCTAACATAATAAAATGTTGAAGAATGAAGTATGCGCCATTGGTGTAGAATTGTACCATTCAGCAAGGTACAAAAAGATATTGCCTAATATTCCCATAGCTCAAACTGTGCTTAATTCAAGCCAAGATAAATATTGTTCGATTTATGTATTGTATTTCGGTTTGACCGGAATTGGTTTATGGGGTTGGCCAATGACCAGGTTTATGATCATAGGTATTTTAGTAATTGTATCGAGACTTTCTTTCTGGCCATTCTTAAGGGCTAAGAAACAATATATTATATATTGATATAATATATAACCCTAACCCCATGCACAGAGGGATGCAAAGTTGAGAACCCGAACCCCATACATAGAGGGATGCAAAGTTGAGAACCTAGTAGAAAATAGTTCTCCACAGATGTACCCGAGTTTGCCAAACCACATAAATCTCTATGTTTGATTTTCTCTTTTTGTGTGATTGATTGATTGTTGATCGTATGTGGCTCACACCTCCACATATATACACACAACAAAAATGACGGCTTGCAGAAGAAAAGAAGTAGATGGAAGAGTACACACGAACTGATGTAATTATTGATGGAAGAATACCTAGAAAAGATTATTAGAGCTCACTGTCCACCCAAAGGAGATTAAGGAAGAGTAAAACGGCCAATGCAAATCTCAGTAAGCAACAATTGATTAATTCCTAATCCAACTGAGTATGAAATTAATAAAATATATCCAAATCTAATTTCATAAAGAAAAAAAGGACCCCTAAATAGATTTAAATACTAATTCATAGATTGCAATAGACCTAAAATATGAGCATTCCACGTACCTGGCCTAGTGGGGCTCCACATAAATACAAATAACAGCATCCTAATTTACTTTCCAGGTATCATGTGACTGATTTTCAAGCCATCAAGCCCTAGAAGTGTTATTTCATCCGTGGACGTTTTGTAAAACACTACCTTAGTATTTCTGATTGATCATGTGTGTTTTCTTTTTCTATTTGGTGGGTGATTTCATGTGCAGTTTTGGTGACCCAATGTAAGTTTGTTGTAGATATCATATTCCGACAGCATGGCGACGGATGCTCTAACGACTGGAAATGGTAAGGAAATTGGAAACACCACCATTTGCAGCCAGTTTGATCCTACAGTGGGGAGGGAGGCTAGGGTCCAAAGGTACAAAGAGAAGAAGAAAAACAGGAAGTTTGAGAAGAAAATACGATATGAATCAAGGAAGGTGTACGCAGACCAGCGGCCTAGGATCAAAGGGCGTTTTGTCAAGAGACCGGACTCCAGTGAGCCGACAGCACCCCCACCATACGACAGCACCGATCTCCGGGGAATCGGATGGTTCCGGCCTTAGCCACTCACACCCACTATAATGTTGGCAATAAAAAGATCACTAGCACTAACGTGTTACTGTTACTCTGATCTATACAGTAGCAATAACCCCTTTGTGCAAGGAGAGCCTGTAACCTTGACCATAACCACGCATTGGATAGATATCTACCCAGAAATTGGTAAAAGCCTAGGTTCACTTGGATGGGACAAAGAAAAAGATTAAGTGACTCCGGTGACAGGTACTGGAACGCTTTGTTGTTTCAGTCACTTTGAATGGAAGTGTAATGTTTTTTTTCTTTTTTCTTAAGAGGGGAAGTGTCATGGTTAAGAGTTAGATGGGCTAATCAGATTTCTTCATGTAACATTGAACGAAACATAATGCTCTCTCTCTCTCTCTCTCTCTCTCTCTCTCTCTCTCTCTCTCTCTACATATTTATAGACCAGCCGGGCAGGAGCAATCAGTTAGGAGGCGGATTTGACTACTCGCAGCGGCAAGCATTAGTCAAACAATATCCCACCGTTCGTCGTCCCAGCTGTAGCGATCTAACCTAGCCAGGCGATGGCATTAAAAACCTACTTAGGTCCGATTGCTACAGTTAGGACGACGACCAGTCGGATATTGTTGTATTGTGGGGGTGGCTTTTGAACACAATTTGGATAAGTGGCTTGAGAGAGGCCCATGCCTCAAATAGCACACCCCCACCGCAACGTTTACGATGCATGAGATCTCTAGGGATGACAGACAAATATATATATATACAAGGGCTTTGATCCTATGAAAATTGTTCTCACACACCTACTGTGAGAGTTTTTTATAGGGCCCACTTGTGAGTCCCATTTGGGAATGAGATTAGGGGGAATAGAAAGATCTATGTGGGTCCACCCCACATATCAACTTTGGCTCTAATCATATATCCCTAACCCCTTCATCCATAGCCCACAATTCAGCTCATTTTGACTGATGCACAGTCAATCCAACGGTCCAATAAATTCGGATCTAACCAAAACTTGGGATGAGTGACTATTAGGGAGGTTCCTGTATATTGCAAGGTTTGAATTGGATGATAGATGGGCTCCACCTAGAGTTCTCATAAAAAAATGTGAAAACTAGTTCTCATAGGATTATTTCCCTATATATATAGCATATCACACATATATGAAAATATTCAAGTGAGAAGTACTTTCATGAGAATTATTGGTGAGGCCCACCTAGTAACCCACCTAGTAATTACTAATTCCAAGGTTTTGCACTCATCTGAATGCACTAGCTGGACTGTTAGATGGAAAGTTGAACTTTTTTTATATGAAGTTATTAAACTTGTAGGCCGTGGATTAAGGGGTTAGGGGCATCGAATTGGAGTCAAATTTGATACTTGCTATGATCCCATATAGATCTTTCCATCTCCCTGGTCTCATCCCCAGATGGGGCCCTAGTTGGGACCCACAAAAAGTTCTCACAAGGACTACTTGAGAATAGTTCTCACTAGAACAAAGTCGATATATATATATATATTTGTCAAATGCATTGTGGATTGTGGTCCACTTTGTAGTGTGGTGTGTGCATACATAAATATGATGGTAAACACTCTAATAAAAAGGCTATGTTGGATAACCAAGTTCTAATGTAATTGTTTTAACAGCAGTAATAGGATTATATTAACGAAAAAGGATCTTAAACCATACAAAGCAAAGAGAAAGGGAATAGGAACTATGCACAACAATATAACTACTACAAGAGGTTTTGAATCTAATTTGGTTTGCAATAGAAATCAAACCTACGAATCTAGACTTATGCATTAAACAATAGATAATCCAATATACTAAAAGCTTACCTTGCGCCATGAGCTTGATGATGAGCAGCTCAGATTTGATTTTTAGATTATTCCACCTTGCGATCAATAGTCTTGATCAAATAGGATTTTCTCCTATCTCCCTTTTTTCCTCATTCTGATATACATGAGAGGCGGATACTATGCAATATGACATGAGTCAAGAAAGAGAACCAAAAAATTACTTTCATAGATAACGTTAGAGAGATTTCTTCTCATCAAAAAAATCTTATTATAAGTTAGTTTCCTTAATTTTCTCATTAGTTACCCAAACAAGAGTCCTAAATGGACTTGTCTTTCTAAAAGTGAATCCAAACCAGAGTTATTCAAATAAAAACTAAAAAGGGAAAGCTTACTAGAATTCAATTGACTTAAAGTAGGGCCATATCATTATTAGACGTGTGGTCATGTTGACCACTTGCGTTTAACAAGAAACAAATAAATAAGAAATGTCTTTAATGCAAAACCCTATCAACAACATAAAAGAAGAAGATAGAAACTTATATATTTAAGAAAAATCAAAACTTCCATGGCTTCTCACTTGAATTAACCCATTAAATGGATCACTCTCCACTATTAATCCTTCTAGGAAAGTGCCATAGTATAATTGAAGACCTTTCAAAATAGTTAAACCCTCAGCTTCGTTGGAATCCTTCACCCCTACATGCTTGGAATAAAAGAATAAGACCACTGCTTTGCAATTCTGAAGAACTTTTCCAATACTTAGTGGGCCTATTTCCCTCTTGCAACACCATCAATAGAAGGACCACAAATTAGGCAAGCATCCCAATTTAGAGTAATATCGTGAATCTTCATATCCTTGAACCCCTCCTTGCATAACAACCACGTAGACACCAAAAGGACCAAAGCCTCAACCACCATTGAAAAATTCATGTAAATCTGTCATTTCTTTCTTAGGATCACAAAAGAAATGCACGTCTACATCATCTAGTCTCAACTGTAGAAAGGACTCAATAGTCATGTTTTGACTAAGTCAAGAGACAAGGGAGGAATATACTAGGAATTCCGCAAATTTTGAAAATTTTATTACAAAGACACGACGCAAAGTAACAAAGAAGGAATAGATGGTTGATCGTATGCCCCTTTCTCCCACATAACGAGCATCTATTAATGAACTCTCTAAAGATAAGGCCCTCTTCCAAGGATTATGTGCTATATAGATCTTTTCAACAACTACCACCCAACAAAAAACCTCAATTAGAAAGAGTCAGTCCACACCAATTGAGAATGCCCAAGACCCATGGAGGATAGGTTTTTCTAACACCTTATAAAATGGCTTAATAGAAAACTCCCCCAAAGGAGAGAAGGAGAGAGCTTCCAAATGCAAGGCCTTTTCATTCCTATAAATAAAAGTATTAGAAAGAAGACCCACAGAGGACACATACTTGTCCCCCTCATATTAACACAAGACTCTCCTAAAAGACACCATTCGAGACATAGTATTCTAGAAAGGATATACTACTATTTCATTGATGAATTTTTATAAAAACTACCCTGAACAACTGATGTAGCACAGGAAAAAAAAAATAACCAACGGGCTATTCTCCAAGTCAAAAGACTTATGATAGACTGTCTAGGCCTTACACTAAAGACAAAAATTTAACCCATAAGGAAAAGAAACTAAAGCCTTATTTAATAATAATGTAGTCTATCCTATGAGAAGGAATCACATCTATTTATAACTAAACTACTCTCCAAATAAAGAAATAAATTAGCTCAATCCAAATAAGAAATCATAATTTAAATATAAATCCAACTTCTAAAACTTAAGGAAAGCAACTACTATTAATAAAATCAATCTTCACTGCTGGGCTTTGGACTTGGGCCACGAGTATAAACTTTCAAGTGGGGCCCATTAATCTAGCTTGCATCAACAACATTGGAAAGTGATGCAGGATAATGCATGGCTAAAGTAAATGATGATGTGAGATCTAGAAAATATTTTACATTCACAATTAAAATTATAAACTGAGATTTTCGATTGCACCTCCTACATAGAAATTCATTTTAGGAATTAGAGGTGACTCTACATTCCCACAACCTCCCAAATCTGAATTGGGAGTTGCAGTGGAAGAGTCTATCTATCTTCCACTAACTTAGGGATCAACTAATTTCAATTGGAGTCATTGTCCCTACTAAGGATTTGATAAAAAGGCCATGTTCAATTAGGTCATCAACAACTTGTTATAAGTGAAAACAAGCAATTACAGTTTTAGAAATAAATTCAGAAATTCCCATAATTAGTTTGGCTCAAATAAGCAACAAATAAATAAAAATAAAAAACATGGAAAGGGCCTAAAAACAAATAAGCAATAAATAAATAAAAATAAAAAATATGGAAAGGGCCCAAAAACAAATGCTCAAGCAGGTCCAAAGAACTTGAAATCAGCATGGTCGTGATCAGGCCCAATAGGGCTCAATCTAGTTAGGTAGGTCGAAAAATGGGTTCGGCTTGGTCTTATGTGGACTTGTGACTAACTCAAATGTCATGGTTTGGGGCACAGGGGATGTTGGGGCCGGTCTGAGATGGGGACTCTCAAGCTATGAGGTACTTGTAAAGGGGACAAGTAGGTGTTGAGTGTTGGTAGCTATGCTTTAGAGTTTAGGTATGGTCTTTAGTACCCATGTGCATTTGGGTAAATGGCTATATCAAATTACAAGCCAATGGGCTCCTACAATCAGCCCGAAAACAACCCCATCAATGGGTGTTCTTCACAAGAGAACCCTCTTAGCAGAACAATGTCCTTTTAGGTAGTTAAGGATCCTTTTGTAATTTGTTCTTACATCATATAAACACCTCATTAAGTACATCTTGTGTAATTTTTCTTGTTAATCATCTTTCATGTTGGGCCCGATGTAAGGTCCCGACGCAACTTAGTTGTAATTTATATAAATTACACTTGATTTTCTATTAATTAATGTATTTTAGTATTAATTTATCTTTATTTTAATTTTTTCGGGTCATGGATAGGTAGTTGGGTTAGAATTGACCAAGCCTAGGTAGGCAAGGACTTTTTCATAATTTAGAGTATCATGGTTTGCATCATATTAACATCATATTAATTGCATCAAGTGTGTCTCATTTTGTGGGTCATCTTTCATGTTTGGCCCAACTCAATTTGGATCCATTTTGCCCCAGTTCAAGTCTAACTGACTCAAATTGGAAAATCCAAAAAGTCAGTGGGCCTGTTTGTAATTTCTAAAAAACCTATCATTTAAATGGGCTAAAACCCATCTTCGTTCCTTCCTCCTTCTTCTCTACTGCTAGAGCTGGGTCTTCTTCTCTTCTTTTTCTTCTTCTTCTTCTCCTCTAGCAACTGGAAACCAAGCTTTGGAGTTGTGCATGCAAGGGCTACAGCTCCCTCTTCTTCTTATTTACCTCCTTGTTCATCATCTTCCTTGGAATCTCACAAATTGATCTTATCCTCTTCTCTACAGCTCCCTAAGGTAAGAACTTCATCACCATTCCATTCCCTTGAGTTCCATAAAGTCAATGAAACTCAATCTTATTGCATGCCAACTCATCTTATCACTATTTCACCTATTTTCATGTAGGGTTTTATTTATGGTTAGAGATTGTGTTTTCTCCACTATCAAACCAAAAAAAGAGCTAGATTTAGGTAAAGCACTGAGTTAAGACAAATATAATTGGATAAAATCACTGCATGTATGTTAAATATGTTAATTCTTGATGAACTCTCTATATATGCTAATCCACAGCTCTTTTCCGCTTTGATTAAGATTATTAAGTGTTAATGATTAATGGAAATGCAATTATAAATTAATGATGGGACTAGATGAAGGTGAACCCAATTGGGATGTGGGTTAGTGTTAAGGAGTAATTAGAAGGTGTACTTGATGAATGGAAGTGGAAGGAAGGGAAAAGGGGAAAAATTAGTTTGAACCTGAATTAGCCTCGAGCAAAATGTTTCATGGCTAACCGGTCGACCCTGAAGCCCGATCGGTCGAATTTCCGTTCTGGGAGGTGTCCGACCGGTCGGACATCTACCCGATCGGTCGGGTAACTAAAATTCTAGGTTAAAACTTTTATTTAAAGATTTGTTCAAATAACTTACCAAGGACCTTCCATAGTCCATCATGGGGTATAATGAGAGGCTACACCTTTGATCTTTGGTGGAGCTAAGGTATTCTAAAATTTATTATTAGATTATCTAAATTTTCTATAACCATAATAATATCTAAAATTATCATAATATGGGGTCTTACCAAAGCTCCGGTAAGTACTAGTATGTATGGAAATATGGGTAATACTTTTGAATACTTTATTGGATATAAAAATGAAAAACCGTATACTTTGACCTTTTTTTAATGTTTTAGACCCCAAATCTCTCTACGGAACACACTCACGATATTTCATGAGGCAAGCTCTATATGAGCACAATTATTTTATGAAAATAAGAGCTATTTTATGAAAATGTTTTGAGGGGAACATATACGCATGTTAGGAATATTCTAGGACCATTTATGAGAGTAATTGGGGAGCAAATGTACCCTAGTTTTAGTGAAACTTTATTTTATTTCTTTTTAAATGGGTATTAATTGAAAACTTTCTTAGCATTCTACCAAGACCCTAAATGTATGTTTAAAGTAAATCCTACCCTTAGGACATTAAGTATAATCAAGCTCATGGAGGGCCATAGAAATGGTACCCTTACCTCAAACAAATTAGCCCAGTGGTAATTCAATACTAAGAAGGAAGAGTATTGAGCTATCACTCATTCCCACTTGATTTTCTGATCAGTTTCCAATGTTACGTCATGAGTGTTGACATAGGTAGAGGTGTCTTTTGTATACACAATGTAACACCGAGATTCTGGTAACACAACAACACAGACGTTTTATGAATATATCGTATTGAATGACCTTGAAAATACGGATTATCTAACATAGGGTTGGCTAGAAACTATTCGATAATTGCTCAATCTAATTGCATTCATATTATTAAGTAATCTTGCCCTCAACATGATCTAATCATGTACCCATTTTTCCTAGTAAACCTTTGTAACACTCCGATCCCCTTTGAGCCGGATTAGTGGCTCATTAGTGTGTTTTGTTTTGTTTTAGTCTTATGGACTTGGTTTTGGGCCTTGGATAGGTAGTTGAGTGACCTTTGACCTGAGATAGGTAGTTCTAAGCCCTTTTTCGTAATTTTGCTTTTGCTTTGCTTGCATCATATTTGCATCATCTTGGTGTCAGCACGTGTGTTTCGTTGAGCTCGACAATTTTCGTAACTGTGTCAGATCCGTTTGGAGTCAATTGGAGAAGATGGACCTTCGTGTGACTTGAACTGTAATTAGTCTAAACTCACCGGACCTTGTTTTAAACTTCCAAACCTATATATGTGAGTCATGTTCCAGATGTCCAACTCCTTGCCCATTTGTCTTGATCGTTGCATGCAAGTGAATTCAGGAGCTCCACGTTCTTTCCTCTTCTCTCCACTTCTCTTCTCGTTTTGGGTTGGTGTTGGGAGCTTGCACTCATTTTGTTTTGGATTGGGTTCCTTCTCTCTCATCTCCATCTGTAGCTTGGTAAGTGGGTTCTTTCCCAACTCTTCTCTCTTCTTCTCCAATTGCACCTCTCATTCTCTGATTGCTATGTCTTCATCTCATGCATGGTGTATCTCTTTGATTTGTCTTGATTTTAGTGGATTTGGAGCTTGTTTCAGAGGATTTGTCAGATTTGAGGCAAGTATAAGTACAGCTTTATAACACACATGGGTGCTCTGTTTGAATGCTTTGATTTCCATCTTCTTTAGTGTATTTGATGTTTACAGCCAATGCTTGTGAATTTGGAACCTCTGTATCCTGTTTTGAGACTTTTCTGTATCAAATTTCAGTTTCTGCAACTATCCCGAATTCGTCTCTGTATTGTACAGCTAAGCCGTAAGTTTCTACGGTTTGATTCCCAGAGACTTGAATTTTGAGTTTTGTTCTACGGCTAGGCTATGGCTAAGCCGTAATTTGTTCTACGGCTGAGCCGTAAGCTAGCCGTGACCCAACCGTACCCCAGCCGTGAATTAAATCTCTGATCAGTCGAAACTTTTATGATATCAGTACTCCTACGGGGAGGCTACGGCTAAGCCGTGGAATGCTACGGCTAAGCCGTGGATTGGTCTACGGCTAAGCCGTATACTGACTGTAGCTCAGCCGAAAAAGGCATCAGATCAGAGGTGAAAGATGATCAGTTTAGCTGTGTTTTGAATGGAACCAGGGTTAAGCTGTGGTGCATAATACGTCGAGCGCGTAAGATGTCTCCGGCTCAACCATAGGTCCCTCATGGCTAAACCGTTAGGCATGGCAATTCTGAAACATAACTTAGGATAATGGTGAGACTTGTAGGGCTCAATTACAGATTAATCACCTTTGTAAACCGGCCCAATGGATTCTTGGAGCGCATGAATAGTCTGTTCGGCTGTGACTCATTCATGTGGGCGTTGATCACTGTTAAGCACCTCCCCATGGGTGTTGGTTTAAGGGACGTCGGTGCACGCACAGATTACATTGCAACACTTTGATGGCAACGGTGCATTGACTAACTTAAAACTACATCAACATGCACGGTTAGTGACAGTGAACAACTAGCTTAGGACTGGCTTGTAATGAACCTTGACTCCGTATGAATCTGAGATGCATTGCATATTGTTTATGGTTTTGCCCTCTGTTCTGTTAATCTATGTTTATGCATTCCGTAGTCATTTTTGTTTTCGTCATGTATATCTGTTCTATGCTTCGTTCCGCACTATGCTTTGATCGATGCTGTGCTTTGGATTTATATCTATGCTCTGCTGGCTTTGCTTATCTCGGTTTGGTTTGGGTATTCCCGGGGGGGCTCTGCCCAGAGATTAATACGTGAGGATAAGATCCGGTCCTTGCCATCGGTGAGTCCAAAGCGGATAATCTCCCTTTCTATGGATTTGATTTGATTGGTATTGGTCTGGCTCTACTCAGCCTCAGCCCTAGGATGCCCGACGGGGTTACCTCTGGCTTAGATCTCTGTATCTCTGTACTCACTGCAGTGTCGCTTTGTCTTGGGACCCCGGAACCCAGGAACCTGAGACCCACTTATACCCTGGCCCGGTCAGTGGTGTTCTCCTCTGCTTTGCTTTGCTCTGCTCTCTATTGGAGAGAACATGGTTAACGTAGTAGCCACTTAGTCAGTATTTCTATGTTTGATTCACATATCATGTTTTACTTCTATGCCCGATTGGCTTAGTTTCCTAATATGGAACTCTGTATTTAATCTTCTGTCATTATTATATTCACTTTGATACTATGAGTGTTACACCCCTGTTACTTATATTTGCTGGATCGTTGTATTCATTTGTGTTGTCTGTGGTGTTGCAGGCACAGATACCTTGCCCAGCTCCCCGGCGGTCGAGGAGGCTGCAGGGGCGAGTGTAGAAGCACCCTCCGGTCTGGCAAAGTGGGCCTGATCACTTCTGCCAAGTGCGTGCATGCATACCAGTGGCTTTTATTTCGGGTTTTGGTTTTTGGGAATTGTATTTGGACTTTGGACTTTGGACTTGTATTCTGTATATTTTGTATATATTGGTTTTGGTGTGTATTCGGTTTTCTATCAGTGTAGTGGTCTTTGTCGTTTCAGTATTTGTATTTGCTTTGGCTTCCCTATTTTCTTTGTTGCTTGCTATGATATCTACATCTTCCGCGTTCGTCTGTTTCGCACGTGTTAGATCCCTTGTGTGTGTGCATCTGGACGGGGTTTGGATGCACGTGCACGGGAGTATGTGTGTCACTGGCTTAGCTTTTCGCTAACCCCCGATTTCTGGGCCCGGGTTGTGACATACGTATTGTATGGTATCAAAGCTTGCTAGTATAAGCATGTAGGCATCTAAGATCGTGGTGAGATAACGCTATCAACTATTTGACTCGAAGTCTCATATGTTGATTTGGGATTTGACTAACTCAGGGCCTTTTATATTGCGTGTTGTGTTTCTTTTCCTTTTTGCAGGATGGCATCAGGATCAGGATCTCGGGATGAGAATCAACAGGGCCATAATGGTGATAGTGGATCAGTACCCCCACACCTCAGTAGTGAGGAGCGGATGATGATGATGATGCAGTCTATGCAGTCATTACAGGCACAGATGGCATCCATGGTAGATAGGCAGAGTCAGGCTGCCGCAGTTGCATCACCTCGTATAGATCAGCAGGTGATTATCCAGCCTAAGGAATCAGATCCTAATGCTCTTTTCGACAAGTTCCGTAAGCGAGGGGCGACCGAGTTTCATGGGATAGAGGATGCATTGCAGGCGGAGCAATGGTTGGAGCAGACTGAAGAGCTATTTGATACGATTGTGTGCAGTAACAAGCAGAAGGTAGTTCTCACAGCCTCTATGCTTCGGAGTGTAGCCAAGACATGGTGGAGGAGTGTTAAGACTTCATTTCAGACTATGCCCAGTGCCACAGTTTGGGAGACCTTCAAGCAGCAATTCCGTCGGAAGTTCATGCCTCTTCACATTCAGCGAGCTAAGGAAGTGGAATTCTTCAACCTCCAGCAGAGACAGATGTCAGTTGCAGATTATGTACACAGGTTTTGTCACGACCCGAGCCCAGAATTCGGGGGTTAGCGAAAAGCTAAACCGGTGACACACGTACTCCCGTGCACGTGCACCCAAACCCAGTCCAGATGCACGCACACAAGGGATCTAACACGTGCGAACTAAGCGTACGCGGAAGCTGTACATATCAAAGCAAGCAACAAAGGAAAAAATAGCGGAAGCTAAAACAAATACGAAACGGAAAAGACAAAGACAAATACAATGAGATAAAACCGAATACACACCAAAATCAATATACACAAAATATACAGAATACAAGTCCAAAGTCCAAAGTCCAAATACAAGCTCTCAAAAACCAAAATGCAAAATAAAAGCCACTGGTATGCATGCACGCACTTGGCAGAAGTGATCAGGCCCACTCTGCCAGACCGGAGGGTGCCTCTACACTCGCCCCTGCAGCCTCCTCGACCGCCGGGGAGCTGGGCAAGGTATCTGTGCCTGCAACACCACAGACAACACGAATGAATACAACGATCCAGCAAATATAAGTAACAGGGGTGAAACACGCATAGTATCAAAGAGGATATAATAATGACAGAAGATTAAATACAGAGTTCCATATTAGGAAACTAAGCAAATCGTGCATAGAAGTAAAACATGATATGTGAATCAAAACATAGAATACTGAACTAGTTGGCTACTACGTTAACCATGTTCTCTCCAAAAGAGAGCAGAGCAGAGCAGAGCAGAGAACACCGCTGTCCAGGCCAAAGGTACAAGCGGGTCTCGGTTTCCTGGGTTCCGGGGTCCCAAGACAAAGCAACACTGCAGTTAAAACAGAGATACAGAGATCTACGCCAGAGGTAACCCCGTCGGGTATCCTAGGGCTGAGGCTGAGTAGAGCCAGACTAATACCAATCAAATCAAATCCATAGAAAGGGGAGATTATCCGCTTTGGACTCACCGATGACAAAGACCGGATCTTATCCTCACGTATTAACCTCTGGGCAGAGCCACCAGGGAATACCCAAAAATCAGAGATATACAAAGCCAGAGAATATACAAAGCATAGCATAGATCAAAACAGAGTACAGAGCGAAGAATAATACAGATATACAGAACGAAAGCAAAATGACTGAGGAATGCATAACATAGATTAACAGAACAGAGGGCAAAACCATAAACAATATGCAATGCATCTCAGATTAATACGGAATCAAGGTTCATTACAAGCCAAGTCTAATCTAGTTGCATCACTATCACTAACCGTGCATGTTGATGTAGTTTTAAGTTATTCGATGCACCGTTGCCATCCTAGTGTTGCAATATAATCCTCATGTGCACCGAAGTCCCTTAAACCAACACCCATGGGGAGGTGCTTAACAATGAGCAACACTCACATGAATAAGTCACAGCCTAACAGACTATTCATGCGCTCCAAAGAATCCATTTGGGCCGGTTTACTGGTATGGTTAACCTGTATTTGAGCCCTACAAGGTCACACCATTAGCCTAAGTTCAATTGATATTTAACAGGTCTTACGGTTTAGCCATGGGTGACCTACGGCTTAGCCGTGGCATCCTACGGCGTAGCCGCAATATGCACTACGGCTTAGCCGTGGTTCCCTTCAGAACACGGCTAAACTGTCAGCTTTTCCACCTCTGATCTGATACATCTCACGGCTGAGCTACGGTGGAGTCCACGGCTTAGCCGTAAACCATCACGGCTTAGCCGTAGCCTCACCGTAAGAACACTGATATCAGAAAAGTTTCGACTGATCAGAGATTAAATCCACGGCTTAGATACGGTTTGGTTCACGGCTAGCTTACGGCTCAGCCGTAGGACAAATTACGGCTTAGCCGTAGCCTAGCCGTAGAACAAACTCGAATTTGTCACTCTCTGGAATCTAAGCCGTACAGGGTTACGGCTTAGCCGTACAATACAGACGCGAATTCGGGAAGATTACAGAAACGAAATTTTGGTACAGAAACTGAATAAAACAAGCTCAACTGATCCTCATAGCTTAGAAAATGGCTGTAACACATTTCTATACAGAGAATGAGAATGAATCCAAGCAATCAAACAACACCCATATGTGTTATCAAAACCTGTACTTATACTTGCCTCAAATCTGACAAATCCTCTGAAATCAAGCTCCAAGCAACTAAAATCAAAACAAATCAAAGCAATCACACATGCATGAGATGAAGACAAAGCAACAGAGAATGGGAGAAGCAATTGGAGAAGAAGAAGAAGAAAGAATTGGAAAGAACCCACTTACCAAATCACAAAACATAACCAGAGAGAAGAGAAGAACCCAAATCCACGAAAGGACCCAATCTACAATCGATCAAGAGAAGTGAAGAGAAGAGAGGGAGAGACAACGTGGCTTCTGAATTCTCCTTGCATGCAGTCGATCAAATGAAATGAGCAAGAGAGAGACATCTGTAAGATGACTCACTTATATATGGGTTTTGAAAGTTAAGTCAAAGTCCTGAGAGTTAAGACTAATTACAGTTCAAGTCACACGAAGGTCCATCTTCCCCAATTGACTCCAAATGGTTCTGACACAGTTACGGAATTTGTCGAGCTCAACGAAATACGCGTGCTGACACCAAGATGATGCAAAGATGAGATGAGCAAAGCAAAAGCAAAATTACGAAAAAGGGCTTAGAACTACCTATTCCAGGTCAAAGGTCACTCAACTACCTATCCAAGGCCCAAAACCAAGTCCAAAAGAATAAACAAAACAAAACACACACTAATGAGCCACTAATCCGGCTCAAAGGGGATCGGAGTGTTACATCCTCCCCCACTAGGAATCATTCCGTCCTCGGAATGACTACCTACCTGCGCAAAGAGCTGGGGGTACTGACGCGCTAGCTGCTCCTCTAGCTCCCAAGTAGCCTCATCCGGACCGTGATGCTCCCACAACACTTTAACCCATCTGATAGTCCTGGTACGGAGAATCTGCTCTCGTGTCCCAACGATGCGAAGCGGACGCTCAACGTAAGTCGCATTAGGCTGAATCTGAATGTCATCATAGCGAATCACATGGCTCGGATCTGGCACATACTTACGGAGCATCGACACATGGAACACATCGTGAACACCGGAGAACTCAACTGGAAGTGTCAACCGATAGGCTAAATCTCCAACTCGGCTCTTGACTTCGAACGGTCCTACATATCTCGGAGCTAACTTGCCCTTCTGACCAAATCGAACTGTGCCCTTCATCGGAGAAACTTTAAGGAACACCCAATCTCCAACTTGAAATGCCAAAGGTCTCCTCCGCGTATCCGCATAGCTCTTCTGCCTGGACCGAGCAATCTTCAGATTCTCTATCACTTTCTGCACCTTCTCTGTCGTCTCAGCAATGATTGTCGGACCATGGAAACTTCTAGTTCCAACTTCCTCCCAGCACACTGGAGTCCTGCACTTACGTCCGTAAAGTGCCTCATATGGTGCCATACCAATGCTCTCATGAAAGCTGTTGTTGTAAGCAAACTCACACAATGCCAAATGCATATCCCATTCTTTCTCAAAGTTCAGCACACTAGCTCTGAGCATATCCTCTAATGTCTGAATGGTACGCTCCGACTGTCCATCGGTCTGGGGGTGGTATGCCGTACTAAAACTCAGCTTCGTGCCCATAGCTTCCTGAAATGCTCTCCAGAATGAAGATACAAAACGACTGTCTCGATCTGACACAATCGATACTGGGGTGCCATGCAATCTGACTATCTCGTCAACAAACTTCCTGGCCATCTCCGTGAATGTCATCCCTTTCTTGAACGGAAGGAAATGCGCTGACTTGGTCAATCTGTCCACTACGACCCAGATCGCATTATTCTTCCTACTGGTCGGCGGAAAACCGGAAACAAAATCCATAGTAATGTGCTCCCACTTCCACTGCGGAATGTGTAATGGATGTAATGATCCTGGAGGTCGCTGATGATCAGCTTTTACCCTCTGACAGGTCAAACATCTAGCCACGAACCCTGCGATCTCCCGCTTCATATTGTTCCACCAGAATCTATCTTTCAAATTCCTGTACATCTTCGTACTACCGGGGTGCATCGCATATCGGGCATCGTGCGCATCTGTCATCAACTTATCTTTCAACTCATCCACAGCGGGAACACACAATCTGTTCCTGAAGTACAAAACTCCATCCACCAAGCTGAAATCCGGTCGATCTGCAATCCGATCTCTGAACTTCACCAGGAGGGGGTCCTCAAACTGGCGATCCTTGATCTGCTGAATCACCTCAGGCTGAAACACGACGGTAGTAGCTAATGTCACCGAGTCTCCTACCATCTGAACCTCTACAGGCTGATCATGCACAAGCATATAGAATCCTGCTAACACCTGAAGACTGTCTGTCCTCCTGCTGAGTGCATCTGCAACTACATTGCCCTTGCCTGGGTGGTACTTGATCGGAAAGTCGTAGTCTTTGATGAACTCCAACCATCTTCGCTGCCTCATATTCAAGTCATGCTGATCAAACAAGTATTGCAGACTGTGATGATCGGAATGGACCTCAAACTTCACACCGTACAGGTAATGCCGCCACAACTTCAATGCAAATACAATGGCTGCTAACTCCAAGTCATGTGTGGCATAGTTCTTCTCATGTTCTTTCAACTGTCTGGATCCATAGGCAATCACCTTCTGATTCTGCATCAGTACACAGCCTAGTCCAACTCTAGAGGCATCTGAGTAAATCATGAATCCCTCACTACCATCCGGGAGAGTCAACACTGGCGCCGTAGTGAGCTTTTCTTTCAACATCTGAAAACTACGCTCACACTTCTCTGTCCACTCATACGGGACCTTCTTCCGAGTCAACTGAGTCAGCGGGGCTGAGATCTTCGAGAAATCCTGCACAAACCTGCGGTAATATCCCGCCAAGCCCAGAAAACTCCGAATCTCCGTCACTGATCTAGGACGGGGCCAATGGACTACTGCCTCAATCTTAGCTGGATCCACCATCAATCCATCTCTAGAAATCACATGTCCCAAAAATGCAACTTGCTCTAGCCAGAAATCACATTTAGCCAACTTTGCATACAACTTGTGATCTCGAAGCAGCTGCAATGCCTTCCTCAGATGGTCTGTATGTTCCTCAGCAGTCTTCGAATAGACCAATATGTCATCTATGAAAACCACAACGAACTGGTCCAAGAAGGAAGTAAACACCCTATTCATCAACGCCATAAAAGCTGCGGGTGCGTTCGTCAAACCAAACGGCATGACAAGGAACTCGTAGTGTCCATACCGAGTCCTGAAAGCTGTCTTAGGAACATCCTCATCCTTCACCCTGAGCTGGTGATATCCTGACCTCAAGTCAATCTTCGAGAAGTAAGCTGCACCCTGAAGTTGATCGAACAACTCATCAATCCTAGGCAATGGGTATTTGTTCTTGATAGTCACTTTGTTCAACTGCCTGTAGTCAATGCACATCCGGAAACTGCCATCCTTCTTCTTGACAAACAATACAGGAGCTCCCCAAGGTGAAACACTTGGGCGTATGAACCCTTTATCCAACAAATCCTGCAATTGTTTCTTTAATTCCAACAACTCTGCAGGTGCCATACGATATGGAGCTCTACTGATGGGTGCTGTACCTGGCATCAAATCAATCGCAAACTCTATCTCTCGAGCTGGTGGTAACCCTGGCACATCCTCCGGAAAGACATCCGGGAACTCGCTGACTACTGGAATCTCGCTGAGCTGTCGCTGATCTTTCTTCTCTGAAATGAATGCAAGAAATCCTTCACATCCCCTACGAAGCATCCTGTCTGCCTTACAAGCAGATATCACACGCCTGGGGCACTTCGTCTGGCTGCCCTCAAATCGGAATCCGCTGCCCAAATCAAAGTAGATAGCCTTACTGTAGCAATTGATACACGCATGATATCTCGCAAGCCAGTCCATACCAAGGATCACATCAAAATCCAGTGTCGTGAGCAACACGAGGTCTACTGGGAGCTGATGACCAGCTATCCGCACATCACACTGAGGGTAAAACACACTGCACTCCACCCGCTTACCAACCGGAGTGGATACTAACAACAAGTAGGGAAGTGGTGTAGGTCGCTGTCGAAGCTGCACAGCAAAATGGGGTGCTACGTACGAACGCGTAGACCCTGAGTCAAATAAAGCTAAAGCTTCTGCATCGGAAATTAAAATTTTACCTTCCACTACCGTGGCCTCCTCCGCGCCCTCATGCGTAGCAGCATAGGCTCGGGCTGTCTGGCGGTTCGGCTTCTGACCTGGGCGAGCTGGCTGAGATCTGCCCTGTGATGTAGGTCCTGTCTGTCTCGTCTGTGGAGAGGACTGAAACTTCGGGCATTGGGCCCGCCTGTGGTCCGTAGAGCCACACCCGAAACAAGCCCCACTCTTCCTCCAACATCTGTCGGTGGGGTGATCCTTCCCACAGTGACTGCAAACTATCTGAGGACTGCTCGAACTGCCCTGCTTACCCTTGAACTTCTTCTGGAACTGACTTCTACCACTGAAACCTGCTGCCCTCTTAGCCTCTGTTCGCTCCTCCTCAAAGATGGCCTCTGCATCATAAGCCCTGTCAATAGCGTCATCCAATGTAGCCGGCCACATACAAGCAACCACGTGGCGTTTGTGTCTCGGATTTAGGCCGTTGACGAAGCGAGTCACCTTCTTATGCTCCGTGTTCACCATATCCTCTGCGAAGTGGGACAACTCTGTAAACTTGTGTACATAATCTGCAACTGGCATCTGTCTCTGCTGAAGGTTGAAGAATTCCACTTCCTTGGCTCGCTGAATATGGAGAGGCATGAACTTACGACGGAATTGCTGCTTGAAGGTCTCCCAAACTGTGGCACTGGGCATAGTCTGGAATGAGGTCTTAACACTCCTCCACCATGTCTTGGCTACACTCCGAAGCATAGAGGCTGTGAGAACTACCTTCTGCTTGTTACTGCACACAATCGTATCAAATAGCTCTTCAGTCTGCTCCAACCATTGCTCCGCCTGCAATGCATCCTCTATCCCATGAAACTCGGTCGCCCCTCGCTTACGGAACTTGTCGAAAAGAGCATTAGGGTCTGATTCCTTAGGCTGGAAAATCACCTGCTGATCTATACGGGGTGATGCTACTGCGGCAGCCTGACTCTGCCTATCTACCATGGATGCCATCTGTGCCTGTAATGACTGCATAGACTGCATCATCATCATCATCCGCTCCTCACTACTGATGTGTGGGGGTACCGATCCACTATCACCATTGTGGCCCTGTTGATTCTCATCCCTAGATCCTGATCCTGATGCCATCCTGCAAAAGGAAAAGAAACACAACACACAAATATAATATACCCTGAGTTAGTCAAACCCCAAATCAACATATGAGACTTCGAGTCAAATAGTTGATAGCGTTATCTCACCACGATCTTAGATGCCTACATGCTTATAACTAGCATGCTCTGATACCATACAATACATATGTCACGACCCGAGCCCAGAATTCGGGGGTTAGCGAAAAGCTAAACCGGTGACACACGTACTCCCGTGCACGTGCACCCAAACCCAGTCCAGATGCACGCACACAAGGGATCTAACACGTGCGAACTAAGCGTACGCGGAAGCTGTACATATCAAAGCAAGCAACAAAGGAAAAAATAGCGGAAGCTAAAACAAATACGAAACGGAAAAGACAAAGACAAATACAATGAGATAAAACCGAATACACACCAAAATCAATATACACAAAATATACAGAATACAAGTCCAAAGTCCAAAGTCCAAATACAAGCTCTCAAAAACCAAAATGCAAAATAAAAGCCACTGGTATGCATGCACGCACTTGGCAGAAGTGATCAGACCCACTCTGCCAGACCGGAGGGTGCCTCTACACTCGCCCCTGCAGCCTCCTCGACCGCCGGGGAGCTGGGCAAGGTATCTGTGCCTGCAACACCACAGACAACACGAATGAATACAACGATCCAGCAAATATAAGTAACAGGGGTGAAACACGCATAGTATCAAAGAGGATATAATAATGACAGAAGATTAAATACAGAGTTCCATATTAGGAAACTAAGCAAATCGTGCATAGAAGTAAAACATGATATGTGAATCAAAACATAGAATACTGAACTAGTTGGCTACTACGTTAACCATGTTCTCTCCAAAAGAGAGCAGAGCAGAGCAGAGCAGAGAACACCGCTGTCCAGGCCAAAGGTACAAGCGGGTCTCGGTTTCCTGGGTTCCGGGGTCCCAAGACAAAGCAACACTGCAGTTAAAACAGAGATACAGAGATCTATGCCAGAGGTAACCCCGTCGGGTATCCTAGGGCTGAGGCTGAGTAGAGCCAGACTAATACCAATCAAATCAAATCCATAGAAAGGGGAGATTATCCGCTTTGGACTCACCGATGACAAAGACCGGATCTTATCCTCACGTATTAACCTCTGGGCAGAGCCACCAGGGAATACCCAAAAATCAGAGATATACAAAGCCAGAGAATATACAAAGCATAGCATAGATCAAAACAGAGTACAGAGCGAAGAATAATACAGATATACAGAACGAAAGCAAAATGACTGAGGAATGCATAACATAGATTAACAGAACAAAGGGCAAAACCATAAACAATATGCAATGCATCTCAGATTAATACGGAATCAAGGTTCATTACAAGCCAAGTCTAATCTAGTTGCATCACTATCACTAACCGTGCATGTTGATGTAGTTTTAAGTTATTCGATGCACCGTTGCCATCCTAGTGTTGCAATATAATCCTCATGTGCACCGAAGTCCCTTAAACCAACACCCATGGGGAGGTGCTTAACAATGAGCAACACTCACATGAATAAGTCACAGCCTAACAGACTATTCATGCGCTCCAAAGAATCCATTTGGGCCGGTTTACTGGTATGGTTAACCTGTATTTGAGCCCTACAAGGTCACACCATTAGCCTAAGTTCAATTGATATTTAACAGGTCTTACGGTTTAGCCATGGGTGACCTACGGCTTAGCCGTGGCATCCTACGGCGTAGCCGCAATATGCACTACGGCTTAGCCGTGGTTCCCTTCAGAACACGGCTAAACTGTCAGCTTTTCCACCTCTGATCTGATACATCTCACGGCTGAGCTACGGTGGAGTCCACGGCTTAGCCGTAAACCATCACGGCTTAGCCGTAGCCTCACCGTAAGAACACTGATATCAGAAAAGTTTCGACTGATCAGAGATTAAATCCACGGCTTAGATACGGTTTGGTTCACGGCTAGCTTACGGCTCAGCCGTAGGACAAATTACGGCTTAGCCGTAGCCTAGCCGTAGAACAAACTCGAATTTGTCACTCTCTGGAATCTAAGCCGTACAGGGTTACGGCTTAGCCGTACAATACAGACGCGAATTCGGGAAGATTACAGAAACGAAATTTTGGTACAGAAACTGAATAAAACAAGCTCAACTGATCCTCATAGCTTAGAAAATGGCTGTAACACATTTCTATACAGAGAATGAGAATGAATCCAAGCAATCAAACAACACCCATATGTGTTATCAAAACCTGTACTTATACTTGCCTCAAATCTGACAAATCCTCTGAAATCAAGCTCCAAGCAACTAAAATCAAAACAAATCAAAGCAATCACACATGCATGAGATGAAGACAAAGCAACAGAGAATGGGAGAAGCAATTGGAGAAGAAGAAGAAGAAAGAATTGGAAAGAACCCACTTACCAAATCACAAAACATAACCAGAGAGAAGAGAAGAACCCAAATCCACGAAAGGACCCAATCTACAATCGATCAAGAGAAGTGAAGAGAAGAGAGGGAGAGACAACGTGGCTTCTGAATTCTCCTTGCATGCAGTCGATCAAATGAAATGAGCAAGAGAGAGACATCTGTAAGATGACTCACTTATATATGGGTTTTGAAAGTTAAGTCAAAGTCCTGAGAGTTAAGACTAATTACAGTTCAAGTCACACGAAGGTCCATCTTCCCCAATTGACTCCAAATGGTTCTGACACAGTTACGGAATTTGTCGAGCTCAACGAAATACGCGTGCTGACACCAAGATGATGCAAAGATGAGATGAGCAAAGCAAAAGCAAAATTACGAAAAAGGGCTTAGAACTACCTATTCCAGGTCAAAGGTCACTCAACTACCTATCCAAGGCCCAAAACCAAGTCCAAAAGAATAAACAAAACAAAACACACACTAATGAGCCACTAATCCGGCTCAAAGGGGATCGGAGTGTTACAGGTTTACCGAGTTGTCTCATTTCGCAGAGGACATGGTGAACACTGAGCATAAGAAGGTGACTCGCTTCGTCAACGGCCTGAATCCGAGGCACAAACGCCACGTGGTTGCTTGTATGTGGCCGGCTACATTGGATGACGCTATTGACAGAGCTTATGATGCAGAGGCCATCTTTGAGGAGGAGCGAACAGAAGCTAAAAGGGCGGCAGGTTCCAGTGGCAGAAGTCCGTTTCAGAAAAGGTTCAAGGGTAAGCAGGGCAGTTCGAGCAGTACTCCGTTGGTATGTGGTCACTGTGGGAAGGATCACCCAACAGACAGATGTTGGAGGAAGATTGGGGCTTGTTTCGGGTGTGGTTCTACGGATCACAGGCGGGCCCAATGCCCGAAGTTTCAGTCCTCTCCACAAACGAGACAGGCAGGACCTACAGCGCAGGGCAGATCTCAGCCAGCTCGCCCAGCCCAGAAGCCGAACCGCCAGACAGCCCGAGCATATGCTGCTACGCATGAGGGCGCGGAGGAGGCCACGGTAGTGGAAGGTAAAATTTTAATTTCTGATGCTGAAGCTTTAGCCTTATTTGACTCAGGGTCTACGCGTTCGTACGTAGCACCCCATTTTGCTGTGCAGCTTCGACAGCGACCCATACCACTCCCATATTTGTTGTTAGTATCCACTCCGGTTGGTAAGCGTGTGGAGTGCAGTGTTTTCTACCCTCAGTGTGATGTGCGGATAGCTGGTCATCAGCTCCCAGTAGACCTCGTGTTGCTCACGACACTGGATTTTGATGTGATCCTTGGTATGGACTGGCTTGCGAGATATCATGCGTGTATCAATTGCTACAGCAAGGCTATCTACTTTGATTTGGGCAGCGGATTCCGATTTGAGAGCAGCCAGATGAAGTGCCCAAGACGTGTAATATCTGCTTGTAAAGCAGACAGGATGCTTCGTAGGGGATGTGAGGGATTTCTTGCATTCATTTCAGAGAAGAAAGATCAGCGACAGCTCAGTGAGATTCCAGTAGTCAGCGAGTTTCCGGATGTCTTTCCGGAGGATGTGCCAGAGTTGCCACCAGTTCGGGAGGTAGAATTTGCTATTGACGTGGTACCAGGTACAGCACCTATCAGTAGAGCTCCATATCGTATGGCACCTGCAGAATTGTTGGAATTGAAGAAACAGTTGCAGGATCTGTTGGATAAAGGGTTCATACGCCCAAGTGTTTCACCTTGGGGAGCTCCTGTATTGTTTGTCAAGAAGAAGGATGGCAGTTTCCGGATGTGCATTGATTATAGGCAGTTGAACAAAGTGACTATCAAGAACAAATATCCATTGCCTAGGATCGATGAGTTGTTCGATCAGCTTCAGGGTGCAGCTTACTTCTCGAAGATTGACTTGAGGTCAGGATATCACCAGCTCAGGGTGAAGGATGAGGATGTTCCGAAGACAGCTTTCAGGACTCGGTATGGACACTACGAGTTCCTTGTCATGCCATTTGGTTTGACGAACGCACCCGCAGCTTTCATGGCATTGATGAATAGGGTGTTTACTTCCTTTTTGGACCAGTTCGTTGTGGTTTTCATAGATGACATATTGGTCTATTCGAAGACAGCTGAGGAACATACAGATCATCTACAGAAAGCATTGCAGCTGCTTAAGGATCACAAGTTGTATGCAAAGTTGTCCAAGTGTGAGTTTTGGCTCGAGCAAGTTACATTTCTGGGTCATAAGATTTCTAGAGATGGATTGATGGTGGATCCGGCTAAGATTGAGGCAGTAGTCCATTGGCCCCGTCCTAGATCAGTGACAGAGATTCGGAGTTTTCTGGGTTTGGCGGGATAGTACCGCAGGTTTGTGCAGGACTTCTCGAAGATCTCAGCCCCGCTGACTCAGTTGACTCGGAAGAAGGTTCCGTATGAGTGGACAGAAAGGTGTGAGCGCAGTTTCCAGATGTTGAAAGAAAAGCTCACTACGGCGCCAGTGTTGACTCTCCCGGATGGTAGTGAGGGATTCGTGATTTATTCCGATGCTTCTCGAGTTGGATTAGGCTGTGTACTGATGCAGAATCAGAAGGTGATTGCCTATGGATCCAGACAGCTGAAAGAGCATGAGAAGAACTATGCCACACATGACTTGGAGCTAGCAGCCATTGTATTTGCACTGAAGTTGTGGCGGCATTACTTGTACGGTGTGAAGTTCGAGGTCCATTCCGATCATCACAGTCTGCAGTACTTGTTTGACCGGCATGACTTGAATATGAGGCAGCGAAGGTGGTTGGAGTTCATCAAGGACTACGACTTTCCTATCAAGTACCACCCAGGCAAGGGAAATGTAGTTGCAGATGCACTTAGCAGGAGGACAGACAGTCTTCAGGTGTTGGCAGGATTCTATATGCTTGTGCATGATCAGCCTGTAGAGGTTCGGATGGTAGGCGAATTGGTGACATTAGCTACTACCGTCGTATTTCAGCCTGAGGTGATTCAGCAGATCAAGGATCGCCAGTTTGAGGACCCCCTCCTGGTGAAGTTCAGAGATCGGATTTCAGATCGACCGGATTTCAGCTTGATGGATGGAGTTTTGTACTTCCGGAATAGATTGTGTGTTCCCGCTGTGGATGAGCTGAAAGATAAGTTGATGAGCGAAATCAATGCTGGAACTTGTATTGAGTATGGCCTGTGAGCCAAGATGGGTGTAGCTAAGGTTGAGAAGGTTCGAGCTCTATTAGCTCATTTAAGTATGCATTGCTTGATTATCAGCTATTTGTTTAATTCCGAATTTTATGATTGAATATGTTCTTAAGATCGCAAATCCCTTATATATGATATGACGATAAGTACGAATGATTATGTACGAACATGTGATGATCGCTATGATCAATGATAAGTATGTATTTTATGAATTTGGATAGTCTTAATTTGTTGAGTTGGCACCACTTAGTTTGTACCCTTGTTAAGTTCAACATGACCAATTTGGGTATTCTTTATATTCCTACTGTAGTAGTTTATAGAGAAGTTAGTTGGCGCTCCTCGAGAAGCTAGACTGATCACCTAGCGTAATTCCCATATGTACGTTATACGCTCTCTCTAAATGATACGCTCTCTTTGGGGAGAATATAACCTTGTAGATTCCAACTAATATGTTTCGATAATCTATTTATGATTCGTTACTTATGCTTACTCATGCACAACATGCCTAGTTTACGATTATTACTTTTTTTTAATTAATATGTATCTAATTCAATTGATACAACATGATATTTTTATATGCACCTATATTTGCATAACCGTCGTGTTAACAGTATTACCATTGGTGTTACAAACAGGTTTAAATAGTGATTCCACCTCAGACGCACCGTAGAGGAGTTTCCAAAGACTTCCCAGGGTATAGTACAGTAGTATAAATTTGAAAACATTCTCCAGTTGTCTATCTTACAGAGCATTATGGGTTTATTTTGGAACATGTTAGAATATGTCATTGGTGTTGTTATGTTTATGCATCATGCCATTATATCATATTGTGATTATGTTATTTGATTTGATGGACACGTAGGTCTATTATTCGGATTGTATTTCGATCCTATATGTTTGGTTACACCATGTATTCTTACTTTGGATTATTCATATAGACATTTGCACTTTGGTCATGTAGAATTGTGCATGGGATTATGTTTTATATAAAAGACTCTTTTAGGTTCTATATCTTTGGTGCACCATTTTCAGTTTAATAGACTCAGTTTATACTTAATACCATATCTCAAAATTTGAAATGTACAGGATGTTATTAAGTACCAGTAAAAATACATAGAGTTTCGCAAATGTTTTAAATGGACACGTGTTACATGTCAGTCCTCACATGTGAATTCTGTGATTTTTCCCTTGTGGTAGTTCGTACGTGTCTTAGTACCGCACGGATTGTCACGGGATTACGTATGTTGTGCCTCGGGAATCACCTTAATCATGGAATCTTGGGCTCGGGGCGTGACACCCAACTTGATTCGGACTCATCTTGGCCCAATTGAGGCCATTTGATCTAAACTGTAAATATCCCAAAAACTTAGGCTTGCATGTAAACAGTTAGAAATGTTTCATTTAAAAGAGTGAACTCAACGTTCCTTCTCATTTTTCCATCTCTACGTTGAAACCACTTCTCTTCTCTACTCTTCTTCTTTTTCTCCCTCTACTTGTGAAGCTACAAATAAGGATTGAAGCCTTGCATGCAATTGTGAGAGCCTCTATTCCTCTTCTTCATCTTTCCTTAAGTATTTTCTCTTTGAAAAGCAACCTTTCCTCTAAGTTACAGCTCCTTAAAGGTGAAGAATCTACTTTCATTTCACATTTTTTGGTTTGTTAGAGTCAAAAAGACAATTACATTACATGCATGCATTCTATATGACATTCACCATTTGTATGTCTTTTATGTAGAGAACTCACTTCCCATTAAGGATTTTCCCTTATCACAAACCAAGGAGGAGTTAAGTAGGGTCAAGCACTGTGTAAGGCAAGTATTGAAGTATATATGGTACTGCATGTATGTTTATTTGTTGACTCTTGAATTAATTATTCCAAATCTTAAGCTACAGCTCTTTCCTCTTTGATTTAAGCATGTATATGTGTTAATTGAATGAATTAGAGAGTGAGTAGGTAATGTCGGTGTTGTGTGAGCCTTGAACAACCCTTAGTGACACTTTGAAAGTCATAGGAAGCTTCCTTAACCTTCACAACTCAAAGTTCTGCATTGAACTCAAGTTTCAAAATTAGCTTAAGAGTTTATGAAGTTTATGGTGAAGCTACAGCTAAGCCGTAAATGTGTACGGCTTAAAGTCCCAAGAGCACGAAAACCTATTCTTGTACTACAGCTAACCCACAGCTGTACCGTGGAATGAATTACGGCTAAGCCGTACCCATCACGTGACCAAGCCATAGGCCATTTTACAGCGAACTTTCCCGAGAGCCTGAAATTCCAACTTCCTTCTATGGCTTACCTACGGCTACACCGTGGAATGCACTACAGCTAAGCCATACCTAGTCGTAACCCTAGCCGTAGGCTTAGTACGGCTAAGCCATAGGCCAACATATGGTTGAACCGTAAATGCATATGAAATTAGGGAGAAAACCTAAGTCACTCAGCTAAGCCGTAACATATGCACCGCTAAGCCATAAAAACACTGCGAATTGAGGATATTTGGGTTTCTAATGACCTTGTAAGGCTCTAGATTTGGCGTCTTTTTCCTAACTAAATTAGCATAATGGTAATTAAATGATAAGGGGTCGAGTGTTGAGCTGTCACTTATTCCCTTTAATTTTCTGGATGAATTCTCGATGTCACGTCAAGGGTGTTGGCATAAGAAGAGGTGTTTTTTATGTACACAATGTAATACCAAGATATGGTAACACAATGACACCGGACGTTTTGTAAGTACATCGTGTTGAATGACCTCGGGATTGGGAATTATCTAGCTTAAGGTTGGTTAGTAAACGTTCTTGGCACCTATGTAAATCTGAATGCATTCATATTGTTAAGAAACCTTGCCCTCAACATGACTTAGTCATGTGCCCACTCTCCTGGCAAACCTTGAGATAAAACAGACTTGAGCTTCTACTGAGTGCGTGTCTGTCCAGCCTGAGCTTCTATTGAGTGCGTGCCTGTTAGTCAAATGAGTGTAGTTAAGGTAAGGAGGGTTCAATCTCTCTTAGCTCAGGTATACATTGTTCAGTTACCCTGTTAATTCTGATTTTTATGATTGAATATGATTTCAAGACCTATACTCCCTTATGTAAGATATAATAAGTATGACTGAAATATGTGAATCCGAGTCGGTCTTGATACATTGAGTAGGCACCACTTAGCTTGTGCTATTTAGGTATCTTTATGTCGCTACTGCAGTAGTCTACGGAGGAGTTATCAGTGCTCCTGGGGAAGCTAGTCTGATCCGCTAGTGACCCATATGTATGTAAGCTCCCTCTAAATGATATGCTCTCTCTTGGGAGAATATAGCCTTGTGGTTGCCAATTAGTCTGTATAACATCCTGTTTATGATTCATTACACATATTACTCATGCACAACAAGCCTAGTATACGATTATTGCATTCTTTGACTAATGTTTATTTCTTAATTCATTTGATACATTATAATAGTTCCACATATCTCTATATTTGCTTAACCGTCGTGTAAACAGTGCTACCCTTAGTGTTACAGGTATAGAACCAAGCCCCAACTCGATTATTGACGCGTCCCCGAAGGGTGCCCCAATGGTACCTGGGGGTATAGAAGAATGGAAGGATGACGATGTTTTTTATCAGTCGTCCTATGAAGAGCGTCCAGTGGTTTAGTTGGGTGAATCAGTTGTGGCTATGGTCTTTTGCATGGAGATGTTTAAAATGGACCTTGTGTACATGTTATATTTTAGGTTTTGTGGATATATATGTGATGAGAATGTTTAATTAAAAGACTTAAGTTACGTATGATGGTATGATATGCTCTTCTATGTTTTGCTTATGATCATTTCCGATGTATTTTGTAACACTCCGATCCAAGCTACACGTGATTAGTGTGTAATTAATGATGATTACGAACTAATTAATGAGTTTTCTTTTAATTCGATCCTAGTGGATCAAGTTCAGATCATGGATAGGTAGTTGGGTGGGGTTTTCCCTTACCTAAGTAGACTAAAGCCCTTTTTCATAATTTCTGCATACTTGTGTTCACGGCATTCATACATCATAAGACGATTAAGTCGTAAGATGCCTACGGCTAAGCCGTAAGTTACCCATGGCTAAACCATGAGACCACTAAAATTGAGAATTGATAGGTACTAATGTGAGACCTTGTAAGGCCTTAGTTTTGGATCCGTGTAGACCATTAACTAGCCCAAAGGAAGAATTGAAAGATCATGATAAGTCTTGAAGGCTGAGACTTATTCATGTGACGTTATCCATCTGTTAAGCACCTCCCCATAAGTGTTGGTTTAAGGGACTTCGATACACCTTTTCTACACAATGTAACACCAAAGAAAAACAATTGTGTATCGAATAACTTAAAACTACATCATCATGCACAGTTAAAAACAATGGACAACTAAGTTAGGGTTGGCTAGTAAAACTGCATTGATCCTATGAAATTGAATTGCACGGCATGTTGAACATTTCTTGCCCTCTATTCATTATGATTGCTTTGACTTGCAATTGTATTGGTTTGTGTATTTGTCTTGACAAATACTGGTATCAACCTGAATGTGTTATGACATGATACACGCACTATTATGACATGATACACGTACTGCCCTGCTTGCTTCTACTGCTTGCTTGAATATGACTTGACTTGACGTGTATTGTATATTGTTTGACATGATTGATATGGTCTGGCACTACTCTATCTCAGCATCAGGATATCCGACGGGGTTGACTTTGGTGTAGCCTGTTTGTTGCCATTGCAATGTGCTCCTATCCTGGGATTCCGAACCCCGAGAACTAGAGACCCATTCATACCTTGGCCCGGTCGATAGTGTTCTCATCCTACTTGCTCTCGATAAGGAGAATATGGCATATGTAGTAGCCACCTAGCAAGTATATCTGCTTTATGATCCCTTATAGCATGTTTATTCAAATGCACGACGTGCCTAGACACGAACTTGAAACTCTATCAATCATATGTCGTGTATTTCTTTTGAGGCAACGCATTCTGGGCAAGATCGGGTAATAGCCACCCGTAAGTCCAAAAGCAAAGTCCAATAGTAATTTGATATGTTGCGTACACTATCTTGACTTCTGTCGGTTCATGTCTTAATTCTTTTAGATACAACGCGTGTTACCTTACTGTTGCTTATACTTTGCTGAATCGTTGTATTCACAAGTTGTTGAATAGTATTACAGGCTCAGGTTCCAGTCCCGATCTGACGCAGACCCAGGTATTGTTAAAGGAGACCACAGAGGTTCATTCAGATGTTATCGGGTGGACAACAGTATGTTTATTGCCTGTTCCTCTTGGTGAGAGCAGCCCACTTGTAGTATATTGGGATTTTTGGGTTCTTTTCGCATTTGCATGATCGCATACATGTGTACTGCATTGTAGATTTTCGATCCTGATATGTCTGCATTTTCCGTATTCCCTCTCTTGTATGTTACTCTTGATCTCCTTGCATGCATGAGTACATCATCTTGGGTATGCGGGCAATGTGTGTAATTAAGCTACTAATCTTGTTCCTGAATATGATTAATGTTTAGACTGTTCACGGTTGTCTTTGGGCTTATTGAACTATTCAGTGATAAAAAAAAAGGAAATTAAGTGATATTGACAAGCTTCCTTGCATTGAATGTTGAAACAGGTGATCTGCTCAATACTCCACACGTGTAAGCATGTGACTATCCCTTGTGTAATTCCATTCAGACTTCGGTCCGGGTGTGAATTGCATGGGAGTACGTGTGTCACTGGTTAGGTTTTAACTAACCCCCTAATTCTGGGCTCGGGTTGTGACATTTCACAGGTGCTCACTTTGTGTTGACTTTTAATCTGCGTGTTGTTAGTCATACCTCACACGTTCCTATGGAATCTCCCTTATAAGAATTGGTGCATACCTTCTCATGGCACGGATTACTATGGGATTACATATTCACACCCTGGGGGCCCACTCTAATCCCCAATTCCCAGGATCGGAGCATGACAGATAATGTCCCTACAAGATCCCTCGTAACGTCCTGCTATATAGACCAAGTCCTTTTGCAGACCATAATAGCCAAATTTAGCCGCCGTATAGAACAAGTCCTTTTACAGACCCTATACAGCTACCCTCTATTATATGGAATAAGTCTTTTTGCGGATCCCATATAACCAAAACCCAAGCAAACTTCAAAATCAAAACTTTTGTCTAAAAGGATCAAGTCATGGACACTAGAGAAAGCCTTGCACATGGGCACAGGATAAAGTCCAACTATATGACTCGTTTTCTTTGTTGATTTGTAAATCCAAAAGATTGCAATTCACACCCCATACAAGTCTAAGCAAACAAAAACAAAACAAACCGTCCAAACCATACACACATCTAAAACATCTATACAAAATTAAACCAAATATTCCATGCCAACGACAAAGTGGAGCAAAATGAAATTTTCATTGATATTCATTTGGAGTTTAAAACAAAAATGAAGCCAGTATATACATGGCCCCCAAGGTTAATTAAAATAAAAAGAGTTAGATAAGAGTTGCAGTAGAGAGTTATAGTCAAGGAATTTCTCCAATTGCTTCCTCGCATTCAACACACCTTCTATAAAGGCGCACCCTTTATAGCTTGCATAAGCAGGTACTTCAGTAATGATGTCAATCTCATTCAGTTTGTATTCAGTTCACTCTCCAGAGACTAAACAAAATCATCCAAAGCCGTGCGGTTTGCCTTTGCACGAGAGAGAAGCTTATCCCTATGGTGACTCCCCTCTAAAATGAACTTCTTCAAGTCCTCAATATTATTTTCCAAGGAAGACAATTGTTGTTACAACACGGTGATCTGTTGTTGTATATTTTCACGATTGGTCATCTACACAGCTATCTCCTGTGTTGTTTTTACCTGTATTTCATTTAGCACCCGTATCTCTTATTCGGCGCTCTCAATCTCTGTGGTCAGCTGAACTTTATGCCTCAACACTTCATCCTAAAAAGCTTTGGCATGTTCAACACTTCTATCCCAAATATCCTTTTCTTCAAGCTTACTAAAAAAGAGGACAAAAGCATCACAGAGGCCACTCAAATTAGTTTCAGCACCAAAAGAAATCAACATATCGGCTAATGCTTTAGTTCCCTAGATCTTCTTGGAAGTAAGATCTCCTTGGAAGAGTGTGGCCAAAATGCTATAAATGGCCATCTTCATGGCAAACTTTATGGCAGATTGGGGCTTTGGAGCATCGCCAAACAAACTGGATGCCTTAAGGACGGAAAGATTTGACTCTCGCTCTTGCAAATTTGACTGAGTCTGAGAGCCAGAGCAGTCATCTCCTTGTTTCTCAATATTTACACCCTCACCCCCATGAGCAGCCAATTTTCTTCGTGGACAGAAGGTGAATCATGCAATCCTTATGAAAATAAAGTGGCGAAAGGATCCCTATTTGTATGTAGTGTTACTGTAACATTCAATAATGCCTTCTGGGATCCTCCACCTTCAACAGCAAAAGCTTCATCTAATATCTTCATAGGAGATGACTAATCAGCCCTGAAATGAACTCTTGGACATATATAGCTTTGGGAGGTGTGAAGCTGCCAGTAACTAAAGGCAAGCCACTAGCAACTAGCATTGTAGGAGTATCATCTTGCATGGGATCTGCAGCTTTTTCTTCTAGAACCAACTTCCTCTGAACAGGAGGACTAATGTTGACTATGATCAACTTTGTTACGATAGCCTCCTCAGCTGGGATCATCTCAATGTCAGCCTCCTTTTCTATTACACCAAAGGGTTCAACACTTAGTTCAATCTAGACATCTAAAGCTTCACCGGCCCTTGGTACATCATCAGTTCTTGGCATATCAGTAACTGCAAAGAATTCACTCCTACGAGATCCTGAATCCAAATCCAAATTCACCAAGGGAACCACACATAGTATGAATGCAGGCTTAATGCTGATAGGCAGTATAATGAGTGCCGATGATAACTCTAGATCATTGTTGACACTTTTGGTTGACGAATCTAGGGAGAAACCTTCCACGAACCATTGCAAATCACTTTTTACGGTGTTGTTCATTGACACCTCAAAATATCCACTATAGATGGAAATACCGTCTAAATCAATCAAAGCTTCAAGACTCTCTCTCCCTGATGGCTCCTTAATTGGTGATCCAAAAGGCTTTCTCACTGAAGTGGGAGGTACAATGAAAGCGCTCTCCTCCACTCGGGTACCTTAAAAAGGAATGAATGAGGTCAAATCATAATGTTTGAATAAAATTTCAATTCCCAAACAATCAAGTCAAAAGTTACCTTTAGGAGTTGGATCTGTCGAAATTCCATTAGTAGTACTAGGGATTTCTCCCCTTTCCATTTAGACTTCTGCCATTGGTCCCTCAGAAATCTCAGGAGGAATCTTTTGTTGCTCAGTCTGAGGGGTAGCATATCTTGGCTCCATGGGCACATCGTTGCAGGTTGCTTTATCAACAGTAGCAGCATCACCCACATCATTGCTAGATTTCCCCACAGCAATGGACTCTACTGGCATATCCGCCACAGCTTTTCTCCCAGAATCAGGCGTTAATACCTGGTCGAACATATCTTTCTCAAAATCAAACTCGATATTGATGTCACCATCAGTTCATTCCTTAGTGGTAGAAGTGCCAAAACTGCTATCTTTTTCATCTCCTTCGTCTTAGGGATAGTCTTTAACAATCTCAGCCACCCTTCTCGCGACCCCACCAGAAGTTAAAGTTTAAGCTGATAAGGTTGCAAGGAAAAGTGTAAACATCAAAACAAGAGTAAAAGAGAATCAAAATAATAGTATAGAGAAGTGTTACCAGCTTTTAGCCTTGGGGAATGACGAGTTCCAGGGCTTTCAACCTTTCTCTTCCTTTAAGAAGCTCCTTTGCTGGCAAGGGATCTAGTTACATGTTTTGAGTGTATAGCTTTAAGTTTCTTGTATAGAACCAAACCCACTAGAAGTTTTGTTAGCATTGTAACCGATGGCCTCAACCCGGCAGTGGCTTCAGTCGACTATACTACCTCTGCTGGACTTGGAACTATCTATGTCTCTGTTGGTAATGAAGTAGCAGTAGTAGTCTTTGGCAAATTTCAACGAGCAAGGTCTGCCTCAATGGCTGCACTCATAATGGCCTGCTCTTCTTCAAATTTCCTTATATGGCTGCACTCATAATGGCCTGCTCTTCTTCAAATTTCCTTATCTGCTCTCCAACCGATACTTTGGTTCTAACAAAGTGAGAAGCAGATCCAAAATCCAGCGTAGCTTTACCAACCCGCCCAATCTCAGCGAGACTCTCACTCTCCTACAAGTTTTCATCCACAGCCCACTACATCCTTACTACAATCACAATAGGAGGAAGCAAGAATCTCTCATCTTCCTCACCTCTTAAGGAACTGCAACATTAGATCCGGCTACCAAGCCAATTCGCCACTTATCTCCATCATACAGCCAATTCTCAAAGTTAACTGGGATGAAACGATCTTTCTCCGCCTTCTCTCCCTTTTTGGAAGTAGCCAAAGGGTGACATTTGACGCGGGGGTTGCTCGTATATGTTTCTACAATGGCAGTGGTACTTTTGGCATACCATTGTGCGAAACCACTAATGTATCCAAGATTTAGGAGGCGAGGGTAGCCAAAACAAGCCACAGTGCCAAGCGCTTGATAGAATTCCCAAGCATTTTGAACATCTTGCAAAGAACCAGTAGTGCCCCGAATCCGACCGGGTGCTCCCACAACGACTTGATGAAAGTCGAATTGTCTACAAAGCCTGGCAGGTATATAAAGTTGGATGTTGATATATGAATTCTTCATATACCAAATCTGCAGGTCTCAAGCTCAATAACCAACTCTTCTCTTCATCTAACAATCCAACATCTCAACCACCCTTTCTGATTTTGTTAATCGGTGGTTCTACGACATTTCTCATGCAAGTTGGAACTTCAATATTGGACACAGTGTCGTGAGAAACAACATCATCATCATCAAAGTCTTATCCCAACCATGTTGGGGTCGGCTACATGAATTATATTTCTCCATTCCGTTCTATTTTGAGCTAAATCTTTCGATAAGTGCAACTTCTTCAAATCTGAATTAATGACTTCCATCCATGTTTTCTTCGGCCTACCCCTACCTCTTGATGGACCCTCCACCTGTATATCCAAACTTTTTCTCACCGGTGCCATTAGTGGCCTACGCTCAACATGCCCAAACCATCTTAAACGAGTTTCTCTAATCTTATCTCCTATTGGTGCTACCCCTAAATGTTCTCGAAAGCGCTCATTTCTAATTTTATCTTTCCTAGTTTTACCACACATCCACCTAAGCATTCTCATTTCCGCTACATCCATCTTATGAATATGTGTCTTCTTAATTGGCCAACATTCTGCTCCATATGTCATAGCTGGTCTAACCACTGTCCTGTAAAATTCTCCCTTCAATTTTGTTGGCATTTGTCTATCACAAAGTACTCCCGAAGCTAGTCTCCACTTCAGCCATCTAGCTCTTATCCTATGCTCCACATCTTCGTCAATCTCCCCATCCTTACTAATCATCGAGCCTAGGTACCGAAAAGAATCTTTACGTGGTATCTCATGGGTTTCAATTTTGACAGTGGTTTCAACACTTTGTATATGTCCACTGAAATTGCAATCCATATATTTTGTTTTTGTACGACTTATTTTAAAGCCTCTAGATTCTAATGCCCTCCGCCATCTCTCAAGCTTTGCATTTACACCCTCTCTTGATTTATCCACCAATACTATATCATCTGCGAACAACAAACACCATGGTACTTCTTCCTGAATATGCACAGTTAACTCATCCATAATTAATGCAAAGAGATAAGGGCTTAAGGATGATCCCTGATGTAAGCCTATAGCCACGGGAAATCCGCCCGTTTCTCCACATGTGGTTTTCACATTTGTTATTGCACCTTCGTACATATCCTTTAAAATTTCAATGTAACCTCTTGGGACATTCCTTTTCTTTAAGACCCACCAAATTAAATTCCTCGGTAGCCTATCATAGGCTTTTTCCAAATCGATAAAGACCATATGTAGATTTTTCCTCTTTGCTCGGTATTTTTCCATTAATTGCCTAAGTGAAAAGATAACTTCCATAGTTGATCTCCCTGGCATAAAACCAAATTGATTTTCCGAAATCTTAGTCTTTTTTCTCAGTCTTTGCTCTATTATTCTCTCCCATAACTTCATAGTGTGACTCATAAGTTTAATCCCTCGATAGTTGGTATAATTTTGTATATCTCCTTTATTCTTATATATAGGTACTACAATGCTTTTTCTCCATTCATCCGGCATTTTCTTTGTCACAAGTATCTTATTGAATAGTCTACATAACCAACTTACTCCAACCTCTCCTAAGCATTTCCATACCTCTATCGGAATACCATCTGAGCCTGTTACCTTTCCTGTCTTCATTCGCTTTAATGCTTCCTTCACTTCCACCCCTCTAATTCTACGGAGAAAGGTATACTCTTGTAATGAAGTATCCTCCTCCACTCTTGTATCACCCAAATATTCTTCATTTAAAAGTTTACTAAAATATTCTTTCCACCTTTCTATAATATCGTTGTCCTTCACCAAAATATTTTCCTCATTGTCCTTGATACATTTGACATGATCTAAGTCCCTACTTTTCTTTTCTCTTATTTTTGCAAGCTTAAAAATATCATTTTCTCCTTCTCTTGTTCCCAACCTATTATAAAGGTCATCGTATGCTTTGAACTTTGCGCTACTTACTACTTTCTTAGCTTCTTTCTTTGCCTTCTTATACAACTCAAAATTTTCTATACTCTTAGTCCCCTGCCAAACTTTGTAGCAATGTTTTTTTGTCGAATAACTTCCTGAACCTCCATACTCCACCACCATGTTTCTTTATTAATATGTCTCTTCCCTTTTGATTCTCCAAGTACCTCCTTTGCAACATTCCTAATGCAATTAGCCATTTGATTCCACATTACTGTAGTTTCTCCTTCAATACTCCATTCTCCTTTCTCAATCATTTTGTCCTTAAATATATTTGCTCTTTCCCCCTTCAAATCTCTCCATCTTGTTTTAGGGTCCATTTTGTTTACTACTGCTCTCTTTTTACTTCTAATGCAAATATCTAAAACTCCAAGCCTATGTTGCGTAGTCAAACTCTCTCCTGGGATAATCTTACAATCTTTACAAGCCAATCGGTCCTGTTTTCTAACTAGAAAAAAGTCTATCTGACTCCTATTACTCCCACTTTTATATGTAATTAAATGTTCATCTCTTTTTTTAAAGTAAGTATTTGCTACTATAAGATTAAATGCCACTGCAAAGTCCAATATAGTGTTTCCGAATTCATTTTTTTCTCCAAATCCATGCCCTCCATGCACTCTCTCATATCCTCTATTATCTCTTCCTATATGCCCATTTAAATCCCCTCTAAGGAAAATTTTATCACTATTTGGGATTTCTCGCATTAAATCATCCATCTCCTCCCAAAATTGTCGTTTCACACTTTCTTCTAGTCCTACTTGGGGAGCATATGCACTAATGAGATGAATTATGTCTTCCTCTAGTACTAGTTTAATTGCTATAATTCTATCACCAAACCTCTTTACCCCCACAATTTTCTCTTTTAAATCCTTATCTATAATTATACCCACTCCATTTCTTGTATTACTCTTTCCTGCATAGAAAAGCTTATACCCATCCATAAGCTCCTTAGCTTTATTCCCTTTCCACCTTGTCTCTTGTATACAAGCCACACTAATTCTTCTTCTTTTCATTACCTCAACCAACTCCATGCTCTTGCCTGTCAAGGTTCCTATATTCCAAGTAGCAAGTCTAATTTTCTTATTCCTCATCTTCTTCTCATGGACTAACTTCTTTAACCGCATTAGCCCAAAGTCATGCGGTAACCCTTGCACACTTTTCACTGCAGCCGGGCGATGCTGCAATGCGTCGCTTAAAGCGGGGAACGCCCTAGCCTTATCGTGAAATATCATTTGTTCAGAATTCATGTTTGGGTTGTGACAAAGTTTTACGCTGGCTGTCACCTACCTAACGCAACCCTCCTCCTTTACCCGGGCTTGGGACCGGCAGCAAAACTGGCGGAGTTTCGTGAGAAACAACATAATTGTTAAAATTACACAAATGTTGGATAAGTCAATCATGGAATAGCTGTTGATCAGATAGTTGTCACCTACTTCACCCTCCATGGAGATACTTCCTGGTGCACCGCTATTTGAATGCAGCCCATTGCAATGGTATGTGAACCAGGTGTACAACAAATACTCAGCATAATACGGGTTGAAAGGCTTCCTTTCTCTGACAATAAAACTTGACAGCTTTAGCTCGGTTAGCATATATGCTATGAAAACATGGCCCAAAGCAAAACTATGTCCGAAGGCCATTTTGAGTGCTAGATATATGCAGCCAGGACTGAGGTCACCCCCGAAACTTAGAAAAAGAATATTGGACAACCATACAGTCAAAAATGTGGTAAGCCAGCACTTCCTCTTCAAGTCTGGATACTTGGCAAAAATATATGGCGGGAAGTTCGAATCCTCATGATAAATGATTGTTGGCTCCTTCTTAGGGTCCTTACTAGAGATAATTTCTTTCCACTAAAAATATCCACCCTTATTTACGAAGAAAGGGCTAGTGATGCTCTTCACCTGACTCATCCATCAGGCAACTTTACCTCCACTACGACTGGTCATTTGGATCAAATCTTCAAAGGCAAAAAGGAGACAATATGCAGCTTGAAATTCGTCATTCATGGTAGCCAATTCTTCATTGGGCAAAATGATCTCATTATAAATTTCACTGCTAAAACAAAATTTTTTGTTACTTTCCGTAAAGAAAACCCCAGCTCCATGTTTGGAGTAATGAAGGTACCAGTCGCTGGGCAAAACAATTCTAGAATAGCCCTGCATATGTTCTTGTTCTCGTAAAGGACTTTCTGTGTGGTGGTATTTATAGCATAGAAGATTCCAATTGCTTTCAAATCCTCTGCATAATAATGCTTGATCAGAGTCACTCAGCCTTGCTAGTCTCCAACACAGTCAAACCTACCACGAGACTAGTGTCTTTCGCCGAGCCAGGCACTCCCATCTCCAATGTGGATACGGAGCCCAACTGTCCTTAATTTTGATCACTATACCCACTTAAAGATTTAGAGTGTACGGTTCTATTGGCCCTATTTCAAACCTTAGGAACTCCATGAAGTAATATGGAGGTTGGCACATAAACTTACCAGTTCTAAAATGGATATGATGCTTTATCCACGAAAATAAATCATTCCTTGCTAGCATAGTTGGAGCCATCGACATTATCGTTGGATATAGCCTAACAAACCGAACAGTGGTCAATTCATAAGAAACTCCCGCTGAGTCTACATAACGATACTATACACTGTCAGCAAGATGCTTCAAGTTCTCCTTCGTAGCATCTCCAAATATATAACGTGGCTTGTTAAAGCTCATTTATCATTATTCTCCCAATCGATGTTATTCGCCAAACACCAGTATGTATACCAATTCCTCCTGGATAGGGCTTTAGTTCTTTAACTTTGCAAGGTAGTAGCAAATACTTCATTTGGATCTTTCGCATCGGAGTCACTTGCAGTCTTACCCTTTGCACGGCTCTTTGATGCTCCAGCAGTTAAAGTCGCAGGTGCTTTGCCTTTTTTGTCTGTAAAACAAACAAATAAGAAGAAAATATCAGTAACAGCAAAACTGACAAAGGCATGGAATCCTACCGAAATTTCAACAGCATCTCCCCTTAGCAAAAAGCCAAAAGGACAAAATATACTCAGTTCTGAGACTAAGAATTGGCATCAAGGCACACTCAAGTCCCAAAACTGAGGCTCCCGGTCCAAACAAATGATCAAACACCTTAAGACCTTTCAGGGGGCAATTTTTGATGCTCTATATACACTGAAAATAGTGCAATTTTTATCTCCTACAAGAATGACTAATGGTCCCATCATAGCAAATCATCGTTTGGGACTTTATTTGTAGAAATTTGTTAGAGATGCCATCTTGGGAATGTGGAAATCCGTTAGTCGGCTTCAAATTTGAATGTGGAGAGTAAAACAATATCCAATAATTGCAGATAAGTCTAATGAAACAAAAAAAAGTGACCGAAAGTAGTTGCCAATAGATCGATAGCACTTACTTTTGTTTTCAATACTTTAAAATTGATATTGCTCTTTGTTGACTCTGTTGAAAACATGCCATATAGTTTTAAATGCTGTCTTTTCATACATATTTGAGCTTGTTTATGTTTTGTGCTGTATATAGCTGCTATCATGCTTTGTTTGTATTGTGCATGCATTTCTTGCATTGGACATTATAATTTTCATGCTCGAACACGAATCCAATTGCCCCCTAAAAGGTCTTAAGGTGCTTGATCATTTGTTTGGACCAGGAGCCTCAGTTTTGGGACTTGAGTGTGCCTCAGTTTTCACTATGTTGATGATAGTTGATGTTCTTTATTTTGAAATTGACTTTGCAAAGTAATATTTCCTTCAAAATAAAGAACATCAACTATCATCAATGATCGGAAGGTGATATTGTATCTGTTAGCTTCCCACAATGATGATCGACATCACTTATTGACTTGGGTAGTACACGTCAGGTTAACATCGAAAGAGGCAGTGAAGGTTGAATTAGCCTGGGAAGTTGTAGTTGAGAAAGACAATGTAAAACAGCTCGTTCAAGGCTACATCTAACCGCTCAACCAGAGGTTCATCTTGTTTTCATCGTTTTCTCTGACCAGCCACTCATATCCAGGTAATCTATACTTCTCATGTGTATTGAGATTTAAGGGGAGTAACCTTCTCATAAAAAACAAAAAGAAGTGTGTTGTAGGCATACTCAGTTTTGATGACCATAAATGAACTTCCACAGAAGTCATAGCGGTCAAGTCCATGTTTACAACATGTTATTCACCGGAAAAACTACTACAAACCATCCCCTGTAATTCCCATAACGGCTATGATGGTTCAACTTATGTATGCCAAAGATCAAGTGGATGTCATTTCTCAACCCTCTACACTTCCTATAGTTTGCAAAAGCCAGGTGTGTGCTCAGATTGTGTCAATGTTCAAGCAGAACAAATGTGTGTGCTCTCACTAAGTCCAGTAGTGAGGTAGTAAAGCCTAGCATTCTACCACGGCTCTAAATTCCCCAGACAGAGTTTGTTCATTTCAAGTTTGTTGAGGGGCGGGTTCTCTCTACAAATCTCTCGAAGTTCAAGGCGTCATATGCTTACTTCAAATGGGTTTTATGTAGTTCAGTTCATCAGTTTAACCTTGCATTGCAAAGAACACACAAAGCCAAAGCAAGTGTCCACACCAAATTCAACCACTTGGTTGTGACCGTGGCCATACTCAAACAATACAATAGGAGGGTTAAAACCTCATATAACACAGACTTGTTTGATGACATGAGATTAGGATGAGCTATTTTGCATGACAGATGATTGAAGGAATTGAGCGCCCTAAAGAAAACAAATGGAGAGAACAAACAGTCACAAATCAGCTGTGACCATGAGAAGTGCCTAGACTACACTACCAGTGACCATGAAATCTCTCCAGATAATACAAGCAATGGCCGGGGACTTGCTTGAGCAAGACCAGATTTGAGTAAACCATTATACAAGGAGCTATGGCAGTACTCTTGCATGAAGGAAACAAAAAAAAAAAAAAAAAGAAAAAAAATCAATCAATCAGCCAACTGGCCGTGATTGTGGGTTCATCACGGCCTCTGCATTCGGGCACTGTGGAAATTTGAAACACCTCCATGAATGGTGGCTCCAACTTATGTTAGTCACTATGAAGGAAGTCACAACAGCACCTTTGCATTCTCAGATGAATCAAGTTGAGCTTAAACATTGGGCTCTAATTCACAATTCCCAAAACCGTAAGCAACACTTGGAATTTTTGGGTTTGTGCTTTTACCGATTCACGAGCAGGCCAATTTGTGAACAGAGGGGTTTACAACATGAGAAGGGCTAATACTAAGTTCACACATTCAAGCATAGTACCAAAAAAAAAAAAAAAAAAAATCAGTCGAGCAATTTGATAAACAGGTGGTGACCGTGACCTTCTGCAGACAGCGCAGGATGTGCTCGGAACTGAGATGATATTCAATGTAGGGTCTGGCATAAAAAAAGAAAGAGAGAGAGAGAGAGAGAGAGAGAGAGAGAGAGAGAGAGAGAGAGAGAGAGAGAGAAAAGAATAAAGAAGAAAGGAGGAACCGAGCCCTGAACTCAATTCTGTTTTGCCACTGGCTGTGACCGTGAATGGGCTCATACAGTCAGTCACAAGTTGGCCGTGACCATGGTGCTCACCCAGACTGTGCTACAACTTGAAGACACTCATCTTTTCAGATCAAGTCGTGCTATGCGTTCATCAAAAAAAGTAAAAAAATAAAAAAATAAAAAAAGAAGAGAAGAAATCTTGGCCAAAACCCTTATCATCCATTCGTCCATCACAATACTCAAAGGAGATGAAGTTGAGAGATTTACCAGCCATGGATTTCATTGGGAAAGGTGAAAAAACCGAGTCTCACTGTGAAATCAAAGAATGACGACCACTTTGAAATCAAACTTGATCACCACTTCTTCTCTCAGCCTGTGCTTAGAAATTTTGAAATATTAGAGTTGGGGAGAGAAACTGAGATTGCCTTGTTTTATATGTTATGTTTGAATACAAGGCTCTTCTTCAAAGCTGACAGTTTTGAACTTGTGGGGCCTACTGTTTAGTAATTCACTCCCACAACCACAGTCACTATTTTCTCCATTTCTCACGGACTACTGTGTGAGGCAGTGGGGTCCACTTCCCTTTGACTCACGAACATTGTGTGTTTAAAACAGTGGAGTCCACGGTCCCTAATGTTGTTCTCCTTTGGCTCACAAACACCATTGTTTTAGGCAGTGGAGGCCATCGTTTGGCCTTCCTCAAGCTCAAGGCCACTGACGCTTTCACCTTCTTTCCCACAGACACAACTTGGTTAAACTTGATGGAGTCCAAGCTTTGACCAAATTCATATGGGTTTGGCCTTCCTTACCCACGGTCACTATGATTTTGAGAAGTAAGACCCATTGTTAGTGGTCCACTTCCTCAAATGTGATCGTTCAAAATTCCCACAGCATATGGTGGACCCACTTTAGGTATTTTACAAAAGAAATGAATTTCCCACAACAAAATGAACCATTTTGGGAAAATTATTCAAACAAAAAAAAGAGGTTTTCTTTTAAGCCATCATCTCAAATTGTTTTTGAATCAAATCCCACAAAAGCCAATCCTTTTCAAAATTCCATCTCACTCATTTCAAGTCAAGTCAAAATCTTAACTTTGATTTTTGAAAATGAACAAAAAATTCATGAATATCCAAATCCATTTTAAACCAAACCTTTGTTTTTTTTAAAACCTCAGGGATTCTTTTTGTGGGTGTTCCCCACATCCCACAGAGATGCCACTCTAAATATCTATGACAAATAGGTCACAAGAGAATCAAATCCATCTCCAAAAGCCAAAATCAAAAACCAAATTCATAAAATTCTAAATTTTCAAATACCTCGGGGATTTCTTTTTTGTGGGTGTTCCCCACAGTCCTCACATAGATACTACTTTTGATATCTGTGAAAATAGGACAAAGAATTTTAAATTTCTTATGTTTTTACCAAATTCCATCATCGAGCCCTTCATGGTTTTTTATTAAAATTTTCAAAATCCCAAATTTAGGTCTACAACCTATCTTGACAAACTGTATTTTCATCAAGCCATTCATCATTCCCATAGATTGGCTATTTTGATGCACAATGATTATCACACTATGATTGTCTCACTATAATCATTGCACCTTAAGGGGGCACGTGTTGTCCAACAAAAAATTACAAATGTTGCAATGAAGACATTACAAGTAAATTCCAAACCAAGGGTACATAAACGCAAGGGTTATAGAATAACAAGTCAAGTATTGCATCCAGATGTTCAGAGCAGATGCAATCCACTCAGAAGACTTCAAATGAGCTCAAAGTACAGCAGTTCCAATTCCAGAGTTAGTGAACTTCAATTGGTCACTTAACTCACCAAACTTCAAATTTAAGGTTCATTGGCTTAAAGTCTAAAGGTCATTGAGCACGCTCAAGCTTCAAGGTTGCCAAAGTGGCTAAAAAACTCATGGTAACTCCAAAACATGCTTGGAAGTGATATTTCAAAAATTCAAAGCTTTTGGACTTCATCTCAGTTCAAACTAAGTTTCCGTGACTGTCTGCTAGTTCCTTGGGGGTCACTGTAGAAATTAACACTTCCACATGTCAAAACAAGCTAAAACTCAGAAGAATGCCTTTAAATACATTCAAAGACACTATCATTCAAAGTTTCTTTGGACATCATTTTGACCTAAAACTTAGTTCAGATAGTCGTCTACTAAACTTTATGGGGTCACTGTGCAAAGCGACACCTCATGAAAATTAAATCAGCTAAAACTCTTTGAAGGAGCTCAAATTATGCTCAAGGCAGCCTCTGCAAAATTTTAGGTCAAACAGACATCATTCGACTCAAAGTCTACAAACATGTCAACTTTGGGTCGGTAAACCCCAAGTCATGGGGGTCACTGACCAAAGTTCTGCTTTCCGACGGCCAAAATTAATGAAATTTAGGTACAAAGCTTCAGTTATGCTTAAAGGAGATTATACAAATTTTCAAGTCAAAAAGATTTCGTTTGAGCCTACTTCAACGACATTTTAGCCTGGAGTCTATGACTTCCGAGCTATGGGAGCCACTCACCAAAGTCCTATTTTTAGGAGGACAAAGCTGATGAGATTCAAAGCAAATATTTATAATATGTTCAAAGTCAATTTCTCAAAATTTCAAGTCAATTGAATGTCATTTGGGTAGAAAACAAGCTAGCTGCCTACATGTGAGGTGAATAGTGACTTAGAACATGCAACAAGTGGGTCGCTATTCGAAATATTATTTTTACAAATCCAAACTACATTAAATTTGGACAGACACTCTAAGATACCTCTGAAATTTGTCTCTCTAAGTTTCAAACCAAATCGAAGTCACTTGGGCCTCAAATAGCTAAAACAATGGGCCATTTTCATGAAAAGTCAATGGCGGGTTGACCAACTTTAGATCATCAAAACGAGCTCAAATTTCTATGGTACACTTAGAATAGTGTCAAAAAGTATCCCTCCAAGTTTCATGAAGATAGGACATCATTTGGCCCCCAAACAGCTAAAAACAGGCCACATGTGCAAAAAGTCCAAAATGGGACCTGTTAGTGACCGTGGCCGTGGCCACTAACACCTGTGGAGCAATTCTCTACAGTTTTTAGTGGTTCCCTCGACTTCCTTTTGAACTTCAACTTCCCATAACTCCCCAAACGACTTCTGAAGTCTATAAAAGCGAGGTTTGACACTTAGGAAGGGTTCCACACACTAATTCCAAAGTCCCATTGACAAAATCTAATGTTTCAAACAACTTCAAAGAGTTCTAAGCAAGATTAAGCAAGTCACAAGGCACTCCAAGTACTCCCAGCCCACTTTTTCTTCTCCTTCTCACTAACTTAAGGTGAGAAATGGTTCAGAAAAGGATAAAGAGCATGTGTATTGTTTAGAGAATACGTTGTTCAAGTTTCATCAAGCATACAAAAGATTAAATCAATTCCTTTGTTTTTCTCAATTGGTAGAGTTTTGGGTTCATCTCAGAGGTTGCAAACAAGCCTTCTTAGGCTTCATTCTGTCCCTTGAAATCATAGGTTCAAAATGACACAACTTTGACTCCATTTTGGTTGCACACAGCACCCCTTTTCAGATTTGTAGAAAAATAGTCTATAACCAAAAGTGATGATCACCAAAGGTTTTGATCAATTCCATGGCCAAACCAAGCCCTCTTAATCATCATTCAACACTCCGAAGATCAAAAAAAAAACAAGTTCCAACACCTTGGAAGCATCACCGAAGCAAAACAGAGAAAAAAGGAGACAAACAATGGTTTTTCATCCACTGTCTGCCGGTGGTCGTGAGCCACGGTCACGGCAGGGAGCCAATGACCGTGGCCCATGGTCACTCTCCACTATCTTCCCCATTTCTTGTATTTTCTTCCATTTTGTATGTATTTTCTTATAAATTCTAGATTTAGATCACATTTGAGACTAGAGGAAAGTGTTGTAATGTTTCAAATCTTATAAACAACTTGTCTCCCCGCGGCCAGAGCACTTGAACCCATATAACAAAGGGAAAATAATTATGAACTATAGTTATTTTCCATTCTGCTTAACGGTTGAAGTGTGTGAATGTTAGACTCGAATCCATTGCATTTCACATCATATTTCGAGCGCGATCAATTTGAAATAAATCTAATTGAATCATATTAGAGTTGTCGAACATTATATGATGGTCTATCATTGCTTTAAACAAAAAGTAGTACATGAACTTGTAAAAAAGTGTACAGACTATAACAAATTGCTTAATCCCCAAAGCTTTTACTAACATCATCCCAAAGGCGTTGCTAAATGTTACCTTTTGCCAAAGCAAATAATAATACGTTGGTAAAAGTTACAAAATAATATACTTTTGCCAATGCAAATGAGGCTGTATTGGCAAAAGGTGCCAAAATTACATTAACACGCACCCAAAATTCCCCCGGAAACAGAGTGAAAATTTTGGCAACAAAATGTTCCCCTTTGTGACATAAAAAAATGTTGGTTGTGGTTTGACCTATTTGCAACACACTTATGTGCATTGGGAAAGGAACCTTGAACAATGCCAACACATTATGTGTATTGGTGAAGACCAATCCACAATGCATTGGCAAAAATCCATTTTGAATTCCACATAATATGCGGCCGCCCTAGGTAAACTTTATAAATTCCTTTAAAAGGCCAGCATTGGATGGGCCATGCACTAAGTAATTGCAAATAGAAGTTCCATCACGAACATCTACATTTTTAAAAATCTAAAGTTGGGATAGGGCTCACATGTGAACTGGCCTTCCCTCTCTTTTATTATTTATGACTTTTTTATTTATTATTATTATATTTTTATTTTAATTTTTATTTCTCTTTACTACTCTTTTTTTTTTCTTGATACGGACAACCTTTAAACAAGGCTAGTCCCAAGTGGGGCCCGTGCGTGGTTGAGAGCCACCCCCCCCCCCCCCCCCCCCAAATTTATAGCTTTGCTATTGCAATGAATTGGAAGCAGGGTAGAAAAAGGAAAAAAAACAAAGAAAAGGAGGAACGAGAGAAGAAAAAAAAGATGATGGAGGTTTTAGACAATCCGTGGAATTCAGGTCTTCTTCCCACTAGCGCACCCCCCCCCCCCCCCCCCCTCTCATCTTCTCATTTTGCAAAGAAGACCTAGCACTCATCTTCTCCGGCAATATCAAGTGCAAGTGCTGAATCTCCTTTTTTTTAGAACCCAAAGCATCTTCTCCTCCCCAACCTTGTTTTATATTCCGGACCTCTTCAGTTTTGTGAGCGCTGCTACCGACTGTAAGTAGTTTTTCATTTCTTTCCTCTTAACATTTCCTTTTCATTTGATTTCTTTTATTAGGTTTTGATTCTCTTTATATGAAAATCATATGTCGTTGTTGCATGTGGGAAGTTATTGTATGAAGATTTCTAGGGACTTTGAAAGGGTACGTCGCCAATCGAGCTCAACCTAAAGGTTTAATTGCTGAGACTTATTTTGTCAAAGAATGTCTAACTTTTTTCTTAATATTCCTTAATGGGGTCAAAACCGTATCTAATCGAGACGAACAGAATGCTGATGGTGGTTATCGTGGTCCAGGATTAACGGTCTTCACATAAAATGCTCGTCCTTTTGGATGTTCATAAGGCCTCCCAAGGTGTCCAAGAAGGAACTTAATATGGCGCAGTGGTTTGTGTTGTATTATAGCATTGAAGTAGAGTAGTACCTAGAGTATGTACTAATCTAATCAAGTGTATGCATAACTTATAAACTTTTTGAGTCTTCAAGATTTTTACTTATGATTCAAATTTCTATAATTAGGGAACACAAGAATCTACTACAAAATCCAAGCGAACATGATGTCACTCAGATATAACGACAAGATTTTTTGAACTAGTTTAAATTACGTATAAGATATATAAGATATTCTCGATTATGCTTGAATTAATAGTAACTTAATACATCTACTATATGTTGTTGATGCAAATGAATCAAATGCGGATGCAAGGGTCACCAGAAGCAACCGATAACCTTTGGTCATTAGCAAATGGTCCCAATGCAATAGTCAATTTTTATTCGAGTTGCATTTGTAATGGAATCCAAGTCCATACTAGAAATCGAGAAAACCATCGTAAAACCCAAAAAAGTGGGTTGGTCATACAATGCGGCTATAAGAGGCAAACGATTGACTTCTACGAATACCTATGCAAAGTTTGGGAAATGAAATACTTGTACAGGCATAAAGTTGTTTTGTTCCAATGTGAATGGTTCAAAACTAAGAGTAGGAGAACAATACAAACAGATGCCCATTGCACAAGTATTGATGTCAACAATCGGTGGTATTAAAGTGATCCATTTGTCTTGCCAAGTCAAGTGTAGCAAGTCTTCTACGTTAAAGATACAAAATTAGGTACAAATTGGCAAGTCGTAGAACGAGTCTGACATCGGGGATTATGGAATGTACCAGAGTTAGATGGTGATGAACATAGCTTAGCAGAAGTATCCAAACCTAATGATACATACTAGCAGGAAGAAACCACCGGGGCTGTCCAAATGTTCATTGAAGACACTAATATTCAATATCGTAGGGATGATATTGATCCCAAAATTATTCCAAAAGATAGGGTTTTGGATTCAAGCAGCCAAGTACATATTGGTGATGCATAGATGATGGACCATAGTGATGACAAAGATGAAACAATGACAAAGAATGGAGAAGATGAAAAAGATGTCTAATAAAAGCATTCCGATTCGGATATAGATCCTAATATAGATGCGATATATAGTGTTTGTTTTCCTTTGCAAATGGATAAATGTTCTTAATAAATTTATTGGTTTACATATGGATAAATATTTTATTCAACCTAACTTCTAGAAATTTGCTATTTACCTTTATTCAGTTTCTGGTATGTATTTGTTACAATATATTGATGTCGATGTTTTCTTACTAGAAAGCTATGTAGATGGTTAAATATATGACAACATTTATTCTTAATCAGATTTTGATGTTAGTCGACTATTCATACATGTTTTCATCATTTTTCAGTAATTAGTATTTACTAAAATGCCCAAGAATGGAAAAATGTAGGTCAAACCTGAGTCTCTAAGGTAGAAGATGTTAGATATTGAGATGGAAAAAATGGCTACCATTACAGAAAACCAAGTGAGACTTAAAGCTTTGGGGTTACACAGGGCGGTGAATTCTTGGAGGGCATCAGTTGAGAAAATCACCCATACGAATTCAGTTAAGAAGAGAAAAAGAAACATGGTTGAAGAAGATGATGAGGAGTATAGTTTGTCGGAGGGTGAAGAAGGACCAATTTACTCTAGTGAGGATGATGAAGACTATGCTAGTAATGGTGATGATGAGTATTCTTGATCTCGAATGAAAAAGGTAATGTGTGTGAGTATGCATCTAAAACTGGTTTTATCTTTACCAACGATTAACTATTGTGGTATACACTTATTTGTATTATTGATAATTAGTGATATTGTACACATAATATGTTAATTATTGATAAGTAGCAATATATGTACACATAATTTGTTATTTTCTTTTTTTTCAAGTCACATTGATGACTGCCAAACATCAATCGGTTCGTCGTCTACCAGTTGCTATAGCCACACAGTCCCTAATCCAAGGGGCACAATCCCAACCTACACAGACCCCACATGCTCCTTTGGCACAATCCCAACTTGCACAGACCCAACATGCACCTTTAGTGAATATACCAACTACCTAGGCCAGCAATGTAGGTAAGAATCTAATGTTTTTCGCTTATAATTTTTATCTTACTCTAATGTATTATGCATATAAGCTTAAACAACATTTTTGTCTTTCCAACCTCAAGCTCGACCAAAAGGTCTATACAACACCCGACAAAAGGTAGCAGCACTAAGAGGCTTGTAGCACGATCCAGTAAAAACCTCCCAATGGAGTTCCCAAATGACTGCAATGTGCAGTGGGGCTTAGTGCCCTTTCTTTTGCGATGGAGCTTGGCAAAGCAATTAGAGAGGTGGCACCGCTACAAGGCATCAATACATGGACTAACATTGAAAGTTCACTTAGAGCAGCCATCATACAATGAGCTTTGGTAATTGAAATTTATTAATTAACTAATAAGGTTAATTTATATTATTTAATAGATATCAATACACTGCTATTATGTTTGTAGGAGAAGTTTAAGATCAAGGATTGTACAATTGATCCCAAAGTACATGCGACAATTGATAAAAAAAAATGTCAGACATTATACAAGGGCTGGAAGTGCAGCTTGCACCTTAAGTGTAGGAATAGGTTGGAAAAAGGTGTTGACCCCAAAACTCAGCCACCTAATAATGTTAAGCCGGAGCATTGGAACTACATGATTGACCAAGTATGGACTGATGAGAAGTGGAAGGTAACATCTATATGTTATATATGTCACTAAGCTATTTGTCGTGAATCTCTATTAGTTAAGATTTAATATAATTGGGATTAACTAATTTTTTTATTTTTTTCGTAATTTTGGAAGGCTAATTCAAAGAAAGCCAAAGCATCCCGTGCACTTTTGCCCTACAATCATGCATGCAAGTCGAGGTCTTTTCCATCAATAATGTATATCATGGTGATGTTAATTCTTGAAAATTTTAAAAAATAATGTTTATTAGTTTCTAGTACTTACATATAACCTTACTCATAAACCTAATTAATGAAATCAGGCGATAAAGAATGGCGGCCAAAAGTCCCACTTTGTGGACTTTTATAAGGACTCTCATTGGAGTAAATTGCAGAACAATTGGGTGAATCTGAAATACAAGGAAAATCATGTATGTATGTATATATGTGTGTGTGCGTGTACATATATCACTAAAATCCTATGATACTAGCTGTAATGCAATGGATAGATTACTTTGTTTATAGTTTGCTTATAGCATATTACATATGTAATATTGGTTATTACCTTTTTACTTTGATTCTTAATCTATTTAGATAGTGATAATATTATTTCTCAATATAATTAATTATTAATTCCTTGTAAAAATGACAAGATGAATTGATAAAGGTATGAGATAGGTGTTCACAGCCTAGTGAAGCCCCAATGAACGAGAAGGAGAAGTCAATTGAGGTGCTTGGCCAGAGACTGGGGTACTTGAAAGGATTCGGGGTCGAATTGAAGCCCTCGTCTTCTAGGAGTGTCATTCAAACTTGAGCACGTAATTATGAGGTGTGGAGCCTTAAAGAGCATATTAAAGTTGCAAATAAAAGAATTGAAGAATTATCAACTTTCCAGGCTATGGCAATGGAGGCCCTACAGCGGGCGGGATTCTTTTCGACATCATCACCTGGTAGGGAAAGCGTATCGGGAGCTGATCATGCCGAGACTATTTGGTTAGTAAATTTATATTTATTGTATGAATTTCAATACATCAATTTTAGAATTTCTGTTTTAGTTAGGAATAAAATATGCATTTATATTTATTGAGCCACTTGATTAAAAATTCCAATGGCTTCTTTAATCTCAATCTAAATTTTTTGTACGTATATTATACTTAAAATGTGTTTGAAAACATGTTTGATGTAATTCTTTCTTCTTTTTTCATGGATGGATGAGCGACATCATGGAATACATGGCAGTTTTGATGAAACATGAGAGAGAGTAAGTGAGAAAGAGAGAGAGAATCTACTTGAATTTAATACATTGTCTAGATACCATTTGAATATTTTTATTTTGTATTTTTTTTATTTTGATATTCGGGATTGAGGTATGTTTTGGAATTGAATTGGATATAATTTTATTATAAATGCGAACAGTTTGAGGTTTGAATGAATTTTATTATGAATGCACATTGAGGTTAGTTTTTTATTTTGATATTCGGGATTGAAAAATTATTTTCATTTGCAATGAGTTTATATGAATACAAGTTGTATATAAAAAATTAGAAAAATGTTAGGTGTAATATTATACCTTTGCTAACACTAATAGTGGCGTTGGCAAAAGCAAATTTTGAACATGACAACGTGATAGGTAATACTTTTTTCAATGCAGTTATTTGTGTTGATGGAGCAAAAAAATTATTTGCCAACGCCGATATTGCATTGTTGAAAGTGGACTTTTAACAATACGCCAGGTGCATTGCGAAAAGTGGACTTTTGCCAACAAGCCGCATGAGTTACAGAAAGTGGACTCTTGCCAACGCTCCACATGCGTTACAGAAAGTGACCATTTGCTAACACGACACATGCGTTGCGGATAGTAGACTTTTGCCAACATGCCACATGTGTTGCAGAAAATAGACTTTTGCCAACGCACCTATTGCATTGGCGCATGTCAACTAATTTTCTCCAACAGACCATCTTTTGGCAACATTTAAAATAATTCGGCAACGTATTTTCATAACGAATATTACTTGCTGAAGAGTTAACTTTTCCTACCACGGTCAACTTGCATCCCAGAATACTTTTATTGACAAGACTTTGGTAACATGCTTGCAACGCACTCAATTACATTGCAGAATTTGTTTGGCAATGCAGATACTAACTTTTGCCAACGCATAAATGCGTTGACAAAAAAGTTTTTTCTTGCAGTGACAACTAGCAAAACCTTAACTGCAATAATCTTACTAATAATCTAATAACAAATAAAACCGGATACATTACTTAGACTATATAACTACTGTTATTGTAATATCTTCCACGTCTTAATTTCAAGTCACAATACTATTAAATTAGCTTATTTTATTTATCCCTAAATAATATTTTTGTAGGAGGACAAAGTGACCTAGTTCATGTATTCTTTTAAAAGTTGCATAAAACAGTGACTTTCGTATTGCACGAGACCATAACTTAAATAAAAGAGAGTTAGTATCATGATATAGAAATTTATATATATATATATATTGGGGCTTCCTCATGTGCATATGTCCCTCACGAACGTTTTGTGCACACTCCTCCATGGGGCCCATGTGGATCCCACCAAGGAATGAGACTGAAAGGGAATGGAAATATCCATGCGAGACCACCATATACATTAAGTTTGGCTCCAATCACATGTCCCTAACCCCTTCATCCGCGGCCCACATATCCATTCCATTAGGACTAATGTACAGTTGATGTAACGGTCCAGTAAATTCAGATTTGACCGAAACTTAGGGCGTGTACATATCAAGGGGTCCCCTATATGTTGTAAGGTTTGGATTGGGTGATTACCACCGAAAGTTCTAATGAAAAAATGGTGAGGGATAGATGCATATGAAGATATTCTTATATTTAATATGAAAATAATTATTTTTTTGGGCCCGGGCTCGAGCCAAGCCCTGCCCCTTGAAGGTTGGGTAAGGGCTTTGGTATTGTAAGCCCGCCAAGGAATTCAAGGTCTTTTGCTTGACCTAAGCCCAGCCAGCATATACGAGGGCTGAGAAAGGGCTTAGCCAGACCATTGACAGCCCTATAATGAGCACCCTTCATCTTCAGTATATGATTCATTGATTCTAAGTCGTGCGGAACAAACTCAATATCTAACGGCTTTCCATCTTCGATGACTCTTGCCGTCTCGGCTCTCAACACTTCTAGCATCGCTTTTAATTTATGCAGTGTAATTTGCCATTGTAAGAATTAAAAATGTTAAATTCATGTCAAAGTCATACGAAAGGCTTTTTAATTCTCCATATTTTGATTACTGTTTGCATGACATTTCATCTATATCATTTAGACAAGGAGAACTTTTAAAATAATCCATAAGTTTAGTGTTTTGACTTTCAAAAGAGTCATTACCATTGTCTCAAACACGGAAATGCCGTCAATCACTACACTTCTTCTCAAACCGAGTTTTTCTATTATAATATAACGCGCATTATTTGTGCTTCATGGGTGTTTCATGGATTTAATTATCTATGAGAACGATGGGTTGCACAGTTGCCCGGCAACACTACCTCTCATCCCCATGACAATCCTGACCACCCCTTACTCCTCACGTGTGCTAGTTCTCACACCCTGCGTGTGCTCTCCTCATGTGCAAATTTCAATACCCGTGCTGGGGTTCTTTCCAAACGTATGATTAGAGGTCCCAGCACCATTACCTGGAACATCCAAATAAAATGGTTTTAATTTGCAATGTCTTCATGCCAGACTGAAACCTCAACAATGGCATAGGTTGCTTCGGCCTATATGTGTACATCTCCCATCTCCCTCCCTGCTTATTGTAATTTTCTTTTGGCGATAATGTAGATTTATTACAAGCTTTTATCAACCCGAAGGACAGGGACAAGGTCTCTCTCTCTCTCTCTCTCTCTCTCTCTCTCCCTGAAAGGGTTCCTCACTGACACACCTCCGTTCCACAGAAAAAAAATTAGACAAAAAAGGTTTTCCAAGAGAAACAGTTTATTATTCTAAATTAGGAATTTTGGGAGCGCCAACCCATTATTAACTAAGCCAAGTTTTGCATTTAACAAAAGGGGCTAATATCCAATTGAATTAAATAAAGGGAAATTTTTAATATAGGACCTATTTTGTCGCCACATCTCAAAACAGAACAAAAAAAAAATTTACATTTCAAATCAGGATATAAGTTTTCCACGTTCGTTTCAGATTAGGACATACTGCCAGATTAGACGTTTTTCAACAACTTTTTTCACTTATTTTTTCAAAATCCACCGAAATACCCTTCTTCCTCCCTCCTTCCCTATTCCCCTCCTCCTTCCTTTCTTCCCTAAACTGCAGAGGCACCTTGAACATCATAGATAGCACAAAACTTGCTCCCAAGTCACAACAGTACGAACAAGAGTTACCCATCCCAAACCCAGCCCTTGAACACCCTTTAACCATGAATCAAAGCTTCCAAAATTTTACCAGAACCTCAATCCTACTATGCTGCCGAGTCACAGCAATACCGAACAACAGTTACCCATCACAAACCCAGCACTTGAACACCCTTTAACCATGAGTCAAACCTTACAAAATTTTACCAGAACCTCAATCCAACCACCTTCTTCTTTCAAGCCCATAATCTTTCCAAACCTTGCCATCAAATTTTTAGAATCTCCCAATAATTTGCTATTTTGCAGATTTTGACAACTATCTGTTCACAGTTCAGTCTACTTCAAGATGGTTTTAGCCCCTATCCTCCAAAACCAGCCTCTCTGAACAACATCCTACCCACTTCCAAGAATTTCCCGTCTCTCTTTCCTCTAATTTTACTTTCTCCGAAAAAAGAAAAGAACTGCTCGCTCCATTTCCCACCATGGCTCTGCCGACACAGCCCAACTATAGAATTTCGGTTGTGGATTTTTGTTGTATTCTGATCTGATATGGATTTTGGTTTATTTGGCGATACTTGGATTGAGGGAAAGAGTGAAGGAAACTTCAGACTCTAAAAATCTAAGCAAAAAAGTCGCAGAAAAATGTTCAATCGGGCAGTCTGCCATAATCTGAAAGAAATGTGAAAAACTTGTCCCAGTTTGAAATGAAAAATTTTGTTTATCCGATTTTGAAATGTGGTATAAGGTTAGGCCCTATTTTAAAATTTTCCTTTAAATAAAATGTGATGCATATTATCATTATGAAAACCATAAATAGATAGTTATGGTAATTTGATTGGGGACCCATTACTCTTTTCGCCCTAAGTTAACAGAATTCGTCCTAGCCATCTGATAATGCACAATTCGTTCCAGAGAGTCTCCATGATGGCAGTCATCGATGTAAGATGATATGACGAGAATTTTTGGAATCAGATTGGTCTAAAACCAATGGGACTGGTTCCGTAAACTGGGCCTCGTGTAAAGAACTATGGAACTCACTTCTAAAAGCTAAAAAAATTTGAAGGGCAGATGCATTCCTGTATACCGGTAACCTAGAGCTCCACAAACCTGCTGCATGCTACCCAGAAGCACTCATCTTGGAAGATTATGATTTGATGTTGTTCAAAGATGACACTAAAAGGGCTTGCTTCCATCTTGTGGGCCATCAGCCCTAACCCATGCAACTGTTTAATGAGAAATAAAAAAATATGCAATGGGATCTAAGCCAAAAACTTGAGTATTAGCCAAATTCGACCACATTGTTTCGGATGGGGCAAGCACTACACATGCCCGCCTTCATTCATGAAGCATCTTTTTGCCTGCAAGCGTATCCCATAGCACATTTTATAAATATTCAAAATATCAGAAAGTTTCAAGGTAGGAAACTACCCCTTCAAACATTGTTCTACAGTAGGGTTGCAGGCAGTTCTAGAATATGCATTAAGTAAAAGAACAAGCAGTTTAAACCAGTGAAATTGCAAGATACGGCATAAAAAACTACTGAAAAAAAGGAGCCTTCTGAGTCTAATATCTGAGTCTGCACACTCAATGGTGCTCTCCCCACCAAAATTCCCTGGTAGACTAAAATCCAAATCGGACGGTAAAAGAAAAACCAACCACCGAGATCAACGATAGCGGCGAAGAGACAGGGTGTTGTTTCTCTTCCAGGTTGCTCTCCGAGATGGCCTTGCCTTGTGATGCAAGTGGCCTTTCCCACGGAGGCCCCTGTACTTCTTTCCAGCAGATGTAAGTCCCCGGAGCTCCCTGTGCTTGTGAACTGGCTTGCAGATCCAGTTAATCCTGGGATCATTACGGATAGAATTATGAGCTGCATCAACCAGGATTATCTCATAATATTTGTATGTCGAATCCTGCAGGAAACAACACATGAGAATAGCTGATCGGTTAGTAAGTAATAACACAAGTGTCAAACAAGTACATGAAGGGTGCAGCAATCCTGCTAACCTCATTAATCCAATAGGAGTTGAGAACCTTAAGACCTCCCAATTTCCGACCTGCTCGTTCCTCTGCTACTGATCTTTTGTTGCGTTGGAACTTCAGTTGAGTGATACCTTGGTTTTTGGGCTTACCATATACAATACCTTTGGGAACAGGCCTCTTGCGACCACCACGTCTAACACGGACACGGTAAATCACATATCCCTAGACAAGTCACAGTGGTAAAGAAAATTCATTTGTTTTTCATAAATCATTTGTCCATCAAATAAACCAACGATTAAAATCTAACAGGTCATGGAAAGAGCATAAATTCAATATAAAGCAAAAACAAATGAAATAACCAATGCATGAAAGAGCTTGACAAGAGAAGTAAAGAAAAAGAATTTCAATTAACAACTAAATGTAAAAGTGTACCCAAACTTTAATTGATCCAAGTGGAATGAAGGGTAGTGGTTAGGTCAAACAGAAAATAAGGTAAGAGATTGTCTCTTTGGAAGCATTCGATAACATAAGCTACGTTATGAGATTGCATCATAGACCTTCCCTGTTGAAGCAACGTAGGGAAGATGATAGCCAACGAGCTAATCTCCAAGCTAAAAAGCATAAAGATAGAATTTCTAGGTGCCTCATCAAAGACAAATAACAACTCTCTCAATTGAGAACTAAACTCAGAAGTTTATTGATATCAATATTATGTGTCCTATGAAAATGAATTACATCTTATTTATAGTTAAGCTAGCCTCTAACTAAGGAAACAATCTAAAGCACATAAAATTCCCTAACATAAAACTTTCTAATTATTCTCAAACTTATCCTAAGATTCAGCTACTATTATAATATAAACTACTACTGGATTTGAAGATCTTCTCTTTATGGGTATTCTCAAACTTATCCTAAGATTCAGCCACTATTATAATATAAACTACTACTGAATTTGAAGATCTTCTCTTTATAGGCTTGCTCCCAAAGGGCTGGCCAATCATGGATCGGGCCTACATCAGTTCTGCCCCCCTAGAGGAGAGCTCGTCCTCAAGTTCGGTCAATATCCACCTAGGTCGAAAATCATTCGAACAAACTTTCGAGTCACTTATTGAGCTTTATGTTGAGGACATGACTTGAAAGCAGGATTAGATCATCTATTCCACTCAAAAGAAGGTTGGAGGTGTTGCTTCGTCTCCTGACTGTATGTATCTTAAAGGTCTGATATGACCATGAGATGCTTCAATTGTGGACTCTAGACCAATATAGCATAATCTTTGATTAATCATGGTTGATCTCCGAAGATGAAATCTATGTGGGAAAAGATACATCCTCTTGTAAAACTATTGGAACAACTGATTTGTCGTCCGTTGTTGCAATCAGATCCATTGGATGAGCAATGTCTGCTTGTACTTTTCCTTGCTTTACCACTTGCTTGTGTAAATCAACATTGTCCCTAGAAAGATATTTATCTTCTTCCTCTTGAAGTTCCGATGAAACATGACCCATTTTGGAAGTTTCGCAACTTATATCACTTGAACTTGTTATATGATCATTCTTTTTTTTAACGTGCTTCTCAACATCACCCTTCGATTTCCGTTCCTCTTGTTGTTCGTGTTTTGACTCTTCAAATGACAGTGATGGAGTAGAGGAAGAGATTGATGGTCATAATGGAATAATGTCAACGTATCGTCTCTTCCAAGAAAAGGAATAGATATTCTTTTCTTCATCATGTTGCACTTTCCGATCAAGAAGCCATGGTTGTCCCAAAATAATATAAGTAATATTCATGGGAATTACATTACACCAACTTTTATCTTCATATACACCAATCTTGAAAGAAACCACACATCTATGCGTCACAATAACGATAGAATCATTAAACCACGCAACTTTGTAAGGTTTCGGGAGAGTCTCTGCAGGCCAATTGAGTTTGTCAATAACTGCTTGTACCACAAAATTGATAGCACTATCATGATCAATAACCAGATTGACCAACCTGTCTTCGCACCTTACTTACGTCCGAAATATCTAAGTATGCCTCCACTCTTCTTCTTTTTCATCGGTGGTGAGAAATCTGCGAATAACAAGTGTGTGGTTATCTTCTTCTGCAAAATTGGTAAAATTTATTTGTTATGGAGAATTTTCTTTCTAAGACTTAACTTGTCGCAAGTGGGACCATCAAAGCATGTGCTCAACACAAATTGCTTCTTTATACGCTTCGTGAATGTTGTTACATGGTTTCATCTTCTAAAAAATGTTTAGCCTCAAACCTCTGATAAAGTGAGTCAAATCATGCAACTCATTCTGTTCCAAGTTATAAACTAGGAATAGTCTCGAAAATTGATTTAAATATTCATAAACTATTGAATTTGCCTATCTAAGATTAAAGAACTGCTCAAAGTAGACCTTATTTCCATAATACCAATCTCTATATTTATACTCATCCAACATTCTTTGAAATTCATCGGACGGTTCATATTGACTTTGATGCAAGAAAATTAAAATCACTTGAATTCTCAAAATTGACTAACCTGATGGCTTGATCTTGTTGACAGAAATAAGCACCTTAAGACAGATCATGAATTGGAGTTTTGACGGCCAAGATATCACTCCTTTTGAGAATCAACCACTAAGATTGATCAATGAGAAAAGCTTTTTATTTGGACGGGCCCACTTTTTTTTTCTTTTTTTTCTTCTTTTTTGCCGTTGGACTAGACTTGGGTCAAGTTGGCCCAACAATTGCCTATCACATGTAAAAGAAACACGTGCCCCGAGAGGCCCTTTTCTTTGCTCTTCTCAATGGAGGGGACTATGCAGAAGAAAAAACAAAGAGAAGGCACCCTCTTACCTTCTGTTTGCAACGAAAAGAAGAGGGAGATTGGGTGGTGGTTCTGGTCGATAGCAGAAGGCGCCTTCAGCGATGTCACTGTTACACCTGTCCGGACGAGAGAATCCTGCTGTGGTGCAACGAAGGAGCTAATGGTGCTAAGTTCGCTCTCCAACTCATTCTCTCTTCTTCTATCCTTCTTCTTCTTTTCTTTTCTTTTTCCCCCTTTTTTTCAGGGTGGCGGGGGTGTTCAATGGGCAGTGGAGGGGGTTGGATGGGCATGTGCAAAGGTTTCTGGAATGGCAAAGTGTGGTGTGGAAGGAGGTGGGGTTTGGGTTGTGGTGATGGTGTTAGGGTTTGGGGATTTTGATGGGGAGGGTGTTCGGTTCCAATAGGTTTTTCGGGATGATTGTCAGCGTCTCGGTGGTGTGGCTGAAAGTGGTTCGACCAGGGTTTACGGTGTTGACCATGGATATGGGTGGTCCGAGGTGGCTGTGGGGTTTCGATTGAGGCCTAGGTTTGGGTTTCTGTGATGGTATGGCGGGGAGGGCTCTAGGTTGGGGTCGGTAGATGAAAAAAAGGGTTTCGACAAAGGGGTGGGTTTTGGCAAGCAGTTGGGATAATGGAAGTTGATGTAGAAGATGATGGATGAATGTATTCAGAAACGAAAAATAACGGGGATGAGATACATCGGCAACCAAAACAGACAGCGATTCGAGATCAGATCTATTCTTTGATACCAATTGAAGCAGGGCAGAGAAGAAGATAGCCAGCGACGGGCTAATCTCCAAGCCAAAAGATTTAAGAATAGAATGTCTAGGTGTCTAACAAAAGACAAACAACAACTCTCTCAATTGAGAACCAAACTCGGAAGTTTATTGATATCAAGGTTACATATCCCATGAGGTGAAATTACATCTTATTTATAGTTAAGCTATTCGCTAACTAAGGAAACAATCCTAATTAAAATAAAATTTTAAAGCAAATAAGATTCCCTAACATAAAGCTTTCTGACTACTCTCAAACTTATCCTAAGATTCAGCTACTATTAAAATATAAACTACTACTGGATTTGAAGATCTTCTCCTAGTGGGCTTGGGCCCAATGGGCTAGCTAATCATGGATCTAGCCTGCATCACCTGTCCAAGTGGGAGATATTAATAAAGGACCCACATTAAGGCTGGGCCCCATATTTTTTGGCTTGATCCCAAAATTGGAATGGCCACTAGGCTCAGCCACCCATAGGCCCCAACAGACCACTGACCTAAGCCAATCCCTAGCCCATTCAACCTCCACTATTCAAAGTTGGCTACAGGATTTCTGTGATCTCTCTCTTTTCTCTCTCGTCCAACACCCTCGATATCTATCTAATTGTTTGGGCTTCATCCAAGCCTTTCACCCACAGCACAACAGCTAAATAAAATGCACGTCATCATTTGAAAGGTTTTAGACAAGTTAGACCATCAGATCACACAAACATAGCCACATCCTATCATGAAGCATCCCTTTATGGTGATTATTATATCATTGGGTCCACATGGTCATTTCTAACTCATGCCTTCTCTTACATTATCACATGATGGTCCACTAGACCACCATTGTTTGGACACCCAATTGTCCATAAAATTTTTTTACTGGCCTACCCTTTTAGAGCTCAGAAACATTTAAAGAATCCAAAGCCAAGGGATCTATATTTACACCCTATGCGAAGGGCAAGATACCAATAGAAATTGTTACCACTTCTTGCTGGACCAAAGCACAACTATAGACATTCCTCAAATCAGTATTTTAAACAATGCGGTGTAAGATGAGAAATTCCAAATGTCGTGTGAGGCGTAAGCCTCTAAGTATCAAGCATGGATCTCCAAAAATACATTATTTTAAAAAATAGATGATTAAATTAAAGAGAATACATTGATAAAAAAAAATAGACAAACATAAGAGTCAAAAGTCATACTTTTTTTTAAAAAGTAAGTAGTCACATTAAAGAGAATATATTAATAAAAAATAGAAAGCAAGACTGTTTTTAAGATTTTTAATCAGTTAGCTAGGATTGAATTAACTAAAATGTAGTCACAACAGTCTTAATTTTAAAAGAAAAAATACCCTAAGCTCCTAAATATATAAATTGACCCACCCTCTCTTTAAAACAAGATGAGTTAATGGAGCTAGCAGAGCCACAATCCACAATGCACGATCGAAAAAAAAAAAATACATCAATATCCCGAAGTATCAATCAAATCCACAATGGATTCTTGCCCCAAGGCACAATCATAACCAAGAAACACACCATAACTGAAGGAAAAACCCAATCTAAATATAATTAATTATCATAACTTAATCAATAACATTGAAGTTTCTCTTATTTATAGAGTAGCAAACTTAGTTCTTGGCAAGCAAGACTTACTAATTAAAACCAAGAACTTCCTAATCCTATTAAGCAAGAAATAATAATAGTATTAAGACAATTATAGAATGTACCATATTAGCTCTTAGCCAATTGGGCCTGCGCAGCTCCGGATCTTAGATCGGGTGTAAAACAATCTCTCGAAAGATTGTTCGGATCCAAAAAAAGATTCAAGCCTTAGGCTATAATAGAACTCACGATGAACACCATCAAGAGAGAAAAATCTCACTGAAAACTGAATTTGATTGAATAAAGCATGTCTACTACAATGGGTTGCTCCTTCTTATATAGGAAGGGCTAATTCTAAATTAGGAAATACCTATCCTAAGCAATCATGACTTATTAATTTAAAATAAGGAAGTTTTAATCTCAACTCATCATAAAAATAAAAATAACTAATTACTAATTTAACTAAGGATACGGATCCTTGAGGAGATCAAGGATCAATTAGGCCTGTAGGCCTGTGATCTGAGCCGGATCTGAGATTGGCCTGCATCAGGGTTGACCCGTGAGTTAATGTTTGAGCCCAACTGCCTTATTGGGCAGGGTCCATACTGCATCAACTCTTCCCGTCTTGAAAAAACTCAACTGAGTTTTGCCAACTTGAGAATGCCAATAAGAATTGACCGCAATGGGAGGGAAACTTCCTTCTGGGTCGAAAATCAATTGCACAAACTTCTGCCTTGGCTTTTGAACTGCATTTGCATGTCGTGAAAGCTTGTTGAACTCTTTTCCTCCACGTAAAAGTATCGTGGATGTGTATCATCTTCGGTTGTATGAATGTAGCTCGGATGTGTGAATGAACCAGTAGATGCTTCAATTGTTAGTTGTCAAATATCCATGTTTGATCCTCGAAGATGAAGTCAATGTAGGGGACTTCAACTTGATCTTCTTATGAAACCACTAAAGCAATTGATTTGAATTCCGGTGACTTAATATGTTGCATGAAATGGAGTTACAATAAGATCAAACGGATGTTCAATGTCCTTGCTAACATGATCAAATTCTTTAATAGTTGTTCGTTCTTGTTCATCCTCAACTTTTTGCTGTTCTGAATATTCCATGAGATCAACTTTGCCTTGACCATGCACAGTTGTTGCATCGTGAATGTCAATGGTCATGGTTGGCATCTTCATTTGGTGCAATCATGATGGTAATTACTTTTTTTGGCTCTTTATTTGATTCTTTGGTAGAAGGTGATGATGCAGGAGGAGTGCCTTGTGGTGATGCAAATAGAGTTTCTAGAGGCCACCATTGAATTCATCTTCCATTCCATCTAAAAGTGTAAGTATTATGCGCATGGTCGGTGATGACTTTAAAACAACAGAACCATGGACGACCAAGTAAGATGTGGGCAACATTCATCGGGATAACATCACACTTAACGTTATCTTCATAAGAACTAAGCTAGATTGGAGCAATACACTATTGCTAAATTGGAAGAGCAAAATCATCAACCCATGGAATTCGATAAGGCTTCAGATTCTTTGTAGTCGGCAAGTGCAACTTATCAACTGCTTCTTTGGATATAACATTCATAACACAACCACCATCAATAATGGCATTACAACGTTTACCTTTGCAATTAACTCATGTCCGAAAAATAAGAGCTAGATTATCATTAGCATCATCCTCTACATTATCCTTGATGAAAAGGTGCCGATAAAGAAAAAGCAAGGTACCATGTTCAGAAGGGTCTAAAACTTCAAATGGCTCTTCAGACTTAGGTTGTGGAACCATAACAGGTGATTTCATTTCAATGTACTCATCATATTGCTCATCATCATCTGTATCACCTTCACAACGTAAACTTCTGTGTGGACATTACTTAGCATAATGTCCTCATTGTTTGCAAGAATGACACAGCTTACCTGTTCCGATAGACCTGTGGGGATTATTCTAATTTGCTTGCCATCTTTGATTTTGTAGAGGATTTATCTGTCCCGACGGAGCTAGTTGTTATTTTGAAGTTGATTTTGTAGTTAGGTAGGAGGATGTTGGACCCCTGGCATGGGCTCCCCAGCATGATTACAAAAGCGTCGCTGACACAATTCATGTTCAACTCTCTGCGCCTTGTGAGAGATATCATCAATACTGGTGAAATCAAAGATTGCAATTGCACTCTTTATGTCTAGGCCAATTTTTCTCAATAACGGGTGACCATCATGCTATCTATTTCACTTGCTCTGCAAAGAATGCAAAGTTCATGAAATTTGTGAGTAAATTCATCAATAGTCATGGAGCTTTGTTGAAGATGGATGAGCTCTCGTTAGAAGGTATTAATATAATCAGATGGCAACAATTTGTCTTCCAACCTTTCTTTCACAATTTCCCATCGGGTGATAGGCGGGCGCGTCCCATCTGTTCACTATGATCATCAATATTTTTCCACCAAATTCTAGCAAGACTCTAGAGCTTCAACTTGACCAAAGTAACTCGTTGAGGATCATCGATATGATACCAAGTGAAATAAACCTCGATCGAAGTCAACCAGTCAAGGAGGCCTCGAGCATCAGATTGCCCGAAAAAATTAAGAACCTCCAATTTGACCCTTTTTGAGAGGTCATCTTGCCGTGGGACATGTGGAACATCATTAAGGCCCCTTTTGTCAAAGAGACATTGAAGCAAAACCTGGACTGCTTCGCAGGACCAATCTCCAACTGAAGTCTTTGAGTTTGTATGCCAGCAATGATGGAAGATTTCACCACTAGTGTTAGTGGAAGGCTGGAAGCTCTGTTGAGTTCATTGACTGTGGTTTGTAAGGCTTCCACTTGCGCATAGAAATCGACGATGCAATTGTCGAAATGAGTATCGATGAGTCTACCGCAAAAAGGTTGACCAATGCGGTAGCCATATGAAAGCTTTTTTTTTTTTTGCTGGGGGTCCAAGTGTGGGGTCAGATGAGACCCAAACTATAGGTCCAACTCGACCTGGCTCAACCCAGAACCATGCCGGGTCAGGTCTGAACCTGGGCCAACTAGATAGGGCTTAGTTCGAACTCAGAGCTAATTGGGGCCCAACTGATTATGAAAAAGGAAAAAATGGCACATGGGAGGGGGGGCTTTCTTTGCTTTTTTTTTTTTTTTTTTTGGCTACAATAACCAAATGAAAAAAGAAAGAAAAAAGGGGGCTGGGGCAACTTATTTGTGGACTGTAACAAGGGAGGGTCAAAGTAGAGGGTCTATTACTGACAACGAGAGGCAGTGCTGTGTCGTTGCCGCCGTAAAGGACGTTGCGTTGGCTAATGCTGGTGGACGTGTAGCTCTAGCAAGGCAAGGAGCACCAAGTACGGCATTCAATCTGAGCCTCCTTCTACCTCTTCTGCCCTTTTTTTTTTTTTACTTCTGCTAGGAATTGGTGGTCTGAGATGGAGTGATGGAGGGTGTAGATGGTGCGACAAGGGTTTGGGAGAGCATGAGATGGGTGTTTTGGGAACAGATGGGGTTGGGAATGGGTTTAGGGTTTTGGAAAGTGGGTTGTGATCAATTTGGTCTTGCTGGATTAGGGATTTGGGTTGCTAGGTTTGTTGGTTGTTTCAGATTGGTGTGGGATGGGTTCAAGATGGGCTTCAGTGGTTTCTTTTATTTGTTGTTGTCTGGATGAGGGGCAGGGATGGTTGACGGTTAGGTTTAGGGTTTTTAGGGTTCAAGCGAGGTTAGGGATGAGGTTGAGGATAGTTTCCAGCTCGAATGATGGGTCTCAAGGTGATCAGTTTGGGACTTCTAAGAGAGTTTTGTGGAGGGGCTAGGTTGTGTCGTCTAGCTTCTGTTGGGGTGGGCAGAGATTGGGTTCGAGAATGGGTTTGTGGAAGTGGGTGTTTTTTCTTTTCTTTTTTTGGTGACAGTGGTCTGGATGGGTGGGGATTGGCATCAGTAGCAAGGGATGGCTGCCGGTGGTGTGGTTTGGAATTTGGATGAGGGTGGGAAGGGGTAACGAATAGTATGATTGGTGAAGGAAAAAAAATTTTCAAGAAGTATAGATGTCTCCCCGGTGATCACTCTTCATCTCATATACCAATTGGCGAAGCCACGATCCAAAATCGAGAAAAAAATAGATCAATTTCCCAAATGATTGATCGAACCCACAATGAATTCATGTCCTAAGGCACAATCATAACCAAGAAACACACCATAACTAAAGGGAAAACCCAATCTGAATATTTTTAATTATCAAAGCATAATCAACTACATTGAGTCTTTCTTATTTATAGAGTAGCAAACCTAGTTCTAGGCAAGCAAAACTTACTAATTAAAACCAAGAACTTCCTAATTCTTTAAGCAAGAAATAATAATAAAAGGATAATTATAGAATGTGCTATAGTAGCGCTCAGCCAATTGGGTCTATGACAGAACTCAATGGACCTGGTTGACCCGTGGGTTTGGGCCCAGTCCATACTGCTTCTGGAGCATATGCCCTCCAATATGAAGCTTGACTAAGAAGTGCTGCTACATTACCCTCTCTCAGTGCATGCCAAAACAAAATATCAATAGAACCCAAGAACCTGAATTTATTTGCAAATCCAACTTCCATGAACAAGAACTACAGTGTGAGAACCAAGATACAGAACTGAAAAAATCACTTTACATTATGAGCAGAGAGGATAGCAAGAAGAATCCTCAATGGCTCTCTTGTAGACGAAATCTCTGCTTCATCTGATTATATTTGATCTAAATTGCAATAACTTGCAACCCCCCACCCCCCAACCCCCACCCTTAATCCCTTATCAGTAACAAGCACCCACCCATCAATCCTAGCAAAAGCAACATCAAGCACTTCCTCAGACCCACTCTCACTGTCAACAAAATCCTCAGAGACCCACATCAAAAATCACATGATAATTCACACTTGTTCACAAAAAGGCATCACCAACAAGGATTGATGATATGACTACCTGCTTAGCCTTGTATCCCAACCTGCGCGCTTTGTCAGGACGAGTGGGATGAGTTACACGAACGATTGCTGGATGCTGCCTGTACTCCCAGCACCTCACCCTCTGCAAGAACCGCATTACATCCGACTGCTTCTTCCTCCAAAGCTCCGAAACATACTTGTAAGCCCCTAAAAACAACAACAACAACGAATCAAGATAACATCGACCCTTGTTTTCAATCGATTCAATGAGAATCACAGCTTTCCAGCAGAAATGTAAGATTCAGCAGCAACAACAACGAAAGAACGATGGAACAAGTGGAACCGATCTATCAGATCAGAAACCCAGAGTCCAGGAAATGATTTGAGAGAAAAGGGAGAGTCACATGGATTGAAGAACGAATCGATGGAGAGAATCATCTAATCGTGTTGAACAGATGAGGAAGAACAGTAGATTCTTACCCATGGCGAAGAGATTTGGCTCGCTAGGGTTTTGGTTCGTCTCCTCTGTGGCATTTGGGCAGGAGACTTTTAATGTTAGGGTTTTACGAGTGCGTCTAGGTGCGTGACATATAAGCCGTTTGTTTTCTCGTTACAACAAATCTCAAATCTTGTCCGTCTGTGCACGACTACTCCAAGGCAAGTGTCGCAGATGGGCCAGCAGCCGGATCTTTGACAAGCACAAAGGCAACGGGCCGTGGCATGGCACCGTGTTGGGTCGCCCCTCTCAACCCCAAGGCACGGGAAGGACGCCTAGGCAACCGGGCCCGTGGATATTTTAATTTCTTTTAGTGTTAACAGAAAAACCATAGTTTTTTACTTTTATTATTTATTATCGATAAAAATTATAAAGGTTTTAAAGATAATCCCATTGAAAAAACTTTCAAATAAAGAAATCCAAATAGATCACTTCTCCGTAAATTAGATCAAATTCAACCAAATGATTTAAATTTATGTATCATACTCTCTTTTGCTTGTATCTTTTAAATTTTTTAGCCTCAAACCCTAAAATAGTTGAAGTATGAAACAGTAAAAGGACCACATGGAAAGCACAACCCGCCATGTTGACAAATAGTGCTAGGCAGAGGCCTGCAAACAGTTGGCCCGGTTAGCATTCGATACCTCCAAATGCAGGCTTCTTTCTCTTTCAACACGTTATACTACAAACCCACGTTTATAGTAAAGTTAAAATAGATGCTAAAGTAAGGTAAAGTAAAAATGAAATATATTATAAGGTAATATTATTGGTAAGAAGTATTTAAAAAAAAAACAACAACAAAATCATATCATGATGTTTCAATATCTAGAGACGGGGGATCAATCCCTACACGTCCTAGACATGACAGTCTAAGATTTTTTATTGGAATTTGGCATGTTTGGGTTTTGTGGACATAATGTGACATCTTTATCTCCTAAAATTTGAAATACAATGTTTTATGACCAGAATTTCAAATTCTAATCACCTAAAAAGTTTCAACTTATTTTTTTGAATTCTATTTTTTATACATTTTGTTAGAATTTCAAATGGTCTACTAAAAAGAAGAATTTAAAATTCCACCAAGAAAATAACTTTTGAAGCATTTGAAATTTCTCCCAACATGAATTTTTAAAATTTTAGTAAAGAACTGGCCATATGGTGTGAACACCGCTTCATGTATTACCAATGTTACACGTAGGTGGGACCATAGGAACAAGGTTAGATAATATCCTTTAAACCACACTTCTTCTATGATTAGCTTGATAGCCACGTGTGCCGGAACATATCAAATAGTTGGCTCAGAAACCCCACTTTACATCCTTGGACTGTTCTTGTCCCATTAACGTCCTCGGGTCTAGAAACCACATGAAATCAATCGATGACGGCAAAATCAAAGAAAGATTTTTCTATTTTCCTCATAGATCCCACACAAACAGAAGATAAGGAATCCCTTCCCTTATTGGGACTTTGGGGAAGATCGCAGACAGGACGATGGGAGGAGGTGCAATGTTACGGGCAACGGGCAGAGCAGTTGGGGCAGGTGTTGGGCCTCAGGCAGTCCCAACAGTCATGCCCAAGCCCACTGCTTTTCTCTCCGTTCCCTCTTCCTCCGTTACGTTGCCCGTTTCCGTTACGTCGACCGTTGCCAGCAACCGTGCCGCATCTCAATTCGCTGAGGGGGATGACGGTATCGGAGTTTCGGGGTTTTCTCCGCGTCACGTTTTCGGAACCGTTCCGTCGAGAGAGGAAGTGGAAACGGCTCTGTCGACGCTAGAACAGTAAGTTGTTGATAAGATTTTGTGATTCTACTCTTCATGGAAATCACAGAAATGGAATTACAGATAATACAGATGGGTATTGTAGTCCGGCAGGCTACTATAATAATAAGGTGTTCCTCTTCTGTGTAAGGTTCGGATTTGGGCTATGGCCCACATGTGGTAAGTCACACAAAACGAGCGGTTCGGATTACCAGAGGCCCACTGGGCCTGACCCGAATATGGCTATTGAGCCAGATTCGGATTCTGATCAATGCTGTGAATTCGTCTGTCACTTTATTAGAGCGAAACGTGGGCTCAGGTCCAAATGTTGCGGATGTGGCACTTTAACTCGGGGGATCATAGAAAGGTGGACCCGGGCCCTTGCTTTTCTGTACTAGTAAGGTCTCAGATGTGGGTCCAGGGACCTGCATTGGTTTTATAGCACGTTTTTGTAGCCTTGACTGTTTTGTTTTTTTTAAAAACATTTTTCTCAAAAAGTCACCAAAAATTACACTTGCTTTTAATATTTTTTCCTCTCTCGTATCAAGAGAAATAAAAAATAAAAAAAATCACCACGGACCACATTTGACCAATGAATTCCTATGTATTCAAACAGGTACTTAATTATGTTGCTTCATCCATGAACTCCACCATTGATAGTGTTTTCTACTTATAGGGTTATTGTCCCAACCAGGTATACCCGGGTCATTGGAAATAGAATTGGTTCTACTGCAATGAAGGATGCAGCAGATCAAATGACGAATGCAACTAATTTTACGCATGGTGTTTCTTCAACCAATTGGCAATCAAATTGGGCTGAGCCTGCATTGCACCTTTACAATCCAAAATCAGCACAATCACAAGTATATGATCACATCTTCAATGCGTTTCATTTGCTGCAGACAAATCCATCCGTTCAGGTAATGACTGCTGCGGATCCTACAATCTTCCATCAACGGTAAATATTAATATCTCTAAAGTATTCAGCAGTCTCAGATTTTGACAGCTATGTATGCACTCGCAGAACTGTTGAACTGAGGGGGACTACAGATTGTTAGGATTATCGTGCATTCATGCTTAATCCACATTAAACCTTTCAATTCCATTCATAACCACCTAGTTCGATGTATCCAGTTGGCGCCCGGCGGAATGGTTTTTAAAATTTGAGACCCATTTCTATTGAAAATTTGTATATACAATTATAAATTGAACTGTAGTATTGATATTTACTAATAAGACCTCAATCGCATGTAGAGGATGGTCTCTTCTTTATCATCCGATAAAGCTGTATGGGATGCAGTTTTGAACAATGAGGCTGTCAAAGAGCTCAAGGAATCATTTTATACAGGTTTGCACAGCCTTAATTATGTTTCATTTATTTACACAGGTGCTATTTCATTGCAGCTGTTATAATAATTAGCATCCACTTCGGAAAGCAATTCTATCATCTCTAATATCAACCGATGAGTCTTGAATGCAAAAGGAAGTTGCAAACGAATCATGCATCTAGCTTACTGGCTTAGGCATATTGTTTTACAGGAGAACTACTACCACAGGTCTTGGGGTTCGACGTTTATGAGGACCATACCAAAGAAAAGAAGTCCAAGACAGTACCTAATATTATTAGTTTCCCATGTTTATTCCCACAAAATATGCAGTGCAGCAGGATCTTTTGTGAGCATGGACCATTCGAACTTCTCCACCCCATACATATTGGCAGGCATACCATTGGTGTGAGGTGATATTCACCATTGAAGTAAATGGAGAATACAAGAGCCTATCAATTCAAGTGGAATAGCTTGACTGAACAGTTCAGATATTCGAAAGGTGTGCCCCACAGTGAAATTTTCAAGGGGATAAATGAGCGCATCCCATGTGGGTAACTACATATAAGCGTGCCCCAAATGATGTTGTTTGATTTACAGTTTTTCTTCTGTTGGACTTAGACTTCCTCAGTTGTGCAAAGCACTTGCACTGATTTTTTGTGTGCTCACTCCTATCACCTCCTGTTGTGGTTCTCTTTTTCACCTTATAACCATAATGCAAGATACAAAAACCTTCAGTGGAAAGGTTAAAAAGAGGAGAATGAGGTACTTTTGTGAAGGAGAAAAAGGAAAGGTCTAATACTTGACTAGAGGCCAAGCTTGCCTCTGCCTACCTGCATGTATCGTGGGAGTAAAGAAAATAATTGCTACTTTTCCAGTAATTTTCTTATTAGAAATCCCTAAATCAGGATCAACTGTTTTCCAATTTTAAAATGAAAAGATACCAAATTAAGTCCCTGCTGATCCACAATAGGCTACAAGGTGACAGATTACTCGTGAGATTACTCTTGTTCAGAAACTTAATTGTTGACAGAATATCCCATGAAACGTTTTCTTTGAGAACGTAATTTTTTGTAGAGTCTCATTCAATCTTTCTTTTTTCTTTTTCTTTTTTTTTTTTTTTTGGCACCAAATGCCATTAACAGCATATTTGACAGTAATCTACTGTCTTTCAAATTGTGAAAGACCTTTGTCATATTTCTAACAGGGATCAAAGGGAAGGGGTAATAATTGTCTGCATTGAATGCCATGTAAGGTCCCAGTTCGACTGCCATACCTGAATACATCTTCAGCCATCAATTGAGGCTTAATACATTTATGAATGGTGTCCTTTCTTCGATCTAGGGAAACTTTGTTCCAATGACCAAAAGTGAGGCACAATATGCATCTGAGTGATGCCTCTTCTATGATATTCAATGTGATGGTCCATTAACACATTTTGTATGCCTATTGATTTGATTGCTATAATGGTCACTTGGTCTAAATTATGCTTATTGATCCGATGGCCAGGATGTCACTTGGTCTAAATTTTGTTCTGTTGCCTGTGACTAACTAGTTGGATGATGTGTTATTTTAGCAGAACTTAAGTTATTATGGAATTAAAATGTTCCTTCCACTATTTGCACTTTGAGCATTGAGTATAATATACCGTTAAAGATATTATTGATTGGTGATTATAACCTTCCAATTATGAGCGTTGTTCAATTGCTCTCATTTTGTTAATGCAATATCTACATCTCTCAAGCAAATTCTTGGTACGTATATCTCTTGATCATTCATTTTAGTTTATTTTTGTAATGTTCGCATGTTCACACAGCTGGAAGCAATCAGTTGGAAAGCTCCCAGGAAGAGTCTGAGGCCATTGCACAATTCCTGAGGTGGATTTTAGATAACACAAAAGCGAAAATAGCAGAAATCATAGACAAGATCACGAAGCTAATGATTGATCTTTTCCAGCCCTCAGAGAAGGAAAGAGTGACTGATATATTTGAGGACACTCTCAGATCCACACTGATGCTATCCATCATGGTCCTCCTAGTGGTTGTTGTTACTCGTGTCCAAAAGGGTTAGATCAGCTATTGGATTCCAATTTAGCAAGTACTGTGCAAATTGATTTGGATATGCTTTTGTTATATGGTTTATTCGGGTCGGTCTTCTATATTCCAGTCCCTCACTGTTGTTTGTGCTGTTAGAATTCATAATCATCTGTTCATGGTGGACTGTAAATAACATAGTTTTATGTATAATCTTCTCCAGCGTGTACTGTCGAACAAAGCAGTTAGCGCGGATAGATGTTTTGCCTCTGTATAGAATATATGGTGTGAAGTTTATTCAGCTAGAGATGGATTCTGCTAACGAACACTTATGCAACCTGCATTGTCAATTAGTATATAATCCATAGAAGTCATTTGCAGTGTTTAAAACCTCAGAAACTCAACTTGGAAATTCATTGGGTTGAGTAACTCAAGCGAGGGACTGAGTACTTGTTTGATTTGGTAGGACCCATTTGACATAAATGTATTGAGTTGAATCTACTGCCCTAATACGGGTGATCAAAAAATGACTCTTAAATTATTGTTATTTAATGCTTTTAAGTTTTTTGTTTTAGCTTACTAAATTGAGGGTTCCGTGCAGTTGCAGCTGCATGTTGGGCTGTGTGGGGTTGGAAGCTTGCAGAATCTTCTGGGCCCCATTTCAGGAACCTTGAAATGTATGTTAAAAAATATGTTGGTTACTGTGAAGGGTTGGAAGCTTGCAGAACCTTTCTTGTTGAATGAGTAAATCGATGAACTTAAATCTCTCTAATTTTGGTAATTGGCTGGCCTAGTCCAGTTACTGAATGAAACCTTTTAGGCCCAGGTCCAGTCATTTTCCTGGACCAACTTGCCTAGTTCAGACCCAAAAAATTTCTTGGAAGCATCCCAATTGTTCCTTTGAAGAAACTAGGAGGCTGCACCGTTTAACTTGCTAAACAATCTCCTTGAATCCAACATGATATTTGAGGATTTTAATGCTTTGCGCCCCTATTCAATTGAGGTCCATTGTTCATTTACCCAAACAGGTAGTCAGTTAGGATCCATGGTCAATGGAGTTCTTGCTTGGAAGATCTTAGCCAGTCATCATATCCTTTTTTTTTCCCTAATTGAATGTGTATTTTTTGTGTACTATGGTGTACTATGTTGCCGATCATCTATTCGCTGTCAACGGTTCAAGGGTTTGGAAGATTACAGTAAATGAAGGTCATGCCTTTGGATAACCTGAGTTACCTGTAAGTTATAGCTGTTATCTTCTTTGTCAGGGAAAAAAGCGACATTTTTAGCTTATAACTAATTAGATTTACAGTTTAGTGCGGGGCCACCGAGTTCCATGGGTCCAAACAGGGCCTCAGCATTGTCATATTTGGAAATTTACTTAAAGACATTTGCTCATCCAAATGGAAGCCTATATTCAATGAGGTGAGCAATCTGTTGGGTTTATGTCTTGTATTTCGATTTAGCCGGATGAGTCCACTGGGTTAGCCAGAGACTGGTTTAAGGTTAAGGGTATTTTGGTAATTGTATCGGAGCTTTCTTGGTGGCCAAGAAAGCAGAAATTATATATATGTATAGTCTGTAACCCTAGATCTTGCACTTAAAGAGAGGTGAAAGCGCTCTTACCCGTGGTGTTCCCACACCACGTAGGTGAGACGATGTGAGAGAGTGAGAGTCTTTGTACTTTACTTGTTATAGTGGAGATGATCGTCTCTGTGCCCGTGGATGTAGCCCCGTTTGGGTGAACCACATAAATCTCGGTGTCTTTTCTTGTGTGCGGTTGTATGTTGTTGATCTTGTGATTGATGTTTGTGCACAACGATGATGTTCAAAATCACAACAAATGGTATCAGAGCCAATGTGTGGTGTTCCTTGGTTTTTGAGCGAGGTGGAGATCACTCAGTGACTTGGAGGTTGTGCGCATGAAGATAACTGATTGAATCCTTGTCAAAGGGTTCGGATCTCTGTTTTCGAAACAAAGAAAAAGAGAGATCAGGTTCGTGATCTCTGATTCGGCCACTATCGGAGAAGAAGAAGACGAAATTGGGTACTCCAGTTTGTCTGGGATCGGACGAAAAAGGATTCACATGTTTAGTTCAGATCGTGGAGTCAATTGTTGTGGTTGTGATCTGATCAAAGGGCCACACAGATCGGATAGGAGAAGATCAGAAAATCAGATCTCTGTTTTGGGGCCACCAGTGAAGAAGAACAGAAGGTTCTGTTTTTTTTTTTTTTTTATTGAGTTTGGATCGGATCTGTTGCATCAAAAACAGCAAAGAATCAGAGATCATCTGATTATGCCACTAGAGAACAGAGGCCTTGAAGAAGACGACGAAGAAACAAGGGTTCAGATCATCTGCCACTGGAAAAAGATGAAATAGAGAGGATCCGGGTTTCTGCATATTCGAAACAACATGGGTTTGAGATTTATTTTTTGTCTGGACTCATCGCCGGGATTCTCGCCGTTCTCGCCCCGCTGCCGCTGCAATCGCCTTGCCCCTGTTCTCGCCAAGCAGTCGCTGCCGCTGCAATCGCCTCCCGCCTGCCGTCACAGTCGCCGGTTCCTCACTGCCATAGCGGAGGAAAAAGGGTTGCTGCAAGATGCTGGAATCGCCGTTTCTGCCAACAATATCCGGTGCCGCGCTAAACAGAAGAAGCCAAGCGGGAAGAAGAAAACTGGGGTCGATTCCGGGTTTCGGGTTTCGGGTTTGGTCAGTCCGACCTGACCCGTTGTGGATAAAGCCGCCCAGTTCAAGGGAAGGTCAGGTCAGGTCAGACCTGACCTATTAGGAGCAGATGCCCAGCAGCAATAGTTCTGGGTCAGTTCGGGTCAGACCAACCTGACCCGCGTACATGAAGCTGACCCAGCAGTGCATCCAGCAGAGTACAGTTCCAGTTCGAGGAGGGTCAGACCTGACCCGTGTGTGCAAAGTCCAACCTAGTGAGCAGAGTGCTGACGTCAGCCAGCGTCAGCAAAGGTACGGTCAACAGGCAGATTTGACCAGATTCAATGGTTGAAATTGTTTCTGTGATATCTTGATCATCCGATGTCCGATTGGAGATCCATTTGCGCCTACGGACTCGTTTTGAGCAGATTTACGTGATTGTGGAAGAAGATTAGCTGTTCGACAGTTAATGAGGAGTTTGACCAAATCAGCAGCGCAGAAAATCGTTTTGTGATATCGGAGCCATCCGGAGTCGGATTTCAGATCCGTTTCTTCTAGCGTGCTCGCGGTGACGAAGTCGACAATTTGATCCAGAAATCTAGAGGAGATCTAAACAGATGTGGATTCAGGTTAGAATCGGGTCTACTTGACCTGGTTATTGTTGCAAACTCAATAGTAGGAGTCGCCGGCCTAGTTGTAAATGGTTTGCTAATTCAAACGAAGTTGTTTGTTTAGAGTTCACATGCGATGTTATTCATCTTGCCAATGCCGAAGAAGCAGCAAGGAGGAGCTTATGTGTCAGCAGTTGTCAAACATGTGTTTGATTAATCGGAAGCCCAGTCAAATAGAGTTTTTTGACTGCTCGGAGGCAGAGGTTTTTGTAATTGTGAAGTCATCTGGACTTGTATTCTCGATCTGTTTTGCTTGTATGCTTGTGGTGATTGGATCTTCAAAGTGATGTTGAAGATGGGGCATGATGGTAAGTGATTTAGATATTGATATTACTCAGATTCGTCAATGGTTTCGAGCTTTAAGTTCGAGGTGGAGTTTGACGAGAAGATGAACTTTGCTCAAAGTTCATGTGCTGGTTCAACATGTCAAAGTGTTGAAGGAAGAAGTCTGCATCATCGGTGCAGTGACACACCATTTAGCAAGGTACGTAAAGACATTGCCGGTTTTATCTCCTGGTGGTTCAAGTTGTGCGGAATTCAAGCCAAGGTGGAGATTGTTAGGTTTATGTCTTGTATTTCGATTTAACCAGATGAGTCTACTGGGTTAGCCAAAGACTGGTTTAAGGTCAATGGTATTTTGATAATTATATCGGGGCTTTTTTGGTGGTCAAGAAAGCAGAGATTATATATATATATATAAGTATAGTCTGTAACCCTAGATCTTGTAGTTAAAGAAATGTGAGAGCTCTCTTGCCCGTGGTGTTCCCACACCGCATAGGTGAGACGATGTGAGAGAGTGAGAGTCTCTGTACTTTACTTGTTATAGTGAAGATGATCGTCTCTGTGCCCGTGGATGTAGCCCTGTTTGGGTGAACCACGTAAATCTCGGTATCTCTTCTTGTGTGTGGTTGTTTGTTGTTGATCTTGTGATTGATGTTTGTGCACAACGGTGATGTCAAAATCACAACACAATCTGTATCTGAAGTCATCCCGATGGGCGCTATGAGTTTCATCACGCCATATTTCCATCTTACTGGATAATTTTCCTTTTCATTAATATGTGACAAAAGTCAATGAATCAAGGTAAATTTCTGTATAATTTAGGTTATGGCATAGAGCAAAACAGCTTCCACTAAAGGTAGATAGAGTTCTCTAAATGCATGAACCCCTATTTACAAGGATTTACCTACATTCAGATATGCAGAGTTCCAAACAGGCCTTAAGTGTGTGTATTAAACATTACAGCTGGGAAAGATTGTTGAGTGACAGGTTTCAAGATTCTCTCCAATATAAAAGTATCATACACACAAAAATTCCAATCAAATGACCCACCAAATTCCCATTAAAATAGACTTTCTCCCTGTTCATGCTTTCCTTCCCCTCCTCCCCAACTCCCTCCAAAAAAAAAGCGTCATCCCATTTAAATGTCAGCCATATTGTTTCTAGGGGCCTAAACTCAACCCAACTTAATTCTTCTTCTATTATTCTCAAGAAATGCTGGGCGGTGGCGGATGTTGTTCTTCTGATGGCAGCCAACATACACCCAGGAAAGCAACCATTTTGGCCCTTGGCAAGGCCTTCCCACATCAAGTTATTCCGCAGGAGTTCCTTGTGCAGGGCTATTTCCGCGACACGAAATGTGAGGATTTGGCAATGAAGGAGAAGCTGGAGCGCTTGTGTAAGCATTGTTTACCAGCATCCCCGTGCTTCAAGCACCCAAATCACAGATTTAATTGTAGAGAAGTGATCTCCTGCAATGGTGCAAAGAAATGATGTGGCCCATAGGCCCATTTGGGCTAGTGTCAAACCATGAAGGGCGGTGCCATGTAAAAGGGTGGAAAATTCAAAAGCATTATGATATTTCAACCCCATCCAATCAAGCTAATGGCTTATTTACACACACACTCACACACATAAAAAAAAACCATCATCATCAAAGCCTTATCCCGACAAAAAAAACGAAAAATCAACCCACCCCTATACAACAAAAAGGTCTAAACATTCCACAATCCTCCATGAATCAACACTTTCCAAATTGGACCTCGTGTTTTTTCACCGCAAGAGATCACCTTTCTTGGAGCTGATATGGAGCAAATTGGTCATCTGCTTTTGCACCTTCTTTTACTGACAAGAGCATTCCAGGTAACACCAGTCACCTGAAAGGCACTGAAAGTATAGCCATGATGTTACCTGAAAGGCACCCAAATCAAAACTATCTGTTGTTTGTGGAAATCAATCCCAAACTTTCCATCCATGGGCATCTTGGATTCGGACAATCAACAAAACAAATCCTCAAATAGCAACATTTCTTCCAGAATTGGATTTTCAATGACTTGACCGGTTAATGCTCTGTTTTGTTTTACTAGGCAAGACCACCACTGTGAAGACTAGATACACTGTCATGTCTAAGGAAATATTAGACGAGTATCCAGAGCTAGCAAGGGAGGGCTCACCCACTATTAAGCAGCGGCTTGACATAGCTAACAATGCTGTCCTAGAGATGGCTGTGGAAGCCAGCCTCTGCTGTATTAAGGAGTGGGGAAGACCAGCCACAGACATCACCCATGTGGTCTATGTGTCCTCCAGTGAAATAAGGCTTCCTGGAGGGGATCTCTACTTGGCTAGCCAACTTGGTCTAAGGAGTGATGTGGGTCGCGTGATGTTGTACTTCTTGGGCTGCTATGGCGGTGTCACAGGCCTGCGAGTTGCCAAGGACATCGCCGAGAACAACCCCGGAAGCCGGGTCCTGCTCACTACATCTGAGACTACTGTTCTTGGTTATCGCCCCCCAAACAAGTCCCGCCCCTATGATCTCGTGGGGGCTGCACTCTTTGGTGATGGGGCTGCTGCTGTTGTCATAGGAGCCACCCCACAAAACGGTACTGAAACACCATTCATGGAATTGAATTTTGCGGTCCAACAGTTCTTGCCAGGGACCCATAACATAATTGATGGTCGCCTCACAGAGGAGGGCATAAATTTCAATCTAGGGAGGGACCTCCCGCAGAAAATTGAAGACCACATCCAGGACTTCTGCAAGATGCTCATGGACAAAGCTAGTCTGGATGAGTTCAATGACTTGTTTTGGGCAGTTCATCCCGGAGGCCCTGCAATACTGAACAGGCTAGAGAGTAAGCTGAACTTGAGAGAAGAGAAGCTGCTATGCAGTAGGAAGGCATTGATGGACTATGGGAATGCAAGTAGCAATACCATATTCTATGTCATGGATTATATGAGAAAGAAATTGAAGAAAGATGGAGGGGAGGAGTGGGGGCTACTTCTGGCATTTGGGCCTGGCATCACTTTCGAAGGCATCCTTGTGCGTAACCTCCAATAAGATTCATGTCTATTTTACTTTCTATAAATGGCTTTAAATGCTACGAATTTGGGTTAGTTTTAGTCATTTGCTTTACTGTGTGTGAATTAGATTGTCCTAACAGTGTTGTGTAATGCTTTTTAGAATAAGAACAATGGACTACAGGTGCAGGGTCATGCTCTCTCTCTGTCGCTGTCCTGACTTTGCTTCTTGAACATCTTAACTATTTTTTTACAATTTTAGAATTGGTATGAAATCTGCCAACCCTCTTGGCAGAGTGCCGCATTTATATATTAATGTCCTCGATGCACATTTACATGAATACCAATTAAGGAAGTTTTTTATTTTTTATTTTTTTGAACAGTAAATATAACATTATATTAAAAGAAGCCGAGCAATACACCACCAAAACCAAGAGATTATACCCAGAGAATATGTGCAATGGTAGAATAGGAAAAAATAATTTATATTAATTATGTACAAATTGCAGCAATTGCAAGATAAGAGTTTGAACATGCTTTGAGAATGTAATGATTATGCTAGACATGAAATTTTTCTCTCCACCCTCTCCCTCTACCAATGGGACCCCTCTTTTCCTCCTTGTCTTGGAAAAGAAGTTGGGGCACGTTTGGCAACGGTCTGGAGAGATAAGGGGATTCTATAATTTCAAAGAATCCCTCCTAAAGCCTGAAATCAACCTATCCTCCCTTTAAAAAACTAAGTTCGGCAAAAGAAAGAATCTCCATAAAAGAAACCTTTAAGAAATCAATGGCTTGGAACGTTTTGGCCAATATATTATGATCTACAAGGCCCCACGTTATAAAATTTGGTCTCATAGTCATTATTGGCCCCACGTTATAAAATTTGGTCTCATAGTCATTATTGGCCTCTAAATTAGATCTAACGGTCTGAAGTTTTCAAAAGGGGCCCATAAAAGTCAATATTTGCATCTCTAGCGTTAATTATTTTTTTGAAAATACCTCAACATATAAGATGATTTGACAGCTGAAATTTGGTCTTATAGCGTAGCCCTTTTTTCGGATGGAGAACAATCTCAACAATGCTAAACATATACATGGGACCCACAAATGTGAGATCTGCACAATACCAGGTGTCAACATCATGGCATTGAAGTAGCGCGGGAACCTCGAGTCCGGGGGGGGGGGGGGGGGTGGGGGACCCACAAATGTGAGATCTGCACAATACCAGGTGTCAACATCATGGCATTGAAGTAGCGCGGGATCCTTGGGGGGGGGGGGGGGTGGGGGACCCACAAATGTGAGATCTGCACAATACCAGGTGTCAACATCATGGCATTGAAGTAGCGTGGGATCCCGGGGCGGGGGGGGGGGGGGGGGGGGGGATGGATTCTGACCCCTTTCGCTAATGCATGGAAGTACATTGCATTCCACACCCCTACCAAACATGGGCATTCCACAAGTCTGACGAAAACCAGTCATCGGTTTGCCAAACGTGCCCTTAAAGGGTTATGCCTTTTCAGTGTGGAAATTTCATGCCAGAAACATTCATGTCTACGGCAGATTCTAGTGTTTCACAAGGATTATGCCTTTTCAGTGTGGAAATTTCATGCCAGAAGCGTTCATCTCTATGGCAGAATCTAGTGTTTCACAAGTGTAAAAAAAAGGACAAAGAGGAAAAGAGGGGTCCCATTGGCAGAGAGAGGGTGGAGAGCAAAATTTCATGCCTAGCAGAATCCTTACATTAGAGAAGCATGTTCTTAGGTTATCTGTTCAAGACTTATTCCTGTTTTTTCATTGACACATCTAGAAAACACTAACACAGGGAAAAGATGGTTCGATTTCTGGGTTTTCAATTTAACAAGGAGAAATCCATAACAAAACAAAAGAAAAGGGAGTTTCATTCATACTTCATTAGTGACAATACATACAGAGATAATAACATTGGCTCCATCAAAATACATAGTATGTAGACCAAGATGAGAAGACATGAGTTCTCCCCGTTGAAGGCCCTTGGCTTATAAACACAACCGGAAACAAGACACTCACCCCGCAAACGCTTTGATATTTGGATCAAACATCATTTTTTATGGCAGAGCTATAGCCAGTCTGATCATCATAGTACTTGGACCACAGCATCACCCCTCCATATTTGTTGGAGTGCTTTAAGGAGGGAAGCACTTTGGAGGTAAGGTCCCCAGTGGGGATGAAACCGCTGCCAGCTGCATCGGCGGCTGCTGGAAGCCCAAGGAAGATCTTTGTGGCATGAATCGATGATGTCCATTGCTTCCATGCACCATCCAAATTAGCCACATTCCCAGATGAGTACTGGCATGGAGGATTGTTGTAGAATTGCACCCAAACATAGTCGAATAGGCCTGTTTTCAATGCTCCTCCCACCCAAGCATCAGGAAATGGACATTGAGGAGCTGCTGTTAAGTACACTTTCTTACCCCTAGAGCTATATGCGGAGAGATCTCTTGCAAGATCATCCCAGTGCTCACTAGTCCCACCTTCAATGTCAAAATCTATACCATCTAGTACTGCATCACCCAACGGGCGTGATGAAGATTTCCCGCCAAGATAATTGTTCCACAGATACTCTGCAACTTCTCTGGCATCCTCGGCAGATGCTAAGTAGTAGTTTCCAACCCCTCCTCCAATGGACAGAATCACCTTCACCCCTTGATCCTGGCATGATCTTATGTCGTCGCTAAGTCCTGTGCATCCATTGGAGTATGGATCACAGTGGCCTGCCAGATTGATTTGGGGGGTCTGGCCATTACCAAAAGTTGAAAGGAAAGCCAAATTCACAAAACCATAGTTCCCTGACGCGCAGGTATCGGCTAGAGTCCCCTCATTGCCATTTTGGCCCCAGTAGATGGCTATGCTGCCTCCATGTGAGCCTATAACTAGTGTACCTAACAACAACATAAGCAGCAAGGAAGTGCTGCCACTAGGGGAAGATGGCAACGCCATTGACTGGGCTCGTGTAACTATAAGAAAGCAGAACAAGTAAAGAATTTGGTTTTCTTCTCCCCACCGTAAGGAGTTGATTGCTCTACCTGCAGTGCAGAATACTGCAGAGTAACCCACTTTATATAGACATCGCATTGTGCATCAGAAAGTTAAACAAATTGCTTGCCTGCCTTGCAGGTTGGATGGTTGTCATCATCTTATATCCGTGGATTTGAAGTTATTTATAATCTGCTTAAGAAGTTGTTGTCTTTAGGCCTTGGATGATGAAGGAGAGGACAGAACAGGGGTCCGCGCCTCTTAGTTCAGGACTTGGATGCTTTTGACTAATCTAGGAGTAGTTTTTTTAGCATTTCTTGAGTGAAGTTTGCTTGACCTCTTGCTGTGAATTTTTTTTATTTATAGAAAAAAGGGTGTTAAACTAGTCTCATCTAAATTCTCCTAAAGTCTCATTTTAACCCATCCAAATTCTACAAAGTTACAAATTTCAATTATCTGTTAATGCTAAAAATTTTGAAGGAGACCATAATTTGAGAATTTTAACTTCTAGCAAATGAATTTCTCGGATTTTCCACAAATTCTCTGAATCTAATGTTTTTAAGTTTTTTTTTTAAAGGTAATTGCTCACACACGCCCACTCACCCATGTTCCTTATCATCTAGGTTACAATCGGGAGTTGATCCTTTGGTTGCTTCTATGGAAGGGAGGTGCCTCACCAATCTAGCTACCTTCGGATTGGCTCAAATAATATTTCACAAATCGAGAAACAAGCCTTAAGCTCTACTTGGAAAATGATGAAACTAATAGATTGAAATAGACACAAGGGAAACTTTTGGGGCCCGTTAGTCCGCTGGTGAATGATAAGTTTGTGGATTAGCCAATGTGCTTCAGTGTAAGGCTACAAAATATGCTTCAACGGATGGAAGAGTTGTCCATTTCAAAAGTTCATTTCAAATGAAACTCTTGATCAAGGGAGATCCCGTGTTCAACAGTCGCAAAGCCAAGATTTTCTTCTGGGGAAGCGATAGTATGAAAAAACAATAATATTTTTCTCTTTATTAATTATTTTCTTATAATATTCAAATAAATTTATTTACTTTTTGCATAATTTTTACTAATATCTAAAGAAAAAGTTTTAATTTAAAAATACTTTAATAACTTTAAGGACACAGTCAGTTTAAAATACAAAAAATAAATAGGGCACAATGTAAGATCCAAATCACTCAAAAATAATTCATTTACACCTTATTTTAGGATGGTGAGTTGTATCCCACTCTAGTTAAACTAGGGCTTACGTTGGATTGATCACCTGAAAACAAATCCACCCATAATTAGATAATGAAAAACTAGCTGATTGGTTACTTGTACTTTTTAATGGGATGCCTCAACAAAATGGATGGTAAAAATTTCCATGATTGGTTGTGATTGTTTGATAGGGCTACTTGTGATCTATTGATAGGCTATGATGCCTAAGATAGGCATGGATGGATGAGAGCACTCAGCCGGGAGCCATTAAGTTATGCGTGAAGAGTCAATGTATAATAGCCATGAGAATAAACAATTTTAAATTGACTTTTCCCAAAATTTACACCAATAGTAATTGGTCTCACAATAAGATTAAGCACATCATGTTTTAAATATATTATCAAATAAGGTGGGACCAACTCCTATTTGAATCCAAAGGATAACAACATGCCCAAATTGGTAATAGAAAATTCTCAAAAAGATATGGACTAGATTAGACTTCCAATTTGGAGGGAATAGGGAAGGGAAGGAATGATTTAGTTTAGCTAACTTCTTAAAACTCTCTTCAATTTTGGACAATCATTTACTTATCTTCATGGAGCATGTAAAAGACAATACTAACCTCAAGACTTTTCGAATTCTCTTCTTTAATGAATGGAAAAAGCAAATGAGGAGGGGCAAATTATGCTAGTGGCAATTCAACATAGGCGGAAAGGTAACTCCACATGTTTTATAAAAAAAAAATACTAGGAAGAATCATTTGTTAAAAATTTCTTTTTAAGTTTATAAGTTAGAGTATCATATGCACTTATAATGTTGTATATAATACTTTTTGAGTAATTTCTTGAATGGTCAAAAGGAGCTCTAACTTAATTAAGCAAACATTAACCGGATTCAGACCTCAATTAAACTCAAATTGTGAATGGGTAGGCTCAAGTCTCTAATATTCCTTATTGGATGGGCTCAGACCTTGGTTCATAGCCTTTTATCCGACCCAGACTCTTAGTCGGGCTCTTTCGGCTCAGATCTAGCCCAAGTCCGGCCCCTGCAGCCATAATCATGATTCATGACATCTACTATTTAGTGGGAGATTTCTGCCTTGCCCGTCTGTGGTCTAAGTTAAGTTCACATTGTTGTCCAATCCCATTTGGATGGGGCCAGAAGTCTTTTTCAACTTAAGCCTTGTCCAATTGTAAGTACCAATATATCATTCATGAAAGCAACATTAACTAATTAGATTTGCTAATGAATTGTAGTTTTAGCCCTCGAATGGTTTGACCTTTTTATTTTTAACTAATTGGTACAATTCTCTCCTATTTTATTATTTGTTCTCTTCTTAAAAGCATCATCTAGGCCGCTATGATTTTCATTAGTTTTCCTTTTATTTTACTTTTCTCCTTCTCTCATTCTTTACATTTGTTTCTTCTTTTTTTTTTTTATAGCAAGGAATTCACCAACCACTCTTAGGGTTCGTTTGGTTGTAAGCATTTGGATAATTCGTATTTGAAAGTCTCCTATTATTCTAATGCCAAGAGACGTTCTAGCATTTAGAAATCTAACTTTAGTTGCTTCTTGAATGCTAGGAATTTCTCAAATCCTAGATATCTTACAACCAAATGCAAATTTGGTTATTGTAATTGAAGGAATTCCTGATAGCCAGATATCCAATCAACAATTTTTGCAAACAAATGAACCCTTATGGTTGATCATTGGTAAAATTATACAATGCACAAAATATATGTACATGCTAATAATAATACACAGATGTTATACATCATTTTGTAAATTATATATATACACATATATAGCTTCAAGAGAAAAAAGATCGCATTAAATTGTATTTACACATATATAATCTGAAGATAATTGCCAACAAAGGTGAAACCAATTCTAGAAAACAAAATTTGGGAGACAAACACGCCCTTGCAAATAAAATAATTTTAAAACTCTCAAGACCATCTAATAGGCTCTCCTTCTGTAATTACCTCTCATCACGTTGCAGTTTATCTTTCTCTCGTGTATTCTTTCTATTGTTCTTTATAATTTATAATGATAATACGATTTGACCTCACAACCTTCTTGTTGCAACGCAAGTCATATCTCTTCCAACTATACTATGGGCTCTTGTCTCTCATGACTTTTGTCTCTAAAACATCTCTGAATTTCTTAACTACCCTATTCTTCACTCCATCTTCTTTGTTTAAAGTAGATGTAGTCTTGGTAGTTGTCAATTGATGGTCTGCTTTAAAAAAATGTTTTGAGCATTTTTCTATAAGAGATCCTATCTTTTTACTGCAAAAAGTCCCATTCATTTTCACTTTCACAAAAAAGCAGAGTTAGCTAGACAACATGGCCATAATAAGAAGTGCCTAATTTTGAAGAACAACCGTTTACCTCATTGGTAAGAGGTGGCAATTTTCACCTGGCTGCTCATTGTTCAAACCCTAGGCATGCCACATTTCCTTCAGCAGAGTGGTTTGTCACATCACTCGAGGTCTATGTGTCCAAATTTGAAAAGTTGGTGGTAATTCTCTTTACCATTTTATTTTGCCCATGAGAACAACTCCAATCTATCATCATCTTTGATTGTAAGTGCTAAGAGAGCCTAAATATTTTGTGCAAGTGTTGGCTTTGACTACATGGAGCAAAGGATGAAAGCAGTGCATTATCTAATATTATAGCCCAGACTAAGCAAATATCACAAAAACCCTAAATATCCAAATATAACATGTTGATTTTGGTCGCCTATGTTTAGTAAACTAGAGGTAGACAAGGCTTTGATGACGATGAAATAACATGTTGGTTTGTATTTAAAAGGTATAAAATAAAGCAAACACATATACTTTGTTAAATACTAGTGTATAAATGGTTAGAGATATTAAAAGGCATGCACATGGGCCAGCTGAATCTGGCCTGACCCAATTTATGCAGGGCTCAGATATATAATTTGAGCATGTTTAATAATTAGGCTGGGCTTAGATTAAGTTATGAAAGCCCAAAGTTTGGTTGCCTTGCTCAAATGAGGAGAGCTTATAATTTAATGATAGTTTGTCTAGACAATTACTTGAAAGCCTACAATATCACAACCAATTGACAAAATGGACGGGCTTGGAATTGGGGACGATATGGATTGTGTTTCTAAAATCAAGCTGGGCTATATATGCCTTAGCCCAGCCTAACTCAACTCATGAACTCCCTTATGAGTATGTTAGAGAATAAATTAGAAAGGATAACTTTCATTTAAATATTTAAAATTTTAAATAATCTCTTCTCGATTACTCCTTGTATAAATAGAACAATTTTTGTGAAAACAATTAGGGTGAACTATCTAAAAATTCACCATAACTTTATTGTGGTAGAATTTATTGTAACTTTATTTATAGAAGCTCTTTAATTTATACGAAAGTAATTTAGGAGATGATTCAAAAATCCAAACATTCAAACTGAAACTTATCGTTTCTAACTTATTCACTTAACACATTCCTATATCTATGACAAGTAGTATATTAATCTTATATACAAAACATATACATGTATTAATAAACAAAACTTGTACTCGTTTAAGATAGTTCGGGTATGTCGAAAAAAGTCAATGTGGAAAAGTTTGGCTATTTAGGTTAATGGCCACCAAGGGGAAGGGTTAGGTCAAAGAAAATGTGGACGAAGGTGGTAAATCCTATTTGAAAAAGTTTAACTTATCTAAGAATTTGACTTAAGATAAACCAGAATAAAAAATCAAAATTCATTTGGCTCATGATAGATCGGAATAGAAAAACAAAATTTATGTAGCCGAATCCAATAAAGTTGGGATAAAGCTTTGATGATGATGACTTGTACCCAAATAAATTTGGGTACTCAGCTCAAACCAAAAACCTACCCTAAATTCCATCTATGTGCCAAAGCTATGCCGAAGCTTCATCTGTTGAGACAAGCGAAGCCCATATTTGACTTTAAATTGAATCGGCTATGTGACTCAACTTGCCCTAAATTGTGTTCAAGCAGAGGCCTATTAACAAATTCAAAGCCATTACCCAACTACACGGGTATATTTCTCCATTTACTTTGGCAAAGTTAGATGGGAGAGTTATCAATAAAATCCAACAATTAATTGTGCTACCAAAGAACAAAGGGAGAATTTAGCAAACCCATGAAATTACAACGACCATTATGAAGAACGATGATAAAGAATTTTCTGTAAACAAGTGTATAACTTCAAATGCCAACACTTAAATCATTAACCCACACTTAAATTGTTCGAGTGGTTAGGAAGTCCAATGAGTTGGAGGTCCCTACTTCAAAACCATTTGAGACTTTACCCGATACACAGTGCTAATAGCTAGTGTTGTGTATTCAGGGTTTTACAAATGATCAATCGTAAGAAAAAATTAACAATATACTCACAGTTGAGTGGTATTGGCATTGTAGTTTCACAAACAAACACCCAAGGATGGATTCACCCATGGGCCCTCCAGTTAAAATATCAAACCTTAACCAGTGTCTCAACATAGCAAAGAGTTTATAAACTTCAAATGGAAGAGTCCTTGGCACCCACTGGTTGACGAAGCCCTACATCATCATTATCTACTTTACATGGATATAATACTCACCACGTGTCCTTTGCCATAGAGCACTTGAAACGTCCAACCACTTATTTGCAGCTTACGCAATGACTCAGACCATTTTCCAAACATTGCGGACACACTACAGGCTCCGAACACCTCACAACTCCTTTATCCCTTGGTTATGGTCCAATGTAGACAACATCCACCCACTCATTTTGTGGACATGTTGGTATCTTTGGAAAGCAAGAAATACACTCATCTTTTTATGCCATCCTTTTTACACCCTTTTTCAATTTTGAAAAAGACCCACTAGGCTTTCCATGAATGGCAAATGGCAATCTTTTTTTTTTTATGGACACCAGTAAATCGACCCTCACCCAAGATAAATGGTGACCCCTTGGATTCTACAAACTCACTGTTGATAGGTCTTATAAACCCCGTACCCAATCAGCTAGCATTGGAAGTATGATCTGAAAGGGTTGCATGATCCTTGCTTTTGCCTCAACTATTCAAGCCAATGACCCTTTCGAGGCTAAACTCAAAGCTATGTTACAAAGCCCGCAACTGTGCGTCACCAATAGCATAGAAAACATTTTGCTGAAGTGGGATTCCTACATAATATGTCAAAACCTCCAGTCCGATGGTGGAGTATCTTGGAAACTCGTGACCTACTGGAAGTACCTTATTCACACTGTCAGCCACACCCAATTGGAGAGCGACCCTCTATCGTCAGTTTGCTAATAAAGTAACAGATTACTTAACCAAACTTTCACTACCTTAAGAGAATCTGTTTTAGTTTTCCCTTTCTCTGCATATATAGGGTTGCTACTTTTGTGTGTGGGAAATGGAGCAAAACTATCAAATGCCTGCTAGAATAGGTACACAACACCAAATTTTGGATTCAAGACACCCAATACTGTAGCAACACCTTTTGGTTTCAGAGCATATATGAAGCTAACATACCCACCTTTTGAGAGGAATCATGCACATAAAATAAAAGAAACCTCCTCATGTAGAGCTACATATAGCACTGCTAGGGACACTTGCCACGTTACTCTTCAACAAAGTTTAGCATCTTTTGACTCCAAAATGGACAACTGTACCACTGATATATATAGATTTATGTAATTCAACATGTTTGACTAAAGGCCTTTTGTACTATGCTTATTACTATTAATGATATCCTTTTGTTAATAGGGAAAAAAATTGCCCTTAGATTCTAAGATATAGTGCCTTTTTTTTCACAATCTACTAAATTCCCTAACCAACAAAATTAGAACCATATATGAATCCTTATCTGTTTTCACAGGAAAGGAAATGCCTCATTAGTCAATTAGACTCACTACGAAGCTATCAGTGAATTAGCACTAGCTCTTCTTCTTCTATGCATTATAAAGATTGTTAGATTTATCATAATCACAGGTCCAACTTTAACGAATCATATTTAAATAATGCAATATATAAATTAAACGAGTACTTGGCTCCATAATATGTTGAACATGTGAAGAAGAACAAGTTATTCTCAGGCAGGGTTTTCAACTCACTTTTACTTTTCTTTGATGTATGCAAATGATGAGAAAGTCAAGCAGTAATCTTTTGAAGTGAAGCAAATTACCTTAGACCATATAACTATAGATCTTTGTAATAGTTTCCTTCTCATCATGGAACTCTTAAGTTGATAAAAATTGCCCCCTTTATTAGTAATTTGAATAGGAAGCAATTGTTAGTTTCTAATTCCAATAGGATTTTCAGATGTCAGAAAAAAGAAGAGTCGTTAATTGTTTCGGACTCCAGAGGTGGAACCCATGCATAGGCATACAGTCAAGTAGACCATACATCCATTGCTAACACTCTCCACTTGGGCTACTTGACCGCAAAACACATCCTCAATTTATATTATAGAAAATAATTTATTTTGAAAAATAACTCAACTTGGACTTAGAAGGGAAAAAACTGACTTTGACCGGTGTACCGATAAAATACCTCCCAGTCAAATTTTAATCCATATCTTTAATCTATGATTAAACAAATTTGCCAATGTGAAAAACAACAGTTACACATCTGTAATGACACTATCGCTTGCAAGATCACTACAAGGATATCTTTGCCTAACTAAGTCTTTAATGAGGGTAAAATTAGGATTCTTGACATAACATTCTTAATTTTCATAAATACGTTAATGTCATAACTTTGCATTCTTACTCTTTTCCACAATAATCACATGTGCAAGTAATATAAGAGATAAGAATTATGAAATGTAAAATTTACAATTTTAATGATTTCTTTAATAGTGTCAACATAACATGAAATAATTCTAATTAGGCAAATCATGTAGGCCCATATTTACAGCATGTTCCTTTAGGCCTTAGGTGTTAATGCCTTAGTTAATGGATCAGCTACCATGAGATTCATCGAAGCTCCAATATTAAATACTAAACTATTTTATACTTGTTTTTTAAGGACAATGTATTTAACTTCCAAATACTTTAATTTGCTGGAACACTTATCATTATTGGCAAATCGCATTGCTACATAATTGTCACAGTAAATCATCAGTGGCTTCGAGATACAATTCATAATCTGAAGTCCTGAGATAAAATTACGCATCCACAATACATGACCCGTGGCTTCCAAGTATGCCATATACTTTGCATAAAACATAGATCGAGTAGTCAAACTTAGCACTCATCCATGAAACTGCTCCCCTTGCTAATAAGAAAACATATGTTGATAGATTTCCTATTATCAAAACATCCTACAAAGTTTGAATTTGAATATCCAATCACCTCCAAATAATTGGATCTTTTATATGTGAGCATATATCTCTAAGTACCGTTTAAGTATTACTTTTTTTACTACTTGCCTATCTGATCAGCATTCCCATTGTGAAACTTATATTTGATCTTATACATGTCTGAGCATACATCAGACTATCGACAACTCTGCATCAGGACACTTTTCTATTTGCTTCTTTTCTGTTTCATTCTTTGGACATTGGTCTTTGCTAAATTTATCTCTCTTGATCATAAGAGTATCATGTGGTTTACAGCCTTCCATATTAAACCGCTTGAAAATTGTTTTGATATAGGTTTTCTGAGACAACCCAAGCAATCCACGAGATCAATTCCGATATATCTCGATTTCTATTACAAAGGATGTTTCACTCAAATCTTTATATCAAAGTTTGCCTCAAGATAATCCTTAGTTTCAGGGATCATTCCAAGGTAGTTACTGGCTAATAAAATGTCGTCAACATATAGGACTAATATCATAAACTTGTGCCCACTAATTTTCAGATATATACAATGGTCTACAATATTTTCAGTATGATCAAAAGATGTGATGATTTGATTGAACTTTAAGTACCACTGTCTAGAAGCTTATTTAAGTTTATATATTGACCTCTTTAATTTGCATACTAACTTTTCTTTCCCCTATTCAATGAACCCCTCAGGTTAGACTAAGCAAACTTCCTCTTCTATATTCTCATTTGGAAATGTTGTTTTAACATCCATTTGACTATGCAAAGTTCATATATTACCTCTCTTTTCGAACAAATTCTTTTTTTTCGCACATTCCTGTTTGAAGTGAACCGCATAAGAAACATTTCTGTGAGTTTTTTTTTTCTTTCCTTCTTTTCCAATTTTTTTATGCATATTGTCTTTATTTTTGGGCTTATGGCTTTCCTTTGCTTTTCTATGGGAGATATAATTTACTGTAATTTGCCTTCAGCTTTAAGCTTCATTTCCTTTTGATCATGTCTTGCAATAACTTCTCTAATTGTCCGCGACATAAAGTTCTTATTGTAGCTATTTTCAATTGTCTAAAGGCTAGTGGCAGGAAATCTAAGATGAATTGAATTAGATAACCATATGAGATAGTCATATTAACTTCCTTGAGCTTAACCGCAATATTAGATATATTTAAAATGTATTCTCTTATGCCTTTTAACTCCATTATACTAATATTTGTCAACTAAGATATTAGTGAGAATCCAAGTACCTTATCAGTCACCTCAGATTGTATCTTAACAACTTCGAGGCAGTCTTTCGCATAATCTTTAACTATAATGGACCCTTGAATACTCTTTGATATTAAATTGGTGAAAAAGATTTTATGCTTACTTTATTAGATTTATCTACTTTTCATATTCTACTTTTTCAGTAGCAAAAGTCAATTCAATGGGCACAAAAGGCTTAGGTTTTTCTATGGCTATGTCCAATTCTAAATAATTTAATACAAGGGACAACATATCTATCTAATTAGCATGGTTTGATTCATCTAGAATTAGGATGGATCCTAGGCAGGATGACAAAATAATGGAATTCGAAACTGAAAGATAAATACATCACAAAAAATATATATGCTTTGAATTCAACACACAAAAATAAGAATCCAGTTTAAATTTAAACATATAATAAATTTAAATTGACAAGTAATAAATACATCATTATGAATCACCTTTTGGTAACTGTGACATGTTAATTTATTACTATTTTTATTAATTAGAATATAGTTGATCATGAATAAGTTGACTCTACCTTTAGGCATAGATCAAGCATGCTCATGTCATATGATTTAAACATATCCCATCCCGTTTTCAAGTGGTCGAGAGATGATTGAGCCTTTGCATCAATCTTCAATCTACATTTGAAACTCCATTTAGGTGCAATTAAACATTGCAAAATTAAATATAATAACCTTTTAATTTGATCCAAAAATATCATACACAAGAAATTTTTTAAAATGATTTGTACAGAACAATTATGCACTAATAAAATTTTGATTATGCGATTAACAATGATTGATTATTTAAATTTGAAATCCTAAAGCTAGTGTTTCTCTGATATCAACTGTTAGATTTACCATAATCACAAAATCAACTTTAATGAATCACATATGAATAATACAACATACAAATTACAATGTACTTGGACCCATAATATGTTTAGTGTGTGGAGAAGAATAAGTTATTTATGCATGAAATTTACAACTTACTTTTACTTCTCATTGATGCATACAAGTGATGAGAGAGCCAAGTAGTAATCTTTTAAAGTGAATTAAGTTATACTATACCCATATATTTACAGATCTTTATAATAGTTTTTCTTTCATCATGGAACTCTTAAGTTGATTAGGATTATCCCTCTTATTAATAATTTAAGTAGAAAGTAACTGTTAGTTTCCAAGTTCAATATAATTTTCAAATACAAGAAAGAAGAAGAGTCTTTAATCCCTTTGAAATCCACAACTGGGACCTATGCATGAGCTTGCGGTCAAGTGGACCACACATCCAATACTAACAAAGATTTCTACATGCTATTAGACTATTCTAGTGTTTATTTGTACCCATCGGTTTAAGAAGACTCGGCTGAGGGCACTTCTTTTAAATAAATATCTTCCCTTCGGTTGAAGAGAGAGAGAAAGAGAAAGAGAGAGGAGAGAGAGAGAGAGAGAGAGAGAGAGAGAAGAATATTAAGAAAAAGGAAGTTCCTAATAAAAATAAACATATGAATAAAAAAATAAGGAAGAGGAAAGAGAGAGAAAAAGAGAATATTAAGAATAAGAAAGTTCCTAACAAAAATAACCATATGAATAAAAAAAAGAAGAAGAGGAAGAAAAATTCAATGACATTGGGCACCTTTAATATATATGTAGTCACAAATTCCCTCTTGTTTAGTGGCAAAGTGAGGGGGGGTCAAGTCGGGGCCATTGACACACCATCTTTCTCGCAGTGCGGGCTTCCTTTATATGTCAAGGAGGGGCAATTAACACACCACCTTTTCCATAGTGCGGACTTCCTTTATACGTCAAGGAGGGCAATTGACACACCACCCTTCCTGTAGTGCAGGCTTCCTTTATACGTGTATGGGCTTTTGCTCTCGAGCGTGCAAGCTTCCTATCCCAAGTATGTGGGCTTCTATTCATTTGTGTGTAGGATCTCTCATGGGACCTAGTCCCCTTGGTTGATAATACAAAAAAAAAAAAAAACAATAACAACAAAAAATAGTCTCATTTCCTTTCATACATGATAATACAAATTTAGAGTATGTATATACATTTCTACTTTTGCTCCTCCTCATTTTTTATTTTTATTTGTAAGTAAAGGATAAAATTTCAAAGATTAGGGGCATTTTTATCAATTTCTTCTCTCTAAAATATATAATGAACCCAACATATTTATCCATTTAATTCTCTCTAAATTCCCTTTTATGTCCCTCATCAAATTTGAATCAAGAGAAGAGAACTCTAATGAAAACTCGGTTGAAAATCTGAGTTGTTCTAAATGAACATCCTCTTGTGGGGCTTTTCAAGTTTTTATGAGCTAGTCCCACTTTAAGATTAATCATATAACTATTAACATGATTAACATATAAAACTAATAATATATATCGTGTTAAGTATCCAATTAATTGTATATGAAATTTATGATAGGAACAACTCTAGGTGGAGTAAATTATTGAGATATCCTATAGATGAGACCCTTGTGGGCTTCCAAACAAACCTTTGTGAGGGACTTAAGTGGTGGGGTCCAACTAGGAAAAATAAGAATAAGCCTCAAATTCTTATCCTTGGGTTTTCAGTCATGCAAATCTCCCGATGTTCTTAAGTGGACCCATTAAGAAAATTGAAAATGAAAATGAAAACATTCTACACTCAAGAAAAAAAAAATCCCATAAAAATATCCCATTTGCTATGAAGATTTTATCATTAAAACAACCTAGGACCAACACTAGATATATCTATACAAATTATTAATTTTTTTATAATATTTAATTTAAGTATTTTAAAAGTTATCACTCACGATGGGCTATTTGAGTCAAATCTAATGAGGAATATATATTACATAGGGAGGTTGTTTTCTCATTGATTTAGACTTTTCATGAATAGGTCCACTAAGTAATCTGTTGAAATTTTGGTACACTACTCCTATGTAGTTTTGTGCACTCTCTCTCTCTCTCTCTCTCTCTCTCTCTCTCTCTTATTTGTGTTAAAAGTGTGAATGACCTTAAAATCGTTGCAAGCCATAAAAGAAATGCCCTCTTTGAGGAATTTCACTCCGAATATAATTGAAGGCCACTGTCAGATTTTTTTTTCTCTTATTATCGTTGACCATCACTTGCCCCCTCTAAAAGAAATTCCTGACTCTGTCACTGCTCTTGCTAGCCAACCATACTAAAAGCTTTAGGCTTTAATAGAGGTAGCGTAAATACTTTAAAACTCCTCATTCGGTGGAGCTTGGTCAGCACATATTTCCCAGCATACACATTTTATTATTGAGTCATTCTTCTTGAAATTCTTACTCATAACAAATTAGCCCTTATTAATATTAAATTTTCTCCACTAAACAATCTTATGAACCTTGAGAATTTAGTAGAGGCCAAGAAAATCCTATTCAACATGGATGATAACAGGTATCTATCATCTAATTTTAAGTAACCCAACATCCTGATCTTCTAGTCGTCATCACTGTAGCCATGTTGGGTGAGAGCCTAGTGATCCCACCTAGGTTGGAATGTGTATGTACGTTTGTCATCATTTGGCTAGTGGGGGGTTCGGCATTGAACTCAACTTTTATGACCGTTACAAATTTCATATTTCAAATAACGAACAAAACAACCTGTTGGTTAATCTTCCAAAATTTTAAGATGTTCCTACCAAAAATTCTTTTTTAGGAGAAGCTTTCATTAGCTTTGTCATTTTTTATAATATTCAATAGTAAAAAAAAAACTTTTTATACTTATGTGATCTAATTCTGTTTTCTACTAAGTATCTAACAACATATGGTATATGGTAGATGAAGTTCAAGGACTTCCTTATCTCTCTCTCTCTCTCTCTCTCTCTCTCTCTCTTCACTCTCTTCAACTCATTTACTGCATTCCAATAGTAGTGTTACAAGGGATATTTGTAAAATTTGTAAATTCCTCTACTTGTATTATGCAAAGCCTTGTAAAAAAAATATAGCAATAAAATGATAAAAATATGAATATCTTTGTCATGCTCATCTAAAGTACCTGAATATACAAGATCATAGTGAAAATTTTAAAAGTTGTTTAGATTTGTCATATAAAGATTTTGTAAAAGCATTTTAATATTTACTTATTAGGGATTGTTATAAAAAAATTAGGTAAAAACTTAATAACAATCAATTATTGATATACAGAGTAATCATCTAGTGCACGCCCGCATGAGATGACTGTGAGCACCTCTATGTGGGCCCACATAAGGCCCCACTTGAGACTTAGAGGATAGAAAGATCTCCTTAGGCCCTCCTCTCTAGAAAAAAAAAATCAGCCTCATCTTTTACCTATATTATCTCCATTTAGGACCCACAAGTTTAACGATACATTCTATTTGGATGGGTGTACAGTCGATCCAACAGTCTAGTATATTCTAATGAAACCCAAACTTGGAGGATGGGTACAATTTAGGGGGATGATGTGTGTGGTCCATTTAAAGGGATCATCTAGTAGGCTCCACCCAAGGTGTGCACCTTATAACCTATCTATATTTAAATTTTGCCAGTTTGAAGTCCATGGGGCTATGAAATGAAAGAATTGTCCATAGGGACCCATACAAAGATCGACTTTTAGATTTAGATATTTAAGAACCAAATAATAGCAAAATAAAAAACCCAACTTTTATTATAAACAACTTTGTCTCCAAATCTCATTTAACAAAGTTGTCAACTAACAAGCATGCATTGGCATTGGTTTTAAAGCAACCAAACCCAATGCACTAGAGTGTCCATCCTCATTTTACCCAAACTCAACAGTTTTGCTAAAATGCACAATATTCTTCTAAAAAAGGACCATTGAGAATGAGTCGAAAGAAGAAACCCTGGGTGGGTGGTAATGAATGGGTACTTTGAAGAAATAATCATAGTAGAATAGGCTGATGGTTGTAGGCACAAGGCATCACAGAACTGCCAGGTAAGGGTGACAATAGGTGGATGAACAAGGTGGGCTTGGGAGATTACAAAGGAGGAATGAAGACAATGCAAATAAAACAAATGGCAAAAAATGGACATCTTTGTAGTATGGAAACTATAGCCAAATGTGGATGGAAGTGCAAATATGAATTGAACATGTGAGTTTTTATTTGCAAAAAATTTCTATGTAAAGGATTGAAGTGTACATATTGGGCAGACATGTTATTCTTGGATTGAAAATCTACAAACTACAAGAAGGTGAATTGAAATATAAAACCAATTTATATGGTCAATTGTGTCATTTCAAAGTCATTTAAGGCTTGTTTCTTTACTAGAATTCAAAAAATTCATGGCTTGGGGGAATTTCAAATTCTTCAAACTGTCCTCTTGAGGATGAATTTCAAATTCCTTTTTTTGGTAGAGCATTTGAAATTCCAACCAAAAGCAAAAAGAGTGATATTTCAAGAATGTAAGAATTTTGTATGTTGGCTAATTTATAGTTGTACAAAACCCTAGGTCCATTTAGTTATATTTTATATTTTTTTTAGATGGACTATGATTTGAGTCATCGAATGAGCTGAAGAGAAGATTTGAAGCAAAAAAAAAAAGTCAAAAAAGTGATAAAGATCAGATATGGAAAAAGGTGAAATTCAAAAAAGTACCCAAACAGAATAGGTACACGATCGTCGGATTGGTATCCGATCAATTGGATAAGATATATGATCGATCAGGCAATGTACAGAAACCCACCGACCAATGAGATCTCTATTCCTTTTTGAAGTGGGAGTTTCCTATTTTTTTTTTCCAATTCCCATTCTGATTGAATTACTATTATGCGGTACGGAATTGAGTCTATTTAAAGAGGTTTTCTCTTAACTCTAATGTACATATTTTATTATCGTAAGTGGAGATTATTCATTAGAGGTCACCCATCTTTTCTAGAGCTTTTCAGTGGTGAAGTTTTGTTCTAAAAAGCTGTTGCTTCTACATCTCTTGTAGGAGTTTTGAAGCTATCTTGAGTGATCAAGGTGTGAATCTATCAAGTGAAGAGTAGTGCATGGTAAAGGAGTGTTTTTTAGCAAAAAGAATTATAATAAGAAGAACTCAGTCCTTAGAGTGCAAAATAGTGTGAGTATATCTTGTAACAATTCAACATTGCTCGATAATTTATCCTTTTTGGATTAGTGGTTTTTTACCCGGTTGAGGTTTTCCATGAGAAAAAGTATGCATGCCTTTTTATGGTGTGTGCTTATGATTGATTGATTTAATTTCTGCCCCGTATACATATTATCTTATTGTTTACAATTTAGAAATCTCATACATATTAGGAAACCCCCTCCCCACCACCCCAAAACATTCAAGTGGTATCAAAGTGGGTTGCACAAAGTGATTGTGTTTGATCCATTGTGATTTCTAGAATGGGACTCAATCGAGAAGGCACATGGACTATTAAGCCTCCTCTATTTGACGGTACTAATTATGCCTATTAGAAAGTGAGGATGATTGGCTTTCTTAAGTCCATTAATGATGATATTCAGGATATCATTGAGGAAGGTTATACCAGTCTTACTATTACTACTGATGGGCAAACTGTTTTTCAACGAAAGCCCAATAGACCAAAGATGAGAAGCATGCTTCTAATTGCAATAATAAAGCTATAAATGATCCTTACAATGAAGTGTTTGCTGATAAGTTTTGTAGGATTTCCACATGCAAAACTACAAATTAAAAGAAGCATAAGATATCTTAGAAACTGTGTATGAGAGTATGGATATTGTGAAGCAATCCAAGTTACAGAGATTGAAAAAAGCCTTTGAAACTATTACAATGAAAGAGGATGCGACCTCTGATGAATTTTTATGCTAAGTTGAATAATGTTGTCAATTCTATTCTCAATTTGAGTGAGGAAATCCTATAAAATAAAATTATCAAAAAGATTTTAAGGGCTTTACCTGCTAAATTCGAAGGTTGATGCAATTGAAGAAAACAAGAATCTTGAGGCCCTCAAGGTAAACCAACTAGTTGGAAATTTTTAGACATTCGAAGTAAACCCTTTGGATAAGGAAAAATCTAAATCTAAGGGTATTGTTTTGAAAGTTACGAAATAATCAGAAAAGAAAATTGAAAGAGATTTTGATTCTAATCCTAAGGAAATTGCTCCCCAAGAGGCTATTTGTTTATGAAGATATTCAAAAGATCTATCAAGGGGAGTAAGTTTGATTTGAGGAATTCCAAATTTGAGAAGAAAATTTTAAAAAGAGTTAAATGCGTTAAGTATCACGGCTATGGTCATCTTGCGCATGACCGTAGAAATTTGACAATGAAGAAAAAAAAAAGGCTATTAATTTGACCTGGGAGGATGATTCTTTTACCGAAGAGGAAGAAATGCCTGAGCTTGATAAGTTTAACATGGTCAATAGCAAATTTATGGCATTTATAGCTAGATCTTCGCATGGTTCTTCTGATTGTGGTTTTAATAATGATAATGATAAGGCATTAGTTAAAGAGGCATATTGGAAAGTGAAGTAAATACATTGTATAAAGAGTGTGTCACATTGACCAAATTTGAGAATAAGATTATACACAAATGGAAAGCTTGAAGATCGGATCAAGTCTCTTAAGGCTAAATTAATGGATGTACATGTAAACGTTAAACTCTTGGAAGAGCAGAAAAGTTCAATGAATGGAAAATATGACTCATTGTATGATGACTTTGAGTTACATGTAAAAGACTTGGAGTCTCTTAAGAAAAAGTTCAACTCTTGCTAAGATGAAAAGGATATTTGAATGGAAAACTAAAGATTATGTTTTCTGGACTGAATTCTACAAAGGTTTGTCTGAAAAAGATGAGCACTGTTTTAAAAATTCTTGAAGACATCTAGAGTAATTAGAAAAAGCCTGTGACAAACGCGGTCTTGGTTATGATAAATGATGCATCTACTTCAAAAGCTAGAGGTCTTTCAAGTAATGCATAATCTACTCCACATGCTACATGTGTTAATAATGTTGAGAGTAGTACAAAGAGGAAGCATGTGTCACGTTTGCATGTATAACCACATGTCATTATTGTGGAATAAAAGGACACATTCATCCTCATTAGAATAAATAGAGCAGTTTGCCTAAGAACAAATAATGGCGGAATTATTTTTTTCCACCAATGACTATAGCAATATGGGTTAGAAAGTTTGATTTACCAAAAGAAATTGCTCATATTGCATTGAAAGCTAACAATACAAGTATAGGTGGTTATATGCAAAAAACCTCCATAAAAAAGATCAAGCTCTTGCCCTTAGTGATATTAAGATGATACAATTAAAGGGGAGTTGCATTTGAGGGGGAGTTATTGCTAAGTTTTAGTTGACCGATATGCTACGTGCTAACATTTTTCTGTTTGTCAATTATGAACAAAAATGGGGAGAAAGTTGAACTGAAGATTCAAGAAGCTAAAGATACATGGTATTCAATAGATACAGCGTTGATAAATTTTTTTTGCAATTCAATATATTCAATATAATTTTGGTTTTATTTTTTGGGTAGGTTGAATATATCGAGAGTTTTATCCATGAATTGCCAATGAGAGAGATTGTATGGATTTTGTATATTCACTAATTCATGGGTTAGACAAAACTCTAGATCTATTCAGTTGTATTTTATACTTCTTTTAAATAGACTATTATTCGACTCATTAAATGAGCTGAAGAGAAGAATTGAAGCAAAAAAGGTCAAAGAAGTGATAAAGATCGAATCAATCAAATATGAAAACAAGCGAAATTCAAAAAAAGTACCCAGACAAAATAGGTACTCGATCGATTGGGCAATGTACAGAAACCCACCGACCTACGAGATCTCTATTCCTTTTTGAAGTAGGAGTTTCTTGTTTTATGCCAATTCCTATTTTGGTTGAATTACTATTATGAAGCATGAACTTGAATCTATTTAAAGGGGTTTTCTCACCTTTCTTCTCTAGAGTTTTCATTGAAAAGTTGAAGTGCTGAAGCTTTTGTTCTAAATGGCTATTGGTTCTACATCTCTTGTAGAAGTTTTGAGGCCATCTTGAATGATCAAGCTATGAGTTAATTAAGCACAGAGCAGTGCATGATGAAAGAGTGTCTGCGAGTAGAAAGAGTTGTAGCAAGAAGGTCTCAGTCCTTAGAGTGGGAAAAGGGTGTATGTATATTTTATAACTGTTCGACATTGTTTGATAGTTGCTCTTTGTTAGATTCATAATTTTTTACCCAATTAGGGTTTTTCATGTTAAAAAAACTGCGCGTCTTCTTGTGGTGTATATTTGTGATTGATTAATTTAATTTCTGTTGCTTATTTATATTGTTTGATTGTTGCAATTTAAAAATCATATACATGCTTGGGACCCCCCTCCCACAAAAAAGAAAAGAAAATAATAAAACCTTCAAGGAATTTCAAGACCTTTTAGGTGGCTGAAATTTGAAATTACAATGAAAGAAACATTGCATTTTAAAATCTAAGGGACAAGTCATCACATCATGTTAAAAAAATCTCAGCATCCCAAATTCTTGTCATAAATTATGATAAAGAAATAGGCCTTTGGACTTCAGACATCCATCCCTCCTTGGCAAAAAATTAAATCTCTATCAGTAATTGAGTATTTAGATTTATAAATAATTTTTTAATTGAAATCCCTATAATGCTTTTTTTTTATTAAAATCCCTACTTTTCAGTTTTAACTATTTATTATTTTTAATAATGTTTAGAAAATATCTTGAAAAAAAAAACTATAGCTTTAGTTTTGGTTCGTGCAACTCATATATTCATATAAGTGGAGTAGAAATGTATAGGGTTTCTATGCTAAAAAATGCTTTTGCATTTAATTCAATGTTTTTGGTGAAGAAAAGGGAGAAAAGTCATTAGTTTTATGTTGAAGGTAACTTACAATTTTTACCGAAAGGCATGTTTGGAAACAAGTGAGGAATCTACAGCTCCACAAATTCCTCACCACCCTTAGAATATGAAAACCCTCATAAAGGATTTTCTAGCTGAGGATTTCTTACATTCTATGTTAGGTGGTTAGACCTATCAAATAATTGAGCATTTTAACAAGCGATATATATTGTTTCAGTAGAGGTGTTCATGGGCTAGGCTGAGCTGGGTTAAGGCATATCTAGGCTGCCCCAAGCCTGATACAGGCCATAAAAGTCAGGCCCAAGCTTACCCTTTTAATTAATCGGGTTGGACCTAACTGGGCTCTTTATCAATTTTGCAGTTATTTTAGTAAATGTTTGTACTAATTAAATTAAATCACATGCATTCTTTACATGAGCTAGGCTAATGTATATTTAGGTTCGACTTGACTTTAGAAACACTGGTGCAGGCTCTGCCCAAGCTTGACATAGACCATAAAATTCATGCCCAAGCTTGCCAATTTAATTAATCGGACGGGACCGAATTGGGTATTTTTTTAAAATCGAATTTGCAACCATTTTAGTAATTGTTTGTACTAATTAAATTACATGCATTATTTACATGGGCAGAGCTGGGCTTCGGATTTTCTATCACTTAATCCAAGCCTAGCCCAATGCGGGCTTAGCTAGCCTAGCCCATGAGCACCCCAATCTTTTAGGTGAAGATTTGGCCTTTTATATCTCTTTTTTTGGATGAGATGATTAGGAGATTGATGGAGGGAATAGAATCTGAGATTACAAGAATGGGGGATTTGATTCTGCCAAAATTATAGAAGATTTGCAACACTAAACATGGATATTGATAGAAATTTGAAAATCATATTTTCTTTCCTCGATGATCTTGTTACCAAACATGCCACATGAGATAGAAATTATGATGTTGTGGAAGTGGAAATACAGTATTACTCTTTTGTGGTACTTGCATAAACGAGTGCTCAAAGAGGGAAATGTCACATATGGCCTTCTTTCTCCCTAAAATTGAAACTGTAACTTTACTTTCCCAATTTACTTACCTACTTGATAGTTAGTAGAGTAGTGTAAGGCAATGATTTACTCCCCCTTATTTGTCTGGTGTGGGTAGCAAGTGCCACTTGGGGATTAGTCATGTTTTCTACACAAAATCTGACAATTATTTGTGAAAATTGGCTGCACAAACATGCACAAGCCCAAAAAACATGAATGAATACATATTTGAAAAACCGGATCACATACTGCAGTATAAATTATAAATATCTTATTTTATTAAATATGAGCACTCTACATGGTAGATTCAAAATTTTATCCTAGTAGTTGACTTGAAATTTAAGAGATATATATGAGGAATTCTAATGAACGCCTCATAGTTGATCCAATGGTCTAGTAAATTCGCATCTAATCGAAACTTAGGGCTTGTGACTATCAAAAAGTTCCCAGTGTATTGCAAGATTTGGATTGTGTGATAGATGAGTCCCACCTAGAGTTCTCACGAAAAAAATGTTGAGGGACATATGAACATGAATATTGTCTTATATGAGGTCCTATATATTTGCTTTGTTTTGGTGAAAACTAGATGAACATGAATATTGTCTTATATGAGGTCCTATAGATATGCACTTTGTTTCGGTGAAAACTATTCTCAGTGAGTAATCGTGAGAACTTTTTATGGGCCCACTTGTGGATCTAATTTAGGGATGAGATTATGGTGATGAAAAGATATATGTGGAACCACCATAAGTATTAAGTTTAACTCCAATTCCATGCCCCTAACCCCTTCATTAATGGCCCATAAATTTAATTGCTTTACATTAAAAAATATCTCAACCCTCCATTCAATGGTCAAATCCAAATCCATTCAAATGACTGCCGAACCTTGAGATTAATGGCTATCAGGAGGATTCCTTGTTTATACATAGTTTGGATGAATTGCTAGATGCGCTCTGCCAACTCACGGAAGTACGAAATATTTCTTTCTCTCTCCGTGTATATATATAGGAAATAATCTTATGAGAACTAGTTTTCATCATTTTTTTTGTGAGAACTGTAAGTGGTGCCTATCTATCATCCAATTCAAACTTTGCAATACACAGGGACCCCCCCGATAGTCATTTGCTTCAAGTTTTAGTCAGATTCAAATTTACTGGACCGCTGGATCGATTGTACATTAATCCGAATAGACTGAATTTGTAAACCACGGATGAAGATATTTAAGACATGTGATTTGGGTTAAACTTGATATGTGGAGTGGTCTCACATAGATCTTTTTATCTTTTCTAGTCTCATTCTCAAATAAGATCCCCAAATAAAGCATATAAAAAATTCTTACGATAAATGCATGAGATACACTCACTCGCATAACATCGTAAGGATCCCTAGGATTACTCATTTTCGCTGCTCCCTACGCGGCAGCGCCGCGATCCGGTCTCGCCGAGTACCCGACTGACCCGACGCACTCTCCAAGCGGGGCTACAATGACGAGATTACCCTTAGTCTTCCTTGGAAATTCCCCACTTATATATAGTTGCACAGATTTTTCTACCTTCTTCTCTCTCTCTCTGCGCAACCACTGCATGCAACGAAGACTCCTCTCTCTATCTCTCTCTCTCTCTCTCTCTGTCTCTCTCTCTGTCTCTTGTCTACTCGCCTTTCCTTTCTCTTCTCTCAAATCCCTTTGCCCTCTTTTCCTTCTCTGTAACTGAAGAATTTAGGGTTTCAAGTGAACGAAAATCGATCCCTGCTGCAGAAACCCTAATTCAATCTCAAAATCTGTTCTTGAAACCTCTCAATTTGGGGTTCCGGAGGGCTCTCTGGGTATCAGAAATCTCATCTGTTCTATCGCAATCATTTCCCCTAAAATCTGCAATTTGGGACTTCGGCTCGTGCCCTAACATGAGCGGATCAGTTAGCTAGGGTTCCCGTCTCGCCATGGGTAGCACCGGCGAATCGGACCGGAAGCGGCGCCACTTCTCTTCGATATCTCCCACGGCAACCGCCGGAAAGAAGCACCACTTCGCTCCGCCTTCTGAGGATAAAAAGGTGCGATTTTTTATGCTGAGAACTGGGTTATTGTTTTCGGCGTAATTGGCCCTGTCTCTCACAGTGCTTTGATTGATTGATTGAAGGATTCGCGCTGTTTGTAGCTAATCTTAATTTGTTAGGGCTTTCGAAAGTTCACGCTGTAGTTCGTCCTGTTTATGTTTGCTTTCTCAATATTACTGCGTTTGTTGTCATAAAGGAGAGATTTTTCCTCAATTGCCTCGTTATTTTTGTTGTGGGTGTGGTTTAATGTTTGCCAAAGTTTGCTTTCTGCGCGTATCTTGAAGCGTCCGTTAGCTTTGATTCGATATATCCATGCCATATTCATTGTAGAAATCATTCTCAGTTTGTCTTGTTGTCAATCCTGTGTTTTATAAAATGTTTAAATTCTATTGTGAAGTAGAGATATTGTTCTGAAAATGTATAATTGCAAGATATATATATATATATTTTGGGTTGCCATGGTCTGCTGTGCGCATAGATGTTGCGCAGTTCATATATTTATGGGATGTAATATGAGTAATTGTTGTAGGGAGCGAGGCAGCAATTCATTGTGTTCATATTTGGGCAAAGGTCTTGTATCTTCTGATAGAAAGGCTGCCATATGAGTCATTGCATGTATCTTTTTGATCAACCGGTAGTTGGCTGTGAACTCTTTGCCAATTCAAGCCAAGTCCAGTTGAATTACGAAGAAGATTGATGCTATGTGCTTGTAGCTTATAAGCTGTGTGTTCTCTTTTAATGAAAGTTACCATTAAAAAAAGAGCTTATAAGCTCTGCGAACCTGCTATATATGTTACTTAAACGCCTATCTGGAAAGAATTGTAATTTTGTGTTCACGGGCAATTCTATTTTCCTCTGTTACAGCTCGATGCTGCTGTGCTGCAATATCAGAATCAAAAACTGGTTCAGCAATTAGAAGCACAGAAGGCGGAATGTTTGTCCCTGGAGAATAAATTCCATCAGCTGAACGAAAAACAGCAGAATTATGATGATACGCTAAAAGTGGTCCACACCTGTTGGGGACAGGTTTGTCTCTTGTTGCAGATCTTATCCCCTCTCCCTCTTTTCGATCAGCATCTATCCTATGCCTTGGTTTATGGAAGCTTAAGTGGGTCCTTTGTTTACAGCTGGTCGATGACTTGGAGTCGCTTTCTGTATGCACGAGGGGCTCTGTAAACGGAGTATGCGATGCGAATCATTCTGAACATTTGAAGGGTAAGATTTACTGGCTAATACAGGAATCCTAACATGAATCCTAAGTTCTCACCTTTTTATATCAAGAATGTAATTCTACAATTAATTGAACATTTGAACAGGGCATGTGGGGTGAATTTTCAACCCCTCATAAGGTGTGTTCTGGATGGATGTGGTTTTGTTGAAATATCAGGTTGTTTTGACAATTCTTACTGCTGGTTTTGAGGGAAAAATGTACTTCTAAAAGAAGGGCTCACTAACTAACCAATCAGTATTGCTTGCCAACCTTACCTTTTTATCTGTTAAAGCCATCATGTGACCCACCTGATGAGAAGCGTGTGGGCTGTGTGTGAAGTTGGCATGTGCAGATGAGTGTGTGGGGGCATCTCTTAGTCTATTTGGTTTCAACCAGCTGTCCTGTAAGTGAGAATGTTAGCCATCCGTTGAAGCTCTAAGCTACTAATGGCCCTCCCAAAGATCCCATCGATGGAGCCTTGCTGAGCACCACATACTCTTTTAATTTAGTTTATTTCTGGATTAACTAAATGAGCTATTTATTTATTTTTTTGGAAGCTAATATCTATTGCATTTATTATTTAAAAATAAAAACTTTGCAAAATTATTCATAATATAAATGTGACATAACATTAAACCTTGCAGCAACGACATTCAATTTTCCACCACAAAATCTTGCCTAAGGGCATCCGATTTTGTTAACACAACTATCTCACCACTCTTAGCAATATGTGTTGGGACACATTAGCAACTTATGGCGTATTCCTTATCTTATTCACCACAAATGAAAATCTCCAAGGTTTTGACTTCCCATCTGGCCATGCACAAGTGTTAGAAAGGAGTTACCCTCTATTAGGAAGGAGATTGAAATTAAGTTTCCAATTAATTTTTTGCTTCTCTAATGGCCAGATCTCCATCAATTTAGTCTCCCATGTGTATATGACCTGAAAAGGCTAGTTGTAGCTCTCCCTTATCATTCAAGATTCTTTCCTGGATGCTTAAATTTACCTTTGGTACTGCTATTAGTGTTAAAGTTCCACTAATCAATCAAATGGTCAACACATCAAATGGTTCTCCTTTGTTGCATTGCCAACAAGGTAATAACTACTTGCTACTCACTCCCTTTCTAAGTGGAGGTTCAGCTTTGAAGCGCTGATTACATGGCTAGATTTGACTCTAGTCACCTTCACTTTTACCAAAGAGCACCTTCCTATGAATATTCTGGTATTCTTTCCTCTCTAAATTCATTGAGTGTGTTCGTTGAGGAGGCTGGGAAGCTTTTGCTTGAATGACCCCCAACAAAATTAGGTGTCCAGACTCTTTTTCTTTTGAAGAATTAAAATTCTTGATAACATTTTTTTTAGTAGCGCTTGAACCCTCATGGCTGCTTCAATGCATGCCTTCCAACTATGCTATGGGCTTGATAACAGTGCCTTTTTTCCCATTTCATCTCCTCTTTTAGCTGCTAGATTTAGAATATCTGCTACTGAGATCAACAATTGGATATATGACCAAGTAGCTTTGTTTTGAATGTAATATATATATTTTTTTGAATGATCTTTTGAATGAAATATTCTGAGGCTTATTCCCCTACTATATCCTTCACACAGTTTAACTAGACTCTCTTTGAAATTATAGATCATGTGTAATTTATGATAGTGACAATTTGGAGCTTTATCCCCAATGACATATCTTCCCTAGTTTGAGTGTGGCTTCCATGCCCGATTAAAATCTAGATTCTTACACAAAATATTCTCACTTGATTTGACTCCACTATTGTGCTAAGAGAGCCAGTTGTTTTCCTTACATATTTCCCACTCCAATAACTCCATTCAGCTGATAATTTGACATCCTTCTACTTGATTAAAAAAGGCATAACTACTTCTTTTGTGCTTATTAATTGTATGGTACAAAAGGGGGTGAAAATTATCTAGGAATTGCAAGTAAAAAAGGGTACGGGTTATATTCAGCAGCACAAATAGTGAGGGACTGAAATATGGAGTTGTTTGTGAACATCTTTCCTGTTTGTTGATATGATGTTTCAAAAATTGATTTCATTATGTCAAATTCAGTATCCTTGCTTGCTTTATATTGGTGTCATCACGTACCTGATTCCATATATTAAGGGTGTGCACAGTTCGGATTGGATCAGATTGAGCCAAATCCATCAGCAAACCGTTACCTACGGATTTGCAGTTTTGTAATCTATCACTGATTTGTTGCCTATTAAAACAAATCTGGACCAAACCGTTGATCAACGGTTCGGATCGGTTTAAGCTGTTTAATCCATTAGTAGTTTTCCATAATATTTCACATACTTTATCCACTGTAATAAGGAAATTACAATGGAGATTATTGTCTTTTAATATTTTATATAAAAATAAATAAATATATATTTTTTATTTCAATGGTTCGGATCGGTTTAAATCCACAGATTAAGGGTAAAATCCATCAACAAACCGTTACTAACGGAGTAGGATTTTTTCAATTTGTCACCAATCCATTAACCATCGGATCGGTTAAAAAACTGCAGATCGGATCGGATCGGTTCGGTTTCACGGATCGATGGATTTTTTGCATACCCCTACCATTTATAGTTGTTTATCACTTTATGGGTCTGAGCTAGTTCAGAAGACTTTACTTAAATCTGACATGTGGTGTTTAGATTTTTGTACATATGGTAGTGTTGAATGTAGTATGCTGTAGATTATTGACTAAATGATTATCTCTCCCTGGGAAATAACCTTAGTATGATAGGGTGGGATATATATGCATCACAAACTTTTTACTTGGATGAACCTGATGTTCTGGCTGTTGAATATTGTGCCAAAACCCATCCTTATAGAAATGATTTCAATTCCTCATTCCAGATGGTCCATCTTGTCCTCCGGATGATACATTTTTATGCAGACTCCTGGAAACTGGTGCCACCGACAATTGCTCAGCAAATGGGATCCCTAATGCAATTGAAGAAGATACCCGGATATCATCTACAACGACAAAAAACATCTTACGAAATATAGTGGTTGCCATTAATGACATGTGGTCTGTAAAGGATGGAGTATTTGCTTCACTTCTGGGGACACTCCCAGCAGATGGTAAGTATGACAGCCATGTGTCATAAAGTTTTCTATTTAATTTTAGTGTAGGGAATTGCTGATTTTAGAATTTGTTCTTGAGCCTTTTTTTAGTTTATTCTGCTTTATATAGAGTCCTGCAGAGTAATGGAGAAGACAACTAATGACTTAGCGATGGAGGTTAAGCATTTACGAGTGGGACTTAGTGACCTTCATTTGAAGCACAGATCATTGGTGAATGAGGTACAGAGTCATAGAGACACTTATGCCAAGAATAAAGCTGAGCTTAAACATTTGGCAGGTAGCATCTTTGATGTCTGTGGAAAAATTTACTTGATTATTAACTTTAATGAATCCACTTTAAACTACTACTGTCTACTTATGACCATAAAGATTCTTTTTCTGTACTTGTAAATTAAAAAATCCTTATGCCTCATAGAAGTTTGATTGCTGCTTCTTTGGTGATTCCTGAAGGGGAATTGGAGAGCACTATTGCAGAGTTAGATGAAAGCAATCACAAGTTGGAAACCCTTAAGGCGCAAAGAGATGCGGCACAAGGAGGTTCTTTCCCGATCCTAAATTTAGGAAGTAAACATGTTGCAGGCGATAAGACCAGAGATAAGCAGAAAGACTTGCAAGATATGGAATTGGCACTCAAGGAGTTGTCGGTAATTTGTCAGTGTTTTCTTCTTTACTTAATAGGAATATTTATGGATCCTGATACGAAAGCTGACAAACTGTATATGTTGATTTGAGTACTTGAACAGGATTCTGCTTCAAATAGACTCCTAGAACTTAGGAATTTGCATGAAGAAAGAATTCATATTTTGAAGCAGTTAGCAAAGCTTCAGGTCAGTGCTTCAAACCATTGATTTGTTATATTTCAGTATTGACATGATTCATAGTTGTCTTTTCTTTTGTCAATTCCCCTGACATATTTTCATTTCTTCTTTTTCCTTGTTACTTTAATGGGAATGCTGTTTGACAGAACACTTTGAAGGATGTGAAGCACGTCTGTTCATCCGAAGCTTACCTCCTGCTTCATGATCAAGTTGAAAAGTCAAAAGCAGAGCTAGATCAATGCCAGTCATTGTGGGAGAAACAACAGGTGGTAACTGGTTGGTAGCTATGTGTAGATTCCTGTGATGCATTTTAATCTGTTGCGCTTAATTTCTCGTCACTCATGTTAATAAAATCTTAAATAGGTCGAGAAGGATAACTTTTTCTGGTGGGAAAAAGAAGCCCTTGTGAAAGTTGATTTAGCTGAAATTCACCAAGGAGCCTCTGAATTTGCCAACACTCAAATAACTGAGCTGGAGAAAGAGATTCAGAGACGGGTTGATGAAAAAAATAATTTTGAAACGAGGCTAGAAGAAGTGTCAAGGGAACCAGGTATATATATATCCGAGGCATGTTATTTCTTCTATAGTTTTCATGTCTCCTTTTCCATTGCTGTTTTCATTTGATATCTATTGGGATCTTTTTTTATTTTAGTTTATCAATTAGTAATATCTCTTGGGAACATACTTGTGCATTTCAGGTAGGAAAGAGATCATTGCTGAGTTCAAAGCTTTGCTTTCATCACTTCCAAAAAATATGGTTCTTATGCAGAACCAGCTGAGTAAATACAAAGAGGCTTCTTCTGAAGTCCATTCTTTGCGGGCTGAAGTTCAGTCTTTGTCTAGCATTCTTGATAGGAAGGTGAATGTCACATATTCATTTGCGCATGCGTATGTGGGTTAACATTCATGGTTCAGTTACATTTTTTGAATGCTAAAGATGTAATCTCAATACAGGCTACTGAGTTGCAAAGTTTATCTAGGAGATCTGCAGACCAAATAACTGAAATACAGAAATTGAAGGCTGTGGTATGCTACCTTCTGCCATGATTTTTAGACTCGAGCCTTTTTTGGAGATAATTGTGTAGCTCATTTCAGTTGCATGTATCTGCATCTAGATATGATCATTTGCTCCCCGTTTTGTGGAATGGCGATGCTTTGAAATGTGTCTGCTATGGTTTTATTTGCTTCCTTTTTTTGTCTCCGTCTAGATATGATTTATTTGCTTCCTTTTTGTTAAATGAAAAGATGGAAACATGACAATGGAAGCAGGGCATCCGCCAGTTGTGTTTAAAAAAAAAATCTGCTAATGTGGCCCCCTAAATAATTTTAAATGTCAAACTTAAGCCAAATAAAATTTTCACAGAATGTTAGTATGGGTAGCATTTTATTGTGCTTACCTTAAAGGAAAAAAAAGCAGTTTATTTGGCTATATTCTTTACTTAGTTCTGGATTCCATATGCCAAAGTTGCAGATGTAAGCTACCGATTGTCCTATGCTATAAATTGGAGAAGCATCTTCTATTTATGTGATCTGCTGTTATTTGACCTTTAATAAAAAATGAAGCAAGTTAGGGATGGAAAGTTGGAACGACAACGGATTAGATTATAGCATGGCCCCGTGAATTTGGGCTTGCTTGGGCCCTGGTTGTAAAAGTTGGGCGAGAGGTGGTGGCATGCAAATCGCACAAGTCTTAGGTTAATGGTTGCTGAGAAAATCTTTAAGAGTATAACTGCCTATTTATGATTATAAAACTGATAGACTGCATCATCTTTCAGAAAAATAGAAGCTAGATCAAGTGCAACCCTGTACCATCAATGTAATAGTGGAATTGATGATTAGGGCAGTTGTAGTTTGTTGTAACCATGGGTTAAAATTTTGTTGAAAATGCTACTTTGTTGGTAGAGTTAACTTGGTGCTATTACTTGTTTGAATTCAAGCCCCAAGGGGAAGGCCCACCTTGTTTGGGCGCTGAGTAGACATCTGCTCTCAATCTGTACTAGTTGAGTTCGTGTTACTACTCAATCTATTCTGGTCCAATGATGCTTTCTTTTCTTTTCATTTATTTTTTAATTGAAAATCTTACAGTTTTTTTTTTTACCAGCTGCATGTCTCAATAACTTCTGTGCACCAGAGGTAGAATGAGCGGTTTCATCAAAGAAAAGAGTATTAGGGGATAGAGGTTTTGTTCGGGACGTAATTATGGTAATCACCCTTGGGCTATGAGTGAGGTAAAATGGTAAGATGGTGCAGAATCTGAGTATTATGATGTTCTAACACACCCTGTCAAGCTGACGCATATTGATATCCTTCTTGGAGGGGGTGGATTAGACAGTGCATTTACTCTACATCCTCTGCCGTTCTGGTGAAAGTTTTTCCGACACAGTTTTTTAAAGATTTTAGAGGGTTAAGACATGGTGACCTTATCGCCTTTCTTATTCACTTCAGCTGCAGAAGCCTTGGGCTTGATGCTGGCGAAGGCTAAGGAGATTGGGCTTATTGATTGTTTTGTATTGGGCCATAGTGGAATGGTGGTTACTCATTTACACTTTACAGATGACACCATGTTATTTTGCTCAGCTAGTAGGTAGGATGTGGCGAATCCCTGGAGTGTTTTGAGATGTTTCCAGTTGACTTCCATATTGAAGATTAACCCAGTGAAAAGTATGGTGGTGGGAGTGGGGTGCTCTGAGGAGATGTTGTGGAGTTTGGCTTGTTGTTTTGGTTGAAGGTGGGTAAGTTCCCTATGCAGTATTTAGGCTTGCTGGTTGGGGCTATTCCGAGATCGAGGTCTTTGTGGTACCTTGTGATAGAGAAGTTTGAGAAGTTATCCATATGGAAAAGACAATATCTTCCATAGTGGGAAGCATCACATAAATTAAGGCAACACTATAAGTATCTAATTTACTGATTTATTATATGTCCCTCTTTCAGATGCTGAAGGTAGTGCTCAATAGGTTGGACCATTTGAGAAGTAATTTCCTATGGGAGGAAGAAGATACATCTTATGAAGTGGAGTGAGGTGGTGAAGACAAGGTATGCAAGTTGTTTGGGGATTGGTTACCTTCAGTTGAAAAAATGGGCTTTGCTGGCAAAATGGTGGTGGCAATTTTGGGAGGAAAAAAGAGCTTTGTGGAGGCAGGTTGTTGTATTCAGATATGGTGAGAATGAGTGGGGTTGGATTCCCTGAATAGCCCCCATGTATTGAGGGTCAGGTGTTTCAGGTGTAATAGCTAGTGCGGGAGGTGTGTCAAGTTAAAGGAGGGACTTGTTCAAAGTTGGGGAAGGTGGGTCTGTTCAGTTTTAGGTTGATTATTGGTTTGGATGGTCTTTCTAAGTGGTTATTTTCCTAGATTGTTTAGGATAGTCTCTCAAAAATTTCATCGGTGGAAGTCTGTTATGTTCCATTTGGTAATGGTGTCTTGAGTATTGTCGTTTAGGGCCCGTTTGTTTGCATGAGGGGAGGAGTAGAAGAGAAGTGAAATTTCAAATGCAAATAAAGTTAAAAGAGGAGTGGGTTGAAATAAATGAGTGACTAGTTATTTTTGTTGCATTTGGATGATTGAGTTAAAGTAATATGCATTTATTCTTCATGTGTTTGGATAGCATGAAGTAAGGTAAAAAAATTGCTATCTTTAAGTTTTGTTATCATCCACTTTCAAATAATAAAATTGCATACTACTTTGTTTTTTCGTTTTAAGAATTCTTAAAAGTGCCACCCCATCGAGGATGATTGCATGTGCCATCCAATGGACCCCACTATAAGTAAACCATTGTGATACCATTTAATGGGGTTGTGACCAACAAGATGAATGTCTTTGATCATACAACATGTATTTATTCTGAGACCCACCCCGATACAGTGCAATCTTAACTGTAAAGGTTTTTTCAATTTTCAACTGAAAAAAGGACATTTGGCATGTTTGTGGAGCCCACTAAAAAATGAAAAATTTAATATTAATGGTTGCTCAAACCATTTCAGATTACTTCTTTGATTGCCTAATTACTCTGATCATCAATTCACAGTGGGATTATTTTGATGAATGGTAGAGATCAATTCAAGCATTTTTCTTTTCCCTTCACATGAAACACTTGTGCAAGTTTCTTCAACAACTCTCAGAGGCATTAGTCTAATCAATAATCTAATCATTGGCCTTTTGTATTGCTTATGTGGACGATTCCTGTATGTCTACTCCATCTCTACTTGCAGGCCAATTGTCAAACAAAGAATTATCTCATCATGCCCTTTTTTTTGAAACAGCCCATCCCTATGGTGGCCATCAGATAAAAAAAAGGACAGGATCACCTACCCAAGGTCCTTGATTTTGTATAAATCCAATGATTTGATTGGATAAGAATCGTTTTGTATCTGATGGGATTTGAATGGCAAGTCGAACCATTTTGACAACCATGCTTTTTTTCTTCATCCCAGATCAAGATGTTTGAAGAAATAAAAAAAAAAAAAACTTTAAACTTACCGGATTCGATGAATCCTGGTGGTGCAGCCTTCTCTCGATTGAAGGAGATTAGTCTTCGAATATCCTCACTGGTGGTGCAGTCCGCCGTTTTGTATATGATGTCAAGTAGTAGAAGAAGTTGGATGGTGGGGAGGGGTAAACTGAGTTATTTGGGTTGGGTGGGATAACTTGGGGGATAAAATCAAGTAAAAGTAACTTCCACGTAGGTAGATATGTTTACCTTACCCAATATTTTCAATCTCCCCAAACACCTATCGGAGTAAAAAAATCCAACCGTTGTAACCCATTTCAACCCTCTTATATTCTTCTCCATGGCAAACAAACTGGCCGTTACGAGAGTTCTGCGTTAGCGTGAGAGATTGAGTACGAGTTGTTATTGCATCCTTTCTTTACACTTTGATATTCAGGGATGAGAAGGACATTTGCATTTGGTAGAGTTCTCAACTTCTGAAAATTCCTCTTCCAGGTCTTTCTACTTGGCTTTTGGCAGAGCCTTCCTTCTCTCAGGCTCCTGGGGCAATCTTGTGGTGTGGTTTGGCTCGTTGCTAGTTGGTGGTAGCAGGCAAGATCTCCATGACAATTGACAACAATATTCGGAGTAGAGGTTTATCTTCAGAGAATATTGCTGACACATGCACACTTTGTGGACGAGGGGAAGACAATTGACCATCTTCTCTTTCATTATTAGTTTGCTTTGCATGTTTGAAATCATTTCTTCAAGTTGTGTGGTGTTTTGTGTTGTGCTTCTGGGGAAATCTTGTGGTATGGTGTAGTTTTGGCTAGTTGCTATTTGGCGGTGGTAGGCAAGATCTCTACGACAACAATATTCGTAGGAGAGGTTTATCTTTAGAGAATATTGTGGCATTTGTTCACTCTGTGGAAGAGAAAAGAGACAATTAACCATCTTCTCCTCCATTCTGAGTTTGCTTTGCGTGTTTGGAATCATTTCTTCAAGTTGTGCGGTGTTTCATGTTGATTGTGGATGATTGATCCAGAGTGCATTCCCTTTGTGGTTCTTTGGTGAAAGAAAGAAACAATAGAATTTTCAAGGGCATTTCTTCTCAGGTTGATCATCTAACTTGTTGGTGGTCCTAGGATTGGCATAAAAGGGGAATTCTCATATGTGGATCTAGATAACATTATTTGGGATTGGGTGCTTGTTTGAAAAGTGGTTTGTCCAATGTTAAAAAAAATGTAGCTTCGTTGCCTCTATTGCATGGTTCTTATGAAATTCAATCTGGATAGGGCAGTGAGGGGTAAGCTGGTTCCAACAGGAATAGGAGGTGTTCTTCGGTATTGCAAAGGAGATGGTTTATTCTTGTACTCGAAGCATGTGGGGGGTGAGAGATTCAAATGAAATCGATGTTTTGGCCATTTTTAGAAGCTCTTCTCATTTACTATAGAGCATTTACTGAGGATTTGATTCTAGAGGGCGACTGTTTTAATGCGAACTCTACTGAGACAAGTCTGTGGAAAGTTCAATTCTACTTCAATGAGATTTGTTCAATTCTGTCTTCTTCTGATGTGGCTTTTCTCATATCAGCTGACCTACAAATGGAATGGTGGATGCTAGCAATAGAGGGGCTTTATAGGAGTCATGATTTTTTGAGACTTCCATTATTGAATTGTATTTGGTGAAAGGATATAATGATCTTATACCTACTTTTTTTTTTTTTTTTTGTATTGTAAACTGTGTCTCCTTTTCTTTCTACTATAAATTTAATGTTCTGTTACTGCTTACAAAAGAGGAAAAAAAAATGCTTTTGCCAGAATTCTATGCATATAATTTGTTGATAGAGCTTTCATCGGTATGTCAGGTCCCTGATCTGTGTACCTGGCATATGAATTAATGTGTCTTTTGCTGAGTTTCTATCTGATGGAGTGTTTATCTTGTGTTTTTGTATTTTTTTTAATTTATATATTCCTTGCACTTTCTGTTATATTATTTGACTTTATTTTCTTATTTATCTCTACTGTAGGAATTTTATTTTTTTCATTAAGATTTTATTGCGAGTATCCTGGGAAATACTCAAAATTTAAAAATCTCTTGATTTCATCCTAAGTTATAGAAATCTCAAGAATGGGTATCATGATTATGTCTCTTGCACTGAACTTCCAACAATTTATTTGGGTCCATACACCTCCTAGGCTACAAGAGAAATTTGAAGATTTGTCTTGTTTAATACAGGTATGTGATTTGAAGGAGAGTGAGCAGGAACTAAAGCTGATTCAAGAAATGTATAGACGTGAATCCACAGATTCCAAGTGAGCACTTTCCCTTAACTTCCTTTTGCCTCCCAGATAACTTTTGACAAGAGCCCATGGCACAAGAGACTATTGCAGCCTTGAGGTTGTGAAATCATGGTACAAATAGAAAAGAATATGGGTCAAAAGTTCTTTGATTCTCTCCAACTTTTAGTTGCCTGTGGTTTTTTTTTTTTTTTGAATGGTACTTCATGTGGTTGATATTGTGGCTAACATGAATCATATTCTAAGCGTCTATCCCATGGTCTATTTTGATTCCACTATTTGAAACTTGCTTTAGTTGGTATATATTCTAAATGTCCCATGGCTGTAAAAGTTAACTGTTGGTATGACAGTGGTCTAGCAATTAGGTAGTGCACTGCCAATTAAAGGACCCAGAGAAAGTTTAAAGAAAAAGAGAGGATCTGGACAAGAGCTTTTGGATGGTTTTACTTCTATACTTATGGTTGTAATCTTGACTTAGTTTGATTCACCAGCCCCATGAGTTGCTGCTGCAGGCCCGAAGGGCTCTAGGTCCAGCCATCCAGGACCTAGATTTAGGCTCAGAATGAAAATTGAGCAAACTATGCCAGATCAAGATTCGGATGCAGGCCCAGTTCAGCTGGGCCCATTGCAATTCAAGGGCAAAAAATGGCTCTCACAGTTGTGAAAGAATGTCCACGGCTAATGACAAGTTCTTTCTTTGGAATTTGTTTATTTATTTTTTGATTAGTTGTGATAAGAACTCTTCATTAGAAAGTTGATTAGATTAGCAAGTAGTCTCATATTGCATTTAAAAAGCTTAGTTGTAGGAGTTGCTAAGGGGGAAATTATGTCATGGAAATTAGAAAAAAAAAACTTGCGCTTTGGTCTCTGTGGGAACCTATTCAATATCATGTTTCTGTGGAACAAAGTATTTGTGCTAGGTTGGAATTGTGCACCCTTCTCCATGCTGTGATGTCTTGCATTCCATATCTTCTCTTGCTCCCCATAATACTTCCACTGCAATCAAGTCCAACAATTGTAGAAGTGATTGTTGGTGTCTTCCACTTTCACATGGGGATGTGGCAGTTCTCTTTATGTTATTTGATGATACTGAGGTTAGATCAGTCCAATGTGGAAGCTGGGACCTTTTTTGTGTGGGTTGTGGCTTGAGTATCTTCAAGATCAGTTTCTATGTCATTAGAGCTTCTTTTTTTTCTTTTATTGAGTATTTTATGTAAAGGGCATCTAAGAGAACCTAAGTGCTGCGAGTATTGGACTCTATATGTGTGGGTTTGCATGCACATAGCAGTACCCTGTCTATCACATGACACAGGAGATAATGAGGATGTGAGTCATATGACTTCGATGTATTGCTGAGTTAACGTAAGTTTTATATTACTCTAGTGTTTGGAAAGTGGGTATTTGTTTAAATCTATACACCATATGAATAGTGCAAATATTGGTAACATGTTGCTTGTGCAATCGACTTGGAGTTGCTCAAGTTTTAGATGTGAACTCAGATTTTGAACTTCATCAGTTGCATAGGGGCCTTGACTAGGCCAAGATGCAGTTAAACATTGCCTAGGCTATTTAGTATTTAGTCATTAGGCCTAATATATATGCCCTGATGCCGCACAAGGTTTAGCCAGGCTCGGGCCAGCTTCGGTAGATGTAGGCCCAGGTTGAAACCATTTAGCTTTTTGTCAAAATTCTAGAGCCTCGGCTAATTGTAAGCCTAAAATATTGGCATATGTGCAGCCCAGAGCTTGAGTGTATTCTCAGCCCTAACATAGTTCTCAGTTCTTTTTCATTGTTGAGCTGACTGTAACATAAAAAGTATTTGTAGATATAGACACACTTAAGCTTTGACTCTTAAAGAAAAGTAGACATCTCCTTTTTCATGTTGCTAGCTTATTTCCATTTTGTGCACCACCTGCTACCACATAGCTGTCATCCCATTGAAGTTTTCTCCTGTGGAAATGTCTGCATGCGTTCCCATCCAACTGTCAATGAGGTGTGGGCCCCCTAGAACAGAGGAACCCCTGAAGTAATGTCCTCATGCAGGTCTCCAGTAGGAGAAAATTCCTTGTTACTCTGTAGGCCATGTGCTCCAATGCCTTTTTGCCTCATCTAATTTTGATTGCATAGTTTACTGGCTTTTTCCTTACAACTTGTCCTCACCCCACCAAAATACTCTCGAACAAGTCAATCTTTAATCCTGAAATGACAATGTGTCATCCTCAGTCTTAGCATGAGTGATGTGAAAGCCTCTGTTGCCTATCTGAAATCGTTTCACCAATTCCTCTGTATAAGCCCTTTCTATAAGCTCTGCAGGCCTCCCACCATTAATGTGGAAAGGAATGGTGAAAGTGGATCTTCTTGTCTAAGCCCTATTAAAATGCTGAGATCTATTCACTAAAATTGGGAAAGAAGTTGAGGATATACATTATTGCATCCACCACCTCTGCCTCTTATGGAAGCCCACTCTGTGAACCATGTGCCAACAAAGCCCTGATCAACTTGATAAATTGTCTTTTAGATAACGATTTTGATCAACTCCTTTTTCCTCCCTCTAGAATGAATTGCCCCATTAGCAATCAGTACCATCTAGAATATGTTCCCCTGTAATATAGCATCCTTGAGTTGGCCGAATGATCTTGCCTGTTACTTACCCAAATGCTGTCACTTTTGCCAACACTTTGTATCAGCAAAATTTCCAGGTTGTAGTCCCTGCTATCATCTGTATTATATTGTTTGGGCATCAAGGCAATAAAAGTTGAATTCAGCCCCCTTATGTTTTTTTTTTGTTTGCTCTGCATGTGGATTTCATTTAGTCTATTCATGAAGTTGTTTTGCAGGAATTTCCACCCTTCTTCAACAAAAGCAAAGTTGACCCATCCAGACCTGGCGTTTTATCACAAATATATTTTTTGCTACTTCTTTCTTCTCCTCGGACCCCCCTTCTAACCATGTTGTCGCTTCCATTGAACTGGCTTCAAACAACACTTAAAATTTTTTTTAAAAGGTGATATTTTAAAACAAAGGTTAAAAATAATAGAAAGTCAAAGCAGCGCGTATTATATATACACACACATATTCTTGTTATCCACCATAAACTACATTGTGAATAAAATAATAATGTCATGCATCTAGGTCACTAGTTTAAAAAAAAGATCAATTAAGTATGCAATTAAGCAACATATGAATGATTAAGGCCATATTTGTACATGTTCTTTCTTTTCGCCCTTTGCATTTGTAGAAAGGTGAAAGATGAAAAAAAAAATTGCAAAAAAAAAAAAAAGAAGTAGCTTTTTGGCCGAAATGTGGATGAAAGGACTGAAATGGCCCATGTTCTTGGTGGAATACATCAGAAGGGGCTGGAATTCTGTACAGACTTTTCTAGGCAGTTTCATTCCAGTATCCACTCCTAAATGGAACATTATAGGTGTTCCATCTGACAAAATGGAATTGACTAGTATGGAAGGACTACCTTGTCTTATCTTTTCACATAAACTATCTTGTATGTTGAATTGTTACAATTTTTTTCTTTGCGAGAATTTCTTAAGCAAAATAAACTTTAATACAGATCTATATAAAAAATAAAAATGTCTATGATAACTATCTTGTCTGTTGGATTTTTTTTATGAATTATATCTTTGAGAGGATTCCTTAAGCAAAATAAAATGTAATACAAATCTATACAGAAAACAGAAGTGTACAGTATGCATTGTGTCTGAAGATAGAATTGATTTGGGAGAGCAATGACAAAAACAAGGTTATCAAGGCACTGGGTGAATTCAAAGTGCTAAGCTGAGTTGGAGCCTGTGGCAGAAGACATAGCAGCCTCTTAATTCAGTGAGGTGCATGCTTAAAGGGGAAAAAATGGAAATTATAGCCAAAAAATTTCAGTTAAGATTATAAGCTAACAACTATACAGAAATGCATGTGTTGTAATTATTTGCTCTCTAATTGTGCAATAGATAAAGAGCTGGGTGCCTCGTTCATTGCTTTGATCCCTAAGAAATAAGGTGCATTCTCAATTAGGGATTTCAGACCGATCAGCTTGATTGGTAGCCAGTATAAGATTTTGGCTGATCGGCTTAGGGGAGTTCTTCCAGTGGTTATTTCAGAATTCCAAGGGGCTTTCATTGATGGTCGTCCGTTATTACTGGATACTGTGCTTCTTACCAATGAATGTGTTGATTCTCGTTTCAAGCAACATCGCCCAGGTTTAATTTGCAAGTTGGATTTGAGAAGGCTTATGATATGGTGGACTGGGGCTTTTTACAATATATGTGATAGGCCGGATGGGTTTTGGGTAAAAGTGGAGGGTTTGGATTAAAAATTGTGTTCTTCCGCTTGTTTTTCTGTATTAATTAATGGTTCTCCACAGGGTTATTTCAAAAGCTCTCGTGGATTAAGGTAAGAGACTCTTTCTCCTATGCCTTTTGTTTTAGTAGCCAAAGATTTTAATGTTTTAATGGAGAGCAAAATTTAACAGGATGATAACAGGTTTTTTAACAAGCAATTCTATCCATGAGGTAACACATTTTCAATTTGCTGATGATATGATTATATTTTGTGATGCTTCTATGGAGCATGTTGATGCTGTGAAAAATATTTTGTGCTGGTTCCAAATGTTAATCAGGTCTTAAGATTAACTATGGAAAATGTGACCTTCCTGGAATCTGTATGGAGGACAATCATGTTTAGTTGATGGCTGATGTTTCTGGATACAGAGTAGAATTGTTTCCACCGAAGTATCTAGGCTTGCCTTTTTGTTTGGGAATACCAAAGAAACATTTATGGGATCTGAAAGTTGTGGAAAGGCTTGAGAGAATGCTCTCTACAGTGAGAGAATGCTCTCTACATGGAAGGGGAGGTACTTACATATCTTTGGGAGGTCATTTTACTCTTATCAAGTCAGTTCTCTCTAGCATTCATGCACACACACACACACATATTTGTCTTGCTTTAGATGCCCTAAAAGTGTGGTTCTAAGAATAGAGAAGCTTGAACAGGATTTTCTTTAGAATGATCATTGATAAGAGAAAATTTCATTTGGTGAAATGGGAGGTTGTTTATTGCTCGTGGTGGGTTGGGTATTTGATCTATTGTGAATAAATTGTTGATTGGTAAATGGTTGTGGAGGTTGGGTAATTCAGTCCAACGGTTATGGAGACAGATTATTGTGGATGAGACCAAGGTCCAAAGGGAGGGGTGGTATGTTCCAAATCTCCATTATAAGGCTTCGAATATTTGGATGTCTGTGTTCTCTGTTAAAGGTGATTTTGGTCAGTGGATTAGATAAAAGGTTCATGATGGGAGAAGAATTCAATTCTGGCATGATGAATGGTGTGGTCAGTCTAGTTTAAAGGAGCTGTATCATTCTCTTTACATTTTGGAGAGGTGTCCTTGTGCTTTTATGACTGACAATATTCAACTGTTAGGAGGCTCTGTTGTTTGGGATTTGCTTTTTTGCAGTAATTTGCAGGATAATGAAGTTGCTGAGCTGGGCAATATGCTTACTCTCCTGGAAATGAATTATCTTTAGGTGGGATGGATAAAAGAGTCTGGAAGCCTGATTCTAAGGGAAACTTTTCAGTTAAAACTTTCTATAATGTTTTGATTAATTCTGATAGCAGGATGGAAGGGGTACATCATTTTTGGAACTCCGTTGTTTCTCCTAGAGTTTTGGTCTTTTGTTGGGTGGCAAGATTGCATAAAATCCTTGCTATGGATTAGTTGAGGAGAAGTTTCTTCATTGTTAATGGCAGTCCAATGTGCTTGAGGGATGAATAAATGACTAGTCATTTGTGGATTCATTGTTCCTTTGCATTTAAAGTTTGGGCTGCTATTATCAGTGAGTTTGGTATGAGTTGGGTTATCCCTAGAACTATTGAGGATCTACTTGCACAATGGAAGTATTGTGCTAAACTATTGTGGCAGTTATGTCTTTACACTGGTATGTGGAAGATTTGGCTAGAAAGGAATACTAGAATTTTCAAAAGTAGAAGTAAATCAGTTGATGAGATTGTTCAATCTATTGTCTAGACAGTTTCAAAATGGGCAAGTGGTTCATCAGATTTTGTTGCTCACAGACCATGGTTAGCTTGTTTTAATGGAGGAAGATGCTCTAAAACGGTTAATACAGTTATATGGCATTCTCCTCTAGAAGGTGTTTTGAGGCTGAATTTTGATGGTAGTTGTGTTCATTAAATCTATGTGGGAGGAACTGGTGGTGGTATTCGTGATTGGAAATGGAAGGTTGTGAAGAATTTTTCAGGGCCTATGAATTTTTTTGACACTAATGGTGTTGAAATGTTTGCTTTGGTGGGTTGTCGTGAGTTGCGGAGATTGGGAGGTTATAATGCCGTTATTGGAGACTCTTTTTCTACTATTCAGTGGGGTTCAGGGAAAACCTTTTTTCCTTGGAGATTGGCAGATTGGGTGGTGGAGGTGCTAGATATTTCTTCTCAAATGAATTTTGCTTTTCGTCTTGTCTTGAGAGGAGCAAATGATATGGCGGATGATCTTACTAGGGAAGGAGTCTTCGTCTACACATTTCTTTTGATGGGTATTTTTTTTTTCTTTTGAGTAGTTAACCATTTTCGTTTGCTCCTCCGATGTTTGTTTTTATTTTTCTTTTGTTTTGTTCCTCTTTTTAATAACATTTGCTGTTATAAAAAATAGTAATTATTTGCTCTGCTTAAAACATAAAAATATTTATTAATCTTTCTTTGCTACTAATGAAAACTATGTTAACAACTGAAAACTATATTACCACAAGGAAAGCTTCTTCTATTGGGTGGGCTTCAAGTTCAGTCCAGCTCTATGGGGGCCTGATTCAGTGCTAATCTGTGTACCCTGTTTATATTCACTATGCCCCAGTGATTGGGCACTCGGCACAATTTGAGCCTTACGATTAATGTGGACCCCAAGTGCAAGGTCTCGATATAGTTTTACTCAGTGAGTCTGGGATCATATCCACAAGGAGATAGTATTCGCAGAAAACCTGCTCTAATTGAAAAACTAAAGCTACCCTAATAAAATCTACAAAAATATATACTACTATTGAAATTTAAATTTAAATTACAAGTCCAAATCTGAAAAAGAAATCACAAATTAAATCTAACCTAAAAATCCTAGACTAAAACAATCTTAGAACTAGAAACTGCGAAATAATAAATTAGATCAAACCACCAATGTAAAGGAATAAATAACCATGTACTAAATTAAAAACCAGAAACAAAACATTCAGATATAATAAAAAAATAACAAAATGAATTTTAATTTCTCTTATTTTTGGAAATTAAAACACTGTATTGGCAAAATTAATAAAAATCCACAAAAACACTGCACCAAGTGCGTGCTGTCACCATACACAAACATACGGTGCTAATCTAAAGGCAAAACACCTTGACCTCAGTAATTGTGTATTTAAAATTAAACTAACCAATACACCCAATAATACTCCAAAAATAATTAAAACTAGAAAAAGAAAATCTACCCTTACCCTAGATCAAAACATAAAAAAGAGGGAGTTTCGCGTGCAATCCATCTCTGATCTTCGTGCATCACCAAGGAGGAGTAGATGACAAGAGAAGATGGATGGAAGAGGATGATTACCAATGGTGGCTGGCCATTCCTTTTGATTGAGGATCGTAACGAATAAATCCTTTTTGATGAGTGGCATATCCAAGGAAGGCACATTTGGCAGATTGAGCAGAGAAGCAGATAATTTAGTCCATTATGAATGAGGAAGGTAAATAAAGCAAACACACCTGAAAGGATGAAGATTTGTAAATGTAGGATGGGAGTAAAAAAGTCAAAAATATGGAGATTGATTTTGAAGTTTGGGTGATGGAAGTCGATTAATAAGATAAACTACAGTTGATAGAGCTTCAGGCCAGAATCTAGGGGGTATAGATGATTCAAGTAAAAAGGCAACGAACCATGTCATGTAGATGACGAATATTCCACCCAGCAATGCCATTTTGCTGAAGGGTATGAGGACAAGTTTATTGTTAGGTAATTCCTTTATTTTGAAGAAACTCTTGAAATGACACATTCTCCACCTGAATCAGACTAGGGAATCTTTATGCAGTTGGAAAATTGTGTTTCAACATTGGCAAGGAATTTTTTAAAAACATCAAACACTTCTGATTTGGCCCTTAAGAAGTAAACCCAAGTAAAACGACTATGATCATCTATGAATGTGACAAAATATTTATAGTGTGGATGAGATATAATTGGTGTTATCCCCCAGACGTCACTAAGAATCAAATCAAAACAATTTTCTGTAATAGAATTTTGCATAGGAAATGGAAGAGTTTTACTTTTTCCCAATTTGCAAACAGAGCAATCAATATTGATAAGTGTGCCTGGCTTATGTTACAGTGGGCCTTGTTAACAGGTGCCAGGTTATAATTTTGTTTTCCATCGCAGTCAAACCTAATGCCTGAAAATAGCAGGAACCAAATTACTTGGAAGATTGCACAATTTCCTGTGCTATTATAATTTATATTTAAGCAGTAGAGTTGAATGAGCTGAAAGGTCACTGCATATGAAATTGTAAAAGTGATTTCAGTTCAGTAATCTTTTTTTTTCTTTCTCATTTTTTTTGAACCCACAATGCTGACACCAAATGGACGAGATATGGCTTCAACAGTGATGGTGAATTTTTTTTCCTTTTATCATTTTTGTATGCTAATAGATCTTTGATTGTTGAATTCAACTTTTTACTAGTTCAACGCATTCCTTTGTATTTGAATATTTGTTAGGAAACTTACCTAGTCTAGTGCTTGATTTGGCTGTGATTTTTTACTTACGACATTTCCTTTTCAACTTCAGGGATGTGATTGAGTCCAGGGACTTGGAATACAAAGCATGGGCACATGTTCAAAGTCTTAAATCTTCTCTTGATGAGCACAACTTGGAGTTGCGTGTTAAAGCAGCAAATGAGGCTGAAGCAGTGTCTCAACAAAAGCTAGCCACTGCTGAAGCTGAGATTGCTGACCTGAGGCAGAAATTGGAAACTTCTGTCAGGTTAACTTCTTTGTACTTATTCTACCTTCTGCTGATGAGCCTATGTTGTGCAAGATTAACTAATATTTTATGCAATTTAGTTTTGTTGTCTGTGTGCGCGAGTGTGCACCATAGTTGTCAATTCTGTTCCGTTCTGGCTGGAATTGGCATTGGGCGGAACAAAATGGCTTCCTAATTCCTGCCTGTTCCAGTCATTTCAGTCATTTAAAGTGCAGTTCTGGTTCCAATTCCGGACTAATTCCTCTGCATTCCGGACAATGTTTCATACTTTAATTCATGTGTATTAAAAACTAGAAAATGGTCAATAGTAGAGTTTAGTTTAATTTTAGTGATGCAACTATGCATTTTAGTAATGGGAGTATTCATGTGCATATGTCCCTCACACTATGGTGAGGGACACCTTTTTTTTTTTTTTTTGGACCTAATGAGGTCAAAAAGGTGTGATAAGGTGTAATACTTTTTGTCTTTTGCACATTAATACTTTCCAAATATGGAAGCGTCCCTCACCTTAGTGTGAGGGATATTTGCACGTGAATATTGTCCTTTTAGTAATATTTTAGTATTCAACAATTTTTTTTTTGCTTTAGGTATTTATTTTAAATTTTTTTTCAATGCTTAATCATGTCTTTTTTAGGACAGAATATTGACCGGCATGCGGCAACGTTCCACTGCAGGGTCAAACTGGAATGGTGACCGGAATGGAATTGACAACTATGGTGTGCACTACATGCAAGTTTAATGAACTTGAAAATTTTGAAGATAAAAAAGTTTATTAGAAATTCTACATTACTAAGGGCTTGTTTGTTGCCATTTAAAGAAGGTCCTGTTTGTTTGTGCATGCTGTGGAAATGGAAAAGCAGAAAATTTTCTATCTGCCATTTGGAGTGCTGCAAGTAAGCAGAAAAGCAAAGTAATCTTGCTAATGTGCACTTTACATTTTTTTAATGGAATTCCCCTTTCCAAGTGGAGGGGACAGAATGAGGATTCTGCCCTTATTGAAAAAAGCTGATATCGTGTGTCTGGAATCCACGCTTAATGTATGTCCCAAAAAAATTCCGAAGGCCTTTTGTTTGCATAAAAGACATTGGAATTGAATACATTGAAACTTGTGGAGACATGAGATCCGCGGAAGGGTTATTAAAGAGGTGAGGAGTGAAGGGTATGATGTGGAGATGTGGAGATGTCGAGGGGACCTTGACTTTCCTAGGTATTGAATTACTAGGGTGATGGCTGGGTTTTCATTTACCATCTTCCCTTGATTCAATTTCTATTAGAGAGGAAGTTATCCGATGGTCATTTTTTTCCATCACCTATGGTTCTTGCTGTTTAACTACTTAGAGAAATACAATTAGGTATTCAGTTACATGAATTAATCTGGCCCTAAATGAAATTCTAAAACCACTCTAAAAGCTTGTTTTTATGCAATGACATCCTTCTTATGCCTTGTATCCTTGTTGATCTCCAGTGTTACAAGTTGCAACTTTGCGAGTGTTGTATATGTAATAGTTGTATTGCGCTGTATGCCTTGCTTACTGGATATTTTCTTTTCTTTTGCTGATTCAAAGTAATTTATTGTATAATGACAATGGATTTGGGGCTTCTGTTTTTGTTGCATATTTTGTTAATGCAGTCGCAATTCCAGGATAGGCTGGGATGGGGTGCAGAGGCATGTGAATTGGTGTTTGGCTGTGATCTAGTTGTGGCTTTGAGGCTACTCTTTCCCTGTCATTGGACCCATTTCTATCCACCGACCACCATTTAATAAATTCAAATACCTTTCTAAAAAAAAAGGGGGAAATGGATAAAAGTATTCATAAGAGAAAATGCTTACTCAAATGTTGGTCCTTTGATGTAAAAACTTTGTATAAACAATCGCTTACGCTTCAGTCTTTCTTTTCCAGGGACATATCAAACCAGTCTGAGGTTCTGAAATCTAAACATGAGGAAGGCGAAGCCTATTTGTCTGAAATTGAGGTTTGATTTTTTTTTTTTTTCTGTAGATGTCATATTTGACTATGAAAACTCCCAACTCACCATATTTTTGCTTCTGTTCCCACCCCTCAGACAATTGGGCAAGCATATGAGGATATGCAGACTCAAAATCGGCATTTGTTGCAACAAATAACAGAAAGAGATGACTACAACATTAAGGTAGTTTATTATGCATTCCTTTGTTTTCTTCGTATTTTTCACCGTTTCCTGCGTGTGAATTTCATCTTTAGTCGTTAATAAAGTCTGCTTAGGAGGGAGGGAGATCTGGTGACCTAACCATTTTATTATTATTATTATTATCTTCTTCTTCTTCTTCTTCTTCTTCTTCTTCTGGATAAAGAGGTAGTACATACAGAAGTGAGAGAAGCAATACAGTTAATTCCCAGGGTATCCCTGTTCCATGTAGCTGTTTTTCTGACTGATTGAAATATGAAAGCTGTCATTTCCAACCAACTTGATGCAGAGTGGGGTACTAGGTACGGGCAGGCAGAGATGTAGAGACTAGTGATGGAAGGTGGAGGGGTAGGTCAAGGCTTTCGCCTGAAAAATCTTGGCCTTACACGTACCTCCATACCTCCAATCACTAGAGGCAAATTTCTTCCGTCGGAGGAGGAAGAAGAGAGCAAGAGCACTCAATAGTTTTTTCATTAATCAAATCTAATGAGTCCAAGGGACTTTGCAATGCTTTTATAATAGAAAACTAATCCTAAGACTAATTTGGGTCATCCAAACACACTGATGGCCAGGCTTAAAACATCTAACTTAAAGCATAAATAAATAAATAGAACTCTAAAATAAACTACGGATAGGTGGGCCGGGCCCAAAGGTGGGTTGAACCATGGGGAGCACGGGTCTGTCCTTCATCTCAACCTACTTGTGTATTTCTTGCAAACCATCATCATCATCATCATCATAATCAAAGCCTTTCCCAACTATGTTTTAGGGTTGTCTACATGAATTTTGTTTCTCCATTTCTCAAAATTCATATTTTGTATATTCCTATCACGATAGAACAGATATTAGGTGTTCCTTTTACAACTCAAGTTAAAGAGGCGAGATGTTCCTTCAGAAACTCGAATGAAGTTCTTTGCTATGAGTGCTCTCTACGACAGCCTTATCTCCCTTGAATGCTTTAAAATCTCTCTAGGGTATTCTCAAGGATGCTCGAGTGTCATAGGATGCTCTGGATGTGATCACCCTTATTTATAAGGTTTGAGATGAGATTGGTTGTAGGAAGGCAATAGAGGAAGTGGTTTGTGAAGTTCCCCATTCAAAAAGGCTGCTGCGAGCCTGTCTGTGTGGCTCTTGGCACTTCACCCCAGGCACTTGACTGACTGGTGCACCATTTGTGGTGCTGGTTGGCCTCACATTCTAATTTTTGTGCTCCTTTTACCTGGTCTTGTGTTTTGATGACCCATTTCATACTTTTGACCGAGATTCTCATTGATTGCTAATTTTAAAAGGACAGTTACTAGAAATCCCAAATCCCTGCTTCTGATGACCCATTTCATTCTTGGCTGAGATTCTCATTGCTTGCAAATTTTAAAAGGACAGTTACTAGAAATTCCCAAATCCCTGCTTGTAGAATTGTGGGGAAGGATAGAAAAGATGAAAAGAAATTCGTACTCTATCACTTTCCAAAATCTGAGGCAACAAAAAGTAAAAAAATCGTTGGTTACCAGATGCAGTGACAGATCCACAGAGAATCCGATGACAGCAGACAAACTGTCAAAGACTGCAAAGCCAATGTAACTGGGAGTCTTACAAAATTACTGGAGTTTATGCGATGTTAGAGTTGGATTGTCAACCGCATTTGCATGGATCTCAGTCACACACCTACAGATTTCAAAGAAAGATGTTAAGAATAAATGGAGAATATTTAACTGCAGAACATTTATTGAATAACAGTTATCGGTCAACAATGCACTTCTCAAACCAGTCGATTGTAAAGAGCATATAAAGCCCCAAAAATCCCTAATTGTAGATTTCTAAAAATCCTAATACAGTCATATTTCCTAAATAAAACTAATAACACCTTGAGGTACTAAAACTACAGAAAGTAAAGAAAGTAAAAGGGAAGTCGCTTTTTGGGATGGCACCATCAACCATGTGGGTTAAATCCCCGAAATTCAGAATTTAAGCAATCAAATCCCAAAAGCTTTTCCCCCAAGCACTTATACCACCCAATGATATCCTAAATGAAAGAAAGTAGCATCTAATTTGAAAGAAATAGAAAATCTGGCAAATCTCCTAAAACTTTGCTGTTCCAGACATATTCACAAAATTAAACAAAGGCCCCCACAGCCCACCCACTGATGAGTCTTTCTCGACAAAATTGAAGAGGGCTCCTGGGCGACCTTGTTGGTTCTATTCATGGGTGGTTTGGGCCTGGTATGGCCCACCAAATCATGCTCCAAAGAGATAACATGGGCTGCCCTTTTTCCTCTGTTTTTCTTCAAATGGGTTCTCATTAATTGCAGAATACAGCCCCTGACTGGTGTTTTCTTCAACAATTCCTTGGGCTGGTGGGTTATTTTCTCAAATAAAATGATGTTATGTGGGTCTGGAGTCTGGATCCCATGTGCTCAATTATAAGCCTCTATGAACATCAAGGCTGCACAATTTCATGATTCAGTTAAGATTTTGTTTCCTGAAGATGTATAATGTACCCATATGTATATGCATACATTGTATGTATTTGTTTGTGCATGTGCATGTTGTCTTATTATTATTATTATTATTATTATTTTCATTTTTTGGTCAATGATAAGAGTCGAAACCTTTGTGCTCGTTATCTTTTACTCGCCTCTTTTAAAATTTTACATTTATCTTGATCATTCCTATCTTTTGCAGCTTGTTCTAGAGAGTTTGAAAGCAAGACAACTGCAGGAGACTCTCTGGTTGGAGAATCAAGCAATGCAAAAGGAGATGCAGCAAGCCAATGCATCTTTGGATCTGTATAGTGAGAAAGCTGCACGGATCGAGGAACAGGTAGCTTCAGAGTTCTTATGAAGCAGCGCAGGGGAAGAAGATTAACCAACGGGCTAATCTCCAAGCCAAAAGGCTTAGAGATAAATTGTCTAGGTGTCTCACCAAAGACAAATAACTCTCTCAACTGAGAACCAATGCCCAAAGCTTTATTCAATATCAAAATCTATATCTCTTGAAGAGATTACAACCTTATTTATAACTATAAAATTCTCTAAGAAAGGAAATACCTAATTCTAAACAGCTAAGAAATCCTAAATCAAATCCAACTGGAATCAAATCCAACTGGACTTGCCAAATATCAAGCAATTACTATTCATATAATCCTACTACAATTCTACTATGTTTTGGGCCTGCGGGTGTAGACTTTCAATCGGGGCCCATTATGATGGCCTGGTCAATCATAGATCTGGCCTGCATCAGTTCTCCCCCGCTTGGAGGAGAACTCGTCCTCGAGTTCTGTAAATATCCACCTGGGTCGAAAATCATTCGAACAAACTTCCGTGTTACAGATTGAGCATCAGGTTGATAATATGCCTTGAAAGCAGAATTGAATCTTCTATTCCACTCAGAAGTAGGTGGGAGGTGATGTGTCTGTTGATGGTTGCATTGACAGTGTGATCTGACCATTATATGCTTTAATAGTAGACTCTGTAATAAGATAGCATAATTGTTGAGTGACATTGGTTGATCTCTGAAGATGAAATCAATATGGTGCACGTCAATAAATGTAGACATATCTGCTTGTGAAATCACTGGGGTAATTGATTTGTCACCCGATGTAGCAATCAGATCCATTGGATGATTAATGTCTACTTGTACATCATCTTGCTTTATCTCTTGCTTCTCATTTGAAGTTACAATAAGATCTTCTTTTCCATGAATGGGCTTTTCAACATCATCGGTGGAATTTGTTTCTTCCCTGTGTTCATCTTGTGACTCTCCAATTGATGGTGATGAGGTAGATGAAGATGTTGTTGATTGTAATGGAACAAGGTCAACATATTGTCCTTTCCAATAGAAAGAATAGATATTCTTCTCTTTGTCATATTGCACTTTCCGATTAAGAAGCCATGGTTGTCCCAAAAGAATATGAGTGATATTCATGGGAATTACATCACACCAAATTTTATCTTCATATACACCAATCTTGAAAGATACTAAACATCTGTGAGTTACAGTAATGACAGAAGCATTAGACCATGTAACTTCGTAAGGCATTGAAAGAGTCTCTGTAGGCCAATTGAGTTTGTCAATTACATATTGTGCCACAAAATTGATAGTACTGTCATGATCAATAACTAAATTAGTTAATCGATCTTCACACCTTACTCGCGTCCGGAATATCATAGTCTGTTTCCACTCTTTGTCTTCCTTTTCATTGGTGGTGAGAAGTCTGCGAATGACAAGGGTGTGAGTATCTTTACCTTCAAATTTTGTTCCCATCAGATGATCTTTCATTCGTTGTGGAGAATGTTCTTGCTTAGGCTTGACTTGTTGCAGGTGAGACCATTGAAGCATGTGGCTCAATATGAATTGCTTCTTTGTATGCTTCATGAACACTGTGACATGGTTTCATCTTCTCAAGAATGTCTGGCTTCAATCCTCTGATAAAGCGAGTTATATCATGCAGCTCATTCTGTTCCAAACCACAAACTTGATGCAATCTCGAAAATTGATTTAAATATTCATAAACTGTCGAATTTGTCTGTCTGAGATTGAGGAACTGCTCAAAGTAAACCTTATTTGCAAAATACCAATCTCCATATTTATACTCATATAACATGCTTTGAACTTCATCAGATGGCCCAAAGATTTGCATTTTGATTTTACTATAAGAAATTCAAAAATCTTCTGAATGCTCAAAATTAACTAACCTGATGGCTTGATCTTGTTGACAAAGACGCAAGTGCAGATGGAACGTGAATCAGACCAAAATATCATCTTTGAGAAGCAATGGCTGATATCAATCAATCCAAAAAAAAAAAGGATTTTTTTTTTTGAGTGGGCCTGGGCTGGAGTGGGCCTGGGCTGAACAGTTGGAGTGGGCCTGGGCGGCAGTGGGCCGGGGCTGAACAGGGCAGCTGCTGTGGGCCTGGGCTGAATCAGGCAGGCGGGTCAGGTCTGGGTCAGGTCAGACCCGGACTGAAGCAAAGTGGGCTAGTGGCGGGTCAGCAGTTTAGGCCCAAACAGGTTCGGCCCAACTACTAAAATATCTCCCTCTTGCTACAGGAAGAGAAGGAGAATAAAAGGAAAGAGGAGTTGCAGAAAACGGACCTTTGGCAGAAAACGGAAAAAAAAAGAGAGAAGAAAGGGGCTGATCTTCGGCCGGCGAGGGAGAGAGAGAGAACTGCCGCGGGAGAAGGTGGTCGTCTGCCGGCGAGGAAGGGAAAGAGAACTACAGCGGGAGCCCGCGGGGCGATGGCAGTCGGTTGCTTCAGCCGGCGATGGAGAGAAGAGAACGCCAGCAGGCACTGGCGAGTGCTCGGCGCCGCTGTGCGCAGGCGCAGGCGGTCGCGTCCTCGTCTACTCGTTATCGTTTTCGCCTGTTGCGGTCGACTGCAATTTCTGGTTTAGGGGTTTTTTTTTTTTTTTTTTTTGAATCTGGGTTGGGTTCTGCCGGCGAGGGAGAGAGAAGACGGTCGCGGTCTGGGTTGGGCTCTGCCGGCGAGGGAGAGAGAGAGAGAGCGAGACGACAGGGGGGGGTGATTGCAGCCGGCGATGGAGAGGGAGAGGTCGTCCGCTTCGTCTCTGTCTCGTGTTCGTCTGATGCGATTTCTCTTTTTTTTTTTTTTTATTCTGGGTTGGGGAAAAGGGTCGGCTGGGTTGGGTTTTTTTGATTCTGGGTTGGAGAAAAGGGTCGGCTGGGTTGGGGTTTAGCGGGAAAGGGTTCGGTGGTGGCTTTGCCGATGAGAGATGGAGGGGTGTGGGAACAGGGTTCGGTGGTGGCTGGTTTGGGTTTCCGGTTTCGGCTAGGGGTGGTGTGTGGGGATCGGTGAGGAGGATGAGGAAGGGAAGATAGGTCCGTGGAGGGGTTGGGCTCGGGTGAGGGTTTCGGTTGTGCGGTGGGGTATGGAAGGGGTCTGTGGAGGTCGGGAGTGAAGGGATCTGGGTGACAGGGATAGGGGAACTGACGACAGTGGGAGAGATGAACGAAAAACGAACCACACGCACGCACGGGAACCTCGAATCGGCGACCAGACGGCGATCCGAACTTGGATCTTCGTCTCTGATACCAATTGAAGCAGCGCAGGGGAAGAAGATTAGCCAACGGGCTAATCTCCAAGCCAAAAGGCTTAGGGATAAATTGTCTAGGTGTCTCACCAAAGACAAATAACTCTCTCAACTGAGAACCAATGCCCAAAGCTTTATTCAATATCAAAATCTATATCTCTTGAAGAGATTACAACCTTATTTATAACTATAAAATTCTCTAAGAAAGGAAATACCTAATTCTAAACAGCTAAGAAATCCTAAATCAAATCCAACTGGAATCAAATCCAACTGGACTTGCCAAATATCAAGCAATTACTATTCATATAATCCTACTACAATTCTACTATGTTTTGGGCCTGCGGGTGTAGACTTTCAATCGGGGCCCATTATGATGGCCTGGTCAATCATAGATCTGGCCTGCATCATCTTAGCTAATAAATTACCAAATCAATTGGTTTCTTGAACATTTTAGTCATAAGTTAGTTACTTTGTAGGTGAGAATATGCTCAGAGCAGGTTGGGAAGCTTGCAGAGGATGGGTGGCAGGCCTCTGCTGCTTTGGATCATTCCAAAAAGCGATTGCTGGATGTACAAGGAGAATCTCTACAGCTACGTGAATCACTGGTCGAATCACAATCCAAAGTTGAGCAAAGCCGACTAGATGTTGCTGAGCTTAAGGCAGAACTAGAGAGTGAGAGGTATCTGTGAGCTGCTTTCTGTTGGAGTTATTGTTCCTCAATTGAAGCTGTGAATTGCTTAACGTGCTGCTAAATTTGTTAGGTTTAATAAGAAGAGAATAGAAGAGGAATTAGATGTTGCAGCAAGGAAAGCTACGTATCTTAGTGCACATGCGGAGGGCTCATCACTTTTGGAGAAGCTTCAAGAAGAGATTGCAGAGTACAGGGACATACTGAAGTGTAGGATATGTCGTGACAGACAGAAGGAGGTAAAGAACGATCTCTAGTACATCGTTTACTATCTTTTTTTCTTTTTCTTAGAATGGCCATGTACTACAACTTACTCATTGGGTGCATTTAAATTTGATACTGAAGTCTACTTTCAGAGGAAATATACAATTTTCAAGTCTAAAATTCCTTCTACTCGTCCGTACCTATCATACCCAGATTCTTCAAAATAGGCAACTTACCATGTCTTACATAAGTCTATAATCTGTGTATGTTGTATCTGGCCATCATTTGTCCCACCTTACAAGCCGTAGATTGGGGCCTACTTCTGATTTCATAAACCATTCTTTTCACGAACCATTTTATGCTTAAACCTTTTAGTCGCAGATAGGTTGCCCCTAAATGAAGCAGAGATTCTGTATCATGGTAGTATTATATTTTTTCCCCTCCTCATGTATGATCTCTATTCTTGCACCTCAGGTTGTAATTACCAAATGCTACCATCTGTTCTGCGGTACCTGCGTCCAAAGAACCCTTGAAAGCCGCCAACGGAGATGTCCCATATGTTCTGTAAGTTTTGGGCCTAATGATGTCAAAAACGTCTACATATAATCAGAAGAAACTCACAGTGGCTATATGCAGAAGAGAACCCTGAATTGGGTACTGGAGATGGAGTCATCAGGTGGACGTCTATGTAACACTAGAGTTCTGTATAAATGTTATGACAAGAGAATTGGTGGGAAATTGTCTCTACTTTCCCAGGCGTCAGCAGATTGCGTTGTATTGTTGCCTCAAGTTAATGGTTGTAGATTTTTTTTCTGGGCATGAGGTTCCCTGTGATTCCTGTAAAAATTTGGGTTCTTCAATTCAACTGCTTGGTGCATTATGTTTACATGCGCCAATGCCAATTGATTGTTTTTTTTTTTTTTAGGTATATGAAGTCTGTTTCTAATGGCCTAGTGTTTGGATGAGGCAGTGCAGTGCTGAATGATCAAACTGTGTGGGGTTGCTCTGGTGAATGTGCTTCATGGGACTACTGAGTGTTTTTCTTCATACCCTTGGGCCATTTGGATTGGTAATGTGAGAAAATCTTTTCGTCAGACAATTTTCTCCTGTTGAGATCTATTGCGAGGGAGGATACATTTTTCCTGTTGTGTACTTTTTGAAAAGTTGGTACAAGTTGTTTTCTCCTCGAGTGGTGGTGGGTGGAGATGGGTATCTTTTCTTCCTTGAAGTCAATTGTAATTATTAAACTATTTTGTTTTGTAAAAGTTTTCTAAATGATTTTCCACTGTAACGTTTTTTTTTTTTTAAATAGAATCCAAACCGTAGCAGGTGATGAAATACCATTCTGGATCTCAAGTTCTAGTTGTTTCTCCACTACTACTGAGGAATCCTAATTGCCGTCTAGAATGGGCCCCTGAGGTTGTTCGGTTGACTACAGTGCTAATCTGAACTTGGACAGTTTTCTCCACTGGGTGAACTTAGCTCAGGTCGAATTGGGCACCCAGTATTTGGTTCAGGTTGCTTTTAGAAGGGGACAGTATAAAAATTAGAAAATATGTATAATTCATATCAATATCATAGCGTATATAATATGTAACCTTAGAAATGTCAGTCACCTCGGTCCAAATCGATTACCCAAAAGCCCAAGCTTCAAACCAACCTGAATTCCTCTCAAAATCCAGGCCCAACCTCGACCTAAACTTCTCTTTTAGTCTCATCCTAGGTTTGGGCTAATTCAAGTTGCGCCTTTTTACAAAAATGATCAAAATATCGGACGGTACATATTGGATTGGCTATATCGGCCATGGCTGATTTGATAAATAGGAAAAGAAAAAAAAAAAAACAAATCATTGCTTACGTTTATATCAGCTCTAATCAGCCGACAAATAGGTGGATTGGCTGATACAGACCCAATAGAGCTTGTTGCGGGCCGATACCTTTGTTTGGTAACTTGTCGAGTAAAGTGAGGGGAAGTCTTAAATCAAGAGAGGATAAAATATGATGGGATTTAATCATAATGTGATGATTTTTTATCTTTAGTGACTTGATAAGGAATTTTTTTGAATTTTTTATGTAAATAGTAGATGATTTTTTGTCATTTAGTGGCATAAAAATGTTGCTTTTTAACGTTTAAAAAAGAAAAGAAAGCAGAGGGGGATTTTAAATTTCCGTATTTTGATATGATCCTTCATCTTTTCATATCTGTTATATGAAGGCTTCACTTCACCCTACTCTATTTTAGTAAATATCTAGGTACGACCGACAACAAGTAACAATGTAAAACTAGAATCCAGATCCCCTTAGTGTTTTGATGTATGTTGATTGTGAGTGCATCAATCATGATTTGCTATGTCACCATGAGATGGTCTAAAGGTAGCCAACTGCCCACGTGAATGACATGCTTCTTCCAGTAACATAGTGGACTGTGATTGGTTTACTCTAGGTTACTATAGGAAAAAGCACAGAGAGGATCCCAGGTCTGCAAAGCCATGGTTACTGTGATCCATATGAAGGAACTACTCAATGGGCCGTCCAAAGAGAAGAACAATACTTCTATTTGTGCCCTTAACATCCACGACGCGTCAGCAAGATATCTGAAATCCATATGAATGATTTATGATTTTACATTTCTATCCCGTGGCATGTGTGAATTACTTATCTAAATTTAAACGTGCGTAATGGTGATGAGACTGGCTGACCATTATTAGCACTTAGTTTCTAAATTAATATAGTTAACCAACCAGAGAATTATAGAAAGAGCCAAATAAAATCATTATTGTTATTTTATAATTATACAATGATGCAAGACCATCTTAGAGACAACATGAGCATTGTAGACAACTAGTGGTCCGGTATGCCATCTATCTTATTTACTACTAATGAAAAATCTCAATATTTTGAAGTCTTCATATATATATATATATTGAATTTTTTACCTCACTTTCAATTCACATAATTTCTTATACATATTGTCCGCCACATATCAATTTTTTGTCCCGTTGATGCACCAATGTCAAATCCTATTGACGAACTCCATGAAATTTGATCCATTTTTGTGTTCCCCTCATTTTGGCTATCAGTAGAATTTTTTTTATATATATTTAGGGCTTTGTATTTAGAGGAACAATTACATATACAGGTAATATAATCAGCCTAGTATCATTCTTTAAGTTTTATATAGTATAATTAAAATAAAGGATCAATGATTTCTGCAATCCATTGTCGTCTAGTCCGGTTAGGATATCTGGCTTTCACCCAGGCGACCCGGGTTCAAATCCCGGCAATGGAAATTTTTTTTATTCATCTAGGATAAAAAATTCTTTACTAAGTTTCATCTAGGATAAAATTTTTTTTTATCCTTCTAGGATAAAAAAATTCTTTACTAAGTTTCATCTAGGATAAAAAATTATAGATGCTGATGTTTCTACTTTTTTAAAGGACATGGATCAAGCTAAAACAAACAGGGCCATACCTATTTGACCAAATCTATGAAAGATAAAAAAGTTTGATAAATGAATTGAAAAGGCAACACTGTAAAAGTTAAAATTCTTTTCTATGGAAAAGTTGATACTTGGCAGAGAAGTTGATCTGTTTAATTATATGATAAAAGGGCATCATTTGAGTAACAATTGAGAGTTACTAGTGCAAGAGAACTTAGAGAGGAGATTTTTCTTTTGATTAGAATTATGTTAAAAAAATAAAAAAAATAATATATAAATGGAGTAAGAGAAATGATCCAGTGTATCCAGGTAATGAATCTGGACTCTCTCTGATCTTTCTGTGTATAGCCCTGTAGCGTCCAATTACCTCGATCCAAAACATCAAATAAATCCCTTCCCAGTAGTTGAAGATGCCCAAATACCACTATGAAATTGATGTTCACCAACTGATTGAAACAGTGCAGATGACATTAATTAGATGTGGCAGCTAATCACATCAAACGTGCAGTTTCAATCCAAAGATGTATATCATTTGATGAGTGATGGGTAGAGCACATCACATTCAAATTCATAGGGAGCGAGTTTGAATATATATATGTGTGTGTATATATATATACGTGGGTAACATTGGGTTAAAGATGTAACTCTTGGAGCGTGAAAGAGAAATTTTTTTACCTCTATTATTTTCAATCTTACCTGTTCTCATTCAACAGTCCGGTGGTAATTTGACAATATTCTAAAGTATACTCATCGTTGGATTGAATTTCATAAAAAAAAATATATGTTAAAAAATAATTAGATTTTATAGCTCCTAAACCAATGGTTATGATGATCTTTTGAGATTTTTGTCCAAAGTCATATCCACAATAAGACCTTTTGATCACACTTCCCTACCATAATTAGGATACATTGGGTGGGTCCCATAAGGGACTTTGATGTTTTTACCTCTTATCAAGTAGTGAGAGGTACCTCTTGGTAGAAATCTTATTGAGTTGCATGAGGGTACCTCTGATGAATTGCATGAGAGATCTAAGCCCCATGTGGGACCCACGTGGACACATGCCAATCACATAAGGATAGTGTGATGGAAAGTGCTCATTATGGATATGATTTCAAAAAAAAAAGAAGAAAGAAAAAGTCATCTCAATCAAATAATCACAATTATTGATTTAGAGGCCTAAAGATTAACAGTTTGTTAGTTAAACAATTTTTGATGAAATTCAATCCTAAAGTGATATAGTTCACCTTAGTGTAAAGACTCAATTTTATCCGGGATTAATTGTATCTGTATGAAATCAGCGTTCAGTCATTTTCAATCCACACGGCCATAATTGAATAAAGCCTCAATTTTCATGTAAAAGCCAATGTTCCAATGGGCATCAACCACTAACAAGCTTCCTTCTGAATGGAAAGCTAGACATGAAAAATGCAATAATTCAAAGGAAGAAAGAGATTGGACATGGCAGGGAGGCCCTCTCCCTTTATGTTGCTTTTGGAGGCCCTCTCCCTTTATGTTGCTTTCATGAGGCCATTATTTCCTCTTCAAGCTACAAGGAACTCTTGACACTACGTCTTAGTTGTTAGACAAAGTGTTGTGTGTGTACGGAAGCATATAATTTGTGATCAACAAACAAACTACACACAAAAAAAGAATATACAGAAGATTTACGTGGTTTACCCAAATCAAGGCTACATCTACAGGTACAGAAACAATACCATTTTTATTATAACAAACTAAGATATACAAAACACTTATGCTCTCATTGTCGCTCTTATGTGAAGCGGGAACACCAAGGGCAAGAGAAGCCAATCTATATATATTTTATGCTTTCTTAGCTCCTAAGAAAAGCCTAAGTATAATTAACAAAATACCTATAATTTAAACTAATCATTAACTAATCCAATGGACTCATCTGGCTAAACCGAAATATAAGACATAAATCCAACACAAAGGAATCATCTTTTCCATGCTAAACTCATTCTGTTATAATCTTTTCATGGAAAATGGCCATGGCCCAATGCCAAACTGGGTTTTCTTGACTTTTGTGAGGCAATTACTCGGGACATGTTTGTAGATTGAGGGTGACATGGCAATTTATTGACAAATGCTGGCAGTGCTTGCTACTTATCGATGGTAACAAAATTGTTAGCCGTATTTCACAAGCAGCAGTTAGAATTGTCCAACCAGCACAGTTGATGCAATGAGGAAATCATGCAACGAGATGTTTAGGGTTTGGTTTGTTGGACTAAAGCAGCAACACAAGTGGGAGGGTAAATGTCCATTTTCCAATGAAAAAGCAATTTCCCTTTAATAGACAAAGCAAATGATGTGACTTAAGAGGAATCATAGATGTAGGCCTTGTTGCGTGATAAGTTTCTGTGAGCAAAAAGGTATGCCAATGTTGAAGATTTCAGACCCTTGAAACGGTAAAACCAGCATGATTGCAGGGCTCATCCCTTTCTATCATACAGTGGAAATCTTCTAAATTCTTGATTTGAGCTATTTATTCATTTTTGTTCGGCCATAGAATGTTGATTCATAGAAAAATTGGGTGTACACATCCAAGATAGCCAAAACAGCCTGGGATAGGTAGGTGGTAAGTTCTTTCAATGCAGCGAAGGACTAGCCCATTGACTCACAGATTTTGGATATCTTGGATGTGGTATCTCATTTTAAGATGGTTATATTTAGCCATATTCCTCCAACTTTGAACGGTGCTACCCCTATGGTAGCCAAGTTTTGTCTTTTGTATACATGACATTGACATAGATTGGACTGGCAACTATCTGGAGTGGCTGTTGTTTGATGAATTAATGCTTCTATCAGAAAAAGAAAAGGAATAGCAAACTGAAGGGCAGTTTCTAGTTCAACCATCCATTTTATCATCCTAATGGTTATAAAATCTTAATGAGATCAGTTGAGCTAAAAGCTTCCCCTTTCTTTCAGTAGATGAGATGCATTCCAACAAATTCACCAGCTGCAAATTGGGAAGTATTTCTGGTTTGGGCGGAAAGCTTGGTTCCACACCACACCTCAAGTGCCAGGCAGGATTTATATGCATAACTTGTCTTTTGGTTGGATATGCAATAATGAACAAAATCATGCAGGGCCCTAGGGGTGGAAGTGCAACTCACATGAGCCAGGCTGGAGTCCTAGCCCAAACTCTGCATCAAATTTCATATGAAGGCTATTTTCTCCTGTGCTCTGCAGTCCATATAGATGGTGTCGGTCATGAGGTCCTATGTTGGGGATGGTCCCGATGAGAGCCTGTGTGCAGGAGAAAAATTTTCTTCGTATGGTGTGCAGAAGAAAAAATTTTTTCATATGGTTATGGTCTAAGTTGGAGCCATGATGAAACCTAATTGCAATACCTGATCCCAACCCAATCAAAGGAACAGCTAATGTTTGAAGATGCATGAACCCAGTCCAAATTTTAACACAGGCTGGGTCGTAGGCTCAGGCTATAGCCGGTGAAAGTTGCACCCATAAAAAATTAAGGGTCAGGTTCATGTCGCGTTGACCACCACAGAAACATGTACACTCACTGCCCAAAACCAACCGGTTTATTAATCTGGTTGGGCATCCCAGCCCAAAACCCAACTTGAAAGTTGAAAGGGGCCCAGGCGCCCGAACCTTATAACAGGTTGGGTCGGTCACTCGGCCACCAAGTATGAACTGAACTTGAACTGCATCATCTTATTCACAGTCAGATGGTAAAAATGATAAATGGGCCCATGGCCCACCAACTGGCACACTTTAAAAAGGAAACACATAGACCAACATTGAGAGGTTAACGATCCATCTGTCGGTGCTGGGCCTACTGGATGGCTGGACCCATTGGTTGACAGTGTCTCCGTACAGATGTGCTATCATACCACATAAGACCCACCATCACAATCGTCTTAACCTTGGATTCCTTTTGTTCTTCCAACAAGGGATGCCATCGGAATCATACAAAGGGGGAGTAGTGGGCCCTTGGCCCATGAATCTGATAGAACACCACATATGCCAAATGCACGGCTCGGACACCTAGCTATCATACTGAGACTGTTTGTCCTAAGTTCTAAATAATGGAAGTGAAAGCTAAGCAAATAAGTCAAGTTTGATAGGTTGGTTAACTTTCAATAAAAAGGGTTTTCCGAAATCAAAGAAAAGTTGGATGATTTTTTTCAAATATTTTTATGAACTGGATGGCGGATAGTTTGAAAAGATGAAAAAAAAAAAAAATCGTGTTGGCATTTCCAACGGGACAATGATGTCCACCTCTGATGGAACTAAAGTGGTTAATTATCAATCTCTTGCTTTTGTCTGTAATTGAATTCTAAAATGATTGATTGGAGTAATATTCACGATAGAATTGAATCAAGTTAAGATGTGCTCTTAATTAAGAGGCGTCAGACAAAATTGTGCATTAGGAGAGCTGCGCCAAGAGAACTCAATACCGAAACATATAAAATATAAATACAATTGAATTTGCAGAGCTTGACCAATTTATCTTTTTGAACAGTGAACTTGACCAATGGATGGTTAAAAAACCAGATAAAAAGACCAATACGATGGTTAAAAAACCAGATAAAAATATCTAGGAGCAGATAATTAGTAGATTGATGAATCCTAGGTTCACTGAATTGATGCCGTTTTTGTCGTCGAGATGTATGTTTGCTTGGCTTAAATAAGCAACTATTCATATTATATCGTCCATTTTGACCTTCTTACATCTGATATCAATCTATGACAACCCAGGACCACCATTCATTTTGGCCTTTTCCACGTTGCTAAACAATGGAACTTCATGTGCGTGCACTTCTTCTTTTGAATATGGTCTATTTCATTTTTCCAATACCAATTTAGTATAGTATATAAAATTGAAAGGCTCTCCATCTCTATGAAACTATGAGAGAGAGAGAGAGAGAGAGAGAGAGAGAGAGAGAGAGAGAGAGAGAGAGAGAGAGAGAGAGAGAGAGAGAGAGAGAGAGAATTGAAAGGCTCTGGATCTCTATGCAACTATGTCATGTGAGAGAAGGAATTGAAAGGCTCTGGATCTCTATGCAACTATGTCATGTGAAAGAGAGAGAGAGAGAGAGAGAGAGAGAGAGAGAGAGAGAGAGATGACATTACAATTCGGATGCCCTTGGATTCCAAAACCTCAAAGCAAGATTAGATTGCCTCTACTTTCCAGTGTAACGAAAGATGAAGCTTTCACATTTGGGACCCAATGTTGCCTAAATCTGAAAGAAGTGCCATTATCAAAAGCAGACAAGGTATCTTATAAATTGGGCCAAAGCATATGAGATTTTTTATTAGGATTTTTGTGTGTCGGCAAATTCATAGGTTGGATAAAGTTCTGGGTTTATTGAATTGTAATTTTTTTATTTCTTTTAAAATGGACTGTAATATGAGTTGTCGGATATATTGAAGTAAAGAAATTGAAAAAAAAACGCAAATTAAAGTGTTTTGAAGTGATTTTCTAACAACAATATAAATTTAAAAAGCTATATCTCACAAACCAAGCGTTGAATCGAAAAAGTTACCTACCATTCAAAAACTCTTTTCTAGTAGATATCTTATGTTCCAAGATTGCATTAACTGAATCAGAAGCGACAAACTTATGGCCTCAGAAAGTTTGCAAAAACTGTATTATTCGTAATTATAAAATGCTATCGTGCAAAAATTACAAAGCTACCATTGCACAAAAATCTTTTCTTTTTGTGCTAGGAGTAGTCAGTTGAGTTCTACAAAGAATATTATTTTGATGCATAAATTGTGGGTTATTTAAAAGGTGTTTCTCTCAACCCCAAGACTTCTATCTCCATATTCTGAGTTGAGTTTCATATTGGAGATTCCTTTCTTCTTTAAAACATCCATTGAGAGGCTGTGTTGCAGTTGTTTAGTTTTAGATAATAGTGCTTCCACTCTCTTATTGAAAATTGTCTTTCTTTTGTTAAAGGTTGTTCGTCTTGGGTGGCTTCAAGTTGTGTTTAATCAAGCATGAAGAAGGTAAACAACGTTTGTGTCACCAAGAAGAACTTTAGTCTTTTAAGTTTGTGCAAGTGGACAAGGGTAAAATTTGTATTGGGACCTTAACATAAGAGTTAGAATCTATCAAGTGGTATTCGCATAAGTCTTTCATGTGAGATCTAATCAGATTTCTAATATGGAGGTTGCTAGAGATGGTACTTCGATTACCAAGCCCCTTATGTTGGATGGATCTAACTATGTCTATTGGAAAGTTAGAATAATTTTTTTTTCCAATTTATCAATATGGAAGTCTAGTAGTGTGTTGTTAATGGTTATACTCATCCTACTGTTGTGACCGATGTGAACATTATAATTTCAAAACCTGCGCGCCAATGAACCAAAGAAGATAAACAGGCATTTACCTTTAACAGTAGAGCACTTAATGCTATCTTTAATGGAGTTACACCTACAAAGTTCCATTGGATCTTTAAGTGTAAGATTGTTAAGGATATATGAGATACCTTAGCAACTGTTCATGAAGGCATTACAGGTGGGCCCTAGTCAAATATTCAGAATAAAACTTTGACAAAAGATATCTCCCACATTCGAACTCCGATTGATGAGCGGTTTATTTCTATGGATTTGTCGCAAAAGGCATTACGCAGTAGCAGTAAAAGAAAAACAATCCTACAATTAAAGACCAGAAAGAGTTTTGACTGGCAAGACAACTTTAGGTTTGACGAAGGCTTAGATGATGAACATGATTTGGAAGAAGCATGTACCTCACTAAATAATTTCATCAGTATTGCCACATTGAATAATGAGATTAAAAAGAAGTGGAAAACTATAGAGGATCAGATTTTCTTTCTTAAGTAAGAATTAGATGATGCACTTGGAAAGTACGTCTATTGAAAAATCAAAAGAATACTGTGGCTGATAATCTAATCAATGTAGATAAAAAGTATGAATTGCTATATAAGGAGTTTGAGAAATGTGCAAAAGAGATAGAAACTTTAAAGACAGAGTTGTAGACATGTCAAGCTAAAAAATCTGATTTGATTGGTAAGAATAAGATGATTATGTTAGAGTCGACAGTTATAAAAGCTTTGCTGACTAAGATGAACAGCGGATCGAAGAAACTCAAAAACATTTTGTGCAGTCAAAAGTTGCTAAGTGGCAAACAAGGTCTTGGCCATGTCAAAGATGTATCTACTTAAAAAATCAAAAGTAAATTTATATTTGTTAAAAGCTCTACTTTTGTTTCCATGACACCCATTGGAACTTCAAAACATGTTGCTTCTACTTCAAAGAAGAATGCATCTTATCTTGCATTTACACTTATATGTTCTCATTGCAATAAGCTGAGATGTTTATCAAAAAACTAGCAATGGAAGAAGCAATTGTTTCCACCAAAGATCAAGACAAAAGTTATTTGGGTCAGAAAATCTGACTTGCCCACTAAATTGGTACACATTGTAAGTGTAGGTATCAAAATCTAAAAAACCCTGATAAAAAAAGATTAAGCTCCCACCTCCAGTGCTAAAAGTATTATGACATTAAGGGAGAGTTACAATGGAGCGGGAGCTGCTGGATTCTAATTGACAAATATGCTGCATGTTTCATAAATATCTTTGTTAATTATGGATAAAAAAAAGGAAGAGATGTATACAAGGGGAAACATGTACAAGCTAAAGGTAAATTTTTTAATGTAAATATTCAATGTATTTTCAGTTTTTATTATTAGGTAGAATATTTATAAAGTCTGGAAAGTTTTGTCTATGAATTGTCAAAGGGAGATGATGCAAGGAATTTTGTATGTTGGTTAATTCATGGGTTAGACAAAACTCATGGTCCTTTGAGTTGTGATTTTTATTTCTTTTAGAATAGACTTTGGTGTGAGTCGTCAAATGCATTAAAGTAAAGAAATCGAAGAAAGAACACATATTTAAGTTTTTTGAGGTAATTTCTAAGGATAACATAGATTAAAAATGTCATATTTCACAAATTGAGCATCGGATCAAGACAAACTATCTACTATTGGAAAGCTCTTTTCGAGTTAATATTCGTAAGTTTCAAGATTACATGAATCGGATTTGAAATGATAAAGTTATGGCATTGGAAAGTTTGCAGAAATTGTATTATCCGTATATGAAATTACCATTGCGCGAAAATTACAAATTTACCATTACGCAACAACCTTTCCTTTTTGTGTCAAGATTAGTAAGTTGAGTTCTACAATAATCATTATTTTGAGGCACAAATTGTGGGTTATTTAAAGGGCATTTTTCTCAACTTAAGATATCTATCTCTATATTCTAAGTTGAGATTTTACATTGAAAATTCCTTTCTTCTTTAGAGCATTTATTGAGAGGTTGCGTTGAAGTTATTATGTTTTAAAGAATATTGCTTCTACTCTTTTGTAAAAGATTATTTCTTTTCTTGTAGAAGGTTGTTCATTTTGAACGACTTTAAAGCATGTTGAATCAAGTATGAAGAAGGTGAACGGCATATAGTTCGACAAGAAGAACTTCAGTTCTTTCGGTTGTGTGCGACTGGATAATGGTAAAATCAATGTTGGGACTTTAACCAACGTAAGAGTTAGAATTTGTTTACTTTCAAACCCAAAAGAAAGGGAAGCTTATGTAGACCCTTCCCCTTGTTTGTGCTGACTCTTTTGTATGCAAATCCTCAAAACAATAGCACTTATTATGTCATTTCATCATCATCTTAGTGCTTGATAATTTAAAATTGATTAGAACTACAGTCCTGATATTGATTGTTGCTGGACATGATAAACGTGGTGCTTAATTTCTATGTGATAGCTAGTTTGATTTAATAGAAAACGACAAGGAGGAAGTCACTCGAATCTTCTAGCGTAATGGCCCCACGTCCAGGAATCTCTAGGAAGATGAATTTTGTGTCCCCACACTCGGGGAATGGACCAAAGTTGAGAAGCAACCTAATTGGCACCAATTAGTAAAGTCTCGGTGTGCTTCACGCTCTTGACTAGCAACAAAGAATGTGTTAAACTATTAGTAGAGTAGAAACTGCAGCAGTTAAGAAATGAAAACTTCCATATAGATACCGGCCAAACTTTGGCATATCATGAAGTCATAGAGTTTGCACATATGAACCCACCTCCCAAGCGGTTGCACATTTACAATCCATTTAAAAACCAGGTCAATGATATGAAAAAAAAAAAAAAATCCCCAAATCAATCGCATTCCCTCCTTAGTTGCGATCATACCAAATTTGACACACATCCAGATATGCACCTAAATTCTTTTGTTTTAAATTAAACCTTCAATTTGGGAGGGCTCATATCTCGATCATCTTAGATTCAGATCTGATGCACCTCTTATCAAATCATATACCTTGTCGTCCTCCACACGCTTCTTGGCTCTTGCCATGAAACTCATGCATGATATCACTCAGGAAATCGTCACCAGCAGAGAAATTAAGGTGATCTTGTGACAATTTAGAATAAAAAAACCATTTATATGATTTTATGTCAGGGAGTTTAATATTGCTCAATAATTTCTTCTGGTGTTCTTAGTTGCCAGCTCTGGAAGTTGTTGTAAATAATAAACCGAGATAGAAGCAAATGTTGGTACAGAAGTCATTTCATGGTGGAGGATACTAGGTACTGTTGTCTGTAAACTGAGTACTCTCAGTATTTTTTTATTCTTTTACTTGTGGCCTTCAAAGCCTTCCTCATATTTGCCTTCTTTAATGCACAAATCCAAGAAAGGTGACTCCGTTCACCAGAGTCATAAATTTGCTCAACCACCCTAACCTCCATGTTGATCTCAGATCTTAGAATGGAGATGATATTTTGAGAGAACCCCACGACTTTATATATATATATATATATTGTTTATCTACACCTAGAACATTTAAGAAACCCTTAAGAACTAATATATCCTGCTTATGAATTTATTCAAAATATTGAAGATAAAAAAAATAGATTGACATGGCAGTCTAGGCCAAAACATTCTCAACTTGGTCATTGAAGGGCTTGTTTGGTTGGAGAATATAAGAATGAGACGGCAGAAGTGGGGGAATTTTAGATTCCCCAAGAATACTCGGGGTAAGAGAAATTCTTCTCCCCTTTAATTTTGTGTTTGATAGCTTGATCGGAACTCTGAAATTCATTTGCGTAATTTTAATGAGATTCCTCAAGTTGTTTGTTCCAAATGGGATTTTATCCATTTGCAGGAACCCATCAGAATATGATATGATATATACATAAGGAATTTTCCACATGAAAATCTCCAATTTATTGCTTACATTCTCCAATCAACGAGGCCAAAGGGGCCTAGAACTGTGATTTTTGAAGTAAATTATTCTCTTTTTGGTTATGACATCAAACTATGCAATTTATAACGAATGACCCAGAACTCAAACTTTTAACATAGATTGGAGATACTAATCCATCACATGTGAGGTCTCTCCTTTTCAGTATAGATTACAGTAAGTTGGAAAAGCAATTGTTAGGCTCCGGGACACATGAATAATTTTTGGGCTCTTCCAGTGGTAAGGCCCATTGGAGTGATTTGCTCCCTCGTAATTTAGTCACCAATTACGGACTCTTTATACATGTGTTCAACTCAACACTCCAGAGTGTTTGACATCTTATGGTAACTACTGAAAGACCCATGGCAAAAACTACAGCATGAAGTAGCCAATGACTTGGAGTAGTGGTGGTAAGGTCATATGCCAATTGTCTCTTAGTGGTTCTCAATTGGTCCAATGGAAAGTATGGTTTACCTTTTTACTGCACTTTACTTTTAGAGAAAGTAGAGGAGGATCTAACTCATATCAAGATGACTGTGATACTATTTTGTCTTGTCTCCAGGTAGGGTGTCCATGTCAATTTTCAGATATGGAGAGATCATATTATATTTTATCATGGTAGAAAAGGTGATACAGGCAAAATCTAAGAAACCGAGATGCTTCTTTATTTGATTTCATTGGCTTTGCAATGTGCAATGTATTACATTTTCAGTACTCTATAAACGGTAAGCAGTGAGTGTTCATGCTATCATCAATTCAATCACCATTTCACTAAAGCTCTCCAAAAATAGTAAGAAGATCACCTTACAGTATTAAAAAAAAAAATCACGAATACCCAAAACAAATTCTACCAATCAAAACCCAAACTTACATTTCTTAATGTGGACTATGGAGATTCCCCATGGGAAATGATCAGCGTCTCTTTCTTATATATTAATGTAAAAATGGAAGAAGGTCAAGCTATGTTGCCGCCACCCCCCACACCAACAGAAGCACTCATGGAGATTTCCCATGGGAAATGATCAGCATCTCTTTCTTCCATATTAATGTAGAAAAGGGAGAAGGTCATGTTATATTCCACCTCACCCCCACCAAGAAGCACTCATGTTAGCCAATCCATGTTCAATCCTTCAAAACTAATGCCAAAATAGAAAAAAGTGGGAAAAGTAGTTCAAACATAGATGAAGAATTGGCCTTCAAATTGATGAAATGAGAGGGAGTCTCCAATTTTCGTTTTCCTACTCTTCTCTTCTCGCTAAAGGCAACTGAGTTTACATTCCTCGAATGTACATTAATTTTGTGCTATATGGGATAGGTGGAGTCCCACAAGAAGGGATCCTCAAGCCGGAATCCGGTGTCCTGCGGCCAAGGTGAAGAGCAGTAGAAGTAGTCCGCGGAGCTGTTGTAATCGGTCACAATGTTGATGAGGTCAGGCAGGTCGAAAAGCGCGTCATAGTCGTCTTCAGCCGATGTAGATGCCGAAGATGAAGATTCCTGTGGTGGGGAGTGGGACATTGGAGTCTCGGATTGGCCCGGCTCGCCTTCCTGGCTCGTCGGCTCATTGAACACGGTGGCCGCAGCTTTGGCAGCGGCTGCTCGGATGTCTTTAGGGGAGGTGGAGGCAGGGCGGGGCAGTTGTTTAGCTAGTTCAGGGAAGTTGAGGTATGCGCCTTTGCCTTTGATGGCCAGCGCCGCTACGTCATGGGCTCGGGCTGCCATCTTAGCTGTTGGGAATGTACCAAGCCAAATTCTGGACTTCTTCCTTGGCTCGCGGATCTCAGACACCCATTTGCCCCAGTTGCGCATCCGCACACCCCGATACATTGGATGCTTGCCTGCATTGCTAGCAGTATTTTGCTGCGCATTCCCATTGCCATTTGTTTCAATCAATTGCTTGCGGGCACTTTCCCTTTTGGACTCGGCCGAAATATTCAAACTCGGGCCGAGGCCCAAAAGGTGAATAGAAGCCGCAGCAAAAGAGGAAGAGGAAGAGGAAGAGGAAGAGAAAGTTGTGATGGTGGAGGAGGAAGAGGAATGGCAATTGGCCTCATGTTCCATGGCAGAGGAGTTTGGGTGTAGGAGAAAATGTGAGTGAGACCAGAGATGGTGTAGGAGTTGAAGATGTGAGGCTTTTATGGAACTCTAGTGAGGTGAGTGCATGGGTCCACTGCATAAAAGGAATGCAGGTTTGCTGTCTTTTGCCCATGCTCACTGATCTTTTGAAGAGTTCTTAAGGTTGCTTTGAAATCATTCTTTTACCTTTCCATGCACTGTTCCCATTTCAATGAATATAACTGGGTCCTCGCTCTGCCCATACATGAGAAGTAACAGCGACGGTGTGTTTTTCATGTGTCTCCTCCTCTCAACTTGGTCCTAACAACACTATAGAATGGTGAACCTCAGCTCCTCTCAGATAAAATGCCAATGACACATGAGAATCTTATCAGTACGAGTTCCAATGCAGCGCACGTGCACACCATCCTGTCCGTTCATCAACTGGTGCTCACCTAAAACAGGACACACACTGGGGGTTTACATGTGAGCATATTTCTCCTGCAGGAACCACCAGATGAATGGTTTAGATGGAAGGATGGCATGGGGGCCCACTCTGAATTCAGGCCCATTTTACATGATGAGAATAAGGACCTCCTAAGTGCTGAAAATACCCGAATTCAGGCCCACTAAGATTATGAGAATAAGGATTCCCCTAAGTTCCTAACTGCCTCAAGGGGCCCACCCACATGGTCCCGGGTTCTGGGTCTGGGTCCCACAGGTTCCCTGGCACCCATCATTCAAAGCCTTATGTGCATGGCCCTATACCAATCCTAAGACCAAAACAATGAGCTGGGGATAAAAGCATCCCATTTTCCTGATTATCAAAAAGACCCAATCCGTAAAATTTGGGTATGATCTCTATTATGGACCCGACCCGATTGACGATCGGGCTCAAATTTTGATCTGTGGTTATTCAAACCTTATCAGTCATTGCATTTGTGATTCGGGCCTAGCCCGATTCACGATCAGGTTCAATTTTTTATGTCTAGTTATTGAAACCCATCGATTGTTGGGTCCATGGTTTGGGTGTAACAAGCTTACTTGGGTCCCGCATTTGGGGCTAAAATAAAGGAGACTTGTTTTCACATCCCTAATGAGATCTGCCTTTGGTTGGACAATGGGCTCCTAGATCTGGTCTACGTCGGCAATTGGTCCTGGGCCAGGGGTGCTGGTGACTTCTACTGGTCTTTTGGGTTGTTGAAGCTTTTCTTGAGAAAGAAAGCCTTTGTCTGTTCTAATCATGTTACTGTACATTCTGCGGCTCCCAAAGTCTCACCTCATTGTAAAGAGAAGAGGATAGTCCAGACGCAGACCTCATTCATGCAACTATAATAAGTATAATCAAATGCAAAATCTGTTGATTAAGGAGTGGTCGGGAATCAAGAGGATAGTTGATGGCCTTGTAATCCATGACAGAATCCCCATGAGAACCCATGCAAATTTTACAATAGAAATCCATGTGGCCCCCATGTGGTTCCACTTGACTATCAGACTACGACATCCTATAATAAAATGCTTCCATGAATATAATTAATTAAAGATAGAAAGGATTGAATGCGACTTTGTTTAGATTGAAATTAGTTTATGGTGTCCAATTGGCTTAAAATAAGGAGGAAATGATCTGGTGTATTCGGATTATTGTTCAATTAGACGTGGAAAGGGGTATGGAAATTGAATCTGTGAATCCCCCATTTTGCAACAATTTTGCTGTATTTGTATGAAAGTTCTATAGTAAATGCAAGAAAATGAAGCAAGTTGAACTTGTTCAATGAAAACAATTTAGTAATTATGATGTGTATTTCTTCGAGTCATTTTCTCCTCTCTATGCTGTTAGAGGCCTGTTTGTTTTGCTATAATTCTAAGAATTTCTATTGGGTTGAGGGGCTGTTTTTTTGAATAATCCTCAAATGTTATTTCCCACCTCATTTTGCAAATGCTTTAGTACATAATAGCATTTTGAAAATTAGAATTTATAGAATTTTACATCCAAAAAATGTCATTTTGCATATCTAATCTTCTATTTACATCAAAATTTTCAAATGTTAGAGGATAGCAACCAACATTGTTGCCAAGAATTCCTAATATATTGGATTTATGTTAGAAAACCTCTAAACAAATGGGCCCAAAAAAAAAAAAAAAAGAGTGTGGAGTGGAAGGCTAAAATTAAAGCTCCCGTGGGGATACATGACCAACGGATGGGAGGTCAGGTGATTCTAAATGGGTTGGTCGATGCTTTCATATGGGCAACGATGATATGTGATAATTTGATTAACAACTATAAATTTTAAAAATTATTCAGTGAATATTTGGGCGACCATTAGATCATACTGCACACATTTATTAAATCATAATGATGAGACCTTCAAAACTTTCATATGTGGGAAATCATAAGGGTTGCATGCCACGGTTTCCACGTCAAATCAAGCAGATATAGTTGCTAATAGATAACAAAGCTGCACTGTAAACAAAAAAAAAAAAAAGACTTGATCTATTGTAGACAAGACAGGGATCTACAATAATCGAAAAAAGTAGATGATCGTTTTTTTATCTCCACACAGAAGACTCAAATAGAATTACGGGATGTGCTTTTAACGGCAAAGAAGTCCATAACTCCTCAGTAGGGGTAGATATAGAAAATTTTCCTTAGGGGACTCAATGTAAAAAAATGAGAGAAAATAAAAAAAAAAAGTAAATTTCAAATTATAAAGGAGGTTTTTAGAATTTTTAGGAAGCCCTCGCTCAACTCTATTTGGGTCTACTAGTGCTCATCGGGATCGCAGTTGGGAACCCTAAGTCATGCACCATCGCACATATAGATCCAACCACAGGAAATCATAGAGAATTATTCCCTAGCATCAGAAAAGCAATAGATCTACATGATGCTATCTGCCACATCCCCATTCTCCTTACTGCAGTGATTTATATGCATCCAAATAGGCCCACAGACAAGTTTATGTGGATTGATCATCTGCTTGTCAAAACATGGCATCGTTGGAGAAACAAAACAAGATCAGTCAACCCCTTGCTTTCTTGTTTTTAAAAGAAAATTTACCAGTGAGTTGCTAATCCGATTCTCTTAATTTGTGATTTTGCTACTGATTTATATCAACGCAACAAGTTACAGAATTACCACCAGCTTTACTTCATTCGATCAAAGTGACACAAACGAACAAGGATGACACGGACGAACAAGGAAGGCAAATGGCATTTTGCCTTCTGCTACCATGATATGTCCCAGTAGATTTTCTTCTTTTGTAGAGCAGAAAGCACACAATCACAGCACTCAATTCGTGCCTCTGACCACTTTTTGAAGCTGGACAAACGCACACGTGCAAATTAAAAAGCCGTTTGCATCGTGAGTTTAGCACCAATATCACAGCATTCAATATCATAAGAGTGTCAATCCACACTCCAGCCCTCATTGTAATGAACTGAAGCAGAAAAGATCCTCACGATCCACTTGGTGTCTGTATGATAAGAAAGATTAGGTGATTACTTTTCACAGTGCAAGGAACAAGATCGATGGTTAAGATCATCTCATCAGGTTTCTGTTTTAGCAATTCACCATCTCATTTGTTGAGCACAATGCATGCTGATGGGAACTACACCTAATCTAACCTCCATGGGGCTGTCTTTTGTTTGATTCAATTGGTGTTCCATTGCCCCCATATGTTTTGGCAATGATCCATATTTCAGTCTCTTGTTGAGTTGAAGTGAAATTGTAGCTGATTTCTATAATCGGCGTTTGATATGCTCAACACTAGAATACCTTTATTTTATTTTTTAAAAATTAAATATATTATCATAAAAATCATAATTATTATCATCAAAACTTTATTATATTTATATTAGCGTAAGCCACATAAATTCTATTTCACCATCTCAATTTCCCTTTGGCCAAAGTCTAGAATACATTGCACTTCTTTTATTTGATGGGTAATCAAACTATATTGAAAAGTTTCTCATCAATGCTTTTGTTAGTATGCGCTGGCTGAACATGTTTAAAACATCTCAAACAAGTGTAATCTAGTTTGTTCCATCTATCTTTTTATCATGATAAGTCAAAATAAAGATGGATACTGTCAATGATCGATCAAGGAACCTTTGTGACAAACGCACATTGTAGTCTGTCGTGCATCTATTCAAACGCACAGTTGACCGTATCTGGAGAAGATCTGATCATTCCTGCGTTGTGAGCCTCTGATGTGTGACAGCAGACCAAATGGAAATTCCAAAGCTAAACGTATATCTTGTCCTGCCGACCGTCAAAAGGCGGTGCGAAAGAAACAATGCAAACGTGGGAGCTGAAGAGATACTCAGGTCGATAGAATAATGATCACTTTATTGGAACAGCATAACCCCATCCCACCTGTGTGGCCCACCCATCACATCTAATGGTGCACATTACATTAGTGTAGGAGGTTAAAATGTCTCTGCTCTCTGTGGTGGGCTCAAGGAGCAGCTCTCCCTTGATTGCCCTGTCTTCAAATTCAATCATGCCCTTTTTGCCAATGGGACACGGCATAAAGGCCCTGTTTGGACTGTGGTTGTAAGTTCTGTGTACTTGGTTGAAAATTAAAATAAGGTTTGTCATGTGTTTCCACAAAAAAGTTATTTTGGGATCCATTGAATCCATAGTGGTAGCCTGCAACTTCTGTGAAGTTTAGGAAATTATATAAAATGTTGAAATTATTTTAGAAGAAGATAAAAATTAATCACACTGTAGACAATTGATGAAAAAAGCAAGAAGTTAATGTTTTGAGGATTTTGTCAGTAAACCTTTCTTAGGGCCTAATTCAAAGAATTCTTGTCTGGAGAATTTTTAAATTTTCAGATATAGTGGGATTTCTGGATGTTCCATTGTATTTAAGCACTTAGAAATCCCATAAAAAAGCAAAAGGAGATAGACTTCTGAAATTCTTAAATTCATTTGAGTACTTTCAAGTGGTTTGAATTCAGCAATTCCTGCAAAGAAATATGAAATCTAAAAATATTTAGCAGACTAGCCATCACATCATGTCTCACAAAACTTCAACATATGACATTCTTGGCAGAAATTCTTGTAAAAAATAGGCATTTAATAGAGTTACCTTACACAAAAACACACACACACAAAAGGAATTTAAAAGACGTGTTGCTACCATAGTAGTCATATATATATATATATACGTATAGGTCCTTCTTTGTTTAACTTTTTCGGAAATTGAGTTGTACGGGGATATCCACGCTCACCCACATACACAAGTAGAGATATCACTGCTTTTCATCTTTTTCTTCCTCCTCTTCGTTCCTCATCCTCCTTCTTATTCCTCTAACTTCTTCTACCTTTACCAACTAACTACCAACTAACTACCAACCTGTTAGTAAATAAGTGCATTGAAACACTATTATTCCCCTCTTTTGTCTGTTTATTTCTTAGAGTCCCACGTTGAAAGTGGAGAACTCTTTATGAGGCACTTCTATGGAATTCCTCATTCTCTTGTAGTGTTTATCTTAGTAGTGGGCTTTGGTGGTGGTAACCACACGAGCGCGCACAGTTTAGCCACACGTACTTTATGTGTTGGCGTGGTGAGGTGAGTGGGCTCAAGTGCTGAGCTACGCCATCCTTGCGGGTCGTGCCTTGCAGGCTGGCCCAACTGTGGAGGTCAACTCGGCCAAGTCTTCCTTGCGAGTTGGGCTGGTTTTGCTTGTGTATTTTTGGACCACAGATGGTGGCCGCCCACTCTCCTATTACACGTAATGGATAGTGCGCAGATGGACCGTCGAATGTTATGCTCCTAAGAAAACGTAACGTTGTAACAGGCACTTACCATAGAATCCTATATGAAGTGGTTCAAGGGAAGCCTTTCCATCCCATCAAGCAAATCAACTCTCTCTCCTTTCCCAAAAGTCTTTTTGTTGCTGCTGTGGTCCCTTGGGGACTCAACTGTCCCCATTTTTTCGAGCATCTTATCATGGGAAAAATGTCTATGAGTCCATTTTGCACCTATGTAAGGGCAAAATCTGCCTAAAGAAAACGTCTCCAAAGACATGATTCCACCACTAGTTGTTTACTTAATTATTTCATTTTCTCTAAATTCCAATTACATAGTTTATTTACAATTATCCGCAAACCTATTTTTTCAATAGTTTTAGCAAATTTATGGTAATTGCGGATTAATTGGAGATATAACTGTTAGGGAATACTACCCTAAGATTCTCAATTTTGAGGGCCAACATTTTAACATGCGATGAATGAAAATGGAGTATTTCCTCAAAGTGATGAAAATCCTTTATGTGCTTCAACTGAATGCCCCGAACCATATGGATATGGGTTCGCTGCTACTTATGAAATGATTAGTGGAAATCTAGTGATTTTGATTGTAGAAATGAAGTGCTAAATTATTTAGATAATTCCTCATATGGTGTATTTTCAAGATACAATTGAGCAATTTCTTGGTTTTCAAATGGAAGAGGGAAAATCAGTGATAGCACAGATGAGAGATTTTCAAAAGATAATTTATGGAGTACAAACTGAAGGAATGGATTTACTCGAACAACTTGTAATAGGCAGTATGATAGATAAACTCCTATCTTTGTGGAAGGACTTTAGGATCGCTTTGAAACATAAAAAGAAGGAAATGAATTTGAAAGATCTCATAGAAGAGAGTTTTGATATAGGTGAACCTTGTCAACAATTGTAGAGATTGGTGGGTTGACTTTGGTGCGTTCCGGCACATTTGTAGTGATAGAAGTGTATTTGCCTCCTATAAGTAGGTTGGAGATGGACAAGGAATTTACATGGGAAACTCCTCTACGACCAAAGTAATTGGTCAAGTGAAAGTGGTCTTGCACCTCTCATTCCGTAAGTTTTTGACTTTGATTGCAGTGCTACATGTGCCCGAAGTGTAAAAGAAGTTGGTCTCTAGTTCCGTCTTGAGTAAAAATGGTTTTAAGTTAGTATTTGAAAAAAATAAACTTGTTATTACTAAAAGTGGAGTTTTTATAGGAAAATGCTACGTTGCTAAATGCCTTTTCAAAAGGAAAATTTTAAATAAAGCCCTATGGTTTTGCCTTATTTTAAAAAAGGACATAAGTTTCAAAATGTCCCTAAGTTTTTTAGAAAGTTTTAAATTAAGGATATCCATCTATAACAACCATCAATATACAGTTATTTTTGTGTAACGTTTTCTTCAATTTTTTTAAAATACCCAAATTAATATTATTAAAATAAATTCCTCATTCAATTCCTCTATATTTTTCTCATTTTCTTTTTTGGTATCCTTACAGAGACAATGATAAAAAAACTAGCATTTCCACAGCAATTGACTATATATTGTGGTTGTTGAAATCATGCTATGGCTTTAAAAGATTAGTAATTTGGTATTTTAAGAAAATTGAGAGAAAAAATTACAAGAAAATAACTTTAAATGACAAATGTCCTTAACTGAAAACTTTTTAGAAACTTAGGGACTAATTTGAAAAGTTATAAAACTTGTGTCCTTTTTTGAAATAATGGAAAACCTTAGGGCCTTATTTGATATTTTCTCAAAAATGAATGTAAATCCCATCGGTAATAAGAGTGTTTCTACTTCCGCTTATATTGATGTGTCTTCTGATATATGGAATGCTAGATTAGGACATGTGAACTATTCTTCTATTAAAAATATGATGGATTTAGGTTGGATTTATAAAATTGATTTTCAACCCAACTCTTGTGAAATTTGCGTTCCATCCAAATTTTCTAAAAAACCTTTCAAAAGTGTTAAAAGATGTTCTGAGCTATTAGGTTTGATTCATAATGGCATTTGTGAATTAAATAATATTATCACTAGAGGAGGTAAGAAGTATTTCATTACTTTTATAGATGATTTTTTCTAAATTTTCCTATAGATATTTAGTAAAAAATAAATATGAGGCCCTTGATAAATTTAACCTTTTTAGACTTAAAATTTAAAATCAATTGGGTAAAAAGATTAAGACTTTGAGGTTTGATAGGAGAGGTGAACACTTATCTAGTGATTTCATTGAGACTTGTAACATCTTAAAGATAATTTATAAAGTAATAGCCCCTCAATCCCCACAACAAAATGGTGAAGCCGAGAGGAAAAACAGAGCGTTAGCTAGAATGGTGAATTCTATGATAAACAGTTCTGGATTACCTAAGAACATATGGGGGGAAGATCATCATCATCATCATTAAAGCCTTATCCCAATCATGTTGGGGTTGGCTACATGGGGCAAGATCTTCTTATAGTTTGCATATACCTAATAGAGTACTTTTCAGGAAAAGCGAATAAAAGTACTCCATATGAATTATGGAAAGGCAGGACTTCTAACTCGGAATACCTCAAAGTGTGGGGATGCTTAGTCAATGTTGCTGTGCCAAGTTCTAAAAAGACTAAACTTGGACTTAAAACATAAGAGAGAGTGTTTAGAGGACATGCCCTGAATAGTAAAGCCTATAGATTCTAAGTAATTTCAGGTTAAGATAAAGACTTCATTATTGGATCTAAAGATGCTTTTTCTTTGAAAATGATTTTCATTTTAAACAAGTCTTTCCTAGTTCTAGTAGCAACTCTAATGTTGTTAGACTAGCCCCATTTAGTGATTCTAAACTTGAGATTTAGAACCTCGTAGAAATTAGAGACCTAGAAAGAAATATGCTTTTGGACTTGATTTTATAACTTATATTTAGAAAATGATCCCACATCTTATGAGGTGGCCATGTTTTCTCTTGATAATGTTTTTTTGGAAAGAATCTCTTACTAGTGAAATTAAATCTAGTTTGGCCAATTATACCTGGGAGCTAGTTGATTTTCCTCCGGGAACTAAACCATTGGATTGTAAATAGATATGAAAAAGGAAATTAAGAACTAATGGCTTGATAGAAAAATTCAAAGAAAGACTTGTTGCAAAAGGATTTAAACAAAAAGAAGAAGTTTATTATTTTGATACATATGCTCCTTCAACTAGGATCACAACCATCAGAGTCTTGATAGCGATACTTCTATTTACAATGTGGTCATCCACTAAATGGATGTGAAAATTGCATTCTTAATTGGTGATTTGGGAGAAGAAATTTATATGAAGCAACTCGAAGGATTTGTTGTATCAGGGAAAGAAAAGAAAATTTGCAGGTTAATTAAATCCTTGTATGGCTTAAAGCAAGCTCCTAAGCAGTGGCTTGAGGAGTTTAACCAAGCGATAATTTCCAAAGAGTTTAAAATTAATGAATTAGATAAATGTGTTTACTATAAAATATTGGTAGTTCATGCATCATTATTTTCTTGTACGTGGATGATATGTTTATTTTTTGCACTAATCTTACCTCAGTAGAGAACACTAAAAAATCTCTTTGTTCTTAGTTTGACATGAAAGATATGGGTGAGGTTGATGTGATATTAGGAATAAAAATACATAGACACTCTATAGGAATTATTTTATCTCAGCCTCATTATATTAAAAATGTCCTTTAGAGGTTTAATATATTTGGAGGGAATGAGTTTCCACTTATTTTGATCCTAGTGTTAAATTACCTAAGAACAAATGAGAGAGTGTATCTCAATTAGATTATTTTAAAGCTTTGGGCATCTAATGTATATCATGAACTGTACTATACTTAATATAATATATAAAGTAAGCAAATTAAGTAGGTATAGAGTAATCCCAGTAATGAACACTGGAAAGTTGTTATCCGGATATTCAAATACATGATAAAAACCATTTATTATGGCTTGCATTATGAAAAATACCCCATTGTACTTAAAGGGTATATCAATGCTAACTGGATATAGGATTTTGAAGAATCCAAGTCTATGAGCGGTTATGTATTTACTCATGGGAATGAAGTCATCTCTTGAAAATCGAAAAAACATTCATCTATTTCCCAATCCATAATGGAATTGGAGATTATTGGTATGGCATTGCTTAGAGAAAAAGCTGAATGGTTGAAAAGCCTTTTGATAAACATTCCTTTGTGTAATAAACTAGTTCCAGCCATAACTCTTCACAGTGATTCTAATAAGCAATAGATAAGGTTAATAACAAAACCTATAATGAAAAATTCAGACAGATACGTTTGAGGTGTAATCTATTTAGGCAATTACTAAAGCAAGGATAATTACTTTAGATTTTGTGAGATTGATAGATAATTTAGTTGAATCACTAATAAAAGGACTCACTAAAGATCCAGTACTTTTAATATCGAGGGAAATGAGACTTAAGCCTAAAAGGGATAAGTCACCAATAATGGATGCTCAACTGGTTTGATTAGAGATCTCATGGGACTGGTTCAATGGGAAAAACAAAGTTATCATTAGTGGCACTGTGGGAACACTTCAAAAACTCTTACATGTGTATATACGCATTCTTTGATGTGAAGTATTTATATCCTATATAATAGTTGGTAAAACTTTATGCCTTTTATAAGCGGGTGTTGAATAGGAGCACCATTGATAGAGTATATCTATATGAGTGTTAAAGTTAGGTTGCTTCCTATGAGAGGTTAGGCTACTCTCAAGAGCACGTCTGAATACCGAAATAGCACAAGGCCGTTAATGTGCATGTTCTATAGGAATCCCTAAGACCTTGAGTTCATATGTGTAATATCTACAATTTATTGGATAAACTCTTGATTTAAGATCTTAGTTCACCATAAAGTTTCGGTATTTTAAATATATTACACTAAGTGAAGGCTTAAGATTCAATTCACCTGCATTTATGTATGATCTCATAAGTATGACTTACAGCCATTAAATTTCTTTTAGTGCTTTAATGTGTGGGGGATTTTTGGTATATATGTGCATTAAAGCACTATTATTCCCCTCTTTCTTCTCTTTACTTTTTCGAGTCCTACATTAGAAGTGGAGAACTTTTTATGAGGCATTTATATTAAATTCTTTATTTGCTTATAGTGTTTGTCTTAGTATTGGGCTTTGGTGGTAGTAACCACATATGAGCGTGCACTGACTAGCCGGTTATATTGTGCCATTTGGGTGGGTGTGGCATAGCTAGGAGGATGGGCCAGGCTAGGCCGTGCTTGTGTGGCATGGTAGGAGGGCCAAGGTGGGCCAGGCCGTCCTTGCGGGTCATGACTTCTGCGCTAGCCCACCCGTGGAGGTGGACTGGACCAGGTCTTCCTCAGCGTGTGTATTTTTGGACTGTAGATAGATTTTGATTCAAACCACTTGTCGGCAAGCCACTTTCCTATCTATTAGTATAGCGTCTTCGTATTAACAATGAGAATGTTGCAGAGCTGTTGCACAAACGGTTACGTCTCATATTCAAACTCAAAACATAAGCCTTTCCATCCCATCTAGTAAGTCAGCTCTCACTTGTTTCCCCAAAGTCTTTCTACTGTTGTTGCAAGTTTGTGAAGTGGCCCTTTAGAGATTTGAGTGTCTCCATTATTTAGGGTGCACGATTGGTGTAGATCGTCCAATTAGGAAGCCGTATTTTCTTGGGGCAAATGTGCATGAGTCTATTTTGCATTTGTGTAGGGGCAAAATTTGCCTAAAAAAAGTGTCTTTAATCGGCTACCAATTGTTTGGTTAATTCTTTCATTTCTTTTGAATTTCAATTAAATAGTTTGTTTGTAATTATCCACAAACCTATTTTTCCAACATTACCTGCTCAATATTTTCCTTTATGTTTTGGTTACCATGGCGGTCTTGAACTTGTCCCCACAAACTATGTTTCCACTATAGTGGTCATAAGGGTCCTTTTTGTTTTTTTTTTCTTTTTCTTATATCTGAGTTAGGTCATGGGTGGCAACATTGTCACTCGTCTTTAACCCAAAACAAAATCATCACCTCTACAACTCGTCACACCATTTCTCCCATCACCATCATCCATTTCTCTATTCTCTCATCTTTCACATCTCTTTTTCACTATCATCTTTAACTTCACCTACCATCATCATCCTACCTCCATCACCATGTACTTAACTATGAAGAAGAAGTTGGTAACTGGAAGGAGTTGTTGGCAATTGCAGTTGGAAGTTTGGGTTTTGGAGAGAGATTGATAAGTTTGATTTTTTGCAATCTAGGTCTTGATTGATTATGTTTGTGATTTGCAATGTAAAATTGCTTTTGATACTTTCTTGTTGGTATATTTATTCTTTGTTTTACCATGTAATTTATAGAGGTTTGATGACTTTTTCACCATGTAAAATTGGTTTGCCTTTCTTCATTGGGTTTTGCAATTTTAGCTATGCTCAATTTAAAGGAATTTTGTTTAGTTTTTCTACAACACTTTCATTTGTTCATATGTTGATGGCTACCTTGTTTCTCCTACACCTTTGTCTATACTTTGTTCATTAGGACTTTATTAGTCCTTTGCCTATACTTTGTTTCAATTTCTCTTAGATGCTATTTTTATAAATTTTTTAATATTTAAATTAGATGTATGCTTGTATTCTCTTCTTTCCTCATGAGCTTTCATGTAAAGGCCATAAAGAAAATTTCAAGGGAAAGGACCTTGGTTTGTATAGATGAATAAAAAACCATTTGTATTACAATTTACCTTCCATTTATCATTGTAATTATAGGCTATTATTAACTTTCTGATGAAAGCTTATCTCACTTTGGTTAGGTGGTTTGGCTTTCGACACTTGAGTGTAATAATATGTTAACATCCAAATTTAACCTATTTATTAACTTTGTTGAATATGTTGGGTTCTAGGATAGTTTTGATACTTCAAGTTTTTTTTTCTTTTGGTAAAAGAAGCATGTTCATGGGCTGGGTTGGCCTGTGCTAAGACATATCTAAGGCCAATACGACTTTAGAAACGCTAGTACTGGCCCGACTCAAGCCGGACACGGGTCATAAACGTTAGGCCTCAGCCCATGTATTTAATTAATCAGGCCACGTTGAACTGGGTGTTTTATCAATTTTATGGGCATTTTATAAATAATTTGGACTAATTGAATTAAATTACATGCATTCCTTATAAGGTTCGGTCCGGTCTAGGCTTTGGGTTCTTTATCACTTAATCAAAGCTTGACACCCCTAGGTAATGAATACTTCAAGACTGACAAGGTCATCATATCACAAAGGAGAAATGTTGTGGGGGGCGGAAGGGGGGGGGGGGGGGGGTGGTTTAGTTGGTAGAGATGGAAGGAGTTTGAGGAAGAAGGAGGAGAAAGGACGAGTAGGAAGAAGGAGAAAAAAAATGAGAGGGCCATGCTCGTGTACATGGGTGAGCAGTCGGGATATCCCCCCCAACTTAGATTCCAAAAAGTTACATATAAAAACACCCCAAAGACCACAATAGTGGAAATATGTCATTTTAGATTCTTTTTGGTGTATAGTACTCTGAGATAATTTTTTTGGTAAATTCTTCTAGTATTTTACACAAGTTATGATACCATTAAATGAAAATACATGTTGCACTTGTAAGGCACCTGCCTTGCATGGACATGACCAAGGGTCTGCATTTGGTGCTTTCTTTAATGACACGTCCATGCAACATGAAGATGCTTTTGTAGCCTACATGCTTGAAAGTTTTATACGGTCCCGGATTTCTAGATTGCAAGCTAAACAATATGCAGCGGAATAAATAAATTAAACTTGCAAAAAAAAAAAAAGTAATCAACTGCACAAGAAGAGGACAGGCAGATTTTTACTTGGAAACCCAAATGGAAAAAAAAACCACGAATCATAACGGGCTAATTAAACACTAATTTTGAGCAGCTGCAAGATATACTTATAATCTTACACAGTCAGTCTTTAGACCACAAGTAGTTCTTCTTGTAAGAATTTATGACACGACTCAATTATGCAGGTCTGTTCTCCACGCTTGATCCAAACACTTTGATTATATAAGATGAACAATCTCCTATAAGGAAGTAGATGTCATATCTCGAGTCCAAGAATTCGGCTATTAGGGTTAAACTTAAAATAGTGACACTTGTACTCCCGTGTATATACACCTAGACCCAAGTCTAAGTGCAAACACACAAGAGAAAGTCACACGTGTAATTGCTACTAGTGGACTTTTGTCCAAGTATTCATATGCGGAAGCTGTTAGTATCCTTTACAGAAACAAGATGACACACCATAATTAGAGACATATGCACATGTAAAAAATGAAAAGGAAACATGTTTTTACAAAAAGGGAATAAAGTTTCTAAAAAGACGGATCATTTATACAATAGACAAAATACATGGAGTGATGGCCCATATATAACAAAATGAATTTATTGCAACCACAACCCAAATATAAGACCTATATTAATCTAAGTCGCACTGCGGGGTGGATCGGTCATATATGAACTACTGTCCACTCGTCTAATCCCGATGGGACCTTAGAGATCTCCTCTGAAGTCTTGTCGACATTCGAGGAATCGGAAGAGGGATCTAAGCCTGTAACACTAATGTACAGCGAGTGAATAAGACTATTCAACAAAGCATAAACAAAATTAAAGTAACACGTGTTGTATGTATAAGAATCACTAATAGGTGATCATAGATAGATTTTCAATTTAGTATACTAGGCATGTTGTGCATTTGAATAGAATATGTTATAAGATTCAATTAATTGAAATACTTTACCATGTGGTTATTACATTTGCCATATCCTCCCTCTAGGGGTCTATGTATTGAGAACACCATCGACCGGGCCAAGTTATGAATGGGTCTTTAGTTCCTGAAGTTCGGAAGCTCCAAGAAAAGCACACTGTAGCGGTAATGGTCATGCTACACCAAAATCAACCCCATCGGGTATCATAAGGCTGAGGCTGAGTAGAGTCAAAACATTTTGATTCATATACGTGAACTTGAGTAAATTACAAAATTCAGTCGTTTAGGAAAGACAATAGCATATAATATATATTCAACATTCATACTCAATTCATTCACATTTAATTAAATGTTAAGGTCAATAAAAAAACGTATATTAAAATAGAATCATTTGAGAAATAATCATTCAATTCAAATCATTAGTAGAAGAATAGAAGTCAATGACCGATATTCAAAATGCTATGCAATTTAATTCAATTTCATGGGATCAAAGTGGTTTACTAGCCAACCCTAATTTAGTCATCCATTGTTTTTAACCGTGCATGCTAATGTAGTTTCAAGTTATCCAATAAACAGTTGTCTTTTTTTTTGTGTTACATTGTAACGGAAATATGTATCAAAGTTTCTTAAACCAATACCCATGGCGAGGTGCTTAACAAATGAACAACACATATGAATGAGTCTCAGCCCTCAAGATCTTTCATGATATTCAATTATTCCATGGAACTGGTTAATGAGGTAAAGGGATCCAAAACTAAGGCCTTACAAGGTCTCCTAACAGTACCTAAATTAACCTTAGTTTTCAGTGGCTTTATGGCTTAGCCATCGGTGACTTACGACTTAGCCGTAATATGCACTACAGCTTAGCTGTAGTTACCCAGATTCTCCTGCATTCACGGTTGAACGGTAGTTCGTCTTACGGTTTAGTCGTATTTGTTCTACGGTTGAGCCATGGTTTGGCTACGGCTTAGCCAGAGCACATTATGCGGCTTGACTGTGGCTTAGCCGTAGGAGGTTTTCGATTTTTTATACTCTCAGGTTTTCAAACCGTAAAATTGCTTATGGGTAGACCACGGCTAGGTTACGGCATAGCCGTAGTACATCCAACGGCTTAGCCATAGTATAAATTTCAAATTTTCTGCTCTCTGGAGTTGGAGTCGTGGAAGAACTACAGCGTAGCCGTAAGCTTCAGATTTTCTATAGCAGTTGATTTCATTTTAGAACTTGATAAGTTATATGCAGATTCAAATAAGGAAAAATAAAAGTATAAAAGAAGGGCTGTAACATATTATTAGGACTCATAAGAATCAAGATATACTAACATGTATTCAACCATAATTTGTTTGTACTTGCCTTAGATTAAGCTTTTCAAGCTATTAATCCTTTCTTTGGCTTAATTTGGGTATTTCTAGACTTAATTGCCATGCATGCAAGAACTGAGAAAAGAGATGAGTGCATGCATTGAAATGAGAGTCCTCTAAACTTAAGAGAGTTGTAACGAAAAACAAAACTCTTACCTTAAAGATGGATTAGCAGAAAAAGGTGCTTAAGTCTTCCACTTCAAAGACAAGAGGAGAGCTCAAGGATGTTGGAAATGGAGAGGAAGAATTTAAGGTCACGCATGCAAAGCTTTTATCCCCATGATTCGAGAGAAAAAGTGGTAAAGAGATATAAAAAGAAGAAGAAGAAGAAGAAGAAGACGTTAAAAAGAAGTGCATATAATAAAAGAGGATCGAATGGTTAGTTAGACCTTTTTATACGACACATGTTTTCTGAAGTTTATATGAAAGTCCCTATTTCTTGGAATAATTTCAGTTTAAGTCAAGTGAACGACCAACTCATTTAAACAACTTCATTTGTATTTCAGTCAATTACAAAAGTTATCAAGCTTGACGAAATACATGTGCTGACGCCAATATGATGCATGAAAGACGTAAATTTATAAAGTCTAAAATTACGAAAAGGGCTCGTATTTACCTAATCCAGGTTAAACTCAACCCAACTACCTATCCCTGACCCAAAACTTGACTCATTAAGACAAAATATTATTAACTAGACTAAATTTATAGAAAATGGCTAATAATGAAATCAATTAGGCATGAAACATACTTAATTAAGGTCGGAGTGTTACAGTAGAAGTAGCACAACTCTAAAACTACAGCAAACTCTCTCAAATGGAAGCGCTAGAGAAGAAATATGATATCCAAAGAGTATTTTCAAGTTAGAATAGTGAGATTTGCATGGATACATTAGGGTTGAGAGAAATACCTTTTTACAACCTACAATTCGTGCCTTATGGTTAGAGTTCAAGTAGGAACAAAACATGTAATTCTAGTACAAATAGAAAAGGTTTTCGTACAAGTCGGTGGGTTTCAGCACAACACCCAATAGATCGGTCAAAAGCTGGATCGATGGAATTAAGCTACTGTCTTACATTGGATCGTTAGATGTTTGCTCGATTGATTGGATGAAATTCAGTATAAATTTCTACAAACTTGCCGAGGTTATACCTTTATCGTCTTAGCTATAATTGACACAATCTTAAGTTGTACAGATATCACTTAAAACTATTGACCCATAAAAAATTATAAATATTGCAAGTGTTGCAGTGGAGAGATCATAAGTAAATTCCAAGCTTTATAGCACATAAACCCTAGGAGTGTGGAATGCTAGGTCAAATATTACAGCCAGATATTTAGAGCTAATGTAACTCACTCAGAAGACTTCAGATGAACGCAGAGTGCAAGATCAAATCAGTTGAAACTCTTGGAGAAAGCTCAAATTATATTCAGAAGTGGCTTTAAAAAATTTCAAGACAAATGGATATCGTTTGACCCAAGTTCAACAAATATGTAAACTTTGGGTTAGTGATTCCTAAACCTGGTGGTCACTGAATAAAGTCCTTCTTCGATGTGACCAAAGTTGATAAAATTTGGATGCAAAGTTCAAGTCATGTTTAAAAATGATTGTACAAATTTTTAAGACAATGGGACTTCATTTGACCTTACTACAGCCATATGTCAGCTCAGGGTCAGTGACCCCCACCCCAACCTTCTGGTCACTGACCAAAATCTTACTTCTAGGAGGCCAAAGTTGATGAAAATTAGATCAAAGACTCAAAATGTACTCAAATTCAACTCTTTAAAGTTTCAAATCAATAAACATCATTTGGCTAGAAAACAAGTTGACTGCCTATAATGTAAGAGGACACTAACTTAGAGCATATAACAAATGAGCTACTAATTAAAATCATACTTCCACAAATCCAAAACACATGAAATTTGGATGGATACTTTAAGATGCTCCTAACATCAATCTCTCTAATTTCACGTCAATTCAATGTCATTTGGATTTCAAACAACTAATACATGGGCTCATTTATATGAAAAGTCAAAGGGATAGTTGACCATCTTCAAAAGATCAAAACATTTTGAAATGCCTATGATACACTTAAAATGGTATTAGAAAACATCCTTCCAAGTTTCGTAAAGATCGAACATCATTCAGACCCCAAACTGATGAAAATGGGTCACATAGGTAAAAAACGCAAAATCGGGTTTGTCAGTGACCGTGGGCTACGATCATTGACACCTATAAGTTGGTTCTCGATGGTTCTAAGTGGTCTTTTTCCACTTTATTTTGAAACTCAACTTTCCATAACTCCTCTAACTGCCTTTGAAGTCTATAAAAGACCTACTTAAGCACTTGTGAAAGGGTGGAAGAATTCCAACCAAGGTTCCATGCAAGATTCTAAGATTTCCAACAAAGATTAAAAGGCTCACAAGTATCAAGCTTCTTAACTCCCTTTGTTCTTCTTCCTCTCAGTAACTTAAGGTGAGAAATGGTTCTAGGGAAAAAGACAAGCATGCTTATCAGTCAGAGGAGATAAGTTTCAAAGCCATCAAATGCAAGGAAACTCCAATGGATGAAACTATGTTTTCTTTGGTTTTCCCACTTGAAGTAGCTTTTAGGCCATCTTTAAGGTTATGAACAAGCCTTTTTAAGCTTCATTCTATTCCTTGAAAATCATAGGATTAGAATGACATAACTTTGCCTTAGATGTTTATGCAGAGGTCCCCTTGGGGATTTGCACAAAAGCAATCCGTAACATTAAGTGGTGACTACCAAAGATCATAAACCATTCTACAGTCGAATCCAACACTCTTGGTGGTCATCCGATGCTCTTAAAGTAAGAAGACATAAGTTTTAGCACTTTGAAGGCATTACGGAGGCAAACCGAGACAAAACAGGGACAAACGATGACCAAAATGGCCACAGTCACTGCTTCCCTATTTTCATATTTTTCTGCATTTGTCCCCCTTTTTCATGTAATTTCCTTAACTTTCTCAATTTCGATCACATCTAAGATCAAAGGAAAGGGTTGTAATTTTTCTAACATTTGTAAAAAGCTTGTATCCCCGAGGTCAGAGCATTGAACTCATGTAATTAAAAGAAATTTAACGATAATCCTTAGTTATTTTCCCATTCGTCTATGTGCTTGAATGTGTGACTGTTGAACTAGATTCCATTGTATTCATCATAATTTTTGTAACACTCCGACCTAAGTTAAGCTTGATTAACAAGTAATTAATTGTGATTACTAGCTATTTATTATGGTTTTCTCTTAACTAAGTCTAATTTAGTTTTGTGGAGTCCATTATGTCAAGTTCTGGTTATGGATAGGTAGTTTAGGTTGAGTTTGACCTTACTTAAGTAGACGAAAGCCCTTTTTTCGTAATTTTAGAATTCGTGATTTCACGTCATACATACATCATATTGACATCATCACGATGGTTTTGTTGAGATCGTCAACTTTCGCACTTGACTTGAACGCATTAGACTTTATTTCACTCAATTGGACCCTCATTTGACCTTACATTGGAAATAAAATAAACTAGAAGGATCTTTTCATAAAACCTCAACTTATATATAGAAGTGCTCAAATGGGTTCTTTTACCCATCTTATTCGACCCTTTTTCTGTAGCATCTTTTCCCTCATAACTCTCCTTTTCTTCTTTCATTTTCTTCATCTTCATCCATAGGAGCAAGACCGATTCTGCATGCATGACTCCAAGCACCCATATCCTCTTTCCAGCTCTTCTCTACCTTCCTTCCTTGTTGGAGTTAAAGATAGTGGTTCAAATCTCTCCCTACGGCTCCCTAACTATTATCTATGGTTCAAATCTCTCCCTACGGCTCCCTAACTATTATCTAAGGTAAGATCTCTTTTATCCTGTAGACTTCTTGGTTCAATGAGTCAAGGTGACTCTCATTCTAACACATGCACTCATTTCTTCTTTATTTTTGTTGCATGCATAGCACTTGGGTTCAAGAAGTAGGTAATTCTCCTCAAATTGAGCAAGAGGAAGGATTAATTAGATGAAACCTTAATCTAAGGCAAGTATAAGCAAATCTTGGTTTAATGCATGTTGGTAGATCATGAGTTTTGTAAGTCTACTGAATTATATGCATTCAGTCCTAATACTCTCATTGTTCTCACTTTTTTTTAAATCTACTGTATGGTGCAGTTTAGTATTTCTGATAAAGTATGAGTTAAACAAAGAATAAAATAAATAAATAGGAAGAGACTATTCTAATAAACACCCAAGTTCTGAGATCTACGTTTGATTTTGCTTTAGATATTGAATTGCTTTTGAAAAACTGAAGCCTACGGCTAAACCTTAGGAAGGTTACGGCTCAAAATCCGGAGAGGTAAAATGTGTGATTTCCTTCTACGGCTAAGCTTAAGTTGAACCATATAATGTGCTATGGCTAAGCCGTAGCCAAACCGTAGGGTATATACGGCTAAATCGTACTGCAATTTACGTCTAAGTCGTAAGATGCACACGGTTGAGCCGTAAATCACCCACGGCTAAGCCATAAAGGCAGTGAAACTTAAGGGAAAATAAGTATGAAACCTTGTAGGGCCTTAGATATCGGATCTTATTACCTCAATAACCAGCCCAATGGAATAATGAAGGATCATGAAAAGTCTTGAGGCTGAAACTTATTCATGTGATGTTGTCCATTTATTAAGCACCTTGTCACATCCTGATCCCGGGAATCGGGGATTAGTGTGGGCCTCCAGGGTATAAATACGTAATCCCATAGTAATACGTGCCATTCTAGTTATGCACGAATCACTACAATGGAGATTCTACAGGAACGTGTAAGGCATATCCTTCTGCATATAAATTCTTTTTCGTACACAAATGAAACCTATGAAATGCTCTTATAACCATAGAAAGGATATCATACATAACCAACATATCATAACTTAAAGCCTTTAATTAAGTTCCTATCACTTACATATCCACAAACCCTAAAACATGTCTTATACACGATGTCTAGTTAAACCTTTCCATACATTATGACCAACATAGCTAACCCAACATAAGAATTTGACGCACTCCAAAAGACATCTAGTAGAAGACATCGTCATCTTCCCACTCTCTTAAACCCCTAAGTACTGGTGGGGCACCCTCCGGGGATGCGTCAACCTTGGCATTGGGATTTGGTTCCATACCTGTAATACCAAGACTAACACTATTAACAAGACAGTTAAGCAAATACAGAGATATATAAAGCTATCATAATGTATCAAGTGAATTAAGAAGTAAACATTAGTCAAAGAATGCAATAATCGTATACTAGGCATGTTGTGCATGAGTAACATATGTAATGAATCATAAATAGGCTGTTATACAGACTAATTGGTAACCATGAGCCTATATTCTCCCAAGAGAGAGCATATCATTTAGTGGGAGCGTACATACATATGGGTCGCTAAGAGATCGGATTAGCTTCTCGATGAGCACCGACAACTCCTCCGTGGACTACTGCAGTAGCGACATAAAGATACTCAAAGGGCACAAGTGAAGTGGTGCCGACTTAACGTATCAAAACCAATTCGGATTTATATCTTTCATATATTTCAGTCATACTTATCATATCATACATAAGGGAGTATAAGTCTTGAAGTTATATTCAATCATAAAAAATCAGAATTATAGGTCTTGAAGTTATATTCAAGGTAATTGAACAACACACTTGTATGAGCTAGGTGAGCTCAAACCCTCTCAACTTTAGCTACACCCATTTGACCATTATGCACATACTTAGTAGAAGCTCAGCCCTGACAGACACGTACTCAGTAGAAGCTCAGGTCTGATTTATCTTAATGTTTGCCATGAAAGCGGGCATGTGACTAAGTCATGTTGAGGGCAAGGTTTTCTTAACAATACGAATGCATTAAGATTTAAATATGTGTCAAGGAGGTTTACTAGCCAACTCTAAGCTAGATAATCCGTGATCCTGTGGTCATTCAACATGGTGTATTCATAAAACATCCGGTGTCATTGTATTACCATATCTTGGTATTACATTGTGTACGCAAAAGACGCTTCTTCTTATGTCAACACCCATGACGTGACATCGAGAATTCATCTGGAAAATCAAAAGGGAATAAGTAACAGCCCTACACTCGTCCCCCTTATCATTCAATTATCATTAGGCTAATTTAGTCAGGAAAAATGTGCCATATCTAGAGTCCTACAAGGTTAGTGGAAACCCTAATATCCTCAGTTCACAATGTTCTTACGGTTTAGCCATATACATGTTATGGCTTAGCCGAGTGGCTCAGGTTTTCTCCCTAATTGCATACGCATTTGCGGTTCAACCGTATGTTGGCCTACGGCTTAGCCGTGCTAAGCCTACGATTAGGGTTACAGTTAGATATGGCTTAGCTGTAGTGCATTTCACGGTGTAGCCGTAGGTAAGCTGTAGACGGAAGTTGGAATTTCAGGCTCTCAGGAAAGCTCTTCGTAAAATGGCTTATGGCTTAATCATAGAATGGGTATGGCTTAGCCGTAGTTCATTCCAAGGTGCAGCCGTGGGTTAGCTGTAGTACTAGAATAGGCTTTAGTACTCTCGGGACTTTAAGCCGTATACATTTACAGTTTAGCCATAGCTTTACCGTAAGTTTCAAAAATTCTGAAGCTTAACTTCAGTAAAAACTCTCAACTCAAAGGGTTACAATGAGCTTCCCATAGTCTTTACACATCATTATAAGTTTCAATGCTCAACCCCACACTTGCATTACCTACTCATACTCTAATTCATTTAATTAAACATATGTACATATACTTAAAACAAGTAGAATGGAGCTGTAGCTTAAAAATCCAAGAGATTAATTCAAGAGTCAACCATTAAACATACATGCAGTTTCATCTACCTCAATACTTGCCTTCCATAGTGCTTGACCCTACTAAACTCCTCCTTGGTGTGTGATTAGGGAAAATCCTCAATAGGAAGTGGGTTCTCTACATAAAAGACATGCAATTGGTGAATGTGATGTAGAATACATGCATGTCATGTAATTGAGTCTTCTTGACTTCTAACAAACCCAAAATGTGAAATGGAAATATATTCTTCTCCTTAAGGAGTTGTAACTAGAAGGAGAAGGTGCTTTCCAAAGAAAAAAATAAACAAGGGAAAATGAAGAAGAGGAATGGGGGCTTTTACCTCACATGCAAGGCCTCAATCTTGGTTGGCAGCTCTATGGTGAAGTGAGGATGAAGAAAAGTGAAAAGGGTGACGAGCACAATGAGAAGAAGGAGGAGAAGAAGAAGAGAAATGTTGAGTTTCTCTTTTAAATGAAACTTTTCCAAGTATTTACATGCAAGCCCAGGTTTTTGGGATATTTACAGTTTAGGTCACATGGCGTCAATTGGGCCAAGATGAGTCCGAATCAAGTTGGGCCCAACATGAAACATGATCTCCACAAAGAATTACACAAGATGCAACTAATAATGTGTCAATATGATGCATAAATAAATTATAAAAGGGTCCTTAACTACCTAGGTAAGGTTCGAACCCAACCCGACTACCTACCCATGACCCAAGCCCAAAAAGTTTTGAGTTAAATTAGCCTTAAAAAGGTTTAATTAATATAAAACAACATTAATTAGTGTAAATCAAGGTTAGTTGGAATTAGGACCTTACACACCTCCCCATGAGTATTGGTTTAAGGGACTTCGATACACCTTCCCGACACACTGTAACATCAAAAGGAGACAACTGTGTATCGGATAACTTAAAACTACATCATCATGCACGGTTAAAAACAATGGATGATTAGATTATGGTTGGTTAGTAAAACCACCTTGATTCTATTAAATTATATTGCATGGCATATTGGACTACAGTTATTATCTTCCACTCTTTTGAAAGGAATTGAATGATTATCGTATGTCTTGACGTCTAATCTTCCAATATTGTATACATTTGGATCTACTTGATAGTTTCTTGATATTCTTGATATTAGATTGACATTGACTATTGACATTAAATTGAGTACGAATGTTTGCATAAATGAATGGAATGCATTTCATGATTATTCAAGCTCAATGATATGACTGAATCGACATAGTTTGGCTCTACTCAGCCTCAGCCTTATGATACTTGGCGAGGTTAACTTTGGTGTAGCATGACCGTTGCCGCTATAATGTACTTTTCTTAGGGCTTCCGGACTCTATGAACTAGAGACATATTCGTACCTTGGCCCGATCAATGGTGTTCTCAATGCATAGATTCGTAGAGGGAGGATATGACAAATATAGTAGCCACATAGTAAAGTATTTCTATTATTTGAATCTTAAAGCATGCTTATTTCAAATGCACGATATGCCTAGTTTACTAATTTGAACTCTATTAATCACATGCCATTAATTCTTTTAGACACAATGCATATTACCTTAATTATACTTATATTTTGCTGAATAGTTTTATTCACAAATTGTCTAATGGTGTTATAGGTCTAGATCCCGAACCCAGTCTGACACAAACCCAGGAGTCAGAGAAGGACACCACAGTGGTTCCTTTGAACTTAACAGGTGGACAGCAGAAATTTATTGACTGATCCATATGCTGAGAGTAACTCACTAGTATCTTAAGAATTGTGTATATTGGAGACTTGTAGCATTTACATCCGTATAGACCGTTATTTGCATGTTTTGCTTCTTCTACGAATGCTCCTTGATTTCTTGCACTTCTATATTCTACATAGAATGTTTATCCTTGATCTTGTTGCATCCTTGTGTATATCATACTGGGTTGTATAGTTGATGTGTAGAATTAATATAATAATCTTATATTTTTAAAGATTTAAGACTTGGACTATTTCATGGTTATGATAATATTGCTGAACTGTTCAATGAAAAGTGATTAAAAATTATAGGCGATATTGACGGGCTTACATGTATAGAATGCTTGGACAAATGTTCCATTCAGCACTTCACACGTGTAAGCATGTGAATATCCTTTGTGTAATTCCATTCAGACTTCAGTCCGGGTGAGAATTGCACGAAAGTACATGTGTTATTGATTGGGTTTAACCTCAATCCCCGATTTCTTTGGCTCAGGTCGTGATAATTTTTTGAACACAATTAGAAATGAGCTTTCTAACGGCAAGTAGCTTGCTTATATCTAATGCTTGATTTGTGATATATGCATTTTTAAACATGTTATCCTTAGAAAAACACTTCAATTTGTCATTTTTTCTTTGATTTCTTTACTTTAGTGTATCCGGCGACTCATACCATAGTCCATACTAAAAGATATAAAAACTACAACACCAATGGACTCAAGTTTTGTCCAACCTATGAATTAGCTAATACAAAATTCTTAAGAATCTCTTCTTTTGGCAATTCATAGACAAAACTTCATATATAATCAAACTATCAAAAAATAATACAAAAATAACATTAAGTACAATGAATTGCAAAAAAAAAAATTGTACTATCATATATTCACAAAAAAAAAAAAAAAGAATCCATCTTCAACTCTATCTGTCTTTAGACTTCTCAAAAATTTCTTATTCTACTCCTTTTTGTCCATAATTGACAAATGTATGATGTTAACATGCAGCATATCTATCGATTAGGATCTAGCAGTAGCACCCTCTTAATTGTGATTCCCCCTTAATGACATCCTTGTAATAGATGGGGGTGAGAGCTTGATCTTCTTGATCAAGGGTTTTTGGATTTTGGTATCCACATTTGCGAATTTAAAAGTTTCAACATAATGTGTATCAATACATTGGGCAAATTATCTTCCTTAACCTAGATTGCTTTATTCTTAACCATTTGCTTAGTCATTTGCTTCCTCCACTGATTATCCTTTGGTAAGGCTTTTAGTTTATTGCAACAGGGTTGAATGTGTCCTTTATTCTACAATGACAACATGCGGGTGTAGCTTTTGAATTTGATACATTCTTCTTCTTTGCATTACTACTTATATGTTTTGTTCTAGCAGTATGTGGAGTAGTTGATCCAAAAGAATTAAAAAAAAACTTTTAATAGAAATAGTTTTACCTTTTGCCATTGCAATTGATGCACCTTGATCATATCCAAGACTATATTTTTTATTAGCTTGTTTTTTATTGCCCAAGATTCATCACGTGTTGCAAACCCAGCATTCATCTTATTAAGCAATTCCTTTAAAGTATTTAGCTCTGATAGTGTCATCTTCAATTTGCCTTTTAAGTTAGCATTTTTAGTTTAACAAGTGTGAAGCTTTTACTTCAATTCTTCTATCTCTTGAGTACAATTCTTATGATAAGCAATCATCAACTTATATTTTTGTGATACATCAGCCAACTAGTCAGCCAAACTATTCTTCTTATTATTAAAGAGTTTAACCTTATCATGAGCTTCAGTCAATTCAGCTTTCTGGAGAGTAATTTGTTTTTCTGTAGCTTACTAACTGATTGTAATTTTTTGATTCGTCTTGCCCATCTTAATAGATTTCTAAAACAAAATATGATATTCTTCTTTCCAATCAAGTTATTCCTCTAACTCACTAGTTTCATCTTCAAAATTAGCTTTAGAAGAGACAAAGAAGATATAGAATTAGTCCTAGCCATTAAAGTCAGACATTTGATCTTAGCTTCGTTTTTCATCTTTCTTCTTATCTTCAAAAGAATTATCATCCTATGTCAAATTTAATACTCTTTTTCTTATTTCAACAGTCATTAGCAATGTGTCCAGAGCATTTACACTTATAACACTAAACACATTTAGAAGACTTTTTTATAAACGATTTTGGCACCTTAAAGTCAGTGTTCTTCCTTTTCATAAATCGCATGAATTGTGTCGTAAACTGAATGGCCACTTGAGGATCAATCTTCTCAGAATCTAAATCTGAATCACTTTCAACAGCTTTGATTAATTCTTTGGTAGCTTTCAAGGTAAATCCTTTTGACTTAGCACTCTGATTAGCAATGAAACTTGCCTCGAAAGTTTGAAGATTTCCTACCAAATCATCAACCATGATAGATTTTACCATATAGTTTTCAGCGATTACTACCACCTTGGAATGAAAGCTACATGGGAGAGGTCGGAGAAGTTTTTTAATAATCCTATCTTCAGGAATTGGTTCCCCAAAATTAAAGCATGAATTCACAATGTTACTTAGCTTGGCATAAAAGTCATCAAACGTTTTATCATCAGTTATTCTAAGGTTCCAAAGGCAATAGTAAGGCTATGCAACATATTCTCTTTAACCAATTCAGTTCCATCATGAACTCTCTACAAGATGTCCCATGCCTCTTTTGCAGTTAAACAAATGGAGATCCTCCGAAATTCAAATTGGAACACTTTATTGTACAATGAATAAATAGTCTTATTATTGCAATTACAAGCATGTTTATCCTCTTTAGTCCACTTCTAAATCAGTTTTTCACTAGAAATTCCAACAGTAACAGCCGTGAGTAATGAGTAGCTTTTAAGAACAATACGTCAGACATCTTTATTGATGGATCTAAGAAACTCAGTCATTCTAACCTTCCAATATCAATAATTGCTGGCTCTATCCAAACAAGGAAGGTTGGTAATAGATGTACCTTCTTGTTTGAATTCCATTCTAGAAATCTCAAAGGATCTAACACAAGTAGATTAGTGTAACCCGCTTTGATACCAATTGAAAGTTTTGTAGGGTTCTTGATTTTTAGATTGCAAGCTAAACAATATTCAGCAGAACAAATAAAGTAAACTTGCAAGCAAAAAGCAATTAACCACATAAGAATAAGAGACGCAAATTTTTATGTGAAAAGCCCAATGGAAAAAAACTACAAGTCAGAACGGACGAATCAAGCACTAATTTCTACAAAGTTAGTCCCTCGATCATAGGATATAGTTCTTCTTGTGAGAATCTACCACATGACTCGACTATGCATGCCCTGCTTTCCCCGCTTGATCCAAATACCTTGATTTCACAAGATGAATAATCTCCCATAAGGAAGTACAAGCAATAAAACTCTAGAATTAGAAGCTTTCAGCAAACTTTTCCCAATTGAAAGTCTAGAGAAGTATGATCTCCAAAGAGAATTCTTAAGTTAGAATATAAGATCCGTGTAGATGCATTAGGGTTGAGAAAAACGCCCTTTTATAACCCATAATTCGTGTTTTAGGATTAGAGTCCAAGTAGAAACAAAATAGATAAGTCCGACATAAATAAGAAAGGTTTTTGTACAAGTCGGTGGGTTTCTGCGACACATCCGATCGATGAGTCAAAAGACTAATCAATCGAATTAAGTTACCGTCTCAGGTTGGATCGATTAGATGTTTGTCTAATTGATCGGATGAAATTCAATACAAATTTCCACAAACTTGCTGAGGCCATAACTTTATCGTTTTAACTTCGATTGATGTAATCTTGGGTTTTATAAGCATTTACTTGAAATGAGCTTTTCAACGGTAAATAGCTTGCCAATATCCAATGCTTATTTGTGAGATATGACATTTTTAAACCATGTTATCCTTAGAAAAATACTTTAATTTGTCGCTCTTTCTTGAATTTTTTCACTTCAGTGCATCTGGCGACTCATATTATAGTCCATACTAAAAGATATATAAAACACAATACTAATGGACTCAAGTTTTGTTCAACCCATAAATTAGCCAATATAAAAATTCTTACATAACCTGATCCTTTCTAAAGGATTTTCAAATTCTACTAGGTGCATCTGCCCCCACATCCTTATTGGTGGGTCCGCCCCTACCTATAGCAACACCAAGAAAAGAACTTTACTTTTTCTCTATTTTTATTTTTTTTTACTAAGTGCAGTGCTTTTGTACGTTGAAATAGTTCTTTTCTTTTAAGGCCATAAAAAAAATTCCTAAAGCTATGGTGGCAAGAGATTTCAATATTGCACCCATTGATTCTACGAGGGAAATACGTTATCATCAAAGCAAGTGATAGATGTTGCAAAATTTTAAAAAAAGATTAAAGTGCGTCCAAAATTATATAAAAGACATATGGAGTATTAGGAAGGAGGCAGATTGCATCGAGGTTAAATATGTTTTCAGTTTTATTAGAGTTTGTGAACACGCAATTCGCTACGGAATAGGTTGGCCCAATACCCAACTCTTCCCATATGACTGGCCCCTTTTGAGTTTAGTGTTAGAACTAGAGTGGGGCTGAGGAGTTGGCCATGGCGCCATAGACATTTCATATAGCTCCTCTTCGGTAAAGGAGAATTTTGTGGTTTTTAACATTGGCCCCAAAAGATTTATCTTTTTACCTTGTGACCCTCCATGGTAAATTCTTTTGGTTCGACTTCGCCCCTAGATAAGTGAAATAATGACTTTAATTAATGCTTGAACAACAAACATTATCAACTTGGCTATCTTGGGAGAATAGGGGGTCACCCACTCGGTTGGGAATCCCACCTCTCACCCAGGTAACTAGGGATTTATCCTTGTATCGGATGTCCTCCCCTAGCATGCATGTGTGACTTTTTTCTTCCAATGTGTATTGGTATTTGATCTCCTTATGCATATAGGTGCTTTCATGGGTCTGGGGCACCAATAAAGAGAAAAAAAAAATTTGGTTGCCATGGAAATATTCGTTCCCAAAGAGGTCCTCCAAGCACCTGCACTATTTCTAAAATCTAGTATCTCTATAAAATAGCATATTTAATCATACTATGTTGTACGGGAATCGTTGAATTCAAACAAAGATGTTCTTATTTACCAAAAAATGAAAATATTTCTTTAATCATTCTATTATTTTATGGGAAGCCTTAAAATTTCAAAGAAGATGTTTTGTGACTGTCATTTCAACCCACCGTTCTATCCATCCATCATGGATTCATGCCGTTGCCGGTGCCTTTCTCCACCCACCAAATGGAAAATGGAAAAGATCCATGTTGAAAAGGTAGTCCAAAGTCCAAACACATGCTCACAACGTTACCCATACAAAGCTTTTGTGACAGCTTGCATTGGGTCAGTAAAACTTGGAAAAGGGTTGAAACCTGCCTTTATTGCACCTATCTAACCACGTGTGGCAAATGGGTCGGTGGGTTTTAAATGTGTCGGGCTAAGATTGGACTCTGCGGGTTAAGGCTGCCGCCTAAAGCGCCGATGGGCCAGATTTGAGCCAGGGTCACCTTAGTTCAGGCTTGTGTCAATTGACAACCAAGGAGTCCAATTTTGATTTAGGTGCAGCCTTATAAAGCCCAATAGGACATTGCTATATGGATTTCGAGCTTTATGTCGGGCCCAATTCAACTGAGAAAGCATAACAACTCCTTTCTATATGACATGTTTTGTTAACATTATCTTGTTTAGCTTATAGTATTATGAAATGCACAGAGAATAAAATATGCATAATGAGTCATTTGGCCTAGAGACCCTAGGCCAGGATCCAGAACAATGAGGGCTTTCGACTTGAAACTATTACTCAGGTTCAGCCTATCAGACCCAGATGCATGTCAAGCCCACGAAACAGACCCCGATGTGGGCTAGATTCAGGCCTAATGGCATGTTCTGGCTCAGTTATATTCAACCTGCTTATAAATAGGAGCAAAACCTTTGACTTGCACCTGTCATAGGCCAATCCAAACTATTATGGCTAGGGGTGGACGTAAGTGGAGACATGTGGGTGCACTCGCACCTGCACACGGCGGTATGTTTTCAAATTTTATATAAAAATTCTGGGTCCACTACCAAAACTCCAATAAAATTATGGGTACACCCTCAAAATTCACATAAATTTTTTTTATTTGCCCCCAAAACTAAACTACTGCGCCCCTTAAATGAAAATCTTGATCGGCCGATGAGTCCAGTCCACATCAACCCATTTAATGCAAACAAATAACTGTGACCATCCATTTTTCCAGATTAAGTAGGTGCAAGAATAAATTAGTGCATAGAGTGTTCTTAGGAAGGTTAGGCAGGTCAACCTTTTGCTCAACCCATTTAACTAAGTGTCTGAATTTTCTAACCTGAGACCAACCCATACACTATGCGGGTCCTGTCAACTTTTGCTACCCGTAAAGTTTTAACAATCCAAGTCTATCGGAAAAGGTTTATATTACCCTTTTTATAGAAGGAGAAGTCTTACTGAAGCCTGTTGACTGCTAACAAGGATCATTGTGTGTTCTAAAGCAGAAACGGCTCATGTTAAAATCTTCTTTAATCATGAGAAGTTGTTAAATGCACACCGTGGCTTCTGCTTAGAACACATAATCCAAGATTTTAGCCAGGAACGTGTACAGTTCTGCTGCTCTACACACAAAATGGAAAAAAAAATCTAGGCCTTTTTATGTGGAAGCAAGGAGGTCCCAAGGTCTATTTTCACTGCAGAAAAAGCCAAGACATTTCCTTTCTAGATAATGATGTAACCACACTAATGCTCTTTCCTTTCTAGATAATGATGTAACCACACTAATGCTCAGCTTTTAACCTGCAATAAATCTCGGAGGATCGTCACTCCTCCCCCACTCTTTTGTGAGAGAATCCCAAAACTTTTCCTTTTTTCAGTCCAACATGTGCTTTACATTTATTATTATTATTATTATCATTATTATTATTATTATTATTATTATTATTATTCTTCTTCTACTAGGATGGGCATATTTACTGGTGAGAAACAGTGTACACCATGATATGTGCTCCACCTTCACCCAGCTGTAATTAGGTCAGGCCTCTCTCTCTCTCTCTCTCTCTCTCTCTCTCTCCTTCACCCAGCTGTAAGTAGGTCAGGCCTCTCTCTCTCTCTCTCTCCTTCACCCAGCTGTAAGTAGGTCAGGCCTCTCTCTCTCTCTCTCTCTCTCTCTCTCTCTCCCTTGTTACATTCTAATTAAGAGCAAAAGAAAAAATAGTAGAAAGTTACATCTTTAGGTTTTCAATGGAACCTTGGGTTTAGTGAGTTCTTGATTATTTGGAAAAATTTTAAAGCACCGTTTAACTTTTTGATACATTTCCAATTTAAACACATAAAAAACTAGATTTCAAATTAAGATTTATTTTTTTTTTCACTTTTCATTTGGATTAGGACAATGAATTTTTTTCACTTTTCGTTTAGATTGGGACAAACTGTCCTAATGAGTAGGGCTTATAGGGCTTTACATGTGCAACGATTTTAGACATTTTACTTTTGCCTCTCAAGACCTCATCTTGAACGGAGGATAAAAGATCTTAGAGGGAAGGTGGAAGAAGGAAGAGGAAGAAAGAAGAAGGAAAGAGGCAAAACTAAAATGTCTAAAGTCATTGCACTATTAAAGTGTGAAGGATTTAGGAGATTTCTAGAATGTCAAACAATTAGACAATATGTAAATACAACGGAAATTAAATTAATCAACACAAGCACACATCACAAGAAGGTACGATTTTAACGTGAAAAACCCCAACTATGTAAAAACTACGAATTAAAAATGATCAATTATCAAGTAAAGTCGAATAGTTACAAGATATACTTAACACCATTTTCGCACTCTAAGGACTCGCTGCAACTCCTTTGGCTCACAGACATTCCATCCACATGCACTGTTTTCTACGTGATCAACTCACACCTTGATCACTCCAGATGTTTCAAAACTTCTACAAGAGATATAAAAGCAACTGCTCTTTGAAACAAAGTTTGAATACTTCAACTCTCAATGAAAGCTCAAGAGAAGATGATCCCCAATGTATAATCTCTACTTGGGTTAGTTATGTCTTAGGATTGAGAGAGAACCGTTTTAAATAACCCCAATTTTGTATCTCATAATAGTAATTCATCCAAGATAAGAATTAGCACAAAACTGGAAATTCCACTTCAAAAAGGAAAGGTTTTCGCACAAAGACAGTTTCATGATTTTTATATAATGACAGTTTCGTAATTTTGGATAACACAATTTTTGCAAATTTTTCGAGGCCATAGCTTTGTAGTTTTAGCTCCAATTGACGTAATCTTCGAGCTTTCAAAATCTAATTGAAATGAGCTTTCTAATAGTAGGTCACTTGCCTATATCGAAAGCTTGGTTTGTGAGATATGACTTTTTAATCCATATTATCCCTACAAAAACACTTCACTTTGTCATTCTTTTTTTCGATTTCTTCACTTCAGTGGATCTGGCGACTCATAAAATAGTTCATACTAAAAGAAACATAATTATAACTCGATCAATACAGAATTTTGTTCAACCCATGAATTAGCCAACATACAATAATCTTTTCAAAGTGTTAAGGACTTTTTTGGGCTTTTGAGAAAAAAAGGGAAAAAAAGCACCTGAAACAATCTATTGTTGCAGTTTGTCTTGATCTCAAAGAAAAGTGAAATTTTGAAGTCCTTATTTTAAATATATTTTTTTGTGTGTCTTGATTTGAAACGTACCGAAAAAGTTAGGCCCAACATTCAAACTTTCCCTAATTGTTTTTATTTTATAAAGATAATTTAGAAATTTAGTAGAGGAACATCATTCTAATAAGTTCTTTTCTTCCCCAATGAAATGACTCTAAAAGAAGAAGTTTTAATGCAATTGAATTATACTTTTCCAAAATTACATCCAAAAAATGATTCACAAAGGCCTTTAACAATGTTGTTTGCACATCACTTTTGACCAGGGTTTGGAAAATTGAATGTTGGCCTCCGAGTCTAACTCAATCATAATTGAGTTGAGTTAGGTTAGATCAAATATGGATTTGGACCATTCTCGGACTTAAAATTCTAAAAAAAAAAATAAAAAAAAAAAGGTTTCACATAGTGGATATATATATAGTGGTTATCAAGTGCACCCTGTGGAGTGGAGCCCACACAGGGGTTAATTCGAGTAGACAAAACCCTATTTACATATTTCCCACCGAGTTTGTAGCCATCCAAATGGGTTGTGCACTATTGATCTAATATATACTGATTCAAATGGATTAGACTTGTGGCCCTAGATGATAGGTTTGGATGACTGGATGAGGCTATTTTTTGCAATGAGGAGGGACCCAAGTTGATCTTCAAATCCCCCTAGGTCGTAGCCTCATGTGGGCCCCATTTGTTTCACACGTACAAAGCTTCATATATAAGTCTATATAGTGACCATCTAGTGACCATGAACACCTCAATGTGGCACCCACATGGGGACGCACTTGGGACTGAGAAAGGGGGGATCAAGAGATCTCTTTAAGCATCTCCTCTTTGCAAAAAGTCAGCCACATCGCTCACCTCAATCTTCTCTATCTGGGCCCTATAAGTTTAACGGTGTACAGTCCATTTGAATGAGTGTGTAGTTAATCCAAAAATCCGATCTATTTAGATGGAACCCAAACCCTATGGCCATTTGTAATTTAGGAGGGTTGTGTGTGTGTGGTCCACTTGGATGGACCATCAAGTGGACCCCACCTCCAGTGCGCAAGATGTGCACCGGGCGCACTGATAACTAGCATATATATAGGAATTCTCAAAAACTTTCTATGTTAAAAACTTTCCTTTTTGCTCTCCTACTCTTTTAGGTCATGGAGCTCATCTTGAACCAATCCAATCTTTTCACACAGACTATCCCCTCCCGTTATGAATTGTCACAAGTCCAAATTTGACATGCATTTAGTTTCTGCTCATTGTTGGAAATCATAAGAAAATGATATCTTTAAAACCACCAAACTTTAGGGTCATGTATCAAGGTGTTAGGATAATTAATGAAGTAGAACATTGAAATCTAGATAAGTCTCATCCATGTTTTTCAATCCAACATAGGATAATCTAATGGAGTAGAAATTTAAATATAAATAGGTCTCGTCCATGTTTTTCAATCCAACATAAGATAATCTAATGGAGTAGAAATTTAAATATGGATAGGTCTCATCCATGTTTTCTCACTTAAATATTGCAACTACTCATTTCAGATCTGAAGTACAAAACTCAATACATTATGGTGACACATCGGAAAGGTCGACTTCCAAGGATGACATTTCGAGCCAATTTTAGGTGAAATTCGCTACATGTTTTATAAATTTCTTTTAACTTTAAAGTATGATATTAAATAATTTCAAATCTATTTTTTTCTTACTTGTGTTCCAATGTAGCAAGAGTCCCATTACAAATATAAAAGAGTACTTGAAAGTATCCTTGACGAAGCCACCTTGAAGGCCCATGACCAAGCACCTTTTTTTTTTTTTTTTGTGCAATGTAGCACTATTTTGTGAAATGCATACAATGTTGACAAGGCAATCCTTGATCATGTTGTAAAATGGTTATTTGGGTTCAGTAATGAAACTTTCTTTTGTTTTGCTCATGTTTATTTTTTTAATTCTCTCTTGCTGTATGTGGATTCTGTTTGAAGGCTTGTTGTAAAATATCACTCTAACTATTTATATGATTCTCTATTAGAGTTTAATAGTAATTAGGCTGCTACTATTTGGCTCTACTGATACATAAGAAATAGAAACTAGCATATTAGAAATTTTTCTCTTGTGTAATCAATAGAGAAAGAAGCCCTGCATGGTGTTCAATCTAAATCCTTGATTTTGAAGGTCTTTTTCTTGTAGATGGTTGGGATTAAAAACCATGCATCAGCCTTTGTAAATTCCTGCAGGTAAAGATTTCACTTAGAATCCCATCCAAGGGGGAAAGATTGAGTTTAAGTGAATTCATTGTACTAGAGGCTTGTTTCTAAACTTTAACAAGTGGGCACCACAACTCATGAGTTGGAATCATGTTACCAAACATAAATCTCATCTGTTCTTTTTATTTTTTATTTTTCCTATTTCTTATACCGTGCAACTAACTAAATATAATGCATCATTGAAAAAAAAAATAGTGGACAGTCTTTTTCAAGTAACTTGAATAAGATACAAATTGAGTTTATTCTTTTTGTTTTGAAAGAAACATATAACTATCGGAGTCCAGACAACCTTAAATGCAAACTTATGTTGTGAGTCTATTTCATTAAAATTTTCTTTCATCAAAATTAGAACTACTCATTATTTATTCATTAAAACACATGTCTACTAATTCCATACAAAACACATATCCACACAAATTCCATATTATATGCCCAAAGACATTTCAAGACATTGTTTTTAACATACAAATTACAATTACAATGCACTACAAAAATATTAAAACAGAAAGTTTTGAATTTGAATTTTTTTTTTTTCATTTCTTGAAGAGCTGCCCACAGAATTTGATTTCGCCTTTTCATTCCCACTGCCGAATTTTTGTCTTCATATATTTGATATTTGCATATGAATCCATCACAAGAATTTTCATCCTACAAAAAGAAAGAAAAATTTCACGGGGAAAAATTACTAATCAACACATTATAATGTCGTTGGAAAATTGAAATATGTAAATCACCCACTTTCCAACTAGGACATCTCCAAAACTTTCTGTTTGGATTAGTTTTTGTACGAGAGGTCATGCAATCATATCTCCACGTATGCATTTGGGCGTCAATTCATTTGAATAATAATTGGACAATGACATTTTCTTGAGAATAACTTGAATCGATTCTTTGCACAAGGAATGAGTGAGAACGCTTCTTCTCTGTTTTTTCAAATCATCATCAGCCTGTGCAGAATTTACCAATATCAGACCAGTTAAGAGCCTCATGTTTTCTAAAACTCTTATGATAAGGAAGATTAATGGTGAATTCTACACAGCCACACCTCAACTAACTAACATGAGAGATGGTGTGTTAAACAGTGTTTGTAAATTCATATCTAGTAGATGTTTCTATTTCAACTGACATAAACACTAGATGATTCTTTTAAAAGACTCTCTGCAAGTGACATATTCAAACTTGGACCGTGTTTGATTCCCACATGAAGTTGAACAGATCACGAGATTCAAAATATATAATGAACATGATCTTTTATAAGAAAATGTGTGATGGGTTAGTTCTCTTGTAGCTTTGAATTGGCCATCCCATACAGACTTTGTCATTTGCTGATAATAGTTGCATCATTCAAAAAACACTGCAATTGAAAAAACACACCAATCACTAATTTAAGATGTTACAAGTTAGCTTGTTCCATATTCATCTTTTTACTAGAAATAGGCAGAGGGTGTTGGGTATATGTCTTGTATTCCGATTTAGCCGTATGAGTCCACTGGGTTAGCCAGGGACTGGTTTAAGGTCAAGGGTATTTTGGTAATTGTATCGGGGCTTTCTTGGTGGCCAAGAAAGCGGAGACTATATATGTGTATAGTCTGTAACCCTAGATCTTGCGCTCTGAAGAGAGGTGAGAGCTCTCTTGCCCGTGGTGTTCCCACATCACGTAGGTGAGACGATGTGAGAGAACGTGTGTCTCTGTGTACTTTACTTGTGATAGTGAAGATGATCGTCTCTGTGCCGTAGATGTAACCCTGTTTGGGTGAACCACGTAAATCTCGTGTCTCTTCTTGTGTGTGGCTTGTTCATGTTGATCTTGTGATTAATGGATGTGTACAATGGATGATGTCAGAAAATCACAACAATTGGTATCAGAGCGAGGTTTGTTAAGATCGTGGAGATTTGTGGGATCAAATCTCAAGGGTATCATCAGATCTTTGAGGGAAGACACAGGTCGCAGTCTGGGTTTGGATCCTTGTTCCGTAACACAGAGGATCATTGCAACCCGACACAGAAATCGATCTTTGTTGCAGAAATCGAAAATAGCCCCGTACATGCGGAACTTCCCAGTAGCGCCGGAGAAGAAGACCGGAGCAGGTGCTGCATCAGATCCGCGAGTAATCACCGTCCGGCACCCCCTGGTCCGGCGCTGCACCACCTCTGTGATTTTCGGGAATCGCGTGCGGGCCACCACCGCCTTTACTGCGCTATCTTTCGTCGCTGGTCACCGCTGCCAGGTACAGTCGCCGGGATTGTCGTTCCGTCGCCGTTGCAGCCCACTGCCATTGATCGCCGATCGTAGTCGTCGCTGCCACCAGGAGCCACCGCTGTCGCCGGTTCCCCAAACATCTAGCCACCGCTTTTGCTGTGCTGTGCTACGTCGACGTCGCTGCCGCCGTTCGCCACGTCACCGTGCTCCGACTGTCGCCATCAACGTTCGCCGTGAGAACGCTGCCGTCGCCGAAGAAGAAAAGGGCAGCATTCGGTCTCCATTGCAAAACGTACAAACAGAGGAAAAAGGAGAAGGGACTGCTGCAAGAAAAAGAAAACAAAAAAAAAGGTACCGTCGGCCGTACGCAATCGCCGCCGGACAACAGCATCGTCGCTGTCGCCCCTCGCCGCCGCTGGATGCCGGCCAGCAGCGAGCCAGCCGGACCACGCAGCCGTAGCCGAAGAAGAACCCAAATGGTTCTGGGTTGCAGATCAGCGCAGAGGTTGAAGACGACCTCCCAGGTCGGTTCTGGGTTCGGGTCGGGTCAGTTTGACCTGCCCATGGAGATAAAGCCCTGGTCAACAAGATCCGATCTTCGAGTTTCGGGTTGGGTCCGCCAACCCGTGGTGCAAGCCCAATCGATGAGTAGCAGGTTCAGGCTGGGTCGGTTCGGGTCGACCTGGTCTATGTACTAGAAGCCCAACACAGCAGTGCATCCAGCAGATCAGCCAGTTCGGATCGGGTCCAACCTGACCCATGTTCGCAGAGTCCAGCCTAGTGCACTGAAGCAAGTTCAGTGCGTGCTCGGGTCGGGTGGACCTAGACTGGTTACAGAAGCCAGTCAGCGTCAGCATTGCAGTCTGATGTCAGCCGACGTCAGTGAAGGTACGGTCAAAGTCAAGGTTTGACCAGTTTCAACGGCTGAAATTGTTTCTGCGATATCTTAATCATCCGATGTCCGATCGGAGATCCGTTTGCACCTACGGACTCTTTTCGAGCAGATCTACGCAATGGAAGAGGTTGACTGGCTGTTTGACGGTCAAGGAGGAGGTTTAACCGATTGGAGCTAGAAACTTGTTTCTACAATATCGAGCCATCCTGAGTCGGATTTTAGATGCGTTTCTTCCAGTGTGCTCGTGGTGACGAGATCTACAACTTGATGTAAAAATCTGGAGGAGATCTAAACAAATGTGGATTCAGGCTTGAATCGGGTCTACTCGACCTGGTTGTTGTTGTAGACCCAATAATAGGAGTCGCCGGCTTAGTTGTAAAGGGTTTGTTGATTCAAACAAAGTTGTTCGTTTGGAGTTCACATGATCGCATGTGATGTTGTTCATCTTGCCAAAGCTGGAAAAGCAGCAAGGAGGAGCTGATGCGTCCGCAGTTGTCAAACATGTGTTTGATTGGTCGGAGGCACGGTCAAATGGAGTTTTTTGACCAATCGAAGGCAGAGGTTTCTGGAATTGTGAAGTCATCTGGACTTGTATTCCCGATATGTTTTGCTTGCATGCTTGTGGTGATTGGATCTTCAAAGTGATGTTGAAGATAGGGCAAGATGGTGAGTGATTCACAATATCACTCAAATTCATCAATGGTTTCGAGCTTTAAGTTCAAGGTGGAGTTTGACGAGATGAACTTTGCTTAAAGTTCATGTGCTGGTTCAACAAATCAAAATGTTGAATAAGACTATATCGTTGGTGCAGTGACATACCATTCAGCAAGGTACGTGAAAACATTGCCGGTTTTATCTCCTGGTAGCTCTAGTTGTGCGGAATTCAAGCCAAGGTGGAGATTGTTAGATATATGTCTGGTATTCCGGTTTAGCCGGATGAGTCCACTGGGTTAGCCAGGGACTGGTTTAAGGTTAAGGGTATTTTGGTAATTGTACCAGGGTTTTCTTGGTGGCCAAGAAAGCGGAGACTATATATGTGTGTAGTCTGTAACCCTAGATCTTGCGCGCTAAAGAGAGGTAAGAGTTCTCTTGCCCGTGGTGTTCCCACACCACGTAAGTGAGACGATGTGAGAGAACGTGTCTCTGTGTACTTTATTTGTGATAGTGAAGATGATCGTTTCTGTGCCCGTGGATGTAACCCTGTTTGGGTGAACCACATAAATCTCGTGTCTCTTCTTGTGTGTTGCTTGTTCTTGTTAATCTTGTGATTAATGGATGTGTACAATGGGTGATGTTAGAAAATCACAACAATTGGTATCAGAGCGAGGTTTTTTAAGATCGTGGAGATTTGTGGGATCAAATCTCGAGGGTATCATCGGATTTATGAGGGAAGACACAGGTCGCAGTTTGGGTTTGGATCCCTGTTCCGTAACACAGAGGATCATTGCAACCCGACACAGAAATCAATCTCTGTTGCAGAAATCGGAAATAGCCCCGTGCATTCGGAACTTCCCAGTAGCACCGGAGAAGAAGACCGGAGCAGGTGCTGTATGTGAAAGAACGTGTGTCTCTGTGTACTTTACTTTCGATAGTGAAGATGATCGTCTCTGTGCCTGTAGATGTAGCCCTGTTTGGGTGAATCACGTAAATCTCGTGCCTCTTCTTGTGTGTGGCTTGTTCTTGTTGATCTTGTGATTAATGGATGTGCACAACGGGTGATGTCAGAAAATCACAACAGAGGGCTCTTAAATTTCTAACTTACAATTAGTTGTGTTATGTTAGTTTCCATATTAGAGTCAGTTAGATCTCTGACTCCCATTCACAATGTGCTTTTATATATGGCAGGTAGATGAAGTTATAAAAATAAGAATGGAAGATGGATGAAGTAGTTGAACCAGTTTGTTTCCATATTAATGTTTTATATAGATAGGCCATGGGCAAGAGAGGGAGGGGGAGAGAGGGAGAGTGTGAAAGGGACGAAAGTGAGAGACACAGAGGGGGGTGCACACAGAGAGAGAACGAGAGAGACAAAGAGAGAGAGAGAGAGAGGGAGAGGGAGAGGGGTGATAGAGGGAGAGACAGAGAGGAGGAGACTGGGAGATAGAGAGTTAGAAGTGCATACCTCATCGGGGATAGTAGAGATCTTCGACGATGGTGTCTCCTCTCCCGCACCGGTGTCTGGGAAGGTGGATTTGGGGAACGACGATGGTGATCTCTCCTGCTCTCTCCTTTTTTCGTGCGTGGCCTAGATTTTTGGGTCTTTTTCGTTCATTTTGGTGACAGGCGTGGAGGAGATGAAGGGCTGACGACAGGGGTCACCTGCTCAACAAGATGAAATCGAGAAAGTTGAGAGAGGAGAAGGATCATCTGGATTGAGGCTGGAGGGTTTTTTTTTTTTTCAAATCTCATTTTGGGAGAAAGGGAGACGGGAAAGATTTGGGGGGAATTTGGTTTTTTTTTCATGTTATATACAATTTGTGGGCACCATCATATCGTCATTCACTTTGGGTAGTGGAGATGAGAACTCTCATCTATCTTGTAAAAATTTTTCTCACAAAAACAAAAGAAAATATTGCTATACATCTATTTCTCACCATAGAGTGAAGGATACTTCCGTTTTTGAAAAGTATTAATGTGCAAGAAGATAAAATAATCATACATTTTTAACCTTGTTAGGTCAAAAAAAGAAGTGTCCCTCACCCTATAACGATGGATGAATGCATAGTAATCTTCCTTATATATATATTTATATCAAACGAAAACAAAGACTTATATTAATGGAGGAGAAAGCAAAGAGAGAACAACAAGAACGTTAATGAGGTTCAAAAGCATTATACCATACCCATATCAAACTACCAAACAAAACATTCCCACAGAGAAATCCTCTTAACCCCTTGTTTGACTAATGCATTGGCCATAGAATTGGGTAATCTACGCTCATGGTGGAAGACAACACTAAGAGAGAGAGAGAGCGAGAGAGAGAATAGAATAAAGAAAGGAAAAGACTCAAATGATGAGATTCTGTGATGTTGAAAATTTCGCACATGCAATTCCATAAATTTACCAAGTTGAAGTACTTTTTGCAAGCTTTAAGGTCTTTTACCTTCAAGACATGGGATAGGAGAATGGATTTTACATATTTAAATATTACCTCAGCAAATGTTATATGTGAAGTACATTATTTTGTGTGTCAACATTACCATTTTTACATGAGTAAATAAGTACATCCAATAGTTTAGATGTGTTTAAATTTTTTTAAAGATTTTTTTATTAATTTCTCAAAATCTATATAAATTTAATATATAAAACTAAATGTCTTGATGTTTACCATTACTATGAAAAAAGCAAGCGGTTGAAATGATAAATTAGGGTCCATAAAAGAGCAGAAAATCAGATTTAATAGATTGAGATTTGTTGAAATTTTATATAAAGTCTAAGCAATGAAATAAGACTTCGAATTATTAGTTTAATAGAGAAGATGAATAATTTGGATCAAAATTTAAAGTTCACAAGAATTTTAAAAAATAAAAGGTACTTGGGGAGTATTAAATTTGCGGACTCGTACTGCCACTTTTTACAGGGGAGACATGAAAATGGATGAAAATTGCCTCATCTACATGATTAAATTAATGCAAACAAACAAGTGTACTTTTGTCAGAGAGAGCGACAACAAACAAGTGTACATGAAAATGGACGTGTGTCTCAACTTGGGGCTTATAAGTATTGATGCAGAACAAGGGCCAAGGATCCATAATGAAATTGTGAGAGCAAAGCAAAGCCCAAATGGGCATATAGCCACTCATTGGAAAGCCTTTGGAGTGAGAGCATGATAGTAAGCCTCATATGAGCCACACTCATTTGTGTGAATTTTTTTGGGCCCAAAATCCTTTAAAGTCCTGAGCAATGCCTAGGGGCCCATTTGGCCGAAAAACTTTAATTATATATTCAAGGGACCACATCAGGTTCAGATAGGTCATTACCACTTGTTGGAATACTTTGAGATGAGGAATGGTGAACATTATTGGTGAACATTATTGTGGGTCAAACTTGTTTGTCTGGGCTCGACAGCCTATAAACCCCAAGTGAACTAAAGAGGCCAAAGGGCCCAATAGGCCAGCATTTGAACTCACATCTGGAGCCTGGAGGCCCAAATGAAGCTCAAGGTTATGTAAACTTGTTCGAAGCTTCATAACTGACGTCCTCCACGGACGTGTTCTACATCAGTATTTCGTAGACCTTATATATGATCAGCCCTTTAATTATTATATATAAAAGTATAGAATTTTGTATCTAATTTTGACCCATTTTTTTCATTTCGAATGGAAGTTATATTTAATTTTTACAATTGTACACTCTCCCCGCTTATGCAACTCCCATATAACCCCACTTCTAACAAACTTCTACCAGGTTAGATGGGAATGTATAATTCTAACTCTTCTATGTTCTCCTTTTGCTCCTTTATTTTACTAAATTACATAGACGAGGTTTGAGTTTCAAAGAAGTTGGAAGGAGGAAGCGCACCATTTGTTTTTTTAGCCTATGATATCTTTAAGTTGCATCATCTATATATCTCGTGCACGTTTATTGCTTGTTAATTGTTCAGAAATAAGCAAACTCAATTATGAATTTGAATGTATGATTTTATCCCCTCTTTTAAAATCTCTAATATTTAGTCTCTTACATAGTTAAGACTTTATTATAATGTTTATTCTGAACTTATTCATCATTTACATTTCTCTAAATTTATTAATGTTTAATTATTTTTTGAAATGATGTCTAAATTTATAAATGCTTAATGTACAATATAAATTGTTTATTATTTTAATCTATGGTTGTTTAATTCTAATTGGATGCGCATGCTTGTGCTAAGCATGGGTTTTTGTGCTAATCTAGAATAAGTAGATGCAGGTTCCTAAGGGCAACTTTTAAGATTTAAACCATTAAGTATTACTGTCCCTTTCTGTGAATTTTTGCATATAAAACATGTAATTAAAATACCAGAATTCAGAGTGTAAAATAAAATTGGAAAACTTTTTGGACCAACTATAATAGACGAATGGGTCCTCACATATCGAGTGTGTCTGTGTCCTTTACAACTCTATTTATGGGCAACTGATCATACTGTTATAATTGTCCTCACTCCTCAAATATTATGCACACGTGAAACACATGGCGGCATCAGAAAAACAATGTACGTTCCTCAGGTCTGACTTGTGAGGTTTCATGACTGTGTACTCGAACATGGTCCATGGATCTAAGTGAGAACTTTGTATTCAATCTAACCGCTTATATGGCCAATGTGGTTCCAATTCGAATGAACCCAATGGGTAAAATTGTAGTGGGGACCCACACAGATCATTACAGAGACGCATGTGCCTGTCAGCCCCTGTTACATTAATTGGGCCGTAGATCCACTGGGGCCCTCAGAGAAACTCCGTAATTTACCACTGTCAGGTCTTTAACACCATCTTGGGTACAGCCAGCTCAAGCCCAACTGGGTATGGATGCTGTCATACTGATAAAGCTGATCAGTACCCGAATAGAACCCAAACATATGTAACCCGTGTCTGAATGAAAATTAGATCGAGTCAGTTCGACTCCAGCTCGATTGGGTCTGGGTTGATTTTTTTAGTATTAAGGTATATACTTTAGAATCGTTAGAGCTTATACAATGTACATGTGTACATGTAAATTGGTTTGTTAGGTTAAAATTTGGGTACCCCAAGCTGAACCTAACCCAAATTTCATGCAGGTTGTGGAAACCAGGCCCGAGTCCAATTTTACCTGATCTAACCTAAGGAATTCACTATTTGGTCGGACAGGGTCACAGCGTTTTGGTTTTGGGCAGACCCAAGTTGTGCCCCTATTTCCGCCTACCAGTAGGGTCCCACCCCTTCATCCTCCTGTTATCATGTCCAATGGGCCACAGAATTTTACAGTCACGCAGCTGATCGTCGGAGAACTGCCAATAGAAACACATCCATATCATGGAAATATGTTGTCAATCAAGACCAACCCAGTTGGGGCCCAAAATGTAAATGGATTATTATCCAAACCCAATTTGATCAAGCGATGCTCAAAATCTACCTGCTTTGTGGTCTAAACTCCAAAATAAATTTAAAAAATGGGCAAAAGCCCATTTCATCAAGCAAGTCGCCTGGCCATCATCCTATCAATGCTAGTTTTGGGCACCTAAACAACTGGCAAAAGGTTTAGCTGAGCCTCATCAATGATGGACAGAGCTTATGGTGTGTGGGATCTTTTTTTTGTTTGGAAGTATGAAAGTTTTGGAGTTGCTATCAAGAATGTGATATTTTATATTGCAAATAAATATGGAATATGAAGTGGAAAATAAAATAAATCAAATAAGCAACAATTATAAGAAGACACAATTTTTATGTGAAAATCCAAACCGGAAAAAAATCACGAGCACAAACAGGACCAATAATCGAATACTATAAATCACACAGTTACAAGATACTCGCATCCCTTTTTCAGTTCTCGCAATCTAAGGATTGTAAATCTCTCTATATAGTTTCACATTGCAACAACTTCACACCATTGACTACACCAGATCTAAACCTTACTTGACTCTACAATCTTCTACGTAGGAAGATGATTTTCTACAAGAAATGTAAAAGCAACAGCTCTTTAGAACAAAGTTTCAATACTAAATTCTCCACTGAAAGCTCTAGAAAAGAAATAGTCTCCCAATCAAATCTTCTGAACCCAGAATACTGAGAGAGGTGCTTTAGGGTTGAGATAAGAACCCTTTTTATAACCGACAATTTGTGTCTGATAAAGATATTCCTTGTAGAACACAACTTACTAATCCTAACATAAATAGGAAATAAATCTGCACAAGTCAATGGGTTTTACTCTGCCATTTAATCGATCGAGCAAATATCTGATTGATTAGGTATCGCCTTTGCCTCAAAATCCATCGATTAGGTAACCCCTGTTTTTCCTGATTTCTTCACTTTAGCTTTTCCCGTGATACGTACCACAATTTATCTAAAAGAAATATAAATACAACTTAATGGGCCCCAGAGTTTTGTCCAACCCATGAATTAACCAACATAAATAACTAACAAAGTATATTCATTAAAACAAGCAAAAGAATGCAGAAGACAAATACAAACCACAGCTCACAAAAGCAACAAAACCCAGCAAGTGGCAAAACCCAACCAAGGCCTCCAATTATAAAATATGAAATGGGCCCGGACTTCAAGTTGCACCATTAGTTGCTTAAAACTAACTCAGCTACCATGGGATGTCATAGTGACTTGGACAAAGCTAATTCAGGCCTTCACTTAAATATGCCTTCACTTAAATATCTTGGTGAGTGGTAAGGTTTTGTGCTTGGTCCATTAACAAAGTGGCCGATGGTCTCGCAAAGCTGGAAAACCCATAAGTCTATACTTTCAGAGCTTATCTTCCCTCACCTACTTGTTAGGTTTGTGTCTCGTATTTTGGTTTAACCAGATGAGTCCATTGGTTCCAGGGACTAGGTTTAAGATCATGGGTATTTTGATAATTGTATTAGGGCTTTCTTAGTGGCCAAGAAAATAAGGATTATGTATATCATGTTATCTGTAACCCTAGATTGTGTTGAAAAGATGAGAGAGCTCTATTGCTCATGGTGTCCCCACACGACGTATGAGAGACGATATGATAAAGTGATAGTCTCTGTATGCTTTTGCTTGTTATAGTGAAGATGATTATCTTTATGCCCGTGGATATAATCCTGTTTTGGTGAACTACGTAAATCTCTATGTGGTTCTTTTTGTGTGATTGCTTGTTTATTGATTGTGTGATTTATGTATGCGCACAATGTGTGGTGTCATAACCACTACACTATTAGGGAGCTTTGCCTGGATATGATCTTCTGATTTTGTCAAAGTCGGACTAAGCTTCTCTTGCGATCTTTTAAGGGCCCACTTGTTTTATGTAAATGGGTTCTTATGATTTTCAAAAGAAGTTAAAATTGAAGAAACAAAGGCATATAACCTAAAATGACCATCAAATGATGTCGCCTTTGCTGAAAAATGACTTGAGAGGGACATGAGTGCCCATAGTTTTCTACTTTATATCCTTCACCTCTTTGATAATCCTTTGTTAAAGCTTATTTGAGCATGAAATCCTATGTATTATTCAATTCCATACAAACAACCCTCTATTTATTTGTATTAAAATACATAGGGTGATTAAAAATGAAGATCAAAGAAAAATTTTCATAAAGCAAGATCAAGTAATAACAACTTCTTTGAAGCCCATTTTTCTAAAAGAATAATGTTATTTGATATTTGTTAAGGTTATGAAATTGCATCATTTTAGAGTGAATTAGGGACTTAATTAGGTGATTTGAATGATTTTTTAATTATTTTCATCATTTTAATTATTTTCACCTATGTACTGGAATTCTTGTAAATTTTACACATTTTTTGCAATTTTAGCATTTTATGCATATTTTCTTTTTCAAATAGTCCCATTAGAGTAAAACCATGCCCGAACTGATCTCGCTTCAAATGAGCTCTTCAGCATTTGATGGGTTTAATTAGAATGAGTAAAAAAATATGGGACCCGCATTGATGAAAGAAAGAAATTGAAGCGAGTAGGAACCGCACACCACATTCCATGCTTTTCACTTGTGCCAAAGGGAGGGTCCCACTCACACAATATTTGTTGTAGAGGATTTTGAAAGGGTATCTCTCAAATTTGAATTTCAAAATGAGTCCAAGGCTAGCAATAATAGAAAATGATGAGTTGGGTCTTACAACAAATGATTGAGGCAAATAAAGCAATTTTGAAGAAAAGAAAGAGAGAAAAGAAAAGGAGAAGGAATTTTTAAGAAAATTGGGAAAACTGGTTTCATAGGGAACCCACACATGTACATGTGTAAGTTTGCACATGTGAAATAGCCATGAGGGGTCCACTCTACTTGTTGCACACTTCAAATTATTGCCAAGATAATTTTAAAAGATTTGAAGGAAATCTCAAGATATTTCATGGAAGGAAGGTCAATTTTGAAGATAATTTGCTTGAGAAGCAAAAATGCTCAAAGTGGAAAAAGCATATGAACATGGCTGGACATTCTTTGAGCTTTGCTTTTTTTATCAAAATCTGTTGTTGAGCTTGAAGATATTGTTCATCCTAAGGATTCCTTAAATATCCAAAGTCAATGGAAGATATTTCAAAAAGGAAAGATGAAATGTACATGAAGAAAAAATAAGAAAGAAAAAGGGAAGAGACAGTGCATGTGGTTGGGCGTGCTACCGAGCCACTACACTTCACCTTTAGAGCCATGACATGTGGCCCCACTTCTCTCAAGTGAAATCAAATTGGAGATTCCATTAAGGGAATCAAAAAAGGCAACTTGGGTATACAAAAAAATATATATAAATAACCCACCATGAGACATCCTTAAAAATCATCACACGTCCATAGCACCATCTGCATCTCTCTCTCATGTCCCTCACTACCACCCCTCTCCATGCTCTCTCTCTCTCTCTCCACCCCTCTCTTCTCTTTCTCCTTTCTTATCTTCTCTCTCTAGTGTAGAAAAAAATAGAAAATTAATTTGGATATTTTGGAGCCCTGTTCTAGAACTAGGCTAGTAGAGTGTTGAGAGAATCCTTGTGCTCATCATGATAATATCAATGAAGTTTGCTTTCTTTGCAATGGAGGAGTAAATTTTTGGGTTGGAGCACAATGATGAAGTTAAGTGATTTTACTTTCAATTTATGTTTTTAATTTATTCTTCTAATGTCTCTATAATGCATGCTTAGAATAATAAATCTGTCATTGCGACTCAGGCAAACCTCCGTTTTATGTTCATAATAAATTATTTTCTGATTATTTATTCTTATTTTGATAAAATATGCTTAGTCTTATATGCTTTTGATATTTTATTCTTAATTTGATAAGTGATGCTTAAAATAACTTTTACTTTAATAAAGTGATGGAGATCATGAGTTCTTTTTGTTAAAAGTTAGCTTTTAAAAAGAAAATTCCTGCGAATCAGAAACATTGAATTGTTTTTTTATCTGAGTTATTTTTGAGACTAAAGATTAAATTAAGTTAAATTAAATTGCATAAATTGGTTATTAAATCCATTTAATGGATTTTTTGTTGTTTTGATCTACTTCTATCATCATCACTTTATTTGCATAGTAGTTTGATTTTAATTTTCCATTCATATCTTGATTTACCTTGATTCATATGTCTTTTATTGTTATTTAAAAGAAACTAGATTTAAAAAAAAATTACCAAAAGTGCTCTATGTGGGATTGACCTGTATTTACCATTGTCTCAAAAGACAACCGTGCACTTGCAATTTTAAGTAGATTGATTAAATTCACATCATTGTTCATTTTTGAAAATTCACCTTTAATATATATATATTCAATTTCTACCTATTCTCATACAAACAAATAGGGCTAAGCGATTTCCACAAACATTCACATGTCTAGTATACATCCAATCAAAAAACTTATTATATAAGCAGTTTAAGTTTAAGTACCAAAGAAATAGAAATAGGCAGGAACTAGAAACAGAGCAAATGGTCCAACATTGAAACAAACAATAGGCTTGTGCCATTCAAACAAATATGTTCTATTCAGACTTTTAGAGTGGGACCTGCTCAGCAAACTGTACATCGTAGGTAACCATCCATGTACTGTCAGCAAAGTATCTAGATTCAGAAGATCATGTCCGTCTAATCAGTGAACTTAGCCGAGGGAGAGCAAGATGGTCCACACATGATAGAAAAGCAAGAAGCCAAAGCACATTTGGCATTTGTTGAAGACAAAACATATCAGTCAAATGTTGGCTGCTTAGGTGGGGTTGGTTGTCCAGATTCAGAGATAAAAACAAAGAAACCAGCAATGATCGAATCTAACATTCAATCTAACACTCAAAAGTTAAATGGATGTAACATCTCACCGGTACTAGAAGTATATCGTACCAGTTGGGTGTGCCGTTTTTTTACTAACAAGGAAAAATCTTAAAAATACAATTAAGATTTTCAATGAGTATTTTAGAGGCAAACATCAATGAACAAATGAGGGAAGGTGTCTGCATATAGCAATCCCTAGGTTGCAAATGTCAGCTTCATTAATAATAATTTCAATAAAAAAGATTGAATGAATTATGAACGAAAGTAGCACTCAAGCTATCTATACATTGGGGAAGCAAAAGGGCGCAGCCAGTGGTGCTATCAAGAAATTTTCCTTGGGGAGAGCCATTATATAAAAAAGAAAAATTCTTTACGGCAGACTAAAAGTTACATAAATTTATTCCATAGAAGTGTTTTCCATTTTTTTGTGTGTGGGGGGGGGGGGGGGGGGGGGGGGGGGGGGGGGGGGTGTTCATTAAATCTAACGGTTACTCCCCATTAAATTAGAATTTTAAAAAATAGTAATAATACCTTCTAAAACTATTAACTAAAGAGTCATTAATTAGTGTGTTAGGATGATGTAATGGACTTAATATTTTGATATTTAAATTCGGAACCTCCTCATGATTGGCATGCCCCAAGAGGGGCCCCACAAGTGGGTGCTTACAAGAGGTACTCATGGACGGTGCGCGGGAGAGGGTGGCCCCTACTTATATGCTACTATTATATATAAAATTATAATCTAGGAATTTTTAAGAAAAGAAGCCTCAAATATTCCTATACTTCCAAAAGTGTCCTCATATAAGTATAATGTCCAAAAGAATCCTATACAGTAGACTTTTATTTCTTTGACCAAATTATCTTTTCCTTTCCTTCTCATGATATCAAGAATCGATAACATTCACGCATTGTGTTTTTTTTCGATATTACGACTTACCTATATTTGATTAAAATTTTGTTATCGTCATTATTGATTATTTACCATTGATGTTAAATAATAAAGACCCAGTTTACATTTGACATTAGATTGAAAAATTACCACTAGTACAAACATTTAATTTTAAACTTAGAATCTACTCCAATTTTTGTCATTATAGATTATAGATCATACATTTAGTATGCTACTCACGCGGTTGATACATACATTTGCATGCTCATGATGAAAATAGCGATCATGAGAGTTTAACTCTCCACCCAGAAAGGTTTTTACATGAGTACTCATAACTACTACTTCCACTTAGAGAATATATTCCATTTGGAAAGGCACCATGAAACAAGGACCATATCGGCAGCATTTTTTTCAGTCTAATCTCAAATGTAAATTGAGTCTATATAACCTAAATGGCTCGAGAATGTTCATCATCAATGACAAATGTTCAACAACAACGGTAACAAATTTTAGTCATATACAGGTAAGTCGCAGTAGTGAGAAAAGACTCAATGCGTGAATGTTATTGATTCTCGATATCGCGAAAAGGAAAGAAAATGAAAAACTTTTTATTTAGGTACAAGTAAGTCGCAATGTTGAAAAAGATTCAATATATAAATGTTGTCGATTCTCAATATTGCAAGAAGGAAAAGAAATGATAAAATTTTAGTTAGATACATGAAAGTGGGGATATCATGTAAGGAACGAAATATTGGCAAGTTCATTGGATGGACAAAACTTGGGATTAAAAGTATTGTAATTTTATTTTCTAGATGGACCGAAGCCTCTATCAAAGATACAAATGAAGGTCTTCTATTTTAAAGGTGGAAAGCATGTGACTTATGTGTCGGACTGGTCGGATTTATGTCGGATCGGTCGAATTACAAGGATTCAAACTCTGCAAACAGAATGGAGGACTGACTCGGCTATTGTGCCTGATCGGTCGGACCCCATGCTCGATCGGTCGAATAGTTTATCCGATCGGTCAGCTGGCTCAAATCAGAAAATTCTGATTTTTCGAATCTCTTATGCGCTCAAGTCTTTCCTTATTTTCTCTGAAGCTAAAGCGAAAAGGACTCCACGGTTGATGTGTATATGAGGATAATCTCTTCTATAAAGAAAACAACTCTCTGCAGAATAAAACCAAATCAAATTTTATTAAGAGATCTTCTATTCTAAAGCTTCTATGTCATTGATGTGCTGCAAAAGTTGGCTTCTGAGGTTCATCTCTTTTCTCTACTTTGGTGATTTGTCTTGAGAGGCATCAAGGCGTGAAGATCAAACTTGAAGAAAGTGAACAGCATGTGCGTCGACAAGAAGAAGAGCTTCTAATCCTATAGGTTGTGTTCAACTAGAAAAAGGGTAGTAAATAGTTCTTATAACCTTTCTTGCATAGTGTTTGATCTTGGTGGACCGGTAGTTGGTCCCGTGGTTTTTCCCGTTTGGATTTTTCACATAAAAAATCCTGTGTCCATCTTCAATGTAGTGATTGATATTGTTGTTAGATTCACTATTGTTAGTTATCTTCATAGTTAGATCTGATTGGGACCTAAATCTGTGTTAAGGTTTAAAGAGTTTCATATCAAGAAAAGATTAAATGTGTAAATGTTGTCGATCCTCGATATCGCGAGAAGGAAAGAAAAGGGTAAAATTTCTGTCAGATACAAGTAAGTCTCTATGTTGAAAAGAGAATTAATGTGAATATTGTTAATTCTCGATATCGCGAAAAGGAAAGGAAGCAGCAAAACCTTAGTTAGATACATGTAAGTCATGATGTCGAGAAAAGACTCAATTTATGAATATTGTCGATTCTCGATATCGTGAGAAGGAAAGAAAATGGCAATTTTGTCCGAGAAATTTCAATGTCTAATATACAAGATGCTTTTGGACATTATATATATTTGATGCAACTTTTAGAAGTATTGCTATATTTAAGACCTTTTTGTAAAAATTCCTATATATATAATAAAGATTTAAGGAGATTTTACATGAAAACCCCCAGGAGATGATACCTACACTGAAACTAACCCATTAGTTCGTACCCCATTACAAAAGGACTTCTAGGTCTTATCCGGTGCAACTTATTTATTTATTTTGTGGAGCGACACTAGTGTCACTTGTGAGCAACGGTAGTGTCGCTCCCCAGAACCATAAATCCGCCTGGCTCGTCACTGCTTTATTCTTTTTTTTTTTTTTTTGCCTTCTTTATTCCTCTTCTTCCATCGCTTTTTCCATCTCTTTCATAATTCCAGTGCTCCAATCTATGCACATACAGATAGCACATAAGGGAAAGTGACTTCATTTGGCCTCCGTCAACAACATCTCCATGAAAAGATCCAAAGCCTCATTGGGTCAACATGTTGGGCGTAACCATCAATCATAACATTACAACACACAACATTCTTATTTTGTTGCTCGGGCAATATCCCTTATTTTGACAAAGCAAGTGATCATGGAGGTAGACGAGACTATCATGTGGCATCATCTGAGATGCCATCTTCACCAATAGGTTTTTTCTTCTGCAGTAGAGGAGAATAGATTCAGGGTCAACTTCGTGGAGAAGAAACTGTTATCAAAATTTTCTAAGCGATCGTTAAAATACCAAAAAAAAAAAAAACGACCAAGTTGGGATGGGCAGCTTCTACATCTTCCCTTTGGGCCACCTAGTTTAGGCAAAGATATTTCTGCAATTCTTCTATTTGAAGCCCAAAGACAACTTCCACCAACTCTTGTATTTGGAAAATGATTTTTTTTTAAAATGGTCGTTGGTGGATCATTTTGCAGAAGGTTTCGAGGCAAATGTACCACTATGTGCATATGCTGCAACAATGGTTGGCTTCCAAATGCATCCTTGTTCATGTCACTTTCACTTCTCAGACCATCGTTCATGTCGCTTCTCCCAGACCAATGCATTAAATCCGTTTATCAAGATGGCCTACCTACCTTTGATGTCTAAATTCCTCAAAATCACTTTGACACATGTCATTTTTTATGGAAAATTTTATGCCTATCATAAGATTCATAAGTAGATATGAATGTGTGATTTGACGAATCTTGTATTCAAATGTGATGTGAAAGTGATGCATAATAATAAGAACGTAGTTATAACGAGATAATAAAAAACTAGCACAATAATTCGTGCTTACCATAGGTGTTTTCATGCAAATAAAGAATTCCTTTATTAAAAAGGTTATACGAGTACCAATTCTTAGGTAGAGGGAAAAAAAAGAGGTAAAGTAAAGAGATGATTTTTATAAAAAGAAAGATATAGAATTTTGAAAAATGAAAGGTGAAGGTGAGTAATTTAATGAGATAAAAGTGATAAGTGGGTAGTTACAAGAGATGAGTAGTGGGAGAGAAAGTGGGACTAATTGATTGAAATTGGGGAGAGAAAGTGGAAATAACTTACAATTACAATTAAAATCATAACTAACCCTCAAAATTGGTTGAAAACCTATGAGCTTAATAGAGTATAATTAGTGAGTGACACTAACGTCACTAGCCACGAGTAAAGACTATCAAATTCAAGTTTTGGAATTGATGGATAATGCCAGAGAAGGAAGATGAGGATTGAGGGATTTGGTTAGATCCATGTTTTATAAAAACTGATCTGAATCATATCAATGGTCGCCTTGTGCTTGAGTTGCATGAAATCATCTATTGGTTTCGTGAAATAGAGAAACAGAGGCTCAAACTTTTTTGGAAGTATAAAGGATCATCGATTTGAGTATTGTCTTCGATTAGAAAGGATGAAATGTTTACACTAGTTCTCGTAATGGGCGTTTGTAAGGTTTTTATATCATTGGCTAATTCATAGGTTGGTCAAAACTTTGGATCCATTGAGTTGTATTTAATATTTTTTAGATTGGGTTGTAACGTGCTTCACCAATCTGCTTGTATGAAGGTGTTTGAAGAAAAATGATTATATCTCTTAAACTAATCATTTGATCAGGGCAATCTACATGCCATTAGAAGGCTTTTTTCAAGTAGATATCTGTAAGTTTTAAGATTGCATCAATCGGAACTAAAACGACAAAGTTATGGCCTTGAGAAATTTTCAAAATATTTATAGAAATGCCATTTGCTTGAGTGCCTAGTGCAAAAATTCGTCTGTAGGCAGAATTGAGCTCCACTTGAGCACTCACTGATTCATTCGAGTGCCTAACGCACAAAAATCCACCGACTTGCATGAAATTGTTTTCTATTTGTTTCAAGATTAAAAAGTTGAATCCTATAAGGAGTATATTTATAAGGCATGAATTGTGGGTTGTAAAAAGGGGTTCTCTCTCAACCCTATGATATAGATTTTTATAATTTGAGTTGAAGTTTTACATTGGAGATTCTTTCTTTTCTCTAGAGCTTCCATTGGAGAGATTTTGCTGAAGTTCTAAGGTCTAGAGTTTGTGGCTTCTACTTCTTTGTAAAAAATTATTTATCCTGCGAATCATAGTGATTAGATCAGCATGGAAAGTAGTGCACGGTGACGAACTACTGTGTTGAGGATTTGTGTAAGAAAAATTACGGTCCTTCGTGTTGGCCAAGTGAGTTCAGTATCTCGAGTGGTTTCCCTAATTATATTAGGAAACTTCCTATTTGATTAAACAGTAGTTTCTTGATTAAATTAGGACTTTCCTTTTTTTTAAGATAAAGTTCTTGGGGATAAGAAATTGATGATTATATATATGATGTAATCTGTAACCCTGGATAGAGGCTGAGATTCCAAAGTTGTGGTTTCACAGATTAGAGGAGAACTTAGTGAAAATTGGTTTCCCGTGGACGTAGGCATCTTTACCGAACCACATAAATCTGTTATCCTCTTGTGTAGTTGATTGTTGATTTTGGTTACTTAAGCACACACACGTGCACAACAAGTGGTATCAGAGCATTGGAAATTGTGTGCGGAGGATCATCAGGAAGAAGCGATCAGTTGTGATCTCTGCTGGGCCACAGGAGAAACTCGATTTCTCTGTTACAGTAAAGAGAAATGGGTTTTGCAGTCACTAGAAGAAGAAGACACGAGTGGGTTCTCGGTTTTGGTTGGGTTTTGGTTATAGATCTTCGTCGGAGAAGTGTTTTGGGCTGCCGGAATTTCTAAGGAAGAAGAACGCCCGCCGGATCTCTCGGGAAGAGGAAGACCGAAAAAAAAAATCTCGCCGGTTGTTTTGCTATCGTCACCGTCATCCCAACCGCCGGTCTCTCCTTCACCGTCGGTCGCCAGTTCGTCAGCTTCTTGTCGGAGCCGGAGTAGACGGCCCCTACAACCATCTCTGTTCGGTTGCAGGACACAGAGATGAACAATGATGTTGAAGACGATCTTCCGGGTTTCAGGTTTCGGGTCGGGTCAGTCGACCTGACCCGTTGTGGTGAGAGCCCAGTCAGCAGAACAAGTTACAGTTCGGGTCAGGTCGACCTGAACCCTTTCGCAGTTGGTCCAGCCTGTTAGACGCTGACGACATCAGCAGAGTGACTTCACCAGGCTAATGTTAGCCTACGTCATCAGACACACGGTCAAAGGTCAGAGTTGACCAGATTGACAGCAGAATTTTGTTTCTGCGATATTTTGATCATCCGACGTCCGATCGGAGATCCGTTTGCGCCTACAGACTCGTTTTGAGCAGATCTACGTGTTTGTGGAAGAAGATTGGTTGTTTGATGGTCAACGAGGAGTTTGACCAAATCAGAAAAGCAAAAAACCATTTTTTGCCATATTAGAGCCATCCGGAGTTTGATTTTAGATTTGTTTCTTTCAGCGTGCTTGTGTTGACGAGTTCTACAGCTTAGTGCAGGAGTTGAAGTCAGTGTTAGTTGTTTTTTTTTCATGTTGCTTAATTTAATTAAGATGGAGAACAACACTACCATGGTTAAGCTCAACCATTCCAATTGGTTGATTTGGAAACCGAAGATGGAGGATATTCTTTATTGTAAAGACCTTCATGATCCCGTTGATGGGGATAGTGCCCGGCCAAAATATACACAAGATGCTAAATGGAACAAGTTGCATGGAAAAGCGATTGGTCACATCAGACAGTGGGTTGATAACAGTATATTTCACCATGTATCTAATGAAACTAATGCGAATACCCTTTGGAAAGAGTTAGAAGCAATGTATGATAAAAAGACCACAGTGAACAAAACCTTCTTGATTAGAAAGCTTGTGAACATGAAATTCAAGGATGGTGGTCAAATCGAAGATCGCATCAATGAGTTCTAAAGTGTGGTAAATCAGTTAGCTACTATGAAGATGGTCCTTGATGATGAGATGCAAGCTCTATTGCTTTTAAGGTCTTTGCCAGATACATGAGAGACATTAGTTATTTCCGTGAGCAACTCTACTCCAGATGGTGTGTTGTCTATGAGTTAGGTTATAAGTAGTCTACAGAATGAAGAAACTAGAAGAAAATATGCAGGGACAGATAATGCACAGGCTTTTCTTACTGAGAACAGGGGGAGGAGTAAGAGTAGAGGACCAAAGGGGGGTCATAGAAAGTCTAGAGGTGAAACACAGGCCAAGTCTAACAGTGAATATAGAGCAAGAAAGAAAATCTGTAAAATGCTTTCATGTGGTAAGATGGGCCAGATCAGAAAAAATTGCTTTGCCATGAAGGAAAAAAAATGATCCAACAATGAGAAGAAGAATTACAGTGGTAACACTACAGCTACTTTGGAAGATGAAGTAGTGGTGCTCGCCAGTGATAATGATTAGTGTTTGAGTGTTGTAGATGGTCAGGTTGAATGGGTTGTTGACACAGCAACATCCTACCATGCTACTTTTTACAGGGAGATGTTCACAAAGTACAAAGTAGGTGACTTTGGTACTGTGAAGATGGGGAACACGAGTCATTCAGAGGTTGTTGGTATCGGTGATGTTTGCATTAAAACCGATATTGGTTGCACAATGATGCTGAAAGATGTGCAACATATTCCTAATTTGCGGTTGAATCTGATTTCCGGGACTACATTGGATCATGCAGGTTATGTGAATTACTTCGGAAATGGCATATGGAAGCTCACTAAAAGGTCTCTTGTTATTGCGAGAGCAAAAACAGGTAATACTCTTTATAAAACACAAGTAAAGCTGTGTAAAGATGTGTTGAATGCAGTCAAGACAGTTTCTCTCTGAATCTGTGGCATAATAGGCTTGGTCATATGAGTAAGAAAGGCTTGCAAATGTTGGCAAAGAATGATTTAATTCCTTGCTCCAAAGGTATATCCCTTGACCCTTGTGATTATTGTTTGTATGGCAAAAAACATAGGGTTGCTTTCTCTTCGACATCAAAATTGAAATCAAATGTGTTGGATTTGGTATATTCTGATGTTTGTGGTCCCATGGAGGTAGAATCATTGGGTGGCAATAAGTTCTTTGTCACGTTCATCAATGATGCATCCAGGAAAGTCTGAGTTTATTCGTTGAAATCAAAGGATCAAGTGTTCCAGAGTCTTCAATAGTTTCATGTCAAGGTTGAAAGAAAAACGGGTAAACTTTTGAAGTGTCTCCGCACAGATAATGGGGGTGAGTACACATCCAACCAGTTCAAAAGTTATTGCTTGAAGCATAGCATACGACATGAAAAAACAATTCTTGATACTCCATAGCACAATGGTGTGGTAGAAAGAATAAACCGCACTATTCTTGAGAATATGATATGCATGATAAAATTAGCACGGTTGCCTAAGTCATTCTGGGTGAAGCCGTTCTGACTGCCATTTGTCTGGTTAACAGATCTTTCTCAGTTCTTTTGAATTATGATATTCCAGAGAGAAGATGAACATGTAAAAATGTTTCCTATTCACACTTGAAGGTGTTTGGGTGTAAGGCATTTGTACATGTACCAAAGGAGCAGCGTTCCAAGTTGGAAGATAAAGCAGTGAGTTGCGTCTTTTTTTGCTATGGTAGAGATGAGTTTGACTACAGGTTATGGGATCCAGAGAAGAGAAAAATTATCAGAAGTAAGGATATGGTTTTCCATGAAAACCAGTTCTTTGGAGATGTTGAGAAGATTGATAAGTCTTCCGAGATTATTGATGGAGTAGTTGACCTCACACTGACTCCTTCTCCGATGCAGACTACAGGTGGAGAAAGTGAACAAAAAGATCCAAATCGTCATGAGGCATAGGGGTTGCTAGATGATGAGGGTGTTGAGCAGGGGGAGCTGCAGTCTCCTCGGTTGGAAACCATGGAACCTCAAGTTAGGAGGTCTACATAAGAGCGTCAATCATTAACTAAGTATCCTGTATCAGAATATGTTTTGCTTATTGATGAGGGGGAGCCAGAGAGCTTCCAAAAAGCAATGACTCATGCTGATAAAGATGAGTAGATGAAGGCTATATAGGATGAGATGAGTTCTTTAAAGAAAAACAAGACATATGAGTTGGTGCAACTTCCTAAAGATAGGAATGTTTTAAGAAACAAATGGGTGTTCAAGCTGAAAAGGGATGAGAATTGAAAACTGGTGAAGCACAAAGCACGGTTGTGGTAAAAGGCTTCGCACAAATGAAGGGCATTGACTTTAGTGATGTTTTCTCTCCTGTTGTGAAAATGACTTCTGTCAGAGTCGTCTTAGGTCAAGCCGCCAGCATGGACCTTGAACTTGAACAGATGGATGTAAAGACCGCGTTTCTTCACGGTGACTTGAAAGAAGAGATCTACATGACTCAACCAGAGGGGTTTAAGGTAGAAGGAAAAGAATATATGGTTTGCAAGTTGAAGAAGAGTTTCTAAGGGCTGAAGTAAGCATTGAGACAGTGGTATAAGAAGTTTGATTCATTTATGTTGAGTCATGGGTACCAGAGGACAGCTGCAGATCATTGTGTCTATATTTGTTGATTTATCAATGGCAGGTTCATCATCCTTCTTTTATATGTAGATGATATGCTGATAGTTGGACAGAATAGCAAGTTGATTGGCAAGTTAAAAGAGGAGATGTCAAAGTCGTTTGCATGAAAGACTTGAGTCCCACAGGAATGATATTGGGCATGCAAATACGTCGTGATAGGAGTTCCAAGCAGCTGTAGTTGTCACAGGAAAAATATGTTGAACGAGTACTCGAGTGGTGCAACATGAAGAATGCTAAGCCAATTAGCATGCCTCTAGCCAATCACTTCAAACTAAGCAAGCGCTTGTGTTCTACTACAAATGATGAAAAGGAACGGATGGCATGTGTTCCTTACTCCTCTGCTGTAGAGAGTCTCATGTTTGCCATGGTTTGTACACGGCCAGACATTGCTCATGCTGTGAGTTCAGTGAGTAGATTTCTCTCTAACCCTAGAAAAGAGTATTGAGAAGCAGTGAAGTGGATCTTTAAGTATTTGAGAGGTACTTCCAAAGTGTGCTTATTTTTTGGAGGTTCAAAACTAATGGTGGAAGGTTATACTGATGCTGATTTTGCAGGCGATCTTGATTGTCGGTTGTTGACTTCTGATTATTTTTTTACTTTCGTAGGGCTCCTGACAATCGAAGTTACAGAAGTATACAATACAATCTACAACTGAAGCGGAATACATAGCTGCTAATGAAGTAGGGAGAGAAATGCTTTGGTTGAAGAGATTCCTTCAAGAACTAGGTTTGAAGCAAGAGGAATATGTAGTTTACTATGATAGTCAGAGTGTTATAGATTTCAGTGAGAATGCTATATATCATGATCGCATGAAGCACGTTGATATCAAGTACCATTAGATTCGTGAGGTGATCGAGAAGAACTTCATGAAACTGGAAAAGATTCACTCCGATAAGAATCCCTCGGACATGATGAAAAAGGTTATGTCTAAGAGAAAGCTGAAGCTATGTTCAGAGTTAGCAGGGCTGAACTCCCAGTAAGGGGTTCAGAGCATCTTCCCCATGGTCTGGAGGGAAAGATTGTTGGCCAAGTGGGTCCAGACCAAGTGGGTTCAGTAGCTGTGGGGGTTTCCCTAATTATATTAGGAACTGTTTGATTAAACAGTAGTTTCTTAATAGATAGGAATTTCTTTTTTTCTAAGATAAAGATCTTGGGGGATAAGGAATTGATGATTATATATGGTGTAATCTGTAACCCTGGATAGAGGCTGAGATTCCAAGGCTGTGGTTTCACAGATTGGAGGAGAACCTAGTGGAAATTAGTTTCCCGTGGACGTAGGCATCTTTGCTGAACCACGTAAATTTGTTGTCTTCTTGTGTGGTTGATTGTTAATCTTGATTACTTAAGCACACACATGCACAACACTTAGGTGGAGAGATTGATTGGAAAGGGTTGTGAATATATCTTATAACCGTTCAAAATTAGTACTTGGTTTTGCTAGTTCGGAAAGGTTTGTAGTTTTTTTTTTCGTTTTAATTTTCTACATTAAAAATCTACGTGTTTTCTTCCTATATGGTTGATTGTTTATTTGCAAGTTTATTTTATTTATTCTGCTGCATATTATTTGACTTACAATTTAGAAATCCGGGACACCCAAATCCTTCAACATTGCATAGGACATGTGCTTCGTGCATCATCCTGAATAGATCGGTATCATTTTGGTTTCTAGGAATAGAAACAATATAGACACTTGCTCTTTTGGTAAAGGTGGATAAAGGTCTAGCATAGATCTAAGATGGGCCTTGGTTGCTTGCAGAGGATCCATATCTAGATTTATTGATGTCATCGTTGGAGAAGAGTTCGCCAACTGACCACTTTTTATTGTTGAAGAAGACAATCACCTTTGACATCACAAAAAAGCTCTAATGAAGAAGAAAACTTCCAAAAATATACTCATCACTCCCCATAGGATAAGAGTAATGCTAAGGTCACTCCAAATTATTATTTTTTTTTAAATGTACCAGAATGCTCCTAAAAGCACTATGGGATACAACTATTATATATATAAAGAGAATTTTCCCTTTTACCAGAGAGCGCGAGGATACGACACGTGGCATTCGTCTCACCAATCCTTTCCCCTAAAATCTCTCTCTAACCTTTTAAATTTCAACCCCACCCTTAAAATCTCTCTTTCACCCCTTAAATTTCTTTCCTTTTATACCAGTCCCCACTAGTGGCTCACATGGTTGTGCAAATCAAAATGTACATGATTATACTATTATTTCTTATGATATGACTATAATATATCTCTATTATGTATGATAGTATGATTATAGTGAAATAATATACTTGATTAATGTTGTGTGGCTTTGGTTTCTTAGTGTTGAATGTGAACTGTGAAAGTCGGTATGCCGAAAGTGGGCTCAGATGGGCCCCACAAAACTGGACCACACAATCACTTTTATCATAAGAGGAAATGTCATCAAGGTCATCATAATCATCATTGCCATGATATTAATCATCATTATCATCATTATATATTACACATTGTCATTAGAGAATACATTGGATAGAAACCAATCCCGATTTAATTGGGCCTTGAATTGTGGAGCAAGACATAGACAAACTTATTAGTTAGGCCCATGACAGAAGAAAATTAATAAATCCCCCAGATTTCATATCCCAGCTCGACCCAAAGAGAGTTGAGCCCAACCCATGAGCAACCTAATTTCTTCTTCATCATATGTTATATTATTCATAATTACTTTGGGTTTTCTCATTTTGGCTTGTTATTCCATGTAATTGAGTCATTTTTCGAATACCATATATTAGATAAATTGATTGACACATTTTACAAATCTTAGTTTAAAATTTTTGGTTTTTGAAGTTCAATTTTAATTTTATTTGTGTCATGAATTATATGATGATATTCATTTAAATTTTATTTAGTTGCTCATAAATATTATTATTTACAATTTTATGCTATCAAACGTATCTACTATGTGCAATTCAGCCATCTCCCCATTAATTTAAATCTACACATGGTAATTCACATCAAGTGTAACAGCCCGAATTTTGATTTTTAATTAGAATTAATCTTGACCCTTGATTTAATCTTGATGGACCTCGCATGTGATTATTATTATTTTTAAGATTTTATGCTATTTGAATTTGGGCGATTAACTAGTTACTATATGAGCCCCATAAATTATTAGAGTCTGAGAATCATAGAGTTGTACTCAAATTGAAATTTTATTTGCATTTAACCTCCTTACGAGTATTGAATTATCCTGACTCTACTTGGAGATGGAGTTCCATTTGAATCAGGCTTATTTGGCTAAGTTTGGATAGGACTAAAACTTCCTTTGGAACTTTGCTTTTATCTTTCTATAAATATAAACCACTCTCCCTTTCTTGAATCACAACTATGTACCCAAGTCCTCTCCCTCTTTTGTATAGAGTATTCCTTTTCTTCTTAAGGTATGGTCCCTCTTTTCTTTATCTCTTTCTTTTAGAAGTTACTATTTTAGTTTCCTTTCATGGTAAATAGCTTTCAATTTTATCATCCATGCCATGTCATGACCTCCATCATCATCTAACCATTAACTCACCATTGTTATGAGCATCACCATCTAGTCTTCTCCAGTGGGTCACACATTACTCAGCCTAGCTGAGTCAGGCCAGACCTGACTTGAACATAGCCTGACCTGAACCCAGCAGGAACCCATTGCATCATCTCATCGAGCTTAGAGAACCCACCTTCGTTTCCATCTTTTTCTTCTTGCCTTTTTCATTTTTCTCTCCTCCCTCTGTTCTTCTTTGTCTGGTCTTCTTTCCCTTGTCGTCCATTCATTCTTCTTCTTGTCTTTCCTCTTTATTTTCTCCATCATCTGTTCTCCTCCTTTCTTACTTCTCTTATCGTTTCAGTCCTTCTCTACTTCTGTTTCTTGTTCTTCTTTTCTACTAATTCCTCCTTTCTTCTTCAGATGTTTTCTGTAACTTCTTGACGCCCAGCATTGCCCACTCATTGTTCTTCTTCCTCTTGCTTCTCTTTCTTCGTTCCTCTGCTTGTTCTTCCATTGTTTTGACTGTAACCAGGCCAAATTGGATGACCTATATATCCTTCATCCACTCTGTTTTGTTATACATGACCAGAGCCCAATCCATCTATATGTTCATTCGATAAGCCCATGGTTTTGGCCCATTTAATGTATTGCTTAATGCAAAGCTATGAGGGCCACACATTAATATACTACACTGTGTTACCATGAGCCTAACCCAGTCGAACCCATTAACCCAGTACATGACCTGTTTGACTCAACTGAACCCAAGCCGTCTGTATTTTGATCCAATCAACCCATGGTTTTGGCCATTTAATGTATTGCTTAATGCAAAGCTATGAGGGCCACACATTAATATACTACACTGTTGTTACCATAAGCCCAACCCAGTGTCACGACCTGAGCACAGAAATCCGGGATTAGCTAAAGCCTAACCAGTGACACACGTACTCCCGTACATGTACACTTAGACCTAGTCCAAGTGTATCCACACAAGAGATCATTCACACGTGCAAACAAAATTGCACGGAAGCTGTACGTATCATTACATAACACAAAGATACAAAGAGCTACAAAAGGAACGATAACTGCAAAAGATTATAATGATTACAGTATGTACAACAAAATGGGGGAAACAATCTCATGAAGCAAAATACAAATACAAGGATAACCCAAATAGGGCCCTGAGTACAAAACCAATACAACCCCGCATACTCAAATAAAGAATGGAATGATGCAAACCGCTCTCAAGAGAATGGATCAAGTCCACTCCTCTAGCCCAGATAGGGCCTCGCGTGCCTCTCCTGGAGTCTGGTCGACCGACGAGAGGTCGGGAGAGGGATCTGAGCCTGCAATACAAAAAACAATGAATGAGTACGACGACTCCGCAAGGTATAAACAACAATTAGTTAACACGCGTTGTATCTATCAGTGATCGGAATATTTAACATGTGAATATACATTGTGGTCATGTTCGTATACTAGGCAGATGGGGCATGTGAATAAGCATGCTATCAGAATCATAAAACAGATAAAACAAATAGAGACGGTACTAGGTGGCTACTACATTTGCCATATTCTCTCTTTCGAGAGCAATCAATACGAGAACACCATCAACCGGGCCAAGGTACGAATGGGTCTCTAATTCCCGGGGTCCGGAATCCCAGGACGGTAGCACTCTGCAGAGGCAGTAATAGTCTACGCCAAAGTTAACCATGTCGGGTATCCTAAGCCTGGGGCTAAGTAAAGCCAGTCGACAAAATCGGTCAAGTCATATGATGCACATCAATCAGTGTCAGTGTCAGTCGGCCAAGTAATGTAACACCGTATACAGTATAATATGTGCATCACACGAGGATTGGGCATGAACTTTTGCAATTTCAATACAATTAAACAATTACCCGTCAATATAAAATTAAGAATATGGAATCAGCTATTCTGCCCGGGATATACCATGGACAGCGCCCTCAGGGATTAACCAATCGTTGCCCCAGCGCAGAATGCGTACCATGTGATTAGGAGGGCAAAACCAAAGTCGATATGCAGTGCAAATCAGATTATCATTGTAAATCAAGGTTGTTTACTAGCCAACCCTAACCTAGTTGTCCAGTGTTTTTAACCATGCATGCTGATGTAGTTTTAAGTGATTCGATACACAGTTATTCGTATAAGATGTGTTGCAGTGTATCAAGAAAAGTGTAACGAAGTCCCTTAAACCAACACCCATGGGAAGGTGTTTAACAGCTGGACAACACACATAAATGAGTCACAGCCCTAAGAACCATTCATGCGATATTTGCATTCCGTTGGGCAAATCAGGTTGCCTACATTCTAACTTAAAGGCCCTACAAGATCTCAATATTAAACCTGTCCATTTAATTCATTTCTCAGTGAGCATACGGCTTAGCCCTGTTCTATGGCTCAGCCACGGTGAGGGTATGGCTTAGCCGTAGAACACTTCACTGCTTAGCCGTGGCTGGACCGTAGAAGGCCAGCAAAATGCCAACTCTCAGTTATTTCAAACTTACACCCTGTATTGATCTACGTCTAGGTCATGACTGGGAGTACGGCTTAGCCGTAGTATAGTTTACGGCTTAACCGTGACTGCACTGGGTCGATTTCTTGCACCTGTTACAGAACAATAAAGATGACAATTTCTTAACTTCAAGAGAATAATGACATCAAATCTCACTCAATAGGGCTGTACAACAATAAATCATGCAAGAATAATAAGAGTGAAGACAATCAAATCATTACCAACAAGTATTCAATCAAATTGTGCTTACACTTGCCTCAAATGGATTTCACAGACATGCAGTTGTCCTTAGGCTCAATCCGCTATCCAAACACACTTCTACTTGTCATGCATGCAGGAAATGAAAGGAACGTTGAGTACATGCACAGTGACTGACCTGAGAAGAAGAAGAAGCAGGAGAAACACATCGAGAACACAAGACATACCTTAACTCACTCACGAAACGAAATTATAACTGAGTGCACAAAGTTCCCTTCCTTGGCTTGATCGAAGAGAAGAAGGAAAAAGAAGGGAAGAAGTGACGAGAAAAGAAGAGAACGTTGAAGGAAAGAATGGGGGCGGTGGTTGGCATTATAAAAGATAAGGATTAGCACAATTTACAAGAAAGTCCAAACATTTACACGAATTACAGTTCGAATTAAATAACGATCCAACGGAAGCAAATGAAGTCATTTGCGTACAAGTCAGTTACGAAAGTTAATGAGCTCGATGAATGACACATGTTGACACCAAGATAATGCAGAATTGCCAATGTCCGACAAAATCGAAAATTACGAAAAAGAGCTCGAGTCTATCTAAACCGGGTCAAACTCAACCCATCTACCTATCCAAAACTTGAAATAAAACAAAATCAAAATCAAAACACAATTAACAACTAATTGGGCATTAATTGATTGTTAATCCGGATTAAGTTGGGTCGGAGTGTTACACCCAGTCGACCCATTAACCCAGTATATGACCTGTTTGACTCAACTGAACCCAAGCCCAATTAGGAAAACCTACTTTCTCTTTAAACCACCCACTTGCATTGAAAACTATGATTAAGTCTATCCTATTAACTTTTGCATGAACTCGAAACCACTAGGCCATCCCTTGATTTTTTTTTCCCATAGCATTCATTTATTGATCTAAGTCTAGTTCCAATTCATTTAACCTATATGCATGGATGACCCAATTATTCCGACCCACTTGCATTACCTCATTTGGGCCCAAACCATTATGTGTCTACCCATCACATTTAACCTATGCCCAAGGATGATCTACTAATCCACATATGAACTCGAATCATAGCCCATGTGGAATCACCTTGTTATCCCAAGCCTAGTTACTTGAACCTTGAAGCCTGCTGTCCTTGGCCCACTAGATAAATCTATTTAACCTAAATCCTCAACCCGTTCACTAGTCATTGGCCAGGTTCAACTCAATTAACTTACATATAGGCATGACCCAATTGTTTTGACTCACTTGTATTATCCAGTCCGAGCTCACACCAGACCATGCCAACCCATGATATTTGACTCATGCCCAAGCCTGACCTAGGTCAACTAATTGGTGTATGAACCCGAATTTTAATTATTGATTTCCAATCATTAACAGGAATCCATTTCGAAACACCCAAACACTAGGTTGATACAAGTCAAATTCTCTGATCGTCATGAATCCAAACGAGTAGTCTTACTATGTTACCTTAGTATTTGAGTTTTCTATTCATTGTTTCGATTATGCTTTAAATTGTAATTTTGAAATCTATTGAAATAATTATAGGACTTTCAAAGATTATTGCTGCCTTTGATTTGTTTGATATTCGCTAGACTTGATATTATTTCCTCTGACACTACCTTGTTATACATTAAATTGATTTGTATATTATTATCAATGATTTGTTATTTGATTTGAGAATGATGGAATTTTGATGAAAACTTGATATCATTGGATTAATTCATATTTCCAACCCTAATCCTATTTGTGCGCTTGAAATTGTGAACTAGAAATTCATAGATATTGGATTTTGTTATTTGTATACTATTGATCTCAAAGACATTATCTAAAGTATGAGCAATACATCGTGGAGATGCTTACACCCAGATTTTAGCCTTTTTGGGTATGACATTGGGATTGAGACCTCTTTGTGCGATATTTCTAACTTGTAGCTAGACCCACTTTGTTTTGTGGAGATTATCGGTATTTCACGCTTCGTGCCAACTTTGGATATGAAAATGGCTTGTACCTAGCGGATACTTTGTGCTTAGCGCAGGCTTAACTCTGGCGAGTATACTTTGATATTTTGTTTACTGTGGAGATGCCTTTTCTTTAAATTGGTTTAGGATGTTGCTCATAAATTATGATGCTTTGATTAACCTCCTTTATTGCTTCGAAGATTGTACATTTTTATCTTTGATTTGTATGTGATCTAATTATATTATTTGACTTTATGACTTTTGAGATTACTGTATTCCGCTCTTTATTGACTTGTTCGAAACTGTGGCTCCTAAATTTGATACCTTGATTGTTACCCATTTGCTATGGTTTCATAGTAGGTCTATTTGCAGAGTTGTACTCACTCCCTTTTATTTTTCTCTAGATTTTCGCAGTTAAGCCAGACATGGAGGATACGTAGCTCACATGCGAGACCAAAATTGAGGAATAAGTTCCGAGAATTTCGCTTTAAACATTGGTAGCCTGTGTTGGAGTTATTTGTTCATGTAATTATTATTTTTTAATTAAAATTTTTTATTTAATTATTATGGACCCATCATACCTCGAATTTCGGGGTGTGACATCAAGGATTTGAGCATGTGACCAAACATTATATGTAAATGTTTTTCTTAAAATATTTGATATTTTAAATTTAATTTTAACAATGGTTGTGTTATAATTTATATTATAAAATTTATTCACATTTTATAAAAATATTAAAAATATAAAAAAATTAATTTTTTAAAATAAAAATTAATTTTTCACGCGGCCTGCGTTGGATGTGGGCCTTGAAGGGCTAGTAAGGTCATAAAAATAAGAACCCTAAAAATACCACGCGATACCCACTTCATTTAAAAAAAACACAAAATAATGCTCCTTGGTAGCACTTGCAAACCGCCGAAACAGGAACGTAACGGCTTTAAACATTGGTAGCCTGTGTTCGTAGCAGACTACCCACTTTAGTCCTCGTTGTCTCCGTTTTCCCTCTTGCCACGCTGAATACTATTCTCTCTCTCTCCGTTTTCCCTCTTGCCGCTCTGAAATACTATTCTCTCTCTCTCTCTCTCTCTGTCTCTTTGTGTCTGCAAATGAAATGCTCATGGGATTACTGGGTGGACGAGGCTCTAGAGAGACTGGACTCCATGAAAGTTCTTCGCTCTCTCCGACCCATTTCTCTCCCCCCAAAAGAATCCCTTCCCATCAACGAACTCAACAGCAACACCGCCGCAGACTCAGACGAGTTGGAGACTTTCGATGGATTGCGGTCCTGGGATCGAGCCTCGGTCGAGGTCGAGATTACGGAACCCACTTTCCAGAAATGGGTCAATGAGATTCCCAGTGATGGTTAGTTATTCGCCTCAGCTGCCTTTTACTATTCTCCAAATCAAACATATGGGTTACTTTCTTTTTCCATTGGGACCTTCCATTTTAGGAAGAGATTGTCTTTTTTTGTGATTTTTCGTTGAAAACTTCAAATCTGTGAAAAAGATTGAAACTTTTTGAACACCCAAATGTACTGGATGCTGTATATAACACACATGATTCGCGCGCTTTTGAAGCATTGTAATAAACATTGTATTTTCCACTGGGACCTGCTAGTTTCGGAAAAGATTGTGTTTTCCTTGTGATTCTTTGTTGAAAACAGCAAATCTGTGAAAAAGATTGAAACTTTTGAAACACCCAAATTTACTAATGCTGTATAGCACACACTATTCGCGCGCTTTTGAAGCATTGAAATAAACATTGTATTTTCCACTGGGACCTGCTATTCTAGGAAAAGATTGCGTCTTTCTTGTGATATGTCCATAGCATCAAGGAGATGGAATGGATATGTCAGCCCTTGAATTTGAAATTGAACTAGCTCTTAACACCTTTCAATCACATTGGCTCTAAGGAGATGAATTATCTAATACCCACTTTCATGTATAGGAGAATCCAATCCATCATGTCAAATAACATATCTATAAGGTTAAAATTATTTGATCAGATATAGATCAATAAAAGTTGGAGATGCACAGCCTTAAACCATTATGCATGACATGCTATATTTAGTTACTCACTGAAATGTAATTGGATAGATTTGGCACGTTGAAAACAGTGAATTCGGTAGTATAATATTATACTGTTTTAATCCTGATCTAGTGGCTTAACGTCCATATAGATAGCAAGTTCAGCACTGTTTCATATTTGTATCTAATGTTGTTCCTTTTGTTTTACTGAGCTTTGTAGAAGTTACCGAAGTTCTCTCTCTTTCTCTCTCTCTGAAACATCTTTATCCATTTCCTTTTCCATATTCCTTTTGTTTTCTCCATCGTCACAATTTTGATAATTTTAAACACTCGGATAATGTATATGTAACACTGAGGGTTCCCTGATAGAGGAAAGAACTCCCAATTCCTTTGTGGCTCAGTATCCCTATGTTCAGTGTGATGATTGTCCATGCGGGAACTTATTTTCCGTGATAGAGAGGAAAACTCTTTATGTTGGTGCATGCAAGAGGGAGGGCAGGATGGAGGGATTGTGGAGCGAGATTCCACACCCTGTGTATGATCATTGCATATACACAAACGCATTCTAGTCTATATTTCACTTTATTGGGATTTACCTACCTGCTGTTCTCATATCACTAAGTAATCAGGATGAGTTTGCATTTCTCACCAGTTCATCTTAGTGCAGTGTTACAGATACAGATGAGCAGATGGACCTTCCACATTGATGCATTTCAGAATATGATGGTTTTGATTTTATAGGTGACGACACCAGTTACGAAGATGGAAGAGTGGATGGAAAACCGGGGACCTACCCTCATCAGTTTAAAAAGCTACTTCTCTTCTCGGGAAATGATTATTTAGGGTTGAGTTCCCATCCAACTGTTAGGAAGGCCATTTCGAAGGTACTTAAGACGACCCTATCTTGATCCGTTGATCCATTCTTTTTAAATGGTGCAGTTTTCAATGAAATGTTCCACTATTTTTCAAGTCCAGGCAGCACAAGAACATGGAATGGGTCCAAGAGGTTCTGCCTTAATCTGTGGTTATACTAATCATCACAGGCTCTTGGAGTCTTCCTTGGCACAATTGAAAAAGAAAGAGGTAACAGATGATATTATCAACAACAATCAAATTAGTTAAACTTTCATATGCTGCTTCTAATTTCCTCCACGTAGTTTATACATAATCTTATCATTTTAATAGACAAAAGCCCATAGGACAGGTGGGAGGTGTCCCAAACCACAAGGTTTGGTATTCAAGTCATCTTGCATAAATATATTAAACTATACTTTAATGAAAACAAACAATTCATATGAAATTTATGTAGTTATTACATAATTTTCTATATGTAAATTATTCTAAATAAAAATTACTTTACCGACACACCTGTTTGACTCACAGAGTTTCCTGGTCAACTAAACCCAGCAATTGCCTGAGTCTGGTGAACCTACTGGTTCAGAAAACTATAAACTATAGCATTATAATATAATTATATTAAAGATGACTTGCATATGACTTGTATATGTGTTTTCTATTATGTTCCAGGATTGTCTTCTTTGTCCCACTGGGTTTGCTGCCAATATGGCTGTAATGGTAACACTAGGAAGTCTTAGCTCTCTATTAGCTGCTGGTAGAAAACCGGCGAAAGACGAGAGGGTTGCTATATTTTCAGATGCTTTGAACCATGCATCTATAATTGATGGTATTCGTCTTGCTGAGAGGCTGCAAGAAGCAGTGGTGTTTGTGTATAGGCACTGTGACATGAATCATCTCAATTCTTTGTTGTAAGTTTGTTTGACTCCACTATTTAGTTTAGTGCTTTAATTTATCCATCTGGTTTCAACATCTCATGGCACTGAATATATGGATCTTAACAGATTGACTTGCACACTGAAGAAAAAGGTGGTGGTTACTGATAGGTTAGTATTTGGACAGTCATTTCCACTTCACAACTGTTACTAGTTAAAATTTCATATCAAACAAGATCTCTTAGTTTTAGAATCCTGAATCCTGATGCATCACTATGTGTATATTTTGTGTGTGCCACCATGTCATGAAACTGAGACCCTTGGCTTGTTGACTGAATCATTGATTTGTGGATGGGAAATAGAATGCCTCCAAATCTTCTGGTTGCAAGGAGATACTAGTTGTCCAATCTTTGGTCAACAAAATGCGATTAAAGAAAAATGAATATATGGGACTGAATGGTACAGTGGCCAAATATTGGATGCTAACATGCATTTTTGTGTTACCACTCTTATCATGCAGCTTGTTTAGCATGGATGGAGATTTTGCACCAATGGTTGAACTTGCAAAGCTCCGCAAGAAGCATTCCTTTTTACTGGTCATTGATGATGTAAGCATGGATTCCATATCTAAAGAGAGCTACAAAATTTTATTACCGATGATTAATCTGTTGTTCTAACAACAATTGATGGAATTCTTTTAGGCTCATGGTACTCTTGTTTGTGGCAAGCATGGTGGTGGAGTGGCAGAGGAGTATGATTGTGAAAAAGATGTCGATATATGTGTAGGGACTTTGAGTAAGGCTGCTGGCTGCCAGGGTGGTTTCATTGCATGCAGGTGCCACATCTCTTTTCATCCTGAAAGTTAACCAGTAAATAAAGAGACAAACCGATAATGTTGAAATATCATGAATAGATCTTCCAACTTGTGTAACTTCATCTGTGTTATATTTATTCCTCACATTCCATATTTTCTCAGTGCTTCATCACTAAAATTGTGGACTATTTAAATTGGCTTTGCATTGAATCTGTCAGGGGTGGGCTAACCTATTGCATTAGCCCAGACAACAATTTGGAGTTGCATCCATATTCATCCTCAAATTCCGTAGAGACGTTAATATCTGGTAGGTTTGATGTTAGGCAATGAATCACAGAGGATCTAATGTGATGCCATTGTTGTAAATTCTGTTTGATGGGATGTTTATTTTTCCTACCGGAATGGTATTTTTTGATGTCTGGTTGTTCTCATGTTACCATTTTGAAATTGTTTTTGTTACAAACGTTTTCTTTAAAATGTATATGAAATATCTCTTTTTCCACAAAGTGAAGTTTCACATTTTTTAGTCATCCACTTCAATTATAAATGACTGTTACGATATCAAAAATATACCAAGAAAAATCTCTAGAAAAAAAGAATCCTTAAAACTCTGGCTGAAGGAGACTGAAATAGTTTAGAATTGAAAAAGACAGGAACGTGGCTCAAATGTCTCAGTAACTGTATTGTTGAGGTTTTTGTACCAGAATGGAATGTTTTGGTCTGAGTTACAATATGGGATTGAGGGTGATCTTGATAACATTCCTTATTCTAATGATGCCCTCTAACTGCATTTAAATGGATTTTCTCAGCAAGTGACTTGAACTTTTATCTTTGCAAAGTGCATCAATTAACTGCAGCTGTCATTTGATTGAGCAGTAAGAAATGGAAACAGCTCTTGCAATCAAGGGGTCGTTCATTCATATTTTCAACTGCTCTTCCAGTGCCCATTGCTGCTGCTGCACATGGTATTGTGTCACTAAGAACCTAATATGTTAGTTTAGAAGCAGTTTTTTTTTTTCTTTTTGTTACATGTTTTTCTTCATAGTATGAATTGCTTTCTATTTCTATGTGGTACTTATTCTGCAAGTAGGACTTGCTTTCCATTTTTTTTTCCGAAATGGACTTGCTTTCCTTTAGTACCTCTTTAGTATCAGATATGCCTTTCAATTGTGAAAGCAGTGCCATATTTCAGTGTTTCATTTAGTATTGTTATCAAGTATACATAACTACAGTGGGCACCCAGTGAGAGACAAATGCTTAAATATATCAACATGTCCATATAACAATACATATATTATCCAACATACACTGTAAAACCTCGTAGATTCACAGTGCATGGGTTAAATAGTTGTACAAGTGTACCTTGTTGTAGGTCAGCTAGTTAGGGACATTGGTCTGTGTAAGAATCTATGGGTCTGTTTGGCATTCTTCCTTGGGACCATTCCCATGTTTCCATGGATTAAAAAACAAATGACGATTGGCTACACCTAAAAGTTTATTCTCCCGTAATCTTTTCATGGAAATTTACTCCACAAGCACAAGAAAATCAGAACGAAAGATTTTCGTTTCTTAGTTGCAATGATAGACACCAGAAAATTTGGAAAATCATATCCCGTGAAAATTTCAACAAGATGCACGTATAAAGTATCATCCCCATCTCTCACTCTCTCCCAGCAGCATGATACTCCAATTTCATCTTCATCTCATACACTATTGATTCATCTTCATTTCGTACTCTATTCATCATACCAGCTCGTATCTGTGTGTCAACACATCTCTTGGTCTCCGTGCATCATCGCTTCTCGTCTCTCTGCGTCATCTTCATAACATGGACAGGTGCATTGTGTGGTTTTTCTATCCTGAAAGATGTATCCATTTTCTTCTGTGTTCATCATTTCTAGAGATGATTATTTTATTAGGAGAAATTGAAAAAGGAATCAAATGATGGCCCATTGCCATTGGGATGATGAGGCTGAGAAATGGGTTTCCTAGTGTCAAATTTGACACCTTTAGAAGATGAATTGATTCCATAGGTTTTTTAAATTTTCTTTCTTATTTTTTATTTCAAGGTAAAAAATGAAGATTTTATAATTAATGTGTTCTATATATAATATTGAATATTCTAAGTCAGAAATTAATTTATTAGTTTAATATTTGTATTTAAGATGGATGATTGGATGTATTGTAAATTCTCTATGAAATATAATTTGAGAACATTAACAAATTTATTATGCTAATTCTCTTCCATTAGAATAAATTCTAAAATAATGTTACCAAACAAGTTTGTAGGACTTCATTTTTTAGAATGGGAACATTCTAGCACAACTCATGCTAAGAAGAAACCTATTCTCATACTAAAAATGATGCCAAACGAGATCTATGATGCCCAGATACAGCATGGATATGGTAGGGACATGCCGTAGACACTGCAAGGACACGGATTTAACACATAGAAAGTGAAGTATCAGATATGATACGACACGATTCATTGCCTATTTTGAAGTATCCGTGCATCATAAGTAAGAATACGTGAGTTCAAGTCATCCATGTGGTCAAGAGAAAAGAAGTTGTACAACACATGCATGAAGCGGCACAAACAAGTGTGAAAACTGTATGGTGAATGGTGATATGACTGAGTTTCTAGTTATAGTTTATTTGCATCAAGTGTCTGTTGTGAGATATTTGGCAAGCATATTTTCATCGAGGAAGCAGATCGTCTGGCCAAATGGGAAGTTATGCAACGTCATTTGATCTTCAGAAACTACCACCTCTGATTATTATTATTATTATTTTTGCTTTTCATTTCTAGGATCCCCCTGATTTTTCATCTGAATATCTCTCATGTACTGTATAGATTACTTTTTCAAAAAAATTATGCAAAAAGATTCTTTGGCATTTAAGCTCTTTATCTGGCACTTGTGCTGTTTTTAATAATTATGGCTGCTTTCTATGCTTGTAGAAAATCTTTTGAGAAATGCTTATTGAAAATCTTAGAAAGATAATAGTTCTCCTTTTGAATTTATTGGAGACTGCAAATTTTGACAGTGCATCTTACTTGACAGCTGCCATTATAGTGGCCAAAAAAGAGGACTGGCGTAGAAGAGCCATATGGAAACGGGTGCAAGAATTTTCTGCTCTGACCCAAATTCACATTACGAGTCCTATTATTTCTGTGGTCGTTGGAAATGAAGAAACAGCTCTTCTTGCCAGCAGGTTTTTTTCTGATTCTCTTAATCTGCAATGTAAGGTAACTTATAATATAGCTATTGACTGCTGCAGCCAACTGTCTTTTCATCATTGAACAGGCATCTGCTTAGATCTGGTTTTCATGTAACTGCAATCAGACCTCCCACAGTACCTCCAAATTCATGCAGGTAACTTTTCCTTAGTCCTATTAATTTTTTTAATCAGCTTTTTATTTCCATTTTTGAAAAATAATTTCACATATAGAGCAATGGAACTTAAATGCCAAAATATGTTGTTTCAGTCTCAGACAGAATTTCTCCAGACAATGACCTTGGGAAAAAACTGACTGGCTGGCACAGTTCCTCACTTGTATGATTGATTATGCAGGACATAAACTTAAATATTTCTAATGATATAAGATATATGAAAACTTGTCTATATATATATTGAAATGCATTAAAAGTATGAGAACAGGGGATAACTAACGGTATTAAATGAGCAAGAGAGGTGCTTGACTATCACATTACCCATGTGATTGGCACTGTCAGATCATATTCTGGAATATTTCAGTTCCTAAGCATGGATTCAAAGCTAGTTTTGAGTCTGACGGGCAGGATTTGAATACTTAACTAGCTGGATTACTGTTCCTGGGCTTCAGATGCATTGGCATCTTGTATGTTTGCATACATACATACATACATACATATATATATATATATATGGAAATATTCAAGTGAGAACTAGTTCTCACCATGTTTCTGTGAGAACTATTGGTGCGCCCACCTAGTAACCCATTCAAACCATGCAAAAAAAGGGACCCCCTGTGATAATCACTAATCCCTAGGTTTGGCACCCATCCGAATGGATTTAAATGTTGGATGGAGGGTTGAAAATTTTAATATATATATGTATATATATATATAATGTATGTCACACAAAATTACTGAAGATATGGCCCACCAAGGAAAAGGGTCCGGTGGAAGAGGACGTGGTTGGAAGTGATATAAAAAGATCTGAAGAAGTGAAATTTATCTGAGGATTTGGCTCAGGATAGATCGGAATGGAGAAACATAATTTATGTAACTAACCCCAACTGTTGATGATGATGATGACAAAAAAAATTACTCAATTCAGTCTCTATACTAATACTATTCTTTAGCACTAAAAAATAAAACTATTTGTATAGTCGGTAGACTTGTCATTCCCAAAACCGAACTTGGGAAGGGAAAAACAGTTTAGAATTCAGAAAATCATCTTTTTGTAATCTAATTTGATCACAATTTTTTTATCCTAATTGAACTTTGATCGATCTTAAACAAGCGAACTCGCGCCTTGTAGAAGTCTTGCCAGCTGGACTTGGATCTGCATCTAATCCCGACCTATATTTGGATCCTAATACTTAAAGAGGATTTGGTTATGGATTTATGTGAATCAACATAAATCTGGTCCATTGGAAGTTTGAGAGCCATAGTTTGACATAGATTGGCCAGAATTAGTTTAGAAATATTTTATTTTAGTAGTAGATTTCTAATTTTATTGGAAGAGTTGTAATTAGGATAATTTCTATTATTGATTTAGGTTTTCTTAGGCCCTAAGTTGCTTTTCCAATTTCTATTGCATTGTAACAAAATATTTCTCAGTGTTTGATTACTGAATAAAATTTCGGTGAGTTTCCATCCCTTGGATGTGCATCCTCGTGTTGAAGTCTGTGGAGATGTGTTGAAGTGTCCCCGGACGTATGCTTCGGCACTTTATGTAAGCCATAATCCCAGGGCTTGCATTAGTTGGTATCGAAGTGAAGATCCACATTGCTCTAATTACTCTCCGGTCACCGATCGGAGCATATCCATCTCATCCTTCCCTTGTCGTTCCCCAATCCCCAACAAAATCACCTTCGGCCAAATCCCCAAAACACTCACATACCTCTTGATCCCACCCCAACCAAAAAGAACCCTCCTTCCCATACCTACACGAAGCAAAAGCAATACCCCTCTCGAATCCACTATCTCAAACCCTCTTCCCCAATCTCTGTCGAGACCATCAACCCATCCAAAACCTAGGTTTCTTTATCAAACCGCATCAGTCAAACTCCTTGTCACCACTGCCGAACCAAGGTCCCATCCCTACTTCCCGAAACCCAAATTCCTTCTCCCATATTCAGCCCCGACTACTCCTCCCAGTCGTCACCCCCTCCCATTTAACCATCCACCCTCACCCGACCAACCCAAACCGATCCTGACTCATTCTCTAATCCTGATCCAAACTGAAGCCCTTTGCTACTGGTTCCTCAACATGGTTTGTTGTTGAATATTCCGAAGAATTAATAACAATGCAAGCTCGTTGTGGTCTGAATGAGGATGATGATGTGTTTGTTGATAGATATTTCCATGGGTTGAGATCATCCAACATGCCATTAAGGCAGAGGACATTGCAAATTATCTGGCCCGAAAATTTCGTGCGTCTAAATGGACTACACAAAAGACCACATCAGTGCAAGTTTCTAAATCAAGTGGCAGTTCCTCGAAAAAATGTCTCCAAGCCTAAAGATCAGAATATGATCACATGTTTTCATTGCAAAACAAAAGCGGTATTATTCATTTGAATGTCCAAAATGAATAAACCTAATGGAAGGTGAACATGATCAACCACACACACATGATGATCCTCAAGACAAAGAAATAAAGGGAGTGGAGGAAATAAAAGTAGAAAAGGATGGTGAAGCCCTTATGGTTTTTAATGAGGTTCCACCGACAGTAGAAAAGAAATGATTGCGTAAAAATGTTTTTCGTTCAACAAGTATAGTCCATGGGCAAGTTTGCAAAATTGTTGCTGATGGCGGCAGTTGTGAAAATATCATTTCTTAAGCTCTTGTTGATCACTTGAAGTTGAAGGTTTATAAGCATAATCGCCCATATTTTGTCAAATGGCTAATGACAGGTGATGAAGTGCAAGTGCGACATACATGCAAAGTTACTTTTGCATTTAGTGAAGACTATAAAAATACAATTTGGTGTAATGTGCTATTGTGCTACTTATAGATAGTGGTGATATCTTCTTGGGTCCCCCATGGATGTATGACAAAAATGGCACTCATATCGTGCATGCTCGTTTATGCGTAGTGGAAAGCAAATTTGATGTGGAGTGCGGTACCATATGCGGGTGGGCAGAGATGGAGAGATCAGATATGGAAGGTGGATGGGATAAATTAGGGAAATCTCTGAATATCTTGTCCTTACGCTAAACTCCCCATCGTGGGTGAGGACGAAGACAACTCTGGGAAACTCAAAAGCACTTTTGAGATTTTTTTTTTCATTAATCAAGAACTAAGGAGCCAAAAGGCTTTACAGCACTTATATAGAAAAACAATAAACTTAAAACAAATCTGGACTATTCAAATACACTGATGGTCAGGATTAAAACATCCTACTAAATTTATTGAAGACATGATTAACATTCTAACTAAACTAAGATAGGTGGGCTGGGCCCAAAGGTTGGTTGACCCATGGGGGACTATGGGTCTTTCTTGCATCAACTCTCCTCTTGTTGAAGAGAACTCGACCTCAAGTTTTGTAGATGTCCTCCAAAATCGAAAATCCAACGAACAGCTTCTCAATGTGCTTCTTGATCTTCATCTTCTTGGCATGACTTGGGGGTTGGAATCGATCTCTTCATCCATGTCGAAAGAGAATGGAGGCATGACTTCTTTTGATTTCTAAATCTGTCCATGAGATTCATCAGGTGTTGAAGTGGATCACAATCTTTTGATTTCAATAGTCTATCCTTGAAGATGAAATCAATGTGGGGATTCTCAATGACCAGTTCTCCGTCTTTCTTTGTTTCTTGTACCTTTTGATCCATGCTGCAATAAATTCAATATCTTTGTCTTCCAATGCACCTGAAATATGATATTCTTCATGAGTTGTGCATGTTACTTCCTCCAATGATGTCATAGAATTCTCTCTTTTTGGTTCTAGCGTTATATTCTTTATCACGGGTTCCAGAACATGGGCTTCTATTACTTTTGGAGATTGTTTCTTTTGAGACTTAGATTTTCGCAACTGAGATCGTCTAATTCTATACTCAACATGGATTGCTTCCTAATATCCTTCAAAAATGTCTTCGCAATCTCTCATGTTTTCCAAGATGGCCGGTTGTAAACCTCTGAGGAAGCGATCAAAATCATAGTTTTTGCTCTTCAATTTACATACACATTGTAGCCTTGAAAACTCATCAATATATTCATCCACGGTCAATTTTTCTTGCCTCAAATTAAGGAACTAGTCAAAGTAAACTTTATTGTCATAAAATCATGTTCCATATTTAATGGCATACTCAAGCCTTTTTAGTTGATCCTTGAGGTTACTGATTTCGAATTTCATGTTGACTTAGATGCAAGAACTAAAATTGAATGTGGAGCGGGTACCATATGTGGGCGGCCAGAGATGGAGAGATCAAAGATGGAGGGTGGACGGGATAAATCAGGAAAATCCCTAAATTTCTTGGCCTTATGCCAAACTTCCCATTGTGGGCGAGGAAGAAGACAACTCTGGAAAACTCAAAAGTATTTTTGAGAATTTTCTTTTTTTTCATTAATCGATAATTGAGGAGCCAAAAGGCTTTATGTCACTTATATAGAAAAATAATAAGCCTAAAACTAATATGGATCATTCAAATACAGTAATGGCTAGGATTAAAAGATCCCACTAAATTTATTGAAAACATAATTAACATCCTAAATAAACTATGATAGGTGGGTTGGGCCCAAAGGCTAGTTGACCAATGAGAGACCATGGGTCTGTCTTGTATCAAAGTCACACTCCATCCAAAGAAGCTAGATCCTCCAAAGAAGGAATCACATGCATGTGCATTCAAAGAAGCTCTTAGAGTACATCATGTCTACAGCGGCAACATGAAGAAGACTCAAGTTTGTGGACGAACTCTTCTTTCAACCTAGGGGGAATGACATGGATCGGGCCACAAGTGGTCCCACCAGAATTAGTTTAGGAATATTTTATTTTAGGAGTAGATTTCTAATTTTATCAGAAGAGTTGTAAGTAGGATAGTTTCTATTATGGTTTTAGGTTTTCTTAGGCCCTTAAGTTTGCTTTTCCTATTTATATTGCATTGTAGTAAATTATTTCTTAGAGTTTGATTATTGAATAGAATTTCCAATGGGTTTCTATCCCTTGGAGGTGCATCCTCGTGTTGAAGTCTCCTTGGAGATGCTTTGAAGTGTCGCCGGATACATTCTTCGGCACTTTACACAAGCCCTAACCCTAGGGCTTGCATCATAGTTCCTTAGCCTCTTTGTTTTTTGTATATTTACTGTAGGAGGGGAAAAATGCATCCCTGGTATCTTTGGGATCATATCTCATCAAACACACTTCAGATTGGACTCATATTTTGACACTAGGTTTCTGACATGCTCTTCTAAGCCTGCAGGTGGATTTGAGAAAATTTTGGCAAAAATTAAAAAAAAAATCTGTACTATTTGGGAACAAATCTGACATAAAACTGATACAGCTATATCTGTGTTTAAACTGTCAGTTCATGCTGAAATTTCAGGGCCAGGCAACAAAAAAATTAAGGGCTGCTATTATGCAATCAAACCATAAGCATGTATAGATTTGAGTTCTGTAAAAGGCACTAAAGGGAAAATTAACACAAATATGTTTGGAGGGCTTTCTTACTAAGAGGATTTCCTGCTTGATTGTGAATAACTTTTATCTGTGCAGTAGATCAATTAATACTAACTGTTGTATATGCTGTAATGCTTCTCATTGTGATGGATTGGAATTTAGAATTACAGTTTTCCCTTTTTGGTCCTATATTAAACTTCACGTGCCATATTTTAGTTGAGAGTACTTAAGCTGATCGTTCTCAGTTTTTGTAAGGCTTTTAGGAGCCAAGCCATGCTAAATCGGTACCTTTTATCCTAAAAGTCAAAATAAATAACAAAATCTGTACTTTTAGCTATTGAATAAAGCATTTGTTACACTTCTTTGGCTGGCAAATTCTACTAGAACGGTTCTACTCTCAAACTTCGCTTGCAATATACTTGCAAACAGAGCACATGATTCTAATTGCTAATCAGGTGAGGCCACTCCCACCACGAATATGACCTTATCCTTTGATCCAACCAGTGCTAACAGGTGGATTTAGACAGTTAAAATTTGTCCAACAGTTTACATTCGCTGCTCATCAGTGGCTAAGTTGTGAGATTATTTATGGGGCCTACCTAATGGGTGTCTTGGATTGGGTACCTTGCCCCCAATTCTGGTCCAAATATGTAATGATTGGGTTTGTATTTTGGTTTTCTATGCTGGATATATGTAAATAGAATGTCCAATTTCATGTCTTAGCCTTAACCATTGAAGCCATAACTTTTAAGCAACCCCAATCTAAAGATAAAAGAAAAATATGTGATTGGAATTTCTTCAGATGTGCTAGGGTTGACAGGGGCAAAAAGGAAAAAAAAAAATCTAGTTGTTGTATTCTTACATCATTCTGTATTAGCTGATAAATCTCCATATAAATTCTATGGGTCGAATGTACACTGCAGCATAATCATGTTAGCATGGGGTGTTATTATTTCTCTCACGTGTTCTGATCTCTCTTTTATTCCTTTTTTCTGTCAGGTTGAGGATAACTCTAAGCGCTGCACACACCCGGGATGACGTGAAAAAGCTATCATTTGCACTTTCTCTTTGCATCAAACATGCAGATGTTAATGACCAGAGATGTGATGAAATTAGCGCAAAGCTATAGTAGATTCTATATTTTTCATTTTCAGTTGGCGTCAATTTTAGCATAAAGGACTGATTTCTTTAGATTCATACAATTTTTCCATACCAATGACAATTCATCGACACATGTTACAATGTACCATGTTTAAATCTCCTTTTTAACTATTAAAATATGTTGTAATTTTGTGTTTTTAAATGCTTAGAAGCGTGTTTCCTTAATTAGGATTTGTGGGTGCTTGTGGTTTATTGCTCTCTCTCTCTCTCTCTCTCTCTCTCTCTCTCTCTCTCACGCGCGCGCCCTCGTATTTAACACTCTAAAGTTTTCCACATGGATTGGATCCTCCACGTAGAGGATCAGAGGTGGGTCACTTGCAAGAGGGGGTCCATCATCTTGCTCAGGCCCACCGAAAAAGCAATTGCTGGGGAAATTTGGAGATGGGTGTGGTAGGGCTGGTGGGGTTGTTTTTGGTGCCTTACTGTTAATGTCGCTTGGAAGAGATGGCTTCAATTTGCATCCCATTGGAATACATACTATTCTTAATCCGGATCCTGTGACGCCAGTCCTCAGGGAATCCATAGCCGTATATAAATCCAAAGTTGTGGCGTATCGTCAGATTTATCAGTTATAGGAACACTTCTACTATTATTCATCATATAACCAAGGTGTATGAGATTGCCATAAGTGCATCATATTTAATCTCTCTCTCTCTCTCTCTCTATATATATGTATATATGTGCCTTTCTCTTACACGAATGTCAGAATGCAGGCATGAGATCAACATCCAAAGAGGTTGATTTGGAACTCCTGAATAAAAGGCATCCATCAACATACTAAGAAGAAACAAGGGTAGCATGCATCACAAGTACTCGCAACCGACTTGTGATATGAAATGGCATTATGAGACAGGCCCACAGTAACCATGGTTCAAAATAGCCTGATACACTATGCAATGGCACATTATCGGCGATAATAGTTGAGGCCGCTATGCTAGTTTGAAAATAGCAGTGCTACGATTTAAAACCTAGAAGAGCATAGCAACTTTAATTTTAAATGTTATTTTTCATATTTTTCTCCTTAATAATTTTTTCTAAAGTTGCCTCTAACCTCATTGTTTTAAATCACTAAAAAAATACAAAATTAACTATTATATAATATTCAAAAAAATTTGACCAAATAAAAAATTTACAACGCTACACTGCTATAAACTGCTCGTTCAACATATTTTGGCCACTGACTACTACGCCCTCTGTTGCAATTGTTAATTTCAGTAACCATTAAAATAACATCATCCTCTACGACTAATCTTCTACTATTATTATTAAATAGCAACTAACACATCATAATACCACATCCCACTCTAATTGAAAAGCCACATTTCTTTATTTAATTTCAATCAACCCAACATCTTTCTTCCCAACAGCACTTGATGCATTCTTCTATTATGAGGGGGAAGGGAGGTTGAATGCAGCATGTAAGATGTATATGAGAATGGCAGCGGGATGGGGGAGCCCAAGCAAGAGGGGTTCCATCATATGGCTCAATGCCACCAAAACAGCAATCACCATCACTGACAGTAGTAGGAATGATATGGAGTCCATGACCATACGGCACCACTCACTTGGCGCAGAGAGAGGAAAAAAAAAAACAAGGTGGGATGATATGGGTTGGGACTTGGGACCAATGGCACATGGAAAGTTTTGGGCTGGGAAAGGGTCTTCACTGCGTATAGGAGAGGTTGGGTTGCTTTTGGTGTCCCATTTGGAAATGGGTTTTAAATGTAGATGACGATTGTGAAGGGACGTCCAGTTTTCAAGCATTATACACTGTATTAGGATGCTAATATGAGATGGTTAATTACTAATTTACTATACTAACATTCCAAAGGTTCCACGGCTTTTTATTTATTTATTATTTACTTTTTTTTATGACGTTGGTATTACTGAGTCACTTTTTGACCCCAATGAGAATATTCCCTAGGTTTAACTATGTGCGTGTAGTTGCACCCCCAACGAGATTTGAGAAACTTCCTTCAATAAGAACTTCAAATTTTAAGTTTATCATTTCACTTTTTGACTTTTTACCATTGCCCGCATCACCCAAATGACTTTTCCAAGGTGGGTCCCACACAAAAACACACGGGGCAAGCATGGAGCGGCCCATGAAGGTTTCACAGTTAGTTATAAAATTTTGTTTAGAAAAAACACCACCTGTACATGGGAGTAGCAGAGACAGATTAGATGAGATGGGACAGATAATCCAAGGGTTATAAATGACCCAAACCTAGGAGATTTAGCGAATCAATCAGCTTCAATTTTGAGAATGGGTGGTTCCCACCCTTACATGTATGGAGGATGAAGTTGGAGATCAGTGCTAGCCATCTAATCTGTGCCCTATTAGTGGATTATGGAACTTCCGATATACCATTGGTAAGCTTTGGGGGTGTGTGGAACACCAGATTTGGTCCTTGCGTTCAGGTTTTGACCGGTAAGTACAGAATAGAGAGTACAAAGGCATTGGATTTCCTTGATTCACCTGTTGCCTACCATTCCAGGGTCATAAATATCCATGATTTGCCTGTTACTTTGGCAATGAGTCCAACAGTTGGCTATGGTAAGCAAATTATCAACGGGGGCAATTTTGGGCGCCACCGAATTTATGGTCATCTCATTTTAAAAGGAACAGTAGAGATGGATAATTTTCAGGAGCACAGCTGCATTTTGTTCTAATCAAGGGAAAATTTTCACTTGTGGGACGTTCCAATGTGGAGGGGTGTGAAAATTTCAATTCCAGACATCCACTAAAACAGGTCTCTGAATTAAAGGCACAGTAGTCCATAACAAAGGAGATGAGTCATTTCAAATTTGAAGAATTGCTGTGTAGTTATTGAGGATGAGGAAGAAGAAGAAATATGTCTATTTTTGTATTTACAGTTGAGATGGTTATGTTTTTCCAATGATGAGAGTGATGATGTTGGGTTCCATGTACTTGACCTTTTTTTTTTATTCAGGATATCCCTCGCCAGCTCAGTCGGCAAATCTTTAGCTTTTGACCCTAGGGGTTATCCGATTCTGACAAGCAACGACTACTCCCTAGAGTGTACATGCATAGCCGTCAACTTTAAGAAAGAATAATATTCTACCATAGTTCCTTCAATTTGAAATTACTTGCCTAGGCCACTTGACCAACTAGAATTGCCAAAGGGGAACATGAAAGCAGTTAATGTTCCATGAAATGAAATTTTTTCCTAAATTTGATGTGTTTCTTATATGACTTCATAATTTCTTAAATAGATAGGAGCCATCAAAATTCCATTATTGGAGAAAAGACTACGTAGAGTGAAGTGGGAAGATAATTGAAGCAATAGTAGAATGGTCATTTCAAGACTTCTAACGACTTTCATTTAACAATTAAACCATAATTATTCTTATTATTGGGATCACTCACACAAAATGATTAAATAAAAACATCCACACCATAAAATATCTAGATTTGTTAGGTCTCATTTAATGGTTTCACGGTATCATAGCATGTAGATAGAGATAGTAAAAATATGTAAAAAAAGGTACAATTTATTTACAAAATTTGTTCAATATAGATCAAAATGAAGAAATAGAATTCATTTAGCTAATCCCAATCTTGTTGGAATAAATCTTTGATGATGATAGTGATGATGACAATGACGAATGTATCTTAGTTTTCTCAAAGTCAATGTGAACGAAAACAATTCTTCTATTTTTTTTTTAATTTCATAAAGTGTAGCAGTTTATTGATATTTTCCTACAATGAGCGCAATCAGTTGAGTGAAATTTTTGTAATGTATACAGTATAACACATTACATTTACACCGGTTCTCATGCTATAATGAAGAGACTGCATGTAATTGGGCTTGAGCAAAACGCAAGTGGTTTTTTTTCTTATCGGGTGATCATTGAAGAACATTTTCTTAACTTGGTGGGGGACCAAACTCAATGCTGTGATCGGGTTGCACTCGGACCTTAGGGCCTAGGTCCACTGGAGTATAAGTTATCGGCATATAAATTTTGAAATAGCTACTGAATATACACACATGTAGAAATGTGTGCATGAAAGTGTGCACATAAGAACAGCTTGCACGATTCTTGTGTGGTGGACCCCATTCACTAGGCCGCCTGACCCGCCTGTGATCAAGTTACTGTCCCCACCTACACTACATCCCAAATTCCAGGAGCCAAAATTTGCACTCATTCAATTGTTCCTCACTCTTGGATTGAAAATAAAGAAACTCAAAAAAAAAAAAAAAAAATCAAATTCCAAAACCAATTGGAGTGCTACAAATCCAGGGGTACCATTGAAATCTTTCCATCTCCCACCTCCTCATGATTGGCATGGGACCCACATGCAATTTTACACTCAGTAATTAAGTGTTACATGAAATGTGAACAGTTAATACACGTGTGACTTAATAAAGGCCACAACTTTGTGGGGCCGACTTGAGTGATCAAGTAAGGCACTGAAATGGGATGTAAAGGGTTATAAATGGACACAGTGGACAAAAAAGCTACCTTATTGGATTTAGAGTTGGTGTACATATAAAGGTTCTAAGACCAACGGTTGCAAAGGGATAAAAAGTTACAATCCAATGCTCTACTATGCCCAAGAAAAACTAACTGCAGAATCAAAACATCCTCCTATCCTAGTATGCCCAAGAAAAAAATTGAAAAAGCAGCTCAAACCGGAAGTGGCCAAGCACAACTACAACCACAAGAACACACCATCGAAGATAGCCTCGTACCATGGGACTTACTGAGGATACAGATCATCTCACCTGTAGTAGAGTCAGTATCATCGTTTCAATGGATCTCACTTCCTTCGTTTAACATAACAATTTTTCTAGTGATGTTGGTCACCCTTGGAAACTCGCATATACCACATCAAACAGTAATAATACATATGGTAACCAAAATAGTAATAAGTTACTAATATTTTCAGTCATAAATAGCAAGTGCTGCAGACCAATAAGCCCTTGCAACTTCCATCTTTAGAGCCTTGATTTCGTAAGTTGCTGCTTCAGCATAGGCCGAATATACTCTTGGTAACCTTCAGGCACAACCGAGTCATTAAGTGGATCCTTCCAAGCCTCCTCGTAGAGTTTTGGATAAACATTTCCGTCGTAGCAACCAAGAACTGAGCCAAGAAAATGGTCAGTGTAGTTGAATGCATCAACAAGGGCCACTGCATTTGGACGGACCTGCCAAGGAACCACAACCTTGAAATTAGGGTAAATGAACTTATTGTGAACAAAATGAGTGACACATAGGTCGCACCTCCCACCAGGACATAACACCTAGAATTAAGTTCATGATGGCTATATAAAAGGATATAGGACAAGTTCAAAATCAAGCAAGAAGGTGCAGCATAAGTGTTAATTTAGAGAAAAAAAAAAGCCAGAAGGAAGACAAAAAGTGCTAATTTCAAAATCAAGCCAGAAGGAAAGGATAAGCGCCAATTTTAAATTCTAAGTCTGAGATTGCTATGTTATAATAAGAGTCTATATAAGACATTGCTATGTTACTAATAATGTAACAAATAAGGGAATAAGAAAAAATCAAGTTTCTCTTTGGATTTTCCCAAGTTTTTTCCTTGTGGATTCATGATTTTGATCTTAGGTAGAAGTTGATGATCTTCTTCCTTAATCTTTTCCAGCTATCCTAATTTATCAGCTCAGAGTTCATCCCTGGGAGTGCTCCATGCATTACTCACATTTTGCTCGTACACTGCCAAACGATCTTCCATCTTCGTTCTCCATCTGTGCTCCACCCGAGTACACTCCGACCATCCTCTGCTAGTGCGAAGGTGTTGATCCCTGGCATTGTGGGTGAGATGAGATGCCTGTGACCACGTGGGCTATCACCACTCTCAAATGCTTTTGACATCTCTTGGCAAATGAATGCTTATGCTTAAACATAAACTGTAACTACATGAGGTGGGATGTCTTTCTACCTTTTATTTACCCCTATCATTCTTTTCTTAATGTTTTCTAGTGCTGTCATCAATCATTATTAGTGGATCTATCTTATATGGAGAAGCCTAAAAAAAAAAAATCTTGCAACATGATAGTTCTTGACTAGTGCTAGTTCCCCAACTGCTCCATATGCTCAACAAAGGGGCCACCTTGTCTATCACAATACCAAATCAATTGTGATTCCGGGTCACATCAGACATTCCTTGAGATTATGACCATAAGTGACAATTTTAAAGAAAACCATTAGACTGGGAATAGGGATTGGAGCTACAAGGACCTTGGTATACAGATATCTAAGCTGCTCATTTGCAAGTGCAGCTTGCTGGGGGGTAATGCACCCAGTTGAAAGGAATTCACCCAAATGCTTGTGAAGCAAAGAGAGCGCATATATGCTGCAGAGGGCATGTAGCTGCTCTTTTACTCCCATTCCATCAATATCTCCTTGTACCTTATCAATGAACCTGAAAAAAAATTTTCAAATGACAAATTACTTAGTATGGATCAGTGATCAAAATATGAGACAGTGAAAAGCATCCAAGATGTAAATCACTAAACATTAAAATAACAAAGAAAAACACAATTTCTGTGCCTGGGATATCAATAATCAAATATATCTCAAGAGGAAAGAATCAATGAAATTAACAATTAAGGAAAAAAGAAGAAGAAAATGGAAAAAAAGGCTTGTAACCTGCATAACAGGCAAGTATTTTTTTCACAAGAGAATATAAATGTTTGCAACACTAACAATAGTCTGTGAGAAGTGGAGGGTTGTAGAGGGGGGACCATTTGCGTGGTTTGAAAATCAACATATATATATATATAGAGAGAGAGAGAGAGAGAGAGAGAGAGAGAGAGAGAGAGAGAGAGAGAGAATATTAGTATGCATCCATCCATCATATGGGGAGGGACACTTCCATATTTGGATATATTAACGTGCAAAAGACAAAAAGTCATATGAAAAAGAGGAATGCTCAAGTACAAATAAGGAGTGCCATGTAAGCATCCGTTACCCTATGCATACTAACATTCCCTCCCCCCCCCCCTCTCTCTCTCTCTATATATATATATATATCAAAACATTATAAATCATTTAATCATGTAAAGGACCTATTTCAATGTCATTGAATATGAAAATGTGTTTGGCACGGAGGAAATAGAAAGATGGAAGGGAAGAGGAGAGAAGAAAATAAAGAAAAGGAGGGGGAGACAAAGGATAAGAAGAGAATAAAAGTTTCAAAATATGGACGGTCAGTATACAGTTCTGGTTTTCAAATTTCAAAAGTCAAACCATCAGCTTATAAAAAAAGATAAGTTGAAAATGGCTTGAATGTGCTTCAAGAATGAAAATTCCATCAATTTTTATTTAAAATCAGTTTCAAAATTTATTGTCCAAACATGTTGCAGCCCTATAAAATTACATTCCAAGGAGTATTTTATGTGAAAAAAAAAAATTTGCCTTCTAAGGGTGACAATGATTTGAGCTTGTTGGTCAGATCTTTGGATGTCTCATGGGTTAGACGCAGGCTGACTCCTAGCCTGTCATTTGGACAATAAACACTTTAAATCATCACCTTAACCATGTCTGACACTTCATTTTCAAGTACAAAAGCCATTCACGACATGTTTGACACTTCAATTCTACTTTAAATTTGGTTGCCTTGATAACACAAGAAATGGCCTTGAAAAAGAGTTGGAGGAATGAGATTTGATAGAAAAGGATACTCCTCTTGATCAAGAGCAAACTAAGGCAAAGAGAGAAGTCAAGTGGAAGTTACAGAAGTTGAATCGGATGGAGGAAATATCTTGGAGGCAAAAGTCTAGAACTTTGTGGTTAAAGGACGGAGACAAAAATGCCAAAATTTTCCATCGGATGGCAAATGTGAGAACGAAGATTAATTACATTGGAAAGATTAGAAGAGATGACACTATGCTTCATAAACCAGCAGAGATCAAGGAGGAGATAGCCACCTTCTTTGAAAGGTTATTTATGAAGGATGATGTTGCTAGACCGAAGTTGGATGGTACTGAGTTTCCAAAGATTCAGGAAGACTGGAAGGTCTGGCTGGAGAGGGAGTTTGAAGAAAAAGAAGTTAGTGAAGCCTTATCTAGCTGCACAGGTGATAAAGCTTTTGGTTTTAACTTTACATTTGTTAAAGCAGCTTGGGATGTCCTTAAAGAGGATTTTTGCCACATGCTGTCGGAATTTCACTCTAGGGGCAAACTAAACAAGGAGATCAATGCTAAGTCTCATCCTAAAAGTCCCAAATACGGTGACTTTGCAGGACTTTAAACCAATTAGCTTGGTGGGGTATATTTATAAGTTGTTGTTGTCAAAGATTTTTGCTAGCAGATTGAAAAGGGTTCTTCCTTACATCATTAGTCCATACCAAGGGGCTTTTGTTCATAAAAGACAAATTTTGGATGATATACTTATTGCCAGTGAACTCATACATTCAAGGAAGAGGGACAATAAGGAAGGAGTAATTCTCAAGATTGATTTGGAAAAAGCCTATGATCATGTTGATTGGGACTTTCTAGATTATGTGTTGGCAGATTTGGCTTTGGTGCTATTTGGAGAGGATGGGTGAGAGAGTGCCTCTCTTCCACTTCATTCTCTGTCTTGGTGAATGGCTCACCTTGTCTTCTTTTTCAGGCTTTAAGAGGTTTAAGATAGGGGGATCCATTATCTCTTTTTTAATTTACCATAGTGGTAGAAGCTTTGGGAGGTCTACTATCGAAGGCAAAGGGTTTGGAATTGATTGGTGGTTTTGAAGCTACTGGGGGGGGGGGGGGGGGGGGGGGTGTTGGTTTGTCGCACACCTCTAGTTTGTTGATGATACAATTTTGTTTTCTTCTTCAAGATGGGATGAAATGGTGACATTAAAATGAATACTAAGGTGTTTTCAAATTGCTTTGGGATTAAAGGTCAATCTATCAAAGAGTGTTTTAGTAGGGGTTGGTTGCTCAAAGGAGAATATTCAGCTCTTGGTAGATAGATTGCACTATAAAAAGGGTAGTTTTCCTTTGCAGTATCTTGGATTACCGATTGGTACGAATCCTCCGTCGACTGCTCTTGGGGATCCAATGGTGAAAAAGTTTGAGAAGAAGCTATCCTCTTGAAAAAAACAATATCTGTCATTGGGAGGAAGAATTACTCTTACTAAATCTTCCCTATCCAACTTACCTGTCTATTACATGTCACTCTATAGGGTGCTGATGGCAGTGATTAAGAAAATGAATTGAATATGAAGGGATTTTTTATGGAATGGAACGTTTGAGAGAAAGGAGATGCACTTGCTGAAGTGTAGTGAGGTGATTAAGTCCATAGCAGTTGCGCACACGCGCGCAGGGGGGGTGCGCTTGGGAAATCTATCTAAAAAACATTGTTCTCTTTTAGCGAATTGGTGATGGAGATTTGGAGAAGAAAAGGGGGCACTGTGGAGGAGGGTAATAGTGTCAAAATATGGAGTGGATGTTTGGGGGTGGGTTCCAAAAAGAGTCCATTTGTATAGATTGTCTGTTTTTTGGGCTGTCTTATCTAGCTTTGGGGATGGATCTAGTGTCAAGGGTAAGGTCTTTGAAAAGGGTTTGGGTTTCTGTTTGGGGAACGGGGATTCCGTTCGTTTTTGGTATGATGATTGGCCGTGTTGGTCCTTTAATCTTCTATTCCCTAGATTGTTTAGGGTTGTGTCCAACAAAGGCGCTTCAATGAAAGATTGTATTGTCTAGAATGGTAATGTAGTGTCTTGGAATATTAGTGTTAGGAGGGCCCTTCGTCAGTCAGAGTTGGGTGTTCATCAGTCCCAGTTGAGTCTTCTTTCTAATATTTTTTTATACAAGGATGCAGGTGATTTTCGTATTTGGAAGCCTCATTCTTTAGGCTTGTTTTCCTCAAGCTCTTTTTACAAGGAGATAGACCCTTTTTCTGCAACGAGATCTCCTTGCACAGTAGTGTGGATGGGGCTTGTTCCTCCTAGAGTAGAGGCCTTTTGTTGGTTGGCAATGGTGGGGAAGATCTCGATAGTAGACGTTTTAAGAAGAAGGGGTTTGGCGTTGGATACAATTTCAGATACTTGTTGTCTATGTGGGAGAGAGTTGGAATCAATTGATCATTTGTTTATCCATTGCGGTGTAGCTTCTTCTATTTGGAGACACTTTCTTAATGAATTTAGAGTGAGTTGGTGTTTTCCTCGTTTTTTACCAGTGTTGTTTGAAGCATGGAGGGGAACTCCAATGTTTGGTAATGGGATGATTTTATGGAGAATTATTCCCTATTCCATTCTTTGGTCAATTTAGAAAGAAAGGTATGATAGAATATTCAACAGAAAAGAATCTACATGGGAGGATATTCTTTCAACAGTTTTTCGGAGGATTGCTAAATGGGCATGTGCTAGAAAGGAACTTTCAGATCTCAACATAGATAACACTGTGCAAAGTTGGGAGCCTGTTTGAAGACGGGTGTTTCAAAGAAGCAACAATTAGTTCATTGGAGATCGCCACCATGTGTTGTTTTAAAGTTCAATGTGGATGGAGTTGCAAAAGGCAAACCGGGGTTGGCAGGAATTGAAGGCATCTTAAGAAATCACAAGGGGGAAGTTATTTATGTGTTTTCCAAGCATTTTAAGGATTCTAATGAAGCAGAAGTTTTGGTAATTTTGGAAGCTCTTCGTATTTATTTTAACTTCTTCCATCATTATCTTATTGTAGAGAGTGATTCAACTAATGCTATATCTTGGGTGAAGTCTTGACGGGACCATGGAAAATGCAATTCATTTTCAACAAAATCAAAAATCTAATTTCAGATATGCAGGTTAGCTCTCAGCACATCAGTAGATTTGCAAATGGGGTAGCAGATTGTTTAGCCCAGCAAGAGGTAATTAGATCTTGTAATTTCAGTGCTTCAGTCCTGTAGTCCTGTTGATGGTAGCTAGTACACTTCTCCTATACCGCTATATTTTGGAGGGCAGTTTTGTATGTTTGAATCTTTTTGTATTTGCTCTTTCTTCTATAAAATTTTACCGTTACTGATAATATATATATATATATATGTATATGTTGCAATACTATATCCAGGTTCAACCATTTAGCAAAATAGATTAGTCTCCTGTCAACGTTATGCTAATTCATCTGATTAGTAGACCAAACTTGATAACACATGTCAAGAAAACACATTTATTACATCTTAAGTTCCATGAGTGGGCACATGTCAGAATAAAATAGTAGTAGGAAGCATCCAGTTTGGCAAAACCTCAAAATGAAGGATTCATAGACTTAACAAAATATTCAAATGAATGTTTGCTTCTAAAGAAAAATTATATTGAAAAATAGCTCCAACATAAGATAGTGTACAATTCTTACTCTAAATAAACAAGTAATAAATAACTTTCAATATTTTCGTTGGGTTCCAAAAGAATAAAAAGTGTAGTAATAATTAATGAACTGCAGAACAATGAATCATCATTCATCACCCATTGAAACCATATCCCATCTACCTGGGGGTCTATGATGCCTGGATACAGATATGGATACAAACATAGCTATGAGGATCAAGGATACTACTCTGGGATACGGATACAGGAATGGCTGTCATAATCTTTAGAACATCTCTGAAATAATGAAACTACCAATGTTTACATTCTTTTGTAACATTTTCTATGTTGAAAAATAAGAAAACTAAAAGAACTATATGAAATAGCAGACACAGTACGAGTGTTGAATCAGTCTGACATGGATACTCTGGGCATGTGTACAAATATCTGGGTATCATAGCCTGGGGCTACTGCCATACAATGCTTAAACTAATGATTAAGGAATCAATGAAGAATTTAACACGGTTTAGAGTGACGTGTTTCCAACATTATTGCATTGATTATTTTAAAGAATCCCTAAAACATACATTGTATCTACTTAAAATGCAGATAGGCCAGCCACAGGTATCACACTCCTCAACTGCTCATGCCACTATTGTTTCAGCTACAAAATAACAACCAGATGGAGGATAGACATAAAACAATTAAAATTTTACAAGAGACTATCAAGATAACAGGAACTTACTTTGAAACAACAATTAACTGGCAATGAGCAATTGCCGCCTCTGTTAATTCAGCAGAGAGTTCTAAAAAACCTGAATACAAGAGTATAATCAATATAAAATTGCATCAGTAGCAGCAGCAGTAGTAACAATAGTAGCAGCAGCAGCAGCAATAGAAATAACAATAGCATCAACACTTCAGTGTGACAGCTATATTCTCTTTGCATTCAAATCTATGTTTTTTCTTTGATCCAGTAACGATAAATTATATTATAAGAAGAAAGCCATATATAAGAAGCCCAACAAAAAACCAAAAAGGGCTTGATGGTATACAAGAATTATACCCCCAAAAGGGAACATCACACAGTGAAAGCTACCAAGTTAGAAGTTCTATTCAACCCTAGCTTAGCTAATGAATCTGTAAAACCATCAGCCGACCTCCCAACATGTTGAAATTTCACTTGAATAATTTCGTTAAAGTAAAATTGAAATCTCCGAGGAATGAATAGCCGAAGAAGGCACCTACAAGATATCAAAAGTAAAGGAAAAAATCTACGTGAAAAGGGAAAAATAAAAATGCCATAAGAAAAGCAATTTAGTCATATCTGTTCATTGGAAATTGAGGAGTTTAAGATGGTCCTTGGAATCATATAGCTCTAGAAAAGTGAACACAATGATCACATTTCTCATGCAGTTGACCTCTAGTTTGTTGAATTTCCTCTTCAAAAGCATTAATTAATGGAAAGGTAGTTATCAATTTCCAAGACACTTAAAACAACAAATGGTTTTTGGAGCTTACTTAACATGGTGGGGGGCTAAGAAGCACAGATACGGACACAAGACACTAATACAACACGACACGGACACACCAACACAGCATTTCTAAAAAAAGTAGGACACGGACACGTTAGGGGACACGTTAATAATATATATTAATTTATATATAATCATCTACTAAAAAAATAATATCATTTTAACTTTTTCAAGCAATTTAGCAATCAAAAAATAAAAATTCAAGTACTAACTAACAAACATATCAAATTATCAAATATCAGTACAACACTAAAACATAATTCATAATCATTAAACATGAAATATCCATAGTTCCATAAAATCCATATAAAGAAAAGGATGGATCATCTCTTTCCCTTCCCTAAAAAAAAAAAAAAGAAAGCAAAAAGGAAGCCAATCTTAAGGCCTATTCTTTAGTGAAATATTTATTTGTCTTCTGCTTGTGATATAATTAATATTTATAATCATATATTTTTCCACGGTACAAAATTGTCATATATCAAGTTTACAAGTTTTAATAACCACATGTTAAAAATGTGTCTAAGAGATATCAGCCATATGTTTATTTTTTAGTCATAAACATGAGCTAGGAATTGTGGGACATGTTGCAAAAAAAGTGTCAAACAAGTGTCTGAAATTAAGATTTTTAGTTTTTAATTATGGACACGGCTAAATAGTATCGGATACGTGTCCGAGAGTGTCCGAGGAGTGTCGGTGTCCGACACGTGTCCTTCACGGATATGTCACTTTCTTAGAAGTGTTCGTGCTTCTTTAGGGGGGGGGGGGGAATTGGAAATAAACCACAATATATATAGGAGGTAACATGAAGATATCATGTGTACATCAATTTTAAGAAAGAAATCAACAGAAAACAAAGTACCTTCTTCTAGATTTGGCGCCTTGCCTAGATTTTGAGCACAAGAAACAACTAGCCTAAAAGCCCTTGCTTCAAATGCCTCTAATATGACAGAAGGTTTTAACCAATCCTGAGCTGCACAACAAAAACCCAAGGTCAGGAAGAAAAGTACTAGCATAAAAATTATTCAAGTTGGGTGATACGTGAATTATAATATGGTGTGAGTCCTAACACCAACAAAGGTTTCAAAGTTTCAATCATCATCATTATCAACATCATCATAAAAGCCTTGATAAAACTATGTCAGGGTTAGTTACATGAATTTTATTTCTTTTTCCATTATTCATGTTGGAGTTGTGTCAAAAGTTTTACATAAGCTGTCAACCTGCTTGATGAAACACTACTCCTTTACCTAGGCTTTTGATTTCAAAGTTTCATCTAGAAAACAATTCCCCATTCTATTCAGCAAAAAAGAATTTTGGGATGAAACAGGCTTAGTGTGATTACTTGCTTAATTATGTTAAGTTTTGGACAAAAGGAATATGTATGAATTTATGAGATATAAGGTATGAAACACAAAATGTTCTTCCATACAATATATCTTGGGTTTTGACTTTTGAACCAAAAAATATAGATATATGAATAACGAGATATACCACTACAAACATCAGAAGTACATTGCATTAAGTGTTCTGCTTTTTGCATATATGTTGTTGTCCCAACAGGCACTTTTCCAGATCCCAGCTGAGAAATGGTCTTCAAGAGAATCCTCGCAACCTATAAATGACAGTTTTTAATATGAAAAGACATAACACACAAACACACACATGATAGTTTTTAGTAAGAAAAGCCAGAATACACACACACACACACACACACACACACACACACACACACACACGCACCCACGCACGTACTTGCCGATAACCTCCCCAGTGAAATATGACAGAATCTAAGAAGGTCAGTGTTTTTAAGCAATTTCTATTTACATTTATCAAGGTGAAGTAAATTTTTAGGTGACCCTACTTAAGATTTTTTCCTATAGGTAGCATGACTGATGCAGGCCAGATTCATGATTGGCCAGCTATTGGACCTATGACCAATAAAGCATAGTAGAATTAGAATAGACTATATTAATAGTAGTTGCTTTAGTTGTTTTATTAATATTTGACAAGTCTAGTCATGTTTGATTTAGGACTTCTTATTTGTTTAGAATTAGTTATTTCCTTTCTTAGATAATGTTTTAGTTATAAATAAGGATGTAATCTCTTCAAGAGAGATAGACTTTCATATTGAATAAAGCTTTGGAATTGGTTCTCAGTTGAGAGAGTTTATTTGTCTTTGGTGAGGCACCTAGACAACTTATCCCAAAGCCTTTTGGCTTGGAGATTAGCCCGTTGGCTAATCTTCTTCCCCTGTGCTGCTTCAATTGGTATCAGAGCTTATTTCCTTTCGATTGGTATCAGAGCTTAAGTCAAGACGGTCATCCAGTTGCTTATTTCAATGAGAAATTAAATGACTCCCGTAAGAAGTACACTGTTTATGATCTAAAATATTATGCAGTAGTTTAAGCTCTTCGTTATTGGCGTCATTATCTCATTGGAAAAGAATTTGTCTTATACTCTGACCATGAAGCCTTGCAACACCTGAATTCTCAAAAGAAAATGAGCGCCAATCATGTTAAATGGAGTGCATACCTACAGGAGTTTTCTTTTGTTTTGCGTCATAAATCTGGCACGGAAAATAAAGTCGCAGATGCATTAAGTCGTCGAACTCACATTCTTACGACAATTTCCGTCAATATTCCTGGCTTTGAAGAAATACGCAGAGAATATGCAGCTGATAATGACTTTGGTCACATTTATACAGCCCTTCTAAATGGTGAAGGTTCAGAACATCCAAAGTTTTCTCTTCATGATGGATATCTCTTTCGTGGAAATCAATAATGTCTGCCTGCTACATTTATCCTTGAATTTATGATACGTGAGTTGCATAGTGGCGGATGTAGTGGACATTTTGGGCGTGATAAAACATTGGCCCTTGTGGAAGATCGTTTCTTTTGGCCACGCTTAAAAACAGATGTTGCCCGAATTTGTGAATTATGCAGAGTATGCCAACTTGCAAAAGGTCAAAAGAAGAATACAGGTTTGTATCAGCCCCTTCCTATTCCATATGCACCTTGGCAAGATTTGAATATGGAATTTGTTTTGGGCTTACCCAAAACAGTGCGAAAAGTAGATTTTGTCTTTGTTGTTGTTGATCGTTTCTCCAAAATGGCACATTTTATTCCTTGTTCTCACACAACGGATGCCAAGAAGATTGCCATTCTTTTCTTTAAAGAAGTTGTTCGTCTGCATGGCCTTCCCAAGACAATAATATCTGACAGAGATACAAAGTTCATGAGTTTCTTCTGGAAGACTTTATGGCACATGATGCGCACTAAGCTCCAATACTCAAGTGCCTATCATCCACAAACTGATGGCCAAACAGAAGTTATCAATCGGAGTTTAGGAAATCTTCTTCGATGCCTTATTGGAGAACATGTTGCTTCATGGGATCTTATTTTACCTATGGCAGAGTTTGCCTATAATAATTCTATCAACAGAACAACAGGGAGATCACCATTTGAAGTTGTCACTGGTGTTACGCCACGTCTTCCTATTGATTTAAGTCCTTTACCAGTTAACTCTAGATCTAGTCCGGATGCTGAACAGTTTGCCCAACATATGAAAGATGTTCATGATGAAGTTCGCGGGCAAATCGCTACAAATAATAAAGCATATAAAAGGCACGCGGATTCTCACAAACGCCATGTTGAGTTTACCGAAGGTGATCTGGTAATGGTTCGTTTGAAGCCCGAATGATTTCCTGCAGGTAAATACAAGAAGCTACATCTACGAAGTGCAGGTCCTTTCAAGATTCTAAAGAAAATCAGTTCCAATGCATATGTTCTCGACCTTCCTGCAGACATGAATATCAGCTCCACGTTTAATGTCGAAGATTTGACATTATATCATGGGCACCACAATGATGAATCCTTTGAAGAACAAGCTCTTCGCATTCCTCTTCATCAATTCCCTCCAGACGAAATTGAAGATGTTTTTGATGATCAGATCATTTCAACCAAGACTGGAGGATTTTACAAGTTTCTTGTTAAGTGGAAAGGCAAACCATTTTCTAAAGCTACCTGGATTACGGAACAGATTTTCAAAAGATCAATCCAGATTTATATGAGCAGTACCAAGCTAGCAACTCGCCAGAGTCGAGTTTTTCCAAGCTGGGGAGAGCTGATGTAGGCCATAATAATGGGCCCCGTTTGAAAGTCTACACCCGCAGGCCCAAAGCACAGTAGACTTGTAGTAGACTATATTAATAGTAGTTGCTTTAGTTGTTTTATTGATATTTGGCAAGTCCAGTTGTATTTGATTTAGGACTTCTTATTTGTTTAGAATTAGTTGTTTCCTTTCTTAGATAATGTTTTAGTTATAAATAAGGATGTAATCTCTTCAAGAGAGATAGACTTTCATGTTGAATAAAGCTTTGGAATTGGTTCTCAGTTGAGAGAGTTTATTTGTCTTTAGTGAGGCACCTAGACAACTTATCCCTAAGCCTTTTGGCTTGGAGATTAGCTCGTTGGCTAATCTTCTTCCCCTGCGCTGCTTCAATTGGTATCAGAGACGAAGATCCAATCTCGGACCGCCGTCTGATCGCCGATTCGAGGTAACCGTTCGTTTGGTTTAGTCTTCGTTCATCTTCCTCTATCGTCAGTACCTATCCCACCATCTCCCCTCACCTTCCCACAATCCAACCCCACCGCACACCGAAAACCCAAATTCTCCAACCCTAACGATACCCCCCCTTCCACTGACACCCATCTCCATCCTCCACAGAACCCATTACAGACCCTTGCACCACTGCCACTCCAGTCCTACCTTTTCCCGGGCTACCACCCCACCACCGATCTCACCCCCGCAACCCCACACCCCACCGTCACCTCTCTGGAACCCTCGCCGACAACCAATCCAAACTCCATCCCCTTCCCGGCGCCCTCCCGATCCATCCCCGACCCGATCCAACCCTGCAGCCCATCGAAAAACCTCTCCACCGCCCAGCCGAACCCACCTCTTCGATCACGGTCATCCATCCCCACTCCCAGATCCCCAATTTCAAGCCAAATCCCTAAACCAGTCACCCAGCTCCCATAATCCCCAAATCCCCAACTCTTTCAGCATTACTGAAAACCCTAGCCCTCTCCTCCATCTCCACCGCACACCATCACCGTCCATCGACCCTTTTCCACAACCCACTTCCAAACCGTCCACCAACCCATCTCTTTACCGCAACCCCAAATCCGTCCTAACCCCTTGGCTGCTATCAACCATTCCCAAACCCAGAGAAAAAAAAAACAGAGATGAGAAAGACAGAGAAGGAGAGACGTAACAGAAGAGAGAGAAAGAAAGAGAGATTAACGTACCTGTCACCGGAGACGAAGGCAACCGCCGGCACAGCAGCATCGCAGACGACAGCAGCCACCAGCGCAGCAGCGTCGCAACACCACGGCACCACCTCCGGTTGTCGCTGCGGCCACCGCCTACACCACCCAGAAGCGTTGTCTTCCCTGCAGCGTTGCCGTCGAAGGAAGCCCTTGCAGATAAGCTCATCCATCCCTCCCTCTCTTTCCTTTCGTTTCTGAATCAGGGAGAAGAAGTTTCTTTTAATCTGTCTTCTCATTACTGTAGCAAGAGGAAAGACTTTTCAGCAGTTGGGCCGCAACAGTTTGGGCCAAAACTGTTGACCCGAATCTCACCCCAGTCCAAAACACTTTTGGTTCAGTCCAGGTCTAACCTGACCCAAATTCAGATCCACAACAGTACAAAAAAAAAATTATATATATGTGGGCCCAGCAAAAACAAATAATCTAGTCTTTTTGGATTGATTGATCTTAGCCATTGCTTCTCAAAAGATAATATTTTGGTCTGATCCACGCTTTATCTTCACTTGCGTCTTTTGTCAACAAGACCAAGCCATCAGGTTAGTTAATTTTGAGCATTCAGAAGATTTTGAATTTTTTACAGTAAAGTCAATATGCAAATCTTTGGACCATCTGATGAAGTTCAAAGCATGTTATATGAGTATAAATATGGAGATTGGTATTTTGCAAATAAAGTCTACTTTGAGCAGTTCCTCAATCTCAGACAGGCAAATTCGACAGTTTATGAATATTTAAATCAATTTTCGAGACTGCACCAAGTTTGTGGCTTGGAACAGAATGAGCTGCATGATATAACTCGCTTTATCAGAGGTTTGAAGCTAGACATTCTTGAGAAGATGAAACCATGTCACAGTGTTCATGAAGCATACAAAGAAGCAATTCATATTGAGCACATGCTTCAATGGTCCCACCTGCACCAAGTCAAGCCTAAGCAAGAACATTCTCCACAACGAACGAAAGATCATCTGATGGGAACAAAATTTGAAGGTAAAGATACTCACACCCTTGTCATTCGCAGACTTCTCACCACCAATGAAAAGGAAGACAAAGAGTGGAAACAGACTATAGTATTCCGAACGCGAGTAAGGTGTGAAGATCGATTAACTAATCTAGTTATTGATCATGATAGTACTATCAATTTTGTGGCACAATATGTTATTGATAAACTCAATTGGCCTACGGAGACTCTTCCAATGCCTTACGAAGTTACATGGTCTAATGCTTCTATCATTACTGTAACTCACAGATGTTTAGTATCTTTCAAGATTGGTGTATATGAAGATAAAATTTGGTGTGATGTAATTCCCATGAATATCACTCATATTCTTTTGGGACAACCATGGCTTCTTAATCGGAAAGTGCAATATGACAAAGAGAAGAATATCTATTCTTTCGATTGGAAAGGACAATATGTTGATCTTGTTCCATTACAACCAGCAACATCTTCGTCTACCTCATCACTATCAATTGAAGAGTCACAAGATGAACACAGGGAAGAAACAAATTCCAACGAGGATGTTGAAAAGCCCATTCATGGAAAGGAAGATCTTATTGCAACTTCAAGTGCGAAGCAAAAGGTACATCAAGCTGACATTGAACATCTAAGAGAATTGATTGTTCTGCCTTTTCCAAAAAATCCAATTAGGACACCAACAGTGAAATTCCTTGTTCCAGTTATCTCACAAGTAGTTCAAGTTATAAAAGTTCCCCACATTGACTTCATCTTCAGAGATCACATATGGATATCTGACTGTCAACACTTGCAACATCTACTGGTTTGTTCACACATCTAAGCTCCATGCAAAGACCCACAGTCGAAAACATTCCGATCTACTATTACATGGAGGAAAAGACTGCAATAAGCTTTCAAGCCATGTCATGAAAATATGGATTTGAAGATAAAACAAAAGTTTGTTGGAATGACTTTCAACCCCGGTGGATATTTATAGAACTCGAGGACGAGTTCTCCTCCAAGCAGGGAAGAACTGATGCAGGCCAAATTCATGATTGGCCAGCTATTGGACCTATGACCAATAAAGCATAGTAGAATTAGAATTGTAAAAAGACTGGGTCAACTGAATGACCCATTGGGCTGGCCCGTTGGGTCGGTCCAATGGGCCGGCCCGTTTGGTATGATAATTACAGATTAGGAAATCTGTAATTATGATCTGTAGACTGCTGTACATTATCATGTATAGGGAGATTCTGATTGATATAGATTGCTGTAGTTTCCTTTTATTTTTTCAGCACAGTTGTAAATTAGCTCTTTTATAAGAATCCTTGTATATTTAAAGGCTTGCAAGGGGATCATCAAAGCAAGCAATTCATTGTTAAGATCTCTGCAATTCTTCTTGTTTTTCATTGTTTATCATGGTATCAGAGCCACTGTTGTGAGAAAGAAGGGAGATCGGACGTTGGTCACGCCTCCAGACATTGGCTGGGTTACAGAGGTGGGGTCCACACTTGATCAGAGAGGGGGCGCACCAGCTCAAGATGGTCGACCACTTATTGGAGATATTCTGTGATTTTGTTTTCAGATTTTTTGGGCTGCATTAAGGTACTGTTTTGTGGCCATCTCTGTTCAGCATTTTATGCCGGACTGTTTTCATCAAGACCGTCCAGTTTTGTAATCCGCCGTTGGATCAGACTTGACCAAGGCTTGTTGGGTGCGAAAATTGGTTAGTCTTTGCTTTCTGTAAGCTGATTTGTGACCTAATTGGGTTTTGGTAGTCCAATAGCCATTCTACACCCTGTCAACAGGGACGCCCAGAGCTTCTTTATTGTTTTTTCTTGCATCTACATCTTCTGCTGTCATCTGTAATGGCTGAGAAGGTGACTGGTATTAGTGTTATTCTTGATGGGACCAATTATGCTTACTGGTCCCATCTCATGATGAATTTTTTGAAGGGGCAGAAACTTTGGAAATTTGTGATAGAAAAGAAGCCAGGACCTGACACCAAGGATCCTGCTTATGAGGATTGGGAAGCATCTGTGGGTAAAATTAATTCTTGGATTGCAAATTCAGTCACTCCCTCCATTGGACATCAATTGTCTAAATTTTCTCATCCGAAGGATACCTGGGATTATTTGGCTCGGTTATATGTTCAATCCAATTCCGCCCGCCGTTATCAACTTGAATGGGAAATTAAAACTGCCGAACAAGGCTCTCAGTCCATTCATGAATTCTATGTCAAAATGACTGCATTATAGGATCAATTAGCTCTAATGGAACCCCAGTTTACCTGCTCTGCCGACTCAACTACTTTTGAAAAATATCGGTAGGAAACTCGACTAGTTCAGTTTCTTATGGCTCTTCGCCCTGAGTATGAACACATTAGGGGTCTACTATTACATCGATCTCCATTGCCATATGTGGATGTGGCTTTATCTGAACTTCTAGCAGAGGAACAAACTCAACAGATCTTATCAAAGCGCAAAGCCGTTGAGTCCGATCACGTCCTCGTTGCTGCTAAGTCATCCTCTTTGGGTAAACCTGTGTCAAGCAAACCCAAGTCCATTAGGCTCATTTAATGTCAAGCAAGCCCAAGTCAGGTTTTTACTTAATTTGTGGCTTTAGTTTAGGATCTAAGATTTGTAATTGATTATAATTAGGGACTTAATTTATGGCTTTAGTTTAGGATCTAAGATTTGTAATTGATTGTAATTAGGGAATTAAACCCTTATATAAGAACAGTCGATCCTCAAAGGAGGGACGACATTCATCTCTCTTATGTTCTGTATTTCATCTCTCTCTAAATATCATGGTATCAGAGCCTAGGGTTTTAGTTTCTTCCACATCCAATGATCTGTAAGATCATCCTTGACATCTTCAAAAAAATCATCCCAGAAACTCCCTGATCAGATCTGATCATCTTAGATCAGACGTGGCCCACTTCAGATCATCATCCACTCATCTGCAGAAGCAGCCCAGTGTGATCGCAGGTTTATTTCAGGAATTCTGGTGATTTTTCTTGCCTTTTTTTTATCATCAGAGGTTGGTCGTCTGTCAACTTTTGTGGATTTTTGGACTTCTTCACATGTTTTCATCACAGCTGCACCAAATCTTTGATCTGACCTGTTTTTTGATGAGACCACTTCCAAAAGTTGCATAGGAGATCTGTGCATCCATCTCGAACTTCAGATTTGTCGTCCGATCAACTGGTGGGGCCCACGTGCCTCTCAGCACCTTGACGACAGGCTCGTCAGTGCAGTCTTTGGTTTCTGGTACTGTTTCGGCTGATATTTCTTCCATTCCAACTGTGGATTATCTCCTACGTCATCTTCCAAGCATTGGAAGCCCATCTGAGATCATCTTCGTCAGCCAGCTCATCTCTGATCATCACAGCTCCTCAGCGGAATCTTCCCCTCTTGGTCGACTGGATATTCCTGGGTTTATGATGATTTTTTTCTGGAATTATTAATCATCTGAGATCACCACGTGGGACCTCGTATGGTTTTACACACTGCCGACAGGGACGTTTTTCTCCCTTGTTACTGCTGCTGTTGTCTTCATTTTCTCTGTTGCTGCTTGATTTTTGCTGCTGTTGTCTTCCTTATCTGGCTTACTATTACTGCTGCTGTTGCTCCTTTTTTTGGTTTGTTGGATGGTTATTTTGGCCCTGTTTTCATTTGAGACTACTACTGCTCCTGGCTGTTAATTTCTTTATCATTGGTATTTCTTCTTTCTGCTGTTGTTGCATCTCATCTGAACATCTTTATCAGTCCGTTGCTTCGCAAGCCTGCTTTGTGTGTGCTTCTCTTGCTAGTCTTTAGTAATGGATAAACATGAGATACCTATGATTCGATTTGATGGAACAAATTATACCTCATGGGCCTTCCAATTTCAAATTTACTTGGAAGGAAAAGAACTCTGGGCACACATTGATGGATCTGAACCTCAACCTGCAGAAGATGATAAGAAAATTTTAGCTTGGAAAACAAAGGATGCTAAAAGCAAGACCTGGTTGCTGGGCTCTGTTGAGTCACATTTTATTCTCAACCTCAAACCCTGCCACACTGCCCGTGCAATGTGGGAGTATCTTCAGAAAATTTACCAACAGGGCAATGCTACTCGCCAGTTTCAATTAGAACTTGAAATCTCGCAATTCACTCAAGGCACCCAGTCTATTCAGGAGTATTATAATGGCTTCCGCAGACTGTGGTCCGAATATGATGCGATTAAGTTTGCTTCGGTATCTGCAGCTCTTCTCCAGGAATTACTTCCATTACAGCAAAGTAGTCATCGGGATCAGTTTCTTATGAAACTTCGTCTCGAGTTTGAGACAGTTCGATCTAACTTAATGAGCAGGGCTTCTCTTCCTAGCTTGGATGATTGTCTTCAGGAACTTCTACGGGAAGAACAACGTCGGGTCACTCAAACTACACTGGAACAACAGAGATCTGTTGAGACTCCCCTTGCCTATGTTGCTACAACTAGACCACCTTCTAGGGACATCAGTAAAGTTCAGTGCCATACCTGCAAGAAATATGGTCACTATGCAAATCAATGTAAGGCAAAAATCTGCCGATATTGTAAGGCCACTGGTCATGTTCTTGAAGAGTGCCGGAAGAAGAATCGCACTTCTCTTTCCCGCAACTATGTGCAGCCAGCTCCTGGTACTTACAGCGTGCAGTCAGCTCCTAGTGCTTACACTGTGACTACTCCACCATATGCTTCACCTGACTTCAGTGGTTCTCTGCAGTCTGATTCTTCATCCCAACCTGGTTCCTCCCAATCTACGTCACCAACTCCTCTCACCCCTGAGATGGTAAACCAAATGATCATCAATGCCTTAGCTTCCATGCACATCGCAGGTACTGCTTCCTCTCTTTCCAATACCTGGTACTTAGATTCTGGTGCAAGTAACCATATGACCACTTCAGCCCTAAAATTACACAATGTTGTTCCTTACACTGGTCATCTTACTGTCCAAGCTGCCAATGGAGATCATCTTCCTATCACCTCTGTTGGTGATATCCCTAGCCCCTTACCATTAACCAATGTTTTAGTTTCTCCTCATCTTGCTACCAATTTGGTTTCTGTGGGTCAACTTGTTGAAAGTAACTGCAATGTTTTGTTTTCTCCTTCTGGTTGTGTTGTGCAGGACCGGGAGTCGGGGGAAGTGATCGCGAGGGGGCCTAAGCGTGGAAGACTTTTTTCCTTACCAGTGTCTTCATTTATTCATGATAAAACTTTACATCAGTTATTTTGTTTTTTCATTAAGAATAATTCTCGGTTGTGGCATAATAGACTAGGTCATCCGACTGCTTCTACAATGTCTACTTTATTTCAATCTGGATTAATAAATAAACCTGTTGATTCTGCTTCTTTTGACTGTGATGCTTGTAAATTAGGGAAAAGTCAAACTTTACCCTTTCCAACTTCTAACACACGGAGCACTACATGTTTTGACTTAATTCACAGTGATGTTTGGGGCATTGCTCCGACCATTTCACATAGTCATTTCAAGTACTTTGTAACATTCATTGATGACTACAGCAGATTTACTTGGATTTATTTATTACATTCAAAGTCTGATGTTCTTAATGCATTTAAATTTTTTGTTCAATATGTTAAAAACCAATTCTCTAAATGCATTAAAACTTTGCGCTCAGACTCAGGAGGGGAGTATGTTTCCAAGGATTTTCAATCATTTTTAAACAATAATGGAATCATTTCCCAACATACCTGTCCATATACTCCACAACAAAATGGAGTCGCGGAACGGAAAAACAGACATCTTCTTGCTGTCACTAGAACTCTTCTGATTGAAGCATCCGTTCCCCCTCGTTTTTGGACTGAAGCTCTCACCACAGCTGTCTATCTCATAAACCGCCTTCCATCACATACCATTGCTCATTTAACGCCTCATTTTAAATTGTTTGGTCATCATCCTGTGTTTGATCACTTACATACCTTTGGCTGTGTTTGCTTTGTTCATTTACCTCCCACAGAAAGAACGAAACTAACAGCACAATCTCGCAGGTGTGCTTTTTTGGGTTATGCCACTAATCAAAAAGGTTTTGTTTGTTATGATCCCATTAGTCGTCGTATCAGGGTTTCTCGGAATGTTATTTTCTTTGAAAATCAATATTTCTTCCCCACTCACATGGACAGTCCTCATCCCTCTTCCCCAGCTCTCTTACCAGGTTTTTCGGATCAAACCTCTGTTACTCGGTTTAATCCTGCTTTTGTATACCACCGTCAGGAGAAACCTCCCACTGCGGATGGTCCTCCCCCTGATCCTCCACCGACACATGGTTCCACACCTACTCCTCCCTTACGTCGCTCCTCCAGAACTTCTAAACCGCCTGATAGGTATGGATTTACCCATACTTCCTTGATGACCACTCTCTCTTCTATCTCTATCCCCAGTTCTTATTTGCAGGCTGTCCAACAAGATTGCTGGAACCAGGCTATGAAGGAGGAATTGGATGCATTGGATCAGAATCACACTTGGGATATTGTGGATTGTCCTTCCGGAGTTAAACCCATCGGTTGCAAATGGATCTACTCGATCAAGCTTAAATCTGATGGGTCATTGAATAGACACAAAGCTAGACTTGTAGCACTCGGAAACAGACAAGAGTATGGCATTGACTATGAGGAAACGTTTGCACCTGTGGCAAAAATGACATCTGTTCGGTTACTTCTCGCCATTGCTGCCTCTAAATCCTGGCCTTTATACCAAATGGATGTCAAAAATGCATTTCTCCATGGGGACCTGCACGAAGAAGTCTATATGCGGATACCACAAGGCGTCTCCTCTCCCTTCAAGAGGTCTGTCTGTCGCCTGCGCAAATCGCTTTATGGTTTAAAGCAAGCTCCTCGCGCTTGGTTTGAAACCTTCAAGGCTCGCTTATGCGAGAGTGGCTTTACCCAGAGTCCTTCTGATCCATCTCTCTTTTTATGCCACACATCTACTGGTGTTACTGTGCTTCTCGTCTATGTTGACGATATTATTATCACTGGCACGGATGATCGTATGATCAAATCTCTCCAAGCTTCTCTCAGGGATTCCTTCCGTATGAAGGATTTGGGTCCTTTGCATTATTTCTTGGGCCTCGAGGTGCATCAATCTCCAAAAGGTTTATTTGTTAATCAGCACAAATACACATCAGATCTTATCGAGTTGGCTGACCTCAATGATTCTTCACCTGTTGATACGCCTGTAGAGGTCAATCTCAAGTTGAGTAAAGATGATGGCGATCTTCTTCCTGATCCTCATACCTACCGGCGTCTGGTGGGAAGTCTTGTCTATCTCACCATCACTAGACCTGACATCTCATATGCTGTTCATCTTGTGAGCCAATTCATGACAGCTCCTCGACACCTTCATTTGACAGCTGTGAAGCGCATTAGCCGTTATCTGCTCAAAACTGTCCCTCGTGGTTTATATTATCCAAAGGATAATCCTCTTCATCTGACCGCTTATGCAGATGCTGACTGGGCTGGCTGTCAAGACACACGCCGTTCTACTACTGGTTGGTGCATGTACCTTGGAACATCTCTCGTTTCTTGGAAATGCAAGAAACAAGAACGGGTGTCCCGCTCTTCCACGGAAGCTGAATATAGGGCTATGTCTTCTGCTTGTTCTGAGATCTTATGGTTACGGGGACTTCTTTCGGAACTCGGGTTTTCTCAAACCTCTCCTACTCCATTGCATGCCGATAATACTGGGGCTATCCGAATCACTGAAAATCCTGTCTTCCATGAACGCACCAAACATATCGAAGTTGACTGCCACTTTATTCGTGATGAATATAAGCGTGGTGTCATTACTCTTCCTCATGTTCCTACAGCATTTCAGTTTGCCGATATCTTCACAAAGGGACTTCCTCGTCCTCGACATCAATTTCTTGTTTCCAAATTGCTGCTTTATGACTCCCCAGCATCAATTTGAGGGGGGGTGTCAAGCAAACCCAAGTCCATTAGGCTCATTTAATGTCAAGCAAGCCCAAGTCAGGTTTTTACTTAATTTGTGGCTTTAGTTTAGGATCTAAGATTTGTAATTGATTGTAATTAGGGAATTAAACCCTTATATAAGAACAGTCGATCCTCAAAGGAGGGACGACATTCATCTCTCTTATGTTCTGTATTTCATCTCTCTCTAAATATCAACCTGTCGGTTCTAACAACATCTATAATTATTGCAAAGAACCAGGACACTGGAAGAGAGACTGTCCTCAGCTGAAAAAGAAACAGAATCAGAAAGAGCCAAATCGACGTCCCGGTCAACGTCCTGGACATAACCAGACAGCAGCAGTGACTGCTGAAGCACCTCCTGACTTCTCTACTCAGATCCAGACTATGATTGATGAACGCCTGCAGCAGCTCCTCCTCACTTCCTCCAGTGGTCCCAATACTACTCAAGTTGAACCAGTTAATTCTGCCATGGCCTCATTCTCTGGTAAAACTCCATCATGGATATTTGACTCAAGTGCCTCATCTCACATGGTTTCTGATTCATCATTATTAAGTATCAGTCGAAAGCCTTCTACTCTTCTAAACATTCATACTGCTTGTGGCACCACTATGCCTGTTTCCACCATTGGTACTATCACATCTCAGTCTTCCTCTGGACGACTATCTTTACCGAATGTTTTGTGTGTTCCAGGAATTGCTATTAACCTCATTTCCATCAGTCAACTTACTAATCTGGGTTATCTTGTCTCGTTTAACTCCACTGGTTGTGTTGTGCAGGATCCTCGCTCCGGGAAGCAGATTGGGACTGGCCATAAAGAAGGGAATCTATATCACTTGACCTCTCTTCATGTTCCTTCCTCACCACTTCTGGCAGCGTCTACATCAACTTCATCCTCTAGCTTATGGCATCTTCGGTTAGGTCATTTGTCCAAAGGAAAATTAGATTTTTTACTTGCGAATAAAAGCCTTGGAAAAGTCACTTTCTCTGAATCTACTGGTTGTATTGGTTGCAAGTTGTCAAAGCAAACTATTTTGCCTTTTAATAAAAGTACCTCAGTTTCCAGTGCACCTTTTGCACTTGTTCACTCTGATCTATGGGGCCCTGCTGTTCAACCCACCAAGGGTGGCTCACGTTATTATGTTATCTTTGTGGATGATTACACCAGATTTACTTGGCTATACATGTTAAAACACAAATCTGATTTTCTCCGTACATACTTGAACTTTACCACCATGATCGCCACCCAATTTTCTGCTAAGATCAAAGTTTTTCGCTCCGATGCGGGGGGAGAATATCGGTCACAACAATTTCAAAACCTGCTTGCTAGTCATGGTACAATAGCTCAACTCTCCTGCCCAGGTACTCCACAACAAAATGGGGTAGCCGAACGAAAACATAGACATATCATTGAAACGGCTAGATCTATGCTACAATCCTCTTCCGTGCCCATTACATTTTGGGGAGAAACTGTTCTCACTTCAGTTTATCTCATCAACAGAATGCCATCTTCTGTTTTATTTGGGGCCACTCCTTTTGAGAAACTTTATGGTACAAAACCCACTTACTCTCATCTAAGAGTTTTTGGATGTACTTGTTTTGTTTTGCTTCCCTCTAGTGAGCGACACAAGCTCTCTCCCAAGTCTGCTATTTGTGTTTTTCTTGGCTATGGTATAGAACAAAAGGGATATCGCTGTTATGATCCACAATTGAACAAGTTACGCATTTCTCGTAATGTTACCTTCATGGAACATATACCTTATTACTCCTTGCCATCCTCACAGCCTATCTCCTCTGTACACCCCCTTGATCCTTTTCCAGATTTGTTTCCATCTGAGACCTATCCTACTTCAGAAACTTCTGTTGATCCTCCGCCACTTCTTGTCTATCAACGGAGGCCCAAACCTGACTCCATCCTTTCTGATGTGGCTGAAGTCCCCACTCTTCCTGAAGATCAGGATTCTGTTCCACCACGGAGATATCCACTTCGTACTCGCACCCCTGTGCAGCGTTATGGATTTGTTTCTACCAACTTGTTTTCCCTTCAATATCGCAACTATCTTGCTACAGTCCATTCACATTTTGAACCCAGGTCTTATACCGAAGCTTCTCAGTACCCTGAGTGGCGAAAAGCCATGGAAGAAGAATTAGCTGCACTTCAGCAAAATCACACGTGGGAGCTTGTCTCTCTTCCTCCAGGAAAGAAAGCTATTGGTTGCAAATGGATATTTAAAGTGAAGACAAATTCTGATGGCACCATTGAACGGTATAAAGCTCGCCTTGTTGCCAAAGGATACACACAAGATTATGGTATTGATTATGAGGAAACATTCGCACCTGTTGCCAAACTGACCACTGTACGAACATTGATCTCTGTTGCTGCCGTTCGTCAATGGCCACTGTATCAACTTGATGTCAAAAATGCCTTTCTTCATGGGCATCTCCATGAAGAAATCTTTATGGTACCTCCTCCTGGGGTTCCCCACTCCAATCAAGTGTGTCATCTGAAGAGAGCCCTGTATGGACTTAAACAAGCTCCTCGTGCCTGGTTTGAACGTTTTACTGAATCAGTTCTTTCTAGTGGCCTTCGACAGAGTCAACATGATAGTGCTCTATTTACTCACACTTCCAGTAATGGTATCGTCATTCTACTCCTATATGTGGATGATATGATCATTACTGGAAGTGATCATTCAGGTATTTCTGAGCTCAAACTGTTCCTTCAGAACCAATTTGAGATGAAGGATCTTGGTCATCTTCGCTACTTTCTTGGGCTTGAAGTGGGATATTCCAAACAGGGGTACATCCTCTCTCAAATGAAGTACTGCTCGGACATCATCCAGCGTGCGGGTCTTACAGATCTCACTCCAATTTCTACTCCCTTGGAAATCAATGCACGGCTGAGTAAAAACGATGGTGTGCCTTTAGCTCATCCTACTCGGTACCGAGAAGTTGTTGGGAGTCTTGTTTACCTGACTATTACTAGACCTGACATTGCTTATGCTGTCCACATTGTGAGTCAATTTATGGCTCAGCCCACCTCGGTTCATTGGGGTGCTGTCTTACAGATTCTTCGTTATTTACAGGGTACCCAATCATATGCCTTGCTTCTCTCTTCCGATAGTTCGCTTCATCTTCGCGCCTTTTCTGACTCTGATTGGGCAGGGGATGTGGACGATCGGCGTTCAACCACTGGTTATTGCATATTCTTGGGTCATTCCTTGGTTTCTTGGAGGAGCAAGAAGCAGACATCTGTCTCCAAGTCTTCTGCAGAAGCCGAATATCGTGCTCTTACTGATACTACCTCTGAAATTGTCTGGCTTCGGTGGTTACTGCATGACCTAGGTGTTTCTCTTCAAGCTCCTACACCATTATATTGTGACAATCAGAGTGCTGTTCGGATCACCCAGAATGAAGTTTTTCATGAACGAACTAAGCATATTGAAATTGATTGTCATCTTGTTCGCCAGCACTATAAATCGGGTACTTTGTCACTCCACTTCGTCAGTTCAGTTGACAATGCTGCTGATCTCTTTACCAAAGCTCAGACCTTTGCTCGTTTCTCGTCTTCCTTGAACAAGCTCCTGCTGCTGCCGCACCATGAGCTTGAGGAGGGGTGTAAAAAGATTGGGTCAACTGAATGACCCATTGGGCTGGCCCGTTGGGTCGGTCCAATGGGCCGGCCCGTTTGGTATGATAATTACAGATTAGGAAATCTGTAATTATGATCTGTAGACTGCTGTACATTACCATGTATAGGGAGATTCTGATTGATATAAATTGCTGTAGTTTCCTTTTATTTTTTCAGCACAGTTGTAAATTAGCTCTTTTATAGGAATCCTTGTATATTTAAAGGCTTGCAAGGGGATCATCAAAGCAAGCAATTCATTGTTAAGATCTCTGCAATTCTTCTTGTTTTTCATTGTTTATCAAGAATAGACAATATTAATAGTAGTTGCTTTAGTTGTTTTATTAATATTTGGCAAGTCTAGTCATGTTTGATTTAGGACTTCTTATTTGTTTAGAATTAGTTATTTTCTTTCTTAGATAATGTTTTAGTTATAAATAAGGATATAATCTCTTCAAGAGAGATAGACTTTCATATTGAATAAAGCTTTGGAATTGGTTCTCAGTTGAGAGAGTTTATTTGTCTTTGGTGAGGCACCTAGACAACTTATCCCAAAGCCTTTTGGCTTGGAGATTAGCCTGTTGGCTAATCTTCTTCCCCTGCGCTGCTTCAATGACTCAAAGCTGCAACCATGTCAACCATGTTCCATTTCGACTTTGGAGCATTTCCCTTAGTTTTGAGAGATTACTGTAAAGCATCTTTAATCCTCATATGAGTTTGTTTTTTTTTTTCTTTTTTTCGCTTGGCTGGCTCACTGGGCAGCAGGTAGGAGATTTAAAGCACCCACTGGGGATCAATCCCTAGTGGGTGGTATGGGAAACGGGATGCCTACCACCAGGCCATCCCTCAAGTCCCCTTTATATGAGCTTTTTGGCTAGTAAAATGACTGTACTATTCTGCTCTTTATATGGTGCATCAGTAACCATTTCAAAAACAAAAAAAGTAGAGCTCCAATGATTTTCCTTGACCTTAAGTGGGCCCCATGTAATTCACTACATTTTTTCTATGCATGAGTTTCCTATATAAAGATATTATAGTTCTAAAACTGAAAACTATAACATTAAGTCCACAAATCCCATCACTGAATAAACTGACTATTAAACTACCAAGTCTTTTGGAGCTTGCCAATCAGAAGAGTGAGAGACTTCAATTATTTCTTGTAGATATTGTGTTAGTAGTAATTAAGAAGTGAACATTTTAGCAGCAACCTATCAATATCTATACATTTTGATGAACAAACAAGTAACAAGACATAGATGGTTAAGAATTCCACTAGAGAGATGGCGTGCAGTTGGCTAAGATGAAACTTATCCTGTACAACCCACAAACCTGCAAAAGTAGAACAGTATTGTCTCCCTCATATGTGCAGGCAGGGACGTACACTGCAAACAGCTCAGGGAGCCCACTGCTACAAAGGTAACCATGGCCACCACATAACTTTCGACATTCTTCTATCCCGTCCTGCAGATAGAACATATAGTTAGCACAAAAATAAGGAAAACTCACACAATAAAGCATAAATACTGAACAATGGATTTTAGTCACATATAAAGAAACAGATTATATCTCATCAACAGTTTAGTATTACATATTCCAAAGTTTACATACAGCAGTGGCAGTAGTTGTCAAGGACTTTAAACCAGCAGTGCATGCATGAACCTCAGGCAGTGTTGCAAATTCATTGGCTTGCAATCGTTGAGTTACATCCTTGTACAGCCATTTCAACCACTCACCTACAAACCTAAAAGCATAGGCAGAAGCCAACAATGGAAAGAGCCTGCTTTGCTGAGTTTTGTAATCAATCACCTAGAAACAAAACAAAACAGCACAATGAATAGTGTTTACTATAAGACAAGCATATATATATTTTATATTATATATTGGGCTAATGATATTGATACATCTACAGACAACCCTAGCCATCTCAAATTTCCCTATTGATGGCAGACAAATGTCAGTTTTATAAGACAGGATCTTTCAGTCTGACAGGTATATGGATAGCATAAACACTCTAGATGAAGGAGCTATGGATCCTGCATGCTTAAAATGCAGATTCTACATTTTTATGTATGGAAAATCCCTATAACTCCACCACAGTAAAAGTTCACAGAAGTCCATGATCCAAGATAATCATCTCCATTAGATGAATTAACATGAAACTAAAGCACATAAATCATGAATTGGAAATTTTACTTCCTACCTCTCTACACGATGTCCTTTATTACCTGAGTCTCAAGACCACCATCTTGTGAACCAAACTGTCTTCGAACAGCACTATACCTAATGGCGATACAAACTGCCCTAGACAAAGCACATGAAGCATCTGACACAATGGTTTGGCGCACGTAAACCATTGTACCATAAACCAACTGCCTGGGAACATCAGACTTCAGATACTTCCCCTCTCTTGTAACTCGAGACACCCTACACCATTAGTAGACAGCCAGCACTACTAGTGAATATATTCCATTAAAAGAGAAAGATTGAGTAACTGTGATCAGAAAATTTGTTTTGACATGATTGCTGACTCTCTTATGCGAATTGGTGGCCAAGCACCAAACATAAGCATGCAACATTGGAGAATATCTGGCATTTCTTTTTTTTTAAAATATATCAGCAATTTCTATTCTAGTGCCTTTATTCAGGTTTATTTAGTACCTATCAATATTTTTTTTCCTATTTTTCTTTTTTGATTGGTAACAGCACATTATATTAAGGGAAAAAAGAAAGATACAAAAGGCCCTAAAAGAGGAAAGGGCACAAGGCATAAGAGAAATATACCAAGGGGAAATGCAAAGAGAAAAAAAACAACCAACACAAAGAAGAAAGACAACAAACTACATGGTAAGAGCTGCCAAATTATAAGACCTATCCACCCCTTGCTTAGCTAAAGAATCTGCAAAACTATTAGCCTCCCTCCCAACGTGTGTAACAGTGTTAAGTTTTTTAATTTTAGTTTAAAACAGGCAATATCAATATGTATAAGTTATTAACAGTTCTTTTCTTTTTCTTTTTTTTTTCTTTTTTTTTTTTTTTTACTTTTAACAAATGGCAAGGTACAATATAGTTAACTAGAGCAATGTGTCTTCAATCCAATTAGCATCCCAAAGGATAACCACGAGTCTAAGTCCACTTCAAATTTTCTTATTCACATATTATCCCATCAAGGTGTTGCTAATATTACATTTCCATCAACCACCTTTTAAGGACCATAAGCATTTGCAAGCACCACTTTTGAAGAAAAAGTAAAAGTAAAGATCTCCACGTGCTTACATTCAAACGAAACCCTATGTTCAACCGTTCATATTCAACTTCTTCTTCATGAGGCAATTAATCAAATACACTAGAAGGACAACAACAAATGAATCAGCGGGAAAAAAAGTTCTAGCATAGGGTCGCTGCTGCTCCTTTCTAAATTCAAACAGATATGTGATAATCCAAGCTAGCTTATCAAATCAAGAAACAAAAGTCTGCATTTTAGTAGACTATGATTTAGACAAAGACATGAGGTAACAATCTGCATTTTTCACATGTAGAAAAATAACTTAAATAGAAACCAAGGATAATGATCATAGATTCATCAATTGAATTTATAGCTATAGTCCTCCAAAAGAATATTATTGTAAATCATAAGACATGGCAGTTTTCTCTCTTGAAACTGCTGGCAAAGACTTCCTTTCATTCACAATGGATGAAATGAAACCTGCAATTGAATTGTAAGGACGAGTAGATTAGATGAGTTCAAATACCAGTGGTTGTGAACAGCTCTCTCTCTCGCTCTCTCTCTCTCTCCATAAGTTCAGACAGGCAGTGCTCCTATGTGAATGTCTTGCACAGCACTCTATGTGGATGCATTATGGGGCCCACCTGGGCTACAATGATCATGAGAGAGGCAGGAAATGAAAGATCCAGATGGGACCTAGTAGTGTGCAAATCTTCAAGTCCCTTAGATCATCCTAAACCTTTGATCCATGACCAAGGGTGGAATTAGAGGGGGGCAGGGGGGCCACCAGAAATTTTGAAAACCCCCCTTTTATGCAGGAATTTTAGTTCGCAAAGGAACTTCAACATGAAAGGTGGGGCCTTGGCTCAAGACAATCCAACAATCTAAGCTGAAGTGGCTTCTACTACTCACTTGCCTGCAGCTCTTGAGCAAAAACATCTTCTTGCTCTAGTGATTAGGTGGCCCCATTGAAAGTGGAAGAAGCATCCTGGGACGAGGAACTAGCTTACTAATAACTAGAGCCCAATCCGAATGACCTTCGAAGGCCAAATCTCATTATCTTTTGCCCCCACTGTAATGACCTGGCCCACTACTCATATGATATTGTCCACTTTAACTCATCAGATTTCAACCCAATCTTACCGCACGATTTTAAAAGGCCTCCTGTGGAGTTAAGAGCAGGTTACACATCTATATATACCGAGGATCAAGACTAGCATGTTTCCGATGTAGGACTTATGCACCAGCACCACTGCATACCAGGTCCTTAAGAGTTTCCCCCGCCCTCTCTCTCTCGGCGGATGTTCGCCAAACCCAATGCCCTTTTACAAGAGAGCTATAGGCATGCCATACCCACCCCCCCACCAATCGGAAAACAAATCCGTTCTCGAATCTGATACCATTTGTAATGACCAAACCCACAACCCACATGGTATTGTCCATTTTGGCTCACGGGATTTTAATCCAGTTTTGCTGCACAGTTTTAAAGGGCCTCATGTGGGGTGGAGACCAGGTTACACATATATATAACTAGGATCAATACTAGCATATTTCCAATGTCAGACTTATGCACCACTGCATACCCACTCCTTAAGAGTTTTCCCCTACCCTCTCTCTTTAGGCGGATGCTCACTAGACCCAATGCTGTTCTACAGGAGAGCCACAGGCGTGACACCCACCCCCACCCCCACCCCCACCCCACACATAATAAAACAAGGAAAAAAAAAGATCTCGTATTTTTACAAAGTGTCCCCCAGGGCATATTTCCCAGTTCCACCCCTTTCCATGACCATCAAGTTTAATTGTTTTAGAAGGCATTTTTTTAATTATTTCATTTCAATGGTCAAATCCCATTCAGATGGGTGTGGGTTGTGGGTTCATTAAATGTGAGGGGGGAGGATGATCATAGGAATCTGCATATATGGTTCCATGTGAAACATGCACGCTTGACCAAATTCATATGCACACAAATAAATAAATATAGATAATATCTACTCTTTATCTAAGTAGAGCATCTTTAAGCCAACACCAAGCCGATGTGGTAAGGCTAAGATGATGAATCTAATGATAATCCAAAATTGTAAAAGGAGAAAAGGGACAAGGATATAAAATGAGAAAAGCTGAAGACTGAACAAACCTCATCAACATTTGACTCCTAGGTATGCGGACATTATTGAACCGTAGAACACCATTATCCATAGTGTTGTATGCCCCATTACCAAATTTCATCCCAATATCACCGACAATAATACCGGGAAGAGGCAAGTGATCATCTAAACTACGCAACTGAACAATAAAACCTAAACATTAAAAAAATTCAAGTTTAGTTTCAATATTAAAGTAACTTCAATGCTCTTGGCTTTAGAGAAAAAGTAGGACAGCAACTTACCATGCACTCCATGGTCTTGGCCATTTGTGATAAGACGAGCATAGACAACTGCATGAGTTGAAACTTTTCCAAGGCCACCAGGCCACCACTACACACAAAACCCAACAAATGAGTACTAGGACATTTGGAAGAGAGGAGACGCTTCAAACCTACTTCTCAGAGCTCTATAAATGAAATGTAAAGCAAATAAGTATAAGAAAACTGTTTAATAAAGTGCTCAAGGCTGGAAACTTCATCGTGTGTAAGAACTTTGCTGCCTCATCACCTCCATCACTTACTTTGCTTGAAGTTAGTGTAGGGCTGTGGATGATAAATTCATCAGATGTTGGATCAAATGTTGCAGTGGTTTCAAGTCCTTGAACATTTGAACCATGACCAAGCTCAGTTTGTGCGTAACAACCAATTATGTGCATCTTAGACGCCAATGTAAGCCACTTTTCCTGCTGCTCTTCAGTGCCTAGTCCTTTTAAAGCAGGTATAAACATGCCCTTCAGCAAAGATTTGATAAAAGGCAAATCAACCACAACATTTTTTCATAGGAAAAACAAACGTCAAAATGTTTGATTTAACTTGGTTATGAAAATTGCATGGCCTCTGAAATCTCAAGCTATAAGAGATAGAATCAAATAATACGACTAGAGATTATCACAAGTATTATGCTTCATCCCACCTAGGAAGCGCGCGGACACAAACATGGGTCAGACATGGCCAGACACTTGTCCGACACATGATGAAAAGTGTCTATATATATATTTTTTTAACTTTTTAAATTTAGACACGACAAGGACACAACAGGACACGACGGTGACATAGCATAGACATAAATGGACATGGCAAAGACAAGGCAGGACACGGGAGGGTTATTTTAAATTTTTAAATCCCTCTTTTTTTCCTTTTTTCTTTTTTTTTATTGTTGAGTGTGACCAAAGCTTGTCATACAAAAAAAAAAGTGTTAAATAAAGTTTCAAAAGTTCATAAATAATTTAGGAACAATTTCAGATCAAATATGAAATTTCCCAAACAATCTCTATTTCTTTTTTCTTTGGCTACCCTCTGTTCTAACTCTATTTTTTTTCCTTTTTCTTTTTTGCTAGTTTTACCTTTTTTGACTTTTCCAGTATTGGTTATGTTTTTCTTTTCCATTAATTGTTACATTATGCTTTTTAATTTGGCTAAAAGTATAACTATTCTATAATTTTATGATTATATATAAAAATATATATTTTTATTATTTGCCATATCCGTATCCTACTTTTTTAGGATTTGTCATATTGTCGTGTCCATGTCATATCGTATCTATGTCCCGTATCCGCATCTGTGCTTCTTAGCATCCCATAAAACTTAAACAATGACAGTGACAGAAGTTCCCATGGAAAATTATAAAAGATAGATAGTGAAACAATAATTAATCATTTATGCTGTGTTTGTTGAAAGGCCAAATCTCCAGGTCTTTTACCTCCTGATTATTGCAATATTCAATGTCATATCAATCAACATGATGATAATGAGATATTATAGCATCAAAGAATTTTAATATTGAAATGTTATTACATTTATCCTTCCCAACATTGCATTCTAACTTGCCAAATGCAGCCTAAGGTTCTTTGACAAGAGTTCAATCAATTCAACTTGGTGATACCAAATCAATGATATAGGCCTTTGATGTTTCCTACAATATCACCTGCATTTTACTAAATAACATAACAGCATCATCAATACAAAGACAACATACAAAGGCTGATTCTTTTGTGATAAGAGAATTCAGCAGCCCATTTGTAGTTTGTTTGGAATTCCTTTTCACTGTTCTAGTTTTCCAGTGTAGCTGCCCTGTTGTACTTCCATATCTGTTTACATATTTTTTAACAATGTCTACATTTATCCTTCCCAACATTGCATTCTAACTTGCCAAATGCAGCCTAAGGTTCTTTGACAATAGTTCAATCAATTCAACTTGGTGATACCAAATCAATGATATAGGCCTTTGATGTTTCCTATAAAATCACCTGCATTTTAGTAAATAACACAACCGCATCATCAATACAAAGACAACATACAAAGGCTGATTCTTTTGTGAAAGGAGAATTCAGCAGCTCATTTGTAGTTTGTTTAGAATTCCTTTTCACTGTTCTAGTTTTCCAGTGTGGCTGCCCTGTTGTACTTCCATATCTGTTTTACATATTTTTTAACAATGTCTACAAATAAAAAATTACTTACAAGTACAATCTTGTGCAACATGCCAACATCCCTTTCTAATCTTACAGAAAAGGATCCTATTATCCAGAAATGATCTTACCTGCATTTGCAAATCCCAATTTTTTGTATGCAGATCTGATCTCATCTAACTGTATTACTAAGTATGATCATTTTTTCTTATTTATTTATTTATTTTATGTCAAACTAAATGAAAGGGCATCGTTGGTAATAGCTACAAGATCTCATGCATTGTAACCTAGGGTTATGGACCCAAATCCATTGTTTTCATCTGTAAAAACAACAGTCAAACCAATCAATAAAAACTGGCAACAGTCAGAAAATTACTTACCCAATGTAGATCCGTGTAAGCAGGTTCATCCATAAAAAACCTCAACTTGGAAGCCTCTTCTTCTGTTGTCACAAAGCTCACATAGTTATACTTTATATATCATGGAAAAGAAAAAAAGAAAATGATTTAATATAGTCAATTATATTCACAGCAAGAGTAAATTAACAAAGAATTTTAGCAACAGGAATCTCTAGTGAAAATGATATATAGCAGCAAACTAGGATTGCTTTAATTACACTGATAAGGGCTATCAGAGTAGATTTAGATAGTACAATATATCAAAGATTGTTCCAACTTAGTATAGAGATCTTTTAGCAGGTAAGAAAAATAGCAAACCATAAAAAATTTTTGATTTTAAAGTGTATGGTGTCATGCATTACTTGCGCTTCAGAATCCTGCCAACCGGATGCTGGAGCACATACCCCCAAAGTACTGTCAACAAGTAAAGCAGACAAGGGCAGCATTTTAGACCTTCCCAACTCATTTAAACATCCAGTCCAACCTACAAGCTTCCTGGAACACGCAGCTTTCAGTATTTCAGTTTCACTAGAATCACTAACCTCATTATCTCCCACCTTAACTCAGTATCACCAGGGTCCTTACTGTTAGTCATTCAAATAATTTGATGCGCTAATGATCCACCTCTTTCAAACTACTCCATGCATGAAAGAGAAAGGTTTTCTTTTGGAGAGGAGAATTATCTTTATCATTGAGTATGATCTGTTTAAATAGTACAAGAGTTGCCAAAACAAAAGGATATCTACGGCAATCTATAGATATGAATAGCAACAAAAAAGATATTTTACAGCAATGTGCTGTATAACAAACAACCTGGGCCCCCTACTCACATGATATTGTCTACTTTGTCTCATGGAATTTTAACTTAATCTTGCCGCACAGTTTTAAAAGGCCTCACGTACGGTTAAGTTCAGGCTGCACTTATATACCTAGGATTAGGACTTGCATGTTTTAGATGTAGGACTTATGCACCACTGCAAGCCAGTCCTTTAGAGTTTCCCCTGCCTCTCTGTAGGTGGATGCTCATTGGGCCCAACGCTCTTCTCTAGTGGGACCATAGGCGTGACATGCTGACTCATGTAAAATCTCCTTATCATGATTTGTTGGATTGATCCGATCCATTGGTTTGGCCCAACCCATATCTTGACACAAACAACTCCACTCATTCAAAAATCAAATGTTGTGCATCTATCCAAATCAAAACCCATGGCTGTTATGTAACACAGTAAGAGGTGTCCCTCTTGACATTAAAATTATGCAAACATGTATATTTATGTTATGTGCACACGTCTTCTTTCTACCTATTTTCTTAAGGACTGAAAGAATATTTGTAGGTTCACTTTGAGGGGAACCTGAACCCTCCAATCAGTTAACAAAAAGTTGCTAGATGATAGCATCCCTCTTTGACAAATTTATGACCTCTTTAATTACAAGATACATGGACTCATAACTACCACAGTTTGACCCACTCTCTATAACTAATGCATCCTCTAATATGCATGTACCTCAACTTCACCCACTACTTACACTCTTACAAACAATTACACCCACTACTTACACTCGTAGAAAAATTACTCCCAAATGCAAACCAATCAACTCCCCATGACCCACTACTTTCCCCATGACTCGTGCAAAACAATTGCCCACACCTCTCAAGTAACTCCCCATAACTCAAGGACACCACATCGGATTATCATGCCTGAGTAATGGAATACCACGTTAATGTGCTTGTGTGTGTTTATATTCTACAAATATCTCTGTAAATGGGCAATGAGACATTAGACCTCTCTTTAAGGAGCAAAGTTTACAGTTGATATGTTACAATATGATATGACTATAATAAGAGATTAAGCTTCAAATTTGTCTAAGCGTTAGATGGTAATGCATTAACGTAGCATTTGGTTCGCTGGAATGATTTTTGGCAGGAATGGAATGGAGAGTGGAATGAGTCTGGAATGGAATGAGGTAGGAATAGTAATTCCCATTCCAGTGTTTGGTTGGACAGAGGAATCAATCTAGTAATAGGATCATTCCAATTCCTGTGTTTTGCATGCGTGAAAGATGCTAGGAATGGAATAAAAATTACATAAAACTGACCAAAATACCCTTGTGAATTTGTTTTTTTATCAAAATTTCCCTTTCTCGCCAAGCCCTCTCTCTATTCCCAGCCCTCTCTCCCTCTTTCTCTCCGTCCCAACCCTCTCCTTCTCTCGCCTAGCCCCCTCTCCCTCTATCTGTGTTCTCAGCACTATTTCCCTCTTTCTGTTCTCAGCCCCTCCTCTGTCCCAGCCCTCTCTCCCTTCTTGCCCAGCCCCTCTCCCTCTCCCTCTCCCTCTCCCTCTCCTCTATTCCTAGCCCCTCTCCCTCTCTCTTTGCTCTTAGCAGTCTCTCCCCCTCTCGCCCAGCTCCCTCTCCCTATCTCTCACTTCCCAGCCCTCTCTCCCTCTCTCTCTGTCCCAACCCTCTCCCTCTCTCACCCAGCCCCCTTTCCCTATCTCTCACTTCCCAGCCCCTCTCCCTCTCTCTCTCTGTCCCAACCCTTTCCCTTTCTCGCCCAGCCCCCTCTCCCTATCTCTCACTTCCCAGCCCCTCTCCCTCTCTCTCTGTCCCAACCCTTTCCCTTTCTCGCCCAGCCCCCTATCCTTCTCTCTATCACAACCTTCTCTCCCTTTTCACCCAGCCCCTCTTCTTCTCTATATTCCCAGCCCTTCCTCCCTCTCTCGCCCAACCCCTTCTCCTTATCTCTCACTTCCCAACCCTCTCTCCCTCTCTTTTTGTCCCAACCCTCTCCCTCTGTTGCCCAGCCCCCTCCTTTTCTCTCTATCACAGCCCTCTCTCCCTTTTTCACCCAACCCCTCTCCTTCTCTCTGTCCCAACCATCTCTCTCTGCAGCGGGTTCCAATCAACCAATGGCAAGAAAGGGGTGTCACAGAACATGCCTTGTGGTCGACGGAAGAGGGTCGGCGACGAATCACAGAAGGAGAGAGAGGTCAAAGACGAAGAGGAAGGAGGCTAGGTCTTATGATCGGGCATCTCAGGTTTTGTTTGATAAAAGGGTCTTTTTGGACTCAAGGGAAAATTACAAAGGAATAGAATGGCCATTTCTCTACACCCCCCCCCAAAGGAATGGTGATTCCCCTGTATAAAGGAATGGTGATTCCTGAAGTAATGGTCATTCCACCACTTTTTCACGAACCAAACGTGGGAATAGTCACTCCAACGGAATGACCATTCCATTCCGACCTTCATTCCAGCGAACCAAACGCTACCTAAGGTCTTTAGATAAGACAAACCTGAAAGGCCAAGTTCGATAACCCGATTCAACACATGAGCTGCTTTCTTGAGTGTGTTCCGAAACAACTCCTTTCGGCTCAACATTGCTCTGTTATCCTTACGAAAGACCTATAATAGGATAGAAAAATTGAAGTCATCAGTTGCAACCAAGGTTCAAAATCACAGTCGTGGTCGTGGTCAGTGTCAAAGTTGACTTGGCCACTTGTGGCATGAAATTATTTTTTAACTGAAAAGATATTAAAAAAAAAACCATTATGTTGGAAAATGCTAGAATCCAACATTTTTTTTCCTAGTAGAGCACATTATAAAGCAATTTAACGGTCCTCATATCCTATATCATTGTTTCATCAAAACCTCTTCAATTTGTTCGAATTTAATATCTAAGTCAATTATGGTTAGGCAATAAATCATCCCCATGAGATTATCCTAACGCTTGATCTATTAGCCTCAAGTTTAATAGTCCTTTAACTATTAAAATTTTTTTTGTTCCTAACAAAATAAAAAAAACTATATAGTGTTTCGGTATTCAACACAAGAATGAAGGTCAAATGAGTATAAAATCAAGATTGGTGTTGGACCTAAAGGTGGGCCTCACAAAGCAGGCTCATATGTGAAAATCGGTGAGTTTGTGAGGCCCACTGGCCTATCAGATAAGAGGGGTATGGGATCTAGCCATCTAGATAAAGAAATGCACTTCTTCTTCTACTCGTGAAATATAAAGAATTCCTTCAATTCCATTCCAACATTCCTTACTCTTCAACATTAAAAATAAAAATAAAAATAAACAAAAATAAAAAACAGAACAAAACTTCTCCGAACTTCACCCCCAAGTTGAAATTTCAGCTCCCTCCAAACCCCAGCCGAATTGCAAAACTACTTCATTGCTCATTAATCAAAGAACACTCAAAAACATCTAAAGCTTAAGTCATGCAAGGCGGAATAAAGCACCAAAACAACCATGACCCAGAAGCAGAACCGCCTCAAGGAACCTAGAAAGCAAACTCTATTGAAAAAACAAAACTTACAGGATCGCTCGCAACCATACGAGCCATTCGGTCTGCAACTTCAAAGGCTTGCCGCGAACCGGCCCAAACGACCTTCATGGCTTCTACGTCGAACTGGGCTTTCTTCCTTTCATGTGCCAAGTGATCAACTTCCTCCATTTCTCTTCTCTTCTCACGAAACAACGTGAAAAAAAAAAACCAGAGCTCTCTCTCTCTCTCTCTCTCTCTCTCTCTCTCTCTCTCTCTCTAGCGTTGATTTTCAGGAAATGAATAGACTTAAAGAGTCTCGTCTGACTTGAGCAAGTTATATTTGAGGCTGACTAACGACTAGTCAATGTCAGACGCGTGTGGCCCGTAGGTAGTCATTTTCTCCCAACTGTTTCGACAACCAAACCGGATCCTACGGGTACATTCAACCGGATCCGAATATATTGAGGGCAATAATTCAGCGGGCCCTAATTTTTGAGTACAATGGTGATTAGTATCGTGATTAGCCCACTCAATGTGGATGTGCACCGATTATGATAAGAGATGGTAATACGAATTTTTAATGTTATTATTATTGAAGTGTGTGACACACCTTGGAATTAATTATGAAGAAAATATACCATTAAAATAAATAATTAATTATGTATTTTATATGTGATTAATTGGAAATAAAAATTTTTTTTAAGAAATGAGATTTGGATTAAATGCAAGAAAAGAGGGTTGCTTTGGTACCATTTGGATTTTAGAAATGGGCCCGTGAGGGGGGTAAGGAGGAGGAATCTTTGAGCGCTGCTCCCAGAGAGGATTTAGGACATTATTTTAATCTAAAGGATATTTATTGACATTATTATTCAAGTTGTTGGGCGAGAAAGAGAATTTCAACCATCAGCATTAATTGAGCACCGGATCCCCTGTCGCCGCTGTTGCATGCAACCCTGTAGCATTTGTTATCCCGGCTTTTAGGGTTGTTTCTTTTTGTAGAATTCCTAACACCAATTTAAGGTGGGGTGGATTTTTGGGCATGATATGTTGGCTTGTTTTTGGACATTTATAAATATCATGGTTCTCTTTATGAATTTAGAAATACCACATACTTGAAAGGTCTCAACTCTCAAGTAAGTCTCAAATGCCCCAAGAGAATTTCAGAATTTCAGTCATTTATTTTTTAGTGGAATTCCTGGATGCTAATTTCAAATAAGAGTTTTGAAATTCCACTTTATCGAAGGATTTGCAAATTTTAGAGAAAGAAATTCTCAAAATCTCAGCAAAGAAACAGGCCTCGTCGCAAACCCCCTTCTATTATATATCAGCAAATTCTCTCTCGCACTTCCCTTATTATCCCAATTTTCAAGTATGCATAAAGGTTATACGATTCTGACAAGTTAAGACTATTTTTTGGAGGATACACGTATAGCCACACACATAGTACCTGAATAACTAAAAGGGTAAGAGTTGAACTCAAACCCTTTAGGAGCAAGCCTAAAGGCTTGTTTCTTTAAAGCAATTCTGAACAGTAATTCAGGCTATTTATGGATTTTAGAATTCCTGTTTGAAATTCAATACTCTTTTGATGGAATTCCTCATATTCAAGGTAGTAAGAATTCTCAAATGCCAAAAAGGTGGAATTCTAAAATGATAGACTGTTCAAGAGCATTTCAACTTTTTGGAACTTTGAGAGGGTTGGCTGAAACTTTGGAAACCTAATGATAGATGCCGATCTTGTTTTTCAGGCAATGGCTAGGAATTCTAGAGTTGTATATTCTTCAACTATTATCACTTTTTTATCTACATGGTGTTTTGCATTCTCTTTTCTCAATTCTCTTGATTGGGTTCTTATTTATTTATTTATTTATTTTGAATTAAATCAGAAGACGAATGAGAGGTATTTTCTCAATAGCTAAAAATAGGTGGCATGACTGAAAAGTGCAATACAAATGGGTTTAACAGAAAGTGGGTTTGAGATGGTGTTGCTTTCCAACTTGTTAAAATGGTTTTAAGAGAAATGGTTATGATTTTCTTATTTTTGTTTTGCAAATGAAATTCTCAGGTGAGAATTCTAACATGAAATAAACAAGAAATTAAAAAATTGTAAAATTCAAAGCATTTCAGAATTCCAGCATTTCGAATTCTACAAATTCCAGGAGACATGAATTCTAGAAATTCCTTCAAAGAAATAAGCCCTAAGGCTAAAATTAATTGAGCCGCCACCTCGACGGCTAGGGAAAGGTAATGGGTCTTGTGAAGTTGGTCGGTTTGCATTTAGGAGTAGTTTTCTTAAAGTGTAAGAGTGGGTGATATTGTTTGTAAGAGTGTAAATAGTGGGATGAAGTTGTGGTACTCGTTAGAACTATATTTTGAGTCACATATAAAGATCATTTGAGGCGTTCAAGTTGAATGCCATCCCTTTTATCTTCTTCGGCTCAAAAGGGGTGGTTCCCACAATAGGGTTTGAGCACAGTCATGTTTCGTCATGGTCTCAACTCTCAATCATATAGTGGGACCTAACCTTTTTGAGTAGAAACTTGAGAGTTTTTTAGTGAAGGGGATTGACATCCAACTTAATGATTATGAGCCCCAAGATAGAGTTCCAAGAAAGTATTATATTCTTCTCATGTAATAACTGAGATAGACGATTTTGAACTCATAATGGAAGCCCGGTCGTGCTAGGTTTCCATTAAAGTGAAACATGAGGATATATCACTGGAAAGGATAGAAATCATTTTGAACAGTCCGATTTATTTCTATTTGGGCCCACGATGGAGTTCAGTACATGTGCCATTCAGGGAATCCAAACTCTTCCATGAACCATCAATAATTTCTCTACGCACAGGTTACTTGCTAGGAGTAGTACCTGATGCCTATTGGTTTTAGGCCAGATATTCTAGAGGGAAAAATGAAATGGCATAGCCCACTTTGGAAAAATGCAATGGCATAGCCCACTTAAGTAATTTGAACCAATCCGATGTAACTGTCTTCCTTTGTTCTAGCACTAATCAATTCTTAATCTAATCAAAGTAGGAACCACAATCAAATTGGTCATGGTAGAACACACTACTAAAATTAGGAGATCAGGTAGGATGTGTCATATGACGTGTGATTGTTTAATTGCACTTTCCACTCGTTTTCAAGTGGGAAATAAAATAAAATAAAAACGTATTCCAAAAGGAGAGTTGTTTTTGAGGCATGTGGATTTATTTCTTCTTGACGACGCCAAAACTAGAGGTGTAAAGCGTCGTACGTGCAGTATTTCGTGCTTTGCCTACAGGGCTCCGCCCAACACAGTCCATTTTGTAACGCGCCATGCTAGTCTTGCCACCCTTGTGACGTTCCATGTTACCATTTCTTTTCTTTCTTTTTTTCTTTTTTTAAGGGCTTAGGATAAAAGTTTTAAAAGATATATACACAGAAAAGGATGACACACAAGTTTAAGAAAAAAGATCTATTTGAATTTTTTCTATTTGAAGGTTTTTTAATAGGATTACCTTCAAAACATTTGTATTTTTTTTTATAGATAATAACAAATAAAAAGGAAATGATTATACTTTTTTTTATATTTATACTAAAATAAGAGAAAGTATAGATTACATAAAAATATGAAAAGAATTATTATAGCGTAAAATGGGCTGTGTATTGTGCCGTGCCGTGCTTATGAGCCTGGCACCCTTGGCCCAGCACAGCATGTGAGTCCGGGCCGAGGCTGTGCTACGATGACTGTTGTACTGGGCCATGCCGGCTGGGCCCATTTTACACTTCTACCCAAAACCATGCATAGGTTTACTTGAAAGTGGTTAGAGGTTGGTAGTCTCATTGATAATGTAGTCATCAATGGTGCTCTTTATTGCAATCAGGAGGATGGATTTTTTTTTTCTCTCTCTTTTCCTTTGAGTGCATCACCCAAGGCTTTTCATGAGTGGGAGTGAAAAATGCTAAGTCCCTTCAACGCGGACGCACTACTTTTTATGGGATATCTCCTAATTTTAATCTAATAGGGCTTAGTCCCACAATAAGATTAAATATGATTAATGATGCAATTAATTATTATTATGAATAATGTACATACTTATGTCAACTACTTAACTAAAATTATATTCTAATTTTACCGTGTGACCAACTCCTATAAAAATAAATTTTAGTGATGTTTCATATGTATATGATGCATTTTAAATATGCAATACTTCCAATCATTGGTGGAACTAGGGGTGCCATGGGCCCTCCAGAAATTTTGAAAATTCATATTATATTATGGGGATTTTTTCATTTTTTTAATATATAGCCTCCTAAGAAAGTTTCTTTTTCACAGAGTCATTATCATTATCAAAGCCTTATTCCAACTATGTTGGTGTCGGCTACATGAATGATGTTTCTCTATTCCGTTCTATTTTGAGCTAAATATTTCAATAAGTTAAACTTCTTCAAATCTGAATTAATGACCTCCATCAATGTTTTCATAGACCTACCCTTACCTCTTGATGGGCCATGCACCTGTATAGCCATACTTTTTCTCACCGGTGCTATTACCGGCATACGCTCAACATGTCCAAACCATCTTAAACGAGTTTATCTAATCTTATCCTCTATTAGCCCCAAGATAATAAAATGTTTGGGTCATAAAAAAATGGCATTTTGCACATTCCTTGTTGGATCTTGTCATTCCCCAACTCCACAACTCCTCCATGATTGCCATTCTTCACATTCCCAGTTCACATGCCTTCTATCACCCCTGAATTTGGGGTGACAACGTTCTGGGGTCTACTTGAGTGATAGATGTAACACTCCGACCCGAGTTGATCCGGATTAGTGTGTGTTTTTAGCGCTAAGTGTGTTTTGATTTTGTTTTTCTTTGATTTTGAGTTTTAGAGAGATTGTTTGGGTTGAGTTTGACTTGGTCTAGTTAGTTCGAGCCCTTTTTCGTAATTTCGGCTTTTGATTGACCTTGTCAGTTTTGCGTCATTTTGACGTCATCGCGTGTATTTCGTTGAGCTTGGCGATTGTCGTAACTGTCTTGGATCCGAATGATTTCGTTTGTTCTCGTTGAACCGTCATTTGACTCAAACTGACATTTGTGTAAATGACTTGGGCTTATCCGTAATTCCGGACTCATTTTAGTATAAATATCCCCACCAACCCTCTTGTTTCTCTCGATCGTCTCTCAGCTCTCTCACACTCTCTCTCCAGCTCGTCTCTCTCTCGTCAGCTCTCTTTCTCTCCTTCTCCATCTCTGTGTCTATTGCTTCAGGGAGGAAGAAAGGAGCTCGTTTGCGTGTGTTTTCCAGTGGACTGAGCCAAGCAACGAAGTGATTTCCATTCGTAAGGCAAGTATAAGCTCAAGTTGTATGAACACCGATTGATGTGAATTTGATTGTTGTGTTTTGATTCTTCACTGTGTTTCTCAGTATTAGACAACCCTTTTAAGCTCCTTTTGCTGTTCTGTTTCTATTTCCAGCCGTTTTGCCCACTTTCTGTATGACTGTAACAATTTCAGGAAAATGACTCCGTGCACTCACGGCTAAGCCGTGAAATGTGCTACGGCTAAGCCGTAAAATGGCTTACGGCTAAGCCGAGACCCAACCGTAAACCAAACCGTAGAACAGTACAGACTGTTATCTGAAAATAACTGAGAGTTGACAAATTGCCATTCTTCTACGGCCCAGCCTGATCTAAGCCGTACATTGTCTTACGGCTAAGCCGTGGACCAGGATACGGCTGAGCCGTAGAGCAAAATACGGTTGAGCCGTAAATCCGGATGGATATTTGGGGAACTTCAGCTCAGCCGCAGTGTATATTACGGCTAAGCCGTAAGATGCCTCGGCTAAGCCGTAAGGTCACCTACGGCTACACCGTGTAACCCTGAGAATTGAATGAAAAGGATTAGGTTAATCAAAAGACCGTATATGACTTCACATTAGAATGTAGTGAACCTGAATAGGCCCAGTGGGATGTCTGAACGACATGAATGATCTCAAGGGCTGTGAATCATTCATGCGGTTATCCAGTTGTTTAGCACCGCCCCATGGGTGTTGGTTTAAGGGACTTCGGTGCACACTCCAGATACTGCAACACTAGACAATGGTGCATCGGATAACTTAAAACTACATCAACATGCACGGTTAGAAACACTGGATAATTAGTGTAGGATTGGCTTGTAATTGATCCTTGACTCGTATGAGTACTTGATTTGTTTGGTTTGTACAGCATATTGATTTCGGTTATGCCCTCTTATGTGTTCTGCGCTGGACCTCTCGATTCTGTGGGAAATGCAGCAACCCCAGAGCGAAGCCCGGGCGGAACCATTCTTATTGTGTATTGTGTTTTATCGTTGCTCCACTGGAGTACTTGCATCAGTTATGAGTCAGTGATTGTGAGTCAGCACCTCTTGTATTGTTTATGTACTTTCAGTATCAGTATCAGTTTATGTACTTTCAGTATCAGTATCAGTTTATGTACTTTCAGTATCAGTATCAGTTTATGTACTTTCAGTATCAGTATCAGTTTACGTACATTCAGTATCAGTATATGCGATGCACTTCCTATTGTTTGTTCAGCGTGATATGTAAGATCTGTATGTGGTATGTGATCTGATATGATTGATTGACCGAGGTGCATCATCTGATTTGATTGTGATTGTTATATGGCACTACTGAGCCTCAGCCTTAGGATACCCAACGGGGTTAACTTTGGTTTAGTTTATGTGTTTGCCTCTGCAGAGTGTTCTGTCCTGGGACTCCGGACCCCGGGAACTAGAGACCCATGCGTACCCTGGCCCGGTCGCTGGTGTTCTCATTCTGTCCGCTCTCGTAAGGGAAAAAATGGCCAATGTAGTAGCCACTTTGAATGTTATTTGTTTATGATTCTCACAGCATGCTTATTCATTTGCATCATGCTTTCTGTAGATCCGGCATTATAACTATCGCTCACTTTAGATGCAATTCGTGTTATCGTCTTGTTGCTTATACTTTGCTAAGTCGTTGTACTTATTAGTCGTCTTTGTGTGTTGCAGGCTCAGATCCCTCTCCCGATCCTGCGTCGGTCGACCCGACTTCAGGAGAGGCTCGCGAGGCCCCCTCCGGCCTAGAGGAGTGGACTTGATCCATCCTCCAGAGTACGGTTTGCATCATTTTGTTCTCCCCATTCATTTGAGTCTGAGTCTATTGAGGGGATTTTTCTGTACTTGTAATGTGGGCTTTGAGCGATATCTGTATTTTGTGTTTTGATCATTGTAAGCCCGCTATATGGTCATACGTTCTTGTAAATTGTTCTTGTTATCAGTTTATGATCTTTTGTAATCCCTTGTATCTTTTGGTATGTCGTGTGTGCCTTGATACGTACAGCTTCCGCGTACAGATGTTTGCACGTGTGATTGATCCCTTGTGTGTGTATGCCTGGACGGGGTCTAGGTGTGCATGCACGGGAGTACGTGTGTCCTTGGTTAGACCTTCTCTGACCCCCGGTCCCTGGGCTCGGGTTGTGACATACGTATTGTATGGTATCAGAGCATTGTCTCTATGAGCATTGTCTCTATCTTAGTTTGTAAGCATGTAGGCATATAGGACGTGGTGAGATTTCGTAGTCCGGTTTTGGACTGTTGTGTTTGGTCCCCTTGTCTTGTGAGTCTGTGTGAGTTACCGAGTGTGATAGCAGATTGACTTTTGTGTTTTGCAGGCTATGGCATCGGGATCTGGAACACACGACAACAACAATCAGGGAGATAATGAGAGTGGATCAGCCGCTCCACAGCCACTTGTGAATTTTGACGAGCGTTTCTTGACCATGCTGCAGGCAATCCATTCTTTGCAAGCACAGGTCGTTTCGTTAGTAGACCGACATAGCCAAGTGCCAGTTCCGCGGCCTGTAGAGCAGCAAGTGGTTATCCAACCTAAAGAGAGCGATCCGAATGCGTTGTACGATAAATTCAGGAAACGTGGAGCCACAGAATTCTATGGAAACGAAGATGCATTGAAGGCTGATCAGTGGCTAGAGCATACTGGAGATCTCTTCTCGACCATTATCTGTGATGACCGGCAGAAGGTTATGCTTACGGCATCGATGTTCCGAGAGGTGGCAAAGACGTGGTGGAAGAGTGTCAGTGCAGCTTATCTGACGATGCCCAGTGAAACAGTGTGGGAGACGTTCCAGAAACAGTTCAGAAGGAAGTTTATTCCTGCTCATGTTCGACGTGTGAAGGAGGTTGAGTTTCTGGCCTTACAGCAGCAGCAGCTGACCGTTTCAGAGTACATTCACCGCTTTATCCAGTTGTCCCATTTTGCTGAGGACATGATCAATACTGAGGAGAAGAAGGTGAATCGTTTCATTTCTGGTCTGCATCCGAGATATGCGAATTTTGTGACTGCCTTCCAGAGACCAGCTACTTTTGATGATGCGGTCGACAGAGCACACGTTGCAGAAGCCAACCACCTAGCAGAGAGAGCTATGGACTTCAAGAGGAGTGCACCAGTGGGGTCCAAGGGACAGATCCAGAAGAAATGGAAAGGGAAACAAGGAACTTCGAGTTTCTCTGGGAGTAGATGCGAGTTTTGTGGATTGGGACATCCGACGGAGAGGTGTTGGAAGAAGTCCGGAGCTTGTTTGAGTTGCGGATCTATGGAGCATAAGATAGCTCAGTGCCCGAAAGCTAGGACTTTCCAGTCGTCTCGATCTATGGGGTCATCCAAGTCTTTGAGTTCTGCAGCTTCGAATAGCCCCCACCGTCTCGCCAGAACCAGAAGCCACAACGTCAGACTGCCCGCGTGTATGCAGCCTCCCATGATCATGCAGAAGATGCGAAAGTGGTGGAAGGTAAAGTTCTCATTGCCCGAGCTGAAGCACATACACTATTTGATTCGGGATCTACGCGTTCATATGTTGCACCTCGTTTTGCGGAACAGTTACCGCAACCCCCTCAGTCGTTACCTTATTTGTTAGTGGTGTCCACTCCTGTGGGCAAGAGAGTAGAGTGTAGTATATACTACCCTCGGTGCGACGTGGTGATTGAAGGTCGCCAGCTGCCAGTTGATTTGGTCTTGTTGTCCATGTTGGATTTCGATGTGATCCTTGGAATGGACTGGCTAGCGCGGTATCGTGCCTGTGTTAACTGTTACAACAGGACGATTTACTTCGATTTTGAGAAGGGGTTTCGTTTCGAGGGCAATCAGGAGAGATGCCTGAGGCGTGTCATCTCCGCATGCAAAGCGGATCGTTTGATACGCAGAGGTTGTGCAGGATTTCTTGCTTTCGTCTCGGAGAAGAAGGAGGTGAAGCAGTTGAGCGAGATTCCGGTCGTACGTGAGTTCCCGGATGTATTTCCGGAGGAAGTACCCGAGTTACCCCCTGTCCGAGATGTAGAGTTTGTGATCGATCTAGTGCCCGGTACAGCACCCATTAGTTTAGCTCCTTATCGTATGGCCCCTGCCGAGTTGCTCGAATTGAAGACGCAATTGCAAGATCTTTTGGAGAAGGGTTTCGTACGGCCGAGTGTGTCACCGTGGGGAGCGCCAGTGCTGTTTGTGAAGAAGAAGGACGGTGCCTTACGGATGTGTATCGACTACCGGCGATTGAACAAAGTCACGATCAAGAACAAATACCCATTGCCGCGTATTGACGAGTTGTTTGACCAACTTCAAGGTGCTGCCTATTTCTCCAAGATTGACCTGAGATCGGGGTATCATCAACTCCGGGTGAAAGAAGAAGATATCGCGAAGACTGCTTTCAGGACACGGTATGGACATTTTGAGTTCCTCGTGATGCCATTTGGATTAACCAATGCACCTGCTGCCTTCATGGCTTTGATGAACAGGATCTTTGCTCCTTTCCTGGATCGATTCGTGGTGGTCTTTATTGATGATATTCTGGTGTATTCGAAGACCCCAGAGGAGCATGTGGAACATCTACGTCGAGCCTTGCAGTTGTTGAAAGAACATCGCTTATATGCCAAATTGTCGAAGTGTGATTTTTGGCTCGAGCAGGTAGCTTTTCTTGGTCATACCATTTCACGAGATGGGTTGGCAGTGGATCAGATGAAAGTTGAGGCAGTGATGAGTTGGCCTAGCCCAAAGACTGTGACGGAGATACGGAGTTTTCTTGGATTGGCTGGTTATTATCGTCGATTTATTTAAGATTTCGCCAAGATTTCTGCCCCGTTGACTCGATTGACTAGGAAGAATGTTCCTTTTCTTTGGACGGACGATTGTGAACGCCATTTCCAGATGTTGAAGGAGAAGCTTACTTCGGCTCCAGTCTTGACGTTACCGGATGGGCATGAAGGATTTATGATCTACTCTGATGCTTCTCGAGTCGGTTTGGGATGTGTTTTGATGCAACATAGCAAAGTGATTGCCTATGGCTCGAGGCAACTTCGGGAGCACGAGAAGAACTATGCCACGCATGATTTAGAGTTGGCAGCCATCGTTTTTGCGTTGAAGATGTGGAGACATTATTTGTATGGCGTGACATTTGAAGTGCATTCAGATCATCATAGTCTACAGTATCTCTTCACGCAGTCCGAGTTGAATATGAGACAGCGAAGGTGGCTTGAGTTGATTAAGGATTTTGACTTCCCCATCAAGTACCATCCAAGGAAAGGCAATGTTGTTGCAGATGCTTTGAGTAGGAAGTCGGAGATTCTACAGGCCTTGGATAGCCTTTATTTTGTGAGGCATGCCCAGCCAGTGGAGTTGCGATCGGTGGAGAACTGTTTGACACTTGCCAGTACAGTGAGCTCTCAGCCTGACATCATTCAGCGTATTAAAGACCAGCAGTTCGAAGATGCGATGTTGAAGCGAATCCGGGATAGCATTGTAGATCGACCAGATTTCCGCTTGGAGGGTGATGTTTTGTATTTTCGGAGCAGGCTGTGTGTGCCAGCAGTAGATGCTTTGAAGGAGAGTTTGATGGCCGAAGCACACCATGCTCGTTATTCCATGCACCCTGGAAGTACGAAGACGTACCGAGCGCTTAAGGACAGATTCTGGTGGAATAATATGAAGAGAGAAATTGCTGGGTTTGTTGCCAGATATTTGACTTGTCAGAAGGTGAAAGCTGACCATCAGAGACCTCCAGGTTCCTTACATCCATTGCATATCCCCCAGTGGAAATGGGAGCACATTACGATGGACTTTGTTTCAGGTCTACCCCTGACGAGCAAGAAGAATAGTGCCATTTGGGTGATCGTGGACAGATTGTGTCACGACCCGAGCCCAGAAATCGGGGGTTAGCGAAAAGCTAAGCCGGTGACACACGTACTCCCGTGCACGTGCACCCAAACCCAGTCCAGATGCACGCCCACAAGGGATCTAACACGTGCGAACTAAGTGTACGCGGAAGCTGTACATATCATAGCAAGCAACAAAGGAAAATAAATAGCGGAAGCTAAAACAAATGCGGAACGGATAAGACAAAGACAAATACACTGATATAAAACCGAATACACACCAAAATCAATATATACAAAATATACAGAATACAAGTCCAAAGTCCAAATACAAATCTCCTGAAACCAAAACTCGAAATCCCAAAACCAAAAAGCCACTGGAAGTATGCATGAACGCACTCGGCAGAGATGATCAGGCCCACTCTGCCAAACCGGAGGGTGCCCCTACACTTGCCCCTGCAGCCTCCTCGACCGCCGGGGAGCTGGGCAAGGTATCTGAGCCTGCAACACCACAGACAACACAAGTGAATACAACGATCCAGCAAATATAAGTAACAGAGATGAAACACTCATAGTATCAAAGCTGAATAAATGACAGAATAATGATTTCAGAGTTTCATCTTAGTATGCTAAGCAAATCGTGCGTAGAAGTAAAGCATGATATGTGAATCAAACATAGAAATACTGACTAAGTGGCTACTACGTTAACCATGTTCTCTCCAATAGAGAGCAGAGCAGAGCAGAGCAGATGAGAACACCACTGACCGGGCCAGGGTACAAGTGGGTCTCGGGTTCCTGGGTTCCGGGGTCCCAAGACAAAGCGACACTGCAGTGAATACAGAGATACAGAGATCTAAGCCAGAGGTAACCCCGTCGGGCATCCTAGGGCTGAGGCTGAGTAGAGCCAGACTAATACCAATCAAATCAAATCCATAGAAAGGGAGATTATCCGCTTTGGACTCACCGATGACAAAGACCGGATCTTATCCTCACGTATTAACCTCTGGGCAGAGCCACCAGGGAATACCCAAACTCAGAGATACACAAAGCCAGCAGAGCATAGATATAAATCCAAAGCACAGCATAGATCAAAGCATAGTGCGGAACGAAGCATAGAACAGAGATACAGGACGAAAACAAAAATGACTACGGAATGCATAAACTTAGATTAACAGAACAGAGGGCAAAATCATAACAATATGCAATGCATCTCAGATTAATACGGAGTCAAGGTTCATTACAAGCCAAGTCTAATCTAGTTGCATCACTGTCACTAACCGTGCATGTTGATGTAGTTTTAAGTTATTCGATGCACCGTTGCCATCCTAGTGTTGCAATATAATCCTCATGTGCACCGAAGTCCCTTAAACCAACACCCATGGGGGGGTGCTTAACAATGAGCAACACTCACATGAATAAGTCACAGCCTAACAGACTATTCATGCGCTCCAAAGAATCCATTTGGGCCGGTTTACGGGTATGGTTAACCTGTATTTGAGCCCTACAAGGTCACACCATTAGCCTAAGTTAACTGATATTTAACAGGTCTTACGGTTTAGCCATGGGTGACCTACGGCTTAGCCGTGGCATCCTACGGCGTAGCCGCAATATGCACTACGGCTTAGCCGTGGTTCCCTTCAGAACACGGCTAAACTGTCATCTTTCCACCTCTGATCTGATACATCTCACGGCTGAGCTACGGTGGAGTCCACGGCTTAGCCGTAGACCATCACGGCTTAGCCGTAGCCTCACCGTAAGAACACTGATATCAGAAAAGTTTCGACTGATCAGAGATTAAATCCACGGCTGGGGTACGGTTGGGTCACGGCTAGCTTACGGCTCAGCCGTAGAACAAATTACGGCTTAGCCTTAGCCTAGCCGTAGAACAAAACTCAAATTTCGAGTCTCTGGAAATCAAGCCGTAGAAGTTCACGGCTTAGCCGTACCATACAGAGATGAATTCGGGCTGAGTACAGAAACGGAAATTTGACACAGAAACATCCCCAAACAAGCTACAGAGGTTCCAAATTCACAAGCATTGGCTGTAAACATCAAATACACTAAAGAAGATGGAAATCAAAGCATTCAAATAGAGCACCCATGTGTGTTATAAAAGTCTGTACTTATACTTGCCTCAAATCTGACAAATCCTCTGAGTCAAGCTCCAAAGCAACTAAAACCAAAACAAATCAAAGCAATCACACATGCATGAGATAAAGACAAAGCAATCATAGAATGGGAGAAGCAATTGGAGAAGAAGAAGAAGGAGTTGGGAAAGAACCCACTTACCAAACCACAAAACATAAACAGAGAGAAGAGAAGAACCCAAATCCACTAAAGGACCCAATCCTCAAACGATCAAGAGAAGGAAAGAGAGAGAGAGAACCGAAGTGAAGAGGGAGAGAGAACGTGGCTTCTCTGGAGATTGCATGCAGTCGATGAAGACAAATGGGCAAGACATCTGGAAGCTGACTTATGTATATAGTTTGGGAAGTTAAAACAAGGTCCGGTAGGTTTAAGCAATTTACAGTTTAAGTCGCACGAAGGTCCATCTTCTCCAATTGACTCCAAACGGATCTGACACAGTTACGGAAATTGTCGAGCTCAACGAAATACACGTGCTGACACCAAGATGATGCAAATATGATGCAAGCAAAGCAAAAGCAAAATTACGAAAAAGGGCTTAGAACTACCTATCTCAGGTCAAAGGTTGCTCAACTACCTATCCATGACCCAAAACAAGTCCAAAAGAAATAAACAAAACAAAACACACACTAATGAGCCACTAATCCGGCTCAAAGGGGATCGGAGTGTTACAGATTGACGAAGACAGCCCATTTTCTTCCATTCAAGAAAGGCATGACATTTTCCGAGATGGCGAAGAAGTTCGTTGATGAGATCGTTAGACTACATGGTACGCCTGTATCGATTGTGTCCGATCGAGATCGCCGCTTTGTTTCTTCATTTTGGAGAGCATTTCAGGAAGCCATGGGAACGAAGTTGAGCTTCAGTACGGCGTATCACCCGCAGACTGATGGACAGTCAGAACGAACTATTCAGACGCTCGAGGACATGTTACGGGCCAGTGTACTGAATTTTGAGAAAGAATGGGATCTGCATCTCTCGTTGTGCGAGTTTGCGTATAACAATAGTTTCCACGAGAGTATTGGAATGGCACCCTATGAAGCTCTGTATGGACGAAAATGTAGAAGCCCTGTTTGCTGGGAAGAAGTTGGAACGAGGAGTTTCCACGGACCGACAATCATTGCTGAGACTACAGAGAAAGTTCAGAAGGTCATTGATAATTTGAAGATTGCCCGATCGAGACAGAAGAGCTACGCAGATACGCGAAGAAGAACATTAGCATTTCAGGTTGGAGATTGGGTATTCTTGAAAGTCTCACCGATGAAAGGTACGGTACGGTTCGGTCAGAAGGGCAAGTTAGCGCCAAGATATGTGGGTCCATTTGAGATCAAGAGCCGGATTGGCGATCTAGCGTACAGAGTGATTCTACCCGTGGAGTTTTCTGGAGTACACGATGTTTTTCATGTGTCAATGCTTCGCAAGTATGTTCGAGACCCGACGCATGTGATTCGATACGATGATATTCAGATGCAACCCAATGCGACATACGTTGAGCGTCCGCTCTGTATTGTTGGGACTAGAGAACAGCTCTTGCGTACGAGGACTATCCGATGGGTCAAGGTACTCTGGGAACATCATGGACCTGATGAAGCCACGTGGGAGTTAGAAGATCAGATGGCGCGTCAGTATCCTTACCTCTTTGTTCAGGTACGCATTCATTCCGAGGACGGAATGATGTCTAAGTGGGGGAGGATGTAACACTCCGACCCGAGTTGATCCGGATTAGTGTGTGTTTTTAGCGCTAAGTGTGTTTTGATTTTGTTTTTCTTTGATTTTGAGTTTTAGAGAGATTGTTTGGGTTGAGTTTGACTTGGTCTAGTTAGTTCGAGCCCTTTTTCGTAATTTTGGCTTTTGATTGACCTTGTCAGTTTTGCGTCATTTTGACGTCATCGCGTGTATTTCGTTGAGCTTTGCGATTGTCGTAACTGTCTTGGATCCGAATGATTTCGTTTGTTTTCGTTGAACCGTCATTTGACTCAAACTGACATTTGTGTAAATGACTTGGGCTTATCCGTAATTCCGGACTCATTTTAGTATAAATATCCCCACCAACCCTCTTGTTTCTCTCGATCGTCTCTCAGCTCTCTCACACTCTCTCTCCAGCTCGTCTCTCTCTCGTCAGCTCTCTTTCTCTCCTTCTCCATCTCTGTGTCTATTGCTTCAGGGAGGAAGAAAGGAGCTCGTTTGCGTGTGTTTTCCAGTGGACTGAGCCAAGCAACGAAGTGATTTCCATTCGTAAGGCAAGTATAAGCTCAAGTTGTATGAACACCGATTGATGTGAATTTGATTGTTGTGTTTTGATTCTTCACTGTGTTTCTCAGTATTAGACAACCCTTTTAAGCTCCTTTTGCTGTTCTGTTTCTATTTCCAGCCGTTTTGCCCACTTTCTGTATGACTGTAACAATTTCAGGAAAATGACTCCGTGCACTCACGGCTAAGCCGTGAAATGTGCTACGGCTAAGCCGTAAAATGGCTTACGGCTAAGCCGAGACCCAACCGTAAACCAAACCGTAGAACAGTACAGACTGTTATCTGAAAATAACTGAGAGTTGACAAATTGCCATTCTTCTACGGCCCAGCCTGATCTAAGCCGTACATTGTCTTACGGCTAAGCCGTGGACCAGGATACGGCTGAGCCGTAGAGCAAAATACGGTTGAGCCGTAAATCCGGATGGATATTTGGGGAACTTCAGCTCAGCCGCAGTGTATATTACGGCTAAGCCGTAAGATGCCTCGGCTAAGCCGTAAGGTCACCTACGGCTACACCGTGTAACCCTGAGAATTGAATGAAAAGGATTAGGTTAATCAAAAGACCGTATATGACTTCACATTAGAATGTAGTGAACCTGAATAGGCCCAGTGGGATGTCTGAACGACATGAATGATCTCAAGGGCTGTGAATCATTCATGCGGTTATCCAGTTGTTTAGCACCGCCCCATGGGTGTTGGTTTAAGGGACTTCGGTGCACACTCCAGATACTGCAACACTAGACAATGGTGCATCGGATAACTTAAAACTACATCAACATGCACGGTTAGAAACACTGGATAATTAGTGTAGGATTGGCTTGTAATTGATCCTTGACTCGTATGAGTACTTGATTTGTTTGGTTTGTACAGCATATTGATTTCGGTTATGCCCTCTTATGTGTTCTGCGCTGGACCTCTCGATTCTGTGGGAAATGCAGCAACCCCAGAGCGAAGCCCGGGCGGAACCATTCTTATTGTGTATTGTGTTTTATCGTTGCTCCACTGGAGTACTTGCATCAGTTATGAGTCAGTGATTGTGAGTCAGCACCTCTTGTATTGTTTATGTACTTTCAGTATCAGTATCAGTTTATGTACTTTCAGTATCAGTATCAGTTTATGTACTTTCAGTATCAGTATCAGTTTACGTACATTCAGTATCAGTATATGCGATGCACTTCCTATTGTTTGTTCAGCGTGATATGTAAGATCTGTATGTGGTATGTGATCTGATATGATTGATTGACCGAGGTGCATCATCTGATTTGATTGTGATTGTTATATGGCACTACTGAGCCTCAGCCTTAGGATACCCGACGGGGTTAACTTTGGTTTAGTTTATGTGTTTGCCTCTGCAGAGTGTTCTGTCCTGGGACTCCGGACCCCGGGAACTAGAGACCCATGCGTACCCTGGTCCGGTCGCTGGTGTTCTCATTCTGTCCGCTCTCGTAAGGGAGAAAATGGCCAATGTAGTAGCCACTTTGAATGTTATCTGTTTATGATTCTCACAGCATGCTTATTCATTTGCATCATGCTTTCTGTAGATCCGGCATTATAACTATCGCTCACTTTAGATGCAATTCGTGTTATCGTCTTGTTGCTTATACTTTGCTAAGTCGTTGTACTTATTAGTCGTCTTTGTGTGTTGCAGGCTCAGATCCCTCTCCCGATCCTACGTCGGTCGACCCGACTTCAGGAGAGGCTCGCGAGGCCCCCTCCGGCCTAGAGGAGTGGACTTGATCCATCCTCCAGAGTACGGTTTGCATCATTTTGTTCTCCCCATTCATTTGAGTCTGAGTCTATTGAGGGGATTTTTCTGTACTTGTAATGTGGGCTTTGAGCGATATCTGTATTTTGTGTTTTGATCATTGTAAGCCCGCTATATGGTCATACGTTCTTGTAAATTGTTCTTGTTATCAGTTTATGATCTTTTGTAATCCCTTGTATCTTTTGGTATGTCGTGTGTGCCTTGATACGTACAGCTTCCGCGTACAGATGTTTGCACGTGTGATTGATCCCTTGTGTGTGTATGCCTGGACGGGGTCTAGGTGTGCATGCACGGGAGTACGTGTGTCCTTGGTTAGACCTTCTCTGACCCCCGGTCCCTGGGCTCGGGTTGTGACAATAGCCATGACACAGAAGGGGGATGAAAAGGTGTATACACTGGATACATATTAAAGAGTGGACAAAAGAGCTACCTAAATGAATTAGAGTTGGCCTACAGATGAGGGCCTCAAGGCCCTAAGATCAATAGTGACGAAGTGGGAAATTTTTTTTATGAAACAATCGAACGGGGTACAATCTGAATGAGTGATCGATCCATATTATGTAAACTTTGAGGCCATTCGCTCAACGAATAGGATGATCTCATGAAGTGGTAATTCTGTAGTAATTCTGACACCATAATCCACACTCAAGCCTTTCCCTTCACCACGAATGATCGGCCAGCATCAAGTTAGGATCGGGCCCCTCCAATAAAGTTCTCGTTAAACCCCAAGGCTACCACACTTGGGCCATGGGATTTATCCGACTTTCCCTTAGTCTGGCCCAAAGGGCTAGGACACCCTACATTGGTGAAGAAAAGAAAAAAAACAAAAAAGTTCTTATTAAGAAGAAGCTCCACGTGTGAGCTTTAACTAACTAATTCGGCTTTCTCTGTTCACATTTCTTGAGTCTATAATTACTGAAGTATAAGTTCTTTCCAAAAAGAAAAAAAAAATATTGACGTAGAAGGATATTCATATGCATATGTAGCACAGTCTGCTATTCACAGATCCTAGTGTGATCCCACAATAACAAAAGTAGAACAAAAAACACTCTTCTATTCTTCTATGCCCAAGAAAAATCATATAGGAGTTTGAAATTGGAAGGGGCCAGCACCAACACAACAAAAGAAACACAGCAATTGAAGATTAGTCTTGTATCATGGGAATTCCTCAGGAAATAGATCAGGTCACTTGTAGTAGAGTCCATATTATATATTCAATGCACCTCACTTCCTTGTTGTAGTAATATAACATTTTTCGAGATGATGTCAATATCCTTGTAAACTGATGTAGCGGAAAGCGCAAAAGGATAAAGGAAGAAGATCTCCATCTTCAGCTTGATAACAAAACCATGAATCCACAATGATGGACGAGGGAGAATCGTAAAGAGAAACTGACATTCATATTATGTCATCAATAGCAACATAACAAAACCCTAACTTTTCTAAAATTAGTAAATGTTACTAAAACTAGTAAAAAATTCCAAATTACATAAAATACCTTGGAACAAACTCTGAATTAGCTTTTTAAGACCTTCAACAAAAATTCAAAGTCAACTAGCCTAAAAACCCCTAAAATAAGAAACAAATAGAAACTTAATGTAAATAGTAAGTTCTATACAAAAATTGCATTTTCGCCTGCGAAACTACCTCATGTTGCATCCAATGGCACCAACTGCCTTTGCCAATTTTCCACGGCATAGAGCACATTGATAGCTTCAAAACATTTACTTGTGCAATGCGAGACGATACCCGGATTAACTGTTATGGCTATTTGAAGTTAGCACTTTCAATTTCTTGTAGTCTTCTTGTTCCACTAATTGTTCCACCACTTGTTCTACATCACAAACTTACATATACCACATCAAACAATAACATATAGGGTACACAACAATAATAATTAGTAACTAATTTTTATGGTTATAAATAACAACCGTTATAGACAATAACCTCTTGTAACTCTCTTCTTTAGAGCCTTGATTTTGTAAGTTGTTGCTTCAGCAAAGCCCGAATATATTCATGGTAACCTTCGGGCACAATAGAGTCATTAAGTGGATCCTTCCATGCCCCCTCATAGAGTCTTGGATACAGATTTCCATCAGAGCAATGAACAACTGAACCAAGACAATGGTCGGTGTAGTTGAATGCATCAACAAGGGCCACAGCATTCGGATGGACCTGCCAAGGAACCACAACCTTGTAAAGTTAATTGAACTCGTCAGTGTAAACAAAACGAGTAACACAGAGGTCGGCAAGTGGAGCAGCACTTGAAAGCATCATTGATACAGGATGTTGGACAAGCTCAAAATCAAGCCAGAAGGATAAGTGCTAATTTCAATTTTTGGGTCTAGTATTCAATGGGAAGGTCAAAACAAGATTTTACAAAAGATCTTATTATGTTGCTAATGAGGGAATAAGACAAAATCAAGTTTGTCCTTGTGGATTTAGGGTTTTGATCTTGGTAGAAGACGATATTCCTTAATCCTTTCACACATTTTGCTACATCAGTTAGTATTAGAGGAAGGTCTTCCCTGGTTCAAAGGGCAACCCTGTTTGTCACAATAGTTACATCGATTGTGATTTCGAGTTACATCAAACATTCCATCAGATTATGACGATAAGTGGACATTTGAAAGAAAAGCACTGGGATGGGAATAGGGTTTAGCTATAAAAACCTTGGTATATAGAGATCTGAGCTGCTCATTTGCAAGTGCAGCTTGCTTTGGCGTGATGCACCCAATTGAAAGGAATTCACCTAGATGCTTCTTGAAGGTTTTTGGGAGAAAGCCTCTAAAATGGATTAATGCCAATCTTAATATTATGTATGCAAACAATTATTTGCGCAGCGGAAATAAATCAAACCACAAGCACACACTACAAGAAAACACAGATTTTATGTGGAAGCCCAAACTGGATAAGAACCACAGCCAAGAATCAAGCACTATGAATCATACTATAGTTACAAGAGAATACTCATAACCTTTATACAATTGCCCCTCAACCTAAGGACTTTGTAATTCCTTTGCACAACTCCCTGCTGCAACGACCCTTTGCCGTTCTCTGTGACAGATTCAAGCACCTAGACGCCTTTTAAATGTAACACTTGACTCCCTACAACAATCTTCTACATTCAGAGAAGTAGAAGATAAGAACCTCTAGAGTAGAATTTCAACTCTTCCACTCTCAAAAAAACTTTAGAGGAGATGATCTCCAAAATATATTTTCCATTTAGAACAATGAGATCTCTGTTTTAGGGTTGAGAGAGAAAAATTTCTTATGACCCCAATTTCGTGCTTCATAAATATATTTCAATCAAAAAAGAAGTTGGCATAAAACAGGCAAGTTTCACTTCAAATCGAATTGAAAAATCGCAAGTCTGTGAACTCCACTTGTCCGATCGGTCGGATGAATGATCCGATCGGTTGGATTAAGGTTTTTCTCAGGTGAAAATTTCAGTACTCTTTCTGCAAATTTTTGGAGGTCATAACTTTTTCGTTTCAGCTTCGATTAAAGCAATCTTGGGCTCTACGGATGTCTATTTGATGCTCGGTTTGTGAGATATGGCTTTTTCAATCTATATGGTCCATAAAAAATCACTTTAATTTGTCGCTCTTTTTTCGATATCTTCACTTTAGTGCATCCGGCGACTCAAACCATTGTCCATACTCAAAGATATGTAAAATACAATAATAATGGACTCAAGTTTTATCCAACCCATGAATTTGCAACACAAAAATCCTTACAATTATCAATACTTAGCCTGAGAAATAATGGCTCCTCTCAAGACCATCCCAAGAGCTTTTGCATTATTCTTGTGCTTTTGTTCACATTTAACAGGCCCAAGCAATCAAAGACTTTGATTACTACTCTCTTGTGCTTCTGTAAAATTTTTTTTTTCTATTCATTAGTTTTCACTTGTGAGATGGTGTGGATAATGGCTATGCCAATGGCAAAACATGGTTCAGTGCCACTGGGGCAATGCTCATCCATATTGCCATCAACTTCCCCATTCCCTATTATACTGTCATTACTGCTCTCAAATTAAAAAAGAGTGGAATTAGTCTATAAATTCCAGCTCAAGCACCACCACACCACCACATCACTCAAACTGCACTATTGCAACCATGTAAGTCATATAGCCCAAAATGTTTTAGCCCAAATTACCAGTAATAACTTATATAGTTTATTATATATTAAATTTATTTTTTATTCATAAGTGATGTGTGATGGGGTGTTACAAGTAGGGCCAACTATGCAGAGTGTTCCAGAATTTATTCTATCAACTATAAACAAATTGAGTCATGTTTCGAATATAAACAGTTGACCTGGAATGAATGATTTCATTATTTCGTATGATTACGGTTATCGGCATCATCTTGCCATGAAACCGGTGCAGCATATTGCCTTCTGACGACAGGCAAACCAGCACTGGACTTCCTTTATTATTGCTCTCCAAACCCACAATAGCAAAATCGTAGATGTCGCCACTAAGTACAAGAATCTTGCTCTTGCCACCTAGCTGGATTTAAACCAAAGAAGAAAGAGAGACCCAGTATTGAGAGCAGCCAAGAACTCAATTCAAATCTTCTCATTTTGTTTTGGTTGTCGCGGAAAGACTTAAAATGGATTGGGAAGTTTTGGTTGCTCCAGAATGATTTGAAGATGGATTCAACCAAACATTGGGCAGATTTGGTGGGTTTGAGAGCTGGGTTTTGGAAGGTAGAAAAGGGGATGAGTTTTGTTAAAGGGCCTTTTGGGTATTTAAAAAATAATGGAGAGGAAAGTAAAGTTACCGGGAAATGCTTTTTTTGCCAGATGTCCTAATTGAAACAAAAATGAAAAACATAAGTCCTATTTTGAAATATGAGTTTTTTGTGTCCTGATTTGAAATCTTGGCAAAACTTGAACCCTCTTTTAAGATTTTCCATTATTCCAATGTTATGAACTTCTTCTTAAATTTGGATACATTTTGTAAATGGACCTTGGATCAATGGCCTTTGGCCCTTAACGTTTGTGTTTCAAAAAGAATAACATGATATCCATATTGTAGCATGGTTTCTTTTTTCCACCAATGCTACGAGCCTGTTGGGTTGAGATGTTTACGCCTAATCCAGACTAGGCTTTATAAGATCAGGTCCATCCCTGTAACTCAATGGGGGCAACGGTATATACTTGAGATTGACCCATTCATCAACTGGCGTAGCTCATTAAAGTAGGCCTAAATCTAGCCAACGCTTAGACGCAAAAGCCCAAGCAACTATGTTGGCCCATAATCCAACCCATTCCAGATGGGTTTCGGTCTAGTACATCTAGAATACTAAAAAATACATTACGTACCCAAATAAGGATTCTTTTTTTCGGTTTTAAATAGAGTTGTTGTAGATTTCTGCAGCATTTTATTTTTCCTTGGGATTGTATTTTATGTAAAAAATGAGAAATGATGACTCAATTCTCTATGATTCCAATTTATATTATTTGTTGAAGCTAAACATTATTTGAAGATTTTATTGGAAAAAACCCCTTAGATGTACTGATCACAATCAGGGCTCAATTTTTAGTGTGCACTGATTTGGTCCTAGAGGCCTAATCATGTGCAAATATATATGTATATATATATGTTTGAATGTGTGGCTAAGTGATACTAGCATCACTAAGCCCTACATACAATTCTGCATACGAAAAAAAATCGTAGATAAGAAAGGAAAAAGAGAAGAGAAAAAAGAAAGAAAGAAGAGAAGGAAGGAAGAAGAAGAGAGGAAAAAAGGAAGAAGACGAAGGAGAAAAAGAGAAGAAACAAGAGAGGAAGAAAGGAAGGAATAAAAGAAGAAGATGAGGGGAAGAAAGGGAGAAGAAGAGAGGAAGAAAGGAAGGGATTAACTTTTTTTTTTTATCCTTTTTTCTCTTCTTTCTCCTCCTTTGTTCTCTTCATTCTCCTCTTCTTCCTTTCTTCCTCATTTCTTCTTCTTTTCTTCTTTCTCTTCTCTTCTTCCTTTCTTCTTTGCAAAATTTTTTTTTTTCTGTAAGTAGGGTTGAGTGACTTTCCATGAAAAAAAAAAACACAGAAGAAATGAAGAAGAGAAGAGAAAGAAGAAAGGAAGAAGAAGAGAGGAGAATGAAGAGAAGAAAGATAGAAAGTAAAAAAACAAACCTTAATCCCTCCCTTTCCTCTTCTCTTCTTCTTTTTTTCCTTCCTTTCTTCCTCTCTCTCTCTCACTCTTTTCTTTCTCTTCTTTTCTTCTTCCTTTTTTCCTCTCTTCTTCTTCCTTTTTTCCTCTCGTTCGTCTTCTTTTCTTCTATGCGCTTTGTGTAACGCTCCGACCCAGCTTGACCTCGTTTAGCGGTTAGTTAATCTTGTTTTAGTTGCTAATCGTGTTTTGTTTGTGTTTTCTTTTCGTTACGGGTCATGGATAGGTAGTTGGGTTGAGTTTGACCTGGATTAAGTAGACCAAGCCCTTTTTCGTAATTTTAGCTTTTCTACGGCATGGGCATTTTTGCATCATCTTGATGTCAACACGTGTCTTTCGTTGAGCTCGTTAACTTTCGTGACTACGTCACTTGCAACCGAGGTCGTGTGATTCGATTGGACCCGGATTTGACTCAAACTGGAATTAGCATTCTCACTTGGCTCTTATTGCAATTTGAACAACCCATTTGATTATATAAGCTCACCATCGATCACAACTCACGTTCTCTCTCTCTCTTTCATTTCCTGCACTGCACGTGGAGTCTCTCCCTCCTTCACTTGAATTCTCTTCACTTGATTTCTCTCCATCGGTCAAGCTTGTGGTGCTTGCATGTGAGGTGAGTTGGTGGAAATCACTTCATCCTTCTCATCTCTCTTCTCTAGTTCTTCTCCTTCTTGTTCCATTGTTGCATGTTGTATCTGTGTTGTGGATTTCTTCCCAATTCTCATGCATGCATTGTGGTTTGATTTGGTTTAGGTTGTGTTTGAGCTTGAGGGCAACAATTGTGTAATTGATTTCCAAATTGAGGCAAGTATAACCATAGTTGTGAGAACCCATGTTGGTATGCTTTGATTTTGGTTAGCTCACATTAATGTGTATGGAAAACATGTGTTTACAGCCCATTGATACTCATTTGATTACTACTTGGTCTATCTCCCTTGATAAATTGAAATTGGATGCTTCCCAGACATTCTGTACAGGTTTCAGGAAATTGAATTCGTGCAGGTACGGCTAAGCCGTATAGCACCTACGGCTCACAGTCCAGAGAGGAGAAAAACCCAGTTTTCCTCTACGGCTAGGGCACGGCTAAGCCGTGGAATGCCCTACGGCTAAGCCGAAGCTCAGCCGTGGCCAAGCCGTAGAACAATACAGGGTGCAATTTCTGGAATAACTGAGAGTCAGCAACTGACAGACCTTCTACGGCCCAGCCACGGCTAAGCCGTAGACTACACACGGCTAAGCCGTAGCACACACACACGGCTAAGCCGTATACACCCTAAATTAATGAAAGGAAAACAAGGATAGGTGTAAGAAAAGACCGATATGACCTTCATGATGGAATGTAGGACACCTAGACTTGCCCAACGGAATGTGATACAACGCGTGAATGATCTCGAAGGCTGCGAATCATTCATGTTCGTTATCCGGATGTTAAGCACCTCCCCATGGGTGTTGGTTTAAGGGACTTTGTGCACCGCCCGATTCAAGGCAACACTAGACAACGGTGTATCGAATAACTTAAAGCTACATCATCATGCACGGTTAGAAACACCGGATAATTAGATTAGAATTGGTTTGTAACTTAAGATGATTCGATTCACATGATTTGTTGCATAACATATTGCATTCGATCATTGATCTCAACTCTCTAACATGATTACGTATGTTTCGTTACTTTCACATTGTGGTTTATTTACCCTGAGTATGCATGTATGATGTGTTCATTCACGGATCTGCACGTATGATAAGTTGTCACGATCTACTCAGGATTTTCATGATTGACTTTGTATGGTCAGGCTCTACTTAGCCTCAGCCTTAGGATCCCGACGGGGTGAATTTGGTATAGTTATAAGGACCTGCTGCAGTATGGATTTTGTCTTGGGGAACCGGACCCCAGGAAACCGAGACCCATTGTACCCTGGCCCGGACAATGGTGTTCTTTGCATGTTATAAGATCCCTCTTTTGGGAGCATATGGTAATGTAGTAGCCACTAGTCATGTACACAGCATGTATTCATTGACTCACATGGCATATTTCCTTCTGGCATGACAGCCTAGTATACGAAAATGCTTTCTTTAATCACATGATGTTCTTTATTCCATTAGACACAGCGTGTGTTAACTTGCTATGGTTTATACTTTGCTGAATCTTCGTATTCACAGTTGTTTTTGGTGTTGCAGGCCCAGATCCCCCTGCCGAACCCTCGCCGGTCGGCCAGGCTTCAGATGAGATCCCCGGGGCCCCATCAGGCCTAGAGGAGTGGATGTGATCACTCCACGGGAGAGCGTCCATGGCATGCATCATTTTGGAGTCTTGTTTTGGGGATTTTCAAACTTGTATTTGGCATGATATGTCATTATTGTATATATCTTTTGTTCATTTTGTAAAACTTTCATATGTAATTATGTCAGTCCTTTCCTTGTATTCTCTTCTTGCATGGTTAGTTTTATGTTTCTGATATTTACAGCTTCCGCGTACTTGCTTGGCACGTGTGAATGTTCCCTTGTGCGTGTGCATTTAGACTCGGTCTACGTGTGCATGCACGGGAGTACGTGTGTCATTAGGTTTGGCTTCTGCTAACCCCCGAACCCTGGGCTCGGGTTGTGACATACGTATTGTATGGTATCAGAGCATTCCTTGCTCATTCCTTGTTCTAGATGATAAGCATGTAGGCATGTAGGATCGTGGTGAGGATACGATTATTCCTTTGTGCTCTTTCTAGACTTTGGGGTTTGTTGGGCGCTATTGTTTTGTGTTTGTGTCTGACTCTTTTCATTTTACAGGATGGCATCAGGTTCGGGTTCTCAACAGAACGCCGGAAATAACGAGAGCGGATCTGCCCCGTCACCGCAGACACCGAATACCGATGAACGTATTCTTATGCTATTCCAGTCCCTTCAGGCACAATCGCAATCGATGCAGAACTTGCAAGCCCAAGTTACCACCATGTTAGACCGACAAAGCCAAGCCCCAGTTCAGTCGCATGTAGACTAGCAGGTGATCTTGCAGCCTCGAGAGAGTGACCCGAATGCCCTCTACAGTAAATTTCGCAAGCGAGGAGCTATTGAGTTCTATGGGATAGAAGAGCCATTGAAGGCAGAACAGTGGTTGGAACAGACGGAGGACGTTTTTGAGACTGTTGTGTGCACGAACCGGCAGAAAGTCGGATTAGCAACTTCTATGTTTAGAGATGTCGCAAAAACTTGGTGGAAGAGCGTGAAGGACTCATACAGAGATATTCCTAGTGCTACGGTGTGGGATATGTTCAAGCAACAGTTCAGGAGGAAGTTCATCCCGGCTCATGTGTTTCGAGCCAAGGAGGTTGAGTTCCTAGCTCTCCGTCAGCAGCAGATGTCAGTAGCAGAATATGTGAACAAGTTTATGCAGTTGTCGCATTTTGCTCCGGACATGATCAGTACCGAAGAAAGGAAGGTGAACAGGTTTGTTGAAGGGTTGCATCCCCGGTACATGCACCACGTGACTGCGTTTCAGCGTCTGGCTACGTTTGACGATGCAGTGGACAGGGCCTATTCTGCCGAGGCCATTCACCAAGCTGCTAGAGCTGTTGAGCCCAAGCGACAGCCGCCCTTCAGTGCACGAGGACAAGTACAGAAGAAGACCAAAGGCCAGCAGAGTACTTCTAGTTCTACTGGAGTGACTTGTGGATATTGCGGCAAGAGCCACACGACCGAAGCTTGTTGGAGGAAGGCCGGTGCTTGTTTTATCTGCGGTTCGAGGGAGCATATGATCGCCAATTGTCCTCGACAGAGAGCCTCCGGTGCAGCTCCATCTGGTCCTACTTCCGGTGCAGTTCCTAGCAGACCCAGTGCACCTACCGCTCCGAGCAAGCCACAGTCAGCTCGTCCAGGCTCGAGACAGCCCCGCCAGACAGCCCGTGCGTACGCTGCTACTCACGAGAGTGCCGAGGATCCACAGGTGGTTGAAGGTACTGTTTTGATTTCGCGCGTCGAGGCTTTAGCTTTGTTCGATTCGGGGTCTACATGGTCTTATGTAGCACCTCGTTTTGCCGAGCGGTTATCTCAGCCGTCTAAGCCGTTGCCATATGTGCTGGTTGTATCCACCCCAGTTGGCAAGCGAGTGGAGTGTAGTATGTACTACCCCCATTGCGACGTGCAGATTGCAGGTCATCAGTTACCTGTTGAGTTAATCCTGTTGTCAATGTTGGACTTCGACGTGATCCTTGGTATGGATTGGCTCGCTCGATATCGTGCCTGTGTTAACTGTTACAACAGGACGATCTTCTTCGATTTAGGCAAGGGCTTCCGTTTCGAGGGCAGTCGGCAGAGATGCCCCAAACGTGTGATTTCGGCGTGTAAGGCAGATCGCTTGATCCGCCGAGGGTGTGAAGGCTTCATTGCCTTTGTCTCAGCGAAGAAGGAGTCGAAGCAGCTAGGTGAGATCCAGGTGGTCTGTGACTTTCCCGATATCTTCCCAGACGAAGTGCCAGGCTTACCCCCGGTTCGAGATGTGGAGTTCGCCATCGAGCTTGTTCCCGGCACGGCACCGATCAGCAAGGCTCCGTATCGCATGGCCCCAGCAGAGTTGTCAGAATTGAAGAAGCAATTGCAGGAGCTTTTGGATAAGAGTTTCATTCGCCCGAGCGTTTCACCTTGGGGAGCGCCAGTCTTGTTTGTCAAGAAGAAGGATGGTACTTTTCAGATGTGCATAGACTACCGCCAGCTGAACAAAGTGACGATCAAGAACAAGTACCCCCTACCCAGGATTGATGAGCTGTTTGATCAACTTCAGGGTGCAGCATATTTTTCAAAGATTGATTTGAGGTCTGGTTATCACCAGTTGAGGGTCAAAGAAGATGACATTCCTAAGACCGCCTTCAGGACTCGTTATGGACATTATGAATTCCTCGTGATGCCTTTTGGACTAACCAACGCACCTGCAGCTTTTATGGCATTGATGAATCAGATCTTTGCTCCTTTCTTGGACCAGTTCGTAGTTGTGTTTATTGATGACATACTGATCTATTCTAAGTCAGCAGAGGAGCATAGGGAGCATTTGAGAAAAGCCTTGTCGTTGTTGAGAGAACATCGATTGTTTGCTAAGTTGTCGAAGTGTGATTTTTGGCTTGAGCAGGTGGCATTTTTAGGTCATATCATTTCACGAGAGGGATTGGCAGTTGATCCATCTAAAGTAGAGGCAGTGGTGAGTTGGCCTAGCCCCAAGACAATGACAGAGGTTCGCAGTTTCCTTGGTCTAGCAGGTTACTATCGCCGATTTGTCCAGGACTTTGCTAAGATCTCTTCTCCTTTGACGAAGTTGACCAGGAAGAATGTACCATTTGAGTGGACTGAGGAGTGTGAAGCTCGTTTCCGGATTTTGAAAGAGAAGTTGACTACAGTTCCAGTGTTAGCCTTGCCAGATGGTTGTGAAGGATTCGTGGTTTATTCAGACGCTTCTCGAGTTGGCCTAGGTTGTGTGTTGATGCAGCATGGGAAGGTGATTGCGTATGGATCGAGACAGTTGCGAGAACATGAGAAGAATTACGCCACCCATGATTTGGAATTGGCAGCCATCGTGTTTGCGTTGAAGCTGTGGAGACATTATCTATATGGTGTGCAGTTTGAGGTTCGTTCTGACCACCACAGTTTACAGTACTTATTCACACAGCAGGAGCTGAACATGAGACAGCGGAGATGGCTTGAGCTTATTAAGGATTATGACTTCCCAATCAAATATCAGCCAGGCAAGGGGAATGTGGTGGCAGATGCGCTCAGTCGGAAAGCAGAGTCAGTGCAGCTTTTGAGCAGTTTCCTCTTAGAGTTCCATGGTCTCCCTGTTGAAGTTAAACTAGTGGATGAGTGCGTGACTTTGGCTAGTACGCTAGTGTTTCAGCCTGAGATGATTCAGCAGATTAAAGACAGGCAGTTTGAAGATCTAACTTTGAAGCGCATTCGAGACCACATTGGAGACCGACCCGATTTCAGACTCGAGGATGGTGTACTCTATTTTCGGAGTAGGTTGTGCGTGCCAGCAGTGGATGAGTTCAAGGAGAAACTGATGAATGAAGCGCATTACGCTCGCTACGCGATGCACCCAGGCAGCACAAAGATGTTTCGGAATCTCAAGGATCGCTTCTGGTGGAACAACATGAAGAGAGAAGTAGCAGGCTTTGTTGCTCGCTGTTTGACATGTCAGAAGGTGAAGGCAGATCATCAGAGACCGCCAGGCTTGTTGCATCCTTTGCATATACCGCAGTGGAAGTGGGAACACATCACCATGGACTTCGTTTCCGGGTTACCGCCGACGAGCAGGAAGAACAACGCCATTTGGGTAATTGTAGATCGATTGACGAAGTCAGCCCATTTCATTCCTTTTCGAAAGGGTATGACGTTTTCGGAGATGGCTAGGAAGTTCGTGGATGAAATCGTCAGGCTCCATGGTACCCCCGTGTCGATTGTATCCGATCGTGACAGCCGTTTTGTTTCCTCTTTCTGGAGAGCATTCCAAGAGGCTTTGGGTACGAAGTTGAGTTTCAGCACGGCATACCACCCACAGACAGATGGACAATCAGAGCGGACGATTCAGACTTTGGAGGATATGTTGCGAGCCAGTGTGTTGAGCTACGAGAAAGAATGGGATTTTCATCTATCGTTGTGCGAGTTCGCCTACAACAACAGTTTCCACGAGAGCATTGGGATGGCACCATATGAAGCATTGTACGGGAAGAAGTGTAGAAGTCCGGTATGTTGGGAAGAAGTTGGAACTCGAAGTTTTCACGGACCGACGATCATTGCCGAGACTACGGAGAAGGTACAGAAAGCCATTGAGAATTTGAAAGTTGCTCGGTCGAGGCAGAAGAGTTATGCAAACACCCGCAGACGACCATTAGAGTTTCAGGTTGGCGAGTGGGTTTTTCTGAAGGTCTCACCGATGAAGGGTACGATCCGTTTCGGCCAGAAAGGCAAGTTAGCTCCACGCTATGTCGGACCGTTTGAGATCAAGAGTCGGATTGGTGATTTAGCCTATCGATTAGAGCTTCCCGAGATGTTTTCAGGAGTGCACAACGTTTTCCACGTTTCGATGCTTCGGAAATATGTTCATGATCCCTCCCATGTCATTCGTTACGACGAGGTTCAGATTCAGCCGAGTGCTGCATACGTTGAGCGACCGCTCCGTATCGTGGGGACCCGAGAACAGATACTCCGCACCAGGACAATTCGATGGGTCAAAGTGCTTTGGGAGCATCACAGTCCCGATGAGGCTACTTGGGAGTTAGAAGAGCAGATGGCACGTCAGTATCCCGATTTGTTTTCCCAGGTATGAGTGAGTTAGTGTGCATTCCGAGGACGGAATGATTCTCAAGTAGGGGAGGATGTAACACTCCGACCCAGCTTGACCTCGTTTAGCGGTTAGTTAATCTTGTTTTAGTTGCTAATCGTGTTTTGTTTGTGTTTTCTTTTCGTTACGGGTCATGGATAGGTAGTTGGGTTGAGTTTGACCTGGATTAAGTAGACCAAGCCCTTTTTCGTAATTTTAGCTTTTCTACGGCATGGGCATTTTTGCATCATCTTGATGTCAACACGTGTCTTTCGTTGAGCTCGTTAACTTTCGTGACTACGTCACTTGCAACCGAGGTCGTGTGATTCGATTGGACCCGGATTTGACTCAAACTGGAATTAGCATTCTCACTTGGCTCTTATTGCAATTTGAACAACCCATTTGATTATATAAGCTCACCATCGATCACAACTCACGTTCTCTCTCTCTCTTTCATTTCCTGCACTGCACGTGGAGTCTCTCCCTCCTTCACTTGAATTCTCTTCACTTGATTTCTCTCCATCGGTCAAGCTTGTGGTGCTTGCATGTGAGGTGAGTTGGTGGAAATCACTTCATCCTTCTCATCTCTCTTCTCTAGTTCTTCTCCTTCTTGTTCCATTGTTGCATGTTGTATCTGTGTTGTGGATTTCTTCCCAATTCTCATGCATGCATTGTGGTTTGATTTGGTTTAGGTTGTGTTTGAGCTTGAGGGCAACAATTGTGTAATTGATTTCCAAATTGAGGCAAGTATAACCATAGTTGTGAGAACCCATGTTGGTATGCTTTGATTTTGGTTAGCTCACATTAATGTGTATGGAAAACATGTGTTTACAGCCCATTGATACTCATTTGATTACTACTTGGTCTATCTCCCTTGATAAATTGAAATTGGATGCTTCCCAGACATTCTGTACAGGTTTCAGGAAATTGAATTCGTGCAGGTACGGCTAAGCCGTATAGCACCTACGGCTCACAGTCCAGAGAGGAGAAAAACCCAGTTTTCCTCTACGGCTAGGGCACGGCTAAGCCGTGGAATGCCCTACGGCTAAGCCGAAGCTCAGCCGTGGCCAAGCCGTAGAACAATACAGGGTGCAATTTCTGGAATAACTGAGAGTCAGCAACTGACAGACCTTCTACGGCCCAGCCACGGCTAAGCCGTAGACTACACACGGCTAAGCCGTAGCACACACACACGGCTAAGCCGTATACACCCTAAATTAATGAAAGGAAAACAAGGATAGGTGTAAGAAAAGACCGATATGACCTTCATGATGGAATGTAGGACACCTAGACTTGCCCAACGGAATGTGATACAACGCGTGAATGATCTCGAAGGCTGCGAATCATTCATGTTCGTTATCCGGATGTTAAGCACCTCCCCATGGGTGTTGGTTTAAGGGACTTTGTGCACCGCCCGATTCAAGGCAACACTAGACAACGGTGTATCGAATAACTTAAAGCTACATCATCATGCACGGTTAGAAACACCGGATAATTAGATTAGAATTGGTTTGTAACTTAAGATGATTCGATTCACATGATTTGTTGCATAACATATTGCATTCGATCATTGATCTCAACTCTCTAACATGATTACGTATGTTTCGTTACTTTCACATTGTGGTTTATTTACCCTGAGTATGCATGTATGATGTGTTCATTCACGGATCTGCACGTATGATAAGTTGTCACGATCTACTCAGGATTTTCATGATTGACTTTGTATGGTCAGGCTCTACTTAGCCTCAGCCTTAGGATCCCGACGGGGTGAATTTGGTATAGTTATAAGGACTTGCTGCAGTATGGATTTTGTCTTGGGGAACCGGACCCCAGGAAACCGAGACCCATTGTACCCTGGCCCGGACAATGGTGTTCTTTGCATGTTATAAGATCCCTCTTTTGGGAGCATATGGTAATGTAGTAGCCACTAGTCATGTACACAGCATGTATTCATTGACTCACATGGCATATTTCCTTCTGGCATGACAGCCTAGTATACGAAAATGCTTTCTTTAATCACATGATGTTCTTTATTCCATTAGACACAGCGTGTGTTAACTTGCTATGGTTTATACTTTGCTGAATCTTCGTATTCACAGTTGTTTTTGGTGTTGCAGGCCCAGATCCCCCTGCCGAACCCTCGCCGGTCGGCCAGGCTTCAGATGAGATCCCCGGGGCCCCATCAGGCCTAGAGGAGTGGATGTGATCACTCCACGGGAGAGCGTCCATGGCATGCATCATTTTGGAGTCTTGTTTTGGGGATTTTCAAACTTGTATTTGGCATGATATGTCATTATTGTATATATCTTTTGTTCATTTTGTAAAACTTTCATATGTAATTATGTCAGTCCTTTCCTTGTATTCTCTTCTTGCATGGTTAGTTTTATGTTTCTGATATTTACAGCTTCCGCGTACTTGCTTGGCACGTGTGAATGTTCCCTTGTGCGTGTGCATTTAGACTCGGTCTACGTGTGCATGCACGGGAGTACGTGTGTCATTAGGTTTGGCTTCTGCTAACCCCCGAACCCTGGGCTCGGGTTGTGACACTTTGTTTTTTCATATGTAGGACTTGTCACTCAGCCACACATTCAAAAAAAAATTTTTTTTTTGCACACGATCAAGCCCCCCAGATCCAATCAGTGCACACTAAAAATTAGAGCCTCATCATGATTAATGTACATCTAAGGGGTTTTTCCTAGTAAAATCTTCACATTATTTTCTAAAGAAATATGTTTTTATCTTATTTAGTGAGACTAAAAAAATTATCCTCTATCTTGTGAGTTGTAAGTTTGAATCTTCTTGGGGATCTACCAAAAAAATTCCCTTAAAAATGGGATTCACAATTGAAGACCTAAAAAACCACTACTATTGATGAAGGACCTCCCACCTAAATTTCAACTTATATTTTCTGTTTTGCTCCTAAATTTGCTGATGTCAATGAAAAGCTAATAACCCAAACCCATCACCCAAATCAACCAAAAAAAGAAAAGAAGAAAGGAAGCAAGAGAAGCTAATGGATCGGCTAAGGAACATTCACCTTTGTTGTCGATCTAATCCATCGCCTCCTCATCCTCACTTCATCGCCAACTCAGGCTCCTCGATGAGGCATCCGCTTCATTTGCAGCCACTACCTAAATTGATCGCCCAAATCTCCTTTTCCCTTCCCTACCCTTTCATCTTTTTTTTTTCTTTCTCGTTTTTGTTTTTTTTTTTCTCACACTTTCAACCATCGTAGCCATCTGTTGCAATCCTCTTGGTTCTCATCACTCCTTCCATTTTCACCATCTCTCTCATTCTCATAACTTCTTCCATTTTTTCCATTTTCATTACATTTACACCCATTGCAAACTGGAACCTATCAAAACACCCCTTCTTTCTCCATCCTTTTTAGATTCCATCTAGTAGATTCTTTTATCGAGTCCTCCAACGTTGACGTGTAAGTCTCTGCCCCTCTCTTAGTTTTTTTAATATGATTTTTTATTTTTTTAAATAAAGAAAGATAAAAAGGGGATCATACCGGTTGTTTGAGAGAGAAGAGAGATAAAAGAAGGTGATGTCCTTAAGATGAAAGAAAATGAATGTACGTTGCCTTCCATGTGGTTGTTTGGATGGCTAAGTGATATTTCTTAAATTTTTTTCTCTACAGAGTGCCCCTTTTTATATTGATGTCTAGAGTTGTGGGATAAGATGAATTGAGTTTTGCTATGAAGTTGATCCTCAACCCTTCGATAGATAAAAGGGGAGTGCAAACTTTATAGAGTATTGATCAGACAATGAAAGATCTAAAGATGGCAAGGAAGAACACTAATGGGAGCTCTATGAACATGGGTAATGTGGCAAGTTGGGTATGTTGGGATTTGTATTACTATTTTGTGACCTTTTCCTTTTAATAGTCATTTTATAAACTTAAACATGAAAATTTATAAACTTACAGATGATTTGTGGTAATATATGTGATTTTTTTAGATGGGTTCATTAAATTTTATTTGTATTTTGAATGTTGGACAGGTACTTGTCAACATGGAACGTGAAACATTCTTTGATGGTTTAGTTTTGTTAATGTTTATCATTACAATGTGGTTGTTGTTTATTTTGAATGTGGATTATGTTGCTCTTATTGATGGTTGTTGTTATATGTTATTGAATTTAATGGGGAACATGTTTTAATGTGAATGATTGTAATGTCTATTTTCATATTGTGGATGATTGCTAATTTTTTTGTTGAGGGTTTGGAAAACCTCCATAGATGAAGTGTTCAAGGTCCCAATCTAAATTCTAGAGTGTAGTCAAATTAATAATGAAGGAAAAACAAACTATAAATCAATCACCACAAGAAGAAGACACACGATATTTACGTGGAAAACCCAACATGGGAAAAAACTATGAGATACATCATCTAGTCCAATGGAAACCAAACACTAGAATAATTTGAACAGTTACAAGATCCTTACAAGCCTTTTTCTAGTTCGCCACAACCTAACGACTGTAGTACTCCTAAGGCAGATGACCATGTTGTTCATCGTTCTTCTTGCTTGAATCAATACACCTTGAACTAGCAAACTGAATGAATTTTCCACAAGAGTAGAAGCAACAGAGCTCTGGAAGCTAAGCAACTCAACATAGCTCTCCAATGGATGCTCTAAAGAAGAAGGTAATCTCCAAAAGGTTTTTTAGACTAAGAATAAGGAGATTGGTACTTTAGGGTTTAAAGAAGAACCTTGTAAATAACCTACAATTCATCTCTTAAAGGAATAGTGATCGATGTAAACCCTGAGTGCAAGGTCTCGATGTAGTTTTACTCAGTGAGTCAGGATCACATCCACGGAGAGCTAGAAATTACAGAAAATTTATCCTAATTGAAAATTATTGTTAGCCAATTAAAAATTTATACAAAATAAATCATCTACCAAACTGAAAATTAAAATTAATTACAATTCCAAATTAAAATTAAAATCCCAAATAAAAACCTAAACTAAAAATCCTAATCTAAAAAGATCCTAATCTAAAGACTAAAAAAACTTAAAAAGCATCCACCAATGACATATAAATAAATTGCAATTAAAAAAATTTAGAAACATAAAAATAAAAAGAAAATAAGAATTATTATAAGATGTATCATCATAGGTGGATGCCCACATTGGAACCCACATGAGATAAAGAGATTATTCAGGGTTGGAGTCTTTTCCTATTAAGTTGCTTGGAGAGGAAGCAATCTTATTCTATAAATAAGATCCTCCTCCCCCCTTATTATATATACACATCTCATTAATAAGAATATCTCTCCCTTCTCTTTATTCTTCTCTACCTCTGGTTCTCTTTTAGTTTTGTATCAAGTTATCAGCAGGAGCCACCCCTCCTCTTCCCCTCGGTCCTGATAAAAAGTAAAAACAAAAGAAAAGAAAAGAAAGAGGACGGCATAGGCCTTCCTCTTGTTATGCCAAGTGCAACAAAAAAAAAAAAAAATCCAGCAATGGCCTGTCACCTCACATGAACATAGTATATCAATCTAGTAAAATAAATTACTATGACTCACAAATCATTATTTAATCCATTGTACATCACTAAAACATGAACAAGAATTCAAAAATATCAAATCTAAAAATAAAACTCACTTCTACTCTAATCACATGAAACACTAAGTCAAGAGAGTGCCTACACCGCTGTACACCTCATCTCTTGATCTTGGCCAACATGTACCAAGGAAAAAAAATGGTGGAGAGAGAGAATGGATCCATGGAGGTAGATGGTGGTGAGGAGTATGGAATGTTGGAGAGAGAGAGGTTTGGTGTGGTGTACGTGGATGTGGAGATGCAGATGGCCTGCAGGTATGAACATGTGGGTGGGGCTGGGGTGAGTGAGAGAGGGTCCTATAATTTTGGGTTGTATGGGTACCTACAGGAGAGAGAAAGGGGTACGATGGAGGGATGGGTACTAGCGTGAAGTGGAGATAGCTAGGCTACGGGTCTACAGAATGGGGTGTGGTGGTGTGGGACTTGGGCTCATGGAGAGTGGTTAGGATCGGTTATGGTGTGTATGTGATTAAAGGTCTGGTCTTCTATAGTGTCCGTCCACTCTTGTGTGCCAATACTTCTCCCTTATCTCTATCAGCTAGATAAATTTGAATGAGATTAAGTTGCTGATGTGTACTTGGAGAGTCCTCTTCCAATTTGAATTTCACTCTATATTTATCTCTACCTCTCTTTCCTTTTTCAAATCAAACTCTATCTTCAAAGTAATTCTAGCAATTATCTTGAGATTATTTTTAAATAAAATGGGGTCCACCTTGGGCATGGGATGCACAAATGGGATGGCCCATGTGATGTGTGGGTCCAATTTCTCCAATTTATTTTCTTTTCTTCACTTCTTCAAAGATTCATTCTTTCCTCTCTCTTAGATTTCTTCAAGAATATTTCATTGGCTTCAAGAATTCATAATTTCCTTGCAGAGAAAGTGATATTTCATTAAAAATAGTGATTTTTGTTAAAAGTTACAAATGTGCTTATGTGGCCCCAATTCACATAATATGACGACACTAAATTATATCATTGCATATATGTTGATTTAAATTACTCAATGATGTTAAAAATATTTATCATTTCATGTGAAAATATGATTTTAAAAATTATTCCCAAAAAATTGAGATCCAAAGTGAAGAATTTTATGATTTTATGGACAAATGACTAATTTTGAATGAATTTTTCATAACAACACTACAATGATGTTTAAATCTATAAAAACATGATTTTTAATTAAATGAAGAGTTTTATAATGCTCAATTCCTTAAAACTTTTTAAATTATGCATAAAATAATACATTTTTAAGGACTTATCAAATAGTCTATAGAGAACCAAAACAAGCAATCCCATCAGAATAAGAAAACGAAATCCACGTAGGAAATTGGGTTTCTATTCGTCACTCACTAAGCGGACCAAGAGTTTGCTTGAGCGGGCCTTCAAATTGGCTCCCAAAATTGCTAACCCATGGTTGATGTGGGTCTGGGTCTCAGTCGAGCTGGTTCACTCACTCGAGTGGGCAATACATTTGCTCTAACGAACTGCTATTCTATTCTGGGCTCTTTTCTTCATGAATTTTTGCCCTTTTTTTATTTCTTCACTTTAACTTATCTAGCAACAAAAGCTACAGATCGTTCTAAAAAAATATAAAATTACAACTTCATGACCTTAAGTTTTATTTAACCCATGAATTAGCCAACACTCATATTCCTAACATTTGTGATACAGGTTTTCATTGAATGCAGTTGTGGTTGGTTATTATTTTGAAAGTGAAACAAGTTGTTAATATTGATGGATGTTGATTTGAGTGAAAAGTGGTTGTTAATGTGAATAAACGTTGATTGAATGAGGAAGATGGTGTTATGTACATAATGCTAAGTTCTTAATGAGGAAGATGTTCTAAATGTGGATGGATTGTTAATATAAATGAGAAACATGTTGTTAATTTGGACATATTGTTATTTATTTTGAATGTGGCATAGGTTGTTTTTGTTAATTGTAGTTATTGTGAATGGTTTATATTAATGATTTATGTGGATAGTGGATGTGGATAATGAATGTGTTTGATTGTTATTTTGAAAGTGAAATAGACCCTTAATATCACTAGAACGAGTTGTAGATGACGCTAAGTTTTCAATTGTCAAGAGGGCTCTAAATGTGGATGATTCATGCCTATACAAAACAGGTTGTTCATGTAGAACATGTTTTTCATTGTAGGTCAGTGCGGATGGGTGTTTATATTTTAACTTGGAATAGATTTGGTTATGACATAGTTTATGTGAATGGTTGGTTGTTATTTTGAAAGTGAAACATGTTATTAGTGTGATGAATAGGCTAAAGATAATGATTGTTTTTGTGAAAGATTTTTTAAAAGTTTTTTTAAAGATTTTCTTGAAAAGGTTTTTTAAAGTTTTTTTTAACAGGCTATCGATGATGTTAAGTTAATTATGATAAAGAGGTTCTAAATGGTGATGCTTCATATCTACGAGGAATAAGTCGTTATTGTGGACCATATTATTCATGTGGAACTTAATTTTTATTGTGGCTTTTAGATGTAGGCATGTTTTGGAAACAAGTTCTACAACAATTGTTGATGTGGATGGGTAAATCACAAAAAATAAACATGTTTTTAATGGGAATGATTATAAATGTGGGTGATTTTTTTAGCTTCTATCGATGGAGATTGAGATGGCTTTCCCCCTCTATTTCTATTTCATCTCCTCTACTCTTTCTATCGTTTTTTCAGTTTCTCTTAATTTAGGCTTTAGGTTTTTGTTGATGTTAACAAAATGGGGGCAAAAAGGGATTTCGGCAGAAGATCCTCCCCGAAGATTCTAAAAGTTTTGAGTCCTCACTCATGGTTCCACTTTTAAAGGGAATTTTTTTTTTTGCAAATGTCCCACTCTTCTTTATGCAAAAATAGAGAAAACTCAAAAAATAAAACCACCAAAATATTAACACAAAGCAACAAAATTTTCGTTTCTACAAGATTTTCTTCACCCAATTAAACCCTTTGAAGTACACAAGTCCTTTCACATGTTGAGTAGTAGATGCTTTGTCTGTGTCTTGCATGTAAAGGGCTGTTTGGATCTTGTAAACCAAGTGCAGTTAACATGAAATTATAAAATGATCATGCGTTTTGATAGTTGAGTTACATGTAAGTGACAGTTGTTTTAACATGATCTCGACTAATTACAAGTATCTGACGAATGACAACCAAGTTTCAAGGATATAGACAGAACATGTAGGACAATTAGGATGCTTCACTACATTGTCAACTATAGGTTTCATCCTTCATTAGATCAAGGTCTCATAATGGATAATATGCAGACAATTGGAGCACGTTTGGCAACCATCATTGCTGAGGATTCCTCATGATTTTTCTGCACTTTCGTGGAAAATTTAAGTTTGGCAAAGGGCGGAAAACGAAGTAGAGGATTCCTTGCATGACCGTCTAATTTTTTTAGAATTGGATGTCCCCTCATCAGATTCCTTAAAACCATGCATATCAGAAAAGTGGATGAATAGTACTCGGGCATTAAATGTGGGTCTTTGGAAATCTATTTTCGGGACTCTTAATTAAGATTTGAACCGTTAATTATATTTGAAAGATCCAAAACAACTAACAAGTCAAATATCAGCCGTTGATTTATTATAAATTTAAAAATATTTGCAAAAAGGTCCAAACATTGGACCTTAATATTTGGAAACCTATGGGTCCCATTTGAAAATCTGAGCCGTCCATTCTCTTTACAAGGCATATAACGGCTAGAGGGTCAAATTTCATTCTTTGATTCATCATGGTTGATGAGAAAATAACGAAAGAAACTATGACCATTTATTTTCCAAGAAGACAAAATGCAAAAGAAGATTTGCAAAGTGATTTTCGAGTGGTAAGTATGATGTTATCTTTTCGTTTTATGGAAACCTAATTTTTTTTGCCTTCCAATAATGATCCAGACTGATAATCGTCAATAAAAACCCAAAATAGTCAATGTGTCAAATGTTAGCCGTTGATCTCCAATAAATCTTGAGCTATTTGAAAACAAAGTTTAAGCACTAAAATTAATTTTTTTATTTTGATGGGTCTCATATGCATGATCTAAGCTGTTCAAATTCTTCAGATAGCAAAAAACAATTAGTGGGTGTAAATCCGTTTCTTGATTTTTCATCGATTTTAAAAAACTTACAAAAAACTTACAACCGTTGGATCACACATGCCACAAATGGTAAGAATCCTCTCATTTATCAAACATGAAACTTGCCCCACATATACTCTCTGAGGATATCTTGATTCTATGAGATATAGTAAATCTTCTACATAGAAAGGAATCCTTTATATAGATGATGAAGGTTAAATGTACCCAAGGTGTATTTGTGAAGCAAGAGGATTCTGTTCTCTGTAAATTTCTTCTTTTCATATAGGAAATTGAAATCCTTTACTGCGAGAAAAATTATGTAATTTTTTCTTTTCAATAAGGAAAAAGTGTTGCCCCAAATAAACAATGGAAGAATGAGATACAAGGAAAAGCAACATAATTTTTCTCTTTATCATGAAATCCGCTTATTATGCAAATTCACCCTTGTATTATTTTTCCATTGGTCTCCATCTTTAGTGTTACCACCAACTTGTTTGTTTTGATGACCTTCAATGGCGACCATTGGCATAGACCTAGTTCTCATCCTTCTCTTTATGTTTTTATATTTTTTTATCTTAATTTGACAATGTTTTTATATTTTTTATCTTATTTTGACAATGTTTTTTTCTCCTGAATTCTCCTTACAGGACAAGTTCGTTTGGCCTTACTCCATGTTAGTTTGACAGGAAACTAAAACTTGAAGTGTGCATTTGTTTGTGCATGGCTACATGTCTAATGTTGTAGAAAAAGAGGGAGATGGCACTCCTCAAAATTGGGGATATCATTCAATCGCTGTTTGGTGGAACTTTGAAAGGCGTCGGAAACACCTATTTTTATATTACTTTTCATTGCTGGGGAGGTTTTTGCCTTCTTGGCTCTAGATGTGGGAAATGAGATATCCTTCCTTGGATATATAAAAATAGACCGAAATCTTGTTTGCTGCTTTGTTATTGTAGTTGAATTCTTAAGAATTGTAAGAGTTATGTTTAAAAAAATAAAAAAAAAACAAAGGTGAATATCCAAATGACTAATGAATAATCCCCCCAATAAAAAAAAAGGGGAAAACGGAAACAGAAAATTCTGCTATGTTTTTTAAAAGAAAGAACAAAAACAAAGGTGAATATCTAAAATGACTATTGAACAATTTCTCTTTAATAAAAAATGAAAATTTAGAAAAAGGGAGATTGGAATTGAATATCCAGGCATCACGTGGTAAATGAAATCTTATGAAAATCAAAGTTCCATCTATGTGTGTATCCTATATCTTTTTTCCCTCACCCCTTATTGATCCTTGGTTGATGGTGAGGCAATTTTGTCAATTTCATTACATTTTTCATTTCGGTTATTCAGCCGAAAAGGAATATGGCACAAAAGTTTTCGGCCAGCAATTCGTTTTATACAGGCCAAAATGTTGTATTCAGTCCAAAAAAATAATAAATTTTGCCCAATATAAGCAATGGAAATCAAAGGTCCCACCGAGATATTTTTGGGAACTTGTTTTTAAGGGATGGGTCATGGAGGGCTTGTTCCAAGAAAAAGAAGAGAAAAAAATACAGAAGAAGAAAGGAGAGAGGAGGTGGTTGACCCCGTTGATCTCCGTTCAATGTTTCCAGGTCGCAGTTTGTCCTTCTCCCCTCCCCTCCCCATGTCTTCCTCTTTATCCCGTCTTCGGTCCATTTCAGTAAAAAGACCCCTCCGCAACTTCCGTTTGGGATAACCCAATATCAAGATCTAAAGAGAATATGTGGTGATGGGTGTGGCCACGTGGTCATCACGTCACCTAAACTATGCATGACATCTCTCTCGTCCTCCCTTTCAGGTGCTCACTGAAGAGACATTTACAAAAAGTTTAAAGAAATTAAAGGGGCGGTAACAGTCAAAAGATGATGTTCAAAACTTGGCACAACTTGCCACTAGTGTTTCATCTCTGAGATGGCCCATCAACTGTGCATTTGATGGCCCAAGCTTGTGTAAGTTCTGTCTGTTAAGTAGTTGTGCTTAAAGTTAAATTTGGCCCATTATAAATTTTAGGATAAGTTATTTTTGGAAAATTATCATATCATAGAAGTGGTGGATAACTGGGTTTTTCTCAAAACAATATTTTATTTATTTATTTTTTTACTTTTCACATATAATTATATATTTTTATATTTTTTATATTTTTTCAAAAATATTAAACTGAAACTCAGAAATGTCAAAACATTTCATTGTGTAGGCCGGATCAAAATCGAAATGAAATTAATAATTATGAGTTGAACTTGCTTAACCATAAGCTCATATATATTCAATTTCATGAAAACAAATATGCCGTTAGTGATTAAAGCACAATCTTTTCCACAGGGGCTGGACTAAATGGCTAGCATGGCGTACCCAGCGGCCCAAATCCACACGTTACAATAATACTTGTGCTGGTATGCCATATTTCCCATAGTACCAAATCACACGCATAGAAAAACTTGATGCTAGCCGGATTCTGAAGTCAATGGCTCCAAGTATCCAACCGAATTTGATATTCTCAAGCTCACTGTCAGTCAAATGGTCAAAGTTCGACTGCTCCTTTTGTCACTTTCTTCCTCACAATCTTATCTCTGAAATCTCTCTCTGCCCTTCTCTCCTAGCAGCATCGCTTGAGAAGAAAACATGGCGATTGGATTCGCCATGAGAGGGGAAAACACCCAGTACTACAATGGAAGGATGACATCCTTTGTCATCCTCTCATGTGCCATGGCAGCCATGGGAGGAGTCATCTTTGGCTATGACATCGGTATTTCAGGTCTCTCTCTCCACATGACTATGTCAAAGCTCATATACTGTAGTATAACAAATGATTGTATTTGATATTTCTCCAAAAAACCAACTTTCGTCCTTTGAAATCCAAAATAGAGGAATGGGTCATGCTTAATTTTGCTCAATTTCAAACAATTCATCTGATTTTTGAAAGAAAATGTGAAGGTGGAGTTACTTCAATGGAGCCATTTCTGAGGAAGTTCTTCCCAGAAATCTACACAAGGATGAAAGAGGACTCTACAATCAGCAACTACTGTAAGTATGACAGTCAGCTACTGACCGCTTTCACGTCGTCTCTATACATCGCTGGCCTCGTCGCCACCTTCTTCGCCTCGTCGATCACCCGTGCCTTCGGTCGCAAGCCGTCGATACTCGCCGGAGGTGCCGCTTTTCTAGTCGGGGCTGCTCTCGGTGGGGCTGCTGTTGATGTCTACATGCTTATCTTGGGTCGGGTTCTGCTCGGAATCGGCGTCGGATTCGCTAACCAGGTACAACATTCCGGCCATTCATTTTACAATTATGTCCTTTAGCGGGACATGCTTTTATTTTCAATTTCACCCTCAAAATTTACTTAGATCTCAATTTACGACCATGGAAGCATTTTTTGTTAAAATGTTGACCTGCTCTCAATCCAAACAATAAAGCCATCTTTCTTTATAGTCTTCCAGTTTACTTTAGGTACATTTCCATTATCCATCAAGAGAAATGATTATTTTAAGGTGTGGTGTTTCCTTAATAGATTTTCACAGTTGAGGCCCATTTTACTCAATCGATGTGATCGGTTAAATGAATGCCTTCCAAATGATATTGGAAGACATGCACTGGGGAGCATCTATAGTAAGGCAAGGGAGGCCCATGCCCCCCAAAGAAGTTTTTTTTTTAAAAAATAACCAAAGTATTATTGGAAAATTTATGTTTTTTAGCATTGGCCACACTGAAGTATTTTTTTGAAAAATATAGTAGCCCAAAAGGCAAATTTTCTGGTTATGCGCCTGATTATACAATATGCCTGAAATGATTAAACCCAAAGTCATGCTTTTTCCATAAAAAGCTCACCTTTATGTGGGGTCCACCGCATGAATGATGATCTAAGACAGAAGAGGGTAAAGGGTTATGTTTGGAGTCAAATGATCCCATCCTTTGATTTTAGTTCTTCAAGGTTTAATGGCTATATATGATGTAAATTTATTGGAATAAAATCCATTAAATGTCTGATATGTGGATCAATCTAAAATTAAATCCTAGAGCAATTCAACGTCGGTGTTTGTAAAGGTATTGTATTGATCCCCTTCAGGCATACAAGAAAGGGCACCAATGAGAAAGGCATTTAGCAGAATTTGCCTTTTTAATCCAACATTCTATACTTATTTGAAAAGCCTGATACTCGAGCACACATGAGCAAAACTGAGACTTACTTTTTAGCTTTCCAAACGCAGATGGCCATTTCTCATCAATAAATATTCATATTTGTGAAGGGTCGATCTGATATGTTTGCCAACAAGGGTGATTTGGTAAATTTTGTTCAATTATAAAACAAAAATTAATTGAGTATTTTTATTATTTATCAAGATATCTATGATCAAAGTCTACAGCTCACGACTTTCTCCCAGACACAAGATTACAAGGAAAAGTGGGCCAATGCAAATATCTATGATCAAAGTCGACAGCTCACGACTTTCTCCCAGACACAAGATTACAAGGAAAAGTGGGCCAATGCCCATCTGTTTCTCCACACACAATAAACAAACATGCCGCATGCAAATATTCCCTAAACTATTGCAACCTCACAAAAAATCTTGTAAATTAAATATTGTAATGTAAGAAAATGGAAGATCTTTTTTGTTTTTTTGCAAGTTTCTCAGCATGTGACCAGAACAGCTGAACCTTAGGGTTTGATCCAAGACTGGGGAAGGCCTAGGAAAGTCAACTTGGGAGGACTTTATGCGAAAGAAATATTAGGGGAAGGGGCAAATATTTAATATATATATATATATTAATTTTTAGAATTTGAGGGGGGCTTTAACAATGTTAAACATTTGTTTTTAGAAAATGGTTGGGGGCTTCAGCCCCAAACCCATGTACCTAGGTCCACCCTTGATTGAAGAACTTGCCATATCTATTTTGTACCACTTTAATAATAAGAATAAATGGTCCCACTTGTGTAAATAAAAATCTCATGAGATGAAAATTAATTATTATTTACAATATGGAGGGATGCTAGAAATTAATTAACTAAACTAAGTCACATGTGGACCCTATGATTTACAATATGCAATTGCATCAAAGAAAACTCTCTTTATCTATCACCTTATGATCGAGAGAATAACGCAATCATTGATTAACACAATCGGTTGGTATGATGGTATCATTGTGTGTTATTAGTTTGGAGGAGAAGATGAGAGAGAGAGAGAAAGAGAGAGTTACACAATCGTTGATTATCATTGTATGTTGCTAGTTTTAAGTAGAAGATAACTAAAAGGGAAAGATAATTGGGTTGCAAAAAACAATCAAATAAGATATGCCGTGACCCATGTAGAGATATGGAGATCTTGCTGTTCTATATATATTCTTTTAAATGGAAAACCAAGTGTACAATGTGATGATATGTGTTAAAATCTTGTAGGCTTAAAAGGGGGCATTTTTTGAGTGAAAAACACCCGATGAATTTTGTAGTGTCCCCATATATATTGATGTGATATAATCACTTGCGGATACACACATGGTTGAACAGTGTTGACACCTCATTAGCACACACATGCTTAGGGATTGATCCTTAAGTCTTCAAATTGATAGCATCACTCCTAGTTGGTAGGCAAACATAGCAACATGATCCTATATAAAATCTATCTCACGATTCCATGGTTGTTTTTATAGAGAGGGAAAAGCCTTATCACTGATATATCATTGAATTGGCACCTTGATTAGAATAATTCAAGCAAAAATGCCAAATCTACTATTTGGTTTGGAATTAACTATGATTCGCGGTGATATTCTATGAAACCTTATCAAAGTTTGTTTTCTAGGTTAAACTTGTTTAACCAACAGTACACAATGGTTGCTGACTGTTTATAGTATTTCCATCCCTTTTTAGTGTTTTTCTATTAGAACTCGTCCCTTTAAGGTGGGAGACTGGTCATACTTAAAAAATGGGAATAAAGTTAGTTTTCTATAAATATTAGAAGAGGTAGTTGATTAAATGCTAAATTGCCCTTGATACACCAATGATACCTGGATACTTGTGTATACCCAATGTATCCATGTTGCACCGATATGACACCCGTATCAATACGCAATATTGTCCTGATACTTCTAAGCAATAGGTTTAGCCCATGCAACTTACCAAGTCCATTATTTCATATGATTCTTTTGATTTTTTTTTATTGTTTAACATAAATTGCTAGAAAGGAATGTAAACTATGGTAATTTCATTAATGCAGAAAGATATTCTAAACAAAACATTAGGACAACTGTGTCTGTGTCCTAAATTTTCATAAATGCAGTGTCGTATCCTCAATCTGCATGTCCATATGGCTGCATCCATATTGGTATCTCGGCATTATAAGATAAAAAAACATTACAATGGGGCCAGGAGAATGTCCTAAAGTCCAGGCCTGGTTATGCATCAGTGACTGGTGATGTGCCTCACTCTCAGGTTCTGCTAACAAAATGCCTCATGCATTGATTTATAGAGAATAAGAAGTTGAGCCTGTTGTTCAATTGTCATAGTCGTGGTTTAGCTTGAATGAATCTCTGAATATGATCTACATGGTGCAGTCAGTTCCACTATATCTATCAGAAATGGCACCACCCCAGTACAGAGGAGCAGTCAACAATGGCTTCCAATTCAGCATTGGCATTGGAGCTCTCTCAGCAAACCTCATCAACTACGGCACTGAAAAGATCAAAGCAGGCTGGGGTTGGCGAATCTCATTGGCCATGGCTGCGGTGCCTGCTTCCATCCTCGCTCTTGGTGCTATCTTCCTTCCTGAAACACCCAACAGCCTCATTCAACATAATAACAATTGCGAAAAGGCCAAAATAATGCTACAAAGGGTCCGAGGCACCACCGAGGTCGATGCAGAATTCGATGATCTCATCAAAGCCAGTAATATTTCTAAGACTATTAACCGTCCATTCCAAAAGATCCTCCGGAGGAAATACAGGCCTCAGCTGGTGATGGCAATTGCAATCCCATTCTTTCAGCAGGTAACAGGAATCAATGTGATAGCCTTCTATGCGCCCCTTCTTTTCCGAACACTTGGTCTAGGGGAGAGTGCTTCACTCATGTCGGCCGTGGTGACAGGGGTTGTGGGCACTGGCTCAACCTTCATATCTATGACAGTAGTTGACAGAGTGGGACGACGGGCTTTGTTTATGATTGGAGGAATTCAGATGTTCATCTCCCAAATAATGGTGGGGGGAATAATGGCAGCTAAGTTGGGTGATCATGGGGGGCTGAGCAAAGGCTATGCTTATCTTGTTCTGGTTCTGATCTCAGTCTATGTTGCTGGTTTCGGGTGGTCTTGGGGTCCATTGGGATGGTTGGTTCCGAGTGAGATCTTCCAGTTGGAGATACGATCGGCGGGGCAGAGCATTACGGTAGCAGTAAGCTTTGTGTTCACTTTCATTGTTGCTCAGACGTTTCTATCCATGCTCTGCCATTTCAAATCTGGGATCTTTTTCTTCTTTGGAGGATGGGTGGCAGTGATGACTGTTTTTGTTTATCTGTTGTTGCCGGAGACTAAGAATATGCCTATCGAAAAGATGGAGCAGGTGTGGAAGGAGCACTGGTTTTGGAAGACAATTGTTGGAGACGAGAAAGAAGAAGCTGCAGCAAATGGGTCAGCTACAAATACAATCTTCTCAAGCCTTTGAGTGCAACCACTGCACCTCATCATCGATTGAAAAAAAAAAAATTCAGAATTCCAACCATGGAACCAGCACCTCTAAATTGATGTATTGTATAATAACTTGATTGGCCTACAATTCCCCGCAAGAGTTGAAGAACGATTAGAATTAAGGTGTCCCTGTTGGAAGACGAGGGTGGTGGTCCAAATGACCACCGCCCATTACAGTAACGGTTCACTTCTCTCCTTCATTGCCATTCACTGCCCATGCATAATGTTTTTTTCAGTTTCTCCTGTGTTAAATCTCCATAAATGAAACCTTGCAACGGTCCATAATGAATGGGAGACGTTGCAGTCGTCCATTGATGGACAGACGACTATAAAAGCTGGGAAACTCCCTCATCTTCACTTACACATACATCATACGGATTCAAATCAAAGGTTGAGCATCACCATCGAGTTGCTGGCATCAAGAGAAGACTGAGGGAGTTGTAAGACCCATTTTGGCATCCGTTCCGTCTCCATTAGCGATGGATTCAGGTATGCCCTAAAATTTTGGAGATCCATTTACGTTTAATCATACCATTGATGTGCGAATCTAATCCGTTCAAAGTTTCCAGAATGGGCTATTTTGGCTAACAATTGGTATCAGAGCCTATGGTATTTGTGTTGGACGGGTTAGAATTACAGAAAACCGGAATCTTTGTTTTTTCCGTTTTTTCAGAACAGAGAACAGAGAGTAGAGTTTTTTTTTTTTAAAAAAAAAGAGAAGGTTGGCCGTCGCCTGAGACGACGGCCGTTACTGCAGCAGCGGCGTGCAGCTGCTGCGCAGGCGCTGCGCAGCGTTGCAGGCGGCCTGCGTAGCGCTGCAGACAAAAAAAAAAAAAAAAAAATTTTGTCACCAGCCAGCGACGGAAAGGGCTGGCAATCCCTGCCACTGCCGTCGCTGGCCTCACGCCGGTCCCCAGCCGCCGTCCGCGGCCCTGCCGGCGTGTCTGGGGACCCCGGCTATTCATCGTCTCTGTGAAGGAGACGATGAATAGTGCCGGGTCGTTCTTCGGGTTGGCAGGGTCGATTGTCGGGTCAGGCCGATGACCTGGAAGGTAACCCAATTAATATGGGTCTGCGTTTTAAGATAGGTCAACCCACTGAACTACCCGACCCGATGTTCACGACCCGGACTATATACGGGCCGGATATTGCAAACCCGACTTGGATCCGACCCGACTTGCAGGTCAAGCTTGCAGTTTCGGTTTACAGGTCAGACTTGACCCGACTGACCCGGCTCAACTGGAATTAAAGATAATTGGGCTTCGTTTTCGAGTTTCAGACTGACTCGGGTCGACTGACCTGGCCCAGCCCAACATAACATAATATATAAATGACAGGTCAGGTTCGACCCGACCTGACCCAACCTGATCTGAACCCAGTAGAGTTGGGCTTCCAGTTATCTAATAGGTCTGTTTCGACCCAGCCCAACCTGTCAAGCCCGACTGGACTGAACAGGTCAATTTATGACTTTGGTTTGACCCGACCCACTGGCCTAGCCTGATTTGAATAAAGTATTATTATGTTGATAATTATATGTTTTCTGAATAATTGGGTCATTATAAAATTGATCCGTTCCGATCAGAACTGTCCATTTGATATATTTAAATGCTGTAATCATTCTGATGGGACTGAATCATTTAAATGTGATCAGATCAAGGCCAGATCAAGGAAAAATGAATGATCAAAATCTTATTTTGATTATTACGGACCTATATAATATCGGATTTTCGATCCGTTTCTTTTGTTGTGTTCCTTATGATGAGATCTACCATATTAGTGAATTTAATTCCTGATCCAATGGTTCAATGATAATATCATAAGGTTTTATGCATGTTTAACTCATTTAAATTCATGTTTTCCACTTATTGTTTACATGATTAATGTTGTTTGAGTTATAATTTATTACATGCATGAATGTTTGATAAATAAATTATTGTCATAGGTTTCAATTTGAGATTATGAGTTAACTAGGTAGTCACCAAAGTGACCCAGTTACGATGAAACTCATGTTTTACATATTGAATAAAAGATACCACATATGATACTCAGATTGCAATTTCACTTAAAGGATAGATAATTGACCCAAAGGAGTTTATCTTTTGATTATTTGAAGATTGGGATAAAACACATTAAAGATGTTTTGTGAATTCGTGTTGATCTATGCCCAAAGGTGGGATCTCACTTATTCACTTAATAAATTGTGGTTTTATCAAATAATTGAGAATAATAAAATTAACATGTTGCATTTGACCCAAAGGTTATTTGTAATGATGTAAAATTATTATTTTGTTGTAAGATTCCCTGTGAATTCAAAGCATTATAGAATTGTGAAAATAATAGTTTATATATTCTTTCTTTTACAGCTTCTTTCTCCAGATCATTGACTTTTTCCTCGTGCTTAGGAACCATTCTCTTATTAGATGGATCAAACTATCCCGAATGGTTAGACATGTTAGCATTGACCATAACTTTTCTCGACTTAGAAATGGCCTTAGATGAGCCCATGCCTCCTGCCCTCATCGAACAGAGTTCTGCACCTAAAAAGGCCAAACATGAACAGTGGCACAAATGTGACAAGAAATGCCAAAAGATTATTATGACTTCAGTTTCTAAGAGTATTAGAGGATCACTTGATCCAAGAAAACATGCCAAGGAACTCTTAGAACAGATCAAGTTACAATTTGAAGTGACTGACAAGGCATTTGGTGCCACATTAATGAACAAATTAACAAACATGCAGTACGATGGGACGGAGGGAGTTAGGGAACATATCTTACTCATGTCTAACCTTGCATCCAAGTTGAAGGATATAGACATAAGTATCTCAGATGGATATTTGATCCAATTCATTCTGGATTCCCTTCCCCCTGCATTTGGCCCGTTTAAGGTAACTTACAATCAGAGCTCTAATCGGTGGACCATAACTGAGCTGATCGCAAGATGTGATCAAGAAGAGAGGAGGCTTAAGGCTGAGGGGCAACTTCAAGTAAACTTAGTCTCCCCAGTTAAGGGCAGGAAAGGTTTTAGAAACCTCAAGATCAATGCCAACACACCTAAGGTAGATCCGAAAGGTCAGAAACCGATGAAGAGAAATGGGAAGAAAGGGTCCGAAAAATGTCATTTTTGTGGCAAGATGGGACATTTTAAGAAGGACTGCCTCAAAAGGAAAAATTGGTTTGAGAAAAGAGGTAAGCAAAGAAATTTATCTCTTGTTTGTGAAACCAATATTATTAATGTCCCATCTAATACATGGTGGGTAGACTCTAGTGCAACCATTTACATTTCTGGTTATATGCAGGGATTCCTTTCAACCCGGAGGCCAAGTGATGGGGAACCAACCATCGTTATGGGGAATCGGAAGGAGTCAAGAGTCAAGGTAGTAGGCACATATAGGCTGATGCTAGATACCGGATTCGTTTTAGATCTGCCGAACACCTTCTATGTTCCGGAGATTTCCCGAAATTTGGTTTCTATTTCTCAATTGGATGTGAAAGGATATGTTTTTAATTTTGATAAAGGATCTTTGAAACTATTTTTCAATAATATAATGATTGGTAGTGGTTTATTGTGTGATGGTTTATATAAGTTACAGTTAGATATTTTATATACACAATCACTGACTACAGACCATGTTTCTTGTGGAATCAATGTTGGCATGAAAAGAGGACTGATAAAAGAGAACTCCTCCATGTTGTGGCATAAACGGTTAGGACACATCTCGAAAGAGAGGATGTTGAGATTAGTGAAGGATGGGTTATTACCAACCTTTGATTTCACTAATTTCGGTGTCTGTGTTGACTGTATTAAAGGAAAACAGACACAAACAGTCAAGAAAACTGCCACACGAAGTTCTGAACTCCTGCAGTTAATCCATACGGATGTTTGTGGAGAAATAGATATACCTTGTTTTACAGGAGAAAAATATTTTATCACATTTATAGATGATTACTTACGTTTTGGTTTTGTCTATCTCATTAAAGAAAAGTCTGATGCTTTGACTATGTTCAAAATATTCAAGGCAGAAGTAGAAAAGTAATTAGATAGGAAGATTAAAATTGTGAGATCGGATCGTAGTGGTGAATACTATGGTAGGTACACTGAAGCGGGCCGTAACCCAGGTCCGTTTGCAAGATTCCTAGAATCCGAAGGTATTGTTGCCCAATACACAATGCCTAGAACTCCTCAACAGAATGGAATTGCTGAAAGAAGGAATAGAACTCTTTTAGATATGGTTAGGAGGATGGTTAGTAATACTTCGTTACCTGAGTCTATGTGGGGTGAAGCACTGAAGATGGCCATGTATATTTTAAATAGGGTTCTTAGTAAAGCAGTTCCCAAAACTTCTTTCGAGTTGTGGACTGGAAGGAAACCCAGCTTAAACCATTTCAGAGTTTGGGGATGTCCATCTGAAGTGCGAGTTTATAATCCACAAGAAAAGAAGTTAGACCCTAGAATTGTGAACGGATATTTTATTGGTTATCCAGAGAGGTCTAAAGGGTATCGATTTTACTGTCCTAATCATTCACTAAGAATAGTTGAGTCCCATAATGCTAAGTTTTTGGAGAATCATGACAACAGTGGGAGTAGCGAGGCTAGAAACATTATATATAAGGAGATTAGAGATGAGCCTCAATCCTCTACTCAAGATGGATTAATGATTCCACTTGATATAAGGATATTCCCAGAAGGATCTGTTGATCCAATTCCTCAAGATACACAACAAACTCCTCCAATACAATCAAACATTCCTGAAGAAAATCCGGAAGTATTGAGAAGGTCGACTCGTATGAGAAGGCTTGCTGTTTCGGATGATTATGTTATGTATCTAGAAGAATCGGATATTGGAATTAAAGAAGATCCAAAAACTTTTAACGAAGCTGTGCACAGTGACAATTCTGACACAGTGACAATTCTGATAAATGGTTAGATGCTATGAAAGAAGAATTAGAATCCATGGCTGTAAATGACGTTTGGGATCTCGTTGAACTACCTGAAGGGTCCAAGACCATCGGTTGTAAATGGGTCTTTAAGACCAAAAAGGACTCTAAAGGTAAAGTTGAACGATTTAAAGCCCGACTAGTGGCTAAGGGATTCACTCATAGAGAAGGTCTCGATTTTCACGAAACCTACTCTCCGGTATCTAAGAAAGACTCATTCAGAATTGTAATGGCTCTAGTAGCTCATTATGACTTAGAGCTATATCAAATGGATGTAAAAACAGCTTTCTTGAATGGGAATCTTGATGAAAAAGTGTACATGGAACAACCTGAAGGGTTTGTTCAACAAGGTAATAATCGAAGGCTGGTCTGTAAGTTAAAGAAGTCAATATACCGGCTGAAACAAGTTTCCAGACAATGGTACTTAAAGTTCAATCATATTATTACATCTTTCGGTTTTACCGAAAATCCAGTTGACCATTGTATTTACCTTAAGATCAGTGGGAGCAAGTTTATCATTTTAGTCCTGTGTGTAGATGACATTTTACTAGCCAGCAATGACCTTAGTATGATCCGAGAAACTAAGGTATACCTTGAGAATAATTTTGACATGAAAGATATGGGTGAAGCAACTTTTGTAATAGGAATTGAGATATTCAGAGATCGATCTCGAGGAGTACTCGGGTTGTGTCAAGAAGCCTATGTGCAAAGTATTCTCAAACGTTTCCGAATGGAAAGGAGTAAATCACAAAATGCCCCAATGTCTAAGGGAGATAGGTTTAGTAAAGATCAATGCCCCATGACTGACATAGAAAAGTTAGAAATGAATAAATATCCTTATGCGGCAGCAGTAGGAAGTCTAATGTACCTACAGACATGCACAAGGCCAGATATTAGTTTTGCAGTTGGGATGTTAAGTCGATATCAAAGTAATCCAGGCATAACTCACTGGGTAGCTGTCAAGAAAGTGATGCGTTATCTCAACGGCACTAGAAGATACATGCTCACATATCAGAGATCCAATACGCTGGAGGTCATTGGATATTCAGATTTTGACTTTGCGGGTTGTCTCGATACTAGAAGGTCAACATCTGGTTACATCTTTCTATTGGCTGGCGGGGCAGTGTCGTGGAGGAGTGCAAAGCAAACGCTAGTCACTCCATCCACAGTTGATGCAGAGTATGTGGCGTGCTTTGAAGTCACGGGCCACGCATTATGGATGTGTAACTTCATCAAGGGACTTACAATTATGGGCAGTGTTTTTGAACTGCTAAAACTTTACTGCGATAACAATGCTGCTTGACTTTTTGCACAGAATGACAAGTGTTCCAGTAAATCAAAGTTTCTGGAAGTAAAATACCTTGTTTTGAAGGAAAAGGTGCGAGATCGTTTAGTGTCAATTGTTGGAGCTCCATCGAAGCTCATGGTTGCTGATCCATTGACAAAGGCATTGGCGCCAAATGATTTTAAAGACCATGTATTGAGCATGGGATTGATCGATATGCCTTGAAGGAATCAATGATGTATGACACTATTCATTGACCAATTAAAGAAATGATTTTGCAACTCTTACTTTGTTATATATTCACATGTGATAATTATGCAATGAAGTAAGAATATAAAAGTGTTATGACATTATAGTTCCTATTAAAGTAGTCATATTAAAGTTAAGTTCTTGATTAGGAAAGGATACTGGTGTTGTGATTGTGGAAGGAAATATATCGTAAAGATGTGTAACCGCCACAGTTCGCATTAGTAAACTAACCTAATCTCAGATTAAAGATCTTAGCATTATAGTTTTCATGGATAATCACTGTTTTTTCAAATGATGCGCATCAGTTAGAGTCGTTTTCAAAATTCGTTTGCAAAATAAAGTATTTTCTATATACTATATATATATACGAAGTGGATGTATGGTGGTCATATGGACCAAGTGGGAGATTGTTGGAAGACGAGGGTGGTGGTCCAAATGACCACTGCCCATTACAGTAACGGTTCACTTCTCTCCTTCATTGCCATTCACTGCCCATGCATAACGTTTTTTCAGTTTCTCCTGTGTTAAATCTCCATGAATGAAACCTTGCAATGGTCCATAATGAATGGGAGACGTTGCAGTCGTCCATTGATGGACAGACGACTATAAAAGCTGGGAAACTCCCTCATCTTCACTTACACATACATCATACGGATTCAAATCAAAGGCTGAACATCACCATCGAGTTGTTGGCATCAAGAGAAGACTGAGGGAGTTGTAAGACCTATTTTGGCATCCGTTCTGTCTCCGTTAACGATGGATTCAGGTATGCCCTAAAATTTTGGAGATCCATTTACGTTTAATCATACCATTGATGTGCGAATCTAATCTGTTCAAAGTTCCCAGAATGGGCCATTTTGGCTAAACCTTCACGTCTATGACCACCATGTATTATACTTTGTTTTGAGAATACAAAAATTCTGCATCAAAATAGCCAATAAAAATTGTTGCCTGTGATACCAGTTTGTGATGATACCACCAAAGAATTATTCATGTCCACAGTTGGAGTAGCGCATGGGAAGAAGATTAGCCAACGGGCTAATCTTCAAGCCAAAAGGCTTAGGGATAGGTTGTCTAGGTGTCTCACCAAAGATAAATAAACTCTCTTAACTGAGAACCAACTCAGAATCTTTATTCAATATGAAAGTCTATCTCTCATGAAGAGATTACATCCTTATTTATAACTAAAACATCATCTAAGAAAGGAAACAACTAATTCTAAACAAATAAGAAGTCCTAAATCAAACATGACTAGACTTGTCAAATATTAATAAAACAACTAAAGCAACTACTAATAATATAATCTACTCTAATTTACTGTGCTTTGGGCCTGCGGGTATAGACCTTCAAACGGGGCCCATTATTATGGCATGCATCAGCTCTCTCTGGCTTGGAAAAACTCGACTCCGGCGAGTTGTTAGCTTGGTACTGCTTATATAAATTTGGATTGATCTTTTAAAAATCTGTAGCTATAATCCAGGTAGCTTCAGAGAATGGTCTGCCTTTCCACTTAACAAGAAACTTATGAAATCCTCCATTCTTGGTTGAAATGATCTGATCATCAAAAACATCTTCAATTTCGTCTGGAGGGAATTGATGGAGAGGAATGCGAAGAGCTTGTTCTTCAAAGGATTCATCATTGTGATGCCCATGATAAAATGTCAAATCTTCAACATTAAAGGTGGAGCTGATATTCATGTCTGCAAGAAGGTCGAGAACATATGCATTGCAACTAATTTTCTTCAGAATCTTGAAAGGACCTATACTTCGTGGATGTAGCTTCTTGTATTTACCTGCAGGAAATCGTTCGGGCTTCAAACGAACCCTTATTATATCACCATCGGCAAACTGAACATGACGTTTGTGAGAGTCCGCGTGCCTTTTATATGCTTCATTACTTGTAGCGATTTGCCGGCGAACTTCATCATGAACATCTTTAATATGTTGGGCAAACTGTTCAGCATCCGGACTTGATCTAGAGTCAACTGATAACGGACTTAAATTAATAGGAAGACGTGGCTTGACACCAGTGACAACTTCAAATGGTGATCTCCCTGTTGTTTTGTTGAAAGAATTATTATAGGCAAACTCTGCCATAGGTAAAATAAAATCCCATGAAGCAACATGTTCTCCAATAAGGCATCGAAAAAGATTTCCCAAACTACGATTGACAACTTCTGTTTGGCCATCAGTTTGTGGATGGTAGGCACTTGAGTATTGGAGCTTAGTGCGTATCATGTGCCATAAAGTCTTCCAGAAGAAACTCATGAACTTTGTATCTCTGTCAGATACTATTGTCTTGGGAAGGCCATACAGACGAACAACTTCTTTAAAGAAAAGAATGGCAATTTTCTTGGCATCTGCTGTGTGAGAACAAGGAATAAAATGTGCCATTTTTGAGAAACGATCAACAACAACAAAGACAGAATCTACTTTTTTCTCTGTTTTTGGTAAGCCCAAGACAAAGTCCATGCTCAAATCTTGCCAAGGTGCATGTGGAATAGGAAGGGGCTAATACAAACCTGTTTTTTCCTTTTGACCTTTTGCAAGTTGGCATACTCTGCATAATTCACAAATTCGAGCAACATCTGTTTTTAAGCGTAGCCAAAAGAAACGATCTTCCACGAGAGCCAATGTTTTGTCACGCCCAAAATGTCTACTACATCCGCCACCATGTAACTCACGTATCATAAATTCATGGATAGATGTAGCGGGCAGACATAACTGATTTCCACGAAAGAGATATCCATCATGAAGAGGAAACTTTGGATGTTCTGAAACTTCACCATTTAAAAGATCTGTATAAATGCGATCAAAGTCATGATCAGCTGCATATTCTCTGTGTATTTCTTTAAAGCCAGGAACATTGACGAAAATTGTCGTAAGAATGTGAGTTCAATGACTCAAGGCATCTGCAACTATATTTTCCGTGCCAGATTTATGACGCAGAACAAAAGTAAACTCCTGTAGGTATGCACTCCATTTGACACGATTGGCACTCATCTTCTTTTGAGAATTCAGGTGTTGCAAAGCTTCATGGTCAGAGTATAAGACAAACTCTTTTCCAATGAGATAATGACACCAATAACGAAGAGCTTGAACTACTGCATAATATTCCAGATCATAAACAGTGTACTTCTTACGGGAGTCATTTAATTTTTCACTGAAATAAGCAACTGGATGACCATCTTGACTTAAGACTCCGCCAATACCGACATGGGAAGCATCACAACTAACTTCGAAGACTTTGTCAAAGTCTGGAAGATTTAGAGCTGGTGCCTTAGTCATTTTTCTCTTAATTTGCTCAAATACTTGAGAGGCGGCATTGGTCCAAGTGAACTCTCATTTTTTCATGCAGTCAGTTATAGGTGCCATGATGGTATTGAAATTACAAATGAACCTCCGGTAAAAGGTAACTGTAATAACCCGCTCCCTACCATCGAGGTATTGTCCGCTTTGGACTTCCCAGGAGGTCACCCATCCTGAAATTGCTCTAACTCCCTGGGGGGACTCGAACCTGGACAAGGCCGTACGGCTTCACCACTCTTGCTCCTTGCCAGTGAGCCACGCCAAGGCGCCTCGATAGTTTAGAACGGATTATTACTTATATTCTTTCATTCAGATGTATTTTGGGACTGGGTCGTTACAGTAACCAAACCATGAAAGCTGCGTACCTCATGTATAGAAGTGGGAATGGGCCAATCAATGATTGCCTTGACTTTATTTAGATCAGGTTCAACTCCTTGGGCCGAGACAACAAAGCCCAAAAATGTGACTTTGAAATTAAAAAATGTACACTTCTTCAAATTAATGTAAAACTTTTCTTTTCGAAGTGCATACATGACATACCTCAGATGATCGAAATGAGCTTTTTTTGATTTGTTGAAGATTAAAATATCATCAAAATATACCACAACAAATTTGCTAAGAAAAGGTCATAGAAGCTGAGTCATCACTCTCATAAAAGTGCTGGGAGCATTTGTTAGATCGAACGGCATGACCAACCATTCGTATAGTCCATCTTTGGTTTTGAATGCTGTTTTCCATTCATCTCCGGGCCGAATATGGAGTTGGTGATATCCGCTCTTGAGATCAATCTTGGAAAAGACAGAAGATCCAGACATCATATCAAGCACGTTGTCCACTCGGGGAATCAGAAACCGTTATTTGATGGTAATTTTGTTAATTACTCGATTATCAACACACATTCGCCAAGAACCATCTTTCTTCGGTGTTAAAAGGGCTGGAACTGCACAAGGACTCATGCTTTCTCGGATATAACCCTTCTTGAGTAAATCTTCAACTTGTCTTCGCAATTCAGCATGTTTGGCGGGGCTCATGCAATAAGCAGGTAAATTAGAAAGGGTAGATCTAGGGACTAAATCAATGGCATGCTGGATGTCCCGTATAGGAGGTAACTCATTAGGAAGCTCGGATGGAATCAAATCTTGAAAATCATGGAGCAATGACTTGATTTCTGGTGGTGTAGAATCCTGTTGTTTATCATCTGCTTCGTGGGCTTTTTTAGGAACAAGAGCATAAACAACTCCTTGGTCTTTGCTTTCCATTTCAAACTTCCTCATGGAGAGAACATGAGGGTTTGATGGGGTGGTAGAAACAGTCGAAGAGGATGTTAATGGAGGCAATGAAAGGAGATCCACCACTTGTCCCTTCCATTTAAAAGAATGAATGTGCCTTTTCTGATCAGTATGTACCTCTCGATCATATAACCATGGTCGGCTAAGTAGAATGTGAGCAATATTCATGGGAATAATATCGCACCATATGTTATATTCATATATGCCAATTTTAAAATGAACCAAGCAATGATGGGTAACAGGGATTGAATGATCAACTACCCAAGCGACCTTGTAAGGCTTTGGGTGCTTTTCAATAGGCAAATTGGGCTTAGTGATTACTTCCTGTGAAACAACATTCATAGCACTTCCTCCATCGACAATTAAATTGCATGACTTACCTTTGCATCTCACCCGTGTCCTAAAGATTGAAGTACGTCGCCAATCAGCTTCTTCTTGTTCATTGGTGAGGAGAAGTCGACGTATAATAAAGACATGGCCATCTTCTTCTGCACCGGTGGCGGCATGAGGAGGATGATCAGATTGAGCCTCTAGTTGTGGATCTGGCTGAGCTTCTGATTGGATATGTTCAGGAGGAGGCTCCATCTCAAGATGCTTATCATAGTCTTCTGATGAATAAGGATCTTCATCGCAATAATAAAGATTCCGAACCTGAGGACATGCATTAGCAAAGTGCCCTGGTTGACCACATTGATAACAACCATCAGTTCGTTGATCCCGACGAGGAGGTCCACGATTCCGCATATCTTGCTCCTGTGGCACTGTCCCCCTTTGATTTTGAGCAAAAGGACGCTGATTGTGTTGATTGTGCTGCTGTTTTGGAGGTGGACGATAATCCGCTGGTGGAGCATGGTTATATTGAGAATTAGCTTGATTGGGTGGATAACCTACTGGTGGAGCACAGTTATATTGAGAAGAACTTTGATTTGATGGAGCACGATTATTAGTCTGAAAAGCGGGGGCTCGATGAGTTGTTGACTCCCCAGCTTGAGAGCCAAATCGTCTCAAAGTGGATGACCGCAATTCTAGCTCAACTCGTTTTGCCTTGTTATAAATATCATCAACAGTTTCAAAATCATGCATAAGGACTTCATGTCTTATTTCATCATGCAAACCAGTTCTGTACCGGTTGACTAGCGTGAAATCATCATCTTGAATTTTACACCGGATAACATAATCATTGAACTTCTCTGTATACTCATCCAGTGATAATGTGCCTTGTTTGAAAACAAAATATTCTTGCTGAAGGAGACTTAAATAATTGGAGGGCAAGTATTTACTTTCAATCTTTTCGCGCATATCATCTCACTTGGTAATAGCAAGGCGTCCCATGACAAGATTATTGTGCTCAACGATGTGCCTCCAAGTACGTGCTGACCCTGTAAGTTTGACTTTGACAAATGCAACACGCTGTGCATCATCCATATGATATCAAGAGAAATAATCTTCAAGAGAATTGAGCCAGTCAATGAAAGCCTTTGGATTGAGACGGCCAGAGAAATCAGATTTATTAATTTTGACTCGCTTTGTGATATCATCAATTTTTGGCGTAGTAGGTGCATCTGCAGGGTCTTTTTCAGTAAGAAGACACTGAATGAAATCATGAATTGATTCTTGCAGGCCTGTTTCTGCTTGTCGGCTGGAATTTTGTTGGTTTTCAGCACTAGAGGATGCTTCGGCAGCAAGAGGCCTCTATGAACTGCGGGACAGTTCTTCCAATGCATGTACTCTTTCAGTTAACGCATGCAGCTCATTCTGTTCCAAGCCACAAACTTGGTGCAGTCTCAAAAATTGATTTAAATATTCATAAACTGTTGAATCTGCCTGTCTAAGAGTGAGGAACTGCTCAAAGTAGACTTTATTGGCAAAATACCAATCTCCATATTTATACTCATATAACATGCTTTGAAATTCATCAGATGGTCCAAAGATTTGCATATTGACTTTGTTGTAAAAAATTCAAAATCTTCTGAATGCTCAAAATTGATTGACCTGATGGCTTGATGTTGTTGACAAAAATATGCAAGTGAAGATGGATCGTGAATCAGACTAAAATATCATCTTTTGAAAAGCAATGGCTGAGATCAATCAATCCAAAAGACTGGATTATGTTTTTGCTGGGCATATATATATAATTTGTACTGCTATGGATCTAAACTTGGGTCAGGTTAGACCCGGACTGAACCCAATATGGGTTTGATCTCGGGTAAGAGTCAGGTCAACAGTTTCAGCCCACTGCTTTAAATTCATTCCTCTTGCTCCAGGAATGACTAGAAAGAGAGAAAAGAGAGGGTTCTTCTCTTCTGCTACAGAAACGAAAGGAAAGGGAGGAAGGGGATGGATGAGCTTATCTGTAGAGGATGGATGAGCTTATCTGCAGAGGCTCCCTTCGACGGCGACGTTGCAGGGAAGATGACGCTTCTGGATGGTGTAAGCAGTGGCTGCAGCGTGGACCGAATATGCTGTGGACGGTGGAGGGGAGGACTTGATATTGGCGGCCGTCGACGTTGGTGCCAGGTACGCTACTCGACACCCTAGTCTCTTTCTTCTGTTACGTCCTTTCTTCTCTGTTCTCTGTCTTTTTCATCCTTTTTTTTTTCTGTCTGGGTTTGGCACTGCGACGGAGTGGGGTTTGGCCGATAGTGAGGATTTTGGGTTTCCGGTGAGGGACAGAGGAAGTATGGGCATCCGATGAGAAGATGGGTCAAAGAAGGTTCCCACCAATGAGGGGGGTTGGGTTGCCGGTGAGAGATGGAGGGGTGTGGGGTGTCGGGAAAGTGTTCGGTGGCGCTGGGGAAGAGGGCTTGGGTGTTCGGAATTACTGTGGTGGGTGGAAAGGATTGGGGATTTCAGGATTAGGGGATCTGGGTTACTGGTTTAGGGATTTGGCTGGAGATTTGGAGATCTGGGTTCAGATAGGTTGGCGTGGGACGGGGAAGATGAGGATGAGGGAGAGAATGGAAAGGGGTTTTTTGGATGTTGGGGTCAGCAGAGGGAAAAAAAAAGGGCGACAGAAGTTTGGATGGATTTTAATGTTGGGATTTGGAGGTTGACTGTGAATTGGGGACTGTGGAGGGTATGGTTTGGGGTGGGGTTATGCTGTAAGGGATTTGAGAAAGATGAAGATGACTGACGATGAGGGATGATGACTAGAGATATATATTACCTCGAATCGGCGATCAGACGGCAGTCCGAGATTGGATCTTCTTCTCTGATACCAATTGGAGCAGCGCAGGGGAAGAAGATTAGCCAATGGGCTAATCTCTAAGCCAAAAGGCTTAGAGATAGGTTGTCTAGGTGCCTCAACAAAGACAAACAAACTCTCTCAACTGAGAACCAACTCAAAATCTTTATTCAATATGAAAGTCTATCTCTCATGAAGAGATTACATTCTTATTTATAACTAAAACATCATCTAAGAAAGGAAACAACTAATTCTAAACAAATAAGAAGTCCTAAATCAAACATGACTAGACATGCCAAATATTAATAAAACAACAAAAGCAGTTATTAATAATATAATCTACTCTAATTTACTGCGCTTTGGGCCTGCGAGTATAGACCTTCAAACGGGGCCCATTATTATGGCCTGCATCAACAGTTTTATTAGAACTCAACAGATGATGAGAGAATGAAATCTATGATTCTAATTTGAAGTCATTATCCCATCAATACTCCATAGATTACAAGAGACTTGAGTTTGACTCTAATGCCAGTATATGTTCCTCTATGTTTTTATGTTTAAAGCAAAAGTTCCTGTATGTTAATGGATACTATTGCAAGTAGAAAGAGGAACAGAAACCCCACACTAATGTCAACAAATCCAATTACACCCAATTACTATTCTTAATCATTCCCTAAAATTCAAAACTTTAAACAAGTTTAAACTTGTAGGCACTCTTATTTCTGAGAGAGAACATGTACTCATGGGCAGGGCTATATGTAGCTCAGTGAATTCAATTGACCCCACTAAATTTTGTAAACAAAATGTAGACCTATGTAGTAATATGAAATTTTTGGGTGGCTTTACATAAATTAACCCCACTGGAATGGTTAAAAATAAATAAATAAATGCTAGGGGTCAATTTAGAAGAAATAAAACTTAGTTTAGTGTCACTCTTGACTTTAGCTAATAATTGCACTCTCTTTTTGACTTCTTCCTAAGGAGTTCAAATATGTTATTAAACTTTTGTTAAAAAATAATAGAATTAATTTAAGCAATGATATTAATGTCCCCAAGATTTTTTTTTCTTACTTGTAATTTAATAAGTTTGAATTAGTTTTCTCAATGTTATTGAAAATATATGAAACTACAAGGTACTTGTGCAAGTTGGCTTTGATAAAAATATTTGACACTGATGGTAATTTGTTGAATGACTCCACTGACAAAAATTCCTGACTACACTAGGTTGTAATACAGTTTGTTTATAATCCCAACCACTATATTGTGGGTTAAGAGATTGCCTTTTCATATAAACAAATGTAGGTTCCCTACTTGGATATACTTAAATCAAATATATTTTCATCTTCCCAATTAACATGGAACCATTATTCTCATTGTGAACAATATGCACAAAGCAAATTATCACTTGTTGTAGCACTTTCAAACATTTTGAATAGGAAAGTAGTATCAATAGAAACACAGTGCACTCTCAAACCCAACAAAGAAACAATATATCATCCACATAATAGTCAGTAACTAGTAAGAATAATGAGTTTAGTGCATCGTGAGTTGAGTTCAAAAACATCAAACAAGCACATGAGAAACCAGTCACCTAATTCGTCCAATTCTAGGCTCAAACTGCAGTTATCAGTCAATTGTTTTGATTTTGAAATCACATGTGCACATACATGAATCACTAGAACAACAAAGAAGCAACCATATAAGAAGAGACACAGAAATTTATGTGGTGCACACAAGCATAGCTACATCCATGGCGTAAAGATGATCATCTTTACTATGACAAGTATACAGAGACTCTCACTCTCTTACATTGTCTCATACGTAGTGTGAGAACAGCATCGGCAAAAGAGCTCTCACCTCTTTTCAACGCAAGATCTAAGATTATAGACTATATATATAAAATCTCCGCTTTCTTAGCCACCAAGAAAGCCCCTATACAATTATCAAAATATCCTTGGCCTTAAACCAATTCTTGACTAACTCAATGGACTCATCCGGCTAAGTCGGAATGCAAGACAAAAACATAACAAAATTGACCCAACATAACATAAAAGCTAAGGATTGTATCTAGTTATTTTCTGAATAAAAAAATAAAATACATAAATTAAATCAAGGGTAAGTTGGTCAAGTCAAAAGACCACGATACACTAAGGCAAGTCCCCATGTAGAACATTCAAGTCGAAAGTATGAGTCACAATGGCAGTTAATTCATCTTGATTAACATTGAGCTTTGCAGGGCCTATGAACCCGGGGATGAACTCATGCTTTAGATTTGATGTGATCTATTAGACTGCATGAATTCGTGCTTGCATCCCCTGTGGTTGCACTCCCATGGAAGCTGATTGTCTAGCTGTCCCTTAGAGCAGTTTTGGTGAAAGTAATGAAGGTGTCTAGGACCAAGGGGTCCTCCCAGGCTATGTTTTGACACTCCCACATGCCCATCAACATTGATTCAGTTATCTGGATTTACAGTGGTCGAATTAACGATTTTTATATCTCTTTCTTCATTGTCTCTGCTGTGTAACCATCCAGAACAGAAACAAAAATAGAAAGAAAGGTGTAAAGTAACTAGGAGATTGTGAATCTTTGACTAGGATAGAAAACTGTTGTAAAGTACCATACTAAGTTGGAAAGTCAATTGAAAAATCTAACCTTTTTAGATGACGTTCAATTTCATTGTACTAAAGATGCTGAAGAACAAAAGAAGGGAATTGAGATTATAAAAATGAAGAGTTTCTCGCTGGTTTAAATTCTAATGTTGAATTAGCCTGCTATAACCATGACTTTAGTATGAAATCATCTAAAAAGTTTATTTTTACTGATAAAAAAACAATGTTCAATAGAATAATTAACTTTTAGCAAACCATAGACTTGAGGCATTCTTTTGGTAGGCAGTAGTTGAGAAGATCTCCATGGTGGATAATTTCATAATGAAGGGCATTGTTTAATTCTCTAAGATAAAAAAGGACAAGCTCAAAAATCTTTTTTCATGAATGCAGAGGTGGTGGCTTTTCTGAGTGTGCTCTGAAGGAACTTCTTTTGCCTCAACATTGCACTGTTATCTTCGTGGAAGATGTACAATGGGACGTGTGAATTGAAGTCTGTACTCACAACTAAGTGAATTACCAATAATATACAGCATTCTTGGTGAATGCCTCCCAAAACATATAAGTATATAACCATTCATTTTGTTTAAAAGTAACTAAGATTAGAAAAATGAAATTGATGCAAATAATAAACATTTTTAATAAATTTATTGGAAAAAGAGTTGAGATTTATAAATCAGAAAACATATATCAAAGCATACAAGCTTCAACATAACCAATGCAAAAACTTGCTATCAATTCATCACAAAGTCATCATATTGACTACACTTCATATTGACTACACATTTTCACTTTCCTCATGAGATCATTGAGCTTGTTGGGATTGTGGTTCCTCCCTAGGTCAACTTATAAGATCGTGTAATTCTGGCAAATTAGTTTAACCATGACACAATATTATGAAAATAAATAGAAAGATATACAAACCACAGTACACAAATATTTGTGGTTCACCCCAACCGGCTATGTAGATGGGAAATTTGGAGAAATGGCTGGCACTATAAGAACCAGATTACAAAATCCAGCCTTTCCCCTTAATGGCCTATTTGTTTGCTTTAGAAGATATAGGAACTCGGCTAATTCATGTCATTAGTTGTTAAAAATGAAGACCAAACATGAATATACAAAAATGAACATGAAATAACATACCCTCTAATGGAAATAGGATGCGGGAAGATAAGAAATGAATATCCAACTATTACCCTAGTAGTTCAATACCTAGGTAAGTCAAGGTCCTGTAAACATGTGTGCCTTATATTCTTCACCTTTGTCTTATATCATTCACACCTCACATCTTTAATAATCCTTTGGCAGAGCTCATTTGACCACTAATTCTTATGTAATTAATTCCTATGTAATCTAATACAAACAAACAACCAATAAACCTTTTAAAGGAACTTACCACATAAAATGGAAAAGGGAATTCCTACAATGAAGACTCAAATTGAGGTTTGAAAGAAAGTGGCACAACAAGGATGTATAGAGTACAATCAATAGAACCCTTAAAAAACTCCTTGGGCATATCCTTTTCTCTTCCACCAAGCACAAAAGAATGCTTCTAAATGACCTAAGAGGAAAGCCCATTTTTCACGCATTGTTAATGAAGGAATTCTTTATTCTTCATGCATATTTTTTTTTATTTCTTGCAAATTAGATTGAGGTCTCTATTGTTGTTGTTGTTGTTGTTTTTTTAATAATTTCATTCTTAGCCTGCTGGCTAAGATTGGCGTTCAGTTTTTTGTTTTTCTAAGAAATAGAAAAATTATTTTTTCCTACTCTTTGGATTGGTAGTGTTTGTATTCAAAACCTAATAATGGGTCACATGGAGAGGCTTGCAGAATGCTGATTGCAGAAACACTACTATTTTTAGTTCCAACACTCCTTTTCTTCCTGAAACCCACTTTGTGAATCCCCAAAACACAAATCACAATCCTAGAAACAAAAATAAAAATTACAAGACATAAATCTGATCTCAATTTACACTCATAAATCTGATCTCAATTTTCACTACCTATATCTAAACAATAGCTCCAACTAAACCCCAAGAGAATTGAAAACCTACCCAATTGTGCATCAATCAAAGAATAGGAAAAATAATTGAAGATCAAGTTGTTCAAGACCAAGTAAAACTGAAAAACAACTAAGGCCCAAATGCAGAATCCTATCAAGGAAGCCAAAAAATAGACTAAAATTTGATTGAGAGTGAACAAATTAAAGGTCTTCTCTCTAAAGTCAAAAAGTTTAAAAAATGAAAATCTTTTAGATAGAAATTTGATCTAATTTGAATAAGTTGTAAGATGAGAGGTAGACTTACAATTAGTCAAAACTAGCAAAACTCTGTGCTATGCACAGACTTAGTTACTACCAAATGCAGACATATATTTAAAAAATTCAAAAAAAATTTTCTGGAATCAATAACAACATCTAACCTGTGAAGCCCTTTTAAGGAAGGATATAACATTCTATAACCTAAATATGAGTATTAGCCTAATTAAATTTTATTTTAGCTTAAGCACTATTAAAGTCTAGATGACTACGATTTAGCATTAGGATTGTGTGTTCAAAGTTTCATCGGGTTCTAAACTCGTTCAAGCGTAACAGGGGGTAGCTTGCAATTTTAGAAACTATAGAAGCCTTTTCTCGTAGTTTATCATTTTGCAAGGTTTTGGGTTCATCGGGCAGCTCTCTTAATTCCAAGACCGTTATTCTTCTACCCCGGACTGAACCGAATCGGTTTCACCCTCCAAATACCCAACCTACTGTAACACTCCGACCCAACTTAATCTGGTTTAACGCCTAATTAAGATTCTTTTGGTCCTTTTTTAACAAATTCATTTTATGTTTGTCGTTTTGTCTGTTTGAGTTTTGTTTCGAGTCATGGATAGGTAGTTGGGTTGAGTTTAACCTGGATTAGGTAGACATGAACCATTTTTCATAATTTTCAACTTTGTAAGCTTTTGTCATTCATGCATCATCTTGGCGTCATCACGTGTATCTCGCTAAGCTTGTTGACTTCTGTAACTGACTTGCATGCAAATGACTTTGTTTGTTTATGTTGGACGGTCATTTGACTCAAACTATAATTCTCTTAAACAGTTGGACTTTCTTATAATTCTCATTTCATTCTTATCTTATTTAAGGAAAAAGAGAGAGAGAACCGACTTATCTCCTTCTTCTCTCCCTCTCAACGTCGGTTCTTATTCTTTTCTTTTTTTCCTTTCTTCTTCTACGATCAAAGCAAAGAAAGGGGAGAATCTGTTTGCATCCATTCCGTTGATCCATCTCTTGTGCATTTTACGGTAAGACTTTGGTCCATGAGAAACATCTATGAGTCTAGTATTCTCTTGCACTGCATGCACTCATGGTTACTTCCAATTTACATGCATGACTATCAGAGTTGCATCTAAACATCCAATTTGAGCCAAAGGACAGCAAGTAACTTGACAAGCTCATTTGAGGCAAGTATAAGCACGTTATGGATGAACACACGTTTATACACGATGATTGCTATTATTCTTTTTAATCCTTCAAGTGTTTTGTGATTTACAGCCCTTTTGTATTAGATTGGATACGCTTGTTGTTTCTGTCTCCCAATTTGTTCAAATTCAATTCTGTTTGTGACAGGTTCAGAATGTGACCTCCTAAAGCCTATGGCTAAGCCATAGAGCTCCACAGCTCACTTTCCAAAGAGCTATAAAATTCGACTTTACACTATGGTCAGGCTACGGCTAAGCCATTGAATGTACAACGGCTAAGTCGTAAGCAAGCCATGACCCAACCGTAGGTCAAGCTATTGCTTGATGTCCAGAGAGTAGAAATTTGGAAAACCCTCTATGGTTCAGCTACGGCTAAGCCGTATGGTGTGCTATGACTAAGCCGTACCCACCCATAGCTTAAACGTAGAGTAAACCAAGCCCAGCCGTAGTAAGAAGCACAGGTTAGCTGTGGCTTGCTGTAACTGCGGAAACAATTCTGGGAAACCACGGCTGAGCCATAGTAGATAATACGGCTAAGCCGTAAGATATCTACGGCTAAGCTATAGTCACCTAAGGCTAAACCGTGATACCATTGAAAAATAAGAAAAGGTAGGTATTGAAGAGACCTTTTAGGGCCTTCGTGTTAGAATGTAGGTAACCCTTAACTTATCCAATGGAATATGGGAATAGCATGAATGGTCTTGAGGGCTGTGACTCATTCATGTGTGTTATCCAGTTGTTAAGCACCTCCCCATGGGTGTTGGTTTAAAGGACTCCAATAGACCTTATCGACACAATGCAACACGAAAAGAAAAATAACTGTGTATCAGATAACTTAAAACTACATCATCATACGCGGTTAAAAACAATGGATGACTAGATTAGGGCTGGTTAGTAAACTATCTTGATTCTATCAAATTGAATTGCATGGTATATTGGACGATGATTATTGTCCTCTATTATTATGTATGGATTGAATACTCATCATTATGTCCTTTCGATATTATATGCCTTAGATTTGCTTGATATGTCCTTGACAATTGTTATTCCATGTACATTGGTTATTGATATTGACTTGAGTATTGTATGAATTGAACGTAATGTAGTATTGTTCTTATTCCCTAAATAAAATGCATGCTTTACTCAAGTCTAAGTATATGATTGACTCAACATGGTTAGGCACTACTCAGCCTCAGCCTTAAGATATCCGGCGAGGTTGACTTTGGCATAATATTTATATTGCTACTGCAGTGTGTTAATCTGTTGGAGCTTCCGAACCCCAGGAAACTTGAGTCCTATTCGTACCCTGGCCCGGTTGATGGTGTCCTCCACATATAGATCCCTAGAAGGAGGATATGACAAATGTAGTAGTCACATAGTACAGTATACATATGCATTGATTCTTATAGCATGCTTTATTCTAATGCACAATTTACCTAGTTTACTAAATTAATACTCTTTGCAATATGACCTGTTAATTATTCTTATAGACACAATGCGTGTTACCTTATTGTTGTTTATGCTTTGCTGAATCGTTGTATTCACTAGTTGTCCTTGGTGTTGCAGGCTCAAATTCCACTGCCGACCCTTCGTCAGTTGGCAAGACTCCAGCAGAAACAATAGAAGCCCCATCAGCGCTAGAGGAGTGGCTATGATCACTCCACCGGAGAGCGGCATGGCATGAGGATAGGCTTTCTTTGGGAGTTTCTGTGGGATACATTATGTTTCTATCTTAGAGTTAGTTTGACTCTTTGCATTTTGTGTCTGGTCCTCTAGAAACAGTTTCCTCACTCTTGTATAGAGAGGGTTCTTGTTATTTGTACATCATGTAATTAATACAATCTTTTGTCAATCTTGTTTATGCAATGACGCGTACAGCTTCCACATACACTATATGTTGCACATGTGAATTCCTTTGTGCATGTGTATTTAGACAGGGTCTAAGTTGTATGCACGGTAGTACGTGTGTCACTAGTTAGGTTTAAACTTAACCCCCGATTTCTTGAGCTTGGGTTGTGATATACGTATTGTATGATATCAGAGCATTGTTTGTTATAGTTGATAAGCATGTAGGCATATGGAACGTGGTGAGGTTACACGTTCAAATGGTTGACTTTATAGTCTAATATTTGATTTGTTTTGGGACATGTAGTGGGGATCGCCTTATATTTAAGTATTGACTCTTTAGTTTTGCAGGACATGGCTTCCGGATCTGGAACCAATAACAATCATAGGGATAATAAGAGTGGGTCAGCACCTCCGTCATAACCACTTAACACGGAAGATCGATTTCTCATGATGTTGTAAGCGATTCAAGCTCAATCACAAGCAATACACTCGTTGCAAGCTCAAGTCATGTCCATAGTTGACAGGCAAAGTCAAGTATCAATCCCACCCCACGTGGAGCAACAAGTAGTTTTCCAACCTAACGAAAGCGACCCTAATGCTTTATATGACAAATTTTGGAAACGCGGGGCCACCGAATTTTATGGGGATGAAGATGCTTTGAAAGCAAATCAATGGCTGAAGCATACCGGGGATCTCTTCAACATAGTTGTTTGCACCAACAAGCAGAAAGTCATACTCACAGCCTCGATGTTCCGTGATGTGGCAAGGACATGGTGGAAGAGTGTGAGCAATTCCTATAAGGACATGCCGAGTGCGACTGTGTGGCAAACATTCAAGAAACAATTTAGAAGGAAGTTTATTCCAACTCTTGTACAGAAAGCAAAGAAAGTAGAGTTCTTATCCTTACAGCAGCAACAACTGTCAGTAGCAGACTATGTGCATAAGTTTACATAGTTGTCCCACTTCGCAAAAGATATGATCAAAACAGAGGAGAAGAAGATCAACAGATTTATCAATGGCCTAAACTCTAGATACAAGATTCATGTGACAGCTTTCCAAAGGCCAGCTACCTTTTGATGATGCAGTGGATAGAGCTTACGCTGCAGAAGCCAATATTCACGAAGAGCGAGCTGCTGACTCTAAGAAGACTGTACCCTTTAGTGCAAAGGGGCAAGCTCATAAGAAGCTGAAAGGCAGGCAAGGTGCTTCAAGTTTAGCTGCGTGACATGTGAGCACTGTGACAAACCACACAAGATAGAGCAATGCTGGAGAAAGACAGGAGCCTATTTGATTTGTAGATCCATGGACCATTTGATGGCTCAATGTCCGAAGTACAAGTCTTCTCAACAATCCAGACCTACAGCTTCTATAGCTCAAGGTAAACCACAGCACCCTTGTCAAGGCCATAAGCCAGATCATCAAACTGCATGTGCTTATGCCGCTACTCACGAGAGCGCAGAGGATGTGAATGTGGTGGAAGGTACTATTTCGATTGCTCAAGCAGAAGCTCTCGCATTGTTTGATTCGGAGTCTACGCATTCGTACGTAGCACCTCATTTTGCTGATAAGCCCTGGCAGCTACCTAAGCCACTACCGTATGCGTTGGTGTGTCCACTCCTGTTAATAAGAGAGTAGAATGTAGTGTATACTACCCCTAATGCGATGTGCAGATAAAAGGTCATCAACTCCTAATTGACTTGGTTTTGCTGTCGATGTTGGACTTTGACGTGATCTTCAGGATCCAGTTAACTAGATGTGCTAGTCTTTGGCGATGCTAACATCTAATTCGATATGAACACATATAAAGTAGTAAATACTTCAGTGAAAATCCTTAGAGCTTCATCAATAGATTTGTTCTTTATCATATAAAGTGTCACGACCCGAGTCCAGGCGATCGGGGGTTAGTCAAAATCTAACTAGTGACACACATACTCCTGTGCATATGCACTTAGACCCAGTCTAGATGCACACACACAAAGGAAAATCACACGTGCAAACATGTACGCGGAAGCTGTAAGTATCAAACCGAAACATGAAACATACAGGAAAATCAACTGAATGATAACCAACTGGTTACATACAGGTCGGAAATATACAAACGAAATCCAATCACAAAGATACAGAACATGACTAACATCAATGACAGAAAAGAAGGCAATATGCAAATATGATAATGTCGCACTCTCCGCAACTCTGAAGAGACCGCTGAAGTCTCCCAAGTAAACTAAATGACCTACAAGAACTTGGTTGGGGTACCTGAACCTGCAACACCAAGGACAATCCGTGAATACAACGATTCAGTGAAGTATAAGCAGTAACAAGTTAACATGTGTGGTCTCTAATAGAATAAAAGACAGTTAGTAGTCTAGGCAGTTGTGCATTCAAATTAACATATGTTCTTTGGACCAATGTGCACGTAACATAATATGTACATACTAGGTGGCTACTAGGTACGCCAAATGCTCCCAAATAGGGATCTTATATCCGTGCAGAGAACACCATGGGCCAGATGGGTCTCGGTTTCTTGGGGTTTGGATTCCCCAAGACGTTTCCTTCTGCAGTAAGGCCATGCAAACTATACCAAAGTCACCCCGTTGGGATCTTAAGGCTGAGGCTTAGTAGTGCCGGACCATATCGAGTCAACCAATATAAGAACATGCATATCATAACGTGCATATCATTACGTGCATAGCTTAACATGTATATCTTATCAGAACGTGACATGTATGTCTTGTTAAGCATATATCAAACAGATGCAAGAGGTCATACGAGTCCAACTAATCAACAACCACATCAACCTTAGCAGATCAAACAATATAATGGAGACCAACAGAGTAGAAAGCATTAGGATAACCAAGGATGAAGGCATCTCAACTCATGTGTATCAAATAGAAATATCGAACATATAAGACCGCTGTTCCACCTGGGATTAACCATGGACAGAGCTAGGAATATCTAATCGTATGCCCCAGCGCAGAACGGTTATAAGAGGGCAAAGACCGAAGCCAAGATGCAATGCAAATCAGATTATCTTTTAGGAAGCACGATCGTTTACTAGCCAATCCTATTCTAGTTATCTAGTGTTTCTAACCGTGCATGATGATGTAGTTTTAAGTTGTCGGATGCACCATTGTCTAATGTTGCAGTGTATCTGGAATGTGCACCGGAGTCCCTTAAACCAACACCCATTGGGCGGTACTAAACAACCGGATAACGTGCATGAATGAATCGCAGCCCTCGAGATCATTCATGTCATACATTCATACCATCGGGCAAGTTTAGGTGATTTACATGCTATCATGAATGCCATATCAGTCTCTTCCTTAGTCCTACCCAGTTTTTAGACATTGCTTAGGGGTGGTACGGCTTAGCCGTAGGCATCTTATGGCTTAGCCGTAATATGCACTGCGGCTCCACCGTGGTTCCTTTTACTATTCATCTGCAATTACGGTTCACCCGTATTTTGTTCTACGACTTAGCCGTATCTGGGTCATAGAAGGTCTGTCAATTGCTTACTTTCAGTTAATCCAGAAAAAGTCACCCTGTACTGATCTACGGCTGGGTCACGGCTTAGCCGTAGGACAATATCCAGCTTAGCCGTGTCCTGGCCATAGAAGAAAATTGGGTTTTTCCCTCTCTAGACTTTAAGCCGTAGGTGAATTACTGCTTAACCGTGATACACACGAAGCATTTTCTGAACTGATTACAGGAACATTGAAACATATCTAAACTGACGAAATCACATGTAATAGAGGGAAACGAACACAAGAGGGGCTGTAAACGTCATTCATAAGCAAGAATACACGACTTAATCTTTATCAAACACATACCCACATGGTTTAGCCAAGTTATGCTTATACTTGCCTTCAAATGGGGTTTACACACTCTTTGTTGTCCTTGGGTTCAATTCATGTGCAGCATGCTCCTAGCCACCATACATGCAAAAGGGGAAGAAAAAAGAGAGAGACGTGAATGCATGAAACAGTGGCTGCCTGAAAAGTGAAGGATAAGAAGATGAGATATGAGGAAAACTAGAGCTCACCTTCATCCACACATGACTGAGGGACCAAACCTGGACATGCATAGCTCTCCCTGACTTGCTCAACAGAAAGAAAGGAGGAACGAGAAGAAGAAGCCTCAAGGGAGAGAGAGACAGAACAGTAAGAGAAAAGGAGAAGGTCGGTGGACTTATAAAGATAAACATAAAGGCCAATGTGCAATAAAGTCCAAACATTCAGACTATTTCTAGTTTGAGTCATTGGTGGGTCTAATGGAAACAATTGACATAGTTGGCAAACGACGTAGTTATGGAAATTAAAAAGCGTACCAAAAGACACGCGTCAAAGCCAAGATGATGCATAAATGACGATATCGAACAAAATCGAATATTACGAAAAAGGGCTTATGTCTACCTAAAACAGGTCAAACTCAACTCAACTACCTATCAATAATCCGAAACCAAACAAAAACACGAGCAAAACACAATTAGCAACCAAGTCATCAGAAATTAGCCGCTAATTCCGATCAAATTGGGTCGGAGTGTTACATAAAGTGCTGCCTCTTGCAACCCAGTTAGGAAAGAGAAATAATATAAAAGCCCACAATAGAGAAATTTGTAGCAACCCAAACTTGATCAAAAGACAACCCATGCAACTCCTTGATGCTTCCATACATGAAAAGCTACCCAAGACATGTGACCCTTCTAATCAATTCCTAAGTAGCTTTCTTACCCTTGGGCAGGGTTGAACCCAATCTAAGGTCAAGTTCCTTCGTTGTCTATATCCTGTTTTGGTAAAACATAATTTGAACTTGTTGTTTTCCATTATATGCAGTGGTAAATTTGATGAATTAGCACCCATCTGCAATAGCCGCTGTTGCGGTATTGGCATCATTTGATCATAGACTAACAAAGAGATTGATTGACTTTAAGATGGGTGTGGTCTCATCATGTGGAAACTTTTGAAAATGTGAGTAATTTTGACCCAGCAGTGCACATAGCCATACACACACACTATGTGACCAACTTGCTTTACTTGGGAGATTATGACTGTCTGTATAGATTTTCGCAAATGGAAATACTATAAGTAGTTGAGAGGGCCCGCTGTATTAAAATATTCCTGCATGTTTGTGTTCTCATGTTTTTGCAAAAGAATGAAAACTTGTACTTCAAGATGAAGGTTATACAAATGAACATCACTCTGAGTGGGAATTCGAACTTCCATTTCCGACCAGGTTTTTTTTTTCTTTTTTGGGTTTAACATTTCCCACCATCTCACTCAATTCAAAATTCACACCATTTTGAGGAAATGGTTCCTCTTTTTTTTTCTTTTTTTTTGAGAGCCTCAAACATCGAAGACCTTAATTTGTAGTCCAAAATGAGGAATGACGATAAATATAGTAAGCAAACATCGTGCCGAAGCCTCTGCAAGACTATATCAACCACAAATCATTCTACAAACCAGATCCTCACATCTTCATTTTTTACCTAAATCTTAGAGAACATGTGTTTCTGTGTGGAAGAAAAGGGGACGACATAGGTCATCTTAACCTCCAAGTCTTGCACATTTGTTGTTTAGGTTCTTCTTTTCTCATTCCCTGTGTTCACTGATATATGTCAATCATTTATCTCCAAATTATAAGCATGCAAACTCACCGATGACGATCCTGAAGATCAAAAGATTCGAAGGGAGGTCCCACATGTTTCAAAGTCAAATATAGGGGATTTTTACCATTAAAATTTATATAGGGGATTTTTAATTTCTGCTAAGACCCGCTTTGTCACATAGTTATTTTCCATTATGTTGTGAAGTTTATGAGTAAGAATGGAGTTAGGATCAATGTTAGATGAAAAACTTATAGAAATTCTATTTACTAAGTCCTAGGCTAGTTATGCTATATAAGTAATTGCTTCTTATTTTTAAAGTTGCTTGATTAAGTCAAAAAGTCCTATAGGATTTTATCATTAGAAACAGGGAAGAGAATGGACAGAACTGTATCCTAGTTAGAATTATGTCCTAAGTTATACAACAAACACCAAGATGAAGGTCATACAAGTGTACATCACTTTGACTAAGGAAATGGTTTTTTTTTTCAAATCTCAACCATTTTTTTTTTCTGCATCAAAGATATTAGACTCACACCAAGAAGCACAATCTATACATAAGCAAGCAGAGTTACAATTAAGAATTTCAAGGAAATAAGAAACCAACGTTGACGCCAATCTCTATCCACAATATATCTTTGAGCAACAAAAGCTTTTCTTTTTCATTAGTAACATATTTTATTCAGTAGAGAGATAGAGACGTGAAGGAGAGAGAGAAGAGAAATGTGGGGGGAGAGGGGGTTGAGGTAGTTATTCAACTTCCGTCTTTTGAGGGAGACAAACTTAGTTTGATGAATTGCCACATAATTTTTTTCCTTTTTACGATAGCCTAGAAAATTAGCTTTTAAGATTTGGACGCTTCCTATTAAGTTATGTAAAACTACACGTAAATAGTAGATAAGATTCCACGTGCACGGCAAAATAATTTTATTTTTCCTGCTACAAAACTTCTCACGATCTACACTCTATAGAGAGACCTACTTTGCCTAATCTGTGTAGAAATGGGAGTATGTTTGAGTATTGTATTCACCAAAGTAATTATCATTGTTGTATTTCAAATTGTCATATGAACCGTTTCAATCTAGTGGTGGGTATTGGTATTGAAAAATTTTGGGGTTCCAAATTTCTAGATTGTAAATCCAATAATATGTAGCAGAAGAAATGAAATAAGCTTTCAAATAAACAAACAATCAACCACACAAAAAGAAGACATGCACACTTTTAATGTAGAAAACCCGAATCGAAAAAACCACAAACCCTTCTAGACTAGTAAAACCAAACACTAATTTCAAACAATTACAAGATATGCTCACAACCCTTTCTAATTACTCCCTCGACCCAAGGACCATACTTCTTTTTACACAAATTGTTGCCACAGTAGTCCCTCGATGTGCACTGCTTTTCATGTTTGATTCAATCACCTTGAATCTACAAGATAAACAATATTCTATGAAGAAGTAAAAGAAACAAATTCTAGAACTCAAAGCTTCAGTAAAGCTCTCCAATGGCAGCTTTAGAGAAAAATAGTGATCTCCAAGGTGTAATCTCTACTTAGAATGATAAAATCTATATCTTAGAGTTAAGAGAAACCTTTAATAATCCACAATTCGTGTCTCATAAGGATAATCCTTGTAGAACTCAACTTAATAATCCTGGCTTAAATAAGAAACAATTTGGTAATATGAATGTGGGTTTCTACCGTTAGCACTCTTGAGCGCAGGTAAGTGCCCGGTCGAGTGTAGTCTTCGTACATCCAGTTATTTTGTGTTTCATCTGTCAGACTTGAGCATGGTCTTCAATGGCCTAACGCAATCGCTTTCATCTAGGCCTGCTGGAGCTCGTGAGCATACTCGCTCAAGTACGGTCTTTGTTTTTTTATTTCTTCAGCTCTTCTAGCGATGTGAACCATAGTCCATTCTAAAGAATATTAAATACAACTCAATCCACCCAAGTTTTGTCCAATCATGTGTAAAGTTCTGCCTCAATTTAATTGTAATTTATATTAGTTAAATTTGATTTCCTATTAATTAATTCATATATTAATCTTAATCTTTATTGGATCTTGTTTGGGTAGGTAGTTGGGTTTGACCAAATCTAAGTAAGATTTGTGGCCCATTTTGATGGACCTCATGCCATAAGTCATGAATTCATTAGGCACATCATTTATCCATCATCTTCGCACCACATTAATTGCATCATGTGTATTTTAGCTTGTAGGTCAACTTTCATGTTTGGCACAGTTCAATTCGGATCCATCATGGCCCACTTGAATTCCAATTGACTCAAACTGCAAAATCCAAAAAACTAATAGGACCTGCTTGTAAATTCTAAAAAATTCGGATTTAAAAACAAACTTAACAACCCTTCTCTGCATCCTATTCTTTTCTACTTCTAGAATTTCTCTTCTTCTCCTCCTCTACCATCTAGATATCAAGCTTGGAGCTATTGCATGTTGGAGCCAAGGCTCTCATTGTCTTCCTCATCATCTTCTTGCTTGTTTTCTCCATTAGAATCTCTCCATTCCATTCCTCTTCTTCTCCACAGCTTTCTAAGGTAAGAACTCCATCATTCCTCCATTTCTTTGAGTTCAAAAGAGTCAAGGAGACTAAATTTTGTAGCATGCATATATCTCATGCTTATTTCTTTCAATGCATATCTTAGATCATATTCTATTGAGTTTTTCTCCACCTTCAAAACCAAAGGAAGATGTTGATTTGGGTCAATCACTGTATTAGAGGTAAGTATAAGAGTGTATATTCACTACATGCATGGTTAAATTGTTTGACTATTGATGAACTATTTCTAAAGTATCCATTTACAGCTCCTTTACTCATTTGATTTAAGAATAGTGATGATTTGAATAATGATGAGTATATTTATGAAACAACAATCAAATGTAGTTGTTTGAAAATGTATTATGATAGTGCTAAACAAGAAAACCACAATGAAACCAAATTTAAAGAAGTTATGTAATGAACTGGGCCCTACACTAAAATAGCTTCAGAAATTCTGAAGCATACGGCGAAGTTCACGACTAAGGCGTAAGTGTACTCTGGCTCAGAATCTAGAGAGCTAAAAATCTGATGTTTCTTCTATAGCCAAGTAATAAATTACATTGCGGCTAAGCTGTAACCATCCCGTGACCAAGCTGTAGGCTATTTTACGGCTAGCTTTCCAGAGGACCCAAATCCAGCTTTTTCTCTACGGCTGACCCCATGGCTAAGCCATAAAGTGCATTATAGCTAAGCCATGGATTGTACTATGGCTAAACCGTAGCTTAGCGTAGCCTAGCCATAGGCTTCATATGGCTAAGCCGTAGACCAACATAGGGCTGATGCTATAATTTGAAGGAAAACTTATACCACACGGCTAAGCCATAACCTATACATAGCTAAATCGTAAGAACACAGTAAACTTAAGAAGTAGGAATTTCCAAGACTTTGTAGGACTTTAAATATGGCACCTTTACCTTAATCAGATTTGTCCAATGGTAATCAAATAATAAGAAGGAAGAGTGTAAAGCTATCACTCATCCCATTTAATGTTCTAGATTGTTCCCCGACGTCATGTCATTGGTGTTGGCATAAGAAGTGGTGTCCATCGCTTATATGATTTAATACTAAGATTTTGATAGCACATTAATACCGGACGTTTGATGAATACACCGTATTGAATGAGGAAGGAAATACAGATTATTTTAGCATAGTGTTGGTGTCACAACCCGAGCCCAAGAGATCGGGGGTTAGCAAAAACCTAACCAGCGACACACGCACTGTAACAACCTGCTCCGCACCATCGAGGTATTGTCCGCTTTAGACTTCCCAGGAGGTCACCCATCCTGAAATTGCTCTGACTCAAGCACGCTTAACTTTATAGTTTTTATGGAAGTCCTCACGGTTTTGTCCCCAAAAGGCGCCTCCTCATTTTGAGAAGGTATTGTTCCACCTAATTGATCATACAGAGCGGGCAGAGGACGCTGTCTTACCCTCAGAGTACGCAGTGGGGATTTTGTCCTTGCATAGACTCGAACCCTGATCTCACCCGAGGCACAGCCGGAATCTTAACCAGTGGAGCTACCGAGTGTGCCTTGACAGTTTAGAACGGATTATTACTTATATTCTTTCATTCAGATGCACTTTGGGACTGGGTCGTTACAGGCTCACCAGCTTCCGCCGGATATGTCCCCATATCCACATATCTAGACTGTCGGACTGAAGACGGCCTAGATGTATGGTATCAGAGCATTCCTTGCTCTAGATGATAAGCATGTAGGCATGTAGGAACGTGGTGAGAATACAATTATTTCTTTGTGGATTTTCTAGATTTTAGGGAATGTTGGACGAGACTGTTTTATGTTTGTGTCTGACTCTTTCCTATTTTTTAGGATGGCGTCAAGTTTAGGTTCTCAGCATAATGCCGGTAATAACGAAAGTGGTTCAGAACCATCACCATAGGCACAGAACACATACAGGTTCAATCACAGTCAATGCAGAATTTACAGGCATAAGTTGCAACCATGTTAGACAGACAAAGTCAAGCCCCAGCCTCGTCGCATGTAGACCAGCAGGTGGTCTTTCAGCCGAGAGAGAACGACCCGAATGCCCTATACGATAAATTTCGCAAGCGAGGAGCCATTGAGTTCTATGGGACAGAAGAGCCATTAAAGGCAGAACAGTGGCTAGAATAGACAGAGGACGTATTTGAGACTGTAGTGTGCACGAACAGGCAGAGGGTCGAATTAGCAGCCTCCATGTTCAGAGACGTCGCGAAGACGTGGTGGAATAAGATGAAGAGAGAAGTAGCAGGGTTTGTTGCCCGATGCTTGACATGCCAGAAGGTGAAAGCAGATCATCAGAGACCTCCACACTCGTTGCATCCCTTGCATATACTGCAGTGGAAGTGGAAACACATCACCATGGACTTCGTTTCAGGATTACCTCCGACGATGACGAGTAAGAAGAACAACGTCATTTGGGTGATTGTAGATCCATTGACGAAATCAGCTCATTTCATCCCTTTCCGGAAGGGTATGACGTTTTCAGAGATGGCGAGGAAGTTCGTGGATGAGATTGTCAGGCTCCATGGTACCCCAGTGTCGATTGTATCTGATCGTGATAGCCGTTTCATTTCGTCCTTCTAGAGAGCATTCCAAGAGGCTATGGGTACGAAGTTGAGCTTCAGCATGGCATATCACCCACAGACGGATGGACAATCAGAGCGAACGATTCAAACTTTGGAGGACATGTTACGAGCCAGTGTATTGAACTATGAGAAAGAGTGGGATCTCCATTTACCGTTGTGCAAATTCGCCTACAATAACAGCTTCCACGAGAGTATTGGAATGGCACCATATGAAGCATTGTACGGTCGCAAATGTAGAAGCCCGATATGTTGGGAAGAAGTTGGAACTCGAAGTTTTCACGGACCGACGATCATCGCCGAGACTACGGAGAAGGTATAAAAAGCAGTTGAGAACTTGAAACTTGCTTGGTCGAGACAGAAGAGTTATGCAGACACTCGCAGACGGCCATTAGAGTTTCAAGTTGGTGAGTGGGTTTTTCTGAAAGTCTCACCGATGAAGGGTACGATCCGTTTCGGCCAGAAAGGTAAGTTAGCTCCACGATATGTCCAACTGTTTGAGATCAAGAGTCGGATTGGTGATTTAGCCTACCGATTAGCTCTTCCCGAGACGTTTTCAGGAGTACATGATGTTTTCCACGTTTCGATGCTTCAGAAATATGTCCACGATCCTTCCCATGTCATTCGTTACGACGATGTGCAGATCCAGCCGAATGCTACATATGTTAAGCGACCGCTCCGTATCGTTGGAACCCGAGAGCAGATACTCCGCACTAGAACAATTCGATCGGTCAAGGCTGTGGGAGCACCACAGTCCCGATGAGGTTACATGGGAGTTAGAGGAACAGATGGCGCGACAATATCCCGATCTGTTTACGAAGGTATGAGTGAGTGAGTGAGTGAGCATTCCGAGGACGAAATGATTCTCAAGTAGGGGAGGATGTAACACTCCGACCCCGCTTGACCTCATTTAGCGCCTAATTAATCCCGTTTTCGTTGGTAATTGTGTTTTACTTGTGTTTTGGGTTCGTTGCAAGTCATGGATAGGTAGTTAGGTTGAGTTTCACCTGGATTAGGTAGACTAAGCCCTTTTTCGTAATTTTAGCCTTTCTTAGACATGGTCATCTTTGCATCATCTTGATGTAAACACGTGTCTTTCATTGAGCTCGTTAACTCTCGTAACTACGTCATTTGCAACCGATGTCATATGCTTCCATTGGACTCGGATTTGACTCGAAATGTAATTTGTCTTAACCTTGGGCTTGTATGTAATTCGCATCTTTGTCTTATATATATAAAGAGAGATCCAGCCATTCCATTGACTCACGTTCTCTCACTCTTCTCTCACTGTTCATGTGGAATTCTCTCTCTCCCTCCTGACTTCTCTCCTCCATCGATCAAGCTAATTTGAGGGATTTTTGGTTAATTCATTCCCTAGTGTGTTGATTGAGGTGAGCTAAGGTTTCTTCCATTTCCCTCATCTCCTTCTTCTACATATTCTCCTTCTTGTTTCCATGAGTGCATGATGTGTCTTGATATTCTTTCTCTTTCTCATGCATGCATGTTGCAGTGGATGGTGTTTGGTTGTGTGTGAGCCCAAGGACAGCAAGTTATGTAATTGAACTCCATTAAGGCAAGTATAACCATAATCTATGAGAACCCATGTTGGTATTCATTTGATTTTGGTTAATTCACATAAATTTGCATGGAAAACGTGTTTACAGCCCAATTGGTTAGTATTCCTTCTTTCTTTGTTGGATATTTGCACTTCTGATGTCATTACAGGTTTTCTGCACTTAATTCAGAATTTGACCTTGTGCATTGTACGACTAAGCCATATAGCGCCTACTGCTTAAAGTCCAGAGAGGGTGAAAACCTAGTTTTCTTCTACGGCCAGGACACGGCTAAGCCGTATATTGCTTTACGGCTAAGCCGTACCTCAGCCGTGACCCAGCCGTAGATCAGTACAGGGTGCCTTCTTCTGGATTAACTGAAAGCAAGCAATTGACAGTTCCTCCTACGGCTCAGCCACGGCTAAGCCGTAGAACACACACGGCTAAGCTGTAGAATAAAATACGGGTGAACCGTAATTGCGGGTGAATAGTAAAGGGAACCCCGGTGGAGCCGCAGTGCATATTACGGTTAAACCGTAAGATGTCTACGGCTAAGCCATATGTTCACCTACGGCCAAGCCGTGCCAACCCTGGAAAATGAATAACAAGGATAGGTGTAATGAAAAGACCGCTATGACCTTCATGATAGAATGTAGAGCACCTAGACTTGCCCAATGATATGAATGTATGACATGAATGACCTCGACGACTGCGAATCCTTCATGCACGTTATCCAGTTGTTAAGCATCTCCCCATGGGTGTTGGTTTAAGGGACTTCGGGGTACCAGCTAATACAATGCAACACTAGACAACGGTGCATCGAATAACTTAAAACTATATCATCATGCACGGTTAGAAACACTGGATAATTAGATTAGAATTGGCTAGTAAATGAAGGTGATTCTATCTAGTATGATTTGCTTGCATAACATGTTGTATGTTAGTCATTGATCTCTCCACTCTTTAACAGATCATTGCATATCACGTCAAAAGTCATCCTATGTGTTCACCTTGAGTATATATGTATGTTTGTTATTGGATGTACACGCACGATATGCTTGTCACGATCTACTTAGGGTTTTCATGATTGACTCTGTATGGTCAGGCACTACTTAGCCTCAGCCTTAGGATCCCGACGGGGTGAATTTGGTATAGTTTTCATGGCCTTGCTGCAGTAAGGAAACGTCTTAGGGAACCGACCGCAGGAAACCGAGACCCATTGTACTCTGGCTCGGACAATGGTGTTCTTTGCACGACACAAGATCCCTCTTTTGGGAGCATATGGCAATGTAGTTGCTAACTAGTTATGTACACAGCATGTACACATTGATTCACATGGCATGTTTCCTTCTTGCATGACAGCCTAGTATACGAATGTGCCATGTTTAATTTACATGATGTTCTTTATTCTATTAGACACAGCGTGCGTTAACTTGTTATGGTTATACTTCGCTGAATCGTTGTATTCACGAGTTGTTTTTGGTGTTGCAGGCTCAGATACCCCTGCTGACCCCTCGCCGGTCGGCCAGACTCCAGTCAAGACCCTTGAGGCCCCTTCAGGCCTAGAGGAGTGGATGTGATCACTCACTCGGAGAGCGACTTGGTCATGCATGGCATAAGAGTCTTCCTTGTTTTTGAGGATTGTCATACTTGTATATGTCAATTCGGTTTTTGTATTCTTTTCTTGTACTGTTAGTTTGATGTTTCTGATATTTACAGCTTCCGCGTACATGTTTTGCACGTGTGAATGTTCCCTTGTGCGTATGCATTTAGACCAGGTCTACATGTACAAGCACAGGAGTACGTGTGTCATCGGTTTAGCTTTTGCTAACCCCCAAACCCTGGGCTCGGGTTGTGATATGCACTCCCATGCATATGCACTTAGACCCAGTCTAGATGCATACGCACAAGGGAAAACACACGTGCAACAAGTATGCGGAAGCTACAAGTATCAACATGTGACACGAGACACACAAGAAACAAAAGGAATGATATCCAAAGACTGACATAAAGATCGAAACATACAAATTGGGATCCAAGTACAATGTATCGAACATGAGCACAATCAATGACATAAAAAGAAAGTAATATGCATGTATGCAGAACAGTCGCGCTCTAGTGGAGTGATGACACACACTCCGCAACCTGAAGAGACAGCTGGAGTCTCCTTCACAAACTGACGACTGACAAGAACACGGTCGAAGGTGCCTGAGCCTGCAACACCAAGGACAATCTGTGAATACAACGATTCAGCAAAGTATAACCAGTCTCAAGATAACACGTGTAATCTTTAATAGAATAAAAGACATAAATAATCATGACATGTCAATGTAGTAGTCTAGGCAGCTGAGCATTCAAATTAACATATGCACCGTGAATCAGTGTGTAAGTACATACTAGGTGGTTACTACGTACGCCATATGCTCCCAAGGTAGGGATCTTATAAACATGATGAGAACACCATGGGTCAGATGGGTCTCGGGTTCCTGGGGTCCGGATTCCCCAAGACATATCCTTACTGCAGCAAGGCCATATAACTATACCAAAGTCACCCCGTCAGGATCCTAAGGCTGAGGCTCAGTAGTGCCAGACCATATGGAGTCAAACAAATATACAAACAAACATAAGCATATGCATAACTTATCATAACGTGCATATCATACTGTGTGCATAGCATAACATGTATCTCTTATCAGAACGTGACGATGCAAGAGGTCATACGAATAAAACAGTCAAATATATCAAACTGAACAGAGCAACAACAATATAGTGGATGCCAACAGAGTAGAATGCATGCAGGTAACCAAGGATGAAAACAAATCAACTCACGTGCATCAACTAGTAGGATCGAACATGCAAGATCGCTATTCCACCCAGGATTAACTATGGACAGAGCTAGAAATATCCAATCTTGTGCCCCAGCATAGAACGCATATAAGAGGGCAAGAACCAAAGTCAATATACCATGCAATCAGATTATCTTTCAGGAATCACGATCTTTTACTAGCCAATCCTATTCTAGTTATCCAGTGTTTCTAACCGTGCATGATGATGTAGTTTTAAGTTGTCCGATGCACCATTGTCTAGTGTTGCAATGTATCTGGAATGTGCACCGAAGTCCCTTAAACCAACACCCATGGAGAGGTGCTAAGCAACCAGATAAGGTGCATGAATGATTCGTAGCCCTCGAGATCATTTATGTCATACATTCAGACCATTGGGCAAGTCTAGGTGATTTACATTCTATCATGAAGGTCATATCAGTCTCTTTCTTAAGCCTATTCTTGTTCTTCATGTTTCAGGGGTGATACGGCTTAGACGTAGGTGAACTTACGGCTTAGCCGTAGGCATCTTACGGCGTAGCCGTAATCTGCACTGCAGCTCCACCACGGTTCCTTTTACTGTTCATCCACAATTACGATTCACCCGTAATTTGTTCTACGGCTTAACCGTATGCTGTTCTACGGCTTAGCCGTGGCTGGGCCGTAGAAGGTCTGCCAATTGCTTGCTTTCAGTTAATTCAGAAAAAGGTACCCTGTATTGATCTACGGCTAGGTCACGGCTGAGCTACGACTTACCTGTAGGACAATATACGGCTTAGCCGTGTCCTGGTCGTAGAGGAAAACTGGGTTTTTCCCTCTCTGGACTTTAAGCCGAATGTGACTTACGGCTTAGCCGTGGTACACGCGGAGGTCTTTTCTGAACTGATTACAAAAACACTGAAACACATCCAACTGACGAAATCACATGAAATGGAGGGAACTGATCACAAGATGGGTTGTACACATCATTCATAGGCAAGAATACTCAATTTAATCACAATCAAACACATACCCACATGGTTTAGCCAAGTTATACTTATACTTGCCTCAAATGGGGTCTAACACACTCTCTGTTGTCCTTGGGCTCAATTCACACTTCCAACAAGCTGCTAATTGCCATGCATGTAAGGAAAGAAGAAAAGAGAACCGTAAGTACAGTATCAAGCGATCATGAGAACAAGAGGAAGAAGGAAGAGAAGAAACACTGCAAGAACCTCCAACTCACCTCGAAACACACGAGTGATATTTAATGTGGACATGCACCGATGCTCTCCCTAAGGAGAAACGAGAAGAAGAAGAAGAATACTAGAGAGAGAGAGCGAGACAGAACTGTGACAGAGAAGAAAAAAGAGGTCAGTGGCATCGATATATATAGATAAGGATAAAACAAATTACCAAAAAATCCAATTGTTCTAATTTAATTCCAGTTCGAGTCAATTGCGGGTCTAATGGAAACAAGTAACATATTTGGCAAACGACATAGTTACGGGAATCGACAAGCATAATAAAAGACATGTGTTAATACCAAGATGATGCATGAATGACGACATCGAACAAAATCGAATATTACGAAAAAGGGCTTATGTCTACCTAAACCAGGTCAAACTCAACCCAACTACCTATCCATAACTTGAAACCAACAAAAAACAAGAACAAAACACAATTAGCAACCAAATCATCAGGAATTAGCAGCTGATCCCGATCAAATCGGGTCGCGGTGTTACAATTGGTTAGTAAATAACCTTGATGATTTCTCAATTCAATGCATTCATATTGTTTAAGTCAACCTTACCCTTAACATGATTAAATCATGTACCCATTCTTCTTAACCTTGAGGCAAAATCAAAGACAGAGCTTCTACTGAGGATGGGCCCGTGAGCCAAAATAGGTGTAGTTAAGGTTGAGAGGATTTAAGCTCTATTAACTCATTTAAATATGGATTGTCTGATTATCAGTTACTTTGTTTAATTTTGATTTTTATGATTAAATACAATCTCAAGACCGATACTCCTTTATGTACGAATATGAGATGATCACTACAATTGATGATAAATATGAATGATTACGTATGAATGTGAGACAATCGCTACGATTGATGATAAGTATGTATGATATAAATTAGGAACAGTCTTAATACGTTGAGTCGGCATCACTTAACTTATACTCTTATTAAGTTCGACAGGACCAATTCAGGTATCCCTTATGTCACTATTGCAATAGTTTTTGGAGGAGTTGGTCGGTGCTCCTCCGGTAGTTAGATTGATCTTCTAATGATATTCTCCTCTGTATGTTAAACGCTCTCCTTAGAGAGAATATAGCCTCATGGATGCCAACTAATATGCTATTGTATCTCCAATTATGATTCCTTATTCATGTTGTGTTTATATGCACAACATGCCTAACTTATGATTATTGTTCTTTTTTAATTAATATGTCTCTGATTCAATTGATGCAACATATTAGTTTTATATGCATTTATATTTGTTAAACCACTATGTTTATAGTGCTATCCTTGGTGTTACAAATAGGTTTAAGTACTGATTCCACCTCTTACATACTTGTAGTGGAGTCTCCAGAGACTTCCCAGAGTATAGTATAATAATGACTATGACAACGCTCTATGGTTATCTATTTTGGAGAGCGCAGTAAGTATATTTTGGGACATGACAGGTTATGCCATTTGTTAGATTACATTTATGCATCATGCCAATATGTCATATTGTTATTATATTATCTGATTTGATGGACATGTAAGTTTATTATTTAGATTATAATTAGATCCTATGTATTTGGTCACACCATGTATCCTTATTTTGAGTCATTCATGTAGGCACTTATATTTTGGACATGTTAGTTTATGCATGAGATTATGTTTCATATAAAAGACTTTTTTAGGTTACATATATTTGGTAAGTCACCCTAACTGCAGAATCTCGGGCTCGAGCGTGACACCATGAATTAGCCAATTCCATAAATTCTTACAGATATCACTTTGGTTAATCAAATTAATTCATGTATATTTTTAAACAATTTGTATGAATTGAGCAAAGTAGCAACACCAATGATGATCTGTAGAATACAAGTAGTATATTTCTTTCTTCCATCTCTTTTTTCTTTCATTTTTTTATCACTTTTTTAAGGCACATTTCATTTCTCTTATCTTGTTTTCTCTCCACGTATCATATTGTGTATAACCTTCTAATATGTTATTTAGAGTGGACTGTCCATCTAACTTAATCAAATTACTTACTTTAGATTAAAAAAAATGCAATTAGTAGCACACATTAGTGAATCCCTACATCTCAGAGTAGTGTTTTCCCTTCTTCTAGCATTTAACCAATTCTCGTCAAAGAGAAATGCAATTGTTTGTTTTCTCCACATTCAATGAACATGCTTGTTCTTGATCATTTTATCTTTATGATTTTCTTTCATGTGAAAATGAAAAATGAATACTTCATGTTCTACAATTTTGATATCTATTATTTGATAGAGCTAAACGTTTTCCCAATGAGAGGTGTTCCATCTTTGTTTAAAGAGACTATAAAAAATGGCTCTCAACTTTGTTGTCTAAATCTTCTATATAGAACAGTATGGAAAATGCATTCATTCTCGGACAATATGGACTAATAAATTTTTTCTATAAGAAGTACTAAATTATTAATTAGTATATGAAGGATCATTTCAGATCTGTATTTCTAGAGTGCAAGTCACGAACGTAGTAAAAAATAAAAGAACTTACAAAAAATGTAAATCAATTAGCCACACAACAAGAAGGCACGCAGAATTTCTAACATGGAAAACCCCAACAGAGTAAAAAACTACGAATCCAATAAGGATCAACTGTCAAGCAATATCAAACAGTTACAAGATATAATCACAATCCTTATCCAGTCACTTTTCAGACCTAAGGATTGAGTTCTTGCACAACTCCGTCTATCATGACTGTCCTTTGCCTTACACTGTTCTCCGCTTGATCACACCATACCTTAAACGCATAAGATAATTTAATCTTCTATAAGAGATATAGAAGCAACATTCTTTAGCCCAAACTTTCAGCATAATCTCTCCAATGGAAGCTCTACAGAGGTAGAATGATATCCAATGTATAATCTCTACTTAGAATAATAAGATCTGTACTTTAAGGTTAAGAGAGAAACCCCTTAAATAACCCATAATTCGTGCATTAAAAGAATACTCTTTGTAGAATAAGAACTAATAGTTCTTACACAAATAGAAAACAAACCCGAAATGAAAAAGTGAATTTCTGTTTGTCATCCGATCGATCGGATACTTAATCTGATTAGGCTGGTAACATATCCAACTGATTGAAAACCTAATCCGATCAAATGGGTGCCAATTTTTCTATGTATTAATTCAGATTTCACCTATTCAGCTATAGCCTTCTTCAGGTCTAATCGATCTAATCTTTAACCGATTGATCTGATGCCTTTTTAACTTTTTTGACCTTTTTTGCTTCAATTCCTCATGTCAACTCTTTCATCGACACAAACATCAGCCCATTCTAAAAGAAGTATAAATTACAACTCAATGGAGCCACTGTTTTATCTGACACATGAATTAGCCAATTACAAAAAAAAAAAAAAAAAAAACCTTACGGTATAGATGATTGGAAGTCATTCAACCTAGTAAAATTCTACTTTTCAGATTTTTTTCCTTACAAACATAATTATTCTTACTCAAAACAAATTTCTTTAATTTTCTTTCTTGCTTTTTCTTTCTTTGTTTTAATGATGATATTTCCTACAAACAAGCATACCACTTAAGCTAACATAATGGACACAAGAAAGAAGTGGGCATGAGGGATCAGAGGCGAAACCAGGGAATATGTCTCAGGCAACTGTATAAAATTATAATATCCTTGGAAGGCCATTGTAACAAAATATATAAGTCCGTCTGTTGTACCTTGAAAGTGAAATGCCTTCACATTGGGTTATTTGTGGTTTGATTATGTATACTCCTTGCAGGTTATGTTTATTAATTATCTCTTCATTTTAAGCTTGGATAAAGGATGATTATTGCTTGATATAAATTGACAGGGGGTTCTAAGCTTCAAGTATTTACAAGTGACAAGTGGTAATTATCTGTGAAGGCTCGAATAGTTGCTCCCCCACTTTTACTTTTTGTCATTGGCCTTGATTTGTCGTTCAACGTACCAAAGTGGTTTATTGCTAATATCTCCAATGTCACCATTTAATTTGTGGGACCTACAATGTAGTAGCCTTTCCTGTTTAAAAAACTCAAGTCATATTCTTAGCGTCTACCCATTTTTCGTGTCACATTACCTCGTTATAAGACAAGTGACAAATGTTAGAAAAAGGGGTTCTGCATACTCATTTAGTAAATTAACTACGCCAACATTGCCACTTATATTAGAATTAATATTTGAAATATACAATAAAACCAAAAGTTAGTGAAGAAGTGAGGGAATAATCAGTGAGCCTTAGAATGGCCAAGATGGTCATAGCTATAGGGTATATGTCTTGTATTTTGGTTTGAACGGATTGATTTATTAGGTTGGACAATAATCAAATTCAGAGTCATGGGAATTTCGGTAATTGTGCCGGAGCTTTTTTAGTGGCTAAGAAATCGGAGCTTATGTACTAATTTAATTTGTAACCCTATACTCTGTGTGAGAGAAGTGAAAGCTCTCTCTCCCCCCGTGCTACAATTTGACCCACCACATTGGGCTGAATAGAGGAAGGTAGCTTTTTATAGACGTAGGTAAGTTTACCAAACCACATAAAATCTCTTTATCTTTTCTTTTGTGTGTGTGTTAATTGTTCGATTGGTTGATCGCAGTTTATTAACACATGCACAATAAGAGGTATTAGAGCCACAACGAGTGCTATCAAGCCTTTAGCATTATAGAAATTAAAAGAGGGTTGCCTTTACTGTTGCTACTACAATTGCCGATTTTGAAACTGTCCCTAGATTTTGTTGCAAATGAGAAAGCAGTTGCAGTTAGAGGTTTTGTGGTTTGGACTGTTTGGTTTTTGCCTAAGGAAGTCGATCGTAGAAAACCCAAGATTCCTGCCGTGCTCGGTTGTAAAGAATCGCAAAGGGCTTGCTTGGGTTCTTGGTTCAATCGAAGAAAAAAGGGAGTGACAGAGGATATGCTTTTGTATCTATGGATCTGATTTCCCAGATTTGAGAAGGAAAGGGCATGATCAAAGAAGACAAACAAGGATTTCATCCTTGGTTACAACGCCACCTTTGTCGCCCTTCACTAACTTCAATTGCCGCTGCTGGAAGCCTCTCGCCGCCACTGCAATCATCTTGTGCTGCCAGTTCCCCAACCCCCACCCCGTGCAGCCTTACTATATCCAAGGAAGAAAAATGATTTGGGGGGGGGGGGGGGGGGGGTGGGGGTGTGGTGTTGTGGGCGATAAGGTGTAGGCTCTGGTTACAAAGCCAGAACGTAAGAGAAGAATGTGAAAGACGCATGGGTTTTCGTGGTTGTAGCTCGGTTTGGGTCACGTTAGCTTGACATGGACCCAGGAAGCCAAACCCAACAGTACTGCAATGCTGAGAGCAAGTCAAAAGCAGTTTGAATGGGGATCGACTGCTGAGATTATATTATCAATATCTTGATCATCGGAGATTAGTTTGGGCCTACGGACTCATCACAAGTAGATCTACTTAGTAGTGGAAGAAGATTGGCAGTTCAACAGTCAACATGAAAGTTTAATATATTGAAGCACAAAAAACTATTTTGGAGATATCGGAGCCATCTAAAGTTGAATTTCAACTATGGTTTTTCTTGCATGCTAGTAGTGATGAGATATACATCATTGTGCAAAAACAAAGTAATAGAAGATGGTTACTCCCCACTTAACTAAGTTAGAGAAATCTAGATTTGCATACCTCACCAAGACGCATCCTGTATTGACTGCAGAAGGAAGAAGGAGTTCAGGCAGTACCACCAACTTTTTTGATAGAAAAGATTTGATGGGTCATGTTCAGGTCAAGATCGAATTGACTTGACCCAGTTGCTAGAGCAAGCCCCATTAGCAGGAGGTGCTGACATCGTCAAAGGTAGGTCAAATTTGGTGAGGTTTGACCAAGTTGAAGAGGGTTTACAGATTCAAATGAAGGTGTTTGTTTAAATGACACATGTTTTAGAATCGCATGTGATGTTGTTCATCTTACCAAAGCCAAGCCAATGGAGAAGCAGCAAGAGAGAGCTGATGTCGTGCATTCCTATATTAGCAATTGTCAAATATGTTTTTTGACTGATAAGAGGCCAAGTCCAATAGAGGTTTTAACTTCTCGAGGGCCAAGTCCAATAGAGGTTTTGACTGCTTGGAGGTAAAGGTAGTTTTGCGATTGTGGAGTCATCTTGACTCGGATTTCCCATCTCTTTTAGCTTGCATGCTTCTGGTGATTGGTTCTTCACAATAATGTTAAACATGGGGCATTTGATGGTTGGATAGTGAGTGATTCAAATATTGATATCACTCAGACTTGTCAATGGATTTGAGCATCATGTTCAAGGTGGAGATTAACCAAAAGATGAACTTTACTAAAGTTCATGTGCTAGTTTAACATATCAGAGTGTTGAAGAAAGAAGGCTATACCATCGGTATAGAGACATATCATTTAGCAAGGTACGTGAGGACATTACCGACTTCATCTCCAAATAACTAAATTGCGGGGAATACAAGGCAAGGTGGATATTTTTTGAGTTTATGTCTTGTATTCTAGCTTAACTGGATTGATTAATTGGGTTGGCTAATACTATGTTTAGGTTCATAGGTATTTTGGTAATTGTGCCGAGGCTTTCTTAGGGCTAAAAAAGCAGAGATTATATATTGATTTTGTTGGAAGTAAGTGGGTCTCGTGGATAGATTTTTAAAACTTTTGACCCACTTGACACAGGGATCAACTATCCATAAGCCCAAAACCCAATCCAGGATGCATTACCCTCAATCTCGTGACCATATACAGTAAATATTCTACCAGCACTAAACATCCATAATAATCTACGACATGCAAGAAGTAAATCATACCTTTGAAGATCCGCAGTGCTCTAATGGATTTCTTCAACACCTCTTAGCCTTCCATGCTATGACCCGAATTGGATTTCTTTTCTCAAGAAGAATGGTGGAATCTTCAGGAGAAATCCCAACTCGAAACTCCAAGGAACTAGAAGAAAGAAGGAGAGAGAAACTCGTGCAACTCTTGCACGAAAGGGTTTTGGGCGTGAGGGAGAGTCTTATTGGACGTCCAAGAGATTTTATAGACTTTCAAATCTCTCCCTTGTCTAATTGAAATAGAAGTCTTACTTCCAAAGCAATTAGCAACTTTCTCCTTTCCAAACTCTTATTTCTAAAGTTCAAGTCGGATTAGTGTTTTCCAATATCTTGGGCTAGCGTGGGGACCACTAGGGATTCCTTAGAAAGCTGGCTCCAACTGGAACACCGCGACCCCACATCTCATGTGCAATCCGGGCCCACAGTTAATTGCAAATAACACCACTATATAAATGCAATTGCACTCCAGTCTTAAGAATAAATTACAATGAAGACCCTAAACTTCCCAATTACCACAAGTAGGCCCCCTCTATCAATATCCGTGGATCAATTGGAATAAATCCGTCTTTCCAATCTAAGTTCCACATCTTATTATCCTTGAGCCCCAATTAATCACAGTAATCATCAGTACCATCCAATTAACTCTTAATTGAGATGGGTGCGCACTTACTAATGACAAATCCATTAATTGGCACAAGGGTCCATCTTGATCATTCAACGTTCCCACAGTTCTACTACCACATACCCAAGACACCGAGGTGTTAACCTATAGTCGGCCTCACTCATTGGTGACTCAAAGCAAATGAATAGATAGAAACTTGAGTTCGTCAATGTTTCAGGATTGAGAGCCTATTGCTAGGGAATTATGAGAGCATACCTTATTATTGAGACGGAATTCCATAAGGTGCATCTCATAGTCCTTCAATACATCCAATGTACCAGCACCGTGATCCAGAATCTTACATTCTGATGATCGAGACAAATCACACTATCTCATAGTGATCAAAGTGCTGTAACCTTATCAAATGAGATGCCCAATCTCATTACTGGTTGTGAAGCTATTTTAAGTATAAGATTTGTGGCATATATCTCCCGCGTATGGATCTCATCTATGCACATACATCACATCTAATATACTAATGGGATCTAGTTCAACTCATGAACCATTATATCATACGTATTGGTCATGTGCATGAAGTAGTAAAATAACATTCATCTCATGAAAGTAAAGCATGATTTTATTGATAAATAAAGAAATTAATCAATTTATTACATCAACTGATGGATTGAGTCCACAAAAACTAACAATCTCCCACTTGGGCTCAATGCCAGTCAGGGTTGCATCTCATGCCCATCCCTTCTACGTGTTGCTCAAAGACTTTGGTAGTCAAAGGCTTAGTAAAGGGATCTGCCAAATTGTCTGCAGAGGCTATCTTGGTAATAGCAATATCACCTCTCTGCACAATCTCTCTGACTAAGTGATACTTCCTCTGTACATGCTTTTGGCTTTTATGGCTTCTGGGCTCCTTTGACTGAGCGACTGCCCCGCTGCTGTCATAGTAAACTGTGAGTGGCTGTCGTGCCAAAAGTACCACCCCAAGTTCCAAAAGGAATCTTTTAAGCCATACTGCTTCCTTAACTGCTTCACAAGCTGCTACATATTCAACCTCCGAGGTTGAATCAGCGGTACATTCTTGTTTTATACTCCTCCAGCTTATAGCTCCGCCTCCAAGCATAAATACATAACTAGAGGTGGATTTCCTAGAATCCTTATCTGACATAAAGTCAGAATCTGTGTATCCGACTGGAATCAACTCATCACTGCTATAAATTAACATGTAATCTCTAGTCCTTCTCAAGTATTTGAGAATACATTTTACAGCAGTCCAATGTTCAGGTCCTGGATTAGATTGATATCTGCTGACTAGGCCCACTACATAACAGATATCTGGTCTAGTACATAACATAGCATACATGAGGCTACCAACAGCCGAAGCGTATGGTATCGACCTCATCTGCTCCTTTTCCTCGGGTGTCTTAGGATACTGATCCTTGGAAAAGTGCACTCCATGCCTGAAAGGTGTGATACCTTCTTGGAGTCTTGCATTGCAAACCGTACTAGCACCTTATCTATGTATGCAGCTTGGGATAAGCTAATCATCCTATTTTTCTGGTCTCAATAGAGTTTGATCCCTAGGATGTAGCTAGCTTCTCCCAAGTCCTTCATATCAAAAATCTTGGCTAACCAAACTTTTACCGTTGACAACATTCCTATGTCTTTTCCGAAGAGAAGGATGTCATCGACATATAAAACCAGAAAAACTACCCTGTCACCTTCACTTTTCATGTACACACATGACTCATCCGGATTTTGACAAAAACCAAATGACTTGATTGCCTGGTCAAAACGGATATTCCAGCTTCGGGATGCCTGCTTCAGTCCATAAATAGACTTCTGCAGCTTGCAAACTTTTTGCTCCTGGTTTTTAGCTACAAAACCGTCTGGCTGCACCATATAGATGTCTTCCTCAAGATGGCTATTAAGAAACGCCATCTTGACATCCATTTTCCAAATCTCGTAATCGAGATGAGCCGCAATGGATAAGAGTATCCGGATGGATTTGAGCATGGCTACTGGCGAGAAGGTTTCCTCATAATCGATCCCCTCTTTCTGAGTATATCCTTTCGCAACAAGCCTAGCCTTATAGGTCTCCACTCTTCCATCTGGTCCTCTTTTTCTCTTGTAGACCCACTTGCACCCAATAGGTTTAATATTGGCAGGCAAGTCTACAAGTGTCCAGACCTGATTTGAGTACATAGACTCCATCTTAGCTTTCATAGCATCTTGCCAGCGTCCCGAGTCTAAGTCATTGATTGCTTCATCATAGTTAGAGGGATCTTGTTCCGGGTCTTTTGGGATTGCTTCATAAGACTCTCCCAAGAATGAGAACCTGTCAGGGGGTCTGACAATCCTCCCACTACGATGAGGTACTGGTGTAACTACTGGGTCTGGTAAGGGCGGTTCTTCCTCAAGTCCGGTCATACTTGGATTTGGAATTGATTACTCTTGAATCTCTTCCAAGATCACCTTTTCTAAAAATTTTCGGTCCATCATATAATCTTCCTCCAGAAAACCGCATTGGTGCTGACCAGCACTTTCTGCTCTCTGGGATTATAGAATAACCAACCTTTAGTTCCTTTAGGATATCCTACAAATGTGCATACTTCCGACTTCGTTTCCAACTTATCCATCTTAACCTTGAGCACGTGTGCTGGACAACCCCAAATGTGTAAATGTTGTAGACTAGGCTTTCGCCCATACCACAATTCTCAGGGAGTCTTAGGTATAGACTTAGATGGTACGAGGTTTAGTATGTACATTGTAGTATCCAAAGCGTATCCCCAAAAGGATATAGGTAATCTTGAGAAACTCAGCATAGACCTAATCATATCTAAAAGAGTCCGGTTCCTTCTTTCTGCTACTCCATTCTGTTGAGGCATACCAGGAGCAGACAATTGGGATTGAATCCCATTTTCTGATAAGTAACCCATAAAATCAGCAGAGAGATATTCCCTTCCTCGATCTGATCGAAGAGTCTTGATACTCTTACCTATTTGCTTTTCCGCTTCCGCTCGAAACTCTTTGAACTTTTCGAAAGCTTGGGACTTGCGGTGCATAAGGTATATGTAACCATATCTTGAGTAATCATCTGTGAAAGTGATGAAGTACTCATATCCTCCTCTGGCCCTGACATTAATGAGTCCGCAGACATCAGTATGCACTAATTCCAATAAATCTTTGGCCCTATTACCCTTAGCTGAAAAGGGTCTTTTAGTCATTTTACCTTCCAAACAGGACTCACAGACAGGCATTGATTCTACCACCAATGAAGGTAAGATACCATCTTTCACTAGCCTCTCAATCCTGTTAAGGTTTATATGACCTAGCCTTAGGTGCCAAAGTTTTGTTGGATTAGATGAAGGTGACTTTCTCTTTAATGATGGTCTATTAATTGTTTCAGTATCATGTATCTCATACATCGTGGGAGTTAACAAATAAAGTCCATAGGTTACCTTGCCAGAACATATGAAAGTACCATTCTTCTTTATGACAACTTCAGTACCAAAAGTAATAGAATAACCTTTATTCACCAAACTAGAAACTGAAATTAAATTCCGCCTTAAAGACGGTACATATAATGTTTCTGACAAAACCAATTTATTATTTGAAAAACATAAAGTAATGACTCCCACTGAAACAGCCTCTGCCTTAGCGTCAGATCCTAGGTTGACAATGATTTCTCCATCACTTAGCCTCCTGGTTTCCCTGAACCCCTGCAACGTATTACATATGTGATTAGTTGCCACGGAATCCACACACCAGGATTCTGAAGTACCAGTTGCAAAACTAACTTCAGATATAAGTGACTCAATCATACCTAGGGTCTTTTTCTTAGACAGATATTCTGGACAATTCCTCTTCCAATGTCCTGTCTTACCACAATGGAAACACTTTCCTTTTGTCCCTGAACCCTTAGCTTTAGCCACGCCACCAGTTGGACCATTCTCCACCTTAAGACCCTTTGGAACTGATTTCTTTTTGCCTTTCCGCCCTTTGCCTTTCGGCTTGGACTTGGCATCTGACTTTTCTGTCATTAAGGCAGTTGGTTTCTTATTCATAATCCCTTCAATTGCTACCAGCTGACTAGATAGCTCAGCCAGAGTCAAATTCATTTTATTCATATTATAATTGACCTTGAAATTGTTGAATGACTCTGGTAGTGACTCAAGGATTATGTCAATCTGCGATTCTGCATCAATCGCAGCTCCCAGTACATCTAACTCATTTAATGAGTCCATCATCTTTAACATGTGTTCCTGTACTGATGTACCTTCAGCCATCTTGGTGCTAATGAGCACCCTCATGGCTGCCTGCCTAGTAGATCTGCCTTGTTCTGCAAACATCTCTTTTAAGTTCGATATCATATCATATGCAGTCTTATAAGATTGATGTTGATGTTGCAGCACACTAGACATGGATGCCAGAATGTAACATCGGGCCATCTCATCGTCTTTGGCCCATTTGGTGTAAAGGTCCTTTTCTGCTTCTGATACATCTGGGGCAGGCTCTTCAAGGGGGTTTTTGGTAAGGACATATTTATATCCTGAAGCTGTCAGGACAATATCCAGATTCCATTTCCAGTCTACATAGTTGGATCCCACCAACTTATTCTGGTTGAGGATGGTCGTAAGTGGATTGAAAGTATTCGAATTCATGCTTGTAATACTGTGACACATAACCATACATTCAATTAATAAATTTAAATGACATTAGGGTTTAGTATTCTACCAAATTTATGTGGGAATCCTCATAACCACAAAATTCAGAATACATCGGAATCCCAATCCTGCGAGGTATGCCTCCTTGGGGAGTGTGAATACCTCCTAAACTGGTGCGGATCAAAGTTGGTCAAAATTGGGATTAAGACTAACTATCTATGATCCCCTTCATATATTACTATCTAAGTATCTCATACCAAATAATGTATGACTCCCGATTAGCTTCGGTTTCTAAAATACATGAGGCAAATCCTTGGGGATACTACATCATTATTTTAGTTAAGTGCAACCCACCAACTAGCATTGCATGACAACCGTTCCGGGCAGCTCCTCCTTGGGGAGTGGGCTCCCACCCCGTCTCATCAACATTATCCATAGGAGATCCATATCTAGTATCCAGATAAATACAAGCCCTCCGTGGGAATGGCCATTCTCAAAATGGCGCGAGGCTAATACTTTCCTTACAATGGAGCTATGGTGGAAAACCATGGGGATTTGTATATATATAAATGCCCCGCTCCCACTTACTATTTCAGAGTTGAGGATTTCCTTATAGGTGTATGGGTCCATCAAATATAGGTATATATTCATCTTATGATAAGACCAATGATTGGTTCCAAGTCAAGTTATTTTAAGGAAAGTCCAGTTTCTAAAATTAGTGTTACCAATAGATCCATCTCATGGGCCCACCAACTCTAATTAGAATTCTTTCCAAAAATTAATTTGATTTGACCAATTTTGGAATTTGCTATGTTTGGATCAGATATGGAAATACTCTAAAATAAGCATTCATCCATAAATAGAAAGTGCTATAACAAAAGACTAGTCCTCTCCTCCACATGACCCAGGCGGAAAAGACTTCTTGGACTTCTAGACTTTCCAAAACTTTGGGATTCCTCAAACTCTTTGGGCATCTCCAAAACACCTTTTGGTAATCTTCAAACTCTTTGATTAGGAGCCCAGCTTCTCTTTTCTTCTTTGTTTTGGACATCTCCAGAATTTACAAAGTTTTTTTTTTAAAAGAAACATAAATTCCAATGTCTCTATAATGAGACTTACATGGTAATCTAAACATGGAAATAAAAGGGCTATAGGGAAATTCATCATGCCTTGCCCTTTCACGGGAAACCAAGGAAACCATGATGCCCTTTACACTTAGCCACAAATAAACTAATAATTAAAAGGAAAGAAAAACATGTGGGCCATATGGAGAGGACATTATCACCTGCAAGTTAGTATGTCATACAACAAAGCATCTCACAAAACCAGGTTGCCAAACCACAATGGAAAAACAAGATGCCAAATTTTTGCCACCACGATACAAGATCCCCTACGCAGCGGGCGTCCAGGGGCAGCGCCCCCGGCGGGGTTCCAAGGGGCAGCGCCCCTGGCGGGGGCTCGGGGGCAACGCCCTCGAAAAAAAAAAAAAACAACAACAACTCAGACCAAGAACAAGATGATTCTGCCTAGGTTCGGCTAGCCGATCTGGTCCCTACGGTTAGCCAACAGACCTCTACAGCCATAGTGGTCCGTTTGACTAACCAACCTGACGAACTCAGAAATTTGAGTTCTTTTTCAGATTCAGCTCCTGCTGTCCCCAGTCACCTCTAATGATCTCAGTATGCTTCTAATGGCATCTTATCATCCTCCTATCATGATTAAAACCTTTTGTGACTTTCCAAACATGTATCTACTACAAAAGCAAGCAAACCCAATAAACACTGATCCTATCATAGCCCTTGCTCTATCCTCTTCACATCTCATGCAAAGATTAGAACAAGATTACTGATCTAACATGATTAGAGATGAGGTATGGCTCTGATACCAATTGTTGGAAGTAGGTGGGTCTCGTGGATAGATTTTCAAAACTTTTGACCCACTTGACATAGGGATCAACTATCCATAAGACCAAAACCCAATCCAAGATGTATTACCTTCAATCTCGTGACCATGTACAGTAAATATTCTACCAGCACTAAACATCCATAATAATCTACGACATGCAAGAAGTAGATCATACCTTTGGAGATCCGCAGTGCTCTAATGGATTTCTTCAACACCTCTTAGCCTTCCACGCTATGACCCGAATTGGATTTCTTTTCTTAATGGTGGAATCTTCAGGAGAAATCCCAACTCGAAACTCCAAGAAACTAGAAGAAAGAAGGAGAGAGAAACTCGTGCAACTCTTGCACGAAAGGGTTTTGGGCGTGAGGGAGAGTCTTATTGGACGTCCAAGAGATTTTATAGACTTTCAAATCTCTCCCTTGTCTAATTGAAATAGAAGTCTTACTTCCAAAGCAATTAGCAGCTTTCTCCTTTCCAAACTCTTATTTCTAGAGTTCAAGTCGGATTAGTGTTTTCCAATATCTTGGGCTGGCGTGGGGACCACTAGGGATTCCTAAGAAAGCTGGCTCCAACTGGAACACCGCGACCCCACATCTCATGTGCAATCCGGGCCCACAGTTAATTGCAAATAACACCACTATATAAATGCAATTGCACTCCAGTCTTAGGAATAAATTATAATGAAGACCCTAAACTTCCCAATTACCACAAGTAGACCCCTCTATCAATATCCGTGGATCAATTGGAATAAATCCGTCTCTTCCAATCTAAGTTCCACATCTTATTATCCTTGAGCCTCAATTAATCACAGTAATCATCAGTACCATCCAATTAACTCTTAATTGAGATGGGTGCGCATTTACTAATGACAAATCCATTAATTGGTATAAGGGGATAAAAGAGATAAATTCCATCTTGATCATTCAACGTTCCCACAGTTCTACTACCACATACCCAAGACACCGAGGTGTTAACCTATAGTCGGCCTCACTCATTGGTGACTCAAAGCAAATGAATAGATAGAAACTTGAGTTCGTCAATGTTTCAGGATTGAGAGCCTATTGCTAGGGAATTATGAGAGCATACCTTATTATTGAGACGGAATTCCATAAGGTGCATCTCATGGTCCTTCAATACATCCAATGTACCAGCACCGTGATCCAGAATCTTACATTCTGATGATCGAGACAAATCACACTATCTCGTAGTGATCAAAATGCTGCAACCTTATCAAATGAGATGCCCAATCTCATTACTGGTTGTGAAGCTATTTTAAGTATAAGATTTGTGACATATATCTCCCGCGTATGGATCTCATTCATGCACATATATCACATCTAATATACTAATGGGATCCAATTCGACTCATGAACCATTATGTCATATGTATTGGTCATGTGCATGAAGTAGAAAATAACATTCATCTCATGAGAGTACAGCATGATTTTATTGATAAATAAAGAAATTAATCAATTTATTACATCAACTGATGGATTGAGTCCACAAAAACTAACAGATTTAATCTATAACCCTAGACTCAGTGTGAGAGATGTGAAAGCTCTCTCCCCTGTGGTACTTAGAGTTTGACCCACCACATTGAACTAAATGGACGAAGGTAGTTTTTCGCGTACATATATAAGGTTGCCAAATCATTAAAATCTTTGTCTCTTCTTATGTGGTTGTTGATTGTTGAATTAATTGAACTGGACAGTCGCATAAGAAGTGGCAATATTAGAGCCACAACAATAGCAAGCTAACTCGACAGCCACACCACATGTTTCTCTTTCATTAAACCGTACTGTTCAAATCATAGTTACATTTTCAAGCTTCCTGACAGTCAGTCCAATGTTCAAAGTTCGGCTGCTCTTTTTAGTGCCTCTCTCTCTCTCTCTCTCTCTCTCTCTCTCACACACACACACAGAGACAGTAACAGCTGAGAAGAAAGCATGGCCGTTGGACTTTCAATGGCAGGCAAAAACACCCACTACAATGGAAGGCTGACACCCTTTGTCATCCTCTCATGTGCCATGGCAGCCATGGGAGGTCTCCTCTTCGGCTATGACATTGGAATTTCAGGTCTATCTCTCATCTACACATGGCTATGCCAAAGCTCATATATCTCTAGTATGCCTGTAGTAATAAATGATTGTATTAAATATCTTTCTCCAACAACCATCTTTTTTTCTTTCAAATCCAAAATACAGAAATGGGTCATGCTTAATTGTACTTAATTCCAAATAATTCATCTGATCTTTGAACAAAATGCAAAGGTGGAGTTACTTCAATGGAGCCATTCTTAAAGAAGTTCTTCCCAGAAGTCCTAAGAAAGATGAAGGAGGACTCCACAATAAGTAACTACTGCAAGTTTGATAGTCAGCTGCTGACCACATTCACATCGTCCCTATACATCGCCAGCCTCATCACCAGCTTCTTCGCCTCGTCGGTCACCCGTTCCTTCGGCCGGAGGCTGTCAATATTTGCTGGAGGTGCCACTTTTCTGGCTGGAGGGGCTATTGGGGGGGCTGCTATCAACGTCTACATGCTTATCTTAGGTCGGGTTCTTCTCGGAATTGGTATCGGATTTGCCAACCAGGTAGAATATTCCGGCCATTAAGAATCTAATCATTTTACAAGTCTGCCATTTTACAGGCTAAACAATCTGATCTATAATTTTATTACTGGTTTCACCCTTGCGATTTACTGGCATGACATTTTTGCTACCATAATAAACATTTTACATTGTCCGTATTTGAAACAAAAACACCGATTTTCTTGAGCGCAAATTCCCTGCTCAAGCTAAGGGTGTAAATGAGCTGAGTCTAGCCTAGTTTGAGCTTCACTTGAAGATTAAGTAGGCCACCTTGAGCTTGAACCAAGCTAAGATTATCACTTCAGCCTGAATCAAGTGAAGCTAGCTTAACACTACTAAATCGAGTTTGGGCTCGAGTCGATCTCAGATTAGAAGTTAAGCACGACCAAACATGGCCTTCACCTGTATGTGGGACAATGCATATCAAATTCGAGACAGGGTAAAGCCACACTCAAATGTAAACATTATCAAGTATGGAGAAGTCTTCAATATATAAGTAGGCATCATTTATATCATCATTATTCGAGTGCTACTTTCTGGGTTCCACTTCTAATTGTAAAAAATTTAGAAGAATGAAGGAATAGAAGGGCTATGCATGGTGGAAAAAAAAAAAGACCTAAAATCAACCTAATTGTACTCTAAAATCAACCTAATTGTACCATGGGAGTCTATTTTGAGGTCTTCTAGAACAGGTCCTGATAGAAGTCATGTTAAAAATAGTAATTAATATAATGTTTCGAGTGGTTAATAATGACAAGGATACATTTTTGTTGTATGGATAGTATCACTTTTGATGTTATTATAACGCATTGAGTTATTTTTTAAAAGTAAATTCATTAATAATGTCAATATATATTATGTTTTTAAGTATATTTATCAGTAAGGCCCAATTGAATTAGTTTTTAAATATTTTATTTAATAAAAGTATGTTATATTAAAAAAAATTATGTCATGATCACCCATGCATGATGATAGATGAAGGGCCTATTGCATTCGTACATTAATCATAGACCCAATTGTTTTGGCCAAATATGGATTTTTCATGACTCATGGAAAACCGAACAAGATTCCCCGGGGATCTGATTGTCAAATGGACATTAAAGAAATATAGAAAATTAGAATTCTAGGCTTTTACTAGTGGTCAAGGTGGCTAGTCACATGAACACTGCAGTTGTTGGTAACATTAAAAATGCAGGTGGTTATATAGGAGTTCTCTCTGTAGACTGGTCCAAGCTCAAAAATGCTACAGCGTTTGTCATGCACCTGAATATCAGGTTCCTCCAACAACTGCTTAGAGGCATCAGTAGATGAAACTACATTCCAGAATCTGATAAATCTTAAGGGCTGCATAATTTCCTCATTTAAGTTAATGATCTTTATTAGTTTATTGTAATTTAAATATCCAAACAATACATGACAGTAGATTTAAGTTAATGATCTTTGCTGTACTATAAATTTATGGTAACACTCTTTTAAAGTCTTTTAAATAAACTGAGTTTTGCTTGAATAAAACTGAATGTGATTTACTTGGTGCAGTCAATTCCACTGTATCTATCAGAAATGGCACCAGCCCGGTACCGAGGAGCAATCAGCAATGGCTTCTCCCTCAGCATCGGCATTGGATCTCTCTTTGCAAACCTCCTCAATTTCGGCACCCAAAAGATCAAAGCAGGTTGGGGCTGGCGAGTCTCTCTTGCCATGGCAGTAGTCCCCGCTTCCATCCTTACTCTCAGTGCCATCTTCCTTCCTGAAACTCCCAACAGCCTCATTCAACGCAACATGAACAACCGCGAAAAGGCCAAGATAACACTGCAGAGGATCCGAGGCACCAACGACGTCGAGGAAGAGTTCAATGATCTTATCACAGCCAGCACCATCTCCAAAACTGCTGACCATCCATTCCAGAAGATCTTCCGAAGGAAATACAGGCCCCAGCTTGTTATGTCAATTGCAATTCCCTTCTTCCAACAAGTGACAGGAATAAACGTGGTCGCCTTCTATGAGCCGGTTCTTTTCCGAACGATCGGTCTGGCTGAGAGCGCCTCGCTCATGTCGGCCGTCGTGACAGGACTAGTGGGCACATTCTCAAGCATCATAGCTATGACTATAGTTGATAGAGTGGGAAGAAGAGCTCTGTTTATGATTGGAGGGGTGCAAATGTTCATCACCCAGATGATGGTGGGAGGAATTTTGGCAGGTGAGTTGGGTGATCGTGGGGAGTTGAGCAAAGCCTATGCTTATCTTGTTCTTGTTTTGGTCTCCATCTATGCTGCTGGTTTTGGATGGTCTTGGGGTCCTATGGGGTGGTTGGTTCCAAGTGAGATATTTCAATTGGAGATACGATCAGCTGGGCAGAGCATTACTGTAGCTGTGGGCTTTTTGTTCACTTTTGCTGTGGCTCAGACGGTTTCATCCATGCTCTGCCATCTCAAATCTGGGATCTTTTTCTTTTTTGGAGGTTGGGTGGCAGTGATGACTGGGTTTGTTTATCTGTTGTTACCAGAGACCAAGAACATGCCTATTGAGAAGATGGAATTGGTGTGGAAGGAGCATTGGTTCTGGAAGAAATTTGTTGCAGACAGGAAAGAAAAGAGTAGTGCAGATGGGTCAGCTGCAACCCGCTCTGGCTTTTAATCTGTTCCATCAAAATCAGTTCGATGATTATAAAACCATATATGAAAGATTATACACATCATGACACTAGTACTCAATAGATGACGAGAAAATGGAGCCTATAATTCTTATGATTCCATCAAAATCGATTAGATGATTGTAGAACCATATGAAAGATTTTACACATTATGATATTAGTAATATTAGTACTCATGATTCTTATTTAAAGCCATAATCCTATTCAACACTCCTTAAATGACAGAGAGTTACTCTTTTAGGCTAGAAATATATTTACTATATGTAAATGCATTCTGAGCAGAAAGAGGAACAAAAATCCATAAGAATATCTACTGATCCAATGACATATAACTACTATATTAATGGTGAATCTAACAGTCAGACTATTAGCCTTATTAGTTCAAACACGTGGGTTTTCTTTTTCTTGATGGAAGATGTAGCGAAAGTAGATAGTAGTTAGAACAATTTATTGTTGCAAGGGCCCTCCAACCCAATCAATGATCAATTGATTTTTAGCACATAATAGATGGCCACGGGAAAGAACAATGAGTTTGTGGAGTGCATATGCAATCCCCCAACTAGAAACAAAAATACAGTGAGATCTAATCTTTAAAAAGTAAAAATCAGATTCATGAGATTCTTTCAGCCAATCCAAAATAAAATTCTTTCAGCCAATCCAAAATAAAATATGAAATGGATGGTCAAAGTAGAAACTTCACTATTTATCAATTGAACATCCATTTTATTTCATAGTCTCAAATCAAACAACTAAAAATTGTCTAGTAAACTTCTTCTCTGCTTCTTTTTTTTTTCTCTCTCTCTCTCTCTCTCTCAGATGCCTACATCCAGCTCTGTTTTGTTTGTGATATGGGCCTTCGAGACTTTTTCACATGTCATATTCTTAGAAGGTGCAAAAAGCAGTGCATTACTTCTGCAGTGGAAGATCCGAATCCAGCAGGATACCTTGTTGTCAGGGAATCAGGTCCAATCTCATATTTTGATCAATTGTGCTGTGAAATATGCAGATGATGTGTGTAAATGTGGCCCACTCATCAGTAGCGGCCTACGTCAGATTTGCATTGATTGCAAAGATTTTAATAATTTTTTGATTGGGGAAAACATCTTGATGGGGCTGTAAGCGATAATTGAACCTTGTCTCATAAACAAGTGCCCTGACGAGCTAGGTACATTGATCCATATCTTGTCATATTGAGAGATGATTTTTTTTCTTTCTTTACTACAGACTTGAAACTCCCTCACCCTCACTGACCATATGATATTCCTCGACGGCTGAGCTAAGCAACGACAACTCCACAAATGTTATACTCAACTCGATGATATTGGATTTTGAGTTGAGTTTGTTAGACGTCAGTAGTCCTCATGATCACATATCTAATGTTGTTTGAGCACCACATATTGGATCTAGTAATTTAAGATGTTTTTTTTTTTTTGGTTTTTGGTTTTACTAAATATATTTTTGATTCAATTTTAATTAGTCTAATCAATCAAGGAATTTTATTTCACTAATCTTTCAAGAAATTAAGAAAACCTACATTTTTTAAGATTTTTTTATAGAAAGAAATTTCTTTATGACTTATTTATAAAAGTAGACTTCTAGTCCTCATTTTTAACCTACGAGATTTGCAAAGTACCCATCAACTATCACTCATCTTGGAGTGGGTAATAAAGAAGATAGAAGAAAACCCAATTTGAGAAGGCGATTTACTCATCATCAAAATCATAGAACAAGGTACATTTTTATTCAATTAGATTATTTATTATTTAATGCACAAGTCTAAGTCCATAAGGTTTGATGTTTTATTACAAACGATATTAGATATTTCAATGGTATCAGAGATTTTTAGGGACAGGTATTGAGGATTATTAGAACTATCACAGAAAGCCTATATTGATAGAGTTCTAAACATATTCAAAATGCAGAATTGTGCAAAAGGAAAAGCACCTATATCAAAAGGTGATCAATTCTCCAAAAACCATACATATTATTTACTTTTGACTTTGCCGGTATATAAAAATACTTAGCGTATGAGGTAGAGAGAAAGCTTTGTAGCATTTTTAGATGGTAACAATTTGAACCCATGTGCCCTTACACCAAATATTCATTTATTTCTCTTTTTTTTAGGGGGTTTGATTATTCATTAATTAGATTGGATATTTTTTATGTCAGATTTATTGGTTTTTCACACTTTGAGCCAATTTATTTGAATACACGAAAAGTGTCCAGAAATATTTGGGATCCATAATATATATATATATATATATCAATTTTAAAGATATAATAGCCCAATATTTTAGTTTTCACCACTAATGACATTATAACCAATCTAGATTAGACAACTTTATGTTATAAATGCTATTAATTCAATTGAGACCAGTTTTAAGTAGTGTGGTAGTCACCAAAGTTGCCCTATTATGAAAATTTTATAGGTATCACTTGAACTTTAAGACCCTTAACACTATTTCTTGTGTAAGGATAATAGCATTAGACTTGCGATATTAAATTATGAGAGTGAGAATTGGCCCAAAGGTTCAATTACCCTTCACATAATTGTAAGACGGAATAGAGTAATTTTGATATATGTATCTAATTAAGATGGTTCCTATAACCAAAGGTATAAACTCTAGCGAATTACTTTTATATTATCATATTAGCCCAATGGATTGATAGGTTTTGTCTATGACCAATCTTGTTTGCATGTTGCAATCTCGACCTAAAAGAGGGACTGTGATGATGTACTGAATCACTTACCAGATATGTTTCATTTATCTAAAGAATCACTCGGTTTTCTGTTTTAGTGTGAACTTAAAGCATTAAAGTAAATTGAGCATTTTTTCTTTTATATTTCAGCATTGACTACTGCTGCATTAAATGTACATCTCTCAAATATACCAATGTTGAATGAATTGAATTTTACGAACTGTATTAAGAACTTTTATTGACCTTGGATTGCCTAAATTAGGACACTGCATTATTAGAACCCAAGCCCGCTGATCTTATTGAGAATAGCTCTTAAACTCAAAAAGCATATTATGAAAAATGGATTAAGGCCAATCGTTTGAGTCTTATAATAATCAAAATGTCCATTGAGAAAAATATCCGTGGTTCTATCCCGGTTAAGAAAAATGCTAAAGTCCATCTCGAGTTAGTTGAATAGTATGTAGAAAAGAAAGGTAACAGACCCATTTCGACTAATCAAGTTGGGATGAAAGGTAGTATACCAAGGTGCTTCTTCTGTCATAAAAAGGGACATCTCAAGAAAAACTGCTTGAAGAGATAAAAATGTTTTGAATCTAATGGTATACATTATAACTTTGTTTGTTATAAAATAAATCTTTTAGACATTCTTTCAAATGCTTGGTGGATTGATTCTGGTGCCACTGTTCATATGGCAAATTTCATGTTAGGCTTACACTCAAATCAGAGACCAAATAATAAACAAAGAAATATTTTAATGAGCAACAGGCTAGAGGATGAGATGAAAGCAGTGGTGGGGACTTGCAAACTTATTTTTAATTTTAAATTCCAATTAAACTTTAATACCACGTTTTAAGTTTCTACAATAAGTGGAAATTTAATTTATTTATCTAGACTTGATTTAGAAGGTTATACATTTTTCTTTTGGACAAAGAACTTTGAGTATTTATAAGAATCAAGTTTTAGTTGATGGTGGTGTTTTATGTGATGGTCATATTTTGCTAGTTCCTTACTTAGCATGCATAAGAATACTATTATGAATGTTGGTATTAAGAGAGGGCTTTTTGTAAAAGTTCCTCAACTTTGTAGCATAAAAGACTTAGATACATCTCTCAAAAGAAATTAAAGGATTAGTAAATGATAGGTGATCGCGCTTAAAATGGTGCGAAAAATGTGTAATGAATTCAGTGTCCAACATTCACGCACTTTAAGCGTTAAGAAAAATGAGAATTAACTACAGTTCATCATTAATTTCCCATTGTTTACATAGGTTCTAATGCCCTGACCACGGGGATGCAAGTTGTTTACACGAGTTTACAAAGTTTACAACCTCTCCCTTAAGTCTTAGATGTGATCTCTATTTGGAAAATAAAAGAAAATGTACGTAAGGTGGAAAAAAATGCAAAAAAAAAGAGGGGAAAATGGGAGTGACCGTGAGTGCTAGTAACCGTGAGTCACGGTCACTAACAGACAATGACTTGAAGTCACTGTTTTGCCTTTGTTTTCTCGCTGTTCGTGCTGGTTCTTCTTCCAAACTTTTTTCAAGTGTTGAAACTCCCTTTTATGACATCTTAGGGTGTTGAGTAACCATTGAGAAGATTGAATTCGACTGTTGAATTGATTGAAAACTTTGTAATTCATCATTCATGTTTACGGACTGTCCTTTATTCAAGTCTAAAGAGGGTATCGCAAGAAATCAAAGTCGTGTCATTCTGAACCTATAGCTTTCAAGGAACAAAATGAGGCCCAAAGGGGCTCATTTACAACCTTTGTGATGGCCAAGAAACCCCCCCCCCCCCCCCCGAATGAGAAAAACAAAGATAACAACGTCATCCTTCGAATAGTCATTACTGCATGAACATAGTTTGTTTTTTAGTCACCCCTCCCTTCTCCTCTTCCTCTGAACTTTCTTGCTCACCTTGGTAACTGAGAAAAAAGAGAAGGGAAGGTCATGGAATGCTGCTGTATCTCCTCCTTTCGATGCTTTTGAGTGCTTCTGTTCTTGAAATTTTCTGTGTCTTCTTCCTCTATTCTTGAAATTTTCTGTGTCTTCTTCCTCTGTTCTCCTCTTCTCCTTTTTCTTTTCAAATCTTAGCCTTTTATAGACTCCCCCAGCAATTTTTGGCAGTTCCAGGGAGTTAAGGGAGGTTGTGGGAGGTTACACGTTAAAAGAAAGTGGAGAAGAACTGTCCAAAACCGCAGGAACTGCACTTTGGGGGTCCGTGACGGCAGCCACGGTCACAGACAAGGCCCAATTTCGGGTTTTTACATTTGCGACCCGTTTTCACCTGTTTGGGGCCCAAACGAAGTCCAATCGCCACGAAACTTGGAGGAGTGCTTCTTGATACTATTTTGACCATGTCATAAAAGTTTCAGCTTGTTTTGACCATTAGAAGTTGGTCAACTCCCTTGATGAATAGGCCGTGGTCACTCTCAAGGCCCATTTTTGTACTTTTGCATATGTGGCTCGTTTTCACTTGTTTGGAGCCCGAACGATGTCCAATCTTCATGAAACTTGGAGAGATGCTTCTTGAAACTATTTTGAATGTGTCATAGAAGTTTCAGCTTGCTTTGAACATCTGAAGTTGGTCAACTCTTTTATTGATTGGGCTGCGGTCACGGACAAGGCCCGTTTTCGGACTTTTGTATATGTGACCCGTTTTCGCCACTTTAGGGCCTGAACGATGTCCGATCGCCACGAAACTTTGAGGGTTGCTTCTTGACACTATTTTGAGCATGTCATAGAAGTTTCAACCTGTTTTGACTTTCGAAAGTCAGTCAACTCTCCAGTTGACTTTTTATGAAAGTGGGCCCTTGTCTCTTCTGCTTGAGAGCCAAATGACTTCAGTTTGGTTCAAAACTTAGAGGAACTAACAGCAGAGATATCTTGGAGTATTCACCCAAATTTTATCAATTTTGGACATCGAAAAGCAGGACTTTAGTCAGTGACCCCATGGCTTAGGGGGGATTAATCCAAAGTTAACATGCTTATAGCTTTTGGGTCAAATGATGTTTGTTTATCTTGAAACTTTATAGAGCCTCTCTTGGGCATAATTTGAGCTTCCTTTGAGAGTTTCAGTTGGTTTGATCTTCGCGAGGTGTTGCTTTGTACTGAGACCCACATAGCACAATATATAACCATCTAGATCGAGTTTGGATCCGAATGATGTCCAAATGCTCTGAATCCTTGAAGGATAGCCTTCAAATGTACTTGAAAGCATTTCATTGAATAGGAGATTACTTCGACATGTGGAAGTGCCAGGTCCCACAGTGATTCCCAAGAAGCTAACAAATAGCCTTCGAAACCTTACTTGAACTGAGATGAGGTCCAAATGCTTTAAAATCTTTGAAATTTTATAATCCAAAGCTTGTAGTGTCTTTGTTGCATTATTTGCAATTTTTTGTGGGTCAATAATGAGGTATTGAGAGCCCTAGATTTTGTTGATTTTGGTGTCCATATAGACTGCATAAAAAGCAAGCAAACAAAAATTATAAATAAAAATAAAGCCACAAGACGTTTAGAACCACTTGCATTGATCCATACATATATTTGTGATTACTTCCTCACACCATGTTATAGTGGTCAAAAATATTTTAGCACCGTTATTGATTATTTCACTAGATATAGTTTTTCCTATCTGTTATATGAGAAATCTGAATCTTTGAAAGCCTTTGAAACTTATTGGGCTAAAGTGAAAAATCAGTTAGACATAAAAATAAAGGTTGTGAAATCTGATAAAGGTGGAGCGTATTATGGGAGGTATGATGCAATGGCTCAAAATTCTGGCCTATTTTCTAAATTCCTAGAAAGTCATGGTATTCGTGATGAATATTCATCGCCTGGCTCTCCACATCAGAACAATGTGGCAGAAAGAAGTAATTGAATACTTATGAAAATGGTATAGAGTATGTTAAGTATTCTACTTTACTTGACTTTATGTGAGGAGAAACCAAAAAACAGCTGCATATATCCTAAATCATGTACCCACTAAGGCTATTTTTAAAACTCCCTACGAGTTATGTCCAGGTAAAAAGTCAAGTTTAGGACATTTGTATGTTTGTGATTGTCCAATAGCAATCAGAATTTATTACCAATAAAAGAAGAAATTGGACTCTATGAGTATTAGTAGGTATTTTATTGGATATTCTAAAAGGTCTAAAGATTTTCGATTTTACTGTCATATTCACCACAAAAATTATTGAAACCGGAAATACCAGATTCATAGAAAGTGATGACATTAGTAGGAGTAATGCACCATGAAACATGGTATTTGAAGAACATCGAATACCTGTTCAAATACCGATTGAAACGGTCAAAGTTTGTATTCCAAATGACTTCATTTAGAACGATATGATTGAGATATAGCCTACCATATCAAATACACTACTAAATGAGAATGTCATTCAAAATGATGTTATTGAAGATATCAATCATCCGAATTAAAATTTGGCAGAGCTAAAAGCTTTGAGAAGATTCAAATATCTAAGAGGCCTACTATATCGGATGATTATATTGCTTATCTTCAAGAATCTGATTTGATATAGGTATCAGAGAAAATATGATAACATTTTCACAAAGCCATTAAAAGTAATGATTTGAATAAATTGATAGATGCCATGCAAGAAGAATTAAAATCCATTTTTGTAAATAAAGTATAAGATCTCATCGAATTGCATTAAGTGTTTGAAGCTATGGGATGTAAATAAATCTTTAAGACCAAATGAGACCAAAAAGACAAAGTTGAATGATTTAAAGCCAGACTTGTAATTAAGAGATTTACTCAAAGGGAAAATATTAATTATAAAGAGGCTTTTTCACCAGCTTTTTCAAATGACTCTTTTCGAATCATGATGCCTTTTGTAACTCATTTGAATCTAGCATTACATCAAATGGATGTAAAAACAATGTTCTTAAATGGGAATTTAGTTGAAGAGGTATATATGCAACAATTAGAAGGGCTTGAGGAAAAAGACAAGGAGAAACTAGTTTATAGATTAAAAAAATCTATATTGGGCTTAAGCCACCTTCAAGGAAATGGTATATCAAGTTCAATGATATCATTACTTCCTTCAGCTTTAAGGAAAACATTGTTAATCAATGTAAATACCTGAAGATCAATGGGAGCAAGTTATATTATTTTAGTCATATATATAGATGACATTCTCTTGCTATTAGTAATCTATGCCTATTACGTGAAACAAAAGAATAACTCATAAAGAACTTTGAAATAAAAGATATAAGTGAAGCATCCTTTGTACTTGGAATCGAGATTTTTATGGACAAGTCTCAAGGATTATTATGACTATCACATAAAACCTATATCAATAGAGTTATTGAAAGATTCAATAAGCGAAGTTGTTCTAGAAGAAAGGCACCTATATTAAGAGGTGATCAATTCTCCAAAAATCAATGTCCTAAAAATGACATTGAGAGAAAATAGATGCAGTACATCCCATATTCTTCCGTTATAAGAAGTCTTTTGTATGCTTAAATTTGTACTCGTCTAAATATCAGTTTTGCAGTTAGCATATTAGTAACATAGTAGTTTAACCCTGATATGGCACATTGGAAGGCAACAAAGAAGGTCATGCGATATTTATATGGAAATAAAGAATATATGCTCACTTAATGAAGATATAATCACTTGGAAGTGATTGGATATTCAGATAAAAATTTTATTAGATGCCTCGATAAAAGGAGATGTACATCAAGATATATTTTTCTCCTTATTTGTAGGGTTAATTTGTGGAAAAGCATAAAACATATTAGAATTGTTTTTTACATTTTTCAAGCTAAATTTATGGCATGCTTTGAGGCCAATAATTAAACTATATGGCTGCAGAATTTTTTTCAACGCTTCAGATGATGGACTTCATTTCTCAGCCATTGAAAATTTATTCTAATACTACCTTAGTTGTTTATTTCTCTAATAATGACAAGAATTCGAGTGCTACAAAGCACTTTCAAATAAAATATCTTGTCGTTAAAGAGAAGGTTCAAGATGCTCTTGTATCTATAGAGCAAATAAGTACAAGGCTCATGATTACAGATCGTATGACAAAAGCATTACTGACAAAGGCCTATAATGATCATATTAGAGAAATGAGTGTTTTTGTGCTACAATAATGTATGTGGTTGAAAGGATTTATGCTAATTTATTAGACAATTTTAGTTGATCAATTTTGATCATGATGATTCTATTCTCTTGCTTATTTAGTGTGCATAATTAATAAAATATTGAAAAGCAAGATAAATTTCATTTGAACCAACAAATAGGAATTTTAGTCCACTCCTATTATTTTTTTCCATTTATGTCTTGATTGAATAGAATTTTTAATGTTATGGTACATTGAAGGAATTACATCGCATAATTGATGTTTGACTGCCATGATCCACATTAATGGTTTTACTTAATTACAGTATATAAGAATTAGTATAAATAAGATTGGCTTGGCTGTTTTTCAAATGAGTGGCCACTTGTCTAGATTTTTTTTATTTTAGTTGAATCCAAGTTGAGTCATTTTCTTCTTTTTTTTTCTAACTAGTTTTTTCCAAAATTGTATATTATTTTAAAATGTAGATTGCATTTATGTGGTCATCATGACCAAGTGAGAGATCATATATGTGTGGTCATTCGGACCAAGTAGGAGATTGTTAGACATGAGTGGTCCTCATGACCACATGTCTAATGTTGTTTGAGCCCCACGTGTTGAGTCCACTAATTTAAAATGCTTTTCCCTTTTGGTTTTTGGTTTTACTAAATATATCTTGGATTCGATTTTAGTCAACTCAATCAATCAAGGAATCTTGTTTGACTAATCTTTAAGAGAATTAGGGAAACTTGCCTTTTTCTAGATTTCTTTGATGGGAAAAACCTCTTTAGTGCTTATTTATAAAAGTGGTTTTCCGTTCCTTTCTTTAATCTACGAGATTTGTAAAGTACCCATTAACTCTCTTGCATCTTTGGAGTGAGTGATAAGGGAGATAGGAGAAAACCCAATTTGAGAAAAGCAAGCTGCTCATAATCAAGATCATGGCACAAGATATGCTTTTATTTAATTAGATTATTCATTGTTTAATGCATAAGTCTAGGTCCGTAAGGCTTGATGTTTTATTACAAACCATATTAGATCTTTTAGAGTTATCATATAGTGTTGATGGACTTAATTAAGATTGGTTTGTTCATTAAGAGCTAGCTAAGCCTTGGATTTGACCCATAAAGGTTTCCACAGTTGCACACCTAGTGGGATTGTCAAGTTTTCAACTATGTCATCATTTACATAAAATATACATGATTCACCAATCCACAATCATTATCCATTTGCACTCTGAGTTTATAGGTTATGTTTTTCTACTTGTTCAAAGCCTTCACCGTCTACCATGGATCCTCCTGTGATTTCATTGAAGGGCTTATCAACTTCCCTAACACCCATTAATTTGGAGGTATAATGATAATTTTTTTTAAGAGTAGATATTTTTTAATTCCTCAAAATTAATATACAGAAAGGGAGTCCATCTACTCAGAGAGGATAAACACACATATGGGACATACCCCACCTAATGACCAAAACAAATTACCGACAACCCAAGCTAGGCCAGAAAAATTATAAAGATCGATACAATAGTTCCATTTGCAAACCATTTAATCGATATGGAGTCGTCCTATCTCTTTGCACAGTTTTATTGAAGCAAATGGTCTTTGGATGTAAACTTGGATTCATTTGCATCTATAAAGAATAGCGTCCACTCTTCTAACCTTGAACCATTCTTCTTTCCAAGAAAATAAGTGAGGGTTTTGCATGACTTGCATAAGAGAAGAATTAGTCTTTATGGTTATAAGATTCACTTGATCTAGGATGAGGCGCATCAATCGAAATATACCTGAATAGTAGTCAAAGGACGCCTCAATTGCACCCTCCCGTGGCTGGCTGGTCAACATCAATCTATAAAATGGTTAACTCTGTTAGACAGTAAAAATGAATAGACGTAGTTTGGGGGTAAGTTCCAATGACAAGAGATATTATCAAATAAAGTTGTACCTAAATAAAGAAGTCTGCTATGAATAGTTTACACAATCTACTTGGCAACAACTTGGGATGGTCTTTGCTGGTTCTTGAAGACTCTTTTATTTCTCTTTTGCCAAGTATTCCTTATGGTAGTTGTGACCTTGAGATTTTAAATTCCTCGTTTGAATGTCAGAATGGAGAGAACTCATAAAACTAGTCTCCTAAAATGTCACTTTTGACTAGTAGAATTGTCTAATTTCTAATTTTTTAAAAGATAGTTTTATGTAAAATAATGCTTTTGGCTAGTAGAATTCTCAAAATTATAGTTTTTAAGAAGGTATGTATTTTAGCATTTGTTAAACCAGGTGGGAGACTCAATTTGTAGAATTGAGTATAAAATAACCCAACAAGAATCCTCATAATTCCTGAGGACAAATCAGCTCTTTAATTTAAGGAACTTTGAAACCCTTCAATTCAAGTTGTAGAAGTTATATAGTTATACCTCAAATAGGTCATCCTTGAGCTTGAATGTGTGACTTGTGGGGCTTACATGGCTACCCTCATGACCAATCTATTAAGGTTTTTTATGTTGACTAATTCATAGGTTAGACCAAACTCTAAGTCTTTTGAGTTACAATTTTTTATTTATTTTATAATGGACTATGGTATGAATTGTCGAATGCACTGAAGTAAAGAAATCAAAGAAAAAAATATAATTTAATGATTTTCTAAGGAAAACATATATTAAAAAGGTTATATCTCACAAACCTAGCGTCAAATCTAAGCAAACTACCCACCGTTAGAAAGCGCTTTTCGAGTATATATATGAAGGTTCTAAGATTACATCAATTGGAGTTAAACGATAAAATTATGGCCTCAGAAAATTTGCTACACGTAATTATAGAACTGCCATCAGCTCAAGCGGACGAAGGACAGAAACTCAATTTCTTATGCAGAATTATTTTCTTTTTGTATTAGGACTGCCTGTTTTGGTTCTACAAGAACTATATCCCTAGGGCACGAATGTTGAGTTATTTAAATGGTATTTCTCTCAACCCTAAAGTAGGAATCGTATTGTTCAGAATTCAGAAAACTTGTGGGAGATTCATCTATTTCTCTAAAGCTTCCATTGGCAAGATTGTGCTAAAAGTTTGAGTTATAAAGGTTGTTACTTCTACTTTCAGTAGAAAATTGTCTTCTCTTGTAGAAGGTTATCATCTTAAGTGTCTTCAAAGTATTGTTATTCATCTTGAGTGGCTTTAAGATGTGTTGGGTCAAGCCTAAAGAAAACGAACGACTTGTGCGTCGACAAAAAAAATTTTAAGTCCTTTCGATTGTGTGCAACTAGAAAAATGTAGTAAATAGATCTTATAACCTTTCATTAATAATACTTGATATGAGTATGAATCGATGTTAAGTCTTGTAGTTTTTTAACATCTAGATCTTCCACATAAAAATCCTACATCCATCTCTTATGGTTGATTGTTGTTAACTTAGGTTAATTGCTTGCAAATGAAAATCTGTGATAAGACCTTAACCGACGTAAGAGTTACAATCCTTCACAATTTCTTCCTTTCACTCTCATCATATACCCCTCTAATACTTTGTAATAACACTAGCATATAGAAAAACCCTCAAAACGACACTACTTTTGAAATGGTTCCGAGTATTTACACCTTTCAAACCCCTAAGCACCCATGTTTCCAAGTGAGTTCTGTTGGCTAAACCATTTAAAGCTTAGTATTGGCTAGTCATTGGAGCCATCCATTTAATTCTTCTCTTTTCTGTTAACACTACACATCCAACTTGGTATTTGCAACTCCACCAAAAGCAACTGCTTCTCTTCGCTTCTTTACTCCCCAATATTTGGCTTTATTATAAATATTACTCTTTTGGTGATAGTGACACTTAACTAAGCATGATATTCCATTAGTTTGTCCCTGTTATATCTACATGATGATCTTATTTGCATTATTCAACTCTAAAGATTTCGAGATATAAAATCTAGATCACAGATGACATCAAGTCAATGCCGTCTATAGCCAATTCATCTGTTAACTGTTATGCGTGATTATCTTTTAATATCGTTTTTAATGCACACAACCCAAGGCCCTTTATCAAGCATTTCATCTTATCTTTCTGCTCCTTTTTCTTATGGGTTGATAAGAACCATATCTTAAAAAAAAATTGATCTTTGATATTTGTTAAGGAATTGTTTATAATCAAAACAAGGAAAAATGAATAGAATTCGAGTGTCCTAGCTCACTTGGTGAGGCACCTCTCTTCCCCATAAATAACTTAGGATCAATTTCTAGGTCTAGTGATAAGAAATTTGGGTGAACGTGTGGGTGGATGTGTGACTATTTCTGTTAAAATTTTGAAAGCAAAGAAAAGACATCACTACTTGATGTAAATCTAATAAACTAGAATGCCAAAAAAACATTGCGTTGTTATCTTTCCTGGTTCTACCAACAAAACAATTTCTTCTAAATTATCCTCTCAAGAAAATGCCGATATATATATATATTAATTTGGGGATAGCTTGGGACTTAATAGGAAAATATATTAAAATATAAATGAATTTAAATACATAAAAAATAATTAAATATGCTTCCCTGTGAACTACCTTCACGGGCAGTTCATGCAAACTTTTTTTGTAAAGCCCATTGTGGCCACGCGAGATTGCCCCCGATTTCAGATTTGGCACTAATCATAAGCCACTCGATCGTTGATCTATGGATAAAATTTCGAAAATTCCATTTCATTCGAACGAATGTATTGTGGATGTGGATGTGTCAACGGAGTCCCTTCCTGTGTTGCAAATGATTGAGCAATTCCCCTACAACATTTTCCATTAAATAAAATTCACTGTAGACTGCTCTTCTCGTTTTACCCCCTTGATTTTGGGTTCCAACATCCAAGCCCAACAACTCCAGTCTCAAAATAATTCGAGGATTTTGGAAGCCTTTGCTCGCTCTCTCTCTCTCTCTCTCTGTCTCATGGCTCTCAGAAATCGGGTCGTCGCAAATCTTCTCCTCTTCTTCTTCTTTTCTACGGTAACTCTACTAAACGAAAGATCCTATTTTGGCATCTGGGTTCCTTAAAGATCCTGTTTTGGCATCTGGGTTCCCTTCAATTTCACATGCTATGCTTGATTTCTGCATTTGGGTTCTCTCACATTTCATCCATTGAATCGCATGTACTTAATTCCTGCCTCTGGGTTTTCTGGGTTTCAATCAATTTCACAACACGAGCATCTTTCCACTCTGCATCTCTTGCTATCTATTTATCTTCAGGTGTTAGGTGATGTTGGTCTCAATTCAAGTCGGTATCCTTTGGTTGTGAGCACTTGGCCATTCTTGGATGCTGTCAGAGCTGCTTGGCGAGCGGCCAATGGTGGGTCTTCGGCCGTTGATGCCGTTGTGGAGGGCTGCTCTACTTGCGAGGAGTTGAGGTGTGATGGAACAGGTAAGAATCTGAAAACCCAGACAGCCACATATTTCTATTTATTTTAGATATTTTTGTTTGCTGTTTGTTCTCCTAATATGAACGTCAATATTATTGACTTGGATTATACATATTATTTCTGTATCCATTTAGGTGACTGGCTAGAGCTGTATCAGACACACAATATGCACTAGGCACTTTGTCTCTGAGGGACATTTTCTTAGAAAATGTGAAGATAATGTGCTGGTTATTGATCATGGTTTTGTCTGGATGCAAGTACTTCTATTTTAATTAAAGTTAGATTTGTTTCAAGTTGGGCCTGGTAATGTTGGTCAATCTCAATGAAGAGGCTGGAAAAATACCCAACTTAAGGGGTTCCCATATTGCCCTCCACTATGGAGGAAATGGATAATCATTTGTTCTAACAAAATATTGTTACAGGGAAAACTATCCCAAATCATAAAATGTGGTGTTTCTTCATTTTTTAAAGAAGAATATGAGGCACGCCATGTCTGTTAACTCTATGGTTCTGGGTCAGGAATGACTTCTATGGCCATGGCCGGAGGTCATGACAGTCTGTTATATTATTTGTGTAGCTGGAGGTGTCAAAATTTGGATAGATTTGTTGGCTGTCAGATTGCAACCATTGTGTTGCATTTGGGCTTTGCTATAGTTGTGAAATGTCTACATTCTGCAGGGTTATTGGCCTGTAAAGTTGGGTTTGAGAGTTAAAAGTTTGGAATGGAGCATGTTCCAGTGTTTAATTCCTATCGAGAATAGGGGGCTCAGTTTCTCATGTCATTTAGATATCTGGTGTCTTCTAAGCAGAGTTGGATGTGGACTAGATTCAAGATCACATTGTGAGTACTGCAAGAGAAGAAGCAATAAATAATGAAGAAAACGAGAAACAAACAATTACAAGTTAAAATTTTACTCAAAAGAACTAAACAGGGCCAATAATTTGTTAATCAGAAACCTAAAGATAAAAAGGACTGAAAACTTAAATCATTAGAAAACAATTATTTAGCAAGTACTCTACAAAACCCCATCACTTATGAGAACCCTATTTCATGGGGGGGGGAGTGACAATTGTAGTGCTAATTGAACATGTTAAATGTGTCTATCCTTTGTGACCAAATTATTATTGCTTTGTGTGGGAGGATGTTTGCTCTTCGTATTCCAATGTTAAACATATACATGCAATGTTTCTTTCACATTTTAATTTTGGGAAATAATCCTATAAGAATTAGTTCTCACCATTTTTCTAGGTGGAGCTCATTTATCACACAGTCCAAATCTTGTAATACACAGGGACTGCCCGGATAGTCACACACCCCAAGTTTCGGTCAAATCCGAAGTTACTAAACCATTGGATCGATTATGCACCAATCTGAATGGACTGGATTTGTAGGCCACGAATGAAAGAGTTAGGGACATGTGATTGGGGCCAAACTTCGTATTTGGGATGGTCCCACATAGATCTTTCTATTCCCCTTAGTCCCATCTCCAAATGAGTCACTTTGTATTGCGGACAATTACTATAATGTTAACTTCTTTGTTATTTTGTTGTGAGAGGGGGGGGGGGGGGGGGGGGGGGGGGCATTTTTTTTATGGAGGCACGGGCTTTTTCTCCATGTTTCGCTTGCATATTTCAGGTTTTTTTGAGCTCCGCCTGGGGCAAATGTCCCCAGAAGACAATACCTGTGTCTGCCCATGCATGTTAGTTCAACTGCCACAATTTTATCACATTAGCATCTGTTGTCAGCTTTTATTATCTAGCAGTATCTCCAATGATCATTGCATTAATTCATTTGAAGTGTGAACAGTTGGGCCCGGTGGCAGTCCAGATGAGAATGGGGAGACTACAATCGATGCTATGGTCATGAATGGGGTACCTATTTCCTCATTGAAATTTTCCTTTGCTTGTTATTGTTGTTGTGGCACTTGTGCTATTGCTATTCTGGCACTTATTCTGCTACTAGTTCTGTTTTAGCATTTTGTCTACTACTGCTACTGTTTTGGAATTTACTGTGTTTGCCTGAACAAATTTTTGTTTAAGGACTGGTAGAAAACAATGGAGGTTGGTGCTGTTGCTGCTATGAGATTTGTGAAAGATGGAATCAAAGCTGCAAAACTAGTAATGGAGCACACAAAACACACTTTACTTGTTGGTGAGCAGGCCTCGGTCTTTGCCATGTCCATGGGCCTTCCAGGACCTTCAAATCTTAGTTCATTAGAATCCATAGAGAAATGGGTTAAATGGAAAGAGAATCTCTGCCAACCTAACTTTTGGAAAAATGTTGTCCCTCCAAATAACTGTGGCCCTTATCACCCAAGGGATGTAGCATCAACTGTAGGTGATGATTCTTGCGAAAGTGAAGGCAATCCTTTGGGACTTCTCACTTCAAGCTCCAATTGTATCAGTCGTGACAACCATGACACCATCTCAATGGCTGTAATTGATAAAGTAAGACACGCCTGTCTTGTTAGTTTTCTTTTAGAAAAGATCCTCACAATCTGCATTGTGTGTAGGCAGGACACATTGCAGTTGGAACATCAACAAATGGAGCTACTTTTAAAATTCCTGGCAGGTTGGTAATTTGGCATTCTTTTTGTAAATGCATACTATTTATGCTACCCTTACCTTGGTTTAGAAACTTCTCTAATTGCATTTAAGTTCATTGGTTTTGCCCCTGTATCAGTTAAAACTCAGTAGTGATTTTGTACTTGGAAATTATCCTTTATGAAGGATTATTGTGCATAGCTTCAGATTATATCAGGGTTTTATACTTTGTGTTTCTTATAAGAATTTTATGGGCATGTTTTAAACATTGCATAACCCGTTTTAACCTAGCTTGACAGCTTAAATCAGATGAGTTAAAATGTCAATTTTATTATTTTACCCTATTTGCTCTAAAGGTTGAATAAGTATCTGCTTTAACCAATTTTGAAACCATCCAAACAAAACAGGCTGAGAAAATGGTTAATTGCTTATATTGCACTTCTTTATCTCATTATAGGTTTTAAGGTGATTTCGGGTTTTGGATTGAGGTTCTAATATTGCTCAGTTTTGTGAATTTAGTCATTTACGTTCGTGGTCTCTTATGTTATCTAGTGTGGCACATGGGGGTGATATTTATATTTATCACAATAGTATCAAAACATTTTATTGAAACCATCATGATTTTTTCTCAATAAATTCTATTTATTGCAAAAAAATATTGTCTTGGATAAAAATCCAATGTGATACTTTTGAATGAATGAATTCTTATTTTCTCAATTTTGTTTTAAATTATTTAAAAACTTATTTATTTTCAGTGGTATTTTACTCATTGATAGTATTCTGTTTATTTTACTCACTATGGTATTCTGATGAAAAAAATAAAAAATTTAATATTATCCGAATATTACCCCGTTAACAATCTTTCCATCATCCACATTATTTCCATGGTTCCATAAATAATAAACTTTGAAATCTTGGCGAGCAATAGCAAACTTTGAGATTTTAGTGGGTGGCTTGTATACACTCAAAACAAGTTTCCTTTTTTGACCGTACAATTGTTTCTAGACCTGATATTTTCCCCAAAACAGTCGAAATTTTAATATTTACCACAGAGCTGTTCATACAATAACAGTGTGATATCGCACTATGTGCGATATTGCACAACCTTAGATTATGGCATGGCATAATGTGTGCGATATCCCACGGCCTTAGAATTTGCACAAACAACTCTGTGGGAAATACGTAAACTTTGATTGTTCAATTGCAAATATCAAATCTAAGGACAGTGATTACGAGTAATATCCCTTTTCTTTTCGTATCTGTACTTCACATCATTATGGGGTCGGGTACCCATGGTCAAAGGGACAGGGCATCTGTTCAGCCGCATTTTTAGTGCCTACACTTCTTTTGAAACTCATCATGAACTATCATGTTATTTTAGCAAATTGGTATCATATGACTTCAACATCTGACTTGAAGTTGATGTGGTAGAGTAAACTCAGACCTCCTGAGAGCAGCCACATGCACCTCTGGGGTTTACAATAATATCTTCTGGAAACTGCAGAGAAATCCATTATGGATGTTGCAGAATAACATGCTTATGGAACTCTCTTAGTGTCATTGATTGAGCTTATGGTTTGTCTCTAACATGTTTATTGTCCTTCAGCATTCCTTTCTGCAATAAGTGAAATGTTTACTGTCCTCTCAGCAAGGTGTGTGATTTCAGGGTAGGTGATGGCCCCATAGCAGGATCCTCAGCATATGTTGATGATGAAGTTGGTGCTTGTGGTGCAACAGGAGATGGTGATATCATGATGCGCTTCCTTCCATGGTGATTTTTTTTTTTCTTTGGACTGTTGAATGTGGTTGTTGTGCTTATTGAACCCATATTTTTTTGTTCTACAACCTAGCGGTATATCAGAGCCTGAGTATGGAGGTTGTAGTCAATTGCTCTGATTCACCAACACTTTAGGTCAAATACTGATACGGTCTCTGATGGGAGTTCTGACAAGGGCAGTGTGGAGTTTTCGACTTCTGTCATCCCACAACCTTGAAATTAAAGTTGAGGACTGAAAATCCTGCTCTGTGCAAAACTTCTGTAGGCGACCGAGACTGAGGCAAATATGTTAAATATTTCATAAGTTTGGCCTTCCTATTATGCACAGCTGCTTATACCTTAGGATATGGATACAAAAATAAAGGGATGCAATAGAACAACCTTTCCCAAAAATCCCTATCCATATCCAGGACATGATACGGATATGGGTACTCCATTGATTCACATGTCCTAATTGTAACAATTGTATTGATTTTGACTTCTACACATTTTGCTCTGCTATTGTTCTCAGTTTTACTAAAGTATAGCCTTTCTTTTAGACTAAGGGTGTGTTTGGATATGGGGTAGAATAAAATAGGGTAGAGTAAACCCAAAATCAAGAAAGAATAATAAATGATGGGGTTATGATAACCTTTTGGTTTTAGTTGCTTTATATGAAATCTTTTCACTTTTTGTATAAAAAGTAGAAATTTTTTTGTAATTTAGTGATGACTTTTTGACTTTTTTTGAAAAAGAATGAGAAATTTTGAATTCTTTTAAAAAGAAGGGGGAAACTTTGAAATAAAAAAATGTTAACTCTAATTTACCTTACATCCAAACACACCCTAAATGTAACATGATCATTACTATGGCATGCTTAAGCCTACGTTATATGTTGATGATATACTAGCATTCTGATATCTCGGCGGTCTTCTATAGCGTTTCCAAAATGTTTGCAATTCAAGATCTTGTTTGAGGGAATTTGGCTTTTCTCTTCAACCTAATGAGCCATCTTATCTTGCAACTTAAGGTTCATCATCAATTCCTGTAAATCTTCAATAGGGAGCCCTATTCATTGGAATTTTCTTGCGAGAAACTTGACCAAGGTAAGCATATTATCCTCAGGCCTCTGAGTGCAGCTCATAGTTAAATGATCCACTGATTTGATGGTCTCAAACATGGAAAAATCATTTCCAAAAATCCTATCTGATGGCACACTTTCAACCCAGTCTTCAACTAATATCGTGCTAATGGATGGTTCTGAAAACCAAAAAAAAAAAAAAAAAAAAAAAGAAACAAAACAGCAGTTGTCTTCATTAAACAGAAAAGGGCTTAATTTTGGATTTGTAGGATGTTCTGTTTGGATTTTATATTTTGGCGTGGTATATCCGTATTGGCCTATCATATCAACTGTGAGAATCACCAAGCAATCAGCCCCACATATAATTAGCCAGAGGATGCACTACATGTCCTTGGGTCGAGGATTGGTGGATGTATCTGTTCGAAGGTCCATGAAATATCTTAGTCATAAGCTTTCAACTGTGTTGCTTGTGAATATGGATTCACCTTTCTTTATAGTTCTCCATTGCTGCATTTGATCCCTGGTTATCTTGCAGTTGGATTTGTATGTATGATTCATTTAACATGTTGTACTGAATCTCACAAGTTTGTTCATGAATTACAGTTATCAAGTTGTAGAGAGCATGAGACTGGGGATGGAACCCAAGCGTGCTGCTGCGGATGCAATCTCTCGAATAGCACGTAGATACCCCGATTTTGTTGGAGCTATTTTTGCCCTTAACAAGAATGGCATACACGCAGGAGCATGCCATGGTTGGACATTTCAGTACTCAGTAAGAAGCCCATACATGGAGGATGTGGAAGTTGTCACGGTTTTTCCTTAGAACAGCAATTAGCAGTTCAGCAGCGTGCCAGGCAGCCTAGTGGCGGTTCTCAGTAACACAGATGCCTTCCATTTAAGGGGACTAGTTCCTCGCAACAATGAAATCATTATTGCTCTTTTTTATCAGATAGCAGTACTGATATTTTGTTATATGGAAGCTTATAATTGCCACTATAATAACAGCTGCATGAAAATTGCTATTGTAATATTTGATTCCTGGATAAGATTCGGATCATGGCATGATAAACACATTCCACATTTGATCACTTGTTTTTAGAACTCAAGTCTTGCAATAAGATAAATCATTGCTCATCAACATCATCATCAAAGCCTTATACTAACTACATTCAGGCATATGCATGAATAATGTTTTTCCATTCCGATCCATCATGAGTTAAATCTTTGGATAGGTTACACTTCTTCAAATCTAGTCTTACTACTTTCATCCATGTTCTTTTCGGCCTGTCCATTTTCCTTAATGTCTATCAACCATAGAAAAACTTTTCCTCAATAGTACTGATGTTGTCTTATGTTAGACATGTTCAAATCATTTTAAGTTTTGCTTAGTCTATTTTAGCTGCTATTAACACTACACCTAAATGCTTCCAAAGCACTTATTTCTGATTATATCTTCCCGATTATTACCAAATATTCATCTCAACATTCTCATCAATGGTACACTCATTTTGTGCATATGTTGCTTATTAATTGGCATGTTTTGCTCCATAAGTTATAATCAGTTAAATCATTGTCTAGTAAAAAATTTTCTTCAATCTCATTGGTTGTGCCAATCATAAAGCACTGCAATAACAAGTCTTCAGCCATCATACACTTATCTTATGCTTGATAGCTTCCTCCTTCAATATTATGCTCGGAATAAATCTCACCTAAATGATGAGTCTCATGTCAAACCACTTTGGGTGTGTTTTGGGATTAGAGGATCATGCGATAGGGAGGAAAACTGTTCTGATTTTTCATCCAATCCACTATTGTGTTGTTTGGTGCCACACATCTTCCTTGTAAAATAGGAAAAAAAGGAAAAAAAAATAATTTTTCTTGATAGAGAGGGTTTTAATTTCCTATGAGAAGATAGAAATGCAAGATTCCTTTCCCGTGGAAACATAAATTTTTATTCTTAGAGAGTGGGAGTCTCTCATTACTCAAGCAAGCCTATGTATCAATGAGATGCATTTGAAAGAAGGGGTCTTCAATAAGGGGGCTGTTATCTTACAAGTTAAATGCACTTCAACTCGTGGAGCCCACTTAGATGCCTACTCATTAGGGGGTACGTGGAAAGAGTTCTTTATGGATAAGGGTCAACTAAAAACTGAGCATAGTCAGATCATCCCAGCGCTTTATCTAATGGTCTTTAAAAATTAGAGATCTTTTAACCATATCCAATAGTGGATACAGCTTGTTGAGAGTGAAATGGGGCCAACTTTCAAATCATGAAGGATGAGAGTGTGAAAGGGCTGGCACTGATAAGAGGTAGACCTAAGTAGGCCCCACAAAGTTTGAACTGCATTTGTTGTGGTTCGTAGGAGAATCTCCTTAAACGAGAGCTATTTCAGTGGACTCATTTATGGTTTTTGGGGCAAATCTTGGAGTCAGAAAATTTTCACGGAATTTAAATGAAGACATGGACAGCTGAATAATCGGCTTTTCAGTGTCAATAAGTTTTTGCAATGATCATGTACCGTTGGAACTGCAGGTGCTCACCAAATAACCACAAACTTGTTTTTTCCTCAACAAATAACCACAGTCAAAAACCTTGTTTCAGCTTTACTTGGTTTACTGGTACAATTGGCGTGTTGCTACTTACTGGCAGTTGGAACAAGTTTGGCAGGTTTCACTTACCTTAGTTTCTGACTTTTTTTTTTCCTACACTTGGGAAAATGGTGGTCCTGAGTTTTCACATGTAAGCAAAAGCGGCTGTTGTATGACCTTTCTATCTGTGGTGGTTGGGCCCCACATTTTGTCTTCTACTTAAGTTGACTAGCGGATAGACAGATACAGAAATGGCAAATGAATGCTTCTGAGGAGGGCTTTCAGGCTTGAAGACTACTTGTTTTTTCTATTTTTTTTACCTTGAATTGATGTGGAAGTCATTGACCAATGAATGCCACATCCTCATGAAGAAAGTGGGAAAAGATTTGCAGCTACTTTTTTAATATTAAGGGATGATTTATCAAATTAATAGAATACCTTAGATTCCTCACTCACCAAACCTTCAATATCCATTCATAATTTTTTTTTCTTTTTGCAGTTTAATTCCTAATTGAGAACACTTTCACCATTTTCGTAGGCATCATTCCATCAAAAGCATCCAATGAAGTTTTCATCATTTCAGAGTTCGCTTTCAAAATAATCTATGAAAAATATTTCAGCCCCATCAACTTTCTCTGCAGATCCGGAATCATTCAGAAAAAATTATTAAAAAAAAAAGTGATGCCACCTGCCCGAATCAGTGCTTGATGATCCAATTGACTTTTTAGTTAATTGGGAAATGTGGCTTCTAAAAATAAAAACTTGTGATCCAATACCATTAAACTTCCAGTCTAATTGATCATTACTAGCTATAGAATTTAAAATAATGAAAACCAATTAAGGGCCATTAAAGTCTGATTGGATAACTTATTAATTGGGCTGATTTTGGTAGAAGCCCAATTACAAACCCCTTTTGTGGTAGACATTTTATTATTACTATTTTTTTGAGCAGTAACAAATTTTCATTAAAAAAAAAGGGGATACAAAGCACAAAAACAAAAAAAGAAAAATGAGCTGTAAGAGAGATCCACCAACTCCAACCTCAATTACAACATACCCACCAAGAAATCAGCCTCTCAACCCTTTGCTTAGCTGACACTTGAAATGATTGTCCAAACAAGCCCTTCATCTCAACAGAAACAAGATTCTTTCAAACAATAGCATACAGGACAAATAGAATTTAAGACAAAAAAAGCATTGAAGTAGGGGTCAGTTTCATGTGATACATTATCCACTAGTATTCGTTCTCATCAGGGTATAATTTACACCTTATGGCTCTTAATCTCTATCTTTAGTATTATTTTATTGTCCGACCTTCCAGTCGTTGGGCCTCATGCATCACTTCCACAAAAAATCTCAGGAACAATGTTCAAAAAGCTAAACCAGATAGTGAACTACTTTATTGAATTCAACCTAATAAGTTAAGACTGTAATTCAACCTAGCCTGACCATTAGGTTGCAATCTAACAAACAAATTGGGCGATAATATGAATTTTTTTCACTGTAAAATTAGGCTTTAAACCTAAAATAAGCACACATGCACACAATGATGAGATTTTAAAAATCAACTGCAGATAGCTTTTTGAGGATTTACCAAAAAAATCCCTTTAGACTCCCTATGAATAAAAAAGGACCTAAAATATATGTAACCACCACAGTGGTCCCATGGGCCCTTTTTGGTTTTTTATTTTTTATTTTTTTCTGAGCGGCGATATCCCTCTCACTCGCATATACGAGCTTCTTCTTCTTCATCCTTATCTTTTTTTTTTCCTTCATGATATGGTGACTTCATTATCTTAGACTTGGTGTGCAAGTGGAAGCTTATTACCAAAACACCTCGGTATCATATACACTCATTTAAATACATCATATTCCACATCCCTTTTTCTTTCTTACATTTTCTTTTTTCTCTTTTCAATCCTAAGTCCATCTCAGTCATTTCAACAAACACCCTATAGGTATATCCTAAGTTGTCACACTTTTCATCATATCGTCCAAGTGCTCTATAAACAGGCATCCCTTTCAGTTATTTCGTCAAACACCTTACAGGCATTTAACTCGAAATGTAAAATCACGCGCTTGGCCAGCAGCGATATCCCCTCTCACCTGCCCATTTTTTTCTCTTCTTCACAGTTAAGTGGGGATATTACCGCTTATATCAGATTCAGAAAAAAATCACGTGCTTGACCAGTAGCAATATCCCTGCTCACCTGCTCATTTTTTCTTCTTCTTCACAGTTAATGGAGGATATTGCCGCCCATGTCAGTTTCAGGAAAAAAAATACTTTAATTTTGGATGGTGGTCACGCAGGTGATGGTGGTTGGATGGTGATGATTGGTGAATTTGAAGATGGTGGTGAAAGAAAAACGTTAGACGTTGAGATTAATTTAGATGTTGTAAACTGAAATGATAGGGAAAGGGGATACAGAGGACATGAGATGAGATGATGATAGGTTAAAACACTTGGGTAATGCTCATAAAGTGTTCGACGAAATAACTAAGAGGGACGTTTGTTTATAGAGCATTTGGACGATATGTATAGAAAGTGTGACAGCTTGGGACATGCCTATACGGTGTTTGATGAACTGACTGAGAGGGACTTGAGATTGAAAAGAGGAAAAAAAATGAAAGAAAAAAAAAAGGAAAGTGGAAGTTGATGTAAAAGAAAAAGGAATGTGGAAGATTATATATTAAAATGGTTATATATCATACCGTGGTGTTTTGGTAATAAGCTCCCACTTGCACCTAAGGCCAAGACAACGAAGTCACCATATTATGAAAGAAAAATAAAGAAGATGAGGAAGAAGAAACTCGAACATGCAAGTAAGAAAGGATATCGCCGTTCAGCAAAACAACAAAAAAAAAAAAAAAAAAAACCCAAAAAGATCCCAGGAGACCACCGCGGTGGTTACATATATTTTATATCCTTGTTTATCTATAAGGAGTTTAAAAGAATTCTTTTAGTAAAATCATCTAGATTTTTAAAGGATGAAATTTATTATTATTATTATGACGATTATTGAAATCATAAAAGGTGACTGGAATTGCTGGTTTTACACCGGTTTAACCTGTTCTTTACCCACTTACCCCAAAAAATAATGTACTTGACCATTTTTAAGGTTAGGTTTGGACCTACCAGTCAACGAACCAGGAGCCAGCAGTCCAAGGGACCACCAGGTCAAGCCGGCTGCCCAACCCAGTGGTGTCATTTTCACACCGCTAAAAAGTCTCTGTTACGGTGCATTAAACTATAGGTTGTGGAACCAAAGTGCCCTAAATTTCAGCTTGCTGATGATGCCCATGTTTGAATGGTTTAGGGGGTTGACATAATGGGCCCCACCAGCAAATCGAGGATGCATCCAGGTGCCCAAGATTGGAAGATTAAAGCCACTGATTCTTTAACCTCTCTCTGGACTTGTCTTGTATTCCTTCTGCAGCTCTAAGTAAGCCACCAGCCCAAAGCTAAGTAACGGCTGAGTTTACAAAAGGGAGATCGACATATCAGCAGTACGGATCTCTTAATGGTGGACCCTCCAAAATGGGCTGTTTTTATACAAAACTTGATAATTCTGCCTCCACATGGGCTCACCAAACCACCACCTAAACTGCCTTTAAAGAGAGGAAAGAAACACAGTAAATTCAAGAGAAAAAACGAGACCACCAGTCACTCTCAAGAACTTTCTGCAAATGTTCTATCGCAACATATAGTATATACCAAACAGGAAGCCATAGCAGATTCCAGCCTGCAGATTGAGACAGCGATCATACCAGCTCATACAACAAAACAATGTTGATATTGGCACTCGGATGCTCGGTCATCCCATTAACTCTGCTTATCCCACCGTGCAGGTTGTTTACACTTTTTGTCGCCAAACTCCAGAGGATTCTGAGAACTGTAGCTAGTTTAAGATCCGCACATCCAAGAGCATGGGCTCGTCTAAGAAGCATTCCTTCTGCATCGTTCAGTGTACGTCGTCCAAACAACATTGGAAATGTTTATCTGGTTTCATACATGTAAGTGCAGGTCTTTCATCTAGGTGTTTCTCATATGAATCTGCTTGAAGTTCAATTCCATCTTTTGCCAATTGCCTTCTACTGGTCTGATCTCATGTCTCGCCTTTACTCTTCTTCAGCACTTGGTTTTGATAAGATCAAAGTTTTGGAGTGATGCGTACCTGCGGCAGATTTTCTTTGGTTGCGGGAAGTTCATGGAGCAAAGTGCTCAACATCCATTGAAGGGAATCCAGATTGTGCTGATCTCATTCCACGTAAAAGACTCTTTGCTGTTTCCTTCTCCTGCATGGAAAAAAGAATGAGAAAATCTGTGGTTATTAGTTGACAAAATGGCTATTAAATAATGACAATTTGTATGAGATGCATGAATTCATAGCTTATCTCTTTCAGATTTCTTGTAACTTGGCAAAAGAGAATTCAATATCTTATTATGGTAAACTTTTTTGTCGAAATCAGTACCAAGGAGCAAGGCCGGTTCTTTTTAAATAATAATGACAATAATGATAGGTAGAGGAATTAAAGTATCAAGAAGTTTCCTTAACATACATGAAGTGTCCTAATACAACAGTACATGGAAGTGTAGCTCATGCTCCACTGATACAGATAAATGATCTGCTAAGCCCACTGTGGGTAGGGGACTTCTCCAAGAATCACCCCGGATAGGAAGAAATTGACTCTTTGATTGGTAGAATAGAAAGATACTGTTATGAAAAAAAAAATGATTCAGAAGTTAAAATTGTTACAGATGGGTTCTTGTCAAAGATCTTTCAGTCTCTAGAATCAAGGCATCTCCATCCACAGTGGACCACCATGCTGATGGTATAGATCACTGATCCACAGAACCCCACTTGCAGGTACAGGGTGCAATAGAACCTATAAAGCAAGGATACTCATGTCATATGGGAAAGAGAATAAATTAAAAATGAAAACCATGTGCAGTGGCTACAGCCATTTTATTATCATCCTTCAAATACCATTTATGTAGCCTTAATGTGTTCCTATCACTACAGATATATTTTTTAATGAAATTCTGCAAAATTTTCAATATTAATATAATACATTAATATATTTATAGAGATGTTGTATCAGCATATTGGGCTTCTTAAATTGCCATACAGGAATTCAGGCACTTCACTTCAAGTCCAATACCACCACCTGTATCTGTATCACCACTACATAGATCAGAGTGCTCTAATGTAGACATCCTGACGCGTTACAACTGAGGACCCTATATAACCCAACAATTTCATAAGAACATGGAAAGATAAAAGGAGAGAACTAACTGGGCCAGTATAATCCAGGAGCCTAGTGCAGTACATCTCCGCTTCCTCAAATCTCTTTTCAGCTTTGGAGTGTTTTGGCAAGAAAAAGCAGAGCTTCAATCAGATTAGGGCCATCCCTCTCTTCAGCCTGCATCCTTTCCAAATCCATCTTGTAATAGAAAGCTGCCTGCTCCAAATGCCCAAGCTCACTGTAAAGCTTCGCCAGTTGGTGCAGTGCAATTCCTTCTGTGTCATTGCAGTTTGCTGACCTTCGATAACACTTTATTGCTTCTTCAAGCATATGAAGCTGCTCAGATTGATAGCACTGAGCCATGGCATTCCACAGTCGGGCATCAGTTGGCTGCAAATATGCTGATTTACGGAAGTAATAAAGCGCATAAAAGGGCATAGACATCATCTCATATGTCTGTCCCAGCCCATACCAGGCACGATAATCCCGTGGATTGATGTCAACAGCCCGCCGATATGCATCAATTGCAGCTGGTGTGTTCTTCATCTCAACATACTCATGACCCATCAATGTCCAAGCAGAAAGATACTCCCTATTCAATTTCAGGACCCTCCTAAAATACATGACTGATTTCTCATGTAGTCCTTTCAAACTGTAATAGTTCCCAATGATGCAACAAGACTCCGGCCGGTATTTATCAGTCAGAAAAATACGATGGGCGAGGTAACTAAGAGCAGAGGAGCTCTCCTTTGCATACAGTACATTTGAATACACATCCATGGAGTCTATGCGATAAGGATCATTTCTTAGGAGTTCTTCAAAAAGCACATCTGCTTCGTCAAGTTCCCGTAAACTATACTGTGCTGTTGCAATCTGTGCCTGAATGTAGTCACTGTATCGGAAAATCCCTTGTAAATATTCATTTTTTGTCAAAGCTTCACTGTACATCTTGAGTTCTTGATATGCACTACCAAGGCAAAACTCTTTCATCCAATGGTTCTTGAGATTGAGGCTGTTTAGTATATCAAGTTGTTGGGTTTACGTCCTATATTCCGGTTTACCCAGATGGGTCCACTGGGTCCACTAGGTTAGCCAGTGAGTGACTGGTTTAAGATCAAGGGTGTTTTGGTAATTATACTGGGGCTTTCTTGGTCTAAGAAAGCAGATATTATATATGTGTATAATCTGTAACCCTAAATCTTATGTTGAAGAGAGGTGAGATCTCTCTTGCCCGTGGTGTTCCCACACCACGTAGGAGAGACGATATGAGAGAGTGAGAGTCTTGTATGCTTTACTTATGATAGTGAAGATGATCGTTTCTGTGCCCGTGTATATAGCCATGTTTGGGTGAACCACGTAAAATCTCTGTATCTCTTCTTATGTGTCGTTGCGTTTTGTTGACCTTAGATTAATGTATGTGCACAACAGGTAATGTCAAACTCACAATAAGTGATATCAGAGCCGAGATGGTGTTCCTTGGGTTTTCTGAGCAAGGTGGAGATCGCTCAGTAGCTTGGAAGTTGTGCATGGAAGATCAACAGATCGGATCTTCTCGGAGGATCTGGAGTTCTACAATTCTCATTGCAAAAAAATCAGAGATCACGGGTGATCTCTAGTTGGGCCACCATCGGAGAACAGGGGTTCGGATTTGGGCGGTTTCGTTGCGATCAATAGTGAGTACCCTGAAAAGTCTGGGTGGAGTCGATTCCTTTGTTGCAGATTAGAAAATATCAGAGATCTTTCGTGGGACTGCCATCTATCATCGCAGAAAAAAGAGAATCAGAGAAGGCAGAGGAACACAGTAGCAGGCCTTCACCGTAGAAGAACGGCTGTTGCGATCACTGGGAACCGAGTGCAAGTTGTAGTCGCTGCTGCGCAGTCACCGTCCATTGCAGGACTGCAATCGCTGCTACCCCGCCTTGCCATCACCGGATCCGAGGAGTTTCCGTCGTCTGATTATAGATCCACTGATTGGAAAAAAGAGATCCGTTTTAGAAGCCCAATAGAACAGCAAGCAGTAACATCAGTCAGCAGTGACGTTAGCACGGTCAACAGGCAGGTTTGACCAGTTTCAACTACTAAAATTGTTTATGCAATATCTTGATCGTCCGACGTCCGATCGGAGATCCGTTTGCGTCTATAAACTCATTTCGAGCAAATCTACGTGTTTGTGGAAGAAGATTGATTGTTTCACGTTCAACAAAGAAGTTTGACCGATTGAAGCATAGAAACTTGTTTCTATGATATCTAAGCCATCCGAACTCGGATTTCAGATCCGTTTCTTCCAGCGTGCTCGTGTTGACGAGATCTACAACTTAGTATAGAAATATTGAAAAGAGAAGATTGTTACTCCCCCACTCACCTAAAACCAAAGAAATATAGATCTGCATACCTTACCAGGAGACGTCATGTCTTGATTACAGAAGGAAGAGGGAGTTTTAGGCTGCACCAACTTCTCTTGTGGAGAAGATCTGAATAGATATTGGTTCAAGTCAGAATCAAGTCGATTCAACCTAGTTGTTATTACAAACCCAATAGTAAGAGTCATCGGCCTAGTTGCAAAATGTTTGCTGATTTAAACGAAGTTGTTCGTTTAATATTCAGATGTTTTCTGGATTACATGTGATGTCATTTATTTTGCCAAAGCCAAGCCAATGAAGAAGCATCAAGGAGAAGCTGATACATCAGCAGTTGTCAAACATGTGTTTGGTTGGTCGGAGGCCACGTCAAATGGAGTTTTTGACCGCTGGAGGCAGAGGTTGTTCTGCAATTGTGAAATCATCTGGACTTATATTCCCGATCTGTTTTGCTTGCATGCTTATGATGATTGGATCTTGAAAGTGATGTTGAAGATAGGGCAGGATAGTGAGTGATTCAGATATCAATATCACTCAGATTCGTCAATAGATTCGAGCTTCAAGTTCGAGGTGGAGTTTAATAAGAAGATGAACTTTGCTCAAAGTTCATGTCCTGGTTCAACATGTCAAAGTATTAAAGGAAGAAGTCTGCATCATCGGTGCAGTGACGTACCATTTAGCATGGTACGTGAAGACATTGCCGGTTTTATCTCTTGGTGGCTCGAGTTATACGAAATCCAAGTCAAGATGGAGATTGTTAGGTTTATATCTTGTGTTTTGGTTTACCCGAATGGGTCAGCTGGGTTAGCCAGTAACTAGTTTAAGATAAAAGGTGTTTTAATAATTGTACCAGAGCTTTTTTGGTGGCCAAAAAAGCGGAGATTATATATGTATATAGTCTAGTAAACCTAGATATTGCACTGAAGAGAGGTGAGATCTCTTTTACCCATGGTGTTTTCACACTACATAAGAAAGACGATGTGAGAGAGTGAAAGTCTCTATATACTTTACTTGTGATAGTGAAGATGATTGTCTCTGTGCCCATGGATGTAGCCCTGTTTGGGTGAACCATATAAAATCTCCATGTCTCTTCTTGTGTATGGTTGCTTTTTATTGATCTTGGATTAATGTATGTGCACAACGGGTAATGTCAAACTCACAACACAAGTGTGGTGCATAGAGACTGAAGTTCGAGCCAAGCACTCAAGTTCCAAGGATAGCTGTTCACAGATTCCACAAGAACAATCCGAGCAAGATCCTCATGGCCTTTCTCTCATAGTACAACAGCATATAAATACAGACCAAAGGAGTCGATGGCACCACTCTTGCGGAGAGCTGATAATTCTCTCTAAAAAGAAACCAATTCATTGTTCACAACATCACCCTTGCCCAAAGGCCCCTCAAGTTCTATAACCTCTTCTTCTTTTCGCTTTTCTCCAGCTTTTGTTGAGAAATGGAAAGGAGAAATATTCAAATGTGATAACTAATAATGAAAGCTCTTAATAAAGACAAATGAATTACCATGACATAAACATGCTACAATTATGAATGAAACCTCAGAACATCTAAAAGATTAAATGGAGGGAAGAGAGTCCACAGCATACATAATGGTGCAAAGTTGAGCTTGACGAAAGCAAAAAAGAAAATTTGCAGGATGTTTGGTATCTTTATAAACTCTAAAACATTACAAGGCAAAAAACTTAAAGTCTGATGCCTTGTAAAACACAAAACTAGATTTTCCTAGGCAAAACAATTCAGGTGCTAGTAGGCACCATCATCTAGGGTGCATTTGGTTGTAAGCTTGGGAAAAACATCTAATGTCTTGTAAAGCACAAAACTAGTTCTCTCGGGCTAAACAATTCAGGTGCTAGTAGGCACCCTCATCTAGAGTGCATTTGGTTGTAAGCTTGGCAAAAACCTATGTGTTTGGAAAGCAGCTTCCACCTTTTCCATCTCAAGCCAAACTGTAAGAGATTGGCAACATTTACTTGGAGGCTTGATGAAAGCCATACCAATGGCCCCGGCTGAGAGTCTATACCCACAGGCTCAAGACCAATAAAGCCCAGTAGAATCAGTAAATCCTATTAATAATAGTTGCTTTAGTTGCTTTATTAATATTTGGCAAGTCCAATCATGCTTAGTTTAGGACTTCTTATTTGATTTGAATTAGTTGTTTCCTTTATTAGATAATATCTTAGTTATAAATAACGATGTAATATCTTCATGAGATATAAACATTGACATTGAATAAAGAATTTGAGTTTAGCTCTCAGTTGAGAGAATTAGTTTTTTTTTTTTTTTTTTGTAAGGTACCAAGACATTCTATCTTTAAGCATTTTAGCTTAGAAATTAGCCCATTGGCTATTCTTCTTCCCTTGCGCTGCTTCAGTTGATATCAAAACAAAGATCCAATCTCGGGTCGCCGTTTGATAGCCGATTCGAGGTCACATATCCCTTCCCCGTCGTTCGGTCTCTACTAGTCATCATTCTTCATCATCCACCATCGTCAGTTCTCACCATTACTATTATCACAACCCGAGCCCAGGAGTTCGAGAGTTAGCAAAAGCCTAACCAATAACACACGTACTCCTGTACCTGTACATTTAGACCCGGTTCAAATGTACACATACAAGGGAAGATTCACACGTGCAAATATGTACGCGAAAGCTGTAGATATCAAAACATCACAACATAATATATAGGAACAGAGTAGAAAACTAGAAGTTACATACATCATGTCTGACAGTGTTACAAAATGAGACAAAATACTATATACAACTCATGAATGGATGTAAGCCTGATAGATTTCAAAAGAATAAAGACCCATATACAAAATGAGGACTTGACGCTCTCCGAAAGGAGGGATCACGCCCACTCTTCTAGGCCGGACGGGGCCACGGGGGTCTCTCCTGCAATTTGATTGACCGACGAAGGGTCGGTCTGGGTATCTGAGCCTGCAACACCAAGGACAAAGCATGAACACAATGATCCAACAAAGTATAAACAGTAACAAGATAACACATGCTGTCTCTAATCAAAGTAAAGAACAGAAGTAAATCATAACATGTCAATTCTTGTAAACTAGGCAATCATACGAGAAATGCAGCATGCTCTCGTGAATCAAAATACGTACACTGTACATAACTAGTCGGCTACTACACATACCATATACTCTCAAATGAGGGATCTTGTAAACATGAGGAGAACACCATTGTCTGGGCCAGCGTACAAATGGGTCTCAAGTTTCCTGGGGTCCGGATTCCCCAAGACGTGCCCTTACTGCAGCAAGGTCATATAATTATACCAAAGTCACCCCGTCGAGATCCTAAGATTGAGGCAGAGTAGTGCCTGACCATAGTGAATCAATCATGTGCTACACCTCGAGTCAAACATGCCAACAAGTATATTATACGTGCATAATCGTGATCAACATACGGGTATACTCAAGGTGTAAGAAACATATCAATTAATTTATCAAAGTGACGTGTAGACGAAATCATCCAATCATGTTAAAAATGGAGGTCAATGCTTGACATGCAAGATGCAATGCAATGAATCCATATCGAGTCAAGGGTACTTACAATCCAACCCTATTCTAGTTATCCAGTGTTTCTAACCGTGCATGTTGATGTAATTTATCCAGTGTTTCTAACCGTGCATGTTGATGTAGTTTTAAGGTCTCCGATATATTCTTGTCTAGTGTTGCATTCTACCTGAGAGTACACCGAAATCCCTTAAACCAACACCCATGGGAAGGTGCTTAACCGCTGGATAACGAACATGAATGATTCGCAGCCCTCGAGATCATTCACGTAGTAGTCTCACAGTCCATTGGGCAAGTCATGGTCACCTACCTTCTAGGTCCAAGGCCCTACCAAGTCATCTTCCTTTGCTACCTTTTCACCTGTACATATCTCTCAGCTCCGCCGTAGGAGACCTTACGGCTCAGCCGCAGGTTCCTTACGGCTTAGCCGTAAGAGAGGACACGGCTTAGCCGTGGCCACGCCGTAGAAGAGATGCATATTTGCATACTCTCAGTTATTTTTAAGGACACCCTGTATTAATCTACGGCTGGATCACGGTGGGGCTTACGGCTTAGCCGTACTACATGTTACAGCTTAGCCGTAGCACAATTCACGGTTTAGCCGTGAATGCGCAGGGCCAATTTCTGAAGAGATTACAGAATAACTGGAAACGAAGGAAACTAATAAACTCAAAAGAGAAAAACTGAGCTCAACTGGGCTGTAAACATGCTGTACATATAAGATCATGAAATTCATTTCAATCACTCACATACCATCATGGGTTCATACAAGTTATGCTTATACTTGCTTTAATTCGATTCTAACACTCCACTTGTCGTCCTTGGGGCTTAAATCACCTCCAATCCCAACCCACAGCTATCGTGCATGAAATGAGAAAGAAAAACCTCATAAGCCTAAGCATGGAGAACAAAAAAGGAAGGGAGAAGAGGATCCAACCTCCAGACATACCTGAGTCACATGAGTCCCAAGCTCTCTCTCGTTGTTGGTTTGAATCAAAGGAAAAGAGAACAATCGAGAAAGAGAGAGTGCTCACGAAAGAGAGAGATGAAGAACTAAGAATAGGCTAGAAAGGAATGAAATCGGTAAAGGGGGTTAAATAGGATAAGGTTGGAGGGAATTTACAACCAAGTCCAAATGCTTAAGGCCATTTACAGTTCGAGTCAAATCGAGGTCCAACGGAACCATGCAACATCTTTTGCCATTGGCACAGTTACAGCATTTAACAAGCTCAACAAGAGACACGTGTTGACACCAAGATGATGCATAACTGACGAAATCTTTAAAAAATGCAAATTACGAAAAAGGGCTTGGTCTACCTAAACCAGGTCAAACTTAACCCAACTACCTATCCATGACCCACAACAAAACTAAAACAGGCATAGAACACCATTAGCAATAAAACAACATTAATTAGTCGCTAAACGGGATCAAACTGGGTCGGGATGTTACAGCTATCAAACAACCAACACTCACTCCTAAACCCTTCCCTCTCATCATACCGAAACCCTAGCCCTCTCCCCCATCACCAACGAACACCATGACCCTCCACAGACCCCCTTCCACAACCCCACACCTCTTCCCGGACTACTACCACGCCACCAAACACAACCATGAGACCCCATAACCCCACTCGCAACTATCTGGAACCCTTACCAAAAGCCCCAGCCCCCTTTGTCTCTCACCGGAAACTCAAACCCCCCTCTTTCAGTGGGAGCCTTCCTTAAGCCCAGCTCCTCACCGAAAACCCCATACCCCCTCTATCCCTCACCGAAAACCCAAACACCCCCCCCTCCGAAGATGGGAGCCTTCCTTGACCCCATTTCTGCACCGGAAACCCAAACCTAGAGAAAAAGAGAGAGAGAGAGAGAGAGAGAGAGCAACGCAAAAGAGAGAGAAGAAACAGAAAGGAGGAAAGAGATCGAAGATGTACTTGTGACGGTCTCGAGTGCCTTTGCCGTCGCCATCAGCTTCGTTATCAACCACACTAGCCGTCATCGTTCACCCAGCAATGCAGCTCCATGTCACACTCTAGCTGCCCGCACTCGCCACCACTAGCAAGCCTCCTCCCTCCACTTCTACCGCAAAAGCACCTGTAAGCCCTCTTCCCCTCTCGTCAAGCAAATAAGCACCATCCTCCCCTTTCCTCTCTTTCCTTTCATTATTGTAACAAGAGAGGACCATCTTAAGCAGTTGGGCCAAAACTACTGACCTAAGTCTCACCCGAGATCAAACCCATAGTGGGTTCAGTCCGAGTCTGACTTGACCCCAACTCAGGACCACAGTAGCAATCAAACCCATATTAGGTTCAGTCCAGGTTTCACTTGACCCCAACCTAGGACCATAATAGTAAAAAAAAAAGGCCTTTTGTTTCCTTTCTTACTTTTCCTTTGCATTGCAAGTAATGTCTACCCGAAGCGGTCAATCATATTGGGGCAAATTTTCTTACCACCAACATGATGCTATGATAATAAAGCTGTAAGGTCCCATACCCTAGATAATTATGATTAGTAGTAATTAAGTTGTTTTTACTTTAATTAATGAGTAATTAGGCTAATTGAGCCCAAATCTCAAGAGTTTTGGGTCATGGATTGGTAGATGGGTCAGGTTCGAACCTCGTTAGGTAGTTCAAGAACTTTTCTGTGTAGCATTTTCATAATTGGACATCATTAAGGCATAATGATAGTTGCATTTGGTGAGTTTCGCCTTGTTGGACATCTTTCATGTTTAGCCCAATTTCGTTTTGACCCATCTCAGCCCATTTTAAGCCTAATAATTCAAACTGGAAATATATAGAAACCAAGAGGGCTTGCTTGCAATTTCCAGAAACTTCATTTATATAAAAACCCTAATCCACCAACTACCCCCGATATTTTCTCCTCCATCTTCCTCTCTCTCTCTCGCACGTGCAGCCGGTTCTTCTTCTCCTCCCATCATCGCCTCCCTCATTTAGCCCTTATTCTTGGTGATTGAAGTTGCATGCATCAAGCTTGAGCTTCCTTCTTCTTTCTCTCCATCCCTCTTGCCCTCCTTCTACGGATCAAGCACCATTTTCACCCTCTCGCTTGTGGATGAGTCAAGATTCCATATTCTCCATTTAGACAAAGGGCAAATCGGTTTAAGTGAAGCACCGAACCTAAGGCAAGTATAAGGATGCATAATCTTACATGCATAGCTTGATTTCTTTGATTATTGATGGATCATGTGATTTTACCAAATTTACAACTTTGTGGAAATGCATGGATTAAATGGTGATTTGGTTGAATAAGGATGTTATTGGCCTTTAGGGAACTCATGGGTGTAGAATGGAGGCTTTTGGAGTGGTTTCATTGTAGGAAAATTGGGGTTTTGGAAGAGAAATGCATTTGGGAAGAAAACCCACCCGCAACAGAATGCTTCAGAGCCGACCGGTCGGTCCTGAAGCTCGATCGGTCGATTGCCTCATTAAATAGTCCGACCAGTCGGTTACCAAGCCCGACCGGTCGAATTCCACTTCTGGAAGGGTCCGACCGGTCGGTCCTTCACCCGATCGGTCGGGTAAGTCTGACTAATAACTTGTCGAAAAGTGTTCAAAAATGAATTCTAAGCTTGACTATGGACTTTTTATAGTCTATGGGATAGCCTAGTGATGGGTTACTCCCTTAAACCACAAAAAAAAAAAGACCTTAGTTTCAATGTCGAGTCACGGGTGTGAGCATAAAGTGATGTGTCCCTACATACACATGTGGTAACACCAAGAATAGTAACACCGAGACACTGAACACCTTATGAATACACCGAGTTAAATGACCTTAGAAACCCGAATTATCTAATATAGAATTGATAGAAATTGTCCTTGATAACCTATAATCCAATTGCATTGGTTTAGATTAATATGCACTGGATAATCAGTATTTTATTAGTTGTGGTTCTATGATAGACATCTCCAACGTGAGAGGTGGGTGTGGACCTCTTGAATAGGTATTCACGGGGTGCTCTACCTAGCAAAGTTCCGCATTGCTTAATAGAGTGTATAAGGACGTGCATTGTATTCCCCTTATGACGCGTCATGGGTACTCCCTGGGGGCTCTGTCCAGAAGTCGTAACGCGTTTTGGGTATTCCGTGGCGGTTCTGCCCAGAAGTAAAACCATGCGGGTACTCCCTGGGGGCTCTGCCCAAAGGGGACAATATCACGGTGCGGGGGAGAGGAAGATGTTACCCCTTAGTTCTATTCCTCACAGGAGGTTCGGTTGCCAATTGGGTCTGATAATTCAATAGTATAATTTCATAGGTTACAATATTAATTTCCTTTAATTGTTGTGCCATCTTAATCTAGTTGATTTATCGTGTTAAGCTTATGTACCCTTATCTTGCTTAACTGTCGTGTTAACTGAGTTACTATAGTGTTACAGGTGCGGAACCCGCTGCCGATCCGGCAGTCAGCGCGATCTCGGAGGCAACCCCAGCGTTACCTCGGGATGTGAACGAGTGGAACGAGGAGGACATCTTTTCGTGATCTCCCTCCACAGTGCGCAACAGGGACACATGGGAATTGGCTTAGGGTTCATTTTGGCAATTATATCTTTTGTATTATGTATGGATATTCATGTACAAATATGTAGGTGGATTTAATTAACGGCCTTGTTTGCTTAAGGAATGAAATGAATGGATGTTCTATGGATGCTCATGATCATTACAGGTGAAATCTCCAGGTTTCCGCTTGAATTCCTTATATGGATAATACGTGTTCGTGGATTTTCCTCACACGTACCTATGGGATCACCCTTGTGACAGTTCGTACATGTTCAATCATGGCATGAATTGTCACGGGTACGTGTGTCATTCCTCGGAACCCACAGTTAATCCCCAATTCTTGGGTTCGGGCCGTGATATACGTAAGTATGGTATTAGAGCATTGATAAGTCAATTAAAAGACTTCGCAACCCTAGGAAGCGTGTTGAGGTACGATAAATGTAGTTGGGGGAAATAGAATCTCGGTATAAGGACTTGTAATTGTCTTCTGTATTAGCGTCGGTCGAGGCTAATCTCTAACTATAGTTACAGATAAATGGCCTCTGGATCCGGAATAGGTAACAACATAGGAGATGTTGACCGGGATAATGTGGAGATAGAGGGTGTTGATCCTCCGCCGCCTCCACCTCCTCGCCCTACCTATATGACAGATGAGCGCTTTATGATGTTGATGCATCAATTGGCGGTCAGTAATGCTAACCAAGCCACGATGCAAATGCAGTTAGCAGCTTTGATTGAAAGGTAGAACAAAGCAGGAGATCCAAACTCTTTGTATGAGAAGTTCAGAAAGAGAGGGGCTACCGAATTCACGGGAAGAGAAGATCCACTTCAAGCGGATGAATGGTTTAAGCATACGGAGAATGTCTTCGAGTCATTGACTTGTACGAGAGCACAGCGAGTGATATTGGCAGCCTCGATGTTTAAGGACGTGGCAGATGTTTGGTGGAAGACTGTCCGTGATCACATCAAGGCTATGCCTGAAGCGACTATTTGGGATGCTTTCAAGAGGCAATTCAAGAAGAAGTTCATCCCTGAACATGTCACCCGTAAAAAGAAGTCCGAATTCCTTTCCTTGCAGCAAGGTGTTATGACGGTGGCGGAGTACGTGCACATCTTCAGTCAACTCTCCCGGTTTGCTATAGATCTGATTGATACCGAGGAGAAGAGAGTTGAACAATTCCTCGAAGGATTGCGGCCCGCTATTAGGGGACATGCTACGGCCTTTCAGCGCCCAACAGAGTACGATGATGCTGTAGAAAGAGCTTACGCAGCGGAAGAGATAGAACGGAGCTTGTTCTTGAGTGAACCAAGGAGGAGTACCCCATCTTCAGGAAAGAGCCAACAGTACTCCAGGAAGCAGAAAGGAGTTGCCAGCAGTTCTTCCAGGCTAGTTTGTAGTGTGTGTGGGAAAAATCATGAGACTAGCAAGTGCTGAAGAGTAACCGGAGCGTGCTACCTCTGCGGCTCTTTGGGTCATCGGAGATTTGAATGCCCAAAGAGGAGGAGTGTAGAACAAGACTCGTAACAGCAGCAGTCTTCGTAGTTTTCTAGGACCCCACCATCTGCCCCTTTATGTGAGCAAGCACCCTCCAGGCAGAGTCAATTCAGACAGAGTCAAGGGCAATCCCGATCAGGAAAGAGTCAATCGAGACAGAGTCAACCTAGGCAAGGACAACTAACTGACCTCAACGACAGGGCCGCGCATATGCATTGACTTTGGAGGAAGTTGAAGCAGCAGATCACACAGTCGTAGGTAAGGTTTCTATTTGTGGTGTGGAAGCCAAGGTGATGTTTGACTCGGGATCATCACATTCATTCATTTCTCCCCAGTTTTCTAGTAAAATTCAGGAGTCCCCAGCACGACTGCCATATGAGTTGCACGTCTTCACCCCTGTAGATAAGAAGGTGATTTGTGAGGTGTCCTGTCACAACCCGAGCCCAGGGTTTGGGGGTTAGCAAAAGCCAAACCTAATGACACACGTACTCCCGTGCATGCACACGTAGACCGAGTCTAAATGCACACGCACAAGGGAACACTCACACGTGCCAAGCAAGTACGCGGAAGCTGTAAATATCAGAAACATAAAACTAACAGTGCAAGAAGAGGATACAAAGAAAAGGGCTGACATAATTACACATGAAAGTCTTACAAAAAGAACAAAAGAATATATACAATAGTAACATGTCATGACAAATACAAGTCTGAAAATCCACAAAACGAGACTCCAATGATGCATGCCAAGAACGCTCTCCCGTGGAGTGATCACATCCACTCCTCTAGGCCTGATGGGGCCCCGGGGGTCTCATCTGGAGCCTGGCCGACCTGCGGGGGTTCGGCAAGGGGATCTGGGCCTGCAACACCAAAAACAACTGTGAATACGAAGATTCAGCAAAGTATAAACCATAGCAAGTTAACACACGCTGTGTCTAATAGAATAAAGAACATCATGTGATTAAAGAAGGCATTTTCGTATACTAGGCTGTCATGCAAGAAGGAAATATGCTAAGTGAATCAATGAATACATGTTGTGTACATACTAGTGGCTACTACATTACCATATGCTCCCAAAAGAGGGATCTTATAACATGCAAAGAACACCATTGTCCGGGCCAGGGTACAATGGGTCTCGGTTTCCTGGGGTCCGGTTCCCCAAGACATATCCATACTGCAGCAGGCCATATAAACTATACCAAACTCACCCCGTCGGGTTCCTAAGGCTGAGGCTAAGTAGTGCCTGACCATACAGAATCAATCATGAAAACCCTGAGTAACTCTTGACAACATATCATACGTGCATATCTGTGAGTGAACATATCATACATGCATACTCAAGGTAAGTAATCGCAATGTGAAAGTAAAGTAACGGGATACAAGTAATCATGTCAGAGTGTGAGATCAATGATCGAATGCAATATGTTATGCAACAATTCATGCGAAATCGAATCATCTTTCTTTACAAACCAATTCTAATCTAATTATCCGGTGTTTCTAACCATGCATGATGATGTAGTTTTAAGTTATTCGACGCACCGTTGTCTAGTGTTGCATTGAATCGGGCGGTGCACGAAGTCCCTTAAACCAACACCCATGGGGAGGTGCTTAACATCCGGATAACGAACATGAATGATTCGCAGCCCTCGAGATCATTCACGCGTTGTATCACATTCCGTTGGGCAAGTCTGGGTACTCTACATTCCATCATGAAGGCCATATCGGTCTTTTCTTTACACCTATCCTTGTTTCCTCATTTTTATTCTAGTGTGGTTACGGCTTAGCCGTGTGTGTGCTACGGCTTAGCCGTGTGTGGTCTACGGCTTAGCCGTGGCTGAACCGTAGAAGATCTGTCAGTTGCTGACTCTCAGTTATTCCAGAAATTGCACCCTGTATTGATCTACGGCTGGGCCACGGCTGAGCTTCGGCTTAGCCGTAGGGCAATCCACGGCTTAGCCGTGCCCTAGCCGTAGAGGAAAACTAGGTTTTTTCTCCTCTCTGGATTGTGAGCCGTAAGAGGCATACGGCTTAGCCGTACCTGTACGAAGTCAATAATCTGAAACATGTACAGAATGTCTGGGAAAGCATCAGAATTTCAATTCTCTCAATGGAGATAGACAAGGTAGTAAACAAATGAGCTGTAAACACATTTTTCCATATCAATTCAATGTAAAATCAACCAATTCAATTGCATACCAACATGGGTTCTCAAAGTTATGGTTATACTTGCCTTGATTTGGAAATCAATTACACAATGGTAGCCCTTGGATCCAAACACAACCTAACACAAGCAAAACCACATGCATGCATGAGGGATGGAGAGAAATTCAAAACACAGACACACCAATAAGAACAAGAAGGAGAATATCTAGAGGAAAGAGATGAGAGAATGGAAGAATCCCACTTACCTCACATTCAAAGACCCACCTCCTCTAGCTCGATGGAGGAGAGAATTCAAGAGAAAGAGAGAGAGAGAGAGAGTTTCACGTGCAGTAGAGGAAGAAAATTGAGAGAGAACGAGAGTGTGAGCAAACTTGTCGATGGATGAAGTATATAAGGTAATGGGTAAGTCCAAATTGCAAGAGAGTCCAAGCTAGAATTCAAATTTCAGTTTGAGTCAAATCCAGGTCCAATCGAATCATACGACCTCGGTTGCAAATGACGTAGTTACGAAAGTTAACGAGCTCAACGAAAGACACGTGTTGACATCAAGATAATGCAAAAATGACCATGTCTAAGAAAAGCTAAAATTACGAAAAAAGGCTTGGTCTACTTAATCCAGGTCAAACTCAACCCAACTACCCATCCATGACCCGTAACGAAAACAAAACACAAACAAAACACGATTAGCAACGAAAACAAGATTAACTAACCGCTAAACGAGGTCAAGCTGGGTCGGAGTGTTACATGTCCTATCCTAGTTGTAAGATCGCGATCGGTGAGATGAACTTTCCAGCAAAACTCATCGTGTTGCCGATGCATGATTTCGATGTGATTTTAGGCATGGATTAGTTGAATAAATACATGGCTTGTTTGGATTGTTTTCGAAAGACCGTTACTGTGAGGATTGAGGAAGCCGGACCAAGTGTTGTTTTCGAGGTGAGAGGAAGAGTTCGAACACCCGGATAATTTCTACACTTCGGGCAGAAAGGCTAGTTCGGAATGGTTGTAAAGGATATATTGCTTTCATAGTTGAGAAGAAGTCACCTCCGAAGTGAGAGGAGATTCCCGTAGTCTGCGAGTTTCCGGATGTGTTTCCAGACGAAGTTCCTGGTCTTCCTCCAATTAGGGAAGTAGATTTTTCTATAGAGCTTATGCCTGGTACAGCCCCGATTTCTAAAGCCCCGTATAGAATGGCGCCTGCAGAACTACGTGAGCTTAAGGTGCAGTTGCAAGATCTATTGGACAAAGGATTTACTTGTCTAAGTACATCGCCATGGGGAGCTCCAGTCTTATTTGTGAAAAAGAAAGATGGCACCCTTAGGATGTGTATCGATTACAGGCAGTTGAATCAAGTGACGATCAAGAACAAATACCCACTGCCTCGAATAGATGAGTTGTTTGATCAATTGCAGGGTGCAGCATATTTCTTTAAGATTGATTTGAGGTTTGGATATCACCAATTGTGGGTTAGAGATCAAGATATGCCCAAGACAGCTTTCAGAACTAGATATGGCCATTATGAGTTCTTAGTCATGCATTTGGGTTAACCAATGCCCCTGCTGCATTCATGGCTTTGATGAATAGAATCTTTTCTCCGTATCTCGACCAATTTGTAGTGATCTTTATTGATGATGTATTGGTATATTCCAAGACCAGAGATGAACATGCTAGACATTTGAGGACTTCACTAAAGTTATTAAGAGATCATCAGTTGTATGCCAAATTGGACAAGTGTGATTTCTGGCTGAGGCAAGTTATTTTCCTAGGACACATTATTTCGAAGGATGGACTTGCAGTAGACCCAGCTAAGATTGAAGTAATAACTAGCTGGCAGAGTCCAAAGACCGTTGCTAAAGTTAGAAGCTTTGTCGGTCTTGCAAGTTATTATCGGATATTCGTTAAGGACTTTTCTAAGATTGCAGCCCCATTGACTAAATTAACTCGGAAGAATGAGCCATTCATTTGGTCAGATGAATGTGAGTCGAGTTTTCAATTGCTTAAGGAGAAGCTGATCTCGGCCCCGATTCCGTCCTTACCAGAAGGTAGTGGCGGATTTGTTATTTATACAGATGCTTCTAGAATTGGATTGGGATGTGTCTTAATGCAGAATGGAAGAGTTATAGCATATGAGTCTAGACAACTAAGGGAGCATGAGAAGAACTATGCCACCCACAATTTGGAGCTAGCCGCTGTCGTCTTTGCTTTGAAGTTATGGAGACATTACTTGTATGGAGAGAGATTTGAGGTCCATAGTGACCATCGTAGTCTTTAGTACTTATTCTCTCAACATTATCTCAATATGAGACAGCGTCGCTGGCTAGAGCTTATAAAGGACTATGATTTTCCGATCAAGTATTTTCCGGGGAAAAGCAATGTGGTGGCTGATACTCTGAGTAGGAAATCTACAATTGAGATTACAGCATTGTTTGGTGAGTTATCTTTGGTGGAAGAATTTCGAGATTTAGATACAGGAGTTGAACTTGTGGATGACAAGATGATGTTAGTAGCTATGTCAGTTTTTGAGCCAACCTTGATCCAACAGATTAAGGAGAAACAGTTCGCGGACCCAGAGTTCGTTAAGATCCGTAAACATATAACTCAAAGGCTAGATTTCAGAATGGTTGATGGTGTGTTATATTTCCGGGATAGATTATGTGTTCCAGCAGTCCAGAATCTAAAGGAAGTAATTATGGCCGAGGCACATCATTCTAGATACTCTATGCCCCCGGTAGCACTAAAATGTATTGAAACTTGAATGGCAAATTTTGGTGGAACAATATGAAGAGAGACATTGCAAGTTTTGTTGTTAGATGTCTTACCTACCAGCGCGTGAAGGCCGAACATAAGAAACCTCCTGGTTTGTTGCATCCCCTACATATCCCGGAGTAGAAATGGGAGAACATTTCGATGGACTTTGTTTTAGGGTTACCCCGGACTAGTAGACAACATGATGCTATTTGGGTGATCGTTGACCGACTGACGAAATCAGCCCATTTTATTCCTTTTAGGAAAGGTATGAAATTTCACGAGATGGCCAAGGTGTTTATCGATGAGGTTACGCGATTGCATGGCACCTCGGTATCTATAGTCTCAGATCGAAATAATAGATTTGTTTCTTCCTTCTGGCGATCTTTTTAGGAATCCATGAGCACCCAACTCAGCTTCAGCACAGCGTACCATCCTCAGACTGATAGGCAGTCAGAGCATACGATACAGACCTTGGAGGATATGCTTCGAGCAAGCGTGTTAGACCTTGGAAAGGAATGGGACGAGCATCTTTCCTTGTGCGAATTTGCATATAATAACAACTATCATACGAGCATCGGAATGGCTCCATTCGAAACCTTGTACAGACGCAAGTGTCGTACACCGGTGTGTTGGGAAGAAGTTGGAGTTAGGAGTTTTCATGGACCTTCTCTTGTGGCGGATACAGCAAAAAAGGTGCGAAAAGTCCAAGACAGACTAAAGATCGCAAGGTCTCGTTAGAACAGCTACGCGGATAACCGTCGTAGACCTCTCGAATTCCAAGTGGGAGATAAAGTCTTTTTGAAAGTTTCTCCGATGAAAGGCACAATCAGGTTTGGTCAGAAGGGCCAGCTTGCACCACGATTCACTGGTCCATTCGAGATTCAGAGTAGAGTGGGAGACTTGGCGTATCGCTTGGAGCTACCATCCCAGCTAGCCGGAGTCTATAACGTATTTCACATATCGATGCTAAGGAAGTGTCTTCCAGACCCCTCTCATGTCCTCGAGATGGATGACATCCAAGTAGAAGCAAATGCGAGCTATGAGGAGCGACCTTTTCCTGTCATCGACGCCAAGGACCAAGTGCTTCGCACCCGGACGATCAAGTGGGTTAAGATTCTTTGGGAGCATCACGGACCTAAAGAAGCTACGTGGGAGCTCGAGGAGCAAGTTCGTGTGAAGTATCCTGGACTTTTACCGGAGGTGAGTTGCATTCGGAGGACCGAATGTTCATTTTAAAAGGGTAAGATGTAAGGTCCCATACCCTAGATAATTATGATTAGTAGTAATTAAGTTGGTTTTACTTTAATTAATGAGTAATTAGGCTAATTGAGCCCAAATCTCAAGAGTTTTGGGTCATGGATTGGTAGATGGGTCAGGTTCAAACCTCGTTAGGTAGTTCAAGAACTTTTCTGTGTAGCATTTTCATAATTGGACATCATTAGGGCATAATGATAGTTGCATTTGGTGAGTTTCGCCTTGTTGGACATCTTTCATGTTTGGCCCAATTTCGTTTTGACCCATCTCAGCCCATTTTAAGCCTAATAATTCAAACTGGAAATATATAGAAACCAAGAGGGCTTGCTTGCAATTTCCAGAAACTTCATTTATATAAAAACCCTAATCCACCAACTACCCCCGATATTTTCTCCTCCATCTTCCTCTCTCTCTCGCACGTGCAGCCGGTTTTTCTTCTCCTCCCATCATCGCCTCCCTCATTCAGCCCTTATTCTTGGTGATTGAAGTTGCATGCATCAAGCTTGAGCTTCCTTCTTCTTTCTCTCCATCCCTCTTGCCCTCCTGCTACGGATCAAGCACCATTTTCACTCTCTCGCTTATGGAAGAGTCAATGTTCCATATTCTCCATTTAGACAAAGGGCAAATCGGTTTAAGTGAAGCACCGAACCTAAGGCAAGTATAAGGATGCATAATCTTACATGCATAACTTGATTTCTTTGATTATTGATGGATCATGTGATTTTACCAAATTTACAACTTTGTGGAAATGCATGGATTAAATGGTGATTTGGTTGAATAAGCATGTTATTGGTCTTTAGGGAACTCAAGGGTGTAGAATGGAGGTTTTTGGAGTGGTTTCATTGCAGGAAAATTGGGGTTTTGGAAGAGAAATGCATTTGGGAAGAAAACCCACCCGCAACAGAATGCTTCAGAGCCGACCGGTCGGTCCTGAAGCTCGATCGGTCGATTGCCCCATTAGGTAGTCCGACCAGTCGGCTACCAAGCCCGATCGGTCGAATTCCACTTCTGGAAGGGTCCGACCGATCGGTCCTTCACCCGATCGGTCGGGTAAGTCTGACTAATAACTTGTCGGAAGGTGTTCAAAAATGAATTCTAAGCTTGACTATGGACTTTCTATAGTCTATGGGATAGCCTAGTGATGGGTTACTCCCTTAAACCAAAAAAAAAAGACCTTAGTTTCAATGTTGAGTCACGGGTGTGAGCATAAAGTGATGTGTCCCTACATACACATGTGGTAACACCAAGAATAGTAACACCGGGACACTGAACACCTTATGAATACACCGAGTTAAATGACCTTAGAAACCTGAATTATCTAATATAGAATTGATAGAAATTGTCCTTGATAACCTATAATCCAATTACATTGGTTTAGATTAATATGCACTGGATAATCAGTATTTTATTAGTTGTGGTTCTATGATAGACATCTCCAACGTGAGAGGTGGGTGTGGACCTCTTGAATAGGTATTCACGGGGTGCTCTACCTAGCAAAGTCCCGCATTGCTTAATAGAGTGTATAAGGACGTGCATTGTATTCCCTTTATGACGCGTCATGGGTACTCCCTGAGGGCTCTGTCCAAAAGTCGTAACGCGTTTTGGGTATTCCGTGGCGGCTCTGCCCAGAAGGAAAACCGTGCGGGTACTCCCTGGGGGCTCTGCCCAAAGGGGACAATATCACGGTGGGGGGGGAGAGGAAAATGTTACCCCTTAGTTCTATTCCTCACATGAGGTTCGGTTGCCAATTGGGTCTGATAATTCGACAGTATAATTTCATAGATTACAATATTAATTTCCTTTAATTGTTGTGCCATCTTAATCTAGTTGATTTATCGTGTTAAGCTTATGCACCCTTATCTTGCTTAACCATCGTGTTAACTGAGTTACTATGGTGTTACAGGTGCGGAACCCGCTGCCAATCAGCAGTCAGCGCGATCCCAGAGGCAACTCCAGCATTACCTCGGGACATGAACGAGTGGAACGAGGAGGACATCTTCTCGTGATTTCCCTCCACAGTGCGCAACAGGGACACATGGGAATTGGCTTAGGGTTCATTTTGGCAATTATATCTTTTGTATTATGTATGGATATTCATGTACAAATATGTAGGTGGATTTAATTAACGGCCTTGTTTGCTTAAGGAATGAAATGAATGGATGTTCTATGGATGCTCATGATCATTACAGGTGAAATCTCCAGGTTTCCTCTTGAATTCCTTATATGGATAATACGTGTTCGTGGATTTTCCTCACACATACCTATGGGATCACCCTTGTGACAGTTCGTACATGTTCAATCATGGCACGAATTGTCACGGGTACGTGTGTCGTTCCTCAGAACCCACAGTTAATCCCCAATTCTCGGGTTCGGGGCGTGACAAAAGCTATCTGAGAAAGTACATGTGTTGGAAGTCATGTCCTGGAATTCACAGAAGCCTCCTGCTGCAGAAGCCTCATCTAGTTCTAGAAACCAACAAAATCCGCCCCGACAAATAGAAACAGGCCTGCAAGAATCAATCCATGATTTCATTCAATGTCTTTTTACTGAGAAAGATCCTGCAGACACACTTATCGCACCAAAATTTAATGATATTACAAAGTGAGCCAAAATTGATATCACTGATTTCTCTGGTCAACTCAATCCAAGGACTTTTATTGGCTGGCTCAATTCCCTTGAAGATTATTTCTCTTGGTATTTTATGGATGATGCACAACGTGTTGCTTTCATTAAAGTCAAACTTAAAGGTTCAGCACACAGTTGGTGGTACAGCATTGAACATAACAATCTTGTTATGAAACGCCCTGCTATCACCAAGTGGGATAAGATGCATGAAAAGTTTGAAGGTAAATACCTGCCATCCAATTATTTGAATCTCATTCAATAAGAATATTTTGTTTTCAAGCAAGGCACATTATCACTAGATGAGTACAGAGAAAAATTCAATGATTATGTTATTCGGTGTAAAATTCAAAATGATGACTTCACGCTAGTTAATTAGTACAAAACTGGTTTGCATGAAAAAATTAGACATGAAGTCCTTATGCATGGCTTTAAAACTGTTGATGACATTTATAACAAAGCAAAACAGGTTGAGCTAGAATTACAGTCTTCTACTTCGAGACGATTTGACACTCAAGCCAGGGAATCAACGACTTGTCGAGCCCCCACCTTTCAGAATAATAATTGCACTCTACTAAATAAGAATAATTCTCAATATAACCATGCTGTACTAATAGGTTATTGTCCACCTCCGAAACAACAACACAACCACCCCAATCAGCGTCCTTTTGCTCAAAGTCAGAAGGGGGCGGTGCCATAGGAGCAAGATATGCGGAGTCGTTGACCCCCTTGACAGGATCGATGGACTGATGGTTATTACCAATGTGGTCAACAAGGGCATTTTGCTAATGAATGCCCTCAAGTTCGTGACCTTTATTATTATGATGAAGATCCTTATTCGTCAGAAGAAAATGACGAGCATCTTGATATGGAGCCTCCTCCTGACCATGTCCAATCAAAAGCTCAGCTAGATCCATAACAAAAGACTCAATCTGATCCTCCTCCGCATGCCACCACCAGTGCAGAAGAAGGTGATCCTGTCTTTATTATACGCGAACTTCTCCTCACCAATGAGCAAGAAAAAGCTCAATGGCGACGTACTTCAATCTTCAGGACACACGTAAGATGTAAAGGTAAGTTATGCAATTTAATTGTTGATGGAGGAAATGCAATGAATGTTGTTTCACAAGAAGTGATCACTAAGCTCAATTTGCCCACTGAAAAGCTTCCAAAGTCTTACAAGGTCACTTGGGTAGATAATCATTCAATCCCTGTAACCCATTGCTACTTGTTTCATTTTAAAATTGGCATATATGAAGATGATATATAGTGTAATATCATTCCCATGAATATTGCTCACATTCTACTTGGCCGACCCTGGTTATATAATCTAGAGGTACATACTGATCAAAAAAAGGCACATACATTCTTTTAAATGAAAGGGACAAGTGGTAGATCTCATTCCATTGCCTCCATTAACATCCTCATTGGTAGTATCTACCGCCCCATCAAGCCCTTATGTTCTCTATATGAGAAAGTTTAAAATGAAAATCAAAGACCAAGGAGTTGTTTATGGTTTTGTTCCTAAAGAAACCCAAGAGGTAGATAATAAACAAAAGGATTCTACCCCACAAGAAATTAAGTCCTTGCTCTATGATTTTCAAGATTTGATTCCAGCAGAGCTTCCTAATAAACTACTTCCCATGCGGGACATACAACATACCATTGATTTTGTCTCCAAGCCTACCCTTCTTAATTTGCCTGCTTATTGCATGAGCCCCACTGAACATGCCGAATTGCAAGGACAAGTTGAAAACTTACTCAAGAAGGGTTATATTCGAGAAAACATAAGTCCTTGTGCAATTCCAACCCTTTTAACACCGAAGAAAGATGGTTATTGGCGAATGTGCATCAATAGCCGAGCAATCAACAAGATTACCATCAAATATTAGTTTCTGATTCCCCGAGTGGACGACATACTTGATATGATGTCTGGATCCTCTGTCTTCTCCAAGATTGATCATAGGAGCGGAATCATCAACTCCGTATTTGGCTTGGAGATGAATGGAAGACGGCATTTAAGACCAAAGATGGATTATACGAATAGTCGGTCATATCGTTCGGTTTATCTAATGCTCACAGCACTTTTATAAGAGTAATAACTCAGCTTCTACAACCTTTTCTTCGCAAATTTGTTGTGTTATATTTTGATAACATCTTGATCTTCAGCAAATCAAAAGAAGCTCATCTTGACCACCTAGGGTATGTCATGCGTGCACTTCGAAAAGAAAATTTCTACATTGATTTGAAGAAGTGTACATTTTTTAATTTCAAAGATATTTTTGGGCTTTGTTGTTTCGGCCCAAGGAGTTGAACCTGATCCAGATAAAGTAAAAGCGATCATTGATGAGCTCATTCCCACTTTTATACATGAGGTATGCAGTTTTCATGGATTGGTTACCTTTTATAGGAGGTTCATTTGTAATTTCAGTACCATCATTGCCCCTATAACTGATTGTATGAAAAAAGAAGAGTTCACTTAAACTAATGCCGCTTCTCAAGCATTTGAGCATATTAAGCGAAAAATGACTGAAATACCGATTTTAAAACTTCCAGACTTTGACAAAGTCTTCGAAGTTAGTTGTAATGCTTCTCACTTCGGTATTGGCAAAGTCTTAAGTTAAGACCGCCATCCAATTGCTTACTTCAGTGAGAAGTTAAATAACTCCTGTAAGAAGTATACAGTTTATGGTCTGGAATATTATATAGTGGTTCAAACTTATCGTTATTGGCGTTATTATCTCATTGGAAAAGAGTTTATCTGATACTCTGACCATGAAGCATTGCAACATTTGAATTCTCAAAAGAAGAGGAGTGCTAATCGTGTCAAATGGAGTGCATACTTACAAGATTTCACTTTTGTTTTGAGCCATAAATCTGGCACAGAAAATAAAATCGCAGATGCATTGAGTCGTCGAACTCATATCCTTACAACAATCTCCATCAATGTTCTCGGTTTTGAAGAAATACACAGAGAATATGCTGCTGATCATGACTTTTGTTGCATTTATACAAATCTTCTAAATTGTGAGTTTTCTGAACATCCAAAGTTTTCCCTTCATGATGGATATCTTTTTTGGAAAAATCAGTTATGTCTGCCAGCTACATCAATCCGTGAGTTTGTAATACGTGAATTACATGATGACAGATGTAGTAGACATTTTGGGCGTGATAAAACATTGATTATTGTAGAAGACCATTTCTTTTGGCCACGCTTAAAAGCAGATGTTGCCTGAATTTGTGAATTATGCAAACTATGCTAACTTACAAAAGGTCAAAAGAAGAATACAGGTGTGTGTCAACCCTTTCCTATTCCACATGTGCCTTGGCAAAGTTTGAGGATGGATTTTATCTTGGGCTTACCCAAAACAATGAGAAAGGTAGATTATGTATTTGTTATTGTAGATTGTTTCTCAAAAATGGCACATGTTATCCCCTGTTCTCACACAGCAAATGCCAAGAAGATTGCTACTTTTTTCTTTAAAGAGATTGTTTGTCTGTATGGCCTTCCCAAGACAATAGTGTTTGATAGAGATATAAAGTTCATGAGTTTCTTTTAGAAGACTTTATAGCACATGATGCGCACAAAACTCCAATACTTAAGTGCCTATCATCCGTAAACTGAAGGCCAAACAGAGGTCGTCAATTGCAATTTGAGAAATCTTCTTTGCTGTCTTATCGGAGAATATGTTGCTTTATGGGATTTTCTTTTACCCATGGCGGAATTTTCTTATAGCAATTCTGTCAACAGAACAACAAGAAAATCACTATTTAAAGTTGTTATTGGTGTCAAGCCACATCTACCTCTTAACCTAAGCCCGTTACTAGTTGACTCTAGGTCAAGTCAGGATGCTGAACAGTTTGCACAACATATGAAGGATGTTCATGATGAAGTTCGCCGGCAAATTACTACAATTAATGAAGCATATAAAAGTCACACGGATTCTTACAAACGCCATGTTGAGTTTATCATAGGCTATATCGTGATAGTTCGTTTGAATCACAAACAATTTCCTGCAGGTAAATACAAGAAACTACATCTACAAAGTGCATATCCCTTCAAAATTCTGAAGAAAATTAGTTCCAATGTATATGTTCTTGGCCTTCCTTCAGACTTGAATATCAATTCCACCTTTAATGTTGAAATTTTGGTATTTTATCATGGACATCACACCGATGAATCATTTGAGGAACAAGCTCTTTGCATCCCTCTCCATGAATGTTCTCAAGACAAACTTGAAGATGCTTTTGATGATCAGATCATTTCAACCAAGAATGGCGGATTTTACAAGTTCCTTATCAAGTGGAAAGGCAAACTATTCTCTGAAACTACATGGATTACGGCTATAGATTTTCAACGGATCAATACAGATTTATATAAGCAGTACCAACCTAACAACTCGCCGAATTCGAGTTTTTTCAAGCTGGGGAGAGCTAATGCAGGCCATACCAATGGCCCATGTTTGAAAGTCTATACCCGCAAGCCCAAGACCAATAAGACCCAGTAGAATCGAGTAAATCCTATTATTAGTTGTTGCTTTAGTTGCTTTCTTAATATTTGGCAAGTCCAGCTATATTTAGTATAGGATTTCTTATTTGATTTGAATTAGTTGTTTCCTTTATTGGATATTATCTTAGTAATAAATAAAGATGTAATCTCTCCATGAGATATAGATATTGATATTGAATTAAAAATTTTAGTTTGGTTCTCAGTTGAGAGAATTAGTGTTTGTCTTTGGTGAGGTACGAAGCCATTATATCCTTAAGCCTTTTGTCTTGAAGATTAATACGTTGGCCACTCTTCTTCCACTGGACTGCTTCAATGTTGGAAAGATGGAAGAGCAACAACATACTAAAAATAGACGACAGCTTTCACTCACTATGAGATCCAAATGAAACCATGGTTAAGCATCAATTCAAATAGACATCTAAAGCTCCAATTGGTTATTATTTGAGTGCCATACAAGCTCATCATTATCCTAACATCAAAATGAAAATGGAAACACAAATCCTTCCTTCAGGAAGGGTGTTTCGCTCATCAAATTGCATCTTAAACTGTCACAACACCAGTCCTTTCGAGAACAACTAAACCTACGTAGGAAAACAAAGTGACTGCTGCATCTCTGGCAGGCTTGGTGTATTCATTCCTTCCAATAAGCACCATATCCAACCAATTTAACAAGAATTTAAAAATGGAGATGGGTCCGAGAAACAATAGAATTGATGTCTTGTATAATTCATCAGTTCTCCATGTGCTAACAAGGGCTAACTTCATTCCTTTAAGGAGTGCTTGTGGTTTGAAAATCCAGCATAGCAAACAATAATGCTCTGTTTTTACGTTTATCAAGTGAAAGATGATTATATTTCCCTAAAAATCTTGGGTCGGGTACTGTTTTCCTCCATATCTACTGAGGAAGTTAAAACATAAAATAAAAAATAAACAATCATCCATTCATCCAAGTACAGATTGCTTCACTCATTTTCACTTTAATTGATGTTCCTTTCAGTAAGAACTCTATTATATTGTAAGAGTCCCTTCAACCAAGAGTTGAGCTCAGAACATTGATCAGTCACTAGTGAACGAAGCAGAGCTGATTAATGATTCAATGATTACTACCTTTGAGAGAGCCAATGATCAGCCCCGAATTTTGTCTTCTACTTAAGTTGGCTGGCAGATGGAAACAGAAATGGTAAATGAATGCTTCTAAGGACGGCTTTCAGGGTTGAAGACTACTAGTTTTTTCTAAATTTCTGGCCTTGAATCGATGTGGAAGTCATTGACCAATGAATGCAACATCCTCATGAATAAAATGGGAAAATATTTGCAGTTACTTTTTTAATATTAAGGGATGATTCAGCAAATTAATAGAATACTTTAGATTCCTCACTCACCAAGCCTTCAATATCCAATCATACTTTTTTGTCTTTTTGCAGTTTAATTCCTAATTGAGAACTCTCTCACCGTTTTCTTAGGCATCATTCCATCAACAGCATCCAATGAAGTTTTCATCATTTCAGAGTTCGCTTTCAAAATAATCTGTGAAAAATATTTCAGCCCCATCAACTTTCTCTGCAGATCCGGAATCATTCAGAAAAAAATTATTTAAAAAAAAAAAGTGATGCCACCTGCCCGAATCAGTGCTTGATGATCCAATTGACTTTTTAGTTAATTGGGACTTGTGGCTTCTAAAAATAAAAACTTGTGATCGAATACTATTAAACTTCCAGTCTAATTGATCATTGATAACTATAGGATTTAGAATAATGAAAACCAATTAAGGGCTATTAAAGTCTGATTGGATAACTTATTAATTGGGCCAATTTTGGTAGATGCCCAATTACAAACCCCTTTTGTGGTAGACATTTTATTATTATTATTATTTTGAACGGTAACAAAATTTCATTAAAAGAAAAAGGGGATACAAAGCACAAAAGCAAAAAAGAAAAAGGAGCTGTAAGAGAGATCCACAAACCCCAACCTCAATTACAGTACACCCACCAAGGAATCAACCTATTAATCTATTGCTTAGCTGACACTTAAAATGATTGTCCAAACAAGCCCTTTATCTCAATAGAAACAAGATTCTTTCATACTTATAGCACATAGGACAAATAGAATTTAAATTAAAAAAAGCATTAAAGTAGGGGTCCAGTTTCATGTGATACAGTATCCACTGTTATTCATTCTCATCGGGGCATAATTAACACCTTATGGCTCTTAATCTGTATCTTTTGTATTATTTTATTGCCTGACCTTCCAGTCGTTGGGCCTCATGCATCACTTCCATAAAAAATCTCAGGAACAATGTTCAAAAAGCTAGACCAGATGCTGAACTACTTTATTGAATTCAACCTAATCAGTTAAGACTGTAATTCAACCTAGCCTGACCAGTAGGTTGTAATCTAACGATCAAATTGGGCGATAATAAGATTTTTTTTCACTGTAAAATTAGGCTTTAAACCTAAAATAAGTACACACGCGCACAATGATGAGATTTTAAAAATCAACTGCAGATAGCTTTTCGAGGATTTTACTAAAAAAATTTCTTTAAGACTCCCTATAGATCAAAAAGAACCTAAAATATATGTAACCACCGCAGTGGTCCCATGGGCCCTTTTTGGTTTTTTTTTTTTAGTGGTGATATCCCATCACACTCACTTTTACGAGCTTCTTCCTCATCCTCCTTCTTATTTTTCCTTCATGACATGGTGACTTCATTATCTTGGACTTAAATGCAAGTGAGATCTTATTATCAAAACACCTCGGTATCATATATACTCATTTAAATACATCATATTCCACATCTCTTTTTCTTTCTTTCATTTTCTTTTTTCTCTTTTCAATCTTATGTCTATCTCAGTCATTCCATCAAATACCCTACAAGCATGTTCCAAGCTGTCACACTTTCCATCATGTCGTCCTAGTGCTCTATAAACAGGCATCCCTCTTAGGCATTTTATCAAACACCTTACAGACATTTAATTCAAAATGTAAAATCACGTATTTGGCCAGCAGCGATATCCACGCTTACCTATTCATTTTTTTTCTTTTTCTTCATAGTTACGAGGGGATATCACCACCCATGTCAAATTCAAGAAACAATCACGTGCTTGGCCAGTAGCGCTATCCCCGCTCACCTACTCATTTTTTCTTCTTCTTCACAATTAAAAGAGGATATCGCTACCCATGTCAGATTAAAAAAAATTAAAAAATATAAATAAAAATAAAAAATGCACTTAGATTTTGGATGGTAGTCACGTAGGTGATGGTGGTTGGATGGTGATGATGGGTGAATTTGAAGATGGTGGTGAAAGAAAAACATTAAAGGTTGAGATTGATTTAGATATTGTGAACTGGAATGGTAGGAAAAGGGGATATAGAGGATATGAGATGAGATGATGATAAATTAGAACGCTTAGGCAATGCCCGTAAAGTGTTTGACGAAATGACTGAAAGGTACATCTGTTTATAGAGCACTATTTGTAGAACACTTGGACAACATGTATGAAAAGTATGACAGTTTAGGACATGCATGTAGGGTGTTTGATGAAATGATTGAGAGGCACTTAAGATTGAAAAGAGAAAAAAGAAAATGAAAGAAAGAAAAAGGGATCTAGAAGATCATGTGAAAGAAAAAGGGATATCGCTGCCCATGTCAAATTTAGGAAAAAATCACATGCTTAGCCAGTAGCAATATCCCTGCTCACCTCCTCATTTTTTTTCTTCTTCTTCATAGTTAAGCGAGGATATTGCCGCCCAGATCAGATTCAAGAAAAAAAAAACTTAAATTTTAGATGATGGTTGCGCAGGTGATTGTAGTTGGATGGTGATGATCAGTGAATTTGAAAATGATGGTGAAAGAAAAACGTTAGAGGTTGAAATTGATTTAGATGTTGTGAACTAAAATGGTAGAAAAAGGGGATACAAAGGATATAAGATGAGATGATGATAGATTAAAACACTTAGACAATGCCCATAAAGGCCCGTTTGTTAATTTAACTGGTAGAGTAAGGTAAGGTGAATGGTAATTTTAAAAAATAAAAAAATGAAAGGGGTTAAATCAATCAAATGATTAGATTTTGTTTTTTAGTGAAAAGAGAATAAAACTTTTTGACTTTTTGTATTAAAAGTAGATATTTTTTGTTTGTTAGTGGGATGAAAAAGTAACTTTATAAATTTTTGTGTAAAAGGGTAAAAGAATTTTTTTAAAATATGATATTTTGATTTGATTTTTTTGAGTTATTGTGTGGTGAAATGAAAGATGACTTTAACTTTACAACGAGGGAAAATTAACAAACGGGCCCTAAAGTGTTTGATGAAATGACTGAGAGAGAGATCTATTTATAGAGTACTTGGACAACATGTATGGAAAGCATAACAACTTAGACATGCCTGTAGGGTATTTAATGAAATAAATGAAAAGACTTAAGATTGAAAAGAAAAAAAAGAAAATGAAAAAAAAGAAAAAAGGATGTGGAAGATGATGTGAAAAAAAAAAGGAATGAAAAAGATCATGTATTTAAATGAATACATATCATACCATGGTATTTTGGTAATAAACTCCCACTTGCACTCAAGTCCAAGACAATAAAATCACCATATCATAAAGGAAAAAGAAGGAAGAGGAAGAAGAAAAAAAGAAAGCTCGTATATGCGAGTGAGAAGAGATATCACCGCTCAACAAAACAAAAAAAAGAAAAAAAAAACAAAAAGAGCCTATAGGACAACCGCGGTAGTTACATATATTTTAAGTCCTTTTTATCTATAGTCTAAAAAAATTTTTGGATAAAATCCTCTAGATTTTTAAAGGATGAGATTTATTATTATCATTATTATGACTACTACTACGACGATTATTGATATCATAAAAGGTGATTGGAATTGCTGGTTTTACACCAGTTTAACCTGTGCTTGACCCACTTGCCCCAAAAAAAAATGTACTTGACCATTTTAACGGTTAGGTTGAACCTAGCAGTCAACGCACCAGGAGCTAACAGTCCAAGGGACCGCCAGGTCAAGCCGGCTGCCAACCCAGTGGTATCATTTTCACACTGCTGAAAAGTCTCTGTTAAGGTGCACTTAACTATAGATTATGGAACCAAAGTGCCCTAATTTCAGCTTGCTGATGATGCCCATGTTTGAATGGTTTAGGGGGTTGACATAATGGGCCCCACCGGTAAATAGAGGATGCATCCAAGTGGCCAAGATTGGAAGATTAAAGCCACTGGTTCTTTAACCTCTATCTGGACTTGTCTTGTATTCTTTCTGCAGCTTTAAGTAAGCCACCAGCCCAAGCCAAGTAACGGCTGAGTTTACAAAGGAATCTACAACCACAGTAGAGATCATCATATCAGCAGTACGGATCTCTTAATGGTGGACCTTCCACAATGGGCTGTTTTTATACAAAACTTGATAATTCTGCCTCCACATGGGCTCACCAAACCACCACCTAAACTGCCTTTAAAGAGAAGAAAGAAACACAGTTATGTTCAAGAGAAAACAGAAACCACCAGTCACTCTCAAGAACTTTCTGCAAATGTTCTATCGCAACATATAGTATATACCAAACAGGAATAGCAGATTCCAGCCTGCAGATTGAGACAGCGATCATACTAGCTCATACAACAAAACAATGTTGATATTGGCACTCGGATGCTCGGTCATCCCATTAACTCTGCTTATCCCACCGTGCAGGTTGTTTACACTTTTTGTCGCCAAACTTCAGAGGATTCAGAGAACTGTAGCTAGTTTAAGATCCGCACATCCAAGAGCATGGGCTCGTCTAAGAAGCATTCCTTCTGCATCGTTCAGTGTACATCGTCCAAGCAACATTGGAAATGTTTATCCGGTTTCATAGATGTAAGTAAAGGTCTTTCATCTAGGTGTTTCCCATATGAATCTGCTTGAAGTTCAATTCCATCTTTTACCAATTGCCTTCTACTGGTCTGATCTCATGTCTCACCTTTACTCTTCTTCAGCACTTAGTTTTGATAAGATCATAGTTTTGGAGTGATGCGTACCTTCGGCAGATTTTCTTTGGTTGCGGGAAGTTCATGGAGCAAAGTGCTCAACATCCATTGAAGGGAATCCAGATTGTGCTGATCTCATTCCACGTAAAAGGTTCTTTGCTGTTTCCTTCTCCTGCATGGAAAAAAGAATGAGAAAATCTGTGATTATTAGTTGACAAAATAGCTATTAAATAATGACAATTTGTATGAGATGCATGAATTCATAGCTTATCTCTTTCAGATTTCTTGTAACTTGGCAAAAGAAAATTCAATATCTTATCATGGTAAACTTTTTTGTCAAAATCAGTACCAAGGAAAAAGGCCGGTTCTTATTAAATAATAATGATAGGTAGAGGAATTAAAGTGTCAAGAAGTATCCTCAACATACATGAAGTGTCCTAATGCAACAGTACATGGAAGTGTAGCTCATGCTCCAGTGATACAGATAAATGATCTGCTAAGCCCACTGTGGATAGGGGACTTCTCCAAGAATCACCCCAGATAAGAACTTGACTCTTTGATTGGTAGCATAGAAACAGACTGTAATGAAAGAAAAAATTATTCAGAAGGCAAAATTGATACTGATGGGTTTTTGGCAAAGATCTTTCAGTCTCTTGAATCAAGGCATCTCCATACACAGTGGACCACCATGCTGATGGTATAGATCACTGATCCACAGAACCCCACTTGCAGGCACAGGGTGAAATAGAACCTATAAAGCAAGGATACTCATATCACATGGGAAAAGAGAATAAATGAAAAAAGAAAACCATACGTGCAGTGCCTACAGCCATTTTACTATCATCCTTCAAAAACCATTTATGTAGCCTTAATGTGTTCCTATCACCACAGATATTTTTTTTAATGAAATTCTGCAAAATTTTCAATATTAATATAATACATTAATATATTTGTAAAGATGTTGTATCAGCATATTGGGCTTCTTAAATTGCCATAAAGGAATTCAGGCACTTCACTTTCAAGTCCAATACCACCACCTGTATCTGTATCACCACTACAAAGATCAGAGTGCTCTAATGTAGACATCCTGATGCATTACAACTGAGGACCCTATATAACCCAACAATTTCATAAGAACATGGAAAGATAAAAGGAGAGAACTAACTGGGCCAGTATAATCCAGGAGCCTAGTGCAGTACATCTCCGCTTCCTCAAATCTTTTTTCAGCTTTGGAGTGTTTGGCAAGAAAAAGCAGAGCTTCAATCAGATTAGGGCCATCCCTCTCTTCAGCCTGCATCCTTTCCAAATCCATCTTGTAATAGAAAGCTGCCTGCTCCAAATGCCCCAGCTCACTGTGCAGCTTCGCCAGTTGGTGCAGTGCAATTCCTTCTCTGTCATTGCAGTTTGCTGACCTTCGATAACACTGTATTGCTTCTTCAAGCATATGAAGCTGCTCAGATTGATAGCACTGAGCCATGGCATTCCACAGCCGGGCATCAGTTGGCTGCAAATATGCTGATTTACGGAAGTAATAAAGCGCATAAAAGGGCATAGACATCATCTCATATGTCTGTCCCAGCCCATACCAGGCACGATAATCCCGTGGATTGATGTCAACAGCCCGCCGATATGCATCAATTGCAGCTGGTGTATTCTTCATCTCAACATACTCATGACCCATCAATGTCCAAGCAGAAAGATATTTTCTGTTCAATTTCAGTGCCCTCCTAAAATACATGACTGATTTCTCATGTAGTCCTTTCAAACTGTAATAGTTCCCAATGATGCAACAAGACTCTGGCCGGTATTTATCAGTCAGAAAAACACGATGGGCTAGGTAACTAAGAGCAGAGGAGCTCTCCTTTGCATACAGTACATTTGAATACACATCCATGGAGTCTATGCGATAAGGATCGTTTCTTAGAAGTTCTTCAAAAAGCACATCTGCTTCGTCAAGTTCCCGTAAACTATACTGTGCTGTTGCAATCTGTGCCTGAATGTAGTCACTGTATCGGAAAATCCCCTGTAAATATTCATATTTTGTCAAAGCGTCATTGTACATCTTGAGTTCTTGATATGCACTACCAAGGAAAAACTCTTTCATCCACTGGTTCTTGAGATTGAGGCTGTTTAGTATATCAAGTGTGGTGCATAGAGACTGAAGTTCGGTCCAAGCACTCCAGTTCCAAGGATAGCTGTTCACAGATTCCACAAGAACAGTCCGAGCAAGATCCTCATGGCCTTTCTCTCGCAGTACAACAGCATATAAATACAGACCAAAGGAGTCGATGGCACCACTCTTGCGGAGAGCTGATAATTCTCTCTCAAGAGAAACCAATTCATTGTTCACAACATCGCCCTTGCCCAAGGGGCCCTCAAGTTCTATAACCTCTTCTTCTTTTCGCTTTTCTCCAGCCTTTGTTGAGAAATGGAAGGGAGAAATATTCAAAATGTGAAAACTAATACTGAAAGCTATTAATAAAGACAAATGAATTAGCATGACAAAAACATGCTACAATTATGAATGAAAGCTCAGAACATCTAAAAGATTAAATGGAGGGAAGAGAGTCCACAGCATACATAATTGTGCAAAGTTGAGCTTGACGAAAGCAAAAAAGAAAATTTGCAGGATGTGCGATATCTCTATAAACTCCGAAACATTACAAGGCAAAAAACTTAAAGTCTGATGCCTTGTAAAACACAAAACTAGATTTTCCCAGGCAAAACAATTCAGGTGCTAGTAGGCACCATCATCTAGGGTGCATTTGGTTGTAAGCTTGGGAAAAACATCTGACATCTTGTAAAGCACAAAACTAGTTTTCCCAGGCTAAACAATTCAGGTGCTAGTAGGCACCCTCATCTAGGGTGCATTTGGTTGTAAGCTTGGCAAAAACCGATGCTTTTGGAAAGCAGCTTCTGCCTTTTCCCTCAACCCAAACTATGAGTAAAGGTTGGCAACATTTACTTGGAGGCTGGAAAGATGGAAGAACAGCATCCTACCAGCAATAGACGATAGCTGTCACTCACTGTGAGATCCAAATGAAACCATGGTTAAGCATCAATTCAAATAAAACATCTAAAGCTTGAATTGGTTATTATTTGAGTGCCATACAAGCTGATCATTATCCTAACATCAAAATGAAAATGGAAACACAAATTCTTCCTTCAGAAAGGGTGTTCGCTCATCAATTTGCATCTTAAAATGTCACAACACCAGTCCTTTCAAGAACAGCTAAACCTACATAGGAAAACAAAGTGACCGCTGCATCTCTGGCAGGCTAGGTGTATTCATTCCTTCCAATAAGCATCATATCCAACCAATTTAACAAGAATTTAAAAATGGAGATGGATCCGAGAAGCAATAGAATTGATGTCTTGTATAAATCATCATTCTCCATGTGCTAACAAGGGCTAACTTCATTCCTTTAAGAAGTGCCTGTGGTTTGAAAATTCGGCATAGCAAACAAAAATCCTTTGTTTTCACGTTTAACTAGTGAAAGATGATTATATTTCCCTAAAAATCTTGGGTCAGGTACTGTTTTCCCTCCATTTCCACTGAGGAAGTTAAAAAATAAAATAAATAATAAATAATCATCCATTCATCCAAGTACAGATTGCTTCACTCATTTCCACTTTAATAGATGTTCCTTTCAGTAAGAACTCTATTGTATTGTAAGAGTCCCTTCAACCAAGAGTTGAGCTCAGAACATTGATCAGTCACTAGAGAACGAAGCAGAGCTAACTAATGATTCAATGATTACTACCTTTGAGAGAGCCAATGATCAGCCCACACATTTTGTGCATTCCTATAATGCAGACTGATTAAATGATTCAAAACAAAGTTCCCTCAAAACCTAAACTGCTCACTGTTCTTCAGAGATATACGCCATCATTCTTCACTCTTGTCATACTAGGAGAAGGTAATGACCAGAGTCTACGCTCCAAAGGCCGTACATGACAAAGAATACTCCTTCAATAAACTGAACAAGGTTGTGGGAGCTCATGTAGCAGTCCAATCAAACCAATTCAATTCAGAATGCATCCAAATCTATAATGACAAATCAACAAACACTTGCAATGCAGCAAAAGCAGGACAACCCCAAATCCAAAACCCACCCACAAAAGCAATTCCCAATTTCATATTCAAAACCCACGCAGACAACAGACCTAAAAATCGCACTGGGTACTTGAAATTAAAGTAGGAATTAGAATACATCAAAGTGCACAATGAAAAATCAACAAACACCTGCAATGCAGCAAAAGCAGGACAACCCCAAATCCAAAACCCACCCACAAAAGCAATTCCCAATTTCACATTCAAAGCCCACATAGACAATAGACCTAAAAATCAAAGTGGGCACTTGAAATTAAAGATGCAATGCAGCTAATCAAAGACAAAGTAAACAATTGAAGGCTGTAAAGAGTCGGGGTCGAACCAGATAAAGGGCATAGCAGCGGAGGAAGACCGCCTTCTTCCCGGTCTGATCGCGGAGGGCGTGGGCAGCGCGGCGATATTCGCGGCAATCGAAGTAGGACTTGGCGAGGAGGAGGTAGTCGTTGCCGGAGATGTCGTCCTGGTCGTCGTGGAAGACGGGGGTGGTGACGTAGGAGACGCCGGCGAGTGGGGTGGTGGTGATGGAGTCCGGCGTGCGGAAGCGGCGGGGCCGGGCGGCGGAGCTGGAGCTGCTCCGGTAGAAGCGGGCGTGGTGGGATGGGGTGAACTTGCCGGAATCTTGCTCGATTCCGACGAGCTGCTCCGCTGCCCTGGAATCCACGAAATGGGGGGGTGGATATGTGAATTGGGGAAAAGAGGAGGGGGTAAAATGCAAATTCAAGAAAATTGAGGAACGAAAGAGAGAGAGATACCATTTGGAAGCGGAGTAGAGGCAACGGTCTGCGAGTTGACGGATTGCGATTCGTAGCTCGCTTCTGTAGCTCTCTCTGCTTGAAGAAGACGAAGAAGCAGCCATCTCTCTCTTCTCTTCTCGTCTCTTCTCTTCTCTTTCTGCTGCTTGCTTGGTTGCTCGCTCCCTCCCCTTTTGTGAGCGGTAAAGTGAAATTGAAACCAAGGGTTTTGCTATCAAGCACCGGGAGGTGACAGGGTGACAGGAATTATCAATTTGCGATTTGGGTCCCATGTTAGAAACGACCGAGTGCTTGTCGTCGTCTGTGTGGCCCACCTGGATGATGGTAGTCAATGGTTGTGATGGACAGTAAAGAAGGGTGAAAGTGATATTTCTAGTTGTCAATATTTGGTGCTAATAATGAAGGATGATTAAGTTGATCAAAAGTGGGACTCCAAGATCAAATTTTAAAAACTGAAAACTGCTGAAGAGGCATCAATGAGACTTTGAGATTAGTATTATAGTGGTGTTACAAAAATCGTTTGGAAATGCACCCGGGCCTCAAATAGTAACCAGAGGATGCAAATGTGAGGGTTGCTCGGTTGGTTAGCAACCTTGGGTCTCACCCAATTGCACAGTTACAATTACTATGTATGCGATCCTCATCTACTTATATAGGCTTCCTTCCCCATTTTTTGGATTCCTTCCCATCCTGTGAGGCATTTTTTTAGCATGTGAGGCTGCATGTAAACAGTGGATTTTGATCTAGGTCTACAATGGACTTGGAACTAGAACCAAGAATGATGACAAGAATGGACTAGTAACGGAACCGATTATGTATATAGGGCAGGTCATGGTCCCAATATGGGCTTGCACAGAAAATGATTTAGAAAAAAAAAATGGACAACTAGCTTTTAGGAGGAATTCTTAAAAGTTGAGATAATATATCAGGTATTAGGACCACAGGTCGAAAATAAAATGGAATCGGATCTGGGCAAGTTTAGATCACGGGTCAAAAAAAGGACTCGAACTAAAATCCAAACCAGTTTAGGTCATGAATCTAAAAAAGGACTCAGATCGGACCTATTTACTTATTCAAACCTAATTAAGGATTTAAATCCATTATTAATAGGTCAAAACATTCGACTAATCAAAGAATCGGGAACCCATTTACATCCTTATCTCTCTTCTCACTTGTGTGAGTTCTCCTCTGTAGCCAATAATAAAAGAACTTTAAAACATAAAAAGAAATACTATCCTCATGCCTTCCCTCGGATGAAGAACAAAATGAAGGAGAATAATCCCGAACAGATGGAGGAAGGATGAGAAAAGTAAAGTTCAAGAGACGTCCTTATGGGGATTTATTTAGATAACAAAAAGGGTTTTTGGAGAATTCTCAAGTGATGGTAAATATGATGGATCCATATACAGGGGCTATAAATTACACCAGTAACGTGGGTTTGCACCCATTTAAATGAACTGGTCCGACAAATTTACTGATTTTTTAAATATAAAGTCATTACAATTGTAGGCAGTTGATTAATAGGTTAAGATGATCAGATGGACAACATAAAGGACTTGGGCCTATCTAGATCTTCCAAACCCCACCAGCCCTATCACCTGGTGGCCCCACAACAATGTGTGCATGGGAGCTGACTCTCCTTGTGTAGAGTAATCACATTTTTCTAATAGTGACTTCAAGTATGCTTAGATTTGAATGGAAAAAATATATATATGCAGGAGAAAGCCATTATAAAAATATTTTATTACCAGAAAAACAAACAACCAAATAGTTGAAGAATAAAGGAATAACCCTATAATTCAATGTTCCGTTCTCACCCAACTCCTTAGAGTTTGATCTTGGGGACCTCTGCCCTGTGTGTGCTTTATGTCAATTGGGTCTCTAGTGTTCCAACCGCCTTGGCCAATAACAAGAAAAGAAAAGCTAAATAGATAATATTTATTGACAACAATTTGGACTTCACTAGAAAAGTGAAAGATTGAAAATTCATGATTCGGACTGAACTTCTTGGGCTCTAAAATATTGACTTGGAGAGAGTGAGTTCGACAATTCGAGACAGTCATGTTTAAAAAATATATTTTTTTAATTATTTAAAAATAGGTCAAATACTTATAAAAGTAAGGTGTATATTTATTTATGGGTATTAATAATAGTAAATTTATGTATCTCAATTAGTCATTTTTAAATTACAAACTCCAAATTTCAAGCACTAATCACTTATATTTGACTTAGCAAAGTTGCAAATATTTGACTTGGCGGAGTTTGCAAATATTTGATTCCATCTTTAGTTAAAAACAAATTGACTTGGTGGATTCAAGAGTCATGTCACCTAGTTTTCCAAACTTGGAAAAGGTTATTTCTCCATTCTCCATGTGAAAAAATTCTTTTCCTACCTTTTGCAAAAAGGGGGTTTTTTTTTTTTGAAGGTTAAGAAAGTTAGTAATGTAAAACCTTTTACAAAAGGTTAGTTAAAAGGAGAATGAATCCCTTTCCTCTCAAAATGGATTCAAATAATGAAAAATATATAACTAGAAAAAACGCGCCCGCTCTTTCTAACAAAATTGAATTTTTTTGTTAATAAAAATTAACATTCAATGATTTAACAATTAGTTTTTATTCAAAAATATTTAACAAAATGGTTTTCCGCCACATGGGTTTCTCCATTGAAATCAAAACATACAGACAAATGGTGATTCTTCACAAACGGACTCTCCAACACAACTTTTCTTCTCATTTCTCAACTTTGTATTCTCCACTTGGTCATTTTCCCTGGGCCCAAACCACCCCTAGAATTGGGTCAGGAAGAAACTCGTGAGCATTGACTGCTAAGCATGATTTTCCAAGGCAGTGAAGACTTTCTTGGGTCAATGAAGCCAGACTCTTCTCATGAATCTTCAATTGCATGAATTTGGACAAACCCATCTCAGTTCTCAATTCTCATCATTCCATCGCCCTTCTCAAATCGCAATGTCTACTCCAGGAGAGTAAGAATTTCTCATCTATGTTCTTTTGAATCCTTTTGTTTCTTATGCTGTTTCCTCTACACATCTGTGCATGCTGTCTCCTTCTGGGTTTGTTCTTCTTTTATTTTTTTCATACCATTAAGATTATGGAAGTTCCTTCTTTAGTAGTTTTGATTTGGGTCACTAGTGGATTCAGTTATTTCCTCTGATGTGTCCAGATACTACAGATCACTCCCACCTGTGAGCAAGGCATATGGTGTACTCTGCTTGCTGACCACCTCAGCTTATTATCTACAACTATACAATCCTGAAGTGATTTATTTATCTTATTCACTGGCGCTAAAGCGATTGCAGGTCGTCTCTCTACTCAATTGTTTTGACTTGGCTATCAGCTTTTTATCCAATCAAATATAACAAACTGATGATATTGATCGAGTAATATTGTTTTCACATGTGTCTTTGACAAGATTTTTTATTGTAATTTTCTCTTGGAGACATCTCAAAAACGGAAAAGATGACATATGAAACAATTTCTTGCCTTGCCATATCTTTTTTGGACCTGCGTAATGAATTTAGCAAGAGTAAGAATTACAGACGGGAGGATGGTCCCATGTTTTAAAACTTTGTAAAATAGTAATGATTTCTGAAGGATTAGAATGCCCATGATTTAGCAAGAGGAAGAATTACAGACGGGAGGATGGTCCCATGTTTTAAAACTTTGTAAAATAGGTAATGATTTCTGAAAGATTAGAATGCCCATAATTTATTTTAGATTGTGATTCGATTACTACTTTATGTAGCGGAAAAATAAAAGCAATAAATTACACAAAAAATACAACATACAATTTAACATAAAAACTCAAACGGGAAATAACCACAAGTTCAAAGTAGATAAAATCAATCATTAACTTCCATAGTACAAAATATACTTACAACCTTACAATCAGTCCCTCAACACAAAAAGTTGTAATTGTTCTTGATAGATTTCCCCAACATGCAGTCTCTTGGTGCCCCGCTATTAGTGCATTAATCTTCGTAACGAACAAGTCTCTTCAACTAGAAAACAATATTCTACAATCAAGTACAAGCCATAATCTCCTACAAAGAAGTAGAAGTATTAATTTTAGAATTTAAAGCCTTCGGCCTAATTTCTCATGGAAGCGTCAGACAATATCTCCAATGTGATCTCTCAACTCAAAATATGAAGAAAGTGTATTTAAGGTTAAGAGGAACACCTTATTTAATATAACTTAATATTCATGCCTCATTAAGATAGCCCTTGCAAAAGTCAACTTACTAATTTTTGCATAAAAAGGAAATAGTTTTGTAACAGTAAAGTGGGTTTTTGTAGCATGCGTGCTCGATCGTAGGTGAGCGCTAGCTCAAGCGCGTACTTTGCACATCTAGTCACTTTGTATTTGGCTTATTAGGCTTGAGCGCAATCTTCATGGGCTTGGCCGCAACCTCTACCTAAGCCCACTCAAGCGTATGTGTCAGTTGCATATTTTAGTGCCAATTATGTATTTGGGTGACACCATTATTTAGAAACTCTATATTAACAAGACATGTATTGGCCAAATCGACTAAAGATGGAATGTTTGGGTACTCAATCAAGACTCTAGACTGTCTTGGCAATGTTTATCACACTTTTATTTTGTGTTTTCATTTAGCCAATCAAGCAAGAGTGTTGGGTTTATGTCTTGTATTCCGGGTTCACCGGATTGGTCCATAGGGCTAATATTGGACCAAGCTTTATGTCAAAAGTATTTTGATCTTTGTACCGAACTTTCTTAGGGGCTAAAAAAGAGAGAGTTATATATATGATATAACCTGTAACCCTAGACTATAAGTAGAAGAGTGCAGTAAAAAAGTAGAGTTCTCTTTTAGCCGTGGACGTAAGCTTCTCGCCGAACCACGTCAATCTCTCGTGTGTATTCTTGTGTGCTTGTTTCTTCTTGTGTGTGGCTTTAATTGTTGATCACAGGTTACGTACTTTCGCACGTACACAACAAAGAGTCAATTAAGCCTTTGAGTCAACTCAACTTGTTGATATTTGAATCGCACTTTCTAGATTTTAGACATAGGGTGATACTACTTAGGCTCAATGTGACATTTTTGTCATGCAAAGAGACTATCTTAAAGATCCTCATGGCTCATTATAATGTGCTTGCGGCCTTTATCTTCTCTATTGGAATAAATTTCTCTAATAACTTCTATACTAGCACAATAACCCATGCTAAGCATGGATATGACACGCTCCATATAATTAGTTTCGAAGTTTGACATTGTTTAGAAAATAAATATACAAACATATTCTATATTTATCATAGTTTTGTGTGTTCTAGTGGTTAAAATATTTATCAAAACAGTAACAGATTAGGAGTTTAAATCCACATGGCCTTTACATCTTTTTAGCATTTGACAAATGCTCAAAAAAAGTCAAAGTCAAAATTGAAAGGAATCTGGTTAAAATTGAATCCAAAATTCTTCTCTTACTTTATGAGTGACTCAAACTTGCACACCCGCGCTCACCAAACCATCTGAGCAACAGCCCTGAACAAATTCGTCTCTTTTTTCTATACTTAAATTGTGAAAAATAAAAACTACCTATGGATGAAGATTTCCAGCACTCCTCTTTGAGGCCATACCCAACGTAGAACATTACATAGACTTGTTATAATTTTGTTTAATTCATGGGGACCTGCAGTGTGTACGTTGAGAATTCGCATTTGGGTACGCTATATGCTTATTCAACAATCCATTTGACAAAAATATTTGTACCCGCAGTATGTAATTTCAATATCTATTGACACCAGTTAATGGAATGATTGACATGTTCTCCTTCCCAAAGTTAGGATAATAGAGTTCTTGAAGAGGGAAGAGACCCATTGCTTAAGCAGCTGCATTACTATAAAAATGATGCAGGACCTAATACTTAATTGATGAAATGAAAACATGAGATCAAAATAATGAATTAATAACAACCATGACCATCTCCAAAATTGGCACTAAACACATCTCCAATAATAAATTTAGCAATGCCGATTATTAGTTGATTCAAAACCAAGTTACAGTCCTGCAATCGGAACCTTTAAGATGTAAAGGACCGACGGGAAGCTAGGGCTTTCAACTTGCCTACAGAATTCAAATCTGAGAAGATCTAAATTGCGATCCAGATTTAGACAGTGAATTTCTCACAGTTAGTAAGGTTCAAATCAATATTCAAATCTGATTTTGGTGAAATATGACTATGTTTTGCATGTGGATAGTGGATTTGGGGCAGGCCTGGGTCTCTAATGAAACTCGACCCATGGGGATTGGTCCATAAAGGAGGACGCCCAGATCTGAATGGGATTTTAGCTGTTTTAAGGGGTTGTTTCAGATCTGGCTGTTGTGTTTATTATGTTTAGATGGTATATCTAGGGCTGGGTTTTTCTTGCATTTGGCAAGATATAGGTAGGATCTAGGGTGTAAAATAAGGTCTTGTTAATGGCTGGTTGCAGAAACTATGGCCGAATGGGCTGAGATTTAAGCAAAAGAAAGAGAAAGTGAAGATAATACATGTGTTAGATGCGCATAAATTTTGGCCTCACGTCAAACTCCCCATCTCGGGCGAGAAAGATAAAAGATCTTCCAAGAGGTTTCCATGAAGAGTTTTCATTTTCAATATGCAATAATTATCTCCTTCAATGGAGTCACATGAGGAGATAACATCAACCCTAACAAAGGACAGTTGCAATTATAACATCTACTAGAGTCTCACATAGGATAAAATAAGAAAATAAAGTAAAATAAAAAACAGCTAAAAAAGGGAGGGAGACTTTGCATTTCTCCCTTGGGTTTCGTGCGCAAGGTGCTTGTGCATGTATCCCAAGGTATGAGATTTTAGGGGTATTTAAATAAATACTTAATATAATATCATTAGATTTAAATAATGTAAGATTCCATTATGACAAAATAAAATAGTATCATACTATAATATTGTGTCATTTCTAATGCTTGATAATTTATGTGCATCTCAACATACCTTATACCGTGTATACTTGAATAATTTAATAAAGAGGTTTTTACAAAAGAGTGAGATATTATAAGATCTCTTTTAAGATATCTAAAGACCTACTTTTTAGGTGTCGGGATTATATTCCATACTAAGATATAATATAGCAAAATCGTTTAAAGTATATGCATTCCAAACACTCCCCTTAAGTTGTGGGCCTCCCTTCATGGTGCCTCTTTATGTTTTTTCAGTTTTAACTCCTCTTGGAGCCCCTCAGATCCTTTTAAAACATTATGATTCAGCAACATGTCTTCCCCTCTGGCACATCCCAATGTAGGGCCTTCCTTCTAATTACCATAGGAGGTCTTCAGCTAGCCATTCAACACATCCAACGGTGGGTTTTTATCTGAACTTCAACGGTGGATCATCTTGATTTTGATGGATTAACACTGTAAAAGGTTGATCCATCCACAAAGGAATCATGTATGCCATCTTTTTTTTATGCCTTTGGTAGACCTTTATGGATATGGGCCTGATGTCCCCATCAAGAAATTTTATTTCACATTTAGTCTGGCAACTTATGCAAGTAAAAAGTCTCGGTTTTTGTCATTAATTTTGTCATTCAATAACAAAACTCCATATCAATAGGGCTAAACATGACGACATTAAAGATTAAAAAATAACCTGTTTTCTCTAAACTTGGTTATTTAATGCATATGCAACTTTTTGCTATTCCAGAATTATTGTTACAAATGTTCACGCACTACCTATTTATACTACTTTTTTGATATTATGTTAAGAATGCAGGTATGGAGGCTTATCACGAACTTCTTCTTCCTTGCACCATTTTCTCTCAGGTTTGGGATGCGCCTTCTAATGATGTAAGGAGCTTGTAAACCATACCTTCCAAATTTACTACTCAAATATATCTAGTATTCATGATTTGCAAAATGGTTGTATTTGGTTGTTAATGGTTTAGCTAACATTGTTTTGATATCCTCTGTATTTCTGGAGCTAATTTTCAATTCATGTTTTGTATGCTAACGTGGCTCACTTTTGTCATGCACCTCATACTATGGGTTCTTTAGATGGTCTCAATTATAATCTAAATTTTGGTCTGAAATTTTGCAATAGCATGTCACTAGAATCAAAACAAAATGCATGTTCCCTTAACACGTACCAAATGCTTACGGTTTTTATCTTCACAGAGCAAGATATTGGGTTCTATTAGAGAAGGGGGCATTTGACAAGAGAACTGCAGACTTTCTGTGGATGACAATTTTTGGAGCCTTGTCACTACTGGTAAATTTTCGCGAGCTATTTCCTTATCAAAGTTAGTTTTAATCCATTCATCTATATTTGGCTTTAATAATCTTTGTTCATTGTCCATGTTTATTTTAATGTCTTCCTTCACAACCCTACATGCGTATCATTGACACCAATATATTTCCTAGGTAATTGCTGCCATTCCTCCATTATGGTCTCCCTTCATGGGAGTTTCTTTGGTTTTCATGCTTGTCTATGTTTGGAGTAGGGAAGTTCCTAATGCTCAAATTAACATATATGGCGTTGTAACAATAAAGGTAAGTGGTTCAAATTTTTTTTTTAATTTTATGAGAGATGTGTTATACCTGATGTCTATCCTGTAGGAAATCAGAGGCTACAAATTTATTGGTCTCTGAATTCCCTTTAAGGTCAAATACCTTGAAGAAGAACAAGCTTTTCCTAATGCACCAAATGGAAAACTTCTGAAGCCTAACATTTTGAGTCCAGTGTGTACCGCAAATTCCAAATGTTTATGACATTTTTTCATAGCTGATAAATTACCCATTGTGCCATACATTTGAGATATAGTGGACGTTGGGAATTGCATTAGGTGTAATGTTGTTATTCTTCCTTTGTCCAATGTTGAGTTGGAATGAAAGAGAAGTGAAACCAACATCCATTTTTATAACTCACATTATTCTGCTTTCCTCACTACTCACTGGCAAAACAGAACAGATAATCAGCAACTCTATCAAAGTTTTTAAACCAACTGTTAAAATAGTGCTGCCAAATTAGCCTTTAGTATTGGTATTTCATAGATTCTTCCAATTCTAGAGAGATGATTAGTCACATAATTCATCCTCCTTCCACTGAGTTTCTTCTAATTTAGTCAATTCAGCATTACATTGAAGTAAATGGTAACTGAAGGCTAGAAAAATAAACGAGAAGAGGATCTCTTATAAGCTATTGCTAAAATTTATGGCTATTATGTCGTAACTGATTGTAATCAGATCATGTAGCTCCTTTGCTTCTTTTTCCAGATCTAAATTGTCCTATCTTACCATCAGTAACTCATGAGTTATACTTGCAGGGATTCTATCTTCCTTGGGCATTTCTTGCACTGGATTTGATCCTTGGAGCACCTCTGAAACCCGATATCCTAGGAATTGTAGCTGGACATTTGTATTACTTCTTATCGGTGCTTCATCCACTTGCTGGTGGAAGAAACCTACTTAAGACTCCACTATGGGTGTATCCTTTATATTATAAATTTGGTAAGCCTCTCTTACCGTTAGCTTCGCTGGACCTGACAAGATGCTGAGCATGATGCTTATTTTCTATCAGAAATACATGAAACACGGTCTACAACACAGTAGTTTTCTCACACTTAAGTGAAAAGGTTCAGAGGACTAAATTCTACTTAGTAATGGGAATAAGCCCATATTTCTACAGTGAAATATCCGAGTTAAATTTGAATAGGAAGCTATCAAAATTTGTGTAACAGTTCCTCGTTAGATATGCTAGGTCAGCTACAGTCATTTCCACTGAACTAATCACAACTCAACTTAGAGTGCAACCATATGCACTATGAATTTGTGGTGTTGGATGATATGGTGAAGTAAAACTAAGCCTTGTGGATACTTGCAACTGATGTTGTAATAACCAACATATAGAAAGGAGTAGCAATGGCATATCCTTTTACAAATGCTCTTGGGTTTATGGATCCAGCAGTTCCTGGCAGTCTAGCCCTTTCTAAGGCAACCACACAAGGTTGATAGAAGACTGACCTCTGCTCTGTGAAAATGGGAACTATAGCTAACATTAATTTAGTGTTGCAGAGTTGCATTTAATGTTGGAATTCATTGAAGCAAGTATTGTTTAGACTAGATGGTAATACCTCATCAGTTATGAAATCAATTTAATTCTTTCCCAATGAAATGTTGTTGCCCTTAATATCTGCATCTACAGTCACAAGCTCGTTATGTTTTGGGGTGAAGGAGTCCAAGTCAACAGCCCAGTGCAGCCTAATCCATCTGCGGGCATTGCATTCCGTGGAAGAAGTTACCGACTCAACCAATAGGGATTAGAAGCAAGTAGAGTGTTTTTTCTGTGTGTCATGTACTACCAATAATAGAAAACACTGTATGAGAGAACAAATAAGCTCTCTTTAGTACATCTGTTTTTCGATACACTTGGGGCTGCGGTCTTCCTTTTTTTTTTTTTTTTTCCTATGAACTAAGTGAAAGATGTTGGTTTTCAAAAACTATTGCAATTATTACTGAATGGAGTTTCGTCATAATAGTAGCTGATTAACCCCAAATAGGCTGAACCAACATGGTTTGGCTGGGCTAATGTTGAGGAATAAATCAATAGCATACTGAGTGAAGTGGAGGTGAGAGGTCATGATACTAGGCAACTACGGTCCTAAAATCCAACTTGAGAGAATATACTTTTTTCTAATTGTTAACACCTGCCAACCTGTTTCTCATCAGAAAAACAGAGACATTAGCCGACGTTGATTTGCTGGTAAAGGACATGGGTGAGTTGAGTGGGAGTAGTCGGTTCTATGCTACAATCTTTTGATATACAAAATTCTATCGTTCACTAATGGCTCAAGCTTTTATTATTTTGGTTATTAACATGGTATTAGATTTGTGGTGGGTCTTATGTTTGAATCCTGGGGAATTGTTTCTTTTCATGTACGGTCATTTGATGTGTTTATGTCCACATGCAGATTGTTAACATTCTAGCCGTTGATCTCGCAAAGAAATGTAAAACTAATCCAGGAAACAGGAAGTGAAGAAGAATAGGTATTTTCAGTGAGAAGTTTTGTAGTAACAACATAAGTGGCTAACATTCAAACTAAGATGGCTCTCAGTAGAAACACTCTCCAGCAACAAAAATCAATTTCATCAAACAACTATGGGTGCCGAATCACGAACTGTTCCAAACGAACAATTCGTGATTCGATTTGCTACAATTCGTATATTTTAAAATGGGCAGTTCCTCGCAGTTCGATATGAGGGCGATAACTTTGGGTGCTTTGGTAAAGCCATATGAAAAAGGAATTATCAAGCATGAGAGCCTGTCTGTCTACATGTTCCTGTACAACAATGCAGTTTACTACATCTGGATTAGGGGATGGCCCACTGCGTCCATAGCAAAAATGATGGCAAGTTAAGATTAACAATTAGAAAAAAATTAAATCTCTTTCTAGGCCATCTAATTAAAAGAAATGAAAATAAATGGTTGAAAGAGAAGCATGAGCCGTTGAAAATCAATGCCTTTAATTGAATCGCCAAATATGTCTGATGAGTTCTATTTTTGATAGATGGCTAATCCATCAAGCTTTTATCTCTATGGTCAGACCCTTGAGCCAATTTCCAGTGCTCCTTGTCCACCATCTCACTATGCTATTAATTTTATGTCAATGAGATATATGAAAGAAATCTTTACTTTCTTTGCTATAGAAAGAAGCTTTACGAGTTCAACACTGAGATGTTGTGGCTATTTTTGTTTGGCAGTGGATGTATCCTTCTTAAAACTAAATTCTCCATATTAATACATCAGCCGGGCCTCCATCTAAACTCTAAACTGCTCAAAATTACCACCATCTTTTATTATCGCAAATTTCACTTGAGTCTGTGCCCACTATGAGAAGGGTTATATATATAATATATGAGCCATAAAATAAGTGGAGTCAAATGGCTTTAGAAGATAAAATCCCATTAATTATCCTAACCCTTTATCTATTGCTCTCATGAATAATGAATTTAGTATGAGTCATTTTTTTCTGATTTTAGAATTGTTGGATGCGTGTTACTGTGCTTGTGGGTATCTATAGGAGATGGTGTATGAAGAGGATAGCATGGTCATCGGCGGGCCAATGCCAAAAAATAAGTTAGGACTAGAGGATGGTTATCTGTGTATGTAGAATTAGACGCCATGAATTATTGACCATCATATAGAAAGTATACATTTGAATTAAAGAAGCAAACTCGTCAAACTCGAATTTCGAATTAAGCGAATTGAAAATGCTACCCCATTGAATTTTTGAATAAGCTCAAGGGCCGAACTACGAAGTACGAATTCGAATTCGAGTGGGCCAAACTGCAAATTGGGTAACTATTCTAACCAAAGTCAATACTAATAATGAGCCATTTACAATTTCTTATTTTGACTTTCTATTTCACTAAATATGGGCAAGCTGATTTCCCTAGATATCTAATCTACAACCACAACCCCTTTGTATTTGTTAAATTGAAGAGCTAGGGAACCACACAATCCCTTCATCAAACAACCTTTCGTTTCCTAACTGGTATTCCGACCAGAGGATGTCCCTCGGAGCATCCCTAGGACCAACAAATGACTCTCTCCCTCTCCGGTCAATGGAATCTTGATAAAATAAATCATGGTTATCCCCACATATTGTATAAAATAATGCAAATAGTCAGTCTGATGAATGATATATTTATTGATACTGACATTTTCCATTAGTCAAAACTACATATGATATAAGGTACAAAGCAAGAATTAATAAATAAACAAATCTATGTATCTCATATTATTTGTGTTGACGTATAAGTCTTGTTAAAAAATTGCATCATTGGTTGTCCACCCGACCCAAAAGAACTCTATGATAATATATACAGCAGAGAGGAAGAGAGAGAACAAATAACCTTTCAAAATGACAATATATCTCATTGTTTATTTACAAAACAATGATTATCTACTCTAGATTTTTTGGGGGTAATATCCACCATGGGGCCCCATATGACTGGATTGCCATATCAATTTTTTTTTTCATTTGGAAAGAGTGGAGAGAGAGTAGGGAGATTAATAAAACCTGAAGAGGCCTCAGTAGGTGAGTTCCTCACATGTCGAAGGCATGGGAAGACCATGAGAGTAAAATATGGGCACTTGGTCAGGTCCACGGTAAACTGGAGCGTGTTTTTGCCATCATCTGGTGAGACAATCCATTTGTGATACATATGGCATCCGTCCTCATGCAGTAGGTGTGCAAATGGCGTATCAAGTGGACGACCATGAAAAGGATTGACTCAGTCCAAGTTTATATTTTAATGGGTCTGGCTAGCTCAAGAACAGTCATGCAATCCAAAATAGCAAGATTTTAGGGATGGCAATGGGTACCCATGAATCAGGGTTTGGGTGCTTACTTTGGACGTATTAGTTATTTGGGCTAGGTTGGGTAGACTGAATTGAACTTGATATTTTTCCGTTTCGGTTTGAGTCCAGGTTGCTTCGAGCCCATGGACTTTGACCTATAAAATACAAATAGAATTTTGCTCATTTATGGATGCCTCGCACAACACCTGCTGTGCAGACTCTCTTGTAGGCCCACCTGTTGCCTTCAATACTCGGGGGTGGAACTAGGATTCTATAACGAGGGGGGCTGAACTAGAAGAATTTCTTTTCATACAATCACTATATTTTCAAGTGTTCCCTGGAATTTTTAAAAATTGGAATCTCAACTTTAGAGGAGACTAGCAATGATGTATTAACATCCTATTTTTTGTCATTTTTTCTCTAAGAATATGCATAAATTGAAATTGTCTTTCCCATCTAAAATTAAATTGAAATCATAGAAAGTACATTTTAACAACTATGACAAAACAAGTATTTACAAATCACAATCTAGTATGGGGTTTTTTTTTCTTCTTCTTCTTACTATCTAATTCAATCATCACACAAATATGGAAAATCTTTTAGAAATCAAAACATATGATTTGGGCAAAAAAATTGTTTGTTTGCTCTTCACAATTGCATACTCAATGCCAATGACATAGTCATACTAATGCATTTCCATTAAAATGGGCAAAACCTGTCAAGTATAGTAAAATGTTAGAATCAAGATTAAATCAATATATTAACAATGAAAATGCTATTCACTTGCCTTACGATGAGAGAAAATGAAAATGAAGAGAAACCTTAGTTCAAGATCAAACCCACGGTACTCAAATGGAGAGAAAACCCTAAGCCAAGCCAAACCCACATATAAAATGGGAGAATAAGCTCTAAGGAACTCATCTAAACCATTATTAATCTAAAAACGCAAAAGACCTAACTATGGAAAAGTTGAGAGCTTACCTAGAACTCAAGGAAGATGAAGAAGTTTGGTCAATGGTGTCCACAAAATAAGAGTGACGCGAAGAAGCAGACGCGGGAGGAACACCAGTGATTGGTGGCTTGGGGGTTAGTTGGCCATGAGGTGGAAGGAGAAGTGAGAAAAGGGAATGAGGAAAGGAAAAAGGAAAAAAAAAAGTCAGAAGGGGGGAGGGGGGGTGTGTTTTGGCTGTTGGTTGAAGGGACCTTAGGGCCCTAATTTAGGCCCACCTAATTTTTACATAATTTTTTTTTCAATGCTTGTGTAACACCTCGACCCGATTTGATCTGGATTAGCGGCTAATTCGTAATGATTTGGTTGCTAATTGTGTTTTGTTCTTGTTTTGGTTCATTTCAGGTTATGGATAGGTAGTTGGTGTAACACTCCGATCCCCTTTGAGCCGGATTAGTGGCTCATTAGTGTGTGTTTTGTTTTATTTTATTCTTTTGGACTTGGTTTTGGGCCTTGGATAGGTAGTTGAGCAACCTTTGACCTGAGATAGGTAGTTCTAAGCCCTTTTTCGTAATTTTGCTTTTGCTTTGCTCATATCATCTTTGCATCATCTTGGTGTCAGCACGCGTATTTCGTTGAGCTCGACAATTTCCATAACTGTGTCAGATCCGTTTGGAGTCAATTGGGGAAGATGGACCTTTGTGTGACTTAAACTGTAAATTGCTTAAACCCATTGGACCTTGTTTTAAAACTTCCAAACCTATATAAGATGAGTTACTCCAGATGTCCAACTCCCTGCTCTTTTCTCTCCCACGTTGCATGCTAGAGAGATTTCCAGGTGAAGCTCCCTCCACCATCTCTCTCTCTCTCTCTCTCTCTCTCTCTCTCCTTCGATTGGGTTTGCTAATCTCTGTTTGGTTGGATCCTCTGTTTGGCTTGGGTTCTTCTCCATTCTCTCATCTCTGTCCTTGCCTTAGGTAAGTGGGTTCTTTCCCAACTCTTTGTATTTCCTCTCCAATTACATCTCCCATTCTCTGTTGCTATGTCTTCATCTCATGCATGTGTGATTGCTTTGATTTGTTTTGATTTTAGTTGCTTGGAGCTTGATTTCAGAGGATTTGTCAGATTTGAGGCAAGTATAAGTACAGGTTTTGATAACACATATGGGTGTTGTTTGATTGCTTGGATTCATTCTCATTCTCTGTATAGAAATGTGTTACAGCCATTTTCTAAGCTATGAGAATCAGTTGAGCTTGTTTTATTCAGTTTCTGTACAAAAATTTCGTTTCTGTAATCTTCCCGAATTCGCGTCTGTATTGTACGGCTAAGCCGTAACCCTGTACGGCTTAGATCCCAGAGAGTGACAAATTCGAGTTTGTTCTACGGCTAGGCTACGGCTAAGCCGCAATTTGTCCTACGGCTGAGCCGTAAGCTAGCCGTGAACCAAACCGTATCTAAGCCGTGGATTTAATCTCTGATCAGTCGAAACTTTTCTGATATCAGTGTTCTTACGGTGAGGCTACGGCTAAGCCGTGATGGTTTACGGCTAAGCCGTGGACTCCACCGTAGCTCAGCCGTGAGATGTATCAGATCAGAGGTGGAAAAGATGACAGTTTAGCCGTGTTCTGAAGGGAACCACGGCTAAGCCGTAGTGCATATTGCGGCTACGCCGTAGGATGCCACGGCTAAGCCGTAGGTCACCCATGGCTAAACCGTAAGACCTGTTAAATATCAGTTAAACTTAGGCTAATGGTGTGACCTTGTAGGGCTCAAATACAGGTTAACCATACCCGTACACCGGCCCGATGGACTCTTTGGATCGCATGAATAATCTGTTAGGCTGTGACTTGTTCATGTGAGCGTTGATCACTGTTAAGCACCTCCCCATGGGTGTTGGTTTAAGGGACTTCGATGCACATAAGGATTATATTGCAACACTAGGATGGCAACGGTGCATCCAATAACTTAAAACTACCTCAACATGCACGGTTAGTGACAGTGATGCAACTAGATTAGGCTTGGCTTGTAATTAACCTTGATTCCGTATTAATCTGAGATGCATTTCATATTGTTTATAGTTTTGCCCTCTGCTCTGTTAATCTATGTATGCATTTCCTCAGTCATTTTGCTTTCGTTCTGTATATCTGTATCATTCTTTGTTCGGCACTAAGTTCTGATCTATGCTGTGCTTTGATTTAACCTATGTTTTAATCTGTAATTCGACTATGCTTTGTATATTCTCTGGCTTTGTATATTGGGTATTCCCCGGTGGCTCTGCCCAGAGATTAAACGTGAGGACGAGATCCGGTCTTTGTCATCGGTGAGCCCAAAGCGGATAATCTCCCCTTTCTATGGATTTGATTTGATTGGTATTAGTCTGGCTCTACTCAGCCTCAGCCCTAGGATACCCGACGGGGTTACCTCTGGCGTAGATCTCTGTATCTCTGTTTTAACTGCAGTGTTGCTTTGTCTTGGGACCCCGGAACCCAGGAAACCGAGACCCGTTGTACCTTTGGCCTGGACAGCGGTGTTCTCCTCTGCTCTGCTCTGCTCTGCTCTCTTTTGGAGAGAACATGGTTAACGTAGTAGCCAACTAGTTCAGTATTCTATGTTTTGATTCACATATCATGTTTTACTTCTATGCACGATTTGCTTAGTTTCCTAATATGGAACTCTGTATTTAATCTTCTGTCATTATTATATCCTCTTTGATACTATGCGTGTGTCACCCCTGTTACTTATATTTGCTGGATCGTTGTATTCATTTGTGTTGTCTGTGGTGTTGCAGGCACAGATACCTTGCCCAGCTCCCCGGCGGTCGAGGAGGCTGCAGGGGCGAGTGTAGAGGCACCCTCCGGTCTGGCAGAGTGGGCCTGATCACTTCTGCCAAGTGCGTGCATGCATACCAGTGGCTTTTATTTTGCGTTTTGGTTTTTGAGAGCTTGTATTTGGACTTTGGACTTTGGACTTGTATTCTGTATATTTTGTGTATATTGATTTTGGTGTGTATTCGGTTTTATCTCAGTGTATTTGTCTTTGTCTTTTCCGTTTCGTATTTGCTTTGGCTTCCGCTATTTTATTTTCCTTTGTTGCTTGCTATGATATGTACAGCTTCCGCGTACGCTTAGTTCGCACGTGTTAGATCCCTTGTGTGCGTGCATCTGGACTGGGTTTGGGTGCACGTGCACGGGAGTACGTGTGTCACCGGTTTAGCTTTTCGCTAACCCCCGAATTCTGGGCTCGGGTCGTGACATACGTATTGTATGGTATCAGAGCATGCTAGTTATAAGCATGTAGGCATCTAAGATCGTGGTGAGATAACGATATCAACTATTTGACTCGAGGTCTCATATGTTGATTTGGGGTTTGACTAACTCAGGGCATGTTATATTTGTGTGTTGTGTTTCTTTTCCTTTTACAGGATGGCATCAGGATCAGGATCTAGGGATGAGAATCAACAGGGCCATAACGGTGATAGTGGATCAGTACCCCCACATATCAGCAGTGAGGAGCGCTTGATGATGATGATGCAGTCTATGCAGTCATTACAGGCGCAGATGGCATCCATGGTAGATAGGCAGAGTCAGGCTGCTGCAGTAGCATCACCTCATGTAGATCAGCAGGTGATTTTCCAGCCTAAGGAATCAGATCCTAATGCGCTTTTCGACAAGTTCCGTAAGCGAGGGGCGACTGAGTTCCATGGGATAGAGGATGCATTGCAGGCTGAGCAATGGTTGGAGCAGACTGAAGAGCTATTTGATACGATTGTGTGCAGCAACAAGCAGAAGGTAGTTCTCACAGCCTCTATGCTTCGGAGTGTAGCTAAGACATGGTGGAGGAGTGTTAAGACCTCATTTCAGACTATGCCCAGTGCCACAGTTTGAGAGACCTTCAAGCAGCAATTCCGTCGTAAGTTCATGCCTCTCCATATTCAGCGAGCCAAGGAAGTGGAATTCTTCAACCTTCAGCAGAGACAGATGTCAGTTGCAGATTATGTACACAGGTTTACAGAGTTGTCTCATTTCGCAGAGGACATGGTGAACACAGAGCATAAGAAAGTGACTCGCTTCGTCAACGGCCTGAATCCGAGACATAAGCGCCACGTGGTTGCTTGTATGTGGCCGGCTACCTTGGATGACGCTATTGACAGGGCTTATGATGCAGAGGCCATCTTTGAGGAGGAGCGAACAGAGGCTAAGAGGGCAGCAGGTTTCAGTGGCAGAAGTCAGTTCCAGAAGAAGTTCAAGGGTAAACAGGGCAGTTTGAGCAGTCCTCAGATAGTTTGCAGTCACTGTGGGAAGGATCACCCCACCGACAGATGTTGGAGGAAGAGTGGGGCTTGTTTCGGGTGTGGCTCTACGGACCACAGGCGGGCCCAATGCCCGAAGTTTCAGTCCTCTCCACAGACGAGACAGACAGGACCTACAGCACAGGGCAGATCTCAGCCAGCTCGCCCAGGTCAGAAGCCGAATCGCCAGACAGCCCGAGCCTATGCTGCTACGCATGAGGGCGCGGAGGAGGCCACGGTAGTGGAAGGTAAAATTTTAATTTCCGACGCAGAAGCTTTAGCTTTATTTGACTCCGGGTCTACGCGTTCGTACGTAGCACCCCATTTTGCTGTGCAGCTTCGACAGCGACCCACACCACTTCCATACTTGTTGCTAGTATCCACTCCGGTTGGTAAGCGGGTGGAGTGCAGTGTGTTTTACCCTCAGTGTGATGTGCGGATAGCTGGTCATCAGCTCCCAGTAGACCTCGTGTTGCTCACGACACTGGATTTTGATGTGATTCTTGGTATGGACTGGCTTGCGAGATATCATGCGTGTATCAATTGCTACAGCAAGGCTATTTATTTTGATTTAGGCAGCGGATTCCGATTTGAGGGCAGCCAGACGAAGTGCCCCAGGCGTGTGATATCTGCTTGTAAGGCAGACAGGATGCTTCGTAGGGGATGTGAAGGATTTCTTGTATTCATTTCAGAGAAGAAAGATCAGCGACAGCTCAGCGAGATTCCAGTAGTCAGCGAGTTCCCGGATGTCTTTCCGGAGGATGTGCCAGGGTTACCACCAGCTCGAGAGATAGAGTTTGCGATTGATTTGATGCCAGGTACAGCACCCATCAGTAGAGCTCCATATCGTATGGCACCTGCAGAGTTGTTGGAATTAAAGAAACAGTTGCAGGATTTGTTGGATAAAGGGTTCATACGCCCAAGTGTTTCACCTTGGGGAGCTCCTGTATTATTTGTCAAGAAGAAGGATGGCAGTTTCCGGATGTGCATTGACTACAGGCAGTTGAACAAAGTGACTATCAAGAACAAATACCCATTGCCTAGGATTGATGAGTTGTTCGATCAACTTCAGGGTGCAGCTTACTTCTCTAAGATTGACTTGAGGTCAGGATATCACCAGCTCAGGGTGAAGGATGAGGATGTTCCTAAGACAGCTTTCAGGACTCGGTATGGACACTACGAGTTCCTTGTCATGCCGTTTGGTTTGACGAACGCACCCGCAGCTTTTATGGCGTTGATGAACAGGGTGTTTACTTCCTTCTTGGACCAGTTCGTTGTGGTTTTTATAGATGACATATTGGTCTATTCGAAGACTGCTGAGGAACATACAGACCATCTGAGGAAGGCATTACAGCTGCTTCGAGATCACAAGTTGTATGCAAAGTTGGCTAAATGTGATTTCTGGCTAGAGCAAGTTGCATTTTTGGGACATGTGATTTCTAGAGATGGATTGATGGTGGATCCAGCTAAGATTGAGGCAGTAGTCCATTGGCCCCGTCCTAGATCAGTGACAGAGATTCGGAGTTTTCTGGGTTTGGCGGGATATTACCGCAGGTTTGTGCAGGATTTCTCGAAGATTTCAGCTCCGCTGACTCAGTTGACTCGGAAGAAGGTCCCGTATGAGTGGACAGAGAAATGTGAGCGTAGTTTTCAGTTGCTGAAGGAAAAGCTCACTACGGCGCCAGTGTTGACTCTCCCGAATGGTAGTGAGGGATTCATGATTTACTCAGATGCCTCTAGAGTTGGACTAGGCTGTGTACTGATGCAGAATCAGAAGGTGATTGCCTATGGATCCAGACAGTTGAAAGAACATGAGAAGAACTATGCCACACATGACTTGGAGTTAGCAGCCATTGTATTTGCATTGAAGTTGTGGCGACATTACCTGTACGGTGTGAAGTTTGAGGTCCATTCCGATCATCACAGTTTGCAGTACCTGTTTGATCAGCATGACTTGAATATGAGGCAGCGAAGGTGGTTGGAGTTCATCAAAGATTACGACTTTCCGATCAAGTACCACCCAGGCAAAGGCAATGTAGTTGCAGATGCACTTAGCAGGAGGACAGACAGTCTTCAGGTGTTGGCAGGATTTTATATGCTTGTGCGTGATCAGCCTGTTGAGGTTCAGATGGTAGGTGGATTGGTGACATTAGCTACTACCATCGTGTTTCAGCCTGAGGTGATTCAGCAGATCAAGGATCGCCAGTTTGAGGACCCCCTCCTGGTGAAGTTCAGAGATCGGATTGCAGATCGACCGGATTTTAGCTTGGTAGATGGAGTTTTATACTTTCGGAATAGACTGTGTGTTCCCGCTGTGGACGAGCTGAAAGATAAGTTGATGACAGATGCGCACGATGCCCGATATGCGATGCACCCCGGTAGTACGAAGATGTACCAGAACTTGAAAGATAGATTTTGGTGGAACAATATGAAGCGGGAGATCGCAGGGTTCGTAGCTCGATGTTTGACCTGTCAGAGGGTGAAAGCGGATCATCAGCGACCTCCAGGATCATTGCATCCATTGCACACTCCGCAGTGGAAGTGGGAGCACATTACGATGGATTTCGTCTCCGGTTTTCCGCCGACCAGTAGGAAGAATAATGCGATCTGGGTCATAGTGGACAGATTGACTAAGTCAGCACATTTCCTTCCGTTCAAAAAAGGGATGACATTCACGGAGATGGCCAGGAAGTTTGTTGACGAGATAGTCAGATTGCATGGCACCCCAGTATCGATTGTGTCAGATCGAGACAGTCGTTTTGTATCTTCATTCTGGAGAGCATTTCAGGAAGCTATGGGTACGAAGCTGAGTTTTAGTACGGCATACCACCCCCAGACCGATGGACAGTCGGAGCGTACCATTCAGACGTTGGAGGATATGCTCAGAGCTAGTGTGCTGAACTTTGAGAAGGAATGGGATACACATCTGGCCTTGTGTGAGTTTGCTTACAACAACAGCTTCCATGAGAGTATTGGTATGGCACCTTATGAGGCTCTATACGGACGCAAGTGCAGGACCCCAGTGTGCTGGGAAGAAGTTGGAACTAGAAGTTTCCATGGTCCGACCATCATTGCTGAGACGACAGAGAAGGTGCAGAAAGTGATAGAGAATCTGAAGATTGCTCGGTCCAGGCAGAAGAGCTATGCTGATACTCGGAGGAGACCTTTGGCATTTCAAGTTGGAGATTGGGTGTTCCTTAAAGTTTCTCCGATGAAGGGCACAGTTCGATTTGGTCAGAAGGGCAAGTTAGCTCCGAGATATGTAGGACCGTTCGAAGTCAAGAGCCGAGTTGGAGATTTAGCCTATCGGTTGACACTTCCAGTTGAGTTCTCCGGTGTTCACGATGTGTTCCATGTGTCGATGCTCCGTAAGTATGTGCCAGATCCGAGCCATGTGATTCGCTACGATGATATCCAGATTCAGCCTAATGCCACTTACGTTGAGCGTCCGCTTCGCATCGTTGGGACACGAGAGCAGATTCTCCGTACCAGGACTATCAGATGGGTTAAAGTGTTGTGGGAGCATCACGGTCCGGATGAGGCTACTTGGGAGCTAGAGGAGCAGCTAGCGCGCCAGTACCCCCAGCTCTTTGCGCAGGTAGGTAGTCATTCCGAGGACGGAATGATTCCTAGTGGGGGAGGATGTAACACTCCGATCCCCTTTGAGCCGGATTAGTGGCTCATTAGTGTGTGTTTTGTTTTATTTTATTCTTTTGGACTTGGTTTTGGGCCTTGGATAGGTAGTTGAGCAACCTTTGACCTGAGATAGGTAGTTCTAAGCCCTTTTTCGTAATTTTGCTTTTGCTTTGCTCATATCATCTTTGCATCATCTTGGTGTCAGCACGCGTATTTCGTTGAGCTCGACAATTTCCATAACTGTGTCAGATCCGTTTGGAGTCAATTGGGGAAGATGGACCTTTGTGTGACTTAAACTGTAAATTGCTTAAACCCATTGGACCTTGTTTTAAAACTTCCAAACCTATATAAGATGAGTTACTCCAGATGTCCAACTCCCTGCTCTTTTCTCTCCCACGTTGCATGCTAGAGAGATTTCCAGGTGAAGCTCCCTCCACCATCTCTCTCTCTCTCTCTCTCTCTCTCTCTCTCTCTCCTTCGATTGGGTTTGCTAATCTCTGTTTGGTTGGATCCTCTGTTTGGCTTGGGTTCTTCTCCATTCTCTCATCTCTGTCCTTGCCTTAGGTAAGTGGGTTCTTTCCCAACTCTTTGTATTTCCTCTCCAATTACATCTCCCATTCTCTGTTGCTATGTCTTCATCTCATGCATGTGTGATTGCTTTGATTTGTTTTGATTTTAGTTGCTTGGAGCTTGATTTCAGAGGATTTGTCAGATTTGAGGCAAGTATAAGTACAGGTTTTGATAACACATATGGGTGTTGTTTGATTGCTTGGATTCATTCTCATTCTCTGTATAGAAATGTGTTACAGCCATTTTCTAAGCTATGAGAATCAGTTGAGCTTGTTTTATTCAGTTTCTGTACAAAAATTTCGTTTCTGTAATCTTCCCGAATTCGCGTCTGTATTGTACGGCTAAGCCGTAACCCTGTACGGCTTAGATCCCAGAGAGTGACAAATTCGAGTTTGTTCTACGGCTAGGCTACGGCTAAGCCGCAATTTGTCCTACGGCTGAGCCGTAAGCTAGCCGTGAACCAAACCGTATCTAAGCCGTGGATTTAATCTCTGATCAGTCGAAACTTTTCTGATATCAGTGTTCTTACGGTGAGGCTACGGCTAAGCCGTGATGGTTTACGGCTAAGCCGTGGACTCCACCGTAGCTCAGCCGTGAGATGTATCAGATCAGAGGTGGAAAAGATGACAGTTTAGCCGTGTTCTGAAGGGAACCACGGCTAAGCCGTAGTGCATATTGCGGCTACGCCGTAGGATGCCACGGCTAAGCCGTAGGTCACCCATGGCTAAACCGTAAGACCTGTTAAATATCAGTTAAACTTAGGCTAATGGTGTGACCTTGTAGGGCTCAAATACAGGTTAACCATACCCGTACACCGGCCCGATGGACTCTTTGGATCGCATGAATAATCTGTTAGGCTGTGACTTGTTCATGTGAGCGTTGATCACTGTTAAGCACCTCCCCATGGGTGTTGGTTTAAGGGACTTCGATGCACATAAGGATTATATTGCAACACTAGGATGGCAACGGTGCATCGAATAACTTAAAACTACCTCAACATGCACGGTTAGTGACAGTGATGCAACTAGATTAGGCTTGGCTTGTAATTAACCTTGATTCCGTATTAATCTGAGATGCATTTCATATTGTTTATAGTTTTGCCCTCTGCTCTGTTAATCTATGTATGCATTTCCTCAGTCATTTTGCTTTCGTTCTGTATATCTGTATCATTCTTTGTTCGGCACTAAGTTCTGATCTATGCTGTGCTTTGATTTAACCTATGTTCTAATCTGTAATTCGACTATGCTTTGTATATTCTCTGGCTTTGTATATTGGGTATTCCCCGGTGGCTCTGCCCAGAGATTAAACGTGAGGACGAGATCCGGTCTTTGTCATCGGTGAGCCCAAAGCGGATAATCTCCCCTTTCTATGGATTTGATTTGATTGGTATTAGTCTGGCTCTACTCAGCCTCAGCCCTAGGATACCCGACGGGGTTACCTCTGGCGTAGATCTCTGTATCTCTGTTTTAACTGCAGTGTTGCTTTGTCTTGGGACCCCGGAACCCAGGAAACCGAGACCCGTTGTACCTTTGGCCTGGACAGCGGTGTTCTCCTCTGCTCTGCTCTGCTCTGCTCTCTTTTGGAGAGAACATGGTTAACGTAGTAGCCAACTAGTTCAGTATTCTATGTTTTGATTCACATATCATGTTTTACTTCTATGCACGATTTGCTTAGTTTCCTAATATGGAACTCTGTATTTAATCTTCTGTCATTATTATATCCTCTTTGATACTATGCGTGTTTCACCCCTGTTACTTATATTTGCTGGATCGTTGTATTCATTTGTGTTGTCTGTGGTGTTGCAGGCACAGATACCTTGCCCAGCTCCCCGGCGGTCGAGGAGGCTGCAGGGGCGAGTGTAGAGGCACCCTCCGGTCTGGCAGAGTGGGCCTGATCACTTCTGCCAAGTGCGTGCATGCATACCAGTGGCTTTTATTTTGCGTTTTGGTTTTTGAGAGCTTGTATTTGGACTTTGGACTTTGGACTTGTATTCTGTATATTTTGTGTATATTGATTTTGGTGTGTATTCGGTTTTATCTCAGTGTATTTGTCTTTGTCTTTTCCGTTTCGTATTTGCTTTGGCTTCCGCTATTTTATTTTCCTTTGTTGCTTGCTATGATATGTACAGCTTCCGCGTACGCTTAGTTCGCACGTGTTAGATCCCTTGTGTGCGTGCATCTGGACTGGGTTTGGGTGCACGTGCACGGGAGTACGTGTGTCACCGGTTTAGCTTTTCGCTAACCCCCGAATTCTGGGCTCGGGTCGTGACAGTTGGGTTGAGTTTGACCTAGTTTAGGTAGACATAAGCCCTTTTTCGTAATATTTGATTTTGTTCGCTGTCGTCATTCATGTATCATCTTGGTATTAACGCGTGTCTTTTATTATGCTTGTTGATTTCCGTAACTTCGTCGTTTGCCAAGTATGTCAATTGTTTCCATTAGACCCGCAATTGACTCGAACTGGAATTAAATTGGAACAATTGGACTTTTTTGCAAATATGGCTTTCTATTTCTCTTTATAAGCCACCACCGACTTTTCTCTTCTCATTCTCTCTCTCACTGTTCTGTTTTTCTCTCTCTCTGGAGTTTTCCTCTGCTGCTCGTTCCTCCTTCCTTTTCGTTGCTCTAGCTGGGAAAAGAAGTTGTGCACGTCCGTGTTTGAGCATCCCTCGTGTGTTTCGAGGTGAGTTGGAGTTCTTGCAATGCTTCTTCTCTTTTTTCCTCTTCTCGTCCTCGTTATCGATTGGTAGTGGTCCTCACGATTCTCTTTTCTTCTTTCCTTGCATGCATGGCGATTAGAAGCATGTGGTAGTGTGAATTGAGCCCAAGGACAACAAACAGTGTGTTAGACCCCATTGAAGGCAAGTATAAGTATAACTTGGTTAAACCATGTGGGTATGTGTTTAATTATGCTTAAATTGAGTATTCTTGCTTATGAATGATGTGTACAGCCCATCTTGTGATCAGTTCCCTCTATTTCATGTGATTTCGTCAGTTTGGATGTGTTTCAGTGTTTTTGTAATCAGTTCGGAAAGACCTCCGTGTGTACCATGGCTAAGCCGTAAGTCACCTTCGGCTTAAAGTCTAGAGAGGGAAAAACCCAGTTTTCCTTTATGGCCAGGACACGGCTAAACTGTATATTGTCCTACGGGTAAGTCGTATCTCAGCAGTGACCCAGCTGTAGATCAATACAGGGTGCCTTTTTCTGAATTAACTGAAAGCAAGCAATTGGCAGACCTTCTACGGCCCAGCCACGGCTAAGCCGTAGAACAGCACACAGCTAAACCGTAGAACTAAATACGGGTGAACTGTAATTGCGGATGAACAGTAAAGGGAATCACGGTGGAGCCGCGTGCAGATTTCGGCTACGCCGTAAAATACCTACGGCTAAGCCGTAAGTTCACCTACGGCTAAGCCGTATCACCCTTGAAACATGAAGAACAAGGATAGGCTTAAGAAAGAGACTGATATGGCCTTCATGATAGAATGTAGGTCACCTAGACTTGCCCAATGGTCTGAATGTATGACATGAATGATCTCGAGGGCTGCGAATCATTCATGCACATTATCCGGTTGCTTATCACCTCCCCATGGGTGTTGGTTTAAGGGACTTCGGTGCACCTTCGAATCCATGCAACACTAGACAATGGTGCATCGGACAACTTAAAACTACATCATCATGCACGGTTAGAAACACAGGATAACTAGAATAGGATTGGCTAGTAAGAGATCGTGATTCCTGAAAGATAATCTGATTGCATGGCATATTGATTTTGGTTCTTGCCCTCTTGTACGCATTCTATGCTGGGGCACACGATTGGATATTTCTAGCTCTGTCCATGGTTAATCCCGGGTGGAACAGCGATCTTGTATGTTCGATCATACTACTTGATGCACATTAGTTGATATGTCTTCATCCTTGGTTATCTGCATGCTTTTTACTCTGTTGGCATCCATTATATTGTTGTTGCTCTGTTCAGTTTGATATATTTGATTGTTTCATTCGTATGACCTCTTGCATCGTCACATTCTGATAAGAGATACATGTTATGCTATGCACACAGTATGATATGCACGTTATGATAAGCTATGCATATGCTTATGTTTGTTTGACTCCATATGGTTCGGCACTACTGAGCCTCAGCCTTAGGATCCCGACGGGGGTGACTTTGGTATAGTTATATGGCCTTGCTGCAGTAAGGAAATGTCTTGGGGAGTCCGGACCCCAGGAACCCGAGACCCATTTGGCCCATGGTGTTCTCATCATGTTTATAAGATCCCTACCTTGGGAGCATATGGCGTTTGTAGTAGCCACCTAGTATGTATGTACACATTGATTTATGGAGCATATGTTAATTTGAATGCATAACTGCCTAGACTACTACATTGACATGTTCTGATTATTTATGTCTTTTATCCTATTAGAGACCACACGTGTTAACTTGTTATTGCTTATACTTTGCTGAATCGTTGTATTCACAGATTGTCCTTGGTGTTGCAGGCTCAGGTACCCTCGACCGTGTTCTTGTCGGTCGTTAGTTTGTGGAGAGACTCCAGCTGTCTCTTCAAGTTGCGGAGTGTGTGTCATCACTCCACCAGAGCGCGACTATTCTGCATGCATGCATATTGCTTTCTTTTCATGTCATTGATTGTACTCATGTTCGATACATTGTACTTGGATCCCAATTTGTATGTTCCGATCTTTATGTCAGTCTTTGGATATCATTTCTTTTGTTTCTTGTGTGTCTCGTGTCACATGTTGATACTTTAGCTTCCGCATACCTATTGCACGTGTGTTTTCCCTTGTGCGTGTGCATCTAGACCGGGTCTAAGTGCATATGCACGGGAATGCGTGTCGCTGGTTAGGTTTTTGCTAACCCCCGATCTCCTGGGCTCAGGTTGTGACAGCTTGTTGGGTTTTTTTTTTTTTTTGGTGGGGGGGAGCTTTTAGTCCCCTCTCGCCAAAGCTAGTTCCGTCCATCTCTATACTCCATCCAACCCCCCTCACACCCACTACCACTTCCCTCCCTTGAATATCAAAGGTCTCAAGTTTTTGGCACCTATCTGAATGCCTGGGCGGCTTTACCATAAAGCAAGCAAAGCTCTTGCTTTAGAGGCCCTAAAAACAAGGATCTCAAAAAGAGTTAATTTTTATGAAAGAAATGGTAGTTAAATCCCTACTTTTTCTCTTGACAAATCAATTAATTCATATTTTTTCTATTTCTTTCAATTAACTCTACCAGTAGTTTCACACTTCCAAACTTTTCCTCCTTGAAAATAGGGCCCTCTTAATTATCTGATGAGAAGATCTAAATTGAATCAATGGTTGAGAAATCATGCTCATTGGGGGCCCTCTTAATCTTCAAAGATAACTAAGCATCTTAACTAATTTAATTCTCTCTCTCTCTCTCTCTCTCATTTCTCACCTTGGCAAATCTCTCTCTCCCTCCATTTTAACTAATAGATTTAATATTTAAATACACATTCCTCTTAGTAAATGATAATAAATATTAGGATTAAAGTAGAAAAAAGTCTTTTGGGTCTCTCATTGGACAGTTAGATAGACACAAAAGCCCCCTTTTTGAAGGGTTTTTTTTTTCGAATTTCTATTTCTTTCCATCCCAAAAAATAAGGCCCCATAATAATAATTAGAGCAATGACATATTTTTGAAATTCTACAAAAAAAAAACCCCCCGGCCATCCTTGTTTTTCCTCGTTAAAAAAATAGGGCCTCATAATCGTAGTTGAAACAAATATTATCTTGTCACATTACAAAAAAAAAAAAAAAAACACTTGAAATGTTCGAGTGGTTGGGAAGTTTTGGTGGTCCTTGGTTTGAACCTCTGTAAAGCTTTAATTGATCCGCATGGCTAGTGGGTGGTTGTGTGTATTCAGAGTTTTACCAATGATCAACAATAAATGGGGGTCGATAGGTTCTCTCATTAAAAAAAAACAATTGTTATCTTTTAACATCTTCATATCGCATTTCTTTTTTATTAAATTTTTTTTATTTTCAATCATCAATGGAGCCAACTGTTCCATCATCGAAAATTTTTAAATTTCATAAGGGCCCCATTGATGGGTGACATAAATACGGTAGCAAAACTTAAATATAAAAACTTGATTAGTAATTTTGCATCACAAAAAGTAAAAAAAAAGGATTTTTAATTAAATATTTATAATGATATTAAGAAATAAAAAGGGCTCATTTAGAATTTTTTCGCTTTAGGCCTCAATTTGTCTTGAGTCAACCCTGCTGAATGAGACTTATTGTTGAATTGAAATTCTAAAGAAATAATGCCTTCTACGAGTATTAAACTTTTGCGGTTATGGATGAAGGGCCACGACGTACAAGAAATTTAGCCGATAATTAATTCACATCAAAATCCTTTAATTCCCCACCTTCCCTATGATTGGCAACTCCCCAAGTGGGCTCATAAGTCATACCAAAATCCATTGGTAAGTGCATGCATGATGCTCCAAGTGCGCTCATAAGTCATATGAGAGTCCATTGGTAAGTGCGTGCATGACATCCTCAAAGAAGCGCCAGCCATACATCCATATTATATATATTAAAGCTCTAAGAATAAAGGCCTCTGGAGGATGCCACATCAGCAATTTTTTTTTATAGTGCCACATCATCTTCCAAAAAAATCAATATCCAGAAATGATTTTTCTTATCCCATAAAATTTCTCCCTCTCTCTCCAAACCTGAATTCCTCAAATCTAAGACTTGCTTCCCTATTAAAAATAACAAATAGATCCCATTATGTTTGTAGATAATATTTATGAATTAATTGCAATATCATCAATACCCTACAAATCCTCGCTTTCATGTGGATCATCACATTACTTTAGAATCACCTTTGATTAGCTGATCTTGACCTCATTATTTTTACCCACTAAATCTACATAATTGTTCATAGTCATGTTTTATTGTAGATTTCTCAGCATCTCATCCAATCAGTGTAATTGTTTGACCACATTGCAACTATTAGTTGGCCAATATTAGCAACCATATGTGTTTATTATGTGAATCATTGGTGGATAAGTATATGCTTCTATCCTCGCTTTCATGTGGATCGTCACATTAATTTAAAATCGCCTTTAATTGGATGATCTTGACCCCATGATTATTATCTACTAAATCCACGCAATTGTTTGTAGTCATATTTCATTGCAGATTTCTTAGCATCTTATCAAATCAGTGTAATTGTTTGGCCAGATTGCATCTATGAGTTGGCCAATATTGGCAACTATATGTGTTTATTATGTGAATCATTGGTAGATAGGTGTATGCTTGAGTGTGGCCCACCTCATTCTTTTAATCTTAATTAGTTATAATTGGCTCCTTTCCAACTGGAGGATCTATTAGTATGGGAGCTCTCAAATTTAATGCATATTTTTTTTAATATAATGAGAAGTCATCTATTTGGATGTGGTGAAGAATATGGCAATGAGCCCGAGTGGTAGCATATGGGGCCACTGCTGAGTTCATGGGGATGGTATGACAACATTGGGCTTGGAGAGGTTGTGGTTAATAGGTTGTTTAAGCTTGAATCAAATAATATCGACAATTATGTAATGCTATCAAACATGTATGCCTCAGCAGGGTAGTGGGAAAATGTGAAGAAATTGAAAGAGTTGATGAAGACAACAACAATAAAAGCAGGTGAAAATGAATTTTCAACTATATTTTTTTGACCTTATAATTTGGAGGGAATTTTTTTCAATGCATTATAAATATGGGATTTCAAATCAATATTCTAATAAATGGAGATTAAATTCAATTTTTTTCTTATTAATGTTTCAATCAATCTTATATTTAAATATATTCGCATTTTTTGGGCCCAAGTTTAGCACGAGCCTTATATTATATAGCAAATTAATATATGGGAAATTGATTTCTCGTCTACGGTTTGCATCGACTATGCGTAAGGAGTGTCAAACAGGTGAGGGCTTAGTTACGAATTCCAGGCGTGATGGCTCCTGTGCACGGTTCGCATCATATTTTCCTCATATATGATTTACACAAAAACTACACACAAATATATATATATTGTACATTTAAATATTGGCTTTGATTCTGTGAGAGCTGTTCTCACGTGCCTACCAAGAGAACTTTTTATGATGCCCACTTGTGGGTCCCATTTGGCGATGAGACTGGGGGGATGGAAAGATCTATATGGGACCACCCCACATATTAAGTTTGGCTCCAACCACATGTTCCTAACCCCTTCATTTGTGGCCTATAAATTTAGCTTATTCAGATTGGTGCACAATCGATCCAACGGTCCAATTAATTTAGATCTTATAGAAACTTAGGGCAAGTGACTGTCAGAAGGTCCCTATGTATTGCAAGATTTGGATTGAATAATAGACGGGTCCAACCTAAAGTTCTCACAAAAAAATGGTGAGAACTAGTTCTCATAAGATTATTTCCCATCATATATTATGTTTACATTATAAAAAAATATTAATATGTATTCATCCCTCACTATAGGATGAGAGATATTTTCATATTTGGATATATTAATATGTAAAAAACAAAAAGTTATATGAAAGATGGATACTTAAGTACAAATAAAGAGTGTCATGTAAGCATCCCTTATCCTATGATGAGAGATGGATACATACTAGCATTTCTCTCCATTATATATATAAACATGCAAATATATTTTTACAAACTATTTAAACATACTCTCTCCACCATCTGACCTGAATTGAAAGCAGACCTGTACCCAAAGCTAATGATTTTATTGGGTTTGGTTATGGGTCTTGCAATTAAGAGCCACTTGGTCCTGTAATCAATGACGGTTTTGTTATTTGGATTTGGGTGTGGCTCGTTCTGACCTAGATCTGACTCATTGATTGGGATGTGGCCTTTTGTTGTCCCTAGTCACTCAAATTGAGATATCAAATTCACTGTTGATTATTTCATTCTGTTTACTCACAAAATTTCATCTCATTTTTGTTTCATCTCATTGGATATAATATTCCAAGAATAGGATAAGAATGATGTTAGTAAAAGTACCTACTAAAAATGGAAGTAGATAACGGTTGATGAAGTTGGTAGACAATGTAGCCAGCCAGATACATGCACACCAAGATCCAACTTAGAAACAACTTAAACCTTTAAGAAAAAGAGGTCCTAACTAATAAGAAATCCCAATTCGAAGATACTAAAGTATCTAATCTTACACCCATTATCGTATATTGTGTGCAAGCACTCTTCGTTAAGAATTGCAGCGTACTTGGTTTTAGCATAAAAATTTATATTCAAATGAGCTCCAGTAAGAAATTATTAAAGGCGTTCAAGGTGAAGGATCCTTAAGGGTGAGAGATATAAGGTAGTAAAGTAGATGTGTCACGCCCCGAAAGCCAACATCCTTGGGACCCTCAAATCTCGAGGCATGACGGGTCTACAACAGATAAATTAAATAATTTCTAAACTTTATTAATTAAATCCAAAGAGGTCATATCCTACATCAATCCACTGAATAAATTCTAAGTGAATGAAACTATTAATAGTAATAATAAACATCCCAGAGGTAAATAAATCTCTAATCAAATCAAATCTTCTAAATATAGTTCCGCAGCTCTTCACGCAATCCTGATTCGTGCAAAGTAAGTTAGGTTTCATTGGGTTCTGGCTCAACCTCGAGACCTGTAGGGTAAAAATATGTGTGAGTAAAACTCAACAAGTAATGCAAACCATAAACCTAGCAAAACAGGTAACAATCCAAGAAATCAAATCTAGGGTCACGGTTTTTCAAACAAATTGTCAAGGAACGAAATATAACAATTTCAAAAGTAATAATATCGATAGCAAGATCATATCAAAATCAAATTTACAAAAATGGATTTCAGCAGAATTATACAAGACAGAGGAAATAAGTATGATAATCCAACCGTTAATCAAACATCACAAATTAGGAGCAACATCCTAAAACCAAACTAAGATAAGGCATCTCCGCAGTAAACAAAATAATAAAGTGTGCTCGTCAGAGTTAAGCCTGCGCCAAGCACAAGGTACCCGCTAGGTACAAGCCATTTCATATCCAAAGTGGCACGAAGCCTGAGATTCTGGAAATCTCCAAAACAAAGTAGGCTAGCTGCAGACTTAAAATGTCACACAAAGGGGTCTCAATCCCAATGTGATGCCCAAAAGGGGCTAAAATCCGCATGTGAGCGTCCCCACGGTGCGTTGTCCATACTTTAGAAAATGCCTTAAGAATACATATATCAAATTAAAAAATTCAAGCCCATTTCAATCACAAGATAGCAAATGGTCGAAATCATACTTGAATATCATATTACCAAGGTTTCTCACATTTTTCAGCATTTCAGATTCAGTGATAACTAATAATCAACAATAAATGTTTTTCGAAAACCCATTGAGCATAATGGTGGTAAGGAAACAAGATCATGTTTGATGTAAGCAATATTTATAAGCATATCAAAGGAACAAAAAATCCTAAGAATCTAGGATTATTTCAATAGCTCACAATCTCACGTAATTAAATCAAAAAGAGACAAGGCTTGAAAACTCTATGGTTAAGGAACCATAGTAAGACTACTTGCCTGGATCGATGGTGATCAACGGATCTGACCTGGATCTGGATTTCTAAATGTCTCCGAGTGGGTTCCTGATAATTATATTTCATAAATAGATTAGCAATTGAGTCCAATGATTTTAGGTTCATGCCCGGGCTCTATTGAACTTGGGTCGGGCTTGGATACAGTTCATGCACAATGAATGGAACTATAGATCGGGTAGGAGGGGATAAGGGGGCCTGCTGGGTCTAATCATGCTTGAAAGTAAGGACCCATCGTTCTGTTATGGAAAATGGAGATGGGAGAAAACGGTGGAATAGTAAGAAGAAGAAGCCATGGATTCAGTTGGGTTACGGAGGAGGGAAAAAAGGAAACAGAAAAAGAAGAAAAGAAGGGAAGCTTGCCGAGATGAAGCAGGGATCAAAGAGATGGGTCTACACCGGTGGAGGAGATGCTGTGTAGAGAGGGGGTTTGACCGTGATGATGGGAGAGGAATGGGCAGTGCAGCACAATGGCGATGGTGTAACAGTCATATTTGGAGATGGGTGGAGGGCAACTTGGTCATGAAGGAAACTGGAGGAATTGCAGAGGAAGAGATAACGAAGAACAGTAAAGGAAGAAGTAAGGAAAAGATGGGGAGAAGATTCAGAAGTGGAGAAAAGAAGAGAAATAGGAACAAGATGGTGCAGAGGAGAGAGGAGAAGGAAACGGAGGAGAAGAAAAGGAAACGGAGGAGAAGAAAAGGAAAGGAAGGAGAAGAAGTGGTCAAGAAGAGAAGGAAACAGCAGCATGAAGAAGAAGAAGAAAAAGAAAACAGAGATGGGTTCTGAATGTTGCGTGACTAGGTTGCAATGGAGGAAAGTGTAAGGCCCCAACCCTAGATAATTATGATTTATAGTAATTAAGTTGGTTTTACTTTAATTAAGATGTTATTAGGTTAATTGAGCCCAAGTCTCCAGAGGTTTGGGTCATTGATAGATAGTTGGGTCGAGTTCATACCTTATTAGGTAGTCCAAGACCTTTTGTAGTTAGTATTTTCATGATTTGGCATTATTTATGTATCATATTAGTTGCATTGGGTGAGTCTCATCTTGTTGAACATCTTCTATATTTGGCCCAAATCCATTTGGACTCATTCTGGCCCATTCAAACCCGAATTGACTTAAACTGGAAATATCTAGAAACCAAGAGGGCTTCCTTGCAAATTCTAGAGACTTCATTCCTATAAAAATCCCCAAAACCCCATCGATCCTTATTCCTCTCCTTCCCATCTCGTTGCAGCGCCGTTTTCCCCTTCTCTCCCATCATCTCCTTCATTTCTTGCTTCCATTTTCGAGTGACTGGGTGTGCATGCAAACGGGTGGAGTTTCCTTCTTCTTCCTCTTCTTTCTTCTTACCCTCTTTCTTGGAATCAAGGCACCATCTCCTTCTCCTTGCTTGTAGACGACTTAAGGTAAGGAATCCCCTTTCCCCATTTGAGTTATGGAGTTTTATGAGAGTCAATAGAACCCATCTATTGAGCGAGCATGTATTTCATTCTCACTCTTTTCATGCATGTGTTAGGGTTTCCTTAGAAAGAGCTTTATCTTTCATCTAATCAAGGGGCAAATTGGTTTAAGTGAAGCACCAAGCACCAGGCAAGTGTAAGGATACATATTCTTACATGTATGGTTTCATTCCTTTGATTCTTAATGGATTGTATGATTTTACCTAATTTTTACAGCTCTATGGAAAATGTATGGATCAAATGGCGATTTTGCATGAAGAAAGATGTTAATGGCCTTTAGGGAAACCACGGGTGTAGAATGGAAGCTTTTGGAGTGGTTTTATTACAGGTAAAATAGGTATTGGAAGAGAAAAACATTTGGGGAAGGAAACCCTCCCGTAACAGAATGCTTCAGGGCCGACCGGTCAGTTCTGAAGCTCAATTGGTCGAGTTGCCTTCTGGGTAGTCCGATCGGTCGGTCACCAGCCCAATCGGTCGAATTTCCCTTCTGGGAGCGACCGATCGGTCGGACCCATACTCTACCGGTCGGGTAGACCTGACTTGTAGTTCTTAGAAAAGTATTCCAAAATAAATTCTATGCTTGACTATGGACTTTCTATAGTCTATGGGATAGCCTAATGATGAGTTATTCCCTTAAACCTTAGGAAGAGACCGAAGTATCCACCCACACTTATTATAGGCTGTAGGTTCAACCTAAGACCATAGAGGACCATAGAATTGGATCCCTTGCTACCTCAAACTAGCCCAACGATAAGTAAACATAGAGGAGAAGGAGTGTTGAGCTGTCACTCTTTTCTTCTTGATTCTCCGGTTAGTTTTCAATGTCACGTCAAGGGTGTTGGCATAAGGTGAAGTGTCCTTTATATATACATGAAGTAACACCGAGAATGGTAATACTGGGACACCGAACGTCTTATGAATACACCGTATTGAATGACCTTGGAAATCCGGATTATCTAGTATAGGGTTGGCTAGTAATTACCCTTGATAACCTCCAAAATTTGGTTGCATTCATATTGATAGTAGTCCTTAACCTCCACATGAGAGTTATATCAGTTGCATCAGTGATGAGTTATATGTTACTAATTGCAATTCTCTGAGTATTATTCTGACAAGGTTGAGTACATATATCAGTATAATGTATCAGTACATGATCAGTATGGGTATCAGGTTACTTCCAACATGTTTAGAGTCGGCGCCACTTAGCTTATACCCCATATGAGGTTCAACGGGACCCCATGGGAGTGTTTTATCAGTTGCCTACTACAGTAGTTATCAGGAGAATGAGTCGACGCTCTCGCAGGCAGCTAGTCGGTTCTAGCCCGGCCACTAGTGGTTTCCCATGGATTAGTTTACTCTCTTTTAGAGATGAGATAGCGGATGTGGTTGCCATTTTGGTATGATATATTCTTTATTTCATGATTCGCTATTCATGCTAACTCATATGCATTAGTGCTTAGATTTCGATATTGATCTCTTTTAATCAGTATATTATTTATTTTCCTTGATCTATCATGCTAAGCTCATGTATTCTTATCTTTGCTGAACCATCGTATTAACAAAATTACCATAATGTTACAGGTGCAGAACCCAATGCCAATCAGGCAATTAGCGCGCTCCCGGAGGCAACCCCAATGTTACCTCGGGACGTGAACAAGTGGAGCGAGGAGGACATCTTCTTTTGATTCTCCTCAATAGTGCGCAACAGGCAACATTTTGGAATTGGACTTAGGGTTCACCTTCCATTGATATATTTTGTATTATTATGCATCCCCATGTCTTATGTATGCAGATGGGTTAATGAACAAACTTGTTTATTTAATGTATGAAAATGAATGGATGTTTTATGGATGCTCATGATATAATTACAGGTGAAATTTCCAGGTGTCCGCTTGAATATCTATATTGATAATACGTATTTGCGGATCTTCCTCACACGTACCTGTGGGATTACCCTTGTGATAGTTCGTACATGTCTTGTCATGGCACGAATTGTCAGAGATACATGTGTCATTCTTCGGAACCCACAAAAAATCCCTAAATTCTCGGGTTTGAGGCATGACAAAAAGGAAGAAAACGGTGAAGAAGAAGAAGGAGAACAGGGAAGAACAATGAAGAAGAAGAACACTGAAACGAAAAGAGACAGCAACGTTAACACGAGGAAGAAAGAGAATGCAGAGGCTAGTCCAGGTTCTGCACCGGTTCTTTTCGGTTAGAAACGGGGAGTGAAAAGTGAAAACGGAAATAAGAAAAGAAGAAACGGGGGAAGATAAAGATGGAAACAGGGAAGGAGGAACAAGATGGAGAAGGTACATGGAACAGTGCAGAAGAAAAGAAACAGAAACAAGAATGAGGAAGTTACAGACGAGGAAGGAGAAGCCAAAAGAAAGAAGGATAGATGGCCTGTTCGGCTGGGTCACGCAAGAGTGAGGGAGGAAGTAAAAGGAGGAAGATGGGTCAAGTTCTGGAATGTTTTCTTGGTCGGGAACAGCGAGGAAAGAAGGGAAGAAACAGAAATAAAAGAAAAGAAAACAAGGAAGGAGGAGAGAGGATGACGCGGTGGAGAAGAAAGGAAATGAGAACAGAGACGAGAGTGCAGTTGGGTTCGGTTACAGTGGCTGATATGGGAAGGAAGAAGGAAAGAAAAGAAAAGAGAAACGAGGAAGAGAAAGAGAAACAGAAAATGCAGAAGATAGCTTCTCTGTTTGAACAACTATGATCAGACTAGAGAAAATGAGAGATCACAGCCGAGTTCTGTAGCAGAAAACGGAAGAAAGAAGGAAAAAGAAAAAAAGGCACGGGACCGAGAGGAAGGGATGATGGTGATACTGCGGGGCCCGACAGTAGGTAGTGTCCATGAGTTCAATAGTGTGTCGAATAATCTCTAGTGGTCGGTCCACGGATGCAATGGGTTTAGCCTGGCTGGGCTGCCGAGTGCAGAGGTGGGTTGCCTCGATGTGATAACATGTGGCACGATGCAAGATGATGAAAAACAACATGATGTACAGTCCATGGTAATGATGAGGTAGATGAAGATGATGAATTCTAATCCAATGAAGGGCCATGCTATCATGTGCAAAGTAACAGGAAGATTGCAACAATAGTAATATGAAAAGAAGGAGAGAAAGGAAGGAGAAGACTTACCTTGCGTGGAAGGAGAAACTCTTCTCAAGAAAACGAGGGGACTTTTATGTTGATGGATTTCAAGGGAGGGAGATTAGTTCTATTTATAGGAAGAGGTAAGCAAAGTTTCAAAAGAAGTTCAGTCCTATCCAACTTAGCCAAATAAGTTCAATTTCGAATGGAATTTCATCCTCAAATAGAGCATGGATAAGTCAAAGACAATCTAAAAGTTTAATTCAAGTAAAGTTTCAAATTTTTAAACCCATCTCTAAAATTTTCAAACTCCTATGGGACCTATAGAGTAACTAAGTAATTATTTAAATTTTAAATAGCTTAAAATCTTAAAAATAAAAATAATGACAATCACATGTGGGGTCCATCAAGGTTAAATCAAAGGTCAAATTAATTCTAATTTAAAATCCAAAATTCGGGTTGCTACAAGATGAGGCAATGATTTTTGTAAGATTTAAATTACTTAAGGGGGTATTCTTTTGTTATTTCCTTTGATTTAATTTTATAAAAGGGAATTCATTTCATTGTTTTTTTTATACTCACCTTTGATTCTTTTAACTATCCATAGAAATGCAAAGTATTGGACTAGTTTGTTTTGAGAAAATTACAAAGGATGAGAATTTCTTATGCTGTTGCCATATTCCTTGAAAGCATATGAAATTTTCCATTTGAATGCTAAACTTCCAAAAATCAATCTCCTTAAAAGTCATTTTTAGCCTTGGAAATTTTCAAGATTCAATATCCTTAAATGCTAAAATATGTGAACATTTTTACAAACATTCAAAGAGAGTACCATTTGAAGAATTCATACTTCTTTCTAGGTCAGAATTCCTTTAGCCAAGGAGGAGGCCACATTTGGTAATAGTTGAGGAATTCACAAAGAGTTCACATTTTTTACGATTCCTTACTACACATGAAACAAGAACTTCTAACTAAGATCGTATTTGTTCAGCCATATTTGTTGCAAAAAATAGATGAGAAAATTTAGCACTTTCCTCAACATTATTTGATGTAGTGACAAAAAAGAAGTTGAATTATGTTTCCTCTTCTTCGACTCTGCACAAACACTCCCTAAGAATGTACTGATGAAGATTTCTCATTGACATCAATGCATATTAATGTGTACACAGTTGTATCAATTAGCAAGAAGATTTCCAAAAACTAAGATTTTTAGGAGTGGGGGTAGGGCTGTCGCCTTTTTGTGAGGGGGTCTGACTGGCTCGACCAGCAAAAGCTCTCAAAGCGAGTAATTTTCCTTTTTTCTTAAAGCCTAAGCGTAGAGTAGGGCCTAATTTTTGAAAGCCCGAAATCTTGAAATCAGAGTTAGGGCTTGACTTAGCCGGCCTAAGGGGGCCCGACCCAGCCCTTTGTCTATTAATATGTAAAAAAAAATATGTATAATATATATATATATTTATGGATTTTTACAAATAAAATTATAAAAAAAACTCTTCTCATTGATATTTAATATTAGAGACTTAATATTTTGTCAAATAATAATAACCAAATCTTAAGAAATTTTTTTATTGATATCTCCACAAATCATACTATTGTACCTATAATTAATTCTATATTTTGTTTTGAATAGCACATGCTTGATTTTACTTATTGAAGTTTGAGAGTTTAGATGAATAGCCATCAGCATCATCGTTGAATAAGTTAAATTATATCCACTAGCCATTAATTAACACCAGTTTATTTCTAACCCCTTACTTTCATGGTTATTATTTCATACAAATGGATCCCACATATAGGCCCCATGTTTGGAATTAAAATTTCTGACTCATACATCAAACTACCTTAGTTATTCATTCTCAGTAGGATATGTTTAATTTCTTTGTTGTAAAATCCAATGGTGATATTTCAAAGAATTACAAGTTATAGTTAATACTAAGTCGAAAGTAGTCTAATATTTATTTGAGCCACACATACTAAATAATTTATTTGAAAAAAGTCTAAGGCCTATTTAAAATAAAGCTAATGAACCCATATGAGAATTGTCAAACATGATTTTATCGTTTGTATTATTACTATATAAAAAAATTTACTACATGAACTAATAAAAAAAAGGGTATAACTAATAGAACTTTAATTGCAACAATCTTACTAATAGCTTAATGACAAATAAAACTAGATACATTACTTAGAATATATAACTACTGCTAAGAATATATAACTACTGTTAGTGTGTTAAGGTATTTGATAATGTCTTCAATGTCCTAACCTCATGTCACAATACTGAATTAGCTTATTTCATTTAATCCTAAATAATATATTTTTATAGGAAATCCTAAATTATAATTTTATATGATGACAAAGTAACTTATTTCATGTATTCTTTTATAAGTTGCAAAAAAATATTAGCTTTTACATTGCACGAGCCCATAACTTGAATAACGGAGAGTCATCATGGTGTAAAATATTATTATATATAATAATAATTAAAAAATTATTTCATTAGGCCCTAACACGGTCCTAGCCTTTGAGGGTAGGGTCAGAGCTTCGGTATTATAGGTTCGCCGATGAATTCGAGGATTTTAGCTTAACCTAAGCCTAGCCCAAATATAGGAAGATAAGATTAGGGCTTACCCCGCTCTTTGACAGCCCGGGGGGTTGTTTTATTTTGATTTCCACCGGATTTGGTCGGCAGTGCAGTTGAATATGGGGATTGGACCTGTGTCATTAGCTAAGTCGGTGCATGGTTGTTAAGGTGGGGAGTGGGGACCAACAACTAATAGCCACACTACCAAATCATGGACCCCACTTTCCAAGCCCAAGATTCCGAGGTTCCCCGCTATCCACATACCCGAAGTCTTTGCTAAAATGTCGGTGTCCCATTACACGGCTGTCATTGGTAATCTCAACCGTCTACTGGTGCGCCATCAATAGGACTTTTAACATAATGCCTTGCAGAAGCTTCCCCGAATCTGACCAAGTCGTCTCCCGTTTACTCCCAAAAGCAATGACTTTGACCAACAGCCGGCAGCACAGGCACAGCTATGGATACCTGCTTTCTTTGTTAGTCTTGCAGGTATTAATGAAATGCTTTTGTTATGTAAAGTCTTTAGTCATCCCCACGTGAATCAAGATTCGGTAGCCAACGAAGGCATGTAACCCAAAGAAATCCACCTTTCCCTCGTACGTTACATTTCCTTTTTCATGGGTGCGTTTAAGATTTGCCGTCTCTTTTCTTTCTCTTTTTGTTTTTTTTTTTTGGATAATGATGGATTGATTGCCCTTATTTTTGATAATTGCTTCCAAACTATAATTATATATATAGGGGCACGTTGTAAAACTCTTCGAGTATTTTCTTCAGAAAAATTTTTCTTTTTTGATTGGCTAATGTGATGCTCTTATCCTATAATTTAGAAAGTAAAAATATTTATCCATCCCTAATTTTTTTTTCTTTTAATATGAGTTGGCATGTAAAGATGAGATAGCATGATCTCATTTGACAAATTAAAAAGGTAAAATCCCTCCTTTTGAAATATAGAGTTTTTGAGAATTTCTCATATATATATATTTTTTCTAAAGATGCTTGGATATGAAGGAATAAAGTGACAATTCATCGAAAAGCAACATGTGTATTTTTTTTATGGTAAAAAAAAAGGTGAAAATTTTTGAATTTCTTGCTATCCCTTAGGTATCACACTTCGATATCTTATAGATCTAGAATATCACAATGCTTAAAGGTAAAATTGTCACTTTCATGGTATCCTTTATTGTGTGAACAAAATTGTGAAAATTATCTTTTCGACTAATTTGACACAATTGCAAGATATAAAGCCAGTCCTACCGTCATATTCCTTTTATTATTATTATTATTATCATTATTATTTTATATTGAAAACTCAAACTCACGCTCTCACCCGCTGGGCTACAATGAGGTGAACTTTTTACTACCAAATTCTCAAGATTCTCATTGATCTTTCTCAAATCATATTAGACAATTATAAATTTTCAAAGGCGTATACCAATGAAAATTCTCATTGTTTTTAAGGATTTTTAAGCTGGACCTTCTCCATAGGATTTAGGAAATCCTCAATTGTGTGAATTTTACATAACGATACCACTTTTTGCGGTTAAATGTCAAAGTCTTGGCCATACAAATTTTTTAGTGAGAAAATTTTAGACATACAGTAGAGAGGAATTCTTCAATATGCATTCTTCAATATGCAGATTCCCCACTTGGATCAAAAATCAAATGTGCTTTACAGGAGTGAATTTATGTTACAAGGATACCCTGCATAAGACAACACTGCAGCCGGTGGGTACTCTCTTGACAACAACTGCGGCGGCAAAGACTTTTCTTGGATTATAGTAAACCACAGGACATACCATCATCATCGTCAAGTCGTGACTAATGCATGATTCCCCTCCAAATCCAGCAGTTTTTGCGTCTGGGACTTTTCTACGGGCATCATCCAGGTGCAGAGGGCAGGGAAGAGAGGTTTTTCTTGGCATTGAGTACTTGGGTGCTTGCGTTTGATGGAGAATTGATGAAATCTCTGGTTTTTAAAGGTGGGGTCTTGAACTTTTTGAAAGGATCCATCTCTAATCAATCATCATCATCAATCGAGCTTCTAATCTGGGCTTGGCCATGTCTCAATACTGCTAACTGGTAAGAGTCTCTTCTGTTCAGACTCTTAGATTTTGACTTTGAAGTTCTTTGATTTTGGGTTGTAATTTTCTCTTGCTTTCTTTGGGTCAACCCTGTCATTCCTTGTAAATATTTGGGTCTTACTTGAGTCATCTGAAGCTTATTTCTTTCTTCCTTTTCTTGGGTTTTGAAATTCAGTCATTTGGTATGTGTTTGAATCTTGGGTTCATTGAAAGATCCTCAAAACATTCACTATTTTCTGAATTCTGATCAGGGGCGGTTGAAAAAATATGGGTTTTCTTTTATTGAGTTGATTTGAAAAATATGGATTTTTTTTTTGTTTGTTTCACTGCTTTTGGGCAATTGTGCTAAACACCTCTACTGCTTTATTATGGACATGCCTTTCACTTATTTCTGCAAGAAGTTACAAGAAGTTCTTAATTTATTTCCACTTCCAAGTAGTCATGTTGTTGGGGTGTGGAATTCTTTTAATTCAAGATACTGAAATTAGTCTTAAGTTCATCAAATAAATAATGGAGTTTTACTTGGTTTTGTTACAGAGAAACAAAGTGATTGAGCACTGGGCCTGTGAGGAGGGAGGAAATGGAAGTTCCTGAAGGGGGGGAAGAACATGTGTCCATAGCTCCCTCGGTTTCAACTGTTGCAGTTGCTGTCAATGGAAATAGAAACTGCAAATCTGCACTTAAGTGGGCCTTGGAGAAGTTTGGTCCTGAAGGGAGATATTTTTTCAAGTTGTTACATGTCCGTCCAAAGATCACAATGGTTCCTACAGAGAGTAAGCAATGCCTCTATATCCATCCTGATCCTGTAGAAATGTTCTTCTGTTTATGCAATGAAAGATTACTTCCTGTGCAATTGTTAATTTTGATTTGCTACTCAATCATGATTGATTCCCTCTGATAATTTTAAAGTGAGTGACTTTCTTCCGGTACGCCTCTCCACATTCATCATTGTAGGTTTATAGGAAGAACAGAAAAAAAAAAAAAAAAAACGGTTCCTTCTTCTATTTAGGATACATAGTATGTTATTGCTGCAGTGCCCACTTTCCTGAACCATCTAAACTATTCAATTCAGGACTGCGAGTTTACAAAGTTATACATTTAAAAACCTGTTCGAAGTTGTAAATTAATAGGTATTACCTACATTGGTCTACTAGAAGAACATTAAATTATATCGGCTTTTCCTCTATTCAACATTGAACATGTTGGTGCTCAAACTTGGGTCAGGGGGTGGGTGGGTGGGGAAGAAAATGTGTGATTGACCTTATCTTGGAAGATAATCTTCCATACACATGTGTACTGTAGTAATGCCTGTGCTGAGCTTTGACTGAAAATATCTTTTGTGAAGATTCTTGATAGTGGAGAAAATAATAAGGTACAATGTATTTGCCTCAGTCCTCACTGAGAGTGTTAGGCAGATTGTGACCTTGCCTGATATATAAGGGATTGGCTAAGGTAATTATGCAGTTTCCTTGGATTATTTAATCCACACTGATGAACATCAAGGGCCTGTTTGTTTGCATAGAATACAGAAGAATTATTGTCCAAATGCGCTCCATGAAGGATTATAAAGAGGGAAGGAGTGAAGGATATGAGATGAGCAGTGAAGGATAAGGCAATGATTTAGATGAGATCTTGACTTTCCTAGGAGTTGGCTATAGGGTGATGGCTGGGTATTTTAACCCCTTACAGAAATACGAAGTCTTAGAATTCCTAGGAATTCAATTACATGATAATTGGCCGTAAAGAAAAGATGTCTGATCTTACGGGTTAACCTCATTTGTCTCAATATGCCTGGCCAGATATCTCTAATGCAGTGCAATTAGTCAATTTGAGAGCAACCATTGTTGTATTCCTGTCATCTCTGTTTGTTACATCATTATATATCTGTGCACTGTTTGCAAGGACTATTGTTTTTCTCCTCTTTCTTCTATCCATTGAAATGTTTTGCTCGTATTGATTGGGTTGGATTCCCACATACCTATTGCTCACCCACTACATGGCATGTGTTTTTGGTGACTCTTTTGTCCTCAATGTATAATAAAAAACACTCTGTATCAAAGTACTTGGTAGAGGTGGAATTTACGCAATGTCTTCTGTCTGTTGTATAAATAATTTGGTACCCAAGAATTAAACATTTATGTTGATGCCCCCTTCTCCCTCGTATGTTGATGTTAGCAGTGCCACTGCATTGATCTTATCCAGTATCACAGAAGTGTACTGACCATACTTAACTGGCCGGAGAAATAACATTTCCTTACATTGTCTACACCATCAAATTCTAGATATTCTCACGTCACACAGGCAACAACTAGAGTTCAACATGAGTTTCTAGTTGAGAATCTAATGTTTTTCTCTCAGCCTTTGAGGGTATGTAAAAATGGGTGAGCTCTCACGTGGACCTATTGGTTCATATGCCAAACCATCAGTCTTAGTCCTTAATCATACATTATTTGAGATCTGTTATTTACCATTATGACCCTCTATTTGTTTCCATGTATTTCCATGTTCTTTCTATTTTGGCCAGATAACTGCTTCTGTGATCATTCCAATATTGTAGAAGGCAACGATCCTAGAAATGTCAACATTGGTGTTGCTTGAATTTCTAATGCATTAAACATGTGTTCTTTGATGTCTAGGTTGCATGCACTGTTCCTAATTGCTTTTGATTGGTTGTAAACCAAAATTCATCCCTTCAGAAATTTTAGCTGAATGGATGATTATTAATCTATTAAGGATTTCTTGACTACCTTATTGGAAGTTGGGAGTTTGGGTTTCCTTATTGATGGGGTTCTTTGTTATGGAATTATCTGGTTGTGGTTGTATTAAGTTTAATTTGTCTTGAACTTAACAGGTGGTCTTTTAAAAACTATCAAAATCCATTCATGATATTGCTATTACGGTGAAGTTTGATAATTTCTTGTGCCAATTGAACTGAAGTGTTAATAGGAGTATCTACAAGATCTTAAGAAGTGGTTGGAATGGTGATACCATGCTTATTAGCATCTGAACTTTATGAGTAAATTTTGGCCTTCTTACTCCTTGTACTCCTATTTATGGTAAAAGATAGAAGCAGTTACAACTTCAGAAAAAAAGGTTAAAAAAATAGATGAAAAGAAGAGGAGGGAGTACATTGTCTTTCTATTTCTTTTGTTGATTAGTTCTCTTTGAAGTCTGTTGTATTTTTCTTTTTGTTTGTTTTCCTCTTCTTCTTGGTTTGAATAAAATTTACTGTTGCAAAAAAAAAAAGGATGTTGTAACCTTGGTATACATTGTTACACCGTTCTTTATCAACTTAAGCTTTTAAAGTAAGTAGTTGTCAACAAGGGACCAGAGCGGGAGGTCGAGTGTTCAAATCCCCGAGCTGCTGTGCCTTATATTCTCCTACAAAGGTGTGACTCCCATGCAGAGACCCTAAATTCTCTCATGAAGAGTGTAATTCCTACGAATGAGCCTGCACATGTGCCGGGTGGTGGGGGTTGTTGTCATGGGTGAACCTACACATCCACGTGAAGGCAGACACCCGTTGGAGCGTGGTCCGCTTCTAAAACGACAATGAAAATTCTACTTCTGCTTCAAAATTTTAGATGAAATTTCTACATCCGCCCCAAATCCTAAATGAGAATTTAGTATTTGTTCCCAAAACACAATTGAATGTTTGGGTTTGCACCCCTCAAACAAATACTCTAGGTCCGCCGCTAGTTGTGACCTTGATATACATTGTGCTTTTAGAGTAAGTAGTTGTCAACAAAGGAAAGGATCTTGATGTGGTATGAAATTGAAGAAGACATCGAGTGGGATAAACTTTTTCTGGCTTATAATAGCTATCCTCATAGAGCAGTATTTCACCTCAAGCAATTTTCTATTTTTGCACCATCTCAACTCAAATACACAGCTTATGAGTAGCCCTCTGCTCTTTAAAAGTGTGAATATCCAAATGCACACTTGTGCTTACTTTATCAGAACTTCTGAGAACTGTTCGTTATTTGATCTCGCTTTTAATTCTATTCTCAGTGCTCTTCTTACTTCCTCTAAAACAGTTTCAAAGACCATTTTTTTTTACCTTTCTTCATTCTTTTCTACCTTTTCTTTTTCCACTTTTTGACCTGTCTTCATTCTTTTCTACTTATTTTCCCTTCCAGTGGGTAATTATCTTCCTATCTCAAATGTGCGAGATGATGTAGTTTCTGCATATAAGAAGGAAAAAGAATGGCGGACAAATGCGATGCTCCTCCCCTATAAGAAAATGTGTTCTCAAAAGAAGGTTAGAATTCATATTCATTCAACCTCATATCAAGGGGAAGCAAATAATTAACAAACTTGTTTGATTGTTCATCCAGGTAGAAGCAGAAGCGGTGGTGATTGAGGCAGATGATGTGCCTGAGGCAATATCATTAGAGATTGCTAAGTTTTCTACCAACACACTTGTTATAGGAGCTTCATCCCGCAGCTTTCTTGCAAGGTAAAACTAACCTGCTTATTATCAATTCGATGTTTTCAATACTCACTGAAATTTTATTTTATATTTTTCTGGAAATTGTAAAATATAAAGCAACTTTTGTACATAGAGATGTTCACCTTTATAATCATAGGGATCAATGTAAAGCCCTTTTTGTAATGAATTTATAGAATTTTTCCATAGTTTATTCTTCAAATTTAAGCCTGAAATTATCCATTCTAATCTAAGTTCTACAGTTGTGGGGTGTATCAGTTACAGCGAGGAAGTGGACCCTATGAATCCCAAGTCCTAATTATTGTATAGGAAGAATTGGTTCCCACTTGCTAACTACAACCATTTTGAATTGCATCCCTAATGGTGTTGCAATTGAGTTTGCAAAGCAGTTGTTGCAATGCACACCAAATTCAAAACAACCAGTATGTCTAAAGTTCAATATAGGTGAAAGCTCCAAATCTTAGGTAGGGGCAAGCTGTGAAGAACGAAGAGAGTGTCAAATCCCCATGCACTGGTGGAGCATGATACCTCTACAAGACTTATCCCCTCTACATAACTACTTGTACTTTAGTTTGCCCATTCTATTAGAGTACTTTCTCTTCCTTTAAATCCTGCCTAAAGGGTATCATATAATTGTACATTGTGGACATTAATATAAATTCAGGTCTCTCCTTCGAAGATAATATCCGTGTATCCAAGAATCAGAGTAGGGTAGTCTTGTTTTCTGAAGGATCCAATTATCGTATCTGCCAAGACATCAAACTTCATCTTTCTATAGCTGTAGTTAGTCTGTCGTATTATGTTTAGTAGTAGTATTCCTTTGAAAGAAACCATTTTCTGATTCTACTCAAAATAGCAAAAAGCAAATGGTGAAGAATCATTTCAATAAATCTCCTTCATTGTATTGTTTCCTTAACTATCCTTCGACATTCCTTTCGTGGAAAGAAGACAATTGCTGTCCCTGGCTGTTCGTGAGCTTGTTAGGGACATCGTGCTAGGGTGAATGAGTTCAAGTCTCAAAAAGAAAAAACCCTGCTATGTGTGAGACTGTGACCTTCAGTTTAGTTTATAATGAATGACTATATTGAGGGGGATTTCACTTCTTAAGGAATGTTACTGAGTTATCTTGGATTCCTGTAATGTTTCTGAAAAGTAGCATGCACAAAGTCTTCACCAGGGTAGTGGGATGCTTTTATATGACCTTTTTTTTTTTTTTTGAATTCTTTATGTAATTGTTCTCTTTTTTTTCTTTGGCATTATTTATAAAATTATTTTCTTCAATATCAGTGTTGAACAATTTCCAATTTTGGAGGGTTGTGTTATAAGTGTACTGGCATAGTGGGTCTCATCTTCAATTAATCTAGTTTTCTCAATCAACTAAATATTATGTTTTACTCTGTTGTATAACAATAATCCATGTGACAGTGGCACATGAGTTCCATTTCTAAATTCTTTAGCATCCAGTTTTCTGGTTGATGATTTACAAGTGGGGTCTCTACAGAAAACTCAGAGGCCACGATGTTTCCTCAAGAATCTCAGGATGCATACCGAGTTTTTGTACTGTCTACATTATTTCAAAGGGAAGATTGTCATCAGTGCGTGCATCCACTTCAGATACAGATGAAAGAACCTTAGATGAAAGGAGTGATTCCAATATTTCTACTAAAAGCAGCTCAAGTTCTACGTCTTCCCCACAGAATGGTACCAACCCTTCTAGTAAAGGTTTAAGGAAAAATGGAACTAAGTGGTTGGCTCACATCTATATGAAGTCATCCACAGATGCTGATTCAGCTATGGACCCTCCCAATGCGTTGCAGACTGAATAACCATCCATTTCTCCCAAAATATTCAAGCCACTTGTAATTTGTGGTATTCAGCTGTAGCTGTTGGAAGTCAATCTAAACGCTTGATCAGCTTTTAGAGCTTGGTTGAAATTTTCCATTCAAGAGTCACTTGGGTTGAAAGCAAGCTCAATTTCTTGGGTGATTCTTGATATTTTGTTTTTTGCTATCTTTGTCCAAGACTAGCAAAATATCAGATTCCTTAGATTGGTTTTGCATTTTTTTTGGGTGCACAGGTCACAATCATTATTGAAATTTCTGTTAACTTTGACTTCAGCCAATGGTTTCTTGGGCTAGAACTTGATTCTTTTCTTTTCTAAAACCTTTTGGCCAATTTTTACACCATTTTCCTAATTTGATAATGATTCTGGTTTCAGAATGGACAGACACTGGCTCAGCTTCAAATCACTCCTTCTATCGTTCTTCCTCTCTACCAGATCAGCGTTACCAGGCTCTTCTAACCATTAACCAGGCCATTGTTAATAAAAGACCAAGCCCATTTGATACCCACCATTCAAGATGTCTCTCTCTGAATACCGAGGAGGATGCTATGAGTTCTAGTCCCAATTGCTCAGGAATCAAAGACACTGTCAGTATCGCATGTAGCTCTAGAAGCTATCAAACAGATAACAAATCATGGATTTCTGATCCAGTATCCATGTCAGATATGCTGACAGATCTATCATTGTCGGGCCAGGTAACAGGTTTTTCTCTGTCAATCAGTGTCAGTGAAAAAAAAATGGTTTAGTCAAGCCCAGCATTGCAATACTATACATGCATACTTAAATGTCAAGATATTTCTGTAGTCATATTGTCGGTCGGCCAAACACAATTGAGCTCTGACAATAAATGCAATATGGAGATATTCAGATCTAAATGTATCAGTATTGCAATACTGAAGATGGCAGGATTTTGAAGAATTCAGCTCTCTGTTCAAACACACCATAAGATATGTGCCTATGCCTCATGATCAGATTTGGGAATTGGATGTCAATTAGGATACCAGAGATTCAATATATTTGCTGCGTTGGTCTTCTCATTCTTAATTCAATCTCTTTTTCAGGTAGATGTTGATTTCGAGCTAGAAAAGCTAAGAGTTGAACTCAGGCATGCCAAAGGGATGTATGAGATGGCCCAAAATGAGACAGATGATGCTTCTCGACAAGTAAGTTTCATTCAATTTTAGCATCCAAACTTACACACAGTCTGCATGCTGACATATGGAAGATACAATCTAATCATCAGGTGGTGCCTACTCCAAGCCCCCTGGACCAAAAATCAATTTGGCCTATTCATCAGATGGACTGCCAAAATAAAGAAAAGTTCAAATTTTGGCCAACCCAAATATTAAGTATCATTTACATGATGATATACTTGGATCTCGCACATTTTGGCTTGTGCTTTGTGAAGTATAGGTTCAACATGAATATCCTCATAAAAGACAGTAGAATTCATGGGAATTTGAATTGACAATTTTGCTCACGTCTTTGCTTTCTGTTAGTTGAATGAACTAAGTAGATGTCACCTCGAAGAAGCAATCAAACTCAAAGAAATACGCCTCCGAGAAGAGGAGGCTAGAAAACTGGCAAGAGAAGAAAAGGAAAAAATTGGGGCAATGAAGCAAAAGGCTGAACTTGTGAGGGAATGTGCTGAAAAGGAAGCTGCCCAGAGAAAGGAAGCAGAGATTAAAGCCACTCGTGATGCCGAGGAGATCCAGAAGCTTGAAAAGGCATTTACATGTTCTGATCAGAAATACAAGAAGTTTACATGGGAAGAGATAGTATCTGCTACCTCATCATTCTCTGATGCTCTTAAGATTGGAATGGGAGGCTATGGAATGGTTTATAAGTGCACCTTGGATCATGTCACAGCAGCAGTAAAAGTTCTCCACTCAAATGAGGAGCAAAGGAACAAGCAGTTTGAACAGGAGGTAATGGAAAGTTTTGGAAAGAAACAGTGCCTAGAAATTTAGGCCGTTTTTGGATGGACCCTGAACTGCCAGAGGTTTGAGTTTGGAGTTGCCAGGGAATCAGGGACTACTATCAGTAGGAGACTGATTTTCTGTCTACTCTACAAAAACCTTACCAATTCTAATCATCAATATGGACCTGTGAAGAAGAAGAAAAAAAAAAGGACAACATTGTCCCACCTAATGCGGCTTGCTGGCTTCTAGCATCAGAACTGCCTCATTTACATGCCCCTGACATTTTCAAATTAAGCGTGGTTCTTGAACATCTTATTGCTTCATTACTGGATTAATAGAATAATTTATTTTAGCATTTCATTCATGATTTTTACTTGAGACAACATAATAACAATGTTATTCTTTCATGTATAGAGACACTTCATTACGTTACTTACACTTCATTACATGACTCACTCTTGTGAATTTATTCCAGAACTGAACAGGCCATGTAACAAAAGCTAAATCGTATGTCACATTTGCCCTTAGTTAAAGTGTCTCATAGCTCATAAAACTTCTATTTTCAACTTGTAGGACACATGAGATTGTATGAGCACTGCAAACTAATTTTCTCTTTTTACATAAAATCTATGAAGATAATCACTTGTTTTGGATTTTACACAATTCAATACATTCAGATCTCTAGTACTATGGACATATTACCTTGGAAATTTAAGTCCTAACATTGTATGACCATCAAATAACTTTACAGCCATATGTTGCCTTTATGGTCTAACTAGTTTTTTCTTCATTACAGCCATATGTTGCCTTTATGGTCTAACTAGTTTTTTCTTCATTATTTTTCAATCTCTTGCAGCTTGAAATCCTGAGCACAATTCGTCATCCACATTTGCTGCTGCTTCTCGGTGCATGTATAGAGCATGGTTGCTTGGTTTATGAATACATGGAAAATGGTAGCTTAGATGACAGGTTACTTCGAAAAAACAATACACCTCCAATCCCTTGGTTTGTGCGTTATCGAATAGCTTGGGAAATAGCATCAGCCCTGGTTTTCCTGCATAATGCAAAGCCAAAGCCAATCGTTCATCGTGACCTGAAACCTGCAAACATCTTGCTTGACCATAACTTCGTAAGCAAGATTGGTGATGTTGGCCTTTCTACATTACTTCCCGCTGCTATTTCTTCCATGTCTACCATGGCCAAGGACACTGCTCCTGCCGGGACATTTTGCTACATTGACCCTGAGTATCAGAGAACTGGAAAAGTCTCACCGAAATCTGATGTCTATGCTTTTGGGATGGTGATATTGCAGTTGCTGACTGCCAAACCACCTTTGGCACTTGCTGAAATTGTTGAAACAGCATTGGAAGAAGGCCGTCTGGTGGACATTTTGGATTCTAAAGCGGGGAAATGGCCGATCGAAGAGACACAGGAATTAGCTGCCTTAGGGCTGAGTTGTGCAGAATTAAGGCGTCGTGATAGGCCTGACTTGAAGGATAAAGTTCTTCCGATGCTGGAGAGATTAAAAGATATTGCAGCTAGGGCCCAAGAATTGGCACCTGTTGTCCCATCAGTCCCTCCAAACCACTTCTATTGCCCTCTACATCAGGTTTGTTGTCTGCTATGACAGCTTCTGGCTTGTAATTATCTACTATGGTTTTTTAATCCAAGGTGTCTGCACAGTTAACGGCCTGTTTTCAGGCACATTATTTGCTGTCATTTCTAGGCTTAGAAAGTTTACTGAGAGATTATCCAGATATCATCATATTTCTTAGTTGTTTTGTGATACTTTATAATAATGACATCTGTTCATTCAATCAGTACAACCAGAGATACAGGTGGTCTCACCTTTTGATAATGTAGTGCACCCATCATGGAATGGGACATGTTGTGGTATTCCCCTATTGGATCACCACCACTATCTTATTTTGTGCGTTGTAAATAAAAAAATATAGCCAATGGTCCACATTTAATGAGTTAAAGTTGGCCTGTCACCTGATCGGGAGGATTTGGGGTAATTTTTTATTCTCTATGAGGCTGGTCATATCAGCAGTCGTGATCACAAAAAGGTTTCCTTCATTTGCGGTTCATATACTGAGGAAATGACATGAACATTGCATGTTTCTTCTATTTGTGCTTTAACTCTCAACTTACATATTGCTCTTTGATGCATTTGAAACTTGTGCTTTCTTATACAGGATGTTATGGAGGACCCCTGTGTTGCGGCTGATGGGTACACCTATGAGCGCAGAGCAATTGACCAATGGCTCAGCACGAATGATATATCGCCAATGACAAATGCACCACTGCCCCATAAGCATTTGATACCCAATTACAGCCTCCTTTCTGCAATTATGGAGTGGAAGTCCCAACGCCAATGACTCCCTATCTTAATCATTGTTTCGGTGAAGACCCATTTAATAAGTCATGCCTTGGACTTATCCAAATGACACAGCATTGCAGTTGAGATCCAATGTAGTTCTGGATCTCCGTGCAAGTGCATTAGAAATGCACTGAAGTCACTTTATGCATGGAAATAGATGCACGTGGCATCCAGATTTTTGTAAATCAACTTAGGCAAGTTTAGGGTTTAGGGGGTAGTTTGTAAATAGAATATAACAAATATATTTATACAAAAAAAAAAGTTCAATAATAGAGCATCAATATTTAATGTATTTGGAGACCGGAATATGTATATGTTCATGTCATGACAGGTTTGCTTCGGAGTTGGGAGTGTTGCCTTTCTGTCAGTGTATTTTATTGTGGTTAGAGTTCTTCTCATTGGCATCTTCTTGCGTAAGAGAACATGACAATTAATCATTATCTGAAGGGCAAGTTTCTGTTGTTTTGTTTGATCCAACTCTTTCTTCTCGTCTGTTCTAGTTTGTCCAATTAAAGCGGGTTGTCACTGAGTTCTGTATTGGGATTATTCTCATTTTTACCCTGTTGATGGTGATAGCTTCTGTTGAATGGTATGAAGCACGAGTGCTTCCAAAATTTATATGTATTTGTATCATGTATGTCTCCGGTATGGATACGACAAAAAATCTATCAGGTATAGTCAAATGTATACGGTATATTTTGACTTTATAGGCATGGGGTAGGCATGTTTGTGGGTATGGAATGAGTATGTTCATTTGGTATGTTCATTTGGTACGTTTCCGGTACTTTATAATAGTTTTCTTGTTTTTTAGTAAAAACTTTTGTAAGAGTTTTAAATGGCTAAAAATGTAATTTTTAATTTTATCTTTAATCTTTTTTTTATGAACTTAAAAGGAAAAAGGCTTTAGCCCTAATTCATCCCTAATTCTCTTGTCTCATACTAAAAAAATAAAAATAAAAATAAAAAATGGAAAGGATGAAGAAGAATAACGAATGGTAAATTATAAAATATAAAAAATAAAATTACTGCTACTCTTTTTTTTTATTGATTTAAATTTATAATGGTATTAAGTAATTATTGGTTTATTGTATTTAAGGATTCTAATCTATTTTAATTATCAGCATATTGCATTATTTAAATTTTAAAAAATATAATTTTTTAATAGATGTATCCCAATCATATCTTTATTTTATTTTTTTGTAAATTTTGTCATATTGGCATACTCATATTGTAGCTATATTGGTTCCCATACTGTATCCGTGCTTTATAGGTTAAATGTTGTCGCGTTAAAGCTGCTATTAATGAAATGTTCATTTTCACTTGTAAGTACATTTATGGGGCATCCCAAGCTGTAATATTTTGAATACTTTTGGCAGGAATATTCCTTCAATATACTTCTGAGTGACAGCCTCAACTCAGTGATTTGAGTACGTCTGATAATACACGTGGAGCTCACATGCATATGCTAAGATGAGTGTAGAGACCGACAATAAAGAAACAAACTGTAAGTGAGTGCACAATTAAGTCTTCAGAGGACTTGTTTGAATGAGAAAATCAAAGACTGTCACCCACCTAGGATAGTTTTGGACATGCTCATATGCGACAGGATCCCTTTACAAGGTCGAATAATTGAGGTACTGCAATGTAAGAGATAAGAAAGATTTTAACCAAGAAAAAACGTAAAGGAAGAAAAAGGGGTGACTACAATGAAATTGATATATATATATATATATATAAACAAAAGAGTAATTCTATGAGAACTAGTTCTCATTATTTTTTATAAAAACTTTAAGTAGGGCTGATCTATTATTCAATTCAAACCTTGCAATGCATAGAAACCTCCCTAATAGTCACACACTTCGGGTTTCGATTAAATCCGAATTTACTGGACCATTGGATTGACTGTGCACCAATCCAAATGGACTGAACTTGTGGGCCAAGGATGAAATGGTTAGAGACATGTGAATGTGACCAAACTTAATACTTGAGGTGGTCCCACATAGATCTTTACATACTCTCATCTCTAAATGGAACCAACAAGTGGACACCATAAAAAGTTTTTACGGTTGGTATATTGGCTTTGATCTTGTGTGAATTGTCCTCATACACCTACCATGTTAACTTTTTATTGGGCCCACTTAAGGGTTCCTTTTATGGATGGGACCAAGGGATGGAAAGATCTATGTGGGACCAGCCCAAATATCAAGTTCGGCCCTAATCACATGTCTCTAACCTCTTCATCCATAGCTCACAAATTCAATCCATTTGGATTAGTGCATAGTCGATTCAAATGTCCAATAAATTCATGTTTGACTAAAACCTGGAGCGTGTGACTATGAGGGGGGGAGTCCTTGTATATTGCAAGCTTTTGATTGGCTGATAGATAGGTCCCACCTAGAATTCTCACAAAAAATGGTAAAAACGAGTTCTTATAGGATTATTTTTCATATACATATATATATATAGAGAGAGAGAGAGAGAGCATAACGTTGAATGGTGATGGAGGAAAAATAGAACTCACAAAATGCAGTGGATATGATAATGCTTGGAAGGTAGTGAAGTGCAATGATAAATATTTTGGTCATGTTTGTTTCATGCAATTGAATATCTAGAAATTTTATGACTATATTTGTATAAGAGATTAAAAAAAGTGAAGAATGAAAGGTGAATATCCAAAATTGACTAAAATCTATCTTGTAATGTCTGTTAAATCAAGGAAATATGAGAAATGAATACTCAGCCATCACCTTATCAATTCAAATACTAAGGAAGTTAAGATGCGATCCACACTGTTTCCTCATGTCCTTCATTTCTTACCTCTCTAATAATCCATCCGTAGAGCTCATTTGATATAAATTTTTACATGTTCTATGCAAACAAATAAGCTCTTAAATTATTTTTCCAATTTGGACAGGCTCTAGTAATCAACTAATAATGGGGTAGATTTTAAGCAACAATCTTTTGAGAAACTAGTATATTTATTGAAGGTGCACAAGAGGAAATCATCCTTATATTTAAGGGCAAACCTACATACATCCATGTAGGGGTGGACGCACCTGTTGAATCTCAATCTGCTTCTAAATCAATAATGAAAATTTTTCTTTTACTTCAAAATTTTAGAAAAAAAAATCTACATCTGCCCTTAAAACCCAAATGAAAATTTTGTTTTTGTTCTCAAAACACAATTGCATGTTTGCATCTGCACCCCTCAAACGAAAAATTTAGGTCTGCCACTACTTATATTGGATCCAACCATTAGTCAAAAAGTCAAAACATGGCAAAGCTCATTCTCGGTCAAGGTCATTCAACTCACCTGACTCAGTGGCTTGGCTAGCAGAGTTGGCAACTCTCAGTTAGTCACAGCAAGTCTTTAAACAGCCTCTCTAAGGTGAAAACACCAACAAAGACGAGTTCATGGTCCATAAAGTTCGGCTCAAAAGCCCAAGCCCAACATCAATCAAATGGTACATAATCTCCACTTAAGCCAACATGGTCCAAGCTTCCTATGCCTGAGCTCATCCTTGTTAACATCTTAACAGACCCTATAGGCTGTATGATCTGTCATTATATTATCATATTTCATTAAGAAAAATAGCATTCATATCTAAAATTTATCATGATAATTTCATACTAAGCATCTTAAAATATTATGTCTCAATATTAGTGAGGATACATTAAAGACTTGATGAGATTATAGATTTATAGACCATATGTGTTGAAATTTAAAGCTTCCTAGCAAACACACTAACATCTTATTTAAGCACTCTCATTACCTGTCTCTTGTCTGCTCACACCTTGCAGTGATCCAATCGCTGTGATGATGTCTGAGACAACAGATTGGTGTGGCCCACTGCCTAAATTTAGTACAATTTTTTTTTTAAGAAAAGATATGATTAGAGAACTACATGGTATAATAAATTGATGAATCCTGATTGGTTTGTTCAAGTACCAACACAAATCATCACATGCATCATCTGAGAAAATCCACTAAAATAGTATCCTTTCCTGAACCATCACTGGACACAGCCATCAATCTGGTGGGCCACACCTGGATGCTCCAATTGGAGCATCCTATCCTTTTATTACCCTCCTTAGAAGCACGGGCCATGCAACCCCATGTGGGGGGAAGGTGTATCCGACAGTCCGTACGCCCGCACGTGCGACGAAAGCCATCTTCGTATCGGTTTCCAAAAACTACACTAGATTCGCCCGGATTCAGGCAGATGGTCACATGAGTGCCAGCGAAGGCGATGACATTGCAGACAAGATAGGGTGGGCCCCACATGGCCCGCACGTGCAAAGACCATACGCGAAGCTTCTTCCATGTCGGAAATGGACGGCCTGGATTGTTTTTTGTGTTGCATTGAGCGGTTGAGATTTTAGAATAGTATGTACACGTGCCGGGTGTGGATTCTTTTACTTTTTTATTTTACTTTACAGAGAGGCAGGGTTTTGGGAAATGGGATTGGAGGTGCCTGGCCAAAAAGAGCCCAAGAAATCGTAACAAAGTCCCAATGATTTTTTTCCGGTTTGACCGTTGACCTTTGAAACATCCCGCACGTGTGGCCTCGCTGTCTTAAAGGTCAGTGCCCTAGGTCTTCTGGGGTTCCACGTCTTGTGCACATGCGTGCACTTTCCGACTAATTTAGTATGTAGAAATTGTCCATATTTTTATAGGTCTTTCCTTTTGAGCAATACTGTCACTATTACAGAAGGTCCAAGTTGTGGGTAACTAGGTTTTAAATGAGATAAATAATGAACAAACACAAAAATAAATTCGTAGTCAATTAGGGCACATTTGATTTCAAGCATTTGAAAACATGCTAATGAAGAAAAACATTTTGATTTTCAGAAATCAAGATTTGCTCATCGACATCCAACCACCTAAATCTAATTAAATAAAAAAGTGTGATTCTCATAAAGAAAAATTATCTCCATTTATGTGAGAAAGTCTCCCAGCAAAATAGGCCCTTAAATGTGCATAAAAGCTTTTGCTTTCCTAATGATTCTTCTATTTTAATCAACAACATTGATGTACATTATACCCCACACCCAAAACCCTCCATCTATGAGTGGAAGTGGTCCCATGAACTTTCCACGGTTAGCTTAACAATCAACCTGGATTTGTAATCAATTGAAATGATTATTAACCCTCGTAGGAAATGAGCATGTGGACAAAGAAAGATAATGAAATGATTATTTCCCAATCAAGCATCTCAGTGTCACCATCTGACTGTACATTTCCAAGAAACTCATGGGAAAACAATAAAATACATGATATAATATGAAAAGGTTGATACGGATCTTGGCAAAACAGGGGCCATCATCATCACGTGCGGATCACATGGAGAAGGTGGGGCCCTCGTACTATAGGGGACACGATGGAAATTGTCGGGTGGGGAACACGTGGGACAGCTACCAGCAACTATGGGGACAATCAATCATCACCCCAACCGACATCATTGCCGGGTAAATAATACTACACCATCCCTCTCCCATATTTTTTATAGGGGGGGTGCCCCCTCCCCTACGCTCCTAGCCCCGGCTCACCAAAAGCTTGTGGGGCCCACCTTGGCCCCCAACCTGTGCAGGCGATAGTTGCCCCAATCATCACCAGGCCACTTGATTCGCAATCAACAAGTTTTCACGAAGTTTTTACTGCATTGAAGTAATCCATTCTGATAAATGCTAAAATTCAAAATCCATGACTATAAAAGTGATTTCCATTTTGTCGTCCACTTAGATAAGTCAAATGGTGAGCCCATCAAATGTTCTAGAGCACCATCGCTCACCATAAGTAGAGGATCCCCTTTATCATCTCTTGGAATATCTGCATCATTAGGATGAATAATGTCACATGAGACATAATAACATCCAAAGATCATAAGCGTGTAATAAATATAAATTATTGGAAGATTTTATTATATTCTGTTTTTCAATTTATTTCAACCTTTTTCCAGATATTTCTCATTTTTCATATTGATATTGAAATATTATATTCAAAATATTAGTGATAGTTGTGATTTGCTTTCAACCACCCATGTTTTGGAAAAAGTCAACTCGAAAAGTTACAATGGATCTTTTGTGTGGCTACCTCTAGAGATGTAAATTTTGTCGTGCCATGCCAACCACTGGTAGGGCGCGGCCCAGCATGGCCCACTGGCACAGTCCGTTCTTGCCATGCCGGCCCGCCGTGCTACTCTTCTAATGTTTCATGCTTTTATTTTTTTAGGATAGAAGAGAATGACATGCAAATTTAAGTGGTTTGAGGAAACTTAACCTACTCCACTTAAAAAAATCTATTTGAATTTATTTTATTGAAGGTTTTTCTATTTGATTACGTTCAATATTTTTGTGATTTTTATAGATAATAAAAAAATAAAAAGAAAAAGACTACATTCTTTTATATTTATACTTAAAAAAGAGAAAATATAGACTAAAAAAAATGAAATAGGCCACTATAGGGTGAAATGGGCCATGCCTCGTGCCGTGCTGTGCCGCAGCCTCGGCCTAGCATGGTCCGTGAGTCCTGGCCGTACCTGTCGTGCTGTGCTATTGACCGTACCAGGCCGTGCTGGGCCGCATTGACTATTCGTGCTAGGCCATGCTGGCCTGGCCCATTTTACATCTCTAGTTGCCTCTAACCAAATGGTACATAAATGGAATTAAAGTCATAAATTTCAGGTAAAATGCCTCTTTATATTTCCCCATCACAAATCTACCTGCTTCTTTTAGTAATATTTTTTAAAATACTCTTGATGATACACAGTTACATTTTAGTTGATAGTCAATTCATTTTGTACATTTATTATTATTATTATTACTATTGTTAATACCTACCATCACCACCTCCCAAAACTATTATATCTAACTTATTTTTCTTAAGGTGCTTTTGGATGAAAATCTCTCGAGCTAACAAGAATTTAAGGGGATTTAAAATTCTTGAGACAAAATTTTCTTATAATTTCTTATTAGACTAGTGGAGGATGTGTCCTAATGAAAGAGTTTCTAATATGAATTTACAGAGTTTTAAAAATTCTTAGATAAGAAATCTTGAAAATTTTCAATTGAAAAAGCAGCCACAATTAGTTCAATTGATTTTGCCTATTTCAATTCCGTTGGCACCTCCCGATCCCCTCTCTCCCACATCCCCCTTCATTAGCTTATCAAAACATTTTTTTTAAATCCTCATAAGAAATGATTCTCGTTCCTCCTATATCCTCTTAACGTAGTTACAAGTAATTGCGCAACCATTCCCTTACACCTTTTTCAGCCATTCCCCTACTCCTTTCTTCTTGTGTTTTTGCTCTCCTATTCTTCTTTGTCCTCCCCTCTCCTTCCTCCATAATGATCTCCCAAGGAAGCAACTACCTACATCTGAGAATAAGATCCTAGACACTTCACCACTTGTCTTGCACTCTGCGAATAGGCACCAGTTCTCTCGCTCGCGCTTAACAGCTTGATGATTTGGTTCAGTGTAAATAATACAGAGAATCGACTATTATTCTCCTTCCTTGACTCCTCCTTGAAGGCAAACCTCATCTGCGATGTACATCAGTTTGTAGTGTTATATAATAACTAAGATATAGAGAATGTTGAGGTTGCGATTTGTAAGGATATTTGTATTGGATAAACTCAAGTACTGGAGAAAACATGGGTCCATTGAATTGTATTTTATAATTAGAATGGACTATGATTGTGCACCGGATAAGTTGAATTGATGAAAACTTAAATTGAAGTATTTTGTTAAGGACAACATGGATTAAAAAGGTGATATATTAAAAACTGAACGTTGGATATGGGCAAACTACCTACTATTGGCAAGCTCATTTCGAGTAAAAATTTGTAGAGCCCAAGATTATATAAATCATAGCTAAAAAGATAAAATTATGGCTTGGGGAAGTTTGTTAATGCACGCAGAAAATTCAAGAGTACTCGAGCGAGCGTTTGACTAAGCTTGAGTGCCAAAGACAGTGGCTAATGCGCTTGAATGATCATTTAACCGCACTCGAGCGATGGACAACAGAAGCCCACGATTTGCACTAAAACCTTTTCTATTTGTACCAGCATTACCCGTTTTGTTTAGATTTGGTTTCTAACTCTAAGATACAAATTATAGGCTATAAAAATAGTGTTCCTCTCAACCCTAAGTACAACACAACAATAAAGATCTCTAAGTTTAAAGTTGAGATTACTTTAGGAGATATTGTCTAGAGCTTCCTTGAGAGGTAGGGCTGAATGCTTCTAGTTCTAGAATTGATACGTTTACTTTTAATGCTTCTACTTCTTCGTAAGATATTTGTGACTTCTACTTTTTTATAGAAGATTGTTCTTTCGTATAGAGATTTGTTCGTTGTAGAGATCAAGACACAAATAATGAGGCATTGAGGGATTGCATGCTGTGAAGATTTATCAAGAACAACTACAACGCCTTGTGTCAAGGGACTGACTGTAGGGTTACGAGTATTTCTCGTGCTACGGAAGTTAGTGATTGATTTTGTCCACTTTGGACACTTGGTTTTTTCCCGTTTGGGTTTCCATGTTAAATTGTGTGTTGTTTTTTTTTTTTTTGTATGATTAATTGCATTTATTTTTCCACTGCGTAGAAGTAATAATCGAATCACAATCTAGAATGAATTCCGAGCTTTATAAACTTACACGATCTAGGATAATGCTCACAAAAGGACCTTTTCCATTTAACAGGCTGCCCCCATCATCGAAATCACTATCTCCTCCGTCGAGTTAATGTATATGTATTATTATATATTTTATGTTGGAACCAACTGTGACCAGTTTGATTGATTGGTTCTATTTTTTTTCTTCATAGTTCTCAAAATTTTTTTTTCTTAGCTTTTATTTTTGTACATCTTAATCTCAATTGGTTAGGAAGAATATAATGTATATCCACCATATGTATTAATAATATAATGGTTTTATGCACACCAACTATAAGTTAAATTGTTTGAGCCAATCATGATTGTCTTTATAAGATCGTCATAGTATTTTTTTTTTCTCCGTTCAAGCATCCATTATGCGATCCATAGTATTACAATATGTTTTTTAACCACATTGATATTAACTTTACTTTTAAATTCCATATACATTTTTAAATACTTATGATATTTACTTACCACGTAATATGGTATATTTGTTTATGTTACAGTTAAAAACCATCCAAAAGTATGAAAGTTAATTTCTCACACTAACCCTGATTGATTTATTTAAGGTTTGTTGTCTTATCTCTGTTATGTTGATTTTTTTTGTAATAATGCTCAACTAAATGCTTTTTGTTATTAAGATTTGATTTGATTTGGTCCTTAGAATTTTTTGAATTTATGTAGTACTTTCTTAGGAGTTTTTGAATTTATGTATCACTTTCAAATTAATTCTCGATTTGTAAAAATGCATAATGTTATCAATCAATTATTGAAAGTGGTAAGTCTTCGGTTTCTTTTAACAAGTTCTTGAGAAATAGTCTGTCTGTGTCTCTGTGTGTGTGTGTGTGTGTGTGTGTGTTTGTTGTGTTGTGTTTAAGATTGTATGCGAGATGCATACATGCATTCAGGCATAAGATTGTATTGGTGGAGGCGGTTATAGCACTACTAGGAGATGGTTATGGCACTGCTATCTCTCTTTTGTAGATTATATATGAGATGCATATGTATACAAAGAGGTCTATATTGGTCATGTTGGGTATGAGTGCTAATGTTTCTTCTTTCTCTCTGTTTTTTGTTCTTCTTTTGGATATAAGTAAAATATTATTCTATAAAAAAATATCTATGAATCATGAATGAAGTTCTACTAAGGTGAGTGCTAAATTGTCCATGTAGAGGTGGCAATGGAAGAACTCTAACTTGTAGAAAGATCTTCACTCATCCATGCTAGACGATGACTACAATGGCATCCATATGGGTTCTCTTGCCATTTTTACAAGGTTTGTTGTATAGCCAAGTTGTTCTTATTTTTTTAAGATTATTTGCGATTTGTTTTGATGGAACTGATAATTCGATTCACTGGGCATGGGATATTTGGGGCTTTTAAGTGGTGTTAGGCTTTTTGAGTGTGTTGGAAAAGCGACGCAGCAGAACTAACCCCGATCAACAGATCAACTACGATGAACACAAGCAATCAACCATCAAGTAATTACACACATAAACACAGCAATTTTACGTGGTTCAGCAAGATGCCTATGTCTACTGCCAAAATAGAACTCTACTATTTTACTATACTCTTTTGCTTAAGTTTACGGTTATAGGTTACATCATATATATAACTCGCTCTATCTTAGTCCCTAAGAAAGCCTAGTATAAATACCAAAATACCTCTAACCCAAAGCCTAGTCCAAAACTAACCTTATAGACTAATCCGGTGAACCTATAATACAAGACATAAACCTAACAAAATGCAATAAGGGGATTAATATTCTCTGTATATTTGAGTTTTTTTAACATCATTTTGATAATTCTTTGAAATGTAATGTGAAGGACGAGAGTTTTGTGGTTGTTGAATGATTTAGTTGTATTTCGCATTGATTTTTTTATCTCATCCTCAATATCAATGTATATGTATATTTCTATGTATATATTCAGTATAACTTGCCTTTCAACGTGATGAGCTCATTCACAATCATTCCTCGGTATTGAGGTATGTTTATCTTTAATTCTCCCTTCTTTAAATGGTTAAAGTTTAGTAAAATAATTTAAACCTATGCTTATTAGCAAGACAACTTGAACTAACATTTCTGACTTAACATTCTTAGCCATTAGCCCAAAGTAAATTTTAGTTGAACGGTCACGTTTAGTGAACATCAAAACATATAACAATCAAGCATATTTTAACAAAAGGAAATTTCTCAAAGATTCTGTGTCGGCATGCAGTACCACTAAAACAAAGTTATTTTTGTCCAAACAGATCAAATGTTTAAAACATTGTTATTGAAGAATTCTAAAGATCGGTTATCATCATCACACTCAAAGTTTATCCTATATATCTGGTGAGATCCTTTGTAAGTTTATGCTTGCATTTATATTTCTTCTTTTAGATATTAAGATGCATTTTAGATTGTATTAAGATTTATTTAAGTTTTTTTAAATCGATTTAATCGCTTGCATAGATGTGATGGTGCTGACGATGATGATATTTAGACTTTGGATATCTATGTTAAACTCTTCATTGATCACCCTTTGGCTTATATGAAATGGCATACTTTGGCAATTCCATTACTAACAGTTGCAGATAAACTCATAATTATGAAATTCAATATTCAATTCACGTACCATTACTCACAGGTGCTATATTTTACTATATATTTGCTACCTTTTCAATTTTATTGGAACCTGATTTTTAAAAAAACTCTAGAGATTGGCCAGTACTAATTGCGTGAATTTTTTTCTATAAGAAAACTTTATATCCTCTATTGCTTTTGTTATTAATAGGTGTTAAATTTTAATGGATTGTTAAGTTTTGAGTTTCTTGATTCATCTAATTTAATATAGAAAATATGTTTTTGTGCTCAGGCTTAACACGTGACTCCTTCGCTATCCTCACTTTAATGAAACCACATTGGAATAACTCAGAAGGACAAAAGTAGAAAGGTTTCCTAATGAAAAGGAAGAATTTGATTTAGGCAAATAGGAGAAATGTATGATCATAGAGTGGGTGTATGCTTTGAAATTTTACTTTGTATTGTTCAAATCTATCTTGATTATCATGGGCGGATAGAGGGGCAAGCAGGGTACATGGCCCTCCCAAAATTTCAAAAATCCCTTTAAATTTTTAATATTTTATAATTTTTTTTACATATGACCCCCTAATTTTTTTAGAAAAACCCTTATATATTTTCAAAGCCACATTTAATTTTTTCTGTGTGGTGCCCCCCCTCCCAAACAAAAAAAAAAATTCTAGATAGTGGCCCCTCCTATGAAAAATTTCTGGATCAACACCGTTGATTGCAATTGATATCGTAATTAAAATCCAACATTAAGAATGACTATCTACTCTTTTCAAACTTTCATTTTTCTGTCAAAGAGTAGAGAACCACTATGTTCAACTTATTGAATGAGATTTTCGAGGTCATTGATTTCTGGATTCTCAAAGCAACCTGATGACCTATTCACAAAAATCTTGATAATCTTTGTTCGAGGAGAATTTAAAAATCTCCAAATGTGACCTTAAACGCAATTCAAAATGCCCAAGTACAACCATCATTCAAAAAAAGAAAATTTTGAAAACCCCAAAAGGCTGAAAAAGCTTTTCCAAGTAGGTTACCATGACCTCAAAATCTGTAACAACTAAAAGTAGAGAAAATGTTCAGCAACATAATGTGATTTGGGTGGCATAAATTCCAACGCCCATAATTCTTATAAAAAAAATACCACTAAACAAACATGTCCTCATTGGTGATATCATAGTCTCTATAATTGAATATGATGGATTCGTTTATGAATTAATTAGGTTCTCTTGAACTATTTATAAGGTCTCAAATGCTCAAAGTGGGGAGAGAGAGAGAGAGAGAGAGAGAGAGAGAGAGAGAGAGAGAGATATTGATTTTTCCTGTAAGAAAGTTTACTTAGCTTCTTCCAACTGGAGAGTGGGTCAAAAAGTAGCTTACCTAAAGAACCCGTGTTTTGCCACAGGCCAGGGGGGACACTTTTGCATAAAAATTGCAGGCATTGATGTGTGATTGTAAGAAAGCATGCGGGGTGAGGTTGTTAAAAAAGAGAAAAAAAATGCAAGCTTCTTTCCATAGGCATGGATAGAAATGAACATAAAAGATGTGAAGAGGGGAGTTCAATGATTGTGAGGTGGGCTTGTCGGGGGTGAAGAGAACATGATTACACGACTCTACCTCTAGGGTGGGGGCCACATGTCACGTCTCTCCACATCTTGTCGTCACGCTGTGAGGCACGACATGTTGGGCCACGTGATCTCCTCCCTGCCCACGTGACCTTCACGCTCTCATGTCTACGACAACGCCACAACCGCCCCCGCCTTTCGCAGTTTGTTTCGTATGGCTCGGCTCCAGCTCTTTTCATTTCGGCTTGGCTCTATTGGATTAGTTCACACTCTGAAGCCATTCTGGGCTGCCTTAGCCTGTCACTAGCTTGAAAATTAAAATCATACTTTCACTAATGGCCACCCATTTCTCAGCTTAGGAATAACCTATAAGGTGAAACCAACTTTATTAGCTACTATCAGATTGAATCAGCACTTAATTACTTGAATTTGAAACTTACTTAGAGTTATGTAGCCTTGTCAACTACTCATGTAGATGTAGGTTTCTTTTAGAACAGTAACATAAAATTTCATTAAAGACAATAGGATGGAGAATGTGCAAGAGTGAAGAGTCTCCCCAAACTCAATTACATAATCATATCCATCCGACGGAACACCCTATCAACTCCTTGTTAAGCAAAAATATCTATCACGGAGAATAGAGTTGACAGATCTAACCTCATGATGAAAGAAAATATTAGTGCTAGCAGATAATTTCCTAATTTCATGGAAGAGGAATTGAGATTTTCAAGGACTATCCTTTTGTCTAGACATCCATGCAATCACATTAGATTTTGGTATTTATTTATATAAAAACTCCCATTTGCTATTTCTGGCCATACAAGAAAACAAGCACGAGATTGTGAGAGGATAAGCAAGAGATACAAATTTGCTTTTTTTTTTTTTTTGTTATACAATAAAATTTGCACTTACAGAAATAGAAGCCCACCCAATACCTTTACTTTAGCATTGAGGAATGCCTCTATAGGTAACTCATCATCAATGCCATCTTACCTTATCATCAATTTGACCATTAATTACTTAATCCGCATCATTATTAAGAAGGTGCATTCCATCATTTGCTGTCTAAGATGCATTCACACTCCATTATCCTCCATATTTACTCAATGACAATTTCATTTTAACTTTTTGGTTGTGCGTTATTACATCTATGATTCGGCCAAATCTGATATTATGGTCTTAATCAAACCTAATATAAAGTCTAGAGATTTCTCATGCCATTCTATGCCATGTGTCACTCCTCATCCACTGCTGTGCAAATTCTCTATGTGGGCCCTTCATCCATACATATCACTACTAGTGAAGAATCGAACTCAATATAGCCCTGTAATTTACGCAGTTTATGGGGGCGTTTGTTTCATGCATTTGACTTTCTAAAAACTCTTAAGACTATATTTTTAAAAATAGTTAAAAATGAAGAATAGAAAACGTGAATATTGAAGACTAACCATCAAATCACGTTTTTCTTCAGTGAAATTTGAATCAAGGGAAGATATAAAATGAATACTTTACCATCATCCTCAAAAAGCCAAGGTTCATCTACATTGATACCTTTTATCCTTTACCCGTTACAATCTTTCAGTGGTTCTCATTTTATCATAAATTATATTGTACTCAATTCCTATATATATTATGTGAAAAATAAAAAAAGCTCTCGATTTTAAAAATAGATGTCAAATTCATCTATACCTTTAAATGTGATATTGATCACTTCAATTAAATTGGTCAAGAATGAGGGCATCATTATAGACATTTGCTTTGAATTAAGTTGAGAATCTATGATCATTAGTTCTCCAATTTAAAAGCACAACAACAATGATGATAATTGATTGAAGTTTGCCATGTTGAATTTGACAATGATACCTGAAATATTGGTCACCTTTCAAAGACTGTAATTGTGGTCCTGTTAGAGGTGGCATTCAACCACACTAACAACCTGGCCAACTGAGTTTGGTAGGAAGTTGCTTTCTAAATGAATGATAATGATAGTGTCACAGGAAATAAGAAGATGAAGTTGCCTGCCCTAATGAATACAGATCAATTCACAGCCATGATGAAATTCGGAGTGAGCATAATATCACTGTAGAAAGTGATGGAGGTTTGCATCTATATTAGAAAGCTCTCTGAAATCTTAAAAAAAATCTGAAAGCTATCTTCTACTTTGAAATCATTCCTAAAAGACATCCTTGACTAACATATACATGTATATATATATATATAAAGGGCGGAATTCCAAAAGATGCTCCATTAAAAAAGGGGCATTTTTGCCCCTACCTAATATCCAATAAAAATGAGGAATCGGTTTCATGCTCTTTATTACTCACCTTTTTAGGAGTTTGGATAGAGGGAAAAGAAGATAGAAGATTAAAATTTAAGAGAAAGAGAGAGAGAGCTTTATACGTGTTTTTCATACCAATAAATTAGTTATGTTTTGTTTTACTACGGTGGATCCCATTGTTTCAGAGGCATTTATAAGCCTTGGAGTGATTACCCCTTCATCTCATCCTTTTATTTCTAATAAAGATTTGAATGGATACTATGTCATTAGTGTGAATTGATATTAATTGAGAAGGTGTCCTTAGAGAAGAGAAGCTTGAAGATCCTTTTCATAAGGAGAATAAGTAGGACAATTAAATTAGTGGTCCTACCAAAGAGGTAAGAGTTATCTTTGTTTCATAAGTTGATAACCTTTATTTAGGTTTGAGAGAGAAATAATAGGGGCATTTAAAGGGAGATAGAGAAAACATAGGAACTCTAAACGTTCCTTTTTTTCTTTTTTTTTGTTGTTGTCAATGTAGCCCACGTTTCATTCGTAAATCACAAGGGGCGTTTTTCATTTTTCTTTTAAAGATGCCCGGGTATCACATAGAACTCCTCGTATATATATATAGATACATTGAGAATGTCATTTCCTTCTAGGCAATTAAAATATCAAAATACCCATTAATTCACTACAAAAAAAGTGATCTTTACGGAAAAAAAAACTACTTTTAGTGGCTTAAATTTTTTCTACCAATTCAAGTGTCATTTTTTCCTTAGTATGCACTGTCTAAGCTTTTGTGGCACTCTTAGTGGCAGAAAAAAATTGACAATAAATGCGGTTTTTTTCCACCGCTAAAAGTCAATTTTTTTTATAGTAATTTAAAGCTAAAACTATAGTCAATTGTTGAGATGGATAAATTTGGATAACAATTAAGTGATTTGGAATTAGAGTTCCGGGTTTGAAAAAGGGCCATTTTCTGTCTTATGATCACTTAATAATGGCAGGGGAGTACACTCACACTTAGCCCATGCTGACCCGACTCAACCTAACACAACCCTTGGAGGGGTCATTAACAACAAAGATCAAAACCCCCATTTGATGTGTACGTGTTGGGTTGATATTGTTTGTCTAAGAATCTTGTGGCCTATTTGCCACTTGGGCCCATGTCAAATTAAGCAATTGGACACGGACCAAGGCTTATCTCCCAATAAAGTTTTGATTTTTAGTGTTGTGAAGGGATCTAACTCTTATTGAAGAGTTTGGGTCCATATCAAGCTTGTGTCACATTGTTCTCCACTAGTCAAGAGATGAAAGACTCTTAGGCTAACAAGATTTCTAAAAAGGGTGCGACTTCTCAGAATTTCTTAAGAGAGATAGGAACCCTTTATTGATGATCCAAAGAACCAAAGCACACCAAGTTTCTGAAGTCTTTGGACCACTAGAGCACACAAAGATCCATGATAAGATCTATTTCAACATGCTGTTTGGACTTTGGACCATAAAATTATAATTTTTTAGTGTTCTTTTGTTTATAAATATTAAAGATGGAAAATATTTTTGTGCATATGTCCCTCACCAAGTGACCGTGCATACTCCTCTGTGGAGGCTATAATGAACCCCACTAAGGGATGAGACCTGGATGATGGAAAGATTTATGCGGGACCACCCAAATTACCAAGTTTGGCCCCAATCACATGTCCTTAACTCCTTCATCCATGACCTACAAATTTATTTCATTCGAATGGATGCATAGTCCATCCAACGGTCCAATAAATTTGAATTTGATAAAAAAATTTGTAAATGGGTTCAATTCAAGGGGGTCGTATGTGTGGTCTATTTGGATAGACCAAACAGTGGGTCTCACCTAAAGTTCTCACAAAAAAATGGTGAGAGACATATGCACATGAATAGTCCCCGTTAAAGATTTATCATTAATGTGCATGGCAAGGGGAAATCAAACATAGACAGGGCATGCTTTCATGGCCTGTTGAGATAAAGGAGTCAAGGGTCATTATTAATAAATTTTCATTTAAACATATTGAAATGACCATGAACGGGATCATGGCAACCAAATCCAATCTCACCCTGAACCTGACTCAGCTACAGTGAATTGATAAAACCATATTTGGCAAATTAGAAAAAAAATATATAATTTTTTGTTTATAAAGGAGGATGTCCCAATCCTTTGGACTGAATTAATCCTTGTTGGTCATAACGTGCCACCTGTTACACCCGACCCATTGCGAGTCCTCTGCTTAAGGCTTAGTGGTTGTTTGATGGGTAGAATTTGTGATTCAATAAGTCACAGTGTGTTACAAATGGTTGTGTTGGGTATGTTTATGAAGGGGCCATGTACAGTAAGATAAGTGATGATTCAATGCTTCACTTGGGTCTATTCATTTGCGCACTGGTCAGCTGTCCAAATATCATTACATCCAACTATTGAAGTGATGTTAATGCACAATCAATTACCGAAGGATGAATTGATCTATTGTTTGCATTGAAGAGAAGTGGACCCCACCCTAGATTCTGCCCAACGGTATCCCAAGGTGGTATGACCACAATGAATTATTTCTCATAATGGCGGTAATGATGACAACAATTAGTTTTTGCAATGACATAGTGAAAATGATGATAATAATAATTTCAAACGACAACAATAATCTCATAATAACCGCAATGACAAGAGATCATGTAGTGATGATGGTAGGCGTTGTAATCAATTCTCTATTTCTCATGGTGCTGTTGAAACTTAAAATTTCATGCAGGTTCTCAAGTTCAGGTTAATAACGCCATGGAGATGCTTTTAAAATGAAAAATTCCAATGTTTATAAAAAAATGAAAAAATAAAACTAAAAAATTCATAACTCATACAGGCATGTTTGTTTGCATTAAAAAAAATATAGGAATCAAATACACATAATTTATACCATTACTAGTTAAAAATAAGATTAATGGTGCATTTTTTAAAAAAGCATAAAGTAACATTTCTTTTGGGGGAAAAAAGAATAAAAAGAAGACGAGAAATGAACTATCAATCATTATCCTGGTAGTTTTTTTCTCATCTTTTCTTTATTCTATTTCCCTAGAAATAAAAGTTAGTTGATGCTCATTTTTTAAATTCACATTTAATCTTCATTCCCAAGCACTTATGATATGCATTTTATGCATTTAATTCTTATGCATTATAATGCAAACAAACATATCCTTAGTATTTAATTGTTTCTAAGGTTTTTTTTTCTTCATAGGAATTTTTTATAATAACATTAATGTGAGGCTGGTTTTGATTGATTTGACCATTCACACAATACTCATATATTTTGATACGAAGTGTCCGAAATTTCCTTTCCAAGTTATATAAAATGTTACATCTTTTTCATGGATGATCAATTCTGTGGCAAAACATGCTATTCACATTGAAGGGGAATTTCAACCAATATCCACATTGAGTGAGGCATGTAACATGAGTGAGATGATCAATAAATAGAAGTGGGCTCCACTTTCACAATCATTTTAGACTTGTCATAAATACTGATATATGATTGGAAAATGCTTCTGTGAGAGTTAACTCTCACTGTCTTACGGTGAGAGACATAGTGAGTGGACCCACTCATCACCAATATGAACCATCCACACACAGGACCCATCGAATACACTAAAGCCCATGTTTGTGGACCCATCAAATGCTCAAAATGTGTTTGCACCCACGGAAATGGACTAAATCATTGGAACAAAGGTCGGTTTTTTATCTAAGTCGATATTATACTTGTGAAGCACGATAAAAGGGATCAGACGCATAGGATTGAACCAAAACTTGATAGATGGCCCATTGAAGTTGCTCTTTTCATCCCCTGGTCGCATGATCTATAGGACCCTTAGGTGGGCCCCACCAAGGTGTCTCTCACCCTAAGCGGTGAGAGTTAACTCTCACAGTTCCCTGCATTGTTTTTCTGCAATCCTAACAACTATAATGATTGAAGAAAAGAATCTTAACCAACCATCCATCATTTGTCGGAACTCAAGCCGATTCCATGTTCTTAGAAAGAGGAACGGTCAAGATCAAAATTCCTCTCGTCCCCATCGACCGAAAAGTAAAGAGCGAGGAAAAGGACCCGGCTGAAGCTCGAGCCAAGAAAACCGGCTTCACCATGGTTAAGTCGATTGGTAGGGACCATTACCCTAGTTAAGTTTAGACCAATCCACCCCCATGTTTCAGATAATTGAGGACCCACTGACGCCGGGCATGATTGAGCTTTGAACTGACACCTCCACACCTCTCTTTCCCCTCTCTCTCTCTATATAATCTTCTCCACTGCTTTCTCCATCTCTCGCTCTCCTTTTGGTTTTGCGTTTTACGTCTGATCTGCAACCAAACCCTAACCCTAGAATCCATGGAGAAGGAAGATTTAGGTCTGAGCTTGAGCTTGAGCTCGAACGCGTTCGAGAATCCCCTATCCTTGCAGCTGAATCCAATGCCGTCGCCTTCTCCTCCTTCGCATTTCCTGCTTCAGAAGAGCCCCTGGAACCACGTCTTCGGATCTGCAGGTACTTTTCGGATTTGGAATCCATGGATTCGTTCTACGCATGCTTGGATTTTCACTTTCCGAGGTTTTTCTTTTTCTAGATCTGGTGAATGATCCGTTTTGATTTCTTCCTTTCTGCCTTTGCCGCTGCGGATCTTGTAGCGATTTCTAGATCTGCTAAGGAATCGGAGTTCTGTGATCGTTTTGGCAGATTTTGGAGTCTTGATGCCCGGATTCGAATGGTTCTAGTGGTTTTTTGGTTGTTTTGAAGGCGTTTTCGAACGATTTTGGTGGTTTGATGGCGATTTTGAACGGTTCTGGTGGTTTTTTGGTGGTTTGAAGGCTTTCTTACAGCGAATGCATCCGATCTTTGTATTTATGTTAAGATCACGACGACAGGAACAGAGCAGTGTCCTAAATGTCGAAATTGCTTTCATCTTCTCCTTAAAAATCGAAACTTTTTCTCTTTCCTAATCGATCTCATGTAGTAGAGTTCTAACCTAATGCGTAGATGATCATTTATTTTCGTTCTCGGCTTCGAATTTTTCCTGTTCTGATTTCTCCCCTTGGAATCGGTGCAGAGAGGAGTTGTGAGATCTTCAGAGGCGAGACGCGGCCGTTCCTCAAAGGAATCGATGTGAATCGGCCGCCTTCTACTGCCGACTGCGAGGAAGAAGGTGGGATTTCTTCTCCGAACAGCACTCTGTCGAGCGTGAGTGGGAGGAAGAGGAGCGAGCGAGATCCAATCGGAGATGAGATCGACATCGAGAGAGGAATCAGCGACGAAGAAGACGGAGGAGAAACGTCGAGGAAGAAGCTGAGACTGTCGAAGGAGCAGTCCGCAGTGCTCGAAGAGAGCTTCAAAGAACACAACACTCTCAATCCTGTAAGCATGAACTGAGCAAAGCTAATGGTGGTGTTTTTTAATCTGTTGGTGAAAGGGGGTGTCTTTGCAAGGGGTGTAAGAAAATCTTTTCGGATCTGCAGTTTTTTAACCAATCTCATGGTTAATGGTTCTTTAATGGATTAAAAATCCGTAAGTAACAGTTAGGTGATGGGTTTTATTCTTAATCCAATGATATTTATTTATTTATTTATTTATTTATATTTAAAAAATAGGTGGATCGAAGAATTTGAAGAAGTTTAACCTATCCAAGAATTTAGCTCAAAATAGAATGAAATGGAGACCCAATATGGTGGGATAAGGTTTTGATGATGATGACGAGGACGATGATTTATATTTAAAAAATATTAAGAGTTAATATTTTAGCTATTTATTATCCAATTTTCATTTTCTCCTCACTTTTCATATAAAATATACTTGAATGAGTTGATGGTTACTGAACCGTTAGATCTACTGTTTGGTTTGATTTTTAATGGGCAATGGATTGATTATGAATTATAAAATTGTCAATTCGTAGGTAATGAATTGGTAATGGATTAGGATCAATCCAATCCAATTCAATCTGAACTGTATACACCCCTGGTCTTTGTGGTATAAAGGGTAGTAGTGTTTGCTAGTTATGTGTCTAATGAATGGTGTTGTTTGTTATGTGAAATGAATGGACAGAAGCAGAAGCTTGGGTTGGCTAAGCAATTGAGTCTCCGTCCCAGACAAGTGGAAGTATGGTTCCAGAACCGCAGAGCAAGGTGTGTGTTGAATTTGTTTCAGTACTTTCTTTTCTTGATATTGCTATTTATTATGATCTCTGACATAGGCTTGAAAAAATTGGGAGAACAGGACAAAGCTAAAGCAGACAGAGGTGGACTGTGAGTTTCTGAAGAGGTTGTGTGAGAATCTGACTGAGGAGAACAGGAGGCTGCAAAAGGAGGTGCAGGAGCTGAGGGCCTTAAAGCTCTCCCCTCAGCTCTACATGCACATGACTCCCCCTACTACCCTTACCCTCTGCCCATCCTGTGAAAGGGTTGCCCTCTCCTCCTCTTCTGATACCAATCACCGACCCCACCACCCCATTCCCATCTCCCCATGGGCTCCTCCACCACCACCACCTCCTCCTCCTCCTACTGCCCCTTTCATCCGTGCCTTGGATGCTCCCCCTACATCTCGCTCATGAAATTCAACAATCCAAAACCGAAGAACACAATCCCATCCCATGCCATATATTATATATATATGTTCATGAGTCTTTATTTATTCCTTACTAACTTATAATATACATATAGATGGGAAGATGATGGAAGGTGTTGGATCTCAACTTTTAGGAGATCCTTCCTTGGTTTGGTTGGGTGGATGTATTGTATATTGAGGGAGGGAAAATGGCAGTGATTTTAGGGGGTGCAGTTAAAATGGGCAATCAGATGTCAATGTCAGATGTTATTCTAAATCCAAATCAATCTATGTAAAGAGCTTAAGTTTCTTTTTTTTTTTTTAATCTCTTTTAACGACCTTAAATCTAACATGATGTGACACTGTCGTTGATATTATTCTGATACAGTCACTCCCAACGGTTTTGTTAGGTGTGCAGCCCAGGCGGGGTTGGTTAACTGATTGTTTTGGTAATGAAAGCCAGCACTAGAAAATTGCACCATGCAGTATCAACATCTTAGATCTTTGATTTAAAAGGTTCATAATTATTTACATTAAAGAATTGGACCACCATTATTATCATAGCATCCACGTGACTAGACCGCCTATGACAAAGCCGTCTTAGACTAGAATGAGTATAAATCACAACTAGGAAAATGCTAACAAATTGTGGAAAGAGTAATTCTCTGCATAATCAACGGTGCGGTCGTGTGCCAACGGGGAGAGAGGAGGCCACACGTCAGCCCAAGTTATGATGCTGGAGCCATAAACTGCTAGTCCAGTCTCTTGAGAAGATTTTTAGACGAGATAAGAGAGAATCAGGGCTCATTAAATAAGATGCTCAAAATAAGATCTTCAAAATAGAACGGAATGAAAAAATAGAATTTATGTAGCTAACCTCAAGATTGAGATAAAGTTTTGATAATGATGATGACGACGACGAAATCAGGGGTGGATCCAGGAAACTTTCCTTAAGAGATGTAATAAGAAAGAGGGAGTGGGGTTGGGGGTTCCAAAGATCCAATTTGAACTTACTTGTGCTTGAAATTTCAGTTGTACTAGATCATCCCATCTTCATGATCCATGGGCCTCTAGTTTGGTGGTTTTAGAGATAAAAAATTAATGGTTCATTATTCATTTTGGGTGATCTATCCGTCGATCCACCAGTACTTATAAATTAGAGCTTCTGCTTACCTAAAATGGTTGTTCCACATAATGTAAAATGTATTGTGTGCTGAAATTTGGCAAAGAATCGAAAATGGGCAAGGCTGTCTGCTGCATGGTATCGGCAATAAAACTTTCCATGAGAACTAATTCATCAACATCCGGGCAACATGCTGTGTATTGGATTATTTTCCATATCATGATTTAAAAAAAGGGAGGAAATCGTCGCAACCAAGTCTGGAACTAGGCCTATGTAGTGCAGTTCCACATTAGAGCTGTAATGAAATAAGAAGACAAAATATGATAGCTTGGGATTTCTGCCCAAACCTTTCCAGCTTTCTTCATTTCAACGAAAGATGCTTCGTGGTTTCCACTTAGGCTCGTAGTGATAAATCTTTCATTTCTTGAGTTTTTTTGGGGAAAACTCCTCAAGCCTACCATTCTCCCACACGCATGTCCTTAACCAAATGAGTTACAGGCTATGAGCTAAATAGTTGAACCCACGGATACAAATTTATACGTTTCCTATCACTTACATAACTGAGCACAAGCATATGAGATGGGATGAGTCGAAGGGATTCCAGCTAAGTGATCCAGTATGGATTTCTGTCTGTTAAGAAAATTTCACATAAACGAAAAGTAGAAACCCAATTCAAACGAGATTGAGAATTTTCTAGTACGGCAACAAAAATGATTTCTCGACATTGGAGATTGGCTTCTATCTTCGAATAGGTTAAAACATTACATTTGGATCGCACCAGGACAGAAACTTGGGTTGCCAATACCATACAAAGTCCAGAATGGCATTCTCAAATAGCAATTTAAATTGACTTGGCACTCGATAAAAAAAACCAGTTTAAGACTATTTTTTTGGGTAAAGAAGATTTTTAGACTTGTGACCTGCAATTGCGTACGAACCTCAGATAACTTTTTCTATTGGTCTACCTTATTTAAGTCAAAGCCCTATCCAATACACATTGCTCTAATAGTCTTAAAATGCAATAATGCCCATATAGATGAAAATAGGACTCAACAAAGTGGAAGAACAGACGAGAGGCCACACTGGGCATGTCAATTATAAAATAACATTAAACTGCATTTACTGTGTAGTAAAACTAAGAAGATAAAATTAGAAATGAGCGCTTTCGAGAGCATTTAAAAGTAACACCAATAGGGGATAAGATTAGAAAAACCCCTTTAATTAAAATGGTTTGGGTATAATGAGCATAGGCCAGTAATGACATCAGCGAGAAAAAAATTTAGCTATACAGGTGGATGGCACATCAAGAAGAAGGGGTAAGCCAAAGAAAATATTGATGGAAGTCATTGAATCAAATTTGAAGAAGTTTAACTTATCTAAGGATTTGACTCAAAATAGAACGGAATGGAGAAATAGAATTTATGTAGCCAACTTCAATATGATTGCAATAAGGTTTTGATGATGATTATGATAATTAAACTGCATTTACTGTGTTTGCAAGTGAACGCTGTATGCATCCAGTCTCCTGAATTCTTAGACATTGTTCACATGTTGACCGATTTTAAGTAGCCAATCCTTTGTATCACTACCTTGAACGTTATAATAGTAGAACAATTAGTTGCACAATCATAAGAAGAAACACCGCAGTATGTGGCATAGGTGCTATTCCAATTTCCAATGTGCTGGAGATTTATTTCTTCTCAATGCAAGGGGGGCCTTCAGTTTACCTCATCAAGGTTTACAAATATTATATGAAATATGTCAAAAGTCCCCCCAGACAAATAAATTCCTTCTTGTTCTCAGCATGTTCACAACAAAGTTGGCAGCAACTGGGTAAAGAAACAAGTTGGAGACACAAGGCCATTGTTCCTCATTGAGACATAATCTCGTGTTGATGAGTGTTTCAGCAACATTATGGGAACCAAAAACCAAATGCGGAATACCCCAAAAATGTGTGAAAGACCTCATGCCACCACTTTCTAGTTTTCAAATGTTAACAGTAGCTCTGTGAAATGCCTTACATTGTCTGGGGCAACTTGTTAGATTTACTATAATCATAGGATCAACTTTAACAGATCAGATCTGAATAATACAATCTAAACTATATGTATACTTGGCTTTATCGTATGTTGATCGTGTAGAGAAGAACAAGCTATTTGCATGCAGGGTTTACAACTCACTTCTACTTCTTTTTGATGTATGCAAGTGATGAGAGAGCTAAACAGTAATCTCTTAACGTGAGCAAATTTTCCTTGACCTATACACTTATAGATATCTGTGATAGCTCCCTTCTCATCATGGAATTCTTAAGTTGATTAGTATTATCTCTCTTATTAAAAATTTGAGTAGGAAGTAATTATTAGTTTCCAAGTCCAATTAGATTTCTAAATACCAAATAGAAAAAGAGTTTTTAATTGCTTTGGACTCCAAAGGTTGGACCCATGCATGGGCATGCAGTCAAGTGGACCACACGTCCAATGCTAACACAACAAGGTCTGCTGGTAAGGGACGTCGAAATCCTCTAAAAGAAAGTAGGGTAACTAAGTTCAAGCTTTCCAATAGAACAATTATGATACGTCCACACACTATAATATATACAAAATGCGCAATGGCTTATGTGACACCACACAATAACATCTATATTTTTATTTCTCTTTTTCAAATACACCAACACCACCTTATGGTATAAATATACTTATCACCACCTTATGGGATAAATAAATTTATGTGTATTTTAGTAAGTGTACAAATAATTATTGCTGGTAGAAACAGGGAAGTACTGTAGCACCTAAAGAAAAATAAAATTAGATAGGGTAGATTAGAAGGCAGGAACGGGGAAAGACCTTATATTAGCCCACCTATGCATTTGCAGTTGGTTATAAATATCAGGGAGGCAGGAGTCATGGCTTCAAATGGGTACAAGGTGATCTCAGCCGTAAGCACTCCCCTAGGACTATATGTCCCATCCCATACCACAACACTACTAATAGGTGGCCCACCTAAAAATACATTATATTACTTCATTTAAGCTTTTATTTATGCTACACTGAATGCATACTTCAAAATGAGCAATGTGTGTATTGCATTTGATACTTCACTTTTTATGTGCAAAATCTATATTTTACCATATCCATTTTATATCTAGGCATTATATACTATGATGCATATGATGCCGGATACTTCAAAAAAGACTATGTATTGTGTCAGAGTGTATCTAATACTTCACTTTTTATACAAAAAATTCATATCCATGTCATATCCAAGGTGTGTTCTTGTTGTACCTGTAACTGGGCATCATAGATCATAGCTCCCATGCACTCCCTAGGACCATGTGTCCCATGTCAATTTGGCAACTACCTGTCTCATGGTTAAATTGGAGAAAAAGAAGCTGAAACTTCAGATCAACTAGTTCCTGGTACTAAATTAAAAGGAAATATGCAAAAGACGAAAGATTGATCACCTATCCTGACGATCAAAGGCCCAGATCAAATCTTCCTTGATATTCTCTCTCTAAGTCTCTCTCATTGATCATCCCTCTCTCTCTTCTTCAATCTCTTCTTCTTTATGGGCCCCTCTCCCACTTCAGTGACAAATTAGTCACATGACAATAACCAGTTACTAAAAGTTTTTCTTTATTTTTATTTCTTCCAAGTTATGAAGAGACATTAGTCATTTTATTTAATTAGATATTAGCATGGATGAAAAATCATGGTATCGGTCGCATAATCAGCCAACCCTAAAAATCGATACCATCGTAGTATCAGTCATGGTTTGAGATCCATTGTAGTCATTGCGGCAAGAATTTTTTTTTACCCAAAAAATTTTTGAAATAAATATCCAAAAAAATAAAAAAATATTTCAGAATGCTGGAAAACAATGTTTTTTCTTTTTCCATTAGTAACAACTATAAAGCAAAATATCAATTGCCCTAAGTCATAATATCTTGTATTGTGTTTTAACATGTTACTATTAAATATGTAAAGTTTCGATGTTTGATCTTTTTGTTCATCTTTATAAATTCATTAATGTAGCCCATATCTAAAATTCAAATTACTCAATTTAACAATTACCTCTTTTATTAGCTATGTAAAAAGTTTCACTCAAACTGGAGTTGGGGCCCACAATTTGTTTTAAAGTAGTTTAGATTTTTCTTAAGTGGGCCTTGTTAGTAAGATGCAATTGAAAAGGTGAGGATATTTTGAAGCGTTGGTAGGCTTCATAGTGAAACTATCCTGAAAAAGAAGAATTAAACTGCTCAAAATAATTACGTTCCTTTTGTATGGTTTTTGGAGTTTCATTTGCATTGTAGATGTACTAGCAAATTGATTGATGTCTTACAATTGATCAACTAGTCAATCTGACAAGGAAAATATCCTAGTAGGGCATAACTTGCCTGACTCCATATAAAAGAGGGACGACTATTTTAAGCAATTCCAAATTTCTATAGGCGTGCCCCACTGTATTATAGCACGGTTCTTAAGTTGTGTACACATGTGTAGCTACTAAAAGAAAACAAGAAAAAACCCTTAAAAAAAAGGTACTTTTCCCTTTCATTGTATTCATAAGAGAAAGCAGGGAGACCGAGGATAGAAGAGAGAGAGAGAGAGAGGGAAATGAAAATGGAGGAGAGGGAAACAAGAGGAAGAGGAAAAAGAAAAAGAAGAGGAGGAGAAAAGGAGGCTTACCTATAGAGGCACAAATCGGCGATGCTGGAATCTGTAGATGCAGATGGGGCAACCCCAGCCCCTTCCCTCTCTCTTCTTTTTTCCTTTTTTCCCATAATATATTTTTTAATTTAAAAAATACCGGCTTCCATAGTTATCAGAATCTTACGATTCGTATCCTGAATCCCGAATCTTAAGGAAAACGATTTGTATCTATGCAACAAATTTCATTTATAAATGGATCTTAGGATTCAGGTATGAATCCTATGATTCGATTCTTGTTTCATCGAATCTTAAGATTCAATTGATTCTGCTAAGTGAGAATAATTACAACCAATAAGTTAATATTAATAATCTTTTCCATTTTTTTCTTATTTATTCTTTCTTTCTTTTAGTACTTTTATTTTTAAGAAGTTATTTAGTAGTTAACGAAACATTCTAAGAACTTTTTTGTCATCTGATAAGGTTTCAAAGATAAATAAAGAACATGTAATTAATTAAAGCATTTGATTGTACATATGGTGCCTATTTATAACTTCTTTATTTTTTTAATCTATTCGGTTTTTTCTTCATGAAAACTTTCCTAACTTCAAAAGATATCTTACAGTGTAAGATTGATGGTAAGGATTTTATTTTTTTGATTTAAAAAATAAAAAAAATATATTGATACCCCATTGTTTAGTTTACGATATTTTAATCATGTCATCTAATCTCCTTAAAATTAGTTATCTTCTATTCTTTTGCTTTGCACTTGTGAAGTGGCAGATATTCATTAGAAATGTTAAAAGGGATAAAAACTCCCCCTTTTTAAATGGAGAGTTTTGAGAATTCCTATATATATGTAATAACATTCTTAATATAGTTGTATGATGGATTCACTTGTTATTGTATTTATACTGCTACAATGGGAAAATGGATGGTTATGATTAATTACTTTTTTTAATTTTTTATTAGAAAAAATAAAAAATTTTATAATTCGCAATACGATTCTATTCACGGGTATAAATGATTTGCAATACAATTTTGATTTTGAAAATAAAGTCCGCCAATACAACCAGATATTTTGGCAATATCTTGGGTACCCGAGACTGAAACCGATTAGTATGCATTTATTGGTTCAGTCAAGGCCAATATTGGTAAATATCAGCCAAGCTGATATTTTAAACTATGGATATTGTACTCGTAGGGAGGGTTTAGACTTTAGAGTCCTTGTATGGACATTAAGGGTGGACGACCACTGCACTTTATGTTGCCTTGCAAATTTTTTAAATTTAACTTTATAACATAATTAGTACATTAGGTGCTGAAATTGTAACCAGGTATCTCTGCAGTATCCAATACCAATGCTGGTATCAGAGTCAGTGGCTACTGCTGCGCCAAAGTCAAACTATTGAATTAAGTTGATAACATGGCAGCAGCTAATAAGTGGACCAGTAGCCGTTGCATTACATAGGTAGTTTAAAAGTCGACAAATATCATTACTACAAGTCCACAAGTACATTTCTAAATAACATAGAATACTATATATATAATAAAAAGTTAAATTGTGAACTGAAACTGACGAAGTGGCAACCAAACTTTTCAGTCAATACATGAATTTGTTGTAATGGCCTTTGGGCCAATGCCCAATAATTATCAGCTATTTTGAACCTGAAGTCACAATTGATTTAGCACATCACACATATTTTCTTTTTAATGTCCCGTAGAAAGTTGCTGCAGCTGTTCCAACTTATAATTGCAGCTGATATTTTTGGAGAGAGAGAGAGAGAGATTAACCAAGGCAAACTTGAATGACGCCCACAGATCAACCAAGGCAACCTTGAATGAGACGACACCCACTTCTAAAGAAGATAAAGAAATCTTTGTGTTCGTCGGTTATGGCTTCTTTGTGTGTATTGAGCCAGAGATTAACCTAGGCAAACTTGAATGACATGACACCCATTACTAAAGAAGATAAAAGAATTTCTTGTGTTGGTCAGATACATTTTTTTTAATGTGTGTTGCTGTCCTAGACTATGGTGGTATAAAGCTTCTATACCATTTTCTTAGGTGGGACGGTTTACGCTGCTATGTATTGTCCCTAATAAAAGGTTTGTTACCAACAAAATTTGAATAAAAATAAAAAGAAAAAAAAGAATATATCTTCTTAAAAAAAGAATATATCTTCTTTCTCCTGCAGCCAACTGATTCTCCATTCTTTGCGCAACGAGATCCCACATATCTTTTGACCTGGGATTTGTTCCCAATAGAAGACCCAAGAATGCTATTAGAAGCCTGTTTGCCTTGCAGCTTTCTGTTTGAGCCAAATCTACAACTTCCAGAAACCATTATAATTTTACATGCTTTAGCAAAAGTTAATTCTTACCCGGAATACTAATTCAAAATAATGAAGAAAACATTTTAAAAATTGTACCTCCATCATGGATATTTTGCAAAACAAAATTAGATTACTCGCAACTAGTCTTAAGGAACTAATTTCCATTTTAAACATATTGGTCACCTATGATGCACGGTACGTTAAAATGGGCAACGTTTCATATCATATTATTTCCAATACCTCAATTATGTGCAAAATCCATTTTTTTTACTGTGTCCATGGAGTTTTCCTATTGTATCTGGGCATCATAATTGGTCACACTGTAGATCCCTCCCATAAGCCTACAAAATTATGTTGCAGCTATAATGAAAAGAAAGAGAAAGAGTATCTCCTTGAATTATTTTGAAAAAGATCAATTAGCTAGCACTGCAAAAAAGACCATCAAAATGCATTTTTAGGATCACATTTCTACATCCCCCATGAAGGCTACGTTATATCCATCAAACTCCTAATCGACATGGTCATATACACTTTCTACATGTAGATTTTAAGATGCAATCCGTCTCTCTTTTGGTTCTCCCTTGAGAGCAATGTCTCATTGCCACTTGAAACTGCCAATGGCATGCTCTCTTACATCCTAAGATTCCTAATCCTAGACACACCGAGTCATTGAAAACCAATAATATCTTCCTCATTGCCACACCATTCTATACCTCTGCGCACAGGTCACATCCATGACTGCTCAACCCATCACGCTGCAATGAGTACACGAAGACATGTCCTCACACATCACTAAATTGTACTCCCAAATAAACAAAGCACTTAATTATCACAAGGTTTCCATCTTCTGCAAATCAGCACAATATTGCAATATTAATAGGAAAATCTCAATGCAGTTTTTGCTGTCGACCTTTATTTCACTCTCATTCTTCTACAAGTGCAATCTTGTCTTTTCAATGCTAAAAACTTAAATTTTGAATGATGTCACATAAATACCACATTCTAGTGCCCAAAAAAAAAAAAAAAGACAACAATTTTTGGCATACAATCAATCACAATTTCAAATATCATTTACAATTATTGATAGGGATGGAAATGGAACTCTTCTTCCCATTGTCTAATTTGATTCATTCTTCCTATAATCTAATATCATCATTAAATTAAACTACAGAACTAATCAATAAAGAACTACAAATCACTAACATTCAAAAGAACATTAGAAACACACACAAAAGGAAAGATCATGATAAACCCAAAACCCTAAAATCAGCATCAAAGAGAAGAAAAATGCTCACCTCATGAGAAGATTGCGGTACCCAAATCTTAATCATTAAAAAAAAAAAAGACCCTAAACAACGGAAGATAATCAAAGCTTTCATCTTTCAGCTCTGATCTTGGGAGAAATCGGAGCATAAGAGATGGATCAAGGGTTAGGGTTTTTGAAGATGATGGGAAAGGTAATTCATACTGTTTGAGTACGCTTTCGATATTTCCCGATTGGTGTTCGATTCCATGAGATGATTGCTTGAGCGCTTTCGGGTTCTATATTCGGATCTTCGCTTCCCGTTGCTTTCATTCGCACGAGATGAAGAGGATGGAGTTAAAGTGGGGTCCACTTTGGATTGATGATAATCTTGAGGACCATTGGTTTGTTAGTGTGGAGTTGATCTTGATCAAATCCATCAGTGGGCGCCTCACTGGAGTCTTCCTGGGATGAACACAGTACAAGAGTCCTTGGACTTTGGGCAGATTGGGTGGGCCCACTCATTCATAAATGGGTCTGGAATATGACAATTTTGACAACTTAAAATTTAAAAGTAGGCAGTTCATATTGAAGATAAATTCTATTATAATAAAAACTAAGGTGCTCCCTACTGCTAGGGTATAGGGCCTGTTTGATATAACTTTGAGAATGTGTCATTTTGAGAAATGGGATATTTATGGGCCAGGCTTGGTCCGCCTGAATAAAATGTAGACCTAGCCCAAAATTTAATCCGTAGGTCCAAGCCCAGACCAGGCCTGAATCAATCTTTAATCCCAAGCACGAAAAAAATAGGCTGAGCCCAAGCTTGGATTAATAATATTTTATTAATTAAAAAGGTATTTGTTAATGGTTGGCTGCCTATGATGCATGGAGTTGAACTAGACAGCATGTGTTTGTGTTCTAGTCCCTCTATCAACAAATTAGAATTTTTTGCTCTTTCGCTTGGGCCTGGTTGGGCTTTGGGCTTTCTACCATTGAACCCAAGGCCCGCTTATATATCAAACAGGCTTGATTTTTGTCCAAGACCAGCCATAATGCTAAAGCCTAAGATCAAGCCCGGCCCAAAATGGAATCGGCCCTGGTTGGAATCAGGCCAGACCAATCCATAAGCTCCCCTATCTGAGAATGAATGGAGAAAACTTGTCTTACATACAATTTTTTCTCGTTTTCTGCAGGTCTGTGAAGTCCCACCCTCTCTCTCTCTCTCCCCCCTCCCCCTCTCTATCTTCCTAGATTTTCAATTTCACAAAATGCCTTCCAAATTAGTTTTTCTTCGTTCATTCTCATAATGCCAAATGCACAGTGAGGAACAAAAAAGCGTTCTTCCTCATACCTATTCTATAAGTAAAAATTGAAAATGGCTCCACCAACAATTGGAAAGTGTACGGCAAAATCTATGTGCACTAACATACCCTAAATTGAAAGGCATTTTCATTTTATACCAGTGAATCCTAAATCCTTTTTATGATATCTCAATTCTCAGATTCAAAACTCACATGCAAGGAAGGCAACCAAGGCAGTCAAAGTCAAAAGTTGTGTCTCAATCGTTAATAATGACAAAATTGAAATAATTCTTAAAAATTTTCGTGAACATTAATCATATCTTGGTTAATTTTTGAGGTGTTCATGGGCGAGCCAATCCGATTTGGACATAGTCTGGACCTGATGTCTAATACCGTTTCGGGCCGTGATTTAAAATTCGAGCCTGTTTAATATTTGGGGCGAGCTTCAATTAAAACATAGAAAGCCCAAAGTCCTTGTAAGTTTGACTTGGGTGCTCAAATAAGTCATAGAAAGCCCAAGCCAGCTAAATGAGCATGTTCCACCATAAGTAGGCCAGGCTCGTTTTAGGCCTTCACTGTTAGTGTTGTACTTAACAGTATATAGGCCTATATTTACTAAGCGAGGCCCAACCTGAATGTGTTTCACTCCCGCCCAACCCGGGCCATGAAAACGCCTTGGCCTTTCAAAGATCTACACCACTTGGTCTTTCAAATAAATAACTCAAACCTGGCAACTTTCTCCACCAATCTGAGTATTATGGTCCAAGTTTCATGAGGTACTGCTGGGTGTTGGCCCCTCAGTATGAGGCACGAGCTCTCCAGGGCTTTGTGATGGAATTCCCCGGGCCAGATTGATGCAGTGGGCATATGGAGTGAACGTGTCCGCTCCGAGGATTAGTCCCCATGGATCAATACGAGAGGAATACCTTAATTATTAAAAGAAAATAAAAATTAGCACCCCCAACCTTTAATACAATCCCAAGAAGAATTGCGCATGTTATTGGGAACTTAGGAATGTCCTCGTGGTGAATGTTTCCACTCTTATATCATCTACGAGGGATTAATTCTTGGTGGGTGCATTTATCTTTCTCTCTCTTAGCTATTGAGCTAAGTTATAAAAAAAATTTTGCATGTCATTATTCTTTTTTAAAGAAATAATAATTCTTTAAATTACACAGAAACTCTTCTCCTTCGTTGCCACCTGAAAACACACATGTGATTCTTGGAACGGCGAGTGCAAGGTCTACTCCTTGTGGTAGGTGGGAGACCTTGCGGTGGGTGGGAGGGATCTCAAGGAAACCGAGCAACTCATTTGGACCAAGTCTCACGTGTGATTTAATAAATCGAAATCTAATCAAAGGGTCAACTGCAGATGTGGGTGGTGCCATGGTCTGCCCATTATAAATATACCTTGCTAAATAAAAAATGGTTACGTGCATAGTCTAACCATGATGATAGGGTCCCACCAGCTCCATGGGTTAGATGAATGAATCAAGTCTGTTTGGATATACAAAAGATAAAATAAAGTGAGGTTTAATGGACTCCAATGGTTTAGATTTCCAACCCTATCCCATTTGGATGAATCTGGCCGGACACATGAAGTAATGTTGACGGTTATGTGTAATCCATTTAACTTCAAGTTTAAATACTTCAATTAATTTGAGTAAAAGTCGATTTTACTCCAAATATTTATTTGGATTTAACTATACACTAAGTCTTGAAACAAAGTAAAATACGCTACTTTAAATTCAACCTACTTCTCCTTCACTTTACTTTTCCTATGAAATTTAATTTACTTTACTCCATTCCTTATTTATCCAAACAAGCTAAAAAAAAAAAAGGAGATATTGACTGTACAATTATTAAATAAGATAATATATGTGATTACACACATTCTAAAATATTGTATAGTCGGATGTGTGCAATATTGCATGACGCGTCCGAAAATATTGGGTAATATAATGTGTTAAATACTCAAAACATTAACCTCGCAGGGCCAATAACGGAGGTTCTACCACAAATACCCCATAATAAAATGAAAAAAAGAGGATTAAATGAAAGCCAACACATTTCTTCGGTGTTTTACCAGCTCCACCAAAATACAACAGGATGAAAAGAAGAAGAATGCCCTCAACGGTTAAGGCTAATGGTGTTTTTCTTTTTGTTGAGAAACAGACTCCAGTGGTGTTGAATACGTTAAGAGCTAATGGACGTAGGTTGTCTAGTCATGTCCTTGGAGGATAGAGAGTTAAAGCCTACACAATCAATGTGCACCACAACAAAACCAAAATCCAGCACAAAAATGGATGGCAGTCAATCTATTCTAGGCCTGTACTTGTCAGTGCATAATCACGAAGTGGGGCGTTCAGGCTCATTTTCAAAATGTGGGCCATTTGTCAGAATTGAGCTTCAGTGAGAAAACTATTTGACAGGGTTGTGTTCTCTTGCTTGGAAAATCAGGCAGACCATTTTGTTTTCTTGTTGCTTGTGCTACAGTAGTTTGCCTGGAAAGCCATCTCCGGCCATGTATGTATGTCAAATTAGTCTACCTTTCTAACTTAGGGCGGGCATGTTTGATTTGACCTATTTGAATAAAGATCATTCGCTTTTGAGTTTTCACAGTGTTGTTCTAATTTGACGCTTTTACATAGGACTATTTGTAGGGCTGTCAAACTAGCAGATTCTATCAGCCGGGCTCAAAAGTTTTTTAAGTGAAAGCTTTTCTATCAGCAGTCAAAACGTATACATACAAACGTATATACCGAATAGAGTTCAATTTTGAAAAGCTTGCAATATTGAGAATTGATTTGGGACTTGGCTTAGCCGGACCAAGAGGGTTGACCAGTCCTTTATATAAAATAAATAATAAATAATATATATATTTACTAAAAAAGTATAAATAACTCCTTTAATTAGCAATTAATAACAGAAACTTAATATTTTTTCAAACAACAATAGTTAAATATTAGGTAAATTTTTTTAATGGATATCACCTATAGGTTACAGTATTGTACATATATATGTTTAATTACATGTTTTCTTTTGAACGTTATGCTCAATTCTATATTTGCCTAACATACACATATTCTTTAATAAAAAGATAATTCAAATTATCATTTATTAGATTGATTTTTATGAATGTTAAATTATTGAAGTCTAAGAGTTTAAATAGATAGCCATCAACATCATTATTAAGTGAGGTTGAGTTTTATCTACCAATCATTGATCGATGTCAACTTCTTTTAACTTCTTTACTTTTATAACAGTTGTTTCATGCAAGGTGACCCCACATCTAAAGTTAAAGTTTGTAACTCATGCATCAAATCATCTTAGTGATTTTCTACATTCAAAGTTTAGTTACTTTATTATGAAATCGAATGATGATGTTTCAAAGGATTACATATTAGGTTAATGCTAATTCAAGAGTAATCTAATGTTTATTTAAACTACACATACTAAATAATTTATTTAAAAAAAATATAATGCCTATTTGAAATAAATCTAATTAAATCATATGAGAATTGTCAAACATTATATGACAGTCCATACTATTGCTTTATAAAAAAAAAAAAAAGAAAAGTAGTACTGAACTAGTAAAAGAGTACAACTAGCAAAATCTTAATGGCAATAATCTTACTAATAGCTATAAATAAAACCAAATACATTACTTAGACTATATAACTACTACTAGTATACTAAGATATTTAATAATCTCTTCCATGTTCTAATGTCATGTTATAATGCTATCAAATCAGCTTATTTAAATTAATCAAAAATAATATTTTTATATGAAGACAAAGTTGCATTCTTTTAAAATTTGCACAAAAATATTGACTTGTATATTGCACGAGACCATTGTTTGAATAAAGGAAAGTTAGCATCATGATATAGAAAAATTAATATGTATAATATTAAAGAAATCATTTCTTTTGGCCTTGGTTCAACCCTAGCCTAGCCCTAGGGTAAAGACTTCGGTATTGTAGGCCCGCTGAGGAATCTGAAGGATTTTGCTTGATTTAAACATGGCCCACATATATGAGGGTAGGATAAGGACTTATCACAGCCCGGCTCAGGCTTGACCCTTTTGTATGTTTGATTGAATTAAAAAAGAAAACAAAGTTACCAAATAGTTAAAATTACGTGATTGAAGTAGTTATATGTATGGGGACTTTTCCTGTACATACGTTCCTCATGGACTTTTCGTGCACACTCTTTGGTGGGGCCCACTGTGGATCCCTCCAAGGGTTGAGATTGGGGGGGATTAGAAAGATCTATGTGAAAGCACCCTACATATCAAATTTGGTCCCAATCACATATCCCTAACCCCTTCATACATGGCTCACAATTCATTCCATTCGGATTGGTGTATAGTCAATCCAACGGTCCAATAAATTCGGGTCCTACCAAAAGTTGGGGCAAGTTGCTATCATGCGGTCCTATGTGTGTTACAAGGTTTGGATTGAATGATAGATGGGCTCCACCTAGAGTTCTCACGAAAAAAATGGTGAGGGATGGATGCGTAGGAAGATTCTCCTATATATATAGAGTAAAAGCTGTCCAATTGGTTGTTGACTCAGATGGAATTAAAAAAGAGGCAAAGGTCTTATCAGTTCAAACATTTATTAAAACTTTTTTCAAAGAGTCTAAGAGCTTGTGCAAATTTTTTTATTAAGGTGATGATCCCGGCATTCTTATCCCTCTCATAAAAAATCAAAATCCTATATATCGAAAAACAAATTATTCATTTTTAGCTTTTATATAGGAAAAACATGTTACACCAAACAACCAAATAATGTGCTTTATGTAAAAGTCGAACAACTTTACTATAGTCATACAAATGCACCTTGAAGCACTGAAACACTTGTTTAAATCAGTTTTAAGTTAAATAGACCAAAAAACGAGGGGGTTGCCTAGTCTGTTCAGAACCTCACCTCTCACCCAGATGACCTCAAATAAATTAGTAGGTCCCCCCTACATTTGTGGGTGCAGCCTCTCTCTTATTTGTGCAAGTGCTCTCTCACCCTTATTTGTGGGAGCTGCAAAAGGGAGAGAGAGAGAGAGAGAGAGAGAGAGAGAGCAGTTGCCCCTTATAGTGGCATTTGTGGGAGAGACAAGCTACATAGGTTAAGAGAGAGAGAGAGAGAGAGAGAGAGAGAGAGAGAGAGAGAGAGCAGTTGCCCCTTATAGTGGCATTTGTGGGAGGGACAAGCTACATAGGTTAAGATAGAGAACAAGTGCCCCCTTTCAACTTGTTGCTTTCCTTTAAATCAGGAGAAAGACATGGATATTTTTTTATGTTCCTATCCTTTTGCTCACTCCTCAAGTTTTCCTTTTTTTTTTATTTACCCTTCAACAATTCCCTCATTGAAACTTTTAAAATACAAAAGAGGATGTTGGTCTTCTTTACTTATAGAAAATACATTTTATCAAATCACTAAAAGGTATGTATTCTGATATAATTCTTCTTCTTTTATTCTTTTCTTTCTTGCCCATTATTGAGCCTAGAATTCTAATCCTCTCAAACTTTGAATTTCACAATCACGACAACTTATTAAATTTATTTTCAATTTTTTGAATTTTTAATATCTTACTTCAAAATCCGGATTAAAGTAAATCTAATTTAATTCCTAAGTAAGAATTTCCAAGTTGCTATAAATGGTGCTTAAAAGTTTTTTTTTATACTAATTACATGTCAAAGGTTTCATCAAGTTTAGTGGTCTTATTAAAATCTAAGAAAGAATTTGAATTCTAAATAATGGGTCTTTGCTCCTCGGTTTAAAAAACAAGTAAATAGACTAAAAAAGTGGACTCACCAAAATACAACTGTTTGATCTGGCTTCTAACCTACCTATCCTGCCTTTCATTGTAGACTTATGTCTCACTACACAACTTCCCAAAGGAGCAGGACGATCAGATAAGCAAATAAATGATGCAGCCCAGCAGGAGCGGATCACATGGCCGCCAGCACCAATGGAGCAGTTTCTTTTAAGCTGCACCAAGATGAAACACTGAAATGGATGCATTCAGGTATTTGCACTTAAACGAAAGTGCTTATGGTCTCATGTTCATTCTCTTATGGTCTTTCTACAATAATTCATTCCACTTTGAAGTTGCACATGGGGCTCGCTCTCATTAGAAAATCTTGCCAGCATTTGATGGTATCAAGTGAATTGAGTGGAATAAAGATTAAATCAACAAGCTGTAGAGGGTTGGATTGTCAAATAATAGGAATATGTGGGACCCAATTTAACAGTTTTGTATGTCTATTAAGAGAATTATTTGGCGTTGAATGATACAGTTTGGACTTGGAATTTACATCCATTCATTGTATCACTGGAGACGGCCAAATGAAATAAGGTATAAGATATCCTTTTCCAGAAATGGCAATAACAAAATCTTCTTAGAAGTAACTGCTCGCCTATTCTCCTTAGTTGAAATTTTTTATCCCTGTAAGGAACAAGAGTATTTGATCCTGCTAGAATAGTAAATAGTACACGAGTTTCTTGCCTCGAGTAGTGCAAAATTTTCAAGGTCTGTTTAGACTGTGAGACCCACATCTGCCCTCACCCTATGCACTCAATCTAAGGCGCTCACCTGATTCTATTAGCATCCCAATTTTTATAAACTTGGATTAATTATGAAAATTTGGGAGTCATCCCACTTTATTCAATGATTGAAGATTGTACAATCATGATAAAATATGTTCTCTTTTTATTTCACAGGAGTAGTCAATAGTCATAGCTTCAAAATTTAACCCTCTCTCTCATAATTAGCATACATCCATGTTGACCTCACGTTAGTCTAGTTCAAGGTTTTGTGACTAATGGGTATTTTTTCCTAGTCCAAATCAGCTGTGTGTCTCTCTATGCTTCCCGCGAATGAAGGAGTGGAACCCCTTAGCTTAGCCCACTAATTGAAAATTCAAGCCACCAATAAGACATTTCCGCAATGCCTTTAGCCGCGGAGAAGAAGGGAGATCGGGCACCTTCCTCATTACTGCATAAGATTATAGCTGGTGTTTCTGCAGTAGAGGGGATCCAAAATTCCTTCCATCCCAGGTTTGAAATGGGTGACGAGGAATGAAAAACGTGCCACCGCTCATGCACAAATGACTCCTAAAAATATGAATGCCCTTTGCCAAACCATTGACAGTCTGGGGTCGCTCGATCTCTAGTGTCTCAGGTTGGTTTTACCCTTCTATACCATTGTTCCAAAATAGCAAAAAGAAAGAAACAAAGAAAGAAAAGAATGCCCTTTCCATTTAGAGAATATTGTTAAATTTTGCCATAACATAGATTGAGCAAAGATTGAGAATGTGATTAGCATAATTTTATGTATTAAACACATTTTAAATAATGTGATCAATCATATAATGAGATAAATGTTGTGCGCGTGTGTGCAAACTCAAGCAAGATTAACCAATCACCACACAAGAAGACAAGAAGATTTACATGGTTCGGCAAGGATGCCTACGTCCACGGGAAACCAATTTCCACTGGGTTCTCCTCCAATCTGTGAAACCACAGCCTTGGAATCTCAGCCTCTCTGACTGACTGCTTAGGGTTACAGATTACATCTCATATATATAACCAGTACATCCTTATCCCCCAAGAACTCTATCTTAAGAAAAAGGAAAGTCCTAATACATTAGGAAACTACCCCAGATATAAACCCAAACATGGTCTGGACCCACATGGCCAACAATCTCCCCCTCCAGACTATGGGGAAGATGCCCTGAACCCCTTACTGGGAGTTCAGTCCGGCCAACTCTGAACACAGCTCCAGCTTTCCCTTAGACACAACCTTGGTCATCATGTCCGAGGGATTCTTGTCCGAATGAATCTTTTCCAGCTTCATGAAGTTCTTCTCGATCACCTCACGAATCCAATGGTACTTGATATCAACGTGCTTCATGCGACCATAATATGTAGCATTCTCACTGAAATCCATAGCACTCTGACTATCACAGTAAACTACATATTCTTCTTGCTTCAAACCTAGTTCTTGAAGGAATCTCTTCAACCAAAGCATCTCTCTCCATGCTTCATTAGCAGCTATGTATTCCGCTTCAGTTGTAGACTGTGCTGTACACTTCTGTAACTTTGATTGCCAGGAAATAGCTCCCCCTACAAAAGTAAACAAATAACCAGAAGTCGACAACCGACGATCAAGATCGCCTGCAAAATCAGCATCAGTATAACCTTCCATGACTGGTTTTGAGCCTCCGAAACATAAGCACACCTTGGAAGTACCTCTCAAATACCTAAAGATCCACTTCACTGCTTCCCAATGCTCTTTTCCAGGGTTTGCGAGAAATCGACTCACTAAACTCACAGCATGAGCAATGTCTGGCCGTGTACAAACCATGGCATACATGAGACTCCCCACAGCAGAGGAGTAAGGAACACATGCCATCCGTTCCTTTTCATCATCTGTAGTAGGACACAAGCGCTTGCTTAGTTTGAAGTGACTGGCTAGAGGTATGCTAACTGGCTTAGCATTCTTCATGTTGAACCGTTCGAGAACTCGTTCAACATATTTCTCCTGTGACAACCACAGCTGCTTGGAACTCCTATCACGACGTATTTGCATGCCTAATATCGTTCGTGCGGGACCCAAGTCTTTCATGTCAAACGACTTTGACATCTCCTCTTTTAACTTGCCAATCAACTTGCTATCCTGTCCAACTATCAGCATATCATCTACATATAAAAGAAGGATGATGAACCGACCATCGATAAATCGACGAACATAGACACAATGATCTGCAGCTGTCCTCCGGTACCCATGACTCAACATGAATGAATCAAACTTCTTGTACCACTGTCTCGGTGCTTGTTTCAGCCCGTAGAGACTCTTCTTCAACTTGCAAACCATCTGTTCTTTTCCTTCTACCTCAAACCCCTCTGGCTGAGTCATGTAGATCTCTTCTTTCAAGTCACCGTGAAGAAACGCGGTCTTCACGTCCATCTGTTCAAGCTCAAGGTCCATGCTGGCGACTAGACCCAAAATGATTCTGATAGAAGTCATTTTCACAACAGGAGAGAAAACATCACTGAAGTCGATACCCTTCGTCTGTGCGAAGCCTTTTACCACTAACCGTGCTTTATGCTTCACCAGTTTTCCATTCTCATCCTTTTTCAGCTTGAACACCCATTTGTTTTTCAGAACATTCCTATCTTTAGGAAGTTGCACCAGCTCATAAGTCTTGTTCTTCTTCAAAGAACTCATCTCATCCTGCATAGCCTTCATCCACTCATCTTTATCAGCATGAGTCATTGCTTCTCGGAAGCTAGCTGGCTCTCCCTCATCAGTGAGCAACACATATTCGGATGCAGGATACCTAGTTGATGGTTGACGCTCTCGGGTAGACCTCCTAGCTGGAGGTTCCGTGGTTTCAATCCGAGGAGACTGCTGCTCCCCCTGCTCAACACCCTCATCATCTGGCAACCCCTGTGCCTCATCACGATCCGGATCGTTTTGTCCACCTTCTCCACCTGTAGTCTGCACCGGAGAAGGAGTCGGTGTGAGATCAACCACTTCATCAACTTTCTCAGAAGACTTATCAATCTTTTCAACATCTCCAAAGAACTGATCTTCATGGAAAACCACATCCCTACTTCTGATAAGTTTCCTCTTCTCTGGATCCCATAATCTGTAGCCAAACTCATCTCCACCATAACCAAGAAAGATGCAACTCACTGCCTTATCGTCCAACTTGGAACGCTGCTCCTTTGGTACATGCACAAATGCTTTACACCCAAACACCTTCAAATGTGAATAGGAAACATTTTTACCTGTCCATCTTCTCTCTGGAAGATCATAATTCAAAGGAACTGAGAAGGATCTGTTAATCAGATAAACGGCAGTCAGAACGGCTTCACCCCAGAATGACTTAGGCAACCGTGCTAATTTTATCATACATCTCATCTTCTCAAGAATAGTGCGGTTCATTCTCTCTGCCACACCATTGTGCTGTGGAGTACCAGGAACTGTCTTTTCATGTCGAATGCCATGCTTCAAGCAGTAGCTTTTGAACTGGTTGGATGTGTATTCACCCCCATTATCTGAACGGAGACACTTCAAGAGTTTACCTGTTTCTCTTTCAACCTTGACATGAAACTGTTGAAACATCTGGAATACTTGATTCTTTGTTTTCAACGGATAAACCCAGACTTTCCTGGATGCATCATCGATGAACGTGACAAAGTACTTATTGCCACCCAATGATTCTACCTCTATGGGACCACAAACATCAGAATATACCAAATCCAACACATTGGATTTCAATGTTGATGTCGAAGAGAAAGCAACCCTATGCTGTTTACCATATAAACAATAATCACAAGGGTCAAGGGATATACCTTTGGAGCAAGGAATTAAATCCTTCTTTGCCAACATCTGCAAGCCTTTCTCACTCATATGACCAAGCCTCTTATGCCACAGATTCAGAGAGGAATTGTCTTGAACTGCATTCAACGCATCTTTGCACAGCTTGACTTGTGTTTTATAAAGAGTATTACCTGCTGTTCCTCTCGCAATAACAAGAGACCCTTTAGTGAGCTTCCATCTGCCATTTCCGAAGTAATTCTCATAACCAGCACGGTCCAATGCAGTCCCGGAAATCAGATTCAACCGCAGATCAGGAACATGTCGCACATCTTTCAGCGTCATTGTGCAACCAATATCGGTTTTAATGCAGACATCACCGATACCAACAATATCTGAATGACTCGTGTTGCCCATCTTCACAGTACCAAAGTCACCTGCTTTGTACGTCGTGAACATCTCCCTGCAGGGAGTAGCATGGTAGGATGCTGCTGTGTCAACAACCCACTCAATCTGACCATCTGCAACACTCAAACACTTATCATCATCGCCGGCGAGCACCACTACTTCCTGTTCCAAAGTAGCTGTAGTGTTATCATTGTCATTCTTCTTCTCATTGTTGGATCCTTTCTGTTCCTTCATGGCAAAACAATTTTTCCTGATGTGGCCCATCTTGCCACAGAAAAAGCACTTTACAGACTTTTTCTTGCTCTGTGATTCACCGCTAGACTTAGACTGTGATTCACCTCTAGACTTGCCACGACCCCCCTTTGGACCTCTACTCTTACTCCTCCCCCTGTTCTCAGTAACAAAGGCCTGTGCATTATCTGTCCCTGCAGATTTCCGTCTTGTTTCTTCATTCTGTAGACTATTGGTAACCTGACTCATAGATAACACACCATCTGGAGTAGAATTGCTCAAGGAAACAACCAATGTCTCCCATGAATCTGGCAAAGAACTCAGAAGCAACAAAGCTTGCATCTCATCATCAAGGATCATCTTCATAGTGGCTAACTGATTTACCACACTTTGGAACTCATTAATGTGATCTTCGATCTGACCACCATCCTTGAATTTCATGTTCACAAGCTTTCTGATTAAGAAGGTTTTGTTCACCGAGGTCTTTTTATCATACATTGCTTCTAGCTTTTTCCAAAGGGTATTCGCATTGGTTTCATTAGACACGTGGTGAAATATACTGTTATCAACCCACTGTCTGATGTGACCAATCGCTTTTCTATGCAATTTGATCCAATCAGCATCTTGCATATCTTTCGGTCGGGCACTATCCCCCTCAACGGGATCATGGAGGTCTTTACAATAGAGAATATCCTCCATCTTCGGTTTCCAGATCAACCAATTGGAATGGTTGAGCTTAACCATGGTAGTGTTGATAGTATTGTTCTCCATCTTAATCAAATTAAGTAACAGGAAAAAACAAATAACTAACACTGACCTCAACTCCTGCACCAAGCTGTAGATCTCGTCAACACGAGCACGCTGGAAGAAACGGATCTAAAATCCGACCCCGGATGGCTCCGATATCGCAAAAACGGGTTTCTGCGCTTCGGTTTTGGTCAAACTCCTTGTTGACCGTCAAACAGCCAATCTTCTTCCACTAACGCGTAGATCTGCTCGAAACGAGTCCGTAGGCGCAAACGGATCTCCGATCGGACTTCAGATGATCAAGATATCGCAGAAACAAGTTTCTGCCGTCAATCTGGTCAACTCTGGCCGTTGACCGCGTGTCCGATGACGTGGGCTGACGTCAGCCTGATGACGTCACGCTGCTGACGTCTGCGGGCGTCTGACGGGCTGGACCGTCTGTTTCCGGGTTCAGGTCAACCCGACTCGACCTGAACCGACCTGCACTGCTCTGAACTGGGCTTGAACTACGGGTTGGTTCGGACCCAACCAGAAACTGAACCCAACCCGAGAAAGGGCGCTGGGCTTTTACGTTAACGCGGGTCAGTTGGAACTGACCCGACCCGACCCAACACCCGCGACCCAGAAACAGGTCGTCTCCTTCTCTGCGCCTGGGTCTGCAACCCAGTTGCAGGCGGCGCAGAGCTGCAGCGGCTTCCCTGGTCCGGCGACTGCAGCGCGGGACCGGCGACCGCGCGGCGACGGGCGGCGGCAACGTGCGACCCGCCGGCGACCTCTGGCAGCGGCGACCGGTAAGTGCGATCGATTTTTTTTTTTTTTTTTTTTTTGATTCTTCCGCAGCGCCGGTCTTCTTCTCCGGCACGGAAGAGGAAATCCGTCACGGCTTCTTCTCCGGTTCTCTTCCTCAGATCCGAGAAATCCTTCTTCTCCGATGAAGAACTGGAGCAACCAAAACCACCCGTCAACTTCTTCTCTGTTTCCGAGAAAAACAGAGAAACGAGAACCCTCTTCTTCTTCTGCGATCGTGTGGCCCAGTAGAGATCAACCCTGATCTCTCCTGTTCCCCGTTGATCTTCCACGCACAATCAATCGCTCTGATACCACTTGTTGTGCGCGTGTGTGCAAACTCAAGCAAGATCAACCAATCACCACACAAGAAGACAAGAAGATTTACGTGGTTCGGCAAGGATGCCTACGTCCACGGGAAACCAATTTCCACTGGGTTCTCCTCCAATCTGTGAAACCACAGCCTTGGAATCTCAGCCTCTCTGACTGACTGCTTAGGGTTACAGATTACATCTCATATATATAACCAGTACATCCTTATCCCCCAAGAACTCTATCTTAAGAAAAAGGAAAGTCCTAATACATTAGGAAACTACCCCAGATATAAACCCAAACATGGTCTGGACCCACATGGCCAACAATAAACTCATAATATTGGACTAAAATATGAGGATATTCAATAAAGAAAAGGGAGTTAATTTTGAGCGACTCTCCATTTTGAGCACATGGGCCCCACTATAGAGTTCCACACTACAACTCCTTCCATTTCATTTCCAAAAGTGTCAAGGGCGTTGAACCAGGCCCTTTTTTTATTAACTCTTTATTATTTTTTTTTTGTTCACTCTTAATTATTTTTTTCTGTCTACTTTGTAGGCACAGGAAATTTAGTTTGTGAACCCAAGACTAAGGGCTCGTTAGTTTGCATTACAATACATAGAAATTGAGTACATAAACTTTATGCCATGAGTGTTTAAGAATGAAGAATATGAGGATTTAAAAAAATTAGCATCTAATAACCTTTTTTTTTAAGAAAATAGAATCAAAGAAGATGAAAAATGAATAATAAGGGTGATTGCTGGTTATTCATTTCTCATTTTTCTTTGATTCTATTTTCATAAAAGGAAAAATTATTTGATCCTCATTGTTTTAAAATCATATGCATTCAATTCCTTTGTTGTTGTTGTTGTTTTTTTTTTTTTAATGATGACTGCGGTTAATCATTACGAAAACCCCGGCTACATAATATCACCCACTAGCGCAGTGTATTGGATACCCTGATAATCTGCTGGAGCACATTGGTGTAGAGGGTGCGCCTATATGTTAAAAAGTATTATGCCCTTTTGGATATGAACCCTCAAAGTTCAAATGGACCATGATTCAATCACTGTAAAAGCACACCAATGTCCTGTATTCTTGATTCCATTTTGAAATGCTCGAAAGTTTATGACCACCCAGGATGTGGATGACTCAGATTGCAAATCAAGACAGAATTTTTATTACTAGACAATCTACTGCCAATCTGTGAAAGAAATTAGTCATCTATGTAATTAAATCAAACATGTTTTCGGGCCCAAGATCAATCCTACTGGAACTTTCATCAGATGAGTTGATTTTAGAATCATAAAACTTCTGTTTCTACTGCTAAGTTTTTGAGTTTCAGCTGTTCTACACATGGAACATGTCTGAATTTAGAGATATGAGTAGCTTGTACCTGGAGCTGGCAAAACGAGGCTCGACCCATCAACCCGACCTATCTATGACATGCATGACCGGACCCGCATAAAATACAAGTTGGTCACTGATTAGGTTTTTCTAACCTGCAAATAAATGGGTCAGGTTAAGGCTGACCTGCCTAACCTGCATATATTTATATTTAATTTCATACAAAATGATTATATATAATATATGATATAATTTTTATTTTTATTTTTTGGAATCCATGATTTAAATTGTGAGATAAAGAGTAGAATCTTGTGCAATGATCAGTTGCAAGGACAAAAAGATATAAAGAGAGAAGAAAAAAGAAAAGAAGGAAACAAGAAAAAAAAAAAGGAAGACAAAACAATTTAAGTCCTTAATTTTAGGTTGAGTGTAAGAATACCATATATTAGATCGTGTGCTTTGTGCATTTATTATGTATTTTCTCTTAATGTCATGTAGTTTCTATTATGTAGAGAGAACCATAGTACTCAAATGAAGTAGCTAGCTTGAGTTGACCTTAAACGACCTACAATATATTGCGGGTTCAGACTAGCCCACCCAACCTAACCCTATGCAGGTACAAGTTGAGGGTGCAAAACCCAAACCCACTGCCGACCCAACCCATTTGCCACTCCTGCTTGTACCAGAATGAAATCCATGTAGTTTTTGAGCTGGCGTAACTTAGAATAGAAATTTGCAACCGAAAACAAGGTAGGGATCCTACCATTGGGAAATCTAAAGATAGGTGGGGATGGTGTCACTTAAAATGGAAATTCACAATTTATATTAAGTGATTGGTGGGGTCATGAAACTTATGCATGTCTGGATGAACCCCATAGATGGGGACTTTTCCACACAAATTCCATTTGCATTTGCTATGGTTATGGACTCCTAGCCTGCCATCTATTGGAAGGGGTCTCATTTAAAGTTCTAAACCCTGGCATGGCCATAAGCAATCTCACAATTATAAATGATAATTTTTCCCGATTATATTGTGAAGATTCCCAAACTAAAAAAAAAAAAAAGTAGTGAGGAAGTTGCTTTAAGAATTTCAATAAAAATGAGAAATATCTATAGAACAAAATGTAACTGTCTTTCATATTTATTTATATTCTTTTACCATTTAGATGATTAAAAATAAGCTATTTTCAACATTTCCCATATTCAGAAATATTCCACATGGTAATTTTCCAATTATGTGGAAAACCAAATTCAACTCTCCATCAAAAAAAGTTTCCCATGGAGTTGCAGTAAAGTTCGTTCATTTTTTCATTTTTGCTTTTATAAAAATGTAGCTACACCAAACGTGGCATTTTCAGCCATTAAAATCTTTTTTTTAACTTTCCGCACCTTTCATGTGAAAAAGTTGCCATACAAGTGTGCCTTCATTAAGAATTAAGAAGTGAAAGAGTAGAACTCTACAATGATGCTCATCTAATAAAAACTTGAGCCATGCAACATATGGGTTATCTAAAATTTTATCCTAATATGAGTTAATCCCATTATAGAATTGGCCTTTGATAAAAAAAAATAAAAATAAAAACTAAAAAACAAAACAAAACCCTGATCAACACAATCCTATGCATTATTCATTACTATAATTTTTATCAAATGGTTAGTTTTATAGTGAGAACAACTCTTACTAGAGTAAAATTTAAAAACAGCATATAACCTCAGAGAAATAATCTTTGATTAACTTAGATTTTTAAGAGATGGGCCATACTATTGAGTTCCACTCCTTCTAAGGGATTTCTCCAAGTTGGACCAGTGCTACAAATAAGATGAGAGGCACAAGGATATTAAATAAGGTAGTTAGCTCTAGAGGATTGATGTGAGTTAAAGGTGGGGACCAAAATCTGGATCATCCGTACCTGGCCTTCAATATTCCCAAATTATTGTTTCCAACATGAATTTGTCACAGGAGCGTCTCTCTTGTTTGAGATATTCACTTTGAACATATTATTAATGAATATTATAAAAAATTATTTGAACAAATTTTGTAAAAATCTCACAGGACAGCCAGGGCATCCACTCTGAGGGCCCATCTAGTTAAAAGAATTTTGAGAGAAATCCTGCTGGGGAGAATTTTGATAGTTATATGAGATAAAATAAGTATTGCGCAGAATCAAAAGTGGGTAGTCAGAAGAGATAATAGAGGGAAAAAGAATAACTTACAATCTAAATTATAACTAACAGATCAAATTAAATTGAAAACCTCTTAGTTTAATATGATATACTAGGCCAACAGTTGCGTTTATCACACATGTAGACTCTCTTCATTCCATCTAGAAATGGAGAAGAGAAAAGCAACAACGGTTGAGTATGCCGTGATAGCTAAGGGAATTCCAACTCATGTTAAGTGCCGGAGGTCGACCCCTAACACACCAGCAATGCACGACAAAAATAGATTTGGTGATATAAAACAGAGAACTTAAGCTAAGCACTATAGTGGAAGGCTAAAAACCATATTATAGAAATAAAGTCATAATTAGCTTAGGACTAAGATTTGCTTTCGAAAATCAAGCTACATTAGACACTAGGGATCGAGCCGCATTACACAATAGGGAAATCATTTGAAAAAAAAAAATGAAGATTTTCCAAGGCCAACTCTGTCGTTTATCATCCTGTGCCTTTCAAACGACGTGGGCCCCAAAGAATGTCACTAATTTAATGCGGTGTGGCAAGTTAGGATACAACTCTATGACTAAAAATCCTAGCTCCCGCAAGTTACGCCAGCTTGTCTTATTTTACTCTCCCACCAGCTCTTTCCCTTCACAAAACTACACCACTTTACCACTGACCGATAAACCGCTTCCCATATCCAGAAAACCACTCCCAAAACCACCAAAACGCAAGAGAACAATATCTAGGGTTTCATCTCCACTCAAACACCCAATCCCAAGACCCTCTTCTGCAATTCCCAAACAAACCAATCAGTCCTGACAAATGCAGCTCATCCTTCCCAGCTTTCAGAATCCCCATCTCATGAATTCCAATTGAAAGCAAGGACCCTTCCATTTCCCCCATGTTCAATCGATTATGTTGAGAGATCAGCCTCTCAGCCTCTTCGATTCAGATCAGCGCTAGACATTCTGCTGCCATGGACAAGCACGATCAAATCAAGGTCGTTCTCGGAGCGGTTTCTGCGGTTTTCTCACTTGTTCTTCTGCTTGTGGTGTATTGCTGCCGTAGAAGATCGTCTAGGGCGGAGGACTTGGAGATGAGGAGCTTTGGGTATGGGGAGGAGGCGCAGCCGGAGGATCTGATGGGCTTTCCCGGCGGCGAGCATCTGACGGTCCACGAGATCCTGGATGCGCCAGGAGAGGTGGTGGGAAAGTCGAGCTATGGGACTCTGTACATGGCGAGCTTGGAGAAGAGCAATTCGGTGGTTTTGCTTCGGTTCCTGAGGCCCGCGTGCACGGAGCCGACGGCGGAAGTCGTTTCGGAGATTGAGATGCTGGGGTTCGTGAGGCATCCGAATCTGGTTCCTCTGCAGGCGTTTTACTCTGGGTCGAGAGGGGAGAAGCTTCTCGTCCATCCCTTCTTCTTTGGCGGCACCCTTTCGCAGTTCCTACACGGTAAAAATTAAGATAATAATGTTAGCCACACCATCCATCTCACAACCATCCTGTGTGGTAGGTTAGGTATAATTCATTTGTTTTTAACATCGTAGAGATGAGAAAGAGAAAAATCGGCACATAATACGGTTGTGAGATGAGTTCTGAGATGATGAGTGTGGCCAGCACTATTGAAATTAAAAACCATGTTTGGATTGATTGAAATTGATGAATGTTTGATTTACCATTGTGAAACTAAGACCTGCTTATAAGAATTCAAATGTAAAAATTAGAATAAAAAAAAAATGGGGCTGTTTGGGTGTGCATGAATTTGACTGCAGCTAACTCAGATAGTTCAGTTGTGCTTGGATAACCTGAATTTCACTTAATCTGCAGCTATTTTGATCTTTGCAATGTAGATGTGATTAGTTTTGATTGTTGCAAATCGGGTGCTGATAACGCAATTTAGTAGAAAATGATGGGTTTGATTACAGTTGTTTAGTTATTTTTGTCTTTACCAATTAGGGATTAGGAATCAAGAGTTTGAGGGCAAGTGAGTTCAGGGGGTTAGAAGGGGGTCTTTGTGGTAGTACCTTAGCAATTTGGGATTAAGTGAAACTTGCTTAGGCCTTAACCAGGATGGGAAAACACAGTTCTTTTGCATATTAGCAATTTGGGAGTGACAACGAATGGGGTGATGTGTTTAATTGATTTGTGGACTAAGTTTGGGGTTTGGATTTTGAAATTGAAGCTTGTGATAGAATTCTGGCGTAGAATGCATTTGTAATGATCATATATAGTGAACTTATAAAGATGAGAGATAGTTCTCCGATATGTTTTTATCAGCGTGTTTAGGTTCAAGATCTTAGGTAGAGGTGTTTTGCTGCCTTTTGTTTTAATTGTTAGTTTTTTTGAGCTTTATCTGGTTCATGCTTGAATACAACAGGGAATACAATTTACAGGTTCACTTGTATGTATTCACTTGCAAATTTATGCCTCTGGTTACTTTTATTAAACTTACATATTCACTAGCAAATATATTGTGACGTCTTTGAGTCTCACACTATAGAGAGGCAAATGATTGGGCTTATATATAGAGCTTGCACCCTTATCTTGCATGAGGCCTTTTGGTAGGTTGAGGCTCATCAAAAGCAAAACCGTGTTGTCCATGGGCCAAAGCAGACAATATTATGCATATGTGTGGGGGTGGGGCATTACATATATGCTCTGGTTACTTTTATCGAACTTATGTCAAGAACTTTTTAACTAGCCTGCTCTAGAGTTCATTGTGAGTTTTTTCTTTTCATTTTTGAATGGTCTTCATTCTGTAGCATGGATCGTTGTCATTTTTTTCAGGGTGCCAGTAGGGAATCATAATTTTCTTTCCAGGTGTTCACCATTTCTTTCGATTTTGATTGCTATGTTCAGTATTTCCTTCATCTATGTCCTTAAAAGAATGAGATTCGGTGCTGTGTTTATGTTCCTTTTACTATTCTAAGAAGTTCTAAAATCAAATGCAACTTTTAAGCTTTCGCTAGGCATTGCTTTCTTTTTTTTTTTTTTTTCCTTTTTTACAATTATTGGAGAATACTGAAATGGAGCATTGTCTCTTATTGACAGATAAAAGTGGTGAATCACACAGATGGCCCATTGTTTATAAAATCTCTCTTGGCATAGCTGAAGGCCTGGATTATCTGCACAACGGTTTGCAGAAGCCCATTATCCATGGAAATCTTAAGTCAAAAAACATATTACTTGATTCAAATTGCCAACCTTATCTATCCGATTTTGGCCTACATCTCCTCCTGAACCCAACTGCAGGACAGGAAGTGCTGGAAGCATCAGCAGATCAGGGATACAAAGCACCCGAGCTGATCAAGATGAAAGACGCAAGCAAAGAAAGTGACATATACAGCTTAGGAGTTATTTTTCTTGAGATGCTAACGAGGAAGGAGCCAATTAATAGGAACTCATCATCTCCTCTGGACCTTCATCTGCCGACTTCCATGCGGAATGCTGTGCTCAATCACACAGTCACTGAAATGTTTGATCTCGAGCTTCTAAGACATGGTAATTGTCAAAACTCAGTTACTGAAGATGGTCTGATGATGTATTTTCAATTAGCAAGTAGTTGTTGTTCGCCTTCCCCATCCTTGAGACCAGATACCAAGCAAATTATCAGAAAGCTTGAACAAATTGGACGACAGTGAAAGGTTTGGACTTTGGATCTAGATGGTAAATTGTGATTTTGAGGCGATTTGGTGGTGGTAATGATGATGTTGACATATTCTTTAGATTAGAAAAATGATGTTTCAACGATGCAGTGTCAACGATGATGACAGGCCACCAGTATGATGGCAATGATGGACCTGAGCAATGGGATAGTGTTTGTGCCTGAAGATTTCTTTATGAATGAGGAAATGTAACCTCTCTGTTTTGAGGCTGAATATCATGAATTAGACAAAGATGGTGGATTCTGACGCTGGACTTCTGGGTTTTGTTTATATTTACATAACCAGCTCCACACACTAAGGGATTTTGATTGGGGCCGCCTGGGATTTCTTGTCAATAAATTAATTGACACATGCGAGGAGGAAAGCCATTTTGATCAGCAACCACACTTGGATTTTACACCTTTGGGATTTCGCTGAATTGAAATTTCAGATTGAGTTGACAAAAAGTATCTGATGAATTTTAATTTCCCCCATGAATGTTGGAAACTTTGTAATCACCAAACCCATGAATTATTTGATTACAACTGCATTATACTAGCCTAAGATTTTCCTACTTTTGATGGGGCTGCTCAGATTGGAAGCACCAAAGCCTTGGAGATGAAACTGTTTGAGTTAATCTAACTTTTAACTCCTTGCCATGACAGATTCTTCCAGACTTCTGTAGCATGTGTAAATGAAGGTGCTTTGAAAGATGATGGTGGAAAGCCCTGTCTTTGACCATCTTGTATGAGTCACTTTCTTGTAGCAGTTCTCTATGGTTAGCCCCTTTTTGGGGTTTCTAGCCGCCTTTTTTTGACGTTTTCCTGTTTTGGTTGGTATATGGCCCAAGACATGGAATCAATATGGACAACTTTTAGCAATTGGGTCATCGTCATTATACTAAAATACTATTCCAACCTTACAGACAGCTATTCCACACATGATAATCACACATCATGCAATCTCAACTCATGTTGGAAAAAGGCAAATTAAAGAACATCTTTGGACTGTATGCAGTACAGTTTTCACAATTGGAATAAGGGGCAAGAGAAAATGTAGTCATTAGCTTTTTCCTTCTTTGCAAGAGTTGAACCTCCACTCCCAGTTCAGAGGGAGAGTGTCTGGGTCCCATGATCCTTCAACTTGGCCAAAGCTACTGACCAGACTGTTGGTAAATACACCCTATCCATAATTATATTAGATGCCATTCCAATTGGGAATTACAAGTGTAAACAACAAAACATTCAGTGTTCTAAAGGACTATAGAATCTCTTCTATCTTTATGTTCTCTCTTTTTTACCCAAATTGACGTATGCAAACACAAGGAAATACTTCGATTGTTATCTTTAATTCCTGGCATGACTAATCAACAATAACATAACCAGGAACAATCATTTATCTTTCAACCTTTTGGTAAAAGGCCATCCTAACCTAGGAAAACTATGCAGGAAAGTGCCAAACATATGACGAGGGAAATGTAATCGGAAGCATCTAGATGAGCAGCAGTTTACCAGACTAAGTGGATTCATTGGTAGTGTTGGGGCATCAAAACATCAATTCACATTTCAGCCTGACATCCGGAGTGGATTGGAAATCCCCCCCCCCCAATTTATGGGCAAACTTGCTGTGATAATAAAATTAATGTAGGGCTAATAGAATAGCTGAAAAAAGGGGGAAAAAATCAAATCTACTGTCATAAGAAAAAAAATGTATTAAAATTGCAGACTTATAAGCAATCGAAATCACAAAATTTGGGAGCGTTTTGTGGCAGCGTGCCTCCTCATTCATGCTATGAAATGTGGCAAATTTTAAAATTTTGATAAATCGTGAGCATTTGTTTTTGCTACTTTAAATAAAATTCCTAATCTTAATCTCCTAGAATATAATACCCACACATATTTGAATAGTAAACTCTGTAAAAATATCTTTAAAAATTTTGTTAGCACAATAGGAAAATGGGTAACTTCTAATACTTGCCAAGATTTTAATTTGTTTGCTTGCTGATAAAATATTAGATAACTTATCAAATTCAAACAATATCATGTCTTCTTTAAAAAAATTTAAAAAAAGGAGTTCATTTCCTCCTGATTCACGGGGGACTGGTGGGACAAACATGGACTTCGTCTTTAAAAAATTGTCTAAAATCAGCTTTTAAAATTTTTATAAAATCCTTCATTAGTACTTTCATCAAGTGACACATATTGTAAGATCTAGCCCCTAAATTGAGGGTTTATTCACTAATTTTTCATACTTATTATTAATTAATAGTATTTTAATCTTAATTACTAATGGATAGGTAAATTGGTGGGACCCTACTCTTGATTAGGTAGTTTTTAGGGCTGATTCGTAATTTAACTAGGTTAACTTTGCATTATCTCATCATGTGCATTAATCATAATACCATTATACATTAGTGGATCCATTTTATTTAAGGCACAAGTCACGAAAGTAGGACCCTTTATGACTCCTCTTGTAAATAACATAAGCATGATGGACTTATTAGTAAATACCTAAAGTTTCTAGCAACCTTAATTCTATATAAAGGCACGCTCTCCAAAGCAAGAGCCTCCTTGTGCCTTCTAGCTAAAAACCTAGCCCCCATGGCCATCTTCCTCCCTCCTTCAAGCCTAAAGTGTGTGAGCGAGAATTCTAATCTCATTAAAAGTTAACTCTTCATCTCCTCCTCCACATTCCCTTTTTACCCATTTTTTATTTGTTTGAAGAGAAAAAGCCCTATCTTCACCTTTTGCACTATTTTTAAGATAAAAAACTCTATCTACCTTGGTATTTGTGCCTATTTAAATAAGGTAAAGTGATTTCTAGCTTAGAAATCCATCATATCACATTTTCATAGCATTCATCTTATGTTTTCTTCTTCTTTTCATGTCATTTCATTAATATGGTGTTGGGTGAGCTGAGAAATTTGGGCATTCTACTATTTTGGCTTTAGTATTGGTTTTGGGAGCACCATAAAGCAAGTATAAGCAAGTAATAACATGCATATGTGCTATTGTGATTGATTCTTGATGATTCTTTACTTTATTGCATTGTGCAGTTGATCCTCTTCATGTTTCATTAATGGAGGACATATTTGTGGGTGGAAAATGATGTTTATAAATATTAGAATGAATGAAGTGAAGAAGGGGTTAAATGGAAGTGGAATAGCATTTAATATGCTTAATTTGGAGCAATAAATAATGAAAATTGGGTTAGTAAAGTTTGGGAATGAACAGGGAAAAGTTCGAACCCAAATAGCCCAAAAAGTGCAAAACTACATATGTCTAATTAATCAGATGGGTGTCCGATCGATCAAATTAACCCTCTGTGTTGGGTGCGATCAATTAGACCCATGCCTGATCAATCGCGCAGAGCCTTTTCTTTTCAAAAAAATCTATTTATTTAATTATTTATTTTATCTATGTAAAAATCTCTTCTACATGCTTCTTTTTAGTACTTATATAACTTGACTTGATAAAGTCAAGTATATTTAGGAAATCTTAAGCTTGATCACGGGTAAAGTAATACAATAAAATATTAGTGAACCATATGACTTTGTAGGACCTTAACTTTTATGATCATTATACCTCAAACCTTGTCTAACGAAATCAAATTGGGTACATAAGGAATGTGTTAGCTGTTACCCATCCTTGTTAGATGTTCCAGTTAGTCTTAATGTTATACCCTTCTTGTATGGGTATAAGAGTCAAATGTCTGTATTTATACACAATGCGACACCGAGAAATTTGGTAACACATGACATTGGATAACCTATAATCACATCGAAGTGGAAAGCCAAGGACGTGAGCTTCTTAGAATAGTTTGGTCTGTAATTATCTTTGCTTCTTAATAAACTGGAAGTTTATGCATATTGTCATGAATTCCCTTAATTCTCACTTACTCTTATGTTATTAGCTCGATTATATTTTTCTATCTCCTTCGCAATTACTGTTGTTACTGTTATCCTCAGCTGATATTATGATACCATAAGTTAATGCAAAAGATACGTAAGCATATCTTAATACACAAACAAGTAAGAAATGTACGATTGTGCAATTTTATTATCCTTATTGATTTATAGAGTCGGTACCACTGAACTTAACTCTATAAGACCTAGTAAAACTAAATATAAGTTTGAGATATGTACCATTGTAATTGGTTTTTCTGTTGAGTAAGTCGATGTTCTTTTAGGTAATCATATTAGCTACTTAGTTCCCTACCCGTCTCAATAAACGCTCTCCTTTGGGGGAGAATACTAGTAATGTGACTGCCAAAATTGCAAGTATATTTCTTTTGCATTGATTCTTTTATGCATCGGTTCATTATGAATGCTAATATGCTTAGTGGACTGTTTTTAACCTTTTATAAATTGATCATGTCTTTATTTCATTATTGAAAACTATGTGTTTAGAGTACTACTTGCCTATTCTTGTTGAGCTGTCATGCTTAGAGTGCTATCTTTGATATTGTAGGAGCAAATTTCGGCCCAGACCCGATTGTCTTCACGAATCTGGAGGATCCCGTATAGGTTCCTTCAAGATTAGTTGAATGGACACCAAATAATGTCTTTTATTATACAGATATGATAGAATATCTCAAGGTTACGACATTTTAGGAGTCATGGAGATATGAACTACTCCATTTATCATGCCATCATGTTTATTTGATAGACTTATGCTCATTTTATTATTAGTGGACATGTATTATTATTGGTTTTTTTATTATCCCATACTTATGCACTGTTTACTTTAGTATCCATTTGGATATGTAGACTTTTATTGGGATCGTGTTGAATCAATTATTTATCTATGCGTTTTATTATAAAATTACTTAAACAGGTATTCATGTATGCTCTCTACTATCACTAGTGGAATGACTAGGTGCTAAAGGACTAATATTTCCACAGATTGATAAATACTTATGTGCACATAGATCTTCTTTGCACATTAAAGTGTATGATTTGAAAAAACTCTCGTGGAAATTCGTTTTTGCCTAAGTGTGGTATGGATTTCTATGAGATTACGTGTGTTACGTCACAGGCTTATCTGTACTAACTTAAACTAAGGCTTTGGGTGTGACACATATACTTAATCAGATCAACGTTTAAGTTCGGTCTTAATCCCAGGATTCCAAATTGGGCACAGGCTCATTTTATCTTTAATTATAATGTAAAAGTTCTTAGAAGTGATTAAAATATTATCTCAATGATAATCATCATCATCATTATAATCACCTTTGATGCTATAATAGTTCTACTTGAGCCAGATCTGTCATTTAGCATTTGGGTTCGTTGGTCCTCGCATCAGCTATAATCTACAATCTAAACTTGAAGATCAATCCAAGTTGTGGGCCTAGCTGAAAGGAGAGCAGGGTGGAAAACGGGTCGGCAAAGTCAAAAACCGTCCGGTTGACCGGAGTTGTGTATAGGTTGACGGTCAACCCATATTCAACTCGTTTTCTAAACAAGGTCAGTGACTGAACCTCCACTTGTGGCAGGTCACCTCAATCCGACCGTCATAAATCTGATCCACCATGAGAAACCCATTTAACGGAAAAATTGATCCTACCGAACTTATAGATGTTTGGCTGAAGCCCAATCCATTCAAAGTGTTAATATTTAGTCCAAGCCCAAATTACAAACTATCAAAACACCGTGCCATTTAAATCGGCTTGACCCTAATCTGACTTATTTAAATGGGTTATGCATGTTAACCTAACTAGGCCCATTTATTGTGGGTCAGATTTATTTGACTCATGACAGCCAAATATTCCATGGGGGATCAGGTTATCAGGGTCAAAATCATATTGGATGGAGCTTGTGGTCTGCTTAATGGAACATTAACTAGGACAGTCTGCAAAATGGATCATCATCCACTAATGGAACCACACCCAATATCCATGGGCCCACATTAAACAAGAAAGATAAGGGATACATATGTCATTTCAACTTCACAAAGTAGAAGATAAAAAAAACAGTCTTTGCATTGAAACAGCCACTGTTCTTCCCCAATCCTTGCTCTCATCTCAATTCCCCCTTCTTTGCAAGAAGAATTCCAACCAATGTTAGAAGCTTGAAACCTTACAAAAACCAGAAACATGCAGTCCATCCCAGCCTCCTTTTCAACTCCATTCTCATGTAAGTGCCCCATCAACTTCCATCCTCCCACACACACCTTTCTTTAGATTTCCATGGGTGTTCCTTTTCTTTTCCTGAATTCTAGCTTTTTAATGTGTCATATTAAGTTGGGTTACTTAGATTTGTGCTTTTTTTTATTCTTCATCTCAGTTGCATATAAGTCTAAATGGGTCCTTTAGCTTTTCTTCTCAATATTTAGAACATGGAAAGATTTTTGGTTGCAGAAGTTTCCTGTAGATTATAAATTTCATGCTTTCTGGGTTGGTTTGGTTCTTGTCATTGTTTCGGTTGGATATCAGTTTTGTTGTTGACAAAGCTAGGAAGCCACGAGAATTTCCCAATTAGAGTTGTTATGGGTCAGTTTCAGATGACGCTGATCATGATTTTTTATGGGTGATTGGTTCCTAAGAAGTTATAATGGGCTGTTTTTAGAGAATAGATTGACATTTCCATGCTTTAATTACCCATTTACCTATTTTAGTTGGATGTGAAAGTTGAATACAATTGTAGTATTTTAGTAGGGCTGGATCAAAATGAACCGTAAAAAAAAGAAAGTATATTAATATTTTTACTCAATTATAATGTGAGAATGATTAAACATGACTAATTCTCGAAAGTCTGGAAGAATAAGTTATGGTATAATCAACTCTGAACATTTGAAATTGATCACAAGGCATCCAGATTAATGACTAATGATACGTGTCGATTTCACAAAGCTTATTTAGTTTAGAATAATCTATTACTAATCCATCTGCTTCATCAAGTCCACATTTGACATATTTATTTGGTTTTTATTTTTGTTCTTTTAGGCAGAACTTCATCCAGTCAGCTGATACTTGCAACTTTCTTTTGCCAAAAGAAACAAGTTCCTACATGTTATATGAGTTACCCTTGTAAAGTTGAAAGGTAAAGTTTTCTCCATTGCTGCTCATATGTAGATGAACGATATCACTTCTTTCTATTGTTTCACTCAATTGTCAAGGGTTTTCATTTAAGTTCTAATGTCCTTCCGGTGGAAACTTCCAGGAAACAGGATGAATGGAACATGCACGTACAATATTCTGAAAGGACTAAAGGGCGCAGGTGTTTCCTTTTCTTCTCATTGGTTTCCTTGGGTTCATTTGTGAGTCTCTCTGCCTTTGCGAAGGTGAAAAGTAAGAGCCCCTATGATGAAAGACGCTTGCTTGAACAAAATAAGAAGATACAAGAAGCAAATAAGGCACCTGAAGACTTTCCAAATTTCATTAGAGAAGGTAAATCGTCGTCAATCATTATCCTCCTCTTCTTTTGGAAACAAAGCAAAAGGTCATTTATTAAGAGAGATGACAGCCAAAAGTTTGAGTGACAACATAGACTCTTAAGGCAATTATGTAGATACAACAATTGTTAAGTATTTCAGCTGATAACAAAAGTCTACATCTGGGATAATTTGCAGTAAACCTTCTATATTAAGAATTATATACGGACTCTGGTGTGCTATTGTGCACATTGTTCCCACTAGATTTGTCTACATCTGCCCCTTACTTTGCATTTGATGCTTTGTTATCACTAGTTATGCTTGGACAATCTATCTAACCGGCTCAATTCCTCAACTGCATTTACTTCTCCAGATGCCATACCCAAAGATATTCATTTGTTGCAAAGTTTGAAGTAGTTATTCGTAAGTAGAATATTCAACATTATCTCAACCATATTGGCTGTATCTGGATCCACAATTGTATTTAGTTGAGAAAATCCCACTTAATGGAGAGGCTCTGACTAAATTTGAATGACATTCTCTAGTGTTTATATGCTGGGAGTGATTTTGGCCAAGAAGCAAATTGCAAATTGTGTTGAGCTTTGTAAAGCTTGAGGTGTGAGCCTCAGCATGCTAGGAGCACTTCCAATATAAAACAAGATAATAATCCTATTTGTGTGTCATTTGACCCATTTTTTATTCTATATCATCTATGTTCAACCCTTTTTAACATAAAAATTGAGAGGAATTGGAGAGGGTTTAGGTCCTGATAGATTTATAGTATAAAGTTTAGATAACTTACCCAGTAATTTTGAGAACTAAATCAAACCAAACACCACACAGGAAGAGACTAGATTTTTTACGTGGAAAACCCTAGAAGGGAAAAAACCACGAGACTGATCCCTTGGTCCGGAGGAAAACCAAACACTATAAAAAATTGAGCAATTATAAGATCTACTCACAAACCCTTCCCATTAAACTCTACCTGGGGATTGTTGTTCTTCTTGCCGATGACTCGCCGTTCACCGTCTACCAATGCTTGAATCAACTCGCCTTAATGCCTCTCAAGACACACAAATCTCTTATAAGAGAGTAGAAGAAGATACTTTAGAAGTAGATGCTTTGAAACTTCAATTAAACCCTTAAAGAAGACTGCTCCAGAGTGAAGAGATCTCCAATGTGTATTCTAGGTGTAGAATTGGGAGATTGCATAATTAGTGTTCACAAGAGATGACTTTAAATAGCCTGAGGGTTGTGGCTTAAGAATAGAAGTCAATTAGGGCTTGAATAGGTAATCACAAATGGAATAGGAAAGGCATATTGGCTGGGCGGTGAAGCAAATTTGCGAGGCTTGGTCGCTGAGGTCAAGCTTGGGTCGATCAAGCAGTGGTTCTGTCTCCAACCTCTTTAGTGTAGGAAAGTTGGGTCGACCAAGCTTTATGTTGGGTCGACCAAAGTCCAGTTCTATCCACACTTTCTTTGCTTCATGTTTTGTCTTCGTTTTCTTCACTTAAAGCAACCTAATGAAGCACGCTATAGTCAAAATCTAAAAATATAAAATTACCACTCAATTTGGACCTGAGTTTTTTCTGTAACCCAAGAATTTTCGAAGTCTCAAAATCCTAACAAAAATATAATAAAATGAGAGGAGGTAATAATACAACAACAGTATTGATAATTTATAAATTGAAACAATGTATCACACAAACTTGCTTAGTTATGACTCATGATGGCCTGTTTGTTTGATTGGTATTGAGTTCCTCGGAATTCTAACAATTCCTTCATATTAAAGGGGGTTACAATTGAAGTTGTAAGGATGAACGTCCAAAAAGGGTTGTCAAATAATCTTCCCTTTAGTATTAAATGATTACACAGCCATCCCCTTGTAAATCAATCATAGGGATGTGAGGGTTGCATCTTATCTCCTTGCCGCTGAACTCACTTTATGGATTCCTAGGAACTAAATAGGTGAAAAAAAAACTTCACAAAAAGTAAATTTTCAGGTGTTATAATGGAACTGTCAATGTTAATGGCTAAATCCACTGGTTTTCAACCAATAAAATTTATATCATTTCCTCCTATGCAATCATCTTCTGTGTAAGCTTCCTTATGATAATATTCCTCTTCCTCCACTATCTTGAAATGGGCTAGCATTTTGAAATAGGATACACCTGATAATTCAGAAAAACTAAGGAAAGCAGGGTTAGGAGGAGAAGATGATGATAGAAAAGGAAGAGGAAGAAGATAGTAATACAAGTGAAAAGAAATACAGGAAGAAGGGAGAAGAAACAAAAAGCAGACTGTTGTGGTCTATTGTAATAGTTGGACAGGACAAGATGATGTAGAATATGAGAAGAGAAATAATTGAAAAAAAAAGTTGACTACATAGGTGAAGAAGACAGGAGAAATAATATTATTAGTTGAAAACGAAGAAAGGTCAACTAGAGTGAGGTGCAAAAGGACCCTGGTGCGCTGACATGTAGCCTTCTTGCGCTTTTTTTCTATTTTTTTTTTCCACATAAACTGTAAAGTGGAAATATAAACTAAAATATTAATTAAAAAAATCCAACTAAAGCAATTTGTTGCAATCAAATTTCCTTGACTATGAATGAGGGAGAGAAATTGCAGTTTGCTCATGTTCACTTATTGAAGCAGTTATTACAATTTCATTTAATAGTGTATCCTAACACAACCTCAAGCTTAGTCCTGTAACTGGATAGAAGAATGTTTTATTTTTCAGATATTGCCCCTGTTTCAATTTGTTGCATTTCTTTCTTTTCTGCAAGCTTGTTAGTGATAGTTTTCAAAACGATATTCTTGGTTACTCTTGCTTTTTTATTTTTTTTTATTTTTGTCTGCGTGCTTGTTTGAGACTGCAAAAAATCATTTGGAATATTGGTGTTATTTCACAACCACTCCATATTACACTAATCGATGATACACACTCCAGGTTTTCAGGTGAAGGTAGTTACATCTGATAGTTATGTAAGGTGCGACTCAGGACTTATATACCTGGATATAGAAGTTGGTAAAGGTGATTGCCCAAAGGCTGGCCAACAGGTTTTTACTTGCATTTTCTTTGGAAACTACTCATTTTTACTGAAAAGAATTTGGGATTCATTTTATCGCTGCTAGAAATGGATTTATTTGTCATGATGAAATTACAATGTGTGTACCCAATCCTATTGGTTTTGAGCATTTAATGCCCCCGTATCCAAATATAAAATTATTTACTCTTTTTTTAAAAGGATATTATGGGGTTATTTACTCGTCTGTAATAGATTCAGTTGTCTCATTTATTTCCACATTGTTCTATTGATTTTTTTTATCTTATCATTTCTGGAATTTTCTCCATTGGCATAGACTACATTCCTTAATCTATGTGGATTGGATGACAGGTGACATTTCATTACGTGGGATATAATGAATCAGGCCGTCGTATTGATAGCACATACCTACAGGGAACTCCAGCCAAGATCCAGATAGGCACAAATTCATTGGTTCCAGGTGAAATTATTAGTTGCAAAAGGTCTATTCTATTTTGATGTGATTTTATTATGTAACTGAATGATCTATAACATCAATTCAGGTTTTGAGGAAGGAATACGAGACATGAGGCCTGGGGGGAAGCGCAGGATCATTGTTCCTCCAGAACTTGGGCCGCCTGTGAGTCTCCTTTGCCCTATCTCAATTTCTTCTTGGCTAAGGATACTGTGGGTTTAGAAATATCAAACTTTGTTGAAGATTACCAAGTCACCTATGATCCCTCGAGAATTTTCCTCTACTCAGAAAGCAAAACCACACCGCGCCCCCCCACACCACCACCCCCCCCCCCCCCCCCCCCCCCCCCTCCCCCAACAAATAGTAGTAATTGGGTGGTAATTACCATTTGCATTTCAGCAACTAGATGGTTAGGATCATTACATGGGGAAGATATGAGGCCTGGCTAACCCCATGATTGAAGCCCCTAAGTGGCTTATATTTTCTGAAAGGTGGGGCCTACCTATACTCTTCAATGAACTCAATCAAGCTTTTCGTAACACTCCCAAATGAGAATCTCAGCAGATATTTGAAATCGTTCATCATTAGTGCAAGATGCTGGAAATAGATTAAGATGCAAAGCACTGATAAAGAAACAAGGATAAAAATTTGTTTTCTTAAAATCATGTTGGTGTAGTAATTTTGTTTAGATGGCACACTTTTGACACAGCTCTTAATTAGTATAGATCAAAATAAAAGGTTTTCTCAAGAGAATACCTAATCTACTCCATATGAGAAAACCTTCCAACTCTAGTGCACAGCTCAAATGAGAAAACCTATCGACTCTACTACACAGCTGAAATGAGAAAACCCATACATTTTTCAATTTTCACGGATTAGTTGTATGTCAGTGTGCTTTGAATATCATTACTGTCACCAATGAAGAGTGTGCTGCACTTTGACAGGTTGGACCCTCCACGTTTTTCAGTTCGAAACAATTTGAGGTTTTTGATGTGGAACTTCTGAATGTGCAGAATTGTCAACGCAGGACAATAGTCTTTTACTCTGATGTTGTGTGTGACTGAACGCTGATCTGTCTTTTGTTTCAGTTCTATCTTCTCTCCAGATTATTTAGTTTCTGCAGGCATCCCGTATGAAATTTTGTATTTTCTTACAGCATCACAGGATAAAGGTAACAACATGTAAAAACCCTTCAAGGACTTGACAATATTCTGTTTGGGCAAAAGTTTTTTCCTTTTTGGCCCTTGATTTGTATGAGGATTTTTAGTGGATGACTATATTCATATTCTTCATAAGATGGAGGATTACAATGAGATTTGATTCTTCGGACACTACGAATTGTGGGATACTCTGGGATTGTTGATCTTTTTCACTTGCATCATGGAGTTACAGGTATGAAGGAAAGCCTGCGAGATTTGGGTCTCACCTATAGTGGTCTTGGACGCTGACTCAAATTACTAAATGCCCAAACCTGGATCTGAATACAAGGGTCTACACCCGGCCTGAATCAAGACCCAAATATGTTTTAATATTCCTTAATATACTTAAAGACACAGACGATATAGTGTGAAACAACAAAGCTGGACCGCCGTGTCTGCCAACTGGTACCAGTACTGGCAAGGGCCTAACCATTAGATCAGGTCCAGCATGTGAATCTTTTTAGTTCATGCGCAGGGAGCATCATTGGAAGGACAATTCATTGCCCGTATTGGTAGCATTTGTTTTTTTATGGTACCCAGATAAAGGAGGCTGGGACCCCATTGAACCACACTAGTGGAAGAAGCACTTGGGTGGGGAAAGGAGAATTTGGGTGAGGACGTGGCAAAATGTGGCCCGACCCATCAACCCGACCCGCCTATGACCTGCGTAAAATATGGGTTGGGCCCGAGTTAGGTTTTCTGAACCACAGAAAATGGGTCGAGTTAGGGCTGACTGCCCAACCCACATGACCTGCTTATAGTCTTTCATATTTATATTTAATTTCATAAGAAACTATTAAAAATAATATAAGATATGTTAATTCGATAAGGAATTATTAGAAATAATATAAGATGTGATTTTCTTAGCATATTATTGACTCTCTTTTTTGCTCTCTGCATTTGCAAGCGTAAAGCTCTTGTGGCTTTATCTCTTTTAAATAATATTATTTTCTTTTAAATTATAATAGATTATTATTATTTTTTTATCAATTCCCTATATTGTATATTTGCTTGGGTTTAGCTTTATTATATAATGATTATCATAAAATTAATAAGTATATAGAAAAGCATGGGTAATGATTATTTTATAACTTAACCGCCTATGCATAAAGTTCAATACATAAGCATTAAAAGATAATAAAAATTATATTTATATGTTTTAATATTTGAAAGTATAATTACTTTAATAAATACATCATAACTAAACTCAAATTGTTAGTCAATGTTTAAAGTAGTTAGATTTAATTGCTAAGGTCGACTTTAGATATCTATTTCAATATATTTTTTTTATAAATATTTGTATGAAAAACTTTGATAGTGTAGCGGTTAAGTGCTTTAATTGAAAAACATAATGTCTTATTTCTTTATAATAATATAATTTATGAATCCACTTTCAAAAGAAAAAAAAAAGGAAAAAGAATAAGAAAAACTGTATTCAAGTGAAATGGTTAGTTTGGCCTGACTTTAACTAAACCATAACATAATGTTGGTTCAGGCGGGCCAATCCAACCTGACCAAATGCGGTTGCAGGTTGAGGGTGGACAACCCGAACCCTCAACTAACCCGAGTGCATTGGACCAACTCGACCCATCTGCCACCTCTAGGTAAGGTAATATAGCTCTCGGAAGAGGGAGGTGACATGCTTAGGGTCCATCCGTGAACAGGCAGGTTAGAACTTAAAGGTTGATATATCAAAATTTGGTTAGTGTGGAATTCCTTTTTCCTATATAGTCCGATCAACCATAGTACCAATTTCGGTCACTTTTTTATCTCCCTCTCTCTCAATTTGAGGTGTGCAAGTGTGTGGCCTTACTAAAACTTGCGCCTGTCACTCAGTTGGGGTAGCCACCAATATTGTTTGAGATGTTTCAAAATACTGGGAACGAATTATTGACTGGTGATGATCTCTCCACTGTTTTCAATTTGGGTGAGAGTCTCTGTACAGAGTGGCAGGTCGTGAGATATTGAAGAATGTAATCTATCTCACAACATGCCAACTTTTCTTATCAGTATTCATGTCATTTTAATGGTAGAATTATCAGTACTCAAGTTACAGATGTAAACAAGCCGAAACCACAACTTCATATCGGCTCCTTTGGATGATGATGAAGCCACCTTTTCCACTTCCAGTGAAATTTGTGCAATGATTTCTGTTACATAAGCAATGACGTAAGGCACATTTAATATATTTTCTTTTAACGACAAATGATAGGGTTAATTAGTCAATGACCCATGAGAAAAGTAACAAACAATAGTATATTGTATGTCACAAGAAGTGTCAATTTTCCGAAAAACACATCCAATTTATAAGTTTTGACACTGAACATCCTATATAATCAACCCAACACCCTCTTCCTCAAACGGCCCACTTTTACAGGTATTTCTGATAAGAATTGTGGGGTGTCTAAAGTGTTAGGGATTGTAATTTTGGAGACATGTTAGATTAGATCCCTTAACTTGAGCAAGAGTTCCTAGAATTAACTTTAAAAGTTTACATTTTAGGATTTTGATCCCATGTTCTGAGCCGTGTGGGTCGAGCCAATTGCCCTCACGGATCTGTCGTGGGTCCGAGGCCAAAGATTGGGATGACAATGCCACGTGGCATATGTCGTCACAAAAGCAGCTATAAATAAATCCATATCCGAAATCTTCGGTCGTCTGGAGTCGAACATGCCACCGAAAGGGACCATCATCTTCACCACAGTCGGCCGTCTCGACTACGGCTTCGACGTCTTCTCCATCTCTCTTCCCTCTTCTCTCTCCCCCTCCTCCGTTATAACGCCCCACTTCATCGAGCGCCGTCTAACTGACGGAATCTCCGTCAACTTTAACGGCCACTTCGTCGACGAATCCGAAACCCTTGCTTTCGTATCGGAACGGACCAGCTCCGCCCGCATCTTCCTCAAAAACCCCCAAGACCCAAACCCTACTGACCATCTCCCCCAATTCCCCCACAGCCTCTTCCACGACCGCCCCCTCCTCCGTAACGGCCGGCTCTACTTCGTTTCGGCCCACGAACCGCCCGATAAGCCGTTCCGAAGCTCCGCCGCCGTCTACTCCTCCTTGCTGGGCGATCCGACCTCCCCCGTCCGCCTCACGCCGCATGGAGCCGTCGATTATAGCCCGGCCGTCTCGCGGAGCGGCAACTTCGTCGCCGTCGCCTCCTACGGCTCCCGGCCGTGGGAAGGCGATTTCCACGAGCTCAAGACTCAGATCGTCGTTTTCCCGGCGTTGGATCCGGCGAGACGGACGGTCGTCTGCAGGCAGGGTGGATGGCCGTCGTGGTCCGGCGACTCGACCGTGTTCTTCCACCGGGTAGCGGCCGACGGGTGGTGGAGCGTCTTCCGACTGGATCTGCCGGAAAAGATCGAAGATCTCGCCGGATCGGACGAGGATGAGCCGCCTCGCAGGATCACGCCGCCGGGAGTCCACGCGTTCACTCCGGCGGCGTCGCACAACGGGAGGTGGATCGCTGTGGCGACGCGGCGGCCGGGGACGGAGTTCCGGCACGTCGAGATCTTCGACCTGGAATCGAACTCGTTCGTCAAAGTCACGGAGTCCCTAAACCCTAATCTCCATCACTACAACCCCTTCTTCTCTCCCGAGTCGGGGTTTCTGGGCTACCACCGGTTCCGAGGCGAGTCGGACTCGGGCGAGTCGAAGATTCCGCATCTAAACCCGATCACCTCCCCCGTGAAAGAGCTGCGGCTGCTCCGTCTAAACGGCTCCTTTCCCTCCGTCTCCCCTGACGGCGATCTGATCGCCTTCAACCGCGACTTCGACGTGAATCCAGGAGTGCAGATCGTGAGATCGGACGGCTCCAAGCGGTGGACGGTCATGAAAGGACGGCCGGCGTTTCACACGGTCTGGAGCCGGACGGAGCCCGGCGTGATCTACACCTCGGTGGGGCCCATCTTCCAGACGGAGAGAACGACGGTCCAGATCGCGCGGATCTGTTTCGATCCGAAGGATCTGGACGATCGGGACGAGATCCCCGCCGAGGTGAAGATCCTGACGCGGGAGGATTCCGGCAACAACGCGTTCCCGTCCTGCTCGCCGGACGGGAAGCAACTGGTGTTCCGGTCGGGGAGGACGGGGCATAAGAACCTGTACGTGGTGGACGCCGTTGACGGAGAGTTCGACGGCGGGATCCGTCAGCTGACGGAGGGGCCGTGGATCGACACGATGCCGACCTGGTCGCCAGACGGGAAGCTGATCGCGTTCTCGTCGAACCGGCACGATCCGGATAACGCCGAGGCGTTCTCCGTATATCTCGTCCGTCCGGACGGGACGGAGGTCCGTCGGGTACACGTGGCGGGTGGGGATGACGTGGATAGGGAGAGGATAAACCACGTGTGCTTTAGCCCGGACTCGAGCTGGCTGGTCTTCACGGCTAACTTGGGCGGGGTGTCGGCTGAGCCGGTGTCGCTGCCGAATCAGTTTCAGCCGTATGGGGAGCTGTTTGTTGCCAGGGTGGACGGGAGTGGGGTCCAGAGGCTCACGTGGAATGCCTACGAGGACGGGACACCAGCGTGGCATGAGGATGGGGAGTTTGATTTGAGGGTGGAGGATGGGGCTGCGGGAGACAAGCTCAAGGGAGAATTTCAGGAGCCGCTTTGGATAACTTGTGACACATGAAGAATAATAACAAAAGACTTGTGTGCATCTGCCTCACTACTTTACTTTACTAATAAAAGAGTTTATGTGATGATCTGCTTTACTTTACTAATAAAAGAGTTTATGTGGTGATCTGGGTCTATGTAAACTTGTACAAACCACAGGAATCCCAGTTCTGGTCACTGGCTTACTTAATAATACCATTAAAAAAAACACTTAAGGATTAACAACAGAGTTCTTTTATACAATGCATTTTGCAACAAGCAAAACGAATTCTGGAATTAGGACAGAGGGAGCTACAAACATGGACACAACAAAATTTCAAATTGGGAATATTTTTTTACATTCTTTATACAACTTTGCCAAAATTTGAACCAGAACCAAACCTGGTTAACATGAAGCTTACATCAAACGTGAGGTCTTCCAATGACAGGCTGACCGCAAACGAAAATAAATAGTAAACTTAGAAAAAAAAAGAAGACAAAAAGGACCCACAAAATATTAATTTTGATTTTAGTTAAGGTATTGTTTTAGGTCTTCCCCGCTGAGTGTTTCCAACTCCTTGAGAATCTCTTGAGCCATAGTTCTAACAGGCAAATTGACATCCTCAAGCAGCTCACCAAGAAATGGGATAGTTTCAGCAAGGAGTACTACATACTCCTCTTTTAGGTGTTCAATGAGGTACTTGACAATTCTCAGACTAAGAATCTGAGATCTAAACTTCCCACTCCGTGTTTGCATTAGCACCTGCAAGAAGATCCAAGAAATCAAATTCAGCTGCACAACACATTCCAACAGGATGGGAAAAGCAAGTGGTATCCATCAAAATGGAAAAGCAAGCCGCGAAGGGATGACCCAGAGAACCAACTTTTTCTCTTTTCCTTTTTTTTAACCCTTCCGCTTGCGATTTCAGCATTTTATTTCCTGATGCAAATGGCTGATATTAATTGAGAACCCTAATTGTTAAAATCTATGTGCTTACCATGGGTAGGCATACATTCAAAGCCAATTGGACAACTATCGAGTTTGAACTCTAAATTCCCTTCATCATGAGGATTTTTACTTAAAATAGAAAAAAATTAGGGCCCATTTGGATCTTTCAAACTGAGTGTAGGTAACCCATCTTACATGCAGAAGAACAGTACATGCATTTGAATAATCCAAGTTGCCCGTAATTCAGCCATTTGGCATTTTATTCTTTGCCATAACCAATTACAAGGTGACTTGAGTTCAGGGATACAGAATTCCAAGTACCCACATAGGGTCCTAAAAGGCCAACCTTCCATTCACTTATATTACATCCTACCTCCAAGAAGGAAAGAAATGGACAAGTGTACAGAAGTGAAAAGTAGAAAATCTTCCCAATGGAAGGTTAAAATGGGTTTCATTTCTCAGCCTTGCACCAACTATGTTGGAATAGGAGGGACAATATTATATAATATTTAATGCTCAGGAAATTTCACCGACAAGCAATGGGATGCAGAAATTCCAATCCCAACCCTCCATAAGCCGTGTCCCCCATTTGGAATTCAACATAGGAGGTTGTGTCAAAGGCACGGATCCATTTTTCCCACATCCTTTCTTCCGTAGAGCTTGTGTAAGTATTATTAGTACATGTTTAATATAACAAGCTCGATTAGATACTTGACAGATCCGACAATCCACCACAGATAGGACATTTCGCCAAAGTTTTTTCCAAATAGAAGATACTAAAATTTGGTTACAAGAAAATAGCTACAGAAATAGAATATTCCAATGTAGGAGATCATTAAGCCATCACCACGTAATGACCGCACCAGGTTAATGGATTTGGATCACTTATACAACAGTTGCAAACTATACACTTACATAAGGCCTGGGAACCAGTTGCTAAGATATTTGCATGTATAAGTGGAAGTTCAAGGTCCATTGTAGATAGAAAGATAAACATAAATGATGTACAAGGAAATTATGACAATCATAGAAAACAATGACTAAACTGAAAGTTCCAGAGGAAAAAATGAAACATACGCATTCTCTATGAACATTTTCACACTCACCTCATGGTTCAGGGGCTTCCAGAGAAGGTCAGAGCCTGCTGTGACAGCCATCTGGCCAAGACAGGAAACCAGAATATCATCAACTTCATTCACAGAAGGTACAGTGGATTCTGGAGTAGTTGGTTGTTCTGCTACAAGCTGTGAGACAATGGGCTTCAACAGAACCTGCAGTAAATTTTATGCATCAATCAGCAATGGCCAGTCAAAGAGCAAAAGATTGAAAGACATAAGGTCCAGTAGTCTATCACGAATGCTCTTGACAATGATCAGTTTTACTAGCTTGACGACACATGCTTAATGCATCAGCATGTAAATGCATAAAAAATAAAAAATAAAAATTAGTCATAGTAAGCATTGACAGAGGTTAAAAGTTGGAAGTTGCCAAAATTAAATATGTACTCTCTATAGAATCTTTCATCTCCCACGTGGCTAAGGTCTGTGCAACATCAATAACTACTTTTGACATTTAATATATATATATATAGGGTAATAATTTTATGAGAACTAGTTCTCACTATTTTTTTGTGAGAACTCTAGGTGGGGCCTATCTATTACTCAATCCAAACCTTGCAATACATAGGGAGCCCCCTGATAGTCACAGGCCCTAAGTTTCGATTTTCAATCAAATCCAAATTTATTAGACCGTTGAATCGACCGTACACCAATCCGAATGGACTAGATTTATGGGCCATGGATGATGGGGTTAGGAACATGTGATTGGGGAGAAACTTGATATTTAGGGTGGTCCCACATAGAGCTTTCCAAAATCTCTCATAGGTGAGAGGTCATGAGTTCAAATATTTACAAGTTACACATATATATTAGCTTGTATAACTACGGATTAGGATTTATTGACCTGTACCAAATCTAACCCATTGTTATCCTGATAGCAGCCTCAATGTCAATCAGATTTGTGTGGACTCAATGTAAAGTCAGACTTAATTAGGGTGGTCAAAATTCAAATTGGAATCATCAAAATTAAAACTGAGCGGGTCACAATTAGCAACTTTAAATCTGAAAATTCCTCAATTATTGAGACCACCATTAGTAAAATAATAATAATAATAAATAGAACGATTCTTTTTTCACTTCCACCAAAATTCCAGTGAATGGTATCAATAGAAAATATGGGTCGCATCTTTTGCGTGAGACCAGGATATTCCAATTTCTAGATTTGCAATATACAACAACGAAAAATTTCTTGCTTTAAAGATAGAGAAGGAAAAGCTAGCCTGAAAATTTGATGAATTCAGGAACTTCATGCTTTCACTGTCATAGAGGAAGCACTTATGCAAGGACAACAAAATCAGTGCCCTCAAATGCCACTGAGAAGGTGATAGATCTCCTTTTGTTTCTTTATTGCTCTCTGCTCCCATAACTTTTGCCTTCTTCCACTTGCGGGTTGAATTAATAGAGCATGGATCTTGGTTATCAGTTAAATAGCGTGTACAAACCTCCAGCAGGTACTTGAAGTAAGGCACAAATAAGGATCTGCATCGAAGATGAACAATCTATTAAAGCACCAGTTTAATACAAAAAAATTGACTAACCAACAATGAGGATCACAGAAGAAAAGATCAATTCTAAAATTTGGATGGCTTTTGAACCTTAAAAACAACACTGAATGTTAATAAAGGTTACTGATGATCTGGGGGCCACAGTGAAATCCAGGGCTCCAAGTGTGCAGCAACTCATAAAAGTAAGTTATCAGGCTTCTATCAAGTACCTTGGTCAAACATCTGATAGTCGGTGCTGATCAAAATTCCTAATTAATAGGATTTCTCATGACGTTAGTTGACAATAATTATTTCCAAAAAAAAAAAAAGAAAAAAAAAAGAATCCAAGCCTTTTTTTAGAGACTTAATTACAAAGTCAATATATTAGTTGCCAGTTGATTCCAAGTAGGGTACTTGAACAAGTCATTAATTGTTTTCCTTTATATTTTATTATTAGTAACATGCAAGATGAGAGTGGCTGCATTCAATTGTAATTAGGAGTTTCATCCTAAGAACTGCACAACCCCAGAGGCATGTCTAAATAAAATTTAACACCTTCAAGAGAATTAACAAATGATATTTTTCTTTGGTGCGAAGTCCTATCGATTTTTGGTACAGCAATGACTCCATACATCTTTTGGTTGATTCTGAGGGCCCCCAGATGATGGATCGTTGCCCTTAAAGCAAAGGAAGCATCTAGTGATAATTCAGAGAGTTGACCCCTGCATCAGTGTTGAGGATGCCCGACAAACTGAAGAGTTAAAATTGGTAAGAGTATGTTTATGGGACATAGGCCATCCATGATCGAGACCCGCCAAATAGATATTCAGGACTTAAAAATGGTAAGATTCTTTCATGAGTGCTGGTTCCCACAAATGTTCACATGCGTATCTATACAAAATTTGACTGACCTGTGCTGTTCAGCAAGTCTGCTGACCAATTTAAAGAAGGAAATAGGTCGGTCTAACGTTCTGTTGCTCAACTCGCTTTCATCAAACCCAGACTCCGCCCATTCAAGACACCGAATGAATATGGGCCTAAATAACGTCTCAGTAAGTTTCATAGTCAGAACAATCATTGCATGGATAACACTCTCTTCTACCATATCAATATCCGTCACAGATACTGGACATTGACGTCGAAGATCAAGGGCTAGCAAGCACTGTTCAAATATCCTTGCATGATAAGATCCAATCGATGATCTGTCCATTGTACTAATAGCAGTTGCCAGCAATTCAAAAGCAACTGATAGACTCGACTCCCCACACTTGACAGCATCAGTGTATATCTTCAGTAGAGGTGTAAGAACAAGGCGAACCTGGCCAACAAAATCACCATTAAAGATGAAAATTATAACCAGTATTTATCTGAATATCATGTACCAGTACTGTAAACATGAAAAAATAACTGATTTCTGAAGTGATTTAGTAGAAATATACCGGAATTCTCTCAGTAACAAGTCTTCGCACTGAATCAGCCTTTGACTTCAACTTTGCATCAGACCCTGAAACATACTCCGAATGAAGCACCAAGAGTTCTACAATATCTTCAAGATATGGATTCAGAAAACCACCAAGCTTGTCCACAGCTGCTTCCAAGGTAACGAGAATAGACAACAGAAGAGATTCCTTATTACTTGAAAGTCCACTGACATTGCTATTGACAAACTGTTTGAATTTTATTGCTGAGCAAGAGGAAACTTTGTGAGCTCTTTGTAACATATGTTCCATGACATAGGGAAGCTCAGCAAGTGCCTTTGGACCAAGCACATTGATCAAAGCTCCTGCACTTCGAAGGCAGCTTGAAGAAACAGCCAGGTCATCTGAGTCAATGTGCTTTGCAACAGAGGAGAGGCATGTGACAAAAATAGTATTATTAGAAGAAAATTTGTTCGCCAAAACTTCCAGTGCAGAAATTGCAGCTAGCTTCACCGGAGCATCTAAATTGCTTACAGAAATGGAGCTGTCAACCAAATGAACAATTTCCAAACACATCTTATTAAAGCACTCCCAAGCAGTTCCATCCATATTGAGTCCAGAATTAAAGTTTTGAAACAGTTTCCGCGTTTCCTTATACTTATGGCGAACCACATCATAACCCTTTACAGTTTCGCATAAAATCGCAAGAGCCTGCTTGTAAGGACAAGATTAAGTGAATATGACCCATTAAGAATAAGTGCAAAATATTCAAAGTACATGCTATAGAGACCCTCACCAAGAGAACCAGCATACCTTCTTTCTCACATTTCTGTCCACATGCCCCAACAACAGAGTGATGGCTTTAAAATACGCAGAGGGAGTCATGCTATTTGTAATAGTCAATAATACAGTATGCATACACCCCTTTAGTTCCTTCTTGACACTTGCTGGAGTGTTTAGTTGCTTGGTTCTGACAGTAACGAGTTGCAGGTGAGAGACAACCTGCTCCATAAGTGTTCCAAGTGTCTCCTGCAAATTTTACCAAATTTATCTAACAATGAGAAATTGAGGAGACAACTCCTTATAATCACATGCACATAGTTGATTATCATGACAACTTATACACCACATAATCAGGAAGCCCCACAATATAAAAGCCAAATAGAATTTTTCTTTGGAACCAAGTCACAAGATCAGCAGTCAATGAAGCAAATTTCTGCTCACATCTTTTGACTTTTAAATAATTATATTAACGGTTAAAACATATTGTCCTGAACAATAATGTGCTCAAACACACACCCATGTCATATTGAATATTCATACAAAGAGGTGAGGTAGTCATGGACATTTTAATCAAGATAAACAATATGAATGTCATATGGATACCCAATATAAAAAAAAAGGTAATCTGGATACAATTTAATCAAGAAAAACAACCTGAAGGTCATCTGGATCTAGCTCAGCTTCAAGCTTGAAAGACAATTCAGTGTCTTGCAATTTGTGCAGAATAAACTGAACTGTGAATAGTAGCTCAGTGATTTGTTCATTGCGCTGACAAGCTATTCCAGTTTCTTTAAGAAGCATGACTAACGATGGAAGCCATACTGTGCATGAATACTGCTCACATACTTGTACTGCAAACACATACTCCCACTCTCTATGGATCATAGAAGCCTGAGATGTTGATGTATTTACAGTTCCATCAGAACTATATTTACTCATTCTCATAGCCAATGAGCGGAAAAGAAGAACAAGCAATGCACCCAAACTACTTTTTTCACCCAATGTCCTGCCGAAAATGTTAATCAAGTCAGATGTAAAGATATGGAACCTGATTCCATCAAAATTCAGACTATTATACCTCAGCAAGTACACCATAAGAGTTAGCCTTCTGTGCTCAGCTACTTCAGGCATTACATCCACAAAAATCTGAATGTTGCAGTGCCATCAGCAGGTCAGAAGAAAAGCATAAGAAATGTTAAGAAGCACAGCAAATGCTTAATTTCATTCTCATAGTCAATATAATAATTAAGTTTTTTGAATACCTGGAGCAGTTTCTCTGCATTGTTGGTTCTAGACAGCCAGCATGGAACCACGGTGGATATCAAGCCCTCAAACACATGCTGTGAGTGACTGTCGCTCTAAGACATTGATCAAGAAAAATTACAAGTCATTCTAGACTAATATTGGCAGAAAACTAAAGCAAAGCAACGTATTAAGTGCATTTTAGGACTCAATGCCTTGGGCCCCATGTTAATGTAAATCAAATAGTTGTTATAAGCTATGATACACGGACTTGCCTAAAACCATGACGCACCCACACCCGACACATACCCGCCCGCACCCGATACTCGTGCCGATACTTCATTTCTAAAGTATTTGGCATACTTTCTTAAGGCACACCCCCACCAGATACACACCCGCATCTGATACTAATGCTGAGGCCATGTAACATAGGTTACAACTTATAAGTCATTAATGCCTATAGTATATCTTCACAAGTTGAATGGTCTTTCTGGAGAACATCACAGGGCAAATATATGACTTTCACAGATAATCAAGGAGAAATAGATTCATCATCATCAAAGCCTGTCCCGAATAATATATAATGCATGCATCAACCAGACTAATGGTATCTTACAGGTTCAATCCATAACACGCAGAAAAAGTGCAAAAACATTTGTTTAAGAACACTATCAGTTAGCAAAGTACTTGTTCCATCAATAACATACCAACTATTTTATTAATGACGTGAAGCCAGAATCTCATGTCCACAACAATGATCACCTTCCAACTGTGCACTAGATTCAACCAATCAAAATGGAATCCATGCATCAATCATACTAATGATATCTTACAGATTCAACTAACCAATATGACAAACTGAAAATAAAAGAATTCAACGAGGGATACAAGGCTTTAATGACGCATCACAGGGAAGAAGAATAGCCAATGGGCAACTTTCCAAACGAAAAGGCTTAAGGATAGGATGTCTAGGTTTCACACCAGAAGACAAAATCAACTCACGATGGAAAAAAAACTGAAAATTCTTATTTAATATCATGTGCCCCATAAGAGGGATTACATCTCTATTTATAGTTAAGCTACGCTCTAATTAAGGAAGCAATCCTAATTCAATCATAAAAAAGAATCCTAACTCAAGCATAATATCAACTCCTAAAAATAAAAGAATGCTAGAAAACCTAACCATCACGAATAGAAAACTTTGGATGTTCAGAAAACTCACCATTGAGAAGATCTTTCTAAATTTGTCCAAAGTCATGATCATCTAGATCTCTGCGTATTTCTTCAAAGCCTGGAATTGTAATAGGAATTGTCATGAGAAGGTGAGATCAACGACTCAATGTATCTGCAACTTTATTTTCTGTTCCAGATTTATGACGGAGAACAAAAGTGAACTCCTACAAATATGCACTCCATTTGACATGAATGGCACTCATGTTCTTTTGAGAATTCAGGTGTTGCAAAGCTTCGTGATCGAAGCACAGGACACACACTTATTGCCAACAAAATAATGACGCCAATAACGAAAAGCTTGTACCACTGCATAATATTCCAAATCATATGGCAAATACTTCTTGCGAGAGTCATTCAATTTCTCACTGAAGTATGCAACTGGATGACCATCTTAACTCAATACTCCGCCAAAACCTACGTGTGAAGCATCACAATTGACTTCGAAGACTTTATCAAAGTCTAGAAGTTTTAAAATAGGTGCCTCAGTCATTTTCCGCTTAATATGCTCAAATGCCCAAGATGCTACCTTTGTCTAAGTAAAATCTCCTTTCTTCATGCAATCAGTTATAGCTTTATAGAAGTCATGATGGTACTGAAATTACGGATAAACCTCTTATAAAAAGTGGCCAATCCATGAAAGCTCTGAACTTCATGGACGATTTTTGGAAGGAGCCAATCAATGATTGCTTTGATTTTCTTTGGATTAGTTTCTACCCCTTGGGCCGATACAACAAAGCTAAAAAATGTAACTTTAGAACTAAAAAATGTACAATTCTTCAAATTAATGTAAAATTTTTGTTTGCGAAGTGCATGCATGACATACCTCAGATGGTCGAGATGAGCTTCTTTAGATTTGCTAAAGACCAAGATGTCATCGAAGTATACCACAACAAATTTTCCGAGAAAAGGCCGTAAAAGCTAAGTCATAACTCTCATACCAAATGGCATGACCAACCATTCGTATAATCCATCTTTAGTCTTTAAGGCAGTCTTCCATTCATCTCCTGGCCGAATATGGATTGAATGATATCCACTCCTGAGATCAATCTTAGAGAAAACTGATGATCCGGCCATCATATCAAGTATGTCATCTACTCGAGGTATCGAAAACCGATATTTAATGGTGATCTTGTTGATTACTCGATTGTCGACACAACGCCAAGATCCATCTTTCTTGGGCGTTAATAGAGCTGGAACTACACAAGGGCTCATGCTTTCTCAAATATTACCCTGCTGGAGTAGTTCTTCAACCTGTCTTCGCAATTTTGCATGCTCAACTGGGCTCATGCGATAAGTAGGTAAATTAGGAAGGGAGGAATCGGGAACTAAATCAATAACATGCTGGATGTCCCTTATAGGTGGCAGCTCTTTAGGAAGCTCTGTTGGAATCAAGTCTTGAAAATCATGAAGCAGGGACTTGATCTCTGGTGGTGTCGAAACTTGTTTCTTATCATCTGCCTCTTTGAATTTTTTTGGAACAAGAGCATAAACAATTCATTGCTTTCTATTTTAAATTTGCACATAAAGAGAATGCGAGAATCAGATTTTTGTGCAGGTTTCTTTATCAAGGTGGATGAGGTTTGCTTTGCCGAGGCAGTTGGTAGTTTGAGTGGGAGAAGAGTAACTTTTCTGCCCTTATACTTGAAAGTATGAGTATTAGCTTCTCCATCACTTTAGACCTTGTTATCAAAGCACCAAGGTCTTCCTAATAAAATATGAGTAACATTCATAGGAATAATGTCACACCAAATAGAATCTTCATAACCACCAATTTTAAATGTTACTTGGCACCTTTTTGTTACCAGTATTGTTAAGTCTTTCACCCAAGAGACTTGATAAGGCTTCAGATGTTCTTTTGTTGGAAGCTTCAATTTGTCAATTACTTCTTGGGATCTCACATTCATCTCGGCTCCACAATCAATGACTAGATTGCACAATCTGTCACCACATGTTGCTATGCAGCAAAATATGGTGGTTCATCTCCAATATTCAGCTTCCTCTTCAGTAGTGATGAAGAGGCGACAAATAAGTAAAGTTCGTCCTTCTGTGTCACCTTGATAGAAAGAATGATCTTCTTGCTCAGGCTGAGGTTCATGATCAACATATGGAGTTTCAACATCACACTCTTCATTAACATGCTCTGATTCATAGGCTTCATTATCATTTTTTGCATAATGAAGTTCCTTTGCACTTGGGCATTCATAAGCATAATGACCTTTGCCTTTGTATCGAAAGCAATTAATGACTTGCTTTGGCTGTGAAGAATTGATAGCCTTCTTTCCTTTATTTTCATGATTTGGAGGAGGCCATGCTTGATTTTGAGAGAGCGCTTGCCTATTAAAATTCTGCAGTGGAGCTTACCGGCTGAAATTTTGTGAAGGGGCGGCCCACTAATAGGTAATATCAAAGTTTCTCTTTTAAATGGCTTTCCAAAATGCCGTGATGCCGCACCTTATCTTCGACGCGAAGTACCATGTGATGGACTTCCTCAATACTATGGAAGTTTAAGGTAGTCAATTCTCTTTGAATCTCTTGAAGAAGTCCTTTCTTGTACTTGGTAATGGCTTGTCGATCTTGCTCTAACATTTTGCATCATACCATGAGATCATGGAACCACTCTATGAAATCATCCACAACGGAGTTCCCATGCCTACAATCAACTAGTTGATCAAAGAGGGAATCAAAAAAGTCAATTGGTAGGTATTTATCTTCAAGGCTTTCTTTCATCTCTTCCCATATGTTAATAGGGCATCTCCCATGATTAGCATTCCTATCATCGATGCTTTGCCATCAAACACGTGATGTACCCTTCATCTTCATCTTTACGAAGGGAACACACTTGTCTTCATCCATATTGTACTACTCAAAAATATCTTCTAGTGCTATAATCCAATTAGTGAAGACCTTGGCGTCCATGCGCCTATAGAAATCAGGAACATTAACACACTTTTTTGGTGATATCATCCCATCGGCCTTGATAGTCATCATAAGCAGTTTCTTCAAGTATGTGTTCCATAAAATGCCGACAAGTTTCTTAGGGCTCACAAACAACTGAGTGCTCCAGTTGTGGTATATCTTCTGCATTCTAATCTTTTCCCTTGCCATTGTTGGAAAATTCCAATATTGCCATTGGTTTTAGTGGCTTGTGGAGTCGGAGTCTGATGTTTGACATCAAGAAGTCTTTCAATCCAGGCCACTTTGTCCATCAACTCCATGATATAAGAATATCATGTTGATGGTCAGTAAATTTGCCTCTGGAAGTTGCTCTGGTACAAGTAGACATGGTGCTGGGCTGCTAAAGACTTGCCTTTTCTTTTCCAGCTAATTGGGTTGAACCTGACCCGAAGTAAGGCCCAAAAACTGGGCTGGACTACTTGTTGGGAAAAAGTTCCACGTCCCACATCACCTAAGTAATGGGTTTGACATGTCTTCATATACCTATTTGGGCCTTCCACCTACTAGCTTTAGCTTTTGATTGGTACATGGTATCAAAGCGGGTGTCGTTTTTGTGTAGCCCACATAACCACACGAACAGAGTGAGTGGCTATTTGATCTTGATATGTTGCAGTCTCTGGCAATCAACTGGAGCTATATATTGAAGAGCAAATTTAGGATCTTAAAGCTTCTTTAGGATCTTAAAGCTCTAATACCATATTAGGATCTTAAAGATCCTTTGAGACAAAGCTTAGAGAAGAAGAGTTTTGGAGAAAATTGTTGTTTACCATAAGAGGACCGGCTGTTTCATATATAATGTGTAAATCCCCAATAATAAAGGAAATAACATAAATGTGTAATCTACTATACAAGGAAAGTTGATTGTACAAGTGTTGACCAGATCGCACATAATATTCATCCATGCTTAGCATATAACATATTTATGTGGATGGGCTTGGTTCAGGTTGGGCCACATCTAGATGGGCCTATTGGGCCTGCTTGATCATGTCTCTACACTGCTGCCATGTGAAACTTGCCGATGGGCCCAAGTGTGACCTAAAAAGGAAGAAAAGGGGTTTCAAAACCCTTTCCGACTTCTACAGCTTCGAAGGGAAGAAGGGAGAGTATGGTTCTGATGGCTATGGGCTATAGCAATGGCAACGAGATATAGCATAGGAGCGGTGCTCGGCGACAAGTCCGACGGTGCTCAAAGAGGATGCAGATGGTCAATTAAAGGTGGCGAAACAAGTATGGCTCAGATCACTTCCTTCTCTCTCCTCTCTCCTTTTTTAATCCGGGTTCTAGGTTTTTGTGGAGATGGGCAGTGGGTCGGGATTGGTCGGATGGTGAAGGGCGAGGGTTTAGGAGTAGAGTTCGATGGGTTAATGTGGGTCGAATGGGTTTGGGGTGATGAGGTTTAGGCTGCGGAAGGAGGTGAGGATGTTGGGAAAGGGTTTTGGTTCGGTTAGGTTTAGGAGGGGCGAGGATTTTGGGATGGGATTGGTTAAGGTTTGAGCGGGCTGGGTTGGTCTGTCATTAGGGAGGGAGATGGAAATGGGTGGTCCAGGTTGGCCTGAGTGGCTGATGACAAAGGGAGGAGAGTAGGGTTTCAGTGTGGCACAGGGTGGGTTCGTGTGGTGGGGTGGCTGATGGAAAAGGGTAAGGGTTTGGTGATGACGGATGGTGGTTTCGGTTAGTATGGGTGTTGTGGATGGGGTCGAGGTCGGCTTCGGTGGTAAGGTTCTGTTGCAGAAGGTAGTGTGTGGGTTTTGAGGATGGAGTTCTAGGGTTTTGGATGGCGGGGATGCTGATATTGATGAATGAAGATGATGATGATAAATATTGATAGGGTAATTGAGGTTCAATGGTGATGCAAAGGGGTGATAGGTGTTGTGGATAATGAATATGAGTGACAATGATGAGGATGTGCTGGTGATGATGATGGATAGAGGGATGGAAGAAACAAAAATAAAGAAATGGATGCCTGGATTACCTTGGATCAACAATCGGAATGGCGATCTAAGAATGGATCTTCACTTTAATACCAATTGACATATCATGGAGAAGAAGAATAGCCGACGGACTACTCTCCAAACTAAAAAGCTTAAGAATAGGATGTCTAGGTTTCACACCAAAAGACAAAATCAACTCATGATGGAGAAGAAACTAAAAATTCTTATTCAATATCATGTGTCCCTTAAGAGGGATTACATCTCTATTTACAGTTAAGCTACTCTATAATTAAGGAAGCAATCCTAATTCAATCATAATAAAGAATCGTAACTCAAGCATAATATCAACTTATAAAAATAAAAGCTTAAGAAAGCAACTAATAATAGGAAACTCAACTTAGGCCCCTTTTCTTAGTGCAATACATTGAACTGAATTTGCCCCAATGGGTTTTTATCAGAATCTCTTTGGGGGGGGGGGGGGGGGGGGGGGGGGGGGGGGGGGGGGGGGGGTTGTGTTCACTAATAGAGGAAAAAAGGCTATGGAGAAAAAAATCCAAGATATACATCTTCTCAATGGCATCCTCTTGGGAATCACCTATCCAACATCATAGGGAATAGTAATTTCACCAATCCAAAAAAACCTAGACTATTGGCTTAGCATGTCAGTGACGTAGGACATGAAAGAAGAATAACCAATGCGCTACTCCAAGTCAAAATGCTTAGGATAATTGTCTAGGTCTCACACCAAAGATAAAAATTCAACTCACAGTGGAAAAGAAACTAAAAAATCTTTCAATATCAATATCAATGTTTGTCCCTTAAGAAGGGATTACAGAAATTTATAACTAAGCTATCATCAAATTAAGGAAACAATTCTAATTCAAATAAAAGTCTAAATCAAATAAGATTAGCTTTCCAATTATTCTCAAACTTATTCTAAACTAAGCTACTATTAAAATATAAATTACTGCTGGATTTGAAGATCTTCTCCTTATAGGGTTGGGCCCAATGAGTTGGCCAATCATAGATCTGGTCTGCATTAGTTTTCCCCCTCTTAGAGGAGAACTCGTCCTCGATAAACATCCACCTGGGTCGAAAATCATTTGAACAAACTTCCGAGTCGCTTGTTGAGCTTCATTTTGAGGACATGACTTGAAACCTTGATATGATCTTTTCTCCCACTTAGAAGTATGTTAGAGGTGTTGCATTTTTGGATGACTGCATGTACCTTGAATGTTGGATCTGACCATTAAATGATTTAATTGTAGACACTGTACAAGTAGATCATAATCTTTTATTGGCAATAATTGATCTCCAAAGATAAAATTAATATCAGAAACTTCAACAGAAAAATCTTCTTGTGAAACTACCGCAACAATTGATTTGTCTACCAATGATCCAGTTAGCTTTGCTGATGGTGGCACTACGGTCAGATCCGGCAGACGATTATTTTCCACACTAATCATATTCAAGTCTTCAATGTTTGCCTCAACTTCTTTTGGTGCTTGCATCGTTTGATCAACACTGTCCACAGAAAGAATTTTGGGCTCCTTGTCTTCTAATTCTTCTAAAGTATCATCCATTCTAGGAGTGCTAGATGATGTCTAATTCAACTTTGTCATAATGTCCTCCATTCTTTGATCTTGCTTTGCAATGCTAGCCTTAACATTTGTTTCTTCCTTTTGCTCTTTCTTTGGCTCTTTAACTGAAGGGGATGATGTAGATAAAAATGGAAGGAGCGTAACCCATCGTCCTTGCACCTAAAGGTATATGTGTTTTTCTCATTGTCATTGTGCACACTTTGATAAAAAAAAATCCATGGTTTCCCAAAAGAATATGAGTTATATTCATAAGAATTACATCACACCAAATTTTATCTTTATATCCACCAATCTTGAAAATACCAAACATCTGTGAGTCACGGGAATAATAGAACCATTAGACCATGTGACTTGATAAGACTTCGCGAGAGCCTCTATAGGCCAATTGAGTTTGTCAATAACCTCGTGTGCCCCAGAATTGATAGCACTGTCATTATCAATAGTTAGATTGGCTAACTTGTCTTCACATGTTGCTCGAGTTTGGAAAATCATAGTTTGCTTCAACTCTTCTTCTTCCTTCTCATTTGTGGTGAGAAGTATACGAATGACAAGTTTGTGATTATCTTTTCCTGCAAACTGTGTTTCCATCACATGAGCTCTTATTCATTGGGGAAAATTTTCTTTCTTAGAGTTAACTTGTCACAGGTGGGACCGTCGAAGCATGTACTCAACTCGAATAGCTTCCTGGTATGCTTCATGAGCATTGTTGCAGGATTTCATTTTCTTGAGAATGGTTGGCTTTAAACCTTTGATAAAGTTAAGACAAATCATGCAGTTCATTCTGTTTCAATTCACATACTTGATGGAGTCTTGAAAATTGATCTAAATATTTATCAACAAACAACTCAATTTCTTTAAATTGAGAAATTGTTCGAATAAGAGTTGATTCTCAAAATACCAATTGCCATATGTATACTTATACAACATTCGTTGAACTTCATTGGATGATCCAAGGATGTGCATATTGAGTTTGATGAAGAAAATAAAATCTTTTGAATTCTATAAAATGGACTGACTTGATGACTTGATCTTGTTGACAAAAATATGCATGTGAAGTTTGGCCAAGATACCACCTTTTGAGAATCAATGGGTGAGATTGATTAATTAGAAAATTGTGCTTTGGTGGGCTTTGCTCCTTATTGGCTGGGCCTTTTCTTTTCTTTTTTTTTTTTTTTTGCTATTGGGTCGGATCTGACCCACACTTAAGCCCAACAACTTGGCTCAGTAGGGTAGCTGCATACAAATGCCCTTTTTTTAATTTCCGCACCGAAAACAAAATAAAAGGGGTCAAAACTCATTGTTTTCATTGCCCTTTTGAAGAAAGGGAAGATAGGGATTGGATGCCTATGGGAGTGGGCTTGCAGCACCGTTAAAAGTGACAAGGGATGGAGAGTGAGAACAATGGAGGCGCTAGGTGATGCGGTAAAGAATGGAAGCATAGTAGTGATTGATGGTGGAGTAACAGTGGCGGTGAGCTCAACAAAACACATGATCAATGATGATGATGGCGAAACTTGGCAATGAGGCAAGTGCTCGTGGTGTACAATACAAGTTCGAATCTTCCCGTACTCCTCCTTCGTCTCTTATGCTACTATTTTTTTTTTTTTTCATTTTTTTTTTCCTATTGGGTTGGGGCCGACGAATAGGATGTGAAGGGGATGGAGCGTTTTGAAAGTTCAAATGGGTTCTGGGGTGGTTTTGGGTTTTTGGGTTGCAGTGAGTAGGTCTGAGTCAATTGACGCAGCATGGGGTTTAACGAAGGGTTTCAGTGGAGCAAGGGTTTGGATTTGATGGTTTTGGGTTTGGGTGGGTTTTGATGAAAAGGATGGATCGTAATTAAAGGGTTTAGGGGTTTCTGTATTGCGGTGGTGCCTAAGATGATGATGAATGAATATGATGATAGAGGGGTGACTTCGGCTGAGGTGGGTGGCCTCGGTGGAGTGGAATAGGCTTCGGGGTGAAAGGGTTTTGGGATCGATGGGTTTGGGTGCAAGGATTTTTTTTTTTTTTTGTTTGGATTGTAGGTTTCAACAGAGTGGTGAGAATGTGTGTGTGTGTGTGGGGGGGGGGGGGGGTGTGGTTTCAACAGGCACAAGGGAGAAGAATAATCAACGAGCTACACTTCAAGCCAAATGGCTTAAGATAAACTGTCTACGTCTCACACCAAAGATAAGAATTCAACTGACAATGGAGAAGAAACTGAAAACTCATTCAATATCAATATCACTATCTGTCCCTTGAGAAGGGATTACATAAATTTATAACCAAGCTATCATCTAATTAAGGAAACAATTCTAATTCAAATAAAAGTCTAAATCAAATAAGATTAACTTTCTAATTATTCTCTAACTTATTCTAAAATTAAGATACTATTAAAATATAAACTACTACCGGATTTAAAGATCTTCTCCTCATGGGGCTTGGGCCCAGTGAGTTAGCCAATCATAGATCTGGCCTGCATCAGCCAAGTTCCTAGAGGAATACGGAATTATGTAGAGACATTTCAGTGGAAATTGAAGGCTACTTTCATAACTTAGTGGGGGATTTTTCTATTTTCTTTTTTTATAGATTTAAGCGTGCCATGACATCTTCTACATGGCCCTTTTCCTCAAAGAAATATGTTTGTGAAAAAGTCCCTTTAAGAAACTCATTCCCTTGGAAAATGAAATCATCATGGAAACCCATCTATATATATGGTCTAAGCACAAATAAACCCCCCAAGATTAGAAGTAAGCCACTGGGGAGGGGAACTTGAGTACTTCTGTCCATAAAACCAGATAAAGCCTAGAAGGTCATTGCACACAAGAACTAACTAAAGCAACTCTGACACCTCTGTCATCAGAATGGCAAGCAGGTACTTCCTAGGCAACATCTCAGGTGCACTCATGTAATTCTCTTGGTAATATCTCTACAATCTTACAAGGACAAATTGAAAAGAAGAAAGCAAAAGAACTAAAGCCACTCCCACATTGCATGCATGCAGAGTGTTTAAGATGACAACAAATATCCCTAAGCAAGCTTCCTCACCAAGTAATTGTTCTTGCAACCTGAACGAACTACATAACACACCCTTCAGAACAAGCTCTCCCTAGAATTCAAAATGCAAAGCACTGGAGATCAAATAACTCAACAATAAACTAACAAAGACACATCTCAAACTGCCAAAAAACAATTTAATAAAAACCCTAGTCAGATATATGGAGTTAGAAAGAGACAAGATCTCTGCAATTTTACAAAAAAGTAATGCAGCCGTATAATGAAGACACAAGAGCAAGATCAACTAACACAAGTAAGCAATTATAAATGTAGCACCAAATCACCAATGATGGAGCATTTAATAGTTCAAATAACAGTCACCTTTAACTGAATAAAATAGTAGATATGCAAAACATTACAACTAAGTTTTAAGATGAACGATTACTCCAACCTGCATAATAGCTGATTCCCCAATCACAGTAAAAATGTCGATGATATGATCTAAAACCTGGTCGGGATTAAGCTTGGAAATTGAAGATAACAACAAGAATACATGATTCCGAGTTGTTACATCCTTTGCAGAACGTGCACATTCAATCAGCAGATTCACATCAAATTTCGTAAGTGTGGCACCCTGCAAGTGGATGATTCATTTAACCAAGAAAATGAACAAATAGAAAATTTCTCTACTCAGTATTTCCAATTCCATAGAATAGACCAAAGATACCTTTACAGGACAACCAGACGAGAGTGACACACTAATATCTTCAAGAATCATTAAAATTGTATGTGGAATGTCACATACTAAGCCAGTGATGTGTGAAATGTCAGATGACTCTTCTCCTTCAATTTGATGTTCATCAACAAATCTGCTAAGCCACTTGTTTCTAAAAATTTGCCCAAGAAGCTTAAATAGAGGCTCAACAAGATTAACCCTATAACATTGAGAGGATAATTTTAGCCTGGCAATATAACTAAGTCTAACAGAATCATGAACATAAACAAGATCCCCAACCACAATCTAAAAAGCACAATTTGCTATCAGATGAAATTTTTTGTCTTTAATTTAAGCAAACCTGCTCTCTATGTCTTTCTTCTGTAACAAAACATCAAGCAGGGAACTCAGGAAAGAAAGCAGGGTTTCCCCTTTGACAGATAAATCATGATGCAGATCAACATTTTGGTGCTTTGTTGACTTCTTCTTCTTCATTCTCCTCGAGGAACCAAGCACAAAATCCTCTTGGACAAGAATTAAATCAAGAAGCCGACCTATAGTAGAAGAACTAACCTGCAACATGTATAGAATTAATAACTCTGAGCCTCCTCCATATGATATGTGAACAATAATCAAAGAAAGATATAAGTAGAAAACAACAACATCCATACTTCAGTCATTACATATGTTCCTTCAGGAAATCACTTGATAAAATATGCCATCTCAAAATATGCAGGAAACAATTTCAAAAATGAAAATATGAAAGAAGCCCTAACCTATGGAATATTTAAAATGCTTCCCATAGTTGACACAAAAGATCAAAATGTAGTTTGACCATAAGTACCGCAAAGACAAATTGCAATCTGATTGGCAAGTCAGAGTTTTACAGCACATCAGCTCATCAAATATCAAAAAGTACAATGAAGAAAATGATTAGAAGGTCTACATCCCAGACTAAAGCAAACTATTGCCCATCACAAATCAACAAGGACCAATCAACTAGACATGGCCAAAGGTTCACCAACATTAAATTTATCGTCATAGCTTGAAGCGTTAATTTCCTTAGGATGACAGAAGCTAACAGAAAGTAAGTTCCGCAAATTCACCATTTTATTCTCTAGCATCCATGGGCACCACCTCATAATTGTCACTAGTGACATTTCACTGTACAACTACAAATGCATCTTCAAGTTCCTAAAACAGGCCTAGAAAGCCAGCAAGCACCTCCATCTTCAGCCCCATTACCCTTGCACTATATCCAGCATAGCTTGTCAATCTGAAGGTTAGTTGATGCCTGGAGTGCATAGCTTCTCCCTCTAATTGACAACATTTGCATTATAAAAATTACAATTTTCAAACCTACAGTCCAGACTACGATACCTAGACACTACAAAATAGGCAATATACCCTCATCATACATCTACAATACACCATTTTTATGAGTAAAAACTGTGTCCCAGACATATCTATGGCATGTCCTTGTCATATCCAGGTTGTAAGTGGGCATCATAGTCCACCAACTTATTCTCCAATGTTTGTACCATTCTAGCCAGTAGTCAATAAAATAATTATGAAACGGAGTTCTCAGCTACTAAAGATATTCAAGCAGAGAATCCAACAGAGGACAGTAACTAGACTTGCTTTCTCATTTTGAGCTGAATGTTGGGCAATGAAGGAAAAATAAAAGAGAATTGGAAGAAAAGAGAAGCAGATGTACATGCTGCTGAGATGTGCAGGCAGATAATATGTTGCAGCCCCAATAGAAGACAAGTATTAAGTTATGTCCCTTGAAATGGGCTAAGCAAATACACGGGTCAAAAACAGTCAATTTATATATGTATTAAAGGATTTTAAGTTCAAGGAACTAGGAAAAAAGGGCAAACCAATTAATGACCTGGAATAAAGAAATCAGAAAGACATGATGGATTGTGGAATTATTAAGAAAATGACTTTAAATGGAAAGAGTATGCTCTTACACTTTTTGTGGTTTGGCTGTTTGCTGCTTGTTTATCTGTATACCTTACTAGTAAATTTCTACTATTGCTAGGACAAAAAATGGGTTGTGGAAAAGTAGCACCCCACAAAACTGACCCTAAAGTGATGGGATAAGGCAATTATGATAATATGTAACAACTTGTAGTGAATAATTGCAAAGCCAAATCTTGTCTTCTTCATTTTTACTTTTTTGTAATGGTCGTTAAGTAGTTAGTTTCCCACACCTTTAATGCCTAGGCATTTTGGGTGTATTGGTTAGCAAATTGAGATGGGATCAGAGCCAACACATCTTGGGTTCGAATCCGTGTAAGGCAAAAAAGGCCCCATACGTGTGCAGGCACATATGCGCAGGGCAAAGAGGCCCCATGCTATATCTTGAGTGGGCGTGTGATTTGAGTGGGGGCAGTGTCCCACGCGGGGTGGGTGGTTAAGTAGTTAATTTGCCACACCTTTAATGCCTAGGCATTTTGGGTGTATTGGTTAGCAACTTGAGAACGGTAGCATGACTCGAACATGCATCCCTGTGGTTGCAACACTCAAAACCTTCGAACACAGGCACTTGTCATTGCAAGTCAACTCCAAGAGAGATCATCATCATCATCATTATCATCAAAGCCTTATCCCAACCATGTTGGGGTCGGCTACATGAATTCTATTTCTCCATTCCGTTCTATTTTGAGCTAAATCTTTCGATAAGTGAAACTTCCTCAAATCAGAATTAATGACTTCCATCCATGTTTTCTTCGGCCTACCCCCACCCCTTGATGGGCCCTCCACCTGTATATCCAAACTTTTTTTCACCGGTGCCATTACTGGCCTACGCTCAACATGCCCAAACCATCTTAAACGAGTTTCTCTAATCTTATCTCCTATTGGTGCTACCCCTAAATGTTCTCGAAAGCGCTCATTTCTAATTTTATCTTTCCTAGTTTTACCATACATCCACCTAAGCATTCTCATTTCCGCTACATCCATCTTATGAATATGTGTCTTCTTAATTGGCCAACATTCATTTTGTTTTGTTTCCCATGTTCATGTTTCTGTTCTGATGCAGAGCCCATTCTTGTCAATATTGTCAATAAGAAAATTGTGCAAGTGGTGAGTACTGAGCCCCACATCTTTCAAGGTTAACAAAAACTGACGCAGTCACAGGTAGCAAACGAAATCCAAAATCATATTGAACCTGTCAAAATACCACTGCCTAGCAGTATAAAGCCACTGCCGCTCCTTGGATTCCAAAAACAAGCTACAAAATTGAGTTTTGATCCACCAACAACGATTGTTCTCTCACACAAACACCATGAAATAAGTGGAATAGATGTAAGAGGAAGGCACCAGAGAGTTATGAAAATAAGAACAACTCATTGTTATTCACTTGGCATAAAAATTTCAACTGTGTAATGCTTCAGCCGACTGATACATTGCATATAAAGAGCTCCATGGTTTTCTACTAATGTGATCATAAAATTGCTAAATAAACAAAGAAGAGAAAAGGAAAAGAAATAGCTCACTTTTACTGTGTCTGGGAAGGCACAGTCGACTCTTACACATGATATCCTGAAAATCCTAACTTTGTGCAATCAAATCCCACTGCTTAGATTATTACATTAATTCATGACCTTAATAAACCCCAATTAGCAACTAATTGAAAGGTAAATCAAAAGATCCAGCCAATTTCCACAAACAAGCTCACCTAGAGCTTCTTGGACAAATCAGCTTGTGGGGCCCACATGGCCACCTTTTGATAAATCAGCTCCAACAGTCATAGAAGGAAGCCTTGGGCAACCTTGTTGGTATATTTATTTCTTGGATGGGGGATTGGGCCCGTTTTGGCCCACTGAACTGTAGATCCAAGTAACTGCATGTCCAGCCCACTTCATGTTTCAGAATATCTGAATAATTCACCAAAAAATGAAAAACCTGTTGCTCAATGTGACAGCATAACAGCCGCAGATGTGCAGTCTCAATTAAAAATATAGGGACTGTTTAGGGCACGATTCATCATCAAAGCTTAATTGAACTCTTGAGGACCACCTTAGGATGCACAATTCACATACCATGTAGGCTTCAGCCACTTCAAAAACTTGATCAAACATCCATTCCGCATCAAAAAACCGTCTTCTCTTCTTCTCCAAAACACCTAAATTGCATTTCCTCCAGTGGAGATCAGTGAGAACTTACAACAAGCCCATCCTATGATTCATCCGAAACCATGCACACGCATGTTACCTCCCCTAATAGGTTTGCAACGACCAAATGGATTGGATCTTCACATCGATAATAAAAAAATTTAAAATATAAAACCCTTTGACTTATTGGCCACTGATCAAGGGTTAGGGGCATCAAATTGATCCCAAATTTGATATCCATGACCTATCCATATGGATCTTTCCATCCCCCGGATAATCAGTGGGGGCCAAGTGGGCTGTATTCAGCTAGCCAGATCCAGCTACCTCAACAGTGCCATGAGTGTTGTTCTCACAGGAGATGGTCATTGCTTTGGTGCAATGATAAAAGTCTCAGGTGTTATGCATGATAACGAAGGTTCAAGACTTGTAAGCAGACACTTTGTGCAACATTGTCAAAGGTTAGGTTTGTCTTCAGTTTGGACCCTCCCAAGACCCTACTCAAGTGGGACCCGCATTGGGTTATGACCTTGTGTGTGTATACATATGTATGTATGTATAGGGAGCCCCTTTACCAAGCACTAGCACCAGTTTCTTGTGGGGCCCACCAAGGGCCCATTTTGGGGATGGGGGATCAAAAGATCTCACCCTCATCTAACCTACGTGTGGTGATGGAGGCTCGAATCATCATCCTAACTACTTAATCAATGGCCGACAAGTTTTCACGTCCAAAATGAGTGCAAGTATTTCATCTTGCTATTGGAGATTATACAAGAACTAGATTGTCCTCTTAACTCTCTTAAACCTTTAGGTACCATTAGCAGCAGTGGGGCAGAAATATCTGACTATTTTTTATTTGTAGATGATTATAAAAGAATTTTGCAGGATTTTTAGAGAGCATCTGTAAAGCAACACACAACAATGTAATATACATATATTAAAAAAAGAAACAAAAAAGGAAAACGAAAGAAACATTTCTGTTCTAGGCTTGCTATAAGTTCTCCGAACCTTTGCAAACTAAAACAGGGAATTTATAGGCTCAAGCATCTCCTCATGCATAGTTTAAAAGAATTAGTCACACTCACACTGCTCAAGGAATTCCAGTCAAGGAGGCTAAAATGTGTGACCACAGATCTGATGCATGCATATTTCTTCACCAAAAGAATCAGTGTCAACTTCAAAATACATGCTGCAAGCTGGTCATAATCAATATCCACGCTCCAACTTCAAGGGGAGCAAGGGGAGACAAATGAATATCTTCAAAACATTTAAGTTTCTCAAGTTTTTCTTTATGTAATCATTTGGAGCATTGTATTATTATCACAGTGATAATAAGAAGGTTGTGCTAGTCAAAAATACTATAATAAAAAATAAAAAAAAAACTACTTGCACTCTAAAACCCTTTCTTCTTGTTCATAATTCTTTCCTCTTCTTCTCTCAAACCCTAATTTCCATTCCAACTTCTTCACTCAATCTTTTCCTAATTCCACATTTCCAAAATGTTAACAGAAGGTTCAATATCCGTTTTTCACTTTAGTTGCCACTGAAAGGATGTTCCAACTCCTAACCTCATGAAATAGACTAAAATAGATGAACCAACAGAAAAGAAAGTGATGAATTTTCAGAAGAGACTAGTTTGACTTCAAAGTGCCCATGTTGAACTGAAAGAATCTCACCATAATTCTTCAATGTAGTTCATAAAGTGAGTAGATAGCAGTTTATATTATCCCTTGACATAAAGACCTTTTATAAGTATACAGTAGTTCATTTTATCTCTTAATGTGAAGGCCTTAACATTGACCATTTTAACTATGATTCCTCATATGTGACCCCAAGTTGAACAGAGTCCAGAGTGCTTCAAAGCTCTAGATAGGTTTTGCTATAACAAACACTTCACCCAAAGATATAGAAGATAGTTTCTATAATATAAAGTCAAAATAATCGCAAGATAAACAACACTAAATCCAAAAGCAAAATAGTTTCAGATGTTACTGCACCAACTAGACAGTCATTATGGATATATTTGTGTGTGCGCATCTCTGGCACAACAGGTAGCAACTAACAGCTTCGTCTCTAAGCGATAAAATGTCAATTTTACAGTAATTTATCTAATAAAATTGCATTATTTGGCATGAAGAAGGAAAACTAACATTTATTCGAAGAAGAGCTTCTCTAGCTGCATTTTGTATATCACCATTATCATTCCGAAACAAAATGATAAGGTCTCGAAATAGTTTGTCCTGGCAAGAAACAAGAAACTATGTGAATTACAATATATATATATATATGGAAGTGGTTTAATAGAAGAGTATATAAACCCAAATCATTCTGTACTGTCACATAAAAAATGAATGTCATGAATGTTCACTGCATGGCTACCGGGCACATCCCAATTATATACTCAATGGAATTGATTTCCTGAAAAGCAACTGAACAGAAATATAACCTGTGTCTATCAAAATACAGTATACAGAGCCATATTATCTGCCACAACTACTTACCAGAATTGCAATCAATGGCATTTCATGTGATCATATTCATGTAACAACCATAACATAATTGCAAGCAATGGCATTATTGTGATCATATTCATGTCGCAACCATGACATGTATGAGTTTGACACAGCCCCATTCATATTCAAACATGATGCAGGCCACAATCAAGAGAGAATGCAACTCCGAACAATATGGTTGAGAGTAGAATATCAAGGCAGTAACAGATTCAAGAGACAGAATCAGACTGTAAAAACAGCCTCACAGTAGATGGCTGTCTTCACTTGATTCAAAGACTCAGCAAGGATTTATTTGGTCACACATTCTAACATAATCTTGGAATGATGAGAGAGACAATGGAGAAGTAAAAATTGAAATAGTAAAGGATTAATCTGACTGAAAACTGTCAGCTGCCCTCTGGGAAAAGCACAGTTGGCTGTTATACATACAATCCCACCAAAACCCTAATTATTTGGCAATCAAATCTTGCCCCTTGTCATCTTGCAATGAATTCCAAATATGAAGATACCAATTGACTTACTAAAGAGCAAAAATGGCAAGAAAATCCCTACTGCTAATTCAGTCAGGGTCATCCAGACCATCTCGAGGTTTCTAATAATGGGGCCCACATGGTCCACTTGTTCTAATAGTGGCCCCTACCAACAGAAAGTCAGCCCTGGGCCACCGAAGGGGTCATGGACCCAAGTGGATTTGGGCTCAATTAAGCCCACATCAATCAAACCCCAAAACCAGTTGACAAACTGCCCAGTTCTGTTTACTTTTTTCTGACTGAATTCCACAATTGCACCAGACACCCACCAAAAATAAAACTTTTATTTGAAAATAAATGTTGCAATCCGCGTCAAATATTGCACTAGATCACATAAAAAAAAAAGAAGCAAGAAAATAAAGGAAACAAGCAAAATAATCCCATAAACCTGAATAGAAATTGAAGAAACAACTCAAATCATTAAAAATCTCCATGTAATAAATAGCCAAAGGGACAGAAATTATATCAAACTGGGCTGGGAGGCAGACCAACATTCATATATATTGTCTTCTCAAATATGAAAGGAAAAAGAATGAAAGAAAGACTAATCCAATTAAGCTAGGGTTTTGATCCACTTTTACAACTTGAAAGCTCAACTAAAAAGGATATGCGCAGACTTGCTTATTCTGCAAGTTGTGCATAATATGGGCATCAACGGTCCTATGTAGGTTGTTCGCCTAGGTTAAAAGTTCAGTTTGGACTTGTTTAAAAACCCACAGGTGTGGCACCTGTTCTGAAGCTGGTCAAGGTTCAAATGAGCCCCCAGTAGTGGCCCACAGTTCACTGAATCAAATCCAAACAACTTTAATAATGGAATGTTTTGTTAAACAGCCAGAAATAGCATGCTTTTAAGACTATTCTGTGGCCTAGTTGATCCCAAAGCTTCATAGTGCGTGTACAACTCCAGACCCCACAACTGCAATCATAGGCTTCTAGGAACTGTAATGCTTAGCCCATTACTCTTCTTGCATGTGATCAATGGACGTGGGATCACTGCTACATATCAAAACAATATGTGCAAAGCTTATTAAAAAAATTTAACCATTAAAAAAAGGAAAAGAAAAGAAAAGAAACTGTACGGATTGGAATGACAAAAAGCCTAAATGCAGAGCACTACAAGAAAACGAACTATACAACATTTGAAGTGTCAATTATGCTTCAACATTTCAGTTATTTAGTATGTGATTTTCCATAGATGAAGCTAATATTGACATTGGAGGAAAATCATCTAATAAAGCATCAAATGGGCAGATCCTACTGCAGATATCCATGGCAATTGGCATAGTGGATGTTTGAAAAAAGGGAGATGATAGTAGACCATCACAAATATCCAGGGAACTACTTTTGAAGTGGATCTGACTGCAAAAGATGAGTTCAGATACTACTATTGGAGGAGGAAAAATCAAGGGAGATGGTAGCAATTAGTCTACAGTGAAATGGGTGCCACAAATATGCTCAGATACTATCAGTTGTAGTTCAAAGCTCTTTATCATACAGTGTATGTTTCTTTTTCTTTTTTAATAAGCTTTTTTTCATCGAAAAAAAGAAGAGGTAGTCAGTCAATTGTCTTTATTATGTAACCACAAATGCACACAAAAAAGTTGGAAGGCATGCACGGAATGATCCTTCTGTACGCTTAATGCACAAGTGATAATATGTGTACAAATGTTTCTTAGAACTTAGTTGCGTGATAAGGGAGAGGAAAAGGTAGCAGAGAAAAATGCAGTTAGGGAGCAACTCCATGGAAGAATATTTATAATAAAGGTCATATTAATAAATGACAATAACACAAAATCAAATGGTGATGGGTTTCACAAAATCTAAGGGTAAAAAATCCTTCGACCCAAACTCACAACCTCTTCAAGGATTACAAAAGCATCTCCATTAAGGAATTATGGATTAAGTTGTGGATGGAATCACATCATCCCCCTTCTTGGTCATTTTTCAAGTTGGTCTCTTCCCCTTCAGGGCCAGTTGAAACTTAATTTTGATGGAAATTCAATCAAAAGATCTCGTAAAGCAGGCACTGAACATAGTAATAGACTGGGAGAATTCTGTGATCTACAATAATTCAAGGATGTTGCAAGGCACTCCAATGAGGAAGAAGTTTCTTCTTTACTTATTTGGTGTAAGAGTTGGCAAGGATTGAAACCATGAATGTGCTGCTAGAAAGCAATTTTGTTGATAAAATTAAGTGCACTTGCTGGCATCTTAAGAGCATCCATGGAAAATTACAGATTGCATAAATGCTAGTCACATAAATACAAGAGTTGAGGCCTTTTTGCTGCATTCCACTGTTGGTTTAAGTTTTAACAGAAACTGTTACTGTTCAAAAAACAAAAAAAATAAATAAAATAAAAATTACTTAAGTAAACTGGGGGCACCTGCATATCTGTCTTCAAACTACTATACAAAGCAGATGTTAAGTTTTTCAAGACAGTGACACAAGGCCGTATGATGGCAGGATCTTTGGATGATACATCATTCACCTGAAAAGTGACATCAGTCCAAAACAAAAATCAGGTAAAAAGGAAGTATATTGACAGCATTCTTACATTTTTATACCGGGGAAGTGAAAATAAACAGAAAAATCAGATGCTCACTTGTAGAGATTTAAATATGCTATCGGTGACCATATCACTAATTTGTGCAGAGCCTGGCAACGCAATGCAACTCTAAAACCAGAAAAAGAGTATATTTTCCAATTGAGTGTTGCAACATAATGGAATGGACAAGGTATATTAAATAAAAATTAGAATGCCAAAGAAAAAAAATCCAAACAAATATCTGAGAGTTTCAATATATACTTACTTCCAACAACAAGCATAAGCTGTCAGTTTCAAACTTTGACAATGGTTCACATGATCTATCAACACCAAAATTGTTTTGACAGCATCGTTCCAGAAGTTCATAGAGCAATATCTTGACTCCTTCTACATCCATAATCGCATTGCCCACTCCTTTGAGCAATGATAGCACCATCAGCTACCAAAAACATCAAAATTAAAATCATTTGCCTTTCATGTCTCAAACTTTGTAAGACAGCTTGAGGGCTAAGGTAAAAGAAACTGAAGTGCTGCAGAAGCACCTTTACAATTCTCATAAACATGGCAGTAACAATGCTAATGGACCGGATAAAATAGAATGCTCATTGGAAACAGAATTAACAAATAACTTCAGTTTGCATAATGCTGGGGAAAACAACTAATAGCTTCTATTATCTATAGCTTCAATTTTTCACCTTTCCATTAACTTCAGCTAACAGACCTAACTATACAGTCACGTTTTGCAACCAAATCCTTGGGAATTCCTCGTCGATTTTCGACAAAGTCATGGAAAACCCATGTCTGGTAATGGTAAATCCCTAAGGATTTGGGTCAATGGATATCCTCATTTTTGAGGATTTTCAAGCCCAACCCTTCCCATAGAATTTGAAAATCCTCATCTTTTCATAGTTATGCACCAGTACCAATTTTTCTCAGCTATACACATCGATATGCACTGATATCGATTTTGAAATACTCAGTCATACAAATCCTCAGCGATGAATCCCTGTTACAAATCCTCAGTGATAAATCCTGTTCCAGGGCAGTAAGGAATCCTGAAATCTGTGGATACCTCACAGAATCCTCACCTGCTACCAAATGTGCCCTTAAAGTTGATTATTTGAATCTTTTTTAAATTTTTTAAAGTAGACAAAAACCTGAAACCTAATTATTTTTCCTATTAGCTTTGATACTGTAAGCATAATCGACTATTCACACATACATCATCTATTGATACATGATGATGATCCTCTTCATGTGATTGCATCAGTCTTTTTTCACTCTATATTGTGATAGATGGATTAAAAACAGCTACTACTTTTCATCTACATATATATATGGGAAAGACTACTATGCATCCATCCCTCACCACAAGGTGAGGGACAATTCCTTTTTTAGACCTAACAAGGTTTAAAAGGTGACGTGATGTGTGATGATTTTATCCTTTTGCACATTAATACTTTCCAAAAATGGAAATATCCCTCACTATAGTGTGATGGACATATGCATAGTAATTTTATCTTATATATATATGGGCTTTGATCCTATGAGAACTGTTCTCATGCACCTACCGTGATAACTTTTTATGGGGCCCACCTGCAGGTCCCATTCGAGGATGGGACTAGGGGGATGAAAAAATCTGTGGGACCGCCCACATATAAAGTTTGGCCTCAATTACATGTCTCTAACCCCTTCCGTAGCCTACAGATTCAGTCCCTTTGGATTTGTGCACAGTCGATCCAAAGGTCCAGAAAATTTGGATTTGACCGAAACTTGGGGCGAATGCCTATCAGCGGGGCCCCTGTGTATTGCAAGGTTTGGATTGGATGATAGATGGGCCCCACTTAGAGTTCTCACAAAAAAAATGGTGAGAACTAGTTCTCATAGAATTATTTCTCTATATATATGTGGAGAATATTAGTATGCATCCATCCCTTACCATAGAGTGACGGACACTTCCATATTTGGATATATTAATGTGCAGAAGACAAAAAGTTGTATGAAAAAAAAGAATGCTCAGGTACAAATAGGGAAAGCCATGTAAACATCCCTCACCACAGGGGTGAGAGAAGGATGCATACTAACATTCCTCTCTCTCTCTCTCTCGATATATATAAAAGCATCAATTCATTTTCACAGTAAAAACTAAAAGAAATCCTACGATTCATAATTTAATTCAATTCAACCTCCAAAACGAATTGCGACATGATTTCGATTTTCAAAATCATGGTTGTAGGTGCCATCTTTTCATATAAATTGTAAAGTAACATTTGGTCAATTGGGAAGAAGTGAAGCTTCTTACAGAGAATGAGAGGAACATGATCGTCAAGTCAAAGACAAAAATTCAGCTCTCGCAAAATGGTAACAAAGATTTGAGTTTGAAAAGTAGTCCCTTTGGAGAAAGTTATCAAAGTAAAATTACAAACAAAGAAATGGTGGAAGTCAGTCATCCTATTGCATGAGAAAGGATCCCATTTCCCACGTCCCGACCGCGGAAGGGTTTCTTTTCTCTTTTTAGAACACTTCCATCAGGAAGAGCTAATTTTACCCAGAGAATCCACATTTCTGTTGGGAAATGATGAGAGATTTTGATTATTGGAGGAAACTTGATTAGGAGATTTCCCCCCTTCAAAGGCCATATGCAATATTACCACAGTAGTGTAGTGTACAGATTATAGTAGGGGTGAAGTTAGTATCTCATCCCTTTTACAGATAGGTTCCAGAGTAATTTTATGGGTTGTAACATCATCTCCTTAGAATTTCTATTTAAATGAGTAACAACTATAGTAATCCTTATCCAACTTAATATGGTTGATCAACTTATTTGATTCCTTCCAAATCAAGTTTATAACTTGTTGCTCAATATCATCCTCAGGTTCCAAGCATGGAAATCCCTCGCTCTCCCTTGCATTAAGGCTTCTCTATGGGAGCACCACTACTAACAAAATTTGACCATTGACACCAAAAATCAAGGAATTTCTCTACAGCAAGCATTTATTTTCTGTCTTGGATCTCCCATCGAAGGAAAAACAGTAATTCATCAACGCATCCATTGTCTAACAACTATTTACACATCATTTCTTCCTGATCTTCACTATTAACTAGGTGCAAAATGATAAAGAACTGTATTAAATGGAAAGTCTAGGAGAGCTTTCTCCATGAGATGCTGAGAAGTATCTCTTAGGGTTTCTCTGTAATAGATAGAATTTCTATGGAAAATGGTTTATCAACTTCTCTTAGGGTGTGACAGGAGAAAATAAAAGAATCTCTGAAGGATGCTGAGAAGTAGTACACTTATGTGCTAAGGTGTGATAGAAAAAGTTTAGGGGCATTCTATTTGGATCAAGACTAAGATTGGGCATTCTCCATTAATAGGTTCCTTCCCATTAGCTACCCCCACCTCTTCATAATACTAGATCAGAATTTATTCATAAAGGATCACCATTCACCATACCTCTTTATATTGCCAACGATTGTAACTACCCTTAACTGGGGTAATTGTCTTGTAATTCTTTATTGGTATAATTGATACAAAAGAGGATACTGTCTCTCCGCCCTTCTATCCTACAAAAAATTACAAATATAAGGGAGGGTCTTGCTTGTCTATTTTTCTCAAGTTGCAAGGCAAATGATATAGTCACTATCTATGAGTTAAAGCTGAAACTCACAACAGAGGCACTACATAACCTCACACAACCCGTTTCCATGTTCCCAATCTTGGACTTTCTTTCCTTATTCAATAAGTCTGTCATTAACATAAATAGTGATGACAACAACAACAATGATGATGATTTCAATGAGGAGATTCATGTTCTGCTATTGAAAGGGGAATTTCTTCATGAACATTCCTCGAAAGGAACAACGGGGCCAAACCACTCAGTTAAACTATAGCATTCCATTTCCTTATGTATTGATTGATTTATTTATTTATTTTGAAAATGATGACTTTATTAAAACTCAAAACTGTGCAGTATAGGAGAGGTATACTGGACACCAACTGAAAAGAAGAAACAACCAGTTCAAAAGGGCTTTGACCATAAAATCAGCCTAGACTGGCCAAAAGAGGCAGCCAAAACTAGAGAGCCAAAAACAATTAAACCTGAACAGAAACAAATAGATCGGGTCTGTGAACTGCCTGTTTTGCAAGGAAGTCTGCTTTGTCATTGGCAGTGCGCTTTATGTGATGGAATGTGACCTTCAAAGCTTTGGACATCTCTATCACCTCCTCAATCAAATCAGCTAGAAGCCATGGTGGATTAGAAGAGGTAGAAGCCCACTAAATAAAACAAGCAGTGTCTCTGACAGACAGGTGTTGAGGGTTGAAAAGAGGGGCTTGACAAAGACCAATACACAAAGCAAGAAGCTCCGCTTTGCTAACCAGAGAAAGACAAAAGAATGATCCCTTACATTGCGAATGATGCCCCCCACACCCACCATACCCAGATTACCACAGGCACTACCATTAAAATTTAATTTCAAAGAGCATGGGGGAGAAGGAAACCACCTAGGAGAGTGATACATAGAAGGGGGACAGGAATCAGCCATCTCTTTCCAATTCTGAAAGATGGAGGTCATCAAAATACCTTTGAACTGAAGCAACAAAGAGACCCGAAGAGCCACGATCTTTTGACTGCTTCCATAATGATGCAGGCCCTAGGGTTAGGGCTTGCGTAGGGGTGCCGAAGCACGTGTCCAAAGACACTTCGAATCGTCAAGAAGACTTCAACAAACACGGGGACACACCTCTCAGGGATAAAACCCAATTCTATTAATCAACCAAGTCCGAGAATCTCTTCTCTACAATGCCATATATATAGTAAAAGCAAACTTAATGTGTAAGAAAACCCTACGCTAGTAATAGAAACTTTCCTAATAACAATTTAATTAGAAATCTACTAATAAAAATCATATAATCCTAATCTATGATGCCAGGAGACGGCTTGGATATGATGGGGACACGGCATGGATATGGAGGGGACACATATTTTACATATAAAATGTGGAGTATCGGATACGACACGACACGATCTGTTGCCCGTTTGAAGTATCTATGCATCATAGATCCTAATCTAATTTGAAGAGGGGCTGCTGGGCCCCAGACTGCATCATCCTCCCCGAGTTGAAAGAAGAGTTCGTCCTCGAACTCGATTCTACTTCGGATTGCCTCTGTAAATGTGGTGAACATGAAGGACTTCCTTTGTGGCAGCTTTCCAGGAATTCTTCTTCAGCAGTTGTGGTTTCTCGGGATGAAGAGTAACTTGCTATCCACCATGCATGAATGTATAGGTGTTGTCGCGCATACCATGAGTCCCATTTTTGTCATACATCCATGGACAGCCCAATAAAATATCACCACTATCCATAGGTAACACATCACACCAGATTGTATCTTTGTAAGTCTCACCAATGGCAAAAGTAACTTTGCAAGTATGTCGAATATGCACTTGATCACCATTCATTAGTCACTTGACAAAATAAAGACGGTTATGCTTATAAACTTTCAATTGGAGGCCATCAACAAGAGTAAAGCAGCGCAGGGGAAGAAGATTAGCCAACGGGTTAATCTGCAAGCCAAAAGGCTTAGGGATAGAATGTCTAGGTGCCTCACCAAAGACAAATAAACTCTCTCAACTGAGAACCAACTCAAAATCTTTATTCAATATTAAAGCCTATATCTCATGAAGAGATTACATCCTTATTTATAACTAAGACATCATCTAAGAAAGGAAACAACTAATTCTAAACAAATAAGAAGTCCTAAACCAAACATGAGTGGACTTGTCAAACATTAAGAAAGCAACTAAAATAACTATTAATAATATAGTCTATTCTAATCTACTGGGCTGTATTGACCTTGGGCCTACGGCTATAAACTTTCAGACAGGGCCCATTGACATGGCCTGCATCAGCTCTCCCCGGCTTGGAAAAACTTGACTCCGGCGAGTTGTTAGCTTGGTACTGCTCATATAAATCTGGATTGATCCGTTGAAAATCTGTGGCCGTAATCCAGGTAGGTTCAAAAAATGGTTTGCCTTTCCACTTGACAAGGAACTTGTGAAATCCTCCATTCTTGGATGAAATGATCTGATCATCAAAAACATCTTCAATTTCGTCTAGAGGAAATTGATGGAGAGGGAGGCGAAGAGCTTGTTCCTCAAAGGATTCATCATGGTGATGCCCGCGATAAAATGTCAAATCTTCAACATTAAAAGTAGAGCTGATATTCATGTCGGAAGGAAGGTCAAGCACATATGCATTGGAACTGATTTTTTTTAGAATCTTGAAAGGACCTGCATTTCGTGGATGTAGCTTCTTGTATTTACTTGCAGGAAATTGTTCGGGCTTCAAACGAACCATTACCATATATATCACCTTCGGCAAACTCAACATGGCGATCGCGAGAATCCGCGTGCCTTTTATATGCTTCATTACTTGTAGCGATTTGCCGGCGAACTTCATCATGAACATCTTTCATATGTTGTGCAAATTGTTCAGCATCTGGGCTTGATCTAGAGTCAACTGGTAACGGACTTAAATCAATAGGAAGATGTGGCTTAACACCAGTGACAACTTTAAATGGTGATCTCCCTATTGTTCTGTTGACAGAATTATTATAGGCAAATTCCGCCATGGGTAAAATAAGATCCTAGGAAGCAACATGTTATCCAATAAGACATCGAAGAAGATTTCCCAAACTATGACTGACAACTTCTGTTTGGCCATCAATTTGTGGATGATAGGCACTTGAGTATTGGAGCTTAGTGTGCATCATGTGCCATAAAGTCTTCCAAAAGAAACTCATGAACTTTGTATCTCTGTCAGATAACTCCATTAACATGGCATCACGTTGATGATCAGAAAATCTACCCCGATATGATTGACCGCTTCGGGTTGACATTGCTTGTAGGAAGCAAAGGAAACAAAAGACTGCTGCTCTTTTTTTTTTAATGCTACTATGGGCCTGCGCTGGGTCAGGTCAGACCCGGACTGGACCCAATATGGGTGTGGGTTTAAACAAGACTCAGGCAGATCAGGGTTAGGTCAAGTGCGATCAACAGTGAAGGTCCAACAACCAATAAGAAAGGACGGCTCTCTTCCTTTCTTGTTACAGTAACGAAACGGAAGAAAAAAAAAGAGGAACGCAGAGGAGGTGGGACTTATCTGGAGAGATCGTGGGAGAAGTGGAGGGCGCTTTATGGCTGCTATTGCTGTAACGGGAGGAGAAAAACATGGGTTTTCGAAACCCTTGCTTCGTCGACTGCTGCGAGGCTTCAAACGGCACAGAAGCAGAGGAGGCGGGCGCACAGGAAGTGGACGATGACGATGCTGACGTCGATGACCAAGTGCGGTCCGTGTTGCAGTGGAGCGACGAGATCCAGGTACACCCGATGTCTCTACTTCTCTGCTATCTTTTCTGTTGCTTTTCTTCTTTCGCTTCGGCTTTGTCTCTCTTTTTTTTTTATTCTGGGTTTGGGTATGGGTGACGGCCACCGAGGGGATCGATGGTTTTGAAGCTTAGGGTTTTGGAAGTGGGTTGTGGAAGAGGATTGGTGGACAGTTATGGTGTTTGGTGGTGATGGGGGAAAGGGCTAGGGTTTCAGTTGGTCTGGATGGTGGTGGGTTTCGTTGGGACAGAGGTTCTGGTGAAAAGGTTGAGGGTTAGTGGAGGAGTTCCGGTGGCTGCGGGAATGGATTTGGGTGTCACTGGGGGTATCTTTAGGGTTGGAGGATTTGGGTTCTCGGATGGTGGATTAGGGTTTATAACAAGGTGGGGTTGGTGGCGTGGTGGTAGTCCGAGAAGAGTTGGGGATAGATCGGCAGTGATGCTAGGGTCAGTAATGGTTTGTGGATGGGTCCGGTGAGAAGGGGTTTTGGATGAAGATGATGGGAAGATGATGGGATGGGGACTGACGAGATGAGAGGAAGATGGTGAAGGAGGACTGGCAGATATCAAACGACGGAAAAAGGGAGACGGGTACCTCGAATCGGCAACTGATGTACAGTGATCCATGAGTAGATCTTCGTCTCTGATACCAATTGAAGCAGCGCAGGGGAAGAAGATTAGCCAACGGACTAATCTCCAAGCCAAAAGGCTTAGAGATAAAATGTCTAGGTGCCTCACCAAAGACAAACAAACTCTCTCAACTGAGAACCAACTCAAAATCTTTATTCAATATTAAAGTCTATATCTCATAAAGAGATTACATCCTTATTTATAACTAAGACATCATCTAAGAAAAGAAACAACTAATTCTAAACAAATAAGAAGTCCTAAACCAAACATGAGTGGACTTGCCAAACATTAAGAAAGCAACTAAAATAACTATTAATAATATAGTCTATTCTAATCTACTGGGCTGTATTGATCTTGGGCCTGCGGCTATAAACTTTCAGACGGGGCCCATTGACATGGCTTGCATCAAAGAGCTTGGGAAATGAGATTTTCACAACTTCCGCCATCAATAACAACTGTGCAATTTTGTCCCTGAACTGTACCCGCGGAACGGAAGATATTTTTTCGCAACCACTTATTCTCAACAGTTGGTGGAGCGTCCTTGATGACAATAAAAGCTTCACCTATGGTATCTGCATCTATTACAGTAAGTTCCTCATTGTCAATATCCTTGGGATCAATGTCAGTACCCTTAGTATCATCTGGAATATTTTTATCAGCACTTTCAATCTCAATCAGATGAATTCGTTTTGGACAATTTGCTGCGCGATGCCCGTGCTGTTGACAATGAAAACAAACAATCGTATTTTGACCTTCAGTCCTTGCAAAAATATGTTCATTGGATTTAGCTTCTTCTAGAGAGGAATTCTTTGGTGGAACCCATTTCGATTTTTGTACGTAATGATTTGCAATTCCCTCAGCTTTGACAGCATGTTGAATGAGTTCATCGACATTCTCAAAATGTTGGAAGGCAAGGATATGCTGAATGTCGATTCTCAACCCATTGAAGAATTTATCAACTACCACATCATCATCTTCATTCAAGCCACAACGAGCTTGCAGAGTCAGAAATTCCTCAAAATGATCAACAACTGTCTTGGACCTTTGTTTCAAGTTTTGAAAGCTGAAACGTAGATCTCTTGCATAGTTGACAAGGAGGAATTTTTGTTTCAAAATATTCATCTCAATCCATGTATCAACAGGGTCCATGTTTTGATTCCTTCGTTTACAATTCAGCCCACCAAGTTGCAGCATAATTACGGAATCTAATAGCAATCAGTGTGACTTTATGATGCTCAGTCATTGGCTTGTGTGTGAAAATATTTTCCACATACACTAACCAATCCATAAATTCAGCGGGCTGCAATTTTTCATCATATTCAGGAATCACAATTTTAATCCCTAATTCTCGATCAGGATTATTGACTGGTGGATAACGTTGATTCCGAATATTGACACCATCATCACGGTTGTGATGCACACACTGATTATTTTCCAAATTTATCACTCTAATGTCCAATTGTTGCAGGGTGGTGTGCATGCCATCAACTTTTGCAGATAATTCTCTAATGGCACTAACTAAATCTTTAAATGAAGAAGATGAAGATTCAACATCCACTTGCTTCTTAGGAGGCAGTTTTTTTTTTAATGTAAAATTTAAATCTGACTAACTTGGTATGTAAATCTATGCTTCAGGAACATGCTGGTGAAGACAGATGCGAGATTGGATGTCAGATGGCTTCAAAATCGAAACAATAATTTCTAGCTGTCGATTGAATTGTACTGATATCGGGATGACGTCAGCGGACTGGAATGGCAAACAAGTGGGCTTCCTGCTGCACTTGGGTCAAGATGAAACTGTCTGGACCCAACAAGGATCTAAAGTGAAGTCAAGCCCAAAGGACTTGTCACGCACGTGTTGAAAGGCACGTGTGACTATATCTTTGAAACCACAGAGAAAGCGATGAAGAGAAGCCCTTTCTGTCTTGCTTTCTACTTCTCGTTTGCAAAGAGATGACGAGGGGGAAGAGCTGCATCTCGGCTAGCGACGACAACAAGCGGTAGCAGCGAGGGGGCGGAGTCCCGATGCAGGTGCCGGGCAGCATGCTGCGATCGGCGATAACAGACAGAAGAGGGCCCTTGCCGCGGCGACGACAGCGTGCGGCAGTGGCTACCAACGGCAACAGCAGGTAGGTATGCGCGTCTCTCGTCCTCTTCCTCAACTCTTCTTCCCCCCCCCCTCCCTTTTTTTCACTCAAGGGTGGGGTATTGAGGGTGTCGCTCTGCTGTCGAGGCTCGAGATGGACCGAGGGGCCGATTAGGGTTGCGGCGAATGGGTTTTTGCGGTGGTGTTGTCAGGAAAGGGATCATGCAGGGCGATAGCAGAGAGGCTGCGGGTGAAGAGGGACTTGGACAAGTTGGGAAGAGGGTAGAGGCAGAGACGATTAAGGTTAGGGCTCAGGCTGGTTAGGGCCCATTTTTGGTAATGGGGTGTTAGGAAAATTGGGTTTTGTGGATTTGGGAATCGAGACTGTGGATTCGGCAGTGGATGGGGTTTCCGTGACGAGGATGGTTGGCGGTGGTGCGTTCTGCGAGGGCGTCGAGGAAGTTGGGATTTTGGGTGGTGGGTTGGGTTTCGGTGACTCTGGATTTGGTGGACTGGGGAGGGGGTTGGCTGGGACGATGGGATCTGAGATGGAGAGGGTTTCGGGTGGTATGGATTTGGGTTTTGGAATGCCGGGTGATGAAGACGATGGATCGTTGCGGGATGGAAGCGGCTGGCAGAGTGCACGAAGGAGAAGGGAATTGTTTCAATGGATGGGGGGATAGGGGTAACACGTCAATCTATCAAAGGAATGGCTCTGATACCAAACTGATGCAGGCCCTAGGGTTAGGGCTTGCGTAGGGGTGCCGAAGCACGTGTCCAAAGATACTTCGAATCGTCAAGAAGACTTCAACACACACGAGGACACACCTCTCAGGGATAAAACCCAATTCTATTAATCAACCAAGTCTGAGAATCTCTTCTCTACAATGGCATATATATAGTAAAAGCAAACTTAATGTGTAAGAAAACCCTACGCTAATAATGGAAACTTTCCTAATAACAATTTAATTAAAAATCTACTAATAAAAATCATCTAATCCTAATCTAATTTGAAGAGGGGCTGCTGGGGCCCAGACTGCATCACGTAACTATATTTACATTAGCCAGTTCACCATCGAGGCACCTCCTGTTTTCTCTTTCCATATAGGCGAAATAACAGCAAGAAAAGACAATTTCCACATGGTGGTCCTTTGGTGGAGCTCACACCTAGATGCCAAAACTCGAAAATTTCTGCATGTTTATTATAGTTATTTAACAATTATTATCTTTTTGTTCTCATCATTCAGCTCTTACTTCAAGGCAAAATCAGTTTTCATTTCATATTACGTTAATGTTGTTCCTTTCATTTTCAGCTTTTACTACTAAACAAAATCCACAAGGTTAGTGAGTGCAAACCTTCCCATATGGAGAAAATTTTAATGAATAGCTCAAAATGAAATGCAAAATCTCTTCTTTGCCTCGTTGATCGAACCTGAAAAGAAAATTGAGTTGGATAAGTTAGATTCACAAATCAATTTCATAGAGCTATCACCACAGCACAACAAAACTCAATCTAAACTAAACTAAACTAACATGAAGAGCATGAAAATGAAGATAATATTTTCAAGAGTTTTAAGACAAATAAAATAGAGACAGAAAGCTACAAATGAATGATGTAGCAGGACCATACACATAAAGACTCTAACAGGAGAAAGAGATGGCAAGCCATTACACAAAAGTCCACCAATGTCATCGTAACTAAATGCCTTCAAATTAGTCCTAAAAGACTCAACAGGAGAAAGAGATGGCAAGCCATCACACGAAAGTCCACCACTGTCATCATAACTAAATGCCTTCAAATTAGTCCTAAATCCTGTTGCCCAACCAAGGGACGTCTCATGGAATCATCTGGTTTTTCCATCTGTAAGCATTTTAGAGTATGCACCTCATTACACCACTGGAGCATACCAAAACTTTTCAACTGTTCAAAATTACTTAATATCTAATAAAGTGCGCACAGAAGATTGATGCCATCTTCATGTTTACAAATATTAAAATGTTACACATTCATTCATACTTTTAATGACTTCAATATACCCACTAGAACACTCCTTTTATCTAAAACCCACCAATTAAATCTCTAGGTACCCTGTTGTAGGCCCTCTAGATCGATGAAGACCATATAAAGATTTTTTCCTCTTTTACTATTTATTAATTGCCTAAGTGGCGAGATTGTTTCCATCGTTGACCTCCTTAGCATGAAACCAAATTGATTATTTCAAATGTCATCGTCTTTTATCTAACTATACCTTGGTCTTTTATCTAACTCGGTGCTCCATTACTCTCCCTCACAATCTCATAATGTGACTCATAAGTTTAATCCCATGATTACTGGTTAGTGATGTAAACAAAAAGTTCACAATTTAGATGGGGATTTGTTTCCTCAATTTGTGTCATTTTTGCAACATAGCTTGCAAAAGAAGGCTTGACTAAATGAAAGGCCAGATCCATTAGTAAACACATAGTTTCATAGCATTACTTATAGGTTTAATCCCATGCAAATCGGTTGATGATAATATGATATAGACAATAAGTTAACAATTTAGGACTTGTTTCTCCAATTTGTGTCATTTTTGCAACATAAATTGTGAAAGAAGGCATCACGAAATGAAAGGCCAATTGTTGTATACAAAGATCAAAAGACAAGTACAATGGTACCGCTATTGCTATATTATTCAATTTTTTAAATAGAAACACTTGACAAGTACTTAATGAGTTCTTCGGTGCCATTAACTTTGGTAGCCCAGGTGGAGTTTTCTGGTTCTGGCACTGCACCTTCTTATCACCACCCTCTTCATTGTCATTCATAATGCCCATTAAAAGCAACAATATACAGCTGGTTGATGCAGGCCAGATCCAAGATCCAACCTAGCATTGATGGGCCACTTTGATGAGCTCCACTTGATCCATGATCTCTTCAAGATCAGGAATCCATATCTTTAATTAGATAGTTTTAATTAATTATTTATTCCCTATTTTATGTTAAGTTGATATTAAAACTTACTTAATTTATTTTTAGTAAGCCATGCTTATTTAGAGTTAGCCTTTCCTACTTTAGAAACAGTCACTCCTATATAAGGAGGAGTCCTTCATTGTAATAGAGATGCTTTTTATCAATAATAATCCAGTTTTTCAAGAGTTTTTCTCTTTCCAGTTTTGATCATGAGTTTCATTGAGTCTTCGGATTCGAACAATCCTTCGGGAGATTGTTCTACACTCGATCGGAGATCCGGGGCTGCGCCACTGATTTTAATATCTTTTTACAAAGACCTTGTGTTAGAAGAATAAGTGGCGCAACTTACTGAATGCCCACAGCATCCAATGGGCATTTCAAAATTTATTGCCCCCTCCTCTTTGCTCTTTTTCTCCCTTCTTTTTCAAAAACCAACACCCACAAAGCACAAAAACTCCCTCTACTCCTTACCTAGCTATGAGTACTTGCAAAAACTCAATTCTTCACGCAGGAGCTACTTTTGATCTTTTGAAAATGTGTGCCAAACCAACTCAATCTTCATACCTTGGTTTTTGCTTTTATTGGACCACCTAAAGATTTCCTCTTTTACTTTCTCAATCTTACGCACATCCATATTACTCCAAGCATCCATCACAATGTATATATTGCAACTAAGGATCAAAATAGCAGTTGCAGTGGGCGTAACAGGCAGTGGCCAAACACTACACAGCAAGCGATACATAGCGGTTGCAGCGATACATAGCGGTGTGAATTTTTAAGTGGTCAAAAAATTCTAAATATTATATAATAGCCAATCTTGCATTTTTTTGATTGATTTGAAACATATAAGGTTAGAGACAACTTTAGGAAAGGCTATTGAGGACAAGAAATAGGAAAAATAATGTTTAAAATTAAATTTGCTAGGCTCTACTAGGTTTTAGACCACAATGCTCCAATCTTCAAAATAGCGTAGTGGCTTCGATCGCTATGGCCGATAATGCGGCCGCTACGTAGCTATTTTGTACCATGAATGCAACCACACATACTTGACTTCTTCCCATTCTTCATTTCCACAGCCTAACACCCAACTTCCATATAGTAATGAAGGTCTAACTGTCATCTTCAGAAAAAAAAATCCCATTAAACAATGCAACACTTAATGATCACCAAAACTCCACCAACAATCTCCACATTGCTGACCCCGCATTAATAAGTCGTCATCGTCGTCATTGCCGTCATCAAAGCCCTGTCCCAAGTATGTTGGAGTCAGATACATTAATTATGTTTCTCTATTTTGATGTATCTTGAGCCAAACCCTCCGATAGGTTGCACTTCTTTATATTACCCCACACAAGTAAAGTATTATGAAAAAATTGACATGAGGTGGATTTTCCTATGAATAAAACAAGAAACCTATAAACATATACTAGAATCATGAACACAGGGACTAGTAAAACAAAAGACTCTTGCAGCTCCAATTTGAAAAACATGAAAAATTGACGAGTGCTGTTAAAATACAAACAGAAAATAAAAAAATAAAAAAAATAAAAACTGATGACTTGTATTTAAAAAATGGAAAGAAAAAGAAAAACAAATTTGAAATTGCTCATGGGAGGACAAGACCTTTTTCCAATATTCTGAGGTGTTAAGAGGGTATGACTAGAAGAGCCGAGCAGAGATGTTAACAATGAAGGCAGGAGATTCACATCAGAAGATATTAGCTTACTGTGGTCAACTATTAACTCCATAAACTCCCCAAAAAAAGGCTCTAACACAGTGTTGTTCCCTGCCATTTTAGTATTTTAGAAACCAATCCAAATCCATAAGAAAACATCCAATTGCAAATAACAAACTTGTTGCTTCAAACTACCATTTTTCACATGAGAGATATTGCTCCATAACTTGTACAGTGCTTCAATGCAGCTCACTGCTGACATCCGAATATCCTGTAAAACATGACAATGCAACAACTTCTGGTGATAACCTTAAAAAAATAGAATAGAATAGAATAAAATAAAATAAAATAAAACAACAATGACAAAACAAGAAATTCGATAAAACATTGTTTTCCCTTAAAAACATGTATGCCAGATAGCACCAAAATTGCCACACATATGGAAGTTAACAGAAAGGAAAATGGATAAGAAAAGTAAAATAAATAACAAGAAAGTTGGATTGTACATGAATTGCCAACAGGGACTCAAGAAACCAATTTTTTTCCTCAACTGAAAGAACTCTATAAAAATGGCAGGGCTACGAATTACAGAACGAGAGAGATAAGAAGACAACCTGGTTGTTGCTGGAAAGTGGAACAAGAAGTGAGGGAAGTCCACACAGAAGCTGCATCTGACTGAAGGAATTTGCATCTTCCTTTTTGGATGATGCAGACAGTGAACAAATAGTCGCAAAAGAATGAAGAGAGGCAATTTCAACAACAACAGGAAAACCTACGCAAAAAAATTCAAATTAACTACAATAAGAATCTATGACTATCGAGCTGGTCCTAATAGATGCAAAAAAAAAGGTACAAATCATATGTAATTGATAGGCGCTTTACTAGACATTCGGAGCGCAAAGTTTACTAGAGTGTGCCCGCTTGGATTCATTCAAATAATGAGATGCGAGCGGGATGGGATGGTTTTGTAGTGGATTCGACCTGGGGCAAATATCATTCTTATATATATATCTATATGGGAAAGACTACTATGCATATGTCCTTCACACTATGGTGAGGGACAATTCCTTTTTTAGACCTAACAAGGTCAAAAAGGTGTCATGAGGTGTGATGGTTTTGCCTTCTTGCATATTAATACTTTCCAAAAGAGGAAGTGTCCATCACCATAGTGTGAGGGCCATATGCATAGTAGTTTTGTCCCATATATATAGAAAATAATCCTATGAAAACTAGCTCTCATCATTTCCTTGTAAGAACTCTAGGTGGAGCCCATCTATCACCCAATCCAAACCTTACAATACACAGGGACCCCCCTGTCACTCATCCCAAGTTTCAGTCAAATCCGAATTTACTGGACCGTTGGATCAATTGTGCACCAATTTAAATAGATTGGATTTGTGGCCTACAGATGAAGGGGATAGAGCCATGTGATTGGAGCCAAACTTGATATCTGGAATGGTCATATATATATGGGACCCCCTGATAGTCACACGCCTCAAGTTTTGGTCAGATTCAAATTTACTGGACCATTGGATCGATTGTGCACCAATCGAAATGGACTAGATTTGTGAGCCACGGATGAAGAGGATAGGGACATGTGATTAAGGCCAAATTTGATATCTAGGCTGGTCCTACATGGATCTTTCCATCTCCCCTGGTCCCATACCCAAATGGGACCCACATAAAAAATTCTCACAATGACTTTATGAGAATTGTTCTCACCTGAATATATATTTGTGCTCCTCTGCTGATCATAGGGTGAGCACCACTTTCTTGTGGGCCCCATTAGAGGATGAGACCCCCCCGGGGGGGGGGGGGGGGGGGATTGAAAGATCTCCCCCCTCCTCCTCCAACACTTCTATGGCGATGGAGGCTCAAATCATCATCCCAAGCACTTGATCAATGGCTGACAAGTTTTTCACCGTCCAAAATGAATGCAAGCCAATCCAATGGTCCAATCGATTTGGATGGGTGCCAACTTAGTATCGGTAACTATCACAGCGGGTACTTATTTTATGGTCCACTTGGATGGAACCTAAGTTGGGCCCTACTAGTGTTTTGACACACAATGCTTACCTTATCGTGAGCACCAGGTGCTCAACGGAGGTTTTCCATATATTTATATATATATATATATATATCATTCTGATCAATTGATCCTAACACTTGGATTTAACACATAAAAGTTTAATGGTTCTACATATAAAGTATTATTAGTGATTCAATCCAAGGCATTGGATGAATACCAGATCGGTGTCAAATTGGGGGCAGTGCAAATTCATTAGTGATAAGGTGGTTGGCCGGTGTGGACCAATCATAGGTGGTTACCATTGTATAGAACAAAAATGGGATGTATTGAACTCAAGATTGATGTTAGTTTTAGCCAAAACGTTCTAGCACATAACCGGGTACATACTTACATGCATGATCAATCTAACCCACACTCACTAGTCACTATGCACTGCCCCTCAGAAACTGGCACTCTCCCCAACTTGATACAAATCCAATAGAAAACAGATATATTAAATTATGCAACCCCCAAATAGCCGGATAGGATCATCTGACCAATACTTAACCATACTTCACTAGTTCAAGAATACCACAAATGCAAAAATAAATGAAGAACAGGTAGGTAGATAGCGATCAAGCCAAACAAAATTGATAAAGCATGCCTTCATCACAAGTGATAATAACATACCTTCTTCAGTGAAATATTTACACAGAAAACTAACTGGAGAGATGCCGCTTTTCATCACAAGTAAATGAAGACATTCCTTATAAGCATGCTTTAATGGGGTTGTTGCAAAGAAGACAAACAGATCTTGAAGCATTACTAGCCACTTCCCATAGTCCGCCTGCAGATTAAAGATGTTATTCACATACATGTTCCAACTCTAAATCAAGCAAAGAACCATTTTTATTAAGGAAAAACAAATGCCAGATAAAAGGAAAAAATGATAGGCATCAACAGACCGAGGTATCATCAATGGAGATTGTAGTAAATGCTTCAAGCATACTCCAAAATATGCAAACTAAAATAGATGAATTAAATGTGTCATAGTCATGATTTGGATTGAATAGCCGATCCAGGATTCCACTGCAAACCTTGCCTAGCTTGTTGTAGACAAACTGTAACCAGAAGAAAAACAAATAAATAGGATAAAACTCGGAAAAAGTTATCAAGATCACAATTTGGAAATGTAAATAAAATGAATAAATCCCCACTCCATCAGGATTAGCAATGTCAGGAACCGTACCTTATCAGCAGGAATGGCGTCACCCTCCATCTTACTGTATTCACTCTTTAGAACTGGAAAGCAAACTTGGAATAGTGTAGACAAGCTGACAAAATCTAGTAGGCAGAAAAGAACAAAAACATCATCGTACTTTTTGGGTATAGAATGATGGTGTTGCAGGAACAGATAAAAGAACCACAGTTTTTTTTTTTTAATGGTAACTCCAATTGATAAAATGCTGGTAGGAACTTATTTTAGAGAGTTTTATCCATTAAAGGACAGGGATACAACAATCTTGTATTTTTTTTTAACTTAACAGAAATAACAATTGTCTTCATGAAAACAATGAAACAAATATCTAATAAGGAAAAGATTTTGTAGGAATAATAAAAATAGCACAAGGATAAAAAAGTATAATGTTTAAACACGTGAAGCCTACTAAGTCTTTAGATGAAAAAGAAGTTCTGCTACAAGGTTTGCACTCTCCGTTCCATTACAAGCGACAAGAAGATATAGGGAACTAAAGATGGTTACACAAGAACCACATTAGGATATAGAAAGGACCATATAAAATGATTAGCATAATGAATTTCTCACCTGTTTAGCTGCAATTTTTCAGTGAGCTTAAACAATACATAAAACAAACAAAAACATTAATCCAGAAGTTTAGCTATTTCTTGATCAGAAAAGACCAGTATTGGCGCAGCCCTGGATCTTGGATCGATTGTAGAACAATCTCCCGAAGGATTGTTCGAATCCAACTAAGGATTCAAAAACACAATGCAACTCACGATCACAATTAGAGAGAGAAAATCTCTGGAAACTGAAATTATATTGATAAAAGCATACCCTTACAATGACGAACTGCTCCTTATATAGGAGAGATTAATTCTAAAATAGAAGGCCTAATTGTACACAGACATGAACTACTAAAAATAAAAATAGGAAGTAAATAAAGATAAAGAAGGATAGGGATCCTTGAAGAAGCCAAGGAACAATCAGATATCCTTCGGGCCTGTGATCTGGGCCGGACTTGGGTTCGGCCTGCATCAGCTCTCCCCGACTTGGAAAAATTCGACTCCGGCGAGTTGAGTGCTTGATATCTCTCATAAAGATCAGGATTGATGCGCTGAAAGTCAATAGCTGTAATCCACGTAGCATCAGAGATAGGACGATTCCGCCAGCGTATATAAAACTTCTAATAACCTCCTTGACGTGTAGAAACAATTTGATCATCAAGGACATCAATAATTTCATCAGGAGGTGGAGAATTAACTGGTAAAGAAATAAGCTGCTCTTCATTTTCTCCTTCAGTATCATGGCCACGATAGAGAGTAAAATCGTCGACATTGAATGAAGAACTGACGCCTGAATCAGTAGGGATATTAAGAATATAGGTGTTGTGATTAATCTTCCGGAGAATCTTGAAAGGACCTGAGTTACGAGGATATAATTTCTTGTTAGCTCCAGGTGGCAATCTCTCAGGTCGAATACGCACCATAACCATATCGCCTGCATTAAATTGAACAAAGCGACGATGTTTGTCAACTTGCTGCTTATAAACATCATTGCTGGCCGATATATGACGACGTACTTCATTATGGACTTGCTACATGTGTTGGAAGAAAGTTTCAGCATCTGCACTCACTCTGGCATCAACTGGTAACGGAACAAGATCAACAGGGAGTCGAGGACGAACTCCTGTAACAGCTTCAAATGGTGAAAGTCCAGTTGATCGGTTGACAGAATTATTGTAAGCAAATTCTGCCATAGGGAGCACTTGATCCCAATTTGTAATTCGGTCACGTACAAGACAACGTATCAATTGGCCAAGACTTCTGTTTACCACCTCTATTTGTCCATCAGATTGAGGGTGATAAGCAGTAGAGAAATTAAGTTTGGTGTTAGACAGCATCCATAATGTCTTCCAGAAGTAGCTCATAAACTTCGTATCGCGGTCAGAAACAATAGTTTTGGAAAGCCCATGTAGTCGAACAACTTCTTTGAAGAATAATTTGGCCACCTTGTAAGCATCAGCAGTTGCAGTGCAAGGAATGAAGTGTGCCATCTTTGAAAAGCGATCAACAACAACGAAGATGGAATCAACCTTTCTAGCAGTCGTGGGTAAATCGAGCACAAAATCCATGCTAATGTCTTCCCAAGGAGTATGCGGAACAGGCAAAGGCTGATGTAATCCAGCGTTCTTCTTGTTTCCTTTGGCAATCTGGCAAGTTCGGCATCTCCCACAAATATGAATCACATTGGTTTTCATGCGAGGCCAATAATATCTGTCGCTGACAAGAGCAAGTATTTTGTCGCGACCCAAGTGTCCGCTACATCCACCTGCATGCAACTTGCGCACAACATATTCACGAATAGAAGTGGCTGGAAGACAGAGTTGCGTACCTTTGAATAGGAAGCCATCATGAAGGCTATAATGAGGATGTTGAATATGACTACCATTAAGGAGATCCACATAAATAGAACCAAAATCTTTGTCGGCTGCATAATCTTGTTTGATTTGCTCAAAACCAGGCACATTAATAGACATGGCAGTCAGAAGATGCTTTCTCCGGCTTAATGCATCCGCAATCAGGTTATCCTTTCCAGCTTTATGACGAATGCTAAATTTGAATTCTTGTATATATGCACTCCATTTGGCTCGGTTAGCGCTGATCTTCTGCTGAGAGTGTAAATGTTGCAGAGCATCATTATCAGAGTAAAGCACAAACTCATTTGCAATCAAATAATGTCGCCAATGACGAAGTGTTTGGACAAGTGCATAGAACTCCAAATCATATACAGTATACTTTCGCTTGGCATCAGAAAGTTTCTCACTGAAGAATGCAATAGGATGTCCTTCCTGGCTAAGGACTCCGCCAATGCCAACATTTGAGGCATCGCAAGCAATTTCAAATAGCTTGCTAAAATCAGGAACTTGCAGAACGGGCGCTGCAGTAATCTTTTGCTTGATCTTCTCAAAAGCCCTGGTGGCTGCATTGGTCCACTTGAAGTCACCTTTCCTCATGCAATCAGTAATAGGAGCCATAATAGTACTGAAGTTTCTGATAAACCTTTTGTAAAAATTGGCAAGACCATGAAAACTGCGAACTTCAGTAAGGGTAGTAGAAATTGGCCAATCAAGAATAGCGCTTACTTTTGCAGGATCCATCTTAATTCCTTGTGCAGATACTACATATCCAAAGAAAACAACAGAATCACTCATAAAAGTGCCTTTCTTGAGATTGATATAGAAACGCTCCCGGCGGAGAAGTTGGCAGACCTTATCTAAATGTTGAAGGTGATCTTCTTTTGACTGGTTGTAAATAAGAATATCATCGAAGTAGACAACAACAAATTTTCCAATATAAGGCTGCAATAATTGTGTCATAACCCGCATAAAAGTACTAGGAGCATTGGTTAAACCGAAAGGCATAACCATCCATTCAAAGAGACCATCCTTTGTTTTAAAGGCAGTTTTCCATTCATCTCCTGGTCTTATGCGAATTTGATGATATCCGCTCCGCAGGTCAATTTTGAAAAATATACATGCACCAGTCATCATATCTAACATATCATCCAAACGAAGGACAGGGAAGCGATATTTTACCGTGATTTTATTGATTGCACGGCTATCTACACACATTCGCCAGCTTCTGTCCTTCTTCGGAGTGAGAAGTGCTGGAACACCACATGGACTGAGACTCTCCTTTATATAACCTTTCTGAAGCAAATCATCAACTTGCCTTTTTAACTCTGCATGTTCTGCTGGACTCATCCGATAAGCATGTAAGTTAAGCAAAGAAGCTCCTGGAACAAGATCAATAGCATGCTGAATGTTCCTTAGTGGGGTAGGTCCAACTGGAACCCGGCTCCTCACGTGAGGGCAAGAAGGGTTCTGGATCTTTCTTTTTTGGTCTATGTGCAGAGAACGAAAATAAAAAGAGCGGAGGGAACTTATCTGCAAGGCGAAACAGAATGGAAGGAGGAAGAACAGCGGCTTGTGCTCGTCAACGAAGATCGGCTGGAGGTGGTGACGATCGACGGTGGGGCTACGACTTGAGGTCCAGCCGTCGGAGGGCACGCTGCAACTGAACCCCCTGCGATGGAGATTGCATCGATCGACTAAGTGCTTCTTGCCACTGCTGATGACGGCGACAACGACCGCCGCTGCTGAGGACGGTGATGACGAAGCCGACGACGTTGGAAGCCACCGACGACAGGTACGTTGTCTTTCCCGTTTCTTCTCTTTTTGCTGCGGTCTGCTCTCTCTCTCTCTTTTTTTTCTTCTTCTTCTTCTTTTTTTTTTTTTTTTTTCTCTGGGGGGAATGGACTGCCGCTATCGAGGGTTGAAACAGTGGTCGAAGGGTGAAGGGACTGCTGGTGCGTGAGTGGAGATCAGAAGGGGTCTCAGTTCATGATCAGGGATTAGAGGTAGGAAAGGGGCGAGGAGTAGAGAGGGGGTGGTGCGGGAAAGACAGTAGATGGAAGGATGGATTCTGGGAACGACAGAGTCTCCGGCAACCGGATCTGGGCTCTGATACCAATCTGGCGCAGCCCTGGATTTTGGATCGATTGTAGAACAATCTCCCGAAGGATTGTTCGAATCCAACTAAAGATTCAAAAACACAATGCAACTCACGATCACAATTAAAGAGAAAATCTCTGGAAACTGAAATTATATTGATAAAAGCATACCTTTACAATGACGAACTGCTCCTTATATAGGAGAGATTAATTCTAAAATAGAAGGCCTAATTGTACACAGACATGAACTACTAAAAATAAAAATAGAAAGTAAATAAAGATAAAGAAGGATAGGGATCCTTGAAGAAGCCAAGGATCAATCGGATATCCATCGGGCCTGTGATCTAGGCCGGACTTGGGTTCGGCCTGCATCAGGTATATTCCAGTCAATCCAATCAAAGAGCATCTAACATTGGCATAGCAACACATGAACAATAAAATGGCCAGGGACAATAAAACTGCCAATAAAGCACACAGAGGAAGTAAATGAACAACGAAGATGATGTTGACAAGCAGAAACAGCTGCTAGCACTGACGAAAAGGTAATATGCACGAACACACACAAGCGCAAGTGCGTATGCACACAACCAATGACATGCACCGCATCATTATCATTAATTACACCCGTAAAATGCTTAAAAATTACACCCAACTTTCAGAGCCTATGAGGAATGTAATCGAAGGTTACATCCACAAAGATGTGCAGTCAACAATCAGGCTTCCAGGTACAAGAACTCATTCATAATGACCATTCAAAAGAAGAAAGGGGGAAGGGGGGGAAAGGAAATCATCCACAATGGCCATGCATCAAAAAGCAAAGACACTAAATCCTATATTCGGCAACTAAAATGTCGCACTTGCATCAGTTATGAAGTGAAATGATGACTGATCCAAACAAAAAATTGAAGTATTGGCCCAAAGAGAAATTACAACATAAATGAAACAGATACCTTTTTGGAGCATAAATGACTGCAGTATTACTAACAAAAATAGAGGCTTTGATAGATTAGAGCTGCTGCAGCATTCAATCAACCATGGCATGTACTCTCCAGGTTGCATAACAAAGCTTTCAGCCAAAGCTCTAACAGTCCTTCTATTAACGGAAGTTAGATAACTGGGTTCAAATTTCTGCATCATGGTAAACTCCAACTCAAAATAAATCAAAAAAGCCGCAACATTTAAAAAAAAAAAAGAAAATTCATAAACCTAATAGTAGAAAACAAAGTAGCACAACACTGAAGAATTATTTGTTTCAATTTTCCTTTCTCATAGTAATAGAACAAAGGTTAATAGAGATTTTTTTTCAGCCAAATACAGCATAAGTGTTAATGCCAGATATAGCATTGTTAAATCAGTCCACGGACAGGGGGTTCAAAATGAAGATGTTTCTAATAAAATGATAAATTCTGTTCACAGTATGTGTACAATGAGCACATGTGCATATAATATCAAAAATGCCATTTGCAAACACTGAAACATTCCACAACAATGAGACAATCTAACAGATGCAGGATGGGATGTCTGATTCTTCATACTGCCATCCCATTCACTCTCATACCAAATTGAAGTAAAAACCAGTCACCCAAATCCGCAAATGGCGACCATTTGCAGACAAATAAAACCAGGCTATTCCCTCAACAAATTAAGTGTCCATACAAAATATACCAGAGGCGACAATATTGAATTGCCATGTAGTGTTGACCTCTTAAAGGGTGTTGAACTCTTAAAGGACGCATAGACCGAGTTGAATGATTCCCAAAACAAGAGGATGCATTTGTTCTGTGTGTAGCTACATTTCCTACTCATGATGAGCTTAAAGGGAAGCTGGCTGAAAATCAAGTGGCAGTCCTTACAGTAAGGATATGAAATAGAAGCAAAGTAGTTTCAACATTTCCAACAAAAAGGTAATGATGTGAACCACATAAAACCATATGTTATCAAGGCCAACACTAAAACCTATTGGGAGACGAAGGAATGAATTAAACCACAACTAGGAATCCATGACCCAACAGAAGCCATCCCCACCCCTGGACCATGCAAAACCCTATCATCCACTAATTGCAGTAGAGTAGCAATAATGCTCCCAAACTTTAGTGGCCTGCCACCATTGAAATTTAGTTTTGAGTTATTAGAGTAGCCATACTTAATTTGTCAAAAACGTCCAAATGACAAAGGTTTTTTTTTTTTTTCGGAATGGTATCTAGTGTGACAAAGTTATTACCCAAATGGATATTGTAGAGATATCAAATTTTATAGTTATTTTCGGAGATTTCTAAACTATGTGTGTAAACTAGGGTTAATACATATTATATACCACTCAAAATAACATCTTTAACATCCTTTCATGGATTAGACCACTCCTAAGGCTTGAAGTTTGCTATTGGTGATATAAAGTCAATGAGAAGGGCCACATGTCTCGTACTATCTTGTGATCCAATGGTTTTGTGTGTTCCGTGCAAAACAAACACAGGACTGTTTTTCTTTTAAGTTAGTCGAGTGATTCTTGTTAAAGTGACATCATTGTATTAAGAATCCAAGTCAAAGTCTCAAGTTATATATTCAAAAAAAAGGGTCGTGGTAGTAGTTTGTCTTTATTCAAAACAATAGTTCTTGTTTTTCTTATAATGAAGGGTGTCCTAACCCTTTGGGCCAGACTAATCCCTTCAGGCCCGGGGAAAGCCGAGTAAAATTCCCAGTGGGCCCAGTATGGTAGCGCAGCTCGAACCCGCAACCTATGGGAGCAAACCGTGGTCCTAAGCCAGTTAAGCTAGCCCTTGGGGTTTTACTCAAAATAATAATAGTAATTAAATTTAAAAATTTTGTGTTAAGCAAGTTGTTAAAATGTCCTAGCTAGAAACGGGTTAGATGCTAAGTTGGTTTAGTTATATAAGTTATTGCTAATAGATTTTTTTGTTTAAACACTTAACAGCAATTTATGTCACCAAGAAGACTGAAATTTGACACATTTAAACTCAACAACCCAAAAACATGAAGCCCTCAAGGAAACAATCCAAAAAATAATCCTTTTTTCTCTAGCAATAAAAAATGAAACTCACATTGAGCAACTAAAATTGCTACCTTCTTAATCTGTATGGGTCAACCATAATTAATCAAAAATAAAAAAACATTGAAGTTCACATTTCCCTTTTCCTTTGAGATAGCTTTTTGGGATATTCCTTCTCTCAATCCTAACTAAAATCCCATCAGAAAGATATGCATATCCTCCTCAGTTCAGCCCAAAGAAACTCCTAAAGATTTACCAACTTTCATCAAATTTTTTAGTTTATAGAGTTCACTGATAATGAATAGGTGTATGCCTGAGTATAACATGGTACAACAAGAAGGTGCAAAAGAAGAATGCCATAGACAATGTCACCAGTTACCTTCGGTTGCAGAGTCGACACCAGATCATTCACATCATAAAGCTTATCAAAGAATGGCCACTTTATTTTCTTGACAAGATCCAAAGCCCTTAAATTTAACATCCATGTCTGCATGTAAAAGTAATTACAAGACAAAAAGCACAAATTCAAATATATGAAAAACAAAGTGAAGAAAACTAAAAAGTGCAGCCTAAAAATTACAATAATTTTAGTGCAAACTTTGAACTCAAGATCAAAGAAGCTACCTTGGGAAGAATAAGCAACAAGGGAAACATCATGGTAGAAACAGCCTTCGAAAAATCAATCTGGTGTTGCTTCAAATTAAGAATTTTCTCAAGGCACAATACTGCAACATTAAAAGCCTGAGAGGAGATGCCAGTACCTAAATAGCAGAGAGGCAAAAGTTTACTACAATACCATAAGGAGAACATATTTAATTTCTATTGAAAAAAAAAGTTTTTGAAGCACCAAACATGACAAAAGGCACAGCAATGGCACATGAAAATAGCATGTGATCTTAATATTTGATTAACTGAAAAGGGACTGAATGCACCAATCATATATATTAGCCAAACTCTGCCCCCTTGTTTGGCTGTATTTTTATTCTAGTAAATTAATCTTGGATAAATAGATAACACAGATCTTTAAAAAAAAGGAGGAGGAGGATTAACTAGTTTTGAACACTAGCTGTAAACAAAGGCAAGTTTCACTTCCATGGTATAATGCTACTAATGAAGCAAAAAAAAGTGGACCAATATGGAGAAAGGCACTTATGATGAACACTCACTTCTTATCAGAATATTAACACATCGTGAAAGTATATCTTGAAACGCTTGGAGTAGATGAGAAGGATTTATGATTCCAGATAATCCATCCAAAGACAGAACCGCTTGAACTACAGTGAGATCATCATCATGAAGGCGCCGCAACATTGCTTCTTGTACATTTATAGTATTCTGAACCACAAAAGGAGAAAAATGACATTAAAAGGAGGAAGGATGAAATTTTAGCAAACTAAAATGCTTGGGGAACTTCACTAGTTACAATGAAAGAAACCAAAAACAGATTATTCCACAATAAAAAATTAATGATCATGAATTGATGATAATGTTGATTGATGACATTGACAGTCTAGCACAAAAATATAGTCCTAAGAACCAACATGTGTGTGTGTGTGTGTGAGAGAGAGAGAGAGAGAGAGAGAGGGAGGGAGGGAGGGAGAAGACAGACTAGCACATAAATGTTGCAGTACAAGCACCCACACCAAAAACTACCTGCATTTCAATAGCCTTTGCATCCAGTATGCCAGATGAAGCCAGCGCTGAGAGAGTTGCCTGACGAACTTCAGGCTATGCCACAATACAAAAAAGACAAAGGGAAAACGATAAATTAAAAAATATCTGAAGAAGCTAGCAAATATGTAGACATTCACAATCAATTAAAAGAGAATGGAATATCAGGGTAAAAAAATACACAACAAATGAGATTTTACCTTTGGATGCTCCAGAGCAAACCAAACTTTTGAATAAGTGATCTCAGTTGGCATGTCGAAGTTCCCATCAAGCATCAAGCATAAAGTCTCTAGCTTGGAGTTCATTTTTGGATCCTAAGAATGAAGAAATCAGGAAAACAAGTCTTTAAGGTCTGCTCAAAACATGTAGTGGATGATAAAAAATAAGAATCACAATTGGCCAACAGACCTCAAGAAACTTGTGCACTGCCTTACGTAGCTCAGTTGGGTAACGCCTATCAATCACAACCAAAATTTGCTTCGCCCAGCTTCCTGCAGAATAGAGAATTAGTTAAGACTATACAAAAGACGGGAGCTATGATTGGTTATAAAGATGATGCAACAGACCACTGGTTTAAGTCTATAAATACGAGGAATAGCGTATATGAAGTATGAACCCAATAAAAGCATGATAAGAACCTCTCATTATTTTTTTTCTGAATGATGGGATCAGAACCATTAACTTAGAGTTAACAATCAAAATGATAAAAAAAAGAAGAGTCAAATTTTATAATAAGCTAGTATATGCTAAGTTACAATGACTAAACTATAGAAGAAAAATATGATAGTTTGAAAACTCGTCTCTTACTCAACCTGAGAGTTCATTGAGAAAACTCTTCCAAGTGTTGGTGGAGTCATTTCAATAAAATTTTGAAATTTTGATAAATCCTTACAAGATCAAATAAAACATTAAGTAACAACAACAGAAATAAGGAAAACCCTCTTGGTAGATCCAAACTCCCTTTAAAGGGTCAACAATAGAAATAAGGAAAATGCTCTTGGTAGATCCAAACTCACTTTGAACAGTTAATCTTAAGAATACAAAGTAAGTAAGTTAATAAAAGTAGATCCATTATGTTTCTCAACTCTCCATCCGATTGTGTATCGATCAAAGTATTAGCTGAAAGAAGTACTAGATGATATTAAAAAAGAAAGAAAGGAAAAACAACAAGAAATACGAAAGGAAAAAAAAAGGGGAAGTTAAAAGAGAAAATGTTTGGGACTGACAACCTAACACATATTTTTGTCCTTTTTTTTTTTTTGCCGTTATAAAAAAAACATGTTTTTTTTTCATTTCGAAAAAAATAATTTTGGTATTATCCATACAGTGCACTTCACCACTACAGGAAAGTAAGTGAAAATAATACGGTGCTCCTCATTATTATTACACAAAAGAAAGTATAAAAAATATAACATAACACAGTAAGAATTCTCCACATATTTTAGGAAAGATACAATAAGTTAAATTGAGTCAAAATTAACTCAGCAGTAGATATGGTCCTACGGAATCCCCATTAAGACACTAAGCTACATACCTGATTCATGTAATTTTGAATTTTCCATACTCTGCGACAGCTTCATGCAGGCATGAAGCACTTTGGTAACAACATTGAAAACTAGATCCTTTATATGAACCGTCTCTATTGTTGTAATCAGTGCAAAGCAGCAGGAATCATCAGAAGAACTGCAAAGGAAATAATCAGCATTATGTATAAATATAAAGAACTATTTCAAACAGAAGTGACAGAACAAAACATTTCACCTGTAGTCAACCAATGCTTCTAGATAAACAGCAAGGAACTTCTCAATCTTGAACTCTTTTGAGAGCCCCTCAAGCAATCCAGCAAGATCCCTTTAGCAGGGGGTAAAAAAGTGAAAAGGTAGAAATTAAGAAGACTTTAACCTTGCCGATAAAGATAAAACTTCAAAAAGGAAAAAAACAAGAACAACAACACACACATGCACGCACAGAAGCTAACTTTCAGCAGATGCAATAAAAAAATGAGTGCACGTAGAGAAGAGTCACCAACACATACCTAATCTCCTTAAGAATCTCCAAACATTTCTTTGGCAATGTTCGAATGGACTGTGACTGAAGGGGAGGAAAAGATATCAGTTACAAGGAAAACTTATAAGCTTTGGCAACGAGGTATACAACAAAACCATATATTTGACTGGTTCATTCACATTAGAAACGGATACATATACTAATTGCCAGTATGTGTTCAACCAGAGCAAGTTGCCAGAATGGCTAAAACCAAGCATAAGTTTTCAATGAGTATCAAGTATCAACACATCCAGTAAGTATCAAGTATCAACACATCCAGTATGCTGGTGCTGAAACATATGATTAGGCGTTACACAGTATAACCTACCATGTATTCCTAGTCATGTCATAAGAAAGAAGTGTTGCATTAAGATCAATAACAAAGGTGACATATTACCTGAACAAGGCATATTATGGTCATGACTGACAAACGAAGCCATGGCAAGTCACCAGATTCTTTTGCATCCTGTTGAGCTGCCCTCCCTATGAAGACAATCAAATCCTGGATAAGCTTTGAAGATAGTGTTGCTCTGCTTGCTAGAAAACCCACTATCATCATTGCACCAGCCTGAAAAAAAAAAAAAAAGGCTAAATCTTCCTCAAAGCTGCCAAATAATTCTTGAAAGGTAAAGATAAAAGAAGGATAAAACAAAAGGAGGTATGATTTCTCAGTAAAGACATGCTAGCTCTGTTGGAATACTGAGCAAATATCTTCTTTAAAAAAAACAAAAAACAAAAAACAAAAAAAAAAAAAACTATTAACAACTGTAGCAACAATAAATGAAGCTATTCCCAACCACATGACAACTTCCAATTTAACGAAGAGCTCTCAACTTTAAATAATATCTTGGGAAAAGCGAATAGGCACAAATTTGGTAAGGATAAACGGTTGAATATTTGAAATCTAATATGCAGGATGCAAGGTCTAAACTCAAATAAAATGATAAATTAAAAGGTTCTGGATGATCGGCTGAAATTAGTTTAAACATAGGTCTGTGATCATAGAATATTGTCTGCCAAGCATAAGACTCAGAAACAGTACATGGTATAAATTTTGGCATTTAGATTGTCTATCTACATGATAGAACAATAATAGGGTACAACAACAACATTATCCTTGCTTAATTAGAACAAGATGAATGAATGCAGGCAATAAAATGAACCGTCTGTGATGAGACATATTGTAGAAGAGTGTAACATCAAAGGCATTAAATCCCTTTATAAAAAATAAAAAAAAAGGAGGAAAACAGAGATTCTCGGTAAGCCAGTGAACTTCACCTTATGATCAGAGCCTCCTTTCAATCTAGAATCAAGTCCAGTAAATACAAAGGGAATGATTCTTTTTACTGTATCGGTATCCAGCGTAGGGATGGCACCTAAAGCCTCAATAACAACTGCTGTACAGAAGCTAATTACTGGCTTTGAGTGTCCAAACTTTTTGGTCGGTGAAGCCTGCAAAACATTCAAAGAACTTCATAAATCAATCAATAATTTAAATCAATAAGAATGATCAGTCTAACTACTTACATAGTTGCATATGGCCTCCAAAACACCCTTATCACGAATGCATTGTTGCGCTATAACCTTTCTTGGTGGCGGTGCACCTGAGGCTTTAACACCCCCAAGAAAGCCCCATCTATTATTTCTGCATCACAAAGGAAATATAGATTTCATACTAATTAAGGCATTCTCAAATCTGTCATGACAAAGTAGCTTATGCCTTGCATGCTGCACATGAACAGGAGACGCCCAATTCCATCAAGTGGGACCCAACAAGAATAAGCACTCCTGCTCAATTGGTTGTTTGTTATTTCATTGCCTCAGTATCTCATGCTGTAAATTCACAGGCTATTATGATAATCCCATTAGTAGTTTTCTGTGTGCAGTAACCTTAAACGGTGTGCCGCGCAAGACGATGCTTCCCAATGACATCTCCAATTTGTATGCATTGCAAAGCAGTACTCCCAATAAATCCCCATCAAGTCTCATCTAATTGCAATATGGATTGAGAAACAAAAAATTAAGAAGGATAATTTTCTCACCCAATCTCCAATAGCTGCACAATTCGAACAAATGCGTGGGTATCATGGTAAGGCAAAGCGCACAAAACCAACTCATCTACATTGTACAAGTGAACCCTGCAGTTCCCAACACACCAATGTCAAGGACAGCACAATTCAAAAAGCTCCAAATCCAAAACCCACATATCCACATACTTATAACGCCGAATTAAGTACTCCAGCGTCTTCAAAGCCGCGGGCAGATGCAAATATCCAGCAAGCAACCTCAAGTAGGAAGAAATCGATACATCTATTTTCGCATTCTCTGCCGCTCCCATCAATTCCCTATCTAATTCTCGACTCTTCTGGCTAAAAAGAGTGCCTTTATAAACTTCAAATCGCGCGTCCATCTCGATAAGAGCCTCCAAACCTAAAAAATGAAATCTTGATGAGTGCAGATCGAAGAAATGAACGAACAGTGTCGAGAAATCCGATATCGAAAGATCGCAAGGGCTTACCGAGGAGTGAAATGGAGAGAATTGTTTCGACATCAATGTCAGCGGCCTCCTTGGGGTTGAAGAGGACGGATGGTCGCGTAAATGGCCTTCGCGTCGGCTCTGCTTCTGTGTGTGTGGCGGTTCTTATTGCCTGCAACTGAGAAGCGAGTGATGTCGCCATTAATGGAGCGTCTGGAAGAGATTGCAAACCCTAAGAAAGTACCGAACGGGAAGGAGGATCGATTTAGGGTTTAAGGGTTTCAGCGGAAGAGAAGGGGTTTTGGCGTTAGGGTTTAAGGGATGCAGACGCCCATTTGGGCCACTGTGCTTGCAGTCATATAGAGTCGGGTTGTGCATCGGTGACTGTAAGTGGGGATCCGGCCCGGGCCTTAATCGGGTAGGCCTAAATTTAAATTGTGGGCCCATTTGCTGTTGGATTAGGTTAAATGGGAAGTATTGATGTAGGCAGCTTGGGTTGGCTTTGTGTCTCTTGTCCTGGCAAATCAACACCAGCAGTACACATTTTAGCTTGCGCTTACAGGATCCGTGGGCTTGGGATGTAGACTGGATCTGGGCCTATGCTTCTAGAGTTTGATTCGACCTCCATGCATCTTTGCTCAGCCGGGCCGGGCCATGATCACCCTTCGTGGCTAGGAGAATACCGGATTGCATATATGTGGGAATTAATTCTGGTATAGACATGATCCTATGTTTTCACACCCTTGTGGACCTGATTCATTTTATTAGTAGTCCCTGAGGAGCATTCTTATAAGGGGAAGTTTTAAATATGACAGGCCAAAAAAAATTTTTCTCAGCTGCCATACTTTTCAGTTCGTCATATTTGGCTGGTCACAATAAGTGGAAAGTAAAATTTTAGTAATAAGGAAATTTTACTTTTAGTTTACCAAACATGGAAATATTTTACTGTACCTTTGTGAGTTGCCGAAGTATTTTACTCGGTAAAATCTAAGTGGTTAATCTACCACTTATTGACTTCTCATTTCATATCAACTTAGTTTACATCATGAAAACTAGCACATCTTCTTTGAAAAACTATTACAGTTTCCATTGATATAACATCTATTTCATATTGAGTGGGGCTATTTGAACACAAAAAGAAACTCTCCACATACATTAAAAAAAAAATTAAAATTTCCATTTTACCCCCTTGCCCTCCCTCCTCTCTCCTCCCCTTTCCCTCCGACCGGTGACGAAGTCCGGCCGACAGGAGGGCCTTCCCTCCGTCTCTCTCTCTCCCTCTTCCTCTTCCTCTTCCTCTTCCTCTTCCTTATTCCTCCTCCTCTCCTCTCCCTCCTTCTTCCTCTCCTCTCCATCCCTCTTCCTCTCTTTTCCTCCCTTACCTCTTCCTCTCCTATCCTCTCCTCCCCTTCCTCTTCCTCTCCCTTTTCCACTCCTCCTCTCATCTCCTCTCCACCCCATTCGACCCTACACGGTCAAACTTACTCTGATTTTCAGCTTCACAAGGCCAAACAATGGTCACACTGTTCGACCTTGCGAGGCTAAACATCAAAGTGGTGTTCGGCCTTGTAGGGCTCAATGGGCAGAGAGGAGATGAGAGGAGGAGTGGAAAAGGGAGGAGAGGAGAGGAAAGGGAGGAGAGGAGGAGGAAGAGGAAGAGGAGAGGAAGAGAGGGAGGAAGGGAGAGCCCCTCTCCTTGCCAGCCGGACTTCTTCACCAGCTAGAGGTGAAAGGAAGGAGAAAGGAGGGGGGGGGGGTGTAAAATGGGGATTTTATTTAAAAAAAAGATTTTTCTCCTGTGTGTAAAGATGTGGAATTGTTGTTTATCCAGCAATTCCCTTTTATATTACTTTCCAAATAAAGTTTCCAAAAATAACATATAATAATAAGGCGCACTAGGTTAAAGTAGTATTTTTGTTGGAATTATTGGACGTGAATGTGGAGACTCTGATACTTGCCAAACATCTATATACATTTCGGTGTGAAATAGATCATTTGAACTCGTCGTGGATATTATCAGATCTTCTTGATGATCAACCATGGGCTCCCACTTCCCTTATATAGAGTGATTATGATGAGTGGCGACCATCATAGATCTACCCCCTCTTGGAATATTACATCCCTTATTGTAAATTCTACCCCTTCCTAGAATCTTACATCTCTTGACTAGCAAGGAGATAAGCCATACCTAAGTTAGATGCCAATCCAATTTTCTTTACCAAAGCTCAATCTCAATCCGAACTCTCCCAATGTCACAAATTAAGACTTAATTGGGAGATTCACCCGTGGTCTTAGCCATATACTTAATTTGAAGTGAGTCCTATGGCAAGTGGGCCGCACTAGTTTTTCATTCTCCCACTTAACACAAATGTCATGTACATCAAACATACACCAATCCCCAAACACATCTTTTAGCCTTTGAAAGTTTTTTATAAAACAATCTCAGTCAATGAACTAACCATCAATTCCACCACTGGGGTTTATGAGATTGAAACATCGTGTTTTCACCCACATTTTAGATATAATAATATTACACTTACATAATCTGTGAAATTATAGTCTATGAGATTGAAATATTGTGTTTTCGCATATGATGCACGATCTACCCTGAACTCAGTTGAGATGGAATTTGCAACTATGCACCGTGGTTAATTGGACTAAATATCCCAACCTTACTTCATCTTGGTTCAAGTAGAGGTGTCGGTGCGTAAATTGGGATCATGGATTTAGGAGTTGTTTTGTAAACACTTCTTGTCCTTGAGGTGTGCATCTTTGCATTGATTTATATGCTGTACACATGATGCACATGTTTTCTTAGAGTGTACCCGATGCATGGACTTTGACCATGTTGAAAGGACTACTCATATTGGGCATGTGTGAACTATGATTTCAAAGTAGTCTTTCTGTTTACTGAACTAGTGTGCATGCACAAGGAGGATAACCCTTCACTTTGACTTAGGACTTGGAGCCTGAACACTATTAGGTCGGTCTATATGTACATTACGTTTTTCGAGGTCTTCTGACAACTGTTACAAATCAATTTTAATTTTGAATGATTGATGACCACTTTAGACAGAATTGTTTGGCATTCGATTATTTAATTGGAATACTTCTTGATGATTTCAATGAGTTGACCACCCTATTGCTGACTTTACATGATCATTTGGATAGATTTTCGGATTATGATTTCCTTCCTTCCTCATTATTACTTATTGTTTTTATCACTCTTATGATCTTACTGTATAATATTATATGTCTATCTACTCACTAGCTCATTGCAGTATGATATTGTTGTACTTAATCTCAGATATCTCAATAAGGAGGTGAAGGGTGAAGAGTTTCAAGCACTTGAGAGACCTAATGAAATCGAGTGGGGTGTAGCTGATGGTTTCTAAACCGTCTAGTCTTGCACACGAGTGACTCACATATGTTTGGTTTATTTTAGAATAGACATTATTTTATTGCCTAAGATTTTACTGGGGCTTTGTAGTTAATTACTTTTATTTTATTTTACAACTTCAATCTTTAAATTTAATGTCCTTGGATGTGCATACTCAATTTATTATATTGATACGAAGTGTTAAAAAATGCTTTTGCAAGTTTTGAAATTTATTAGGTGTTATGGACTTCGCCGCGGACCTAAGATCTTATGTAAAATTCGATTAGGAGCCACGTGTTGTTTTAAACATGAAAACTTATAATTGACCCATAATATCCCGTTAACCCTAGTTTCATTTTGGAGGACGTGACAGTGATGGTTCTGCACATTTGTTATTCATGGATTAAGAGAGGACTATAAAGGACGGAGACCAATCATATTGGTGGACATCCAATTCATTCTTAATTCTTCAATTCTCTATTATTGGTTAATTTGATGCCTTTGCCCTCCCGTCAACTGCATTACAACTTGGAAAATTGAAAATAAATAATTTGCATCTTTCGGATCTATGAGAGGGATTCACCATTTTAAAAAAAATGACTCATAGCCGTTTGCTCTAGAGAGCTACTTGTGGCACACCAATTTCTTTTTTCTTCACACAACACCCTTTTAATTTTTTTTATAAAAAACAACCAAAATATGCCCTCCCCCGTCCTGTATTTCCCCACCACTCCTCCCTTTTCCCACTTCCACCTCCACCCCGTTTTGCCTGCTCCCTCTCCCTCTTTGGCTCAGACAACGGCGACAATAGGTGGGGACAGCAGAGGGGAACAACCCCCTCCTCCCCTTTCCCACCTCCGCTCTCTCTCTCCCTCCCCCTCTCCCTTTCTTATCTGTTATCTCCCTCCTTTGCCCACTCCCTCTCCTTTTTTGGCTTTGGTAATGGCAACAATAGGTGGTGGCGACAGAAGGGGACAACCACCTCCTCCCCCACCTCCCCCCTTCTCTCCTCCCATTTCCCACCTCCCCCCTTCTCTCTCTCTCCTCACTGTGATCTCCCTCTTTCACCCTCTCCCTCTCCTTCTCTAACTTCAGCAATGTCGACAATAGGTAGCGACGACAGAGGGGGACAACCCCTCCTCCCCACTCTCTCTCCCCTTCCCCACCTCCCCCCTCTCCTCTCCTTCCCCACCTCCCCTCTCTCTCTCTCCTCTCTCTGTTATCTCCCTCCTCCACCCCCTCCCCACCCCACCGTTGGCGTCCTCTTCCTTCTGTCTCTCTCCCTTTCCTTCCCCCTCTCTATTTTCTCCCTCCCCCACCCTTTTGCCTCTCTCTCTCTCCCCTCTCTATGCTCTCTCTCTCTCCCCCAACCCCTCCCTCCTCTCTTTGCTTGGTGTGCCAAGTGGAAAGAGGGGGAGAGAGAGAGGGAAGGGCAAAATAGCAAGGGACAAGGCGTAGGTGGGGAAGGAGAGGAGAGAGGAGAGGGAGGTAGAAAGAGGGTGGGGGCATATGTATAATTTTATGATTTTTTTTAATGATGTGTGGAGAGATAAAAAATTTGTGTGTCAATAACAAACACTCTTTGTTCTAACATTTCTCTAGTGTTCTATTTCATTTTGACCTTAGCTCTTAGCCATTTTGACCTGTTTCTCAGCAGATTCCCAAATTATCAAAAAGCTATGATTTCTATGGGAGGAACCGCCACACCAATCATCATTTTGAAAGATAATGCCCGGCTATTGCTGGGTAGATATTGTGATGTCCAATGCTCAATCGGTAAACCAACCTTACTGAGAATAGCTATTTAACAAACATGTGCTTCCAAGTTCCAACAAGTACATGCCAGCAAAAGCCATCCTCCCCAATCTCCCAAAAATAAATGCATTCCACAATCCACATTCAATTTAAGAAAGAACTGGTAGAACTTAAAAAGGAAACTATGTCATTCCACAATCATATGGAAATTAAAAGGGACAATGTCCCCAAAACTTGTCACCTCCTCAGCTTTTCCATCCTCCAGATTCTCCTCTAAAATGACCTCTAGGTTGATCAAAAAGCAAACTTTGTTTCTGCCTTCATCATCTGAATTTGATCGATCTATGGCCCACTATTTTTGTACAACAACCCTAAACCCCACCCAAAATTATAGCAATCAGAAGCCACCATTTCATGAGCCCAATGAAATGGGGGGGCTCATACGAAAACAAGTGAAAAAACAAAGTCCTTTTCCTCATTCCCCATTAGCGACAGAACAATCCATTTCATCACCGTACACGTGGCATATTTCCTTGAATGCTCCAGTCCCACATCTGAAAGCGAAAACTACCGACCTTTCCACGCCTTTTATAGTCTCCTCGTTTCTCCCTCACAATCCGAAACGTATCCACGCTATGCTTTCTGCCGCCGTTACGCGTCCTTGCCTTCACACATCGAACACCCGCTTTCAAAATCCTCTTCTTCGTTCTTCGAAATCTGATTCGAAGAGCTAATGCATGTGTAATCGAAGCATGGAAAGACGACATGGAGTCCGCACGGAATCTGTTAATGGCGGAAGTGATGTGTGGAGTTCTTCGCAATTCTCGTCTTCTGCCGATCATCTCGTCGTCATGGTTAATGGGATCCTCGGGAGGTACTTTGAGATTGATTGATGATTCAAACATGTGCAGATACTTGTTAAATTTTAGGGTTTTGATCTTTGAATTTCTCGTTTGTGGTTTTACCGGAAGTAGCTGCGGTTTGATGAAAGGATGGGATTTGGTTTTGGAATTGAGAAAGAGGTGTGATTTTTTTTGCGTTTTTGGTTTGGATTTGGATTCTTTTGGTGGGAGCAAAGTTGTGGAAAGTCGGCGTCTTTGAATGGATTCTGTTGTTTGTGGTGTGATTTAGTGCGGTTTGATTGCATGAGGTGGTGTTTAATGATTGGTTAGTAGGAATGATTAATGATTTTGCTCTGTAATTGTAATTGTTTTCTTTTTCCAAGCTGAAGGAAAAATTGAAGATTTTGCATGCCCTGGTTCAAGTCAGGTTCATTTGGGTTTTTTGCTTCTGATTGTGTTGAGTGAACTTTCCTTGCTGCCATGACAGCATGGCCATTTGGATGTCTGCTTCAGTGAATTTGGAGTGGGGTTTATTGAAAAAGTGGGGGATTCTTAATATTAAGGATTTATGTTTCTTTTCACTTGGTTTGCACTTGTTTGATTCTTAAGTTTGATTTAGATAGGCACTGGGTGTAAAGATTGTTTGAAATGAAAATTTTTTTTGTTTGTTTTTTGTTTTGTTTTGTTTTGTTGTATATGATGTTGGCCTTTCTAGTAGGTATTGTATATGATGTAGGCATTTCTAGTAGGTCATTCAATAAGTATATTATTACTAAAAGTTAGATTTATGCCTGCCAAGATTTATCAAAGGTTTATTTATCGTGGTACTGAATTGCTGCGTCTATGTTATGTTTTCAAAAAGGAAAAAGTGATTTGTCTACATAACAGGGAGAGGGATTTCTTACATAAAAGATAGTAGCTGGGAGAGAAGCTCTTGGTTTATATAACTGTGCAGGGGCGTACAAAAAATCCGTTGATCCATAAAACCGCTCCGATCCGCAGTTTTTTAACTGATCTGATGGTTAATGGTTTGGTGATGGATTGTAAAAATCCTCATCAGTTAGTAACGATTTGGTAATGGATTTTACCATTAATTCACGATTTAAACCGGTCCGAACCGCTGATATAAATATATATATTTTTATATAAAAAATATTAAAAGGTAATATTTTAGCCATTCATCATCCAACTTTCAATAGCAGCCATTCACTCTTAATATAAAATAGTAAGGAAACAGTTGGCACTATTGTTAATGGATTGAATGGTTTTAACCGAACCAAACCGTTGATCCACGGTTCGGTTCGATTTGGTTTTTAATGGGCAATAGATTGGTTACGGATTACAAACTGCCAATCCATAGGTAATGGATTGGTGACGGATTAGGTTGAATTCGATCTAATTTGAACCGTGTACACCTCTAGAACTGTGGGTGAGGGAAAGGTTGGAGGAGGATTGGACAAAAGAAACTCCATTGAACAAGTTTGTAGTTTGTTATAAGTGTCTTAGTTTGTTATAGTGGACAAGAGAAACTACTAATTTGTATTCATATGATGTTTTGGTTGAAGCTATGATTTCAGTTTGACATGAAACTTAAGTTGAAAATATTTCTTGGTGGTTTAAAGCATGTTTCAATGTCATGATATGAAATCGATTTCTTAAGAGCACATGCCTAGACTTCAGTGGAACTTTTAATCTTAAGTTCAGTGTCCGCTGATGTGCAAGAAGAGCAAAGGAGCTAACATTTTCTTGATCATGAAGTTTCATTGTTGTCAAAGAGATTTGCATATTTGTCTCTTATTTAGTTCTTCATTTAATTCTAAACATTGTTGAAAGCGGCTTCTATTTTCTTCTGCAGTGCTACCGACTGGAAGTTTGCAGCTGATCAATTTGTTACAACATTTCCAGATAAAGTGATAGTTCACCGTAAGGAGTCTTTCTTTGATTTTTAATTAAAATTTGAGTTATATGCACTATTCTATCATTTTAGTGTCACTTTTCATGGGTTCTATTCAATAAGGTTATTTTAACATTAAGAATTCCCTTGACGGACATGCACCTCTTGGTCACCCAGTGAGCTGCCATCAGTTAAGGTGGTCTGCAGAGAGTGTCTTACATCTTCCTGCCAACTTATTTTCTTTCCATCAACTTCTAGGTTTTTTCCCTCTGAAAACAGGCCATCTATATTCTATTGGCTCTCATGGAATAATGTGGTATTTGATCCTCTTGGATGCCTTTTCTACTCTCTCATGTATAAGACACTCTGTGTTCAGGATGTACGATTTCAGAATAATGTTACCAACATCTGTTAGCTTGACCACAATTTGCCCCATCTGATAGTGGTTTTGTTGATGTGGTTGGCTGCAGGTAGTGAACGGAATGTATCAAAACTGACATTAGATGGCGTTGATGTCATGGGAGAGAGATTAGCACTGGAGGTTGGTTCAATTTTGGATTTATTTTTTAAGGAAAATTGATTATACATTTTAGTAAACTAAAATATATTAAAGCATGTAAGAAATATATATATCTACATGAATTTCATTTGAATTTTAGTTCTATTTTCACTTGTGAAGAATGTTTAAACTTCTACTATTTCACTAATGTAAGGCTTGTTTACAGTTCTTTTTTTTTAAATTTGTAGTAAAGTGCAAGGATGAAACTGTTATCAAGTTCATCCAGTTGTCCAAACCAGGAATCGACCCGAATTGGCGGTCAACTGGGTGGGTTAATGAGACCCATTATGGGAAGGTTAAGTTGACTTGGCTGGAATCCTAGTTGATGCATTGACTGAGATTCTTATAGAAGTGTCTTTGACTGAAGCAGTACTCAACAATCATTCATGAGCGCTCCATTGGCTAGTGGCTTGTAGCTTTCTCACACTGTGCCCACTTTACCCTTTTACTGTTTGTAATAACCTGACAATAGTTCTACATATCAGAATCTATTAAAATGTGGCACCAAGTATTTTTCAAGTTTACCAGAATATCCTCCTTTATGACCTTTGAACCTGAACTCCATATTTGTGCCCATTCTACTAATTCAAATCATGATTTCACATTCTTTGTGGACAAGGCAGCAGCTTGTGTCGACACTTCTTTTAGATCTCTAATCTTTTCTTTTTCTCACCTGCAGACCACAACTATGCACTTTAACCTTCTCACTTTCCAATAAGACCACAAATTGAGGAATGACAATGATTTCATTATCCTGACAATTTCAGACTAGTCTCTTATTTCTTTTCTGTCTTTCTTGGTACTGGCATCTCTTGCGGTGTTTGTATAGATTGATACTCACCAGATTTCTTCCAAAGAAATACCAAAAGTTGCTACTCTATGCTTAATTGCTTGGATTTTTTTCCCTCTTTTTTTTTGTTGAAATTAATTGCTTTACATATCTCTAGGATGAAATCTGATGACATTAACCTTAGTTTCTAGTATTATTGTTTGAAAGTTGGATGCACTCTGTCAATTGAAATTATAAATGATAGGTTGTCGAAGTGATTCAACGAAAACCTGAAATAAGAAAGATTTCCTTCATTGCACATTCGATTGGAGGCCTGGTAGCAAGATATGCAATAGGGAGACTATATAGAGCTCCTAGAAAAGGGAACCTACATGATCTATCAAGTGGCAAGGAGGATGTGGATCCAATAGGTACTGTGGCTGGTTTGGAGGCAATGAATTTTATTACTGTTGCTAGCCCCCATCTTGGTTCAAGGGGTAACAAACAGGTATTTCTTTACTTCTACTGGCTGTAATTTTTTGGGATCACTCTTATATCCAAGATTGATAATTGTCTGCATTGTGGAATGAAAGTCTCTTGCAATTCATGAGAACTAGGGACATCTAGAAATGCAAAATTAGATGTGTGACATGTGTCAACTTATTCTCCTTTGGGGAATTTTCTTGTGTTTGCAGGTTCCTTTTCTTTTTGGTGTCACTGCTTTTGAAAAGGCTGCATGTAATGTTATCCATTGGATATTTAGAAGAACTGGCAGGCATCTTTTCCTTACTGATAATGATGAAGGGAAATGTCCACTTTTACAACGCATGGTGGATGATGATGGTGACCTTTACTTTATGTGCGTTTACTTGCAGTCCATCAGTTATGATGCTTTAGCAAAACCACTAAATTCTTTTACTTATCCTTCTCTTTAGTAACTAAGAGGCATGATCAGGATCCCCGGTCTTAATTATGTAGGTCTGCTCTGCATGCATTCAGACGTCGAGTGGTGTATTCAAATGTTGGTTATGATCGTATCCTCTTACTCTAGCTTTCTAGTTGAATGCATGTGGTGTTGCTTTCATTATGTTTCATATAAGAACTGCACTTCAATTTTATTTGTTTTTCATGACTGAACTCATTTAGATATTGTGGGGTGGAGAACTTCATCAATCAGGCGTAATTGTGAACTTCCAAAGGTAATATGTCTGCTTCTGTACGGAATTTATGATTCATTTTCAAATTCCAATGTCATGAAAAAAAATGACATCTGCCAATCGTAAGAAACTACCTGTTCTCCTTGGTTGTAGCTCCTTTGATGAGGGACTTGGGTAGCATGGGTGTGTGAGTTACCACTTTCCAGTGTCCAAGAAAAAGGAAAAAGAAATGACAGATCTCTATTTCTTCTTGGTTGTTCAGTGGGAGGATTCTGTAAGTGAAAGATATCCACATATTGTATATGAAGAGCATTCAAAGGCAAGCAATGCTGAGCAGAGTGAACTTGTTTCAGTTGCAGATGATGGATCTGATGTCCTCGAAGGTTCATATCATCACTGATTACTTGGAACAAATAAAAAAGGGTTCACTTTGAATGAATTGTGTTTACACTTGTAGTTAATACCTAGCGTTGGTGGATATTTTCATTATGTTTACTTTTATAATTTTATTAATTTATGATTTAGAGCTACATTTAATTAGAAATGAGCGCTTTCGAGAACATTTAAGGGTAGCACAAATAGGAGATAAGATTAGAGAAACTCGTTTAAGATGGTTTGGGCATGTTGAGCGTAGGCCAGTAATGACACCGGTGAGAAAAAGTTTGGATATATAGGTGGAGGGTCCATCAAGAGGTAGGGTTAGGCCGAAGAAAACATGGATGGAAGTCATTAATTCAGATTTGAAGAAGTTGTACTTATCGAAAGATTTAGCTTAAAATAGAACGGAATGGAGAAATAGAATTCATGTAGCCAATCCCAACATGGTTGTGATAAGGCTTTGATGATGATGATGATGATGATGATGATTTAGAGCTACATTTTTTAGTCATCTAGAGATTTCCTAGTGACTTGTCCGCCTCTTAGGTCACCAGGTGCCCTGTTCTCATTACTTTTTCTTGTCTCATTGTGCTATTTTATATTATTTTATTTTGAAATATGATTATTTTGGCTGATAAATATGAGTGGTCTTTGATTGAAGTCATCCATCCAGATAATGTGTCAGATGTTTAAGCATGAACATCAGAAGCAGCATGCATTGTAAACTAATCCAAAATGGAGAACATTGATGCTGATTTATACAAAATTTAGATCCAATGTACTCCAAAAGTGTGTACTAACTAGTCTGATTAAGATACCATTTTATCTCATATACTGATATTCATATGGTGACACAACCACTTGCTTGTTGATCTGTTTTAATCAGAATATGGGAACTCAGTTTAAGAAAGATTTTTAAAAATGTGAAGCATTTAAAACAATTCATGAGATTCACATAAACACACTACTGGCAAATAATTAATCAAAATGTAGTGAACTTGGTATTTACAAATGGACATTTGACAGTTGAATTTAACTTTGTAAGACATCCACCCAGTTAAAGCTTATATGTGCTAGAAACGTAATATATCAGAGCATCAAGTAGTGGGGATTTTCTGGTACAATTCACTCCATGATGGATGAGGCTCTATTGATGATTCAGGTAAATAGTTGAATAAAAGGGCAGTTGAGTTTCATCGTTTTCTACTACTTAAGAGGTGTAAAGTCAGAGGTGGATGCTTTATGTGCTCCATGATGAAGAGCAGTATTTTCCTTTTAAGTATCCAAATATTGCTTCCCTTTTTTTTTTTTTGGCTGACAAGGGTAGCCTTGTAGTATTTTAAGTATCCAAGTATATTTGAAAAAGAAAAGTAAAAACATATGTTGATAAAATAGAACAGTGAAACCACACAGCTAGCATATATAGGAAGAAGTGAAAGGTTTCATTAGATGATGACCCTTCTCTTTCACAGGAGTACCCATGTTGGATAGAACACAGTGTATGCATAAATACGGATTGTGTTTGGATATGGTTCAATTGCGCCTGAATATTTTATACTGAAAATAACTAAAACTAACTTTTAATATACATTGCTCTGAGCCCAATGCTAGTTCCCGATTTAAGTGATAAAGAAAATATTTAATTGATCATGTTCTCTGTTAAAAAACAAATTGAGGTCTTCTAGCAGTAGTTACATGTTCCTTTCTGTGAGTTTGAAAGGTGCTTCCAATTGTACATTGTAAAGAGGGGTATTTGTTATATATTTAGAGCAGCTGGCATTATGAAGGCACCTAGACACTATTTTTTGAGATGTCTTTGCTGTTTTAGCTTGTAGATGAAATGCCTTTTATTTCCTTTAAATAGATGAAATGTCTTATGGAAGTGAGAAGCATGAAAAAACTGATTAGCGTTTCTTTTTCTGAACTTGTGACACAGAAGTACTAGTGTATTTTCATATGACAGACTTTGCTGATTTAGCCTATAGATATTTTTTATGAAAATTTGAAGCATCAAACAAATTGATTGATAGTTTTTCCTGCTTGACTTTTTATGTTTCAGAAAAGATGGTTGCAGGCCTCTCACGTGTCTCATGGGAAAAAGTAGATGTTAGTTTTCACCGCATCAAGCTAAGATTTGCTGCACATAGTGTCATACAGGTCTCTCATCATTCTCTCCTTTTTTTAATTTAGTGATTACATACTCCTGATGTAAGAGTCTGCTAATGACAATAAGACATCGGCAATGGCTGGAAGAAGATAAGTCCCTTCTAATAACAAAAGAGCGGTTGGCAGAAATTTTTTTATTCAGGGCAAATAACCAATAAGAGGTTGATACTGCTTTTGTATGAGGGACTCTGGTCACCCTTGACAAATAAAATATAGCATCCAGTCATTCTGTGGTTCTACACGGTCTTACTAGAAGGAATGGAAGTTCCTGAAATCGTCTTAAATTTCAGTGGTTTTCCATGGACCGCTAACCTTCTCATTTAGCTGTTCCAGGCTTATGCTTCGGACTTATACCCAATTGATTTTATTTTCATTTTTATGGTGGTATTCCATGTCTGGGGCTCACCTGCACTGTAGAATCAAGAGAAGTCCTATGAGTTAAAAAAAAAAGAAAAAGGATAAGTCAGCATCAGCCACTGTTACTATACTTTTGGGAAGTAGTTCTGGCTATAGATGAAAACCTTAAAATTAATAACTGAAATTTCTGCATTCAAGAAAATAAGTAGAAGTGGGAAAATAACCTTCAAGACTGAAAAATGTTTTAAACTTCAAATCATGTCATCAGTTTAAGCGTGATGAATGCCAAAGCCTGAAATAATGTCTGTTCCTTCTAGAAGATGATTCTTCTATAATGAAGATACTAATGAAGCAGAGATTTTCTGGACATGTGGATACTTGCATTCTACCCTGAGAAAATGTTGGTGTTGTTTTGTTTCTCCATGAAGTAAGGGCCCGTTTGGATTTTTCTTTGGTAATCATGTTTGGATTACATTTTTTTTCCTTTTTTTTTTTTGAGAGGTTTGTTTGTTGTTGGGGGGGGGGGGGGGGGGGGGGGGGGGGGGGTGGTGTTTATCTTAACTAACTAATGTGTGAAGAAATCTTTCTCCTGAAGGGTGTGGAAAGAGACACCTTCTTTTGTAGTGAAGTTAAATTGTTTGATTAATAATAATAATTTGGCATTTACCTATTTATTGATTCGTTATATTTAAATACCACATAGACACACACTGTTTAAAATGCTTTTCTCTCACAGTTTTGTCCATTCAAATCCAAACTTAATGACGAATCTATGTTAGAGAAAAGTGGTGATGCTCCAGTGTTATCCTTATTTCTCCACCTGGTGGTGGTTCTTCACTTGGCATTTTCTCTAAAACATCAAATGGGCCATAGGTATCTGATGCTCGTGTTCTTGTGGCATGTTAAACTAAAATTTCAAATATCTGTCATTTTCCGTTTCAGGTCAAAGATCATTTCATGCATTCAGAAGGTGCAGACGTCATACATCACATGATCGATCATTTTCTTACTTAAAAGGGGTACTCTTCAGTGAAGTTGAATTCTTGAGATGAAAGGTTTGTGGGGTTGATTGAGGTGGTGAAGCATTCATTTACCCAACATATCAGCTAATTCTCCAATTTCTCTTTTGCAGCACAATAACATTCTTGACAGATGTTTTGTTGCTGTGACATTGATTGTCCAGGCCCCAGATCATTGAATTGTATGAATCAGATTTTACTGATCCCTTCCCCTTCTTGTAACCTCTGAAATGTAATATATGTGAGGATGGGTTTTATAATTTTAAGTTTTTAGTCCTAATTATTGATGTGGAAGAGCCTTGCCATGGAATGTGATTTTACATACGTCTATTGGTTTTTAGATCCTAGCATATCAATAGTTTATTAATGTATCCCAATTGTAGTACACTTGGGATCGTCTGGATATCAATATTCGTGTAAGGTCTACTAGATCTCATTGGCTGTCAAAATATCATCACTAATGGGGGTATTCTAACAGTGATTTGGAAGCAATGCAAGTATCATGTTGCAATATATTGGGTCGTATTTGTGGAAAGGGAAAATTCCAAAAAAGGTCCTAAGCTTTTTACTAATTTTAAAAAAGGACACAAGTCTTACAACTTTTAAAATTAATCCCTAAAATTTTTAAGTTCTCAATTAAGGACATCTCTTCATTTATAACTATTTTAGGCAATTTCTTGTCTCATTTTTTTCAAAATACAAAAATTACCCTTCATTGATGTCCTTCACTTCCTTTTAAAAGACAAAGTTGACAAAAAAAAATACCTTTAAATGGGTATATATCCTTAATTGAAAATTATTGAAAAACTTAGAGACTAATATGAAAATTTTTAAAACTTGTGTTCTTTTTCAAAATAGTTTTTTGTATATACATTCCTATGATTTTTAAGAATTACAAATAAGCCCATGTGGTTTTAGAATTTATAAATAGGCCCCTCCCTATGCATTTTAATGCCTTTTCTATCCTAAAACAAAGGTATTTGATGGTAAAAAGATAGGGTCATTAGGTTTTCCTTTTTTCTTTTGACCGTTGTGCCCATTACTTTATTAATTACTTAAAAAACATTCTCCTTCCTCATATTTCTTTTTAACCTTTTCACCTTAATTTTCTTTTTCTGAATTCAACCTACCTAGTTGATCAATGCAGTGAGGATATCGTTATTGCATTTATTTTTGAATAAACTTTCTTTTTTAAAAAATATATATAATGTATTGGCCTATACTTTTTAATTTAATTTTATTTTCTTTCTAGGAAATAATTTACGAGTATAGGTTGATTTTACACCATTATGTAAAATTCTCTTTCTATATTTTACTTCATATAACATTTTTCTAAACCATCATTATCTAATTGCCTCTCATTTGTAGGGTCTTACTGAAAAAAGTTTGGATGAATTGCAATGGGTGGATCTTCATTTTAGTTCATTAACATAAAAAAAAAAAAATCAAGAAACTGAATTATGTGAAAAATTGGTCAATCTATTGGATATTTATAATTTTGTCAATGCTGCTTGTGTGGTACACTTACGAACACAATGCATCTTTTTTGTTTATGGTATTTTATGGTAAAAATACTATTTTTTTCATTCTTTGTTGATTTAGATTAGCATGATTTTATATTGATACTTTGATGCTCCCTATGTGAGTTGTGAAGTAAGTTTCAATTTGTGATGACAATTAGGTGAAATTAAATAGGAACCCCTTAGGGTGTTCATGGGTTGAGTCGAGCTGGGGCATATCAAAGCCCGACCTGACATTGGAAACAATAGCCCAGGCCTAACCCAAGCCTGAAACGGGCTGTGAATATTAGGCTTGAGCCCACATATGAATCATGTCAAGATTACTCATGTGTTTGACCCATTTAACAATTTCACTTTTAGCAAAATATAGTCCACTATAAAGAAAGAAAATTGTGTTGTTGAAATAGAGTTCTAATGGTGAGCCACCCATTTAAATGAACATATGATCTTTTAGTGAAAATAATATGATCAACAATTAATGGTGGATATTAAATAGATTAAATGAAACCTCGCTCAACCACTTGCTCTACTAAAATGGTCTTTGAATGCATTTAATTTCAAATATGGTTTGCTCTCGTACCATACATTGTCACACGTGTGACAAAAAAGAAGGATATATTAAAGTCATCAATCACAACTAAGACAAGCAAGAGAGGAGTGACACTTTTATTGGATTGAGGAAATTAAATTGACTATAATAGTGAAGTATCTATTATTATTTAGCCCATTGCAAGGGCCTATTCATAAATATTTGAAATATTAGGAGGTATATATAAATAATGGTTGTAAGGGCAAAAGTATCTTTTTACAAAAAAAAAAAAAGGCAAATACCTAATGACCCTCTCTTTTTACCATCAATCCAGCCATTTAGGGATATCAAAGGTATTCAAATGCACAGGTACGGGGGCCTATTTAGAAAATTCTGAAACTGCAAGGGCTTTTTTGCAAATCTTAAAAACTAGAGAGGGGTATATATGAAAAAATGTTTTTTAAATGAAGCAAAAAACTTAAGGCTTCATTTGAAAATTTCCCTTTAAAGTACTAGTTAGAGAGTCTAACACTACTCAAAGAAGATATGAAAATGTGGGAATAAAAATGAGCAGCTGAAAGTTTCAGTGTAGGCTTGGAAGGACCAGATAATTTAAGATGTCTAGTAAAGTATCTGAAATTCCATCATAATTCCTTGCCATCGGCACAATTTAGTAAACAGGTTAAATTTTTTGAGATAAACTAAGAATTTGGAAACTCTCAAAATTTTTGAGAAAAATAGAGTTTCTAGATCCACAAAAAATATACTGGGTGCACACAAATACAACTAATGTCATTCACTACAAATACAAGCAGTAAGGACATCACCAATGCAGCATCAAGGGTGTTCCTTCTCAAGCCTCACAGGTTTCTCTTTTAGAAATGCCACAGCATTGTTTGGTTGTGTTAACAAGTGTTGATCTGGCTCCTCGTCACTTTCCCCTGTACCATACGAGCAAATAGATTCTGACCCATCATCTGCATCATAATTTTCGATTAAAGAAGAGAGCAATATCACAAATTCAATGTGGAATATACATTACCAAAAGAACATGACATATTAGCCAAGAAAATTTTTTTTTTTTTGGATTCTTTGCTTCTCAAAAGCTTTAGTTGAGTTCCAGGAAGTTTAATGAATTTTGAGAGCCAAATAACAAGTAGTTTTAAATGGAGAAATGATATTGCAGGTGCAGGCTATGGCAGACTGGGAAATGGATTCCAACCTGGTGATGTAATTCCAGCTAAGCCAACAAGATTTGGTAGGGGTAGAATCACACTGCCAAACTCCAAACTGACTGAGATTCAACCATATCAATTAACTACACTGCTTTAAATGAGCCATTTTTTTTTAAATCTTGCAACAGGCCTGAACTCAAGCCCTCATGCATACTACACGTCCTTTTGAGCAACAGCAGGAGACTCGATGTGAGATTAACAAATTTGCTGCTAATTTTGAAAATCAAATGACCAATATTCTGGCAACTTAAAATTTTCTAAACATGGATATAAAAAAACTGCATCAGAAACTTTACAGCAACTTGTGGTATCCATAGATAGGGCCATGCAAATAGTCCAGTTGGCCTGGGTTTTGAAATAATTGGGTTAGGCATCTGGGCAGCCATCGAGATTCAAGATAAAGGTTTTCCTGGGACAGCCCAAGCCCCAAGATGACCATAAGAGGTTTTCAATGGGAAAAATTGAAGTTTGATGTTGCAGAAAAGAACTGGAGTTTGTATTGCATGCATATATGCTTTCCCGACTCTCTCCCCTCAGACAGGGGAAAAAGCAGCGCGCATTTAAGTTATTTGGTTGTTTGAATGGAAATTAAATGGCTTGTTCTAATAGAAGCAAGGCAGAGGTTTGGAACACCGACATATGAGCAAGACGAACTCACCAGAACCTGCTGCATGACCTGGTAGATGACTGACTGTTGTAACTTGAATTCTTTCTGGTAGCACACAGCACCAGAGAGAGCCTGAGAACTTCCATTTGTTAATATATATTACAAAGAAAAAAAAAATGCTGAACTCAGATCTTTAATGTAGTTTGGCCGTAGTTCTTACCAAATCTTGCAATGCGGTTCACCCAGCCAGGAATGGGTTTTCCAGTTAACTGCATGCAAACATCATCGGTAAAATGGTTGCAATTCTTAGAAATCAAATGATAACTATTGCCATGATATTTTTCAGAAAGTTCCTCCATAAACGACTGGAATTCTGATGGAGACATGTCAGTGCCGCCCAACCACACAGAACGTCTGTATATAAAACCAGGGCAACTTTTTGGCTCCACCTCAAACACCCCACTCGTTGAATAGTCATGGGCTCCAAAGGCATACTCCCTACCATGTGCTGTTTGTCAGGCCAGGTTTAAGATTGTGTAAATATTCAGCCAACAGATTGAAATGCACAAAAAAGGGGAGATGCAAGGAATGCAGAGCAATTCCATTATAGATGAATTGTCTGAAACATTAAGAATGCCGTAAATAAATTCCAAAATAATTTCAGTTAGAACAATTGAAAGGTCTCTCCTAAAATTTGGAGAAACTGGTAACATAGAAGTGATACCAAAGAATCGGCTCTGATTATTCATAGGAAAATATATAATGCAGGGTACCGGGTTTCTAAATATCACTAATGTTAGTGCAGGTTCAGTTAAACTCGATAGGCTTCTGTGTAATGTTTATAACACTAAAATATATGCAGACAAAAACTCATGGCTTTCATACCAAGGTAAAAAACCATAATCTTAACATATATGATTTCTTAGCAGTCTCAGACAGCAGAACAAGGGGAAAAAGATGCCCATGGTAACCTAAGACTAAAGATTAAAAAAAAAAAAGGATTTGTACACCAAAACAAACTATGAAGGCTATCCTCCTCAATAGCTGATCCATTCTTTCTTGGCCGTGTTCGTCTGATCCAATAGTCCAAGACTCTTGGACAAAACATGATCCACTTCTTGGCTGCAGTGGTCTGATCCAACTGTCCAAGACACTCATGACAAAGCCAATACATGATCCACTTCTTCGCCGCATTGGTTTGATCCAACCGCCCAGGATACTCATGCGACAAAGCGAATACATGATGCACTTAAGAGAGAGCCTTTCACAAAGTGAATACATGACCCACTTGAAAGAGAGCCTTTCGGGGTTTACAGATCCCCCAAAGGTGATTCTTCTTCACAGTCATATGTATTAAGAGCACAAGATTGAAAGAAAAGAGAAGAAAAGAACAATGCCCCATGGAAAGACAAGACTAAACATTAACAATGAAAATTGTCTAGTGCAGTCCTCAAGTAGGAACATCTGTCCACAATAGCCATCTTGCACAAAATAAGAGACTTTTCAATCTAAACTCTTATAGTTCCATTCAATCACATGATTAGTCCTATCTTGATGTTAAATCTGTGAGAGGGTACGGATCTAGATAAAGAGGACACCAAAGAGGTTTAGGGTGTTATAGAAGTAACTTGAATCATGGGCACCCACTAAGAAAAGAGTCTAGCAGGATTAACCTTAAGTCGGTTTTTTGCCAAATTAGGATTGAGGAGGCATGTATGACAGGTCAGAAAGAAGTTGAAGAAGAAGGTAATTTGATGTGCTCAATCGAGATGTCTAATTTTCAATGTGGGCAATATGAAAAAAGGAATCCATGGTTTAAAGGTATTGGAGGTGACGTATGCAATGGTACTTAAATACTTTGAAACTAGGCAGCATATTTGTATTGTATCTATACTTGAAACTTGATGCAGGCCAGACCCAAGATCTGGCTTGGCATTGATGGCCCACTTTGATGGGCCCCACTTGATCCGAATCTCCTCAAGATCAAGGATCCTTATCCTTAGTTAGATAATTTTTAATTAATTATCTATTTACTATTTTATGTTGAGTTGAGATTATTACTTATTTGATTTAGTAAGCCATGATTGTTTAGAATTAGGCTTTCCTAGTACTTTATGTTGAGGCTTACGACCAGAGATCTTGGGGAATATGAATTGTTGCGATTCTATTCAAGAGGCATACTTAGAAGCCTTTCGTGTTGAACATATACTTAGAAAATCTCGCATGCAAGCACATGTTGTGGAACAACTTTTCGCCGGAGAAGATAATCCCATGATTGTCATTCGCCACATCCTCAACACAAATGAAAAGAAAGAAGAGAAATGGAGAGAGGTAGAGAAATTCCACACGTGGGTGAGAGTCAAAGACAGAGCTGTTAATTTGATTATTGACAATGGTAGTGCACTGAATTTTATCGCAGAGGAAGTTATTGACAAGCTTTATTTGCCAACTGAGAAGCTTCGTAAACCCTACCAAGTTACATGGTATAATGGTTATGTCATTCCTGTAACTCATAGATGCTTGGTATCATTCAAGGTTGGTAATTATGAAGATAACATTTAGTGTGATGTGATCCATATGAATATTATTCATATTATTCTTGGACGACCATCGATTTTTGATCGGAAAGCACGCCATGATAAAAAGACTAACACATATACCTTTCTGTGCAAAAGAGAATGGATTAGACTTTGTCCATTGCCATCAAAAACCTGATCTTTATCTACATCATTATCTTCAACTGAAGAACCAAAGCAAGAGCAAAAAGAAGAAATTTAGAACCCTGACATCATGATTACATCAAAGGAGATGCCAACCATGATAGCTAACAGTAAGGATGCAACAACTGAGCAAGGGCAAGGCAAAGTTGATCTCATGAAAAATTCAGAGTAAGTGGAATTTGATCAAGGTAGTTTGACTCAAGAGCAACCAAGAGAAAAGGAAGAGCAAATACAAGAAGAAATTGGAGACTTTGAGCAAAGTTTATGGCAACACTAACTTCGTGGATTCAAACAACATTGATCAAGAAAATGTCATCCATGTGCCGCAAAAAGTTGAGGAAGAAAAAGGACAAATAGATATTCAAGACTTTGAGCAAGTTAACAATAATATTGAACATCTGAAAGATCTGATTGTAACTCCACTTCCGGCTAATTTAATTGGGTCCTCAGCAGTCAAATCAGTTCATTTAGTGATTTCCAAAGAAGAACAGCTTGTTGAAGTTCCTCACAGTGATTTCATCTTTGGGGGTCACAGATGGATATCTGAGGATTGTGCCATGTTTGCATGGCTACATTCGAGGCATTTAATGGTAAGAATATACATTCAAGTTAAATGTAGACATCAGAAGATGCCACACCTCCACTCTACTTCTACATGGTGGAAACGGATACATCAAGCTTCTATGGCATGTACAAAAACTGAAGATTGAAAGAAGCATCAGAAGTTTGTGCAATTAATTTTTGACTCAGAAGGACTTTTCCCTCAACTTGCTATTGAATTCTTCCCGGCATTTCTTAAGTTGGTAAAATCGTTGGAGTTGAGTTTTTCCAAGCCGAGGAGAGCTGATGTAGGCCAGATCTAAGATCCAGCCCATCATTGATAGGCCACTTTGATGGGCCCCACTTGATCCGTGATCTCCTCAAGATTAGGGATCCCTATCATCAGTTAGATAGTTTTTAATTAATTATCTATTTCCTATTTTATGTTGAGTTAAGATTATGACTTACTTGATTTGATTTAGTAAGCCATGATTGTTTAGGATTAGGTTTTCCTAGTTTAGCACCAGCCCTTCCTATATAAGAAGGAGCCTTTTATTGTAATGGACATGCTTATTTTCAATCAATTAAAGTTCTCTTTTGAGATTTATATATGTTATGGTGTTTTCACCTCTTGTAAGGGTGCCCTAGGCGTTGGAATCCATCTCTGGATTTGATCAATCCTTTGGGAGATTGATTTACACTCAATCGGAGATCCGAGGCTACGCCAAAACTAGGCAGCATATTTGTACTATATCTATCTGACACTTCATTTTTTATGTGTAAAATCCTTGTCCTAGTCATGTTCATAGTGGGTACTTGGCGTATCCATCTTAGATTTAGGCATTGTAGGTTGTATGATGAGAATATGTATCTGGTCATCTTGTAACTGGCCTCGTTGGAATTTATAATCCCCATGCGCAGCCATTTCTTTTATTGTTATCACCCCATTCTATTATGCTTCCTCCAAAGTTTTCAGCTAGTTGTCTTCTTGCAGAGTTTTTCTCATCTCCAGATGCCTTGATAGAATGATGGTTCAAGCTGATCCTCCTTCACTTAGGTTCATGTACGAGCAAGGTTTAGCCCTTATTGTTTGTAGAAGCTTTGCAGCAAGCCAGTAACGACATACTCCTTCAAAGGGGATTCTAAGGCCCCTAGCACCAGCATGAGTTAGTCGTGCTACCTGTAGGCACGTGCGGATTATGAGAATGAAAAAACCCACATACAGGAACCGCCAGGGGCCCATTAAAAGGAGCGGATCACCCGCCTCCCTGAAGGACGCCTCCCTCAACGATCCACTAAAAGCAGGAGTTTAATAAGAGATCTCTTTGTGGATAAGGTAGGGTACACACAGAGAGGTCTATAAAAGGGGCTCCAACCCCAAGAAGGGAAGACATAAAAGAGAAGGAAGAAAGTGAGGAATAGCAAGGTTTAACTAGCAGAGTCTGAGAGTTTTCGGAGAAGGTCAAGTTTAACACTCCCTCAGGAGCTGCTCTTTGCTGCCTCAAGAAAACCCTTTGACTTCCCCTTTGGCCTTGATACTTAGAGGAGCCCGGCAAACTCCTCAGAGTTTTGCCTGTTATAGCCTTCTTAGCATCAAAGGCCAGTGGGAGCTACACTGATTCTCTTTGTAAAAAGGGTTTTTTGGTAGCCTATTGAGCTGACTGGATGCTTAGTGTTAGCCCGGAGTCTTTGTCTGTATACATTTGCACACTTAAATCAAGGATCACATTACCACTAGTACACTCTGCTTGTTTTACATTTACAATGACCCCACCTTCTGCTTGGCTTACTTTGGCACATCAGACTTCTTGTGCTTTTCTCTATGAGCATGAATCCTAAACCATTTGTTCCTGCTTGTAATTTTCCTCAAGAGGAAAGTGTTGATGAGCTCCATAATGCTAGGCACTGAGCGTTAACCGGCTACAAACTTCATTCAGCAGTAGCACAGAACACTCACCATCAATCGCCCAAAGAAAAATAACTACAACCAAGAAAATACAATTGCCCACTGGAGCATGACAGTAGAAAGTCAATAATGTATTACACAAACCAATATGTCCTCTTTAGGACCAACTGGTAATGTTAGCCATCAACAATGAACTAAACCATAAATTTAGAAATTTCTTAGCCTGTCATTGTAAAGGGCAATGCAAGAAATGCCATCGTATGGGCTGGCACATGGTTTAAAAAGGCCTCACGTGGGGTTAAGGCTAGGTCCAATGTGGGATTTATGCACCACTGCATGCCCAATCCTTTAGAGTTTTCCTAGCCCTCTCTCCAGGCTGATGCTTGCTGAACCCAACACCCTTTTACAAGGGGGCTACAGGCGTGACATACTCCCCCACCAGAAAACAGTGTTGTCTTAGGCTTGGATACCATTTGTAATAACCTAGGCCTACAATCCACATGATATTGTCTCCACTTTACCTCATGGGATTTCAACCCAATCTTGCTACACAGATATCCTTGCCCGCTCATTTTTTATTCTTCTTTCTCATTTTCCATCCTCCTCGGATTTTTTTTTTTATTCTTCTTCATCTTCCTCCTCATTTCTCCTCCTTTCTCTAGAACTCAACAAACACACTCCATTCCATCTTCAAAGGAAAGGGGAAAAAAAAAACATCATTCCAAACTTCATTTCAAAATCTCTATAAAAAGAAGCCCCATTTTTTGTAAGCAACATTTTAAAAGGGAAAAACCCATTTTTTTAGATCCATCTTTAGATCCTAATCAAGGCAAGAAAACCATATGTTTTAAGCCTCTTTCCAAACCCATGGCAAAGGAGATACTCAAGAAGAGGACAGGGATGCCTTTGGTGTGGATGCCGACTGCGACAAGTTCGCGTGGGTAGGTGGTGGTGTGGAAGACTTACACGAGGCGGAGATTAGGGTAGATGGACTATGTTAAGATAGGGTTTTCACCTTAAAATTGAAGGTTTAGAAAATAAGGAAGAGGAATGAAGGAGGAAGAATGAAGAGGAAGAAAGAACAAACGGAACAGAAGAGAAAGGATGAGGAGGAAGAACAAGAAGAAAACGAGCAGGGATATCCTCCGTCATATACATAGGTGAGCAACGATATCCCTGCCTATGTCAAATTCCAAAATCTTAAACAAAAAGAGGCCCCTAGGACTGCTATGGTGGAATCATCTATTTCGGATCCTTTTTTGAATGGAGTGACTCTAAGAAGATTTTTCCAGTAAAATCCTCTTGAGTTTTTTTTTGACATAATTACTATTGGGATGATAATGCATCACAATATCGGAATCCACCTGGTACCCAAGCTGGGTATATGTCACCAACTAAAAACATTCTTTTATTTTCTTCATCTCAAGTTTTAATGAAGTTAGCCCGAATATTGACGAATAAGTGAACAAATACACGCTTGAATTTTACCAAAAAAAATAAAAATAAAAATACATGCTTGAAAGGTATGAATGCTTCAAATCTGTTGGGATAATACTCATTTAATAGATTCCTTGCATAAGCTTTTTGCTTACGACAAAATGAAATACTTCTTTTTCTTTAAGTTCTTTGAAGCATTGGGGAGTGGTGATTGTCATTAATTTTTCTCTTTAATATCTTAAAAGCCATTTCTTATATTCAATAACTCCAGCTTTTTTTTAATTATCCAATTAATGGTTATCAATGTTGGGATTAACTAACCCAAAATGGGCTTGACCGTTGAAGTATCGCTCTCTGCTTCATTTTATACTTTCTCTTCCTTTGTCCTGCTTTTATACTTCTATGCTTTTTTTCTTTGAAAAAACATTGGATTTGTTAATGCATTCATTCCTTCCAAGCATGTATTAACTCTTCTTTTAGTTTTGGATGTTCTAAGAAGCTTCATCTAAAACTGAGATGGAGAAACTAAAATATCAATTTTAGTATTTGAGATATATGTACATCGAGTGTTAGGTGGATAACGATATCATTACACAGGTAAGGTAAAAATATCATCACGAGGGTGATTCTGTCTAAGAAAAAAATGTAATACACCCTAATATATCAATTATGTGTTTTTCATAATCAAATTTGATTAGTATTTAAGACTAATTTTTCCATGAAAATCCCATGGATTTTCTATCAAACTCTTTCTTTTTTTTTAGCCCTTTTGATGATAAGACATGTTCTAAAATTTATAGGAATTAAATAATGAGCAAACAAATGAGACTCAAATATAAAGTTGTTACTTTCATACAAAATTGAAGTAAAAAAAAAATCTAATTTATGTGAATCTTATGACATGGTGGCAACGTGACAACTATTGAAATCATGAGTTAAAAGAGTCGAGTATCATAGTGGGGCCCTCTATTGAAAATATTTCCTCCAAAGATATGGTTTTTTTTTTATAGAAAAGCTTCTCAGACTATTATTAAGGAGAAAACATCGAGTATTATGTAGTAAACATCGAGTACTTGTTTCGTCTCAAGACTGAATGATGTAATCAAAACTTCATATAAGCAATGACCATGGAGAGGCCCAACCGCAAGGAGAGAGCAAATCAACTATTTCCACTTTAACCACAAGTGGGTTTTTTTTTTCATATTCTTCAGTAGAGTTTCCCAGACCAAATCACCAACACAAGAATAAACCAAATTTCACTGAGTGATTTCCAATGAATGGAGCATCCCAGTCCAACAAAGACATCAAAATCATAATGTTGTGACGACTTACATGATGAGAACAAATGGTAATAGAGAGAGAGAGAGAGAGGTTCAAGTTTCATATGAACCAAGACTATGAACATGCGCAGTTTTAAAAGGCCTCATGTGGGGTTAAGGCTAAGTCACGCACAAATATACCCAAAATTAGAACATGTATGTTTCCGATGTGGGACTTATGCACCATTGCATAGCTGGTCGTTTAGAGTTTCCCCTGCTCTCTCTCTTTTTAAGTGGATGCTTGCCGGACCCAACACCCCTCTTAAGGGGGGCCCACAGGCGTGATAGGTGGGGTAGCTATAAAGTCCTGGGCTATAGTGCAGCTTCTATTCCCTCATTGAAAAAAGATTGAAAAAAGAATGTTATCAAAAGAGTATCTCCCAACTTTGAGGGAAGGAACTGGTGAGTTGAATGAATTGGCCAAATCAGATCGGTGCAAAGGAAATTGAGATTGTGAATGGTTCCATACTTTAGCTAGAATCATGTCCCCCTCTGTTGCATATTCCAAGAAAGTCCATTTCCTTCACGGGATCACTAATTGACGTACAGCACTTCTTAATTAACTTTTCATTTGATTCCAAGCAGCCATCTGTTCACATGAAATTGCATTCCTAGGGATCCATGGTTAAATGGGTTGCATCAAAAGACTGTTAAAGAGGTGCACGGAGATGGAGAGATGACACCCCAACATTCCTATGCTTTGATTTACTTGGGTGGTGGCAGGGTATCCATTTACCATCTCCCCTTAATTCATTTCCATGAAAGGGTACATGATTCAATGGACATTTATGGATCTGCATCTCAATTTCAACCACTTTTTTAATTGAAAAAAAAAATCCCAACCACTTTTAGGAATACATTTCTTAAAATTCCTAGGAATTCAATTCCCCAAACAAAGAAAAAGAAGAAGTCAGCAATGGGCATACATAGATACATTACATTCATAGACACAATATCCAGAACAACAGAATCCAAATCCAAATTTGAAATCTAAATGTGAGAACACAAATACCATTCAATTAAAAATCGAAAACAAAGGCGACATATACCTTCAATCCCAGAGTGGAAAACTCCCAATCCAAACCAATACAAGTAGTTGTTTGCAGGGGTGAGATCGTAGACATTCAGATACAGATGAGTGCCGCTGCTCCCACTATTCCCCTGCTCCCTCGTCTGCAGAAGCGAGTACATTGCAACACTATTTTTCCCCAACTTAAACGGAATCCTCCCACACAAACACAAAACCCTAAAATCCCCACGCCAACAATTCTCAACAGGTTGGCAAAAACCCTAAAAAGAGCAATTCCATCAACCAACGGCAGATTCAAATCCCAACACAAAAGTGCAATCGGAATTCGAAAAGAAAGACATCTCCAGAATCAAATCAAATCAAACCAAAACCCCAAGAATCCTAATGGAATTCAAATACTAGAGAGAGAGAGAGAGAGAGAGAGAGACAGAGAGAGAGAGAGGTTTTCCCCCAAGCACTTGAGATGGAAAACGATAGGGGTAGAACTTCAGAAGGAAGAGGGCAAATGGAAGAATTCTCTGCTTTCTTGTTTGTGGGAAAAGGAGATTCTGTTTGGCATCGTTTTCTGCTCTTTGAATTCCATGAAATCATCGAAGTTGTCATGTTTTCGATCCATCACGGAAAACCCGTCGTCGCTTGTGAGACCGACTTTTCCCGGTAATGAAAAGAGGCCACGAGGCAGAAAGACAGAGCACTAACATGAATTTTGGGATTTTTGTGAAAAAATTAAGCATAAATACTAATGAGATGAATTGATTATAAAAAATAAAGTATTGACTCATCATGATGCAATATATTGAATTTTTTTTTGACATAATTACTATTGTGATGATATTGCTTTACGATATCGTTATCCACCTGGTGCCTGTGTTGGGTATATCTCACCAACTAAAAACATAGCTGTAGTTTCTTTATGTCGAGTTTTAATGAAGTTTGAAGAATAAGTGAACAAATACACGCTTGAATTTTACCAAAATAAATACATGCTTAAAAGGTATGAACACTTCAATTCTGTTGGGATAATACACATTTAATAGATTCCTTACATAAGCTTTTTGCGTACAACAAAATGAAATACTTTTTTCTCTCTAGGTTCTTTGAAGCATTTGGGAGTGGTGATTGTCATTGATTTTTCTCTTTAATATCTTAAAAGCCATTTCTGCTTTGTTTGAAAAATTAATTCTGTTTTATATATACTACGCTTGAGCATAGATATTTATACTCAAGCGTAGTATATATAAAACCCTTTTCCAATTCATTCTTCCACTTTGTCATCTCTTCTTCTTGATTTGGTGGAAGGTTATATTTGGGTTCTATCTACAGCACTTAGGGAAAAATCAAGAAGAAGAAAAAGGGAAAAAGAAAGCAAAAGAAAAAGAAAAGACAAGAAGGATGAAGAGGGAAGAAAAAAGAAAAAGAAGAAGAAGAAATGCTGAGAGGAGAAAAAGGTTGAAGAATCAGCAATGTTTGGGTTCTCTTTTTTTTTTTTTGTTTTTTCTTTATATTGTTTCTTCTTCTTGATTTTTCCCTCCTCACCCTAGATAGAACACGAACGAAACCCTTTACTAAACTAGGAAGAAGAGATAACAAAGGAGTGAGGAAAGGTTTTGTGTATACTATCTATATTCATGCATAATATACCCAAAGTAGAATCAAGGTTTTTCTTAGATATTGTTACGCTTGAGCATATATACCGCTGCTCATGAATAATAATGAAAAAACAAACTAAAAACAGCTTAGGGGACCACTTCGGGCCATAAAAATCTTTGGGGTCCTTTTCGTTCTACAATTACTCTAAGGAGATTTTTCCGAGAGAAACCCTTTTAATATAAATAATAATGCTGCAACACTCCCCATCTCATAACCGTCCTATGTGGTAGTTTTCCTCTCTCTCATCTGTACAATATAAAAAACAAAACAAATGAATTAAGCTTGCCACATAGAACGGTTGTGAGATGAGTTGTGAAATGAAGAGTTCGGCTAGCATTATTTTAATATAAATATAACTACTATTCATCCCGGATGAACTACTAAAACATCCATGTCAAGACATGTTAAGACCTTTTTATGTCACAAACAATAGATCTTAATGCAAGGTCTTTGTTAGGTTTATGTCTTGTATTCCGGTTTAGCCGGATGAGTCCACTGGGTTAGCCAAGGACTGGTTTAAGGTCAAGGATATTTTGGTACTTGTACCGGGGCTTTCTTGGTGGCCAAGAAAGCGGATATTATATATTGTATAGTCTGTAACCCTAGACCTTGCGGCGGCAGTAGTTGCCCGTGGTGCTCCTACACCACGTAGGAGAGATGAGGTGAGAGTGTGGGAATCTCTTGTATGCTTTACTTGTCATAGTGAAGATGTTCGTCCTCCTGTGCCCGTGGATGTAGCCCGGTTTGGGTGAACCACGTAAATCTCGGTGTCTCTCCTTGTGTGGCTTGTTTGTGTTGATCTTGTGATTCTGTGGATGCGCACAACGGGTGATTATCAGAAAATCACAACAATTGGTATCAGAGCTGAGGTTGGTGTTCCTCGGGTTTTCTGAGCGAGGTGGAGATCGCTCAGTGGTTTGGAGGTTGTGCGCATGAAGATTAACTGAGATCAGGTTCGTGATTTCTGGTTGGGCCACCATCGGAGAAGAAGAAGACGAGATTGGGTTCTCCGGTCTCGCTGGATCGGAGGAAAAAGGATTCACATGTTTGACAGATCTCGAAGTGATTGCTGCGATTGTAATCTATTTGCTGGGACACACACGATCGGAGAAGAGCGAAAAATTGATCGTGTTGGTGTGGAGAAGAAGATCAATTAGAGGAGAAGAGATCACAGCTGTGATCTCTGTGGGCCATCATCGCTGGAAGCCGACGTGAAGAGGAAGACACAGTCGGATCAGTGAGGAAGACACAGATCTGTCAGTTTAGGCGGAATCTCTTCCCGGAATCGGATTCTGTGCACCGGAGAAGAAGACCGGAATCAGTGGCCGCCGTCTGTCACCGCCGCTGCCAAGAACAGCCACACCGTGCGCCTGCCGCTCGCCGCGATCGTCTTCCACGATCGCCGTCGCTGCCGCTGCATCGCCGCTGCCAACCCCAATCGCCGTTGCCGCCGCTGCCTCCAGTCGCCGGGATCGTCATTCGGCCGCCGTCGCAGCCCGCCGCCGCTGATCGCCGGGCCATAGCCGTGGACGGAGAACCCATGTGCTACTGCTGCTCACAACGCGTGCGCAGAGGATCCGAAAATCGCTCGCCCCAAATCATCTCGGTCACCACCGAGATCTTCGCCGGGATCCTCGCCGTCCTTGTCGCCGGAGAAGACGCCATCAACCGCTGCCACCCCCGTTGCCGTCGCCGAGAACGAAGACACGCGGACGCTGCCGCTGTTGCAGAACCAGAACAGAGGAAAGGAAGAAGGAGAAGAGGTCGGGTCAAGGTCCGGGTCAGGTCGCAGTTCGACCTGAACCCGTTCGTGCAGAAGCCCATTGACAGAAACGGGCTACGGGTCAGGTCAGGTCAGGTTAGACCCGACCCGATCGCACAGAAGCCCAGCAGTTCCGAGGCGATTTGGATCCGGGTCAGGTCAAGTTCGACCTGACCTGTTAGCAGATTGTCCAGCCCAGCGCAAAAAGGCAGTTCAGTTACGGGTCAGGTGAACCCCACCCGGGCCCGCTCCAGAAGCCCAGCAGAGCAGAACTGACGTCAGCAGTGATGTCAGCAACGGTCAATAGGCAGATTTGACCAGATTTGCGGCTGAAATTGTTTCTGCGATATCTGGATCGTCCGATGTCCGATCGGAGATCCGTTTGAGCCTACGGACTCGTTTCGAGCAGATCTATGCAGTGGAAGAGGTTAATTGGCTGTTTGACAGTCAAGGAGGAGGTTTGACCGATTGGAGCGTAGAAACTTGTTTCTACGTTATCGGGGCCATCCTGAGTCGGATTTCAGATCCGTTTCTTCCAGCGTGCTCGTGGTGACGAGATCTTTGACTTGATGCAGAAATCTGGAGGAGATCTGAACAGATGTGGATTGAGGCTAGAATCGGGTCTACTCGACCTGGTTGTTGTTGCAAACCCAATAATAGGAGTCGCCGGCCTAGTTGCAAAGGGTTTGCTAATCACATGATCACATGTGATGTTATTCATCTTGCCAGAGCCAAGCCGGAAAAGCAGCAAGGAGGAGCTGATGCGTCAGCAGTTGTCAAACATTTGTTTGATTGATCGGAGGCCCGGTCAAATGGAGTTTTTTGACCGCTCGGAGGCAGAGGTTTCTGCAATTGTGAAGTCATCTGGACTTGTATTCCCGATCTGTTTTGCTTGCATGCTTGTGGTGATTGGATCTTCACAGTGATGTTGAAGATGGGGCAAGATGGTGAGTGATTTAGATATCACTCAGATTCGTCAATGGTTTCGAGCTTTTAGTTCGAGGTGGAGTTTGACGAGATGAACTTTGCTCAAAGTTCATGTGCTGGTTCAACATGTCAAAGTGTTGAAGAAGACTGCATCCCTGGTGCAGTGACGTGCCATTCAGCAGGGTACGTGAAGACATTGCCGGTTTTATCTCCTAGTAGCTCGAGTTGTACGGAATTCAAGCCAAGGTGGAGATTGTTAGGTTTATGTCTTGTATTCCGGTTTAGCCGGATGAGTCCACTGGGTTAGCCAGGGACTGGTTTAAGGTCAAGGGTATTTTGGTACTTGTACCGGGGCTTTCTTGGTGGCCAAGAAAGCGGATATTATATATTGTATAGTCTGTAACCCTAGACCTTGCGGCGGCAGTAGTTGCCCGTGGTGCTCCTACACCACGTAGGAGAGATGAGGTGAGAGTGTGGGAATCTCTTGTATGCTTTACTTGTCATAGTGAAGATGTTCGTCCTCCTGTGCCCGTGGATGTAGCCCGGTTTGGGTGAACCACGTAAATCTCGGTGTCTCTCCTTGTGTGGCTTGTTTGTGTTGATCTTGTGATTCTGTGGATGCGCACAACGGGTGATTATCAGAAAATTACAACAGTCTTAACATGTTGACAAGTTCAGACCTTTTTATATCAGAAAAAGGGTCAGAATTGAGTTCTCTTAAATACAAGTAGAACTGTTATTCCTTGAGGAGGAACTACTAAAACATCCATGCCAAGATTGCCAGAAATTCCCACAAAAATCTCTGGATCAATGTTATGGGGTCTAATCATAACAACATAGAATATATAAATCAATCAAATCTAAACCCTGTATTTGACTCCATTACTTTGATGATATTGTTGATTTGAACTAGGGGTTTACAACTTTGGTATGCTTCTCTAAAACGCCCTTTTTAGTGATGGATTTAGGCAACAATGCAAGGAACCAGAGTCACCCATGACCCACAAGTAATGGATGGTCTTAAGAAATCCCTAATGATTAAATCTTTCATCAAGACATAAAAGATTTAACCAAGGCTTTGAAAACAAAACTGAAAGGGAAGCTTTATTTGCACTGTTGTTACAAAGAGGGAGAGGGTCCATGTGATGGTCATGAGTACCACATAAAATGATATTCCAACATTTTCCCACTTGGTCAATATGACCACGTGCAAAATCCTTAATTTTTTTCTTTAAAAATTAATAACAACAACAATAATAATAATAACTAGAATTTAAACTTGAAAATGACTTTGACTGGTGCACCACTTTGAAAATATCAGTTATCTTTCAACTTTGATGCCACTTTATAATTTGTGATTAGGTGAGTCGACTAATGAGAATCATAGCGGTTACATATCTGAATGACACGTTCCCTTCCACAACCACAACATCAATATTCTCACATAATCAGGTCTTTAACAAGGATTAAAATAGGATCTTAATGTGATAGTCTTATTTTAGTGGGTACTATCATGCCATGACTTTGTATTCTCACTTTATCCACATTAACCACATGTGACCAAAAAATTATAAAGTAAGAATTACGAAATCATTTTATTACAACAATGATGATCAAAACAAATAATATCAATATAAAAATAATCCTAGTAAGGCAATTCATACAAACCCATATTTAACACATGTTCTTTATAAGCTTTAGGTGCTAATGCATTTAACACATGTTCTTGATAGGCTTTAGGTGCTAATGCCTTCATTAAAGGATCAACAATCATGAGCTCTATCGGAATCTTAACGATTGACACTAAATGATTTCGTACCTTTTCATTGAGGACAAGATATTTGATTTCCAAGAACTTTGATTTACTAGAACACTTGACATTTATAGCAAGCTGCATCATTATCGGAGTAAATTCTCAAAAGCTTGAAAATAGTGTCCATAATCCGTAGTCCTGAGATGAAACTACGCATCCATAATGCATGACCTATAGCTTCAAAGTATGCTACATACTCTGCATTAAATGTCGATGAAGTAACTAGAGTTTGCTTTGTACTTCTCCATGAAACTGCCCCTCCAGATAATAGGAAGATATATCTTGATCTTGACCTCCTCGTATTTATGCATCCAACAAAGTTTGAATCCGAGTATCCAATCACCTCTAAATGATCAGACCTTTTATATGTGAGCATATATTTTCTAGTGTTATTTGAATATCTAAGAACCTTCTTTGCTGCTGTCCAACGAGCCATGCTTGGATCACTTTGATTTCTACTAAACATCCTGACTGCAAAGCTAATATCTAGTCTTGTACATATTTGGGCATACATCAAGCTTCCTACTACAGTTGCATAAGGATATTGGTTCATATGTTGCCTCTCTATTTCATTCTTTAGACCTTATTCATTACTTAATTTGTCTCCCTTAGTAATGGGTGCATCTTGTTGTCTATACCTTTCCATATGAAACTTCTTGAGAATAGTTTTAATATGGGCTTTTTGTGACAACCCAAGTAATCATTGAGATCAATCTCGAAACATCTAGATTCCTGTTACAAAGGCTATTTCGCCCAAGTCACTCATATCAAAATTACTTTCAAGATATCCCTTAGTCTCATGAATTATGCCAAGATCATTGCTAGCCAATAAAATATAATCAACATACAGTATTAAAATCGTAAATTTACTCCCACTAACCTTAAGATATATGCAATGATCAACAATATTTTCGGTAAAATAGAAAGCTATAATAATATTGTTGAATTTAATAAATCATCGTCTAGAAGCTTGTTTAAGACCATATATTGACTTTTTAAATTTACAGACTAGTTTATTATTTCCTGGTTTTACGAAACTTTCTGGTTGTTCCATGTATACTTTTTTTTTTTCTAGATTCCCATTTAGAAACGCCGTTTTGACGTCCATTTGATGTAACTCCAAGTTAAAATGAACTACAAGTGCCATGATAATTTTGAATGAATCTTTCTTCGACACTGAAGAGTGGGTTTCATTATAATTGATACCTTCTCTCTGAGTAAAACCCTTAGCTACAAGTTAAGCTTTAAATCTTTCGACCTTTCCTTTGGCGTCTCTTTGGGTCTTGAAGACTCATTTACAACTAACGGCCTTTGACCCCTTAGGCAGTTTGACGAGATCCCAAACTTTGTTAGTAGCCATTTATTTTAACTCATCTTTCATAACATTTAGCCATTTATCAGAATTCTCACTGTTAATGGCTTTTTTGAACGTTCTAGGATCTTTTTTAATTCTAATATCTGCCTCTTCTAAATATAGGACATAGTCATTCGAAATTGCAAGTTTTCTCGTTCAAGTCGACCTTCTTAACATTTTTGAATTAACTTCATTGTGGTTAGAAACTTGATCACATTCAATAGTCTGTTTTGGAAGCATGTCACTATTGATGGGTTGATGACTCTTTAAATTATAGTTGTTCACAAATTCAGGAGAATCATGCCATTCATTTGGTGATAGTTGTACCATTTGATTATCGATATACACAATAGTAAGTGGAACAACTACTCTACTTTGTTTAAGTAATAGTGAATTTTTGATTTCTTAATACATAATGTTCTCATTTCATCACTCCCACTATTATGGCGATCTTCTAAAAATTTGGCATTATTGGACTCTGCTATTCTAATGGTGTGATTAGGACAGTAAAACTTATATCTTTTAGACCTCTTCGGATAACCAATAAAATATCCGCTCACTGTTCTAGGGTCTAACTTCTTTTCTTATGAGTTAAACACTTTTACTTCAATTGGACATCCCCAGACTCGGAAATGATTTAAGCTACGTTTTTGACCTGTCCATAACCCAAAAAGTGTTTTGGGAATAGCTTTAGAAGGGACTCGATTTAAGATATACATAGTCATCTTTAGTGCTTCACCCCACATAGACGCGGGTAAAGTAGTGTTACTTATCATATTTCTAAGCATATCTATCAGCGTCCTATTTCTTCTCTCAGCAATACCATTCTACTGAGCCATTCCTAGCATTGTAAATTGAGCAACAATATCGTCATCTTCTAGGAATTTAGCAAATGGTCTTGGGTTACGCCCGATTCGGTGTATCTTCCATAGTATTCACCACCTCTATTCGACCTTACAACTTTAATGTTTTATCTAATTGCTTTTCAACTTCAGCTTTGAATATTTTAAAAACATTCAAGGCCTTCAATTTTTCTTTAATTAGATAACATATCCAAAATGTGAGTAGTCATATATAAAGGTGATAAAATATCATTTACCTATAAACAAGGTATATGTATCTTCCCACAAATATCTGTATGGATTAATTCGAGAAGTCTAGATCTTCTTGTGGCAATTTTCTTGATTGTTTTAGTTTGCTTACCTTTGATATAATCAACACAAACACTAAAATTGGTGATGTCAAGGATTGGTAATATTCCATCCTTCACCAATCTTTCCATTCTCTCTTTTGAGATATGTCCTAACCATTTATGCCACAAATTAGGGAGTTCTCATTCACAACTCCTCTTTTTATGCCTATAGTCATTCCATAATTAATGTGCTGAGTGTAAAGTGATTGTGCATAAATTGAATTTAACTTTAACTTGTATAAACCATCACACATAAAGTCATTTCCGACTAAAATATTATTTCTAAATACTTTAAGCAATCCATGTTCAAAAGTAAATACAAAACATCATTATTTAATTTTGAAATAAAAACTAAATTTCTAGAAATAGCCAGGACATAGAAAGTGTCTTGGAGATACAACGAGAAACTAATATCCAACACGAGTTTGTAGGTGCCTATCACCATGACTCTTGATTCCTATCGGTTTCCCATCATGACGGTTCATTGACCATAACTTGGACTCAGCCTTAAAAGGAATCCTTGTACACAATCAGATATGTGAACAGTTGAACCAAAGTTGACCAACCAAGTGTTTGATGGAACATTTGTTAAATTTGTTTTGGAACAAACAAGAGATACATGACTATGATTACCTCTTGATTCGAACCACTTTTTCCTCTTCAAACAGTCTACCTTGAAATGACAATTCTTTCTACAAAAGAAACATATCTTTGTCGCCCCTTTCTTCTTTCCTAGCTTTTCAACTTCCTTTTGAATTTCAACATGTTTTTTTTTCTTATTCTTTCCTTTAGATTTTTCGTGGGAGGACAAAGCTCACAATGAGTTGACCTTCGTCTTTAAGCCTCTGTTCCTCTTGATCATATCTTGCAATCAACTCAATTATAGTCCATGGAGTTGAGCTCTTATTGTATGCCACCTTGAATGGGCAAAAAGTAGGAGGGAGAGAATCAAGGATGAATTGTATCATATACCCATCTGTTATGCTCATATCGACATCTTTCATCTTTACAGCGAGATTAGTCATAGTTAAAATACGTTCTCTCACTCCGTGGTCCCATCATATCTCAGATTTGTCAAGTGGCTCATAAAAGTTGCACCAAGAGCCATATGTGTTTCCTCAAACTATTTCTTTACAGATTCTAAGGGCTCCTTGGCACAATCCTTTATTGTCATGGATCCTCTAATACTCCTTGATATCGATTTTGAGATTATCTTAAGGCAAATCTTGTTACATTTTACCCATTCTTCATAATTTGTCTTTTCAGTGGCAGAACTTGTGTTTGTGGGATTAGGAGGCATGAGCTTATTGATGGGCATTTCCAAGTCAAGATATGTGATGGTGAGCACCAACATATCTAACAAATCAACAAAATTTGATCTATCTAGTATTGGTATGAACCCTGGGCAAGAGGGCTGGACATAGATTTAGAGGTTGTAAAATAAATAAATAAATAAACAAACATGCACACATTACTATTATGCTTTGAATTTAAACAATAATGTAAAATTAATTTAAAAATACTAAATTAACTTTGGTGAGTAATAGGTACATCACCACAATTCTAACTTGGGGTTGAAAAGAAACATGTGAATTATTACTCTTCTTTTATTAATAAAACCCTATTAATAATACATGTTTCAAACTAATTGACCATACCTTTGGGTCATAGAACAAATTAAACCATGATATGTTTATTAAGCACGTCTTATTCTAATTTTAATTTATTAAAAAAGCTATCAAACCTTTGGGCTGGTATGCAATCTCCTAAATGAAATTGCCATTTTAGTGTCTTTGTTTATCACAGAATTGAATTTGTGATTTCTTTAATTTTAATCTCAAAATACATAATTTATCGTAATCGGGCCACTTTGGTGACTTCCAAATTAATCAAAATATGTATTTTGAATTAAAACATACAACAACACTATGTGATCTCATAAAGTCCTTCAGATCAAAAGATGGATTTATAAATGATTTAATGGCCCACAAATTCTTTAATGTGGCACAAAATAAATCCAAATGACAATCATTTGACTTATCTTATTTTATTTGATCACAACTTTAATTAGGATTTCTTATGTAAGATCAATGGTCCAAATAAATTTGATTAGGCCATATGATCAAATCCTAATATCTTTAATTTATTCATCATATGATGAATCCATTTGATTTAACCATTTGGCATAAAACTAAATAAACAATCATAAATTGAACTACTAATAACTCTGATTTTTTTTAAGTTAGTCATTATGCTAAATCAATTATGACAAAAATGAGAATCCATATATGACTGATCTGAACCGTTGAGACCGAAAATCTACCTGAAAGAAATACACAAGAGAAAGCAGACTGAAAATCTAAATTTAGATGAGTCTGTAATCATCAAAATAAATTTCAACATTTCAGATTTTACGGATTTGGTCAAACTACTTGTTGACCAATTGCATCGGTAATTTTTGAACATTCAGATTTTGGATTTTAATGGTTCTGATTGGTCAAATTAATTCCATAATGATAGTCTTACACAAATCTACTATAGAAATTGATACATACAATATGCTTGCCTGCTTGCTTGTCTGGTCAGGCCAGGTTGGTTTTGATCCTGCTGGTTTCATTTAATGGACCTACACATTGTCTCTAGAAATATTTGGGCTCATCTTTCTTTATCTAACCTAGCCTAGCCGAGCAAACGCAGGCAACCAACTGTGCTCAGAACTTTCTGTTTTTTTTATTGCATCCCTTCTTGCACAATCCATTTCTATGCAAATTTCTGTTCTACTCATTTATGACAGAGATCATAATCTGTCTTTGCGCATTAGCCAGATTTGACTTTAAATAAGAAAATTTCATTTGTCAAGAATTTAATAGGCCGTTCAAATTAAACCCAAAATGATTCGTAGTTCTGATGCCAACTTTTAGAAATGCCCACAAAATCTCTAGATCAATCTTATAGGATCTAATCTTAACAACACAGAATATATAAATCAATCAAATCTAAACCATATACTTGACTAAATTGCTTTGATGATCGTGTGGATTTGAAGGAGGGGTCGGCAATTGCGGTATCTTTCCCTATAATGCCCTTTTTAGTGATGGATTGAGATAATAATGTAAGGTAGTACCAGAGTTACGTAGGCTGTAACCTTTTATAGACCCTTCTTGATCCATTAATTCCATAAAGTAACGGATGTTTTTAAGAAATCCGTAACGGCCTTAAAAAAAGAGATGACCATGGCCTTAGGCTTTTGAAAAGAAGAACCACAGGAAAACTTTATTTGCACACCTGTTACAGAGAAGGACGGTTCCATTTGGCGGTCATGAGACAACAAAAATTGATTTCTCGAAAAAGCTTCATGTCATAAAAGACAAGGATCTTAACGCAAAGGTGTAAATATGTCATATATTTTCATACCTGTTATGTTAAAAAATTACTAGCGCTTCAGGGCTCACGTTCCATGAAAAAATAGTAATTAAGTCTTATTAAAAATTATTACTAATTTAAATAAAATATTAATGAATATTATTACATAAACCATAATGGAAACATAGTTATAAAATTGAATCTTTATTTTTTTGAGAGGAGAAAATATTTTTTTTTGAATCATATATGTATAAAAGTTGAGAGCGAAAAAAACAAACCGTTGATATTAAGTTATCCTTGAATGATTCAAAGAATTACATATGGTCTAAGGAAAAAAACAAAAAACGTTAATATTTATTTATTGGCATGCACTTGTTTCAGTAGTTGCATTTGGTTCATCTTCTCCGTTTATCTTGACAGTTGCGCTTGTTTCATCTTATTCAGATCTTTTAACTCCTATATTTGTTTTAATTTGTGTGCTTATCTCAATAAAATTATTTGTTTTCGATATTGCTATGGAAGTGCTTGGTCCAACATCTTGAAATTTCACATTTTCTTTATAATTTAATTATGCATTGTAAACATTTAAATAAATTAGTAAAAGAAACTGAAATGAAAGAAATTGTATTGATGGCACTAAAATAAAACTTAAAATTTTCAATTTCTAACAATAGAATAGTTGATTCTTGAGTGTACCTAATTTCTTTGATTTTCTTGACTGGGATATTATTTTCTGGTGTTAGTTTGTTCATCATTGAGTCTAATTTTATATAAAATAAATATTACTTTTGCAATGCTTTTTTTGTTTCATTTTCCAATAGTTCATACCAATTAACCTGTAAAATAATTAAAAATTTAATATTTATATATATACATGATGGATGCACTTGAATATTTCCCTACATGATGATAGTTATAATAAATAAGTAATTTTATGTAAATAAAAATAAATATAAAATACCTTATTTGCACATTCTTGAAATTCTTCTTTTGTTGCATTATGAAAATTTTAAGTACTTCATCATGCGATAAAAATGATGTTTGCTTGGTGTGATCCACAACTATTATAGTTGCAATGTATCTGACAATAAAAAAAAATTAAAAACAATTGTTTCATAATATGTGCAATAGATAAATATGTTAACTTGATTAACATAACAGCTAGATGATATGGAAATTTGGTTGGATTGGGGTTAACATGATTCCTAAAACTCCTAATTTCCAACAATCTTAAGAATATTAAGAATGCCACTGTTGACTGCAATAACTCATGATTAAATAATTAAGATTTCTGGCTACAGATTACAATGAACAGTGTAGGGTTTAGGGATCTAATTCTTTATCTAAATAATGTCAGTAAAGGGGCTATAGATTACTATAAACAATTTAAGAATATAACAATTACCTCTGTAAGTAGTAAATCTAAATAGTATCAGTCAAAGGGCTACAGATTACCATGAAATAGTTTAAGAATATAATAATTAACTCCGTAAGTACCCAAATCAAATAGAAGGAATTCAAAATAAGATGCAGTTGGGAGTATGACGTACATACTTCGTCAAGTTTGGTGGATTCACATGGACCACTTGGGGTACTGAGATGGGATTTGAAAGATTAGTGCTTGAGCACAGGCCATGAAAAAAACTAATTAAGTCTTATCAACAATATAAGGGACTTGAGAATTTTGTGTTGTGTAGAATATAATACATGCTTAGAAGTGAGAGATGAATTCCTTAACCTATGTATCTTTATAGAGGAAGAATGAGAAAATATGCGGCCGTTCTACTTCTTCTATCGTTATGATTTATTAATGGAATATAAATGTTGGAAGAGAGAGAGAGAGTCTAAATTGTTGCAACTTATATCTTGAGTTTCTCTTTTAAAAAAGTTTTTATGATGAGATATTCGCTTGAAGTCCAAAGTCTAGGATGAAACTTATATAAATTGACAGAACTTATATCTTAGGTTTTTTTTTTCAAGGAGTTTTTCTTATCACAAACGAATATATAACGTATATCTTAGGTTTCTTTTCTTAAAAGAGTTTTTCTTATCACAAATTATTTACTATTCTAAATACAATAATTGAAATAAAATGGAAAAAATTAATAACAAAGAAAAGTAAATATTTTCAAATAATTCATAAAACGCACAAAAGTTAAGGGAGTGGAAATAGAAAGATAAATCGAAAAAAGAAATATTAATATGTCTTTTAAATTTTGTTTATCCTTGTGCATTCATTATGTGTACGACCCTATTCTCTAAACCCAAAAGGTAAAAGATAAACCAAAAATAAAAAGATTAATAGAAAAACTGCAACATATAATTTTTTCTTAATAATGTTTCAATTAATCTTATATTTAAATATATTCTCATTTTTTGAGCCTAGGTTTAGCATGGGCTTTTGTATAAACTTATGGATTCAATTATGTACAAACATGTGGCTTTAGATCTAAACATTAAATATATACATTATGTTTAGCTTAATTGTGGTTTAAACAAATTTAGAGGTGTGGTCAACATCATTAGGCCATAGTTTATCCGACCCATGATTCAGTCTGTATAATTCTATTTACTATGACCACCTATTTATATTTTCTTTCACCAACTTATAGCTTGTTCAAAACTCAAATTTTTGACTTACTCACATAATGTTTTTGCATATGAACTCAATACATATTTGAAAAACTCAATCTTGTGTTGGTACCACAGGGTAGTGGCTTTGTCATAGCACAGATAACAACACTTTTTGCTTAATCAGTTGAAGAAAATAAGAATATATATTTTTTCAAATAAGGTTAATAAGAACTAAAGAAAACTTTGATCATATGGGATCCTTTGGATTTTGGTCTGGGTACACAGAAGACCCGGAACCAGAATCATGAAAAAGAAATCAATCTAAATAGTTATTTTCATTAAAAAAGATTAAAAGGATAATGACATGGTGCTCCAAAAAAGGCTGAAAGGAAAATATATCAATATATATAGCATAGAATGTAGGGCTAGAGCTAGTAAATCCGATCAACATGAAAAAAAAATAAAAACCAAGAGAGTAACTGCATAATATGCACATACCTGGTGATCAAGCTCGTCTCTCTATCTTTCTCAAATATCCTTCTAGAGCACAGGAGAATAGAAGAAAGATATGAGTATTTCATATGTGCTTGTGAGTAAATAAGAGAAGGATGGGTGTAGAGTTATTCAAGAAAAAAGAGAATAAGACTCACTGAAACTCTTCTTTAGAAAGTCTCATGAAAATGAAGTCTCGTTAAAACCAAGAGTTCAATTAAAAAGCCAGGCGTGGCCAATAGCCATATATATCATTTGTATTTAATTTCTATGCAATATATGCAAACAGCAATTAGGTGGCAGTGGGCCCATTACTAAGTCCAATAATTAAAAAAGAAGTATCACACTGGATTTTGTTTCTATAAATTATATATAATTATTAAATGTTGAAGACCAAGACTCAATAGCTTTGATCATTTGATCAATTGATATTATCCAATTCCTTCGTCCAAGTTCAAATCTATCCCTCCTATTGATTGTGATGCATGCATCGTACATGTGGGAGCACTTGAGTAAATGGGCACATTGTAGAATTTTAAAATCTCAATACATAAATTTTAAGAATTCTACTAAAGAAATAGGCAGTGAGGCAGGGTGACCGAAATGTTGGACTTCTATAGGGGGATCGCAATATATCAAGTTGGCCTAATGAATTTAGACCATAGATTTTGTCCTTATTGTTCAATGGCTATACATTTTCGAAATTAACTACAATACAATCCAATTAAAACGGCGATAATGTTGGCATCATATAAGTAGGAGTGCCAATTCAAGAACGTTGATACTTCTATAGCCATTGGATTGATCAGTACTGTTTTTATTGGATTGATCTGTTATGGGTCATTTAGATGACCCAGTAAATAATGGTGAGGACCATCAACAAGTACAGGGGGCAGTCAACTACTAACAAACTGACATGCCCTTTGCAAGAGCATCCCTTAGAATTGGGACAAATGGGCCAGGACGGCGGTGAGTCGTCTGGCTGGCAGGACTCTTTTCCACTCAAATGGCCAAAAGTAATGATGTCTTCGCCTTGTGCAATTTAAAGGAAGCATCTTCTCTCTATAAATAGGTTGCTTCTGAGGAGATGGCAGGAGGGATTCAAATGGTGATGACATTGTGTTTCAAAAAAGGCTAAAAAAATTAAGAGATTTTAGGAATGAAGTTGTAGAGGGATGATAGAGAAAAATTAGGAAGGGAGAGATTTTATAGATAATCAATGAGAGATTTTAGGAAAATTGAGAGATTTTGGTATTGATAGAGTTTAGTTAATATGGATAGAATCCTTAGATTATGTCACGTGTCGCTCTTTTATGAAGAGTGAAGCGCCACTTGTCGCTCTCCTGCGAAAGGAGGTATTGTTATAATATATATAATAATAAATAGGAATGGAACTCCCTTAAACGAGTCTGGAAACTCCCCGTAGACATGATCCGTCCCGGAGCTAAGCATGTGCCGACAAACTAACATAAGTCGCTTTCTTAGATAAGTCTTGGCCTGTTTGACGGGTCTAAAATTTGCCTCTCCTTTATTTCTCTAAAAGTAATAGATATTAAAAAAAAATAGAGTGTTTGGTAGTTCTTTCTCGCCTTTGCATATTTTAAAGAAGTAAAGCCTTCTCCTCTTAAATCCACAGCCCATTTTAAGATGCACTTGAAAATTTGAAGAAGAAAAAAAGAGGCGCTACTGCATTGTAATATGGAGGATCACATCTAGTTCAGTTTCTTTAATTTTTTTCGAAATTTGAGAGGATAAATTTAGATCCAAATCGTTGGAAATCTTCACATAATCAAATCTAGCCATATAACCAAATTTCAGCCGTTGGATCATCATAAATCTTGAGATATGTGCAAAAAATTGAACCATTAGATATTATTTTTTGAATTCTGTGGGGCCCAAACGTAGGATCCAAACTATTGAAAATGTTGAAAAGGTTAAAAATAGTTATGGGGTCAATTTTCAAGGATTGATTCTTTATGAACCTCAAGAAATTTTTAAAAAATTTTAACTATAGATGTAATATGCTCAATTTTAGATTAGTCTACAGGCAATCCCTATTTTTATTTTTTATTATTATTTCTGGGAGAATAAATCACAATCTAAACCATTGGATATGTGTAGAAGGTTAATGAGCAGTATGGGACTAAATTTCAACCATTGGATCATCACTAATCTTGAGAAATTTTCTAAAAAATATGAGTTATTACATTTTTTTAAAAAAATTATGTACTTCAAACATAAGATCCAAACCGTTATATCTCTTTGAGAGGCCGAATATGGTTATGGAATAAAATTTCAGGACTTGATATCAAATAGATCTCAAGATATTTATGAAAAACTTCTAACTATTAAATTAAAATAATTTATTTAAAATAAATATTTTTATTATCAAATATATATTTTAATTCTAGCTCATCTTTTTCATAGGTCTATTTTTTAATGTCCCCATTTTGGATGGTTTGTAAAAATAAGAATATACCACACAAGCCGTTGGTAACGTCTCCATTTAAGAGAGCTCAAGTCCTCTTAATACTCGAGTATCACTGAAATCTAATCTTCCAATTCTCAAGGATGGGGTAAAATCTCTGCCCGATTCAGAATCTCGCCGACGGTTCTGCCGCCGATGAGGATGGCGTCTCTATAGCCATGCACCTTCCTCAGGGCTTTCAGTCTTGCCTCTCCTTCAACACCTTGAGTAAAGTCACCCGCTTGCAACTGGAGATGGACGGCGGAGTCGCCAACAGCATGCTGGAATCCAAGAGACGAGATCTTCTCCAGCACTTTCAAAGAATATTTTGAATTAACTTCGAACATGTTCGAGTCCTGTAGCTTGTCAACTCTACATCTTTTGAAGGATTTGTTCGAGAAATATCACTCTCTCGAACAGCGGTTGCAGACCTACAACTCCAAGATAAATCCTAAGATGACAACTCACGGGAACTTGCAAGTCGCTGCGATGATGCTAGTGAGCCTCTCCATCATCGGCCCCATCACTTGGTCGTTGCTTGCTGTGAAGACGCTGCATGCTGCAGTGGTAGCAGTGGCAGCGTCACTCACATTTATAGCATTTGGGGTGGCTGGGAAATGGGCGTTTTCTCTCTGTCAGAGGAAAAAGGAAGAGCTGAAAGTGAAGGAGAAGATAATCAGCATCATACTGATTTCGATTTAACGTACGGAAGGATATTTTGAATCGAATTAGTGATCAAATCAATCGGGGTATGTTGGGGGCAAGTGAGTGACGCTGTTGATGATTTGCATATTGTGATAAGAAGTGGGAGGGAGGTAATACTGCAGATTGGGGCTTTCGTAGTGCTGTCCAGGGGCTCAGCCTAAACTAAGAGAATGTAAATTTAGTCTCTATTTGGCTGTTATTATCAATGCAGTTGCCATTAAATTTATAAGAAAAATTCAATTCGTTAGAAGGATGCATGTAGTAATCGCAAAAGAACAATAATCAAGGAGAAAAGCTAGGATCTCCATTCTCAACCTGTGGTCAAAAAGATGCACAAATTTCTGTTAGTGTAACACTGAAAAACAGAAATCGTTTGTTGCCTTCATCCTTTTTATGACTAGTTTTCTTGCCAAACAATGTAACAATCTTTTAATGTGGCCATGATAAAACATGTTGACGACTGAATCAGTATCACTAGGTTTGCAATTAAAAAAACTAATCAGTAAGTAATTTTGGAAGCTAAGAATGAGATACTTCATAGGTTATGTTCATCGGGAGACCATACAAATATGTATGAAACAAAGGAGCAATTTAATTTTTCATTCAGACTCATTACCCCCTACTGGAAAAGGCAAGGTAGCATGCACTTTTTATGTAAAGACATTCAATTTGATTTTGAGGGGAACGTCTATCTAGAACTATTCTATACCCCAACACTTGGGAATTCCAATCATTTGTAAATGTTCCATTATTCAACACTAAAGTATATATGTGTGATGAGTTTTTAATGATGTAACATATTCCAGATTAAATGTAATGTATATAAGCAATACCAATACATATTTTTCATTGCAATTGTGCAACAATGACATTTTGTTATTTTGTGCTGTCAAAACCCTGTTAGGCATCGATTGCAACTTGCAAGGGGTCTTAATGTGGCTGAATACAATTTTATTTGTATTTCACACTAACAAACATGATCTACATGATGTGGTTTCTCGCATATGGTTATTTGTTGCTAAAAGTTCTTTTCTCGGTTTGTTTTCCTTTCCAGATGGCTTAGTTGCCTGGGGGCATTACTAAATTGCTGCACCATGAAATGCCACCGGTGCCTTTGGTATGTGTGACAACTGGCATATCTTTAAGTGTTTCTAGCTACATATAAGATGACTTGAACTTGGAAGTATCGTTCTTCAAAATCTAGGCTAACTTCATTTGTCCTTTTTTTTTATAATAAAAATGTTAATAAACCGCGCTAAAAGGAGTACATCAAAATGGGAGGAGAGTTTTCTTGATACCTAAGTAGATATAACATGATCATTATCTTCGTTATTAAGGCTCTATCCCCTTCATATGGATAAGTTCTGTTATTAAGGCTCTATGCCCTTCATATGGTAAGCTCTTTCACCCACCAGCTAATATCTTCTAACTTTCATTTAATGGCCTCCTCCCCCTTCTCTTAATCTATCTCAGGTTGGCTCTTTGAGTTGTACTTCACTCACCCACTTTATATGATTTTGTTCTGTCACCCATAGGGCAGTCAATGGACCAAGTTAATGCCTGAGGTTGAATCCAATATTTGAGGATTCAGACTGTTGAGTAGGCCCAATGAGTCTGGATCCAATCCCTTATCAGACCGGACTATGGCCTCAGGCTCCAAGCTGTTGGGCTTTAGTTATATTTGGATTATATGTATATGATGGATCCGGATGAGGAGACTCCGTCACGTGGCCGGAGATCTATGTGCGTTCCGGTGATGGGAAGTTCCGTGGATCTCTTCGCCTCTTGTCTTTCCTACGGGAATGGAGAGAATAATGATCATCCCAAACCTTAGGGCTCCCTTATCTTTATATAGACAAGTCCCGAAAAGTCACACTTACTAGAGACATCTTCCACCAGAAGCCCACATCCACTGATCCTATTGGGAGTCTTATTATGGGGCCCAGATCAAGTCTTACACTAAAGTGGGATTGCATCTCTATTGGCATCTGCCCTGCTTGATCTGACGTGGGACCCGTGGCATGCGGGCCACACGATTTCCTACAATTTCCCACTTGGCACGAATGCCATGTACATCAAATATTTCTTAGTCCCATACGCATCACATGCTTTGCAAAAACCTCTGCAGGCAAAGCCTTGGTGAGAGCATCAGCCATCAATTCTTCTGAAGGCACATAGAAAATCTCTATATCATTCTTTTCAGCTTTCTCTCTAACAAAGTGATATTTTATTTCAACATGTTTTGATCGGCAGTTAATCCTTTGCTCATTCACCATAGAAATGGCCGACGTACTGTCTATGCTCATTGGGACAGGCTCCTTCTCATTTATTACCTCCAAATCACACAGGAAGTATTTTAACCAAAGAGCCTCCTGGACTGCTGTACTGCAAGCTATATACTTTGCTTCGGCTGTTGACATAGCCGTGGAGGTCTGTTTCTTGCTACCCCAAGAAATTGCACCTCCTCCGAGGGTAAACACAAAGCCGGTTGTTAACTTTCTCTGGTCTAAATCACCGGCCCAATCAGCATCTGAGTAGCCGCGCAGTTCCAGGACTTCACCTTGATAACATAAGCGAAGATTCACTGTTCCTTTGATGTACCGCAGAATCCTCTTAACTGCATACCAATGCGGTAATCCTGGGTTACTTAGGAATCTGCTTACGAGACCCACGGCGAATGCAAGATCTGGTCTCGTACACAGCATCGTATACATGATGCTGCCCACAATTTGAGCATAAGGTTTTGATCTCATCATTTCCCTATCCTGCTCATTTGTGGGTCCTTGATCACTTGACAATTTTGTGCTCCTGCAGATGGGAGTATCAATTGGTTTACAGTTAGCCATATCAAACCTTTTCAACACAGCTTCCAAATAGGATCTTTGTGATAAAGTCAATATCCTATTCGGACGATCACGGGTTATTTCAATGCTAAGGACATACTCGGCCTCACCCATGTCTTTCATCTCGAATCTTGACTTTAACCATTGTTTGATTTCATTTATGGCTTCCAATTTATTACTGGCGATCAAAATGTCATCCACATATAATGACAAATATAAATAACTACTCCCACTGCGTTTAATATAGAAACATGTGTCTGCACTATTGGGGACAAATCCTATTTCACATATGGCCTGATGAAATTTTCTATACCATTGTTTTGAGGCCTGTTTTAATCCATATAGTGCCCTATTAAGTTTGTACACTTTGTCCTCATGACCTTGCACCACAAAACCTTCGGGTTGTTTCATATAAATTTCTTTTAATTCGCCGTTCAAGAATGCTGTTTTTACATCCATTTGGTGCAATTCAAGGTCACGACATGCTACCAATGCTACTAAGGTTCGTATGGATTGGAATTTTACAACTGGAGAAAATGTCTCCTCGTAATCTATTCCTTCCATTTGTGTGAATCCCTTAGCTACTAACCGTGCTTTATATTTATCCAAAGATCCATCCTTTTTAAATTTCTTTCGAAGAACCAATTTACATCCAATGGCTTTCCTATCTTTAGGTAGATCTACCAATTGCCATACTTGGTTCTTTTCAATTGATTCCATCTCCTCTCTCATAGCCTCTAGTCAACACTACGCATCCTGCGCTTTGACCGCTTGAGAGTAGGAGGTTGGATCCAAATCTTGCACGGTTTCTAATAAACTGCAATAATCATTTAGATATACCGGTTGTTTCCTCGCCCGAATCGGTCTGCCAACTGGCTCATCGGGTTGTTCAATCACCTCAAGTGGGCCCTGGCTAGGAATTCTAGGTCCAACGTCCTCTTCGTCGGAAACCCCACTTGCTTGAACCCCTTTGCCCATAGAGATTTCATATAATTCCACACTCTGTGGTCTTACTCTAGGACTGACCGTCGGATCCTCAAGGAAAAACACATCTCGGCATTCCATGATTATCCTATTATCATAATCATACACACGATATCCTTTAGAATGTAATAGGTAGCCAATGAAAGAACAATTTTTCTTCGTTTTCGCTTACAGTTTATGCCTTTCCTGTGGTGGTAGTAGGACGTGTACAGGGCAGTCCCAAACTCTCACATGTTCTAATTTTGGTTTGGTACCAGTCCATAACTCATATGGGGTCTTGGGCACACTCTTAAAGGGTACTCTGTTTAAAATATATTGTGCAGTATTTAATGCTTCTCCCCACAAATACAGCGAAAGGCTCGCATGGCTGATCATTGACCTTACCATATCCATTAAGGTCCTATTCCTCCTCTCGGCCATGCCATTTTGCTGTGGGGTATATGGGATTGAATATTCATGAATGATTCCCTCACGTGGACAATATTCTTTAAACAGTTCGGAAGTGTATTCACCCCCTCTATCAGACCTAATCCTTTTTATTTTCTTGCCCTTTTGATTCTGGACCTCAGCAGCATATGTTTGGAACATTTTTAATGCCTCATGTTTATAGTTAATGAGATACACATATCCATATCTGCTGTAATCATCAATGAATGTAATGAAATAGTTCTCTTCGGTTCTATTGTGTACATTCAATGGTCCACATATGTCTGAATGAATTATGGTCAATATTTCAGAACTTCGAGTTCCTTTCGGAAATGGTTTCTTGACCATTTTTCCACTTATGCATGGTTCACATATAGGATACTCAATTTTACCTAGGTCTGGTAAAAGTCCATCTTTAACCATTCTATTGATTCTGTTTTTATTAATGTGGCCCAATCTCAAATGCCATAACATTGCCAAACTATTCATGCATACATTCACACACACAGAATAATCAAAAGTGGACTTTATTTCATTATGAAGAATATCCAACAAATACAAATTTTCAGAAAGAAAACCATGGACTAAAACTTTACCGCGCATTCCAATAGTAATCCCATTATCTTTGAATCTAATTTCAAATCCATTCCTTGCCAACTGGCTCACAGAGATGATGCTCCTCCTCATTGTGGGAGCAAAGAAGACATCGGAGAGATAAAGGGATTTGCCAGTTGGTAAGGGAATTTTGACTTTCCCTATCCCCAACACATCACAGAATGTTTCATTCCCCATGTATATATTTTGTTCTCCGGGTTTCATCTCTTTGAATTCGATAAATACAGCCTTGGTCCTTGATATATGTCTGGTGGCTCCAGAGTCAATCCACCAATTCTTGTCATTGGTGTCCACCATCATGGACTCAGTGACCATCTCAACATAATCTCTGTGTTCTTTGGTTACTTTACCTTGCTGGCTATTCTCACCCTTTTTCTTTCTGCATTGAGAACTAAAGTGTCCAGGCTTCCCACAATTAAAGCAAACACCATTTTTAGGACCTTTCCGTTTTGGATTGCCTTGAAATTTCTTTTTATTTTTCACATTGGCGGTTAACGCACCGCTATAACTCTTAGTTTTAGCAACCATAGCAGAATTTGTAGGTGTTATACCACGGGCAGCCTGCCTTTGCCTTTCAGCAAGTAATTTTGCTTCAACCTCACTAAGGGTTATACCCTTTTGAAGGCTAAGGGTTTGAGATACATTCTCCCACGAAGGTGGAAGACTCATCAGCAAGTACATGATCTGAAAATCTTCGTTCATTTCTTTTCCCAAGCTGCAAGGTTACTATGTCGGACCGACATTTTATCAATGTGATCCATTATAGATGACCCCTCTGGCATCTTATAATTGACATATGCGCTAAATGCCTCCATCAAATGTGATTTGGAGGTTTCATCATACTTGTCCATGGCATAGTCCCAGATTTCTTTTGCTGTGGTGAAGTGCTCAAACTGTTTCACCAATTCACTAGATATGAATCTGATCAATAAATGCCTTGCTGATTTGTTATCAAAGACCCATTGCTCATGTAATTCATGGTCCTCCTTAGAGGCATCATCAGCGGGCTTAGGGACCGGATCGGATTCAATCACATAAGTTAATCCGCCAAAATGCAGCAACGCTTCCATCCGATGCTTCCACATGGCTAAGTTCTTGCCGTTAAAAATATCAGCCTTTGCAAGATCATGCAGGGCTGATTTGGAAGACATGATTTCTATTTATTTTTAATTAAAGGATGGGTTAGATATCACTGACCGTATGAGGAGAAAATACCACCCTTTTATTTGAATCACTGGATCGTCTTCCTTTTGATGCCAATGCGTAGATCTGCTCGCAAGGATTCCGTAGAAGCAAACGGATCGTCGATCTGACTTCGGATGGCCAAGATATTGCAGTTGAAAGATTTGATGGTGATCCGTGCCCCTGCTTGTGTCAGCAGTATGATCTTTGCATCAGCGCTGACGTGGTCATAATGTCTGCGCAGGACCTCTGGGCTAGATCAGATCTGGGTCTACCTGACCCAACCTACAATGTGCATAGAAGGATGATGCGCTTCCCGAGGCGAGGACCCGCTGCTGTCCCTATTGAAGATGGTGGCGCCTTTGCTCCTTCTTTTTTTTTTTTTTTTTATTGTGTTGAAGTAGATTGCTCACTACGTTTTCATTCCAGAAAAGACAACCAAAACAAAGTTGTTTTCTCGAATTCCACGTCAAGACAATCAAAACAAAGCACAGTAACTTTGTCTTTTTTAAAATCCAACGCCTGAAGCCTTTTCCATCTGTATGTTTGTAGAATAAGACAAAGAGGACTTTGTGAACCTCGATTCTCGTGCACAACTAAAAGGATGACTTGAAGCAGTCTCCTTCTTCCTTTGTAACGTTTCGAAACAGAAACCGTCTTCACTGTTTTACGTTGCAGGAACACAGAGACGAACCATGAGCAGAACGTAAGACTATAGATCTACTAGTATCCACACATCTGCTCCAAAATCTGAACCGATAGAATGCACTGAACCAGGCTCTGATACCAATTGATGGATCCGGATGAGGAGACTCCGTCATGTGGCCGGAGATCTATGTGCATTCCGGTGATGGGAAGCTCCGTGGATTTCTTTGCCTCTTGTCTTTCCTACGGGAATAGAGAGAATAATGATCATCCCAAACCCTAGGGCTCCCTTATCCTTATATAAACAAGTCCCGAAGAGTCACACTTACTAGAGACATCTTCCACCAGAAGCCCACATCCACTGATCCTATTGGGAGTCTTATTATGGGCTCCAGATCAAGTCTTACACTAAAGTGGGATTGCATCTCTGTTGGCATCTGCCCTGCTTGATCTGACGTGGGACCCGTGGCATGCGGGCCACACGATTTCCTACAGTATATCCGTATCTATATATAAAAAAAACCTTACATTATATACTTTTATGTGTTTATTTGAATGGTATAAAGAGAGATCTTTATATAAAAGAGGGCCTTCAATGAGTCTGGACATTGTGAATCCCAGCTGAACCAAGTTGACTTGTTCAAATCCAATGGTTGTTTGCTTGAAAAACATAAGGCTTGGAAATGCTTTTGATGTTCTGATCTGGTGGTGAAAATATTAGTTTGGTGTCGAGCTCTTAGACTAAAACTTCTTCCTTAGTCTGATGGCATGCACTGTAGTAATAGAGAATATGATACTCAGATACTTCTAAATAGGCAACATATAATCTTGTATTGTTCATGATACTTCAGTTTGGCTTCCCCGTGCTTTCCTAAATTCCTAAGTTCCTACTTTCTTGCCCATTTATTGGAGTGCTTGATTGCTCTAAATTCTCAAATATCTCTGAAATCTAATCTTCCAATTCTAATGGGGAAAAACCCAAGCCCAAATCAGAATCTAGCCGACGGAGCTGCTAGCGATGAGGATGGCGGCACTATTGCCATCGACCTCACTCACCGCAACTTCAGGGGGGCCTTTCGATCTCTCCCCTTCCACACCTTCATGGAACTCACCGGCTTGCCGCTCGAGATGGAGGACAAAGCCTCCAACATCACGGCTGAATACAAGAGTCGTTCATGGAGAGACAAGATCTTCTCCAGCACTGTCCAAGACTATTTCAAAATAACTTCAATCATGTTGATGTTGGAAGGCTGGAGATTATCGACTCGACCTGTTCCCACCAGCAATGAAGCAGAAGAAGAAGAGGAACAGCAACTGAAGAATCATCTTTGGAAGGATTTCGTCGAGAAATATTACTCTCTTGAGCAGAGGTTGCAGGCCTACGAGTCCAAGATAAGTCCTAAGATGACAACTTACGGGATTCTGCAAGACGTTGCGATGATGTTGGTGGTCCTCTCCATCATCGGCCCGGCATTTGGACGTTGCTTGTTGTGGAGAAGCTGCATGCTGCAGCGGTAGCAGCAGTGGCGTCATTCATATTTATAGCATTTGGGATGGCTGGGATTGGAAATGGGCTTTTTTTTTCTGGCAGAGGGAAAAACAAGAGCTGAAAGTGAAGGGGCACATAATCAGACTCATGTTCGTTTCAATTACCTTACGGAAGGAAAATTTGAATCGAATTAGTGATCTAATCAATTGGGGTGTGTTGGTGCAAGATGATGATGTTATTAGTAAAGCTGTGATCAGAAAAGAGAGGAATATGATATTGCAGAAGCTCTGTGAGTATGAGAGCTCTTCAGGCGGTCTTACTCTCGAAGGGCTTGTGTAAATGTGCAATGATGTTCCTTTCTCTATTTCTTATTTATTTTCTTTTCTCTCTAATAAGGATTATTATAACAAGTCATGATATAAACAATATGTCAACGGTTATTATATAGAAAGTTTTGTAATTGCCTAGCTCCCATCGCTCGGATTGCAAGATTGAAATCTGTGATCAAACCGATCGATTGCTGAAGCTTTGGCCGGACTTAAAAAGAGGCAAGGTCTGTGGCTGATTTACATTAATTCTTCTTCTTATTATTATTATTTTTTAAATATACTGTGGCTGATTTACATTCCTTTATCTATTTTTCTCTTTTTGTAAAATAGAGTTTTTTCTTTCCTTCTTGTGGGTGCATTTGTATCATTCATTTAATACAACATGGTGAAATGGATTGTGAGTTCTCATGGTTTTTTCGGTAGATATGTACTTCATGTGTAATTGTCGAAAGGAAGGACTCATTGCAATTTCTTGTCATGAAATATTTATGAAACATGTGCAATGCGGATTTTTGAAGGGGAGATAAGGGGAAGTGCTTTTACGTTTTACATGCATGTTACATGTTTGATAAAATGGCTACTAAGAAGGGAGCATTATTGGGTTTTTCGGAGTGCTGCCCAGGGGCTCAGCCTAAACTAAGAGAAAGTAAATTTAGTCTCTATTTGGTTGTTATTATCAATGCAGTTGCCACTTTATCACAAACTTCTAACTTGGTGCAGTTTTAAAACTTGAATCAAATATTTATCAACTGTCAAATCTGCCTGCCTGAGATTGAGAAATTGCTTAAAGTAAACCTTATTCGTATAAAACCAATCTCCATATTTATACTTATATAGCATGCTTTGAAATTCATTAGATTGTCCAAAGATTTGCATAGTGACTTTGATGGAAGAATACAAAATTTTCAAAAAAATGGACTGACCTGATGACGTGATCAAATTGACAGAAATATGCACATGAAGACAGACTGTGAATTTGAGCTTAGATAGCAAATATAACACCATATTGGTAAGCAGTGGAGGAGAGTGATCAATTAGAAAATATGTGCTTTGATGGGGCTTGGCTCCCTGTTAGCTGGGCACACGTCCACTTTTTTTTTTTTCAACTGCTTCGCGGGTTGGGCTTAACCTAAACTTAAGCCCCACAGATGAGCTGGCATGTGTGTGGGTTCTTGGGCATGGCGAGAGGACGCTCAAAAGAGAGGTTTTCAACCCTTTTTATTAATTTTTGTTTGTTGCTTGGAGTTGAAGTTGGGAGAGGAGGCTGAGGTCTTGAGCACCAATGATGGCAGAGGGGATGGTGCTGTGGCTGGGTTGTCGACGTAGCACTAGCAGCAAATAGGTCGTCTGTAGACAGTGATGTAGGTACGACCCTATTTTTTTCTCAGTTCTCCTTTTCTACTGCTTTTTTGTCTCTTCCTCCTCCCTTGTTTGTTCTTTTTTTTTTTTTTTGGTGTGCTGGGAAGGGGGATTGTCGACAGATGACAAGGAGATGGGGGCGAGGGTTCTGGATATGTAGGATGGAAGGGATAGGATTGTTGGTTTTTGAAAGAGGGTTTTGGGGGGTACGATTTGTTTGATAAGTTGAGGGTTTCGGTGGAGAGGTTGGGTCGGTGGAGAGGTTGCGATGGGGATTGACAACAAAAGTTGAAGAGAGGGAGATGGGTTCAACAGGGGTCTTGGGAATTTGGAGGAAAGGGTTTCGGTGGGCTTAGGGTGATTGGAAAGGATTGCTGGGTTTCGGGGGTTTGTGATGATGATTCTGGTGGGTCGGGATGGATTTGGATGGGCGCAGTGGGGCTTTGGGTTTGAAGGTATGATTAGGGTGGCCTTGGGTGAATAGTAAAGGGCTCAAGGATGGGTTGGAGCTCGGATCGAATGATGCAAATGCTGATGATGATAATGGGGAGATGGTGATGACGAAAATAATGGAGATGGGGTACATTACTTCGAATCGGCGATTAAACGAATGGCGATTCGAGACCGGATATTTGCTTTGATACCAATTGAAGTAGTGCAGGAAAGAAGAATAGCCAACGGGCTAATCTTCAAGCCAAAAGGCTTAAGGATATGATGTCTAAGTGTCTTATCAAATATAGACAACCATTCTCTCAATTGAGAACCAAACTCAGAAGTTTATTAATTTTAATGTTCTGTATCCCATGAAGGGATTACATCTTTATTGATAGCTAAAATACTTTTTAACTAAGGAAACAAATTAATTCAAATCAAATAAGAAGTCCTAAACCAAACATAATATGAACTTCTAAAAATAAAAGAATCATAATAAACTTAAAATCCTAGAGAACTAATAATCCTATAATAATTGTAGTTGAAAATTCTTCACTGGGCTTGGACCCAATGGGCTGGCCAATCATGGATCTAGCCTGCATCACATAGTCTGGTTGATGCATGGATTCCATTTTTGGTTGGTTGAATCTAGTCCACAGTTGGAAGGTGATCATTGTCGTGAAAATGAGATTATGGCTTTAAGTCATTAATAAATAAGTTGGTTTGTTATTGATGGAACAATGACGTTTCTATCTGGTAGTGTTCTTTAACAAATATTATTGAACTTTTTCTGTGTTTTATTGATTGAACCTGTATGATACCATCAGTCTGGTTGATGCATGAATTCTATATTATCTGGGACAAGGCTTTGATGATGATGAATCTATTTATCTTTGTTATTTACGAAGCTCATCTCTTTGCCCTTTGATGTTCTTTAGAAAGACCATTGAACATGTGAGGATATACTATAGGCATTGATGGCTTATAGCAACTGTTTGATTTACATTAACATGGGGCCCAAGGCATTGACTCCTATACTGCACTTAATACTTTGCTTTACTTTAGTTTTCTGCAAATATAAATCTATAATGACTTGTAATTTTTCTTGATCAATGTCTTAGAGTGACAGTGACTCACAGCATGTGTTTGAGGACTTGATATCCACCGTAGTTCCATGTTGGCTGTCTGGGACCAACAATGCAGAGAAACTGCTTCAGGAATTTAAAAACTTAATTATTATTTTGGCTAAGATAATAGAATTATGCATTTTCTGTGATTTTTAAGTTTCTTATGCTTGTTTTTCTGACCTGCTGATGGCACTGCTACATTTAGATTTTTGTGGAAGTAATGCCTGAAGTTGCTGAGCACAGAAGGCTAACTCTTATGGTGTACTTGTTGAGGTATAATAATACGAATTTTGATGGGAGCAGGTTCCATCACTTTACAGCTTGACATGATTAACTTTTTCGGCAGGACATTGGGCGAAAAAAGTATTTTAGGTGAATTGCATGTTATTCTTTTCCACTCATTGGCTATGAGAATGAGTAGATATAGTTCTTAAGGAACTGTAAATACATCAACATCTCAGGCTTCTATGATCCATAGCGAGCGGGCTGGCTTCCTACTAAACAACCATCTCTCCCCAAACTACATCCCATGTGAGACCAACTTCCTTCTTATATCACTGGGAGAACTAAGTGTTATCATTGGACGTGTGGTACACTTGACTGATGCATGGGTCCCACCTCTGGAGTCCACAGTAATTAAAGACTCCTCTTCTATTCGATATTTGGAACTCTTATTTGACTTGAAACTAACAGTTGCCTGCTCAAATTACTAATAAGAGGGATAATCCTTATCAACTTAAGAGTTCTATAATGAGAAGGGAACTATCACAGAGAGCTCTATAAATATATGGATTTAGAGTAACTTGTTTCACTTCAAGAGATTATTGCTTGGCTCTATCATGACTTGCACGCATTATAGGGAAGTAGAAGTAAGTTGTAAACCCTGTGCGCAAATAGTTTGTTCTCTATCACATGCTCAATATACTTTGGAGCCAGGTATGCATTTAATTCATGTATTATGTTATTGAGATTTGATCCGTTAAAGTTGATTATGTGATTATGGTATATCTAACAGTTGGTATCAGTGCCATAGGTTCTTTTGGATTTCTGATTTTGAGTAATCAATTGTTGTTAATCACATAAGTAAAGTTTATTTATTTTTTGCATACTTGATAAAGTATTTGTGACCCTCATATAGTTGTGTGTGGTGTGCATTATTTCTCAATGGGTCAATTCAAATGTTTACTGGGCATTACATGATCAATCCCACTCATGGTTTGTCCTCTTTTCAAGACTCATCCACTTTATTTTATATATATACATATTTATATATATTTGTCTTCTTATGTGAAAGTGGAGAGTTGAAATTACATGTTTGACCACACAAGCAGATTGAGTTGTAGTTATTTCTACAACTACAGTATTGAAGTATGTGAGGCACCTTATGACATGTAAAGATAACCTATGTAACCCCTTCCTATGAGTCTCAGAATCGCACCTAAGGGTAGGAATGGGCTCGATCAATTAAGTGTTTTTTTTTTTTTTGGACTTGACCTATTGTTTGTCTTGACTTATTAAGGACTCATACCCATTACTTTATTTATACCTTAGGCATATATAAAGGTAGTATAGGGTATGACTCATAGGCCATTATGAAACTGATCCAAATTCATAAAAGGGTTAATCTAGTATGAGAAAGTTGTTCCCATCATGTTGATGTCAGCTATTCGGATAGATCAATTATTTTAACCATTAAATATTAATTTGATGATTATGGACGCATCCAAACTTAGATTTTTGATCTGTCTTCTTTTGTGTGTTTCTAGAAGTCAGATCTACCAAATTAACGATATGGATCGACCATACAGAGATTTTAAATTGTATGACATATTAATTAGTGCATATTTAACTCATTAAAGTTAAATTCTGTATTTAATTTGTCAAATTTTTATTGATCATGAGTTAAGAAAAGTTTATAGGTGGCTATATATTCACATCTATGCCTACTTTAAGGGAATTTATGGATGGATTAAAAAATACCTTAATTGTAAAGTATTAATTATGAAAATTAGGCTTGTGATTAATTATAATAAAGGTTATTTGGTTAATTAATCACATATATGAACACCTAAATTAATGGATTAATAATCTGAATGTTTTAAATGAGTCAATTAATATTTATTTGGATTTATTATCAATGAAGCCCAACTTAAAAATAAAAGTGGGCAATTAATTTTTTTAATCATTGAGATGAAAAAAAATATCAAATCTAATTAGGGAGATGTTTTTAAATGGACTCATTAGATCATTAAATGTACAATTATAATTTCTTATTAGCAAAATCACAATTTGATTAATTTGGATGTTGCCAAAGTGACTTAAAATAGTGATATATTGTGTATCTTGTGTTAAAGGATCATTATATTTAACTATATGATGTTTAATTGCACCTAAATTGCATTTCAAATGCAGATTAAACATTGACCCAAGGGCTTAATCATCTCTTGACTACTTGAAAACGAGAATGGATATGCTTAATATGTATAACATGAGCATGTTTGATCTATGCTTAAACGTGTAGTTGACTTATTTATGACATATGTTATTAACCATAATCTCATTAGTAAGGATTGTAATAAACTAACATGTCATATTCACTCAAAGGTGTTCATGATGATATACCTACATACTTATTACTCACCAATTTGAATTTATTATATGTTTAAATTTAAATTGGATTATTGTTTTGCGTATTACATTCAAAGTTTATATTTTGTGATGTATTTATTTGTAGTTTCGAATTCAATTACATTGCCATCTTGTTTGGGATTCATTTTAATTCTAGATAGATCAAACTATGTGGATAGGAAAGATATATTGTTTCTTGCATTAAGTTATTTAGAATTGGACATGGCCACAGAAGAACCTAAATCTCCTGCGCCCATTGAATTGAGTTTGTTGCTAAAAAAATGGAATATGAAAAGTAGATAAGATCCAATAAAGTAAACCTAAAAATCATCACCAATTCAATATCAAAGAGTATTCGAAGGTCCATTGATATTAAAGATTATGTGAAGTACTACTTCAAAGCTGTTTAGATACAATTTGAGGTGATTGATAAGGCACTTGGATTTTCACTGATGTCTTAGTTGACTAATATTAAGTACGATGGCATCAAAGGCATAAAAGAGCACAATTTAAACATATTTAACATTGCGGCTAAGCTTAAAGAAGTTAATATGAATATTTCAGATGTGTATCTGATTCAATTCATCTTATATTTCCTATCGCCTGCCTTTGGATCATTCAAAGTAGCGTACAATTAGAACTCACAGCCGTGAATAGTTAGCGAATTAATTGCAAAATGTGGTTAAAAGGAAATTAGGCTTAAAGCTGAAGGCAAAATTACAATTAATTATATCTCCCACGGAAAAGCTAAGGAAAAGCATAAGCTCAAATATAAAGACAATGTGCATAAGGTGAAAGTAAAATCGAAAAATAGGGAAAGGAAAAAGACCTTGCAGAAATATTTCTTCTGTGGTATGAAGGGTCACGTCAAACAAATGTCTGAAAAGAAAGAATTGGTTTGAAAAAAAAGGTAATAACAGTCAATTATCCTTTATATGTTTCGAATCTAATTTAGTAGAAGTTCCATTAAATATTTTGTGAGCTGACTCTCGTGCAACCATTCATGTTTCTGGTTGTATGCAGGGATTTCTTACAAGCCGAAGTCCAAGTGATGGCCAAAGAACCATCATGATGAGGAATTGACGGGAATAAAGAGTTGAAGCGATAGGGACTTATAGAATTGTGCTGGACATTGGATTCTAACTGGATCTCCATGATACCTTTTATATTCCGCCCATTTCTAGGAATTTATTTTCTATTTCAAAATTAGATCAGTATGGTTATCTATTTAATTTTGGCAATAGATATATGAATGTTTATAGAAATGGTATTTTAATTGGTAGTAGATCTTTATGTGATGGTTTATATAAATTAAAGCTAGATTTAGTTTTTACACAAACCCTATCTACTAGGCACATTAATTATGGCATGAATGAGGGCTTAAAGAACTGAAAAAAGATAACTCATTTAAGATATGGCATAAACGCTTGGGACACATCTCGAAAGAAAGAATGGAGAGATTGGTGAAAGATGGGCTATTACCAAACTTAAATTTCATTGATTTCGGTGTTTGTGTTGATTATATCAAAGGCAAACAAATAAGAACAATAAAGAAAATTGCTACAAGGGTTTAGGACTTCTCAAGTTAATTTATCTAGACATCTGTGGAAAATTGCATGTATCTTGTTTTATTAGAAAAGAGTATTTCATCATTTTCATAAACGACTATTCACGATATGAATATATCTATTTCATTAAAAAAAAATTTGAAGCTTGGAATGTCTTTAAAATATTCAAGAGGGAGGTAGAGAGACAACTAGATAGAAAAAATTAAAGTTGTGAGATTAGATTAAGGTGGTGAATACTATAGCCGATATGATGAATCAGGTCGTAACCTACGGCCATTTGTTTTCCTAAAAGAAAAAGGCATTGTTGCTTAATACACGTGCTTGGAACCCCTTAGCAGAATGGCGTTGCTGAGAGGAGAAATAGAACCTTTATGAATATGGTTTGGAGCATGGTGAGTAATACCAATTTTCCCGATTAATGTGGGGAGAAGCATTGAAGATGACTATTATATTTTGAATCGTGTTCCTATTAATGTGGTATTTAAAACTCCATTTGATTATGGACTGGTAGAAAACTTAGTTTAAACCATTTCAGAATCTAGCATTTGAAGAGAGAATCTTCAATTCACATGAAAAGAAAATAGAACCATGAACAGTTAACGGATTTTTCATTGGTTATTTGCAAAGGTCTAAAGGGTATAGGTTTTACTATCCAAACCATAGTATCAAGATCATAGAATCCAATAACACTAAATTTTGAAGGATCACAAAATAGTGGGAGTCATCAAACTAAAAACCATACTTTCAATGAAATTAGGGAACAAATTGTGTTACTTAATGTAAGTGATGGTGTTGAAATTCCTCTCAATATTGCTTATAAAGATAACTTAGAGGATGAACAACTTGTTAACGTAGAGATACTCCCAGAACAACCTGTCATAAATAATCCAATCATGAATGATGCATAACTGAATGTTGATGATATAGATTCAGTAGAATTTAGAAGGTCTACTAGAGAAAGAAGGCCTACAATCTCAGACAATTTTGTTGTGTATCTTGAGGACGCGAATATTAGAATGACGAAAGATCTAAGGACATTCAAGAAAAGCCATGAATGGTGAAAGTTCTGATAAATGGTTAGTTGCAATGAAAGATGAGATTAAATTTATGGCTAATAATAAAGTTTGAGATTTGTCAAATTACCTGCAAAGTCTAAGGCCGTTGGTTGTAAATTGGTCTTTAAAACAAAAAAGGACTCTAAAGGGAAAATTGAATGATTTAAGTCCAACTTATGGCTAAAGGTTTCATTCAAAGAGTAGGCATCGATTACAATAAAACCTATTCACCTGTATCAAAGAAGGATTCATTTAAAATAATTATGGCACTTGTAGCACACTATAATTTAGAGTTATATCAAATGGATGTTAAAAGGACATATTTAAATGGGAATCTAGAAGAGGAAGTTTACATGGTCCAACCTTAAGGGTTTATTGAACAAGGGAAAGAAATGTTAGTATGCAATTCAAAGAGGTCAATATATAAACTTAAACAAGCTTTTAAACAGTGGTACTTAAAATTCAATCAAATTATCAAATTATTTGGTTTTACTTAAAATATTGTAGACCATTGTATATATCTTAAAATCAGTGGGAGCAAGTGTATGATATTAGTCTTATGTATTGATGACATCTTATTAGCCAATAACCACTTTGGAATGATTCATGAAACCAAGGATTATCTTAAGGTAAACTTTGATATGAAAGGTTTGGGTGAAGCATCCTTTATAATGGGAATCAAGATATATTGGGACCGATCTTAAGGATTACTTTGGTTGTCTTAGGAAGCCTATATCAAAATAATACTTAAGAGTTTAATGGAAGATTATGAACCACAAGATGCTCTTATAATTAAGAAAGACAAATTTAGCAAAGACCAATGTCCAAAGCATGAAATAGAAAAGAAGCAAATGAAAAAGTGTCCTTATGCAGCAACTGTCGGCAGTCTGATATATGCTCAGACATGTACAAAACAAGACATAAGTTTTGCAATGTGAATGCTTAGTAGATACTAAAGTAATCTAGGCATGTTTCACTGGCAAGTGGTGAAGAAAGTATTCCATTATTTAAACGGTATTCGAAAATATATGCTCACATATAAAAGATCCGATCATTTGGAGGTGATTAGATATTTAGATTTAGATTTTGTAAGATGTTTAGATACTGGAAATCTACTTCAGTATATGTTTTTCTACTAGCAAGCGGAGCATTGTCGTGGAGGAGTGCAAAGTAAACTTTGACTATTCCACCTACGTTTTATGCAGAGTATGTCATAACCCGAGTGTAACACTCCGACCCAGCTTGACGTCGTTTAGCGACTAATTAATCTTGTTTTCGTTGGTAATTGTGTTTTGTTTGTGTTTTGTTTTCGTTGCGGGTTATGGATAAGTAGTTGGGTTAAGTTTGACCTGGACTAAGTAGACCAAGCCCTTTTTCATAATTTTAGCTTTTCTAAGACATGGTCATTTTTGCATCATCTTGATGTCAACATGTGTCTTTCGTTGAGCCCGTTAACTTTCCTAATTACGTCGCTTGCAACCGATGTTGTATGATTCCATTGGACCCGGATTTGACTCAAACCGAAAATAGAATCATGACTTGGACTTCATTGTAATTTGACATCCACTTACCTGATATAAGCTTCATTCCATCGACTCACGTTCTCTCTCACTATTCACGTGAAGTTCTCTCTCCCTCTCCTGAGTTCTCTTCTCCATCAGCGATTAAGCTAATTTGAAGGGTTGTTGTTCTTTCATTCTCTTTCATTCTCTGGTGATTGGATTGAGGTGAGTTTGGGTTCTCTTCTATCTCCCTCATCTCATTCTTATTCTTCTCGTTCTATGGTCTCTTAATCATGCTCTTAAGGTTTCCTCCTGTTTCTCATGCATGCATGTTGCAGTGGTTGAGATTTGGTTGTGTTTGAGCCCAAGGACACCAATTGGTATATTTGAACTTGATTAAGGCAAGTATAACCATAATATGTAAGAACCCATGTTGGTATTGGTTTGATTTTGGTTAATTCGTACGAGATTGCATGGATAACATGTTTACAGCCCAAATTGTTAGTATTCTCTCTTTCTCTGTTGGAGTTTTGCATTTCTGATGGTTTCACAGGTTTTCTGTACTTGATTCAGAACTTGACCTCGTGCATGTACGGCTAAGCCGTATGTCACCTACGGCTTAAAGTCCAGAGAGGGTAAAAACCCAATCTTCCTCTACGGCCAGGGCACGGCTAAGCCGTGTATTGTACTACAGCTAAGCCGTATCTCAGCCGTGACCTAGCCGTAGATCAGTATAGGGTGCCTTCTTCTGGATTAATTGAAAGCAATCAAATTTGACAGACCTTTTACGGCCCAGCCACGGCTGAGCTGTAGAACACACATGGTTAAACTGTAGAGTAAAATACGGGTGAACCGTAATTGTGGATGAACAGTAAAGGGAACCGCGGTGGAGCCGCAGTGCATATTACGGCTAAGCAGTAAGATGCCTACGGCTAAGCCGTACGTTCACCTACGGCTAAGCCGTATCACCCCTGGAAGAATGAATGACAAAGATAGGCGTAAGAGAAAGACCGATATGGCTTTCATGATAGAATGTAGAGCACCTAGACCTGCCCAACGGAATGTGATACAATGCGTGAATGATCTCGAGGGCTGCGAATCATTCATGTTCGTTATCCGGTTGTTAAGCACCTCCCCATGGGTGTTGGTTTAAGGGACTTTGGTGTACTAGCCGATTCAATGCAACGCTAGACAACGGTGCGTCGAATAACTTAAAACTACATCATCATGCACGGTTAGAAACACTGGATAACTAGATTGGAATTGACTTGTAAATAAAGGTGATCCGATTTCGCATGTTTTGTTGCATAACATATTGCATTCGATTATTGATCTCCACTCTCTAGTATGATTACTGGTTCAGTTACTTTAACATTGTTGTTTTGTCACCTTGAGTATGCATGTGTAATTCACGTATAAGACATGTTCTCCAATATGCACGTATGATATGATTGTCATGATCTACTCAGGGTTTTCATGATTGACACTGTATGGTCAGGCACTACTTAGCCTCAGCCTTAGGATCCCGACGGGATGAATTTAGTGTAGTTTCATGGCCTTGCTGCAGTAAGGAAACGTCTTGGGGAACCGGACCCCAGGAAACCGAGACCCATTGTACCCTGGCCTGGACAATGGTGTTCTTTGCACGATATAAGATCCCTCTTTTGGGAGCACATGGCAATGTAGTCGCTAACTAGTTTTGTACACAGCATGTATACGTTGATTCGCATAGCATGTTTCTTTCTTGCAAGACAGCCTAGTATACGAATATGCCTTGTTTAATTTACATGATGTTCTTTATTCTATTAGACACAGCGTGTGTTAACTTGTTATGGTTTATACTTTGTTGAATCGTTGTATTCACAGTTGTTTTTGGTGTTGCAGGCCTAGATACCCCGGTCGACCCCTCGCCGGTCGGCCAGACTCCAGTCGAGACCCCAGAGGCCCCGTCAGGCCTTGAGGAGTGGATGTGATCACTCCCTCGGAGAGCATCTTCGATCATACTTGTGCATGGCATAGGAGTCTTTCTTTTGGAGGATTTCCACACTTATATACGTTATGACTTGTCTATGTTATTTTGTTCATTTTGTAAAACCTTCATATGTAATTATGTCAGTTCGGCTTTCGTTTTCTCTTCTTGTATTGTTCGTGTGTTGTTTTGATATCTACAGCTTCCACGTACATGTTTAGCACGTGTGAATGTTCCTTTGTGCGTGTGCATTTAGACCAGGTCTACATGTACGGGCACGGGAGTACGTGTGTCATTGGTTTGGCTTTTTGCTAACCCCCGAACCCTGGGCTCGGGTTGTGACATACGTATTGTATGGTATCAGAGCATTCCTTGCTCTAGATGATAAGCATGTAGGCATGTAGGAATGTAGTGAGGATACAATTATTTCTTTTTGATTTTTCTAGTTGTTGGGGACATGTTGGGCGAGAGTATTTTGTGTTTGTGTCTTACTCTTTCCATTTTACAGGATGGCGTCTGGTTCAGGTTCTCAGCAGAATGCCAGAAATAATGAAAGCGGTTCTGCACCATTACCGCAGGCACAAAACACAGACGAATGCATTCTCATGCTATTTCAGTCCATGCAGGTGCAATCACAATCGATGCAAAATTTGCAAGCACAAGTCGCAACCATGTTAGACCGACAAAGCCAAGCCCCAGCTCCGTCACAAGTAGACCAGCAGGTGGTTTTTCAGCCAAGAGAGAACGACCCGAATGCCCTATACGATAAATTTCGCAAGCGAGGAGCTATTGAGTTCTATGGGACAGAAGAGCCATTGAAGGCAGAACAGTGGCTGAAGCAGACGGAGGATGTCTTTGAGATTGTAGTGTGCACGAACCGGCAGAGGGTCGGACTAGCAGCCTCCATGTTTAGAGATGTCGCGAAGACTTGGTGGAAAAGCGTGAAGGACTCATACAGAGACATTCTTAGTGCGACAGTTTGGGGGACGTTCAAGCAACAGTTTAGGAGGAAGTTCATCCCGGCTCATGTGTTTCGAGCCAAGGAAGTTGAGTTTTTAGCTCTCCGCCAGTAGCAGATGACAGTGGCAGAGTATGTGAACAAGTTTGCTCAGTTGTCGCATTTTGCTCCGGATATGATCAGTACCGAGGAAGGGAAGGTGAATCGGTTCGTTGAAGGTTTGCATCCCCGGTACATGCACCATGTGACTGCGTTTTAGCGCCTGGCTACGTTTGATGATGCAGTGGATAGGGCCTATTCTGCCGAGGCCATTCACCAAGCTGCAAGAGCCGTTGAGCCTAAGCGATAGCCGCCATTCAGTGCATGAGGGCAAGTACAGAAGAAGACGAAAGGCCAGCAGAGTACTTCCAGTTCTGCCAGAGTGACCTGTGAGCATTATGGCAAGGGCCACACGTCCGAAGCTTGTTGGCGGAAGGCAGGAGCTTGTTTCATCTGTGGTTCGAGGGAGCATATGATAGCCAGTTGTCCTCAATATAGAGCTTCCCAGCCTCCACCATTTAGTACTACCTCCGGTGCAGCTTCTGGTAGACCCAGTGCGTCTACAGCTCCGAACAAGTCACAGTCAGCTCGTCCAGGCTCGAGACAGCCTCGTCAGACAGCTCGTGCGTATGCAGCTACCCATGAGAGTGTCGAAGATCCACAGGTGGTTGAAGGTACTGTTCTGATTTCGCACGTTGAGGCATTAGCATTGTTCGATTCGGGGTCTACACGGTCATACGTAGCACCTCATTTCGCCGAGCGGTTACACCAGCCGTCAAAGCCGTTGCCATATGTGTTGGTTGTATCCACCCCAGTTGGCAATCGAGTGGAGTGTAGTGTAAACTACCCCCATTGCGACGTGCAGATTGCAGGTCATCAGTTACCTGTTGATTTGATCCTGTTGTCGATGCTGGACTTCGACGTGATCTTTGGTATGGATTGGCTCGCTCGATATCGTGCTTGTGTTAACTGTTACAACAGGACGATCTTCTTCGATTTAGGCAAGGGTTTCCATTTCGAGGGCAGTCAGCAGAGATGCCCCAGATGTGTGATTTCGGCGTGTAAGGCAGATCGCTTGATCCGCAAAGGGTGTGAAGGCTTCATTGCCTTTATTTCGGCGAAGAAAGAGTCGAAGCAGTTAGGTGAGATCCAGATGGTCTGTGACTTTCCCGATGTTTTTCCAAACGATGTGCCAGACCTACCCCCAGTTCGAGACGTGGAGTTCGCCATTGAGCTTGTTCCCGGCACGGCACCGATTAGTAAAGCTCCGTATCGCATGGCCCTAACAGAATTGCCAGAGTTGAAGAAGCAATTACAGGAGCTTTTGGACAAGGGATTCATTCGCCCGAGCGTCTCACCTTGCGGAGCACCAGTTTTGTTTGTCAAGAAGAAGGATGGTACTTTTTGGATGTGCTTAGACTATCGACAACTGAATAAAGTGACTATCAAGAACAAGTATCCCCTACCCAGGATTGATGAGTTGTTTGATCAACTTCAAGGTGCAGCTTATTTCTCAAAGATTGATTTGAGATCCGGATATCACCAGCTGAGAGTCAAAGAAGATGATATTCCAAAAACTGCCTTCAGAACTCATTATGGACATTATGAATTCCTCGTGATGCCTTTTGGACTAACCAATGCACCTGCAGCGTTTATGGCATTGATGAATCAGATCTTTGCTCCTTTCTTGGACCAGTTTGTAGTTGTTTTCATTGATGATATTTTGATCTACTCTAAGTCAGCAGAGGAGCATAGGGAGCACTTGAGGAAAGCCTTGTCTTTACTGAGAGAACATCGATTGTTTGCTAAGTTGTCGAAATGTGATTTTTGGCTTGAGCAGGTGGCATTTTTGGGTCATATCATTTCACGAGAGGGATTAGCAGTTGATCCATCTAAAGTAGAGGCAGTAGTGAATTGGTCTAGCCTTAAGATAGTGACAGAAGTTCGCAGTTTCCTTAGTCTAGCGGGTTACTATCGTCGATTTGTCCAGGACTTTGCTAAGATCTCTTCTCCTTTGACGAAGTTGACCAGGAAAAATGTGCCGTTCGATTGGACTGAGGAGTGTGAAGCTAGTTTCCGGACTTTGAAAGAGAAGTTGACTACGGCCCCAGTGTTAGCCTTGCCAGATGGTAGCGAAAGGTTTGTGATTTATTCAAACGCTTCTCGAGTTGGTCTAGGGTGTGTGTTGATGCAACACGGAAAGGTTATTGCATATGGATCGAGACAGCTGCGAGAACATGAGAAGAATTATACCACCCATCATTTGGAATTGGCAACTATCGCGTTTGCATTGAAGCTGTGAAGACATTATCTGTATGGTGTGCGTTTTGAGGTTCACTCTGACCACCACAGTTTGCAGTACTTATTCACGCAGCAGGAGCTGAACATGAGACAGCAGAAATGGCTTGAGCTTATCAAAGACTACGACTTCCCGATCAAATATCAGCCAGGCAAGGGGAATGTGGTGGCAGATGCACTCAGTAGGAAAGCAGAGTCCGTGCAGATGTTGAGCAGTTTCCTTTTGGAGTTCCATGATCTACCTGTTGAGGTGAAACTAGTGGATGCGTATGTGATTTTGGCTAGTACGCTAGTGTTTCAGCCTGAGATGATTCAGCAGATGAAAGACAGGCAATTCGAAGATCTCTCTTTGAAGCGCATTCGAGACCACATTGGAGACAGACCCAATTTCAGACTAGAGGACGGTGTGCTCTACTTTCGGAGTAGGTTGTGCGTGCCAGCAGTTGACGATTTCAAGGAGAAACTGAACGAAGCACACTATGCTCGATGTATGATGCACCCAGGCAGCACAAAGATGTATCGGAATCTCAAAGATCGTTTCTGGTGGAACAATATGAAGAGAGAGGTAGTAGGGTTTGTTGCTCGATGTTTGACATGCCAGAAGGTAAAAGCAGATCATCAGAGACCTCCAGGCTCGTTGCATCCTTTGCATATACCGCAGTGGAAGTGGGAACACATCACCATGGACTTCGTTTCCGGATTACCTCCGACGAGTAGGAAGAACAACGCCATTTGGGTGATTGTAGATCGATTGATGAAATCAGCCCATTTCATTCCTTTTTGGAAGGGTATGACATTTTCAGAGATGGCGAGGAAGTTCATGGATGAGATCGTCAGGCTCCATGGTACCCTAGTGTCGATTGTATCCGATCGTGATAGCCGTTTCATTTCGTCATTCTGGAGAGCTTTCCAAGAGGCTATGGGTACGAAGTTGAGCTTCAGCACGGCATATCACCCACAGATGGATGGACAATCAGAGCGGACTATTCAAACTTTGGAGGACCTGTTACGAGCCAGCGTGTTGAACTATGAGAAGGAATGGGATCTCCATTTATCGTTGTGTGAATTCGCCTACAATAACAGCTTCCACGAGAGTATTGGGATGGCGCCTTATGAAGCATTGTACGGCCGCAAATGTAGAAGCCCGGTATGTTGGGAAGAAGTTGGAACTCGGAGTTTTCACGGGCCGACGATTATCGCAGAAACTATGGAGAAGGTACAGAAAGCAATTGAGAACTTGAAAGTTGCTCGGTCGAGACAGAAGAGTTATGCAGACACTCGCAGACGGCCATTAAAGTTTCAAGTTGGTGAGCGGGTTTTTCTGAAGGTCTCACCGATGAAGGGTATGATCCGTTTCGGCCAGAAAGGCAAGTTAGCTCCACGTTATGTTAGACCGTTCGAGATCAAGAGTCGGGTTGGTGATTTGGCCTACCGATTAGCTCTTCCCGAGACGTTTTCAGGAGTGCACAACGTTTTCCATGTTTCGATGCTTCGAAAATATGTCCACGATCCTTCCCCTATCATTCGTTACGACGATGTTCAGATCCAGTCGAATGCTGCATACGTTGAGCGACCGCTCCGTATCGTGGGAACCCGAGAGCAGATACTCCGCACTAGGACGATTCGATGGGTCAAAGTGCTTTGGGAGCATCACAGTCCCGATGAGGCTACATGGGAGTTAGAAGAGCAGTTGGCGCGACAATATCCCGATCTGTTTTCGCAGGTATGAGTGAGTGAGGGTTCGTTCCGAGGACGGAATGATTCTCAAGTGGGGGAGGATGTAACACTCTGACCCAGCTTGACCTCGTTTAACAACTAATTAATCTTGTTTTCATTGCTAATTGTGTTTTGTTTGTGTTTTGTTTTCATTGCGGGTTATGGATAAGTAGTTGGGTTGAGTTTGACCTGGACTAAGTAGACCAAGCCCTTTTTTGTAATTTTAGCTTTTCTAAGACATGGTCATTTTTGCATCATCTTGATATCAACATGTGTCTTTCGTTGAGCCCGTTAACTTTCGTAATTACCTCGCTTGCAACCGATGTTGTATGATTCCATTGGACCCGGATTTGACTTAAACCGAAAATAGAATTATGACTTGGACTTCATTGTAATTTGACATCCACTTACCTGATATAAGCTTCATTCCATCGACTCACGTCCTCTCTCACTATTCACGTGAAGTTCTCTCTCCCCCTCCTGAGTTCTCTTCTCCATTAGCGATCAAGCTAATTTGAAGGGTTGTTGTTCTTTCATTCTCTTTCATTCTCTGGTGATTGGATTGAGGTGAGTTTGGGTTCTCTTCCATCTCCCTCATCTCATTCTTATTCTTCTCGTTCTATGGTCTCTTAATCATGCTCTTAAGGTTTCCTCCTGTTTCTCATGCATGCATGTTGCAGTGGTTGAGATTTGGTTGTGTTTGAGCCCAAGGACACCAATTGGTATATTTGAACTTGATTAAGGCAAGTATAACCATAATATGTAAGAACCCATGTTGGTATTGGTTTGATTTTGGTTAATTCGTACGAGATTGCATGGATAACATGTTTACAGCCCAAATTGTTAGTATTCTCTCTTTCTCTGTTGGAGTTTTGCATTTCTGATGGTTTCACAGGTTTTCTATACTTGATTCAGAACTTGACCTCGTGCATGTACGGCTAAGCCGTATGTCAACTACGGCTTAAAGTCCAGAGAGGGTAAAAACCCAATCTTCCTCTACGGCCAGGGCACGGCTAAGCCGTGTATTGTACTACGGCTAAGCCGTATCTCAGCCGTGACCTAGCCGTAGATCAGTACAGGGTGCCTTCTTCTGGATTAACTGAAAGCAATCAAATTTGACAGACCTTCTACGGCCCAGCTACGGCTGAGCCGTAGAACACACATGGCTAAACCGTAGAGTAAAATACGGGTGAACCGTAATAGCGGATGAACAGTAAAGGGAACCGCGGTGGAGCCGCAGTGCATATTACGGCTAAGCCGTAAGATGCCTACGGCTAAGCCGTATGTTCACCTACGGCTAAGCCGTATCACCCCTGGAAGAATGAATGACAAGGATAGGCATAAGAGAAAGACCGATATGGCCTTTATGATAAAATGTAGAGCACCTAGAGCTGCCCAACGGAATGTGATACAATGCGTGAATGATCTCGAGGGCTGCGAATCATTCATGTTCGTTATCCGGTTGTTAAGCACCTCCCCATGGGTGTTGGTTTAAGGGACTTTGGTGTACTAGCCGATTCAATGCAACACTAGACAACAGTGCGTCGAATAACTTAAAACTACATCATCATGCACGGTTAGAAACACTGGATAACTAGATTAGAATTGACTTGTAAATAAAGGTGATCCGATTTCGCATGTTTTGTTGCATAACATATTGCATTCGATTATTGATCTCCACTCTCTAGTATGATTACTGGTTCAGTTACTTTAACATTGTTGTTTTGTCACCTTGAGTATGCATGTGTAATTCACGTATAAGACATGTTCTCCAATATGCACGTATGATATGATTGTCACAATCTACTCAGGGTTTTCATGATTGACACTGTATGGTCAGGCACTACTTAGCCTCAGCCTTAGGATCCCGACGGGGTTAATTTGGTGTAGTTTCATGGCCTTGCTGCAGTAAGGAAACGTCTTGGGGAACCAGACTCCAGGAAACCGAGACCCATTGCACCCTGGCCCGGACAATGGTGTTCTTTGCACGATATAAGATCCCTCTTTTGGGAGCACATGGCAATGTAGTCGCTAACTAGTTTTGTACACAGCATGTATACGTTGATTCGCATAGCATGTTTCTTTCTTGCAAGACAGCCTAGTATACGAATATGCCTTGTTTAATTTACATGATGTTCTTTATTCTATTAGACACAGCGTGTGTTAACTTGTTATGGTTTATACTTTGTTGAATCGTTGTATTCACAGTTGTTTTTGGTGTTGCAGGCCCAGATACCCCGGTCGACCCCTCGCCGGTCGGCCAGACTCCAGTCGAGACCCCAGAGGCCCCGTCAGGCCTTGAGGAGTGGATGTGATCACTCCCTCGGAGAGCATCTTCGATCATACTTGTGCATGGCATAGGAGTCTTTCTTTTGGAGGATTTCCACACTTGTATACGTCATGACTTGTCTATGTTATTTTGTTCATTTTGTAAAACCTTCATATGTACTTATGTCAGTTCAGCTTTCGTTTTCTCTTCTTGTATTGTTCGTGTGTTGTTTTGATATCTACAGCTTCCGCGTACATGTTTGGCACGTGTGAATATTCCCTTGTGCGTGTGCGTTTAGACCAGGTCTACTTGTACGGGCACGGGAGTACGTGTGTCATTGATTTGGCTTTTTGCTAACCCCCGAACCCTGGACTTGGGTTGTGACACCGAGCCCATGAGATCGGGGGCTAGTAAAAGCCTAACCAATGACACACGTACTCCCGTGCCTATACACTTGGACCTAATCTAAATGCATACGTGTAAAGGAAGATTCACACGTGCCAAACATGTACGCGGAAGCTGTAGGTATCCAAACATAACCTAAGAAATATACAATGAGAACAAAATAATATAGTGACAAAGATTACAGAGAAGTCAGAGTTATACAAAATGAATCAAAGACAAATATACAAATCAAGAATGGATCCAACGTGTCAAATCTCAAAATAAGGAAGACCTTTATGCAATGTGTCCATGTCGCCCTTTGATGGAGTGACTACATCCACTCCTCTAGTCCGGATGGGACATCGGGGCCTCTCTTGTAGTCTGATTGACCGACTAGGGGTCGGTCTGGGTATCCAAGCTTACAACACCAAGGACAATGCCTGAATACAATGATTCAGCAAAGTATAAGCAATAATAGGTTAACACATGTTGTATCTAATAGAATAAAAAACATGATGTAAATCATAGCAGGTCAAGTTATTTACTAGGCAGTTGTGTATTAAATAAAACATGCCATTAGAATCAAGGTATATGTGCTATGTACATAAGTAATTGGCTACTACATTTGCCATATGCTCCCAAAATAGGGATCTTATATCCGTGCTGATAACACCATCAACCGGGTCAGGGTAAGAATGGGTCTCGGGTTCTTGGGGTCCAGATTCCCTAAGACGCGTCCTCACTGCAGCAAGGCCATATAAACTACACCAAATTCACCCCGTCGGGATCCTAAGGCTGAGGCTGAGTAGTGCATGACTATACAGAGTCAATCATATACAAAACCTTGAGTAGATCGTGCATATCGTGACGAGCATATCATATGTGCATAGTCAAGAACATATCTTATACGTGCATAATCAATAACATATGTGCATACTCAAAGTTCTAGAAACATAGTTAAGAAGCCAACAATTCAATGCTCAAATAAAACTAAGCAATCATGCTGAAGAGTGGAGGTCAATGATAGTCATGCGAGATGCATGCAAATCAATAATTATTGAGTTAAGATCATTTACTATCCAACCCTAATCTAGTTACCCAGTATTTCTACCTGTACATGATGATGTAGTTTTAAGTTATCCGATGCACCGTTGTCTAGTGTTGCATTGCATCATAGGGTGCACTGAAGTTCCTTAAACCAACACCTATGGGGAGGTGCTTAACAACTGGATAACGAACATGAATGATTCGCAGCCCTCGAGATCATTCACGCTGTTTTATCATAATCCATTGGGCAAGTCAAGGTTGCCTACATTCTAATTCAAGGGTCCTATAAGGTCTCATTCACCCCTAACTTTCTTACTCGTTACAGGTCTTACAGCTCAGTCGTGGGTGACTTTATGGCTTAACTGTAGAAAGCTTCACGGCGTAGCCGTAGTTGGGCCGTAGAAGGTCTGGAATTTGCTAACTCTCAGTTATTTTAAAATGCACCCTGTATTGATTTACGGCTGAGCTACGGCTTAGCAGTAGTACATCAAACGGCTTAACCGTAACCTAGTCGTAGAAAAAAACTGGGTTTCAGCCTCTAAGCCGTAGGTAATTTACGGCTTAGCCGTAACTGCGCAGAGTCATTTTTCTGAATCTATTATAGAAGAACTGGGAATGCTCAATCGTAGCTAAAACACATCTAAAAGAGGGAAATGAACACCAATTGGGCTGTAAACATACTTTACATGCAAGATCATGAAAATTATTCAAAATCAACCATATATCAACATGGGTTCATACAAGTTATGTTTATACTTGCCTCAATTGTGTTCAAACAAGTGAATCGTTGTCCTTGGGCTCAAATTCCACGTCCAAACGCGATTCAAAGCTATCATGCATGAGAAAGAGAGAGAGAACTCGTGAGCACAGCCATGGAGAACGAGAAGAAGAAAGGAAAGAAGAAACCAGCACCCCAAGCATACCTTGAGTCACACGAGGAAGAAGAGAAGACAAGATGATCTCAGTCCCCTTTCTTGCTTGGCTTAATCAAGGAGAAGAGAAAGAGGAAAATCGAGAGAGAGATCGATAGAGACTTCAATGTGAGAGAAGAGAAGAGAGTGAGAGAGAAGAGTCGGTGGAGGCTTATATATAAGATAAGGATAAACCCAATTTGCAAGAAAGTCCAAGAGTTAAGGCTCTTGACAACTCGATTCAAATAAGGGCCCAACGGAAACAAACGACATCTTTTGCAAACTACGTACTTATGGAAGTTAACGAGCTCAACGAAAGACACGTATTGACGTCAAGATGATGTGTGAATGATGATGTCTTATAAAATCTGAAATTATGAAAAAGGGCTTAGTCTACCTAACCCAGGTCAAATTCAACCCAAGTACCTATCCATGACTTGCAACAAAACCAAAACAAAAGCAAAACACATTTAACAACTAATGCATCATTAATTAGTCGCTAAATGGGGTTAAGTGGGATCGGAGTATTATATCCTCCCCTACTTAGGAATCATTCCGTCCTCGAAATGAACAAACATACCTGAGTAAAGAGGTCGGAATACTGTCGCGCCATTTGCTCTTCCAACTCCCAGGTGGCTTCATCTGGACTGTGATGCTCCCATAACACTTTGACCCATCGAATTGTCCTGGTGTGTAGTGTTTGCTCTCGGGTTCCCATGATACGGAGTGGTTGCTCAACGTATGTTGCATTTGGCTGGATCTGCACATTCTCGTAATGAATGACGTGGGTGGGGTCACGAACATACTTGCGAAGCATCGAGACATGGAATACATCATGTACTCCTGAAAACTCCACTGGAAGAGTTAATTGGTATGCCAGATCACCAATCATGCTCTTGATCTCGAACGGTCCGACATATCTCAGAGCTAACTTGCCTTTCTGGCCCAAATGGATCATACCTTTCATCGGTGAGACCTTCAGAAAAACCCACTCACCAACTTGAAACTCCAATAGTTTTCTGCGAGTGTTTGCATAATTCTTCTATCTCGACCGAGCAACTTTTAAATTCTCAATTGCTTTTTGTACTTTCTCCGTAGTTTCAGCAATTATCGTCGGCCCATGAAAACTTCGAGTTCCAACTTCTTCCTAACATACCGGGCTTCTACACTTACATCCGTACAGAACTTCATACCTGGGAAAACAAATCGGGATACTGTCGTGCCATCTGCTCTTCTAACTCCCAAGTAGCCTCATCGGGACTGTGATGCTCCCAAAGCACTTTGACCCATCGAATTGTCCTGGTGCGGAGTATCTGCTCTCGGGTTCCCACGATACGGAGCGGTCGCTCAACGTATGCAGCACTCGGCTGAATCTGAACCTCGTCGTAACGAATGACATGGGAGGGGTCATGAATATATTTCCGAAGCATCGAAACGTGAAAAACGTTATGTACTCCTGCAAACATCTCGGGAAGCTCTAATCGATAGGCTAAATCACCAATCCGACTCTTGATCTCGAACGGTCCGACATAGCGTGGAGCTAACTTGCCTTTCTAGCCGAAACGGATCGTACCCTTCATCGGTGAGACCTTCAGAAAAACCCACTCGCCAACCTGAAACTCTAAGGGTCGTCTGCGGGTGTCTGCATAACTCTTCTGCCTCGACCGAGCAACTTTCAAGTTCTCAATCGCTTTCTGTACCTTCTCCGTAGTCTCGGCAATGACCGTCGGTCCGTGAAAACTTCGAGTTCCAACTTCTTCCCAACATACCGGATTTCTACACTTCTTCCCGTACAATGCTTCATATGGTGCCATCCCAATGCTCTCGTGGAAGCTATTATTGTAAGCAAACTCGCACAACGATAGATGAAGATCCCGTTCTTTCTCATAGCTCAACACGCTGGCTCGCAACATATCCTCCAAAGTCTGAATCGTCCGCTCTGATTGCCCATCCGTCTGTGGGTGGTATGCCTTGCTGAAACTCAACTTCGTGCCCAAAGCCTCTTGGAATGCTTTCCAGAAAGATGAAACAAAACGGCTGTCACGATCGGATACAATCGACACGGGGGTACCATGGAGCCTGACGATCTCATCCACGAACTTCCTAGCCATCTCTGAAAACGTCATACCCTTCCGAAAAGGAATGAAATGGGCTGACTTCGTCAATCGATCTACTATCACCCAAATGACGTTGTTCTTCCTGCTCGTCGGCGGCAATCCGGAAACGAAGTCCATGGTGATGTTCTCCCACTTCCACTGCGGTATGTGCAAAGGATGCAACGAGCCTGGCGGTCTCTGATGATCTGCCTTCACCTTCTGGCATGTCAAACAGCGAGCAACAAATCCTGCTACTTCTCTCTTCATGTTATTCCACCAAAAGCGATCTTTGAGATTCCGAAACATCTTCGTGCTGCCTGGATGCATCGCGTAGCGAGCGTAATGCGCTTCGTTCATCAGCTGCTCCTTGAAATCATCAACTGCTGGCACGCACAACCTACTCCGAAAGTAGAGTACACCCTCCTCGAGTCTGAAATAGGGTCGGTCTCCAATGTGGTCTCGAATGCGCTTCAAGGTTAGATCTTCGAACTGCCTGTCTTTAATCTGCTGAATCATCTCAGGCTGAAATACTAGCGTACTAGCCAAAGTCACGCACTCATCCACTAGTTTAACTTCAACAGGGAGACCATGAAACTCTAAGAGGAAACTGCTCAATAACTGCACTGACTCTGCTTTCCGACTGAGCGCATCTGCCACCACATTCCCCTTGCCTGGCTGATATTTGATCGGGAAATCATAATCCTTAATAAGCTCAAGCCATCTCCGCTGTCTCATGTTCAGCTCCTGCTGCGTGAATAAGTACTGTAAACTGTGGTGGTCAGAACGAACCTCAAACTGCACACCATACAGATAATGTCTCCACAGCTTCAATGCAAACACGATGGCTGCCAATTCCAAATCATGGGTGGCGTAATTCTTCTCATGTTCTCGCAACTGTCTCGATCCATATGCAATAACCTTCCCGTGCTGCATCAACACACAGCCTAGACCAACTCGAGAAGCGTCTGAATAAACCACGAACCCTTCACTACCATCTGGCAAAGCTAACACTGGGACTGTAGTCAACTTCTCTTTCAAAATCCGGAAACGGGCTTCACACTCCTCAGTCCAATCAAATGGTACATTCTTCCTGGTCAACTTCGTCAAAGGAGAAGAGATCTTCGCAAAGTCCTGGACAAATCGACGATAGTAACCCGCTAGACCAAGGAAACTGCGAACTTCTGTCACTGTCTTGGGACTAGACCAATTCACTACTGCCTCCACTTTAGATGGATCAACTGCCAATCCCTCTCGTGAAATGATATGACCTAAAAATGCCACCTGCTCAAGCCAAAAATCACACTTCGACAACTTGGCAAACAATCGATGTTCTCTCAACAACGACAAGGCTTTTCTCAAATGCTCTCTATGCTCCTCTGCTGATTTAGAATATATCAAGATATCATCAATAAACACCACTACGAACTGGTCCAAGAAAGGAGCAAAGATCTGGTTCATTAAGGCCATGAACGCTGCAGGTGCGTTGGTTAGTCCAAAGGGCATCACGAGGAATTCATAATGTCCATAACGAGTCCTGAAGGCAGTCTTAGGAATGTCATCTTCTTTGACTCTCAACTGGTGATATCCAGACCTCAAATCAATCTTCGAAAAATATGCTGCACCCTGAAGTTGGTCAAACAACTCATCGATCCTGGGTAAGGGGTACTTATTCTTGATGGTCACTTTGTTCAGCTGTCTGTAATCTATGCACATCCGAAAAGTACCATCCTTCTTCTTGACAAACAAGACTGGCGCTCCCCAAGGTGAAACGCTCGGGCGAATGAAACCCTTATCCAAAAGCTCCTGCAATTGCTTCTTCAACTCTGCCAATTCTGCTGGTGCCATGCGATATGGAGCCTTGCTGATCGGTGCCGTGCCGGGAACAAGCTCAATGGCGAACTCCACATCTCGAACCAGGGGTAAGTCTGGCACATCGTCTGGAAAGACATCGGGAAAGTCACAGACCACCTGGATCTCACCTAACTGCTTCGTCTCCTTCTTCGCTGAGATAAAGGCAATGAAGCCTTCACACCCTCGGCGGATCAAGCGATCTGCCTTGCACGCTGAAATCACACGCTTGGGGCATCTCTGCCGACTGCCCTCAAAACGGAAGCCCTTGCCTAAATCGAAGAAGATCGTCCTATTGTAACAGTTAACACATGCACGATATCGAGCGAGCCAATCCATACCAAGGATCACGTCGAAGTCCAACATCGACAACAGGATCAAATCAACAGGTAACTGATGACCTGCAATCTGCACGTCGCAATGGGGGTAGTATACACTACACTCCACTCGCTTGCCAACTGGGGTGGATACAACCAACACATATGGCAACGGCTCAGACGGCTGAGGTAATCGCTCGGCAAAATGAGGTGCTACATAAGATCGTGTAGACCCCGAATCGAACAAAGCTAATGCCTCGACGCGCGAAATCAAAACAGTACCTTCAACTACCTGTGGATCCTCAGCACTCTCGTGGGTAGCAGCGTAAGCACGGGCTGTCTGGCGAGGCTGTCTCGAGCCTGGACGAGCTGACTGTGGCTTGCTCGGAGCTGTAGGTGCACTGGGTCTGCTAGGAACTGCACCGGAAGTAGGACCAGATGGAGCTGCACCGGAGGCTCTATGTCGAGGACAATTGGCGATCATATGCTCCCTCGAACCACAGATAAAACAAGCGCCGGCCTTCCTCCAACACGCATCAGTCGCGTGGTTCTTGCCACAATGCCCACAAATCAATCTCGAAGAACTAGAAGTACTTTGCTGGCCTTTGGTCTTCTTCTGTACTTGTCCTCGTGCACTGAAAGGCGGCTGTCTCTTGGGTTCAATGGCCCTCGCAGCTTGGTGGATGGCCTCAGCGGAATAGGCCCTGTCCACTGCATCATCAAACGTAGCCGGACGCTGAAACGCAGTCACGTGGTGCATGTATCGGGGATGCAAACCTTCAACAAACCGGTTCACCTTCCTCTCTTCGGTGCTGATCATGTCCGGAGCAAAATGCGACAACTGCATAAACTTGTTCACATATTCTGCTACTGTCATCTGCTGCTGACGGAGAGCTAGGAACTCAACCTCCTTGGCTCGAAACACATGAGCCAGGATGAACTTCCTCCTGAACTGCTGCTTGAACATCTCCCAAACTGTTACATTAGGAATGTCTCTATATGAGTCTTTCACGCTCTTCCACCAAGTCTTTGCGACGTCTCTAAACATAGAAGTTGCTAGTCCGACTTTCTGCCGGTTCGTGCACACAACGGTCTCAAAGACATCCTCCGTCTGTTCTAACCATTGTTCTGCCTTCAATGGCTCTTCTGTCCCATAGAACTCAATAGCTCCTCGCTTGTGAAATTTCCCGTAGAGGGCATTCGGGTCACTCTCTCGAGGCTGCAAGATCACCTGCTGGTCTATATGTGACTGAGCTGGGACTTGGCTTTGTCGGTCTAACATGGTTGTCACTTGGGCTTGCAAGTTCTGCATGGATTACGATTGTGCTTGTGGAGACTGAAATAGCATAAGGATGCGTTCATCTGTGTTCTGTGTCTGCGGTGACGGTGCGGATCCGCTTTCATTATTTCCGGTGTTCTGCTGAGAACCCAAACCTGATGCCATCCTGAAAAATGGAAGGAGTCAGACACAAACACAAAACAATAGCGCCCAACAAGCCCCAAAATCTAGAAAGATCACAAAGAATAATCGTATCCTCACCATGATCCTACATGCCTACATGCTTATCATCTAGAACAAGAAATGAGCAAGGAATGCTCTGATACCATACAATATGTATGTCACAACCCGAGCCCAGGGTTCGGGGGTTAGCAAAAGCCAAACCTAATGACACACGTACTCCCGTACATGCACACGTAGACCGAGTCTAAATGCACACGCACAAGGGAACATTCACACGTGCCAAGCAAGTACGCGGAAGCTGTAAATATCAGAAACACAAACTAACAGTCCAAGGAAAGGATACCAAGAACAAACTGACATAATTACACATGAAAGTCTTACAAAAAGAACAAAAGAATATATACAATAGTGACATGTCATGACAAATACAAGTCTGAAAATCCACACAAAACAAGACTCCAATGATGCATGCCAAGAGCGCTCTCCCGTGGAGTGATCACATCCACTCCTCTAGGCCTGATGGGGCCCCGGGGGTCTCATCTGGAGCCTGGCCGACCTACGGGGGTTCGGCAGGGGGATCTGGGCCTGCAACACCAAAAACAACTGTGAATACGAAGATTCAGCAAAGTATAAACCATAGCAAGTTAACACACGCTGTGTCTAATAGAATAAAGAACATCATGTGATTAAAGAAAGCATTTTCGTATACTAGGCTGTCATATAAGAAAGAAATATGCTGAGTGAATCAATGAATACATGCTGTGTACATACTAGTGGCTACTACATTACCATGTGCTCCCAAAAGAGGGATCTTATAACATGCAAAGAACACCATTGTCAGGGCCAGGGTACAATGGGTCTCGGTTTCCTGGGGTCCGGTTCCCCAAGACATAACCCTACTGCAGCAGGTCCATATAAACTATACCAAATTCACCCCGTCGGGATCCTAAGGCTGAGGCTAAGTAGTACCTGACTATATGGAGTCAATCATGAAAACCCTGAGTAGATCGTGACAACATATCATACGTGCATATCCGTGAGTGAACATATCATACATGCATACTCAAGGTAAATAAACCACAATGTGAAAGTAATGAAACATACGTAATCATGTAGAGTGTTGAGATCAATGATCGAATGCAATATGTTATGCAACAAATCATGCGAAATCGAATCATCTTTAATTACAAACCAATTCTAATCTAATTATCCGGTGTTTCTAACCGTGCATGATGATGTAGTTTTAAGTTATTCGATGCACCGTTGTCTAGTGTTGCAATGAATCGGGCAGTGCACGAAGTCCCTTAAACCAACACCCATGGGGAGGTGCTTAACATCCGGATAACGAACATGAATGATTCGCAGCCCTCGAGATCATTCACGCGTTGTATCACATTCCGTTGGGCAAGTCTAGGTGTCCTACATTCTATCATGAAGGCCATATGGGTCTTTCCATTACCCTATCCTTGTTTTTCTTCCATTAGTCTAGTGTGGATACGGCTTAGCCGTGGCTGGGCCGTAGAAGGTTGGTCAGTTACTGACTCTCAGTTATTCCAGAAATTGCACCCTGTATTGATCTACGGCTGGGCCACGGCTGAGCTTCGGCTTAGCCGTAGGGCAATCCACGGCTTAGCCGTGCCCTAGCCGTAGAGGAAAACTGGGTTTTTCTCCTCTCTGGATTGTGAGCCGTAGGTGCTATACGGCTTAGCCGTACCTGCACGAATTCAAATTTCTGAAACACACACAGAAAGTCTGGAATTTCATCAAAATTTGCAAATTTACAATGGACAGGAGAAGAATACTACTAAATGGGCTGTACATACATTTTTCCACATCAATTCATGTAAAACTAACCAAATCAAATGCATACCAACATGGGTTCTCACAAGCTAGGGTTATACTTGCCTTAAATTGGATCAATTGCACAATGGGAGCCCTTGGATCCAAACACAACCTAACATAATCAAAACCACATGCATGCATGAGGGATGGAGAGAAATCCAAAACACACAGACACACCATGCAAGTAAATAAGAAGGAGAAGAGATAGAGAAAGGAGATGAGAAGAATGGAAGCATATCCCACTCACCTCACATGCAAAGGAACCAAATTCCTCTTGATAGAGCTCGATCAATGGAGGAGAGAAAGAGAGAGAGAGTTCCACGTGCACAAGAGAGGAAGAAACTTGGAAATGAGAGAGAGAACGTGAGTGTGAGCAAACTTGTCGATGGATAAGAGTATATATAAGTAATGGGTTGATCAAAGTACAATAAGGGCCAAGTTAAAATGTATTTTCAGTTTGAGTCAAATCAAGGTCCAATCGAAGCACACGACCTCGGTTGCAATTGACGTAGTTACGAAAGTTAACGAGCTCAACGAAAGACACGTGTTGACGTCAAGATGATGCAAAAATGACCATGTCTAAGAAAAGCTAAAATTACGAAAAAGGGCTTGGTTTACTTAATCCAGGTCAAACTCAACCCAACTACCTATCCATGACCCGTAACGAAAATAAAACACGAACAAAACACGATTAGCAACGAAAACAAGATTAACTAACAGCTAAACGGGGTCAAGCTGGGTCGGAGTGTTACAGGAATGGAATGAAGTGGGCTGACTTCTTTAATCGATTTACAATTACCCAAATGCCATTGTTCTTTCTATTTGTCGGAGGTAACCTCGAAACAAAGTCCATGGTGATGTGTTCCTACTTCCACTGCGGTATATGCAATGGGTGCAATGAACCTGGAGGTCTCTGATGATCTACTTTCACTTTCTGACATGTTAAGCATCGAGCGACGAACCCTGCTATTTCTCTCTTCATGTTATTCCACCAGAAACGATCATTGAGGTTCCGATACATCTTGGTGCTTCCTGGGTGCATCGCATATCTAGCATAGTGTGCCTCATTCATCAATTTCTTCTTTAAGTCATCGACTGCTGGGACACACAGTCTGCTTCGAAAATACAGCACACCATCTTCCAGTCTGAAATCGGGTCTGTCTCCAATATGCTCACGAATGCGTTTCAAGGTTAGATCTTCAAATTGCCTGCCTTTAATCTGCTAAATCATCTCAAGCTGCAAAACTAGCGTATTAGCCAATGTCAAATACTCATCCACCACTCTCACCTCAACAAGCTTATCATGCATCATTAAAAGAAAACTACTTAATACCTGTACGGACTCTGATTTTCTGCTGAGTGCATCTATAACCAAATTACCCTTTTCAGGCTGATATTTGATTAGGAAATCATAATCTTTGATGAGTTCAAGCCATTGACGTTGTCTCATATTCAACTCATGCTGCGTGAATAAGTACTGCAAACTGTGATGATCTGAATGTACCTCGAATTTCACTCCATACAAATAATGTCTCCAAAGTTTAAACGCAAATACGATGGCTGCCAGCTCTAAATCATGGGTGGCATAATTCTTCTCATGCTTCCGAAGTTGCCTCGATCCATCTGCAATTACCTTCCTGTGTTGCATTAATACAGAGCCTAGATCAACTCAAAAAGCATCTGAATATATCACAAACCCTTCACTACCATCTGGCAAGGCTAACACCGGAGTTGTAGTCAACTTATCCTTCAAGGTCCGAAAGTTGGCTTCACACTCCTCGGTCCAATCAAAAAGCACATTTTCCTGAGTCAACTTAGTCAAAGGAGAGGAGATCTTAGCAAAATCCTGGACAAATCTATGATAGTAACCTACTAGTCCAAGAAAACTCCAAACCTCTGTCACTGTCTTTGGGCTGGACTAATTTACAACTGCCTCTACCTTTGATGGATCAATTGCCAATCCTTCTCGTGAGATGATATGACTCAGAAATGCCACCTGCTCAAGCCAAAAGTCACATTTCGACAACTTGGCATACAGTGGATGTTCTCTTAACAAGGTCAAAGCTTTCCTCAAGTGCTCCCTATGCTCCTCCACTGACTTAGAGTAGATTAAAATATCATCAATGAATACAACTATGAACTGGTCTAAGAAAGGAGCAAAAATCTGATTCATCAAAGCCATAAACGTTGCAGGTGCATTGGTTAGTCCAAAAGGCATTACGAGGAATTCATAATGTCCATACCGTGTCCTGAAGGCAGTTTTGGGGATGTCATCTTCCTTTACTCTCAGCTGGTGATATCCAGATCTCAGATCAACCTTAGAAAAGTAAGCTGCACGTTGAAGTTGATCAAACAACTTATCAATCCGGGGTAGGGGATATTTGTTATTTATTGTCACTTTTTCAGCTGGCGGTAATTTATGCACAATCGAAAAGTGCAATCCTTCTTCTTAACAAACAATACCGACGCTCCCCATGGTGAGACACTTGGGCGAATAAAACCCTTGTCCAAAAGCTCCTGTAATTGTTTTTTCAACTCTGACAATTCAGCTGGGGCCATACGTTACGGAGCTTTACTGATCGGTGCCGTGCCTGGAGCAAGGTCAATAGCAAACTCTACATCTCGCACCGGAGGTAATTCTGATACCTTATTCGGAAAGACATCCGAGAAATCACATACCACCGGAATCTCTCTAAGCTGTTTCGCATCTTTCTTCTCTGAGATAAAGGCAATGAAGCCTTCACACCCCTTGCGTATCAATCATCTGCCTTGCATGCAGAGATGATATGCCTTGGGCATCTCTTTTGACTTCTTTTGAAATGGAAGCCATTGCCTAGATCGAAGAAGATTGTCCTGTTGTAACAGCTGACACAAGCACGATATCGCGCTAGCCAATCCATTCCAAGGATCACGTCAAAGTCCAGCATTGACAACAAGATCAAATCAACTGGCAGTGGATGACCCTCGATTCGCACATCGCATTCAGGGTAGTATACACTATACTCCACTCTCTTGCCAACTGAAGTAGACACAACCAACACATATGGTAGCGGCTTAGGTGACTACTGTAACCGCTCAGCAAAATGAGGTGTTACATACGACTGCGTAGACCCTGAATCAAACAATACTAGAGCTTCAACTTGCGAAATCAAGATAGTACCTTCAACCACATGTGGATCCTCAGCACTCTCGTGGGTAGTTGCGTACGCGTGAGCAGTCTGTTGTTGCTATTTCGAGCCGGGACGAGCTGCTGGGACTTGCTTGGAGCTGTCAACACACTAGATCTGCCAGAAGCTGTAGCAGCAGTAGCACTGGATGATGGAGGCTGGAAAGACTTGTATCTAGGGCAGTTAACCATCAGATGATCCCTGGAGCTACAAATGAAGCAAGCTCCTGTATTCTTCCAACATAGTTCTACTTGTTACCCTTGCCACAGTGCTCGCATGTCACACTGGCGAAACTAGAAGTGCCTTGCTGGCTTTTCATCTTTTTCTGTGCGTGCCCCCGTGCACTAAATGGCGTATGCCTCTTAGGATTAGCGGCTCTTTCGGCTTGGTGAATGGCCTCAGCAGAATAGGCCCTGTCCACTGCATCATCAAATGTGGCCGGTCGCTGGAAAGCTGTCACATGGTTCATGTAGCGAGGGTTCAGGCCATCAACGAAGCGATTCACCTTCTTCTCTTCCGTGTTGACCATGTCTGTAGCAAAATGCGATAATTGTGTAAACTTGTGCACATAGTCCACCACGGTCACCTGCTGCTGGCGTAAGGCTAAGAACTTAACTTCTTTGGCTCTATGCACATGAACCGGAATAAACTTTCTCCAAAACTGTTTCTTGAACGTCTCCCAAATAGTGGCACTAGGTAAGTCTTTGTATGAGTCCTTCACCCTTTTCGACTAGGTTTTTGTGACATCTCGGAACATAGAGGCTACCAATCCGACCCTCTGCCTGTTCGTGCACACTATAGTCTCAAACATGTCCTTTGTATGCTCTAGCCACTGCTCTGCCTTAAGTGGCTCTTCTGTCTCATAGAATTCAGTGGCTTCTCGTTTGCGAAATTTATCATAGAATGCATTTGGGTCATTCTCTTTCGGTTGGAAGACCACCTGTTAGTCCACATGAGACTGGACTGGTGCTTGGCTTTGCCTGTCTAATACGGTCGTTACCTGAGCTTGCAAATTCTGCATAGACTGCGACTGAGCCTGTATTGATTGAAATAGCATGAGGATGCGTTCGTCTGTGCTCATGGCTTGTGGTGACAGTGCTGACCCGCTTTCATTATTTCTAGGGTTGTTATTGGTACCTGAGCCAGAGCCCATATCCTGCAAAATGCGAAAGGTTAATACTTAGACAGAAGACGTTTCCAACTACACTATTCCCCTCAAGTCAGAAAGGCACAGAGATATAGTCATATCCTCACCACGTTCTTACATGCCTACATGCTTATGATCTAGAGCAAGGCCGCTTTGATACCATATGTCACAACCCGAGCCCAAGAGTTCGGGGGTTAGCAAAAGCCAAACCAATGACACACGTACTTCGTGCCTGTACACGTAGACCTGGTCTAAATACACACGCACAAGGGAAGGTTTACACGTGCCAAACATGTATGCGGAAGCTGTAGATATCAAAACATCACACTAAACAATGCAACAAGAGAATATGAAAACAGAACTGACATATATAGATGAAGGTTTACAAAATGAAACAAAATAAACATGTACAAATCATGATAGAATCCAATCGTGACAAATCTCAAAAGAAGGAAGACTATATGCAATGAATGTCCAGGGCACTCTTCGATGGAGTGATTATATCCACTCCTTTAGTCCTGATGGGACCTCAGGGACCACACTTGGAGCTTGGTTGACCGACGAGGGGTCGGTCTGGGTATCTGAGCCTGCAACTGTCACAACCCGAGCGCAGGGACCGGGGGTCAGAGAAAGTCTAACCAATGACACACGTACTCCCGTGCATGCACACCTAGACCCCTGTCTAAGCATACACACACAAGGGATCAGTCACACGTGCAAACAACTGTACGCGGAAGCTGTACGTATCAAGGCATACAGCAACATACCAAAAGATACAATGGATTACAAAAGATCATGAACTGATAACAAGAACAAATTACAAGAACGTATGATACTAAAGAGGGTTCACAAAAATCAAAATACAAATATCAAGCCCACCATACAAGTACAGAAAAATCCCCCAATTAGACTCAAACTCAGATGAATGGGGAAAACCAAAATGATGCAAACCGTACTCTGGAGGATGGATCAAGTCCACTCCTCTAGGCCGGAGGGGGCCTCGCGAGCCTCTCCTGGAGTCGGGTCGACCGACGCAGGATCGGGAGAGGGATCTGAGCCTGCAACACCCAAAAACAACTAATAAGTACAACGACTTAGCAAAGTATAAGCCAACAAGAAGATAACACGAATTGTGTCTAAAATGAGCAATAGTCACAATGCAAAATCCATAGTGAGCATGTTCGTATACTAGGCAATTATGCGAATGAATAAGCATGCTGTAAGAATCATAAACAGATAACAGTCAAAGTGGCTACTACATTGGCCATATTCTCCTTTTCGAGAGCGGTCGGAATGAGAACACCAGCGACCGGGCCAGGGTACGCATGGGTCTCTAGTTCCCGGGGTCCGGAGTCCCAGGACAGAACACTCTGCAGAGGCAAACACATAAACTAAACCAAAGTTAACCCCGTCGGGTATCCTAAGTTGAGGCTCAGTAGCACCATATACCAATCACAAACAAATCGGATGATGCACCTCAATCAATCAATCATATCACATACATATCTCACATATCACGTTAAACAAACAATAGGAAGTGCATCACACATACTGATACTGAATACAATAAGCTAATACTGATACTGAAGGCACTGAATGCAAATAAGCCATAAAAGAGACACTGACAAACTCAAGTACCAATAACAAATAAGCACTGATGCAAGTACTTCAGTGGAGCAACGGTAAAACACAATAATAGCATGGTCCCGCCCAGGCTTCGCTCTGGGGTTGCTACTTTTCCCACAGAGTCGAGAGGTCCAGCGCAGAACACATAAGAGGGCATAACCGTAATCAATATGCTGTACAAATCAAGATACCTTTACGAATCAAGGTCAATTACAAGCCAATCCTAACCTAATTATCCAGTGTTTCTAACCGTGCATGTTGATGTAGTTTTAAGTTGTCCGATGCACCATTGTCTAGTGTTGCAGTGTCTGGAGTGTGCACCGAAGTCCCTTAAACCAACACCCATGGGGACGTGCTAAACAACTGGATAACGAGCATGAATGATTCACAGCCCTTGAGATCATTCGTGTCATTCAAATATTCCATTGGGCATGTTCAGGTTAGCTACATTCTAACATAGAAGTCATATACGGTCTCTTTCTCAACCTAGTCCTTTTATCCTTTCTCTGGCATCTTACGGTGTAGCCGTAGGTGACCTTACGGCTTAGCCGTAGGCATCTTACGGCTTAGCCGTAATATACACTGCGGCTGAGCCGAGGCTCCCCAAAATGTCCATTCGTATTTACGGCTTAACCGTATTTTACTCTAAGGCTCAGCCGTATCCTGGTCCACGGCTTAGCCGTAAGACAATGTACGGTTTAGATCAAGCTGAGCCGTAGAAGAATGGTAATTTGCCAACTCTCAGTTATTTTCAGATATCAGTCTGTACTGTTCTACGGTTAGGGTTACGGCTGGGTCTCGGCTTAGCCGTAAGCCATTTTACGGCTTAGCCGTAGCACATTTCACGGTGTAGCCGTGAGTGCACGGAGTCATTTTTCTGGAATTGTTACAGACATACAGAAATCGAGTCTTTTGACCGAAAACAGGAGAATAACAGCAAAATGAGTTCAATAGGGTGTCTAACACTGAGAAACGCAATGAAGAATAAAAATACAACAATCAAATCAATATCAATCGGTGTTCATACTACTTGGGCTTATACTTGCCTCACAGACGAAATCACGCACACACGGTCGTTGCTTTGGCTCAGTCCGCTGGAAACACACACGCAACCGGCTCCTTTTTTCCTCCCTCACGTAACAGGAAAGGAGAAGGAAAGAGAGAAAAAGAGCTGAACGAGAGAGAGAGAGACGAGCTGAGAGAGACAGAGACGATCGAGAGAAGGAAAGAGAGTAGGTGGGATATTTATCAATTAAAATGAGTCACATTTACATATAAGTCCAAACAGCTAACACAATTGTCAGTTTGAGTCAACTGACGATCCAACGAGAGCAAACGGAATCAGTAGGATCCAAGACAATTACGAAGATCGACAAGCTCAACGAAATACACGCGATGACGTCCGAATGACGCAAAACTGACAAAGTCAGTCAAAAGTCAAAATTACGAAAAAGGGCTCGAACTACTCTCCAAGACTCAAGTCCTAAGAAAAACAAATCAAAACACACTTAACGATAAAACACACGTAATTACCCACTAATCCGGGTTAACTCGGGTCGGAGTGTTACATCCTCCCCCACTTAGACATCATTCTGTCCTCGGAATGAACGCGTACTTGAGCAAAAAGGTAAGGATACTGACACGCCATCTGGTCTTCTAATTCCCACGTGGCTTCATCAGGTCCATGATGTTCCCAGAGTACCTTGACCCATCGAATAGTCCTTGTACGCAAGAGCTGTTCTCTGGTTCCAACAATACGGAGCGGACGCTCAACGTATGACGCGTTCGGTTGCATCTGGATATCATCGTAGCGAATCACATGCGTCGGGTCTCGAACATACTTGCGAAGCATTGACACATGGAAAACGTCATGTACTCCAGAAAATTCCACGGGAAGAATCAATCTGTACGCCAAATCGCCAATCCGGCTCTTGATCTCAAATGGACCCACATATCTTGGCTCTAACTTGCCCTTTTGACCGAACCGTACCGTACCTTTCATCGGTGAGACCTTCAAGAATACCCAATCTCCAACCTGAAATGCTAATGTTCTTCTTCGCGTATCTGCATAGCTCTTCTGTCTCGATCGGGCAACCTTCAAATTGTCAATGACCTTCTGGACTTTCTCTGTAGTCTTAGCAATGATCGTCGGTCCGTGAAAATTCCGTGTTCCAACTTCTTCCCAACAAACAGGACTTCTACATCTCCGTCCATACAGAGCTTCATAGGGTGCCATACCGATACTCTCGTGGAAACTATTGTTATACGCGAACTCGCACAACGAGAGATGCAGATCCCATTCTTTCTCAAAATTCAGTACACTGGCCCGTAACATGTCCTCGAGCGTCTGAATAGTTCGTTCTGACTGTCCATCAGTCTGCGGGTGATACGCCGTACTGAAGCTCAACTTCGTTCCCATGGCCTCGTGAAATGCTCTCCAAAACGAAGAAACAAAGCGGCTATCTCGATCTGACACAATCGATACAGGCGTACCATGTAGTCTAACGATCTCATCAACGAACTTCTTCGCCATCTCGGAAAATGTCATGCCTTTCTTAAATGGAAGAAAATGGGCTGTCTTCGTCAATCTGTTCACGATCACCCAAATGGCACTGTTCTTCTTGCTCGTCAGGGGTAGGCCTGAAACAAAGTCCATCGTAATGTGCTCCTATTTCCACTGGGGAATATGCAATGGATGTAAGGAACCTGGCGGTCTCTGATGGTCAGCTTTCACCTTTTGGCAAGTCAAACATCTGGCAACAAACCCAGCAATTTCTCTTTTCATATTATTCCACCAGAATCTGTCCTTAAGCGCTCGGTACATCTTCGTACTTCCAGGGTGCATAGAATAACGAGCATGGTGTGCTTCGGTCATCAAACTCTCCTTCAAAGCATCTACTGCTGGCACACATAGCCTGCTCCTGAAATACAAAACATCACCCTCCAAGCGGAAGTCTGGTCGATCTGCAATGTTATCCCGAACTCGCTTCAACATCGCATCCTCAAACTGCTGGTCTTTAATACGCTGAATGATGTCAGGCTGAAAACTCACTGTGCTGGCAAGTGTCAAACAGTTCTCCACCAATTGCAGTTCCACTGGCTGAGCATGTCTCACAAAATAAAGGCTATCCAAGGCCTGAAGAATCTCCGACTTCATACTCAAGGCATCTGCAACAACGTTGCCTTTCCCTGGATGGTATTTAATGGGGAAGTCAAAATCCTTGATCAACTCAAGCCACCTTCGTTGCCTCATATTCAACTCAGACTGCGTGAAGAGATACTGTAGACTATGATGATCTGAATGCACTTCAAATGTCACGCCATACAAATAATGTCTCCACATCTTCAGGGCAAAAACAATGGCTGCCAACTCTAAATCATGCGTGGCATAGTTCTTCTCATGCTCCCGGAGTTGCCTCGAGCCATAGGCAATCACTTTGCCATGTTGCATCAAAACACATCCCAAACCGACTTGAGAAGCATCAGAGTAGATCATAAATCCTTCATGCCCATCCGGTAACGTCAAGACTGGAGCCGAAGTAAGCTTCTCCTTCAACATATGAAAATGGCGTTCACATTCGTCCGTCCAAAGAAAAGGAACATTCTTCCTGGTCAATCGAGTCAACGGGGCAGAAATCTTGGCAAAATCTTGAATAAATCGACGATAATAGCCAGCCAATCCAAGAAAACTCCGTATCTCCGTCACAGTCTTTGGGCTGGGCCAACTCGTCACTGCCTCAACTTTCGTCTGATCCACTGCCAAACCATCTCGTGAAATGGTATGACTAAGAAAAGCTACCTGCTCGAGCCAAAAATCACACTTCGACAATTTGGCATATAAGCGATGCTCTTTCAACAACTGCAAGGCTTGACGTAGATGTTCCTCATGCTCCTCTGGGGTCTTCGAATACACAAGAATATCATCAATAAAGACCACCACGAATCGATCCAGGAAAGGAGCAAAGATCCTGTTCATCAGAGCCATGAAGGCAGCAGGTGCATTGGTTAATCCAAATGGCATCACGAGGAACTCAAAATGTCCATACCGTGTCCTGAAAGTAGTCTTCGCAATATCTTTTTCCTTCACCCGGAGTTGATGATATCCCGATCTTAGATCAATCTTGGAAAAGTAGGCGGCACCTTGAAGTTGGTCAAACAACTCATCAATACGCGGCAATGGGTATTTATTCTTGATAGTGACTTTGTTCAATCGCCGGTAATCTATACACATCCGTAAAGTACCGTCCTTCTTCTTCACAAACAGCACTAGCGCTCCCCACGGTGACACATTCGGCCGTACGAAACCCTTCTCCAAAAGATCTTGCAATTGCGTCTTCAATTCGAGTAACTCAGCAGGGGCCATACGATAAGGAGCTAAACTAATGGGTGCTGTACCGGGCACTAGATCGATCGCAAATTCTACATCTCGGATAGGGGGTAACTCGGGTACTTCCTCCGGAAATACATCCGGGAACTCACGTACTACCGGAATCTCACCCAACTGCTTCACCTCCTTCTTCTCCGAGACGAAAGCAAGAAAACCTGCACAACCTCTGCGTATCAAACGATCCGCCTTGCATGCGGAGATGACACGCCTCGGGCATCTCTCCTGATTGCCCTCGAAACGAAACACCTTCTCGAAATCGAAGTAAATCGTCCTGTTGTAACAGTTAACACAGGCACGATACCGCGCTAGCCAATCCATTCCAAGGATCACGTCGAAATCCAACATGGACAACAAGATCAAATCAATTGGCAGCTGGTGACCTTCAATCACCACATCGCACTGAGGGTAGTATACATTACACTCCACTCTCTTGCCCACAGGAGTGGACACCACCAGCAAATAGGGTAGCAGCTGAGGGGGCTGCTGTAACCGTTCCGCAAAACGAGGTGCAAAATACGAATGTGTAGATCCCGAATCAAATAGTGCATGTGCTTCAGCTCGGGCAATGAGAACTTTACCTTCCACCACATTCGCATCTTCTGCATGATCATGGGAGGCTGCGTACGCGCGAGCAGTTTGACGCTGCGACTTTTGGTTCTGGCGAGACGAATGGGGACTATTCGAAGCTGCAGAACTCAGAGACTTGGATGACCCCATAGACCTGGAGGACTGGAAGGTCTTGGCTTTCGGGCACTGAGCTATCTTATGCTCCATCGATCCGCAACTCAAACAAGCTCCGGACTTCTTCCAACACTTCTCCGTCGGATGTCCCAGTCCACAAAACTCGCATTTGCTCCCGGAGAAACTCGAAGTGCCTTGCTTCCCTTTCCATTTCTTCTGAATCTGTCCTTTGGACCCTACTGGTGCACTCCTCTTGAAGTCCATAGCTCTCTCTGCTAGGTGGTTGGCTTCCGCAGCGTGTGCTCTGTCGACCGCATCGTCAAAAGTAGCTGGTCTCTGGAAGGCAGTCACATAATTCGCATATCTAGGATGTAGACCAGAAATGAAACGATTCACCTTCTTCTCCTCAGTATTGATCATGTCCACAGCAAAATGGGACAACTGGATGAATCGGTGAATATACTCTGAGACGGTCAGCTGCTGCTGCTGTAAGGCCAGAAACTCAACCTCCTTCACACGCCGGATATGAGCAGGGATGAACTTTCTCCTGAACTGTTTCTGGAACGTCTCCCACACCGCTTCACTGGGCATCGTCAGATAGGCTGCACTAACACTCTTCCACCACGTCTTTGCCACCTCTCGGAACATCGAGGCCGTAAGCATAACTTTCTGCCGGTCATCACAGACAATGGTAGAGAAGAGATCCCCGGTATGCTCTAGCCACTGGTCAGCCTTCAACGCATCTTCATTGCCGTAGAATTCTGTGGCTCCACGTTTCCTGAATTTATCGTACAACGCATTCGGATCGCTCTCCTTAGGCTGGAAAACCACTTGCTGCTCTACAGACCGCTGAACTGGCGCTTGACTCTACCGGTCCACCAGAGAAACGACCTGTGCTTGCAAGGAATGGATCGCCTGTAGCATGGTCAAGAAACGCTCGTCAAAATTCACAAGTTGCTGTGGAGCGGCTAATCCACTCTCATTATCTCCCTGATTGTTGTTGTCGTGCGTTCCAGATCCCGATGCCATAGCCTGCAAAACACAAAAGTCAATCTACTATCACACTAGGGAACGCACATAGACTCACAAGAAAGGAAGACCATACACAACAGTCCAAAACTGGACTACGGAATCTCACCACGTCCTATATGCCTACATGCTTACAAACTAAGATAGAGACAATGCTTTGATACCATACAATACGTATGTCACAACCCGAGCGCAGGGACCGGGGGTCAGAGAAAGTCTAACCAATGACACACGTACTCCCGTGCATGCACACCTAGACCCCTGTCTAAGCATACACACACAAGGGATCAGTCACACGTGCAAACAACTGTACGCGAAAGCTGTACGTATCAAGGCATACAGCAACATACCAAAAGATACAATGGATTACAAAAGATCATGAACTGATAACAAGAACAAATTACAAGAACGTATGATACTAAAGAGGGTTCACAAAAATCAAAATACAAATATCAAGCCCACCATACAAGTACAGAAAAATCCCCCAATTAGACTCAAACTCAGATGAATGGGGAAAACCAAAATGATGCAAACCGTACTCTGGAGGATGGATCAAGTCCACTCCTCTAGGCCGGAGGGGCCTCGCGAGCCTCTCCTGGAGTCGGGTCGACCGACGCAGGATCGGGAGAGGGATCTGAGCCTGCAACACCCAAAAACAACTAATAAGTACAACGACTTAGCAAAGTATAAGCCAACAAGAAGATAACACGAATTGTGTCTAAAATGAGCAATAGTCACAATGCAAAATCCATAGTGAGCATGTTCGTATACTAGGCAATTATGCGAATGAATAAGCATGCTGTAAGAATCATAAACAGATAACAGTCAAAGTGGCTACTACATTGGCCATATTCTCCCTTTCGAGAGCAGTTGGAATGAGAACAGCAGCGACCGGGCCATGGTACGGATGGGTCTCTAGTTCCCGGGGTTCGGAGTCCCAGGACAGAATACTCTGCAGAGGCAAACACATAAACTAAACCAAAGTTAATCCCGTCGGGTATCCTAAGGCTGAGGCTCAATAGTGCCATATCCCAATCACAATCAAATCGGATGATGCACCTCAATCAATCAATCATATCACATACATATCTCACATATCACGCTAAACAAACAATAGGAAGTGCATCACACATACTGATACTGAATACAATAAGCTGATACTGATACTGAAGGCACTGAATGCAAATAAACCATAAAAGAGACACTGACAAACTCAAGTACCAATAACAAATAAGCACTGATGCAAGTACTCCAGTGGAGCAACGGTAAAACACAATAATAGCATGGTCCCGCCCGGGCCTCGCTCTGGGGTTGCTGCTTTTCCCACAGAATCGAGAGGTCCAGCGTAGAACACATAAGAGGGCATAACCGTAATCAATATGCTGTACAAGTCAAGATACCTTTACGAATCAAGGTCAATTACAAGCCAACCCTAACCTAATTATCCAGTGTTTCTAACCGTGCATGTTAATGTAGTTTTAAGTTGTCCGATGCACCATTGTTTAGTGTTGCAGTGTTTGGAGTGTGCACCGAAGTCCCTTAAACCAACACCCATGGGGAGGTGCTAAACAACTGGATAACGAGCATGAATGATTCACAGCCCTTGAGATCATTCATGTCATTCAAATATTCCATTGGGCATGTTCAGGTTAGCTACATTCTAACATGGAAGTCATATACGGTCTCTTTCTCAACCTAGTCCTTTATCCTTTCTCTGGCATCTTACAGTGTAGCCGTAGGTGACCTTACGGCTTAGCCGTAGGCATCTTACGGCTTAGCCGTAATATACACTGCGGCTGAGCCGAGGCTCCCCAAAATGTCCATTCGTATTTACGGCTTAACCGTATTTTACTCTAAGGCTCAGCCGTATCCTGGTCCACGGCTTAGCCGTAAGACAATGTACGGCTTAGATCAGGCTGAGCCGTAGAAGAATGGTAATTTGCCAACTCTCAGTTATTTTCAGATATCAGTCTGTACTGTTCTACGGTTAGGGTTACAGCTGGGTCTCGGCTTAGCCGTAAGCCATTTTACGGCTTAGCCGTAGCACATTTCACGGTGTAGCCGTGAGTGCACGGAGTCATTTTTCTGGAATTGTTACAGACATACAGAAATCGAGTCTTTCGACCGAAAACAGGAGAATAACAACAAAATGAGTTCAATAGGGTTGTCTAACACTGAGAAACGCAATGAAGAATAAAAATACAACAATCAAATCAATATCAATCGGTGTTCATACTACTTGGGCTTATACTTGCCTCACAGACGAAATCACGCACACACGGTCGTTGCTTTGGCTCAGTCCGCTGGAAACACACACACAACCGGCTCCTTTCTTCCTCCCTCACGTAACAGGAAAGGAGAAGGAAAGAGAGAAAAAGAGCTGAACGAGAGAGAGAGACGAGCTGAGAGAGACCGAGACGATCGAGAGAAGGAAAGAGAGTAGGTGGGATATTTATCAATTAAAATGAGTCACATTTACATATAAGTCCAAACAGCTAACACAATTGTCAGTTTGAGTCAACTGACGATCCAACGAGAGCAAACGGAATCAGTAGGATCCAAGACAATTACGAAGATCGACAAGCTCAACGAAATACACGCGATGACGTCCGAATGACGCAAAACTGACAAAGTCAGTCAAAAGTCAAAATTACGAAAAAGGGCTCGAACTACTCTCCAAGACTCAAGTCCTAAGAAAAACAAATCAAAACACACTTAATGATAAAACACACGTAATTACCCACTAATCCGGGTCAACTCGGGTCGGAGTGTTACAGCAACACCAAAGACAACTCGTGAATACAACGATTCAGCAAAGTATAAGCCATAACAAGTTAACACATGCTGTGTCTAATAGAATAAAGAACATCATGAAAATCATAACAGGGCACATTCGTATACTAAGCTGTCGTACAAGAAAGAAACATGCCATGTGAATTAATGTATACATACTGTGTACATAACTAGTTGGCGACTACATTGCCATATGCTCCCAAAAGAGGGATCTTATATCCATGCAGAGAACACCATTATCCGGGCCAGGGTATAAATGGGTCTCGCGTTCCTGGGTCCAGATTCCCCAAGACGTTTCCTTACTGCAGCAAGGCCATGAAAACTACACCAAATTCACCCCGTCGAGATCCTAAGGCTGAGGCTAAGTAGTGCCTGACCATACAGAGTCAATCATGAAAACCCTGAGTAGATCGTGACAAGCATATCCTGCGTGCATATCCGAGAACATGTCTTATACGTGTAAGTTTGATAACATACATACATACGTGTATACTCAAGGTGGACACATAGCACGACTTTCGATGTTACATACAATGATCCTATTAAAGAGTGGAGATCAATGATCGAAATACAACATATCATGCAAGCAAATCGTAGCATATTGAATCACGTTCATTTACTAGCCAACTCTAATCTAATTATCCAGTGTTTTTAACCGTGCATGATGATGTAACTTTAAGTTATCCGCTGCACCGTTGTTTAGTGTTGCATTATATCAGCTGGTGCACCGAAGTCCCTTAAACTAACACTCATGGGGAGCTGCTTAACAACTAGATAACAAACATGAATGATTCACAGGCCTCGTGATCATTCACGTATGTTTACATAATCCGTTGGGCAAGTTCATGTGGCCTACCTTCTATAATAAAGGTCCTATAAGTCTCATTCCTTCCTAGCTTTCTTACTGTTCATGTCGGCCAGCTCAGCCGTAGGTAACCCTACGGCTTAACCGTAAGCTTCTTACGGCTTAGTAGTAGAAGGCTGCACGGCTTAGCCGTGGCTGAGCCGTAGAGGAGTCACAGGATTGCATACTCTCAGTTATTTTCAGGTGTCACCTAGTATTGATCTACGGCTGGGTTCACAGTTGGGTCACAGCTTAGCCGTAGTGTGTTTTACAACTTAGCCGTAACACATTTCACTGCTTAGCCGTGCATGCGCTGGGTCGAATTCTGAATCACGTACAGAAAACCTATAACAACATAACAGGAGCAAACTGTCAACAGAGAAAGGGAGAAGAAGCTCAAATTGGGCTGTGCACGTGTTTTTTATGCAAACTCATGTGAATTAACCAAAATCAAGCAAATACCAACATGGGTTCATACATATTATGCTTATACTTGCCTTAAGGGGAGTTCCAACACACCAATTGTTGTCCTTGGGGCTCAATTTACATCCAAACACCACTCACAGCTATCATGCATGAGAAAGAGAGAGGAAATTCCTGAGCATAGTCATGGAAAATGAGAAAAGAAAAGAAGAAACCAATACATATACATACCATGAATCACAGGAGGAAGGAGAGAAGACAAGATGAGAACAATCCCCCTTCGAACATGCTTGAATCAAGGAGAAGAGAAAGAAAATCAAGAGAGAGAGACGAACGTGAGAGAAGAGAGTGAAAGAGAGTGAGTCGGTGGAATGGAGTCGGTGGAATGGCTTATATAAGATAAATTTAAAGGCCAAATTGCAATGAAGTCCAAGTCATAAAATAATTTCCAGTTCGAGTCAAATCCGGGTCCAATGGAATCAAACGATATCGGTTACCAACGACATAGTTACAGAAGTTAACGAGTTCAACGAAAGACACGTGTTGACACCAAGATGATGCGAAAAGGACCATGTCTTAGAAAAGCTAAAATATGAAAAAGGGCTTGGTCTACCTAATCCAGGTCAAACGCAACCCAACTAACTATCCATGACCCGTAACGAAACCGAACCAAAAGCAAAACACAATTAACAACTAAAGCAACAGTAATTAGTCACTAAATGAGGTCAAGCTGGGTCGGAGTGTTACACCATACAACACATATGTCACAATCTGAGCCCAGGAGATCAGGGGTTAGTAAAAGCCTAACCAATGATACGCGTACTCCCGTGCCTATACACGTAGACCTGATCTAAATGCATACGCACAAGGGAAGGGTTCACATATGCCAAACATGTACGTGGAAGCTATAGGTATCCAAACATAACCTAAGAAATATACAATGAGAACAAAATAATATAGTGACAAAGATTACAGAGAAGTCAGAGTTATACAAAATGAATCAAAGACAAATATACAAATCAAGAATGGATCCAACATATCAAATCTCAAAATTAGGAAGACCTATATGCAATGTGTCCATGTCGCCCTTCGATGGAGTGACTACATCCACTCCTCTAATCTGGATGGGACATCGGGGCCTCTCTTGGAGTCTGATTGACCGACGAGGGGTCGGTCTCGGTATCCAAGCCTGTAACACCAAGGACAACTCGTGAATACAACGATTCAACAAAATATAAGCAATAATAAGTTAACACATATTGTATCTAATAGAATAAAGAATATGATGTAAATCATAGCAGGTCAAGTTCGTATACTAGGTGGTTGTGCATTAACTAAAATATGCCATTAGAATCAAGGTATACGTGTTGTGTACATAAGTAATTGGCTACTACATTTGCCATATGCTCCCAAAATAGAGATCTTATATTCGTGCTGAAAACACTATCGACCGGGTCAGGGTACGAATGGGGCTCGGGTTCCTGGGGTTCGGATTCCCCAAGACGCGTCCTCACTGCAGCAAGGCCATATAAATTACACCAAATTCACCCCGTCGGGATCCTAAGGCTGAAGCTGAGTAGTGCCTGACCATACAGAGTCAATCATGTACTAAACCTTGAGTAGATCGTGCATATCGTGACGAGCATATCATACGTGCATACTTAAGATCATATCTCATACGTGCATACTCAATAACATACGTGCATACTCAAAGTTCTAGAAACATAGCTAAGAAGCCAACAATTCAATGCTCAAATAAACCTACCAATCATGCTGAAGAGTGGAGGTCAATGATAGTCATGCGAGATGCATGCAAATCAATAATTATCGAGTCAAGATCATTTACGATCCAACCCTAATCTAGTTACCCCGTGTTTCTAACCGTACATGATGATGTAGTTTTAAGTTATCCGATGCACCGTTGCCTAGTGTTGCATTGCATCATAGGGTGCACTGAAGTCCTTTAGACCAACACACATGGGGAGGTGCTTAACAACTGAATAACGAACATGAATGATTCGTAGCTCTCGAGATCATTCACGCTGTTTTATCATAATCCGTTCGGCGAGTCAAGGTTGCCTACATTCTAATTCAAAGGTCCTATAAGGTCTCATTCATCCCTAACTTTCTTACTGGTTACAGGTCTTACAGCTCAGCCGTGGGTGACCTTATGGCTTAACTGTAGAAAGCTTCACGGCATAGCCGTAGTTGAGCCGTAGAAGGTCTGGAATCTGCTAACTCTCGGTTATTTTAAAATGGACCCTGTATTGATTGACGGCTGAGTCACGGCTGAGCTACGGCTTAGCCGTAGTACATCATATGGCTTAGCCGTAACCTAGCCGTAGAAGAAAACTGGGTTTCAGCCTCTGAGCCGTAGGTAATTTACGACTTAGCTGTAATTGCGCAGAGTCATTTTTCTGAATCTGTTACAGAAGAACTGGGAATGCTCAAAGTAGCTAAAACACATCTAAAAGAGGGAAATGAACACCAATTGGGCTGTAAACATACTTCGCATGCAAGATCACAAGAATTATTCAAAATCAACCATATATCAACATGGGTTCATACAAATTATGCTTATACTTGCCTCAATTGTGTTCAAACAAGTGAATCGTTGTCCTTGGGCTCAAATTCCACGTCCAAACGCGATTTAAAGCTATCATGCATGAGAAAGAGAGGGAGAACTCATGAGCACAACCATTGAGAATGAGAAGAAGAAAGGAAAGAAGAAACTAGCACCCCAAGCATACCTTGAGTCACACGAAGAAGAACAGAAGACAAGATGATCTCAGTCCCCCTTCTTGCTTGGCTTAATCAAGGAGAAGAGAAAGAGGAAAATCAAGAGAAAGATTGACAGAAACTTCAATGTGAGAGAAAAGAAGAGAAGAGAGTGAGAGAGAAGAGTCGGTGGAGGCTTATATATAAGATAAGGATAAACCCAATTTGCAAGAAAGTCCAAGAGTTAAGGCGATTGACAATGCGAGTCAAATGAGGGCCCAACAGAAACAAACGACATCTTTTGCAAACGACGTAGTTATAGAAGTTAACGAGCTCAACGAAAGACACGTGTTGACGCCAAGATAATGTGCGAATGACAATGTCTTATAAAATCTAAAATTACGAAAAAGAGCTTAGTCTACCTAACCTAGGTCAAACTCAACCCAACTACCTATCCATAACCCGCAACAAAACTAAAACAAAAGCAAAACACACTTAACAGATAATGCATCATTAATTAGTGTCTAAACGGGGTTAAGTGGGATCGGAGTGTTACGGAGTATATGGCCTACTTTGAAGCCACAGCTCATGCGTTGTGGATGCGTAATTTCATCTCAGGACTTCAGATTATAGATGATGTCTTAAAGCCACTGATGATTTACTATGACAATTATGCAGTAATGCATTTTGCCAATAATGACAAGTGTTCCAACAATTTAAAATATCTAGAAGTTAAATATCTTGTACTTTAGGAATAAATACAAATTGGTTTAGTGTTTATTATTAGAGATCCGATGAGTCTCATGATAGCTGATCTCTTAATAAAGGCATTAGCACCTAAGACCTATAAGGAGCATATTGTAAATATGGCATTGCAGGATTTGCCTAATTTGGATCATTTTATATTGACACTATTAAATAGATCATTATAGTTGCAAATTTTTTTACATTTCGTAATTCTTATCTCTTATATTGCTAGCACATGTGATTATTGTTGAAAAGAGTAAGAATGTAAAGTTATAACATTAAAGTACATACTAAAATTATGAATGTCATATCAAGAATTCAAATTTTATTCTCATTGAAGACTTGGTTAGGCGTGTTAAAACCACTGTCAAAATTGAAATCCATGTGATACCACGTTGAGATTCTTTTCGGTACTTAAACTCGATAATTAGTAAGGATTGAGAGATTGACGAAGATGTGGAGCATAGGATAAAAGCAGGATGACTGACGTGGAGACTAGCTTTTGGAATGCTTTGTGACAGAAGAATGCCAACGAAATTGAGGGCAAATTTTACAGGACAGTGGTTAGACCGGCTATGATATATGGAGTAGAATATTGGCCAATTAAGAAGACGTACATACATAAGATGGATGTAGCGAAAATAAGAATGTTTAGGTGGATGCGTGGTAAAACTAGGAAAGATAAAATTAGAAATGAGCATTTTCAAGAGGATTTAGGAGTAGCACCAATAGGGGATAAGATTAGAGAAACCCGTTTAAGATGGTTTGTGTATGTTAAGCGTAGGCCTGTAATGACACGGGTGAAAATAAGTTTGGTTATATAGGTAGATGGCTCATCAAGAGGTAGGGGTAGGCCGAAGAAAACATTAATGGAGGTCATTGAATCAAATTTGAAGAAGTTTAACTTATCTAAGGATTTGACTCAAAATAGAATGAAATAGAGAAATAGAATTCATGTAGCCGACCACAATATTATTGGGATAAGGCTTTTGATGATGATGATGATGATGACTTGGTTAGGGAAAAATGTCCTTGCAATGATCATGGATGGGAACACGTCCATAAAGATGTGTAACCACTCTGCTTTGCATCTGCAAATTTGTTTAATCACAAAAAAAAATTTTAGATCAAAGTTTGAGTGGGAGGTGTTTCATCTTTGCATTGGTCAAAGTCAAAATCTCAAACTTCTAAGTCCAAATTGAGTAATTTTTCAAAATAAATTATTTTTCATAAAAATAATAATAAATTGAGGATGTGGTTTGTGGTCAATTAGCCCCAGTGGGAGAATGTTATCATTGGACGTGTAGTCCACTTGGCCGCACCCCCATGCATGGGTCCCACCTATAGAGTTCAAAGCAATTAAAGACTCTTCTTCTATTTGGTATTTGAAAATCTTAATATTGGACTTGAAAACTAACAATTGCTTCATGCTCAAATTACTAATAAGAGGGATAATCCTAATCAACTTAAGAGTTTCTTGATGAGAAGAAAACTATCACAGAGATCTATAAATATATGGATCTAGGGTAATTTGTTTCACTTTAAGAGATTACTGCTTGGCTCTCTTATCACTTGCATGCATTATGGAGAAGTAGAAGTGAGTTGTAAATCCCGTGCATGAATAGCTTTTTCTTTATCACATACTCAACCTACTATGGAGTCAGGTATGCATGTAATTTATTTATTATGTTACTAAGATCTAATCCATTAAAGTTGATCATGTGATTATAGTAAAACTAACAATAAGCACTTAGAGTGGATGTTCTTCTCAAAGAATAATATCCTACAATTAGATTAAAAAAAAGATTTTTTCCGAACTGATACTTATGGATACACGGCTCAAGAAAATAAAAAAATATGATAGCATGCAAAAGTCTACGTACTTAATAAAAAAATTGAGCAAAAAATGTTATCGACTTTAATTCATTTTTCAAGAGTAAATCATTTTTTTCTAGAGTTGATAAATCTATTGATGGGTATAAACTTTGATTTAAGTGATTCCTCATAACCTATCCAGCTTTTCATCTTTTCAATAAAAAATTAAGTTGATGATTTACATTTAACAATTATGAAGACAAGATTATGAAATAATAGAATTTCGAAATAAACGGTCTTGATACAAGATCAATGACTTCTCACATGAAAATTTAAATGAAGGTTTAAATATAATGGATTCGGATCAATTGCACATGCATTATACTTTATGTTATAAGAAGCATTTACTGAATAGGGTGCATTGAACAAAAGGTTGGATATATTACACAGACGAGTTCACATGATTTAAATTAAACAAATAAAATAAAAATATAACTTTGATATATTCTAATTAATGTAAGAAAAACTTATCTTTATCCTAAAAATAGTAACCTCTTAATATTATCCATTACTGCCTTCAGCAAATCAAAATCTAACTCAAGTGAGGATTATGATATTAGAGTTTGGTTGGACATTAAAAAAAGAGTAAAAGAAATTGATAAGTTTGACCAATTTTTTTTTATATAAATTGGATGGTTGAATCAACCACTAGGAGATCCATTAAGTGGCCCACCAACTAGGGCCGATTTGTATGCACATGTCTGCCTGGCTTCTTTTTGGAATTTATTGATGGAAAGAAAATAAAAAAAAGAAGAATTTTTTTTTAGGATTGATATCATTAATCTCTTAGTTTGCTTAGCCTTTGCTATTTAATCTTTAAACCATGTTCTAAAAATTGAGAAAGATGTTATACCAGGTGAAATCATCAATGTCTTCATTTAGAGGATCACTTTATCTAGAATAAAATTATTTTATTAAGGTTATTTGTAACATAATTAATTTCTAAAACTAGATTTTTTAGGCTGAGGGTCATGGCACTTTGAAATAGAGATTTTGTGCACAGGCATACTGATCAGAGCAAATAGAATACCTACCTTAAAGATTTGTTTGCATAGAGTATTGTATACAAACATGCTTTTTTAAAAATCAAATTGCATAGCAACAATCTCACTTTTGTTGAGGTGCGCCCATATATGAAAAGTACTTTTTTGTAACTTTTTTCTTTATTCAAACAATTTGATGTAATTTTGATCAAAAAAATAATTTATGTCAAATTTGTGGTGGTCCCATGCCGAGAGTCACTGTCAACAATTAGAAGTCGTCTCTCTGCACTTTTGACCTGGAAGTAAGTCATTCGTTGGTTGGTGGACGTAAGTCATTCGTGGTTTGGTGGACGGGGACCGTGTAAGGACTCTGGAAGCAACAAGACGACAAGACAAAAGTGCACCTTTTTTTTTTTAAGTGGTCGCTGTCTCTTGTGGGATTTGGCCGTTCCCGTTTCCTTCGTAACGACCTTGAAGAAGCTCTGACAAAGGAGAATATAAAGAAATAAATCCTCAGATAATAGTGTGAAAGCTTCGATGTAATTTCCGCAGGGTCTCTCCCTCATTTATCCTGCTCCAAACTCACAGAAATATGATTTTCCAATTCACAACGATGGGAGAAAATCTCAGGAAGAAAGAAAAATTTTGGCCGAAACCCATGCCAAATTTCAATTTTGGTTGGGTCATGGAGGTTGGGGTTGGCCTGGCACAATCGGTACCACACACAAGTTGGCCCAGGTCTTAATTATAATCGTGTCTTGAGGAAGAAAACCGTCCACGCTGTGAATTGGGTCAGAAAAAAGGCGCATTTGAGCCCATAGACCTCCGTATTCTACAAATGTGGCCTGGCCCACTTGAAACTGTAATTCAAATGACTGCCTATCTTCTTCTTTTGCCTAAATATTATCATCAAAGCTATCCATAATCCTGGAAGCAAGGTGAAAAATACGTCAGGTTGGCCAGGTGTGAAATAGGTTGTGAGTCCGAACCATATATCCTAACCACGTACCTTCCATGTAATTTCCTTCCGTGTCTCAGGTCTCTCCCTTCGTATTATTAAGTTGTTCAGTTCTCCTCCTCCGAACTCATTGAAATCTGATTTTTCCAATTCACAACTAGGATGGGAGAAAATCTCAGCAAGAAAACACCGAATCAAAATCTTGCCCATGGCACTGCTGGCGATGAGGACGGCGGCAGTAGCGCCATCGACCTCACTCACACCAACTTCAGGCCAGCCTTCCAATCTCTCTCCTTCAACATCTTGACCGAGTTCACCGGGTTGCCACTGGAGATGGACGACGAAGTCGCCAACACCATGATCGAATCCAAGAGTGGTTTATGCAGAGACAAGACCTTCACCAGCACTTTCAAAGAATATTTTAACTTCACTTCAAACACGTTGGAGTCCTTTAGGTTACCAACTCTACTCGATCCGACCAGTGGAAAGAATCTTTTGAAGGATTTCTTCGAGAAACATCACTCTCTCGAACAGCGGTTGCAGACCTACAACTCCAAGATACATCCTAAGATGGCAACTTACAGAATCCTGCAAGTGGCTGTGACGATTTTAGTGATCCTCCCCGTCATCGGCCCCATCACTTGGTCGTTGCTTGTTGGGGATAAGCTGCATGCTGCAGTGGTAGCAGTGGTGGCATCGTTTGCATTTATAGCATTTGGGGTGGCTGGGAAATTCGTTTTTTTTTTCTTTAAGAGGAAAAAAGAAGAGCTGAAAGTGAAGGAGGTGGTAATCAGCCTCATGCTGATTTCAATTACCTATCAGAAGGAAAAATTGAATCGAATTAGTGATCTTATCAATTGGAAAATGTTGGTGCAAGATCATGATGTTATTAGTAAAGCTGTTGGTGATTTGCATGATGGCATCGGAAGAGAGAGGAAGACAATACTGCAGAAGCTAAGCGAGTATAAGACCTCTTCAGGAGCTAATACACTGGAAAAGCTTGTGTAAGGATTATAATAAGTCATGATATAAACAATAAGGTCCGGAGAGGATAGTTGCGCTCATTTGTTAAAAACTCTACTGTTCAAACCAATTGTTATACTCTTGTATGGAATCTGGCCTGATTTAATTCAATAGCACATGTCGTAAGTAAGCTTCAGTAGAGATTATGAAAATTTTCTCGTGTTGATTCAATGTTTCTGTGTGTAGAGAGAGAGATTTTAATTCAATAGCACATGTTGTAAGTAAGCTCCAGTAGAGATTATGAAAAATTTCTCGTGTGATTCAATGTTTCTGAGTGTAGAGAGAGAGAGAGAGAGAGAGAGAGAGAGAGAGAGAGAGAGAGAGAGAGAGGGATTTTAATTCAATAGCACATGTTGTAAGTAAGCTTCAGTAGAGATTATGAAAATTTTCTCGTGTGATTCAATGTTTCTGTGTGTAGAGAGAGAGAGAGAGAGAGAGAGAGAGAGAGAGAGAGAGAGAGAGTGATTCCATGAGTGATAGAGAAATTTCAATTACTTGTCAGAAGGAAAAACTGAATAGAATTAGTGATCTTATCAATCGGGATATGTTGATGCAAGATTATGATGTTATTAGTAAAGTTGTTGATGATTTTCATCAACTCATCAGGATAGAGAGGAAGATAAAACTGCAGCAGCTAAGTGAGTATCAGAGCTCTTCAGGAGGTAACACTCTGGAAGTGCTTGTACAAGGATTATAATATGTCATGATATAAACAGTAAGGTTCGGAGAGGTTAGTTGCGCTCATTTGTCAAAAATGCTACTGTTCAAACCAAATGTTGTACTCTTGTATGGAATCTTGCTTGATTTTAATTTAATAGCACATGTCATAAGTAAGCCTCAGTAGAGATTATGAAAAATTTCTCCTGTGATTCAATGTTTCTGTGTGGAGAGAGAGAGAGATTATGAAAAATTTCTCCTGTGATTCAATGTCTCGGGTGTTATGCTTCCAAACGCGCGTGGCACGGTGTTCCATTCATAACTTCGACGTAATTTCCTTCCGTGGGTCCCAGGTCTCTCCCTCCCTTGTATTAACTGCTTCATTTCTCCTGCTCCGACCTCACTGACATCTTATTTTCCTGATGGGGGAAAATAAGAAGAAATCCTCAGTTAATGTGAATTTCTCACGTCATTTTAAGAAGAAATTATTTGTACGGTCAAGTCAACTAGGTTATCCTCAGTTTAGTTTGTTCTCAAAATATAGTTGTCTAAAAATGATAAAAAATTAACTTTAAATAATTAAAACAATAAAATAAATATATAGAATTTTTATAAGTAATTTCCATAGTTTTATCGATTTTCCTATTCTTATCAATATGTCATTATCGAGATTTTCTCACGATATTTTTAATTTTGTTGATATAGGGAAAGTATAGCAAAAGTATTGCTTGAAGTAAATACAAAGGGAAAAATTCCACGGACACTGATATTAAAAGTATCGTTGTAAGTAAATAGGGTGAGATAAATGCAACTAATATTTAAATGAGGGGCGAATCCAGCGCATGGTGCCGCAACCGGCTGCTTCCGGTTCTTATCAACGATGCTGTAACGTCACGCGGTTTCATGGATTTGCACGCATTAGCAACACCCAGCAAATGGGCTATTGCATCTTTCAAAGTTGTTTTCAACCGGCTGTTTCCGGTTGCATGTTGTTCACTTGCTGGTGCCCTGTTGTTGACTTGGAGACTCGGACGCAAAATAGCCCAACCAATGACGAGTCAGATCAAGCTGCAGAAAAGCCAAAAGAAATTCAAAAGTTGCGTCTCGCTAGTACGTGCAAATCCAGAAAACCAACATGGTCACTGATACCATTGGGCAGCCTACTCGTGGCCGCGGCGAGATTTCCTCATAGAAATCACGATTACGGAAAAGATTATATTGGTGGGCCACTCTACTAAATTATATCCACCAGTGACTTGGAGACAAAAAAAAACATAATTTTTTCCAATTCACAACAACAATGGGGAAATCCAAGCAAGAAAACACCGAATCAAAATCTTGCTGATGGTGCTAAAGTTGATGCGGACGGCAGCAGTAGTGTAGGAAATTGTGTTGTTCACATGCATTGGGTTCCACGTCAGATCAAGCAGATGCCAATAGATATTACAATCCCACTTTAGTGTAAGATTTGATCTAAGCTCCACAATAAGACTTTCAATATGATCAATAGATGTGGATTTCTGGTGAAAAATATCTCTAAAAAGTGTGACTTTTTAGAACTTATCTATATAAAAATCGATAAGGGAATTTAGATTACTATTATTATTATTATTATTCTCTTTATTTATGTACGAAAGACAAGAGCCAAAAAAATCTACAGAGCTTTTTATCACCGAAACATATATAGATTTTTGACTGTGTGATGGAGTCTCTTTATCTAAATCCATCAGTTGATATTTGAAGTTGATGTTTTTTTAGATCATCAGATCTAGAGCCGCTTTTGTGAATAGACGTTTTCGGTTTCATTGACTGCCTCCGTGTCTCGAGGAAAGGCTACAATATCCTGTACGAGTACGCAAGCACACGTAAAGGAGTAGTCATCATTCATTTTTTTCTCTCTCCTTTGCTGTCTTGTGTTTTTTCTCTACAGCAAAGCACACCTCAAAGCCAAGCCATTCTCATGCTCTATCATTGCACGGAATTTAGGAGAAGCATGTTGTCTTGCAGAAAACAAAGCAGTGGGCGTTTGGATCGGCTTGAAATTGGCTTGATAAGCCACAACAACAGCAACTGCTGCTCTTTCTTTTTGCGCACGCAAACTCCAACGCCAAAGCAACAGGGAAAGCAACAGGGACAGCCTCCGCCAACGTAAACATCCATCTCCATCTCCCTGGTTCCCTTTCTCCTCCGCACATTGTAGGTTGGGTCGGTGGACTCATATCTGATCCAGCCGACTCAAGTGCCGACGCAAATACGTGTGACGATGTCAATGCTGATATAGAAATCGGACAGCTGATGTAGGCAGAAACGCAAATCACCGTCAATTCTTTTAACTGCGATATTTTAGCCTGTTGGAGTCAGATTGACGGTCCATTTGGCCTACGGAATCCTTGCGAGCAGATCTACGCATTGTCACCAAAAGGAAGATGATCCAACGGTTCAGACAGAAAGGTGATATTTTTCCCTCATATGATCAGTGATATCTAAACCATAATTTAATTAAAAATAAAAATTATGTCTTTCAAATCAGCCTTACATGATCTTGCAAAGGCTGATATTTTTAACGGCAAGAACTTAGCCACGTGGAAGCGTCGGATGGACGCGTTGCTGCATTTTGACGGATTAACTTATGTAATTGAATTTGATCTGATCCCCTAAGCCAGCTGATGATGCCCCTAAGGAGGATCATGAATTAAATGAGCAATAGGCCTTTGATAACAAATCAATGAGGCATCTATTGATCGGATTCATATCCAGTGAGTTGATGAAACAGTTTGAGCATTTCACCACAGCGAAAGAAATTTGGGATTATGCTATAGAAAAGTATGATGAAACCTCCAAATCTCATTTGATTGAGGCATTTAACACATATGTCAATTATAAGATGCCAGAGGGTCATTTATAAAGGATCACATTGATAAAATGTCGACCCGACACAATAATCTTGAGCCTTGGGAAAGGAAATTGACGAAAATTTTTAGATTATGTACTTGCTGATGAGTCTTCCACCTTCGTGGGAGAATGTGTCTCAAACCCTTAGCCTTCAAAAGGGTGTAACTCTTAGTGAAGTTGAAGCTAAATCACTTGTCGAAGGACAAAGATAGGCTGCCTGTAGTATAACATGTAAGGACCCGAACTCCCATTAATTTTAGTTACGTTAATTAACCTTGTTTTATATTAATTAAGACTTGTTGAGAGTAATTTAGTGTGAAACTATTGGGTTTGGACCCCACTTTGGTAGTTAAGGGCTTTTTCGTAATTGTCCTTGCACCTGTTGGACACCTCGTCCATTTCCTTTCGTGTAACTTTTCGCGTAGATCGCCTTTTGTGTTGGGCCCGAGTTGATCCGGACTCATCCTAGGCCAATGGAGGTCATTCCGGACTAAACTGAAATTTCCGGAAACAAATGGGATTGCATGTAACTCCAGGAAGAGTTATGTTTAAAAAGGGGAAGTCCCACGTACTCTCTCCTTTTCTCTTGTTCAACTGGTTGGAGCTCTCTTTCTTCTGGTTTCTTCTCCTTTCTCCTTGCAATCGGAGTGCTTGGGGATCTTGGGAGTGTGCATGCACAGGGAGTGGTCTCCTCTCATCCTCTCCTTCCTCCTTTGGGCATTCCTCTCTCTCTAAGCTACAGATCTAAGAGAACCCATTTCAGATTAGAAGTCTTCGCCTAACCGCACAGCAAGAGATAGTGGGAGAGGGTTAGTACTGTTAGGAAAGGCAAGTACTTAAGCTTATATGCACTGCATGTGTAATTGTTCATTGCATGTTAAGTTAGTTTGTTTCTCATTGCCGTTTCTTCTTAATGTGTGTGTATGGATCAAGTGGGAATGATGGAAATGGGAATAGAGGGTGTGGGAGTACAGAATACCACAATTGGATACTACTAGTGAGTTACAGAACCCCCTCCCAATATAGGTTCTATACTGACTAGAATCGGGATTGAGTTACAGAACTATGTTCACGTTTTTGAAGCTTACGGCGAAGCTACGGCTAAGCCGTGAGCACTTACGGCTCAAAGTCCAGAGAGCAGTAAAATGGGATTTTGTACTACGGCTCACTCACGGTTACACCGTGAGATTCACTACGGCTAAGTCGTATCCAGCCCGTAACCTAGCCGTAGGTCTCCCTACGGCGAGCTTTCCAGAGAGCTCATGAAACCCAGTTTCTAATACGGCTTGCAGACGGCTGCACCATGAAATACCCCACGGCTAAGCCGTGACTTCCCCGTACCCTAGCCGTAGGCTTAGCTCGGCTAAGCCGTAGGCCAATATACGGTTGGACCGTAACTGCGCCGAAAATACGGATGAATTTCTGAATACCTCGGCTAAGTTGTAGCCTTATATACGGCTAAGCCGTAAGAACCCAATGAATGTAGGATGTTAGGAACCTCAATGATCTTGTAGGGCCCTAATGTTGGTACCTTTTATACCTCTGTCACGACCCGAGCCCAGATTTCGGGGGTTAGCGAAAAGCTAAACCGGTGACACACGTACTCCCGTGCACGTGCATCCAAACCCAGTCCAGATGCACGCACACAAGGGATCTAACACGTGCGAACTAAGTGTACGCGGAAGCTGTACATATCATAGCAAGCAACAAAGGAAAATAGCGGAAGCCAAAACAATTGCGGAACGGAAAGACAAGGTAAATACAATACATGAAAACCAAGTACAAGTCTGAGTACACGACAAAATCAGATGAACAAATATACAAAGTCCAAAGTCCAAAGATCCAAATACAATCCCTCAAAATCCCAAAACGAAAAGCCACTGGAAGTATGCATGAACGCACTCGGCAGAGATGATCAGGCCCACTCTGCCAAACCTGAGGGTGCCTCTACACTCGCCCCTGCAGCCTCCTCGACCGCCGGGGAGCTGGGCAAGGTATCTGTGCCTGCAACACCACAGACAACACAAATGAATACAACGATCCAGCAAATATAAGTAGCAGGGATGAAACACTTATAGTATCAAATAGAATAATGACAGAGGATTAAATACAGAGTCCATCTCAGTATGCTAAGCAAATCGTGTATAAAAGTAAAGCATGATATTGGGATCAGCATAGAAATACTGAACTAAGTGGCTACTACGTTAACCATATTCTCTCCAGTAGAGAGCGGAGCAAAGCAAAGCAGAGGAGAACACCACTGACCGGGCCAGGGTACAAGTGGGTCTCAGGTTCCTGGGTTCCGGGGTCCCAAGACAAAGCGACACTGCAGTGAATACAGAGATACAAAAATCTAAGCCAGAGGTAACCCCGTCGGGCATCCTAGGGCTGAGGCTGAGTAGAGCCAGACTAATACCAATCAAATCAAATCCATAGAAAGGAAGATTATCCGCTTTGAACTCACCGATGGCAAAGACCGGATCTTATCCTCACGTGTTAATCTCTGGGCAGAGCCACCCGGGAATACCCAAAATATACAAAGCCAGAGAATATACAAAGCATAGCATAGATCAAAGCTTAGTGCAGAACGAAGAATAAAACGGATATACAGAACGAAAGCAAAAATGACTACGGAATGCATAACATAGATTAACAGAACTGAGGGCAAAACTATAAACAATATGCAATGCATCTCAAATTCATACGGAGTCAAGGTTCATTACAAACCAGTCCTAAGCTAGTTGGTCACTGTCACTAACCGTGCATGTTGATGTAGTTTTTAAGTTAGTCAATGCACCGTTGCCATCGAAGCGTTGCGTAATCTTTGCGTGCACCGACGTCCCTTAAACCAACACCCATGGGGAGGTGCTTAACAGTAAATCAACACTCACATGAATAAGTCACAGCCTAACAGACTATTCATGCGTTCCAAGAATCCATTGGGCCGGTTTACATGGGTGGTTAACCTGTATTTGAGCCCTACAAGTCTCACCATTATCCTAAGTTATGTTTCAGAATTGCTATGCCTAACGGTTTAGCCATGAGGGACCTAGGGTTGAGCCGGAGGCATCTTACGCGCTCGACGTATTATGCACTACAGCTTAACCATGGTTCCATTCAAAACACAGCTAAACTGGTCATCATCCACCTCTGATCTGATACTTTTTTTTTTTCGGTTGAGCTACAGTCAGGATACGGCTTAGCCGTAGACCAATCCACGGCTTAGCCGTAGCAATTCACGGCTTAGCCGTAGCCACACCGTAGGAACACTGTCTCTGGAAAGTTTCGACTGATCAGAGATTTAATTCATGGCTGGGTTACGGTTGGGCCACGGCTAGCTTACGGCTCAACCGTAGAACAAGTTACGGCTTAGCCGTATCCTAGCCGTAGAACAAAACTCAAAATTTAAGTCTCTGGAAGTCAAACCGTAGAAACTTACGGCTTAGCCGTACAATACAGAACACGAATTCGGGATAGTTACAGAAACTGAAATGTGGTACAGAAAAGTCTCAAAACAAGTCACAGAGGTTCCAAATTCACAAAAATTGGCCGTAAAACATTCTATACAAAGAGTAAGAGAGAATCAAAGCAATCAAAGGAACAACCCATATGTGTTATCAAAGCCTGTACTTATACTTGCCTCAAACTCTGAAAATCCACTGAAGCAAGCTCCAAATCCACTAAAATCAAAGCAAAGCAAAGAGATACACCATGCATGAGATGAAGACATAGCAATCAGAGAATGAGAGGTGCAATTGGGAGAAGAAACACAAAGAACCCACTTACCTCAAGCAATAGACAGAGATGAGAGAATGAAGAAACCCAAATCAAAAGTGAGAATCCAACATCAATCGAGCAAGAGAAGAGAGAGAGAAAAAACGTGGAACTCCAGAATTTCCTTGCATGCAACGTAGTAGTGAAGGAGCAAGAGAAAGAGACATCTGGAGCATGACTCATCTATATAGGTTTTGAAAGTTAAGTCAAAGTCCGGTAAGTTTATACTAATTACAGTTCAAGTCACACGAAGGTCCATCTTCCCCAATTGACTCCAAACGGATCTGACACAGTTATGGAAATTGTCGAGCTCAACGGATTACGCGTGCTGACACCAAGATGATGCAAAGATGATGTGAGCAAAACAAAAGCAAAATTACGAAAAAGGGCTTAGAACTACCTATCTCAGGTCAAAGGTCACTCAACTACCTATCCAAGGCCCAAAACCAAGTCCAAAAGAATAAAACAACAAAAACACACACTAATGAGCCACTAATCCGGCTCAAAGGGGATCGGAGTGTTACAACCTCCACATTGGCCACTGGTAATTACATGTTGGAATGAATGAATGATCACGAATGAGCTCCCAATGGCAAGTCATGGATGTTGGCATGAGAAATGGGTGTCCTGTATGCACACAAGGTAATATCAAGACACGGTAACACAACGATACCAAACGTCTCATGTGTACATCGTGTTGAATGTCCTTGGGGACCAAGTGGAATGCATCCATATTGCTACAATATATCACCTTCAGCATGATTGTTATCAAATTCTTTTCCTTTAGCAAAACCCGAGGCAATTCAGACCTGAGCTTCTAATGAGTGCATGTCTGACAAGCCAGAACTTCTATTGAGTGTGTGCTTGTTAACTAAGGGTATAGTCGAGGTTCGAGCTTTGCAGCTCATACGTATATGCTTCGTTTCATTATGTATATGTTTCATTTCATTATTGCCGTTGTCACAATTATATTCTTAGATTGATGTTCCTTACACATGGTATGACTAGTATGATTGATTCCGAGTCGGCACCACTTAGCTTTTGCCCTTTTAGGGTATATGTATGTCACCACTGCAGTTGGTTTACGGAGGCGTTGTCGACGCTCCTCGGGAAGCTAGCTTGATACCCTAGCGACTCATACGATATGTCTGCTCCCTTTTGGGAGAATAGAGCATCGTGGTTGCCAATTAGTATGTATGCCCTTTAAGTTGTAATTTCTCACTCATGCATCATATTTAGTGATTGTTCTTGTTAATGTGTTATATTGTATTAGTTTCACATGCCTTAGTACTTGCTTAACCGTCGTATTAACAGTGTTACCCTTGGTATTGCAGATCCAGCACTCGCTCCCGACACGAACATTGACGCGGCCTCGGAGGGTACCCTAACGGTACCTCGGGGTGTAGGCGAATGGATGGATGGCGACGTCTATTACTAGCCATCCTACGGAGAGCGTCTATTCTTGGAATATTATGCTGGGGATTTTCGTATCACACTTTAAGAACTGTTTTTGGAATGTACTTAAAGACTATAACACTATTGTATGTAAATATGTTTTAACAGACTATGAACCTTATGTACTCTTAATGATTATTGAGTATTTCGCAAGATCTCGCGTATGATAAGTTATGGTTGTACGTGTGTCAGCTTACCTCACACGTTCCTGTGGAATCTCCCTATTAGGAATTCGTGCATAATTTTTCAGGGCACAGATTTCTACGGGATTACGTATCCACGCCCTGGGGGCCCACACAAATCCCCAAATTCCCGGGATTGGGGCGTGACATAACACCTACAAATTTTGCTATAATTGCTAAAACTGAGAGCTATAGCAGTGCGTTAACCGCCAATGTGAAAAATAAAAGGAAATTTAAAGGCAATCCAAAACAGAAAAGGCCTAAATATGGTATTTGCTTTAATTGTGGGAAGCTTGGACACTTTAGTTCTCAATGTAGAAAGAAAAATGGTGAGAATAGCGAGCAAGGTAAAGTGACCAAAGAACACGAAGATTATGTTGAGATGGTCACTGAGTCCATGATGGTGGACGCCAATGACAACAATTGGTGGATTTATTTTGGAGCCACTAGACACATATCAAAGACCAAGGCTGGATTTATCAAATTCAAAGAGATGAAATCCAGAGAACAAAGTATATACATGGGGAATGAAACATTCTGTGATGTGTTGGGGATAGGGAAAGTCAAAATTCCCTTACCAACAGGAAAATCCCTTTATCTCTCTGATGTCTTCTTTGCTCCCATGATGAGGAAGAGCATTATCTTTGTGAGCCAATTGGCAATGAATGGATTTGAACTTAGATTCAAAGACAATGGGGTTACTATTGGAATACGCGGTAAAGTTTTGGTCCATGATTTTCTTTTTGAAAAATTGATATCCTTAACAATCAAATAAAGTCTACATCTAAATGTATGCATGAATGGTTTGGAAATGTTATGGCATTTGGGATGAACAAAAACATAATCAGTAGCATGGTTGAATACGAACTTTTACCAGACCTAGGTAAAATTGAGTACCCCATATGTGAACTATGTATAAGTGGAAAGATAGTCAAAAAACCATTTCCAAAAGGAACTAGAAGTTCTGAATTATTAACCATAATTCATTCAGACATATGTGGACCATTAAATGCACATAATCGAACCAGAGAGGACTATTTTATTACATTCATTGATGATTACAGTAGATATAGGTGTATGTATCTAATTAAGCACAAACATGAAGCCTTAAAAATGTTCTAAATATATGCTGCTGAAGTCTAAAATCAAAAGGGCAAGAAAATAAAAAGAATTAGATCTGATAGAAGGGGTGAATATACTTCCGAATTATTTAAAGAATATTATGCACGTGAGGGAATAATTCATAAATATTCAATTTCATATACCCCACAGCAAAATGGCATAGCCGAGAGGAGGAATAAGACCTTAATGAATATGTTAAAGTCAATAATCAACCATTCGAGTCTTCCGTTGCATTTGTGGGGAGAAGCATTAAACGCTGCACAATATATTTTAAACAGAGTACCTTCTAAGAGTGTGCCTAAGACTCCGTATGAGTTATGGACTAGTACCAAACTAAAATTAGAATATGTGAGAGTTTGGGGCTGCCCTGTACATGTCCTGCTACTACCACAAGAAAGGCATAAACTGCAAGCAAAAACAAAGAAAAAATTTTCTTTCATTGGGTATCCATCACATTCTAAAGGATATCGTGTGTATGATCACGATAATAGGATAATCATGGAATGTCAGATGTGTTTTTCCTTGAGGATCCGACGGTCAATCCTAGAGTAAGACCACAGAGTGTGGAATTGTATGAAATTTCTATGGGCAAGGGGGTTCAAGCAAGTAGGGGTTCTGACGAAGAGGATGTTGGACATAGAATTCTTGGCTAGGACCCACTTGAGGTGACTGAACAACCCGATGAGCCAGTTAAAAGGCCGATTCGGACGAGAAAACAACTGGCATATCTAGATGATTATTGCAGTTTATTGGAAACCGTGCAAGATTTGAATCCAACCTCCTACTATCAAGCGGTCAAAACACAGGATGCGTAGTGTTGGCTAAAGGCTATGAGAGATGAGATGGAATCAGTTGAAAAGAACCAAGTATGGCAATTGGTAGATCTACCTAAAGATCGAAAAGCTATTGGATGTTAATGGGTTTTTAGAAAGAAATTTAAAAAGGATGGATCTTTAGGTAAATATAAAGTATGGTTGGTAGCTAAGGGATTCATACAAGTGGAAGGAATAGATTATGATGAGACATTTTCTTCGATCATAAAATTTTAATCCATACGAACTTTAGTAGCATTAGTAGCATATCGTGACCTTGAATTGCACCAGATGGATGTAAAAACAGTATTCTTGAACGGTGAATTAGAAGAAGAAATTTATATAAAACAACTCGAGGATTTTATGGTGCAAGGTTACGAGGACAAAAGTGTACAAACTTAATAGGGTATTATATGGATTAAAACAAGCCTCATGACAATGGTATAGAAAATTCCATCAGGCTATATATGAAATTAGATTTGTCCTTAATAGTGCAGACACATGTTCCTATATTAAACGCAGTGGGAGTTGTTATTTATATTTGTCACTATATGTGGATGACATTTTGATCGCTAATAATAAATTAGAAGCCATACATGAAATTAAACAATGGTTAAAGTCAAGATTTGAGATGAAAGACATGGGTGAGGCAGAGTATGTCTTTGGTATTGAAACAACCCGTGATCATCCGAATAGGATATTGACTTTATCACATAGATCCTATTTGGAAACTGTGTTGAAAAGGTTTGATATGGCTAAGTGTAAACCAATTGATACTCCCATTTATAGGAGCACAAAATTGTCAAGCGATCAAAGACCCATAAATGAGCAGGATAGGGAAATGATGAGATTAAAACCTTATGCTCAAATTGTGGGCAGCATCATGTATGTGATGTTGTGTATGAGACCAAACCTTGCATTCGCCAAGGTTTGTAAGCAGATTCCTAAGTAACCTAGGATTACAACATTAGTATGCAGTTAAGAGGATTCTGCGGTACATCAAATGAACAGTGAATCTTCACCTATGTTATCAAGGCGAAGTCTTGAAACCGCGCGCTACTCAGATGCAGATTGGACCGGTGATTTAGACCAGAGAAAGTCAACAACCGGTTATGTGTTTACCCTTGGAGGAGGTATAATTTCTTGAGGTAGCAAAAAATAGACATCCACGGCTATATCAACAGTCAAAGCAGAGTATATAGCTTGCAGTACAATAGTCCAGGAGGCTTTTTGGTTAAAATACTTTCTGTGTGATTTGGAGGTAATAAATGAGAAGGAGCTTGTCGGAATGAGCATAGACAGTACGTCGGCCAATTCTATGGTTAATGAGCAAAAAATTAAAGTCGATCAAAACATGTTGAGATAAAATATCACTTTGTTTGAGAGAAAGCTGAAAAGAATAATATAAAAATTTTTTATGTGCCTTCAGAGGAATTGATGATTGATGCTCTCACCAAGGCTTTACCTACAGAGGTTTTTGCAAAGCATGTGATGCATATGGGCTTGAGAAATATTTAATGTATGTGGCATTTGTCCCAAGTGGGAGATTTTAAGAAATCGTGTGGCCCGCATCCCAGGGGTCCCACGTTAAATCAAGTAGGGTAGATGCCAATAGATATTGCAATGCCACTTTAGCGAAAGACTTGATATGGGCCCCACAATAAAACTCCCAATAGAATACGTGAATGTGGGCTTCTGACGGAAGATGTCTCTAGTAAGTGTAACTATTTGAAACTTGTCTATATAAGGATAAGGGAGCCCTAGGGTTTGGATTATTATTATTCTTTTCATTCTAGTAGAAAGACAAGAGGTGAAGAGATCCACGGAGCTTCCCATCACTGGAACGCATATAGATCTCCGGCTGTGTGAGGGAGTCTTCTCATCCAGATCCATCAAGTAGCACCATTGACCTCACTCATGCCAACTTCAGGCAGGCCTTCCAATCACGCCTCTCCTTCAACACCTTGATCGATTTCACCGGCTTGCCATTGGAGATGGAAAACAAAGTCGCCAACATCACGCTTGAATCCAAGAGTGTTTTATGCAGAGACAAGATCTTCCAGCACTTTCCAAGAATATTTTAACCTTACTTCAAACGAGTTGGAGTCCTTCAGCTTATCAACTCTACATGTTCCGACCAGCAATGAAGAAGAAGAAGAAGGGCACCAACTGAAGAATCTCCCTAACGATTTCATCGAGAAATATCATTCTCTTGAGAAGAGGTTGCAGACCTGCGAGTCCAAGATGAGTCCTACGATGACAACTTACGGGATGCTGCAAGTTGCTGCGAGGATGTTGGTGATGCTTTCCACCATAAGCCCCATCACTTGGGCGTTGCTTGTTGGGGAGAAGCTGCATGTTGCAGTGGTAGCAAGTGTGGCGTCGTTAACATTTATAGCATTTGGGGTGACTGGGAAATGTCCTTGTTTTTTCTGGACAGGAAAAAACAAGAGCTGAAAGAGAAGGAGAAGATAATCAGACTCATGCTGATTTCGATTAACTTACAGAAGAAAAGTTTGAATCGAATTAGTGGTCTTATTATCAATGGGGGTATGTTGGTGCAAGAATATGATGTTATTTAGTAAAGCTGTTGATGATTTGCATCATGTGATCAGAAATGACAGGAAGATAATACTGCAAAAGCTAAGTGAGTATGGGAGCTCTTCAGGAGGTAATACTCTGGAAGAGATTGTGTAATGACGTTCTTTCTAATTTTCTATTCTCTCTAATAAGAAGTATAATAAGTCGTTAGTCATAATATAAACAATATGTATGAGGTCCAGATATGTTAGTTGGGCTAATTTTTTAAATTAAAACTGTATTGTTCAGACCAAATGTTATACCCCTGTATTGTAGATTTTAGTTTAATAGCGTACATGTCGCAAGTGGGCCGCCTCAGTAGCAATTATGATAATTGTTTCGTATGATTCCATGTTTGTGTGTGATTCCATGTGCGCTTGTGCGTGATTCCATATGTATGTGAGAGAGAGAGAGAGAGAGAGAGAATACATACATATATAATTGAAATATATGTAGGGTCAGCTTCTTCTATAAAATTTGAATTGGTGTACAGTCGATTCAACGGTCGAGTAAATTTGGATCAGACCGAAACTTGAGGCGAATGACTATTGGGATTTGAATTGGGCGATAGATAGGCCTCACCGATAGTTTTTTATGAAAAAAATAGTGAGAATAGTTTTCACTTGAATATTTTGATATATATATAAAAGTGTAAAGAAAAAAGGGTGAAAAATAGAGGTAAGAATATATGATACATATTATTCATGAATAATGTTTTGTTTAATGAATTTTATTACAGAAATATAGAGGAATGTTTCGGTTTCTCTGCTTTTATGGAGACTCATCCGAAATGTTACTGCTGGACTCATTGCTTGCATACCGAGTCCTGTTTGCATATTGAATTTATAGACTCCAAATTAAGTAGTACTTTTCAATTGGACACGGAAACGGGCACGGGCAGACGGCACGGGACACCGTTGCCTCAAAGAAGTCAATTATTATACCCCTTTTGTCCATGATGATGACTTATCTGAGTCTTTCTGGGGGCTTGTTTGGTTGGACCAGGGGAAAAAGGCCGGAAATAGAACTGACTTGGGATTAACTATTTTATTACAATTACTCCCCATTTTCTCCACTTGTATTCCTTTATTTTCAAATAGAGTCCTGGTTCTCCTAGGCTTAATTGGAGAAACCTAGAGGCGGACTGAGGAATTTTTTTTAGGGGGCAACTAGTAAGAAATGTTTTGGGAGGGCCACATAAATATAGTTTTCAAAAATGTAGGGAGTTTTTTAAAAATTTTGGGGGGCATAAGTAAAAATATTAAAAAATGATTAAAAACTTAGAAGGGTTTTGTAAAATCTTGAGGGGCCATATTGAAAAAAAGTTAAAAATATTAAAATTTTAAGGAGCTTTGTGAAATCTAGGCCCACAAATGGATCTGCGGCCTGCCTGAAGTTGGAAGGCTGAAACTCTATGATGGAGTTCATCTATTGAAAGTCTTTAGTCCCTCAAAATGATGCCCTCATTGTTTACTCTATTCCTTAATTTTATCAGGATAGAAGTTGGGCCCTATATGATTGACCATTGGGAAAATAACCTGATCTTTAATATGCATAAGATTGTGTTAATTACATTTTTATTCAAATATTCAATCTTATGATATGACCAAAAGTACAATTTGGACATATCCCTTACACTGTTGGTGGCCGTTTATATTGGCCGCCGTTCATTTTGAGGAGATCTGATTTTCAATAGGTAGGACACACTATAGATTCCTACGCCTTCAACTCGGGTTTTCATGAAAGCCTTAGAGGATCTGGACGCTCAGAAATGGCATAAAGTGGGGCATATGAAGGAATAGTTGGAATTTAGCGTGGCCACTTTTTTCAAGTGTCTCATGTATCTTAGCCCATATGCAGCTCATGTATCTTAGCACATAGGTAGCTCATGCATGTATCCGATGACCCAAATTCCAAAGCAACTCACATCAGATGACTGGATATGAAATCGGCCGGCCATTCAAATAGTGTCCAGACACATTAGTAACGTTGTACCAAACATTCCTGAACAGGCTAGACTAGCTTGTCTAGGAATGGGCAAGAAGGGCCCAGCTATACTATTAGATAAGTTGGCCGTTCACAGATAATACTGTTTCAACATTATTATTGTTATTTGATACTTCAGTACTACGCTTTGATGTGTTTGAAAGCAAGATAAATTTTTGATAGAATTGGATAAATTTTTGGTAGAATTGGATAGCTAATATCATCCAAACTCATCTAATGGTATTATTGCATGGAATGGAATTCTATTTATCCCAAAGGTGAATCCAATCCCATGCTTGGTTGCATTCAAATAAATGGAGGACAAGGGAGAAACAAATCTAAAAAATATAATCTCACCCCCACTCAAAGTTAATTCAGGTGGAATAGGGACAAAAAGACCTAAAAAATATAATCCCACCTCTACTCAAAGCCAACTCAAGTTATTCCACCTAGCTCTTAGGTAGGATTATTTAAGCCCTCATATTTAGATATTAATTCACTGAAGCGTCAGGATTAGGATAACATTATCCCTAGCACTAAAAATGCAAAGAAACAAGAGATAAGTGGGACATGATGCAAAAGGTTTATTATCTCCCTACTTATCTCCCCTTTATCCTGTATCTAAATACATCATGAATGTTTAGAATTGGTGTTCCTACATCCAATGTTTATCCCTACTGGATTTGCTATTTTATATAAAAACATGATAAACACAATCTTTCATTTTTATCAATCAAGCAATCCAACAGTAAAACGAACTCCGATTGAAAATTTGTAGATACCCCATAAATGTGGAGAGTGTTTATTTTTTATGGTTCAGATTTTAGTAGATGGGCTCCATTATGGAGTTCACTTCTTTAACTAAGGCTTTATCTAGGTTAAACTCTAAAAATCATCTTTGAGACTGGTTGGCATTGGTTAGTTTGGGTGCTCAAACTCCTAGGTTATGTATTATTTTGAGAAGACTACAAAATTTAAGCTAAGATATACACTTGTGTAAATCATAGAGTATGCACAACTAGGGTTGCAAACGGGTATCTGATTGATCTTCGATTATTCGAAGGTTTCGACTTGTAAAGAACAGAGTTTGAAACCTGTTTTAGGATTTGATTCATAAATGGGTTCAGGTCCAAAACTCAATTTAGGTTTCGATTTCTAAACATGTCTAGTTCTAGGTTCATATGAGTTCCGACTTAGTACCCAATCCAAGTGCTTTTAACATTGCAATTGTAGCTCAAAATTAACTTTGGTTTGGCATTTTTATATTTAATCTTAAATGTAGTAGACTTGATGCATTATTATAAATTGAGTAATATTCTTAATTTAAAAAAATTAAAAAATTAATAAGTTAAAAGCAGTTAGAACCAATTTTGGAACTAAATCCTAATTCTTGAGTTGAACCTTGTATCAAAACCGAATCTGAATCCTCTTATCGGAACTGGGTCCAGAATCAACAAAAGAGGTTCCGAGTTAGAACCGGTTCTAGAACTGGAACCTTCATTTAGAAATGGGGCTAGGTCCAATTTGGACGTATTCTGAAATCAACCCATTTGCAACCCTCTGTAAAATGTGTTGTTCGTATGTAAGTCAGTTAACCAAATCAAATTGGTTTCCCAAAACTTAAACACAAATCCAACCTAAATTCCACGTAGGTTTCAAAATTTCAGTCCACGCCCATGCTAAATTTCAGTTTTGGTTGGGTCACGCAAGTTTGGGTTGGCTTGCCCAAGCAGTACCACTAGCTGGCCCAGAGCTTAATCATGACTTCAGGAAGCTCCAGGCTGTGAATTGGGTCGGAGTAAAGGCCCATTTCAGCCCATAGTCGTCTGAATTGTACCATAGTGGGCTGGACTGAAAGCTTGGCCTCACGCACTTGAAACCCTAATTCAAATGACTGCCTTTCTCCTTTTTTTTCCCAAAATTATCATGAAAGTTATCCATAATCCTGAAAGCACGAGTTCAAAACAGGTCATGTTGACAAAGGGTGATATAGGATGAATCCCAACCCCTATCTGACCAAATTTTAAAACAGGTCGTATAACTCCAACCGGCATCAAATGAAGATCGGCCCAACCTGACGCAGGTCATACAAGCTTTGGGTTCAGTCCAATCGATTAAAAAGAAAAAATAAAGCTACATTTGAGTTTGGATTTTTTTTTTTTGGTAAATTACATTTGAGTTTAATTGGAAGTTGAAAAAAACCCAACGCAAATTTGGCTTATTCTATATAGCTTTTTAGTCATTTGAAACCCATATAAATCCTTCTGTTTTAACCATCTATACAGATATAAAGATATTTTTCTTATTATTTTTAAATTTTTTTATGGTGAGAAATTAATTAAAATTTTATAGAACTAAAATTTTTATTTTATTTTGAAACATTTAAATCTTTATCTATTTGTTGTGAAAAAGGATTAAATTTTATGATATTTTGAAATTTGCCGCGAAAGAAGAAGAAAAGTAAACTACTGGGAAAATGAGCACCAAGCCAAGCTGGGTTCTGTTTTTGAGCTGCGAGACACGAGTAAATGAATCCTCAATACACGCTCCGTTTCCATTACCTTCAGACGTTTGATTCATGTAATATTATCTCTTCAAGTTGCCATCGTTGCAATGCGCGTAAGAAGACTTGGTGAATGAGTTTTTTTGCACCCCTGGCCATTGGGCTGGGACCCGCGACAGCAAGGGAGAGAGCACAAGTGGGAAGTAGCCTACCCGTGCAAGAAAGAAGCCCCAGGTGTAAAAAGGGCAGAGTTTTTAGGTGGCTGGTTAAAAGGGGGTTACTTAACCACCTATTTTTCAGACAAAATTTGATATAAAGCCTCTTCAATCATCATGCTTTTCATTCCTTTTAATTATTTTTTAACAAAGGGCCCCATTTTTCTCCCAACATGAAAGCCATTCAAAAATGCTTTTCCTTATCTCCTTTTTTTTTTAATTTAAGAAATCCTCCTTGTTTATTGGAAGGCTCCCTTTTTATTTTGATAAAAAGCCTTATTTTCCCTTTTGTGTTTTCAAAGGCTCTTCTCCATTCATTATATATTTACAACAAGAACATTGAAAAGAAAAACCCAATAAGGTGGAGTCTAGGTCCCCCTGGTCACGTCATTAAGGGGGCAACCTGCCATGCATGCGGGTAATGTGCAAGTTGCCCCCATGGTGATCATGGGGGGATGTCCTCATAGAGAAAGTTAAAAATACACCTCCCACTCACTCTCCAAGTTACTTGTTAGTGATTTTTGTGGTTCACATCTATTCAAAATATGACGTGGGCTACATCCAAAATAATTATGAACCACAAAAAATAATAAGAAGTAACTGGGAGGAGTAAATGAGGGTATAAGTCTCCCTTGTATAATTCCAATTCGAAAGAAGACGTTGCACTATAGTGTAAAGCGGGGATGCTGTGATGGAAAATAAAAAAAGACAAGGTGAGGAATGTATTTGGTGGCTAAGGACAATATGCATTTATTTCTACAGGTGAGCTCAGAAGAAATAAAATTTTTAGCAGTGGAAAAATTGTAACTACCAAAAACAGCTGCTATAAATAATTTTCGGTGGAAATGAATCAACCATAATGTTTGTCGGGGAATGTTATGTCAATAATGTTTTAGTGGCAAAAAGAAAGAAACCGCCATTCAAAAGAGAAATGTAACGGTGGCATACCGCACAGGGTAATGATATATTAGCGGCGGTTTTATTTGTCCGCCGCTAACAATCTTTTTTTTTTTTTAATAAACAAATGCCTGCAGCTCAGCTTCTCTTTATATGGGCTGATGTCCCTGTTTTTGATTGGCAGCTGATTGGAATCATTCTTGAAGTATGGTATGAGAATGTTTTATTTGTTTTCAGTTAATTCAAGTGTTAGTAATCTATTCTTGGAATATGGTAAAATGTGATTACTTATTTGAGGAGCTATTGGAGTAAATTCTGCTCTCCCTATTCTTGAACTTGATTCTAGAGGCCTCCTCAATTTTATACGGAAGATAGAGAGAGTGAATGGTCTGCTGGTGCTTTTTGTGGAAGGAGAGCCTGAAGTGGCTTGTTTCATAGGATCTGACAGCTCCATACATGAATTAGCTAATCCTAACATAACAAGCTAGATTCAAAAATTATCATCACTGTGATTACTAAATAAAAATTAAAAAGATTATTAAATATCTTTTTAATTATCATCACTGTGATTACTAAATAAAATTAACTCTTGTGCCACAAAAGGAAACAGTGAATGGGCCATATTAAATATTCAAGTGTCCATTTAAATAGATGATAAGGATCGTCTTATCAGTGTGGTTTTCAGTTGCTCAGTGCCCAACAATTTGGATGGCTCGGATTTATGATTATGAGTCATGTCCATGTGGATCTATCTAGGATATGCCTCTTGTGCAGTAATATAATAGACCAAACTGTTTGGCAACAGCCTGCTTGTTGTGTGTTTTTTTTTTCCGGTTTAAAACTTATTCAAATAGATGTTCAGGTATTTTGACTATTGTGCAAAGTTCCCATAGATGTCAGATTCAATCAAACTTAAGGTAGTTTGCCTTTCTTTTCAAAATCTAATTAAAATTTAGCCTTTTCAATATTCAAATCAGTCAGGACGTTTTATTTTATAAATTTTCCCACATAACCCTTATAATAATAAGGCAAGTTTTCATGTGCTACAAATTTGCATGTATCATTTCTAATGTATGACTATTTTGCTCATAAAAACCTTTATAACATGACAAATTTGCTTTTTTCCAATTGAATTATATATACATCAAGTAGACGGCCTGTGACAGAATTTAATTGAGACAACTCTATTTCAAAGTGATTTATTTGATCTATCTCTCTCCAGCAGGATAAGGCTTGCCAGACATGCTTAACAGTGACTTGTAAGTTAACTTGCGAGAGATCAAAAGTTTAATGAAATAGTTTCATCTCTCCGCACATATATTTACAATCTGTATACTTGTTTGAAAAAAAAGCAGCCCACCATGGTCACTGTATCAAACATCAAACAGATAATCTCTATAAAAAAAAGCACCTCATCAAGCTCATTTCATCAAACATGAAACAGTCTTTCTGCACCTATATTTACAATCTCTATACTTTTTTTAAAAAAAAGAACCCCATCGCCTTCATTTCATCAAACATCAAACAGACAATCTCTATGCTTCTTTTAAAAATAAAAGCAGCCCATCATGGCCATTTCATCAAACATCAAACAGACAATCTCTATACTTATTATATTAAAAAAAAAACCTCATCATGGTCATTTCATCAAACAACAAACAACTGGAAAACTTATTTTAGAAAAAAAAAAAAGTAGCTCATCATGCTCATTTCATCAAACAGATGACAAAGAAGTCAGAAACAAAGAATCTAAAATCACATGAAAGACAAGTAACCAAAGTAATACCTCCATTGGATGGAAGAGGAAAAGCCCCGTACTGAGGTTTGGATTGTTGAAGGGAGACGAAAATGGCAAGGACGAGAGAAACCAAGGCGGTGACAGCTTCTTTGTGGCGTGCGGCAGCGGGAACTGTACAGCTCTCCTTTTTCAGGTGAGGAGATTTCCGTTTTTGTTGGTTTTTTTTATTTGGATTTACCAAAAAAATCCCACCAGTCAATATAATCACAGTTGAGAACTCCAATCTTTTATATTATCCACTGACGACCTCCCACCCAAAATTCATTTTTTTATGCCACAATTACCCCTCATATGTTGACGTAGACCATAAAAAAGGACTCCTGCACGAATACAAGAAGCGCAAAAAAAAAAAAAAAAAAAGAAGAAGAAGAAGAAGAAACTAGCAACAAACTCAAGAATAAGAATAAGGGAGTGTTTGGATAAATGTAGAATATGATATCATTAGATTTGAATAATGTAAGATTTCATTATCAAATAATAGAATTATAACATATTATAATATTGTGTCACTTATAGTGGTTGGCACTTTATATATATATCTCAATATGCCTTCAAGATTATTTTATACGGCATATATTTGAATATTTTAATATGGAGGTTTTTACAAAAAAGTGAGATATTGTAGAATATCTTCTAAGATACTCAAACAGCTACTTTTTAGGTGTTTAGATTATATTTTAAACTAGGATATAATATAGTACAATTTTTTAAAATATATGCTTTTCAAACACCCCCTAAGTGAAAAAAACCCAAGAACGAAATAAAAAAAAATAGGACTCTTTGCCTCTCTACCCTTTTTTCCTCCAAAAAAAAAAATCCCTATGAAAGAACGAAAGTAAGAAGGGAAACAAAAAAAAAAAAAAAAAAATACCAGAAGAGTCCCCTAGAGCTAGAGTTGTCTGCCTAGTTGTCTGCCTCCTTGACTCTTTGCCTCTCTACCCCTTTTTCCTTTCATGGTTGCAAGAATGTGATTGTTATTGTGGATCTATTTTGTGTTATGACCCAAAAATTGGGTTGAATCCAAACTCGGTCTAGGAGTGTGAGAATTGAGACCAATTAAAAATTTTCTTAAATAAATAATATGAGGCCCAATTCTAGGTGGATCGAAGTCCTTTGTACGGTTATGCCTGGTGATCAAGCGACCATAATCACATATGAAACCATAATCCATAATCTGCGCAGCTGAGTGTTACATACAACTCATATAACAAATTTCAATAATAATTAAATCAAGGTCAAGTGCTTCGAAGCATAATAATTAAAGTGATAAATCCCAAAACAATAATTTGAATAACTACTCTCACGGCCTCAAACATTGGCCTTATCACAAAGTTTAGTATTTCGATCTTAGCACTATCACTAAGACATCTCAGACGATGTTATTGGCGCTTTACTCAACAACTCCGCCATTTAGTGGAATCTCCTGCATCTTTTGATCCTCTGGTTTGGAATCGGCAACGGGACCTAGACACCAAAAGTAGTGGGTTAGATTGACGTAATCTGGTAAGAGATAAACTGCAAGTAATGATGTTAAGCAATTGAATTAAAGCATATTTTATATCCTGTACCAAAATAAACCGAATGCAAACTCAATGGCATAAATGCACAAAAACGAGTTTTCCTGCGGATATAATATACAAAAACAGGTATTTCCATGAATACAATATACAAAAATGAGTATTCTTGCAATTACAATATATAAAAATGGGTATTTTCGCAATTACAATATACAAAAATGGGTATTTGCGCCAGATATAATAAACGGTACCGTTATGTACTATATCTCACAGTACACACTGTCTCAATGGAGTACGACCATCTCTAATTGCAGTAGGTTAAATATATGTATATAAATACATACTATATACGAATGCATGATGAATCATGCTATAAAACCCTTAATTCATAATATCCAACCTAATATCAATTTAAGTGCTTAGATTACTTAATTTAAAAGTGTATTATGATTGTATGTCATTTCAAGTTCTCTAAGGGTAAACACTAATCTACCTAACAGTCATAATTAGTTAAATATACACATGAGAACTAACCCTCTTTCACAGTGGTAATGAAAGTCTACGATGCCAATATTCTACTTTCAGTGTCTATCATGTGGTATATCCCAAATTTCACATTTCCATTCTGAATTCAGTTCAATTCTCATGTGAATATTTAACTAGCTTTTCTAAAAAAAAAAACGGAATCCATCTAATCCAATTATGTAAAGTTAGTGTATTTTATAAATTGGGTAAAAGTATCTAAATTTCTAATCTGAACTAAAATAAATTATGACTAAAGGGAGAGGAAACAATTAGGTTCTTAATCATCATTACACATCAATCAAAAGTCCAAGTTAGAATCACAAATACTATCTAATTAAGATTCAATCATCCCCAATTACATTTTAATTAAATTCTAATCCAACTAATTAAAATATTAATTACAAGTAACTAAATTCCCATTAAAATTATAATAAAATCTAATTACAATTCTAATCACCGAGTTAAATATTAATTAAAATTCTAATCATGTCACAGTTAAATCCAAATCAATATTCTAATTAAATTGTAATTTAATGATCTAATTACACCCAAACCTATTATGGAAAACAATATATATATATAAATCCTAAAAAAGAATCCAATCCAAGTTTTAGTCTTTGGGCCCACTTGGCTTTATTGCTAGGCCCCTCCTAGAGTCCTAGCCTAGCTCAGTCGTGAGCTAATCCTGCTGCCTAGCCGACCCAAGCAGCACATGCCTGCGTTGAGGTTTTTTTTTTTAAATCAAAATCCAACCCTCCGCTATTACCGTAGAATCAAAACATTAAATTCAATTCTATAAATCATATTTTTTAAGCATATAAATCGAAACAACAAAAATCACATTATTTACAGTTATCCACTTACTTGGATTTCGATGTCAAAAGCAGAACTGAAGATCAAACCTTAATTTCCTTCAGAGAACTGTTAGGGTTTGGTTGCAGAAAAAAGGAAGAAGATTGAAGAATTGGTCGTGCGAAGAAAAAACGATCGAAAGCCTTTAGGGTTCTATTATGTAAAAGTTTTTCTAAATTACAAAGAAGGGCTCATTGCTTTTTAGTGAATTTAATAAAATTTAAAAAAAAAGGGCTTTTGGCTTAAAATGGGCAAATAACTCAGGCCCAAGGCCTATGAATGTTTAATTAGCCCATCTCCAATGGGCCTTACACAAAACTACCATGTATGCAAGGATCCAAATCTCTAAATTGACTTATTAATCACCCGTCTAAACCCTCTCAACCTGACTCAAACATGACAAATCAATTCGACCCAAAATTAAAAATTTGGCGCCTGACATTTTGTACACTCTATGGATCTGTTTGTGTGTTTTGTACACTCTGGGGATCTGTTTTGTACAGTTTGTGGATAATAATAAGTCATGATATAAAAAATAAGGTCCAAAGAGGTTGGTTGCGCTCATTTGTTAAAAACTCTATTGTTCAAACCAAATGTTATACTCTTGTATGGAATGTTGCCTGATTTTAATTCAATAGCACATGTTGTAAGTTAGCCTCAGTAGAGATTATGAAAAGTTTCTTGTGTGATTCAAAGTTTCTGTGTGGAGAGAGGGAGAGAAAGAGAAAATGAGAGAAGAGATGAGAAGAGAGAGTGGGAGAGCGAGAGGAGAGAGAGAGAGAGCGATTCTATGCGTGAGAGAGATAGATTTCTATTACCTCTCAAAAGGAAAAACTGAATCAAATTAGTGATCTTATCAATCGGGATATGTTGGTGCAAGATTATGATATTATTAGTATAGCTATTGATGATTTGCATCAAGTCATGAAAATAGAGAGGAAGATAATACTGTAGAAGCTGAGTATGAGAGCTTTTCAGGAGGTAATACTTTGGAAGAGCTTGTGTAAGGATTATAATAAGTCATGATGTAAGCAATAAGGTCCAGATAAGTTAGTTGCGCTCATTTGTTAAAAACTCTAATGTTCGAACCAAATGTTATACTCTTGTATGGAATCTTGCCTGATTTTAATTCAATAGCACATGTTGTAAGTAAGCCTCAGTAGAGATTATGAAAAATCTCTTGTGTGATTCAATGTTTCTGTGTAGAGAGAGAGAGAGAGAGAGAGCGATACCGTGCCTGAGAGAGATACATAGATTTCAATTACCTCTCAGAAGGAAAAACTGAATTGAATTAGAGATCTTACCAATCGGGATACGTTGGTCCAAGATTATGATGTTATTAGTAAAGCTGTTGACGATTTGCATCATATCATCAGAATAGAGAGGAAGATAATACTGCAGAAGCTAAGTGAGTATGAGAGCTCTTCAAGAGGTAATACTCTGGAAGAGCTTGTGTAAGGATTATAGTAAGTCATGATATAAACAATATGTATAAGGCCTGGAGAGGTTAGTTGCGCTAATTTGTTCCTCAAATCCCCCACTTCTTCATTTGCAGTGACAAAGAATGAAACAACTCGAATCCCTAAAGGTTCAACCCAGAGAAATCCTAAGTCAAAGGGGTTGGAACTCCTCAATGGTGTGACCCATCCATATATAAGAATTCAAGCCATTCAAAATAAATGTCCTCCATAGATATTTAATTCTTACATCAAATTGACTTTTTTTCCCCGTTGGATTAACTATTTGATGTCAAACAGTCCATCCATCGAAGGGTGAAAGAACTCGGCTCATGCCCTATAAAATAAATTATATCGAGCACTAATATATTAAACAACCAAACCATTTATTGGGTTTTGAATATGCAATTTATCCTAACCTGGCCAATTTAGATGGATTATCACACTATTTTTTATTACCCTATGTGATTTGTGGGTCAAATGGACCCATATTTAAGTGCATGGTTCTGATTTAGTTTTCTCCTTGTCAATGGATAGAATTATTTTCCAAATTCACATAATCAAGTTAAGTGAACGGGCATTGCTGGCCTCAGAGGATCCGGACACAGTTTGATGGTACATGGACTATTGTTCGTCTCGGGTGTTATGTTTCTAAACGCGCGTGGCACGGTATTTGGTCCATTCACAGCTTCGACGTAATTTCCTTCCGTGGGTCCCGGTCTCTCCCTCCTTTGTATTAACTGCTTCATTTCTCCTGCTCCGACCGCACTGAAATCTTATTTACCCAATGGGGTAAAATAAGAAGAAATCCTCCGTTAATGTGAAGTTCTCACATCATTTTAAGAAGGAATTATTTGTACGGTCAGGTCAACTAGGTTATCCTCAGTTTTAGTTTGTTCTCTAAATATAATTGTCTAAACATGATAAAAACAATAACTTTAACTAATTAAAACAATAGAATAAATATCGAGAATTTTTATAAGTAATTTCTGTAGTTCTTATCGATTTTCCTATTCTTATTAATATGTCATTATCAAGATTTTCTCACGATATTTTTAATTTTGTTGATATAGTGAAAGTATAGCAAATTAAAGTATTGCTTGAAGTAAGTAGAGAGGGACAAACTTCCACGGACACTGATATTAAAAGTATCGTTGTAAGTAAATAGGGTGAGATAAATGCAACTAACATTTAACTGAGGGGCGAATCCAGTGCATGGTGCCGCAACCGGCTGCTTCCGGTTCCTATCAACGATGTTGAAAGGTGCCGGCTGCTTCCGGTACCACGTTTTTTTCGACCGGCTGCTTCCGGTACCATGTTGTTCGCTTGCTTGTGCCATGTTGTTGACTTGGAGACTCGGACGATCTTCCAAAATAGACCGACAGATCTCGAATTCAGATCAAGTTGCAGGAAAGCCAAAAGAAATTCAAAAGTTGGGTCTTGCTAGTACGTGTAATTCGACGAAACGGCATGGTCACTGATACTATGTGGCAGCCTGCTCGTGACCGCAGGGAAGATTTCCTCGTAGAAATCCACGGTTACGGAAAAAATTATCTTGGTGGGCCACCCTACACAATTATATCCACCAGCGATTCGGAGACAAAAAAAACATAATTTCCTTCCATGGGTCCCGGGTGTCTCCCTTCTTTGTATTAACTGGCGTCACGTCTCCTGCTCCGACTTCACTGAAATCTTATTTTTCCAATTCACAACAAGATGTGGGGAAATCTAAGCAAGAAAACACCGAAACAAAATCTTGCTGACGGTGCTCCAGTCGATGAGGACGGCGGCAGTAGCGCCATCGGCCTCACTTACGCCAACTTCAGGCGGGCCTTCCAGTCGCGCCTCTCCTTCAACACCTTGATCGATTTCACTGGCTTGCCACTGGAGATGGACAACAAAGTCGCCAACATCATGCTCGAATCCAAGAGTGTTTTATGCAGAGACAAGATCTTCTCCAGCACTTTCCAAGAATATTTTAACCTTACTTCAAACGAGTTGGACTCCTTTAGCTTATCAACTCTACATGTTCCGACCAGCAATGAAGAAGAAGGAGAAAAGGGGCACCAACTGAAGAATCTCGCTAACGATTTCATCGAGAAATATCATTATCTTGAGAAGAGTTTGCTGACCTACGAGTCCAAGATGAGTCCGAAGATGACAACTTACGGGATGCTGCAAGTCGCTGCCTGGATGTTGGTGATGCTCTCCACCATCGGCCCCATCACTTGGGCGTTGCTTGTTGGGGAGAAGCTGCATGTTGCAGTGGTAGCAGCTGTGACGTCGTTAACATTTTTAGTATTTGGGGTGACTGGGAAATGGGCGTGTTTTTTCTGTGAGAGGAAAAAACAAGAGCTGCAAGTGAAGGAGAAGATAATCAGACTCATGCTGATTTCGATCAAGTTACAGAAGAAAAGTTTGAATCGAATTAGTGGTCTTATTATCAATGGGGGTATGTTGGTGCAAGAATATGATGTTGTTATTAGTAAAGCTGTTGATGATTTGCATCATGTGATCAGAAATTACAGGAAGATAATACTGCAAAAGCTAAGTGAGTATGGGAGCTCTTCAGGAGGTAATAATCTGGAAGAGCTTGTGTAACGACGTTCTTTCTAGTTTTCTATTCTCTCTAATATGAAGTATAATAAGTCGTAAGTCATAATATAAACAATATGTATGAGGTCCAGATATGTTAGTTGGGCTAATTTTTTAAATTAAAACTGTATTGTTCAGACCAAATGTTATACCCCTGTATTGTAGATTTTAGTTTAATAGCGTACATGTCGCAAGTGGGCCACCTCAGTAGCGATTATGATAATTTTTTCGTATGATTCCATGTTTGTGTGTGATTTCATGTGCGTTTGTGTGTGATTCCATATGTACGTGTGTGTGAGAGAGAAAATACATGTATATAATTGGAATATATATAGGGTAAGCTTCTCCTATAAAATTTAAATTGGTGTACAGTCGATCTAACAGTCAAGTAGATTTGGATTAGACCGAAACTTGAGGCGAATGATTATCGGAATTTGAATTGGTAGATAGATAAGCCTCACCGATAGTTCTTAGGAAAAAAATAGTGAGAATAGTTTTTACTTGAATATTTTTGATATATATATATAAGTGTAAAGAAAAAACGGTGAAAAATACAGGTGAGAATATATGATACATATTATTCATGAAGAACGTTTTGTTTAATGAATTTTATTACAGAAATATAGAGGAATGTTTTGGTTTCTCTGCTTTTATGGAGACTCATCCGAAATGTTACTGCTGGACTCATTCCTTGCATACCGAGTCTTGTTTGCACATTGAATTTATAGGCTCCTAATTAAATAGTAATTTTCAATTGGACACTGACACGGGCACGGCACAGGAGACAGTTGCCTCAAAGAAGTCAATTATTATACCCATTTTGTCCATGATGATGACATATCTGAGTCTTTCTGGGGACTTTTTTGGTTGGACCAGGGGAAAAAGGAGGGAAATAGAACTGACTTGGGATTAACTGTTTTATTACAATTATTCCTCATTTTCTCCACTTGTATTCCTTTATTTTCAAATAGAGTCCTGGTTCTCCTAGGCTTAATCGGAGAAACCTAGAGGTGGACTGAGGAATTTTTTCTTAGGGGGACAACTATCAAGAAAATGTTTTGAGAGGGCCACATAAATATAGTTTTAAAAAATGTAGGGAGTTTTTTTTTAAATTTAGGGGGGCATAAGTAAAAATATTAAAAAATGATTCAAAACTTAGAAGGGTTTTGTAAAATCTTGGAAAGCTATATTGAAAAAAGTTAAAAAATATTAAAATTTTAAGGAGCTTTATGAAATCTAGGCCTACAAATGGGGTCTGCGGCTTGCTTGAAGTTAGAAGGCTGAAACTCTATAATGGAGTCCATCTATTGAAAATCCTGAGTTCCTTAAAATAATGCCCTCATTATTTATTTTATTATGTAATTTTATCATAATAGAAGTTGGGCCTCATATGATTGATCATTGGGAAAATAATCTGATCTTTAATATGCATAAGATTGTGTTAATTACATTTTTATTCAAATATTCAATCTTATGATAGGACCAAAGTAGAGTTTGGACATATCCCTTACATTATTGGCTGCCGTTCATTTTGAGGAGATCTGATTTTCAATAGGTAGTACACACTATAGATTCCTACGCCTTCAGCTCCGGTTTTCATTAAAGCCCCCGAGGATCTGGACGCCCAGAAATGACATAAAGTGGGGCATATGAAGGAATAGATGGATTTTAGCGTGTCCACTTTTTACAAGTGGCTCATGTATCTTAGCACATAGGTAGCTCATGTATCTTAGCACATAGGTAGCTCATGCATGTATCCGATGACCCAAATTCCAAGCAACTCACATCAGATGACTGGATATGAAATCGGCCGGCCATTCAAATAGTGTCCAGCCACATTAGTAATGTTGTATCAAAACTTCTTAAACAGGCTAGACGAGCTTGTCTAGGAATGGGCAAGAAGGGCCCACCTATGCTAGTAGATAAGTTGGCCCTTTCACAGATAATACTGTTTCAACATTATTATTGTTATTTGATACTTTAGTAATATACTTTGATGTGTTTGAAAGCAAGATAAATTTTTAGTAGAATTGGATAGCGAATATCATCAAATCCCATCTAATGGTATTATTAAATGAGATGGAATTTTATTTATCCCAAAAGTGAATTCAATCCTATGTTTAGTTGCGTCTGAATAAATGGTGGATAAAAGACACAAAGATCTAAAAAAAATATAATCTGATCACCTCCACTCAAAGCTAATTCAGGTGGGATAAGGATAAAAAGATCTAAAAAATATAATCACATCCCCTACTCAAGGCCAACTCAAGTTATCCCACCTTTCAGGCATGATTATTTAAGCCCTCATACTAGATATTAATTCACTATAGCGTCAGAAGTAGGATAACATTATCCTTAGCACTAAAAATGCAAACAAACAAGGAATAAGTGAGACATGATGCTAAAGGTTTCTTATCTCCTTACTTATCCCCTCTTTATCTTGCATCTAAACACATCATGAATGTTTAAAATTGGTGCCCCTACATCCATTGTTTGTCCCTACTAGATTTGCTATTTTATATAAAAACATGATAAACACAATCTTTCGTTTTTATCAGTCAAGCAATCCAACAGTGTAAAGAACTCTGATTGAAGATTTGTGGATACCCCATAAATGTGAAGGGTGTTTATTTTTTATGTTTTGAATTTTAGTAGATGGGCTCCATTATGGAGTTCACTTTTTTAACTAAGGCTTTATCTAGGTTAAACTCTAAAAATCATCTTTGAGACTGGTTGGCATTGGTTAGCTTGGGTGCTCCAACTCCTAGGTATGTATTATTTTCAGAAGATTACAAAATTTAAGCGAATGTATACACTTGTGTAAATAGTAAAGTATGTACAACTAAGGTTGCAAACGGGTACCCGATTAATCTTCAATTATTTGAAGGTTTCGGCTTGTAAAAAACAGGGTTTGAAACCTATTTTAGGTTTTGATTTATAAATGGGTTAAGGTCCGGAACTCAATTTAGGTTTCAATTTATAAACAAGTCCGGTTTCGGGTTCATACTAGTTCCGACCCAGTACCCAATACAAGTGCCTTTAACATTGTAAATTGTAGCTTAAAATCAACTTTGGTTTGGCATTTTTATATTTAATCTTAAATGTAGTAGACTTGATGCATTGTTATAAATTAAACAATATCCTTAATTTAAAAAAATTAAAAAATTAAAAAGTTAAAAGAAGTGAGAACCAATTTTGGAACTAAATCCTATTTCTCGAGTTGGACCCTATTCTGAAACCGAACATGAATTCTCTTATTGGAACAGGGTTTGGAATTAACAAAAGAGGTCTCGAGTTAGAACCTGTTCTAGAACTGGATCCGTCATTTAGAAATGGGACGAGGTCCAGTTTGGACATTTTCTGAAAGCAACCCATTTGTAACCCTCTATACAATTTGTTGTACGCATGTAAGCCAGTTAACCAAATCAAATTGCTCTCCCAAAACTTAAACACAAATCCAACCTAAATTCGAAGTAGGTTTCAAAATATCGGTCCAAGCCCATGCTAAATTTCAGTTTTGGTTGGTCACGCAATTTCGGGTTGGCTTGCCCAAGCGGTACCACTAGCTGGCCCAGGTCTCAATCATAACTTCAGGAAGCTCTAGGCTGTGAATTGGGTCAGAGTAAAGGCCCATTTCAGCCCATAGTCGTCTGAATTCTACATACCATAGTGGGCTGGACTGAAACGTAGGCCCCACCTACTCGAAACCGCAATTCAAAGGACCGCCTTTCTTCTTTTTTTCCCTAAATTATCATCAAAGTTATCCATAATCCTGAAAGCACGGGTTAAAAACAGGTCACGTTGAGAAAGGGTGATATAGGATGAATCCCAACCCCTATCTGACCAGTTTCTAAAACAGTTCATATAACCCCAGCCGGCATCAAATGAAGAATATCGACCTAACCTAACTTGCATAAACCAATCAAATGCAGGAAATACAAGCTTTGGGTTCAGCCCAATCCATTAAAAAGAAAAAATAAAGCTACATTTGAGTTTGGATATTTTTTTTTTTTGGTAAATTACATTTGAGTTTAGTTGGAAGTTGAAAAAAACCCAACACAAATTTGGCTTATTCTATATAGCTTTTTAGTCATTTGAAACCCATATAAATCCTTCTATTTTAACCATCTATACATAAAGGTAGCTAGAGAATATGAAAATTGATATAAAGATATTTTTCTTATTATTTTTAATTTTTTTTTATGGTGAGAAATTAATCAAAATTTTATAGAACTAAGATTTTTATTTTATTTTGAAACATTTAAATTTTTATCTATTTGTTGTGAAAAAGGATTAAATTTTATGATATTTTGAAATTTGCCGCGAAAGAAGAAGAAAAGTAAACAACTGGGAAAATGAGCACCAAGCCAAGTTGGGTTCTGTTTTTGAGCTGCGAGACACGAGTAACGAATCCTCAATACACGCTCCGTTTCCATTACCTTCAGACGTTTGATTCATGTAATATTATCTCTTCAAGTTGCCATTGTTGCAATGCGCGTAAGAAGACTTGGTGAATGAGTTTTTTTGCACCCCTGGCCATTGGGCTGGGACCCGCGACAGCAAGGGAGAGAGCACAAGTGGGAAGTAGCCTACCCGTGCAAGAAAGAAGCCCTAGGTGTAAAAAGGGCAGAGTTTTTAGGTGGCTGGTTAAAAGGGGGTTACTTAACCACCTATTTTTCAGACAAAATTTGATATAAAGCCTTTTCAATCATCATGCTTTTCATTCCTTTTAATTATTTTTTAACAAAGGGCCCCATTTTCTCCCAACATGAAAGCCATTCAAAAATGCTTTTTCCAATCTCCTTGTTTTTTTTTTTTTTTAAAAACTTAAGAAATCCTCCTTGTTTATTGGAAGGCTCCCTTTTTATTTTGGAAAAAAAGCCTTATTTTCCGTTTTGTGTTTTCAAAGGCTCTTCTCCATTCATTTTACATTTACAATAAGAACATTGGAAAAAAAAAACCCAATAAGTTGGAGTTGGGGTCCCCACAGTCACGTCACTATGGGTGCAGCCTGCTATGCATGTGGGCAATGCGCAAGTTGCCCCCATGGTGATCCTATGGGTTTCCTCATAGAGAGAGTTTAAACTTACACCCAACTTACTCCTCAAATTACTTTCTAGTGATTTTTATGGTTCACATCTATCTAAGATATGACGTGGGCCACATCTAAAACAATTATAAACCACAAAAAACAATAAGAAGTAGCTGGAAGAAGTAAATGAAGGTATAAGTATGGCACAAGTCTCCCTTGTATAATTCCAATTCGAAGGAAGATGCTGCACTATAGTGTAAAGCAGGGATGTTGTAATGGAAAATAAAAAAAGACAAGGTGAGGAATGTATTTGGTGGCTAAGGACAATACGCATTTATTTCTATAGGCGAGCTTAGAAGAAATAAAACTTTTAGTGGTGGAAAAATTGTAACTACCAAAAATAGCTGATAGAAATAATTATCGGTGGAAATGAATCAGCCATAATATTTGTCGAGGAATGTTATGTCAATAATTTTTTAGTGGCAAAAAGAAAGAAACTGCGATTCAAAACTGAAATGGGGGTGGATATAAACCGTTGGTAATAGTTATTTTTATGCTGCTAATGGCATACTTTCAAGGCGGAAAAAATATCGATTTTTACAATTAGAGGCGGAATTTACACTTTTAGCAGCAGAAATTATCTGCTGCTCTATCCTTTTGTAACGATGAAATAAATCATGGCGGTAATGATATATTAGCGGCGGTTTTATTTGTCCGCCGCTAAAAATCTTTTTTTAAAATACAAATGCCTACAGCTCAGCTTCCCTTTATATATAATGGGCTGATGTCCCTGTTTTTGATTGGCAGCTGATTGGAATCATTCTTGAAGTATGGTATGAGAATGTTTTATTTGTTTTCGGTTAATTCAAGTGTTGGTAATCTATTCTTGGAATATGGTAAAATGTGATTACTTATTTGAGGAGCTATTGGAGTAAATTCTGCTCTCCCTTTTCTTGAACTTGATTCAAGAGACCTCCTCAATTATATATGGGAGATAGAGAGTGGGAGATAGAGAGAGTGAATGGTCTGCTGGTGCTTTTTGTGGAAGGAGAGCCTGAAGGGGCTTGTTTCATAGGATCTGACAGCTCCATACATGAATTAGCAAATCCTAAGATAATAAGCTAGATTCAAAAATTATAATCACTGTGATTACTAAATAAAAATTAAAAAGATTATTAAATATCTTTTTAGCAACTGGTCAGTCAGGTTTAGAACGTAGAATCCACCTATTATAATGGGATCTGTGCAAATGGACCCAAATTCGACCCAATTATTTAGCAAATCAGCAAGAATGGCTACATACCTATCTAACTACAATTATCAATTAAGGGTCAGTTAATGAGTTAGATTCAGGAAAAAAGAATCCAACCCAGATGTAGCTCATCTTCTCATCAAGGGCATGGGACCTAAACTGACACCTGAGGCTGCACTGGAAAACACTGCATTTAGATTTCTTGTCTTGGGTGCGCAGAGAGTCCACTTGAGGGGGATCCCCTGGAAGTTGTCCTTGACCTTTTGGTTGGATTCCTTGGTGAAGGTGAGATTCTTGGAGTTCTTGAGTTTGGAGAGCGTTAGGATTTGGACTGAGGAGAAGCACTTGAAGCTGAGATAGGCTTGGATGGAGTCGAAGAGCTCGTTGCTATAGTTGGAATCATATTCATCTATGAGGACGGAGGTGTTGGTTTGGACAGTGGAGAAGAGCTTAATGAAGAGGAGTTTGAGGAACTCGGTCACTTCAGGAAGGATGAATTCTCTGATGAGATAGCGGATGAAGCGGATGGTGGCCACCATAGAGCTCAGAGACTTCCAATCTAACATAGAAGTACCCACAGATTTTCAGTCTAAATCAAACATCGTTGCTTGAAGGGTGTTTTGATGGGGGTCTTTGGAAATTGGAAAAGAAAGTAAGGGGGGTGCTGGGAGGAGGAAAGAGGAGAGAGAGAGGTGTTTGGGATGCTGGTGGAGAGAATGGAGAAGTGGGGGTGGGTTTGGTTGATGGAAAGTCCCTTGTACCGAAATGGTTTCTTCTGATGACCAATGTGTTTACTCTGCCTCCCAGCAAGTTAGTTTCTAACCAGTTTTGGTTTTTAAATCATCACTTTCTTTTTTTATTCTGGAGTTGGCATCTCAGGGGATCTATTGCTCTGCCTGACCTACAGAGGACCCATTCTTGGGACTGCACATGAGATCATCATATAGTTGCAACCCTCAACACAGCAGAATATCAATTTATTTTATTGGGCCTGATACCAGAGAGGGGCTTGGCCATGGAAAAACAGAAGGGCTGGGCCTATTCCCTTTAACAGGCTAAAGGGCAAAACTTTTTCTCAAAAGGAATTAAGCCCAGCAAAGCCAAGCTTTCTTGTATGTATAATAGGTAGTAAAAGGCAAATTCGTTTCTAGTCCATCAATACGAAGACCTGTAATCATAAACAGAATCAGGTCCAGGTACAGCTAGTGTCTATACCAAGATCAAACTAACCAGATTAAACGTGTAGATTTAGAAGAGTAACTAGGATTTAACAAAAAGGAAAATGGATAGATACAAAAGAGGCACTCACGTTGCTTTGAGTCATTGATCTATTAAGCGAATATTCATCAATGAGCAACTTCCTTCTAGAATTAGACTTTTTCTTGAAAACTAGAGATCTTTTAGTGCATATATGATTACTGTTTTTGTCAAACATCTTCTCGTTCTTGCCCCAGTTGTAAAAAAACAACCACAAGATTTTGATATAAAGAGAGACCTAGATGGAAAAACACAAATAGTAAAAAAAATCACAAGATTCTTACCATCTGGATGATCATATCCAATCCACATCTCTTTCTCTCTCACATATGTAAAGGTTTAAAAATTTGACATTTGCCCTGCTCTTGTTTGGAAAGACTGGGCAGAGTCTTCATGTTGACTTGACTTGGTGAAGCTGAGTCCAGCTCCAGCGTTCCAATTTTTCTCTGTCCTAAGTTCCCACTAATTAAACCTACTTTTGAGAAAAAAAAGATAGGGACAAGCGGAAGCTGTTTCACTGGGAAAAGGTAACATCACCTGGGGAATTTGGATTTGAGAGTCTCCTTTTGCCTGTATTTGCGCCAGGTGTATCCGGCATGAGGAAGCTCCAAGTTTCCTGGGCGAGGGACAGAGACCCCAACCTCAACACCAATGACGCCCCAAAAGAGAAAAAAAAAAGCAATTTTTTTTATAAAGAAAGGCTGCTATATCTTTTTACCTAAAGGTATTCAAGACACCATCCATTCGTATGACAGAACTAAATAACATAGGCAGTATCACCATAAAATCCCAAACATTGTCACTAAACCAAAACGCAAACACATAGACAGAAGCAAGTTCACCATAAAACTACACTTGTATAGAAGAAGCAAATTCACCATGTAACTTATAGAACAACCAGACTGAGAAAATTCACCATATATCTGCTGAAGATAATGAACATTGTCGTCCGTAAATCACTCTTTGCATTCCCAATGGATGCATATTACCTACTGAGTACCATTTTAGATCGTGGATCTATTAAATACTGCTACTGTTTCTACTAATACAAGAAACCAACTGAATGGGGCTAATTCTTACTCGGTTGCTTGTCCTCAGACATAGATTTTTAGAAGATACTTGCCACTGTATTTGGGTCTAGATATTGTTTTGAATTTCTTTGTTAGGAAACCAAAACGCCATCTGCAATTCAAGGATAAACCAAAACACCATCAAACTCCTGTTTCAAAGCACACATTTAAAAATTAAACTAAGGGAACAGTTTGAATTTCATTAACACATACGGGTAAGTTATGATTATTCGAAAAACTTGATATTCCACCTAAAGCAATAACTCAGGGAAGCTGAGACCTAATCAGATTATGCGAACTAATTATCATACCTTGAGCAGATTTTGACAGCGTCCTTCAAGTTTTTCAGGAACATGCTATTTGTAGAACTAATTATCATGTTTTTATTATAGTTGTTCATCCTCCTGTTTGCTTTCCCTAAGATCTCTTTTCTATAAGATTATGCCAATGTTAAAATATATGTTATAATAAGCTCGCACTTTGTATGTTATTTGTAGAAGCCTAATTGTGTTGGTGCTCCAAAAGCACCCAAGTAAAAGAATCTATTTAATTAGCATATGAAGGCTTGCCACTTGCCGGATTAGGTGATATTTTAGTCCCCTATACAATTGTACCATGCACACTCTTTGATATCATCTTTTAAGTTCACCAGTTATAAAACTTTTCTATAGAATACAGCTTCCTTCATTAGAGATGATGAAGGGTTTGCCCTTTCTACTTTGGGAGCTCTAATCCACAAACTTTCTTAACCAGATGATGAATTTCTTTTCATCTTAATCTGTTTATTGCAAATTGTAATGTGAAGATATGCTCTAATGTGAATATGGAAACTTCTACAAATGTATGCAACATATGGTTTCTGTTATGAGTGCGCTTATTTGGTTGGAGCTGATGGGTGTCAGCTTTAACATTTCTTTTATGCACTTGAAGTTTAGGTTGCTTTCATGCCTGAACTGGTTTTACTAAAATGGAGTTTAAAAAGCTTTGAAGCATTGGAGAAATCAAAGACTGATAATATATCTTTGAGGCTAGGATTGGCCAAAAATTGATTTTCCATTATCGTGGGTAACTAGTGCAACAAAAGAAAACAACCATCATTGCAGATGGTGAAGGGAATTTTTTTATTTTTATTTTTATGCTAAGAGGTTTGAAATATAGTTTCAGAGGACTACTTTTTTAAAATTTTCTAAGCAAGAGTTGTTCCTTGCAAAGACAAAATTTTATTCATCTAAATTTTATAGATTAAGTGATTACCTTGATGTAAATGGAATTTCACTCTTCATTACCGTATGTAAGTAGAGTTTCATAGAGTAAGGTAAAAAGGTTTAACACACCCCACTATCTTGTGGAATCACAGTGTGCTCCAAAGACCAATTAGGAATAAATTTGTAATATTAGCATAACATGTTAAGAAAATTAAATCCAAATATAACTTCACGTTAAATTTATTTCATGTTACACACAGGCTCAAGAAGACGGTTAGCTAAGCTGGGTGAACCCTTGGGAACATTGTCACCATTTGATTCATACGGTTTCCCATCAGCTGCATATCAACTTCCATCTTGTTAATTTACGCTTGCATGGAAACCATTCTTTCTTCGGTTTCTATTCTACGAGCCTCTCAGCCTCCGTTGTCTACTGTATTCACCAATTGAAGCTCGTGGGTCATGTGATGCAGCAAGGGCCCACAAGTGGTCCCCTTTCAAGTAGATTAGGATTATATTATTTTTATTATTAGTAAATTTCTAATTCCATTGTTATTAGGGAGTTTCCATTATTATTATATTAGGGTTGCTTAAGATATGACATTATAAGGAACAATTATTCAAAGAGTTTTGAGTTATTAATATTTTTTGTGGAATTTTATCATTGAAGGCTTTATCTTCTTCGTGTGATTGTTTATGTAAAAACCCCATTGTGCCAAGGCATTCACTTTAATTGAAAATCCTACCCTACGACTGCATCAATTGGTATTAGAGCTAATCCTTAGATAGCTTATCCTTAGATTGAATGGCGTGCCTTATCCCCCATCCATCGAAACAAGTCCTATCACCTCCATGCACCCAGCCAGCCACCATTGCACTGCCATCTCTGATTTTGATCCCTATCCAAAAGAAGGCCAAAAACAAAACCATCTATCCCAGCCGTTCGAAACCTAGCCCAATCTCCATCACCGAAACGAACATCGTCCCGAAACCCTAGACCACATCCACACCAATCGAAGCCTACCACCGGCACCACCGTCGGCAAACCCCTACCATCCCTACCCCTAATCGAAATCCCATCTCACCATTGGCCAAAACCCAACCCTTGCCTGCCGGCGGCCCACAACCACTCCTTGTTTTGTCGAAACCTGACCACACCAAAACCCCATCCCGTCAATCCCAGTGCCCATTTGAAAACCCTTAAACTTGCCTGCATCCTAAAACCCAAACCCAAGATCCCATCTGCTGGCCAAGACACCCCACCATCCCCAAATAGCACACCACCTAAAACCACCACCATCCGCGCCGCCCCCCCCCCCCCCCCCCCCACCCCAACCCCCAACAAAACCAAAACCAAAACCTCATCGTGCGTGGCCTAGTGTCGCCTCACCGGAGCCACACCAAGTCGCCGAAGCCAACGGCAGCACATCTTCTTTCCTATCTTGCATTTTCTCCTCTCCCCAATGACAAGGAATTGACAACAGTGTTTTAAAATCCATTTTTTCAAACTTTGGTGTTGGTTTTGAAGGGCAAAGTCACATCTGTGCGCCGTGACATGCGTTGTCCTTTTAGTGACTGTGCGGTTCAATTCAAGTCTATTTGACCTACATGTAGAAGAGAGGCCCTCCAGTTTTATTGCTGACGTCATTACTATATCAACAAGAGAGTCAAGGCGTATATTGACAAATTAAAGGCCAGGATTTTTCTTCGTAATTTCGGCACCATCTCAAGTTCAACTTTAGATCCGCCTTGTAACACTTCGGCCTAAACTTAACTTGATTAGCTAGTAATTAATTGAGATTACTAGCTAATTAATATGATTTTATCTTAAATAAGTCTATTTTAGTCTTGTGGAGTCCAGTGGGACAATTTTAGGTCATGGATAGATAGTTGAGTCGAGTTTTAGATGAAAGCCCTCTTTTATAATTTTAGATTTCATAATTTTATGTCATACACATATCAAATTGAAACTATTATGATTGTCTTGTTGAACTCGTCAACTTTTGTATTTGACTTGAATGTATTTTATTTTGTTTGAATAGTTGGACCCTCATTTGACCTATATTGAAAATATAATAAAGTAGATGAGTTTTCTTATAAACTTCAGAAGTCTTTCTGTATAAAAAAACGCCAACCAGTTATTCGAGCTCCTCTCCTTTCAACTACAGCAGCAAGCCTTCTTCTTCATCGTTATTCTTCCCTTTTGTCACTATGAGCAAGATGGGTCCTACATGCATGATTGCAAGCACCATTTCTTTATCCCATCCCCCTTCTTCTTTCTTTCCTTCTTGAAATAGAAGATGGTGGCTTGCACCTCTCCTTACAGCTCCCTAGTTGTTCTCTTGGTAAGATCTCTTACTCATTCATAGAGTTCCTTGATTTAGTAGAATTAATGAAATTAAAAGACTCCTAATCTCAAGCATACACTCAACTTTTTAATCAATTCTGACATGCATGTCATTTTAAGATTAAGAATCGGGTGTTCCTTTTTCAAACTAAGCCAAGAGGAGGACTAGTGATTTGAATTGGAAAATAAGGCAAGTATAAGCTAATTTTGGTTGAATGCATGTTGGTATGTTATGATCCATGTAAATCTATCAAAATTTTAATGTGAAATATCAGCCCCTGTATCTTCATTTTTGTTAAACTTCTGCTACATGATAAGCTTTTTTTTAATAATGATGAAGTATGAATTTGAACTAGAAAATTAATGGTTTAGAGCAAAGAAATTTGCAGTGGATCCAGTTGAAAAGCACCCGGTGTTATGAGGAGAAGAAAAAATTTTTTAACCGAAGGAGCTTTAGGAATTTTGAAGCTTACAACTAAGCCATAAGTATTTTATGGCTCAACATCCAGATAATCGAATTTGACACATTGTTCTACAACTAAGCAATGAAATGTGTTACGGCTAAACCGTAGCCACGCCATGGCTCAGCCATAGATCAAGTTCGGCTAAGCCGTAAGACAAAGTACGATTAAACCATCAATGTGGCTTAGTCGTTGATCAAGTTCGGCTAACCTGTAGGATAAAATATAGTTAAACCATGAATGCAGAGGAAAAATCTAAGTAACTACGGCTAAGCCGTAAGTTACCCACGGTTAAGCCATAGGTCACGCACGATTAAGCCGTAAAGCCATTAAAAATCAGGGTTAAGCAGGTACTGTTACAAGAGCTTGTAGGGCCTTAACTTCTGGATCCCTTTACCCTATTAACTAGCCCAATAGAAAAATTAAGTACCATGAAAGTCTTGAAAGCTGAAACCTATTCAAGTGGTGTTATCCATTTGTTAAGCATCTACCAATGGGTGTTGGTTTAAGGGACTTCGATATACATTCTTTATACATGTGACACTAAAGAGAGACAACCGTGTATTGGATAACTTAAAACTATATCATCATGCATGGTTAGAAACAATGGATAATTAGATAATAGTTGGTTTGTAAATTACCTTGATTTCATTAAATTGAGTTGCATAACATATGGTATTACTGTTCTTGCCTTCTATTATTCGAATAATGATTTGAATTGAAATGATCATAGTATATATTGACTTTATTTGAAATGTTTTTTGATATATGTTTTATAATGACAATGACATTGAATTAAGTAAGAATGAATTGAATGAATGAATTAAACGTATACTGTGTAGTATTATTCTCAATGAATGAATTGCACAAATTGTTCAAGTTCAATAATATGAATCCAAAAGGTTTGACTCTACTCAGCCTTAGCCTTATGATACTCGGTAGGATTAACATTGGTATAGTAACGAACGATGCTTTTGCAGTGTGCTTTTGGAGCTTCTGGACTCCATGAATAAAAAGACCTATTCGTACCTTGCCCCAATCAATAGTGTTCTCAACGTAAAGATCCCTAGAGGGAGGATATGACAAATATAGTAGCCAAATAGTATGTATTTTTACTTATTGATTGTTTTAGCATGCTTTATTCAATGTACAACATGCCTAGTGTACTGAATTGACTTCTATTGATTACTTGTCATTAATTCTTTTATATACAATGCATATTACCTTAATTATGCCTATACTTTACTGAATAGTCATACTTACAGTTGTCTAATGTAACAACCTGACGCACTCGCCAAGAGATATTGTCCGTTTTGGGCAGAGTCACTCTGGGAATACCCACACGGTTTTGCTTCTGGACAGAGCCACTCTAGGAATACCTAAAATGCGTCTAAATGGGAAGCATAGGTGGCAGCACATATAAGCACAGGCTCCGGACGCTCTCATAAGCGATGTGGGACTTTGTTCCCTTTGGGATTCAAGAGGTCCCCCCCCCACCACTCAGAGGAGAGCCATCCTTGGCTCTGATACTGTAACACTCCGATCCCCTTTGAGCCGGATTAGTGGCTCATTAGTGTGTGTTTTGTTTTGTTTATTTCTTTTGGACTTGGTTTTGGGCCTTGGATAGGTAGTTGAGTGACCTTTGACCTGAGATAGTTAGTTCTAAGCCCTTTTTCGTAATTTTGCTTTTGCTTTGCTCATATCATCTTTGCATCATTTTGGTGTCAGCACGCGTATTTCGTTGAGCTCGACAAATTCCGTAACTGTGTCAGATCCGTTTGGAGTCAATTGGGGAAGATGGACCTTCGCGTGACTTAATCTGTAAATTGCTTGAACCCATTGGACCTTGTTTTAAAACTACAAATCTATAAATATAAGTTAGCTCCAGATGTCTCTCTCTCTTGCTCATTTCACTTGGTCGATTGCATGCAAAACATCAGAGAGAGCCACGTTTCTTCCTTCCCATTTCTCTCTTCTTCTCGTTCTTGTTTGGTGTTGGGAGCTTGCACCCATCTTGAATTGGATTCTTTTCTTCTCCCCTCTCTGTAATTGCTTAGGTAAGTGGGTTCTTTCTAATTCCTTCTTCTTCTTCTCCAATTGCTTCTCCCATTCTATGATTGCTTTGTCTTCATCTCATGCATGTGTGATTGCTTTGATTTGCTTTGATTTTTAGTTGCTTTGGAGCTTGATTTCAGAGGATTTTTCAGAGTTTGAGGCAAGTATAAGTACAGGCTTTGATAACACACATGGGTGTTTTGTTTGATGGCTTTGATTCACTCTTGTTCTTTGTATAGAATGTTTTACAGCCACATTTGGTGAATTGGAACCTCTGTAACTCATTTTGTGCAGTTTCTGTATCAAATTTCAGTTTCTGTACTCAGCCCGAATTCATTTCTGTATTGTACGGCTAAGCCGTGAACTTCTACGGCTTGATTTCCAGAGACTCGAAATTGGAGTTTTGTTCTACGGCTAGGCTACGGCTAAGCCGTAATTTGTCCTACGGCTGAGCCATAAGCTAGCCGTGACCCAACCGTACCCCAGCCGTGAATTAAATCTCTGATCAGTCGAAACTTTTCTGATATCAGTACTCCTACGGTGAGGCTACGGCTAAGCCGTGGAATGCTACGGCTAAGCCGTGGATTGGTCTACGGCTAAGCCGTATACTGACTGTAGCTCAGCCGCAAAAGGCATTAGATCAGAGATGGAAGGAGACCAGTTTAGCTGTGTTTTTAATGGAACCAAGGTGAAGCCGTAGTGCATAGTACGACGAGCGCGTAAGATGTCTTCGGCTCAACCATAGGTCCCTCATAGCTAAACCGTTAGGCATGGCAATTCTGAAACATAACTTAGGATAATGGTGAGACTTGTAGGGCTCAAACACGGGTTGACCACTCATGTAAACCGGCCCAATGGATTCTTGGAACGCATGAATAGTCTGTTAGGCTGTGACGTATTCATGTGAGTGTTGTTTTACTGTTAAGCACCTCCCCATGGGTGTTGGTTTAAGGGACGTCGGTGCACGCACAGATTACATTGCAACACTTTGATGGCAACGGTGCATTGACTAACTTAAAACTACATCAACATGCACGGTTAGTGACAGTGAACAACTAGCTTAGGACTGGCTTGTAATGAACCTTGATTCCGTATGAATCTGAGATGCATTGCATATTGTTTATGGTTTTGCCCTCTGTTCTGTTAATTTATGTTTATGCATTCCGCAGTCATTTTTACTTTCGTCCTGTATGTCTGTTTATTCTTCGATCTACACTATGCTCTGATCTATGCTATGCTTTGACTTAATCTATGCTCTGTCTTTGGCTTTGTATCTCTCTGAGTTTGGGTATTCCCTGGTGGCTCTGCCCAGAGATTAAAACGTGAGGACAAGATCCGGTCCTTGTCATCGGTGAGTCCAAAGCGGATAATCTCCCTTCCTATGGATTTGATTTGATTGGTATTGGTCTGGCTCTACTCAGCCTCAGCCCTAGGATGCCCGACGGGGTTACCTTTGGCTTAGATCTCTGTATCTCTGTATAACTGCAGTGTTGCTTTGTCTTGGGACCCCGGAACCCAGGAAACCGAGACCCGCTTGTACCTTTGGCCTGGACAGCGGTGTTCTCCTCTGCTCTGCTCTGCTCTGCTCTCTATTGGAGAGAACATGGTTAACGTAGTAGCCAACTAGTTCAGTATTCTATGTTTTGATTCACATATCATGTTTTATTTCTATGCACGATTCGCTTAGTTTCCTAATATGGAACTCTGTATTCAATCTTCTGTCATTATTATATCCTCTTTGATACTATGCGTGTTTCACCCCTGTTACTTATATTTGCTGGATCGTTGTATTCATTTGTGTTGTCTGTGGTGTTGCAGGCACAGACACCTTGCCCAGCTCCCCGCCGGTCGAGGAGGCTGCAGGGGCGAGTGTAGAGGCACCCTCAGGTTTGGCAGAGTGGGCCTGATCATCTCTGCCGAGTGCGTTCATGCATACTTCCAGTGGCTTTTGTTTTGGGATTTTGAGTTTTGGTTTCAGGGGATTTGTATTTGGACTTTGGACTTTGGACTTGTATTCTGTATATTTTGTGTATATTGTTTTGGTGTGTATTTGGGTTTATATCAGTGTATTTGTCTTTGTCTTTTCCGTTCCGCATTTGTTTTAGCTTCCGCTATTTTCTTTGTTGCTTGCTATGATATCTACAGCTTCCGCGTTCGTCTGTTTCGCACGTGTTAGATCCCTTGTGTGCGTGCATCTGGACTAGGTTTGGGTGCACGTGCACGGGAGTACGTGTGTCACCGGCTTAGCTTTTCGCTAACCCCCGAATTCTGGGCTCGGGTCGTGACAGATACCAATTGTAACAACTCGACCCAGCCCCTAAGAGATATTATCCGCTTTGGGCAGAGCCACTTTGGGAATACCTATACGGTTTTGCTTCTGAGCAGAGCCACTTTGGGAATACCCAAAACGCATCTACATGGGAGGCATAGGCGGGAGCACATATAAGCCTGGGCTCCGGACCCTCTCATAAGCGATGTGGGACTTTGTTCCCTTTGGGATTCAAGAGGTCCCGGGACCTCTTGAGTCCGCTGTGGCCTTTGTGGCACATGAAGCAAAGTCCCACATCACTTATAAGAGCGTCTCGATCTGGTCCTTATAAGGACGCTTCCCCATTGAACACATATGATGCGTTTTGGGTGTTCCCAGAGTAGCTTTGCCCAGAAGCAAAACCGTGTGGGTATTCCCAGAGTGGCCCTGCCTAAAGTGGACAATATCACATATGGGACCGGGGACGTTGCATTTGGTATTAGAGCCGTGGAAGGCTCTCCTTTGAGTGGTGGGGGGGACCTCTTAAGTCCACTGTGGCCTTCGTGGCGCAGGGAGTAAAATCCCACATCGCTTATGAGAGCATCCCGATCTGGTCCTTATAAGGATGTTTCCCCCTTAAACACATGTGACGCGTTTTGGGTATTCCCAGAGTGGCTCTGCCCAGAAGCAAAACCGTACGGATATTCCTAGAGTGGCCTTGCCTAAAGCGGACAATATCACATGTGAGATCGGGGACGTTACACCCACCAATCCACAGAGATGATCTCGATCTACGCAGGGAGATCCCGGTCTCGCTATTGTAGGGGAGATCTAGTCTCCCTGCTGTAGGGCATACTACGCGTGGAAGGGGAGAAAGGGGTGAAAGGTGGAATAGAGGGAGGGAGAGAGAAAGAAAGAGAGAATAGAGGGAGGGAGAGGGAGAGGGAGAGGGAGAGGGATAGGGAGAGGGAGAGAGAGGGAGGGGATGGAGAGGAAGAACCCCTCCGCCAGCAAGAGCTCGTTGTCAGCCAGAGGAAGAGGGGATGTGTGTATGGTGAGAAGGTGTGAGGGCATTTTGGGAAATTTTGAATTTTTTTTTTGCCTATGTAAGGAGAGAAATTTTGTGTGTACATATAGTAGGACTCTTTTCCCTTCACTCGTTGCCACATTCATTCCATCTCCCTCATTTCATTCTCTCCTAGAAACGAATCCTATCATATCTACACTCAATTTCCCTCCTCTGCTCATGACTTCTCTCGTCACCCTCACCCTCTCATCTCCCAACGACAACTAGAGGATCCAGACTCCGCCTTCACCTCCGAGCACCCACCCCTTTCCCCTTTTCCCTCTATTCTTCCCTTTCTCTCACGCTCTCTTTCTTCCTCTCACCCCCACACCACAACAGCCGCCATGAAAGGATCTAGACAATCCCATCTCGCCACCGGACACTCCTTCGCCGGACAGCCACCATTAATGAATCCAGACTAGCCATCATCTTCGCCGGATGCCATCACGGCGGATCTCCTCTTCCTCTCCTAATGGAATTCAAATACTAGAGAGAGGGGGTTCCAAGCACTTGAGATGGAAAACGATAAGGGGAGAACTTTAGAAGGAAGAGGGAAAATGGAAGAATTCCCTGTTTTCTTGCTTGTGGGAAAAGGAGATTCTGTTTGGCATCTTTTTCTACTCTCTGAATTCCATGAAATTATCGAAGTTGTCATGTTTTCGATCCACCACGGAATACTGTCGTCGTTTGTGAGACTGACTTTTCCCTGTAATAAAAAGAGGTCACGAGGGAGAAAAAAAGAGCACCAATATGAATTTTGGGATTTTTGTGAAAAAATCAACCATAAATACTAATGAGATGAATTGATTATAAAAAATAAAGTACTGAGTCATTAGGATGCAATATATTGATTCTTTTTTGACATAGTTACGATCGCAATGATATTGCATTATGATTTTGTTATCCACCTGGTATCTATGTTGGGCATATCTCACCAACTAAAAACATTGCTTTATTTTCTTTATCTCGAGTTTTAATGAAGTTTGCCAGTATATTGAAGAACAAGTGAACAAATGCACGCTTGAATTTTACCAACATAAATACGTGCTTGAAAGGTATGAACGCTTTAAATCTATTGGGATAATATACATTCAATAGATTCCTTACATAAGCTTTCTGCTTACAACAAAATAAAGTACTTCTTTTTCTCTAGGTTCTTTGAAGCATTTGGGAGTGGAGATTGTCATTGATTTTGCTCTTTAATATCTTAAAAGGCATTTCTTATATTTAATAACTCCAACTTTTTTTAATTATCCAATTAATGCTTATCAATGGTGGGATTAACTAACCCAAAATGGGCTTGACCAATGAAGTGTCTCTCTCTTCTTCATTTTATACTTTCTCTTGCTTTGTCTTGCTTTTATACTTCTATGCTTTTTTCCTTTAAAAAAACATTGGATTTGTTAATGCATTAATTCCTTCCAAGCGTGTATTAACTCCTCTTTTAGTCTTAGATATTCTAAGAAGCTTCATCTAAAATTGAGATGGAGAAACTAAAATATCAATTTTAGTGTTTGAGATATATGTACATCAAGTGTTAGGTGGATAATGATATCATTACACAGGTAAGGTAAAAATATCATCACAAGGGTGATTCAGTCTAAGAAAAAAATGTACTACACCCTAATATATCAATTGTGTGTTTTTCATAATAAAAAATGATTAATATTTAAGAATAACTTTTTCATGAAAATCCCATGAATTTTCTATTAAACTCTTTCCTTTTTTCTTTTAGCCCTTTTGACGATAAGACATGTTCTAAAACTTATAGGAATTAAATAATGAGCAAACAATGAGCAATTTAAAACCCTAAAAAGAGCAATTCCATCAACCAACGGTAGATTCAAATTCCAACATAAAAGTCCAATTGGAATTCGGAAAGAAAGACAGCTCCATAATCAAATCAAATCAAATCAAAACCCCTAGAATCCTAATGGAATTCAAATACTAGAGAGGAGGGGGGGGGGGGGGGGGGGGGGGGGGGGGGTGTGGTTTCCAAGCACTTGAGATGGAAAACAATAGGGGGAGAACTTCAGAAGGAAGAGGGAAAATGGAAGAGTTCTCTGTTTTCTTGTTTGTGGGAAAAGGAGATTCTGTTTGGCATCTTTTCCTGCTTTTCGAATTCCATGAAATTATTGAAGTTGTCATGTTTTTGATCCATCATGCAATACCCGTCATCGTTTGTGACTCTCCCTTTTCTCTGTAAAAAAAAAGAAATGACGAGGTGGAAGGAAAGACAATGTATAGCTATTTACGATTTTTGAGAGAGGCCGATCCCTATTCCATACATTCTTCCTACGTTAAATTCATGTTAATTTGTGTTAAATCATTAGGTCCCTCATTTTGATTTTTTCTTTGAGCAAAGGTCCTTTTCTCTTTCTGTTAAGGATATTTTATACCAAAAATGCTCTCAAACTGGTTTGTTACATTATTCCCTTGATTTAGGCTCTAGATGTAGAAGTAGGTCACTTGACCCAGGCTTCTCTAGCTCATCAAGACAAAGCCCACCAAACCATTAGTCAAAGGGAATATCTTCTCCTATGTGGATCTTAGCTAGACTACTAATTATAGAGATTCTAATGAGCTAATTTTATATAAGTGATTCATTGTGATTTGTGTAATTACTTGATTGTAGCCAACTGTTTTGGCAATAACCACTTATATATACATGGTCGATTCTTGAAGAAAGGTAGACCTTCGGTGCAGATTTTTCCCTTTCTTGGTCACCTCATTTCATGTATCAGAGCCAATAATTTGCTGGAAGGCTTTTATTCTCAACCCTCCTCTTTGTCATTTTCTTGAAGGAACTTGTGTTTGCATTAGAGGGTCTGTTGGACAGCAGTATTCCGGAAGATCTCCTTCTTTTGAAGAAAACACATCTGTCAACACTAAAACCTACAAGAAGCGGCTCTGATTTGAAGTGGGGCCCATCTGAATCTTCCAATCTGTGTGATTTATTCAGCAGTGTCTCACCCATTTCCTGTGAATTCTTCTGAATTTTTTGGTTCTTTTTAGTTGGTTCAAAGTGGGTCCTCTGATTGATCATCTGAAATCCCAATTTTCTGCACTATTTTTCATATCATCCATTCAACTCTTCTGATTTGAGATCACATCGTGAGAAACTTAGACTGTAGCAGCATCAAGATACTACCTTGAGGGGTGTTTGCTCTGATTGATCCTCTGATCTTCAACTGGGCCACACGTGGGCATTTTTCAACCAAACAGTGGTTCGCCCAGCTTATTACGGGACAAATCTGTGATCCAATCACTGATCTAGGTTTCCTGCAGTATTTATTTGGGCCATTTGGTGTTTTGTTGCACTGTTAGTACCGTAATCTACTTCATTTGGAGATTTGGTTGTGTGATTTTTTGCTTGTTATTTGCTGGTTGGAGGTTCTAGTTCTTATTTTGTTGCTCTGATTTATTTTACTAGTCTTGAAAGTTTGATATTTGCTGATATGGAGAAGCATGATGTTATCTCTGTCAAATTTAATGGCAAAAATTATATGGCATGGCCTTTTCATCTCCAACATTTTTTCGCAGGACAAGGACTTGGGGGATATCTTGATGGTGCAACTGTGAAACCGGCTGATGATGATAAATCTGTCACCACTTGGTCTCAAAATAATTCTAAAGTGGTTACTTGGATTCTTAATTCCATTGAATCTAACATTAGCCTCACCCTACAAGCCTTTACAAAGGCTTCTGATATGTGGGATCATTTGAAGAAGTTATATCATCAAGCAAACAAAGCTAGGAAATTTCATTTAGATATGAAATTACCCAAATATGGACAGGGAGACAAAATAGTCCAAGAGTATTACAATAGCTTTCTCACTTTATGGAATGAAATAGAATCTATGATCTTGATAGATGTGCCCACCCAGGCCGTTTCTTCTATCATCAAGATACAACAGAATGCTCATATTAGTCAATTCTTGATGAATTTACAACCTGACTTTGAGGCGGTTCGAGCTGCTTTACTAAATAAGGAGGTGCCCCCAGATCTTAATACCTGTGTTCAAGAAGTTCTAAGAGAGGAAATCGGTCTCCAATCTCAGAACACTCTAAATGAGGAACCAAAGGCTTTTATTACTCCGACGACCGAAAATCAAGCTCTAAAAACTACTCATGGGCAGCTGGTGCAATGTTTTGAATGTAAAAATTTTGGGTATGTTGCAAAGAATTGCAAAAAGAAGAACTTTTGCAACTCTTGCAAAAGAAATGGACATATCATCTCCGAATGTACTCGCCGGCTACAACGGAAACTTGATCTAAATCAGCAGCGACCATCCTACTAAAAGCCAGCTCTTCAGGTACAAGTCCAAACTGTACGTAGACAGTGACACCAGTTCTTCTCAGTCCATGTAACTCATTATGGATTAAATTCAAGACATGATTATTGCTTCTATTGCAACTGCCTTCACCTCTATGGGTGTCAATAGTCGGTCTTATTCTGCACTCTCTAATGTAGAAGTAGGTCACATGACCAAGGCTTCTCTAGCTCATCAAGACAAAGCCCACCCAACCATTAGTCAAAGGGAATATATTTTCCTATGTGGATCTTAGCTAGACTACTAATTATAGAGATTCTAATGAGCTAATTTAAGATAGGTGATTCATTGTGATTTGTGTAATTACTTGATTGTAGCCAACTGTTTTGGCAATAACCATTTATATATACATGGTCGATTCTTGAAGAAAGGTAGACCTTCATTACAGATTTTTCCCTTTCTTGGTCATCTCATTTCACTAGAATCACGTTTTCATTTCAATCTCAAATTGGAATCATCCGATCTAGTTGTATTTTTTTGAAGCAACATGTATGTTCGCCTTCTCTCTTCTTTCGTCTTTCTTCCATGTCTATTTTGTTTTATTTTCTTCTTGTTTATATTGTTTCTTTTGTTCTTTTATAATATCCGTCCCTTTTCATTTGTTTGTTTATTGATGGAGTTTTTTTGATTAATTTTCTTTGTTCTTTTTTTTTTGATTTTTTTTTCATTCATGATGTTGTAGATCTGGTTTTGATCATGGAAATCTTATTTGTTTATAGTTATAGTTTGATTTAACTTTATAAAATGACAATCAAATTAATTTCACGATTATAACAGACCACAGATTTATTTGTTGTTTATAGTGGATGATGATGCGGATATGATTTTGATCATTAATTTGATGTGTTTCATAATATATATTCTTAGATATCTTATCTATCTGTAAAAGCATTTTTATTTTGTTCATTGATGTTCCAGTTTGTTTGTAATGAGAATTATATCTAGATTATAGATCTGATGTCTGAGATAATATCTATTCTTTGAGTTTATAGCAAATAAATTGAATTGTGAGTTTTAAAACAAATGAAAGTTGTTTCATTACCCATTTTGAATTTCATTTGTTTGTTTTTTTATGTAATATCAGATTTGTTTGCGATTTTGGAAACAAATGAAGCTGTTTCACATTAAAAAATGAATTTAATCTATTTTAAAAGTTTATAATTGTATCTGTTTGAATAGATGATCTCTATTTTATTTTCAACATATCATACATTATTGATGTAGATAAAATTTCAAACATTGTTTGTTTTATGTAATGAAATGTACTCGATTTTTAAACATAGTTGAGACAGATAGAATTTCAAACATTGTTTGTTTTATATAATGAAATGTATTCCACTTTTAAACATAGTTGAGACATATAGAATTAAGAATTCTAAGAAATTTTCAGTTCTTTGTAATTCTATATGTTTGAATGTATGTTATATATGTAGATTATGTAGACATGTACTTACGTTTGAAGTTTAATCTCTATTTTATTTTCAATTATTGCTGTTTATTGAGATAGATAGAATTTCAAATATAGATTTCATCTATTTGATATTTAGAACAAACTGACTATTACGTGTTACAGATTTCAAAAAAACATAGCAGCATACGGATAGAATTGACAAATACAGTAGCAAACAGATAGAATTAAAAAAAAATGATGGCAAATAGATAGAATTGAAAGAAACAGTAGCAAACAGATAGAATTGCAAAACACAGCAGCAAATAGATAACATTGAAGAAAATAACAGCAAACAGATAGATTTGAAATAAACAGCAGCAAACAGATAGATTTAAAAAAACACAGTAGTAAACAGATAGAATTGGAAAACACAGTAGCAAATAAAAAAAATTGAAAAATACAGCAGCAAATAGATAGAATTGAAAGAAACAGTATCAAACAGATAAAATTAAAAAACATAGCAGCAAACATATAAAATTGAAAGAAACAACAGCAAACAAATAAATTTGAAAAACAGAATAGCAATTTGAAAAATACCGCAGCAAACAGATAGAATTGAAAGAAATAACAACAAACAAATAGAGTTGAAAATACAGCAGAAAACAGATAAAATTGAAAAATACAGCGGCAAATAGATAAATTGAAAAATATATCAGTAAACAGATATAATTGAAAGAAATAACAATACATAGATAAAATTGAAAAATACAATAACAAACATATAGAATTGAAAGAAAATATAAAGAAAGAAAAGACAATTGACAGATACAATTAGAGCACAGCATAAGCAAATAGATTAAATTCGAAAGAAATATAAAGAAATATCAAACAACTAACAAATATAATTGTAAAACACCATAAACCACTTGAGCTTGAGGAATCCATCTATTTATGTGATAGAATTGTAAAATTCACAATTTTATTTGTTACAACAGAAAAATTCATCTGTTTATTATTTCAAAGTATACATGAATAAATGTTAAGTTTATGAGTTGAATTTAATTGTGTGAGTTACAAACAAAAGCAAACATTTTTTTTCTAGCCAAATGGACATAGACAGATCATAAACTCACATTTTCTTTTAAGCATATGGTTTAAAAATAGATTTCATCTGTTTGATATAATGAAATTTAAAAATAATTTCATCTGTTTGGTATAATACTATTTAACGCAACATATAATTAAAATACCAATGGTCTTAACAGAGATTCTCACGTGAAATAGATGAAATATCAACCACATGGATAATTATTTTATATATTTGGTATAATTTTTTACATAGGCAACAGATATAATTGGGAAAAACCCAAGCTGATCCGTGTTACAAATAGATCAATTAGATCTATTTTGAGACAATAATAGTGGGAATTATTCTTGAAGTTAAGTAGTTTTTTACTTACTTGATGGTGCAATCCTTTGACGAGATGATGGAGAAGATTCTCAGATTTGTATTCTAGGTTGCTCGATTTTTGTGGTTTGATGAAGAAGAATCTGCTGGATGCGATGAGATTTTCATCGTCTGTAAGCTTGAGTTATAGAGAAATAAAAATGTTGTGGTTTTGAAATGTTGAATTTTAAATGTATATACTTAATAATTATGAGCGTCATTTTTGTAAAAATGCTCTCGTTTTTTTAACTTATGGACCTAATATAGAATTAAATATTTCGCTAGACCTATGATATTTTGGGAAAATATCTAGAGACCTTTGGCCGAAGCTTCAAAAAAATTAACCTTAAATACTGATAAGATGAATTAATTATAAAAAATAAAGTATTGACTCATCAAGATGCAATATATTGTTTTTTGACATAATTATTGTCCTAATGATATGGCATTACAATACAGTTATTCACTTGGTACCTTTGTTGGACATATCTGACCAACTATAAACACTATTTTATTTTTTTCATATCAGGTTTTAATGAAGTGGGCCTGAATGTTGAAGAATAAGTAAACAATTATAGGCACGAAAGGTATGAATGTATCAAATCTGTTGGCATAATTCACATTTAATAGATTGCTTGTACTAGCTTTCTGCTTCCAACAAAATGAAAGACTTCTATTCTTCGACTTCCTTGAAGCATTTGGAGTGGCACTTAGTGGTTTACATGGGGGTGGGCAAACATGGTTTCAGTATCAAAGGAGCTTTTAAAAAATGGCAGCCTAAAAATGGTGAAAAAAAAAATCAAAGGATCATTAAAAGAAGGAAGGCTAAAAATGAAATTTTCAAAGGGCTTTAACACATCCCTAATTTAAAAAACTCTTATATGTTGAAAGGAAATTGGGTTGTTTTACTAATAAGATCCCATACATAAATCAGCAGAAATCTAAGAATGACTGGAAGAATCTCCAAACCTAAGCTTTAAATATATGCAACTATTGCTGATAATGACTTTCAGAAGTGTCTCAACTCTCAACTGAGGCTATAATTCAGCAAAAATCTAAAAATGATTGGAAGAATCTCCAAACCCAAGCCATAAATAGTTGCAACTACAAATAATATTGATTTTCAAAAGTGTCTCAACTCTCAAGTAAGGCTATAATTTTAATATATGTGGGGACATAGCAGGGAACCTATACAAGTATCTAGGATTTCTATATCAAATTTGGGGCGACCATCCCAGATCATGATAATGTGGGTCCATCCTTGGTGGAGATTTTTATTGATCTTTCTCTTTAATATCTTAAAACCCATTTTTTATATTCAACAACTCTAACTCTTTTTTTTTTTGAAAAAAATTATCCAATTAATGTTTATCAATGGTGGGATTAACTAACTCAAAATAGGCTTGACTGATGAAGTGTCTTTCCCTTCTTCATTTTGTGCTTTCTTTTCCTTTGTCTTTTTTTTTTAAATAGATGGATTTGTTAATGCATTCATTACTTGTAAGCATGTATTAATTCTTCTTTTAGTTTTTGATATTTGAAGAAGCTTCATTTAAAATTGAGATGGAGAAACTAAAATATCAATTTTGGTGGTTGAGATAATGTAAATCGAGTGTCAGGTGGAAAACATTATCATTACACAGGTAAGGTAAAGATACCATCACGAGGATAAGTCTGTTCAAAATAAAATGTATTATACCCTAATCCATCAATTTTGTGTTTTGCATAATTAAATTTGATTGGTATTTAAGACTAACTTTTTCATGAAAACCCTATGAATTTTCTATCAAACTTTTTTTTTCTTTAGCCCTTTTGATGATAAGACATGTTCTAAAATTCATAAGAATCGAATAATGAGCAAACAAATGAGACTCATATATAAAGTTGTTAACCTCATACAAAATTGAAGTAAAAAAAAATCTAATTTATGTGAATATTATGCATGGCCTGTGACAATTATTGAAATCATGAGTTAAAAGAGTGGAGTTTCATAGTGGGGCACTCAATTGAAAATTTGAGTTGCTCAAAAGATATGTGGTTTCAATCTGTGAAATATTTACTAATCTTACCCCAATAGGATAAATCAGGATTGCAATATTTAATTCTCTCTTATTTTATTTGGAAAAAATATTAAAATATTATTTGCATTCTAACAATATGCTTTTCCTATGTCATCTTAATCTTAAGTTCAAAATCATCCCAATATTATATTCTATTATTCTACCAATGTTGTCCTGATAACAGTATAATATTTGCAACATCTTTTTAGTGTGACATTGTGGTGATGTGATTTGTTCAGATGGAATAGCTAGAATCAATTCCATTGCAACATTGATGAGAAACTAATCCGTGCAACGGTAATTTATCCTACCACAACATTGATGGTGCAAGATGGATCCATACCGGTTTCAAATTTAATTTGAAATTTGGGTTGTATATGGATCAGATCAGCCCGAACTTGGCCCAAGCTCCAATGAGCCAGGAGAGAGACCATGATGCTAGCTTAGATGGCTCAATCCACAATACCCACAACATATCTAACACAAATGGCCTTCTCTGCCAGCGGATCCCTCAATTTGACCCTGACTTTTGGGTCCACGGGCGTGTCCTACCCATCTTGGCCCATTTGGGACCGATCCACCAAAGTATTTTATTTGTAAACTTGGCCAACTGCCAAGTCGAATCAATCAACTAACTGTTTGACTCAAAAAGTTACCAAAAGCATGTTTTCAACCTTTCCCTGCTATTTTTGTTGAAACATTGAAGATAACCTGATGCCTGTTGAAGTTGGTTGTTCACAGCGGATGCGATGGTGTCAACAAAACTTTCAGCAGTTGGTTATAAGTACATAAATTTAGGTCTGATTCTTGCTTTCACCTTCGAAATTTTGGATTATTAGTTATTACATTTTTTTGCTACTAGCTAATTATACAATCCTTGATTGGCACTCTCAATTTCAATCAGATGATTGTTGGGCTGAACAAAGTAGGAAAGGTACATACAACACACGTAATATGGAAGTTGAAACCCCCTCAGTGCTTGAGTATTTTTGGCACCCCGAAACACTGGGCTGCGACCCACACTAGCAATGGCACAACGGAGAGAGTACAAGTGGGAAGATAGCCTATCTGTGCAAGAAAGAAGCCCACGGAGGTTAAAAAAGGGACAGTTTTTAGGTCGCTGGATGAGACGCGGTCTTAATCACCTGTTTTTTGGACAAAATTTGCTATAGGGCCTCTTCAGTAATCATGCTTTTGATGGCTTTCAATTATTATCTAAGAAAGGGCCCCATTTTCTCCCAACATTAAAGCCATTCAAAAAGGATTTTCTGTATCCTCCTTTTTTTTTTCAAAAAAAAATCCTCCTTGTTTATAGAAGCTCTCCATTCTATTTTGGATGTTAAGACTCTTCTCCATTCATATTTTTTTTACAATAAGAACATTGAAAGAAAAATCCAAGTGCCGGGTTGAAGTCGTCAACTATTGTGGTGAGAGAGGCGGAGCCCGACTTTGCACAATGTGCGTGCAAATGGGTACGTGAGATGCTTTCTAGTTGAAAGGAGAAAAATTGAAAAAGATGAGTCGGGATAAGAGAAACTGGCCAAGGGCGCATTGGCAAATCCCACTTGGGGCTTGCTAAATGGACTCACAAAAAGACTCACTACACTCATAAAAAAATAAATAAATACAAAATGCCTAAACCACCATTCTCTTCCCACTTTCCTTATCCTCTGCTTCCCTTTCCCACCTCCCCCTCCAACGACAACGGTCGGCAACTTGCCACTGGATCTCCCTCCCTCTTCCTCTCTTTCTTCCTTTCTCTCCCTCTCCCTCTCCCTCTCCGTCCCATCCCTCTTCTCTCCTCCCCCTTTTCCTCTCCCTATTCTTCCATTTCCAACTTGTTCGGCCCTGCAAGGCCAAACATTACAGTTTATGTTTGGCCTTGTGGGGCCTAACCAAAAAAAAAAAAAAAAAAAAAAAAAATTTGGCCAAGACTAGCTAAACAATCTAGGATTGTTCGACTAGTCATGGCCAAATAGCGCGGTTGGGGGTGGGGGGGGGGGGGGGGGTGTGGAGAGCCTTGATCTCCCTGTTGTAGGGAGACCAAGTAGAGGGGGAAAAGGGGGGAGGGGAGAGAAAGGAAAGGGAAGGGAGAGGAAGAGGAATAGGAAAAGGGAGGGAGAGGTAGAGAAAGGATGAGGGAGAGGAAGAGGGCGAGGGAGGGAGATCTAGCAGCCATCGGAGTCGCGGATCGTGGCTGGGAAGGGGACGTGAGGAAGGGGAGGAGAGAGGAGGGGGAGGTGGGGAAGGTGAGTGGAGAGAGAAGAGTGTGAGGGTAGCTTAGGCATTTTTCTTTCGTAAGTGTACTGAGTCCAGTTTTTATTTCAAATAGCAAACCCCATCCCACTTGAATAGGTGGCATTTTCGACTCCGCTCTCTAATTGATTTGTAGGATAAAACAAAATGGTGGATTTCCATCTTAAATCATTGATGTACCCAAATAGAAGTGGAAAGGCACCAAGCTTACGGATCGTCTTTCCCACCGATTTGTAGGATAAAATAGTGGATTTCCTTCTTAAATCATTAACACACCTAAAATGGCATGGTCAGGAGCTGGATATTATCTCCCTTTTTTCTGCACACATGGTGAGGATTTTTAGAACCCCCAAAGATGAGGTTCAAGGTCCTAAACTAATTTTTAGTATGCAGTTAAATTAATTAATGCTAAAGATAAAAGAATTGTAAATCAATCAATTACACCACAATAAGAACACACCACAATTTTTTTACGTGGAAAACCCGAGTATTGGAAAAAACCACAAGACCTATCACTCAGCCCAACGAAAATCAAGTACTAGAACATTGAGTAATTACAAGATATTCACAACCCTTTCCCCTAGTTGACCTCAACTTAAGTACTGTAGTTCATTTTGTCACGAACTCACCGTTTATCGCTCCCCATACTTGAATGATGCGGCAAGGCGAACGATCTTCGAAAATAGTAGGAGCAACAAGTCTATAGAACCCAACAACTTTAACACAACTTTATAATGGTTTCTCTAAATAAGAAGGGAATCTTCAATGCGTATTCTAGGATTAGAATAAGGAGATGACATGCTTAGGGTTCAACAGAGAATCCTTTAGATAACACACAATTCGTGTCTCAAAGATAGACCCCAAGGAGGGCTCAGATAGGTGGTCCTTGAAGAATTAGGAAAGTTTTTGTGTAAGGTCAGTTATGAAAATGCATAGGTTTGCTTGAGTGGGCAATGGTTCTATCTGGGCTTCTCGTCTAGGTCCACTCGAGCCGGCGACCCTTCTATGTCAGATTTTTGTTCTTCATGAATTTTGTTCAATTTCTTTAATATCCTAACTTTAGTACATCTGGTGACTTATGTTATAGTCCAAATATAAAACAAGAATTATTACAACTCAATTTGAACTTGATTTTTTTTCTACAGCCCATAAATTAACCAACACTCAAATAAACGTAACACATGGGCTTTGCACAAAATGGCCCTTGACAGAGACCTAACAAGTCATCACTATATGACTAAACGGAGCACATGAGTTATGTGGTTAACCCTACCTTGACTCATTTAAATATGGGTAAGGAAATGGTGACCCATGACCGACCTGTATTTTATGGTCTGAGTTTGGGGGGTTTAATGTGGGTCTGGTTAGTGGGCCAGGTGATACTTTGGCACCTGGGCTATAGATTCTCGCGATGTTATTCCATCCTACATGTTTGACACTTATATCAACTCCTCCACTCGTGTCATTTGGGGTGATGGATTAAAACCATTCATCCAAAACGATTGCCTTTCAATGGAGTTGGTGAGCTTTTGATTCAACATGTTATTGATTGAAGATCACCTTACACATTCGACTAGCATAAAGTTTATTTAAAGGCTATAACTTGCGGATCAATTTCATTTCATTGGCTACTGTAACATAATTGAGGTAATTAGATAATGAAATTTCTATTTGAATTCTTTCTTAGTTGAATAAGCAACAACACTATTATATAAGGAGAAAAGAGACAACCAAAATCAAGTAGCTAGAATTTATGCGACTAAATTTGTCTCTCTTACCTTTTTTTAATTTATAATTTAGTAATAGAAAATTTATTTCATTTAGACTCTTAAAACCTACTTATAATTTATTTATTTTCTCTTAAAATTACAAAATAATAATAATAATAATTATTTAAATATCATTATAATGACTACAATTCTTTTTTTTTTTTTTTTGTTTTTTCTCTCATTACCATTTACAATCATGGCTTAGGTATTTTGCTTTCCTATTTTCCATTTGTTTCAAATATTGATATTTCTTATTTAAGACTTAAGATTTATATTAAGCTCATATGTGGCTTCATTGTTTATTATTTCAATAGTATCCCAAATCATTTTATATTATTTCATTTAAATCATAATCTTATAATCTTAAATATTTAAGATTATGATTGTAAAATGAACTTAATGTTAATATTAAATTAAAAATCATTTAAATATTTATAAATATTTTTATTCACAAATAATATAATTTTTAACAAGGCCCGCGTCTGAAGCACTAGTATATTATTATTATTATTACTATAACAATACCTCCTTTCGTGGGAGGACGACACGTGGCGCATTCCTCTTCGTGAGAGGGGGACAAGTGGCGCAGTCTAAGAATTTCATCCATATTAGCTACACTCTATCCATACAAAGTCTCTAAAATCTCTCAATTTTTCTAAAATCTCTCATTGGTTTTCTATAAAATCTCTCCCTCCCTAATTTCTCTTTCTCATCCCTCAACAACTTCATCAAGGTCCCACCATTTGTGATAGAGGACACCTTGGGTGTAGGCCAATTAGGGCATATTTTGGCAGTGGAGGCTCTTAAACAGGTTGGGTCTCTATTGTAAATCCACAACCTCATTTTCAATGGAGTCTGCCATGTGGACCCACATCCAATGTTGGTTACACCCAAACTTGAATGATACAATTTTTTTTATCCCTGTCATCATAGTTTGGGTTGGGAGTGAATCAGGTCTTACTTTTGCTTAGAGTAGATTCAATAATTGAGAATTGCATATGCCCAATGCCAATTCTTCTCTTCTTCTTCAAATTTGAGAGTAAGACACATTGAAATTCATAATTATTCGAAGTGAGACGATAAAATTATACAAATGTCGAACCCAAAAAAACAATGCACATCCGATGCTTTTCTCAAAATAATTAGGAGAGCCTATTATTATAAATAAATATATATTAAGCGTATAGGATTTGATTTTGAAATTGAAGTCCAATTTCACAATTGATTAGAAAATTAACTCCAATTGAGAAATTGATTTTAAAAGTCCAATTTGGCTCCAAATGAGCAATTGATTTTAAAGAGTCAGTTTTTTTTTAAAAGTGCTTGCATGTCAATCTTATCTTCCTTTAACATTCGTTATCCTTGATCATTCTAAATTTTGTTGTTTCCAAAACAACTTGAGATCTCCTATAGTCCTACTCCTCTCAAACTTTAAAGAGAAGTCTAGCTTTTATAACCCATTTAAGTTATCTAATTTATATTTGGGAATTCAAATAATTTATATTTGGCATATCTAGGCCCAGCCTAGATTTTAGAAACAATGGCCCACACCCAACCCAAGATCGACACGGACAGTAAAAGCTAGGTCTAAGCTTGCCTATTTAATCAATCAGGCCGGGCCAAACAGTAAGTTATGAGCATTTATATATTTGAAGATAATTGATTAATGGACATAAAGTTTTAGAGATTTGCGTTTATGTTTCATGGTATAGGTTATAAAGGTTGCTTGGATAGATTAAAAAATTTGAGTCCAAATTCACATATGAACCTTAGGTACTCTGTCTGTGCAAGTGGATGGACTAAAACATTAAACATGAAGACGTAAATTGCATCTCTCAATTCCTATTAAACATGAAGGACCTAAAATGACACCAATATTTGATCAATAAAGTAATTATTTATGAATGATGCTGTTGATTTAGGTCACACCATCCATCTTATAGTCCCATGCTTAAAAAAAAACTTAGCATCCTTAAGACATTTTCATTTATAATTTATTTAAATATTTCTATTTAAAAATATATTTGTTTTCTTATAGGGTTGGACACGGGCCCCTTCGTGAGAGAATGACACGTGGCACTTTATTTATTTAGTAGGAATTTTGTTTCCTTCTTTAATCCCGCTCATAAGTTTTTGTAGCCTAGAGAGAGCATGACTCAATTTGTTAGTTGTGGTGTTGTCATGTGTTATTCATGCACATCCTCTTAAGATGGAAATGACTCATTTTCATTTGATTATTTATTGAAGCATGATACTGGTTTTTCTTTTTTTTTTTTTTTAGAATTTAAAAAGTTTAGGATGAATCCTTATCTTGCTTCCTCCTTATCTCATTATGGTTTATAGATAATTTTTTGATTTCCATATAGGGAAATAAAAATTCAATATTTTAACTGTATTTGTGCTATGATTTATATGATAATATTTATTTATATATTAATAATGTTTAATGCAGTCTAATTATTTTTTTTCAATTTAATTTTTTCATAGCCCGCATTGTTAATTTTTTCATAGCCCGCATTGGGCGTGGGTCATGAAGACCCCCTTTCACAAGAGAGCAAAATGTGGTGTAGCCTTCTTTGTGAGAGGGTGACACATGGCACAATCTAAATATTCTATCCATATTAGCTAGACTCTATCCATACTACCTTTCTAAAATCTCTCAATTTTCCTAATATCTCTCTCAACATTTGAAAAAATATGAGATAAACGCAAATCAATCTCTTTTCTTTCTTTACCTACATCCAAATCCATAAAATTTAGTTTTAATATGGGGATCCAAGTTGGTAATATCTAAATGCATTATATATCTTTGCTTCACTCATTTCAAGGTTTAAAGGGATCTTTAATTTTCATTTGAGATTTTTAATTCTTTGCTTATTCTTTGGTATAGACTTAAAATAAAACTAATACTATATTTCTTAAGATCTTTGTTTACATTTATAATCAATGTCGGTATAGATTGCCAATCTAATATTGATAGAGAGGAGAAAAAAGCCATGCATACGAAACCGATATCAGATCCTCTAAATTTCTAACCCAGTATCAATGGATTTGAGTTGAGTTGGGCCTGAAAAGATGGATCCATAATCATTAAAAAAAATGTAATATAAGTCAGTGAGATTCATAAAATATGTGCCCCACATGCCCCACATGCATTAAATTTCTTAATGCAATGGTCCATGTATTGGGCTTGAGATGTTTTTATATTTCATCGGCCTATTTTATTTTCCATTGAGCTACAAGTTTTTTAAAGTTCTTTCTTCTATTTATTCATATCTCCAAGTTTTATATAAATTTATATTTTTATCTTTTTTCCCATATGTAATCACCTCTATATATTTGAAATTTAAATTTATTTAAGACCACTTATTCCTTAAAGCACTACCTGCTAATCTTGATTTCTTAATTCTCTCTAAAATCTTTCCTAATACGTGGTTTTCTGTGCATAAAATCTTAATAAAATTCAGTTGGTCCAAATTATTTTATTTTTCTCTAAAGATGATATTCGACTACACTTATTCTATTTCTATGTATAAATCTTTTTAATTTTTTTAATGATTTGGCCAAGTGCGATTAATTAAATGGCGGGCTTGGGCCTGAATTTTATAAGTCATGTCAGGCTTGGGCCAATCCTAGGCCAATGCTTCTAAAGCTAGGTCAGGCTTGAATATGCCTTAGCTTGGCCTAGCCCATGAAGACCCTTACTAAAATTCTCTACACATCCTAACACTCTGCACGATTTAGTTTTTTTTTTTTTTCCTAAGTTGGCTCAGTGGCCATGAGTGGGAAGGTAAGGTACCCACGTACATGTATTTATCAAATAGATAGCATTGGACGTTGGTTTATTTTTTTTTCTATTCAATTCCAACTAATCAATTTTTTTTATAGTGAGAGGGTTGGTTGACCTAATGATTCTTGTATATTGGACTATTCTATCTAATTCTTTTTTACCAAACAAAATTTCTTTTCCTCTTAGGTTGAGCTTCTAGATTAAAAGAAAAATGATCTAACTTTTTTCTATTAATATTCTAATGAGCCCTAATGGGTATAATATTTTTACCATACAATATTTTACAATTGATTTAAATGGTTTTATTTTAAAATATAATTACTTTTTAATAAGTAAACACTAGACTTTGTTGAACTTGGCATGGCCCAATATGGCCTAGCCATTGGTAGTGCATGATCATCTATGGGCTTCGCCTGAGCCTAGCATCGAAGCCCTTACTATGGTGGTTTGGTTATGTTTTTATTTTACTTATATGATATATATATTTTCAAATGTGCCGTGTCTGGTATGGGTCATTTTTTTCTATTCAATACCAACTAATTGACCTAATGATTCTTTGTATACTGGACTATTCCATCTAATTTTTTTTTTATCATTTAATATTTTTTTCTCTTGAGTTGAGTTTACTAATTTAAGGAAAAATAATCTAAGTTTTTTTAATAATATTATAAAAAAACTCAACGGGTACATTATTTTTCTTTTATATTTAGTTTTACTAATATGATATTTAAATTTTTAAGTGTGCACTAACATACTTAAAATTATGATTATGTAATGAATTTGATGGTAATATTAATTTACAAATCATTTAAATATTTTTATTTATAAATAATATGATTATTAAACAAGGCCCTCGCCAGTATCAAATTAAAAAGAAAATGTAAAATTTCAAGATGTTGGACCAAGTACTTCCATTGCAATACCGAAAACAAATAATTTTATTGAGATAAGTGCATAAGTTGAAATAAGTGCATGAGTTAAAAAATCTGCACTAGATAAAGCAAGAGCAATTGTCGAGGCAAGCAGAGAAGATGAACCAAGTACAACTATTGAAACAAGTACATGCCAATAAACAAATATCAATAGTTGTACACGCCTACACTGGAACATCCTTTAGGTAAAACAAGGGACCCATTGTAAGAATTTTGTACCCAAAAAGCAAACGTCTCCAATAAATTAGGAAAGCTAGGTAATCATTCCTCAAAATTATTTGGTGATTGGCTAGAGAAATTTTCTAAATTATTTCCTATGATCCTATTCTAATATCATTATCTCATTTCCAACAAATCATTCATCAATCTCTTAATTCCATTTGAGTTACGAAATCTAAATCATGCATCCACCTCATAAATTTTATACTTTGAGGTATCTTTTATGATGAAAAAATATATATTTTTTTGGGAATTTGCCTATTCAGGATTTAAAAGATTTAGATTTTCTCAACATTGTATTGACCAAAACTTTACCAAATGTGGGTATTTCATATCTGTAATTAATTTTTTTTCCAAGTATACCCTTCTGTGTGATATTGCATAGACGGTGCGATATCGCACAGATTGAAAGAGGAAACATTCGTATTCCCTGTTATATTTTTCTGTTTCCACCTAGTTTTTTTTTGCGATTTTCTCTATTCTTCAAACTTTTTAAGAGGTGTTCTCCATTACTGCTCCTTCAAGTTTCTTTATCATTTAGAGAGGTTTTAAAGAAAGATTTTCAGTATTGATCTTCCATTTTCTTGAAAGGAATTTAAAGGTTTCTCCACCACTCTTCTTCCTTTTTTTCTTTTCCATTTAGTCACTAACTATAATTAGGTGATGAGCTGACAAAATCAAAAATTGCATATCTATTGTCCACCTTTGTACGAATAAGATAGGAAAAAAATACTAGTTATTGGTTGTCCTCTTATTTTTTTCTTGTGGTAATGCATGGCATTTGTTTCAGTTTTTATATCTAAATTATAAAACAATTTTGGTCCTTAGTTCAATCATTTATAAAACCTCTTAGACCTATAGAATGCGTTCATAGTATTGTATTTTGTAATGCTTGTATTTTGAAGCTTTTTTAAGGCCATTGCAAAGTATTATCAATTGTGCAATGGAAAATTAATGCTTGCATTTTTTGTAATTTGATTCAACTTTAGAATTTCATTCATTGGATTTTCAATGTATTTATTTGAAGAATCTTGAGTTGTGGATTGATTAGAACCTAAAAAAATTAAGATCAATTACATTAAATGATTCAACATTTGTTATGATAGGATGTTTGAGAATGAAATGTGTGTAATATTGTCGTTCAATGGGGATCTTGACCTTGATCATTTAAATCCAATTTACATTGGTGGCGAGCAGAGAGTCATATTTGTAGATACCAACATAAGTTACAATGCACTAGTATTATCATAGAGATGAAATGGGATGAAGAAGATGAGCATCCAATGATACGATGCATGTGTCATATCAGTTGGATTTTTCACATTGGTGGAATTAAAATGTGATCAAGATATATGGAGCATGCTCAGGTTAAATCGTCATCAAACTGACCCCATATTATTATGTCTTCATTGAAGTTTGAGCATAAAAGGAAGAACTTAGCAGCCCGTTCCACGGTATGTATTAATTTTGTTATATATATTTTTCTTAATGAATGTTAAATTTTAACTTATTCATTAGTTTAAGTGTATTGTTATTATTAATTTTGAAGCAACTCAAGTTGTACAACTTCAAGGGCATGCACGAGATGCAGAATATTTAATGAAATTGAAGATGAGAAAGTTGCTCATGAACAAATTTTTTGTAACAAGTTAGTTATGGTTAGCACCATTTAGATCTTTTATTTAAATGGTTTTATGAAGAAAATGATCTTATTACTTTATTAATTATGCAAGTCTAATCTTCCAATGGTGCCATCAATTTCAATAGATTTGAATAGATCATTACCACTTGATGAACATCTATTTGAAATTACATCTATAGGGGATGGAGTACAAACATTTTCTAATGGTGATGGCCACAAATCTTTTTCTCAACAGGATTTTCACAATGATTTGGATATGAATTTGCATCTTCTTAATTAGCTAAAGATAGTTTCCATGCAGCAAGAGATTATTAGAGAGTCATTGAATGCAACCCCAAATTTGAATGTAGTTGACACATTGATACCTGATCCTGTTGTTTTAGGATATGATCACAATGTAACTCCATGCATGAGATGTGGAAGGGGAGAAAGTTTCTGAACAGTGATTCTTTTAGAGCAACGCTTGCAAATTTGCAATGTATAACAACTTTGCATTGAAATGTTTGAGAACATCTCCAACGGAAGTCATTGCACGGTGCAATGAATCTAACTAACCTTGGCGCGTCCACGTAACACTAATGAACTTTGGCCCAAAATTTCAAGTTAGGACATACAATGGTATTCATACTTGTTCGAAGCCAATGATGGGGCTTGCGCATGGGCAAGCAACATCTAGATTTGTTGCAGGGTGGATCATAAAAAGACTATGTGTCCATGAGTCATATACGCCGAAAGAGATTATAACTGAATTTCAAATGGAGTTTGGTGCTCAAGTTAGCTACAAGAAGGCATGGAAGGCAAGAGCGATACCTTTTTATTAGATACGGGGTTCATATGAGAAATCCTTTAGTGCACATTGGTTTTTTGTTTTCCTTTTTCATCTTTTGTGCAAAATGAAGACAACATGGAAGAATAGGTTATCTAGTCTTTTCTACAAGTTGGCAATTCGATCTATAATCTTATTTCTCATACCTTATTCATTGGTTTTCTCTTGTCCTGTTCATCATTGTTCTTCTCTGGAACAACCATTTTGTAATTAAAATGTAATTAACAATTTACTATGATCAATTGTCAAATTACTTTTTTTTTCCAGTGCCATGACATTAGTTCCATTTTGTTTTGATCTATTTTAAATTTTTATTTTCAAAATCCTAGGAAGGTGAGAAATAGAAATACACGTTGTATGAAAATTCTAACTTTTCACAAATTTCTTTTGCATACTTGCTAACCATGGTTATTGTATATTTGCGGTTAACATATAATGAAGCACATTGGATTTTAAGCAGGACTTGTGATTACCTACGTACAATAGTTTTTTTTATAATATATAATGACAATTATTATAAAACTTTAACATACTATTTAACTATCATATCCTACAAAGTCATTTCTATATCATAACCAAACAATCTTTAATGCTTTTATTGTAAAAAAAGCAACTAAAAAAAGTTGCCTAACCAAACAGTAGTTTCTAATAAAAAACAGGTTTTAAGAAGAAGCTTTTAAATCACTGTTTTTGATAAAGTACTTTTGGTTTACAAGAAGCAGAACCAAACACACCCACAATTTCTTGACAGGCCAAAATGCAAGAAGGGTTTAGCATATTAGAATAAAAAAAATCTGTTGAAACAAAATGAAAAAGATTCATGAATAGAGAATTTTACAAGGTTTAAAATGGCCGAAGTAGATGGAGGAGCACCCTTTGTCGAAGGTTGAAGAAGATCCCCCTTTGCCGGACGGTATCAAAGACGAGCTCCCTCACGCCTCTGCCTTTCTTTGCACAAACGAACGAAAGGAAGGGGATGAGATGAACTTGAGCTCCCTCATGCCTTTGTCCCTGCCTCTCCTTCTATGTCACAGCTCTGCCTCTCTTTGTTGAAAGGTCTTTTTTTTTTTTTTTTGGTAAAGGTAAATGGTGAAAGGTTAAATGTAAGGTTTTAACTTTTAAGGGCAAAGATGGAATAAAAAATGAGGCTACATTGTATGATACCCATATATGGGGATATTTTTTGGTCAACACTATTTTGAAGAATCTATGGTCTTTTATATCCAATATGGACAAATTCCCTTTTTGGATTTTTTTTCATGATACAATCCATTCACTAATTATTGATACCCATTTCGAGTGCTTCTCTTTTTTTTTAGTTGTCCCAAATCTCTCAAGAGGCAATAGCTTGGATTTTTGGTATGATCTCTTCTATGAAATAATGGTTTTTTTTTTTATCCTGATTTTCACTTTGTTTTGTAAGATCAATGCGCAATCCAAGCTATTCATCCACATCGTCCCTATTAAGACAAACAATACCCTCTATATCATTAGACTTTGGACTAAGTCCCGTACTTTTTTACACAGACCCCTAAAATTTAAAGGCACCCATATCCTCCTTTTTGTTCTATGTATTATTTTTAAGTACTGCTATTTAAACACAGGAAATTTCTCTCTTAAGTCAAAACTTAAAAAAAAAATTTCAAAATGCCCCCATACACCTCTCTTCCTTCCTCCATTTCCTCCCCCTTTCCCTCCGACTGGCGGGAGGGGAGCTCTCCCTCCCTCTCTCTCTTCCCCTCCCTCTTCCTCTTCCTATTCCTCTTCCTCTCCTCTTCTGCTCTCTTTCTCCTCCTCCTCCCCTCCTCTCCCGTCCTCTTCCTCTCCTCCCTCTTTCTCTCCCCCTTTCCCTCTCCCGTCCTCTTCCTCTCCTCCCTCCTTCTCTCCCCCTTTCCTCTCCTATCCTCTCCCTTTTCCTCTCCTCTCCTCCTCACTAGACCCCTTCCCCTCTTCCTCTCCTCTCCCTCCTTCCTCCCTCTTCCTCTCTCTTCTCCTCTCCTCCTCTCCTCTCCTCTCCGCACTATGAAGAGGAGAGGAGAGGAGGAGAGGAAAATGGAGAGGAAGAGGGAGGAAAGGAGAGGAAAAGTGTCACAACCGAAGCCCAGGAGATCAGGGGTTAGCAAAAACCTAATCAGTGACACACGCACTCCTATGCATATGCACTTATACCCAGTCTAGATGCACACGAACAAGAGAATTTCACACGTGCAAAACATGTACGCGGCAGCTGTAGGTATCAAATCGTAATATTAAAAATATAGGAAAACAAAATGCATAAGATTTACAAGCTTATATAAGGGTTGGAGTTATACATACTGGATTAAATCACGAATATACAGATCATGAATAAAACCAAAGAATCACTGAAAGGGGATCATGTGCATGCATGTATAGTACTGCCACGCTCCGATGGAATGCTTACATTCATTCCGCTAACCCTGAAGAGATAGCTGGAGTTTGCCTTAGAATCTGAATGACCGACGAGGAAAATCGGTCAAGGGGTCTGAGCCTGCAACACCAAGGACGACTCAGGAATACAACCATTCAGCAAAGTATAAGCAATAACAAGTTAATACATATTGTATCTAACAAAATAAATGACATTAGATAAATCATAACATTTAAATTTCGTATTCTAGGCAGTTGTGCATTCGAATTAAAACATGCTCTCAGAATCAATGTTTACATAACAAGTACATACTAGGTGGCTACTAGGTGGCTATTACATTCTTCATATGCTCCCAAAGAGGGATCTTATATCTATGCTAAGAACACCATGGGCCAGATGGGTCTCGGTTCCTCGGGTCCAGCATCCCCAAGACATAAACTCATTGCAGCGAGGCCATATAAACTATGCCAAATTCAACCCCGTCGAGTATCTCGAGGCTGAGGCTGAGTAGTGTCGGACCATATAGAGTCAAACGAATATAAGAATTTATGTGAAACATGCATATCTTATTAAAACGTGACGTGCATGTCTTGTCAAACATATATCATACTCATATCATACGAACCAAACGAATCATACAAATCAATAGGTCATACGAGTTAGACTGATCATACGAGTCAAACAGAACAACAAATCAAACTTACTAGATCAAAGGGTATAACGAATGTCGAATAGATCAGACAGAAGTAATAACAAATACCAGACAAATCATACGCAAGTAAGGTAAACAAAGATGTTAAGTCTTATTGACTCACATTAATCAAACGAGTAACATCGAACATGCAAAATGGCTGTTCCGCCCGAGATTAACCATGGACAGAGCCCTCAAAGCCCCCAGGGAAATCCAATTATTGCCCCAACGCAGAACGCGTATAATAGGACAAAACTGAAGTCTAGATGTAATGCAAATCAGATTACTCTTGCGGGAATCACGATCTTTTACTAGCCAATCCTATTCTAGTTATCCAATGTTTCTAACCGTGCATGATGATGTAGTTTTAAGTTATCCGATATACCGTTGTTTAGTGTTGCATTGTATCTTACATGTGCACCAAAGTCCCTTAAATCAACACCCATGGGGAGGTGCTTAACAATTGAATAATGTACATGAATGAATCGCAGCCCTTGAGATCATTCATGCAACTCCTATCGTAACCATTGGACAAGTTAGGGTTGCCTACATTCTAATTCAAAGATCCTACAAGGTCTCTTTAAAACCTATCTTTCTTACATTTCCACGGTCTTACGGCTAAGCCGTAGCTCAGCCATGGGTAACCTTACGGCTTAGCCGTAGGCAGCTCATGGCTTAGCCGTAACTTGCACTGCGACTTAGCCGTGGTTCCCCTTATTATTCATCCGCATTTTCGGCTTAGCTTGTTTTATTCTACGGCTCCGCCACGGTGAGGGTACGGCTTAGCCGTAGCACACTTCACGGTGTAGTCCTGGCTGGACCGTAGAAGGTCTGCAAAAGTGTCAACTCTCAGTTATTCCAAATTCTGTAACCCTGTATTGATCTACGGTTGGGCCACAGCTGTACTACGGCTTAGCCGTAGCACATTACACGGCTTAGCCATGTCTTGGCCGTAGAAGAAATTTGGGTTTCACCAGATTCTAGACTCTAAGCCATAGCACAGTTACGGCTTAGCCGTAGACTGCATGGGGTCATTTTTTGAACCTGTTCCAGAGAAAATGGAAGATATACAAGGATGGTAAATCCATAGCAAACTGATGGAAATGAATACAAATTGGGCTGTAAACATACCACACATGTGAAATTATGAAAATTATTCAAAATCAAACATATACCAACGTGGTTTATCCCAATCATGCTTATACTTGCCTCAAATGAGTTCTAACAAGCTCTTTTGTCCTTGGGCTCAATTCACACCTCTAGACATGCTTCTAAGCACCATGTATGCAAAAAAAGAAGGAAAGAGAGGCGTGAGTGCATGTAATAGTAGTTAACATGAAGAAGAAGAAGGAGAAGAAGAGATTCAAGAAGCCAAAGCTCACCTTAAACCACATGAGTGATGAATCAAGCGTAGACATGCACAAATACTCCCTTCTTGGCTTGATCGACAAGAAGAAATAAGAAACAAAAAGAGAATAGACGAGAGGGAGAAGAAGAATGTTGAAGGAGAGAAGTTCGGTGGAGACTTATAAGGTAAGGATGAAGACAAATTGCAAGAAAGTTCAAGTCATACTACTAATTACAGTTTAAGTCAAATACGATTCCAATGGAAGCAAACAATATATTTAGCAAACGACTTAGTTACAAGAATTAACGAGCATAACAAAAGACATGCGTTGACGCCAAGATGATGCATGAATGACAACGTCTTACAAAAACAAAAATTATGAAAAATGGCTCATGCCTACCTAAACCCGGTCGAGCTCAACCCAACTACCTATCCATAACTTGGAACAAAGCAAAACAAAGGCAGCACATAATTAGCAACCAATTCATCATTAATTATTCGCTAATCCGGATTAAGTTGGGTCGGAGTATTACAAAAAGGGAGGGAGAGGAGTGGAAGAATGAAGGAGAGGAGTGGAATAATGAGGGAGAGGAGAGGAAGAGGAGGAGTAAGATAGAGGGAAAGCAGAGGAAAAAGGATGGAGAGGAGAGGAAGAGGAGGAAGAGGGAGGGAGAGGAGAGGAAGAGGAATAGGAGGAATAAGAAGAGGGAGAGGGAGGGGAAGAAGAAGAGGGAGAGAAAGGGAGAAGGAGGGAGTGCCCCTCAGGTTGGCCGGACCTTGTCGTTGACCGGAGGGAAGGGGCGAGGAGAAAGATGTGTATGGGGGTATTTTGGGAATTTTTTTAAAAAAATTTTTGACTCAAGAGAGAAAATTTCTGTGTTTAAATAGCAGCACTAATTATTTTTTTGCCCTTTTTCCATGATTGAGATGGGTTTCTCGTGTTATTTTAGATTTGGTGAACAATCTTGGTACGATTGCAAGATTTGAGATGAAGGACTTCAATATGGAAGCATTGGCTATGGACGCGGATGTTAGCATGATTGGGTAGTGGAGGTCTACGCGATGTACATGGTTGTGAAGGTAGTGGTTGTGACGATGAAGCACAATGACGATGAGCAGTATGTGTACTGGAAGTTGCATGCTGATGGGTCTTTCATTGTTACTAGAGATGCATCCAGAGAGGACAGGAACCAAGATCACATTTTTCCTATCAGGGGTTGATATGTTTCTTTTGCATTTTTTTTATTTTTTTTCTCTTCTTTTTGTTTTTCTTAATTTTTTTTGGAACTTGCAAATTTTTACAAGGATTAGACTGCATTTGATTTTGTGAAGCATTGAAATAAAAATGAAAAAGGTAAGATAGATTTTCTTTCGATACAAGTTGCAAGTTCCTTATTGGCAGTTTGTTTTATTCCTTTTCTTACTGCAATCCAATCTTTCTTGTTTCTTTATTTCATGTTGTGTTTTTTTTTTCCTCCTCGCTATGATACAGAATTGTCAAATGGCATGTTTCTTTTCTTTTTGATTATTTGGGTCATCTACCGATATAGGGTTTGGTACATTTATTCTCTTTTAATTAGTAATAATGCATTGGTGTAGATCTTTTACTTCATTGATTTTTTTGTTCAGATTTTATGGATGTTTAGTTAGTGCGCTTGATTTTGTGCTATATATGTGTTAAAAAGAAAAAGAAGAGACAGGTTCTTCTAGAAATACAAGTTTGCAAGTATTTTATTGGTAGCTTACTTTCTTCCCTTCTTCATTATAATCCAAATTTTCTTATTTCTTTACTTGGTTCCTTTTTTCTTTCTAAGTAAGCAAGGCTTTTATCCATTAATTTTTTTGTCTTTTATAGTAGACTCAAATAATGCAACCATGGATACTTACGATTTATTTTTAAAAAATATTTTTTAATTTTATTAAAATAATATTTTTATTTATCAATTTCATCATTATCACTTTTTATATTTTTTATACCAATTTTAAATTAGAAAACTTTATTTTTTATTATTGTTTAAAATAAAAAAAAGTATATTGCTTCAATTCTAAGAGGTTACATTCCAAAAGTGTTAAAAATGATTTTTTCTTTGTTTGAATCTCGAGGTATAGATCAGTTGGCCTAAGATCACGGCTTGTTACCAAAGGCGGCGAGTTGGAGCTATGCTACCATATAGGAGCCACCAGGATTTACGTAGCTCATTCTCAGCCCAAAGGGATTTGGTTAGCTCAAGCTATTTGGACACCCTCCATTATATAAAAAAAATGTAGTAAAAATGAAAAATTCAAAGGTACAAAAAAAAAAATCTCATTCAAATATCCCCCTTTTAATGGAGATAGAATTAAGAAAAGATGGAATAATATTTAGCAATCATCACTCTAGTAATTCAAATCCTTTAAAAGCCTAATATTGCTACCTTATATTCTTCACTCATCTCTTTTTTAAAGGTGGAGCTTATTTGACCAATTATTCTGCACACCCCATTCCCATGTATTCTACACCAACAAATAGGCCCTTCACCTGGCAAACATTTCTCTCTGTTATTGTGATTTAAATATTGCATTGAATTCTTTTTTTCCATTTGCCTTTTTTTTTTCATAGAACGTTGAATTCTTTTTAAGAACTTCTGAAATCAATGTAGAACTTGATACCTTTATCAAATTGATTTTTGAAAAAATCATCGCTACTTGGCGTGAATGTGCCCAACCTTGGTACTATAGGCTTTTGTGCTAATCATCAGTGAACTAACTATCCCAGTCCAAATGATTCAATTTACTCTTCATTGCTTTTAGCGTGCATGCGCGTGCGCACACACACATATATACATATGGGAAAACCTCTGTCGAGCACCGGTGCTTACGATAAGGTGAGAACCGTTTTTCAAAACACTTAGTGGCCCTTAACTTATGATCCATCAAAGTGGACCATAAAACAACTACCCCCTGTGATAGTCATCGACCCTAAGTTTAGCACCCATCCAAATTGATTGGACAATTAGATCGGCTTGACTCATTTTGGACGGTGAAAACTTGTTGGCCATTGATCAAATGATTTGAGCCTCTTTCACCATATATGTGTAGGTGGAGGGTAGATCTTTCGATCCCCCCTAGTCCTATCCAAATCAACCAAACACGCAATCTCCCCGAATTGCACATGTCTACCAATTTTTGGTCAAATCCGAATTTATTGGACCATTGGATTAACTATGTACCAATCCAAATGGATTATAGACCATTAAATTTTTGGGGTCCAAATGGAGATGATAAAAACTATGATTGGAGCTGATCTTTTATAAATAGGAGGGTCCTAGGGCAAGTCCCCCCATCCCCAGGTAGGGTCCCTAGGTCTTAGCCACACATTTGAGCTTACCTTATCCTAAGCTTGAGCTTAAGAGAGGGACTCCCATATATATATATATAATCTAGTGCGCACTAGGGGTGTGGCCCAGTGTATAGTCCATCCAAATGGACCGCATAGCACCCCTTGAATGGCACCCGTTAGTCAAGTTTAGGTCCTGCCTGCCATTTGAATAAACTAGATCATTGGATTGATTGCACACCCATTCGAATGGACTGTACATCATTGAAACTTGTAGGCCAGATGGAGATGATAGAGGTGAGGGAAGAGGTTGAGTTTTTTCAGAAAGGAAAGGCCTAAGGAGATCTTTCGATCCCCTTGGTCCCAGATCTAGGTGGAGCTCCATGTGTGCCACACAGTGAGGTGCACATATTGATCCAGTGTAAAACGTTAGATCCATTTTGGGAGCAATGTTTTTTTTTTTTTACTCCTTTTAAATCGGTAGCCAAGCTGTTAGATTAGTGTTTTAATCCAATGGCCAGAGATGGCACATGTGAATGTCCCTCACCATAAGGTAAGGGATGGATGCATATAAATATCTCCATATATATATAAATATATATATGCTTTAATCCTATGAGAATTGTTCTCACACATTTACTGTGAGAATTTTTTATGGGGCCCACTTGTGGGTCCCATTTAGGGGTGAGACCAGGGGAATGGAAAGATCTACATGAGACACTCCAAATATTAAGTTTGGTCCCAATCACATGCTTTAACCCCTTAATCTGTGGCACACAAATCCAATCTATTTGGATTGATGCACAGTCGATCCAACGGTCTAGTAAACTCAGATTTGACTAAAATTTGGAGTATGTGACTATCAGGGGGGGCTCTGTGTATTGCAAGATTTGAATTGGGTGATAGATGGGCCCCACCTAGACTTCTCACAAAAAAGTGGTGAGATCTAGTTCTTCTCATAGGATTATTTTCCTATATATGTATATATATATGAAAAATTCTTTGGAATGCCCCATTTAAAAAGAAGTGTTTTTGCCCTCTTTCTATCCTCCAATGAGGGACAAGTTATGTGGTGACTTTTTCTCCTTTTTAAAAGTAACATTAGTTCCTTCTCCACATACCTAATCTCCTATTCATTGCAACAAGGGGCATTTTTACTTTTAAAAACGCCCAGGCGCTATCTAGTGCTCCTATATATAGATATATATATGCATGTATATATATATGTATTGGGATTGCTCCCACAAGCTTAAGCGGATTAAGGTTTTTCCATCTGCCTGCATTTGTAGGGCCTACCATTGATCCATTAAGATGGACCACACATAGGAGCCCCTTGAATTGCACATGTTCACCAAATTTGGGCCTTATCCGATTTGACTTAATTGTTGGATCGATTGACACCTATCCAAAGGGACAGTTGACTATTAATCTTTTAGGGCCCAACTGGAGATGATAGAGATTAGGGATGAGACTGATTTTTTGCAAAGAGGAGGACCCTAAGGAATCCTTCAAATCTGATAGGCCTTATCCTAAGCCTGAGCGTGTGGCCGGGAGGTGCCTCTTATTTGTATATAGACTAGTCATTTAGTGTGCGCCACCCGCATTCAATGATTTTGCGCACCTCGATGTGGGGCCTACATGGGGACCTACTTGGGATTGGGACCAGGGGATTGAAAAATCCCCCTGGACCCTTCCTTTCTTCAAAAACATTAGCCACATACCCCCCCCCCCCCCCCCCCCCCCTTTACATCATCTCCAACTAGGCCTCACAAGTTTAATGGTGCACAGTCTATTCGGATTGGTGTGTACTCGATCCAACTGTTTAGTCTATTTAAATCTGACCCAAAATTGGGTAAGGGGGGAAAATTCAGGGGGCCCCTATGTGTAGTCGATTTGGATGGACCATATAGTGGGACCCAACCTAAGTGTGCACTTGATAACCAGCTTATCTATATGGCAGAATCTCTCCTAAGCTCAAGCTTATATAAGAAATTCCATAAGCCCTAGCTTTTGGAGCCTCCCTTTAATCCATCCAAATGGACCAAACACACAACCTTGTTGGATGTGAATTTTGATCTCCTCGGAGAGGGAGGTCGCCATTCATCTATATATGATATTTAATATTCGTACATCGAAATTAAGGATTCCAACTACCCTTAAAATCAACGGATCATGATCGCTAGTCATGGTAACGGCCATGACTCCATTCTTCAACTAGTGTTAAAAAAATAATGGGAGAAAATAAGGTGGGTTTCCTTTCGTTTAAAGTGCTGCTGGCAACACACGATGGTTGTCCTTTTACTTAATTTGAGTCTTGTCAGAGTATGGGTCACAATATGGGTCATATTATGGGTTTCAAATGGAGAGATAATCCATGTTCATAATATATGATCAATTAAAATCAAATCCAAGTAGAATAAAATAAATGAAAATAAAATAAAAAGGGAGGAGGTGCCAAATATTTTAGAAGAGGATTGGTCCCATTCCTGGGCACCCCTTTCAAATCCCTTGGAAAAAAAAAGGGTTTAAAGGCCAATTTTAAAATAAAAGTAATGATGCAAACAAGGTATCATGTGTGATTTTAATTTAAAAAAGAGAATAAAGAAAATTGTGGCCAGTGGGCCGATTGGATTGAAAGTGACCACATTCGGGTCAATTGAGGGGCGACTGCATTCAGGTCAATTGTTTGATTAATTGACAAGAGGGATTGAGATCACACATTAGGCTTATCGTTATCATTAAATTAATCTTTGAATTGGCCTTTATTTCCTTTTCATCATTTTAGCACATTAAAATATTTGGCATTGGAGGTGGAAGGAAAGAGAAGAAAATATTTTTGGGGTGATTTTATTTGTTTTATAGTTTTTTTTTTTGGATTTTTTATAATTGGAGCTAAAAAGGCCTAACTAGGGGATTTCTTCTTGAATTTGATCCAATTAAATCATGCTTTATTAATCATTGGATTCTTACCTTATCCTAAGGTCCTAAACTGCCCACATACACTCTCCCAATCCCCTAATGGAATAGAGGAGAGGTGATGGGGCCTAACCTACTATTCTTAATTCGGGATCTACTTGGATTAACTAGATTTGTAATTTCTTAAACTGATTTTGAATTTAAGTTTCACTTAAAGGAGCAATTCAATTAATCCAAGTTTTCCAATTATTATTTTAGAGATTTTTTATATCTTTTACTTTGTTTTTGGTCTTTTTTATTTTTCCTTTTTTTTTTTTGGGTTTTAAAATGGAAAGGAAAGGAAAGAAGTGATTTTTATGATCTTATCTTTAATGGGGATGATGATAGTTATGTGTAAAAGAGATGAATGAGATAGGTAAAATAATACGATGCATAGGGGAGACAATCATAAAAAAGATGCATGGCATGTTATGGATGATCCTAATGAAAAAAAAAAAAAAACTAATCCAAATAAACAACCTAAGATCAGAGAAATAATGGGAGAAACAAACCACATAAGGAGTGGTGGCAGTGGCATTGGTTGTGAGAAGTGGCATGAGATGGTGATGGGTATGGAGGTTACGTGGATAGTGTGATGATGAGTGCACTGGTGATGTGTGTTGGTGATGAGTGAAGTGGAGAAGGTGATGATAGTAGGCGTGGTGAAGATAATGGAGAGGGTATGGTGGTGGCTGTTATGGCGTGAAGTGGTGACATAGGTTGTATGTAGTAGTGAGAGGTGAAGTGAGGGTGTCTTTGTTATGCGCATGTGTACGTAAGCAACCAAGATCAACAATCACCATACAAGAAGACAAGTAATTTACGTGGTTCGGCAAGAATGCCTACGTCCACAGGAAACCAATTTCCACTAGGTTCTCCTCCAATCTATGAAACCACAGCCTTGAAATCTCAGCCACTTTTAGCCTTTCTCTAGGATTACAGATTACATTATATGTATAATCATTACATCCTTATCCCCCAAGAACTCTATCTCAGAAAAAGGAAAGTCCTAACCAATTAAGAAACTATTATTTGATAAAACAGGAAATTCCTAATATCATTAGGGAAATCACCCCAGATACTGAACCCAATTATGGTTTGGACCCACTTAGCCAACAGTCTCCCTCTCCAGACCATGGGGAAGACGCCCTGAACCCTTTATTGGGAGTTCAGCCCTGCTAACTCTGAACACATATTCAGCTTTCTCTTAGATACAACATTTGTCATCATGTCCGAGGGATTCTTGTCTGAATGAATCTTTTCTAGCTTCATGAAGTTCTTCTTGATCACCTCACGAATCCAATGGTACTAAAAATCAACGTGCTTCATGCGACCAGGATATGTAGCATTCTCATTGTAATCCATATCACTCTGACTATCATAGTAAACTACAAATTCTTCTTGCTTCAAACCAAGTTCTTGAAGGAATCTCTTCAACCAAAAGCATTTTTCTCCTTACTTCATTAGCAGCTATGTATTTCGCTTCAGTTGTAGACTGTGTTGTACACTTCTGCAACTTCGATTGTCAGGAGATAGCTCCCCCTAGAAAGTAAACAAATAACTAGAAGTCGACAACCGACGATCAAGATCGCCTGCATAATCAACATCAGTATAACCTTCCACCACTGGTTTTGAGCCTCCGAAATACAAGCACACCTTGTAAGTACCTCTTAAATATCTAAAGATCCACTTCACTGCTTCCCAATGCTTTTTTCCAGGGTTAGAGAGAAATCTACTCACTAAACTTACAGCATGAGCAATGTCTAGGCGTGTACAAACTATGGCATATATAAGACTCCCCACAGTAGAGGAGTAAGGAACACATGCCATCCATTCCTTTTCATCATCTGTAGTAGGACACAAGCACTTGCTTAGTTTGAAGTGACTGGCTAGAGGTATGCTAACTGGCTTAGCATTCTTCATGTTGAACCGCTTGAGTATTCGTTCAACATATTTCTCCTGTGACAACCATAGCTGCTTGGACCTTCTATCATGACGTATTTTCATGCCCAATATCGATCGTGCGGGACCCAAGTCTTTCATGTCAAATGACTTTGACATCTCCTCTTTTAAATTACCAATCAACATGCTATCCTGTCCAACTATTAGCATATCATCTACACATAAAAAAAGGATGATGAACTTGCCATCGATAAATCGAAGAACATAGACATAATGATCTGCAGCTGTCCTCCGGTACCCATGACTCAACATAAATGAATCAAATTTCTTGTACCACTGTCTCGGTGCTTGCTTCAGCCCGAATAGACTCTTCTTCAACTTGCAAACCATCTGTTCTTTTCTTTCTACCTCAAACCCCTCTGGCTGAGTTATGTAGATCTCTTCTTTCAAGTCACCATGAAGAAATGCAGTCTTCATGTTCATCTGTTCAAGCTCAAGGTCCATACTGGCGGCTAGACCCAGGACGATTCTAACAAAAGTCATTTTCACAACAGGAGAGAAAATGTAACACTCTGATCCCCTTTGAGCCGGATTAGTGGCTCATGCGTGTGCTTTTCTGTTGTTTTATCCTTTTGGACTTGGTTTCGGTTCTTGGATAGGTAGTTGAGTAACTTTTGACCTGCGATAGGTAGTTCTAAGCCCTTTTTCGTAATTATGCTTTTGCTTTGAGTGCATCATATTTGCATCATCTTGGTGCTAGCACGTGTATTTTGTTGAGCTCGTTGTTTTCCGTAACTGCCTCAGACCTATTCGGAGTCAATTGGAGAAGTTGGACCCTCGTGTGACTTGATTTGTAAATAACCAAAATTCACTGGACTTTGCTCTAAACTTCAGAAACTATATAAGAGTCATGAGCCCAGGTGTCTCTCTCCTGCTCATTTTCCTTCGACGACTGCATGCAACAGCTCCACGTCTTCTTTCCTCCTCTGTTCTTTTCCTCTTCTGTTTGGTGTGGGAGTTGTTGTCGCTTGGGTTTTACTCTCCGTTTGGTTGGGTTCTTTCGCTTCTCTCATCTCTGTCTGTACTTGAGGTAAGTGGGTTCACTCCAATTCTTCTTCTCCAATTAGATCTCCCATCTCTTTCTCTCTCTCTCTGCATGCTCATGGATTATGTTTTGCTTTGCTTTGCTTGGGTTTTAGTTGATTTGGAGCTTGATTTCAGCGATTTGACAGAGCTTTGAGGCAAGTATAAGTACAGGATTGTATAACACATATGGGTGTTCTGTTTGATTGCTTTGATTTCATCTTCTTTCATGTATAGGATGTTTTATAGCCCAATTCTAAGGTGTTGGAACCTTTGGAGCTTGTTTTGCTAAGTTTCTGTACCAAATTTCAGTTTCTGTACCGACTTCAGTTTCGTGTTCTGTATTGTACGGCTAAGCCGTAACTTTGTACGGTTCAGATTCCAGAGACTTAAATTTTTGAATTTTATTCTACGGCTAAGCTACGGCTGAACCGTAAATTGTTCTACGGCTGGGCCGTAAGCTAGCCGTGACCCAGCCGTGAAATGTATCAGATTAGATGTGGAAGATGACAGTTTAGCCGTGTTCTGAAGGAAACCACGGCTAAGCCGTAGTGCATGTTACGGCTAGGCCATAAGATGTATACGGCTAAGCCGTAGGTCACCCATGGCTAAACCTTAAGACCTGGAAAATCTGAAATAAAACTTAAGATAATGGTGTGACTTTGTAGGGCTATTCACACAGGTTAACCACCCATGTAAATCTGCCCAATGGACCCTTTGGACCGCATGAATAGTCTGTTAGGCTGTGACTTATTCATGTGTGTGCGTTGATTTACTGTTAAGCACCTCCCCATGGGTGTTGGTTTAAGGGACTTCGGTGCACGTGAGGATTACTTTGCAACACTTGGATGGCAACAGTGCATCGAATAACTTAAAACTACATCATCATGCATGATTAGTGACAGTGGACAACTAGATTAGTGTTGGCTTGTAATTAACCTTGATTTCGTATTAATCTGAGATGCATTGCATATTGCTTACAGTTTTGCCCTCTGTTCTGCTAATATATGTTTATGCGTTATGAGGTCATTTTGCTTTCGTCCTGTATATCTGTTTTATCCTTCGATCTGCACTATGCTTTGATCTATGCTGTGCTTTGACTTAATCTATGCTATATTCTGTATTTCTGCTATGCTCTGTATATCTCTGGCTTTGTATATCTCTGATTCATTGGGTATTCGCTGGTGACTCTGCCCAGAGATTAATACGTGAGGATAAGATCCGGTCCTTGTCATCGGTGAGTCCAAAGCTGATAATCTCCCTTCTTTTGGATTTGATTTGATTGGTATTAGTCTGGCTCTACTCAGCCTTAGCCCTAGGATGCCCGACGGGGTTACCTCTGGCTTAGATCTCTGTATCTCTGTATCACTGTAGTGTCGCTTTGTCTTGGGACCCCGGAACCCTGGAAACCGAGACCCACTTGTACCCTTGGCCCGGTCAGTGGTGTTCTTATCTGCTCTGCTCTGCTCTCTATTGGAGAGAATATGGTTAACGTAGTAGCCACCTAGTTCGGTATTTCTATGCTTTGATTCACTTATCATGCTTTACTTCTATGCACGATTTGCTTAGCATACTAAGATGAAACTCTGAAATTAATATTATGTCATTATTCAATTTGATACTATGAGTGTTTCGTTCCTGTTACTTATATTTGCTGGATCGTTGTATTCATTGGTGTTGTCGGTGGTGTTGCAGGCACGGATCCCTTGCCCAGCTCCCCGGCGGTCGAGGAGGCTGCAGGGCAGAGCCTAGAGGCACCCTCCGGTTTGGCAGAGTGGGCTGATCACCTCTACCGAGTGCGTACATGCATATCTTCAGTGGCTATCTGTTTTGGGTTTTGGTTTTTGGAGATTTTGTATTTGGTATTTGAGACTTTGATACTCTGTATTATTTTGTATATCGTTATTTTGGTGTGTACTCAGTCTTGTATCTGGGTTCATAGTTTTGTATCTATCTTTGTCTTTTCTGTTCCGCATTTTTCGGCTTCCGCTATTCCTTTGTTGTTTGCTATGATATCTACAGCTTCCGCGTTCATTTGTTTCGCACGTGTTAGATCCCTTGTGTGCTGCATCTGGACTGGGTTTGGATGTACGTGCACGGGAGTGCGTGTGTCACTGGTTTGGCTTTTCGCTAAACCCCCGATCTCTGGGCTCGGGTTGTGACATACGTTGTGTATGGTATCAGAGCATGCTAGTTATAAGCATGTAGACATCTAAGATCGTGGTGAGATGACGATGTCAACTATGTGACTCCAAGTCTAATATGTTGATTCTTGGGGTTTGACTAACTCGGGGCGTTTTATATTTGTACTGTGTGTCGTTTCCTTTTGCAGGATAACACAGTATGGCATCAGGATCAGGATCTCGGGATGAGAATCAGCAGGGCCATAATGGAGAGAGTAGATCGCTACCCCCACCCATGAGCAGTGAGGAGCGTCTGATGATGATGATGCAGTCTATGCAGTCTTTGCAGGCTTAGATGGCATCTATGGTGGACAGGCAGAGTTAGGCTGCTGCGTCAGCCTCTCCTCGTGTAGAACAGCAAGTGATCTTCCAGCCTAAAGAAACAGATCCAAATGCTCTTTTTGATAAGTTCCGTAAGCGAGGGGCGACTGAGTTCCACGGGATAGAGGATGCGTTGCAGGTCGAGCAATGGTTGGAACAGACAGAGGAGCTTTTTGATACGATTGTGTGCAGTAACAAACAGAAAGTAGTTCTCACAGCCTCTATGCTTCGGAGTGTAGCCAAGACTTGGTGGAGGAGTGTCAAGAGCTCATTCCAGACTATGCCCAGTGCCACGGTTTGGGAAACTTTCAAGCAACAGTTTCGTCGAAAGTTCATGCCTCTTCATATTCAGCGAGCCAAGGAAGTGAAATTCTTCAACCTTCAGCAGAGACAGACATCGGTTGCAGATTATGTACACAAGTTTACAGAGCTGTCTTATTTCGCAGAGGATATGGTGAACACTGAGCATAAGAGGGTGACTCGCTTCGTCAACGGCCTGAATCCGGGGCATAAACGCCACGTGGTTGCATGTATGTGGCCGACTACCTTGGATGACGCTATTGACAGGGCTTATGATGCAGAGGCCATATTTGAGGAGGAGCGAAATGAGGCTAAGAGGGTGGCAGGTTCCAGTAGCAGAAGTCAGTTTCAGAAGAAGTTCAAAGGCAAGCAAGGCAGTTGTAAGGACCCGAACCCTCACTAATCCTAATTACGTTAATTAATCCTGTTTACTATTGATTAAGACTGGTTGAGGGTCAATTTAGTGCGAATTATTGGGTTTGGACCTCGCTTAAATAGCTAAGGGCTTTTTCGTAAATTGTCCTTATGCCACTTGGATACCCCGTCCATCTCCTTACGTGTGATTTATCGCGTAGATCATCTTTTGTGTTGGGCCCGAGTTAATCCGGACTCATCTTAAGCCAATTGGAGTCCTTCCGGACTAAACTGAAATTCTAGAAAACAAGTGGGCTAGAGTGCAATTTCAGGAAAACATGTTTAAAAAGGAGAGACTAACGTCCAGTCTCCTTCTTTCTCTCGTTCTCTTGGCTGGAGTCTCTGATCTTCTGGGTTTCTTCTTCTCCCCTTGATTACAATCAAAGCACGGGGGACTCTTGGGGGTGTGCATGCACAAGGGATGGAATCCACCTACATTCTTCTTCTTCCTTGATCCTTTTTCCATTATATTCTGGTGTAGAGTGATCCCTCCTCCAAGTTACAGCAATACAAGGTAAGGAATAGGTTCCATCTCGTCTTCTTGGGTTGTTGGAGTCATAAAGACTTTGTTGTTGACTTGCATGTGGATTCTTTCATTATTTTGGCTTGTGTGTAGAGAACCCATTAGAGAACCCATTACAGTACAGAGAGTTTTCCTCTGAGCATACAGCAAGAAAGATCTAGGAAGGGCTAAACACAGTAACAAGGCAAGTATTAAGTTATAGGTATTGCATGCATGGTTGAATGTGGATAATTTGAGCTAGTTATTGCATTTCCAATTCCAGCCATTTCTATGCCATTGTTTTAATTGATGCAAATGTGGTGTGAATCGAGATAGAATGATAAGAAGGGTATAGGAGGTGTGTGAGTATGGAGTACTCTCCAGAACACTTCAGTTGAGCTTCAGAATTCCCTTATAAGCTAGTTCTGTAGTGATCCCGTACAGAAAAGTGAGCTACAGAACTGTATTTAGATTTTCTGAAGCTTACGTCGAAGCTACGGCTAAGCCGTGAGCTCTTACGGCTCAATGTCCAGAGAGCAATAAAATGAGATTTTGTACTACGGCTCACTTACGGCTACGCCGTGAAATCCACTACGGCCAAGCCGAATCCAGCCCGTAGCCTAGCCGTAGGTCTTTCTACGGCGAACTCTCCAGAGAGCTCACAGAACCCAGTTCCTTCTACGGCTTGCATACGGCTGCACCGTGAAGTACCCCACGGCTAAGCCGTGACCTCCCTGTGACCTAGCCGTAGGCTTAGCTCGGCTAAGCCGTAGGCTAATATACGGTTGAACCGTAACTATACCTCCACTTAGCCATTGGTAATTATACGTTGGAATGATTGAAGGATTTCCCAATGGCAAGTCATGGATGTTGGCATGAGAAGGGTGTTCCGTATACACAATGTAATACCCAGACGCGGTAACACAACGACACCGAACATCTCATGTGTACCTCGTGCTGAATGTCCTTGGGGGATCAGGAGACTGCTTTATCGAAATGCATTCATATTGATATATTACACTACCTTCGACATGACTGATATCGAATTTACTTCCTCCAGCAAAACCCGAGGCAATTCAGACCTGAGCTTCTAATGAGTGCGTGTTTGACAAGCCAGAGCTTCTATTGAGTGTGCGCTTGCTAGCCAAGGGTGTAGCTGAGGCTCGGGCCTTGTAGCCTACCTGCATGTGTTTCGTTTAAGCATTCGTTGTTTCATGGTTAACTATTCCTTATGTATGTTACGATTTGTATGATTGACTCCGAGTCGGCACCACTTGGCTTCTGCCCTTTGGGTATTATATGTCACCACTGCAGTAGGTTTACGGAGGGGTTGTCGACGCTCCTCGGGAAGCTAGCTTGATCCCCTAGCGACCCATACGTTATGTATGCTCCCTTTGGGAGAATAGAGCATCGTGGTTGCCAATCAGTATGTATAACATTAAGTTTCACTCATGCATCATGTTTAGTGATTGTTCTTGCTAATGTATTATGTTATATTAATTCCTATGCTTAGTACTTGCTTAACCGTCGTGTTAACAGTGTTACCCTCGGTATTGCAGATTCAGCACCCGCTCCCGACACGAACACTGACGCGGCCCCGGAAGATACCCCAACGGTACCTCGGGGTGTAGGTGAATGGATGGATGGCGACGTTTACTACTAGCCATCCTACGGAGAGCGTCTCTTCTGGGAATATTATGTTGGAGACTTTTGTATCACCTTTAAGGACTGATTTTGGGGATGTATTTAAAAGACTATAACACTATTGTATGTAAATATGTTTTAATAGACTATGAACTTTATGTGCTCTTGATGATTATTGAGTATTTCACAGGTTCTCGATTATGATAATTTATGTTTGTACGTGTGTCGGCATACCTCACACGTTCCTGTGGAATCTCCCTTGTAGGAATTCGTGCAAAATTCTTCAGGGCACGGATTTCTACGGGATTACGTATCCACGCCCTGGGGGCCCACTCAAATCCCCAAATTCCCGGGATTGGGGCGTGACAGCAGTTCGAGCAGTGCTCAGGTGGTTTGTGAGTATTGTGGGAAGGATCATCTGACAGAGAGATGTTGGAGGAAGAGTGGGGCTTGCTTCGGTTGTGGCTCCATGGATCACAGGCGGGCCCAATGCCCGAAGTTTCAGTCTTCCCCACAGACGCGGTTCGCAGGATCTGCAATGCGGGGCAAGTCTCAGCCAGCTCGCCCAACCCAGAAGCAGAACCGCCAGATAGCCCGAGCCTATGCTGCTACGCATGAAGGCGCGGAGGAGGCTACGGTCGTGGAAGGTAATATTTTAATTTTTGATGCTGAAGCTTTAGCCTTGTTTGACTCCGGGTCTACGTGTTCGTACGTAACACCCCATTTGCTGTGCAGCTTCGACAACAACCCACACCGCTCCTATACTTGTTGATAGTATCCACTCCGGTTGGTAAGCGGGTGGAGTGCAATGTTTTCTACCCTCAGTGTGATGTGCGGATAGCTAGTCATCAACTCCCGGTAGACCTCGTGTTGCTCTCGACACTGGATTTTGATGTGATTCTTGGTATGGACTGGCTTACGAGGTATCATGCTTGTATCAATTGTTACAGCAAGGCTATCTACTTTGATCTGGGCAGTGGATTTCGATTCGAGGGCAGCCAGACGAAGTGCCCAAGGCGTGTGATATCTGTTTGTAAAGCAGACAGGATGCTTCGTAGGGGATGTGAGGGATTTCTTGCATTCATTTCAGAGAAGAATGATCAGCGATAGCTCAGTGAGATCCCAGTAGTCAGCGAGTTCCCGGATGTCTTTCCGGAGGATGTGCCAGAGTTGCCACCAGTTCGAGAGGTAGAGTTCTCGATCGACTTGTGCCAGGTACAGCACCCATCAGTAGAGCTCCGTATCGTATGGCACTTGCAGAGTTAATGGAATTGAAGAAACAGTTACAGGATCTGTTGGATAAAGGGTTTATACGCCCAAGTGTTTCACCTTGGGGAGCTCCTGTATTGTTTGTAAGGAAGAAGGATTGTAGTTTCCGGATGTGCATTGACTACAGGCAGTTGATCAAAGTGACCATCAAGAACAAATATCCATTGCCTAGGATTGATGAGTTGTTCGATCAGCTTCAGGGTGCAGCTTACTTCTCGAAGATCGACTTGAGGTCAGGATTCACCAGCTCCGGGTGAAGGATGAGGATGTTCCTAAGACAGTTTTTAGGACTCGGTATGGACACTACGAGTTCCTTGTCATGCCTTTTGGTTTGACGAATGCACCCGCAGCTTTCATGGCATTGATGAATAGGGTGTTTACTTTCTTTTTGGACCAGTTCGTTGTTGTATTCATAGACGATATATTGGTTTATTCGAAGACTGCTGAGGAGCATACAGATCATCTGCGAAAGGCAGTGCAGCTGCTTAGAGATCACCAGTTGTATGCAAAGTTGTCCAAATGTGATTTCTGGCTAGAGCAAGTTGCATTTCTGGGTCATGTAATTTCTCAAGATGGATTGATGGTGGATCCGGCTAAGGTTGAGGCAGTAGTCCATTGGCCCCGTCGTAGATCAGTGACAGAGATTCGGAGTTTTCTGGGATTGGTGGGATATTACCGCAGGTTCATACAGGACTTCTCGAAGATCTCAGCCCCGCTGACTCAGTTAACTCAGAAGAAGGTCCCGTATGAGTGGACAGAGAAGTGTGAGCATAGTTTCCAGATGTTGAAAGAAAAGCTCACTACGGCGCCAGTGTTGACTCTCCTTGATGGTAGTGAAGGATTCGTGATTTATTTCGATGCCTCTCGAGTTGGACTCGGCTGTGTACTGATGCAGAATCAGAGAGTGATTGCCTACGGTTCCAGACAGCTAAAAGAACACGAGAAGAATTATGCCACCCATGACTTGGAGCTAGCAGCCATTGTGTTTGCACCGAAGTTGTGGCGGCATTACTTGTACGGTGTGAAGTTCGAGGTCCATTTCGATCATCACAGTCTGTAGTATTTGTTTAATCAGCATGACTTGACTATGAGGCAGCGAAGGTGGTTGGAGTTCATCAAAGACTACGACTTTTCGATCAAGTACCATCCAGGCAAGGGGAATGTAGTTGCAGATGCACTCAGCAGGAGAGCAGAAAGTCTTCAGATGTTGGCAGGATTCTATGTGCTTGTGCATGATCAGCCTGTTGAGGTTCAGATGGTGGATGACTTGGTGACATTAGCTACTACCGTAGTGTTTCAACCTGATGTGATTCAGCAGATCAAGGATCGCCAGTTTGAGGACCCCCTTCGGGTGACTTTCAGAGATCGGATTGCAGATCGACCTGATTTCAGCTTGGTAGACGGAGTTTTGTACTTCAGGAGTAGATTGTGTGTTCCCGCTGTAGATGAGCTGAAGGAAAAGTTGATGACAGATGCGCACGATGCCCGTTATGCGATGCACCCAGGGAGTACGAAGATGTACCGGAACTTGAAGGATAGATTTTGGTGGAACAATATGAAGCAAGAGATCGCAGGGTTCGTAGCTCGATGTTTGACCTGTCAGAGGGTGAAAACTGATCATCAGTGACCTCCCGGATCATTGCACCCATTACACATCCCGCAATGGAAATGGGAGTACATTACCATGGATTTCGTCTCAGGATTTCCGCCGACTAGTAAGAAGAACAATGCGGTCTGGGTAATAGTGGACAGATTAACGAAGTCAGCACATTTTTTTCCATTCAAGAAAGGGATGACATTCACAGAGATGGCCAGGAAGTTTGTTGACGAGATAGTCAGATTGCATGGCACCCCAGTATTGATTGTGTCTGATCGTGACAGTCATTTTGTGTCTTCATTCTGGAGAGCGTTTCAGGAAGCTATGGGCACGAAGTTGAGCTTTAGTACGGCGTACCATCCCCAGCCTGATGGGCAGTCGGAGCGTGCCATTCAGACGTTGGAGGATATGCTCAGAGCTAGCGTGCTGAACTTTGAGAAGGAATGGGATATGCATCTGGCATTGTGTGAGTTTGCCTACAACAACAGCTTCCACGAGAGCATTTGTATGGCATCCTATGAGGCTCTATACGGACGCAAGTGCAGGACCCCAGTGTGCTGGGAAGAGGTAGGAACAAGGAGTTTCCATGGTCCGACAATCATTGCTGAGACGACAGAAAAAGTGCAGAAAGTGATAGAGAATCTGAAGATTGCTCGGTCTAGGCAAAAGAGCTACGCAGATACTCGGAGGAGACCTTTGGCATTCCAAGTCGGAGATTGGGTGTTCCTTAAAGTTTCCCCGATGAAAGGCACGGTACGGTTTGGTCAGAAGGGCAAGTTAGCTCCGAGATATGTGGGACCGTTTGAAGTCAAGAGCCGAGTTGGAGATTTAGCCTATCGTTTGACGCTTCTAGTTGAGTTCTCCGGTGTTCACAATGTATTCCATATGTCGATGCTCCATAAGTACGTGCCAGATCCGAGCCATGTGATTCGATACGATGACATTCAGATTCAGCCTAATGCAACTTACGTTGAGCGTCCGCTTCGCATTGTTGGTACACGAGAGCAGATTCTCCATACTAGGACTATCAGATGGGTTAAAGTGTTGTGGGAGCATCACGGTCTAGATGAGGCTACATGGGAGCTAGAGGAGCAGCTAGCGCGCCAGTACCCACAGCTCTTTGCGCAGGTAGGTGGTCATTCCGAGGATGGAATGATTCCTAGTGGGGGAGGATGTAACACTCCGATCCCCTTTGAACCGGATTAGTGGCTCATGCGTGTGCTTTTCTGTTGTTTTATCCTTTTGGACTTGGATTCGGGTTTTGGATAGGTAGTTGAGTAACCTTTGACCTGCGATAGGTAGTTCTAAGTCCTTTTTCGTAATTTTGCTTTTGCTTTGAGTGCATCATATTTGCATCATCCTGGTGTCAGCACGTGTATTTTGTTGAGCTCGTTGTTTTCCGTAACTGCCTCAGACCCATTCAGAGTCAATTGGAGAAGTTGGACCCTCGTGTGACTTGATTTGTAAATAACTGAAATTCACTGGACATTGCTCTAAACTTCAGAAACTATATAAGAGTCATGAGCCCAGGTGTCTCTCTCCTGCTCATTTTCCTTCGACGACTGCGTGCAACAGCTCCACGTCTTCTCTCCTCCTCTGTTCTTTTCCTCTTCTGTTTGGTATGGGAGTTGTTGTCACTTGGGTTTTACTCTCCGTTTGGTTGGGTTCTTTCTCTTCTCTCATCTCTGTCTGTACTTGAGGTAAGTGGATTCACTCCAATTCTTCTTCTCCAATTGGATCTCCCATCTCTTTCTCTCTTTCTCTGCATGCTCATGGATTATGTTTTGCTTTGCTTTGCTTGGGTTTTAGTTGATTTGGAGCTTGATTTCAGCGATTTGACAGAGCTTTGAGGCAAGTATAAGTATAGGATTGTATAACACATATGGGTGTTCTGTTTGATTGCTTTGATTTCATCTTCTTTCATGTATAGGATGTTTTACAGCCCAATTCTAAGGTGTTGGAACCTTTGGAGCTTGTTTTGCTAAGTTTCTGTACCAATTTTCAGTTTCTGTACTCACTTCAATTTCGTGTTCTGTATTGTACGGCTAAGCCGTAACTTTGTACCACTCAGATTCCAGAGACTTAAATTTTTGAATTTTGTTCTATGGCTAGGCTACGACTGAACCTTAAATTGTTCTACGGCTGAGCCGTAAACTAGCCGTGACCCAGCCGTGAAATGTATCAGATCAGATGTGGAAGATGACAGTTTAGCTGTGTTCTAAAGGAAACCACGGCTAAGCCGTAGTGCATGTTACGGCTAGGCCGTAAGATGTATACGGCTAAGCCGTAGGTCACCCATGGATAAACCTTAAGACCTGGAAAATCTAAAATAAAACTTAAGATAATGGTGTGACTTTGTAGGGCTATTCACACAGGTTAACCACCCATGTAAATCTGCCCAATGGACCCTTTGGACCGCATGAATAGTCTGTTAGGCTGTGACTTATTCATGTGTGTGCGTTGATTTACTGTTAAGCACCTCCCCATGGGTGTTGGTTTAAAGGACTTCGGTGCACGTGAGGATTACTTTGCAACACTTGGATGGCAACAGTGCATCGAATAACTTAAAACTACATCATCATGCACGATTAGTGACAGTGGACAACTAGATTAGTGTTGGCTTGTAATTAACCTTGATTCCGTATTAATCTGAGATGCATTGCATATTGCTTACAGTTTTGCCCTCTGTTCTGCTAATATATGTTTATGCATTACGAGGTCATTTTGCTTTCGTCCTGTATATCTGTTTTATTCTTCGATCTGCACTATGCTTTGATCTATGCTGTGCTTTGACTTAATCTATGCTATGCTCTGTATTTCTGCTATGCTCTGTATATCTCTGGCTTTGTATATCTCTGATTCACTGGGTATTCGCTGGTGACTCTGCCCAGAGATTAATACGTGAGGATAAGATCCGGTCCTTGTCATCGGTGAGTCCAAAGCGGATAATCTCCCTTCTTTTGGATTTGATTTGATTGGTATTAGTCTGGCTCTACTCAGCATCAGCCCTAGGATGCCCGACAGGGTTACCTCTGGCTTAGATCTCTGTATCTCTGTATCACTGCAGTGTCGCTTTGTCTTGGGACCCCGGAACCCTGGAAATTGAGACCCCCTTGTACCCTTGGCCCGGTCAGTGGTGTTCTTATCTGCTCTGCTCTGCTCTCTATTGGAGAGAATATGGTTAACGTAATAGCCACCTAGTTCGGTATTTCTATGCTTTGATTCACTTATCATGCTTTACTTCTATGCACGATTTGCTTAGCATACTAAGATAAAACTCTGAAATTAATATTCTGTCATTATTTAATTTGATACTATGAGTGTTTCGTCCCTGTTACTTATATTTGCTGGATCGTTGTATTCATTGGTGTTGTCGGTGGTGTTGCAGGCACAGATCCCTTGCCCAGCTCCTCGACGGTCGAGGAGGCTGCAAGGCAGAGCCTAGAGGCACCCTCCGGTTTGGCAGAGTGGGCCTGATCACCTCTGCCGAGTGCGTACATGCATATCTTCAGTGGCTATCTGTTTTGGGTTTTGGTTTTTGGAGATTTTGTATTTGGTACTTGAGACTTTGATACTCTGTATTACTTTGTATATCGTTATTTTGGTGTGTACTCAGTCTTGTATCTGGGTTCATAGTTTTGTATCTATCTTTGTCTTTTTTGTTCCGCATTTTTCGGCTTCCGCTATTCCTTTGTTGTTTGCTATGATATCTACAGCTTCCGCGTTCGTTTGTTTCGCACGTATTAGATCCCTTGTGTGCTGCATCTGGACTGGGTTTGGATGCATGTGCATGGGAGTACGTGTGTCACTGGTTTGGCTTTTCGCTAAACCCCCGATCTCTGGGCTCGGGTTGTGACAGAAAACATCACTGAAGTCAATGCCTTTCATCTGTGCGAAACCTTTTACCACTAACTGTGCTTTGTGCTTCACCAGTTTTCCATTCTCATCCTTTTTCAGCTTGAACACCGATTTGTTTTTTTAAACATTCATATCTTTAGGAAGTTGTACCAGCTTATATGTCTTGCTCTTCTTTAAAGAACTCATCTCATCCTGCATAGCCTTCATCCACTTATCTTTATCAGCATGAGTCATTGCTTCTCGAAAGCTCTTTGGCTCCCCCTTATTAGTAAACAAAACATATTCGGATATAGGATACCTAGTTGATGGTTGACGCTCTCGTGTAGGCCTCCTAACTTGAGGTTCCGTGGTTTTCAACTAAGGAGACTGCAGCTCCTCCTGCTCAACACCCTTATCATCTGGCAATCCATGGGCCTTATCACCATTCGGATCGTTTTGTCCACCTTCCCCACCTCTAATCTGCGCAGGAGAAGGAGTCGGTATGAGATCAACCACTCCATCAACTATCTCAGAGGACTTTTCAAGCTTCTCAACATCTCTAAAGACCTGGTCTTCATAGAAAACCACATCCCTATTTCTGATAATTTTCCTCTTCTTTGGATCCCATAATATGTAGCCAAACTCATCTCCACCATAGCCAAGAAAGATGCAACTTACTACCTTATCGTCCAACTTGGAACGCTGCTCCTTTGGTACATGTACAAACGCTTTAACCTAAACACTTTCAAGTGTGAATAGGAAATATTTTTACTTGTCCATCTTCTCTCTGGAAGATCATAATTCAAAGGAATTGAGAAAGATTTGTTAATCAGATAAACAACAGTCAGAACGACTTCACCCCAGAATGACTTAGGCAACCGTGCTAATCTTATCATGCATCTCATCTTCTCAAGAATAGTGCGGTTCATTCTTTCTGCCACACCATTGTGCTATGGAGTACCAGGAACTGTATTTTCATGTCGAATGCCATGCTTCAAGCAATAGCTTCTGAACTGATTGGATGTGTACTCACCTTCATTATTTGTGCGGAGACACTTCAAGAGTTTACTTGTGTCACGCTCCGAACCCGAGAATTAGGGATTAGTTGTGGGTTGCGATGAATGACACACATACCCGTGACAATTCCTGCCATGATTAGACATGTACGAACTGTCACAAGGGTGATCCCATAGGTACGTGTGAGGAATATCCACTAACACGTATTATCAATATAAGGAATTTAAGCAGAAACCTGGAGATTTCACCTGTAAATATATCATGAGCATCTATAAAACATTCATTCATTTCCATTCATTAAATAAACAAGTCTGTTAATTAACCCATCTGCATGCATAAGACATGGGGATCCATAATAATACAAAATATATCAATGCCAAGATGAACCCTAAGTCCAATCCCAAAATAATCCCTGTTGCGCACTGTTGAGGAGAATCAAGACAAGATGTCCTCCTCGTTCCACTCGTTTACGTCCCGAGGTAACTTTGGGGTTGCCTCCGGGAGCGCGCTGATTGCCGGATTGGCATTGGGTTTTGCACCTGTAACACCATGGTAATTTTGTTAACACGACGGTTAAGCAAAGATAAGGATACATGAGCTTAACATGATAAACAATAAAATTAAATGACATATTGATTTAAAGAGATTAATATCGAAATCTAGGCACTGATGCATGTGAATTAGCATGAATATTGAATCATGAAGTAAAGAACTCATTATACCAAAATGGTAATCACATCCGCTATCTCCTCTCTAAAAGAGAGTAAACTGATCCTTGGGAAACCACTAGCGGCCAAGCCAGGACAGACTAGCTGCCTGCGAGAGCGTCGACTCACTCTCCTGATAACTACTGCAGTAGACAACTGATAAAACACTCCCATGGGGTCCCGTTGAACCTCCGATGGGGAATAAACTAAGTGGCGCTGACTCTTAACATGTCGGGAATAATCTGGGGTCTTTACTTACTGTATACTGATCTGTTTATACTGATAAGAGAAGGTAACTCAACCTGGGGAACAATATCATACATAGATTTGTCACCGAGTAACTGATTATCAATAATGCAACTAATATAGACCCTTGTGTGGAGGTCAAGGTTACCACCAATATGAATGCAATTAGATTATAAGGTTATCAAGGACAATTACTAGCCAATCCTATACTAGATAATCCAGGTTTCCAAGGTCATTCAACACGGTGTATTCATAAGACATTCGGTGTCCCGGTATTGCCGTTCTTGGTGTTACCTCATGCATATATAAAGGACACTTCACCTTATACCAACACCCATGACGTGACATTGAAAACTAACCAGAGAATCACGAAGAAAGGGGTGACAGCTCAACACTCCTTCTCCTCTCTGTTTATCCACCATTGGACTAGTTTAAGGTAGCAAGGGATCTAAATTCTATGGTCCTATATGGTCTAGAGTTGATCCTACAACCTATAGTGAGTGTGGGTGGATATCTCGGTCTTTTCCTAAGGTTTATGGGAGTAACCCTTCATTAGGCTATCCCATAAACTACAGGAAGTCCATAGTCAAGCATAGATTTCATTTTGGAATACTTTTTCTAAAAACTACAGGTCAGGTCTACCCGACTGGTCGGATATGAGTCCAACCGATCGGTCGCTTCTAGAAGGGAAATTCGACTGGTCGGGCTAGGTGACCGACTGGTCAGACTACCCGTGAGGCAATTTGACCGATCTAGCTTCAGGACCGACCGGTCGGCCCTGAAGCACTCTGTTACGGGAGGGTTTCCTTTCCAAATGGTTTTCTCTTCCAATACACTATTCTACCTGCAATAAAACCAATCTAAAAGCTTTCATTCCATACTCTCGGGTTCTCTAAAGGACCATTATCCATTCATCCATCATAAATCACCACAAAACACAAATCAAATTCATGAATTTCCATTAAACTGTAAAAAAAGGTAAAATCACAAAATCCATCAAGAATCAAGGAATAAAGCCACGCATGTCAAGAAAATATATCCTTATACTTGCCTTAAGCTTAGTGCTTCACCTAAACTGATTTGCCCCTTGATTAGATGAAGAATAAGGCTTCACTAATGGAGAATCTAACATATGCACAAGGGAAACGAAATGAGATGCATGCATGCCAAACCCTTGAGTTTCCTTGCCCCAGGAAACTTACCCAATAACTGTAATGGAGATGGGGTTTTCCTTATCTTAAGCTTTCTACAACAAGAAGATGAAGATGGTGCCTTGATGCCAACAAAGAGCAATGAGAGAATGAAGAGAAAGAAGGAAGAAGCTCAGCTTGATGCACGCAGCTTCAATCACCCAAGAAATGGAGGCAAGATGAGCAAGAAAGAAGAGGAAGGAGAAGAGGACCGGCGCTGCAACGAGATGGAGGAAGGAAGAAGAATGTGGGTTGTTGGTGGGTTAGGGTTTTGATAAAGGGTGGAATTCTAGAAATTACAAACAAGCCCTAGTTGTTTCTTAGATTTCCAAATCAAGTCAGTTGGGTTTAAATGGGCTGGAATGAATCCAAATGAAATTGGGCCAAACAAAAAGGATGTCCCATAAGATGGTACTCACCCAATACAACTAATATGATGCATAAGTAATGCAAAACCATGAAAATAAAAAAATACAAAGGTCTTGGACTACTTAATAAAGGTTCGAACCCGACCCAACTGCCTATCCATGACCTAAACCTCTTGAGATTTGAGCTCAATTAACCTAATAACATCTTAATTAAAGTAAAACCAACTTAATTACTATAAATCATAATTATCTAGGGTTGGAGCCTTATAACCTGTTTCTTTTTCAACCTTGACATGAAACTGTTGAAAACTCTAGAACACTTGATCCTTTGATTTCAACGGATAAACCCAGACTTTCCTGGATGCATCATCGATGAACGTGACAAAGAACTTATTGCCACCCAATGATTCTACCTCCATGAGACCACAAACATCAGAATATACCAAATCTAACACATTTGATTTGAATTTTGATGTCGAAGAAAAAGCAACCCTATGCTGTTTACCATATAGACAATAATCACAAGGTTCAAGGGATATACCTTTGGAGCAAGGAATTAAATCGTTCTTTACCAACATCTGCAGACCCTTCTCACTCATATGACCAAGCCTCTTATGCCACAGATTTAGAGAAGAACTGTCTTGAACTGTATTCAATACACCTTTACATAGCTTTACTTATGCTTTTTAAAGAGTATTACCTGCTTTTTCTCTCGCAATAATAAGAGACCCTTTAGTGAGCTTCCATCTGCCATTTCCGAAGTAATTCTCATAACCTGTACGATCCAATGTAGTCCCGGAAATCATATTCAACCGCAGATCAGGAACATGTTGCACATCTTTCAGCATCATTGTGCAACCAATATCAGTTTTAATGCAGACATCACCGATACCAACAATCTCTGAATGACTCGTGTTGCCCATCTTTACAATACCAAAGTCACCTACTTTGTACGTCATGAACATCTCCCTGCAAAGAGTAGCATGGTAGGATGCTGCTGTGTCAACAACCCATTCAACCTAACCATCTACAATACTCAAACACTTATCATCATCGCCGGCGAGCATCACTACTTCCTGTTCTAAAGTAGCTATAGTGTTGTCACTGTCATTCTTCTTCTCATTGTTGGAGCCTTTCTGTTCCTTCATGGCAAAGCAATTTTTCCTGATGTGGCCCATCTTACCACAGAAAAAGAATTTTACAGACTTTTTCTTACTCTGTGATTCACTACTAGACTTGGCCTGTGATTCACCTCTAGACTTGCCACGACCCCCATTTGGACCTCTACTCTTACTCCTCCTCCTATTCTCAGTAACAAATGCCTGTGTATTATCTGTCCCTACAGATTTCCTTCTAGTTTCTTCATTCTGTAGACTACTGGTAACTTGACTTATAGATAACACACCATTTGGAGTAGAGTTGCTCACGGAAACAACTAATGTCTCCCATGTATCCGGCAAAGAACTCAGAAGCAACAAAGCTTGCATCTCATTATCAAGGACTATCTTCATAGTGGCTAACTGATTTATCGCACTTTGAAACTCATTGATGTGATCTTCGATCTGAACACCATCCTTGAATTTCATATTCATAAGCTTTCTGATCAAGAAGGTTTTATTCACTGTGGTCTTTTTATCATACATTGCTTCTAACTTTTTTCGAAAGGTATACACATTGGTTTCATTAGACACATGGTGAAATATGCTATTATCAACCCACTTTCTGATGTGACCAATCGCTTTTCTACGCAACTTATTCCATTAGCATCTTGCATATCTTTTGGTAGGGCACTATCCCCCTCAACGGGATTATGGAGGTCTTTACAATAGAGAATTTCCTCTATCTTTAGTTTCCAGATCAACCAATTAAAATGGTTGAGCTTAACTATGTAGTGTTGATAGTGTTGTTCTCCATCTTAATTAAATTAAGCAGCAGGAAAAAAAAACAACTAACACTAACCTCAACTCCTGCACCAATCTATAAATCTCGTCAACACGAGCACGCTGGAAGAAACGGATCTGAAATCTGACTTCGAATGGCTCCGATATTGCAAAAACGGTTTTCTGCGCTTCTAATTTAGTCAAACTCCTCGTTGATCGTCAAACAACCAATTTTCTTCCACAATCACGTAGATCTGCTCGAAATAAGTCCGTAGGTGCAAATGGATCTCCGATTAGACGTTGGATGATCAAGATATCGCAGAAACAAATTTCTATCGTTAATCTGGTCAACACTGGCTGTTGACCATGATCCGATGACGTAGGCTGACGTCAACCTGATGATGTCACTCTGCTGACGACGTCTGGCGGCTGACGGGTTGGACCGACTGCGAACGGATGGGTTCAGGTCAACCCGACCTGAACTGCAAACTGCCCCTGTGCTTCTGGGCTTCTACCACGGGTTGGGTCTGTCCCAACCTGAAACCTGGATTAACCTGTTGCTGCTTCTGGATTCTTCTCCGTGACGGGTCAGGTCAAACTGACCCGACCCAACCCAGAACCCTGTAACTCGTCTTCCTCCTTTCACTGCTCTATTCTACAACTGCGACTACAACCGGGTTACAGTCGGAACAATCAAGCTGTGGTCTGGTTCGACTCTTGCTGCCTGGTCCAGCGACCAGCGGCGTCTCATGGCGACAGCGCGATGATGGAGAACAACGACGGGGCGGTGATAGAGAACGGCCAGCAGTGCCTTTTTTTTTTTCTTTCCTCCGGTCGTCCTCCTCAAATTCGGTAGCCAATTTCTCAACTTCGGCAAGTGTTCACTGACGAAGATGTCCAATAGCAGCAGAACCCACTTCTCTGTCTTCTTCTCCGATTCTCGTTTCTCTATTTTAGCAAATAGAAATCCTCGAAGTGTGTGGCCCAGCAGAGATCAACCAACGATCTTTTCTTCCCATTGATCTTCTGCGCACAACTACGCTTTGATACCACTTGTTGTGCGCATGTGTGCGTAAGCAACCAAGATCAACAATCACCACACAAGAAGACAAGTAATTTACGTGGTTCGGCAAGAATGCCTACGTCCACAGGAAACCAATTTTTACTAGGTTTTCCTCCAGTCTGTGAAACCACAGCCTTGGAATCTCAGCTACTTTTAGCCTTTCTCTAGGGTTACAGATTACATTATATATATAATCGTTACATCTTTATCCCCGAAGAACTCTATCTCAGAAAAAAGGAAAGTCCTAACCAATTAAGAAACCACTGTTTGACAAAACAGGATATTCCTAATATCATTAGGGAAATCACCCCAGGTACTGAACCCAATTATGGTCTGGACCCTCTTGGCCAACAGTCTTGAGGGAAAGTGGAGCCGGTGATGGTGGCCTGAAAGAGTTAGTTACAGTGATGGTGGAATGTGGTGAGAGTAGGTGTGAGGTACAGAGGTAATGGGAAGAAATGGCTGAAGTGTAGGTTTGGCAATATGGTGTAATGGTGTTGATAGAGATGGGTGTAGTATGGTGTAATGGTGGTCATGGTGGATCAACAGTAGGAAGGAGAGAAGGGAGAGAGATGAAGAAAACAACAACTAATGAAGGAAATAATAAAAGAAAATTAAACAGTGGGGAGAAGGAACCTGTAGGTAGCTTTGTACTCCTTTCTTTTTCTCTCTTTCTTCCTTTTCTTCTTCTTCCTCCCTCTCTTCTCTTTTTCTTTCTTTCTTGTTTCTCTGTTTTTCTTTCTTCTTGGACGTCCTCTTCTTCTTCTTCTTCTTCTTTTAGCTCCGTTTTCTTTCCCCTTTCTTCTTTTCAATGTTCCATATTTCTTCTTCTTCTTTTTTTTTTTCTGTCATTTTTTTATTGAAGGATTTTTTAGGGAGAGCCTCTAGAGTAGTTTAATGCAATTAATCACAATACTATGTGTGCAATCAATCAACTACACAACAAAAATAAATCAAACAAAAAGCACACACTACAAGAAGACACAATTTTTATGTGAAAACCCAAACTGGAAAAAAACCAGGATCAAGAATCAAGCACTATGAATCATACCACAGTTATAAGAGAACACTCACGACCCTTATCTAGTTATCGTACAACCTAAGGACTTTGTAAGTTTCTTGCACAGCACCCTACTGCAATGACCGCTTGTCGTTCTTTTTTACAGATCTAAGCACCTAGACGCCTTCTAGATGTTGTACTTGACTCCCTACAACAATCTTTTATATTGAGAAAAGTAGAAGACAAGGATCTCTAGAGTAGAACTTTAGCCCTTCAACTCTCCAATGAAAACTCTAGAAGAAATGATCTCTAAATATATCCCCCACTTAGAATAGTGAGATCTCTATCTTAGGGTTAAGAAAGAATCATTTTTTATAGCCTCAATTTCGTGCTTTATAAGTATATTTCAATCAGAAAAGGCAGTGACATAAAATAGGCAAGTTCATCTTCAAATCGAACTGAAAAATTGTAAGTCAACGAACTTCTCTGCACTTGTTCAACTGATCGGATTAAGCTTCTGCCTGGGTGAAATTTTAGCACATTTTTTGTAAACTTCAGTAGGTCATAATTTTCTTGTTTTAACTCTGATTAAGTCAATCTTAGTCTCTACGGATATCTACTCGAAATGAGCTTTCTAACGGTAGGTCACTTGCCCATATCCGATGCTTGGTTTATGAGATATAACCTTTTTAATCTATATTATCCGTAGAAAATTACTTTAATTTGTCGGTCTTTCTTCTATTTCTTTACTTTAGTGCATCCGGTGTCTTAAACCGTTGCCCATACTCAAAGATGTATAAAATACAACACTAATGGACTCAAGTTTTGTCCAACCTTTGAATTAGCCAACACAAAATCCTTACATCTATTTTTTCCACCTTCTTGACCGTGTCCCCTATCTCTTCTCTTCGTTTCTATTTTTTTCTTTGAAAGCCACCCATCTGGATGGGGAGAGTTTTGAATTAAAAAAAGAAACTATCACTTGATATTGTTAGGATTGGAATGCTTCGGGTCAGTTGGGAAGGAATGGAGAGGTTAGGATTGGGTTTTAATGGCTAGGATGGGTTGATGGTGATGAGATGATGATTAGGGAAGGGATAAGGTGATATGAGTGAAGTTGGATGGAGTGGTACGATAATGGTGAAGTGGGGATACGATTTGCTCAGATTTTAGTTTAAAATTTGAATGATTTGATAAGCTAATGGGCCAAAGGGGTTGGGCGTGGTTCATGGGCTAGAATTTGGTTTGAGTTAGGTTGATGGGCCAAGGCTTAGGGTTGAGGATGAATCAAGGACCCAAGCTTGGTTTGGAGTTCGATTGGTGTGTCTTGGGCTCGATCAAGTTTTGAGTTGAGTTGGGTCAAGGTTTGAGTTTGGCTGGATTCTAATGGGTCAACCCTGTGAGCGGAACCAAGCAAGCTTGTGGCGACCCGAATTTTTATTTTTAATGAGAATTAATCTTGACCCTTGTTTTTTTCTTGATGGACTCCACATGTGATTATTATTATTTTTATGATTTTATGCTATTTAAATCTAGATAATTAATTAGTTAATATGTGGGTCCCATAAATTACTAGAGTTTGAGAATCTTAGAATTGTGCTCAAATTGGAGTTGGCACACTTTCAACATGATTTTGATGATTATAAATATTTAATTAAGCTAGCCTTTTAGTCATTTGAAGATAAACTCTTCCTTTTTATTCATATTTGTATAGAGGTTGCTAAAGAATTTGAAAAATGATATAAGGATATTTTTGTTATTTTCAGAATTTTTTTAATTGTGAGAGATTAATTAAAAAGAAATATTGAAAACTTTATATTATTTTGAAATACTCAGACTTTCATGTATTTTTTATGAACAAAATTTAAATTTTATACTACATTGAAATTTTCCGTGAAAGAAGAAGAAAAGTAAACTACTGGGGTAAAGATCCCCTCGTCAAGCTGCAAAACGGCAGGGTTTTTAAGCTAGCTGAGCGAGAAAGAATCCTATGCAAGTGAAAACGAAGCCAACGAGTCCATATCACCATATAGGGTTGGATACTATTAATAGTAAAAATAACAACTATCATCAGTGTAATTTATCAACTCAAGAAACAATAGTTTTATCTCATAGCCATATCATTGAAATATGCATCTTTATTAATTCAATTAATTTTTTAGAGGTGTAAAACCATGAAGTTAAAAAATAGTGAGTTCGTTGGAGAAACTTCTTGTTACCGTTGGATCAGATCAACTTTTTAAACTTTTGTGCTGGTTTTCGTGATGATTAAGATCAAGTGAGTCAGTGCTGCCCATTCTAGTCCATGCCATCCATGTTAGACCAGTACGGTTGCACCAATCTTAGTAGGCGTAAAAGAAAAATAAAATAGTTTAATAATAATAAAGAATAATAAAGAACTATCAATAATATACAAATTAAGTTATTTTAGTGCATGATCTCAAACATAATTATGCTCGCCGCTCAGTGTTGTGAAGCGGAGTCGCTGACTTGATGCACATTAAATTATATCAAAATTTACTCCTTCATCCATATTTTGTCATCTAATACATTAGCAGCACTAATTAGTTTATTTTGTTAATAATCAATATGATGATATATGTGCATGCCTAGATTACTGTCTTTCGAGTTCAAAGTGGTTTGGTCAATGTGGTCTAATGAACTATGCCCCATCCAAGTGTGCCCACATTAATCTTTTTGAACTCCATGCTGTGCCACAAATTCAACGGAAGTTCATGATTATGATCAAAAGATAAGCAACGGATGGAGAGAGAGAGAGAGAGAGAGAGAGAGAGAGAGAGTTAAATCAATTGAGAAATGTAGTCACATGGACAATGGCCCACGAAGGCACGAACAAGAAACTGGCAATGCAAATTCCAATAATGCCTACTTCTATCAATACCACAAGCATTAACGCAAAAAAGAAAAAAAAAAAAACAACTACCACAAAGAGGCCATGTATTCTCTTTCTCTTACTAATCAAGTATTTGGATGCACATGAAAGATGGGTGCATGTATGTGGAGGGGCGGATTCAAATAGAAGAATCTGTGGCTGAAGCCTTCACCCACATTTGAAAAATTCAGAAACAATTCTTGTAAATTCTGAAATTTAATATATTTTTTTAACATTTCCCCCCTCCAAAATTTTTTTATATTAAGCCCCCACATGAAAAAAGAATTTTTTGGGTCTCCCCATGTGTATGTGCTGTTAGAATTATTGGGCATTACATGTGACCCAATGACCATATGCTCATGTGGATCTACCACTTTAGTAGACCACTATCAATTAGGGTTCCAATGTTGATAAGTCTCCTTATGGAGATATCATTGATATTTAGATAAAGATAAAGTTGCTAACATTATAGTATTTTTTATACTAAGAGAAATTTAAATTCTAATTAAAGTAATACTCTATAATGGGAAGAGTTGTCTATGAATTTATATAGATATATATATATATATATATATATATATAGGGTTTAAGAGATAGAAACTTAAAGTTGTGGAAAAAGAAGGACATGCAAGTGAAAAAGGGCAGGATAAGAAGAACTCCAAGGCCGCATTTTGTGCTTGCCGCATCTTCAAATCTCACTTGGATAGATAGGATTTTCGGATCTCCTCTCCTATTAATTTGTAGGATAAAGTGGTGAATTTTTGTCTTAAATTATCGATGTACCCAAATAGAAGTGGAATGGTGCTGGATCCAGCGGGACTTCCGGATCCTCTCTCCGACTGATTGACAGATTAATGCCCCAAAATGGGAGTAGAAAGGCACAGGATGTCTTCGGCCCCCTCTTTCCATACACGTGGGCTCTAATGACAAAAAAAAAAAAAAAAAAAAAAAAAAAAAGAAGAAGAAGAAGAAGAAGAAGAAGAAGAAGGGGCAACCCTACAGCTGCATGTAAAGATCTTTCTAAGCTACGCTCTCTGAAACAAATAAAAAGATTAAAATATATTTTAATTTAGATGTGGATGAAGGATAATCCAAAACCCCTACCATAAGATATAAGGGCTTAAAAAATTATTTAGGTTATTTATAAAAAAAATTCATTTTATTATTGTCCAATCGAATAGCAGTTGGAAGATCCAACTATATTACCCACATTTAAATTGTTCGAGTGGTTAATATGTCCAGTATTGAGTTTGAGTACGTTGCTTCAAATGTTTGGATGCATTATTTGCTACACACGTACTAGTGGGTGATGTTATAAATCAGGGGTTTTGCTAATAATCAACCGTGCAAGGTTGGTGAGTTTCTCGTCATTAAAAAAACCAGTTAATGTGAATTTCTCACATCATTTTAAGAAGAAATTATTTGTACAGTCAGGTCAACTAGGTTATCCTCAATTTTAGTTTGTTCTCAAAATATAGTTCTTGAAAAATAATAAAAAAATAACTTTAAATAATTAAAACAAGAAAATAAATATAGAAAAATTTTAAAAGATTTTCCTATTCTAATCAATATGCCATTATCAAGATTTTCTCATGATATTTAAAATTTTGTTTCTATAGTAATAGTATAGCAAAAATATTGCTGTAAGTAAATACAGAGTGAAAAATTCCACCAGCACTGATACTAAAACCATCGCCGTAAGTACATAGGGTGAGAAAAATGCTACTAATGTTTAAATAAGGGGCTGGATCCAGTGCATGGTGCAGCAACTGGCTCAGTACCTGTCAACCATGTTGCTTGGAATTTAAGAGGACACTTCGCATCTTTCTTTGTGAAAATAACACTACAGATTTCACAAATTTATTTCATTCCCATATCCCCTTTAACAACTTTAATAACTAAAAGGAGTATCGTGTTACTCACTCTAAACTTGCTCTCATGCAAAAAAAACCATTCATGTGGCACCGGCTTCCTCCTAAGCAACCATCTCTCCCCAAAGTACATCCCATATGAGACCAGCTTCCTTCCCTATTCCACTGGGAGAACTAAGTGTTATCATTGGACGTGTGGTCCACTTGACTGATGCATGGGTCTCACCTCTGGAGTCCAAAGCAATTAAAGACTCCTCTTCTATTTGGCATTTGGAACTCCTATTTGACTTGAAGCTACCAGTTGCTTTCTGCTCAAATTACTAATAAGAGGTATAATTATAATCAATTTAAGAGTTCCATGATGAGAAGGGAACTATTATAGAGATCTAAAAATATAGGGATTTAGGGTAACTTGTTTCACTTCAACAGATTATTGCTTGGCTCTCTCATCACTTGCACGCATTATAGAGAAGTAGAAGTGAGTTGTAAACCCCGTGCACGAATAGCTTGTTTTCTATCACGCACTCAACGTACTTTGGAGCTAGGTATGCGTTTAATTCATGTATTATTGAGATTTGATCCGTTAAAGTTGATTATGTGATTATGGTAGATCTAACAGTTGGTATCAGAGCCATAGGTTCTTTTGGATTTCTAATTTTGAGTAATCAATTGTTGTTAATCACATTTATTTTTTGCGTACTTGATAAAGTATCTGTGACCCTCATATAGTTGTGTGTGGTGTGTATTATTTCTCAATGGGTCAATTCAGATGTTCACTGGGCATCACATGATCAGTCCTACTCATGGTCTGTCCTTTTCCAAGACTCATCCACTTTATTATATATATATATATATATTTATCTTCTTATGTGAAAGTGGAGAGTTGAAATTACATTTTTTACCACACAAGCAGATTGAGTTGCAATTGTTTCTACAACTATAGTATTGAAGCACGTAAGGCACCTTATGACACGTAGAGATAACCTATGTAATCCTTTCCTATGAGTCTTGGAATCGCACCTAAGGGTAGGAATGGGCTCGATCCATTAAGTTTTTTTTGGACCTGACCTATTGTTTGTCTTGACTTATTAAGGACTCATACCCATTACTTTATTTATACTTTAGGCATATATAAAGGTAGTATAAGGTATGACTCATAGGCCATTATGGAACCGATCCAAAATCATAAAAGGGTTAATCTTGTATGAGAAACTTGTTCCCATCTGTTGATGTCAGCTATTCGTATAGATCAATTATTTTAACCATTAACTATTAATTTGATGATTATGGACGCATCAAACTTGGATTTTTTATCTGTCTTCTTTTGTGTGTTTTTAGAAGTTAGATCTACCAGATTAACGGTATGGATCGACCATACAGAGATTTTAAATTATATGACATATTAATTAGTGCATATTTAACTCATTAAAATTTAATTCCGTATTTAATTTGTCAGATTTTTATTGATTATGAGTTAAGAAAAGTTTATGGGTGGTTATATATTCACATTATGCTTACTTTAAGGGAATCTATGGATGGATTAAAGAATACCTTAATTTTAAAGTATTAATTATGGAAATTAGGCTTGTGATTAATTATAATAAAGGTTATTTGGTTAATTAATTACATATAAGAACACCTAAATTAATGGATTAATAATCTGAATGTTGTAAATGAGTCAATTAATATTTATTTGGATTTATTATCACTGGAGCCCAACTTAAAAGTAAAAGTGGGCAATTAATTTTTTTTTAATCATTGAGATGAAAAAAAATATCAAATCCAATTAGGGAGATGTTTTTAAATAGACTCATTAGATCATTAAATGTGCAATTATAATTTCTTATTAGCAAAACTCACAATTTGATTAATTTGAATGTTGCTAAAGTGACTCAAAATTGTACTATATTGTGTTAAAGGATCATTATATTTAACTATGTGATGTTTAACTGTACCTAATTGTGACCCAAAGGTTTAATCATCTCTTGACTACTTGAAAACGGGATGGGATATGCTTAATATGTATGACATAAGCATGTTTGATCTATACCTAAAGGTGTAGTTAACTTATTTATGACATATGTTATTAACTATAATCTCATTAGTAAGGATTGTAATAAACTAACATGTCATATTCACTCAAAGGTGTTCATCATGATGTACTTACATACTTATTACTCACTAATTTGAATTTATTATATGTTTAAATTTAAATTGGATTATTGTTTTGTATGTTACATTCAAAGCTTATATTTCATGATGTGTTTATTTTTAGTTTCGAATTCAATTATATTGCCATCTTGTTTGGGATTCATTCTAATTTTAGATGGATCAAACTATGTCGATAGGAAAGATATAATGTTTCTTGCATTAAGTTATTTATAATTGGACATGGCCACAGAAGAACCTAAATTTCCTACGCCCACTGAATTGAGTTTGTTACTAAAAAAAACGAAACATGAAAAGTGGATGAGACCCAATAAAGTAAGCATGAAAATCATCACCAATTCAATATCAAAGAGTATTTGAAGGTCCATTGATATTAAAGATTATGCAAAGTACTACCTCAAAGCTGTTAAGATACAATTTGAGGTGATTGATAAAGCACTTGGATTTTCACTGATGTATTAGTTGATTAATATTAAGTACGATGGCATCAAAGGCATAAGAGAACACATTTTAAACATATTTAATATTGCGGCCAAGCTTAAAGAAGTTAATATGAGTATTTCAGATGGGTATCTGATTCAATTTATCTTAGATTTCCTACCGCCTACCTTTGGACCATTTAAAGTAGTGTATAATCAAAACTCATGGCCGTGAATAGTTAGTGAATTAATTGTGAAATGTGGTTAAGAGGAAAGGAGGCTTAAAACTGAAGGCAAAATTACAGTTAATTATGTCTCCCATGGAAAAGCTAGGGAAAGGCATAAGCCCAAATATAAAGACAATGTGCATAAGGTAAAAGTAAAATCGGAAAATAGGGAAAGGAAAAAGACCTTGTAAAAATATTTCTTCTGTGGTATGAAAGGTCACTTCAAACAAAAATGTCTAAAAAGAAAGAATTAGTTCAAAAAAAAAGGTAATAATAGTCAATTATCCTTTATATGTTTCGAATCTAATTTAGTAGAAGTTCCATTAAATACTTTGTGGACTGACTCTCGTGCAACCATTCATGTTTCTAGTTGTATGTAAGGATTCCTTAAAAGCCGGAGTCCAAGTGATGCCAAAGAAACATCATGATGGGGAACCGACAGGAATAAAGAGTTAAAGTGATAGGGACTTACAGAATTGTGCTCGACATTGAATTCTAATTGGATCTCCATGATACCTTTTATGTTCCGCCAATTTCTAGGAATTTATTTTCTATTTCAAAATTAGATCAGTATGGTTATCTATTTAACTTTGGCAATAGATATATGAATGTTTATAGAAATGGTAATTTAATTGGTAGTAGATCTTTATGTGATGGTTTATCTAAATTAAAGTTAGATTTAGTTTTTACACAAACCCTATCTACTAGGCACATTAATGATGGCATGAATGTTGGCTTAAAGAAAAAACTGATAAAAGAGAACTCATCTAAGATATTGCATAAACGCTTGGGACACATCTCAAAAGAGAGAATGGAGAGATTGGTGAAAGATAGGTTATTACCAAACTTAGATTTTACTGATTTCGGTGTCTATATTGATTATATCAAAGGTAAACTAATAAGGACAATCAAGAAAACTGTTACAAGGAGTTCAGGACTTCTCGAGTTAATTCATCCAGATATATGTGGAAAATTGCATGTATCTTGTTTTACTGGAGAAGAGTATTTTATCATTTTCATAGATGACTATTCATGGTATGAAATATCTATTTCATTAAAGAAAAATCTGAAGCTTTGAATGTCTTTAAAATATTCAAGACGGAGGTAGATAGACAACTAAATAGAAAAATTAAAGTTGTCAGATTAGATCGAGGTGGTGAATACTATGGTCAATATGATAAATCAAGTCGTAACCCAGGGCCATTTGTTAAATTCCTAAAAGAAAAAGGCATTGTTGCTCAATACACAGTGCTTGGAATCCCTTAGCAGAATGGTGTTGCTGAGAGGGGAAATAGAAACTTTATGGATATGGTTTGGAGTATGGTGAGTAATACCAATTTCCTCGATTTATGTGGGGAGAAGCATTGAAGATGACTATTTATATTTTGAATCGTGTTCCTATTAAGGTGGTCCTTAAAACTCCATTTGAGCTATGGACTAGTAGAAAACTTAGTTTAAACTATTTCAGAGTCTAGCATTTGAAGTGAGAGTCTTCAATCCACATGAAAAGAAATTAGACCCATGAACAGTTAGCGGATTTTTCATTGGTTATTCATAAAAGTCTAAAGGGTATAGGCTTTACTGTCCAAACCATAGTATCAAAATCATAGAATCCAAAATAACACTAAATTCTTGAAGGATCATGAAAATAGTGGGAGTCATCAAACTAGAAACCATACTTTCAATGAAATTAGAGAACAAATTATGTTACCTAATGTAAGTGATGGTGTTGAAATTCCTCTCAATATTGCTTATAAAGATAACTTAGAGGATGAACAACCCGTTAACGTAAAGATACTCCCAGAACAAACTGTCATAAATAATCCAATCATGAAGATGCATAATTGAATGTTGATGATATAGATTCGGTAGAATTTAGAAGGTCTGCTCGAAAGAGAAGGCCTACAATCTCGGACAATTATGTTGCGTATCTTGAGGAAGCGGATATTAGAATGATGAAAGATTTAAGGACATTCAAGGAAAGCCATGAATGGTGAAAGTTTTGATAAATGGTTAGTTGCAATAAAAGATGAGATTAAATCCATAGCTAAAAATAGTGTTTGGGATTTCGTCGAATTACCTGCAGAGTCCAAAGCTGTTGTTGTAAATTGGTCTTTAAAACAAAAAGGACTCTAAAGGGAAAATCAAATGATTTAAGCCCAACTTGTGGCTAAGGGTTTCACTCAAAAAGAAAGCTTCGATTACAATGAAACTTATTCACCTGTATCGAAGAAGGATTCATTCAAAATAATTATGACACTTGTAGTACACTATAATTTAGAGTCATATCAAATGAATGTCAAAATGACATTTTTAAATGGGACTCTAGAAGAGGAAGTTTATATGGTCCAACCTAAAGGGTTTATTGAACAAGGGAAAGAAATGTTAGTATGCGAATTAAAGAGGTCAATATATAGACTTAAGCAAGCTTCTAAACATTGGTACTTAAAGTTCAATCAAATTATCAAATTATTTGGTTTTACATAAAATATCGTAGACCATTGTATATATCTAAAAATCAGTGGGAGCAAGTTTATGATATTAGTCATATGTATTGATGACATCTTATTAGCCAATAACCACTTTGGAATGATTCGTGAAATCAAAAATTGTCTTGAGGCAAACTTTGATATGAAAGGTTTGGGTGAAACATCCTTTATAATGGGAATCGAGATATATTGGGACCGATCTTGAGGATTCCTTCGGTTGTCTTAGGAATCCTATATCAAAATAATCCTTAAGAGTTTAATGGAAGATTGTGAACCACAAGATGCTCCTATAATTAAGGGAGATAAATTTAGCAAAGATCAATGTCCAAAGCATGAAATAGAAAAGAAGCAAATGGAAAAGTATCCTTATGCAGTGTCACACCCCGAACCCGAGAATTAGGGATTTATTGTAGGTTCCGAGGAATGACACACGTACCTGTGACAATTCGTGCCATGACAAGACACGTACGAATTGTCACAAGAGTGATCCCACAGGTACGTGTGCGGAAGATCTGCAAACACATATTATCAACATAGGCATTTAAGCGGAAACCAGGAGATTTCACCTGTACATATATCATAAGCATCCATAAAACATTCATTTCAATTCATTAAATAACAAAGTCTGTCAATTATCCCTGCTACATGCATAGATATGAAAAATCCATAAATAATACAAAACATATCAAATGCCAAGATGAACCCTAAGCCAATACATGGGTAAGCTAAGTCAACCAAAAAATAACCTTGTTGCGCATTGTTGAGGAGGATTAAGAAAAAATATCTTCCTCGTTCCACTCGTTCACATCCTGAGGTAACGCTGGGGTTCCCTCCGGGGGCGCACTGAGTGCCAGATTGGCAACGAGTTCTGTACATATAACACCATGGTAACTTTGTTAACACAACGGTTAAGCAAGGATAAGAATACATGAGCTTAATATGATATATCAATTGAATTAAATGACATAATAATTAAAAGAGATCAATATTGAAATCTTGGCACTTATGCATGTGAGTTAGCATGAATAAGGAATCACGAATAAAGAATACATCGTATCAAAATGGCAACCACAATGCTATCTCCTCTCTAATAAGAGAGTAAACTGATCTGTGGGAAATCACTAGCGATCGGGCCAAGACCGACTAGCTACCCTAAGACCGTCGACTCACTCTTCTGATAACTACTGCAGTAGACAACTGATAAAATGCTCTCATGAGGTCCCGTCAAACCTCCTATGGGGTATAAGCTAAGTGGTGCTGACTCTAAGCATGTCGGAATTAATCTGACACCCATGTTCATCGTGTACTGATATGTTTATACTCATACGGGATGTATTTCAATCTTGATGAAAATACCAATCATAGGATCACAATTAAATAGGACACTGATCATCAATAAGCATACTGATATGAATTATCAGGTTGAGGTCAAGGGTGCTATCAATATGAATGCAATTAGATTGTAATGTTATCAAGGATGGTTACTAGCCAATCCTATACTAGATGATCCGGGTTTCCAAGGTCATTAAATACGGTGTATTCATAAGACGTTCGGTATCTTTGTGTTACCATTTTCGGCATTACCTCATGTATATAGAGGACACTTCATCCTATGCCAACACCTATGACGTGATATTGGAAACTAATCGGAGAATCAAGAGGGAAGGAGTAACAGCTCAACACTCTTCCTTCTTCATGTTTAGTTATCGTTGGGCTAGTTTGGTATAGCAAGGATTCAATTCTATAGTCATAAATGGTCTTGGGTTGAACCTACGACCTATAGCAAGGGTGGGTGGACATCTTGGTCTCTTTCTAAGGTTTAAGGGAGTAACCCATCATTAGACTATCCCATAGACTATAGAAATTCCATAGTCAAGTATGAATTTCATTTTTGGAACACATATTTATAAGCTACAAGTCAGGCCTACCTGATCGGTCGGGTATGGGTCTGACCAATCGGCTGCTCCCTGAAAGGAAATTTGACCGGTCGGGCATGTTGGCTGACCGGTCGGACTAGTTGGGAGGCAATCCAACTGATCAGGCTTCAGGACCGATCGGTCGGCCCTGAAGCACTCTGTTACGGAAATGTTTGGTTTTCAATGGGTGTCCTCTTCCAATTCACCATTCTACCCGCAATCAAACCAACATAAGGGCTTCCATTCTACACTCTTCAGTTCCCCACAGGACCATTATCATTTTATTCATCAAAAAATCATTACAAATCCTAAACCAATTCCATGCATTATCCATTGAGCTGTAAAAAGGGAAAAATCACAAGAATACATCAAGAATCAAAGAATAAAGCCATGCATGTAAAGAAAATGTATCCTTATACTTACCTTAAGCTTGGTGCTTCACTCAAATCGATTTGCCTTTGGTTAGAGGATGGAGAAGACTTCACTAATGAAGAATCTAACACATGCATGGAGCAAAATGAGAATGAGATGCATGTATGCTAATAGATGGAATCTCTTGACCCTTATTGAACTCAATAACTCAAATGGAGATGGGATTCTATACCTCAACCCTTCTACAAGCAGTGGGGAAGAAGAAATGCCTTGGTTTCCAAGATGAGAGCAAAGAAGAGTGAAGAGGAAGAAGGAAGACTCCAACTTCTTGCATGTAAGTCCAATCACCAAAGAATGGAGGTTAGATGATGATGGAAGATGATGGAAGAAGAGAGGAGAAGAAGAGAAACCAGCAGCAACCGAAATGGAGGAAGAAGGAGATCATTGGGGGATCTTGGGGTTTTTAAATGAAGGAAATTTCTGGAATTTACAAGCAAGCCCACCTGTTTTATGTATATTTCTAGTTCAACTTAATTGGGTTTAAATGGGCTTGAATGAATCCAAGTGAAATTGGGCCAAACATGGAAAATGTCCCATAAGATGAAAATCACCTAATACGACTAATATGATGCATAAATAATGTAAAATCATGAAAATGCAAAAATACAAATGGTCCTGGACTACTTAATAAGGTTCGAACCCGACCTAACTACCTATCTATGACCTAAACCTCTTGAGATTTGGGCTCAATTAGCCTAATTAAGATAAAACAAGATTAATTAATGCAAATCGAGATTAACTCGGGTTTGGACCTTACATGTAGCAACTATCAACAATATGATATATGCTCAGACATGTACAAGATAGGACATAAGTTTTGCAATGAGAATGCTTAGCAAATACTAAAGTAATCCGGGCATGTTTCACTGGCAATTAGTAAAGAAAGTACTCCGTTACTTAAGCGGTATTCAAAAATACATGCTCACATATAAAAAATCTGATCATTTGGAAGTGATTAGATATTTAGATTTAGATTTTGCAGGATGTTCAGATACTAAGAAATCTACTTCAGCATATGTTTTTCTACTAGCAAGCGGTGCATTGTCATCAAGGAGTGCAAAGCAAACTTTGACTACTCCATCTACATTTCATGCAGAGTACATGGCCTACTTTGAAGCCACACCTCATGCGTTGTGGATATGTAATTTCATCTCAGGACTTTAGATTATGGATTATGTCTCGAAGCCACTGATGATTTACTGTGATAATTATGCAGCAATGTATTTTGCCAATAATGACAAGTGTTCCAACAATTAAAAATATCTGGAAGTTAAATATCTTATACTTGAGGAATAAGTACGAAATGGTTTAGTGTTTATTCTTAGAGCTTCGATGAGTCTCATGATAACTAATCCCTTGACAAAGGCATTAGCACCTAAGGCCTATAAGGAATATGTTGTAAATATGGCCTTGCAGGATTTGCCTAATTTGGATAATATTATGTTGACACTATTAAAGAGATCATTGCAGTTGCAATTTTTTTTACATTTTGTAATTCTTTTCTCTTATTTTGCTATCACATGTGATTATTGTTAAAAAGAGTAAGAATGTAAAGTTATAATATTAAGAATGTAAAGTTATAACATTAAAGTACCCTCTAAAATTAGAAATGTCATATCAAGATTTCTAATTTTATTCTCATTGAAAACTTGGTTAGGCGTGTTGAAACCACTATCAAAATTGAAACCCATGAAATATCATATAAAGATTCTTTTTAGTACTTGGGCTTGATGATTAGTAAGAATGGGGAAATTGACGAAGATGTGTAGCATAGGATAAAAACTGGATGGCTGAAATGAAGACTAACTTCTGGAGTGCTTTGTGACAGACGAATGCTAACGAAATTGAAGAGTGAATTTTACAGGACAGTGGTTGGACCAGCTATGACATATAGAGCAGAATATTGGCCAATTAAGAAAACGCATATATATAAGATGGATGTAGTAAAAATGAGAATACCTAAGTGGATGTGTAGTAAAACTAAGAAAGATAGAATTAGAAATGGACGCTTTTAAGAGCATTTAGGGGTAGCATTAATAGGGGATATGATTAGATAAGCCTGTTTAAGATGGTTTGGGCATGTTGAGCATAGGCCTATAATGGCATGAGTGAGAAAAAGTTTGGCTATACAGATGGATAGCTCATGAAGAGGTAAGGATAGGCCGCTGAAAACATTGATGGATGTTATTGAATCGAATTTGAAGAAGTTTAACTTATCTAATTAAGATTTGTCTCAAACTAGAACGGAATAGAGAAACAAAATTCATGTAGCCAACTCCAACATAGTTGGGATAAGGCTTTGTGGATGAAGATGATGATTATGATGATGACTTGGTTAGGTAAAAATGTCCTTGCAATGATCATGGATGGGAAAGCGTCTATAAAGATGTGTAACCGCTATGTTTTGCATCTACAAATTTGTTTAATCACAGAGAAAAATTTTAGATCAAAGTTTGAGTGGGAGGTGTTTCATCTTTGCATTGGTCAAAGTCAAAATTTCAAACTTCTAAGTCCAAATTGAGTAATTTTTCAAAATAAATTATTTTCCATAAAAAATAATAATAAATTGAGGATGTGGTTTGCGATTAATTAGCCCCAATGGAAGAATATTATCATTAGACGTGTGGTCCACTTGGCCACACGCCCATGCATGGGTCCCACCTCTAGAGTCTAAAGCAATTAAAGATTCCTACACTATTTGGTATTTGGAAATCATAATATTGGACTTGAAAACTAACAGTTGCTTCATGCTCAAATTACTAATAAAAGGGATAATCATAATCAACTTAAAAGTTTTATGATGAGAAAGAAACTATCATAGAGATCTATAAATATATAGATCTAGGGTAACTTGCTTCACTTTAAGAGATTACTACTTGACTCTCTTATCACTTGCATACATTATCGAGAAGTAGAAGTGACTTTGCAAACCCCATTCATAAATAGCTTTTTCTTTACCACACACTCAACATACTATGGAGTTAGGTATGCATGTAATTTATTTATCGTGTGATTTAGATTTAATCCGTTAAAGTTGATCATGTGATTATGGTAAAACTAACAATAAGCACTTAGAGTGGATGTTCTTCTCAAGGAATAATATCCTACAATTAGATTAAAAAAAGATTTTTTTCCAAACTGATACTTTTGGATATACGGCTCAAGTAAAGAAAAAAATATGATAGCTTGCAAAAGTTTACGTACTTAATAAAAAATTTGAGCAAAAAATGTTATCGACTTTAATTCATTTTTCAAGAGTAAATCATATTTTTCTAGAGTTGATAAATCTATTGATGGGTATAAACTTTGATTTAAGTGATTCCTCATAACCTATCCAGCTTTTCATCTTTTCAATAAAAAAATTAAGTTGCTGATTTACATTTAACAATTATGAAGCCAAGATTATGAAATAATAGAATTTCGAAATAACCAGTCTTGATACAAGATCAATGACTTCTCACACGAAAATTTAAATGAAGGTTTAATTATAGTAGATTCGGATCAATTGCAGATGCATTATACTTTATATTATAAGAGGCATTTACTGAATAGGGTGCATTGAACAAAAGGTTGGATATATTACACAGACGAGTTCACATGATTTAAATTAAACAAAGAAAATAAAAATATAACTTTGATATATTCTGATTAATGTAAGAAAAACTAATCTTTATCCTACAAATAGTAACCTCTTAATATTATCCATTACTGCCTTCAGCAAATCAAAATCTAAATCAAGTGAGGATCGTAATATTAGAGTTTGGTTGGACGTTAAAAAGGAGTAAAAGAAATTGATAAGTTTGACCAATTTTTTTTATATAAATTGGATGGTTGAATCAACCACTAGGAGATCCATTAAGTGGCCCACCAACTAGGGCCGATTTGTAAACACATGTCTGCCTGACTTCTTTTTGGACCTTATTGATGGAAAGAAAATAAAAAAAAAAGAAGAATTTTTTTTTTGTTTAGGATTGATATCATTAATCTCTTAGTTTGCTTAGCCTTTGCTATTTAGTCTTTAAACCATGTTCTAAAAATTGAGAAAGATGATATAACAGGTGTAATCATCAATATCTTCATTTAGAGGATCACTTTATCTAGAATAAAATTATTTTATTAAGGTTATTTGTAACGTAATTAATTTCTAAAACTAGATTTTTAGGCTGAGGGTCATGGCACTTTGAAATAGAGATTCTGCACACATGCATACTGATAAGAGCAAATAGAATATCTACCCTAATGATTTGTTTGTCTAGAGTTGTATATAAACATGCTCTTTTAAAAATCAAATTGCATAGCAACAGTCTCACTTTTGCTGAGGTGTGCCCACGTATGAAAAGTACTCTTTTGTAACTTTTTTCTTTATTTTAACAATTTGATGAATTTTAATTAAAAAAATAATTTTTGTCAAATTTGTGGTGGTCCCATGTCGAGGGAAGTGAAATTGTCTTAATATTTTATAAAAATAAAAGAAACGTAATAAGAATTGTCTTGGAAGGTCTTTGAAATCACTTTCAACAATTCAAAGTTGTCTCTCTCCACTTTTGACGTGGAAGTAAGTTATTGGTGGTTTGGTGGACCGGACCGTGCATGGAAGCTGGAAGTAACAAGTCGAGGAGACAAAATTGCCTCTGCCCCTTGGCACCTTTTTTTTTAAAAGTGGTCGCTATGACACTAGGCTTCCTTTCTAGTAGGATTTGGTCGTTCCCGTTTTCGTTCCAACGACATTAAAGAAGCTCTGACAAAGGAGAATATGAAGAAATAAATCCTCAGATAATAGTGTGCCAACTTTCGAACTCTTTCTAAAAATCTGAAATTTTAGAAAGCTTCGATGTAATTTCCGCCAGGTCTCTCCCTCATTTCTCCTGCTCCAAACTCACTGAAATATGATTTTCCAATTCACAGCGATGGGAGAAAATCTCAGCAAGAAAGAAAAATTTTGGCCGAAACCCATGCCAAATTTCAATTTTGGTTGGGTCATGGAGTTTGGGGTTGGCCTGGCACAATCGGTACCACAAGTTGGCCCAGGTCTTAATTATAAACATGTCTTCAAAAAGAAAACCGTCCACACACTGAATTGGGTCATAATAAGGGCCCATTTCAGCCCATAGACCTCTGTATTCTACAAATGTGGCCTGGCCCACTTGAAACTGTAATTCAAATGACTGCCTTTCTTCTTCGTTTGCCTAAATATTATCATCAAAGCTATCCATAATCCTGAAAGCAAGGGTGAAAAATAGGTCAGATTGACCAAGGGTGAAAAAGGTTGTGAGTCCGAAACATATATCCTAACCACGTACCTTCCATGTAATTTCCGCGTCTCAGGTCTCTCCCTTCGTGTTAAATTGTTCAGTTCTCCTCCTCCATTCTCATTGAGATCTGATTTTTCCAAATCACAACTTCGATGGGAGAAAATCTCAACAAGAAAACACCGAATCAAAATCTTGCTCACAGTACTGCTGGCGATGAGGACGGCAGCAGTAGCGCCATTGACCTCACTCAACCCGACTTCAGGCCAGCCTTCCTATCTGTCTCCTGCAACATCTTGATCGAATTGACCCACTTGCCACTGGAGATGGACGACAAAGTCGCCAACACCACGATCAAATCCAAGAGTGGTTTATGCAGAGACAAGACCTTCTCCAGCACTTTCAAAGAATATTTTAACTTCACTTCAAACACGTTGGAGTCCTTTAGGTTATCAACTCTACTCGTTCCGACGGGTGGAAATAATCTTTTGAAGGATTTCTTCGAGAAACATCACTCTCTCGAACAGCGGTTGCAGACCTACTGTTGGGTTTTATCTTGTATTCCAGTTTAGCCGAATCAGTCGTATGGTTTAGCCAGAACTAAAGCTCAGGATTAGAGGTATTTTAGTCATTATGTATGGGTTTTCTTATTGGCCAAGAAAGCAGAAACTATATATTGATGTACTGTAATCCTAGATCTTAAGGAGATTGAGATGAGATCATGATAGATGAGTTCTCTCCTCCGTGAACATAGGCAAGGTTGCTGAACTACATAAAATTGCTATGTTCATATGTGTGATTGCTTGATGATGTGATTACTTGTGTATTTATCGTGATTGATCTGTTGATCGCGGGTATTTCCCTTGCACCGTTTTTTCCAACAAGTGGTATCAAAACTTCGTGAAGATTGCTCGAGCATTGCAATTGACGGATCAGATCTGCCTTAGTAGAGAAGAGACTAGGTTCTCAGTTTTGCAGACGAGACAGAGAAAACGGAAATAGGGGCTGCCATGTAGCGGCTGATGCCATTACTCATCGGGATTAGAGAAGTCGCCGATGTACCGATGTCTGTGTCGCTTCTGGAGCCGCTCTTTGGTCCTACTTCGTTGTGGCTGAATAGAGGAAACAGAGAAAGGGAGCCTTGAGGTCTTCCAGTTGCAAAAAAATAGTGAGAAGGAAGAAGAAGACCTGAAAAGTGCTCACACCGCCTTAGTCGCCGTTCGCCGACCGTCTGCTGTTGCCGGGGGGTTGTCGCCTGATGTTACGTCGCCGCCATAGAGTCTTGCCGCCCGCCTGCTGCCGGATTGGAGGAAGAAGGCGCAAGGGTTTCGACTTCTGGTTTCCCTGTTGCATAATAGGGACGAGAGAGGAAGAAAGTGGTGTGTGGGCCTAGGTTGCCGGTTCCAAGTTGGGTTGGGTCAGTTCCGCCTAACTTGTGGTGGAGAAGTCCAAGCAGCAGTGCAGTTTTGGGCCCGGTCAGGTCGCAGTCTACCTGACCTGTTAGCAGCAACCCAGCCAAAGTGAAGGTCAGAATCAGGTGCAATTAGGTCGGGTTGAATCTGACCTGCTAGCAGGGCAGCCCAGGAAGCGGCGAAGGTTACAGGTCGGGTCAGTCCAGGTCGGTTCGGACCTGACTTGTGCTATTGCAACCTAGGGCAATTAGGCCAGGTTAGGTCAAGTAGGACCTAACCCATTACATAGAGAAACCGAGCACAGTAGAGGAGGTTAGTTCCGAGTCGGGTCAGTTTTGACCCTTGTACAGAAGTCCAGCTCAATTTGCCAGCAGTCGTGTTGACATCAGCACACGTTAGCAGCTAGGTCAAAGGCAGGTTGACCAGATTCAACGGCTGAAATTATTTCTGCGATATCTTAATCGTCAGATGTTCGATCAAATATCCGTTTAAGCCTACGGACTCCTTGTGAGGAGATCTACGCATATGTGGAAGAAGATGGGCTGTTCAACGGTCAACATGGATGTTTGACCAATTGGAGTGCAGAAAACTATTTCTGTGATATCGAAGTCATCCGGAGTTGGACTTAAGATCCGTTTCTTCCAACGTGCTCGCGGTGATGAGATCTACGAGGCAAATAAAAGATATTAGCAGTTTGATGGGTAAAAAATTAGGGGACGGAAGAAACTGACAGATTTACGATGATAGTAATGGATTCAAGCATCACGAGCCAAATTGAAGTGTTTGATGGAAAAATGACTTTAAGGATTGGCAAGGAAGAGTGTTAAACTTTGTGACACAGTAATGTTTGAAAAGTGTTACTTGATGTCATGAATAGTAGATTGCTCTGGAACTTTGGGAAAAACTCAAATTTGTGTCGAATGGATTAGGAAGGAGTGACATGCCAAAGTGGAAGAAAAAGCAAAAGAATAAGAATTGGAAAGAGGTAGTATGCAAGAAAGTTCAGATTCGAATGACGGGGAATCACTTTCAGACAATACAGGTATGGATTGGGTTGATGATTAATGGTATTGGGATTCAGATTCTTCCTATCATGTGTTCGTTTAGAAATTGGTTGATGCAAATAACTCTCATTGTTAATGGATTTGTTCTTATGGGGAAGAATGCAATTAATGAGCATTTGAGATAAGAGCGGTAAAGATCTAGGTGTACGATGATGTTATTCAAACCCTAATGGATGTAATATATGTACCAGGTTTACAAAGAAATTGGATTTTTTTTTGTGCCTTAGACTTCAAAGGCTATAAGTGCACTGTAGTGGGTGAAGTTATGAAGGTGAAAAAGGGAACATTGGTCATCATGGAGGGCGAGATGGTCAGAAATCTCTACAGGTTAATAGGGGATTCTTTTTCAGGTAGAGCAGTGAAGGAGACATCAAATAACATGGGAGGAAATTTGTGTTTCAGGTGCAGTTATATGTGACGGATCATCGGGAGATGGATTGATAGGTCTTCGATGATATCATCTACTGGAAATCCAGAAAGACTTGAATAGAGATGATTTTATCTGAAAAAGATAGTCCAGTTCAGGTCGAAGTAAGCTGGTTTAAGCATTGGGTCATGCCTAACCTGTATGTACTATGCCCAACCTACCAGAACAGGCTAAAACAAGACAGTTGCAGGTTTGACGGAAAGAACGCCAGGAAAGAAACAGAGGGAAGGACTCACAAAGTACCAGTGAGATCCAGATTTGGGGAGGTCTTCAGTTTTGTCTTGACGGATGAAAGTTAAATTCAATGTATTGCAAGGATGCATGCATGTGGCAACAAATGGAGAGCACTTCACAGGTTCAAGATGGTGGTGTTGAGGTCAAAGGAAGCAATTGTGGGAAATCTCAAGTCGGTTTGGGCTTAATCGACACTAGACAATACTGAGATTGTTTGTGCATTTGGGCTAGAGGTGTAGATGCCACGCTAGGTCGTAGCATGTGCTGAGGCGTACCTTTCAACAAGGTATGTGAAGTGCTAGTTCAACATGTTAAGGTATTAAAGGAAGAAGACTGCACCATCGGTGTAGTGATGTACTATTCAGCAAGATGCGTGAAGACATTACCGAGTATCTCAAGGTGGCTCTGAAGATTTGCGGAATCCAAGCCAAGGTAGAGATTGTTAGGTTTTCTCTTGTATTCCGGTTTAGTCGGATTGGTCATCTGGTTTAGCAAGAATCAATGCTCAGGGTTAGGGGTAGTTTAGTTATTATGTATGAGTTTTCTTGTTGACCAAGAAAACGGAAACTATATATTGATGTACTATAACCCTAGATCCTAAGAGGATTGAGATAGGATCATGATGGATAAGTTCTCTCCTCCGTAGACATAGGTAAGGTTACCGAACCACGTAAAATTGCTGTGTTTATGTGTGTGATTGCTTAATAGTGTGATTGCTTGTGTCTTCATCGTGATTGATACGTTGATCGTAGGTATTTCCATTGCGCTGCTTTTCCCAACACCTACAACTCCAAGATACATCCTAAGATGGCAACTTACAGAAACCTGCAAGTGGCTGTGACGATGTTAGTGATCCTCTCCATCATCGGCCCCATCACTTGGTCGTTGCTTGTTGATAAGCTGCATGCTGCAGTGGTAGCAGTGGTGTCGTTTGCATTTATAGCATTTGGGGTGACTGGGAAATCGGCTTCTTTTTTTCTGTAAGAGGAAACAAGAAGAGCTGAAAGTGAAGGAGGTGGTAATCAGCCTCATGCTCATTTCAATTACCTATCAGAAGAAAAAATTGAATTGAATTAGTGATCTTATCAATCGGGATATGTTGGTGAAAGATTATGATGTTATTAGTAAAGCTGTTGATGATTTGCATCATGGCATCAGAATAGAGAGGAAGATAATACTGCAGAAGCTAAGTGAGTATGAGATCTCTTCAGGAGGTAATACACTGGAAGAGCTTGTGTTAAGGATTATAATAAGTCATGATATAAACAATAAGGTCCAGAGAGGTTAGTTGCACTCATTTGTTAAAAACTCTACTGTTCAAACCAAATGTTATACTCTTGTCTGGAAACTTGTTTGATTTTAATTCAATAGCACATGTCGTAAGTAAGCCTCAGCAGAGATTATGAAAAATTTCTCCTGTGATTCAATGTTTATGTGAGGAGAGAGAGAGAGAGAGAGAGAGAGAGAGAGAGATTATGAAAATTTCTCCTGTGATTCAATGTCTCGGGTTTTATGTTTCTAAACGCTCGTGGCCTGGTGTTCCATTCATAGCTTGGACTTAATTTCCTTCCGTGGGTCCCGGGTCTCTCCCTCCTTTGTATTAACTGCTTCATTTCTCCTGCTCCGACCTCACTGAAATCTTATTTTCCCGATGGGGGAAAATAAGAAGAAATCCTCAGTTAATGTGAATTTCTCACATCATTTTAAGAAGAAATTATTTGTACGGTCAGGTCAACTAGGTTATCCTCAGTTTAGTTTGTTCTCAAAATATAGTTGTCTAAAAATGATTAAAAAGTAACTTTAAATAATTAAAACAATAAAATAAATATAGAGAAGTTTTGATAAGTAATTTCCGTAGTTTTATCGATTTTCCTATTCTTATCAATATGTCATTATCAAGATTTTCTCACGATATTTTTAATTTTGTTGATATAGTGAAAGTATAGCAAATTAAAGTATTGCTTGAAGTAAGTACAGAGGGAAAAATTCCACGGACACTGATATTAAAAGTATCGTTGTAAGGAAATGGGGTGAGATAAATGCAACTAACATTTAAAGACGGGCGAATCCGGTGCATGGTTGGGCTTCCAGTACCATGTTGTTTTCAACCGGCTGCTTCCTGAACCATGTTGTTCGCTTGCTTGTGCCATGTTGTTGACTTGGAGACTCAGACGATCTTTCAAAATAGCCCGACAGATCTCGAATTCAGATCAAGTTGCAGGAAAGCCAGCAGAATTTCAAAAGTTGGGTCTGGCTAGTACGTGTAATTCGACGAAACCGCATGGTCACTGATGCTATGTGGCAGCCTGCTGGTGACCGCAGGGGAGATTTCCTCGTAGAAATCCACGGTTACGGAAAAAATTATCTTGGTGGGCCACCCTACACAATTATATCCACCGGCGATTCGGAGACAAAAAAAATCATAATTTCCTTCCATGGGTCCCGGGTGTCTCCCTTGTTTGTATTAATTGGCGTCACATCTCCTGCTTCGACTTCACTGAAATCTTATTTTTCTATTTCACAACAACGATGGGGGGAAATCTAAGCAAGAAAACACCGAATCAACATCTTGCTCACGGTGCTCCAGTCGACGACGACGGCGCCGGTAGCGCCATCGACCTCACTCAAGCCAACTTCAGGCGGGCCTTCCAATCGCAACTCTCCTTCAACACTTTGATTGATTTCACCGGCTTGCCACTGGAGATGGACGACAAAGTCGCCAACACCATGCTCGAATCCAAGAGTGTTTCATGCAGAGACAAGATCTTCTCCAGCACTTTCCAAGAATATTTTAACCTCACTTCAAACGAGTTGGAGTCCTTTAGCTTATCAACTCTACATGTTCCGACCAGCAATGAAGACGAAGAAGAAGAGGGGCACCAACTGAAGAATCTCCCTAACGATTTCATCGAGAAATATCATTCTCTTGAGAAGAGGTTGCAGACCTACGAGTCCAAGATAAGTCCTAAGATGAGAACTTATGGTATGCTGCAAGTCGCTGCGAGGATGTTGGTGATGCTCTCCACCATCGGCCCCATCACTTGGGCGTTGCTTGTTGGGGAGAAGCTGCATGTTGCAGTGGTAGCAGCTGTGGTGTCGTTAACATTTATAGCATTTGGGGTGACTGGGAAATGGGCTTGTTTTTTCTGTGAGAGGAAAAAACAAGAGCTGCAAGTGAAGGAGACGATAATCAGACTAATGCTGATTTCGATTAACTTACAGAAAAAAAGTTTGAATCGAATTAGTGGTCTCATTTTCAATGGGGGTATGTTGGTGCAAGAATATGATGTCATTAGAAAAGCTGTTGATGATTTGCATCATGTGATCAGAAATGACAGGAAGATAATACTGCAAAAGCTAAGTGAGTATAGGAGCTCTTCAGGAGGTAATACTCTGGAAGAGCTTGTGTAATGACGTTCTTTCTATTTTTCTATTCTCTCCAATAAGAAGGATAATACGTCGTAAGTCATAATATAAACAATATGTATAAGGTCCAGATATGTTAGTTGGGCTAATTTGTTAAATTAAAACTGTATTGTTCAGACCAAATGTTATACCCCTGTATTGTAGAATTTAGTTTAATAGTGTATATGTCTCCAGTGGGCTACCTCAGTAGAGATTATGATAACTTTTATGTATGATTCCATGTTTTTGTGTGATTCGATGTGCGTTTGTGCATGATTCCATATGTATGTGTGTGAGAGAGAGAATACATGTATATAATTGAAATATATATAGGGTAATTAAGTTTCTCCTATAAAATTTAAATTGGTGTACAGTCAATTCAACAGTTGAGTAAATTTGAATCAAATCGAAACTTGAGGCGAGTGATTATCAGGGATTTAAATTGAGTGATAGATAGGCTCCACTAATAGTTTTTATGAAAAAAGAATAGTGAGCATAGTTTTCATTTGAATATTTTTGATATACATATAAGTGTAAAGAAAAAAGGGTGAAAAATACAGGTGAGAATATATGATACATATTATTCATGAAGAACGTTTTGTTTAATGAATTTTATTACAGAAATATAGAGGAATGTTTTGGTTTCTCTGCTTTTATGGAGACTCATCCGAAATGTTACTGCTGGACTCATTGCTTGCATACCGAGTCCTGTTTGCACATTGAATTTATAGACTCCTAATTAAATAGTAATTTTCAATTGGACACTAACACGGGCACGGCACAGGAGACAGTTGCCTCAAAGAAGTCAATTATTATACCCATTTTGTCCATGATGATGACTTATCTGAGTCTTTCTGGGGACTTTTTTGGTTGACCCAGGGGAAAAAGGAGGGAAATAGAACTGACTTGGGACTAACTGTTTTATTACAATTATTCCCCATTTTCTCCACTTGTTTTCCTTTATTTTCAAATGGAGTCCTGGTTCTCCCGGGCTTAATCGGAGAAATCTAGTGGAGGACTGAGGAATTTTTTCTTAGGGGGCAACTATCAAAAAAACGTTTTGGCAGGGCCACATAAATATAGTTTTCAAAAATGTAGGGAGTTTTTTAAAATTTTTGGGGGTCATAAGTAGAAATATTAAAAAATGATTAAAAACTTAGAAGGGTTTTGTGAAATTTTGAGGGGCCATATTGAAAATAGTTTAAAAAATTAAAATTTTAAAGAGCTTTGTGAAATCTAGGCCCACAAATGGGTCTGCGGCCTGCATGAAGTTGGAAGGCTAAAACTATTTAATGAAGTTCATCAATTGAAAATCCTTAGTCCCTCAAAATGATGTCCTCTTTGTTTATTCTATTATTCCGTAATTTTATCTGAATAGAAGTTGGGCCCTTTATGATTGACCATTGGGAAAATAACCTGATCTTTAATACGCATAAGATTGTATTAATTACATTTTTATTCAAATATTCAATCTTATGGTATGATCAAGATTACAATTTTGACATATTCCTTACACTGTTGGCCGCCGTTCATTTTGAGGAGATCTGATTTTCAATTGGTAGGACACGCTATAGATTCCTACGCCTTCATCTCGGGTTTTCATTAAAGCCTCAGAGGATCTGGACGCTCAGAAATGACATAAAGTGGGGGCATATGAAGGAATAGTTGGAGTTTAGCGTGGCCACTTTTTACCAGTGGCTCATGTATCTTAGCCCATAGGTAGCTCATGTATCTTACTTAGCACATAGGTAGCTCATGCATGTATCTGATGACCCAAATTCCAAGCAACTCACATCAGATGACTGGATATGAAATCGGCCGGCCATTCATATAGTGTCCAGCCACATTAGTAATGTTGTACCAAAAATTCCTAAACAGGCTAGACGAGCTTGTCTAGGAATGGGCAAGAGGGCCCAGCTATATTATTAGATAAGTTGGCCTATTATTAGATAAGTTGGCCTCTTCACAGATAATACTGTTTCAACATTGTTATTGTTATTTGATACTTAGTACTACACTTTGATGTGTTTGAAAGCAAGATAAATTTTTGGTAGAATTGGATCAATTTTTAGTAGAATTGGATAGCTAATATCATTAAAGCCTATCTAATAGTATTATTGCATGGGATGGAATTTTATTTATTCCAAAGGTGAATTCAATCCCATGATTAGTTGCATTCGAATAAATAGAAAATAAGGGAGAAAAAGATCTAAAAAATATAATCTCACCCCCACTCAAAGCTAATTCAGGTGGAATAGGGACAAAAAGACCTAAAAAATATAATTCAACCCCGACTCAAAGCCAACTAAAGTTATCCCACCTAGCTCCAGGTAGGATTATTTAAGTCCCCATACTATATATTAATTCACTGAAGCGTCAAGATTATAATAACATTATTCCCGGCACTAAAAATGCAAACAAATAAGGGATATGTGAGACATGAAGCAAAAGGTTTCTTATCTTCCTACTTATCCCCCCTTTATCCTGCATCTAAATACATCATGAATGTTTAGAATTGGTGTTCCTGCATCCATTGTGTTTTCCCTACTGGATTTACTATTTTATATAAAAACATGATAAACACAACTTTCGTTTTATCAATCAAGCAATGCAACAGTGTAACGAACTCCGATTGAAAATTTGTGGATACCACATAAACATGGAGGGTGCTTCTTTTTTATGGTTTGGATTTTAGTAGATGGGCTCCATTATGGAGTTCACTTCTTTAACTAAGGCTTTATCTTGGTTGAACTCTAAAAATCATCTTTGAGACTAGTTGGCGTTGGTTAGTTTGGGTGCTCATACTCCTAGGTTATGTATTATTTGAGAAGACTGCAAAACTTAAGCTAATGTATACACTTGTGGAAATCGTAGAGTATGTACACTAGGGTTGCAAATAAGTACCTGATTGATCTTCGATTATTCGAAGGTTTCGACCTGTAAAAAACAGGGTTTGAAACCTGTTTTACGATTTGATTCATAAATGGGTTTGGGTCCGAAACTCAATTTAGTTTTCGATTTATAAACATGTCTAGTTCCAGGTTCATATGAGTTCCGACCCAGTACCCAATACAAGTGCCTTTAACATTGCAAATTGTAGCTCAAAATTAACTTTAGTTTGGCATTTTTATATTTAATCTTAAATGTAGTAAACTTGATGCATTATTATAAATTGAGCAATATTCTTAATTTAAAAAAATTAAAAAAATTAAAAAGTTAAAAGCAGTTAGAACCAATTTTGGAACTAAATCCTAATTCTTGAGTTGGACCCTGTTTCGAAACCGAATTTCAATCCACTTATCGGAATTGGGTCCGGAATCAACAAAAGAGGTTCCGAGTTAGAACCAGTTCTAGAACTGGAACCTTCATTTAGAAATGGGCCTATGTCCAATTTGGACGTGCTCTGAAATCAACCCATTTACAACCCTATGTACAATGTGTTGTATGTATGTAAGTAAGTTAACCAAATCAAATTGGTTTCCCAAAACTTAAACACAAATCCAACCTAAATTCCAAGTAGGTTTCAAAATTTCAGTCCAAGCCCACGCTAAATTTCAGTTTTGGTTGCGTCACGCAAGTTCGGGTTGGCTTGCCCAAGCAGTACCACTAGCTGGCCCAGGGCTTAATCATGACTTCAGGAAGCTCCAGGCCGTGAATTGGGTCAGAATAAAGGCCATTTCCATTTCAGCCCATAGTCGTCTGAATTCTAACATAGTGGGCTGGACTGAAAGCTTGGCCTCACCCACTTGAAACCCTAATTCAAATGACTGCCTTTCTTCTTTTTTTCCCAAAATTATCATCAAAGTTATCCATAATCCTGAAAGCACGAGTTCAAAACAGGTCATGTTGGGAAAGGGTGATATAGGATGAATCGCAACCCCTATGTGACCAACTTTTAAAACAGGTCATATAACTCCAACCGGCATCAAATGAAGATCGACCCAACCTGACGCAGGTCATACAAGCTTTCGGTTCAGCCCAATCCATTAAAATAAAAAAATAAAGCTAGAATTGAGTTTGGTTTTTTTTCTCTTTTTTGGTAAATTACATTTGAGTTTAGTTGGAAGTTGAAAAAAACCCAACACAAATTTGGCTTATTCCATATAGCTTTTTTGTCATTTGAAACCCATATAAATCCTCCTGTTTTAACTATCTATACATAAAGGTAGCTAGAGAATATGAAAACTGATATAAAGATAATTTTCTTATTATTTTAAAATTTTTTTATGGTGAGAAATTAATTAAAATTTTATAGAATTAAGATTTTTATATTATTTTGAAACATTTAAATTTTTATCTATTTGTTGTGAAAATGGATTAAATTTTATGATATTTTGAAATTTGCCGCGAAAGAAGAAGAAAAGCAGACAACTGGGAAAATGAGCCCCAAGCCAAGCTGGGTTCTGTTTTTGGGTTGCAAGACAGGAGTAACGAATCCTCAATACAGGCTCCGTTTCCATTACCTTCAGACGTTTGATTCATGTAATATTATCTCTTCAAGTAGCCATCGTCGCAATGCGCGCAAGAGGACTTGGTGAATGAGTTTTTTTGCACCCCTAGCCATTGGGCTGGGACCCGCGATAGCAAGGGAGAGAGCACAAGTGGGAAGTAGCCTACCTGTGCAAGAAAGAAGCCCTAGGTAAAAAAAGGGCAGGGTTTTTAGGTGGCTGGTTAAAATGGGGTTACTTAACCACCTTTTTTTTAAAACAAAATTTGATATAAAGCCTCTTCAATCATCATGCGTTTCATTCCTTTTAATTATTTTTTAAAAAAGGGCCCCATTTTTCTCCCAACATGAAAGCCATTCAAAAATGCTTTTCCCTATCTCCTTTGTTTTTTTTTTAATTTAAGAAATCCTCCTTGTTTATTGGAACGCTCCCTTTTTATTTTGGAAAAAAGCCTTATTTTCCCTTTTGTGTTTTCAAAGGCTCTTCTCCATTTTCATTATATATTTACAATAAGAACATTGAAAAGAAGAAACCAATAAGGTGGAGTCTAGGTCCCCACGGTCACGTCACCATGGGGGCAACTTGCCATGCATGCGGGCAATGTGCAAGTTGCCCCCATGGTGATCGTGGGGGCGATTTCCTCATAGAGAAAGTTAAAAATATCATACCACCCCCGTCTCCCTACTTACTCTCCAAGTTACTTTTCTAATTATTTTTGTGGTTCCCATCTATCCAAGATATGACGTAGGCTACATCCAAAATAATTATAAACCACAAAAAACAATAAGAAGTGACTGGGAGGAGTAAATGAGGGTATAAGTATAGCACAAGTCTCCCTTGTATAATTCCAATTCGAAGGAAGATGCTACACTATAGTGTAAAGCGGGGCTGCTATAATGGAAAATAAAAAAAGACAAGGTGAGGAATGTATTTGGTGGCTAAGGACAATATGCATTTATTTCTATCGGCGAGTTCAGAAGAAATAAAACTTTTGGCAGTGGAAAAATTGTAACTACCAAAAACAGCTGCTATAAATAATTATCGGTGGAAATGAATCAGTCATAATATTTGTCGGAGAATGTTGTGTCAATAATTTTTTAGTGGCAAAAAGAAAGAAACTGCCATTCAAAACTGAAATGGTGGTGGATATAAACCGTTGGTAATAGTTAATTTTATGCTACTAATGGCATACTTTCAAGGCAGAAAAAATGTCGATTTTTACATTTAGAGGCGGAATTTACACTTTTAGCAGCAGAAATTATCTGCCGCTCTATCCTTTTGTAACGGCGATGCAAATCATGGTATTAGCGGCGGTTTTATTTGTCCGCCGCTAAAAATCTTTTTTTTTTAATACAACTGCCTGCAGCTCAGCTTCTCTTTATATATTATGGGCTGATGTCCCTGTTTTATATTGGCAGCTGATTGGAATCATTTTTGAAGTATGGTATGAGAATGTTTTATTTGTTTTCAGTTAGTTCAAGTGTTGGTAATCTATTCTTGGAATATGGTAAAATGTGATTACTTATTTGAGGAGCTATTGGAGTAAATTCTGTTCTTCCTATTCTTGAACTTGATTCTAGAGGCCTCCTCAATTATATATGGGAGATAGAGAGAGTGAATGGTCTGCTGGTGCTTTTTGTGGAAAGAGAGCCTGAAGTGGCTTGTTTCATAGGATTTGACAGCTCCATACATGAATTAACTAATCCTAACATAATAAGCTAGATTCAAAAATTATCATCACTGTGATTACTAAATAAAAATTAAAAAGATTATTAAATATCTTTGTAGCAACTGGTCAGTCACGTTTAGAACGTAGAACCGACCTATTATAATTGGATCTGTGAAAATGACCCAAATTCGACCCAATTATTTAGCAAATCAGCAAGAATGGCTACATACCTATCTAACTACAATTATCAATTAAGGGTCAGTTAATGAGATAGATTCAGGAAAAAAATCTAATTTATGTGAATCTTATGACATGGTGGCAACATGACAACTATTGAAATCATAAGTTAAAAGAGTGGAGTATCATAGTGGGGCCCTCTATTGAAAATCTGAGTTGCTCCAAATATATGGTTTTTATTTTATTTTTATTTTTTTTATAGAAAAGCTTCTCAGACTATTATTAAGGAAAAAAGATCAAGTATTATGTAGTAAATATCGAGTACTTGTTTCATCTCAAGACTGAATGATGTAATCAAAACTTCATATAAGCAATGACCATGGAATGGCCCAACCGCAAGGAGAAAGCAAATCAACTATATCCACTTTAACCACAAGTGGATTTTTTTTTTTTTTTTTCATATTCTTCAGTAGAGTTTCCCAGACCAAATCACCAACACAAGAAGAAACCAAATTTCACTGAGTGATTTCCAATAAATGAAGCATCCCGGTCCATACAAAGACATCAAAATCACAATGTTGTAACGACTAACTTGATGAGAACAAATGGTAACAGAGAGAAAGAGAAGGTTCAAGTTTCATATGAACCAAGATTATGAACATGCGACTAAAATATTGTTCTCCTATTCATACTTGAAAGCTCAGCAAAAATCTGTAGAATGGAAGCCGAGGTGATCTGATTCATACAGTACAGTACTCGCAACACCTGCAGTCGTGTGCAGCCCATTGATTACACACATCCCATAACAGTCAAAATTGGAACAGCATCAACCAGCTCTATTGTACAAAGCAGAAAATGCTCACTCCTTCAGCGTCCAAAATTATAGCAATACTTCCTCCAGATCTTTCAAATTTGACTCTACAGGGTAGTTGCCCCGTAGTCCACAGCTTAAACAAAAATACAGAAAGTTCAGTTCTGATGGATCTTTTGTTGGTCAAGTAGGTTTAGACCATAATTGGGTTCAGTATTTAGGGTGATTTCCTTAATGATATTAGGAATTTCCTGTTTTGTCAAACAGTAGTTTCTAATGGGTTAGAACTTTTTTTTTTCTGAGATAGAGTTCTTAGGGGATATGGATGTAATGATTATATATATGATGCAATTTGTAACCCTAGAGAGAGGCTGAGAGTGGCTGAGATTCCAAGGCTGTGGTTTTACAGATTGGAGGTAAACCTAGTGGAAATTGGTTTTCCGTGGATGTAGACATCTTTGCCGAACCATGTAAATCTCTTGTCTTCTTGTGTGGTGATTGTTGATCTTGATTGCTTACGCACACACGCGCACAACAAGTGGTATCAGAGCGTCGAAGTTGTGCACGGAAGATCATCGGAAAGAAGAGATCAGTCGTGATCTTTTGGGCCACACACTTCGGTTTCTCTATTTCAGAAAACAGAGAAAATTGGTTTTGCAGTTCACCGAAGAAGAAGAAAGAGAGGGTTCTGCTGTGCTGGCTATCTTCGGTCAGTGGAAGATCAGTGGGCTGTGATCTTCGTCAGAAAACGGTTCTTGGGCTGCCTGATTTGAAGAGGAAGACCAGAGGAAAGAAAAAAAAAAAGGGCTGCAACTCACCGGTCGCCGATCACCTCCGCCAGCCGTTGCTGTAGCCATCGCCACGAGCTGCCGCTGGTCGCCGAACTAGGCAGCCGGAGCCAGAGCAGAAGACCCGACTGCAACCCGGTTGTAGTCGTTGCAGTCACTGTTGCAGAATAGCGCCTAGGTTGTTGAAGACGACCTAGTTCTGGGTTTTGGGTTCAGGTCAGGTCAGTTTGCCTAACCCACTGTGGAGAAAGCCCAGTGTCCGGTTTTAGGTCAATTCTAGTTTCGGGTTGGGTCCAACCCAACCCTTGGAGATAAAGCCCGGCAGAACAATGCAGGTTCCAGGTTCGGGTTTCGGGTCGGGTCAGTTCAACACAACCCGTGAAGCAAAGCCCAGTAGCACAGGTTAACGGTTCGGGTTGGGTCGACCTGAATCCATTTGCATTCGGTCCAGCCTGTCAGCAGCCGCCGACGTCAGCAAAGTGACGTCATCAAGCTGACGTCAGCCAACGTCATCGGACAAGGTCAACGACCAGAGTTGACCAGATTGATGACAGAAATTTATTTTTACGATATCTTGATCGTCCGACGTCCGATCGGAAATCCGTTTGAGCCTACGGACTTGTTTCAAGCAAATCTACGTGACTGTGGAAGAAGATTGGCTGTTTGACGATCAATGAGAAGTTTGACCAAATCGGAAGCGTAAAGACCCATTTTTGCGATATCGGAGCCATCTGGAGTCGGATTTCAGATCCGTTTCTTCCAGCGTGCTCGTGTTAACGAAATCTACAGCTTGGTGCAGGGGTTAAGGTCAGTGTTAGTTGTTTGTTTTTTCCTGTTGCTTAATTTAATTAAGATGGAGAACAACATTATCAACACTACCATTGTTAAGCTCAACCATTCCAATTTGTTGATCTAGAAACTGAAGATGGAGGATATTCTTTATTGTAAAGACCTTCATGATCCCGTTGAGGGGGATAGTACCCGACCAAAAGATATACAAGATGTTGAATGGAACAAATTGCATAGAAAAACAATTGGTCACATCAGATAGTGAGTTGATAATAATATATTTCACCACGTGTCTAATGAAACCAATGCGAATACCCTTTGGAAAAAGCTAGAAGCAATGTATGATAAAAAGACCACAGTGAATAAAACCTTCTTGATTAGAAAGCTTGTGAACATGAAATTTAAGGATAGTGGTCAGATTGAAGATCATATCAATGAGTTCCAAAGTGTGGTAAATCAGTTAGCCACTATGAAGATGGTCCTTGATAATGAGATGCAAGTTTTGTTGCTTCTGAGTTCTTTGTCGGATACATGAGAGACATTAGTTGTTTCGGTGAGCAACTCTACTCCAAATGGTGTGTTATTTATGAGTCAGGTTACCAGTAATCTACAGAATGAAGAAACTAGAAGGAAATTTGCAGGGACAGATAATGCACAGGCCTTTGTTACTGAGAACAAGGGGAGAAGTAAGAGTAGAGGACCAAAGGGGGGTCGTGGCAAGTCTAGAGGTGAATCATAGGTCAAGTCTAGTAGTGAATTGCAGAGCAAGAAAAAGTCTGTAAAATGCTTTTTCTATGGCAAGATGGGCCACATGAGGAAAAATTGCTTTGCCATGGAGGAACAGAAAGGATCCAACTATCAGAAAAAAAATGACAGTGATAACACTACAGCTACTTTAGAACAGGAAGTAGTGGTGTTCGCCGGCAATGATGATAAGTGTTTGAGTATTGCAGATGGTTAGGTTAAGCGAGTTGTTGACACAGCAGCATCCTACCATGCTACTCTTTGCAGGGAGATGTTCACGACGTACAAAACAAGTGACTTTGGTACTGTAAAGATGGGCAACACGAGTCATTCAGAGATTGTTGGTATCGGTGATGTCTGTATTAAAACCGATATTGGTTGCACAATAACGCTGAAAGATGTGTGACATGTTCCTGATCTGCAGTTGAATCTGATTTCCGGGACTGCGTTGATCGTGCAGGTTATGAGAATTGCTTAGGAAATGGCAGATGGAAGCTTACTAAAAGGTCTCTTTTTATTGCGAGAGGAAAAGCATGTAATACTCTTTATAAAATATAAGTAAAGCTGTGTAAAGGTGTGTTGAATACAGTTCAAAACAATTCCTCTCTGAATCTGTGGCATAAGAGGCTTGGTCATATGAGTGAGAAAGGCCTGCAGATGTTGGTGAAGAAGGATTTAATTCCTTACTCCAAAGGTATATCCTTTGACCTTTGTGATTATTGTTTGTACGGTAAACAGCACAGGGTTGCTTTCTCTTCGACATCAAAATTGAAATCAAATGTGTTGGATTTTGTATATTTTGATGTTTGTGGTCCCATGGAGGTAGAATTATTGGGTGGCAATAAGTTCTTTGCCACGTTCATCGATGATGCATCCAGGAAAGTCTAGGTTTATCCGTTGAAATCAAAGGATCAAGTTTTCCAGAGTTTTCAACAGTTTCATGTCAAGGTTGAAAGAGAAACAGGTAAACTCTTGAAGTGTCTCCGAACAGATAATGGAGGTGAGTACACATCCAACCAGTTCAGAAGCTATTGCTTGAAGCATGGCATTCAACATGAAAAGACAATTCCTGGTACTCCATAACACAATGGTGTGGCAGAGAGAATGAACTACACTATTATTGAGAATATGAGATGCATGATAAGATTAGCACGGTTGTCTAAGTCATTCTGGGGTGAAGCCGTTCTGACTGCCGTTTATCTGATTAATAGATCTTTCTCAGTTCCTTTGAATTTTGATCTTCTAGAGAAAAGATGAACGTGTAAAAATGTTTCTTATTCACACTTGAAGGTGTTTGGGTGTAAGGCATTTGTACATGTACCAAAGGAGCATCATTCCAAGTTGGACGATAAGGCAGTGAGTTACATCTTTCTTGGTTATGGTAGAGATGAGTTTGGCTACAGGTTATGGGATCCAGTAAAGAGGAAACTTATCAGAAGTAGGGATGTGGTTTTCCATGAAGACCAGTTCTTTGGAGATGTTGAGAAGATTGATAAGTCTTCTGAGATAGTTGATGGAGTGGTTGATCTCACACCGACTCCTTCTTCGGTGCAGACTACAGGTGGAGAAGGTGGACAAAATGAACCGGATCGTGATGAGGCACAAGGGTTGCCAGATGCTGAGGACGTTGAGCAGGGGGAGCTGCAGTCTCCTCGGTTGAAAATCATAGAACCTCAAGTTAGGAGGTCTACACGAGAGCATCAACCATCAACTAGGTATCTTGCATCCGAATATGTTTTGCTTACTGATGAGGGGGAGCCAGAGAGCTTTCGAGAAGCAATGACTCATGCTGATAAAGATGAGTGGATGAAGGCTATGCAGGATGAGATGAGTTCTTTAAGGAAGAATAAGACATATGAGCTGGTGCAATTTCCTAAAGATAGGAATGTTCTGAAAAACAAATGGGTGTTCAAGCTGAAAAAGGATGAGAATGAAAAACTGGTGAAGCATAAAGCACGGTTATTGGTAAAAGGCTTCGCACAAACGAAAGGCATCGACTTCAGTGATGTTTTCTCTCCTGTTGTGAAAATGACTTCTGTCAGAGTTGTCTTGCGTCTAGCCACCAGCATGGACCTTGAGTTTGAACAGATGGACAAGAAAACCGCGTTTCTTCACGGTGACTTGAAAGAAGAGATCTACATGACTCAGCCAGAGGGGTTTGAGATAAAAGGAAAAGAACAGATGGTTTGTAAGTTGAAAAAAAGTTTCTACGGGCTGAGGCAAGCACCGAGATAGTGGTACAAGAAGTTTGATTCATTCATGTTAAGTCATGGGTACCAGAGGACAGCTGCAGATTATTGTGTCTATGTTCGTCGATTTATTAATGGTAGGTTCATCATCCTTCTTTTATATGTAGATGATATGCTGATAGTTGGACATGATAGCAAGTTGATTGGCAAGTTGAAAGAGGAGAGGTCAAAGTCGTTTGATATGAAAGACTTGGGTCCCGCACGAACGATATTGGCATGTAAATACGTCGTGATAGGAGGTCCAAGCATCTATGGTTGTCACAGGAGAAATATGTTGAATGTTACGTCCATGAATTTGCACAATTTAGGCATCATTTTAGATCGGATTAGGGACTTAATTAGGTTAAATGCATCATTATTCATTCAATTTTCTCATTTCATGCATTTTCACCTAATTATTGGAATTTGTACAATTTTTGCACATTTTATGCATTAATTAAGAATGTTTGCAATTTTTCTCCGAAGAACCCCAGTTGGAGTAGAGCTCTGTCCGGACGGGTCCCACTTCAATGTTGGCTCTTCAGTATTTGATGTGTTTAATTAGAATGTGTAGAAAATGAAATTTGTAGGACCCACAGAACCCTGGATGATTTGGGTCCCACTGCTTGAAGATCCGCACACTTAGAGTTCATCTGCCCGTGGATCCCATCTGAAGATCAGCTAAGGCTTCCAGAAGATCTTATCTTACCCTATTGTACCAAGAAATATTCTTAGAGATAGAGTCCATTGCAAATTAAAATGCAATCCCGTTTTTCTCAAAATAGCCTATCTTAAAATAACCATAACTCTTAATCGAGACGTCGGATCAGTGCAAATGACCCACCGTTGGAGAGCTCTTTCAGAGTAGATGTCCGTGGAGCCCAAGATTGCACAAATCGGAGTTAAAATGAGAAAGTTATGGGCCTGGGAAGTTTCATATACATTTTTAGGCGGGATTGCAATTGCATCTACACCATTAAAGTATAACTGTTGCACATTTCTTTGTGGAGCCCATAAGAAGATCAAATAAGAATGCTTAAAACTTCCACTTCATCTTATCTTTCTCATCTAAGGAGATGAACCCAATCAACATGTAGTTGATCTTATCTCTCAATCCACCAAAAAGAGGTCCAGATTCAATGAACCTGAGGAGCTAGAAAACTATAAAAGGAGGCTACGGGAGGCTCTTCCTCATTCCCAGCCAGATTTGGAAGTCCCAGATCTCTCTCTCCCTCTCTTCTCCACCTCTCCCTTCCATTAATTTCTATTTTTATTTTAAAAGTATTCTAGAGCCTTGTTTCAGAAACTAGGATCTAGAAGAGAGAATTTTGAGAGACCATTGTATAAGAAGAAAGAATCAATGAAGTTATTTTTGATGTTATTTGCAATGGTGGGCTGAGTTTCTGATTAGAGCAAAAGATGAAGCTAAGTATTTTAATGTTCTAGTTTATATTTATTATTTTACTCTTTTCTGGTTGTCTCTTGTTAATGTGCTTTTAAAATATAATAATAGATCTGTCTTCATGCCAAAGGCAAACCTCTGATTTGTGTTCTTAATGAATAAATTTTGATCATTTATACTTACTTTAATAGATTATGCTTAGATCTATAGTTATCTTTGATAGTCTATGCTTAGTTTGATAGGTGATGCTTAGGATATTCATTCTTTTATGAGGTAAAAGAGGTCTTGGGTATTGATTTCGTTTTTCTTAATTAAAGTTAGTTTTTGCTAGAGTCAAATTATTCGAACCAGAAACATTGACTTGTTTCTGATCTGAGTAATAATTGAGACAAAATGGTAAATTAATAACATAAATTGGAATTTTTAAATAATTTAGTGGATTCTGGCTGCTCTAATCTATTTCTTATCATTATTATTAATTTGTTTAGTTTTTGATTTGCATATCACATTTTTTTTATTATTGTTTTTCTTTTGAAAAAAAATTCAGATTGTTAATTAAAAAGTTCAAAAGTGCTCTCCATGGGATCGACATGTATTTGCCACTGTCTCAACAAGACAACTGTGCACTTGCAGTTTTAAGTAGATTGATTAAATTCACATCAAGTTTTTGGCGCCGTTGCCGGGGAGCCAATTCTGAATTTTTTTATTAAAATCTGAAGTTTTTTTAGGCATATTTTGGTTCATGAGCATACATAGGTTGCATTTGTTTGCATCATCCATAAAATTACATTTTACATCATTAGTTTTTATTTAGTTAGTTTTTCTATAAAAAAAAACAAGAGGAAAAATTTTTTTGATTTTTTAATGATTTTTCTGATTTTCTTTTCATTTTATTGAATTTTTGAAATTTTTATTTAAAAAGAAATAAAAAAATCTTTTAATTTCGAATTTCAGTAAGAAAAAAAAATTGAAATTCTAGATTTGATTAGATGGAGTTTCAGATTTCTTAGGATTAGATGAGAGTTTCTTGTATTAATCTACTAACTTTTGAATTTTGCATTTGAATTTCCAAAGTTGTTGAGATAAGTTTGAATTTCAAATCTGAAAATTATGATTGGATAAGATTTGATCAATTTGGATAGCTTTTCATTTTAAATTCTCATCATATCTTGCAACTTGAGTAGATAGGTTTGAATTTCTAATTTTCTAGATTAGATTAGATAGGATTTTGATTTTGGTTACTAATTTGAATTTGCTTGTAATAGAGTTTGGATTAACTTTGTCATCTTTTGATTTTTTTTATCTCTTTTTATAGATTAGGATAAGATTGCAACTTTTAGATTAGGTTAGATAGAGTTTTATTTTTCTGATTATCTTAGGTGATAAGATTTACTAATTTTTGAATTTTCTTTGGATAGGTTGCTTGTTTGAGAAGATTTGGATAGGTTGCTTGTGGGAACAAGAAACTGCTGGATTCGCTTTTAAGCAAATAAGATTGCTCTTAAAATTCAAAATTTGAAAATCAAATTTACTTTAAAGATAAGCTTGCAAGAAGATAAGATTGCTTGGATTGGTTGTAAGATTCTCTATCTTTAACCCACGAATCTTTATCTGCAAGTGGGCTTGTGTGATTTAAATTTCTGTAAATTGTAATTGCTTGCTTGGCACACAAATTAAATTGGACCCACACACTTAGTTAAGGGTAAGCTACCCAAACAAGGTAAGGACTGGATTTCATCACCAGATCCTTGCCCACCTAAGTCTAATCATTTCACACTAGCACCTAACTTTAATTAAAATCAAGTAGCAACGAGACCATAGGACTCGAGCTCAGTAGGACGAAGACCATTGACGGTTGCACCAGTTGTGTTCTTTAACCAAAGTTGATGTCTAGAAAAGCCTTTGCTCCTGAGAGTGCGATAGCTTGTCTGTTCAGGGTACTGGTTTTTAAGCGGGTTCATCCCAACTACTCCCTTGTGGCTCACCTAGTCAACTGAGGTTTCATAAGATCGAATTGGAGGCCACGTGTTCTTTTCAACCAGTTAGAAGCTGTCTAGTGATCTAGGATAACCCTATGAACCTTCTTGTGCTCAATGATTGTGCATGACTGCTTGTGCATCATACTAGGATTATTAAGACCTTGCATGTAGGTTAGACTTAGTTGCCTCCTTTTGCAAAAAAAAAAAAAAAAAAAAAAAAAAAAAAAAAAAAAAAAAAAAAAAAACAAAAACAAAATTGGCCAACCCTTTCCTCTTACATCATGGACCAATATGAATACATGAACAAGGGGGAACGCAATAATTATGATCATCCATGGAATAGTATGGCTGGATTTTTTGCATATAATGGGCAATCTAGTGGGCAAGAAATTGATAGTGATCAACCGATGAGGGCCCCACATGATTACTCATACCCGACACAATCATTCCCTCATAATATGGACATGTGGGGAAATGGGCTTTGTGAAATGGGTAACATATTTAATTCAAGTTGGAAAAATTACTTTTTATACAATTGGAACAATGGGCCCATTATGGATCAAGAATATTGTCCTCACAAGTTTACTCCAGGTGGGTTGTATGAGTATGCTTCCCAGGATATGCCATATGCACCCCATCTTTATGGTCATATGCACCACTTAATCCTCCTCCACCCAAATGGTCATATGAACCACCACCACTACCACTGGAGGAATCTTCGGAGGATTTTCTTTCTATGATCAGACAAAATACACAATCCATGGCAATCAACATCAAAGCTATGGAAAGCCTAAAAATGCAAGCCCTAGAAAGACTAAACTCAATTAGTCTACTTGGAGAAAAAATCAATGACATCCTTAGAGGTGAAGTAGAATTTCAGAGACATGATCCAACAAGTATTGCAAATCCTACATATGTGAATCACACAAATAAAAATTGGATATCTGAGGTAAAAATGAGCTTGTGGATGCGGGTATGATGGGTGAGCCAGAATCTGAGCTATATGGGTCTGTGACAATAATACCCCCACAGGTTACCCAAATTATTCAGGATTTTGAGGATCCAATTATTTTGGATTTCCCATACTATGAGATTCCTCATGAGATCCCATTGGATGATCCAATTAGATGCATTCTTGAAAGAGAAACACTTGTCTTTGTGGAAAATGATGTGCCAATGACTGTGCAATTAGATGATATCAGTCTTAAGGAAATTACCCATCCAGATCTTGAATTGCCTATAGACGAGGAAACCCATTGTTTAGAAAAACATTTAGAACTTGAGGAAATTGACCCGATTCATACTCCTAAGTCTAAAATTTTCACTACACATGTGGCTTTGTTTACAGTTTCAAATCAAGAGGTTGCCACTAACATTTGTGTACCCATGTCAGAGGAAACTGGAAAAATTAATTTTATAGAAATATTGGCACAGGAGGACCAATCATCGGTCTATTTCTCATTGTTACCTCTTTTCATAAAATTCAAAGATCTATTCTTAGGGGAGGAGGAGACATTCTTTATGGTGGTATTTTCATCATCAAACCATAGGCAACATGTGGTTCTCAGGTTCATTGAGCTCAATATTCTTATGTTTACATCCTTTTTATTGCTTCTTGTGCTTTGTGTGAAGGAAAATTTCATTTGGGATCCGGGTGGACCCCAGCTTTAGATCCAGTAGTGTACCTTTTTATTTTTAGCATTTTTTTTTTCATGTTAGTAGAATAGCTTCTTTTCTTTTCATTAAGTGATTCCTTTCACATTTCCCGCCATCATTTAATTATTCCTCATGTTATTTCATTCATTTCGATGTTGCATTCCATGTATAACATTGAGGACGATGTTTAGTTTAGGTTGGGGGGTGGGAACAAGCACACTTGTCCATTTTTTTTTTAACATTTTTTTCTCAGTTTTTCTCTGCTTTTTTTTAGGTAAAATTTTTGAATTTTTTTCAAGTTTTATTTTATTTTATTTAGTGTAAATCCTTAACAGGAAAGAGAATAAGATGTTACTAAGATTGAGAACTGCTAAGTAAGACCAAAGAAATTTGGTTTGAGACGGGTTACATCAGTAGGCAATTGAATGATTTTTTGAGGTGACCAATTCGTCTGGGAATCTGACGTTAAAAGACCCTCATGTCGGTCCAAGGTGGACTAGCTTTTGTTGCATTTTCATTTATGTCTTAGGTTTTTTTTAAAAAAAATTCAGGACAAAGAATTTTTCAAAGGAATTGAAGCAAATTGAAAATATATAAGGAATCTGGAATTTTCATACTTTTGGAAGGAAATAAAAAGAAAGTCCACTTTTTCTGAATGAAGAAGCTTATTAAAGGATTACCTAAACTTGTCCCTACTATATACACTTTACATTTCTTGAAGTTTGGATAGGAGGTTAAAATGGTTGCTTTCAGAATTTCTCCAAGGATTCGATGAGAACCTGAGATTTAGTTCACAAATATTTTCTCTCCTGGTTCATCAAAGGGAATTAATTTGGGCAAATTGAAAAAGGCTACCTTTTGTTCGGGGATCGAAGTGCTTCTCCACGTTTCTTTGCAAAAAAAAAAAAAAAAAAAAGTGATGAATAATGTTTTGTGATTAGTTTGGGTTCGTAGCCTTTTTAACTCAAGCTAGTAAGTCCGTAGGGGTATATCCATACCTAGTACCCTAAAGCCATCTGGTTTGGGAGTCATTGGCCTAACGCTTATTACATGGGTTAATTAGAAAGCTTAAGGGGCCTGGGCATTGCACAGTCACATGAGATTAAAATGGTGTGTGTTCAAAAAAAAAACAAAAGAAAAGGAAACAAAAAAATAATAATTAAAAAAAGTAAGAGAGAGAAGAATGGAGAAGTTTTTCGACCCTTAACAACAGTGTGAAGCCGTCATAGTAGCCTTGAGAGGAGGAATTTATTTTGGCTAGATTTTTGGGGGATCGGACGATTTAAAGAAAAATTCTGTTTAAGTAGCATTGGTGTGGAATATTCGAAACTGATAGTTTTGTATACATTTTTCACCGTGCACACAAGTTTTGGTATGAATTTGAGAAAGTTTTTGAAAATAGAATAGTGGACCGGATTTTGAAAAGTCTGAATTCTTGATCATTCTGGATTTTGAAAGTATTCGATTGGAGTGGATTTTCTTTTGAGAAATTTCTTTTACCTTTACTACGTTTGAAAAAAGAATTTTGTGGGTATATTCACTGCAAACCCTCACGAGGCACAACTCGTCCTCTAGGGGGAACCTAGGGGTTTAAGGGCTTGTTGCATATGCTAAATGCAACCGAGAGTACCAGTGAAAGTGGTTTTGCTTTCATACTTACTTGTATTCTTAGATTAAGTCAAAGAACTTCAAACTTTTTATTCGCAGCTTTTGCTAAGGGACTAGCAAAATGCTGGTTGGGGGGTGTGTTACGTCCATGAATTTGCACAATTTAGGCATCATTTTAGATTGGATTAGGGACTTAATTAGGTTAAATGCATCATTATTCATTCAATTTTCTCATTTCATGCATTTTCACCTAATTATTGGAATTTGTACAATTTTTGCACATCTTATGCATTAATTAAGAATGTTTGCAATTTTTCTCCAAAGAACCCCAGTTGGAGTAGAACTCTGTCCGGAGGGGTCCCAATTCAATGTTGGCTCTTCAGTATTTGATGTGTTTAATTAGAATGTGCAGAAAATGAAATTTGTAGGACCCACAGAACCCTGGATGATTTGGGTCCCACTGCTTGAAGATCCGCACACTTAGAGTTCATCTGCCCGTGGATCCCATCTGAAGATCAGCTAAGGCTTCCAGAAGATCTTATCTTACCCTATTGTACCAAGAAATATTCTTAGAGATAGAGTCCATTGCAAATTAAAATTCAATCCCGTTTTTCTCAAAATAGCTTATCTTAAAATGACCATAACTCTCAATCCAGACGTTGGATCAATGCAAATGACCCACCGTTGGAGAGCTCTTTCAGAATAGATGTTCGTGGAGCCCAAGATTGCACAAATCAGAACTAAAATGAGAAAGTTATGGGCCTGAGAAGTTTCATGTACATTTTTTAGGCGGGATTGCAATTGCATCTACACCATTAAAGTACAACTGTTGCTGTAAGGACCCGAATCCCACTAATCTTGATTTATGTTAATTAAGTTTGTTTTATATTAATTAAACTCGATTAAGGCTAATTTAATCCAAAATTAGCCGGTTTGGGCGTCGGATAGGCAGTTGGGCAGAGTTTTGGACCCCACTTTAGTAGTTAAGGGCCTTTTCGTAATTGTCTTTGCACCTCTTGGACACCTCGTCCATTGCTTCTCGTGTAATTTTCCTCGTCGATCATCTTTTGTGTTGGGCCCGAGTTGATCCAGACTCACCTTGGGCCAATAGGGGGCCATTTGGCCTAAACTGTAATTTTGTAGAAGCTATGGACCTGCATGTGAAATATGGGAAGTTTAAGTTAAAAAAAAAGGGGCTCAACGTTCGTTCTTCCTCCTCTGTTTTCTTACTGTTGCTAGAGCCACCTTGTTCATCTCTCTCTCCATTCACCCTAGAGCTGGGAAAGGAGGAGATAGAGCTTGCATGCGATACCCATAGCTTCCATCCGCCTCTCTCTCTCTTCTTCTTCTTGGGTATCTTCTTCTTGAAATCACAACCATCTCCAACAATACAGCAGTACGGTGAGGGATTGCTTCCATTTCAGTCATCTAGAGTTTATTAAGGTCTTAGGGACTCTATTACATGACATGCATGTGGATTAAAACCATTTACCTCTTTGCATGTCTATTGTAGAGAACCCATTTTTTATTTGGAGTTTCCCTCTTAACCGCACGACAAGAAGAGTTAGGAAGGGCCAAACACTGTAACAAGGCAAGTACTTAAGCTTATATGTACCACATGTGTAATTGTTCATTGCATGTTAAGTTAGTTTGTTTCTCATTGCCGTCTCTTCTTAATGTGTGTGTGTATGAATTAAGTGGGAATGATGGAAATGGGAATAGAGGGTGTGGGAGTACAGAATACTTCAATTAGACATTACTAGTGAGTTACAAAAGCCCTCCTAATATAAGTTCTGAAATGACTGAAGTCGGACTGAGCTACAGAACCGTGTTCTGGTTTCTGAAGCTTACGGTGAAGCTACGGCTAAGCCATGAGCACTTACGGCTCAAAGTCCAGAGAGCAGTAAAATATGAATTTGTACTACGGCTCACTCACGGCTACACTGTGAAATTCACTACGGCTAAGCCGTATCCAGCCCGTACCAAAGCCGTAGGCCTTCCTATGGCGAGCTTTCCCGAGAGCTCACAGAAACCAGTTTCTTCTACGGTTTGCAAACAGCTGCACCGTGTAATATACTACGGCTAAGCCGTGACCTCCCCGTAACCTAGCCGTAGGCTTAGCACGGCTAAGCCGTAAGCCAATATACGGGTGAACCGTAAATGCGCCGAAAATCCGGATGAACAGTGACCCCCCCTCGGCTAAGCCGTAGCCTTGTATACGGCTAAGCCGTAAGAACCTAATGAATGTAGGATGTTAGGAACCTCCATGATTTGTAGGACCTTGTATTGGCACCCTCTTACCTCTACACGGGCCCGATGGTAAGGACACAGTAAGAGGATAAATGAATTCCGGATGATTCCCTAAAGACAAGTCATGGATGTTGGCATAAGAAGGGGTGTTCTTTACGTACACAAGGAAATACCAAGAAGTGGCAACACATTGACACCGGACGTCTTATGAATACATCGTGTTGAATGTCCTTGGGGATCGGGAAATACTACTTCATCTGAATGCATTCATATTGTTACGCTATACTACCCTTGACATGAATTGTTATCGAGCTCACTTCCTCTAGCAAACCCCGAGGCAATTCAGACCTAAGCTTCTAATGAGTGCATGTCTGACAAGTCAGAGCTTCTATTGAGTGTGTGCTTGCTAGCCCAGGGTATAGTCGAGGCTCGGGCCTTTGTAGCCCATATGCATGTGTTTCACTGATTATGATTAACTATTCCTTACGCATGTTATGACTAGTATGATTGATTCCGAGTCGGCACTACTTAGCTTTTGCCCTTTTAGGTATATGTAAGTCACCACTGCAGTCGGTTTACGGAGGGGTTGTTGACGCTCCTTGGGAAGCTAGCCTGATCCCCTAGCGACCCATACGATATATATGCTCTATTTTTGGGAGAATAGAGCATCGTGGTTGCCAATCAGTATGTATGCCATTTAAGCTGCGATTCCTCACTCATGCATCATATTTAGTGATTGTTCTTGTTAACGTGTTATATTGTATTAGTTTCATATGCCTTAGTACTTGCTTAACCGTCGTGTTAACAGTGTTGCCCTTGGTATTGCAGATCCAGCACCCGCTTCCGATATGGACACTAATGCACCCCCGGAGGGTACCCTAACGGTACCTCGGGGTGTAGGCGAATGGATGGATGGCGACGTTTATTACTAGCCATCCCACGGAGCGCGTCCATTCTTGAGATGTTACGTTTGGGATTTGTATCACACTTTTAAGAATTGTTTTTTTTAAATGTACTAAAAGACTTTAACTTTACCGTATGTTATATGTTTACTTATGAAAGCATGTGCTCTTGATAATTACTAAGTATTTTGCAAGATGTCGCTTATGATAAGTTATGTTTGTACATGTGTCAGCTTACCTCACACGTTCCTGTGGAATCTCCCTTGTAGGAATTCGTGCATAATTCTTCAGGGCACGGATTTCTACGGGATTACGTATCCACGCCCTGGGGGCCCACTTAAATCCCCAAATTCCCGGGATCGGGGCGTGACAGTTGCACATTTCTTTGTGGAGCCCATAAGAAAATCAGATAAGAATGCTTAAAGCTTACACTTCATCTTATCTTTCTCATCTAAGGAGATGAACCCAATCAACATGCAGCTGATCTTATCTCTCAATCCACCAAAAAGAAGTCCAGATTCAATGAACCTGAGGAGCTAGAAAACTATAAAAGGAGGCCAAGGGAGGCTCTTCCTCATTCCCAGCCAGATCTGGAAGTCCCAGATCTCTCTCTCCCTCTCTTCTCCACCTCTCCCTTCCATTAATTTCTATTTTTATTTTAAAGGTATTCTGGAGCCTTGTTTCAGAAACTAGGATCTAGAAGAAAGAATTCTGAGAGACCATTGTATAAGAAGAAGGAATCAATGAAGTTATTTTTGATGTTATTTGCAATGGTGGGCTGAGTTTCTCATTAGAGCGAAAGATGAAACTAAGTATTTTAATGTTCTAGTTTATATTTATTATTTTACTCTTTTCTGATTGTCTCTTGTTAATGTGCTTTTAAAATATAATAATAGATCTATCTTCATGCCAAAGGCAAACCTCTGATTTGTGTTCTTAATGAATAAATTTTGATCATTTATACTTACTTTGATAGATTATGCTTAGATCTATAGTTATCTTTGATAGTCTATGCTTAGTTTGATAGGTGATGCTTAGGATATTCATTCTTTTATGAGGTGAAGGAGGTCTTGGGTATTGATTTCGTTTTTCTTAATTAAAGTTGGTTTTTGCAATAGTCAAATTATCCGGATCAGAAACATTAACTTGTTTCTGATCTTAGTAATAATTGAGACAAAATGGTAAATTAATAACATAAATTGGAATTTTTAAATAATTTAGTGGATTCTGGCTGCTCTGATCTATTTCTTATCATCATTATTAATTTGTTTAGTTTCTGATTTGCATATCACATTTTTTTTATTATTGTTTTTCTTTTGAAAAAAAATTCAGATTGTTAATTAAAAAGTCCAAAAGTGCTCTCTGTGAGATCGACCTGTATTTGCCACTGTCTCAACAAGACAACTGTGCACTTGCAGTTTTAAGTAGATTGATTAAATTCACATCATTGAACAAGTGCTCGAGCAGTTCAACATAAAGAATGCTAAGCCAGTTAGCATACCTCTAGCCAATCACTTCAAATTAAGCAAGCGCTTATGTCCTACTACAGATGATAAAAAGGAACGAATGGCATGTGTTCCTTACTCCTCTGCTGTAGGGAGTCTCATGTATGCCATGGTTTGTACACGGCCAGACATTGCTCATGCTGTGAGTTTAGTGAGTAGATTTCTTTCTAACTCTGGAAAAGAGCATTGGGAAGCAGTGAAGTGGATCTTTAGATATTTGAGAGGTAAAGTGTGCTTGTATTTCGGAGGCTCAAAACCAGTGGTGGAAGGTTATACTGATGCTGATTTTGTAGGCAATCTTGATCGTCGGTTGTCGACTTCTGGTTATTTGTTTACTTTCATAGGGGGAGCTATCTCTTGGCAATCAAAGTTGCAGAAGTGTACAGCACAGTCTACAATTGAAGTGGAATACATAGCTATTAATGAAGCAGGGAGAGAGATACTTTGGTTGAAGAGATTCCTTCAAGAACTAGGTTTGAAGCAAGAACAATATGTAGTTTACTGTGATAGTCAGAGTGCTATGGATTATAGTGAGAATGCTACATATCATGGTCGCATGAAGCACGTTGATATCAAGTACCATTGGATCCGTGAGGTGATCGAGAAGAACTTCATGAAGCTGGAAAAGATTTATTCAAACAAGAATCCATCGGACATAATGACAAAGGTTGTGTCTAAGGGAAAGCTGGAGCTGTGTTCAGAGTTGGCAGGGCTGAACTCCTAGTAAGGAGTTCAGGACGTCTTCCCCATGTCTGGAGGGGGAGATTGTTGGTCAAGTGGGTCTAGACCATAATTGGGTTCAGTATCTAGGGTGATTTCCCTAATGATATTGGGAATTTGCTGTTTTTTCAAACAGTAGTTTCTAATGGGTTAGGACTTTCCTTTTTTCTGAGATAGAGTTTTTGGGGGATAAGGATGTAATGATTATATATATGATGTAATCTGTAATCCTAGAGAGAGGCTGAGAGTGGCTGAGATTCCAAGGCTGTGGTCTCACAGATTGGAGGTAAACCTAGTGGAAATTGGTTTCCCGTGGACGTAGGCATCTTTGCCGAACCACATAAATCTCTTGTCTTCTTGTGTGGTGATTGTTGATCTTGGTTGTTTATGCACACACGCGCACAACATCTTTGTACAATATGCATCAAAAAGACATGCTTTCTTGAAATGTGCATAAAAAATCCAAACATCAATGAAAAACTATGGCTGGATTCTGCAGCATTGTTTTACTTAAAACATGATAAAATGCTAGTCTATGCAACACGCATAAGCAAAAAAAAAGAAAAGAAAAGAAAAAAAAGGCCAGACTGTAATCAGTTTCGTTAGAACCCAGGATTCCATGCAGGAGGGAAAGCCCCTCAATAATCAAAATCAGTTTTGATGTAAACAATAGCAGTTTATTAAAATAAACAGGAATAGTAGAGAGATGAAAAGCCCAACCATTAAGGTAAGGTATACCACAGAAAAAATGGCAAAGTAATGTGAATATAGATACATCCGGCTGTGTCAGCAAATTTGCAGCATTAATTGTGCTAAAGCATGTGGACATGGCCAAATTCACAGACCATGTCCATAGAGGTCAGTAAATTCTAATAAAGCGTCTTGCCCACCTAATAATCAAAGTCAACAAGTCAACCTTGTGTTAGAAATTCCTGGGGAGCTGGCCCCAGATTTATTCATTACGAGAGATCTACCATTCAGGAAAAGGGGGGTTCAAAGATCATTTGATAATTCACCCACAGGATGATAACTGGACATTACGTCCTCAACCAATTTCAGCCACTCAATCACTGCACCTTCTTCTATTGAATATGGACCATTTGTCATATTTGCACTATCCACTTCCAAGCCAGCAATGGGAAGGTATCCCTTTTTTATGAGCGTATACAAGTCCAATTGGAAACTATTTGTGCCATTGCCATACATTTTTGGAGGCAGAGGCATTGTGCTAAGGCATTTTTGGAAATTAAAACATCTAAGAGAAAACGTTGCATCTTCTCTATATTGATTTAGCACCTCAAGTTTTTTGCATAAACATGAAGGAAAAAATATTGTCACAAACCAAAGAACAAGAATCAAGACTAGCCACAAATGGGAGATGACAAGCAAGACCCATGTTCGACCTAGCCACACAAGAAAAAAAGGATCAATTTGTTAGTTATTTTGGCCTGCCATGAAAGTGCACCTGAGATGGCAAAGGCCTCTTAACATAGATCCACCTCTGCATATTTTCTCCCCACCCCACCCCAAACCCCACCCACCCCCCCCCCCCCCCCCCCCCCCCCCCCTCTCTTCATATATGGATTGATTGTTTTTGGCATGTCTTGTTTTGATCGATAAGTCTAAGAATTTTATAAACTCTGCCCTTAAAGGATCCATACTGTTTATAATTATAGTGCCAAATACAAAGGTTATGAGCCATGCATGGACATTGAATGGCCAAAAAGTTATACAATTTCTTTCATGCTGTCCCTTGTGGATAAAGATATAATGTATTATTCTATGTCTGTATTGATCATTCTCTATGTTCAATACCTGGACAGTTAGGATTGAGCTGTAACCAGAATACAGTACATAAAATAGTAACCAACAGATGCAAAATATCAACATATATATTGCAGCTGAAAGAGAGAAACCACTTTACTGGGTATAGTTAGATGGTGAGGATCCTGGCTTTCATCCAAATGGCCCACCATATATTGCCCCTGTTTATCATCAAGACCTACAATTTCACTTCTTTATTTTGGTCTTTTTCGTTTTATTTTTCCTGTCTTCTAACATTGTATTCTACATGATCAATTTGATTTTGGCCCAACTTCTATTCAAGTGAAAATTGGCTCAATACTAATACACGGGTAGTAAGTGATTTTTTGGTCCCATTGTTGGATTTATGGGCTGGACAGAAATCATTTATGTTGGGACTTCTGTGAGGTCTTACCAAACTGAAGGAAATAGTTTCTGTAACAATTCTGTCGACACTCTTCTGTCTCTGATAAGAACTAATGAAAAGAGCTGTTCCTATAGAATCTATGGTTTCATATGATATCTAGCAAGATTTCAAAAGATCTGTTTCCTCTCTTTGTGAATTTCCCCATCACTGACAGCGGCTAGTTTAGAAAAAAGACAATTGGGATGTTTTCTTAAAGATATTGTGTTGTGAATATGACATTCACCGTTGTGCGCATCCACGGAATCACAAGATCAACAAGAACAAGCCACACAAGAAGAGACACCGAGATTTACTTGGTTCACCCAAACCGGGCTACATCCACGGGCACAGGAGGACGAACATCTTCACTATGACAAGTAAAGCGTACAAGAGATTCCCACACTCTCACCTCATCTCTCCTACGTGGTGTGGGAGCACCACGGGCAACTACTGCCGCCGCTGCTGCAAGGTCTAGGGTTACAGACTATACAATATATAATCTCCGCTTTCTTGGCCACCAAGAAAGCCCCGGTACAATTACCAAAATACCCTTGACCTTAAACCAGTCCCTGGCTAACCCAGTGGACTCATCCGGTTAAACCGGAATACAAGACATAAACCTAACAATCTCCACCTTGGCTTGAATTCCGTACAACTCCGTACAACTCGAGCTACTAGGAGATAAAACCGGCAATGTCTTCACGTACCCTGCTGAATGGCACGTCACTGCACCAGGGATGCAGTCTTCTTCAACACTTTGACATGTTGAACCAGCACATGAACTTTGAGCAAAGTTCATCTCGTCAAACTCCACCTCGAACTAAAAGCTCGAAACCATTGACGAATCTGAGTGATATCTGAATCACTCACCATCTTGCCCCATCTTCAACATCACCATGAAGATCCAATCACCACAAGCATGCAAGCAAAACAGATCGGGAATACAAGTCCAGATGACTCCATTGCAGAACAACCTCTGCCTCCGAGCGGTCAAAAAACTCCATTTGACCGGGCCTCCGATCAACTGCTGATACATCAGCTCCTCCTTGCTGCTTTTCCGGCTTGGCTCTGGCAAGATGAATAACATCACATGCAATCATGTGATCAGCAAACCCTTTGCAACTAGGCCGGCGACTCCTATTATTGGGTTTGCAACAACAACCAGGTCGAGTAGACCTGATGCTAGCCTGAATCCACATCTGTTCAGATCTCCTCCCAATTTCTGCATCAAACCATAGATCTCGTCACCACGAGCACGCTGAAAGAAACGGATCTAAAATCCGACTCAGGATGGCTTCGATATCGTAGAAACAAGTTTCTACGGTCCAATCGGTCAAACCTCCTCCTTGACTGTCAAACAGCCAATCAACCTCTTCCACTGCGTAGATCTGCTCGAAACGAGTCCGTAGGCGCAAACGGATCTCCGATCGGACATCGGACGATCAAGATATCGCAGAAACAATTTCAGCCGCAAATCTGGTCAAATCTGGCCTTTGACCGATGCTGACGTCACTGCTGACGTCACTCTGCGCTGTCTGCTAGGCTTCTGGAGCGGACCCGGGTCGGGTTCACCTGACCCGGAACTGAACTGCTATTTTGCGCTGGGCTGGACCGTCTGCTAACGGGTCGGGTCGAACCTGACCTGACCCAGCTTGAACCTGCTGACTGGGCTGGACCTTCTGATAACGGGTTGGGTCAGACCTGACCTGACCCGGAACCAAACCTTCTCTGCTGCGCTGGGCTGGACCGGCTGCTGACTGACTGGTTCAGGTCAACCCGACCTGAACTGACCCGGAACTTGAAACCGCGGGCTGAGCTTATTCTCCACGGGTCGGGTCGGACCCAACCTGACCCGACCCGGAATGTGGGTCGTCTCCTTCCTTCAATAGCGCTGCGTCTGCAACCAGTTGCAGACGCTGACGTCAGTCACGCCGCGGTCTTCTGCGGCGCCGGCCACTAGCGACGAGGCGCGGCGACAGCACGGCGACCGCGACGGCTCTCCGGCGACAATGATCGCGCTTAAAAATGTATTGCGTGGAAATGAATTACGGAATCAAGGTCCGACATTCACGCACTTTAAGCGTTAAGAAGAATGGGAAAATAATTACAGTTCATCATTAATTTCCCTTTTGTTTACATGGGTTCAAGTGCCCTGACCGCGGGGATGCAGGTTGTTTACATACATTTTGAAAGTTTACAACCCCTCCCTCAAGTCTCAGATGTGATCTCAATTTGGAAAATACAAGAAAATGTACATAAGGTGGAAGAAAATGTGGAAAAAGGGGAAAAAATGAGGGGTGACCGTGACCCGCGGTCACTGCCCCATTCCAGTGACCGTGACTCACCCGCGGTCACTCGGGCCTTCCAGTGACCGGGACTCACCCGCGGTCACTAGGGCCTTCCAGTGACCGTGACTCACCCGCGGTCACTGGAACCTTCCAGTGACCGTGACTCACCCGCGGTCACTGGAACCTGCCAGTGACCGGGGATCACAGTCACTGACAGACAATGGCCTTATGCCTCCGTTTTTTTTGTGCTGTTCGCGCTGGTTCTTTCTTGAAACTTCTTTCAAGTGTCGGAACTCCATTCTCATGACTTTGGAGCGGTGGACAACCATCAAGAAGATCACTTTTTATCATGGAATCAAGTGAAACCGCTGTAACTCATCATTCGTGTTTACGGACTGCATTTTTGTTTCAAGTCCGAAATGGGCAAATTTGAAGCCGGAGTTGTGTCATTTGAACCTATCATTTTCAAGGAACAAAATGAGGCCTAGAGAGGCTTCTTTCACAACTCTTGTAATGGCTAAGAAGCCCTACGAATGAGAGAAACAGAGGTGACAATGTCATCCTCTCAAAAATTGGCGTCGTACGAACATGGTATGGACTTTGGCCATTTCCCTTCCTTCTCTCCTTCTGAATTTTCTTGCTCACCTTTAGAACTAAGAAAAGAAGGTGGGAATGGTCGTGGAAGTGCTGCTGGAGTTTGCTTCTTGTTGCCTTAGGTGGTGCCTTTCTTCAATTTCTTCACTTTTCTTCCTTATGTGTGTGTCTCTTTTTTTTTTCTTCCAAATTCCCCCTTTTTATAGACTCCCAATCAATTTTGTGCAGTTTTGGGGAGTTAATAGCAGTTGTGGGGAGTTGGATTTCGAAGAGGAGTGGAGGGAAACCACCCAAAATCGTGGGAAACCTCCCTTGAAGGTCCGTGACCGCAGACTGGGCCGCGAACGAGGCCCAATTTCAGGTTTTTCGCATATGTGGCCCATTTTCATTTGTTTTGGGCTCAAACGAAGTCCGATTGCCACCAAACTTGCAGGGATGATTCTTAACACTATTTTCTACATGTCATAAAACTTTCAGCCCATTTTGACTTCAGGAAGTTGGTCAACTTTTTCATTAATTGGGCCCCGGTCAAGGACAAGGCCCACTTTTGGAACATTGCATATGCGGTCTATTTTCCATTGTTTGAGGCCCGAATGATGTCCAATCATCACGAAACTTGGAGAGATATTGCTTGACACCATCTTAAGTGTTTCATAGAAATTTCAGCTCTGTTTGACCACCTGAACATGGTCAACTCCTTCTGTTTGTGGGCCCCCGGTCACTCCCAAGGCCCATTCTTGGAATTTTGCATATGTGGCTTGTTTCCGCCTGTTCGGGGCCCAAACGGTGTCCAATCGCCACGAAACTTGGAGGGATACTTCTTGACACTATTTTGAGTGTGTCACAGAAGTTTCAGCTCTGTTTGACCACCTGAACATGGTCAACTCCTTTTGCTTGTGGGCCCCCGGTCACTCCCAAGGCCCATTCTTGGAATTTTGCATATGTGGCTTGTTTCCGCCTGTTCGGGGCCCAAACGGTGTCCAATCGCCACGAAACTTGGAGGGATGCTTCTTGACACTATTTTGAGTGTGTCACAGAAGTTTCAGCTCTGTTTGACCACCTGAACATGGTCAACTCCTTTTGCTTGTGGGCCCCCGGTCACTCCTAAGGCCCATTCTTGGAATTTTACATATGTGGCTTGTTTCCGCCTGTTCGGGGCCCAAACGGTGTCCAATCGCCACGAAACTTGGAGGGATGCTTCTTGACACTATTTTGAGTGTGTCACAGAAGTTTCAGCTCTGTTTGACCACCTGAACATGGTCAACTCCTTTTGCTTGTGGGCCCCCGGTCACTCCCAAGGCCCATTCTTGGAATTTTGCATATGTGGCTTGTTTCCGCCTGTTCGGGGCCCAAACGGTGTCCAATCGCCACGAAACTTGGAGGGATACTTCTTGACACTATTTTGAGTGTGTCACAGAAGTTTCAGCTCTGTTTGACCACCTGAACATGGTCAACTCCCCAGTTGACTTTTTATGACAGTGGACCCTTTTTTCAGCTGTTTGAAGCCCAAATGACCCCGGTTTGATTTGTAACTCGGAGGGACTGACGTCAAGAACATCTTGGAGTATTCATCCAAATTTCATGCAGTTTGGATTTGAGGAAGTAGGATTTCGAACAGTAACCTATTCATTGCATGCGTTAGGTCACTATTCATTCCACATTGAGATAGTTAGACTGTTTTCAATCCGAACAGCCTCCCCTTGACTTGAAACTTTGGAAGAATAACTTGGGGCATTCTTTGAGCATTTGTTCCAAAATTTATTTGCTTTGGCCTTCTGGAAGTAAGATCTTAGCCGATGATCTCCAAATTCAGGATTACTGTCCTCTAAGCTGGCATGTAATGAAATTTAGGCGAAACAGAGTCTTTTCATTTTGAAAATTTGCAAAGTATCTTCTGAGCATGACTGAAGCTTCGCGTCTAAATTTTCATTAATTTTGGACATCGGGAAGCAGGACTTTGGTCAGTGACCCCCTGGCTTGGGGGAAATTGACTTCAGGCTGACATGCTTGTGGCTCTTGAGTTTGATGATCTCTATTCGACCCGAAATTTGAACTTCCTCTGAGAGTTCCAGCTACCTTGACCTTCATGGAATGCCGGTTCTCACAGTGATTCCCCATAATCTGCAAATAACCTCTGTAGCCTAAATTAAGCTGGGATGAGGTGTCTTCGCTGCAGTATTTGCAATTTTTTATAGGTCAACAAGTGCCCCCTCGAGGTGCAATGATTATGGTATAATAATCATCGTGCCTCGAAATAGCCAATCTGTGGGAATGATGGATGGCTTGATGAAAAGACAGTTTGTCAAGGTAGGTTGTAGGCCTAAACTTTGGGATTTGAAAATTTTGATAAAAACCATGAAGGGTTTGATGACGGAATTTTGAAAAGACATAAGAAATCTGAATTTCTTTTACGGATATCAAAAGTAGCATCTCCGTGAGGACTGTGGGGAACACTCACAAAGGAATCCCTTAGGTATTTAGAAAATTCAGAAGTTTATGAATTTTATTTGGATTTTGGAAATGAATTTGATTTTCTTTTGACCTATTTTTCACAGACATCCAGAGTGGCGTTTCTGTGGGGATGTGGGGAACACCCACAAAAAGAATCCCTAAGGTTTTAAGAAAGTCAAAAGTTTTAGTAAAAATGGATTTGGGTTTGGATCTTCATGGATTTTTGGTTCATTTTTAAAGATCAAAGTTTTGGGTTTGGATTTGGCTTGACATGATTTAAAATGAGATGCAATTTTGACAAAATGAAATATAATTTTGAAAAAGATTGGCCTTTATGGGTTTTGATGAAAAACAATTTGAGACATTGGTTTGAAATCAAATTTTGACCCAAAGTCGATTTGGAAAGAAACTCCGCATCTTTTTTTTTTGTATGATTTCCCTCGAAATATCCTAAAAAATAGGGTTATTTCTTTGGTAGATTACTCCAAGTGGACCCCTGATAGGACTTGCAAAAGATCACAGAGATTGTGGTGAAGAAGGAGGAATCCATCAAGACTTGATCTTAGACTCCACTGATTTTAATCATAACCAAATTGTATTTGTGGGAAGGACTTGAGCTCAAGGGGATTCAGCAATGGGCTCCACCAGTTCAAGTTTGCAATGACCGTGGGTAGAATGATCAACAGTAATTGAGGGGGAATTCCTTTTTTTTTTTTTTTTTTTTTTGGGCTCAAGCCAACAAAGAGAAAGGGAGACTGAGCTTTTTTTTTTTTTTTTTTTGAAAAAAACTGAGAAAAAGGGGAAGAGACCGAGAGAAAGAGGGAGGGAGAGAGAAAAGAGTGGAGAGAGAGAAACCGAGCGGAGAGGAGAGACCGAGAGGAAAGAGAAAAAGAGGAACCGAGAGGAGAGAGAAAAGAGCGGGAGAGAGAGAAACCGAGCGGAGAGGAGAGAGAAAAGAGCGGGAGAGAGAGAAACCGAGAGGGAGAGGAGAGACCGAGAGGAGAGAGAAAAAGAGGAACCGAGAGGAGAGAGAAAAGAGCGGGAGAGAGAGAAACCGAGCGGGAGAGAGAAAAAGAGAGAAACCGAGAGGAGAGAGAAAAGAGAGAGAGAGAAGAGCGGGAGAGAGAAAAGAGCGGGAGAGAGAGAAACCGAGCGGGAAGGAGAGAGAAAAGAGCGGGAGAGAGAGAAACCAAGAGGGAGAGGAGAGACCGAGAGGAGAGAGAAAAAGAGGAACCGAGAGGAGAGAGAAAAGAGCGGGAGAGAGAGAAACCGAAAGAGAAAACAGAGAGACTGGGAGAGAGAGAAACCGTGAGGGAGAGAAAAGAGAGAGAGACCGAGAGAGAGAGAAATTAGGAGAGAGAGAAGAAAGAGAAAAAGAGGGAGAGAGAGACCGAGAGAGAGAGAAAAGAGAGAGAGAAGAAAGATAAAAAGAGGGATAGAGACCGAGAGAAAGAAAAAAAAACAGAGAGACTGGGAGAGAGAAAAGAGAGAGAGACCGAGAGAGAGAGAAATTAGGAGAGAGAGAAGAAAGAGAAAAAGAGGGAGAGAGAGACCGAGAGAAAAAAATAGAGAGACCGGGAGAGAGAGAGAAAAGAGAGAGAGACCGAGAGAGAGAGAAATTAAGAGAGAGACCGAGAGAGAGAAAAAAGAGAAATTGAGAGAGGGAAAACTGAGAAAGAGGGAGAGAGAAAACTGGAAGAGACCGAGAGAAAGGGTGGAAGCAGAGAGGTGCTGGGTGCATCTTCCTCTCAGTTACCAAGCAGGACTCGGGTTTCTTTCATCATCTCAAGCACAGACTATGGCTGGTAAGAATTTCCTTTTCATCTTCTCTTGTGTTTGTTCATGACTGAATCCAAGCCTGGCTTTCTGGATGCATCCCCTTTTTTTTTTTTTTTTTTTAAGAACTGATGTAAGATGACTTTTGTGAAATCATCTCAAGCTCATCAATCTACTGACCATATGAACTTTTCTTGGCGCATGGTGATGCCTGAATTTCATTCTCTGGTGAAGTCAGCATCGAGCAAGCTCACTGTCAAAACCACTGTATTTGAGTAGTAACATGCACACCACTGAACACGCATCTAACTTTCTGTGATCAGAGCCTCTGTGGGAATTATAGAATGCCATTTTCGTGCTTGAACACGAACCTGCTGCCCCCTGTAAAGGTCTTAAGATGCTTGAACATCTGTTTGGACCGGGAGCCTTGGTTTTGAGACTTAAGTGTGCCTTTGATGCCAATTCTTGGTCTCAGAACTGAGTATTGCCTTCTCTTTTTGGCCTTATACTAAGGAGAGATGCTGCCGAATTTTTTTTTTTTTTTTTTAAGAAGAAGTTCCCTATCATTGTCACTGATACCTATATTTCCTTTCTTTTGATTTGTTTTGCAGATAGGAAGGGTAAAGCACTTGCAACTGCCACAGCTGGGGCACCAAAAAGTCGTGCCAAGGGTAAGACCACGAGAGAGCCTGATCCGAAAGATTCAAATGAAGCATCTGATGTCAACTTGTGGCTCCAGAGAGCTAAGGCTTTGTCATCGAGAAACTGGCATTTGTATTGGTGTAAGCTGGACGAGATTGATATTAGTACTGCTATCCCAGCTTATGCAAGCTACAAAGGGCACATCCTCATAGCAGAAGTACTGAATGCCAAGGGGAAACTGGAGAAGTTCCTGGACTGAGAAGTTTCTCTGCTGCACCTTCCATTTGATGGTTTTGCTTTTTCTGATTAGCCTGAGGGCCATGTGTACATTGACTTCACTGCTTGTATTCAAACTTTAAGATGGATATCAATGGAAAAGGTTTTTCTTTCTATTTTTGTCATTGGTATGGGTGTTTGGGTTGATTTTTTGTGGAGGTTTGATGTGGTTTATGTGGATGGTTTGTTTGGTTTGTATGGATGGTTTATTTGGTTTGGTTTTCTCAGACTTGTATGAGGGTGTGATTTGCGATCATTTGGATCCACAAATCGAAAATAAGGAAGTCATACAGGTGGACGTTATCCGGTGCCTATGTTTGAGGCTTTCTCCAGGGTCCATGACTTGATCCTTTTGGTGTCGACAGGGGTCAAACGAAGTGGATGTTGTTCGGTGCCCATGTGTGAGGCTTTCCCCGGGATCCATGACTTATTCCTTAGGACAAAAATTTGGTTTTGGTTTTTGTTTTGATTTTAGTTATACAGGGTCTGCAAAAAGACTTGTTCTATATAACCGAAGGTAGTCATATAGGGTCTACAAAAGACTTGTTCTATACAACTAAGGATTAGCTATATGGGGTCTAAAAAGAAAGACTTATTCCACACAGCTGAGTTTTGCTATACAGGGTCCGCAAAAAGACTTAATCTATATAGCAGGATGTTACAAGGGGTCTTGTAAGGACATTATCCGAGTAACAAAGGTTTGACTAGAGGGGTCGAAGGACTTGATCCTCGCAGTCATTTTATACAAATCTGAGGGATTTTGGTTACGAGTCATAGTTGTAAGGCTCGAAACCAAAAGATTTTGATTTTGGTTAGGAGTGAGAATGTACACTGTACATGGTTTGGGTACATTGTACATGGTTTGGGTGTACCGATGACATTCAGGTATAGTATTTCTTGAGAAGTTTTCCATTGATAGGCATCATGCACCTGTCCCCTTCAAGTGTGAGGAGTGCATATGCGCCATTGGAGTAAACCTTGTCGACCACAAAAGGTCCTTCCCATTTAGGTTCGAACTTGCCTCCCGACAAGTGCGTGGAAAACATAGGTCTTCTAACTGCAAGGACTAGATCTCCTTTCTTGTAAGCTCTATACTTGACCTTTTTGTTGAAAGATGCAGCCATACGAGCTTGATACAACTCAATACTTTGTCGAGCGGCAAGTCTTTTCTCATCAAGGTTTTCTAGCTCTTGCAATCTGAGTTTGGCATTCTTTTCTTCAGTATATTTGTTTATCACAGCCACCCGAAAAGAGGGAAGTTGAATTTCCAAAGGTATTACAGCTTCACAACCATAGACCAAGGAGTACGGTGTTGATTTGGTAGGACCACGAACTGTAGTTCTGTAAGCCCATAATGCTTCAGGAAGCCTGGTACTCCAACTCTTTTTGTTGTCAGAAACCATTTTCTTCAAAATCTTGCAAATGGTTTTGTTAAAAGCCTCAGCAAGTCCGTTGGCCGCGGGGTTATACGCTGTAGATGGACAACACTGGATTCCATATTTGTCACAGAATCTGTAAAATTTATTATTATTGAATTGCGGGCCATTGTCATGATACAGACGTTTGGGCACCCCAAAACGGCAAATGACATGAGTTTTCAGGAAGCTAAGGACTGTATCAGTTTTAACTTCTGTGAGAGGTACTGCTTCTGCCCATTTGGAGAAGTAATCGGTTGCAGCCAAAATGAATTGATGTCCACGTTCTGAGGGTGGACTGATCTTCCCCACTATATCCATTCCCCAAGATTCAAACGGCCAAGAAGTGGTCGTAGGGTGCAAATGTTCAGGAGGCTGGTGAATGTAATCACCATGAATTTGGCACTCATTGCATCTTTTAGCAAAATTAATAGCATCAGACACCATGGTAGGCCAATAGTAGCCTAATCTTCGAATTTGATCATGAAGTTTTGGTCCAGCTTGGTGAGCACCACATAGGCCCGCATGAACTTCTATGAGAACTTGTTCAGCTTCTTTCGGGGACAAACATCGAAGTAGAACTCCATCGTATGATTTGCGATAAAGAGTTTTTGAGGGCAAATCAAAATGGAATTTGAGAGCTCGCCTTTGAATACTGGTTCTATCTTTAGGATTCTCTGGTAATACTCCATGCAGAATGTAATCAATAAAAGGATCTCTCCAATCCCTGAATGAGTTTTGGAAATATGAAATTCGATTTTTGATTACAGTGAAGCTATCTTCTACTGCCTTGTAAGTATCGAGTGGGGGTAGAAGTCTTCTCTCAACAACTTCCAATATCATCTTGTCATTCTCAGGGATTGCCATTGAAGCTGCCAAGCTTGCTAAGGCGTCTGCTTTGACATTCTGGCATCTCGGAACATGATGAAACTCAATCGATTTAAACCTCTGTTTGAGTTCATATGCCCTATTGAAAAGGGGAATTAGGTCTGGCTTCTTTACTTCATACTCATGATTCATTTGCTTAATCGCAAGTTGTGAATCTCCATAGACCCCTAGCATGTTAATGCCAGCATCTAAAGCTAACTCAAGCCCCATAATTAATGCCGTGTATTCTGCCACATTGTTCGAGCATGGCTTGATCAATGAAAAGGAGTGAGGAACATAAAATCTTCCTGGACTGCAGAAAATAATTCCAACCCCTGATACTGGCATTCCTCGTTCATTAGTCCTGGAAGCTCCATCAAAATGCATGGTCCAATGTAGATCTGAATCAATGGTGGATTTCCGTGTTTGTTCAGTGAAGAAGACTGACTCATCAGGGAGATTGTCTGTGAACTCAGAATCTTCTGACAGTGGATGTTCTGCTAGAAAATCTGCAAGAGCTTGTCCTTTTACTGCTTTCGCAGGAGTATATCTGATGTCATATTGAGAAAGAAGTATGGACCATTTGGCCAGACGTTCACTCAACGCCCCGGCTTTTGTCACTAATACCTTTAATGGATTAATATTGGAAACCAGATACACCACATTAGAGAGGATGTAATGCCGCAGCTTTTGTATTGCAAACATAAGTGCTAGACATTCTTTTTCTATTGGGTGATAATTGTGCTCAGCACCAACTAGCATCCTTGACAGGTAATAGAGTGCCACCTCCTTTCCTTCATCATTCTTTTGAGCTAACAATGCTCCCAAGGAATGATCAAGAGCCCTTGTATAAAGAATGAAAGGCTTGCCCGGAATTGGAGCTGAAAGAACTGGCGGATTTGTAAGATATTGTTTAATATCCTGAAAAGCATTTTCACAAACTTTGTCCCATACAAAGTCTACTCCTTTCTTCATTAATTTGGAGAATGGTCTGCACTTTCCGGACAAGTTAGAAATGAACCGTCGGATGTAGGCGAGTCTTCCCTGCAATCCTTTCAATTCTCTCAAATTTCTCGACGAAGGCATTTCCAATATGGCTTTGATTTTGACGGGATCTATTTCAATGCCCCCTTTTCGCACCACAAATCCTAGAAACTTTCCGGAGGAAACTCCGAAAAAACATTTCAGGGGATTCATTCGAAGATTGAATTTCCGTAATCTCTCAAAGACAGTGCGAAGGTCGGCGAGATGGTCTGATTTATGCTTGCTCTTGATTGCCAAATCATCAACATAACATTCAACAGATTTATGTTGTAAGTCCTTGAATATTTTCATCATTGCTCTTTGGTACGTGGCTCCAGCATTTTTGAGACCAAATGGCATGACAGTATAGCAGTATATGCCGAATGGAGTTCTAAAGGAAGTGTGTTTCTCATCCTCTTTGAACATTTTGATCTGATTATACCCCGAGAAGCCATCCATGAATGACATTCTTTCGAACCCAAAAGTATTGTCAATCATTATTTCTGGTATAGGTAATGGAAAATCATCTTTGGGGCAGGCTTTATTCAAATCTCTGAAGTCAATACAGATTCTGATTTGTCCATTCTTTTTAGTAACTGGGACTATATTAGCCAACCAGTCTGGATGCTGTTCTTCACGGATGAAATTAACGCCTTTGAGTTTCTGAACTTCTGCTTCTATCTTCTCCATGATTTCAGGCTTAGTCCTCCTTTGGTCCTGTTTTACAGGTTTAGCATCATCTGCTATATTTAATTTGTGTATGGAGATTTCTGGATCTAAACCCGGCATTTCTGCATAAGTCCATGCAAAGCAATCTATGAACTCTCGCAAGAATCCCACATACAAATCAAGTTCACTTCCTTTAATTTGAGAGCTTACAAAGGTAGGTCGGGGATTTTCTGGGGTTCCCAAGTTTATTTCTTGTACTTGGTCCTCAGTTGGAGGATTAGGAGGAAGTGTTTCTACATTGTTATTGGAAGTTTCTAACTCTGTGAAACCCTCTGGGGTTTCAGTTGGGGGTTTTAGCCAAGGCCTGATCCCTTTCCAAGGATTTGTTTTTTTAGGCTCTTTGGCTTTTACATCAAGGGCTAAGCATTCCCAGCGGACATGTTGGGACGGGCTTATTTCCTCGTTGAGTTCAGGTGGCCAATAGTCAGTGATTTGTGATGCAGCATCATCTTCATCACTTGCCCCCTCAGGATGCTGAAAAGTGGCCCAATCAATGGGATCTTGGAGCACAGGAATTTCATGAGAGTCATCCGAGTCATATTCTTCAGTGAAGACTACCGATCTGGCTTTAACACTTTGTTTAAATTTAGGAATGTTACTGTAAGGAACATATCCTATGCAATGACGCAGCTGCTTAATTCTGCCCCCTGTCTGGAGATCTTCTTTCATCTCTGGAGTAAAGACATCCAAAGGAGCCCGTATGCCATTTGCAGTTAATCCAAGACCCATAGGTTTCTTGAGATTGTACCCCATATTTTTCATCATGTTACAGACCACAGGATTATAAATATCGAGCCGGATTTTTCCCTCACTACTGATTTTGTCAATGATATCTGGTGGAGAAGTATCTTCAGCCCGATGAAAAATAATCGGATGATTATACTGCTTAGATGAAGGTACCAAAAAGCAAGAACCTTCGAATTCATAAATGTGAGAGGGAGTAGGCCATGGCATAAGCGGAAAATTGCAGTCTACCTTAGAATGCACGAGGGTGCTCATTTCTTCAGCGTCTTCAGAATCCAACTCAGAATCTGTATCTCTGATCATTGAAATGACATGTATTGGACGCATTCTTCTAGACCTCCTGCGCAGCCGGTGGAGTGCCACTTCGAGAGATGATACAATTCGAGACATCTCATCAAAGGTTTGAAATTCCATTGCCATGGTTAAGCTGCGGAGAGCTGGCCGAAAACCTACCCAGCACAAGTGAATCCATGCGGAGCAGTGTGGAGGATTTTCACATCTTTCAGCCAAACGGAGCCATCTATCAATATACCTGTCAGCTAATTCTCCCCTCTGCTGTGATGTCAATATCAATTGACTAAAAGTGATAGGAGAATCAGGCTTTATAGGTGATATTCCCCTATTAGGGGGAGGTATATCATTGCTTTCTTGATTAGAGCTCGAGGATACCATGTTGGCCGAAAATGAAAACTTCTGATGTTCAGCATCTTTTACTTTTGATAGCTTTGTAGATATGATTAAAGGTGGATCTGGCTTTTTGATTTCAGATTTCACCTTAATTATCAAAGGAGCTTTGATATTTACGCATTTTGCCGCAGATTTTCCTGCACATTCCAATTTTATGGGGAGATCAGATTTTTGACCAACTTTCTTTGCTGAAATAGTGAAAGGTTCTGCAGGATTATCATTCACAGCAGCATTCTTTGTATCTGAGTTGGATTTTGTAGGCATTTCTTGATACATTGCTGCGTCTGTGAAATAAACCTCTTTTCCTTTGAATGGCTTTTCCTCTGCAAAGACTCGATGTACCTTTCCCTCATTGTCGATGTATTTAAGGCATTGATGAAGAGTAGAAGGTACTATGGCATAATCATGAAGCCATCGTCTCCCCAAGAGGATGTTATAGCAAGCACGAGTTTTTACCACATGCAGAGTGGCCTCTGAGACTAAATCTCCCAACTGGAATCGAATTCGGATTTTACCAATCGGATCCTGGACTTCCCCATCATAACCTTGAATAGAAGTCTTTGTAGCAGACAGCTTGCTCACTGGAATACCGAGCTCTTGAAGGGCCGTGATTGTGATGAGATTTAGAGCTGACCCTGGGTCAACTTGAACTCTTGGGACAGGCATATCTTTGATGTAGGCCGTGAAATAAAGTGGCCTCGTATGCTTCATATTTCCCAAGAGGAGATCCTCTTTGGTGAAAGAGATAGTAGCTTTAGAAGCATTGTGAGTTAAGAGGCACTCCTTGCATTGCTTTTGAGGCTTCTTGGATTTCGCCTTCAAATAATTCTTTTCTATTTGATGCACTTGTGCTATATGAGTATGATTCTCAATATTCAAGACCTGTAGTGCTCGTATGAAGTTGTCACGAGTCTCCTTGGACATCTGCAGGAGATCAAAAATGTGGAGTCGTGCAGGTATGTGCTTAAGGTGTTCAACAACATCATACGTGAATGGCTCTGGTGGCCTTGCATTATCATTTACTTCTGGAGAAGTTACATTTACATTGGTATTACCTCCCGGAGGGTTTACATAAGAAGAGGAAGGAACAGAGGATTTATCATAGTTGACCCTATAGTTACGACCAGAGCGAGTGCCATCATTAAGCATGTTGCTTCTATCAATTTCTAGTCGTGTGTCTCTTCTTATGGCATTGACTTCTTCTGGTTTGATGAAAAGCTGGTTGACCTCTTCCAGGCCTACTTCTTGGTTTACACCATTAGGAATAGCCTGCGATGTTTGGGGTTCTATGGCAGCATTCAAAACCACCAGGGAAGGAGCCGTTGACAGTTCCTCTTCAAAGTCAGAGATATTCTCGACAATATTACTCATACTAGGGTTATTATGTCTCTTCGGTAACCCAAGTTCCCTGACAAACTGATTACTTAATTCAGAATTTTCATTTGAAAAGATCAACTCTGAATTAGATGTGGAAGAAGCATCTGGCGTAGAAGGAGGAAAAACTGTCTGCTGATCCTGAACTTCATCGTGCCCGACTAATGGTAGTGCATCCAGATGAACTTCTAGAGGTAGTGGAAAAAGAGGAGGATCATTCGACCAGCCACTTGAACCTGGCCTGTGTATGTCATACAAGGTCACCGATAGTGTATTTAGACCATGCTTGATATTAAGCGTTCCTGTCTCGGGGTCAAAGGCTTGTTCGAAATCCTCATCTTCATCAGAAGGGTATTCATCAGCCAAATAATCATCGATCCATTGATCATCTTCAAGATCAGAGTAATCCGACCATTGATTTTCATCATCGGAGTTAGGGGGTGTACCATCCCATGATATCCGATTGCAGCTGGATATTGCTGGTTCTTCCTCATCTTTTGGAATTGGAATGATGTAGTCGGCTAGAGTAAAATGACCTCTGGCTGATCTGGGAGGATTTTCTAAGACTGGGGCCTCGACCGCCTTGTCTTTCTTCTGCTTAAACTGTTGTTCTTGTTTCTTTTGAGCAGTTTTCTGGAGACCTTTAATTTGCCTTTTGATCTTTCTTCTTTCCACAGGTGTGGGTTTAGTTTTCACTGTTTCCCATCCTTCATCATTCATTAAGTCTGGGTGAACCCACATTTCCTGCCCTGAAGAATCTTTGATAAGTATCAACCCCTGTTCATTATGTAGTGCATTGATGACCCGGAATTCGACCATTGGTGGCCTTGATGGAGCGGGTATTGCCACAGGTGCAAATTGTCCGAAGGAAATCATATTGACTGGGGCCGTATCATATTTTCGGTCAAATGTTATTACTCCATTTTTCCACATCTCATTGACCTTTTCTTTTAAGATAAAGCAATCTTTCAAAGGATGAGATACCATCCGATGGTATGCACAATAGTTTGGATCATTAATACGACCCGCTTGCTCTGGCTTTTTCATGGGTGGAAGCTCGAGCCTGTTGTTCTCCATCAATGCTTGGAAGATGACTTCAATGTCCCTGTCAAAAGGGTACTTAGTTTGCTTCCTCTTTTCATATTCTTCCTTTTTATTTTGCTCCGTCTTGCCATTCTGTGGTTTTTGAGGAACTGGTTTGGAGGTTTGTACATTGAATACCTCCTACTTCTTCTGGGGTTTTGGCACAGTTGGTTTTGGAGCAGAAGATGATGATGATTCCATTTTTCGGGAACTTGCTTTCTTCTGGCTAATTTCTTTCAGGGTTAACTCCGCATCAGTGGCTACTTCAACCAATCTGGCCAAAGACTTAGTTTTATGACTAAGTATGATAGCCTTAATCTCTGGCCGTAAATTGGTTTTGCACATTTCAATTGTCGCCTTTGGGGATGGTTGTTCTAGGCATCTGTAAGACAATGCTCTCCATCTATTAATAAAGGCTTGTGCAGTTTCATTATCCCCTTGCTTTGTACTACTGAGCATAGCGAAGGTGACCGTTTGATCTTCTTCCTGAAAGTGAAGTAGAAACTTTTCTTCTGTAACTGGCCATGTAGTGAAGGAGAGTTCTGGCAATTGTTTGTACCAATCGAAAGCAACTCCCTTCAATGTACCAACAAACAGCCTTATTTTTAGTGCATCCAATTCGGGTAAACTGCCAAGGAGCGACTTAAAATGCACTATATGCTGATAGGCTGACCCTTTTCCAAGGTAAGGCTGGAAAGTCGGAAGTTTGTAATCTGGCGGAAATGGAACCAAATCAAACTCCGGAGGGTATTTAGATGTAATACCCTTTTTCTTCATCCTGGTTTCCACTTTTGATTTGTTTAAAATTTCCTCCACTTCTTTAAAAGTTACAGGTTTTTCAAGATCTGCGTGGAAACCAAGGATTGAGGAGTGATCACCTCCAGTTGAACCTGAGGCGATTACTTTATCTGTTAGTGCCTTGATTTGTGCTGTAAGTAGGTCAATTTTGGTGGCATTCCTCCTGATCATTGCCTGTTCTCTTCTATCAGCAAATAAGGAGTTAACAGGAGCTTCAGCTGGACCACCCAGTTTGTCTGCTAAGATTTTCAATTGAGCCGTCAGGTGGTCAATTTTAGCTCCTTGTTGCTTGACAACATCACTGACGTCATTCTCTTGATTTTCGTCAGCATTTTCTTCGCTAACATCTTTGCCTCTACCAGCATCCTCTTCATTACCGGTCCCACTCCCTTCAGCCATAAATACGGTGTACTGACGGGGGTAAGAGGATGTAGGAAGAGTGGATTGACTATCTTCGGTGTCCAGGAGAGTTATTGAGTCCTTATCAGAACCATGATCGTCAGAGGTCCTATCTGAATGAGAGTTCGAATCAGAATCTTGGGACTGAGTTCGAGCCATACTCCGAGTAACTCTCCTGGTTGAGCCAGGTCCGACCATACATGAGGAGGTTATATTTGGCTCATCTTCTTTAATCACCCATTTTTGAGTGATTCTATGCTGTGACTGCTTCCTAGCATGCTTCTTGGAGCGAGACAAAACCCTCTTTTTTATTTGCTGGGCCAATCTGGCTGCGAGAGTTTGATCTCTGAATCTAGCAACTAATGGCCTAGAAGTGCTAGTAACTTGCTCCCAATCTATAGGGTCAGAAGTGGGAAGTGAGAGGATGTTAACAGCATTTCTTTCAATTTTCTTCTTCTGCTCCTTCTTTTGTTGAAGCAGATTTTTAAATTGAACGAGATCGGTCGAATTTTTGATGACCAATCGTTCAGCATATTTCTTGTTTTTACTGCCATATGACGAGCGCTGGGTTGAAAGTGATGGTGATGGTGCCACAATCACAGAAGGTAAGCGCTTCCTGCCGAACCTACGTCCCTCCTTCTGGGTCAAAGGGTAAAAGACATTCTTTTCAAGTGGGGCCAAGGGTTTCTCCTCAGCTTTTCTGGACTTCTGCATAGGTGGCTGTGGTGACCACATACGGCAATTTGGAATAACAATATCCTTCTGACCCTTTTCATGGGCTAGGGCTTGCTTGCGAGTGGTTTGCTTTTTGAGAGGTACCCTTTGTTTAGGATGCATAAATGAGGACTTTGTAGTCTGCAAAGCCTCCCGCTGTGAACCAATGGGTATCTCTGTTTTGTTGTTCGTAAACCGAACTTGCCTTGCCCCCAGTCGAGGCTTGGTGATCTGAAAATTACTGCCTTCCAACCTCACTTTGTGTTTTAAGTCATTGTGACCTTTGGGAAAGACTCCAAAGGGGTTTTGGGCATATTTGGAGACCCAAGTTTGAGGAATCTTTGCCTTCTTGACGGGTTTCAAGGTTTCTGATGACCCATCGTGGGTTGAGGTCATGTAGCTTGAAGGAGTAGAAAGCCTTTGAAAGACCGAGACCCTTGATGCAGGAGCATTGGTGTTCATTCGGCCTCTTTTGGGTGCCCTTGTGGTCTGAGCCATGGAGATTTTGAACAATCTCTCTTTAGCTTCGTCAAAAGTGATAATCAAAGAACCCATGCTGTTTCCTGCAAAGAGTTAGCCGATGAGACTATATTAGTAGTATAACCAACATGGCTGCCTCTTAGGCTAGCCGGAATGGTTTTTAGATGCCGTCTAAACCAACATGGTTTTTGAACCGAAATGGTTAGATATAGGCATAAATCCCATCTCATTATGCTTTGCTGACTATCCTACTGTCAGAATTTCTGCAGCATTTCGGGTTTATCGAGTCAGGCTTAAAAGCACGCTATGCTGACTAGTCCTTGCTACAAAAATTTCAGCAGCATATCTAGACTATCTGTGTCAGACTTATAAGCAAGAGAGGGTTGGATCAATCAAAGGGATAGGGCTCACAGGATCAAGCCTGCACCACTATCACAATGACCACACAAGATCCATCAGTGGTTGACGCCGGATAATGCATAATTACAATGTCGTTGGTCTTATCACTGATTTAATAAACTTTTTATATGGGTTAGAAGTCCTTTGAACTGAATCATCACTCTTCTAAAGTGAAAAGGGTGATGATTTGGTTCATACACATCAAGGTGCAAATTATTCAATCAAGTTACGCACATCAATATGCAAATTCTTCCAATTAAATGGCAAGTGTATGCACATCAAGGTGCCCAATGCCTTCATTTGTATGAACAATATGCACTTCAAGGTGCAAAAGTCCTTTAATGATATTTTCAAACCCATTGCAGACATCAGAGGTCTTGTATGGGTGTAATTGGAGGTTAACTAAGCCTTTGTCATCATAAAAATGGACAAGTGACCGTGTGCCCCGGTTACAGGCTTTTAGCAGCAGTTTTCAGGGCAACAGCAGCACTTTCAGTGCAACAGCAGCAGTTACAGTGCAACAGCGGCACTTTCAGTGCAACAGCAACACTTCAGTGCAATAGCAGCAGTTTTCAGGGCAACAGCAGCACTTTCAGTGCAACAGCAGCAGTCACAGTGCAACAGCGGCACTTTTAGTGCAATAGCAGCAGTTTTCGGGGCAACAGCAGCACTTTCAGTGCAACAGCAGCAGTCACAGTGCAACAGCGGCACTTTCAGTGCAACAGCAGCAGTTACAGTGCAACAGCGGCAGTTTTCAGGGCAACAGCAGCACTTTCCAGCAATTTTCAGCACTTTCATGCATTTTTCACCAAATTCGATCACAAATTAGGGCATATAATTCCCACAGACGGCGCCAATCTTCTGATCGCGCTTAAAAATGTATTGCGTGGAAATGAATTACGGAATCAAGGTCCGACATTCACGCACTTTAAGCGTTAAGAAGAATGGGAAAATAATTACAGTTCATCATTAATTTCCCTTTTGTTTACATGGGTTCAAGTGCCCTGACCGCGGGGATGCAGGTTGTTTACATACATTTTGAAAGTTTACAACCCCTCCCTCAAGTCTCAGATGTGATCTCAATTTGGAAAATACAAGAAAATGTACATAAGGTGGAAGAAAATGTGGAAAAAGGGATCTCCGATCGGACATCGGACGATCAAGATATCGCAGAAACAATTTCAGCCGCAAATCTGGTCAAATCTGGCCTTTGACCGATGCTGACGTCACTGCTGACGTCACTCTGCGCTGTCTGCTAGGCTTCTGGAGCGGACCCGGGTCGGGTTCACCTGACCCGGAACTGAACTGCTATTTTGCGCTGGGCTGGACCGTCTGCTAACGGGTCGGGTCGAACCTGACCTGACCCAGCTTGAACCTGCTGACTGGGCTGGACCTTCTGATAACGGGTTGGGTCAGACCTGACCTGACCCGGAACCAAACCTTCTCTGCTGCGCTGGGCTGGACCGGCTGCTGACTGACTGGTTCAGGTCAACCCGACCTGAACTGACCCGGAACTTGAAACCGCGGGCTGAGCTTATTCTCCACGGGTCGGGTCGGACCCCACCTGACCCGACCCAGAATGTGGGTCGTCTCCTTCCTTCAATAGCGCTGCGTCTGCAACCAGTTGCAGACGCTGACGTCAGTCACGCCGCGGTCTTCTGCGGCGCCGGCCACTAGCGACGAGGCGCGGCGACAGCACGGCGACCGCGACGGCTCTCCGGCGACAATGATCGCGCTTAAAAATGTATTGCGTGGAAATGAATTATGGAATCAAGGTCCGACATTCACGCACTTTAAGCGTTAAGAAGAATGGGAAAATAATTACAGTTCATCATTAATTTCCCTTTTGTTTACATGGGTTCAAGTGCCCTGACCGCGGGGATGCAGGTTGTTTACATACATTTTGAAAGTTTACAACCCCTCCCTCAAGTCTCAGATGTGATCTCAATTTGGAAAATACAAGAAAATGTACATAAGGTGGAAGAAAATGTGGAAAAAGGGGAAAAAATGGGGGGTGACCGTGACCCGCGGTCACTGCCCCATTCCAGTGACCGTGACTCACCCGCGGTCACTCAGGCCTTCCAGTGACCGGGACTCACCCGCGGTCACTAGGGCCTTCCAGTGACCGTGACTCACCCGCGGTCACTGGAACCTTCCAGTGACCGTGACTCACCCGCGGTCACTGGAACCTGCCAGTGACCGGGGATCACGGTCACTGACAGACAATGGCCTTATGCCTCCGTTTTTTTTGTGCTGTTCGCGCTGGTTCTTTCTTGAAACTTCTTTCAAGTGTCGGAACTCCATTCTCATGACTTTGGAGCGGTGGACAACCATCAAGAAGATCACTTTTTATCATGGAATCAAGTGAAACCGCTGTAACTCATCATTCGTGTTTACGGACTGCATTTTTGTTTCAAGTCCGAAATGGGCAAATTTGAAGCCGGAGTTGTGTCATTTGAACCTATCATTTTCAAGGAACAAAATGAGGCCTAGAGAGGCTTCTTTCACAACTCTTGTAATGGCTAAGAAGCCCTACGAATGAGAGAAACAGAGGTGACAATGTCATCCTCTCAAAAATTGGCGTCGTACGAACATGGTATGGACTTTGGCCATTTCCCTTCCTTCTCTCCTTCTGAATTTTCTTGCTCACCTTTAGAACTAAGAAAAGAAGGTGGGAATGGTCGTGGAAGTGCTGCTGGAGTTTGCTTCTTGTTGCCTTAGGTGGTGCCTTTCTTCAATTTCTTCACTTTTCTTCCTTATGTGTGTGTCTCTTTTTTTTTTCTTCCAAATTCCCCCTTTTTATAGACTCCCAATCAGTTTTGTGCAGTTTTGGGGAGTTAATAGCAGTTGTGGGGAGTTGGATTTCGAAGAGGAGTGGAGGGAAACCACCCAAAATCGTGGGAAACCTCCCTTGAAGGTCCGTGACCGCAGACTGGGTCGCGAACGAGGCCCAATTTCAGGTTTTTCGCGTATGTAGCCTATTTTCATTTGTTTTGGGCTCAAACGAAGTCCGATTGCCACCAAACTTGGAGGGATGCTTCTTAACACTATTTTCTACATGTCATAAAAATTTCAGCCCATTTTGACTTCAGGAAGTTGGTCAACTTTTTCATTAATTGGGCCCCGGTCACGGACAAGGCCCACTTTTGGAACATTGCATATGCGGTCTATTTTCCATTGTTTGAGGCCCGAATGATGTCCAATCATCACGAAACTTGGAGAGATGTTGGTTGACACCATCTTAAGTGTTTCATAGAAATTTCAGCTCTGTTTGACCACCTGAACATGGTCAACTCCTTCTGTTTGTGGGCCCCCGGTCACTCCCAAGGCCCATTCTTGGAATTTTGCATATGTGGCTTGTTTCCGCCTGTTCGGGGCCCAAACGGTGTCCAATCGCCACGAAACTTGGAGGGATACTTCTTGACACTATTTTGAGTGTGTCACAGAAGTTTCAGCTCTGTTTGACCACCTGAACATGGTCAACTCCTTTTGCTTGTGGGCCCCCGGTCACTCCCAAGGCCCATTCTTGGAATTTTGCATATGTGGCTTGTTTCCGCCTGTTCGGGGCCCAAACGGTGTCCAATCGCCACGAAACTTGGAGGGATACTTCTTGACACTATTTTGAGTGTGTCACAGAAGTTTCAGCTCTGTTTGATCACCTGAACATGGTCAACTCCTTTTGCTTGTGGGCCCCCGGTCACTCCCAAGGCCCATTCTTGGAATTTTGCATATGTGGCTTGTTTCCGCCTGTTCGGGGCCCAAACGGTGTCCAATCGCCACGAAACTTGGAGGGATACTTCTTGACACTATTTTGAGTGTGTCACAGAAGTTTCAGCTCTGTTTGACCACCTGAACATGGTCAACTCCTTTTGCTTGTGGGCCCCCGGTCACTCCCAAGGCCCATTCTTGGAATTTTGCATATGTGGCTTGTTTCCGCCTGTTCGGGGCCCAAACGGTGTCCAATCGCCACGAAACTTGGAGGGATGCTTCTTGACACTATTTTGAGTGTGTCACAGAAGTTTCAGCTCTGTTTGACCACCTGAACATGGTCAACTCCTTTTGCTTGTGGGCCCCCGGTCACTCCTAAGGCCCATTCTTGGAATTTTACATATGTGGCTTGTTTCCGCCTGTTCGGGGCCCAAACGGTGTCCAATCGCCACGAAACTTGGAGGGATGCTTCTTGACACTATTTTGAGTGTGTCACAGAAGTTTCAGCTCTGTTTGACCACCTGAACATGGTCAACTCCTTTTGCTTGTGGGCCCCCGGTCACTCCCAAGGCCCATTCTTGGAATTTTGCATATGTGGCTTGTTTCCGCCTGTTCGGGGCCCAAACGGTGTCCAATCGCCACGAAACTTGGAGGGATACTTCTTGACACTATTTTGAGTGTGTCACAGAAGTTTCAGCTCTGTTTGACCACCTGAACATGGTCAACTCCCCAGTTGACTTTTTATGACAGTGGGCCCTTTTTTCAGCTGTTTGAAGCCCAAATGACCCCGGTTTGATTTGTAACTCGGAGGGACTGACGTCAAGAACATCTTGGAGTATTCATCCAAATTTCATGCAGTTTGGATTTGAGGAAGTAGGATTTCGAACAGTAACCTATTCATTGCATGCGTTAGGTCACTATTCACTCCACATTGAGATAGTTAGCCTGTTTTCAATCCGAACAGCCTCCCCTTGACTTGAAACTTTGGAAGAATAACTTGGGGCATTCTTTGAGCATTTGTTCCAAAATTTATTTGCTTTGGCCTTCTGGAAGTAAGATCTTAGCCGATGATCTCCAAATTCAGGATTACTGTCCTCTAAGCTGGCATGTAATGAAATTTAGGCGAAACAGAGTCTTTTCATTTTGAAAATTTGCAAAGTATCTTCTGAGCATGACTGAAGCTTCGCGTCTAAATTTTCATTAATTTTGGACATCGGGAAGCAGGACTTTGGTCAGTGACCCCCTGGCTTGGGGGAAATTGACTTCAGGCTGACATGCTTGTGGCTCTTGAGTTTGATGATCTCTGTTCGACCCGAAATTTGAACTTCCTCTGAGAGTTCCAGCTACCTTGACCTTCATGGAATGCCGGTTCTCACAGTGATTCCCCATAATCTGCAAATAACCTCTGTAGCCTAAATTAAGCTGGGATGAGGTGTCTTCGCTGCAGTATTTGCAATTTTTTATAGGTCAACAGACAAAGGCGGCGAGAATCCCGGCGGATCTCGGTGGTGACCGAGATGATTTTGGGGCGTGATTTTCGGATCCTCTGCGCGCGTCTTCTTCGCAGCACCTCCACCGCTTCTGCATCAGCGTCTACGGCGTCGTCTGGTGCTGGAGCCCATGGGTCCACCTCGCGTGCGGCGGGCTGAGGATGGATGGCATGGGAGATGAGAAGCACATTATTACTGCAGAGGTTCTGGCGACAGCAACAGGCTCACAATCTCCTACTCATTCTGTGATGAGATCACAATCGCACTGACAAGTTGCAGCCAACGAATTCGCCAATCCTCACCAGTGATCCGAACCCAATTATGCCGATCCGTTGATCCTTACATCACAACTGCTGCGATCTAACTCTGAGATCTGAACAACTTGGGAATCCTCTTTCCTCCGATTTTAACCAAACCGGGGAACCCAATCTCGTCTACTTCTTCTCCGATGGTGGCAAAACCAAAGATCATGAACCTGATCTCAGTTAATCTTCATGCGCACAACCTCCAAACCACTGAGCGATCTCCACCTCGCTCAGAAACCCGAGGAACACCAACCTCATCTCTGATACCAATTGTTGTGAATATGACATTCACCGTTGTGCGCATCCACGGAATCACAAGATCAACAAGAACAAGCCACACAAGAAGAGACACCGAGATTTACGTGGTTCACCCAAACCGGGCTACATCCACGGGCACAGGAGGACGAACATCTTCACTATGACAAGTAAAGCGTACAAGAGATTCCCACACTCTCACCTCATCTCTCCTACGTGGTGTGGGAGCACCACGGGCAACTACTGCCGCCACTGCTGCAAGGTCTAGGGTTACAGACTATACAATATATAATCTCCGCTTTCTTGGCCACCAAGAAAGCCCCGGTACAATTACCAAAATACCCTTTACCTTAAACCAGTCCCTGGCTAACCCAGTGGACTCATCCGGTTAAACCGGAATACAAGACATAAACCTAACATATTGAATTTGGATGATCATGGAAATAGTTTAGTTTTCAAGGGAGCAGGTGAAGGCTGTACACCTTGGTGATACAACGCAGTTAAGATAGAGAATGGAATCACCATTGTTGGTTTTGTGCAAGGGAGAAGTGAGAAGTAGGGTGGCCCCACACGCACTGTATGCCAATGGAATCTTGCAGCTAGTAATGCAATAATTATTCACATCATTGTAGTAACTCAATGACCTTACTCATCCATATCTGCATCTCTGTTGTGGAAAAACTTCTAAAATCCCTATCATGTTTTAAAATCAAGCTTAGTATATCGTACATATTAATTCCACTATTTCACACAATAGTTTCAGTCTTTTTGACTTTTCAACAAAAAAAAAAATTTTAAGTATGAAGCTAAGTAATGATGATTTCATTAATTTAGAAATGTCCTTCGCAAAGGCTGTCACATCCATACCCTAAATATCCAAATCCTCATATCCGTGCATCTGGGGATCATTCATAAGTCCCAAGGCTTATACCTGTGAAATTTAGACACCAAACTCCTGACAGTTGATCTGGACCATCCAGTTTGTGGATTGCCCGACACTCCTGGTTGACATGCATGGTGTAAACAGACTACAAAAAATATAACGAAATAAATTTCGGGAATGGGTCTTCAGTGAAATAGAAACTCAATAAATATCATCAATTATTTAGGGTCTCCTTGTTTTCATTAGAATACACAGCAATATCTTGAACTGTTCCCAACCCTTGCAAAAACAATGCTATTCAAGAAGGGATGATATTATCATGTTAAAATATATTTATGTTAATAATATATTTACAATCAGGCCTCACATGAACAGAACCAGAGTTCCACATTCTATTATCGTCTTAATAGCTAAGCCCCACTGATAGCAATTGCAAGCAGACAATTAAATTACTGTGGGGAAGAATCTTGTGATTCCAGTCGTTCCTCAATTTCGAAAATCCTGATGTGATAGAAGCAGCCATACAATGGAGAGAGTAAACCCAATCAACCAGGAGATGAAAATAGAGAGAATAGGTATGGATATCCATTTGTTCTGGCATCTGGCCCAAGGTACAGACGGAATAGAAAGTAGAGAATCTTAAACCCTTGTGCCACAAAGGAAACAGTGAATGGGCCATATTAAATATTCAAGTGTCCATTTAAATAGATGATAAGGATCGTCCTATCAGTGTGGTTTTCAGTTGCTGAGTGCCCAACAGTTTGGATGGCTCGGATTTATGATTATGAGTCATGTCTATGTGGATTTATCTAGGATATGCCTCTTGTGCTGTGATACAATAGACCGAACTGTTTGACAACTGGCAAGCCTGCCTGTTGTGTGTTTCTTTTTTTTTTTTTTTTTTTGGCTTAAAACTTATTCAAATAGATGTTCAGGTATTTTGACTATTTTGCAAAGTTCCCATAGATGTCAGATTCAATCAAACTTAAGGTAGTTTGCTTTTCTTTTCAAAATCTAATTAAAATTTAGCCTTTTCAATATTCAAATCAGTGAGGACCTTTTATTTTATAAATTTGCCCACATAACTTTTATAATAATACTACTAGTTTTCATTTACTACAAATTTGCATGTATCATTTCTAATGTATGACTATTTTGCTCATAAAAACCTTTATAACATGACAAATTTGCTTTTTTCCAATTGAATCATATATACATCAAGTAGACCGCCTGTGACAGAATTTAATCGAGACAACTCTATTTCAAAGTGATTTATTTGATCCATCTCTGGCCAGCAAGATAAGGTTTGGCAGACATGCTTAACAGTGACTTGTAAGTTAACTTGCGAGAGATCAAAAGTTTAATGAAATAGTTTCATCTCTCCGCACCTAAATTTTCAATCGGTATACTTCTTTGAAAAAAAAGGAGCCCACCATGGTCATTTTATCAAACATCAAACAGATAATCTCTACAAAAAAAGCACCTCATCATGCTCATTTCATCAAACATGAAACAGTCTTTCTGCACCTATATTGACGTTGACCCCAGAGAGGACCCCAGCAACAGACACAAGGAACTAGAAAATCATCTTCTTCACCTTTGTCATCAACGTCTTTTGCCTCTTATTTTATTCTTCTTCCTTTTCTTCTCTTACATCTTCTTCTGGTTTCCCTGTTTCTGTTTCCACTATCACTGCTGGACTCCTCCTGTCCATGACACGATCACCCATCTCACTTCTTCTTCTTCCTTGCACTCACTGATGCAACTGGACCAGAACCCATCACCGTGTTACCATCTCTCTCTCCTCGCTCCCTTCATCATCTTCTTCGCTGCTACCCCGCACCCATTCAGTCCCCGCCCGCTTTGGAGTAAATCCAGCCCGGTTGAGGACTCAACATCTGTGTTCTTCTTCTTGTTATATTCTTCTCCCTCTGTTTCATTTTGCTTCTTTTCTTCTCCTCTGTTTCCTTCTTCTCTTTTCTTTCTTGTTTCTGTTTTTGTATCTTCTTCTTTTCCTTTCCGTGCCATCTCTGTTTTCTTTTCCTCTCGGTGCCTTAGTTTTCTGCAACCCAGTTCCACGCAGAGCTCATCTCATCTTCCTTGTTTTCTTTTGTTTATGACGAAACCATTTCTTCTTCATCAGTTGCAGCCGTTCTGTAACTCCTCTTTTTCCTCTTCACTGTTATCCTTGCCGTCCTTCCCAGTCGGCGAACATCACCCTCTCATCGCCCACGTCGCATTAGATCCAGAAACCACAGCCTCATGAACCACCATCATCGTTAACACACACCTCAACCCAGTCCTACTGATGAGACCCAGTCATATTGTATAATCAAGATGAGTTTATCTCGTCGCCGTGGCCATCGCGATCGCTTTTCTTTACCCGAAGAGGAAAGAGGAAGAGGAACCGAACAGGGTAGCATCAGATTTGATGCTAGGATAAAAACATTAGCATCGGATCTGATGATCCCCAAAAGAGTTAAAAAAAATTACACTGGATGGCCACTCCTTTGCACCCGCTCTTAATATTATTACTTTTGTTAAGGAATAACTTATCATGATAAAGTAAAAACTTCAAAATAAAAATAAGAATTAAAATAGTGAAAAGTGAAATAGGATAGAACCCTTGCAATTTTATGAACATGTAAAGCAAAATCTTTTGAATATTCCCAACAGCCAAACTCAGTCAACCATGAAAAATTTAAATAGGCATGTTAGAATTTTAAAAGAAAGAAAAAACCATGGTAGTTATATGAAAATGTAGTTGTATTCAAATCAAGTGACGAAAGTATAGCCAGGCCACAGATGATATGCCAAAACAAATTTTCATTAACCTCACTTCAAAGCTTTTGCTTTATTTTTTTATAATGAAAATCAAATACCAAAGTGGTTAGTGTGCATCAGAGCTCGGCAACACCAGATCATGCACCCGTAAGAGCACAATTGAGATGAAAGTTTCTGTGTGGGGAGAGAGAGAGAGAGAGAGAGAGAGAGAGAGCGATTCTATGCGTGAGAGAGATAGATAGATTTCATTTACCTGTCAGAAGGAAAAACTGAATAGAATTAGTGATCTTATCAATCGGGATACGTTGCTGCAAGATTATGATGTTATTAGTAAAGTTGTTGATGATTTGCATAAAGTCATGAAAATAGAGAGGAAGATAATATTGCATAAGCTGAGTATGAGAGCTCTTTAGGCGGTAATACTTTGGAAGAGCTTGTATAAGGATAATAATAAGTCATGATATAAACAATAAGGCCCAGAGAGGTTAGTTGCGCTCATTTGTTAAAAACTCTACTGTTCAAACCAAATGTTATACTCTTGTATGGAATCTTGCCCCGATTTTAATTCAGTAGCACATGTTGTAAGTAAGCCTCAGTAGAGATTATGAAAAAAGTCTTGTGTGATTCAATGTTTCAGTGTAGAGAGAGAGAGAGAGAAAATGAGAGGGAGAGACGAGAAGAGAGAGTGAGAGAGGATAGAGAGAGCGATACCATGCGTGAGAGACATACATAGATTTCAATTACCTCTTAGAAGGAAAAACTGAATCGAATTAGAGATCTTACCAATCGGGATATGTTGGTCCAAGATTATGATGTTATTTGTAAAGCTGTTGATAATTTGCATCATATCATCAGAATAGAGAGAAACATAAGACTGCAGAAACTAAGTGAGTATGAGAGCTCTTCGGGTGGAAATACTCTGGAAGAGCTTGTGTAAGGATTATAATAAGTCATGATATAAACAATATGTATAAGGCCTGGAGAGTTTAGTTGCGCTAATTTTGTAACATCTCGAACTCCCAGGATGTAATTAATTTTAGTTAATTGCTTGTTAATCAATTAAAGGTGATTAGAAGTTAAAAAGGTTCTAATTAGCATTAGAATTGTGTGTGCGAAGTCTTGTTAGGTTTCGAGTTCGTTTGAATTTAGTAGGGGGTAGTTCGTAATTCCAAGAAGTATAGAAGCTCTTTTTCGTAGTTTTTCGAATTGTAAGGTTTTAGGTTCATCGGGTAACTCTCTTAAACTAAGATCATCTTGTTAGGTTTATGTCTTGTATTCCAGTTTAGCCGGATGAGTCACTGGGTTAGCCAGGGACTGGTTTAAGGTCAAGGGTATTTTGGTAATTGTACCGGGGCTTTCTTGGTGGCCAAGAAAGCGGAGATTATATATATGTATAGTCTGTAACCCTAGATCTTGCGGCGGCGGCAGTAGTTGCCCGTGGTGCTCCCACACCATGTAGGAGAGATGAGGTGAGAGTGTGGGAATCTCTTGTATGCTTTACTTGTCATAGAGAAGATGTTCGTCCTCCTGTGCCCGTGGATGTAGCTGATGTGAATTTAATCAATCTACTTAAAACTGCAAGTGCACAGTTGTCTTGTTGAGACAGTGGCAAATACAGGTCGATCTCACAGAGAGCACTTTTGAACTTTTTAATTAACAATCTGAATTTTTTTTCAAAAGAAAAGCAATAATAAAAAAAATGTGATATGCAAATTAGAAACTAAATAAATTAATAATAATGATAAGAAATAGATCAGAGCAGCCAGAATCCACTAAATTATTTAAAATTCCAATTTATGTTATTAATTTACCCTTTTGTCTCAATTATTACTCAGATCAGAAACAAGTCAATGTTTCTGATCCGGATGATTTGACTATTGCAAAAACCAACTTTAATTAAGAAAAACAAAATCAATACCCAAGACCTCCTTCACCTCATAAAAGAATGAACATCCTAAGTATCACCTATCAAACTAAGCATAGACTATCAAAGATAACTATAGATCTAAGCATAATCTATCAAAGTAAGTATAAATGATCAAAATTTATTCATTAAGAACACAAATCAGAGGTTTGCCTTTGGCATGAAGACAGATCTATTATTATATTTTAAAAGCACATTAACAAGAGACAATCAGAAAAGAGTAAAATAATAAATATAAATTAGAACATTAAAATACTTAGCTTCATCTTTCGCTCTAATCAGAAACTCAGCCCACCATTGCAAAGAACATCAAAAATAACTTCATTGATTCCTTCTTCTTATACAATGGTCTCTCAGAATTCTCTCTTTTAGATCCTAGTTTCTGGAACAAGGCTCCAGAATACCTTTAAAATAAAAATAGAAATTAATGGAAGGGAGAGGTGGAGAAGAGAGAGAGAGAGATCTGGGCCTTCCAAATCTGGCTGGGAATGAGGAAGAGCCTCCCATGACCTCCTTTTATAGTTTTCTAGCTCCTTGGGTTCATTGAATCTGGACCTCTTTTTGGTGGATTGAGAGATAAGATCAGCTGCATGTTGATTGGGTTTATCTCCTTAGATGAGAGAGATTTAGAGATAAGATGAAGTGGAAGCTTTCAGCATTCTTATCTGATCTTCTTATGGGCTCCACAAAGAAATGTGCAACAGTTGTACTTCAATGGTGTAGATGCAATTGCAATCCCGTCTAAAAATGTACATGCAACTTCTCAGGCCCATAACTTTCTCATTTTAGCTCCGATTTGTACAATCTTGAGCTCCACGGATATCTACTCTGAAAGAGCTTTCCAACGGTGGGTCATTTGCACTGATCCGACGTCTGGATTGAGAGTTATGATCATTTTAAGATAGGCTATTTTGAGAAAAACGGGATTGTATTTTAATTTGCAATGGACTCTATCTCTAAGAATATTTCTTGGTTCAATAGGATGAGATAAGATCTTCTGGAAGCCTTAGCTGATCTTCAGATGGGATCCACGGGCAGATGAACTCTAAGAATGTGGATCTTCAAGCAGTGGGACCCAAATCATCCTAGGGTTCTGTGGGTCCTACTAATTTCATTTCCTGCACATTCTGATTGAACACATCAAATACTGAAGAGCCCACATTGAAGTGGAACCCGTCCGGACAGAGTTCTACTCCAACTGGGGTTCTTCGGAGAAAAATTGCAAACATTCTTAATTAATGCATAAAATGTGCAAAAATTGTACAAATTCCAATAATTAGGTGAAAATGCATGAAATGATGAAATTAAATGAATAATGATGCATTTAACCTAATTAAGTCCCTAATCCAATCTAAAATGATGCCTAAATTGTGCAAATTCATGGACGTAACACACCCCCCAACCAGCATTTTGCTAGTCCCTTAGCAAAAGTTGCGAATAAAAAGTTTGAAGTTCTTTGACTTAATCTAAGAAAACAAGTAAGAATGAAAACAAAACCACTTTCGCTGGTACTCTCGGTTGCATTTAGCATATGCAACAAGCCCTTAAACCCCTAGGTTCCCCCTAGTGGACGAGTTGTGCCTCGTGAGGGTTTGCAGTGAATATACCCACAAAATTCTTTTTTTTCAAAAGTAGCCAAAAAAAAAAATTTTTTTTTTCTCAAAAGAAAATCCACTCCTATCGAATACATTCGAAATCCGGAATGATCGAGAATTTAGACTTTTCAAAATTCGGTCCACTATTCTATTTTCAAAAACTTTCTCAAATTCAAACCAAAACTTGTGTGCACGGTGAAAAATGTATACAGAACTATCAGTTTTGAATATTCCACACCAATGCCACTTAAACAGAATTCTTCTTTAAATCGTCTGATCCCCCAAAAATCTAGCCAAAATAAATTCCTCCTCTCAAGGCTACTATGACGGCTTCACACTGTTGTTAAGGGTCAGAAAACTTCTCCATTCTTCTCCCCTTTTTTTTTAATTATTATTATTATTATTATTATTATTATTATTATTATTTTTTTGAACACACACCATTTTAATCTTATGTGACTGTGCAATGCCCAGGTCCCTTAAGCTTTCTAATTAACCCATGTAACAAGCGTTAGGCCAATGACTCCCAAACCAGATGGCTTTAGGGCACTAGGTATGGTTATACCCCTACGGGCTTACTAGCTCGAGTTAAAAAGGCTACGAGCCCAAACTAGTCACAAAACATTATTCATCACTTTTTTTTTTTTTTTTTTTTTTGCAAAGAAACGTGGAGAAGCACTTTGATCCCCGAACAAAAGGCAGCCTTTTTCAATTTGCCCGAATTAATTCCTTTTGATGAACCAGGAAAGAAAATATTTGTAAACTAAATCTCAGGTTCTCATCGAATCCTCAGAGAAATTCTGAAAGCAACCATTTTAGCTTCCTATCCAAACTTCAAGAAATGTAAAGTGTATATAGTAGGGACAAATTTAGGTAATCCTCTAATAAGCTTCTTCATTCAGAAAAAGTGGACTTTCTTTTTACTTCCTTCCAAATGTATGAAAATTCCAGATTCCTTATATATTTTCAATTTGCTTCAATTCCTTTGAAAAAAAAAAATTTTTCCTGAATTTTAAAAAAAAAAAAAAAAACCTAAGACATCAAAGAAAATGCAACAAAAGCTAGTCCACCTCGGACCGTCATGAGGGTCTTTTAACGTCAGATTCCCAGACGAATTGACTACTGTGGCCATGTTTTATCTTGTCTCATCAAGTAATCATTTTGGTCCCTACCGATGTAACCCGTCTCAGACCAAATTTCTTTGGTCTTACTCAGCGGTTCCCATATCAGTAGTCTTCTTTTTTCCTTACTCGATGAGGACCAGACTAATCCATTGCACTTTTTTCCATTTTCCCTAAGAACTGAATTACAGTTCAATCTTGCACAACGGTAGCAACATCCTAGCCTCTTTGCTCTACGTTTAATGGCATAGAGGCTCCTACCATCAAATGGCAGTGATTGTTTAACTTTCATTTCTTGTTCAAAGGCCTTCCTTATTTTCATCACGATGATGAACTTGATGTCAGAAGGAAGTACATCAAGCTTTGACACGACCCACATGCAATGCACAATACTTGAAACCATTGGGTTGCCTCCCAACAAGCGCTAAGTTTAACGTCTTCAGCCGGACCAAGGAATCCTAGATATATTTTTTAAGAAAGAAAAGAAAAAATAAATAAATAAATAAATAAAATATAATAAAAATAAAAAGCAAGCGATTAAGCGGCATACACCCCCCCCCCAACCTAAACCTAACATTGTCCTCAATGTTATGAATAAAGAATGCACTGGGGTAAATACGATGATGATGATGACTACTCAGTGTAAATGGGATCCTGTAGAAGGATCTCTTCAGTGTGTTTGTCTTTGAGCTCAAGAAATGGTTTCAACCGTTGTCCATTAACTTTGAAAACATCCCCATTTTTGGGATTTTCAATTTCCACAGCACCATGAAAGTAAACAGTCCGGACAATGAATGGACCAGTCCACCGAGTTCTTAACTTCCCTGGAAAGAGATGTAACCGGGAATTATATAAAAGGACTTTCATACCCGGTTCAAATGATTTTCTCAAAATTGACGTATCATGTTTCAGCTTCATCCTTTCCTTGTAGATCCTGGTATTCCCATAGGCATCATTTCTAAGTTCTTCCAACTCATTGAGTTGCAATTTGCGCAGATTACCCGCAGTGGGTAAATCAAAATTAAACTTCTTAATAGCCCAATAAGCTCGGTGTTCAAGTTCAACAGGTAAGTGGCAAGCCTTCCCATAGACCAACCTATATGGGGACATCCCAATAGGTGTCTTATAAGCGGTTCGATAGGCCCATAGTGCATCGATTAAACGTAAAGACCAGTCTTTCCAAGTAGGATTGATTGTCTTTTCCAAAATTTGCTTAATTTGCCTATTCGAAATTTCTACCTGGCCACTTGTTTGGGGGTGATAAGGTGTAGCAACCTTATGGGTGACAGAATATTTCTTTAATAAACTTTCAAAGGGACGGTTGCAAAAGTGGGTGCCCCCGTCACTAATGATCGCCCTAGGGGTACCGAACCGAGAGAAAATGTGATCCTTGACAAATTTTATTACCACATGGTGGTCATTTCTCTTAGTTGGTATGGCCTCGACCCACTTAGAAACATAATCTACAGCCAGCAAAATGTAGAGATTTCCAAAAGAATTTGGAAATGCCCCCATGAAGTCAATTCCCCACACATCAAAAATTTCTACAATAAGTATGGGATTAAGGGCCATCATGTTCCTCCGGTTGAGCTTTCCAAGCCTTTGACACCTCTCACAGTTTAGACAGAAAGTGTGGCAATCTTTAAAGATTGTGGGCCAGTAAAATCCACATTGTAAAATTTTTGCAGCTGTCTTTTTTGAACTAAAATGGCCCCCACATGCATGGTCATGGCAGAATGAAATGACCGAGTAATGGTCATGATCAGGAATGCATCTCCTGATGATCTGGTCTGGACAATACTTAAAAAGATAGGGGTCATCCCAGAAAAAGTACCTGACCTCAACTAGAAATTTTGATCGATCTTGTTTCGACCAATGGGTAGGCATCCTCCCTGTAACAAGGTAATTGACTATATCTGCAAACCAAGGAATCTGGGAAATACTCATTAATTGTTCATCCGGAAAATTTTCATTCACTGGGCCCTCATCTGATGGCTCCAAGGGTAACCTCGAAAGATGATCTGCTACGACATTTTCACACCCTTTCTTGTCTCTTATTTCCAAATCAAATTCTTGTAGCAAGAGGATCCATCGGATCAATCGGGCTTTCGCATCCTTTTTCGAAAGAAGGTATCTTAAGGCTGCATGATCCGTATAAATGATTACTTTGGATCCTATTAGGTAGGACCGAAATTTCTCCAAGGCAAAAATCACAGCTAATAATTCCTTTTCAGTAGTAGTATAATTTAGCTGTGCATCATTGAGGGTCCGACTTGCATAGTAAATCACATGAGGCAATTTTCCAACCCGTTGACCTAAAACGACCCCTATAGCTGTATCTGATGCATCACACATGAGCTCAAATGGAATGGTCCAATCAGGTGGTTGGATTATAGGGGCTGAGGTTAGGTCCTTTTTTAATCTTTCAAACGCCTTTAGACATTTCTCATCAAATTCAAATGGAGCTTCTTTTGTCAGCAGATGGCACAAAGGTTTAGCAATTTTACTGAAATCCTTGATAAATCTCCGATAAAAACCAGCATGGCCCAAGAATGATCTAACCTGCTTAACAGATTTTGGAGGTGGCAATTTTGAAATCAAATCAATTTTCGCTTTGTCCACCTCAATTCCTTTCTTGGAAATAATGTGTCCCAGAACTATGCCTTTTTTCACCATGAAATGACATTTCTCCCAATTCAAAACAAGAATTTTCTTTCTACATCTTTCAAGTACTAGTGATAGATGATGTAAGCAGTCGTCAAATGAATTTCCAAAGATTGAGAAATCATCCATAAAAACTTCTATGAATCTTTCCACCATGTCAGAAAATATGCTGAGCATGCACCTCTGAAAGGTGGCTGGTGCATTGCATAACCCAAAGGGCATACGTCTGTAGGCAAATGTGCCAAATGGACAGGTGAAGGTAGTCTTATCCTGATCCTCGGGTGCAATTGGAATATGATTGTAGCCAGAATAACCATCAAGAAAACAGTAGTAAGCATGACCGGCTAGCCTTTCAAGCATTTGATCCATGAATGGGAGTGGAAAGTGATCTTTTCGGGTGACCGAGTTCAACTTCCTATAGTCAATGCATACTCTCCATCCAGTCTGTATTCTAGTAGGTACCAATTCATTACCCTCATTTTGAACCACTGTAATTCCTGATTTTTTAGGTACCACTTGTACTGGGCTCACCCATGCACTATCAGAGATGGGGTAGATCACCCCTGCATCTAGTAATTTTAGAACTTCTGACCTAACCACTTCCTTCATTGTTGGGTTCAATCTCCTTTGTGGTTCACGAGAGGTGTTTGCATTTTCTTCCAAATGGATTCGATGTTGGACCACAGATGGGCATATTCCTTTGATGTCTGCTATGGACCACCCTATAGCTTCCTGGTGTTCGCCAAGAATTTTTATGAGTTTTTCCTCTTGATCTGTGTCCAAGTCTGAAGCTATAATTACTGGAAGGGTGTCTAATGGACCTAAAAATACATATTTTAATGTATCTGGCAGCTGCTTGAGTTTTAACTTGGGAGGTGTTACAATAGATGGAACAGGTGGGGAAGCAGATGGGGTCAAAATGACGTGCTTCGGTTGCCACCTAGTGCAATCCATGACTGGGGTTGAGTTCAAAAGGGCATTTATTTCTTCAATATGTCCATCCATGTCAAAATCAGTTCCGAAATGTGCCAGACAAACCTCCAATGGATCCTCAGAATTCAAATAGGGCAAGTGATTTTCCACCAATTCATGAATATAACTAGCTTCAAATACCCCATCATCCTCATCAGGAGGTTGTTTACTAACATTAAAAATGTTCACTTGAACTGTCATGGTCCCAAATGAAATTTGCATTACTCCATTCCTACAATTGATCAAAGCATTGGAAGTCGCTAGGAATGGTCTTCCTAAGATCACTGGTATTTTGGGTGAAACCCCAGATGTGTTTGTTGTATCCAAGACAACAAAATCGACTGGAAACACAAAGTTTTCTACTTTGATTAAAACGTCTTCGATTACCCCCTTAGGGTATCGAATTGATGCATCTGCCAATTGCAAGGTCACATGAGTCTTTTTCAGCTCCCCCAAACCTAATTCTTCGTAAACAGAGTACGGAAGTAGGTTCACACTCGCACCCAAGTCTAGCAAAGCTTGCTCTATATGATGGTCCCCTATTTGACATGAAATGGTTGGGCACCCTGGATCCTTGTATTTGATCGGGGTTGGACAGGAAATGATCGAGCTTGCTTGTTGAGCTAAAAAAAACTTTCTTGGGCACATTGGTAGTCCTTTTAAAGGTGCAAAGGTCCTTCAAAAATTTGGCATAGGCCGGAATTTGTTGGATAGCATCAAGAAGTGGGATATTGATTCTCACCTGTTTGAATACTTCTAGCATTTTATCCAACTGGGCAGTTGACTTGGCTGGGCCTAATCTCTGGGGGTATGGTGCCTTAGGAATATAGGTCTGAGGAGTGGGCTCACTAGGGGATGCTTCAGCATTAACTCGATTCTCCTTGGCTAGGTGAGACTCTATCTTGGACTCAGCATTCTCAATTAATTCCTCAATTTCCATTTTCTCACTCGATTTTTCCTTAGGTTCCGTGGGTAGTTCTACCTTGTTATCAACCTGTGTACCTGACCTAAGAGTGATTATCGATTTGACTTGCTCTAGGCCTTTTCCTTTGTTATCATGAAAAACTTGGCCCTTAGGATTAGGTTCAGGTTGACTAGGGAAGGTTCCCTTATCTCTAGTACTCAAGGAATTGGCCAATTGACCCATTTGGAGTTCTAGTTTTGCAAGGGATTGAGTGTGGCCATTCAAAAGTTGAGTGCTGGTCTGTTGAAATTGAACAGTACTCTGAGTCATGAGTTTTAAGGCATCTTCTAAAGAATCTATCCTCTGGGTCAATGGATTGGGGTTGAGGTTGGGTTTTTGGAAGCCGGGTGGGGTATTGGCTTGAGATTGAATGGTCTGTGATGGGCCACCCTGAGTTAGACCCTTGGTCCAAGAAAAGTTCGGGTTGTCCCTCCAACCTGGATTGTAAGTATTGGAATACGGGTCATACCGTTGACGATTATCAAAACGAGTGTTTTGATAAAGAGCATTTACTTCCTCAATAGATTCAGCTTGCTCCAAAGTTGTTGGGTCAAGCTCTCCACTCATTGTCTGATTATAATTCAGTGACCCCAAAGTGTTTGGAGTGGGTTTTTGGTTCATTTCTAAGGCCTCTATTCTCCTCATTAATGTAGCCAGCTTGGCCTCTGCTTCAATTTTGGGTTCAAGTTTGAACATTCCCCCCTTTTCTGGAATGGTAGTTTTAGGGGGCTCCCTCTTGATAGGAGCCCACTGCAATGTATTTTCAGCAGTTTCTTCTAAAAATGTCCATGCTTCTTCTGCTGTTTTCTGTGTAAAATTCCCACCACAAAAAGATTCTACCATTTGTTTAGTTGGGTAATCCATGCCTTCGTACACAATCTGGACCAACCGGATTTTTTCAAATCCATGGTGGGGACACTGGATCAAAAGGTCTTTGAACCGTTCTAGATAATTGTAAAGTGTCTCCCCATCCATCTGATAAAACCCATTAATGGCCTGCCTAATCGAAGTGGTTTTCTGCTTAGAGTAGAATTTTTTATAAAATTCTTCGACTAGCTTGGCCCACGTAGTGATGGACCCGGCCTGTAAGGCATACAGCCATGCCTTAGCTTTCTCTTTTAGAGAAAAAGGAAATAATCTAAGCTTTAGCGTTTCCTCAGTCATTTGATTTATCCTCATGGTCCCACAGATATCTTCAAATTCCCTAACATGTTGGTATGGATTCTCTTGGTCTATCCCACGAAAGACTGGGAGCATCTGGATCATGCCAGATTTGATCTCAAAGGTAGCATTGGTCTGGGGCAACCTGATACAGGACGGTTGAGTTGTCCTGGTGGGGTACATGTAATCCTTTAAAGTCATGGGTGGGTCCCCTTGGTCAACTTCCGCCATTTTTTGTTCAAATTCTTCAAAAATTGAAGAATTTCCTACACCGGAGAGATGTAGGTTGGGTTCAATTCTGACTAGCCTTTTTTTCTTACGTTCCCACGCTATACTTCTCTCAGACTGATTTTTCTTTGTTCGCATACACTGGTTTAGACCTAAAAAAAAAAAAAAAATTAACCTAATCTATATTCAGGGTCCTAATAGTCCTAGTATGATGCACAAGCAGTCATGCACAATCATTGAGCACAAGAAGGTTCATAATGTTACTCACTAGACAGCTCCTAACTGGTTGAAGAGAGCACGTGGGCCTCCAATTTGATCTTATGAAACCTCAGTTGACCAGGTGAGCCACCAGGGAGTGGTGGGGATGAACCCGCTTAAGAACCAGTACCCTGAACAGACAAGCTGTCGCACTCTCAGGAGCAAAGGCTTTTCTAGACATCAACTTTGGTCAAAGAACACAACTGGTGCAACCGTCAGTGGTCTTCGTCCTACTGAGCTCGAGTCCTATGGTCTCGTTGCTACTTGATTTTAATTTAAATTAGGTGCTAGTGTGAAATGATTAGACTTAGGTGGGCAAGGATCTGGTGATAAAATCCAGTCCTTATCTTGTTTGGATAGCCTGCCCTTAACTAAGTGTGTGGGTCCAATTTAGTTTGTGTGCCAAGCAAGCAATCACAATTTGAGGAAATTTAAATCACACAAGCCCACTTGCAGATAAAGATTCGTGGGTTAAAGATAGAGAATCTTACAACCAATCCAAGCAATCTTATCTTCTTGCAAGCTTATCTTTAACTTCAATTTGATTTTCCAATTTTGAATTTTGAGAGCAATCTTGTTTGCCTAAAAGCAAATCCAGCAGTTTCCTGTTCCCACAAGCAACCTATCCAAATCTCCTGAAACAAGCAACCTATCCAAAGAAAATTCAAAAATTAGTAAATCTTATCACCTAAGATAATCAGAAAAATAAAACTCTATCTAACCTAATCTAAAAGTTGCAATCTTATCCTAATCTATAAAAAGAGATTAAAAAAAATCAAAAGATGACAAAGTTAATCCAAACTCTATTACAAGCAAATTCAAATTAGTAACCAAAATCAAAATCCTATCTAATCTAATCTAGAAAATTAGAAATTCAAACCTATCTACTCAAGTTGCAAGATATGATTAGAATTCAAAATGAAAAGCTATCCAAATTAATCAAATCTTATCTAATCATAATTTTCAGATTTGAAATTCAAACTTATCTCAACAACTTTGGAAATTCAAATGCAAAATTCAAAAGTTAGTAGAAAAATACAAGAAACTCTAATCTAATCCTAAAAAATCTGAAATTCTATCTAATCTAATTAAGAAATTTGGTTTTTTTTTTCTTACTGAAATTCGAAATTAAAAGATTTTTTTATTTTTTTTCTCTTAAAAAAAATTCCGAAAATTCAATAAAATGAAAAGAAAATCAGAAAAATCATTAAAAAAAATCAGGAAAAAAAAAATTTTTTTTAGAAAAACTAACTAAATAAAAACTAATGATGTAAAATACAATTGTATGGATGATGCAAACTAATGCAACCTATGTATGCTCATGAACCTAAATATGACTAAAAAAAAAATTCAGATTTTAATAAAAAAAAATTCAGAATTGGCTCCCCGGCAACGGCGCCAAAAACTTGATGTGAATTTAATCAATCTACTTAAAACTGCAAGTGCACAGTTGTCTTGTTGAGACAGTGGCAAATACAGGTCAATCCCACAGAGAGCACTTTTGAACTTTTTAATTAACAATCTGAATTTTTTTTCAAAAGAAAAGCAATAATAAAAAAAATGTGATATGCAAATTAGAAACTAAATAAATTAATAATAATGATAAGAAATAGATCAGAGCAGCCAGAATCCACTAAATTATTTAAAATTCCAATTTATGTTATTAATTTACCCTTTTGTCTCAATTATTACTCAGATCAGAAACAAGTCAATGTTTCTGATCCGGATGATTTGACTATTGCAAAAACCAACTTTAATTAAGAAAAACAAAATCAATACCCAAGACCTCCTTCACCTCATAAAAGAATGAACATCCTAAGTATCACCTATCAAACTAAGCATAGACTATCAAAGATAACTATAGATCTAAGCATAATCTATCAAAGTAAGTATAAATGATCAAAATTTATTCATTAAGAACACAAATCAGAGGTTTGCCTTTGGCATGAAGACAGATCTATTATTATATTTTAAAAGCACATTAACAAGAGACAATCAGAAAAGAGTAAAATAATAAATATAAATTAGAACATTAAAATACTTAGCTTCATCTTTCGCTCTAATCAGAAACTCAGCCCACCATTGCAAAGAACATCAAAAATAACTTCATTGATTCCTTCTTCTTATACAATGGTCTCTCAGAATTCTCTCTTTTAGATCCTAGTTTCTGGAACAAGGCTCCAGAATACCTTTAAAATAAAAATAGAAATTAATGGAAGGGAGAGGTGGAGAAGAGAGAGAGAGAGATCTGGGCCTTCCAAATCTGGCTGGGAATGAGGAAGAGCCTCCCATGACCTCCTTTTATAGTTTTCTAACTCCTTGGGTTCATTGAATCTGGACCTCTTTTTGGTGGATTGAGAGATAAGATCAGCTGCATGTTGATTGGGTTTATCTCCTTAGATGAGAGAGATTTAGAGATAAGATGAAGTGGAAGCTTTCAGCATTCTTATCTGATGTTCTTATGGGCTCCACAAAGAAATGTGTAACAGTTGTACTTCAATGGTGTAGATGCAATTGCAATCCCGTCTAAAAATGTACATGCAACTTCTCAGGCCCATAACTTTCTCATTTTAGCTCCGATTTGTGCAATCTTGAGCTCCACGGATATCTACTCTGAAAGAGCTTTCCAACGGTGGGTCATTTGCACTGATCCGACGTCTGGATTGAGAGTTATGATCATTTTAAGATAGGCTATTTTGAGAAAAACGGGATTGTATTTTAATTTGCAATGGACTCTATCTCTAAGAATATTTCTTGGTTCAATAGGATGAGATAAGATCTTCTGGAAGCCTTAGCTGATCTTCAGATGGGATCCACGGGCAGATGAACTCTAAGAGTGTGGATCTTCAAGCAGTGGGACCCAAATCATCCTAGGGTTCTGTGGGTCCTACTAATTTCATTTCCTGCACATTCTGATTGAACACATCAAATACTGAAGAGCCCACATTGAAGTGGAACCCGTCCGGACAGAGTTCTACTCCAACTGGGGTTCTTCGGAGAAAAATTGCAAACATTCTTAATTAATGCATAAAATGTGCAAAAATTGTACAAATTCCAATAATTAGGTGAAAATGCATGAAATGATGAAATTAAATGAATAATGATGCATTTAACCTAATTAAGTCCCTAATCCAATCTAAAATGATGCCTAAATTGTGCAAATTCATGGACGTAACAGTAGCCCTATTTGGGTGAACCACGTAAATCTCGGTGTCTCTTCTTGTGTGGCTTGTTCTTGTTGATCTTGTGATTCCGTGGATGCGCACAACGTGTGATTATTCAGAAAATCACAACAATTGGTATCAGAGCCACAACAATTGGTATCAAAGCTGAGGTTGGTATTCCTTGGGTTTCTGAGCGAGGGGGAGATCGCTCAATGGCTTGGAAGTTGTGCGCATGAAGATTAACCGAGATCAGGTTCGTGATTTCTGGTTAGGCCACCATCGGAGAAGAAGAAGACGAGATTGGGTTCTCCGGTCTCGCTGGGATCGGAGGAAAAAGGATTCACATGTTTCGTTCAGATCTTGGAGTTACCGCTGTGGTTGTGATCGGATATTGTTGGATTTGGATCTGTTTTCATCGTGGAAATAGGGGATCTGATTTTCCAGATCTAATAGGAGAAGACCGGACTTCTGATTGTACCACTGCAAGAAGATGAAACAGAGACAACTCTCGGTTTTGTCCACCGAAGTTTGCAGAGGGACATGATCACCTTGAATTTCGCGGTGGAGTTCAATGGAAGCAGAGAGAAATCGCAGAGGATTTCTCGGTTCAGAGAAAAAGAAGCAGAAGTAAAAGCAACAGCAGTAGAAGAAGAAGAAGATATAACAAAATGGGAGACAGTAAGAAGATGGCTGTGATGGGCGTGTCATCACTAATCTTGGTGGCAATGGTGGTTGCCGTGGCAGTTGGGGTCTCACGTGGTAAGCAAGGGGGACATGGGGGCACTGAAGCCTCTGGAGACACAGTCCAAATCCAAACCTCCTCCAAAGCAGTCACGCAGATTTGCCAGCCCACAGATTACAAGGAAGCATGTGTAGCAAGCCTCTCGGCAGCGGCCAAAAAGAACACCACCGACCCAAAGGAGCTCATCCAGATTGCCTTCCAGGCCACCATTGAAAAAGTGAAGAAGGCGTTCAACGAATCGGAACTCCTGAGACAGGCTGCCAGATCTGCGCAGTAGACCCGAAAATCGCTCGCCTTCCTTCGTTGCAGTCGCCACCGAGATCTCCGTCGGGATCCTCGCCTTCTTTGTCGCCGGAGAAGACGCTGTCTGCCGTTGCCGTACCCCGCTGCCGCAACCCGCCACCGCTGATCACCTGACCTGCACCGCGGACGAGGAACTCAGACATCCCTATTGCAGACGGCAGAACAGAGGAAAGGAAGAAGGAGAAGAGGTCAAGGTCCGGGTCAGGTCGCAGTTCGACCTGAACCCGCTCGTGCAGAAGCCCATTGACAGAAACGGGCTACGGGTCAGGTCAGGTCAGGTTCGACCCGACCCGTTTGCATCCGGCCCAGCAGTTCAGAGGCGGTTTGGTTCCGGGTCAGGTCAGGTTCGACCCGACCTGTTAGCAGACGGTCCAGCCCAGCTAGCAAGTTCAGGCCGGGTCAAATCAGGTTCGACCCGACCTGTTTGCAGACGGTCCAGCCCAGCGCAAAATAGCAGTTCAGTTCCGGGTCAGGCGAACCCGACCCGGGTCCGCTCCAAAAGCCCAGCCGACTGTGCAGGGACGTCAGCAGTGACGTCATCAACGGTCAAAGGCCAGATTTGACCAGTTTCAACGGCTGAAATTGTTTCTGCGATATCTTGATCGTCCGATGTCCGATCGGAGATCCGTTTGCGCCTACGGACTCGTTTCGAGCAGATCTACGCAGTGGAAGAGGTTGATTGGCTGTTTGACAGTCAAGGAGGAGGTTTGATCGATTGGAGCGTAGAAACTTGTTTCTACGTTATCGGAGCCATCCTGAGTTGGATTTCAGATCCGTTTCTTCCAGCGTGCTCGTGTCGACGAGATCTATGGTTTGATGCAGAAATTGGGAGGAGATCTGAACATATGTGGATTCAGGCTTGAATCGGGTCTACTCGACCTGGTTGTTGTTGCAAACCCAATAATAGGAGTCGCCGGCCTAGTTGCAAAGGGTTTGCTGATTCAAATGAAGTTGTTCGTTTGGGGTTCACATGATCGCATGTGATGTTGTTCATCTTGCCAGAGCCAAGCCAGAAAAGCAGCAAGGAGGAGCTGATGTATCAGCAGTTGATCGGAGGCCAGGTCGAGTTTTTTGACCGCTCGGAGGCAGAGGTTGTTCTGCAATGGAGTCATCTGGACTTGTATTCCCGATCTGTTTGCTTACATGCTTGTGGTGGTTGGATCTTCACAGTGATGTTGAGGATGGGGCAGGATGGTGAGTGATTCAGATATCACTTAGATTCGTCAATGGTTTCAAGCTTTTAGTTCGAGGTGGAGTTTGACGAGGGTATGAACTTTGCTCAAAGTTCATGTGCTGGTTCAACATGTCAAAGTGTTGAAGAAGACTGCATCCCTGGTGCAGTGACGTGCCATTCAGCAGGGTACGTGAAGACATTGCCGGTTTTATCTCCTAGTAGCTCGAGTTGTACGGAGTTGTACGGAATTCAAGCCAAGGTGGAGATTGTTAGGTTTATGTCTTGTATTCTGGTTTAGCCGGATGAGTCACTGGGTTAGCCAGGGACTGGTTTAAGGTCAAGGGTATTTTGGTAATTGTACCGGGGCTTTCTTGGTAGCCAAGAAAGCGGAGATTATATATATGTATAGTCTGTAACCCTAGATCTTGCGGCGGCGGCAGTAGTTGCCCGTGGTGCTCCCACACCACGTAGGAGAGATGAGGTGAGAGTGTGGGAATCTCTTGTATGCTTTACTTGTCATAGAGAAGATGTTCATCCTCCTGTGCCCATGGATGTAGCCCTATTTGGGTGAACCACGTAAATCTCGGTGTCTCTTCTTGTGTGGCTTGTTCTTGTTGATTTTGTGATTCCGTGGATGCGCACAACGTGTGATTATTCAGAAAATCACAACAATTGGTATCAGAGCCACAACACATCTTCATGTACTTTGACCCAAAGCGGATCTATCTTAGCCATCAAATATTTTATTTCCAAAAATTAAGCCTTTTTATGAAAAAAAATGCCCAAAACCTCCTTAAATAATGTCAAAATTTCTCTTCCTCAAAACCATGCCTATAGTATACTCCTTGGGAAACTCGTTTAATTTCATGAGCGTTGGCGCTTCCTGTGACTTAATCTGACCAATGGTTTGTAAAATATGGCCAAAACAAGATTTTTATCCAAACATTAATATAAATAATATTTTTATAATTTCTTCAAAAACTCAACCTAATTCTCTTTCCCTTATTCCTTCAATCATTTTCACTTCACTCTTAAGGCAAACACTCTACACGTTTTCCCACCCCCAATCAGTAGCGTTTTCCTCTCTCTCTTCATTCTTTCTATTTTTTTATTATTTCTCTCACTTATCTCTCCTCTCTCCACTCATTTTGATCCCAGGAAAATGAACCCCAGCCCCCTGCATTCTCATATTTTCCCCTTTCTGCACACGACTTCTCTCTTCACCCTCAGCCTCTCATCTCCTAACGACTTCCAAAGGATCCAGACTCCACCTTCACCTCCAAGCGCCACTGGCGACCACCTATTTCCCCTTTTCTTCTCTGTTTCCTTTTCCCTCTATTCTTCCCTTTCTCTCATGCTCTCTTTCTTCCTCTCACCCCCACACCACAGCAGCCGCCATGAGAAGGACCCAGACAATCCCATCTTGCCACCGGACACTCCTCCGTCAAACAGCCACCATTAATGAATCTGGATCAGCCATCATTTTCACCGGATAACGTGACGGCCTATCTCTTAGTCCTCTCTTTATTTCCTTTTCTTTTATTTTATTTTTCCCTTGTTTGCTGCCGACGAGATTTTCAGCCGCCGGAAATTCAACTTCATCATCCGCTCTGGTAATCTTCTTCCTCTTGCTCCATGCTTCTCAAATATCTCTCTTTCAAGTTTTTCCTCTCCAGATCCACCATAGGTAAGCTCCCCTCTTCCCTATAGTTAGATCTTTTTAATTTGTGGCTACAGATTAGCATAGATTAGCCCCGTAGCTTATTATCTCCTAATTTATAGATCCGTTTTGGTTTGATTTGGGTTTTCAATGGGTTTGAACTTCGTGGGACCCGCCAATGGGTAGGGCATCACACCCAATTTTCATCAAAGGTTAAGTAAATACCCATCTCTCATAGTGTTTTACATTGTTTTCATTGATTCTATCGTATTAGATGTGTTTTACGCAATGCCCATTTAAATTCTAAAAGATGATGATAGGTTAAATGGTTGTAGATCTTATAAATTATGTGTGGATGAATGGATGATGGAATGAAAGGTAAAGGATGGATGCAAAGTGGATTTTGTATGGATTTTATGCTATTTCATTGTCAGAGAAAATAAGGGAAGCAGACCTCATAGAACCTTACAACAGGGCACCCACTGGCATATGCTTGCTACCAGCATGTGAGTTCTTCATCTATGGCGCATGGGAAAGAGGGTGCTTGGGGTGTATGGCATACCCTGAGATAGGCTGAGGTATGAGGAATTCTTGTGATTGTTGTGGATTTCGTGGGACCCGGTTTTAAGGTCTTTCCCTTCTATTCTATCTAAGGAATGTACTTTTTGGCTGTCGTACCCTTATAGACTCATGGTTTGTACATGATGGTACAAACCAACCACACTCAGATGAAGTGAGAATTGGGCTATGCATCACCCTGGTTTTCAAAAAGTTCCTAACCTTACTTCATCTTGGTTCGTTTGATGTTGTCACATGCGTAAATTATGGTCACAGTATTAAGAATGTTTGTGGAGATATTTCTTGATTCTTGAGCTTGTGTTTCTTAACCTCGTTGCATACATATTAAAATTTATACTTGTTATCTTATGATGATTTGGACCGTGTTGTGGCTTGGACCATGCATTGTTTACTTATAAGGTATTCATGTTGTGTTGTAAATTATTTTATCGGAATAACCTTTTATTATATGGTACTTGGATACTTATTCTGGCCAGCCCTTCACACTACTGTAGGATATGTTTGTCGAACAATCATTGAGCCACGTTTATGAGTCTCAACATAGGAAGGAATAGGGCTGTATGAGATTATTATGCGGATCTGATCATTGGACGACTGCAGTCGGTAAATAGATGTACAATATGATGATTTTATCGGACTTATTGCCGAAGACGAGTTTACCACTCGTACACAGTTGGTTTCATCGTGATCTTTTGGATAAGATGCTAGGATCCAAAGACGGATTTGATCCACCGTTTTTAAATAGGATGTGAGGCATCCGAAGATGATATAAATCCCATAAAGGCATCGGTTGATGCGATGCTCAGCGAATGTGATATTGTTCATTTGATGTAGAGTTGGATTTAGGATTCATTCCTTCTATTATGCATGGCATTCTTTTATCTACATTGTTTATATATTCTTATGATTTCATCGTCTTATTCTCAAATTGATAGTGTATTTCATTATGAGTTATGTATATTCTACCTGCCACCACTTTTGTGGTTGACCTTATTTTCTAAATTGGTGCATAGGTACCGAGCCTGGCTATGCCTAGTATGCTTACCTTAGAGGTTGCGTTGGAGATGCTTCAAGTGATTAAACCTGATGTTGTTGACTACAGATGATGTGCAGATGACATCCTTTGATGCGTCTTGTCCAACACATGAGTGACTTTATAACTATCATGTGGTTGTTTATATATTTCTATTGGCTTAGGTTTTTTGTTGTAGCCATTTAATTAATATATCTCTTAATTGTTCATTTTAACTATAGTAATGGATTCACATGCTTACTCTGAAATGTTTATTGTATCTTCTGTTATGTTGAAGTTTCCACTGTAGTAATTGGTGTATTAACCAATATGGAATCTTACCCGTGGACTACGATCCGTAGTGGGACCATGATTGGGAGCTACGTGTTGTATTAAACACAAATGATGTCTTTATTTATTATTGAGAAAAATTTAATTGGCCCCTAATTTCACGTAACCGTAGTTTCATTTTTTGGGGCATGACAAATTTGTTCCTCAAATCCCCCACTTCTTCATTAACAGTGACAAGGAATGAAACAAATTGAATCCCTAAAGCTCAACCCAGAGAAATCCTAAGTCAAAGGGGTTGGAGCTCCTCAATGGTGTGACCCATCCATATTTAAGAAGTCAAGCCATTCAAAATAAATGTCCTCCATAGATATTTAAGTCTTCCATCAAATCGAATTTTTTTCACCATTGGATTGACTATTTGATGTCAAACAGTCCATCGAACAGTGAAAGAACTTGGCTCATTCCATATAAAATAAATTATATCGAGTACTAATATATGAAACAACCAAACCATTTATTTGGTTTTGAATATGCAATTTATCCTAACCTGGCCAATTTAGATGGATTATCGCGCTATTTTTTATTACCCTATGTGATTTGTGGGTCAAATGCGATCCGTATTTAATTGCATGGTTCTGATTTAGTTTTCTTCTTGTCAATGGATAGAATTATTATCCAAATATACATAATCAAGTAAGTGAACTGGCATTGCTGGTCTCAGAGGAACCGGACACAGTTTGGGTACGTGGACTATTATTCGTCTCGGGTGTTACGTTCATAAACGCGCGTGGCACGGTATTTGGTCCATCCACAGCTTCGACGTCATTTCCTTCCGGCGTCCCGGGTCTCTCCCTTCTTTGTATTAACTGCTTCATTTCTCCTGCTCCAACCATTCTGAAATCTTATTCACACGACGGGGGAAAATAAGAAGAAATCCTCAGTTAATGTGAGTTTCTCACATCATTTTAAGAAGAAATTACTTATACGGTCAGGTCAACTAGGTTATCCTCAGTTTTAGTTTGTTCTCAAAATATAGTTGTCTAAAAATGATAAAAACAATAACTTTAAGTAATTAAAACAATAAAATAAATATTGAGAAGTTTTGATAAGTAATTCCCGTAGTTTTATCGATTTTCCTATTCTTATCAATATGTCATTATCAAGATTTTCTCACGATATTTTTAATTTTGTTGATATAGTGGACATCGAGCAAAAGTATTGCTTGAGGTAAATACAGAGGGAAAAATTCCACAGACACTGATATTAAAAGTGTCGTTGTAAGTAAATAGGGTGAGATAAATGCTACTAATATTTAAATGAGAGGCGAATGCAGTGCATGGTGCTTCCCGTACCTATCAACCATGTTTTTCACATGCTTGAGACAGGACGTTGACTTGGATGCGTCTGTTAAAAGAGCCGACCTCGAATTCAGATCATGTTGCAGTAAAGCAAAAGGAGTTTCATAAGTTGGGTCTTGCTAGTACTTGTTATTCGACGATCCCATGGTTACTGTGGCCGTCGGCTACTGACAGCGGGCGTAGATATCCACCCTACTAAATGTAATGCATTGGCAATTCGGAGTTGAGAACATAATTTCCTTCCATGGGTCCCGGGTCACTCCCTTCTTTGTATTAATTGCGTGGCTTCTCCTGCTCCGATCTCACTGAATTCACATCAACGATGTGGGGGAATCTAAGCAAGAAAACACCGAATCAAAATCTTGCTCACGGTGCTCCAGTCGATGAGGACGGCGGCAGAAGCGCCATCGACCTCACTCACGCCAACTTCAGGCGGGCCTTCCAATCGCGGGTCTCCTTCAACACCTTGATCGATTTCACCGGCTTGCCACTGGAGATGGACGACAAAGTCGCCAACACCATGCTCGAATCCAAGAGTGTTTTGTTCGGAGACAAGATCTTCTCCAGCACTTTCCAAGAATATTTTAACCTTACTTCAAACGAGTTGGAGTCCTTTAGCTTATCAACTCTACATGTTCCGACCAGCAATGAAGAAGAAGGAGAAAAGGGGCACCAACTGAAGAATCTCTCTAACGATTTCATCGAGAAATATCATTCTCTTGAGAAGAGGTTGCAGACCTACGAGTTCAAGATGAGTCCTAAGATGGTAACTTACGGGATACTGCAAGCCGCTGCGAGGATTTTGGTGATGCTCTCCATCATCGGCCCCATCACTGGGACGTTGCTTGTTGGGGAGAAGCTGCATGTTGCAGTGGTAGCAGCTTTAGCGTCGTTAACATTTATAGCATTTGGGGTGACTGGGAAATGGGCTTGTTTTTTCTTTGAGAGGAAAAAACAAGAGCTGAAAGTGAAGGAGAAGATAATCAGCCTTATGCTGATTTCAATTAACTTACAGAAGAAAAGTTTGAATCAAATTAGTGGTCTTATTATCAGTCGGGGTATGTTGGTGCAAGAATATGATGTTATTAGTAAAGCTGTTGATGATTTGCATCATCTGATCAGAAATGACAGGAAGATAATACTGCAAAAGCTAAGTGAGCATAGCTACTCTTCAGGAGGGAATACTCTGGAAGAGCTTGTGTAATGACGTTCTTTCTAATTTTCTATTCTCTCTAATAAGAAGTATAATAAGTCATGAGTCATAATATAGACAATATGTGCAATGTCCAGATATGTTAGTTGGGTTATTTGTAATTAAAACTGTATTGTTCAGACCAAATGTTATACTCTTGTATTGTCGATTTTAGTTTAATAGCGTACATGTCGCAAGTGGGCCGCCTCAGTAGCAATTATGACAATTTTTTTTCCTGTGATTCCATGTTTGTGCCTGATTCCATGTGGGAGAGAGAGAGAGGACAAGCTTCTCCTCTAAAGGGCACGCTTCTCTTCTAAAATTTGGATTAGTGTATATTAGATTCAACGGTCGAGTAAATTAGGATCAAACCAAAACTTAAGGTGAGTAACTATTGAAAGTTTAAATTGGGCAATAGTTAGGCCCCATCTATAGTTCTTACGAAAAAAAATGATAAGAATAATTTTTATTTGAATATTTTCGATATATATATAGGTGTAAAGAAAAAAGAGTGAAAAATACTGGGTGAAAATATATATGACACATATTATTAGTGAAGAGCGTTTTGTTTATTGAAAAAATTGCAGAAATATAGAGGAATGTTTCGGTTTTTCTGCTTTTATGCAGACTCATCCGAAATGTTACTGCTGAAATCATTGCTTGGATACGGAGTCTCGTTTGCATATTGAGTTTATAGACTTCTAATTTTCAATTGGAAATAGACACGGCATGGGAGACAGTTGCCTCAGGAAGCCTATTATTAGCCCCCTTTTGTCCATGATGATGACTAAACTGACTCATTCTGAGGACATTTTTTGTTGGACCAGAAGAAAAAGGCCAGAAATAGAACTGACTTGGGATGAACACTTTTATTACAATTATTCCCCATTTTCTCCACCTATATTCCTTTATTTTCAAATAGAGTCTTCGTTCTCCTAGGTTTAATTGGAGAAACCCAAAATCAAGGATAGACCCAGAAATTTTTTCTTTGGGGGTCTACTATCAAGAAAATGTTTTGGGAGGGCCACATAAATATAGTTTTAAAAAATGTAGAGAGTTTTTTAAAATTTTTGGGGGCATATGTAAAAATATTAAAAATGATTAAAAACTTAAAAGGGTTTTGTAAAATCTTAGGGGGTCATATTAAAAAAATGTTAAAAAATATTAAAACTTTAAGGAGCTTTTTGGTTGGGGGGGGGGGGGCGCGCTTCCTAGGCCTACAAATGGGTTTGCGCCTGCCTGAAGTTGAAAGGCTGAAACTCTTTAATGGAGTCCATCTATTGAAAATCCCGAGTCCTTCACACAATGATGCCCTCATTGTTTATTCTATTTTGTAATGTTATTAGAATAGAAGTTGGGCCCTATATGTTTGACCATTGGAAAAATAACCTAATCTTTAACATGCATAAGATTGTGTTGATTACATTTTTATTCAAATATACGATCTTATGATAGGACCAAAAGTATAATTTTTGGACATATCCCTTACACTGTTGGCCGCTGTTCATTTTGAGGAGATCTAATTTTCATTAGGCAGGAGACACTATGGATTCCTACGCCTTCACACATGGATTCCTAGGCCTTCAACTCCGGTTTTCTTAAAGCCTCAGACGATCTGGACGCTCAGAAATGACATAAAGTGGGGCATCCACGTTTTACAAGTAGCTCATGTGTCTTAGCACATGTGTAACTAATGCATGTATCTGATGACCCAAATTCCAAGCAACTCACATCAGATGACCGGGTATGAAATCGACTGGCCATTCAAAAAGTGATGTTTTACCAAAAATATTTGAACATGCTAGACGAGCTTGTCTAGGCATGGCAAGAAGGGGCCACCTATACTATTAGATAAGTTGGCCCCTTCACAGACAATACTGTCTCAACATTATTATTGTTATTTGATACTTCAGTAATACATTTTGATGTGTTTGAAAGTAGGATTAACTTTTGGTAGGATTAGATAGATAATTCCATTCGAACACATCCAATAGTATTATTGCATGGAAAGCGATTCCATTTATCTCAAAGGTAATCCAAGCCCATGTTTAGTTGCGTCTAGATAAATGGGGGACAATGGACAAAAAGATTTAAAAAATATAATCTTACCCACCACTCAAAGCCAATTAAGGTGGGAGAAGGAAAAAAAGACCTAAAAAATATAATTCCACCCCCTACTCAAAACCAACTCAAGTTATCCCACCTCTTAGGTAGGATTATCTAAACCCCTATACTAGGTATTAACTCACTGTAGTGTCAGGACTAGGATAACATTATTCTCGGCACTAAAAATGTAAACAAGCAAGGAATAAGTGAGACATGAAGCAAAAAGTTGCTTATCCTTTCACTTATCCCCTCCCCATTTATCCTGCATCTAAACACATCATGAATGTTTAAAATTGGTGCTTTTGCATCCATTGTTTGTCCCTACTGGATTTGCTGTTTTATACAAGAACATTATAAACACAATCTCTCGTTTTTATCAATCAAGCAACCCAACAGTGTAAGGAACTCCGATTGAAAATTTGTGGATACCCCATAAACGTGGAGGGTGTTTATTTTTTATGAATTGGATTTCAGTAGATGGGCTCCATTATGGAGTTCACTTCTTTAACTAAGGCTTTATCTAGGTTAAACTCTAAAACTCATCTTTGAGACTGGTTGGCGTTGGTTAGTTTGGGTGCTCAAACTCCTAGGTTATGTATTATTTAGGGAAGACTACAAAATTAAAACTAATGTATACACTTGTGTAAATCGTAGAGTGTGTACAACTATGGTTGCAAACGGGTACTCAATTGATCTTCGATTATTCGAAGGTTTTGACTTATAAAAAACAGGATTTGAAACTTGTTTTAGGTTCTGATTCATTAATGAGTTTGGGTCCGGAACTGAATTTAGGTTTCGATTTATAAATAGGTCTGGTTCCGGGTTCATATGAGTTCGACCCAGTACCCAATACAAGTGCCTTTAACATTACAAATTGTAATTCAAAATCAACTTTGGTTTGGCATTTTTATATTTAATCTTAACTGTAGTAAACTTGATGCATTATTATAAATTGAGCAATTTCCTTAATTTAAAAAAAATTAAAAAATTCAAAAGTTAAAAGAAGGTAGAACCAATTTTGGAACTAAATCCTTATTCTCGAGTTGCACCTTGCTCAGAAACCGGATCTGAATCCTCTTATTGGAACCGAGTTCGGAATCAATAAAACAGGTTCCGAGTTAGTACCCTAGAACTAGAACCGTCATTTAAAAATGGGCCTAGGTCCAGTTTGGACATGTTCTGAAATCAAACCATTTGCAACCCTAAGTACAATGTATTGTATGTATGTAACTCAGTTAACCAAATCAAATTGGTTTCCCAAAACTTAAACACAAATCCAACCTAAATACCAAGTAGGTTTCAAAATTTCGGTCCAAACCCATGCTAAATTTCAGTTTTGGTTGGGTCATGCAAGTTGGGGTTGCCCTTGCCCAAGCTGTACCACTAGCTGGCCCAGGTCCTAATCATGTCTTCAGGAGGCTCCAGGCTGTGAATTGGGTTATAATAAAGGCCAATTTCAGACCATAGTCGTCTGAATTCTAACAAAGTGGGCTGGACGGAAAGCTTGGCCTCACCCACTTGAAACACTAATTCAAATGACTGCCTTTCTTCTTTTTTGACCTAAATTATCATCAAAGTTATCCATAATCCTGAAAGCACGGGTAAAAAACTGGTCATGTTGAGAAAGGGTGATATAGGATGAATCCCAATCCCAACTCCTATCCAACCAATTTTTAAAAAAGGTCAAATAACCCCAACCGGCATCAAATGAAGATCGACCCAACCTGACTAACATAACCCAATCAAATGCCGGTCATACAAGCTTTGGGTTCAGCCCAATCCATTAAAAACAAAAAATAAAGCTACATTTGAGTTTGGTTTTTTTTTGCTTTTGGTAAATTACATTTGAGTTTCGTTGACAGTTGAAAAAAACCCAACACAAACTTGGCTTATTCCATATAGCTTTTTAGTCATTTGAAACCCATATAAATCCTTCTTTTCAACCATCTATGCACAAAGCTAGCTAAATATGAAAACTGATATAAAGATATTTTTCTTATTATTTTTAAAATTTTTTATTGTGAGAAATTAATTAAAAATCTATAGAATTAAAATTTTTATATTATTTTGAAACATTCAAATTTTTATATATTTGTTGTGAAAAAGGATTAAATTTTATGATATTTTGAAATTTGCCATGAAAGATGAAGAAAAGTAAACAACTGGGAAAATGAGCCCCGAGCCAAGCTGTGTTTTGTTTTGCGGGCTGCGGGACACGGGTAACGAATCCTCAATACACGCTCCGTGTCCATTACCTTCAGACATTTGATTCATATAGTAATATCTCTTCAAGTTGCCATCGATGCAATGCACGTGAGAAGACTTGGTGAATGACTTTTTTTGCCCCCAAAGCCGTCGGGCTGGGACCAGCGATAGCAAGGAGAGAGCTCCGTTTCCATTACCTTCACATTTGATTCATAGAGTAATATCTCTTCAAGTTGCCATTGATGCAATGCACGTAAGAAGACTTGGTGAATGACTTTTTTGGCACCCTAAGCCATCGGGCGGGGACCCGCAATAGCAAGGGAGAGAGCACATGTGGGAAGTAGCCTACCCGTGCAAGAAAGAAGCCCCAAGTAAAAAAAGGGCACGGTTTTTAAGTGGCTGGTTAAAAGGGGGCTACTTAACCACCTATTTTTTAGACAAAATTTGATATAAAGCCTCTTCGATCATCATGCTTTTGATTCCTTTTAATTATTTTTTAACAAAGAGCCCCATTGTTCTCCCAACATGAAAGCCATTCAAAAATGCTTTTCTCTATCTCCTAGTTTTTTTTTCTAATTTAAGAAATCCTCCTTGTTTATTGGAAGGCTCCCTTTCATTTTGGAAAAAAGCCTTATTTACCCTTTTGTGTTTTCAAAGGCTCTTCTCCATTCATTATATATTTACAATAAGAACATTGAAAAGAAAAACCCAATAAGGTGGAGTCCAGATCCCCACGGTCGTGTCACAATGGGGGCAGCCTGCCATGCATGTGGGCAATGGGCAGGTTGCCCCCATGGTGATTGTGGAGGGATCTTTTCATAGAGAAAGTTTAAACTTACACCCTCACTTACTCCCGAAGTTATTTTCTAGTGATTTTTTCAGTTCACATATATCTAAGATATGACATGGGCTACATCCAAAACAATTATAAACCACAAAAAAAAAAAAAAAAAAACTAGGGGGAGAAAATGAGGGTGTAAGTATAGCACAGGTCTCCCTTGTATAATTCAAACTTGAAGGAAGATGCTGTGTGCACTTCAGTGTAAAGTGGGGATACTATAATGGAAAATAAGAAAAGACAAGGTGAGGAATGTATTTGGTGGCTGAGGACAATATGCATTTATTTCTATAGGTGAGCTCAGAAGAAATAAAACTTTTAGTGGTGGAAAAAAATTGTAACTACCAAAAACAGCTGCTGCAAATAATTATCGGCAGAAATTAATCGGCCACAATATTTGTTGGGGAATGTTATGTCAATAATTTTTTAGTGGCAAAAAGAAAGAAACCGCCAGTCAAAACTGAAATGGCGGTGGATATAAACCGCAGGTAATAGTTAATTTTATGCTGCTAATGGCATACTTTCAAGGCAAAAAAAATGTTGGTTTTTACAATTAGAGGCGGGATTGGAAAGGAAGGTAAGGGGGGTGCTGGGAGGAGGAAAGAGGAGAGAGGGAGGTGTTTGGGATGCTAGTGGAGAGAATGGAGAAGTGGGGGTTGGTTTGGTTGATGGAAAGTCCCTTGTACTGAAATGGTTTCTACTGATGACCAATGTGTTACTCTGCCGCCGGGCAAGTTAGTTTATAACCAGTTTTGCTTTTTAAACCATCACTTTCTTCTTCTATGGAGTTGGGTATCTCAGGGGATCTATTGCTCTGCTTGACCTACGGAGGACCCTTTCTTGGGACTGCACATGAGATCATCATATAGTTGCAACTCTCAACACAGCGTAATATCAATTTATTTTATCGGGCCTGATACTAGGGAGGGGCTTGGCCTTGTAAAAACAGAAGGGCCGGGTCAATGCCCTTTAGATATATTAAAGTTCTAAGAATGGATGTCTTTGAAAGGTGCCACATCAGCACCCCTTATTATTATTTTTAGAGCGCCACGTTAGCATCCTAAAATACTAAAATCTCTCGTCTTATAATCTCTCTAACTTCTTCTTATCTTTTAGGCAATTAGTATTTTTGAAACTTGGATCTCTTAAAATCTTTATTTTCATTTTAAATCTTTCACCACCACCTTAAATTCTACTGGTCATTTTAACTCCTCTAAAACCACTTTTACAGAGACACTTTAATTCTCCGCCTCTTCATTTTTTTTCTAACATACGTATAAACCTAAACCCATTATTTTCTCCTTTTGCTAAAGTCCTGCATGTAGTCAACCAAGATCTGTGTATGCTCATTTTGATTAGAACGCGACCACTTCCCTCAACGTTAGCCATGAGCAGTGAGTAGAACGTTTGAGCCAAGCTCTACCCAAGTACAAGTACAACACATTCAAGGGCGCTATCCCCTCGAATGCCTCCCCACCACTGCTCAGTCTTCTTCTTCCCCCTTGAGATCTGCCTAACTGAGGGGGAGATAGGTTTATCAAGTCAGCATTGTAGCATGTAAGCATTCACAATTTCAACGATTGTTTATTCAATATAACACCCTTGTCAGATTCATGTCATTTCAAAAGTAGATGCAAGTTCAATGATTTGGACATGGGCAATTAGCGACCCACTGATCGGTCTGTGAATAAAGGAGATTGTAGTTGCCTCATATAACGACAACACGAGTGATCCTCGACGGGCAAATTTTCATGAAGATCAGGTATCTCTTCTTGGTCTCAAATATTATTTGTTTCAAAAACCAATCATCTCGAGTTTCTCTACACAATCTATTCTCCTTTCTCATTGTAGCATCTATCCTGTTGATTTTGGTTCCTCTGGGGCAGGTGCTTTCATTTGATATGCTCTTTTCCACTTTTTAAATGAGTATTGATTACAACATGAGATTGTTTTGTTTTGAATTAAATAATAGTGCTAGGTTAATATCGCTTAGAGTAAAAATTGTAGATAATATAAAGAATGTTGAAACTGTAACAATGATGTTGATGAATTATGCCTCTCTCCTTTATTTTTTTTTAATCTACTTTAAAATTACAAGGTTTCAATTTTTATTGCTAAATCTTCACGTAGGTTTGGACTTTAAATGCCAGGCATTGGTTTTGGACCTTATAATCTATCTTATATTAAGATATATTTTCTGATTATATGCCTTTTTGTAAAATTTAAATAAATCAATTAGTATGTAGTTGTGGCAATCAAATTGTGTTAGGTCAAATGGATGCCAATGGATTTTCCATTCTCAAGCATAAAGTTAATACAATTGATGATTGTATTTACCCTATTGATGATTTCTTATTGTAGGAATCCAAATTATAGGTGCTCCACTAATTTTCAGATTTTTTTGAACTTTTGTAAAATTTTTACAATATATTTAATATTAGGTATTACATTGCCCATGCTAAGCACGGGAGCATTTGCTAGTTAACAGATTAAAGGGCAAAACTTTTTCTCAAAGGAATTACGCCCAGCAAAGCCAATCTTTCTGGTGTATTTAATAGGCAGTAAATGGCAAATTTGTTTCTAGTCCATCAATACGAAGAACTGTAATCATAAACAGAATCACGTCCAGGTACAGCTAGTGTCTATATCAAGATCAAACTAACCAGAATAAACGTGTAGATTTAGAGGAGTGACTAGGATTTAGCAATAAGGAAACTGGATAGATTCAAAAGAGCCACTCACATTGCTTTGAGTCATTGATCTATTAAGCGAATGTTCAACCATGAGCAACTTCCTTCTAGAATTAGACTTTTTCTTGAAAACTGGAGATCTTTTAGTGCAAATATGATTACTGTTTTTGTCAAAGATTCTTCTTGTTGCCCCAGTTGTAAAAAACACAACCACAAGATCTTTTGATTTAAAGAGAGACCTAGATGGAAAAACACAAATGGTAAAAAACAACCAGAAGATTCTTGCCATCTGGATGATCATATCTCATCCACATCCCTTTCTCTCTCCCATATGTAAACGCTTAAAATTTTGACATTTGCCCTGCTCAGTGAAAGCCTCCTGTACAAATTCCCCATGTGTTTCTTGTTTGGAAAGACTGGGCAGAGTCTTCGTGTTGACTTGACTTGGTGGAGCCGAGTCAAGCTCCAGCGTTCCAATTTTTCTCTGTTCTGAGTTCCCAGTTCCCACTCAGTAAACCTACTTTTGAAAAAGAGATAGGGAGAAGCGGAAGCTGTTTCACTGGGAAAAGGTAAAATCACCGGGGGAATTTGGAATTGAGAATCTCCTTTTGCCCGTATTTGCGCCGTGTGTATCCAGCATGAGGAAGCTCCAAGTTTCCTGAGCAGGGGACAAAGACCCCAACCTCAACACCAATGACGCCCCAAAAGTAAAAAAAAGCAATTTTTTTTTCTTAAGAAAGGCTGCTATATCTTTTTACCTAAAGGTATTCATGACACCAACCATTAGTAGGACAGAACTAAATAACTAGGCAGTCTCACCATATAATCCCAAACATTGTCACCAAACCAAAACGCAAACGCATAGACAGCAGCAAATTCACTATAAACCTCCACTTGTATAGAAGAAGCAAATTCACCATATACCTACACTTGTGTAGAACAACCAGACTAAGAAAATTCACCATATATCTGCTGAAGATAACGAAAATTGTCATCCGTAAGTCACTCTTTGCATTCCCAATGGATCCATGTTACCTACTGAGTGCCCATTTTAGATTGTGGATCTATTACATACTGCTACTGTTTCTACTAATACAAGAAACCAACTGACTGGGGCTAATTCTTACTCAGTTGCTTGGCCTCAGACATAGGTTTTTAGTAGATACTTGCCACTGTAGTTGGGTCCAGATATTGTTTTGAATTTCTTTGTTAGGAAACAAAAATGCCATCTGCAATTCAAAGATAAAACAAAACACCATCAAACTCCTGTTTCAAAGCACACATTTAAAAATTAAAGCAAGGGAACAGTTTGAATTTCCTTAACACATACGGGTATGTTATGATTATTCGAAAAACTTGATATTTCACCTAAAGCAATGACTCAGGGAAGCTGAGACCTAATCAGATTATGCGAACTAATTATCATACCCTGAGCAGATTTTGACAGCTCCCTTCAAGTTTATCAGGAACATGCTATTTGTAGAACTAATTATCATGTTTTTGTTATAGTTGTTCATCCTCCTGTTTGCTTTGTCTAAGATCTCTTTTCTATAAGGTTATGCCAATGTTAAAATGTAGGTTATAATTAGCTCGTGCTTTGTATGTTATTTGTAGAAGCCTAACTGTGTTGGTGCTCCAAAAGCACCCAAGTAAAAGAATCTATTTAATTAGCATATGAAGGCCTGCCACTTGCCGGATTAGGTGATATATTAGTCCCCTATACAATTGTATCATGAAACTCTTTAAACCTTAACACAGATTAAGATCCCAACACAGATTTCTAGTATGCAGATAAACAACTAATTAATCTAACCTAGAAAGCAATCACTACAAGAGAAAAATATGCGATTTTTATGTGGAAAACCCAAATGGAAAAAACCACGAGACATAACACCAGTCTAAACTTAGATCAAGCACTATGCAAGAGAGGTTACAAGATTTACTTACTACCCTTTTTTCTAGTTAAATACAACCTAAATGACTGAAGTTCTTCTTTCCGACGCATACGCCGTTCACCTTCTTCAAACTTGATCCAACATGCTTTGAACTCACTCAAGACGAACAACCTTTTACAAGAGAAAAGATAATCTTCTATAAGATAGTAGAAGCAATGTTCTCTAGTACAAAGCTGCAGCACAATCTCCAATGAAAGCTCTAGAGAAGAAGGGTATCTCCAATATGTATTCTCAATTTAGAATAGGGAGATGGATGTCTTAGAGTTGAGAGAAAACTCCTTTTTATATCCTTAATTTCGTGTCTCATAAGTATATTTCAATCAGGAAGGAGGTTGGCATGAAACAGGTAAGTTTCTCTTCAAATCGGATGAAAAAAGAGCAACTTGGTAAAGTTTCTACACCTGTCTAATTGGTCGAATAAATGGTCCGAACGGTTGGATTAAGCTTCTGCCCGGGTGAAAATTCAATACATTTCCTGTAAACTTTCGGAGGCCATAACTTTCTCATTTCAGCTCCAATTAAGGTAATCTTATGCTCTATAAATATTTACTCGAAATGAGCTTTCCAATGTTAGGTCATATGCCCATTTCTGATGCTCAGTTTGTAAGATATGACCTTTTTAATCCGAGTTGCCCGTAAAAAATTACTTCAATTTGTCGCTCTTTCTTTTATTTCTTCACTTTAATATATCTGACGATTCAAACCATTGTCTATACTCAAATATATGTAAAAGAAAACACTACTTGACTCAAGTTTTGTCTAACCCATGAATTTGCCAACAAAAAAATCCTTACATACCATGCACGCTCTTTGATATCATCTTTTAAGTTCACCAGTTATAAAACTTTTCTATAGTATACAGCTTCCTTCGTTAGAGATGATGAAGGGTTTGCCCTTTTTACTGTGGGAGCTCTAACCCACAAACTTTCTTAACCAGATGATGTATTTCTTTTCATCTTAACCTGTTTATTGTAGATTGTAATGTGAAGATATGCTCTAATGTGAATATAGAAACTTCTACAAATGTATGTAACAAATGGTTTCTGTTATGAGTGTGCTTATTTGGTTGGAGCTGATGGGTGTCAGCTTTAGCTTTTCTTTTATGCACTTGAAGTTTAGGTTGCTTTCATGCTTAAACTGGTTACTAAAATGGAGTTTATAAAGCTTTGAAGCATTGGAGAAGTCAAAGACTAATAATATATCTTTGAAGCTAGGATTGGCCAAAAATTGATTTTCCATTATCATGGGTAACTAGTGCAACAAATGAAAACAACCCTCATTGCAGATGGTGAAGGGATTTTTTTTTTTATGCTAAGAGGTTTGAAGAATAGTTTTAGAGGATTACTTTTTTAAAGTTTCTAGGCAAGAGTTGTCCCTTGCAAAGATAAAATTTTATTCATCTAAATTTTATAGATTAAGTGATTACCTTGATGTAAATGGAATTTCACTTAGGTAGTGTTTGGTTCGCATGAATGATTTTGAGGTAGAATGGAATGCGGGTTGGAATGAGTTTAGAATGGAATAAGATAGGAATGGTCATTCCATTCCATGTTTGGATTTATCTTTGAAATGGTGAGCGGAATGGAATTCTCATTCCCTATGAAGCAGAGTACTTCCAAAATGTACACGTACACATACTAGGTACTTACCCGTACACGTATCGGGCATGGGTATGGCAAAAAACGTATTAGGTATGGTCAAACATACCTGATATGTTTTGACTTTGTGGGTACATTCCTGGTACTTTTTTTAGAGGGTTTTTTTTTTTGGGAAAAGCTTTTGTAAGAGTTTGAAAAAGCTAAAACTATAATTTTTAACTTTAGCCTTAACTCTTTTCAACGAACTTAAAAGAAAAAAAGTTTTACCTCTAACCTATCTCCAATCCCCTCATTTCCAACGAAAAAAATTGAAATAGAAAGGACGCGGAAAAAGAAGGAATGAATGCTAGATTATAAAATATAAAAAATAATATTGTTGTTGCTCTTTTTTTTTTTTTTCATTAGGTTGAATATGTTATAGTGTTAAGTAATTGTTGGCTTATTGCATTTAAGAATTGTAACCTATTTTAATTATTAGCATATTGCATTATCAAGATTTTAAAAAATATAATTCTTTAATGAACATACCCCATCTATACTCATATCCTGCTTTTTTAAGATTTTGCTGCATCGTTGTACTCGTACTGTATCTGTATCTGTACTCGTACCGATACACATGCTTCATAGTCTATTCCTATCCTCATATTTGATTTGCATAAATCAAAGCATGAATGAAATAAAAAATTTAGTATTTTTACCAAAATATCCCTATTTTTCTCTTCATTTTTTGGTGGTGGCAATGGTGGCGGTGGTTGGGTGGTGGTGGTGGTTGCGGTGGTTGTGTAGGGTGGCGGTAGTTGGGTGGTAGCGGCGGCGGCGGCGGTAGTGGTAGTGGGTGGCAGTGGTGGCAGTAGTTGAGTGGTGGTGGTGGTGGCGAGTGGGTGGTAGTGGTAGTGGTAGTGGGTAGGGGTATTTTTGTCTCAATAAATAATGAGTCTGAAATGGAATGGTTATTCCTTAACCACCCGATGGAATGACCATTCCCTCCTGTAGGAGAATGGTGAATCCTTTTAGAATGAGCATTCTGTCCTTTTTGGACGGGCCAAATGCAAGACTAAGCATTCCAACAGATTAGTTATTCCATTCCAACTTCCATTCAAGCGAACCAAATGCCACCTTACTTCAATACCGTATGCAAATAGAGTTTCATAGAGTAAGGTAAAAAGGTTCAACACATCTCACTATCTTATGGAATCAGGGTGTGCTGTAAAGACCTATTAGGAATAAATATGTAATATTAGCAAACATGTAAAGAAAATTAAATCCAAATATAACTTCACTCTAAATTTATGTCATGTTACCCATAGGCTCAAATGAAGAAGATAGTGAGCTAAGCTGTGTGAACCTTTGGAACATTGTCACCATTTGGTTCATACGATTTCCCGTCAACTGCATACCAGCTTCCATCTTGTTAATTTACGCTTGCATGGAAACTATCTTTTCTTTGGTTTCTATTCTAGAAGCCCTCTCAGCCTCCATTGTCCTCCTATATTCACCAATTGAAGCTCATGGGCCATGTGATGTAACAAGGCCCCACAAGTGGGCCCTTTTCAAGTAGATTAGGATTATATTATTTTTATTATTAGTAGATTTTTAATTTCTTTGTTATTTAGGAGTTTTCATTATTATATTGGAGTTTCTTAAGATATGACATTGTAAGGAACAATTATTCAAAGAGTTTTGAGTTATTAATATTTTCTGTGGGATTTTATCATTAGATGCTTTATCTTCTTCGTGTGATTGTTTCTGTGGACACACCCATTATACGAAAGCACTCACTTTAATTGAAAATCCTATCCTAGGATTGCATCAATTGGTATCGGTGCTAGTCCTTCGATAGAATGGCATGCCTATCCCCCCATCCGTTGAAACAATTCCCATCATCTTTGTGCACCCAACCAGCTACCATCCCACTGCCATCTCTGCTTTTGATCCCCATCCAAAAAAACAAAAAACAAAAAACAAAACCATCTATCCCAGCCATTCGAAACCTAACCCAATCTCCATCACCAAAACCCAAAGACAATCGTCCCCAAACCCTAGACCACATCCACACCAATCGAAGCCTACCACTGGCACCACCGTCGGCCAACCCTACCATCCCTGCCCCTAATTGAAATCCCATCTCACCATTATTGTCACAACTCGACCCCAGAAATTTGGGGGTTAGTAAAAACCTAACCAGTGATACACGTACTCCCGTGCATATACACATAGACCTGGTCCAACTGTACATACACAAAGGATCATTCACACGAACAAACAAAGTGTACGCGGAAATTGTACGTATCATTGCATAACACAATGATATACAAAAGGCACAATGCCTACAAAAGATTAAGCAGATTTATAGAAATGTACATCAAAATAGGAGATAACAGTCACAAGTTCAAAATACATGGATGACCTAAAACCCCGAGTACAATGTCAATACAAGTCCCCACATACTCAAAAAACTAAAGTGATGCAAACTGCTCTCGGAAAAATGGATCAAGTCCACTCCTCTAGCCCAGATGGGGCCTCACGTGCCTCTCCTGAACTCTGGTCGACTGACAAAGGGTCGGAGAGGGATTTGAGCCTGTAACACCAAGAACAACTAATAAGTACAACGACTTAGTAAAGTATCAGCAACAATAAGTTAACACACGTTGTGTTTATCAATTATTAGAATAATTAACATGTAAAGATCCACAGCAGTCATGTTTGTATACTAGGCAAGTCGTGCATATGAATGAGCATGTGATTAGAATCATAAATACATGTACAGTTAAGGTGGCTACTACATTTGCCATATTCTCCCTTTCGAGAGCAATCGGTATGAGAACACCCTCGACTGGGCTAGGGTACGAATGGGTCTCTAGTTCCAGGGGTCTGGAATCTCAGAACGGTAGCACTCTGCAGAGGCGGTAATAATCTACACCATAGTCAACCCCATCGGGTATCCTGAGGCTGAGGCTAAGTAGCGCCAAATATACAAAATCAGTCAAGTCATGTGATGCACGTCAATAGTGTCTATGTCAATCGGTCAAACAATATCATGTCATATCACGACAAGCAATACAGTAGTCCGTGCATCACACTAAGATTAAGCGTAAACTCAAGGCTTGCAATAGCTTTACAGTAGCTCCCAACAGTGCAAGGATAAGAACATGGAGTCAGCGGTTTCTGCCCGGGATATACCATGGACAGAGCCCTCGGGGATTAACAAATCGTTGCCCCAGTGCAGAACCCATACCACGCAATTAGAGAGGCAAAACCGAAATCAATATGCAATGCAAATCAGATTTACCTTAAGGAGTTAAGTTGTTAACGAGCAAACCCTAAACTAGTTGTCCAGTGTTTCTAATCGTGCATGCTGATGTGGTTTTAAGTTATTCGATACATAGTTGTCTACATGAGGTGTGTTGCACTGTATCGAGAAGATGTATCGAAATCCCTTAAACCAACATTCATGGGAAGGTTCTTGGTAGCTGGATAACACATATGAATGAATCACAGCCCTAACGACCATTCATGCGATATTTACATTCCATTGGGCGAGTCGGTTTACCTATATTCTAACTCGAAGGCTTTACAAGGTCTCGATATTAGCCTATCCATTTTAAATCCTTTCTCAATGGGCATATGGCTTAGCCCTGGTTTGTTCTACGGCTTAGCCACTGCAAGGTTATGGCTTAGCCGTAGACCATTTCACAGCTTAGCTGTAGCTGGACCGTAAAAGAGTAGCAAAATGCCAACTCTCAGTTATTTCAGATTGTTACCCTGTATTGCTCTATGGTTAGGGTTACGGCTTAGCCGTAGTACAACTTACGGCTCAACCGTAGTACAGTTTACGACTTAGCCGTGACTGCACTATGTCGATTTCCTGAACCTGTTATAGAATGACTAAAACGGTAATTTTTGATACTCAAGAGAACAATCATAACATCTATGGTATAAGAGGGCTGTATATCAACATTTTATGCAAGAAGAACAAGATTATACACAATCAAAGCAATACCAACAAGTGTTCAATCAAATTGTGCTTCTATTTGCCTCAAATGGATTCACACATACACGTCGTTGTCCTTAGGCTCAATCCATTGTCCAAACACAATTCTACTCGTCAAGCACGCAAGAAACAAAAGGAACGTCAAGTACATGTACGGTGACTACCGTGAGAAGAAGAAGAAATGGGAGAAACACAGCGAAAACACAAGACATACATTAGAATTCACAAGAAGATGACAAGTGCACAACTCCCTTCCTTGACTTGCTCCAAAAGGAAATGGAAAAAGAAGAAAGAAAGAAGAACGAGAGAGAGAGAAGAGAGTAAGAGACGTTGAATTAGGATGGAAGAAAAGAGGCGGTAGTTGGCTTAATAAGATAAAGATGAACGATTTTTTTCAAGAAAGTCCAAGCGTTTACACAAATTATAGTTCGAGTCAAATAACAATCCAACGGAAACAAATGAAGTCATTTATGTACGAGTCAGTTACGAAAAAGCTCGACGAAATACACATGTTGACATCAAGATGATGCAAAACTGACAAAGTCCGAAAAAATAAAAAATTACGAGAAAGGGCTCAATTCTACCTAAACCCGGATCAAACTCAATTCAACTACCTATCCATTATCCAAAACAAACCAAAAACATAACCAAAACACCCTTAACAACTAATTCGCTATTAATTAGGCACTAATCCAGATTAAGTTCGGTTGGAGTGTTACAATTACCCAAAACCCAACCCTTATTGTCGACGACCCATAACCCCTCTTTGTTTTGTCGAAACCTGACCACACCAAAACCCCATCCCATCAATCCCAGTGCCCATTTGAAAAACCTTAGACCTGTCACATCCTAAAACCCAAACCCAAGAACCCATCTATTGGCCAAGACACCCCTCCATTCCCAAATAACACACCACCCAAAACCACTCTCACCCCCAACCCCCCCTCCCAAAACCAGACAAAAGAAGAAGAAGAAGAACAAGAAAAAGGGTAAACAAAAGTTTAGAGGCATACATGGCTTCATCGTGCATGGCTTAGTGTCGCTTCACTGGAGCCACACCAAGTCGCCGAAGCTAGCTACAGCATATCTTCTTTCCCATCTTGCATGTTCTCCTCCTCTCTCTAAGGATGAGGAATTGAAAACAGTGTTTCAAAATCCTTTTTTTTTTTTTTTTACTTTGGTGTTGGTTTTGAAAGGGCCAAGTCACATGTGTGCGTCGTGACATGTGTTGTCCTTTTAATTACTGGGCCAGTTTAGTTCTTGTCTATTTGACCCACTTGTAAAAGAGAGGCCCTCTAGTTTTATTGCTAATCTCATTACTATATCAACAAGGATACCCAAGGCACATATTTGACAAATTAAAGGCTAGAATTTGTTTTCATAATTTCAGCACCATCTCAAGTTCGATTTTAGATCTACCATGTAATACTCCGACATAAGCTTAACTTGATTAGCGAGTAACTAATTAAGATTATTAGCTAATTAATGTGGTTTTATCTTAAATAAGTCTCTTTTAGTCTTGTGAAGTCCAGTGGGACAAGTTCGAGTCATGGATAGGTAATTGGGGCCAGTTTGACCTTACTTAGGTATATAAAAGCCCTTTTTGTAATTTTAGAATTCATGGTTTACATCATACATGCATCATATTAAAACTATCACAATTGTCTTGTTGAGCTCGTCAACTTTTGTACTTAACTCAAATGCATTCGACTTCGTTTGAATCAATTGGACTCTCATTTGACTTATATTGAAAATATAATAAAATAGATGGGTTTTCTTATAAACTTTATGTCACAACCCGAGCCCAGGGTTCGGGGGTTAGCAAAAGCCAAACCTAATGACACACGTACTCCTGTGCCTGTACACGTAGACCGAGTCTAAATGCACACGCACAAGGGAACATTCACACGTGCCAAGCAAGTACGCGGAAGCTGTAAATATCAGAAACATAAAACTAACCATGCAAGAAGAGAATACAAAAAGGACTGACATAATTACATATGAAAGTTTCTACAAAATGAACAAAAGATATATACAATGATAACAGGTCATGTCAAATACGAGTCTGCAAATCCACACAACACAAGACTCCAAAATGATGCATGCCATGTACGCTCTCCCGTGGAGTGATCACATCCACTCCTCTAGGCCTGATGGGGCCCCGGGGGTTTCATCTGGAGCCTGGCCGACCGGCGAGGGTTCGGCAGGGGGATCTGGGCCTGCAACACCAAAAACAACTGTGAATACGAAGATTCAGCAAAGTATAAACCATAGCAAGTTAACACACGCTGTATCTAACAGAATAAGAAGATCATGTGATTAAAGAAAGCATTTTCGTATACTTGGCTATCATGCAAGAAAGAAAGATGCTGTGTGAATCAAGGATAACATGCTGTGTACATAACTAGTGGCTACTACATTACCATATGCTCCCAAAAGAGGGATCTTATAACATGCAAAGAACACCATTGTCCGGGCCAGGGTACAATGGGTCTCGGTTTCCTGGGGTCCGGTTCCCCAAGACAAAATCCATACTGCAGCAGGTCCTTATAACTATACCAAATTCACCCCGTCGGGATCCTAAAGCTGAGGCTAAGTAGAGCCTGACCATACAAAGTCAATCATGAAAACCCTGAGTAGATCATGACAACATATCATGCGTGCATATCTGAAAGTGAACATATCATACATGCATACTCAAGGCAAATAAACCACAATGTGAAAGTAACGAAACGAAACATACGTAATCATGTTAGAGCATTGAGATCAATGATCGAATGCAATATGTTATGCAACAAATCATGTGAAATCGAATCATCTTGATTTACAAACCGATTCTAATCTAGTTATCCGATGTTTCTAACCGTGCATGATGATGTAGTTTTAAGTTATTCGATGCACCGTTGTCTAGTGTTGCCTGGAATCGGGCGGTGCACGAAGTCCCTTAAACCAACACCCATGGGGAGGTGCTTAACATCCGGATAACGAACATGAATGATTCGCAGCCCTCGAGATCATTCACGCGTTGTATCATATTCCGTTGGGCAAGTCTAGGTGTTCTACATTCTATCATGAAGGTCATATCGGTCTTTTCGTTACACCTAGCCTTATTCTTCATGTGTGGTTACGGCTTAGCCGTGTGTGTGCTACGGCTTAGCCGTGTGTGGTCTACGGCTTAGCCGTGGCTGAACCGTAGAAGGTCTGTCATTTGCTGACTCTCAGTTATTCCAGAAATTGCACCCTGTATTGTTCTACGGCTGGGCCACGGCTGAGCTACGGCTTAGCCGTAGGGCATTCCACGGCTTAGCCGTGCCCTAGCCGTAGAGGAAAACTGGGTTTTTCTCTTCTCTGGATTGTGAGCCGTAAGAAGCATACGGCTTAGCCGTACCTGTACGAGTTCAATTTCCTGAAACCTGTATAGAATGTCTGGGAAAGCATCAGAAATGCAATTCATCAATGGGAATACACAAGAACTGAAGCAATGAGTATCAAATGGGCTGTAAACACTTATTTCCATATCAATACATGTAAGCTCAACCAAATTCAATGCATACCAACATGGGTTCTCAATGTTATGGTTATACTTGCCTCAATTGGAGATCACTTGCACAATTGTAGTTCTCAAGCCCAAACACAATCTAATACAAATCAAAACAACATGCATGCATGAGGATTGGAGTCATAGACACACTATACAACAAGAGAAACAAGAGGGGGAAGAACTAGAGAAGAGAGATGAGAAGGATGAAGGGATTTCCACCAACTCACCTCACATGCAAGAAACCAACCTCCTCTTGATCGATGGAGAAGAGGAATTCAAGTGAAGGAGGAGAGAGAGAGGACGAGAGAAAGAACATGAGTGTCGATGGTTGAAGTTTATATACTCAAATGGGTTGTCCAATTTGTGAAGAAGTCCAAGCTAGAATGTTATTTCCAGTTTGAGTCAAACTCGGGTCCAATCGAATCACACGACCTCGGTTGCAAATGACGTAGTTACGAAAGTTAACGAGCTCAACGAAAGACACGTGTTGACATCAAGATGATGCAAAAATGACCATGTCTTAGAAAAGCTAAAATTACGAAAAAGGGCTTGGTCTACTTAATCCAGGTCAAACACAACCCAACTACCTATCCATGACCCGTAACGAAAACAAAACACAAACAAAACACGATTAGCAACGAAAACAAGATTAACTAACCGCTAAACGGGGTCAAGCTGGGTCGGAGTGTTACATCCTCCCCTACTTGAGAATCATTCCGTCCTCGGAATGAACACTAACTCACTCATACCTGGGAAAACAAATCGGGATACTGACGTGCCATCTGCTCTTCTAACTCCCACGTAGCCTCATCGGGACTGTGATGCTCCCAAAGCACTTTGACCCATCGAATCGTTCTGGTACGGAGTATCTGTTCTCGGGTTCCCACGATACGGAGCGGTCGCTCAACGTAAGCAGCACTCGGCTGAATCTGAACCTCGTCATAACGAATGACATGGGAGGGATCGTGAACGTATTTCCGAAGCATCGAAACGTGGAAAACGTTGTGCACTCCTGAAAACATCTCGGGAAGCTCTAATTGATAGGCTAAATCACCAATCCGACTCTTGATCTCGAACGGTCCGACATAGCGTGGAGCTAACTTGCCTTTCTGGCCGAAACGGATCGTACCCTTCATCGGTGAGACCTTCAGAAAGACCCACTCGCCAACCTGAAACTCTAAGGGTCGTCTGCGGGTGTCTGCATAACTCTTCTGTCTCGACCGAGCAACTTTCAAGTTCTCAATGGCTTTCTGTACCTTCTCCGTAGTCTCGGCAATGATCGTCGGTCCGTGAAAACTTCGAGTTCCAACTTCTTCCCAACAAACCGGACTTCTACACTTCTTCCCGTACAATGCTTCATATGGTGCCATCCCAATGCTCTCGTGGAAACTGTTGTTGTAGGCGAACTCGCACAACGATAGATGAAGATCCCATTCTTTCTCGTAGCTCAACACACTGGCTTGCAACATGTCCTCCAAAGTCTGAATCGTCCGCTCTGATTGTCCATCCGTCTGTGGGTGGTATGCCGTGCTGAAACTCAACTTCGTACCCAAAGCCTCTTGGAATGCTCTCCAGAAAGACGAAACAAAACGGCTGTCACGATCGGATACAATCGACACGGGGGTACCATGGAGCCTGACGATCTCATCCACGAACTTCCTAGCCATCTCTGAAAACGTCATACCTTTCCGAAAAGGAATGAAATGGGCTGTCTTCGTCAAGCGATCTACAATCACCCAAATGGCGTTGTTCTTCCTGCTCGTCGGCGGTAACCCGGAAACGAAGTCCATGGTGATGTGTTCCCACTTCCACTGCGGTATATGCAAAGGATGCAACGAGCCTGGCGGTCTCTGATGATCGGCCTTCACCTTTTGACATGTCAAACAGCGAGCAACAAAGCCTGCTACTTCTCTCTTCATGTTGTTCCACCAGAAGCGATCTTTGAGATTCCGAAACATCTTTGTGCTGCCTGGATGCATCGCGTATCGAGCGTAATGCGCTTCGTTCATCAGCTTCTCCTTGAACTCATCAACTGCTGGCACGCATAATCTACTCCGAAAGTAGAGTACACCATCCTCGAGTCTGAAATCGGGTCTGTCTCCAATGTGGTCTCGAATGCGCTTCAAAGTTAGATCTTCAAACTGCCTGTCTTTAATCTGCTGAATCATCTCAGGCTGAAACACTAGCGTACTAGCCAAAGTCACGCACTCATCCACTAGTTTAACTTCAACAGGGAGACCGTGGAACTCTACGAGGGAACTGCTCAAAAGCTGCACTGACTCTGCTTTCCGACTGAGCGCATCTGCCACCACATTCCCCTTGCCTGGCTGATATTTGATCGGGAAATCATAATCCTTAATAAGCTCAAGCCATCTCCGCTGTCTCATGTTCAGCTCCGGCTGCGTGAATAAGTACTGTAAACTGTGGTGGTCAGAACGAACTTCAAACTGCACACCATACAGATAATGTCTCCACAGCTTCAACGCAAACACGATGGCTGCCAATTCCAAATCATGGGTGGCGTAATTCTTCTCATGTTCTCGCAACTGCCTCGATCCATACGCAATCACCTTCCCATGCTGCATCAACACACAACCTAGGCCAACTCGAGAAGCGTCTGAATAAACCACGAATCCTTCACAACCATCTGGCAAAGCTAACACTGGGACTGTAGTCAACTTCTCTTTCAAAATCCTGAAACGGGCTTCACACTCCTCAGTCCAATCAAATGGTACATTCTTCCTGGTCAACTTCGTCAAAGGAGAAGAGATCTTAGCAAAGTCCTGGACAAATCGACGGTAGTAACCCGCTAGACCAAGGAAACTGCGAACCTCTGTCACTGTCTTGGGGCTAGGCCAATTCACCACTGCCTCTACTTTAGATGGATCAACTGCCAATCCCTCTCGTGAAATGATATGACCTAAAAATGCCACCTGCTCAAGCCAAAAATCACACTTCGACAACTTAGCAAACAATCGATGTTCTCTCAACAACGACGAGGCTTTTCTCAAATGCTCCTTATGCTCCTCTGCTGACTTAGAATAGATCAGTATATCATCAATAAACACAACTACGAACTGGTCCAAAAAAGGAGCAAAGATCTGATTCATCAATGCCATAAAAGCTGCAGGTGCGTTGGTTAGTCCAAAAGGCATCACGAGGAATTCATAATGGCCATAACGAGTCCTGAAGGCAGTCTTAGGAATGTCATCTTCTTTGACTCTCAACTGGTGATAACCAGACCTCAAATCAATCTTCGAAAAATATGCTGCGCCCTGAAGTTGATCAAACAACTCATCAATCCTGGGTAGGGGGTACTTGTTCTTGATCGTCACTTTGTTCAGCTGTCGATAGTCGATGCACATCCGAAAGGTACCATCCTTCTTCTTGACAAACAAGACTGGCGCTCCCCAAGGTGAAACGCTCGGGCGAATGAAACTTTTATCCAAAAGCTCCTGCAATTGCTTTTTCAACTCAGACAACTCTGCTGGGGCCATGCGATACGGAGCCTTGCTGATCGGTGCCGTGCCGGGAACAAGCTCAATGGCGAACTCCACATCTCGAACCGGGGGTAAGTCTGGCACATCGTCTGGGAAGACATCGGGAAAATCACAGACCACCTGGATCTCACCTAGCTGCTTCGACTCCTTCTTCGCTGAGATAAAGGCAATGAAGCCTTCACACCCTCGGCGGATCAAGCGATCTGCCTTACACGCCGAAATCACACGCCTGGGGCATCTCTGCTGACTGCCCTCGAAACGGAAGCCCTTGCCTAAATCGAAGAAGATCGTCCTGTTGTAACAGTTAACACAGGCACGATATCGAGCGAGCCAATCCATACCAAGGATCACGTCGAAGTCCAGCATCGACAACAGGATCAAATCAACAGGTAACTGATGACCTGCAATCTGCACGTCGCAATGGGGGTAGTACATACTACACTCCACTCGCTTGCCAACTGGGGTGGATACAACCAACACATATGGCAACGGCTTAGACGGCTGAGGTAACCGCTCGGCAAAATGAGGTGCTACATAAGACCGTGTAGACCCCGAATCGAACAAAGCTAAAGCCTCGACGCGCGAAATCAAAACAGTACCTTCAACCACCTGAGGATCCTCAGCACTCTCGTGAGTAGCAGCGTAAGCACGGGCTGTCTGGCTAGGCTGTCTCGAGCCTGGACGAGCTGACTGTGGCCTGCTCGGAGCTGTAGGTGCACTGGGTCTGCTAGGAACTGCACCGGAAGTAGGACCAGATGGAGCTGCACCGGAGGCTCTCTGTCGAGGACAATTGGCGATCATATGCTCCCTCGAACCACAAATAAAACAAGCACCGGCCTTCCTCCAACAAGCTTCAGTCGTGTGGCTCTTGCCACAATATCCACAAGTCACTCCAGTAGAACTAGAAGTACTCTGCTGGCCTTTGGTCTTCTTCTGTACTTGTCCTCGCGCACTGAAAGGTGGCTGTCGCTTGGGCTCAACGGCTCTCGCAGCTTGGTGGATGGCCTCGGCAGAATAGGCCCTGCCCACTGCATCGTCGAACGTAGCCGGACGCTGAAACGCTGTCACGTGGTGCATGAACCGGGGGTGCAAACCTTCCACAAACCTGTTCACCTTCCTCTCTTCGGTACTGATCATGTCCGGGGCAAAAAGCGACAACTGCATGAACTTGTTCACGTACTCTGCTACTGTCATCTGCTGCTGGCGGAGAGCTAGGAACTCAACCTCCTTGGCTCGAAACACATGAGCCGGGATGAACTTCCTCCTGAACTGTTGCTTGAACATCTCCCACACCGTAGCACTAGGAATATCTCTGTAGGAGTCTTTCACGCTCTTCCACCAAGTCTTTGCGACGTCTCTGAACATAGAAGTTGCTAGCCCGACCTTCTGTCGGTTCGTGCACACAACGGTCTCAAAGACATCCTCTGTCTGCTCTAACCACTGTTCTGCCTTCAATGGTTCTTCGGTTCCATAGAACTCAATAGCTCCTCGCTTGCGAAATTTACCATAGAGGGCATTCGGGTCATTCTCTCGAGGCTGTACAATCACCTGCTGATCTACATGTGACTGAGCTGGGACTTGGCTTTGTCGGTCTAACATGGTGGTAACTTGGGCTTGCAAGTTCTGCATGGATTGCGATTGTGCCTGAAGGGACTGGAATAACATGAGGATGCGTTCATCTGTATTTGGTGTCTGCGGTGATGGTGCAGATCCGCTCTCGTTATTTCCGGCGTTCTGCTGAGAACCAGAACCTGATGCCATCCTGTAAAATGGAACGATTCAGACACAAACACAAAACAATAGCGCCCAACAAACCCCAAAGTCTAGAAAGAACACAAAGAAATAATCGTATCCTCACCACGATCCTACATGCCTACATGCTTATCACACTAGAACAAGGAATGAGGAAGGAATGCTCTGATACCATACAATACGTATGTCACAACCCGAGCCCAGGGTTCGGGGGTTAGCAAAAGCCAAACCTAATGACACACGTACTCCCGTGCCTGTACACGTAGACCGAGTCTAAATGCACACGCACAAGGGAACATTCACACGTGCCAAGCAAGTACGCGGAAGCTGTAAATATCAGAAACATAAAACTAACCATGCAAGAAGAGAATACAAAAAGGACTGACATAATTACATATGAAAGTTTCTACAAAATGAACAAAAGATATATACAATGATAACAGGTCATGTCAAATACGAGTCTGCAAATCCACACAACACAAGACTCCAAAATGATGCATGCCATGTACGCTCTCCCGTGGAGTGATCACATCCACTCCTCTAGGCCTGATGGGGCCCCGGGGGTTTCATCTGGAGCCTGGCCGACCGGCGAGGGTTCGGCAGGGGGATCTGGGCCTGCAACACCAAAAACAACTGTGAATACGAAGATTCAGCAAAGTATAAACCATAGCAAGTTAACACACGCTGTATCTAACAGAATAAGAACATCATGTGATTAAAGAAAGCATTTTCGTATACTAGGCTATCATGCAAGAAAGAAAGATGCTGTGTGAATCAAGGATAACATGCTGTGTACATAACTAGTGGCTACTACATTACCATATGCTCCCAAAAGAGGGATCTTATAACATGCAAAGAACACCATTGTCCGGGCCAGGGTACAATGGGTCTCGGTTTCCTGGGGTCCGGTTCCCCAAGACAAAATCCATACTGCAGCAGGTCCTTATAACTATACCAAATTCACCCCGTCGGGATCCTAAGGCTGAGGCTAAGTAGAGCCTGACCATACAAAGTCAATCATGAAAACCCTGAGTAGATCATGACAACATATCATGCGTGCATATCTGAAAGTGAACATATCATACATGCATACTCAAGGCAAATAAACCACAATGTGAAAGTAACGAAACGAAACATACGTAATCATGTTAGAGCATTGAGATCAATGATCGAATGCAATATGTTATGCAACAAATCATGTGAAATCGAATCATCTTGATTTACAAACCGATTCTAATCTAGTTATCCGATGTTTCTAACCGTGCATGATGATGTAGTTTTAAGTTATTCGATGCACCGTTGTCTAGTGTTGCCTGGAATCGGGCGGTGCACGAAGTCCCTTAAACCAACACCCATGGGGAGGTGCTTAACATCCGGATAACGAACATGAATGATTCGCAGCCCTCGAGATCATTCACGCGTTGTATCATATTCCGTTGGGCAAGTCTAGGTGTTCTACATTCTATCATGAAGGTCATATCGGTCTTTTCGTTACACCTAGCCTTATTCTTCATGTGTGGTTACGGCTTAGCCGTGTGTGTGCTACGGCTTAGCCGTGTGTGGTCTACGGCTTAGCCGTGGCTGAACCGTAGAAGGTCTGTCATTTGCTGACTCTCAGTTATTCCAGAAATTGCACCCTGTATTGTTCTACGGCTGGGCCACGGCTGAGCTACGGCTTAGCCGTAGGGCATTCCACGGCTTAGCCGTGCCCTAGCCGTAGAGGAAAACTGGGTTTTTCTCTTCTCTGGATTGTGAGCCGTAAGAAGCATACGGCTTAGCCGTACCTGTACGAGTTCAATTTCCTGAAACCTGTATAGAATGTCTGGGAAAGCATCAGAAATGCAATTCATCAATGGGAATACACAAGAACTGAAGCAATGAGTATCAAATGGGCTGTAAACACTTATTTCCATATCAATACATGTAAGCTCAACCAAATTCAATGCATACCAACATGGGTTCTCAATGTTATGGTTATACTTGCCTCAATTGGAGATCACTTGCACAATTGTAGTTCTCAAGCCCAAACACAATCTAATACAAATCAAAACAACATGCATGCATGAGGATTGGAGTCATAGACACACTATACAACAAGAGAAACAAGAGGGGGAAGAACTAGAGAAGAGAGATGAGAAGGATGAAGGGATTTCCACCAACTCACCTCACATGCAAGAAACCAACCTCCTCTTGATCGATGGAGAAGAGGAATTCAAGTGAAGGAGGAGAGAGAGAGGACGAGAGAAAGAACATGAGTGTCGATGGTTGAAGTTTATATACTCAAATGGGTTGTCCAATTTGTGAAGAAGTCCAAGCTAGAATGTTATTTCCAGTTTGAGTCAAACTCGGGTCCAATCGAATCACACGACCTCGGTTGCAAATGACGTAGTTACGAAAGTTAACGAGCTCAACGAAAGACACGTGTTGACATCAAGATGATGCAAAAATGACCATGTCTTAGAAAAGCTAAAATTACGAAAAAGGGCTTGGTCTACTTAATCCAGGTCAAACACAACCCAACTACCTATCCATGACCCGTAACGAAAACAAAACACAAACAAAACACGATTAGCAACGAAAACAAGATTAACTAACCGCTAAACGGGGTCAAGCTGGGTCGGAGTGTTACATCCTCCCCTACTTGAGAATCATTCCGTCCTCGGAATGAACACTAACTCACTCATACCTGGGAAAACAAATCGGGATACTGACGTGCCATCTGCTCTTCTAACTCCCACGTAGCCTCATCGGGACTGTGATGCTCCCAAAGCACTTTGACCCATCGAATCGTTCTGGTACGGAGTATCTGTTCTCGGGTTCCCACGATACGGAGCGGTCGCTCAACGTAAGCAGCACTCGGCTGAATCTGAACCTCGTCATAACGAATGACATGGGAGGGATCGTGAACGTATTTCCGAAGCATCGAAACGTGGAAAACGTTGTGCACTCCTGAAAACATCTCGGGAAGCTCTAATTGATAGGCTAAATCACCAATCCGACTCTTGATCTCGAACGGTCCGACATAGCGTGGAGCTAACTTGCCTTTCTGGCCGAAACGGATCGTACCCTTCATCGGTGAGACCTTCAGAAAGACCCACTCGCCAACCTGAAACTCTAAGGGTCGTCTGCGGGTGTCTGCATAACTCTTCTGTCTCGACCGAGCAACTTTCAAGTTCTCAATGGCTTTCTGTACCTTCTCCGTAGTCTCGGCAATGATCGTCGGTCCGTGAAAACTTCGAGTTCCAACTTCTTCCCAACAAACCGGACTTCTACACTTCTTCCCGTACAATGCTTCATATGGTGCCATCCCAATGCTCTCGTGGAAACTGTTGTTGTAGGCGAACTCGCACAACGATAGATGAAGATCCCATTCTTTCTCGTAGCTCAACACACTGGCTTGCAACATGTCCTCCAAAGTCTGAATCGTCCGCTCTGATTGTCCATCCGTCTGTGGGTGGTATGCCGTGCTGAAACTCAACTTCGTACCCAAAGCCTCTTGGAATGCTCTCCAGAAAGACGAAACAAAACGGCTGTCACGATCGGATACAATCGACACGGGGGTACCATGGAGCCTGACGATCTCATCCACGAACTTCCTAGCCATCTCTGAAAACGTCATACCTTTCCGAAAAGGAATGAAATGGGCTGTCTTCGTCAAGCGATCTACAATCACCCAAATGGCGTTGTTCTTCCTGCTCGTCGGCGGTAACCCGGAAACGAAGTCCATGGTGATGTGTTCCCACTTCCACTGCGGTATATGCAAAGGATGCAACGAGCCTGGCGGTCTCTGATGATCGGCCTTCACCTTTTGACATGTCAAACAGCGAGCAACAAAGCCTGCTACTTCTCTCTTCATGTTGTTCCACCAGAAGCGATCTTTGAGATTCCGAAACATCTTTGTGCTGCCTGGATGCATCGCGTATCGAGCGTAATGCGCTTCGTTCATCAGCTTCTCCTTGAACTCATCAACTGCTGGCACGCATAATCTACTCCGAAAGTAGAGTACACCATCCTCGAGTCTGAAATCGGGTCTGTCTCCAATGTGGTCTCGAATGCGCTTCAAAGTTAGATCTTCAAACTGCCTGTCTTTAATCTGCTGAATCATCTCAGGCTGAAACACTAGCGTACTAGCCAAAGTCACGCACTCATCCACTAGTTTAACTTCAACAGGGAGACCGTGGAACTCTACGAGGGAACTGCTCAAAAGCTGCACTGACTCTGCTTTCCGACTGAGCGCATCTGCCACCACATTCCCCTTGCCTGGCTGATATTTGATCGGGAAATCATAATCCTTAATAAGCTCAAGCCATCTCCGCTGTCTCATGTTCAGCTCCGGCTGCGTGAATAAGTACTGTAAACTGTGGTGGTCAGAACGAACCTCAAACTGCACACCATACAGATAATGTCTCCACAGCTTCAACGCAAACACGATGGCTGCCAATTCCAAATCATGGGTGGCGTAATTCTTCTCATGTTCTCGCAACTGCCTCGATCCATACGCAATCACCTTCCCATGCTGCATCAACACACAACCTAGGCCAACTCGAGAAGCGTCTGAATAAACCACGAATCCTTCACAACCATCTGGCAAAGCTAACACTGGGACTGTAGTCAACTTCTCTTTCAAAATCCTGAAACGGGCTTCACACTCCTCAGTCCAATCAAATGGTACATTCTTCCTGGTCAACTTCGTCAAAGGAGAAGAGATCTTAGCAAAGTCCTGGACAAATCGACGGTAGTAACCCGCTAGACCAAGGAAACTGCGAACCTCTGTCACTGTCTTGGGGCTAGGCCAATTCACCACTGCCTCTACTTTAGATGGATCAACTGCCAATCCCTCTCGTGAAATGATATGACCTAAAAATGCCACCTGCTCAAGCCAAAAATCACACTTCGACAACTTAGCAAACAATCGATGTTCTCTCAACAACGACGAGGCTTTTCTCAAATGCTCCTTATGCTCCTCTGCTGACTTAGAATAGATCAGTATATCATCAATAAACACAACTACGAACTGGTCCAAAAAAGGAGCAAAGATCTGATTCATCAATGCCATAAAAGCTGCAGGTGCGTTGGTTAGTCCAAAAGGCATCACGAGGAATTCATAATGGCCATAACGAGTCCTGAAGGCAGTCTTAGGAATGTCATCTTCTTTGACTCTCAACTGGTGATAACCAGACCTCAAATCAATCTTCGAAAAATATGCTGCGCCCTGAAGTTGATCAAACAACTCATCAATCCTGGGTAGGGGGTACTTGTTCTTGATCGTCACTTTGTTCAGCTGTCGATAGTCGATGCACATCCGAAAGGTACCATCCTTCTTCTTGACAAACAAGACTGGCGCTCCCCAAGGTGAAACGCTCGGGCGAATGAAACTTTTATCCAAAAGCTCCTGCAATTGCTTTTTCAACTCAGACAACTCTGCTGGGGCCATGCGATACGGAGCCTTGCTGATCGGTGCCGTGCCGGGAACAAGCTCAATGGCGAACTCCACATCTCGAACCGGGGGTAAGTCTGGCACATCGTCTGGGAAGACATCGGGAAAATCACAGACCACCTGGATCTCACCTAGCTGCTTCGACTCCTTCTTCGCTGAGATAAAGGCAATGAAGCCTTCACACCCTCGGCGGATCAAGCGATCTGCCTTACACGCCGAAATCACACGCCTGGGGCATCTCTGCTGACTGCCCTCGAAACGGAAGCCCTTGCCTAAATCGAAGAAGATCGTCCTGTTGTAACAGTTAACACAGGCACGATATCGAGCGAGCCAATCCATACCAAGGATCATGTCGAAGTCCAGCATCGACAACAGGATCAAATCAACAGGTAACTGATGACCTGCAATCTGCACGTCGCAATGGGGGTAGTACATACTACACTCCACTCGCTTGCCAACTGGGGTGGATACAACCAACACATATGGCAACGGCTTAGACGGCTGAGGTAACCGCTCGGCAAAATGAGGTGCTACATAAGACCGTGTAGACCCCGAATCGAACAAAGCTAAAGCCTCGACGCGCGAAATCAAAACAGTACCTTCAACCACCTGAGGATCCTCAGCACTCTCGTGAGTAGCAGCGTAAGCACGGGCTGTCTGGCTAGGCTGTCTCGAGCCTGGACGAGCTGACTGTGGCCTGCTCGGAGCTGTAGGTGCACTGGGTCTGCTAGGAACTGCACCGGAAGTAGGACCAGATGGAGCTGCACCGGAGGCTCTCTGTCGAGGACAATTGGCGATCATATGCTCCCTCGAACCACAAATAAAACAAGCACCGGCCTTCCTCCAACAAGCTTCAGTCGTGTGGCTCTTGCCACAATATCCACAAGTCACTCCAGTAGAACTAGAAGTACTCTGCTGGCCTTTGGTCTTCTTCTGTACTTGTCCTCGCGCACTGAAAGGTGGCTGTCGCTTGGGCTCAACGGCTCTCGCAGCTTGGTGGATGGCCTCGGTAGAATAGGCCCTGCCCACTGCATCGTCGAACGTAGCCGGACGCTGAAACGCTGTCACGTGGTGCATGAACCGGGGGTGCAAACCTTCCACAAACCTGTTCACCTTCCTCTCTTCGGTACTGATCATGTCCGGGGCAAAAAGCGACAACTGCATGAACTTGTTCACGTACTCTGCTACTGTCATCTGCTGCTGGCGGAGAGCTAGGAACTCAACCTCCTTGGCTCGAAACACATGAGCCGGGATGAACTTCCTCCTGAACTGTTGCTTGAACATCTCCCACACCGTAGCACTAGGAATATCTCTGTAGGAGTCTTTCACGCTCTTCCACCAAGTCTTTGCGACGTCTCTGAACATAGAAGTTGCTAGCCCGACCTTCTGTCGGTTCGTGCACACAACGGTCTCAAAGACATCCTCTGTCTGCTCTAACCACTGTTCTGCCTTCAATGGTTCTTCGGTTCCATAGAACTCAATAGCTCCTCGCTTGCGAAATTTACCATAGAGGGCATTCGGGTCATTCTCTCGAGGCTGTACAATCACCTGCTGATCTACATGTGACTGAGCTGGGACTTGGCTTTGTCGGTCTAACATGGTGGTAACTTGGGCTTGCAAGTTCTGCATGGATTGCAATTGTGCCTGAAGGGACTGGAATAACATGAGGATGCGTTCATCTGTATTTGGTGTCTGCGGTGATGGTGCAGATCCGCTCTCGTTATTTCCGGCGTTCTGCTGAGAACCAGAACCTGATGCCATCCTGTAAAATGGAACGATTCAGACACAAACACAAAACAATAGCGCCCAACAAACCCCAAAGTCTAGAAAGAACACAAAGAAATAATCGTATCCTCACCACGATCCTACATGCCTACATGCTTATCACACTAGAACAAGGAATGAGGAAGGAATGCTCTGATACCATACAATACGTATGTCACAACCCGAGCCCAGGGTTCGGGGGTTAGCAAAAGCCAAACCTAATGACACACGTACTCCCGTGCCTGTACACGTAGACCGAGTCTAAATGCACACGCACAAGGGAACATTCACATGTGCCAAGCAAGTACGCGGAAGCTGTAAATATCAGAAACATAAAACTAACCATGCAAGAAGAGAATACAAAAAGGACTGACATAATTACATATGAAAGTTTCTACAAAATGAACAAAAGATATATACAATGATAACAGGTCATGTCAAATACGAGTCTGCAAATCCACACAACACAAGACTCCAAAATGATGCATGCCATGTACGCTCTCCCGTGGAGTGATCACATCCACTCCTCTAGGCCTGATGGGGCCCCGGGGGTTTCATCTGGAGCCTGGCCGACCGGCGAGGGTTCGGCAGGGGGATCTGGGCCTGCAACACCAAAAACAACTGTGAATACGAAGATTCAGCAAAGTATAAACCATAGCAAGTTAACACACGCTGTATCTAACAGAATAAGAAGATCATGTGATTAAAAAAAGCATTTTCGTATACTTGGCTATCATGCAAGAAAGAAAGATGCTGTGTGAATCAAGGATAACATGCTGTGTACATAACTAGTGGCTACTACATTACCATATGCTCCCAAAAGAGGGATCTTATAACATGCAAAGAACACCATTGTCCGGGCCAGGGTACAATGGGTCTCGGTTTCCTGGGGTCCGGTTCCCCAAGACAAAATCCATACTGCAGCAGGTCCTTATAACTATACCAAATTCACCCCGTCGGGATCCTAAAGCTGAGGCTAAGTAGAGCCTGACCATACAAAGTCAATCATGAAAACCCTGAGTAGATCATGACAACATATCATGCGTGCATATCTGAAAGTGAACATATCATACATGCATACTCAAGGCAAATAAACCACAATGTGAAAGTAACGAAACGAAACATACGTAATCATGTTAGAGCATTGAGATCAATGATCGAATGCAATATGTTATGCAACAAATCATGTGAAATCGAATCATCTTGATTTACAAACCGATTCTAATCTAGTTATCCGATGTTTCTAACCGTGCATGATGATGTAGTTTTAAGTTATTCGATGCACCGTTGTCTAGTGTTGCCTGGAATCGGGCGGTGCACGAAGTCCCTTAAACCAACACCCATGGGGAGGTGCTTAACATCCGGATAACGAACATGAATGATTCGCAGCCCTCGAGATCATTCACGCGTTGTATCATATTCCGTTGGGCAAGTCTAGGTGTTCTACATTCTATCATGAAGGTCATATCGGTCTTTTCGTTACACCTAGCCTTATTCTTCATGTGTGGTTACGGCTTAGCCGTGTGTGTGCTACGGCTTAGCCGTGTGTGGTCTACGGCTTAGCCGTGGCTGAACCGTAGAAGGTCTGTCATTTGCTGACTCTCAGTTATTCCAGAAATTGCACCCTGTATTGTTCTACGGCTGGGCCACGGCTGAGCTACGGCTTAGCCGTAGGGCATTCCACGGCTTAGCCGTGCCCTAGCCGTAGAGGAAAACTGGGTTTTTCTCTTCTCTGGATTGTGAGCCGTAAGAAGCATACGGCTTAGCCGTACCTGTACGAGTTCAATTTCCTGAAACCTGTATAGAATGTCTGGGAAAGCATCAGAAATGCAATTCATCAATGGGAATACACAAGAACTGAAGCAATGAGTATCAAATGGGCTGTAAACACTTATTTCCATATCAATACATGTAAGCTCAACCAAATTCAATGCATACCAACATGGGTTCTCAATGTTATGGTTATACTTGCCTCAATTGGAGATCACTTGCACAATTGTAGTTCTCAAGCCCAAACACAATCTAATACAAATCAAAACAACATGCATGCATGAGGATTGGAGTCATAGACACACTATACAACAAGAGAAACAAGAGGGGGAAGAACTAGAGAAGAGAGATGAGAAGGATGAAGGGATTTCCACCAACTCACCTCACATGCAAGAAACCAACCTCCTCTTGATCGATGGAGAAGAGGAATTCAAGTGAAGGAGGAGAGAGAGAGGACGAGAGAAAGAACATGAGTGTCGATGGTTGAAGTTTATATACTCAAATGGGTTGTCCAATTTGTGAAGAAGTCCAAGCTAGAATGTTATTTCCAGTTTGAGTCAAACTCGGGTCCAATCGAATCACACGACCTCGGTTGCAAATGACGTAGTTACGAAAGTTAACGAGCTCAACGAAAGACACGTGTTGACATCAAGATGATGCAAAAATGACCATGTCTTAGAAAAGCTAAAATTACGAAAAAGGGCTTGGTCTACTTAATCCAGGTCAAACACAACCCAACTACCTATCCATGACCCGTAACGAAAACAAAACACAAACAAAACACGATTAGCAACGAAAACAAGATTAACTAACCGCTAAACGGGGTCAAGCTGGGTCGGAGTGTTACACTTTAGAAGTCTTTCTTATAAAAAAGGCCAGCTAGTTATTCGAGCTCCTCTCCTCTTCAATTACAGCAGCAAGTTTTCTTCATCACCATTACTCTCCTCTTCTACTACAGCAGCAAGTTTTCTTCCTCACCATTCTTCTTCCCTTTTGTCACTGTGAGCAAGATGGGTCCCGCATGCATGATCTCAAACACTCATTTCTTTATCCTATCCCTCTTCTTCTTTTTTCCTTCTTGAAATAGAAGATGGTGGCTTGCACCTCTTCCTATGGCTCCCTAGTTGTTCTCTTGGTAAGTTCTCTTACTCATTCACAGAGTTCTTTAGTTGCGTAAATTTAATGAAATCAAGAGACTCTTAGTCTTAAGCATGCACTCAACTTTTTAATCATTGTTGACATGCATGTCATTTTAGGATCAAGAATCTGGTGTTCCTTCTCAAACTGAGCCAAAAGGAGGATTAATAATTTGAATTCAAAAATAAGGTAAGTATAAGCTAATTTTGGTTAAATGCATGTTGGTATGCCATGATCCATGTAAATCTATCAAAGTTTTAATGTGAAATATCAGCCTTATATCTTCATTTTTGTTTAACTTCTACTGCATGATGAGCTTTCTTTAATAATGATAAAGTATGAATTTAAACTGGAAAATTAATGGTTTAAAGCAAATAAATCTGCATTGGATCTAGTTGAAAAGTACCTAGTGTTGTGGGGCGAAGACAAAATTCTGCAATCGAGGGAGCTTCAGGAATTCTAAAGCTTATGGCTAAGTCGTAAGTATTTTACGGCTCAAAATCCACAAAACCGAATTTGACCTATTGTTTTACGGCTAAGCTGTGAAATATGCTATAACTAAGCTACAACCACACCGTGGCTTAGCCATAGATCAATTTTGGCTAAGCTATAGGACCAAATATGGTTAAACCATGAATGCAGAGGAAAAATCTAAGTAATCATAGCTAAGCCGTAGTGCATTTTACGGCTAAGCTGTAAGCTGCCCATGGTTAAGCTGTAGATCACTCACGACTAAGCAATAAAGCCATTAAAAATCAGAGTCAAGTAGGTGCTATTACAAAACCTTGTAGGGCCTTTGCCTTTGGATCCCATTACCCTATTAACTGGCCTAATAAAAAAATCATACACCATGAAAAATCTTGAGGGCCGAGACTTATTCATGTGGTGTTGTCCATTTATTAAACACCTCCCCCATGGGTGTTGGTTTAAGGGACTTCGATACACATTCTTTATACATGTGACACCAAAGATAGATAGTCGTGTATCGGATAACTTAAAACTATATCATCATGCACGATCAGAAACAATGGATGACTATATTCGGGTTAGTTTGTAAATTACCTTGATTCCATTAAATTGAATTGCATAGTATATTGGAATACCGTTCTTGCCTTCTATTATTCTAATAATGATTTGAATTGAAATGATCATAGTATGCATTTACTTTATTTGAAATGTTTCTTGATATATGTTTTATATTGACATTGACATTGAATTGAGAACGAATTGAACAAATGAATTGAATGTATACTGTATGGTATTGTTCCTAATGAATAAATTGCACAAATTACTCAAGTTCAATTTTATAAATCGAAATGATCAAGCTCTACTCAGTCTCAACCTTGTGATACCCGGCGGGGTTGACTTTGGTGTAGTAACTAATGATGCCTCTGCAGTATGCTTTTAGAGCTTCCGGACTCCATGAATGAAGAGACCTATTTGTACCCTCTCTTGTCGATAGTGTTCTCAATGTAAAGATTCATAGAGGGAGGATATGGTAACTATAGTAGCCAAATAATATGCATTTTCACTTTTTTATTCTTATAGCATGTTTTATTCAATGTACAACATACCTAGCATACCGAATTGACCTCTATTGATCACTTATCATTAATTCTTTTAGATACAATGTGTATTACTTTAATTATGCTTATACTTTGCTGAATAGTTTTATTCATAGTTGTCTAATGGTGTTATAGGCCCAGATCTTGAATCCGGTTTGGCGCAGGCCCAAGAGTCAGAAATAGAGACCACAGTGGTTCTTTCAGGCTGTAACAAATGAACAACAAAAGCTTACTGATTGATCCATATGCCGAGAGTGACACACTATTGTCTTAGGGACAAGTAGTTTAAGTATTTTGGGACTTTTAGTAAATACATGTACTTACATCCATGCAGACTGTTATTTGCATAACTTGATTTCGTTATATGTGTCTTTGTTTTCTTGCATAACTTGATCTCGTTACGTATGTTTTTGTTTTCTTGTACTTCATTGTACTGCCTTCTCTTCAAAGAACATTTATCCTTGGCATAGTTACATACATATGCATATCATGTTTGGGTTGTACAGGTAATGTGTAGAATTAATATAATGACTTTATGTTCTTTAAATGTTAAGATTTGGACTGTTTCATGGATGGAATGATATTTTTGAACTGTTCAATGAAAAAGGAAAAACTATAGGCGATATTGATAGGCTTCTGCATATTGAATTCTTGGACAGATATTCCATTCAGCACCTCATACGTGTAAGCATGTGAACATCCCTTATGTAATTTCATTCAAACTCCGATTCAGGTATGAATTGCACGGGAGTACGTGTGTCATTATTTGGGTTTAACCTAAATACCTGAATTCTTGGGCTTGGTCATGACATACCTGCATCAGTGTACTTATGGAGTACAGATCTACACTTTAGATTAGTCAGATTTTTTTATTTTGCATTACAAAAAATGCCTCCTAAGAAGCAAATTGAGGTGGAATCTTCATATTCTTCACTTGAAGATTTGACTAGTGCCATTAGAGAATTATCCGCAAACGTTGATGGCATGCAAACCACCCTGCAACAACTGGAAAATAAAGTGACAAATTTGGAAAATAATCAACTTATGGATGATGAAAGAGCTAATGGAGAAATAATTGGAATCAATAGGATCCAGCAATTAATGATGTTTATTAAGATTTAGAGATTAAACTCATGATTTCTGAATATGATAGAAAATTGCAGCCTGTTGAATTCATGGATTGGTTAGTGTGTGTAGACTTTTGCATATAAACCAATGAATGAGCGCCTCAAAGTTACACTAGTTTCCACTTGATTTCGAAATTATGTGGCAATATAGTGGTCTAAATTACAAAGAAAAAGGAGGAATTAGAATGTGGACCTCGTTGAAACATGGAATGGGATGAAGAATACTTTGAAACAAAAATTCGTCTGCATCAACTATGCTAGAGACTTGCATTCAAGCTTTCAAAACATGAAATAAGGATATAAGTTAGTTGTTGAATACTTTGAAGAATTCCAGACTCTACAAACTCATTGTGGCTTAAATGAAGATGATGATGTTGTTGATAGAATTTTCAGTAGATTGAGAATTGACATTCAACACATCCTTGCATTTCGAAATTTTGGCAATGTTGATGAGCTCATCCAATATGCTATTAAAGCCGAGGGTATTACAAATCATCAGGCACAAAAACTCACCGCATCTAAACCAAGTGGTTTATTTGAAAAGATTTTTGTAAAGACTGAAGGTAAGAATAAGATGATTTGTTTTCATTGTCAACAGCCTGGGCATCGAGCAGCAAAATGTCCAAACCGCATATATCTTATTGAAACTGAAAGTGATGAGAAAAATAGCCCTGAAAGTGATATGCAAGATACTCCAGATAATTCTAAGAGGAATGAAAGTGAGAATATTGAAATATTGGTTCCCATGGAGGGAATTGATAGGCTCATGGTCATCAAAGAGACCCAGCAAACCGAAGGAAAGAAATGGTTGCGCAATAATATTTTTCGCTGACAAGATACAGTCAATGGAGAATCATGCATGGTTGTGATTAATGAAGGTAGTTCTGAAAATAATATCTCTCAAACCTTAGTGGATCATTTGAAGCTAAAGTTTTGAAAGCATTATCGTCCCAATTTTGCTAGGTGGCTAATGACAGGTGATAAGTGCAAGAATGGTATGCATTTTCAGTTATTTTTGCCATTGGTAAAGATTACAAAGATAAAGTTTGGTGCAATGTGCTACTAATGGACAATGGTAATATTTATTGAGACGTTCATGGATGTACAACAAGAGTGGAACTTATGACATGTGTAACAACACATATACTTTTGCTCACAATGAAAAGCAAGTCACGCTTCATCCTATGAAACCCGAACCACCCAAATAAGGATCACAAGCTTGCATTACTAAAGACGCGCTTCATTTCCACAATGTCTACAAATGCAATACCAAGCCATATTGAGTTTGTGGTCGAACTCTTTTCTAACCGGGGGGGAATGATGCAGCAAAGGCCCACAAGTGGTCCCTTTTCAAGTAGATTAGGATTGTATTATTTTTATTATTAGTAGTTTCTAATTTCATTGTTATTAGGGAGTTTCCATTATTATATTAGGGTTACTTAAGCAGTATGTTGTATTTCCTATTTATGTGACATTGTAAGGAACAATTATTCCAATAGTTTGGAGTTAATAATATTTTCTATAGAATTTTATGGTTGGAGGTTTTGTCTTTTTTGTGTAATTGTTTCTGTAGAAACCCCCATTGTGCCAAGGCACTCACTTTAATTGCAAATCCTACCCTAGGATTACATCAGCATGAATATCAGAGGAGCAGACACCCAACCCGAATATGCAAACCCGGCCATGTCTATCTTGTCCCATGACTTGGGTGAAAATCTCATCCCGCGTTGTGCAATTATTTAAGTTAGTGGTCTGCTAGCTAGATCTTTCATTTAAATCTCTCAGTATTTCACAATAAATATTTTTGTATGCGAAGGTAACTCTATTTAGCCATAACTATTTATGGTAAAGAACAAACAACTATCAACAGTCTTCGTCAAATATCACCACTAGAGTTGTTGCATAACGTTGATATCTCTCAATATTTTAAATATAATGGTCACATGAAAGTAGGCTTACTTTGCTTAATAGTAAACTTTTTCTTTATTATTATCGTTATCATCAAAGCCTTATCCAAACCATGTTAGAGTCGGCTAAATTTTTTCTTATTTTAAGAATTAAAAGACACATAGTACAGAGTATAGGCTAACAAAATTTGACTTTCTTCCCTACAAAGAACCAAGTAACTTTTCATTTATGGCTGGAAATTATATAAAGAGGAGAAGAAGATCTTTAATTTTTGATATATGATGGTAAGTGTAAGGAATACAACGTTGACTAATTCATGGTTTAGACAAAACTCGGGTTTAAAAGAGTTGTAATTTTACATTTCCAATTGAACTAAAGTGCATGCCAAAGTTTTAGATCAAGAACAAGGATTTAAAGGCTGAAAATATGATTTTTACAAGGCTAAATCGATTAGATTGATGTTGGATTGATCGGATTAGCACGGCAAAAAAAGCCCCAGATAGCACTAGAATTTGATCGATTAGAGAGATGCCCAATCGATCAGACCTATGCCAAATCGATCAAACCTCTACCCGATTGATCGGATAGTGTAACAACCCAACTCAGCCCCAAGCGATATTGTCGGATTTGGGCCGCTTTGGGATTCAAGAGGTCCCCCCACCATTCAGAGGAGAGCCGTCCTTGGCTTTGATACCAATTGTAACAACTTGATCTAACCCCTAAGAGATATTGTCCACTTTAGGCCGCTGCTACATTACCCGCACGGTTTTGCTTCTGGGCAGAGCCACTCCGGGAATACCCAAAACGCGTCGACATGGTTAACATAAGCGGGAGCACATATAAGCCCAGGCTCCGGACGCTCTCATAAGCGATGTGGGACTTTGTTCCCTTTGGGATTCAAGAGGTCCCGACCTCTTGAATCCCAAAGCGGACAATATCGCTTAGGAGCTGGGTCGGGTTGTTACAATAGGTATTAAAGCCGATGACGGCTCTCCTCTAAGTGGTGAGGGGGACCTCTTGAATCCCAAAGGGAACAAAGTCTCACATCGCTTATGAGAGCGTCCGGAGCCTGAGCTTATATGTGCTCCCGCCTATGCTACCGATGTTGACTCGTTTTGAGTATTCTCGGAGTGGCTTTGCCTAGAAGCAAAATCGTGTAGGTAATGTAGCAGCGGCTCAAAGCAGACAATATCGCTTGGGGGCTGGGTCGGGTTGTTACAATTGATATTAGAGTCGATGACAGCTCTCCTCTAAGTGGTGGGGGGGACCTCTTAAATCCTAAAGAGAACAAAGTCCCACATCGCTTATGAGAGCGTCGGAGCCTAGGCTTATATGTGCTCCAGCCTATGTTATCCACGTTGACACGTTTTGGGTATTCCCGGAGTGGCTCTGCCTAAAAGCAAAACCCGTGCAGGCAATGTAGTAATGGCCCAAAGCGGACAATATCACTTGGGGGCTAGGTCGGGTTGTTACAGATAGGCAGCAGATTCACAGCCTTACTTTCGGGTTTGTTCCCTTTGAGAACCAAACTTCCTTATTTTCTTTGAAAACTGCCTCTAATAGTATCCCATGAATATTGGGCTATATATTAACCATCCCTCTTTGTTCGACTCACTTCTTTCACAATTCTAAATCCTAGAAAATGTTTGAGTGATCATTTTTTCTTCTTCGGAGCTTCTCTTCCCCTACTATTCAGAATATTGAGTTCCTGAGATTCGTCTTCTCCTTCCTTCCTAGAGATTCGTCTTGAGGGGCATCAAGATGCATAGATTAACCGTGAAGAAGGCTAACGGTATGTGCGTCGGCAAGAAAAACTTCAAGTCTTTTAGGTTGTGTTCAACTGGAAAAGTGTAGTAAGTATATCTTAAAACTTCTCTTGCATAGTGCTTGTTCTTGGTGGACCGATGGTTGGTCCTGTGGTTTTTCCCGTTTGAGTTTTCCATATAAAAAATACTACGTCCATCTCTTGTGTGGTTGATTGGTCTTTTACTTTGATTGATTGTTTGTTTGTTTATCTTCAAATAAGAAATCTGCATAAGGACCTTAACCTGTGTAAAGGTTAGAACTTTTACAAGTGGTATCAGAGCCTGGTGAGGTTGGGGGTTTAAGTCTCCTCTCGGGTGGTACCACTGAAGGGGTAATGTTAGGTTCCTCGTACAACCCTCGGGCACCGATGTAGAGTAATACTCAAATGCCTCCTAACACAATTGAGAAGGCCATAAAACCATTGATTCTACCCTTGCTGTCACCTTAAGGTTTTGGGATAAGTGGTAGCTCAATGGGGTCTGAAATCCTACAGCAAGTTCTTATAGAATTCAGTCTTTGTTCTTGTGGATTTTGGCTTCTATTTTCTTAGATCTTGTTCTCTCCCTAGTCTTATTTGAGGAAGCTAATACTTGTCATCTTTCTAAGCTATGATATCATGATAGATGCCTTTCCTAATTAGAAGAATAGTTTAGGAGAGATTATTACTCACCCACAGGGATTGAGGGGCATATCATGGGTATTTGAATTTATACTGACAAAGGCAAAAAGAATGGAGTAAACTCCCTTTCAATGAGGAGGTTCAGACTCATGACTTGTACACATTACTACAGTTTCAGGAATATTCAGTTATCACTTGGAAAGTAAAGTGGTCGAGGTTCTTGTAAGCAAAACTCAGCATCCTTTATCCATCAGCCAATATATCATATGAAATATTTTTATTTGGAATGAAAAATGCAAAAAAACAACTTCTTGCCTAGTGTGGTATTTAAGTTATGGCTTCTTGTGCTATAGCTTAACCATAAGCATAGCAAAATGTCCCACTATCCAAACTGCCAAAATGCTTAGGAATTAAAGTACACAAAGAATTTTACTTTGCATTTGAAAGAAAAAAGGGAAATGAACAAGGAAATTAGACTAGGAAAAAAAAAGCTTAATAAACATACCAATGCGTTCTTCGATGCTTGATCGATAGGGCGTCCATCCCTGTGTGTATATGTCGCTCAAAACACCTCCATCCGATCTGGCGCCTGCCATTGGGGTCTTACAGTAGCTATCCCCATTTAAAATAATTATATTAAAAAGTGAGGTGAATATCCAAATAATATTAATAAAATGATCTTAAGAAAAACTTACCATTTCATTGCGTACCCGTGCAAAGCTCTTTGTTCCTGCAGAATAGCCCATTGTCTGACTTGCACGATTTCTTGTATTTCTTTGGTTTTGCTCTTATTTCAAAGAATTAAACAAACAACCAGCGTTTATCAAATCTTTAGACTTTAGTTGTCCTCTGATCAGAAAGAAATAATAAGTCCGAGCAACATGGATTGGCAATGGATGGTTTTTTGGCATTTTAACCTCTAAAAAGAATTATATTGCAATTGTGAACCGATAATTAGAAATACCACCAACCCCTACATCCAATTCAATGAATCAGTCAAACACATACTCTTATTACACCAGTTGCATCGACAGAGCAACTTGCATAATTCACATTACCCTTGGGTTCTTTTCTTTTTAAACCAAATAACAGCCAATTCAAGCAAAGAAAACAAACATGTATAAGATCAGATAGAACATGAAATCACACAGAGAACATGAGATCACATAACTGCAGAAATTCAATTACCATGAAATTGAATTTTTTTTTTCAAGTAATTGCATAAAAGAGGTAGGTGCTTATCCAACCCCTTGAAAAATGTTCAATCATATGCACAACATCAATTACAATTGTTTGATTTTCATTCTAAAACCTGACAGTTTATGTTAGCATAAAATTGAATTAAGAGAGAGAGAGAGAGAGGGAAAGATGTCAAAGATCCAAGTCTTTGGGATCCAAGTATCTAACAATAGAGTACCTATATATCAGAACCTTTTTACCCACCCACTTCTATGATTGGCATGGATCAAAGTGGACCTAATAATAGAGTGTACTTTTCAAAAATAAATCTAAATTTCATATTATAACTGTTCTTAGCATGACCATAGTTGTTACAATTAAGAATGAATGTCATAGAAAGACCATTAAAGTATCATAATGGCCACTAACTGAAATTTGAAAATCATTAGATTTTATTAGTAGCTGCCATACTGGCTTGAAAAAAATCTTTTAACAAGTTAAACAAGACTTGAACCCGGATGGTTCTTATGGGAGCTAATGTTCATACTACCATAGGTACAACAAAATGATTTCAAAGAATGAAAAAAAATGAAAGGCAAAAGTAAAAAATTCAAATTAGAAATCTTAAATTTCTTACTTTTTCATACCATTCCTTCCGGAAACTCCCAAAACTCAATCATCGATGCCCACTAGTCTGGATGTACACTATCAAGATAGTAATGCAACCACTCCTAAGTATTAGGAAATAGATCACAATAGTCTTTCTTCAACTCGGTTTTCCAATCCCTCCAGCTATGGCAAATGGTCCTCTAGACCCATTTTTCACTCTCACGTCATTGTCGATGTCAAATTTTGACTGCAACAAATGCATAATAAACTTGACATTAGTACAAATACCATACACACTATCATCATAAGTGAGCAAATTACATTAATACCAGTACTTGCCACATGTCTTCTTTTCGCTCTATAAGCACTTTTTTCCAACATTTGTAAGTAACTGGGGTCGATCTTGCACTTTTTCCAATGGGCTGGCTGAAGTCATTGACTCTTACAACAATGCACTATACAGATTTGGGCCCCGAGTCCTTTTTCTTGATTGACGCCTTATTTCAAGCACAATTCAATAAATGGAGATAGTGCTTAAGAGCTAACCATAACTAAAGTTTGATTTCGTAGTGGATAAAAAAAATGAAAACATGGAATTTATTAGACTTTTTCATGAAAAAACCATAAAGTTACCTTAGAAATATCATTGAATTTATAACCATTAACAGAGATCATTATGGTTCTCCGCCAAAGATGATTTGACATTACCAAAGCAATTAATGAAATGATGTAATAGTTATTTATATGTACATTAACCAAAAACTTATTACATCTTTTATAGAGAAGCTAGAAAAATAATGTACAAAATGAGATAACAAATTGCTGGTAGAAGCATTATAATTCTGCTAGAATGGTCAAATTGTATGCTTCTCCCAATAGGCTAGAATGGGATACAGAAAAAAAAAGGCATCTATCTTGGCTATACCCGTACCCCTAGGAGGATTAGAAAGTCCTTGTCAACATTCAACTACGCATTTTTTTGTCAGGCAAGTCAACAATAAAGAACAGAGAATAATATGATTCGATAGTGGGGACGCACACCTAATCTTTTTTAATCAATGATTAGATAGTGGTAAGTGTTATTTTATCTGCACTAACCTTCCAGAACACACATACACAACAAAAAGCACCTTGTATATAGAAAAATAGCAAATGATTAGACACGCATAAAAATAATCTAATGTTCCACCTTTCCCTGAATGTTATCATTTTTTTATTGTCCTATTGTGTTCTTTTATTCCCCTGTTATTACTTACACCTTTCTTATATGTAAAAAGATCAGGCTTTGAGCATCCCATAATAGCCTATAAAATAAGCACATAGAAACAATTCCAATTTCTAAGAACAAGATGGTATCAACTGAAACAATATTAAGTCCAGCGAATATCAAACAAACCAAAGGTATAAAAAATTCATGAAAATCCTATGATTATTTCAATAAAACCCAAAATTATGATTTAAAACATAATCAAGATAAAGAATAGGAAACTTAATACTATAGTAACATAGTAAGACTACTCGCCTCTTTTGATACCCCGATCCTTAGATCAGCAGTGGATGATGAGAGTGCTCAACCCGAGGACAATGATTTCGACATAAATTCGCAAATGGGTATAGGAAATGGGTTTATGCACGTGCTATTGGGCTTGGGCCATAATCATACGAAATGAATTTGGGCTAAGTACTTGGTTCAAACATGAGTTATTGAGTTTGGACTACAAATGAGAGAGAGAGAGAGAGAGAGAGAGAGAGAGAGATTGGCATGGTTTTGTGTGGGGTGCAAATTCAGGGGTGGCTCGACCATTGAGCTAAAAAAGCATTTGCTTTAGGCTTCCAAAAATTAGGGCTCTCAAAAAAGTAAATTCTATCCGTTTTTTTCAATCCAAAAAAATAAGGCCTCAAAAAAGTAATTATAGCAATTTAAGGCCTCATAAAAGTAATTAAAGCAACTACCATAGTTTTACATTTCAAAAAAAACAAGTGTTATCTTTTCATATTTCAAAAAAAAATTAAAGACCATTTTCACATTGAGAAAATATTGCCATTAAAAAAACCCTAAAATCACAACAAGCAAAAAATCATTTTTTGTTTTGAAAATCCTTCAGTTTGTACATTTTTCCCTGTTTATCTATGCTACTTGAAATCCTTAGAAGATAACTTCAAATATAATCTTTTTTTTTTCCATATTGAAGAAGCTGCATCAAATTCAAAAGTAATCCACATCTATCATCTTTGTAGCCAATACTGATAAATCACTAAATTAACTTTTATGGTTTTATGCTTTTAAAAAAAGTTAATTACAAGCTTATATTATATGTTTATTATAGTTAGTTTTTGTTTTATTTGTAAATATTATTAGTTATAATTTATAAATATTAAACATGTTTACTATAAAAATATTGACAATACCTATAACTGTTGCTTTTATAGAAAGAAGTTTTTTAAAATTAAAATTGATAAAATCTAATTTAGATCAACAATGTCACAACAAAGATTAAGTAGATTAGCCATAGTAATAATTGATAAAGATATGTTAGCAAAATTTGAAAATAAAAACTTAAATAATAATATTGCATTACAAAAACTAAAAAAATAAATTTTAAATAAAATATTATAATAATATTAAAAATTAAAAAATATCTCATTTAGGATTGTTGCTTTAGGCCTCAAATTTTCTTGAGCCGGCTCTCGGTGCAAATCGGTAGAACTTGCATGTTTGGTTATAAATAGGTCCTGGTTGTGAGGGTCCAAATGGGTATTCGTATGGTTTGATCAGGTCTATTCAAGTTGATCACACGCCAGGCCATTAATCCAAGTCAAGAAAGATGGGGGTTTAGATCTAACAGGATTGGGTATGATTTAGTTGCATGCTAATGGGTCAAGCGAATAGGTGAGTAAAAGTGGTAAATGAATTGCCTAAATGGGCTAAAGTAGGAGTTATAAACTGATGGGTAGGCATAGCTTTGGTGGTGCCCAACTTAAGGCATGCAAATGGGCCTGAGTGACCTCACCTAATAAAAAATGTTGACTAGGCCAGAGGCGGTGAACTAAATGGGTTTGGTTCGGTTCTGTTTGGATACAATGATTATGGTGTATCCCACGTGGGGTCAAACAAGTAGTAAGTGGGCATAAGTTAGTGGGGTTGTGTGGGCAAGATGGGTTGGTTTGGCGAATGGAATTTTGGTCCTATATGCCTTAAATGGGTTCAGATAGCTAGCATTATTTACCGAGATGGGAAAGCCGGACTGGTTATCATGATCATGTGGTTTTAAGGATAAGAACTAATGAAATTTTAGTGATTGCGTATATGAACTGGTGTATGCCCACTCGATGAGGTTAGTTAGAAAATGAAAGTGGCCTCCAGGTGCAAAAATCTTGAATTCATTGGGTGCAGTCATTGACTTGGGATAAGGAAAAAGGTCGTTAGCATGGGAATGGGTCTCTATCATGTCTTCCATTTGGAGAAGGTACTAATGAGTTCAGAGGTAGGTTTTTCTTAGATGCCAAGGGAGGAGCGTGATAATAGGTGAGAGTGCAGGTCTTGGTGATGGTGTGCACAGATGGCCGGGTTGTGATGTAGGGAAGGAATGCTAAGATGGGATGGAGATGAAGTAAAGAGAAATGATGTGTTTGGCATGAATATGGCTTAGATGGAAGGGCTGAGTGATTAAGGAGATGGGATTTGGTGTTAAAGAATGTGTAATGACAGAGATGAGTTGTTTGGTTAGGAGAACAGGTTTCTGTATGTGGGTAAAGAGTTGGTGCAGTGGGTAGAATGGGGAAGAACAAGAAGAAGATGATGATGATGATGATGAAGGTGACTCAGTTTTGTAATAGGGATGCTCGTGACTAGATCGGTTCAGTTGAGTGCAAGAACAGGAAAGCAGATTTAGAAGGGAAGGGAAAAGAGAAACAGAGAGAGGGTAGAAAACGAGAATGAAGAAGAACGCTTGGAGGAGAGAAGATGGGTTTGCGGTTCCTGGCTCGACTATGTTGAGGGTATGGCTAGTCAGAGGCAGTCCACGTGTAGCTGGGTTGGGCCTCGCAATATGTGGCTAATTGTGATGATGACTATGCCTGATGATGAACACGATGCTCAAGTTGATGGGTTTAATGACATGACATGCTTAAAATTTCATCATTACAACAAATTGCATTTTTACCAACACAACTCAAAATGCATTGGTCAAAGGTACTTTTTGCCAACAAAAATGAGGATGTATTGAAAATAATCAAAGGGGAAAATACTTTTACCAACACATTATTAGTTGCATTGGTAGAAGTACCCTTGCCAACACAATAAAAGATGTGTTGATAAAATGTTATTTTTTACCAACAAAAATGAGAATGTATTGGAAAAAGTCAGAAGCGGGGGTTATTTTTTCTAACGCATTATTATTTGTGTTGGTGAAAGTTATGTTTTGCCAAGACGATAAAATATGTGCTGGTAAATGTCATCTTTTACCGACATATCAAATAATGTGTTGGAAAAGGTTCTAAGAATCGGTAATTTTGCCAACTTAATAATGTGTGTTGGTAAATAAAATACTTTTTCCAACAAATAAAAGAATGCGTTGGTAAAAGGTGGAGATAATATATACCTTTTCTAAAGCCATATGGGATACATTGACAAAAGTCCAAAATATGGTGCGAGAGATTCCACCCCCACTAAAAGAAAAAAAAAAGCCCCTTTGTAAACGAGGAGTAATCCTTTTTAAACCATAAACCTATTATGCCTTCTTATGGCCAATCAAGGTCTTTGCTCCTCATCACAGAGAAATATTATCTACAAGTTTCTATTCTCTCTCTCCACTATCTTTTCAATTTCAAGTGATTATATCCCACTCTATTTAGGCATATAAAACTATATGTATAGTTTAAGAAGTTCATTATATCTCATGATTCTCAATGCTTGTTTAGTGAAAAACGACTTAATCTTTTGTCGAAAAAATTATTAATGTAAATAATGGTTTTAAGCACTTGTTTAAGTTGGCAAATACCATAGTTTTAGATGCTTGTTTTGTTTAACCTAAAAACTTAAGAAAAAAACACCCCAATTTGTTTTGGGTTGGGTTTGGATTTTAGATATTCGCCCTAATAGGTCTTTATATGGATAAGCCCATTAGAAATTCAAAAATGCCCAGTCACCACATCTCATTGGAACTTGGTAAATATAGTCACCTAATTATAAAGAAAGGGATGTGAGAGAACAAAACCCAGCTTAGATGCCAAAACAAGTTTTTAGTGTATGCCAACTATTTAAGAAAATAAAGACTAATATTGGCATACCCACCTACCCAATTTAATCTAAAGATGATTAGTCTTATAATGAGATGAGCTCATTTGAGATTCCAATTTAGATAGGGCATATAATAAATTCTTTAAATCTAAGTTATAATCTCACTATTACCATCAATATTTTTTTCGGCCTACCCTTTTTAATTTCTGGATGGGCCATCAGCTTACAAGAAAAGACTTTTCCTCATTAGTGTTGTTGATGGCCTGCACTACATAATATCCATGTTATCTTAGATAAGTCTTGCTTTTATTTATCACCTATTAATGCCTCTCCTAAATGAGCCCCAATGAACTCATTTATAATTTTATATTTTCTAGTTTTATCAGATGTCTGTAAATGCATGTTAATTGATATAATTATAAATGAGTTCATTGGGGCTCATTTAGGAGAGGCATCAATAGGTAATAAATAAAAGCAAGACTTATCTAAGATAACATGGATATTATGTAGTGCAGGCCATCAACAACGTTAATGAGAAAAAGTCTTTTCATGTAAGCTGATGGCCCATCTAAAAATTAAAAAGGGTAGGCCGAAAAAGATATTGATGGTAATAGTGAGATTATAACTTAGATATGAAGAATTTATTATATGCCCTACTTAAATTGGAATCTCAAATGAACTCATCTCATTATAAGACTAATCTTCTTTAGATTAAATTGGGTAGGTGGGTATGCCAATATTAGTCTTTATTTTCTTAAATAGTTGGCATACACTAAAAACTTGTTTTGGCATTTAGCTGGGCTTTGTTCTCTTACATCCCTTTCCTTATAATTAGGTGACTATATATACCAAGTTCCAATGAGATGTGCTGACTGGGCATTTTTGAATTTCTAATGGGCTTATCCATATAAAGACCTATTAGGGCGAATATCTAAAATCCAAACCTGACCCAAAACAAATTGGGGTTTTTTTTTTCTTAAGTTTTTAGGTTAAACAAAACAAGTATCCAAAACTATGGTATTTGCCTACTTAAACAAGTGCTTAAAACCATTATTTATGTTAATAATTTTTTCCACAAAAGATTAAGTTGTTTCTCACTAAACAAGCGTTGAGAACCATAGGATATAATCAACTTCTTAAACTATACATATAGTTTTACATGCCTAAATGGAGTGAGATATAATTACTTGGCATTGAAAAGACAGTGGAGAGAGAGAATAAAAACTTGTAGGTAATGTTTCTATGTGATGAGGAGCAAAGATCTTAATTGGCCATAAGGAGGCATAATAGGTTTAGGGTTCAAAAACGACTACTCTTCATTTATAAGGGGGCTTTTTTTTTTAGGGGGGGTGAAATCTCTGGCACCATATTTTGGACTTTTATCAATGTATCACGTATTACTTTTAGGAAAATGTATACATTATCTCCACCTTTCACCAACACATTCTTTTATTTTTTTGAAAAAGTATCTCATTTACCAACATGTTATTACATTCGCAAAATTACCGATTCTTAGGACATTTTCCAATACATTATTTAATACGTTGGCAAAAGATAACATTTATCAACATATATTTTATCGCATTAGCAAAATGGTATTTTCACCAACGCAAATAATAATGCGTTAGAAAAAATGACCCCCACTTTTGACTTTTTCCAATACATTCTCTTTTTTGTTGGTAAAAGGTAACCTTTTACCAACGCATATTTTATTGTATTAGCAAAATGGTAAGTTCACCAATACAAAGGATACTTTGTTGGCAAAAGTACTCCTTCCTTATGATTTTTTCTGACACATTCTCATTTGTGTTGACAAAAGGGTACTTCTACCAATGCAACTAATAATGTGTTGCTAAAAGTATTCCCCCATTTTGATTGTTCCCAACACATCCTCATTTGTGGTGGCAAAAAGTACCTTTGACCAATGCATTTTGGGTTATGTTGGTAAAAAGTATTGGTAAAGATGCAATTTGTTGTAGTGAATTAAAACAGAAAACATTGTCTTAGGCGGACAGATATGAGCCGGTATAGAAACAGTTATTTTGCGATAATCGGGTTTTTTTATATTTTCAAAATTTTAGACTCACAATGATGATCTAAACCATTAAAACTCTCTGTCACCTTTAAAACAACCAATGATCCAAATTTCAACCATTAATTTGTCATGAGTCTTGAGATAATTGTCAAAATATTCAGAACCATAGATTAATTTTTTGGATGCATGTGGGCCCTATAAGCACAATTTGAACCGTTGATCCTCTTGAGAAGGCTGAAAACGGCAACCATGCAAAAACTCAGCCCATGCTTAAGTACAACTTGAGATATTAATGACAACTTGTGAGTCATTGGATATAGATTGGCCAAATGTATCCACTTTCACTTCAGTCCCTTTTTCATATATTTTTTCTCCACCTCTTGGCCAGTTAAGAATGATCAAAACCTTTGGAAGTCTTTATGATCTAAAAAGCTATTAGCAATTTAAACCATTGATTTATATCAGATCTTGAGATAATAATGAAAAAAGGCAAAACTATTGACCTCCATTTTGGACATCTATGAGCCCCAAAATCATGGGCCAAACCATTTAGCCTCTTTGTAGGGGTGACAAAAACTACGGGATTAAAAACTACAACCTGCTTCATTGAAAATCTCAAAAAAACCTAATGAAAATCGTAGCCACTGGATTTTAGATATCTATTTTAAACAGTTTTGTTGCCTTACCAATCGGTATATATGTAAAACATCAATTTCAAATCATTCTTTTTGAAACAGATCTATATGGTACAAATCTATTTGATACAGATAAAATTTGCCAAATGCTTTAGTGTGCCAAATGCTTTAGTGTTCATTTGGCAAGTCTATTTCCAACATCTTATTATCTTAAAATGGTTTCAAACCTCATAAAAAGACATAATATCTATTTTGGACAAGTATGAGTGCATGTTTGGCAAGTCTAAAATTTAGCCTCTTATTGTCTAAATATCTAAAATTTATAGAGTTGGAAAAATAGAGGCGTTTGGCATGTGTTTTTAGCTCTATTTAATTTAGAGAAATAGAGGTAAAAGCTCTATTTTGAAGAGGAGGTTACATGATGCATTTCCAAATAAGAGAGAAAAAAAAGAGGCGCCCAGCTACAGTGAAAAACATAGAGCACACCCAGTATGTTTTTTGATTTTTCTCGACATCTGAGCCCCTAAATCTACATCCAAACCGTTGAAAATGTTCACATGATCAATTACGGCCACCCATCCAAATTTCAGCCGTTAATTCATCCTGAATCTCGAGATATGTGCAAGAAAGCGTGTGCCATTGGATGTTAGTTTTTGAATTCTGTGGGGCCCAAACACAAGATCCACACCATTGGAAATGTTAGAAAGACTAAAAGCGGCTATGGGGTCAATTTTCAGGGATTGATTCCTTGTGGATCTCAAGATATTTATGAAAAACTTTCAACCATTGAATTTTTATGCTGAATTTGTAACTAGTCCACTGGCAGCCCATTGTTTTATTTTTTATTATTATTTCTGGGATAGTAAATAACAATCAAACCATTGAAAATGTGTATAAGGTCAATGACTATTATGAGACCAAATTTCAGCCGTTGGATCATCACCAAACTTGAGATATTTATGTAAAAACGTGAATTATTAAATTCTTTTTTTAAAAATTAGGGCCCCCAGACACAAGATCCAAACCGTTAGATCTCTTTGGGAGGACAAACATGATTATAAAGTAAAATTTCAAGGCTTAATACCTACTAGATCTCAATATATTTGTGAAAAATTTTCAACTATTGATTTAAAATAGTCTATTTAAAATAGATGCTTTCATTGCCAAACACATATTTTAATTCTAGCATCTTTTTTTTAGAGCTCTTTTTTTAATAGCTCTATTTTAGATGGTCTATAAAAATAAGACTAGACCTACCAAACAAGCCCTGAGACAGAGGAGAATTAGAATAGAGGCTTCCATCTTAAGTGCGTAGACGTGCGTGGATACGTGGGCAAAGCCGGACATTTTCGTATGACCCACATTGATGATCCAAACGGATGAGACTCTTTATCATCTTTAAAACGGCTCACAAAGCAAATCTTGACCGTTGATCTATCAAGGATCTTGAAATGATTGTCACAGAGGTAGAACCATAGATTAATTTAATGGACTTTTGTGGGCCCTATAATTACAATCTGAACCGTTGATCTTCATGAGAAGTCCGAAAACGGCTACCGTGTAAAAAATAGCCAAATTTTTTTTAAAACGTTGTGATCCATATTGATGATCATGAGACTCTTTATCACCTTTAAAACGGCTCACAAACCAAAATTTGACCGTTATCTATCAAGGATCTTGAAATAATTGTCAAACAGTTAGAACCATAGATTAATTTTCTGGATTTTGTGGGCCCTATAATTACAATCTGAATCGTTGATCATCATGAGAAGGCTGAAAACATCTACCATACAAAAAATCTGCCAATTATTCCTTGAATAGCTTGAGATATTGATGAGAGCTCAAATGAATCAACTTTCACGTCAGTTCTGTTTTTTTTTTTTTTTTTTTTTTTCACTTGTAGGCTAAAAAAAATGATTAAAGCCTTTTGGAACTCTTTACAACCTAAAAAAACTGTTGATCTACAATGGGCATCTATGGGCTCCAAAATCATGACCTCTTTGCAAGGGTGATATAAATTATGGGGTCAAAAACCAAACCTTGATTCATTGAAGATCTCGAAAAATTAATGAAAAGTTGTGAACCATTGAATTTTTAAATATCTATATCAAACAGTTTTGTGGCTTTACCAAACAATTTATTTGTCAAATATCTATTTCAAACCACTTATTTTGAAACAGATTTATATCATTAAGATTTGTTTGAAATAGATAATATTCGCCCAACAGAGCCTCATTCTCAAACTAAATTTGGCCAAGAATGGTAGCTTGGACTGAACTCTTATCTCTAGGGTTGAGTTTGAGATGGGCTCTAATGTCCAGGTGGAGTTGGAACACTAATATCCAGGATGAAGTTAAGAGAGAAAGATGTAACACATGAATCCTTGCAAACTGAATCTTTTGGTTGAGCCAAATATCTTAATAATCTAAATTCTAGCAAAGCATGGGACCTATAAAAGCATGTGGGATCCATATAAACCAAAGGTCCAGGTCGGGTCCAGATTTAATCTAATGTAAAATCAAAATTCGGTTCATAACAATTACGATGACAGAGGGCTCGGAGGCCACAGTGTCCCATCTCTGGGATCACAGAAAGTCCGTCGGTCATCAGGGCCTGATCACATACTGCAAACTCTAATCGGAGAAGAAGGTGCAGCAGTTCCAGCGCCAAGATCAGGACAGTTGTTGAGATCCAGTGAGACCGCTGCCATCTCCAGTTGCTGAGGAGATCAATTCTGTGATCTCAAGTCGTCGCCGAAGTCCACCTCGACAGAGCAGACGATTGTTGGGCGTCGCCGGTGCCGTCCCCACTTCCCAACACCGGAGACAGAGGAAGCATCCTCTGTTGGTTTTTTCTGCAGAACACAGAAACAGAGAAGGAGGCAGTTCGCTGCCTTCCACCGTCGCCGGTGAAGAAGAACGCCAGCGGAGAAGAGGTTGCCTTGCCGTCTCGCTGCTGTTCGTGCGCCGTCCCCGGAGAGCAGAAGCCTCCCCCCCCATCGCCATCCCCGTTTCGGCCTTCTCGTGAACAGAGAAACTGGGAAGACGAAGGAGGGGAGGAGGAATCTGGAAAAGCTCGGGTTAGCTTGACCCGTTCGCATCAAGCCCAGTCCAGTTCAAGCAGTCAAAGTTGGTTCAGGCCATTTTAAGGTTTGGGTCAGGCTGACCTAACCAGATTTCAGAGCGCCCAGCAGCCCAGCGCAGTCAGTTCTACCAGAGAATACACGTTCATGGTCGGTTCTGACCCGATAACAGTGAAGCCCAGAAGCCCAGTCACTGATTTCAGCAAAGGGATGACGTCAGCAGTGGTCCAAGACAGTTTGACTGGGGATTGAGCTGTAGAAACTTTTCTACGATATTTTGGTTTATCCGTAGTCTGATCAGAGCTCAGTTTGCACCTATAGACTCGTTGCGAGCGGATTTACACGGTTGTAAAAAGAAATTGGCAGTTATATGATCAACATATAAGTTTATCCGATCATAGGGCAAAAAATTGTTTCTATGATATCAGAGTCGGATTTCAAATCCATTTTTTTTTTGGGTGCTTCCAACTATTAGATCCTTACAATGGTGCAGATATTAACATCACATGAACTCATTAATGGATTCAAACTTTTGGCTCGAGGTGGAGTTTGACAACAAGAAGTTTGTAATATCGATGCAAGGTTATACCTTCCATAAGGTACGGGATGACATAGCAAGGTATCTTCAATGTGGCTCAAAGATTTATAGAATTCAAGCTAAGGTGGAGATTGTCAAGTTTATGTCATGTATTCCGGTTTAGCTGAATTGATTCATTGGTAATGTAAACTTAGACTATGTGAAGAAGATGTAGTAGATCTCTTCCCAGTGGTGCATATCACATATGGCCATGTAGAGTGTGTGAAAGGTGATAACTCTCTTCCCCATGGTGTTTGGAGTATTCACCACGTTTCGCAGGAGGTTGTAAGAGCAAGATTAAAACTTATGATGTATAGTAAAATTGATTAAATGCTCATAGCCCGTAAAAGTAGCTTTTATGGTGAATCACGTAAAATCTGTATTTCATAGCTGTATATTTATTTTTTCTCTATGTGTATGGTGATGTTGATGTATTTACCCTATATCCCTCTAACAAGTGGCATAACAGCCACAACAATTGGTATAGTATTTCCGCATGTGCTGAACAAAAGTATCTTTATTTGTTCTCAATCCATATATTTGTCGTGAAAGGTGAATTCAGATCGACATGAGGAATGAGAAAACAATGGAACACTTTACGTTATTGAAAACAATTTTAGAAGTAAAAAAGAAAAAGTATAGATCAAATGTAAGAAACAGAGAAATCGTAGATAAGAAAGCAATGTGAGTAGGAATGTTGTGGCCATAGTGGTTTTAGTAATAAAAACTTGAGTCTTTTCTGATGATATGTGGGACATATTTATAATAGAAGTAATACATTTTTGGTCTTTTATGTTGTAAGACAGAGGAATTTATCTCAATCATTGGCTCATTCATTTATTAAACTCTTGTGCTTAAAATTAATGTGCCAAAACCTAAAACCTTCGCGTATTCGATAAAAATTTAGTTGTGTTTCCAACCACGTGAAGCAGAAGTGCATAAGAATTATGATTTATTTGGTTATTGCAAAATGTAGGTATATTTCTATAAAAAAAATTAAAGACCACTAAAACGCCATCCCAAGTTTTTGTTAGATCATACTGGTTAAAAGCAAATAAGGAATCACAAAGTCACTATATGAGAAGCATGGATTTAATCCACCAATAACATAATCCTCTTCAAAGTGGACAAAGTTTCCTTGTCATGCTAAGCTAGATGTTCTTTGCTGAGTTTTTAGATCTATAGCCTCTGTTTGGTGGTCTTTTCATACTTTTGTTTTTTTCTTTTTTTTTTTTTTGGCAATGTTTAGGTATCTTCTTGGCTTCCTGGTGCCTTTCTCCCTTGCCCCTGAGGCTTAGTAAAAAAAAATGAAAAAGGGGACAAAGTTGTTTTTCATAAAACATTTTTTTATCTCAATAAAAAATTCTATTATATCAGATTTTCTATGTAATTTTTGTGCAAATGAGATGATCTTCTATCTAAAAATTCCATTCAATCAAACTATTACTAAGATTCTTTTTATATTTCCATGCATTCAGTTCTCCTATCTCATCCTCTCCGTTTGTGATTATTCTTACTTTTTTGAATGGTTTATTATTGAACTTCAATAATCACATATTCCTAATTATAACATATGAAAGCGGCTGATTCCAATTGAGAAATCATCCTCCCTTTGTTCACTTGATTTTGACTTTTTTATTTTATCTTTGACTCTATGCTCTCTTCCACAGCCCCTGCAAAATGGTTTTCCCTCCCCCTAATTTAGTTTGATAATTTAACCCTTTTCATTTTGTAAGTCCTCCAGTACTCTTAGACCCCTTTTCATTACTAGAATTTCAAGAATTCATATATAGAGGAATTTCAAATTCTCCAAAAGTAGTCCCCTTGAGGTGAAATTTCAAATCCTTTCTTTTGGTGGAGCATTTGAAATTCCAACCAAATACATATAAAATGAAATTCCAGGAATTTCAAAAAATTATTTGAAACCTTTTATGTGGCTGTAATTTGAAATTCTTGTTAAAAAAACACTGCATTTCAAATTCCATGAGACAAGATGTCACATCATGTCTAAGAAATCCCAACATCCCAAATTCCTGTCAAAATTTCTAATAAAGAAACAGGCCCTTAATATCATTCTTAATTGCTTGCATCCCTTTTTATTTTCTTCCTAGATTTTTAAGTAGTGTCGTGACTTTCAAGAAGTAGAAGTCCTTTGAGAAGAATAATGCAACCATCGATCCAATGGCCCATGCACATCCTCTTCTTCTTTGTTTGCTAACTAGCAACAAAGGCCCGTGCTAAGCCCGGGCCCTAAAAAAGAAACAAATTTGGACATATTTAATTGTTAGGCACAAGCTTATTGCCTTATTTATAAAACTAAAATTGGATTTATAAAATTAATCTTAAAAATTAGCAGTGGTATATTTATCTTTTTAAATTTATTTATTTTTTTCATTTAGTATCAAAATAAAAGGCCAGTGTTAAGCCCATTAAAATATAGTATTCTCAAAATATACTATTAGTGAGTATTCTAATGAACACATATTTTTAATTGATACCCGTATATCCCAATATCATACAACCTTCATTTCTAAAGTAAGATATTAATATAGATTTAATACTTAAATAGTAAGACTGGAGGGAGATAAATTATAGGATTTTAAGTGTGTTAAATTAGTTTTCTGTGCTATAGTAAAATCTTAAAACTTACAGGCTAGGAATCCAATGCCATTGGGATGGTGATGTGGCAATGAAAAATTAGTTCCTTTGTAAATAGAATCATTATTAAGTGTTCTAAAAAACCCTTGACAAAATCTCTTAAGCTTGTATAGGATAACAGTTGTGAAGAAGAAGAAGGAAGAGTAACCTCTTGTGGAGAGTAACCTCTTGTGGATGGCTGTAAATGACTGAAGACTCTGAATGCCCAAGTTGCAAAGCTATAAAGAATCTTTCTAATAGCAATAAGAAAACAAAACAAAAAAAAAAAAAGAAATAAGAAGAAGACAAGAAGAAAAGGAAAAGGAAAAAGAAAAAGAAGAACAAAGAAGAGTTACCTCTTGTGGATGGCTGCCAATCAACAACTCTAAATACCTAAGTTGCAATCTTATGAATGCAATCTTGAAAAATTGAATCTTTCTTAACAGCAAGAACCAAAAAAATAAAAAATAAAAAATAAGAAAAAGGAAGGAAGACTTACCTCTTATGGATAGCTGCCCATGAACCAAGAATATAGATTACCAAGTTGCAACAGTGAACAATAAAAAAAAAACAGCCAAATAAAAAAAATTCAATTGTAGGAGAGACATCAGATGGATGGCTACAACCCTTTTTTATGGATGCATGGCTACAACCTAAGATGGGGATTTTGAACTCAATCGTTCTAGGGCCACCTATACATGGGCCCCCACATATGGAGTTTCAAGATCAGGACACTATGCATTTTGGGGCTCAGTACTGGGGGTGATATCAGGCCCAACCCACCTAAGACCGGGTCCGAAATGAATATATGAAAAGATCTAAGGATGGCCCCAATTAGCTCTCTGTAAACCGTTCTCTCCTCTCTCTCTATCTCCTCTATCTCTATCCCTCTGTAATTTCTAGGTTCTGCGTTGATCGACCGAACACAAGCCTCGCAGCTGCCATGGCAGAAGAAATCTCAAAGCTTGTCGAGGTCTTTCTCCTTTCTCTCTATCTATCTCTATCTCTTTGTCATTTCTAGGTTCTGCATTGATCGATCTAATGCAAGCCTCGTGTCACAACCCGAGCCCAGGGTTCGGGGGTTAGCAAAAGCCAAACCTAATGACACACGTACTCCCGTGCATGCATACGTAGACCGAGTCTAAATGCACACGCACAAGGGAACATTCATACGTACCAAGCAAGTACGCGGAAGCTGTAAATATCAGAAACATAAACTAACAGTGCAAGAAAAGGATACCAAGAACAAACTGACATAATTACATATGAAAGGTTTACAAAAAGAACAAAAGAATATATACAATAATGACATGTCATAACATATACAAGTTTGGAAATCCTGGAAATCCACAAAATAAGATTCCAATGATGCATGCCAAGAACGCTCTCCCGTGGAGTGATCACATCCACTCCTCTAGGCCTGATGGGGCCCCAGGGGTCTCATCTGGAGCCTGGCCAACCTGCGGGGGTTCGGCAGGGGGATCTGGGCCTGCAACACCAAAAACAACTGTGAACACGAAGATTCAGCAAAGTATAAACCATAGCAAGTTAACACACGCTGTGTCTAATAGAATAAAGAACATCATGTGATTAAAGAAGGCATTTTCGTATACTAGGCTGTCATGCAAGAAAGAAATATGCTGAGTGAATCAATGAATACATGCTGTGTACATACTAGTGGCTACTACATTACCATATGCTCCCAAAAGAGGGATCTTATAACATGCAAAGAACACCATTGTCTGGGCCAGGGTACAATGGGTCTCGGTTTCCTGGGGTCCGGTTCCCCAAGACATATCCATACTGCAGCAGGCCATATAAACTATACCAAATTCATCCCGTCGGGATCCTAAGGCTGAGGCTAAGTAGTGCTTGACTATACGAAGTCAATCATGAAAACCCTGAGTAACTCGTGACAACATATCATACGTGCATATCTGTGAATGAACATATCATACATGCATACTCAAGGTAAGTAACCACAATGTGAAAGTAAAGTGACGGGATACAAGTAATCATGTCAGAGCGTTGAGTTCAATGTTCGAATGCAATATGTTATGCAACAAATCATGCGAAATCGACCATCTGTATTTACAAGCCAATTCTAATCTAATTATCCGGTGTTTCTAACCGTGCATGATGATGTAGTTTTAAGTTATTCGATGCACCGTTGTCTAGTGTTGCATTGAATCGGGCGGTGCATGAAGTCCCTTAAACCAACACCCATGGGGAGGTGCTTAACATCCGGATAACGAACATGAATGATTCGCAGCCCTCGAGATCATTCACGCGTTGTATCACATTCCGTTGGGCAAGTCTAGGTGCTCTACATTCTATCATGAAGGTCATATCGGTCTTTTCTTTACACCTATCCTTGTTTTTCTTTCATTAGTCTAGGGTGAATACGGCTTAGCCGTGTGTGTGCTACGGCTTCGCCGTGTGTGGTCTACGGCTTAGCGGTGGTTGGGCCGTAGAAGGTTGGTCAGTTGCTGACTCTCAGTTATTCCAGAAATTGCACCCTGTATTGATCTACGGCTGGGCCACGGCTGAGCTTCGGCTTAGCCGTAGGGCATTCCACGGCTTAGCCGTGCCCTAGCCGTAGAGGAAAACTGGGTTTTTCTCCTCTCTGGACTTTGAGCCGTAAGTGCCATACAGCTTAGCCGTACCTGCACGAATTCAAATTCCTGAAACCTGTACAGAATGTCTGAAAACTCATCCAATTTGAAATTCTCAGATGGAGATAGACAAGTACTGAATTAATGAGTATCAAATGGGCTGTAAACACATGTTTCCATATCAATTCATGTAAGATCAACCAAATCAAATGCATACCAACATGGGTTCTCAATGTTATGGTTATACTTACCTTAATTGGAAATCAATTGCACAATGGTAGCCCTTGGATCCAAACACAACCTAACACAAGCAAAACCACATGCATGCATGAGGATTGGAATGAAATCCACAACACAGACACAACATGCAAATGAGAACCAAGAAGGAGAAGAACTAGAGGGAAGAGATGAGAGAAAGATGGAAGAATGTCCCACTCACCTCACATGCAAGGAACCCAAATTCTTCTCTGATCGATGGAGGAGAGAAATATCAAGTGAAGGAGAGACTCCACGTACACAGAGTAGGAAAATTGAGAGAAAACGAGAGAGAGAACCAACTTGTCGAGCATATGAAGTTATATAAGAAAATGGGTTGCTCAAATGACAATGAAGGCCAATATAGAAGTGAAATTTCAGTTTGAGTCAAATCCAGGTCCAATCGAATCACACGACCTCGGTTGCAAATGACGCAGTTACGAAAGTTAACGAGCTCAACGAAAGACACGTGTTGACATCAAGATGATGCAAAAATGACCATGTCTAAGAAAATCTAAAATTACGAAAAAGGGCTTGGTCTACTTAATCCAGGTCAAACTCAACCCAACTACCTATCCATGACCCGTAACGAAAATAAAACACGAACAAAACATGATTAGCAACGAAAACAAGATTAACTAACTGCTAAACGAGGTCAAGCTGGGTCGGAGTGTTACATCTCGCAGCTGCCATGGCTTAGAACCAAAGGAGGCCAACGATGAAGGAGCAGCCTTAGAACTAAAAGAAGTGGAGGTCCGGACAAGGCTAGAGCCAGGCCAAGCAAAGGGATGGAGTAGGGGAGGACTAAGGGAAGACCGGTTGGCCACCCGATCTGTGCAAGTTCATATGCTAATGTGCCGTGTGAGGGGCAAAGTCCGAGTGAAGGCTGATTTGATTCGATCTGAGTGAGATCTGATTTTCGTCAGTTTCGGAAGTCGAGGCCGCAGGAACGCCGCGGCTGATGACGGTCTTCAGGCAGTTGGTTCCCCTGTTCTTCTTCTTCTTCTTGAGATCTAATTTGAGTCGAGTCGAGATGAAACATCGGTGCGATCTAAGGCTGAGGGCGGTGCGATCTAAGGCTAAGGACGTTTGAAAGATTCGTACGATGTTCTTGAGGCAGTCGGCTCCCCTATTCTTCTTCTTCTCTGAGCAATGATTTGATTCATTCGATTTTCAGGGCTTCTTCTTGGCATAAAATAGGCGTCGGCTCCCCTATTCTTCTTCTTCTTCTCTGAGCAATGATTTGATTCGTCCGATTTTCAGGGCTTTTTCTTGGCATAAAATAGGCGATTTGATTGATTTGTAGATCAATTGAGTTGGAGTTGGAGTTGGAGTCCGAAAAAATTGGCATAAAATTTGCGGTTTGATAGATTCGTAGATCGATTTTGTGCAGATTTTCGTAGATATTTTATGCAGATTTTCGTAGATAGATTGAGTTGGAGTTGGAATTGGAATTAAAGTCCGAAAATTGTGCAGATTTTGTGGCGTAAAATTTGCAGTTGTTCTTCTCTTAGCAATGATCTGATTCGTTCGATTTGCGTTTTGATTTGATTTGATTGTTCAACGGCAAAAATTTTTATGCCCACATGGCGCTCTAAGAAAAAAGAAAAATATAGGGCGCTGATGTGGCACCCCTTGGAGAGCTCCATTTTTAGAGCTTTAATATATATAATGGTAAGGTTAGGTGACCATGATCTGCATATACTTGGAACGCAGCATGTCTTTTCAAATCCCCAAAATTTATTGGGGAAAGTTGAAATCTTACCTCAATTTTTTCATTTGCAAGTGAGCTTTTCATTTTTCCCCTAGTTCTCTTTTTTTTTATTCTCTTCTTTTTTCTCCTTTCATTTAAATCCAAAAATTTCATTATTTCTTCAATTGATTAGGATTAGATTTTCAAGGGGCTTGAATGCATCAATGGTCAAATGGTTCTTCTTCCATGGATGCCCAAATAGAGAACTTTAATTTTCTTTTTGGTCCCCTGATCAATGGTGTAGATCTCTCATTGGTGTTGTATTTGCATAATGTGGATTGGGTAACCAATATTATCCAAGTCTAGGAACATTGTGAGGGCTTGATACCCAAATTAGGATTTATTTGCTAATTAATTATGCTTTATATTAATTAATGGTGTTTTAGTCTAGTTTGATTATTTTATGTTAATTGAGTTGGTTAGATAGATGGGTTGGACCCTAACCATAAGTCGGTTAGAAAAAATCGTGAGGCGCAATCGACCAAAGTCAAGCTTGGGTCGGCCGAGTTGAGTTACTATCTAGAAGTTCTCTCAATTGTGAAGCCTTGATCAACCAAGGTCCATGTTCGGTAAGTCAAAAGTCAGTATTACATGACTCCATTTTTTATTATATTTTGTGAATTGTCGGCTCTTTCATTAATGTTAATTAAATTTGAAAATGTGAATGGATTGGACATGGAGATGTAGGGTAGAATGGATGTTGATGAAGTATGAATGAATGAATGATAATTGATTGGGGGGAACAGAAGGGTCCATTACAGGTATTGAAGAGAATTGAAGAAGAACTAAGTGTGCAATAGAATTATGGAGCACGCGCTTAAGTGCATATGAGCATGTGCTCGATCACGGGTGCAAATTGATTGATGAAAATTCATTAGTCGAAACTTATCAACCTAGAAAAAAAGGCATTCAAGTGCGACTGGAGCCACGCTCAAGCAGGCTCTGTAATATTGAAGGGTCAATTTTAGACCACTTCTAATTCAACTTAGCTTCTATAATCATCCCAATAATCCTATAGCTCTTCACAATTAACCCTGAGCTTAATTTTGATATGAAAATGGAACTTTAGAACTTTGAAACACTAAAAGGCCCATTCGGTCGTTAGTTTGGGAACCCTCAACCCTAACAATGTGTCTAATGGTAATTAATAATATATTAATAGTCTCGACTGGGATTTATTTATGTATTGTCACTCGTAAGTCAAACAATTAATTATGAGTGTTGGTTTAGGGGACCTTGATATACATTTTATACAACATGACACCAAACAAAGATAGTAGTGTATTAGATAACCTAAAACTACATTGAAATGAATGGTTAGAGGCTACAGGTGATTAGCTTAGGTTTGGCTAGTAAATTCCTTGATTATATAAATCAAATTGCATTGCATGTTGTGAAATTTATTACTGATCTCTTTGATTGTTACTAAATGATTTTTTACAATGATGTTACATTGATTGATTATTCTACTGTTTAATTGATTTGATTATGAAATTAATTAAGTAAGAATGACTAAACTAGACTGAAATGGAAATTGACTAATAAAGACTGAATTCTTACTCAATTTATCAATTTATATTGATTGATTTGAATTAATCAGGCTTTACTTAGCTTCATCTTTATAAGATTCGATGAGGTCAAATTTGGGTAGATTGAGCGTTGTCACTGCAGTTGGTATCTGGAACACCGAATCTAGAATCTAGGGACCTAGATGTAATCGGGTACGGGCATTGGCACTAGCACTAGTATACCTACAGACAGGATCCCTGCTGGAAGAATTTTGTCATATAATTGACAGGATCTCTATTAGGGGGATTTAGCTATATGACTGACAAGATCCCTATTGAGAGGATTTAGCTATATGTAGTAGCTAATTGAATGTGTTTTCTTTACTGATTCATATAACATGATTTATTCGATGCTTAATATTGCCTAGTAGACTTAAGTTGATCTCTTATAATCATCTGTCAATTAATTTTGCTAGATACAACTTGTATTACTTTAATCATACTTATGTTTTGCTGAATAGTCTTATTTACAACTGTCTATTTGGTATTATAGGCTCAGATCCCGAATTGGTTTAGCCGAGGACGAGGAGATTGAGGAGGAGACCTTAGAGGTTCTTTTAGGTTTTGACGAGTGGACAGTAAAGGTATTCTGACTGATCCATAGATCGGAGAGCAACACACATATATCTTAGGAATTTGTATTTTGATCTTTTTGGTGTTATATCTTTTGTACTAGTTGCATTTATATGTGCATGATAGCCAGTTTTTCATCTAGCTTGACTTACGCATGTATATCTTTGATTCCCTATTTATAGTGTTTATAACTTTTGTATAGACTTGTATAGATATTCATCTTTTGTTTAGATGTATATACATGTTTACAGCATATAGTATGGATGTATAGGTGTCAGGTGAGAAAAATGAAATATATACATATCTTTTGCCCATTTTGATGTCTAGGTGCGGACTGTTTCATGTGTAAAATGACACTATTGAAATGTTTATTGAAAAGTTGAAATTTATAGGTAATATTGACAAGCTTCAGTGTGTTGGTGTTGAATATTCGAACAATTGTACGTTAAAGTACCTCACACATGTTTGAATGTGAATATGCCTTGTAGAATTCTGTCTGCACTTAGGTACAGGTGGGGATTTCATGGGATTACACATGTCACACTTCGGGAATTAACCTAATTGACGGATTCCCAGGCCAGGGTCGTGACATAAAGACCATAGTTATTCTTGTACAAATTTTTTCCATGACTTTCTATTATCGTGCACTATACTCTGCGCTTGATTCAATTACCTTGAATATATAATATTCTACGAAAGAAGATGATCTTCTGCAAGAGATATAAAAGCAGTATTCTCTAGCACAAAGCTTCAGCTCAGTCTTTCTAATAAAAGCTCTAAAGAAATAGTAGTCTCTCAATTAGCTTTTCTGTCTTCAGAATAATGAGGGTAATGACTTAGGGTTATACTCCATGTAAAATAGATATAAGCAGTCTTGGTATAAAAATAAAACAATTCCACATGAGAAACTGGGTTTCTATTCGTCGTGTGCTCGAGCCAGGCTCTAGGTCCGCACAAGTGGATGCATTTTCAGTACAATTTCAGTAAACTTCCTAAGGACATAACTTTATTATTTTAACTTCGATTAACATAATATTGAAATTTACACATATCAACTTGAAAAGAGCTTTCCAACGATAGGTAGATTGACCCAATCCGATACTCGGTTTGTGAGATATGACATTTTTAATTCATATTATCCTTAGAAAAACACTTTTATTTGCATTCTTTCTTTGATTTTTTCACTTAAGTGCATCCTGCGACTCATATTGTAGTCCATTCTAAAAAAAAATATAAAAAATTACAACTCAATGGACCCAAAATTTTGTCCAACCCATTAATTAGCCAAATTAAAAAAATCCTAACAGAATCTCCTCTAACAATCTCCATTTTGATAATCTCACCTTTTGATTCTTGCATGCACTATAAAAAAGAGGATATATAATGGTAGAAAAAAAAACCACTATACAAAATTTAAGGTATAGGAATGAATTTTCTCAATAACAACATGTGAAAGTTTTTAATGCGAGGGATTTATTCTAGATTGTAGTTCAATTGCTACTTCTATACAGTGAAAAAAATAAAAGCAATGAACTACACAAAGAAAACACTACACAATTTAACATGGAAACCCAAATATAAAAAAAAACCATGAATTCAAAGTGAATAAAATCAATCAGCAACTTTCGCAGTACAAGATATACTCACAACCCTACAATTAGTCACTCAACACAAGGTGTTTTAGTTGTTTTTGCTAGAATCTTCGACATATAGTCCCTCGGTGCTCTACTATTAGTGCCTTCATTTCTACAATGAACATATCTTTACAAGGAGAGAACAATCTTCTACAAGGATGGAGAAGCCTCTCAAATCTCCTATTGATCAATGTGGACTCCAAGAGCAAGGTCTCGATGTAGTTTTACCCGATTAGTCCAAATCGTATCCACACAAGAAGCTAATTTCGCAGAAAACCTATCTCAATTGAAAAACTACTGCTAGCTTAAAAAAATCTCTAAAAATACACAACTAATAAATCTGAAAATTGAATTTAAATTACAATCTCAAATATGAAAATTAAATAACAAATCATAAATTAAACCTAGTTTAAAAATCTTAAACTAAAAAGTAACCTAAAATTCTAAACTGCAAAAAACTAAACTAGATCAACCCATCAACATAAAAGAATAAATAAACCATGCAATAAATTAAAAATCGGATATAAATCATTCAGAGATAATGGAAAAAAACAAAAATAAAAAGAATTTCAGTTTTTTTTATTATGGGAAATTAAAACATTGTATTGGCAGAATTAATAAAAGTCCACAAAAACACCACACCAAATGCATGCTGTCACTACACACAAACACACGATGTTGATTTAAGGCGAAACACTTAAACCTCACTAATTGTGTCTTTTTAAATTAAAACGAACCCATACAACCAATAATACCAAAAAATAATTAAAAATAGAAAAAAAATTTCTCCTTATCCTAGATCAAGACATCAAGAAAGAGAGGGGACTTGTGCATAATCCGACTTCAATCTTTGTGCATCACCAAAGAGGAGTAGATGAAAGAAAGAAGATGGAATGGAGAGGATGGATTTATGGCTGGGGAGTGAAGTAATGGGCGTGGAAATATAAAGTGCCTGGGACGTCTCTCTCTTTCATGGCATGAGGTCTTCTATAAATATAAGTCACTTGATTCTTTGTTTCCTTGCAGGACTCTTCATCCACGTTGCATAGAAAATTTTGGAAAAAAAAAATCGTGTGGACTTGTCTCCTTACGTGGCCACAATTCTTTCTAAACTAATAAGCTCTAACACAACCTTTTGTCATGGCCCACCAACTGTTCTAGTTATCAAAGGATATCTTCATATATTATTCCATGTGATGCCCAAAACGTGTCCTCATCAGTGCATGCCCAAGTGGATCTATGCTCTTCCAGTGTGGCTGGGATTATTTGATTGTATGAGACAGTTGGTGTGAAATGGTATTCACACACACATTACACACATACATATGACAAAAATAATATGAGACAGTGAGTTGGTGGATGTGAGGGAGAGAAAATAAAGGTGGTTGTGAGGAGCATGGCAAGTGGGTTTGAATGATTGGAATTCCTTTACATCTTGATTTTATTGGCCAATCAGATTTTATTCACTTTCTTTAAAGTAATTTCAAGTATAGATGAGGTTGGAATCTTGCACGGTATTAGTTGTACCTTACCTGTATCTTCCATCATCTTGAATTAGAATAGTGTGGACCCCACAAAATTCTCATGCTTTAGTTTCCATTTCTTCAAATCCACTTCAATTCTTTCTTGGATTTCTTCTCAAATAATGTCTTGGCTTCTAATCTTTGATGTGAGTCCCTTTTCTTCAATTTTCTTACATACAAAAATGATTTTAGTTAAAATAACAATTTTGACCGAAAGTTTCAAATGCACTAATCTGGGCCCAATTCACATAAAATGACATTATAAATTCACATCATTGATCATGATTTATCTTTAATTAACTAATGATAATGAGAAATTTATTATTTTATATAAAATCATGAATTTGAAAAGCCTTCCAAAAATAGAAATCCAAAAATGGAAAGTTTTATGATTTTATGGAAATTGATAATTTTCAATGATTATTGAAGGAATACTCTACAGTGAATTCGAAAAATCATAAAAGCTTGATTTCCAACTAAATGAAAAGATTTTTAATTCATGAGTCCTTAAAACCCCCTAAAGTATACATAAAATGATGCATTTTTACAGACTTATCACCTGTGAAGAAGTAGAAATAGCAATTCTAGAACTTGAAGCATTTAACCCATTTTCTTATAAAAGCTCTAGAAGTAATCTCCAATAAATTCTCTACTTAGATTATGGAAAAGCACATGGTGTCTCTTTTAAGGTTGAGAGAAACCCATTTTTTATAGTCCATAATTCATGGCTTAGTATTAGAAAGCAAATCTAAACAAAATAAAAAATTTTGGCACAATTAGGAAACAAATCCGTTCAGATTGGTGAGCTTTTGCCACATGCATGCTCGAGTGTAGGTGAGTGCCCACTTGAGTGAGTGCTTTGCACATCCAATTCTTTTCAATCCATTTGTCAGGTTTGAGCATGGTTTTCATGACCATGAACACAGTTGTAACATCTTGGAGTCCCACATCGACTATAGAGAGGAAAGTGAATGGGTTTATATATAAAGCTTGCACCATTACCTTGCATGAGGTCTTTTGGTGTGCTGAGGCCCACCAGAAACAAAACCGTGAGGCCCATGGGCCAAAACGGACAATATGATGCATGTGTAAAGGGGTGGGGCGTGACAAATGGTATCAGAGCCGGCTTTTGATTAGATCGAGTGTGGGTCCCTGCCGTGGCCTGGTGCAAGTGGGCGGGTTCATATGTGGGCGGGCCAAGAGGGCTGGCGGGCTACATGAATTGGCAGGCTACTGCACAGGGACGTGTAGCCCTAAGGGGGGTGGATTGTGACATCCTGGAGTCCCACATCAACTATAGAGAGGAAAGTGAATGGATTTATATATAGAGCTTGCACCCTTACCTTGCATGAGGCCTTTTGGCGTGCTGAGGCCCACCAGAAACAAAACTGTGAGGCCCATGGGCCAAAGCGGACAATATCATGCATGTGTGAAGGGGTGGGGCGTGACATCTGTCTAAGCCCACACGAGTGTGTGAGGATTTCTTCAATTTCACTACTTCTTGCGACGTGATCAACAGTCTATATCCAATAAACATAAAATACAGATCAATAGACTCAAGTTTTGTCCAATATACGAATTTAGCCAATAAAAAAATCCTTACATCCTAGTTTCTAAAAACAATCAACAGGACACAAAGAAGGTTGCAACATCATACTTACATTTCAGATTTCAACGCAAAAAAGATTCTAATTCCATTCTCTTCAAACAAAAATATCGGAATCATTTACATCTCTTTTGTGAAACAAGAACCAAATTAAATTGTGAGTTGCATTCTCCCTCTAGATGTCACAATGAAAAATAAGATTTGAATCCTAAAACACACGACAATGTCACCACCATTGTGAATCTTTACATCACCCAACGAATATCCAAACACTCCCACGTCTTGATAATGCCAGCAAGCAAGCCAATTCAATCACCAGCAAAGTAGAATATATCAGTTCAATATAGTTAAAGTACTAACTGATCCAAGAACACAATAGAGCCAGAAGCATTTCCAGATTACCAGTTGCGCGACGACAAGCAAACAACTAATCATAAAACAACAATCCAAAAAAAAAAAAAAAAAAGACACTCAATTGGCAAATGGCCTGATAATAAGATAGAACTTTTCTTTCAAGGGCAACTCTACAACCAAAACTCAGTACAAAACAACATTTCAAACAGAACACACAATCACAAACGGCAGAAACAAGTCACCCAACTGGGGATAACAATTGATATTATCAATCTCTCGATGCTAAGTTTATACTCAAACAAAAAACCAGCTTTTCAACTAAAACTCAATCAAAAACAAAAAAATCACCAAATTTTACAAAACACTGTAGGTTTTAACAGTCTTAATTTCAAGGCTTGGGAATTAGAATACTATATAAATGTTCTCAAATGATTTATTGATGGTAAAAAAAACCTGATCATGCTGACAATGCTCATCCTCCCTCAGAATCCCTAATTAATCACCATTCATTTCCCCTCAACCTGAATTTGACTTCACGAGTTCTACCATAAAACTATAAAAGAACTATGTCATATTATACCTAACTATCTATAACTAATAATAGAGATGGAGTTTGCAGAAACCCAAATCAAATTGCATGTATATGAAAACAGCGGATTCAAGTGGCAAATCGACTAGCACAACAGTAAATGAGATAAATAGAGATCTTCCATGAATATCAAAACGGCAATCGATCTCAAACTTGTGAGAAATTTGATAACTTTTCACAATCTAAGTTCACAACAACATCTGATGGTTGAGCAAAGCATAAGGCTTCAATAGAACAACATCGAATCAAATGTACTACATAAAATAAGGAACGACGAAGAAAAGAAAACCTCAGATTTCACGTTAGATTCAACCTAATTCAAAAATAATCCTTAACCCTAACTCAAAATAACACAGACCCTCGACTTCCCGAGCCGAATGACACAAATTCCTCCAAAAAAGTACAACAATCACAACCGTCAACTTCTAGAAACACAATCTGAAAAATCCCAACCCTAAAACAATCATTAGCAACACTAATTCTACTAAAGAACAACAAAATCTCCAAAAACAACTACCAAACCCTAAGAGCAAACCAGAAATCCTCAAACAGGAGAGAAACTAAAATCAAAGTTGGAGAACAATCAAGGAAATTGAAATTTCTCACCTCTAGAACAGATATGAGATCCGGATCTGTCGTAAAAATCCCTAAAATCTAAAACTGAGAGTGAGAGTGAGGGATCAATTGCTGAGAGTTAAGAGCTGAAAACCTTGAGAAACTGAGCTTGGTAAGGAGAGAAAGAAAGAACAGAGAGAAAGAAGAAGACTACAGAAACAGAATTGATTCTTTCATTGATTGATCACACTTTCTACAAGTACAGAGGATTTATATATATAGACTCTTGCCACAACTATTTACTGTTACAACTGTTTTCTGTTACAACTATTTTCTGTTACAACTTGATAAGTGGATCTGAGTTAGTTCTTCATCTGATAATATTTGCACTAATCATGTTTGGTACTTGTACTGTCAATAGGCCCCCGCAAACTATTGGGGCGAGCAGACACAAACAGTTTGGATCTGAGATAAGAAAAGCGCCGTGGATGAAGTCCTTTAGTAAAGATGTCAGCGAGTTGGTCCTATGTGGAAATGTAATTTATCGCAAGATCTTTGCGAAGAACTCTCTCTCTGACGAAATGATAATCAACTTCTATATGTTTGGACCTAGCATGAAACACAGGATTTGAAGCGAGTGAAATTGCAGAGATGTTGTCACACCAAAGTGTAGGACGATCAGGAAGAAAGACATGTAAGTCTTTGAGAAGAATTCGAATCCAAGACAGCTCAGCAGCAGTATGAGCAAGGGCCTTATATTCAGCTTCTGTGGTAGATCGAGCAACTGTATGCTGCTTCTTAGCACACCATGAAATAGGTGAAGAACCAAGGAGAATGCAGAAACCAGAGGTGGATTTTCTATCCACAGGATCACCAGCCCAGTCCGAGTCGGAGTATGCAGTGAGACGTAGTGGACCTTTGGGTATATGAATCCCATAGTCTAAAGTGCCTTTAATATACCTTAGAATACGTTTCAAAGCACAAAAGTGAGACACAGAAGGTGCATGCATGTGTTGACATGCTTGATTGACCGCAAAAGAAAGATCAGGGCGAGTGAGAGTCAAGTATTGAAGGGCTCCTGTAATACGTCTGTATAATGTGGGATCTTCCAAAGGACTGGTAGAGGCAATTGCAGTAGAACCTTTGTAATGACATGGGGACCCAATGGGTTTACAATCAAGCATAGATGTCTTCTTGAGAAGATCCATGGCATATTTGGTTTGAGATAAAAACAAACCAGCTCCTGTATGATGCACTTCAATACCAAGAAAGTTATGAAGCTTTCCTAAGTCCTTCATTTCAAAGATGAGGTTTAGTTGAACTTTGAGAGTAGTAATGTAATTGGTATCATTCCCAGTGATAATGAGATCATCAACATAAAGGAGGACGAGGGTAATAGTGGAATTGTAGTGTCGTATAAACAGAGATGGATCAGCATAGGTATGAACAAATCCAAGTCCGAGGAGATAGTTGGAAAATCTGTCATACCAGGCTCTTGGGGCCTGTTTCAGGCCATATAGTGACTTGTGAAGCTTGCAGATGCGATGAGGAAAACAGGGATTAGTGAATCCAGGAGGCTGGACCATGTAAATGTTTTCCTGAAGTAGGCCATGGAGAAAGGCATTGGTAACATCTAACTGATGTAGCTGCCAGTTGAAATGAACTGCTAGAGAAAGGATAAGCCTGATAGTTGCCTGTTTAACAACAGGGCTGAAAGTTTCTGTATAATCGACACCATATTGTTGATGAAAACCCTTGGCAACCAATCTTGCTTTATGTCTTGAAACGGAACCATCTTGATTATATTTCAGTCGGAACACCCATTTGCATCCCACAATATGTTTATCAGGAGAGAAAGGGACCAGTGACCAGGTGCCTTGCCGCTGGAGTGCCGAAAATTCCTCTGCCATAGCTCGTCTCCAGAGTTCTGATTTGGAGGCTTCAGTGAAAGATGTAGGTTCAGAAGTGTTAAAGTACTCATTTGAGGACAAGGATACAGGGTGTTGGGTAGTTAGCAAGGCCTTCTTTTTAACAATCCCGGATTTAGATCTTGTAATCATTGAATGGCAATTGGAGCAGGGTTGGGTAGAATGGGATGGTTGCAAGGGAGGGCTAGGTAATGGAGAAGGAAGAGGGGAAGTGATGGCAGTAGGAGGAAGGGTGGCAGGATTGATGGAGGCAAGTGGAGATGGAGCAGCAGTGGAGTTGGACTGTATATTATAGAAATGAGGTTGCTGGGTAGGGGCAAGTGGAGATGTCGATTGGATGCTAGTAGTAATGACATCCTCTGTTGTAGCAGGCACTAAGTTGTGTGAATCTGATGGTGGTGTTGGAACAAAGCTAGAAACAGGTTGTAATGGGATAGATTCAGGGAAAGCTCCAGGCTGTAGTACTGGTGGAATGATAAGTGAGGTATCTGTGGTGTGAGCTAGAGATGGAGTGGAAGCAGTGGTAGGAGTGGGTGAGGGAAGTGCAGAGGGATGAGGACCAAGAAGTGATGGAGAGGTGGAAGGTGGAAAATGAGAAGGAGTGTAGGAGCTAGTAAGTGAGGCAGGGGAAGGAACAAGCCAGTCTGACAGTGGAGGTGGGTGAAAAGAGGAAGGTGCAGCAGTAAGAGAGGAATATGGGAATGAAGCTTCATTAAAGACGACATGCCTGGATGTGTATCTTCTGCCAGTGGCAACATCTAAACAATGATAGCCTTTCTGGTTTAGACTATAGCCAATGAAGATGCACTGTTTGGTCTTTGGGTCAAGTTTATGAGTGGTGTAAGGTCTAAGCCAAGGAAAGCAAGAACAGCCAAATACTCGTAAGGTAGTGTAGTTTGGTTTGGAGTGAAAAAGCTTTTCCCATGGTGAAATGTAATGAAACTTCTTAATAGGCATCCGATTGATAAGATAGGTGGCAGTAGAGAAGGCTTCAACCCAGAACTTGGGTGGCATAGAGGCTTGAAACAGAAGTGTGAGACCTGTTTCAGTAATGTGTCTATGTTTCCTTTCCGCACAACCATTTTGCTCAGGTGTATATGGACAAGAAACTTGATGAATGATTCCACAAGATTTGAACAAATATTGAAACTGTTTGTTCAAATATTCACCCCCACCATCCGAGCGAAAATGTTTAATCTTAAGTGAAAACAAGTTTTCTACTTGAAGTTTAAATGAAGTAAACACAGTAAAAGCATCAGACTTGCATTGCAAAGGAAAAAACCATGTGTATTTAGTGAAATCATCCACAAAAACAATATAGTATTTGAATCCATGTACAGATGTAATAGGAGCGGGACCCCAAATATCACTATGAATCAATTCTAATGGACTGGATGTGGAGGACATGGAAACAGGAAAGACAAGCTTGTGGCTTTTCCCATATTGACAGTAGTCACAGAAGGAAAGAGACGGCGATCCTTTTATTGGAAGAATAGACACCATGTGCTGAATTGTTGAAGAAGACGGATGCCCCAAGCGCTGATGCCAAGTGTCAACAGAAGTTCTTTCACCAAAAAATGCAACATGTGTAGGAGAAGAAGACAAGTTTCATGATGTGTGAAAGGGATAGAGTCCATGTTTATTCAGACCGCGGAAAAGAATCTTCCCCGAAATGCGATCCTGTATTGTAAACCCATTTGAATCAACGACAAACACACAGTTATTGTCCTTTGTGAATTGGTAAACAGACAATAAGTTTGAAGAAATTTGGGGAACATGTAATATGTTATTCAATTTGAAGGAACCAAATGAAGTTTGTGCAGTAGAGGAGCCAATGTTGGAGATAGACAGACCTTGGCCATTGCCTACAGCTATCTTGTCCTTGCCTTTGTAATTGGAGTGAATAGAAAGATTTTGCAGGTCATTTGTGACATGGGAAGTGGCCCCTGAGTCTGCATACCAGGTTTGATCGGCATCTGGGGAGAAAGTGGAAGCCATGGCTGCAAGTTGTGATGGAGGGTGTCTCCCTTGGTATGAGAAGTCCATTCGATGATAACAGTCAAGAGCAGTGTGACTGGTCCTGTTGCATATTTGACAGCAAGGCCTTGAGGAAGATTGATTGGATGATGCTTGATTGGGGTTTTGATTGGAACGTCCCCTGATTGATCTTCCTGCACGAGTACCATGATTAGTACGATTGTAAGATCTATTGCGTGCTCTTCCAGAACCCCGTTGTGAATATCCTCCACCATTTTTGCCTCCAGTTAGAGCAGAAGAATCTGTGGATGTCAGTAGAGCCAAAGAGGGATCAAGAACTGTGGATTGAGAAGCTTCCAGATTCAGTTCTTCACAAAGAAGAAGAACATGAAGTTCATCCAAAGATATTGGAGACGATCTTGTTCGAATGGAAGTCTTGAAAGGACCATACTCAGAAGGAAGTCCATTCAATGTATGAATGAGAATATCCTCATCATCAACTGGGCACAGTGCGACTGCAAGACTGTCTGAAATATGCTTAATGTGCTGAATATAATCAGAGATCGACTGAGATCCTTTCTTAAATGTTTGCAACTGTGTCTTCAGCTGAATGATATGAGACCTGGATAAGGAAGCAAACCTCTTTTCCAAGGCTAACCAAACAGCTCGTGCTGATGTGAAGCCAACAACATGAGCAAGAACCTTCTCAGTTAATGGGCATTGATCCAACACAAGATATTTTGATCTTGTTGAATCCAGAGGGAATATTGTGGATTAACTTCCTTTGTGATATTCCCTTCTGAATCAAATAGAAATTCAGGAGGACAATGGGAGGATCCATCAATAAAAGCCATCAGACCATGTGCACGGAGCACTGGAAGGAACTGTGACTTCCATAACAAGTAGTTATGGTTGTCAAGTTTCACTGAGACTAGGCTTGCAATGTTTGAAATCAAGAGAGCTGGAGTATGACTAGTAGAAGAAGAAAGAGACATTGTGCAGGATTTCATAGAAATCACAGCAATGACAGAAGAACAATCGCTTAGAGAAGCTTATCTGTATCTGATTTGATGCAGGGATGAAGAAAAACTCCAAGCTGATCTGATTGATGAAAGAGAGACAGCTGATTTGCAGAAGAGGAAGCTCTATCAAAGAATCTTGCAGAACCAATGCAGAGGTAAGCTGATCTTGAAGAAGAAGAAGCTCGACCAGAGATTCTAGCAGATCTGAAGCAAAGGCCTTTAGATCTGAACAAGAGCTTCAATTTGGGAATTCTTGAAGATCTTGAGATGATGAACAAATCAGCAGAAATGACTTCTTGAAACAGTAGATTTCGATGTTGATGAATATCTTCAAGGATCGAATGAGATTGCTCTTTCAATCTCTGATACCATGAAAACCTTGAGAAACTGAGCTTGGTAAGGAGAGAAAGAAAGAACAGAGAGAAAGAAGAAGACTACAGAAACAGAATTGATTCTTTCATTGATTGATCACACTTTCTACAAGTACAGAGGATTTATATATATAGACTCTTGCCACAACTATTTACTGTTACAACTGTTTTCTGTTACAACTATTTTCTGTTACAACTTGATAAGTGGATCTGAGTTAGTTCTTCATCTGATAATATTTGCACTAATCATGTTTCGTACTTGTACTGTCAATAAGAGCAAGAGCTAGGGTTGAGAGATCAATGGGCGGAACTGCTAAATGATTTTTAAATCTTACGACGATTTAAGTTGTTGCCAGGAATATTCGACCTACAATAAGTTAATTTAACTGGTAGAGTGAAGTGAAGTGAATGATCATTACAATATATTAATAAATGAGATGAGATTTTATATTTTAGTGAAAAAGGAATGTAATTTTTTAAGTTTTTATATTAACAATAGATATTTGTTATCAGTTAGTAAGATCATAAACTAGCTTTTTAATTTTTTCTATATAAAAAAGTAAAAAAAAATTAAATATAATATTTTGATTTGACTATTTTAATTTATTATATCTTGAAATGACAAATGCCTTTAATTTTATATTGAGGTGAAATTAACAAACATGTCCTAAATGAATTTTTAAGTCAATTTTAAGAGAAAATTATTACATTTATTGACGGATAATATCGCTAAATATTATAAAAATAATAATAAGTACGTGTAATCCTCTATAGCGGCGGAAAATAAAAACTACCGCTATAATAGCTTTAGTAGTAGTGATGATGAAGTATTTGTTCCACAAAAGCACAAAAAATACACCAAGAAGAAGCATTTTCCTTTTTTTTTTCTTTTTTTTTTTTTTTTTTTTTGTAACTTTTGCACATTGAAGAGTTGCATATATTATATATCAAGTCATGTGAAACACCAAGGGATGATTGTTACTGCTGAGTCAAGGGTCACAATGTTTAAGTCCCATTTCGATGCTAACTCACCCGATAAAGCAGAAAAGTATATGTTACTTCCTTCATAACAACAATTACCAAAGAAGCACACAAACCATCAGTCTCCTTGACAGTTAAAATCTTGAGCCCCAACAACGTTATAATACAATGAAGATGACTTCCCATCAAATTTTGAGATCACATGGTGGGCAGATAATCCACAGTAGCGCTTCCCAAGACGTGCGATGCAAATGTCTATAATTTTCTTGAACATGCTGTCTCCTTGAATGCCAGGCTGCTCTATGAAGTCAACTAGGGGCATCCACTGGAAAAATGGAGAATTAACCACAATTCAGAAATGAGGTCCACACAGAATTAACCACAATTAGTGATTGCAGGCGAAGGAGGAGACCTGGGATGAGGCAGGCGAGAGTGCAGATGTGTTCAGCGAGAGAAGAGTCGAAGTCGATTTTTTTTTTTATTAAAGAATGGTAGGCCATTTGAAAATGTTGATGAAAAATGAGCGGGCTATCTAAAAATGCGGATTTAGCTGAGGGGAGGATTTCCCTATATATATATATATATATTTGAATATACTGTAGTAGCTTTATTTTGTGAAAATGTTGGAAAAAACAGTAAAGTAGCCATTTTGGCTTCTTTCCATTGGGGGAGAAGATATCACCCATGAATCCTGAGAATTAGGGAGATTTTCTCCTATGAATTGGAAATACGCCGAATATGGCCTAAGATTTATAGGTTGTACAGACATTCTAGCTTGGCCGGCCCTCGCCAACCAAAAGAAATGAAAATAGAATCACAGACAACAAAAGGATTGTAGATGATTTAGACTACCTTCAAGAATCCTCCTACATAAGGAGAGTTAATATTCAGATGGTGAAAAGCCTAATAAATAACCAATCTGATGCCAACCATCAGATGGTGGTCTGATCTGGTCCCTTCTATCCCTGCTGGGGTCCTCTATATAGATGCTCTAAATCACTGGAAATCAGCCCAAAAGTGAATCTAAGGCTGGGGATAGTGCGGAATTTGTCACGATTGAATCCAAATATAGGGATTTCCAACACAATTTTCTTAGCTTGTAGATATATTTCCTCTTCAGACAGAGTTTGGGGGATTACACCAATACTGTATTCCCTGTTTCTAAAATTAGGCATTGCTCCCATTCTTATTGATCTTGTGACTTCCTCAGAGTGTGCTAGAAAATTTAGGATCTCAATCAAAAGAAAACCATCAAGTTGAACAATTTCTTCATTTCAATGAAAATGCTATTTTGTTATTCATGAGCTTCAGTGGAGTATTTTCATTATGCATTTACCTTCGCAGCTTGAATTTCGAAGTCATCTACCACAATCCGAGTTGTCAGGGGTCTCAGCATGCATATAAAAAACAAATCCGATTTTTCGAAAGCCACACGATGTGCATGCCTGTAACCAAATTTCCACAGAATAACTTCAGAAATGCTATTAATTTTACAGGGTGTTCTAAGAAAAAGATAAAATATAATCAAGCACAAAGTTTCAGTAACAATTAAATGGAAATAAAATGACTCTTCTGGAACTGAATCACAATCGTAAAATATAATTCTAGAAATATCCAGGTTTCTACTAATAAAAGCCTAGTTTTCTCAACATAAATAAATATGAGTCACAGCAATCTGACAGAGGATAAGCATATGTTTTCAAGTTGATATGGATATTGGGTTGGAGCTACTACTGGTCACTGTTTGATTCATGAAATAATGATATAATCAATTGCATTCATGACCAAGTCTTGATTCAGATGCTAGTAAATCATTTGGTGTATACTTTGTTTACAAGTGTGTGGTAGTCTACGGAGTGAAACATGAGGGAAGGTCAAATGATGTCTACGATTTTATTCTGAGTAATTGCAAATTGCAATTACTTTGGAATTCTAAATCTGTTACTGGGACAAAACTGGCAAGCAGACTGAGTTGGACTGATAACGTTATTGCTCCTGATCTAAAAGCCAGAAAATGCTACGGAATTTACACTAGGATGAAATTTGAAGGGCAGTAGTCCACAAACCAGGAAGAAACGACAGGTATGCAGGTTATAAATAGATTTGACAGGAAAGTTTTTTTGAATTATAATTCAGTATGATGCCATTGCATGAACCAAGTGGAACCAGCAGCTGGATCAGATTTAACCAAAGCATCTACAGCTTTTAGTTGTATCTTTCACTAAATGAGAATTCATGAAACCAACTAGTAGAATATGGGCGTACACTTCTCAAAAAATCTGCTTCAGGATTTAAAAATGTATAGTGTGTCTTTTGGACATGTTAATGTAATTACCAAATATTTTCTTAAGAGGTTGATTGAATTCTATTTAACTATAGATTGATTTTCATTAGTCATGAGCTCTTGAAAAATTTAGTATAGTTTTCTAACGGTAGAAATGTGGTCACAACTGAAGTCTTCACAGCGTTCTTCTCCACTAGAAAGTCCAGAAAAAAAATTACATCCAAGCCGTGAAACACATAAATATCAGTACCTAAAAGCAATCACTTCCACAAATTCTGTATTGATCTGCAATGTCAATAAGAAACTCAGTTAAAATGCAAGAATTTTTTTGCTTATTCATTTAAAATACTTGATTTATTCAAAGTAAAAATAGATGGAACTGAGAAGGAAATGATTAACATGTTGCTTCTTACACCGGTTTCCTCTTTAACTTCTCGTATGGCTCCAGCAAAGATCTCCTCAGACTGGCAAACACCAAACAAGGAAAAATAAATTCCACGTGCCAAGTGAAAACTACAGGTTTTTCCAATGTAAAAGTGGTACAGAAACTAAGTACCTCGGCAATGAAACCAGTGGGTAATTTCCAAAGGCCCTTGAATGCTGGGGCACAATGCTTTTCCTGCACCACAAGCACCTACAAATGATTGTTTGCCAAAAATGCATTAGAATAGAATCATGCTTGGGAAAATCACAGTGTCTTTCCTAATGCTAACTTAAAGATCAAATTGGCTTACATTAAAACTGTATATGAATAATTAGTTGTTTCATTGGGCTTGTAAGAATGCATCTTATGCAATGTTTATCATGATCAAATTTTTTATGTCATTTTATAGAAGAAAATAGTGATTCATACCTAGCTTTATAGTTCACTTACTATGCTAACAACAGCATAATGCAATTTCATCACTAATAACTATATTGACAAGGATGATGCTTCATGCATCGGTAAATATTTATTCATCTTTCTTTCCAACATAATAATAAGCATACCTCATTTTTGTCATTGATGACAAATCCTCCTACCCCAACTTGATGTGAAGCATTAGCAGGAAGCATGGAAGGCCCTTCAGGAATCCAATATGTCAGCATTATGTATTCACGCTCTGCATGGTGGTATTCAAAGCCTTCCTGCAAGCATACAATAATTATAAGATATGGAAATGCTTATCAATATTTTCTGAAAAATAGCTGGAAAATATATCAAATGCAAAGAAATTGTAAATGAAAGCCTTGGGAAGGCCCTTATTATCTTTTGCAAAGCAGTAATTGCTGGTGAAATGCATATATAACTTGAAAAATCTTCTGCCCTAAATCCTTTTCCTATGCTATGAATGCACCAATAGAGTCCTCCATAGCAGCTACGTATAGTCATCACAGAAGCCTTTGTTCTAGAAGAAGCAGGACAGACAGATGATTTGGGATGTATTTTTTGATTTCATAGAGTTCCCTTTGTCTCTCTCTTCCCACTGGAAGACCACTTTAGAGTGGGCCTTCAGTAATCAGACATGGTCTAAATTTTTCTTGCCAAATTTGAAATAAACCTTCTTAGGGAATTCACCTTCTCTTGGAAGCTCTGATATTCCAGATACATCAAAGGAGGCTTGATGATAGCTTTTGTATGTTCTTAGGATTAATGGTCCTTTCGTACCAGTGGGAAGGCAAAAAGAGAGCCAATAAATGGAAGTAAGTTCTGAGAATTCTCTTGAGACATTTTCCAGCTCTTAATTTTTCTTGGACAAAATAGAAGCAATGAACCTACTTTCCAGCTCAGTTGTTGTCAAATGAGATGCAGCATTGGCATAGCTGCAGCTCAGTTGACATTGGTGAATGGAAAAATTCCAATCTAAAATTCAAGTTCTCTCCACCCATATTCCAAGAGACAATGATTAGCTAGCTAATCTGTTGGCTAGCAGATGACTGGAAGGGTGCACGTTCCATTTTCAATCATTCTACTTTTTCTTTTCTTCTTTGAACTAGACTTTTTTGAATTTTGGTGCAATTATGTTCCCCAAACTCCCTTCCTGTTATGAAGATTAAAGATGTGATCTTTAGTTTCTTCTCTAGTAAAACTGTGGCAACACTTATAAGCATGCACGCTCGACAGAAAACTGCAGTTTGGATTATACGCCAAGGGTTTCACAAAATTTGTCATAAACAAAGTGAAAAGTTAAACTGCATGCTCATCAAGACCATAACTTGATAACACTGTTGTACTAAAGCAAAGCCACAACAAGAACAATCGGCAGAAATATACCTTTAAAGCAATAGGAACAAGCTCTGATCGTTCCACTGGCAACTTAAGCCACACACCCTTCTTTCCCTGCATAAAATCATTGAAATTGAACAAACCACATTTTTTAGGATGCAAAAGGTTCATCTACAAGGTATGAGAAATTACCTTTGACCTCCAATGAGAAAGGGAAGCCTGAAGGGAAGAAGCAAAAGTGCTTGTATCAAATGGTAATCTTTCGGGATTAATCACAACCCCCTCATACTCATCTTCATAGCTGTCAAGAACACGACTTCGTCCAGCTGATGATGTTAAATATATGCCATTTATCTGATTAATCCTAGATGCCTCAGCTTCTAGAAAGAGATTCTTTTGGCCAATTGAGCCATTATTTTGACTAGAATTACTAGCAGTAGAATAAGAAGCCTTTGGAACAATGCCTGAATAAGAAAACAAATCAGATATGATGATTTGGGTAGAACAAAATTTTAATATATCACATTAAAATGACAAAACAGATTAAAGAACAGAAACCAGGCCGGGGTAGTGTTGGACTGAAATTATTTTCATGCAATCTTGTGGAAAAACGGGGCATTGAAGAGTAACATCCCGGCTATGTAATACAGTTTCAAGAAAGATTCTCCTTTTTTTTTTGTTTATCTTTTTCCTTTTTAAACTTGTGAATGAGATGCACTCTGTCAAGGCAACATCTTCTCCACAACTGAATAAATTCTTATCTTCTGACATTTGAATGAAATTCTGTGATGGGCTTTTAGAGTACACATGGAATTCTACACTCAGGTTCTACATGAAACAATGAGGTTTGCAATTATTTTGACAGAATGAAGAACACTCCAATCGCCACCCAGTTAAAGCCTTAGCACCAGAATGAAAGAAAAAGGTCACAAGTAAAACCAGAACATGAAAGAGAACTGAAAAACTGGTTCTTAAAAAGGTATAAAGACCTGAATACCACACTGAAAAGGAAATTTATACAGGAAATACACATCCCACACCAGTGAAAAATCATTGTTCTTTCCACTCCCCATGAGTGATAGACATTCAGAACAGTAATCAATCCAAACCACAAGTCCTTTTCACCCTCACTGAACAGTGTTAGAGAATAAACACTCCAAAGATTCAAAAACATCAATCAATTGTAAAATGCTCCAACTTTCATCATCATTCTATTTCTAGAGCAGTAAATTAAGGCAAAAGTCAATAACTTTTAATCCACCCCAACTCAAAAAAAAAAAAAATGAGGAGTTTACTGGAAAAGCCATCATAAATGATCCCTTAACAAAAAATATATATATATATTAGTAGTGGGTGCACCGAGTAATCATATTGTGAATAAGCATCGGATCCGATGTCCATTTTTTCTTCCAGCATTGGCTCCGATGTTCAGTTATGCAACAGGAAGAAGAAGTCCTATCAAATTCAGATAATTAAAACAAAAAAACAAAAAAAGACTGCCATTCAACTATCCAAAGCAGACCCATGTATTGAAATAAATGAAATGCTCCAAATCACAAGTCCCACCCCGACCAAACACGCAATAAGGAGAACTACCTCTACAAGAACTTGCCGGCCGGCGAGAGATTCCAACACCACCCATGAAAGTCGAAATTGGGTTCCTTCCCAAACCCGCCATCATCAACAGATTCCAACCACCCACACTAACAACAAGGCTCATATCCACTCCAATCTCATTCTCTTTCCATAATAAAAACACAAAACAGAACAGATGCTAAATCGAATCCCAGAAGAATCTAGATTCTCACACTCAACCCACTGGCCACCATCCAACCAACGCTAGAACAAAGAAAGCAGCATGGGATTTGCCGTCTTTCGGAGCAAGCTAGACAAGTGCGTGACAAAACAAGCCACCGGAGCATTGTTGACAAGAACCCCACTTCAAGACAACCGAATTATAGCTGAAGTGGGCTTTCGGTGTTGTCAAGTGGGTATGTACAAAGAGTTTTGAATATGGAAGGAATCTATGAATCACTGTGCGTTTCCGACGCAGCTCCTGATGAAGGAAACAGTGGAGATGCTGCTGAGTCATGAATCAGTACATAGTGGAGAGGCAGTTGGGACTTGGTTAGAAGAGATGGGTACCTGATAAGTGATCAAGTGAGAGTATTACTTATAGAACTATTTCTCTTTGTTTTTTTAGTTCTTTTGGAAAAAGACCATGTGATTTGTCTGAGAGCCGGTTGTGGCAGAGAAATCCAGAGAGAGATTTTGTGTTTTCAACCTTTGCGTGCCACAACGATTTTATTTCTGGAATTTGATTGAAAAAGAGGTATCAAAAGTGAATAGGCCAAAAAATGACTATCTAATGCCCTCCCATCCCATGTAAAAAATTAAACCAAATTGAAAGATGAAAAACAAATACTCAGTCATCACTTGAGAGTTAGTGGAGTGGCAAAACGTACAAGAAATCTCTCTGATGTGCGCTTAGCGGACACCAGTATTACTCTCGTCCAATCAACAACTAAAAAGCTACTAATGTAATAAAATAAAATACGCTACAATTACTCTAGTAATTAACCGGTAAAGTCAAGATGTTTTCAGCATCTCTACCTTACATCTTCTACACTTATCTTATTTTCTCTCACATGGGGTTGAATTCATTTCACTCAGAATTTTGTTGCATTCAATTTCTAGGTATTTCATGCAAATGACACATAGTAAATGTCAATGCTAATGGAGAGAATATTTTTAAAGCACTTTACTAGGTCAGCTTGGCAGCAAGCACAATATGAAATTGATTTAGTACTTTCTGCTGGCTTCAAGATCTAGGTTGATGTTAAAAACTAAAGCTAGTATAATCCAAATTTTACAACGGTTAGAGTGGGTCACGTTGATTTAGATTTGGCCTGACCCAAGTTGCATTATTAACCATTAATAATGAAGTATCTATATTTACAGATAATAATAATATATAATAATAATAATAATAATATCCATTGGGAGACAAACCTACTGAAACATAACCTACAAGCGAAGTTTTTAAAACTATTCTACGAGTTTTGGTTTAATATAAAAGGAGTTTCAGTAATTCAATTATATTAAAAGTCCTCATCAATGGTGTTAAGTTTTGTAGACTTCTCTACCGTGAAATTGACAATCTACTTCACTTTTCCTCATGGATCCACGTATCTAGCATATCCACTATTGCATCAGTGAGCTGATCTTTTTAACTACTATTGAATCTATTATCATTCATTTTAGGCTTTTCCATCATTGGATTAATGATGATCTACATCTTATTTACGCGTTACCTAGGTACGGAAAAAAATTGAGTAAACGAAAAAGCTAAATCAATATTACGGGGCACTAAAATTAAAAGAGTGTGAGTGTGCGGTGATAGGTCAGACGAGCATGTGAAGAATCAAATCAAGTTTTATCTTTATATCCATTTAAGTATTACTAATCACACTTTTCATCTCACAATTCAATTTATAAATTTTATTTTTATAATGTTAAAAATGAGTGGGGCCCAGATAATTAAAAAAAGAAAAATTTGCCTGTAGGTAGAATGGCTGTGAATTGAGTAGTGAAATAAAAAATGTGGCTAGAATTATTAGTTATCTAATGGATATTATGAGTCGTAGAAGACATTAGACTAGATAACTGTTTCGCACCTGGATCTCACCGACCTGTCCAACGTCCGGCCACTCATTATCAAATACATACATGACCAATAGATAAGCCAAAAGATCATGGGATGATTGTAGGAAATACTTTTCACACTCCCCTCCGCACGTGTGAATAGAATAATAGACAGATGAACTTCCAGCCAATAACATGTCCCTTTCAACAACAAGGCCATATATATATCACGAGCCACAATAATTAAGACCAGAATAATAGTGCATGAGCCACTACAATAAGATCATACCATCCATCAAATCTCACGTTTTGGGATGATTAATGCTCACTCAATGGAATGAGATATATATTGGGTTTTCTCTTGTATTTCGATTTAGCGGGATCGATTATCTGGTTTAGCCAGAATCGAGAATTAACGTTCAGAGTATTTTAATCATTATGTATGGATTTTATTGTTGGTCAAAAAAGCAAAAACTATATATAAATTGATATACTGTAATCATAGATCTCAAAGGATTGAAATAGGATCATGATAAATGAGTTCTTTACTTATAGACGCAGGTAAGGCTGTCGAACCACGTAAAACTACTGTATTCATGTGTATGATGGCTTGATGGTGTAATTGTGTATTCATCGTGGATGATCCGCTGATCCCGGATAATTTCCGTTACACTTCTTTTTCCAACAAGTGATATCAGAGCCTAGGGTTAGTTCTCGAAGATCAACGCATCAAATTTCAGTTGGAGATCCAAATCTCAACTGGTCGCTATAAAGAAGAAAGAGATCGGAGGACTAATCTATTGTGGGCCACAGTTTTCTTAAAGAGATAAGAAGTGGGTTCTGTGGTTGAAAGAGAGTGAGGAGTCTTTGTTTGATTGCGAGAAGGGTTTCTGCTTAATCGGAGAAGGCAGAGGAACGCCGAGGATCAGGAATCGCAGGCCTTCACCGTAGAAGAACAGCTACTACGCTTCGCAGTTCCTTTATCTTCGTTGCTAAGATCGTCAGGAACCGAGTGCAAGCCGCCACCGCTGCTGCGCCGTCGCCGTCCATAGCAAGGGTGCCGTCGCCACTGCCTCGCCTTGACATCACCGGAGTGTATCGCCGCTGCGCCATCACTAACATGTTAGAAGGAAGGCCTCTGCAGGTTTCCGTCAGGGTTTCTGCCACAAAAACCAGAGCCGAGAGCAAGAAAAGAGTAATGCTTGGGCCTAGTCTGTCAGGCCAGGTCGGACTCTGGTCAGGTCAGGTGGACCTGATCTTCTTGTATCAGCAGTCCAGCCCTAGGTCAGGCTCGGGTCAGGTTGACCTGATCCGATTCTTTAGAGAAGCCCAGCGACAGCAGAATTCTCTACTAACATCAGCATCAGGTCAAACTAGCAGGGTTAACCAGATTCAATGGCCAAAATTGTTTTACGAATTTTGAGGTCATCCGGACTCATATTTGGGCCCTGCTTTTTTCCTACGAACTTGTTGTGAAGAGATCTACATGCCTGTGACTAGGGCTGTCAATCCGGCCCTTTAGAGAGGGGGCCCGGCCCGGCCCAGCCCACAAAAACCCTCAAAACGAGAGCTTATTTTTTTCATTTAAAGCCCGAGGGTAGGGTAAGGCTTTATTTTTAAAAGCCCGCATCTAGAGGGCTGATCTTAAGCTTGACTAATTACGCCCGAGGGGGCTCGGCCGGACCCGTTGTTTATTAAATTTTAATATAAAATATATAATATCCACAATGACTTTGAAGATGATTTGGTTTATGATGCACCTACCAAAACATTGTCAAATGTGGATAAAGTTGATTTGGTAAAGAAATCTAATGAGTTTGAAGATGATTTTTTAGCTTTTGAGGAACAAATGACTCAAACAGTTGTAGAGGAAAAATCGAAATTAGATTGTTTTTTGGAGAAGCCAAGGGATAAATATGAAAATTTTAATATATTGGATTGGTGGAAAGTTAATTCAACAAAATATCCAGTTATCCCTAGAATGGCTTGTGACATTTTAGCAATTCCTATTTCTACAATTGCTTCTGAATCAACATTTAGTACGGGAGGAAGAGTATTTGATCAATACAGGAGTTGTTTAAAATCTGACACTATAAAAGTCTTAATTTGCACACAAGATTGGATACGTACGCAGCAACACAATGATGTAATACATTCGATGGTCTTTTAGATATTCGAAAAGTAGATTAAATAATTAAATAAAGAATTATTATTATTTGTTATATATTTATTATCATTTATAGAATTATTATTATCCACCTTATATTTTATATTGTAAAAATGATTTTATCTCACCACCAATGCCTTAAAAAAAAGTTTTTAACTCCGCCATGCTACCTTTTGCATTGCATTCCTAATCCCTAGCCCGGGCAAAGGAGGAGGGTTTGTATAAAGTTGGTTGGTGATGGTAGCATAGGTTGTTGCATATAAAAGATTTATTTCCATTAAAGAAAAAAATTTCCCTTTCTTTTGGCCCTGGCTCGGCCCTGGCCCGGCCTTAGCGCTTGAGGGTTGGGTAAGGGCCTCAAAATAATAGGCCCGCCGTAAAAGTCGAGAGCTTTTGCTCAGTTAGGCCCGGCCCGCACATGTGAGGGTAGTATAAGGTCTTACCTAAGCCCAGCCCGGGCCCGGCCCTTTGACAGCCCTACCTGTGACAGAAGATTGACAATTTGACTATCAATGGGGAAGGTTGACCAATCGGAGTTTAAAGAACTATTTCTACGATATCGAAGCCGTCCAAAGTCGGATTTCAAATCTATTTCTTTCAACATGCTCGCAGTGAAGAGATCTACGAGATAAATGGAGGAGACTGACCGTTTAATAGACAAAAAAAGGGTTAATTCAGGAGGCAAAAATCAAGATATACAATGGGGGTCAAGCAATGAGTATAAGATTGAAATGCTCACCGGGTTGAACTATTTCAATCTTTGGCAACGAAGGATGAAGGATATCTTGATTTAGAAGGGTCTAAAGAAGGCTTTAGATGGTAAGTCGAAAAAGCCAACGAAGATGTCCGATGATGATTGGGAGGGTTTAGAAGAAAGGGTTGTGAATGAAATTCATCTTACCCTCCGCGACGATGTTCTCTATAACGTCATGGGGATTAGCACTGCTCTAAAATTGTGGGTTGAGTTAAAGAGCCTGTACATATCTAAGTCCTTGACATATGAACTGTTTTTGAAGAAACAGTTGTATTCCATGAAGATGGCAGAAGGATCACGATTGTCGAAGCATCTCAATGAGTTCTATAAGCTAGTAGTACAACTATTGAGCATTGAGGTTAAGTTCGAGGAAAAAGACAAAGCAGTACTGTTGTTTTTATTTTCGCTGCCCTAGTCATAAGAGCACCTGGTGACAACGTTGATGTATGGGAAATATACTTTGAGCATGAATGATGTCACTGCAACTTTTTTATCGAGTAAGATCATGAAGAGTGACAGTGAAAAATCTAGTAGAGAAAGTATTAATGTAGCATCAGGTTCAAATCGGAGAAGGGCAAGATTTAGATCCAAGAATAGAGTATCAGAAAATTAGAATTGTTCGAAGTCGAAAGGGAAATGCAAAGTCATCACTTGATATTACTGTGATAAAGAACACCATATTAGGAAGGATTGTCCAAAACGGAAGAAGGACTTGGATAAGGAAAATGAATCTGATTCAAACAGTACGAGTATGACAGAAAGTTCTTATGGCTGCGAGGTAGCATGTTTAGTAGAATTTACTTCGATCATCAAAGGTACGGATCGCACTGAAGTTTCCTAAATTTTAGATTCTGGTTGTGACTGTCACATGTGCTATAGTAAGATATGCTTTACACCTATACATCTTGTGAGGGTAAATTTGTTTTCATGGCAAACAATGTAGAATTCAATTGTGTTGGGGTTAGAATTGTGAAAGTCAAGATGTTTGATGGGATGGTACGGACCCTGACAAATGTGATACATGTTCTAGATTTACGAAAAAATTTTATTTTTTAGGGGGCCTTGACTTCAAAGGCTGTAAGTGCACTGTAGTGGGTGGAGTTATGAAGGTGAAAAGGGGAACATTGGTCATCATGGAGGGTGAAATGGTCAGAATCTCTACAAGTTGATAGGGGATGCTTTTTTAGGTGGAGTAGTGAAGGAGACATCAAAAAACATGGGAGGAAATCCATGGTTCAGGTGAAGTTCGATACGACGGATCATCGGAAGATGGATTGATGGGTCTTCGATGATATAATGTAACAGAAATCCAGGAGGACCTGACCGGAGATAATTTTCTTGGAAAAAGTAGTCTATTTTAGGTCGGAGTAAGCCAATTTAGCATCGGGTCATACCTAACTCGCGTGTACTGTGCCCAACCCACTAGAATAGGCTAGAATAGGATAGTTGCAAGTTTGAAGGGAGGAACACCAGAATTAAGACAGAAAGAATGATTCACAAGGTACCAGTGAGGTTTGGATTCTGGAGGTCGTCAGTTTTGTCTTTATAGATGGAAGTTAGGTTCACTATGTTACGAGGATACATGCATATGGCAACAAATGGAGAGCAATTTAGAGGTTCAAGACAAAGGTGTTGAAGTCAAAGGAGGCAACTATGAGAAATCTTAAGTCGGCTTGGACATGATTGATACCAAATAATGCTGAGATTGTCTATGCATCTAGGCAATGGGGTGCAAGAGCCGCACTTAGTTGTAGTGTATACAGAGGTGTACTTTCCAACGAGGTGCGTAGAGTGCTACTTCAACATATTAGAATATTAAAGAAAGAAGACTACACTATTGTTGTAGTGACGTACTATTCAGCAATGTATGTGAAGACATTACTAGGTATCTCAAGGTGACTCCAGATATTTGTATAATCGAAGCCAAGGTGAAGATTCTTGGATTTTGTCTTATATTCCGGTTTAGCCGGATCGGTCATTTGGTTTAGCCAGAACCAAGGTTTAAAGTTAGGAGTACTTTAGTCATGGTGTGTGGGTTTTCTTGTTGGCTAATAAGGCGGGAACTATATATATTAATGTAATATAACCCTAGATCCCAAGGGATTGAGATGAGATAATGATAAATGAGTGCTCTCCTTCGTGGGCGTAGGTAAGGTTGTCGAACTACGTAAAACTGCTGTGTTCATGTGTGTGATTGCCTGAAGATGTGATTGTGTATTCATTGTGGATGATTCGCCAATCACGAGTAGTTTCCGTTGCACCGCTTTTCCCAACAGTATATTGATTGGTGATTACTAGTAGCTGATTTCAATTGTTCAGTATGAAGTTCTTAGAAAAGAAATGAAAAGGGAGAAGCATCAACGGTGGACCGTATTTGGCGATGGTATAAAGTTCTTGTCACATGTGTCTTATTTGGTGTAGCTCAGGTAGTTAGGGCCTAATGTTGCTCAGAAGCTCAACCAAAGTTCCAAAAACTGAGATTCTATGAGTTTTTTTTTCACTATGACCGTGAGTGAACTTATCATGCAAGGTAGATTGCCTTGACGTGAAAGAGCCTAACCATGGGTATTAAAGGATTCTGACCCAAGTTCCAACGCATGTAAGTCTAAGATCTAGACCCTGTTTTAAGGTCGCATTTGTAATGCTTCGATAATAATGGAAATTTATAGACTTTTTCAAAGCTAGGTCTGCATCACTTATGCAAGAATGGAAGTTTATGACCTTTCACCTATTTTTCTTTTACAAAATATTTTAATCTTTTGTTTTATTTTTTCTTTGTAGACTTATAAAAAGAATTGCATTATTTTTTATATTTTTTTCCTCTAAAAATATATTTAACCAAACAACACAAAATCTTTATTTGGAAAAAAAAAGATCCTACTTCTTTTTATTGTTTAAAACAAAAAACAGTTACACAAAAAGGAAACAATAGTCCACTCAGCCTACCTAAGTACCATATAAATATTAAAACAAGCTAAATACATTTTGCTTTTCAAATGATATAAATTTTATATAAAATCTATAATAAAGTGCTTTTATTATTGTAGTTCAAGATATACACGGTCACATATGGCTTTTGTGTGTATATATATATTTATTGGTAACAAGATTTAGCCCTGTTTAGCAAGTCTAACATTAGACTCTACTCCTCTAATTCTCTAAAATTGATAGACATTGGAAAAAATAAAGTGTTTGACAGCTCTTTCTAGCCTCTGCATATTTTAGAGAAGTAAATAGAGTCTTCTCCTCTTACATTCACAAGCCACTTTAAGATGCACTTGAAAATTAGAGGAATAAAAAAAGAGGCGCTGTTATAGTGTTTTTAGGAGGATCAAGCCCAGTTCTGTTTTTTCAAATTTTCTCAAAACCCGAGAGGATAAATCAAGTTCTAAATCATTGGAAATATTCACATGATCAAACATGGCATGCCTCCAAATTTCAACCGTTAGATCATCATGAATCTCATGATATGTGCAAGAAAATGTAAGCTATTGAAAATTATTCTTTGAATTATGTGGGGGCCAAATACAAGATCCAAACCGTTGGAAATGTTAAGAAGGCTAAAAGCGGCTATGGGTTTAATTTTTAAGGATTGATTCCTTGTGGAACTCGAGAAATTTGTGAAAATTTCAACCAATGATATAATATGCTCAATTTTAGACTAGTCCATAGGTAGTCCTTTTTTTTTTATTTTTTATTAATATTTTTGGGACAATAAATAACAATCCAAACAATTAAAAATGTGTAGAAGGTTAATGACCATTATAAGACTAAATTTCAACCGTTGGATCATCACCAATCTTGAGATATTTTTTAAAAAACGTGAATTATTAAATATTTTTTAAAAAAATTGTGGGCTCCAAACACAAGATCCAAATGGTAAGATCTCTTTGGGAGGCCGAACATAGTTATGGAGTAAAATTTCAAGGCTTGATACCAAGTAGATCTCAAGATGTTTGTGAAAAACTTTCAACCATTGATTAAAAATGGTCTATTTAATGTAGATGCTTCCTTTACCAAGCGCATATTTTAATTCTATCCTTTTTTTATAACTGTTTTTTAATGGCCTTATTTTGGACACTCTATAGGAATAAGATTAGATCAACCAAACAAGCCCTTATATTAAGAAAGAAAAAAGCAATACAAAGGAAATCAACAAAACGAGGAAAGGTACAAAAGCTTTATACCAAACCTCAAAGAAGAAAAAACAAATAAAGAAGCAAAACCAAAAAAATTACAAACTAACCAAAGGACCACCTATATCCACGCCTTGTTTGGCTAGCAAATCCTCAGTAGCATTTACTGAAACGACAATATGCTTAAAGACCATCCATGTTAAAGAGGGCAAAGCTTTAATCTCATTAAGGATGTAGTGAAATTTCCAATGAGTACTACCTTTTTGTGAAACGTAAAAAACCATATTAAATGAGTCACTTTCAATAATTAAGCTATCACTAAAAGAAGCAAAATATATTCTCAAAGCCTCTAAAATGTCAAGTATATTTACGTCATTAGAATCTTTAATTCCAATTGACTTCGAAAAAGAGATCAATACTTTGCCTTTGAAATTGCGAAGAACCCCGCAAATATCTATCGGACCTGGTTTGCCTATAGAAGACCCAGTCACATATAGCTCTAGCAAAGGAGTTGCTTGAGTCAAGTTCATTCGAGTACTTCACGTTGCTGCATGTTTGAATAATTTATTGTAAAGTAAATACATATATATGGGGGATATTCATGTGCATACATTCCTCACCATTTTGGTGAAGGACACTTTCTTTTTTAGACCTAATAAGATAAAAAAGATATCATGATGTATGATAATTTTGCCCTTTTGCTACATATTAATACCTTCCAAAAAAGAAGTGTTCCTCACCTTTTTAGTGAGGGATGTATATACTTGAATATTGTCCCATATATATATATATATATATAAAGGTAAAAAATGTGTCATGATGTGTGATGGTTTTGTTCTTTTGTACATTAATAACTTCCAAAAAAGGAGTGTCTTTCATCATTTTGGTGAGAGATGTATGCACTTAAATATTGTCCTATATATATATATATTAGGCCCACCATTGATGTATATCATCTCCAACTAGGCCCCATAATTTTAACGGTGTGCAATCAATTTGGATTGGTGTGTAGTAAATTTAATGGTCCAGTCCATTCAAATGGGGCAAAAAATTGGTGGACATGTGCAATTCAGGGGACCCTTGCGGGTGGTCCATTTTGATGGACCAATGGTGGGCCCCACACATGTGGGTGAATGGGATTTCCCTCCATGCGGTTGAGCTTAAGTGAGGAAATCCCATATATATAATCATAATTAACAAGAAAGATGATGATTGCACAAATTAGAATTAAAATAAAAAAGCTATTGTTTTCATGAGCTAATATAATTAAAAGTCAAATAAGACGTCAACAAGTGGTTAAGTAGCTACTCGTATTTTCATTAGGTTAAAAAGTCGAAATAAAAAAAAAGGAAAACAAAACTTTTAGTAACTGTGATTTTACTTGTCTATTTGATGTGATTAGCTAAACATAGAGTAAGATTTCTTACCATTGGGATTAGTCCACAAACTGTATCTCTTATTCTCTTTTTTTTTCTCTAGCTCAATGGGTAGCACTTGGGCCCACCTTTGATTAGTATCATCGCTTTGGATATTCTTCTCATCCCATGATTGACATTAAGGCTAGTTTAACATCGATTAAACCTTCACTCACCTTTGGATTAAATCTTACCAAAATAAATATATGGTTTAAACGCCATTAAGCTAAATGCTATTAAATCAAGGAATATGATAATCTGGTGGGGCCAATTTTTTTACCTCCCTTTCTTAACATGAGGACCTTTCCATTTGGTCTTCTCCCATTGATGGACATGTATCTGCTTGAATCCAGTGTATGCAGATTACTAATAATAACTACAAACAATAAAGCTGAGGAAAATGTTAGGAGTCACCAAAATAATTGATAGTCGAATCATGTCTTTGGAGACGCTTTTGTTTTTGGCAGATTTCATCCCCACACTGACGCAGATGTGCTCAATTATCCGAAACTTACTCGAATCCCAAACCCAAAGGGGCCACTTTTGCAAACTCACATCAACAGCAAAAATCAAACAAAACTTCCTTAGTACAAACGCAGGAAGTGTTGCTGTAAGGTTCTAATCCCAACTAGCCTCGATTTGTATTAATTAATCTTATTTTACACTAATTAAAATGTGTTTAAACTAATTTAACTCAAATCCTTTGGGGCTTGGGCTATGGATAAGTCATTGGGTCGGGTTTGAACCTTACCTACATAGTTAAGGACCCTTTTGTAATTTGTTCATGCATCATATTGACACCTCATTAGTTACATCTTGTGTAATTCTTTTTGTAGATCATCTTTCATATTGAGTTCAACTTGATTCGGACTCATCTTGGCTGAATAAAGGTCCATTTGACCTAAACTATAATTTCCCAGAAATGCTGGGCTTGCATGTAAAACTACATAAAAATTTTCTTAAAAAAAGGAACCCAACGTCTCTCCTCATTTCTCCTTCTGTGTTTTCATTAGAACCACTACTCATCTCCACTTTTCTTCACCTCCATCTCAACTTGAAGCTCCAAACAAGCTTTGAAGCCTTAGATGCAATAGAAAAAGCTTCCACCCATATTCTTCTTCCTCCCTTGTGCATCTTTGTCTTAGGAATCACCATCTCCTTCAAGTTATAACTTCTTAAGGTGAAAACTCAACCTCTATTTCAATTTTTTGGGTTTAATAAAGTCAAGGAGACTCAATTATACAACATGCATGCATTCTACACTAGATTCACCATTTGCATGTTTTTCATGTAGAGAACCCATTTTTTTGTTGAGGCTTTTTCTAACCAAACACCAAGGAGGAGTAAGTAAGGTCAAGCACTAGATAAAAGACAAGTATTAAAGTACACATGATGCTATATGTATGTTTAAATTGTTGATTCTTTGATTGAATACTCTAATCCCAAATTACAGCTCCTTCCTCTTTGATTTAAGTATATATATATGTCTAATTGAATGAATGAGAGCATGAACAGGTAATATGCGTGTTGTGAGTATTGGATAACCTTACTGACAGTTTGAGGCCATAGGAAGCTCCCTATAATCCCATTCATTCAAAATTCTGTACTGAGTTCGAGGTTCAGAATCACTTCCAGAATTTCTAAAGCTTACGGTGAAGCCACGGCTAAGCCGTAAGTGTGTACGGCTCAAAGTCCCGAGAGTGCCAAAACCTATTTTTGTACTACGGCTAACCCTCGGCTAAGTCATAGAATGAACTACAAGTAAGTCATAATGCATTTTACGGTGAGCTTTCCCGAAAGCCTAAAATCTAACTTTCCTTCTACGGCTTACCCACGGCTAAGCCGTGAATTGTAGTACAGCTAAGCCATATCCCAGTCGTACCCTAGCCATTAGCTTAGCACGGCTAAGCCGTAGGCTAATTTATAGTCAAGCCAGAAATACATAGGAATTTGAAGGAAAAACTAAGCTACTCTGCTAAGCTGTAACATCTGTATGTCTAAGCCGTAAGAATACTGTGAACCTAGGATATTAGGGATTTCAAATGACCTTGTAAGGCTTTAGATATGGCACTTTTCTCTACAATTAAATTAGCCCAATGGTGTTCAAATGATAAGGAGGATAAGTGTAGAGTTGTCACTTAACCCTTTGATTTTCCAGACGAATTTCCGATGTCACGTCATGGGTTTTGGCATAAGAAGATGTGTCCTTTGCATACACAATATAACTCCAAGATTTGTGACACAATGACACCGGACATCTTATAAATACATCGTGTTAAATGACTTCAGGTTCATAGATTATCTAGTATAAGGTTGGCTTGTAAATTTTCCTTGATACCTTCTCAATTTAAATGCATTCATATTGTTAAAAAGAAAAACCATGCCCTCAACATGATGTAGCTCAATTCAGTATGCATTAATTGATTATCAGATACTTATTAAATTCCAATTTCTATTAATGAATGTGATCTTAAGACCGAACTCCCTTATGTATGATATGATAAGTACAACTGAAATATATGAAAGATATGAATTCGAGTCGGTCTTGATACCTTGAGTCGGCACCACTTAGCTTGTGCCCAATTAGGTTTGACGGGACCAGTTTGGGTATCTTTATGTCGCTACTGCAGTAGTCCATAGAGGAGTTGTCGGCGCTTCTCAAAAAGCTAGTCTGATCCCCTAGCGTCCCATATACATGCTCTCTCTAAATGATATGCTCTCTTTTGGGAGAATATAGCCTCGGGGATGCCAACTAGTGTGTACAAGATCCTGTTTATGATTCATTACTCATGTTTACTCATGCACAATATGCCTAATTTATGTTATTGCCTTCTTTTAATCTAGATATATATTTCTTAATTCATTTGATATAGCATGCTGGTCTTATATATCTCTATATTTGCTTAACCGTCGTGTTAACAATGTTACCCTTGGTGTTACAGGTACAGCTTCAGACCCCAACCTGAATGTCGATATGTCCCCGAAGGGTGCTCCAACTGTACCTTGGGGTATAGATGAATGAAAAGACGGCCATATTTTCTACTAGTCGTTACGAAGAGCATTCAAAAGGGGTTGTTCACTGGGTTGATAGGTTTAGCCTTGTTGGTACTGGTTTTGTATAAATTAACATGGTTAAAGGAATTGTGGATAGTATGTGTGTGGTATAGGTGTTTGAAAATGTTTAAGCAAAAGACTTACGTTTAATTATGATTGGATAATATTTCTTCTATGCATTGGTTATGATCATTACAAGTGTATTTCACAGGTTTTCCCGCCTTATGTTTGAAATTAAATCTACGTGTTGTTGGTTTTCCTTACACATTCCTGTGGAATTACCCTTGTAGTGATTGTGCGTATTTTCACATAGCACGGATTACTATGGGATTACGTAGTCATACCTTAGGGGCCCATTCTAATCCCCAACTCCAGAGATCAGGGCGTGATAGTTGCTATCTCACAAATGTGTAGACAATGCTCACCCTAAACCCGCATTAATGCAGAAAAATTACGTTAACGGCGATGGTCTCACAAAAAGATGTGGGGCGGAGAAATGCGAACTGCTGACTTGGATTTGGATCTAGATCCACCTTCGGTCCAAAAAGACACTCGCAGGGCAAGGCCTAACCCGAGTGACCCAAAAAGTAGGCCCGATGAGAACGAGCAGGCCCAACCCAAACTACACTGCATGGCCTAGGCCTACCCACCTCTCCTCGCCACGCCCGCTTGTACGCCATGGCACGGCCGACTGATGCATGCACAGGAGTGTGTGGTAATCACCATAAAATCTACTAGAAAGCTTAACATCATAAGCTATGAGGAAAATATTAATAAACCACATAAAAGAAATAGTAATTAGCTAATCTGGATACAAAGGTTATTAAAGAGAAATAAAGGAAGAGGAAACTTATGCTTTAAAAGGTGGGGAAACTTGTACTTAATAAACTCCACAGATCCAACAATCCCCCACACATCAAAGCACAAGAAAAGAATAAAACATAAGAAAAAAATAAAACATAGGAAGAAAAAGATGCTACTGCTTGTCATGCATAGAGAGCACTCATAAATGGGGGTGAAAGAGCCTTGAACCTCCACTTAGTATAGTTATGTTTGAAATACAAAAACTTTATGGTGAAGTTGGATCTTGAACCAAGAGTTTATTCGGTAAATTTTATATAGTACACACATGGCCTCAGGGTTTAAGAGATTCCTAACTAAACCATGCACATTAATAGCCTTGTTCTATCCTAGTATTTTTGAGCGCTTTAGAGAAGAGCCTAATGTCTCATAGGAAGCGAACTAATTTCCACACTCATGTAGGTATATCAAGGATGTTCATAAATAGCATCCGCTTATAAAAGATATAGAGTTTTTATCAACTGTTTATACAAGTTATGAACACTTCACATCATGGGAATGAGTATGTACACATTTGAGAATTTTGAAGTATACCTCTAGTGCCACCCAAAGATAACTTCATCTTTCCCATTGAACCCATTTCATGGGATCTCCAATCAAATAGGTTGGGTATCTATTATTGGTGACTTGTCCTTAAAAGACTTAAGTCTCATTCCCCTTTATGTAGAAAATACTCGATCTTTAGCAAGTCTTTTCGTTTATAGGTCGGCTAAATTTTCCATTGATCTCACAAAACACAATATAATCACTCCCTACTTGAGTAAATGTCTCATGAGATTATGCCTCAAACATATAAATCTAGATTTTTCATTGTATACTTTATTGTTTACCTTATTAATTGTTGATTTGGAGTCTCCGTGCAGTGTTATGGCTAGAACAGGTTTATTCCATAAAAGAATATCTGTTAATAGATTCTTTAGCCATTCGGCCTCTTCACTATGTAAAGCCATACCAATAATCTCCACATCCATTGTGGATCGAAAAATGCATGATTGTTTCTTTGACTCTTAGGAGATGGCTGCATTACCAAGGGTAAATGTTTAACCGCTCATGGACTTCGGTTCCTCAGAATTAGATATCTAGTGAGCATCTATATACCCTTCAAGTACATCGGGATATCTCTCATAGTGCAAACCATAATCAATGGTTCTCATCAAGTATTTGAATATCTGAATCACAGCCTTCTAGCGCTCGTCACTGGGATTACTAGTGTACCTGCACAATTTGCTTACTGCATACGCAATGTTAAGTCTAGTGCAATTCATTATATACATAAGATATCCAATTGCTTTGGAATAATCTAATTGAGATATGCTTTCTCCTTTGTTCTTAAAGAGTTTGACATATGGATCATAAGATATGAATACACCATTACTTTCAAATATATTAAACTTTTGCAGGACTTCCTTAATATAGAGAGACTAATACAATACAATGCCTTCAGAGTATTTATGTATCTTCATACCCAATAGCACATCAGCCTCACGCATGTCTTTCATGTCAAACTTAGAATAAAGAAAACTCTTGGTATCCTCTACTGAATCAAGGTTAATCCCAAATATGAGCATATCATTTATATATAAGCACATTATAATGCAAGAACTACGAAATTCTTTATAGTAAACATATTTGTCTGATTCCTTAATTTTGAAAATTCAACAATCATCACTTAGTCAAACTTCTCATGCTACTATTTCAAAGCTTCCTTTAGATCATACAAGCATCTAATTAGTTTGCAAACTTTTTTTTCTTTTCTTTCCTTGGGATTGCAAAACCTTTGGGTTATTTCAAATATGTATTTTCTTACAAATCACCATTTAGAAAAGCAATTTTCACATCTATTTGGTGGATAATTATGTTGTAAATGGAAGCTATAACAATTAAAATTTTGATGGCAGTAGTCCTGATTATAGAGCATATGTTTCAAAAAAGTCAACTCTTTCTTTTTGTTTAAATCATTTTTCAACCAGTCTAGCTTTGAACTTTTTAATTGAACCATTAGTTCTTAATTTCTTTTTGAATATCCATTTACAACCCAATGGTTTGATTCTCGAAGGGAGATCAACCAATTCCCTTATAGAGATAACCAATTCCCATGATAATTAGCCAATATAGACTCTATTTCATTGTTAAGAGCCTCTTTCAAAAACACGACGTCTGGAAAAAGCATTGCCTCCTGATATGTTGTAAGGTCATTTTTCAAAATATAAGTGATGAAATCAGGACTAAAGGTAATTCATTTCTGAGCGTCTTACTTATTCGAGGTTCTAAGTCTTTAGGTTTAGAATCATGAGTGAAGGCTGGTAAAACAACATCATTATGTGCTACTGGATTTTGAAAAATCATTTTGCATGGAAAGTCATTTTTAAAAAAAACAGCATCTCTAGATTTAGTAATTGAATCTTTATCCGTACCTGAGATTATAAGAAATCTAGAAGTCTTACTATACAAGGCGTACCCTAAGAACACACTCTCATGTGTTTTAGTCCCAAATTTAGTCATCTTTGGACTTGGAATTGCAACATGGATTAAATACCCCTACACTTTGAGATATTCCAGGCTAGGGGTTCTATTTTTTTATAACTCATATGGAGTTTTATTAGTCTTCTTGAAGAGAATTCGATTCAAGATGTGACATGATGTCAAAAGAGCCTCCTCCCATAAGTTCCTAAGTAGTCTAAAACTATTTAATTTGGAATTCACCATTTCAACTAATGTTTTATTCTTCCTTTTAGCTACACCATTTTTTTTTATGGGGAGTATGGAGTTGTCACTTCATGAATTATCCCAAAGGTGTTACAAGTCTCAATGAATTTATTAGCTAAGTATTCACCTCCTCGATCAAGCTTCAAAGTCTTAATCTTTTTTCCTAGTTGATTCTCAACTTCAAGTCTAAATAGGTTAAACTTCTCAAGGGCCTTAGATTTCTATTTAAGTAAATATACATAACAAAATTTGGAAAAATCATTTATGAAAGTAATAAAATACTTTTAACCACCTCCTGTGATAAGATTATTTAACTCACAAATATCACCGTAAATCAAACCTAATAGTTCAAAACATCTTTCAACACTTTTGAAAGGTTTTTAAAATATTTTAATTGAACACAAATTTCATAAGATTTTGGTTGAGAATCAATTTTTGGAATAAAACCTAAATTCGTCATTTTCTTCATAGAAAATAAATTCACATGACCTAAAAAAAAACTTCATTCTTATAATTATAAGTTCATTTGCTTCAAACACCCTCTTGAAGCCGTTCTTGCCTAACATAGAACCAGACACCCAATTCTTGCGTAGCACTTCAATCAAAGTCAAAGACTTGTCGGAGGAAAAGTGTAGAACCACTTCCCTTGACCAATTACTTTGGTTGTTGAAGAGTTTTCATATAGAGTTCTTAACTGTCGCCTACCTTCTTGTAGGAGACAAATGCACTTCTACCACCACAGATGTGACGGGTCACACTAGTGTCAACCCACTAGTCTTTATAATTACTCACAAGTTTCACCTCTATCATAACCACCATAAAGTTCTCAAGAAGATTGACTTGATTCATGCCTTGGGTTCCCTTTCTTAGGCAGCATTCTTTTGCATAATAGCCGTTTTTCTCGCATACAAAGCATTCAACATCTTTTTTCTTGTATATATCTCTCTATCGTGCATAAGAGTTTGGTTTTGGTTTCTTTTCTGACCTTTTTTAACTTTGGTCATGTTGGGTTTAGGTCTTTTCTAATAAGTTGTAGACTTAATAAAATTGGCCTTACCCACATTTTCAGAATCCTTACTCTTCGAGTCACGTTCTAGGTGATGCTATTGGATTCTGAGTCAGGTGATGAGATCTTCTAGCTGCATTTCTTTATTTTTATGTTTTAGGCTGATCTCAAAGTCTTTCCATGATGGTAGGAGTTTATAGGTAGTACTGCCCCTACGAATTGTTCGGGTAATTCGACTCCCTCAGTTTGGAATTTATGAATTATTTTCTATAAATCTCTCATTTGTGTAACCACAAAGTTTCCTTCTTCCATTTGAAAATCCGAAAATTGTTCTATAACATATTTCTTCATACCTGCATCCTTAGGGCATATTCCTTGATTAAAGCTTCCCCTAATTCCTTGGCAATTTTATATTTTGAAAACATGCGATATAAGGAATTATGTAAATAATTGAGAATCTCATTCTACAATCACAATCATCAAATTTCCACTGATCTTTTCATAGGTACAGCGGGCCCATCTCCATGCTGTTTAGAACACACTTTAGTTAGCACATAGAGAATCTTTATAACTTTCAGAAAATATTCCATTTTCATTCTCCACATTTTAAAATGTTGACCCTTAAAGTTAAGAACTTCGGGTGGCAATCTCTAATAGTCATTTTTAGTAATATGCAAAATACAAAATTTCTACCAAAATTTGGCAGTACTTCCCCTTAATAGAGGAGGCCTAAAAGCCTGTGTCAAAAGATATTACTCAACTCTTGATCTTTTAAAAAAGTAATAAACCGCTCACATTAAAATTAGAGATGAAGCTTCTTGTCCAACCAAAACAGGCTCTGTGTAAGACCTTAATAGAAGTAAAGGGGTTAGAGCGTCGGTAGATATATAAACCGAAGTCTGTCTAAACGTTGAGATCTGGCATATGCATATTATTGGTAATAGCTGCAAAAGACAAAATTGAGGAAAATGTTAGGAGTCACCAAAATAACTGATAACTGAATCACGTCTTTGGAGATGCTTTCTTTAGGCAAATCTCACCCCCACAGAGATGCAGATGGACTCACGGACGTCTACCCTAAGATACGACGACTTCTCTGATTGGAAGCTCTATCAATCATGCACTTGATTGTTTGAAGCTTACTTGAATTCCAAAGAGACTACTTTTGCATAATTATAGCAGTAACAAACCAAAAGAAGAAGTAGAGAAAGAAATTAGAAAAGAAGAAAGAGATCTGCAGAACTACCTTCGTGTAAACATAAGAAGAGCTATATTTAACAAATACATTAACGCATATTAATGCGAAAACACTACTCTAATGGCTAGAGTCTTGCGGAAAGATGTGGACCGAATAAATGCGGGCTGCCAATTAGTGGATCTAGATCTTGATCCACCTCCATTCAAAAAAGATACACACGGGGAGAAGCCCAACCCAGTCGACTGGGCGGATCCAACCCCACCCGACCCACACCGCACGCACAGCCCAGGCCTGCCTTACATGCCACCGCTGGCGGCTGGCACATGCGCATGTGGTAACCCACAAAACCCACAAAAACCTTAACACCAAAAGTGAGGAAGAAAATATTAATAAATCATATTAAATAAGTAGTAAATAATCAATGTGTGATAGAGTTATTAAAGAAGAGCAACAGAAGAGGAAACATATGCTTTAAAAGGTGGAAAAATTTGTGCTTAATGCACTCCAAATCCAACAGTATCTAAGTAGGCGCAATGGGCTTAACTGCAACACGGCAATATACAATCTGCTTGTGGAGATCATCGTCCAATTATATTTTTTGCATACATGTAAATATTATAAATGTATAAGATACTCTCTCTCTCTCTCTCTCTCTCTCTCTCTCTCTCTCTCTCTCTCTCACCCATTAATGAGACCCAAATTGGATCCAAACCGAACCCACACTCTGTCTCTCTCATTAATGAGACCCAAATTGGATCCAAACCGAACCCAGAGTCAATGACTTTAGAGGGTTTGATATCAGTTGTCGGACTCAGAAGTCAGAGCCAACACAAGGACGTACAGATTCAAGCCAAGGACAATTGAGAATTTTCATAAATGAGTCTAGAGATACGGGGCTTCCAATTCAAACCCATCGAATTGCCATCAGACAAGTCCTAAACGAGTTCATCCGATCTGTTAGTAATTTAGATTTAGGTAAGTGCGATATATCAACTTCTTTTTCTTTAATCGTGTTATAATATAAACTTCTAGTTTAATGATTATCAAATGGATTCATCATTTAGTCACTATTGCATTTTTTATAATCTAATATTTAGTTTAATGTTAACGATAATCTTTTTGACATTTTACAGTACCATGCATGGCATTCTAGTTTTTATTTGTTCTGGCACAAGAAGGGTTGACATTGAAGGATTCTAACTTGACACAAGTTAAAGTCCCAACACAAGTTTTTTATATGTAGTTAAATAAACAATTAACCTACTTAAACAAACAATCAACCACAAGAGATGAAAGCAGTAATTTTTATATGAAAAATCCAAATGGAAAAAAACTAAAGGACCTAGCATCGGTCCATCAAAACAAAACACTATACAAAAAAAGTTATAAGATAAACTTCCCACCCATATCCAGCTGAATACAACATAAAGGATTTGAAGTTCTTTTTGCCGATGCACACGAATTCACCTTCTTCACGCTTGATCTCACAAGCTTTGAAGCTACTCAAGATCAATTTTCAAAAAGAGTAAGAGAAGAGGTATATTAAGAACTCAAAGCTTCAACATAGCAATAAAGAGTTGCTCCAGAAAAGAAAAGGATCTCTCAAAAGCATTCTATGGTTTAGAAGTATGAGAAAGGTGGTTTGAACTAAGAGGGATAATGCATTTATAGCCCAATATTCATGGGATGCTATTAGGAATAGTTTCTAAGAAGAATTAGAAGATTTGGTTCAAAAAGAAAATAAATCCAGAAGTTTGGATATGAAACTACCACCTGTCCGATCGATTGAGTAGATGTCCGATCAATCGGGCATCAAGTCCAATCAATCGAATTGAGGTTCTATCTGGGGTCATTTTTTACGAAAATCTAATGCATTCATCTGATTGATCCGGCATTTATCTAATTGATCGAGCTTTGTAAAAGTCCTTTTTTCATGTTTTAAAATCTTTGCTTTGGTTATGCAACTTTGACACAAACTTTAATCCATCTAAAAATATAAAATTACAACATTTGTAAACTCAAGTTTTGTCCAACCCATAAATTAGCCAATATTACATTCCTTACGGACATGATATTCATTCGATAGGGTCATGTCAGTGCTTCCCCAAAAAGAAAGTGTGCCATTTCCTTTTTTAGTACTTTTTAGTTACTACAAGAAAAGATAGGCAAATCACCCTCATTTGAAGATTGCTGCACAACGCAGCTGCAACTTTTCTTTTTTCCTTTTCCCTTTTTTTTTAACCTAGCTAATTTGGACTAGATAGACTCATACACATGAGGTGACGAGAACTCAAATATGCAACAAGACATAATTCACATGTGAGGTAATTGAAACATGCAAATATAAGGAGATACAACTCTCACTTGGAAGGTGATGAAAAACAAACATGTGAGGAGTAGGGAAGCTCATTGACAGGTTCAAGATCTGGCCCTTGGTTTAAATATTTTGGATATTTTATTTTGGCCCTATTAATAGATGGGTCGGGCTTGGACTCATCTGTAGAGGCCCAAAGCCCAGCCTGGCTTAAAAAAAAACAGATGATAAGGAATAGAAATGAGAGGATTCAAACCCAAATGCCTTTACTTGTAGAGACAGCACTAAGCTGACCTACACTTACAATTATGAAACCTTCTTCTTTTTTCTAATTGCATATGAAACTCAGGCTGGGCCCGTGCTGTCACATTTCCAGGTTGGTTGGGCTGGGGCTAGCTCCTTATTGTCCAATTTGAGCTTGGGCCGGGCTTGGACTTACAATTTAGAAGTCTGGCTATGCCTGTAGCCTGGCCCAGCCTGGACCATGAATAACCCTAGATACAACTCACACATATGAGATAATAACAAATTAACAACTTACATATGCAAGGAAAGGAGAGGCCAAGTTTGAAACTTGAACGTCCTAGTGAGAATTGTCATTCAACCACTAGTTTTAAGGAGCATTCTAGCTTGTTTCCTTAACAAGAATTGCTATGGAGAATTTTAAATTATTCAAATATGGAATCCTTAAATTATCCTCTTGGTTGGAGCATTTGAATTCTAGTAAAAAGATGAAGTTGGCAAATGCCACGGGTAAAAGCCATGACATGATCTTAAAAACCTCCAATATTCCAGGAATTCTCTTAAATAATTTGGCCTAGAATCGTAGTCTTGCTATCTTTAGCCACTTACTAACCATTGCCGGCTTTCCAAATTTCTGATATACAAATTTTGGTTTTTCATGTGACGTGTATGGGCCGAAGAGTACCTTCCATGAATTGAAGGGGCAAAAGTGAATCTAGAAATGAAGTTCCAATGCAACACAATATAATCCGAGGACCCCTTTACGGAATATTTCTTCTCAAATTATTTTCAAGGTCAGGGCCCACCAATCGCCGTCCCATTTGGGCGATTCATTTTTTGCGGGTCTGATGTTTCGGTCATGGGGCCCACCGATCATATATGGCAATGGGTTATATTCAGGAATCCCTGCTAAAATCGAATTAACGAATTTCACATGCAACAATGTGAATATTTTTCAGAAGAGCCTGGCCGATCTCTTCTGTCTAGATAACAACAGAATGAAAGATCATTTATTCCTACCTCATTAAGGATGACCTTCTCTAATGTGGATTTCACATCCAATGTAATCATTTTCTTTGTAGGGGGTTTGCTGGTCTGCTGAATTATATCCATCTGATCCTGTCTGATCTTCTAAGGTCTAGAATATCCTCAATTCAATGGAAAAAAAACCATGGTTGGCTACATTTCAGAAACTGAAATCAAAATTAGTTCCACCCCCAATTCAAAAGAGAGAAATATCTCATTATCATGAAAATGTGTATAAAAACCCAAATCTAACAAAACCTAAGGAGAGATAGGATCTTACACACATGGCCCAGTTTATTAAAAATGAAAAACAGGATCTTACACACATGACCCAGTTTATTAAAAAAGAAAAACATTATTCTCTTCACCAAACATATACCCCAAGCAATTTAAAGTGGTAGCATTCTGCTCATAATTTTTTTTCAAGTCATGTATAACGTCCCAAGACCAGCTTCCATGAAGAGGCAAAAGGAAATCCAGAGCTTGAAGAAGAGATCCCAATGCAACGCAGTATAATCTGATGATCCATTGACAAAATTTATCTCAAATTATTTTTAAGGTCCGGATCCACCAATCCCAGGCCCATTTCGACAATTCTTTTTTTTTTTTTTTGGGGGTCTGATGTTTTGGGCCAATCTGCCTGATGGGCTACTCAAATGCTGAAGGGAACAAAAGGTGAGATTACATGCCAGATTTAAAAAATCAAGAAATAAGTCTACTATTATTTTAAAGTGGGCTCTAAAAAACGTTACCTGGTAGACAACAAACCAACAAAACAACAAACAATTAAAGATAAAAAGGACAAAACTAAGAATAAAAAAAAATTGACAGAACTCAAAACTCAAAAGAGATCAAGGAATATGTAGTCAAAATTTACTTCGCTGTTTAATTCTGAAATCATGGACATCAACAATTGATCATCTTTGTCTTCCTCTTCTTCCAAATTTGGCTACACCAGTCAGCCGTCTTCGGTGAAATTCGACATCAGTCATTCATCATCTTTAGCAAATTTAAGAAACAATGGAACAGGAGGAAGAAGCAGTTTCACATACGCAGCATCCAGCTGCTGTCAAAGAAAGAGGTACAGGATCAAGAGACGGAAGCCACCACTTCACATCTTCTCCTGCACACATGGTCATATCTGATGATGATGGAAACAATTAAAGTAATGATACAAACGACAGCTCCTCTATACGCGAATTGACACTCCCTCTCACTTTTTGAAGCAAATTCAGGAGCCGTTGAAGCTTTTCTTATTCTTCCATCTTTTCAACAGTTACTTTATCCCAGCAGAAACAATTAGAAGTACCACCGTCACCATTAGTAGTAATAGTAGAGGTGGGAGGACATTGGTGATTTTGTTTGCAATAGCGATGGAGGATGGAGCCTTGCAAATGTAGCACTATGAGCCACTGGACCATATTTAACTGGCTTGAAATCGAATAACTCCTGGCCAATGAGAAGCTTGGGATATCTGCAGTCCACAATAAAGACCTTCATTTGACCAGTTTGGGTCACCAATAGTCTGGTCGGCCCTTCAAGTACTAGTGAATTTTCCACTTTACAGAACCACATTTGGAAATTATTCATTGGCTGTTACTTTTTCCAGGCTGTGAGTGGAAGGCACAGGCAGGGAAGGCATGTGTTGCGTCTTACGACTGGAGTCGTAGTGGTATTTGAAAATCAGCGGAGAAAACTAAGGAGGTCCATGCAAGATGTGGGGTAGGAGATGATGCTGTTTGGAGTGCTTTAATATAAGTACAAAATAGAGGCTGATGAATAGATTGGTCTGAGCATTTGTCCAACATCCAAAAGGTGAGGGAATCACTTGAAAAATATCAACAGACAGTATGAGAATTGAGGCAAAGAAGCCTCATATATGAATTATGTTGAAAATGTACTCCTTTTTAAATCTTTTTAAGGCATTAGTTAAACCAGAACTAAAATATCTTAATGATTAAACATGTCTAAGGTAGAATCAGGCAGGTGGGCTGCTTGGCTTGGCACGAAGATAATGGTTGGTGGGTGTCTTCTATTTAAGTATGTTGTCAGATGAAGATTATTTTTCAGGATATACATATAAGGATTGCTGTATTTTGACCCAATAAGCCCCCACCCAACCTAAATCAAATTCATGTGGGATATAAAGTCCTGTAGGCCCAACCTCAACTTATAAAACCCAATAAGGCCCCACTTGTTATGTATGATGTAGCTCAAGGTGATCTAGACCATTGATCTGTTGGGGCACAAAGTGTTGGACAATGCCAATAAAACGAAATTTCAAAAATGAAAGATCTTGACCACCACAATTTCTATCATCAGTTAAATGAATATGGATGTATATGATATATTTTTGTTGTTTAGTAAGTCTCTCTTAATGATACGAAGCAACTTGTTTATGAAAATATTTAGCACATCATCACCTAATGATATATATCTGATGATGACGATGAATTGATGATGGATGCAAACATCTAAAATTGGCGATGTGGATGGACCATACAACATGTGTAAAGAAATCTTGACCATTGTTAACCCCCTTTAAGTGAAAATCCTGAATCCGCCACTGCATATAGCAAAGTTGATTTATAGGCCAACTATAGAGTTCGACTCTTACTCAAAATAAAGTGTGGCCGACCAACAATTGGGCTATTATAATTAGTCATCTGAAAAGTTAAGCCTGAGCTCGAGCTTATATAAGAAATTCCGTAAGCATGAACCCTTGTAGCCCACTATTGGTCCATCCAAATGGACCAAACGCATAACCCCCTTGAATTCCACATGTTCACCTATTTTTGATTACATTCGAATTTGTTGAACTATTAGATCGACTGTGCACTAATCTGAATGATCTATCGACCATTAAACCTATCAAAAAGGGCAAAAACTCCCTTTTTTTAAATGGGGGATTTTAGAGAATTCCTCACACACACACACACACACACACACACACACACACACACACACACACACACACACACACACACACACATATTTGGGGTTCCTCTACCAAGTTGAGTACCATTTTCTAGCGGGGCCAGCTAGGGGCACCACTTAGGGAACCCCTAAAAACCCTTCTATGGTGATGGACTCTCAAATTATCATCTTAAGTACTTGATCAATGATCGACAAGTTTTCACCTTCCAAAATGAGTGCAAGCCGATCCAATGATCCAATCCATTTAGATGGGTAAACCGTGTGCCAAAACACTAATAGTGCCCAATTTATGTATCACCAAAGTGGACAATAAAACAAGTATCCCCTGTGATAGTCACCGATACCAGGTTTAGCACCCATCTAATGGATTAAACTGTTGGATTGGCTTACACTCATTTTGCATGGTGAAAACTTGTTAGCGATTAATCAAGTATTTAGGATGATGATTTGAGTCTCCATCACCATGGAATGGTTAGAGGGAGGGGGGAGGGGATTCTCTAAGTACCCCTGGTCCCATCTCCAAGAGGGGCATTTAGTGGGCCCCATAAGAAAGTGGGGTACTTGGCGGAGGAGCTCCTTATATACACCATTCAAACCTTGACTGTAAAAGTTTATCCAAAAACGCTTAATACATGGGATAAGGACCCCAAGCAAAGTAAGAAAAAGATTTTAAACTTTAGACTTTAGGGTGAGTAATTTCAATTAATACATAGAGTCAGCATGCTGAGTCAGAACCAACTTCTTTTTTTATACTACTACTACCGATGGTAAAACCTATTTTCTCTTCTTATTCTTCTTATTCTTCTTCTTCTTCTTCTATACTAATGTATTATTGATGTCAAAACCCACTTCTTCCTTTTCTTCTTCTTCTTCTTCTATACTACTGTATTATTGATGTCAAAACCCACTTCTTCCTTTTCTTCTTCTTCTTCTTCTTCTTCTTCTTCTTCTATACTACCATAAACTCACTTCTTCTAACAACTACCTATGTCAGAAACCACGACTCCTATATTACCAGTGAACCCACTATAATGATTTTGTATGTTGACAAATTCATCGATTGGACAAAACTCTAACTCCATTAAGTTGTATTTTATATTTCTTTTAGATCGACTGCGATTCGCGTCGCCAGAAAAGCTAAAGAGAAGAAATCAAGAAAAAACATGCCAAATTCAAATTTGGTACCCAAACAGAATTAGTATCCGATTGATCTGATAGAGTATAGAAACACCTTCCTATTGTGAAATTATTTCCTATCTGTGTTAGGATTAGTAAGTTGGGTCATCCAAGGACTATTTTTATAAGGTATAAACTGTGGGATATAAAAAGTATTTATCAACTTTAGGTACGAATTGTAGGTTATAAAAAGTCTTTATCAACCCCAGGCATCTACCTCTATAATTTGAATTGAGATTTTATATTGGAGATTCCTTCTTTTCTTTTGAGCTTTCATTGAGAGATTGTGTTGAAGCTTTGAATTAGAGAATATTGCTTCTACATCTCTTGTAGAAAACTGAGGTCATCTTATGTGTTCAAGGTGTGAGTTGATCAAGCAGAGGACAGTGCACGCGAAAGAGTGTTGTGGCAAGAAGTTGTGCAAGAAGAACTCGGTCCTTTGATCAAAGGAGTGACTGGAAGGGTTGTGAGGATATCTTGTTGCTGTTCGCTATTGTTTGATAGTTGATCCTTGTTTTATTCATGGTTTTTACCCGGTTGGTGTTTTTCACATTAAAAATATGTGTGTCTTCTTCTTATGTGGTTGATTGCTTTTATTTGTTAATTCATTTATTTTTCTGTTGCTTATACATAAATCGAGCTGTAATCTAAAAATCTGAGACTCCAAAAACTTTCACACACCATACTGATATGAATGCTTGTAAGAAGGTTTTTGGAAAATACATAAAAACATAAAAAAAGAACTTGGGCAATCGTGGAATGTGAAAAGTGCTTGTGGTGGAACATAAAGAAACATATATAAAAGATAGAATAACATGTATAAAGCTTGACACTCAAGAAAAAACTTTTAGTAACTTGTAGTTGATGAAAAACTTAAAAAGAAATTTAAAAAAAAAACATTGCAGATTTGCAAGTTGCAAAGTAGCAGTCTTGGACTCGCGATGGTTAGTTGATTTTGAAGAGATTGAATAGCCGATAAAGGTGCATATTTGTAACCTCTCTAGACTTGTAAGAAGTTATTATAAAAGGTAGGATTTTAACAGAGATTGAGATTTACTGATTATAAAAACTACTAATTGTAAATGAAGTATAAAATTGGAAAGTCATTTTGATTCATGAAGATATGAAACAAAAAGAACTCCTAATTGGTTGGCAACTTAAGCATTATAAGCTGTATTAAACAGGTCAACCCATGGATTAGGGGGACCAGCCTTTACCAACCTGTTTCCTGACCCATTTTTCTGGTGACCAACCCATATTTCTTGCAAGTTGGGCTTGGCGAATCAAAAGTGGGTTGGGTGACATTTTGTTGGCTCTAATCCAAGTCTTACAATACACAAGGACCCCTCTATAGGCACACGCACCAAGTTTTGTCAAATTCCAATTTACTCGATTGTTGGATCGACTATGCACCAATTTGAACCGAATGAATTTTTGAGCCATGAATGAAAAGGTTATGGTCATATGATTAGGGTGACACTTGATATGTGGGGCGATCCTGTATGGATTTCCATCCCTCCCCCCCCGATCTCATCCTTTGGTGGGATCCACAATGGGCCCCACGGAGGAATATGCACGGTCTTTCTGTGAGGGCAAAACACTTAGTGCGGCCAACTAATGATCCATGCAAGTAGACCTAAAATTAAGAAGGACCCCCTTGTGATAATCACCTATCCCAAGCTTGACATTCATCCAAATGAATTGGATCGGTGGATTGACATGCACTCATTTTAAATGGTGAAAACTTGTCGGTTATTGATTAAGCATTAAGATGATGATTTATGCTTCCATCAATATAGACAAACATGTGGGAGGAGGATCTTTCTATCCCTCCATCTCCATTCCTAAATGGCCCTTAGTGGGCCCCACAAGAAAGTGGTGCTCACCTTGGCGGAGTGGATTGGATTCTTCACAGTTTTCCAAGTCAACGTCATTGTCCTCTCCAACAACCAAGTTTCAGACAATCATTTAAATTTATCAATTACCCGCATGGGACAAGGGCTATTGAATTCCCAATGGGGCCCATAATTTGCAATATCTAAGCCATGAAATTAAATTAATGTTATATGGGATGCTCCTAAATCATATTATTAATTATTTTATTAATTTCATGGTGGGACCAACTATTATAAAAGTAAGATTTGGAAAAATTGCATGAAAGGGATTGGCAACTTAAAATTAAGGGAGATTTTCAAAAAGTATAAACCTTATGGCTTATTTTAAAAAGAAAAAAAAAATTTTATGGCGAAGTGCAAAAGCTTCCCACAATTCTTTCAATCAAGTCCTCCCCTTAAAAACTTTTAAGAAATAACAAAAACACCCTTATATATCATTTTTCAAAATTTTCCATTTAATAAATCATTTAAGAGAAATGACCAAGTCTAAATGAAACAACCTATTGAGGCCCTCTTCAACCACCTTTATGCATAGATGGTTTAAAAAAGAGTATTCCAAATTACTAAAACAATTTTATGATCATCAAAATCAACACAATCAGTTATAAGGATGAAAGAAGTTAAGAAAGTGAAAAAACTTGTGATAAGGGAAGGGTAATTTTGTCATTTTTTCAAAGAATTATATAGAAAGGACTTGGATGAAAGAATTGTGGAAAACTTTTGTACTTTTTTGAATATTCAAATTTTAATGCACTTCTTTGAAAATAAGCCAATAGTTGTATACTTTCTTGAGATTTTTCTAAAAGTTTAATACTTTCTTTTTCTTTTTAATTTCTCTAAAAGTAATGCCCCCTCCATATCTGTGGCCTTGGGATGTTCCTAAATTACCACTCAAAGCAAGTTAGACCATAACATGACTTATGAATGTGATTAATGCATAAGATTGTGTAACCATGTTATTCATTACTTGCTTTATTAATTATATTCTCGATTTTATGATGGAACCAACTGTCGAACTCCTCTAAGGTTAATGTATGAGGAAATAAATGCATCAATGAAGAAGGGTTAATTTTGAGCAAAATAATAATAATAATAATTATTATTAAAGGGGTAAATTTTGAGAAGCTTGGATATTCATTAGGCAAGCCCAAGAGGATGGCAAATGGATTAGATCGGGTCCAAATGGATTAGGTTAACAAGGGTTATCTACATGTTACAGTTGAACCCATGTCCGACCCTTTTTTAAAATTGGTGAAGTTGTTTTAATCAACGAACTTTATCTTTCCAATCCCGACTAAAAGCCTACTTTATTTATATGAGATGTAGCCATACATTTTAATTAATGAAAAGGAAGCCTCAATAACATCACTCCAACCTAGGTGAATTGATTTTCACGCCCACTAATTGTCATAGGTTCTTTTAATGAAAAAAAATAAATCATGAGTTTAATTGAAATTTGACATTTATTGAATCCAAATCATGTTGAGACCTTACATTTCCTGCGGAGATAACCACATTTTTAGAAAAACTTAGGTTGTGTTTAACAAGACAACATTTTACTTTTCATTCTCTTAAAATGGATTCAAAATGTGTTCAGCATGTTTGGGAACCAAATATGCCACCTCTGTTTTAATCTCATTATAAAGAGGAAGATAGCAACATAAATGGGCACATTTGAAATAGACTTCTACGTCTACCAAACAAATGTGCAAAATAGCAATGCTTGAGATGTTCACTTTAGCATAATGTCTCTCTTTTTTTAACATTTGGGAACCAAATATGCAACCTTTGTTCTAATTCCTATAAAGAGGAAGATAGCTACACAAGGAGGCACAATTAAAATAGACTTCTACTTCTACCAGACAAATGTGCGGATAAACAATGCCTGAGGCAGTTATTTTCGCATAATTTTTTTCTCTTTTTTTTTTTTAACATTTGGGACCCTAAATGATGACCCAAACTAATGGAAGTACTAAAAAGGCCAAATATGGACAGTTCAAATTGTAGCCATTGATCTATCTTGGATCTTGAGATATTTGCAAAAAAAACCAATCATTTTATCGAAGTTTCTGGACATTGTAAGCCTCATAATCACGACCCACATTGTTGATCCTCTTTGGAAACCCAAAAACAACTATGAAACCAAAAATCAACATCCCACTCCCCGCGAATCGCGAGAAATTTACTAAAATGAGCTTGACAATTGATGTATAGTGCATAACTAACTTGGTTTTGTACGTGTCCCTAGATAACTCAATTTCTTCTATTTTTCTATTTTTTTGGAACATAAAACATAATCAAAACCATCGAATATGTTTAAAAGATCAAACACAGTTATGGCCAGAATCTTAGCCGTTAGATTATCATGGACGTTGAGATATTTGAAAAAGAAACAAACATTTATATCTATTTTTTTTACGTCTGTGGGCCCCAAACGCAAGATCCAAACCATTAATTCTCATTGTATGGATAAACATAACTACGACATTAAATTTCAACACTTGATTCATCCAAGGTCTCAAGATATTTTTGAAAATCTTTCGGCCATTGCTTTAAAAATGTCTATTTCAATCAATTTTCCTATGCTACCCAAAAGATTATTTCTAAAACATCTATTCCAAACCAGGTCATTTGAAACAGATTTATTTCATGAAGATCTATTTTATATAAATAAGATTTGACTGGTCCATGAAGTAAATCTATTTGTCAAATCTTAGATATTCCTAGCGGTATCCATGGACCAAGCAAACCAAAGCAAGGCCTAGCCCATCAACACCCCTAGATATTTGTACACAACTAGACTAAATTTTGTCTAAATTGTTTCGCAACCTTGTAATTAGGGCCTGCATGGCAAAAAATGATTACTTTAAAGATTCAACTCATGACACTATGCATTTACCAAAAAAAAAAAAAAAAACTCATGACACTATGTTCTCAAGATAGTGTAATATCATTTGTTCCCATATCATTTATATGTTAACTGCACCAAAAAATGGCCTTTATAGTTTCGCTAGCACGGAACTAATCTCCTTGGACTACTTTTATTATTATTATTATTATTATTATTATTATTATAAGATTTAAGGAGTTTCCATATCAATGCTCCCCTATAATTTTTAAACATGCCTCTCTTTTTCTCATCTTTCTCTTCTAAGCCCCATCATCCCATCCCATCCCTATCATCCCCATTACTAGATTCCTGAATATTAGCACTAACACAACAGCAGCCTTAACATTTTCCAACACCTACAACATCAATGTGCTTGTATGCTTCGTACGTAACCAAAAAGTTGGTCAGATCCAACGAAAATACCACCATTGCATACCCTACTATGACACCATGTCACAACTTAATTGTGATTTATACTAATAAATTAAAATTTTATCTTAATTAATTATGTTTGATGCTAAATTATGCTAACTTAATCTTAGTTCATCTTATTATATCTACTTGGATTGGGTTGGACCATGGATAGGTTGTCATGAGTCGAATTGACCTTGATTAGGCGGCATTAAGCTCTTTTTCGTAATTTCTATTTCCATGGTTTTACATCACATGCATACTATCGTGGCATCATTGCGTGCATCTCATTCAGCTCATTAGCTTTCGTATTGGACCTCACATTATTAGACTTCATTTGAAATTATTGGGCTTGGAATTGACTTCAATTGAAATTATATTAAGGAAACTAGACTTCTTTGTAAATTTCAGAAACTGCTCGTATAAAAGTAGTTGAAACCCACTTCAGCAAATCTTTTCTCTCCTTCTAACTGCTGTAGCTCATTCCTACCCCTCCCCTTATATTTTCTTCAACCAATTCTACCAGGAAACCTTGCATGTTTGAGCAAAGATGGGACTCATCTTCTCCATGGCCTTTCCCATCCTCTCATGGTCTTGATTTGCTAAACTCTCCTCCTACAACCATCCAAAATTCTGCTATAGTTATAGAGCTACCCATTATTTCATATTAGAGTTGCAAACTGGGTTAAGGAGATTTCTCTCCATCGCATGCCTGATTGCTCACCATCTCTTTCTCATGAATTTATTTGTTAGGGTTTCATATTTTGGGATTTCTTGTATTGAGCTCAAGAGAAGCTATTTGGGGGATTTTATCACAAAGTGAAGGCAAATATAAGTAATGTTAATGTGATGCATGTTGCATTGTATTAATCCTATAGATTGGACTCCAATGATCTTCAGCTCATCTCTTATTGTTTCTATTGATGATTGGGCATTTTGGGTTCTATAAATGGATCCATTATATTAAGTTGATGATGAAAGTACTTGGGACTATTAATTGATGCAGGATAAAAGGTTATTTTAGTGGAACATAAAGTTCCCTATAGGAGTAAAGAGAAGTAATGAAGAATGAACTTAAAAAATTTTGAAGTTAATTTTTGTCAAGTCTGATCGACCGGACCTAACACCCAAATCAAATTAACTCTCTAAATCCAGGTCCGATCGATCAAACCTAGACCCGATCGATTGGGTGGCCCTTTTGTTTAGAGTCCTATTTTGAGTCCTGATCTAATTTTAACTATCTTTCTTTACCAAAGACCTATCTATAATTAACCTAGAAGCTAATGATAGTATAATTTTCAACCAAATAGGATCCTTAGGTGTTCGAAACCTTGTATGGCCTTAGTAATGGAACCATAACTGTCTAACACTGACCAAAGGAATTATAGAATGCTTGAGCAATCTAGAAGACTAAGATACCTCATGCATATTATTTAGCCGAGCTAGCACCTAACCATTGGTGTGGGTTTAGGGGGCTCTAATGTATAAATGCATATACAATGTAACATCAAAGAAGGATAGCTGTACATTGGCTAACCTAAAACCACATTGAACTGGATGGGGATAGTTTAGGGTTGGCACTTAGTTTAGGGTTAGCTAGTAACTTTGAGTAATGTTCATCTGAGAATATTAGTATACTGGAAATGTAATATCTTTATTATCTAATTTTGATATAATGATAGCACTTGTTTATTATCTACTGACTATCATTTCTTTATTAATCATCCCCTTATTATCACGTTGAATTGAATGGTAAATAAAAGAGCTAATTGAGATTAGAAATTTAAGAACTATGGTTTAAGTTTGGCCACTACAACGGATAATAAGACTATCCGAAACTCCAATCGAGTAACCAGATTGTACCTAGGCCTGGGGCACTAGTTATATCCCACAAAATTTATCTAGTTCTCATGGAAGAGCACATTTAAATAAAGTATAAGCCACATAATGAGTTCTTCTATCAATAATTAACACATAAGGTATGATTTGAGTTATATTGCAATGTGCTTAGTAGTTTAAATAGTCTCTTTAAAAGCATGTTCTTAAATACTTAGAGATGCAACATGTGGTACTTTACTTTTGCTTGTACTTGGCTAAGTTATTATACTTATAGCTATTCAATTGATATTACAAGCGTAGATGCCGGTACTGGTTTGGCGGAGATAAAAAATAAGAAAAGGGAAACCATAAAGGGACCTTGAAGTTAAAAGACTAAACCGTTGAGGACATCATCAGATCTTTAGTACAAAGAGCATCACCATGAGTCTCATTTTGGGTTATTTTGGTTATAGTAGTTACATCATACCATTTTATACATTACATTTGGTTTATACAATAGGATGGTATTATTTTGTATGTTTGGACTTGTACAAATGATGTATATGGATTTTGTAGCCAATGTCTCAAAGATATTCACTTTTAAATATTGTATAGACTTGGCATTCAAGTTTTATGTGCATGTAGAAGGTTGGGTCTCTACTATATATAAATAAAAATCTTATGTTTTGGGTACTAAGGGTTTCAATTATGTGAATTGTTCAACTATGATACCTCGTGAATAATGAATTGCATGGGCGATGACTATAGACTTCCACTAAAGACACTCATTGACAGATGTCATTGCGTAGTCCTCACACGCGTGAAGGTTATAAATATCTATTGTGGATTCTATTCTGACATAGAATTGCATAAAATTTTACAGACGTATACGTGTTACATCAAAAAAATTACCCTAATTAAAAGAAACCTGGGCTCAGGTTGTCAAACCGACCAGCAACACCACTATAAACAAGTCCCACTCGGAAGACCAAGAGAGAGCGAGAGTGAGAGAGAGGAAAATGTGGGATAGGGACGTTCCCATGTTTAAGAAATACAACAGCGAGTTGATATCGACGCTGGATAATAAAGGTACCAGATACATGGGTATGATGGTGTGAGTTGAATATTTTTTAGAAAAACAAACATGATCGAAAGGTGTGAGGGTCTTGGGCTACGGTGAAGTTACTAGAGAGGAAAGGAGATTTGTGTCTGGTTCAAGTGCGTTTGGTGAATGTTATGACGTGCAGTGGTGCTTTGTAATAAAGATAAGAGCCCAAGTGGATACGTGGGCTCTATTCTTTATCGGGCCATAATTGGACACTTGGGCTCTGGTCTCAATTACTTTGGCCAGGGAACTCAGGTGTCTGGTTTGGTTAATTTTCAAGCCGAGGGAACAGGGATGGCTCTCTGTTTGGGTGCTATTTGCAGAGGGTGCTGGTGGAAGAAGGTCCGTTGGCAAATAGCAAATTCTTATGCATGTTTAATTATGGGTCTTGCAGTTTAGATCCAAGTTACCCCGAATTTTTTTTTTTTCCTTATTTAAGGCTCTGTTCTGGTGTTCCATAGTCTCTGAGATGAACATTACTCAAAGTTATAAAAGAAATAAGAAATTAAGAACAATTTGATGTAGAAAAAACTTTGTGAAATCCTTGAAAATGTAAGTTCCATTTTCTGTATCCCCTGAAACACAGATGGAATTTATCCACTTTCTCTCGGTTCTCTGTAACCTGAAACCTCTAACTTGGTAATATCTATGTCATCTACAGTGACTAGCACTGCGGACTGGTGTTAAATGAGTAGTAGCATAAATTAAATAAAGGGGGAGAGAAGAAGAGATGGAATAAAAAGAGGAAATTGAGAAGTGCTTGGACGGTTCTTTTTTTTCTTCTCTGATGCCGGTGAGTCTTCTTCGAGATGTTAAAAAATTTAAGGGAACGTCGATTGGACGCTCCTTCAAATCTTAAGAAAAAAAGTTGTTCCAGGGGAGTACTTCGGTGCGAGAGAAAATCCCTCGAAAAAATGCTACTGTTTCCATGAGATAATATAATTCAAAGTCAGCAAGTGGTTAAGTATCTACTTGTTTTTTAAGTAGTAAAATTCTTTAATAGCTAGTAAAGTAAAAACTTTAACTTTTTCAGATTTTACTTTCCTATTTATTGTGATGAGCTAAGCATGAGTAAGGTAAATTTTGTAACCGTTGGGATTAGTCCGCCGGATCTCTGTACTTCTCTTTTTATTTCTCTCCAGCTTTATGGTTCCCACTCGGGCCCACATTTGATCAATGCGGTCCCCTTTTGATACTCTTCACAACCCATGATTGACATTAAGGCCAGTTTGACGTTTGATGTTCATTGAACCTTCAATCACTATTGGATTAAATCTTATAAAAATATTTATACTGCTTAGTCGCTTTTAAGCTTTAAGGCTATAAAACCAAAGAATAGGATAATCTAATGGGGCAATTTTTTTGGATCTCCTTTTCAGATATTGGGACCTTTCCATCTGCTCTATGGCCCCTATCGGCTGGACTGCATTTTAACAATCTGCAACGTGCTTGTTGGAGAACATTATCCAACTATATTTTGTATATACATGTAAATATTATGACTGATGCAAGATATTCTCTCTCACACACGCTGGTTCTAATGACGCCCAAACTGGATCCAAACCCGACCCAAAATCGACAGCTGTATAGGGCTTGGATGTCAGTCGTAGGACCCAGAGCCAACACGAGGACAAATTCAAACCTAGAACCAATGAAAATTTTCATAAATGAGTCTACAGATATGGATGCATCCGTTACAAATCCAACGTATTGCCACCAGACGAGTCCTAACCGTGTTCATTCTCTCTGTGAGTGTTCATTCTCTCTGAGTAATTGAGGTTTAGGTAGTGCTATATTCTCTCTGTGAGTAATTGAGGTTTAGGTAGTGCTATATATATATATATATATCAACTTCTTTTCAATTAATTATATTATATTATAAAGTTATATTTTGATGAATATTATACACATGAATTCATCATTCAATCACTCCTTGTATTTTTTAAAAGCTAACATTTAATTTAAATATTAATGATAGTTTATTTGAGATTTAGTTTATTTGAGGTTTTATCCCATCTATTGCATTATAGTATTTAGTTATTCTGGCATCAGTATTAGTTAAAAAAAATTTTAGATGATAAGTGTATATAATTTCAAAAGAAAAGGCCCACAAGCTAGGCCAACCCTGACAACCTTGAAGCCTAGTTAGCTCATAAGAAGGCCAAAAGAGCAAAACAACAATGTAGTAGAGTTGATACTTTTCATTCAATATGCTCACAATAGTGCCTCTCTAGAGAACGGGTTTTGGGATCCAAGAGAAAGACCGCACATATAGAAAGTCAGACCACTTAAGTAGGAAAGAAGCCCACGCATGCAAGAAAAAAGCCTACACAAGTGGAAAGTTAGCCCGTACATACAGGAACAAAAGAAAAATATGGCATACCTATTGTTTAAACTCTCAATAGCCTAGTGGGAACTGTCCCTCCTTATCCAAATGGTAAGGAGTTGATATCTAATTATAGTACTTACAAGAAAACAAAGGTAGATCACCTATTTATTTGAAGGTAGTAGTGTGCAAAGGTAGCTACAACTTGAGGGCATGTTTTTTGCGAGAATTGCTAAATTTATAAGAATTGCTATGAGGAATTTCAGATTCTCCAAATGTGGAATTCTTAAATTCTAATTTCGGGTGGGCCATTTGAAATCTAGCACAATGATAAAAAAAATTTTTTGAGATTTTAGAAATTTTAAAGCATCATTCACGACCTTTTGAGGTGTTGGAATGTAGAATTTTGGTAAAAAAGCAAAAAAAGTGAGATTTTCAAATGTCACAAGACGAGTGACGACATCATGTTAAAAACCTCAATATTCCCAAAATCTATTAAAAATTTCCCCTAAATAAATAGCCCAGAATGCATCTACTGGGGCCTATTTTTTGGCTCCCCTTTCTATACTTGGAGACCTTTCCATTTACTCCTCTCATTGATGGACAGGTATCTAAGGGGGTAGTACAGGCTAAATTGCATTTTAGCAATATGCAATATGCTGATAGAAGAACATTGTCCAACAATATATTGTACACATCTAAATATTATAAATGTAAAATCTTCTCTCTCTCTCTCCCTATCTCTCATTCATGAGACCCAAATTGGAACCTAACCAGACCTAAAATCAAAGACATTATTTGTTTGGATATCAGTTTTAGGACTCAGAGACAATACAAGGCCAAGTTCAAACCTAGGACCGATGAGAATTTTCATAAATGAGTCAAAAGATATGTGTGCATCCTAGACAAATCTAACGTATTGCCAAGAGGCAAGTCCCGGGAAAGATAGAGGACTCTGATATGAACCTTTTTTTCCAATTAAATATATTATTTTATAAATATATATTTTGATTATTATACAAATGAATTCCTCATTCACTCACTCCTTGTTTTTTTGTTAAAAAAATTTATTTTAGATATTTATGTTAATTTATATGAGATTTAAACTCATGCATTGCATGGAGTGTTTCTGGGCTTCTGGCATGATTGGCAGCTGAGTGGACCCTCTGTTCATTTGATAGGGTAATGTTAGCACTTCCCTGTGAAGAGAATGCCATTGCCTTTAATTTAAGAGAGCAATGTTTTGAAGTAAGCTACAATTCTTGAATTTTGGTTGTTGCTTTCTCTACTAAAATTATTTTTCTCCTTTCTCTAGGCCTTTTCTTTTGCTACAATTCTCAGAATTTATGGATGGAGAATTCAAAATTTTTCAGATATAAAGGAATTTCTGAATGCTCCGTTGTGCTTAAGCATCTAGGAATTTCCGCAAAAATTGAAGGAAGTAGAATTCTTAAATTCTGAAAGGCTAATTGAGTCCTTTCAAATGTTGAAATTCAGGAATTCATACAAGTGAATATAGAATTTGAAAATGCTGACAAACAAACCATCACATTATGTCCCACAAACCTCCGACACATGAAATTTTTAGCAGAAATTCTTGTAAATTCCAAGGGTCCATTTGCTTATGAGAACTCAAATGATATATCAATTCTGTAAATACAAATGTGCAAGGACAAGGGGCAGGTTATCTTTTTGGTGGAAACCCTGCTTCCCACCTTAATATCTACGGATCCATTTGCAAGGAACCTGTCAACATAGGTACAACCTAGCATTTTGGACTTCAAATTTTGAAAAATTTTAAATACAAAAAGTGAATTTAGAAAGGTGGGTTTTTGAAATTTTACTCATCAAAATAGAGAATTTTAAATGTTTGAATTAGCAATCGATATTGATCTCACAAAATCCTAAATCCAATTAGGAATTTTATTAAACAAACATGCCCTCGAATGTTTGGAAAAGAGTTTTATTAGTTATTAATGAGAAGAAGTTGTGACTTCCACGTCCCAAATGCAAGAGTCTTTGTTATTTAATATGGGCCCCATATTTTAACGATTCATATCATTCAAGTTGCCATCTCATCTTGTTCTTGAATGCTTAAAAAATAATTCCTTAAAAATAGTTGCTGAAACAATTTAATTTGTACTTAAAAATAACTCCTCGTTTTCTAAAAAAAAAATTCAACACCATATGTAAGTCGGCACATTCAAGACTTGTCTTTCACAAATGCAATGTCCTAACCCCAAGGAATAACTCAATTGGCTTAGAATCACAGATTGCTCTCGGAGGTTGCGCGCCTAAACTGCACTATCACACTGGTGCTACAAGGGATTTATCCGGCTTCGCTTGAGCCCGAAGGAATTAGTCTGGCCCAAAGGGCAGAAACACCCTCCATTAGCAAGAGGCCAGATGCAATATCCAAATTGATATTTTAATGTCATTTATGTCTCTTTCTTAAGTTTATTTATCATTTGTTTCTCTATAATTTTCTTAGGAAGGATGAAAAATACAACTCAAGTTTATGGGACAATTTCCTTCACGTACCTTTTTGGAAACTCCTATCCATTAAATACAGAGCTTATTCATTTGATCTATTTGCAATTTGACATTTTTACAATTATATTGTTTGATATACGATCGTATAGCAGAAGTTATACGGGCACACTTATTAAAAAATACTTAGCCTTATGGCTTTAAACATCACTACTCATATGAAAAAGAATTTATCTTTTGTAATTTACTTAAAAAGAGGCAAAAAGTCCTAAGTTTAGTAATTTCACTTCACTTGTAAGTTGAAGTGAAATATCATTTCAAGACACAATAAATTAAAAGGATTTAGAAAAAAAACGTACCACAGTTCAAAAAAAATTCTTCTATCTTTTACACTAAAAGGTTAAAACCTACTTTTCATACCACTAAGTGAAAAAAATATTTACTTTTAATACCGGAAAGTCAAAAAAGTTACATTCTCTTTTTACCAAATGACAAAAAGCCATTATTTGTTTCTTTGACCCCAAGTAAAGTTACCAAACAAACATTACGAATGAGATATGAAAATGAAATTTACTTATGTAATACTATATTACATATTTGACATTTATATATGTGAAACATTTTCAAATGTTCAGGGTTTAAGATTTGTATATTAATGCCTAGGGCATGTTGGCAAACATCCATGTTATGGAGGAGAATTCTCTTTTTAGATAATTCCGTTTTCTAGTGGAATCAAGAACATCCTCTTTGTAGAGAGATCCAAGTTTAGCAAAAAGGATGTATTTCACAATCAATGCTTTGTGTGATCTAACGATTCTAAAGATTTCGAAAGTTTCTCATAATTCATGAAATATCAAGGGCTGAACCTTCTACGTACGTTTATTTTTAGCTTTTTAGAGGATTTGAACGGTTCGGCAAAGGAGGCCACAAAAATAGAGAAAAAACTAATATTTTAAAGTATGGACTTTTTTACGAATATTTCAAAATCCAGAAGGGATCTATGGCTAAAATTTGACCCCTAGTCATGTCTAATCTCCTCTTAATGGATGGCGGTCTTGATCTTTATTTTGAGGCCATAATTGTTAAAAAATTTTAAGCCGATAGGTTTTTTGCCAACATATCATGATCCATGATGAGTAACCCTTCCAAATTTGATCCCATAGCAATTTTTTGGCCTCTCGATCACATCTAATGGTTCAGATTTTACAAAAAGGGCCCACAAATATTCACACAAATTAATCCAATGGTTTGAGCTTTTTTACAAATATTTAAAAATATAAGAATAACCAACAGCTGATAATTGATATATGAGCCGTTTTGATGATTTTAAACATGATTAGTGGTTTAGATCTTCTTTATGTGCCCAAAAAAAAAAAAATCAAACTGCATGATTTTAACTCCAAATCCACTGTAGACACGCAAATCCTTCATCGCGCAGGTTTCTTATTTCCGATGGGAGGAGGTCAAATCCAGCAAATAATCGCATTGGTGGATAGGCAAGTTCCTCTGTGGACTATTCTTCTGTTTGTCAAATGTAAGTTTTCCATGATATTGTGAAAAATCTCCTAGGAATTCTCAATGAGGAAGTTTGCCAAACTTACCCTAAGGTCTATTGGTTCAAGAAAAACACTTGAACATTTGATTTACAAGTTTGGACCCAAGAGAACTGTATAAAAAAATTAAAAAAATAAAAAAAAGTGGCAATTGATGGATTTATCCTGCTTCCCATTGTGACTGCAATTGTATACAGTGCCTCTTTGAGGTGTGAGGCAAAGGTGGAGGCAAAGGTGGAAAGTTTTGATGCAAGGATGCCTTCATTTATACATCTTTTGAATAAATGAGTGTAAACAAATGTATTCATGTGCACATCTTTTGAATAAATGAGTGTAAACAAATGTATTCATGTGCAAACATGAATGTGAAACATTTATGGATGTAAATAAATGCTAACAAATGCCCTGCAAAAATTATTCAAGCATAAATTCAAATAAACTTTCCTAATCAATCAAAAAAACTCAAACATATGCTAAAATTACTTTTGATTCAAAACAAACTAAAAAGTAGACTTACCAAATAATACTCTAAATTTTAATCGAAAAAAGAGGTTTTATTTATGAAAATATAAATAAAAAGGATGTTAACCAAAATTGATCGCACAATGAGACAAGGTCTTCCCCATTGCATGGGGATCGATGCAGTTGGGCGTCGAAGACGACGGTCAATGATAGCGGTCCAAGAGATGACCTTCTGACGTCCAACATCGTTCCATCAATTGCCGTCGTATTTGTTTTACCCCCAAAAAAAAAACAACCGTGGTATTTACTCTGTGACGGGTTTGACCAAGGTACCTCCTACTGCCCCCAGTAAGTACAGACAAATTGTGGGCCCTACTGCTGACTTTGAACACCTGCCATTTAATTTCCTCCATTCAATTCATCGATCATTCAATCCACATGTTTACCATCTCATCAAATTTGGAACAAGACCGTAAGTGAAATGGTTCTGGTCCTACATTGAGTTTTTTGTTTTTTTTTGATAAAAAGGATTCAATCCTAACCATGAACTCTTGTCATTTGGATGGTCTTGATTGATCGGTGTACAATACAAGCAAAAAAAAAAAAAAATTTCTTAGATAATTGTAGTGAGATGATGAAATCCATCTTGTTTGATTATCAATGCATGGTCGTTGCAGGATCTCAGACTTGTCTGTAGTAGGAATAATATTTGACTGGCTTGGCTGTGTTTGATCACGCATTGCTGGCGGGACACACCAAAATTAAATGCGTTCCATGTGCTATGTTGAATGAAGACTAAGGTCTTACTGCTTGAAAGTCAAAACATCATCCAAAAGGTTGAATTGGTAGCCAAGTCAAAGTTGTGGATAACGGGAGGATATTGCACATTTGCACCTTCTCAGCTGCTCATGATTCTTTGGAGAAGAGAGATTTTTTCACATATTTTGAATTGGTACACAGATCAATGTTGTGGATAGCGGAAGGATATTGCACATTTGCACTTCTCTGCCGCTTAATGAATTTTCAAAGTATATTTACATTAAATGTTAGTATACATCTTTTACTCACTATAAGATCAGGAATATTTACACGGTTAGGGATATTAATGTGCAAAGGACAAAGATATATATATAATTTTTTATTTTTTTTATTGATTTTTATTTTTATAATTAACTATATTTTGCTAATTAGAAAGTCACAACCAATCATTTTAGCATTGAGCCAATAGCCATTTTTTTCATTGAAATTAACATTTTTTTGTTCGTTTGAACATGTCAACATGGAATAGAATTCTTAGATATTTGCGGTAAGCCTCAACAAAGGATTGTTAACTAGGAAAAAAAAGGATATAAAGTGAAGATATAGATGTAAATGTAGATAGAATACAGGCTTTCCTACAATTTGTTTTATTGTGGTGATAGCAATCTGTTTTTGTTTTCAATCTCTTATTAACACAATTTTTATTTAAGAAAAGAATATTTGATGGTCAATTTATGGATCACCACAATTTGTTTCTTCAATTTTAGCCAAAATTACATGCAATCAAATGGGCTTGTAAATTAATTAAGATTACTTTACATCTTACCTCCTTTAGATTAAAATTGAGGGGGTAATACAAAAGTGACTTTTGAACCAGATAATTTAGTCATGATTAACATTTTTAGTTTAATTCAAAGCCAGGTCACTGTGGAAAAAAAATTCGTAGTTACCATAAAATATATTGTATCAGTTGAAAATCAAGATTTTACATAATGGTGGAAGTCGTCCCCGGTAATCATAGAAAAGGTGACAATAAATATTGTGAGAAAACAGTACCTAGCCAAACATAATTTCTCCAAAGAAGAGTAGTTGATGTGAACCACCTTCGGTTTATTTAGTCAAAATGTTTAGGAAGAGTGAGGCAGGTGTTTTGAACACTGTCAACAACTGCGTTTGAAAATTTCAGTGGAATGGAACTTTCTACCTCAAGACTTGAACGGCTCTTAATGCCAACAGTTATTGGATATGACGGTTGGCAGTTATTTATACAGTCCAGACCTCAAATGCCTGGAATAAAAGAAACACTGCTGTAAATCTTCTACCATAAATGACCTCTCTCGTTTTGGCTTCAGATTAGACTCATCCGCACGTAAGGTGGAGCTCAACCCACCGTCAAATTGACTGTTTATAAAACAACTAATTTTACTTGGTTTGTTTTGTATATTCTGATTTTAAATTGCATATTATGATTAATTGGATGGCAGTATCAACTTTAAATGCAGTGAAATTTGACCCGTAGGCCATGTACGATACATTAATTTTGACCCATTTGAAAATTTAAATTAAACCCAATCAGGAACTTGTAGGCTGGACACAGGAGTTATCTTCTTCCAAAGACCAATACTTTGGTGCACATTTTTGTAAGTGTTTTTCAGTGCAATAAGTGCAGAAAAGGGAGACACTTTTCCATGAGAATAATTTCCAATGGTAGGTGCAATGCTTTTCTCTAATGAAAATAATCAAAAGCAATATAGTCCTCTGTGATTGTGAAGACAAGTGATTTGCGTTGGGGAAAATGAGGAATAGGAGGAAAATTTTATGTGGAAAAGTAAAAGCCACCGGCTTCACGTGTGCAAGTTTCGGTGGAAGTTGTGTTTTGTGTCATGACAAGTATGAGTCCTCGTTACCTCAGGTGTGTGAATTGTATAAGTTTCTTCACCACTACTAGTCCCCGCTACCTAACGCATCTGAGTTTGCCTGTCTGAGCTAGCATCTGTATTCCGGTCCAACCCGTAAGCTAGGGGGTTTTTTTGGTTTTTTTAAGCGGTAACAAAACTTTATTAATAGAAAACACTAAATACAAAGCTCTAGAAAGAAAAGAAAAGTTTAGGGGGGAAGAAAAGGTGCATGAGTATTGTACCACACCCCAATCAATACATAACCACACTTACCCAAGAAGTGACCCTCTCAACCCCCTGCTAGGCTAATGCATCGGCCATCGAATTGGCAAACCTAACCTAATGATGGAAGAAGATATTGATGCTAGCTACAACTCCCTAATTTCATTAAAAAGGAATTAAAATTTCCAAAGAATCACCTTCTGGTTAGTCACCCAAGCGATTACATTAGAGAAATCGCTTTCTACCGTAAGAGGCAAAAAAATCTACTTGAAAACAACCTTAGATCTTCCAAGATTTCTAATAACTCTGTTTCATTCGAATCATAAACTCTCACATTCTTGGAGAACATAAGTAAGACCTCACCCTTACAATTTCCAAGCACACCTCCAATTCCTACCGAACACGGTTTGCCCCTTGAAGCTCCGTGAACATTGAATTTAAAAACCGCAAAAGGAAGGGGAGACCAATGAACGAATCTCTTCTCTTTAAAGGTTCACACCCCATACTAGATTCCCAATTGAAGATAATATCATTTAAGTTGAAGTTTGAGAACTCTTTACCAAAGCCTACTTCGCAATTCTTAAGGTTACCTTAAAGATCAAGACTGTCGTTGAAAATGAAGAACCCATAAAAATCCTATTATTTCTTTCCTTCTAGATAGACAATAGATTGCAAAAAGAATTATCCTCCATATGATGTGACTACAACCATGGAAGCAAACTCCATGCCAAGAATCCCCTGCCTCTACAATAGTCTTCGAACAACACCAAGCAACATTGCATCTCCCAATACAGCTCCCTCAAACACTAACTACAACCTCACAATGAAGAAAGAGATAGTTCACCGTCTTCTCCTCTTTGCCACATGTAACAGTCCGACCCAACTTAAGCTGAATTAGTGGGTAATTAAGTGTAATATTGTTGTTAAGAGTGTTTTGGTTTTGCTTTTCTTTGGTTTTGAGCAATGGATAGGTAGTTTGGTTGAGTTTGACCTGGTTGAGGTAGTTCGAGCCCTTTTTTGTAATTTCTGCTTTTGTTGGATCTTGTCAGTTTTGCGTTATTTTGATGTCAACGCGTGTATTTCGTTGAGCTTGTTAATCTTCGTAATTTTTCTGGATCCAAATGATTTCATTTGCTCTCGTTGGATCGTCAATTGACTCGAACTGTAAATAGAGGTAATTAGTGGACTTGTTTACAAATTTGACTTCTTTTATCTTATAAATATCCTACCTACCACCGTTCTCTCTCTTTTCCTCAACGATCTTTCTCTCGTTCAGTTCTCTTTCTCCTTCTCTTATTGCTGTCTTGTTTACTTGAGGAAAGAAGTCATGTGTCGTGATTTTCGTGTGTCTCCAGTGGGTTGAGCCTCTAGCAGCGCAGAGAGTGTGTGATTTCCACGTGTGAGGCAAGTATAAACACAAGTAGCTTGAACACTTATTGGTAATGCTTTGATTGTGTGTATATTTTACTCTTCTTGTATGAATCATTGTTAGACAGCCCTATTAAGTGAGATTTGTTAGTATCTTTCTGTATTCAATCGAGAGATAGCCCTGCTGTATTTCTGTAACTGTTTTAGGAAACTGACTCAGTACACTCATGGCTAAACTGTGAATTGTGCTACGGTTGAGCCGTGAAATGGCTTACAGCTATACCGTGACCCAGCCGTGACCTTTACCGTAGATCAATACAGGGTGACATTTGAAATAACTGAGAGTTTGGCCAAATTGATGCTCTTCTATGGCCCAGCCAGATCTAAGCCGTCTATTGTGTTACGGCTAAGCCGTAGAGCAAGATACGGCTGCGCCGTAAAGTAAATTACGGTTGAGCCGTAAATGCAGATGAATAGTTTGGGGAACCTCAGCTCCATCGCAGTGCAAATTACGACTACGCCGTAAGATGCCTACGGCTAAGCCGTATGTTCACCTATGGCTACACCGTGTGACCCTGAGAAATGAATAAAAAGATGACGTTTAAGGAAGCGACCTGTTATGACTCTCATGCTAGAATGTAGGCAACCTGAACATGTCCAATGGAATGCAAGAATGACATGAATGACCTCGAGGGTTGTGTCTCATTCATGTATGTTATCCAGTTGTTTAGCACCTTATCATGGGTGTTGGTTTAAGGGACTTTGGTACACTTTCGTAGTAAGATGCAACACTCCTTGATGGAATAACTATGTATCGAATACCTTAAAACTATATCAGCATGCACGATTAGAAACACTGGACAACTAAATTAGGATTGGCTTGTAATTGACCTTGATTCGTCATAGTAAATCTTATTTGCATTGCATATTGATTTCGGTTTTGTCCTTTTGTGTTTTGCGCTGGACCTCTCGATTCTGTGGGAAATATAGCTACATCCCTAGAGCGAAGCCCGGGCAAAGACACTTCATTACTGTGTATTTGTTATGGTTCATATGGAGTACTTGAGTTCAGCGATTATTTGTTATTTGTACTCATTCGTCAGTGCTGACTCGTATTTGCTTATTCGCATTTGTTATTCGTATTGTTATTCGTATTGCTTATCAGTATGAGCCGTATTGCTTATCAGTGTGTGATGCACTACTATTGTTCGTTTATTGTAATAGATTGTGATATGAGATCCGCATGTGATATTGATTGATGTGCATCATCTGATTTGATTATGATTGAGATTGTCTATATATGGCACTACTCAACCTCAGCCTCAGGATACCCGACGGGGTTGACTTTGGTTTAGTGTGTGTGATCGCCTCTGCAGAGTGCTCGTGTCCTGGGCTTCCGGACCCCGGGAATTAGAAACCCATTCGTACCCTGGCCCGGTCGATGGCTCCTATTTGTGTGCTTTCGAAAGGGAGAATATGGCAAATGTAATAGCCAGTTCGAATGTGTACTTCTATTGATGATTCTGACAGCATGCTTATTCCTATGCACGATTGCCTAGTATACGAACATGCTCACTATGGATCGTTGCAAAACTACTATTGCTCATTGATAGATACAATTCGTGTTATCTTCTTGTGGCTTATATTTTGATAAGTCTTTGTACTTATGAGTTGTTCTTGGTGTTGCAGGCTCAAATCCCTCTTCCGATCCTGCGTCGATCAATCCGACTCCAGGAGAGGCTCGCGAGGCCCCCTCCGGCCTAGAGGAGTGGACTTGATCCATTCTTCCGAGCACTGTTTGCATCATTTCATTCTTCCCTCCATTGTGTCTGAGCTTATCTGTGGGATTTTTCTGTAGACTGTATTTTGGGTCTGATTGATATCTGTATTTTGATTTTGTGGACTAGTTTCTCTATTTTGTTGTGCATTGTTGTAATCAGTCCAATCTTTTGTAATCATTGTGTCTTTTATTATCTGGTGGTATGCCTTGATACTTACAGCTTCCGCGTACACTTGTTTGCACGTGTGATTGATCCCTTGTGTGTGTACATTTGGGCGAGGTCTAGGTGTACATGCACGGGAGTACGTGTGTCATTGGTTAGGTTTTCTCTAACCCCCGATTTCTGGGCTCGGGTTGTGACACTACACATCACACAATATTTAAAATATTGGAAGAAAACATCCCTCTCCTCCTTAAATTATTGACCGTTGAGACTTTTGCCATAGCTACCAACCAATAAAAAACTCCTACCCAAGGAGGAGCCAGTCCCAACTCTACATAGGAAGACGAAGCCCTATGAGACTGAAAGCCCTCCAAAGCCAAATAGTAAGCTTTAACTGAGAACTCTCCAAATATGGAAGGTTTTTAAATCCTAGAGTCCTTAGAATCTCTACAAAGAAACAAGTTAGTAACAAGATTCAATAATTCTTTACAAACTTCCCCATCCAATCCTCGAAGACTTCTTCTAAAAGATACACTTCGTAATGTGCCACCACTCGTCACCTCAAAGCAATCTTTAACAAAGGAATCCTTGTTGACTGCTAATCTAAAAAGTTTGGGAAACAACCTATACAAGGGCCCTATTCCGACCCAATCAGCTAACCAAAATTTAACTTCTCTACTATCTCTTACCACAAAACCTACTCCTTTGTACATACATTCTCCCCTTACATTAAATTCATCCCCAGTAGAAGCACTAGCCCTCTAAATAGTAAATCTTTGATGACTACCCCTAGCTTAGGCCACCATTCCCACTTATCCTCACCAAATTTAGAAGTAATCAAGTTATGCCAAAAAGCCTCCTTTTCCTCCCCAAACTTCTACCACCATTTAGCTAATAAAGTCCAATTTTTATTTTCCAAACTACCAAGATCAAGATCACCATTAAATTTAAGTTCAATCACCTCACTCCACTTCATCCAAGATATTTTCTTCTTATCACCCTAACCATCCCACAAGAAGTACCTCCAAATGTGATCCAACCTTTCTATCACTGCCTTGGGCATTTGAAAAGTGACTTATAGCAAATAGGGAGATTTGATAAACATGCCTTAATAAGAGTGATTCTCTCATTTAACAATAAGGATATCCTCTTCCATGAAGATAGCTTCTTCTTGAAGTTAACAATGATTAGATCCCAAAAAGACTTAGATCTTGGGTTGGCAATCCAAAATAGATAATGAGAAGCTTCCTGGACTTGCATTTCATAATATTAGCAAAATTCCTAGTGGTCTCCTTTGAACATCCAACACCTACTTATGCACTCTTGGAGAAGTTTAACCTTAAGCTTGAAACCAACTGGAAACAACGAAGTATTCTCCTAATGGTCATAATTTCTTTCCTCCTTGATGAATGAAAAGATTGGTGTCATCTACAAATTTAAGATGAGTGATGGCCCTTCCCCTATTACCCATTTCAAATCCACCAATCATACCTAACTCCAATGCCCTCATCAAAAGTGAACTCAAGGCCTTTACCACAATTGTAAAGAGAAAAGGGGAGAGGAAATCTCCTTGACGAATTCTTGTTGAATATTTGAATAATGTAGTTAAAGAATTATTAATTAGAATGGAGAAATAGGTGGTAGAATTGCACTCGTGGATTTAACCACACCAAACATCCCCAAAGCCCAATCTAAGGTGTGTTTGGATGTGGAGCAGAGTAAAATAGAGTAAAGTAAATCCAAAATCAAGAAAAAATAATATATGATGAGGTTATGATAACCTTTTTATTTTTAGTTGCTTGATATGGAATCTTTTTAACTTTTTGTCACGACCCGAGCCCAGAGATCGGGGGTTAGCGAAAAGCTAAACCCGTGACACACGTACTCCCGTGCACGTGCATCCAAACCCAGTCCAGATGCACGCCCACAAGGGATCTCACACGTGCGAACTAAGCGTACGCGGAAGCTGTACATATCATAGCAAGCAACAAAGAAAATAGCGGAAGCCAAAGCAAATACAAATACGGAAACGACAAAGACAAATACACTGAAATAAAACCGAATACACACCAAAACAATGTATACAAAATACACAGAATACAAGTCCAAAATCCAAAGTCCAAAGATGCCAAAGTGCCCAATACAAGTCCCCTGAAACCAAAACTCAAAATCCCAAAACAAAGGCCACTGGAAGTATGCATGAACGCACTCGGCAGAGATGATCAGGCCCACTCTGCCAAACCTGAGGGTGCCCCTACACTCGCCCCTGCAGCCTCCTCGACCGCCGGGGAGCTGGGCAAGGTATCTGTGCCTGCAACACCACAGACAACACAAATGAATACAACGATCCAGCAAATATAAGTAACAGAAGTGTAACACTCATAGTATCAAAGCTGAATAAATGACAGAATAATGATTTCAGAATTTCATCTTAATAAGCTAAGCAAATCGTGCATAGAAGTAAAGCATGATATGTGAATCAAACATAGAAATACTGACTAAGTGGCTACTACGTTAACCAAGTTCTCTCCAATAGAGAGCAGAGCAAAGCAGAGCAGAGGAGAACACCACTGACCGGGCCAGGGTACAAGTGGGTCTCAGGTTCCTGGGTTCCGGGGTCCCAAGACAAAGCGACACTGCAGTGAATACAGAGATACAGAGATCTAAGCCAGAGGTAACCCCGTCGGGCATCCTAGGGCTGAGGCTGAGTAGAGCCAGACCAGTACCAATCAAATCAAATCCATAGAAAGGGAGATTATCCGCTTTGGACTCACCGATGGCAAAGACCGGATCTTATCCTCACGTATTAACCTCTGGGCAGAGCCACCAGGGGATACCCAAAATATACAAAGCCAGAGAATATACAAAGCATAGTCGAATTACAGATTAGAACATAGATTAAATCAAAGCACAGCATAGATCAGAACTTAGTGCCGAACAAAGAATGATACAGATATACAGAACGAAAGCAAAATGACTGAGGAATGCATAACATAAATTAACAGAGCAGAGGGCAAAACTATAAACAATATGCAATGCAACTCAGATTAATACGGAGTCAAGGTTCATTACAAGCCAGTCCTAAGCTAGTTGTTCACTGTCACTAACCGTGCATGTTGATGTAGTTTTAAGTTAGTCAATGCACCGTTGCCATCAAAGTGTTGCGAAATCTTTGCGTGCACCGACGTCCCTTAAACCAACACCCATGGGGAGGTGCTTAACAGTAAAACAACACTCACATGAATAAGTCACAGCCTAACAGACTATTCATGCGTTCCAAGAATCCATTGGGCCGGTTTACATGAGTGGTCAACCCGTGTTTGAGCCCTACAAGTCTCACCATTATCCTAAGTTATGTTTCAGAATTGCCATGCCTAACGGTTTAGCCATGAGGGACCTATGGTTGAGCCGGAGACATCTTACGCGCTCGACGTATTATGCACCACAGCTTAACCCTGGTTCCATTCAAAACACAGCTAAACTGATCATCTTTCACCTCTGATCTGATGCCTTTTTCGGCTGAGCTACAGTCAGTATACGGCTTAGCCGTAGACCAATCCACGGCTTGGCCGTAGCATTTCACGGCTTAGCCGTAGCCACACCGTAGGAGTTCTGTGTTGGAAAAGTTCGACTGATCAGAGATTTAATTCACGGCTGGGGTACGGGTTGGGTCACGGCTAGCTTACGGCTCAGCCGTAGGACAAATTACGGCTTAGCCGTAGCCTAGCCGTAGAACAAAACTCAAAATTTCAGTCTCTGGGAAGTGAGCCGTAGGAATTTACGGCTTAGCCGTACAATACAGAACACGAATTCGGGATAGTTACAGAAACTGAAATTTGGTACAGAAAAGTCTCAAAACAGGATACAGAGGTTCCAAATTCACAAGCATTGGCTGTAAACATCAAATACACTAAAGAAGATGGAAATCAAAGCATTCAAATAGAGCACCCATGTGTGTTATAAAAGTCTGTACTTATACTTGCCTCAAATCTGACAAATCCTCTGAAACAAGCTCCAAATCCACTAAAAATCAAAGCAAATCAAAGAGATACACCATGCATGAGATGAAGACATAGCAATCAGAGAATGAGAGGTGCAATTGGAGAAGAAGAAGAAAGAGTTGGGAAAGAACCCACTTACCCAAAGCCACAAAACATAGACAGAGAGGAGAGGGAGAGAACCCAAATCAAACAAGGGATCCACTCCTCAATCGAGCAAGAGAATGGAAGAAGAAAGAGAGAGAGAACGAGCTGAACATGGAGCTTCTCCTGGAGCTTTCTCTCTTGCATGCAACGTGGAAGACAAAAGAGCAGGGAGAGAGACATCTGGAGTATGACTCACTTATATAGGTTTTGAAGTTTAAAACAAGATCCATGGAGTTTAAGCTATTTACAGTTTAAGTCACACGAAGGTCCAACTTCCCCAATTGACTCCAAACAGATCTGACACAGTTATGGAAATTGTCGAGCTCAACGAAATACGCGTGCTGACACCAATATGATGCAAAGATGATATGAGCAAAACAAAAGCAAAATTACGAAAAAGGGCTTAGAACTACCTACCTCAGGTCAAAGGTTGCTCAACTACCTATCCATGACCCAAAACAAGTCCAAAAGAAATAAACAAAACAAAACACACACTAATGAGCCACTAATCCGGCTCAAAGGGGATCGGAGTGTTACACTTTTTGTATAAAAAGTAGAGATTGTTTGTAATTTAGTGATAACTTTTTGACTTTTTTTTGAAAAAAATGAAAAAGATTTAAATTTTTTTAAAAAAAGAAGGGGGAAGTTTTAAATTTCAATATTTTCATTTTACTCTACTCTAATCTATTCATTTTAAATTTTTCAAGAAATCTTTTCATTCTACGCTAATTGAGTCCTTTCAAATGTTGAAATTCAAGAATTCCTACAAATGAATATGGAATTTGAAAATGCTAACAAACAAACCATCAAATCATGTCCCACAAACCTCCAACACATGGAATTTTTAGCAGAATTTCTTGTAAATTCCAAGGGTCCATTTGTTTATGAGAATTCAGATGATATATCAATTCGCTGAATACAAATGTGCAAGGACAAGGGTCAGGTTATCTATTTAGGGGACCACCTGCTTCCCATGTTAATATCTAGGGATCCATTTGCAAGGAACTTGTCAACATAGGTACAACCTAGCATTTTGGACTTCAAATTTTGAAAAATTTTAAATACAAAAAGTGAATTTAGAAAGGTGGGTTTTTGAAATTTTACTTATCAAAATAGAGAATTTTAAATGTTTGAATTAGAAATCGATATTGATGTCACAAAATCCTAAATCCAACTAGGAATTTTATTAAACAAACATGCCCTTGAATGTTTGGAAAGAAGTTTTATTAGTTACTAATGAGAAGAGGTTGTGACTTCCACGTCCCAAATGCAAGAGTCTTTGTTATTTAATAGGCCCCATATTTTAACGATTCATATCGTTCAAGTTGCCATATCATCTTGTTTTTGAATGCTTAAAAAATAATTCCTTAAAAATATTTGCTGAAACAATTTAATTTGTACTTAAAAATAACTCCTTGTTTTCTAAAAAAAAAAATTCAATAGCAATATGTAAGTCAACACATTCAAGACTTGTCTTTCACAAATGCAATGTCCTAACTTCAAGGAATAGCTCAATTGGCTTAGAACCACAAATTGCTCTTAGAGGTTACAAGCTTGAACTGCACTACCACACTGGTGCCACAGGAGATTTACCTGGCTTCGCTTGAGCCCAAGGGAATTAATTTGGCCCAAAGGGCAAAAACACCCTCCATTAGCAAGAGGCTATAGATGAAATGTCCAAATCGACATTTTAATGTCATTTATGTCTCTTTCTTAAGTTTATTTATCATTTGTTTCTCTATAATTTTCTTAGACAGGATGAAAAATACAACTCAAGTTTATGGGACAATTTCCTTCACGTACCTTTTTGGAAACTCCTATCTATTGAATACAGAGCTTATTCATTTGATCTATTTGCAATTTGGCATTTTTACAATTAAATTGTTTGATATACGATCGTATAGCAGAAGTTATATGAGCACACTTATTAAAAAAAACTTTGCCTTATGACTTTATACATCACTACTCATATGAGAAAGAATATATCTTTTGTAATTTACTTAAAAAGAGGCAAAAAGTCCTAAGTTTAATAATTTCACTTCACTTGTAAGATGAAGTGAAATGTCATTTCAAGACACAATAAATTAAAAGGATTTAGAAAAAAAAGTACCACAGCTCAGAAAATTCTTTAGCTTTTTACACTAAAAAGTTAAAAAACTATTTTTCATACCACTAATTGAAAAAAAAATATTCACTTTTAATGCCGAAAAGTCAAAAAAGCTACATTCTCTTTTTATCAAATGACAAAAAACCATTATTTTTTTCTCTGACCCCCAAGTAAAGTTACCAAACAAACAATAAGAATGAGATATGAAAATGAAATTTACTTATGTAATACTATATTACATATTTGACATTTATATATATATGAAACATTTTTAAATGTTCAGGGTTTAAGATTTGTATATTAATGCCTAGGGCATGTTGGCAAACATCTATGATATGGAGGAGAATCCTCTTTTTAGATAATTCTGTTATTCTAGTGGAATCAAGAACATCCTCTTTGTCATTTTACTATACTCCAATCTCCCTCACATTCAAATACGCCATAAACAACATATAATCAACAAAATCTTACTCCACATGACAATAGGCTTTCTCCAAGTCAATTTTGAATATAAACTCTTCTTTTTTGGGCTTCTTCATTGAATGAAAAAGTTCATTAGCAATAAACACCCAATGAAAAATTTGCCTATCTGATACAAATGCCCCTAGAAAAGGACTAATGATAAAAAGAAAGTACACAATTCAGGCAATTTACCAAAATCTTTCTATAAACAACCTACTAGGCTAATGAGCCTACAATCCTTTAGCTCTACCTGATTCAACACTTTGGGAATGGGTGTAAAAAATGTTGTTTTCATCTCCTCCCTCGGTTAATTCTACCCTTTCGATGAAATTCAAAAAGCCGGATGCCAAAATCCGCTTTTAGAAAATTCCACCGCCCAGCTTTAATGAAACGGAAAATGAAGCCATGGGGAACTGGGGCCTTGTCCCCACTACAATCATCCTCCTCAGATTCCCCCTTGGCTAATTTACTCTTAATTGAGTTTAACACATTGCCACACAAAGAGAGAGACAGTTACTTCGAAGGGTTTAAATTTAAATATTGATGATGTGAAGATTGACTAGAGACGGATGGTGAGGATCATCTGAACATCGTAGGATCAGACTCTTAAAAAACCACTCTCTAGATTAAACATCACATTCCCACACACATATTTACACATTTCAAACTACTCCCTAATCTTACGCCCACCCCTCTTTTAAACCTGGTGATTCTCAGATCACCACAAGCTGAGTGTAGCCGAACGGCGGATGAGGAGATAACGGCGACAACGGAGGAACGTTAAAGATCCCCGTCAAGTCCACATCCGTCCAGCTCGACGGCGTCAACGGAATATTCGCCACGGATTCTATGGCATCAGCCTCCACCGTCCGCTCCTTCTTGACAACCTTCTCCTCCTCTGCAACTGCAGCCGTTGCATGCTCGTCGGATTCCGTTTCCCGGTGGTGCCTCTTCCGGCCGGACGTCGAGTGCTCCTCGCCCTTTCCGGCCTCGAGCGGGAAGTTGAGGATGGCCTTGCTCCCGCGCATCTGGAACGCCGCCCGGTCGTACGCCTTGGCGGCTTCGATCGCCGTCTCGAAGGTCCCGAGCCAGACCCGAGACCCCCGCTTGTTGGGATCCCGGATCTCCGCCGCGAATTTCCCCCACGGCCGCTGCCGGACGCCCCTGTAGTGCTTCTTCTCGCCGGGAGCCTCCTCCGCCGGCGGCGCCTCCGCAGCATCGGCCCACTCGATCTTCGGAGCCGGAACCGGAACCGGAGGCAGAGCGATCTTCAGCAAGGGGCGGCGAGGGGACGCCGAGTTCGACCTCTTCAGCTGGGAAAGATTCGATCTTTCCTTCAAATCAGCGACTCTCTGCGACGTAGGAGGCGTAGATTCGAACAAATCGCAGGCCGGTTCGTCCATCTGCAAGTAATCCGAGATCTCAACATTCGAGTTGGAATCAGGCGAATCAAACGCCCAGGCCAGGGGAGAATTTGAGGAAGCTTCCCCTTTCGGGATGAAATTGAAATTGGGAGACCCAAAGCTCGCAGCTCGTGAGGGGCAGGAGTCGGATTCCGAATCGAAAGTTTCCGTCTTTGGGACGAGGATCGAGAGCTTTGGGTCATGGATTTCTGAGGAGGAGAGGGTGTTTTGGTGGAGGAGGTTTTCGAAGGCGGTGAAATCTTCGAGCAGGTGCTGTCGGATCAGATCGAGAGCAGAGACTTCATCAGCTGTGGCCATGGAGAAGGGGACAGACAGAAGGAGGAAGGAAGGAAGAGGGAATGAATGGAAGAGAGGAGTTGAATTGTTCGAAGACTGACTGGAAGGTGAGGGAGTGAGAGGGATTTAAAGGGCGGACTGGGGAGACCTTCCGTGCGACCTTCCGAGGCGGAAGGAGGAAGGAAGGGTCTTGCTTCTCTGTGTGTGCCTATGGTTTTTTATTTTGCAACGTTTTGTTCTTTCCAGTGGTTGGATTGACGGCTGCAATCAGGCTGTGGGCTTCGAGGAGATTTCCGGAAGGATACAGAATTCCAATTTTTCCAAGGAGTGGGGACCCATCTTGAGCTTGAAAGTTGGAAAGTGAAACCACTGGGATCTTTCCTCTGCTGGGTCCCACTTTGGCGGGAGTGGAGACTGAAGAGCTCAGTCAGTTTTTGGCCATTTGATAACCAAGCTTTACTTTTTATAGCGGGTGTGGACCCTCCATTGCCAAAGGCCGACCTTGTACGCAAGAGTTTCCAAGCTTTTGCGTAAATCTTTAACTACGGGCGTTCGGCAAATTAAAAATATTTTTTTAATAATTTTTTCCTTAATTTTATTAAAATACTAAAATTACTAATCATTTAGAGTCATGATATATTTTTAGTAGCAATTACATGCAATAGATTACCATGAAAACGCTAGTTATCATTTATCATCGTGCATCGTGAGCATATTGCAGAAGACATCAAAGAGAATATAGAAGAATTAAATCAAGATCTTTTTTTTTAGTAAAAGATAATTTTGGTATGTAAAAAAATTAAGGAGATAAGTTGACAAAAAAATTAACTTTAAATGGACTAATGTTTTTCTAAAATATTTTCCTTTTATTGTCATTTTGTACCTCCCTCAAAAAAAAATCTTTTGTCCGCTAAAATAGATTTGACAACTACTGTTTATTATCCTTACTTTTTAAAATACGCAAGAGATTCTTTTTTCGAAATAAATGTGTAAGAGTTTAACCTTTTTAGAACGTCTAAAGTCAAGCGACTTGCCTTCCAAGTGGCACACGTGGTTTTTGCGTGCGTCCAACTTCTGCCTTGTTATTAACTAATATTAACTAATTAGTGGTTTCCACGCACCAAGTAGATGGTCTCACGTAGATACTGCCCTCAAAAGTTCCCGCACGGTGGGCCGCAACACCATTCTAGTCATGCATCTATACGATAAAACGCCTTTTTACAGTATGACTAAAGACAATGATGTCTCTTATCTATTTTTTTGGTCAAAATTTGACTTTTAGGGCTCCTTTTTTTTTTTTTTAACCTTTCAATGCGACCGACAACTCCTCAATTTATATTCTTAATCGCTTTTACTTTTGAAATTTTTTTTTATTCCAACTTCTCAAGCACATGCATGCGAGGTTTGATAGAATACATAAAACCATCTTCATTCAAGGTTTTGGACTTCAAATGAATTGCCAGTCCATTCTTACCTCCTTTCTATTCTATTTTATTAATTCCTATTTAAACCAAGTTCATGACGAAACTCTTTTTTATTCGCGCTGGAGACACGAAACAAATTGACATAAATGTGAATAGCAAAGAGAAAAATGTTCAATAAATACGTGATAAAATTAAAAGTAAATGCATTCAAGAATATCAAAAGATAAGGATCGCATTAATAGGTGACAAGTTAAGAGTGATTAAGCATCATGGAAGTTGATGTATCCTCCCAAATAAAAAAGGGCAAGCCAAAGAGGACTTAGCAAGAATGGATCTAATAAAGTACAATCTATTCAAGGATTTAACCCTTATGCAGCTAAACCCAATAATATAGTCTGGACAAAATTTCGATGATGATAATATTTGACCTAAAAGAATTATATAAAAAGTGGTTCAGGAAGAAAACCTATTTTTATTTTTCCACAAGACATTCAAACTCGTGCAGTCACCCGCCAACGGGACGTTTGGTGTCCTTAACCTGCCAAGCTACAACCAGGGACACCCACTATTATGCTATAGCTTGTGTGCATTTTTCTGATTTCTTTCTTTTAGGAAACATAGCCAATATAATGGAGAATCTCAATCTGAAGCCAGCCGCGTAAAGGTTTTGCCTCTGGAAGATTTGATGTCCTAAACTAAGTTCTAAAAACAATAATGAGATTAATGAAATTAACTGCTTATATAGTAGATATAGCACACTTTGGAAGGACTATTTCCAATTGCATGCGTCGCTTTGAATGATTTCTGGAGTGTTCTAGACCTAACATAGAATATTAGATAACGTTTTAAAATGCAGTTTTTTTTTTCATTTCTCACACCATTTTCGTAAGAAACCAATCCTAGGAAACAGTAATAGCCAGATTTGTCATCAATCGACTTGGAATAGTTTTTCTGAGAGCTATTAGTTAAATGACCTTATTCTTTTTTGATTTATTCAGATGCACTACTTTCAAAAGAAGTTGACCATTTATGTTCAACTTTTCAAGCAAAGGGCTCAATCAAGTTACACTTTTATGCATGCTTGGTCAAGCCACGTTTTCTAAAATGTAAAGGGACTAGTCAGGAGCGTGCTTTGGGAAAAACCAAGGGTGCAATAATGTAGCGGTTTCGCGGGTCAAGTTGCGTCCGTTTCCATTTTATCACATGGTAATTACAGATTATTTTAATCTAATGGTTTGAATTAGGACTGAATTTTCCTTCTGCTATATACCCCATAAAAAATTTTTCAAGCAGTTACTTAGAAGGAAAGGTTTATCTATAATATATGAGAAGACAAGAACCCAATGATATAAAGAGTCGTCAGGGAGTTGATGGGTCCACCTCGACTCCCATATAACTGGGTCAGAGATACTGTGTGGATGAGGTCCAGGTCAAGATAAGACTCATTTATTGTGGGGTCTGACATATAATATTGGCAGATAATAAACATGTGGTCATAGATCTGTTGGACAGAAAATCTGAACGTCAAACTAACATCTTCGGCCAGGATCAGTAAAATAGTGGGAACCATTAAACTCCCCAGAAAAACTGGGCTAGTCTAGATTAGGCATCAAGGAAAAGTCAGCACTACCAAAGTTCCGTTCCATGAAATGGACAGGAGTGGATCAAGGACGAGTCTGTGGCATTTGTTGTGATTGGTAGAAACTTATCGTGAGCCGACTTTCAAGCAGGGGGCATTTGAACAGTCTAATTTTTGGGCTTACTGAACTTTTTTTTTTTTTTTTTTGATAGAGGGTATATTGAACTTAAAACTAATTAAAAGATTTTTTTGGTGCTTTAGATAATTTAGAAAAGTCAATGTGAAGGTGTAATTCAATCAACTTATGTGAGGTCTCAGACACTGATAACAAGAACCGGCAACAAAGGATCATGGACAATGTGCTAACCAATTTGCTGAACTTATCTGGATTGGGCTCATCCGAGTGGGCCATTTTGGGTCTTTAGGTTGACATGGAGGTCAAATGCCGGCACTTTCTAATTATGGCCACCGAATCGTATAATGAGTGGCAGAGAAGGTGGCAGCATTGGTGATAGCAGTAGTTTCACTTCCTTTAATGGAGTGTGGAGGGGTTTGGAAGGAGTGCGTGATTTGTAAGGAGGTATTGGAAAGAACGAAGGGTGTCTGTGAGTTGCCTTGTGGCCATGTGTTTCATTGGCTTTTTGTGTTGCCTTGGCTAAAGAAGGCTAACACACACCCTTACAGTAGGTTTGAGCTTCCTATAGATGTTGTGTTATTTAAAATTGAGAGACCTCCTTTTAAAATGTTATTGTCTTTTTATTCGATCAATGATTCATTTTTATTGAAGATAATAAAGTTTCAAATATATTAAGTCACTTTTATTGTGACTTAATATATTCATTTTTCTTACGTCTTCATTTTTATCTTTTTTTTTAATTTGATGCATAAAATAAAATATAAAAGTTATATATAATATATTTTTATTTTACATTTGTTTTTACTTAATTATTTTTCAAAGAAATCTTAAAGTTTAATATATTTCTATTTTGGGCCCGAACTTAGCATGAGCCCTTGTTGCTAATTGAACTTAAAACGAAGTAAAATAGATTTTTTGGTGCTTTAAATAATCTGGAAAGTTAACATGAATGTGTAATTCAAACAACTTAAAGAGCTTTTGCTTATTTGTCAATAAGAAACAAAAATGTACTCTTTTCAAATGCAAATACATGTTAAAGCAATTAAAATTATATTTATATGAAGAATAGTAGTATGCATCCATCCCTCACATAGGGTGAAAGGCATTTGCATAATTTAAAATATTTATATACAAAAGACAAAAAAATTATGCAAAAGAGAAATACTCGTGCAAATAAGAAATGTCATATAAGCATCTGTCACTAATATTTTTACATATATATATATATAACAACTTTAACTATTATTTTGTTTTATTTTACTTTAAGGTGGATATTGTTCCTAAGTGATATTTTTAACTTGAAGACCCAAGGAGTGATCTCTTGGGTATGTGTGTGATATTAGGATATGTATATGGGTAATACTAGGGTGCCACTGCCAACACCACTCAGCTGTGAGTGTAATTGAAATTTTCCTTTCATAAACTTGTAACACTGCCTATTTTCTTATTTGAAAACCAACTAGTAAACCAGATACCTGTATGACTAGCATCCTAAGTGACCAGGTCATGAAAACCAAATCTATTCTAGTATTTGGTGAAGTCAAAATCCTAATTTTCATTGTCAAACCTCATGTTTAATGAAACCAAGCTGGGTGTTCAGGTCAAACTAACTAGAGGAATTGGAGGAGAAGCTCCACAATCCTTTCAAACATATTCCATAAATGGAAAGAAGAAAAGAAGATGAAGATGACACTATTCTTCATATGATTATGAATTTATGACCCGCCTCGACGCCTTGCGAGTCCGTTGGTCCAGATCGTAGAATTGGTTTTCCTATTGTCTCACATGGAACATTCTTTCATGTCAAAGGAGAGAGGTTTGGTTTCCATCGCTGAGGTTTGACAATATGAAGGGGTCAACATTGATCACGGCATTTTTAGTAGGTTTGAGGAGTGATTGACCTTTTCGTAATTGACCTGTTCATCAGCTTATTGCAATCTGACTCAACCTTATAAATGATTAAGGATTTGCCATAGTCAAATTAACTCATATGATTTTCTCCCATGTCTCTTTTTTTTTTTTTTTTTATTTCTGATACTTTGCCCCTAAAGTTTAGTGAGATTCTCCATATACCCTCTGTAATTTTACTTTGTCTAATTTGCACCCTATAATTTATTAATTTGTAATAATTTACACTCTACATTGTTAATTTGCACATCACAATTTACCAATTTGTAATAATTTGCACCTTACACCTTTGACACCTTAGGGTGCAAATTGTTCGAGCAAGGTGCACTCACTAAATTTCAGGAGCAAAGTGTCAAAAAGTTTTTTTTTTTATAAGTTAACCAAACTCAATGTCAAATTCATATCAGTGTTAGTCCATTGGCCTGGTTTCTATAGCTAGATGACCTTGTTCAGTGAAACTCTTTTTGTGAAAATGAAAAGCCCGTGGAAGTGAGGTTTAGATGCTAGTTTGAGTAGTAGTGAAAAACTCCCCTCCAGAATAAGTAAATTGATTGATTCTCTTTTATATGCTTCTAAACTGCAATGGGCTTTCACACAATGCACTTGATTTCAGCCAAACCTAGGGACAAAAATCTGTAAATTGAAAAAGGGAAGTCTTCCGGGAACGACTATTTGAACAGTTTACTGTACTTCTAAGTTGAATGATTTGACTACTTCCAACATGTAAAAACACCATGGACTTGGAATTTCTTTGCTGTTTGTCAGTGACCAATTTTTTCATGTTGATGGCTAAAGTCACCAGAGCTCAAACCCTTATGCTTTCCATGTGAGATAATCTCTCTCTCTCTCTCTCTCTCTCTCTCTCTCTCTCTCTCTAAGACGTAGGTTTACTATGCAAAATAGACATACAGAAAGGCTCGTGTAGTAGATATGGAATGATATCAATTTCACATATAAAGTGTCAAGTGTAGGGTACAAGTCAGGACACTTAAGGGTTTAAATTAGAGAAATCCAGAATTGAAATGAGAAATTCTAAAGATAGAGATTACTTGTTGAGAGTATGAGCTGATAAGAGTGAATGCATTCGCAATAAATGAAGTCGGGCTGATAAGAGTGAATGCATTCACAATAAATGAAGTTTTCAAAATTATTTTTCAATGAGTTATTGTCATGCTCCGAACCCGAGATTTGGGGATTTGTTGTGGGTTCCGAGGAATGACACACGTACCCGTGACAAATTGTGCCATGACCAGACACGTACGAACTGTCACAAGGGTGATCCCACAGGTACGTATGAGGAAAATTCACAAAACACGTATTATCAATATAAGTCATTTAAACGGAAACCTGGAGATTTCACCTGCATATATATCAAAAGCATCCATAAAGCATTCATTTTGATTCATTAAATAGACAAGTCTGTTAATTAACCCGACTCCATGCATAAATAGGGAAGGCCAAAATAGTACAAATAAGTCCAATGCCAAGATGAACCCTAAGTCTATCCCAATATGTCCCTGTTGCGCACTGTTGAAAAGAATCAAGAAAAGATGTCTTCCTCGTTCTACTCGTTTATATCCAGAGGTAACGCTGGGGTTCCCTCCGGGGGCGCACTGAACGTCGGATTGGTATCGGGTTCTGTACCTATAACACCATGATAATTCTAGTTAACACGACGGTTAAGTAAAGATAAGGATACATGAGCTTAACATGATAAATCAATTAAATTAAATGACGAAATAATTAAAAGAGATTAATATCAAAATCTAGACACTGATGCATATGAGTTAGCATGAATAAGGAATCACAAATAAAGTGTACATCATACCAAAATGACAACCACAACCGCTATCTCCTCTCTAAAAGAGAGTAAACCGATCCTTAGGAAACCACTAACGGCCGAGCCAGGACCAATTAGCTGCCCACGAGAGCGTCGACTCACTCTCCTGATACTACTGCAGTAGGTAATTAATAGAATACTCCTATGAGGTCCCGTCGAACCTCCAATGGGGTATAAGCCAAGTGGCGCCGACTCTAAACATATCAGGAATAATCTGATGTCCTTGCTTAACGTATACTGATCTGTTTGTACTCATACAAAAGTGTACTCAATCTTGTTGGAAATATCAATCAGAGAATCACAATTAAGTAGAATACTTTTCATCAATAAGCATACCGGTATGGACTAACATGTTTGAGGTCAAGGTTACTATCAATATGAATGCAATTAGATTGTGGGGTCATCAAGGAGAGTTACCAGCCAATCCAATGCTAGTTAATCCGGGTTTCCAAGGTCATTTAATACGGTGTATTCATAAGACATTTGGTGTCCCGGTATTACCATTCTCGGTGTTACCTCATGTATATAAAGGATACTTCACCTTATGCCAACATAGGGATGTAAACGGGTCGGTTCCGGGCCAGGTCCACGGTGGACCCGGACCCGGACCCGTTATGCTGTGTATAGATCCGGACCCGGATCCGGAACCGTTACGGATCCAATTTATTGGATCCGGAACCGGTTCCGACTCCATTAAAATGATCCGGAACCGGACCCGGACCCGTTATGCTGGCATGTATTAAGGGCCATTGCACGATACTTTGCCTCCAAACTAGATACAGCATGGTGTTGAACTCACTACTCAGTCTCATACGACAGAGGTGGCAAGATTAGGATTATTATCAATACTGGCAACAAGCAAAGTTGAATATCGTGTTAATGAAAGCAGAGTCACAACACAACGGGAAATTATAAGACATGTCACTCTCTTCTCAAGTTATCATTTATCTAAAACATAAAACATTCAACGTTTTTATCTTAACAGCAGTGAGCCATAATTCAAGAATTGTATCCTTTTGAACATCTAAACCACACAGCCAGAGGAGTTTCAGAAAAGACACATGATAATTAAAGCAAGAAAAATCAGCAAAAATTCCATCCAACCATTATTTTTCTTTCCACAAAAATTCTTCAGTAGAAATGTAAGGTGCTGTCAGATTACAAACTTCAAGCTTTGTATATCCATGATTGGCATGCCAGGATGATGGTTTGAATCTATTAAAAGTGTTTCAGGTGTCCTGGGACAAAGTCAATGATGATAGGAAACAAAAACAGCTTCCGCTGAATTATTCATACAAAATTTATAACTATGATACCTGCTAATTCTCTCCACAACCCACGAAGCTTATAATAATAGTCTCGTAGAGAATGATCATCTTGTTGAAATTAAGCAGTATCTCTAACAAGTAGGGATGTAAACGGGTCGGTTCCGGGCCGGGTCCACGGTGGACCCGGACCCGGACCCATTATGCTGTGTATAGATCCGGACCCGGATCCGGAACCGTTACGAATCCAATTTATTGGATCCGGAACCGGTTCCGACTCCATTAAAATGATCCGGAACCGGACCCGGACCCGTTATGCTGGCATGTATTAAGGGCCATTGCACGATACTTTGCCTCCAAACTAGATACAGCATGGTGTTGAACTCACTACTCAGTCTCATACGACAGAGGTGGCAAGATTAGGATTATTATCAATACTGGCAACAAGCAAAGTTGAATATCGTGTTAATGAAAGCAGAGTCACAACACAACGGGAAATTATAAGACATGTCACTCTCTTCTCAAGTTATCATTTATCTAAAACATAAAACATTCAACGTTTTTATCTTAACAGCAGTGAGCCATAATTCAAGAATTGTATCCTTTTGAACATCTAAACCACACAGCCAGAGGAGTTTCAGAAAAGACACATGATAATTAAAGCAAGAAAAATCAGCAAAAATTCCATCCAACCATTATTTTTCTTTCCACAAAAATTCTTCAGTAGAAATGTAAGGTGCTGTCAGATTACAAACTTCAAGCTTTGTATATCCATGATTGGCATGCCAGGATGATGGTTTGAATCTATTAAAAGTGTTTCAGGTGTCCTGGGACAAAGTCAATGATGATAGGAAACAAAAACAGCTTCCGCTGAATTATTCATACAAAATTTATAACTATGATACCTGCTAATTCTCTCCACAACCCACGAAGCTTATAATAATAGTCTCGTAGAGAATGATCATCTTGTTGAAATTAAGCAGTATCTCTAACAAGTAGGGATGTAAACGGGTCGGTTCCGGGCCGGGTCCACGGTGGACCCGGACCCGGACCCATTATGCTGTGTATAGATCCGGACCCGGATCCGGAACCGTTACGAATCCAATTTATTGGATCCGGAACCGGTTCCGACTCCATTAAAATGATCCGGAACCGGACCCGGACCCGTTATGCTGGCATGTATTAAGGGCCATTGCACGATACTTTGCCTCCAAACTAGATACAGCATGGTGTTGAACTCACTACTCAGTCTCATACGACAGAGGTGGCAAGATTAGGATTATTATCAATACTGGCAACAAGCAAAGTTGAATATCGTGTTAATGAAAGCAGAGTCACAACACAACGGGAAATTATAAGACATGTCACTCTCTTCTCAAGTTATCATTTATCTAAAACATAAAACATTCAACGTTTTTATCTTAACAGCAGTGAGCCATAATTCAAGAATTGTATCCTTTTGAACATCTAAACCACACAGCCAGAGGAGTTTCAGAAAAGACACATGATAATTAAAGCAAGAAAAATCAGCAAAAATTCCATCCAACCATTATTTTTCTTTCCACAAAAATTCTTCAGTAGAAATGTAAGGTGCTGTCAGATTACAAACTTCAAGCTTTGTATATCCATGATTGGCATGCCAGGATGATGGTTTGAATCTATTAAAAGTGTTTCAGGTGTCCTGGGACAAAGTCAATGATGATAGGAAACAAAAACAGCTTCCGCTGAATTATTCATACAAAATTTATAACTATGATACCTGCTAATTCTCTCCACAACCCACGAAGCTTATAATAATAGTCTCGTAGAGAATGATCATCTTGTTGAAATTAAGCAGTATCTCTAACAAGTAGGGATGTAAACGGGTCGGTTCCGGGCCGGGTCCACGGTGGACCCGGACCCGGACCCATTATGCTGTGTATAGATCCGGACCCGGATCCGGAACCGTTACGGATCCAATTTATTGGATCCGGAACCGGTTCCGACTCCATTAAAATGATCCGGAACCGGACCCGGACCCGTTATGCTGGCATGTATTAAGGGCCATTGCACGATACTTTGCCTCCAAACTAGATACAGCATGGTGTTGAACTCACTACTCAGTCTCATACGACAGAGGTGGCAAGATTAGGATTATTATCAATACTGGCAACAAGCAAAGTTGAATATCGTGTTAATGAAAGCAGAGTCACAACACAACGGGAAATTATAAGACATGTCACTCTCTTCTCAAGTTATCATTTATCTAAAACATAAAACATTCAACGTTTTTATCTTAACAGCAGTGAGCCATAATTCAAGAATTGTATCCTTTTGAACATCTAAACCACACAGCCAGAGGAGTTTCAGAAAAGACACATGATAATTAAAGCAAGAAAAATCAGCAAAAATTCCATCCAACCATTATTTTTCTTTCCACAAAAATTCTTCAGTAGAATTGTAAGGTGCTGTCAGATTACAAACTTCAAGCTTTGTATATCCATGATTGGCATGCCAGGATGATGGTTTGAATCTATTAAAAGTGTTTCAGGTGTCCTGGGACAAAGTCAATGATGATAGGAAACAAAAACAGCTTCCGCTGAATTATTCATACAAAATTTATAACTATGATACCTGCTAATTCTCTCCACAACCCACGAAGCTTATAATAATAGTCTCGTAGAGAATGATCATCTTGTTGAAATTAAGCAGTATCTCTAACAAGTAAATAAATATGAGCATTATTCCTTTTATGAGCACATGCACATATGAACTCCAGAAATGTGCAATGTTCCAGAGGAGCTCTTTGCCTGACTTAGAATCCATATGGATCTGAACTCGAATTGAAAACAGGAAGGAAAAAAAAAACAAAAAACCCTCAACAGTACGGTTCCCAATACAAGGGAAAAATTCTCCTAAAGGGAAAGAAAGAACCACAAGAACACCAAAAACTACTGCATCTAATCAGCAATACTGGTCCCAACATCGAGTGTAATCTCAACGTTTGACAAACGTACCAGAGGTGCCTGATCCAGTTTCATCAGTCACACCAATCTCATTCTCTTCTGTATCCAAGTCCAAGGCAACAACACTACAACAACCATATCAGTTTTCACATCTGTTCTAATCAAAATTTAAAAATCACATCTAAAGTCCAAACATGAACGTTGAATTGTTAAAGTCCAACCTACAGCAATAAAAAGTTCACAAAATATAGTTCAAATACAACTAAAAACCAATATCCCATAATTCATTCTTCAGAAATGTAATTTCCATCAGTCATTGCACGCTTCACCTGAAATATATATATATATATATGAGTTAACATCATTCTTATACAAAGCAGTCATTCAAAACAAATTGAAAAATAAATGTATGACTCACTAATTATTCGAAGTCAACATCATTTGAGATAATATTTGAAGTCTCTTCATCATCATTATTCACGGCATTGGTGACTGTGTAGTGGTAAGATTGAATATCTAAAAGATAAACTTAAATGTTAGAAAGTTGTATGAGTTTGAATGCAATATATATGTATATATAAGTACAAAATATTACCTTTTCTTGAACTTCTCAACCAATCTTGACAACATATTAAGCTCTCTACTGTAGCTGGGAGTAAATTACTCCTATAGTCATCAATTGTTCTGCCACCAGTACTAAAAGCTGATTCTGATGCAACAGTAGATATGGGAATAGCCAAAATATCACGAGCCATCAGAGCAACATTACGGTATTTAGCTGCATTATTTTTCCACCAACCAAGTATATCAAAGTCCTCATCATCCATGGTAGGCCATAATGCTTCATCCAAATATGTCTCCAAATCTGACTTTCTTTCAATTGATGAATTTTCTTTGAGAAACATGTTGAGGTCAAGATCCCAATTTTTGCTACTTGTAGAAGCAAATGGAGAAGCAACACTTGATGAACTTGTCCCACCACTAATGCTAACACCACCAACACTCCCAGCATTGGATTCAACTGTCGCATTAAGAGCATATTCATTGTAAAGGTTTTTTAATGTACACATAACAGCCATAGTCCTCACATCGGACTCATCACCATAAATCTTTGGAAAGTAATATTCAATTACTTTAAATTTGAGTCGAGGATAAAAAATTACAGCAATTGCCAATGTTGTGGAAATTATATTCCAATACTTTTTAAACTTCACAATCATTTTCATGGCCATATCTTTAATAAAAGATTCCGAACTATTACACCATTCAACTAAATGCAGATGTAGCTTACAAACATCATGAAAATACAAATTCGCTGTTGGGTACTTGGTGCCTGAAAATTTTTCTGTCATCTCAAAAAACACTTTCAAACATGTACAAACATTTCTCATATTTTCCCATTCCTCATGACTTGGGGCAATTTTGTATCCACTATCACGTTCACTTAAACGTTCGAAGGCCTCCTTGAACTGTATTGCTGTTTGTAGCATTTTAAAAGTAGAGTTCCACCTATTCGAACTATCAGGTTGGATTTTTTTTCTTGGAGCTCGAACTTGCCGTGCAATTTCATTAAACCTTTGTCCTCTTAACTGTGAAGCTTTGATGTATTTCACACTTTCACGAACTTTAAAAATTACGTCTCGTATGGAATCCATGCCATCTTGAACTATCAAATTTAGAATGTGTGCACAACACCGAACATGAAATATATCTCCATTGGACAAAAGTAAGCCCTTACTGATAAGCTTTGACTTAAGCTCTCGAACAACAACATCATTGGTAGAACAATTATCTAACACAATGGTACACAATTTTTTTTCAATATTCCAACTATATAATCTGTCAACTATGCAATTACAAATTACTTCACCGGTGTGAGGAGCTTCGAGAGAGCAAAAAGCAATGATCTTCTTTTGCAAATTCCAATCATCATCAATAAAATGACATGTTAAACACATATACCCGAGATTCTGATTAGAAGACCACATGTCAGTTGTCAAACTCACTCTACATTTTAGTTTGTCCAGGAAGTCATAAAGCATTTCTTTCTCCTCATTGTAAATTTTTATAATATCAGACTTCAAAGTATTCCGTGACACAGCTTTAAACATCGGTTGAAGCCCTTTTATGAAATTCCGAAACCCCTCATATTCTACAAAGCGAAATGGTAATTCATGCAATATGACCATGCGTGCGAGGTCATGTCTACTTTTTTCTTGATCAAATTTGAAACTCTGAATATCAATCATTCCAGCTTGGTTTACTTCTCCGATTTTTAAAATGTGTTGTTTTATATTTCCATGCCCTTTTCGTTTATTATATTTGTAAACAACACAATGATTTAAATGTTTACTCAAATGAGAGGTTCCGTCTTTGCTTTTCCCATTCAACATCTTTTTACAATGCTTACACACCGCCTTATCATCTCCATTTTTAGTAATTTTATCAAAATCTTCCCAAACTTTCGATGTTAGCTTCCTTTTTTTTGGAGATACGCTGGAAACTTCAATGGAAACATTGGTTTCCCTGTCATCGACATCAATGGGTTCAAAACTATTATCTGCATATAAATAATTAAAAGTCTATTATAATTAGAGAATTTATAAACTCTAACACTAGCATAAGTGATTCATCAAATACATGTGGTTAACAATAATGGTAAGTTTGACGAAACCATCTACAAAAATAAAACTAAAAAAAATAAAGTAAAAGAGAAACCCAATCACCTGTTGCCATCCCAAGGTCCCACTCCCAGAAAGTTTTGATAGCCCTAATATGTCAAGTTCTGATATGTCTGAGGTGGGCCGTTACAACCTTTCTTTCTCTGCCACAAACCACAATTTCATGTATTTAATTAGGACCAACCAAATATAAAGGACATTGACAATGCTTCCTATAAAGAGGCATCCTATTCATCCCACTTTACAGTGGATAAAAGAAGATACTGACATATTCTAATATTGGAAGAAAAAAAATCACTATGCCATGAAAAGATTAACAGAATAGATAGAGCACTAAACATCATAATTGCACCAAAACTCAATGATGTGTGCTTTGAATGGAAATAGAGTAAGAGGATTGAAATGAATCCTACTACAACATAACTCTGTTCAAAAACAAAAACAGAGAAATGCAAAAAATCAGAATATTAAGATCTCCAACCTCCCCATGATTGACATGGCCCCAAGTGAGCCTTCACAATGAGGGTCCATGATAGGACAACAGCAGGTGAGCACTGATAACTGCTATTGCACTAGTGGAGGGTAGGCTTGAATGAGCTTAATAAATATAACTGCTTTTGCCATATGGTTTCGATACCTTTGCACATCATGATCTCTCGTTCAACAGTCCTCTTGGGTTCTTCCAGGGGTTTGGACTAGTACCATGCGGATTGATGCTGATTTGGAAAGAGGACTTTGAATTTTCAAAAAGAGGGAGAGGGGAGGACTCTGAATTTTCAAACCCATGATTAAGATCTAAGTCATGTAAAATCAATGGTCAGAAACCTCTCAATCTCCTCAAATTGGGTCAAGGGGTAATAGATTGAAAATAGACGGTCAAAAAGAAAATAGAAAGAGCAAAAGATTCCTAGCCATAAAAAAGAATCTTGAAAATTTTGGCAACCCTTTATCATATGGTCCAGTTAGATCAAATCTCTTAATTTTTCATCACAAAAATAATGGACCCCATTATACAGAATAGATGCATCAATGATCTTGGCACAATTCTAGTCTCATAAGTCATACCCAAATGTTCCCTCATTTGTTAATGTACTGAATACGTTTTAGTATCCCTATCTATTACAAATAGATGCTAGGCCTTTATTGGACGTGGCCTTCCACCTACCATTGCAATATTTTTAAATTTCCATACCCACTGCAATTTATTTTAAATACTCTTTCTAGAAGACGGCTTGAGGGTTGCAATCAGGAAGCTTAAAAATAATTTAAATGTCAGGCAATATTCTACCCAACACCCATTGAAGAAGCCATGTGCACCAAAATTCATTCACGCCCATGATTGGCATGGCCCGCATGTTGAAAGGCTTAGATCTTTCATTGCATTTTGTAGAAATTCAAGATTGCATTTTGTAGAAATTCAGGATTTTCTACAAAATAATCGGGTTCTCTGTAAATGATTTTCTACAAAATAATTTTCTACAAAATAATCGGGTTCTCTGAGAGAGGAAGAAATATAGAACCCTAATAGCAAAAGGAGCTACAAAGGTACCTGGTTCAGATTAGGCCCTCTCTCCTTCAAGCCAGTTACAGAGCTTCCTATGAAAGGGGGCTGTATTCTGCAGAAATAAAGAAATTGGATTTATCAAAGGGAGAAAAAAACTGTAGAAATAAAGAAATTAGGAAAAAGAAGAAGAAGAAGAAAGATCTGTACTCTGTAATGAGTTTCCGCAGTTCCGCTCAACCCTACCTGTTTCGATTGTTGAGAGCCCAAGATCGCGTGGAAGAAGCCTGGAAGAAGAACAGCCCAAGATCGCATGGAACTGATGGAAGTCTGGAAGTGGAAGATGAACACCTATTTCGATCGTTGAGAGCCCAGGATGACAGGATCGCGTGGAAGAAGAAGAGCCGAAGAGCGGAAGAGGGCTTCTGTAGTTTCGCTCGAAATTAGGGCATCGCCGCACCCGCATCGCATACGCATACGATCATATATATATAATGTAAACGGGTCGGGTCTCGGGTCCACGGGTCTGAAACCTGTTGGAACCGGATCCGGACCCGTTTAGAAATGGGTCCAAAAAAAGGACCCAGAACTGGATCCGTTTAAAAATCGGTTCCAAAATTAGGACCCATACCCGGTTTTTAGTGGGTCGGAACCTCCGGGTAATCGGAGAATCGGGTATCCATTTACATCCCTATGCCAACACCCATGACGTGACATTGAAAACTAACCGGAGAATCCAGAAGAAAAGAGTGACAGCTCAACACTCCTCCTTCTCCGTGTTTAGTCACCGTTGGGCTAATTTGGGGTAGCAAAAGATTCAGTTTTATGGTCCTATATGGTCTTAGGTTGAACCTACAACTTATAGTAAGTGTAAGTGGGCACCTCGGTCTCTTTCTAAGGTTTAAGGGAGTAACCCATCATTAGGCTATCCCCTAGACTATAGAAAGTTCATAGTCAAGCATAGAATTCATTTTGGAGCACTTCTCTAAAAGTTACAGGTCATGTTTACTCTAAAAGTTACAGGTCATGTTTACTCGACCGATCGGGTCGATCAAGTATGGGTCCGACCAATCAGTCGCTCCCAGAAGGAAAATTCGACGGGTCGGGTTGGGTGACCGACCGGTCGGACTACCAGGAAGGCAATTCGACCGATCGCACTTTAGGACCGACAGGTCGGCCTCGAAGCACTCTGTTACGGGGGGGTTTCTATTCCATTGATTTCTCTCTTCCAATACGCCATTCTACCTGCAATGAAACCCACCTACAAGCTTCCATTCCACACTCTTGGATTCCCTAAAGGACCATTATCCATTCATTCATCATAAATCACTGCAAATCACTAATGAAGTCCATGGATTTCCATTAAGCTATATAAAAGGGTAAAATCACAATCTCACCAAGAATCAAGAAATAAATCCATGCATGTAAAGAAAATATATCCTTATACTTGCCTTAAGTTTGGTGCTTCACTCAAATCGATTTGCACTTGTTTAGACGGTGAAGGAGGCTCCTCTAATGAAAATCTAACATATGTATGAAGAAGAATGAGAATGGAATGCATGCATGCTAATAGATGGGTTCTCTTGACCCTTATTGCACTCAATAATTCAAAAGAAGATGGAATTTTGCTTACCTCAAGCCTCTACAAGAACAAAACTAGAAAATGGGCTTCATATCTCAGGAAGAAGAACAATGGAGGAAGAAAAGGTTGAAGAAGATGATAAACCCTCTTGTATGCAGCTTCTAGAGCTTCAAATCACAACAAAATGGAGGCAAGATTCAAGAAGAAAATAGTGGAGGAAGAAGAGACTAACTGCAACAGAAAATGAAGGAAGGAAGAAGAATGAGGGTCGTTGGTAGGTTAGGGTTTTTATAAAGGGTGGAATTCTGGAAATTACAAACAAGCCCTAGTTGTTTATTGGATTTCCAAATCAAGTCAATTGGGCTTAAATGGGCTTAAATTAACTCAAATGGGATTGGGTCAAACACGAAAAATATCCAACAAGATGAAACTCACATAATGCAACTAACATGATGCATAATTAATGTAAAACCATGAAAATATAAAATGCAAAAGGTCTTGGACTACCTAATAAGGTTCGAACCCGACCCGACTACCTATTCATGACTCAGACCCAAAGGGATTTGGGCTCAATTAGCCTAATAACTTATTAATTAAAGTAAAACCAATTTAATTACTATAAATCATAATTATCTAGGGTTGGGACCTTACAATTATGGTCTTATTGATAAGATATTGCTACAAAATTTGGCAGGGGACTAAGAGTATGAAAAATTTTGAGCTGTATAAGAAGGCAAAGAAAGAAGCTAAGAAAGTAGTAAGTAGTATAAAGTTCAAAGCATACGATAACCTCTATAATAGGTTGGAAACAAAAAAAAGAGAAAATGATATTTTTAAGTTTACAAAAATAAGAGAAAAGAAAAGTAGAGAATTAGATTATGTCAAATGTATCAAAGACAATGAGGAAAATATTCTGGTGAAAGGCAATGATATTAAAGAAAAGTGAAAGAAATATTTTAGCAAACTTCTAAATGAAGAACATTTGAGCGATACAAGAGTTAAGGAGGATACTTCATCATAAGAGCATACTTTTCTCCATAGAGTTAGAGGGGTGGAAGTAAAGGAAGTATTGAAGTGAATGAAGAAATAAAAAGCAACAGACCCATATAGTATTCCGATAAAGGTATGGAAATGCTTAGGAGAGGTTGGGGTGAGTTGGTTATGTAGACTATTCAATAAGATACTTGTGATAAAGAAAATGCCGGATGAATGAAGAAGAAGCATTGTAGTACCTATATATAAAAATAAATGAGATATACAAAATTGTACAAATTATTGAGGAATTAAACTTATGAGTCATACTATAAAGTTATGGGAGCAAAGACTGAAAAAGAAAACCAAGATCTTTGAAAATCAATTTAGTTTTATGCCAAGAAGATCAACTATAGAAGCTATCTTTTTACTTAGGCAATTAATGGAAAAATATCGAGCAAAGAGGAAAAATCTATATATGGTCTTTATCGATTTGGAAAAAGCCTATGATAAGGTATCAAGGAATTTAATTCGGTGGGTTTTAAAGAAAAGGAATGTCCCTAGAGATTACGTTGAAAATTTTAAGGATCTGTATGAAGGAGCAGTAACAAATGTGAGAACCGCATGTAGAAAAATAGGTGGATTCCCCATGACTATAGGTTTACATCAGAGATCAACCTTAAGCCCTTATCTCTTTGCATTAATTATGGATGAGTTAATTGTGCATATCTAAGAAGAAGTACCATGGTGTATGTTGTTTGCAGCTGATATAATATTGGTGGATGAATCAAGAGATGGTGTAAATGCAAAGCTGGAGAGATGACATGGGGCATTAGAATCTAGAGGCTTTAAAATAAGTCGTACAAAGACAGAATATATGGATTGCAACTTCAGTGGACATATACAAAGTGTTGAAATTAATGTCAAAATTGAAACCCATGACATACCACGTAGAAATTCTTTTCGGTACCTAGGTTCGATGATTAGTAAGGATGGGGAGATTGATGAAGATATAGAGCATAGGATAAAAGCTGGATGGCTGAAGTGAAGACTAGCTTCTGGAGTGCTTTGTGACAGACGAATGCCAACGAAATTGAAGGGCAAATCTTACAGGACAGTGGTTAGATCGGCCATGACATATGGAACAGAATGTTGGTCAATTAAGAAGACGCATATTCATAAGATGGATGTAGCGAAAATGAGGATGCTTAGGTGGATGTGTGGTAAAACTAGGAAAGATAAAATTAGAAATGAGCGCTTTTGAGAGTATTTAGGGGTAGCACCAATAGGGGATAAGATTAGAGAAACCCATTTAAGATGGTTTGGGCATATTTAGCATAGGCTAATAATAGCACTAGTGAAAAAAAATTTAGCTATACAGGTGGATATCCCATCAAGAGGTAAGCGTAGACAAAAGAAAACATTGATGGAAATCATTAATTCAGATTTGAAGAAGTTTAACTTATCGAAAGATTTGACTCAAAATAGAACGGAATAAAAAAACATAATTCATGTAGTCGACCACAGTATAGTTGGGATAAGGCGTTAATGATGATGATGATGATATGATCTTATCATAAAATTAGCCATCTGATTAAAACATGATCATAAGTATAAGTAAGATTGTGCCATTCATATATACTATCCTTAAGTAAGATTGTGCCATTCACATATACTATCCTAAAACATGATCCAACTGTAGAGTTCCATTCCATGTCACAGAATTTCTGCAAGTCAAAGCGTCAGGATAAGACCGGCTCATTCGACACAATGCGACATAATTACTGTTCAAACACGCCCTTCTCTAGTACAGTCCCCTACAAGCAGGGCAGTCAAATAAAAAGTCTATATCAGTAACAGTCAAATCTCAAGTCATACTCAAAATGGGAGGTCGTACACATGTGCGTGGATTGAGGACCATAAGATTTCTTTAAAAAATAAAAGAAAAAAAGAGAATGGTTTCTATGGTAGGAAAAAAAAAGGAGGGGGGAATAAAACGAGTTTTGGTTAAGACTGAGTTTTGCAGAAGAAAAACAGATAAAATGATCAACCCAAACTTTTTGCTTGCTAATACATTAGCTCAGTACCTAATTCACTTTTTTTTAATAAATGAAATTTATTAAGAGACCACCGCCAATTTTACACCCAACAAATTGGGATATATAGGGCCTATTTGTTTAGAGATATTATACTGGGGAAGTCTAATATTGGTGTCGGAAAATGCTTTATTTGATTAGAAGTCGTTTATAACCTTTTAAATTCTCATAATGTTAAATTCTAACATTTAAAATGTTGGATTAACATGAATTCTTGAAATTTCACATAGGACATAGAATTTGGATCATTCAGAGTTTTTCCAGACCAAAACTCTTAATTTTTTTTTAAACAAATAGGCCCTATATGTCAAATTTTGCTTAAAGATATCTAGCATTCCAAACGATACAGCCTCTGAGGGGCATTACAGTAGGTTGGCCAATCAAAAGGGTAGGATGATTTCTATTCCTTCTCTTTCCCCACCAAGGTCAGACCCCACCGACCTCATTTGCCATTGTAATTGTAGAGAACCCGAAGTATTAAATAATGACTCACTCCTAAGTGGGCCACAAAAAATTATTCAGGACTTCAGGAGTATTTACTTCTTTTCCTTCTTTACCAATCACAATGGAGAGTGAGGTTGGTAGACTCCCCACAGAGTCAGACGTGACCGACCTCATTCTCCATTGTAATTGGTAGGGAAGGAGAGATACCCTTAAGTGTACCGAATAATTGACACATAGCAAGCGAAGGCAAATTGTATAAAAAGACATAGGTTTTATTCCGAAGAGAACCATATGCACATACTATGGTAACTTGCCTCGAAGAGTATGCCACCACATGACAAGCAAAGAGCTGTCACGCTTGTAAGACTTGGAACCATGGGTTGTGCAAAATATCCATGGTCCTCAACGAATATCAAGTCTAATTCATTTGACGTAGTGTGTGATGAGACTCTGTAGAAACAATGGAGTTAGCTTCATGGTTTAAAATTTAGGACGAAACGGGTCAACTCGCCCGTGATGGACTGACATGGGTCAACTCGCCCGTGATGTCATACCAATTTTCCGGAAGAAATAATGGTTATATATAACATGTTGCATTCATGTATTCATTTTCATGCACTACCTTGCCGGTCAAAACTGGCATATTTTTTTATTGGCACAGGTTGCCCTCTGGCGATGCAGTACGTTTTTTGCTTTTAGTTCTTTTTTCATTTTTTTAATTATTTTACAAATAGGAGCTTCTATCTTCTTTTTTAATAAATTTGAGCTTATATTTTGACGATACCTTAAAAATGCTCACCATAAAAATATCCTACACATCCTCCAAATGACCTCTTGATTGCTTTTTATAGTTCTTTGAGGAGCTTATGCTTTTGTTTTTTATTATTGTTTTCACAAATGCGTATTTATATTTTGACAATACTTTAAAAGGGCTCATTTATTTTGTATATTTATTAAAATCTCCCATAACTAACAACGAAAGTGGATAAAAATTAATTAGACTCCTTTTTTCTATTTTTTAGTAATATAAGTTAAGAAGATAACCTCTCCTTTGAATTAAAAAACAAAATATAAGTTTGGCTCTTAAAAATTAATAGTTTAATAGCTTTATTTTTTTCTTTTTGGTTTACAAATAGGAGCTTTTGCTTTTGCTTTTGTTGTTTTCTTTTTTACAAATGCCCGCTTATATTTTAAAAAGACCTTAAAAAGGCTTATTCGGTTTGTATATTTAAAAAATCTCCCGTAAGTAGCAACGAAATTGGATAAAGGTTAATTAGAAACATTTTTCTAGTTTTGACTAATTTACTTTAAGAAAATGACTTCTCCTTTAAATTAAAAGATAAAATTATAAGTATTCTTCTTAAATATTGATAGTTATATGTTACACCATCAGCGACTCAAAATCAACTACTCTAAATTTCACTATATTTAAATTGGATGCTTATCAATTAATTTAATTTTTAGTTGTTTATTAGTTTTCTATTAATTCCTAATTCTTTAGATTTTTTCTAGAATTTTATAAAACAAATTAGGACGAGCACAACCACACCTATCCAGTATGGGCGGCACGAGCGACATCAACTCGTCCTAGTCCTGACAAGCATGAAGACCGGCATCAGAATTTAAAACCATGGGTAGCGCACACCCATGTGTCTTCTCAATCATCATCATCATTAAAACCTTGTCTTAATTACATAAAAATCGGTTGCATGAATTTTGTTTTTATCTTAAGCCAACTCCTAACGCAAACCTCTTGAAATCCGATTTCACTACCTCCATCTATGTTTTCTTCGGCCCACCCCTTTCCCTTGGTGGGCCACAACTTGCATAGCCAAACTTTTTCTTACGTACGCCATTGTAAGCCTGCATTCAACATGCTGTGTCCTCTCTGTATATGTGTGTAATTCTTCAAAAACCGACCTTTTCAAGCATTTCTCCTTGAGTTATTATTCTTAGGACCCACCTTGAATGAAAATCCAGATCAGACACACTGGCCCATGTTGAACTAGCATTGGCTCAAATTTTATACTATTTCAGACATTACACCATTTGGATTTTAACACTACAAAATTACACGATGTACAGCCATTAAACATTGAGAATTGAAAACCAAGGGCTAGGACTGATTGATAGTCATAATTGTGACGCACTGAGTTTCACCACACTCTGAAGTAAAATTGGAGAAAATTTTACATTGTGTGTAAGAGCGCATGAATTCAAGTTCCCACACGTAGCAAAACCAAAAAGAGGTTTACAAACTAAAGTTAACACTTTAAATGATTATTGCTTTCATTTTTAAAAGTTAAACTTTGTAAAAAAATAATAAATGAATAAATAAAGCAAACCATTACTCTTATATAAAACAACTGATAGTGCATCTTTTCAGTACAGTATAGCAAGTAAATACTGCTGTTAATAAATCAACTATACACAATATATAGTGCAATAAACAAAAAAAAAAAAAAAACTTAATGCATGTCCAAATGCTCAATTATCTCAAAATGCATCTGCAAATCAGGACTTCTGTCAGGAAAATAGAATTTCTCATATACCTGTAATTTACCTCCACTCCTGCAAGCTTCATCTTCCAGTAATTGCTTCAACCTTTCTTCCTCATTCCTGATCCATGTTCGCCTACTATCACACCACTGTCGCGGAGTACCGTGAAGTGCAAAAGAGATCCCATTTGTGCGCTGTGACAAGTTTTCTGAGATTTTCTTGATCACAAACTCATCATTTAAATAAGCACCAGAAGAGTTCAGGCCCACATCGACATAATGTAAGTCAGAGATGCTGCTCAGAAAGTTTTCTCTTGATGCTGGGAAGATGTGGCTCTCTTCATGGACTCCTTGAGTTTCAACTTTTGCATGGGCGAGCTCAGTAAGAAGCTGGTTGAGAACTATCCCACCCTTGCTGAATCCTAGAACTATCATTTTCTTATGAGGAGAGCATGAAACACAGGGCAAACGATGAGTGCTGATATGAGATGGTTCTTGTTGTTCGCTGTGGATCATGTTTTTTGCCTGCATTCAACCAGTCAGAATTGTATGGTGAGGATTCCATGGTTGAGAAATGAGCAACAATGTCCCAGTATAATAAAGGAATTAACATGTATCCTGCTTGGTAATGAAATTTTAGCTACTAAATGTCTAAATGAATCATCCCCTGCCAAGACTTTTATATTGTATTAATCTACTCGTGCTATCGAAACAGACGTTGTTTATTATCAAATTATAGGCTGAACTTTACAAATGCAGCGATACAGTAACAATAGGCTTTCACAAGGCACCCTTAAATGAGGATGCCAATGACATTTCTTTCACAGGCTTATTTAAGAATATGCATGGGTGAGATTTACGCAAAGGTTCCTATTGCGATTTTCCACATCGACGGAGACTTTTTTTGCATGTGATCACATACCTTGAGGCAGCTCCCCCTTCTCACAAAGGATCTTCCACTTAACATTTACTACAGTATTGTTTGCAGCAGTTTCTTGATCACTAGAAAGTGAATGTTCTGAATGGCATCAAGATCGCTGAAGGGAAAAAATCTTCTATTCCACATCATAAAATGGCATTAAATGGCACATCAATGCAAAAGCATGTCTGTGATCCTTTCCGCCCTTCATTATCAGTTATATGTCTGTCAATGTATCTCGCCATAATTTTCTTAATGTTTTATGGAAGGAGTAATTTCACTTGACAAAAGGATGAGAGTACCATGTTAAAAAAAAGCGTAGTTCTGTTCTCCCAATCATTTGAGTGAGCAAGACTTAACTCCTTTCTTGTTTCCACTAAGAAAAAATGCTCTATTTGATTTAATCTGGCTCAAAATAATTATTATTGCAAACAACAGATGATCATCCACTCCACTCCACTCCACATAAAAAGTTGATTAGGTTTTCATCCAAACATTGGAAAATTTATTTGTAACTGTAGTTTGAAAAGCAATTTTCATGAGGCCTCACTAGCTGCCTACAATTAGGAATCACTGAGCAAGCCATATGACATAAGTATGTAATGGTTCGATCGAAGGTTTTGCACTTGACACCTACCAGAACAGACTCACAAAAGCCTTGGGAGCAGAATTTGCACTGGATCAGTCAATAAAATGGCCCATCTAATACCTTCCATGGATTATAGCTCTCCACAGCAATCAGTTCCTCTGGGGAAATGCCAGCAGCATAGATGTCTTTTCTTCCAATCATATGCAATATTAGACATTTTCTCTCAACTACGTATATTAGCAACACAAGTTTCAAAAGTATATATCATGGAGGATAGCAAAAAGGTATTGATTATAACGTGACAAACGAATTAAAGATAAATGTAAACTTGGGCACAAATCATTGATAGCATGAATTTAACTGACGAGTTAGCACATTTATATTTAACAGTCAATAGACCAATTCAGACTACAAAGTTTTCCACATCCTTTTTTGCTACATTCAAATATTCCACACACATTCAGGAAAGAGAAGAGAGAAAAACAAGGAGAGATGAATTGCAGTTCAATTAGCATGTATAGTGACACATTATTGTGCAAACTCATAACTGAATCCCTCTAACCATTTGGGTCATTGGCAAGTGAGAAAATGGTTAACATCATCAATATCATCATCTTGGCCCTGTGTCACATCAAACTGGGGTTGAATTATGTGGCTCTACATCTAGACCATATGATAAGCTATTACAGCATAAATCCTAACTACTATCTACAAGTCAAGGAAACGAGGTCTCTCGCTCTGGGTGTGTGCTTGCACTTAGATCATCACAATAGCTAAAAATAGAATTGGAAGAAGGCAAAATGATGAGACTCTAAAACAAGTTCCTGACGTCCTTAAACAGGCAGTCTTCGCAAGTGACACATAATAAGCGTACCCTCTCCATCAAATGCATGTAAAGTGCTTGTAAGCTACAATCTATTCATCCAATGTATATAAAATTTGAACTATGGGTAGCTTTCTCCAACCCCCATCTTCAATCCAAATTGATCCAATGTAGGCGGTACCAGATTACTATCTGCGGGTTCCAATAAAGGAGATTTCCGCTGGTTTCTACTTCAGATAAGCAGTGTAGCTGCAAAATGCAGTTTTGTTTTTATCACAGCAATCATATCATCCAAACATCAAATTGACGTAGCAAATGAATATCCATATAAGCAAAAAAGGAAGCATCCCAAGAGAAGCAATTGATACCTGTTCAAGGCACTTCGATATAAGCAAAAAGGTAGAGCTCGAAGCAGGAAATCCGTTCGGATCGTAAGATCTGGGCTCACCCCACGAATTCACAGACGGAACGAATTCTTTGTAAACTGCAAAAGGCCCGTTGAAAACAGAAGCCTCGATGACCCAAGCATTCACAGAAACCCCCAATTTGGAGACCAGAATCTCAGCTATGTTTCGAGCGTCCGAAAGCCTCTCGATCACGGGGTTTCCAGTTCCTTGGACTCGATCGCCGCTGAAGAAGATGGCATTTGCGGAAGGCACCTGGAATCAGCAGAAGAGAGAGCTTAGGGGTTAGGGTTTTGAAGAAACGATGAAAAAGATGGCGTTTTGGGGGTTTTGATTCAGCCCCTGAGAAGTTACTGCTAGGGTTTTGGAAGACGGAGAAAGGCAGAGAGAAGCCGCGACATTGAAGAAGGGGGTTTTGTTGCAGAGAGAGACAGTTAGAAGTCCGCTCCACCGTGCCTTTTCCATGCGTGCCAAATGTTCGACGAAATGCAGGCAGACTGGGAGGAGAAATCCAATGTCCTATTTTTAGTTTAGGTACTCAACCTAGCCCACGTTGGGTTGGGTGGGGCTTGCATTTTGGAACTCAGGGCGAGCCTAAATCTGAATTTTGGGCCCGTTTTATACTTGGATGGGGCTTAAACCAATATCTCCATGTTAGTTTTTGTTGTTAGTATTGATCGAGTTTAGTCTATAGATGAAAAATGCTGTATCGGTCACAGTATCGTCCGGTCCCAAAAACCAATATGATATTGGTATTAATTGCCGCTCACGGCACGTTGCGGTCGTCTTGATGTCAAAAATTTTTATTTGCTCCAAAAGAAGTTTGAAAAAATATCTAAAAAATTCAGAACATTAGACAAGGCTAGCAAACAATGTTTTTTTTTATTAGTAACAAGTATAAATTAAATTATCGGTTTCCCTAAGTTATGATATTTTGTATTGCTGTTTTGTCTGAAATTATAATTTTTATTTGTAAAAATCATAATTATGACTTATGAACAATATATTAGTATGAAATTTTAGAAAATACAATTTCTTTGTAATTTATATATAGTGTTGGTAATTGGTATCTTGTATAGTATATTACCAAGATCCTTCACGTCTTGAAGATCTATGCATTTTACTACTAGATTTATCAAGTTTGATTCATTAAATCATGTATTTTTATACTAATAAAATAAAAATAATAATTAGTACTCTTAACATAAAAAAATATCTAAATCTCAACAAAAGTGAAAACTAATTAAAAATTAAAAGTTAAAAGCCTCTATTTTTAGAATACCAAATAATAGACCTATACAAGAAAAAGAGTGGGATGGAATTATCATATTCATGGCTCATTTTTAGCTTTTATCAAACAAATACTTACAAAAAAAAAATACAAGAAGTAAAATATACCAACCTTTGTAGAGTTATTTTAGTGATTTCTTAGATTAAATCTACCAAAATAAAGATTTTTTTATTTATTTGCAAGTAAAAGAAAGAGTTACAACAATTGAAGCATACTTGGGAAGTAGAAAATAAGTAAAAGGATAAGAAATAGGGAAAAAATTAGGGTTACACTTATTTTATTTTATTTTATATATACTAAAGATATTTTGAAAATATAGGGTGATATTTTGAAAATATCGATCGATATATCATTTTAGCTGATATTTTAAAATATCGGCCAATATATCGTGATATTATTTACGATATTTTGATTATGTGATATCGATACTGATTCTTTGTGATTTATCAGTACGGTGCTAACCAATATCGGTATATTTTGGCCGATACATACTAGTATCAATTGATATTTTAATCTATGGTTTAGTCGGACTTGGGGGTTAGTTGACTAAATAGTGGGTTTAAGTCTGACATGTTTGAAGGTGCAAGACTTAGTACAAGAACTGGTGGCCAATTTCACATTTGAGCCAATATGGGCCTATGTTTAGTGTTTGGTCGAGCTTGGATACCTCCTCCCTACCTAACCTAGACCATGAACACTTTTGTCAGTCTAGAGATGTGAAATGTGTGGGCTGGATCGGGGCATTAATATATTAGTTGGGTATGCCCATTTATTATTAGCTGGGCAGAAAACTTCAGCCGCAACTTAGACTTCTTTTCGCATTGGTAGGGTTTTTTTTCTAATGAGAGTAGGTTTCTTTCCCCTTGGTTGAGATATCTCATAGGTCACAGGCCCCTTAGTTGGATATGAAAAGAAGAAAAGGTAAGAAAAAGAAAGAAACTCCGTTTGGAAATTACAAGGGTCAATGAATCCCATCATTAATTGAGTACGTTGTGAACAGGTTAAATTTGGGGCTGAACCTCGCCGTCTATGTAGTTTCAAATCTATTTTTGTAAGATTCTTCTAAAACTTAAACTAACCAGCATAATTGATTTGATCTAGCTTCAATTAAATGGGCATCTTTGTGTATCACTGAAATTTTGGGTTCATATTTTTTTGCATCTACTATTTTGGCTGTCCATTATATATGTTCCATACATATATATATATGCTTTCCATATATATATTTTGAGTTTATCTTTTTGCATATTAATATTTTCCAAAAAAGGAGTATCCTTCACCAAAACGGTAAGGGACATAGGCATATGAATATTGTCCTCTGTATATTTATGGAGGATTTTACCAAAAAAATCTTTTTAGATTTCCTGTAGATTAAAAAGGCCCTAAAATATAAGTAACCACTGCAGTAATCCCATGGGCTCTTTTTTGTTTTTTGTTTTTTTTTTTTTGTTTTTTTTTTTTGTTTTGCTAAGCGATGAAAACCCTTCTCACTTACATATATGAGCTTTTTTTTCCTCATCTTCTTTCCTCTTTTATCCTCCTACTTTTTCTTTCATGATATGGTGACTTCATTGTCTTCGACTTGGGTGCAAGTAGCAGTTTATTATCAAAGCATTTTGGTGTCACATATACCTATTTAAATACGTCATCCTCCACATCCATTTTTCTTTCTTTCATTTCCATTTTTCTCTTTTCAATCTTAAGTCATTCTCAGTTATTTCATCAAGCACCCTACAGGCATGTTCCAAGCTGTCACACTTTCCATACATGTCGTCCAAGTGCTCTATAAACAGGCGTCCCTCTCAATCGTTTTGTTAAACACCTTATGGTCATTGTCCAAGTATTCTAATCCATCATTATCTCATCTCATTTCCTCTGTATCCCATTTTCCTACTATTCCAGTTCACAACATCTAAACTAACTTCAATCTCTAACATTTTTCTTTCATTACCATCTTTAAATTCACCTATCATCACCATCTAACCATTATCACATACGCGACCACTATCCAAAAACTAAGGTTTTTTTTTTTAATCTAACATGGGCGGCGATATCCCCGCTTATTTGCTCATTTTTTTCATTTTCTTCATAGTTAAGCGGGGATATCGCCGCTCATGTCAAATTCAAAAAAAATTACGTGCCTAGCCAGCAGTGATACCCCTGCTCACCTACTCATTTTTTTTTCTTCTTCACAGTTAAGTTGGGATATCGCCGTCCATGTCAGATTCAAAAAAAAAACTTGGTTTTTAGATGGTGGTTGCCCAGGTAATGGTGGTTAGATGGTGATGATGGGTGAATTTAAAGATGGTAGTGAAAGAAAAACGTTAGAGATTGAGGTTGGTTTAGATTTTGTGGACTGAAATGGTAGGAAAAGGAGATACAAAGAGAATGAAATGAGATGATGATTGGTTAAAATACTTGGGCAATGCTCGTAAGGTGTTTGATGAAATGACTGAGAAGGACACCTATATATAAGGCACTTCAACGACATGTATGAAAAGTATAACAGCTTGGGATATACCTGTAGAGTGTTTGATGAAATGACTGAAAGGGACTTAAGATTGAAAAAAGAAAAAGAAAAATGAAAAAAAAAAGAAAAAGGGATGTGGAAGATGATATATTTAAATAAGTATATATGATACTGAGATGTTTTGGTAATAAACTTCCACTTACACCCAAGTCCAAGACAATAAAGTCGCCATAATATGACGGAAAAGGAGAAGGAGGAAGGAGGGAAGAGGGAGGAGAAAGGAGGATGAGAAAAAAGAAGCTCGTATATACGAATGAGAGGGGATATTGCCGCTTAGCACAAAACAAAAAAATAAACCAAAAATGGCCCATGGGACCACTGTGGTAATCACATATATTTTAGGTCATTTTTTATCTACAGGGAGTCTAAAGGGATTGTTTTGGTAAAATCCTCATATATATATATATAAGGTTTTTAAGTGGATTCAAGCAAGATGGTTGACTTTTCTCCTCTTTTTACACTAAAAAGCACCACATTAAACCATAGAAAATCACCCCTTTTCGTACAGTGTCATGCAAATGTGCTGGGAAATAAAGATTTTCTTTTTTCAATTTTAGATTATGTAAAGAATGTAATATTGCCTAATTCATGGGTTAGACAAAACTAGGGCTTAAAAGAGTTGTAATCTTACGTTTTTAGTTAGACTGAAGTGTGTGCCAAAGTTACAGATTAAGAGTGAAGATTTAAAGGCTGAAATAGGTTTTTTACAAGGTCGGATCGATCAAATAGATGCCGAATCAGTAGAATTATTGTAGCAAAAGAAGCCCAAGATAGAACTGTAATTGGATCGATCTAACGGGCGGCAAACTCGCATCCAAACTTTTGGATTTGTTTCCTTTATGAACAAGACTTCCTTATTTTCTTTAGAAACCGCCCTTAATAGCATCTCACGAATATTGGGCTATATATTTACCATCCCTCTTAGCCCAATTGACTTTTCTTACAATTAAACCCTAGAAAACCTTTAAGAGATCATTGTCTTCTTCTCTTGAGCTTCTTTTCCCCTACTATGCTGAAACTTAGAGTTCTTGAGATTCATCTTTTGCTTCCTTCCTGAAGATTCGTCTTGAGAGACATCAAGACGTGTGGAACAAGCATGAAGAAGGCTAATAGCGTGGGCATCGTCAATAAGAACTTTAAGTCCTTTATGTTGTAGTCAACTGGAAAATGACAGTAAGTAGATCTTGTAACTTCTCTTAAATAGTATTTGTTCTCGGTGGATCAGTGGTTGGTCTTGTGATTTTTTCCTGTTTAGATTTTTCACATAAAAAGAACTATGTCCATCTTTTATGTGGTTGATTGCTTTTTTACTTAGATTGATTGTTTGTATGTTTTCATATGAAAAATCCGTGTTGGGATCTTAACCTGTGTTAATGTTAGAATTCTTTCGGACTAGATACAAGGCTAATATGTTTATAATTAGGTAAGTTGATTCCAAACTAGATTTGTAAGCATGGCAGTGTTTTTATTTTTTTGATTTTATATTTTTGTTTTTGCTTGGCTATAACAAAAATAAGAAATTTAGAAAAAAAATTACATGTTTAGCCAGTAGCGATATTCCCGCTCACTTGCTTATTTTCTTTTTCCTTTTCGCAGTTAAGTAGGGATATCGCCATCCATGTCAGATTAAAAAAAAAAACTTGGTTTTTGGATGGTGGTTGCGTAGGTCATGGTGGTTAGATGGTGATGATGGGTGAATTGAAGATGGTGGTTAAAGAAAAATGTTAGAGATTGAGGTTGGCTTAGATATTGTGAATTGGAATGGCAGGTAATGGAAATACAGAGGGAATGAAATTAGATGATGATGGGTTAGAACACTTGGGCAATGCCTACAAGGTGTTTCACAAAATGACTGAGAGGGACACCTGTTTATAGAGCACTTGGACGACATGTATGGAAAGTGTGATAGCTTGGGACATGCCTGTAGAGTGTTTGATGAAATGACTGAAAGTGACTTAAGATTGAGAAAAAGAAAAAAGAAAATGAAAAATAGAAAAAGGGATGTGGAATATGATGATATATTTAAATGGGTAAATATGATACCGATGTATTTTGGTAACAAGCTCCCACTTGCACCCAAGTCCAATACAATGAAGTCGCCATAACATGAAAGAAAAAGGAGGAGAAGGAAGGAGGGAAGAGGGAGGAGGAAGGAGGATGAAGAAGAAGAAGCTTTTATATACGAGCGAGAGGAGATATAATTGCTTAGCAAAACAGCAAAAAAATAAACCAAAAAGGGTCCATGGGACCACTGCGGTGGTCACATATATTTTAGGTCTTTTTTTTATCTACAGGGTATCTAAAGAGAATTTTTTTGGTAAAATCCTCATCTATATATATATATAAGGTTTTTAGGTGGATTCAAGCAAGATGGTTGACTTTTCTCCTCTTTTTACACTAAAAAGCAACATTAAACTATAGAAAATCACCCCTTTTTCATACAGTGTCATACAGATGTGCTAGAAAATAAAGGTTTTCTTCTTTCAATTTTAGATTATGTAAAGAATGTAATATTAGTTAATTCATGGGTTGGACAAAACTAGGGTTTAAAAGAGTTTTAATCTTACGTTTTTAGTTGGACTGAAGTATGTGTCAAAGTTACAGATTAAGAGCAAAGATTTAAAGGTTGAAATAGGTTTTTTACAAGGTCAGATCAATTGGATAGATCCGGATCAATAAAATTATTGTAGCAAAAGAAGCCTCAGACAAAACTGCAACTGGATTGATCGGACTTATGCCGTATCGATTGGACATCTATCCGATCGATCAGATAGCCAGCAAACTTGTATACTAACTTCTGAATTCATTTTCTTTACGAATAAAATTTCGTTATTTTCTTTGGAAACCGCTCCTAATAGCATCCCATGAATATTGGGCTATATATTCACCATCCCTCTTAACCCAATTGACCTCTCTCATAATTCTAAACCCTAGAAAACCTTTGAGAGATTCTTGTCTTCTTCTCTGGAGCTTCTTTTCCTCTATTATGCTAAAACTTAGAGTTCCTGAGATTCATCTTTTACTTCTTTCTTGAAGATTCGTCTTAAAAGGCATCAAGATGTGTGGAACAAGCATGAAGAAGGCTAACGATATGTACATCGACAAAAAGAACTTTAAGTCCTTTACGTTGTGGTCAACTGGAAAATGTTAGTAAGTAGATCTTGTAACTTCTCTTACATAGTGCTTGTTCTTGATGGATCGGTGGTTGATCTTGTGGTTTTTTCGGTTTATATTTTCCACGTAAAAAAATTATTTCTATCTTTTACGTGGTTGATTGCTTTTTTACTTAGATTGATTGTTTGTATGTTTTTATATAAGAAATCTGTGTTGGGACCTTAACCTATGCCAATGTTAGAATTCTTTCGGACTAAATACAAGGCTGATACGATTATAATTAGATAGGTTGATTCCAAACTAGATTTGTAAGCATGGCAGGGTTTTTATTTTTTTATTTTGTATTTTTGTTTTTGCTTGGCTAACGCATGTGCCATGAAATTAAAGGATCTCACCTTATGTAGGAAAACAACCAAAATACTTGTTACGCTTTCGAACAGCAAAATGGTCCAAATTTTATAGACTCTTAATATTTATCCCTAAAAGCTCACCTCTTATCTGGTTTGGGTCCCACTTCAGTTGGGAACATGAAACCATTTGGATGCATTTGAAAACTTCCTAATTGTATGCACATGATAAATCTAGTTCATTGACATCTCTCCAGTCTCATTTGAAAACTTCCTAATCGTATGTACACGGTCCCACTACAGTTTCTTCACTTCCCTTTTCATAGACAATCATTTGAGGCCTATTGATGTCCCTCATGGACCGTCTTGATGGATGTTAACGCAAATAACAGGATGACTAACGTAGGCAATCAAATAGCACAATGTACTCTACCTAAACCCAATTCACAAAATAAATTAGGTCCAAACAATCAGCGTAATCAAAACCAAGGTTGCGTTCGGGCAGCCGCAAGTGCCACGGAAAGGAGAGAGATCTAGCGCTCTCCTCAACATCCTTCGTGCATCCACAAAATGGCCAGAGTTTTCAAACGATTTGGTCTGATTTCCGAGCGAGAGAGGATCTGAACATCTTCACTGGCGTGGTAGGAAAGATGTTGTCGTGGAAGAGAAAGTGCATGGTTTCCTCTTCCAGGTGTTTATCGAACTTAACCTTAAAAGTGTGTTTATGTGATCAAAGGAACCCATAGGAGAAAGGAAGGGCATATTTTGTATAGACCATTTCTATAGAAAGAGAAAATTATCACATCAGTAATTATCATGATAAATGATAGCTAAAAAATGGAATTCCACATAAGTGCAAAATTCATATTTGTTGCGTAGTGTTTTTCCTTAATAAAATTATACAAATATTGTTCAGGGTAGATGTGGATTTTTTTTTATTGAAAACTAGGATTGTGCTTTACAGATGAAAAGTAACATAAAAAATGAGGTTATAAAGGGGGCAAGTTTTCTACATAAATAGAATTCTGATGGCCCCTATAGAAACTCCATTTCTAATTTTACTAAAAAAAATGTTGACATGATAAAAAAATAAATTCATAAAAATAAATATTCTATAGAAACCCCTCCAACTTTTCATAAAAGAGTGTCACACAAATATATCCGAAAATTAATATCTTGTACACCTCTTATTTATTGTCTGGAGCAATGCAATTTTTTCATAAAAAAAGTTTGACATTTGATAGAGAGTTATTTCAATTCGCCGTCTCTCCCGCAACAAAAGACACCTCAATAAATGGGTCATTTGCATCATGTTAGGATGGATAGACATGCCCTTTATCAGCGTATCTTCCCCCTGGTTCTCTCTCTCTCTCTCTGGTCCTCCTAAGAAACTGAAAATAAACAAATGCAATCATTCGTCTTGGACTACGACTGTATCTTTGATTTTTATATTTCCTTCTGTCTCTGCTATTAAAGAAAAGTCCAAGTGGCATCTGTTTGGATAAGAACCCCAAGGCTGAGTGCATTGTACGTCAGATCCAAAAGCTTTTAAAATGAATAAGAAATAAAACAGAAACACAGAAACACGTGGTTTGACAATTGAAATTTGAACTATGTGGGCTTCTTTTTATAAAGGGCAGTGGGCCATGGCATGCTATAAAATCACAACAACATAATTGATAATTGTAAGCTTAACGACTAATCATTTTTATCCATCCGCTTTACACTTCAAAATGCTTCCAGCCTTCCATCTACCACGCGGTTGGTGGGACTCATCGTCTCGTGGAGATGCACTTTTACAGGATCTCTCTTTCATCCCAACGGAGGACTTATCTCTAAATTTCATATGCCATATAGCATCATGGAAGGTGCATATGTGAATATTTTAAACTCATGCTTCATAGAGTACAAAAATTCTCAAAAAGGCTCACTTAAAAATGCTCTTGTTTCTCACCCTATGTTTTTGCTTGTCATGGGGCTACATTGAGTCAATATAGTCTTTTTATTCACACTACCCTCTTATACTGCGTGCATGACTTTACTTTTTTTGCACATGAATATTTTTAATTATATAAATACCCCTTACCTTATAGTGAGGGATCCACCTATGTGAGAAATTTTAATTCTAATAAATTATCCTAACTCGTTAATCCATGATCCCAAGTTTTAGTGGTTTTAGAGGCATCACTTTCTTGTGATTTCAATTCATTGTGATTAGAAGTTGGACGGATGTCAATTTTGAGCTTTATACTAATTCCTGGGGTTAGTATGTTTGAAATGATTGGACTTACTTATGGTGGGCTTCATGTCCTAAAAACATAGGGGAGTTTTTGAGAATTCCTCATGTGTGCATATATTAAGGGTGGCAAACAAATTAGCTATGTTATATGCCACTGCTAATATAAATTATGATATAATTCCCATTAACCGTCCTTGATGTTATTAGTTTTTTATTTAATACCATGTCCTTGTCTTTTCCATGCATGATGAAGGTAGAGAACACATTTATTTGCAATTTTCTATTCCTAAATCCTAAATTGTTTTCTCTCCAATAATGCTGGTCTTGTCACTAATGACAAAACCCTCCTAATATACCTCGGAGAGGTGGTGACCGGAGCCGTCATACGAGGAAAGTGGATCGAGCCCCCAGTAAGGGATAAGTCACTGCTTAGAGTCGAGAGAACTGCCGCCTCCTACCATTGAGGTAAGCGCTCGTTTTCAGTAATGACACTAACTTAAAAATCTTATATCTAAGAAAACATCTAGTACACCCTTCCTATGCATTTCAGTTACATGCATTTGTCCAAATCGAATCTGTAGGATTATTTTGTATGTATGTCATCTTTCATCATAATAGTACTTTAATCACTACGACAACTAAATTAAGCTAATCTTAGCAATTGTTTAAGATAAACCCATTGTCTAAATTGATCTTTTAGCAAGGTACCTATCAATCATCACTTTTAGCTTGTTGGTTAAGTACTTTGAATCTAGTAACGAAGAATCCATGTTGTTTATGGCATTATCTTCGACTAATCGTTTATTGGACTGACTCTCTCTCTCTTTCTTTCTCTCTCTTCCTTAATTTTCACATGCTTAGAATATTAAAACCAAATTTGTGATGATTGGCTACTGCTACTGTTGGCAGTTGTTGGGTTTATGTCTTGTATTTCGGGTTTACCGGATTGGTCCATAGGGTTAGTCTTGGACTGAGCTTTATATCAAGGGTATTTTGGTCTTTCTACCGAGCTTTCTTAGGGGCTAAGAAAGAAAGAGTTATATATATGATGTAACCTGTAACTTTAAACCGAAGCAGAAGAGTACAGTAAAATAATAGATTTCTTTTTTTACTGTAGATATAGGCATCTCGCCGAACCACGTAAATCTCTTGTGTGTGTGCTCTTGTATTTTTGTCTTTTCTTATGTATGGCTTTGATTGTTAATTGCAGGTTATGAGCTTCCACATGCGCACAACAATTGGTATTAGAGCCTGGGTTGTGTGCCTTGCGATCTACAAAAATCTCATTGAGATTGATCTCTATTTCACAAAACAAAGAAGGAGGTCGGATTTGCTTTTATCTTGGTGGGCCGTACATGACAGTGTGATTGGTTTGTGTGTTTTTTGTTTACAGAAACTCAAGACGAGATGAGAAGAAACGAAGAAACAAAGGTGGGAGAGATTTGCAAAAAATAAAAATAAAAATCCACAGTGCTGCTTGGGTTTGGATTTGAACAGAGAAGAAATAGAATTTTTTTTTCTAGTTTCAGATTGTTTGATTGCTGACGAAGAAGACCAGTGAAGGGGATCCGGAATCTTAGATCTTGCAGGTCTTAGGGGCACACCGGTTACTACTACTGTTTCACCGAAATTCTTGGCCGCTGCTTACTGTGTGCGTTGTCACCATTCCCACCGTTGCCACCTGTGTACACAGTCGCCAGACCAGTCTCACCACCGTCGCTAGTCGCCGATTCCACCCCTTGTTCAACACTGCAAAAAAGGAACTCTGGCTATAGAATTGGAGAGGAAGGAGAAAGGGGCCTAGGCAGTCCAAGTTGAGTCGGGTCGCAATCAGGTCGGGTTGAACCTAACCTATTCACAGTAAGCCCAGCAGCAGTTCTAGGTCGGTCCGGGTTAGGTTAGACCAAAACTATGTGCTGCAGTTTCAAAGCCTAGCATCAGCAGCACAGGCTGACGTTAGGACTAATGTCAGTAGGTACGGTCAAAGCAATTTGACCATGAATCATCGGCAGAAATTTCTTTCTGCAATACCTTGATCATTTGATGTCTAATTGGGGATTCGTTTGCCCCTACTAACTCATTTTGGGCAAATCTACACAGTGGAAGAGGGTGATTGGGTGTTTGACAATTAAAAAGAAGGTTTGATCGATTAGAGCATAGAAACTTGTTTCTGCGATATCGGAGCCATTCGAACTAGGATTTCAGATCTGTTTTTTCCACCATGCTCATGGTAATAAAACCGATAGTGTGGTGCAAAAATTTTACAGGAATGAAAGCAAAATTTGAAGTTGAAAAATTCAATGGCAGAAATGATTTCAGCTTATTGCACAAGAAAATGAATGCTTTGTTAGTTCAAAAAGGGCTGTAGAAAGCATTGAAGGGAAAAAATGCCCTTTCTGCAATAATGTTAGAAGACAAAAAGGAGGATATGCTGGAGAAGGCATATGGAGCAATTTTGTTATGTTTAAGCAATAGAGCACTGCGAAAGGTTACTCAAAAGAAAACCAGTGCTTGGTTATCGTTGAGATTAGAGAATCTGTATAAGACAAAGTCTTGGACGAGCCATTTGTATCTGAAGAAACAGTTGTACACTCTCCAGATGTAAGAAGGTATGTCCCTTGATACCCATCTTGATGCATTTGATAAAACTATCATGGATCTAAAAAATGTTGATATTTCAATTGGTGATGAAGACCAAGCTATTACACTGTTTTGTTCTTTCCCACCCTTATATGAGCATTTTGTTGATACCATGATGTATGGTATAGATACTCTTTCAAAAGAAGATGTAGAGGCAACTTTGAACTGTAAGGAGTTAAAGAAAAAGGTTATACCTGAAAACAATGATAACTTGAGTGAAGGTTTGGTTGTAAGAGGAAGAACAAATGACTCTAATAACGGGAGCAAACATAGATCCAAGTCTAAATCCAATAGGAAGAACATTGAATGTTATTATTGCCATAAGAAAGAGCACATTCGAAAAAACTATCCTGATAGGTAGAAGAAAGGGAAAGAAATAGAAGATTCATCACCTAATGATGCAGTCAGTGTTATAGAGGGAAGATTAGGTTTTGATGTCGATAGTGTATTTTCTGTGATATAAAAAAGTATTCATTGTTCGGATGAATGGATTCTTGATTCTAGATGGTCTTACCATATGTGTCTTAATAGGGACTGGTTTATCACTTATCATGAAATCAACAGTGGTAGTGGCTTAATGGACAACGATGTTGCATATAAGACTGTTGGAATTAGAACAATCAGAATAAAGATGTATGATAGAATCGTCAGAACATTGGAAGAGGTTCAATAAGTCCCTGATCTGAAAAACAATCTTAATTCTTTGGGTGCATTGGACTTTGACGGTTGTAAGTTTTCAGCTGAAGGTGGAATCATGAAGGTTGTGAAGGGTGTTCTGCTTCTTATGAGTGGTAATAGAGTTGAAAACTTATATGTTTTGTCTAGAAATACTATTTCAGGTGAAGCTGCAGTGTCTTCATTAGATGACCATGAATCTGTTTTAACGCTTTTATGGCACTTGTGTATGGGTCACATCAGTGAAAAGGGCTTGACAATGACAAACAAGTGGAATTTGCTATGTGGCACAAAGACGGGCAAGTTGGATTTTTATGAGAAATGCATATTCGGAAAATACTGCAAGGTCAGTTTCAAAACTGGTATTCATCTCACGAAAGGAATCCTTGATTACATTCATTCAGATGTGTGGAGTACTTCTAAGGTTTATTCCAAGGGTGGGTCCTGATTTATGTTGACTTTCATCTATGATTATTTAAGGAAAGCCCGAGTTTAGATACTGAAGACGAAGGATCAAAGCTTTGAAGCATTCAAGGGATCAAAAGCAATGGTTCAGATACAGACCAGTAGGAAAGTGAGGAAGTTGATGATAGATAATGGCTAGGATTACAGATCCAATGCGTTTGAGAACTATTCCAAGGATAAAGGCATAGTTCGACATTACACCACCACGGAGCTCCACAGTATAATGGAGTTGCAGAAAGGATAAACAAAACGATTTTGGAAAAAGCTCATTGTATGTTGTTTACTGTAGGATTATCCAAAGACTTGTGGGCTGATGCAGTAGATGCTGCAGGCTACTTGGTTAACAAGTCTTCATACTTAATGATTGGTTGCAAAACACTGGAAGAAATGTGGCCAGGTAATCCAGCTGATTATTTTAACTTGAGAGTTTTCAGTTGTCCAGCGTATGCTCATGTGAAAATGGAAAAGTTAGAACCAAAGGCTGTGAAGTGCATCTTGGTTGGATATGCTCATGGGGTGAAGGGATACAGCTTATGGTGTACATATCGGGATTCACTCAAATTTATTATCAGCGGGGATGTTACATTTCATGATGATAATTTGCTCAATGTGAGAAAGCAAGTGAAGAATACAAAAGTAGGTAGCAACAGTAGCACCATTCAGGTAGAGTCAGACATCCCGGTTTGGAAAGAGAGTGCATTCGACTCTTCCCGAGATACTGAGGATAGTCAAACTGAGTAGCACAAAGGTAGACCATTGAAAATGAGGAAACCGCCAATCAAATACAGTTTTGAGGATATCTTGATAACATATGATGTGGTTACATCTGTATTTGTAACACTCTGACCCAGCTTGACCTCGTTTAGCGGCTAGTTAATCTTGTTTTCGTTGCTAATCGTGTTTTGTTTATGTTTTATTTTCGTTGCGGGTCATGGATAGGTAGTTGGGTTGAGTTTGACTTGGATTAAGTAGACCAAGCCCTTTTTCGTAATTTTAGCTTTTCTAAGATATGGTCATTTTTGCATCATCTTGATGTTAACACGTGTCTTTCGTTGAGCTCGTTAACTTTCGTAACTACGTCATTTACAACCGATGTCGTGTGATTCGATTGGACCCAGATTTGACTCAAACTAAAAATACACTTCTAACTTGGACTCTCTTGTAATTTGAACAACCTATTAGCTTATATACTCTCATCCATCGACCAAGAACCCACGTTCTCTCTTTCTCATTTTCATTTCTCTTCACTGTGCACGTGGAGTTTCTCTCTTCTCTCTTGAATTCTCTCCTCCATCGATCTCCATCGATCAAGCTCTAGTGAAAGAAGTTTGGGTCTTGCATGTGAGGTGAGTGGAATTCTTTCCATTCCTCTCATCTCCTTTCTCTATTTCTTCTCCTTCTTGTTTCTCATTGCATGGTGTGTCTGTGATTCCAATCCTTATGCATGCATGTTGTTTTGATTTGTGTTAGGTAGTGTTTGGGCTTTAGGACAACAAATTGTGCAATTGAATTCCAATTAAGGCAAGTATAACCATAACTTGTGAGAACCCATGTTGGTATGCAATTGATTTGGTTAGTTTACATGAATTGATATGGAAAAATGTGTTTACAGCCCATTTGATTACTCATTTATTCAGTACTTGTCTATCTCCATTGGAGAATTTCAATTTTGATAGTGTTACAGGACTTCTGTAAATGCTGCAGAACATTGACCTCGTGCACGTACGGCTAAGCCGTATGGCACTTACGGCTTAAAGTCTAGAGAGGATAAAAACCCAGTTTTCCTCTACGGCTAGGGCACGGCTAAGCCGTGGATTGCCCTACGGCTAAGCCGAAGCTCAGCCGTGGCCCAGCCGTAGATCAATACAGGGTGCATTTTTTGGATTTAACTGAGAGTACGCAAATTGACAGACCTTCTATGGCCCAGCCACGGCTAAGCCGTAGAATACACTCGGCTAAGCCGTACCCTCATTTACGGCTAAGCCGTATCCACACTAGAATAAGAAAGGACAAGGATAGGTGTAAGGGAAAGACCGATATGGCCTTCATGATAGAATGTAGAGCACCTAGACCTGCCCAACGGAATGTGATACAACGCTTGAATGATCTCGAGGGCTGCGAATCATTCATGTTCGTTATCCGGATGTTAAGCACCTCCCCATGGGTGTTGGTTTAAGGGACTTCGTGCACTGCTCGATTCAATGCAACACTAGGCAACGGTGCATCGAATAACTTAAAACTACATCATCATGCACGGTTAGAAACACCGGGTAATTAGATTAGAATTGGTTTGTAAATAAAGATGATTCGATTTCGCATGATTTGTTGCATAACATATTGCATTCGAGTATTGACCTCTACTCTCTGACATGATTACTTGTGTTCCGTTACTTTCACATTGTGGTTCTTTACCTTGAGTATGCATGTATAATATGTTTTCAGATATGCACGTATGATATGTTGGCACTATCTACTCAGGGTTTTCATGATTGACTCTGTATGGTCAGGCACTACTTAGCCTCAGCCTTAGGATCCCGACGGGGTGAATTTGGTATAGTTATATGGACTTGCTGCAGTAAGGATATGTCTTGGGGAACCGGACCCCAGGAAACCGAGACCCATTGTACCATGGCCCGGACAATGGTGTTCTTTGCACGTTATAAGATCCCTCTTTTGGGAGCATATGGTAATGTAGTCGCCACTAGTTATGTACACAGCATATATTCATTGATTCGCATAGCATATTTCTTTCTTGCATGACAGCCTAGTATACGAAAATGCCTTCTTTAATTTACATGACGTTCTTTATTCTATTAGACACAGCGTGTGTTAACTTGCTATGGTTTATACTTTGCTGAATCTTCGTATTCACAGTTGTTTTTGGTGTTGCAAGCCCAGATCCCCCTGCCGAACCCTTGCCGGTCGGCCAGACTCCAGATGAGACCCCCGAGGCCCCATCAGGCCTAGAGGAGTGGATGTGATCACTCCACGGGAGAGTGTTCTTGGCATGCATCATTGAAGTCTTGTTTTGAGGATTTGCTCATTTGTGTATATGTCATGATTGTATATGTTATTTTGTTCTTTTTGTAAGACCTTCACATGTAATTATGTCAGTCCTTTCTTCGTATTCTCTTCTTGCACTGTTAGTTTGATGTTTCTGATATTTACAGCTTCCGCGTACATATTTGGCAGGTGTGAATGTTCCCTTGTGCGTGTGCATTTAGACTCGGTCTACGTGTACAAGCACGGGAGTACGTGTGTCATCAGGTTTGGCTTTTGCTAACCCCCGAACCCTGGGCTCGGGTTGTGACAGTATTGACGGCTGAGCCCTCTACATATCCAGAGTCAATGGAAAGGCAAAAAAATGGTTAACAGGCAGCAATCATAGATGAAGAGATAGAGTCTCTTGAGTATAGCAATCGAGCCATTGGATGCAAGTAGGTCTACAAGGATAAGGAAAGAACTTCCCATGTAGGTGGAGTGAAGTTTTAAATTTATGATCATACATGCAATTCAGAGAAATCATTGTACGGGTCGAAGCAAGCTTCTGGACAATAACACAAGCGATTTGGGACATTCATGATGACACTGGTTAAGGACAAGTTCAAGTCTTGCTTGAACTTGATCCGTATCACTCATCATTGAAGAGTGAAGATTGTGCTCGGTGATTGTGGGCACAAGACGTACCGATTAGCGGGGTACGTGGAGCTGAAGACATTACCGATTATTCTTCTTATGGCTCGAATTCTATAGAATCTAAGTTAAGGTGGAGATTGTTGGGTTTATGTCTTGTATTTCGGGTTCACTGGATTAGTCCATAAGGTTAATCTTGGACCGGGTTTTGGATCAGGGGTATTTTCGTCTTTGTACCAAGCTTTCTTAGGGGTTAAGAAAGAGAGAGTTATATATATGATGTAACGTATACCCTGGACCTAAGCAGAATAGTGCAATAAAGAGTAGAGTTCTTTTTTGGCCGTAGACGTAAGCATCTTGCCAAACCACATAAATTTCTCGTGTGCATGCTCTTGTATGCTTGTCTTTTCTTGTGTATGGCTTTAATTGTTGATCGCAGGTTACACGCTTCCACATGTGCACAACAGCATTTTTCAATGTGAGCAAGTGGGGTTTTTTTCCCCTTATTTTTTTTTTATTAAAGAGGAGATTTTCTTATAACCATTTATCATTTTCACCATTGTTTCTTCATTGTTAGCAATATTCTGGAATATATTTTGTAGATTTCCTATCAAATTAATTCCTTGCAAACAAACATTCTCTAAAGCATTTTTTTGATAAGTATTTTATGTGCTTAAATGTTTGCAATCCCAATTAGCTCTTCTTTTAGGCCAATAAAAAAATTAGTAAGTCTTGGCTAGAAATAATGGATTAGTTGCATTCATCACATATATTTGTAGTAGTTATATGAAATCCTTACCATCACTTATACACAAGATAGATCTCTCACTTATTAATAAAAGGGAAAGTTTCAAATAAGGGCCTAAGTTTTTGATAGATTTCAAAATAAGACAAAATTAAAATTAAATTTCAAAATAGGCCTTAAGTTTTCAAATACATTTCAATTGAGGACATCCAGTGAAATTGGAAATTGGACTATGGCAGGCCACTTTTTCCAATTTATTTTTTTAATTCCAAAAATGCCCTTAGGGCTTAAATCCTTAAGATCCTCCTCCATCAAATTGCGACCCAAATGCTCAGAGCAATGCGAAGGAGATTCTTTAGAGATCAATTTAGTCGACCCATCTTCTTCTTGCCAACTAATCAGTCGAACCATCTCACCCTTAAAATTCACTCTTAAACTCGTCAGCTCTACTAAGTAAGCTGGGACCTCCACCTCCATCTTCGCAGCATCCAAACCAAATAGGCTTGGAGGATGGAGCTTATCCTCACCTTACCAAACCAACACTCCCACAACCCTACTACAGGCTCACTTCATCTCTATCTTCAACCAATGATCCTCCTCTCCACCACTACAACATCGACCCTATCTGTTTCATCATTTCCTTGTTCAGCACCATCACTACTACATCATTATCTTCTCCTGCCTATGGTTCCACCTTGTCAAAACCGTCTCTGATAACCATAACTGGGTCGTATCTTCATCACATACCGGACACCATCACTACCCAGCCACTTGTTCGACTAAGCCACACAAAGCCAGGGCCGGCTTAAGGCAATTTGAGGCCTAAAGCAATAATCACAAATGAGACTTTTTTTTACTTTTTTAAATATTATAATAAATATTTTATTTAAAATTCATTTTTTTCATATTTTATAATGCAATATTACTAATTAAGTTTTTATATTCAAATCTTGCTAACATATCTTTTCAATTAATAGTATGGCTAATCCACTTAATCTTTATTGTAACATTGTTGATCTAAATTAGAATTTTATTAATTTTGATTTTGAAAAACTTCTCTCTGTAGAAGTAGTAACTATACGTATTGTCAATATTTTTCTAGTAATCATATTTAATATTTATAAATTATAATTAATAATATTTACATACAAAATGAATACTAACTATAATAAACATATAATATGAGCTTGGAATTAAAAAAAATCTTTTAAAGCAAAATATCTAATTTAGTGATTTATTAGTGTTGGCCACAAAAATTATGGATGTGAATTACTTTTGAATTTGATTCATCTTTTTCAATTTGAAAAAAAAAAGATTATATTTGAAGTTATCTTCTATGAATTTTAAGCAGCACAGATGTGTGCAAACTGGAGGATTTTCAGAACAGAAAATGATTTCTTACTTCCTACGATTTTAGAGTTTTCTTTTTTATTTTAATGGTAACATTTTCTCAATAGTAAAAATGGGCTTTAATGCTTTTTTTAAAATACAAAAAGGATAGCAGTTATTTTTTCTAAAATGCAAAAAGATGATAGTTACTTTAATTACTTTTATAAGGCCTTATTATTTAGAAGAAACAAAATGGTAACAATTGCGTTGTTTTAAAATTTGAAAATATTTAAGTTTCTTCAATTACTTTTATGAGGTCTTATTTTTTGAGACTAAAAAAAAGATGGAAATTGCTTTCTTTTTTTTGGGCCTTATTTTTTAGGGGCTTAAAGTAAGAACTTTTCTTGCCGAATGATCGAGCTACCTATGCACAAAGCTCATCATTACGTCATGTGAGCCCACTCAAAATTGAGTCTCTATCCTCCATCCACCTAGTTTTTCTCTCCCTCTCCAACCCTTCCAAACAAACACCTCCATATTCATAACTATCATCATCTCTTCTGGAGCCCACCTAGACCACATCGAAACACAAACCACGGCCTGCACTGCTGTCTACTTTTAAGTCCTTGAACAAGCAAACCGTCAACTCGCCCCCTGCGCACTCATCTCGCCAGGAGTTCAGACGTCGGAGGAGTAATGCGCCTAAACTCGTGCCTCTGCTCAATTCCCTTAAATTGAGAGAGAGAGAGAGAGAGAGAGAGAGAGATATATATATATATATGCTCTCTAACGGGTGGCATGAGCTTTCTGAATGCGTCCCCGGCTACCATAAAAATATACAAGATATTTTTGCTCCTCTGTTTTTTCTTAAAACTTAAGCCCTAAGGGCATTTTTGGGATTTAGAAAAATAAATTGAAAAATGTGGCCGGCCAATTCCTAATTACATCGGATGTCCTCAATTGAAATGTATTTGAAAAACTCAATGCTTATTTTGAAATCTAGTTTTAATTTTGCCCTGTTCTGAAATCTATCAAAAACTTAGATCCTATTTTGAAATTTTCGCTAAATAGAAATATCATACATTTGCTTCTAATTAGAATTCACACTATCAATGTCCAAGGTATGATTTAACATAAAAAAATTTTCAGTTTCATATAGAAAGAGAGAAATGAAATGACTACAACACTTTGACATTTACAAAGGAATTGTTTATTTGCATGGGCGACATATGAATTTATAGCCAAATGAGCTTCAATAAAAGAATATTATGAGTTCCAATAAAGAAATATTATTAAAGTAGTGAAAGGTGAAAGATATGAGGTGAGGGGTGACGATATAAGGTATTAACGCTGAGTCGTTCCTCATGAGATTCAAACTCGTTATCGGTTGGCTATAATACCATATTAAATTTTATTTCGCTATGTGTTAGTAGAAGCAGTGGAAATACTTTTCAATATTCCCTATCGAATAAAGCCCACTCCTCAATAGATGAAACCTTGGCTACAATGATGACCAGGTTTCATTTTCCATACCGACTTGATTCAATTTCCATTAGAAGGAAAGGTTATATGATAATAATTTTAGAATATTCACATTTAAATCTTCATTTTTAAACATACGAACTCTTAAAATTCCTAGCAATTCAATTGCATAAGGCAAGCAGGCTCTAAAGTTAAACATCTTCCTATAAGGGCCTAATGGCGTAATGTTCAACTTTTGGATGTAAAAATTTCAAATGACCATCTAATATCAACGTTGAAGCTAACTCAGTGTCTGACAACAATTCAATGTTCACAGGACATCTGGAGAAAACTTTCCAAAAAATCACGGAGTTATTTTGAGTTGATTCCCTCACGAAGTATGAAATGAATTGGCAGAGGAAAATTGCAACAATTTTATTTTTCAACAATTATTCTTTCTGAAGCATACTAAAATATTTTGGTTACAAAGGATTATCAGAGACAGATATCAGCTAGCGCAGTGCTTCCCTAGTATGAAAGTGTTTAGATTGGCCCCCAAGAATTTCTTCTTCAATGATGTCACCCAAAGACATATTTCCTGGCTTTATCCTAACTTTTCTTTTCACATGAAAAAAAAAAAAAGGTTAGCGAGCGATTAGATCAGGATCATCCTAAAAAATGTAGTTCTTTTATGAGTGTATCTTAATTTCGTTGAATTCAATGCCATTTCCTTTTATCTTTTGTAGCAATTTCACATAATTTATGATGATTGGGTTATTTATCAAATTCGACCTGAAGTCAGCAATTGAAAGAGGATTTGCATTGATATGAGGTGTCTCACTTTGCAGTACTTTTGTTTCCATTTCTTTCACATGGTTTTCTCTAATAATAATTTTGTTTGGCATCTTTACTATTATTCCAATAGAGACATTTAAAATAAAGTATAAAAGCCCATAATAAAGAGGCTAAAGTTTTTTATTCTCACAAAATCATTAATGGGGCCTTCCATTTTAAGAAAAGAGAATTTATCTCTCCCTCTGTAAAGCTATTAGAAGATAAAATCATGTACTAAACGTTCTTATTTTCTAAATCCTGATCGCTTTAGAAATCAAGATGAATAGAGATTGGAAATAGAGATGCTATATGAGCATTGTTGGATTTCAGTCTGACACTAAAATAAATGCACTTAAAAATTACTGGTAGTTTAGAATTTAAAATTTGAGAGTTATAATTAACTAATTAAAACGACATTTGGATCACACTATATTTTTAAAGTTTCATACACATTCAAATTACAAACCATCCTTATTAATCAGTTAGCATCCCAAGTCACTATATAGCAAATAAAGTATATCCTTATTAAAATGAGTACTACATTCATTTTGCACTAGCAAAAATTCAGAAAGATTATTTAAAAAGTGTAAATAAAAGGCAATAAAACTAGAAGAAATTGGAAGCAACCGGTCCTTCAATACTTATTTTTTAGGCACTTAAATAATTAAATAGAGATGAAATGAACTAAGTATGTATGTACGAGTTTCTAGGACATTTTGTAAGGGGTATGGAGGTATGAAATTTCCTTTATATCTCCTATTTTATTATTACATGTGATTATTATATGCATTATTTAGTGTATAAACATTTATATATGTATGTATAAATATAAATATAATATAATATTAAAAAGTAGAGGGGCCAGGGCTTGGGCCGAGCAGGACACATTATCTAAGCCCAACCCTCAAATTTCAAGGCCTAAAAATAATTATTCAAGTCCGGCACTCAAACTTTTTCTTGAAATCAAAAACTCTCATTTTAAGGTCCTTTAGAGGTCGGGCTGAGCTGAGCCCGCCTGTCTCATGGCCAAATTGCGAGGCATTACCAATAATATGTTAGAATAGAGAGGGAGAGAGAGAGAGCTCTTATTCATTAGATCTGTGTGTACATAATGGGGGGAGGAGGATCTTATTTATAGAATAAGATTGCTTCCTCCCCAAGCAACCTAATAGGGAAAACCCTAATTCTTAGTAATCCCTTTATCTCACGTGGGTCCCAATGTGGGCATCCACATATGATAATACATCTTATAACACTCCCCCTTGGATGACCACCATTCAATGACAGTTGCCTCATTAAAACCTTGCAAAGGAAAAACCCAGTGGGATAAAAACCAAAGCGAAGGAAAAAGAGTACAACGTTCTATAGGATCATTGACTTGGTGTTGGACGTGCATAATGCTGCCTCGTTAAAACCTTAACTAGGAAAACCCAGTGGGACAAAACCTAGAGAAGGAAAAAGAGTACAGCGCACATATGTCCTGGGTAGCATACTTCAGGATGCCTCCCCCTGATTGACTACTCCCCCTGATGATAACATCTTTGTACATAATTCAGCATATCAATTTCGTATACAATTTCTAAAATACTGAATTTTGGCAAAACTTCGTAAACTGATCAGCCAGGTTGTTGCTTGAACGAACTTGCTTGACTTCAATCTTGTTATCCTTCTGAAGCTCATGAGTGAAGAAGAACTTTGGTGTAATGTGTTTCGTCTTGTCATCTTTAATGTGTCATTCTTTAATCTGTTGAATACATGCCCCATTGTCTTTGCAAATAATGCTCGGAGTACCTGTACTAAGAGGTAATTGACAAGAACTACATATATGCTGAGTTAAATATTTTTGCCATACACATTCCCCACTGGCTTAAAAATCTCAGCATGGTTAGAATAAGTAGCTACCAAAGTCAATTTAGTAGAATACCAAAAACAATGATGGCAACCATTAAGAAACATACAACATGTCATAACATTTGTATAATACCAATCCAAAGCTTTGGTGCAAAACTATATATGGGAAGCATATTTATAAAGAGTGAAAATCTCATTAGAACTTCTCTCGATCTGCGGGTCGAGATAAAATAGTCAATAGTGTTCTCGAGCTCTTCTGGAGTCTCGATTAGATATATAAACTTCTTCTATTATAAATCCATTTAAGGATTGTATAAACAGGAACAGGCAAATGGGATTGTATTCATACTCTTCCTTATATAAACATTCACTAAGACGATTGTACCATATTCTTCTGGAATGCTTCAGGCTGTACAATGAACGTCTTACTTATATTGAGTACGTACTCTCTGACTTTGCTTCAGGCAAAGCAAATCCTTCTGGGATTTTCATATATATAACACTGTATGTTTTCAATCCCAAGTTTCTACAGGAAACCTTATATCACAATTTTGCCTTTCATTCATTTTCCTTACAAACACCCATTTGTAACCTACAGGGTTAACACCGTTTGGGGTTTGTACTATAGGTTCATATATACCACGTCTATTGAGAGATTGTAATTCCTTAATGGCATCTCTCTATTTTTGGCCAATATATTATTTGTCGACATTCATTTATAGAACGTGGTTTTATATCCCAAACAACATTCTTAATTTCCATTGATATTTGAGTAGCTACCGCATATGCAAATGCGTCATCGATGATAATTTCATTTCTATCCCATCTCTCTCTTGAATAATTATAAAATATAGAGATCTCTTTATTTATTGGGTACCCATTGCCTCTTCAGGGGCTTCCAGAATCTCTTCTGGGACTCATGTCTCTTCCGGGACATTAATTTCTTCAGGAAATTTGGAGAGAGTGGATTTTATCATAAACTCTTCGGGAGTATACCTCTTCTGGAGTATGATTGGGATATGATTGCTCATTTCTCCTCTTCTGGAGAGTTGAGTCCTTGAAACCTATAAGTCTACCACGCTTCTGGCGTGTATAGATTCATTTGTTGCCATATTTGGACTTTGTTCTTCAGGAACATTAATTCGTACTTGTCCTACAGGGACATTAATTCGTGCTTGTGTGTTCATAGCCGATACATGTGACCTAGTCACTTTTGCTGCATCCTTAAAAGCATCAGGGAATTCATTTGTAATTAAGTGCACAATTCTCCGTACTTCATTCTCACATTGTGAAGTACATAAATCTAGATGAGATTGAGTGGAAGTATTCCACATTAATTCTCGCCGTTCTTCAGGAACGGGTTGTTCTTCAGGAACAAGGTGTTCTTCAGGAACTCTCTTATCTCCCCCTAACGGCGAGAAGACTATCTCATCAAGATGACAATCAGCAAAAACGAACAATGAATATATCTCCTGTCATTGGGTCTAGATATCCATTAATTAGGGTGAAGTATAACCAACATAGAGTCTACGTTGTAGGCACATGCAAGCCACAAACCTATGATATCAAGCCTTATAAATTTAATAACATGCTTAAGGATGTGTATCCTAGGTTTAATAATATGTGCTAATGGGCGGGATTAGATAGGTTCACAAATGTCACACAATATCCTTTGCGAAAAGGATGGTCAATAGATGGTACTCTAAGGAGTACGTAACAGAAGTATCAATAATTTACCAGAGCATATGACCCCTAGAATAACAAGCTTCTGGCTTAACTTTGTCGTTTTTGCTCATAATCGAATATGATTCGATTTTTAAAGATTGTCTTGTAATATAGCCTTGAAATATAAGGAGAATGCACTGAGCTTTTCTAGTATCAGCTTCTGGCTGTCAATACTAGTAATGATGTGCAAATACCATTAGGTAGACTCTTCAGGAGCATATTTGTATGGATACAGCTATGATCGATGCCGTGCACAAATGAAACACTAACTCAGAGAAAAACTTCTGGTTTTTTTTCAATGTAGTGTGTTTTGTTGCACTGTCTACTGGACAGATATGATCCTCAGTATCATGCATTCCATAATCCATATAGCAAGTAATAATAAACTTACATAACTAGTTAATCGCATTACAAAAATAAAAGTGAGAACAACTAAACAATTCAGCATTCAAAGCAAATATAACATAATATACGGGGGATTAAAAATAAGTCCTAGCATTCAACAAAATATCTAAGAACTGAACTCAATGTTCAAACTCATAAAAGTAGTTGTAGGTCTTCCAGACCATGCTTGGTGGTTCGCCCAATTTCCAAACAAAATGCCTTTTCAATCACCTCTCCTGGGGTGGTTTATTTCATCTCTACGGAAGAACATATTATATCTACCTCTTCTGGAGGGATTGTAATTGACTAATCTGGCATTTATTTCAAGCATTGGGTGTATGACCATCTGCTGGTGATCATCCCTGTCTAATGGGGATATAATGGTGCGGAAAATAAGAGCGTATGCCATATCCTTCAGGGATATTTTATTTCCGACTTTGACAGTATCACCAAGCCTTTTAGAGTGTGTTAAGATCGATATACTAATAACAATCAAACAAACAGAGAACTTCGGGTTCTCAATATCCGATGACAAAATATAATGAAGAATTGGCCAATCAGAAAGTTAGAACTTCGGGTTCTCAACTGATGAATCAGAACTTCTAGTTCTGTCAATACTTCAGGCTAGTGATAGAACTTCAGGTTCTTAGAACTACTGGTTCTATCAAAGCTTCAGGTTTGAATCACAACTTCTGGTTCTATCAAAACTTCAGGTTTGATTTCATGGCCGTTGTATCGATCTACACTACTTTGAATCTTTAGAAATCAAAGCTCCAAGTTTGATTATGAATATGAATCTTCGGGTTCATATTCTAAATCTTAGAACTTCTGGTTCCAGATAATGTATGGATCTTCGGGTCCAGGTTATTCATTGGATATAGAACTTCAGGTTCTATTATTTGGAACTACTGCTTCTGGCAATAGTAAATTCATCAAAACTAAAGTTTCAGATAATCATTAGTAATAATTATACCGAAGTAATTATATCAAGCATACAGTATAATGTTATAGAATATAAAAATAAATGTATATGAGAAACAGAAAATAAAATGTAGAATTTCAGGTTCTTAACATCCAATCAAAGATAATAATAAAAATGTGATGAAGAATTTAGAAATTGAAGTTTAGAACATCAGATTCTCAGCTTAAGAATCAGAACTTCTGGTTCTGAATTAGAGTGGTTCATAAATCTTTCAGTACAAATTAGAACTTCAGGTTCTAGATTAGGATAATTCATGGATCTTCAGGTCCGAGTTAGAACTTCTGGTTCTAAATTAGAATAATTCATGGATCTTCAGGTCCAAGTTAGAACTTCTGGTTCTAAATTAAAATAACATACAGAACTGCATGTTCAGATTATTTATTCGATATAGAACTTCTAGTTCTAAGTATTAGATGAAACTTTGAGTACGTATTGTAGATCTGAAAACTTCTGGTTTCAGAGTAAAATAACCAACGGATCTTCTGGTCCGAATTTGAAAGAATTTCTGGTTCATAGATTAAAATAATTTACGGAACTTCGAGTCCGAATTATTGATTCCATATAGAACTTCTGGTTCTAAAATATCGTATGGAACTTCGGGTTCCAATTTCTTGCATAGAACTTCTGGTTCTATTTATGATCCATGATTTTCAATTCTATCATGATCTATTTTCGATAAAAGAAAACGAATAATCATCACAAGGATCAAATGATAAATATTTGCAGATCTAAAAGAATAAGGATAAATGCAAACTAATAAGAGATCATAAAATAAGGAGAAATTACTTAACCTTTGAATTGTCCTAATTTTGGTACCAATGTGTAGATCTGCTCGCGAGCTTTCCGTAGGAGCAAACGGATCTCAAATCGGACTCCGGATCGTCAAGATATCGCAGAAACAAGTTTCTGCCATCGATCTGGTCAAATCTACTTTTGACTGTATGAACGCTGACATAATACATACGTCAGCAGGCTGGCGTCACCTAGATGACATCATTTGGCAAGCAGGCTTTGCAAACGGGTCAGGTTGACCCGACCTGACCTAGGTCTGTAACATTACTCAAGAGCTGGGCTCTGTCACGGGTCAGGCGGAACTGACCCAAAAACCCAACCTCCTTCTTCTTCAAGTTTCTGATTCTGGTTCTCTTACCAGAACCGGAAACACCAGGGTGAAGGAGCCTCCTTCCTCGGCAGCGGTGGATCGCGGACCGACGGAGCAGTTTCTCCGGTGATGTTCGGCGATGGCAGGAGGGCGGCGACAGAGGGCGATCCTCACCGGTTGTGTGGCCCACAAGATCAAGGAATTGATCTTCACCTCTATCTTCTCCATGACGATCACAATCGACATGGCCACTGCAGAATCAAATCCTGGCAGTACGATGAGGCGAAAATCCTGTCCATCTCTGTGTAAACCACCGGCATCTTGCGCTCTACGGTGGCAGTTTGCGCAATGTCCGGCCACAACCGAAACCTTGGCTCAGATTTCCTCTTTCTTTTCCTGTTCTGTTTGGGCAACAGAGATGGTTCTGCCGTGGTGATGGTGCTCTTCTTCGTGGCCCACCGAGATCAAGGAATTGATCTTCACCTTTCTGTGTGAAGGCGTTTGGATCGTGCGGGAACTCATCTTCTTCAGTGATCCGCGGGCCGTGGAAGGAATGATGCGAATCACAATCAACAGGACTGGGGTCGATTCGTCGAGCTGTGTAGAGGATCTGTGGAATGCTTTTAGCATATTTGATCTTGATGGGAATGGGTTTTCCTAGGTGATGATTTTTTTTTTTCGAAGGTGGTGTACTGTGTAGAGGTTGTGGGTGGTGACGGCTTTGTTTTGGTAGTGAGGGTGTGATGGTGATGATGCGTATGATGGAGGGTGAAAGAAAGGTGAATTGCAGTCGTGCTGATAACGTGTTAGAATAGAGAGGGAGAGAGAGAGAGCTCTTATTCATTAGATCTGTGTGTACATAATGGGGGGGAGGAGGATCTTATTTATAGAATAAGATTGCTTCCTCCCCAAGCAACCTAATAGGGAAAACCCTAATTCTTAGTAATCCCTTTATCTCACGTGGGTCCCAATGTGGGCATCCACATATGATAATACATCTTATAACATTATATGCTTTATTATTGTAATTTCTCGGCGCGTTTAGTTCTCGACCAAGACCGCCATCAAACACCGCGGGCGTAGGCACGTGAGGTCAATGTCTCCATCCACGTGCTTACGTAGCTTTAAATACTTGCCATAAAAAAATTGACGGTCAAAGTCAAATGCTATCTAAATGCTCAACTTGATCATTGAATTTGAAACCTCACCAACAACCGTGGATGGACTGGTGTTTCTTTGACTCTTGTTCAAGTTAATTTCATCAAGGGTAAAACTTTTTTTCTTAGAATCTTGAAATCCATAAATATGACTCTATTATTATTATTGTTTTCTACTAAAAAACACTTTATTATTATTATTGTGAAAATATGAATGCATGCACTTTTACACACATCTATGCCTCTAATTAGATGACAAAAATTACATTTTAACTCAAAACAAAGCTTTTACAATAGTTTACCATCTAACTCTAGTTTATCAGTCCATCGATGTAGGTGTCACCCACCACCACTCAATAATTAATGAGATTGAAAACGCATACACACACAAAGAGCTAGTTCTTAGAAGATATTATATCCAAACCACATATCCAATATGTTTTTATTATCTTTAAAGAATATAGGTTGGTGAAATCTAGGCATACAATAAAAACTTGAAATCTTTTGGCCTTTTGGCAAATAGAAGTTGTTCATAAATCAAATAAGACAACAGAAAACTGGATCTAAGTATAATGATAAACATTTAGAGGCTTGCAAATCTATAGTCATCCAATTAACCAAAAAGTGAAAAAAGTCAATCCAAACCACAGATATCCACTAAATAGAAGAAAATAGAATTTAAACATTCAACCTAGAACAACCAAACGAACAATCAGCATACACAACTTTGCTGACATTCATTGTCCTTTAAAAAAAAAAAGCATTATGTTCGATTCATTTCATCAATGGGGGAGATCAAGAGAGGGCGAGTAGGGACAATTTCTGCTGAAGGAAGGAATAACGAGGGTGAGCCGTCTACCGATGTCATTGTACTGATGCCCGGAAAGGGGAAGGATTTGCTAATTTTGGGGGTTTTTTTAGAGAATAACAGAGATTCACCGATTGGGAAAACGAGGGTAGGGACTTGTGGGTTTTTTAAGGGCGGGCTGGGCCAGACCTCCCTTGAGCCCTAATGTGCTTTTTTGAAATTTTGGAGGGGCTTTTGCTCTGAGCCTACAATATGTAGAACTATCCTTGCTTTTATATATATATATATACACACACATATATACATACATATGTACATGAATATTGTCCCTCACCAGCCTACAATATAAGGAGTCTTCATGTGCAAATGTCTTTTACCATTTTAGTGAGAGAAACTTCTTTTTTTAGACCTATCAAGGTAAAAAATGTGTGATGGGGTATGAAGTTTTGTCCTTTTACATATTAATATTTTTCAAAAAAGGAGTGTCCATTATCAAAATGGTGAGGGACATATGTACGTGAATATTGTCTCATATATATTATAAAAAATGCCCAGTTTAAAAATACTCTTTCTTGGGCCCTTCTTCTTCTTCGTCTTCTTCTTATTTTTGTCATGGGGCCCACATGAGTCAATTTAATCTATTCACTTACACTACCCCTCACCACCTATGGTCACAAGTCTAATTTTGACACCCATCCAACTTTTTCACACTGTGGGAATGAAATTATAATAAAATAATGCCTCTAAACTTATGTGGAATGTTTATGTGTATCTCATCCCTCACAATAGGGTTGAGACGCTCATAGAATAGTCTGGCTTGAGCCCGAACCTATTGAAAAAAGGATAATTAGAAAATATAGAAGAGAGGATTTGAATCAAAGTGTTCTTACATGTATAAATAACTGCAAGTCAGTTAAGCTACATTTGCAATTGTAAAATTTTACTTTCTTTGTTAATTAAAACTCAAACTCGGGCTGGGTTGGGCTTTCAAAATTTCAGGTGGGCCCGGATATTTCTTAGCCTGGCCCATGAACACCCCTTCAATAGGGCTAGGGACACTTATGTAGCATTTCCTCTTTACACATGAACATTTCTCTTTTATATATGAACATAAATGACTTTACTTCTTTTGCACGTGGATATTTTCAATAACGTAAGTGTCCTTCAACTTATTGTGAGGAAAGAAATAATTCAAATGAGATCTGCCTATGTGAGAAATTTCAACTCCATTAGATTATCCTAATCTCTTGATCCATGATCCCGAATTTTAATGGTTTTAAAAGCATTATATTCTTGTGATTTCAATCAATGGTGATTAAAAGTTGGATAAGTGTTAAATTTGGGCTTTATAGTAATTTTTAGAGGTAATATATGTGAAATAATTGAATTGACTTAAAGGTGGATCGCATGTCCTAAAATTTTAGAAAGTGAAACGGTGAGTTTTGATAATTCCTCATGGGTGTGTATATTGGGGGTGGCAAACAAATTTGTCATGTCAGATTTTGCCACCCCTAATATAAATTATGATTTAATCCCCACTAACCCTCCTTTTTATTATTAGTTTTTTTTTCAAATGCCATAGCCTTGTCCTTTGCATGCATGATGAAGTTAACAAATACATTAATTTGAAATTTTCTATGCTTAAATCTTTTTCTCTTTATTAGTGTTGGCTTTGTCATTGATGACGATGACTTGACCCTCACCTCCACCCTTGGACCTTGGAAAGGATAGTATACTTTAGAGAGGTGGTGGAACTCTCAAGCAAGTAAAGTGGATAGAACCATCCAATGAGGAAAGGTGTTTGAATGGATTGAGAGAACTAATGCCTCCTACGATTTATAGGAGATGTCGTTCTCACTAATGACAGTGAGTTAATAATCTTATCTTAGAAGACATCTGGTGCGCGCTTCCTAAGCATTTCAGTTACATGCATTTGTTGTGCGGGAATATTTTTTATCTATGTCATCATAGTACTCGAATCGAATCTGCGGGAATATTTTGTATCTATGTCATCTTTCATCATAATAGCACTTTAATCGCCGCCATAACTAAATTACGCTAATCTTAGTAATTACTTAAGATAAATCCATTGTCTAAATTGATTTTTTAGTATTGGTGCCTATCAATCATCCCTTTTAGATTGTGGGTTAAGTACTTTGAATCTAGCAACGAAGAATCCGAGCTTTTATGGCATCTTCCACTAACCGTTTATTGGACTCACTGTCTCTCTCTTCCTCTCTCACAGCAGGCCAAATTTGGATAAAACCCACGGTCATAAGAGAAGGACAGAGTCAAGATTCGTAATGGCCTTTCTACCTTAATCTTCACATGTTTATAAGAATATTAAAAACAAATTTGTGATGATTGGCTACTGTCTGCAGTTTTCAATGGGAGCAAGTGGGGCTTTTTTCCCCTTATTATTATTATTTTTTTAATTAAAGAGGAGGTTATCTCAAGACCATTTATCGTTTTCACGGTCGTTTCCTCATTGTTAGAAACATTCTGGAATATATTTTGAAGAGTTCCTTGCAAACAAACATGCTCTAAAGCATTTTATTGATAAGTATTTTACCTGCTTAGATGTTTGCAATTCCAATTAGCTCTTCTTTTGGGTCCATACAAAATTAATAAGTGTTGGCTAGAAATAAATGATTAGTTTCATTCAAACACTTATATTTGTAGCAATTATTTGCAACCCTTACCATCATAATACAAGATTGATCTCCCACTTTTTAATGGAAATATCACACATTCGCTCCCAATTAGAATTCACACTATCAATGTCCAAGGTATGTTTTAATGAAAATAATTATCTTTTTAGTTTCATATAGAAAGAGAGAAATGAAATGACTACAACTTTGACATTTACAAAGGAATTGTTTATTTAGTTTTTCTATATATACCCTATAAGGTTTCTAATATTTATAAATAAGCCCATGTGGTTTCAACTTTTGTAAATAAGCCCCTGCTTTGGCATTTTTTTACCTTTCGTTTCCCGAATTAAGTGAATTTTAGAAATTTACGTCGGTTATCTATCTGCATAATAGTTCATGTAAATTCATGTCTTTATAGTCTATTCTTGTATCGGTTATCTCTAATTTCAAACATTAATTTCAAAGGTGTGCTAAAGAGCGATTTTTTTTTCTAAAAGATAAAATTATATCAATAAAGGAGATAATGATTTGGATTAAAAAAAGGTTTTAATGGTCCCTATTCTTAAAGCCACCCAATTAGATGAATATATGATTTTCTTAGAAAACGTATTAAATTAAATGAAACCTCACTCAATCACTTGCTCTACTAAAACAATACTAAGCATAATTAATTCAAAACATGGGTTACGCTCATATTGCCGATAGGGAAAAGATTAAAGGCATCAATCAAAATAGAGAAAAACAAGAGAGGAGTTGTTAACATGTTTATAGCAATGAGGCAATTTAATGGATATATCATTCAATCCACATTGGGGAGCCTATTAATAAATATTAGAAACTTTAGGAGAGGGATATACAAAAATCGTTGTAAGGCAAAAGTGTCATTTTGATAAAAATTTTAGCAAAATTCTCTTAGTGGTTGCTCATTACCATCAAATCCACAAGTTTTAGGACATGAGAGGTATTTAAATGCCAAAGTAGGGGGCCTATTAACAAATACTAAAACCATGTGACCTATTTACAAATATTAGAATCCTTAGGAGGGTATATGCAAAAACCTCTCCTTTTTTTTTTTTTTGCATAGACTATATAAGAATTTATAGTCAAATGAGCTCCAATAAAAGATTATAAAAGTGGTGAAAGGTGAACGATATGAGGTGAGAGGTGACGATATATGGTAGAAATATAAGTGAAACCTTAACTAGAGTGGTAACCAGGATTCATTTTCCATCCTGCTTGATTCAATTTCCATTAGAGGGAGAGATTATATGATAGTAATTTTGGAATAGTCACATTTAAGTCTTCATTTTTAAACATCTATAGTAGTATGAACTCTTTAAATTCCTAGCAATCCATAATACAAAAAACCAAGCCCTAAAGTTAAACATCTTCTTTTAAGGGCCTAATGATATTGCTCAGCTTTTGGATGTGAAGACTTTTATAGAATTTTACAAATCACTTCATTCTCATATTTTCCACTGTAAGTTTCACTGAATGAGAGATATACATTTATAAGACAATAGAAACTAACCTTATCCTAAGTGTAAGGATAATCTATTGATATCTCTAACATTCTAACAGAACTAATAACAAACTATTCTAATTTCTAACATCCCCCCTCAATTACAATTTACAAGGTCCTGAATAAGATTTGTGATTATAAACATAAAACTAAAAATAAAACCATTGATCTCAAAAAAAAAAAAAAAAAGAAACAATTTTCATATCTTTTTGGTAATTTCCATCTATTCGTGCATCTATTACTATCGCAACTCATTCCTTTTGAGTTTGTCGGTGCCGGAGGCCCAGTGGATTAGATCTGTCGCGATCACTCTTGCAACAGTTTGATGAAGATGGCAAGATCTAGAGGTTTAAATATTTGGATATACAAATGAAAGGAGTATTAAGGAGTGGACTCCACCCGATTGGGAATATTGAAAAGTATTTCCGCTGCTTCTACTAACACCTTGAGGTTTTATATAGTAACGGTTAGCTAAGAAAATTTAATATGGTATTAAAGACAATCAGTCGTGAGTTCAAATATCATGAGGAATGACTTGGCACTAAAAAATTGCGTGTTGCTAAAAGTGCGCTGCCGGGTTCCATATGAGGGGGAAGTATTGAAGAGTGGGCTCCACCTAATGGAAAATGTTAAAAAGTATTTTCGCTGCCTCTACTAACACCTTGAGATTTTGGTAACAATGGTTAACTCAGGAAATCTAATAGGGAGATGGATGATGATCATCGGGGAAAGATAAGATCGTGCCTATCTTCATCACAAGATCATCATCGAGCCCTCTGTGACACCATATAGAAGTTTACAAATCATTGCATTCTCATAATTTCTACATTAAATTTCATTGAATGAGAGATATACATTTATAAGACATTAGGAACTAACCTTATCCTAAACATAAGAATAATATAGTAATATCTCTAACATTCCAACAGAACTAATAACAAACTATTCTAATTTCTAACGATTTCCAATGACCGTCTAGTATCAATGTTGAAGCTAACTCAGTGACTGACAACAAAACATTTTGCAGGGGACATGTGGAGAAAATCTTCCACAAAAACCATGGAGTTATTTAGAGTTGATTTCCCCGCAAAGTATGAAACGAATTGGCAGAGTAAAATTGCAACAATTTTATTTTTCAACAATTATTCTTTTTAAAGCATGCTAAAATATTTTCTTTACAAGGGATTCAAATAGATAGATATCAGCTAGCACTGTGATTCCCTAGTATGGGAAGCTTTTATATTGGGCCCCCAGAAATTTTCTTTAATGATGGCACCCTATAGCATTTTTCCTGGGTTCATCCTAATTCTTTCTTTTCACATAAAAAGAAAAGTTAGCGAGTGATTTAGATCAAGATCATCCTAAAAAAATTTAATACTTTTATGAGTAGTATTTGATTGTATCTTTTGTTGAACTCAATGCCTTTTCCTTTATCTTTTGTATAAATTTCACATAATTTATGATGATTGGATTATTTATCAAATTTGACGGGAAGTCAGCGGCTGAAAGAGGGTTTGCATTGGTACAAGGTGTCTCACTTTGCAGTACTTTTGTTACCATTACTTTTTCATGGCTTTCTCGAACACGAATTTTGTTTGATATTTCTACTCTTATTTCAATAGAGCCATCTAAATAAAGCATAAAAATTTTATAAAAAAAAGACTAAAACTTTTATCCTCACAAAACCAGAATGAGGCCTCACATTTTAAGATGAGAGAATTTGCCCCTACCTCTCTAAAGTTAGTAGAAAATAATTAAAATCATGTACTAAACGCTTTTATTTTTTGAATCTTATGCACTTTAGATATAAAGACAAAGGCCTTGTTTGACAAATCTTATATTTATGAAATAGATATGTGGATAATAAATTTGTATGGAATTGATTTATATAGAATTAATAACAATTTACACTTTGAAATAGATCTTTTAGAATCCTACAATCCAATTTTTTTTGTGAATTCCTCAAGATCCACGGTGAATTAAGGACTTAAATTTGGCCCAATAAATGTTCTTAGGCTTAGGAAGAAGATCAATGGTTCAAATCTTGAGATCCAAGCCCACAAAGTATAGAAATTCATGTCTTATAGTCCACATTTTTTTTAACAAATAACTCGAGATTGGTGAAGAATCAACGGTTCAAACATCATAAAATAGCCAGGGTTTATCTTATAAAGAGGATCAATGATTTTGATTGAAGTTTAGAGCCCCACAATTACACAGAAAAGAAAATTTTTGGACTGGATTTCATCAAGTGAAATTCAGTCACTTAAAATATTAGAGGATCAGCGCTCTACATTTTTTCGTTGATTTATTGAGATCCACAATGAATAAGACGCAGAAATTTAATTTCTTAACCATTTTTTTGCTTTTGTGGATGATCAATCATTCCAATCTTAGTAAGTCATCAGCGGTCTAAATTTCATATCATGGCGGTTCTCAAGTATACAAAGAGGATCAACGGTTCTGATTGATTATCATAACTCCACAATTAAATAAAAAATAAAAAATAAGAAGGGGTTTCATCACATGAAAACCCAGCCACTTCAAATTTATAGGTTCAATGGTTTAAAATTTTTCTTCATTTTCTTGAGATCCATTGTGAATCAAAGGCTGGAATTTTATATCCTAGCCATTCATGGGCTTCAGAAGGGTCTCAACAATCCCAATCTTGATAAAGGGCCCCATAAAAGCCATGAAATATTGATCCAATGGTTCACCTTTTTTACGGTTATCTTGAGATTTGTGAATCAGCAACAGTTCAAAATTTGATAGGCAACATAGTCATTTTTAGGGTTCTTAAGATTTCCAACGGTTTAGATCATCATTTAGGCCATAGATTTAAAAAAAAAAAAGAAAAAAAAAGAAAGGCACAGTGAAGCATTTTGAGCACTATAGCAAGTGCGTTTGCTCCCTTCAGACAATCATGTATGTTTAAATTATGTTGGATTTTTGCGCTGTGCATTTTAGAGGTTCAACATCTTTACAAGTTTCAAAAGAGAGGGTGCTAAAGTGGTTTGTAAACGGTTTCCATTTTAAGATAATAAGCGCTTGAAAATACACTTACCATGCAGGCACGGAAAAGGATGCTTGATATGAGCGCTTAGTTTTTTTTATAAAATTTCGGTGGTTGTGTTTACCACTAATATGTTTTTATTAGTTTAATTTCTCCCGCTCGTCTAGTTCTCGACCAAAACCGCCATCAAACATTGCGGCCGTAGGCACGTGAGGTCTATCTCTCAATCCACTTGCTCACGTAGCTTGAAATAATTAGCATAGAAAACTCGACGGTCAAAGTCAAATGCAATCCATCGTGGTCAACTTGGTCATTGAACTTGAGACCAGTCTCCAACAACCGTAGATTGACCGGTGCTTCTTCGATTCATGTTCATGTTACTTTCATCCAGGCTAAAACTTTCTTTCTTTTAATCTTGAAATCCATAAATACTAACTCTATTATTATTATTATTATTATTATTGTTATTATTTTATTAGCCATTGTAAAAATTTTAAGGCTGCACTCTTACACCTACTAATACCTCTAATTAGTTGAGCTATAACATATGTATTGCACTAGTATTCCCAATGATGTCACTTTAATTGGGATGGCAATTTGTCAAGTTAAATGGGGACTATATCCACTCCTAGTCTGCTCTTATTAGGGGTGCATTCCACTGTGTGTTGATTGAGTTGAGGACTGGTATGGTGATTTAGACTTTGACCCAAGCTAAGGCAGGTTCTTGTTTGGGTGTGCCTAACCTCTCCCATCATGCATGTTTTCAATATATGCATCTTAGGAAAATTTCATGCATAAAATTTGACTAGCACAAACCAGAGTAGAACAAAAAAAAAATGTCAATTCAAATCCAACTTTATATCATCCCTACATTTTAGGCCAAGTTGCAAGAAGTTAAATTCTTTAAGAAAAGACTACTTTGCATATATCCCTTAAACTAGAGTGATAAATAATTTCTTTTTTAGTTATGATAAAGTCAAAAAGGTGTGATGAGATGTGATGGTTTTGTCTTATTATACATTAATACTTTCCAAAAAAGTAAGTGTTCCTCACCGTAGTATAAAAGACATATACATAGTAATTTTGTCTATATATATTGAGAAATGTTAGTTGGTGAAGAATGCTTATATGATTTTCCATTTTTATATATGAGCATTCCTCCATGAGGTACCAATTCAGGAGGCTCTCTTTTCTTGGACTAGTCTCATCCATCTTACATGAAAAACCAATATTTCATGTTTGTTTATAAATGATCTTATGCGATGGTATGCTGCTCGTGGGAACTTAAGCCAGTACTTATATTATATTCCCCATGGGGTGACATTATAACTTATTCTTATCACTTCCCTTGCCCTCCTATATTACTCATATCACTTGCCTTGCTGTCTTATGTCTGGGTGAGGACCTCGATTTCAATCTAAGAAGGGTCAAATCCACCATATTGAATTGATCATATGTAAAATATAAGTACTTTTTTAATTATAATTATTCCAAAGGTTTATATCACCACGCATTGCTATGTGTTGATATGACTTGTGACCATTCCGAAAGGGGATTAAAAAGAAGTCGCCTCTCCTGTGCCAGCAGTGTGAATACTCTTGTCGTATAACAGAGACCTTTGACCACGCATGTATCATTATTTCCCTTTAATCCTAATCACGTGAACAATGACATCTGCCAAAATGATTTCAGAGCTCCCAAAGTCTCTGCTCTCTACTTAAATTTCTAAACGCAATCAAAATTCTGTCATTGAATAAGTGTCGGAAAAATGAGTGCTTTGTACATGCCCATGTTCATCTATTGTCAAAGCAGAAGTGTATGAAAGTCCTTTCGAAAGCGAAGTGAGTGGGGTTTTCTTGCTCATACTTTTAGCTTAGAGTAATTATTAGTCCTTTTTCATCTCTATCATGTGGATTGTTACATCTAGTTGAGCTCAGGAGTCATGCGCTTAAAAGCATAGGTGTACCCAAGTACAAGCATATGGCAGCAATCACATGCATCAAACCAAAGCGCACTTACAAAATCTATATGAAAATTTTGATTTAATTTTTAAAATTTTAGTAAAAATTGTGGATCGACCCTCAAATTCCATATAAAAATCTTCAGTTTATCTCTAAATCTAAAATATCTATTAGGGTTCACATCCCTCAAATGAAAATTTTGGATCCATCACTGCTTAAAAGTACTTCAAAACCCAAATGTTATTAATAAAAGTGTTCTAATTGGACTTCAATCAGTCGCTGTGCACAGTAAAATTTCAGAATGCCAGAAATTTTGACTTATGGCATCCATTGCCGGGAGGGAAGGGAAAAAGAAAAAATAAAAATAGATTCTCTAAACTTTGAATTATGAAATCCATCGTAGATCACGTGTATCGGTGCATGCATGAGAAATTTTCATCACCACTGACACTAGTCAACACAACAGAGGCCTCAAGTCGTGGCTGGTGTAGTAGCAGCTGCCAAGTGCCTTCGGGAAACTAAAATCCAAACTGTGAAAAGCAATGGGAGTAGCTTCCTCGAAGCCGCATAAAAAGGCATAAAGATGAGTGACAAATCCCAAATCAAATCTTCTTTTATTTAGTTATTTATTCATAGAAAACTGACCATTCTTGAATTAATTTACTATGTATCGTCCTAACGGTTTCATGGCCCATTGTGTAAAAGGGCTAACTTATTTGTATTATTTATATCAATACAAATATACAATGCTGGCTCGTGCACTGACCCATCTAGTTTGGTCAAAGTCTGCTCGTGTCCTACCAACTACCGGACAAAGAGAAGCGGCCAAAATTTCATTACAAGAATGATACGAACAGTCGAATTAGTTTTTCACACATCATTCATTTTCATATTCATAAGTACATGTTTTGTTACAATGTCATCGCGGAAAGGAAATATAATTTTTCAGGATATTTATTAATATCTATATTTGGTGCTAGTAAATCTCTAACAATTTTAGCATAATTAAATCATCACTTTTTATAATTTTCAGATTCTACGTCCCTTCCACCAAAATTTCAAATTATCTCATTCAAGAAAAAGGATATAAGAAGCTAAATCCTCACTAGAAAGATAGGGGCGCTTAGAAACGGGGCCAACCAGAGTCCAATCCGGCCCCAACTCACCTTGGGTCGAGCTTGGGTAGGTAATTAAGGTCCATTTAATAATTATGCTAGGATTGGATTAAATGATAGAAAACCCAAAGCCCAACCCGGCCCATTTAAGGAATACACAAAATTTAATTTAATTAGTACAAACAATTACTAAATAAACTGCAAAATTAATGAAAAGCCCGATTTGGCCTGGCCTTATTGATTAAATGGGCGGGGTCAAGCTTGGGTCAGGCTTGCGCTAATGTTTCTAAAGTCGGGTTGGCCTAAATATGCCTTAGCCCGGCCCATGAACACCTCTACTAAAAGAGTAGACATGGCTTGTGCAAATTTTCAATCATTCCATAGTTTTAACCAAACGTAAAATATGAGATATTATCAGTTATAAAATCCTTAGTGAGGATTTTCATTTTCTAAAAGTAGTGAAGAATTCATAAAAATGCAGATTCCTCACCTGTTACCAAACATGCCCTAATTTTTTTTGGCAGAGAAAGAGAGATGCATGACAATTAAGCAGATTACAAAAAGTTAAACTAGCTATTTGTAAAATGTAGTTACATATTTTTGCATAATGTATTAGGCAAAAGCGTGCTACAATGCCGCTTCCTACAACCGCTCTAAAAACAGGTCCATAGGTGTTATATCGAATGCCATAAAAACATTGAGTTGTGCATCTCTATCATCAATTGGTTTTGGTGGTAATGATAGTTCAATAGCTGGATAAAATCGTACAAATGGTATCAAAGCTCCAAGTCAAGAGTTTAAATCGCTACCGCTTTAAAAACAAGCCCGTGGGTATAGCTCAATGGGTGCATAAGATCTTATATAATCAAATAAACAATGTATAAAACACCTTTAACGTGAGATGCAGGATTGTCTCTATTGAGAGGTGTCCTTCTCATGTGAGGGGTAACTTTAACTATAAGTAGGGCTTGCACACACATATAATGTTTTTAGTTATCATATACTTGTTTAATTAGATCCTCCTAGCCTTCTAGTCACAGAGAATTTATGAGGATTTGTAAGGGAGTGTGCCTAGTAGAAACCTATATTGCTCAAAATAAAATTATTCCTCTTGGATAAGACCTTGCTAACTCACTCTAATTAAAAATGGATTCAATATAAGATTCATCAACCATAAAAACTGCATGGAGTCTCGTGAGAAATTCTTAAACTATAACTTAAAAAAAAGAAAGAAATGGATCGTTGATTTTGGAAATCAGAAATTAGATTTTACAAATTGTAATCTCTTGTTAGTATATATGCTAAAAGTCTTTCATTGGACATGGAAAGTAGGACTTCGTTGCCATTATGATACTAAGCTATTTTTTTTATTTTTTAATCTCAGCTAAGGAGGCCGAATCATAAAAAGCCTCCTACCATATAATGAGAAAAACTACAAACAAGAGAAGTGAAACGTATGTAATTTGCATATGCAAGGAGAGAGGAACATGCACATAAAAGGAGGGGGAGGCCGAGTTGAACCCTGGACCTCCTTATGAGAACAACTAGGTCTTATCACTAGAGTAAGATGCCGTTATTTACTAAGCCACTTAAATAAAGTAAAAAAGGATAATGAAAGCATCAGATAAACCCAACTCATTATGCATAGATTTCTTTTGAAGTCATTATACCTAATGGTCATTCGCTATAGAAGAACTTCTTCTATTCTACCAAGAATTTAATTTGTTGGAGACTCCTTATTTAATTAATAAAATTTAAAAATTTAGTTATCTAAAATTTGATCTTTTATATTTCTCAAATTCTAACCTTCTCGCTATTGGCACTTATGTAATACATGAAGAAATATGCGGACAACACACTTGGATAAATACAATTCTCCCAAAAAGTAATTCTAAATCTCGAGATATACACTTTTTTTGTCATTACGAACACAAAAATCTTTCATAGGGTTTACAAATTTTCAAAATATAACATTGTGAAAGGTTTTTAGATGCTCAAATACAATCTAGCATTGAAGAAGCTAAAATTTATTCAAATTACGATTGTCCAAAAGTAAATTTTCAAAATGGTTGATTTTCAAAATTCCACTAATCAGAGAGACTATTTCAAATTGCATTTTACTACATAAACTCTTAAACATGAAATTTCTTCAGAAACAAAACAAGACCCCAACAAATTAGCAGAGAACGCCCATGTGGGCTCCCAAAAGCCCTATGACTATTGGCCTCGAGCAGGCTGGCGAGGGCTAACCTTCTTAGACAACAGTCGTCGTGCTCAATGGAAGCACGTGCCTTTTGACCAAAAATTATAATAAAAGAGAAACCCTCGTTCATGTTCATGAACCTCACTCCCTATAAAAACCACCCAAAACCCTAACACTTTTCAAACTCTATCATTTCAATCAACCCAACATAGATCAAATCGTACGGACCAAAAAGGCCCACGTCGACAAATACCCTTCTTCTCTCCCAATTTTCCCGGCAAAATCACCACTCGAGATGTTCCCCACCGACTCCGATTTGGACGCCGTGCTGGAATCCTTCCGCCAGTACCTATATGAAGATTCCGAGCTTCCGGCGACGAACCCCGCCGGACCTTCGTCTGCCTACTGCCGGACCTCCGGCTTCGGCGGCAGCCTCTCCCCCTGCCTCACCGAGAACTGGGGAGATCTGCCGTTGCAGGTTGACCACTCCGACGACATGAGCGTGTGCGGATTCCTCAGCGACGCCATCTGCCCCGGCTTTTTTCCGGCGCAAGACGCCACGTTCCAGGTAATTCAGGCAGCCGCCGTCAAATCAGAGCCGGTCGACGTCACAGCTGCTCCCCGGGCTGATCCACCAAGGGCCACGGCGCAGGAGAAGCAGGCGGCGGTGTCAGATAGGGGGAGGCATTTCCGAGGCGTGCGCCGCCGGCCGTGGGGGAAATTCGCGGCGGAGATCCGGGATCCGGCGAAGAACGGCGCGAGGGTTTGGCTCGGGACGTTCGAGACGGCGGAGGACGCCGCGATCGCCTACGATCAGGCGGCGTACCGCATGCGCGGCTCCCGTGCTCTGCTCAATTTTCCGCTACGGGTCGCGACTTCCGGCGGTACTCCGGCGGCGGCGTCGAAGCGTACTTCGCCGGAGTCGACATCGTCATCGGATAGCGGCTCGTTGAAGCGGCGGAAGAGAAGGCAGCAGTTTGGCAAAGCTCGAACGGACCCCGTTTCAGGAGACCGGAGCGGTGGGGTTCGGCACTCTGTAACCGTGACACTTGGCGAATAGCTATTGGCTACTCGGTTCCACGTGGCATTACATGAGAGGTTGTAGATGTGATGTGTGTTTGTGTTCTTTGTATGTTGTATGCATGTGAATAACAGTTTTTTTTTTTTTTTTTTTTTTCATTTTGTTTATACTACTACTCCACTCTGAAATCCAAAGATAGGCAGCTTTAGGAGTAATTTATGTTGAAGTAAATTATCTCTTTGTGGGTCCCATATGATTATACAATTTGGTATAGTGGCAGAGAGAGAGAGAGGGGAAGGGGTGTTTCCCACTCCTTCACACTATGCAATATGATGGGACAGATAAATGGATGGTCTGGATCACATTAGAAACTGGGCAACTTCATCTGCCATTGAAATACAAGGCACTGATAAGTGATAAGTGGGCCATGTGCATGTGATGTGGGCCGGATCCGATTACTTGATCAGTGCGTTCCCAAAACTTGCGCGAAATGGGTCCTACGTAGAGAGTCTCTATTTAGACAACTAGACCGATTTGAATGTGGGATGGGAAAAGTGGAAAAGCCAATATGTTATAAAGTCGATATGATTCTCCTGTGGATTGTGTTCACATGCTCAATTGACTTGGATTACATTGAGTGAGTTGCAAACAAACACAGATGACAAAAGTGGGAATCAATTCAATTGCAGTCTATGAAATGGAATTGGGATTGGTATTCCAGATTTTAAGTTTTATATTATATATTGGTTTGATATTTTACAATCCAGACAGGATAGCCCACTGCTACAATCATTGTATGATATCTGCTGGGGAACTTAGGTTCGACAATAAATTTTCACAAGTAGGACCCTATACGATTTTGTGTTTGCTAAATTTCTCTTAGTCACATTGATCAGACGTAATGAGACTCTCAACCTCTTTTTGACCATTCCATCCTTAATAAGAAACTCAAGATTTTCTTCCTTTGACAAAATAATATAATTTTGACCCTTATCATAAACTTTTAGCATAACAAATTAAAAACTAGAATCATTTGAATATGTAGGCGAGCCCTCATTTGAAGTAAGTTGAGTTAGTGAACTTTGTATGTCTAAATAAAAGTTATTTGTCATTTGTCAATAAAAATGATACTAATTATACACACCTTTAGTCCTTTTTTTTATTTGACCAATTTAACTTTTAAGAAAATTGTTTCTCCCTTATGTTAAAAGATTAAAAAGATAATCTTTCCTCCTAATAGTTATCAGCGGCTTAATGCTCAACAACACTAAATGTCACTATATTTAGAGTGATTACTTGTTAAATAGCTTAATTTTTATATTTTCACTAATTTTATATTTTTATAGATTTAAAAAAAATTACAATTTACAAAATCGACGTGGCCGTATCAGTTTAGAATAAGCAGTATGAACCGGTATGGTCGACGTGGACTCCTCTCAATTCTGATGGGCACTAAAATTTAAAACTTACATGAACTTTTAACCAAAAGGATTGCAATCATAGCTCCTAGAAGGATGCTTTCGGAAAACATTTATTATATCATATCAGGTCTCAAATTGATATATATTGGCCGGTCAAAACAAGTAAACAAAATCTAAAAACCGAGTGGTTTGGGTCTGTGCTTACCTGATTGCAAATTGGATTAACAGTTGGGTGGAGTCAATACCAGAGCTGGCCCATTGAAGGTGTGGCTTTACGAGTCCATGTCTAGGCTGTTCCGGACCAAGTCCAGAAAAACCGGTCTCATCAATTTAAAATCCGGGGTGAGCTTGACTGTTAACATTACCTCCTGATGTAGTCAAACTATACATGGGGACTTAAAAAAGGCAAAAGTAGGAATCGTTGGGCCTGAAAATGAATCAGTGTGAATTCTCATCATATACAAAGCAACCTGCTATACCATGTATGTGCGACTGCCAACGGCTTATGAACAGGACCACGTAAATCCCTTTTTTGTGTTCTTCTCTATCCGTATATGTTGTTTGATTGTTTGCAGGTTTTACACTTTCATATCCACGCATACTAGAGTTAGTATCAAAGACAGTGGTATGAGAGGCACAACATTTCAAATGCACAAATACAATTTAATTTTCAAATAATTTAATTTATGAAGATTTCCATAAGCCTAAAATGAAATTTCAAAACCCTTAAAATTTGAAATATTATTAATTAAATAGTAGATTCCGAATGCTCAAAAAGACAACCAATATTGCCAGCAAAGATTCCAAATATGAGCTTTTAATAATTATTTCATACTAACAGGTGGTTAAAAAGTACTTGTGCAACTGATAAAAAGAAGATTTAAAACAGAAAAAAAAAAGTGTTGTAAGGTGTCTCTATACTCTAAAATGCCCTTGAAGGCTCCGCAAATCTAAAGGCATGTTCTTTTGGTAGAATTTCATGAATATGGGCTGTTGTAGTTTTTGGGTGACATCTTGTCCTTTGGGCATTTGCAAATACAAACTTTCTTTACAAAAATTTTATAATTTCGGCCACTTAAAAAGGTCTCCTTTACTCATTAAGGATTTTGGAATTTCAACCCTTTTAATTTTTTGTAGAAATTTTAGATGCTTAAGTACAATGGAGCACTTAAAAATTTTACTATGTCTGAGAATTCAAAATTTTACTAAATAAAAATTCAAAAATTTACTAAATAGAAATTCTCAGAAATCCAGAAAAAAAGACCCTAAAAGTAAATTAAAAAAAATCTGAATGTGCTTCGTAAACTTTTTCTAATTGTGCTTCATTCAGTCGGCGTGCACAGTAAAATTTCGGAAGGCCTAAAATCTCGAATTATGACATCCATCGTATTTCACATCCATACAGGTGCATGCATGAGAATTGTCGTCTCTACCGACACAATACAGGACTCCGGTCGTGACTCGTGTGGCAGCAGCAGCCTTTGGGAAATAACGTTCAAACGTGCGAAAAGCAACGGCAGTAGCTTCCTTAAGCCACCATATCAATTTTTTTTTTTTAAATTTTTTATACATTGAAACCCGACTAGTTGTGAATCAATTTACAGTGTATCCTCACCGGTCTGATGGCCCATAATGTGTAAGAGGGCTAACTATACAATGTTGGCTCGTGGACTGACCCAGCTAGTTTGGTCAAAGTGAGCGCATGTCCAGCCTGCCGCCTCAAAATGAGAGTTGAGAAACGGCCAAAGTTTCATTACAAGAATGATATGACCGGTTGTATTAGTTTTTCTCTTTCACTTCTTTTCCATAATCACTCACATGCCCATACCCCAGTCAAGTTAATTGTTTCGGCAGAGAGAGAGAGAGAGAGAGAGAGAGATTCATGTCCATTGCGCAAATTATAAAAAGTTAAACCAGCTATTAGTAAAATGTAGTTACATATTTGTGCATAATTTTTTTATGTGATTTAATAGAGGGTGTTCCACTCTTTTAAGCCAAACTAATATCCCTTTAGGCGAAGGGAGAGTTGGATAAATTTTTTGTAATTCCAGCATCCATAATTAAAACAACAATGTATTAAACTCCCTTAGCACATAAGATGGCGTACTATTTCTATACAAATGTGTCTTTTCTCTACACATACATATAATGTTTGTAGTCATCATTACTTGTTTAATTAGATCATTCTGGCCTTTAAGTCATAGAAAATTTGGAAGAATTTATAGGGAAGCATTCCTCTCAAAAACCTATATTGCTTAAAACAAGGTATTGCTATTGGATAAGACCTTGCAAAATCACTTTAATTAGAGCTGGATTTGCTGTAAAATTCATCAAACATAAAGTGCATGAGCTCCTTGCCTCGTATTGTTTTACTCAAATATATTATACTTCATAAATTTTAAGGTAGGCCTAAAACGTGTTTGATTTAAGATTTATCATATCTTACACAAAATATAGGCATTTTTTAAAAGAACTCTTCAATGAGATCAAGATTTTATTTTTATCTATAAATGTTGGGTTTCATCACATGTATCGATCGGCAAATCGGATGATAAATGCTTTGATAAAGTTGGAGGTTGATAGAAATGTTCTTCTGTTTACTCCTTTGTAACTTGTTTTTATGCGATAGTTTTTAGCTTTTATACCTTCGCATGTTTTTTTTATACTTAATTTGTACTCATTTAAGTCTTTAATATAATTTAGTTGTTACCATTAAAGAAAAAGAAAAAAGATTTTAAAATTAGTGATGTCCCATTGTGGATAAAACATATGAGAATTTTAATAATATTTTACTAATGTATACTATCCTGATGAACTTTACATTGGGCTGAAACTATATCAAAGAGAAATTGAGCCATTTAGATTTTATTTAAAAAAGCCCTCGTGAAAAAATTTGATGCTCTAACTTTAAAAAATGGAAGAAATTGATTATTGATTTTGGAATTAGAATTTAGATTCCACAAATTGCAATCTCTTTTTAGTATACATATTAAAAGCATTCCGTTGACATGGAAATCAGGCCTTTGTTGCCATTATGCAATTAGGCCATTTTTTGTTTTTTTAACTCAGCGAAAAGAGGTTAAAGTCCTTGAGAAGCTCACATGTATAGGAAGAGAACCTGCAAACATTATAAGTGAATTTATATGTGCGATTACATAATTCATATATGTGAGGAAAGGTAAACTTGCATATGCAATGAGAGGGGGAGGCCAGGGCCGAATCCTAAACCTTCTTATGAAAACAATCGTATCTTACCACTATGATAGGATGTCGTTCTCAACTAGGGTGATTAAAAAAAGGTAAGAGGAGCATCAGATAATCCCAACTTGTCTAGTTTAGGCTTCTATACTCATACTATTGGTTAAAGATTTCTTATTTGATTAAAAAAATTCAAAAAACCTAGCCTTCTTAAAATTGATATTACCGATGGCGCTTATGTGATAAGCTAAGAAACGCAGTGATAGCACTTTAGAAAAATACAAATCTCTCAAAAAGGAATGTCTATATTTAGATACAAATTATTTGTTTTTACGAATAGAGAAAAATTTATTGTTGGATTTACAAATTTTCAAAAAATAGCGCATTGTAGAAGATTATTAAATGTTCAAGTACGACTCAGCATCCTGAAGAATTTTCAAATTACAATACCCAAAAGTAAAAATTTTGAAAAGATTAGATTCTTAAAACTCCACTAATCAAATAGAGAATTTCAAATTGCATTTTACTTTATATATTATTAAACTTGAAAATCCTCCAAACACAAAAACAGACCTTATCCAAATAGTAGAGCCCGCCCATGTGGCCCTTCAAGGCCATATGACGAATGACCTCGAGCAGAGGGCCTCACCTTATTAAAATATATCTATATAAAAATACAACGGGCGTCATGACTCATGAGTCTATCAACTCAATTGAGCCACGTGCCTTTTGACACAAACTTTCAAAAGCAAACCTCGCTCATGTTCATGAACCTCTCTCCCTATAAATACCCCCCAGCACCAAAGCCCCACTTTTCAAATTCGATCATTGCAATCAACCCAACAAAATCGTACGGACAAAAAGCCCCCAAATCAACAAAAGCCCTTCTTCTTCTTCTTCTTCTGCTTCTTCTCTCCCAATTTTCCCGGCAAAATCACCACTCGAGATGTCCGCCACCGCCTCCGATTTCGACGCCGTGCTGGAATCCGTCCGCCACCACCTCTTTGAAGATTCCGACCCTCCGGCGGCGAATCCCGCCGCGCCTCCGGCTTCCTACTGCAGGAGCTCCAGCTTCGGCAGCAGCCTCTTCGCCGACAGCTGGGGAGACCTGCCGTTGAAGGTCGACGACTCTGACGACATGGTCCTCTACGGATTCCTCAGCGAGGCCATCTGCGCCGGCTGGATTCCGTCGCTGACGGCGGCGCAAGACGCTTCGTTCCAGGCAGTCGCCGTCAAATCCGAGCCGATCGACACCACACCTGCTCCGCGGGCAGACCCACCAAGGGCCGCGGCCGCGCCGAGGCACGCGGCAGGATCGGAGCGGGGGAACCATTACCGAGGCGTGCGCCGCCGGCCGTGGGGGAAATTCGCTGCGGAGATCCGAGATCCGGCGAAGAACGGCGCGAGGGTTTGGCTCGGGACGTTCGAGACGGCGGAGGACGCCGCTATCGCCTACGATGAGGCCGCCTACCGGATGCGCGGCTCCCGTGCTCTGCTCAATTTTCCGCTGCGGGTAGCGACTTCCGGCGTAACTCCGGCGTCGAAGCGTTCCTCGCCGGAGCCGACATCCTCATCGGAGAGCGGCTCGTTGAAGCGGCGGAAGAGGGTGGAGCAGTCGGGCAAGGCTCAGGCGGAGCTGGAGTTTAGTAGACCGGAGGGGTGCCCGGTTCAGCACTCCGTGACTGTGCCACTTGGCGAACGGCTATTGGTTAATTGAGTCCATTAGATTTGAGGTTGGAGATGTAGGGTCTGTTTTTGTTTTTGATGATGTATGTGTGTGAATACTAGTTTTTTTCTTTTAATTATTTCATTTTATTTATGCAGACTGAAAATGCAAAAATAGAATGGTACTCTATATTAAAAAAAAAAAAAAGCGGTTCACTGCACGAGATTTTTACATAGCTGGGTCTGGGTATAGAGAAGGTAAGATGTATACAATCTTACTTTTATTTTGAAAGACAAGCCACTTATAAGTGGTCATGTGCATGCGGTGTGGGTCTATCTGATGATCGGATGAGTGCCTGGCCCAACTTCTGACCAAGAGAAATGGGTCCTACCTAGAGATTCTTTATCTAGATGACTAGACCGATTTGCTTGCTGGAAAGGAAAGCGGAAAAGCCAGTTTATTATGGAGTGGATATGATTCCCTCGTGGATTGTGTTCACATGCTCAATTGACTCTAACTGCATTGAGTGGGTTGCAAACAAAATCAGATGGACTAGTTTGAAAATCAATTCAATTGGAGTATGTACTTTTAACCAAAGGACTTGCAGTCATTGTTTCTAGAAAGATGGTTTCAGGGAACACTTGTTTATATCATGTCCGAAACTATTACATATTGGCCGATCGGAGCAAGTAGACAAAATTTTGAAAACCCAGTGGTTTGTGTTTGGGCTTTTTGGGTTGCAATTTGGATTAAGAGTTGGGTTGAGCCAATATCAGATCTCGCCCACTGAAGGTGTGCCTCTGCCAGTCCATGTCTAGACTGAGCCCAGGCCAAGCCCAGAAAAATCCGTCTCAGCAATTCAAGATCTGGGTTGAGCTTAAGTATTCACTCTACCTCATGATGATGTCAAATCATACATGGGAACTTAAAAAGGCGAAACGGGGAATCGTCGAGTGTGAATATGAAACGTTGTGAATTCTCAATCATATACAAAAGATACCTACACAATGTATGCGCCCAACTGGCAACGGCTAATGAATAGGACGTGTAGGGACCATAATGCTTCGGATAATCTGTCGTCATATTGACCTTCTAGATCAGAAGAAGATTGGATTGAAGTTTAAGAAACCAATAAAGAAATAGATATATGAGATAGTGATTTTTTTAAAGCATTTACACAGGGCTCTCTCATTGACCTGAGATAATTGATTAAATAGACTGTGTTGGACCCACGTCATTCATATCATCACCGTTCAATGCTGGTCTTTGATCTCTTTTTCATTTTTCATTTGAGAAAAAAATGAAGAACCTGACCATCTAGATTAAATCTATTATCCGAGTAATGAAGGAAGAGGTGTCAACTAAATGCTAATTCTAAGCAGCTGCTGGTGCCCTTATTTGCATGTATATGAGGTAAAACGGGATAGTTGAGGTTGGTTGAGGGTTGGGTTGGCCTGTCAGTGTAATGGTTATGGAGCCATGGTCAGGTCTACCAATTGGGAATACTCAGATTTTACTAGGATCAAAATTCTGGGTCACAATTCAAAGTTGGGTCAAAATGTTAATAAACATGAATGGACTCAACTTAAGATCTACCCATTTATTAATCGGATTGAAAATGCAACTTTACCATATGAATTCGGAGTGAGGCTGACTAGTCGAGTTTGAAATTGCTATGCACATTCAGAATTGAATCCAACCTCCTCAAGTTGGGCCAGCTCATGTAGATTACTCTCTTCGAATAGTGGGTTTGCATAGACGGTGATTGATTGCTGATATTTTTTTTTTATCACCAATCATGGATAGACAATGGCCCATCAATCCTTGGACGGTTTATAATTTATAATCATTGCATGCCAAGCGATAGGAAAGCCATCCAGCGATTGCCTCCAATCAATCAATCAATCTGGATCACAAGTAAGACACAAGAGATTTACCAAAAACAAGAAATAAAGACAATCTTTTTCACATAGAAGCCTTCAAGCAATAAACAGAAATCAATGCGACGCCAAGATATTGACCGAATACCTCTTCAAGGTCACCACTGACGTCCGCCAAGATATTGACCGAATATTTCAACGCCACCTCTGAGCTTCCATTCAGCAGAAGTCAAAATGAAAACATGGGTAGACTGTCTCATTTTTCAACTCCAAGACAAGGAAGAACATTTATTGCTGCTACCCAGTATTTCAATGGACATTCTAGAATAAAAGGTGATCCAGATTGACCGTTATAAGAATCCTAACGAAATGGAAGACTGACTATATAAAAGGCAGTTTTTGGAAGGTATTTGGATTAAAGGATTTTTACGAAAAAAATTAAGTTTAAACATTAATTAAATGAATTTATAAAGAAAAATTATAAAATAACAAAATAGTTTTTCGTACATTTTTTAAAACAAAATTACCTCTTTTGACGATATCATTAGTTGATGATTGATTATATCGTCAACTTAGTTAAAGATATCTTCAATTATCAATTGACGATATCATTACCTTTAATTGCAAAATGTGATATTCTGCTCCATTTTCTTATAATTAGTGACTAACAAAAGATGGCCATGCTAAGTACGAGTAGAGGATTGAATTACATAAAGAGAATATTAGGAGTACAAAATTGTAGTTGATTTTTAAAAGCGATTTAGGGTTAAAAATGTGTGGAGACACATTTCAAAAGGTGTCAAGAAGTAGAAGATTTAAACTCATCAAGCAATTGAATTCCTTAAAAACAGAACAAAGCAAAACAAAAGGCCAATATATTTCTCACAAATTCAAAATGCAATAGTCGATCCACGAAGCCCTTACCTGTTGATAGTGAGGCAGCTAATACCGATGACCGGTGCTAGAGCAAAATAGATAGCGCCTTCGAGATTTTTGCCGGGTGCCAAATAACTTCTCCAACAGTGATCCATATTTCATTGATATAGTAGCGGAGAGAGCTATGATAAGGTATGCATCTCATCCTTGATTTTTAGCGTAACAAAATTAATGGAAGTTGAAAGGTTTTTGCACATTTTAGAAACCAATAGGAAAGTAAATAACAGAGGCGGGAAAATGGATCAAGGAAATAAGAGAGAAGTTGAATCTGTCTTAAAAACCGAAGGTGAAACGTGGGGAGCAGTAACAACGGGCAAAGGTGGGAGTAATGAGGTGTGGATTATGGCAGAAATAAATATATGGATGATATAAGGGGTGGTCAAAATCTTTATGGATGATATTAAGAGAAGGTCAAAATTATGGGATAGTCAAAATCAAATTCAAATTTGGAAGAAATTGGCAATTGGAAGTTGTTGGCTTCATATATTATAATAGGAAGGTGATGAAAATCTTTGTATTTTGTGTTCTGGTAGTCTTTCTTAAGTGGTCTTGGCAATCTTCTGTATGTGGTGTGGGTCTCATGCTTAGTTTTTATGTACTTATCATCTCCGCTTTACATGAGGATTTTTTCCCAATTTGATGTTTTAAGTGTAAGGTGTTTGGTGAAATGCCTAAATGAAGATTTTCTCCTGATTTAGCGGTGGCTTCAAGTGAGGTTAGAGGGGATCAATTTGAGTGTGCATTTATGAAATTTAGAGTTTGAAGTTACTTGTTTGAAAATTTTTATAGGTCTTGGTGCTTGTGAGCAACATGTAGGGTAACACATTAGGCAATCTTTGAGTGGTGCGTTTGAAGTTTTTGCCTACATGTTGTATTATTTGTGTGGAGTTTTTGGTCCCAAAAGTGTTTTTGATTCCATTATCTGGAACCTTTAAACCAAGTTTAAGCGTAGATTTGATGGTGAACGAATTGAGCACACCTTATTATGTGATTTGTGAAAGATTTATCAAATCCTTCTTCTTTGATCCATTCATTGCATCTTTTTTATTTTTCTTTTATTTTTTTAAAAGGAAAATTTGAATTCCCACTAAATTTTAGCATCATCCACTTCAAACCTAAGACAATCAAGTATCAAAACCATTAAAGGAGAAGACGAAAAGTTGGAGAAGAAAAAAAAAAGTTATAAGTAGTTGATGATATCATCAACTAAGAGATTTTGTCTAAAAAATGTGTACTAACAGCTATCTCGTCATTTTTTTATTTTTATTCATAAAACTGCTTAATTAAAGTTTAAGCTTAATTGTTGCATAAAAATCCCATGAATTTATTAGTGCAGATTTTTCAATATTTCATATGCTTTAATTTTTGTATATACCTATTTTACAACTGAGAATGTTTGATTCATATTTTAATTTTGAATCTAACAATTAGGTCGGTAGCCCCTGAAAGTTTGGGATTTGAACTCTAGGGAAGGCAGGGCTGAGGGGGAGGATGAATAGGGTGAGTTTAAAGATTTATCCAATTATGACCAACTTTAAGTTTTTTTTTTCTCAAATTAAGCACAAGTGATGTTTATAGAAATATAAAGGCAAAAGCATACATTATAAGCATTTACCATGAAAGAAACAGCATGTAAGGACATTATGTTGTCTAAATTCATGGATTAAATAAAACTCTAGTTCTAGTCAAAGTTGTATTTATATTTATTTTAGACTAGGAGTTTAAAGATGTTAAAGAGTCTTAGAAGAGCTAAAATGAATGTATTGGGGTTAAAAAGGTCATATCTCACAAATCGAGAGTCGGATATAGGAAAGTGACATACCGCTGGAAAGCTCGTTTCGAGTAGATATCCATAAGTTCTAAAATTATATCAATTGGAGCTAAAATGATAAAGTTATCGCCTCAAAAAGTTTGCAAAAATTGTACTATCTGAAATTATGAAATTGCCATTGTGCGAACTTCTATTTCTATTTTAAGTAAGACTTTCTTGTTTTGTGACAATTCTAATTTTGGTTGGATTACTATTATGAGGAACAAAATTGGGGCTATAAAATGGTTTCTCTCTCAATCCCAAGTGGAGAATATATTTTGGAGATCATCTTCTCTCGAGCTTTCATTGGAGAGTTGAAGAGCTGAAGTTCTACTCTAGAGATCCTTCTCATCTCTCTCTTTTTGTGGAAGATAATTTTCTAAACATAGAAGATATTAGGAGTCAAGATAATAACTAGAAGCTGTCCAGTTGATTGGATTTGTAGCAGGTAACAACAGGTAGTTGTTGTAGAATGATTCTTTATAAGATGTTGACGCTACAGAGTCATGCGAATGTCTGTAAGTGACTTGTAATTGCGTGATAATTCATAGTTCTTGATCATTGTTCTAGAATGGGCTTGTGATTTTTTTCGGGTTTGGTTTCCTCATAAAAAATCATGTCTTCTTGTGGTGTATGCTTTTGTGTTGATTTAATTTAATTTCCATTGTGTAATTAATTGTTTGCATACATATTATTAAGATTAATTGCGTTGATCAATTCTAGAGGACTCTCTTAAAACCTTCATAGCACTTACCATAAAACTATAATTTATAGTGGTTTAGCCAAAGTGTCGACTGATCGATGGCCACAAGTGTAAGGCCTCAGTTGTAATTTTACCTGGTGAGGGGGGATCGAATCCACAGGGAGCTATATATCTCACAACTTATCTATTGAAAAACTAGTACTATCCTAATAAAATTAATACAAAATAATGTCCTACTAAACTGAAAATTAAATTATAATTACAACATCAAATCTAAAATTAAAACTAAAAATCAGAAATAAAACCTGATCTAAAACAATCTTAGAACTAAAAACTGCAAAATAATAGAATAATTAAACCACCAATTTAATGAAAGTAAAAGTGAATAAAATAATTTGAAAATAAAAGTAGAATGCAATAAAATAAAAGAGAAAAGATGGATTTCAATTTTTTAATTCGAATTTTAAAACCTTATTTGATGGAATCAAAGTAAACTTAGATCTATCGTACTAAACATGTACTATCACTATGCATAAACATGCGATGTTGACTCTATGGTGAGAATCATGACATCACTAACTTTGTTTAACAATAAAGAACTCAATTCAAATAAACAATAAATTCAAATTTATTGAATTGAAACAATTGTATTAATCTTACCTAAAGATCATGAACTTTAAGAAAGATTTGTTGCTTGCCTAGCTCTTCAACTTGTCTTCACTTTAAGTTTTGCTCTAAGGATAAAGAAGATAGTTGAATGGATAGAGTGGATGAGACCTAAGAGGGCTAGCCTAACCCATCTTAGGGTGGAGGACAGATGGAGAGAGAGAGAGAGGGCTTGTGGTGTTGTGCAACTCCCCATTTGAATCATTGGTCTCTTTTTTTGGCCAAAAGTTAGCAAATAAATAATAAGTAGAAAGATTTTTATTCCTTTTCTTATGAAAATTTCCCTCCATACTCACTTTCTAAAATCAAAACAAGACTTCAATTTTATGTAATCCCACCTAAAAATACACAGCCAACTTCCCAAGGCCATAACTTTATCATTTTAGCCTCGATGGTGTAATCTTGAGTTCCACAAATATCTACTAAAAAAAAGCTTTCCAACGATACTTAAATTGTCTTGATCTGACACTTGGTTAGATTGTCTTGATCTGACACTTGGTTTGAGAGTTAAATTTATTTCAATCCATGTTATCCAAATAAAAACAAGATTGACTTTCCATTTTTTATCTCTTCTTATTTGACTTTCCTTTTTTTGAATTTTCTCCACCACGGCTTTCCTTTCTTCATTCTAATTTGAGTTCTTGATATCCAAGTTTAGATTCATGCAATAATCGAAGAGTGGGCTCCTTGCTTTCAATTTTTCTAAATATAAAAAAACTTTTAAGTAAAATGATAATTTTAACCAAAAGTCACAATGCACTAATGCAGGCCCAATTCACAAAAAAAAAAAAAAAAAAAAAAACACCATCAATTCGTACCATTGCTTAGGATTTAACTAATAATGATAACATATTATATCATAGACATAAGATTTTAAAAAACCTTCTAAAAATAGAAATTCAAAAATGAAAATTTCATAATTTTATGAAAAAATTGTAATTTTTGAATGAATTTTGCGTAAAAATACTACACTGATGCCCAACTATAAACACATGATTTTTAACTAAATGAAGAAATTTTTAATGAATAAGTCCTTAAAATCCCCTAAAGTACACATAAAATTATGCATTTTTAAGGACTTATCAACTACATCCACTTTTGATGTGTCTCTACACTCCACCAACATTCCACTAATCAAATGTTTTCAATGCAAAGCAATAACATTTACAATCAATGCTTTTCTAGGCTAAATAATAACCTTTACAATAAGTTTTCTCTTATGAATGTGTTTATGATAGACAAGAATAGATACATTTGAAGTACATAATTGAGACTCTAAAATAGGCAAATATAAATGATATAATCCATAAAATAATATATACAAAACATAAATGCAAAAGTTGTATTCCAATGAGTGTGTGTATCAAAACTACCTTTAACTAATTATAATATATGAAGCCAATTGATTCCAATTGGCAACTTCAAACTCAATTTTGACCTTCTCTTAATAGCATCCATTAACTTTATTACTATTTCTTTATATCAGCCATTGGTTGATTTTCACCACCATCGTCCCTCATTACTCCCACTATCCATTTCCCAATTGAAAATTATGTTGACTTTCAGTCTCCTCTTTAATTACCACAACCATTTTTGTAAACAAAATTAAACTCCTCCACGTTCTTCTCTCTCCGGTTTTTAATTTCTTATTAACTCTTCAAAAACGTTTCCACAAAATGTTTGCATCTTTCTTGATCTTTAGTTGTTTCAGTTCTTTGGTTTCTCTAATTTCTCTCTACAACTCCACAATTTTATAGGATTTTGAGAGACCGTTATATTGCTGCCTTCAATCTTTGAGATCGGCTAAGGCCTCATCCACTTCTATGTGAATGTAACAAGATTTCAACCCGAAATGCAGATCGAGACACGTGAAGGAATCCATGTCATTTGATATAATGCTAATCTCCCTTCCCATGCAACCTCTCCATGGTGATGATCGACCATCTCTCCTTTAACTCTCTATCCAATATTGTTGTATTTATCTTCCATCCTTGCAACTCGCTCTCTTTCTAAACCATCCTTTTCACTAATCTCTTATCTCTCCCCTTCTCTCTAATGGGGTGCCATGTGGGAATGGGGATCATCTGAACCATCTCTCTCGCAAGTCCCTCTCTCTCTTCTCCCTCCTCCTTCCTCTCTCTTCTCTCTCCCTGAAACTAGATGCTAATCATGGAACCATTGCTGTAGTTGGTAATGTAGTTCATGACTAACCAATTTCACAGTGATGCTTTGACACTATAGAAATTAGAAAGTGAGAAGGTATTTTCCAAGGATTTTAATGTTTCTTGGGACACGACTACAAGAAAGTCAATTTAGTAACTGGTCCACTAGCCCTAAGTTATAATATTAGGACAATCTATCAAAACTTTGCTATTTTTAGAATGGGTTTGATTATTGTTTTAGTCTGAGCATATGTAATTTTCTTCCGAGGCATGTTTTTTATATGTTGTATTGCATTTGTAGGGCATAAGTAGATAACAAGCCGCAAGAGAATCAATTAACCTTTTATCCCTTTAGTCAATTTTCTTTTGTTATATAATGTTGAAAATGCTATAATGGTCAAGCAAAGTTTTTGAGTTTAATGTAATGAATTGGGTAGTTTTATTTTACGTTTGATGAATATAGTATATAAAAAACATCCATATCTTTTTCATTGTTTTCCCCTAGTAAAGGCTTACAAGATAACTAATACAACAACTATTTTATCTGGTTTGCTTTGCCGGATTTAAATTCTTTCATCAATTATAGAAATTGCAATAATCCTTGGTGAGGGCACCATTGGACTGTGTGTTCGATCATAACAATAATCCCCTACATCTATTCGTATGTAATTAAGTTTTTCTACAAAAAAATGTGTACACATTTGTTTGATACCTTTGTCCAGAAATTGGATTATTCATACTTATTTTTTATGTGTTTAGGTGTTAGCATCCAACCCTTCACGGTCAGTCTCATCAAGTGGATGTTATAAAAATCACTGGCAACATAATTTTCATGACTTGCAATTTTATTGAGTTTGAAAGTAGAAATGAAGAGCATGAGATTCACCAATTTGAGCAATAAGGGAGAGGACAAAGACTTAGTTTTGTATGATGCTAACAAATGCCTTTGAGATAAAAATTCCACAATGACATGGAGTTTTGTATGATGCTAACAAATGCCTTTGAGGTAAAAATACCATAATGACGTGGTCTTTCTCAACTCAGTTTCACGACCCATTGACATACAACCATTTTTATAATTGAGATTGTCTAAATAATGCTAGATCATACAATATTGGTTGTGCAAGAGTAAATTTACAGGAGACTCAAACAAGATTCACTAAGCAAGTTCTACACATGAGAAACCCATCATCATCCAATCCAATAATGTTATAAGATCAAGGCCCCATCCTAGATGCTTGCAACCCCAATTTCCTACAGCTTGTATTATATTTTCCTTTACTTTTCTGTATCAGTAAATCAATTCATTGAACTTAGAATTGGGTTTGTTCTAATATATTCCAATCATAAAAGGATATCATCTTAAGTATTTTATATGTAGATTATATATAGTGGTTGGTATTTGCAAACTTTAATATTGGTTGTTGGAATATTAGCTCTACAATTGATGATAGGGATGGGAATTCCGTCAATTTATGAAAAACAGGAATTCCGTCAATTTATGAAAAACAATCTCATTTACTTGTTATTCAGTATTCGTATTACATCAGTCCTCAGTGTTTCACTGATTCTAAATGTCAATTAATAATTAGGTCCTTGTGGAACTTGGGTATTAGGCACAATCAAAATAATTAGAAAATATCAAAGACATTCATTGTTTTATAAATAAATAAAGAATACATCTTATGATTCTCCCAATTTTTTTTATTTTATAATGATAACTTATACTCTCTTTGGTGTCATAAAAATACTATAACTTTTTAAAAAAATTTCTAACTTCTATCTATAGCTAAGAAAATGAAATGGTTATTTCTCTCATGTGTTGTACATTCTTCTTCTCACTTCACGAGCTTTATTTTGTTCTTTTAAGATGATGCATTTTTTTAAAGTCATTTAGCATTTTATTGTTCTTAACTATAACAAAATGCACCTTTGCCTATGCGGAAAATTTGTAGGTAAAAGACTGGATGCGTAGGTAAAACTCTTTGCCAACACAATGACATGCGTAGGCAAATCGTAGCCAAAGGGTTGTAGGGAAAGGTCTTTGCCCACGCATAAAATAGTGCGTGGGCAAAAATTGAGTTTTTGGCTACGCTTTCTGGTAGGGTAAGTGTGTTGTTTTTGGCTACGCAAAATCTTCGTAGCCAAAGGTTGTACTTTTGCCTACACCAACTTGTCGTGGGCAAAGGTGCAACTTTTTGTTATGATGTTTTGCGTAGGCAAATGTACAGCCTTTGGTTATGAAAATTTTGGTAGGCAAATGTACAGCCTTTGGCTACGAAGATTTTACGTAGGCAAATGTATAGCCTTTGGCTATGAAGATTTTACGTAGGCAAATATCAGCCTTTAGCTACGAATATTTTATGTAGGCAAATGTATAGCCTTTGGCTACGAAGATTTTACGTAGGCAAATGTATAGCCTTTGGCTACGAAGATTTTACGTAGGCAAATGTACAGCCTTTGGCTATGAATATTTTACGTAGGCAAATGTACAACCTTTGGCTACAAAGGTTTGTAATCTTTAGCTACGAAGGTTTGCATAGCCAAAAGTCAAATATAATTTTTTCTAATTTTAATTAGCATTTTTGCCTATGAAAAGTTCATAGGAAAAAGTAAAAAATATTATTTTTTTATTATAAACATAACTTTTGCCGACTCAATACATGTAGCCAAAACCTCCATCTATTATTTACCAACATACATTGCATAGCCAAAAGAGATAATGAAAAAAATTATTTATTTTTAATTTTTTTCAGCAACCAGTTTATACCAATCTCATCCAAACTAATTCAATAAACATCCAAATATATTAAAATCCAACCAATTATGAATCTCAATGAAAAGATATTAAAAAAGTACAAAATATCCAATACATATCATCCAAATAAGTTTCAAATATATTCAAATATCTAAAAACAAAAAGATAATGTTCAACAAGTCTAAATCCTTGTGATAAAAGAGAAAATAAGAGAAGAGGCCATCTAGTTGTCAAGCTGAAGACATCCTCCATCATCAACCTGCACAAAAAAATACAGAAAATTGTTAGCATTTTATCAATAAACTAACTTCAAATCTAATTATATGCTTTTGCTATCGTCACTTTTCAAGTTGATTAGCAATGCAAAAGTTAGCAAATTACACTAACCATGCCCTTTGAAAATAAAGGAGCAGCATATCCCCCTAAAATATTACCCAAAATGTGTTTCAAAGCCACAACAATATTCTAAGGGCCTCCAAGTGTCCATATTGTCAAAATGAATTATCACAAAGTTAGCCACAACAAAATTTGGCTTAAATAGATGAAATGATTTATTTACTTAATTTTAAATACCTCAAACTCAACATTTAAGTCCAAACCACTCTTTAGAATTGAAAAGAAAATTTTAATTTACTAACCAAGGGAAGCCGCATCCTGCCCTCCACTCGATGTGCCATCTTCACCACCATTCTCTAGAACTAACCTCGGAACGTTAGTTGGATCCACTAACCCTGGTACACTGGCAGGATCTATCCCAATTTTTGTAGCCATCACCTATAGTAAGCCCCGCCATGCAGCTAAGGTCTTATCTTGGTCAGCTATCTTCTGCTGCAAAACGATCACCTCAGGATTAGGTTCCTAAGACTGTGTGGAAGATGAAGCGATGCTGTGGATCCCAAATCCCCTTGAGAAACCTGATCTTTTCCTAAGCACATAGATGGAAACTTGTACCTCGGTTTGCGGATTCTTGACACCTGGCTGCGACTGTGCGAGAATCTTCTCTTTTAGCATAGCCTATCATTTTTCATTATGTAAACCCATAACATATGTAAAAAATGTACATTTGATGATTTAAATAAATGAATTAGCTAGTACTTACATGATGTTGTTCAGCATGGTCATTTATCCACATCCCACCATGCTGACCACGTCTGTGAGTTTGCTCAAAAATATCCGGGATAGATGGTCGAACACCACCATTCTTTGATGCCTATTGTTTATTAGATATTTCGGTCAGCTTAACTAAATATTGAAATTTTATTAAGAGTAAAAATTTACAATCATATACTTACATCAATAGATGCTCGTGATGCATACGATCTTGAGCCACTCGTATGATTGTATTTTTGGGCGGCTCGTGCCTTTTTTCCACTTTCAGACTTTTTCTATGAGGACAAAATTAAAAAAAAAAACAACAACAAAATAAGCTTAATTATCCCACATGCAGTTGGTTTATTTCAATCTAGTAGAAACCCAAACACCATATATATGTATATAACACCAATAAGGAATACCTTAAAACTGTCGCTCTCCCACATGTGCTCAATCATAAACTTCCAGTCATCCAATTTACAAGGATATAATGGATGGCTTTTGATGTCTGGCACTCCATCCTTTTGGGCTCAAGATAGTACTTGTGCAATGTGCTTTTCCAGTTTTTGTATAAATCTTGGCACTTATGGTCAATGATAGACTTGAGCACCAAATCTCTTTCATAGTCCCTGTAACACTCCGACCCGAGTTGACCCGGTTTAGTGGGTAATTGCGTGTGTTTTATCGCTAAGAGTGTTTTGATTTTGTTTCTGTTTGGTTTGAGTTGTAGAGAGATCGTTTGGGTTGAGTTTGACTTGGTCTAGTTAGTTTGAGCCCTTTTTCGTAATTTTGGCTTTTGATTGACCTTGTCAGTTTTGCGTCATTTTGACGTCAGCGCGTGTATTTCATTGAGCTTGTCGTTTTTCGTAACTGTCTTGGATCCGAATGAGTTCGTTTGTTCTCGTTGGACCGTCATTTGACTCAAACTGATAATTGGATAAGCTAATTGGACTTGTTTGCAAATTTGGACTCAAATTATGTATAAATATCCCCACCAACTCCATCTCTCTCTCGATCGTCTCTCTCGCTCTCTGTTCGTCTCTCTCTCTCTCGACAGCTCTCTTTCTCTCCTTCTCCATTTCTGTTTCTGTGCTTGAGGGAGGAAGAAAGGAGCTCGTTAGTGTGTGTGATCTCGGTGGACTGAGCCAATCAGCGTGTGGATTTCGTCCGTGAGGCAAGTATAAGCCCAAGTTGTATGAACATCGATTGATAGTGATTTGATTGTTGTGTTCTTGTTCTTTATTGTGTTTCTCAGTATTAGACAGCCCCATTCAGTTCATTTCACTGTTATCTTTCGGTTTCCAGCCATTTCGCACACTTTCTGTATGACTGTAACAAGTTCAGGAAAATGAGTCCGTGCACTCACGGCTAAGCCGTGAAATGTGCTACGGCTAAGCCGTAAAATGGCTTACGGCTAAGCCGAGACCCAACCGTAACCCTAACCGTAGAGCAGTACAGACTGTTAGCTGAAAATAACTGGATGTTGGCAATTTGACATTCTTCTACGGTCCAGCCTGATCTACGCCGTACATTGGCTTACGGCTAAGCCGTGGACCAGGATACGGCTGAGCCGTAGAGCAAAATACGGTTGAGCCGTAAATCCGGATGGATATCTGGGGAACCTCAGCTCAGCCGCAGTGCATATTACGGCTAAGCCGTAAGATGCCACGGCTAAGCCGTAAGGTTACCTACGGCTACACCGTGAGACCCTGAGAATTGAATGAAAAGGGACTAGGTTTAAGCAAACGACCGTATAGGACTTTCATGTTAGAATGTAGCTAACCTGGACATGCCCAATGGAATGTTTGAATGACGTGAATGATCTCATGGGCTGTGAATCATTCATGCTGGTTATCCAGATGTTTAGCACCTCCCCATGGGTGTTGGTTTAAGGGACTTCGGTGCACACTCCAGACACTGCAACACTAGACAATGGTGCATCGAACATCTTAAAACTACATCAACATGCACGGTTAGAAGCACTGGATAATTAGTGTAGGATTGGTTTGTAATTGACCTTGATTCGTATAAGCATTCTGAATTGTACAGCATATTGATTTCGGTTATGCCCTCTTATGTGTTCTGCGCTGGACCTCTCGATTCTGTGGGAAATGCAGCAACCCCAGAGCGAAGCCCGGGCGGAACCATTCTATTATTGTGTATTATGTTTACCGTTGCTCCACTGGAGTACTTGCATCAGTTATGAGTCAGTGATTGTGATTGCTACTTAGTGTCAGCACTTCTTGTACTTGTTTATGTACATTCAGTATCAGTTAGTGTCCTTATGATTTGCATTTCGTATCAGCTTCAGTATCCGTATCAGTATCCGTATTATGTGCATGCAGTATTTGCATTCAGTATCAGTTATGTGATGCACTTCCTATTGTTCGTTCAGTATGATAAGTGATAAGTGATAAGTGATAAGTAATAAGTGATCGAGGTGCATCAGCTATTTGATTGTGATTGGTATTGGCACTACTGAGCCTCAGCCTTAGGATACCCGACGGGGTTGACTTTGGTGTAGTTTATGTGTTTGCCTCTGCAGAGTGTTTCCGTCCTGGGACTCCGGACCCCGGGAACTAGAGACCCATGCGTGCCCTGGCCCGGTCGCTGGTGTTCTCATTCCGTCCGCTCTCGTAAGGGAGAAAATGGCCAATGTAGTTGCCACTTTGAGTGTTATCTGTTTGTGATTCTGATAGCATGCTTATTCATTATGCATTTGCACACTTGCTTAGTATACGATCATGGTTTCTATGGATATTGCATCATGACTATTGTTCAGTATTATTCAGTATTAGACACGATTCGTGTTATCATCTTGTTGGCTTATACTTTGCTAAGTCGTCGTACTTATGTGTTTGTCTTGTGTGTTGCAGGCTCAGATCCCTCTTCCGAACCTGCGTCGGTCGACCCGACTGCAGGAGAGGCTCGCGAGGCCCCCTCCGGCCTAGAGGAGTGGACTTGATCCATCCTCCAGAGTACGGTTTGCATCATTTTGTTTTCCCCATTCCTTGTGTTGGCGTCTATTGAGGGGATTTTCTGTACTTGTGAAGTGGGCCTTGAGTAATACCTGTATTTTGATTTTTTTGGATTGTTGTAAGCCCGCTCTATTGTCATACGTTCATGTATTTGTTCTTACCATCAGTGTATATCGTTTTGTAATCTCCTATGTCTTTTGGTATATTTGTGGTATGCCTTGATACGTACAGCTTCCGCGTTCAGTCTTTTGCTCGTGTGATTGATCCCTTGTGTGTGCATGTTTGGACGGGGTCTAGGTGTGCATGCACGGGAGTACGTGTGTCACTGGTTAGACCTTCCTCTGACCCCCGGTCCCTGGGCTCGGGTCGTGACATACGTATTGTATGGTATCAGAGCATTGTCTCTCAGAGCTTTGTCTCTCAGGGCATTGTCTCTATCTTAGTGTGTCAGCATGTAGGCATATAGGACGTGGTGAGATTTCGTAGTCCAGTTCTGGACTGTTGTGTGGGTCCCCTTGTCTTGTGAGTCTGTGTGAGTTATCGAGTGTGTTAGCAGATTGACTTTTGTGTTTTGCAGGCTATGGCATCGGGATCTGGAACACACAACAACAATGATCAGGGAGATAACGAGAGTGGGTCAGCCGCTCCACAGCCACTTGTGAATTTCGATGAGCGTTTCTTGACTATGCTACAGGCGATCCATTCTTTGCAAGCGCAGGTCGTTTCGATCGTAGACCGACAGAGTCAAACGCCAGTTCGGCCTGCAGAGCAGCAAGTGGTCTTTCCGCCTAAGGAGAGCGATCCGAATGCGTTATACGACAAATTCAGGAAACGTGGAGCCACAGAATTCTACGGCAATGAAGATGCGTTGAAAGCTGATCAGTGGCTAGAGCATACTGGAGATCTCTTCTCTACCATCGTCTGTGACGACCGGCAGAAGGTTATGCTTACGGCCTCGATGTTTCGAGAGATGGCTAAGACCTGGTGGAAGAGCGTTAGTGCAGCCTATCTGACCATGCCGAGTGAAACAGTGTGGGAGACGTTCCAGAAACAGTTTAGAAGGAAGTTCATTCCTGCTCATGTTCGACGTGTGAAGGAGGTTGAGTTTCTGGCCTTACAGCAGCAGCAGCTTACCGTCTCGGAGTACATTCACCGCTTTACCCAGTTGTCCCATTTTGCTGAGGACATGATCAATACCGAGGAGAAGAAGGTGAATCGTTTTATTTCTGGTCTACATCCGAGATATGCGAATTTTGTGACTGCCTTTCAGAGACCAGCTACTTTCGATGATGCGGTCGACAGAGCACACGCTGCGGAAGCCAACCACCTAGCAGAGAGAGCCATGGACTTTAAGAGGAGTGCACCAGTGAGTTCCAGGGGACAGAGTCAGAAGAAATGGAAAGGGAAGCAAGGCACTTCGAGTTTCTCTGGGAGCAGATGCGAGTTTTGTGGATTGGGACATCCGACGGAGAGATGTTGGAAGAAGTCCGGAGCTTGTTTGAGTTGCGGATCGAGGGAGCATAAGATAGCTCAGTGCCCGACAGCTAGGCCTCTCCAGTCATCTAGATCTATGGGGTCATCCAAGTCTCTCAGTTCAGCAGCTTCGAACAGCCCCCATCCGTCTCGCCAGAGTCAGAAGCCCCAGCGTCAGACTGCTCGTGTGTATGCAGCCTCTCATGATCATGCAGAAGATGCAAAAGTGGTGGAAGGTAAAGTTCTCATTGCCCGAGCTGAAGCACATACACTATTTGATTCGGGATCTACGCGTTCCTATGTTGCCCCTCGTTTTGCGGAACAGTTACCGCAACCCCCTCAGCCGCTACCCTATGTGTTAGTAGTGTCCACTCCTGTGGGCAAGAGAGTGGAGTGTAGTGTATACTACTCTCAGTGCGACGTGGTGATTGAAGGTCGCCAGCTGCCAGTTGATTTGATTCTGTTGTCCATGTTGGATTTCGATGTGATCCTTGGAATGGACTGGCTAGCGCGGTATCGTGCCTGTGTTAACTGTTACAACAGGTCGATTTACTTCGATTTTGCGAAGGGGTTTCGTTTCGAGGGCAATCAGGAGAGATGCCCGAGGCGTGTCATCTCCGCATGCAAGGCGGATCGTTTGATACGCAGAGGTTGTGCAGGATTTCTTGCTTTTGTCTCGGAGAAGAAGGAGGTGAAGCAGTTGAGTGATATTTCGGTAGTACGTGAGTTCCCGGATGTATTTCCGGAGGAAGTACCCGAGTTGCCCCCTGTCCGAGATGTAGAGTTCGCGATCGATCTAGTGCCCGGTACAGCACCCATTAGTTTAGCTCCTTATCGTATGGCCCCTGCTGAGTTACTCGAATTGAAGACGCAATTGCAAGATCTGTTGGAGAAAGGTTTCGTACGGCCGAGTGTGTCACCGTGGGGAGCGCCAGTGCTGTTTGTGAAGAAGAAGGACGGTACCTTACGGATGTGCATAGATTACCGGCGATTGAACAAAGTTACGATCAAGAATAAATACCCATTGCCGCGTATTGATGAGTTGTTTGATCAACTTCAAGGTGCTGCCTATTTTTCCAAGATTGATCTGAGATCGGGGTATCATCAACTCCGGGTGAAGGAAGAAGATATTATGAAGACTGCTTTCAGGACACGGTATGGACATTTTGAGTTCCTCGTGATGCCATTTGGATTAACCAATGCGCCTGCTGCCTTTATGGCTTTGATGAACAGGATCTTCGCTCCTTTTCTGGATCGATTTGTGGTGGTCTTTATTGATGATATTTTGGTATATTCGAAGACCCCAGAGGAGCATGAGGAACATCTACGTCGAGCCTTACTGTTGTTGAAAGAACATCGTTTATATGCCAAATTGTCGAAGTGTGATTTCTGGCTCGAGCAGGTAGCTTTTCTTGGTCATACCATTTCACGAGATGGGTTGGCAGTGGATCAGACGAAAGTTGAGGCAGTGATGAATTGGCCCAGCCCAAAGACTGTGACGGAGATACGGAGTTTTCTTGGATTAGCTGGATATTATCGTCGCTTTATTCAAGATTTTGCCAAGATTTCAGCCCCGTTGACTCGATTGACCAGGAAGAATGTTCCTTTTCTGTGGACGGACGAGTGTGAGCACCATTTCCGGATGTTGAAGGAGAAGCTTACTTCGGCTCCAGTTTTGACGTTACCAGATGGGCATGAAGGATTTATGATCTATTCAGATGCTTCTCGAGTCGGTTTGGGATGCGTTTTGATGCAACATGGCAAAGTGATTGCCTATGGCTCGAGACAACTTCGGGAGCACGAGAAGAACTATGCTACGCACGATTTAGAGTTGGCAGCCATCGTTTTTGCGTTGAAGATGTGGAGACACTATTTGTATGGCGTGACATTTGAAGTGCATTCAGATCACCATAGTCTACAGTACCTCTTCACGCAGTCCGAGTTGAATATGAGACAGCGAAGGTGGCTTGAGTTGATCAAGGATTTTGATTTCCCCATCAAATATCATCCAGGGAAAGGCAATGTTGTTGCAGATGCCTTGAGTAGGAAGTCGGAGATTCTTCAGGCTTTGGACAGCCTTTATTTTGTGAGGCATGCTCAGCCAGTGGAACTGCAATCGGTGGAGAATGGTTTGACACTTGCCAGTACAGTGAGCTTTCAGCCGGACATTATTCAGCTTATTAAAGACCAGCAGTTTGAAGATGCGATGTTGAAGCGAATCCGAGATAGCATTGCAGATCGACCAGACTTTCGTTTGGAGGGTGATGTTTTGTATTTCAGGAGCAGATTATGTGTGCCAGCAGTAGATGCCTTGAAAGAGAGTTTGATGACAGAAGCACACCATGCACGTTATTCTATGCATCTTGGAAGTACGAAGATGTACCGAGCTCTCAAGGACCGATTCTGGTGGAACAACATGAAGAGAGAAATTGCTGGGTTTGTTGCCAGATGTTTGACTTGCCAAAAGGTGAAAGCTGACCATCAGAGACCTCCAGGTTCCTTACATCCATTGCATATTCCCCAGTGGAAATGGGAGCACATTACGATGGACTTTGTTTCGGGTTTGCCTCTGACGAGCAAGAAGAACAGTGCCATTTGGGTGATCGTGGACAGATTGACGAAGACAGCTCATTTTCTTCCATTCAAGAAAGGCATGACATTTTCCGAGATGGCGAAGAAGTTCGTTGATGAGATCGTGAGACTACATGGTACGCCCGTGTCGATTGTGTCAGATCGAGATAGCCGCTTTGTTTCTTCATTTTGGAGAGCATTTCAGGAAGCCATGGGAACGAAGTTGAGCTTCAGTACGGCGTATCACCCGCAGACTGATGGACAGTCGGAACGAACTATTCAGACGCTCGAAGACATGTTACGGGCCAGTGTGCTGAATTTCGAGAAAGAATGGGATTTGCATCTCTCGTTGTGCGAGTTTGCGTATAATAATAGTTTCCACGAGAGTATTGGAATGGCACCCTATGAAGCTCTGTATGGACGGAAATGTAGGAGTCCTGTTTGCTGGGAAGAAGTTGGGACAAGGAGTTTCCACGGACCGACAATCATTGCTGAGACTACAGAGAAAGTTCAGAAAGTTATTGACAATTTGAAGATTGCCCGATCGAGACAGAAGAGCTATGCAGATATGCGCAGAAGAACCTTGACATTTCAGGTTGGAGATTGGGTATTCTTGAAGGTCTCACCGATGAAAGGTACGGTACGATTCGGTCAAAAAGGCAAGTTAGCGCCAAGATATGTGGGTCCATTTGAGATCAAGAGTCGGATTGGTGATCTAGCGTACAGATTGATTCTACCCGTGGAGTTTTCTGGAGTACACGATGTTTTTCATGTGTCTATGCTTCGCAAGTATGTTCGAGACCCGACGCACGTGATTCGATACGATGACATTCAGATGCAACCTAATGCGTCATACGTTGAGCGTCCGCTCCGTATTGTTGGGACTAGAGAACAGCTCTTGCGTACGAGGACTATTCGATGGGTTAAGGTACTTTGGGAACATCATGGACCTGATGAAGCCACGTGGGAATTAGAAGATCAGATGGCGCGTCAGTATCCTTCTCTGTTTGCTCAGGTACGCTTTCATTCCGAGGACGGAATGATGTCCAAGTGGGGGAGGATGTAACACTCCGACCCGAGTTGACCCGGTTTAGTGGGTAATTGCGTGTGTTTTATCGCTAAGAGTGTTTTGATTTTGTTTCTGTTTGGTTTGAGTTGTAGAGAGATCGTTTGGGTTGAGTTTGACTTGGTCTAGTTAGTTTGAGCCCTTTTTCGTAATTTTGGCTTTTGATTGACCTTGTCAGTTTTGCGTCATTTTGACGTCAGCGCGTGTATTTCATTGAGCTTGTCGTTTTTCGTAACTGTCTTGGATCCGAATGAGTTCGTTTGTTCTCGTTGGACCGTCATTTGACTCAAACTGATAATTGGATAAGCTAATTGGACTTGTTTGCAAATTTGGACTCAAATTATGTATAAATATCCCCACCAACTCCATCTCTCTCTCGATCGTCTCTCTCGCTCTCTGTTCGTCTCTCTCTCTCTCGACAGCTCTCTTTCTCTCCTTCTCCATTTCTGTTTCTGTGCTTGAGGGAGGAAGAAAGGAGCTCGTTAGTGTGTGTGATCTCGGTGGACTGAGCCAATCAGCGTGTGGATTTCGTCCGTGAGGCAAGTATAAGCCCAAGTTGTATGAACATCGATTGATAGTGATTTGATTGTTGTGTTCTTGTTCTTTATTGTGTTTCTCAGTATTAGACAGCCCCATTCAGTTCATTTCACTGTTATCTTTCGGTTTCCAGCCATTTCGCACACTTTCTGTATGACTGTAACAAGTTCAGGAAAATGAGTCCGTGCACTCACGGCTAAGCCGTGAAATGTGCTACGGCTAAGCCGTAAAATGGCTTACGGCTAAGCCGAGACCCAACCGTAACCCTAACCGTAGAGCAGTACAGACTGTTAGCTGAAAATAACTGGATGTTGGCAATTTGACATTCTTCTACGGTCCAGCCTGATCTACGCCGTACATTGGCTTACGGCTAAGCCGTGGACCAGGATACGGCTGAGCCGTAGAGCAAAATACGGTTGAGCCGTAAATCCGGATGGATATCTGGGGAACCTCAGCTCAGCCGCAGTGCATATTACGGCTAAGCCGTAAGATGCCACGGCTAAGCCGTAAGGTTACCTACGGCTACACCGTGAGACCCTGAGAATTGAATGAAAAGGGACTAGGTTTAAGCAAACGACCGTATAGGACTTTCATGTTAGAATGTAGCTAACCTGGACATGCCCAATGGAATGTTTGAATGACGTGAATGATCTCATGGGCTGTGAATCATTCATGCTGGTTATCCAGATGTTTAGCACCTCCCCATGGGTGTTGGTTTAAGGGACTTCGGTGCACACTCCAGACACTGCAACACTAGACAATGGTGCATCGAACATCTTAAAACTACATCAACATGCACGGTTAGAAGCACTGGATAATTAGTGTAGGATTGGTTTGTAATTGACCTTGATTCGTATAAGCATTCTGAATTGTACAGCATATTGATTTCGGTTATGCCCTCTTATGTGTTCTGCGCTGGACCTCTCGATTCTGTGGGAAATGCAGCAACCCCAGAGCGAAGCCCGGGCGGAACCATTCTATTATTGTGTATTATGTTTACCGTTGCTCCACTGGAGTACTTGCATCAGTTATGAGTCAGTGATTGTGATTGCTACTTAGTGTCAGCACTTCTTGTACTTGTTTATGTACATTCAGTATCAGTTAGTGTCCTTATGATTTGCATTTCGTATCAGCTTCAGTATCCGTATCAGTATCCGTATTATGTGCATGCAGTATTTGCATTCAGTATCAGTTATGTGATGCACTTCCTATTGTTCGTTCAGTATGATAAGTGATAAGTGATAAGTGATAAGTAATAAGTGATCGAGGTGCATCAGCTATTTGATTGTGATTGGTATTGGCACTACTGAGCCTCAGCCTTAGGATACCCGACGGGGTTGACTTTGGTGTAGTTTATGTGTTTGCCTCTGCAGAGTGTTTCCGTCCTGGGACTCCGGACCCCGGGAACTAGAGACCCATGCGTGCCCTGGCCCGGTCGCTGGTGTTCTCATTCCGTCCGCTCTCGTAAGGGAGAAAATGGCCAATGTAGTTGCCACTTTGAGTGTTATCTGTTTGTGATTCTGATAGCATGCTTATTCATTATGCATTTGCACACTTGCTTAGTATACGATCATGGTTTCTATGGATATTGCATCATGACTATTGTTCAGTATTATTCAGTATTAGACACGATTCGTGTTATCATCTTGTTGGCTTATACTTTGCTAAGTCGTCGTACTTATGTGTTTGTCTTGTGTGTTGCAGGCTCAGATCCCTCTTCCGAACCTGCGTCGGTCGACCCGACTGCAGGAGAGGCTCGCGAGGCCCCCTCCGGCCTAGAGGAGTGGACTTGATCCATCCTCCAGAGTACGGTTTGCATCATTTTGTTTTCCCCATTCCTTGTGTTGGCGTCTATTGAGGGGATTTTCTGTACTTGTGAAGTGGGCCTTGAGTAATACCTGTATTTTGATTTTTTTGGATTGTTGTAAGCCCGCTCTATTGTCATACGTTCATGTATTTGTTCTTACCATCAGTGTATATCGTTTTGTAATCTCCTATGTCTTTTGGTATATTTGTGGTATGCCTTGATACGTACAGCTTCCGCGTTCAGTCTTTTGCTCGTGTGATTGATCCCTTGTGTGTGCATGTTTGGACGGGGTCTAGGTGTGCATGCACGGGAGTACGTGTGTCACTGGTTAGACCTTCCTCTGACCCCCGGTCCCTGGGCTCGGGTCGTGACAGTCCCCGCCAAGGTCAAAGGTTAACTGCAATTGGTAACAATAAAATGCAATATGAATTAAACTCTCAGTTTAAGAAATCAATTGAATAACATGTTAAACAGTTTTTCTTTTATAAATCAATTTATATTACCCCAACTCTCATAACAATGGTTAGCTTGATCTCAAAATCAATGTCTACCCAATGAATGTCTCGAATTGGTGCATGATCTCGAATCTGTTCCCCAAAAGCGGATGCTACAGAAGAGGCCCACGTCCCCTCTATTACCGCTTCCTCACGATTGATATCAACAGGAATGGAATGACCAAGTACTTTCCTAAGCCTGTCCACGTTCTTCCCCCTGGTCGGGCCTCGTTTACCAGTTTTGTTAGAGACTGAAGCCGATGCTGTTAAGAACACAAATTTATTTATGTTAGTAGACATAAATCATTAAAGGAAGGCCAATTTTATTTATATGTAAATGGTGTACATTTCTTACCCACACTACTGGCGGCACTACGTGGACTAGTAAGCTGGTCAGGCCGTGTAAATGATGAGAAGTGAGCTTCGGTAGGCTGTGGCTGTGGATGTGGTTGTGGATCATGCTGTGGCAATGGATCATGGGTAGGCTGTGGAGATGGCATCGATATCGCTTGCTCGAGGGTCTGTGTAGCTCCTAAACGACTAGTAGCACCATCTTTTTTCCTAAGCCACGGAGGCATATTTGTGACCTGACATAACAGTAAACTTAATTATTAGTAATCAATAATTGAAGTAATCAACAATCAAACATCAAATTAAGTAATACTACATAGAGTAATCATCATAATCATCATATAATAGTAATATGTATAAAATGAAGAAGTCAACAAAGTTACTATTACTAGTCAATGTTTTTAACCTTTGTAACATCTAAGCATGAGCAGAAAAATAAAGGTTATTGCCTTATTCAACTGGGGCTCAGACTCATCATCCTCATCATTAAAGGAACTTTCATTGGAAGAACTCAATCGCTCCTCACACTTAGGTGGAAGATAAGCCTCATCATCATCACATCCACCCTCCTTTCTCTTTCTCTCCATGGTTTTTTTCTTCATGGCCGTCTGACCCAATCCAAAGAACGAATTTGCCTTATCCGGAACCCTTAGAGCATGCATTCTCGCAATATTCTCTTTAATCCTTTTATCTCTCTCCTCCTCGATAGGTAACTTCTTCCTCTAGGTCGCCAAAAACCCAGGCTTCACAAATAATTTACCACTTTTTTGCATATTTGGCAACTATATGTGACAAACAATGAAATGAAAAGCAATATAAAATGATGCCAATAAATGGAATGACATGTGAAACAAAAAAGCTATGATATGTAAATGAAAAATCTTATAAATTTATAACAGTTGTCCATATAATCAAAAGCTACTAAAGTAGAAAACAAAAGCTACATATCATATTCTATATCATGTTCTATATCATGATAGACATCATGGACGGGTCGTCTTTACTGTTCATCTTCTTCGTCATCTATACATTCCAAAATTGTGTCATCCTCGTCATTATCATTGGAATAATCCTCAGTCATTAATTTATTAACGGGAACAATCTCGAGATCCATATCATCTCTGCTGTAGTATTGAATATCAGTATCTTGTTCAAGAAGTGGGACACCATTGGTTGATTCGTCCTGTTGAAATGCATCATTAGATGCATCATCCCACTCTGGTACATCCCAAACTCCTTGATGATTGACATGTTCTACAACTCTCCAATTCTTACCTTTGATGGTGTCATTGACATAGAATACTTGTTTGACATTACTTGGAAGGACAAATGGATCATCTTTATACCAAAGCCTCCTAATATTAATGGTTTTGACATGTTGATTGGTATATATTCTACTTTTGTGACTGATGTCATACCATTCACATTGCTGGTCTCTTGTGCAAACTCTGGATAATTCCGATCAAATTGCTTCCACTCTTCAAAGTCTGCTGGATGCCTTCCTACCTCGTCATCCAGACGCTTATCACTATGCCATCTCATGTCTTTAGCCGTCTTCTGGGACATGTACAATCTTCGCAACCTCGGTGTCAATGGGAAGTAACGCAGTATCTTGTGAGGGATCTTCTTACCCCTACTATCGTTGATCTTATACCTGGATTCCTGACACGTGGGACATTTTTCCAAGTCTGTATTCTCCTTCCAGTATAGTGCACAATCATTTTTACATGCATCAATGAGCTTATATCCCAATCCTAAGTCACGTAGTAACTTTTTGGACTCATAAATTGACTTTGGAACTTTGTATCCCTCTGGTAGGAATTGCCTAAATATCTCTAAAACCTTGTTGAAAGATGTATTGCTCCACCCATTCTCTACTTTCACATATAACATCTAGATGACGAATGACAACAAAGTATCTGTCTCTTTGCAGCTAGAGTACAAGCCACATTGGGACGCCTCCAATAGTTTCTCAAAGTCTTGCACATCCTCCATCTCTAGGGTATCACCCTCGATATAAGTTCCCATGTGATAATCCTCTAATAATTGATCATATTCATCATGATCCTCATCATATTCATCGTCTCCCTTTTCCGGCTCATCACGTTGTGGAAGTTCTCCGTGTCTGTCCCAAGTGGTGTAGGATGCCATCATCCCTCTTTTTAACAGATGAATATAAATAGTATCATACTTATGCTTAAAGTAGTTACAACAATGGTTACATGGGCACTTAATCTCCGTAACCTCGCCTGAATGTGCCTTTGCAAACTCAATAAATGACCTCACACCATCTTTATATTGCTCACTGAATGTGTTACGAAGCAACAACCAGCTTTTGTCCATATTTGAAATCATGCGATTCAGGATTAAGTCAACAAATTAATGTTATGCATAGTAGTGAGTTCTATCATTTCAAACTCTAAAAGATTTTAAAAAATGTGTAAAGGCATAATCATGCGTTTTATCTTTTTGCATTTTTACCTTTTTTTTAATTTTTAAATATTTTTACAATTTTTAGTACAGTCACAATTGTACCGGTTCGGCATGGATGGTACAGATTAAGCTGATGGTTAGATATTCATCATCTCCTTCTTAAGTTTTTTTTTTATCATTTATAAATCTTCACTCTTTTCTATTTCTTTTTTTTTTAGTTAGAAACTTATGAATTATTACTTTTATTTTTTCAATTTTAGTCATTCTCAAAAATACATTTCATGTATTCAAGGGAATTCAAGTCATTCAATTCCATGCAAGCAAATGGGTGCAATTATATATCTTTATTCTATATGATTTTGGGCCCAAATGATATCCAAACCTCATGAAATTTAGAGGGATGGACTATGACATCATTTTAGTCATGCCATAAAATTTTCATCAGGTTTTGATATCGAAAAGTGGGTCACACAATCTGTTGACTTTTGGTCAAAGTGGGCCTATGCTTCAATTGTTTGGGACCCACATGATCTCAAATGGCCACAGAATTTTGAGGTTTTAATGAGGAACCTATTTTGAGGTCTTTATCTAATTTCCAATTGATTTGGCCTTTGGGAAGTTAGGCTTGTATTCAGTGCCCTCATAGCTCAGTGGGCATGTTGACTTTGGGTCAACAATGTCCAACCGACCTGAAATTTTGCAGAATTACTCCAAAGCATTACTGAAGCCTTCCATAGAAATTTCTGCCAATTTGGTCTTCAGGAGGTGAAGTTTCACACAGTGTCTCTGAAACTTTAGAATGGGGCTCCTTGAATTTGAACTTGCATCCAATGGTGTCTAAAAATTCCGAAACTTTGAAGAAATGACCTAGAGCATATTTTAAGTCTTCCCTGTGGGTTTCAACTAATTTTATCATCGGAAAGTATGAGTTGCTCTGGCCTGGGTTGCCACCCAGGAACACTGGCAAAAGTCATTTAAGCTTGATTTTGGTTGAGATGAAGTCTATTTGTTTCGAAACTTGGACCCATGTTGTTTGCGTATATATGGAATCTTTTGGATGAATTTAAACAGCTTTGGATGTCCGAATAATGAATTTAACTCAATGTTCTACAACACTTGTGACATTTGTTTGATTTTTTTTTGTCAAACTAACATAAAGAAATAAATCAACCTTATTATTATTATTATTATTATTATTCAAGGGAATTCAAGTCATTCAGTTCCATTCAAACATATAGTCTTTGCATAGTTTTTTTCTCAAAATGTTTTTATTTGACTATATATTGTAGTCTCCATTTTTAAAAAATGTCAAACTTACTTTTTTTAATGTAATAAAATGCAAATGTTATTCCTTGCCTTATGTTACATGGAATTTATTCATTTCTTATCATTAGTCTCTTGAAAAATGTCCCCAAATTGAGTATATCTTCATTTGTAGGCCCGAGCTTAGTGTGGGCTTATCGCAATTTCTACTTGATTTTGACCATTCAATTTATTTAGATTCTCCCATCAATGCCATTTTATAACCTCTTTTCTTTTCCATCTCTTCCTCTTCCTCAACTTTTCTTATCCTCTTCAATAGTACAAAATAAACATCTCTTTCCTACTAATTTTATTTTAAGTTGTGACAATACTATTCTATGATGAAGCATTAAAATATATACATTGCCATGATTCCAAATCAGAAAAAGAAAAAGACAATTAAAGTCCCTATTAATGAATTAGTTATAATTTACAAATTCCTCTAGAATCACTAACAGAAATACACCAAAGTTAAAAAAAAAGAAACAGCATTACTTGGAGGCTCTAGCAGGGCAGCAGCAGCAGTTTAGAGATATCTGCTGTTCACAGCAGCAACAGCAACAGTATTACTTGGACAGCAACAGCAAAAACAACAGCAATACCAGGCAGACAACAACACAGCAACAGCAGGCGGAACCAAGCCAATTTAAGCTAGCACGTACAGCAACAGCAATAGCAAAGGGACGTTCTTCTTCTTCTTCTTCAGCAGGAGGATGCCTCTTCTTCTTCTTCTTCTTTTTCTTTCTTTTTTTTTTTTTTTTTTTTCAGATGCAGGTTCTGGTATGCAGTTTCCGGTGGGGATGTCTGCAAGTGTAGTTTATTATTCTTCTTCTTCTTCTTCCTTTCTTTTCGTTTTTCTTTTTCAAATGTAGATTGCGGCTGTGGCAGAGATGTTTTTGGCTATAGCAGTCCTCTTCTACTTTTGCTGCTTCTTCTTCTTCTTTTTCTTCTTCCTTTCTTTCTTTCTTTTCGTTTTTCTTTCTTAGAAACAGATCGTGGCGTGGCCGCAGCAGTGCAGTTTCCTGCAACAGTCTTCTTCTTCTTCTTCTTTTCTTTTCATTTTTCTTTTTCAGATGTAGATTGTGGCGCCGCAGCAGTGATGTTTTTGGCTACAGCAATCTTTGTCTACTGCTGCTGCTGCTTCTGCTTCTTCTTCTTCTTTCTTTCTTTCTTTCTTTCTTTCTTTTTTTCTTTCTTTTTTTCTTTTCGTTTTTCTTTCTCAAAAACAGGTTGTGGCGTGGCCGCAGCAGTGCAGTTTCCTGCAGCAGTCTTCTTCTTCTTCTTCTTCTATTTTCTCAGCGGCAGCTCTTTCGTCAAATTAATTAAGGGCGAATAAAACCAACTTAATTAGGGTTTTTATCTTAACCATATGTCACGACCCGAGCCCAGAATTCGGGGGTTAGCGAAAAGCTAAACCGGTGACACACGTACTCCCGTGCACGTGCACCCAAACCCAGTCCAGATGCACGCACACAAGGGATCTAACACGTGCGAACTAAGCGTACGCGGAAGCTGTACATATCATAGCAAGCAACAAAGGAAAATAAAATAGCGGAAGCCAAAGCAAATACGAAACGGAAAAGACAAAGACAAATACACTGAGATAAAACCGAATACACACCAAAATCAATATACACAAAATATACAGAATACAAGTCCAAAGTCCAAAGTCCAAATACAAGCTCTCAAAAACCAAAATGCAAAATAAAAGCCACTGGTATGCATGCACGCACTTGGCAGAAGTGATCAGGCCCACTCTGCCAGACCGGAGGGTGCCTCTACACTCGCCCCTGCAGCCTCCTCGACCGCCGGGGAGCTGGGCAAGGTATCTGTGCCTGCAACACCACAGACAACACAAATGAATACAACGATCCAGCAAATATAAGTAACAGGAAAGAAACACGCATAGTATCAAAGCGAATGAAATAGGGACAGATGATTAAATACAGAGTCCATCTTAGTATGCTAAGCAAATCGTGCATAGAAGTAAAACATGATATATGAATCAAAACATAGAATACTGAACTAGTTGGCTACTACGTTAACCATGTTCTCTCCAAAAGAGAGCAGAGCAGAGCAGAGCAGAGGAGAACACCGCTGTCCAGGCCAAAGGTACAACGGGTCTCGGTTCCTGGGTTCCGGGGTCCCAAGACAAAGCAACACTGCAGTTAAAACAGAGATACAGAGATCTACGCCAGAGGTAACCCCGTCGGGTATCCTAGGGCTGAGGCTGAGTAGAGCCAGACTAATACCAATCAAATCAAAGCTAAAGAAAGGAGATTATCCGCTTTGGACTCACCGATGACAAGGACCGGATCTTATCCTCACGTATTAACCTCTGGGCAGAGCCACCAGGGAATACCCAAAAATCAGAGATATACAAAGCCAGAGAATATACAAAGCATAGCATAGATCAAAACAGAGTACAGAGCGAAGAAAAATACAGATATACAGAACGAAAGCAAAATGACTGAGGAATGCATAACATAGATTAACAGAACAGAGGGCAAAACCATAAACAATATGCAATGCATCTCAGATTAATACGGAATCAAGGTTCATTACAAGCCAAGTCTAATCTAGTTGCATCACTGTCACTAACCGTGCATGTTGATGTAGTTTTAAGTTATTCGATGCACCGTTGCCATCCTAGTGTTGCAATATAATCCTTATGTGCATCGAAGTCCCTTAAACCAACACCCATGGGGAGGTGCTTAACAATGAGCAACACTCACATGAATAAGTCACAGCCTAACAGACTATTCATGCGCTCCAAAGAATCCATTTGGGCCGGTGTACGGGTATGGTTAACCTGTATTTGAGCCCTACAAGGTCACACCATTAGCCTAAGTTTAACTGATATTTAACAGGTCTTACGGTTTAGCCATGGGTGACCTACGGCTTAGCCGTGGCATCCTACGGCGTAGCCGCAATATGCACTACGGCTTAGCCGTGGTTCCCTTCAGAACACGGCTAAACTGTCATCTTTTCCACCTCTGATCTGATACATCTCACGGCTGAGCTACGGTGGAGTCCACGGCTTAGCCGTAAACCATCACGGCTTAGCCGTAGCCTCACCGTAAGAACACTGATATCAGAAAAGTTTCGACTGATCAGAGATTAAATCCACGGCTTAGATACGGTTGGGTCACGGCTAGCTTACGGCTCAGCCGTAGGACAATTTACGGCTTAGCCGTAGCCTAGCCGTAGAACAAAACTCAAATTTCGAGTCTCTGGAAACCAAGCCGTAGAAGTTCACGGCTTAGCCGTACAATACAGAGATGAATTCGGGCTGAGTACAGAAACGAAATTTTGATACAGAAACTGAATAAAATGAGTTACAGAGGTTCCAAATTCACAAATTGTGGCTGTAAAACATGCTAGACAAAGAATAAGAGTGAATCAAAGCCATCAAACAAACACCCATATGTGTTATCAAAGCCTGTACTTATACTTGCCTCAAATCTGACAAAATCCTCTGAAATCAAGCTCCAAGCAACTAAAATCAAAACAAATCAAAGCAATCACACATGCATGAGATGAAGACAAAGCAACAGAGAATGGGAGATGTAATTTGGAGAAGAAATACAAAGAGTTGGGAAAGAACCCACTTACCTAAGGCAAGGACAGAGATGAGAGAATGGAGAAGAACCCAAATCAAACAAGGGAATCCAAATCCTACTCGAGTAAGAGAAGGAAAGAGAAGAGAGAGAGAGACAACGTGGCTTCTGAATTCTCCTTGCATGCAGTCGATCAAATGAAATGAGCAAGAGAGAGACATCTGTAAGATGACTCACTTATATATGGGTTTTGAAAGTTAAATCAAAGTCCTGAGAGTTAAGACTAATTACAGTTCAAGTCACACGAAGGTCCATCTTCCCCAATTGACTCCAAATGGTTCTGACACAGTTACGGAAATTGTCGAGCTCAACGAAATACGCGTGCTGACACCAAGATGATGCAAAGATGATATGAGCAAAGCCAAAGCAAAATTACGAAAAAGGGCTTAGAACTACCTATTCCAGGTCAAAGGTCACTCAACTACCTATCCATGACCCAAAACAAGTCCAAAAGAAATAAACAAAACAAAACACACACTAATGAGCCACTAATCCGGCTCAAAGGGGATCGGAGTGTTACACCATACACATCTAAACCGTACACATGGAAGATGAAACGTATGATCGGCCAGTGATAAGAATACCAACTTTTGCTGGTGGGCCATACACAAACCGTGGGCTGACGGGAGGTAGCTAAATGCCTTTCTAATTTCCTACAGCTTTTAGTTTGCTTTTCCAGACATTTCTTTTCACATCACGGGGCCCATTTGAATACTGGGCCCACCTTGTTACACCATGGCTCAACCTAATCACCATGATATTTAAGACTGATGATGATGAAATGGTACAGCACCAAAATAAAATAAGGTTTTGATTTTAAAAGCACGATTTTAGCAAAAACATCTACATCACCCAATAGTGTAAAAAAAAAAAAAAAACCAAAAGGAAGAGGAGGGCATGGGAATAGTTTCATTAAAAAAAAAAATAAAAGAATGGAAACGAAAATATTTGGATTCGCCCACAGAAAACAATGCGTGGTCAAAAGTCTTGGCCTTTCCCTATGCAGAAATAATCGTGGCCAAAGGTTTTTCACTTTGCCTACAAAATACAGCGTCGCCAAAGGATATTGTCCACGAAAAACCATGCGTGGCCGAAAGTCTTGACCTTTTCCAACGGAAATATATTCGTACCCAAAGGTTTTTCACTTTACCTACAAAATACCGTGTCGCCAATAGATATTGGCTAAGGAAAACTATGCGTAGCAGAAAGTCTTGGCTTTTCCCTATGGAAATATATCAGTGGCCAAAGGTTTTTCACTTTGCCTACAAAATATTGCATCACCAAAGGATATTATCCACGGAAAACCATGCGTAGCCAAAAGTCTTGGCCTTTCCCTATGCAAATATATGCATGGCTAAAGGTTTTTTACTTTGCCTACAAAATACTGTGTTGCTAAATGATATTGCCCACAGAAAACTATGCGTGGCTGAAAGTCTTGGTTTTTCCCTATGCAAATATATGCGTGGCCAAATGTTTTTTACTTTGCCTATAAAATGCCGCGTCGCCAAATGATATTTCTTCGTGGGTAAAACTTTGCCTCTTAGTTTGGAGAGAATCCAGACTACTTTTGCCTATGAAAATATCTTGTGTTGCCAAAAACAAGAGATAATTGTGGCTTTTGCCTACGTAGATTCATTTTTGTAGGCAAAAGATAACTTTTAGCCACACAAAATGGGCTTGTGTGGGCAAAGCCGTAGCCAATAATGCATTTTGTTGTAGTTTCTTGACTATTTTTGCTCTTGCCTTTAGTTAAGAGTAATAGATGTTAACAAGCCTACTTGAGCCATAGGGGATTTACCTGGCTCCCCCTGGGCCAGAAGGGATTAGGCCAGCCTAAAAAAAAGAGAGAGTAATAGACCTTCACATGCCTATTTGTGTGATGTGTGTAGGTTTGGTTGCGTATTGTTTCTTACATAAGGAATATAACATTTGTAGCTATCTACAATGAATGAATTTACCTCTTTCGATGAATTATTAAATGATTGGCCATAAATTAAAGTTTTAATTTGGCCCACAATTAAATGATTAAAGTTGTTAATGTAATTGCCCCAATAGCGACTGCTCTAAGGCTGTAAGATCCTTTCCATGGGATCTTTTTTCTTTATTTTTTTGCATGTATGCTGCTGGATTTCTTTTAACTATGTGTTTTTGTACACCAACTGAATGGAGTCAACAGGATCTACATGGATGTGAGTTTTATTATTGTGTATAGTTTAAATTTTTTTAATCTACTTCATTGATATAATAATATCTTGTTGTAGGTTATCATATATGATTTGAAAAACAATGTGCTTCGCACATTTGGGACAAGGGAAGGCGGTCATATTTGCGACAAAGGAAGGAGGTCATATTTTAGACAAAGATAGATTGTAGTACATTGTGTGTTATTTTACATTCCGTTTTAATGTTAGCTTTTTTAACTATAAGATATCAACAATTTAACTTATTAATTGCACACCATGGTAAAATTATGCATCTCCTATCTTTTCTCTACATTGTTGTCTTGCAAATGTCGTTAGTTGCTTGCTTGTGCTAAGCACGGGCATGTTTTGCTAGTATGAAATTGATAGCTCATGCAAAAATAAGCCAAATAGAAAATAGACTATAACTTAATTTGGACATTGAAAAGGAACTTAAAACACATGAAAATCACACTAAGATTCATGCTTAAAATATTTAAAAGGTTATTTTCAAAACATAAACTTAAGGATGTACACGGTTCGGATTGGATTGAATTGAGCTTAATCCGTCACCCATCCGAATTGGCAATTTTGTAATCCATAATCAATCCGTTGCTCATTAAAAACCGAACTGTGGATCAATGATTCAGTTTGGTTAAAACCGTTCAATCCATCAATGGTTGTGTCAACTGTTTCCTCATTATTTTATTTGGAGAGTGAATGGTTGAAATTGAAAGTTAGATAATGAATGGCCAACACGTTTCTTTTTAATATTTTTTATAAAAAATAAATAAATGTATATATCTATTTTATTTTATCGGATCGAATTGGTTTAAATCCTCGGATTAAGGGTAAAATCTGTCACCAAACAATTACTAATTAATTAGAATTTTTTCAATCTGTCACAAATCCATTAACCATCATATTGGTTTAAAAAACCGCGGATCGGATTAGATTGGTTTTACAGATCGACAAATTTTTTGTACTCCCCTACATGAACTTAAAATGTCTAAAATGATATAAAATCAAGATTAATTAAAATGCATGAGAAATTCAAGTTTGATAGTTAAAAACATGCATTGAAATCAAGCTCAAAATATGAAATCGTATCAAATCAAATCATATTGCAAAGTCGTTATTGTTATCAATAGTCACAATTAATTACTTTACAACATCAATTTGTTTTTACCACCTAGAACCATTTATCTGCCAGATTATGTTAATCTAACCTTACTTCATTTGGTGTCTAGGAACTGATGCCACAGTGGAACTAGAGGGTCAGGAGAGGGCAAAGTTGTTGAGTAGAGTATAGATGACATAGTTTGATATGTCATAGTTTATTTGTGGGATTTCACAATTTGGAATTTAAATAAATGAGGCCATAGTTTTTTAGGCTTGAGTTTACTGTACTTAATTCATTTGATTTCTGCATTTGAATAGTAACTATGAAACTTTTGTTAATTTGACCATTTCTCTATTTAATGATATTGGTATTTATGATGACTTTATGTATACCAACTACGTAGCAATTGCGTCATTGAATCCAAGTGTGTTTATGGCGACCAATCATCACACATAATCTCACGTAGGACTTCGATTAACTTGAAGTTGGGCCTATAATATGACTATTGAGAAATTTTTATTTGGCTCCAATTCTCATACCCCTAGACTTGGACTTGGATCCAACCCAAATCTAAGGGCGTGATGGGAAGGAAACAAAAAGAATTAAGAAAGGTAAAGGGAAAGTCATTTTTCAATCTCAAAAGAAACACTATCACCAACCTCAGCTTAACCAAGTCAAATTTCAAAATGTTGGTGGGAATGCATCTTTTGAAGACAATCTTAAAGATAAAATTGTTGGAAAAGGGTGTGTTGTTGGCAACTCAAGGCTAAACAACCTAGCTCACCCCTTTTAAGGCCCTAGGTGGATGCCCCAAGTTAAATGCTTAGTTAGCCCTCTAGGATTTTTTATGTGCAATTTGTGCTCATATAATTACATGACTTGGAATGCAAATAATTTTGGTGTTATGCCTTGTAGTAAAATGATTGCTTCATGTTCAATTGATTTTCTAAAAAGACTTATAGTTGTATTTTGTGGTTTTAAAAATCATTTGAACACTATGCTAGTGTGTGTTGCTAGTTGTTCATTGTTGTGGATGATTAGATGTTATGAAGACTTTATGGTTGGAAATTGTATAAAGCTTCAAAATTATATAAATTGAATGAAATTTTCCCTTGTCGTCACCTTGCTTTATAGTTTGATATGTTAAATGTGATGAATGTTCTTGGTGATGCATACTCAGTCACATCTTTTGACCATCATCACTATGTTTCTTAAAGACTTATGCTTCATAGTCAAATTTGAGAAATGAATAAAATTGTAATATAACTCATAGTAAAATCAGTGGACTACAATTTCCAGTGATCTATCACATTGTAGAACTAGTTTATATTTGTGCATGTGATTGACTCTGACGAAATTGAATTATGTGTGCATTTTTTGGCATATCATTGAGTATTTAGTATCACACTTTGTTGCACTTCACTTTATTGACTTCTTTTATAATTTTACTTTGTTGTGCAACTTAAGTCAACATGTGGTTGTGGTTAAACTGGGCTAAAGTGTTCAAGTTTAAAACAGTTACTTTGTCCTACCACCCACCACCCACCCCTAGAACTTGCCTCGGTCTAGCTTGTAATTTGAATAAAAATTGGTTTATGTCCTACATAATGCATGTCCTATTATGCCCATTTCTTTTAAATTAATTCTGTTAACAGGTACCGCTAAAAGGTATTTCTTTTGTCTTCTTATGTGCAGGATCCTTTGCAATTTGATGACAAAGTGGGAGAACAAGAAAGAGTGGACAAAATGCTTAAATTAAGGGGGAGATTAATCAAGTTCAAAGGAGCACTTGTCATAGGGAGAGAGTAAAGCTAAAAAGAGAAAATGAGTAAAGCCCAAGGGGAGAAGAGGAAAGGTTGTAAGATATGCTTTGGTACAAGAAAAACTGGTTCATCAATTAAGGGTGAGCTCAAAAGCTTGTCATCACTTCATTTGGAGCTAAAGGATCAAGAAGAATTCAAGCTTTGAAAGTTAAAAACATGCTTGAAAATCAAAAGTTTAAAATATGAAAGCATATACAATCAAATTACAACAACACAAAATCCCTAACAGGCCCCAGCCAACTTCACCCTAGCTCCCAATGAAATCGATAATTGGATATTTTCGATACTCGGCCTATGACCAACTAATGGACTTGATTTAGAAAAGGAAAATTTTCAAAACAGGGCTCCTAAGTTTGCTCAGATTTTCAAATCATGACAAAAACAAACTTACATTTCAAAATAGGACTTAAGTTTTCCATTAACATTTTAGATTAGGACATCCGGCAAGAGAATGAGTTCTCCGGCAACTTTTCTCTCCATTTTATTTAAAATACCCAAAAATGCCCTTCAGCCCTTTCTTCTCCTTCTCTCTCAAATACTATACTTTCCCAAGCTTAGTCGATGAGTAATCTACAAATGTCAGTCAATAGAATGGCGTCAAGTATGAGAAGAAAGCCGATGCTAGAGTCACTCAGATTGGCAGATGAGATAGGCCACGGATTTTCAATCCGTTGCTTCTCATAGTTCCATAGTTTGGGCTATGCATGCCTCAGTGAACCAACTTGCAAATGCAATAAACTCTTAGGATGAATGATATTTCTAATCCTTACATGCATTCGTAATGCTTGCATATTTGTGCCGGATATGGTTTTGTTGAATGTTTGTGTCAGTTATGTGGCTCAATGGAGCCATGGCAGAACTGCAGCCACAATTGCAGGTCTACAACGCCACCCTGTAGCCACCCTCCCAAGCCGCCCTAGTTATAGCTACACTGTAGCCACCCTGCAAGACTCCTTGAGCAGCCAAAGCTACAAGCACCCATCAGCTAATGGAGTCTATAAATAGAGAGCTCCATTGCTCCAGCAGAGGCAGAGAAAGACAAGCAGATCTGTGAGGCTTGGGTGTAAGTGGGTTTGGGAGCAAGAGTGAGAGTGATCTTCCTCCTTGTAATCCATTCCTCATAGTAATATTTTTCCGTCTTTTCCCGTGGATGTAGGCTCAAGCTGAACCACATAAATCCCCTGTGTGCATCAACCGTGTGTGTGATTTTTCTCTCTTCTGTGTGTTCAAATCCATGCTCAATCACAACAGTTTGTTTGCCATCTTTTGTTGGATATGTTAATATGATCCTTTCTTAAGTCACGTAGGAGTCAGTGCTTGCTGAGGTGCTCAATTTTGAGAGATGGATTCAAATAATGTAAAATGGTCGGTCTTTTTCAAAAGGGTTTTCTCGGAAAAATCTCCTTAGAGTCTTTATGAAGCAAAAAGGACCCATGAGGTTTTTATGGCTAAGAATGGTCCCCTGGGCCTATTGCTGCTTTTTCTTTTTTCAATATTATTCATGAGCAGTGATAATTATGCTCAAGCGTAACCCTTTCTCCATTCCTGCTATCTCTTCCTTATCTCTTCTTGCCCTTTCTCTTCCCCATGTTCTATTTAAGTTCGGTCTGCAGAGAGGAGGGGAAAACCAAGAAGATAAAAAAGAGAAAGAGAAAATAAAAACAAAAGAAAAAGAAAAAACAAGGAAGGAGATGAAGGAAGAAGAAAAGAGAAAAAGAAACGTTGGGAAGAGAAAAAGGATGGGAGTAGTTTAATGAAAGGTGGAAGAAGAAAGGAAAATCAATAAAAGAAAGATGTAGAACATATGAAGAATTAAAAATATTGAGAAAAAAAAAAAAGAAAACTAAAAGAAGGAATTGAAACAAGAAGCAAACGGAGATGAAGAATCCATCTCTATCTGCGGTGACCATAAGTTTCATTGCTCATTGACTATGTAAAAAAGACAAAAAAAAAAGCCTATGGTTCTGCTTTGAGTATATTACGCTTAAGCATAGATATCTATGCTCAAGTTTAATATACCAATATCTTGATATATTACGCTTAAGTATAGATATCTGTGCTCAAGCATAATGTACCTGAAGCAGACTATGGACAAAATGAGTTCTTTTTCGATATATTCTTATTGTTTCAATTCTTTCTTGTGATTTCCTTTCTTTTTTATTTCTTCATCTGTTTTGCTTCTTTCTCTCCTTCTTCACCTTTCATTAAACCACTCTTATCCCTTCTCTTCCAAACATTTTTTCTTCTCCCTTGTTCTTCTTCTTCTCTTTTCTTTTTTCCTTCCTCTTCTTCCTTATCTTCTCTTTTTCTTTTGTTTCTGGTTTCTTTTTCTCTTTGTTTTATTCTTCTTGGTTTTACCCTCCTTACCCCAACAGAACATGGGAAAGAGGAAGGGGAAGAAAAGATGAGGAAGAGAAAAAATGAATGGGGAAAGGGAGCATGGATATAACTGCTCACGAATAATATTAAAAAAAATAGAAAGGGCCCAAGGGACCATTTCAGGCCATAAAAAACTCATGGGTCATTTTTGCTCAATAAAGACTCTAAATAAAGACTCTAAGGGGATATTTTCGAGAAAAATGCTTTTTCATAATTATCTTATTTGGGCTTTGACATATTAGTCCTTAAATTCGATTTCCAATTGTTTTACCATAATTCAAATAATATTACCAGAGTCTTCTAACTTCGGTCAATCTTTTTGTTAAACCATTTTACAATGATATTATAGAACTAAAGCTGTCTATCTTGCCTTTTAACTAGGGGTACCACTTTGGCTTAACCCATAAACTCCCTCAAAGTAAGGACTTTTCTTTTACTCCTAAAGCCCAAGAATAGGGTAGGGCCTAATTTTGAAAGCACATCAATCTAGGGCTTAAGTTTGCTGGCCCAAGAGGGCCTGACCCAACCCTTTGTCTATTAAAATGTGAAAAATATTATATAAATAATATTGTATGAAGTGAAAATCCTTTAATTAGAAATTAATACTAAAGACAAAATATTTTGTCAAGCATTAATAACTAGATTTTAGAAAAAAATTTTAATGGAATTTCACGTAGATAACAATGTTGCACTTATATTTAATGCTACGCTTTCTTTTAACGGTATATTTGATTTTACGTTTGCCCAACATGGACATATTCTTCAATGAAAAGGAATTCAATTTGTCATTCATTAAGCTAATTTTTTACCAATATAAACTATATATTGAAGTTTTGAGAGTTTAAATGGATAGTAATTAAGGGTGTTAAAAAAACTGAAAAATCATCTCACCTATCGCATCGATGGTTAATAACTGTGTTTCACCGTTCAGTTATGGTTATTAAAATAAAAAAGATTGTACTTTACTATTCGTTTCGGTTTTTAGTCTTGACTCATAGTTATTAACTAAATCGAACCCTAAAATATGGTTCGGTTAACCGTTTTTTCAAAACACACGGTTAACGAACTGTTACACCCCAAGCCATATTTCTAGATCAATTTCAATTGTTAATCTCTAATCACAGAACTTCCATAGCTATCCGATATTCAAAACCTAAATTGGATAAATACATTAACCCTCTCTCTCTCTCTCTCTCTAAAAAAAGAATGTATTTTAAGTGATAATTAACCGTAACCGAACTATCTAATATAGTAAACTATGATTCAATTTTTTAATGGTTTTTTAAGAAATGGTTACAAATTTTAAAACCCGAAAAACCATAAAATATAGTGTGGTTAATGGTTTTCCCAAAACACTATTAATTGAATCATAACACCCTTAATAGTAATTAACATCATCTATTAGTGGAGTTAAGTTTCAGTTAGGGGAGTCAAACGTGTCATGCTGGCACAGTTGTCAGTAGGGCTCTACCCAGCATGGCACGCTCATCTTGGGCTAAGGGCTATGACAAACGATCCGTGCTTACGTGTGGCCTTTCTAATGTTTCATACATCCATTTCTTTTAATATCTTAGGTTAAAAATTTTAAAAGATACATACAAAGAAGAGTATAATACACAAATTTAAGTGGTTTGGTCAAACTTGACCTACTCCACTAAAAAGAGATCTATTTGGATTTTTACTACTTGAAGTTTTTTCAACATGATTACCTTCAAAACTTTTATAATTTTTATTGATAATAAAAAAATAAAAAGTAAAAGACTACATTTTTTATATTTTCCCTAAAGAAAAGAAAACTATAGAAACTATATAGAAATATGACATAGGCTGTTACAGAATGAAATGGAGCAGGTCGTGCCTATGCCTGTGCTGCGCCATGCCAACAAGCCTAAACATTAGGGCCTAGCACTGCCCGTCTGTGAGGGCCATGCTTGGCAGGCCTTGCCGTTGACTGTGTCGTGCTGTGGGCAACACTGCATTTAACACCTCTAGTTTCAGCCACTAGCCATTAATCAATGTCAATTTCTTTTTATACCCTTACTTCCATAATTGTTGTTCCATTAAAGTAGACCCCACATTTGGAGGAAAATTTGTGACTTATGCATCCAATCATCTTAGTCATTCATCTTTGGTACTCAAAGTTTAATTACTTTATTATAAAATCCAATGTTAATGTTTCAAAGAATTATAAGTTAGGGTTAATGTTAATTCGAGAGCGGCCTAATGTTTATTGAATCACACATACTAAATAATTTATTTGGCAAATGTCTAATGCCTACTTGAAATAAATCTAATTAAATTATATAAACATGATTTGATGATCCATATTATTGTTTTCTAAATAAATGCAGTGCATGAACTAGTAAAATAGGCTACAACTGGCAAAACTTCAACTATGACAATTTTATTAATAGCCTGATGACAAATAAAATCAGTTACACTATGTAACTAGGTATTTAATCGTGTCTTCCGTTTTCTAATTTCATCTCACAATACTATCAAATTAGCTTAAATAAGGTGTTTGGTATAATTTTCTTAGAAGTTGCACAAAAATATTGACTTTTGCATTACACCGATCTGTAGCTCGAATAAAGAAGAGTTAGCATCATGGCATAAAAAATTATTATGTACATAATAATATTTTAAAAAAATTATTTCATTTAGCCTTGACCTAGCCCTAGCTCGGCCCTAGCCCTTAAGGGTAGTGTAAGAGCTTTGGTATTATAGGCCTATTAAGGGCTCCGAGGGCTTTGCCATGACCTAAGCCTAGTCTGCTTATGTAAGGGTAGGGTAATGGCTTGTTGTAATGCTTCATTCTATACTCATATATGATATTATCTTCTATCGCCCATGGGCCTCGACCCACCAAAAGGCCCCATGCAAGGTAAGGGTGCAAACTTTACATATAAGCCCGATCACTTTCCCCTTTATAGTCGATGTGAGACTCCAGGACGTCACTATCCACCCCTCTTAAGGCTACACGTCTCTGTGCAGTAGCTTGCTAATCTCTATAGCCTGTCAGCCCTCTTGACCAGCCCATATGGAAACCTGCTCACTTGCACCAGATCATAGAAGGGATCCACATTCGAACTAATCAAGAGTTGGCTCTGATATCACTTGTAATGCCCCACTTCACATGCATGCATGTCATTATCTGCTTTGACTCTCATAGGCCTCTTGGTTTTGCTTCTAATGGGCCTAAGCCCACCAAAAGGCCTCATCTTGCAAGGGCCTGAAGTATGATATTTTTCTACCCTATTACCATTAAAGTGCACAGCGGAGGTTTTGTTTATCATTGGACAAGCAAGTAAGACTAAATTAAGATAAGTCCTCAGGCACAAGGCTTCATGAAAAGTAAAGGTGCAAGCTGTACATATAAGTCCAATTTCTTTCCTCTGTATAATCGATATGAAACTTAAGGACGTCAGACTTACCCTAGCCTGGCCCTTTGATAGACCTAATAGGAACAATGTATATCACATAAACTATAAATCCCATGATATCATGGGATTGTCCCATGATGTCATGGGCTTTTATCCAGTATTTTTAGAAAAAAAATTCAAAAAATGAGAAAAACCGAGACATGGCAGTTAGACAGATGTATATTTACTTTTCACAAAATGCCATATTTCGTGTTTTGTAAAAAATAAATTCACTTGCATTGCAAAGTGCATGTGATATGGAAACCAAAAATTCCAATCATCTCTCGTGACTATCTAATGATATCATGGGATATGGAGCGAAGAAGTAATTAAATAAATTGAATTAATCATAGTGAAGCAACTCTAATGACATTAGCTAAATTTTGATTATGAAATTGAAAAAACAAAATTTGAGGAGGACTAATATGTCAAAACCTCTAATCTCATTCTTCTAACCTCTGCATGGTTTGTTTGTACAGGAGTCACAGCAAGATTCATTGGCCAAGCGGGCAAGGGAGCTCGAGGTTCGCTTAGCCGAGGTAAATCATCATCTAGTTCCTTTCAGGGTCGCACATACACTTGAATTGCTTTAACTGTCATGGTTGCCTATGTCTTCTCCTGATTCCAGAGCCGCATGACCGTAGAGCATGCACTCCAGGTTTCTCTCGGTGCAGAGAAAGCAGCCCATATGGCCACTATGAGGTCGTTAGTCGCTGCTAAGCGAGCCCGATCCGAGCTATTGACCCAGCATGCTGTGGAGATCCGAACCTTGAGGGAGCACCATGATGCAGAAATCGGTCTTTGCGAGAGCGCTATGACTCCAGGGTGCGGTGCTTAAGGGTGCAGCTTGACAAGAGTAAGGGGCTCCAAGATGAACCCCGGCCCAGCCACGAGGATCTAGTCTAGCTAACCTCATCCGGATCCTCTACAATTTTATCTGCTTTTTATGTGGGTTTGAAGTGAACTGCGGTTTTTTTTTTTCTTTTTTTAACGTTTGTTGGTTTTTCTTGTTTATGCGGAACGAGGATCTGATGTTAAAACTCAGGTATGAGTCAGTCAGATACGCTTATGTAGAACTCAGGTGAAATGTTTGGATTTACTCGATCCAATGTAAATTCTAATTAGGGTAAAGTTTCGAAGCTTGGGCTAGCAAGGGATACCTTAAGCCATATAAAAATAAAATAAAATAAAGAAGAAGAAGAAGAAGAAGAAGAAGAAGAAGAAAAGAACCCCGGGACAGTTGAAGTTGGTTGACCTCTCAGTGTAATGGAGATGGACTCAAGATCAGGTTTATCAATTGGGAATTCTCAGGTTTTACACCGATCAGATTACGGGGTCAAAACTCACAATCCATAAAGTTGAGTAGGCAGGTTGGGTAGCATGCATAGAATCAACCTGAAACCTACCTATTAATCAATCAGATTGAAAATGCAATTTTACCAGGTTAGAGTAAGGTGAAATCCGGAATTGCCACCCGTGAATGTCCATCCAAAATTGAATCCATCACCCATAAGGTGAGCCAGATCATGCAGTTTGCTTTGCTTCCCCACATAGTGTACGCTTGCATACAGGTCAATTGATTGCTGATCAGATGATCAACATCAGATCATCATTAATCATTAGTTCCGCAAATAGCTAATCTACAAGAAAAGGCATCTAGCAATTGCCTCCATGAAATCGATCTGGATCACCAAATTGGTGCCACAAAGCCGGAGATACCATGCATGTGCAGGTTCCCAGCTCACTAAGATCTTATAACCAGTCCTTCTGTCAACACAGTAAAGCATAGAAACAAGCAATAGAGGAATCAATGGACACCCACCAGGGGATGTTAACCGAAGACCTTTTCAACGCTTCTTAAAAATCAACATGAAAACATGAGTAGACTTTCCCACTTCCAAGTAAGGGTGTTCATGGGCTGGGCTAAGGCATATGTAAGCCTGTCCTACCTTTAGGAACATTGGCCAAAGCTCGACACGGGTCATGAAAGTCAAGCCTTAGCCCGCCCATTTAATCAATTTACTAATTAATTAAATTGAATTACATGAATTTTTTACACGGAATGGGCTGGGCTTTAGGCTTTCTATCACACTTAATCCAAGCGCAACCCAATTATTAAATGGGCCTTAAAACAATCCAAGCCCAGCCCACAAGCCCCAGATTGGGCTTTGGCTGGGCAAGGCCATGAACACCCCTACTTCCAAGTTTTAACTCCAAGGGAAGAAACATTTCTTCTGCTATTACGGATTTTAAAGAAGATTCTAAACATATATGATTAGACCATATTGACCATTATAAGAATCATAACTAAATATGAAAGACTAAAGATATCAAACGCAGTTTTTGGAAGCTTATGAATTAATCATTTTTAATTTTTCAATATTTCATGCACTTTTAAATTTTGTATAGCCATCATACACTTGAAAATGTTTTATTCTAAATTTTAATTTCCATCAATCAATTGGGTCGGCAGGCCGAGCCAACTGGACCCCAGCTCCCAACGAAATCAATTATCAGACATCTGCAATACTGCCCACCTGAACCACCAATGAACATGATTAAATAAAAAAAATCAACCCAAATTGTAGGGTATCGCACAGGGGCACAGTTAACCCCCACCATCACTTTAAAAAATTGAATAGTTATCAAGGCAATCACATATTGTATAAAGACTACAGCATTAGTGGACTAGATTGGGCCATGCCACAGAGGGCAATATATTGAAAAGCAACTGAAACTTTTCAAGCCCTATCTCCTGCATTTTATTATCTGCTCCAGAAATCAAGCCTGCGTTGCATGAGTTTTAACCCCATCTGACCACTTTGTTCGTGTTTATGGATAAGGCAAAGCATGTATGGCCATACTTAACTACTATGACAGGAATGAAATATCTCCCTTAAATTTTCATATGATCTGTCACCAGTAACGTCGATCTATCACCAACAATAATGATCCGTTGAAAATAATAAGTTAAAAAAGTGCCACTCATTCCCGATGCACAAGCTTAGAATAGAAAAAAGAAAGCATAACTGATGGCATAAAATTATGTAGTGCCAGAATGCTGCGAACAAAAGCCCAGCAAATCGACAGACTCCCGCCAAATGCATCCAACTCTGATTCTGTCTTCAAGATAGTGGTTGCCTGCAAGTTCTCACAGTCAGGACCACGAAGTGCGACCCGTTTAAGCAGATAGATTTTGATTCATTAACATCATGCACGATTCTAATGAGTGGATGCCGAAAGGAAATCTTACTCAGGAACCATGGCAACCCATCAGATCCACACCATGTCCTTCTGGAGGTACCACCACAGATGGTTGATGCCTCCTAAGATATTCCTAAACAAATCTTCGCCACAAATGCGAACCAACTGGCAAGTGGCAATTAATGAAAACCCACCTACCAAGCCAACCCCATCCCACACCTGGTCACTGGTGAAGGTTCACCAGACACCTAGACGACCACCAACAAATTGTAATGGGGAAAGGGTGGGAAGATCTCATCATGACATCATGGATGCCCAGTCCTGTTGAATATTGAGAAGATAGGTCTACAAGCTCATCCATTTAAATTAAGTTAAATGTCCATCATTAATCTCACCATGACTTCTGAGTGAAATTTTGGGAGCATGCTGAATTACATGGTCTGCATTCACTTAAGAGAGGGGTCACAAAAAGATTGTGCTTCCAAGGAAGCCACAAAAAGTACTCTGCCAAGTCAACTAGGCCGGGTATAAATAGGCTGGGGCAAATTTTGGCCCGAGCTAGGTCGACCTACTGGGTCAAAGGAACTTGAATTAAAGTTAAAAGCTTGAAATAATTACTCAAGTGGTTGATCACTAAAATATTAGGAAAATTCAAGTAGTATATTGTGGTAAGTTGGACCTAGCATTGGGTCTTGCCAATTGTCAATCGAAAGTCATTCAATGGATATATATGAGGAGGAGTCTTCATGTGCATATGTCCCTCACCATTTTGGTGAGGGACACTTCCTTTTTTGGACTTTTCAAGCTTAAAAAGGTGTGAAATTTTGTCCTCTTGCATACTAATGCTTTCCAAAAAAGGAGTGTCCCTCACCAAAATGGTGAGGGGCATATACACAAGAATATTATCCATATATGAGATAGCAATTATTATAATCATGTGGTGCTGTTAATTTGGGAAATTGTTTTCCTACAAGTAGATTGCTTATGCAATTCAGCTTGTGGGGCCCACTTAGATGAATACTCTCAATGGGTGGATAGATGGAAAGATCTTCAAATGGCCGAAGAGGAGACAGATTATCAGCCTATCTAGATTATCCTAGCCCCTGATTTAATGGCCTTAAGGTTTGATGGCCCCTTAACCGTAGATTTCTTTTAGATCTAATTCAATGGTGATTGAAGGTTCAGTAAATGTAAATTTAGTCTTGATGCAAGATTGTGAGATAACAAGATCATCAAAAGGGCTGCACTAACATGCAGTCTGATTGTAGAACATCTTCCAGTTAATTTGATGTCGATGTTGGCCCCAACTCTAATCTAAATGAAAATTTTCACAAGGCTAATATAATGGTTGATAGTTGTTTTGAGTGATTTGGATTTTAGATATGGGCTACGTTGATGGATTTATAAATTATAATGATAAAGCTAAACATTAAATAGCAAAACTTCACACATTTAACAGCCAAAGATTAGAAAGCAATACATGATGTTATAACTTGGGGGCCCAATATTTTAGTTTATAGTGCATACTAAACCAAAGAAAAGAAAAAGAAACTTTCAAGCACTTTTCAATATTCGGGATTTTTTAATTTAAAAAAAATCACGCCATGACTGTTTGCAAGCCGGAAGACAACACTATGTAGTGCAGTTTTCTGGTGGTCAACCACGACCAAATTTTTGAACCATGTGTTGTAGGCACATTTATTATTATATTTCACCATTCAAAACAAAACGATGCTCTATATTTCACGGCAAAGTTAACAATAGAAAAAATCAAGCAGCACACGATATATTCTGATAAAATATGCACTTATAACTCGCAATGATTCTTAGTGTGATTAAAGTGCGACCGCAAGTTATCCGGAAGAACATAGACCACTGCAAGAGTACTAGTGCTGGCTATAATTGAAACTAGTGCAAGTTATGGTACTCAAAAATAAGTGCATGTTAAGTGCATAAAAATGGTAACATGTTAACATGTAAATGCATGCCTGTACTAAGAAAAAATTCCACCTATCTCTACAGCTTTGGGTGGAGCATTAGAAAGCATAGAATAAGACAATGAATGTATTTGACTTACCCCAAAAAAAAAAAAAAGGACAGTGAATGCATTTGAAGACACTGCATTTGCCTCATGATGCTGCATATCAATGCATGAATGTATCGGTGATTACCTCCTGGGACGGCTACAATCCTCTTCATATTCCATCACTCCGCCAGGTTCAGAGTAACCTCTTCATGCCCTCGTCAACTCCGCATCTCCCTGCTTACAGGGTGCTTCTGCCACCGAGTAAGACACATCGACCGACAAATCCCATATCCAATAAGCAGGTTTGCCCATTTCTATATAAGCTTTCAGTGTTTTGTATATTGCTTATATATACACATAAATGTAAGAAAGTCAAAATGAAAGAAAAGTCAACCATCAGAATATGCAGATCAATCTAGCACTCAGGATGTATATGTAAGGATTTTTGCGTTGGTAAATTCAGGGGTTGGATAAAACTTGAGTCCATTAGTATTGTATTTTACATATTTTTGAGTATGGATAATGGATTGAGTCGCCGGATGCACTAAAGTAAAGAAATCGAAAAAAAAAGCGACAAATTCAGGTGATTTTCTACAGACAACATGGATTAAAAAAATCATATCTCACAAACCGAGCATCGGATATAGGCATGCGATCCATCGTTGTAAAGCTCATTTCGAGTAGATTCTGTAGAGCTTAAGATCGCCTCAAGCGGAGCTGAAACAAGAAAGTTATGGACTCTGGAAGTTTGCAGGAAAGTGCTGAAATTTTCACCCGGGCAGAACCTTAATCTGACTAATCGAATCATTTATTCGACTAATCGGATAGGTGCAGAAAGTTCACTGGCTTACGATTTTTCAGTCCAAATTGAAGGAAAACTTGATTGTTTGATGCCAACTCCTTTCCGGATCAAATTATACTTATGAGGCACATATTATGGGATATAAAAAAGGTTTTCTCTCAACCCTAAGATAGAGATCTTATTATTATGAGTGGGGAACATATCTTGGAAATCTCCTCTAGAGTTTTTTTAAAAGTTGAAGAGCTGAAGTTCTACTGTAGAGATTTTTGTCTTCTACATCTGTAGTAGAAAATTATCTTCTAAGCGTAGAAGATCTGAGGAGTCAAGCTAACAACTATAAGGCGTCTAGTTGATTGAATTTGTAGCAGGCAACGATAGGCGATTGTTTTAGAATGAGTCTTTACAAGAGGTTGATGTTATAGAATTATGCGGATGTCTGTAAGTGGCTGGTAACTGCGGTATAATCCATAGTGTTTGATTATTAGTGCAGGTTAAACTTGTGGTGTTTTCATAATTTGGGTTTTTACATAAAAATTGTGTCTTTTTGTGGTGTGTGTGTTTGTGGTTTGATTTATTTCCGCTGCGTAGTTGGTTGTTTGCACATATAATATTGAGATTGATTGCATTAATTCATTCTAGAGAATCTCTCTCCAAAAACCTTCAAGTGGTATCAAAGCGGGTTATACTAATTTGCTGTGTTTTATCCTAAGAGATATTTAGAATAATGCTTAATCAAGGAGGCACATATATGATAAAGTCAGTTATGCTGATGGATAAGATGTTGATGGATAAGAAATTTTGTAAGAAGATGATCAAATCTAAGTCTGATATGTCCAAAGAAGTTGCTCACATTATGCTGCCCGATCAAACTATATAAGTGTGGGTAGTTACACGCAAAAAACTCTGATCAAGATGACCAAGCTCCCATCCCCAGTGCTGTTATGAAGATACAATTAAGAGGGAGCTATAATCAAGGAGGAGCTACTATTGAATCCAGGTTGACAACTTTGCTACATAATGATCATTAGCTTTGTTAATTATAGATAAAAAGGGGGAGATATTGCATTTAGGGGGAGAATAGAATTTTTTTGCAGTTTGAAGACAGATGGAGTTGAAGCTAATTTCTTTTGTAACTAGTGCAGAGTTGATGGTAAATTTTTTTTGTTATTTCAATTTACTCAATGTATTTTTTGTTTTATTTTTAGGTAGATTGATTGTATAGGAAGTTTTGTTCATGAATTGCCAAAGGGGGAGATTGTAAGGATCTTTGTGTTGCCAAATTCATCAGTTGGACAAAACTTGAGTCCATTACTATTGTATTTTATACATCTTAGAGTATAGACAATGGGTTGAGTTGCCGGATGCACTAAAGTGAAGAAATCAACAAAAAAAACGGTAAATTCAGGTGGTTTTCTACAAACAACATGGATTAAAAAGGTCATATCTCAAAAATCAAGCTTTGGATATGGGCATGCAACCTACCATTGGAAAGCTCGTTTCGAGCAGATTTCGTAGAACCCAAGATCGCCTCAATTGGAGCTGAAATGAGAACGTTATAACCTCCGGAAGTTTGCAAAAAAGTGCTGAAATTTTCACCTGAGCAAAACCTTAATCCAACCAATCGGACCATTTATCCGACCGATCGAACAAGTGATGAAAGTTCGCCGACTTGCGATTTTTCACTCCGAATTGAAGGGAAACTTGCCTGTTTGATGCCAACTCATTTTCGGATCGAATTATACTTATGAGGCACGTATTAGGGGCTATAAAAAAGGGTTCTCTCTCAACCCTAAGACAGAAATCTCATTGTTTTGAGTGGGGAATATATATTGGAGATCTTCTCCTCTAGAGTTTTTTTGAAAGTTGAAGGGCTGAAGTTCTACTCTAAAGATTCCTGTTTTCTACATCTCTAGTAACATCTCTAGTAGAAGATTATCTTTTAAGCATAGAAGATCTGAAGAGTCAAGCTAATAACTAGAAGGCGTTTAGTTGATTGAATTTATAGCAGGCAACGACAGACGGTTGTTGTAGACTGGGTTTTTACAAGAGGTTGACGTTACAGAATCATGCGAATGTCTGCAAGTGGCTTGTAACTGCGGTATAATCCATAGTGCTTGATTATTAGTTCAAGTTGAACTAGTGGTTTTTTCTCGGTTTGGTTTTCCACGTAAAAATTATGTCTTCTTGTAGTGTGTGCTTGTGGTTTGATTTATTTCTATTACGTAGTTGGTTGTTTGTACATATAATATTGAGATTGATTGCATTAATCCATTCTAGAGAATCTGTCCCCAAAAACCTTCAGTATAGATTGTACCAATTCAGTTTAAATAAGAGTTTCTTTGGCCACAAAGATGACTGTTATGTTATTAGGTTATTGTGTAGGAAATCGTGTGGCCCGCATGCCATGGGTCTCACGTCAGAACAAGCAAGGCAGATGCCAACAGAGATTGCAATCTCACTTTATTGTAAGACTTGATCTGGGCCCCATAATAAGACTTCTAATAGGATCAGTGGATGTGAGCTTCTGGTGGAAGATGTCTCTAGTAAGTATGACTTTTTGGGACTTAACTATATAAGGATAAGGGAGCCTTAGGGTTTGGATTATTATGATTCTCTCTATTCCCGTAGAAAAGACAAGAGGTAAAGAGATCCATGGAGCTTCCCATCACCAAAATGCACATAAATCTCCTGCCGCATGACAGAGTCTCCTCATTCGGATTGATCAATTGGTATCAGAGACCAGTTCAATGCATTCTACTGGTTTAGATTTTGGAGAAGATGTGTGGATGACCGTAGATTTGAGTTTTTTCTCTCCTTGCTCAAGTCTCTAGTTTTCTCTACAACACAACAAAGGAAGAAGAAGAACGTCTCTTAAGAGTGCATGCAGATCAAGGCAGCAAATTCCTTTGACTTTCTCTCCAAGTAAAGATGAGAGCAGGATTCAAAAATCATTAAGCCATTTAAACCTTTTGTCTAAAAGTCTCCTGTCACTTTTAACATAGCATTAAGTCAAGCCACTTTATTGGCTTTCCCTTTTTTTTTTGTCTTTTTCTACAAATAAAAGAAAAAGGGGGTTAAGATCCTTTTCAGTCACACCAAGGCCTTTGGCGCCAAACCACCAGGCAACGTCATCCTCTCTTCATTGGGTGGAGTGCAAACCAAGGCGGGACTAGGCCCCTGTTTTTTGTCTTCCTTTTTTCTGCAACAAGTAGGTCAGGAGGACCCTACCCATTCTTGACCCGATCTGCTTCAACTCAGATCTGATCCAACCCAGAGGTACTACACAAACATCGTGACGACATCAGCACTGACGCAGAGATCGTACGGCTAACGCAGGTAAGGGAGCAGGTGACCGTTAAAATTTCAAACTGCAATATCTTGGCCATCCGGAGTCAGATCGATAATCCGTTTGCGCCTACAAAATCCTTGCGAGCAGATCTACGCATTGGTAGCAAAAGGAAGACGATCCAGCGGTTAAGAAAAAAAAGGGCGATTTTTTCTCCTCATACGGTCAGTGGTATCTGAACCATCTTTTAATTAAAAATAAAAGTCATGTCTTCCAAATTAGCCTTGCATGATCTTGCAAAGGCTGATATTTTTAACAGCAAAAACTTTGCCGTGTGGAAGCGTTGGATGGATGCATTGCTGTATTTTGATGGATTGACTTATGTGATTGAATTTGATCCGATCCCTCAGCCTTCTGATGATGCCCCTAAGGAGGACCATGAATTATGTGAGCAATGGGCATTTGATAACAAATCAGCGAGGCATCCATTGATCGGATTCATATCCAGTGAGTTGGTGAAACAGTTTGAGCACTTCACCACAGTAAAAGGAATCTAGGACTATGCTATGGACAAGTATAGTGAAACCTCCAAATCTCATCTGATGAAAGCATTTAACGCATATGTCAATTATAAGATGCCAGAGGGGTCACCTATGAGGGATCACATTGACAAAATGTCGGTCCGACATAGTATTCTTGTAGCCTTGGGAAAGGAAATAGATGAAGATTTTCATATCATGTACTTGCTGATAAGTCTTCCACCTTCGTAGGAGAATGTATCTCAAACCCTTAGCCTTCAAAAAGGTATAACCCTTAGTGAGGTTGAAGCAAAATTACTTGCTGAAGGACAAAGACAAGCTGCCTGTGGTATAACACCTACAAATTTTGCTATGATTGCTAAAAGTAAGAGTTATAGCAGTGCGTTAAATGCCAATGTGAAAAATAAAAAGAGATTTAAAGGCAATCTAAAATGGAAAGGTCCTAAAAATGGTGTTTGTTTTGACTGTGGGAAGCCTGAACACTTTAGTTTTCAATCCAGAAAGTGAGAATAGCTAGCAAGGTAAAGTGACCAAAGCACACGGAGATTATGTTGAGATGGTCACTGAATCCTTGATGGTGGACACCAATGACAAAAATTGGTGGATTGATTCTGGAGCCACTAGACACATATCAAGGACCAAGGCTGGATTTATAGAATTCAAAGAGATGAAACCCAGAGAACAAAGTATATACATAGGGATTGAAACATTCTGTGATGTGTTGGGGATAGGGAAAGTCAAAATCCCCTTACCAACCAGCAAATCCCTTTACCTCTCCGATGTCTTCTTTGCTCCTGCGATGAGGAGGAGCATCATCTCTGTAAGCCAGTTGACAATGAATGGATTAGAAATTAGATTCAAAGACAATGGGGTTACTATTGGAATGCGCGGTAAAGTTTTAGTCCATGGTTTTCTTTCTGAAAATTTGTATTTGTTGGATATTCTTCGTAATGAAATAAAGTCCACTTATGATTATTCTGTGTGTGTAAATGTATGCATGAACGGTTTGGCAATGTTATGGTATTTGAGATTAGGCCACATTAATAAAAACAGAATCAATAAAATGGTTAAAGATAGACTTTTACCAAACATAGGTAAAATTGAATACCTCATATGTGAACCATGCATAAGTGGGAAGATGGTCAATAAACCATTTCCAAAAGGAACTAGAAGTTCTGAAATATTGACCAGAATTTATTCAGACATCTGTAGACCATTGAATGTACTCAATAGAACCGGAGAGGATTATTTCATTACATTCATTGATGATTACAGTAGATATGGGTATGTGTACCTAATTAAACATAAACATGATGCCTTAAAAATGTTCAAAACATATGCTCCTGAAGTCTAAAATCAGAAGGCCAAGAAAATAATAAGGATTAGATCTTATAGAGGGGGTGAATACACTTTCGAATTGTTTAAAGAATATTATGCACGTGAGGGAATCATTCATAAATATTCAATTCCATATACCCTACAGCAAAATGACATGGCCGAGAGGAGGAATAGGACATTAATGGATATGGTAAGATCAATGATTAGCCATGTGAGTCTTCTACTGTATTTGTAGGGAAAAGTATTAAACACTGCACAATATATTTCAAACAGAGTATCCTTTAAGAGTGTGCCCAAGACCCCGTGTGACTAATGGACTGGTACCAAACCAAAATTAGAACATATGAGAGTTTGGAGCTGCCCTGTATATGTCCTGCTACCACCATAAGAAAAGTATAAACTGCAAACAAGAATGAAGAAAAATTATTCTTTCGTTAGCTACCCATCACATACTAAAGGATATCGTGTGTATGATCACGATCATAGGATAATCATGGAATGCCAAAATAGGTTTTTTCTTAATGATCTGACAGTCAGTCCTAGAGTAAGACCACGGAGTATGAAATTGTATGAAATCTCTATGGGCAAGGGAGTTCAAGCAAGTGGGGGTTCCGACGAATAAGACGTTGGACATAGAATTCCTGGCCAAGGCTCACTTGAGGTGATTGAACAACCTGATGAGCCAGTCGGTTGGCTGATTCGGGCAAGGAAACAACCGGCATATCTAGATGATTATTGCAGTTTATTGAAAACCGTGTAAGATTTGGATCCAACCTCCTATTCTCAAGTAATCAAAGTGCAGGATGTGCAATGTTGGCTAGAGGCTGTAAGAGAGGAGATAGAATCAATTAAAAAGAACCAAGTATGGCAATTGGTAGATCTACCTAAAGATCGAAAAGCCATTGGATGCAAATGGGTTCTTAGAAAGAAATTTAAGAAGGATGGATCCTTGGATAAATATAAAACACAGTTAGTAGCTAAGGGATTCACACAAGTGGAAGGAATAGATTACGAGGAGACATTTTCTCCGGTCGTAAAATTCCAATCCATATGAGCCTTAGTAGCATTGGTAACATGTCGTGACCTTGAATTGCATCAGATGGAAGTGAAAACAGCATACTTGAACAGCGAATTAGAAAAAGAAATTCATACGAAACAACCTGAGGGTTTTGTGGTGCAAGGTCACGAGGACAAAGTGTATAAACTTAATAGGGCATTGTATGGATTAAAACAGGCCTCAAGACAATTGTATAAAAAATTCCAATTAGAAAAAGAAATTCATATGAAACAACCTGAGGGTTTTGTGGTGCAAGGTCACGAGGACAAAGTGTACAAACTTAATAGGGCGTTGTATCGATTGAAACAGGCCTCAAGACAATTGTATAAAAAATTCCATCAGGCTATATGTGAAACTGGATTTGTCCATAATAATGTAAACACATGTTTCTATATTAAACGTAGTGGGAGTGGTTATTTATATTTGTCATTATATGTGGATGACATTTTGATTGCTAGTAATAAATTGGAAGCCATAAATGAAATCAAACAATGGTTAAAGTCAAACTTTGAGATGAAAGATATGGGTGAGGCAGAGTATGTCCTTGGCATTAAAATACCCCGTGATCGTCTGAATAGGGTATTGACTTTATCACAAAGATCTTATTTGGAAACTGTATTGAAAAGTTTGATATGGCTAAGTATAAACCAATTGATACTCCCATCTGTAGGAGCACAAAATTGTCAAGCGATCAAGGACTCACAAATGAGCAGGATAGGGAATTGATAAGATTAAAACCTTGTACTCAAATTATGAGCAGCACCATGCATGCAATGTTATGTACGAGACCAGACCTTGCATTCACTGTGGATCTCGTAAGCAGATTCCTAAGTAACCCAAGATTACAGCATTGGTATGCGGTTAAGAAGATTCTGCAGTATATCAAAGGAATAGTGAATCTTCGCCTATGTTATCAAGGTGAAGTCCTGGAACTGCGCGACTACTCAGATGCAGATTGGGCAGATGATTTAGAATAGAGAAAGTCAACAACCGGCTATGTGTTTACTCTCAGAGGAGATGCAATTTCTTGGGGTAGCAAGAAACAAACCTCCTTAGCTATATCAACATCCAAAGCATAGTATATAGCTTGTAGTACAGCAATCCAAGAAGCTCTTTGGTTAAAATACTTTCTGTGTGATTTAGAGGTAATAAATGAGAAGGAGCGTGTCCCAATGAGCATAGACAGTATGTCGGCCATTTCTATGCTGAATGAGCAAAAGATTAACAGCCGATCAAAACATGTTGAGATAAAATATTACTTTGTTAAAGCGAAGGCTAAAAAGAATGATATAGAAATTTTCTATGTGCCTTCAGAGGAATTGATGGCTGATGCTCTCACCAAGGCTTTGCCTGCAGAGGCTTTTACAAGGCATATGATACGTATGGGACTGAGAAATGTTTGATGTACATGGCATTCGTGCTAAGTAGGAGATTGAAGGAAATCGTGTGGGCCGCATGCCATGGGTCCCACGTCAGATCAAGCAGGGCAGATGCCAACAGAGATTGCAACCCCACTTTAGTGTAAAACTTGATCTGGGCCCCATAATAAGACTTCCAATAGGATTAGTGGATATGGGCTTCTGGTGGAAGATGTCTCTAGTAAGTATGACTCTTTGGGACTTGTCTATATAAGGATAAGGGAGCCCTAGGGTTTAGATTATTATTATTCTCTCCATTCCCGTAGGAAAGACAAGAGGCAAAGAGATCTACGGAACTTCCTGTCACAACCCGAGCCCAGGGTTCGGGGGTTAGCAAAAGCCAGACCTAGTGACACACGTACTCCCGTGCATGCACACGTAGACCGAGTCTAAATGCACACGCACAAGGGAACAAGCACACGTGCCAAGCAAGTATGCGGAAGCTGTAAATATCAGAAACATAAAACTAATAGTACAAAAAGAGGATACAAAGGACGGACTGACATAATTACATATAAACGTTTACAAAAGAACAAAAGGATAATTACAATAGTGACATGTCATGACAGATACAAGTCTGAAAATCCCCAAAACATGACTCCAACATGATGCATGCCATGAACGCGCTCCCGTGGAGTGATCACATCCACTCCTCTAGGCCTGATGGGGCCTCGGGGGTCTCGACTGGAGCCTGGCCGACCTGCGAGGGTTCGGCAGGGGGATCTGGGCCTGCAACACCAAAAACAACTGTGAATACGAAGATTCAGCAAAGTATAAACCATAGCAAGTTAACACACGCTGTATCTAACAGAATAAGAACATCATGTGATTAAAGAAAGCATTTTCGTATACTAGGCTGTCATGCAAGAAAGAAAGATGCTGTGTGAATCAAGGATAACATGCTGTGTACATAACTAGTGGCTACTACATTACCATGTGCTCCCAAAAGAGGGATCTTATAACATGCAAAGAACACCATTGTCCGGGCCAGGGTACAATGGGTCTCGGTTTCCTGAGGTCCGGTTCCCCAAGACAAAATCCATACTGCAGCAGGTCCTTATAACTATACCAAATTCACCCCGTCGGGATCCTAAGGCTGAGGCTAAGTAGAGCCTGACCATACAAAGTCAATCATGAAAATCCTGAGTAGATCGTGACAACTTATCATACGTGCAGATCCGTGAATGAACACATCATACATGCATACTCAGGGTAAAGAAACCACAATGTGAAAGTAACGAAACATACGTAATCATGTTAGAGAGTTGAGATCAATGATCGAATGCAATATGTTATGCAACAAATCATGCGAAATCGAATCATCTTTAGTTACAATCCAATTCTAATCTAATTATCCGGTGTTTCTAACCGTGCATGATGATGTAGTTTTAAGGTATCGATGCACCGTTGTCTAGTGTTGCCTTGAATCGGGCGGTGCACGAAGTCCCTTAAACCAACACCCATGGGGAGGTGCTTAACATCTGGATAACGAACATGAATGATTCGCAGCCCTCGAGATCATCCCCGTGTTGTATCATATTCCGTTGGGCAAGTCTAGGTGTTCTACATTCTATCATGAAGGTCATATCGGTCTTTTCGTTACACCTAGCCTTATTCTTCATGTGTGGTTACGGCTTAGCCGTGTGTGTGCTACGGCTTAGCCGTGTGTGGTCTACGGCTTAGCCGTGGCTGAACCGTAGAAGGTCTGTTATTTGCTGACTCTCAGTTATTCCAGAAATTTCACCCTGTATTGTTCTACGGCTGGGCCACGGCTGAGCTACGGCTTAGCCGTAGGGCATTCCACGGCTTAGCCGTGCCCTAGCCGTAGAGGAAAACTGGGTTTTTCTCCTCTCTGGACTGTGAGCCGTAGGAAGCATACGGCTTAGCCGTACCTGTACGAGTTCAATTTCCTGAAACCTGTATAGAATGTCTGGGAAGCATCAGAAATGCAATTCATCAATGGGAATACACAAGAACTGAAGCAATGAGTATCAAATGGGCTGTAAACACTTATTTCCATATCAATACATGTAAGCTCAACCAAATTCAATGCATACCAACATGGGTTCTCAATGTTATGGTTATACTTGCCTCAATTGGAGATCAATTGCACACTTGAAGTTCTAAAGCCCAAACACAACCTAAACCAAATCAAAACCACCTGCATGCATGAGGGATGGAGAGGAATTCCAAAGACATACACACCAATGAGAACAAGAAGGAGAAGAATGGAGAAAGAGATGGGAGAATGGAAGAATTCCACTCACCTAGCAAGCAAGAAACCAACCTCCTCTCTTGATCGATGGAGGAAGAATTCAAGTGAAAGAAGGAGAGAGAGAGAGAGAAGCTTCACGTGCAGTTGCAAAGAACCAGAGAGAGAACGAGAGAAGGAAATGAGAGTGGGTCGATGGTGAAGCTTATATAATCAAATGGGTTGTCCAAATTTACAATGAAAGCCAAGTGAAAAGTGTATTTTCAGTTTGAGTCAAACTCGGGTCCAATCGAATCACACGACCTCGGTTGCAAATGACGTAGTTACGAAAGTTAACGGGCTCAATGAAAGACACGTGTTGACATCAAGATGATGCAAAAATGACCATGTCTAAGAAAAGCTAAAATTACGAAAAAGGGCTTGGTCTACTTAATCCAGGTCAAACTCAACCCAACTACCTATCCATGACCCGTGACGAAAAATCAAGACACAACAAAACAAGATTAGCAACGAAAACAAGATTAACTAACCGCTAAACGAGGTCAAGCTGGGTCGGAGTGTTACACTTCCCATCACCGGAACGCATATAAATCTCCGCACGTGTGACGGAGTCTCCTCATCCGGATCCATCATATCGCTCATAACACTTGAACTTTTACATATCTAAACAGAGTAAAACACTATCAGCTTCAAATCTTATCATGGTAAACTTCAATTTTAAGGACGTTTCAAAAGTTCATTTGGTACAGAATTAGCTCCTAACCACAAGGAACTTTTTTCCATAGAATAATCAGTTTCATTGAATGCACGATGAGATAGGTGTTATGCGTGTGTATGCATAAGCAACCAAGATCAACAATCAACCACACAAGAAGACAAGCGATTTACGTAGTTCGGCAAAGATGCCTACGTCCACGAGAAACAAATTTCCACTGGGTTCTCCTCCAATCTATGAAACCACAGCCTTGGAATCTTAGCCTCTTTCAGCCTCTCTATCCAGGGTTACAGATTACATCATATATATAATCATCAATTCCTTATCCCCCAAGAACTCTATCTTAGAAGAAAAGGAAAGTCCTAACCTATTAAGAAACTACTGTTTAATCAAACAGGAAATTCCTAATATCATTAGAGAAACCACCCCAGATACCGAACCCACTTGATCTGACCCACATGGCCAACAATCTCCCCCTCCAGACCATGGGGAAGACTCCCTGAACCCCTTACTAGGAGTTCAGCCCTGCCAACTCTGAACACAGCTCCAGCTTTCCCTTAGATACAACCTTTGTCATCATGTCCGAGGGATTCTTGTTTGAGTGAATCTTTTCCAGCTTTATGAAGTTCTTCTCGATCACCTCAAAAATCCAATGGTACTTGATATCAACGTGCTTCATGCGACTATGATATGCAGTATTTTTACTGAAATCTATAGCACTCTAACTATCATAGTAAACTACGTATTCTTTTTGCTTCAACCTAGTTCTTAAAGGAATCTCTTCAACCAAAGCATCTCTCTCCCTACTTCATTAGCAGCTATGTATTCCACTTTAATTGTAGACTGTGCTGTACACTTCTGCAACTTCGATTGCCAGGAGATAGCTCCCCTACGAAAGTAAATAAGTAACCAGAAGTCGATAACCGACGATCAAGATCGCCTACAAAATTAGCATAAGTATAACCTTCCATGACTGGTTTTGAGCCTCCGAAACACAAGCACATCTTAGAAGTACCTTTCACGGCGATAGGAGGCGACGACCGGTGATTTTTTTTTTCTTTTCTCTTACAATGGGAGAATCTCCTCTTCTTTGGGCTTCGTCCTCAAGAAATCCGGCAGACAGTGATCCGGCGACTAGCGGTTGACGACAAGGTCGGGCAAAACTGAAACTAGTGGGTTTTTTGGAAATGGCCTTCTTGTCCTTCGTGGTCGCTGTTCTCTTCTTCTGAGATCCGTGGCCCACAAGAGATCCACGTGCTCCGGTCTTCTCCTTCTCAGATCTGGAAAACCAAATCTTCTGTTCCTAGAAATCGAACTAGCAACGATTGACTCCGAGATCTGAAAACATGTGAATCCTTATTCCTCCGATTTTACTCAAACCGGAGAACCCAATCTCATCTTCTTCTTATTCGATGGTGGCCCAACTAGAGATCACGAAATTGATCTCTTTTCTTCTCTATTTGTAAATAGAGATCCGAACCTTTCCACAAAAATTCAATCAGTTAATCTTCATGCGCACAACCACCAAGCCACCGAACGATCTCCACCTCACTTAAAAACCCGAGGAACACTACCTCGGCTCTTATACCATTTGTTGTGATTTTGACATCACCTGTTGTGCACACACATCAATCACAAGATCAACAGAGAACAACCACACACAAGAAGAGACACGAGATTTACGTGGTTCACCCAAAAAAGACTATATCCACGAGCACAGAGTCGATCGTCTTCACTACTATAAGTAAAGCATATAGAGACTTTCACTCTCTCACATCGTCTCTCCTACGTGGTGTGGAAACACCATGGGTAAGAAAGCTCTTACCTCTCTTCAACTGCGCAAGATCTAGGGTTACAGACTATACATATATATAATCTCCACTTTCTTGGCCGTCAAAAAAGCCCCGGTACAATTACCAAAACACTATTGACCTTAAATCAGTCCCTGGCTAATCCAATAGACTCACCCGGGCAAACTGAAATACAAAACATATACCCAACAATAGGTTAACTGAGTTTGTTTTAGTTCCATCATAGAGAAAGACTATATGACTACTAGAAGTTACGCAAGAAGCTAATAAAGATTCAATTCTTAACAAGCAGTAGTTTCTGAAAATCATAATAGCTGGTTAAATCTATACCTGTGAAAAGTTCACAGTTTTGGACTGTTTCAGGGTGCTGTGGATGCAGCTATGACCGGAGGGCAGAGGGGAGAAACACGAGAATTGGCGTCAAAGTACTATGGGAGAAGATTAATAAACAAGATTTTTTTTCTTGGCTCTTTTTGGCTTATTTCCTTGATTAGAAACCATGGTAAGGTCTCCTTGAAGCCATATTAAGCAATTAAATAACTGTATTTTGAGGGCTGAGGAAAATTTTACCTACCTAAAAGGTTCTTCTGACTGTTATGGACAATACAAAAAGGAATGTTCTGGTTAATCTAAGTTACCTGTTAACCAAAAGAAAATAAGTGACCTTTGGTTTTCACCCCCTTAGCACTTTTTTTGTTCCCTTTTTTGACTTTCCGTTAACAACATGTATGTTGAACTGTTAAATACATTTTCAAAGCACAAATGTTAAGCAAAAGAGAAAGGGGATCTTAAAACTCTGGGTCAACCATACAATATACAACTTCAAAATCCAAGTAAGACCGTTGAACTTTAATTGTATAGTTTATTACAATTTTAGCAGTTTATAATAAATCAACTCTTTTTTTTTTCTTAGCTCATTAGCAATTTATATTACATTCAATCTTGTTTTTCTCTCAGCTTATTACAAATTATGAAAAACTTGGAGTTTTTCAATTGTTTATTCATCTTAAAATTTGAGAGATTTTTCTTACAAAAAAGGGGAATGTTTGGAAATCCTTATGATGATGTGGCCTATGGGATCAATGCTGTAGAATCTAAGTCCCGACCTATGGGCTTCACTTGTACTAAATGCCAAATGGGAACAGCTGGATGGCTGGACAATTGCTATGACATGATATAAGTTAGAGAATAGGACCTTAATGTAAATATCAGAAAATTGATGGCTATTTTGTAATTTTCAGAAATTATGCTTTAATGATATGGGAATGGTCGCCCTACTACACTAGGACAATTATTCTTCTACTTCCTCCTTAAGCTCCCTCTCTTTCTTCATCATTTCTTATTCTTTTTGTTTGTTGGTTTTCTAGAGGTAGCTAAAAACTTAAATCCAAGTCAATCGAAGCTTTCAATTGGAAGGCTTCCCTTGAAAATTTTAATTTCACGCTAATGAGATCCGTGGCTTGTCTTCTACGTTGGATGTTGTTTTTAGTTATAAGCTAAAATTGGCCAACTCTATGACAGATGCTTTAGCTAAGCAAAAGGTTAATAAGTTATCTCCTTGAGAGGTTATTGTTTTATAATTGAAGTAGATACACCTTATTTGCACCTTCTTATTTTTGCTCTTTCTGTTCATTTTATTATTTTAACGAAATATATGTTAGCGTTTCAAAAAACAACAAAAGACATTCATGTTATTACTTGGCCTTTGTGCTTTTCTAGCCTTGTTCAACAAATCTGTATCCCATTCTTTACTTGGTTTGACATCAAAACTAAAAAGCATCTACTGTATGCTCATAGGAGTGACTAGTGTGTGACTTAAAGGACAGACAAGGTGTTATACTTTTTCATATTTTGCAAAATGCATCATTATGAACTAATATTAAGAAAAGAGAGAATTTGCTAATATTTTAAACTTATACCAACTGTATATCATATAGATTTTTTCAGTACTTTTGAGATATATAAATGTATATATATATATATAGAAAATAATCTTGTGAAATATAGTTTTCACTATTTTTTTGTGAGAACTCTAAATAGGCCCTATCTATCACCTAATCCAAACCTTGCAATACACATGAACTTCCGATAGTTACACGCCCCAAGTTTCGATTAAATCTGAATTTACTGGACTATTAGATCGACTATGCACCAATTCAGATGGACTGGATTTGCGAACCACGGATGAAGTAGTTAGGAACATGTGATTAGGGCCAAACTTGATATTTAGGGTGTCCCTATATAGATCTTTCCATCCCCCCTGGTCTCATCTCCAAATAGGACCTATAAGTGGCTTCATAAAAAGTTCTCACGGTAGATGCGTTAGAATAGTTTTCACAGGATCAAAGCCCTATATCAAGCTTGGCCTCAATCACATGTCCCTAAACTCTTCATCTGTGGGTAGATCCAATGATCCAATAAATTCGAATTTGACCGAAACTTGAGGCGTGTGACTATCAGGAAGGTCTTTGTATTACAAAGTTTGGATTGGATGATAGATGGGCCCAACCTAGAGTTCTTACAAAAAAATGGTGAGAACTAATAAAATATAGTCTTAATGATAGGCCACTTAAGCACATCACCTAGTAGATGAGATCTTCTAACTTGCATTCCCCATCAAACAAGTCAACACTCCCATCACCAGTTTCATCTAACACAATCATGTAGAAACCTAGTTTTGATGCCTCCGTACCTGTTAGTCTCCTGTAAGCAACTATTTTCGTTTTCATTATGTGTTGCAACTAACACAAAGATCGGCCTCTTCTATTTGTGGTTGTTTGGTCCAAGTGTGCAGAGTGACAATGAGATTTTAGCCTCACCTAGATTCATCATTAGGATTATATCATGTTAGTATTTTGCTAATGTCCACATTTTCTTACGTCCAATAAGGTATCTACTATTTAGGATCAATTGGTTTATACTTGAGAGGAACTCTCATAAACAGGCAAAGGCCGTGTCTGTGTACTTTCTTGAGAGGGGTGTAAAGATCTGGTCAATCTCCCGCATTAGTTGCCTAGCCTCCTCTTCTAGTTTTTTCTCCAAATTCCCCGCTTGAGCTTGTACGATTGTGTGTGATTCCTACTCCTATAATGCTTTCTTATAAGGACTTGAACACTTTATGGCGCCAGTCTTATAAACTGTCACCCATGTCAGATTGGATGAAAGAATTGATTTGATTGACAATTAACTATACACAGGTGGTATAAATAGATGCTAGGAAGCTATTCTAGGAAAAAATATATACAGAGAATAATTTAAATCCTGTAATCTATCCTATAATTTTGCAGTTGACTTTGTCTTCTAACTAAATAGGAATGTACAGCTCATTTGACACTCCCCCTCAAGTTGGGGCATATATGTCATCCATCCCCAACTTGCTAAGTGAGCTGTGAAAAACTCTACCGGTGACTACTTTGGTGAGAACATCTGCAAGTTGATCTTCGGATTTAACAAACGGTACCTCAATGATCTTGGCCTCGAGTTTCTCCTTGATGAAATGTCTGTCAACTTCAACATGCCTTGTCCTATCATGTTGCACTGGATTATGTGAGATGTCTATTGCTGCCTTGTTATCACAATGCAGTTGCATGGCATGTTTGGGTTTGAATCCTAAATCCCTCAACAAATTCCTTATCCAGAGTAGCTCACATACTCCATTTGCCATACCCCGATATTCTGCTTCATCACTTGATCTTGACACCACCTTTTGTTTCTTACTGCGCCAAGAAACTAAATTGCCTCCCACAAAGGTAAAGTATCCAGATGTTGACCGCCTGTCAGTTACCGAACCAGCCCAATCTGCATCAGTGTACCCTTGAACATCTAGATGACCATGCTTTGAGAACATCAATCCTTTTCCAGGAGATGACTTCAGATATCTTAGAATTCGATTCACAGCATCCATGTGTGCCTCACTTGGTTCATGCATGAACTGACTCACCACACTCACTGCATATGCTATATCAGGTCTAGTATGTGATAGATAAATCAACTTCCCGACAAGACGTTGATATTTTCCTTTGTTGGTAGGTACTTGGTCAGGAAACTCACCAAGTTTATGATTCACCTCCATTGGAGTATCAGCTGGTTGGCAAGCTAACATTCCAGTTTCGGTCAAAATGTCAAGGATATATTTCCTTTGTGATAGAAATATTCCTTGTTTTGAACGAGCCACTTCAATACCCAAAAAATACTTCAGAGCACCAAGATCTTTCATCTCAAACTCATTGGTTAAATGACGTTGCAATGCCGCTTTTTCCTCTGGGTCATTTCCTGTAACCACCGTGTCATCAACATACACAATAAGGGCAGTGACCTTACCTTTCCTATGTTTCAAGAAAAGGGTATGATCTGAGTTACTTTGCTTGTAGCCAAAAACCTTCATTGATTTGCTGAACCTTCCAAACCATGCTCTGGGTGATTGTTTTAATCCATAAAGAGACTTTCTTAGTTTACACACCATGTTGTTCTGACTGGACTCCATCTTGCATCCTGGAGGGGGGTCCATATAGACTTCTTCTTCTAAGTCTCCATGTAGGAAGGCATTTTTAACATCAAACTGATATAATGGCCAGTCCAAGTTTGCTGCCAGAGAAAGAAGCACCCGAATCGTGTTGATCTTGGCTACAGGAGCGAAGGTCTCCCCATAGTCAATCCCATAAGTCTGAGTGAAACCTTTTGCCACTAGTCTTGCTTTGTATCTTTCAATGGTACCATCTGCCTTGAATTTTACTGTATATATCCATTTACAGCCTACTGTTCTCTTCCCTTTAGGAAGGGCAGTCATCTCCCAGGTGGAATTCTTTTGGAGGGCTTCCATTTCTTCGTTCATTGCTTGAGTCCATCGGCGATCTTTCAGAGCTTCCTGCACATTACTTGGAATAGACACAGTGGATAATTGACATACAAATGATGCACATGACGGAGACAGCCTATGTAGAGACACATGATTAGCAATCGGGTATTTAACCTTTGCTTTAGGGTCAGGGTCATATTGTTGTTTAGGGATCCCTCTAGTTGTACGAGGAGGTAACTGATAACTTGTATGACTTGACTCAGGTAAGGTACTCGATTGTGAGTTTGTTTGTCCAGTTACCTGTGAAGGATCCTCAGAACCGGATTGGATGAGCGGAGGTGATACTGTAGGGGGGACTATAGGAGGGAAAGTATCTGGAGTCTCGATTTCTTGCCGCTCTTGCTCTTGTTGTACCTCCGTCGCTGGTGAGTCAATAGTCTGTTTTGACATAGGCTGATTTGAAACAGTTTGTGGAATTTGGATGATCTGAGTATCCTCTGCAATCGGAGTATCCTCTGCAAAGATATTGCTCTCCCCCTGCAGAGGATGAGTGGGCACTCCCCCAGAGTAATAGTACTCATGCTCGTGGAAAGTAACATCGGCTGTAACATGCAAGGTCTGAGTAGGGGGATGGAAACACTTATAGCCCTTCTGAGTGGCAGAATACCCCACAAAAACACAACGTAGGGCACATGGATCAAGTTTGCCACGCTGATGTGGATAGACCTGAATATAAGCAGCACAACCAAAAACACGTGGCTCGAGATTTGGTGTAGACGGCATGGTGAGGAGAGTGGTCAATGTGTGAAGAGGAGTTTGATACTGGAGGGTACTAGATGGTGTTCTATTGATGAGGTATGCAGCGGAACACAGAGCTGCTCCCCAAAAATGATGAGGCATATGAGCCTCAAATAAAGAGGCACGAACCACGTCCAAGAGGTGACGGTTCTTATGTTCGGCGACACCATTTTGTTGCGGTGTATAGGCACATGTGGTTTGATGAACAATACCATTTTGACTCAAGAAATTATGAAGGTCATTATTGACGTACTCGCCTCCATTGTCCGACCTCAGTGTGATGATTTTCTTGTCAAATTGAGTAGCAACATATTGATGAAATTGCTTGAATTTAGTGGTCACTTCGTTTTTTTTCTTCATGGGGAACACCCAGGTCATCCTGGTGCAGTCATCTATAAATGTCACAAACCACTTAAAACCACTAATAGTAAGAACCCTTGAGGGTCCCCAAACATCAGAATGGATAAGCATGAAAGGCATAGAACATTTATTTAATCTTAATGGGTAAGAAATACGATGACTCTTCGCCAAAACACAAGTTTGACAAAAAAAGTCTGATGCAGTAAAATGGGAACACAAATCGGGAAATAAAAGCTTCAGATAATCAAAAGAAACATGTCCTAATCGTTTATGCCACAGCCAAATCTTCTTCATCCTGACGGACTCGTCACCGCGCACATGATGTGCTTTACTCAATCTCGTACAGCACTCATCTGTCAAGTCCAGATAATACAATTTTCCCCTCCTAGTACCACATCCAATCACGGCCCTGGTGAGAAGATCCTGAAATAGACAATACAATGGCCAAAAACACACAGTACAATTAAGGGAATCAATGATTTGAGGAACAGATAACAAGTCATATTCGAGTGAAGGGATAACCAAGACATGATTTAAACTTAAGGATGATGTAAGAGATAGGGACCCTTCGCCCAAAACTGGGGAGGTGGTTCCATTGGCACTGGTAATATGTGTTTGGCTTGATGGTTTGGTAGAGTGCAATCCAGTGAAACTAGATGTCATGTGATCAGTAGCCCCAGTGTCAATAATCCATGATCTATGACTAGTAACTGAGGATGTGCAGGAGAAAGTACCTGAAGTAGCCAAGGCCGTAGAACCAGAGGTACCTAATGGAGGTTCTGACGCAGACTCTTGGGATGACTCAGTTGATACGAATGAGGCTATGCTCGAATCTCTCTTGCGCCCTTTGTGAACCCATCCCTTTGGATAACCAATGAGCTCATAACAACCCTTAATTGTATGGTTTTCTAAACCACATTTGGTACACTTCATTCGAGGCCGAGATTGCTTGGACCTTGTAGAGACCAGAGCTGTAGCATCGGATGTGACACCAGCTTCAGACATAGTTCCTTGTCGATTACTTTCTCTTTTAACATGTGCATATACTGCCTCAAGTTCAAGTTTAGGCTCCATCCTCAAAATCTCTCCACGGATTTGGTCAAAATTATTGTCCAAACCTGCAAGAAAGATATAAACTCGGAGACGGTCAATCTCCTTGCGTCTAGTTTCAATATCTGCTGGATCCTTTATGTTACTTGGACTCAATTGATCAAGCTCCTGAAAGATCTCAGTGAGCTCACTATAGTAAGTAGCGACAGGTGCACCATTCTGTGTCATCGTGAAGGACCTTCTGTGTAAATCATAGATCTTTGCCTCATCTGAACCATCGGAATACGTTTTCGTGATTGCATCCCAGACTTGCTTGGCCGTGTCATAACGAATAAATCGTTTCATTTGATTGGGTTGCATGGCATCAAATAACCAACTCTTGACTTGACAATCCGACGCACGCCATTTGTTGTATGTCGGATCGGTGGCTGCAGGTTGGGTCATATCACCGGTCAAGTGACCATGTTTCTCTCGTCCAGCAATCTTCATCTCCATGACTTGATGCCATAGGGAATAGTTATGTTCATCCAACTTGATTCCAGTGAAGAAGTTGGAGTTATCTGCTTGGATGGTGACAATCTGGGTGGTTGAATTTGATTTGGAGTAATCTTCTCTTGCCATAACTTAGTACAGTTAGATATGGGATGATCCTACTGCTCAGAAGATTTGATGAAGAATGATGTAGGTGGGCCCTGCTTTAGATCTGGTCTTTTTCTCCAAGTGTGGATCTGTCTGCTGCACGAGAGAGACGAAGTGCTATATCATAAGGGGCCATCCAAGCTGCAGTAGTTGTTGTGCGAAACTTGATGATCACTGGTGGGCCGCAACAGCAGATGTACGAGAGAAGTTTGCCTCCAGATTCGTGCAGTGAAGAAGATAAAGGAGGGATGGCGTCTTTTTTTTTTGTGTCTCGATGATGGGCAACAAACAGAGAAGGAAAGGGTTCCTTCTGTAGCAAACAAAAGGAGAGAAAGGAAAGGGGGAATCTTACGGCTTTGGAGAGGGATCCTCGGCTGTCGACGATGATGGCAAGGAGGACGCCTGGCAGCCACAGGCGTGAAACGGCGGTGACAGCACTGGGATCGTGACGACGCTGCGGCGGGGTCCCGGTGATCGAGCCTTGGCCGACGGTGGCGCACTGACAATCAATCCCGAGCTGAGAATGAGGAGGTGGATCACGCAATTGCACTTTCTTTGGCTGAAGATGCAAGGAAGCAAAATGGGTATGGAAGGAATTCAAATAGTGACGAAGAGTTTGCTAGAGGCATACAAGAAAGCTGGAAGTTTTCATATCCTCCATATAATCCTGCACAGTTATACCCGAGGGGATATAGGATCTGTGGGTAGTGAAGGTGTTGGGTTCTGGGATGGATGTAGTGGTTGGAATTTGAGAAATGGGTTGTAATGGTGTTGTTGATGTGCAATGCAGATGCACATGTAGATGGTCAAATAGGGGTGTAGCTATATAGAGATGATGAACCAGTTCTCTATGACTGAGTTTTGGCTGTCGAGAGAAGAAAAAATGTGAAGATCGTTTGATCTTCCTAGCTTTGATACCATGTCAGATTGGATGAAAGAATTGATTTGATTGACAATTAACTATACACAGGTGGTATAAATAGATGCTAGGAAGCTATTCTAGGAAAAAATATATACAGAGAATAATTTAGATCCTGTAATCTATCCTATAATTTTGCAGTTGACTTTTTCTTCTAACTAAATAGGAATGTACAGCTCATTTGACAACCCATACCTCTCACACGTTCACAATCCTCAAGAGAATAAAAACTGTGCAAAAAATAAACAATGTCAAACGCTGCTCATTATATTATATGTTCATCACTAAATATTATGGTTAATAAGATCGCATAATACAATTATAATTAGACCTAATACCATTGCTGCCACGTCATGATTCAGATCTTTATGTGCAATTGAGGGTTCATTCGGATATTGTTTTTTAATACGTGTAAAGTACCCTAGTAACCAAGAGAGTAAAAAAAGATGCTTATAAAAACATTCAAACCACAAAAAGAAACCCTAACAAACATCTAAAAACATAAATCAAACTATAAAAGAAAGGAGGACCTCCTAAACTGAAGTGCCATTAAACTATTATGAAATAATAAAGAATAATATTGCAAAATTCCTAGTTTCAAAACCTATTTATCATTTCCACATTCATGAAAATCATTAAAACCATACATTTTATAGGCAAAAAAGAAAAGGGCAAGAGGAGACTCAGTAAAACCATAAATCCAAGACCATAAAACCACGGTCAACAAATGCATAACAAAGGTCCTAATCACAATATCAAAAGGTATCCTTACATATAAGAATAAAAGCTAACATTCAGACACTTAAATACTATGTTTGACTGAAATGAACCTCAGAAACACCAAATTTATAGGTGTGAGCCCAACACTGTATTCCACCTAAGCATTTCATCATACAAATTACTTCTAAAACCCGGTGAATAATTGAGTCGATGTTTTTCAATGTTGGTCGCTCTTTTATTTGTGTCATGTACCAATTTATTTCTATGTTTATAAATCCGAAAGGATATCCAAAGACCAAATCCGAAAGGATATACAATATGAGAACTAGACCCGTAAAACACGTCGTCCAAAATCATAGTAAACAAAACAAGCAAAAGATGAACAACTGAGTTGATATTTTAAATGTTTAGCATTTGTTGTGAATTTTGACATCACCCGTTATGCACATACATGAATCCAAGATCAACAAAAAATCAACCACACATAAGATGAGACACAGATATTTATGTGGTTCATCCAAAACAGGGCTACATCAACAGGCACAGAGACGATGATCTTTACTATGACAAGTAAAGCATACAGATACTCTCATTCTCTCCTATCGTCTCTCCTACGTAGTGTGAGAACACCACAGGCAAAAAAACTCTCACATCTCTTTAGCGCTAGATCTAAGGTTATAGACTAAATATGTATAATATCTGCTTTGTTGCCACCAAACAAGCCCCAGTATAATTATCAAAATACCATTGACCTTAAACCAATCATTGGCTAACCCAGCGACTCATCCGGCTAAACCGGAATACAAGACATAAACCCAACATGTGGCTCTTCTATTTGTCATGTACAGTTTACTGCTTTGTTAATATTCGTTATTCAACTGCGGCCACCTACATAATACAATCTCTAATAGCCATCCAAATACATCAACAACACACACTGTTCATGGCACCACCTACAAAATCCACTCATCATGGCACCACCTACAAAATCCACTCACAACACGAGAGAGAGAGAGAGAGAGAGAGAGAGAGAGGGGGGGAGGGAGGGGAGAGAAACTATGCTAACCCAGCAGACTCATCCGACTAAACTGGAATACAAGACATAAACATAACATGTGGCTCTTCTATTTATGTCATGTACAATTTTCTGCTTTGTTAATATTCGTTATTCAACTGCAGCCACCTAGATAATACAATCTCTAATAGCCATCCAAATACATCAACAACACATACTGTTTATGGCACCACCTACAGAATCCACTCACAACACGAGAGAGAGAGAGAGAGAGAGAGAGAGAGAGAAACCATGCTATTTATTTACAAGTTAAGATTACATATGCAATGTAGACCACTTTTTTCCTGAAATTGCCATAAAAACAAGCCCTATCTCATTTTCAACTCCAACAGAATCACATTGGCATTGAAAACACCTTCATACTATAAAAAATACCAACCAATTTTTCAAAAACAACAAAAGAAGCGTTCAAATGAATCTAGTCTAAGCCATGAGACAAAACACTAGTTTGGCAAGAAAAAAGGTAGCATAATCACATTCCACAGTGCCCCAGATCGGTGCAGCCCACCCTATTTGAAATCATTAAATGCAGTCATTGGATGGAGGGATGGAGAGATTGGTTTGCAATGGTGAAGAGAGATGGAGGGATTTGGGTTCACGTCAGGGAACATAAAATACCCGTCTTCTGTTTCGTTCCATGTAAGGTTCGTGACAGTAGAAAAGAAACATATCAAAGGAAGAAATGTAGGAAATCGTGTGGCCCGCATGCCACGGGTCCCACGTCAGATCAAGCAGGGCAGATGCCAACAGAGATGCAATCCCACTTTAGTGTAAGACTTGATCTGGGCCCCATAATAAGACTCCCAAGGGGATCAGTGGATGTGGGCTTCTGGTGGAAGATGTCTCTAGTAAGTGTGACTCTTCGGGACTTGTCTATATAAGGATAAGGGAGCCCTAGGGTTTGGGACGATTCATTATTCTCTCCATTCCCGCAGGAAAGATAAGAGGCGAAGAGATCCACGGAGCTTCCCATCACCGGAACGCACATAGATCTCCGGCCGCGTGACGGAGTCTCCTCATCCGGATCCATCAATTGGTATCAGAGACCAGTTCGATGCATTCTATCGGTTCAGATTTTGGAGAGGCAACGTGAATATTAGCAGATCTAAGCTCCTTCTTGAAGCCCCGTACTTTGTCTTCGTTTCCGCGTTTCTGCAACATAAACAGTGTTATCTGGAGCGTAAAGGAAGAAGAAAACTACTTCTCTCTCTCTTTTGAAGTTGCACGAGAATCGAGACATTAAAGAAATCATATACAAAGGAAAGACTTTTCTTTTCCTCTGTTCTTTTTCTACAAACGGTCAGACGCTGTTTATTTTTCAACGGACATGTCCTCATAGTCGTCTTCATCTTGTTTTGTTTCCTGACAAAAGTCAAGGCAAGGCAACACGTGTTACGTGTTTTTTGTTTTGGATCGGCTTGTGATTGGCTTTGAGCCAAGTGAGTCAAAAATCAACAGGCCATTGCAACAGCAACTCCTGTTCATTCTCTCACCACACGCGTACCCTAGCACCGAGACAGTGTGATTGAAGTTACTGCCTCAGTCAACAAATCGTACGGCTGACACAGGCAGAGGCGCGGATCACCGTCAAATCTTCCACCTGCGATATCTTGACCATCCGGAGTCAGATCGACGATCCGTCTGCTTCTACGGAATCCTTGCGAGCAGATCTACGCATTGGCATCAAAAGGAAGACGATCCAGTGATTCAAATAAAAGGGTGGTATTTTCTCCTCATACGGTCAGTGGTATCTAACCCATCCTTTAATTAAAAATAAATAGAAATCATGTCTTCCAAATCAGCCCTGCATGATCTTGCAAAGGCTGATATTTTTAACGGCAAGAACTTAGCCGTGTGGAAGCGTCGGATGGAAGCGTTGCTGCATTTTGACGGATTAACTTATGTGATTGAATCCAATCCGGTCCTTAAGCCCGCTGATGATGCCTCTAAGGAGGACCATGAATTACATGAGCAATGGGTTTTTGATAACAAATCAGCAAGGCATTTATTGATCGGATTCATATCCAGTGAGTTGGTGAAACAGTTTGAGCACTTCACCACAGCAAAAGAAATCTGGGACTATGCCATGGACAAGTATGATGAAACCTCCAAATCTCATCTGATGGAGGCATTTAGCGCATATGTCAATTATAAGATGCCAGAGGGGTCATCTATAAGGGATCACATTGATAAAATGTCGGTCCGGCATAGTAACCTTGCAGCCTTGGGAAAAGAAATGGACGAAGATTTTCAGATCATGTACTTGCTGATGAGTCTTCCACCTTCGTGGGAGAATGTATCTCAAACCCTTAGCCTTCAAAAGGGTGTAACCCTTAGTGAGGTTGAAGCAAAATTACTTGCTGAAGGACAAAGGCAGGCTGCCCGTGGTATAACACCTACAAATTCTGCTATGGTTGCTAAAACTAAGAGTTATAGCGGTGCGTTAACCGCCAATGTGAAAAATAAAAAGAAATTTCAAGGCAATCCAAAACGGAAAGGGCCTAAAAATGGTGTTTGCTTTAATTGTGGGAAGCCTGGACACTTTAGTTCTCAATGTAGAAAGAAAAAGGGTGAGAATAGCCAGCAAGGTAAAGTGACCAAAGAACACAGAGATTATGTTGAGATGGTCACTGAGTCCATGATGGTGGACACCAATGACAAGAATTGGTGGATTGACTCTGGAGCCACCAGACACATATCAAGGACCAAGGCTGTATTTATCGAATTCAAAGAGATGAAACCCGGAGAACAAAATATATACATGGGGAATGAAACATTCTGTGATGTGTTGGGGATAGGGAAAGTCAAAATTCCCTTACCAACCGGCAAATCCCTTTATCTCTCCGATGTCTTCTTTGCTCCCGCAATGAGGAAGGGCATCATCTCTGTGAGCCAGTTGGCAAGGAATGGATTTGAAATTAGATTCAAAGATAATGGGGTTACTATTGGAATGTGCGGTAAAGTTTTAGTCCATGGTTTTCTTTCTGAAAATTTGTATTTGCTGGATATTCTTCATAATGAAATAAAGTCCATTTCTGATTATTCTGCGTGTGTGAATGTATGCATGAATGGTTTGGCAATGTTATGGCATTTGAGATTGGGCCACATTAATAAAAACAGAATCAGTAGAATGGTTAAAGATGGACTTTTACCAGACCTAGGTAAAATTGAGTATCCTATATGTGAACCGTGCATAAGTGGAAAAATGGTCAAGAAACCATTTCCGAAAGGAACTCGAAGTTCTGAAATATTGACCATAATTCATTCAGACATATGTGGACCATTGAATGTACACAATAGAACCGGAGAGGACTATTTCATTACATTCATTGATGATTACAGCAGATATGGTTATGTGTATCTTATTAAATATAAACATGAGGCATTAAAAATGTTCCAAACATATGCTGTTGAGGTCCAAAATCAAAAGGGCAAGAAAATAAAGAGGATTAGGTCTGATAGAGGGGGTGAATACACTTCCGAACTGTTTAAAGAATATTGTGCACGTGAAGGAATCATTCATGAATATTCAATCCCATATACCCCACAGCAAAATGGCATGGCCGAGAGGAGGAATAGGACCTTAATGGATATGGTAAGGTCAATGATCAGCCATGCGAGCCTTCCGCTGTATTTGTGGGGAGAAGCATTAAATACTGCACAATATATTTTAAACAGAGTACCCTCTAAGAGTGTGCCCAAGACCCCATATGAGTCATGGACTGGTACCAAACCAAAATTAGAACATGTGAGAGTTTGGGGCTGCCCTGTACACGTCCTGCTACCACCACAGGAAAGGCATAAACTGCAAGCAAAAATGAAGAAAAATTGTTCTTTCGTTGGCTACCCATTACATTCTAAAGGATATCGTGTATATGATCACGATAATAGGATAATCATGGAATGCCGAGATGTGTTTTTCCTTGAGGATCCGACGGTCAGTCCTAGAGTAAGACCACAGAGTGTGGAATTATATGAAATCTCTATGGGCAAGGGGGTTCAAGCAAGTGGGGGTTCCGACGAAAAGGACGTTGGACCTAGAATTCCTGGCCAGGACCCACTTGAGGTGATTGAACAACCCGATGAGCCAGTTGGCAGACCAATTCGGGCGAGGAAACAACCGGTATATCTAGATGATTATTGCAGTTTATTAGAAACCGTGCAAGATTTGGATCCAACCTCCTACTCTCAAGCGGTCAAAGCGCAGGATGCGCAGTGTTGGCTAGAGGCTATGAGAGAGGAGATGGAATCAATTGAAAAGAACCAAGTATGGCAATTGGTAGATCTACCCAAAGATCGGAAAGCCATTGGATGTAAATGGGTTCTTCGAAAGAAATTTAAAAAGGATGGATCCTTGGATAAATATAAAGCACGGTTAGTAGCTAAGGGATTCACACAAGTGGAAGGAATAGATTACGAGGAGACATTTTCTCCAGTTGTAAAATTCCAATCCATACGAACCTTAGTAGCATTGGTAGCATGTCGTGACCTTGAATTGCACCAGATGGATGTAAAAACAGCATTCTTGAACGGCGAATTAGAAGAAGAAATTTATATGAAACAACCCGAGGGTTTTGTGGTGCAAGGTCATGAGGACAAAGTGTACAAACTTAATAGGGCATTATATGGATTAAAACAGGCCTCAAGACAATGGTATAGAAAATTTCATCAGGCCATATGTGAAATAGGATTTGTCCCCAATAGTGCAGACACATGTTTCTATATTAAACGCAGTGGGAGTAGTTATTTATATTTGTCATTATATGTGGATGACATTTTGATCGCCAGTAATAAATTGGAAGCCATAAATGAAATCAAACAATGGTTAAAGTCAAGATTCGAGATGAAAGACATGGGTGAGGCAGAGTATGTCCTTGGCATTGAAATAACCCGTGATCGTCCGAATAGGATATTGACTTTATCACAGAGATCCTATTTGGAAGCTGTGTTGAAAAGGTTTGATATGGCTAACTGTAAACCAATTGATACTCCCATCTGTAGGAGCACAAAATTGTCAAGCGATCAAGGACCCACAAATGAGCAGGATAGGGAAATGATGAGATCAAAACCTTATGCTCAAATTGTGGGCAGCATCATGTATGCGATGCTGTGTACGAGACCAGATCTTGCATTCGCCGTGGGTCTCGTAAGCAGATTCCTAAGTAACCTAGGATTACCGCATTGGTATGCAGTTAAGAGGATTCTGCGGTACATCAAAGGAACAGTGAATCTTCGCCTATGTTATCAAGGTGAAGTCCTGGAACTGCGCGGCTACTCAGATGCTGATTGGGCCGGTGATTTAGACCAGAGAAAGTCAACAACCGGCTATGTGTTTACCCTCGGAGGAGGTGCAATTTCTTGGGGTAGCAAGAAACAGACCTCCACGGCTATGTCAACAGCCGAAGCAGAGTATATAGCTTGCAGTACAGCAGTCCAGGAGGCTCTTTGGTTAAAATACTTCCTGTGTGATTTGGAGGTAATAAATGAGAAGGAGCCTGTCCCAATGAGCATAGACAGTACGTCGGCCATTTCTATGGTGAATGAGCAAAAGATTAACAGCCGATCAAAACATGTTGAAATAAAATATCATTTTGTTAGAGAGAAGGCTGAAAAGAATGATATGGAAATTTTTTATGTGCCTTCAGAAGAATTGATGGCTGATGCTCTCACCAAGGCTTTACCTGCAGAGGTTTTTGCAAGGCATGTGATGCGTATGGGACTAAGAAATATTTGATGTACATGGCATTCGTGCCAAGTGGGAGATTGTAGGAAATCGTGTGGCCCGCATGCCACGGGTCCCACGTCAGATCAAGCAGGGCAGATGCCAACAGAGATGCAATCCCACTTTAGTGTAAGACTTGATCTGGGCCCCATAATAAGACTCCCAAGAGGATCAGTGGATGTAGGCTTCTGGTGGAAGATGTCTCTAGTAAGTGTGACTCTTCGGGACTTGTCTATATAAGGATAAGGGAGCCCTAGGGTTTGGGACGATTCATTATTCTCTCCATTCCCGCAGGAAAGATAAGAGGCGAAGAGATCCACGGAGCTTCCCATCACCGGAACGCACATAGATCTCCGGCCGCGTGACGGAGTCTCCTCATCCGGATCCATCAAGAAAGCCCTTGACCCAGCCTTGATTCGCCACAGGATAATTCGGAAATTAGATGAAAATCTCTTTTCTCCTTTCAAAGAAGGAAGAATTATCAAGACTAACAAGTGCAATGTGCCGACCAGAAAAGATGGTTCAACCGCTCTTCCTGGTGTGTGTTGTGGCTCGGCTGGGAATTATAGTAGACAGATGATGAAGACATGGACGGAGGGGTTTGAGTTTGATAAAGAAGAAGAAGAAGGGACGGTTTGGATCAGGGGAAAATGAAGATGAGAAAACGAAAGGAAAGAACGGTTCGATGAGAGGTGGACATTGCAATGGAAATGGACAGCCGGAGCACCGGAGAGACGAGAGAGTTGAACGGCTGGAGCAAAAGAGGCCAGAGCCTAGAGGGCAGGTTTCCAAGAGAGCAGAGCGCCGGAGAGAGAAAACGGAGGACGCGGTTCTTATTTTTGTGTTCCGTTTTGAATCAAAATCAGTGAGGACGAAGGGCTGTGGTTTATTAAATTGGCTGTTCCAGGGCTGTGGTTTATTAAGTTAGCTGTCGCAAAAAATGCAACAGCTAAAAGGTTGTGTTTTAGACGCCCGTTGTGCGTTGCCTTCTACCCGTTTTGACGTAGTGGACCCCAATTTAGATTAGGTAATTCATGGACCAACTTGTAATTTAAAAATTAAGTTAATCATCCAGCATTTTATAACATCATGTACACTTATTATGAGCATCATGAATTTGAAGTGGATCATATCCACTTAAGACAAGCAACCCATGTAAAACCCTCTTTATGACCTTTTTTGTAAATAACCTCAACTAGAGGACTTGCTAGTAAATACCCAAAATAATCAAGCAGTTGTAGTCTATGACTGCAAATGCCATTGTTCTTATGATTAATTTAAGATAAACATTTGTTAGGTCTTATAAATGAAATGGTGATCATACAGCCAAGTAACGTAAAGCCTTTGGACCAAATCAACACTCTTTCAATTAGTAAAAGGGTGCCGATTTAGTCCATGTACATTAAGATGCGATGTTCCTTTATGTAAGTTGAGGAGTTTATGCACTTCAAGGTGCAAAGTCCCCCAATGAATGCTTCCAAACCCTTCATAGAAATCAAAGGTCTTAAATAGAGTGCCTCTTGAGTCGAATAGGTCCCATTGAAGCCCCAATAAGTCAATGACAGTGGACTCACAATTATTGCCCCTTAGTCACTGACTTAAGACAGCACATTTTCTGCACTTTTTCATGTTTTTAACACTTGTTTATGTCATTCAACCTAGTTTGAGCACAAATTAGAGCAAGACTTTTCCACAGATAGCATCAATCTTTTGATGCGCGTGAAATGATGATGAATACGAAGAAATCAAGTCCAACATTTACATATTCAAACATAAAGAAGAATTAAAATAAAATTATAGATTATCATCAAATTTTCTTTTGTTTACATAGGTTTAGTACTTTGACCTTAGGGATGCAGACTGTTTACAAGTTATAAAAAGGTAGGTTTGTGACCGTGGACCTTGGGAAATTTACATGAAAAAGGGCAATAAATAAGAAAAAAAAAATGAAAAAGGTAGGTTAGTGACCATGGACCCACACCACTGACAAATAGTGGGTGAATTAGCCACTGTTTGTCTCTTTTTCCTCTCTATTTGCTTCGTAGTGCTTTGAACATGCTGAAACTTATATTTTCGAGTTTGGGGGAGTCATGAATGACAACTAAAAGTGCCAAATTCTATCTTAAAATCATCTGTAATATTTGGTAATCACCACTTTGATTTTACAGACTGTTTTTGTACCAATCCGGAAGGGTTGCTTTTATGCAAGCAAATATGGCGACAATTGTGTCACTCTAGTCCTATGGCTTTTAAGGAACAGAATGAAAGCTTTCAAGGAACAGAATGAAACCTAAGAAGGTCTGTTCATAAGCCAAACACACTTCAAGTAAGAGAAACAAAGAAATGCATAGTTTCATTCATTGAACTTCTCTTGCACTTGATGGACTTGAAATTCGGTCTTCATGAGTGTTGGAAAGGTATTTGTTCTTACCCATAATCATTCCTCACCTTAACCTTGTGAGGGGAGGAAGAATGGAAGGAGTTTGGATGCTTGCAAAGTGCCAAGTGCTTGAGAATCCTTGTGCAGTGCCTTGGAATTTTGCTTGGAATTCTTGGAACTTTGCTTCTATCTTCTTGAAACCCCTTCTCAAGTGCTTAAATGTGTCTTTTTTAAACTTTAGAGACAGTTGGAGTGGTTATGAGGGGGTTGGGTTTTGAGATAAAGTAGAAAAACTACTTGAAACTGTCCGGAATCACCTGAGGTGTCAGTTTTTTGCACATGCGACCCATTTTCATCAGTTTAGGATCCAAACAATGTCCAAACATCACGAAACTTAAAAGGATGTTTCCTGGAATTATTTTAAGCGTGCCAAAAAATTTTAATCATATTTTGACCTTTTGAAATTTGTCAACCCTTCATTTGACTTTTCATGAAAGTAAGCCCTTGTTTTAGCCATTCGGTATCCAAATGACCTTGGATGATCTTGAAACTTGGAGAGGTTGATATGAGGCATATTTTGAAGGGTTTGTCAATATTTCATGCAATTTAGCTTCGTGGAAGTAGGATTTTGATTAGTGACCAAGTTATGTATTCTGAGTTAGTATCATCTTGTATTATAGGCAGTCAATTGATTTCCCACCCAAATGATGTCCAACTTCTTTGAAACATTGAGGACCTAATCTTGAGTGCATTTTGTATTTCTAATCCAAATGTTATCAACTTTGGCCTCTTGGAAGCAAGACTTTGGTCAGTGACAATAAGGTTTGGGGGTCACTAACCCCTAAGCTGACATATAATTGAAGTAGAGTCAAATGAAGTCCCTTTGGCTTGAAATTTTGAAAAGTCATCTCTGAACATGACTTGAGATTTACAACCGAATTTCATTAACTTTGGCTACTTGGAAGCAGGACTTTGGTCAATGACCCCAAAGTTTGGAGGTCATAGACCCAAAGTTGACATGTAGCTGAATTTGGGTCAGGTGACATTCATTTGACTTGAGATTTTGTAAAGCCACTCCTAATTATAAATTGAGCTTTCTCTTAGAGTTTCAGCTGACTTGGTCTTCATGAGGTGTCACTTTGTATAGTGACTCCCAAGAGCTTGAAAAACAACCATCTCAACTTAGTTTGGGTCCAAATAATGTCCATTTGCTCTAAAATTTGAATTACTATAGGCTGAGCTCATCTAAAGTCTTCTGAGTTTAATCAGCTTTGAATATTTGGATGTAGTTTTTGACCTAGCATTCCATAACCCTAGAGTTTATGTACCTTGAGCTTGAAATTTGCATATGTGCCTAGAGCTTGGAATTTGCTTGTAGTGTTTTTACTGCAATGCTTATAATAGTTGAGATTTTTTCTGAGTCATAAGATATATGGCTCCATGCCCCTTGTATTACAGCACAACTACATATGAACCACATTGTATGATAGTATGGCAGCCATCAACCACCAGTTATTGAGCCTATCACACCCATGCTGCATTATTATGATGAATTGAGTCTGAGACAGTGACAGCCTAGTTGTGAGCGAAATACAGCTAAACCGTAATTGACCACGGCTAAGCCGTGAATTCCCAATAACTACCACTTAAATTGGTAGTGCTATAAGTTAGGCTAGCTGACCTTGATTGAAGAATCCAATTGCTTGGATTGCACAACAGGTAAAGTGACCTCAGGTAAGTGACCTTTAGGGTGTAGATCACTTAACCCGATATTAGGTCCGATGGCTAATTAATAAATATATCAGCATGAGACTTGGACTGAGAACATGATGTGTTTTGTTCTTAAGGAGAATTCATTAAGTGTACACTTAGAATTTAAGTGGACACAGGATGGGAATATGAGTTACGGGATGCACCACATGATAGACATCACTAGTAGATCATCAGCATTGTGGGCTCATATTGTCATTCTAAGGGAAGGTTTGATTCAAGGTAAATACTTAACCAATTAAGACTATTAGGTGGTGTGGAGATTACCTTTAAAAATATGAAAAATATTACATGGGCATTACATACATCTAAATGGTTTAACCATGTCACTTTCAAAATAGTATGGATGTCGGGAATTGGGGGATTTCATAATATGGTTTCATTGTATATCAGTATACATATGTATTCGTATATATATATATATATATATCTGACCAGCTGCAGTTCGGAGGTGGCCATAAGTCATCGGGTCAGCATGTACTGTGAAAAATAGTACACAACTGTGTTATTTGTTATATCTGCGAGAATACCCATTTTTGCATATCTATCTACGGAAATACCCGTTTTTGTATATCTATATGCAAGAATACCCGTTTTTATATATTATATATGTGGGAATACCCGTTTTTGTGCATTCATACTATTAGGTCTGCATTCATTACAGTTGGGTAGAATGTAAAATATTATTTAATTTATTTGCTTCCTAACATTATTTGCAATTTACCCCCTTGCTAGATCCGATCCACTACTTTTGATGTCTATGTTCTATTACCGGTGCCGAACCGAAGGGTTAAATGATGCAGAAGATTCCGCCAGATAACGGAGTTGTTGAGTGGAGCGCCGATGACATTGTCTTAGGTGTCACAGTGTTAGTGCTGAGGTTAAAACATTAGTTTATGTAATAAGGCCATGTTTGGGGCCATTAGTCTATTCATTAAGTTTATTTATCTTGAGAATTACAAGTTTAATTATTATACTTCGAAACACTTAACGTTGATTTAATTATTATTGAGACTTGTTGTATGGGATGTACATAATACTCAACTGCATAAATTATGGATTCCAGTTCCGTATGTGATTATGGTTGCTTAATCACCAAGCATATCCTCACGAAGGACTCCAATCCACCCGGAATTGGGGCCCATATTATTTATGTAAGAAAATTTTTAATTGACCCTAATTCTCACACCCCTAGAATCGGGTTTGGATCCGGCCCAGCTTTGAGGGCGTGATAGGATTTTGTTTGAGAACTGTTAAAATAATACCAACTTTTGCTTAGTTTACATAGCCAAAAAAATGAAAATTAAAAAATTTGCAAAATACCTCTCCCCCTTTCTCTCCCCACACACCTGTTGATCTATAAAAAATTGCAAATACTGCAGCGAAGACACCTCATCCCAACTTAATTTAGGCTACAGAGGTTATTTGCAGATCATGGGGAATCACTGTGAGAACCGGCATTCCATGAAGGTCAAGGTAGTTGGAACTCTCAGAGGAAGTTCAAATTTCGGGTCAAACAGAGATCATCAAACTCAAAAGCCACAAGCATGTCAGCCTGAAGTCAATTTCCCCCAAGCCGGGGGGTCACTGACCAAAGTCCTGCTTCCCGATGTCTAAAATTAATGAAAATTTAGACGCGAAGCTTCAGTCATGCTCAGAAGATACTTTGCAAATTTTCAAAATGAAAAGACTCTGTTTGGCCTAAATTTCATTACATGTCAGCTTAGAGGACAGTAATCCTGAATTTGGGGATCATCGGCTAAGATCTTACTTCCAGAAGGCCGAAGCAAATAAAATTTGGAACAAATGCTCAAAGAATGCCCCAAGTTATTCTTCCAAAGTTTCAAGTCAAGGGGAGGCTGTTCGGATAGAAAACAGGCTAACTATCTCAATGTGAAGTGAATAGTGACCTAACACATGCAATAAATAGGTTACTGTTCGAAATCCTACTTCCTCGAATCCAAACTGCATGAAATTTGGATGAATACTCCAAGATGTTCTTGACGTCAGTCCCTCCGAGTTTCAAATCAAACCGGGGTCATTTGGGCTTCAAACAGCTGAAACAAGGGCCCACTGTCATAAAAAGTCAACTGGGAGGTTGACCATGTTCAGGTGGTCAAACAGAGCTGAAACTTCTGTGACACACTCAAAATAGTGTCAAGAAGCATCCCTCCAAGTTTCGTGGCGATTGGACACCGTTTGGGCCCCGAACAGGCGGAAACAAGCCACATATACAAAATTCCAAGAATGGGCCTTGGGAGTGACCGGGGGCCCACAAACAAAAGGAGTTGACCATGTTCAGGTGGTCAAACAGAGCTGAAACTTCTGTGACACACTCAAAACAGTGTTGAGAAGTATCCCTCCAAGTTTCGTGGCGATTGGACACCGTTTGGGCCCCGAACAGGCGGAAACAAGCCACATATGCAAAATTCCAAGAATGGGCCTTGGGAGTGACCGGGGGCCCACAAACAAAAGGAGTTGACCATGTTCAGGTGGTCAAACAGAGCTGAAACTTCTGTGACACACTCAAAATAGTGTCAAGAAGTATCCCTCCAAGTTTCGTGGCGATTGGACACCGTTTGGGCCCCGAACAGGCGGAAACAAGCCACATATGCAAAATTCCAAGAATGGGCCTTGGGAGTGACCGGGGGCCCACAAACAAAAGGAGTTGACCATGTTCAGGTGGTCAAACAGAGCTGAAACTTCTGTGACACATTCAAAATAGTGTCAAGAAGTATCCCTCCAAGTTTCGTGGCGATTGGACACCGTTTAGGCCCCGAACAGGCGGAAACAAGCCACATATGCAAAATTCCAAAAATGGGCCTTGGGAGTGACCGGGGCCCACAAACAAAAGGAGTTGACCATGTTCAGGTGGTCAAACAGAGCTGAAATTTCTATGAAACACTTAAGATGGTGTCAAGCAAAATCTCTCCAAGTTTTGTGATGATTGGACATCATTCGGGCCTCAAACAATGGAAAATAGACCGCATATGCAATGTTCCAAAAGTGGGCCTTGTCCGTGACCGGGGCCCAATTAATGAAAAAGTTGACCAACTTCCTGAAGTCAAAATGGGCTGAAATTTTTATGAGGTGTAGAAAATAGTGTTAAGAAGCATCCCTCCAAGTTTGGTGGCAATCGGACTTCGTTTGAGCCCAAAACAAATGAAAATGGGCCACATACACGAAAAACCTGAAATTGGGCCTCGTTCGTGGCCCAGTCTGCGGTCACGGACCTTCAAAAGAGGTTTCCCACGATTTTGGGTGGTTTCCCTCCACTCCTCTTCGAAATCCAACTCCCCACAACTGCTATTAACTCCCCAAAACTGCACAAAACTGATTGGGGAGTCTATAAAAAGAGAGAATTTGGAAGAAACAAAAGACACACACACATAAGGAAGACAAGTGAAGAAATTGAAGAAAGGCACCACCGAAGGCAACAAGAAGCAAACTCCAGCAGCACTTCCACGACCATTCCCACCTTCTTTTCTTAGTTCTAAAGGTGAGCAAGAAAATTCAGAAGGAGAGAAGGAAGGGAAATGGCCAAGGTCCATACCATGTTCGTACGACGCCAATGTTTGAGAGGATGACATCGTCACCTCTGTTTCTCTCATTCGTAGGGCTTCTTAGCCATTACAAGAGTTGTGAAAGAAGCCTCTCTAGGCCTCATTTTGTTCCTTGAAAATGATAGGTTCAAATGACACAACTCCGGCTTCAAATTTGCCCATTTCGGACTTGAAACAAAAATGCAGTCCGTAAGCACGAATGATGAGTTACAGCGGTTTCAATTGATTCCATGATAAAATGTGATCTTCTTGATGGTTGTCCACCGCTCCAAAGTCATGAGAATGGAGTTCCAACACTTGAAAGAAGTTCCAAGAAAGAACCAGCGCGAACAGCACAAAAAAAAGGAGGCACAGGGCCATTGTCTGTCAGTGACCGTGATCCCCGGTCACTGGCAGGTTCCAGTGACCGCGGGTGAGTCACGGTCACTGGAAGGCCCCAGTGACCGCGGGTGAGTCACGGTCACTGGAAGGCCCGAGTGACCGCGGGTGAGTCACGGTCACTGGAAGGCCCGAGTGACCGCGGGTCACGGTCACCCCCCATTTTTTTCCCCTTTTTCCATATTTTCTTCCACCTCATGTACATTTTCTTATATTTTCCAAATTGAGATCACATCTGAGACTTGAGGGAGGGGTTGTAAATTTTCAAAATGTATGTAAACAACCTGCATCCCCGCGGTCAGGGCACTTGAACCCATGTAAACAAAAGGGAAATTAATGATGAACTGTAATTATTTTTCCATTCTTCTTAACGCTTAAAGTGCGTGAATGTTGGACCTTGATGCCGTAATTCATTTCCACGCCTACATTTTTAAGCGCGATCAGAAGATTGGCGCCGTCTGTGGGAAATTATATGCCCTAATTTGTGATCGAATTTGGTGAAAAATGCAGGAAAGCGCTGAAAATTGCTGAAAAGTGCTGCTGTTGCACTGAAAGTGCTGCTGTTGCCTTGAAAACTGCCGCTGTTGCACTGTAACTGCTGCTGTTGCACTGAAAGTGCTGCTGTTGCCCTGAAAACTGCCGCTGTTGCACTGAAAGTGCTGCTGTTGCCCTGAAAACTGCTGCTGTTGTACTAAAAGTGCTGCTGTTGCCCTGAAAACTGCTGCTGTTGCACTAAAAGTGCCGCTGTTGCACTGTGACTGCTGCTGTTGCACTGAAAGTGCTGCTGTTGCCCTGAAAACTGCTGCTATTGCACTGAAGTGTTGCTGTTGCACTGAAAGTGCCGCCGTTGCACTGTAACTGTTGCTGTTGCACTGAAAGTGCTGATGTTGCCCTGAAAACTGCTACTGTTGCACTGAAAGTGCTGCTGTTGCCCTGAAAACTGCTGCTAAAAGCCTGTCACCGGGGCACACGGTCACTTGTCCATTTTTATGCTGACAAAGGCTTAGTTAACCTCCAATTACACCCATATAAGACCTTTGATGTCTGCAATGGCTTTGAAAATATCATTAAAGGACTTTTGCACCTTGAAGTGCATATTGTTCATACAAATGAAGGCATTAGGCACCTTGATGTGCATACATTTGCCATTTAATTGGAAGAATTTGCACGTTGATGTGCATAACTTGATTGAATGAATTCGCACCTTGATGTGCATGGACCAAATCATCACCTTTTTCACTTTAAAAGAGTGATGATTCAGTTCAAAAGGCTTCTGACCCATATAAAAAGTTTATTAAATCAGTGATAAGACCAACGACATTGTAATTATGCATTGTCCGGCGTCAACCACTGATGGATCTTGTGTGGTCATTGTGATAGTGGTGCAGGCTTGATCCTGTGAGCCCTATCCCTTTGATTGATCCAACCCTCTCTTGCTTATAAGTCTGACACAGATAGTCTAGATATGCTGCTGAAATTTTGGTAGCAAGGACTAGTCAGCATAGCGTGCTTTTAAGCCTGATTCGATAAACCCGAAATGCTGCAGAAATTCTGACAGTAGGGATAATCAGCAAAGCATAATGAGATGGGATTTATGCCTATATCTAATCATTTCGGTTCAAAACCATGTTGGTCTAGATGGCATCTATAAACCATTCCGGCTAGCCCAAGAGGCAGCCATGTTGGTTATACTACTAATATAGTCTCATCGGCTAACTTTTTGCAGGAAACAACATGGGTTCTTTGATCATTACTTTTGACGAAGCTAAAGAGAGATTGTTCAAAATCTCCATGGCTCAGACCACAAGGGCACCCAAAAGGGGCCGAATGAACACCAATGCTCCTGCATCAAGGGTCTCGGTCTTTCAAAGGCTTTCTACTCCTTCAAGTTACATGACCTCAACCCACGATGGGTCATCAGAAACCTTGAAGCCCATCAAGAAGGCGAAGATTCCTCAAACTTGGGTCTCCAAATATGCCCAAAACCCCTTTGGAGTCTTTCACAAAGGTCACAATGACTTAAAACACAAAGTGAGGTTGGAAGGCAGTAATTTTCAGATCACCAAGCCTCGACCGGGGGCAAGGCAGGTTCGGTTTACGAACAACAAAACAGAGATACCCGTTGGTTCACAGCAGGAGGCTTTGCAGAAACAAAGGGTACATCTCAAAAAGCAAACCACTCGCAAGCAAGCCCTAGCCCATGAAAAGGGTCAGAAGGATGTTGTTATTCGAAATTGCCGTATGTGGTCACCACAGCCACGTATGCAGAAGTCCAGAAAAGCTGAGGAGAAACCCTTGGCCCCACTTGAAAAGAATGTCTTTTACCCTTTGACCCAGAAGGAGGGACGGAGGTTCGGCAGGAGGCGCTTACCTTCTGTGATTGTGGCACCATCACCATCACTTTCAACCCAGCGCCCGTCATATGGCAGTAAAAACAAGAAATATGCTGAACGATTGGTCATCAAAAATTCGACCGATCTCATTCAATTTAAAAATCTGCTTCAACAAAAGAAGGAGCAGAAGAAGAAGATTGAAAGAAATGCTGTTAACATCCTCTCACTTCCCACTTCCGACCCTATAGATTGGGAGCAAGTTGCTAGCACTTCTAGGCCATTAGTTGCTAGATTCAGAGATCAAACTCTAGCATCCAGATTGTCCCAGCAAATAAAGAAGAGGGTTTTGTCTCGCTCCAAGAGGCATGCTCGGAAGCAGTCACAGCATAGAATCACTCAGAAATGGGTGATTAAAGAAGATGAGCCAAATTTAAGCTCCTCATGTATGGTCGGACCTGGCTCAACCAGGAGAGTTACTCGGAGTATGGCTCGAACTCAGTCCCAAGATTCTGATTCGAACTCTCATTCAGATAGGACCTCTGACGATCATGGTTCTGATAAGGACTCAATAACTCTCCTGGATACCGAAGATAGTCAATCCACTCTGCCTACATCCTCTTACCCCCGTCAGTACACCGTATTTATGGCTGAAGGGAGTGGGACCGGTAATGAAGAGGATGCCGGTAGAGGCAAAGATGTTAGCGAAGAAAATGCTGATGAAAATCAAGAGAATGACGTCAGTGATGTTGTCAAGCAACAAGGAGCTAAAATTGACCACCTGACGGCTCAATTGAAAATCTTAGCAGATAAACTGGGTGGTCCAGCTGAAGCTCCTGTTAACTCCTTATTTGCTGATAGAAGAGAACAGGCAATGATCAGGAGGAATGCCACCAAAATTGACCTACTTACAGCACAAATCAAGGCATTAACAGATAAAATAATCGCCTCAGGTTCAACTGGAGGTGATCACTCCTCAATCCTTGGTTTCCACGCAGATCCTGAAAAACCTGTAACTTTTAAAGAAGTGGAGGAAATTTTAAACAAATCAAAAGTGGAAACCAGGATGAAGAAAAAGGGTATTACATCTAAATACCCTCCGGAGTTTGATTTGGTTCCATTTCCGCCAGATTACAAACTTCCGACTTTCCAGCCTTACCTTGGAAAAGGGTCAGCCTATCAGCATATAGTGCATTTTAAGTCGCTCCTTGGCAGTTTACCCGAATTGGATGCACTAAAAATAAGGCTGTTTGTTGGTACATTGAAGGGAGTTGCTTTCGATTGGTACAAACAATTGCCAGAACTCTCCTTCACTACATGGCCAGTTACAGAAGAAAAGTTTCTACTTCACTTTCAGGAAGAAGATCAAACGGTCACCTTCACTATGCTCAGTAGTACAAAGCAAGGGGATAATGAAACTGCACAAGCCTTTATCAATAGATGGAGAGCATTGTCTTACAGATGCCTAGAACAACCATCTCCAAAGGCGACAATTGAAATGTGCAAAACCAATTTACGGCCAGAAATTAAGGCTATCATACTTAGTCATAAAACTAAGTCTTTGGCCAGATTGGTTGAAGTAGCCACTGCTGCAGAGTTAACCCTGAAAGAAATTAGCCAGAAGAAAGCAAGTTCCCGAAAAATGGAATCATCATCATCTTCTGCTCCAAAACCAACTGTGCCAAAACCCCAAAAGAAGCAGGAGGTATTCAATGTACAAACCTCCAAACCAGTTCCTCAAAAACCACAGAATGGCAAGACGGAGCAAAACAAAAAGGAAGAATATGAAAAGAGGAAGCAAACTAAGTACCCTTTTGACGGGGACATTGAAGTCATCTTCCAAGCATTGATGGAGAACAACAAGCTCGAGCTTCCACCCATGAAAAAGCCAGAGCAAGCGGGTCGTGTTAATGATCCAAACTATTGTGCATACCATCGGATGGTATCTCATCCTTTGAAAGATTGCTTTATCCTAAAAGAAAAGGTCAATGAGATGTGGAAAAATGGAGTAATAACATTTGACCGAAAATATGATACGGCCCCAGTCAATATGATTTCCTTCGGACAATTTGCACCTGTGGCAATACCCGCTCCATCAAGGCCACCAATGGTCGAATTCCGGGTCATCAATGCACTACATAATGAACAGGGGTTGATACTTATCAAAGATTCTTCAGGGCAGGAAATGTGGGTTCACCCAGACTTAATAAATGATGAAGGATGGGAAAAAGTGAAAACTAAACCCACACCTGTGGAAAGAAGAAAGATCAAAAGGCAAATTAAAGGTCTCCAGAAAACTGCTCAAAAGAAACAAGAACAACAGTTTAAGCAGAAGAAAGACAAGGCGGTCGAGGCCCCAGTCTTAGAAAATCCTCCCAGATCAGCCAGAGGTCATTTTACTCTAACCGACTACATCATTCCAATTCCAAAAGATGAGGAAGAACCAGCAATATCCAGCTGCAATCGGATATCATGGGATGGTACACCCCCTAACTCCGATGATGAAAATCAATGGTCGGATTACTCTGATCTTGAAGACGATCAATGGATCGATGATTATTTTGCTGATGAATACCCTTCTGATGAGGATGAGGATTTCGAACAAGCCGTTGACCCCGAGACGGGAACGCTTAATATTAAGCACGGTTTAAATACACTATCAGTGACCTTGTATGACATACACAGGCCAAGTTCAAGTGGCTGGTCGAATGATCCTCCTCTTTTTCCACTACCTCCAGAAGTTCATCCGGATCCACTACCATTAGTCGGGCACGATGAAGTTCAGAATCAACAGGCGGTTTTTCCTCCTTCCACGCCAGATGCTTCTTCCACACCTAATTCAGAGTTGATCTTTTCAAATGAAAATTCTGAATTAAGTAATCAGTTTGTTGACTTTAACTCAGTCAGAGAACTTGGGTTATCAAGGAGACATAATAACCCCAGTATTAGTAATATTGTGGAGAATATCTCTGACTTTGAAGAGGAACTATCAACGGCTCCTTCCCTGGTGGTTTTGAATGCTGCCATCGAACCCCAAACATCGCAGGCTATTCTTAATGATGTAAACCAAGAAGTAGGCCTGGAAGAGGTCAATCAGCTTTTCATCGAACCAGAAGAAGTCAATGCCATAAGAAGAGACGCACGACCAGAAATTGACCGAAGCAACATGCTTAATAATGGCACTCGCTCTGGTCGTAACTACAGGGTCAACTATGATAGATCCTCTGTTCCTTCCTCTTCTTATGTAAACCCTTCGGGAGGTAATACCAATGTAAATGTAACTTCTCCAGAAGTAAATGATAATGCAAGGCCACCAGAGCCATTCACGTATGATGTTGTTGAACACCTTAAGCATATACCTGCACGACTCCACATTTTTGATCTCTTGCAGATGTCCAAGGAGACTCGTGACAACTTCATACGAGCACTACAGGCCTTGAATATTGAGAATCATACTCATATAGCACAAGTGCATCAAATAGAAAAGAATTATTTGAAGGCGAAATCCAAGAAGCCTCAAAAGCAATGCAAGGAGTGCCTTTTAACTCACAATGCTTCTAAAGCTACTATCTCTTTCACCAAAGAGGATCTCCTCTTGGGAAATATGAAGCATACGAGGCCACTTTATTTCACGGCCTACATCAAAGATATGCATGTCCCAAGAGTTCAAGTTGACCCAGGGTCAGCTCTAAATCTCATCACAATCACGGCCCTTCAAGAGCTCGGTATTCCAGTGAGCAAGCTGTCTGCTACAAAGACTTCTATTCAAGGTTATGATGGGGAAGTCCAGGATCCGATTGGTAAAATCCGAATTCGATTCCAGTTGGGAGATTTAGTCTCAGAGGCCACTCTGCATGTGGTAAAAACTCGTGCTTGCTATAACATCCTCTTGGGGAGACGATGGCTTCATGATTATGCCATAGTACCTTCTACTCTTCATCAATGCCTTAAATACATCGACAACGAGGGGAAGGTACATCGAGTCTTTGCAGAGGAAAAGCCATTCAAAGGAAAAGAGGTTTATTTCACAGATGCAGCAATGTATCAAGAAATGCCTACAAAATCCAACTCAGATACAAAGAATGCTGCTGCAGAACCTTTCACTATTTCAGCAAAGAAAGTTGGTCAAAAATCTAATCTCTCCATAAAGTTGGAATGTGCAGGAAAATCTGCGGCAAAATGCGTGGATATCAAAGCTCCTTTGATAATTAAGGTGAAATCTGAAATCAAAAAGCCAGATCCACCTTTAATCATATCCACAAAGCTATCAAAAGTAAAAGATGCTGAACATCAGAAGTTTTCATTTTCGGCCAACATGGTATCCTCGAGCTCTAATCAAGAAAGCAATGATATACCTCCCCCTAATATGGGAATATCGCCTATAAAGCCTGATTCTCCCATCACTTTTAGTCAATTGATATTGACATCACAGCAGAGGGGAGAATTAGCCGACAGGTACATTGATAGATGGCTTCGTTTGGCTGAAAGATGTGAAAATCCTCCACACTACTCCGCATGGATTCACTTATGCTGGGTAGGTTTTCGGCCAGCTCTTCGCAGCTTAACCATGGCGATGGAATTTCAAACCTTTGATGAGATGTCTCGAATTGTATCATCTCTCAAAGTGGCACTCCACCGGCTGCGCAAGAGGTCTAGAAGAATGCGTCCAATATATGTCATTTCAATGATCAGAGATACAGATTCTGAGTTGGATTCTGAAGACGCTGAAGAAATGAGCACCTTCGTGCATTCTATGGTAGACTGCAATCTTCCGCTTATGCCATGGCCTACTCCCTCTCACATTTATGAATTCGAAGGTTCTTGCTTTTTGGTACCTTCATCTAAGCAGTATAATCATCCGATTATTTTTCATCGGGCTGAAGATACTTCTCCACCAGATATCATTGACAAAATCAGTAATGAGGGAAAAATCCGGCTCGATATTTATAATCCTGTGGTCTGTAACATGATGAAAAATATGGGGTACAATCTCAAGAAACCTATGGGTCTTGGATTAACTGCAAATGGCATACGGGCTCCTTTGGATGTCTTTACTCCAGAGATGAAAGAAGATCTCCAGACAGGGGGCAGAATTGAGCAGCTGCGTCATTGCATAGGATATGTTCTTTACAGTAACATTCCTAAATTTAAACAAGGTGTTAAAACCAGATCAGTAGTCTTCACTGAAGAATATGACTCGGATGACTCTCATGAAATTCCTGTGCTTCAAGATCCCGTTGACTGGGCCATTTTTCAGCATCCTGAGGGGGCAAGTGATGAAGATGATGCTGCATCACAAATCACTGACTATTGGCCACCTGAACTCAACGAGGAAATAAGCCCGCCCCAACATGTCCGCTGGGAATGCTTAGCCCTTGATGTAAAAGCCAAAGAGCCTAAAAAACCAAATCCTTGGAAAGGGATCAGGCCTTGGCTAAAACCCCCAACTGAAACCCCAAAGGGTTTCACAGAGTTAGAAACTTCCAATAACAATGTAGAAACACTTCCTCCTAATCCTCCAACTGAGGACCAAGTACAAGAAATAAACTTGGGAACCCCAGAAAATCCCCGGCCTACCTTTGTAAGCTCTCAAATTAAAGGAAGTGAACTTGATTTGTATGTGGGATTCTTGCGAGAGTTCATAGATTGCTTTGCATGGACTTATGCAGAAATGCCGGGCTTAGATCCAGAAATCTCCATACACAAATTAAATATAGCTGATGATGCTAAACCTGTAAAACAGGACCAAAGGAGGACTAAGCCTGAAATCATGGAGAAGATAGAAGCAGAAGTTCAGAAACTCAAAGGCGTTAATTTCATCCGTGAAGAACAGCATCCAGACTGGTTGGCTAATATAGTCCCAGTTACTAAAAAGAATGGACAAATCAGAATCTGTATTGACTTCAGAGATCTGAATAAAGCCTGCCCCAAAGATGATTTTCCATTACCTATACCAGAAATAATGATTGACAATACTTTTGGGTTCGAAAGAATGTCATTCATGGATGGCTTCTCGGGGTATAATCAGATCAAATGTTCAAAGAGGATGAGAAACACACTTCCTTTAGAACTCCATTCGGCATATACTGCTATACTGTCATGCCATTTGGTCTCAAAAATGCTGGAGCCACGTACCAAAGAGCAATGATGAAAATATTCAAGGACTTACAACATAAATCTGTTGAATGTTATGTTGATGATTTGGCAATCAAGAGCAAGCATAAATCAGACCATCTCGCCGATCTTCGCACTGTCTTTGAGAGATTACGAAAATTCAATCTTCGAATGAATCCCCTGAAATGTTTTTTCGGAGTTTCTTCCGGAAAGTTTCTAGGATTTGTGGTGCGAAAAGGGGGCATTGAAATAGATCCCGTCAAAATCAAAGCCATATTGGAAATGCCTTCGCCGAGAAATTTGAGAGAATTGAAAGGATTACAGGGAAGACTCGCCTACATCCGACGGTTCATTTCCAACTTGTCCGGAAAGTGCAGACCATTCTCCAAATTGATGAAGAAAGGAGTAGACTTTGTATGGGACAAAACTTGTGAAAATGCTTTTCAGGATATCAAACAATATCTTACAAACCCGCCAGTTCTTTCAGCTCCAATTCCGGGCAAGCCTTTCATTCTTTATACAAGAGCTCTTGATCATTCCTTGGGAGCATTGTTAGCTCAAAAGAATGATGAAGGAAAGGAGGTGGCACTCTATTACCTGTCAAGGATGCTAGTTGGTGCTGAGCACAATTATCACCCAATAGAAAAAGAATGTCTAGCGCTTATGTTTGCAATACAAAAGCTGCGGCATTACATCCTCTCTAATGTGGTGTATCTGGTTTCCAATATTAATCCATTAAAGGTATTAGTGACAAAAGCCGGGGCGTTGAGTGAACGTCTGGCCAAATGGTCCATCCTTCTTTCTCAATATGACATCAGATACACTCCTGCGAAAGCAGTAAAAGGACAAGCTCTTGCAGATTTTCTAGCAGAACATCCACTGTCAGAAGATTCTGAGTTCACAGACAATCTCCCTGATGAGTCAGTCTTCTTCACTGAACAAACACGGAAATCCACCATTGATTCAGATCTACATTGGACCATGCATTTTGATGGAGCTTCCAGGACTAATGAACGAGGAATGCCAGTATCAGGGGTTGGAATTATTTTCTGCAGTCCAGGAAGATTTTATGTTCCTCACTCCTTTTCATTGATCAAGCCATGCTCGAACAATGTGGCAGAATACACGGCATTAATTATGGGGCTTGAGTTAGCTTTAGATGCTAGCATTAACATGCTAGGGGTCTATGGAGATTCACAACTTGTGATTAAGCAAATGAATCACGAGTATGAAGTAAAGAAGCCAGACCTAATTCCCCTTTTCAATAGGGCATATGAACTCAAACAAAGGTTTAAATCGATTGAGTTTCATCATGTTCCGAGATGCCAGAATGTCAAAGCAGACGCCTTAGCAAGCTTGGAAGCTTCAATGGCAATCCCTGAGAATGACAAGATGATATTGGAAGTTGTTAAGAGAAGACTTCTACCCCCACTCGATACTTACAAGGCAGTAGAAGATAGCTTCACTGTAATCAAAAATCGAATTTCATATTTCCAAAACTCATTCAGGGATTGGAGAGATCCTTTTATTGATTACATTCCGCATGGAGTATTACCAGAGAATCCTAAAGATAGAACCAGTATTCAAAGGCGAGCTCTCAAATTCCATTTTGATTTGCCCTCAAAAACTCTTTATCGCAAATCATACGATGGAGTTCTACTTCGATGTTTGTCCCCGAAAGAAGCTGAACAAGTTCTCAGAGAAGTTCATGCGGGCCTATGTGGTGCTCACCAAGCTGGACCAAAACTTCATGATCAAATTCGAAGATTAGGCTACTATTGGCCTACCATGGTGTCTGATGCTATTAATTTTGCTAAAAGATGCAATGAGTGCCAAATTCATGGTGATTACATTCACCAGCCTCCTGAACATTTGCACCCTACGACCACTTCTTGGCCGTTTGAATCTTGGGGAATGGATATAGTGGGGAAGATCAGTCCACCCTCAGAACGTGGACATCAATTCATTTTGGCTGCAACCGATTACTTCTCCAAATGGGCAGAAGCAGTACCTCTCACAGAAGTCAAAACTGATACAGTCCTTAGCTTCCTGAAAACTCATGTCATTTGCCGTTTTGGGGTGCCCAAACGTCTGTATCATGACAATGGCCCGCAATTCAATAATAATAAATTTTACAGATTCTGTGACAAATACGGAATTCAGTGTTGTCCATCTACAGCGTATAACCCCGCGGCCAACGGACTTGCTGAGGCTTTTAACAAAACCATTTGCAAGATTTTGAAGAAAATGGTTTCTGACAACAAAAAGAGTTGGAGTACCAGGCTTCCTGAAGCATTATGGGCTTACAGAACTACAGTTCGTGGTCCTACCAAATCAACACCGTACTCCTTGGTCTATGGTTGTGAAGCTGTAATACCTTTGGAAATTCAACTTCCCTCTTTTCGGGTGGCTGTGATAAACAAATATACTGAAGAAAAGAATGCCAAACTCAGATTGCAAGAGCTAGAAAACCTTGATAAGAAAAGACTTGCCGCTCGACAAAGTATTGAATTGTATCAAGCTCGTATGGCTGCATCTTTCAACAAAAAGGTCAAGTATAGAGCTTACAAGAAGGGAGATTTAGTCCTTGCAGTTAGAAGACCTATGTTTTCCACGCACTTGTCAGGAGGCAAGTTCGAACCTAAATGGGAAGGACCTTTTGTTGTCGACAAAGTTTACTCCAATGGCGCCTATGCGCTCCTCACACTTGAAGGGGAAAGATGCATGATGCCTATCAATGGAAAACTTCTCAAGAAATACTATACCTGAATGTCATTGGTACACCCAAACCATGTACAATGTACCCAAACCATGTACAGTGTACATTCTCACTCTTAACCAAAATCAAAATCCTTTGGTTTCGAGCCTTACAACCTATGACTCGTAACCAAAATCCCTCAGATTTGTATAAAATGACTGCGAGGATCAAGTCCTTCGACCCCTCTAGTCAAACTTTCGTTACTTGGATAACGTCCTTACAAGACCCCTTGTAACATCTTGCTATATAGATTAAGTCTTTTTGCAGACCCTGTATAGCAAAACTCAGCTATGTGGAATAAGTCTTTTTGCAGACCCCATATAGCTAATCCTTAGTTATATAGAACAAGACTTTTTGCAGACCCTATATGACTACCTTCGGTTATATAGAACAAATCTTTTTGCAGACCCTGTATAACCAAAATCTAAACAAAAACCAAAACCAAATCTTTGTCCTAAGGAATAAGTCAAGGATCCCGGGAAAAGCCTCACACATGGGCACCGGATAACATCCACTTTGTTTGACTCCTTTCGACACCAAAAGGATTAAGTCATGGACCCTGGAGAAAGCCTCACACATGGGCACCGGATAACGTCCACCTATATGACTCCCTCATTTTTGATTTGTGGATCCAACAGATCGCAAATCACACCTTTATACAAGTCTAAGAAAACCAAACCAAACAAACCATCCACATAAACCATATCAAACCTCCACAAAAAATCAACCCAAACACCCATACCAATGACAAAAATAGAAAGAAAAACCTCTTTCATTGATATCCATCTTAAAGTTTGAATACAAGCAGTGAAGTCAATGTACACATGGCCCTCAGGGCTAATCAGAAAAAGCAAAACCATCAAATGGAAGGTGCAGCAGAGAATCTCAGTCCAGGAACTTCTCCAGTTTCCCCTTGGCATTCAGTACTTCTGCTATGAGGATGTGCCCTTTGTAGCTTGCATAAGCTGGGATAGCAGTACTAATGTCAATCTCGTCCAGCTTACACCAATACAAATGCCAGTTTCTTGATGACAAAGCCTTAGCTCTCTGGAGCCACAAGTTGACATCAGATGCTTCATTTGGATCTTTCGGATCAGGCTCTCTTGTGGTCTTACCCTTGGCACGACTTTTTGGTGCCCCAGCTGTGGCAGTTGCAAGTGCTTTACCCTTCCTATCTGCAAAACAAATCAAAAGAAAGGAAAGATGGGTATCAGTGACAATGATAGGGAACTTCTTCTAAAAAAAAAAATTCGGCAGCATCTCTCCTTATTATAAGGCCAAAAGGAGAAGGCAATACTCAGTTCTGAGACCAAGAATTGGCATCAAAGGCACACTTAAGTCTCAAAACCGAGGCTCCCGGTCCAAACAGATGTTCAAGCATCTTAAGACCTTTACAGGGGGCAGCAGGTTCGTGTTCAAGCACGAAAATGGCATTCTATAATTCCCACAGAGGCTCTGATCACAGAAAGTTAGATGCGTGTTCAGTAGTGTGCATGTTACTACTCAAATACAGTGGTTTTGGCAGTGAGCTTGCTCGATGCTGACTTCACCAGAGAATGAAATTCAGGCATCACCATGCGCCAAGAAAAGTTCATATGGTCAGTAGATTGATGAGCTTGAGATGATCTCACAAAAGTCATCTTACATCAGTTCTTAAAAAAAAAAAAAAAAAAAAAAGGATGCATCCAGAAAGCCAGGCTTGGATTCAGTCATGAACAAACACAAGAGAAGATGAAAAGGAAATTCTTACCTGCCATAGTCTGTGCTTGAGCTGATGAAAGAAACCTGAGTCCTGCTTGGTAACTGAGAGGAAGATGCACCCAGCACCTCTCTGCTTCCACCCTTTCTCTCGGTCTCTTCCAGTTTTCTCTCTCTCTCTTTCTCGGTTTCCCTCTGTTTCCCTCGAATTCTTTCTTTTTTTTTTTTCCTCTCCCGGTCACTCTCCCTCTTTCTCAGTTTTCCCTCTCTCAATTTCCCTTTTTCTCTCTCTCGGTCTCTCTCTCTTTTCTCTCTCTCTCGGTCTCTCTCCCTCTTTTTCTTTCTCTCTCTCTCTTAATTTCTCTCTCTCTCGGTCTCTCTCTCTTTTCTCTCTCTCTCCCGGTCTCTCTATTTTTTTCTCTCGGTTCTCTCTCCCTCTTTTTCTCTTTCTTCTCTCTCTCCTAATTTCTCTCTCTCTCGGTCTCTCTCTCTTTTCTCTCTCTCCCAGTCTCTCTATTTTTTTCTCTCGGTCTCTCTCTCCCTCTTTTTCTCTTTCTTCTCTCTCTCCTAATTTCTCTCTCTCTCGGTCTCTCTCTCTCTCTTCTCTCTCTCCCAGTCTCTCTGTTTTTTTTTCTCTCGGTCTCTCTCTCCCTCTTTTTCTCTTTCTTCTCTCTCTCCTAATTTCTCTCTCGGTCTCTCTCTCTTTTCTCTCTCTCCCAGTCTCTCTATTTTTTTCTCTCGGTCTCTCTCTCCCTCTTTTTCTCTTTCTTCTCTCTCTCCTAATTTCTCTCTCTCTCGGTCTCTCTCTCTCTTCTCTCTCTCCCAGTCTCTCTGTTTTTTTTTCTCTCGGTCTCTATCCCTCTTTTTCTCTTTCTTCTCTCTCTCCCAATTTCTCTCTCTCGGTCTCTCTCTCTTTTCTCTCCCTCACGGTTTCTCTCTCTCCCAGTCTCTCTGTTTTCTCTTTCGGTTTCTCTCTCTCCCGCTCTTTTCTCTCTCTCTCCTAATTTCTCTCTCTCGGTCTCTCTCTCTCACGGTTTCTCTCTCTCCCTCTCGGTTTCTCTCTCTCCCGCTCTTTTCTCTCTCCTCTCGGTTTCTCTTTTTCTCTCTCCTCTCGGTTTCTCTCTCTCTCCCGCTCTTTTCTATCTCCGCTCGGTTTCTCTCTCTCTCTCCCGCTCGGTTTCTCTCTCTCCCGCTCTTTTCTTTCTCCCGCTCTTCTCTCTCTCTTTTCTCTCTCCTCTCGGTTTCTCTCTTTTTCTCTCTCCCGCTCGGTTTCTCTCTCTCCCGCTCTTTTCTCTCTCCTCTCGGTTCCTCTTTTTCTCTCTCCTCTCGGTCTCTCCTCTCCGCTCGGTTTCTCTCTCCCCACTCTTTTCTCTCTCCCTCCCTCTTTCTCTCGGTCTCTCCCCCTTCTTCTCAGTTTTTTTTCAAAAAAAAAAAAAAAAAAAAAAGCTCAGTCTCCCTTTCTCTTTGTTGGCTTGAGCCCAAAAAAAAAAAAAAAGGAATTCCCCCTTCTTCTCAGTTTTTTTCAAAAAAAAAAAAAAAAGGCTCAGTCTCCCTTTCTCTTTGTTGGCTTGAGCCCAAAAAAAAAAAAAAAAAAAAAAAAGGAATTCCCCCTCAATTACTGTTGATCATTCCTCCCACGATTATTGCAAACTTGAATTAGTGAAGCCCATTGCCGAATCCCCTCAAGTTCAGGTAGTTGACGCGTCACCCTCCTTCTCACAAATACAATTTGGTGAAAATCAGTGGAGTCTAAACCTTGATCAAGTCTCGATGGATTCGTCCCTCTTCATCTACGGTCCCTTGATTTTAAGCAATGGAATCCATAACATGATCATCTTTTGTTTGAAATTCTTATGATGGGTCCATTTGGAGTAATTTACAAAAGAAATAATCCTATTTTTTTAGGGTATTTCGAGGGAAATTATACAAAAAAAAGGATGCTGAGTTTCTTTCCAAATCAACTTTAGGTCAAAATTTGATTTCAAACCAATGTCCCAAATTGTTTTTCATCAAAACTCATAAAAGCTAATCTCTTTCAAAATTACATCTCATTTTGTCAAAATTGCATCTCATTTTAAATCATGTCAAGCCAAGTCAAAACCCAAACTTTGATTTTTGAAAACGAACCAAAAATCCATGAAGATCCAAACCCAAATTCATTTTCTCTAAAACTTCTGAATTTCTTAAAACCTCAGGGAATCCTTTTTGTGAGTGTTCCCCACATCCCCACAGAGATACCACTTTGGATATCTGTGAAAAATGGGTCAAAAGAAAATCAAACTCATTTCCAAAATCCAAACAAAATTCATAAACTTCTGAATTTTCTAAATACCTAAGGGATTCCTTTGTGGGTGTTTCCCACAGTCCCCACGGAGATGCTACTTTTGATATCCGTGAAAATAGGGCAAAGAAATTCGGATTTCTTATGTCTTTTCAAAATTCCGTCATCAAACCCTTCATGGTTTTTTATCAAAATTTTCAAATCCCAAAGTTTAGGCCTACAACCTACCTTGACAAACTGTCTTTTCATCAAGCCATCCATCATTCCCACAGATTGGCTATTTCGAGGCACAATGATTATTATACCATAATCATTGCACCTCGAGGGGGCACTTGTTGATCTATAAAAAAATTGCAAATACTGCAGCGAAGACACCTCATCCCAGCTTAATTTAGGCTACAGAGGTTATTTGCAGATCATGGGGAATCACTGTGAGAACCGGCATTCCATGAAGGTCAAGGTAGTTGGAACTCTCAGAGGAAGTTCAAATTTCGGGTCGAACAGAGATCATCAAACTCAAAAGCCACAAGCATGTCAGCCTGAAGTCAATTTCCCCCAAGCGGGGGGGTCACTGACCAAAGTCCTGCTTCCCGATGTCTAAAATTAATGAAAATTTAGACGCGAAGCTTCAGTCATGCTCAGAAGATACTTTGCAAATTTTCAAAATGAAAAGACTCTGTTTGGCCTAAATTTCATTACATGTCAGCTTAGAGGACAGTAATCCTGAATTTGGGGATCATCGGCTAAGATCTTACTTCCAGAAGGCCGAAGCAAATAAAATTTGGAACAAATGCTCAAAGAATGCCCCAAGTTATTCTTCCAAAGTTTCAAGTCAAGGGGAGGCTGTTCGGATAGAAAACAGGCTAACTATCTCAATGTGAAGTGAATAGTGACCTAACACATGCAATAAATAGGTTACTGTTCGAAATCCTACTTCCTCGAATCCAAACTGCATGAAATTTGGATGAATACTCCAAGATGTTCTTGACGTCAGTCCCTCCGAGTTTCAAATCAAACCGGGGTCATTTGGGCTTCAAACAGCTGAAACAAGGGCCCACTGTCATAAAAAGTCAACTGGGAGGTTGACCATGTTCAGGTGGTCAAACAGAGCTGAAACTTCTGTGACACACTCAAAATAGTGTCAAGAAGCATCCCTCCAAGTTTCGTGGCGATTGGACACCGTTTGGGCCCCGAACAGGGGGAAACAAGCCACATATGCAAAATTCCAAGAATGGGCCTTGGGAGTGACCGGGGGCCCACAAACAAAAGGAGTTGACAATGTTCAGGTGGTCAAACAGAGCTGAAACTTCTGTGACACACTCAAAACAGTGCCGAGAAGTATCTCTCCAAGTTTCGTGGCGATTGGACACCGTTTGGGCCCCGAACAGGCGGAAACAAGCCACATATGCAAAGTTCCAAGAATGGGCCTTGGGAGTGACCGGGGGCCCACAAACAAAAGGAGTTGACCATGTTCAGGTGGTCAAACAGAGCTGAAACTTCTGTGACACACTCAAAATAGTGTCAAGAAGCATCCCTCCAAGTTTCGTGGCGATTGGACACCGTTTGGGCCCCGAACAAGCGGAAACAAGCCACATATGCAAAATTCCAAGAATGGGCCTTGGGAGTGACCGGGGGCCCACAAGCAAAAGGAGTTGACCATGTTCAGGTGGTCAAACAGAGCTGAAACTTCTGTGACACACTCAAAATAGTGTCAAGAAGTATCCCTCCAAGTTTCGTGGCGATTGGACACCGTTTGGGCCCCGAACAGGCGGAAACAAGCCACATATGCAAAATTCCAAAAATGGGCCTTGGGAGTGACCGGGGCCCACAAACAAAAGGAGTTGACCATGTTCAGGTGGTCAAACAGAGCTGAAATTTCTATGAAACACTTAAGATGGTGTCAAGCAAAATCTCTCCAAGTTTCGTGATGATTGGACATCATTCGGGCCTCAAACAATGGAAAATAGACCGCATATGCAATGTTCCAAAAGTGGGCCTTGTCCGTGACCGGGGCCCAATTAATGAAAAAGTTGACCAACTTCCTGAAGTCAAAATGGGCTGAAATTTTTATGACATGTAGGAAATAGTGTTAAGAAGCATCCCTCCAAGTTTGGTGGCAATCGGACTTCGTTTGAGCCCAAAACAAATGAAAATGGGCCACATACGCGAAAAACCTGAAATTGGGCCTCGTTCATGGCCCAGTCTGCGGTCACGGACCTTCAAAAGAGGTTTCCCACGATTTTGGGTGGTTTCCCTCCACTCCTCTTCGAAATCCAACTCCCCACAACTGCTATTAACTCCCCAAAACTGCACAAAACTGATTGGGGAGTCTATAAAAAGAGAGAATTTGGAAGAAACAAAAGACACACACACATAAGGAAGACAAGTGAAGAAATTGAAGAAAGGCACCACCTAAGGCAACAAGAAGCAAACTCCAGCAGCACTTCCACGACCATTCCCACCTTCTTTTCTTAGTTCTAAAGGTGAGCAAGAAAATTCAGAAGGAGAGAAGGAAGGGAAATAGCCAAGGTCCATACCATGTTCGTACGACGCCAATGTTTGAGAGGATGACATCGTCACCTCTGTTTCTCTCATTCGTAGGGCTTCTTAGCCATTACAAGAGTTGTGAAAGAAGCCTCTCTAGGCCTCATTTTGTTCCTTGAAAATGATAGGTTCAAATGACACAACTCCGGCTTCAAATTTGCCCATTTCGGACTTGAAACAAAAATGCAGTCCGTAAGCACGAATGATGAGTTACAGCGGTTTCAATTGATTCCATGATAAAATGTGATCTTCTTGATGGTTGTCCACCGCTCCAAAGTCATGAGAATGGAGTTCCAACACTTGAAAGAAGTTCCAAGAAAGAACCAGCGCGAACAGCACAAAAAAAAGGAGGCACAGGGCCATTGTCTGTCAGTGACCGTGATCCCCGGTCACTGGCAGGTTCCAGTGACCGCGGGTGAGTCACGGTCACTGGAAGGCCCCAGTGACCGCAGGTGAGTCACGGTCACTGGAAGGCCCGAGTGACCGCGGGTGAGTCACGGTCACTGGAAGGCCCGAGTGACCGCGGGTCACGGTCACCCCCCATTTTTTCCCCTTTTTCCATATTTTCTTCCACCTCATGTACATTTTCTTATATTTTCCAAATTGAGATCACATCTGAGACTTGAGGGAGGGGTTGTAAATTTTCAAAATGTATGTAAACAACCTGCATCCCCGCGGTCAGGGCACTTGAACCCATGTAAACAAAAGGGAAATTAATGATGAACTGTAATTATTTTCCCATTCTTCTTAACGCTTAAAGTGCGTGAATGTTGGACCTTGATTCCGTAATTCATTTCCACGCCTACATTTTTAAGCGCGATCAACACCTTCCCCACCTCCCCCTCCGGCCGGTGACAAGTGCAGGCGGCGGAGGGGGATGTCCCTCTCCTTCCCCTCCCTCTCCCTATTCCCTCTCTCCCTCTTCATCTTCCTCTTGTTCTCCTCTCCCCTTATTCTCTCTATCAACCCCAACCTCACCCACCCGCCCTTCCCCATGCCTCCCTCTCTCTTCCCTCCCCTTTCTCCCCCTCCTCGAGGAGAGAGGGAGGGAGAGGGGGAAAGAAAGAATAGAGGGAGAGAAAGAGGAAAAGGGAGAGGGAGAGGGAGAGCCCCCTTTGCCACCGAAGCTTGTCGCTGGCGCAAGGGGGTGGTAGGGAAGGGGTGTGGGGATAGAAGAGGGTGGGGGTATTTTGGAAATCTTTTTAAAAAGGTTTTTTTGCGGCGTAAACAGAGCAAAATTTTTGCAGCTTTCTTTTCTTTTGTTCAGGCTCAAACAAGTGGCTGGATTTCAGGGGCGTACCTAAGATTTTCATGTGGATTTTGGACTATAATCCAAAATTTTTATGTCATTTTTTGAAGTGGATCCAAATTTTCATATGAATTTTGGCAGTGGACTGAAGCCCAAGGGGTGCAACTACGCACAATAGACCGCCTAAAGGTCCGCCCATGTTTACAACGATAAAGGGGTATCCTAGGGTTTAAATAGTCCAAACTCAAATTAGGGCAAATTAAAGCTGCCGAACAAAATTTCAGCTTTATAACTTTAAGGCTACTCAATCAATTTTCCGTCATTCCAAACGGTTTTATTTTACAGCCTTTCTTGCTTCTGTTAGTCACAAAGTGGGTCCCTTGTGGTTTTTCAGTTTCACTGCAGTCCACCATATGATGCATGAGCATAGTTATAATGCAACAGAACATAATTACAAATAAATAAGCAACCTAATGCAACAGAACATAATTACAAATAAATAAGCAACTAATTCAAGTGTAAAGTGAGTAAAAAGTGAACTTTTATTGTGTCCAAGTTCCAACAAGCGTAGAGTCCACACAAAATTAATCATACGGTTAAGAATTAAGATCCGTATCTTCTGGGTCAACAGGAATTGGATCCTTACATGCATACGTAATACGTGCTTTTTTTTATTAGAATTTTATCGGGAAAATTATCAAAGGTCACCTGTTAAAAAAAAAAAACATATTAGCAGCTGGAGTGGTCAGTCGGCGTGGTCACTGGCCACTCCGGTGTTTTATTTTTTAATATTGCGGGGAGCATCGGATCCGACGCTCATGTTTTACCCTAGCATCAAATTTGATGATCCTTTAGCTTACCAACTCTACTCGTTGTGACCAGCAATGAAGCAGGAGAAGAAAAAAAGCACCAAAATGTTATCAACTATAATTCATTTTTCAAAAGTAAATCATATTTTCTTAGGGTTGATTAATCTATTGATGAGTATAAATTTTATTGAAGTGACTCCCCATAACCAATACATCTTTCTATCTTTTCAAATAAAAATTAAGTTGATGATTTTTATTTAATAATTATGTAACCAAGATTATGAAATCATAGAATTTTGAAATAAACTATCATGATACACATCAAATACTTGTCACAAGAAAATTTAAATGAAGGTTTAACTATAATGGGTTCAAATAGGGTCGGGCCTGAGATTTTCGAGACCTCAAGCGAACACCCAAAATGAGGCCCTCCAAACATTAGAGTAAAATTTTCGTTAAAACATAGTTTTACAGTTTTTTGATAAACCTCAATAGTGCGAGGAAATTTTATTAATCATATGAAAAAAGCAAACATAAGTGAGGAGGCATAATGAACCTTCATATATACACATGTCATAATTGAGTATAGTAACAATTACCGATCTTTTATTATATGGTCTGATATTACTCATATGCTATAGTCTAATGTCAAGACTATGAAAATTGCTATAGATAAATTTAGATTATATGATTGTGTAAAACTAAGTTTAATGTCATAAGTGAGTATACAAATGAGATTTTGTAGATAAATTTTATACCATCAATTTTCTAAGGTTATGTCATCAATTTTCTAAGGTTGTGTAATCTCTCACTACAAAAAAAAAAAGTGATTTTTACTGGCGGAAATAATTGGACTAGACGATAAGTTTTTTTTTGTCACTAATTCTCGTTTTTTGCTACGGATAAGGTTTTCCGCCGCTATTTAATGTGCATTGCAAAAAGTGAATCTGCTGCTAAAAGTTTTTCTTCCCTCAACTAAAAATCTTCTTTTTTTTTTAGTGGATCTTTTAAGCAAAAAAAAAATGGGGGGCTCAAAGACACTGCTTGGGGCTTTGGATGCGTCCCCCAGGGTTGGGCCTAGTTTAGATTAATTGCACATGCATTATACTTTATATTATAAAAAGTGTTTACATAATATAAGATATTGTACAAAAGGTTAGATATCTTACACAAATAAATCTACTTGAGTTAAATTAAACAAATAAAATAAAAAATAACATTGATATATTCTAATTAATGTAAGTTGAATTGATATATCATTATTTTTTATGCAACAAGAACTCATCTTTATCCTAACATATGTAACCTCTTAATATTATCCATTACTACCTCCAACAAATCAAAATCTAAATCAAGTCAGGATCATAATTTTAGAGTTTGGTTGGAGGTTAAAAAAAAGTAAAAGAAATTGATAAAGTTTGACCAAATTTTCTTTTTATATATTACATGGTCAAATCAACTGCTTGTCAACCACTAGCGCATCCATTAATTGGCCTACCAACTATGGCCTATTTGAATACACATGTCTACATGGCTTCTATTGCAGTGAAAATTTTTGAACCTTATAAGCAATGGAAAGAAAAAAAAAATCTGTTTCGATTGATATCATTAATCTATTAGTTTGTTTAGCTTTTCCTAAGATAATCTTTAAACCATATTATAAAAATTGAGAAAGATGACATAATAGGTGTAATCATCCATGTCTTCGTTTCGAGGATCACTTTATCTAGAAGAACATTATTTTATTGAGGTTATCTTTAACGTAATTAATTTCTAAAACTAGATTTTTGTTGCTGGCTGTTCACTTTTGAAATTGAGAGTCAGTACCCATGTGAATTGATAAGAGCAAAGAGAATTTCTACCCTAAAGATTTGTTTGAATAGAATATGGGATACAAGCATGGAGCTTTTATTTCAACACCGAAACTTGCTTAGTTTACACACCATTTAAAAAAAATTTTTGAAGATTCCCCAAAATACCCACACCCCCTTCTCTCCCCACACACCTTCCCTCTCTCCTCTCTCCTCCCCTTCCCCACCTCCCCCTTTAGCCAACGACAAGCTTCGGCCGTGGAGGGGGACTCTCCCTCCTCTCCCTCTCCCTCTCCATATATCTCCCTCTCCCTTTTCCTCTTCATCTCCCTCTACGAGACTGGTTGCGGGGAGGAGGAGAAAGGGGGAGGGAGGAGAGAGGGAGGGAGAGGAATAGGAAGAGGAAGAGGGAGAGGGAGGGGAAGGAGAGGGAGAGGCCCCCTCCACCACCGAAGCTCATCGCCAGCCGAAGGGCGAGGTGGGGAAGGGGAGGAGAGAGCAGGGAGGGAGAAGGAAGGTGTGTGGGGAGAGAAGGGGATGTGGGTATTTCGGGAAATCTTTAATTTTTTTTATATATATGGTTTGTAAATTGAACAATTCTTGGTGTTGAATTAGAAGCTCCATGTTTGTATGCCATATTCTATGCAAAACAAATCTTTAAGGTATGCTGCTGATCAAATTAATACTTTGGAATTAGAAATGTTATTTCTTTTTTTTATAGTTTGCTTGGAGTCAAGGTTGTGGACATTTTCCTTTGATGTGTTTCGTTTTATGAGGGATATGCCCCTATGAAAGTTCTCTCTAATTTGGGATAGACTCCATTTCTATAATTTATATTTGTAGAAATAAAGACATTACTTATTCTTCAAAAAAATTCTATGGGGTAGAAATTCTCTTTGCGCTTATCAATTCACAGGGGTACTAACTCTCTATTTCAATAGTGATATAACCCTCAACATCAAAAATCTAGTTTTAGAACTTAACAACATTAAAGATAACCTCAATAAAATAATGTTCTTCTAGATAAAGTGTTCCTCTAAATGAAGACATGGATGATTACACCTACTATGTAATCTTTCTCATTTTTTAGAATATCATTTAAAGATTAACTTAGGAAAAGGCTAAACAAACAAATAGATTAATGATATCAATCCAAAAAAGATTTTCTTTTCCTTTCCATCACTCATAAGGTTGAAAATTTTTCAACTACAATCGAAGCCATGCAGATATGTTTATTCAAATAGACTATAATTGGTAGGCCACTTAATGGATGTGCTAGTGGTTGACAAGCAGTTGATTTGACCATCGAATATATATAAAGAAAAATTGGTCAAACTTTATCAATTTCTTTTACTTTTTTTTTATGTAACCTCCAACCAAACTCTAAAATTATGATCCTAACTTGATTTAGATTTTGATTTGTTGGAGGCAGTGATGGATAATATTAAGAGGTTACATATGTTAGGATAAAGATGAGTTCTTGTTGCATTAAAAATATTGATATATCAATTCAACTTACATTAATTAGAATATATCAATGTTATGTTTTTAACTCAAGTAAATTCGTCTGTGCAAGATATCTAACTTTCTATACAATATTTTCTATTCTGTAAACACTTTTTATAATGTAAAGTATAATGCATGTGCAACTAATCCAAACTAGGCCCAACTGTGGTGGGACACAACCCAAGCAGTAGCTTGGGGCCCCCCATTTTTTTGTTGCTTAAAAGATCCACTAAAAAAAAGTTGTTTTTTAGCAGTGGAAAAAAAACCTTTTAGCGGTGGTTTTTTCTGCCACTAAAAGTCAATTTTTGCTATGCACATTAAATAAAAACAAAAAACCTTATTTGCCGCAAAAAACGAGAATTAGCAACAGAAAAAAAAATTATCTTCTAATTCAGATTTTCCACTAGTAAAAGTCACTTTTTCTGTAGTAAGAGATCACACAACCTTAGAAAATTGATGACATTACACAACCCTAGAAAATTGATGGTATAAAATTTATCTATAGAATTTCATATATATACTCACTTATGACATTAAACTCAATTTTACACAACACTTATGACATTAAACTCAATTTTACACAATCTTATGATCTAAATTTATCTGTAACAATTTTCATGGTCTGATATTAAATTATAGCATTTGATTAATGTCAAACCATATAATAAAAGAGGTATTTGATGCTAGACTCAATTATGATATATATATATATATATATAAATGGAAGGTTCATTATGTCCCCTTCGCTTATGTATGCTTTCTTCATATGATTAATAACATTTACTCGTACAATTGAGTTTTACCAAAATTTCATAAGACAAAAGAATTATGAAAGTTTCAGCACCTACGTGGGTAGATAGCGAGCTATGGCAGCTCAAATGCATAACAAGGTTGATGAAGAGGAACAAACCATGTTGGTCACTCAATCCGCACACCCATAAATTTTGGGATGTCTCATGTCTCAAACCCATTGCACTTTCCAAAGTCTAATCAAGGCTGGGTCACGCATAGAGAGTGCTATCAAGAGCGGAACGTTGATTCCTTAGCCCTATCCCATTTCGTCTAAAGTGCCAGATCAAAGTAAACTTGCTGAAAATCAAGGAACAGCAAGTCCAACAGAGCTAGCGGAAGCTACTACAGTCATAGCAATAGGTCAATCATCCAGTGCACTAACAAATATTATACCTCCAAGTTTATGAATTTCACTCCACTTGCCCAGCCCTACCTTGAAGTGCTGAACACTTTGGTGCAAAGAGGGTTGCTATGGGATGAAAGTGTTGTACTTGAATTCGAAATTTCCATTTTACGTTGATCGGCGAGGTCCTGAATAGCATGTTTTAACATGAGGCATTGATCTTGGTCCTTGATGATATGCACAATGCACTAGAGGATCATAGGACTTAAGAACAAGTTCGGTGGAGGTCTCAGATTCAAAGGCACGAGCAGCCTTCTTTGCAACAAAGTGTTCAGCACTTCACGGCAAGGCTGGGCAACAGAGTGAAATTCCTAAACTTGATGGTATAATATTTGTTAGTGCGCTGAATGATTCACCTATTGCTGCAACGGTATTAGCTTTCGCCAGCTCTGTTGGACTTGTTTTTCCTTGATTTTGGGCAAGTTTACTTTGGTTGGCCCTTGAGACGAAATAGGATAGGGCCAAGGAATCAACTTTCCACTCTTGACAGCACTTTCTACGTGTGACCCAGCCTTGATTAGACTTTGGAAAGCGCCATGGGTTTGAGTCATGAGACATCCCAAAATTTATGGGTACGTGGATTGAGCAACTAACATGATCCGTTCCTCTTCATCAATCTTTTTCTCCATTTGAGCTGCCATAGCTCGCCATCTACCCACATAGCTGTTGAGACTTTTATAATTCTTCTGTCTTAATGCTTTAAAATCAGAACGCTTGGGTTCAGCATCAAAATTGTAAGAATATTGATCAATGAACATTTTTAACAATTTCTCGACTGCATTGAGCTTTGAATGATCAAGTGAGGTGAACCACTTTAATGCTGGACCAGTGAAACTTTTCTGAAACAATATCATTATTGAGCCCTAATATTTTTCAAGTGGCAATACATCAGCACAGTGAGCCTTCAAGTGGGTAATCGGATAACTCGATCATATATACTTCACAAATTCAGGAATGTTTTTCTCTGGCAATTGAGAATCTGGATACAGTGCGAAGTTGCAGAACTTTGTTGCAAAACTGATGATGGCTTTCCATGCATCTTCAATTTTCTTCAACCTTTTGAAATGCTTTTCCATTCCAATAGGCATTGATTTGATGGATGCAGGGGCTATGGGAGCTTAAACAAGTGGGGAGGTGGTGTAATGATGTGTGGCGACTAGAATGGATGGGGTAAGTGATACGAGATTTGACGGGGAGAGGTATGAGGCCTGTGTACCACTAACCCCAAATCCAAGTGAATGAGCATCACCACTCATGCAATTTGTCACCTCACCATGTTGATGTGTTGCTTGTTCACGGTAGTGGTCCACTTCGGGGGTGTCAAAAGCAAAGGATAAATTTCATGAGGATGTGGGTGATGCTCAAGGTGTAGTGGGAATCACAACGAGATTTGATACAGGGGTAGTTTTGGGGTTGGTTAAAAGATTTGGGTTTGGATGAGCATTTTGAGTCATTCGAATTTGCATAATTACCAACATCTTTTCCATTATTTTCAAAGATGTCGGATCGGTCCCAACAAGTGCCGATGTTGCAATTGTCACAACCGGACATTGCTCTTTTTTTTGTTGTGTTCAAGGGAGTAAACACGTCAAGATGTGGCTCAACGGGCTTAGTAGACTCATAGATATCAGTAACCTTGCACCCACACTACTACAATACAATAGCAATCACAATTTCCAATACTTTAGTTACAGGCCTTTCTTCTCAAACCACGGTGGCAAATGCAAATAATTGTTAACAGTGAATCATCACAAATTAAAATTACATGGACCCATCATAAGAAAAGCTGATCACTGGTAGGGGTGTAATTAGGATTAGCATAATGAAGTGATAACCCAAGGGGACGCGGATTATTTGTCCTCATGTTTTCTTGAAATGAACAACTGAGGCGAAGAGGTTAAGTGTGTATTAATCCAACCATGCACTGATGAAACTGCTGATGGAAGCAATAGCAACAAAAGAGATCTTAGTGCTGTCAATGTCGGCCCTCTTCTAAACCCAAAGTAGTGCACAATTGGGTTAGTCTTCTATCCAACAGACTCGGTTATTGTCTTCTAGATTCGACTCAAACTTTGTCCCAAGAATACAAAGTTGGCAATTGAATAAGACCACAGCCAACCCTCATTTCTCTTAATCTAAAGTCAGAGAAAATTAAGGATAGAAAGCATCCCGTTGGATCAGAGTGGAAGACAATTAACTTTGCCGCAGTTGCACTTTCAATGTGGAGACTAATTGTTAATGATTGAATGTGTGTATCGAGTGGGATGCTCACATGGGTATCTAGCCTTCTCTACTTTAGTTCAACCTCTCAGACACATCTAAGGTTCATATTTCTCCAAATACAAGTCACCCAGCCTATATTTGCAAGGTACTGGCTGGGGTGGCTGCATTCGGGAGACTTTGTCTACGTTCGATGTGACTGTTCTCCGTACATAGCAGCCAACGGGTAGCGGGGAGTCTATGCACTTGCTTGACGTGGCTAGGGCTCTTCTCCATCAGGATCTAGCATTGGTTCACTCAAATAATCTCACTTTCATTCGCACTCCCTCACAATCGATCGCACTCTGTATGTGCTTGTGTGTGTCTTTCGAAAAATTCATTTAGTCATTCACAAAAAAACGAAATTAGAAAGGTGAAAAAGAAATTTTTTTCTAGGTCTAAGAGTGTTATATGTACAACATTATAAAAAAAGTTCATCCAAGGGAAAAGGTTAACCTGAGAATCAGTTGTGACTCCAAGGTAGTGGCTAGATCCCAAAACCACTTATATAGCAGTGACTTAGTGACTTCGATACGGATACCAGGACGAAGTTCAGCAACCTCTCTTGGTCCCCGGCTAGTTCTAACTTATTTGACTATAGAGCATAGACTTGGTCCACCTCATGAACTCCCAAATGAATTATCTAATAATCCATTTGTCATGAAATGAAATCAAAAGAGGGTGAACAATGAACTCATCCTTTTATTACACCTCAAACTGAGTTCCCTTGTTTGTACGAATTGAACAAATAGAATAACTTGTTGATTAAAGATAGAACTCTAGCTCTTTTCATCATATCGGATTGGGGAACCAGCCTTTAAAGAGATGGGGGTGTTGTGGGGTGGGGGGGGGCGCGGTGTGGTGGGTGGAGCACTACATTTGGTAATTCACAGGGAGAGACTTTACCGATAAATAGACCAGAAAGAATGGTCATTAGATTAGTTGAACCTAGACGATCTAAGATTGGAAACTTAGGAATATTTTGAAACATGTGAGCGGTTATGTGAGCATTAATATAGGCATGAGATATTCCTGTAACAAGAGTAGGTCATTCTATCTAATCTGTCACTGGACTTCTTATAGTTACTTCATCGAATTTGTTGCTTATGAACTGTTTCATTTTGATGAACGAAGTCATTATAAATAGAAATGCCACAGCACATAAACAATTAAGTCTTTAATCGAATAGAATCACTCATCCTACGCAATCTCATTGCCTTGGTCCATGGCTTTCTATTCTAATTAATCGTTCAAAGCCTGGCCTCTCCTTAGGGAAAGGTTATCACTTCCAGACACTAAGTGGACCCTCAAATTATGACAAACCCCCAAAAAACTCAAATCTACTCCAAACCTAGCCTGTCAGTCTGTAGCTTTTAGTTGTGTGACTGCACTAAAAGGGGCACATTATCGTATACGAGATCGCAAGACTTATATCAATTGCATGAATTAATTCATTATGGAACTTGATCCCAAAAGTTCCATTTTCTCAATAGAATTCCAAGTTAGTAATTCTTTAAACCAATGTCATTGGTTGGTTTAATTAGTGCTAAAATGAGCGTATTTTGCATATTGCTGCTTACTTCTTCCTGTAGATGCTTGCTCTGCACACAGTTCTTCATTGTTTATAAGCATTTATTCAAACTTCAACATTTGAACCTTTGTGCCTACTCGTATCCCTCTAGGTACGATATAGGCTAATTAAAGATCTGGTATGAGGATTCTCGATCTTTTGGGGGAAGTACCATTGAAGAGTTTTGACTTCTTGTGCTAATAACTCGATGAAACTGGGTCCTTTTGGCCTCAGACTATTGATTATGGCTCATAAACCCATGTTTGGGGAGAACCTAGCCTTGCCTCACACTTTCCTTGATGCCAACAAGGATGAAGAAGATTTGGGGGAGGAGGGTTGAGAGCAATGTTTGGGTTTTCTTAATATGAGTGACGAGTGTGTTATGGATATGACACCACCTTGTGTATGTGTGAGTGTACGTGAGCAACCCAGATTAACAATCAACCACACAAGAAGACAAGAAATTTACATGGTTCAGCAAAGATGCCTACGTCTACAAAAACCAATTTCCACTAGGCTTTCCTCCAATTGTGAATCCACAACCTTGGAACCTTAGCATATGTCTAGAGTTACAGATTACATCAATATATATAATCACCACTTCCTAATCCCCAAAAAACTTTATTCTTAGACAAAGGAAAGTCCTAATCATATTGAGAGACTACTATTTAACAAACAGGAAATTCCTAATATAATTAAGGAAACTACCCAAGATTATTAATCTAATTTGGTATGGACCCACTTGGCCAATAATCTCCCCCTTCTGACCATGGGGAAGATGCACTGAATCCCTCACTAAGAGTTCAGCCTTGCTAACCGTAAGGTCCTGACCTGACTTAATTGTAATTTATGTTAATTAAACTTGATTTCCTATTAATATGTGTATTTTAGTCTTAATTCCATCTTTTCTTAATTTTAGTGGGTCTCAGTTAGATAGGTAGTTAGGTTCGAACTCATCTAGGTAGTTAAGGGCCTTCTTGTGAATTATAGTCACATTGTTGCATCATTTTTGCACTACATAATTGCATCATGAGCATTTCATCTTGTAGGTCAACTTTCATGTTTGGCCCAGCTCAATTCGAATCCATCCTGGCCTAATTGAAGTCCATTTGACTCAAACTATAATTTCTCCAATGAATATGAATTTGTGTGCAAAACTGTAGAAATTTGAGTTTAAGAAGAGAAACCAACGTTCCTTCACTGCATTTTCCCCTTCTCTTATTGGATCTCCACCTCTTTCATTCTTCTCTCATCTCTACTTCAACTTGGAGTTGAAAAGAAGGCTTTGAAGCCTTGCATGTGCTCCTACTAGGCTCCAACCACCTCTTTTTTCAACCCTTGTGCATCTCCATAGTTGAATCCACCAATTTCAATCTTTCATCTTCAATCTACAGCTCTCTAAGGTAAGAGATAGCTTGCATTTCATTTCCTTGGATTTGATAGAGTCAAGGAGACTAAAAACAATACTACATGCATGCATTATATATGAGAATCACTCTTTTGCATGTCTTTCATATAGAGAATACATTTTCTATTGAGGCTTTCTCTAATTACAAACCAAAGGAGAGGCTAGGTTTGGGTAAAGCACTGATATAAGGTAAATATTAGAGTATATATTACCATGTATATGTTTAAATTTTATTGATTCTTATAGTGATCCTTCTAAATGTAAGTTACAGCTCATTCACCCTTGATTAAGGATACATATATATTGAATTAGGTTGTAATGAGTATAATTATGCAACATTAATGATATTGGGCAATGTGAGACTTATTATGGAAGTTTGGAACCATAAGGAACCCCATTGGAATCAAGAGCTAGGAGTTCTGTGTTGAACTCGTGCTCCAGAACTATTTTCAAAAATTCTGAAGCTTATGGTGAATCCCACGGCCAAGCCATAAGTCTTTATGACTTAGAATCTAGAAAGCACAAAACCCATTTTTAAACTACGGCTAACCCTCGACTAAGTTGTGAATCAACTACGGCTAAGTCGTAACCCTCCCGTGACCAAGCCGTAAGCCATTCTACTGTAACTTTTTAAAGAACTCCAAAACTAAGAATTACTCTACGGCTCACCCACGGCTAAGCAATGGATTGTTCTACGGCTAAGCCGTCACCCAGCCGTAGGCTTAGCATGGCTAAGCCATAGGCTAATATACAGTTAAGCCATAAATGCGTAGGAACTTGAGGAAAAACTAAGCCAGTTGGCTAAGCCGTAACATATGTACGACTAAGCCATAAGAACACTATGAACTTAAGATATAAGGGATTTCAAATGACTTTGTAGGGCTTTAGATATGGCACTCTTTACATAATTAAATTAGCTTAATGGTGATCAAATGATAAGGAAGACGAGTGTAGCTGTCACTTATCCCCTTCAATTTTTCGGATGAATTTCTAATGTCACATTATAGGTATTAGCATAAGAAGAGGTGTCCTTTGATACACAATATAATGCCAAGATTGGTAACACAATGACACCGGACGTTTTATTAATACATCGTATTAAATAACCTTGGGATCACAGATTATCTAACATAGGGTTGGCTAGTAAATTTCGTTAATACCTTCTTGATTAAATGCATTCATATTGTACAAAACCTTGCCCTCAACATGATCTGGTCGTGTACTCATTCTTCCTGGCGAACCTTGAGACTAATCAAGCCGGAGCTTCTACTGAGTGCGTGCCTATCAGCCGAAATAAGTGTAGCCAAGGTTGAGAGGGTTCGAGTTCTCTATCTCATTTAAGTATACATTGTTTAATCATCAGTTACCTTTCTAATTCCAATTTCTATGACTGCATATGATCTCAAGACCAAATCTCCCTTATGTATGATATGATAGATATGACTAATATGTATGAACATGAGATGATCACTATGATTGATCATAAGTCTAAAAGATATGAATTTGAGTCGGTATTGATATATTGAGTTGGCACCACTTAGCTTGTACCCTTATTAGATTCGATGAGACTAATTCAGGTATTATTTATGTCGCTACTGCAGTAGTTCATGGAGGAGTTGTCAGCTCTCCTCGAAAAGCTAGCCTAATCCCCCAGCTCCCATATGTACACTCTCTCTAAATGATACACTCTCTTTTGGGAGAATATAGCCTCGTGGATGCTATCAGTATGTTTTGATATGCTGTTTATGATTCATTACTCATGTTTACTCATGCACGACATACTTAGTTTACGATCATTGCCTTCTTTTAATCTATATATATTTCCTAATTCCTTTGATACAACATAATGCTTTTATATATCTCTCTATATTTGCTTAACCGCCATGTTAACAGTGCTACCATTGGTGTTATAAATATTGAACCCAACCCAGTAAGGCGAACGATGCACACCGGCAGGAGCCTCAACAGAACCTCGGGGAGTAGTTAAGTAGTTAAGAGTAATGAAGACGACGTCTTCTCTTAGTCGTCCTACAACAAGCGATAATGGGTTTCTTGTTGGGTTGTTTAGCTTAGACATGTTTAGACTATGGTTGTTCTTGCACTTAGCAATTTAATACACACGTATATAGATTTTGGATCTTGTATAAGCTTAAGTAATTATTGTCATGTAAAGGTGAATGGTTAAGTACATACTTCAGACTTGTTTATAAAATGGATGATGTTTCTTTATTATTGATTTTGATTATTACAAGTGTATTACATATGCTTCCGCTTATTGTTGAACGTAATTTATATGTTGGATAAACTTCTCTACATATTCCTGTAGAATCTCCCTTGTAGTGATTTGTGTGTGTATTTTCACATGCAAAAATTGCTATAGGATTACATATGCACACCCCGTGGAGCCCGTTCTAACCCCATTTCCCAGGATCAGGGCGTGACACTAACTCTGAACACAGCTCCAGCTTTCCCTTAGACATAACCTTTGTCATCATGTCTGAGGGATTCTTACTAAAATCTATAGCACTTTGACTATCACAGTAAACTACATATTCTTTTTGCTTTAAACCTAGTTCTTGAAAGAATATCTTCAACAAAAGCATCTCTCTCCTTACTTTATTAGTAACTATATATTCTGCTTCAATTGTAGACCATGTTGTACACTTCTACAACTTCGATTACTAGGAGATAGCTCCCCCTACGAAAAGAAACAAATAACTAATAGTGTACAACCGACAATCAAGATCGCCTGTAAAATCAGCATTAATATAACCTTCCACTACTGGTTTTGAGCCTCCGAAACATAAGCATAACTTGGAAGTACCTCTCAAATACCTAAAGATTCACTTCACTGATTCTCAATGTTCTTTTCCAGGGTTAGATAGAAATCTACTCACTAAACCCATAGCATGAGCAATGTCTGGTCATGTGCAAACCATGGCATACATAAAACTCCCCATAATAAAGGAGTAAGGAACATATGCAATCCGTTTATTTTCATCCTCTATAGTAGGACACAAGCGCTTAATTAATTTGAAGTGATTAGCTAGAGGCATGCTAACTGGCTTAGCATTTTTCATGTTGAACCGCTCGAGTACTCATTTAACATATTTCTCTTTTAACAACCAAAATTGCTTGAAACTCCTATCATGACGTATTTGCATGCCCAATATCGTTTGTACTAGACCTATGTCTTTCATGTCAAACGACTTTGACATCTCCCTAGACCCATGTCTTTCATGTCAAACGACTTTAACATCTCCTCTTTCAACTTACCAATCAACTTGCTACCATGTCCAACTATTAGCATATCACCTATATACAAAAAAAGGATGATGAATCTACCATCGATAAATCGACGAACATAAACACAATGATTTGCAATTGTCTTCTGGTATCTATGACTCAACATGAATGAATCAAATGAATAAATCAAACTTCTTATACTAATGTCTTAGTGCTTGTTTCAACCTGTTGAGACTCTTTTTCAACTTACAAACAATCTGTTCTTTTCTTCCTGCCTCAAACACCTCTGGTTAAGTCATGTAGATCTCTTCTTTCAAGTTACCATGAAGAAATGCAGTGTTCACGTCCATCTGTCCAAGCTCAAGGTCCATGCTGGCGGCTAGACTCATGACGACTCTGGCAGAAGTCATTTTCACAACAGGAGAGAAAACATCACTGAAGTCGATACCCTTCGTTTGTGCGAAGCCTTTTACCACTAACCATGCTTTGTGCTTCACCAGTCTTCAATTCTCATCCTTTTTCAGCTTGAACACCTATTTGTTTTTTAGAACATTCTTATCATTAGGAAGTTGCATCAGCTCATAAGTCTTGTTCTTCTTAAAAAAAACTTATCTCATCCTAAATAGCCTTCATCAACTCATTGTTATCATCATAAGTCAATGCTTCTCGGAAGCTCCCTGGCTCCCCCTCATCAATAAGCAAAATATATGCGGATGCAGGATACTTAGTTGATGTTGACGCTCTTGAGTCGACCTCCTAGCTTGAGGTTTCATGGTTTCTAACCAGGAAACTATAGCTCCCCCTGCCCAACACCCTCATCATCTGGCAACCACTGTGCCTCATCACGATCAGGATCATTTTGTTGTTGTGGATATGACACCACCATTGTGCACGTGTGCGTGAACAAATAATATTAACAATCAACCACACAAGAAGATAAGAGATTTAAGTGGTTCGACAAAGATGCTTACATCCACAGGAAACTAATTTCTACTACGGTCTCCTTTAATCTATGAATCCACAGCCTTGAAATCTCAACATATATCTACGGTTACAGATTACATCAATAGATATAATCACTACTTTCTTATCCCCCTCAATAACTCTATTCTTAGAAAAAAGGAAATCCCTAATCATATTAAGAGACTACTATTTAATAAATAGGAAATTTCTAATATAATTAGAGAACCATCCTAGATAATTAACCCAATTTGGTATATACCCACTTGGCCAACAGAGTGGTTTTGGCACGCAAGGGAAAAGCAATGGTTTTAACATGCTATGCTAAGAAGCTGTTTTATGTTGACCAGGATGGAACATAGGGGTTATCTCTCATTGGAAGGGATTATAAATGTCTATTATTTGGGTAAGCTGGCAATTGCTCTGGGGTGCTCATAAAGAGGTCGTGGTGGAAAATTACATTAAGGGCACTTTTTGTAAGCATGCACTGAGAGGATTCCTCTCTATTTTTCCTTTAAATCGAGGAAGACCCACGATTGGGTGATTTTCTTCAATGATGATTTTTCACTTCAGAGATTCTCATAATCCATGGGAGCATAGATTGTATCGGTTAGATCTCCCTACATAGGAATGGATAATTCATAGCTACAAAATCATAGGTATAAAAGGCTATTTTACTCATTGGGTTTTTTTTGCCCCAGTCATTCTATCCTCTCGAGTGCTTCCTTCGACAATGCCTCCTTTTACCCCGCAAGCATCAGTGGTGGAGCCTCGTGCTACGGGTGGCTGCCTCACCGACAGGTCTCTCTCCATCTCCCTCCCTCTCTCTAAGCTAACCTCAAATCATCTCCTCTTTCTTGCCCAAACCCAATCTAAGAGAGACTCTTTATCTCTCGCCCAAACCCAGTCCAAGAGAGGACTCTGTCTCACGATCGTTCTCATTCCCTCTCGCCCAAACTCTAATTTTAAACACAGCAACTCTCTCTCTCTCTATGTGTTAGGTGGTGCCAACTACTCTCTCTCTCCCTCTCATAGTCCAAACTAATTAGTTATTTGGTGAAAACAACATCTCTCTCTATTAGGCTATATTTGGAAGTGTGAGAGATTCCAACCCCCCCCCCCCCCTCTCTCTCTCTCGTGGGTGGTGTTGGCATCACCAACTACTCTCTTTCTCATGGTCCAAACACTTCATCGTCATCTTTAGTCAGTTATTTGGTAAGCACAACTCTCTCTTGGGCTGTGTTTGGGAGAAAGATCTCTCTCTCTCTCTCTCTCTCACTTGGTTTTAGCATTTAGCCAAACTAGTGGAATTAAATTTTTCACCCAATTGCTATAAGGTATGATATGTAGCTTAGCATTTACTGTCTATTACAGTCACTAGTATTTTCCTAAATTGCAACCATAGATCACATGGCACCCATTTCTCAACTTCGATTTCTCTGTCCTATTCCCAACCCCATTACTTTGTCACCCAAGCCCTATTTACATATATATTTCCCATAATGCAACCCACCAAAAATGATAGATGCAAATGAGTTTTTTAAATCAATGTTTCCTTATTTATCCTCTTACTTGTTGGGTTTTCACATTAATGTAAGATAAATGGTTTGGTTATATTTATTACGATGAAATGAAAATTTGAATGTGATATTAATTATGATAAATTGGTGAGTAAAAGAATTGTACCAAGTTTGTGAAGATATTTTAAGATAGAATGTTGAAAAACAGGTTAGTATTTTTTTCAACTAATCTGAAACCTATTCTTTTTTTTTCTTTTTAATTGATCTGAAACCTATTCTTAAATTTAGATTTTTTAAGTAGCCTAGTATCATTCTACTATTATTTTGGATTGCCTGATTCATTTGTTCATGGATCATTCATGAAATGGATTAAGTGGAGATAGGCGTATTAGAGACGTTATTGTTCCATGTTTGATATTTTTTCTTTTATGCTTATTTCATTGTTAACATTTATGTAAGATCTAGAACGTCTTGACCAAGTAGCTCACAAGTTACAAACAGGGAAACAACAAAAAACATGAAATAGACAAATGCTCATGATGAAGTGCTTCTTCTCATCATGCTTAATATACGAAAAGAAGGGAAATTCATCCCTAGAGGCTTTACGTCGGAGGGATGAAGTCTTATTACAAAACAAATGCAAATAGTACATGGGCCTGAATTCTCCAAAGATAAGTTAGAAAATAGGTTCATGAGCTAAAAAAATGGTATGGTGCTATGAAATCCATGCTAAATCTAAGTGGCTTTGGATGGGATGAAGAAAGGAAAAAAGTTATGGCTGAAGAAGGGGTATGGGATGATTATCTTGTGGTGAGATTTTTATTTATTCTTGTTAATATTTTTTTTATTGCACCAAACATGGATTGTGAGTCATTATGCATTGAATGCAGGCACATCCTAGACATAGTATGTATAAGACTAAGCACATGCCTAACTACCTTCTCATGTGTGGATTATTCGGTGACTCAACTGCTGATGGTCGAGAGGGATTTGTTACAAATGACGTTCCTCAATCACCACCATCTGTACACACCAATGCTTTAAGTGATACTGAGATGGATGTTGATGATGATGATGCTTTCCAAAATGAGGAGCCTGGAAATGAACACATCTCCATGGTTAGGGGGCATAATGTAGCCCCTGGAGGATCCGTCAGACTACAAGGCGCCAAAGCATCAGGGATGCAATGATGACAATTGTAGGGCGTATAGCCGATGCAGTAGATGCAATTTCAAGGAATACAATCTCAACTAAAAGCCTGCGGAAGGAGGTGTGGGAAGCATTCTGCCAATTGATTTAGAAAAGAGGATAAAGATGAAAGTGTTTGAATAACTTGGAGATGAAGTGAAGGCCTCATAGTTTTTAGCCTTAGATAATGATATCCGCAAGATCTATGATCTTAACTACCTTGACCTTATGGAATTTATTGCTTTGGGTTGTTATCTTAACAGCTTGTTATTTTGGTAGTTTTATTGGACTAATTTACGCTTTTTCTATTTTCTTTTGAAATGTTATTTCGTGAAATGTGTTGGATATTTTTATTACTTTTGGGATGTTTGGACAAGGATTGACTTATTAAATATTTTAACATGGTAAGTATGGCTTTTATTAATTTAGGGCATTTGGGAATGTTAATGACTTTTATTCATTGGCTTGGAATGTTAATCACATCTTTTACTAAATTATGGAATGCTTGGAGTACAAACAATGACTCTTATTTATTTTTCATAGATTGTCATGATTACTTTTATTAACTGGTTGTGTAATTATCTTCATATGCAGCATGGATAGACAAGATCCTGTGATACTATTAACACAACTTGTAACGATAATATGTCTGTTATGGTACCGGTACCAGTATCTAACAAAAGATAAAGTTTATGAATCTGCACAAAGTGGAATGACTTATCTTAATACAATATTGTTTGGGCACTCTCGTAAACCTCTAAGGTGTCCAGACTGTAATGAAAATCTATACTCTACCTAGTTTGCTGCATTTGATGAAACCACTATCTCTCTCTTTAATTGTTTTTGTATAGTGAAAAATAATTGAAGTTTGAGGCTTGGGGTTTGAGTTTCTTTAAGAGAATAAAAGCAGTGGGTTTGTTTTTAGATGGAGATACCAAATTTTGATAATTTTATTTCCTTCTTTGTAGTTATTTTTGTGTTTTTTTTTAAACGTGTAATAGAAATGAGTTGAATTTGAATGAAATGATTTCTAAAATGAATAGCAATCTTTCTATAGTTATGTAATGTGATGAGATAGAGGTTTATACAGTGTTCACTCACCACTTGAGATGGTCCAAAAGTCTTGGAGTTGCCCCTTCCTTGGAAGCACGGCTTGAGGGAGACAAACCGTAAGAGAAAGCTATGGAAACTGTAGAACGAGTTGCAATTTGTGATTGGATGATCATACTTGATCCCTTAAAGTCAACTTTGATCCATGGGCCTCTCACAAGTGCGAAATGATGTTGGGTTTGCAAAGTGGGCCAAGTGCATGGGCCTAGACCTCCATGGAAGGAGTCCTTTTGGGCTACATCAACCAAAGATGGAGTTATGCTTTGTAAACTGTCTACATAATGAAGTGCTAAGATATTCCAATATGAAGTGGATTGGACTTGTGATAGTTTTTATTTATCTTATATTTATTTCATCAACATTAATTTTGCAAGATGTTCATTGTTTTGAAATCCATTGTATTGTGTGCTTTCAGTTGGTTGGAACAAGGATGAGTTCCATTTTTTTTTAGGCTTCTACATTTGATGTATTGCAATTTTATTCTGTTAATGGTGTTTGTATCAAGTTTTGGGATGGATTTTAATAGGTTTTTGTTTTTTTTTTCCCCCTTTTCACATTATCATATAGGTTTGATTGAATCCAATGATCAGGTGTTGATAATCTCATTGCTACTATAGTTTCCAATGAGAACTAAAGCACCATACTTTGTAAATTCAGAAATCTTGCAGTCAAGCTGCAATATTCTTCAATTTTTATGGTCCATGTTCATCAAAATCTTGAAACTTTGATGCACCTAAGCAATTGTTCTGCTGCCTTAGCATCACCTAGCAACTCAAATCATATGCCCATGGCTATGTAGGCACCATAAAATGCTTGACTTCAACTGGAGTTGGAACCACCATAGAATAAATAACATGTTTTGCATGTGAACTACTCAATTATTTGGAGGGCTAGCAATGATAACGTCCAAATATTATATATATATATATATTTTTACAGATTCCTCTTTCGTTACCAAACTTGGATCTTTGTGCTTTCCAAACGTGGAATGCAATGAATTTATTCTCTCAAAAATCCTCAAAGAAGAAAATCTAATTCTGTGGATCCAAAAATTCCTCAAAAGGTAAGATTCCTTTTCTGTTACCAAACGTAACCTAAAAGGATAGGCTAAAGGCAGCAAGATTCTTCCATTCTCAGGTCGTTCACACGACTTTCTGTCATCATAGGCCAACCCCCACGAATCTTATCAAAATTAAGGCATGTCACCCAACATTGCTAGTGACATAGGTCACGTCCTTGCTATTCAAATACTTGTCTGTTATTTTTTTTTTTCTTTTTTTTTTTGAAGTCAGTGTGTAAAATGACCGGACTTTTTCATGTGCATACGTCCCTCATGGACTTTTCATACACTCTTTGTGGGGCCCACTATGGACCCCACCAAGGGATGAGACTGGGGGGATTTGAAAGATCTATATGAAAACACCTTATATATCAAATTTGATCCCAATCACATATCCCTAATCCCTTCATCCATGACTCACAAATTCATTCCGTTTGGATTGGTGTATAGTCAATCCAACGGTTCAATAAATTCGAATCTGACCAAAAATTTGGGGCGAGTTGCTATCATGGGGTCTTATGTGTATTGCAAGATTTGGATTGAGTGATAGATGGGCCCCACCTAGAATTCTCACGAAAAAAATGGTGAGGGACGAATACGTATGAAGATTCTCCTATATATATATATATAAATATATAGAAAGCTATAGGACTGCAGAGGATTCTTTGGCTACCGCAGCAGTGGCCAAAGATCCAAGCAAGTCTAGCTGCCTCCTTAAGAGGTCAACACCTCCCTCCCTTCCGGTGTGGCTTGAAAGAAAGCAAGACACCTTGTTTTTCGCTATGAATGGGATCTAACGAAAGAAAGCAAGCCACCTTGTTGTTGGCAATGAATGGAATCAATAGATCGGCAGCACAATAGAGTGATTCTGACAAAAACTCCTGCTTGATCTATTTTGAGGCCCCCATCTGTAAGCAAGGTACAGGCCTATGTAGAAGTAGGAAGGGAAGTGGACTAGTGGAGGCGGGCCTCCTTTCCCATTTCTGTTTCAAACCATCAAATGACGACTTTTCCTCGTTCTCATTCCTAGATGGCCCTTCTGCCTTTTAAACCCCGGCAATTTATGAGCGAGGCTCTTGGGCCTACCTACTTTAGGGTAATGTATAACACACAAATTTATGAACAGCACTCTTTGGGACTATTAGTTTTACGGCTGCTCGCCTTTTGGGGAAGTGTCGCGGCGGTGATTTCTCTAACCATGGCCCCGTTTGTTTGCCGATGTGTAAAGCAGGAATAGAGCAAACTTTAAATCAACGGTTAGGGAAAAAGGGTAGAATGGAAATAAAATCCATTCTAAAGGTAAAAACTTTAACCCCTCTCCTCCAAAGTCCAAACGGCAGGACACTGGGCACTGGGCTGAGATACGAATGTTGCAGAGCCATTACCCATGGAATCCCGGCACAGGGCGTCTCTCTCCGTAACTCACCAGGCCTTGCAACGAGAGCTCTTCTTCCTTGGAATCCAATCCGTTCATAGTAAATGTCCTCTAAATAAACAATGGATGTTCAAATCTTACATCAGTTCGAGATTTTGCCAATTAGAGATTTTTTAACCTTTTCATTTCGTACGGAGTGGACTTTTTCAACGATGACGAACCAGCAATGGTCGGTTTGATAGTACAGGTTGACGTTGGTTGGCACGGTGATGTTTCTAAACTTGTGTGTCGGGGTATTTCCCCATCACCAGATTCGACGTAGTTTCCTTCCGAACTCTCCCCTCTTCGTAATAATGCTTCATTTCTCCTCCTCCTCCTCCTCCCGAATTCATTGAAATCTAATTTTCCAATTAGATAAGAGAACATCTCAGCAAGAAAATGCCGAATCAAAATCTTGCTCACGGTGGTGCTGCTGGTAATGAGGACGGCAGCAGTAGCGCCATCGACCTCACTCACACCAACTTTAGGCCGGCCTTCCAATCGCGCCTCTCCTTCAACACCTTGATCGATTTCACCTGCTTGCCGCTGGAGATGGACAACAAAGTCGCCAACACCATGCTCGAAGCCAATAGTGGTTTATGCAGAGACAAGATGTTCTCAACCACTTTCCAACAATATTTTTTTCTCACTTCAAGCGCGTTGGAGTCCTTTAGCTTATCAACTCTACTCGTTCAGACTAGCAATCAAGCAGAAGAACAAGAAGAGGAACACCAACTGAAGAATCTTCCCAAGGATTTCATCGATAAATATCATTCTCTTGAGCAGAGGTTGCAGACCAACAACTCCGAGATAACCCCTAAGATGGCAACTACTTACGCGAAGCTGCAAGTCGCTGCGAGGATGTTGGTGGTGCTCTCCTTCATCGGCCCCATCACTTGGACGTTGCTTGTTGGGGATAAGCTGCATGCTGCAGTGGTAGCAGCGGTGGCGTCGTTCACATTTATAGCATTTGGGATGGCTGGGAAATGGGCTTCTTTTTTGTGTCTGAGTAAAAAACAAGAGCTGAAAGTGAAGGAGAAGATAATCAGGCTCATGCTGATTTCAGTTATCTTACAGAAGGAAAAATTGAACCGAATTAGTGATCTTGTCAATGGGGGTATGTTGGTGCAAGATGATGTTATTAGTAAAGCTGTTGATGATATGCATCGTGTGATCAGAAATGAGAGGAAGATAATACTGCAGACGCTAAGTGAGCAGGAGAGCTCTCCAGGAGGTGTTACTCTGGAAGAGCTTGTGTAATGACGTTCTTCTTTCTTCTTCTTTTCTTTCTGATAAGGGTATATATGATAAGTCATATATATATATATATATATAAACGATATGTAAAAGGTTATTACACAGAAAGTTGTCTAACTCCCTATCTCCCATAGCTCTTCCTAATACTCCAGCATGTATACGGTCCAGATAGCTTAGTTGGCCTCATTTGTTAAAAACTCTACTGTTCAGACCAAATGTTATAATCTTGTACGGAATATTGCCGGATATTAGTTCAAACCAAATGTTATACTCTTGCACAAGTTGTAAGTGAGCCTTGGTAGAGATAATGACAAATTTCTCATTTGATTCCTTGTCTCTGTATGTCTCAGAGAGACAGAGAGAGTTTTCTTCTTGTGTTTGGCTCAAAAGGTTCTTATTGGATAGTTTCATAAGGCCCACTTTGCGTGGTTCTTTCCGATGGAAACTTTGGGTAGATTCCATGCGTGAGAGAGAGAGAGAGAGAGAGAGAGAGAGTGAGTGAGAGTGAGAGAGAGAGAGTGTGGTTCCATCTGCGTGAGAGCGAGAATGAGAGAGAGCGGGGAGACGGAGAGAGGGAGAGACAGGAGATAGTGATTTCATGTGTGTGTGTGTGTGAAAGGGAGTGCCTGTCGTACAGGTGTGAAGAAAAAATGGTATAAAAAAATGAGAGCTTCTAAAATAATACTGACGTTTGCTCGGTTTACACAGATAAAATAAATAAATTAAAAATTTCTCAAAACACCTTCACCCCTTCTCTTCTCTCACCCTCACCTCTCTCCTCCCCTTCCTCACCTCTCCCACCAGCTGGTGACGAGTTCTACCAACGAAGGGTGGCTCTCTATAAAGCCCAGTTCTCCAATGAGGGATTTGTTTTCTAATTTTTCTTGATTTATAATAATTTATTGTATTTAGTGTTAATTGAGTCTTTAGTAAGTAGAATAGCTAAGACCCCAACTTAGATTAGGTAGTTTATGAATTAACTTGTGATTTTAATTAAATTAATCATACAACATTTTAGAACATCATGTGCACTTATCATAAACATTATGAATCTAAGTTGACCATATCAATTTAAAGCAAGCCACCTATATAAGACCCTCTTTATGACCTTTCTTATAAATAACCCAAATTAGAGGACCTGCTAGCAAATATCCAAAATAACCAAGCAATCATAATCTACAAAAAGGTTGCTACTCTCAAGAGAGAGCACCTTTTTGCTACCCTTTTGCCTCATAGACAAAAACTCTAGCTCCCAAATTCCTCCACTCCATCTCCTACACCCTTCCAAACCAAGAGTGAATGATTAATGAGATACTCTTATCTCCCATTTGAGAGTGCTTTCATCTTTTTCATCACCTTTACTTACCCATTTGTTGTTTGGATTGGAAGAAAAAGCTCCATTGCATCATTGGCACATCTCCAGAAGTGAGTAACTCAATTATTTTTGAAGTTTGAGCCATTAAATAGTGTACTAATAGATTTTCATAAGCTTAGCTTTATTTACTCATCCTTTGTTGGCATTGATCTCATGTTTTCTTCTTCTTTTCATATCATTTATTAATAAGGTGTTGTGTAAATTAAGAGATTTGGGAATTTCTCCATATTAGCTTTGGATTTGGATTTAGGAGCCACTTAAAACAACTTAAATAAGTAGATAATGGCATGAAGGGCTATGTTATTGATTCCATGACTATTTTCTATTCAAATGTATGCTTACAGCTCATCTGCCCTTTGTTTCTCTAAGGGAAGATGTCTTTTGGTTTGAAAATGAATGTTTATATTTTAAAAATGGGTTTGAATGAATGTGAAGGAATGAAAGTAAAAATGATCCTAAGAATGTTAGATTTGATGTAATGTATGATGAGTTTCAAGTAGAAAGAGTTTTAGAATGAACAAGGGAAGTTCGGATCCAAACAGTCTAAAAAGGCAAAATCTGCACTACGTCCAATCGATCGAATTACATTTCTGGGTTGGGTTGATCGATCAGACTCATGCTCAATTGATCGGGCAAACCCTATTTTTAGAAAATTATTTATTTATTTAAATTCTATTTTACTTAAAAAACTTTTTTTCAAGGCTTCTTTTCAAAACTAATATAACGTCACTTGTTGATGTCACGTATAACTTATGGAACCTTAAACTTGATCATGAAATAAAGTATTATATTAGAATACTAGGCCAACCTTATGATTGTGTAGCACTTAACTTTTGGAATCCTTACACATAACCAATGAAATTAAATAAAGTAAACAAGGAACATGTTAGTTGTCATGGAACCCTTGTTAGATGTTTCGGTTGATTTTAATATTATATCATCAACTGTGGGTATATGGGTCTAATATTCGTATTCATATACAATGTGACACTAAAAACTTCGGTAACATCAATATTGGATGGCTTATTGGCCTTTGACCATCCCACACTTTTGAACTTTTATCACTTATGCACTAATTTACTTTAGTATGCATTTGGACATGTAAACTTTCATTGGTATTATGTTGAATCCATTATCTATCTATACATTTTATTATGGAATGATTAATCAGGTATTCATTGTGCTATACTATCACATGTGGTTTATAGGTGTGTTTAACACCTAAGCTTTCCATAGTTTATCTTAAATGGTCTATGCTTATGGATCTTCCTTGCATGTTGAAATGTAAAAAATTCCCTTGTAGAATTCGAATTTACCTTAGTACAACGGATTACTATGGGATTACATCGTGCTCATGCGGCGGATCTAGCCAAACTGCCCTATTCTCGGGCACGGGACATGACACTCTTCCTCTCACTTTTCCTCTTCCTCTCCCTCTATTCTCTCTCTTAGAGAGGGGGAGAGAGAGAATAGAGGGAGAGGAGGAGGAAAATAGAGAGGGAGAGCCCCCCTTTGCGGCCAAAGCTTGTCGCCAGCCCAAAGGGTAGGTGGAGAAGGGGAGTGGGAAGAAAAGCGAGTGGGGGAATTTTGGATTTATTTGATTTTATTTTTATTTTTTTTTCTGTGTAAACTGAGCAAAAGTTTAGCAGCTCTCTTTTCTTTTGTCTAAGCTTAAATAAGTAGTTGGATTTTGAGAGCATACCCAAGATTTTCATGTGGATTTTGAATGATAACCCAAAATTTTCATGTGGATTTTGTAAGTAGATCCAAATTTTCACATGAATTTTGGAAGTGGACCCAAGCCCGAGGGGTGTGACTACCCACAATAGACTGTCTGAGGTCCGCCCATGTCTACAACGATAAAGGGGTATCCAACAGGTTTAAATAGTCCAAACTCAAATTAGGGCAAATTAAGTCTTCCGAACCAAATTTCAGCTTTATAACTTTAAGGCTACTCCATCAATTTTCTGCCGTTCCAAACAGTTTAATGCTATAGCCTTACTTTCATCCGTTAGGCACAAAGTGGGTCCCTCGGGGTTTTTCAGTTTCAGTTCAGTCCACCATATGATGCATGAACATAGTTATAATGCAACAGAACATAGTTACAAATAAACAAGCAACCAATTCAAGTGTAAAGTGAGTAAAAAGTGAAATTTTATTGTGTCCAAGTTCCAACAAGCATAAAGTCCACTCAAAATTAATCATACGGTTAAGAATTAAGATCAATATCATCTGGGTCAACAGGATTCGGATCCATACATACATTCATTATACGTGCGTGTTTGTGCCCGATATGGTTTTGGTGAATGTTTGTTCAACATGACTCTTCCTTAAGTCGCACCCGCAAAGGTGCCCGATGTGGAGCAACGGATCCAAAAATGGTATGTAAAAGGGCCATTCTTTTTTGAATAATATTAACCACACTCTCCATCTCACAAATATCCTATGTGGCAGTCTTAACTTCATTTATTTTATTTTAACACTAGCAACCAAGGCCCGTGCTCAGCCCGGGCCTCCATAAAAACAATTAAATAGTTTATTAAAAAATTTATAAAAATATAAAATGTCAAATATTTTAAAAGTTGGGATACTAAAGGAATAAAATAAAAATTAGAAAATGTCTGAAAATGTAAGGAGCCCACTAATGATTCTCGTGGTTCAAATAAAAAAATATTCAATTATTAAATTTTATAAACATTTGAAATTTAATTATTTGTAATTATTTAAATAAACTCTGTAATAAACCATTTACATTTTTAGCATTATAATTTGATGGTGGGCCCAACTCCTTTAACAAATGGAGCTATCTATTTTGATTGGTGCCAAATATTTATAAATAAGCCCTACAAGAAAAATTAGCCTGCTATCATTTAAACAACAAATAGGATTTAGCCAACATTCTTTAGTTGACTGATACTCAATGGGTCATATGGGAATAGAGGAGTGATTTTAGAGAAGAGATTTTAGAAAAGTCATTGAAAAGGGAGCCATTTTAGAGAGAAATCGTGTGATTTTTTATTTTAAAATAAATGTTGCACAAACTGATATGACAAGTCAAGAAAAACAATGGAAAAGGGAGAGATTGAAGGGAAGTTTTTAAAATGAGAGTGATTTAGGGGTGTGATGGATGAGGGAGAGATTGTAGGGAATAATTTAAAATCGAGTGAGTGTATGGGTGATGGTGGTGAGGGAGACATTTTAGGAGAATTACTAACTTTTTGTGCTAAGCAAGAGTTGAAAAAATTGAAAAAATATTCAAATCCATGGTTTTTAAAATTTAAAACACTTTTGGAAAAAAATAAATATAAAGATATTGAATATAGTATGTAATACTCATAAAAGTTTTATTTTTATCAAAACTTATTCAAACAAAAAATTTATAAATAAACCACAAATCAAAATTTATTCATTTGGAAAAGCCCATTGAAAATGGAATAGGGTAAGAAATTCAAACTTGATAAATAATTCTAGTGAGAAAAGAGACATCAAACACAATAAAAGAATAATGATGATAATTGAATAAGAGTTATATCCATCATCATAATACTTATGATAATTGAATAAGAATTTTCTTCTCACTATCAAATGACTTATGCACGTGCGTATTACTCTAATATTAAAAAGATAAAAAAAAAGCTGATGCAGGACCCTAAACAATGAATGAGTGATATGCAAAGAGAGAGATCAAATCAAAATAACATGCACACTAAATCGCATAAATTGGCACCAGCACAAAGCAATATTAATTTCAGCAATAGGTATTTAGTTTGATTCGTCATACAAATCGGTCCCGCGAATATGTTCCCCAAATCAAGAGATGGATCTTGCGGAGGGAGAACTACCACCTATTCTAGGGATTTTTAAATCATCCAAATTTCAAATCTGATAACTGTAAATTCAGATCTGAATACAGAGATGCAGCAGTAATCTTGAGGTTCAATTCAGATTTAAATGTGGAGATGCAGCAGTAATCTGAAGTTCTAGGTTAATTTCAGCAGTTGGCAAAGTAATCTTCAGATCTGTCCAAGGAGTTCAGATCTGTCCAAGGTTCTTCAGATCTGTCCAAGGTATTCAGATCTGTCCAAGGTTCAAATCTACAGGCTGTTAGACTGTATTTCTTGAGATTTCAGATCTGGAAGGCTTATGATGTCTGAAACTCAGATCTGGGACTGTTAGGATTACTTCTTTTCTTAACCCAAGATTGGGCTGGTTTTAGAAAAAGAAAAGAAGGGTTTTTTGGACTGAAAGGCTGGATGTTCTTTACCAAAAGAAAAGGAGGAGGAAGAATACCTTAGAGAAGATGATTTACTTGGCCTCACGCCAAACTCCCCAACTAGGGCGAGGAAGATCCAAAATCTCTCAAGAAGACTTGGGAAGCTTTCAGCAAGAGAAGAGTTCTTTTCATTCATCAATAATGGCTTCTCCAAGATGGAGTTACATATTTAAAGAAGGGAAAACTCAGCCCTAATCAATCAATGGCTGAGATTGAAAGATGTAACTTCACTTAAGACAAAAGACATAAAAGAAATAAAACAAAAAATAACAAAAAACAAACTGGCCGAATGGGGGAGGACTTGCTCATGGGAAAACATGCGCAAGTCCCCCCCTTGCACGCATTCCCATGTAGGGTTTTTTTAAGTTGTGCCCCCCCCCCCCCCCCCCCTAAAAACATTAAATTAAAACTACAACTATTGGGACCCCTTTTTTAATACATAACTGAACTAAAACAACTTGGGGCCCTTATTAAAATTAAAACATCAATAACTCTTCTATTCTCCCTTGGCACATCCCAAGATGGGGCCTTCTACTTGCATGCCTTGGGAGCCCTCCAACGATGGATCTTCATCGAGGCTATGATCCAACGGTGGATCTTGTAATCCAAGATGAATTAACCCTAGAAAAGGATAATCCATCCAAATTGAGTTCATGCTACGCACTTTCCTTCTTAGTTTGATGCCCCCATCAATTCCCCGGGGCTACGAAGAAGTCGCCACTGGCGAAATAAAGCTGTCATACTGCTCCAGTAGATCAGGATTGAGTCGTTGTAGCTCAGAACGAGTCACCCATGTGCAACCTGTAGTAGGTCTATCCTTCCATTTGACAAGGTATTTCTGATATCCCCCGTGTCTGGTGGAGACCAAGGTATCATCAAGTATATCCTCCACAACATCTTTCAGTTGGCTAGGAACGGGTGTAGGAGGAGTGGGAAGAGTCTGTTCAAACTGGGTTGAATCATATGGGTTGACTTCAATGGAGACTTGTGGGTCATGGGTTGATTGAATGACGGGCACAGAAGTGTGGGAAGAGTGGGATGGACTAATGGGATCATGGCAAAGAACAAGGTCTTCCACATTAAAGATTGGACTGATCCCCCAGTCAGGTGGCAATTCTAAAGCATAGGCATTGGGACCCAATCTCCTGACAACCTTGAAAGGTCCAGCACTGCGGGCCTGTAATTTTTTTGTAGTCCCCGAAGGAAACCGTTCGGGTCACATACGGACCATAACATAATCCCCTATGCTGAACTCAACATGGCGTCGATGTGCATTAGCTGCCATTTTATAAGAATCATTGTGCATATTAATCCGACGTTTGATCTCTTCATGCAATGCATGGATATGCTGTGCAAATGACTCAGCGGATGCAAATGGTCTATGCAGTGAATTAACAAGAATGAGATCAATGGGCAATCTAGGTTTATAACCCAACACAACCTCAAATGGACTCATGCCAATGGACCTATTGACCGAACTATTATATGCAAACTCAGCAGTCGGTAACATTACATCCCACGTTTTGACATGTTCACCCACCAAACACCGAAGAAGATTCCCTAAGCTCCGGTTGACAACCTCAGTTTGACCATCGGTCTAAGGATGATAGGCAGACGAAAAACGGAGCTTAGTACCCATGATCATCCAAAGTGTCTTCCAAAAGTAGCTCGTGAATTTCACATCGCGGTCAGACACAATGGTAGAAGGAAGCCCATGAAGTCGAACAACCTCATTAAAGAATAGGCATGCTACATGAGACGCATCAGAGGTTTTCGCACAGGGTATGAAGTGGGCCATCTTAGAAAAACGGTCCACAACAACGAATATGGAATCGTGCTTACGAAGAGTGTTCGGAAGACCCAACACGAAATCCATACTAATATCCTGCCATGGTGCATGTGGCACGGGCAACAGAGTATACAACCCCGTATTTTGCTTGCGATGTTTCGCAAGTTGGCAGGTTCTACATTGCCCAATAATCTTAGCAACATCTCGTTTAAGAGAGGGCCAATAAAATCGATCCTCCACAAGGGCAATGGTTTTATCGCGACCGAAATGGCCTGCGATTCCTCCCGCGTGCAATTCCCAAACGAGAAAGTCACGAAGTGAAGTCCGGGGAATGCACAACTTGTTTCCTTTGAAAAGGAAACCATCCTTGAGCAAAAATCCTTGAGCATTGTGCAAAGGATTATCCGAAAGCATTTTATAAAGATCATCAAAATCAGGACAGGTAATGTATGCTTCAGGTAAGCGCTCAAAGCCAATGACGCTAACACTCATGGAATGAAGCAATGCAACCTTACGACTTAAGGCATCGGCGGCCTTGTTTTCAACCCCCGGCTTATGTTTAAGAACAAATGAAAATTCTTGTAATGTTTCGATCCACCGCGCATGTTTGGATCTCAGCTTGGCCTGGGATTGAATGTACTTCAGAGCCTCATGGTCTGAGTACAGAACGAATTCATTCGGTAGTAAATAATGTCTCCAGTGTTTTAATGCTTACACTACCGCGTAGAATTCCTTTTCATAAGTGGAGTATTTCTGTCGATCCGTATTCAGCTTCTCACTGAAGTAGGCGACAGGGTGCCCTTCTTGATTAAGGACTCCTCCAATGCCGACACCTGAAGCATCGCATGCCACCTCAAAAACCTTAGAAAAATCAGGAAGTCGCACAACTGGAGCTTCCGTCATTTTCTTCTTGATTTCTAGAAAAGCTTTGGTGGCTGCGGAACTCTAAGAAAATTCACCCTTCTTCATGCAGTCAGTAATTGGAGCCATTACTGAACTGAAGTTTCGGATGAATCGCCTGTAGAAGGTAGCAAGACCATGGAAACTGCGCACCTCATGAATGTTTCGGGGTTCATGCCATTCTACGATGGCCTTGACTTTCTCGGGATCGGGAGACATCCCGTCTGCAGAAACGACAAACCCTAAGAAGACAACTTGTGAAGACAAGAAAACACATTTCTTAAGGTTCGCGAACAATTTTTCCCCCCTTAACGTTAAACAAACCTCCCTCAAATGGTCCATGTGTTGTTCCCTGGTGCTACTATAGATGAGAATGTCATCGAAGTAGACCACCAAAAACTTGCCTATGAATGGTCGCAGCACTTGTGTCATAACCCTCATAAATGTGCTGGGCGCATTTGTCAAGCCAAAGGGCATGACCAACCATTCATACAAACCATCCTTCGTCTTGAAGGCTGTCTTCCACTCATCACCGGGCCAGATACGAATTTGGTGGTAACCACTTTTAAGATCAATTTTTGAAAAGATTTTGGCACCAGCCATCATGTCCAGCATATCATCAAGTCTCGGTATGGGAAACCGATACTTAACGGTGATTCTATTAATTGCCCGACTATCCACACACATCCTCCAAGAGCCATCCTTCTTGGGTGTGAGGAGTGCAGGAACTGCGCATGGGCTCTTACTTTGTTGGATAAACCCTTTAGTAAGAAGGTCCTCAACCTGCCTTTTTAGCTCGGCATGTTCCATTGGGTTCATCCTATAGTGGGGCAAGTTTGGTAATGATGATCCAGGGACCAAGTCAATGGCATGTTGCACATCACACAAAGGTGGAAGCTCATTGGGTAAATCCTCAGGGAAGACATCATGAAATTCTTTCAAGATAGGGTTTACTTCACATGAGGCCTCTACAGCCTTTTCAGTGGGGATTGCTTTAGTCACTAAAGCAAACATGGCTGTTTCAGACTCTTGGACACTTGTGAGGGTGTCCTGGATTTCACGTTCAAAGTCGGAGGCGCTCAAAATGTGAATACCCTTAGACACAACATTCTTCCCTTTTGGGTCCTTATTTGTTTCATTGGGCTCCACGCTAGAGGTCTTAACCTTATCATTCGACCCAGTGGTTGGTGTCTTCTTTTTCTCATTATTGTCTTTAGGAGGTAGTGGATGAAGTTTCACTTTCCTCCCATCAAAGTTGAAGACACAAATATTTGATTTACTAAAATTGGTAACATCAAGATAGTACAACCAGGGTCTTCCCAAAATGAGGTGGCCCACATCCATGGGAACAACGTCACACCATAATTGGTCCTTATAAGAGGAAAGTTGAAGTGGGACCAAGCATCTTTGGGTGACTGGAATAGACGTGGAGTCTACCCACGAGACACGATATGGCTTAGGATGTGGTTCAGCCTTTAACCCTAAACGAGTGACAGTGCTAGAAGAAACTGCATTGGTGCAACTGCCACTATCAATTATGAGTTTGCAACTCCGTTCATTACACTTTAGGTAAGTGTGGAAGATGGCTGTTCGGCGCCAATCTTCATCTTCCTGTAGGGTTAAGGCACATCTCACCACTAACATTTTGGCACTCTCATGAACTCCCGATCGTGTCTTTTCCTCATCCGTTTGGTAAGCAGGAAGAAATCGGAGAAAAGACATACGATCCTCGGGATCCTCACATTCATCATCGGATGGAATGAAATCAGGAACATAGTTATCTACATCCGGATCACTATCATCAAGGGCCTCTGATATGAACAAGTTTCTTGTAGGGCATGTAACAGCATAATGTCCATATCCATGACACTTGCGGCACTTGATTTGAGAGAGTTTTTTTGTCTTATCAACATCAAAACCTTTGCCCTTTTGTTCCCATGAGGAATCACTAGATGTTCCCCTCTGAAAAGAAGGGTTCCCAAAAGTAGGCTTCGTGTTAGAGCCATGGACTCGAGAATCAGAATTGCGCGAGTCTAACCTTTTAGGAATTTGCGGTTTAACATATTGCTCCAAATCCATGGCTTTTTCATACATGTCCGCAAGGGATGTGATCCTATGGTGAAGCAACTCTCTCCAGATCTCAGATCGTAGACCTGTCCTAAACCGTGAGAGGAGTGATAACTGTTCCTCTTTTACATCACATCTCAAATTTAATTCCTCAAATTTCGTGATGTAATCTTGAACAGTCATACTACCCTGGCGTAAAGTACTCCTTTGATCAAGGAGTCTCTCATGGTAGGATTGGGGAAGGTATTTATCCTTCAATCTTTCCTTCATTCGTTCCCACGTATTAATGGCAGGAAGGCCTAATCTTTGCTCATTAGTTTCCAAGCTGACCCAAAATATCCGGGCTTGACCTACTAATTTCATGGTGGCCAGCTTAACCTTCCTTCCTTCTGACATTTCATACCATTTAAAGTAATAGTCCATATCAGAAAGCCAATCAGAGAAAGCCTGTGGGTCCATCCGACCATCAAAAGTAGGGGCATCAACCTTAACACTCTTCAAAATCCATCCATCTGGATTTTGATTTCTCCCATGACCCCTGTGATCAAATCCATTATTGGACTCGCCATCGGGGTCCACCTCATGGTCATCTCTCTCATGACGTCGATGACGTCTCCTGTCATCCTCCTAAATAGATCGCTCAAGTTCCCTAAATCCATTAGTTAGTTCAGCTTGTCCTTGATATAGGGTTTGAACTTGCGCTGCTAGACTTTCTACGATCTTTTGCAATTGGTCTATGGCTGTACCGGACTGGTCAGAACTGGGTTTGGATTGAGAAGAACCTGCCATTCTGTAAACTAGGGGCTGATGTTCCCGACCACTTCTAATGGGCATGCAACAACTGTTTATGTTCAATGAGACACAATGCGATGTAATGTATGCGTGATGCAAATCCCTAGAGAAACTATTCTCTGATACCAATTTGATGCAGGACCCTAAACAATGAATGAGTGATATGCAAAGAGAGAGATCAAATCAAAATAACATGCACACTAAATCGCATAGATTGGCACCAGCACAAAGCAATATTAATTTCAGCAATAGGTATTTAGTTTGATTCGTCATACAAATCGGTCCCGCGAATATGTTCCCCAAATCAAGAGATGGATCTTGCGGAGGGAGAACTACCACCTATTCTAGGGATTTTTAAATCATCCAAATTTCAAATCTGATAACTGTAAATTCAGATCTGAATACAGAGATGCAGCAGTAATCTTGAGGTTCAATTCAGATTTGAATGTGGAGATGCAGCAGTAATCTGAAGTTCTAGGTTAATTTCAGCAGTTGGCAAAGTAATCTTCAGATCTGTCCAAGGAGTTCAGATCTGTCCAAGGTTCTTCAGATCTGTCCAAGGTATTCAGATCTGTCCAAGGTTCAAATCTACAGGCTGTTAGACTGTATTTCTTGAGATTTCAGATCTGGAAGGCTTATGATGTCTGAAACTCAGATCTGGGACTGTTAGGATTACTTCTCTTCTTAACCCAAGATTGGGCTGGTTTTAGAAAAAGAAAAGAAGGGTTTTTTGGACTGAAAGGCTGGATGTTCTTTACCAAAAGAAAAGGAGGAGGAAGAATACCTTAGAGAAGATGATTTACTTGGCCTCACGCCAAACTCCCCAACTAGGGCGAGGAAGATCCAAAATCTCTCAAGAAGACTTGGGAAGCTTTCAGCAAGAGAAGAGTTCTTTTCATTCATCAATAATGGCTTCTCCAAGATGGAGTTACATATTTAAAGAAGGGAAAACTCAGCCCTAATCAATCAATGGCTGAGATTGAAAGATGTAACTTCACTTAAGACAAAAGACATAAAAGAAATAAAACAAAAAATAACAAAAAACAAACTGGCCGAATGGGGGAGGACTTGCGCATGGGAAAACATGCGCAAGTCCCCCCTTGCACGCATTCCCATGTAGGGTTTTTTTAAGTTGTGCCCCCCCCCCCCCCCCCCCTAAAAACATTAAATTAAAACTACAACTATTGGGACCCCTTTTTTAATACATAACTGAACTAAAACAACTTGGGGCCCTTATTAAAATTAAAACATCAATAACTCTTCTATTCTCCCTTGGCACATCCCAAGATGGGGCCTTCTACTTGCATGCCTTGGGAGCCCTCCAACGATGGATCTTCATCGAGGCTATGATCCAACGGTGGATCTTGTAATCCAATATGAATTAACCCTAGAAAAGGATAATCCATCCAAATTGAGTTCATGCTACGCACTTTCCTTCTTGGTTTGATGCCCCCATCAAAAGCATATAAAATGCTTTTACATATTTTTAAACTAATTAAGTATATAAAAAAAGAGCCAACCATCCCCAAAACATGGGACTAAAAAAACATAGGAGACCCCTAGAAAGGACACCTAACAACACCTACTGCATGTGCCTCACGTGCTGCTCTATAAACCCACTTAAGAGTTATGATCAACGGCCAGGATTCCAGCACTATCACAATCACCACCATCGCAAAAAGAGTAGAAAATGAAAGCCTAATCACATATCGAAAACATGGGTCTTGCCAAAAATCAAGCAAATCAAAAGCGGGCTTGTCTCTACGAGTGATGGATCAATGGTCAAATGCTGCGATGAAGAAGAAACAAAGCATGGTCACCAAAGCAACAGACTCAAAGGCAGTGATAAAGCTCCAGAGGACGCGGTCCACGGCCGAGAATTCCACATTTGGCCATGGGGAGAACATGGTCCACTTGGGGGTTAGGACCGACAAGTCAAAATGGGTCCATCTGAAGATGGACGGCAATGAGTGCCTGGTCCACACCCAGAAATCATTCTGGATTGAACCGCGTCAGGTGATTGAATTTTTGTTGAAAAAACTTTGATGATTAAGGCTAAAAACTTCGGTTCCAATTCCTAAACAATCAAAATAAAAATAAGACGCAGTTAGGCATTTTGGATCTTTGAATCCTAGATGAGGATGGAGAAAAGTCTAGGTGATTTTTTAATTTTTGAAAGCAAAGAGAGTGGGAAGAGTATGTAGAAATCAAAAGTTAAGGTTTGTATTTCTTTGGTCGTCTCCGCTTTGCTACTTTGCCCTGAAATGCAGTCTAAGCAAACGATTTGAAAAGCCCACATTGACATGATTATTTGCATAAAGTCAGATAAGCGGTGGGATTTGCATTTACCCGAATCAGATCTAATCTTAGCGAGCGGCAACCGGTTCTTCTTCCTCTTCTTCTTTAATCTGTAACCTAGTCGATCGAGTGGCCTCCACAGTTCAGAGTCACCAGTCTTCTTCAGATCTGGCAGTCTGCTGGATCTTCTTCTTCCAAAACCAAAAGTGAAAAATGGGGAAACTGGATGTCGGAGATCAGGCTCCAGCACAGCCAGGGCAGAATCTGGCTAGGATTGTACAACACGCCGGAGAAGGCCGCCAGGGCCTTCAACACCGGGATTTGAGGCGAATCTTGCAGGAGAGAGAGAGAGAGAGAGAAATGACGATGGATTGGTCGTTTCTGGATTCGTTAGGGGCGCCTGGGTTCGGCGAGAGTGCAGAGAAATGCAACGTGTTTTCAAAACTGCTGCAGGGAGTTGAGATGGAGAATGGGTTTGGAGGATTTTCTGGAGCCTTCGTCTCCGTTGTTAGAGTGGTCATCTCCGTCGCCGGGATCTGAGGCGGATCTTGCAGGAGAGAGCGAATCGATGATGGACTGGTCGTCTATTGCAGGGAGTTGAGACGGAGAATGGGTTTGGATTGTAGAAGAAGATTGTCGTTGCGGTGATTGTGGGGTTTTGGAAGATACGTAGGATATGTGGTGTGATATCCGTAAGATAATTGATAAGAAAAGATATCAAAACAGATGGAAAGTTGGGATAGGACATGTGGTGTGATAGGATATATGATAAGAAAATATAATGAAAAAGATAGAAAGTTGGGATGCTGATGTGGCGTCCTAAAAGAAAAGAAAAATAGGGAGTGCTGATGTGGCACTTCTCACAGGCCTCCATTCTTAGAGCTTTAATATATATAATTGTACAGATGAAGAAAAGGGAAAGTGACACATAGGACAGTTGTGAGATGAGTTATAAGATGAGGAGTGTAGTTAGCATGACTCTTCTTTTTCATAGTTATCTTGTTAGGCTTTTGAAATATTAGTCCTCTTTGAATTCAATTTCCAATTCTTTTACCAAAATTCAAATAATATTACCATAGCCTCCTGACTTTGGTCAATCTTTTTGTTAAACTTTTTTACAATAATATCATAGAACTAAGGCTGTCAATCTAGCCTTATGATGAGGGGGCTCAACGTGCTCAGCCCATAAACCCCCTCAAAGAGTTTTCTTTTACTTCTAAAGCCGGAGAGTAGTATATGGCCCAATTTTGAAAAGCGGACCGAGCTAGGGCTTGAGTTTGCTGGCGTGAGAGGACTTGGCCTTTGTCTATTAATATGTGGAAAAAACTATATAAATAACTTTGTATATAGGGAAACTCCTCTAACTAGCAATTAATACTAAAGATTTAATATTTTGTCAAGCAATAAAAACCATATTTTAGAAAGAAATTTAATGGATATTCACATAGATCACAATATTACACCTATATTTAATTCCACATTTTCTTTTTAATAGTATATTTGATTTTGCGTTTGCCTAACAAGGACGTATTCTTCAATGAAAAGGAAATTCAATTTGTCATTCATTAAACTGATTTTTATCATTATATTTGATTTTACTTTTGCCCAATATGGACATATTCTTTAATGAATAGGAAATTCAATTTGGCATTCATTCTACTAATTTTTACCAATATAAACTATTGAAGTTCTGAGACTTTAGATCAATAGTAATTAACATCATCTATGAGTAGTGTTAAGTTTTAGTTAGGGGCGTCAAACATGTCATGCTGGCAAGCCTGGCAATAGGGCTTTGCCTAGCACAAGCTCAGGTTGGGCCAAATTGTCTGTGACACACTTGTTGTGCTTCTGTGCAGTCCTTCAAATGTTTCATGCATCTATTTCATTTAGGGTCTTAGGCTAAAAAATTTAACAGATACATACAAAGAAGAGTTATAATACAAATTTAAGCAGTTCAATCAAATTTGACATACTCCACTAAGAAGAGATTCATTTGTGTTTTTTTTTTACTTAAAGGTTTTTCAATAGGGTTACCTTCAAAACCTTTATAATTTTTATAAATAATAAAATAAATAAAAAGTAAAAGACTACATTTTTTTATATTTACACTAAAGAAAGAAAATATATAAACTACATAAAAATATGAAAGGGGCTGTTATGGGGTGAAATGGGGTAAGTCGTGCCTGGGCTTGTACCATGCCGTGCCAATAGGCGTAGACATCAAGGGCCAGCACGGTCCGTCTTTGAAGGCCATGCCTAACGGGCTGTGCCATTGATCGTGTCGAGCTACGGGCAATACGGCCCATTTAACACCTCTAGTTTCAGCCACTAGCCATTAATCAATGTCAATTTATTTCTACATCCTTATTTCCATAGTTGTAGTTCCATTCAAGTGGACCCCACATTTGGAGTAAAATTTGTGACTCATGCATTAAATCATCTTAGTCATTTATCTTCGGTAGTCAAAGTTTAATTGCTTTATTATAAAACCCAACGCTGATATTTCAAAGAATTATAGGTTAGGGTTAATGTTAATTTGAAAGTGGTCTAATGTTTATTGGAATCACACATTCTAAATAATTTATTTGAAAAATGTCTAATGCTTATTTGAAATAAGTTTAATTAAATTATATAAATATGATTTGACGGTCCATATTTTTGTTTCTAAATAATAGTAGTACACGTAGTAGTAAAAATGGGTACAACTGGCAAAACTTCAACTACGACAATCATACTAATAGCCTGACGACAAATAAACTTAGTTAAAATACTTAGACTATGTAACTAGGTATTTAATCGTGTCTTCCATATCCTAATTTCATCTCAAAATACTATCAAATCAGCTTAAATAATATTTTTATATGAGGACAAAGTACTTTGATTGATACAATTTCTTAGAAGTTGCACAAAACTTTTAACTTTTGCATTGTACTAGTTTGTAGCTCGAACAAAGGAGAGTTAGCATCATGCTATAAAAAATTATTACATATATAATAATATTTAGAAAAAAACATTTCGTTCGGCCCTGACCCAGCCCTAGCTTGATCATAGCCCTTAAGGGTAGTGTAAAAGCTTCGGTATTATAAGCCTGCTGAGGGCTCCAAGGGATTTGGCATGACCTAAGCTTGGCCTGCCTATGTAAGGGTGGGGTAAGGGCTTACCCTAGCCCAACCCGAGCCCGTCCCTTTGACAGCCCTAATGAGAACAGTGTATAGCATGTAGACTATAAATCCCATGATATCATGGGCTTGGCGCATGTTGTCAAAGGCTTTCATATATCCAGCATTTTTCTAAAAAAAAATTCAAAAAATGATAAAACCTGATAGATGGCGGTCAGACAGATGTATATTTACTTTTCACAAAATGTCATATTTCGTGTTTTGTAAAACATAAAAAATAAATTCACTTGCCGATTGCGAAAAGTATATGATATGGAAACTAAAAAGTCCAATCATCTCAAGCGACTACCCAATGACATAATGGGATATGGAGTGAAAAAGTAAATTAAAAAATTGTATCAACCGGAGTGAAGCAACTTTATTGACATGATCTAAATTTTGGTCATAAAGTTGAGGAAACAAATTTTAAGGAGAATTAATATGTCAAAGTCCCTGTCTTTTTCTTCCACAGCTGCATGTTTTGCTTGTACAGAAGTCCGAGGAAGACTCACCGGCCAAGCGGGTAAGGGAGCTCGAGGTTCCTCCCTTACCCGATGTAATCATCTTCTAGTTCCCTCCAGCGTCTCACGAACATTTTAATTGCTCTAATTGTCATAGTTGCCAAGGGTGGCTCAACCATTGAGCCAGAAAAGCCTTTGCTTTAGGCCCCTCAAAACATAAGGCCCCCAACAAAGTAAATTTCATCCTTTTTTTAATCCAAAAAAATAAGGCCTCCAAAAAGTAATTGTAGCAACTTAAGGTCTCATAAAAGTAATTAAAGCAACTACCATATTTTTATATTTCAGAAAAAATAAGTGTTATCTTTTCATATTTCAAAAAAAAAAAAATAAAGACCATTTTCTCACTGAAAAAATGTTGCCATTAAAATAAATTCTAAAATCACAACAAGTAAGAAATCATTTTCTGTTTTGAAAATCCTTCAGTTTGCACATTCTTTCCTCTATATCTATGTTGTTTGAAATCCTTAGAAGATAACTTCAAATATAATCTTTTTTTTTTATATTGAAGGAGCTGTATTAAATTCAAAAGTAATCCACATCTATAATCTTTGTAGCAAACACTGATAAATCACTAAATTAGCTTTTATGATTCTATGCTTTAAAAAACAAATTAATTACAAGCTCATATTATATATTTATATAGTTAGTGTTCGTTTTATTTGTAAATATTATTAGTTATAATTTATAAATATTAAATATGTCTGCTAGAAAAATATTGACAATATCTGTAACTGTTACTTTGATAGAAAGAAGTTTTTCAAAATTAAAATTGATAAAATCCTAATTTAGATCAACAATGTCACAAAAAGATTAAGTAAATTAGTCATACTATTAATTGAAAAAGATATGTCAACAAAATTTAAATACAAAAACTTAAATGGTAATATTGCATTACAAAAAATAAAAAAACAAATTTTAAATAAAATATTATAATAATATTAAAAATAAAAAAATACTCCATTTAGGATTGTCGCTTTAGGCCTCAAATTGGCTTGAGCCGGCCTTGATAGTTGCCTATGTCCAGAGCCGCAGGACTGCAGAGCAGGCACTCTAGGTTGCTCTCAATCCAGAGAAGGCGGCCCATATGGCCACTATGAGCTCGTTAGTTTCCGCCGACTGAGCCCAATCCGAGCTACTAACCCAGCACGCTGTAGAGATCCGAACCTTGAGGGAGCGCGATGCCGCAGAAATCGGGTTTTTGAGAGAGGACTATGACTCGGAGGTGCGGGGCTCAAGGGTGCAGCTCGACAAGAATCAGGGACTCGAAGATGAGCCCAGGCCCAGCCACGAGGATCTAGTCTAGCCTCATCCGGATCCTCTTGCGTTTTATCTGCTTTTTTTGTGGGTTTGAAGTGAACTTTGATTTCTCTTTTTTTAAATCGTATGCTGTTTAGTTTGTTTATGCAGCACGAGGGTCTGATGTAAACTCAGGTATGAGTCAGTCAGGTATGCTCATGTAGAACTCAGGTGAAATGTTTGGATTTACTCGATCGAATGTAAATTCTGATTAGAGTTAAGTGAGCCAATACCTAACCCGGCGCACCCAGGTTGCGCCTTTGCCTCTCCATGGCTAGGCTTGGCTGGGCCCCGCCTAGAAAAATCAATCCCATCAGTTACGAATCTGCGCCGTACTGTTTGGATGTGAAAATGTACTCATTTGCATTACCTTGTCATTTAGACAAGTGGAAATATATATGGGAACTCAAAAGGGTAAAGGTGAACTTGTTGTTGGGTTTGAAATTAAAAAGTAGGAGTTCAGGAAACTAAAATAAAGAGATAGATGAGAGAGTGATTTTCAGATAGAATTTACACACGGCTCTCTCATTGACCTGAAATGATAGACCCAAAGGATTTTGTTGGAGCAACGTCATTCATATCAATATCATCATTAACCGATCAATGAAATATATATCAATATCATCACCGTTCAATGCTGGTCTGTGTTTCTTCTTCATTAAATGAAGCCCCTGACCATCTACATAGATTAAATTTATCCCGGTAATGAAGGAAGGAAGAGCTGTCAACCAAGTAGTAATTCTAAGCAGCTGATTGTGGCCTCGTTAGCATGTATGTGAGATAAAACGGGACAGTTGAGGTTGGTTGAGGGTTGGGTTGACCTCTCAGTGTAATTGAGAAGGACTCAAAGGTCAGGTTTATCAATTGGGAATTCTCAGGTATTACTCTAATCAGATTAGCGGTTCACAACTCACAATCCATTAAGTTGAGCAGGCAAGTTGGGTAGCGTGTATGGACTCAACCTGAAACATACCTATTAACAGATCACGTTGAAAGTGCAATTTTACCAGGTTAGAATCAGGTGAAATCCGGAATTGCCACCCGTGAAGATATGTCCATTCAAAATTGAATCCATCACATAAGGTGGGTCAGATCATGTAGGTTGCTTTTCTTCCCCGCGTAGTGTACGTTTGCATACAGGGCGATTGATTGCTGATCAGATGATCAACATCAGATAGTCATTTCCACAAATACCTAATCTACAACAAACGGCATCTAGCTATTGCCTCCATTAAATCACTCTGGATCACCAAATTGGAGCCACCGACCGGAGATACCATGCATGTGCTCGGTCCCAGTTCACTAAGTTCTTAACTTAACTACTCCTGCAGTCAAGACAGCAAAGCATAGAAACTGGCAATAGAGGAATCAATGTACTCCCTCCAAGGGATATTAACCAAATACCTTTTCAACGGTTCTTAAAAATCAACACGAAAACAAGTGCAGACTTTCTCACTCCCAAGTTTTAACTCAAAAAACGAGAAGAAACATTTCTTCCTTCTATACAGGATTTTAAAGAGATTCTAAATATGAAAGATGTTAAGACCATATTGAACATTGCAAGAATCATAACTAAATATGAAAGACAAGATATAAAAGGCACTTTTTGGAAGGTATTTTGAATTAATCATTCTCAATTTTTCACACTTCAAATGCTGCGAACAAAAACACAGCAAATCGACAGAAGCCAGCCAAAAGCATCCAACTCTGATCCTGTCTTCAAGAAAGTGGTTGCCGCCGCCTGCAAGCTCTCACTGTCAGGACCACGAAGTGTGCCTCGTGAAAGTAGCTATATTTTGATTCATTAAATTAACATCATGCACAATTCTAATGAGTGGATGCCGAAAGGAAATCTGACTCAGGAACCATGGCAACCAATCAGATCCACACCATGTCCACTTGGAGGAACCACCACACATGGTTGATACCTCCAAAAGTATTCCTACACAAATCTTGGCCACAAATATGCGAGCCAACTGGCAAGTGGCAATTAATGAAAACCCACCAATCAAGCCAACACCATCCCACACCTGTCATTGGTTATGGTTCACCAGACACCTAGACGACCACCAACTGTAAGGGGGATAGGGTGGGAAGATCTCATCATAACATCATTGATGCCCAGCCCTGCTGAATATTGAGAAGATAGATCTAAAAGCTCATCCATTTAAATTAAGTTAAATCTCCATCATTAATCTCATCATGACTTCTGAGTGAAATTTGGAAGCATGCTGAATAACATGGTCTGCATTCACTTAAGAGGGATCACAAAAAGATTGTGCTTCCAAGGAAGACACAAAAAGAACTCTGCCAAGTCAACTAGGTTAGATCAATAACCAGGTCGGGTATAAACAGGCGGGGCTAGGTCAAAAGAACTTGAATTAAAGTTAAAAAGTTTGAAATGTATATTGAGAGAGAGAGAGAGAGAGGCACTCGGTGTCAATTAGGAAAATTCAAGTTGTTGATCACTAAAATATTAGGAAAATTCGAGTAGTATACTGTGGTAAATTGGACCTAGCATCTAAAGTCATTAAACAGATAGTAAGCACAGTGTATCTCATACAGCAATGATTATAATCATGTAGTGTCGTTAATTTGGGAAAATGTTTTTCCTATGAGTAGACTGCATATGCAATCCAGCTTGTGGGGCCCACTTAAAGGAATGTCTCTCAATGGGAAGATAGCTGGAAAGGCCTTCAAATGGCCAAAGAGGAGACAAATTATCAGCTCAGCCAAATTATCCTAGCCCCTAGTTTAATAGCCTTAAGGTTTGATGGCAACTTAACCGTAGATCCAATCCAATGGTGAGTGAAGGTTCAATAAGTGTAAATTTAGTCTTGATGCAAGATTGTGAGATCACAAGATCATCGAAAGGGCCGCACTGAAATGCAGTCTGACCGTAGAACATTTTCCAGTTAATTTGATGTTGGCCCCAACTCTGATTTAAGCGAAAATTTTCACAAAGCTAATATAAAGGGTGATAGTTGTTTCGAGTGATTTGGATTTTAGATATGGGTTACATTGACGGATTTATAAATTATAATGATGAAGCTAAATATTGAACACAAAAAGTTCACATATTTAACAACGATACACGATGTTATAACTATGGGAGGGCAACATTTTGGTTTATAGGGCATACTAAACAAAAGAAAAAGAAAAAGAAGCTTCCAAGCATTTTCCAATATTCTGGATTTTTTTACTTAAAAAAAAGAAATCACGCCAGGACAGGTTGCAAGCCACAAGACAACACTACGTCGTGTAGTTTTCTGGAGTCAAGCATGACCAAATCTTTGAACCATGTGTTGGAGGCACATATATTATTATATGTCACCATTCAAAACAAAACGATACTCTATATTTCACGGCAAAGTTGCCAACAGAAAAAAATCAAGTAGCACAGGATATTTTCTGATAAAATAATGCACCTATAACTTGCAATGATTCTAGTGTGATTAAAGTGAGACCACAAGTTATCCAGAAGAACATAGACAACTGCAAGAGTACTCATGCTGGCTATAATTGAATGTAGTGCAAGTTACGGTACTCGTAAATAAGTGCACATTAAGCGCATAAAAATGTTAACATGTTAACATGTAAATGCATGCCTGTACTAAGAAAAAATTCCACCTACCTCTACCGCTTTGGGCGGCACATGAAAAAGCATATAAAAAGACAATGAATATATTTGATTTACCCAAAAATAAAGACAATGAATGCATTTGAAGACACTACATTTGCCTCATAGATGCTGCATATCAATGCATGAATGTATCGGTGATTACCTCTTGGGACGGCTACGATCCTCTTCATAGTCCATCACTCCACCAGGTTCAGAGTAGACCTCTTCATGCCCTCGTAACTCCGCATCTGCCTGCTTACAGTGTACTTCTGCCACCAAGTAAGTAAGACACATCGACCGACATATCCCATATCCAATAAGCAGGTTTGCCTATTTCTATATATGCTTTCAGTGTTTTGTATATTGCTTATATATACACATATACGTAAGAAAGTCAAAATGAAAGAAAATGCAACCATCAGAAGATGCAGATGAATCCCGCACTCAGGATGGAAGATTGTACCAGTTGGGTTTAAATGACAGTTTCGATGGCCACAAAGATGACTGTTATGTTATTACCAACATTATGGGGGTTATTGGTCATAACACTTAAACTTTTACATATCAAAACAGAGTAAAACACTATCAGCTTCAAATCTTATCATGGAAAACTTCAATTTTAAGGACATTTTAAAAGTTCACTTGGTACAGAATCAGCCCCTAACCACAGGGAACTTTTTTTCATAGAAGAATCAGTTTCACTGGATGCACGATGAGATAGTTTAACTGAGTGTTTTGAGTTCCTTCATAAAGAAAGACTATATGACTACTAGAAGTTATGCAAGAAGCTAATAAAGATTCAATTCTGAACAAGAAGTAGTAGTTTCTGAAAATCATAATCGCTGATTAAATCTATACCTGTGAAAAGTTCACAGTTTTGGACTGTTTCAGGGTGCTGTGGATGCAGGTATGACTGGAGGGAAAAGGGGAGAAACACGTGATTGGCGTCAAAGTACTATGGGAGAAGATCCAAGTAACACGCATGTTTTCTTGGCTCTTTTTGGCTTATTTCCTTGATTAGAAACCATGATAAGGTCTCTTTGAAGCCATATTAAGCAATAAAATAACTGTATTTTAAGGGCTGAGCAATGTTTTGCCTACCTAAAAGGTTCTGAATGTTTTGGACAATACAAAAAGTAATGTTCTGGTTACTCCAAGTTAACCTGTTAACCAAAAGAAAATAAGTGACCTTTGGTTTTCACCCCCTTCAGCACTTTTTTTGTTTCCTTTTTCTCCTTTCCATTAACAACGTGTATGTCGAACTGTTATATACATTTTCAAAGCACAAACGTTACACAAAAGAGAAAGGGACAAAAGAGAAAGGGGATCTTAAAACTCTGGTCAACCATACAATATACAACTTCAAAATCCAAGACCACTGAACTTTAATTGTATAGTTTATTACAATTTTAGCAGTTGATAATAAATCAACTCTTTTTTTTCTTAGCTCATTCGCAATTTATATTACATTCAATCTTGTTTTTCTCTCAGCTTATTACAAATTATGAAAAACTATCAGTTTTTCAATTGTTTATTCATCTTAAAATTTGAGAGATTTTTCTTTCAAAAAAGGGGAGTGTTTGGAAATCCTTATCATGATGTGGCCTATGGGATCAATGCTGTAAAATCTAAACCCCGACCTATGGGTCTACTTGTACTGAATGCCAAATGGGAACATCTGGATGGCTGGACAATTGCTATGACATGATATAAGTTAGAGAATAGGACCTTGGTGAAAATATCAGAAAATTGACGACTATTTTGTAATTTTCAGAAATTATGATTTAATGATATGGGAATGGTCACCCAAATACACTGGGACGATTATTCTTCTGCTTCCTCCTCAAACTCCCTCTTTTTCTTCATCTTTTCTTATTCTTTCTATTTGTTGGTTTTCTAGAGGTACAAAGCTAAAAAAACTAAATCCAAGTCAATCTAAGGTTTCAATCAAAAGGTTTTCCCTTGGAAATTTCAATTTCACGCTAATGAGATCCATGGCTTGTCTTCTACATTGGATGTTGTTCTAATTCATGAGTTAAGATAGGCCAACTCTATGGCAGATGCTTTAGCCAAGCAAGGGGTTGATAGGTTGCCTCCTTGGGAGGGTATTGTTTTGTAATTGAAGTGGGTACACCTTTCTTGCACCTTTTTATTTTTACTCCTTCTGTTCCTTTTATTATTTTAATGAAATATATGTTACTGATTCCAAAAGAAAAAAAAATTTTGACAATCATGTTATTACTTGGCCTTTGCGCTTTTCTAGCATTGTTCAACAAATCTGTATCCCATTCTTTACTAGTTTGACATCAAAACTCAAAAGCATATTCTGTATAATCATAGGAGTGACTAGTGTGACTAAAAGGATAGACTAGGTGTTGTATTTGTCATATTTTGCAAAATGCATCATTGTTACCTAATATTCAGAGAAGGAAGAATTTGCTAATATTTTAAACTTATACCGACTGTATATCATATAGATTTTTTCAGTCCTTTTGAAATATATATATATATAAATATGAGAAATAATCTTGTGAGAACTAGTTCTCACCCTTTTTTTGTGAGAAATCTAGATGGGGCCCATCTATCACCCAATCCAAAACTCACAATACACACGGACCCCCCCCCCCCCCCCCCCCCCCACCATAGTTACACGCCCCAAGTTTCAATCAAATCTAAATTTACTGGACCGTAGTATCGACTATGCGCCAATCCGAATGGATTGAATTTGTAGGCCACAAAAGAAGAGGTTAGAGACATGTTATTGAGGCCAAACTTGATTTTGGGGTGGTCCCACATAGATCTTTCCATCCCCCTATCCCATCCCCAAATAGGACCACTTGGTTCTCACGGTGGGTACGTAAGAACAGTTCTCATAAGATCAAAGCTCTATATCAAGTTTAACCCCAATCACATATCCCTAACCTCTTCATCTGTGGTCTATAAATCCAGTCCGCTCAGATTGGTGCATAGTTGATCCAACACTCCAGTAAATTTGGATTTGAAAGAAACTTGAGGCGTATGACTATCAAGGGGAGTCCCTGTGTATTGCAAGGTTTGGATTTGATAATAGATGGGCCCCACCTGGAGTTCTTACAAAAAATGGTGAGAATTAATTCTCATGGGATTTTTTCCCATATTTATAATACAATTACATGCTTCACTATTTAGGACCCCTTAAGATTTGATGATAAACATTCAATTTTCAGAACGATGAGAAAAATACTGGTAGCAGCGGCTTTCTAGAAACACTGTAATGCACATCAAAGACTAATGATGTATGCTTAAGGCCATGGATGGGATGTACTATAAACTCAGAATAGTCAGCAATAAGATTTTGGGACCCCACATCTGATGCAACAGATTGTGCGATGACATTTGCAGATATCTCCCTGCAAAACACAACTCTTGGAAATTGGCTCTTTACAGTTTTCCCTTAAATGTTTAGTGGTGGGTAGAAACTCAGAAGTAACAGCTTCAACTCGGACATTGGATGTGACGCCCACTAACTCAGGCAGCAAAAAATCATAACTTCTTAATACTTTCCTATCCAACCCAAACTGCCTAAATGAAGTTAAAAATAATATAAGTAAAATCTAAATTTGATAAAATAAAATAAAAAGTGTATATATAGAAATATTCATGCAACTGACCTTGAGGGTCTTCTTCACATCTTCCACCCTTTCTTCAATTTCCTTTCGGTGCTTCTTATCTAATTCACCCATTGTATCAGCCCACTTTATCTTCTCTTGTATTGATAGAAGTAGATTCTCTGACGTATTCAACCTGCACCATTTCATCAATAAGAGGAAACATGATCCAACTGCCACCAGGTTGCAAACCTTACAGCTTGCAGATTCCCAAAGGAATATCTAAGCAAGCAAACAATTTGAAGATACACTAAGAAAACAGTAACAAACATGCAACAAAAATTTGAAGATACACTAAGAAAACAGTAGCAAATATGTAACAAAAATCCTTTTTTAGACATATAGTGACAAGGAACAAAAATAACATTGCCAGAGTGATAGCAAGGACGAGCAGGACTGACAGCTGTTCTTGAATTGGTGGTGCATCCATTTCAAGGTACCATGCAAAAAATGGTAGCAGATAACAACCAGTTGAGTTAGAGATACTAGAAACCTAGGTGCATCTGCAAAACCAATGGCTTCTAAAAACTGCATATTATCACCATATGAATCAAATTGATAGGAACAAAACACAGCTGCAACAATATGTACTTCTATATTTTTTGGACAAACAGGAGGGCAGGCACGCACGCACGGCGCTCGCTTGCATTGTGCGCACACTCCACAAAAAGAAAGGGGAATAAGTTCTTTTTAATGGAAATTGCTTAACAGTGACTTAACTCAAGGCCATAGTCAATACACTAATGATTCAGTGGTAAGGCATCTTCTTTTCCTTGGGGACAACCAGTGGTCAATCCCCTATTGTTGCCATGCTGGTTATGCACATGTGCAGTTTTTAGTGCACATGTGACTATGTGAGTATTTACTGGCGCGAGGAAAAAAGTAGAAAAATATTTCTAGACCATAAAAATAAAGAATAGAGTACCAACCAACAGACTATTGGTTAATGGACAAGTAACTGATTAAGGTCAACAGTTTTTACAAAATGTCGCATTCTTTTGAATGAAGAGATGCCAGGGCCAATGAAACCACAGGCCTCAGAGGCCAATGAATTTGGAGGTGCTCAATTGGAAACACCATTGATTCTGGGGTTCATCAAATCTGCAACATACTTTTTTCCTCAGACATTTTGGGTGTGGGTTCTACACATAATGAAATCTTCAATTTTTTGTTTGATAGATTGATGGAGAGAAGATGTAAAGAGCGCATCTGCAGAAAATAAAATAATATATTGATTTAAAAAAAAAAGTGGAGATGTGCAGAGAGATGAAACTTATGTGAGAATTGAAGTTCAAGAAATAACAAAAAGAGGTTCCCTATGATACCTTAGCTCTAGAATCAATAAGGATGGAGAGATTGAGGATATCAAACATAGATAAGATCTGAATGGTTAAAGTGGAAACTTACTTTTAGAGTGCTTTATGAGTGGCACATACCAATAAGGTTGATGGCAAAATTTATAGGATAACAACTAGAGAAGCTAGACCTATGAAGAAGAATGTTAGCCAATTAAGAAACAACACATGCAAACAATGAGCATATCAAAGATGAGAATGTTGAGATAAATGTGTATTAAAACTAGGAAGGAAAGAATTAGGAATGAGCACATTCAGAAGCATTTAGTAATAATAATCAACAAATGAAAAAGAAACTCGTTTGAAATGATTTTAACATGTCCACTGCACGACGACAACAATCCGGTGAATAAAAGCTTTACTATGCAGGTTGATGGCCCATCAAAGGGTAAGCCAAAGAGGATGAATGGAAGTAAAAAAGATAGATTTGAAGAGGAGCAATCTATCCAAGGATTTGGCCCAGGATATAGACTAGACTAGAATGGAGAAACATAATTCACTAAGATCCCCAACATAGTTGGGACAAGGACTTAATGATAAAAATGATGATAAATAAAAATAAAAAATCACGAGTGTGACCCAACCCCTTGGAACCTTAAAATCCCTTGGAACCTTAAAATCCTCTAAAGTGGCCAATACATTTCTACAAGATGTATGGGGGAATTTCCACACCAAACATAGCATTTGTATGTATCCACGAAAAACTTCTCTTTTTCTTTGGAAATGTCACTGCACAAATAGAATGACCTATGAAGCAAAATATTGGTCAATAAAGAATCAACATATGCACAAAATGGAAGTAGCAGCACGGCCAAGACTTGGCCCATACCGAGTCAGGTCCGGCCGACTCGGTATCGCCTAATAGGGGCTTGGCCACACAGTGACGGACACAGCTGACTTATATTAAGCCACAAAAACCCTATTTCACCCCATTTCACAGCTTTCAAAAGAGAGGACAGACCATTGCAAGGTTGCAGACCTTGATTTCTAAGAGACAAGCTCAAATCCTCTTTTTTTTTAGAGATCTAGGCTTCCAAAGATCAAGAACACTATTCATTCAAAAGAGGGATTTCCAAATCTTGGTTTTTGAGGTATGTATTTTGCTTTTTCATGCTTAGATGGTTGAGAGAAGTAAGTAGCAAGCTTGTTTTGCTTAAAGATGAAACTTTCATGCTTAGATGGTTGAGAGAAGTTAGTAGCAAGCTTGTTTTGCTTAAAGATGAAATTTTCACTCAAGAATTCATCAAAAAATGCAAGTTTTTCTATTTTTAGCCTCAGATTTTAAATATATATAGGAAAATTCAAAAACAATTTCCATTATTTGCTAATTTTTTGTAGAAACTAATGGTGGAACAACTTTGGCAATGATGCTCCTTATCTTAGAGATTTTACAAAAAAAATTTTGAGCCAAACAACACCATCGTCTAGATGTGAACGGAATTGGAATACATTCACCTCGATCCACACTAAAAGCAAGAATCGCCTCACCATGATCAAGTTGGAGAAGTTGGTATGTGTCCATTATAACATGAGGTTGAGGGCAAGAAACCTCCAAAGAAGAGATAATGGAGACTATGAACCAATTAATTTGGATTACATATTCCAAGAAGATGACTCTCTAGATGACTGGTTGGCTAAAAGAGACGATGTAGTGTTGCCAAATACAAATTTCCTAGATGAAACCATGGATCATCCTGATGAATCTGAGTCCCACCAATAACAAAAACATGATTACCCACCCCCACCTCTCATTCGCAGATCTGCTACCACACGGGAAAAGGACAAGTGTAGTAGAGGGGTCCTCACAAGGCTCACAACTTCAGCAACGTGAGCAAAGACGTGAGCCAGAGATGACACGTTATAGCTCGAAACATATTACAAGGGTTGAAGATAAGTCATGTTCTCATTCAAGTGGTTCTTCAACCCTCTCTAAAGCAAAACAATGGATAAAAGACTGAACTCTCCAACACAGGAGGAAGACAAAAGGTAAGGAGTGATTCCAGCAAGTACTTGGCCACCCATGAAGAAGAACAACAATGCAAAACATCATCTTCTAGCAAGAGTGGCTCACCACAAGGGGATCAAGGAGTTTATGAACAAAAAAGAGATAATGGTGATGATGATGGATAGTATGAGGACAATATCACTGTCTATGACCCATTACATAGTGGTCAAACTGAGCCTGCTGGTGGTTGGGGCAAAAATCAAGGAGGAGAGTAATCAAAAGAATATCCTAAACCACATCAACAAGCATCAAGCCCTTGGCCCATAGATTCAGATAGTTCATAGGGGCATGGAGGATAGCAATATCGTCAGTCACAAGCTGATCATTCATATGATTATGGGCAGCAGTATGGTGGATACAGTGGTCCTTCACATGGTATGGTGGGCAGCAGCAGTATGGAGTCATTATGATACCCGTGCAACAAGTACCACTACCACCACCAGCTGACTATAACTATGGCTATGGACAAGGCCATCAAGGACAAGGAGGGTAAGGGCTCTTCAATTTTAATATCGTTCAATACTATTGTCAACAACAAAATGACGATGATGATGAAGACAGGACACCATCAAGGCATTCAACGTGGTACTAAAGTCTAAAAAGAAGGTATGTTTGCTATTTGACATTTGTTATTTCATAGTTGCTAGTTGATACTTGAATCTTGATAGTTGATACTCCATACTTGAGACTCGAGAGTTCAATTGATAACTTGATATTGATGAACTATTGAGTATTGAAGTAACTTTGTCATTTGTTTGCAATTAAATATTTAAACGATTTGTATTTTCATAATCTTAAGGGGTGGCACATACATGAGGATGATGTAGAATAATATAATTTATTGTTAACTACAACAAAAAGATTGTACAGTATACACTATACACTATAGTAGACTAGTAGAGTACTCTAGTCTAGTCTATTTCATTTCAGGGTTCTGACCCAGCCATTTACTTCCAAAGATAAAAATGCTGGACAGTGAAGCAGCATCTGTTACAACCAAAAAAGAAAACGCTCAACATGCTTGGTAGGGTCATAGAGAGTAGAGACACATCCTACTGAATGCTATCAGAAACCCACGAACAATCTGCCATGGCCACAATAAGTGTAACTGTAGTTCGGCATCACTAAGAAGTTGAATCTGGCCAACAGCAACTGAAGCAGAAAACAAATATCTAAGCACTAGATCATGTTTTCAATAGTGTAAAATATTGGGTCAAGAAATTACCAGGTTGTAAGTGTCTGTAACATACCGCCAAGCTGTCCAGGCCTCAAATCTCTCCCCGCAGCAAACTGCACCTGAATCTCACACAAAAGTAGAAAGCAGATTGATAAAAGGGGTCATCATGAACCACAAAAAATAATTGTTATAAAAGCAATTACGAGGACCGCGATTAAATTCTTACCTCAAAGCATCTGCGCAACTGATCTAGCTTCCCTCGTACTATACCCTACATGAAGCCACAGTAAGCATTTTTTTCAAATCATAGGAACATATTAAAATATTATTTTTGATGTGTCTGTCAACATATTTGCAGAAAAAAAATTGTGCCAGTAAACTTTTAGATGAGCCATGCATTTGAAGACTTCAAAAACTCAAGATTTTTTATTCACTTGAAACTGTATATTAGATCCTTCCTGCCAGTAATACGACAAGACTGGTCAATTTGTAACCATGCTGACAAATACATCACAGATATGGGCCTTCATGATACTGAATGGGCCAGGTGAAGGCAGATCTAGGACCAGCCTCATTGCATCCACCAAAACAACATGCCATATGGTTTCAACACAAGTAGATCATTCCACAAAGAGGATGAAAATAAGCAAATGATGCGAAGTTGCTGAGTGGAACCAAGCACTACCAGACAATAGATAGATGCTCCAGAGAACAAGGCTTTTCTTAATTAATAAAAAAAGTCAAAATAATGGAGGAAGCACCAGAAGAATTAAGTTGTACACGGCACAGTTGCCACAACAAGAAACCAATGAGCAGAATGATGCAAGAAATGTCTCTGTCTGGAACTTATTTTCACATTAGTGCAGAAGATCTAAATGAAAACAGCAAAAAGTAAAAAAGGATAGTAGCTATTTCTGAGAGGAATGAGTTTTCCAGTGAAATATGCAAACGTTATTTCATACATGGAAACCTCTTCAACCCCCAAATTCCCAAAGTGGACCAATGCAGAGTAGCAAACTTAAACCATTCCATTTCATCTCCCTCTTACTTTCATTAGGCACTTGGCTCAAGTAAAATGGAAGAATACTTACAGCATACATGCACTCATTGATAAGGAAATCTTCGAGCTCACGCACATTTGAAACATCAAGTTGTTGCATCAGTTGATCATAAGGAAGCACCTGATAAGAAAGAAGAAAGCAAATGGTTACAAGGTACCCGTACATACCAAAACAGCCTCAGCACTAAAAGACAAATTTCACCTCAATAAAGGACTCAAAGTATGTAATTGCAAGTGTCCATCTGGATAGTTTCCATAAAAAGAAGAATTCCATATGGTAGCTATGAATTTGGGAATCTTTTTCTGTGGTAATTTTGTTTATCCTCGTCTTGTTTTGATATTCAAACCACGTTGAATGAGTTTCATGCTTAGGGGGAAAGAAGTTTAAAGGTATTTTAACATTAATAGAAAAAACATGGAAAAACTTAAACCAAACAATAAGAAATAGTCAATCTGCATTTCCTGATTTTTTTTATTTGTTTTTTAATGCAGTTATAATTCAAAAAAATGAGAGCAGAAATGCAGTTACCCTTTTTTTGAATGACAATGGCATTCTTGACATAGAATTAGCTTTTCTACCTCAACTTCTGGATTCCAATCTCCCCCCCCCCCCCCCCCCCCCCCCCACCCCGAAACAAAAAAATAAAAACCACCTTGCGGTTGATCATTGTTGACCGTGTTTGCATATATTCCATATTAGTAGCCAGATGCCAAACTAAATTGTGTCACCTATTATCAATATTTCTAGTTTCTCTAAATAATAAGTAGCACAACATGAATTCAGCATTTCATTGGCTATAGATATTGTTGCAAACTACCATTCATGGGAAATTATTCTCTTGAGAAAATGACGGTATCTTTTCAAATACAGGATTTTTCTTGGCATAATACAGGAAAATATAACAGAAAATAAATTAATTTTTAAATGACTATAAATAAAAAATAAACAGCATTCAAAATAATAAATAAATACAAGACAAATTGCAATGCTGTTCAAAATATTTTTTGTACATTTTTCCTATTCCATTTTATTCTAATTTCTGAGATATTTTCATTTTATGGTGATATTTTGAAAATATCATGATATTACCAGGAAAAAACTGTTCCAATGTTTTGTACTTCTTTTACATTTGTATGACACATGCGCAAGTGGGTGTGCAGTGTTGGGGGTACCTACTCTATCCTACCTACCTAAACTACACTTCATTTATAAGAGAAAATTAGCTGATATGTACCAATACACTCATGGTTGAGTGGAGTTAGTACCTTGGTACCACACTCATGCCCAAGGATTGATCCCTAAGTCTTCAAGTGTAAAGTATCGGTCCCAACCAGTAGTCCAACATATCTAGGAAAAAATATCTGAAATGTGCCAAACAGGGTTTGAGTACGCAACAGGCAATCCCTGATGCACGCCCCTCTCCCCCTGAATCCCAACCCACATGGGAGCACTTCAATGTCCATTACCAGTTGTGCTAGGTAGGCGGACAGTTCCATTTTTTTGAAATGGTGTGCGTGTGTATGGTGTAAAATATACTTGTTAACAAGTAGCAAATTCCATTGTTTTACCTTCATATTCCAATCATCATGAAAGAATAGCACCAAAAAGTGCAGAGAATGGTAAAAAAGAGTAGTCTCATGGGAATAATTCAGATAAAGTTACCATTAAAAATTAATTCAGAAAAAATTGAGCATCAGTAATACTTGGAAGGCACTGTTCTTATTCTTGACTATCGTATAAGGTTTGCTGGAAATAACAGTATTTTAGATGGATTCACTAACAAATACAATACCTTGTCAGTCTCAGCTAGAGTAAGAACACTAAGTTGTTTTAGCTTGCGCACTTGATCAGGTAGCAGGTGTGGTAGAGACCCGGCATTACCTACAAAGGACAGACGTTTTCAGGTGACAAATATATATACTTTGAAAGGAAACCACAAAATATCAAGAGGGGGAAACTGAAACATATATAAATCACACAGTAGCTTCTTAAGTTTAAACTACTAGTTAGAATCGAAAATTAATAAAGTTATATGCATAACACATCATTGTAAAGGCAAATTAAATCAACTATAGAGGTCATCTTGCAGAGTGTAAATGCCCGGAACTGAACTATCAATCACCAGAATTTACATTAGCTAAATGAATTTTCAACCAATCAAACAGAAACTATTCCATAACTTCCCTTTATTTATTTTGTAGACAATTTAAGCTACATTATCTCTTTACACCATGTTCTGGCTCTGCTAATCAGGCTTCCTTGTGGTAGCCATTAGTTGTCAAAAGAGTAGACCAGTTGTTAGATTTAAAATGCAATAGTGAGCCTTATCATTACTCTAGCTCATTTTCTAAGGGAGTTACAGTATGGAGGTTTGATTCAGTTTCTCCTTCATGCTTTATGGATTTGATACTATCTACAATCATAGATTCAAGAGAAATCATTGCCTGCAATAGTGGTTCGACGATGATGATGATCATGTTGAAACTTTCGGATTATCAGAAGTAGTATTCTAAACCAGAGTATGAGGCCAATAATGCATTTAGCAACTAAAACTTCATACAAAATATCAATAATGCATTTTTCTGCTGATAAACCTCGACTGAAGTATGCAGATCATCAAGGGCAACTCCATAGATAATATGCCCGAATACAGCATGGATACAGCTAGAACATGCCGTGGTCATGCGAGGGGCACGCATGTCATGCATATTAAACATATGCCACCATGGGTAGTAGGAAAAAAGTTATTTACTCTATCCACACCTACTAAACACATGCCTCTGAAGCTATTACAAAAAAATTCATTTTAGGGAAGAGAAGGAAGCGGTGGAAGGAAGTATGTGTGGGAGTAAGGAGGTGCTTTTTTTTCCTCTTGTTTGGGTTGTTTTTCTTATCAGTATTTGTGTGGATTGATTTACTGCTTTGGAGAACTCCAAACAATTCTGTATCGAATGTGTTTGCTATATATTCCACCTTAAATTTTTAAAAAAACATAAATATACTGGAGCAAAAGCCTATCTCCCAAGGGTAAATGCTAATCTCCCCGGATGATCCGCTTTTCTCTAGCCCATTTGATTGTCCTCTTCAAATCCCATTCAATGATGACCTTGGATGTAGGAAATCTTGCCTCAGGAATCTTTAATGCTGGAAAAATTGCAAGGACTTCCACCTTATCTGACTCTTTGCATCCACCATGATTAGAAGGAAATTAGAATCTCATTCTTACAATTTATTAGCAGCCCCACGATTCCATGTGGCTCCAATTCCACGAGCCAGCCCATCAATGTTGAATTTTAGCCATCCATCCTCTGGAAGAGATCCTCTTTGTTCTCTAGCCTTGCTTTTTTATCCTCCCAAAATTGAAGCTTCCAATTAGACAGAATCCCCGAACTTTTATCTGTTCAACTTCTCACTATAGCCTAGCTTGCAAAGGTCAAAAACATCCAAAGCCTATTGCACCCTCAACATATTCTTCAACACTTTCTTCTTTAACCACCAACTAAAAATAGGCTTTTTTAGCCTTGATAAATATCATACAATTTGGTCCCAAGTGTAGCTCAGCTGATTAGGGACACCCTGTAGTGCGTTAGGGGGGGCATGAATTCAAGTCTCTTGTAAAGCAAAAATAAAGAATACCATACAATTGATTATTTTAAAAAATAAACAGCTAACGAAGGATAAGGAAGAGGGAGACGGTAATAATGATAAAATGGGAACAACGAATAAGAAGGGAGAAGAAAATGAAAGGAAAAAAAAAAGGTAACAATGACTTCATAACAAACTCAACAGGAGAAAGAACAGGGAACTGGGCGCAATGCTGGCAGAGATGGAGGGTGAACGGGATAGGTCAAGCTTCCGCTTGAAGAATGGCCTCACTCCAAACTCTCCAGGGTAACCCCAAAATCACTTAATAAATGTTTTATTTATCAACAACTAAAGCCATATGAGGCATTCCAATCCTCAAATAGATAAAAGACTAACCCTAAAACTAATTTCAACCATCTAACAATCATACGGTTGAGATTAAAATATCTCAATATAGATAAATAAAAGAAAAAAATATTAAATTGATTTTAAATAGGATGAGGATAGGCGGGCTATGCCCAAAGGCGAGCCAACCCAAGGGGGACCATGGGTCTATCCTACATTGACTCTCCCCTTCTTAGAGAGAACTCGACCTCGAATTCCATAGGAGTCCTCCAAGATCGAAAATCCAACATATGAATTTCCAATTTGAGTTTTGGTTTTCATTTTCCTTACGACTCGGAGGCTTAGCTCAATCTCTTCATCCATATAGAAGGAGAATGGAGACATGGCTTCTTTTGATTTCTAAATCCATCAATGCGTTGCAATCTGACCATCAAATTCATCTAATTGTTGAAGTGAATCACAATCTTCTAATTTCAATAGTTTATCCCCGAAGATGAAATCATAATGGGGAATCTCCATGATTTGATCCTCTGTTTCAACCTCCTGGCCAATAGTCTTTTCATCTGATGACTTAATTGGACTTTCTGGAAGTGGGTTTATGATCAACATATGATTAAACTCCTCAATTTTATCTATTGCATGCAATTGTTAATCAACACTGTTCAAGGAAGGAAATTCGGGTTCCTTGTCTTCGGATCCTGCCAATATATGACCGTCTTCTGTAGTTGTGCATGCTATTTCACCCAATAATGGCATTGAATTCTCTCTCTTTTATTCTAACTTCTCACTATCTGGCTTAATATTCTCAACTATGGGCTTCACAATATGGGCTTCAGAGACTTCTACTTTTGAGACTAAGAATTTCGCATGTGAGACTGTCTAATCCGGTACTAAACAAGGATTGCTTCTTGATATCCTTCAAAAAAGTCTTTACAATCTCTCATATTTTCCAAAATGTCTAGTTGTAAATCTCTGAGGAAGCGATCAAAGTCATAGGTCTCGCTCTTCAATCTACAAACACATTGTAGCCTCGAGCAGTCTTCAATATATTCATCAGTGGGGCTGTTTGAACACAAAAATAAACTCTCCACACACATGAGGAAAAAATTAAAATTCCCATTTTAACCCCCTTTCCCTCCCTCCTCTCTCCTCCCCTTTCCCTCCGGCCGGTGACGAAGTCCAGCCGGCATGAGGGGGGCTCTCCTTGCCTCTCTCTCTCTCCCTCTCTCTCCCTCCCTCTTCCTCTCCCTTTTCCACTCCTCCTCTCATCTCTTGTCCGCTCCGTTCGGCCCCGTAGGGCCAAACAGGGCGGAGAGGAGATGAAAGGAGTGGAAAAGGGAGGAGAGGAGAGGAAGAGGGAGGAGGGGAGAGGAGAAGAGGAGGAATAGGAAAGGAGGAGGGAGAGGAAGAGGAGAGGAGAGGAGAGGAGGAGTAATAGGAGAGGAAAAGGAGAGGATGTGGAGGAGGAATAGGGAGAGGAAGAGAAAGAGGGAGGGAGAGCCCCCCCTCCTGCCGGCCGAAGGTAAAGGGGAGGAGAGAGGAGGAAGGGAGAGAGAGGGGGGGTGTAAAATGGAGATTTTAATTTAAAAAATTTTTTTTTTCTTCTACGTGTGAAGAGGGGGAATTGCTGCACAGCAATTCCCTATATTCATCCACAATCAATTTTTCTAGCCTCAAATTAAGGAATTGGTCAAAGTAATCTTTATTCTCATAAAACCACATTCCATATTTAATGGCATACTCAAACCTTTTTAGTTGATCATTGAGGTTACTAATTTCGAATTTCATGTTGACTTAGATGAGAAAGGGATGTAAACTTAATTGTCCTCAAAATTAAATGAACCTGACCTGAGGTGGAGATCAAATTTTCAGGACTAAGAAGATGAAGACAGATGGACTATTGGAGTCCAGATGGAGAAGAACTTGCTATTGAGGATGGACGGCTGAAAATTTGGCAGAATCTATGCCCACTACTTGTTTGAAGATGTATTGCTACAGTACCCCCTTTTTTCTCTCCTTCTCACTGTTGAATTGGATTTGGGCCAAATATGAACTCAAACCCAAAACCGAGACTCACTGGCTGTTTTATCTTGGACTTGACCCAATCATTAGGCCAAACAGATTTGGACCCAACACGTGTCACAAAAGACGCGTGAGGCTTGGTTTTGCCTCGTGTGTCATGCAGGAAAGAGGGAAAAGGGCGGGCTTTCGACCTTTTACTGCACTTTAACGGTGGAAGAGGTGGAGACGATGGGGCTCGGCGAGGATGATGATGGCTGCTCCGGTCCGGTGGTGGTGTTGTCAAGGTTGTTCGACAGAGATATTTGAAACCAGAGACAATGTCGGCAATAAAGGATCAGGCTGATGCTACAGTGATGATGCAAAGAGTGGAAGCAGTGCTGGTTCTCGCCGTTGGCGTGAAGATGTTAGTGACAACAAGCAGCAACGCAGGGATGATGGCCGACAGATATGGTCACTGATGCTAGGCTGCGACATCTTCAATGCAGGTATGATGTCTTGTTTTGTCTTCAATTTTCTTCTTCTCAATTTCTATTCTCTCCCCTTTTTCCTGGGATGACTGAATGTTTGAAAGTGGGTGGTGGTCGGATGTGGTGATTGGGATTAGTAGGGCTAGAGTAGGGTTTTAGGGTTTTGATCTACTGGGTAGACCGGAATGGGGTTTGTGAAGTGAGCTTTTAGCTGGAGAGGAAGGGAAGATGTGTCTATTCGGCCATGGGGATTTAGGTAGGGTATGGATTGAGCCGGATTGGTGATTGGTTAGGACTACCTAATGGTAGCCATAAAGGTTCGGCTTCTGGAGGGTGGGGCTTGGGCAAAGGGGATTTGTGAAGTTTAGGGATTTTGCAATAGGGTTTTTTTTTTTTTTTTTTCTGATGGATATGGGTGTTGGTCTGGGAGATGGCACGGATGGGTTCTGGTTTTGTGGGGTTTGAGGATGATTCAAGGTTTAGAGGTTAGTACAGGAGATGGTTTATGGCATTGAGATTTTGGAAAATGATTTTGATGTAATTCGGCTGATGTGTAGGGGTAGGTAGGGAGTGGTGATGGGTTACTATGAGATGAGGCTCATGCACGGTGATGATCGGCCACTCTTTGATTATAGAAAGAGAACAAGGGGATGGATTTTGACTGCTAATATGGGATGATGGACATGGATTGGCAGGGGTGGTGGTAGCCGAATCTCAAATCTAGGATGGATCGATCTTCGGCTCTGATACCAAATGATGCAGAGTGGGGAACCAAGCACAGGGCAGACAGAGATGGAGAGAGTAGAGATGGAAGGTGAAAGGGATAGATCAGGCTTCTACCTAACAATTGACCTCACACGAAACTCCCCAGGTTAACCCCAAAATCACTAGATAAATTTCGTATTTATCAATAACTTAAGCCATATGAGGTACTACAATACTTAAATAGATAAAAGACTAACCCTAAAACTAATTTCAGCCATCTAACAACCATATGGTTGAGATTAAAACATCTCAATATAGACAAATAAAAGACAAAATATTAAAATGATTTTAAATAGGATGAGGATTCGCAAAGGCAAGTCAACCCATAAGGGACCACGGGTTTGTCCAGCATCAGAAAAGAAGAATCAATTGACAGTGGCAGTCTACTAGCTGCTACTAAAGGATCAACTATTACAGTGAACTGCAACAAATGGTCAAGCTGCACATGGAACGAAAAGGAAGAGGAAGTAGAAGAACAATGAAGGATAAATAATAATAGATAAACCAATTAACCGTCACAATTAACTGCAAAGGGGAGAGAGAGAGAGAGAGAGAGAGAGAGAGAGAGAGAGAGAGAGAGAGAAGGAAGGAATAACAGTGTAGATGTAGGAGCCTCTCCCCCTTCCTTCCTTTTCTCCCTTCATAGGGACGTTTCTTCTCTTTTCTTTCATAGAAACCATAAAGAAGAAACATAAATACACATTTAAAAAAAAAAACAAAAAAAAACTGGCAATCCCTAAGGCATATTTGGAGCACCTTCAACACACCAGGCACACTTCCGATTATGGGGCCTCACCTGAGGTAACACACATTTGACTACACTGGTTCGATGCTAAGTGTTCTTTGACTGATTGGCAGAATAAGACATATTGCATGAATTTGAGCTCATCCTACAAAATCAGATGGCTCAAATGCTTGCTTTCCACAAACTAATGCCCACGTAGTGATCAACAATCTAAAATTTCATTGAAACTAATTCAGGGTTGTCAAGAACGGAAAAAGAAAAAGAAAAAATTATATGGGATGTGGTTCTGGCCTTCAGCACTACATTGAACATAACAGAGGCACAGAATGCACATTGTTTATTCCACCAAAACATTCGTTCTTCTTGTTTTTCAGCTGCAAAAAGTTGCAACATTCAGTCAACCATTCTATTATGATATGATACTTTCGATATGATATTTTCTCCTTCGCGTTTCGATTCAATGATACTTTAAGATGTCAAAGTTCAAATGCTATTAAATAATAAATTCGGAAGTGCCACAAAAAGGAACCAGTTCCAGGTTCTGTTCTGCATCAAACACTTACATGCCGGTGGAATGTGTAAACATGCCAGGATAAGAGCCCATTCTCATTGCAATTATCATTTCCTTGTCCTGTTTCTTGGTCTGACATCAATTAAACGGACCTTAGTTTAATAAGATATGATATAATCATCATGTTGTGGTAGATAAAGTAATCATTTTCCTTGTCCTGTTACTTTGTCTGGCATTGTTCAAATAGACTTTGATTAAATAAATTATGATATAATCAGCACCTTGTGATGCATAAACCAATCATTTAAAAAAAATGCACCAGCTTACCAATCATTAAAAAAAAATGCACCAGCTTAAAAAACTATGACATCAATAGCATCATATGAGAGAAAGAAATCAGCCCTACATATGGTTTCATGCACTCTGAAACTTCTTCTCCGATACTGTGCATTTCAAATTGGGTAACAAGACCTAGTTCATGGGATCAAAATAACCAGAATCTGATCCCTTCTTGGGTTAAAAAGGCTCCCACTGATTAGGAAACACAATTATAGCCTCTTGCTCATCTAGAATTGGTTTAGCTAAAAAAAACTTCTAATGTAACAGCAAAATGGATGAGGATTAAAGAGGCTTAGTACACTCAAATAAATAAGAATGAAACATTATGGATCTATAAACACTTTTGCAAAAATAATGAAGCAAGCAATATGACGTAAATCCATAGAAAAACTACAAAGCATTCTATTCTTACTCTTGTAATCACTCCAGGTGCCATGAGCAAACAAGCGAAGCACATCAAGGTAAACTGAATACTCTGTCCCTTGCAGCTGCATATGGGTGACAAAACACAAATGAATCGACAATAAAATGGTCAGCCAATGGTAACAAAAACAGTCTCCAAGGAAAATCACTGAGAATATTAAAGTAAAAAAAAAAAGTTTTAAATGATCCATGTTAGTATGTGGATGGGATAAGGCTTCAGTGAGATGACAAAGACAATGATAATGATACAGATTAGTAGCATCTAACTACAAGGGAATGATCCAAATCGCTCTAATAACAACTGATTCAAACTGAGGTGCTCAAGTCATCAAATTGTACATGAATTTCAAATTACAGAACTCTTATTTATCAGTTTGCCTGTGGGCATGGGTGGGCGGATGCGTATAGCCTGAGACTGCATGCAAGATATGAAGCAAAGAAATAATCCAATAAAACTGGGTGATTCATGTGGAGTAGCTGAAGTTGCAAACTCCAAATATCATCATGAGGAAAGTTGATGCTCAAAAAAACAAAAATTTGCATGGATGCTATTATTTTTCCTTCAGCTGAGAGCTGAATAAGTGTACCAATGCCAAAAGTGAGAGGGGTGAAGTAGTGGAGTCATGGATCAGTTGGTCACAATATAGAACATGAAGCATACAAATTCCTAGAGATTTCTAGTAAAACAGAAACCCACTGTGATTTCCATGATTTGAATGCATAACGCAAATGCATTATGGCCAGGCGCTTAGGGTTATTGTTTCCTATTTAAACTAATTGCTTGGTATTTCTTTATTCATTGAATAGGATTCCTAATTAAAAAAAAAAAGTCTGATTTACAACTAACGCTAGTTTCCTTAAAATAAACAACTAAGCATGCATGTAGTAAAGCTTTAGCCACATTAGTTCTTTTTAGAATAATATTGAAGCAATTGATCCTCGCGGCCACCGTCTTCCTTTTTTTCATGTTCAAATTTGTATTAAAGCTATGCAAGAGACACTCAGAAGTCAGCCCCGTCTTTGATGCCATTTCCCTTTCCCTTTCAACTCTATGTTAAAGCTGTGCGCGAGAGACTCAGAAGTTAACCCCTTCATATGATGCCCTTCACTTATCCTTTCTTCCTGCTGTTTTGTACACATCAATATAAAAGGTAGTTGCACGTAGTTCTTTTTACCCCCACAGTATCCATTCCGATGAGGAGAAAAGGAGGAGAACATGGACATGTGCAAAACTGTCCAGGGTTCAAATCCATACCAATAGACAGTTTTCTCTTGTTTTATCCACCAGTTTTCGCCATATCGAAACAACCCAATAAGGCTTTGGTGAATCAAATCACAATGGCGAAACTTTCAGTTATTAAGATGCATGGTTTCCGGTTTTCATAAGCGACAGGGAAAGAAAAGGGTTTACACTTGAGTTGAAAGTAATGAAGTTTGAACAAAGATTGAACCAATTAATAACAAGAAGAAAGAGGGGGTAGAGCCGCAGAGGTAGTAGTATAACCCTAAGCATCATCTTCCATGGGGTAATCAATGCAATGAAATTACACCTAACCTTTACTCAGTCAAACACCCCCACACAATCATCGCTAAAAAGGAGTTCCAAACGCTTCAACAACAACTAGAGAACCATTAAAATTAGCAATCTTGCACACGCAAAAAGACAAACAGGACATGGGTTTCTTTGAAAGAAGAAGACCCACAGGGGCATTGATAAGAATCTGACCTGAGCGACGCTTGGAACAGAGAGAATCTCGGAGAAAGCGAAGAGAGAAGGATGAGATGTGGCTTCGACTATTGCATTGGCGAGAGATCCGCCTGTGAGAGTCTCTGCTTGACTGACGAAGTGGTCGATCAGCTCTGCCTGCTTCTGCTCGATATCCATGGATCGATGTGGAAAAGAAAGAGGGGTTTGCCTTCAAGAAGAAGGGTTTGAACCCGTCGAACGGAGAGGGAAAGGGAAAGGTGACGGAGAGGAAAAGGTGAAAAGATTTCTATTTCTGAAAGAATCAGCAGAAGGTGGGAGGATTTGGGGAGGAGGGTTTTTGGAAAGAGCTACAGGCGCCAGTTAGTGCTTATTGCATTGCTTCCGCAGGTGTCTCAAAGGAGCCAATTTATAGCCGTGCGGCACTCGCGGCGCTCAACTAATGCCCTTGAATTCGAGGTCAGCCATTCCACCTAAATTAATTAAAACTCACCCGTTTATAATGTAATATCATATTTATAAGAGAAGAACACTTAAATACAAAAAAAAAACTAAAGAGAAGAACACTCGGAGAATACTAAAAAAAATTAAAGAGTTTCTTACAACTCTTAATAATTAAAAATAAGAAAAGGGTATATACTTTGGCCTTTTAAAGTGTGACTTAAAATGTGCGACGTGTCATTCATTAGTTGAGAGTCTTTTAGAACTCTCTCTAAAATATTCTACACTATTTTTTACAAATAATTCTAAGCTTTTACATTATTACAAAATTACAGAAAATTATAGAAACTTCTGAATAATGGGCCTTTGGTCATGGGTCATAAGATTGATCTGGCCCATAAAATCTATCTTAACCATGATTAAGCCTCCTTTTGACACAAAAAGTGGGACAATCTAGCTAATCGTAATACTAAGGTGCTCACAGGCCGGGCTTGAATATATATGGGCTTGTTTAATATTTAGGCCCATCTTGGATTTTTTTTTTTTTTTTGTGGTCGATGGAAAGGCTAGTTTTGTGAGAGACTTGTACATGTAAAGTAATATGAACTCGCATATGCAAGTGACGGACAACTCACACATTTGAAATAATAAGGAACTGCCGTACCTTATTAGTAGGGTGAGACGTTGTTCTTGCGGACTTTGAATTAAGCGCTAGGAAGGCCAACTCGTGTTTCAAATGAGTAGTGCTTATAAAATTAAAGGAAAATTTTCAAAATAGGACTCAAGTTTTGCCCAAATTTTAAAATAAGATGAAAAAAAAGTTTCAAATTTCAAATCAATACTTAAAATTTTCATTTGCATTTCAAAACAGGATGATCGGGTGAGAAATTGGATTTTTCGGCGAAATTTTGGGTTTTCAGCGAGTTATTATTCCATTTTTCTAGAATACCCAAAATGTCCTCCGGTATTCTTCTCCTCTTCTCTCTAAATCTGATCCCTCGACCCGAGGGTGCAGGCATCGGCACAGGCACAGGGAAGAAGAAAGATGAGGACAAGGAATTTTTTTAGATAGGGCAAACAGAGAAAGGAAATTAATTAGTTAGCCCTGAGGTGTTTAAACCCGGTCTTGCAATGAGGGCAGACATAGCTTCCTTCTCTATGCTCGTACTCAAAGCAAGTCTTGCAAACTGGGAATGCACACTCATTACAGGCAACAAACAGCTCTGCATCCACGGTTAACCCAATGTCATCCCCACAAATCTGACAGATTTGGCCACTTAACTGCTACAATGGTTTTAACTGCAGCAACAACAACAATCATAACCAAGTAGGGATAATAAATCATAATTACATCTCCATGAATTCTCTCAACGTCAAGAGCACAGAAAGATCCACACACACCCACAACAAAAAAAAAGACAAAGCAAAGAAATGGAGTTACTTACACTAGATTCCCCTTCTCGATGATTGTGTCAGGCCAGATCTTTTAATTTTGAGTTGAATCAGTTTGTCGGGTTTTAGTCAGGTTGAAGGTTAAATAAATGTTTGATAGGCCATTTTAGATGGTTGGGACATTGCATTTAGGGCATTTTATTTGTAGCTCCTATTGGGGATGGACTGGATGGACTTTCTTAGGCCTTGGGCCTGAGTTATTTGACATTTTGAACCAAAAGTCATTTTTTTGAATTTTGTAAAACTCACTAAAGAGCAGGAAGCCCTTCCTTGTAATTGAGAAAAACCTTTACATAAGCTAACCATAAAAGCTTTCAATCGTCTTTTCTTTATACGCACAGTTCTTCCGTTCTTTTGCCCTTCCTCTTTAATTAAGCCCTAGTAACTCTCCAAGGGAACCAAGGTTTGATCCAAGAGCTTAGATAACATCATCATCTTCATCTCTCTTTGTCTATTCTAATAGTATCTGCAACCTAGTAAGTATCTATCTCCCAACCACCATTAGATCCTTTCAATTTATTAGAGTATGTTCAATGACTTAAAAGACCTTGTGTTTTTCTTGGCTCTGTAGGATTTCTAATCAGGGCATCGAATCCACAGAGGGGTTGTGTTTGATTGGGTCTAGCCATAACAGATCTGAGTTTGGTAGGCGATTCGAAGCAAGTGGATAACTATAAACAATGTCAATTCATTTAGATATTAAATGATGTGCTTAAAATTTGGTTTAGATAATTGTATTTGATATTTCGTTTGAAAATCTAAAGTTCCGATTGTGTATAACTAAGTTTTCAAGAGAAAACCAAAAAGAGGCAAAATTTTTCGCACCTATGGCTAAGCTAAGACTCACTTTGAAGTGAGCCATTTTGGGGGAGAATGTACCATGGCGAGCCTTACGGCTAAGCCATAAGATTGGCTAGCCTAGCCGTAAGTAGGCTACGGCTAAATCGTAGGATGGTCATAGCTAGCTGTGAGAGCCAGAGACTTTAATTAAAACTGGTTGTGGAATAGGTTAGGTTTGTTGACTACAATTGAGGAATCCAGCCACGTGGATTGCACTATAGGTAAGTGATTTTTAGAGTATAGAATCACTTAACCAATGTCATGCCCAATGAATATTCAATAAATAAATCAGTATGTGACTTGGGTCTAAACATTTGATGAGTTTCATTCTTAAGGGAGAGGTAGTTAAATGTAGACTCAAAAATGGATTGGACTCGGGATGGGAATGTGAGTACGAGATGCATTACATGATAGACACCGGAAGTAAATCGTCAGCATCGTGGGCTTACATTGTCATTTTAAAGAAAGGTTTTGATTCAATGTATACACTCAACTAACTATGATTAATAAGTGGTGCAGAGCTTAACCTCAGAATAATTAGAAACAACACATGAACATAATACACATTTAATCTATACAACTCTATCACTTAAATTGATAATGGTTTGTATATTGTGAGTTAAGAGTTTCATAGGATGATTCATTGCGCATTCATATATGATACGTATTCATATATATACATCTGACCGACTACAATTTAGAAGTGGACGTACGCCATCAGGTCAATGTGTGCTGTAGGATATAGTACATAGTTGTGTCATTTATTATATTTAGTGGGAATACCCTTTTTTGTACATTTATGTCATTGGATCTACATTCGGTACATATTGGGTAGGATGTAAAATACGATTTAATTTAATTGTTTATATTATTACTTGTAGTTTACCTCTTACCAGATTACGTCAATCTGAAGCAGGAGATTCCGCCAAATGGTGGAGTTGTTGAGTGAAGCATCTATGATATCATCTGAGGTGTCCTAGTATTGGTGTTGAGATCGTATCACTAGATTTTGTAATAAGGCAATGCTTGTAGCCATTAATTAGACATTAAATCTATTTTTTTTGGAATTATAATTATAGATTTTAATTCCGTATGTGATTATGGTTGCTTGATCAACAAGCATAACCTCACGAAAGAGTTCGATCCACCCGAAATTGAGGCCCTTGTTGTTATTCAAGAAAATTTTAAATTGGTCCTAATTCTCACGCCCCTAGGACCGGGTTTGGATACGGCTCATTTTGGGGGCATGACAGAATGACGACAAGCTTGTTCTTGTTGTGAGAGCCTCCATTCTCATCTTGGAGAACAACAAGAGGTGGGGAAAATCAAAAGACGGCAAAGCACTCGCTTATTAAGAAGAAAAAAATACGGTTCCTCTCCTCCTCAGCCAAATCTGGTCATGTCAATAACCCAAATGGCATTGTGCTGAGATCTAAAGGATACTCAATCAGTCCGTTCTTCTTTAAAGGGGAATTGAGGGATTTTGAAGAAGGCGGTGCTAGCTTGGTGGAGGATTGTGGTATTCTAGTATGGCATCATGAAGATGGTGGAAGGAGAATGCCAACAGTGGTGGAAGGAGGAAGAGGAACCAATGAAAGGGCATTTTGGGTATTTTAAGAAAAGAAGGAGAAGTTGTCAGATATCTCAATTTCTCGTTGGTTGTCCTTATTTGAAATGCAAATGAAAACTTAAAGCCTGATTTGAAATGTAAAAAAACTTTATTATGTTTTGAAATTAGGACAAAAATTGAGTCCTACTTTAAAATTTTCCCTAAAATTAATGGAACGCTGTCCAAACTATTGGTAAAAAAACCTACAGCTAATAATTGTCTAGTTCAGCTTGGCCTAATCAACTAAATAGGTGGGCTTGTACTTGATATTTAAGGCATGTGTGAAGCTTGAGCCAAATATGGGCCTATGTTTCTTAAGTTGGGCCAACCATAAGCCTAGGCCTAGCAATCAACACCATTAGGTGGGGCCCTTTGTCAAAGAGTTTCAATCCTATGAAAATCTGACTCTTTTTGTCTACTCTATTAAGATGATTAGTGAAATATATTAATGACGGGACTTTTTTAAAAAGGATTTTTACGAAAAAAGGCTTCAAGTATTCTTATACCTCTAAAAGCATTTTCAAATACATTTAATGCCTAAAAGCATCATATACTGTAATACTCGAATGCATCTTCACATTGCCTTTCTCTTTAACTTTCACAAGTTTGACACATGACACTCATGGGCGTTTTACATGACTCGCTTTGTCGAAACATAACATTTGTGAGATCAAGATTTAGTGTCTATTTATGTCCTCAACATTATTCGCTAGCTCAAGTTTTCAACTTCTACTCAACTTCATTCACCAACATCCCCGAAGTAAATTGATTTATATTTTTCTATAAACTCCAATAATGTCTTCATTCTAATTGTACTCTTACTACAATTAGTAGAACATTAACTCAAAAGCTATAGAAATCTCATATAACTTCATCTGAAACTTTAAAAGGGATATGATTGTCATGTCAACCTCAAGAATATATAAATTCAAGGTTGAGTGATTCCACTTTGATTTTTTTTAATAATCAACTTACTCATTATGACCTTACTTTTAATTTAATATGCGGAGAATTTACTCAAAAGTTTAGAATGCTCTTCCCCACGTTTCTCATTTTCAAGTATGAATTGAACAAAGCAAATATTTTCCTAAATGTATGAGTTAAACCTTTCCATCATGAGTTTGTTCAAGAGTTAATGTGCTTGCTACGATCTTTCTTTTAGATCAATTTGTGGAGATTGTAATAAAAAAAATCAACCATTTCATATTTAGAAAAAATACGATTTTTTTTTTTTGTGTTTTCTATCAATTCCTTATTCAAAACCCTACTTTTACTATAACCTACGGAGAATTTTCCACAAACTTGATTATGTTTTCTTAGCATTTCTCAATTTAGAATATGAATTTAAAATAAATATTAACTACTCATGAAGTTTAGAATAAGCTAACAGGTTTGAGAGTTAAAAAAAAAATAATGAGTCATGAAATATTTATTTATTTTTATAATAGAGGGTGCATCATTCCTTTCGGCCGAATTAATCCCTTCGGATCAGTGGGGAGCCTAACAAATCTCCTATTGGCCCAGTGTGGTAGGATAGCTCAAACTCACAACCTACGTGAGCAAACTGTGGTATTATGCTAGCTAAGCTACCTTTTAGGATTATGTCGTAAAATACTTGGTGTGTAAATACAGTGAAATATTGATGTTGTGAAAAATAAAATGAAGGACAATTTAGTGTACAAATAAATGAAGATTATATTATAATATGCTTTTGAATATTACATATATTTGTTGATGCTTATAGAGGTACAGAGATAGATGCTTTTTTTCATAAAAATTCCTTTATGGAATAAACTCTAATTTCACAAGGCCAATTTCTTGCAGTAAGATTACATTGGGTACTACATTCATGCCACGTCATGTTTTCAACAGTCCCGGTGGTAATAACAAAAGAATTGTCCGGAAAGAAAAGGACACTCCCAATAGCTTTGTGTTGAAAAACCAAGTGCGCCGATGATTTTGTGAAGGGTACGGACTATGGTGCGCACAGGGTTTATTAAAAAATTTAGGTCCGAGTTTAGGTCTTTGGTTTTCGTATCGAAGGGCCAAATATCCGATTCTTATACGTTTGTATGTATGTTTTTCAATTATATAAGTACCCAGGCCGAAACAATAAAAATAGCCCAGATGTAGGGGCATTTCGGTTCCCAAGTACGAAGGGGTTCAATCCATGTAGCCAAATATAAAATGTATACGAGCTCCTGGGTCTCAATTCCGGTCGACACCCATGCCCTTTATTTGGGTCTGGATCCAGAAAACTGGATTGTACATTGAAATCCTAGACCCCATCCAGCTCCAAGTCCGAATACAGGTACCCCATAGTAATTTGGGTTTGGAACCTCGCCCAGTTTTAGCCAATTAGAGGGCAAGTAATGTGCAAGAGTAGTGAGTGCAGGCAAGGTTTTAAAACTCAGCCTGAGATCAACTCATACACTTGATACATAATGTTTCAGCTATGGTAAGTCAGGTGCTTGTAGCTCACTATTGCAACATTGAAATTGTGGATTTAATTCATGTTACTAATTAAAAAATAATAATAATAATAATAATAAACACAATTTCTGTGAAATACAGTGACCAAGGGAGGAGAGGTAAAAAGCACAAGTCAGAAAAAAAACACTAGAAAAATATGATGCCCGCGGGGTGTGGTGGCCAAACGTGCAATTTATGCCCACGGAAACCTTCTTAGCTAGATGAGGGATTTGGGAATTTGCTCTCCCATACCCCTCACCGGCTGGGATCCAAAGGTGAACCAGGACAATGACAAAGAAGAAGGGCTCAGTGCATAAGGCTACCGCATAGCGGGGTCTGGGGAGAGCAAGATGTACGTAGCTTTACCTTCATTTTGAAGTAGAAAAGGAGATTTCTCATTTAGTCAAATAAAGTACAGACCCTTGTACAGTATATGTAGACACCTGTCATCATCTTCATATGACTCTATTAGTTACAGCTATAACTGATCACAGCTAGTTAGGCAACTTGCAGAACACCCTTTTGCTGACTCAGCTTGCAGGCAACATCTTTGCTGACTCAATTGATGACTTCATATCTGGCTCATTAACAGCCCACCAGAAGGAAATGGGAGTAGCAGCGACCTTGAGCTTGGGACGAAGGTACCTAAATTTTCTTGGATGCAGCCCCTTAGTAAAAATATCAGCTATTTGATTAGTGGAGGCAATAAACTGGATTGGATATCTTTAGATAGCACTTTCTCCCTAATGAAGTGGTAATCCACTTCAACATGCTTTGTTTTGGCATGAAAAACTTGATTAAAAGCATGAAAAGGTGGATTAAAAGCAAGAGAGATGGCTGACACATTAGAACACCAAAGGATTGGGCACTTGGAAAGAAAGGCATGGAGATCCTTCATAAGCATCCTAAGCCAAGACATTTCTAACCGTTGTGTGAGCCAAAGAACAATACTCTGCTTTAGTGGAAGATTTAGCAACTGCGGTATGTTTTGTAGAACTTGACACAGTACGGGAAAGAAGGATAGCCAATTGGCTACTTTTCAAGCCAAAATGCTTAGAATAAACTATCTAGACTTCACACCAAAGACACGAATTTAACTCACAATGGAGAAGAAACTGAAAACTCATCCAATATCAATATCAATGTTCGTCCCAGGGGAACGGATTACATATATATTTATATTTAAACTATTATTTAATTAAGGAAAAAATTCTTATTCAATTCAAAAAAAGAGTCCAAACTCAAATATAAATCAACTTATAAAAATAAAAAACTAAATAAGACGACTACTAATAATAAATTAATCTTTGAGTCTAATGGGATGGCCAACCATGGATCTAGCCAGCATTAGTTCCCCCCCTTTTGAAGGAGAATTTGTCTTCGAGTTTAATAAATGTCCACCAAGGCTAAAAATCATTTAAACAAACTTCCCAGTTATTTGTTCATTGTGGGAACAAAACTTGAAAGCTCGATGCGATCTTTTCTCCCACGTAAAAGTATGTTGGAGGTATTGCTTCTTATGATGATTGCTTGTAGCTTGAATGTATGATCTGACAATTTGATGTTCACTTGTAGACTCTGTACCAATAAATCATAATCTTTTATTGGCAATGGTTGATCTCCGAAGATGAAATTAATGTGGAAAACTACAATAGATAAATGGTCATGTGAAACCACTAGAACAATTGATTTGTTGTCCGATGGTTCAATTGGCTTTGCTATTGGTGGCACTACGATTAGATCCAGCGGATAGGTATTTTCCTTACTAACCATAACCAAGTCTAAATGTTTTCCTCAACTTCTTTTGGTGTTTGCATCTTTTGATCGACACTATCCACAGAAACAATTTTGGGCTCATTATCTTCCAATTCTTCTAAAGTATCATCCATTATAGGAGTGCTAGATGATGTCTCATCTAACTTTGTCATGATGCCCATCATTCGTTGACCATGCTTTGCAATGTTAGCATTGATATATGTTTCTTCTTTTTGCTCTTACTTTGGCTCTTCAACAAAAGGGGATGATGTAGACAAATATGGAAGGAGCATGACCCATTGCCCTTTCCATTTAAAAGTATATGTGTTCTTCTTTTTATCAATGTGAACATCTCGAACAGAAATCTATGGTTTTCCCAAAAGAATATGAGTTATATTCATAGAGATTACATCACACCAAATATTGTCTTTATATCCACCAATCTTGAAAGATACCAAACACCTGTAAGTCACACGAATAACAGAATCATTAGATCATGTAACTTTGTAAGGCTTCGGGATAGTCTTTATAGGCCAATTGAGTTTGTTAATAACCTCTTATACCATAAAATTAATAACACTGTCACTATCAATTACCAGATTGGCTAATTGTCTTCACATGTTGTTCGAGTTTAAAAAATCATAGTTTGCTTCCACTCTCCTTCTCCCTTCTCATTTATAGTGAGAAGTTTGTGAATGACAAGTATGCAATTATCTTCTCCTATTTTTACTATATGAACTCTTGTTTGTTGCTGAAAATTTTCTATTTTAGACTTAACTTGTTGCATGTAGGATTATTGATACATGTGCTCAAGTCGAATAACTTCCTTGTATGTTTCATGAACATTGTTACAGGGTTTCATATTCTTGAGAATGGTTGGCTTCAAACTTCTAATAAAGCGACTCAAGTCATGCTATTCATTCTGTTCCAATTCACATATTTGATGCAGTCTTAAAAATTGATCTAAATATTCATCAATTGTGAACTCATCTTATTTCAAATTGAAAAATTGTTCGAATAAGAGCTAGTTCTCAAAAAACCAATTTCAATATGCATGTTCATACTGCATTCTTTGAACTTTATTGGATGACCCAAAGATATGCATATTGGCTTGTTGCAAGAAAAAAAATTCTCAAAATTTTCAAAATTCTAAAAGACAATGGGCTAACTTGATAGCTTGATCTTGATCTTAACCAAACTGGAGCCCAGAAGTTGGGCTTAGCAGCAGTCACGTGCAACAGGCACGCCAGTTGTTCTTAAAATCGCTGTAAAGAGGGACAAGGTTTCGAAAAAATCTCTTTGCATCAACGGTTGGGGAAAGGGGAGGTTGTGGTTTTCGACAGGCGGGTTTGTGATTGGTCAGATGGATGAGGTGAACCTCGGCAGAGGTCGTGTTAGGGAGTCGGGTGGGTGGAATGAGAAAGAGGGAAGAGGGAGGATTCTCGGTTCGGTTAGGGTGTGGCTTTGGTTAGGTTTTAAGGATAGGGGTTGTGAGCATGCATAGGGAATATACAGTGGGTAGGGTTCTGCGATGGGTTGGGCGGGTGTTCGGCAGTGGGTTAGGGTTGCTGTTGAGAGATTTGTTTAGGGATGTGATGGGTGTTTGGGGCTGCGGGGGATGATGATGATGGGATGGCGATGACATAAAAGAAAATAAAAAGATGGGATGGTGATGACCGGACTGGATTGATGGGAGAAAGATGATGAGCGGTAGATGGATGGATTACCCGGATTACCTCGGATTGGCGATCCGATAGCGGATTTATGAACAACTTTCCAAGCCAAAAAAAAAAAAAAAGGCTTAGGATAAATGTTATAGACCTAATACCAAAAATAAGAATTCAAGAAGAAAAAATTGAAAACTTATTTAATATTAATATCAATGTCTATCTCACGAAAAGGGATTATATATATTTATAACTAAGCTATTATATAATTAAGGAAATAATTTTAATTCAATTCAAATAAAGAGTCTTAACTCAAACATAAAACCAACTTCTAAAAATAAAAACTTAATAAAATAACTATTACTAATAAATTAATTTTTACTGCCGGGCTTTGGATTGGCTTCAGCAGGCTGGCCAATCATGGATCTAGCTTACATAAGAATTCCAAGACACAGTGCAGCCACCAAGGGAGATACCGAAGCCAGAAGTTGACTTTCTATCTGAAGAGTCTTCAGCCATATCTGTATAAGAAAAGCCTTGAATATGAATAGTGTCTTTGGGAAAGGAAATTCCAAAATTGAGTGTCTCTTTGAGGTAACGCAGAACTCGTTTCAATGCTGTGAAATCCACTTCTGCAGGCTGATGCATGTGTTAGCAAAGTTGATTTACAGCAAATGATAAATCAGGTCCGGTAAGGGTGAGATACTGAAGGGCTCCTGTGATGCTTCTGTAGAGTGAAGGATTAGCTAGTTGAGGTGATGGTGCAGCAGAGTATTTGCATGCTGAAGGGGACCCACATGGTTTAGCTTCAAGCATTGTCATGCAAGTGAAGATGTCCTTAGCATACTTAACTTTGTGAGAAATAGACCATTGGACTGGTGATGAACTCCAACACCCAAGGAATGATGCAGTCGACCAAGATTCTTCATTTCAAACACAAGGTTCAGTTGAGAAATGAGGACTGAAACATAGGTGGTGTCGTTTCCTGCAATGACCACATCAACTACGTACAGTAGAAAAATGGTAATAGATCCTCTATGAAATATGATAAACAAGGAAGAGTCTGTATGTGTTCTTGTAAAACCAATTCCAACCGGGTAGTCGGGGAATCTGTCAAACCAGGCCCTGGGTGCCTGTTTAAGACCATAGATGGATTTGTGTAGCTTGCAAACATTTTGGGGAAAGGCAGTATCTGCAAAGCCTTGTGGCTGGCTCATATAGGTATCCTCCTATAAAATGCCATGGAGGAATGCATTTGTGACATCTAATTGGTGTAGAGGCCACTGACAAAGGACAGCCAAAGCTAGAACAACTCTAATTGTGGAATGCTTGACAACAAGACTGTATATATCAGTATAAGCCATTCCATAAGCTTGATGAAATCCCTTAGCTACTAATATGGCTTTGTACCTTGCTACGGATCCATCTGGATGATGTTTTATCTTATAAACCCACTGACGACGTACAACATGCTGTGAAGGAGAGGGAGGAACTAAAGACCAAATTACCTGTCTTTGTAAGGCACTGAATTCGTCAGACATGGCTTTCCTCCAATGGTGATGTTTAGAAGCTTCAGTGTAACAAAAGGGTTCAAAATTGTCAAAGTAAACATGGCCAGGTAAAGAAACAGGATGTTTAATGGCTAAGTATGTTTTCTTCTTGCTAATGCTTGATTTGAAATTTTGAACCTTGTAATCATGGGATGTATGGTTAATGAGTTGGAGGATACAGCTGTAGACTGTGATTGATTAGAAGTAGTGTTGTGTATTGGTAAGAGGTTCAACAGGTTGAGTAAGTTCAATAGTTTGAGAAGGAGTAAGTTGTGAGACAGTGGACGATGATATTTCTATAGTGTTGGGTGCTGTGGTTGGAGAGACAGAGTGTCGGACAGTATCTAATTCGGGGGAATTGGTAGGAGCAGGCTGTGTATTGTTGGCATCAGGAAATGAGGGAGGTTGTAAGGAGGAAGCAGGCAACCAATTGGTAGTGAGCATGGTGAAAGGGGGATCAGAAGATGTGCTGTCAGTTGAGGTTAAAACCCGAAATGGGAAGGTATTTTCATCAAATACCACATGTTGTGACAAATAAAACGTCCTTGTCCGAATATCCAAGCATTTATATTCTCTGTAATTCAAAGTATATCCCATGAAAACACATTGTATAGTTCTCGGTTCGAATTTGTGAGAGGAATATGGCCTCAACCATGGGTAAAAAGCACATCCAAACACTTTCAAAATAGAATACTGAGAGTGTCAAGAAACAACTTTTGCCAAGGAGATAGATAATGAATTGATTTCATGGGTAATCTATTTATCAAAAGCACAGCTGTAGAAAAGGCTTTAGGCCAGAGTTTTAATGGCATTGATGCATGAAAAAGGAGAGATAAACCATTTTCTACTAAGTGTCAATGTTTCCTTTCAGTACATCCATTTTGCTCTGGGGTATAGGGGCAAGAAATCTGATGAAGAATGCCACATTTAGCAAGTAACTGGGCAAAGTTTCCATTCACAAATTCACCACCACCACATGATCTAAAAAGTCTAATATTGGAAGAAAGCATATTTTCAACTTGTGATTTAGAAGTAACAAACACAGAGAAGACTTGTGATTTACAATGTAATGGGAAAAACCAAGTATACTTGGTGAAATCTTCAATGAAAATGACAGTATTTAAAACCATTATTGGAAATGATTGGAGACGGTCCTTAAACATCACTATGAATTAGTTCAAGTGCTGACTTGTAGTGCTAGTTGATATTGAGAATGGTAGTTTGCTACTTTTGGCAAGACGACAAGATTTGCAGAAGGGTGTAGAGGTACTGGTACTGAGAGACAAAGCATCCTTGAGCTTTTGAAATGCTGTAGTAGAGGGGTGTCCCAAACGTGAATGCCAGATTGCAGCAGATGTTTTGACTCCTAGGAAGGCAGAAGGCATAGATGTGAAAGAAGAAGATGTGGACAGAGGAAATGGGTAGAGACCATTTCTACTCAACTCACAGAAAAGAGTCTTCTTTGTTGTTTGATCCTGTATAGAAAAGCCATCAGAATCAAAGACAAAAATACAGTTGTTATCTGTGTTGAATGTATGGACTGACAATAGATTAGAAGATATCGCTGGAACATGAAGAACTTTGTTTAAGGTAAAAGAGGAAGAAGGTGAAGAGTAAACTGTGGAAGAACTAGTGTTAGTGATTCGCAAAAACTCTGTTTCCAATGGAGAGACAGAGTAGTTCTACAAGCACTTGAAGAAGATGACCTTGACTAAGAAGATCAGTAAATCTGACTCCTGTTCATGAACAAGACAAGGAGAAAATCAAACAACTCGAATTTGTTGTTAATCTTGATGATGACGAGCTTCTAATCTTGATCTTCAAACTCAATGCAATGAAACATTGCAGAGAAAATCAAAGGAAAAATCTTCCTTCTGATCTGATCAAGATCAACAAGCAAGAAGACCAGATTAGGTAGCGATCAGCTCTTGATGTTGATTTCAACAAAGACAAACATCGCTTCATCAAAGGAAAGGATGCAGGATCGGATGATGATGGTCAAGACTCTCTGATACCATGAAACAGGACAATGACAAAGAAGAAGATGAAGTAGAAAAGGATATTTCTCATTTTAGTCAAATGAAGTATAGACCCTCGTACAGTATATATAGACACCCATCATCATCTTCACATGACTCTATTAGTTACAGCTGTAACTGATTACAGCTAATTAGGCAACTTGCAGAACAATCTTCTGCTGACTCAGCTTGCAGGCAACATCTTTGCTGACTCAACTGATGACTTCATAGTTCATATCTGACTCATTAACAAAAGGGAAGTCCATGAAAATCTTTGATTTATGAAAAGATAATGTTCCACATGTTTACCATAAAACAATAAAAAAGTGAGAATTTTGGGGGCAAAAAATCCAAAAATTTTCCTTCTTCTCATTGAAGGGGCCATTACAAACTGAGATAATAGTTGACAGCACCTATACCAACCGGTTCATAATGGTCTCAGGTTACATGAACCAAGTGGTGAAAACTTTGTTGTACTACCATGGTTAGTGCAATGAGAGGTGTTCGACATGTACAAACCATGCAGAAAGAAACAGATTCTTGTGTGCGTTTTAAATGAATACCTTCTTAAAGCTGTGACCTCATTCAGAAAGAAGAGAACTTTCCAAGCACCCATGGTTACAAGGATCCGAGCAAACAAAGGATAGTCCATACTCATCAATTGTCTCACGCATACATAGCGTAGGAGGAAATCAGATTTACTAGATACCTAGGACCCAAACAGGCACTAACAAAAATAAATTACCTCCCACTAATGAAATTAGGAACCAAGGATTATAAAGAATACTGAACATGCATCCTTGTCAAGGAGACTTGCAAAGAATGGTAAAGTTTATTCCATGTTAAGAACAGTTATTTTTTTGGGTGAAAGGCGCTCTGTAATTATTACACACTGTTTTTTAAATTAGACATATTAGTATATTACTGTGTAAGTGATATGATGCCAAGCAACAAATCTCTTAATATGCCCAATATGAATCAATTATCCCATGCTTCTCCAAATCAAAATTTATATTATTAAAAAAAATGCTGGCCATCAAAAGATAATCATATCCCTTACAGGAAATCATCTGAGCATTGTAAGAGTTTTGCAAAAGGACATCAATTTGAAAATTGGATTCCTGAGACACCCATCACGGCATATGGCCGGTGGACTCAAGTTGTAGTATTTGACATTGATTCACTATCACGACGCTTGCGGCTCCATCTTGGTGTGGTTTCGATGAGCTGATGAGGCACTAGTCGCCTCTCACGCTTAGTTAACTTGCGGAATTTGCTCACTCTAAGCCTGGCAATCTCAGCATCCTCTTCTGCAGTTATCTCCCTCACAACTACTGTCAGTCTACACTCTGGTCTCACCATTATCCCAGATTTCCCTTTTCCATGGTAAGAAACTCTCTTCTTAAAGAACCCTTTTCCAACAAAAGCCTCAGCTGTTGGAGAGAAAAAAAAAAAAAAAAAGGCAAAATAGGAACTATAAGTTACTGTGTATAACTGAGTGCTATTTACCATAGAATAGCTCAAATTAGGTTTAGCCAATTCAAATACTTTCAATTGATATTTTTTTCCTTTTTTTTTTTTTACCAATAAGTAGACGATCTGGATCCAATCCATGATTATGAGTTGCATTTGCACGTGCAGAGTTTATAACCTGAACCAAACAAATAACTACATAAAATTAACAGGGGCAGATCATTCAAAATAATAATAATAATAATAATAATAACAGGGGCAGATCAGAGTTCCACTATTGCAGGTAATTAGACCTCATTACCCCAAAATGTGCAAACTTGAAAAGCTTTTGAATTTTACTCCTCTGAAGCTTGTGTTATAATAATTTGGCCCAGGTAAGAAAGTTGGCAATTCTAATGTATTGTAGTGGAAGAAAAGAAGAGAGAGGAAGCAGAAAATAAAGAAAGAGGAGGAGAAGCAATATATAAGAAAAGAGTTTCTTGAAATTATAAAATGACTCATGCAGTTTCATAATATTACAAAGCAGTCCCTGTGTATGCGTTTTAACAAAGAAAAGCAAGCAAGAACAAAATTTGACATTTGTTAAGTCAAAACACAATTTATAATTGAATAGGTTCACCTGATAGACAGTCTTTGCTGCACGCTTCACTGTGACTTGCAACTGCAGCAATGCATCTTCAACACGCATCCCACGAACCAATGCAGCCACTAAATTGACCTTTTTGGGGCTCTGAAATCAAGTGGCACAGTAAACATGAATAGCACATGCAAACTGGAAGACCATGTCAAGGGAAACAAAAAGAGTACATGATCTTGTGAATCATCATTATAAATTATAATCACCAAAGTTATCCCATTCATGGACATGTGCAGAAAGCCATAAACACATGTTGACACGAGTGCTGGTGAAAGTTACCCAGGATGCTCTTAATCCATTGGCCTCTTAATATTATTAACCAACAGCAGCGAAAAACACAGCGAAGCAACGAAGACATCCATGTTCATTTCCTTAATCAATGCAGCAAACCCTTTTAGTTTTTAGTTTTCACATAAATTTTAATTTAATTGGTTTCAATCAAAAGATTATTGGAGGAAATGGTACACTCATTCTTGAAAGATGTCCATATGATTCATAGGGAACCTGTGTTTGCTTCCCATATTATTGTCACAATGAAAACAGTGAGAGATCTTCAGGGACAAAATGGTACAGCTAACAAGATCCAGAATCAATTCTTGTTCTGGGCATCGGTCTGAAAAACGAGGAATGAGGGAGAACCTCAACGTGTTTAAAGAAGGCTTCTAAAGCCTGGTGACATGAGAATGGGCGGAGGTAGTTTGCACCTTTTGTTGGATATCCACAGATCCATGGTCATTTCTGTACAATCTAGTCCACTCAGACCCAATTGAAACAGTGACCTTGAATGGCGCAGAGGTTGTCTCTTCTTTGTAGAATTGAACTCCTTTTGCACATGTTTATTGGACCTCTAAATGCAGGAGATGCCTTAGAGACTATTTGGTATTGAAAGACAACACACGCAGTTTTAGTTGTCATAAACAAAATGGGAATAGTTTCAAAACTCAAAATAGTTTGTGGGCTGGTTTGGTTGAAATTTGAAGAGATTAGATAAGGTGTGAACAGAAAAAGTGGATGAAGTTAAATGCATTTACAAGACAAACAATTTTGAGCTTAAATAGTTGAAAAGGCAAAAAGGTATCCCAATGCTAAACATATCTATGAACCAAGTAGGTTAAACAAGGAATTAACATATTTTACAATTTCTGGAAGTGTTAATATATATGGGGTAAAGGATAGTGTTAATGATTCTTCAGAAGTATTAAAGCAAACCCGGCCTCAGAACTCTCAACTGGAGATACACCTCCAATCTAACATAGGATTGAAACTTACCTCAGTCTTTGTTTCTCCAGCACATAGAAACCCATATCCTCAAATACATCTCATAAGGGGACCCAAAAATGCATAGCCCATTCCCAAATTGAAGCTATTAAAATCTGAGTATATTCTAGCTGACAATCTATGAAGATGATATATGATGATTAGATATAATTGGTTGGATGGTGGGCCTCCCTCACATTAAACATTAACAACCAGGGGGAAAACTATTCCATGACAGGCATGTAGAAAATTATGCATCCGATCAAAGAGGGGAAAGGACAAGCAAATTAATTCCAAGATACTGTCAAGAAGCAAGACCATTAAAGAAAGCACTAAAAGGATATTGGAATTTGGAAATAAGTTATCTTCAGCTTCTATTTTATATGTTCAACAGTTGTCTTTCATGCATAAACATTTTACCACATGTACCCACTTTTTTTTTATTTCTAAAATGGTCACATGTACATGTTCACGCAGCAACATGGCAGTAAAGCAAGGGCAACCGTTCAGGAACGTAAAGACTCAGGGTTTTGGAAACAATGAGAAACATCAGGAGACAATAAAAAAAGCTTGAGTACAGAGAAGAGTGAAAGACGTGCAGACGTGCTATCTTATTAATTTTCTACCAATTGTGTCCACACTCATTAATCTCCCCACAATAATCTTTGATAGATATATGTCACCGCCACAGAAGTAAAGCCATGGTACTAGAAGGTTGATCCATAACAGCAACTAGGATGAGATTTTTCCAGTTAACATGGTGTAAGATGAGCAAATAAAGCTTAAGTATTGCATACAATCTAAAATGTGGCTGTACATCAGTGCCATGGCCTCTCAATGCAACAAAAGTTGCACTCTTGCCATTGCATCACAATACAAATGCACAAAAGCAACTCAATGAAGAAATTCTGTGATATATAGATTTCTATTACCAGTGTACTTCAAATTGTAAGAACTTAAGACTTAACTAGCAATGGGTGTGCTAAATAACACATGCCTGTTTTATGTTCTTTCGAACTGCTTGAACTTTCGATGGTTTGTTGACCACAGCCTGGGTTTCTTCCTTCCCACTACTCAGTGCCAACACAGGTGTCAAAGGAGAAGGAACAGGTGTTGCGTTGGCATCTGAGGATGACTCTGCTAACAATTTCCTTGTGCTGGAAATTCCCTGAAATAATAAATTAGGGAAAAAAAACTTACCAGTGAACAATAAAAGGTTGATAGGCACGTGAAAAAATTGGAAAGCAAATCATTGAATCTCGTTTAAACAAACTAAATGATGAGAAAAGCATTGGAAAAAAAAATAAAAATAAAAAAACATCAACACAACTTCAAAGTAATGGACATATACTGATTGAGGAAAAAAGCAATAATAATAATAATGAGACAATCAGTCATGTAGTTTTTATGTAGCCAGCAACGAAAATCATGCAATGTTATAATGGAAGCTTGAAACATTTAAATTATCAGATATGCAATTATATATGTAATCTATCACCACACATGTGGCATGTCATGTATATATGAGATCTGGACTATATCTACTGACCCTACAATGAGTGCATTCCAAAATCAAACCATCTAGATGATCCTGCCCATCCAAATAGAGAATTTTAGAAGACTTACAACCAGACAAAACCCAATCAACATCAAAAAATTAATTTGGATGGTACCTAGTATTACCCAACCGCTGGGGTTTTTGGGGCAAAGCCCATGCTCAGAAGGCCTAAACAGTCTCAATCTTGTATGTGCTGTATGCACACAAGAAAAAGTTCTTGATAAATTCAATACATGTAAACACTGAATCCTTCCCCTTATTCTGAAACTGGTAAATTACTGAAGATAGGGCTAATCATTGCAAATGATGTTACAATAGCAAGGCCATAAGAAAGTAACAACAGAATTAACTGTTCCTATACAAGCATCTTGAACCCACACAGAGAACATTCATTACCATTTTTTGAAGAAAACGATGAAAAGGTTGTGGGAATATATCAGCAGAAAAACCCAATGCCGTCTTTAGGTGAATAAATTGGTCTGCAACAAAAGACAGTTTTTCAACCAGTGATCACTGAGAACATGCTGAGATGTGTGAAAAAAGTGAAAAATAGCTGAAGGGAGAAATTACAACATAAAGTTCTGAGCATTGCCAAAATTCAGTTTATTTTTAAAGAACATGGAAATTAAAAAGATAAAAGTATCATCTGGAAAAAAAATGGCAATAGTGCAGTAGCCCATCTGTAGGCTGAGGTGCTAGACTAAGAAAAGGACGCAGGAAATGGCGCAAGAAATGAATGCTTTGTTATACTAGTTATGTAGGAGAGTGAAAGATGAAGCAAGAAACATTGACATCTGTGAGGAAAAATGAGTTTTGTAACTATGGACAAACTTCAGAGGAATTCAAGCCTTTCATCTTATAGGTCGTCAGGGAAGGGCCTTGCTCTCGATGTCTGGAAAGAGAAGAAAAACAATTTGCAGAGATGCAAGTAGGGTAAATTCAAAACTTATTAAAATAGTAGTTTTCTGAGTACAGGTGGCAATACACTAACAAGAGACATTATGTTGAATGTACAATCTCTGATATCCTTTGTGCATTCTCTTGAACAAGCACAAATAAGAACAAGAATAAGAGAGCCTCAGGTTCCCAGTCTTCAAGTTCTCCTGTAAATGCTCCAGATGCTCTAAGATGCAGTGAGGACCCATATTTGTAGGGCCTAGGTTCATATTAGGAAACAAAATTAGAGGAACTACAACCAAAGATGGAACCTAAATTAAGATGGATGTGCTTCTGGACGCCAGACACTGGAAGCCATGTTCCAAGAGCAAGATAGGATGCCCCCTTTTACATTTCTCCTCTTGGTCCCCATTTCCATCTTGTCCAAATTTAGGGCCTAAGGCAATGTTTGTTTTTCAAGAGGTAAAGTGAAAACTGCAGGAAAGTAATCCTGATTCCTAATTGTTAGTTTTTTTTTTTTTGTTTTTCCTTTACCTAAATTTGGCTGGTCACAAGTGGGAAAGAAAAGTTCCAGCTGTAAAAAAAATTTACTTTACACCAGCTGCCAAAATTTTATGGCACAATTAAACTGGTTACTTTACCAGTTGCTTACTTCTCATCTCACTTCAAATTACTTTGCCCCTTGAAAACAAATGCAAATATATTTTACCCGACAGCACAACCATTACCTTCCCTACTCATTTGACACTTGCTCTACATTACTTTCTCAATAAATAATTCAAACATCAGCTAATGGGTTTTTTAGATATTAAGTGGTCCACAATCACAGGCTCTCTCCACACGCTAGAAAGAGCGAATGAAGTCCAAAATAGATCACAGTAACTTCTCAAACTCAATCAGATGAGAAAATGGAAGCATTCATTCTAGGTTTCTGCAGATCCATCCTACAAACAGAGCAATGCTCCACTTTTCACACGCATAAGAGCTTGCAAATCCTGACACTTGATGTGATTATTAAACAAGTTTATTGGGTGCATTTAGAAGTACCCCAAATCTCTATCTGTTCGAATACTTGGCCTCAATGGACCGCCGTCCATTCTAAATATGTTCCGGGCGACATGTAAACCAGAAGAAAACCTCCTTTTTTTCTCACTGTTTTGCCCAAAATCAAGTTCGATGATTGCAGCCAGTGATTTGTAGCAGAAAAAAACAGCACCCCACCAGTGCAACTTACAGCTTCTTCAAACTCGACTTGAAATGGGATCACATCAGACTCAACTTCGAGCTGATGTGCGACATGGGTTGAATCCAAACACACCAATGATCACCAAAAAGACTCGTGTTTTCAAGTTATCAGAGAAAGGACATATGAAAGAGAATATGAGAGATGCAGAGGAGTCTACACAGAGAATCAAAGAAAGTGATAGAGCTTCATTTACCTGAAGATAAAGAGGGTTTTGTGATAGAGGTTGAAAACCCAGCAGCGCCAGAGCAATTTTGGTGAAGGAAGTTGTTGCCCACATGGCGGATTATGGATCGCAAATGCCTCTGCCAACCCACCATCTCTGTTCAACTTCAAGCACTGTTTTCTTCTGCCTTCTTCCTCCTCTTCTTCTTCTTCTGCTTCTTCTATGGTCTGCTGCACAGAAACAGAGAGAAGAGCAAATGCAAGTATTGTATGCTCTAGGTTTCAAAGAGGGAAGGGATCTTTAGATAACCCCCCATGGTTTGCATTAAATTATTAAAAAGGCCTTGGTCTTTTATAATAAAAAAAAGTACCCTTAATTTTGAAATTATTTTTAAAGATAGCCTTAATTGATGGTTCCGAATTAAACCAAAATATCCTGTCCTAGGACAATGAGTCAAGCTGATTCTAATGCTTTAGCTTGAGTTTGGATACAAGTTTGGATACAAGGTTGGTTGTTTTAATTATTTATATGCATATATATATATGCATTAGACCAATGTTTTTGAGTTTGTTATATTTATGTTGTTTAATTAACTAGCTGGAAAAAAAAATGATAGTTTTCAAAATGGAAGCCTTGTGTCCAATATTTATTAGAATTCCTAAAAGTTATAGTCCACGGGCGGAGGTACATTTAGCTCAGTGGGTTCAATTGACCTCGCTGAACTTTGTAAAATAATGTATACTTATATGGTAATATGAAAAATTTTGCCCCATTGGAATTATTAAAAAAGAACATACTAGAGGTCAATTTCAAAGAAACATAACTTAATTTAGGATTACACTTGATTTTAACTAAAAATCATACTCTCTTTTTGATTTCTTCCTAAGGAGTTTAAACATGACATCAAACTTTTTTTAAAAACAATAATATCAATGTAAGCAATAATATCAATGTCCCCAAAAATTTTTTTTCTTACTTGTAATTTAATAAGATTGAATTAGTGTTCTTTATGTTATTGAAAATATATGAGACTAAAAGGTATCATGTTAAAGTTGGTTTTGATAAAAATATTTCACATTTACCGTACTTTGTTTAATGACCCCACTAACAAAAATTCCTAACTACGCCACTGTTATAGTCACTTTTTAGTTAACACAAACTTATTGATTTAACAAAGGAAGTAAAAATAAACACCCTTAGAAAATCTATCAAATTGTATTTATAGGGTATGGTTTTTTTTTTTTTTTTTGGTTTTCATTTGTGAATATTCAATACAATGCAAAGGCCTTGCTGCCATGGTGGTAAGAAAAAAAAAAAGAAAAAAAAAGAAAAACCTACATATTCATCTCTTCTAGCTTTAGGTCATGTCTTGGCTTGCAAGGGCTAGATAAGGGCCTAAGCATTGCAAATCCTTCGAGGTCTCTGTCCTACTCAAAGTTTAGCCCACATATGTGAGGGTGCCCTTGGCCAACCTTGGGCTAGGCCCGCCCTTTAACAATCCTACTTAAAATTTATTTTTAAAACTTTTATCCATGTCCTCTTCAACCTACTCCTTTTTTTTTAATCAATGGGTCATCATCCTATATTTAAAAAAAAAATAAGAATAACTTTTCTTTAGTGTCAACGTCATTGGCCTGCATTGAACATGTCCAAATCATATTTACAAAAATCTTTCTTAATTTATCGAGCCAACTTTCCTTAAATGCTCTTGAAGACACATATGTACATTATATAGACCATGATGGCCCAGAAATGAAGTCCAAATCTAAATATATCAATTGATATACATATAACTAGGGGTGTTCGTTGGCTTGCCTAGCCTAAGGTCGATCTGGACCCAACCCCTTTGGGTCGGGTTTGGATATGTTTTTAGGGCCCATTTAATAATTGGGTTAGTACTAACAATTACTCAAAAGGTCATAAAATCAATTAAAAGCTTGATGTGGCCCGGCCCGATTAATTAAATGGATTGACTCGAGTCTAACTTTTACAGCTCGTCTCCTGCTTGGGCCGGGCCTAGGCCAATGTTTTTAAAGGCGGGTTGAGCCTTGATATGCGTGAGCCTAGCCGAGCTTGGCCCACGAACACCCCTACAGATAACCCATGGAAGAAATCAAACTTAGCTCATGATATCAAGAATTCAATCCTACAAGTAATTCAAATAATCAAATTCAAAGTTTCCCACCATAAGTACCGGTGAATAAAAGTTATCCAAATCAAAACCTTTTAAGGGATTTTACTAAAAAAATTCCTTTAGACTTTATATAGATAAAAAAGGACTTAAAATATATTTAACCACCACAGTGGTCCCATGGGGCCTTTTAATTTTGTTTGTTTTTTTTTTTGTTATTTTGCTAAGCGGCGATATCCACTCTTACTCGCATATATGAGCTTTTTCTTCCTCATCCTCCTTCCTCCTTCCTCTTCCTCCTTTTTCCTTCATAATATGGTGACTTCATTTTCTTGGACTTGGGTGAAGTGCCAGCTTATTACGAAAACACTTCGGTATCATATATGCCCATTTAAATATATCATCTTCCACATCCCTTTTTCTTTCTTTTATTCTCTTTTTTTCTCTTTTTAATCTTAAGTCTCTCTCAGTCATTTCTTAAACACCCTACAGGTATGTTCCAAGCTATTATACTTTTCATACATGTCGTCTAAGTGCTCATCTCTCTTAGCCATTTCATCAAACACTTTACGGGCATTGCCCAAGTATTTTAACTCATCATCATCTCATTTTATTTCCTTTGTTCCTACCATTCCAGTTCACAAATCTAAATTAGCTTCAACCTGTAACATTTTTCTTTCACTACCATTTTCAAATTCACCCATTGTCACCATCCAACCATCATCACTTGCGCGACCACCATCCAAAAACAAAGTTTTTTTATTTTTCTGAATTTAACATGGGCGGCGATATCCCCTCTTAATTATCAAGAAGAAGAAAAAATGAGCAGGTGAGTGGAGATATCGCTGCTGGGCAAGCACGTGATTTTTTATTGAATTTGACAAGGGCGGCAATATCATCGCTTAATTGTGAAGAAAAAGAAAAAATGAGCGGGCGAGCGGGAATATCGTTGCTTGCCAAGCACGTAATTTTATATTTTGAGTTAAATGCTAATAAGGTATTTGATGAAATATCTGAGAGGGATGCTTATTTGTAGAGCACTTGAGCGACATGACTTGCCCATCTGTTTGGAGTTGTAGGGTGCTGGGCAGCAAGCAACTAATTGACAGAACAAAACGGCTAAGGGACAGAAGTGTGAAACAGAGTTAACAAATTAAGTCTGCGCAGTGAAGTTTACAGCGGTGTTAGTGTTCTCCAAAAGAGCTTCCTGTGTGACTGAGTAACCAGGTGATCAAGTCAGTTTTGTACTGGCTGAATCCTGGTCCTAAGACTTCCTTCCGATTCATCTGAGACATGGAGGACAGTGTTTGATGTTTCCTATCCACAGCTGTTATTTAATTTTATACTACATACAAGAAGAATTACGTATAATCATGACCGTCCATCTTTGTGGTCCAATTACAAATCTGCCATTAACTGGCAGAGCTTACACTTGTCATGGAATAGTGTTGCTGCCACGATTTTATTAGAACTTCTCCGAAGAAGAACATGCAACGAGAGAAGTAGTGGCGTGAATGCATGTGGTAGTATTGCAATGATCCGATCTGCAGACCATTACTATTTTGAATAATGATGTTAATATACCTCGCATTTGATGTTGACACACGAGTCAGCTATTATATTTATTTATTTATTTTATGTTGGAGAATCAGGTATCTTTGTTTCTGATGCTGGAGGGTTTAGCTTTTATTCTTTTTCATTTTTATTGTAATAGTACAAATATTATTTAATAATAATAATAATAATATTATTATTATTATTATCATTATGACTACTATTATTGGTGTTGTTGTTGTTGTTGTTATTTTTAATATGTTTCTAACTTCTCTTTTATTTGTGTGCATGTGTTTAAAATTCGGAATTGTGGCCAGTTATCTTCCAAATAGACCCAAATGGTATGTTCCTGGCATCCCAAATCAATGAAAATTAATTTTAGTACTTTTAAAGGCCTATCTTTAAGTCCCCATTTATGGAAGAGTATGAGGGAAAGATCCTATTTTTTTTTATTTATCATCATCATCAAAATCTTATTTTTTGAAGATGTTGTTTCCGTGACTTGAATTCGGGTCCTTGAGGACACTCCCAGTAAGCCTTTACCGTTTGGCCAAGTCACCCTTTTTTTATTGAAAAAAAAAAGCTTGGTGATGGTATTATTTCATTGCCATATGAATTCAGTGATGGACTAAAATGTAAATAAAGAGAGAAAGAAAATGGGATACATGATAAAGCTCACTAAAATTGTTGAAAAATTCAAAAGTTATGTAGACCAGAGTATTTCTTGTTTTGTTTTGCACCATGTTCTGTTTTGCGCCTTGTTGTATAGGCTTTTTTTTTTTACTTTTCTGAAAGGCAATTTACAGATAAGTGATAACAGACAGTGCAATGCAGGTATCCAATTTAATGGGTGCAAAAATTTCTCTCCTTCGTTAGATGGAAATGATCCAACAAATACACCAGTTTATTTGGTATGATTATTTCTGTTTTACGAGGCCCACCTGATTGCATCACATCAAACAATAATTGTATATGAATTCTCTTTTCTGTTTTCCTGTTTCTATCCATGTTTCCTTTCATGAGTAGCTCAATTTCTGCAATCTAATGCTTAAATCTTTCTATTACCAGGCCCCATGTACTACAATGGCATCTACCACCTCTTCTACCAATACAACCCCACAGGTGCAGCGTGGGGCAACATAGTGTGGGCACACTCATCTCCAACGATCTGATCAATTGGACCCCATTGGATCCGGCAATCTACCCATCAAAGGCATTCGACATCAACGGGTGCTGGTCCGGGTCGGCCACGATCCCACCCGGCAACAGACCTGCCATCCTCTACACTGGCATCGACCCGTCAAATCAACAAGTCCAGAATGTTGCAGTTCCGAAGATCATCCCGGATCGAATACTAAGAGAATGGATCAAACCCCATTACAACCCAGTGATAACACGAACCAACGGCATCAATTCAAGCTCATATAGGGACCCCACAAAGGCATGGCATCGCCCAGATGGGCGTTGGAGGGTGATCATAGGCAGCAAGACGAGAAGAAGAGGAATGGCCATCTTGTACAGGAGCAAGGACTTCGTTCATTGGGTGAAGGCCAAACACCCTATGCACCCCTCAAAGGACACAGGCATGTGGGAGTGCCGAGATATGTACCCAGTCTCAGAAAGAGGGAGAAATGGCTTGGACCCTTCAGAAAATGGAAAGGGTATTAAGCATGTACTTAAAGTTAGCTTGGCTGATAATAAATTTGAGTATTATACAATTGGCCGATAAACATACAGGACACACCAATATGTGCCTAATAGTACATCTGTTGATAATTCAACTGTTTGAGGTATGATTATGGTAAATTCTATGCCTCTAAGACATTTTACGATTTGGGTAAGGTTCGGAGAGTGTTGTGCGGGTGGATGAATGAGTCAGACAGCACCATTGCAGATATTGCCAAAGGGTGGTCCGGAATCCAGGTATGGGTGGTCAATTTGGTGTAGTTGTGGGTGAATCCATCTGCAATGAAACACATTGCATTTGGATAGGTGTGGATTTGGCTTTTCACCAATTCATGAATTTGCCTTTCTATTATTATTATTTGTCTATCAATTATTATAAAGTCTGTGTGTGATAGGGACTGTACTGAAGTATTCCTGTGAAATAAACCCGTGACCTTCTCTTTTTTTTTTGTTGGCCCTGTGAAAAAAAAAAAAACATGACCTGCTCTTTTTCATTTTGGCAAGCAATCTACTTCATCCAAAATGATTTTCAATTTGATTTTGAGTAGGCCCATGTATTGAATGTGGTAGAGATTTTTATGAATTTTTTGTAATTAGTGAAGAAAGAAATCCAGCAACCATCCAATAAAATCCTGGATCCTTGAATGGCAAGGATGCTTTAAAATAACATTCATTCCTGTGAATCCTAATGGAAAATGCTTCATTTTTACCTAATCCATCTGTTGAAGAATGGATGATATACCATTACTCGGTGTGTTGCAGCTCAAATGCACTAACTTTTTTTGTTTTTTTTCCTTTATTTATTGGTGCAGTGTATTCCTAGACAGGTGTGGCTTGATACTAATGGAAGACAACTAGTGCAGTGGCCAATCAGTGAAGTTGAGTCACTAAGAACAAATGAAATTCATGTTCAAAACAGAGTGCTTGCAGAGGGTGAACTTTTGTAAGTGGAAAAAATAACAGCTGCACGGGTCAGTCTCCCGACTCTTTTATTCTTTTGATTAGAGAATATCCAAGTGTATAAAGCTCATATGGGCTAGAGAACATAATTTTGACTTTTTGAATGTGAATGGATATTTAGAAAATTTGAAAGGTTGTCTAGGATTTCAAGAAGCCACCTAGAAAAACTGAAGGATATTTTGACAAGAAACTATTCATAGTAGGGCTTACTTTATGATCCATTTGAATCATCAACAAATGTGAGACCCCTCAAATTACGTTAGATCCATCGAGTTTTTATTGATCCGAATAGACTCAATTGTTGAATCAAGGGTCTACTTTTTTTCTTCTTAGTCTTTAAACTTGTGGGCCATAGATATATGGTTAGAAGCACAGGATTGACACCAAACTTGATATCTGGACCCATCCCATAAGTATCTTGCCATCCCTGTAGTCTCATGATCAGTGGGCCCCTAGGTGGGCTCCATCAACCTGTCACTCACTATAATATGGTAAGGGATGTATGTATATGAATATTTCCCAATTAAGATAACTAAGCAATTCTAGTCCTTTTTTTAATATATATTTTATGAACTTTTTTTCGCCTTATTTGTTCTACTTCAAAAAATTTTCCCCTTACTTTACAATAAATGGGTTGGGTGGGACCCAATGCCTGACTTGTCCTGTGAGTTTTGGCACTAAGCTATCCAAATATTATGTATAAGTCACTTGTTTTCTTCGACTTCTAAGAAAATAACAAGAACCATGGGACAGCTCAGTGGTAAGGGTGTCCCATCTCAGATGCCGAGCCCAAGAAATGATCCATGGGTAGGTAGGTTGCCTCACACGTCTCATACCACTCACCCATCCTAGCAATATATGTATATATATATATGGGAAAGGAAACAGTCCTGTAAGGACGGTTCTTATAGACTATTTCTCACTGTTTTGGATAGTGTAACACATGTTGATAGCTATCCAAATAGATTATATACATAACCCCTCGTTGATCCATAAAAAATCACAAACATTACAAGTGTTGCATTGAAGATATCACAAACAAATTCCAAGCTAAGGGCATATAAACGATAGGATTGTGGAATGCCAAGTTAAGTACTATGGATAGGTGTTCATATTGATGCAACTCACTCAAAAAACTTTAGATGAGCTTAGAGTACAGCAGCTCAAATTTTAGAGCAAATAGACTTCATTTAGTCACTTAACTCACAAACCACCAAATTCAAGGTTCATTGACTCAAAACCCAGTGGTCACTGAAGACACTCAAACATTTGGATTATCAAAGTGGCTGAAAATCATGTCGCAACTCTAACACATGCTAAGGAATGATGTTTCAAAATTTCAAAGCATTTGAACTCATTTCAATTCAAACTCAAGTTTCAGTGATTATCTACTAGCTCTTTGGGTCATTGTGACAACTGGCACTTTTACTTGTCAAAACCAGCTAAAACTCATGGAAATATCCTCAAACACATCCAGGGACTGTCCTCCAAAGTTTCAAAACATTTGAAAATCATCTGAACCTAAACCTAGTTTAGGTGGTTGTTTTTTAAGCTCTTTGAGGTCATTGTGCAAAGTGGTACATCAGGAAGATCAAATCAGCTGAAACTCCTGAAAAAATCTCAAATAACATTTAGGAGTGGTTCTTCAAAATTTTAAGTCAAATTGATGTCATTTGACCTAAGTTTAATAAATATGTCAACTTTGGATTAATGACCCCTAAACCTTGGAGTCATTGACTAAAGTCCAGCTTTCAGGTGACCAAAGTTGATGAACTTCTGATCCAAAGCTTAAGTCATATTCAAAATGATTTTGCAAAATTTTAATCCAAGCGGACTTCATTTGACCCTACTCCAGCTACATGTCAGCTCAGGGGTCAACGGACCCCCTAAACCTCGAGTTCACTAATCAAAATGCTATTTCTAGGAGGTCAAAGTTGATAAAATTTGGTTCAATGACTCAAAATGTGCTTATGATCAACACTTCAAAATTTTAAATTAATTGAACATCATTTGGGTAGAAAACAAACTGATTGCCTGCAATGCAAGAGGACACTGATTTAGAACATGCAACAAATGGGCTACTGGTCAAAATCATACTTCCAGAAATCCAAATTACATGAAATTTGGATAGATACTTCAAGATCCTCCTAAAATTAATCTCTCCAAGTTTCAAGTCAATTTAAGGTCATTTGGGCCTCAAACAACTGAAACAAAGGCCCATTTTTATCAAATGTCAAAGGGAGGGTTGACCAACTTCGAAAGTTCAAATCAGGCTAAAATTTCTATGCACACTCAAAATAACATTAGAAAATTTTCCTCTAAGTTTCGTGAGGATCAAACATTGTTTAGGCCTCAAATTAATGAAAACGAGTCACATAATGTAAAAAGTTCAAAATAGGGCTTGTTTGTGGCTATGGTCATGGACATCTGTAAAGGAGTTACGGATGGTTTTCAGAAGTTATTTTGCTTTATTTCAAAGAATAACTTCCCCACAACTGGTTGGAATCATCCCAAATCCCTCTAAAGCCTATAAAAAGGCACACTTGAGCTTTGAAAAGGGGTTCGAAAGAGTTCCAACCAAGGTTCCTAGCAAGATTCCAGGATTACAAGTACAATTCACAAAGGCATCACAGGCATCGAAGCTTTCACTCTTCTTTTTCCTCTCACAGACTTAAGGTGAGAGATGGTTCAAGAGATGAAGGTATATCTTACCAATGATCGTGGACATGGAACTTCAAGTTACCAAATATTAAGAAGTTCGACGGGATGAAATTATTTTCTTTGGTTCTCTCACTTGAAGGGTTTTAGGTCATTTCCCCAGTTGTGAACAAGTCTTTTTAGGTTTCATTCTATTCCTTAAAAATCATAAGATTAGAATGACACAACTTTGGACCTCATTTGCTTGTATAAAAGCACCATCTCTGGATTTGTTCAAAAGTAATCCATTACAATGAAGTGGTGATTACCAAAGATCATAGATAATTTTATGGTTGAATTCAATACTCTTGGTGATCATTTAATGCTCCTAAAGTCAAAAGACATCAATTTTAACATTTAAAAGGCATTACAAAAGCAAACAGGAATAAAATGAGGATAAATAGTGGCCAAAACGCCACTGTCTATCAGGGGTCAGTGATCATGAGCCATGGTCACTACCCCCTTTATTAATTTTTTCTGCATTTTTCCATTCTTCTCATGTAATTTTTTCGATTTTCTTAATTTGGATCACATCTAAGACCAAAGGGAAAGGTTGTAATCTTCCATAACTTGAAAACAACCTGCATCCTTGAGGTTAGAGCATTGAACCCATGTAAACAAGGGGAACTTAATGATGAGTAGTAGTTATTTTCCCATTTTTCTATATGTTTGAATGTGTGGATGTTGGACTTAATTCCGTTGCATTCATCATCATTTTCTAGCGCGAATTGAAGATTGGCGCCGTCTGTTGGAATTCTTGCTCTAATTTGTATTCAAACTTGGTTAAAAGACATGAAAAGGTGCCCAAATACATGAAAAAGTGCTAAAAAGGGTTGCTGTTGGCTAGTGATAGCAGAATGCTGTGAAAAGTGGCATGTGACTGTAGGATGCTGTGTAAAAAGTTCTATGGCCATAGGATGCTATGCAGAACTGGCAATGACTATGGGTCCACGATCACTTAGCTATTTTTGACCCTAGTTGCACCTGTTTGACTCTGAAGACAACCTATTCAAGACTTTTGATGTCCATGATGGGTTTAGTGGAATTTTGCACCTTCAAGTGTCACGCCCTGAACTTGAGAATTGGGGATTTATTATGGATTCCGAGGCGTAACACGTACCCATGACAATTAGGGCCATAACAAGACACGTACGAATTGTCACAATGGTGATCCTTCATGTACGTGTGAGAAAGATCCATAAACACGTATTAACAAATATAATTAAATAAGCGGAAACTTGGAGAATTCACCTGCATGTATCATAGGCATCAATAAAACATTCACTTCAGTTCATTAATAAAACTAAGTCTGTTAATTATCCCAACTACATGCATAAGGTATGAAAAATCCATAAATAATACAAAATGTCGAGCGTCAAGATGAACCCTAAGCCAATCCATGGCTAAGCTAAGTCAACTCAAAATTATCTTGTTTTGCGCTGTTGAGGAGGATCAAGAAAAGATATCTTCCTTATTCCACTCGTTCACATCCCGAGGTAAAGCTGGGGTCCCTCCAGGGGCACGCTGAGTGTTGGACTTGCAACGGGTTCCGTATCTGTAACACAATGGTAACCTTGTTAATATGACGGTTAAGCAAAGATAATGATACATAAGCTTAACATGATATAACGATTGAATTAAAATGATGTAATGATTAAAAGAGAGCAACATCGAAATATAGGCGCTTTTGCATATGAGTAAGCATGAATAAGGAATCATGAAATAAGAGCACATCATACCAAATGGCAACCACATTGCTATCTTCTCTCTAATAAGAGAGTATATTGATCCATGGGAAATCACTAGCAATCAGGCCAAGACCGACTAGCTACCTTAAGAGCGTCGACTCACTCTTTTGATAACTACTATAGTAGATAACTAATAAAATACTCCCAATTCAGTCCTGTCGAACCTCCTATGGGGTATAAGCTAAGTAGTGTCGACTCCAAGTATATTAGAATTAATCTGAAACTCATACTCATCATATACTGATCTGTTTATACTCATACGGAAATGTATTTCAGTCTTAATGAAAATACCAATCATAGAATTACAACTAAGTAGAATATTGATCATCAATAATGCCTACTGATATGAACTATCATGTTGAGGTCAAGGTTTGCTATCAATTGAATGCAATTAGATTGAGAGGTTACCAAGGATAGTTACTAGCCAACCCTATGCTAGATAATAGGTTTCCAAGGTCATTCAATATGGTGTATTCATAAGACGTTTAGCATCATTGTGTTACCATTCTCGACGTTACTTTATACATGTAAAGGATGCTTCATCTTATGCTAACACCCATGACGTGACATTGAAAATTAACCGGAGAATCAAGAGGGAAGGAGTGATAGCTCAGCACTTTTCCTTCTCCATGTTTAGTTATCTTTGAACTAGTTTGGGTGTAGCAAAGGATCCCATTGCTATGGTCATAAATGGTCTTAGGTTAACCTGCAACCTATAATAAGGGTGGGTGGATACCTCGGTCTCTTTCTAAGGTTAAAGGGTGTAACCCATCACTAAGCTATTCCGTATATTATAGAAAGTCCATGGTCAAGCATGAAATGCATGTTTGGAACACATTCCTATAATTGAAAGGTTAGGCTTACCCGACCGATCAGGTATTGGTCCGACCGGTCGTACCGTATCCATAAACGAAATTCGACCGGTCGGGCAGATTGGCCGACTGGTCGGACTACCCAAAGAGGCAATTCGACCGATCGAGTAGATTGGCCAACTAGTTGGACTACCCAGAGAGGTAATTCGACCGATTAAGCTTCAGGACCGACTGGTCGGCCCTAAATCATTTTGTTACGGATGCGTTTAGTTCCCAACTGATTTTCTCTTCCACCTGCATTCAAATCAAAATAGAGGCTTCCATTCTATATTCTTAGGTTACCTAAATGACCACTATCATTTTATTCATCCCAAAATCATTAAAATCATGAATCAATTCCATGCATTATCCATTAAAGATTAGAGGAGCTGTAAAAAGGGCAAATCACAAGAATATATCAAGGATCAAGAAATTAGCCATGCATGTAAAGAAAAATGCATCCTTATACTTGCCTCACGTGTGGTGCTTCACTCAAATCAATCTACTCCTTGGTGTAGGGTACAAAAAGCTTTCCTAGGAAGAAGATCTAGAACATTCATGGAGATACAAAAGCATGAGATGCATGCATGCCAAATCCTTGGGTTTCCTTGCGCCCAATGAACCCAATGACTCAAATGGAGATGGGGTTTTCTTACCTCAAGTCTTCTACAAGCAAGAGGAAGGAGATGAGGCTTCAGTTTCTAGAGAAGAGAGCAAGAAGAGCAAAGAGGGAAAAAGAGAAACCCAAATTCGTTGCGTGCAACTTCAATCACCCAATCTCGAGAAAAGACAATGGAGAGATCATGGAAGAAAAAGAAGAAATGGAGAAAAAGAAGCTCTTGTTGTAGCCAAATGAGGGAAAGAAGAAGAAAAGAACGATGGGTTTTAGTTTTAAATGGGTTGGGTCTTTAGGAATTACAAATAGGCCCTCCTATTATATACGTATTTCCAGTTTAAGTCAATTGGGCTTAAAAATGGGCTGGGATGAATTCGATTGGAATTGGTCCAAACATGAAAGATGACTCCCAAGATGAGGTGCACTCAATGCAATTATTATAATGCCTTAATGATGCAAAACCATGAAATTCTAAAATATAAAAGGTCCTGGACTACCTAGTAAGGTTCAAACCCAATCCAACTACCTATCCATGACCCAAACCTCTTGATATTTGGACTCAATTAGCCTAATTAAGATAAGACAAGAGTAATTAAAGCAAAATAAGATTAATTAGGATAAATCACAATTAGCTTGGGTTTGGACCTTATATTAGGTGCATCAATTTTTTCACCTTAAATAGAGGAATCTGGCACTTTTAAGTGCATGAACCAAATCAATACCCTTGTATGAAATGAAAAAGTGTTGATCAGGATTTATGTCACTGGCTATAGGATCACCAGTTTATTTATAAGACCTAATAAATGCTTATATCAAATTAGTCATAAGAACAATGACATTTGTAGTCATGCATTGTTCGAAGTCTTGCACTGATGGTTCCCATGTGATCATTGTGATAGTGGTGCAGCTTTGATACTATGGGCCTATCCCTTTAGTTGGATCTAACTCTCTCTTACTTATAAGTTTGACTATATAGTCCTGAAATGCTACCAAAATTTTGGTAGTTAGGACTAGTCAACACTGCATGTTTCTAAGTTTGACTACATAGTCCAGAAATGTTGTCAAAATTTTGGTGATAGGACTGGTCAGCATAGCACAATGAGATTGAGTTCATGCTTGTTTCTGACTATTTCGGTTTATTCAATAAAGAAACCATGTTGGTTCAGAAGGTATTGATAAACCATTTTGGCTAGCCTAAAAGGTAGCCATGTTAGTTATAAGACAGATATAGTCTTTGGGCTTGCTATTTTGCAGAAAATATCAATGGGTTCCCTAATCATTACATTTGATGAAGCCAAGGAAAGGCTATTCAAGATCTCCATGACCCAGAACGGTCCATCTACAAGAACACCTAAGTAGGCCGAGACTAACCCTGTTGCTCCTGCATTAAGGTTCTCAATCTTCCAGAGGCTCTTTACTCCTGCAAGGTCAGCTACTATTAGTCATTAGTGACCCCGAAGCCTACCAAGAAGATCAAAATTCTTAAGCCCTGGGTTTCCAAGTATATTCAAAACCCGTTTGGGATTTTTACAATGGTTTAGGAGGAGCCTAAACTCAAGATGCAGTCAGAAGGTATAAGCCTTCACATCATCATCAAGCTTTACTTGGGGGAAAGATAGGTCTGATTCACAAATCACAAACCAATGGCTCTTGGCAAGCCGCGTACCATGGCTACCCAAGGCCCAAAGTCATCATCAACTCGACCTAAGCAGCTAGCCATCAAAAATCAAATGCTTCAAGCACCAGAGGACCTTTGGCAGTACCTTACTTACAAGAAGGCCCAAAAGGATGCGTCCATTCTTGAATGTAGCACTTGGTAACCTCAACCACGTACTTCAAAACCCAATAAGGCTAAGAACAAGTCCTTGACCTCGCTTAAAAAGAACACCTTCTACCCTCTAATGTATAAGGAGGGATGAAGGTTCCGCAGAAGGTGTCTACCTTCTATTATTGTAGCACTTATCTGCCATCTTCACCTCAAGTCCATTGTACGCTGTTGAGCATCAAAAGAAAGTTAAGCGATCGGTCATTAACAATGCAACCGATCTCACTCATTTTAAAGACTCGTTCTAATAAAAGAAGGAGCAAAAGAAAAAGAATAAAAGAGGTGTCATCAACATCCTTTCATTCCCTACTTCTAATCCAATGGATTGGGAGAAAGTTGCTGATACTTCAAGGCCATTGGTGGCCAGGTTCAAAGATGAAACCTTGGCAGCTAGGCTGTCCAATCAAGTTGAAAGAAAAGCCTTGGCTCGCCACAAGGAGTAAACTTAGAAGCTGTCACAGCACAAGATCACTCAAGAGTGGTTGGTTAAAGAAGATGATCCTGACTTGACCTTACCATACATAGTCGAGCCAAGTTCTGCTCAAAGAGTTAGTCGGAGTATGGCTCAGTCTCAATCACAGGGGTTTAATTCAAACTCTCATCTAAGCAAGACTTTTGAGAGTCATGTCGAAACTGATTCCAAAGATAATCCCATCATGATCTTAGATACAAAAGACAACTTGTTTACTCCTTAGGCATTGACATCATCCTATCCCCATCAGTACACTGTGTTTTTGGCTGCGGGGAATGGAACCAGCAAAAATGGAAATGATGATGCTGTTAGGAACAAAGATGCCAACAAAGAAGATGCTGGTAAAAATAAAAATGACAATGTCAGTGATTTTGTCAAACAACAAGGAGCTAAGATCGATCACCTAACTGCCCAATTAAAAATCTTAATAGATAAGCTACGTGATTGGGTGGAATTTTAGAAAAATCCCCTTTTCGCAGATAAAAGAAAATAAGTGATGATCAAGAGGAATGTAATTAAAATTCATCGGCTCATGGCTCTAATCAAATCCTTGACTAATAAGATGGCGGTTGCAGGTTCTTTTGGTGACCATTCCTGGGTATTTATATAGATCCTGAAAAGTACATAACCTTCAAGAAGGTTGAAGAAACCTTGACAAAATCAAAGGTAGAAACCAGGATGAAAAAGAATGATATCATACCAAAGTATCATCCGGAGTTTGATCTTATTCCATTTCCACTAGATTATAATCTTCCAACTTTCCAGCCATACCTTGACCTTATCAACAGATTGTGCATTTTAAATTACTTTTAAGAAGTTTGCCAAAATTGTATGCATTAAAGATAAGGTTGTTTGTCGGCACGTTGAAAGGAGTTGCCTTTGATTGGTACAAGCAGTTACCAGAACTCTCTTTCATGACATGGCAAATCATGGAAGAAAAGTTCTTGCTCCACTTCTAGGAGGAGGATTAAATAGTCACCTTTGCTATACGCAGCATACAAAGCAGGGGATAGTCCTTTATCAATAGATGGAGAGCATTATCCTACATATGTGTGGAAAAACAATCTAAAAGGGCAACAATCGAAATGTACAAAACTAATTTGTAACTAGAAGTCAAGACTATCTGTAAGGATCCGGATCCCACTAACCTTAATCTTCGTTAATTAATCTTGTTTTATACTCAGTAAGCTTGACTAAGGCTAATTTAATTCAAAACTATTGGGTTTGGGGTTTTGGATAGGTAGTTGGGCGGAGTTTGAACCTTACTTCCGTAGTCGAGGGCCTTTTTGTAAATTGTCCTCGCATCTTTTGGACACCTCATCCATTGCCCTCCTTGTGATTTTCCGCGTAGACCATCTTTTGTATTGGGCTCAATTTAATCCGAACTCGTCTTGGGCCGATTGAGGTCAATTTGGCCTAAATTTTAATTTTATAGAAAGCTCGGGCTTGCATGCCAACTACAGGAAAATTATGTTTAAAAGAGGCTCAACGTCTCTTTTTTTATCCCATTCTTGGTTACTAAAGCTGTTCTCTCTTCTTAGCTTCTCCATCTTCCCTTCAACGTTTGGAGAGCACCTAGGCTTGGGAAGGTCTTGCATGCAAGGGTGGGAACTTTTCTTCTCTTTCTCCTTCATTCCCTTCCCTTTTCCCTGTGCATTTCTCTCTGAGAGTATTTCATCTTCCAAGTTACAACTGTATAAGGTGAATGTCTACCTTTATTTCATTTATTTTGGGTTTATTAGAGTCATAAGGACTCAACTACATGACATGCATGTGAATCTAAGCCTCATTCTCCATTGCATGTTTTACTTGTAGAGAACCCATCCCAATTTAGAGATTTTCCTTTGAGTACAGTAAGGAAAGAGTTTGAGAGGCTAACATTGGTAAAAGGCAAGTACTTGAGTTCATATGCATTGCATGTGTGATGTAGTCAGTGACCATCGAGTTAGTTCCTGTAATTCCTCAATTGCAGTCCATTTCCACTGTTACTTGTGTGCACAAGGGGTATGAATTGAGTTAGAATGACGAGAAGGAAATAGGAGGGCGTGTGAGTATTAAACACTCTCAAGGACCCTCTAATCGAGCCTTAGAATTGTCCCGCAAGTCAGTTCTGTATGGTGCACGTACTGAAACTGAGCTACAGACTACTTCAGTTTCTGAAGTTACGGCTAAGCCATGAGTGTTTACGGCTCAAAGTCCAGAAAGCAACAAAACTCGATTTTGTACTACGGCTTATCCACGGCTACACCGTGAATTTCACTACGGCTAAGCCGTGTCCAGCCCGTACCCAAGCTGTAGGTCTTTCTACGGCGAGCTTCCCAGAGAGCTCATGAAACCCAGTTCCTTCTACGGCTTACCTGCGGCTGCACCGTGAAATAAGCTACGGCTAAGCCGTAACCCAACTGTAGCCTAGCCGTAGGCTTAGCACGGCTAAGCCATAGGCCAACATACGGTTAAGCCATAAATGCGCTTGAAATTTGAAAAGGAGCATGAACCACTCGGCTAAGCCATAGCATTGTATATGGCTAAGACGTAAGAACCCAATGAATGTAGGATGTTAGGAACCTTTAATGGTCTTGTAGGGCTTTAGTATTGGTACCTTTCACACCCCCACATTGGCCCACTTGTAATCACATGTTGGAAAGAATGAATGATTTTTGGATGATCTCCCAATGGCAAGTCATGGATGTTGGCATAAGAAGGGGTGTCCCGTATGCATATAAGGCGATACCAAGACGCGGTAACACAACAACACTGGACATCTTATGAGTACATCATGTTGAATGTCCTTGGGGATCATGTGTTACTTAATATAGGGTGAGTAATGATTTCTTAGGTACTTTCTCAATCTAAATGCATGCATCTTGCTAAAATACGTTACCTTCAACATGATTTGTTATCGAATTCACTTCTTCTAGCAAACCCCTAGGCAATTTAGACTTGAGCTTCTAATAAGTGAGTGTCTGACAAGCCAGAGCTTCTACTGAGTGTGTGCTTGCTAGCCAAGGGTATAGCTGAGGTTCGGGCCTTTGTAGCCCATATGCATGTGCTTTGCTTAATTATTCGTCTGCCTCATGATTAACTATTCCTTATGTATGTTATGACCAGTATGATTGAATCCGAGTCGGCACTACTTAGCTTGTGCCCTTTTGGGTATATGTATGTCACTACTGCAGTAGTTTAAGGAGGACATGTCGGCACTCCTTGGGAAGCTAGCTTGATCCCCTAGCAACCCATATGTATGCTCCCTTTTTAGGAGAATAGAGCATCGTGGTTGCCATTCAGTATATATGATGTTTTAATTGTAATTCTTCATCCATTGTCATTCATGCACCATATGTCTAGTAAACTGTCATTGCTCCCTTTAAATCAGTGTATACTGTTAAGTTCCCCTGATATATTATGTTATACTTGTTTTACATGCCTTTGTACTTACTTAACCGTCGTGTTAACAGTGCTACCCTTGGTATTGCAGGTACAGAACCCGGTACCAACTCGGGTGTTGACGTGCCCCCGGCGAGTGCCCCAACGGTACCTTGGGGTGTAGACGATTGGAGGGATGATAATGTCTTTTATTAGTCATCCCACGGAGTGCGTCAATGTTGGAGCTGTTACGGTCACCCTTTTTGGTCTTCCTTCTGGGAAAGTGCCCATTGGACCTTTTGTGCTTAACCTTTAAATATCAGTGGGATTATATGGATTGCAATTTAAAAGACTTCAGCACATATGTACATGTATATACCTATCTATGTATGAGAAAGGACATGTTCTTTAATTTGCTCTTGGTCATTACTGAGTATTTCGCAGGATTTCAGTTATGATGAGTTATATTAGTACGTGTCTTGGCATACCTCACACGTTCTTGTGGAATCTCCCTTGTAAGAATTCGTGCATAATTCTTCAGGGCACGGATTTCTACGGGATTACGTATCCACGCCCTGGGGGCCCACTCAAATCCCCAAATTCCCGGGATCGGAGCGTGACACTCTCATACTTAGTAACAACACTTAGTCTCTAGCCTGATTAGTTGAGGTTACTACTGATGCAGAACGGACCTTCAAAAAAATCAATTTGAAGAAGGCTAACGCTAAAAAAATATAGCTATTTTCATCTTCTACATCAAAACCAAAGAAGAAGTGGGAGGTTTTCAATGTGCAAACCTCCAAATATCTTCAGAAGCCTCAAAACACAAAGACTGATCAAACCAAGAAAAAGGAATATGAGAAAAGGAAAAAAACTAAGTATCCCTTTGATGGAGAAATTGACTAGTCATTGATGGATAATAACAAAATTAAACTTCCACCAATGCAGAAACCTGAACAAGCGAGTGGCATCAATGATCCAAACTACTGTGCATACCACCGGATGGTGTCACATTCTCTCAAAAACTATTTCATTCTAAAAAAAAAGGTCAATGAGATGTAGAAGAAGAAGTGATAACTTTTGATTGGAAGTATGATCGTACCCCGATCAAATGATCTTCTATGGACAGTTTGTACCCGTTGCTGTACCTTCTGCATCGGAACTAATGACAGTTGAATTTTATGTTATTAATGCAATGCATGACGCAAGGTCTGATACCAATCAAGACCTCATCAAGAGAAGAAATGTGGGTTTACCTATACTTAATAAATGATGAAGGCTGGGAAAAGGTTAAAAACAAATCCACACTAGTACAAAGAAAAAAGGCTAAAAGGCAACTTAAGAACTTGTAAAGAGCTTCTTAGAATCGTTTGATGAAGTAAGAAAAACAAGCTAAAAAGAAGAAAGAAAAGGAGGTTAAATCTCCTGCTTCAGAAGAACCTTCTAAGCCGATCAGAGGTCACTTTACTTTGGCTGACTACATCATCCCAATTCCAAAAGATGACGAAGAACCGTCGATATCCAATTGCAATATCATATCATGGGATGGTACGCCTCCTAATATGGATGATGAGGATGATTGGTTAGACTTCTCTGACTTTGATGATAATTAGTGGATTGATGATTACTTTACTAATGAATACCCCTCTCATGAAGATAAGAGTTTTGAAACGGGTATTCTCAACATCAAACATGGTCTCAATATATGACCTACACAGTTAGAGTGCAAGTGGTTGGTTGATTGATTCTCCTCCGTTTCCACTACCTCCAAAGATTCATCTCGATCCTTTGCCTTTAGTTGAATCCGTTTGGACACAACAACAACAAATATTCTATTCTAGTTCTCAAGCTGTGACCTCTATACTAGATGATTCTCTTGAACCAAATGTTGAGCTAATTTCTTCGAAGCCAGACTCTGAATCAAGCACGTAACTCTTAACTCCAAAGCAAATGGTACACTTGAGTCACAAGATGAACATAATGAACTCAACATCGGCAGTCATGCTGTACTTTAAGAAGTCTTCCAAGTTTAGGCTAATCTTTCTAATTCAGAAGAAGAAATGCCACTCGTGCCCGCTTTGATAGTCATTAGGACTTCTGCTAATGAACTCTCAGCATCTCAAGCCATTTCTGATAATGAAATTCAAGAGGCAGGCTTGGAATAAGTCAGCCAGCTCTTTGCTGGACTTAAAAAAGTCAATACCATATGAAGAAATACTCGTCAAGAGGTTGGCCGAAACAACATAGTCAATGACAACACTTGTTCCGGTTGCAACTATAAAATCAACTATTATAGACGTTTTTCTTCTTCTTATGTAAATCCTTCGGGAAATAATCTAAATCTAAATGTATCTTCTTTAGATGCAAATGTTAATGAAAGGCTATCAGAGTTATTCACATATGATGTTGTTGAATACCTTAAGGATATACCTGTACGATTTTATATTTTTGATCTTTTGTAGATGTCTAAAGAGACTTGAAACAACTTCATACGAGCTCTATAGGTTTTAAATACCAACACTCAAACTCAAGTGGCACAAGTCCATTGATAGAGAAGAACTCTCTTAAAGCAAAGTCCAAAAGTCCTTAGAAGCAACGTGTGGAATGCTTTTCCATTCACAATGCTTCTCAGGCCATCATTTCTTTCACCAAAGATGATCTCCTCTTAGGCAACATGAAGTACACAAGGCCGCTCTACTTCATGGCTTATATCAAGGACATAACTGTTTAAAGAGTTCAAGCTGACCATGATCAACTTTGAACCTCATCATAATTATAGCTCTTCAGGAACTTTGCATTCTATTGAGCAAACTATTTGCTACCAAGACTTCGATCCGAGGTAATGATAGAGAAGTCTAGGATCGGATTGGCAAAATTCAGATTTGGTTCAAGCTGAGTGATTTAACCTAAGAAGCCACTTTGTATATGGTAAAGACGTGTGTTTGTTATAACATCCTCTTGGGGAGGCGATGGCTTCATGACCACTTCATAGTACCTTCTATTCTCCATCAATGCCTCAAATACATTGATGATGAGGGCAATGTGCATCATGTCTTTGCAGATGAAAAACCATTCAAAGGTAAGGAAGTCTACTTCACTGATGTAACCATGTATCAGGAAAGACCTGCAAAGTCCAAACTAGATGCAGACAACTCTCCTGTGGATGATGATCGGGTGGAACCCTTCACAATCTCAACATAAAAGAAAACCTATCTAGGGTTCGGGAAATGATTAGAGCCCATAAAGAAGTTGCAATCTACAAAGAAGCCGATGGTCACATTTGTAGATAATAAAGCTCCTTTGATGATCAAAGTCAAATATGAAATCAAATAGTCATATCCACAAAACCATCTAGGATAAAGCAAGCAGGCCTTGGTATTCATATAAGCATGACATATAGCCAACTATGTATATTGTGCCCACTTGAACTTAGCAATGCCACTAATTGAACATTTTTCAGTGCCAATGAGGAATGATAAATCATCTGTTGTGAGACAACAAATGCTCTGTTATCCAATAAACGTGATTTCCTTAGTCTAATCAATAAAGCAATGATGTTCCTCCTCCTGTAACGAGAATGTCACCAATAAGGCCTGATTCTCCTGTCATTTTCAGCCAACTCGTGTTGACATGACATCGTAGGTGTGAGTAATCTTACAGATATATCAATTGGTTACTTTATTTGGCTGAAAGATGTGGAAATCCTCTACACTACTCAGGATGGATTCATCTGTGCTGGATAGGCTAAAGGCTGGCTCTTCGTAACTTGACAGTGGTAATGGAGTTCTAAAACTTTGATGAAATGTCTCAAATTGTTTTAACCATTGAAGTAGCACTTCATCATCTACGCAGAAGGTCCAAATAGGAGCGCCTAGTGCATATTGTTTTTGTGGTCAGCGATTCAGATTCTGAGGATGTCGAGAAGGTAGACACCTTTGTGTACTATATTGCGGATTGGGATCCTCCACTCTTGCCGTGGCCCACTTAATCTCAAATTTATGATTCCAAAGATTTGTGCTTCTTCATACCTCCGTCCTTGCAACATAATTGCTCGATAGTCTCCCATTGAGCTGAAGATGCTTTTGCTTCTTATCGTATCGACAAAACCACCAATGATAGGAGGATAACGCTTGACATCTATAATCTTTTGGTCTATAATATGATGAAAACATGGGGCACAATCTCAATAAGCCCACTGGCCTTGGAATAAATACAAATGGAGTTCAAGTCCCGTTCGACATCTTCATTTTAGAAATGAAAGAAGATCTCCAAAGAGGGCATGGAATTGAACAGCCACAGCATTACATAGGATACGTTCTTTACAGCAATGTTCCTAGGCAAAATCAAGATTTCAGAGTAAAGTCTATTGTCTTCATAGAGAAATATGACTCTGATGACTCTCAAGACACTACTGTCTTCTAAGATCCTGCTGATTGGGCTACTTTTCAGCTTTTGAGGGGGCAAGTGATGATGATGACACAATGTCACAAATCACTGAATATTGGCTGCCTAAACTAAAAGAAGAAATAAATTTATTTCAGCACACTCGTTAGGAATGTCTATTGCTTGATGTAAAAGCTAAAGAGCCTAAAAAACTAAATTTATGGAAAGGGATCACGCCTTGGCTTAAACCACCCAATGAAACCCTAAAAGGTCTCATGGAGTTGGAAGCTTCCTAAGATACTGCAGAAGAACCTCCTCTTGAACCTCCAATTGAAGACCAAGTATAAGAAATAAACTTGGGTGCCCCAGAACATCGTTGTCCTACCTTTGTAAGTTCTTAAATCAAAGGAAAGGAGCTTGATGTGTATGTGAGTTTCTTGTGAGAATTTATATATTGTTTTGCATTGACTTACTTAGAAATGAGGGGTCTAGATTCAAAAGTTTCCATGCATAAGTTAAACATAACAAAAGATGCTAAACCTCTAAAGTAGGAACAAAGAAAGACAAAACTAAAACCATAGACAAAATAGAAAAAAAAAAGTCTAAAAGCTTAGAGATGGTCGTTTCATCCGTGAAGAGTAGCATCTTGATTGGTTGGCTAACATAGTGCTAGTCACTAAGAACAATGGGCAAATCAGAGTCTGCATCGACTTAAGAGATTTGAACAAAACCTGTTTTAAAGATGACTTCCCATTACCCATACTAGAAATTATGATTGATAATACTTTTGGATTTGAAAGAATGACATTCATTGATAGGTTTTCAGATTATAATCAAATCAAGATGCACAATGAGGACGAGAAGCACACATCCTTTCGAACCCTCTTTGGTGTGTACTGCTATACTATCATGCCCTTTGGCCTCAAGAATGCTAAAGCCACATATTAGAGGGTGAGGATGAAAATCTTCAAAAGCATACAGCACAAGTCTGTTAAAAGCTATGTTGACAATTTGACAGTCAAAAGAAAAGAGAAGTCAGACCATCTAGATGATCTTCGTAAAGTCTTTGAAAAGTCTACGAAAATTCAGTCTTCGAATTAACTCTTTGAAATGTTACTTTAGAGTCTCCTCCAAAAAATTCTTACGATTCGTGGTTCGAAAAAGTGGTATCTAATTGGATCCATTCAAAGTCAAAGCCATACCAAATATGCCTTCTCCTAGATCTCTTAAAGAACTCAAAGGATTATAGGCAGACTTGCCTACATCTGACGATTCATCTCAAACTTATTTGGGAAGTGCAAAGCATTGTCTAGGCTCATGAAGAAAGGAATTGAATTTATGTAGGATAAAGCTAGCGAAGATACCTTTCAAAATATCAAACCGTATCTCATAAACCCACTAGTCTTTTTAGCTCCGATTCTAGATAAACCTTTCATCCTCAACACTCGAGCTCTTGATTACTTGTTGGGGCATTATTAGCTCAAAAGAATGACGAGGGTAAGGAGGTGGCTCTTTACTACTTGCCACAAATGTTAGTTGGTGCTAAACATAACTATCATTTAGTGGAAAAAGAATGGCTTGCATTGATGTTCGTCGTACAGAAACTACATCATTATATCCTCTTCAATGTGGCGCACTTGGTTTCAAACATTAACATATTGAAAACACTTGTGACAAAAGCTGGTGCATTGAGTGATTGTTTAGCCAAATGATTTATTTTTCTTTCTCAATATGACATCAAATACATCCCTCAAAGGCGGTAAAAGGACAAGCTCTTACTGATTTTCTGGTAGAACATCCACTCTGAATTCAAAGACAATCTCTTTGACGAGCCAGATTTCTTTGTTGAATAAATATGGAAACCCACCATTGATCCAAACTTACATTGGATCATATATTTTGATGGAGCTTCCAGAACTAATGAGTTATGAGATCTAGTTTCAAGGGTAGGGATAATTTTCTGTAGCCTAGAAAGATTTTATGTCCTTCATTCCTTCTCATTAATGAAGTCATGTGCAAACAACGAGACAAAATACACAATATTGATTATGGGTCTTGACCTAGCCTTGGAGTCGACATCAATATGCTTAGAGTCTATGGAGATTCTTTACTCATAATCAAACGAATGAATTTAGAATATCAAGTGAAGAAACCATATTTGCTTCCTTTTTTCAACAAAGCTTGTGAACTCAAGGAAATATTCATGTTGATTGAATTTCACCACATTCCAAGATACCAGAATGTAAAGGAAGATGCACTAGTAGGATTAGCGGCATCAATGTCAATCCTCAAAAATGACAAAATAGTGCTGCAAGTAGTCAAAAGAAGACTTCTACCCCCCACTTGACACCCATAAAGTAGTAGTAAATTGCTTCAATGTGATCAAGAATCGGATTTTATCTTTCTAGAACTCATTCAAAGACTTGAAGACCCTTTCATCGATTACATTCTTTATGGTCTTGCCAAAGAATATTAAAGACAAAACTAGTATCCAAATACAAGCTCTAAAATTTCATTTTGATTTGCCTTCAAAGACTTTTGACTGCAAGTCATATGATGGAGTTCTTCTCTATTGCTTATCACAAAAAGAAGCAAATCAAGTACTCAAAGAAGTTTATTTTAGCTTATGTGGTGCTCACCAAGTTGGACCAAAGCTTCATGATCAGATTTGAATGTTAGGCTACTATTGGCTTACTATGGTCTCTAACACTATCAATTTTGTAAAGAGATATAATGAATGCCAAATCCATGGCAATTACATTCATCAACCCCCTGAATATCTGCATTCTACGTCTACCTCTTGGCTATTTGAGGCTTGGGGTATAGACATTGTTGGCAAAATCAATCCGCCATCAAAATGGCGTTATTAGTTATTTTGGCCTCGACAGATTACTTTTCCAAATGGGCAGAAGCAGTGCCTTTCGCAGAAGTCAAAATAGATTGGTCTTCAGCTTTTTGAAGACTCATACCACTTGTCATTTTGGGGTGCCTAAATGTTTACATCATGACAATGGTCTTCAAATAAATAACAACAAATTTTATAAATTTTGTGACAAGTACAGAATCCAGTGTTGTCCCTCTACGGCATACAAACTTGTAGCTAATGGACTTGTTGAAGCTCTCAACAAGATTATTTGCAAAATTTTGAAAAAAATGATCTCTGACAACAAAAAGAGTTGCAGTACCAAACTTTCTGAAACTTTGTGGGACTACAGAACTACAGTTCAAGGTCAAAGAAATCAACACCATATTCCTTGATTTACGGCTGTGAAGCTGTGATACCTTTGAAGATTCAACTTCTTTATTTTTTTTGTAGCTGTGAAAAACAAATATACTGAAGAAAAGAATGCCAAGTTCAGATTTCAAGAATTGAAAAGCCTTGAAAAGAAAAGGCTTGCTGCTTAACATAGTATCAAGTTATATCAAGCTCTCATGGTTGCGTCTTTCAACCAGAAGGTCTAATATAGGGCTTACAAGAAATGAGACTTAATCCTTGTAGTTAAGAGGCCTATATTCTCCACACATATGTCAAAAGGCAAATTTGAATCCAAATGGAAAGGACTTTTTATTGTCGACAAGGGCTACTCCAATGGTCCCACACACTCCTCATACTTAAAGGAGACAAATGCATGATGCCTATCAGTAGAAAACTCTTAAAGAAATGCTGTGCTTGAATGTCGTTGGTATACCAAAACCATGTATAGTGTACATTCTCATCCAAAAAATCCTTTGGCTTTAAGCCTCATAACAAAAAATCTCTCAAACTTGTACAAAATGACTATGAGGATAATGCCCTTTGGGCCCTTTAGTCAACTCTTGTTACTTGGATAATGTCCCTCCAAGACCCTTTGTAACATCCTGTTGTATAGATCAAGTCCTTCTGTAAATCCTGTATAGCAAAACTCACCTATATGGAACAAGTCTTTTGCAGACTCCATGTGGCTAACCCTCAGCTGTATAGAACAAGTCTTTTTTTTAGCTTCTATATGGCTACCTTCGGTTGTATGGAATAAGTCTTTTTGCAGACCTCGTATAACCAAAATCCAAAAACCAAATCTCAAGTATGTTCCAGTACCAGAAGATATCAACATATCAACTAACACTTGTTCTTATAAGTCTTTTTGCAGACCTCGTATAACCGAAGGCATAAGACTTTTTGTAGACTAGCACATAAGGCCACTCAAGTCTGTTCCAGTATCAGAAGATATCATCATATCAACTAACACTTTGGCATCCTGGATCTTATTAGTAGTGAGATCTCCCTGGAAGAGTGTGGCCAAGATGTTGCAAATCATTATCTTCATAGTGCTCTTCATAGTAGATTGAGGCCTAGGGGCATCACCGAACAAACTTAGCTTGTCATGTGTAGAGAGATTTAACTCTCGGTCCTGTGAATTGGATTGAGTTTGGGAACCCAAGTGGTCATCCTTTCCCATCTTAGCCTTTACACCCGCACCTTTATGAACAGTTAATCCTTCTTCAGGGACGAAGGGTGATTCATGTGATCCTTCTGAAAACAAAGTAGTGGAAGGACACCATTTGCATGTGGTGTTACTGTAACATTTAACAATACCTCTCAAGAACCTTCGCCTTTAGTAGCTGAAGCTTCATTTGATATTTTTAGCACGGCTGAGCCTTTGGCTCTTCTTGTAGGTGTCAATTGCTCAACCCTGAAATGTACTCATAAAGGTGTCATGGCCCTAGGTGGTGTGAAGCTATGGGTGACTAGTGTGGTAGGAACATTATTCTCCATAAGATCCATTGCCTTGTTTTCAAGAACCAACTTCCTTTGGGCAGAAGGGCCAGTCTTCACAGTAGCTGTTTCTGTTGGAGTCATTTTAATATCAACCTCCTTTTCAACCACACTAACGGGTTCAACATTTGTCTCTGTTTGAACATCCAGAGTTACATCAGTCCTTGGCACATTAGCGGCATAGGAGATTCGCTTGCATGTGATTTGATTTTGAATCCAGACTTTCCAGAGGGATCACACTTGGCACTACTAGGGGCATAACGCAGATTGGTGGTAAAATGAGCACTAATGACCACTTTGGATTTTTATTAACGCTTCTAGTGGGTGAATCTAAAAAGGAAAGATCGTCCATGATCCTTTGTAAGTCACTCTTCAGGGTACTATCTAGAGTTGTCTCAAAGTATCCACTATGGATGGAAATGTTATCCAAGTTAATTGGAGCTTTAAGACCCTCTTTCCATGCTGGCTCTTTGATTTGTGACCTAAAAGGTTTTCTCACTGACGTAGGCATTACAATAGGCACACCTTCATTCATTGGGTACCTAAAAAGGAACCAAAAAAAGAGAGGAGAAGATCAAATCAGGATGTTGGAATATATTTTTCAACTTTTAATATTCAAATCAAGGCTTACCCTCAGGCGTTGGATACGTAGTAATTCCCTTAGCTGTGCTGAGAACTTCTCATTCTTCCATTGCGACATCAGCAATTGGTCTCTCTCAGAGACCTTCGCTAGAATCGCTAGAATCTTTTGCTATTCGGTTCAAGGGACAGTATCTATTTTAGAAGTAGCGGTAGCACCAGAATAAGCTTCGATGCTACTCACTTGTTCAAAAACCGACTCTATGGGTACGTCATTGCTAGATACTTCATCAACAGTAGTTGTATCACCCACATCATAACTAGAATTCTCCATTGCAAATTCAAGGTTTAGATTATATTGTTATGTAAAGTTTACATGGAACGAGAGTCTGAGATACTGTATCCAAGATGTAAGGTTCATCTGTGCATATGTGCATTTAATTGACATTACATTTGTCCTTTTCCTCAAGCCCATGGGCATTCCTCGATGTTGTGGACCTGCTCTGATGTAAACTCGTGAAGCAAGTGAATTGCAGGGAGCATCTTTGCTTTGAATCAATGGCACATGAGAATCATCAAAGTCATCAAGCAACAACCACACGGACACAGAGCCTGGGTTTGACTGTGAGCAAACCAAAAAAAAAAAAAAAAAGAAGAGAAGAAAAGGGGTGTTCTTAAAATCCTTACCCGCCATTAATGAAGCTTGGGTAGAAGAAGAAAACTCAAGTACTACTTGCAATTTGAGGAAGAGGAGTGCTCAAAGGTGCTCTGGCTCTCAATGCCTCTGGATCTTCAAAATGATGAAAAGAAAGAAAGAGAAAAGACACAGTTTTATTAAACCATGTCCCATCCCCACGGTCACCATTGCTTTAAATCCTTTTGGGGTCCACGGTCACTGATGCTTCACCCTCATTCTCACAGACACTGCTTGATTGATTAGTGGTGCTCACGACTTTAGTAGCATACTTTCTCATTCCTCCTCAAAGGTCACTGACACTATGTGCTTAAGCAGTGAGGGCCACAGTCACATCTGTTCTGAGCAACAAGTCCATGGCTTCAATGTCTACTATCTAAAATGAGATTAACCAAATTCCTACAGTGGAGTGAACCCATTTTGGGTATTTCTTTAAAAAAAAATGGTTTTCTTTCAAAGCCAATCCAAACCTCAAATTCACTTTGGGTCAAACCCAATTTTGAGAAAAACTTATTGTCTCAAATTGTTTTTGGATCAAAATCCACAAAGAACAATCCTTTCAAAATTCCAACTTATTTTGAATCATGTCAAGCTAAGTCAAAACCTAAACTTTGATTTTCGAAAATAAACAAAAAATCCACGAAAACTAGAAAACCAAATTCATTTCAAACCGAAATCTTGATTTTTCTTAAGACCTTAGGGATCCATTGGGTGGGTGTTTCCCATAGTTCTCACAGAGATGCTACTATAAATATCTATGATAAATAGGTAATGAGAAAATCAAATTCACTCCCAAAACTCAAACCAAATTCATAAATTTCTTAATTTTCCAATATCTCAAGGATTCATCGAGTTGGTGTTCCCCATAGAACCCACAGAGACGTTATTTTTAATATCTGTGAAAAATAGGGCAAAGAAAAACAAGAACTCTTATATTTTTACCAAATTCCATCATCAAACCCTTCATGATTTTTTATCAAAATTTCAAGCCTAAGCCTATAACATACCTTGATAAAACTACTTTTTCATCAAGCCACTAAACCATTCCCAAAAATTGGCTATTTCAAGGTACATTGATTGTCATACTTTCACCATTGCACCTTGAGGGGGCACTTGTTGACCCATAAAAATTTAAAAATATTATAAGTGTTGCATTGAAGACATCACAACCAAATTCCAAGTCAAGGGCACATAAACCCGAAGATTGTGGAATGCCAAGTCAATTACTATGACCAGGTGTTTAAAACTAATGCAAATCACTCAGATAACTTTAGATGAGCTCAGAGTACAACAGTTCAAATTTCAGAGCAAATGGACTTCATTTGGTCACTCAACTTACCAACTACCAAATTTAAGGTTCATTGACTCAAAACCCAGTGGTCACCGAGCACACTCAAACGTCTAGATTACTAAAGTGGTTGAAAATCACATGGCAATTCCAACGCATGCTTAAGAATTATGCTTCAAAACCTCAAGGCATTTGGACTTTGTTTTGGCTCAAACTCAAGTTTCAGTGACTATCTACTAGCTCCTTGGGGTCGCTATGACAACTAACACTTCTACATGTCAAAACTAGTTGAAACTCATGGGAATGCCCTCAAATACATCTAGGGACTATCCTCCAAAGTTTCAAAACATTTGAACATTATCTTGACTCAAACCTAGTTTAGATGGTTGTCTCTCAAGCTCTTTGAGATATTGTGCAAAGTGGTATCTCATGAAGATCAAATTAGCTGAAACTCCTGAAAAAATCTCAAGTTATATTCAGGAGTGGCTTTATAAAATTTCAAGTCAAATTGATGTCATTTGACCCAAGTTCAACAAACATGTCAACTTTGGGTTAGTGACCCCTAAACAATGGGGGTCATTAACCAAAGTCCTGCTTCAAGTGGACAAAAGTTGATGAAATTCATATCCAAAGCTCAAGTCAAATTCAAAAATGATTCTATAAATTTTCAATCAAGGGGACTTCATTTGATCCTCCAGTTACATGTCAGCTAAGGGGTCAATGACCCCCCTAAACCTTGGGGGTCATTGATCAAAATGCTATTTCTAGGTGCTCAAAGTTGATGAAATTTAGATCAGAGACTCAAAATGTGCTCAAGATCATTGCCTCAAAGTTTCAAATCAACTGAACATCATTTTGGTAGAAAAACAAGCTGACTAATTGCAATGCAAGAGGACACTGATTTTGAATATGCAACAAATGAGCTATTGGTCAAAATCCTACTTTCACATATCTAAATTATATAAAATTTGGATGAATACTTCAAGATGCTTCTGACATTAATCCTTCCAAGTTTCAAGTCAATATGAGGTCATTTAGACATCAAATAGTTGAAATAATTAAGGGCCGATTTTCATGAAAAGTCAAAGGGAGGGTTGACCAACTTTGAAAGGTCAAAACAGGCTGAAATTATTATGATACACTCAAAATGTTATTGAAAAACACCAATTTCATGAGTATTGAACATCGCTCGAGACCCAAATTGATGAAAATGGGTAACATATGCAAAAAAACCTAAAATTGGGCTTGCTCGTAACCGTGGCCATGGTCACGAATGATTTTCAGAAGATATTTCGCTTTATTTCGAAGTATAACTCCCCAACAACTGCTCGGAACCATCCTAACTCCCTCTAAAGCCTATAAAAGACACACTTGAGTTTTGAAGAAGGGGTTCGAAAGAGATCCAACCAAGGTTCCCAGCAAGATTCCAAGATTAGAAGTAAGATTCACAAAGGCACCACAAGCATTGAAGCTCTCACTCTTCTTCTTCATCTCACAGACTTAAGGTGAGAAATGGTTCAAGCGAAGAAGATGTATCTTACCAATGACTGTAGACACTGAACTTCAAAGTTATCAAACATCAAAGAAGTTCAACGGGATGAAGTTATCTTCTTTGGTTCTCCCATTTGAAGGGTTTTAGATCATCATGCCAGCTGTGAAAAAGCCTTTTTAGGCTTCATTCTGTTCCTTAAAAATTATAGGATCAGAATGATACAACTTTGGCCTTAGTTGCTTGTATAAAAGCATCATTTCCGAATTTGCACAAAAGTGATCCGTAACAATGAAGTGATGACTACCAAAGATCGTAAATGATTCTACAGTCAAATTCAACACTCTTAGTAATCATCCACTGCTCTTAAAGTTAGAAGACATTAGTTTCAGCACTTAGGAGGCACTACAGAGACAAACAAAAACAAAATGGGGACAAACGGTGGCCACAACGGCCACTATCTGTCAGGGATCAGTGTGAGCCACGGTCACTCCCCCTTGCATTCATTTTTTTCAGTATTTTTTCATACTTTTCATATAATTTCTCCAATTTTCCTAATTTGGATCACATCTAAGACTAGAGGGAGGGATTGTAATATTTCAAAACTTTTAAACAGCATGCACCCTTGAGGTCAGAGCATTAAACCCATATAAACAAGGGGAACTTAATGATGAATAGTAATTATTTTCCCATTTTCTACATTGAATGTATGGATGTTGGACTTGATTCTGTTGCATTCATCATCATTTTCTAGCGCGAATACCCCCTAAATTGCACACGTCCACCAATTTTGGGTTCCATCCTAATAGATTGGACCGTTGGATCGATTGCACATTCATTCGAATAGACTTTATATATATTTATCTATTATATATGAGTGTGCAGTCTATCCAATGGTCCAATCTATTTGGATAAAACCCAAAATTGGTGTAATACTGCAACTCATGGGGGTAATGTGTGTGATCCATTTGGATGGCTCGCTACGTGGGCCGCACTATCTAAAATGGTGAGAAATGGTTTATAACGACCGTCCTTACAGGACCATTTCATATGTATATATATAGAAATGCTAGTATATATGCTTTCTTCCTTCACCATAAGGTGAGGGATGCTTACATGGCTTTCCTTTTTTGTACATGGTTATTCCTCCTTTTCATATACCTTTTTATCTATTACACGTGAATATTTCCAATTGTGCAAATGTTTCTTACCCTATGGTGAGGGAATGATGCATATTAGCAATCCCTATATATATATGTATATATAAGGGACACGTTATAGAACTCCTCAAGTATTTTCTTAAGGAAAGCTCCCCTTTTCTGATTTAGCTAATGTGATCCTCTTGTCATATTATTTAGGAAGTCAAAGTATTTACCTATCCCTAATTTTTCTCTTTTAATATAAGTTAGTATGTAAAGGTGAGGTGGTATGATCTCATTTGACAAATCAAAAGGGGCAAAAACTATATATAAAGGTGAGGTGGTATGATCTCATTTGACAAATCAAAAGGGGCAAAAACTCTCCTTTTGAAATGGAGAGTTTTTGAAAATTCCTTTATATGTAAACCTGTATTCTGTTACAATTATAGTTAGCAATTTGCCTTTTTCTTTCTCTTGTTTCTTTGCAAATGACAAACTTCATTCTAAAACCTTAGGCCAATAACTTGACTATTTGGAGAACAGTAAAGAGCAGTGGTTCGGGCCTATTTGGCGTCATTCCTGTGTTATGAATATTTCATTTCTAAGATTGGTTTGCACTGAGAATGATTTATTATGAGATTAGGCAGCCCAGAAATATCTGTTTGGAAATAATTTCTTAGAAGAGTTCTCAAGGAGCAAAATAAAAGAATTATGCTTGCCTTCAAATATATTATAAAATCTTCATACGCCCATGTTGTATGCTAAAAAAATAAAATATATTAGAGTCAGCACAAGCACATATGGATGGGGATTATTGGTTATGAGGGGCTGACGGTTTCATTGGCCATTGCCCATTGATTGTTGGGTTGCTAGATTTCTTAATACATCCGGGCATTACTAATCAAAATATTTGCCAGCACAAGTCCTATTATAGTTTTGATCAGTTAATTTCAAAGATAAAAGAGAACTAGGAATAATTGGAGAAATGAGTAGAGTAAAGTGGTGATGATTTGAGTATGAGTCTTTCCATCTTTGCTGAATGAAGATACATAGACTTTAATAAGTTCCATGTATGAAATAGATGATGCTATTGATGGACCCTCTTTAGTATATGTTATAGGGTTTAGAGGAGTAAAAAGATGGAATGACCAGTGATACAACTTCCTGTGTGGCTCTAAAAAGGTGCAAGGAAAGAGACTAGAGGGTGAGATAAAAGAGATGAGCAACAAAGAGAGGACAGAGATGAGAAAGAAAGATAGGAGAGAGAGATGACAGTGGATAGGAAGAGAATGGGGAGAGATATTAGGAAGAGCCAAGAGATGAGAAGGGATGGAGAGGAGAAATGGAAGAGACATTTTAGGGAGTTTACGAAGAGTGGGTTTGTTTCAAGATAATAACAATTTTTAGTTGTTCTAAAATCTCCCTTCCCAATGTCGTGATGTTCCAGAAAAATATTCTATAGAAACAACCAATAAAGTACAACCAAACATATTCTCCTGATTTTCAATCCATGGGAATGAAGAAATTGTTGGGTTGTGTCTTGTATTCCGGTTTAGCCGGATTGGTCATCTGGTTTAGCCAGAACCGAGACTCAAGGTTTGGGGTATTTTAGTCATTATATATGGGTTTTCTTGGTGGCCAAGAAAGCGGGAACTATATATTAATGTTTTGTAACCCTAGATCCTGAGGGGATCGAGATGGATCATAGTAGATGAGTTTTCTCCTCCCGTGGACGTAGGGGTGTGATTGCAGTGTGTTCATCGTGGCAGATCCGTTGATTGCGGATAGTTTCCATTGCGCCGCTTTTCCCAACAAGTGGTATCAGAGCAAGGTTGAGATCACTGGTGGTTTTGCGATTGACGGATCGTGCCGGATGTGAGGGAAGAAGAGGATCAGCACTTGATCGATAGTTTTGCTTGGATCCATCTACCTGTTGAAGATCACGGTTGTGATCAAGAAGGTGGCCCTGAACTCGAGTTGTGGAAGGGTTTCTTGAAATAGAGAAGATCAACGCCGGAGAAGTTGAGATCTCTTGGTTTTGTCCACCGGAGTTGCAGCAGGATAGATGTTGCAGATGGACTAAGAAAGCGCTGCGGAATCGCTTGTCGCCATTGCTGATACTGACACCATTCTCAGTCACTGGAACCGGAGAAGAAAACCTGAAGCTGCAACTGTGCGATCGTTGTCGACTCTAACGGTCACCGTTGCGTCGTCCTCCGTTGCCGCTGTCGAGGAAGACAAGTAGGGGTTTGGCGTTTCGGTCTCTGATGATTGTGGAAAATGAAGAAAAAAAAAAGAAGGAAACCTGCAACTGACCGGCCATCCCAGCGATCATCGCGGTCGCCGTCGCCGCTGCCAGCCGTCGCTGGCCGCCGGACCATCCAAGCCGTCGCAGGAGCCATCGCAGATGGGATCTACCAGAAGCTTTGTTGCAGAACAGAGACACAGAGTCGTGAGGAAGAAGACGACTCCCCCGGTTCTGGGTTCGGGTCGGGTCAGTTTGACCTGACCCGTCGTGGAGAAGAACCCAGACGCAGCAACAGTTTTGTCTGGGTCTCGGGTTGGGTCAGACCCAACCCATGGTGCAGCCCAGTCCAGCAGCAGGAGTGCAGGCTGGGTCGGGTCGGGTGGACCTGGTCCTGTACAAGAAGCCCAACCCAGCAGCTCAATCCAGCAAGATTCAATTCAGTTCCGGGTCAGGTGAACCCGACCCAGATCCATTTCAGAAGCCCAGTTTGCCAGCAAGCCGTGACGTCAGCAGTGATGTCAGCACGGTCAACAGCCAGGTTTGACCAGATTCAACGGCTGAAATTGTTTCTATGATATCTTGATCGTCCGATGTCCGATCGGAGATCCATTTGAGCCTACAGACTCGTTTTGAGCAACTCTACGCGTATATGGAAGAAGATGGGCTGGTCAACGGTCAACATGGATGTTTGACCAATTGGAGTGTAGAGAATTAATTCTGCGATATCGAAGCCATCCGGAGTCGGATTTCAAATCCGTTTCTTCCAGCGTACTCACGGTGACGAGATCTACGAGGCAGATATTGGTAGTTTGATGGGCAGAAAATTGGAGGATTGAAGAAACTGACAGATTCACGATGATAGCAATGGATTCAAGCATCACGGACCAGATTGAAGTGTTTGATGGAGAAACGACTTCAGGGATTGGCAGGAAAGATTGTTAGACTCCGTGACACAGCAATGATTGAAAAGTGTTACTTGATATCAAGAATGGTAGATTGCTCCGAGTACTTTGAAGATAAGCTCAGATATGCGTCGATGGGATCAGGAAGGAGCGACATGCCAAAGTGGAAGAAAAAGCAAAAGGAATCAAAATCAGAAGGAGGTAGTATGCAACATAGCTCGGATTCGGTTGACAAGGAATCAGTTTTGGTCGCTACAGGTATGGATCCGGTTGTTGATTCATGGTATTGGGATTCAGATTTTGTCTATCATATGTTCGCGTAGAGATTAGTTTGATGTAAATAACTCTCATGGTTGATGGATTTATTCTTATGGGGGAGAATGCAAATTAATGAGCATTTGAGATAAGAACGGTAGAGATCCAGGTGTATGATGATGTTATTCAAACCCTAACGGCTGTGATATATGTTCCGGGTTGACGAAGAAATATGATTTCTTTGGGTGCCTTAGACTTCAAAGGCTGCAAGTGCATTGTAGCGAGTAGAGTTATGAAGGTGTAAATGGAACATTAGTAATCATGGAGGGTGAGATGGTCAGAAATCTCTGCAGGTTGATGGGGGATGCTTTTTCAGGTGGAGCAGTGAAGGAGACATCAAATAACAGGGGAGGAAATCTGTGGCTCAGGTGGAGTTAGATGCGACGGATCATCGGAAGATGGATTGATGGATCTTCGATGATATCATCTAGCGAAAATCCAGGAAGCTCTGAACGGAGATGATTTTCTCGGGGAAGAAAAGGTAGTCTTGTTCAGGTCTGAGTAAGCTGGTTTAAGCATCGGGTCATACCTAACCCGCATGTACTGTACCCAACCCACCAGAACAGGCTAGAACAGGACAGTTGTAGGTTTGACGGAAAGAACACCGGGATGGAGATAGAAGGAAGGATTCACAAGGTACAAGTGAGATCCGGATTCGGGGAGGTCTTCAGTTTTGTCTTGACGGACGGAAGTTAGGTTCATTATGTTGCAAGGATGCATGCATGCATGTGGCAACAAATGGAGAGCACTTCGAAGGTTCAGGACGGTGGTGTTGAGGTTAAATGAGGCAACTGTGGCCACGCTAGGTCGTAGCGTGTGCGGAGATGTACCCTTCAGCAAGGTGCGTGAAAGACATTACCAGGTATCTCAAGGTGGTTCTGAGGATTTGCGGAATCCAAGCCAAGGTGGAAATTGTTGGGTTGTGTCTTGTATTCCGGTTTAACCGGATCGGTCGTCTGGTTTAACCAGAACCGAGACTCAAGGTTAGGGGTATTTTAGTCATTATATATGGGTTTTCTTGGTGGCCAAGAAAGCGGGAATTATATATTAATGTTTTGTAACCCTAGATCCTGAGGGGATCGAGATGGATCATAGTAGATGAGTTCTCTCCTCCCGTGGACGTAGGCAAGTTGTCGAACCACGTAAAACTGCTGTGTCATATGTGTGATTGCTTGATGGTGTGATTGTAGTGTGTTCATCGTGGCAGATATGTTGATCGCGGATAGTTTCCGTTGAGCCGCTTTTCCCAACAGAAATATTCTCACATGATGATGCCATACAGGTGCCTAGGGTTTAAATATGCTGCCTCTTTCTGTGTGTGCACACTCCCTTCCCATGTGTGGGTTTTCTTCCCGCATATACACACTCCTGTTCCGTATGATTGGGCTGTCTATTTGTGTGAGCTCTCCCTTTGGTCTCGACCCCCTTGGTTGTAGTAACAAAAAAAAAAAAAAAAAAAAAAAACCTGAGTGTCCATCAAATAACAAAATCCAATGTCTTTTTAGCCACTAGGCCTCTAGCTTTATGTAAACAGTGCAATCAAACTGCAAATCAAACTTTTTCATTAGCTCTTTCTCTCTGATGCACATGATATGAACTAACTGCCTTTACAACTAGCCGTTGGATTATGTAGACTATTCATGTTGTTGTTAATATTTCTACACAGGCAGTTATCATGGTTGATTTCCAATTGGGAAGCCTGGAAAGATCTGAAACTTTTGATCCAACATGGACCAATCCTCAAGTCCTATGTAGCAAAAAGGGAGTAGAAGTTCAGGAAGCATTTGGGTTGTTGGTCATGGCTTCCAACGGCTTGGAAGAATACACTGCCGTCTTCTTCCGGGTCTTTAAAGCTCAAGATAAACATGTAGTCCTCATGTGCTCTGATCAAAGCAGGTTGGTGTGTTAGTCTGTAACTTTCTTTTCTAGGCTCATCTTCTCGGTATTATCCTTTTAAGAAAAGTCACTTTCGGCGGCCTCACACACACACACAGACTAATTCAAAAGTCACATGCCCACAATAAGAGGCCTTTGGATAATATGAGAGAGAGAGGGAGAGAGAGAGAGAGAGAGAGCCAAATATTTGTTTGTTCGGTGCATGTGTGATGTGGAGGAAGAACATGTGACACCAAGTTTGCCCTCCAATAGCTAGATGTGGGTTGGGTTAACGTTGTTACCTTTAGTTTTAAAATGTTAAATTATAATTACAAAACAAATAAGCAAAGAAGAAATAGAATACTCAATGGGAATCTATACCCACCTTAAAAACGAAAAATCACAATCAAGCCTACCCTTGATAGGAGCAGTTTCGGGCAGGTCACCCATTTTACTAGACCTTTGTCATCTGTATTTGATGGGAAATGGTTACCCACCCTTCAGTCAAGTAAATTAAATCATAAGAGAGTGATGGTCCAATCTAGATATTTGCCTTAGAGCTCATTTTTAACTACACTTCTTTAACACTCATTTAAAGCAGGCAAATAGGCCACTATGTGTGCATTTTACCACCCATTAAACTTGCATTTTGAAAAAAAAAAAAAAGAGTGCAATTCGATCTTAACGGTTGTTGCAGAGTGCATCGGGATGGCGAGTAAGTGAATTATAATTGTATCACTGTGTATTCAGTTCTTGTATGTATCCATGCATGTACTTTCTCTGTATGTATGTTTAAATATCTTCCTACATACTCCTACATGTGCATGAATCATTTATTTTGGTCAATCATATGACATTATGTGTAACTGCGTACTTTACATTAATTATTTCAACAGGTCTAGTTTACATACTGATATAGATAAAACAACATATGGAGCCTTTGTAGATGTGAATATTGAGGATGGGAAGCTATCGCTAAGGAGCCTGGTTAGTAGTTGATTTTCTAGAAGTCCTTATCCAATAATTTTGTTGCATGCAACCAGAAGATTTGATTGAGTGTTCTACTTTCTTTTGGTGTGTGCAGTTTGACCATTCGGTCATCGAGAGCTTTGGCGGATTAGGAAGGGCATGTATCACAGCTAGGGTGTATCCTACAAAAGCCATAGGAAACAAGGCTCATTTATATGCAATCAAATTGGGGACTGAGACTCTGAAGATATCAAATTTGAATGCATGGAGCATGAGAAAAGCTAAGAGTAACTAAAAGAGTGTGTGCACATGTGATTTAAGGGTGTGATTGTTTACTTTGTCTTGCAGTTTGGTAGTAATAATGAGAACCTAATAATGAGAACCTCCTTTAGGATTGCCTTCCTTGTAAACTCATTGTTAGACAATTATTCTTCCGTTTGTTTAATAATTTTTAGCTAATATTGAACATAACAGCTTTTGGTTTTGACTTCTTCTCTTGTTCCTCTTTTGTGCGTTATGAAATGAGCAGATTAATGACCCACAATGTTTTGATTTTTTGAAAGCTTCAAATTTTTATTCATGTGTCCAAAATGGTTTGTGAAATGGGATTTTGATTTACTAGAAAAATTACCCTCTGAGAACAGAGGATGCATTCTAGAATGGTACAAAGAACTTAATGACTGTTGATTTAGTGAGAGTAAACAGTATTTATGCATTCAAAACTGGTCCATTGAATGTTTGTTGCTTTTGTTCAACAAAATCCTCGTCCTAGTTAAAAAAAAAAAACCAAACAGGTTCATAGAATGGATTTTGGAAAGGAGTAGTTCTATGGAGACGAACACTTTAGGAACAGAGGAAACAAACAACTCTCATATGCACTTTATTTCTTTTAAGGCATATTTGGTAAGAAAATCACCACCGAAAAGGTTTGGCGCTGTCAAATCGTTGCTGATTTAGGGCGCCGCAAATCATCGCAAGTGTGGTTTTTGGGATCCGACTTCCCTCTTTCGGATTTGCAAATCAGCAGGTGAAAGGGAGGGGGGTATAAAAAAGCAAGCCCTCTCACACCCATCGAATCAACTCCTCTGTGAAGCTTTCTCAGGTACTCTCTCTCTCTCTCTCTCTCTCTCTCTCTCTCTCATACAAATCTAGCAAAGGCACCCCTTCTCCTGCAGAGCCCTCTCTCACCCTGCCATCGCAACTCTGATGAGACAGATTCATTTACTGTTTTGGGTTTTATGGTATCTGATTGTGACAAAAATGCAACCGATATTTAGTCGATTAAGTCTCCATTTGTTCTGTTTTTTTAGCTTTCTTTGCTTTTCCTTTTCTTGTTTGCAATAATTTAGTTGTTTACTTTGCTCAACAAGTAGTATTCATATCTTCTTTGCAGTTATTTGATTTCTTTGCCTTGACGAGGTGTGGTTTCCTTTTTTTTTTTTTTTTTTCCTTTTTGGTTGGAAGGGATTTTAATCTAATGAAGGTGGTTTTCTTCTTTCTTACTTTTGCTTTCAGAATTATGTAGATTGGATCCATCATGGGGTTATTGGGATTTACAACATCTATAGACTCACAGGCTCAAATTACTATTTGAAATCTTCCATTTCATCTGAAAGAGAAAAAGAAAAGAGAATCTCTGGTAGACAATCTTTGAGAAAATACTAGGAGTTATGAGAAAATTTCTCATGATCTAAGCAAATTCATGCCACCCATCTGACAAAATCAGCTTGGATGTCATTTATTGCATTGCTTGCGATGAAGATGTATTGGGAAATATATCTAGGATCTGGCTTCAACCACGGCACGCACAAATCAATACAATCACAAGTAATCAAGCAAGCAACCACGAAGAAGATAACATATAAGCAATTACGTGGTTAAACAACTTTGTTTATGTCCACGGAGAAAGTTCTCACTCTATTCCTTTTTTTCCCTGTTGTGTTCGACACAACTCCACCAATACTTAAGGTTACACATTATATTAATATATAGATCCCATTTTCTTGGCCACCAAGATAACGCATACATAATGACTCAAATACCCTTAATCCTGAACTTTGGTTCTGGCTAACTCAGACGACCAATCCGATTAAACCAGAACAGAAGACAAAACCCAACAATTCCACCTTGGATTGGATTCCACAAATCCCTGGAGCCATTTGAGATAACCAGTAATGTCTTCATCATCCCATACGTCACTGAAAGGTATACATCTACATGCACTACAGCTAAGCACGGCTCTTACACCCCTTAGTCCGAATGCACTGACAATCTCAGCATTGTCCGATATTGATCACGTGCAAATTAACTTGAGATTTTCCATACCTCGTTGAAAGGCATTTCCCCACACCCATTACGATCCCGCACCCCCTTAACTCAGGGTGCACCCACATTCTCATCAATGTAGTGTGACGATCAAGTCTAAGTGTGGCTTGAATTTCTCCTTCGTTGACGTTCCAAACACCTTCGTCTTGGTCTTCTAAAGTAATCCAGTCCATCTATTGTCACCATTGCTGGTATCCTTGCAATAAGATGACTTCTCACATTCATCTGGTAAAGTAAAAGTAACCCTCATTTCGACTGCACATTTCTTTGGGCCCGCAACATTGAGGCTCTTTTGTACTTGGCCTTTATTCTAGTGTTCTTGCAGTTTCGGTTCTCTGTTAATAGCCTTCTTGGAAATGTTTGTTGCACCATCTTCCAATTTGCAATCTAACTGCACTTTGACTAACTTTTCCTTCTGTTTCACCTGCAACTGTAGTCATCTTTTAATGGTCTTCTTGGAAATGTCTATTGTACAATTTTCCAACTTACCATCTAACTCAACCTCAACTGATTTTTCCTTTTTCCTAAAAGTTGCTCCACCTGCAACTATACCTCCTACTAACCTGTAGAGACATTTGACCAAGTCAACCTTCATAACGACCATTGCTCCCTTAGCCACCTTCATAACTCCACCTGTTACACTACATTTGTTGCCCTTCGAGTCAAAGGCCCTTAAAGAAATAAAATTTCTTTGTAAATTTGGAACAAACATCACATTCGTCAGGGTCCGTACCATCCCATCAAATATCTTAACTTTCACTGTTCCAACCCCAACGCACTTGGATTCAGCACTATTTGCCATAAAAATATATTTACTTTTATAAGATGTATAGGTGTCAAACATGTCTCTACTATAGCACATATAATAGTCACAACCAGAATCTAAAATCCAAGAACCTTCAGTGTGATCCGCACCTTTGATGACCGAAGTAGATTCTCCTAAACATGCTACCTCACCGCCATCTGAACTTTCTGTTATACTCGTACTGTTTGAATCAGATTCTTCTTCCTTCTCAAAGTCTTTCTTCCACTTCGGATAACTCCTTTTGATATGGCCTTTCTCATCATAGTAATAACAAGTGAAGACCTTGCCTTTCCCCTTCGACTTCGAGTGATTCTGATTTTTTGATCCTCTATTCTTCGATCTAGATCTCCCCCTTTTCTGGTTTGAACTTGATGCTACATTGATACTTTCTCCACAAGATTTTTCACTATGGCTCTTCATGATCTCTCCCAATACAAGAGCTGCAGTGACATCATTTATGTTCAAAGTATCTTTCCTGTACATCAACAATCACTAGGTGCTCGTACAACTGGGACAGTGAGGACAAAAACAACAGTGCTTTGTCTTCTTCCTCGAACTTAACCTCGAGCTCAATAGTTGTACAACTAGTTTATTGAACACATTGAGATGTTTCGACAACCATGTCCCTCTACCATCTTCAGGGACTACAATTGTTTCGTCGAAAACAGTTTGTTTGTGAAGGACTTGGACATGTACAGGCTCTTGAACTCAACCTATTATTTCGAAGCACTATTAATCTCCATGACATTCTCGAGAATGTCATTGTGGAGGGTAAGATGAATTGCACTCATAGCTGTTTCATCTAAATCCTCCCAATCATCAATGGACATATTCTCTGGCTTCTTTGAATCACCGTCCAAAGCCTTCTTTAGACCCTTCTAAATCAAAGCATCCTTCATCCTTTGTTGCCAAAGACTGAAATTATTCAACCCAGTGAACATCTCAATCTTATACTTATTACTTGATCCCATTGTGTGTCGCGATTTGTGCCTCTTAAATTACCTCTTTTCTGTCTTTCAAATGGTCAATCTACTCTATCTATCTCATAGATCTGGTCACTACAAGCACATTGGAAAAAACGTATTTGAAATTCGACTTCAAATGGCTTCGATATCCCAGAAACAATTTTCTGCACTCCAATTGGTTAAACTTTCCCATTGATCGTCAAACTGCCAATCTTCTTCCACAAACAGGTAGATCTTCTCACAACAAGTTAATAGAACAAAATAGGGTGTGAATATGAGTTCAAACGACCCTGAAATTCGCAAAACGATTTTAGCCGTTGATTTGGTCAAAACCGACTCTTTGACTGTTACTGATGTCAATGCTAACATCACCTACAACTCCTACTAAGTGGGCTTTACTGCAGATGGGTCAGGTTTAACCTAACCTGGACCTATTGGGCCAGGCCAAAAACTTGACCTGCCTCCTTTGATTCCTGGTTCTATAACCAACAGAATCGTAGCCTCGACCCTCTGCGCTCCTTCCTTATTGGCAACGACTGACTGCGGCAAGATCGGTGAAGCGTCTTGCAGTTCGGTGAGGTCGATGGTGATAGTAGCAGCGGCGGTCCTCTTTGATCATTGTGCAGCAGCGATGAAGAGCAGCAATAGTCCTCTCACCCCTACTCTAGAGAGGACGATTCCTTCGGCGATGGTGCAAGCAGCAATACAGCGGGCTCCTTCTTTGATGATTAGTGAGGACAGATACCCCTTCTTCTTCCTAATTACTCTACAAATCAGGCAAGAACCCAAGAACCCAAATCCTATAGATCTCTCTTTTCTATGCAATGAACAAAATACCAAATCCTCCAAGATTTGATGGTTTGATCACACAACATAACCCTAGGCTCTGATATCACTTGTTGGAAAATATAACTAGAATCTGCGATCAACCATGGCAGGGACAAATTAACACAATCACAAGCAATCAGCAAGCAACCACAAAAAAGATGACACACAAGTAATTACGTGGTTCAGCAACCTTACCTACGTCCACGGAGAAAGCTCACCTATTCCTGTCTCCTTGCTGTGTTCAACACAACTCTGCCAGTGTTTAGGGTTACACATCACATTAATATATAGATCTCGTTTTCTTGGCCACCAAGAAAACCTATATATAATGACTCAAATATCCTTAACTTTGAACTTCGGTTCTGGCTGACCTAGATGACCGATTTGATTAAATTAGAATACAAGACAAAACCAAACAATATTCAATGCTAATTAAAAAACATTCATTTACAAATATCTTCTTAAATGTGTATGTCTGTAGTTTTGTGATGCATTTGTGATGCAGCCGTATGTGGTATTGTTTGTAATGGAGGTACATATGTTAACTTGTGTAGTTGTGTTGTATCTTTGGTTGTTTGTGTCACAACCCGAGGGTTCGGTGGTTAGCAAAAGCTAAACCTAATGATACACGTACTCCCGTGCATGTATACGCAGACCGAGTCTAAATGCACACGCACAAGGGAACATTCACACATGCCAAACATGTACGCGGAAGCTGTAATTATCAGAAACATCAAACTAACAGTGCAAAAAGAGAATACGAAGAAAGAACTGACATAATTACATGAGAAGGTCTTACAAAATGCACAAAAGAATATATACAATCATAACATGTACACAAGTGTGAAAATCCTCAAAAACAAGACTCCAATGCCATGCATGCCAAGAACGCTCTCCCGTGGAGTGATCACATCCACTCCTCTAGGCCTGATGGGGCCTCGGGGGTCTCATCTGGAGTCTGGCTGACCGGCGAGGGTTCGGCAGGGGTATCTGGGCCTGCAACACCAAAAACAACTGTGAATACGACGATTCAGCAAAGTATAACCCATAACAAGTTAACACACGCTGTGTCTAATAGAAGAAAGAACATCATGTAAATTAAGCAAGGCATTTTTGTATACTAGGCTGTCATGCAAGAAAGAAATATGCTATGCGAATCAATGGATACATGCAGTGTATATAACTAGTGGCTACTACATTGCCATATGCTCCCAAAAGAGGGATCTTGTATCGTGTAAAGAACACCATTGTCCGGGCCAGGGTATAATGGGTCTCGGTTTCCTGGGGTCCAGTTCCTCAAGACGTTTCCTTAATGCAACAAGGCCATGTAAACTATACCAAATTCACCCCGTCGGGATCCTAAGGCTGAGGCTAAGTAGTGCCTGATCATACAGAGTCAATCATGAAAACCCTGAGTAGATCGTGACAACATATCATACGTGCATATCTGTGAATATATTATACATGCATACTCAAGGTAAAGAACCACAATGTGAAAGTAACGGAACACAAGATATCAGAGAGTAGAGTAGAGGTCAATGATCGAATGCAACATGTTATGCAACAAATCATGCGAAATTGGATCATCTTTATTTAGAAGCCAATGCTAATCTATTTATCCGGTGTTTCTAACCGTGCATGATGATGTAGTTTTAAGTTATTCGATGCACCGTTGTCTAGTGTTGCATTGAATCGGATAGTGCACCGAAGTCCCTTAAACCAACACACATGGGGAGGTGCTTAACATCCGGTTAACGAACATGAATGATTCGCAACCCTCGAGATCATTCACGCATTGTATCACGTTCCGTTGGGCAGGTCTAGGTGCTCTACATTCTATCGTGAAGGCCATATCGGTCTTTCCCTTACACCTATCCTTGTCCTTCATTATTCTAGTGTGGATACGGCTTAGCCGTAGGTGAACGTACGGCTTAGCTGTAGGCATCTTACGGCGTAGCCGTAATATGCACTGCGGCTCCACCGCGGTTCCCTTTACTGTTCATCCGCAATTACGGTTCACCCGTATTTTGTTCTACGGCTTAGCCGTGTGTGTTCTACGGTTTAGCCTTGGCTGGGCCGTAGAAGGTCTGACAAATTGATTGCTCTCAGTTAATCCAGAAAAAGGCACCCTGTATTGATCTACGATTGGGCCACGGCTGAGGTTTGGCTTAGCCGTAGTGCAATACACGGCTTAGCCGTGCCCTAGCCGTAGAGGAAAACTGGATTTTTACCCTCTCTGGACTTTAAACCGTAAGTGACATACGGCTTAGCCGTACATGCACGAAGTCAATGTTCTGAATCACGTATAGAAAACCTGTGAAATCATCAGAATTACAAATATCCAATAGAGATAGATAAAGTACTAATCAAATGGGCTGTAAACACATTTTTCCATACAAATTCATGTGAACTAACCAGAATCAAATGCATACTAACATGGGTTCTTACAGGTTATGGTTATACTTGCCTCAATTGAATTCAATTACACAATTTGCTGTCCTTGGGCCCAAACACAACCTAACACCAACCACAACAATATGCATGCATGAGAATTTGAAAGAATCTCAAGACCTATCGTGCACTCATGGAAACAAGAAGGAGAAGAAGAAGAATGAGATGAGGGAGATGGAAGAGAATCCCAGCTTACCTCAATCAGCACACCAGTGACTAAAAGAACCAAAATCTCTCAAATCAGCTTGATCAATGGAGGAGAGAACTCAGTAGGGAGAGAGAAAGAATTTCCACGTGAACAGTGAGACAAAAAATGAGAGAGAGAGAACGAGCTTGTCGATGGCTGAAGTATATATAAGATAAGTAGATGTCTCAATTGCAATGAAGTCCAAGTCAAAATTCTATTTTCAGTTTGAGTCAAATCCTGGTCCAATGGAATCACACGGCATCGTTTGCAAACGACGTAGTTACGAAAGTTGACGAGCTCAACGAAAGACACGTGTTGACATCAAGATGATGCAAAAATGACCATGTCTTAGAAAAGCTAAAATTACAAAAAGGGGCCTGGTCTACTTAATCCAGGTCAAACTCAACCCAACTACCTATCCATGACCCGCAACGAAAACAAAACACAAACAAAATACAATTAGCAACGAAAACAAGATTAATTAACCACTAAACGAGATCAAGCGGGGTTGGAGTGTTACAGTTTGTAATGGAGTTATTGTTGGATTGTGTCTTGTATTCTGGTTTAGCCAGAACCAAAGTTCAAAGTTAAGAGTGTTTTAGTCATTATGTATGGGTTTTTTTGTTGGCCAAGAAAGCAGAAACTATATATATTGATGTATTGTTACTCTAGATATCAGGGGATTAAGATGGGATCATGATAGATGAGTTCTCTTCTCCGTGGACAAAGGCAAGGTTGCCGAACCATGTAAAATTATTGTGTTCATGTGTATAATTGCTTGATGATGTGATTGTGCTTGCTCATTATGGTTGATCCATCGATCACGGGTTTAATACATTGTGTTGTTTTTTCTAACAAATGGTATCAGAGCAATGTGGAGATTGCTTGGTTTTACGATTGATGACTAAAATACCCTTAACCTTGAACCTCAATTTTGGCTAACCCAGACGACCAATCTGGTTAAACTGGAATACAAGACAAAACCCAACAATGCATTCAACGCTAGGGGCTCCCGGTAGGAATGAAGTATGATGACTTTTTTTTTATCTGTGATGATAAATATATTAAAAGCTTAAGGAAGGTACAACCAAGAAAATGGAGAAAAAGAAAGCAAGCAAAAGTATTAAATCTAAGCTCCCACGCAAAAACAACAAATTACAAAGGAGCAAACAAAGATATATCTCTTTCTACCTCTAACTTAGCCAAAGCATCCGTCGTGCTAGTCGCCGATCGATACACATGAAGAAATCGAACATTCAAAGATGAGGACAAATTCTTAATTTCATTAAAAAGAAATTGGAATTTCCATAGACCCTTCTCCAAATAAGACATCCAAGAAATTGCATTTGAAGAGTCACTTTCCATGACTATGCTATGAAAATTATTTGAGGCACAAATCCTTAAATCTTCCAATATAGCTTCACTATCGCTTCATTAAAATCTTTGATGACTGCATACTTTGAAAACATAAACAATACCTCTCCCTTGAAGTTTCTTAAGACACCACCTATACTTGCAGATCCTGGTTTTTCTCTTGCTTGATCCACATAAAATTTAAGAACATTAAGAGAAGGGGGAGTCCAAGTGACTAAATAGCTCTTCTTAAAACATCCGTTTCCCAAATTAGCTTCCTAATTATTTAAGATATTATTCATGCTAAAGTGCTCCAACACTTTTTTTAATACTTGCCCATTTAGCTATTTGAAGCATACTTGTAAGAACAATACCGCCCCTATCCTTTGACCTGCCATTGAAGATTCTATCATTCCTTTCCTCCCAAATTGATCAGAGAAGAGAGAAATGAATCAACCTCCATAGAATTAAGCCAACCCTTTTGAAAGGACCCAACCTCCAAGCCTCCACCAATTCACTCAAAGCCCATGGCATACACCATGAAATCCCACATCTTTTTAAAAAAAATTGCCAAATGCAGGAGGCAAATTTGCAATGCATAATCAAGTGAATGATAGACTCTTCTTCTTTTTGCATAAAACACAAATATCTGAAATGGCTTCAGATATTATCCCTCTTCCTTTTAGATTGTCTGCTGTTAAACTCTTACTAGCAATTGCCAACCAAAGGAAGACCTCAACCCTTGAGGGGGCCAAACCACACTACACACGAGATAAATAAGAATGACTCCCAAATATTAAAGAAGAAAGATCATAGAAAGATCCAACAAAGAAACTCCCTGAAGGACATGGGTTTTAAATGCGCATGTCTTCCTCACCCTTGCAAATAACGAAAACTAATACTCCAAAACCTCAGATTGATGCAACCCTCTCCTACACAACACAGACTAAGACACTTTTGAAGCAACCTAAAAATAATAATCTTTGACAGATGACTCTTTATTATACACAACTCTAAACAATCTAGGAAAAATAAATGGTGATTTTTCTATCCGAACCCAATCATCATGCCAGAAATGACCATTTTTTCCTCCCTAAGTCTAAACCCTATACTCTTATTGAAAACTTCCCCTCTAACATTGGAAATCTCCCAAAAAAAAGAGAAATGACTCTCTATAAACTTGACACCTTATACCTAAGGACATTTTTAGGAATCCACCACCACTCATCTTCACCATACTCAGAAATAATAATTTTTTTCCCATAATGCATCTTTTTGTTCTCCAAACCTCCACCACCACTTAGCTAGCAATGCCCAATTTTTAAGGTCCAAATCCGCAATGCCTAAGCCTCAACAAGATTTTGGTTTTACCACTTTGCTCTGTTTCATGATATGAATCTTCTTTTTATCGCCTTTACTTTCCCAAAGAAAAGTTCTTTTGATATGATCTAATCTTTTTCTCACTGATGTTGACATTTTGAACGATGACATATAATAATCTGGGATATTTGACAAGGAAGCTTTGATAAGCATTATTCTTCCCCCCTAAAGATAAGTAATGCCTTTTCCATATACTTAACTTCTTTTCAAAATTTTTTATGATAGGGTCCCATATTGTCTTTGATCTTGGATTAGCATTAATTGGCAACCCAAGATGGTAGATCCGTAAACAACCAACTTTGCAATTCATTTTATTAGCAAAAGGTCTTAAGATCTCTTCAGAACAATTCCAATTCAAAGCATCTCAGAATTCTTTTTAATGTAGTAATCTCAACCCAATTAGAAGAGTTGAAAAGAATTGTATCATCTGCAAACTGTAGATAAGTAATAGCTTCCCCATCTCTTCCCACTTAAAAACCCCCAATTTTCTCAATGTCTTTGGCCTTTAACAAAAGGGCACTCATGGCTTCAACAACAATTGTAAACAGAAAAGGTGATAAATGATTTCCTTATCTCAAGCCTCTCAATGCTTTAAATAGCCGACAGGGTGAGCCATTAACTAAGACTGACAAGGAATAAGAGGTAATACACTCACTGATCCATTTGCTCTATTTCTCACCAAAACCAAACTTTCCCATTATATAATCTAAGAAATTCCAATTCACATGATCATAAGCCTTTTCCAAGTCAATTTTGAAGATAACAGCCTCCTTGTGTGATCGCTTCCTTGAATCAATATGCTCATTTGCAATAAGGATATCATCTATAATTTGTCTTTCGTTTACAAACGCCCCTACATAGGACTTATAATTAGAGGAAAAACCACCTTCAATCTGTTTGCAAGAACTTTTGCCAAAAGTTTGTAGACACAACCGACCAAACTAATTGGCCCGAAATCTTTCAAATTACTTGGGCTCGGAACTTTTGGCATTTGTGTTAAGAAAGTGGCATTAATTTCTTTATGAAGCCAACCTTTTCTATAAAACTCTGAAGGCAGCTGACGAAGAAAGCTCCAACCAGCCTTGATGAAAGAAAAATTAAAACTATCTAGACCAGGTGCTTTATCTCCTGCACAATCATATAAGGCTTTTGTAATTTCTTCCTCCTCAAACTCCCTTTCCAACCAAAGCTTCATCTCTAAAGTTATAGAAGGACAATGATGATTTTCCAAAGTGGGCCTATGAAAATCTTCTTCTAAGTAAAGAGTTTTGAAAAAGTCCGCAATCTCCTCTTTCACTTCTTCCAGGCTATTGACGTACCTTTCACCTCTTCTTATCTTGCCATTATAGGTAACTCTAGTATGAGTATTTGTCATCCAATGAAAGAACTTTGTATTTGTCATCCAATGAAAGAACTTTGTATTTTTGTCACCCTCCTTAAGCCACAAGACTCTAGGTTTCTCCCTCCAAGTGATTTTACACTATGCAATTAACCTCCCATAACTTACAAAATGCAAAGTATGATGACTTTTGGCTTTAGGCTTGACACTTTATATTTTTATTCTTATTTATTTTATTTTATTTTTCTCAGACCAACTAATTATTATGTGTTACACCAAGAGAAAAATGTGTCTTAAAAAATCCCTCAAATCTCAAGAAGAACTTTGTACAAGCATTAAAAACATTAAAAAAGGCAGTATGGACAATGAACATTAGAAAGTTAGTACACAATCCAACTCTTTCTGACGTTTGTAATAGTTGATAAAGGTTTAGGTTCTAATAGCTAATCACTGTAGGATGGGTAGGATTTAATTTGAAGTTAGATCCCAAATCAATATTAATGAAGACCAAGAATTCTCAATCTATATCAAAAGTTGTCACGTCTTGATCCCGGGAATTAGGGATTAGAATGGGCTCCCGGGTGTAAATACGTAGTCCTGTAGTAATAATCTGTACCATGTGAAGGTATGCACAAATTATTACAAGGGAGATTCCATAGAAATGTATAAGGCATATCCTCTGTCACATAAATTTAATTTCATACATAAGCGAAACCTGTGAAATGTACTTATAATGATCATTAGCAACCATAGAAAGAATAGCTTCTGGTGGAACAACATGAAAAGAGAAGTAGCAGGTTTTGTTGCTCGATGTTTGACATGCCAGAAGGTGAAAACAGATCATCAGAGACCGCCAGGCTCGTTGCATCCTTTGCATATACCGCAGTGGAAGTGGGAACACATCACCATGGACTTCGTTTCCGGATTACCGCCGACGAGCAGGAAGAACAACGCCATTTGGGTGATTGTAGATCGATTGACGAAGTCAGCCCATTTCATCCCTTTTCGGAAGGGTATGACGTTTTCAGAGATGGCAAGGAAGTTCGTGGATGAGATCGTCAGGCTCCATGGTACCCCCGTGTCGATTGTATCCGATCGTGACAGCCGTTTCGTGTCATCTTTCTGGAGAGCATTCCAAGAGGCTATGGGTACGAAGTTGAGTTTCAGCACGGCATACCACCCACAGACGGATGGGCAATCCGAGCGGACTATTCAGACTTTGGAGGATATGTTGCGAGCCAGCGTGTTGAGCTACGAGAAAGAATGGGATCTTCACCTATCGTTGTGCGAATTCGCCTACAATAACAGCTTCCACGAGAGCATTGGGATGGCGCCATATGAAGCATTGTACGGGAAGAAGTGTAGAAGTCCGGTATGTTGGGAAGAAGTTGGAACTCGGAGTTTTCACAGACCGACGATCATTGCCGAAACTACGGAGAAGGTACAGAAAGCAATTGAGAACTTGAAAGTTGCTCGGTCGAGGCAAAAGAGTTATGCAGACACTCGCAGACGGCCATTAGAGTTTCAAGTTGGTGAGTGGGTTTTTCTGAAGGTCTCACCGATGAATGGCACAATCCGTTTCGGCCAGAAAAGCAAGTTAGCTCCACGATATGTCGGACCGTTCGAGATCAAGAGTCGGATTGGTGACTTGGCCTATCGATTAGATCTTCCCGAGATGTTTTCAGGAGTACACAACGTTTTCCACGTTTCGATGCTTCGAAAATATGTTCATGATCCCTCCCATGTCATTCGTTACGACGAGGTTCAGATTCAGCCGAGTGCTGCATACGTTGAGCGACCGCTCCGTATTGTGGGAACCCGAGAGCAGATACTCCGCACCAGGACAATTCGATGGGTCAAAGTGTTATGGGAGCATCACAGTCCCGATGAGGCTACTTGGGAGTTAGAAGAGCAGATGGCACGACAATATCCCGATCTGTTTTCACAGGTATGAGTGAGTGAGTGTTCATTCCGAGGACGGAATGATTCTCAAGTAGGGGGGATGTAACACTCCGACCCCGCTTGATCTCGTTTAGCGGTTAATTAATCTTATTTTCGTTGCTAATTGTGTTTTGTTTGTGTTTTATTTTCGTTGCGGGTCATGGATAGGTAGTTGGGTTGAGTTTGACCTGGATTAAGTAGACCAGGCCCCTTTTTGTAATTTTAGTTTTTCTAAGACATGGTCATTTTTGCATCATCTTGATGTCAACACGTGTCTTTCGTTGAGCCCGTCAACTTTCGTAACTACGTCGTTTGCAAACGATGTCGTGTGATTCCATTGGACCAGGATTTGACTCAAACTGAAAATAGAATTTTGACTTGGACTTCATTGCAATTGAGACATCTACTTATCTTATATATACTTCAGCCATCGACTCACGTTCTTTCTCTCACGCTCTTCTCTCACTATTCACGTGAAGTTTCTCTCCCTCTCTTGAATTCTCTCCTCCATCGATCACCTCCATCGATCAAGCTAATTTGAGGGATTTTAGCTCTTTTAATCACTGGTGTGTTGATTGAGGTGAGCTGAGTTTTCTCTTCCATCTCCCTCATCTCATTCTTCTTCTTCTCCTTCTTGTTTCCATGAGTGCACGATAGGTTTTGAGATTCTTTCCATTTCTCATGCATGCATGTTGTTTGGTTGGTGTTAGGTTGTGTTTGGACCCAAGGACATCAGTTGTGTAATTGAATTCAATTGAGGCAAGTATAACCATAACCTGTAAGAACCCATGTTGGTATGCATTTGATTCTGGTTAGTTCACATGAATTTGTATTGAAAAATGTGTTTACAGCCCATTTGATTAGTACTTTATCTATCTTTATTGGATATTTGTAATTCTGATGATTTCACAGGTTTTCTGTACGTGATTCAGAACATTGACTTCGTGCATGTACGGCTAAGCCATATGTCACTTATGGCTTAAAGTCCAGAGAGGGTAAAAATTCAGTTTTCCTCTACGGCTAGGGCACGGCTAAGCCGTGTATTGCACTACGGCACGGCTTAGCCGAACCTCAGCCGTGGCCCAGCCGTAGATCAATACAGGGTGCCTTTTTCTGAATTAACTGAGAGCAATCAATTTGTCAGACCTTCTACGGCCCAGCCACGGCTAAGCCGTAGAACAAAATACGGGTGAACTGTAACTGCGGATGAACAGTAAAGGGAACCGCGGTGGAGCCGCAGTGCATATTACGGCTACGCCGTAAGATGCCTACGGCTAAGCCGTATCCACACTAGAATAATGAAGGACAAGGATAGGTGTAAGGGAAAGACCGATACGGCCTTCATTGATAGAATGTAGAGCACCTAGACCTGCCCAACGGAATGTGATACAACGCGTGAAAGATCTCGAGGGCTGCGAATCATTCATGTTCGTTATCCGGATGTTAAGCACCTCCCCATGGGTGTTGGTTTAAGGGACTTCGTGCATCGCCGCTTCAATGCAACACTAGACAACGGTGCATCGAATAACTTAAAACTACATCATCATGCACGGTTAGAAACACCGGATAAGTAGATTAGAATTGGCTTGTAAATAAAGATGGTCCGATTTCACATGATTTATTGCATAACATGTTGCATTCGATCATTGACCTCTACTCTCTGATATCTTGTGTTCCGTTACTTTCACATTGTGGTTCTTTACCTTGAGTATGCATGTATAATATGTTCACAGATATGCACATATGATATGTTGTCACGATCTACTCAGGGTTTTCATGATTGACTCTATATGGTCAGGCACTACTTAGCCTCAGCCTTAGGATCCCGACGGGGTGAATTTGGTATAGTTTACATGGCCTTGCTGCAGTAAGGAAACGTCTTGGGGAACCGGACCCCAGAAAACCGAGACTCATTGTACCCTACCCCGGACAATGGTGTTCTTTGCACGATACAAGATCCCTCTTTTGGGAGCATCTGGCAATGTAGTAGCCACTAGTTATGTACACTGCATGTATACATTGATTCGCATAGCATATTTCTTTCTTGCATGACAGCCTAGTATACGAAAATGCCTTGTTTAATTTACATGATGTTCTTTATTCTAGTAGATACAGCGTGTGTTAACTTGTTATGGTTTATACTTTGCTGAATCGTCGTATTTACAGTTGATTTTGGTGTTGCAGGCCCAGATACCCCTGGCGACCCCTCGCCGGTCGGCCAGACTCCAGACGAGACCCCCGAGGCCCCTTCAGGCCTAGAGGAGTGGATGTGATCACTCCACGGGAGAGCGTTCTCGACATGCATGGCATTGGAGTCTTGTTTTGAGGATTTTCACACTTGTGTACATGTCATGATTGTATATATTATTTTGTGCATTTGGTAAGACCTTCACATGTAATTATGTCAGTTCTTTCTTCGTATTCTCTTTTTGCACTGTTAGTTTGATGTTTCTGATATTTACAGCTTCCGCGTACATGTTTGGCACGTGTGAATGTTCCCCTGTGCGTGTGCATCTAGACTCGGTCTACGTGTACATACACGGGAGTACGTGTGTCATTAGGTTTAGCTTTTGCTAACCCCCGAACCCTGGGCTCGGGTTGTGACAGGTAGAACCTTAATTTAATTGATTAAGAGAGGACCCGATCAATCTGATCACTGTTCATGCCCCGATTGGTTCCAGCTTCAATTGATTGGGTGCTTTTGGGACCAATCAAACGTGGACCCCCTATTTCATCATCTTTGGGGATCTAGTTCCCTACATTGAGAACCATTTAAACTTACATAGAAATAGGGTCTTGCTCTCTTTATTTCCCACACAACACCACCTCCAATCACCTCATCCATCCGTCTATTTAGATCAAACTAAATCCTAGTATTATATCCAATTTACGTTAAAATGGGCAAAACCACCTAAATAAAAGTATTACATGCTAGAATCAATAAACAACAATTTGTCATCATTAGAGAATGCATATCAGCTTGCCTTAGATGAAATGGGGTGAAAATAGAAGATATCTTAGCTATCATGACACCCAACGGAACTCCAATGCAAGAACAACTCCAACCCAAAGCCAAATAAACCTACAAACAAACCTACAAACTCCAAAAGGAGAGTCTAATGAACACCTTATACCCAAAATTGAAAACTACAAAGATCTAGAAATGTGAGGGTTTTAGGCTTATGTAGGTTTTGGTAGCTTAAGGAAGAAGATGAAAATGGTGTCTTTGGGATGAGAGAAGCTTGGGGAAGAAGATGGGATTGACCAGCGGCAAGTTTGGTGGCTTGAAATCCAGCGGTGCCAAGTGAGGTGAAAAGGAAAAAGAAAGAATGTAGGAGAGGAGGAAAAAGAAGAAATGAGATTTTGGGTGTTGGGGGGGGGGGGGGGGGGGGGGGGGGGGTGGTGTTGTGTTTTGCTTATAAAGAGGATGGGTTTTGGGAAATTTCAAATATGGGTTTAGTTAAGGTGGATTGGGTTTTTGGCGGGTTAGACGGATTCAGTTCGGTTAGGGGTAAAAGAGTAAAGGTCTTGGAATTAGGAGAGCTACCCGATGAACTTAAAACTTTGCAGAGCGGTGAATTACAAAAGACGGGGCTCATATACTTTCTAAAATTACAAACTACCCCCAACTATGCCCGAACGAGCTTGGGACCTGATGAAACTTAGTACACATGATTCTAAAGCTAATCTGAACTAGTCTATACTCTAATAGAGTAGCTAAAATACAATTTAATTAAGCTAATATTCATATTAGGTTACGGAAAGTTACATGTTGACAATGAAAATTTCTTTGAAAATGGATTGAAATGGATATATAAGATATATGTGAAGAAAGAAACATGAAATATATTTGTAATGATGAGTGGTCATCCAACTTAGATGACTTTGAGGAGTCCATCTGCAACATATTTTAATTTATAGAATTAGTATCGAAACGTGCCCTAAGTGAAATACTATTTCTAGTTTGTACAGATGCAAGGTTTCCTATTTCTTTTGAAGCAAAAAACAACGATTAAATACTTAAATTAAACATAGAACATAAAGAATCCTCATCTAACAATGACAAAAACACCTAAGATAAAAGTAAAATTTAAAGAATCATAATCTAAGAATGTCTATAACACATATTTCCTCATAAGTCAATTTCAGTTTTGTTGTTCATTCATCTTTTGAGTTCTTTACATTTTTTGCAGAAAAGAAAAACTGAATTTGTTTTCCATTTGCATCTTAGTTACTGTTTAGATTGCTTTCTTTATTTTTGGTGGACACACCTATCCTTTTCCATTTTGTCTAAATTTTCATCCTTTTTAGCGTCTCTAGGAGCACTTTCTGCCATGAAGTTGACTTTGAATATTGTGACCATGGGATGTCGCATTCTAGTTATTCTGATTATGGTTCACACTCTTCTGCCACGTTCCTTTGGAAAACAACTATTTAAAATTCTTTTGCCGCCTATGCCATTTGTAAGAAGATGATGATTCCTCTTTGTAGTTTTGTTTTGTTTCTTGTTAGAACCTTATTGATTTATTGTCAATTAGGAATGTGTGCCATGAACTGTTTAGATGAATGCCAGGCAAGCGATTTTATAAATGTAAACATACCTGCATGGGATGTTTTAATGTGAGCTTGGTAAATTTTCCCGCTGATCACCCATGTGCATTTCCTTTTGTCTGTGGCCCAAAACTATCTACTTGTGTGCTCGAAGCCAGTGGCTTAGTGAAGGAACCTTAGAATCTGTTTATTTGCACTAAAATATAAAGAAATAAATTATATATAATTTCAAACCACAAGTTGTTAAAAATAAAGACTAAGGTTGGACTTAAAAAGAGAGCATCAGATAACATTTCTTTTTATGGAAATAGAGACAAGTGAAGATGGAGGATGAATACTGAGCATCACAGTGGTAATTTAGTGCATCAAAAAGTGAAGGCTCTATTTGCATCTCCACCTTGTATCATTTACCCTCTACTTCTTTAATAATCTTTTAGATCATTTCACTATTAGTTACTATGTGTTCAATTTCTATGTATCTTAATAAAAACAAATAGACCCTTACGGATATTCTACATAATACTACACTGTAAGAAATAAAATGGAAGGCCAGAAAGAGAGGCCCATGAGGGGTGTGTTTGTGTGATGAGAGGTTCCATGACAGGAAAAAATTATCCAGCGGCTGCGCTTCACTGTTTCAATGTTTGGTATGACATATTTTCCTTATGAAAAAGTTAATAAATGAACTGATTTTTTATCTCTGAACAGAAGATTTTGGTTTCCTAGAATCGGGAAAGATAGGATTGGTCAGAATCCTGCCGTCACATAATCACACCCATAAGCTTTTCACTTTTCATCTGTTGTTCCAAAAACTGCAGTTTACAACTTGGAGTTTAAAGGAAAACTGTTGATAACCCGTACAAAAAAATGACACTATGTCTCTCACGCGCACATACATAAATATCCAGTGCTCCCACATACAGAAGATACACCCACCATGGTTGATGCTAAAGGTCCATATTACACTCTTGGCATGCACATGGTGGTCTCCATGTTGGTAAGAATTCATGCTTGACAGTGACAGGTGTTGTATTATTTGCTACAGTTACTTTCTGGTGGACAGAGTTTACTCAGTGCTGGGCAAGATCCAAACAGGGCCACAAGGACATATTATGTTCTGGGTTCTGGTTTCCTTTATTTCTCTTTCCTATTTATCCCACATGGAGAACCTAAAATGCAACAAAAAAAAAAAACATGGAGTGAAATTGAAGATCCATGGAAAATTGGCAATCTTGAAACTATGGAGGAAAGCTTGGGACTTGGTTTCCAATTTTCTTTCCCCAGGTAACAAAAATCAAGGGAGAGATCGCCCACATCTATCAGTTATACTGGGCGTCTAGGAAAGGTTGCTGTTGGCTAGGCTCCAAAACCAGAAAGGCAGTAGCAGTGTAGCACACATGAGATTATGAAAATATGCCATTTTGCTAGCTGTCTGGCAAAAGAGGTGGGTGGGACCCAAACCGAAACGAAAAAAATAAAAGGAATTCTCTTTTCTTATCCTTTTGGGACCTCCTTTCCATTACAGAGAGACAAGCAAGAAGTGCGGTTTAACGTTATGTGCTAAGCAGACCTGTGGAGATGGCAAATTGCCCATGGACCAAAATACCCATCCCAAAAGAGAGAGAAAAGCTGTTCTCATTGTTAATGGAAAAGGTCATTAGATGGAAAGGTTTGGATGTAAATGATAATACAATGAGATATCACCTTACTTACGTGATCCTAAGTCTTAGAACATGTTTCTTTGCTAGACCATTTCATAAGTATTTGAGATGTTGGGTTTTTTTTTTTTTTTTTTTTGGATATGCTGTAATCTCTTGTCCTTAACATTTGCAGCTATCATATTTATTTATAAAATTTTCAAAATCTTAGCCATCAAAAGGTCTCAAATGCCCTCACATAATTTTGTTTTTATTTTTTTTGGGTAGAATTCCTTGATTGTAAACTACAAAGAAGGATTAATGAATCTCATTGTGTTGAGCTATTTATAAATTTTTGAAATAAAAATTCTCCAAATTTAAGTAAAAAAAAGCCCTTCAAGTTTAAGTGCTTAAAGTTCAATGGCTATCTATAATGATTTTTTTAGTGTAGAAATTCAATTATGTATGATATTTAAAATAGTGTAAAATATGAGGTTATGCCAACTGATAGGAAAATAATAATGGGTTTGTAATGAGTGGATTGGCTGCCCTAAAAAGAAGGGATGAAAGGGAGAGATTTTCATAATTCCCCATTGTTAATTCATTTAATGGAGAAAGCATTAATTTTGATCTTCTTCCTTCAACAGTCGATGGCACAATCATCACACAACTAATAAAACTATAATGATTTGTATAATCTATGAAGTCTCCTTTCAATCTGTTATCATGGCTGTTCCGTCTTTTGTTGAAAAGGACAGATCCTGGGCTCCTGAAGAGAGGGCTAGTTTTGTCATTTCTGGCGGAAAGAGGAAAGAGGAAAGAGATAACGTTGACAGCAGGGTCCTGTGCGTGAAGAAATCGAGGCTTTTCCGTCAGGGTCTTCTGTCAAATTTAACGGCGGAGGGGCACGTGGAGGTTGGGCCAGGCGGGACTGAAAAGCAAATCCTTTAACCCGTTTGCAAATTCTCATGTTTTCTTTTCAACTGCCTTTGATTTTTCCTTTCACCGAAAGGCAAGCTTCTCCTTGCATTTTGCATAGGGCGCGCTTTGGTTTTGCGCAATTTATATCTCATGAAATCTCTTTTTCCCACTTCCTCATTCTCCTAGTTAAAGGTAAAGAAAAGGGAGGTGGTAATGCTAAATATTTCCAAATATTGGGGTTGTATTTTTTTTGTTACCTACTCTTTGATAGATTGGTACGGATTGATTGTTGAATGCCTATTTGTTCTTGTAGGAATAATTTGTGTTTTCTCCTTTGTGCTTCCCTTTCTCCTCCTTTTGCTTATTGCTTCCTACTCTAAAGAGAAAAAAGGCATTATGGAAGGATGAGGTGTACCTTTGGAACTACATCATTCATCTTTAGAATTTATAGGTCGATGCACTTATTTCCATTTGATAGAACAAAAGGTGCTTTTGTTTTAGCTAGAAACAAATGCAGGTAAATGCGTCCTAATAAGAGTCAGGTCTTCTTGAATTCGGATGTCACCACAGCCGTTGAATTATGTACGGCAATCTAGGACATCAAAATTTTGGAACATTGGCGAATTTAGCACGGTCAGTTGTGGATTGTTTATGTAAAGTTTTGTTAAAAAGGAGGCCAATGAGGATATGAATAGAAGAAGTAAAAGATTTACAAAAAAAAGTGCAGACTTTATGAAGATCTGGCAAAAGACAAATATATGTATTGGAATGGTGAAAGAGAATTCATGTGGTAGATTTCAACATAGTTGGGACAAAACTTTAACAATGAAGATAATAATGAGTTGTGAGTATTGAGGAGTGGTCTCCATTCGATGAGGAATATTAATAGGTATTTTTGCTAACTCTATTAACACTTCGAGGTTTTTGTAGTAACGATTAACTAAAAAAATTTAAAATGGTATCAAAGTCAAAAGGCAGCGAGTTTGAATCCCAGGAGGAATGAGTTGGCGCTAAAAAGAAATTTATTCCAACCAAGGGAGAGTATTAAGAAGTGGGCTCCATCAAATAGAGAATTTTGAAAAATATTTATGCTGTCTCGATTAATATCTCGAGGTTTTTTTAGCAATAATTAACTAAAAGCATTCAAGAGTGAGGCTAATTGTCAACTTTTTATTTGTTAAGTCCAAAAGATTTGATATTCATCTCTAGACTTTCACCGACCTCTTTAGTCAAATCTTGATAGTTCACCTTTAATGAGTCGAACGAATGGTGATGTGGGATTTTCAATCACTTTGTCCATAAAAGTAAGACCCTATTGAATTGAAGGCACTCTTGATAGGAGAAAATCCCCTTTTATGTAAATACCCCAAATGAAATAAGCAGGAACCCTTTCTAATTCTAATTATTAGATCTAAGATAAGTAATTAAATAACTTGGGGAATTTTCTTTTATGAAATCTTGCACAAACAAGATTACCGGTGAGTGCCTTTCATTCATAGAAACCCAACTTTGTGGGCAGTGTGGACTCCCATTTGTAAAAATCCAACTATATAACCTCTGCCAGACTTTCATCTCATTTCTCTTACATTCCACCACCTAATGGAAGAGGCTCTTGTGTTCTGTATCTACAGTGTACACTCACATTGTGTTTTGTTATCATTAAATTAAAACTTCTAATTTCAAAGGAGCCAGGGTTTTCTGTGATTATCCCTTGTCTAAGAGCCGTTAAATTCTCGTGGCCCACTGACCTTAAATTCATAAAAGAATTTATTTTAAAAAAAGGAAGAAGACTGAATTAGAGAGTCATGGTTTAATGCACCGTTTTCTTGTAGCTTTAACGCTGTTCAAGCACAGTGCCAAAGTTGTAAAAGCTTAATGTTATATCTATTTCTCATGGCTAATGCTACCAAAGTTGTAAAAGCTTAATCTTACATCTATTTCTCATGGCTAATGCTACCAAAGTTGTAAAAGCTTAATCTTACATCTATTTCTCATGGCTAATGCTTTTTAGAAGCAAATCTGATATTGAAATGCAATTGCTTTGTAGTGGGAAAATATAGTATTCTCTAGGAAAGTAACAAATCTACACTACTTTTTCTACCTTATTTCAGAAAACTCTTTTACCTTAGTCGAGGTCTTCTTCTCTCTGTGATCAAAGTAAAAAAAAAGAGGAGAAATTACATTACCGAATGCTGAATTGCTGATAACATAAATGATGGGGAGTGTACGATAGTAACACATCTCTTTTTATATTAAATGTAGTGGGCAGCCCTTTTCTGCTCAAGCTGATCTGAACCAGGCTCTTTTTTTCCTTCTGGAACTGGCTTATTGGATCGATCTTTACGTTAAGTCCAGACGTGGAACCTTCCTCAACACAATCTTTCTTCTTTCCTTCGTTTGCATTAATTATCACTTCTTGCCACTTGCCATTAGCTATCTATTCGGCTGTTTGAAAGGGCCCACCACTATGTTTTGGTAATATCATTTGTCAGAAAAGCTTCCTCGGTGGTGCATCAGGACAAGGTCTAAGGATTAGATCATGGCAATTTATTACCACAGAAGATGGGTATTTTGGAAAAGAGTGATCATGGGTCATTTGGCTCTAAGATGTTCAAATTTTATCTAATACTTTTGTTTGTTGTTATGAATGTATTATGAGTATCTGTGGATGTTCTGTTTAGAAATGATAGGAGTTATGACATCAATGCAATCCTTTGCTGGATTACAATACTGAATAGATATACCATACAGAAGATGGGTTGGCCTTGATAATAGATATACCATACTGAATAGTTAGACATTTTAAGAATTTTTTCTTTGTTAATATATTATATAATTTTCATTTATAAATATGTAAAGGAGATAGTTTGACCAGCCCAATTAGCCTGAAGCTGCAATGAACACAATATAGGTCGAAGACAATAAATTCATACTTGCCTGATCCAACCCTTTTTGACCTGACCAATTGCCTTCCTACCCAAGCTTACCCAAGCTCAATCTATTGGGCACTGGGCTTAATATTTTTGGGAGATGAGCTAAACAAGGGACATCTTTTAAAATTATCTAATTTCTTTAAAGTTTTTAAGTTATATTATATTTCAAAAAAGAGAAAAAAGGTTTTTAAAATCAGACGCTAGAAAAACATTGTCAAACCATCTAAAGCACTTAAATAACTATTTGAATTAACTTCTAGGACTTGTTTAAAAAATCTTATCTATTTGAAACAGATCTATATCAAATAAGCCTATTTGAAATATATATTATAGAAATAGTCATGTTAGGCAACACAAAATATGAATTCAAATAGACTTTTTTAAATCAATGGTTGAGAGTTTTTCATAAATTTCTTAAGATCCCTGATGAATCAAGTACTAAAAATTGACTCCATAACTGTGTTTATCCTTACAAAGAGAATTAACGGTTTAGATCTTGTTTTTGGGGGCCCACAGAAGTAAAAAAAAAAGTAGATATAACTATTTAGGGCAAATACCTCAAAATGTATGATGATCAAATGATTGAAATTTGGACCCATAGTCGTGCTTGACTTTATGAATTAATACCCCAGTTTGGATTGTGATTTAATGTCCTATAATTTAAAAAAGGAAAGAAAAAAGTAGACTGTGGGTGGACATGTCCAGAAGCCAGTCATTAATGGATGGAACATCAACAACCCACCTTTTTTTAATTTCTTGAGATCCATGAAGAATCAGCAATTGCGATTTTAACACACAGTCGTGTTTAGCATTCCAAAGAGGATTCACAGTCCGGATCTTTCATTTTGGTATTAAAAAAATAGATCTAAGGGTATGAATTATTTTATAAATATCTCAAAATCTATGATGATCTAACGGTTGACATTTGAGTCATTAGTTGTGTTTGACCTTATGAATGTATTCAATGGTTTGGATTAGGATTTATAGTCCCCAAAATTTATTTTTTTAAAAGAAAAAAATGGACAGCCAATGAGGACGTCCATCTTTCTGTAGTGCCCAACCTCCTTTCGCTTCTAACATTAAGGCTGCCCAGTTTCCTGATTTTCTAAGATTAAGGCATTCCATCTAACCACAGTTTGAAATAAATTATCTTCATTACGTTACCAAACAAGCTAAAAGAACTATTTCATTTAGGTTTAAAACAATATATAAGAGGCAGCAAATAGAATTGCCAACTACAGTCAAACAGACATAAAAAGTAGACTTGCTAGGCTGCACCCAGGTGACTCACAACATATGAAAATGGGTGAATTTGTACCTGGTAAAGAAAGAAAAAGCATGGTTACAAATGAATAAAATGTAAATGAAACCCGTTGGAGGTATTTGGCACTTGACTGATATCAATAAAGATGACAACGGGTGAATTTGGAGATTTTACCAAAAAGAAGGGCCTTGTGATTATTAGGAAAATAAAAATAGAAGAAAAAAAAAACAAAGATGACACCTCAGCTCGTTTGACCAGTGATCTAATGTGGCACATCAACTCAACACAAGAAAAAGACAGTTTTTTTTTTAATTTTTAATGTCAATTTCTACACAATTGTTTACAACTAAAAAAAAAGGCTCAGGAGTAACGCTATGATACAAAAAGTTGAAATTACAAATATCATAAAACCTACATAAATAATTAGGAAAAGGTAGCAATAAACTTGATAAATAGGGAATCCTTACACGAAAACTTAACTATTCCCAATAGACATATTGCATGATGGTGTGATCGCTCTTGTGTCTCTCATTGAATTACTTGCTTACTTTTAAAATCATGTTTCAAGTTTCAACTATATTTGCAACATCAAGTTTGTAAACATATGGTGATAGTTTTATCTTCTTGCATATCAATAATTTTTATATATGGAAGTGTCTCTCACCACAAGGTGAGAGATAGATGCATAGTATTTTTGTCCACATATATATAAATAATCTAATGATATGGTGTGGTATATGAGTTAAGTTTTTAGGGCCCACCCGGAGTTGTGCCAACTATGAAGGGCATGAGGAATTGAAAGCTAATGAAGAGAATTATATATATGCAAAAAATCAGCCTCATCATCATCCTAGCCCCTTCATCTTAATGGTTTATCTTTGCAATGGTTGAAATAAAGTACCTTATTTCACACATCAAATTATAATGGATGGGACTGATTTTTTGTACACACCTAGTTTCTATCATGGCCTTTCAATCCCCCATACCCTTCATGATTGGCACTGTTAGTGTCATTGTAAGAATGTGTTGTCAATTACGTGACCCTAGTCTAGTCTTGCTCTAAGGAAGATCAAGCTACATCAATGAAGATCAAGCCAGATCAAGGAAGCTCAAGGTCCATCAATGAAGATCAAGCAAGTTCAAGGTAGATCAAGTTAAATCAAGAAGATCCTCTATGAGTGCCAAGGGATAAGGTAACATTACCCCTTAATATCCATAGAAATAGAATGGGAAAAAGGGTTTTTAAACACCCTGTCTGTGTACTACGGTTTGGACCACGGCTAAGCCGTAGATTCTACGGCTCACTCTCTAGAGAGTATATTTTGAATTATTTTGGTTTACGGTTGACCCTACGGTTGCACCGAAAAAGGATTACGGCTACGCCGTAGTGTGTTTCACGGCTAAGCCGTAAAATCTACGGGCCACAGTCCAGAGAGTGCTCCTGGCCATATAATGCCTACGATTAACCTTGCGGCCAAGCCGAAAGGCCTTCACGGCTAAGCCGTAATGTGATTCACGGCTAAGCCGTAAAGTTTACGGGCCACTTTCCAGAGAGCAATTTTTGGAAATTTCAGCTTACGGCTAATCCACGGCTAGGCCGAAAGGTACTCACGGCTAAGCCGTATAAGGATTTACGGCTAAGCCGTAAGCTTAACCGTAAGAAGAAATATTGTTGAATCTAGTCAAACTAGCCGTTGGATGTTGTCAGAGCATACGGCTAAGCCGTAGACTATTCTGTTCTTAGCCGTAGATCTATCCGTTGGAGCTTATCTGTATTTAAAGAGGACCTCTCCTTTGCTCCAACTACAGACTTTATTACTGAGAAAATCACCAGTATAGCTGAGCCTTTGCACTCTAATAAAACTATCTTTAGAGCTCCCACAACCACCTACTCTTCAACACTTAAAGTGCCATTATTGTTTCAAGAAGAGTAGTTGGTCATTTAGGAAAGGCTTCATTAAATCTGAGAGAATATCTTAGCCTTCTAAACCCTCTTAAAACCTCTTCCCTTGGCTGAACACTCATTTGAAGATCTTCATCACCAAGGAGCAAGAACAAGAGGTCAAAGCTTGGAAGTAGTTTTTCAAGCATCAAAAGCACCACTCAAAACCAAGGTATACAATTCCTTGTTTAGGTGTTCTTTAATATTTCAAATTCTCTTTGTTGTATTTGGTGGAAGACAAACCACTGCATCAAAAATTGTTATAGTTGGTGGACTAGATCAAGGATCAACCACCTGATCAAAAACCAAGTTGGTGGAAGACAAACCACCGAATCAAAAATTGTTGCAAGAGGCGTATGTTATGTAAGTACCTCATATTTAGTGGAACTAAGAGAGATTGCTCTTGAGAATGGATGTAGGTCTAGGACCGAACCACTATAAATCACTGTGTTTATTACTTGTTGTGTGTGGATGTTGCCTTGTATTCTTGTCACTTGTGTTGATCATTATTTTTAAGCTACATCTTCATTATTCTAGTTGCATTCCTACACACTGTCAGCACTCACAACTCTGAACATCTCTCTTAATCTTCTTGGGGACTCTCAATCTTAATTAATCCTTCAGATTGCACACTAATAAAACCTAATTCTTGGAAAGAAATTTTTAATAGTCCTATTCACCCCCCCCTCTAGGACTTGGTGAGATCTAACTATTGCACTTTCAGGCACGACTTCAAGTAGGTCCTAAAAACTTAGCTCATATACCTCACCATCTTATGGGACCATTTGAAAAATAATCCTATAAAAATTAGTTCTCACTATTTTTTTGTGAAAAGTCTAAGTGAGGACCATATTTCACTCAATCTAATTCTTACAATACACAGAAACGCCCCTGATAGTCATACGCTTCCAAATTTTGGTCAAATCCGAATTTACTAGGCTATTGGATCGTCTGTGCACCAATCCGAATGGACTGAATTTGTGGATCACAGACAAAGGTGTTAGAGACATGTGATTAGAGTAAAATTTGATAATTGGGGTGAATGTATATATATGTAGAGAGAGAGAGAGAGGGAGAGAGATAGTTTTTATGGTCATAGGGGTTGTTCAAATGGATTGATAGAGCGCAAACTTAGTTTGCAGTTAAATTTGACTCCGATTTGTGAGAACCTCTGGCCAATAGAGTGATGGATCATTGGTTACAGGTTTGCGAAGGGTGTGTCTGGGTGTGTGAACTTTTGTCAAGGCAAGCAGGAAAAAAAAGAAAAAAGAAACATCTTGCCGAAGTAATAATCCTCTTAGGAAACCAACTATAGAATAAGCATTAAAAAAACTTCCTAAAAAATTCGCATGCTCAAGTGAGGCACTCCTGTCATAAATATAAGTTGTTCAAAACAAATTTCGTCCTCTTCATAATAGAAGATTGATCAATAACAGTTACGCTACCACATAAATGACCATGTACAAAAAACTTGAATAAAATATTAGACAACTCGCCTGTCTTAGACACGATCAGTCCGAAAGTTAATTGACCATTTCCTGTTAGAGTGACATTTTCTCGTGACTTATATAAAAATGGGGCATTTGTTTTTGAATGGTTTAGATTTTAGAAGTAGGAACTTATTGGAATAAATAGTGAACATAAGAAATTTGCCTATGGGTGGAGGTGGGGCGCACTATGCCAAAAGAATATTTTTAAGGGACCAATGTAAAACAAAGCATGAAAATTCTTAACTTTTAGATGTTTTCTAATTTTTCCAAGGGGCCATGCAAACAACCACCCCCACCTGTTTTCTTAGTCGCTTAATTAAGAGTGTTATTTTCTAATGTGAGGCTACCGATCTAATTGAAATTCTTTTTTTTTAATAATTGTCTAATAAACACTTGTTTTAAATACATTACGATAATGAGTCTTTCAATGAATAGGCATGCATATCCTAATGTGATCAGTTATTTATAATTCAATCACATTATATGCTTATTTTGTTTTAAGAATTAACTTGTCAATTATGTATCTATAAAAATTTGCACACTAATGGGCACTATTGGCATTTAAAGCAAGGTGTTAAGATTTTTGTATGTTTGCTAATTTATGAGTTGTACAAAACTCTGGGTCCAATTAAATTATAATTTTTATTTTCTTTAGATTAGACTGTTGCATATTTCATCCGGTCACTTGAATGAAGGTATTTTGATTAAAAAGATTATATCTCATAATCCGAGTGTCGGACATAGGCAAGTTACCTATCATTCAAAAGCTCATTTTGAGTAAATATCCGTAAAGCCCAAGATAGTGTCAATTGGAGCTAAAATGATAAAGTTATGACCTCGAGAAGTTTGCAAAAAATTATGCAGAATTTATACTACGGTCTCAAATGCCCATGCACCTGGGTTTGAGCACATTGACAAAGAAATCCCACCGACCTTGTATGGACTTGTTTCCTAAATGTGCCATAACTACTATTTTGTATTCTATACAAATCCTAACTCTAAAGCACAAAATTGAGGTTATAAATATCTTCTCTTAATCCTTAAATACAAATTTCGTGATTCTGAGTTAAGAATACACATTGGAGATCACCTTACTTCTCTAGAGTTTCTATTGGAGAGATTGATCTAAAGTTTTGTTCTAGAAAGTTGTTACTTCTACATTCCTTGTAGAAGATTATCCTTTTTCGTAGAAGATTGTGTGTCTTGTGGATTCAAGGTGATCGGATCAAGTGTAGAGGGCAGTGCACGGCGACGCAAGGTCACGGATGGAACTTGTACAAGAAGAACTACAGTCCTTAAGTCGAGGGAGTGACTGGATATGGGTTGTGAATATATCTTGTAACTATTCATGATTAGTTTTTTATAGCTAGTCCTTGTTAGACTTATGGTTTTTTTCCTGTTAGGATTTTCCACATAGAAATTGTGTGCCTATTATGTCATGTGTGGTTGGTTAATTTATTTGCTAGTTTGTTTATTTCTTCCACTACATTCTATTTGAATTGCAATCTAGATATTCAAATTTGAAACAATCCTTCACAAGGTAACCTACATCTAAAAATAAAATTTTAATGTTGGCCAATGATCATTATCACTATCAACCAAACAACCCATTTATGTGATGCTAGCAACATCCCTCCCCTCATTTAAAAAAAAAAAACAACACCTTCTGAATTGTAAATTCTAAAGTAATGATGTAATAGTGTTATTTATTTTGTTATTACCATAAAAGCATTTTGTGAAAAATAATCTCCTCACAAATGTTTTATGCGCATCTTTTTAAGGAAGCTCACTTACAATTAATCAAAGCCAATCACACTTATAATCTCCTATATATGAATTACCTTCAAGTGAACCCCATCATACACACTATCACTTGACTTGCTTCCCATTCTCCTTACATATTTCGGTGTAATCCATCCAAGTGAGCCCTCATCACCCATCGTGGACCTCATTCCATACAAGAAGTCCCTCAATAGTTTACGTCCCAATGTATGATAGTTATTTTTTATTGTGCGCAAAAGTGAAAAAGACGAGACTATTTTTTTTTAATAAGATGATTATTTACTTTGCGGGTTTATTTGCATGGGAAGAGAGGAATTCTAGACTCTGCTCATCTCATAAGAACTCAAAGTTCTTTATTAAAAATCAGTTTAAATCTTTTTTCTTCTATGCAAGGAAAATATTTTGTACCAAATAATAAAACAATGAGTTGCAAAAAACTTAGAACAATTTTCATTTCTATCCAAAATCCTCTCATCCAACAAATGCAAGTTAGAGAGGAGCAAGAGAAGGATGGTAAGGCTCTCTTTACTCTCTTTCCCTCCCTCTTGTTGTCTCCCATATTATGATTCGAAATATTCAAGTATACATGACTAGACAACAAGCGGTTGTTCAATTAGTTAGCAACCCCACATATCACCACTATTGAGTTCCAGCCTCTTAGGCTAGGGTGCTAAAAAGAAGTGTACATGACCACTATATTCTTTCTAGAAAAGTTTTGAAGTCTCAAGCAAAGTAAATTGTATAAAGATTGGGATAGATCTTTCTCTTTCACTTTCACTTCCTATTCCTACAATCCATAATTAATTTCTCGATTTCTACTTATTAAAATGTGATGAACAAAATTGTGCATGAAAATGGTGTGCGATCAAATATTGTCAACATATGAAAATTTACATTCTTCCTAGCAAACAAATAGTTATTAAATTTTTCATAGAAACAAGAAAAAAAGAGGGATTATGAGGGAAATTCTCATATGGTTCACATGATGACATTTATTTTGAACAATTTAAATCTTGAACTAGGGCCCCACTGGAAGCCTCATGAAGCTTCAAATGAACACAAGGAAGAGGTAAAGAAATCACATTGGAGAGTCAAAGATATATTAGATAGAAACGTGGCAAAGGTGAATACTTTCCACATACAACATGAAGGGGGACACTCCCTGTCACAAGTGGTGGAAGAGCATAAGTACATGATTTCATTGCACACGTGGCATGCCAAGCCCACTATAGTCCAATAGATTTAAGGGTTTTATAACTGGCATGCGTTTCCTGATAAGGTATACTTAATTTATTGCACCAGCATGCTCTTAAGCAATTAGATAAAAAATATTTTGTTGATTACTCATCTCCCAAAAATCTCACTAATAATTTTTAGTGGTATTTAAAAATCAATCATACTATCTGAGAAAATCAATACCAGCTCAAGATCACATGGGAGAGTGAGAGATGTATTAGATAGGAACATGGCAAAGGTGAATACTTCCCACACATCTTGTGAGGGGGAACACTCCTCATCACAAGTGGTGGAAGAGTGTGAGTACAGGGGTTCATTGTGCAGGTGAGATAACAAGCCCACTATAGTCCAATAGATTTAAGGGTTCCACAACTAGCATGTGTTTCCTGATAATGTATACTTAATTTAGTTACACAAGCATGCTTGTAAGGGATTATCTGAAAAATTAATTTGTTGATTGCTCATCTACCAAAAATCTCACTAAATATTTTTAGTCATATTTGTCAATACCAGCTAATGATCAAATGGGAGGGTGAGAGATATATTAGATACAAATGTGGCAAAGGTGAACACTCCCCACACACCTCATGAGGGGAAACACTCCTCATCACAAGTGGTGGAAGAGCGTAAGTATGGGGTTCATTATGCACGTGACATGCCTAGCCCACTATACTCCAACCACTATAGTCCAATAAATTTAATGGTTCACAACTAGGATGCATTTCCTGATAAGGTATACTTAATTTAATTACACCAGCATGCTTTTAAGCGATTAAATGAAATTGTTGATTACTCATCTACCAAAATCTCAGTGACAATTTTTAGTGATATTTAAAAATCAATTATACTATTTGAAAAAACCAATACTAGTTCATGATCACATAGAGAGAGTGAGAGATATATTAAATAGAAACGTGGCAAAAGGTGAACACTTCCCACACACCTCGTGAGGGGAACACTCCTCATCACAAGTTGTGGAAGAGCATAAGTTTAGGGATTCATGACACATATTGCATGCCAAGCCCACTATAGTCCAATAGATTTAAGGGTTCCACAACTGGCATGTATTTCGTAATAAGTATACTTAATTTAGTTCCACCAGCATCCTTTTAAACGATTATATAAAAAATTAATTTGTTGATTACTCATATACAAAATATCTCACTGATAATTTTTAATGATATTTAAATATCAATTACACCATCTAAAAAATCAACACCAACTCATAATCACCATCATAAATTGCATGGCTAACAAGCTATACCTCAAATTTTAAATGGATGGCCACCAACATTCCTTTTGACATAAAAAAAAAACATGTTGAATCGTAACATTCTAAATCAATGATATAATGACAACAATATCTTAAGTTATTGGACATAGAAGCACAACCATTTTATGGACAACAATTTCATCAGGGGAGAATCATGTGCATGGCCCGCTTTAGGTAAAGCCTTTGCTTTAGGCCTTCCTAAAAAAAGCTCCATTATAATAATTAAAGAAATAATATCTTTTCAAATTTCAAAAACAATAAATGGCTTCCTTTTATTTCTCCCCAAAAACAAGGCCAAGTAATCTTTTCACATTCCAAAATTGCATGAATCATTTCATCATTGTGTCCAATTTTTTTTTTTTAAAGAAACTCTCCACCTTCCAAAACTACATTAAATCATTTCCACCTCGAAGCCATTAAAAGAAAAAACCACCTTCAGGCCGTCAAAAGAAAAAACAAGAACCTCCATTTATACCTTCTCTCTCTCTCTCTTGTTTTTTACATCCAAAAAGCAAAAAAAAAAAAAAAAAAACCAGCAAGAAGAACAAGAAGAGGAGAAGGGAAAAATCTAAGTCTTTTGACATAATTGCTTCTTCATTTCTATCTAAAACCTCCTTTTTCTGGGGATTTTAGTGCTTTCCTCTGAAAAAGTGTGTGAGTTTTTTCTTTTTCTTTCATTTGATTTGTTTGATGGAATAATATTCTTTGTGTTTTATAATGGGTATTTTTGGATTCCTGATTTAGCTAAAATCTTTGTGTGTGTGTGTATATATATATGTTTTCTGTTTCTTCATCTCCCATCTAACTTCTCATGTGTTCCTTTCTCCTATGTCCACCTTGTTATATTATAAGACATGACACATTGAAATCCAACATATCTCAAGAATCCTCTTTGTCCACTCTGCCACTTCTGAAAGGTTCCATAGATAGTAAAATTGGTCAATAGTCACATGCTCCCCTATAAGCTAAAATGAGGCCCAAATATTTACAAGATTTATATTATATATTTATGTACTAATATAACTATCTTTTTTGTTAAACAAAATGTTGTACACCGACTCATCAATTCAGGATTGTTATTTTATATGGGCTTATAGAGAGGACCAGAATTTGGGCTAGGAATAAAAAAGATATTAATATTATATATATTCGGTATTTAGGACCTATTTTTATCCTTGAGGTGAGACCGTCGAATACACCAACCACCTAAGGATCAATGTCACATATGTTAGTGATCTTTTGTGAAGGTTGTGATGATTTTTTAAAATATTATTTTTTTAATGATGTGCTAATGTTTTCTAAATATAAAAAAACTAAAACCATTTGTGAGAAAATTGCAGAAGTATAATTTGATAGTTTTAAATAGATTTGACAAAAAAGCGAGAAAACTAAATTTTAAATAAAATACTTATAATAATATTAAAAAATTTTATTTAGAATTATCACTTTAGACCTTAAATTCTATGTAGCCTGATCATGCACATCTCCTAATATGTTCAATCCCATGTATTGATCTTCCCCATCCTTCTCATTTCTCAACAGTTTTGATTGCCCACTGATTACATCCAACTGCGAGTGTGTATGGTGGTGGCATTTGATTGGGGATGAAAGGGACGAATCGATGAGATGAAGAGAGAGAGAGAGAGGGAGAGAGAGAGAGAGAAAGTGAGTGAGAAGAGATTTTAGAGAGAGAAAGTGAATATAAGACCCTTGGGTATTCTCCTCTCACTCTCTCTCTCTCTCTCTCTCTCATCAGAAGAAAAAAAAAACAAAAACAAAACCAAAACCGCCATGGGCTGCACTGTGTCCAAGCTGGACAACGAGGACACGGTCCGCCGCTGCAAGGAGCGGCGCCGCCTCATGAAAAGGGCCGTGTTCTCCCGCCACCACCTCTCCGCTGCCCAGTCCGACTACCTCCGCTCCCTCCGCCTCACCGGGTCCGCCCTCTCCCACTTCGCCGCCGGAGAACCCCTCTCCGTCTCCGACGAAACTCCTCCCGTCCTTCTCCACCCCCCTTCCTCCACCTCCTCCGCCACAGCTCAAGCCGTTCCTCCTCCCCCTCCACCTCGTCCTTTCACTCCAACACCGTCGACGCCGCCTCGTCCTCCACCTCCTCCTTTCACCCCTTCTTCCCCCCCCATCACCAGCTCCAAAGTCCCTCACATCCTCTCCGAATCCAGTCCATCTACAACACCTGCCCCAAAACCCTCCTTTCCCAAACACCCAAAATACCCCCATCTCCCAACCAACTCCTCCTTCAGCAACACCCCTTCTCAGGCCTCCTCCGTCTGGAACTGGGAGGATTTCTACCCTCCCTCCCCTCCTGGCTCCGACTTCTACCGCCGGCCCGACGAGCCCCACCACCTCGACGATCACCGTACGGAGCGGGAGGAGGTCCACTGCAGCGACTGGGGCGACCACTACAGCAGCCACAGCAGCAGCATTTCCTCCGACGAAGAGGACCACCTACGTGGCCGCCCCGACGACGAGGACGGCGAGTCGCGATCGGAGGCCGGCACGAGGTCGAATTTCGGATCATCCATGGACAACGCCGCGATCCCGCCTTCTGAAATTGGGGACAAATTCCCCAAATTCGCCAGATCGGAGACGGAGTTCTCCGCCGACGGCGGATCCTCCGCCACCGTCGCCGGGATGAAGATGGTCGTCCGGCATCGGGATCTGGCCGAGATCGTGAAGGCGCTCGAGGAGTACTTCGATCGGGCAGCCGCCGCCGGCGAGGACGTGTCCAATCTGCTCGAGATCGGCCGCGAGCAGCTCGATCGCAGCTTCCGCCAATTGAAAAGTAAATTTTCATTCAAAAATCGAATATTTTTCGTGGAATCTGCTTTCCACAATTGAAAAGTGAGCTTTCATTCAAAAATCAAAGTTTCATGGAATTTACTTTCTCCACTTTGAAAAGTGAATTTTTTTCAAAAAAAATCAAAATTTCCATGGAATTTGCTTTCTCCAATTGAAAAGCATGATTTTTTTTATTTGCATTGGTGGTGCCATGTAGGAGGGTAGAGTAGCTTGGCCAACAGTAAAGACTTACAAGTAGCTCCTTCAAAAGAAAAATAAAGCTGTGTATATCTAATCATTCTCAAACCTCGCTATACGAGAGTCTTGTGTACTAGGTCACCCATTTTTTTTTATTAGTAGTAGATCTAATAACTGTGTGAGCCAAGACTTAAACCGTCCTGACAAGGTAAAAGTTGGCAACTGGTTTTTCACCGGCCTATTTTTGCATGGAATTTACCTTCTCCGGTTAAAAAGTAAGATATTTCAAAAAAAAAATAAAGAAAGAATTTTTTGTGGAATTCGTTTTCCTTGGGTCCTCCATTTCTGATTAGTCTTGTTTGTGGTTTTACATGGAATTCTACAGAGACAGTGTACCATTCGAACAGCATTCTGAGCAATCTGTCCTCGAGCTGGACATCGAAACCGCCACTGGCGATACGGTACCAACTCGATACCGTTACGCTCCAAGATTCGGGCCTGGGAAGAAGCCACGGCGCCACGCTGGAACGGCTTCTGGCTTGGGAGAAGAAGCTCTATGAAGATGTGAAGGTATTTTCGTAATTCCCCTCTTTATTCTGTTCTTTTAGCTGCTCTAGTCAGCTCAGTGAGGGTGAGACAGAGAGCCGGATTTTTTGAGCTGTGACGAGACACCGACTTGGTCTCAAAAAGTCTTTGGACTGCTCTGGTTGCCGGACATGTGGGGCCCGCGTCGGTGCGGGTGTGGCCCACTTGGTGGCGGGAGCAACTCATTCAATACTACGTTGGAGCACCGAATTGGATTTGAACTCTTTTTAGGCGGATGAGGTGTCGCACGTGTGAGTTTACGCAAGTTAAAGTTAGATTAAGATTACCATCTTACCTGGGTGGTTGGTAAAAGGGCACGTGCCATGGTGCTTCGGTCTCTCACAGCAGTCGGTAGCTGAGTTGGTTGACACGTGACATATGTCGGTCTTGACACGGAGGGTGACCTGGGTTTTAAGCTGGACCTAGGATTAATTATTGATGACTCGGAGTAATATACTCCTTCACCTTCGGAATAATTTTTCCGTGACGTAGGCTTGTCTCCTTAAATTCGCCGGGTCAGTGGGACCGGCTGTGCAAGTAGGCACGTGGAGTAGGAGGACTAAGGGTTTTTTTTTTTTTTAAAAGAGATATATAGTCAAATATCATTAGTAGAAAAGGATAATTAGAAATAATTGTGTCCATTTCATGTTCCAATGGGCCATTGTGGGATCTTATGTATGTGACCATTCACAAGAAGACGTCCTAACATGAATTACAGGCTTGTCATGGGTTAAATGAGCAGTTCAAAACTCGAATTTGCTAGCTAGCATTTCTTAATAATCAAAGCTGCATTTTGCTACTTGTTCTTTTGGGTCTTTATTTTTTGGGTTTTGTCTTGATCCTGTGGAATTCAAACTATTAAGAGATTGAATCCGCATCCAAACTATTTAATTTGAATGGGGATGCAATTTGTCATTGTAGGAATGTTGCAAAATCTTGTTTTTTAATGGTTAAATTCATTTTGGGTCATCATCGTGTCATCAAAGCTTTAATCCCATCTATCTGCGCTTTCTTTGTGAGCATTGCTTTCAATTAGAACTTATTTAAAGCTATTAACGTGTGTATTGTGACTATTTCATTCCAAGTCTATTGGCCTTTCCTTTCCTGTGGTTTTTTTTAACCATGTAATTGTTGGGAAAAGCGGCGCAACGGAAACAACCCGCAATCAACGGATCTACCACGATCTATGCAAGCAATCACACCATCAAGCAATCACACACATGATACAGCAGTTTTACGTGGTTCGGCAACCATGCCTACGTCCACGGGAGGAGAGAACTCATCTACTATGATCCCATCTCAATCCCCTCAGGATCTAGGGTTACAATACATCAATATATATAGTTCCCGCTTTCTTGGCCACCAAGAAACCCCATACATAATGACTAAAATACCCCTAACCCTGAGCCTCGGTTCTGGCTAAACCAGATGACCGATCCGGCTAAACCGGAATACAAGACAAAACCCAGTAGTAATGATTGAATTTCTTTATATTGGGACTGTTTTTGAACTAATTTGTATATGCTGGAACGAATTTTATTGACCTTCATTGATTTTCTATTATATTAGATACAAACCATGACACGAGTCTGCTGTAGAATTGGAATGATTGAATTTCTTTCTATTGGGACTGTTTTTGAACTAATTTGTATATACTGAAATGAATGTTTATTGATGTTTGTTGATTTTCTATTATATTATATAAAACCATGATGAACCCTGCAGCTGAGTTTTCAAGACTTAGTACTAAAAAAACTATCGGCACAGGACTCATTTAACTTTTCTGAATATGATCGAGAGGGCACTTTGTTTGGTTACTTGTGAAAGTTTTCGTGAAAGTTTTCATCAGGTTCATCACTTGTTCTAAATTTCCAACTAAGATCATTTCCTTATTAGTAGCTTCTCCTTGAAAACTCTGATTTTTAGTTTGAAGGCAGATACATATTGGTAGATATCAGCATGGTTATGATATGCTGATGCTGGTGATTGTAGGCAAGGGAGAGGGCGAAAATTGAGCATGAGAAGAAATTGTCGTTATTGCAAAGTCAGGAATATAGGGGGCATGATGAAGTGAAACAGGACAAGACCAAGGCTTCCATCAATAGGTTGCAGTCTCGAATTGTGGTCTCATCTCAGGCCGTCACCACCACATCCTCTGCTATCATCAAACTCAGGGACGATGAACTTGCCCCGCAGCTCATTGAGCTTTGTCATGGGTGAATACATTCTCTGCTCTCTCTAATTTTTTATTATTTATTTTCCTTTTGACATTCTGCATGTCAGATGATGGAACACTGCTAAAACTGTGAACTCTCATCGTTGATAACATTAAGCAAATGCATCAAAACACCATCATTATCATCATCAAAGCCTTTTTCAATTATGTTGGGGTCGGTTACATGAATTCTGTTTCTCCATCATCCTAATTAGATTTGTGCAGTTGACCTCTCAAATGTTTGAGCACAAAAACAGATAATAAATCCTGTGGTTCAAAGGCTGTGATACATTAAATGGAGGTGTGCTCTGACAAGCTCAATGTTGTAGGTTTTTTTTTTTAATAGTACTTCAATGTCTGAATATTTTCACATTGTCATACTGGTGGATCTCCAAATGTGAAGGCAAAGTATTTCAGGACTTTTCTATACTGATCACACTAAAATTCTGCACAGTTCTAAATATAATAAGCATATTCTTAGTGGGAGTTATGTCAGTATGTTAAATGCACATGTGATCTGTGTGATGGATGAAGTGATTAGGCTTGTAGATTTAGGATGTATATATAGGTCTTGGCTTGAATTTTCAGAGTTGGCTTTGGTAATAGTGACCCATTTTTTAGAGGTATCCTTCGTAGCGTGGACCCCTCAGCTATCTTTGTGTTATTGTAAAGTTGCAATCTAATGGCTTAGGTAGGAGGTTTTGAGTTGAGAATATGTAATGTTATAGCATCGCTAACTAATGCACAATTGGTTTACATATTTGTGTTCTGACTATTGGAGGTTCTCTGAAAGTACTGCTGTATGAATACTTTACAAAAAAAAAAAAAAAACCTATATAAATACTTTATTTGTCTTCACAATGGACAGACGCAATGTGGCAAAGTAATGGTGTCATGAATCATGATGCAGGTTCATGCACATGTGGAGAGCTATGAACCAGTTCCATGAGGTCCAAAACAACATTGTCCAACAGGTTCAAGGCCTTGTTAACCGATCACGGGCAGGGGAATCAACGTCTGACCTCCATCGGCAGGCAACTCGAGACCTTGAGTCTGCAGTCTCCACCTGGCACTCAAGCTTCTGTCGCCTCATAAAATACCAGCGTGATTACATTCAGTCCCTCCATGGATGGCTTAAGCTCACCCTCATCCAACTTGGTGACCAGAAGGACCCATCCGTCACCAGCGACATCTCTACCAACCTCTTTGCTTTCTGCGATGAGTGGAAACAGGCACTTCAACGTGTTCCTGATACTGTTGCTTCTGAGGCCATCAGGAGCTTTGTGACTGTAATACATTCCATATCCATGCAGCAGACTGAGGAGGTCAAAATGCAGAAACGGACGGAGCGTGCGTCAAAGCATCTAGAGAAGAAGGCATCATCGCTCAGGAACATTGAGAGGAAGTTCTACCAGTCATACTCTTTGGTGGGAATTGGACTTCCGGATGGTGGCGGGTCTGGTGGTGGTGGGCAGCTGTTTGATACAAGGGACCCACTGGCAGAGAAGAAATTAGAGATGGAGTCATGTCGGCGGAGGGTTGAGGATGAGATTCAGAGGCATGTGAAGGCTGTGCAGGCAACAAGAGCAATGACACTGAATAATATACAGACTGGGTTGCCTGGGGTCTTTCAGGCAATGACAGGTTTCTCTGGTGTCTTCGCAGAGGCACTCGAGGTGGTATGCCACCATGCAGGTCGCTTTTAGTTAAATGCATATGTCTTATTTTTTTGGTTGGGGTGAGGAGGGAGTTAAAAATCAGATTTAAAGACTCTAAAAAATGATTGGGGTTGGGAAGAAGTTTTGATATAATTTGTGTTTTTGTTTTTCGTTTTTTGCCTTATTTTGAGGTGTAGATATAAATTTTGTCCTTTAATCCCTCTTTTTTCTGAAAAAAATATGGGGATGCTGGGCGTATGTGTACAGGAAATGGATGCATTGTTGTACTGGTTAAATAGTTGGTGGTTCCTCACCTGAATAAATGATGTTTCCTATCATTTTCATTCAAAGATATTCTACTATTTTTCCTGTCTAATAATGATGCTATGGTGTTTCTTCAGAAGAGAGATTAGTTTCATTTCCTGAGGAGGAAGAAAAGAAGCTAGACACTTTTATTGGGGTGTAAAATTGAGGATCAGGCCATTGAGCATGTGATTGAACAGTCAAATTGAATATGTTATCAATAAAATCGAAAGTGATGATGAATGGTTGATAAATAAATATTAATCTTTCACTGTATCTCAAAGAGATTAATTTTTCTTACAGGTAGCTAGTCTATGAATCTCTATTTTATTTGGCGGGACCAATATAACAGATGCAACCCCTTTTCAACAGAGGACATGAACACAGATCAACATGTTGGTCAATATGGGTCTTCCATTAGGACAACCTATCATTAATTTCATTTGTTAAATATTGGTTTACATTCAGTGACAAGTGGATTATGCAGAGACACTTAAAATACTCTTAGTTGCTTGCTGTTGTTGTTGTTTTTATTATTATTATACCATGTTCTACCAGATGGAATCAAATGAAGACAAAATTTATTTTATTAATGTATTTCTATATGCGTATCTCATATTGTACCAAATACTAAACATAGGATAGAAAGCAAGGTCTAACACGCGTGCCTCTCTTGTCTCATAAAAACTTATTCTATTAATATTCATCTCCAAGGTTATTATATTTCTTGGTCTTTGAGTGTAGCAGTTGATATTTTAGTTGCTTCTATGTTATTATTCTATTCTTTTACTTTTCGTTTGCCCTTATGTTGGATCTAATGCTAATTTTATATTAATTATTATTTTTTCCATATTTGTAAAAGAACATATAGGTGCCACACAAGCGCACACACGCTCCTGCCATGTGGCACGAAATGCCAGTGCAGCTCACGCAACTATAAGGTTCAAATTTTATTTATTTGTTGGAAAATGAGATGGAGATTTATTAGGTGATGTCCTGTTGGAAATTGGTGTGTGAGAGGTGAGGATCTGCAAAGGATGCCAAACATCATGGCAATTCATTTTCCTTTCAATGAAGGAAAAGCTGAATTGATGTTGTTACAAAAGATTCTCATTTGAATTCTGAGACCCACACCAAAGAAGAATAGGGATTGAATATCAAGCATCTGAGGTGTTTTTCTTTGGAAAATTTGAAAAAGATTAGGGGGAACAAGCAATATGAGACATGAAAAAGAGGAAAACATAAAAGAGGAGCCAGTTTTCATAACAATAAAATTTTGACTGGTGCAGTGACAATTGACAAATCCGAAGGCCATATTGAAGGAGTTGGGGGCAATGCCAGTTTTATTTTAATTCTATCTACTTGGTGTTTTGTAGAAAAGCTATGCATCTACTGTTCGAAAAGTCATGCCACTTAGAAAAAAGTGGAGACTAGATCCTTCTTTTTCTTGGAGAAATGTAGACAGGAATGGCTGGAGATCACTCTCACATGAGTCCATGTTGTAAGACACGATGTGGAGTTGGAGCTTTCTACACCTAAATTGAATGGGATAGGTGGCTTTACTAATGACTTTAGGCTTTATGTGAAACATTTCCCCCTTCTGTCTCTATCTCACTTTAGCTTCCTCAAATCCCTTTTAGATTAATGTATTGTCAAATTTGATGAAGGGAAGTTTCCACCTTACACAAATTAGGAGTCATTAAGAAGGGTCTAGGCTACATTGTTTATTCCCCACAATTTAGTAATGTAGGAACTAGTCCACTGTACACATGGAACACATGTATAGTGTTAAAGAAAAAACACACATGTACAGTGTATGTCAATCTGAACCGTACGAGTTTTGGTCCTGAAGGTTCGACTGTGGATGGGCTGATCCCAGAATAAGTAAGTTCATTTGACAATCTTAGCCCTTGTGTGTTTGTTAATTTCACCTCAAAGTAAAATTAAAGTCTTCTTTCATTTCAAGACAGAATAAACTAAAAGTCAAATTAAAATATTACATTTCAAAAAAATTCTTCCACATTTTTGCACCCAAAAGTTAAAATATTATTTTCTATCATTAACTGACAAAAAATATTTACTTTTAACATAAAAAATTAAAAAGTTATATTTTCTTTTCACTAAAAAACAATCTCATTATGGGATTTATTTAACCCCTCTTATTTTTATTTTTTGAAATGACCATTCACTTCGTTACACTCAACCAATTAAATTAGCAAACAGAGTGGAGGATTTGGGTCAAAGCCCAATTGTGCCGACCCAGGCAAGGTTAGGGTTGCACATCAAGTGGATTGAATCAGGTGTGGCTGAAACCCTAGCATGCCCAAATGGAGCTCGACTTGAATTGTAAGTTACCCGCGTGAGTGCAATTTGAGTTTACTCGGCTCACGTATGGTACTAATATATCACCACGTATGGTACTAATATATCACCATAAAACTTGTTTATACTTCTATATCAGTTACTTAAGTTTCGTTGGATAACGTAAAACTATGCAGTGTACAACATGCCCACGTATATTAAGTCGGCTCCCTGAGCTGTGGGGTACCTGAACCCAAACCTGAGCCTGGCCCAAGTTTTATGTGGCTTTTAACATTTAGGCTGAAGCCGAACTAAAATATTCATTTTCTATTTTTTTTCAGGGCACCCAAGGTAGGGGGTTGGGACCCAAGTTGTCTCCTACAAGTGGGAAGGAGAGGCCACACATATGGGAAAGTAACCCGTACATGTGAAAAGAGAGCTCATACAAGTGGAAAGGTAGCTTATACATGTGAAAAGAGCAAAAACCAAGGATTGATCCTTAAGCAATCAAGTGATGTCCGAGGTTGCCAACCAACTAGGCAATCCCATGTTATTGAAATATCCTTTTCATTGGATTGGGTTATGTGGTTTTGGGTTTTGGGTTTGAGGGCCACCGTAAGTAAGTTGCACCTTCGGTGGGCCAGTAAATAAAGTGTAACAGAACATGAATTAAACTAAAAACTTAAAAATTTTGTTACTAGTTTCATTAGAACTTCAAGAATGTAAACTTATTTAACTAAAACATTATTTCTAAATCTAAATTAAAATATTATTTCTAGAACTTCAAAATATAGTATTAGTTTTTACTTTAGATGTTTCAAATAAAATTTTATTTGAGAACAGTGTCTTACCTGAGTGGCAGGTAAGACCCGTTAGTTCTTGTTGGGAGTTTCAAAGTTTGACACTAGCCCCCTCTCTTTGCACATGCGAGTTCTCAGACCCCTTCTCCTTACACGTATGAATTCTCACTATCAAATCTACGATTTGAACCTGGCCGCTTCTCCTTGCATGTGTGACATCATCCTACAACCGCACCCCCCCCCCCCCCCCCCCCCCCCCCCCGAGCACACCACCCCCGCGGGCGCTTCCTCTTCAATGTTTGACCCTGGCCCCCTCTCCTTGTATGTGTGAGTTTTCATTGGGGGATCTAGGGTTTGAACCTGGCCCCTTCTCCTTGCATGTGTGACTTTATTCACAACCAAACCCCCCCCCCCCCCCCACAAAAAAACAACAAACAACCCAAAAAAAAAAAAAAAAAGCGCTGGGATACCAAATAAAATAAAGTAAAAATGTCCAGCTACTATTGAGCCATCGGGATACATGAAAATCAAGAAAGTTAGAAAATTGAGAGGTTTAGATGTAGAATAGAAAATATAAAATATTGAACTCATCAAATAAGACTAACCCTTGATTTTAGTCCCTCAAGGTTCAATGGCTAGATAGTAAGCAATGTTAACCTTTGGTCTGGTCTCATGCTTTCTTAGTGTACTGTTTTACTAAAAAGAAGGAATCAGCACATATTCCAAGTACCTCCTCTAAATCCCTATCATATTATTGCTAAAACTATCTTTTGTCCCACCAATGGAAAGTCTCCTTTGATCCGTCTATCAACAATCAACAGTGTTCTACCAAAAACATTAAAAATAAAAGACACAATCAATACAATGATTTGCATAAAAAGAAAGGGGTGGGTTAGTTAATCTTTCACTGCCCATCCTGCGAACCCCATCAATCTATGATACCTATGTACTTCAAAATAATCAAATATATCCTATTATCATATTCAATGCTTCAATTTTCTTGTGTAATATTTGTATTCTGCAGCATTTGGGCATCAGCACTCTCAATATGCTGGCTTGGGGGCGATTATTAGATCCAGTTATGACATATTGTTGGCTGCTTTCTCATGTCAGGATCCTCTCATCATATGTCAGAGGCTGAATTACAAGCACTCAAGCAGTTTTGCTTGGACTTAGAATCTGTAGTGTATTAAGATCACAAATTTACATATTTATGCATCATTTTGAGATGAATTGGGGGTTTAATTAGGTGAAAAACATCATTATTTATTTAAATTCATCATTCCATGAATTTTCACTAATGCATTGAAATTTTCACAAATTTCACACATCTTCTTCATTAATTTAGAAATTTGTAGTTTTTCTCCAAAGAATCCTAGTTGGAGTAGAACTTTGTCTGGACAGGTCCTACTTCAATATGAGCTATTCAGCATTTTATAGGTTTGCTTAGAATATACAAAAAGATGTGAGCATATTATATGGGGTACATCATGTAAGGAGTTTGGAAGATTGGCTTTATGAGGACCTCACACACAAGTGCACATATGCTTGGATGGTCAAAGGGGAGCCTACTGTCAAGTTGTTAAAAACATTCAAATTTGAATCAAGAAAATAAAGCCACGGTGGAGGGAATTCAAGAAAAGGAAAGTCAGAGAAGAGGAATTCAAAGATGAAAAGTCAATCTCGTTTTTCTATGGACAATATAAATTAAAATAGCCATAACTCTCAAACCGAGCATCAAAATTAGATAATCTACCTACCGTCGAAAAGCTCTTTTAGAGTAGATTCCGTAAGATCAAACAATGCATCAATTGGAGCTAAAACGGTATAGCCTCAAGAAAGTGGCTATATATTTTTAAATGGGATTGCAAAAAATCATGTTAATTTTCTCCATGTTACACACCTTTGGGTGGGGTCCATCTTTCCTTAAGTGAAGTACACTGAAGATCAATGTGAGGTCCATAATCCTTGTATTATTCTTTTCAAGATAATTTAAGAAGATTTGAAGAAAATCCTTAATAAATTAAAGAAGGAAAGGTTATTTAAAAGATTTACTTGCACATCAGAGGAGAATCTTCTAAAATAGAAAGTTTGTGTAGAGATTGTTTTTTAAAGGAAAGCAAGAAAGAATCTCTCCAAAGTTGCTAAGTCTTTGCAAAAAGTTTGGAAGATTAGCTTTATGAGGTCCCCACACACATGTGCACACATGCTTAGATGATCAAAGGGGGCGTCCCACTGTCAGGTTGTTAAAAAAATTGAAATTTTAATTAAGAAAATAAAGCCAAGGTGGAGGGAATTCAAGAAAAGGAAAGTCAAAGAAGAGGATTCAAAAATGAAAAGTCAATCTCGTTTTTCTATGGATAGGATAAATTAAAATAGTCATAACTCTTAAATTAAGCATCGGAATTGGATAATTTACCTACAGTCGGAAAGCACTTTTCGAGTAGATTCTATAGGATCTAATATTGCATTAATCGGAGTTAAAACGATAAAGTTATAGCCTCGAGAATGTAGCTGTGTATTTTTAAACAGGATTGCAAAAATCATGTTCATTTTCTTTATGTTACACACCTTTGGATGGGGTCTATCTCTTCTTAAGTGAAGTACATTGAGGACCAAAGTGGGGTCCACAGTCCTTACATTATTCTTTTCAAGATAATTTAAGAAGATTTGAAGGAAATCCTTAATAAATTAAAGAAGGAAAAGGTTATTTAGAAGATTTATTTGCACATAAAAGGGGAATCTTCTAAAATGGAAAGTTTGTGTAGAGATTGTTTTTTAAAGGAAAGCAACAAAGGATCTCTTCAAAGTTGTAAGTCTTTGCTAACTTGGAGGCCAAGCCGAGAGACCTTTTCAAAAGAAAACTTTACAAGCTACAAAAGAGGGAAAAAAAAGGAAATAATGGAGCTCCAAATCCTATTTAACCATGCCTTGGACGTCCAAGAGCACACCACCCTTCTTCATGCTTTCTCTCTCCTCTAGCCATTCTCTCTCCTCTCTCCTCCATCTCTCTTCCTTTCATGAATTTTCTATTTTTCTTTTAAGGTATTTTTTGAGCCTTGTTCCAAAAACTAGGAATTTAGAAGAGAAATTCTTAGAGAGTGAATATTGTACAAGAATTATCTTAATAAAGTTTTTAATGAGGATCTTGGTAATGTTTGGCTAGTCCTTTGGATCGGAGCACACAGATGAAGTTAAGTATATTTTTATTTTAATTCATGTGGTTATTTTATTCTTTTATTATCTTTTTTAAATGAATGCTCTATTAGAATAATAGATCTGTCTTTATGCTTTAGGCAACTTCTGTTTTTATTTCCAATTAAAATAATTTAATAATTTATGCTTATTTTGATATATTATGCTAGGGCTGAGATCCTTTGATAGTTTATGCTTAATTTGATATGTTATGCTTATGATTTTTCATTCTTTTATAAGGTGAAGGAGGTCTTAGGTGATGATTTTATTCTTTTTATTAAAATTAGTTTTTGTGAAAGGCAGATGCTTCAGATTATAGACATTGATTTGTTTCTTATCTGAGTTATTTTGAGACGAAGAATAGAATAATTGCATTATTGGATTAATTATTTCGCTTAGCAGGTTTTAGATGCTCTGATCTGTTTTCTCTATTGATTTTTCACTTTTCTCAATTGCATTAAGTTTCAAATATTCTTAGTTTTATTTCAATTCAATCTTCTAGTTAAACGAAATTTCATATTTTTAATTAAAAATTTTCAAAAATGCTCCCTGTGGGATCGACCTGTATTTGGCAGTGCCTCAACAAAATAACTGTGCACCTGCAGTTTTAAATAGATTGATTAAATTCATATCATAGTGTAGGGATGTACAAATTGATAATGTCACAGTAGAAGGAAATGCTTTAATCATCATAGAAGGTCTTCAAAAATACAGGAGAGCCCATTGGCGCGGGCGCCTTACGCATCTGTGGAATTTGAATTAGTCATGGAATCTCAATCAGTTTCTTTATTTTTTATTTTGGGCAAAAGGAGCTTTAATCAATTGGAAGTGCTATTCTGTGGGTGATCATTAGCTAAACTGGAGCCAACATACTTTAATACAACTGATCCTGGAATTGATTTGTAAAGATTAAGTATCTGGATAAATAGCATTCTGGATTTGCAGGTTGTCATTGCACATCAACTTGAAATGAAAATTTCAAATCTTGCCTCTTTTGAAAAAAGAGAGATATTGGTGCCAAAGGCACCCAAAAAAGGTGGGACCGACTTGATTCCCCTTTGGAAAAAAGATGAAACAAACAATGTTTGATTGATTCTTGGATCTAAATCAATATATTCGTTACATGCATGATGTTTCAAAATTGGTAATGCTAGCACATATGACATATGCAGTGACTAGGCCCCACTAAATACAAGGTTTCTGGATTACTTATTTACTAAATTGTAAAGTTAATGGGCATTAAAAGTGTCTTTACCTATCTAATATAAGACTGTTGAAATGCCATTGCACTAATCATCTAGTGACATGCAATACCACAACGAGAGAGTCTGTTGTGAATTTAATCAATTTACTTAAAATTGCAAGTGCATAGTTGTTTTGTTGAGACAATGACAAATACAGGTCGATCCCACAAGAAGCACTTTTGAAAATTTTTATTTAAAGCTCTGAAATTTCTTTTAACTAAAAGATGATTTGAAATAAAAACAAGAATATCAAAATTTTAATGCAATTGAATGTAGTGAAAAATCAAAGAAGAAAATTGATTAGAGCATTTAGAATCTACTAAGTAAGATAATTAATTGAATCATGTAATTATTCTATTTTTTGTCTCAAAATAACTTAGATCAGAAACAAATCAATATTTCTGATTCGGAAAATTTGTCTTTCACAAAAACTGATTTTAATGAAAAAAATAAAATCATCACCTAAGTCCTTTTTCACCTCATAAAAAAATGAAAAACCATAAGCATAACATATTAAATTAAGCATAAACTATCAAAAGATCTTAGCCCTAAGCATAATCTATCAAAATAAGCATAAATTATCAAATTATTTTTATTAGAAATTAAAATAAAGGTTGCCCAAGGCATGAAGACAAATCTATTATTATAAAAGAACATTTATTTAAAAGAGACAAGAAAAAAACAAAATAACCATTGAATTAAAATAAAAATTTACTTGTCTTCATCTGTTTGCTCTGATCCAAAGGATTAGCTATACACTTCATGATCTTCATAAAAAATTTCATTAAGATCATTCTTGTACACTATTCATTATCTAAAAATCTCTCTTCTAAATTCCTAGCTTTTAGAACAGGGCTCCAAAAATACCTTCAAAATACAAGTAGAAAATTAATGGGAGAAAGAGAGATGGAGGAAAGAGGAGAGAGAGTGACTAAAGGAGAGAGAAAGATTGAAGAGGGGTGGTGAGAGCTCTTAGATGTCCATGTATTGTTTTTCTAGGGTTTGGAACTCTTTTTTTTTTTTCAAACTTTAGTCCTTCTTTGTAGTAAAAATCTCCATATTTAGCAAGTCTTCTCTTTGGCCAACAAGTAAGCAAGATTTGGTAACTTTGGAGAGACTCCTGCTTGCTTTCCTTTGGAAAAGCTTTTCTTCTTTAATTTCTTAAGGATTTTCTTCAAATCTTCTTAGATTATCTTTAAAAAAAATAATGCAAGGCTTGTGGACCCCACTTTTATTTGCAATTTACTTCACTTGCGGAAAGATAGACCCTGTCACAACCCGAGCCCAGGGTTCGGGGGTTAGCAAAAGCCAAACCTAATGACACACGTACTCCCGTGCATGTACATGCAGACCGAGTCTAAATGCACACGCACAAGGGAACACTCACACGTGCCAAACATGTACGCGGAAGCTGTAAATATAAGAAACATTAAACTAATAGTGCAGTGCAAGAAGAGAATACCAAGAAGGAACTGACATAATTACATATGAATGTCTTACAAAAAGAACAAAATACTAGATACAGTCATGACATATACACAAGTGAACAAATCCTCAAAACAAGACTCCAATGATGCATGCCAAGAACGCTCTCCCGTGGAGTGATCACATCCACTCCTCTAGGCCTGATGGGGCCTCGAGGGTCTCATCTGGAGTCTGGCCGACCTGCGAGGGTTCGGCAGGGGGATCTGGGCCTGCAACACCAAAAACAACTGTGAATACGAAGATTCAGCAAAGTATAAACCATAGCAAGTTAACACACGCTGTGTCTAATAGAATAAAAAACGTCATGTAAATTAAAGAAGGCATTTTCGTATACTAGGCTGTCATGCAAGAAAGAAATATGCTAAGTGAATCAATGAATACATGCTGTGTACATAACTAGTGGCTACTACATTACCATATGCTCCCAAAAGAGGGATCTTATAACATGCAAAGAACACCATTGTCCGGGCCAGGGTACAAGGGGTCTTGGTTTCCTGGGGTCCGGTTCCCCAAGACATAACCTTGCTGCAGCAAGTCCATATAACTATACCAAATTCACCCCGTCGGGATCCTAAGGCTGAGGCTAAGTAGTGCCTGACCATACAGAGTCAATCATGAAAACCCTGAGTAGATCGTGACAACATATCATACGTGCATATCTGAAAGCATATTATACATGCATACTCAAGGTAAAGAACCACAATGTGAAAGTAACGGAACACAAGTAATCATGTCAGAGAGTAGAGGTCAATACTCGAATGCAATATGTTATGCAACGAATTATGCGAAATCGAATCATCTTGATTTACAAACCAATTCTAATCTAATTATCCGGTGTTTCTAACCGTGCATGATGATGTAGTTTTAAGTTATTCGATGCACCGTTGTCTAGTGTTGCATTGAATCGGGCGGTGCACGAAGTCCCTTAAACCAACACCCATGGGGAGGTGCTTAACATCCGGATAACGAACATGAATGATTCGCAGCCCTCGAGATCATTCACGCGTTGTATCACATTCCGTTGGGCAGGTCTAGGTGCTCTACATTCTATCATGAAGGCCATATCAGTCTTTCCATTACACCTATCCTTGTTTTCTTTCATTAGTCTAGTGTGGATACGGCTTAGCCGTGTGTGTGCTACGGCTTAGCCGTGTGTGGTCTACGGCTTAGCCGTAGCTGGGCCGTAGAAGGTCTGTTAATTGATGGCTCTCAGTTAAATCCAGAAAATGCACCCTGTATTGATCTACGGCTGGGCCACGGCTGAGCTTCGGCTTAGCCGTAGGGCAATCCACGGCTTAACCGTACTCTAGCCGTAGAGGAAAACTGGGTTTTTATCCTCTCTGGACTTTGAGCCGTAAGTGCCATACGGCTTAGCCGTACGAGCACGAAGTCAAATTTCTGAAACACAATCAGAATCCCTGTAACACCATCAGAATTGCAAGGAGATAGACAAGTATCAAACAAATGAGTAACCAAATAGGCTGTAACACATTGTTCCATACAAATTCAAGTAAACTAACCAAAATCAAATGCATACCAACATGGGTTCTCACAAGTTATGGTTATACTTGCCTTAATTGGAAATCAATAGCACAATTGTTGTCCTAAAGCCCAAACACAACCTAACACAAATCAAACAACATGCATGCATGAGAATTGGAATCACAGACACACCATGCAATGAGAAACAAGAAGGAGAAGAGATAGAGAAAGGAGATAAGAGGGATGGATGGATTTCCAACTCACCTCACATGCAAGAACCAAACTACCCTCAATTGAGCTTGATGATGGAGATCGATGGAGGAGAGACTTCAAGAGAGAAAGAGAAATCCATCCAACTCACCTCACATGCAAGAACCAAACTACCCTCAATTGAGCTTGATGATGGAGATCGATGGAGGAGAGACTTCAAGAGAGATAGAGAAATTCCACGTGCACAGTGAAAAGAAATGAAAATGAGAGAGAACGTGTGTTTTGGTCGATGGGTGAGATTATATAAGCTCATGAGGTGGTCAAATTACAAGAGGGTCCAAGTAAGAATTCTATTTTCAGTTTGAGTCAAATCCAGGTCCAATCGAATCACACGACATCGGTTGTAAATGACGTTGTTACGAAAGTTAACGGGCTCAATGAAAGACACGTGTTGACATCAAGATGATGCAAAAATGACCATGTCTTAGAAAAGCTAAAATTACGAAAAAGGGCTTGGTCTACTTAATCCAGGTCAAACTCAACCCAACTACATATCCATGACCCGCAACGAAAAGAAAAACACAAACAAAACACGATTAGCAACGAAAACAAGATTAATTACCCACTAAACGAGGTCAAGCTGGGTCGGAGTGTTACAGACCCCCACCTAAAGGGGTGTAACATGCATAAAATCAATATGATTTTTGCAATTCTGTCTAAAAACATACAGTCAACTTCCCGACGCCATAACATTATCGTTTCAGCTCCAATTGATACAATTTTGAATTCTACGGATATCTACTTGAAGAGAGCTTTCCACCGTAAGTAGATTGTCCAATTCCGACTCTTGATTTGAGAGTTATGTGTTGTCTAAAGAAAAATAGGATTGACTTTCCATTTTTGAATTCCTTTCCTTTGATTTTCCTTTTCTTGATTCGAATTTGAATTCTTTTAACAACTTGAGAGTGGGACCCCACTTTTACCATCCAAGCATGTGTGCACATGTATGTGGGGTCCTCATAAAGCCAATTTTTCAAATTTCTTGGATGGTGTGCCCCACATAATCTACTCACATCTTCTTGCACATTTTAAAAAACCCTATAAAATACTGAAAAGCCTACATTGAAGTGGGACCCATCTAGACATAGTTTTACTCTAATAGGGACTCTTCATAGAAAATTTGTAAATTTATAAATTAATGGAGAAAATGTGTGAAGAATTATGTAAATTCAAGTTCCTAGGTGAAAATTCATAGAATGATGAATTTAAATGAATAATAATATTATTCACCTAAGTAAACTCCCAATTCATCTCAAAATGATACATAAATATACAAATTCATGACCTTAACAGGGTCCCCCCACCAAGGGTTTGGATCATTGGCGTACATACACTAACAATCAGTGCTCCTGAGCAACTGCAATGCATAAAAGTGAAGCACCTAAGGTGAAGCAAACCATAGTTGTTAATATTGTTTCGAAACCCATTCGGTTTGACTTTCAAAATGAAAAATTTCAGCCGATCTAGAATTTTGGCTAAACTTTTCAAAATTATGTTTCAGGGAAATATATAAAAAAATAATATATATGTAGGAAAATAAAAAAATAAAAAGATAATTATGGATTTCATCCATTCTAGTAAAACTTTTTAGAATTACATTTTGAGAAAATATAAAAAATACAAAGTACATAAATGTAGAAAAGTAAAAAAATGAAAAAAATATGTCAAAAATCATTCTGCTTGAGATTCTAGATTTCGGCCAAAATTTGCTAAGCAAAAATTTGAAATTTTGGCTAAAATGGATCGATATGGTAGAGATCGACCTAAAGTCAAATCGAAAAGTTTCAGCATGCATTTCATTTCAGCTTCTTAGCTAAATGAAAATTTTCCACCATTTCTGTCGAAACGAAATGAAATTAATAACTGTGGAGCAAACACAAAACACCCACAACTTGGTTGACAAAAAAAAGGAAAAAAGAAAAAATAGAAAATTAGCCAAAAGTCCCTCCCATGACACAAATGAAAGGTCCCACAATTGGGTTGACAAAAATAAAAAAAGAGAAAATTAGCCAAACGGTATAGTCCACAGACATTCCCTCTAAGGCCTGTAGTCTTGCCGCCTAAACTTTTTGCAGGCGGTAGTCCCTAATTGGCTAGATCATCTTTTTTATCTTGAATTTTATAACTTTTGTTCACGATATCATTTTTTTAGCAAAATGGTATATTTGGAACCTACTAATCGAGATCTTTCGAACAACACCCATGTTGCATATGAAATTTTAGGAAAAAAATTATCAAGATTAATTTGAATTTTATCTCAAAGCAAAACTAATATAAATTTCTCAAAACTCAAATAACTTTCTACAAAACTCATATAAACAACTAAATAGTTTTTGGTGAAAAGTCTGAAATGGGTCGACTAATCTAATTATCTTATTTTGTAGTGAGATTTAGGAAATTTAAAGTTTAGAATGTAGTTTTTCATATTCCAAAATTTTAGATCAAAACAATTTCAAGAAGTGGGTGAACCAGAGGCTTAAATATGTTGAATTTTACCTCAAAGCAAAACTAAATAGTTTTTGACAAAAAGTTTAAAATGGCTAGACTAGTCTAATCATCTTATTTTTCTTGAAATTTGAAAATTTTAAAGTTTAGTATTTACTATTTCATATTGCAGAATTTAGGTCACAACAATTTCGGAAAATGGGTAAATTAGATGCTTAAACATGCTAAATTTTACCTCAAAGTAGGATTAAATAGTTTTTGACAAAAAGTTTGAAATGGGTAAACCAGTCTAATCATCTTAGTTTTTTTTTTAATTTGAGGAATTTAAAGGTTAGCATGTACTCTTTCACATCTCAGAATTTTAGGTGAAAAGAATTTTGAAAAGTGGGTGAAGAGGTTTAAACATGGGCCGTTAATCAAACTATGAGCAGAAATTCTTCATAGAAATTCATATAAATTTTGTTCAAAATCAAATAAATTTTGATCAAACTCATATAAATTCTCATCAAACTCAAATAACTTTCTACAAAAATCTGTTAAATTTATGCACAATGGTGGGCAATATTGCATGCAGTAAAAATGGAGAACAAAGAGAGGGGTTTTGACCTTGATTAATGATGGGCCGTCATAGATTTGCAGAAATCAAAGGTGGGTCTTGGCCATTGCAAGAACTCACGGGTGACCAGAGTTGAAGAAGAAGAACGGATCACAACTTGATTACGGTCGTGATCACAACTTGATCAAGAAGGTGGGGCTGGTTTCATTTTACTACAAGTCTCTTGTGTATCTATGTGAAGACATCATCACATGGTGTTTGGTTCTTGTGGTTTTGAAGGAGAGAGGAAAGTTCGATCTTGGTGACAAGTGGAAAGAAAGAATACTTTAAAAAAAAAACCAAAACAAAAGAAAAGAAACTTGGTTTGGTATTCTCCAAATGAGTTTCACATAGAAGGTTGGGGTGGTGCAAGGAACCGAAGAAGAAGAGGAGTCCGGTTCCGCAAGACCACCGCTGTTGCGCTGTGCCGGTTTGCATGCGTCATCGCTGGAGTTGTCGCTACTGCCAGTTGTCATCACTCTCACCATCCGCTGCCTCATTACCGCCTATTATAGAAACATTTACTAAAAGAACCTTAGTGCTATGTATACAAAGAAGGTGTTTTGGACTTTTTAAATGCTTAAATTTAAAAAAAGGATATCTGAATATATAACAAAAGACTGTAAATCTCTCGCCATAATATGAAACGTTGAAATACCTATCACCAAATGCCTCAAAAAAAAACATCCACATTGGGCCAAGCTAAAGAAGCCCACAGCTTGGGCTATGCGAGGGAAGAGTAAAAAGCAACTCCAAAAAAATTAGGAATGAAACCGAAAAGAAAGATCAGACTTCATCACTGCTGATTGTGTTACAATTCTACTCCAAGGAGATGTGGAATCATCAAAACTTTCACAAACATCACAGTTGAAGGTAGAGGTCCAAACTGCTACCCTTATTGCATAAAATCAAAGACTCCAAGGAGAATTTGCCTCTCGTTGTTGGTGTTCACTCTCCTGCCAATGACTTGGTTAACAAAAGCCAAAAAAAAAAAAAAAGAGTAATTTTTTTCTTTGGTTATAGGAAACTCTCATTAACCTAACAACATAATAGGCAAGGATTTGGACAACCATTTTTCGAAATGGCCTGTCCACACCACAACCTTGACAGACAAGGCACCAAATCCAGCAACATTAAGATCCCTAGAAATATGACTCAAACAAATTTTATCAAAATGGGGAACAAAGTTATCAATATCCAAAGTGCTCTGTCATTAAATCCCACCATCCGGACAGGACAGATAGGCACCTCAATCACATTTCTGTTGGGCTCTCAATTGGATGTTGGGACTCACTCTTTTAAACTGAAATTTGATGGGGTGGACAATATTTTGTTACAAGGTTTAGTGTAATAGCTCCGGCAGAGGATCCGGACTCCATGGCCCACGATCCATCTCTTTTGGGGCCCACTCAGCGACGTGTACGAAGATAAAGGACCTACTGGAAAACGAACCGCCTCTTTGGCCTTTATGAGCAACCATGCGTTGTTCTGCTGCCACTCCAAGCTCCTCTCTCTCACTTTAGTCATTAATGGCGACGCCTGACGAAAGCCCTTCCGCCAAGAAATGGCTTCCTCTCGAATCCAATCCGGACATCATGAATCAGGTTCGTGAAATTCCTTTCTCTCCTTCGCTTTCCATGAAATCTATTCAGCTTTTAGGGTTTGATTTCCCGCTCCAATTGATGATGATGATGATGATGAAAACCCTAGAACATCATCCGAAGAGGTTTTACAGAGCTCGATGTTCGCTGATTCAATGATTCTGAAGTTGTGAATGATGATCGCCATGTGTTTGTTGATTTGTCTCTGTGATGATGATGCAGTTCCTTTGGGGACTCGGCCTTCCCGAAGACGAAGCGGAGTTCTATGATGTCTATGGTTTCGACGACGAGCTCTTGGAAATGGTTCCCAAGCCGGTTCTTGGGGTGCTTTTCCTTTTCCCTGTTACTGCTGAGGTGAGAAGCTTCGATCGCTTCGCGCAGAAAATGCGAATGGCTGTTGCTTGAAATGCTCAATTGTTTGATAAATTTGGATGATCAGCTTGTGTTTATCTAGCTTAAAATAGATAGATTAGGATATGACATTCAAATGTTGTGGCGTACATTGTTGGATTGATCAGGTAATTAAAACTTTACTATCAATTCCATCATGATCAGTCGAAAGTGCATGTTGCTACTGTCGAATTGAAATTTGCGAACACGGTGTATGATATGAACAAGTTGGATCAAGCGGAGGTGGGCACAGTGCATATTGAATTACGTGTTCGCTTATATGTAGAAAAAAAAAAAACAGGGGTGTTAGCAACCTTCAGCACAACTCACCATACTGACAACAGACACTTGATTTCCATTAAGCTCATAGGGCATCCTTAATTATGTCAATTGTCAGGCATTTCATTGGCCATAGTCCATTTGTACTATTCTAAGTTATTCAACCCTAAACTGGTTGTAATAGATAGGAAAATAGGGTGGAAGCACCAGTGCAACTGCATTATTGTATCCCTTTGGTGAAACTGAGTGCAAACAGCTGTCTGTTGTGCAGTTAACATGTTTAACAATGGTAACCACCGGTGCATGGAATAGTGATCTACTATTTAATTTATATAGTACTGGTGCACTTAACCCCTTTTATTCTCTCTTTTTGTGGGTACCCCTGCCAAAGGGGCTGGGTCCCATGAGAGAGCTTACACAAGTGCAAAGGGAAGCTCACACATGCGGGAATAGAATCCCACACACATGGGAAAGGAATCCCACACGTATTTAAGGTTCAAAACCTAGAACTGCTGCTCCTATTAACAATGGCGCTAAAAGCACGGGGAATAATTTATATTCTATATAACATACATACATGACAAACCGTAACTAATATTCATTGTCCTTTTTTTTTTACTTTAATCAGTATTATTGGAATATTGAATGATATCACATCAAATGGCATTTGTTCCAGAGTGAAACAGAGAGAATGCTGGAGAAAGATCAAGCTCAACAAAGCGAAAAGAAGGTAAATGGGATGGATTTTTTTCTTCTACTTGGATGTGAATATCTAATTTTCACTGTGGTAAAATCATATTCTACTGCATTAAAGATGCTATTTTGTTGTTTATACATAATGATGGCGAACTAATATCCATTGTATCTATCTATGCAAAAGAGTTGATAATATCTGGTAGTTTCTTATTCACTGCTTTGGAATCCAGGATTCATGCTTGTTAGCTTAATTTCCATAAATGTTTTATGATTAAAAATTATTCATATTTTAATGGGCTGATCATCTCTCTGTAGCTAAATGTTATCTTTTTTGTTTAATGTATTTTTTCATGTGCATCATCTACTAACTAGCATCATTTTGAATTCTATTACTCTGTGAACCCCTGTGTAGTTTTTTTATCATCTATTGTTGAAGTCATTGCTGCGTTAATGCATGAGGTCGTACTCTATTCTTTGTGTCTTTCTTTTCATTGTTAATTAAAAATTATCTTCTTATTTCATTTCAACATTTATTAGCTAAGCAATTAAGCATAATTATTTCTGCTGCATTTTCTGTTCTATCCATTGATGAAATGATGAATGATCTGTACACTATAAATAAGGCTAAAATATAAACGCTGTATTGGCTTTCTTACCCTTCGTTAATATGAAGGGCAGAGACTTTCTTGTTTGATAATTGAGATGCCCTCTGGGATGAGTGGACTAGGCGAAAGGACATGGTTCTGGTAATTTGCTTTGTTTAGTTTCTAAACTAGAGTTGGTACACCTTATATGACTGTGACTCAGAAAATTCTGACTTTAGAACTGATAGGAGTGCTATTTCTTTAATGTTGAATACTTAAATAACTTAACATACCCATGTTCATCATAAGGCAATAGAATTTTCCATCAACATTGTGTAATCATGTCAAATATTAGAATGGTAGTGACTCTGCATGGTTATTCATCAAGTTTGGAAAAAAAAAACGAAGAAGAAGAAGAAGAAGATATTTAACAAAGGTGTTGAATGCGCTCTCTCTCTCTCTTTCTCTCTCTCTCCGTCTTTTGGGTCCCTAACTCCCATTTTTTTGTGGATCTGTATTTCATTATTCTTCCTTTTATGTTTCAGTTTTTTCCTCTCCCTACAGCATTTTCATTGAGAGTTAAAACATTGCAATCGTTTGTAGGAACAAAGTGAGGTGTATTTCTTGAGACAAACTGTGGGAAATGCTTGTGGAACAATTGGGCTTCTTCATGCTGTAGGAAATGCCACTTCAAGAATCAAGCTCCGTAAGTCTGCTTTTAGATTTCAATTATCTTGAGTGAAGTTTCATTTAGCATTCTTTACAAGCTAAAAATGGCTGTTACATGGTTAATCCCATCATGAACCCTTGTGTGTGCGCGTGCGCGCGTGTGGGCGTGCGAGAGTGTGTGTACATGTGCGTGTGTAAACGTCTGTAAATACTTTGTGTGTGTGTGTGTGTGTGTGTGTGTGTGTGTGTGTGTGTGTGTAAACGTCTGTAAATACTGAAATTGACTATATCAACTATGTTGATCTGAGTTGTCAAAAGATCCAACATGTTCTGAAAACTAACCTAAATTAAGCAACCAAAAGAACTCGTATCATACCTTTGTTGATTGCACTAGAGAGAAATATGAAAATGACTTCATTTTTTCCCTACAATTTGTCCCTGGTGTTTCTCAGCCGGTTAGCGGGCATGGTGCTTTAGCTAGTGTCTAGAAAGTAGTAGATAACATTTTCTAAACCAGCTTCTTGTAAAGCAAATTTTCTGAACCTTCAGAGCCAAAAAAAAAAAAAACAAAAAAGAAAAAACAAAAAAGGTATATAGCAGTTTAACAAGAAAAGTCTTGCAGAAGGGAAAATTGTCTTTTGATTTAGGGTCTACTTTTGATTCATTTTTTAAACCCTTCATAAAATTAGAAGGGCACTTTTATGCCCTGTGTTTTTCATGTGTAGATTTTTTGTTATATGATAAAAGCTCAAAAAAATTTCTACCACAGTTTTGGCTGAAAAGAATATTGGAACACGCCTATTCAGGGAGGACCTTGTCCCAAGTACACCCCATTTGATTCTAAGATGAATCATTCAGGAAGGAATGGAATAAAAAACTATGTGTAGTAAACAGATCATATGTTGTTTGTTGCAAGTTTTCATCCACCAAGAAATGCACTCTTGAATCTTGCTTAAGATGGGTGGTTTGGTCATTTTGAGGCAATTCATGTTAAGATTTTGTAAGTGTCCTCAACACATTATTTTGATTTTTGTTTCTTTCAGTTGAGGGCTCATATTTGGATAGGTTCTTCAAATCAACAGCCAACATGGACCCAATGGAGGTTCGATTATCCCCTTGGTTTTCCATTTGCGAATATAATTGCATTCATAATTCTTTTGGTCAAGGCAGCATTCTTCCTGTTTAGAAATGCAACTTGGTTCTGATGATTGTCGCATTCCTCAGCGTGCTCTTTTTCTCGAGAATGACACAGAATTGGAAGATGCACATTCTGTAGCTGCTACTGCTGGTGACACAGAGGCATGTATATATTTCCATTTGATGATATGATTAGTTGGTGGGTGAGGCATGCATCATTATGATGAATAGGTTGGGTTAGTCACTCAACCAGGTTAAATCCCCACAATCCCCCTAATTCCTTGAACTTGTAACTGTTTCTCCTACCCATGCTCAAACCATCTCAAATCACATCTCTTGATTTTGTCTCTTTATTGCCCATTCTTAGTGCTCTTTTATCTTGTACCTCCACTTGTATGCACATTTAGGTAGATGTAATTTCTCTTCTTGATCACTGCACACCCCTTCAGTTGAATTGGATTTTGATGATGTAAAAACTTGGCTCCATTTTGTCTGCTATACCCTCCATTTTGTTCAGTAGTTCTTTCTCATCCATATTTTCCACCACACTTCTATGTCGAGGGAGAATCCAAAAGTGCGATCCCTGCCTGCAAAATCAACTTTTTCGGCACAATCTTTTTTCCACTGCTGAAATAGAAAAACAACTCTTGTGTAATTTAATTGTCAGGCTGCCCTAACTGGTTTCTTTATGTGTGTGTGTGTGTGTGAGAGAGAGAGAGAGAGAGAGAGAGAGAGAGAGAGCATGCGTGAGTGTGTGTGTTTGACAGTATGCACTTGGCTGATTAGCAGGCTCCAAATATCAACACAAATGTGGACACACATTTTATCTGCTTCACTTGTGCGGACGGTATGGTTTGATGTTTTCCAGTTTTCATTTATGAAATTATTATACACCCATTAAAGGGGAATGGAAATTTGACCTGATGAATAATTTGTAATGTAGGGGTACTTTATGAACTCGATGGTAGAAAGTTGCAACCAGTATCACATGGCTCCTCTTCACCGGACAGCTTATTGCGGGTAACATTTATATCCATCCCTTGTGTTTTTCAGATGAGTTCAGACTCTCTACATCTCTCTAATTTTCTGCTTTGGTGGCACATGGCAGGATGCTGTGAAAGTCATACAGGCAATGATCCAGCAAAACGCTGAGTCACATAATTTCAATTGCATTGCATTTTCCAAGAAATTGGTAGACTGAGGTTCAATGTGTACTTGAGTGCAACCTAGTACTGGGTTTTGACAACCCGCATGATGCCCTCGCATGAGGAGTTCAGTGAAGAAAATATTTGCTCTTTTTTCTACAGTTTTGAGGATGCTGAAATTCTGCGATGACATTATTGTCAAAGTTTATATTATTCGATTTGGTTGTATTCCTTGATCAGCACGGCCATTTATCTTAACAACCCCACCCCCCCCCCCCCCCCCCCCCCCCCCCCCCCCCCCCGGTGGAGGGCACCCAACCCGAAACCACTCAAAAGTTATATATATGTGTGTGTGTGTGTGTGAAAAAGCCGTCTTTGGAATTGTGATGGAAACTCCATATCCTGAGGAACTTCATATTTCAATGATAGCCGATTCCTAGAACGCTCCAGTTGAAGAACGATCAGTAAGGGGTGGTTGCCAGTAGGGGTTTGATAGGGGTTGCTCGATAGGGAGTTCGGATATCCTGAGTCCCTCCATTTCTTGTGAGTGGATTGAGTGGAAAACATCAGTGGATTAGCACCTGTTGAAAACCGGAGCGGTTCAGAATGAATGCCCTCTTGGAGTCTTGGATGTTATGAAATTTTACCTCCAATTGGGAGTTGGTCCAACTGAGATTGTGCATACGATGAAGAATGTTGGATTGGCATTGAAGTGCTCAATCTCTTTGTTGGACCAACACTTGAATTGGATTTCGAGGATGTATAGATAGAAAAGAGTGGTTACAATTTTTCAATAGATGCAAACCTCTGCCCAGATCACAATTTTTCGATAGATGCAAACCTCTGCCCAGATGACTCATGTTACTCTTGTTAGGAGCACTAGTAGATTTTAGGACCTGCAGTTGAAAACGCTGCCAAACATCCATGAAGACCACTTTGCAAACTCACCTCACACTAGCACCAACATTCCAAACTCACCCTTTACATCACCAACTTGCAACAGTCCTATTCACAGATCCTCTCTAATAGTGGGTGAAGACCCTTTTTTGAAAAACGTTCGACGGTAGTGATATTCTTCCTTTTTTTATTTTGTTTTTTTTAAAAGCCTTTCTACCCTCTAAACCCTTTTTTCATCCAAGCGGGCCCTAGGACCATAAGAATAATCCATGAAAGCAACTGGTTTCTTGCGTCTGAAATGCAACTTTTTTCTTTCTCGTGGCAAGGAAATTCAAATTTCAAACCAACTTTTTCTACGAGACTCTCGTACAAGAGAGAACCTCACCCACCCTGAAAACACGGGCTAAGAAGATGACAACACCAACACAAAACAGCAAAACATCATTTTTTTTTTTCGGTGGGGGGGGGGGGGGTGGGGGGGTTGTTCTCAAACAATTCGACTTACACGAGCAATTGATGTGATTGAACCTAACCAACATTGGTAGGGAAAATGACAACAACGACGATGACCCAATGCCAACGAATATTAGCGTGGCTCAATCTTATAAACAACACAAATTAGTTCTCGAGCAGGACATGTGATTAAGCCTAACCAACATCAATTTGGAACGTACATGGTTGATAAAGAAAATGATGCTGATGACAACAATAAATGAATCGAACCCGGCGAACATCATTTTATTGTTTAAGTGGCTGACATAAGTAATAATGAAGATGATAGCAACATTGACATCTGCAAAAGGCGAAACTGATATTGGCGCGGCTCAATCTTATAAACATCCCAAATTACACTTGAGAAGCACATTTGGTTGAATGTGGCCAACATCACTTGAAGGTTTATTTGATTGATGAAGGAAAATGATGTTGATAATGATGGAAAATAGACCAACAAATAGCCAAACCTATATTAGTGCGGCTCAATCTTATATACAGCTCAAATCACTCTATGAGCAGTCCATGTGATTGAACCTGGCCAACATCGCGTGAGGGCTTATATGGTTGGTGAAGCTAAATGATGTCGATAATGATAATGACAGAGACTGCACCAACAAGTAGCCAAACCGATATTGGCGCGGCTCAATCTTACGGACAACTCAAGTTACCAACATCGCTTGGAGGGCTTATATTATTGATGAAGGAAAATGATATTATATGACAATGACAGCAATGATATCAACAAATAGCCAGCCAAACCGATATTGGCGCGGGTCAATCTTATAAACTGCTCAAAATAACTCTTGAGCGGCACATGTGAATGAACCTGGCCAACATCGATTGAGAGCTTATGTGATTGATCAAGGAACATAATGTAGTGAACTATGTAAGCTAAAATGGCCCCTTAGGAAAAACTTTAACGGATTAGATTTGCATTCTAACATAGTGATTTATATTATGAAAGACAGCCAATTTAGGGCATACCTAAATCCATTGAGAAACGAAGAGGAGATCAACAATCTTAACTCTCTCGGTCTTCTCGCAATGCCTGTTGATTGATGGGTATGCCAAGCAGTAATCTCTGTATAAGATGAGAGAGTTCCCAAGCTATTTATAGACTGCGTTAACGCTTTCTTTCCAATCAATGGAAAGCTTTCCATTATTGCATGGCTGGAGTGTTTCCAGGAACGTGACTTAAACGGGAAGATGTTATTATTGAACGAATCAACATAAGTGGTGGTCATGTGGGCCACCACCCATGATATCCAACAAACTAGTGATAAATAAATAATAATAGCAATTATACCAACAAAAATAACCAAACTGATATTGGCGCGGCTCAATCTCATAAACAATTCAAAACTACTCAATTAATAACACAAACAAATGGTTTTGCTCTTGCTGTGGCTCAATTAATAACGGTTTAGAATATCCACCAAAAACATCACCAATAAAAGCTAGATCCTTTATGCACCCATCCGTCGACATGAACTGGAATTATTCTATGCAGCACTTGATTAAAAATGGGATAAGTTACTTTTAGGCTAACAAGGTCCATGACTGCAGTTTCAGATAAATCAAACAGTATCAAAACCCATATAGAACTACCACCTCAAAGATATTTTTTTTTTCCCTTCGGAAAGAAGTAAACAGGACCCTTAAAAAGATGAAGAAAACCTTGTGGACAAGGTGTAACAACTACATAGTCCGCAAGATGAAAAAGGCTGCAGGATTGGTGTATTTATAAGAAGTTGAAGGACGGGAAATGAGAGAGATCGTGCCTCATAACCGTGAGCAACCACAAGTGGCAAAGCTAGGATTTTATAGTAGAGAGGTCGAAGCCAACAATACGTTTGTAAAAATATCTAGTATATAGAAATTGTAATGAACATCTATTTTATTTTAAATCCTCAAAACAACAAATATAGTTTTTTTAATATACAAGAAGCGATCAATCAATTAAAACAGTGCTCGACGAGTCTTCAGGTCACAAAAATCATCTATAATTGACTCCGTTGTATATTTTTTTAGCAATTTCTCTTTCAATATATACAATCATGTATTATAATATTATTTAATGGAACTTGGTTCCTTGTCTTTTAAATTAGAGTGACCTTGTCAAATGATGGTAGGGTTAAAATTTAATGATATCTATTATTTTAAGATATCATTCATAAATCCGTAGACTTTTAAGGAGTGGATGGCTTTTTACTTAGCCCCACATTGTGTTCTTTTCTTGCGAGATATATGTATGGGAGATTTTTCTAATTTCACATTGTGATTTGAGTCATTTTTAAAATACACCCAACCTTCTGAGTTTCTAAACCTCCTTGATTTATGTAACATTTATTTTTAAAAAACACCTTCAAATAGTGGTTTTCAAATTTCATCATCTTCTATTGCCATTGGGCAAAATAAAATATTAAAATTCCTTTATTTTAAGCCCAAAATCAAAAGTAATTTTTCAAAAATGCCCATAGTTCCTCTCTTAGTTTTGAGAAAGGCCCTAAAAGAGCAATTACTAAAAGTCTCTTACCATTAGGTTAGATAAGTGAAAAGTTTTTCTTAATTAAAAAAGGTTAGAATAAAAATCTATGAAAATAAGGAAAAGTTTGTCCTCTCTACTTGAAGGATTAACCCTTCTATTAACCCTGCACCCTCGGGTTATTATTTGTTTACTAGCGACATAGGATCCATGGCCAACAAAGGTCCAAAAAAGAAAAGTATATAAAATCTTAATATTTTTTAAAATAGCAGTTGAAATCAAATAAATTTAATTATATAAATGTATCATTTTATTTAACCTTCTAAAATTCTTCATATCAAGATCTAGTAAAAAGAAAAAAGTTGGAATGAGGTCATCTTTCTTCTTTGTCACTCTTTTTCTATTCTATTTGGTTAATATTTTACTCAGGGCTGGCTCGAGAAAATTTGAGACCTAAAGTGATAATTCTAAATGAGGCGTTTTTATTTTTTAATATTCTTATAAACATTTTGTTTAAAAAATATTTTTCTTGCTTTTTGCACAGGAAAATTACTAAGTTTTTATATCCAAGTTTAGCTACCATATTAATTTTTTTCAATTGATATTATGGCTAATCTAGTTAATCTTTCTTGTTTACTAGCAATAAGGGCCCAAGCTAAACCCGGGCCTGAAAGAAAAATAATATGAATAAAGAATTTTATATAAAAGGGGAACCATTTAGTAAAGTTAAAGAAATTATAATTTAGGCTTAACATTATAAATTTTCTTGCAATTTATTTTTTTTCACAATATTTAGATAAAAAAGATAAGACTATGTCTAATTAAGTATCTTTGTCATTTTTGTTCTTATTTAATAGTACAAAACAATATTAATTTTTTTTATCACATGCCCACTTCTATACATGTTTTCAACATAGCAACATTCATGAAAAATACTTCTAAACAAGATTAAAAATATTGGTGATATTTGCTACATAAAAATCTAGCTAAGTTTGTGCATGGGCAATTTTTGGCATTGGCAATCTGAATTTTGAAGAGGCCAAATCTAAAAGTGCAGTCCAAAAAGAAAACAGAAATGATGTAAATTGATCAAAGAAAATAGTTGACTCTGAAGACGAAAATAAAAACAAACAAAAGCTTCATAGATGGTATATACATTAAAAAAACAAAAAAAAGAAAATAATGCATAAAAATATAAAATTTTAGATATTTCTAAGAAAATAATACATAAAAGCATATTGAATTATAGAGAATTACTACATCAGCTCTGTGTAATCCTTGTCACCATTGCTCTTAAATTTGTAACCCATGCCTAAAACATCCTCTGCCATGCCTATCAGCTGCTTTGTAGCATGCACATTAACTAGTGATTATAACATAAGAAATGATTGTCATATAAAAAAGAGTATAAGAGGGAGTATTGATCAAGAGAATCAAAGTGAATGAAACAATTCTCATTAAAAAAAAAAGGGAAACAAAAAGCACAACTTAGCACCCTAGATTAAAACTAACTGCTATCTCGTGATAAAGCATTATAAGAAACTTGTGTCCAAGAAAATATAGAAATCATTTTTCATTAAAAAAAATCAATATTCTATAGTTGCAGGTGGAAAAAATGAGTGGTACTCTACTTAAATCTCATGTCTACCCCACCAACACTGGAAATTTCACTTTCATTATCATAATCTACAAACTAGCATTAAAAATAGAACAAAAATACACAGGGACCGTTAGTAAATGAGAAAAAATATCTATCGCCATATTTCTTCATGTGAACATATAGTGTTTTAGTGGGACCTATTGTATTTTATATATGGCAAGAGTATTTTGGACATATGCGATATATGTAGATGATGGTATTCAAATTTAACATAGAGGCATTATAGGGCATAAGATTCGTCTTCACATTTAAATGGATTAGATGAGTTTTTGTTGTTTAGATTTCAATGGAATTGGGTGTAGATAATGCAAAACTAATATGCGACATAAAAGTTGGAAAGCATGGATCTAAAAATTATGTATGAGATTATGTTGAGAATTGAAATAATGTTAGAAACAGTATGAATGAGTTAGATAGATAATTATATGAGAGACTTTATGGAAGAGCATTTAATTTTTTATTTCAAAATAAATGGATTTTTTTTTTTTTTTTGCCTTTTTTATTGTCCTAAAGCAAAGTTTTATTGCCTCACACGAGCCGGCCTTGATCTTACTCTTTTTCTACTAGAGTCGGCCTTGATCTTAGTCTTTTTCTCTCACTGTCTTTCGTTCCTTGCCTGTATCACCATCACCGTCACTGTTATATTCTCCCTCACCATTACACCATGACCATCCCTGTCACCTCATTCCCATCACTGGACGAACCCAACTCTCCTCCCTTTCCACCTTTACATGACAGAAAAGCATACAGAAATAAAAGCTACATGGGCTTTGACATTTGGGGGAGGCTGCACTGCACACCCCTGCCTCTCATGATCCATGTGTTTTCTTTAGTAGACGATACGAAACTGTTTACAAGTTTCGTAGGCCGATCAATAAATATAGGAAAAGCTTTATTGATTGATTAGGGTTTAAATAGATTGAAATTCTATGGGCTATGTAGATAAAATAGATTTAAATGAATTATATGGATAAGCTCTAATCTGATCCAATTGACTACACATACAGATTCATATTAGATGTGGATCACATTATATAATAATGATAAGATTTTAGGTCGGGTTAGATATTTTGACCCATATGCTTAAGCCCAATTTTTTTCTCAACTTCCACTTTGAATTAGGATGTATGTGAATCTTGCATGTACTGATGTTTGTGGATCTTTCATTGCATTTCTTTATTTTAAAAAATTAGAAAGTATCATCGTTCCTAAATTAGCAACATTTTCTTTGTGCATTTCAATGAAAAAAAGGCTTTTCTACACATTAATGACGTGTGTTTCTACCTTTCAAAAAGGAAATCTACACCTAATCCTATCCTTAAATTCATTCCGGAGACCTTATCACCCATTACTTGCCTATTATTACTAGACCCCGTTTCGCCATCGGCCTGATCAAAAGCATTCAACACATAAAAGCTTCCATCCAACGATCTGATCATCCTATCAACTCCCAGTTTTTAGCCCAATAAACTTGGGTCCATTCAACTGGATGAATGGACCGGTCCAAGGCTATTGTAACCATCCAAGCCTTTTTAATTTTAGCACATTCCATTACTTAGTATCCCTGGGGATATGGGAATGTCCTAACCCAACAATGACAAACAGGCCCTTAGCTTCGGATGAAATAGTTTGCAAAGTAAAATTATGTAACTGCCCTAAAAATAAAAAAAATAGGTAAAATAAGAATTGTAATGACTTGAGCAGCAGTACCAACCATTGAGAACTTTATCTTCGTGTCTTTCTTTCTATTAAGTTTTTTTGGTGTTCTATGAACATAAAAATTTTGTATTTATGTTCATTCATTATTTTCAAAAGTATGGACGCGAGATTGGGTAATTTCTCCAATCATTTGTAATGCTACACATGGCTAAATCAATAGGTACTTGCCCATGTTGAAAGAAGTGCAACTGTTGAAACAAGTGCAGAAACTATATGCAAGAGTTGAAATAAGTGCACGATATGAAATAAGTGTTGTCGGAATTGAAACAACTGCAAGTGTTAAAATAAATGCAGGAACTATCACATAAAGTTTCTTCTTAAAATATTTGATATGTAATTTTAACTATGTTTGTTTTATGATTTATATGATAATATCCAATCCTATTTTATTAAAGTAATAATAATTTGTAAAAAAACTTTAAATAAAATTTATTTTTTTCATCGCTTGTGTTGGCCCGAACTGTAAAGTGTTAGTATATAATAATAATAGGAACTTGATCTGGAGTGACAAACTTGATAGTGAGATGGGTGCGATGAACTTGGCGGTGCAATGGGTGCGATGAACTCACATGAGCTTGCTTAGAGCCATGACAATCATAGTAGAGGTTGAGGATAAAAAAGTTTCAAAAACACTTATGGGTATGCAAAAAATTAACTGCATTTGATCATTTTATCCCCTTGATCTATGGCCTTCAAATTTAATAATTTTGGGTGACTTTTTTGTTAATTTCTATCTATGCCGAATAATGGTTGGATGAGTGTCAAATTTTGGTTTGTGCCATTTTATAGGGTGCTAGTGTATGAAGCGGGTAACTTGATCGAAGGTGGTTAGGTGAGTTCATCACACTCTAAGCCCACCATCGCATTAGACCATAAGCCAACGTTTATATTTGTATTTTATAGCTAGATTGCAGCCCATTACCACAGGTAATGAGCCAATATTGTTAATATTATTGAGTACCTTCTGGTGCTAAAATTCTCTTTTAATAGGGACAAATATAGGTTCCATCCGGCCCATGACATGTCAGTGCAAACAGGCAGCTGTGCCACAAAGCCTGCCATGTCCTCCACTTCCCTATTCGCACCGTCCATCAGATGTTGTCTGATGGGCCTGGACTACCTATCTTGCAGTAAATGGCAGAAAAGCAGAACGGTCAGCAACCCATCAATCTATCAATCTTTTTGCAAAATTGTAATGGATTTCTCTCCATGCTGGCACATCACACCAGTAGATGTGGCATGATTTAGTGGCTCGGCACATCCAAGCCATCCATCACGTAACACTCAGAGCCTATCACATTTATAAAAAACAGACAATCCATCCACTCATTATATAGGCCACACAATAATGCATACTGTGTGGGCCATTTAACAATTTGCAATTTTTTCAATGATCCGACCGCCCTTTTTAAGCGCCATGTGACCTAATCTTCTTTTTCTAGGAAGTAGGGGCGGAAGCAAGGAATAGTATAAATCGTGGTCCTCGTCCAATGCATTTCTTATACTTCTCCCTTCCATCCTGGAAAAGTTACATTTGCAGTTGACAACAACATCCTGGAACAGATTCTTACCGTAAACCACACGCTCCAAATCAAACACAGTTGACAGCAACAGCAGCAGTAATAGTAATAATAATAACTATCAAGATGCAGCAAATTTTCAGGAATGCATAGACGCTTACAAAAGCCATTAGAACCCACCAGGGGCCCTGATCAATCAATGTCCTTCACACCTAATTACCACGAATTAGCACTAATAAAACTCACACTTATCTAACTGATGCAAGTCCATTAATTGTACATGCAAATTGTAACACCCATTTGGTTTTATCCAACTGCTTGGGTTTAGAAAACTTGGAGGCCAAAAGCTAGGATTCCCCCTCAGAAACTTAACCCAAATGAAATACTAAGCTTGCTAGTGATGAATTAAGATTTTATGAGGGTTTACCCTATGGTAATCGCGAGTAAACCTGTCATAGTCCACCAGTGGGGCAGCGCTGCCATAGAATTGAGATTGTATCACGAAAAACGCCACAGCCACTGTGAGGTTTTTAATGAGAGGTTCCAAACTCCCTACCTTGCATAGGGTAGTTGCCCGCGTGCATGGCAGGCTTCTCTTTGGTGAAGTAGCGGACCCTGATAAGTCCCACCACGGTCACCACCGTGGGGTAAAATATCAAAGGATCCGGACTCTGGAAGTGATAGCTTAAATAAGATAGATGATAACAAAAGACCTTTGTCTTCTTGTTCCCAGCAAATTATTAAATAAAAATAAAAATAAAAAAATAAGGCCAACTTGACAGCCATTCAGAAGACCTGCTTTTAGTTGTCAAATGTCAACAGAAACCAAACAGGTGAGGAAGAAATCAGAAGAGAAAAAGAGAAGTACAAAGAGAAGGTAAACCCACAACACAGAACAGAAGGCCTTTCTGCCAGCAAGAAAAAGGTATATCAGGTGAAATTTCAGTGGATGTGATTGAGCAATTGGACATTAACTTCCGTAAGTCGGGCACTGCTTGCATTAAAACATCGAGCAATACACACTCATGAAACTGATCACATACTATTACAGCAACTAGTAATCCACAATTCCAAAATTTAGAAAAACTCAAAGTCCAAATAATTACCCCCAGACTTCATATCTGTTCCTACCATCCTCTTGCCGTTGCTCCCCATCCCACCAGCTCTGACACCCTCAGCAGTACCATATTTCCCAGGCAGCTCCACGTCCACTGGCCGTGGCACCTCAGGTGGTGTGCTGCATCGAATGAGCGCCCAGTTCACACCCTCAAAGAAAGGGTGCTGCTTAATCTCAGTTGCACCCCTCTTCACCCCAAGCCGATGCTGAGGATCCTTCACCAACAGGCCTCTAATCAGATCCCTGCTTGAGAAACTAGTTGTTGGGGAGTCGGGAAATCTGAGCTGCTGACCGATGACATTGAACAGTGTTGCCCGGTTGCACGATCCCTTAAATGGGGTCCTGCCATATAAAAGCTCGTGCAAGAAGATACCAAAAGTCCACCAATCCACCGCACTTCCATGGCCTTCTCCCTTGATGATTTCTGGGGCCAGGTACTCATGGGTCCCAACAAATGACATGGATCGGGCAGCAGTCGGCTCTGCCACAAGCTCAGGCAGCATGGTGGATGTCTGCCTATGCTCCGCCCAAGGTTTTCTGTTCTTTGTCTTGCTTTTTTGAGAAAACATTCGCGGTATAAAGCAAGTGGGTTGGATGCATACAGAAGTAGGCTCAATACAGGCAGGTTGAACGCAAAATGCAGGCCGTTTAGAGGGGTCAGATTCAAATAATGAAGTCTTTATTAAGGTTGGTGAAACTGCACACCTCAAAGAGAGGTCAAAATCTGACAGCATAACATGGCCATCATCACGCACAAGAACATTTTCAGGTTTCAAGTCCCTGTATACAACTCCAAGCATGTGGAGATACTCAAGGGCCAACAGCACCTCAGCTGCATAAAACCTGCAGCAATGGAAAAAGGAAAGTTTACAAATATGTACATGAGATTGAAAGTACATGATCCTGTAGTTAGATTTAAACATGGACGCATCAATAAAATGACCTTGATCTGTTGGACTTTCACCAAGGTACTGCATAATAATAATTATGATGGTCAGACATCAAAATATAGAAAACAGAATACAATGTAGCAAGTGTATGCTAAGATGAACATTCAGCACATGTGGCCTCTATCGTTTGGTGTTACAGACATTTCATCGAGACTTCACTGTGGATGAAACATGCCTCAAAAGAAGAAGTAAAAAAAAAAAAAAAAATCTCTGGACTGGTGTTAGGGAAGAGGGAGAGGCCAACTCTTTGATTAGTGGGAGACATGGGTGGCTAGTTCTTTGATCAGTGGCCTACAAAAATATATAGGGCTAAAGGATACTGAAACAGTGTGCATCCTGCACAATGAAGACCCAATACTGAAGAGTTGTGATGTCCAATATGAGACTTTAGCAGCATTGCTGCCCACCCCCACCCTAGGTGAACCCCTCAACCTCAACCATAGACCTCATGCACAGAATCCTGAACCTCAGTAAACTAATACATCCATTGATGGTCAAGAAGTCAGACCTAAATTGTAAACACCTTTGAGTCCCACCTCCAGAAGGAGACGCTAAATACAAGCAACAGGAAGGTCATTTCTCCCCATGGTGTAAACTCAAAGAATAAATGCCCATGGTGTAAACTCAAAGAATAAATGCTGCATGATCCACAGTCCACACCTCTACAAGTTACATGCATAGGATAATGATCTACTCCAGTGAAATAATGGTGTAGTGATTTTCAGCGAGACATTCAAGAAGCTACAGAGAAAAGAAAAAGGATAAAACACTACAAAAAAAAAAAGGAACGTATAACATATCACCAAATTTTTTTTAAGGATTAGTCAAGCAAAAAATAAGAATGAAAAAGCTAAAGGAAGGAAGTATTGATAGAAAATTTGACAAACATGGGATCAGATTGAAGCTTTGGAAAGTAATATTGAAGAATAAAATAAATATAATTTGGCAGCAATGTGTATAACATACAGAAAGCAGCTAATTAGCTACATAAAGGACTATAGCTTGACCAAAAAAAAAAAAGGCATGCTGCTTAAAAAGTATGAGTTGGCTTAACCATACCGTGCTGCATACTCAGAGAAGTGCTTTCCAGGCTGCCTCTGCCTCAGAGTATGCAAATCACCCCCCGGGCAGAACTCCATCACTAAACAAGAAAACCTGTCTGTCTCAAAATGTGTGTAAAGAGTTGGTAGGAAAGGGTGATCCAGCAGCTGCAAGATTTCCCTTTCTGTTTGAGCCCTTGTTAACTTCTTCCTGCCTGCAAGAGAAGCCTTATCCATCACTTTCATCGCGAAATAGGAATGGGTACCTGTCAATTCGGATAGATAAACACTGCCAATATCACCACACCCAAGCCGCTTGAGCAATTTAAAATGGCTCATGCCCAACATACCATCCCTAGCCCGAATAGCAAGAATAGCCTTCCACCTAGGATCATTTCCTTTGTGAGGCTTATTAGCACCCCCAGTAATGTTACTCCAACTGCTATCATCACTAAGTCCACTGCTATCACTTGCTCTGCTAGCACTGGTCCTTGCACTCTCAAGGGAGTCTCCTATAACACTCCCCTTTGTACTCTCAGGGTTCCTTTCCACACTAAGCATACCATCACTAGTAATCCCTTCGCTTCTGTATGTGCTCGTGCAGCTATTGACAACACTCATGGCCGTGACAATTCCAATACTGTCAATGCTGCTATGAGGGCTGGGAGGAAAGGACGCATCCCATACGCAATCCTTCTCCTCTGTATCATGCTGTGGTAATGAGTTATCTGCAGTTTGCGATGCCCGAGGAACCAAAAATGGAGAGGATGTCGCTTCTACTTCATTACGCTCTTCAACCAGGCTTTCTGCTGGTGAAACGGCAGCTGCACCTGCACTTGGTTTCACACCAGAAACCCGAATCGAAAGATCTTCAAGAAAGGGACCCTTTGTAGAAAGATTTTTTACCAAGCATCCTGACTTTGATTTTTCTTGCTCAATAGTTACATAGACTGTTCTTATTAGATCCATATCAACAGGTTCTGGTGGATGGCTCACACCAGAAAATGAACTAGGGGCGCCTTCATCGCATGATTCACTGCCCTTGAAGGTAGCATCATCTTCGGGCATAAATTCATCTGGTTCCTGCACAGGCCACTTTCCTTCCTGCGCTGTCAAAAGAACAGGCAGGCCTGCGTTTAGAGATTTCTGTCCGCTGGATTGTCTCACTTCCTCTCCTAAAGCACTACCACGCAAATTCAACGCCCGGTTCACCGCTCGGAAATCCTCTGGTGATGTCTTCATTTTAGGAATTATCTCCATTCCCGGCTAGTGTATTACATCACACAAATCAACTGAAAATGTATCCACACCAAACTCGAATATTCAACCACCCCAATAAAACGCTTTTCGATAAGAAAAGCAAAATAAAATGAGTGATGGGTAATACGCCAAGTCCGCCTTTAATTATCAATCAGTAGCAGTAAGTAATTTATGAATAGTTCTGTTTCTCCTTTCCCCTTTTTCCCTTCTTCCTTTCTTTCCCAAAATAATGTCAATCAAGCACTTTCTTCCCAACGCGTAAAGCGAAACTGTTTAAAATTAAATTCCTCTACACCTAGCCAAAACAAAAACTGTGCAAATACAATATCAATCACCTCCAAGATGCTATTCCAAGCACCAATCAAGGTTTCTACCATTGCAAGTAATCCATCCTTGTCCTCATTTGATAAACCTGCAGAGAACCCAAAACATGTTTCACTATAACAAAACCACAGATCCCTATTTCTATGCCACTCAACAGAATACCAGAACAGACATCAAAGTGAACTAGATGGTCATCATTAAAGACAGTTTGTTCAAGAACGATGATAATCAAAGATCGAAAGCAGACATTCATTAACACATTAATTTAGATTAGACTGTCATTAACACATTTCATATCGATTTGGGCCGCCAAGAATCTGAACATTTCCATGTCCCAAACGCATGATGATGAAACCCAAACAGAGGAAAACTGCATCAGTGCCTTCGATAATCTCAAAACAACACGAGATCTTTGCAAAACACGACAATCAAGGCAAAAGCTCCAGAACAAAACCTAATCTGAGAAATGCAAGCCCTAAAAGAAGAAGAAATCAACAACTTCCACCACAGAAAACTGCAATTGCTTCCACTAGATCCCTCAGATTCATCCAAGAAAATCACAAAAGGATCAAAACTACAGAAAGCAAGATCCAACCGATGAAAAGATTCAAGATTTCCAACTCAACGACTTACGGAATCTGCGAAAATCGGCGCCCCGGTTCCTCTTTCCGCAGGCGAAATGCAGCTTCCAGTACTCGATTTTAGGGTTTCGACAGCTCGAAAACGACGATTTCTGCAGAGAAATCGCTCTTCTCTCGGACCCCAAAAAAGTAGGAAAGAGCGAGAGAGCGAGAGAGAGATAGAGGATTGAACGGCGGAGATCTGCAGATGGAGATTTCACTTTAGCTTTTCCTTTCTCGGTAGCTGATGTAGAAGTCTGTGCGTGGGTGGGCATAAGGCCGAGAAAGCGCGTCGCTTTCGCTGGGTCTTGGTGACGACATGGGCCCACCATTCTGGCCTCGTGGCCCACCTCTGCCTCTCTTTTCTGCTACACTTCTTTTCCAAGGCTCCTAAAATCACTTGACCATTGCCATCACACCTCGGCTTTGGGTTTTCTTAATTGAGGAATATGGTCGAGTCCGGTCAGTTGGACCATTCACCAGCCTCTTTAATCTTGTGGGGGCCACTTTTACCACTTGGGAATGTGGCCAAGGACAAGATAGGATTGACAATATGTTGATTACATGACATATGAGTTCGGTTTCATTTTGATTTTTGTGATCATGAGTGTTGAGTTTATTATATTACATGGAAAAAAAATGGTCGGATGGAGGTGTGACGGTCAAGCTGAACATCCATCCCCCTTTGAATTAAAATTGCACCCTATTTTACTCTATTAAAAGCCAGACTCTCGTAAGATTGAACATATATGATTTGCAATCTTATTATTTATTGAAAATAATTTGCATTATTTACATTATTAATTATAAACTAAATCATTCAATGGCATCAGCTCTTATTAAAGTAGAATTAGGAAACATACCACAATAACAAAGAGCATTCATCTTGAGCAGCCTTGATATTTTATAAGTAGATCTTATTATGAAGTTTAACTCCTTTATTTAGAAAAGCATGATTGAGAAAAGAGGATCAGAACTTGAATGTTAATGTAGCCAATTTTTTTTTTGGAAGGCCCGTTGAGACTGTAATGACCATCACTCTGAATAAAGTTTTTTGGGAATTTAACCAAAATATTATTAGAAAGTTCTATTAAACACAAATTAGTGATACTGGTTTGAGTTATTATGTGTTTTTTCATGTGAATAACCAGACCCATTTGATTATGAATTTCTGTGTCCTAGTTCTATAGAAATAGTAAGTTAATTTCAACGTATTCTAATTTTGTTAAGAAAAACACATTTGGACCAATTATTTACCTCTTTATTGAATCAACATCTCTATATTGTTTTATTATTTTTTATCTCATAAATATTTTCTACTTTGGCACCACTAAAAAAAAATCGCCATGTTGAATATTGCATTGCATGGCCTGTGCCAAGCCGTCTTGTTAAAACCCATTGCCAGGTGGCGATATATAAAAAATAAAAATTAGTTTTTTACTCTTCGAGTCAGGTGGTGGTAAAGTAACGGCCTTATTGTTGCAGGCCCTTCAAGGTCTTTGCCCTTTGGCACTCTCTAAGCTTGTCCGGCATATGTTGATTGTTGAAGGTATATAAAAGATGGCCTCCGGCCCGTCCCAAACTTTTGACTTTTTTTAACTTCTCCTTTTTGCCTTTCATATTTCTTTGTTTTTTCCCTGTACTATTGGACAGGATGATACTCGAAATTTAAAGATCCAAGGATGGATCCCTGGCATATCTGTACAATGGATTTTTTAATAGACACAAACCAAAGGCTTATAAATGATAAAAATTCAATCATGTGTTCTTACTGTAAGTATAATTTGAGAATTTGTTATTAGAGGGGATGACATACATTTTGAGCACTATGAATTATTATTAGGTGAGTCGCGTGGTAGAGTTCCACTCAAAGGAGCATGTGTTTTATTTTTTTTATTTTTTATTATTATTTTATTTTTTATTTTTTGCTTGGTTTGCCCAACATAGGAAGCAAAGGCTCTCACTGAATTTGAAATTTGGTAGGATCTATAGGAGGCCAACCTTCGATTCCCCAGGAGCGTGTGTCTTTACACATATATAGCTAGTAAAGCTTTTAAGTACTTGCAAGAAAAATCAGAGTGAGCAATTCCCATCTTCTAAGGATCCTATTTAAATATGGTGCTTTGGCCCAAAAGAGCAAAGGGAATAGAAACTAGTGTTTCTTTACCATTTTCTTCAGATATTTTGAGTTTTTTCGTTTTTTGGTCGGCATATCTATTTATAAATCTATTATACTATTTACTCACATACTGGTTTTTCATATTTATGTGTTGTCGGGATAAATCCCACAATTGGAATAAATCCCTCAGATGGATTATTTACCGCATAAGGTGTTTGTTTACATTGGTCCATACAAGTAAAGTAAATAAATCTGCTAGCTAGCAATTACTCAATCCAACTTTTCATCTCTCATAATTATTCGGAGATACCACTACAACGGAATGTATCTCTAGCATGGAAATTTGTAATGAAATTTAATTTCATTGCCTAATGTCATTTATTGGTGATGAAATTTAGATTTCGTTACGAATTCTGGCGAGGAACAAAATTTTGTCGCCTAAAGTATAAAATAGGAGACAAAAAATTTAATTTCATCACCTAATGTTATTTATTAGCGACGAAATTTAGATTCATCACCAATTTCAAAATAATTACATAAATTTCAGTGAGAAAAAAATTTCATTGCCTAAAGTGTAAAATAAGCGACGAAAATGACATATATTTCAGCGAGGAGCAAAATTTCGTCGCTTAAAGTTTAAAATAGTTGACAAAAAATTTAATTTTGTCGTCTAATGTCATTTATTGGGGATTTCAAAAAAAATACATATATTTTGGCGAGGAACAAAAGTTTAGGGTGCAAAATGTAAAATAAGCAACGAAAAATTAAATTTTGTTGTCTAATGTCCTTTATTCCTATGAAAAAATGGGAATAATGGCACTATTTTTTCTTTGTTTTTCTTCAAAATTGGCAACGAAATCTAAATTTTGTCTCCAATAAAGGACATTATGCAACGAAGAATTAAATTTTATCACCAATTTTGGAGAGCATTTTTGCTAGAATAATGGCATTATTTTTTCTTTATTTTTTTCAAAATTGGGTGAAAAAATTTATAATGAACGTTCGGCGACAAAACAATAAATTTCGTCACCATTTTTTGCAACCATTTTCATGGAAATAATGGCGCCATTTTTTCTTTGTTTTTTTCAAAATTGGCAATGAAATCTAAATTTTGTCGCCAATAAATGACGTTCAGCGACGAAATCCAATAATGACATTAGGCGATGGAACATTAAATTTCGTTGCCAATTTTGGTGAGCATTTTCGCGGGAATAATGGCACCAGCTTTTCATAATTTGTTTGAAATTGGTGAGAATTCATCTCTACTAAAGGACATTAAGCAACGAAATTGTTAGATTTTGTCACTAATAAGGACTTCGGTGGTGAAACATTAAACCGCGTGGCCAATTTTGACAAGCATTTTCACGAGAATAATGGCATCATTTTTTGTCTTTTTCAAAATTGGCTACAAAATTTAAATTTTTTGGCCACAAAGTTTCCTCAACACCCTCTCTCCCTTCCTTCTCTCCTCTTCCTCATCTCATTCTCACCTCATCTCTTCCTCCCGGCAAAGCCATCATCCCCTTTCTGCGCCTGACTGGGACCAAAACCCATGCAGAAACAGGAACCCCAATTCCTATTCCTTCTCTTCTTCTTTAAGTCCGGTAGCAGCAGCGTAAAGTATCTTTTATGATTTGCTCCCACTGCAAGCACAGAACTAAAACCCCTTCTTCTTTTTCGCCAAAATGCCCACAAGCCCCACTTTGCCATCGAATTCATCGTGCATCGCCTCTGCGATCTAGGGTTAGGATCTTACAAGATGACGATGATGATGATGATGATGTCGAACGCGACAATGACTATGAAAACAAATTCAGCGATCTACTGAACCGGAGCTGGGTTCGGCCAAACATGATCGCTGCCGGCGGCGATGGTGGGCCGATGCGGTGGGAGAAAGGGCAGGATGATGGAGAGGCGGCCATTGAGGATTTGGAGCGTAGGCTGCTGAGGCGGCTGGGGATGGAGATGAGAGAGTGCACCTCCTCTAATCGAAGTCCCAAGGCCGGCGTAACACAGGCGGTTTTGGAGAAGATCCACCAGACATGGAGCATGCACCTTCTCCTCTCGAAGCTCACCGACCTCCAGGCATCCCCATCCCAGCTCTCCTCATCCTTGGCATTGGTGTTGCCATCCTCATCCACAACCTCACCATCATCGCATCACCTTGTTGCAGCAAAGCCCAGGTCGGAGCAGGCCAGGTCTACGCTTGGGTGACGTTGAACCTGACCCAGTTACCGCAGCAGCCCACCAGCCAAAATGATTTTTTTTTTTTAATATTCCTTTTGGCAACAAACTTTTTCATCGCCTAAATTTTTTTCGTCACTATTTGTTGCGACGAAAAAGCGACTAATTTGTATAGGCGACGAAAAATATTTGTCGCCAATGTCCTCACCATAGATCCGCTGACAATAATATTTGGCAACAAAATTTTAATTTCGTCTCCATTTAGCGACGAAATTTTAATTTTGTCGCCATTTAGTGACAACACAATTTCGTCGCTAATTCATCGCTTAAAACATAAGTTTTCGTTGCCAAATTTGTTTGTCCAATGAAGATGAGACTTTTTAGCGATAAAAAAAATCTACGTTTCATCGCCAATTGGGCGAGGAAAAAATTTTATCCCCTAAAGAAACATAATTGGCAACCAAACATTTCATCACCTAAAGATAGGCAATGAAATCTCCACTGCCGGCCTTACATTGCATTAGTTGTGAACAAAGAAGGCTAAAGGTGGTCCTTCTGCAGCCTTGGCCCATTTCATGGCCCACCTAGCCATTGAAACCAACACCACCAACCACATTCCAACTCTTGTAGTGTTCCATATAGACAATATTTGTGGGGCTGATTTTTGACATATTTAAATTCATATTCAAATGCCCTGACATCTTTGACATTTGCGGATGCTAATCTTAATCAAATCAATGGTGTCTTATCTTTGTATTTATCAGGCCCTTGATTAGAGGAACACCACAAACATTGCCCCTCCTACAAACCATAATGGCACTCTCTTTAGGAATGACAAAAGCGTTTGTTACTCCATATCTTTTTCATGCCTATTATCCACCTACTTCACGAGCATCCTGATTTATGAATTAGAATCCTAAAAGGGTGGAGCCCCACAGATAAAGAGATCTGAGCCATCTCAACCGTTTATTTTGCTAACCAAAACAATCAATAGGACTGGGACTTTTATTTTCTGTTCACTTAATATTTTTGGGTGGGATTTTATATAGGACAAGACGACACAAAAAAATCAACAAGACAGAACAATAAAATAAAAAATTCAATGTAAACCCTAAAACTCTCACCTTGATCCACCCTAACTCTCACCTTGATCACTATACAAGTTGACATTCATGGCTATCCCATTTCAAAAGTAATCCATCCATTTTTCATTTAATAAGCACACTTTAAAAATATAAAATGTAATCCACATTGTTGGTAAGGAGATTCTAAAACTAGTAGTAGGCATAGGACTATATCAAGTATGAATCAATCAACAGTAATCCAGATTTTTCATCCACATTTGGAGGCTAATATTTGCTAGTGCTAGGATGCATCCTGTTGTGGTCGACTATGTCAACGTCATACATTCGTCTCCGTCTCAAAAGAGGAATATGAAACAGCAATAAAAACAATCATTATTACTAAAAGTCACATAATTTATTTATGGAATGCATGTTTCTAACTTTGTATTCATCTACTCAGAAAATAATACTCAAATGAGGAATTTTTTGTGTTCATTTCATGAACCTGTTTTACAAAACAACTACTCAAACAAGAGTAATAACCAGTATAAGAACAGCATAGGTAGCACCCACCTACCACCACCATCTTTTAAGAAAAAAAAACTGCATCCAGCCCATCCAATTAACGACTAACTACCAGTTATTATGGAGTATATATTAACTGTGGTCTTTTTTCTTTCTTTTTTGGAAATATAACATACTATGAGCACTTAGAAAGCACATGTTGTTCCTAAAAGATTTCCAGATTTTCTTTAACTTGACAATTCTAATGGGTAAAGGTCAAGATTTATTGTTAACTCCATCAGTTACACTAGGCCTCAAACCCAAGACATAAATGTCATTTTGTGAGAAAAATAACTGTAAATATCCATTTTCCATTCCCAATGGACATGAACATGCATCACAAATCCCACAATAATTAAATCATTTCCACCAACACAACCTCAAATTTAAGTGGATATTGGGGCTCTAATTCATAGTAAACTCCATGGAATTCAAAGAAGTAAAGGTTAACCAAAGTACATACTAAAAAAGAATAAATCCGTAGCGTAAAGCAATATGGCATTAAGGTCCGCTACATAAGCAGAATCAAAACATGATGGTTATGTAAAACATGTAAAGTTGAAGTGATAAACGTAAAAATCATGCATGCATTAGAATCAACCCATATCAGTGACTTACCTAAGTGCAAGAGCTCACACAAATACTTAGAAACCATGCATGCATTAGAATCAACCCATATCAACACCTAGCACCATTGCCCAAAGCCCACCATAAAAACCCATTGACATCTGTGTGTGAGTGGATGAGTTTGGGGCTGTTTGATTAAATGTGTGGAGGAAAAAAAAGGGGATGAACTATTTTAGTACTTAGTTATTATTATTTTTCAATAAGATGAACATGCATGAAAAAACACTGTGAGGGATCCAAATGCCAAGCATTAAGTCATCAACCATGACAAAAGTTACTTAGTTCTACTTTCACTCTAACCTTGGGTTCTAGAAAAATTATCTGAAACATAAAGATTATTAAAAAGTGCAAAGTGAAGGATATAACTTCTTAGGATTTGAATTATGGACATGGTAGATAGAGAAGAAAAAAAATACTAACTAGACTACAAGACCGGCACCAGCTGAGCCATCAGGTGGGGCAGAGAAGGCCCCTGGTAACCCATCTTCCTCATGAACTCCATGATCGTCTCCATCTGGCTCGCTTTTGAGGAGAGAAGCTATAATGCCTCATCCAATTGCTTCCGCTGCTCCTTGACCATGTTTTGTAGGTTTGGTCCTTGAGATGAGGTGGCAGTGGTCCGAAGAGAGGAAAAGGGCCTCGGCCTCATGCCGATGCCCTTGACGTAGCCAGACCTCGGCTTCAAGACCTTCACTGACAGCTCCTCTGCTGTCAATGGGATCACATCAGGCTGCAAGCAATGCAAATCCTGTATTCCCACAAGCCCGTCCTATCATTTTTTTAGAGGAAGCAAACAATTAATTATAAGCTTGAAGTTGGTGTCATTTATCATTTAAAATCAAAGTACAATTTGTATACATACATTTACACGCTCGCACTCCACAGCCGCCCACTTTCCCGCCTTCTTATTGAAGTGAGTGTCTTTGTAAAACTCAGGAAACTTAGGCGGCCGACCCTCGTTGGCTTGCATCTGAGATATTAGCAATTCTATATGTGAAATTAATGATAACAATGATTATACTAAAATATAACAAATAAAATATGACACACTACATTGGTGGCCCTGACAGGGAGTGACCTAAAGCCACATGCATGGTTTTTCTTCAGCTGCTGCCTGTTCTTTTTATTGGTCTCCGATTGTTTCTGGTTAAATTAATGAAATTATAGAATTATTGAAAGAGCTAATAAAGAAACTTACATGAGTATTAGAAGTAGGAATTACTAAGAACTTCTCAATTTTCAACTTCTTGTTGATGAGACCAATCCACTTTTTTAATGACTGGCATCGCTTAGGTGGGTGGCTCCGTGCATACTGTCACAACCCGAGCCCAGAAATTGGGTGTTAGTTAAAACCTAACTAGTGACACATGTATTCCCGTGCATACACACTTAGATCCTGTCTAAATATACATGCACAAGGGACATTCACTCGTGCAAACATGGTGTACGCAGAAGCTGTAAATATCAGTGCATAAAAAGAGAACACATGAGAATACACAAGTTTTACAAAAAGATTACATTAATTACAGAATGTACAAAACACAATGGGGAAATAGTTTCTATAAGTCAAAACCCAAAATACAAGGAATTTAGCAGCCCAAAAAGCAACACACGATGCATCCTACCCAGAAGGAACCTATCATGCCATGACGCTCTCTGCTGGAGTGATCACATCCACTCCTCTAGTCTTGACGAGGCTTCTAGAGTTTCCTCTGGAGTCTTCCCGACCAACGAGGGGTCGGCAGAAGAACCTGAGCCTGCAATGCCAAGAACAACTAATGAATACAACGATTCAACAAAGCATAAGTAATAGTAAGGTAACATGCATTGTATCTATCAGAGTGAGTAACCAGTAATGAACAGGTAATAATGCATAGAGTTTCACGTTAGGATACTAGGCAAGTCAAGCATATAGATAAAGCATGCTATTAGGATCATAAAATAGATATACTTACTAGGTGGCTATTACATTTGCCATATTCTCTCTAATGAGAGCAGGCGGTGAGAACACTATTGACCAGGCCAAGGTACGAATGGGTCTCTGATTCCCGGGATCCAGAAGTCCCAAGACAGGAGCACACTACAGTAACAATAGGCAGGCTATGCCAAAGTCAACCCCGTCGGGTATCCTGAGGCTGAGGCTAAGTAGAGAAAAACCGTATCAATTATGTAATATAATACACGTCAAGTCAAGTCAAGTCATATACAAGCTGTACAGCACGTGTATCACATCATATCACATTCAGGTCAATACCAGTATCTTTCAAGACAATTATAAAGACAAACCAATGCAAATACAAGTCAAAACAATAATAATGAATGGAGGGCGAGAACCGAAATCAACATGCAATGCAAGTCAAGTTATTTCAGGGAATCGTGATCATTTACTAGTCAATCCTAAGCTAGTTGTCCATTGTTTCTAACCGTGCATGATGATATAGTTTTAAGTTGTTTGATACACAGTTGTCCGTTTTGTGGGTGTTGCAATGTATAAAGAAGCGTGTATCGAAATCCCTTAAATCAACACCCATGGGGAGGTGCTTAACAATTAGATAACACACCTAAATGAGTCACATCATTTCAAGACCATTCAAGTTATTAAGGTAGTCAATTGGGCAAGTTAAGAGCTATCTACATTCCCATGGTAAGGCCCTACTAGGTCTTGTGAATACTTACCTTCTCTATAAGTTCAGTGGTCTCACGGCTTAGCCTTAGGTGACCTACGGCTTAGCCGTAGGCATCTTACAGCATAGCCGTATTATACACTATGGCTCAGCCGTGGTTCTCCACACTATTCATCTGCATTTACGGCTTAGCCTTGTTTTGTTCTACGGCTTGGCCACAGTTAGGGTACGACTTAGCCGTAAATACCACACAGCTTAGCCGTGGTTGGACCGTAGAAGATTCTTGAAAATTTCTACTCTCTGGATATCAAGCCATAGCTTGACCTACGGTTGGGTCACAGCTAGCCTACGGCTTAGCTGTAGCACATTCTACGGCTTAGCTGTAACCTGACCATAAAGTAAAATCGGTTTTCATGCTCTCTTGAAGGTGAGCCGTAAACATCTTACGGCTTAGTCATAAGCTTCAGAGAGACATGTCTTGAACCTGTTACAGAGCAAACTGAAATGGGACATTTGGGACAACTAACAGTAAGCAGATAGAATTCTGACACATTAAGGGCTGTGATTCACACAACACATGAAAGATTAAAAAGAACAATAACAATTATGATATATTAATAAGTGTTCATCCAAATCGTGCTTATGCTTGCCTCAAATGAGCTTTGTCACGTGAATTCATTGTCCTTTGGCTCAAATTGACTGATAGACGCAACTCTAACAATCATGCATGCAATAAGAGAGAGGTGTTGAGTACATGCAGTCAAAGATAAGAAAGATTGGAGACTCGCAAAGATGATCGAGAACCCAACTCTTACCTTAGCATACACACGGAAGCGACGTGTAAGATAGGTGCACAAGAATCCCCCCCCCCCCTCCCTTTCTTGGCTGTGATCGTGAAAAAGAAGAAGAAAGAAAGAAAATGGACGTTGAGAGAAAGAGAGGAGGCTGGAGATGGGTCAAGGTCAGTGCATGCATGTCTTATATAAAGATAAGTGTTGAAAAATTTGTATAAAGGTCCAAAGATGAATGAGAATTACAGTTTGAGTCAAATACCGGTCCAACGAAAACAAACGACGTTGTTACCATGCAAGTCAGTTACAGAACTAAACAAGCTTGACGAAATACACATGATGACGCCAAGATGATGCATGAATGATGAAAGATTACAAATCTAAAATTATGAAAAAGGGCTCATGTCTACCGAATCCAAGTTAAACTCAACCCAACTACCTATCCATGACCCGAAACGAAACGCAAAAGAATAAAACAACATTAACTAAACTAATGCACTGGAAAATGACTACAAAGAGGATTAATTAGATGTTAAACCGGGTTAAGCTGGCCGGAATGTTACATCCTCCCCCGCTTAAGAATCATTCCGTCCTTGGAATGAATGCATACTTGGGTGAAGAGGTGGGGATACTGTCGCACCATCTGCTCTTCCAATTCCCAAGTGGCTTCGTCCGGTCCATGATGTTCCCAAAGCACTTTGACCCATCGGATTGTTTTGATATGCAATATTTGTTCTCTGGTTCCCACGATATGGAGCGGACGCTCGACTACGATGCATTTGGTTGGATTTGCACATCATCATAGCGAATGACGTGGGTCGGGTCTCTCACGTACTTACGGAGCATCGACACGTGGACTACATCATGGGCTTCGGAAAACTCAACTGAAGAGCTAATTTGTATGCCAAATCACCGATTCGACTTTTGATCTCGAACGGGCTAATATATTTTGGAGCTAACTTGCCTTTCTGACAGAAACGTATTGTACCCTTCATCGGCGAGACCTTCAGAAAAACCCAATCACCAATCTGGAACTGTAAGGCTCTTTTACAAGTATCTGCATAATTATTCTGTCTCGACCGAGTAACCTTTAAATTCTAGATTACTTTCTATACCTTTTCCGTCGTTTCGGCAATGATAGTCAGTCTGTGGAAACTTCTCGTCCTAACTTCTTCCCAGCATACTGGACTCCTACATTTGTATCCATACAAGGCTTCATATGGCACCATTCCAATACTCTCATGGAAACTATTATTATAGGCGAATTCACACAATGAGAAATGTAAATCCCATTCCTTCTCAAAACTTAAAACACTAGCCCATAGCATGTCCTCCAACGTCTGAATCGTCCTTTCCGATTATCCATCCATTTATGGGTGATATGCTGTACTGAAGCTTAATTTGGTACCCATAGCATCCTGGAAGGCTCTCCAGAATGACGAAACAAAACGACTATCTCAATCAGACACGATAGACATGAGCGTACCATGCAACCTGACGATCTCGCCTACGAACTTCTTAGCCATCTCCGAAAATTTCATGCCTTTCCTGAACGGAATAAAGTAGGTTGATTTCGTCAATCTGTCCATAATCACCCAAATAACATTATTCTTCTTGCTTGTCAGGGGTAAGCCTGAAACAAAATCCATGGTAATGTGTTCCCATTTCCACTGAGGAATACGTAATGGATGCAAAGAACCAAGAGGCCTCTGATGATCGGCTTTCACTTTCTGGCAGGTTAGACATCTAGCGACGAACCCTACGATTTATCTTTTCATATTGTTCCACCAAAACCGATCCTTTAAAGTGTAGTATATCTTCGTACTCCCAAGGTGCATTGCGTAGTGAGCATAATGTGCCTTAGTCATCAAGTTCTCCTTCAAGCCATCGATTGCCGGGACGCACAACCTGTTCCAAAAATACAATACTCCGTCCTCCAATCGAAAGTATAGTCGATCTCCAATATGGTCTCGGAGTCGCTTCAAAGTTGAATCTTCAAATTGCCGGTCTTTAATTTGCTGAATCACCTCAAGCTGAAAAACAAGAGTACTGGCCAGCATCATGTAGTTATCCACTACTCTCACTTTGATAGGCTTATGATGTATAAACAAATGGAAGCTTTTTACAGCATTAAGAGTCTCTGACTTTCTATTCAGCACATCTGCCACCACATTTCCTTTTCGTAGGTGGTACCTGATGGGAAAATTATAATCCTTAATAAATTCAAGCCATCAGCGCTGCCTCATATTCAACTCATGCTGCGTGAATAAATATTGTAAACTATAATGATCCGAGTGTACCTCAAACTTCACGCCATACAAATAGTGTCGCCACAGTTTCAAAGCAAACACGATAGCTGCCAGTTCCAAGTCATGTGTGGCGTGTGGCGTAGTTCTTTTCATGCTCCTTGAGTTGTCTCGATCCATATGCAATAACTTTACCATACTGCATCAATACACACCCTAATTCGACTCTATAAACATCAGAATAGATCACAAACCCTTCACTTCCATCGGGTAAAGTTAGGATTAGAGCGGTCATTAACTTTTCCTTCAAAGTTAGAAAACTCATCTCACACTCCTCAATCCACTGAAGAGGGACATTCTTTCGAGTCAACTTGGTCAAAGGAGTGGATATATGTCACAACCCGAGTCCAAGAAATCAGGGATTAAGAGAAAACCTAATCAGTAACATACGTACTTCCATATATGTACCCCTAAATATAGTCTAAGTGCACATATACAAGGAATCTATCACACGTGCAATCCTTGTACGCGGAAGCTGTAGATAGTATCAGTGCACAAAAAGGCATAAAAAGATACGATAACATAAGCACTAGGGAAAATAGACATCACAAAAAATATATAAGAGAATATTCAATGAATACATATACAGTGGACAAAACACTAGCATGCAATACATGGGAATGGCAGGAATGTAAGGCGCTCTTTGGAGCGGATCCATCACACCTACTCCCCATCCCACTGGGGGTCACTATAATCTCCTCCGAAGTCAGATGGATCATCAAGGGATCAGAAACTGACTCTGATCATGAGACACTAAGAACAACGAGTGAGTACGACGACTTAACAAAGTATAAACAACATAAAGGTAACACGTGTTATGTCTAAAAGAATCAGTAACAAGTAATCATATCAGATGTCAATTCCATATACTAGGCAAATCGTGCAATGAGTAAAGCATGCCAAACGAGTCAATAACAGAAATACTGTACAAGGTGGCTACTACATATGCCAAATGCTCCCAAGAAGGATCTTACATACATACTGAGAACACCATCAACTAGGCCAGGGTACAATGGGTCTCGGGTTCCTAGGGTCTAGAAGTCCGAAGACATAAATTCACTGCAGTAGTACCATATATACTACGCCAAATTCAACCCCGTCGGGTATCATAAGGCTGAGGCTTAGTAGAGTCAGACCATGTGGAGTCAATTATATACTAGAACTTGAGTAAACCATGCGTATCATATCAAACATATATCATACATTCCAAACATATACATTCAACTCACACGTGCAAAACTCAAGATATCATATTGGACATATCAAACATAACGGGAATAAGGAACATATCCAACAAATCGAATGTAATATAGCAAATGAGCAGATCAAAGCGAGACACACTATACAAAAAAGTAGAGGCCAAATAACGTAAATCAAGATGTTATGTAATTCAACGGGTAGACAATTAATGCATTGTCTGTGTTAAGTCCATGTCAAGATTAAGATATCTAAAGTGCCATAAAACATGTCAAGGCTTATCAACTAGCAGTAATCAAACGGGTAGCATCGAATATGGAAGTCAGCTATTTCCGCCCGAGATTAACTATGGATAAAGTCCTTAGGGAATATCCAATCGTTGCCCCAGCGCAGAACGCGTACCATGTGAATAGGAGGTCAAGACCGAAGTCAATGTGCAATGCGAATCGGATTATTTTGCAGGAGTCACAATCTTTTACTAGCCAACCCTAACTTAGTTATCCATTATTATTAACCGTGCATGATGATGTAGTTTTTAAGTTATTCGATACTCTATTGTTCTTCCTTTGGTGTCTCAATGTCTAAGTAAGAGTATCAGAGTCCTTTAAACCAACACCCATGGGGAGGTGCTTAACAAACGGATAACATTCATAAATGAATCTCAGCCCTCAAGACCATTCATGATATTCATATGTTCGGTCATTAGTGTAGTTCATTTATGGGTCTCCAAGTAGTATAGAACGGGTCAGGAAGTTAGATACATTTAATTTCCTATAAGTTTACAGGTGACTTATCCGACCGATCGGGTAAGTGTCTGACCAGTCAAACCCCATCTAGAACCAAAATCCGACCGATCGAGGTTCAAGACCGACCTGTCGGCCCTGAAACTCCCTGATACGCACAGAGTCGGTTCATAACGGACGCAAGGCTAAGATAAAGGTAAGAAATCTAAGTCTTACAGACCTGCTAAGTCTGATATGGTCTTTAGCACACCCTTGTGAGGTCTTTGCCTGATCTTCTGGCTTTGCCGTATCAAATCCTAAAGCATAACTATGTAAGGTCTAAGAGGAAGTCACGGTGCTCCTATAACAGATCCGTAAGGATTCCCAGTCCATTATGTAATGGCGAGGATTACACTTAATTTGAAATGCTAGGATTTTCTGGAGATCTAGACTATCGTAGGAGTCGGTAATGGCATAGGACGGTAAGATTGAAATCATCCGTAGGTTAACCTCGCACTTGAGTTGAATCGCTGGATTAGTAGAGATTGTCAAGTATAGGAGATCCTCAGATGAGCCTCGATCAACTGTGCATGTCCAAGACGATGGACACGGATGTAAGACAGTTGGAGCAAATCTTGATGTGGAGGAGATGAAGATCTTCATGTCGCCTGGGGATGATACTCACAGCATAGCCAACGATGCTGGAGAGACTTGTGGGGAAAGCAAAGTTAATGCAGACCCACATGCCACGGAATTGACATCTAACATCCAAACATTAAGAGGGATAGAATATAACCGTTATGCCCACTTAACTTCGCTTGATTTACAATTTCCAAACATACAGAGGGGTAAAATATGACCATTATATCCCAATTCACTTCACTTTATTTTGCTTTACCCCTTTCTAAACATGCCCTAAAGTAGAAAGAGGTTTCAAAAAATAGAGTATTTGGCACCTCTTTACAGCCTCTACCTACTTTAGAGAAGTAGAGGCAATGCCTCTTAGTTCCATTGCCCGCTTTATGATGGAGTTGGAAAATAGAGGGAAGAAAGTTTGGAAAATAGAGGGAAGAAAGTAGAGGCCGACACTTTAAAATTTTCAGTATGTTTTTTTTATTTTCTAAAAAATAAAATCTGAAAGGGTAAACAAAAATCTAAACCATTGGAAATGTTCAAGAGACGTTGGATCTTCACCAATCTCGAGATATGTGTAAAAAAGTGAGCATTGGATATTATTTTCTGAATTCTATGGGGCAGAACAAAATATCCAAACTGTTAGATCTCTTTCAAAGGCTGAACATGGCTATGAGTTCAATTTTAAAGGCTTGCTACCTTGTGGATCTCAAGAAATTTGCAAACAAATATCAACCATTGATGTAATATGTTCAATTTTGGATTGGTCCATATTCATTCCTTTTTTTCTTTACTTTTATTATTTGTGGGACAATAAATTACGATCCAAATTGTTGAAAATGTTTATAAGGTCAATAATCATTAGAAGACTAAATTTCAGGCATTGGATCATCACCAATCTTAAGATATTTGCTAAAAAATGTGAACTATTTTGATATAATTTTTTAAAATTTATGGGTCCCAAACAACAAATCCAAACTGTTAGATCTCTTGGAAGGATGAACATAGGTATGGGGTTAAATTTAAAGGCTAAATATATCTTGGATCTCTAAAAATATGAGAAAAACTTAACTATTGATTTAAAAAATTCTATTTAAAATAGATCATTACATTATAAAACAATTATTTTGATTCTAGCCTCTTTTTATTTAATGGCCCTATTTTGGATGGGCCTATAAAAATGAAAAAGGGTAGAGATATCAAGCAAGCCCTAAGTTTACAATTCTCTATCATTGTTAGGGTTGTAAATAGGTATCTGATTCTTTAATTATTTGGAGGTTTTGACCTGTAAAAATTCGAATTTGGAACCTATTTTAGATTCCGATTCATAAATGGGTCTGCTATCATGTCCATATAGGTTTTGACCTCTGGACCTAGGACTCTGCACAAGAGCTTTTAATATTGCAAGCTATAGCTCAAAATTAACTTTGGTTCAATATTTTTATATTTAATCCTAAAGATAATAGACTTGATCCATTGTTATAAGTTGAGCAATATCCTTTTACAAGTAAACAAATAAAATATGAATATAAAAAAGTTAAAAGAAGTTAGAAACTGTTTTGGAACTTGATCCCAATTCTCTACAGACTCAGTTCAGTGCACTATAAAAGTTCACTCTAATGTAATGATTTTGGCTAGTGAAGGGTCATATTGGATTTGGTTTTGAGCATACATTAATAAACTCTCCTCCACCGTAGGATAGATCGGTTGGAGGCATGAGATCGAAGATAGGAGCTGAAACTCTGGATAGGAGACGATAGTTTACCGAAGGTATATGGCTAAAAATATGGGACCAACCTCTTCCCCCGTCGGGTCAAAAGGAAGTATGAGGTTAGAAACAATAGGTTTAATAAAAACCTCTGTCTCAATATTGGAGAGATTCATTAGCCGAAAATAAAAGACCATATTTTGATGCATATAGGAATTACAAATTAAAGGCTCTCTCAAAATATTAACCTCACTATGTTTTTCTCCTATGCCACTCATTCTCAATGACAAGTTTATGTCTATGATTCAAAAAGAAGTCATTAATAAATAATTTCATAATTTATCTTGAAAATGATAACATATCATAATTATAAAAGATACTCAAATGAGAAAATTAAAATATCAAAATAGGATCACCGTGAATGAACAAAAAGAATATATATATATATATATGGGGGAAATAATCTTGTGAAAACTAGTTCTCATCATTTTTTTGTGAAAAATTTAGGTGGGGCCTATCTATCACTCAATCCAAACTTTGCAACACACTGAGGGCCCCCTAATAGCCACTTGTCCCAAGTTTCGGTCAAATTCGAATTTATTGGACTGTTGAATCAACTATGTATCAATCCGAATAGACTGAATTTTTCTGCCATAGATGAAGGGGTTAGGGACATATGATTGGGGCCAAACTTGATATGTGGGGTGGTCCCGCATAGATCTTTCCATCCCCCTGGTCTCATCTTCAAATGGGGCCTAGAATGAGCTCCATAAAAAGTTCTCATGGTAGGTACTTGAGAACAATTCACAAGATTAGAGCCCTATATACATAAACAAATAATGTTTCATTGATTTCAAAAATTATATATTCTATAGTTTAGGCCACAATGCCACAATAACGCCCATGTTCAAGTCTTCTTTTTATTTAAAGAGTCCAAGCCTTGGCCAAGAACTTTACCATTAAATCTGAGTCCATTTGGCATATGTCAAGACCCATATATTTTCGTTTAAAGCCGACTACTATATTTGCACATGGATGGGCTTTAGGATTGAATTAATTAAAAATATAAAAAAACTATATAAAGACTCCTATTCTATTACATTATATGCGTTAAATGATAAAACGCTATTTGTTGGAGTACATATATAGACATTACTAAAGTTCTTTTGTGGCCAAATACTTTGGGTGATGGTGGGAAAGGGGGAGTATTTGGATTGCAATAGAAGATAATGCCATATTGACAAGATAAGGGAGACATAAATGATTGATAATTGCTATAAAAAACGGTTATGATACCAAGTGTCACTTATCTAAATGTCAAAGGATGATAAGATGTATTTTAAAATATAATAGTTTGAAGAGGACGTGAATGAAGATAGTAAAAATAGATTTAAAGAAGTACAACTTATCTGAGAATTTAGCTCAGCGTAGATTGGAATGAAGAAATAAAATTTATATAACCGATAACAACATAGTTGAAATAATGATTTGATAATGTTGACGGGTGGTGGTAGTGGTTTGAAGATATAAAGTGGGCTTGAATTGGATGGATAGTACAATATTTATATACTTAGCTTTAAATTTACTCTTTTGCTGATCAGAGTTAAAATGTCAATACAAACCCATGCTCGAAGTTAAAAGGGGTTACCTTGTTGAGTTTTGTCTTGTATTCCAGTTTAGCCAAATCGGTTACGTAGTTTAGCTAGAACCGAGGTTCAAAGTTAGGGGTATTTTAATTATCATATATGGATTTTCTTATTGGCCAAAGAAGTGAGAACTATATATATTGATGTACTGTAACCCTAGATCCGAGGGAATTGAGATGGGATCATAATAGATGAGATCTCTCCTCCATGGACGAAGGCAAGATTATTGAACTACGTAAAACTGTTGTGTTTACGTGTGTGATTGCTTGGCGGTGTGATTGTCTATATTCATCATGGATGATCCATTGATCGTGGTGGTTTCATTGCGCCGCTTTTCCCAACAAGTGGTATTAGAGTGAGATAGAGATCACTCGGATTTGCGATTGATAGATCGGTTTGATCTCTCCATGTGCTAATGTTCTAAGTGGAGAAGATAAGCAGAAGTCACAGATGGTGTCAGAAAGGAGGATCTAACATCTCTCACCTGCACAACCATCTTGAGAAGATAGGTAGAAGTCGTAATTCATGTCAGAGAAAGAGGATCTAGCCTCTCTCCCTTACGTAGCTATCTCTCTTAAGGAGAAGACCGGATTGGGTCTAGGAGGAAACAGAGAGATGAGATCTCTGGTTTTTCTTGGGCTAGTTCTTGAAAAAGAAAAGATCGGCTGTGATCTTGTGTTGGCCACTATCAGAGAAGAAGATTGGGATCAAGAGGATCTAGTCTTCATTGGTTTGTTGATCACAAGGTAGGCCGCAGTTAGCATTGCCAGTGTTGCAGGACTGATAAAAAAGAAGAACAGAAGGTTCTATTTTGCTTGATTTTTCTTAGAGAAGAAGATCAGAGAAGGACTCTAGATCTTGGTTGTTTGATTTGCTTTCTACAAATTGGAATTGGAGAAGCAGAACGCAGAGCGAAGTTGCAAAGAAGAAGGATTGTGATATGTGGAAATCATGAGGTGAGCCCCATGCCGGTAGGAATTAGAGATTAGCGGTGTGCGGTCCAGCTGTCCACTGGCTGGATAGTTGCTGGGCCATCGCCAAGGCCTAGCCTGTGATTCTTTCGATTTCTACTTACAGAAACCGAGAAAAAGAAGGATAAGAGGCCTGGTCTATCTAGGTCTCGAGTCAGGTTAGGTCGGCCTAACCTGTTCGGTAACAGAAGTCCAGTAGTAAAAATTGAGGTTTGGGCAACCTGTTTATGCAGCAAGCTTAGTAGCAGTTCTAGGTCAGTTTGAGTTGGGTCAAACTTGACTTGTGTACAAAGCCCAACCCAGTGCAGCATGTGTAGTGCTGATATTAGCAGAGTGATGTCGGTAGATTTTGGTTAAAGCAGTTTGACTGAAGATCAAAGGCTGAGTTTGTTTTCGTGATATTTGGATCATCCGATGTTCGATTGGAGATCCCTTTGTGCCTACGAAGTCATTGCGAGAAGATCTACACATTTTTCAAAGAAGATTGGCAGTTCAGTGAATAAAGATGTTTGACCAATTAGGTATAGAAAACAGTTTCTATGATACCGAAGCCAACCGAAGTCGGATTTCAGATCCGTTTCTTCTAGCGAATTCATAGCGACAAGATCTATAAAGCAAACAGAAGATATCGGCAATTTGATGGGTAGAAATTTGTGGGAGTTAAGAAACTAACTGATTCACGATGATAGCAATGGATTCAAACACAGCAAGAATTGAAAAGTGTTATTGATGTCATGAATAGGAGATTGCTCCGAATACTTCGATGGAAAGTTTAGATCCGCACCAAGGAATCGAGAAGGATTGAAAAGTGGAAGGAAAAGTAAAAGAGTCAGAATCGGTAAGAAGTCACGTGCAAGAAAGCTCGGATTCGGATGACAGCAAACCACTTTTGATCACTACAGGTATGGATTAGGTTGATGATTCATGGTATTGGTATCATATGTTCTAGTAGAGATTGGTTTAATGCAAATAACTCTCATTATTGATAGATCTGTTCTTATAGGGAGAATGCAAATTGATGTGCATTTGAGATAAGAACAATAGAGATCCAGGTGTATGATGATGTTGTTCATACCCTAATAGATGTGATGCATATTCCGAGTTTATAAAGAAATTTGATTTCTTTGGTTGCCTTAGACTCCAACGGCTGCAAGTGCACTATAGCAGGTAGAGTTATAAAGGTGGAAAATGGAACATTGGTCAATATAGAGGGTGATATGGTCAAAAATCTCTACCGATTGATAGGGGATGCATTTCAAGTGGACCAATAAAGGAGACATCAAATAATGGGGAGGAAATACATGGTTCAGGTGGAGTTAGATGCGACGGATCATCGGAAGATGGATTGATAGGTCTTCGATGATATCATTTAGTGGAAATCCAAGAAAATCTGAACAAAGATGATTTCTTTAGAAAAGGTAGTCTAGTTCAGGTTGGAGTAAGCTGGTTTAGCATCGGGTCTTAACCTGCATGTGCAGTGCCCAACTAGCTAGAATAAGCTAGAACATAATAGTTGTATGTTAGATGGAAAAAACACCAAGAAAGAGACAGAAGGAAGGATTCACAAGGTACAAATGAGATCCAAATTCGGAGAGGTCTTTAGTTTTGTGTTGATTGATGGAAGTCAGATTCATTGTGTTGCAATGATGCATGCATATGGCAACAAATGGAGAGCACTTCGGGTGTTCAAGACGAGGGTGTTTAGGTCAAAGGAAGCAACTGTAGGAAGTCTTAATTCAATTTGGACTTGATCGACTTCCAACAATGGTAGATTGTCGGTGCATCCAAGATAAAGGGTACAGGTGCGGCACTTGATTGTAGCATGTGCGGAAGCATACCTTTTAACGAGGCATGGAAAGTGCTAGTTCAACATGTTAAAGTGTTGAAAAAAGAAGGCTATGCCATTGATGTAGTCATGTACCATTTAGCAAGGTACATAAAGGCATTATTGGGTATCTCAAGGTGGCTTTGAGGACTTATGAAATCCAACCAAGGATGGCGATTGTTGGGTTTGTCTTGTATTCTGGTTTAGCCAGATCGGTCGTCTGGTTTAACTAGAACCAAGGTTCAGGGTTATGAGTATTTTAATGATTACGTATGGGTTTTCTTGTTGGCCAAGAAAGTGGAAACTATATATATATATATTAATGTACTGTAACCCTAGATCTCAGGGGATTGAGATGGAATCGTGATAGATGAGTTCTCTCCTCCGTGAACATAGACAAAGTTGTCGAACCACGTAAACTATTGTGTTCATGTGTGTGATTGCTTGACGATATGATTGTGTGTATCCTTTGTTGGATGATCTGTTCATCGCGGGTAGTTTCATTGCGCTGCTTTTCCCAACAAATCTACCACTAAATTAGTAGAATGCATGAAGTTGAGTTGGTAGGTCAAAGAATGAGCAAGTTGAGTTGTAGGATGAGTGCAAGTTGAGTTGGCAAGTGAAAGAATTAGCAAGGTGAGTTGGGTTGGTAGGTTGGATAGCTTGAAGGGCTTAACTCTAATCCAACCCATTGAATAATTTTGTTAGGAATGTTAAAAAGAAGAAAGAATGACCAAACCTAACTAAAGAAAAAAGAATAATCAAAACTAACTTTGAATTATTGTGGGGGTTCTAGTGGGGTTGGTAGGTGTGTCATAAATTGCCACTCCTACGCAAGGTGGTCTAACACTTTCTCTTATGTTTTTTAAGTAACCAACACTTTCTCTTATTAACATATTATAAAATAAACCAGCCACAAAGGTCTCCTTTTAACTCAACATTTCCATTGCCATGCCTATCATGATTATCATTCATGTATCCCCTTTTGTTATATTTACTTAAGGGCCAAACCTTTTACATTATAACTTTTTTCCTTGCAAATCTAAAAATCTTAGAATAGAAAAAGCATATTTGAGTGAAAGAAAAAGAAAAACTACTACATATTTTTTATTGAAAAAGAAAAAGTCCTTTGCTTAAACTAAAATATGCCATTTTAGTAAAATCAGATATTTTTTTTGAAGGGTTTTTTTAAAGTAAAATCAGGGTTCTCTATTATTATTAGATAAAAGGCATCAAGCTTAAATATAAGAAACTAAAAAAAATACCCAACAATGATTTTAACACAATCCATAATATTTTTATTTTTTTTCTCAAATATAGTTTGGCCTGTGGAGCTCACATAGTTGACATATCTCGACATAGTTGACATCTCTCGCTGTAGAAGATGAAGTAATATACTTGATCTTAGCTAAGCATTTCAGATAATACACTTGATCTTAGCCAAATGGGCCAAGAAGACTCCGCCAGGTATTGAATAGGCTAGACGAAAAGATCAGCCCAAATAGTTCAAAGTTGGACCAAGATAACTAGCCCAGTTGGACACTCTCAAATCTCTCTCCCAGTTACAAAGAGATGATCCACTTGTGGGCCAAGAAAGGGATCAAGTGGATCATCTCTTTGTAACTGGGAGAGAGGTTTGAGATAGTGTCCACCTGGGCTAGGTACCTAGGTCCAACGTTGAACTATTTGGGTCAATCTTTGAGCCTAGCCTATTCAATACCTGCACACCCAGTTACTCAGCTCTGTCGCCTTCCAAACTGAGTCAAGTTTCCAACTTTTTGGACCATGATCGGGTTCAGGTTTTCACGGGCTTATGCCCAGCCAATTGATGGACCCAGTTGGGCTCGACCTTTCCCTTTAAATCATGGAAGATCAGTCTGGAAGCACCATGACAAGAATGAGAATCCAGGCAATTCATCCTATCTCACTTCCATGGCAGACCACAGTGCTAAACTCACATTGATTGGATGGCCTAAGCATTTAGCTCTCGGGTTTTGGAAGAAACGATAAGACTGTCAAACCGGTCCATATTAGCATTTTCAAGCTGCAAACTAACGCTGGGCTTGGGGGCCGGGCTTGGCTCGTTTTACAACCTAGGTATGTAAAAGGCTCACATCTTGAGCATGTTGGCCATGTGGGTCCAGACCATGATTGGGTTCAGTATCTTGGGTGATTTCCCTAATGACATTAGGAATTTCCTATTTTGTCGAATAGTAGTTTTCTAATGGGTTAGGACTTTCCTTTTTTCTTGAGATAGAGTTCTTAGGGGATAAGGATGTACTGATTATATATATGATGTAATCTGTAACCCTGGACAGTCAGTCAGTCAGAGAGGCTGAGAGTGGCTGAGTTTCCAAGGCTGTGGTTTCATAGATTGGAGGAGAACCCAGTGGAAATTGGTTTTCCGTGGACGTAGGCATCTTTGCCAAACCACGTAAATCTTCTTGTCTTCTTATGTGGTGATTGGTTGATCTTGGTTGCTTTTGCACACACACGCACAACAAGTGGTATCAAAGCAATTGATTGTGCGTAAAAGATAAACGGGAAAAGAAGAGATCGTTGGTTAATCTCTACTGAGCCACACCACAGGTGAAATCGCATCTCTGTTACAGTTAACAGAGATCGATTTTGCAGTTCACCGGAGAAGAAGAAAGAGAGGGTTCGACTGCTGCAGATCTTCATCGGAAAAGGGAAGATCGGCCGAACCGGTTTTGAGGAAGAAGACCGGCGAAACTCGTCTGCGAAAAAAAAAAAAAAAAGGGTACCTGCGTTGTCGCTGCCGTCCGCTGCCACCGGTCATCACTGCTATTGCCGTCACCGTCGCCGCTGCCAGTCGCCGCTGGTCGCCGGACCAGGCCTCCGGAGAAAGACCGCAACCGGCCGCTGCAGCACCGGCTGAAACCGGGCTGCAGACACCGGGTTGCAGACAGGGTCGCTTGGAGAAGACGACCCAGTTTTTCTGGGTCTTGGGTGTTGGGTCGGGTCGGGTCAGGTTGCCTGACCCGCGGAGAAGAGCAGCCCAGGCAGCGCCACAAAGGTCAGTTCCGTTTCGGGTCAAGCCAGGTTGACCTGACCTGGTTGTCGTGAAGCCCAGCAGCGCAGGCGGTTTATGGTTCGGGTCGGGTTGACCTGAACCCCGTCCGTCAGCAAAAGGTCCAGCCCGTCAGCACCGCGCAGACGTCAGCAGCGTGACGTCATCAGGCTGACGTCAGCCCACATCATCAGACAGACGGTCAACGGCCAGAGTTGACCAGATTGACGGCAGAAATTTGTTTCTGCGATATCTTGATCATCCGAAGTCCGATCGGAGATCCGTTTGCGCCTACGGACTCGTTTCGAGCAGATCTACGTGCTTGTGGAAGAAGATTGGCTGTTTGATGGTCAACAAGGAGTTTCACCAAATCGAGAGTGCAGAAAACTGTTTTTTGCGATATCGGAGCCATCCGGGGTCGGATTTCAGATTCGTTTCTTCCAGCGTGCTCGTGTTGACGAGATCTACAGCTTGGTGCAGGAGTTGAGGTCAGTGTTAATTATTTGTTTTTCTTGTTACTTAATTTGATTAAGATGGAAAACAATACTATCAACACTACCATGGTAAGCTCAACCATTCCAATTGGTTGATCTAGAAACCGAAGATGGAGGATATTCTCTATTGTAAAGACCTCCATGATTCCGTTGAGGGGGATAGTGCCCGACCGAAAGATATGCAAGATGTTGATTGGAACAAATTGCATAGAAAAGCGATTGGTCACATCAGACAGTGGGTTGATAACAGTATATTTCACCACGTGTCTAATGAAACCAATGTGAATACCCTTTGGAAAAAGCTAGAAGCAATGTATGATAAAAAGACCTCAGTGAACAAAACCTTCTTGATCAGAAAGCTTGTGAACATGAAATTCAAGGATGGTAGTCAGATCGAAGATCACATCAATGAGTTCCAAAGTGTGATAAATCAGTTAGCCACTATGAAGATGATCCTTGATGATGAGATGCAAGCTTTGTTGCTTCTGAGTTCTTTGCCAGATTCATGGGAGACATTGGTTGTTTCCTTGAGCAATTCTACTCCAGATGGTGTGTTATCTATGAGTCAGGTTACCAGTAGTCTACAGAATAAAGAAACTAAATGGAAATCTGCAGGGACCGATAATGCACAGGCCTTTGTTACTGAGAACAGGGGGAGGAGTAAGAGTAGAGGTCCAAAGGGGGGTCGTGGCAAGTCTAGAGGTGAATCACAGTCTAAGTCTAGCAGTGAATCACAGAGCAAGAAAAAGTCTGTAAAGTGCTTTTTCTGTGGCAAGATGGGCCACATCAGAAAAAATTGTTTTGCCATGAAGGAACAGAAAGGATCCAACAATGAGAAGAAGAATGACAGTGATAACACTACAGCTACTTTGGAACAGGAAGTAGTGGTGCTCGCCGGCGATGATGATAAGTGTTTGAGTGTTGCAGATGGTCAGGTTGAGTGGGTTGTTGACACAGCAGCATCCTACTATGCTACTCCTTGCAGGGAGATGTTCACGACGTACAAAGCAGGTGACTTTGGTACTGTGAAGATGGGCAACACGAGTCATTCAGATATTGTTGGTATCGGTGATGTCTGCATTAAAACCGATATTGGTTGCACAATGACGCTGAAAGATGTGCGACATGTTCCTGATCTGCGGTTGAATCTGATTTCCGGGACTGCATTAGACCATGTAGGTTATGAGAATTACTTCGGAAATGGCAGATGGAAGTTCACTAAAGGGTCTCTTGTTATTGCGAGAGGTACAGCAGGTAATACTCTTTATAAAACACAAGTAAAGCTGTGCAAAGATGTGTTGAATGCAGTTCAAGACAATTCCTCTCTGATTCTGTGGCATAAGAGACTTGGTCATATGAGTGAGAAAGGCTTGCAGATGTTGGCAAAGAAGGATTTAATTCCTTGCTCCATAGGTATATCCCTTGACCCTTGTGATTATTGTTTATATAGTAAACAGCATAGGGTTGCTTTCTCTTCGACATCAAAATTGAAATCCAATGTGTTGGATTTGGTATATTCTGATGTTTGTGGTCCCATAGAGGTAGAATCACTGGGTGGCAATAAGTACTTTGTCACGTTCATCGATGATGCATCCAGGAAAGTCTGGGTTTATTCGTTGAAATCAAAGGATCAAGTGTTCCAGATGTTTCAACAATTTCATGTCAAGGTTGAAAGAGAAACAGGTAAACTCTTGAAGTGTCTCCGTTCAGATTGTAACACTCCGACCCAGCTTGACCTCGTTTAGCGGTTAGTTAATCTTGTTTTCGTTGTTAATCGTGTTTTGTTTGTGTTTTGTTTTCGTTGTGGGTCATGGATAGGTAGTTGGGTTGAGTTTGACCTGGATTAAGTAGACCAAGCCCTTTTTCGTAATTTTAGCTTTCCTTAGGCATGGTCATTTTTGCATCATCTTGATGTCAACACGTGTCTTTCGTTGAGCTCGTTAACTTTCGTAACTACGTCATTTGCAACCGAGGTCGTGTGATTCGATTGGACCCGAGTTTGACTCAAACTGAAGATACACTTTTCACTTGGCCTTCATTGCAATTTGGACAACCCATTGACTTGTATAAGTGCATCCATCGACCAACTCATGCTCTCTCTCTTGTTCTCTCTCGTTTTCTCTCAAGTTTCTTCCACTGCACGTGGAGTTCTCCCTCCTTCACTTGATTTCTCTCCATCGATCAAGCTTGTGGTTCTTGCATGTGCAATTGTGGTGAGTGGAAGTCTTCCATTCTTCTCATCTCCGTTCTCTATCTCTTCTCCTTCTTGCTTCTTTGCATGGTGTGTCTGTGTGTTGTGGATTTCTCTCCATCTCTCATGCATGCATGTGGTTTTGCTTGTGTTAGGTTGTGTTTGGATCCAAGGGCTACCATTGTGCATTTGAATTTCCAATTGAGGCAAGTATAACCATAGTTGTGAGAACCCATGTTGGTATGCTTTGATTTTGGTTAGCTCACATTAATGTGTATGGAAAACATGTGTTTACAGCCCATTGATACTCATTTGATTACTACTTGGTCTATCTTCCTTGATAAATTGAAATTTGGATGCTTCCCAGACATTCTGTACAGGTTTCAGGAAATTGAATTCGTGCAGGTACGGCTAAGCCGTATAGCACCTACGGCTCACAGTCCAGAGAGGAGAAAAACCCAGTTTTCCTCTACGGCTAGGGCACGGCTAAGCCGTGGATTGCCCTACGGCTAAGCCGAAGCCCAGCCGTGGCCCAGCCGTAGAACAATACAGGGTGCAATTTCTGGAATAACTGAGAGTCAGCAACTGACCAACCTTCTACGGCCCAGCCACGGCTAAGCCGTAGACCACACACGGCTAAGCCGTAGCACACACACGGCTAAGCCGTATTCACACTAGACTAATGAAAGAAAAACAAGGATAGGTGTAAAGAAAAGACCAATATGGCCTTCATGATGGAATGTAGAACACCTAGACTTGCCCGACGGAATGTGAGACAACGCGTGAATGATCTCGAGGGCTACGAATCATTCATGCTCATTATCCGGATGTTAAGCACCTCCCCATGGGTGTTGGTTTAAGGGACTTCCTGCACCGCCCGATTCAAGGCAACACTAGACAACGGTGCATCGAATAACTTAAAACTACATCATCATGCACGGTTAGAAACACCGGATAACTAGATTAGAATTGGTTTGTAAAGTAAGATGATTCGATTTCACATGATTTGTTGCATAACATATTGCATTCGATCATTGATCTCAACACTCTACATGATTATGTATGTTTCGTTACTTTCACCTTGTGGTTTATTACCTTGAGTATGCATGTATGGTATGTTCACTCACAGATATGCTCGTATGATATGTTGTCACGATCGACTCAAGGTTTCCATGATTGACTTGGCATGGTCAGGCACTACTTAGCCTCAGCCTTAGGATCCCGACGGGGTGAATTCGGTATAGTTTATATGGCCTGCTGCAGTATGGATTTTGTCTTGGGGAACCGGACCCCAGGAAACCGAGACCCATTGTACCCTGGCCCGGACAATGGTGTTCTTTGCATGTTACAAGATCCCTCTTTTGGGAGCATATGGTAATGTAGTAGCCACTAGTTATGTACACAGCATGTTATCCTTGATTCACGCAGCATATTTCTTTCTTGATAGCCTAGTATACGAAAATGCCTTCTTTAATAACATGATGTTCTTTATTCTATTAGACACAGCGTGTGTTAACTTGCTATGGTTTATACTTTGCTGAATCGTCGTATTCACAGTTGTTTTTGGTGTTGCAGGCCCAGATCCCCCTGCCGAACCCTCGCCGGTCGGCCAGGCTCCAGATGAGACCCCCGGGGCCCCATCAGGCCTAGAGGAGTGGATGTGATCACTCCACGGGAGAGCGTCCATGGCATGCATCATTTTGGAGTCTTGTTTTGTGGATTTTCAGACTTGTATTTGGCATGACATGTCATTATTGTATATACTCTTTTGTTCTTTTTGTAAGACTTTCATATGTAATTATGTCAGTTTGTTCTGGGTATCCTTTCTCTTGCACTGTTAGTTTGTGTTTCTGATATTTACAGCTTCCGCGTACTTGCTTGGCACGTGTGAATGTTTCCTTGTGCGTGTGCATTTAGATTCGGTCTACGTGTGCAGGCACGGGAGTACGTGTGTCATTAGGTTTGGCTTTTGCTAACCCCCGAACCCTGGGCTCGGGTTGTGACACAGATAATGGGGGTGAATACACATCCAACCAGTTCAAAAGCTATTGCTTGAAGCATGGCATTCGACATGAAAAGACAGTTCCTGGTACTCCACGGCACAATGGTGTGGCAGAGATAATGAACCGCACTATTCTTGAGAAGATGAGATGCATGATAAAATTAGCACGGTTGCCTAAGTCATTCTGGGGTGAAGCCATTCTGATTGCCGTTTATTTGATTAACAGATCTTTCTCAGTTCCTTTAAATTATGATCTTCCAGAGAGAAGATGGACAGGTAAAAATGTTTCCTATTCACATTTGAAGGTGTTTGGGTGTAAAGCATTTGTGCATGTACCAAAGGAGCAGCGTTCCAAGTTGGACGATAAGGCAGTGAGTTGCATCTTTCTTGGTTATGGTGGAGATGAGTTTGGCTACAGATTATGGGATCCAGAGAAGAGGAAACTTATCAGAAGTAGGGATGTGGTTTTCCATGAAGATCAGTTCTTTGGAGATGTTGAGAAAATTGATAAGCCTTCTGAGAAAGTTGATGGAGTGGTTGATCTCTCACCGACTCCTTCTCCGGTGCAGACTACAGGTGGAGAAGGTGGACAAAACGATCCGGATCGTGATGAGGCACAGGGGTTGCCAGATGATGAGGGTGTTGAGCAGGGGGAGCAGCAGTCTCCTCGAATTGAAACCACGGAACCTCAAGTTAGGAGGTCGACAAGGGAGCGTCAACCATCAACTAGGTATCCTGCATCCGAATATGTGTTGCTTACTGATGAGGGAGAGCCAGCTAGCTTTCGAGAAGCAATGACTCATGCTGATAAAGATGAGTGGATGAAGGCTATGCAGGATGAGATGAGTTCTTTGAAGAAGAACAAGACTTATGAGCTGGTGCAACTTCCTAAAGATAGGAATGTTCTGAAAAACAAATGGGTGTTCAAGCTGAAAAAGGATGAGAATGGGAAACTGGTGAAGCACAAAGCACGGTTAGTGGTAAAAGGCTTCGCACAGACAAAGGGGTATCGACTTCAGTGATGTTTTCTCTCCTGTTGTGAAAATGACTTCTATCAGAATCGTTTTGGGTCTAGTCGCCAGCATGGACCTTGAGCTTGAGCAGATGGACGTGAAGACCGCATTTCTTCACGGTGACTTGAAAGAAGAAATCTACATGACTCAGCCAGAGGGGTTTGAGGTAGAAGGAAAAGAACAGATGGTTTGCAAGTTGAAGAAGAGTCTCTACGGGCTGAAGCAAGCACCGAGACAGTGGTACAAGAAGTTTGATTCATTCATGTTGAGTCATGGGTACCAGAGGACAGCTGCAGATCATTGTGTCTATGTTCGTCCATTTATCGATGGCAGGTTCATCATCCTTCTTTTATATGTAGATGATATGCTGATAGTTGGACAGGATAGCAAGTTGATTGGCAAGTTGAAAGAGGAGATGTCAAAGTCGTTTGACATGAAAGACTTGGGTCCCGCACGGACGATATTGGGCATGCAAATACGTCGTGATAGGAGTTCCAAGCAGCTGTGGTTGTCACAGGAGAAATATGTTGAACGAGTTCTCGAGCGATTCAACATGAAGAATGCTAAGCCAGTTAGCATACCTCTAGCCAGTCACTTCAAACTAAGCAAGCTCTTGTGTCCTACTACAGATAATGAAAAGGAACGGATGGCATGTGTTCCTTACTCCTCTGCTGTGGGGAGTCTCATGTATGCCATGGTTTGTACACGGCCAGACATTGCTCATGCTGTGAGTTTAGTGAGTCGATTTCTCGCAAACCCTGGAAAAGAGCATTGGGAAGCAGTGAAGTGGATCTTTAGGTATTTGAGAGGTACTTCCAAGGTGTGCTTATGTTTCGGAGGCTCAAAACCAGTCATGGAAGGTTATACTGATGCTGATTTTGCAGGCGATCTTGATCGTCGGTTGTCGACTTCTGGTTATCTGTTTACTTTCGTAGGGGGAGCTATTTCCTGGCAATCGAAGTTACAGAAGTGTACAGCACAGTCTACAACTGAAGCGGAATACATAGCTGCTAATGAAGCAGGGAGAGAGATGCTTTGGTTGAAGAGATTCCTTCAAGAACTAGGTTTGAAGCAAGAAGAATATGTAGTTTACTGTGATAGTCAGAGTGCTATGGATTTCAGTGAGAATGCTACATATCATGGTCGCATGAAGCACGTTGATATCAAGTACCATTGGATTCGTGAGGTGATCGAGAAGAACTTCATGAAGCTGGAAAAGATTCATTCGGACAATAATCCCTCGGACATGATGACCAAGGTTGTGTCTAAGGGAAAGCTGGAGCTGTGTTCAGAGTTAGCCGGACTGAACTCCCATTAAAGGGTTCAGGGCATCTTCCCTATGGTCTGGAGGGGGAGATTGTTGGCCATGTGGGTCCAGACCATGATTGAGTTCAGTATCTAGGGTGATTTCCCTAATGACATTAGGAATTTCCTATTTTGTCAAATAGTAGTTTTCTAATGGGTTAGGACTTTCCTTTTTTCTTGAGATAGAGTTCTTGGGGGATAAGGATGTACTGGTTATATATATGATGTAATCTATAACCCTGGACAGTCAGTCAGTCAGAGAGGCTGAGAGTGGCTGAGTTTCCAAGGCTGTGGTTTCACAGATTGGAGGAGAACCCAGTGGAAATTGGTTTCCCGTGGACGTAGGCATCTTTGCCGAACCACGTAAATCTTCTTGTCTTCTTGTGTGGTGATTGGTTGATCTTGGTTGCTTTTGCACACACGCGCACAACAGAGCAATCATATCCTGGCTCTTAAACTGGTTGTTGTAATGACCTACTTATGAGACAACCAGTATTATAATGTCTTATCAAACGAGCTACTTATGACTCAAATTTCTGCAAGAATCAACTCACACTAGAAAAAGAATAATACCCAATAATCATTCTTTATACCCAAAAACAGCCCCTAAGTCATAGCTCAACTGGTCCGGCGCATAGCTATGCGTGTTCAACACCCCCAACATAGCTTTTAGGAAAAAGGGAACAATACAGATAATATATTACATATGTCAATGTTTCCAAAAGTAACCAAAGACACACTCGACAAATCCGTATGTATATATTAGGCATGTTGTGAAAGACTTACCAGGCGCCACTAGTACAGCGTTCATTACTCATCCAACCTTAAAAGCAAAGAAGGCAAATAAAGCAATTGGGAGGAAAGAAATAGAGAGACTAGGATTTTTAGGGAGCCACAAAAGATGGAAAGCCAACCCCTTTCATACTTTCTGCCTTGTAAATGAAGGGTTATTGTTTGTACATGTGTTGCTCATGTGACGGCTAATAGTAATTACTTGTGCACACACTAAAATACACACAAAATACATAAGTATATTTATCCCATAAAGTGATAACAAGTGTATTGTCCAGTAAAAGAATTCTCTAGAATCCTTTATTTTTATCTATAACTTGTCTACAAGAATCTTTTCTCCTTTTTTTGATGAAAAGATCCCCAAAATATGTTAATAAGAAGCTAACTCTGAGTCAACAAATATATACTGTTTAATCATATCCTGTGTGGAATGCTACTAGATCACGATATCATCTACATACTTAGCATGCCTAACTAACGTATGAGTAATAGCATACCCTTCTCTTCCCACATAGTGCACTTCAAATCTATTAAAATGATTCAATAAACTTTTAATATCCTCAAACAAAGTTCCCTGTTTTGACAAATTAGATGCGGAGGAATTCAAACTCTCAACCGTCCACATAGAATCTCCTTTAAGAATAACACCGCTTACCCGATATGAACAATCATTTGAAGTCCTCTCAAAGTTGCTAAAGCTTCAACGTTATCATCACCCTCCACCGCATTCTCTATCTTACTCATTGTCATAATCACATTTCCCAAGCTAGCTCTCAGAACTGCCCCTGTAGCTACCTTCCAAACCTCATTGAAGATTGCACCATCTACATTTAGCTTTACCATGCCCGCAGGTGGAGGCTTCCAATAGAAGATCATCTCCTTTCCGAAATTCTGTTTATTAGAACAAGAAATTTTAAAATTCTAAAGCAATGCCATTGCTTCATTAACAGCTAGCCACGGTTCTAAGGTTTTTCCATTATGGATAAACACATTCTTTCAATACAATAGGCGCCATGCCAACGTAAATAAAAACTCCAGATTTAGATGTGGATATCTTTCAATCAGGACCCAAACAACTCAGTCAAAACTTTGATGTGTAAACTGGTCAAAATCTATGCCCATAAAGTACTCTCTCCATGTATGATGTATCTGAGAACAGGAGTTCAAAGCAATATATGCCATGCCATTGAACTATAAGCTTGAACTTGGATTTTGGCCTTTTTACATGGGTCTAAGTTCATGTTTGTGGCACTAGCACCACACTAAGCTAAGGCCATATTTTTAAAAAAAATTAGTAATAGAGTAATGTTTATTTTAGATCTGTATCTTTACTAGAAGGAAAAAAAATCCAAATGACGTGTTGAAAGCTTCAGAATGCTTGGGATATATTTTAGATTGTGATTCTATTATTACTTCTATGTAGTGGAAAAATAAAAGCAACTAATCACACAAATAAGAAAATACCAATTTTAACGTGGAAAATCAAATTGAAAAAAACCATGAGGCAAAAGTAGACAAAATTAATCACTAACTTTCGCGGTACAAGATATACTTACAACCCTATAATCAATTCCTCGACACAAAGCGTTACAGTTGTTCTTGATAGATCTCCACACCACTCAGTCCCTCAGTGCCCCGTTATCAGTACCTTGATCTCCACTACGAACAATTCTCTAGGCTTAGAGAATAATCTTCTACAAGAAAATAGAAGCCACAAATCTCCCATAATAAAATAGAAGTATCAACTATAGAACTTGAAGTCTTCAACCCAATCTCTCATGAAAGTTCTAGATAATCTCTCTAATGGTAATTCTCAATTCAAAATTTGAAGAGCTCTATGTGTTGTGTTGTGTTTAGGGTTGAAAAAGGACCACTTTATATAGCCTAAAATTCATGCCTTAAGTTCAAAAACCAAATCCAAGTGAAACAGGCAACTCTGGCACAAAAAGTAAAGGTTTTTATGCAAGTTGGTGCGCTTCTACCATTCGTGGGTCGAGCGCAATCAAATGGGCGCTCAAGCATACTCACCACTACCTTTGGTACTTAAGCCCAATATCAAGCGCACTTGAATTTCCTGTGCTCAACAACAAATTTCCAGAAGTCATGACTTTGTTGTTTTATCTCCAATTTATGCAATCTTTGGCTCTATGTATGTCTACTCAAAATGAACTTTCCAACAGTAAGTAGCTTGCCAAAATCCGACGCTTGGTTTGTGAGATATGACCTTTTTAATCTGTATTGTCCTTAGAAAAATGCTTCAATTTGCGTTTTCTTTAATTCAGCTTATTCGACGCCTAACCACAATCCATTCTAAATATAAAATATAACTCAATGGACCCAAGTTTTGTCCAATATATAAATTTATCCAATACAAATGTCTGAACAAGAATTTGGACAATGCAAATGTCCTAATACATGTTATTAACACATTTTGTTATATATTAAACTAATGAACTAAACGTTTACATTGAATGTTTATTTGAATTAATGGTAATTTTAGACCATAAATAATAGTACAACATTGCAACAAATGCATGCACAAATATAACATATATAAATAAATTATCCAATATCTAATGTAAATTTGATCATTTGATAATATCCATTCCATTGATAACTCAAGCACCCATTCCAATATAAGGTTGTGTTGCATTCTCATATTTGTCAACACAGGTAAATAGAGCAAATGAGAAGTAACAACATATGCAATCTAGACTTGTGGGGCTGCTCCAACTTAGTCAAATGTAGGGGCAGACTTACGTACATCTATGTAGAGGCGGACGTACCCATTGAACCTTGGTCTACTTTTAAAACCATAGTAAAAGTTTTGGTTTTGCTTCAAAAATTTGCATAAAATTTTAAATGCACCCCCAAAATACATAAAAATTCTATATTTGTTCATAAAATACAATTGCATGTTTGGATCTACAGTGCACTGGACCCAAATGTATCACCTTCCACACATTCATCCCCCAATAAGTTGCACTAAGCCTTATCTTAATCACATCAAACATTGTTCCATTGTTAGATTGAATCTCAAAATAATTTATGGTCAAAATACTACTAAACTTTAGGGCATGTATGTTTGCTATAGAATATGATGAAAAAATAGAATGAAATGACATCTTAAGGGCCCGATGGATGTTTATAGAATAAAATATCTATAGATTTAAATATTGTAAGAAAAAAATAGTAAAGAATAGAAAGTGTAATAATAAAATATTCTAATATTTTTGCTGTGTGACAACTTTTGAATAGTATTATAGATTTAAACTTTAGTTATTTGAAAGGTGCTACGATTAAAGTTAATTTCATTATTAGAATAATTTTTTTATTAAGTACTTTAATTTATAAGTATTTTACAACATTTGGATAAAAAAAGTAGTGTGGGAAAGTAAAATTCAAGTGCCACATTTTTTATCATAAATTGTTTTTCTTTTATCACATAAAACCATGTTAGAGTGTAGTAAAATAAAGTAAATAAAAAAAAACCCCAACTTACAATGCTCTTTCTCAGTTTAGTTCGCCACATACTTCATGCTACCTTATTTACGTCACTTTTTACCATGATGTAATGTTAAACTTTATTTTAATTTACCATATATGTAAATAAGTCTTTTTTTCATTTACCATATAAAACTATAGTAAAATGTGATAAAGTACAGACAAACAAAAAGAAACTACTTTACCATTTCCTCTCATTTTACTTCACCATATACTTTATCCAACTTTTACTTTACCTCATCTTTACCATGATGTGACATTTTTCTTTACGTTATTTTACCATATATGTAAACAAATACATCACGATAGATTTGGTAAAGTAATATCTTTACTTTGCTCTACTACTTTATCTGACTTATTTTACCTTACTGTATTTTACCTCACTAATTACCATGATGTGATATTAATCCTGATTTTAATTACCATGATGTGATATTAATCCTTATTTTACTTTACCGCATGTGTAAATAAGTCACTTTTCATTTGCTATATAAAACTACGGTAAAATGTTATAAAGTGAAGTCAAGCAAAAAAGAAAATACTTTACCATTTCCTCCTACTTTACTTCACCATATCTTTTTCGAACTTTTACTTTACCCTATCTTTACCATGATGTGACATTTTTCTTTACTTTACTTTACCATATATGTAAACAAATACATCATGATAGATTTGGTGAAGTAAAGTCTTTACTTTACTCTACCACTTTATGTGACTTATTTTACCTCATCATATTTTAGCTCACCACTTACCACGATGAGATATTAATCTTTATTTTACTTTACTACACATATAAACAAGTCACTGTATCACAAGTCACTTTTTATTTGGGCCCGTTTATTAATTTAACCGGTAGAGTGAAGTGAGATGAATGATAATTTTAAAAGATAAAAAAAATAAGAGGGGTTAAATCAATCTAATGATTATATATTTTTTTTAGTAAAAAGAGAATATAACTTTTTGACTTTTTATATTAAAAGTATATTTTTTTTTCAGTTAGTGGGATGAAAAATAACTTTTTTACTTTTTTATGTAAAAAAGTAAAAGAATTTTTTTGATTTATAGTATTTTAATTTGACTTTTTTGGGTTATTGTATGTTAAAATAAAAAATGACTTTAACTTTACAATAAAGGAAAATTAACAAACGACCCCCTAAATCACATAACTTACCTAAGATATGAGTGCCAGGGTTTTTTTTTTTCTCCATCTAATAATGGAGTTCATTGTCCATTACCCTTGCACATTCGAAAAGAGGGCCTCTCAGGTTCCCTCTTTTACCAAAAAAACTGCAGAGTTGGTTGGGTGCTCTTTCTCCGGAAAAGACAGGAGTTTCCGATGCTGTCGACCTGGGAGGAGGGTGGCTGAGAAAGATAGTGGTGATGATAGATTGGAGGGCTGTTCCATGCTTCTGATCGCCATCTAAGACCTATCGCTCCCCCCAATTCTCCCCCAACTCTCATTGTCTAATCTCCACCAAAACGTGGGTTTTGAAGCCGCTATGGTCCGGACAACTTGCCCTCTCTACAAGGCGAGCTTGCTTTCCTTAAAAATGCCGGTCTCGATTAAGCCAGGAAAGAGGACAGATTTTATGTCCATTGCATTATATATGATGGGAATCCCTTGCGGCATCATCTTTGAATACAAAATCGGAATATCAGGTGGAGTGACTTCTCTGAATGCATTCCTTGAGAAACTCTTTTCATCTATATATATGAATATGCAATCTGAATCTTGGAACAACAAAAATAGGTACTGCAATTTCGACAATCAACTGTTAATCTTGTTCACTTCCTCGCTGTACATTGCGGGATTCATTGCATCTTTGGTGGCTCCATGGGTTTCAAGAAGTATTGGAAGCAAGCGATCAATGATCTTGGTAGGATCGGTCTTCCTTCGTGGCTCCATCTTCAATGGAGTTGCGAAAACCATTTGGATGCTCTGCAAATCAAAGACCCGAGAGCCCCTCTCTTCTAACGTGCAAGATGCTTCCATATTAGATGGAAAAAAAAAACCGGCCGGAGCACCTATAACTTGGATGAGTTATGCAGTTTGGGGTCTCTATTTTTTTTTACTAAATTCCTCTTTTATTTACTATATAAAGTAGCAGTAAATTATTATAAAGTAAGGTCAAACAAGAAGAAATTACTTTACTATTTTCTCTCGTTTTACTTCACTATGTATTCAATCTAATTTTTAGTTTACTTCATCTTTATTATAATGTGATTTTTATTTTTATTTTACTTTACCATATATATAAACGAGGAGAATCTTCATATGCATCCGTCATTTACCATTTTTTTCGTGAGAACTCTAGGTGGGGCCCATCTATCATTCAATCCAAACCTTGCAACACACATATGACCCTATGATAGCAACTCGCCTAACTTTTAATCAGATTCGAATTTATTGGACCGTTGGATCGACTATATATCAATTCGAATAGAATGAATTTGTGAGCTATGGATTGGGAGGGTTAGAGATATGTGATTGTGATTAAATTTGATATGTTGGGTGCTTTCACATAAGTCTTTCCAACCTTCCAGTTTCATCCCTTGATGTGGTCCACAGTGAGCTCCACCAAAGAATGTGCATGAAAAGTCCACAAGAGACGTATCCACGCAAAAAAGACCCCGGTAAACAAATATATCATTAAATGTTTGGTCAAGTAAAGAAACCAGCTTTTTGCATCTGGGCTCCACCTGTGCTAAGAGTGCACTCTCCCGTAGGAGCGTCGGCTAACTTCAAATTCAATCACTGTCTGTCTCTACTCAAAACCCCATTAAAGAACCCATTGTAGCCTCTTGTTCTTGTTCTTCTTCTTGTTCGTCGTCGTCTCCACTGCTTATTTGGAAACCCTAGAATCGAATCGAATCGAATCGAGCCATGTCTGTCTCATCTCCGACCAAGGAGAAATCTCTGTCCATGGATCCTTCTCCTTCCTCGCAGAAATCCGACTTCGATTCCGCTTCCGATGCGTCATCCGCCGTCTCCGCCACCGGGATCTCAGAAACCGGCGAACCCTCCGATCGCATCAATCACTCAGATCCTTCCTTCAGCCAACGCAAAGACCTCGAATTACAGGTTCGATTTCTTCGTCCTTTCATCAGGTTCGGGAGGGAGGGGTTTGATTTCGGGGATCTCATTGATTCCAGTCATCTTTCCGGAATTGTGATTCTTTTGATCTGAATCATCGCTTGAAGTTTAGGACGCGTTTGAATGTGCAAAAAGTTTCAATCTTTTCTGAATTTCGCATTGGCAGTTGACAGTTGTAATGCTGTGGGCATGCTAGATCTTAACCGTACATAGTTTACTGTTTTTGTTTTGTTTTTTTTTTTTTTTTTTTGTTATGCTGCAGTCCCAGGCATTCATCAGAAGCGAGGAATGTCGGCAACTGTTTCATCTTCCAGCAGAGGAAGTAAGTGGGGTTAAATCTTTTTGCTTTGATTATGTTGGATCTTACCTTCTGGTTCATTTGATTTTATGCTTTTGCTGTTTAAAGGAATTGAATTGAGTTTTGAATTGACTTTTATGCACTGGGTTGAAGTTTGAATTTCAAAAAAGATAACTTTGTGAATGTTTTGGTGTGGGTGGCTACTTTTCTGCTATGCAGTTGGTGGTCGTGTGGAGATCTGGGGCTGTCAGTTAGTCAAATAGTTCTGAACTAATGTGTTCTTTCTTCATGCTGCCCCTACTGCTTGACAGAATGGATAGCCATCCATGTTGCCAAATGTACAAACCATCTGCAGTTTACCCAAACAAACCCTTGCAACTTGTTAATGTATTTACATATCTTGGATGATATTGCAAACGTCCAACTGTAAAGGATGTTGGCAGTCAGCTTATGGTTTTCAAAAATCACAATTCACAACCATTAACCCTTGCAACTCATTCTCTTCAGTTATTCTTTGAGTTAAAAAAAAAGGGGTTTTCTTCAGATATCTCATCTGTCAGTCTCCTGCTAATCTATTTGATGAAGCTGAAACCATTTGTTGTGATAAAAAAAATGAAAATTTTCATCTTTCTTCAAGCTTTTATTATATTAGAATTTTAGTTTCTATTATTTCTTTTTATTTTTATTAGGAAATACATAATATGATAGGAAAGTTTCCCCTTTTGCCCTGGAGCTTAACAATATTTTGTCCCTTTTCTCACTCATATGCAGGTCCTTGTTCAAGACTTCAACTGTGCCTTACAAGAGAATATACTTCTCCAAGTAAGTAATCTTTTTTTTTTTTTTTCTTTTTTCTTTTTCAACTTGAATGGGGATGCAAAGAGATATAACACATGTGAGAATTAAAGCTAAGAGATGTCAGAAAGAGATTTCTTCTAATATATTGGCTTTATAATTAGTAAGGACGGAGAAATTGATGGAGGTGTCGAGCATAGGATAAAAGCGGGATAATGCTTTGTGACTAACGAATGCTAACAAGATTGAAGGAAAAATTTTATAGGACAATAATGATATCAACTATGACCTATGGAGCATAATGTTGGCTAACCAATAAGTGACATATGCACAAAATAGACACAAAGCTGCAAACTGATCATAAGGCTGGTGGGGATGTGAGTGGTCTACAGATTGTTGTCCACCAGACATAAAGGGTAAGTATTAACCATTTTTCTGGTATCCGTCATAAGGAACTATGAAGCATGGGTACTAGTGCCAATATGCCGATACAGCAAAATTCTAAAAAACAACATATGGGTATGGCTGGAGTATGTCCATTAAAAACTTATATTTTTAAAAATTGTAATAATGCAATATGCTAATAATTAAAATAGGTTAGAATCCTTAGATGCAACAAGCCAGCAATTACTTAATAGCTTTACAAATTTAACCTACAAACCATAATTTAATGTCAAAAGGCACGTAGAAGCCAAGAGTTTAATGTCATTACACAAAACTACAAACCATAGCACTAAAAATGAAGTAAACATCAAAGCAAGTCCTATCAAGCTAAGAACCTTTACGATTCACATCTAGTCAGCCATTAACCTTAACTTCATCGCCTTCATCAAATAATATAGCTTTCATGTTAGGCTCATCAAGTGAAAGATCTACAATTTCAAGTAAGCCAGCACCCTCTAATGAATTAAATGCATCTCTACTAATGTCCCACAGCTTGCTCTCTCCTCTCGTGTCCTGTTGACTTCTCCTTGATAGGAGACGAATACTGTATGCACAAAGACTAAGTCTTCATAATGCTATGGTGTTGTTTTGTTTCTTCTCTTGGAGTGAATAAAGAGTAGCTGCTCTAATTTCTTTCACAACATGATGAGGAACATGACTGGTTAAGTAATTTCAATGCTAAAGATTGGAGAATAGGTGCAGAAAACCCATGTGCATACCACCAAATAATTGATTCCATTACTCCTTTATCAAATTTTGAATCAGATTCCCCAAAACTTTTCCAACAATTTAAAAACTTGGCATATTATGTTGTAACAGCTCTTCTATTTGCCTGCTCTAGAAAGTATTTTTTAAGACACTTTGTTCTCATGTTTGAGATTTTTTCATCCTTATGAGGAGGAACACGATAGGAATTTTCATCAAGCCACATTGCATTGTAATACCTGGATTGTAGAAAGATGAAAGTATAAGTAAATTATGTATTTTATATCATATTCAAAGAAATAACCCAATAGAACAAGTATGGGTTATACCTAGGATCCAATGAATTTTCAATGCAATGAAGTTGTATGGTTCTTTTGGTTCACCTTTCAATGAGTACTTGGTGCACCACAAAATAAACATTGAACTTGTCATTTGATTGTATCCAGTACATTTTTAGCCGTAACCATACCCATGCTGTACCCAAAAAGTCACTCTTAAATAAAACATACCGGGTACATTTGACTATACCAGGTTCGTATTTAGTTGTACCTGTACCCATATTGGGTACGTGTATATTTTTGGAGTACCCATGCTTCATAGATAAGGAAGCTCCGGAGAAGAGCTACCCATCTGAATGCGCCTTTTGCGGACCCCCGGATATTCTAAAGACTAGCAGACGGGCTCTCAGGTGCAGCAACATTCATTCAGCAAGGGAAGAAAGAAAGATCTAGTGGAGAAGACACAGCTTCTACTTCCTGTGCATACTACGATCCATGCTTTTCTTCAGAATCGGGAGATTTCTCCTGCAGACATTCCCACATGTGGTTGTCCATGTTGCCACTGTTGGTGTTGTGAAATTCATAGGGAGTCCCTTTTTTTGATGGGACCCCCACCTCTTTGGCATCTAGATTGGGATGTCTGCATTTGGGTATTCCCATAGGAGAAATTTTCGCTATTAAGGATATACACCAGGTATACCAGGGTGAGGAGGTCGAGTCTCTTTGGCATCATTAAGGTTTTGCCTGAAAAAAGGCCTCCAGAAAACCCTATTTCCTGATTGCTCCTTGTTGACCCTTCATTGCATCAGGTCTAAAAGCACACCAAAAATGATCTGGAAATTGGGTTGCAAGTAGCCTTTCCCAACCCCAAATGTCTTTCATTTCTTTTATGTCACTCTTAATGCCTGGTCTCAATATCGTGCTTATACCTAAAAGGAGAAGTCACTATAACATGTAGTCAACAGACACCCAGAGGCAGCCTAAAGCTTTCTGTTTCTGAAATTTAAAGCTTGCTTTCTGCATATGATGATGTGAAGTAATGCATATATTATTGTTTCTTTGTGCCTAGTCCCCTTTCTTTAATGTAAACTATACATGGTTTTGGTTTTTTTTTTCCTTCTTCTTTTACACATTGTTTTGTGGCTTTATTTTGACTCTAAAATGACTTGTGAGCACCTTTTATCTAAGTGCCAAGTTTACTGCACAATGTGATCCTTTTTTTTTTTTAATTGTTCTTTTATCTGAATTTTTCTGATGTGCAGGGTCATATGTACTTGTTTGTTCATCATATCTGCTTCTATTCCAACATATTTGGATTTGAGAACAGGGTATGCTGATTAAGTTTCATATTATTTTAATTTCTGCATTCTAAATTAGATCTTGGAAATACCAGTACAATGGATTTGTATTTGTATTATTTAACTATTCCATACCTTTTATATATTTTTGAGACTTGAAAGTTCTATTAGTGCAATAATTTTATTTGTTATATGGGTGGCAAAATATTCTGATACTGAAATTGATTTTGCTGGTAAATGTTATTGAAGCGGTTGCTTTCATGCTGTGTGACAGTTAATATACCAAATTATTTCTTGCTGAGTTTCATCAGAATTTTCAACATAACTTTACTTTAATGGAAAATGTCTAACATGGATTTAAACTGCAGAAAACAATATCATTTCATGAAATCACCTGCGTACGGAAAGCAAAGACAGTAGGAATTTTCCCCAATGCGATAGAAATTGTTGTCGGGGAGAAAAAGGTTAGATCAATCTTCCTTTCCTTTTATCTTGTGCTTGCCTCGATATGCTTTTACATTGTCTGACAATTTAGAACAGTGTTATCTAATTCTTAAGCTAGATAGAATGATAGAAAACTATTAATTTTTTTAGCAAAGAAGATCATTTAACTTTTTAATCTCTTCTGCCTTCCATGGGGTTCCTTGCCTCTTTTGCTTCATAACACCTTTGTTTTCCTTGAAGCTGACTCTAGTTGTATGTACCATCTTACTCTTTTTTTACTTAAGAGATCTGTTAAAATCTTCTCCTTTCTATCATTTGGCAGCACTTTTTCACGTCATTTTTGTCCCGTGATGAAGCTTACCGGCTCATTGTAGATGGATGGTCACAACATAACTCCAATGCTAAGGCCCTTGCGGAACAACAGGTACAACTTCTCTTCCCTGTATATAAGTTTTATGGTTGTCCAAGTATTCTTGAGATTTGTTCATTTGCTTTAAGATAATATAACCAGAGGTTCGGGAATTGGCTGATACATACCCATATTTTGGCTGGCCGATAAATGGAACTGGTCAAATACATGTGTTGCGTGTCAATCGTCTGATACACTGCTATGTATCGCTTTTAATGCCTGTATGTGGCTTTTAAAATGTAAAATATGCAGTGACTGGAGCTCTAGCACACAATCTTTTGATGTAGACTGAACACTTCAACCACCAGGCTCCACTCTATTTGTTGTTACTTGTTAGTGACTTATTTATTATTGATGTTAGTGAGTTATCTATTATTGATATAATATAGAAATACTTTGGAAAGTGTCCAAAACACCCCTTGTGCTTGCACCTCTTTCTTGTTTACACGTAGCCCACCTAATCCTATGATCAATCCAATGCCTTTACAAACACCTACCCCCTCCAACTGGCACTGTCCTAATTTGATACTAATAGGCACAAGTCATTGTTGGATTTTATGACAACAAATATTCATAATATAACATGTATACATTATACGTTGGGAGCTAAAATCAAGGTTATTTGATTGGACTGATTTTAAGTCACCTTTAATCCACATGCTAACCTATCCACCCATGTTTCATTTGATTGTCGTGCACCTAGGAGGGCCTCACAAGTAGTGATGATGAATGCATGCACCACATTGTTTGGTGCTGTCTGTACATGCGAGATTCTTCTTCATTCATTCAACATATTCGAGATTATTGATTTTATGAGTGAAATAAGTGATGAATCATTTCTAAAATGGCTCTATTGTTGTAAAATTCTAAGTTTCTAAATTACAAGTTCAAAAGGTAAAATATAAAACAATGGTGCACATTTACAGGAATACCTCATACTAAAAACACTCAATCTACAAAGTAATGCAGCTAATTGTAAATAACACAAAACTTACAGCTGATTGTAGTAAAAAACAAGGAAAAATTTTGTTGTGTGGAACATTACACAAAATCTATGTAGGTTGAAAAGATCATCTTATAGTAGTTTAAGGACTGGAATGCACACAAAATGAGGCAGCTAATCTCTAAACATATTAGTTTCTAGAACTGTCCCTTTTCTTGATTTTTCCTTTTTTTTGTTTTATTTTATTTTTTGCTCTTTCGTGAATAGCATAATTCATGTAGCCAACTCCAACATAGTTTGAACAAGGCTTTAATTATTAATATTATTAGTATAAACATGCCATTATGGGATCGATACTGATATGTTTCGCCTATACGGCCAATATGTATCAGTTCTTTGCCTGACCAATATGGAATCCAATGATACTTGAACCCGTGGATATAAAACATTTGCAATTTTTTTCTGTAAATTAATCTTCAGCAAAGCTCATTTTGTTAAATTAAATGATGATTGCAATATTTTTTACAGAATTAACTATAATTACCGTTAAAAAATAAAACAATAATTTAATTTGCTAATGAAATGGATTGAAACATGATAATGATTTAAAAGAAGAGGAAATTAATGTACATAGGAAAACAGATTGAAACACAATAATGATATAAAAGAAAAGGATATGATAGTACATAGAAAAACAAAATTATTACATGCAAATAGTGTTTCCCCCACTGCTAAGATGTACCTTTCTCTCTCTCATCATCACCCTCACCCTTACCCTCACCATCACCGTCACCATCAAAGCCCTGTCTCAACTCCCAAGAATGTTGGGGGTCTGCTACAAGAATTCTTCTCTCTCCATTCCATTCTATCTTGGGCCAAATCCTGTGATAGGTTGCCTTTCTTCAGATCTACGATCATTTCCATTTGATTCAGGTCAACAACCTTTCTCATCTTTTTTTAATCTTCTTTATATTCTTTTGTTTGTACAATTTTCTTTATCATCTTCCTTTATTCTCATCACTTCTTTTTTTCTTACTTAGTCCACACTGCAGCAACTTGTAAAAGGATCTGGGTGGGGAGTAAAAATTAAAAAGAATGTCTTTTGAGAGAGAGAGAGAGAGAGAGTAAAGTTACAAGAGTTGTAAATGTGATTTTCCCTTGCAACAGCCCTATTGACAATAATATAATTGAGAAGAGTCATGTGTTGCATGGTGAAACTCTAGACTTGCACGAGCACATCCGATCTACTGGGGATATAAACTTTAAGCCAAACACCATATTTCTTAGGCTGCACTCAGTCTGACCTGGCCCATTTAAAGCAATAGTTACTGATGATGAATGTCGAAACTTTATTCTGTTGTGTAAATATGCAATAAATCCTTGATACTGCCACCAAATTGAGGAATTGACAATGCTCCTACAAGTAAAGCAACTGGGAGTTGAACTAGGTTATCAACAGTTGTCCATATTTGGAGATAGTCCTTAATATAAAATTACATTTTTTTTTTAAATTTATGGGTTTACTGAAACATTGGCTTGAGGTGGTTCAATGATGACAGGATTTCTACATTATGTTCTGCGGATATAAACCTTATTATAAATCCATGTTTTAAAAAAAATGTTGGTCTTACTTAAAAATTGCCTGGAAGTTCTTTTTTTTTTTTTTTTTTAAATTTTGGGACGTTAGGCGAGGGGTGATAGGAATCTTCTTTTTAAATTACTGTAGTTGAATCATCTAATGTTCTGTTCTGTACTTGTTGCTAGTTCTTGCCTATGCTTCTGGATCTCTTAGTTCTGTACTATTTGTAGCCTTTTTTCATTGAATTTTATATTTACAAATGCAATCATTGCATTTTTTCTATTTAATGCTGGTGGATGTAAAAAAAAAATATAACGAGCTGTTTCTACTTCAGGAGTCAAAATCTGATAGTGGCAGCCAAGACAACATGCTTATTCTATTTGAGAGACTTAAGAACTTCACACGTCAACCTAATGATATGTGTTCTGAGGAGAGGTATCGAGATCAGTGTTTGTTTTTGTTTTCCTATTTTGAAGGTGAAGGATTCATATAGGTGTTTATGAAACAGGAGTAATGATGCTTATCTCTTAGAAGATACGAAGCCTTTAGCCAATTGTGAAGATGATGGTACTGTACCAATACAGCCTTCTGAAGTTCAGGAGAATGGTGAAGAGATTTTAAATGGTTCATCTAATGGAGAGCCTCTGACTTGGAAGCTGGAGGATGTTGATTCTCCGAAGGGTTAGCTAACTTTGTCTTCCTACTAGTCATCATCCAAACACAGAGGCAGATTGGAAGTTTGAGCATTTAATATTGCAAATAATGCAGAAAGATAAAATTCTGGAAATATTTAGCCTTCAGTCCAATATTGCTGCTATTTTGTTGTTTCAGTCTTAATATTTGTCCCTTTAAATCAAAGATCTTTGATACTAAAGTTTTAAGAGGAGACTGATATTGGCTGTGTTTTTTTTTCCTTTATTCTTTCTAGTGTCTAGTTCATAGGTTATCAATCAAGCTCATTGACTTCTTTCAATAATTGTATATTTTTTTTCCTTCTGGTCACAGTTCCTGAATACTATACAATGGTTGCTGAATCAAAGTTCCCGGTAACATAGTAATCTCCACTGTGCTTATTTTGTGATTTTCACTGTATTTGTGTCTGACGATTCAGAGCAAACATTTCATTAGCTCTACTGCCTTGTTTGATTCAAGTTTCAAAATTTTATTGCATTGTGTATAGATTCGGGTAGAGGAGTTCTTCTCGCTCTTCTTCTCAGATAATGCTGTTGGCTTTGCTGAAACATTTCATGGAAGATGCCGGGACAAAGGTACTCTCTTGCGTTCTTCTGAAAGGTTTTTTTTTTTTTCCATCAAAATTATTTGTCCTAGTTGGTGGGTGTTATTTCCTTGATTACTTAGCTAATGCATACCATGTAGTAACATGATTGATACATTTGATATACCAACAGATTTTCAGTGCACTCAATGGGATAAGCACTCACAATTTGGACATGTGCGTGATGTGTCATTTCAGCATCCAATCAAGCTATACTTTGGTAAGGAGAGGTTCCTTAATGATATTACAATGGAATTACAGTATTGGAAAATCAGTTTTATTTACTTATTAGTTATCATCGGATTCGAGTTTTGATTTTCCGAGTTGCGTTTAAGGTGCAAGATTTGGACACTGTCGGGAGGTACAGAAATTTCGAGTCTACAGAAACAGGTATCCCTCATATATCTTTTTTAACCTTACTATTTGACGAGAAACAAGTTTTGTCATTACGTATTTACGTTTATCTTTTAAATCAGTGTTATACTTTTTTTTAAACCTTCTTTTCATAATTTTCCTTTAAAAATCCTGGATTGATCTTGAATATTCTTCTATCTGCCAGGCATTTAGTTATTGAGACGTCACAACAAATTAATGATGTACCATATGGGGATTACTTTCGCGTAGAGGTATCAAACTTTTCTATATACATGTAGAGCATATTACATATTACTTTCTAAGCTCTCTATTACAATTTACTTTCTAACTGTTACTCTTGGCTTTTGTAACAGTTCTAAAGTTTACAGATGAGTCTCTTGAGTGATATAGTTGTGGCCTCAAAAGGGCTTTTTGTTCTGCATTTGTCTATTTGAACATGATAATAACTGCCAGATTACCAAAAAATCCTCATTTAAGTATATCCATTTATTTCTCTTTCCTGAAATTTGGGTCCATGGCTAGGCAATGACAAAGGTCTGGCTAACGAAACAGTTATTTTTTTTGTTGTTGATTTATAAATTACACTTTAGAATGTGCCTATTGTACAAAAAGGGGGAAAATTGGTATCTGATGGCAGAGATCTTCACTGTAAACAGCTGCGAGGTGGAAGTTTTTTTCCAAAGGGCCAGTAGGGTTTGTCACTTCAGTGCCAATACTTATACAGGAACTGCATTTTGGAACTTTAATAAATTGATTTCAGACTTGGTCAGGTTGAATGAGAGGCACTAGTGGAGAAGACTTTGAAAAGAACCTGGCAAAATTATAAAGAACCCTGGTGCTCAACCATTATTTTCTTTGGAAGGAAAAAGAAAAAGAAAAGAAACGGAACCTAGAGGATTCCGTTGATAACTGAATCACTTCACAGCAGGTCCTTTTCTTTTTCTTTTTTTCCTAAGAAAGATGATTAATTATAATGTAAGTCCATGGCAGTCCATCATAGTCATCATAGGTGGGGATAACAAGATGCAAAATAACCTCCAGCATGTGGACAATCAACAGACAAAATGATGACCATCATTCTTGCACCCTAGCCATTGCAAGCTGCAGTCTGCCTTTCTATCTGTTATGCAAAACACTTCCCTCTTCTGGGTCAGGATGTGTTACGCAGTATAATGTGCCATGAAATAAGAGCTGTATTTTTGAAGTGATTGCACCAGAATCATGAGCTCTCTTTCCAAAATGACCTTTTGGATTCCCTGGCATGGCAAACATGGACGCCCTTTTGCAATGCTTTGATTTCAGCTTCTGAAGGATGCTCACTTGTGATTGCTTCTGTCTGTATACAACACTATCACGACGCTGTTCAAGTCCTGGCAAATTTGACATTTGACACTGAGTCATATGCTTTGAGAAATCCTCTAAAACATAGCTTTGAGTCACCTCGGCCATATGGTGTGACTAAGTGATAAATGTTATGAATTTGTACATGACTATTATATGCAACCATATCCAATGATTAATTTCATACTTGATACCAATTGAAGCAGCGCAGGAAAGAAAAATAACCAACGGGCTAATCTCCAAGCCAAAAGGGCTTAAGGATAGGATGTCTAAGTGCCTCACCAAAGGCAAACAACAACTCTCTCAATTGAAAACTGAACTCAAATTCTTATTCAATATCAATATCTGTGTATCCTATGAAGAGGGATTACATCTTTATTTATATCTAAGATACTCTCTAATTAAGTAAATATCCTAATTCAATCCAAACAAGGAATCCTAAACTAAATATAAGATAAACTTCTAAAAATAAATAAATCCTAAACAATTAAGAAAGCAACTACTATTATAAAATTATAAGACTCCTTCTAATAATAAAAACTAATTTTCACTGTTGGGCCTTGTTGGTTTTGGGCCCAATGGGCTTGCCAATCATGGATTTGGCCAGCATCAGGTAGCAGAAATGACACTGCCTTTGATCTCCAATCAAGTGTAGAACAATTTCCTGGAGGATTGTTCGAATCCAAAGATGGATTCAAGCCTTAGGCCACATTGAAACTCACAATCAACATATCAAGAGAGAGAAATCTCACTGAAACTTGAATAAATTGAATAAAGCATGTCTTCTACAATGGGATGTTCCTTCTTATATAGGAACGGCTAATTCTAAATTATGAAATACCTATCCTAAACAGCCATGACTTACTAATTTAAACTAAGTCTTAATCTCAACTCAACATAAAAATAGAAATAAATAACTAATTATTAATTTAACTAAGGATAGGGATCCTTGTGAAGATCAAGGATCAATTGGGCCCATCACTGTCTGCAGGCCTACAATCTGGGCCGGATTTGGGATCGACCTGCATCAATACATAATTAAGATTTACATATTATGAGGTAGCTTGGAATTTTGGATCTTATCTAGCAAACCACTATTTGTGTATTGTATTTTGTTCTCTCATGGAAGGTCTCTTCTTTTATTTGTGATTTTTGAATCCTTTATTTGTGATTTTTGAATCATGTGGATTTGTCTATTAGAGATAAAAATCATTCTTCACTCTTTATTTTTCTATTTTCTTTTAATCAACTTCTTCAGCCTTCACCTATTGATTGCATGCAAAAATTTGGGTTCAGTTCTTTCACTGCTTTTCCACAGGTGTATTTATCTTAGCTGACTTTACGTAACCATCATTTTGTTTATTTTTAGTGGTAAATACTTATGATTAATATTCCCTCATCTCATGGACCTGAAAGTTGGAATTTGAATTTTCACTGTGAAGTTGTCTTCTAAAATCTCTTAAATACCGCATGAATATTGGTTACACTAATTTATTTGAATGTTTGTTACATATTTTAAGTATATGATTCCATCTGGTATGGTATTGCTGCTTCTATTTTCTCAGTGTCTTTTCCTCACTGCATTAGGATAACCCTTCCCAATGTCTATATTTATATTTGTCTGTTCCAGGGACTTTGGGATGTGGAGCAAGAGGGCGATGAGGAAAATCCTTGGTGCATTTTGCGGGTGTATGTAAATGTGTCATTTTCGAGGAAAACCATGTGGAAAGGTACAACTTTACCATCCTTAATATTATAACTCTGTCAGTGTCTCAGTGATGATCGAAAGATGGAACCTGGAACACATTATGTTGTGAGCTGGACCCATCATAGTGTTATGTCGTGGTTTGTAAAATGGTGGTTTGTAGATTTGGCTTCTGCCCACAATATGCCCCTTTGTTGTTGTTACCCATCTCATCTGAAGCAATAAATGGGTGGTCAATATAAAACGCAGTGAACAACTCACTATCACAGTTATCACTGGATAGCTAGTAACATCTGGTGAGGCTGAATTTTGGTATGTGCCTGATCTAATTGCCTCTCTTTTATCTAGTGGGGCAGGAGGACCATAATTGTTACCCTAGTTTGAAATTTAGCAAACATGAAAGTGCTAGAGTTTTTCAGTTTTTGTAACATGTAAAGATGGTGGGTCTTAAGGCCTGTTTGGATCCCTGAAGTTTGGTTCCCTGCACTCATTTTACTTGTAAATCTTTTTTTTAAAAGGTTAGATATCCTTTATTAACACAAAAAATAATATTATACAATTAGTGGAGCAAGCACACCAACTCACGTAAGTTATGGCAAAGAGCGAAACAACTCACTCAAGGAAAATTGGGTTATCTAAATGCATGGATTTTGATGTACGTGCAAACCAAGTGACCCTCATTTTATTTACCAAGATCAAATATCCATGCCAGGAATTTAAGAACACAAGTTCAGTAGGCACTAGGCAGTAGCCCAAACATGATGCTGAAATGTGAATATCCTCACCCGGAGATAAAAAACACTTGAACCATTTAATTCACATGTACCAAAAAATCTTTACTTCATAAACTACTCCATTGCCCTAGATTTTGATCTTGAAAGTGTGAATGCTTTCAAAATTTGATGTCCTTTTCTGGGGCGGACTGTATGCAATATATTTGTTGGGTTCGGGGGACTTGAATAGGGTCATTGTTGGTTGGAGGTGGGTGGAATTTCATCTAAGTGCTAGCTGGCTGTGTTGTTGACTAAAGAAAGACTTTCTCATTGGTCTAAACTCAAGGAGGAAATTCAAGATTTACCATCAGCAAATGTAATGAGAAATTGGGAACTGGCTACAATGGACAGGAGTGAGAAGAGGACTCCAATAAAGGGTCTATTTTCTGTAGTCGTGTTCTCAAGTCCAAGGTAGATGCACAAGGAAAACTAGGACTAGTAGCCATAGGAGTTCTTAGGAACGATAAAGGAGAGGCGATTTGTTCCCTTTTCTAGGTCCAGTCAGAATTAAAGAATTGAATGAAAGAGAGCCATTGGCAATTAGAGAAGCTTTGAGGTATTCTAGAAGAAACTTTATGGGGAGATTGCTTGTGGACGGTATTTAAAGAAGTGCAATCCAGGGGGCATCAACAGTTGAAGAGGCTCCTTGAAGGCTTTTGTTAATCATGAAGGAAATTTGGGCATTGAGGGTTTGTGCGAATTTAAGCATTAGGAAGGGAATGAAAGGAGGCTGTGGATGTATCAGCTAAGGGAGGAAATAGGTGAAAATGACTTATTTAGAAATGAATTTAGGAGGAAGTCATTTCTTACTTGAGGGTAGGGTGAAACTTTGTATACAGCATGGCACTCTTATATTATCTCTTTTCGCTGTACTGTTTTTTGAGTTTTTAATAAATATATCAGTAGCTGATAAAAACAAATAAAGACTGATCCAATGGTATGGGCCATCGTATGCTCATCTTGTTCTGTGTAACAGTTTTTGCTGCTGTTGTGACTGGGCCCACAACCTTGATATTGAACCATGCTAGCATCCATTTCAAGGATTTGCAGAATGTATTTTGCTTATTTATTAATGTTTTCTTCTTCCTGTTTTATTGTTTTTGGATGTTTAAAGAACCTCTCTGCATGTATTGACAAGCACTTACGAAAATTTGGGCTTGATCTTCCACATATTGTAATATGCACATCTTTATGGAATATTATGTATTATGTATTATATATATGCTCTTGAAACATGAAGGTTAATATTTATTGCCAAGTGGGCAAGCATTACAGGGAAAATAGAGCAATCCACAATAGAAGAGTGCAGAGAAGCTTATGCAATTTGGATAAAGAGTGTATGCTCCTTTCTATTTGGTACATCTAAGTTTCTTTATTTAATTTTCATTCCCTCTGTCAGTAAAGCTTATATGGTAATCAAACGTCTTCCAGGCACACGAATTTCTGACGCAGAAGCAGAACCCTGAACTAGGAGGTCTGTAGCTTTGGCTGTAAAAGCATACAAGTCTATCATAAGTTGTGCTTTACATTGATGCAAGTTTTGTAGATTAAAACAGGTTTGACTCATGTTTGTTCATGCTCCTTTATGTGTCAATGGCAGGGGTTGCAAGTGAAACTGCTAATCCTGTGCAATGTGATGACATTGAAGTGAAAAGTTCTACTGAACTCAAACAAGCTTCTGAAAGAAAAAGAACCCATAGAAGGATCTCAGAAAGGGAATCTAATTCTAAAGATGCAATCCTGGATTATGACAATCCTGTGAAAGAAGAGTCGAGTCATGGCACCTCCATTGTCATTTTACTTAGAGAAGCATGGGCCACAATTTGTATGTATCTAAAAAATCCGAGTCAGTTGCCTCTGATATTCGTCATCACATTTATATGTATCCTTATACTAACACAGGTAATTACTTTCTGATAAGTTGGGCTCTTGCATGACCCTTATATATGATCTCATATTTTTTGGGTGCTGATGTTCTATGAGGCCAGACCTTCATTTAATTTTATTTTAAGAGATTCTTAAGAATAGCCCTGTATATATTTATTTGTGGTATATGTGCATGGCAAGAGCTGTTGGAAGATGAATTTGACGAACTTGTCAGAAAAGACACATGGTGTGAAGTGGGTCCCACACTATAATATGAAAAGGGGCATTTGTGGATTGGGTATCTGCCAAAAATCACGTCCATTGGACTGTTTTAGCTACTGATCTGATGTCAGGAAATAGAATGCTCTAGGGAATTCGTTGCCTTACATCAGACAACTAGTTAAGTATAATGGATCTGGCTTTCAATAAATGGTTGATCCTCAAACCATCTTATCGTTAGGTGGTTCTAGCCGTACATCTTCGTTGACTGGTTAGTCACATTCATCTTTGACTGCACTTGTCACATTAGCAATGCTCACATCAAACTGTTGCCATTATTGATTATTTCGAGCATTATATTGGGAAATGAGTTCTGTTCCTTTTTTGTTTTTGGTAAGTTCTAGAGACAGCAACAGTCATTGTTACTTATTATCCTAACCCTTCTTTACGTTTTTATGCTATATGTATATGATGTTTTGGGGAGAATTAGCACTGGTAAAGTAAAAAAAAAAAAGAATGATGGATGAGAGGTTCCCTATTAAAAATTTTCTCAAGTGATAATGCCTCTTTCTTTCCTTACATCAATGACAGCAATCCAGTCAGATCATTAAATCTTTTCAATTTTCATGTGAAGCTTTCTGTTCAAACTACATTATCTGTAAATTGATTTATGGTTCCCTCAATTCTCTTTCTTGTCATAAGCTAAGCTATTAAAGCAGTGGCATGAAAAGAAGTGGTTCCATTCTTTTCATTTTGGCTTTAATTCCGCTCTTTCCTTTTTGGTTTTGAAAGTGCTATTCTTCATTCTGTGCTTGCAGTTGAGCATTGTGGTTCTGTTAACGAGAACCCCAAGAATCCACTTGGTGTCTCAAGAGAACTTCATGCACGGTGTTTCTAGCGACAGGACAGAAGCTATAGCTTGGTTGGAGAAGCGTGTTTACCATCTCAAGGAAGAAATGCTCATGGTTGAAACACAGCTAGAGAGAATGCGCCATGAATACTTATGGTTGAAGACGCATCTGCAAGGCCTCGAACAGCTGAAGCCAAAATCATGATCCACATCAAAGTAACTGTTTATATTGAGCTTGTATCATCTTTATTTAAAATTCTTTTGTCATGTATTCCCTTTCATTAAAAAAAGAAAAATCAAAATGGTGAAACTATGACATTAATTTCAGGATAAATGTATCAACGAGTTCTCTTTTTGCACCTTCTGTTTTACATTCTTCTGATGACATTATCTCAATTCTCATAAATTTGTTCTCTTGGTGGTTTTGGATCACTGGAACTCATTGCACTCTTTTGATCTGTAAATTTATTTACCAGTTGATAGATAACTAAGGTTATCCAACCACACGAATTCTGATTTTTGTGTAAATATTGGTATACACACTCGATTAGCAAAGATCCATACAGGGCCTTTGTGTTGAATTGGGAATTGCTTGAATCCTTTGTGGCTCGAGAGACCCCAAACTGTTCTGCCGCACCATGTATAGTTTCTGCCCAAGGGATAACATATTTTAAACATTCTACTTATCCACTGTTTTGGGTTCCCATTTTGTTGAGACCACTATTACACGGTCATGTAGATGATCACAAAATTAATGTTGAAACTGAATGACTATTTCTAGTTCAGACTGCAGAGAGAGAGTAGTTGCGTATGTCCAAATGGGAGTTATCATGTGCCCTAAACCATATGGGGCCCATCTTTTGCTTGATCGAAGACATTCACATTACATGCATTGGTAGTGGCTTACATTTCAATACATTTGAATCAATCGATACACATTAGTTAATCAATTTGTAGAAAAGGGATTTTAACTTAATTTTCATTTCATTTTCTTTTTTCATGCATTGATGAATCTAATGGTGTAATTATACAGAAGCAAAGTAAAATTTAAGCTACTACCTATTTGCTGCAAGCCATATGATGCAAAGGACCTAGATAAATAAAAAGTAAGCCCCATTTAATTCAAATCCAAGTTGTCCTTTAGGAAACTCCAAGCAAATGTCAACAAAGGATCAGTTCTCCATAACAAAGTAATCGCAACTTGGGCCTGTAACAGCCAAGGCACTCATTGTTGAGTGGTGTAGGCACGTTAGTTCCACATACATCCCCAGGGAATGATCTGTGGTTCTTCAAGTTACAAGCATCACTTTTGTTCAGTGGTTAACAAAAAAAAAAAAAAAAAACACGCACACAGAGAGAGGCCTGTAACAATCTGGCACAAATAATTTGCTTAAGAACTGAAAAACAAGGGCAACTGGAGCAAATCATTTTAGCTGTGAGTTTTAATTACCTAAAAATCTGTTACACAACTAAGGAAATGAACCCTCTGACTCCATCATAGAATGCTTCCGAGCTGATGGTGGCTTATCTTTCCTCAAGAAAGATTTTGTAATTTTGTTCTTGTTGTTGAAACGAAACCATTGTTTGTGGTTTCGTTTTCCTCTTTACCATTGCTTACTGGAGAATTGCATTTAATCTTTCTATGTTATACTTTTTGGTGTCTCCTCACTTCTTTTTCTCCCAACTCTTCCTCTTTTAGATATTCCCTTGGGATTCTCTTTTCCATGGATTCTTTTTTAGCGTCTGAATGAATTTCCATCCACCTCAAAAGGAAACCGGACATCTTTGGTGAAACCCCATTCAACTTTTCTCTTTGTAACTTTCATCCTCGACCATGCTATGCTCGAATTTACCTTGTCTAGTGAAGTAGTATAATGACATTTTTCCACCACTTGACCTCAAAAAATCTTGATTGAAGCTCCTCAAATAGGGAGGGAATTCAGTAGTTTTAGCTGAATGAGGATCCTGCAAATGAACAGAAGAGAATATAAGACTAATATGGCCCCATTGTAAGATAAAAAATGTGATTACTAAAAATAAGATTTTTTTTAGTGTAAGATTGTGTCAATCGAGTTATTCAACTCATCTTAGTGGATAATATAGTAGAAATTTTGACGTTCTATCAAACTACATATTGTTTTCATATGACATCCCACCCAAACCAATGAACAATGCAGTTGAATTCATTGAGGTTCTTCATGCAAATTCTGCTGTGCAATATTTCAATCTTGATGGATAATTTTCCAGTGCACATGTGACAATGTTGGCAATGAGCAGGTCAGGTTGAGTGAGCTATGAGGGTAAACTTTATGGCCTCAATTAAAACCCAATTCATTTCTTCATTGAGCTGAAAATCTCAACTCAAATCCTTAATTAATTACTGGTTGTGTTTTGTGAATCATAATCCAATTAATTAGGTCGAGTTAGGTTGGCCTGTTGAATAGCAAGAATGTAAGCAACCCAAACACAACCCATTTATTGATCAGCTGAAAAATGTCATCAAACCTTAAATTGTTAGGTCAGGTTCAGATCAAGTTGGCAGATTGGGCCGGAAATTTCAACCCATACCAACAATTGTGGGAGGAGGCTGACGTCTATGAATGGGTAAAGTAAGCCCTTAAATTTAGCATAGTTAGACCATCATAAACATGGATTATGAGTTCTGAATGATCAACAATGAATGAGAAAAAATCGTATGCCAAAGAGGTCCACAATGGATGTTTCAATCAAATGTTGTATTATAACAAGACTAACAACTGAATGAATAAGAACCGCCTCTTACTGCACTTATAAAAGGTCGCAGTTCTTGTGGCTAGGATTGGCTGTTTCATTGATAAAAAGTGTGATTTGTGAAGGCAGATTAATCATGATTAGGATTAGTGGGCCTCACAAACCTTTTTTTCTTTTGTTTGGGGGGGGGGGGGGGGGGGGGGGGGGGCGCTCTAGACAAGATATTTTTGTATGGATTTACGGGGTTGAATTTCTAAACTCACTATTAATTAACTAAATACAAAGTACCCGAACAAAGTGGATCCGTGGCGCAATGGTAGCGCGTCTGACTCCAGATCAGAAGGTTGCGTGTTCGATTCACGTCGGGTTCAAAATCCGCCTCTTTTTTTAATACAAAATTTTCCCACTTTTTTTCTTTTTTTTTTTTTTTTGCACTAAAATTTTCCCTTTTGAACATTTACTTAACAGGGAAAAAAATAGAGGAACAATAGAGTCAGGATAAAATCTCTTCCATTTTTACCACCATCTCTTATATTTTTACCACCATTACAGCCAACTGTTTCTTAATCACTGGAGAATTGTATAGTGGGCCATCAACATAAAAAATAATAATGTGTATTTAGAATCACTTGGGTAATCAAGCAAACAAATTGACAAGTGGCCAACAAATTACATGGATTATTGAGAACATGGTTTAAAATCGAGGTTTTTAACAATATTAAAAACTCTCTCAGTGATAATTTGGTGATAAGAAAATAGGTTCAATGTGACAGTGCGATCATATGATTTTTTACTAGGGGAACGGTGGAGAATAATATTATTTTGAAGCATTAGTTACAGTGGTTTAATGGCGTTCACTAAATGAAAATAAAAAATGTAAAACACTATTTTCTCTACCATTATATTATAAAATGTGCTAAGGAGACATTGGATGCATAAGAATTTGTGTTCAAATGGGCTCCAACTATATATTAATTAAGGGGTGACTAGGCGAAGGATGAAGGATATAAGGTGGAGACAAGGATATAAGTACTTTTAATTTTCTTAGAATTTCAACTACTTGCTTGAATATTTATTTCTCATTGACCCTTGATTCATTTTCCATTACAAGTGAGAAACATAGTCATTTTTGGGTACTCATCTTTGTTTCTTCCATTTAATGACTTCATTGATGCCAATGTGACTGATAATGTTGTCTCATAATCTAAGTGCTTAATGAATAAATTATTCTCTTTCCAACAAAAAAAAAAGACTTCTAGAAATACAAGTTTTAGAATTCTCAAGAAATTAAAAAAAGTAGTTTAGTAAGTGTTTCTTACATTTACCTAAATGTATAGGCTCATTCAAAATTCAAAACCCCACTCATTTGATAATCGGGTGAAAATCTCAACCCCAGCCCTCTTACTTAAAAGTTTAACTAGTGGGACATAATTCAATTAGTAGGGTTTGATTGGTTGCCAAATGTACACACCCATTTATTAATCTGGTCAATGTCAACCCCTACCCTAAATTACTGGGTTGGGTTAGGATCAAGTTGGCAACTTGAATAAAAAATTGTCATTTCTACTAATTATGTTGGAGAATGCAGTCTATGCATGGATAAAGGATGCCCCATAATTTAACCAAAATTAGATCATTGTTAAAATATTAAACAATAAGAGAGAGGAGTAGAAAAAGAAAGAGAGAGATTTTATTATTGAGAGATTTGTATGTACATAATAGAAGGAGAGTCTTATTTATAGGATGAGAAGACTTCCTCTCTAAATAACATGTTAAAATATGATTCTTATCCCATGCAAGCTCTTTATCTCATGTACGTCCCAATGTTGGCATCCACCTTATGATATTTGTATTATAACACTCCTTCTTGGATGACCATCATTTAATGATAATTGCCTTATTAAAAACTTGCAAAGGAAAACCCAATGAGAAAAATTCAAAGTGAAGAAAAAAGAGTATAACATTTTTTAAGATCATTAAATTAAGTGTTGGATGTGCATAATGTCACAACCCGAGCCCAAGAGATCGGAGGTTAAAACTAAACATAACTAGTGACATACGTACTCTCGTGCATATACACTTAGACCCTATCTAAATGCACACGCACAAGGGGATTTCACACGTGCCAATACAAGTACGCGGAAGCTGTAGGGATCAAACCATAACAAGGAAATACACTATAACAAAATGATAAATTGACAAAAGATTACATAAAAATTAGAGTTATACAAAATAAATCAAAATACAAGTATACAGATCATAAATACACCAGAATCCCAAAATCCAAAAATCAGGAAGACCCATATGCATGCATGTTATCATCACTCTCTGGTGGAGGGATCACATCTACTCCTCTAACCTTGATGGGGCATCTAGGGTCTCCCTTGGAGTCTGATTGACCGATGAGAAGTCGGTCGAGGGATCTGAGCCTGCAACACCAAGGACAACTTATGAATACAACGATTCATCAAAGTATAAGCAATAACAAATTAACACATTTTGTATTTAATAAAATAAGTAACGATGGATAAATCATAGCATTTCAATTTCGTATCCTAAGCAGTTGTGCATTCAAATGAAGCATGCTCTCAAAATCAATGCTTACATGATATATACACACTAGGTGGCTACTACATTTGCCCTGTGCTCCCAAAAAGGGATCTTACATACATACTGAGAAACCATCGACCGGGCAAGAGTACGAATGGGTCTCGGGTTCTTGGGGTCCGGAAGCCCCAAAACATAAACTCACTGCAACGAGGCTATATATACTACTCCAAATTCAACCCTGTCGAGTATCCTAAGGCTAAGGCTGAGTACTGCCTGACCATATGGAATCAAAACAAATACAAGAACTTGAGTTAAGAGTGCATATCATATCAAACATATGCCATATACATATCATACGTTCATATCTTCAACTCATACGTACAAAACTCAAGTTAAAGGAAACATATCGAATAGATCATACAAATCGAATTTACAACATCATAGGATATAATAAAGATATTGCAAACAAATCATACAAAAGAGTGGAGGTCAATGCCCGTTATACAAAATGCTATGCAAGTCAATATTCAATCGAATCAAGATCATTTACTAGCTAACTCTAATCTAGTTATCCAGTGTTTCTAATCGTGCATGATGATATAGTTTTAAGTTATCCGATGCACCGTTGTTTAGTGTTGCATTGTATCATAAGTGTGCATCGAAGTCCCTTAAACCGACACCCATGAGGGAAGTGCTTAACAACTGAATAACGTACATGAATGAGTCACAGCCCTCGAGATCATTAATGCAATTCTTATCATAATCCATTGGGTAAGTTAGGATTGCTTATATTCTAATTCAAATGTCCTGCAAGGTCTCTTCAGTACCTATCTTTCTTATTTTTCAAAGGTCTTATGGCTCAACCATGAGTAACCTTATGGCTTAGCCATAGGCATATTACGGCTTAGCCGTGACATGCATTGCGGCTCAGTCGTGGTTTCCTTTACTGTTCATCCGCATTTTCGGCTTGGCCCTGTTTTTGTTCTACGGCTCAGCCACGGTGAGGGTACGGCTTAGCCATAGAACACCTCACGGCTTAGCCGTAGCTGGACCATAGAAGGTTCTTTCATTTTTCACACTACGTCAAAATAAGCAAACAATAAGTGCTCTGAGCTGTCATTTAATTGGAAAAGCGACGGTCGAAACTGTCGTTTTGACTGTCGATAATATTAGTGTAGCTTTTTAAAAACAAGTGTTCATAACCGTTGCGTTAATTTTAAGTTAACAAGTATTTCGAGCTGTCGTTTTTATAAGTGTCAGTAGCACTCGTTTTTTTATAATGAAAACTATCATTTTTTTAATCAATTAGTAATTAAAAAAGGGTTTTTCAAAAAATATCAAGGCGTAGGAGCCATCGTTTTTAAAAAAACATTTAAAGTCTTCTTCAAATTATCAAGTGTTAATAGGTATTGTTTTTATCTAATTTTTTAAAAATAAAAAATTACCTATATATAGAATTTTTATAATGACCCATTCAATAAATGTTATTGGTAATCCACCCATAAATACAAACAATAATACATTAGATAAAAACAAACATAATTAGTGTAACACTCTGACCCAGCTTGACCCCGTTTAGCGGCTAGTTAATCTTGTTTTCGTTGCTAATTGTGTTTTGTTTGTGTTTTATTTTCGTTACGGGTCATGGATAGGTAGTTGGGTTGTGTTTGACCTGGATTAAGTAAACCAAGCCCTTTTTCGTAATTTTAGTTTTTCTAAGACATGGTCATTTTTGCATCATCTTGATGTCAATACGTGTCTTTCGTTGAGCTCGTCAACTTTCGTAACTACGTCATTTGCAACCGATGTCGTGTGATTCGAGTGGACCCAGATTTGACCCAAACTGAAAATACACTTCTAACTTGGACTCTCTTGTAAATTGAACAACCCATTAGCTTATAAATAACTCATCCATCGACCAACTCACGTTCTCTCTCTCTGTTGCTTCACTGTGCACGTGGAAATCTCTCTCTTTCACTTGAATTCTCTTCTCCAAATTTCTCTCCTCCATCGATCAAGAGGAAGTGGGGTCTTTGCATGTGAGGTGAGTGGGACATTCTTCCATCTCTCTTATCTCCTTTCTCTATCTCTCCTCCTTCTTGTTTCTCATTGCATGGTGTGTCTGTGATTCCAATTCTCATGCATGCATGTGGTTTGATTTGTGTTAGGTTGTGTTTGGGCTTTAGGACAACAATTGTGCAATTGATTTCCAATTAAGGCAAGTATAACCATAACTTGTGAGAACCCATGTTGGTATGCATTTGATTCGGGTAGTTTTACATGAATTGATATGGAAACGTGTGTTTACAGCCCCTTTGATTACTCATTGATTCAGTACTTGTCCATCTCCATTGGAGAATTTCAATTTGAATGGTGTTACAGGAATTCTGTATGTGTTTCAGAAAATTGACCTCGTGCACGTACGGCTAAGCCGTATGGCACTTACGGCTCAAAGTCCAGAGAGGAGAAAAACCCAGTTTTCCTCTACAGCTAGGGCACGGCTAAGCCGTGGATTGCCCTACGGCTAAGCCGAAGCTCAGCCGTGGCCCAGTCGTAGATCAATACAGGGTGCCTTTTTGGATTTAACTGAGAGCACTCAAATTGACAGACCTTCTACGGCCCAGCCACGGCTAAGCCGTAGACCACACAAGGCTAAGCCGTAGCGCACACACGGCTGAGCCGTATCCACACTCGAAAAGTAAAGGACAAGGATAGATGTAAAGGAAAGACCGATATGGCCTTCATAATAGAATGTAGAGCACCTAGACCTGCCTAACGGAATGTGATACACTGCGTGAATGATCTCGAGGGCTGCGAATCATTCATATTCATTATCCGGATGTTAAGCACCTCCCCATGGGTGTTGGTTTAAGGGACTTCGTGCACTGCTCGATTTAATGCAACACTAGACAACGGTGCATCGAATAACTTAAAACTACATCATCATGCACGGTTAGAAACACCGGATAATTAGATTATAATTGGTTTGTAAATAAAGATGATTCGATTTCGCATGATTTGTTGCATAACATATTGCATTCGAGTATTGACCTCTACTCTCTGACATGATTACTTGTGTTCCGTTACTTTCACATTGTGATTCTTTACCTTGAATATGCATGTATGATATGTTCACTTACAGATATGCACGTATGATATGTTGTCACGATCTACTCAGGGTTTTCATGATTGACTCTGTATGGTCAGGCACTACTTAGCCTCAGCCTTAGGGTCCCGACGGGGTGACTTTGGTATAGTTATATGGACTTGCTGCAGTAAGGATATGTCTTGGGGAACCGGACCCCAGGAAACCGAGACCCATTGTACCCTGGCCCGGACAATGGTGTTCTTTGCATGTTATAAGATCCCTCTTTTGGGAGCATATGGTAATGTAGTAGCCACTAGTTATGTACACAGCATGTATTCATTGATTCACTTAGCATATTTCTTTCTTGCATGACAGCCTAGTCTACGAAAATGCCTTCTTTAATCACATGATGTTCTTTATTCGATTAGACACAGCGTGTGTTAACTTGCTATGGTTTATACTTTGCTGAATCTTCGTATTCACAGTTGTTTTTGGTGTTGCAGGCCTAGATACCCCTGCCGAACCCTCGCCGGTCGGCCAGACTCTAGATGAGACCCCCGGGGCCCCATCAGGCCTAGAGGAGTGGATGTGATCACTCCACGGGAGAGCGTTCTTGGCATACATCATTGGAGTCTTGTTTTGAGGATTTGTTCATTTGTGTATATCTCATGACTGTGTATGTTATTTTGTTCCTTTTGTAAGACTTTCATATGTAATTATGTCAGTTCCTTCTTGGTATTCTCTTCTTGCACTGTTAGTTTGATGTTTCTGATAATTACAGCTTCCGCGTACATGTTTGGCACGTGTGAATGTTCCCTTGTGCGTGTGCATTTAGACTCGGTCTACGTGTACAGGCACGGGAGTACGTGTGTCATTAGGTTTGGCTTTTACTAACCCCCAAACCCTGGGCTCGGGTTGTGACATACGTATTGTATGGTATCAGAGCATTCCTTGCTCATTCCTTGTTCTAGATGATAAGCATGTAGACATGTAGGATCGTGGTGAGAATACAATTATTTCTTTGTGATCTTTCTGGATTTTGGGGTTTGTTGGGCGCAATTGTTTTGTGTTTGTGTCTGACTCTTTCCATTTTTACAGAATGGCGTCAGGTTCGGGTTCTCAACAGAACGCCGGAAATAATGAAAGCGGATCCGCACCGTCCCGCAGACACAGAACACAGATGAACGCATCCTCATGCTATTTCAGTCTCTACAAGCACAATCGCAATCAATGCAGAACTTACAAGCACAAGTTACCACCATGTTAGATCGACAAAGCCAAGCCCCAGTTCAGTCACATATAGACCAGCAGGTGGTCTTACAACCTCGAGAGAGTGACCCGAATGCCCTCTACGGTAAATTTCGCAAACGAGGAGCCATTGAGTTCTTTGGGACAGAAGAGCCATTGAAGGCAGAACAGTGGCTGGAGCAGACGGAGGATGTTTTTGAGACCGTCGTGTGTACGAACCGGCAGAAGGTCGGACTAGCAACTTCTATGTTTAGAGATGTCGCAAAAACTTGGTGGAAAAGCGTGAAAGACTCATACAGAGACATTCCTAGTGCGACGGTTTGGGAAATGTTCAAGCAACAGTTCAGGAGGAAGTTCATCCCGGCTCATGTGTTTCGAGCCAAGGAGGTTGAGTTCTTAGCTCTCCGTCAGCAGCAGATGACAGTGGCAGAATATGTGAACAAGTTTATGCAGTTGTCGCATTTTGCTCCGGACATGATCAGTACCGAAGAGAGGAAGGTGAACCGGTTTGTTGAAGGTCTGCATCCCCGGTACATGCACCACGTGACTGCGTTTCAGCGTCTGGCTACGTTTGATGATGCAGTGGATAGGGCCTATTCTGCCGAGGCCATCCACCAAGCTGCGAGAGCCGTTGAGCCCAAGCGACAGCCGCCCTTCAGTGCACGAGGACAAGTACAGAAGAAGACAAAAGGCCAGCAGAGTACTTCCAGTTCCGCCGGAGTGACTTGTGGGTATTGTGGCAAGAGCCACGCGACTGACGCGTGTTGGAGGAAGGCAGGCGCTTGTTTTATTTGCGGTTCGAGGGAGCATATGATCGCCAATTGTCCTCGACATAGAGCCTCCCAGCCCCTAACCTCTGGTCCTACCTCCGGTGCAGTTCCTAGCAGACCCAGTGCACCTACAGCTCCGAGCAAGTCGCAGTCAGCTCGTCCAGGCTCGAGACAGCCTCGCTAGACAGCCCGTGCTTACGCTGCTACCCATGAGAGTGCCGAGGATCCACAGGTGGTTGAAGGTACTGTTTTGATTTCACACGTCAAGGCATTAGCATTGTTCGATTTGGGGTCTACACGGTCTTATGTAGCACCTCATTTCGCCGAGCGGTTACATCAGCCGTCTAAGCCGTTGCCATATGTGCTGGTTGTATCCACCCCAGTTGGCAAGCGAGTGGAGTGTAGTATGTACTACCCCCATTGCGACGTGCAGATTGCAGGTCATCAGTTACCTGTTGATTTGATCCTGTTGTCGATGTTGGACTTCGACGTGATCCTTAGTATGGATTGGCTCGCTCGATATCGTGCCTGTGTTAACTGTTACAACAGGACGATCTTCTTCGATTTAGGCAAGGGCTTCCGTTTCGAGGGCAGTCAGCAGAGATGCCCCAGGCGTGTGATCTCGGCGTGTAAGGCAGATCGCTTGATCTGCCGAGGGTGTGAAGGCTTCATTGCCTTTATCTCAGCGAAGACAGAGACGAAGCAGCTAGGTGAGATCCAGGTGGTCTGTGACTTTCCCGATATCTTCCCAGACGATGTGCCAGACTTACCCCCGGTTCGAGATGTGGAGTTCGCCATTGAGCTTGTTCCCAGCACGGCACCGATCAGCAAGGCTCCGTATCGCATGGCCCCCGCCGAATTGTCTGAGTTGAAGAAGCAGTTGCAGGAGCTTTTGGACAAGGGTTTCATTCGCCCGAGCGTCTCACCTTGGGGAGCACCAGTCTTGTTTGTCAAGAAGAAGGATGGTACGTTTCGGATGTGCATAGACTACCGCCAGTTGAACAAAGTGACTATCAAGAACAAGTACCCCCTACCCAGGATTGATGAGTTGTTTGACCAACTTCAGGGTGCAGCATATTTTTCCAAGATTGATTTGAGGTCTGAATATCACCAGTTGATGGTCAAAGAAAATGACATTCCTAAGACTGCCTTCAGGACTCGTTATGGACATTATGAATTCCTCGTGATGCCTTTTGGACTAACCAACGCACCTGCAGCGTTCATGGCATTGATGAATCAGATCTTTGCTCCTTTCTTGGACCAATTCGTAGTTGTCTTTATTGATGATATACTGATATACTCTAAGTCAGCAGAGGAGCATCGGGAGCACTTGAGGAAAGCCTTGTCGTTGTTGAGAGAACATCGATTGTTTGCCAAGTTGTCGAAGTGTGATTTTTGGCTTGAGCAGGTGGCATTTTTAGGTCATATCATTTCACGAGAGGGATTGGCAGTTGATCCATCTAAAGTGGAGGCAGTAGTGAATTGGCCTAGCCCCAAGACAGTGACAGAGGTTCGCAGTTTCCTTGGTCTAGCAGGTTACTATCGTCGATTTGTCCAGGACTTTGCTAAGATCTCTTCTCCTTTGACGAAGTTGACCAGGAAGAATGTACCATTTGATTGGACTGAGGAGTCTGAAGCCCGTTTCCGGACTTTGAAAGAGAAGTTGACACGGGGCCTACTTGTGGAGGCGCCTTGGCGTGGCTCACTGGTAAGGAGCAGGAGCGGCGAAGCCGTACGGCCTTGTCCAGGTTCGAGTCCCCCCAGGGACAAAGTCCCCGCTGCGTACTCTGATAGTCCAGTTAGGTGGAACAATACCTCGCACAGGGTCTACCTGTGGAGGCGCCTTTTGGGGAAAAAACCGTGAGGACTTTCATAAAAAACTATAAAGTTAAGCGTGCTCGAGTCAGAGCAATTTCAAGATGGGTGACCTCCTGGGAAGTCCAAAGCGGACAATACCTCGATGGTGCGGGGCGGGTTGTTACAATTAGTTTAATTAAAGTCACCTGAATTAAAATTCAATCAAATACATAAAATCAAAGCTTTAAGTGAAGTCATTCTAAGACAATAAATTAAACTAGAGTCGAAATTGCAACAAAGAAAAATGAACCTAATCTAAAGTCTTATACATGGGCCAATCAATCATATCACCCAAAGTGATATCTCCAAAAATTTTATCTTCACTAAGGAACTGGATCGAATAATTAAGAATCTCATCCACAACAATCCTATAGCATCCTGGATAGTCAAGCGATGAACTAATCACAGTCTCATAAGCAACGCAAACGTCCCTCTGCACCAAATGCATCAACCTATGCTGAGTCAATCCTGTTCATGGACTTGCTTGTTCTGTCTGTATCTCTTGATGGGGTGATTCATTCTAAGCCTACAATATTATTAGAAATAATTGGAGTTAGCAAACTTTATCAATTAAAATATTATTTATTTAATTATAGAAATCTAGAATATATGAAAAATAAATATTGTACCTGAGAATAATTCTCATGATGGATGGATGACCGCATCACTGTCCCACCTTGAGATAGAGTTTGTTTTAACTCATCCATATCCTTCCGTAGGACACCCATCTCCTCAATTAACTTTATCATTTGTCTCTCAATCTTTTCGTTTGATAACTTTTCATCTGCTAATGCTTTTATAAATGAAGCAGAATAATGGATACTTGTCATAGAAACACCCTTGCCTAAGCTGCGCACACGTCCTCGAGAATCAAGACCAATGATCTTTACAAAAATAAAATAAAACAATGTCAATATTTAGACAAATATTAAATTGACACTTGTTAGGCTTTATCATCAACAAGAAAAACAAAAGAATTATAACTTTGCAACGAGGTCATTTTTTAGATCTTTTTGTGCAAGAGATTTATCAGCGTCATGAAAACTTCTAACAGCATCCTACAAAACATATGATAAATAATAAGTAAAATAAAAAATCTAAAATAAAAGACGTGGTTCACTAAAAATCTGTTTTTTTTTTCTCTCATTGTTTCAGGGATGGATTTTTTAAAATTTAAGATTAGATTAGCTATTTTGGTTTTAAAGGATAAACTCATTACCTAGAAAATGTTGATTGTTTTACACATACTACAAGAAATTTTTCTCTTATTATTTTTCTTAGTATTTTTCTACTTTTTTTTCTTGTGAATGTTTTATTTGGAATACTTTTTCTCTAGAAATTGAACTGATTAAACGGGAATTAATAATTCAATAATCAATGTCTATATCAGTCCTCTCATGTCCATGTTACCTTCTCTGCATTTGGAGGGGTTGAGTTTGTGATGGATTGAATTTGCACTAGATTTTTTGAAAACTAACTCAATAAATGGGATACAATCAAATATGATAACCTAATAGAGGGAAATGAAAATGGAAAATATGCTTTGGCATCTCATCTAATGATGGAAGAAAACAAAAAAGATATAGGTGAATGAAAGATATTTGTGCTTTTAATTATTATTATAAAAGAGATCAACCCTTTATTCAAGTCTAGATAGACCTTTATTGAAAGTTAATGTTAAGGGCATGTTTGGATACACAAGAAAGTAAAACATCTTTTTTATTTTGAAGAAAATTTTATTACCATCTCAGTTAGAAGTGTTTGGATAACTTTAAAAAAAAAGAAGAAAATCTTCAATTTTCTAATAAAAAATGGGAGATTTTACTCTTCACCCTATCTCTGTAGGAAGAAATCTTTAAAATTAAATTCTTGTGATTTGGAGGCCTCAATCATCAGTAAAAAAAAAAAAAAACAAAAAAAAAAGTTTCTTCACTTCTCCCTTACTCTCTTATTGCCCTGAACTCCTCTCCTCCTTTTCTCTCTCTTCTCCCTCTTTCCCTCTCCCAACTATATTCATTTCTCTTATTCTTCTCCTCCTTGTCCCTCTTCATTTTATTTCCTTTTTGAAAAATAAAGATTTAATAATTTAACTATGTCTCTTTTATGATTTAGATAATTATATGATAATATTTATTTATATTTCATTAAAAATTAATAACTTTTAATAAAACGTAATTATATTTTTCATAGCCTGCATTGAGCCTGAGCCCTGCTGCACTAGAAAAATTAAAAAAAAATGGATATAAAAGTTTAACTAGTGCTGCTCGTAGGCTGGGCACTGCGTTATGGATCAGGTCGGACTTGACCCGAAACCGGACCTGGTCTGGAACCTGGGTCCAAACACTATAGATCATCTCCTCCACGCCTGCTTTTCACGTTATTTCTGCAACTGGAAACGAAAAACTCTAGACCTCGGCAGCAGTGGACAGAGCATCGGCAAGGCAGCGAACGGCGAAGGCCTCCTCCGTCGATCACAGCGACAGCACCCCGGCGACGATGGTGGAAGCGGCGAGCGGCATAGCACATCAGGCGGTTGCTCTTTTCTCTGCGTTCTTCTTCTCAGTCGACTGAGAAACACAAAGGTGGCTTTTCCTCTTCTTCTTTATGGTCAGTCACAGGCGGGATATGATCAAGCAACCGAAGATCGATGGACATATCATCAAACAGAGTCCACTGCTCTGCCCATGCAACAGAGCACCGAAACCAATTCGGTTTTCTCTGTCTTCTCTAACAAGGATCCAAGGCAGAATCCTCTCATCAATCATCTTCTTCGATCACGCAAACTTCAAATCGAATTGCATGATCGTTGAGAAAAACAGTTTTTATGAGAAAACTTACAGAACCCATTGCATAAAATCTGAACCAGCAGTGCATTTTATTGTGAAAACTTACAGAACCCATTGCAGAAAACAATTCTATTGATGTGCAATGAACAGATCACAGAGATCACAGCAACTATGAAAAAGACAATATGAATGAACGTACGTTTTCTTGTGAAAACTTACAGAACCTATTGCAGAAAACAGTTCCGTTGATGTGCAATGAACAGATCACAGAGATCACAGCGACTATGAAGAAGACAATATGAACAAACGTGCGTTTTCTTGTGAAAAGTTTGAATCAGAGCATGTATGAATAGCAAATCATAAACAGATAAAGATCGGAAGATTGAAACAAAGAAATAAGAGATATACATAATGGTTAACAGTGGTGTCGATTGAGGGAAGCAGGAGAAGCACTGTTGCTTAGAGTTTGAAACCTAAAAGAAGAAAATGGGGAGGAGCGACCCTAGATCCCGCGCACGTAATCTTTTGGCCAAAAACGCGCCAAAGGGGAGAGAAGCGAGAGGGATTTAACCACAAATAGTTTTGGATAAGTTTTTTCCATAAACTTTTAGGTTTAAAATAACAAGAGTATAAGACTATGGTTTTTAGCATAAAAAATAAGTGCTTAAAGCCATTATTTTTATTAATAATTTTTCCCACATAATAGTATGTAGTTTTTTTTAATAAGAGTTGAAAACTGTGGGATATAATCAAGTGCTTGAATCTATGGGTTTTCACTCTAAATTAGTGTGGAATTTAACCCCTTTTGACGTAGTGTCAACTCTTTGGAAATTAAGCCGTAGCTTGACCTATGGTTGGGTTACGGCTAGCCTACGGCTTAGCCGTTGCACATTTTACGGCTTAGCCATAGCTTTATCATATAACAAATTTGGGTTTGACAATTCTCTGGACTTTGAGCCATAGGCAGTTCACGGCTTAGCCATAAACTGCACGAAGTCAGTTTCAGAACCTGTTACAGAATCAATTGGGAGTGCACAAAACTGCACTAACACAGAACGAAATAGAAATTGACATATCTGGGCTGTAAAATATCATTCACATGCAAGATTAAGACAATTATTCATAATCAAATATATACCAATATAGTTCATCCAAATCATGCTTATACTTGCTTCAAATGGGTTTAAACACGCAAATGGTTGTCCTTGGGCTCAAATTACACATCTAAACAAGCTTCTAATACCCCATGCATGCAGAAAAAGGAAGAAAGAGAGGAGAACGTGAGTGCATGTACACAGTAACTGACATGAAAAAGATAAAGAAGAAGAAGAAGAAAATCAAGATTCATGCTTACCTTAAATCACACAAGACGACAACATAGACAAGAGGAACACTAAATTCCCCTACTATCCAAGCTCTGATCGTGGAGAAAAAGAGAAAACATTAGGAAGAAACGAAACAAGAGAGAAAGAAGACGTTGAATGACTTAAGTCGGTGCATGTATCTTTATATAAGGATAAGGATTAACCAATTTATATAAAAGTCCAAAGGTTTCAGAGAATTTACAGTTTGAGTCGATCAATGGTCCAATGGAGACAAATGACATCTTTTGCAAACGAAGCAGTTATGAAATGAACGAACTCAACGAAAGACACGTGTTGACACCAAAATGATGTATGAATGACAACGTCTTACAAAATAAAAAATTACGAAAAAAGGCTTATGTCTACCTATACTAGGTTTACTCAACCCAACTACCTATCCATAATCCGAAACAAAACAAAAACAAAGGCAAAACACAATTAACAACTAATTCGTCATTAATTAGCCACTAAACAGAATTAAGTTAGATCGAAGTGTTACACATAATACTACCTCGTTAAAACATTAACTGGAAAAATCTAGTAGGATAAAACTTAGAAAATGAAAAACAGTATAACACACAGATGTTCATGGTTGCATACTTCAGGATGCCTCTCCTTAATTAACTACTATCCCTGATGACAAAAACCTTTCACATAGTTTGATGATGAACTCTTCGCGTGCCAATCTTATATATAAGTTTCTAAAATATTGATTTTGGCGAAGACTTGGTAAACAGATTAGATAGGTTATTATTTGAATGAACTTGCTTAACTTTAATCTCATTGTTCTTCTGAAGTTCATGTAGTAAAGAAGAACTTTGGTAGAATGTGCTTAGTTTTGTCTCCTTTGATGTAACCTTCTTGAATTTGTATTATGCATGCTTCATTGTTTTCATAGATAATGCTTGGGGTAATTGCATTAGGTGACAATTGATAAGAACTATGAATATGCTGAATTAAAGATTTTGGCCATACACATTCACAACTAAGTTTATAAAGAGCTAAAACTTCAAAGTGATTAGAGAAATTAGCTACCAAATTTTGCTTAGTAGATCGCCAAGAAATAGCAGTATTGCCACTAAGAAATACATAACTTTTATGAGATCGACCCTTATAAGGATCGAAGAGGTATCATGAATCTGCATAACCTATAAACTTTGAATCTTTACAACCGTAAGAATAAAATAAACTTAAGTCAATAGTTCTACGTAAATATTGTAGGATATGTTTGATACTGGTTTAGTGCCTTTGAGTTGGTGCAGAGCTATATCTGCCAAGCAGATTCACTAAAAATGAAAAATTTACTCTAGAACATTGTTCCAAATATAATAGGGCACCAATAGCACTTAAGTATCATACTTCAGGGCCTAATACTTCTTTATTTTCCTCTTTAGGATGATATGGATCTTCCTTTATATCGAACAACGGGACGACCATGAGGGTACTTATGGATGTATCTTGTCCATACCAAAACATTTCAAAACATTCTCGGTATAATTAGATTGACAGACTAATAGTCCACTAGAATTTCTATTGATCTGTAGGCTGAGACAAAATTTTTTTTTCCAATGTCTTTCATTTCAAATTCTTTTTTTAAATAATCAGTCGTTTTCTTGAGCTCTTTTTGAGTTCTGATTAAATGTATGTCATCTACAAAAACTAGCATTATAACAAATCCCTTCAAAAATTTCCGTTATCGTACCCTTCTTTAGATAAGTATTCATTAAGACAAGTATAACACATTCTTCTGGATTGTTTTAGACCGTATGATGATCATCTTAATTGAATTGAGTATGTATCCCTCCACTTTGCTTTGGGCAAAGCAAAGCATTTTGGGATTTTCATATATATTTTTGTATCAAAGTCCTTATACAAATAAGCAGTTACAACATCCATGAGTCTCATATTAGATTTTGAGAAACTACTAAACTTATTAAATACCTAAACGTTGCTGTATCCATAACAGGGAAGTATGTTTCCTCATAATTAGTTTCAGGTTTAGCCATTCACTGTAACGAATTGGTAATATGGTCATCTTCTAATGATCATACCTATCCCTCAAAGATTTCCAGAGACCTGCTGGGTCTTCTTAAGTTAGGTATTCATTTTTTATGCTGTTATGTATATGATGGCATAAGAAGATGAGAGCCGACGCCTTGGCTTCTGGGGACATCTTATTACCCTCTTTTATAGCCTCTCCAAGCTTCTTGAATTGCAAATGAATTTTTGCATCCAGTTGCCAGGATAAGTAATTATCTTCATTAATATTAAGTGCTTTAAAATCAAGTTTTGCCAAGTTAGACATCATTCAAGAACTGTAATAAAGATACATAAAATTAATGGTATGTAGATAATTAACAAAATAAAAAAAACATAAAACTTTAACATTCAAAATAAAATAAGGAAGAAATTAATCACAACACATAAGTTGGCCAATGATAGTTAGAACGACAGGTTCTCAATGTTAAGAATTAGAACTGTTAGTTCTGTCAAAACTTTATGCTTGATTTAGAGCTTCAGGTTCACAACACATAAATTAGAATTGCAAGTTCTATCAAAAATTTTTTCAGTTTACTTTTGGTTCTATCAAACATTGATCAAATGTTTCAAATATAGATCAGTACTTTTGGTTCTATCAAATCTTCATGCTTAATTTTATGGCTTTTTCATAAGATATAGTTTATTTAGATCTGAATCAAAGACTTTAAGTTTTGATTTATGGAGATTCATATCAGTATTCAAAACTATTAGGACTGCTGATCCGAACATATAGCTTCATGTTCCAAGTTAAAATAAATCACGAATCTTTAGTTCCGGATTAGAACTTTGATTGTATATTAAAATAATGTACGAAACTTCGAGTCAAATTATTTACTTAATATAAAACTTTTGGTTCTATTTATGATTCATGATTTATAATTCTATCCTGATCTTCCTTCAATAGGAGAAATAAATCATTCATCATGCAAAGTAAAATTTTAAATATTTAAAAATCTCAAAAACAGTAAAGATAAAGACATGTATGTAATTATCAAACTAATGAAATTATAAAATAAAAAAAATATCTTACTTAAATATTGAATCTTCCTCCTTTGCTTCCAACGTGTAGATCCACTCACAAGCTTTCTGAAGGTGCAAATAAATTGTCGATCAGACTCTGAATGGCCAAGATATCATAATTTGAAGTTTTAATGACGATCTATACTTTTGCGCCTGCATCACTATTGATGTCAGTGCTCGATTGGCAGCTTCTTTTCTTTTTTTTCTTTTTTTAACAACTAGAATTAAAGAAGAAGAGGAAGATGAGCCTTAAAGAAGAAGAAAAGCCTCTTCATGGTAATGCGTGTTAAAATATTAAGTAAAAAAAAAGAGGAGTAGAGGGAGAAAGAGAAGATTTTTGTTATTAAGTGATTTGTGTGTACATAATAAGATAATAGCCTTATTTATAGAATGAGCAGACTTCCTCTCCAAATAACATACTAAGATAGGACTCTTATTCAATGTAAGTTCTTTATCTCATGTGAATTCCAATATAGGCATCCATCCTGTAAAATTTATATCATAACAATCATTAAATTTTAACTCAAGAGAGGATTTTGTTTCTTTGCTATTTCCAAGTTCCCACTTGTTTTTTTTTTTTTTTCATATCTCCTCTTGATTTTGTGCCAAATACGGGGCACAACATTTTATACATTTGCCAGGTCATTTTTTTAGGACAAGGTGGAAACCCAACAGTCTGAAAAGGAAAAAACAGGATGTAAAAATCTTCAAATTGATACATTTTGCTAGATTAAAATTTAGAAGCGTACTAGTGGAATGAGTTCACATTTAACCAAACACAGCAGAGGCCAAGTAATGTTTATCCCACACAAAAAGCAGTGGCCCAATTCGTATATATATTTTTTACGGTTGCATTAAAATTGATATACACCATTAAATTAATTAATATGTAGAAGATAAGTTTATAATTTTATATTATAATTGGCTTGAGGGAGAATAAAATAATTTTAACTGGTACATGCAGCTAAGATTATTTGCAAAAATAAAACCTCTAATACCAGACAAAGTTACCTTCACTCAGTTTACAAAGATCCGGACAGGCTCTGTGATCACAATACACAATCTGTGATAGCACAAATATATGCTCTAATTCAAAGGTGACATTGTCAGTTCAACCCCAATCATGTAACATTCATCCCTGCCTAGGAAACCAATTCCCGAGCCCAAGCACTAACTTTTGACAAAAATCAAACTTATGCTACTGTACTCGACGAACCCAACGTTCAAGTCCAAGCTGCTTCAATGGAAGCCCAACAAATGGTTTTCTTTTCCGAGGACACTGCCATTTTCCAGATATCTCTGTACTTGATTCTCTGTAAAAATTTGTTCTATCTGATAATGCCACCCTCCCATCAGAAACAGATTTCCTTTTGTTTTCATGCAACAATAAGCTTGCATTTTCTGATGAACTTACATCACCAATCCCCATAGAAATAGAATGCTTCCGAGCTGATGACTGCTCATCTTTCCTCATGTGAGATTTTCCAGTTCTGTTCCTCCCTGTTGAAATAAAACCATTGCTTGCGAAATCTTTTCCCTCTTTGCCATTGCTTACTGGAGATGTTCCATTTCTTTCTATGCTAAAGTTACTCTGGGGTGTCGGGTGTCCACTGAAGTTTTTTACTTCCATCTCTTCCTCTCTGAGATGTGCCCTTGGGATTCTCTTTTCCATGAATTCTTCTTGGCCTTTAGCTGAGTTTTCATCGACCTCGAAGGAAACCGCACAATCTTTGGTGAAACCATTGTCGTTCAATTTATCTCGGAATCCATCATCTTCGACACTCGAATTTGCCTTATCTAATGAATGGATGTGATGGCATTTGCCCAGCACCTGACCTTGAGAGTGTTCATTAAAGCTCTTCAAAGAGGGAGGGAGTTCAGTAATTCTCACTGAATGACAATCCTGAAATTAAACAGAAGAGAATTTAGTCTATAATTCTTATGATCCGGGAGTTTTTAATTACTAAAGGGCCGGGTTGTTTGCATGGAACTGAATACATGCCAATTCATGGTAAAATGGGCTCCAATAAAAGATTAATAAAGAGGCGAGGGTGAAAGGCATAAGGCAGAGATGTTGATGTCACTTTGGCTTTCCAAGATTTGAATTACTAGGGCCTCATCTAAGTGTCAGCTTAGTTGAACTTTTACTTTTATGGACTATCTAGTGTTTTAGCCAAGATGATAGACCCAGGATAATTGGACGGGTGAAACTTCACCTTCTACTCCTTTTCACTTAGAACTCCTTAACATCCCACCAAACCAATGTATTGGAATTCATTAAGGTTTGCCCCCACATGACCCCCTTGCAATATTTTCATCTTACTGACAATGTTAGCAAGGGTCATGTCGGGTTGGGTTAAGCATTGAGACTAACGTATGGCCTGAATCAAAATTTGAAACCGGGCCCATTTGTAAGCTGGGTTGAAAATCTGAAGCACAACCCATTTATTAATTGGGTTGAAAATATTAACCCAAAGGGTTGAGGTACTAAATTGGATTTGGTTGGGTTCGCATGTGGACTAGCAAAACTGCAGACAACTCACTCATTAACCTGGTCAGAAATATCAACACCAGCCCTAAATCCTAATTACTAGCTTATGTTCGGGCCAACTTGGCCGATCGAGTCAGGAATTGCACCCCTGCTTAACCATGCGGGAGGATGAGATCTGTGGATGGAAAAAGCATTCTCTAAAACCTAGTAAAATTATATCATAGTCCCATGGATCAAAATGAAATTAACAAAAAAACTATTGTATGAAATCACAGGATGGATAATTTGGGTGCCAAGTTTTTTTCTGTTTTTTTTTTTTTTTTTTGAAGTCAAAGGATGAACAATTTGGGTGTCCAAGTTGGAAGAGTGTCATTTCACACGCAGGTAGAAAGAACAAGGAGGGTATATTAATCATAGGCAGCAGGGATTCCAACCCCTATCCCAACGCTCTAACACTGATGCAGCCTAGTTAAAATGCAAAACAAGCTCGTTGACAGGAGCATTTTGGAAAATAGAACTAAACACTTGAACAATTTTGGCCCTATAGCAGATTATTTATATGTATTTTTTCATTTTGAAATTTCCAGACTCCCACCGAAGAAAAGTGAAAAGAACAATGGAGATATTAAATGTGGATCTGTGGCGCAATGGTAGCGCGTCTGACTCCAGATCAGAAGGTTGCGTGTTCGATTCACGTCGGGTTCAAATCCCATCTAATATTTTCTAGCCAATAAGTGCAGTAACACCAAGTCAGGGTCATTTTGGATCATACAAAAGTGCAATAACACCAAGTCAGGTTCAAGTCTCATCCACTATCATCAACAACACATCCAAGTAATTCCAATCAAAGAATCTTTAAAATGAAGACACATACAGATATTTACCTGGTTGTTTAGATGGCGTTCTCGCTCTGAAATAAGTTCCTCTCCTTCTTCAGTTTCATTTGTATCCTCAGAGTTTGCAATCCTTTCTACAATCTGCTCCTTCCCATAGTCAATTCCTTCTTCATATGTTAATGTGGCAGGAGATTCGCATTCGTAACTCGAAAACCAGTTCCTTATATCAGGGGCTTCTGCATATAATCATCCAAACCAAGAGAAAACTTTAAAAATGAAGAACTGGGCACACAAATCAATTTGAATGGAAATCAAAAGGAACAAACAAAGAATAGATCCTTCAGATACAAACCCGAAGGCAGTGAAAGAAAGTTGGAGGAGGCCTCAATCTGCAAGCAGAAATCAGATGATGAGAAAAAGAACATGAATAAAGCAAAACCGCAGAATCTATTGATTAGGCCCATTTGTTTGGAGATGTCACTTTCCCTCCATAGACTTTGTAGTTTCCAAAATGAAAATTTGTGTTGGGATAGATTTGAACTAGGGAAAGAAGTAAACACCCGTTGATGGTGTTGTTGCTCTGAATCTTCAAGAAATCTCTCACAGGCTCCCGTGAACTCATCAAATTGTTTTCCAACACTACCACCATCGTTATCACCACTTCGATCTATAGCGTTTTCGGTTATTTCTAAAACCTTATCCTTTGCACCATCGATTCCTTCTTCAGACGGTATGAGACCATGGAAATCACATCCCAGGCCTAATGTGGCAGGCGACTCGTAGGCGTAGCTCGAAAACCAGTTCCTGATATCAGGAGCTTCTGATATAATCACCCAAATCAACCAAAGAAGAAGAAGCATTAGTTGCACAAATCAAAGTAACTAGTTTGCATTAGAAACAGAAACAAAGAAAGGAAAGAGAGGAAATGCTGGGGATATTGGGATACAAACCGGAAGGCAGTGAAAGCAAATGGGCAGATTCGGAGGTCTGCAAACGAAAAAACAGAAGATGAAAGAGGAAAGTGAAAGCCAAAGACAATTGAAGAGAAGGAGCAAAGGTTCCTTCTGTTTTCAGAGGAAGGGGAAAACAATGAAAATCAAAACCACAAAAGCAAATGATGCATACATGAGAATCCAAGGTGCTGGTGAGATATGGTCTTGAAATGTCGACCGAAATCGCTGCATCATCTGGGGCCATTTTCTTGAAATTGGAGGAGCCAAACAGAGGGAGGATATTTGGAGGCGCTCTTACCAGCACACTGCAAAAGAAGAGCAGGTTTGTTTGTATTTCCAAGCTCCCGCCATAAATTTTTCATAGTAAATCTCCCGCTTCCCATCTTGTGCCAAATGTGGGAAATGCCATTTTATGCGTTTGCCAGAATTGTTTTGTCTGGAGGCCCGTGGGAAGGAGCCGAGAATCGAGATCCTCTATAGCGCCAATGATAGGCTTTCCCTGGAAATCTAGCATAGGGCCCATGTGATGATAAACCCGACTACTCATCTTGAATCCCCTTTTCTCTTAGTGGGGCAAAAAGAAATTTCTCTTAATGAGAAATCCAAAAAAGAACTAAAAAATATTTCAACATAATATTTAAATTTTGAAACCGTGCCTTCATTCTAATTTTTACCAATAAACTAGTTATTAGATTATTTCTCAAAGATGATAAAATTAAAGAATCCATATTGCTCTCCGCATCCAACGACATTAATGGGTTTGGAAGATTAGAGAATTATTAAAATTAACTTTATTTTGGGATATCAATTTACAAGCAAATGATTGTTGATGTAAAAATCGAATTAATTTATTTTCTTGAACATCATATTATGGGGATATTATTCGGAAAAAAGTCTTGATATTTGGCCCATTGTTTAGAGTTCAAATCCTTCACTACTTTGGCAAATATGCTAAGGTTGATGGAAACTTTGGCTTGTAATTAGTGTAGAGAACTTGAATGCATCGCTAGTTATAGCCACATGAAATGTTTTATTTAAAAGTTAGTGTAGATCTAATTTAACTCAATTTTCAAATTAAGTTTTTAAAAATTCAAGTTTGACAACAACATAAATGAACAAGTATTTAAAATGTATTGATTATGAGTGCCAAACTTTAGTGGATGCAGATAATACACTCAAAATAATAATAATAATAATAATAATAATAATAATAATAATAATAATAAATAAAATAAAAAGAAAGAAGGAGAAGCAATGTACACATAAGTACTTAAAGTCATTTGATTGCCCCTTCTCACCACGATGTGAGTCCCCACTGGTATATCCTAACATTTTAGATTCATAGGAGTGTGTCCTATCTTCCCGTTTAGCACATAATTGAAATATGATTAATGTCACATGAAAATCGATGCCATATCAATGACAAGCTCATTTTCCATCATGTGCTTGATTGAATAGTGGGACCCACTCCAATTAATTTAAGATTTGAGATTATAGCTCTTTTGGAGATATGATTAAAGATGGATGGTAATGATTGTCATCGTGTGGGCTTTATGGTAGAGTTTCACGCATCCATTATAAAGAAAGCCTATCATTGACAGGGGTGGACCCATGTGTATTGGATGTGGGGCAGTCGGCCCAAGTTAGTTAAAAACATCCAAGAGGATTTCATATGGCCACTGCCCCATGCCCGGCATCAGCTACAAACATTGCCCCATATCCCACTCCCAGGCCATTGATATTGTACAAAACCCTGGCCGCCATTTTGAAATTTCCTTCATCTTCGCTTTTGCTAAAAACTGCCAGCAGCATTTTAGCCAACTTTTCACCATTTCTTGCTGCTAAAAGAGTAGTGGCGCAAACTCCTCACTGGCAAGCAAGTCCTTCTCCTTCTCATTCTCATTCTCATTCTCCTTCTCCTTCTCTTTCTCTATCTTTTGATTCATTGAAGACAAAAAAAGAATTGGGAAAATTACATTGACACTCTGTAGTTTAGTGAAAATTCATAGTTTAGTGAACATTTAAGGACAGCTTGTCAGTTTTTTAAATTTACAATGACACACCCTTTTCAGACATTGTCCCTCGACAAAGATGACAAAAAAAAGCCATTTTACCCTTTTAACCTTGCTGGAATGTCATTTTTTAATTAAAATTTTCATTTTCAGTTGCATTTTACATAAATGGTGGGCCCCATCATATGAACAATTAAGATGGTCCATAATTTCATCCAAAATGGGTCTGGCACTTCAATCCAGACCATCCATCCAACAAAACCCCATATGGTTTTCATTCCACATGGTGGGCCCCACCAAAGGATCGATCTCAATAGCTACAATAATCACGATTTTAGATTGCAAGGGCGAGTTGGAGAAATCGAAGGAGAAGAAAGGAGTGGCAACAAGGAACAGAGCTCTCGAATTGTTCAGTGCCACTAAAATGGCAGCTGCATATGAAAGGCTTTTCCTTTGCATATCCAATCAGAAGAAAGTAGCTGAGACAACTGCCCCATTCCACTTCATATCAGAAAGGCCTAGGCGCTTCCATCTTCTTCTTTTTTTGACAAGTGATATCATTCCTTACATTAATAACAACCCTTTCCACATCAATGTTTCCATAACAATTACCAGCATTTTATGATATCAGGTCTCTGTTATCTGACCGCAGTCTTCAATTACAACGGGTGATGAAGTTTCCCAACTGTCTGATCCCACCTTCACCATAGCCTTGACAACACTGTAACCATTCACTACTTTGTCCAAAGACCACATGCTTCCCATAAATCCAAGGGGTCCTCTCCGTGAAAATAAAGAACTTGGATCCATTTGAGTTTGGGACAACATTCGCCATTGACAAAACTCCTGGGCCTATGTGCTTCTTCTTGAAATTTTCATCCTCAAACTTCAGGCCATAGATTGATTCCCCACCCGTTCTTTACCCTTAGTGAAGTCTCCTTCCTTATACATAAAGTTCGGAATTATGTGATGAAAAATTGAGCCCTTGTAATGCAAGGGCTTGCCAGACCTTCCAATCTCCTTCTCTCCGGTGCACGGGCAACGGAAATTCTCAGCAGTTCTGGGGGTAACATCTGCAAATAGTTCCATTATAATCCTGCCTGCTTTTGCTTTTCCAATCACTATATCAAAGAAGACTTTTGGATTCAGCAGTTTTTTTTTCTTCGAAAGAGATTTTGGAGAGTGGATGAGGAAATAGGAGTTTCCACCTTCTACAAGAGGCGATGGTGCTGCATGAAGAGGGAGTAAGAAAACCTAGAAAAACCTTGAGAAAAAGCAGAACTTCATCAATCCTCATCATCCTCATCATCTCACAATCAAACCTTAAACCCCCAATCTCTTCATCTCTCGTTTTTCATCTCGTCTCGGCCGTCCATCATTATGGATGTCCCTCTCCAAATACTAATCTCCGCTTGTGCACCCGCAGATCCGACCCCCACCCGCCCCACACGACCGAACCTTGCAAGTATCTTATCTCGATGTCTTGTATGAGTGGCGGCTACTGGGCGCGGAGGAGACTAGGAAGAAAGACTCAATTTTTCGCTGAAGAAGCAGAGATTCGGAAAGGTTGGTTTTCGGTTCATGTGATTCCACAAGTTTACTGTCGACAGAAGCAAAGGTTCAGATGATTGGATTTAGGTCAACTTGATGGTGGGCCCAACCCACTTGGGTCCAAGACCCCAAGTGTTGCCTAAGAGTCTGATTTGAGCATCCATTAGGTGGGACACATGGGCCCTACATTCCATCTTGACAAAACACCACCTGACAACCAAAAAGTTGCAGAGATGAAAGAGAGAAAGAAAGATAAAGAGCGATAAAAGGGTTGGAGTTGGTGTAAAATGAGTATGCTATATGGATTTTTTTAATGACATCATTACATTTTTGAGCTGCTGATAACCATAGTTATGGCAGGGGGTACAGATGTAGTCATATATAAATTAGAATTAGGTGTAGTGTGAATTCAGAAAATGAAGCGAGTGTACATATAATTACTGCAAATATAGGGGGTGTAGATATAATTTTTTCAAAAGAATAAAATATCATGTTTTGTTCTTCTTTATTTCTTTTTGCCTAATGTGACAACCTCTGTTTCCACTTTTTCCGCATCTCCGGCCTCAGTTGTTCAACCTTTGTATAATTTTTTTTACAAAAAGGCCCCTATATTTTCATGAAACATCAAAAAGATCCCTATATATTTTATTTTTACTAAAGAATCCCTTCACTGATGTTCAAGCATACACTATTTTACCATTTTTGCCGCTTGCATTTACTTTAAAAAAGGTGAAATGACACATTTGTCCCTAGATTCCTTATCTCTCAAGGAAACCTTCAATTACTGAAAAACAGAAATGCAACACAACTAGTGGATTGGCTATTTCAAGATCTTCATTTCAGTGAAAAGAAATTATTTTCCTAACCCTAATATAGCAACTTAGTTTTAATATTTTGATATCATCTTTAATCTATTAATTCCAATGCCCTTTAATTTCTTTTCCCTTTTTGAATATTGTCCATTAAAGTTGATTAAGTTTCTTATATATCTTGTATTAAAAGGATATTTTTCCTTTTAGGTTTTTAGATATGTTGGAAAAATTTGATCAAAGGGGAAGTGGTTCATTCCTCCACAGATAAAATCTGCATTACCCCCACATGCCAGTTATTCAAAATCAAATACCATGGAAAATTTACAAAAAGGCAGTTTAAAGGGGCCGGCCTACACAACTTCTCATCTTTTTATTTCCAAATTCATCTCTTGATGAAGGTTCAAAAACAAGTCACCTAAGGTTCTGGGCCAATGTAACAAGTGTACCCACATCTTGAAAATATCTCAACCTGATTATCTTGATAAAGGTGCAATATTTTTGAAATATCGGTTGAAAACACTTTAAGGAAATTATTGATAATTTCAGAACCAAAATTGTAAAAAAGGAGAAGGGCATAAAAATAACTTGGCACTATTTTATATTTCTTCATTAATTAATTTATTTTCTACTGACATTTTCCGTAATATACTAAAACAACCAATGTTTTGAAATATCTAGACACTTTTTCCAGATAGTACTTTACTACATTATGACATTGATTTGAACTCATGAACACCAACTTCGTGAGTGTGGTTTTTTTTCTTTTTCTTTTTGGTATTCTAACTAAGGGGCTAGGTCCTTGAGAGACTTGCAGATGTGAAGTAATTAGAACTACACATGCAAGGGGTGGACAATTTGCACATGTGAGGTAATATGAACTCACAAATGCAAGGAGGACTAACTTACACATAATGACATAATGTGGAATCAAACTTGGCTACCCTAACAAGAACTGTCGTGTCTTACATATTGTTGACCATTTTCCATTTCTTAAGTTACTTGTACACTCCATTGAAACATAATATATAAGCAAACATCTCCTAAGTTCAAGTTTATATAAGAAATTCCATATGCCCGAGCTCTTGGGGTCCACCTTCGGTGCAATCAAATGGTCTAAACATACAACCCCTATGAATTGCATATGTCCACAAATTTTTGGTCAAATCTAAATTTACTAGACTACTGAATTGATTGTGTAGCGATCTGCATGGATTGTTGACCATTAAATTTTTACAGCCCAGATGAAGATGATAATGTTATGAGAACTAGTTCTCACCGTTTTTTTTATGAGAACTCTAGGTAGGGCCCATCCATTACCCAATCCAAATCTTATAATTCGTAAAGACTACCTTGATAGTCACATGTCCTAAGTTTTGGTCAAATTTAAACTTATTAAACTGTTGAATCAACTGTGTACCAACCCAAATGGACTGAATTTATGAGACATGGATGAACGGGTTAGGGACATATCATTGGGGCAGCCAAACTTGATATTTGAAGTAGTCCCACATAGATCTTTTCATCCCTCTTGGTCCCATAAAAAGTTCTCATGGTAGGTACATTAGAACAGTTATCAGAGGATTAGGCCCCATATATATATAGGGGCTTTGTTCTAGTGAAAAATGTTTTTCTGAAGTTATCGTGAGAACTTTTTATGGAGTCTACTTGTGGGTTCCATCTAGGGATAGGAATAAAGGGGATGGAAAGATCTATGTAGGACCACTACAGGCATCAAGTTTAATCTCAGTCACATGCTCCTAATCCCTTCTTCCATGGTGCACAAGTTTAACGGCTTCATACTTAAAAAAAAAAAAAAAATTCAATCCTCAATGCAATGGTCAAATCCATTTGGATTAGTGCCAAACCTTGTGATTAGTGACTATCAGTGGGGGTACATGTTTATGCACGGTTTATATGGGTTGTTAGGTGGCCCTACCAATAGTTCTTATAGATACACAATGGGAACTAGTCCTTACTTGAATATTTCCCTATGTGGTGCATTTCTAATATCTCTTTATAGATATTTGAAGTTGGTAAGAACTGTTGGGCTAGTGCAAATGTCAAGAGTTCAACAGCACATAGGTGAATGGAACCATAATTCTACAATCTCACTGGAGTGGAATTGATTGGTGTCTATTCATTAAGCATTTTTGATTGGCCAAAGATGTACATATGTAAGGACTAAAGTATGTTGATGTACGTTGGCACATTTGGTATTCATGGCATTCGTGCAAAGTGGGAGATTATTAGAAAAATTATGTGGGCCGACTACCATTGGGCTTATACGAGATTGAGCCTGGTGGTGTGCTACGGATGAACTCCCATAAGTCTTGATTTAGTAGAGGTAGATAGTAATCAAACTCTTGGTTGTAGTGTTTGGATAGAAGCAGACTCTCGATTTGGCAGAATTCTCATATTTTTTTTAAGACGTGAAAACCATTGACCCCAACTCACAAACATTGTAGGGCCGATGGTAAAATCATGGATATATGATATCACCCATAAGCACCATTTACCGGACAAGACACTCAAAGAGGATCAAGCTTAGGACCTTTAGAATAATACTAAACTTCCTAACCAATATGAAATATTTAAGGATGGTTTACATTTAAATATTGACATTAATCTCATGGGAACCCTTGGTTGATAATTTAGTAGATCTAAAAGCATTCGCAGGATTTATCTTACATCAGAACGCAAAAACATTATTGGCGAGTATAGTTCTATCACCCATCTAGCCAGCATATTATTTCAACCACAACTACCAAAATCTTGAGGAGCTAGTAGGAGAATTACTTTCCAAGACTCCCCTTAAGTTGAATCCGATTGAGAAAATTTTCTCTTGAGTCTTATACTCGCAATTAGTCCGCTTAAATACCAAATTAAGTTTTCTTAGCTAATCATTCTTACCGAAATCTCAAAGTGATATTACAGTCAACAAAAATAATTTTTAATACCTTATTCACCTACTAAACATGAGATCATTAATGCGAGCGATTCAATATACAACCTTTTGATTCTGTCTCCTAGATTATCCAAGATAAGATGTTTTATTTAATAATAAAAATAATTACAGGCAATTTACGAGCAATATTTGCCATTTCACATGCATTATTTTCGCTGTAGTATATCCCATAACAAAAATCCTTGCACAACACAACGACTGTCCCCTAAATCCGAATTCCAAAACTGCTACTTACTTACTCAGCTTACCAACTCCGATATCCAATCAATATCGGGACAATCAAACATTTCCGCTTCAAAGCACCTCTCATCTGTTTCTTCTTCTTTCTCATTACCACCAATCTTCAATTCCTTCATACCCTTCACAATATTCCCATCCGCCACAGACCCGGATTCATTTTCGGGCACTACGGGCGGCGACTCGGATCCATCAACACAAATCCGATAAATGCAATCACACAAACCAGCTGTCCCAATTCTCATCTGCTCCTGTGAGTGCGCGAAGAAACACACCTTCCGACGGCAATACTTTCCGGCCATGCAGGCGAGCGTCCGGTACCGTGTCGGGTGCAGCCAGAACTCGAAGACTCCGTGTGCGAATTGACATGAATCACCCCTCCGGCAACCCCCACGTCGGAAGTCCGGGCAGGTGATGGCACTGTAGTTGAATTTCCGGGGATCGCGCCGCTGCGCCTTCTCCCCACGGTGGGCATAGGGGCACTCGGTCCAGCTGTGGGCTCGGGTCTTGGTGCACCGCCGGACCTTGAACGTGTACATCCGAAACTCGTCCGATTCGTAAATGGTGTCGCCGCCACCGACACCGCCATGTCGGATTGATAATTGAGGTGGTTTTGTATCGGAAAATCTTGGCTTGGAGGCCTGGTTTACTGCTTTCAGCATTCTTTAGAGAGCTTGTGATGCTTTGAAGTCTCTCTCTCCTATGGTTTGTAAGTAATATGAAAGAAAGTCCTAATGCAGACGTGTATATCCAAAACGAGACTTCTTTTACAGGGTAGAGAATTGCAAATCCATGCAGCATTGATTGTGAGATATTTCACAAGAAATTGTAGAAACTTATGTAAAGTTCATGAAGAGGGAAAAACGGAGATTCCAAAGTATAAATGTTCAAACTTGATCAGGCCCAGTTAAAAGTGTATAAGACATGTAAAATGGATGAAACTTGAGGCCCATATCTCTAAATTTCAAATAGGTTTGAAACTATGACATATACTATACAACAAGAAATATTAGAGATACATGTAAATGACCCAAATGATCATTTCAGGGAAGACCCATTTACAGGAAGAGAAATCTGGAAGGATTGATCGCAGGTGTGTGAAGAAAATAAAGAGAATTCATTAATTAGAAAGAAGACTACTTTCTTCAGAGCACTAGAGTGGTGAAGGCTCTTCTTTTCTTTCTTTTTAATGAAAGGGGCAGCTGCGATATACGTTACTTGGGTACCTGACCAAACGAACTCAAGTTAAATGCCAACTCAACTTGGGTTACTTTCTAAGTACGACATTGACTGCTCTGGTAACGGAACGGACGTCTGTTGGGCCTCGAATCAGTAAACCTGACACCCGTTTCTCCCAGACACAAAAAAACATGAAATTTTTAGAAAACCCCTCGAGAGGTGTTGCATGAGCCAAAAAAAAACTCTAACGGTTAGGGGTCGTTTGTTTTGGTTGATTTACATAGGTAGATGAACCACATGTGTAATAGTTATGCATCATCATGTTTATTTTCACGCATTTATGCATGAAATGTGTAAAGTAGATGTGAAAATAATATGAAAATGACTTGAAAATCACGTGAGAATTTTTTCACCTCAGCGGGTATGAAAATATTACTCATATCACTGTTATTAGGCGGGTGAACAGCAACTATATGCGATAGTCCGCCTTTTTGCATTTTTTTTTATTTTGTGGGCCCCAAAATAGCAATCTGAACTGTCCAAACTTTTTTAAAGGTCAAAAACGGCTCATAGACCAATTTTTAGCCGTTGGATCATCATACGACTTGAGATATGATCAAAAGAATTGAGATCGTTGGATGTGTTGAACCCGTGATTGAACCCAGTCCGTCTTTTTTTATTTTTTGACTCTCGTGGACCCCCTAATGTAAATTAGAATCGTTGAAACTCTTGTAAAGACTGAAAACGGCTCAGAGACCAATTTTCAGCCGTTGGACCATCATCTAACTTGAGATATGATCAAAATAGTTGAGACCGTTGGACGTGATTGAACCCGTGATTGAACCCAATCCACCTTTCTTGATTTTTTGACTCCTGTGGGCCCCCTAATATAAATCAGAACCGTTGAAACTCTTGTGAAGACTAAAAATGGCCTTGAGACCAATTTTCAACCATTGGGTCATAATATAGTTTTAGATATTTACAAAAAGATCTAACAATAAAAATATGAAATTCTTAATTTTATGGGCCTCCATCTTGATGATCTGAACCATTCAAACTCTCTAAAATGCCTTTTTGGGCTTAGAGATGTAGTCCTTTTCTATATATATTTTAAGATATTTATGATAAATCATGAAAAGTGACAAAAATAATATGATAAACGGTGAACCGTTGGATTACTTTTAATTTACGTATGAAGAGGTGTGAAAATGACAAACGATTGAATTCATTTCATATGTGAGTTAATTGTATATGCAAATGACTCATATGTGAGTCATTTACCTATGTAAAGCATTTTCACATGATATATGAAATTAACAAACGACCCCTTAGAATGAGTCTCATTTACTCAAAACCATTTTTTTAAAGAAGCCTAGCTAACTATGCTTAATCCTTATTTAGGTTCGTTAAATAGGATTAGAATATTTTAGCTATTGTAATTAAGTTATTTGGGTGACAACCAATTGGTTAGCAACCTCATTTCTCACTCATCATTTACGACATTTAAATCTTTTTGCTTACGCGAGCTTATTTTCTTTTATGTGGGCTCTCTTTCTACATGCGTTATTGGTTTAAGGTTATTTAAGTTGAAAAAAGAGACTATTATATAAAAGATGGCGTGGGCACCCATTTATTGAGGTAAGAATTTGGCTTGGATTATTACTTTTTGATCCATTTAATTTTATTTTTGATTGTATCCAATGATGAAATATTTGAGTTTGGGCCAGTGAAACTTCGAAGCTCAGTCTGAAATTGTGCTATGATCACTTGTGGGCAAAGGCCCAAAATATAGTTTTATAAGTAATATTAGGGCCTATTTGTTCATATAATTAGATGCTTAGGTTTGTATTTTCCTGAGTGATAAGCATGAAGAACCAAAGTGCATGGACCATAAAACCTTACCTTTGAATTATTCTGAACTGTAAACCTCTCTTTTAGAACCATCTATAGATATCAGAATGCTTTTCCAAATCAACAGAAACTGCAGCGGGGTTTTCAGAAGAACTCCTCAAAAACAATAATGCAGCGGCGTCGGGCCCGTATGCTGTCTGAGACTGAAAGACTGAAAGAGATATTTTTTCGGCGTTTTCCCAAAAGAGCAAACCTAGAGGGACACGTGGCGGAAGATGAGCGGCTTGCTTAGGTAGAAATATTCCCGAGTTTTTAGTGCGCGTCAGTGAACGCTATTTCTAGCCGTGGGCCCTTACCTCCCTCATCTTCATCTGGTGTGGTCCCAGCTTTTCAAGGGAAATGTATGGCAATTAGTACAAATGCTTGGAATTCTATTATGGGGCTCACAAATGGACAACTCCAACCACTCATGATGAATCCTATCTCCTTCTACTGACTTATTCTCACATCTTACATTGATAGGAGCAGGTAGTCTCATTATAAGATTCATCATATGATAAAAAATTTGATTGGATGCTGATGTGACATTTTGACTATAGCATGGCATTAATTGCATTTCCATTATTTGTTCAATTATATAGTGGGATCAATTCTTATTGACCTAAAATTTTATAATATATCATTTAAGGGGATAACATTCATATTGAACGGTATATATTATCATTATGTGAGTCTCATAGTAGAGTTCTAAAGTCTAATTATATGGTTCTTAGGTAATAGTTGCGCTACATAGATCGGGACTCGTGCTTCATTGATCTTTATCCAAGGCTTGTTTATTTGCAAGAATTATATTGTTTTTTTGTTGGGAGATTTAATGAACTATCGAAATGTTGTCCTCACTTGATCTTGCAATGTTAACTTATAATTTAGTATTTCGATTGAACTTTGGTGAGAATTTCTACAAGTCAAAAGTGACATCAAACTAAAATTAGTTATATGAATTCCCCCACCTCTCAAACAGAAAATTCTGAATTCTAAAATATTATTACTGTCATTTCTATCTATGAACTCCTTGTCGCAAGGGATTCCTATGAAAAATATCTATGAACAAATAGGCTATCAATTTAACAAATAATCAATCATTGTATAGTGCACAACGGTAAATTAGCGAATGATATTGGAACAATTAGGTTTTCTATAAAAAAAACAAATAATTTTACTCTATTTTGATGTTTTAAATGGATAAAGATAGCAGGAAGATAGCCATAGCCTACAAAATGAACATTTATACAATGAGAAGGAGAAAGAGGGTCCTTTAAGTTCTGTATGTGACCACCTCCTCTCCTTGACTCAATTTTTTTGTAGTTTCAGTAATTTTTGCCTCACTGTACCATGTGATTTTCATTTAAAGTCACTCTCTTAAAGGGATAAATGCTGATGTGAACATAACACTTCTCCTGGCATCAGATCTTAGCACAGTATTAGGCTGATGGCAAATTATTTAACCATCTGAATCAGGGAGGTCTTCTCATCCAGCAGGGTATACAATTCAATGGCTGGAAAGGAAATTGGTCTCCCGCATGCTTCCCACACTCACTGCGCAAAGAGAGCAGAGCTTAAACCAAGGGACCTGTTTTTCATAATCGCTATGTTGAGGCCTTTTCTTATTGGGCCTTTTCCGCTTCTCTAATAATCTTCCACACTTGAGTTTGTGCTTTAAACTTGACCCATACTGCCATATCCAACTTTTCAGATGTTGGCCAGATCTTTTTCTGCACACTAATATAGACGTTTAGTTGTTACTAAGTTTGTTAGATGCCATAATGAATATAAAGAATTGCTGCATAAAGAATTTACAGAATCTTTAATGATGAGTCCCTTTTTTGAAGGGAAAATTCTTTCTATTAAAAAAAAAGGGTAATGATAAGTCCAATGCAAGCACCGACAGAACTAGGCTTGTAGTTTGGGGGGATGGACCCAAACATTAATTGAATTTTGGGAGCAAAATAGGATTTTTTATATGGATTTTGGGAGTGAATCAATATTTGTTAAATAAATTTTGAAAGTAGACAAAGAATTTTAGTTAGGCTTTGGAAGCGGACCTAAGCGCAGTTTGGGCGACCGCTCGCAAAAGCTTACACTTGGGTCCACACCTGTATGCAAGATAGAAATGATTATTCAAATTCAAATCAATTAAATCTCTAATCAATCTCTTCATCTTGCCTCCTAATCTTATCCATATGTAATGGGGGATACAATGGCTTGGCCATGAGGGTTAGATTGGAACCATGGACTGAATTTATAATCAACGTTTAGTAGATTCATTTTAATAATGTATCATTTGTCAACAAGAGGAAACTTTCTTTAATAGATTTTTTTAAAACTAAATTACGAATCTTTAGCAGAAAAAACCTTAATTACAAATCTAAGTCCGTCTTAATTATTGAAACTCAATATCAAAATATTTAATGCTATGGATCAAGTGGAACACATTATGCTGGTGAAATATTTCTTACAATTGAAATTGATTTGTTCCTCTAAGCACGGTTTCCACAGAGTTACCATGAAAACTTTTTGTGGAGCCCACTTGTGGGTCCCATTCGGGGAAAAGACCAAGTGGGATGAAAAGATCTATATGAGATCACCACAAGTATCAAATTTGACCCCAATCCCATGCCTTTAATTTCTTCATCTGTGGCCCACAAGTTTAATGGACTCATATTTAAAAAAAAAAATTCAACCCTCCATCTAGCAGTTAAATCCATTCGAATGGGTGCCAAATGTTGGGATTAGTGACTACCAGGGGGTCCTTGTTTGTTCATGGTTTGGATGGGTTGCTAGGTGAGCCCTAACAATTGTTCTCAAGGAAGAACGATGAGAACTAAGAACTAATTATCACGTGAATACTTCCGAAAAAACAAAGAAAAAAAAGGAAAGAAACAGAAATTATAAGAGGAGACCAGAGGAAAAAAGTGCTTGTGAAGTAAATTTTAGAGAGAGTTGCATGAAGGTACATAGACGAAGAAGAAAAGATGGGGGCTTGATCATTTGTAAGGACTGCGGCGAGTCTTGGTTCATCCTCATGAGATAGAGAAGAACATGGTTTGGGAAAAACATAGATGAAGAAGTTGGGTGACAAGAAGAGGGTGATGATGTGATTGACAATGTAAGGAAATTGTGTGTTGGAAAATTCATTGAGTTATGGACAAAATAGGGATAAATGATTTATCTTTGTATTTTATAGATTGGACTGCAGAATGAACTGAAGTGAAAAAACTCAAGAGATTACAGAGTTCCTCGGCCGCGCTCAAGGGTGCACTCATCTGCGCTTGAGCACCAAAGACAGAACCATCTACCCTTAAGCTCACATCATCTGCGCTCAAGCTTAACACATTGCATGCAAACTAATTAAGAGTTTTTATAGTGAGCTCGAGCTCACCCCCACCTACATTCGAACATGCACGTCAGTTTCAATTTCCCAACTTAGAAATATTTCTTGTTTGGTTGGCTTATTTAAAAACATCAAATCTCAGCGTAGAATACTGTCTCTCATTATTCTAAACCCTAGAATCCCTTTTGAGAGATCTTTTTCTTTTACGAAGCAATTCTTGCCTGCTGTGCTTAAGCTTTGAATCCATCAGATCTTCTTTCTCCCACTCTTATTGAAGATTCGTCTTGAGTGGTTTCAAGGCGTGTTAGATCAAGTGTGAATAAGGTGAACTGTGTGTGCGTCGATAAGAAGAACTTCAGTCCTTTAGGTTGTATGCAACTGGAAAAGGGCATTAAGTAGATCTTCTAACCTTTGATCACAAAGTACTTGGTTTTATTGCACCGGTGTTAGGTTCTGTGGTTTTTTTCCATTTGAGTTTTTATGTAAAAATTATGCATCCAGTTCTTGTGGTTGTTTGCTGTTAACTTAGGTTAACTGTTTGCTTAAACTACATATAAGAAATATGTGTTGAGACCTTAACATGCATCAAGGTTAGAATCCTTCAAGTTGTAGCAGAGTGTGTTCACATAAGTCTTGCATATGAGATCTAATTAAATTTCAGATATGGAGTTTCCTATGGATGGTACATTAACAACCAAGCCCCCTTGAGTGGATGGATCTAACTATGCCTATTGGAAAGTTAGAATGATTATTTTTCTTCAATCTATTAATGTAGAAGTTCAGTCTTGTGTTGAAAATGGTTATATGAAACCAACTGTTGTGACTCATGCGGAAGTTACTATTCTAAAACTCATGCCCTAATGGACCAAAGAGCAAAAGTAGGCATTTACTTTTAACAGTAGGACACTTAATGCTATCTTTAATGGAGTTATGTACACTCACGGAATTTTGAATTAATGCTATCTTTAATGGAGTTGCACCTATGGAGTTCTGTCGAACCCCTAAGTGCAAGGTTGTCAAGGATGCGATTGCCAAGGATGCTTGGGATATCTTTGAGACTATTCATGAAGGCATTATTAAGGTTAAACACTCAAAACTCCAAAAGTTGATTATTACTTTTGAAACCTTGAGAATTGAGGCTAATGAGACTTTTGATGATTTTTATGTAAAACTAAGTGATATCGTTAATCAACCATCAATTTGAGTGAGACAATTCCGGAACACAAAATTGTCGAAAGGATACTAAGGATTCTATCAGAAAGGTTTGATCCAAAAATTGTAGCAATTGAGGAAAACAACGAATTAGACACTCTTAAGGTTGACCAGTTGGTCGAAAATTTGCAAACCTTTGAAGCAAATCTAAGGTCAACCAAGAAACCTAAGGATATGGCTATTGTGTCTTCTAAGTCCTCTGATGACGGTACTAATGATTCTGAATCTAACTTCAAGTATCCTGAACTTGAGGACTTCTTCGTGAAAAAAATTCAAAAAAGCTTTGAGAGAAGACAAAAAGGATTCGAAAAGGGCTTATCTAAAGAAAAATGCATAGAACAAGACTAATTCACATCCAACTCCAAGTCCATTTTCAATTCTGTATCTATGTCTGACAAGAATGATTCAAATATCGCTCCAAAGAGCACTCAATGTTATGAGTGCAAGAGGTTTGGACATTCTGCTTATCAATGTGTCAAAAGAACTTTTAGAAATCAAGGTAATCAAGGTAAGATATTGACCGTCACATGGGATGACGATTCTGATCAAGAAGGTAATGAGACTAAACTTGAATCTTCCTCTGCTAATAATGATACATTCATGACTTTCTTGGCAAAATATGACATCTTCATTGTCTAAGACATGTCTGACCAAGTTTCTAATTCTATTCTAAAACCAAAATGAAAGACTGCTGAAAAAGAAATCTTAACTCTCAAGAAGGAAATGGAAGAAGATCATGGTAGGATAACTCAACATGATTCATAGTATGAAATGTTGTCTGAAAAGTTGATTGATGTAGGTAACAATTGGAATATGCTGTATGAACAATCTATAAAATATGTAAAAGGGTTAGATGCCTTAAGGAAAGAACTTGACTCTTGCAAGGCAAAAAAGGTTGATTTGAGCGGAAAATTGAACATGGCTATTACCAAATTAGCTATTGCCAAAGCATATTTGAACCGGATAAACATTGAATTTAAAAAGTTAGATGACATGTTGGGTGTTCAAAAAATTCCCATTGAGAGATGTGGAATTAGCTTTAAACGTGGTGCTTCAACATCAAAGAATGTAGGCAAATTTGTTAAAGTTACAACGTTGACCTCCATGTTACCTACTGTTCATTAACCTACACATGTGAACTCTACACCGAAATTAAGGACTTGTGCCTCAACCCAAGTTTGTTCCCATTTGCTATTTATTGTGGGATTAAGGGACATATTAGACCACATTGTAATAAATTATGAAATCAATTAAGAAGTCAGTGGAGGAAGAGGTTTTCTCCTCGACAGGTGAAGACAAGGTTAGTCTAGGTTTACAAGTCTAACATTTGCTGTTATGTGGTCTTAACTGCACTTAGAGCATAGAATCCACATGTATAATACTTGGACAATGGTTGCTCTAGGCACATGTCGGGGGATAGATCATTGTTCACTTCACTTGAGAAGTACAACGGTTGAAGTGTTCAGTTTGGTGATAGAAGTAAGTCAAAAATCACAGGAAAAGGGACTGTCTCCGTTCCAGGTATGTTTGCTCTTCATAATGTTTTTCTTGCAAATGGTTTGAGGGCTAACTTATTGCAATTAGCCAACTTTGTGATTCTTAGCATGAAGTAAAATTTTCATTGAATGATTGCATCATTGTGGATAAATATGGTAGAAATGCACTCCCTGGTAAAAGAAGTTTTGACAATTGTTATGTGGTTGTCACTTTGGATGATTTCACATGCTACTCAGTTATGATTAATAATATTGATTTCATCAATGTTTGGGCTATGTGAAGCACAATGATCTTGAGCAATTGTCAAAACAAGAATTGGTTTGAGGGCTTTCCAAACTTTAGAAGCCCTTAAACAGTATCTGTGGTGTAACACTCCGACCCAGCTTGACCCCGTTTAGCGGTTAGTTAATCTTGTTTTCGTTGCTAATCGTGTTTTGTTTGTGTTTTCTTTTCGTTACGGGTCATGGATAGGTAGTTGGGTTGAGTTTGACCTGGATTAAGTAGACCAAGCCCTTTTTCGTAATTTTAGCTTTTCTAAGACATGGTCATTTTGCATCATCTTGATGTCAACACGTGTCTTTCGTTGAGCTCGTTGACTTGCGTAATTACGCCAATTGCAACCGAGGTCGTGTGATTCGATTGGACCTTGATTTGACTCAAACTGACAATACATTTCTAACTTGGCCTTCATTGTAAATTGGACAAACCATTACTTATATATATTCTCACCCATTTCACCAACACTCACGTTCTCTCTCTCTCATTTTCAATTTTGCCTGCACTGCACGTGGAGCTCTCTCTTCTCTCTTGAATTCTCTTCTCCCATTTCCTCTTCTCCATCGATCAAGAGGAAGGTGGGTCTTGCATGTGAGGTGAGTGGATTTTCTTCCATTCCTCTCATCTCTTTCCCCTCTTTCTTCTCCTTCTTATTCTTATTGGTGGGTCTGTGTTGTGAATTTCTCTCCATCCCTCATGCATGCATGTGGTTTTGCTTGTGATAGGTTGTGTTGGATCCAAGGGCTACCATTGTGTAATTACATTTCCACATTGAGGCAAGTAAAACCATGACTTTGAGAACCCATGTTGGTATGCATTTGACTTGGTTGATCTTACATGAATTGGTATGGAAAACATGTGTTTACAGCCCATTTGATACCCATTTGATTACTACTTTGTCTATCTCCCTTGATAAATTGCAATTGGGAAGCTTTCCCAGACATTCTGTACAGGTTTCAGGAATTTGAATTCGTGCAGGTACGGCTAAGCCGTATAGCCCCTACGGCTCACAATCCAGAGAGGAGAAAAACCCAGTTTTCCTCTACGGCTAGGGCACGGCTAAGCCGTGGATTGCCCTACGGCTAAGCCGAAGCTCAGCCGTGGCCCAGCCATAGATCAATACAGGGTGCAACTTCTGGAATAACTGAGAGTCTGCACTTGACATACCTTCTACGGCCCAGCCACGGCTAAGCCGTAGACCACACACGGCTAAGCCGTAGCACACACACGGCTAAGCCGTATCCACACTAGACTGAAAGAAAAACAAGGATAGGTGTAAAGAAAGGACCGATATGACCTTCATGATAGAACGTAGAGCACCTAGACTTGCCCAACGGAATGTGATACAATGCGTGAATGATCTCGAGGACTGCGAATCATTCATGTTCGTTATCCGGATGTTAAGCACCTCCCCATGGGTGTTGGTTTAAGGGATTTCATGCACCGCCCGATTCCATGCAACACTAGATAACGGTGTATCGAATAACTTAAAACTACATCATCATGCACGGTTAGAAACACCGGATAACTAGATTAGAATGGGTTTGTAAATCAGGATGACTCGATTTCACATGACTTGTTGCATAACATATTGCATTCGATCATTAATCTCAACACTCTATATGATTACGTATGTTTCGTTATTTTCACATTGTGGTTGATTTACCTTGAGTATGCATGTATGGCATGTATGATATGTTCACTCACAGATCAGCACGTATGATATGTCGTTACGATCTACTCAGGGTTTCATGATTGATTCTGTATCGTCAGGCACTACTTAGCCTCAGCCTTAGGATCCCGACGGGGTGGATTTGGTATAGTTTATATGGACCTGCTGCAGTATGGATTTGTCTTGGGGAACCGGACCCCAGGAAACCGAGACCCATTGTACCCTGGCCCGGACATTGGTGTTCTTTGCATGTTATAAGATCCCTCTTTTGGGAGCATATGGTAATGTAGTAGCCACTAGTATGTACACAGCACGTGTTCATTGATTCACTTAGCATATTTCCTTCGTGCATTACAGTCTAGTATACGAAAATGCCTTCTTTAATCACATGATGTTCCTATTCTGTTAGATACAGCGTGTGTTAACTTGCTATGGTTTATACTTTGCTGAATCTTCGTATTCACAGTTGTTTTTGGTGTTGCAGGCCCAGATCCCCCTGCCGAACCCCCGCAGGTCGGCCAGGCTCCAGATGAGACCCCCGGGGCCCCATCAGGCCTAGAGGAGTGGATGTGATCACTCCACGGGAGAGCGCTCTTGGCATGCATTGCATCGGAGTCTTGTTCATGTTGTTATCTTTTTGAGGATCTCATACGTGTATATATGTCAGATTGTATATGTTATTTTGTTCTTCTTGTAAAACTTTATATGTAATTATGTCAGTCCTTTCTTGGTATACTCTTCTTGTACTGTTAGGTTTATGTTTCTGATATTTACAGCTTCCGCGTACTTGCTTGGCACGTGTGAATGTTCCCTTGTGCGTGTGCATTTAGACTCGGTCTACGTGTACATGCACGGGAGTACGTGTGTCATTAGGTTTGGCTTTTGCTAACCCCCGAACCCTGGGCTCGGGTTGTGACATATGTATTGTATGGTATCAGAGCATTCCTTGCTCATTCCTTGTTCTAGATGATAAGCATGTAGGCATGTAGGATCGTGGTGAGGATACGATTATTTCTTTGTGCTCTTTCTAGATTTTTGGGACTTGTTGGGCGCTATTGTTTTGTGTTTGTGTCTGACTCCTTTCATTTTTCAGGATGGCATCAGGTTCGGGTTCTCAGCAGAACGCCGGAAATAATGAAAGCGGATCCGCACCGTCACCGCAGACACCGAACACAGATGAACGCATCCTTATGCTATTCCAGTCCCTTCAGGCACAATCGCAATCAATGCAGAACTTGCAAGCACAAGTTACAACCATGTTAGACCGACAAAGTCAAGCCCCAGTTCAGTCATATGTAGATCAGCAGGTGATCTTGCAGCCTCGAGAGAGTGACCCGAATGCCCTCTACGGTAAATTTCGCAAGCGAGGAGCTATTGAGTTCTTTGGGACAGAAGAGCCATTGAAGGCAGAACAGTGGTTGGAACAGACAGAGGATGTTTTTGAGACCGTTGTGTGCACGAACCGACAGAAGGTCGGACTAGCAACTTCCATGTTTAGAGATGTCGCAAAAACTTGGTGGAAGAGCGTGAAAGACTCATATCGAGATATGCCTAGTGCGACCGTGTGGGAGATGTTCAAGCAGCAATTCAGGAGGAAGTTCATTCCGGCTCATGTGTTTCGAGCCAAGGAGGTTGAGTTTTTAGCACTCCGTCAGCAACAGATGACAGTAGCAGAATATGTGAACAAGTTTATGCAGTTGTCGCATTTTGCTCCGGACATGATCAACACTGACGAAAGGAAGGTGAACCGTTTTGTTGAAGGTTTGCATCCCCGGTACATGTACCACGTGACTGCGTTCCAGCGTCCGGCTACGTTTGACGATGCAGTGGACGGGCCTATTCTGCCGAGGCCATCCACCAAGCTGCGAGAGCCGTTGAGCCCAAGCGACAGCCGCCTTTCAGTGCACGAGGACAAGTACAGAAGAAGACCAAAGGCCAGCAGAGTGCTTCTAGTTCTACTGGAGTGACTTGTGGATATTGTGGTAAGAACCACACGACTGAAGCTTGTTGGAGGAAGGCCGGTGCTTGTTTTATCTGCGGTTCGAGGGAGCATATGATCGCCAATTGTCCTCGACAGAGAACTTCCGGTGCAACTCCATCTGGTCCTACTTCCGGTGCAGTTCCTAGCAGACCCAGTGCACCTACAGCTCCGAGCAAGCCACAGTCAACTCGTCCAGGCTCGAGACAGCCTAGCCAGACAGCCCGTGCGTACGCTGCTACCCACGAGAATGCTGAGGATCCACAGGTGGTTGAAGGTACTGTTTTGATTTCGCGTGTCGAGGCATTAGCTTTATTCGATTCGGGGTCTACACGGTCTTATGTAGCACCTCAGTTCGCCGAGCGGTTACATCAGCCGTCTAAGCCGTTGCCATATGTGCTGGTTGTATCCACCCCAGTTGGCAAGCGAGTGGAGTGTAGTATGTACTACCCCCATTGCGACGTGCAGATTGCAGGTCATCAGTTACCTGTTGATTTGATCCTGTTGTCGATGCTGGACTTCGATGTGATCCTTGGTATGGATTGGCTCGCTCGACATCGTGCCTGTGTTAACTGTTACAACAGGACGATCTTCTTCGATTTAGGCAAGGGCTTCCGTTTTGAGGGCAGTCAGCAGAGATGCCCCAGACGTGTGATCTCGGCGTGTAAGGCAGATCGCTTGATCCGCCGAGGGTGTGAAGGCTTCATTGCCTTTATTTCAGCGAAGAAGGAGACGAAGCAGCTAGGTGAGATCCAGGTGGTCTGTGACTTCCCCGATATCTTCCCAGACGATGTGCCAGACTTACCCCCGGTTCGAGATGTGGAGTTCGCCATTGAGCTTGTTCCCGGCACGGCACCGATCAGCAAGGCTCCGTATCGCATGGCACCAGCAGAATTAGCAGAGTTGAAGAAGCAATTGCAGGAGCTTTTGGACAAGGGTTTCATTCGCTCGAGCGTTTCACCTTGGGGAGCACCAGTCTTGTTTGTCAAGAAGAAGGATGGTACTTTTCGGATGTGCATAGACTACCGGCAGCTGAACAAAGTGACTATCAAGAACAAGTACCCCCTACCCAGGATTGATGAGCTGTTTGACCAACTTCAGGGTGCAGCATACTTTTCGAAGATTGATTTGAGATCTGGATATCACCAGTTGAGAGTCAAAGAAGATGACATTCCTAAGACTGCCTTCAGGACTCGTTATGGACATTATGAATTCCTCGTGATGCCTTTTGGACTAACCAACGCACCTGCAGCGTTTATGGCATTGATGAATCAGATTTTTGCTCCTTTCTTGGACCAGTTCGTAGTTGTGTTTATTGATGATATCCTGATATACTCTAAGTCAGCAGAGGAGCATCGGGAGCACTTGAGAAAAGCCTTGTCGTTGTTGAGAGAACATCGATTGTTTGCCAAGTTGTCGAAGTGTGATTTTTGGCTTGCGCAGGTGGCATTTTTAGGTCATATCATTTCACGAGAGGGATTGGCAGTTGATCCATCTAAAGTAGAGGCAGTAGTGAATTGGCCTAGCCCCAAGACAGTGACAGAAGTTCGCAGTTTCCTCGGTCTAGCAGGTTACTATCGTCGATTTGTCCAGGACTTTGCGAAGATCTCTTCTCCTTTGACGAAGTTGACCAGGAAGAATGTACCATTTGATTGGACTGAGGAGTGTGAAGCTCGTTTCCGGACTTTGAAAGAGAAGTTGACTACGGTCCCAGTGTTAGCCTTGCCAGATGGTAGTGAAGGATTCGTGGTTTATTCAGACGCTTCTCGAGTTGGTCTAGGTTGTGTGTTGATGCAACACGGGAAGGTTATTGCGTATGGATCGAGACAGTTGCGAGAACATGAGAAGAATTACGCCACCCATGATTTGGAACTGGCAGCCATCGTGTTTGCGTTGAAGCTGTGGAGACATTATCTGTATGGTGTGCAGTTTGAGGTTCGTTCTGACCACCACAGTTTACAGTACTTATTCACACAGCAGGAGCTGAACATGAGACAGCGGAGATGGCTTGAGCTTATTAAGGATTATGATTTCCCGATCAAATATCAGCCAGGCAAGGGGAATGTGGTGGCAGATGCGCTCAGCAGGAAAGCAGAGTCAGTACAGCTTTTGAGCAGCTTCCTCTTAGAGTTCCATGGTCTCCCTGTTGAAGTTAAGCTAGTGGATGAGTGCGTGACTTTGGCTAGTACGCTAGTGTTTCAGCCTGAGATGATTCAGCAGATTAAAGACAGGCAGTTCGAAGATCTAACCTTGAACGCATTCGAGACCACATTGGAGACAGACCCGATTTCAGACTTGAGGATGGTGTACTCTACTTTCGGAATAGGTTGTGCGTGCCAGCAGTTGATGAGTTCAAGGAGAAGCTGATGAACGAAGCGCATTACGCCCGATATGCGATGCACCCAGGCAGCACGAAGATGTTCCGGAATCTCAAGGATCGCTTCTGGTGGAACAACATGAAGAGAGAAGTAGCAGGATTTGTTGCTCGCTGTTTGACGTGCCAGAAGGTGAAGGCAGATCATCAGAAACCGCCAGGCTCGTTGCATCCTTTGCATATACCGCAGTGGAAGTGGGAAAACATCACCATGGACTTCGTTTCCGGGTTACCGCCGACGAGCAGAAAGAACAACGCCATTTGGGTGATTGTAGATCGATTAACGAAGTCAGCCCATTTCATTCCTTTTCGGAAGGGTATGACATTTTCTGAGATGGCTAGGAAGTTCGTGGATGAGATCGTCAGGCTCCATGGTACCCCCGTGTCGATTGTATCCGATCGTGACAGCCGTTTTGTTTCCTCTTTCTGGAGAGCTTTCCAAGAGGCTTTGGGTACGAAGTTGAGCTTCAGTATGGCATATCACCCACAGACGGATGGGCAATCAGAGCGGACGATTCAGACTTTAGAAGACATGTTGCGAGCCAGCGTGTTGAACTACGAGAAAGAATGGGATCTTCATCTATCGTTGTGCGAGTTCGCCTACAACAACAGCTTCCACGAGAGCATTGGGATGGCACCATATGAAGCATTGTACGGGAAGAAGTGTAGAAGTCCGGTATGTTGGGAAGAAGTTGGAACCCGCAGTTTTCACGGACCGACGATCATTGCCGAGACTACGGAGAAGGTACAGAAAGCTATTGAGAACTTGAAAGTTGTTCGGTCGAGACAGAAGAGTTATGTAGACACCCGCAGACGACCCTTAGAGTTTCAGGTTGGCGAGTGGGTTTTTCTGAAGGTCTCGCCGATGAAGGGTACGATCCGTTTCGGCCAGAAAGGCAAGTTAGCTCCACGCTATGTCGGACCGTTCGAGATCAAGAGTCGGATTAGTGATTTAGCCTATCGATTAGAGCTTCCCGAGATGTTTGCAGGAGTGCACAACGTTTTCCACGTTTCGATGCTTCGGAAATATGTCCATGATCCCTCCCATGTCATTCGCTATGACCAGATTCAGATTCAACCGAGTGCCGCATACGTTGAGCGACCGCTCCGTATCGTGGGAACCCGAGAACAGATACTCCGTACCAGAACGATTCGATGGATCAAAGTGCTTTGGGAGCATCACAGTCCCGATGAGGCTACTTGGGAGTTAGAAGAGCAGATGGCACGACAGTATCCCGATTTGTTTTCCCAGGTATGAGTGAGTTAGTGTGCATTCCGAGGACGGAATGATTTTCAAGTAGGGGAGGATGTAACACTCCGACCCAGCTTGACCCCGTTTAGCGGTTAGTTAATCTTGTTTTCGTTGCTAATCGTGTTTTGTTTGTGTTTTCTTTTCGTTACGGGTCATGGATAGGTAGTTGGGTTGAGTTTGACCTGGATTAAGTAGACCAAGCCCTTTTTCGTAATTTTAGCTTTTCTAAGACATGGTCATTTTGCATCATCTTGATGTCAACACGTGTCTTTCGTTGAGCTCGTTGACTTGCGTAATTACGCCAATTGCAACCGAGGTCGTGTGATTCGATTGGACCTTGATTTGACTCAAACTGACAATACATTTCTAACTTGGCCTTCATTGTAAATTGGACAAACCATTACTTATATATATTCTCACCCATTTCACCAACACTCACGTTCTCTCTCTCTCATTTTCAATTTTGCCTGCACTGCACGTGGAGCTCTCTCTTCTCTCTTGAATTCTCTTCTCCCATTTCCTCTTCTCCATCGATCAAGAGGAAGGTGGGTCTTGCATGTGAGGTGAGTGGATTTTCTTCCATTCCTCTCATCTCTTTCCCCTCTTTCTTCTCCTTCTTGTTCTTATTGGTGGGTCTGTGTTGTGAATTTCTCTCCATCCCTCATGCATGCATGTGGTTTTGCTTGTGATAGGTTGTGTTGGATCCAAGGGCTATCATTGTGTAATTACATTTCCACATTGAGGCAAGTAAAACCATGACTTTGAGAACCCATGTTGGTATGCATTTGTCTTGGTTGATCTTACATGAATTGGTATGGAAAACATGTGTTTACAGCCCATTTGATACCCATTTGATTACTACTTTGTCTATCTCCCTTGATAAATTGCAATTGGGAAGCTTTCCCAGACATTCTGTACAGGTTTCAGGAATTTGAATTCGTGCAGGTACGGCTAAGCCGTATAGCCCCTACGGCTCACAATCCAGAGAGGAGAAAAACCCAGTTTTCCTCTACGGCTAGGGCACGGCTAAGCCGTGGATTGCCCTACGGCTAAGCCGAAGCTCAGCCGTGGCCCAGCCGTAGATCAATACAGGGTGCAACTTCTGGAATAACTGAGAGTCTGCACTTGACATACCTTCTACGGCCCAGCCACGGCTAAGCCATAGACCACACACGGCTAAGCCGTAGCACACACACGGCTAAGCCGTATCCACACTAGACTGAAAGAAAAACAAGGATAGGTGTAAAGAAAGGACCGATATGACCTTCATGATAGAACGTAGAGCGCCTAGACTTGCCCAACGGAATGTGATACAATGCGTGAATGATCTCGAGGGTTGCGAATCATTCATGTTCGTTATCCGGATGTTAAGCACCTCCCCATGGGTGTTGGTTTAAGGGACTTCATGCACCGCCCGATTCCATGCAACACTAGACAACGGTGTATCGAATAACTTAAAACTACATCATCATGCACGGTTAGAAACACCGGATAACTAGATTAGAATGGGTTTGTAAATCAGGATGACTCGATTTCACATGACTTGTTGCATAACATATTGCATTCGATCATTGATCTCAACACTCTATATGATTACGGATGTTTCGTTATTTTCACATTGTGGTTGATTTACCTTGAGTATGCATGTATGGCATGTATGATATGTTCACTCACAGATCAGCACGTATGATATGTCGTTACGATCTACTCAGGGTTTCATGATTGATTCTGTATCGTCAGGCACTACTTAGCCTCAGCCTTAGGATCCCGACGGGGTGGATTTGGTATAGTTTATATGGACCTGCTGCAGTATGGATTTGTCTTGGGGAACCGGACCCCAGGAAACCGAGACCCATTGTACCCTGGCCCGGACATTGGTGTTCTTTGCATGTTATAAGATCCCTCTTTTGGGAGCATATGGTAATGTAGTAGCCACTAGTATGTACACAGCACGTGTTCATTGATTCACTTAGCATATTTCCTTCGTGCATTACAGTCTAGTATACGAAAATGCCTTCTTTAATCACATGATGTTCCTATTCTGTTAGATACAGCGTGTGTTAACTTGCTATGGTTTATACTTTGCTGAATCTTCGTATTCACAGTTGTTTTTGGTGTTGCAGGCCCAGATCCCCCTGCCGAACCCCCGCAGGTCGGCCAGGCTCCAGATGAGACCCCCGGGGCCCCATCAGGTCTAGAGGAGTGGATGTGATCACTCCACGGGAGAGCGCTCTTGGTATGCATTGCATCGGAGTCTTGTTCATGTTGTTATCTTTTTGAGGATCTCAGACGTGTATATATGTCAGATTGTATATGTTATTTTGTTCTTCTTGTAAAACTTTATATGTAATTATGTCAGTCCTTTCTTGGTATACTCTTCTTGTACTGTTAGGTTTATGTTTCTGATATTTATAGCTTCCGCGTACTTGCTTGGCACGTGTGAATGTTCCCTTGTGCGTGTGCATTTAGACTCGGTCTGCGTGTACATGCACGGGAGTACGTGTGTCATTAGGTTTGGCTTTTGCTAACCCCCGAACCCTGGGCTCGGGTTGTGACATGTGGCCCATGTCAAGTTGGAAAGTAAATCAGAACAGCCTATAAAAAACTTGATCAATTGACAACCAAGTGATCATTGGAATTGTTGCATATGAATCTCATGGGTTTGGCTCAAACCAGAGCATTGGTGGCGGGAAATACATTTTTCTTACTGTTGAATATATTTCTTGATTCACATGGGTTCACTTTTTGAGAACAAAATAAGAAACATTTGATCTATTTCATTACCTATGGTTGCGTTTGATTGTAGAAAAAGGCAACGAGTTTTGTATAGTTTCCAGGATTAGATCTGATCATAGAACCGAGTTTGAGAATTCTTTTCTTCAATAATTTTGTAATTAGAATGGCATAAAACATGAATTTTTGGCTCCTAATAATCCATAGCAGAATGGAGTTGTTAAAAGGAAACTATGTTGTTCAAAAAATGGCCCAAGTAATGCTTCACAATAAGAATGTTCCTCAAAGGTTTTAGGTTGAGGTAGTTAACACTGCATTTTATGTAATAAATTGAGTCTACCTCAGGGCCGGAACCAAAAGTACTCCATCTGAGATTTAGAATGGAATGAAACTTGATGTTAAATAATTGAGGACCTATGGGTGTAAGTGTTATATTTTGAAAGACTGAGAATATCCTGGTAAATTCGACTCCCAACGTGATTAGGATATTTTTATTGAATATTCATTTAACAATAAAGCTTGTCGAGTATTCAATTTGGGAAACTCTATTGTGATGAAATCCATCAATGCCATTGTTGATGATGCTAAATCTCATTTTTTTAATGATGATGATGAGATGACTTTTTCCCCTATTCTTTAGGAGGAGGATGAAACTCAATAAATAAAAAACGATGAGCCAAAGAAAAGGACATGGATGAACTAGAGATCCCATCTTTTGAGGTTGTTGTTCTTGGCTCACATTCTGAGGATGCGCAATAGAAGACGGTGTTTAGAATAAATCGTAGATCAAGAATCTGGAAGAATCATTCTCTAGCTAACATCATTGGAGATGCGCAAAAGCTTATCAAAACACAAAAATTGGTAAGTGATGAGGTAAGCTTTCTTTGCTATATTTTCTACTTTTGAGTTAAATAATATAAATGAAGCACTAAATAATGACTCATGGATAAATATCATGCATGAAGAACTTTAGCAATTTGAAAAAAATAAAGTTTAGGAGCTTGGTTCTAGACCAACACATACAAATGTCATTGGTACTGAGTGGATCATTAAGAACGAAATCGATGAACCTGGTCAAATTATTAGGATCAAAGTTAGGTTAGTAACACAGGGTTATATCCAGGTTGAGTGTATTGATTTTGATAAAATGTTTGCCCTTGTTACTAAGCTTGAATCCATTCGGATCCTCCTTGGTATATCTTGTTGTCAGAATTTCAAACTGCTCTAAATGGATGTTAAGAGTGTGTTCCTCAATGGTTTTCTAAATGTAAGAAGTATATGTTGAGCAACCAGAAGGTTTTCAAGACCCACATTGTCCAAATCATGTCTAGCTTTATATGGTCTAAAGCAAGCCCCTCCTACTTGGTATGAAAGGTTAACTACATTTTTGCTTGAGAATGGTTTGAAGAGGCCTCTCATGCTTGGTATGAAAGGTTAACTACATTTTTGCTTGAGAATAGTTTCAAGAGGGGTGGTGCAGATAAAACACTATTCATCAAAAATGGAAAAAAATGAAATATTGATTGCACAAGTATATGTGGATGATATAGTGTTTGGGTCTACTTCATAGTTTTTTGCTAATAAGTTTTCTAAAATCATGGCAAATGAATTTGAGATGAGCATGGTTGGGGAGCTATCATTTTCTTGGGATTGCTAATCAAGTAGATTGATGATGGTATTTTCATATCTCAATTTAGATATGCTAGAAATTTTTGATGAAATTTGGAATGGCCACATCTAAATAGGAAAGAATTCTCATGAGTGCTACTGTTAAAATAAGTTTGGATTCAGATGAAAGGGATGTCATTGATACATTGTATAGTAACATATGATGTGAGCTTGAGCGCAGATGATTCTGTCTCGGGCGCTCGAGCACGGCCTAGGAACTTTGCAATCTCTTGATTTTCTTCACTTCAGTTCATTATGGAGTCCAATCAATAAAATACAAAGATAAATCATTTTTGCTTGAGAATGGTTTCGAGAGGGGTGGTGCAGATAAAACACTATTCATCAAAAATGGAAAAAATGAAATATTGATTGCACAAGTATATGTGGATGATATAGCGTTTGGGTCTACTTCATAGTTTTTGGCTAATAAGTTTTCTAAAATCATGTCAAATGAATTTGAGATGAGCATGGTTGGGGAGTTATCATTTTCTTGGGATTTCTAATCAAGTAGATTGATGATGGTATTTTCATATCTCAATTTAGATATGCTAGAAATTTTTGATGAAATCTAGAATGGCCACATCTAAATAGGAAAGAATTCTCATGAGTGCTACTGTTAAAATAAGTTTGGATTCAGATGAAAGGGATGTCATTGATACATTGTATAGTAACATATGATGTGAGCTTGAGCGCAGATGATTCTGTCTCGGGCGCTCGAGCGTGGCTTAGGAACTTTGCAATCTCTTGATTTTCTTCACTTCAGTTCATTATGGAGTCCAATCAATAGAATACAAAGATAAATCATTTATTTCTGTTTTGTCTTGACGAATTGAAGGTAGGTTCATCGTATTATAAGGATGGATGCAAAGATGGCAACAAATGGAGGGCACTTTGGAGATTTAAGATTGGGTGTTTAGGTTGAACATGCTTTTCTTCATTTCTACATATCTCTTGCTCTCTCTTTCTCAAATTCTTATAATATATCATTTAGACACAAATTGTTCATCCATTTGAGGTGGTGCTTTTCTTTAATTCTAGGCGAACAGCCATCGTCAGTGACTACCTTCCTAAAAAATGATATGAATATAATTTAATTCACATAAATTCTTTCATGCGTTTGTTCTTACTTTTGTAAATGGTACTAAATTTCATTTAAATTTTGTTATCTGTCTAAGTATCTCTTGCCTTGTAAGTATACGAGGATTTTGTTTATTTCTTAATTCTTGCGGTGGGTGTGTATTGAATGTTTAGTATATGGCATTCATGCATGAATCTTTGTTTATATTTTCTTAGTTTTGAAAATGGTTTTATAATATTCAACAAAAGGGTTTAAATTTTTGGGTTTGTTTGGGTAAAGAAAAAGGTGGAGAAAAGCATCTATAGTTTAGATTTGTACTGTTTCTATACATGTAAACAACCCTTTTGTATTTACCAACTCCCCAAATAACCTCACAACGCTACCTATTATTTTATATTAAGTTGGTTGAGTTCAATTGAGAAATTGTCAATTGATTTTGACTCTCTCATCAATACCTCTCTAGCCCCCACTTTCCTTTTCTTGCTTTTTTTTTTATTCTGTTTTGTTTTGATAACTACCCCGTTGTAACTCTTCCCTTTAAATGGCTCTTGTATGCAGAATTCCTTAAGCTTTTATTTTCCTACCTAATCCTAACTCTTTAACATGTGTATCCAAATAAGAAGAAAGTATGGGATCCAGACTCCAGGATTTTGTGAATTGGTTTTGAGTATTTCATCAATACCTCTCTAGACCCCCACTTTTTTTTTTTTTTTGCTTTATTTTTTTCACAATCGGTTTTGTTTTTATAACTATGTTGTAACTCCTCCCTTTAAATGGCTCTTTTATGCTGTAATTCATCAAGCTTTTTCTTCCCTTCCTAATCGTACCTCCTCAAGCATGTGTATTGTCTCTATAGCCCCCTGTCAAAGCAAGAAGAAAAGTATGGAATCCGGATTCCATGAAGGGTTCTCCCTTCATATGGCAATCTCTCAATATACAAATCTTTGCTCTCTTCCTTTACCTTGTATGTGTCACTCTTGACAATTTTGAGAGGTTAGATCTCTCATCATTTTTTCAATTTTTAGTTTATTTATTTAATAGATTCTGATTTTGTATTCTTTCATTTTCTTTTATTTTTTGTTTTTACTTTCTAATATCATTTCAAAGTGGGTTACATTTGGGGTCCACTATCTCCACTCATGTTGGGCATGGGGTTCTATCTCATCGCATCTACCCTGAGAAACAAAAGAAAAAAAATTAGTTTATGTACTATAAAATTTCACAAGAGACCCATGTACTGTAAAATTTTAAACAAAATCATATGTACTATAAAGTTCTCTTTCAAACAAAAACATTTCAAACAAATTCAGAATGTCTAACCTAGACACAATTCCTTAATATAGGTTTCTAAAATATTTGATATTTTTTTATAAGAGATAATACAACATGATTTCCTTAATATATGTATTTCCTAATTTAACTTTAAAATCTGAAGTCAATATTTCAAATAATCTTATCTAATCATAGCAATGGAATCTTCGAAATCATATGTTTTTCAAAAAAAAAAATTTTTTTATTTTATTTTTCCAACCGAGCGATAATCATAGGGTCCCATTATTCATTCAGTTTGATAATTTTTGCCATTGTGATTTTTCTTTAATTATTCATTTTCTCCTCTTTACTTTGAATTTATTATTTTTCCTGATTGTATTTTAAATATATATAGGTGTATCACATATACATATAGGCCAACAAACTTGTGTATGAATGATCTTCTTGATGTTGGTATGAATTTAAATATTTTTATGTCTATGTCTCATAATCTTCTTATATTCATATATCAGCATGCATATGTGTTTTCTTAATCTAGGTATTTTAACTCTAAATGTTGATTTTGGACTTAATCACTGGTCATTTATAGTTTTCTTGAAAAAACTGTAGTTAGATATTTAATACTCATATGTTGTTTCTACTTGATTTTTTTTATATTGTGTTATCTGAATTGTAGAGTTGAAATTCCAAAATTAAATCTCATTGTAATTCGTTAAAATAGTAGACAATAAAATGAACCAGCCATAACCCAATATGATTGCAAAATTCATGCTCATATATTCCTTTTTGTAAAATAGCTACAAATCAAATATGTCATTATTATTTTGCCCATGAAGCTGACTAAATTAAGTTGAGAAATCAACCTCAATTTAATTATATTACAAGTAATTTGTTAGTATGTCTTTTATTTTATTTTTCTTTTTTTTTTTGGTGTTTGTTTTCAAAGATTAATTTGTGTGTGTGTATATACTTAAAAGGTTTTTGGGTTTTTTTTTCTGTTTGTCATTTTTTTATTTTTATTTTTCTTTTACACATGAGCAATCTAGTAGTAACTAAAGTAGTTCATTTTAGGAGATTTGAAAATCATGAAAGAAGTTTGGATAGATCTTCAGTAAATTTATATATATATATATTTTGATGAAAAGTTGAAAGCATTTTATTAAAAGGTAGGAGTTACATCAACATTAAGTTGATTCATAATAAAACTAGGAGGATCTTCAATCTAATATACTAAATTATTTCCTTTAACTGCACTTCTAGCAAGTAAATAAACAACTATGTTCCCTTCCCTCTTAGTATGCGAGATCTTTGCTTTCTGAAAAGATCAGACTTGATCCTTTGCCTCTTTAATAATATGTTCAATGGGACATAAATCTGGCGATAACATCTACGAAGCTTGGATCACCCTCATGCAATTGGTAAATTTATAAATTGATATTTTTTTAAAGCAAACGACTTTGATGTAATTTTGACCAACTCAACGTAATTCAAACCAATATAATATCATTTTTAATATTTTTAGAAGTTTTCAATAAAATTTTATAATATTTGATATCATCAATTATATTGGCACGGGTGCATTTTGCTAATCTCAATTTGATTCAAATAATTTTTTATTTTTATGTTTTATAAATTACTAATTATTAATTATATTTCCGTGCTAAGCATGGGCATGTTTTGCTAGTAATATATGAAAGCCATTGAATCTAATTGAGAAATCAAACCAATTGCATCCAATTGATTTTGACTAGTTTCAACTCATTTTGACCATCCCCTTAACTTCTTATGGCTCTTATTTTGGCCCAGCATTTGATTACTAATTGATTACGTAGGTACTAATTCATTTAAATTTAAGCCCATTTATTTTGACCTGATTTATGATTGGTAACTAATTGATTTTAAATCATAATCGTTACCAATTGATTTCTAGGCATTAAAATGAGCAAGATCATTAATTTTTTTTATTAAGACTTAACATGACTGACGGATTGGATTTATCCAACCAACTCAAATCCTATTACGGAGGATGATTTGGGATACATCAAAAATTCCATTTACATATGGTGGCGTTGGGTGGAGTAAAACCACGGTAGATTTGGAGAGGGAAAAATTGACAACCGTGGGCCATGTGCACTCCAATATTGGGACCATATTCATCATCTATTATTTTATTTAAAGAAGACTCATATCCGTGCAGGATTGGTGTTGTGAAGTCAAAGAATGAAGTGGAACATGCTATCAAACCTCATCGTCAAGGTAAGCTCTGCTATGAGCACAGCTTTCAGCGATATTTTTCACCTTTTGCGTATTTTTGATAATCCTGAAGTGTGGATACATGTGCTTTTTTTTTAAATCATATATACAAGGATGGTTAATTTTAAAAATACAAGATGTTACTTATTTTGGTCATTTAGAGGGGGCATTGGATGGGAATGACGGTGGAGAAATAAAACTTATGTTCTATTTAGAGTAGGAAAGATGAGGTCTACTAGAAAAGAAAAACCTAATTTACCTCATATAAGAAATTTATATGCTGTTCTCAGCCATTTTATTTTGGATGTAAAGATAGATGTCTCAATGATGTGGGCATTCAATTCAAGCTTTTCATTAGGATGCATATCAATCATGTTACTTTTTAATTGTTAGACAATTCTTTTATATATATATGTATATATATTATATGAAAGAGGCTGATTCCAAATGAAAAATCAGCTTCAATTTATTTAATTGATTTTGACATGATTGACTTTGGTTTTGACCAAAATTTTCTTCCATCACCCCTTCCCTATTTGGTGTCTATTTTTTCTTATATCAGTTCTCTTTGGCACATCACCAGTAAATTCAATTTTATGTAAATCTTTTTCAAATTATCATTTATTTAATACGTTAAAGAATAGCCATTGTTTCCATTTAAAGCCTTCATAAATTCATTCGTTTCAAAAAAGCACTTAAAAGAGAATTCCTTGAGTTGCATCAGTCATCAATACAATTTTCTTTAGATATTTTTCAAATATTCATTCATTTAATACCTCAAAGACTAGCATTATCTCCATTATTTAAAGCCTTTACAACTCCATACATTTCTGAAAACATTTCAAGAAACTTCAAGTTTTTTTTTTCTATTATCACTCTACTATTTCCATTTCTTTCTATTTCATTGAGTGTTGAAATAGGTGGGTTCTTCTGTATTGGAAGCAAGTATCTGTAGTTGTTCCGGTCTTTGCATCTATATCTATTTCACTAACCTTTGTTTTTGAGGTAAGATTTTTTTTGGCTTCTTGTCAGTTTATTCTTATGCAACCACTGTTTCTTCTTCTTCTTCTCATTTTTATTTTTCTTTATTTATGTACTTTGTGTTTTTAACTGAAGATGGGAAACAAATGGTGGTGATGATTAAGGATGTTCTAAGATTTCTACTAATTAACTAATGGTATATTGAATTTGCAAGGTCAAAGCTGCAATTGTGACCAAGTAATATAAACTTTCACCAATCGTGGTCAAAAAAATACAAATGGTTCATGTCAGTGTGCATTTTAAGTTTTCTATTTCAAAAAATTGTTTGGACAGAAATTTATATTGAATTTCTCATTTTTGGCCTCCTTTATCATGTTGTTTGTATTGTGCAAGAAAACTACTAAAAGCAAATATTTATTGATTTTCTTTCGTGCATGGTACTAGCTAAGTATTGTTTCTTTGGAAGTGGTCAAACAAAGCCCATACCATAAAAAGGAAAAATAACTATCTCCGTTTGTGTAATTTTAGCTTTTTACATGCTTTTGCACATTTTGATTTTTTTTTTCAATTATGTTGTAGAAACTATTTTTTAAGAGGAGGAGAACCTTGCTTTTTCTATTTTTCTTAAGAATAATAAGGCTTTTGTTATACAAGCTTTTTTATTTTTGCCTTGACAATTTCTCACAATCTTGTATAGGTGTAGAAGAAGTAGAGAGAAGTACTTTGCATCGGCAAATTCATAGAGCTTAACAGGCCATCAGGTGGGTGGAGATGGTTTTATCATTTTAAGCAATGCTTTAAATCTAGACATCATTTTGACCTTGTAGTCTAGAAGTTAGGACACCAACAGCTATTTGTAGACAGTTCAAGTCTCTTCTCAAGTCTCAATAGTTTTAATATGTACATTCAGTAAATGTTCGAGTTATTGTCAAAATACACGCGCGCGCACATAGACGAAGATATATATATATTGGCTGATGTATTAGCTCTCATTTTATTTTAGCCCCCTGTCGTGTCTTGGGATGAAAATAAGTTGGTACAATTTAATGAGAGACTCAATGTACAAAATTATTTAAAAAGGATCGTTTTATTCTGTCATACTTCTCCTCAAGGGAAGTAGAACCTCTAATTGGTATGCATTTGGGTGGACTCTAAACTGATAGACCAATTTCTACTTCTAACATTTTTCATCTTTGGTTTAATCCTCAACTTTTTCTCTTACGCCCATATACTTAACGATTGAACTTCGTCTGTAAGCATGAAAAATTCTGATTTGTGTGATTCAATTAGCCTATCATCTGATAATTTTTGTGGACCCTTTTAGGAGATAAAGATTTATAAGGATAATTTATTACTGCTTTGCTTCAATTTCTTTGGTTTTCTTCTCGCCCTTTCAAATAATTCAAAATCCTTCTTTTTCTAAAGGTCTCACAGGAATTTGGTTTTATTTGCATTACTTGAATTAAGGTTTTCTTTTTTTTTTTTTAATGAAAACCAAATTTAATTGCATTGTGGGTCGAACCACTTAAAATTTCCAGTCATTGAAATGCAATCAGTCACACTTTAATTTACATTGAATTGGGTGCATTCATATTTTAATTATTTTTATTTGATTCAATATTTCAGTGAAATCCATTCAATTTAATCATAGAGGTTTTCTTTCATTTATTAATTGCATTTAAGAAAAGTAAGAGGTTTTATGTCTATAACTGTTAAGTTTGGTTTTTTAATCTTTTGTTTAATTTTTTTTTTATGAAGAATGACCATGTATAAAATCAAAGTTAGGACTTCTTCAGCACTTATCGGTTGATTTTTAAAGATCACATAAACAACTATTTCTTTTCTCTTAATGATATTTTTCAATCAGCTTTGAATATTGTTATGATTTTTGACAACACCCGTTGTGCACACACATCAATCACAAGATCAACAAAGAAACAACCACATACAATAAGAGACATGGAGATTTGCATGGTTTACCCAAACAAGGCTACATCCACGGGCACAGAGACGATCATCTTCATTATAACAAGTAAAGCATACAGAAACTCTTGTTTTCTCACATCGTCTCACTATGTGGTGTGGGAATACCACGGGCAAGAGAGCTCTCACCTCTCTTCAGCGCGCAAGATCTAGGGTTACAGACTATACTTATATATAATATCCACTTTCTTGGCCATCAAGAAAGCTCCGGTATAATTACCAAAATACTTTTAACTTTATACCAGTCCCTGGCTAACCTAGTGGACTCATCCGGCTAAACCGGAATACAAGAAATAAACCCAACAATATCCACCTTGGTTTGGATTCCGTCCAACTTAAGCTACCAGGAGATAAAACCGGTAATGTTTTCACGCACCTTACTGAATGGTACGTCACTGCACCAACGTGCAGTCTACTTCCTTCAACACTTTGATATGTTGAACCAGCACATGAACTTTGAACAAAATTCATCTTCTCGTCAAACTCTACCTCGAATTTAAAGCTCGAAATCATTGACGAATCTGAGTGATATAGATATCTGAATCACTCACCATCCTGCCCCATCTTCAATATCGCTTTGAAGATCCAACCACTACAAGCATATAAGCAAAACAGATTGGGAATACAAGTTCAGATGACTTGACAATTGCAGAACAACCTATGCCTCCGAGTGGTCAAAAACTCCATTTGACTGGGCCTCCGATCAATCAAACAAATGTTTGACAACTGTTGATGCATCAGTTCCTCCTTGCTACTTCTTCATTGGCTTGGCACTGGTAAGATGAATAACATCACATGCGATTCGGAAAGCATGTGAACCCTAAACGAACAACTTCGTTTGAATCAGCAAACCCTTTGCAACTAGGTCGGCGACTCCTACTATTGGGTTTGCAACAACAACTAGGTCGAGTAGACCCAATTTCGACTTGAACCCATATTTTTTCAGATCTTTTCCAAATTTCTACATCAAGTTGTAGATCTCGTCACCACGAGCATGCTGGAAGAAACGGACTGAAATCCGACTCTAGATGGCTTCATTATTGCAAAAACAAGCTTCTACGCTCCGATCAATCAAACCTCCTCGTTGACCATCAAACAGCCAATTACCCTCTTCCACTGCGTAGATCTACTCGAAACAAGTCTATAGGAGCAAACAGATCTCCGATCGAACATCGGACGATCAAGATATCGCAAAAACAATTTCAGCCGTTTACCGTGCTGACGTCACTAATGACGTCACTGCCTGTTCTGCTAGGCTTCTGAAGCGGAACTAGGTTGGGTTCACCTGACCTGGAACTGAATTGAACTGCGCACTGGGCTGGACTCTGTGCACACAGGTCAAAACTGACCCGACCCGAACTGGCCCGGAATTGCTGCGCTGCTGCTGGGCTTGCACCACGGGTTGGGTTGAAATGATCCGACTAGAAACCAAAACCCGAAACCTGCTGACCTAGGCTTATTCTCCACGAGTTAGGTCAAATTGACCCAACCTGAAACTCAAAACCCGGAACCTGTAACTCTGAATCGTTGTCTTCCTCAGTTTAGTTGCAGACAGAAGCAGCAGGCGGCTGACTACTTCGGCTCGGACGAGAAGTTGACGGACCGGCGACTAGCGACGGTTTGCTGTGACGGTGCAGGCGATGGCGGCTACCAGCGACTGGCGATGACGGCGAAGGAGTACGGCAGCGGCAGCAAACGACCGGCGCTTTTTTTTTTCTTTTTTCGGTCTTCCTCTTGCAGCAGTGTTCTTCTCACAGAAAATCCGGCACACAAAATCTGCCGAAGATGTGCAGTCAACAGAACCCTCTCTGCCTGCAAAACCGATTTCTCTAAGAAATCGATTTTCTCATGTGGCCCATCAGAGATCAACATGCTCCGATCTTCTCCTTCTCAAATCGGGAAAACCAGTAAATCGAACCAGCCACGATTGACTCCGAGATCTGAAAACATGTGAATTCTTTTTTTCCTCCGATCCCAGCGAGATCGGAGAACCTAATCTCGTCTTCTTCTTCTTCGATGGTGGCCCAACCAGAGATCACGAAACTGATCTCTCTTCTTCTCTATTTCAAAAATAGAGATTTAAACCCTTCAACAAGGATTCCATCAGTCGATCTTCATGCGCACAACCTCCAAGCCACCGAGTGATCTCCACCTTGCTCAGAAACTCAAGAAACACAATCTCGGCTCTGATACCACTTGTTATGATTTTTTACAACACCCGTTGTGCACATACATTAATCATAAGATCAACAAAGAAACAACAACATACAAGAAGAGACACGGAGATTCACGTGGTTCACCCAAACAGGGCTACATCCACGGGCACAGAAACGATCATCTTCACTATAACAAGTAAAGCATACAGAGACTCTCGTTCTCTCACATCGTCTTACCTATGTGGTGTGGGAATACTACGGGCAAGAGAGCTCTCACCTCTCTTCAGCCCGCAAGATCTAGGGTTACAGACTATAGATATATATATATATATAATATCCACTTTTTTGGCCACCAAGAAAGTCCCGGTACAATTGCCAAAATACACTTGACCTTAAACTAGTCCCTGGCTAACCCAGTGGACTCATCCGGCTAAACTAGAATACAAGGCATAAACCCAACAAATATCGACTAATTGTATTAATCCATGATTAATTTAAATATTTACTTTAATTTAATAATCAATTTGTCTAAGAGTTAACCCTAGCATCACGCTTTCAATGCACCTTTTTTCTTATACCTTAATGTTGAACTACCTTTATGAGAAAAAAAGCATCAATCTAACTTAACCTTGAGGCATGTCATAGTTCTATGCCCACATCACCTAAGGCAGCGCTTCCCTTCACCCATGACCCTTATATATGAAAGGAAAAAAAAACTACTATTAATTCCTCCTAACCTAATATAGAAAATCCTATTAATGTCAAACTCGAGCCAATGATTTCCAATTTTTATCTGCAATGACTGAGTGGCTTGACAGGAAGCACATCATCTTTTGGCCTGGTCATTGAGGGGATAGACATTGTCCATAACCGTCAACATCACAGACTATGGCCAACTGTGATAGTGATGTATATCAAATTAGTTAAGTATGAAATCATGACATTAGGGTCATTGTGGTTTTCTTTCTTTTGATATTGGTGGTTAACGTTTGCCTTTTGATTAGCCCTTATTGAAAATAAAGGAGGTTAAAGACTCTGTTAGCTGTAGATGCATAAATCTTTGCTGAGGTATGAATTGACATTGTTTTTTATTTTTTATTTTCTTTTGAGTCAATTGTGGCGTCTAAATTTATAACGATTTGTTCAGCAACCCATCACCACCTTAGAGAATCACATTGAAGGGATGATCCAATTAAACAACCTGCAAATTATCAAGTTCTGTTGATTTAAAACAACCTAATAAAAAGCATACATCACATTGCGTTATGTTTTCTTTCCTTCACAATAAAAAGATCAAGAATTCTAGAAATGATCCAAAGATGTTATAGATATGGAGTTTACTTCTTATAATTTCGCACAAAACGGGCATACACTAATATTCATACAAAATTAAACTATACCTAATTCTTTTATAAAATTTTACGTTTCTGAATTGTCTTCATACTAATAAGACATGCATGTATTATAATCTTATGATAAAAATAATAACAATTGTTCATAATATCATTATGATCGATTTTGTTTATTCATACATTATAATTATATCATATATGTTATATGAATATAGCAATTTTAATTTCTATATAGTTTTATACATAAAATATAATGTATTAAATAAATTTCTTATATGCTCTTAAAATCTTGTAGATTGTTTATAGTATAATTTATATTGCTTGTGCTAAGCACGGGCATATTTTGCTAGTTTCAATGAGGCATACATTGGGCCATGGAGCATCTATACACCCCGTAGATGATCATGATCATGTATGTCCATGCATGGATAAATTACATTGACGGACAAGATTTATACATCTCCAACATGACAAGGAAGATGATTCAGCAAAAACTGAAAGAACAGAGAATGTAATGGAATGGTCGTTCACTAGTGCTCGATGAAGACCAAGTACAGCTAGTGTTTATAAACTACATATTCGGTGTACACATGAATTTCAGAGATCTTTAATAATCTAGTCTACAATCCGTAAGATATCTAAATGAATATATTATCAAATTCCAAGTATATTCTGTCGATGATGTCTTCCATGCATGGTGGAACGACCTAGAACCATTTTGGAAGCATGGCACTACATTCTTTATTAGTTATTTAGTTGGGCTTCAAAATCCAGATCCAGTTGTGATCCACTTTAGTTAGGTCTAAATATAGCCCCCGGCTTCTGGATGGATCGTCAAATTTTCCAATAGGTCCAATTAAACTGGCTGGATCCTGGATTCATATGAAATAGTGAAAAAAAAAGGAAAATAAATGTCAAGATTTTTAGGCTCAAATAGAGAAAATACTAGCAAAATAGATCAGTTTAGTTGGGCCTTAGTAGAATGTATAGCCACAGAAATTAAGAAAATATACGAGAAGTATATTAAAAAAAAAATCCATTACGAAGATGCCATTTGATCTATAAACTGTAGGCCCACCATATTTGAACTCATCAGACCATATGGCCTTGCAGGACACCACACCAGCAAGAGAATCCCAATTTTTTTGCTGAAATCTTGCCTCACAATGATTTCAGGGCCTGGATCCAAGTGAGTTCGATATGGACCCAATGACATGGATCTCAACCTGCCTGACAATTAGGGTTACGGGACAACCATTCTGCATGAGAAACCAACCAGCCCAATAGGAGCTCAACATCGATAAAGGCCCAATTTCAACATGGGTTGAGTTCAGGATACAAATATAGGCAAAAGAAGATTTTTTATTCAGGTTCGGGCTTGGGCTTGTACCAATCCATTCCAGCCGTAGGTCTTAGCATCACTCCAAAAAGAACTTTCACATATGTTGATCCATTACTAGGACTAAAATTCCACCCAGCTAATAAAGTTATGGATCCGAGTATCTCATATTCCACATATGATAAGGGGATCCCGGAGAATCCAATGAATCTAAGCTCCTCATATGGAGACAATACATGGAAGACAATCAAATGCAAACCTTGGTCCATCCGCACAGTGATACTATCCATGTATATATTGTTTACTATACTAATTCTCCGTTACCAAAGCAAGGAGACGACCTTATGACAATTTAGGCCACAGAATGCAGCCCTATATATAAAGTCCTTCAAAGAAGAGACTTCTCCAAAGAATCACAAATGGAGATCGAAACGATCGAGCGACCACAGGTTGCTTCTTTCTCCATGTAGAGAAAAAATTTTGTGTGAAGGACTTCGTATGGTCCAAGGAAGAATGGCCTACGATAAACTATGATGACTTCGAACAGGTCGACGATATTCCAGTGGTGAGCCTTTCAACTGTAATGAATGGAGAAAGGGGTGAAGAGTATGAGAAGTTGTGCAAGGATATGGTCCTTGCCTGTGAGAAGTGGGTTTTTTCAAGCTAATTGATCATGGTGTGGAGTCTGAGATCATCAAGAGAATGGTGGATTGGTGCAATAAGCTCTTCGATCTTCCCATGTACCAGAAGATGAAGGGTGCAAGATCGACAAGTTTATCGGTGGGGAATTGCGCGACTAATCCTGACTATGGGCGTAATCTACCATGGGCTGAGATACTTCAGCTCCTTCAATCTCCCCGACAAGTGCTCACCTTCGCGAAAAAGGTTTATGATGACCATTGCAAGCGTTTAAGGTAATCTCTCAACTAATAGCGTCATCCTCATCAACATTGAAGCTGGCTATAACATGTTGAGATTTCAAATTTGGGAATTATGTCCTTCCTTTGATGTAAGCATACAATTGGGCATAAACTGTCTCCTTTTTAGTAATGCCTTTAAAAATCACATTGATAAGAGGGACGTTTTCCATTTATTGTATCTTGCTAAATTCCACGTACGGCATGAGATTTTGAATTCAATCACACCTGTTAGCAGGAACCAATCCAATTGTGATTATCATATGTGAGTCATATCTAGCACTTCATTAGCATTGAATGTGGGTGACATAGCCCAAATCAAATTGGCCAACAGTAACAACTGGCAACATATAATCTCAATTTAGTTAGACACATGCACACACACACAAATTTTCAAGAACGGCCATATTATTCGTTGCATAAAACCAGTCTTAGCTTGTGAGGACTACCTGCCCTCTCTAATGATGAATCCCAGCTTTTAAACAAATCCAGTCAATCCTTTAAAATCCAACTTAGTGGACATTAAAGGCTAGACTCTAAGAGGCTAGCTGGAATGAAGTGGCCAGTGCTGAGTATATTTGTTGAGATTAATTTAAATCTAGGTGACTTTGTAATGCTTCAGTGATGCAATTATGGACTATCTGAATGCATTGGATGGACTAGGCATGGTTATATTCGAGATGCTAGCTCATGGGTTGGGTCTCCCCGACGATTTCTTCACAAAGAACATGGATAAGAAAGATGAAACCATGATTAGAATCAACAGATACCCTCCGTGCCCCCTCCCTGAGAAGTGTTTGGGTTTAGGGAGCCAATCAGACCCACATACGCTGTCCATTTTGCTTCAAGATGAGGTGGGTGGACTCCAAGTCCAGAGGAGTGACAATATTTGGGTTGGAATTCGCCCCATTCCAAATTCCTTTGTCATAAACATTGGTGACACACTAGAAGTTAAGTAATCTCTCTCTCTCTCTCTCTCTCTCTCTCTCTCTCTCTCTCTCATTCATGTTTTCTCTAGAAAACGAAAAAGGAAAAAATCTTTATTTCAAAACGCTGATTAGTGATAAAAAATTAATTATTTGAGAAGTTTGATAGGTGATAGGTTTTTTCCATAACTTTTAAATAGGTGGCATCAGTTTTACCTAGTTGCCCAGGATTTAAAATTGGGCAACAACTTTTCCTTGCTAGAGAGTTGTTTTGTTTCACCTGAGGTTCATTTCTCTCGCTAAAGAGCTCTCTTTCATCATTCGGGATCTACTTTCCTCATAAGAAGGCTCGAGTCCTAATCCCGTAAGATGGGTACAAAAAATATAGACCTTTTTTATGGTTGGCCCTCATTTCTGGTAACTTTTAACGTAACTTTTTTGTAACGATAGAAATGCCCTTATTTAATATAAGGAATAGGTTCCTCTCTCTTACTTTCCCTGCATTTTATCTTTTTTCATCTTCCTCCTTTATTTTCAAGCATCAATTTTCCTTCATGGGCCACAGTTGAAAATGTGACGGGATATTGATGTGGAATCGCTACTGACATGGCATGAATCATGTTTTTATAATGTGCTCAATTATATGGTGGGGCCCACACTTGCTGAACTAAATTTGAGGTTATATCTTTGGAGGAGGTGGGATTCAAGATGAATAGTTCAAATTATCATGCATGTGTATATGGTCTCCATGTAATTACTGCAATAGGGGGATCCAGACTCTTGAAAGGGGCATGAAAAACTTGTCCATCTTTGTGAAATAAACCCTTTATGAAACACTTTTTTGAAAACTTGCAAAAACTTATGATCTATTTGAAATTTCCCATAAAAAATGTAATTGGTTATGAGCTTGTTATATGTTTACAGGCATGGACCAATGGGAGATTGAAGAGCGTGGTACACCGAGCTGTGGTTAATAGAGAAAAGAAGCGACTATCAATAGCTTATTTCTTGAGCCCCAGGGGCGATGCAGTGATTGAATGCCATACAAAACTCGTTGGCGATGATCAGCCAGAAAGTACAAACCATTTACATGGGGAGGTTTCAGGAAGGAGCTACTCATACAAAAAAGGATGCGAGGAAAGACTGCCTTGAATAGATATCTCATTTCTTCTTAAAAATACTAATAGTGAAATGTATGGAATGATATAATATTATTAGTCAGAGTAAACAAATAATCAAGAAACTTACAGTTCTTGATGTGATATTATACTATAGTTCTTAAGCATAATCAAGATGCCTTCCGACATGAGTAAAATTTCAAAGTGTCCAATGCGCTGGTCTATTTTATGCTTACAATCACGTCATGTGACTGTCGGTATATATATATGATTGCAGTACAGAAACAGAGCAAGTGCAAAATGTATTTCCTTGTCATGATTTAAAAAGGAGTCTCCTAGTTGTATTCCTCTTTCTTCTCTTCTTATACCAGCCAAAAAAGTTAAAAAAAAAACTAAATTTCCCAAATTACCCCACCTATTTTCTTTCTACACAACTTTCTCCTTTTCTACCCTCCGGCTAGAGATGAGCTCCGGCCGGCGGAGGAACTCTCCCTCCCACCCTCTCTCTTCCTTTTCCTCTTTCTCCTCCTCCTCTCTTTATTCTTTCTCTCCTTCTCTTTCCCTCCCTCTTCCTCCCTTCCCCTTTCCCCCGTCAACGCAGCCAGCCTCAGGGCTGACCCATCTCCGACCACTGACGATAAGCTCTGGCCCGGAAAAGGCTCTTCCTCTCCCTCCCCTCCCTCTTTCTTTCCCTCTTCCTCCTCCTCTTCGTCTTCCTCTCCCTCCCTCTATTCTCTCTCTCTTTCCCTCTCCCTCCCTCTTTCCCTTTTCCCCTTTCTCCCCTTCCTGAGACTGATCCGGTCTCCCTGCTGTGGGGAGACCGGGATCGTCTCCCTGCTTGGTCTCCCCGCAGTAGGGAGATCGAGGTCTCCTTGCAGCAGGGATCCGGTCTTCCTGCTGCGGGAAGACTGCGGGAAGGGGAAGGGGCGAGAGGAGGGAGGGAGGGAGGGAGGGAGGAGAGAGGGAGAGGGAAAAGGAAAGGGAGAGAGAATGAAGGGAGGGAGAGGGAGAGGAAGAGGAAGAGGAGGAAGGAAAGAGGGGGAAGGGAGCGAGAGAGCTTTTCGTCGGCAGGAACTTATCGCCGGTCGGAGAAGAGAGAGAAGGTGTGTTGGAGAGAAGGGCATTTTGAAAGATTTTGAGCTTTTGTAAAATTTTTCAGCCTATGTAAGGAGAGGAAAAAACCTGTGTATGAATAGAAGGACTCTTTAAAAAAGAGGATCAAACAAGCCGTGTTTGTTGTCTACTATCCTCTAAAACTACAAACCGTGTAAGTTGTATGTTAAGTAAGTGAATAGAACTGTCAGTCCACTGTCCTCTGAAACTACAACTCGTGTTGGTTGTATGTTGAGTAAATGAAGAGAGTTGTCATTCATGGTTTCAGAGAAAGCCATGATATATCTTGCCCTTTTTCACCGACAAAACAGTTAAGCCTTCTCTCACATGGCTAGCTTCCTCTTGGTGTTCGGTTTATGTCTTGTGTTTTGGGTTTATCGGATTAGTTCATAGGGTTAGTCTTGGACTGGACTTTGGATTAGGGGCATTTTGGTCTTTGTACATGGCTTTCTTAGGGGCTAAGAAAGAGAGAGTTATATATATGATGTAACATGTAATCCTAAACCTAGTATAAGAGTGCAGTAAAAGAGTAGAATTCTCTTTTAACCGTGGACGTAAGCATCTCGCCGAAGCACATAAATTTCTCATATGTGCTCTTATGTGCTTGTTTCTTCTTGTATGTGGCTATGATTGTTGATCGTTAGTTATGCGCTTAGCATGTGCACAACAAGTGGTATTAGAGCCTGAGTTGTGTGCCTTACGCTCTACGAAAATCTCATTGAGATTGACCTTTGTTTCACAAAACAGAGAGGGAGGTCGGATTTGCTTTGATCTCGGTCGGTCGCGTATCATAGTCACGTTGGTGCTTGGTTTATGCATTTCTATTTACAGAAACTAAAGGAGAGATTTGAAGAAAAAAAAATCCATAGTGCTTTTTGGGTTTGGATTTGAATAGAGAAGATTTTTCTGGTTTCAAATTGTTTGATTGCTGACGAAGAAGACTAGAAAGGGATCCAGAATCTTGGATCTTGCATGTCTAGTGCCTAAACCAAATAGGCTTCGGTTGCTTGTTATAGACATCAGAGGAACGAAGGAGAAAAGGGCTTGCGCAGTCCAGGTCGAGTCGGGTCATAGTCAGGTTCGGTTGAAACCTAATCTATTAGTAGCAAGCCCAGCAGCAATTCTAGTAGTTTCGGGTCAGGTCAGACCTGAACCGTGTGTTATAGAATTAGACCCCAACATTAGCAGCACAACCTCCCAGGTCATGTTGGGTCAGGGCGACCTAATCTGTGTGCAGAGCCCAGCTCACTAGCAGGTGTAGGGCTGATGTCAGCAGGTACGGTCAAAGCAGTTTGATCATAAATCGACAGCAGAAGCTTCTTTCTGCGATATTTTGATCATCCGGCGTCCGATTGGAGATTCATTTGCGCCCACCGACTCGTTTTGAGTAGATTTACACAGTGGAAGAGGGTGATTGACTGTTTGACGGTCAAAGAGGAGGTTTGACTGATTAGAGTGTAGAAACTTGTTTCTGTAATATCGGAGCCATCTGGACTTGGATTTCAGATCCATTTCTTCTAGTGTGCTCGTGGTGATGAGATTTACAATGTGGTGTAGAAAGTTTACAGGAATGGAAGCAAAATTTGAAGTTAAAAAATTCAATGGCAGGAATGATTTTAGCTTATGGTGCAAGAAGATGAATGTTTTGTTAGTTCAAAAGGGGCTACAAAAAGCATTGAAGGGAAAGAATGCCCTTCCTGCAACTATGTTAGAAGACAAAAATGAGGATATGCCAGAGAAGGCATATGGAGCGATTTTTTTATACTTGGGCGATGCAGTATTGCGAAAGGTTGCTCAAGAAAAAGCCACTGCTGGGTTATGGCTGGGATTAGAGAATCTGTACATAACCAAGTTTGTGACAAACTATTTATATTTGAAGAAACTATACACTCTCCAAATGTAGGAAGGTATGTCCCTTGATATTCATCTTGATGCATTTGATAAAACTATTATGGATCTGGAAAATATTGATGTTTCAATTGGTGATGAAGACCAAGCTATTATACTATTATGCTCTTTATCACCCTCATATGAGCATTTTATTGATACCATGATGTATAGTAGAGATACTCTTTCAAAAGAATATGTAGAGGCAGCCTTAAACTCTAAGGAGTTTAAGAAAAAGGCAGTACCTGAAAACAATGATAACTCGGGTAAGGGTTTGGTTACAAGAGAAAGAATAAATGACTTCAGTAACAGGGGCAAATATAGATCCATGTTTAAATCCAATAGAAGGAATATCAAATGTTATTATTGCCATAAGAAAGGGCATATTCGAAAGGACTGTCTTGATAGGCAAAGGAAATGAAAAGAAATAGAAGATTCATCATCTGATAATTCAGTCAGTATTGCAGAGGAAGATCAGGTTTTGATGTCGATAGTGCATTTTCTGTGTTATCAAAAGGTATTCATTGTCGTGATGAATGGATACTTGATTCTAGATGTTCCTACCATATGTGTCCCAATAGGAATTAGTTGATCACTTATCGTAAGATCAATAGTGGTACTGTTTTGATGGGCAACGATGTTGCATGTAAGATGATTGGGATTGGAACAATCAGAATAAAGATGTATGATGGAATCGCGAGAACGTTAGCAGAGGTTTGCTATGTCCCTGATCTGAAAAAGAATCTCATTTCATTGGCTGCCTTGGACTCCGACGGTTGTAAGTTTTCAGCTGAAAGTGGAGTTATGAAGGATGTGAAGGGTGCTCTGGTTCTTATGAAAGGCAATAGAGTTAGAAACTTAAATGTTTTGTCTAGAAATATATTTCAGGCAGAGTTACAGTGTCTTCATCAAATGACCATGAATTTATTTTAATGCGTTTATGGCATTTGCATATGGGTCACATTAGCGAGAAAGACTTGACAATGTTGAGCAAGCGGAATTTGCTCTGTGGCACAAAGATAGGTAAGTTGGATTTCTGTGAGAAATGCACATTCGGAAAACATCGTAGGGTCAGTTTCAAAACAGGTATTCATCACATGAAAGGTATCCTTGATTACGTTCATTCAGATATGTAGGGTCCTTCTAAGGTTTATTTCAAGGGTGGGTTCGTATTTATGTTAACTTTCATAGATGATTATTCAAGGAAAGTTTAGGTTTATATACTGAAGACGAAGGATCAAACCTTTAAAATATTCAAGCGATGGAAGTCAATGATTGAGAAATAGACTGGCAGGAAGGTGAGGAAGTTGAGGACAGATAATGGCAAGGAGTACAGATCCAATGACTTTGAGAACCATTGCAAGAATAAAGGCATAGTTCGGCATTACACCACCACAAAAACTCTATAGCAGAGTAGAGTTGCAGAGAAAATGAACCGAACGATCTTGGAAAGTGCTCGTTGTATGTTATTTATTGCAGGATTGTCAAAAGACATTTGAACTAATGCAGTATATGTTGCAGGCTACTAGGTTAACAGGTCTCTACACTCAGGGATCAATTGCAAAACATTAGAAGAAACGTGGTCAGGTAATCTAGCTAATTATTCTAACTTAAGGGTTTTCGGTTGTCCAGCGTATGCTCATGTGAAAATGGTTAAATTAGAATCAAGGGCCGTGAAGTGCATCTTAGTTGGATATGCTTATGGGGTGAAGGGATACAGGTTGTGGTGTACCGATCGAGATCCACCTAAATTTATCACCAGCAAGGATGTTACATTTTATGAGGATGCTTTACTCAATGCAAAAAAGCAAGTGGAGAATACAGAAGTAGGTAACAGTAGTGGAACCTTTCAAGTGGAGTCAGACATCCCAGTTTGGAAGGAGAGTGCATCCAACTCCTCCCGGGATATTGAGAATAGTTAGAGCAAGCAGCACACAGGTAGACCGCTGAGGGTGGGGAAACCGCTACTCATATACGGTTTTGAGGATGTATTGGTAACATATGATGTGGTTGCATATGCATTGACAGTCGAGCCATCCGCGTATTCGGAGTTAGTGGAAGGGTAGAAAAGTGGTCAACAAGCAATAATCATAGATGAAGAGATGGAGTCTCTTAATGATGGCAATTAAGCATTTGGATGCAAGCGGGTCTACGAGGTTAATGAAGGAATTTCCCATGCAGGTGGAGTAAAGTTTCATATTCCTTATCATGTATGCAATTCAGAGAAATCATTGTATGGGTTAAAGCAATCTTTTGGATAATGGTACAAGCGATTTGGGGAATTTATGATGACACTGGTTAAAGACAAGTTTAAGTTTTACTTGGACTTAATCTGTATCACTTATCATTGAAGAGTGAAAACTGTGCTCGGTGAGAGTGGGTACAGGGACGTATCTTTCAGCGGGGTACGTGGAGCTGAAGACATTGTCGGTTATTCTTCTGGTAGCTCAAGTTCTACGAAATTCAAGATAAGGTGGAGATTGTTGGGTTTATGTCTTATATTCCAAGTTTACCGAATTGGTCCATAGGGTTAGTCTTGGATTGGGTTTTGGGTCAGGGGTATTTTGGTCTTTATACCGGGCTTTCTTAGGGCCTAAGAAAGAGAGAGTTATAAATATGATGTAACTTGTAACCTTAAACCTAAGCAGAAGAGTGCAATAAAAGAGTAGAGTTCTCTTTTGGTCGTGGACGTAGGCATCTTGCCAAACACGTAAATCTCTCGTGTGTGCTCTTATGTGCTTGTCTTTTCTTGTGTGTAGCATTGATTGTTGATCACTAGTTACGCGCTTCCACATGTGCACAACACTTGGTAATCTTGAGGACAACCTTATTCCAGTTTTTGCTGATGGTGAATGATTAAAATAGTTAGTTGTTTTTGCAAGTCTATTTGAATTAAGACCAAGATGTTTATGTGATTTGGAGTTTAGATTGTTTAAAAGTTTCATGTGACTATCTAATTCAATCAAGTTCAAGTAAATACCTATACTTGATGTGTAACTTAAATATTTGAGGTTTTTTTTTCAATGACTATTTCTATATACGAGCTATGATGCCTAGATACGGCATGAGTATAGCAAGGATGTGGATTTTATGTATAAAAAGTAAAGTATCAAATACGATACGGCACGATACATTAACCATTTCGAAGTATCTATGTATAATAGTATATGAGTTTGTTCATAATGTTTTTTTTTTCAAATCATACAACAAGTTTGTTTGTTTTACTTATACTTTCTGACAAAGTAGCCCGTAGAGCTTTTACAGCATTACAAACTTGTCTAATCTAGGTTTTTTTTTTAATGTTTGTTTTTTAGACAATGACAAAAACTTTGAACATCCCTCTTCTAGTTTAGATAGAACAGACAGTCAAACGGATCCTTAAAATGACTAGTAAAACCATTTCAGGATCTAGATCAAATGTCTGCATGCCTACGTAGACTGTCATTACCGGGCTTTGTTTTTTATGAGCATAAACTCAGAATAGCACCAATAGAATAATATTAATAGCTCAATAAATGGACATCTAGTTTGTAGTTACCAACTTTCTTTCTTGTTTGTTTAGTGTCATTGGATACATAGAATTGTATTTATGGAAGTGGTTACAAATGAAGAACTAAAGGCAAATATAAAAAATCTGTTCATTAAATAACTTTCCTTTTAATAAAAATTGAATCAAGGGAATATGAGTGTTAAGTTTTCACCCTAGTAAATTTTAGTTCTTAGGAAAGTCAAGGTCTCATTTACAACTCTGGATTATATCTTTTACTCATTTTCTCATATCCTTCCCCGGAACCTTTTTACTAGTCATCTAATGGAGCTTTTATGACCATGAATTCTTATGTGTTCGGTTCAAATGTATTTTATACAAACAAACAAGGGCTTTTATTTATTTATATTATTATCATTATTATTATTATTTTGCTTACTTGGCTCAATGGCCAAGTGGGAGAGAAGTAAAGGCAACCATCAGCAATCGATCCGTAACTAGTTATTCTTGTTTGTACATAATTCATTTTTAATTTATGTTCTCTGTCAAACTACGCAATTGAAGGGGGACTGCTACTTGGATTTTGTCCGACTGTGGCTTAAGGCTTTGGCTTGAAATTCCTCAACCCAGCATGAGCTCTGTTTAGGCTTGGTTGTACCAAACTTGGCACAGCTTCTTCAGTTGACCAAAAAGCGCTTTGACTTAGTCTCTGGCTGAGATAGTGTTGCCTTAATACAATTAGCTTGGAGGTTGGATTGGCCCAAAATCAAACATGGTCCACCAGAGATTATCACTAATAGTCGGATTTCCACTGTAATTTTAATCCAGTCAAAGTAAGGTAGGCATGAGGTTATTTTTGTCCAAAGCAGATCCAGTATTTGATTCAGCAAGAAACCCTCCAATTTCGGATCTTTGGGATCCTCTAGATTAAAGAATTGTTTGAAGTAGAATTTATTAAACCAAACAACAAAATGCATGATAATAGCCACAACAACTTCCCGTTCTCTCTTCGGCAGATCCGTTAACATAAGCATGATCAATTGACCATTACCGAGAAAGTAAAAAACAATCAGTTGTTGCGTAAATAAGTTTGAATAATCTTCTTCACCAAATCCAAGACAGTTTGAATCTCTGTTATGCAAAGAAATAGTTTTACGACTTGACTAGTCCGAGTGCCTCAGAAGAGGTATGGGTCGAGTAGAGTTTGGTTGGAGCTTTTGAAAACGATGAGGCTTGTTTGACCTAGTGTTCGAGTCGAGGCCAACGAAATGTGAGTGTTTGAACGAGCACGTAAACCATTTCATAAAAAAAACCGAAAGTGCTTGGTCGTTTTCTGACCTTTCCTTAATCTTGGTTGATGTTAGGCAGAGATGTCAATGGTTAGAAAATTAGAGAACAACAAATGCTATAGGATCGTTTCCTTTTAACCACACCGACCAAAAAATTATACCCCACCTCTATTTTTTTGGGTCCTCTAGCACTCTTGTGGGGGGATAAACCTTAGGTGAGGTGGGACAGGTGAGGAAAGAGATCTTGGGATGAGGTAAAACAGCCCTCGCCCAGGTAGAGGCAAGTAAGAACTGACGCTTCTTACGTTGGTGTCAGAGGTCGTTCTTCATCCCACCTTTATTGCTATAAGACCCTTGCTTTGGTGTGCCATCGCCATTGGGTGGGGACGAGAACTAAATGAAGGAAATGATTAGTGAGACATTTCTAGGATTGTGGCCCCATCGATGTATTTCCACTGATGACCATTGCCGCCTCTGGGGCTACTTGACCGGGTTCAGATGCTCAGTAAAGTGTCTGACTAATTCATGCATGAAAACTAGGGCCTGTTTGTCTAAGGGGATTGAATTATTGGGAATGTTTTTATAAGAAGTTAGTGTATTTATAAAAGTAGTAAAAAGTAAAGAAATAAAGGTGAAGATAAATAAATAACTACCAAATAATATTTTCTTTGATGAAAAATGATCATTAGGTGAAATAAAAAAATGAATAGGCAACATCTCCCCGATAATTCAACTATTAAGAAAGTTTGCTTCTTCTCTACATCTTGCCTATTTAATTATCCCATATTGAAACTCATTCAACCACCAATGTATAGAAATATAATTCCTTGTATATAGAAAAAAAGGCCCTAAAGGGCTTGATTGTCTACATAAAACACATAAGAATTAATGATGAAATGATCTACTCAATCACTAATTATTAAAGAGCTAAGGGATGAATGATCATGTGTACATAAGACCTCAACTTTCCTAGGTAGAATTGTTAGAGTAATTGATTTCATTTCCCATTTTTCCTTGATATTATAAATACAAGCTTAGATATTCAATTACATTATGCAAAAAGGCCCAAAGAATTTTTCATCTTCTCATTTCATTGGCTCTTAGTAAAATCCAATTACTGATACTTTTACAAAGAAAAATCTCGTCTTTGAGGTGTGACAATCCTAGTAAAATCTAATAATATAGAAGAGGATATGAAATGGCAATGAAGTTTTAGATCATGTTAACCATGCGATTAATCTTATGCCCAATCCTACAATGGGGTGAATTGATATCCTAGTAAAATTTGGGAACATCTAACACACAAAGAGAGTGTTTGTTTTGAGGGGCTTTGTTTATTTCTTTTCACACAATCATCTAATCAATACCTCCTTTAACTGATAAGTTAAGAGCCACAATCAATGGCCGTGTTAGAATTGTAATAGGATTTTGAGTTGTTATATCTTATATTGCAATTAAAAGTATTGGCAAATTCATAAATTGAACATAACTCTAGTAATAGTCAGTGTTGTATTTTCCATTTGTTTTAGACTAGTAGTTTGAAGAGTTGGAATGAAGGTGTTTGGAGAAAAAAAGGTCATATCTCTCAAACTGTATATCCAATCGATGCAAGTTATATACCGTTAGAAAAATCGTTTTGAGTAAATATCCGTAGAGCCCAATATTACACGAATCGGAGTTGAAATGATAAAGTTATGGCTTCAGAAAGTTTTCAGAATTTGTGCAGTCCGCAATTACGAAACTATCATCATGCAAAAATTACGAAACTACTGTTGCATGAAAAATATATTTAAATTGTGTCAGAATTACAATTAGAAGTTCTACATGGACTAGAACACCTAAGGTGTACGAAATTAGGGCTTTAAATAAAGGGTTTTTGAAGCATGGATCTCAATATTTTAATTTGAGGATACCCATTGGAGACCTCTCTCATTGTTCTGAATGTTGAATATCTAATTGAGATATTCCATTTTCTAGAGCTTATCATTATAGAGATTGTGCTAAAGGTTTTAAGTTTTAGAATTTGTGCTTCTAGTTCATTATAGGAGATCTATTGCTTCTATATTTTCATCGGAGATGGCTTTTTCGTTGAAGAGATTCGTTCGAGGTAGTGATCAAAGCACTAATAGCAGAACACCAAGAGGCTTTGTGTCAAAGAAATCTAACAAGAATAACTATAATGCCTTGTATCAAGAAATTGACTATAGCGTTGTGAGTAAATTTTATAACTATAGAAGTTAGTATTTGATTAATTTAGTTTGAGCTCGTGGTTCTTTCCAGTTAGGATCTCCACGTTAAAAATTTGTGTTGCATTCTGTGTAATTATTTGTTTTTAAATTTTTATTGCATAATTGAACTTCAATCTAAAATAATCCCCCACTCAAATCTTTCAGGTTCATAATCAGATGGGCAGATAGATTGAACTAGTGTAGGGAGGAGAGTGGTCCACGCACGATGTTAAGATGACAACACCAGTGAACTGTGAATCGTGTCACACCTGGCCACTCTTGAATAAATGAAGCCTTTTGACTTGAATTATACAGTTCAGAATAGAAAAACAGTCTGATATGTGGAAATTTATGCCTTTTACTTTTGCCGAGTAACCAAGGCATTCAAATTCCCAATACCTTACAACAAATGCAACTACTGCTGTCAAACTCAATATGAAACTTCCTGGATGGGGTGCTTTTCAAAGTAGCAATTTGCAAACATGCCCCGGACTGGATGCAACTAGTTGAGAAAATTAATATTATCCATGCATGGTTTGTTGGGTTGAACTTGAAATCCTCGTCATGGCTTAAGTCATCAGATGACATCAGGCAGTTGCTTTTTTGAGCCCCAGTAGCTAGTTCAAATTGGCATTTTGGTTTCCGGCAAAAAAGAAAATTTCATTTTGATTGGTTTATGTCCAAGAATAGTACGTCCTACTAGAAAAGGTTTTTGACTTATAAATTGTCAAAAAAGAAATAAAAATAATATTGCGAAGTATTAGATTGTTTATGTTGGTTATTTTCTAAGAAACAACAATTTAAAAATAAATTTCAAGAGGCACTTGAATATTTCTTTTTCAATATATTTTAAATTTATGTTTTTTATAATTATATGTGTACCTTTTGAATGAGACATATTTTTTGAGTCATTCATAAGTGGATGTGACCCATTTTCAAAGAGTTACTTCCAACCTTATAAATTAAGGTCTTTTTTCATCGTTATTTTTTTTATATAACATTCAAAATAAATACAATATGGAGCTTTTTCTTTTAATAATATCTTATGATTCATTAAGAAAAAAATCATATTTCAAAGTCTTGTGTGCACACTTCAAATCAAAATTGGGCATTGTATTCTAGGGATAAAATCTTATCAAAGCCCTTATCTTTATTGTTGTCTTTAAGAAAACATCTTAATTGGTGTACCTTAACCAATTTTTTCTTTTTTTTTATTTCTCACATATTTGTTCACTAATTATTTATTTTAATTGTCTTTTTTTTTGCATATTCTTTATAAGTTATTTTCCCAACAATTTGGAATTATCCAAATCCTGTTCCCAATTGAAATTCAAATTGCTCAAGAAAATTCAAAAGGCTAGAATTTGAACAATTCATAAATCTAAAAGTGATTTCTCAAATACGTTGACTTTAAAAGTTTGACAATCAAATTCATAATATAGCTCAAATGCTTTGAAGATATGATCTAACCCCCAACTTTCGAATGCTTAGGAGACATGATTTTACCTCAACTTCTTTACGAATTACTCGTTGCCAAGTCATGGTTTGATTTATCAACTATCGGGATTGCTGAACCGCACCAAAATCAATGGTCTAAATTACAAAGTCATGGAGTCCACACATATCAAGGCTGTGGTTGGAAAACGTTAGTTCTCAAAGAATTTTCTTCCCTTCACTGACAGTCAATTATGTGTAGGGATAATTTTCACCATAAATGATTTTGAAACGTTGTTCCCTCGCTGTAATTTTGTAAATAAACGCTTAGACAGTTTAAAGAATATAAATAGCAATTAATTGTTCTAAAATTTAAAAGGGTTTTGTGTGCATTAACCTTTTGTTGGAGAAGTTTTCAAGAGGTTCCAAGTCTCGATGTTTTAAAAAATTCTAACTTATGGCTGGTTTGTCTCGTATAATTGAATTTTTAAGGCCTTTTATTTCCGTTTGTGTTTAAAAATGAAGAATGAAGGGATCATATTAAAGAATGATCAAACATCTAATTACCTCAAATTTGATGAAAGTTGAATTAAGAGAAGATAGAAAATGAACATGCAGCCATCATCCTAGTAATTTGTGTCCTAAAAATATAAAAGTCCATGTCAATCAACACTTTCACCTTACATAATTCAACCCTCGCCACTTTGATAATCATAGAGCTCATGAATTCCAATAAATTCAATTTGTAAGAATTCTATGCAAATAAACATATGCCGTTAATGATATTCTGAGCATTTAGATTTACTAAAACCTTAAATAATAAGGTAAATGTGGTAAAATAGAGTGCTAACATGTTTTCGGTTTTCTTTTCATATCATTGAAAATCAGCTCATACCATTCCCATAATTGATACATAGGTGTTGAGAAATGAAAATCGCTTTTTGATTACTTATGTCTAGTGTTCAACAAATAGGTGTGGTTTCAATTAATTGTTGTGGATATAATACCACCGTTGTGTGCATGTGTGCGTAAGTAACCAATATCAACAATCCACCACACAAGAAGACAAGAGAATTACATTGTTAGGCAAAAATACCTACGTTCACAGAAAACCAATTTTCACTAGGTTTTCCTTCAATCTGTGAATCCACAGCATTAGAATCTCAGCATGTGTCTAGGATTACAGATTACATCATATATATAATCATCACATCCTTATCCCCCATGAATTCTATTTTTAGAAAAAGAAAATGTCCTAATCATATTAAGAAACTACTGTTTAACAAACAGAAAATTCCCAATACAATTAAGGAAACTACCTAAGACATTAAACCCAATTGGTTTGGACCCACTTGGCTAACAATCTCCCCCTCCAGAGGATGGGGAAGATGCCCTAAAACCCTTGCTGGGAGTTCAGCTTTGCCAATTCTGAATATAGCTCCAACTTTTCCTTAGACACAACCTTTGTCATCATGTCCAAGGGATTCTTGTCAGTGTGAATCTTTTTCTGCTTTATGATGTACTTTTCTATCACCTCACAAATCCAATGGTACTTGACATCAACGTGTTTCATGAGACCATGATATGTAGCATTCTCACTGAAATTCATGGTACTCTAACTATCACAGTAAACTACATATTCTTTTTACTTCAAACCCAACTCTTGAAGGAATCTCTTTAACCAAAGCATTTCTCTACCTTCTTTATTAGCAGCTATATATTCCGCTTCAGTTGTAGATTATGCTGTACACTATTGCAACTTCGATTGCTAGGAGATGGCTCCCCCTACGAAAGTAAACTATAACTAGAAGTCGACAATCGACGATCAAGATGGCCTGTAAAATCAGCATCAGTATAACCTTCCACCATTGGTTTTAAGCCTCCGAAACACAAGCACTAATTGGAAGTACCTCTCACATAACTAAAGATTCACTTCACTACTTTCCAATGCTTTTTTTCATGGTTAGATAGAAAACTACTCACCAGACCCATAGTATGAAAAATATCTGGCCGTCTGTAAACTGTGGTATACATGAGACTCCTGACAGTAGAGGAGTAAGGAATACATGCCATTCGTTCATTTTCTTCATCTGTAGTAGGACATAAGTGCTTGCTTAGTTTGAAGTGACTGGTTAGAGGCATGTTAACTGGCTTAACATTCTTCATGTTAAACCGCTCGAGTATTCGTTCAACATATTTCTCCTGTGGCAACCACGGCTGCTTGGAACTCCTATCACGACGTTTTGCATGCCTAATATCATTCATGCAGGACCAAAGTCTTTCATGTCAAATGACTTTGACATCTTCTCTTTCAACTTGCCAAACAACTTGCTTTTTTGTCCAACAATCAGCATATCATTTACATACAAAAGAAGGATGATGAACCTACCATTGATAAATCGATGAACATAAACACAGTGATCTGTAACTGCCTCCATTACCCATGACTCAATATGAATGAATCAAACTTCTTGTACCACTGTCTTGGTACTTGCTTCAGCCTGTAGATACTCTTGTTTCAACTTGCAAACCATTTGTTCTTTGCTTTATACCTCAAACCCCTCTGATTGAGTCATGTAAATCTCTTTTTTTTAAATCGCCGTGAAAAAATGCGGTCTTCACGTATATTTATTTAAGCTCAAGGTCCATGCTGGTGGCTAGACCCAAGGTGACTCTGACAGAAGTCATTTTCACAATAGGAGAGAAAATATCACTGAAGTCGATACTCTTCATCTGCGAGAAGCCTTTTATCACTAACCGTGCTTTGTGCTTCACTAGTTTTTTATTCGCATCCTTTTTCAGCTTAATACCCATTTGTTTTTCAGAATATTCTTATCTTTAGGAAGTTGTACAAGCTCATAAGTTTTGTTCTTTTTCAAAGAACTCATTTCATCTCGCATAGCCTTCATCCACTCATCTTTATCATTATGAGTCATTGTTTCTCGTAAGCTCCCTGGCTTCCCCTCATCAGTAAGCAAAATATATTTGGATGCAAGGTACTTAGTTGATGATTGATGCTCTCGGGTAGACCTCCTAACTTAAGGTTCCGTGGTTTCTAACAGAGGAAACTGCAGCTCTCCTTACTCAACACCCTCATCATCTGGCAACTCCTGTATCTCATCACGATCTGGATCGTTTTGTCCACCTTCTTCAGTTATAGTCTGCACCGAAGGAGTTGGTGTGAGATTAACCACTCCATTAACTGTTTTAGAAGACTTATCAAAACTCTTAACATCTCCAAAGAACTTGTACGTTTTCATAGAAAACCACACCCCTACTTCTAATAATTCTTCTCTTCTCTAGATCTCATACCTGTAGCCAAACTCATCTACACTATAGCCAAGAAAGATGTAATTTACTGTCTTATTGTCCAACTTTGGACATTGTTCCTTTAATATATGTGCAAATGCCTTACACTCAAACACATTCAAGTGTGAATAGGAAGCATTTTTACCTGTCTATCTTTTTTCTAGAAGATCGAAATTCAAAAGAACTGAGAAAGATCTGTTAATCAGATAACTTGCAGTCAGAACGGCTTCACCACAGAATGACTTAGGCAATCGTGCTAATCTCATCATACATCTCATCTTCTCAAGAATAGTGCAGCTTATTCTCTCTGCTACACCATTGTGTTGTGGAGTAACAGAAACTGTTTTTTCATGTCAAATGACATGCTTCAAGCAGTAGCTTTTAAACTGGCTGGACGTGTACTCACCACCATTATCTGTGCAGAGATATTTCAAGAGTTTACCTGTTTCTCTTTCAACCATGACATGAAACTGTTGAAAATTCTGGAACACTTGATCCTTTGATTTCAACGCATAAACCTAGACTTTCCTAGATGCATCATCATTAAATGTAACAAAGAACTTATTGCCACCTAATGATTCGATCTCCATAGGACCACAAACATCAGAATATACCAAATCTAATATATTAGATTTCAATTTTGATGTCGAAGAGAAAGCAACCCTATGCTGTTTGCCTAACAAACAATAATCACAAGGGTCAAGGGATATGCCTTTGAAGCAAGGAATTAAATCCTTCTTTGTCAACATCTATACACCTTTCTCACTCATGTAACTAAATCTCTTAAGCCATATAGTTAGAGAGGAACTGTCTTGAACAGCATTCAACACACCTTTTTTCACAACCCGAGCCTAGGGTTCGGGGGGTTAGCAAAAGTCTAACCAATGACACACGTACTCTCGTACCTGCACACTTAAACTCGGTCCAAATGTACACGTACAAGGGAAGATTCACACGTGCAAACATATACGTGGAAGCTGTAGATATCAAAACATCATAACATAATATGTAGGAACAGAGTAGAAACCCAGAAGTTACATACATCATGTCTGACAGTGTTACAAAATGAGATAAAATACTGTATACAACTCATGAATGGATGTAAGCCTGATAGATTTCAAAAGAATCAAGACTTGTATACAAAATGGGGACTTGACGCTCTCCGAAAGGAGGGATCACGCCCACTCCTCTAGCCCAGATGGGGCCTCGGGGGTCTCTCCTGCAATCTGATTGACCGACGAAGGGTCGGTTTGGGTATCTGAGCCTGCAACACCAAGGACAAAGCATGAATATAACGATCCAGCAAAGTATAAATAGTAACAAGATAACACATGCTGTCTCTAATCAAAGTAAAGAACACAAGTAAATCATAACAGGTTAATGCTTGTAAACTAGGCAATCATACGAGAAATACAGCATGCTCTCGTGAGTCAAAAATACATACACTGGACATAACTAGTCGGCTACTACACATGCCATATGCTCCCAAATGAGGGATCTTGTAAACATGAGGAGAACACCATTGTCTGGGTCAAGGTACGAATGGGTCTCAGGTTTCCTAGGGTCCGGATTCCCCAAGACGTGCCCTTACTGCAGCAATGTCATATAACTATACCAAAGTCACCCCGTCGGGCTCCTAAGGCTGAGGCAAGGTAGTGTCTTACCATAGTGAATCAATCATGTGCTACACCTCGAGTCAAACATGCCAACAAGTATATCATACGTGCATAATTATGATCAAGATACGTGTATTCTCAAGGTGTAAGAAACATACAATTAATCCATCAAAGTGACGTGTAGACGAAATCAAATAATCATGTTAAAGAATGGAGGTTAATGCTTGACATGCAAGATGCAATGCAATGAAGCCATATCGAGTCAAGGGTACTTATAATCCAACCCTATTCTAGTTATCCACTGCTTCTAACCGTGCATGTTGATGTAGTTTTAAGGTCTTCGATGTATTATTGTCTAGTGTTGCAGTTTACCTAAGAGTACACCGAAATCCCTTAAACCAACACCCATGGGAAGGTGCTTAACCGCTGGATAACGAACATGAATGATTCGCAGCCCTCGAGATCATTCACGTAGTAGTCTCACAGTCCATTGGGCAAGTCACAGTCACCTACCTTCTAGGTCCAAGGCCCTACCAAGTCATCTTCCTTTCTTACCTTTTCACTTGTACATTTCTCTCAGCTCCGCCGTAGGAGACCTTACGGAAAACAACATTAATTAGTCGCTAAACGGGATCAAGTTAGGTCGGGATGTTACACCTTTGTACAATTTCATAGGTGTTTTGTAAAGCGTATTACCCGCTTTCCCTATCGCAATAACAAGAGACCTTTTGTGAGCTTTCATCTGTTATTTTCAAAGTAATTCTCATAACCTACACGATCCAACGCAGTCTTGGAAATCAGATTCAACCACATGTCAGAAACATGCAGCACATCTTTTAGTGTCATTGTGCAACCAATATTGGTTTGAATGCAGACATCACCGCTATATACAATCTCTGAATGACTCGTATTGCTTATTTTCACAGTACCAAAGTCACCTGCTTTATACGTATGAACATCTTTCTACAAAGAGTAGCATGGTAGGATACTGTTGTGTCAGCAACCCACTCAATCTGATCATCTGCAACACTTAAACACTCATCATCATCATCATTACCGGTGAGTACCACTACTTCCTCTCTCAAAGTAGCTGTAGTGTTATCACTGTCATTCTTCTTCTTATTGTTAGATCCTTTTTGTTCCTTCAAGGGAAAACCATTTTTCCTGATGTGGCCAATCTTGCCACAAAAAAAGTATTTCACAGACTTTTTCTTAGTTTGTGATTTACCTTTAGACTTGCTACGACCCTCCTTTGGTCTTTTACTTTTACTCTTCCCCCTATTCTCAGTAATAAAGGCTCATACATTATCTGTCCTTGCAGATTTCCTTCTAGTTTCTTCATTCTGTAAACTATTAGTGACTTGACTCATGGACAACACACCATCTGGAGTAAAGTTACTCATGGAAACAACCAATGTCTCTCATGTATCCTGCAAAGAACTCAGAAGCAACAAAGCTTATGTTACAACCCGAGCTCAAGAAATTGGGGATTAGGAGAAAACCTAATCAGTGACACACGTGCTCCCGTATATGTACCCCTAAACCTGGTCTAAGAGCACATATACAAGGGATCTATCACACGTGCAATCGTTGTACGCAGAAGTTGTAAATAGTATTGGTGCACAAAAAAGCATAAAAGACACAAGACATGTAATCATTAAGGACAACAAATACAGGAGAGAATATACATACAAATGTAATAGATAAACCTTAACATGCAGCAGACGGGAGAGTAAGAAATGCAAAGCACTCTCTGGAGTAGATCAAACACACCCACTCCTCGTCCCACTGAGGTCTCAATGATCTCCTCCGAAGTCAGGTTGATCTTCGAGGGATCAGGAACTGACACTGATCCTAAAACACCAAGAACAACGAGTGAGTACGACGGCTCAGCAAAGGATAAGCAATATAAAGGTAACACGTGCTGTGTCTAAAAGAATCAGTGACAAGTAATCTTATAAGACGTCAATTCCATATAATAGGCAAATCGTGCGAAGACTAAAGCATGTCATACGGGTCAATAACAGAAATACTGTACTAGGTGGCTACTACACATGCCATATTCTCCCTCCGTGGAGAGAGCACACATATAATGAGAACACAATGGGCCAGATCGGTCTCGGTTTCCTGGAGTTCGAAATCCCCAAGATCTAAGCTCACTGCAGCAAGGTCATATAAACTGCGCTAAATTCAACTCCGTCGGGTATCCTAAGGCTGAGGCTGAGTAGTGCCGAACTATACCGAATCAAACAAATACTAGAACTTGAGTAGATCATGCGTTTCATATCATATCAAACATGTAGCATATGTGTATATAATCAATTCATACATACAATGCTTAAGTCCCTAAAATAGATCGAATAATCGAACCAATCGAACAAGCAAACCAATCGGGCTTACTGTATCAAATGGGCATACGATTACGATGCGAAAATGGCCATACGAATACAATGTAAACATGGGCATACGAATACAATACGAACATGCAGAAGAGTAGAGGTTACAAATTATCCATATAAGATGTCATAGATGAGTAGTGTGTCAAAGCTTAACAACTCAAACGGATAGCATCGAACATGGAAGTTAGTTGTTTCCGCCTGAGATTAACCATGGACAGAGCCCTTAGGAAATATCTAAACATTGCCCTAGCGCAGAACGCACCCTATGCGAATGGGAGGGCAAAACTGAAATCAATATACCATGCAATTTAGATTATTTTGTGAAAATCATGATCTTTTACTAGCCAACCCTAAGCTAGTTATCCATTGTTACTAATCGTGCATGATGATATAGTTTTAAGTTATCCGATACTCAGTTGTTTTTCCTTTGTGTCTCATTGTATAAGTAAGAGTATTGAAGTCCCTTAAACCAATACCAAATGGGGAGGTACTTAACAAATGGATAACATACATGAATGAGTCACAGCCCTAAAGACCCATCATGCGTTTCCTTATCCGTTGGGTAAGTCCAGGTTACCTACATTCTAGCTCGAAGGCCCTACATGGTCTTATATTAAATCTATCCTTTTTATTCATTTCTCTCAGGGTTCGTACGGCTTAGCCGTAGGTGAACGTACTGCTTAGCCGTAGGCATCTTACGGCTTAGCCATAATATGCGCTGCGGCTTAGCAGCAATTCCCCTTACTATTCATCCGCATTTACTGTTCAACTGTATTTTGTTCAGCTGCTCAGCCCTGTTCTGTTCTACGGTTAGGACACGGCTTAGCCGTAGCACATTACACGGCCTCCACATGGCTGGACCGTATAAGGTCATCTGCATTTCAATTTTGACCTACGGTTAGGTCACAGCTAGCCTACGGCTTAGCCGTAAGAGCCTATACGGCTTAGCCGACCCTTAGCCATAGTTTAACATGTAAAAGTTCACCTCTTTGGATTGTGAGCCGTAAATCTTATGGCTTAGCCGTACGCGTAGTCATACGCTTCATAAAACCCTGAAAGGCAGACTGTCCAGAGCTTTCAAATCACTCAGTTTCTTTTTTAACAGGTGGGGAAACAGTCACAAAAGGGGCTATTATGCACATATTAACATAAGAATCAAAACAATCACGGCATATCAACATGTATTCAACCAATAGTTGCTTATACTTGCCTTGACTGACGAAGAAGCAAATTTCACTTGTTGCTAGACCCAAAGCAAGATAACCCGGTGCGATGACTCGAAGCTTGACACCGGCCACCTGCAAAGATGGAAGAAGAACAAGAGAGAGAGAGCGACACAGTATAAAACTAAACGAAGAAAAATGAACAGAAGAAGATAAGAACGTCTAAGGCGGTGGGAGATATATATATATATATATATTTTAGCCATTTGCAACCAGGTCTAAAAGTTATAGAAATTCCAGTTTGAGTCAAATAAGTACTTAAACATTTCAAACGACTCTAGGAGATTCCAAGTCAGTTACGGAAAGTAACAAGCATTACGAAAGACACACAATGACATCAAGATGACGCTGAAAAGACAAACTCAATCAAAATCGAAATTTATGAAAAAGGGCCCGAAGCTACCTAATCCAGGTATAACTTAACCCAACTATCTAACCAAGACTCCAAACCTAACCCAACAAGAATAAAACATAATGATCCAAGAAAATCCTCTAACAAAACGCTAACAACAAGAATAGTTAGCTACCCAACTGGCTAATTGAGGTCAGGATGTTACAGCTTACATCTCATTATCGATGACCATCTTTATTGTGGTTAACTGATTTACCACACTTTGGAACTCATTGATGTGATCTTCGATCTGACCTTCATCTTTGAATTTCATATTTACAAGCTTTCTGATAAAAAATATTTTGCTCACTGTGGTTTTTTTATCATACCTTGCTTAGCTTCTTTCAAAGGGTATTTGTATTAGTTTCATTAGACACGTGGTAAAATGTTTTGTTATCAACCACTGTCTGATGTGACTAATCGCTTTTCTATGCAACATGTTCCATTCAACATCTTGCATATCTTTTGGTCGAGCATTATCCCCTTTAATGGGATCATAAAGGTCTTTGCAATAAAGGATTTCCTCCATCTAATTTCCAAATCAATCAATTGGAATGGTTGAGCTTAACCATGGTAGTGTTCACAATGTTGTTCTCCATCTTAATTAAATTAAGCAATAGGAAAAAACAAACAATTAACACTTACCTCAACTCCTGCACTACATTGTAGATCTTGTTAATATGAGCACGGTGGAAGAACTCGTTGACCTTCAAACAACTAATCTTTTTACACAAACACATAGATCTGCTTGAAACGAGTCCGTAGGCGCAAACGGATCTCCGATTGGACGTCAGATGATCAAGATATCATAGAAATAAAATTCTGCCAACAATCCCAGTCAAATTTGCCTTTGACTGTACGCTCTGCTGACATAGGTTGACGTCAGCACTGTGTTGCTGTGGGCTGGTCTTCTACAAATGGGTTTAGATCGACCCAATCCGAATCGAAACTGCACCTGCTGCCCTAGGCTTCTACACCATGGGCCAGGTCTAAACAACCTAACCCGAACTATTCTGACCTAGCCCTAGAAACTAGGACTTGTTCTTCACGCTGAACATTTTTTGGTTTCTTTAATCAGAAAACCCAACACCAATCTTCTTCTTCCAGTGGCCTAACCAGATCACGGCTGTGGTCTCCTTTGTTTTCCAAAATAGTGATCCAAATCTTTCACAAGGATTCCACTTCATCGATCTTCGTAGCACAACTCCAAGTTCTAGGATACCCTAGCCTGGCTTTGATATCACTTGTTGACCGTTGTGCGCATATGTCTGTAAGTGATCAAGATCAACAATCAATCACACAAGAAGACAATATTTACGTGGTTCGGTAAAGATGCTTACGTTCATGGGAAACCAATTTCTACTAGGTTCTCCTTTAATCTGTAAATCCACGGCCTTGAAATCTCAGCATATGTCTAGGGTTACGGATTACATCATATATATAATCATTACTTCCTTATTCTCTAAGACCTCTATTCTTAGAAAAAGAAAAAGTCCTAATCTTATTAAAAAAAACTACTGTTTAACAAACAGGAAATTCCTAATACAATTAAGAAAATTACCCAAGACATTGAACCCAATTAGTTTGGACCCACTTGGTCAACAATAATTAGGCTCACTACATTCTGCATTTTATATTAGTTTTTTTTAAAGGATTTTACCAAAAAAATCACCTTAGATGACTATTAAATGAAAAAGGCCCACTTACTTTATAGGCACCAAAGTGGTCTTAGGTAACCACTTCGGTTTGTATATATATATATATATTGGGAACAACCGTTGAATTTAGGGTTCAGGGTTGAATTCGACCGTCCCGTATTACACTTTATCCGGTGAAAACTCTCCTTCCTTCTTCTTCTTCCTACCATAAACCACGAATCCAACCCCTTGCTTCCTCAACTCTTTAATCTTCCTATTTGGTCGTCTAAGTTGATTGTTTTGATAAAATCTTCTTTTTATATATAAAATTGCAAATCATGTATCAATTGATGTGGCGCATGTTGATTGAATGCCTTTATCGTTATTCGATTTAAAGCCATTGAAGATCGAAACTCTTAAAATAAAATAAAATGAAGAGTTTGGACCCCCAATCGCACTTGGTCGATGAAGACCATCCATGGACGAATCATAGTCCGCCATATTCACACAAATCATGTGAAGCTACTCCCCATGCGATTCAAACTTCAATATTATGCGATTTATGTCGGTGTGGTGGACTATAATGGGTCCAGCCAAGATTAGCAAGCACTAAATGTGATAGGGGATATGGATTCTAAAAAAGAATTAAAAAGAATCATGCCTTAACAAATTAATTAGACTCATACAAGGTGGGCTTTGCTTATTCATCTCATTGAAAATCAAGTCAAGTTCGACCACCGAGCGCATTTGCGTAAATTGCCATCCTGTTTACGCCGTATGTACGATAACATAGGAACGAGGGTCATTACTTCAACGACGACGTTTGGTGACTTTCATCCACTATGACATTTTGTTCTTTTATTTAAAAAGAGACACGGTCAAGGGGAAAAGGTCAGCTCCAAAGTATTCGAATTAGAAACCGACTGTAATTACTCCTTGTATTCTATTGATATCACCGAAATGCCACTCAGTTTCGTAAATTCTCAGTCTATCATCCCCATGCTAATCAGGTATGGACTGGCTGACTTCAATGTTCCACGTCCCATAACTATCGAAATTTCCATTCAATGACAGGAGAGCTTTCAAAACCACACACACGGATGGATATGGACCATTGCATAGATTTACTAGCTTTCTTCAAATTTGAAATTATTCTTTGTGAACAAATGTAATGCGGTTTTATTAAGAATAGCTGATCGTTATTTATAAGAAATAGGTTAAGAAGTATGGACTCAGATTAGAAGATCTAATCTCATCTCTAATTAAAAAACCAAATCACATAACAAGTTTTAAAAAAGGCTATCTAAATAATGCAGAAAAAGGTCTATCTGTTAGTTGAGATTATTTCATATATAGATTGGATCTACTTCTAGCTATAGTTCTAAAACTCAACTGATGTAAGTAATTTGGAAGGAAATGGCATTGATATCGGTTGAGCTTCACGGAGGTTTTAAGAGGCACAACAACACTCAACTTGTGCTCCTTGAGTGGACTCTACTAGATAAGAACAAATCAAGTTAAACTCTAAACTAAAATTTTAACACAACTATATATGTAAACAATTTTAGGCTGTTCAAAGGAAATCTTTTGCTTTTAAACTACAATAAGGAGAAACTCATAAGAAGACCTTTATTCGGAATTCATGTACTTATGTGAAAGCCAAGAACAAGTAAAGAGGATTTGTTCGGGACACAACAGGCTTGCATGAGTGTGTGTGAGAAATATTCAAACTGAAATATTTGATGGCTTGAATAAAAATAATAATGCATTAATGGATGAGTCTCCTCTACGGTACAATAAAGCATTAAAAAAGTTGTAAAAGACATGAAACTCGCTAGCTTAGAACACAAAAGAACACAAAAGAACAAAACAATAAACTCCATCTTTGAAAATATTAAAGAGGAGATCGAGAAATGAAGCACATGAAGTGGGGGGTGAAATTATATATGAGGGTGATATAAATGTTGCCATGACTTTTCTATAACTTGAATTATTAGGGTAATAGTTTGGTATTCATTTTTTTCATCCTTTCTTTATTCTATTTTAATAAAAGGAAGGATTACTAGGTGAACAACTTAGCACATGAGCCCTCGTGTGTATAATTTCCATGTATTCTATGTGACAAACATAGAAAATGGGTTCATAAGAAAAATAAAATAGTCTTCTAAGTTTTGAGTGAAAAATTTTCCTCCAACATCTGACATGAAAATAAGAAAATATTGTTTTTTTCTCGAATCAAAACCAAAAACATTTCAGCCAAAAATTTCCTTCATGGAAGAAACGGAATGGGCTGAGTCTTTCAACCCTTTTACTCACTGTTCAGCACAGGGCACGGGCCTTTCAACAAAAATAAAAATGTTAAAAAATCAGGTGTCGTAGTTTGAAAGAAATATCAAATTTTCTCCAAATTTTAGTCGTTACTTGACCCGAAAGCGGACCGACTTAACAAATCATTTCACACGAGCACGCTGTCCCAACCATCAAATCCGAGTACGGGCGGCTCCTTTGTAAATACACCAAAAACCAATGGTTCTTCAAAAACCACGCCCCCTATATATATGTCTTCATATTTGGCGGATTCTTAACACCATTTCCTCAGCGTTGTCTGGACTTGACGGATTCTCATTCTCTCTCTCTCTCTCTCTCTCTCTCTTTCTCTCTCCTTCTCTCTCCACTCATGCAGATCGGATCTGTGATTTCTGCTCCGACAAACCCTTCTTGTCGGATCTGCCGCTATCCCTCTACATGCCGCGGATCCCCTCTAAACCCCGTCCTTCAACCCCGAGGGTCCGTCCAAACCCTTAAGAACCCCGCCACCTCCATCGCTACAACCATCACCCGTTTGAGCTCCGACCCGTATCAGTCCATTCGGACCCATCTCTCCCACTTAGACAGACTCCTCCAAAAAGTACCCACTCTTCCTCTACCCGACCCGTACCCGCTTCAAAACAGCTCTGCCAAACCACTCCCGGAAAACCGGGGTCGGGGTTTCATAGACGGCCTAAGCCTCGCCGGGATCTGGCCGAAATGGGAAGCCGCCGAGGACATGTCCCCCCGCCACCTCAAGACCCTCCAGCGCCTCCTCTCCAAGTCCCCGGAATACTCCCCGAGGAACAAGCTCGGCGAGAGATGGACGGAATACCACGGCTGCAATGGCTGGGCCGGCCTCCTCGACCCCCTCGACGAGAATCTCCGGCGAGAGGTCGTCCGATACGGGGAGCTCGTCCAGGCGGCCTACAACGCCTTCCATGCCAACCCCGCCACGTCATCAGAGGCCCCACCCGCCCCCCGCCACGTGGCATTGCCCGACAGATCGTACAAGGTGACGAGGAGCCTCTACGCCACCTCGTCCATCGGCCTGCCCGGGTGGGTCGATGACTTGGCGCCCGACCTGGAGTGGATGACGCAGAGGTCCAGCTGGATCGGCTACGTGGCGGTCTGCGACAGCGAGAGGGAGATCCGACGGATGGGGCGGCGGGACATCGTCATCGCGCTGCGTGGGACTGCCACGTGTCTCGAGTGGGCCGAGAACTTCCGCGCCTCCCTCGTCCAGGTCGAGGACGGGTCGGCCTCCAAGGTTGAGTGCGGGTTCTGGAACCTGTACAAAACTGGAGGCGCGCACGTGCCCAGCCTCTCTGACGCCGTCGTGGAGGAGGTCAAGCGGCTCATGGAGCTGTACAAGGGCGAGCAGCTCAGCATCACGGTCACGGGCCACAGCCTCGGCGCCGCTCTCGCGCTGCTAGCGGCAGACGAGATCAGCGCGTGTGCCCCGCACGTGCCGCCAGTGGCCGTGATCTCCTTCGGGGGCCCACGTGTCTGCAACCGGGGATTCGGGAAAAGGATCGAGGAGAATGGGGTCCACGTGCTAAGGGTGGTGAACGCCCAAGATGTGATCACGAAGGTGCCAGCTGTCCCGTTGGGGGACTCGTACTCGCACGTGGGGACCGAGCTGAGGGTGGACAGCAGGAGCTCGCCGTATTTGAAGCCGAATGCTGACGTGGCGTGCTGCCATGACCTGGAGGCTTACCTGCACCTGGTGGACGGTTATTTGGCGTCCAACTGTCCATTCAGGAAGAATGCCAAGAGGAGCCTTGTGAAGTTGCTCGATGAACAGGGTTCTAATGTTAAGAAGCTTTACATGAACAAGGCCATGAAGTTGAATGATTTAAGAGTAGGTATCAACAGAGAGGTTTTGGGTAATATTGACACCATGGCCACTTGCTTGCCGAGTCCTTCTTCTTGAGTTTTTCTTGTTTTTGGAGATGTGAGATTGATTAATGCATTTGCATAAACATTGGTGCATGTAGATAAATAATACGAATTATCATTAGTTTTGTTGATTTACTTTGCTTGTACTTGAATGCAAGTGTACTAGTAATAAGACTTTGGCATATTCACAATCTTATGTCCCGTTTTAAGTTGATCAAGTTATACAGTTAAGACTATGATATTCCTTTTAGATTTGGAGAACTTGTTTCTACTGGTTTGCATGGGTGGATCAAAGCGATTTAACAAATGGGAGTTAACTAAGTTTATAAGGACTAAAGAAAGCCTGATGATTCGCTAGGATTGTCGAACTGAAACCCTGCGATACTTGGTCTTGTGTTTACAGGATGGGGCATGGGGCATGAACTGTTTATCAAGGGAATCCAGACTCCCTCTAGGAAGCGGATTTCAGCTTACAGAGCAATGAGCCGGGTTAGGTTGGGCTTTGGTCAAGCTAAGAGACTTACTAGCAAGCAGGAACTTGACAAGAAACCAACCGATATCTCGTTAAAGGTTAGAAATGACAAACCCAACCGGCAGAATGTAGGGGAAACCTGAATTTTGAATTACGTGGAGGAGTTGTTGAGTCAGTGGATCCATCTATGTTAACCCTTGGACCATTATCAGATCCAGGCCCCATGGTCAATGCCAAATTTGAAGTGAATTACGCTCGATAAAATTCATCGTAGGATTATGTGAGACTGGTTCAAAGTTTGGCCGTTGACAGGGTACTAATGACCAAGCCAATATCGGAATATCGGGACTCCGGTAGTAGCATGCAATGGTTTACAAGAAAGAATAAGCGACTTCTTGCGTTGTCTTCCATGCATAGTTACAATTTTATTGGATGTATCCCACTCCTAAAGGACTAACCACTTACAAGTACTCTTGTTTTCAATGCTAGCTCCAATTTTATTGGATGGCTCCAATTCAAAGAGACTAACCGCTAACTAGTATATAAATTCTTCATTTTAAGGGAAAAGTAAATAAATAGACCAACTGCCAACAAGCAGTTCGGATCCTCTGCACTAATGATGTCCGTAGGGTCCCCTTCGACCTTGCATTGAGGGCAAAAAATGATCCTCCTATATTCCATGCTGATTTTATAATGGGACTCAAGATGACCCTGTCTTTTTCATTTATTACTCTTTAACTGTATGTTTTTACGATGAGAATTATCGACAAGGAAAATTCTCTAAAATGCCCCATTTGAATTCATCCTATCCGATGAATGTCAACCACAAAAGAATCCACTACCAAAAGCATTAAATTCCTATAAAACCCAAAACCAATACTGCCTCTCTGTCGCATCCCTTGGGATGTTATGACTTGTGAACAAAAGTCGTTTTGAGTTACTTTTGTTGTCTTTCAAAATGTCCAAAATATCTATGCATCGCCGTTGTATCAAACCATGTTGCAGCTGCTAGTCTCTCCAATTAAGTTGCTCCACGTCAACGCATTCAAATGGAAAATGGGGGCGACATCTATGGACTCTCACGCTCAGTGCATTTAATGAGATAAATTTCTTTCCACTATTACCCTTGCATTGAATAAGTTAGCACTATTGCCATAACTGCCCTCTGCCCTCTCACCTTTCAGCATTTCCCTTACACCAATTAACTATTTTTAACTCTTTCCAAAACAAAAGATTTTCTTCGACTCACCCCAGTTTTATTCACCTTTAAAATAGATATTCCATCAATATCTAAATTACTAAAAATCATATTTCTTTATTACTTTTAGGGTAGATCTGACCACATTTAATGAGGGGTCTTCCTTAGAAAATGTGAATCGTCATTGTATTGTCCAATTTTTAAAAAATCATGTTTGCATGTCAAGTGGGACACAAACAAATTCACAATGCAAGAAAAGCTTGCACAAATGACTTTCCTATGGAAAAATTAAGTGATTAAATAATCAATATTATCAAGAACAAATATCATGTATTGGGATCCCAATCTAGTCAAGTTATGGTCTTCAAATCAAAGTTAAATCTGGATCACACACAATTATCATTGAAACATTCCTATTCAATCATTGACCATGAGCATATAATATTAAATTTAACATTTTTATTCGAAATATACTTGAAAATAAATATCTTTTAATAAAATGGAGTAAAATAATGTTTATAAATTTTAAGAAATTATTATCTTATGAAAATCTTATCATGATATTATTGTGGTAATCCTAAGATACAATTTTTTAGCAATATATTAAATTTCTTACAAAAAAAATCTTAGTAAGAAAATACCAAAGGCATTATTATGATAAATAGAAAATATTCGATTTCAGTAGTTACCAAAAGTTTCCTGTTTTTGAAAGGCCTTTCTTTAAAAAACATTATATTATTATATCCCTACGCTTACAACATGAATTGAGGTGCAGGAGTTTTCCATTCAACTTAATCAATCATTTTGGCAAGAACTCGAAAATACTTTGGTGTCTATATGTGGCAACAGTTTATTAGATAGCCTTCGCCACAATGAGATGAAAATTCCAAGCCATATGTACAACTTTTCAAGCATTTCACTATCTGTTCCATGACAATTGATACCATTTATTAATTGAATGATTAGAAAGTGTTAAGACGGAAAAAAAAAAGGCAATGGCAAGATTGAAATTCACAAAGATGATAGAATCTAGAGAATCACTTAGATCTCATACAAGATACAAATTGAATTTTGATGACATATATATAGGGAGCCAGTCCGATGATGACTGTCCTCACTCTCTTTTGCAAGGACTCATCCACATAGTTTATTTTTTAAACTCATCCAACGCTCCTCAACAATATTTTATAACAAATTGAGGGACAAGGAAAAAGAAAAAAGAGATTTGCACAAACACTACATAAATTTTGATGTCATATGTTAGGTATAGGCCTGTCAATTTGGCCCTTGAACAGGAAGGCCCGACCCAAATTAGTTCTAGAAAAACTCTTAAAATGAAAGCTTTTGTTTTCTTAAAAGAAGCCTAAGGGCTAGGCTTGGACAATTTTTTTTGCAGGCCTTGAAATTTGAGGGCCGGGTTAGTACCAGGCCCTCTATGTTTTTTATTTTATATAATATATATAATTATATATACTAAATTGCTCTTATAAAAGTTACTTAGTAGTAATAAGATAATGATACAAAGAAGGTTATTTATTGCCCCCGTACCGAGGGGCAATCTAAGTATGTCTATGTGGGTGCGGCCACACCAAGCAACCAGTTGTGCGCTTAAACAAAAATTCTAAGTTTGCCCTTAATACTAAACTACCTATTAGGGTTTGCACCCCTCAAACAAAAATTCTGGGTTAATTACCTGTACCAATTAAAGCATGCCCTAAAAACCCATATGCACACATACTTGGTTCATTTTGATATTTAAGTGCATTTATTTTTGTAATTGAAACCTAACGATGCTTGATAGTCAAATTAATGTTAAATTGAAAATAATGCTAATTTATGAAAAGGTAGGTGAATGTGAATGGTCTAAAATTAATCAAAGATATTATTTTGTTGAAATGATTTGGCATGTAAAAGTTCTTGTGAAATGTGTGAGATAATAATAGTAATAGTAATAATAATACATCTAGTTACCAAGTCACCAAAGCACATATGAATTTTTCCCATAAAAAAAAAGTTTTAGAGATGGCTTCTATTCTCCGAACATTTTCTTAGTTGTCAAACTTCTCAATAGAACTTAGACAATATAATGCTTAGTTGACACTCGATACTTGGTAACAATGCAACATTTTTAAATAACGATTACCTTGTTTCAAGGTCCTCAGCCTTGTCCTAGCCCAATTCTTGCCTTTGAGGGTAAAGTAAGGGCCTAAGTAATGTAGGCTCTCAGAAGGCTTTAACTTACATATGTCCGGCCCGTATATATTAAGGGTAGGGGAAGGACAACCCCAAGCCTAACCCATTCCGGCCCTTTGACACTCCTAGTTAGGTATAGGGATGGCAATGGGTCTAATATAAACATGACCAACCGCTCCCTCCCATTAAGGGTGGTTTATATATATATATATATATATATATGGGGCGGGTTTGGGTTTTGTTGATCCAACCAGCTTTGCACGGAACATATAATATTTATATACTTATTACCAAAGTAATAGACAAAATTCATGTGGTGTGGGTAGTTTTAGGTCTTAACATAAGGTATATAAGAAGTAAAGGTGACATGTTCAAATTGTACTACACACATTCTCATTTATTATATATTTTAAAAGTTTTAAGATTTAAATTTGACTTAACCCGCTCAAATAGGGCAAATTTGGTATTATGATTAGTGACCTGTCACGAGGGAGAGTGGATTTGGATGAAATAAATTTGAGACGGGGAGGGTTTGGGTTTACTCGAACTCGCACAAAACCCTCTCCGTTGCCATTCCTAGTTAAGTATAACTAATCTAACTATTATGTAGTTTAAAAAAACTATATGAAAAGGTGGAGACCACTTTTATAGGAATTAAAACGTGGGCCTACCTTTACAAATTACATGAGCCCACTTTAGGAATTACAATAAAGACCCATGTGGGGATTATTATTGTATATGACATGTGCATTTAGAAATTATGGGGCCTTTATCTTTTGAAATGGTAATAGGATTTCACTAAAGTAAAAGAGAGATAAAGCATACCAACACAAAGGAATATAGAAAACAGAAGGTGCAAGAGAGATGCATGAGCCCAACCGCAATTACAATAACACACCCACCCTAGGAAACAACCTATCAATATGGGGCTATATTATTAGGCACCTAAATAATTAAAAGGGACACTTGGGGTTCTTTAAAATCTCTAAAAATAAACTCTCGATCATTATAATAGAAACCTAATTAAACTACTATTACAAATATGAAACCAACAAAATTGAATAAAGAAAAATAGTTAAAATACATTAAAAAAAAATTTAAGGCCAGTTGATTAAAGTTTGCCATTGATTTTAAAAGGTTTCAAACTTGAAGGGTCTACATTTAAAATTAACCACTTACTTTGCTAGTTTATTTACATATAATATGACAAATCAAATGGCAAAATTTTGGGGGGCATCATTTTTTTGAGGAAGGTCCACAACATATATCATTTCCTCTTATTCCCTCGTTGATTTATTAGCTTTTACAATTAGGCTCATTTTGTTAAATAACTAAAAAAGAAAGCACGCTAATTCAAAAATTCCTTTTTCTAAGCATATGTTCTTATGATAGTACATTTAAACAACCACCAAATGCACAGACCTCTCTTAAATTCACCGAGTCACGCGTAATGAATGTCACCATTGCGCAGTACATGGATGCACATGTGCCCAAGGAAAAATAATTTGTCAATCTGAGGGTGGGTCCCAAATCTAAATATAGTCTATTTTAGCACAATGGTAATAAAGAAATTATGATTTCGAGCTGTTTAGATTTTAACAGAAGATTTTTTGATGGACGGGTGAGTTTTTTTAGGAAAAAGATAAATAAAATAGGAATGGGTTGAAAATATTTTTCTTTTTGTAGAAAGAGTTGAAAATAGTTCCCTTTTTGTAAATTTTAACGGAGTATCTATTGATGGATAGGTGAGTTTTTTTTTTATTTTATTAAAGATGAATAAAATAGGGTCAGTTGAGTTGACAATAGTCTATTTTTAAGAAAGAGTTGAAAATAGTTTATTAGTGTAAAAGAAATGCTGAAAAGTGAGAGGGCAGGGGGCAGTTATGGAAATAGAAATAACTTATTCAATGCAAGGGGAAGATGCACTGTAGCCCCACCCTGCTCTTCTTTTCAAGGGAAAAGTAAATAAATAGCCCAACTGCCAACAACCAGTTTGGATCCTCTGCACTAATGATGTTGGAAGGGTCCCCTTCCACCTGGCACTGAGGGTAAAAAATGACCCTCCTCTATCCCATGCTGATATTATAATAGGACTTCAGATGAACCTGCCTTTTTCATTTATTGGTCTTTAACTCTATATTTTTGTGATGGGAATTATCGAAGGAATATTCTCTAAAATGCCTCATTTAAATAAGTATGATTTTGCCCTTCTCATCCTATCCAGTGAATGCCAGCCACATAAGAATCCACTACCAACAAGCATTAAATTCCCGTAGAACCCAAAACCAATACCGCCTCTCGTTTACATCCCTTGGGATGTTGTGACTTGCAACCAAATGTAGTTTTGAGTTATTTTAGTTGCCTTTCAAAGTGTCCAAAATATCAGTGCATTGCCGCTGTACCATACTATGTCGGCACTACTTCCTCCAATTAAGCTGCTCCACGTCAACACATTCAAATAAAAAATGAGGGCGACATCTTTCAGGGACTCTTACCCTATGTGCATTTAAATAGATAAATTTCTTTCCACTAATACTGTTGCATTGAACAAGTTAACACTACTGCCATAATTGCCCTCTGCCCCCTCACCTTTCAGCATTTTCCTTACACTAATTATCTATTTTCAACTCTTTCTAAAATGAAAGATTATTTTCAACTTACCCCTATTTTATTCATCTTGTGAAAAAAAAAACTCACCTATTTATCAGTAGATACTCCATCAAGATCTAAATTCACTCAAAATCATATTTCTTTATTACTTTTGGGCCAAATTTGGCCACATTTAGTGAAGGGTATACCTTATAAAAAGTGAGTCGTCATTGTGTTGTCTAATTTTTAAAAAGTCATATTTGTATGTCAATTGGGACACAAACAAATTCACAATGCAAGAAAAGCTTACCCAAATGACTTTTCTAATGATTCTAATGAAAAATTAAGTGATCAAATAATTAATATTATCAAGCACATATATCATGTATTGGAATCCCAATCCAACCAACGTTATGGTCTTCAAATCAAAGTTAAATCTGGATCACACGGAGTTATCATTGACCATGAGCATATAATGTTAAATTTAACATTTCATTAGAAAATATTTGAAAAGAAATATCTTTAAATAAAATGGAGTAAAATAAAGTTCTATATATTTTTAAGAAATTATTATCTTATTATCGTGGTAATCCTAAGATGCAATTCTTTTAGCAAATATTAAATTTCTTACAGAAAAATCTTATTAATAACCTATGAGCTTTATTAAAAAGAATTCTATCTGTCTAGTGACTCTAGTCAGGGAAGCAGTCTCGTAATGGTCAGTTGAGTGGCAGATTTGTGTCGGGGAGGGGAACAAACTAGAGCGCCATATTTGAAGCCGAATGCTGACGTGGCGTGCTTCCATGACCTGTAGGCTTACCTGAACCTGGTGGATGGGTATTTGCCGTCCAACTGTCCATTTAAGTAAAATACCAAGAGGAGCCTTGTGAAGTTGCTTGGTGAACAGGTTTCTAATGTTATGAAGCTCGACATGAACAAGGCCTTGAAGTTGAATGATTTAAGAGTACGTAATAACAGAGCGGTTTTGGGCAATATTGACACCATGGCCACTTGCTTGCCAAGTTCGCCTTGAGTTTTTCTTGTTTTTGGAGATGTGAGATTAATTAATCCATTGGCATAAACATTGTTGCATGTAGATAAAAAATACGAATTATCATTAGTTTTGTTGATTTACTTTGCTCGTGCCTGAATGCGAGTGTACTAGTAATAAGACTTGGCATAGTCGCAATCTTATGTCCCCTTTTAAGTTAATCAAGTTGTACACTTAAGACTATGCTATGTTGGACGTATGTGGTTCTTGTGACCACATGTTTAATACTTTTGGGGCCTACATTTTGAGTCCACTAATTTAAGATGTTTTTGGTTTTACGAAATATATTTTGAATTCAATTTTAGTAAGCTCAATTAATTAAGAAATGTTGTTTGACTAATTCTTGAAGGAATTAAAGAAATTCACCTTTAATGAATTTATTTGATGGAAAAAAAATCTCTCTAAGACTTATTTATAAAAATGGTTTTGAGGTCCTTTCTTTTAACCTACAAAATCTGCAAAGTACTCATTAACTATCACGCATCTTGAAATGGGTGATAAGGGAGATATGATAAAATTCAATTTGAAAATTACAATTTACTCATCATCAAGATCATGGCGCAAAGTGCGCTTTTATTTTCTTTGAGATTATTTAATGCATAAATCTATATCTTTAGGTTTGATGTTTTGTTGTAAACCCTATTAGATCTAACATGATATTCCTTTTAGAATTGGAGAACTTGTTTCTAATGCTTTGCGTGGATCAAAGCAATTAAAGAAACCCAAGTTAAAGAAGCTTACAAGGATTCAAGAAAGCCTAATGACTAGCTAGGATTGTCGAACTGAACCCCTGCTATCCTTAGTCTTGTGTTTACAGGATAGGGCATGGGGCATGAACTTTTTATCAAGGGGAATCAAGATCCCTTTATGAAGCGGATTTCAGCTTACGGAGCAATGAGTTGGGTTAGGTTGGGCTTTGGTCAGGCTAAGAGACTCACTAGCAAGCAATAACTTGACTAGAAACCAACCGATAAATTGTTAAAGGTTAGAAATGGCGAACCCAACCAGCAGAATGTAGGGGCAAGCTAAAACCTTGAATTTGCGTCGAGGAGTCAAAGTTGAGTTAGTGGGTCTATCTATGTTAACACTTGGACCTTTATCAGATACAGGCCCCATGGTCATTGGTCAATGCCCAATCGATAGTGAATTACGCTTTATGAAAATCTTACAGGGATCATGTGAGCCTGGTCCAAAGTTTGGCTGTTGACACGGTACCAATGACCAAGCCAATATCGAGACTAGAAAGTAGCATGCATTGGTTTACAAGAAAGAGTAAGTCGACTTTTTGAGTTGTCTTCCATGCATGGCTACAATTTTATTGGATGTCTCCCAACTCCCAAAAGCCGAACCACTAACCATTACTCTTGTTTACCACGCAAAGTTCCAATTTTATTCGATGGCTCCCAACCGACCAGCCACTAGCCAGTGCTCTTCTTTCCAAGGTAAAAGTAAACAAATCAACGAACTGCTAACAGCCAGCTCGGATCCTCTGAACTAATCATGTCCGGAGGGTCCCCCTCGACCTTGCCATGAGGTAAAAAAGTTCATCCTCTATTCCATGCTGATTTTGTAGTGGGACTTGAGAAGACGCTGCCTTCTTCGTTTATTACACTTTACCTCTACATCTTTGCGAAGACAGACCCTCAAATTTTCTGAGAATTATCAAAATCATTGACCAACAGGAAATCCACCAAGGTACTATTGCATGCATCATAACGGAAAGAAAACTTTTTCACAACATAAGCCTTCCTCCGGAGTGTCTTCCACATGAGTGGGACATGTGGAACTCCAACATGGAAACCCCACCTACTGATAATAAAAACTGTTCAAAATGAAAATCATCTCCTCCCCAGATAGTATCTTCAAATTATACTTAATGGAAATGGTCCCACCATGAGGTTGGGCACATTACTAATACCATGATTAATACATGAGTAAATTTTGAAGGGTAAAACTTTCTTGGTATACCTAGAAACAGAAAAATTTCCACTTGACTCTTGTTACGTATGCATGGAGTTGAGTTAATAATAACCCCAAGAAATCTGTTTCCATAAAAGTGTCTATAGGAGAAGAATGCTAAGCTGACCATTTCCTTTGAAGAATAATGATTACATCTCTGCCTTATATCTTACACTTTTAATATTCCCTTCATGGAAGGATGAATTGCCTAGGAACTGAATTTCATTCAAGCAAAGTAGCTTGAGTAAACAAATAAATCAAGGACTAGAATATTGCAAGAAGCAAACAATATGAATTCCCATCTTTATTAAAAAAAAAAAAGAAGAATCTATCTGTCGAGCCAGGCAAGTAGCCTCATAATCGTTAGTTATAGGAGCTGCGGCTTTGTGTCAGGAAGAGGGATGTACAAGCTAGAGAGGTGCTATGTGGATGAATATGATGCGCTTATTCTTTTACAAAATACTAGCAACGGGACACTTTGTTAGAACATTTGAGTACTACATAAGTAATTCTTTGTACTTTATACTTTAAGATCTTTTGGGATTTTTTGCCACAAGCCTTATGCAAGAGCACAAGTCGGGCCTAGCCTCAGGAGTTAGTTCCGGAAACCGTTTAACCGGGCACGTGTCTGCGATGCACATCCTACGAGATCATTGGCCATAGGGGGTGCAAACCCAACCTAACCTACCTTGGTGGACCCATATTCTGATTAGAAACTTATTATTTGATATTCCTTTGTAGATTAAATCAATTCCTTCCATTATTATTCATTGTGACAACACTGCCGCAATTATTAATGCAAACAATGTTACATATAATGGAAAGTCTAGAAAAGTAAGATTGCAACATAGTTATGTGAGACAGCTACCTATAATGGAAAGTCTAGAAAAGTAAGATTGCAATATAGTTATATGAGACAACTACTCGGTGGAGAGGTAATTGCTATTGATTATGTAAGATTAAAGGACAATTTAGCTGATCCTTTGAAAAAGGCCTTGCAAGGGAAAAGATAAAGGAAACAACTAAAGGGATGGGTCTTAAGCCCATAAATCATCAATAGCTGGAACCCAACCTAATGACCAGGGATTTCGAGAAATAGGTGCAATGGGAAAAATAAGCTAACTCAATGATTGGAATACTGACAAAATGAGAATATATGTTTCTATTAACTTATCCTTATGAAGTTATGTTATGTGAGATTAAGTGTCAGTACATAACTTATAGCGAGTGAGGTTGGATTTAATCCTTATAAGATCTATAGCCTATATGGTGGGGATGCACAGCTGCATGAGCACTCTTGATAGACTCACTTATATGAGTGTGAAAGTGGGGCCACTTTCTATTAGAATCTGGGTAAATTCCCTAGAACACTCATGACATCCGGTATATAAGCATATGGCCGTAAAGTGCTGACCTATAGACTTCAACTAGTTACTTATCATACTTTGAACTGATAGAAAGGGTTGAAGTTCAAGATTTTAGTCATTTTAACTACTAAAAGTTTGAAAATATGACATGACGGTGAGGTTCAAGCCTTGTCACGTTACCAGTGAAATGCTTGGTGAATGTTTTGAAACAAAGGGGCATTGTTAGTCTATTGTGTGATTTTAAAACACTTTTTCCTTTTTCTTTGTTTTTCTTGTTTGCCAAAAGCAAAAGAGAATGTAGTGTATTTGTAAGAGTCTCACATTGAAAAAGTGAAAAACATCTAAGCACCATATAAGTACTTCCTTGTGCTTTATACTTTAAGGTCTTTTGGGCTCTTTTGCCGCAAGCCCTATTCATGCGCACAAGTAGGGCTTGGCCCCAGGGATTGCATCCCAAAACCGTTTCACAAGGTACGTGTCCGTGATGCGTGTCCTCCATAATCATCGTGCGCAGTAGGGTGCAAATCCCGGCCTTGCCTACCTTGGAGGACCCATATTTCGACATAGAAATGGTTCACTTTAGCAAAAATTTCAAATTCAATTTTTAAATGTTTTAAACTTTCAAATTCAATTTTTAAATTTCATTTTAATGTTCTTTATTGTCTTTAAACGCCGTCTTAATTGTGTTTAAAGGCCGTGGGTTTATTACTGCACTAATGATACAAACAATACTATTTTGAATCATAAATTCACTAGGGTTCTGAGAAAAATCTCGCTTTCATCTGCGAAAACTCTTTTTCTCTTTCTTCTTGTTACCCTGTGACTTCTTCTCAACATCCTTTCTCTGCTAGAGTCCGATCTAATCTTGGTGTGCGCCTAAGGTAGACCTATATCTGGGGGCCGTTGTATCCTATGAGTAGTTGCCGCTAAGACCCTTACATTTGGGTTTACTCCCAAGGAACGGCACTCATCCTAAAGAAAGTGTCTGATGATGTGCTTTGGCCTATCATTAAAGCCGCCATTCACTACGATCGCTGACAATAGTTCCGCTAACAATCAACACTGCTTTCGTGCATGTTGGTATAATTGTTCTGTAACTCTGCTTTTACAAAAGCTCCAAATTTCTGCAGCTATATTTCTAACATACTTTTGGTTTTTTTTACCCAAAAAGAAAAGAATGGGATTGATTCTCATCTATTATTGCCTGCTTGTTTTCTTCCGTTTAGCCTGAAGCACTAAGCTAGCTATAAGCCTTGTCCTTTGCCTTGACTTTCTTGAAACTAGTACAAGAGTAAGTTGCATGAATAACTTCTTTCTGAAATTACATTAGTACAAAGATTGCTCTCTCAACAACACCATAGCTCAGAAGTATGCACATAATTGGAATCGGCCAAGATGTTTTGTTAAAAATTCTTTGCCTGAATGCGAATGATATGCACTAACAGAATCCTTTAATGACTCGCTTGTTTTATGTAGTTTGATACCTAGAATTTTATTTCCATAAGTGGCTAAAAATGAATTGAAGAAGCAAATTAAGGTGAATGTCCTTCCCTTTAATGGAAACTTAACCATGGGGAGATGAGAAACGAGTTTTCAACTATTACCCTAGTAATTAAATACCTAAGGAAGTCAAAGTCTCTTCTACATCGCTGCCTAACATCCTTTGCACCTCATACACTTCTTTAGCAATCATTTGGTGTAGTTCATATTAATTAATGTGAAGTCCTATGTGTTTTATGCAAATAATCAACTCGTATAATATGGGTCAGACTCCCTACATCTGTGGTCAAACCAATTCTTTTCTTAACTTTTTCATAGTAGTTAATCTTGGTTCCATGATTCTACTACTAATCGGCACCTTGGTTTCATGGCTTACAAGGATATTAAGGAATGCTAATATCTTCACCTTGCACTACTCGAAGCATGCAATGAGATTTAAAACTATTCACTCTCTCTATTAATGGACTCTGACACAATCTTTGATTTTGTCCAGAACTTCTTCATGCAATGCAAGTGATAGATGGTCTTTATCGTGTGTCACGCCCCGAACCCAAGAATTGTGTCACAACCCGAGCCCAGTCAATCGGGGTTTAGTAAAAAGCTAATCAGTGACACACATACTCCCGTGCATATGCACTTAGACCCAGTCTAGATGCACACGCACAAGGGAAGATCAAACGTGCAAACATGTCCGCGGAAGCTGTAGGTATCAAACTGTAACACGAAACATACAGGAAAATCAAATGAATGATATCCAACTGGTTACATACGGGTTGGAAATATACAAACTAAATCCAATCACAAATATACAGAACATGAATAACATCAATGGCAGAAAAAGAAGGCAATATGCAAATATGATAATGTCGCACTCTGATGGAGTGATTACATACACTCCGCAAACCCTAAAGAGACCGCTGAAGTCTCCCTAGCAAATTGAATGACCGACAAGAACTCGGTCGGGGTACCTGAGCCTGCAACACCAAGGATAATCTGTGAATACAACGATTTAGCGAAGTATAAGCAGTAACAAGTTAACACGTGTGGTCTCTAATAGAATAAAAGACATGAATAATCACAACATTTCAATTTAGTAGTCTAGGCAGTTGTGCATTCAAATTAACATATGCTCTTCGAAACAATGTGTACGTAATATAACATGTACAGACTAGGTGGCTACTATGTGCGTCATACGCTCCCAAAGTAGGGATCTTATATCCATGCAGAGAACACCATGGGCCAGATGGGTCTCGGTTTCCTGGGGTCCGAATTCCCCAAGACGTTTCTTTACTGTAGCAAGGCCATGAAAACTATACCAAAGTCACCCCGTCGGGATCCTAAGGCTGAGGCTCAGTAGTGTCGGACCATATAGAGTCACACAAACATAAGAACATGCATATCATAACGTGCATAGCTTAACATGTTTATCATAACGTGACATGCATGTCTTGTTAGGCTTATAGCAGACAGATCAAGAGGTCATACAAGTTACACTAGCATACATATCGAATCGAACAACCAGATCAACTTATTCGATCAAACGATATGATGGATGGATGCCAACAGAGTAGAAAGCATTAGGGTAACCAAAGATGAAGGCATCTCAACTCATGTGCATCAAACGGTAATATCGAACATGCAAGACTGCTGTTTCACTCGGGATTAACCATGGACAGAGTTAGGAATATTCAATCGTTTGCCCCAGCACAGAACGCGTATAAGAGGGCAAAGACCGAAGCCAAGATGCAATGCAAATCAAATTATCTTCGTAGAATCACGATCTTTTACTAGCCAATCCTATTCTAGTTATCCAGTGTTTCTAACCGTGCATGATGATGTAGTTTTAAGTTGTCTGATGCACCATTGTTAAGTGTTGCAGTGTATCTGGAATGTGCACCGAAGTCCCTTAAACCAACACCCATGGGTAGGTGCTAAACAACCAGATAACGTACATTAATGAATTGCAGCCCTTGCGATCATTCATGTCATACATTCCTACCATTGGGCAAGTCTAGGTGATCTACATTATATCATGAATGCCATATCAGTCTCTTCCTTAGTCCTATCCAGTTTTAGTCATTGCTTAGGGGTGGTACGGCTTAACCATAGAAGAGCATATGGCTTAGCCGTAGGCATCTTACAGCTTAGCTGTAATATGCACTGTAGCTCAGCCGCGGTTCCCCTTACTGTTCATCCGCAGTTACGGTTCACCTGTATTCTGTTCTACGGCTTAGCCGTATTCTGTTCTATGGCTTAGCCATAGCACATTTGTTGGCTTAGATATAGCCAGGCCGTAGAAGGTCTGTCAATTGCTTACTTTCAGTTAATCCAGAAAAAGCCACCCTATACTGATCTACGGCTGAGCTACGGCTCAGCCATAGTTCATTACACAACTTAGCCGTGACCTGGCCGTAGAAGAAATCTGGGTTTTTAACTCTCTGGACTATGAGTCGTAAGCGGGTTACAGCTTAGCCGTAAACTGCTCGGTGTTCTATTCTGAACCTGTTACAGAAACAACTGCATGTGTAGCACAATAGCAAAATCACGTGAACGAGATGGAAACTCACACAAGATGGGCTGTAACTATACTTCACATGCAAGCTTACGACTCAATCACATTCAAACATCTACCCACACGGTTCATACAAATTATGCTTATACTTGCCTCAAATGGGGTCTAACACACTCTCTGTTATCCTTGGGCTCAATTCATGTTCTTGCATGCTCCTAGACACCATGCATGAAGAAGGGGAAGAAACAAGAGAGAGACGTGAGTGCATGGAATAGTGGCTGCCTGGAAAGCGAATGAGAAGAAGATGAGGTGCGAGAAGACTAGAGCTCACCTTCAACCACACATGACCAAGGGACCAACTTGGACATGAACAGATGCTCTCCCTGACTTGATCGACAGAAAGAAAGGAGGAACGAGAAGAAGAAGCCTCGAGGGAGGGAGACAGAACAGTGAGAGAAGGAGAAGGTCGGTGGAACTTATAAAGATAAACATAAAGACAAATTTGCAAGAAAGTCCAAGCATGAAGACTATTTCCAATTTGAGTCATTGGAGGGTCTAACGGAAACAATTGACATATTTAACTAACGATGTAGTTACGAAAATCAACGAACAGAATAAAAGACACGCCTTACTCCTAAGATGATGCATGAAAGATGACCTCTAACAAAATCTAAAATTACGAAAAAGGGCTTAGGTCTACCTAAACAAGATCAAACTCAACCCAACTAGCTATTCAGAACCCGAAACCAAATAAAAACAAGAGCAAAACACAATCAGCAACCAATTCATCGGGAATTAGCCACTAATCCAGATCAAATTGGGTCAAAGTATTACAAATTGGGGGTTAGTTATGGGTTCCGAGGAATGATACATGTACCCGTGACAATTCGTGCCATGACTAGACACATACGAACTGTCACAAGGGTGATCCCACAGGTATGTGTGAGGAAATTTCACAAACACATATTATCAATATAAGTCATTTAAGGGAAATCTAGAGATTTCACCTGCATATATATCATAAGCATCCATAAACATTCATTTCAATTCATTAAATAGACAAGCTTGTTAATTAACCTGACTACATCCATAAATATAGAAGTCCATGATAAAATACAAATATATCCAATGCCAAGATGACCCTAAGTCTAATCCCACAATGATCCTTATTGCGCTCTGTTGAGGAGAATCACGAAAAGATGTCTTCCTCGTTCCACTCATTTACGTCCTGAGGTAACGCTGGGGTTCCCTCCGGGATAGCAATGAATGCCGGATTGGCCTCGGGTTCTGCACCTGTAACACCATGGTAATTCTAGTTAACATGACGGTTAAGCAAAGATAAGGATACATGAGTTTAACATAATAGATCAATGGAATTAAAATGACATACTGATTAAAAGAGATCAATATCGAAATCTAGGCACTGATGTATCTGAGTTAGCAAGAATTGCGAATCATGAAATAAAGAATATATCATTCCAACATGGCAACCACATCCGCTATCTCCTCTCTAAAAGAGAGTAAACTGATCCTTGGGAAACCACTAACGGCTGGGCCAGGACTGACTAGCTGCCCGCGAGAGCATCGACCCACTCTCCTGATACTACTGCAGTAGGTAACTGATAAAATACTCCCATGGGGTCCCGTCGAACCTCCTATGGGGTATAAGCCAAGTGGCGCCGACTCTAAATATGTCGAAAATAATCTGATGTCCTTACTTACTGATCTGTTTATACTGATACGAGAAGGAAACTTAACTAAGCAATTGATCATCATTAATGCAACTGATATAAATCCTTATGTAGAGGTCAACGTTATTATCAATATGAATGCAATTAGATTGTAGGTTTATCAAGGACAAATTACTAGCCAATCCTTTACTAAATAATCTGGGTTTACAAGGTCATTCAATACGGTGTATTCATAAGACGTTTAGTGTCCAAGTATTACCATTCTCGGTGTTACCTCATGTATATAAAGGACACTCCATCTTATGCTAATACTCATGACGTAACATTGAAAACTAACCAGAGAATCCAGAAGAAAAGAATAACAGCTCAACACTCCTCCTTCTCCATGTTAATCACCGTTGGGCTAGTTTGAGGTAGCAAATGATCCAATTCTATAGTCTTATACGATCTTAGGTTGAACCTACAACCTATAGTAAGTGTGGGTGGACACCTCAGTCTTTTTCTAAGATTTAAGGGAGTAACCCATCATTAGGCTATCCCATAAACTATAGAAAGTCCATAGTCAAGCATAGAAATTGGTTTTGAAACACTTCTCTAAAAGTTACAAGTCAGGCTTACCCGATCTATCGGATATGGATTCGACCGATCGGTCGCTCCTAGAAGGGAAATTCGACCGGTCGAGCTGGGTGACCAATCGGTCGGACTACCCTCGAGGCAATTCGACCAGTCTGGCTTCAGGACCCACTGGTCGGCCCTAAAGTATTCTGTTATGGGAGGATTTCTATTCCAAATGGTTTTATCTTCCAATACGCCATTTTACCTGCAATAAAACCAATCTAAAAGTTCTCATTCCACAATCTTGGGTTCCCTAAAGAATCATTATTGATTTATTCATCAAAAAAATCATCACTAAAACACAATCAAATCTATGCATTTCCATTGAGCTGTAAAAAGAGGTAAAATCACAAATCTCATCAAGAATCAAGAAATAAAGCCATGCATGTAAAGAAAATGTATTCTTATACTTGCCCTAAGCTTGGTGCTTCACCCAAATTGATTTGCCCCTTGATTAGATGGAGAACAAAGCTCTCTAATAGAGAATCTAACACATGCATGAAGGAAAACGAGAATGAGATGCATGCATGCCAATAGATGGGTTCTCTTGACCCTAATAAAACTCAATAACTCAAATGGAATGGGGTTTCCATAACTCTAACTCTTCTACAAGCATTGGGGAGGAGATAGTGCCTTAATCTCCAGAAGAAGGGCAAGAAGAAGGATGAGCAAGGAAGAAGAATCCCAAACTTGATACATGCAAGCCTTGAATCACCCAAGAATGAAAGCTGAGTGAGGGGAGAAGATGATGGAAAGAGAAGAAGGGGGAACCGGCTGCAACATGAGGGAGGAAGGAGAGGAATAAAAGGATCGATAGTGGGTTAGGGCTTAAAATGAGTGAAGTTCTGGAATTTACAGATTAGCCCTCCTGTTTTGGTATATTTCAATTTGAAATAGTTAGGTTCAAAATAGGTTAAGATGGGTCTAAACAAAATTGGGCCAAACATAAAAGACGTTGCACAAGATGAAACTCACACAATGCAACTAATGTGATGCATTAATGATGCCAACTCATGAAAATACTAAACACAGAAGGTCTTATACTACCTAATAAGGTTTGAACCCGAACCAACTACCTACCCATTGTCACGACCCGAGCCCAGAATTCGGGGGTTAGCGAAAAGCTAAACCGGTGACACACGTACTCCCGTGCACGTGCACCCAAACCCAGTCCAGATGCACGCACACAAGGGATCTAACACGTGCGAACTAAGCGTACGCGGAAGCTGTACATATCAAAGCAAGCAACAAAGGAAAATAAAATAGCGGAAGCCAAAGTAAATACGAAACGGAAAAGACAAAGACAAATACACTGAGATAAAACCGAATACACACCAAAATCAATATACACAAAATATACAGAATACAAGTCCAAAGTCCAAAGTCCAAATACAAGCTCTCAAAAACCAAAACGCAAAATTAAAGCCACTGGTATGCATGCACGCACTAGGCAGAAGTGATCAGGCCCACTCTGCCAGACCGGAGGGTGCCTCTACACTCGCCCCTGCAGCCTCCTCGACCGCCGGGGAGCTGGGCAAGGTATCTGTGCCTGCAACACCACAGACAACACAAATGAATACAACGATCCAGCAATTATAAGTAACAGGAAAGAAACACGCATAGTATCAAAGCGAATGAAATAGGGACAGAAGATTAAATACAGAGTCCATCTTAGTATGCTAAGCAAATCGTGCATAGGAGTAAAACATGATAATGGAATCAAAACATAGAATACTGAACTAGTTGGCTACTACGTTAACCATGTTCTCTCCAAAAGAGAGCAGAGCAGAGCAGAGCAGAGCAGAGGAGAACACCGCTGTCCAGGCCAAAGGTACAAGCGGGTCTCGGTTCCTGGGTTCCGGGGTCCCAAGACAAAGCAACACTGCAGTTAAAACAGAGATACAGAGATCTAAGCCGGAGGTAACCCCGTCGGGCATCCTAGGGCTGAGGCTGAGTAGAGCCAGACCAATACCAATCAAATCAAATCCATAGAAAGGGAGATTATCCGCTTTGGACTCACCGATGACAAAGACCGGATCTTATCCTCACGTATTAACCTCTGGGCAGAGCCACCAGGGAATACCCAAAAATCAGAGATATACAAAGCCAGAGAATATACCAAGCATAGCATAGATCAAAACATAGTACAGAGCGAAGAATAATACAGATATACAGAACGAAAGCAAAATGACTGAGGAATGCATAACATAGATTAACAGAACAGAGGGCAAAACCATAAACAATATGCAATGCATTTCAGATTAATACGGAATCAAGGTTCATTACAAGCCAAGTCTAATCTGGTTGCATCACTGTCACTAACCGTGCATGTTGATGTAGTTTTAAGTTATTCGATGCACCGTTGCCATCCTAGTGTTGCAATATAATCCTCATGTGCACCGAAGTCCCTTAAACCAACACCCATGGGGAGGTGCTTAACAATGAGCAACACTCACATGAATAAGTCACAGCCTAACAGACTATTCATGCGCTCCAAAGAATCCATTTGGGCTGGTTTACGGGTATGGTTAACCTGTATTTGAGCCCTACAAGGTCACACCATTAGCCTAAGTTTAACTGATATTTTACAGGTCTTACGGTTTAGCCATGGGTGACCTACGGCTTAGCCGTGGCATCCTACGGCGTAGCCGCAATATGCACTACGGCTTAGCCGTGGTTCCCTTCAGAACACGGCTAAACTGTCAGCTTTTCCACCTCTGATCTGATACATCTCACGGCTGAGCTACAGTCAGTATACGGCTTAGCCGTAGACCAATCCACGGCTTAGCCGTAGCCTCACCGTAGGAGTACTGATATCAGAAAAGTTTCGACTGATCAGAGATTTAATTCCACGGCTGGGATACGGTTTGGGTCACGGCTAGCTTACGGCTCAGCCGTAGGACAAATTACGGCTTAGCCGTAGCCTAGCCGTAGAACAATTTCAGATTTTCGAGTCTCTGGAAAGCGAACCGTAGAAATTTACGGCTTAGCCGTACAATACAGAATACGAGTTCGGGAAGATTACAGAAACGAAATTTTTGTACAGAAACTGAATAAAACAAGCTCAACTGATTCTCATAGCTTAGAAAATGGCTGTAAAACATTTCTATACAGAGAATGAGAATGAATCCAAGTAATCAAACAACACCCATATGTGTTATCAAAGCCTGTACTTATACTTGCCTCAAATCTGGAAATCCACTGAATCAAGCTCCAAAGCAACTAAAACCAAAACAAATCAAAGCAAATCAAAGAGATACACCATGCATGAGATGAAGACAAAGCAATCATAGAATGGGAGGTGCAATTGGAGAAGAAGAGAGAAGAGTTGGGAAAGAACCCACTTACCTAAGGCAAGGACAGAGATGAGAGAATGGAGAAGAGCCCAAACCAAACAGAGGATCCAAATCCTCAATCAATCAAGAGAAGGAAAGAAGAGAGAGAGAGAGAGAGAAGAAACCGAAGTGAAGAGGGAGAGAGAACGTGGCTTCTCTGGAGATTGCATGCAGTCGATGAAGACAAATGGGCAAGACATCTGGAAGCTGACTTATATATATAGATTTGTAGTTTTAAAACAAGGTCCAATGGGTTTAAGCAATTTACAGATTAAGTCACGCGAAGGCCCAACTTCTCCAATTGACTCCAAACGGATCTGACTCAGTTACGGAAAATAACGAGCTCAACGAAATACGCGTGCTGACACCAAGATGATGCAAAGATGAGATGAGCAAAGCCAAAGCAAAATTACGAAAAAGGGCTTAGAACTACCTATTCCAGGTCAAAGGTCACTCAACTACCTATCCAAGGCCCAAAACCAAGTCCAAAAGAATAAACAAAACAAAACACACACTAATGAGCCACTAATCCGGCTCAAAGGGGATCGGAGTGTTACACCCATGACCCAAACCTCTTGAGATTTAGGCTCAATTAGCTTAATTACATATTAATTAGAGTAAAACCAACTTAATTACTATAAATTATAATTATCTAGGGTTGGGAACTTACACCGTGAAGGTTTTTTGGAGATGCCTCTGGAATGGATTAATGCAATCAATCTCAACACTATGTGTGCAAACAATCAATTACGCTAAAATGGATTAATGCAATTAATCTTGATACTATGTGTGCAAACAATCAACTATGCAACGAAATAAATTAAACAGAGCACACACCATAAGAAGACACGATTTTTACGTGGAAACCTAAATCGGAAAAAAAAACCATAATCGAAAATCAAGCTCATGAATCATACCACAGTTACAATGGATATACTTACAACCCTTATCTAGTTATTATGCAACCTAAGGATATGTGATTTTCATTGCACAACACTCCACTGCAACAACTCCCTGACGTCCTATTTTACGGATTTAAGCGCCTAAACACTTTCTAGATATTGTACTTGATCTCCCTAAAAAATCTTCTACGACTTAGAAGGCGAAATTCTACGAGATGTAAAAGACAAAGATCTCTAAAGCAAAGTTTCATCCCTTCAGCTCTCCAATAAAAGCTTCTAGATAAGATGATTTCCAAATAAGTATTCTCTTCTTAGAACAATGAGATCTTTGTCTTAGGGTTGAAAGAGAGCATCTTTTTATAGTCTCAAATTCATGCCTTATAAGTGTATTCCAACCAGGAAAAGAGTTAGTACCAAATAGGAAACTTTCACTAAAATTGAAATAAAAATTTGCAGGTTAATGGAATCTCCGTGCAAGTTCGATTGATCGAGTAGTAATCTAATCGATCAAATTGGGTCACTACCTTTAATCCAATCGATGGGATCTCTACTCGATCGATCAGGCTGCCTTTTCTGAATTTTTCAGATTTTCTTCATTTCAGCTCTTTTAGGATTCTATTGCTTCTTCAAATTCTTAGTCTAAAAATAAATAAAAAAACAACTTCAATTAAGACTTGAATTTTGTCCAATCCTTGAATTTACCAATACAAAAATCCTTACATGCCGACGAATGGTTTTATCAAGCTCCACTTCGATGGCTCTCGCATTCCATTCATTGGCATAGTTGGGATTCAAGGGGTCCTTTTTGGTGAGATGGGTTGGGTGATGGATCTAGATGCGAAGACTCTGATATGAGGCAAGAAACCTATGTATGTTCCAGCATTGGGAAGCTCCTCAGATCTTTTTGACTCTTGTGTTTCATACGAAAATGGAGCATGTTCGACCCTAGGGCTCCCTTGTCCTTATATAAATAAGTCTCAAAGGATCACACTCACTGGAAACTTATTCATCAAGAACCTACATCCACTAATCCTATTAGGAGTTTTATTGTAGGGACAAATCAAGTCTTAACTAAGAGAGATTGCATTCTCTGTTGGCATCCCGCTAATAAATATGACGTGGGATCCCTGGCATGTGGGCCACATGATTTTCTACATTGTAATCACATCATACATAGGAAAGGTGATTGCTTCTCCACTTGAAGTGGAGCCTTTTATGGCCTTTGATATAAATTGTTCTGTCATGTACTAACTGTTCAAGCTTTTAATGTTTCCAGTTATTAATATAGTCTCAAAGCCGAGGGTTATGCATATGAATCTGTTAAGATTTTGAGTGTTGGCTAATTCAGGGGTTTCGAACAAAAATCGGCTCCAAGGTATGTTATAATTTTATATTTTTAGGTTTGGACTGTTGAGTGTCTCAGTGGATGAACTAAATTCAAGATATCGAAGAAAGGATGCAAATTGAAGTAGTTTAAAGAATTGAGATCGAACTGGACGCCGATTGATCGAGCGTACGTAAATATATCTAGCGGAAACTTTGGTCTCTCGACTGAAACTTCCTTGGGTCGAGCGAGCCACATAAAATTCTCAGCTTACTTGAGTAATTTCCTTTCCTTTTCCCTCTAAACTTATCTATTTGAGTCCTACTGTAACCTTATCTCTAAACCACAAACTAAAGCCTATTTAAAGGCAACTCTTGTAAACCTTAAGTATGCTATCTCCCTATTCTAAACTTAGAATACCTATTGGAGATCTTTCTTCCCTCTAAAGCAGTTATTCAAGGGTTTTGTTGCGCATTTAAGATATTGTTTCCAAATGTTTTTTCTTCTACTCTCTTATAGGATATCTTACGTCTTAAGAGGCAGCAAGACAAGTTGTGATAAGTATGAGCGAATGGTGAACGACGTCGGCAAGAAGAACTACATTCCTTAGGTTGATTTCAACTGGCGAAAAGGCTGTCAGTATATCTTGTAGCTATTTATTCTTACTAGTGTTTGGGTTTTCTTAGATCAAGGAGACTAATTTCGTGGTTTTTCCCTGCTAAGGTTTTCCATGTAGAAAATCTTGGTGTCTTCTTTGTGTTGTTGTTTGATTTGTTCTAGTTCTTTTAAGTATTGAGTAAGTTGTCTTAACTGCATACTAAAAACTAAATTCGGATCTTAATCCTAAATGGTTTAAACCTTCTCTCTCAATTGGTATCTGATTAGGTTCACACAATGATTAGATCTTTTCATGTGCGAATCAATTAGATTTCTAATATGGAATTCAAACGAGAAGTCACATCGATAACCAAGCCTCCTATGCTCAATGGCTCTAACTGAACTTATTAGGAAGTTCATATGATTGTTTTCTTTTTTTTTTTTCCAGTCTATTGATGAATATGTTTGGAACTCTGTGGAGTATGATACACCAAACTTGTTGTCCAATCTCATGGAAATACTATTCATAAACCTAGGGATAAGTGGACTAAAGAAAAAAATAAGGTACAAATTACAAAAGCAAAGCTATTAATGCAATTTTTAATGGATTTTTTTCTTCTAAGTTCTGCAAGATTTCTACCTGCATGTCTGCAAAACAAGCATGAGTTGTTTTATAAAGAACTCATGTTGTTACTATTACTATTAAGCAATCTAAACTCCAAAGTCTGACTACGGCCTTTAAAACTCTTAGAATTGATGACAATGAAACCTTCGAAGTTGTTGCAATTGAGGAGAATAGAAATTGGGATACCCACAAAGTTGATTAATTGGGAGGAAATTTGTAGACTTTTGAGGCAAATCATAGTTCAAGACAAAATTCTAGGGGGATTGCTCTAAAGTCTTCTAAAGAATTAAAAGAGGATCTTTTAGACAATACAAATTCTGATTTTGATGAAATCAATCTTCAAGTTGTTGCACTCTTTCTAAAAAATTTCAAAAGATTCCTAAAAGTTAAAAAATCTGACTTGAAGATAGATTTCCAGAACAACTTGCCCTAAACTAATAAGAGTGCTGCTAAGATAAGCTTTCAATTTATTCAATACTATAAGTGCAATGGATTTGGGCATGTTGTTTCTCAATGTGCTAACAGAAAATTGAAGAATGATGGTAAGATTCTAACTATCACTTGGGATGATGATTTTAAAGATAAAGGTTGTAAACTTGAAACTTCTATCCTTGACAATGCCTATTCAAAGTTTATTGCATTTATGGCTAGATCTAATTCTTTATCTTTGTAGGGTGAATCTAACAAAGATTTTAAATCTAATGATGTTATTGTTGTTAGCCTCATGTCTGATGATGTTCTGATGATGAATAGGATTGGGAATAAGCCAATAAATCCATGTTGAAAGACTGCATCAAGATGACTAAGTTGAATGACCAGATCACAATGAAGTGGAAAAGTGCTGAAAATCATATTTTTCTCACTTAATTTGGAATTGGAAAACGCTAATGCAAAGTTAAATCAATTGAAAACACAACTTCATATTATGTTTGAAAATTGGTTGATGCAGGTGGGATGTACAATCTTCTAAGGAAGATGAGAAATCCTTAAAAGAACTTGAATCAAGAGGAAAGAGCTGTGATTGTGCTCGAAATGATGGTGAATGCAATAAAATCAAGTCCAACATTAACACATTTAAGCATAAAGAAGAATGAAAAAATAACTACAGATCATCATTAAATTCCCTTTAATTACATGGGTTCAATGCTCTGACCTTCAGGATACAGGCTATTTACAAGGGTTAGAAAACTACAACCTCCCCCCCCCCCCCCCCCCCCCCCCCCCCCCCCCCCTTTGGTCTTACATGTGTTCCAAACTAGGAAAAATTAAAGAAATTATATGAAAAAAGTTAAAAATTGTAGAGAAAATGAAGACAGGGGCTAACAAACAGTGGCTATTTTAACCATTATTTGTCCCTATTTCAACTTTATTTGCCTCTGTAATGCTTCTGGAGTGTTAAAACTTGTATCTTCTAACTTTAGGAGCATTAGGTGATCATGAAGAGTGTTGGATTCGACCATAGAATCATCTAAGATCTTTGGTAGCCACCATTTCAATATTATGGATCGCGTTTGTGTAAATCCGGAAGAGGTGCTTTTGTACAAGCATTTGATGCCAAAGCTGTGTCATTTTGATCTTGCGACTTTCAAGGAGTTGAATGAAATCTAAAGAGGCTTATTCACAACCTTAGAAATAGTCTAAAGCCCTTTTAAGTGGGAAAACCAAGGAAAATGTAGTTTCATCCATTGGAGTTTCCTTGCACTTAATGGCTTTGACAGTCATTTACTTTAAGCAACAAATATATTTATCTTCTTCTCTTGAACCGTTTTTCACCTTAAGTTGGTGAGAGGAAAAATAGCAGATGGAGCTTAGAAGTTTAATGCTTGTTAGAATGTTGAAGAACTTCGTGATCTTGCTTGTAATCTTCAAACCTTCCTTAAACCCTTTCTTTAAAGCCCAAATGTGCCTTTTATAAGCTTAAGAGGGAGTTAGGTCGGTTCCCAGTAGCTGTAGGGAGAGTTATACTTTGAAAAAAAACAAAATATTTTTCAAAAACCGTTTGTAACTCCTTTCATGTGTCCGTAACCGTGGTAGGCCAAATTTATTATTATGATTATTTCTTATTATTATTATTATTATTATTATTTGCAAATGTGACCCGTCTTCATCAGTTTACGGGCTGAACAATGTCCAATCTTCATAGAACTTATCGAGATGTTTTATAACACCCTTTTGAGTGGGTCACCAAAATTCCAACCTATTTTGACCTTTTAAAGTTGGTCAATCCTTCATTAGACTTTTCATGAAAATGGGCTATTGTTTTAGCTGTTTTAGGCCCAAATGACCTCAGATTAACTTGAAACTTGAAGGGATTGATGTAATGAGCATCTTGAAGTATCATCCAAATTTCATATGATTTGAATTTATGAAAGTAGGATTTTGACCAGTTGCTCATTTGTTGCATGTTCTAAATTAATGTCCTCTTACATTACAAGGAGTTAGATTGTTTTCCACCCTAATGATGTTCAATTAACTCAAAATTTTGAAGAGTTGACTTTGAGCATATTTTGAGTCTCTGATCCAACTTTTTCCGGCTTTGGCCTTCTAGAAGTATGATTTTGGTCAGTGACCCCAAAGTTTAAAGGGAGTCATTGACCCTAGAGATAACATGTAGCTACAATAGGGTCAAATGAAGTCCTTTTGGCTTGAAAATTTGTAGAATTATTTATGAACAAAATTTGAGCTATACGTCCAAATTTCTTTAACTTTGGTTACCTGAAAGCAAAACTTTGGTTAATGGCCTCAAGGTTTGAGAGTTACTAACCCAAAGTTAATATGTTTGTTGAACTTGGGTCAAACAACATCCATTTGACTTGAAATTTTGTCGGAGCTATTTCTGAATATAATTTGAGCTTTATCTGGTAGTTTCAGCTGATTTTGTCTTCAAGAGATGTCACTTTTTGCAATGACCCCAAAGAGCTTGGTAGTCAACCATCTGATCTAAGTTTGGGTCCAGATGATGCCTAAATATTTTAAAACTTTGAAGAATAGTCTTTAAATATATTTGAAGACATTCTCCTGAGTTTCAGCTGGTTTTAACATGTAAAAGTGTCAGTTGCAATAGTGACCCCAAGGAGCTGGTAGACAGCCACTGAAGCTTAAATTTGAGCTAAAATGAAGTCTGAATCATCCTGCCTGAGCATATGTTGGAGTTGCCATGTGATTTTCGATCACTTTGGTAGTCTTGAAACTTGAATGTATTTGGTGACCCTTAAGTTTTGAGTCAATAAACCTTGAATTTGATTACGTTCACTAAATTTGAAATTTGAACTGCTGCACTCTAAGCTTATCTAAAGTCTTTTGAGTGAGTTGCATCATCTCTAAACATCAGGTTGCAGTACTTGACCTAGCATTTCATAATTTTAGGATTTATGTGCCCCAGGGCTTGGAATTTGCTTGCAATGTCTTCACTACAACACTTGTAATGTTTGTAACTTTTTACGGGTCAACAAGTTACAGACATATCAAGGAGAAAAAGCAAATCTGGCAAAAAAGATCAAATTGATCACTACATAACTTATTACTACCAAAGCATTGCTGAACAAGATGAATACTGAATCAAATAAGCTAGATGACATCTTTTGTAATAAAAAATTGGTATGTGATGAACACAGGATAGGCTATGTTAATTGTGCTTCTACATCTAAAAGTTTAGTTAAATCGGTATTTGTTCAAGGTTCTACCTTATTTTCTAAAGCATCCACTGTTCAACAACTGCTTTTGTTAATCTTGCAGCTTGTACTTCTCAAAAGAATGTATCACGTCTCAAATTCGTTCTCACATGTCACTTTTGTTGAATTAAAGTCCATATTCAACCACATTCTAATAAGTTGAGAAATTAAAATAGACATTAGCAAAGGAGAAAAAAATTAATCTTCTCCTCAAAAGGTCAAAACCAGAGTAATTTGGTTAAAAAAGTTTGACCTATGATGTTTTATTGTCAAAACTGTGCTGAAGGCTCAAAATTTGAAAGTGTGGCCACCCAAACCTAAAAAACACACCAAGAGACCCCCCCTGAAGGCATTGGCCTTCTCCCCTAATTTTTCTTGATTCATGATTTTATATCTTCCTGCATGATTTTTCAAGTACTTTATATGATTATTTGGCATGTGATACACATTATTTGCTTAGTTTTGAATCAATTGTCTTGGTGCATGTTTTATGGATTTCTGATTATGTCTATCTGTGCATGCTAACTTATATGGATATTTACGCTGGGTTGATAAAAAAGCCGGAGTTGATGTCATTCATACCTTTTTGCATTTTCTCCATTTAGGACATCAACTTTGATTTTTCCTCATTTCCCTTGAGCTCCTTCCTTTGATGCTTAAAAGATAAAAATATATATGTTTACATTGAACGCAGAGGATGGGCTCCCTAGGGTCTGTGTGATAGCTTACGATTGGTAAAATGAGGAGAGAGCAACCATACTAATTAACGTGAAAGTCACCAATGAAGGTTCAATATTTCATAAAAAAAAGGGAAAAGAATAGAAAAACAAAATTTTTAAATGTGTGACATTAATGGGGAGCATCTAAATAATTTTTGTCGGGTTTAATTTTTTCTATGTGATATGAATTACACATAAAGCCTCATGACTGTTAAATCACATTTTTTCTATTTGATATGAATTACACATAAAGCCACATATCTTTGATTTCATTGCGGTGCTTCATGTCGGTTACCCCTTTGCGCGCGCATGCACACACACACACACACACAATTCACAACCCTAAAAAATTGCCACTACTGATTATTTGGCTTCTTTGCAAATTCTAAGCATTCAAGAAAAATCTTCATATAATTACATGTGTGTGCATATTGTTGCTTTGACACTCTTGCTGGATTTTATTCTATTTTTGTCTGATTATGCTACTCCTCATGCTTATTTTTTATTTATCTCCTTTGTCAATTTTGAACAAAAGGGGGAAGATATAGCATTTGAATTTTAAGTTTTCATTTTCATATGTTTACTAATATGATCTTCGTCAAGCATGGTTTGTGATAGGGTTTTTTTTTTTTTTTTGGCATGTACAAATTCTTTTTGGAAGGTTCACAGTCAATATAATTTTTGGGTTGGGATTAGATTCTCCGTATGTTTAGGATTTTGAGTGTTGGCCAATTCATGGGTTTTAGACAAAAATGGGGCCCAAAATATGTTGTAATTTTATATTTTTTGTTTGGACTGTTGTGTATGAACTGTAGTGAAGAAATCAAAGAAAAGATGCAAATTGAAGTAGTTCAAAGAATTGAGTCAAAACTGGACCTCGGATGACCGAGCCTAGACCCTAATTAACTAAGCCAGTGCAAATATCCATAGCAGAAACTTCGGTCACTCAACCAAAACTTCCTTAGGTTGAGCAAGCCACATAAAATCCATAGTCAACTAGCGCAATTTCCTTTCCTTTTCCCTATACACTACTTGTTTGAGTCATATTGTAACCCTTTCTCTAAACCACAAACTAAAGCCTATTTAAAGGCAACGCTTGTGAACCCTAAGTTTGTCATCTCCTAATTAGAAAACTTGAATACCTATTAGAATATTTTTCTTCTCTCTAGAGTAGTCATTGAAAGGTTCTGATGCATTCTTCCGGAGGTTTTTGTTTCTACTCTATTGTAGGAGATCTTGCATCTTGAGGGCATTAAGACTAGTTGTGATAAGCACGGGCAAACGATGAATAACGAGTCGTCGGCAAGAACAATTATAGTCCCTAGGTGAGCTCAAATGGAGAAAATGGTTATAAGTATATCTTGTAACTGTTTATTCTTACTAGTGCTTGGTTTTCCTTGTATCAAGGAGATCGATCTCGTGGTTTTTTCCTATTAGGAATTTCCATATAACAAATCTCGGTGTTGTCTCTGTGTGGTTGTTTGATTTGTTCTCGTTATTTTATTTACTACATAAGTTGTCTGAACTGTATAGTAAAAATCTGATTAGGACCTTAACCCTACACAGTTTAAACCCTTTCTTTCAGAATCCCTAGGGATTTCGTTTTGTGCAAGTATGATTGTTTGGCGTGTTTCTTTATACGTGGAGAGCTCCACTTGTGAAGGTGCATGTTTGGACGCTTTGATATATATTGTTATGTCTTTCCTTATTAGCTAGAGCTTTGGGTGTGAGGCTCTTGTGTCTCCAAATTGAGGGTGATTATATTTTGGTTGTCTCATCCATTTAACAATAGTCAGGTATTTTTCGGGGTTAATGACTTTATGAAAGAAAGTAATGCAAATGCTTACTAATTTTGAAACCTGGACCTACTGCAAACGATGAACAAATAAATTGGCAGATTACTTATCCCAGTTGGATTCTCCAATCGTCACTACCTTTAACTTTTAGCTTCCCCATTATCTAAAAGCTACTTATCAAGATGGAAAGGATAAAGTATTGCAGATGGTGCTGTGTAGCTAAACTCATAGCAACCTCAATTGCTACAGACCATGCATCCACTTCAAAACATTAGCCAATCACCATAGACGTTTCACTTCTTGTGATGTAGTGATTTTTTTTCCTTTTGGATCCATGACATAGGGGTCTTCGGCTACTTTTGGTTATATTGTAACTAGCTCTTCAATCCTTTCAGTTTATCTTCTAGTCTTAATGAATCTCTCTTTTAAAAAAATCACATAAGGTTATTACAATAAAAACACCAGATATGATATTTTTTTGCCTCTCATATATATTCTATCTTACTGCAAGGACGTTGCCACTTTTTTTTCATTAACAACCCAAGAGAAGTGCTAGTTTGAACCCTGGGCAGGCACCTATTCCTCACCTAAGGGAGCCCTCTACTTCAACTGAATTCTACCACCCTCATTAGAGGGCTCCCCACCTCACCGGAGGGCTCCCTCATCAGATGGTTAGGGTCCCATCCTTAAGCTAGAATACAGAAAACATAAAGAAAACCTCGAGATATTTGAACTTGGGTTTGATTAGATGGTGGGCAACCCTAGATGTCACATGGCTTCCTTGGGATTATCCCTGGGTATGCCACTCATCCATATTTGTGGGCTCCTCTTACCATATATTTGTGGGCAACTTTTCTGCTTGTGTGGGCTCTTCTTCCCACATTTGTGGACTTCCTTCCCACTTGTGTGGGCTACCTTAGGTCCAAGTCCCATTGGCCGGGATTAAATAATAAAAAAAGAAAAACAGCATGAGGGACTCTTTAAGACTATTATATATAAGCATTGTTAATAGGGGCTTTCCGATCTTCAAAATCATTGGAAATGAAAATAGGATGATATTTCTAAAATATTTTACAAGAAATTTATGTAAAATATTTATATTTTCATTTAGATTTTTTTATGACGTTTCACTCTATCAACTCTCTTTACTTTAGAGGGAGGGAGGGAGGGAGAGAGAGCGAGAGAGAGGAGAACTCTATTTTTAAAAGGTAGGTTATCTTAACTTAATCCTTTTAGTAAATATCTAACTCCACTTAAGATTGACATGATAAAGCCGAGTTGGTGATGATGATGAATTTTTATTCATTTTCATGTGTATTTCCTTTTTCCCAACATAGTTGGGATAAGGCTTTAATGATAGAGTTTAGAACCTCTGTCACATCTATTACATGGGAACCATGCCACATATTTCTAGAAACCCATCATGAGCTCGAGATAATATGGACCGTTCAAGATGAGTCACATCTCCTCTATATCTAAAATGTCAAGTTTCGGGTCAAAATGAGTGGGTCCCACCATCTAATGGAGTACATGGCAAATTGTGATTGTGCACTGAGGTGCCATCTTTGATGACGTGGTGTTAATCACATTTATGTCATGTGATCAATCATGCAGTGGAACCTACTTCTTTTGAACTGAAACTTGAAAATCTAGATAGAATGAGGGATGAAATTCATCTTCAATGGTTCGAATTATCTCTATGTGAGCCCCGCAATGGCATTTTAGGAATTTGATACATTATTTTGTGTAATAGTTACGACGGAGGATCTGGACTCTTAATAGTGTTTCGAGGAGAGTCTCCATATGATTTGAATCTCTCAACATTGTTTGAACATCATAAATAGATGAGTATATTTATGAAAATTAGGCAAGATGTCTTAGTTTCGTAAGGAGAAAAAGGGATAGGGTGAATCAAGCAAAAATGTTCGAAGCTTCCCATTGCATTTTTTTTAATCTATAATTTTATTCTAGAGGATTTTACAGGGAAAATCACCTTAGTTAACCTCTAAACCAAAAAAGCCCCCAAACCTTTATGGGCATGAAAGTGGTCACATGTCCCAATTGACCACTTCTATTTATTTTTTATATATTGGGGACGAGAGTCGAAAATGATGCAGGTGTGTGTACACTTACATCGAATTCGACTCTCCCCTGTTTGTTTTTAAAACCCAAAATCTTATCTGTTTCTTCCTTTTTTCCTCTTTTTTTCCACTTGGAAATGATGATTCTACCTTCAGGCGTCCCCATCTAATCAATCTTTCAGTGAGATGTTTGATCTCATGGCATAATCTCTTACACAATTTCCAAAAGATTTTCTAAAACAAAAGGTTAAGTTACTATCCTACAAATTGCAGTGATTGTTTTGAAAATTCAAGAGTTAGACTATCATATCCTCATAAGTAGACAAGTCAAGAGTATTCATCAAGCAGGCCTATGCATAATGACACAAAGTTCTCGTCAAGCAAAACCGCCTTCGCCTAAGTTATCTCAATGCAAATGGATGGTGGAACCCAACGGTCCAATCCACATGGGGACGCACCTTGGGGTCGCCCATCAGCCCTCTACAAAATGTGGGGACCAAATCATCCATCAGGTGGGCCACAAGGATCTCTAACCCTAATCGACCATGGCTAACTTTTAATGACATAAAGCTAAAAAACTCAGTTTTTGCCTCTTCCTTGCAAATCAACCCTCTTAGATAGCAAGATTCAAGCCTCAATAGACATACTAATCATAGAGAATTTATCAATTGAATTCCCATATCAAAAACAGTGTTCCCTGTCAACTTATCATGTATAGAGGTGTCGATGGCGCTGAGCATGTTTGCCTGATAAGTTTGTATTTAGATGGTCTGTCCCCGGCGGACCAAACCCCTAAGGGAATACATCCCTATGGTCGACTCCTAATCCTCTAACAGATGCAGGGCCCTGATCCTTGATCAAGTGACCACATGGGCCACGACCCTTGTCGACCATGGCTAGAACCCCTGATTGCCAGATTCTAGGAAAAACCCAATTCTGATGTGATGCCATGGTTCTCTGCTGTAAATCAAGCACCTCACTAAAAGATTCGTAAAGATGGGGACACTTGTAGAGATCATTATTTGCAAATAGAAAATGGAACAAGAAGATAAAATCTTTGGCTTTTAAAAACGAACCGAGGAGGGTCAAATTTGATGCTAGTGTAGACACTCCTCGATCAAATTCGACACCCATCCCCAATATATAAAAAATAAACATGTGGTCACTTGGGACCACTTCTGTGCCTATAAAGCTTTGGGGGCTTTTTTGATTTAAAGGTCACCTAAGGTGATCTTTTGGGTATATTTTAAAAAATCAAGCAAGATGTCCGAAGTTTCCCATTGCATTTTTTGTTTTTTTTAATGTATAATTTTATTCTATCAAATTTATGCATGTAAAAAGGATATCTAGCATGTCCATATGCAGGAAGCAAATTAGAGACACCAACCAACTGAGTCGCCACCTTAAATGATCATCACAAGAGTGATCAAATGGAAAAGAATGGTTCACAAAACCAGCCATAAAATGAGTGAGATGTCACAGGTGCAGTCATAATTACATTTTTGTTCACATGAGATTTCTGTTTCCCGTGAAGAATTTCTTCTCTCTCTTCATTTTAATCACTTGTCACCTTTTTCCTTAAGACTCGACTTGATACACTCTGCCATTGATGGATGATGCCCTAAAATGAATATCAAAATGAGAGATCGAGATCAAGTTGGAGCCTTTTGAGTTTCTTTGAATATGCAACAATCCATTTTTCCCACATTCCATTGCCCCACGAGAGCACCTTCATCATGGGCTTGTCTTTGAAATTTGAGGGGCCCCACCTTATCACGATCTCCTGCATCCCGTTGCTTGTGGGGAAAAAACTCTTACGTAAATATATATATATATATATATATGACGAGGTCTATGTGATGCCGGGCATCTTGAAAGAAAAAAACGCACCTTGTGACTTATGATGAGGACATAGGCTGCAATGAAAATAAAAAAGAAAGCAATGTTTAGAGTTCCGAAGTTTTCTCTATCACCCTTTAAATGCTCCTATTATTTCTCTCTCAAACCTCAATAAGGATTATCAACTCATGAAACAAAGTTAACTCTTACCTATTTGGTGGGACCACTGATTTAGTATTCGTGCTTATTCTCTTTAGTAAAAGGATTTTCAAACTTCTCTCCTCCAATGACACTTTCCCAATTAAGGTCAATTCACACCAATGACATAGCATCCATTCAAATCTTTATTAGAAATAAAGGGATGAGATGAAGGGGTAATCACTCCAAGACTTATAAATGCCTTTGAAACAATGGGATCCACCATGGTAAAATAAAACAGAACTAATTGATTGGTATGAAACACACATATAAAGCTCTCTCTCTCTCTAAAATTCAAATCTTCTATCTTCTTTTCCCTCTACCCAAATTCTTAAAAAAGTGAGTAATAAAAAGCATGAGACCGATTCCTCATTTTCATTGGATATTAGGTAAAGGCAAAAACACGCCTTTTTTTAATAGGGCATCTTTTAGAATTCCTATATATGTAAGGCACGCTTAAAAGACTCCCCCAATGTTCTCTTAAGAAAAATCTCTTCTTTTTTATTGGCTAATGTATCCTCTTATCCCACTACAAACAAGAGAATGAACTATTGCGACAAAATTTGGCGATGCATTAGCATTTTATCATTATTGATGTAGAATTTGTGACGAAATATGAGTTCGTCGTGCAATGGTATAATTTTTTACAACGAATATAGGTTTTTTTCGCCGTGGAATAATAAAATGCCGTCGCTGAATGTGCATCTTACAGCGATTTGGGAAATGTGGAATTTTTTTCTATTCAGTGATGAAATTATTGCATCGCTGTATAGTTTTTGGCCTTGGGTGACGAAACTAGTCACATCGCTAAATCTCTTTAATATCATCCAAACCCTTCCCTCTGAACAAAATCTCCCAAAATCGCCAAGTGCAGTTACCCTGCTCTCCCAAAATCGTCCCCAGCATCGCAAATCCAAGCCATTGCCACCAAATTCCATGAGAACATCACCACCCTGATCTCCCCTTCCTTATCCATCCCCAGCACCCCCATCATTCCTCTTCAGGTATATTTCTGTTGTGATTGAGCACGGATTTGATCACACAAAAAGGGAAAAAATCACACCACATCACACAAATGATGACACACAGGGGATTTATGTGGTTCGGCTTGAGCCTACATCCACGAGAGAAGACGGGAAAATATCATTATGTGGAATGGATTACAATAAGGAGATTAGTCTCACTCTCAACCCATGATTGAACACAGATTTGATCACACAGAAAGGGGAAAAATCACACCACATCACACAGATGATGACACACAGGGGATTTACGTGGTTCGGCTTGAGCCTACATCCACGGGAGAAGACAGGAAAATATCATTATGTGGAATGGATTACAATAAGGAGATTAGTCTCACTCTCAACCCTTAACCCACTTACACCCAAGCCTTTCAGATCTGCTCGTCTCTCTCTCTGCCTCTGCTGGAGCAATGGAAGTCTCCATTTACAGACTCCATCAGCTGATGGATGTCTGCAGCTTTGGCTGCTCAAGGAGTCTTGCAGGGTGGCGAACTAGGGCGGCTGAAGAGGGCGGCTACAGGGTGGCGTTGCAGACCTGCAATTACGGCTGCAGTTCTGCCATAACTCCATTGAGCCACACAACTGACAAATCTCCACCTTCGCGAAATCGGAGCCAAACCTCACAAAATTCTTCTTACCGTCTTCACATGCCCATTTGGACACTCAGGTACTTCTTACGCCAATCAAGTCCAAGCAATGCTTGAACTTGGTTGTTGGAACAGGCTTAGTCATCATGTCTGCTGGGTTCTCTACTGTAGGGATCTTCTCTACTACAATAGCACCGTGAGAAATTACATCCCGAATGAAGTGTGCCCTGACATCAATATGTTTGGTTCTTTCATGATACATCGGATTGTTTGTTAGATCAATAGCACTTTGGCTATCACAAAACATAGTAGTTAACTGTTGTTGCAATCCCATATCACCAACCAAACCCCTCAGCCAAATAGCTTCATTCACTGCTTCTGTAGCTGCCATATATTCTGCTTCAGTTGTAGACAAGGCAACGGTAGATTGCAATGTTGCCTTCCAGCTGATGACACCATTAGAAAGAGTGAAGACATAACCTGTCACGGATCTTCTTCTGTCTAAATCTCCAGCAAAATCTGAATCAACATATCCAATAACATTGCTAAAAGTGTTATCATTTCTATCATATACTATCCCAACATTTGTAGTACCTTTAAGATAGCGGAGTATCCATTTCACAGCCTGCCAATGAACCTTCCCAGGTTTATCCATGTATCTGCTTACTACACTAACTGCGTGTAAAATGTCTGGCCTTGTACAGACCATAGCATACATGATACTGCCAACTGCACTGGCATAAGGAACACGTGACATGTGCTCCACCTCCTCCTCAGTTTACGGTGATAAGGCAGCAGAAAGTTTAAAATGAGCTGCAAGTGGAGTATTCACAGGTTTCGACCGTTGCATGCCAAAGCGTTCTAGTACCTTTTCAATGTACCCCTTTTGTGACAAAGACAATTTGCCCACTTTTCTGTCCCTATGAATCTCCATCCCAAGTATTTTTTGTGCAGCGCCCAAATCCTTCATCTCAAATTCACCACTGAGTTGAGCCTTTAACCTGTTGATCTCAGACACGTCCTTAGAAGCAATTAACATGTCATCAACATATAACATCAAATAAATAAAAAAACCATTTGAAAGCTTCTTGTGATAAACATAATTATCATACTCACTCGTAGAATAACCATTTCCTACCATAAAGGTATCGAAACGCTTGTACCACTGTCTAGGAGACTGCTTTAGTCCATACAAAGATTTCCTTAGTAAGCAAACATGGTCCTCCTTACCTTGGATTTCAAACCCCTCTGGTTGATGCATATAAATCTGTTCCTCCAACTCACCATGCAGAAAAGCAGTCTTGACATTAAGCTGCTCAAGCTCTAAATCCAATAGAGCAACCATAGCAAGTAGCACCCGAATGGAGCTATGTTTCACCACAGGAGAGAACACTTCATTGAAGTCAATACCCTCCTTCTGAGTATAGCCTTTTGCAACCAGTCGTGCTTTGAACTTAGCATCTTCCACCCCTGGAGTTCCTTCCTTTTTCTTGAAGACCCATTTGCAACCAACAATCTTCTGGCCTTTCGGCGGTTTTACCAGCTCCCAAGTATGATTCTTATGAAGAGATTCAATCTCTTCACTCATGGCGATAGTCCATTTTGCTGATTCTTTACTGGTGATGGCTTCATGATACGTAACCGGCTCCGCCTCCATACTTTCAGCTGTATTAAGAGCGTAAGCAATAAGGTAATCATATCTTTAAGGTGGCTTAATCTGCCTCCTCTCTCTGTCCCTAGTAAGCATGTAATCTTGAGGAATTGCACTCTCCTCATTTGAGCCTTGCACCTCATCTTACTGAGCTGGGACATCTTGCAATCTTTCTTGCAAGTTTTCTGAAGCTTTCACATCAAGCTCCACCTGTTTACTGACACCGTGGTCTGTTTCAGTATCAAGACACTCCTTCTTTGGATTCAACATTGCAAACTCATCAAAGGTCACATCTCTGCTAATAATGCATTTTAGTGATTTTTCATCTAAGCACCACAGCCTATATCCTTTCACCCCATGTGCATATCCTAGAAATATGCACCTTTTTGCCCTCGGTTCAAGCTTACCATCATTCACATGAGCATAAGCAGGACAACCAAATATTTGCAAATTTGAATAATCAGCAGAAGAACCAGACCATACCTCTTCAGGAGTTTTACACTCGATAGCCGTTGATGGAGACCTGCTGATCAAGTAACAAGCTGTGTTAACAACTTCCGCCCAGAACTTCTTAGATAATCCGGCATTGGAGAGCATACACCGGGTCCTTTCCAACAGAGTTCTGTTCATTCGTTCTGCAATCCCATTTTGCTGTGATGTGTTCTTAACTGTGCGGTGTCTCACAATTCCTTCATTCTTGCAGAACTCATTAAAAGCACCTCCACAGAATTCTAAGCCATTGTCAGTTCTCAAGCGCTTGATCTGTTTACCTGTTTGCTTCTCGATCATAGCCTTCCATTGCTTGAACTGTGCAAAGACTTCATCTTTGTGCTTTAAGATATACAACCAGACCTTTCGAGAATAATCATCAATAAAGGTCAACATATATCTGCCACCACCGAGAGATGGAACACGAGAGGGTCCCCAAAGGTCAGAATGGATATAATCCAAAGTACCTTTGGTACGATGAACTGTTGTACTAAACTTGACTCTGCATTGTTTTCTGAATACACAATGCTCACAGAAATCCAGCTTTCCCAATTTCTGGCCACACAGTAAACTTTGTTTACTTAGCTCTTCCATACCCCTCTCACTCATATGCCCAAGCCGCATATGCCACAGCTTGGCAGTGTCCAAATCTGAATCTAATGATGATACAGCAGCAGCACCTGTGACCATGCTACCTTGAAGAAAATAGAGACCATTCTGCTTCTGTCCCTTCATCACCACAAGAACGCCCTTGGAAATTCTCATGACTCCACCTCCAGCTTTGTAATTACAGCCATTGGAGTCAAGAGTACCCAAGGAAATCAGGTTTTTCTTCAATTCTGGTACGTGCCTGACATCGGATAGGGTTCTCACAATACCATCATACATTTTAATTCGGATTAAGCCTATCCCAACAACCTTACAGGCCATATTATTGCCCATAAGAACTTTACCACCATCTATGGACTGATAAGTGGTAAACCAATCCCTATTAGGACACATATGGTAGGAACAACCCGAATCAAGGATCCACTCATCACCTGAGCTACTGACAGTGACAGAGAGAACATCTCCACTATCTGAATTATCTTCTGCAACACCAGCTACATTTTCAGAATTAGAAAGTTTCTCCTTTCCTTTGCGTTCTGGACAGTTCTTTCTAAAGTGCCCTTCCTTGTGACAATGGAAACACTTTATCTTTCTAGATCTTGATTTTGATCTAGAATGGCCTCTTCTGTTCGGACCTTTCTTCTCTGTTCTTCCACGCACTACCAGACCCTCGCCCAAACTATCACCATGGTTTTTAGACATAACCTTTTTTTTTCAACTCCCTAGAGTTTAAGGTTGCCTCTATATCATCTCTAGATAGAGTCTCTCTACCGTACATCATGGTATCTACAAAGTGATCATACGAGGGAGGTAAAGAACAGAGCAGCATGATTGCTTGATCTTCATCATTGATTTTAACATCTACGTTTTAAAGGTCCATTATAATTTTACTAAATGCATCAAGGTGTTTGGAGATAGACGTACCTTCATGCATTTGTAGAGTGAACAACTGTTTCTTCAAATACAAACGGTTTGTCAATGACTTGGTCATGTACAGATTTTCTAATTTCTGCCACAACCCAACAACGGTTTTCTCCTGAACAACTTTCCGCAATACTTCATCGCTCAAGCATAGTAAAATTGCTCCATATGCTTCCTCCATCATATCTTCTTTTTCTGGATCTGATATAGTCTCGGGAAGGCCATTCTTTCCCTTCAGTGCCTTTTGCAGTCCCTTCTGAACCAACAGTGCATGCATCTTGATACGCCATAAATTGAAGTCATTTCTGCCATTGAATTTCTCAATTTCAAATTTTGCATCCATTCTTGCAAAATTCCTGCACTACACTGTAGTCTCGTCACCATGAGCACGCTAGAAGAAACGGATTTAAAATCCGATCCCAGATGGCTCCGATATCGCAGAAATAAATTTCTATGGTCCAATCGGTCAAACCTTCATATTGACTAGCAAACAGCCAATCATCTTCTTTACTGCGTAAATCTGCTCGAAACGAGTCCGCAGGTGCAGATGGATCTCCGATCGAATGTCGGATGATCAAGATGCTGCAGAATTAATTTCTAGCCGTTGATTTGGTCAAACTAGTTTGACCGTACTAATGACGTCACGCTGATGCAGGTGCTTAGCTTGGCTTGGCTGCTGCTCCACTCGAGTCAAATTGCCCCAAACCTGACTTGGCCTAACCCAAACTAGGCCTGAGGGAGCACCAAATATTGTGGTGCTTTACAGCACCATACTTTATCTTACTTTTTCTTTTTCTCCACCTTAAGTGAAGTGGATGTCACTGCAACAGGTGTTTTAAACACATTTTCTCTGGAAACTTGTTTCCAGAGGCTTCTTCATCTGCAACGAAAATGGACGAGAGTGAGGAAGCACCGAGTGATGACTTCGCTCTGCGTGATCCGGCAGCGATGGAGCAACGACGACAACGAAGAGACCGACAAAACGGTGATATTCTTCTCAGGCGGTGGCAGTGGCAGCGATGATCTAGGTTCTGTAACCAAGATCTCCTTCTCTTTTTTTTTCTTCCCTTTAGATCGATCGTGGCCCACTTGAGATCTGCAGAGACCTCAACAAATCCAGGCCTCTGATCCGAAGCAGGGACAGAATAACGGAGTTCAAATCCTCTGTTTTCTGTTCCAGAAAATCTGTGCACAGCGATGGCCCACCTCCGATCAACTCGTGAATCTCTGCCAATCGTCACAGGTACACAGTCCAACCTTGCTTTGATACCAGTTTGTTGTGATTGAGCACGAATTTGATCACACAGAAAGGGGAAAAATCACACCACATCACACAGATGATGACACACAGGGGATTTACGTGGTTCGGCTTGAGCCTACATCCACGGGAGAAGACGGAAAAATATCATTATATGGAATGGATTACAATAAGGAGATTAGTCTCACTCTCAACCCTTAACCCACTTACACCCAAGCCTCTCAGATCTGCTCGTCTCTCTCTCTGCCTCTGCTGGAGCAATGGAAGTCTCCATTTATAGACTCCATCAGCTGATGGATGTCTGCAGCTTTGGCTGCTCATGGAGTCTTGCAAGGTGGCTAACTAGGGCGGCTGAAGAGGGCGGCTATAGGGTGGCGTTGCAGACCTGCAATTATGGCTGCAGTTCTGCCATGGCTCCATTGAGCCACACAACTGACAATTTCTCTATCTTCTTCTTGGACATCAAACAAAAAAGATGAAACATGATGGAGATTTATGTGCAATCGAATGAATTTGATTGGACTTGGAGATCTTTTTAAAAAAAATTCGATCAACGGGGATGGGTTTCGGTTTTGGTGAGGTGGGTGCTTTCAGTGGGAAAGGGGTTTGTGGATTCTGGGTTTTAGGTGGTTGGAGATGGGTTTTGAGGGGAGATGAGGGTCTAGTTGGAAAGGAATGTATAATTTTCCTCTTCTTCTTGTAGATTTTGATGAAGATGTAGATGAAAACGAATATGAATATGGAAATGAAGATGAAGGTGCCAAAAATGATAATGGGTATCAAGGGAAGGTAATGATTGATGGGGAGGGAAAGGGTGATCGATGGGGTGGGGGACTGAGAAATGAGGAGGAGGGGGAGAGAAGAAGAAGAAGTGTCTACGGACTTGGACACATCCGTACATGGGTATGTGGGGAGGGGGGTGTTTTGCAAACAGGAGAGTTGGGAGATGGGAATGAGAGCGAGGAAGGCGCCCCTCTTGTTACATTGGTTGTTGGACTTGTGGTAGGCACGTAGGTGCTCTCGGCAGCTGCTCCCAATGAATCGCTCTCTTGTGGCTTTGGGGTTGGGAATGTAGGACTAGGGACTTGAGAAGGAAAAATAAAGGAGTAATTGTGGTTTTCGGTTGACAATGTTTGACTGAATTAGTAGATAAATTTCATTTTAGATGATTCCACTGCTATTATTTTATATGTGAACTCACGTTGAACTTGATCCAATTAGTGGCTGGAGGATTTGTTGTTTAGGTTGGCTTGTGATGGTTTTGGTGTTTATACGATTTTGTAGGAGTGTGAAAGTAGATTTGGAGAATCTAGTTTTAGGGTTTATGTTAGAGATGGTTCGGTGGTTGGGTTTTGATCAAGTGGTTAGGACTTGGATTGGTTATGGTGATCAGGGTTTTGATTAGATGGGAGGCTAGGGTTTTGGGATAGGGATTTAGGGATTTTCTATTGCTTGGGAGATGACTTGAGAAATGGAGACGATGTTATGGTTTTCTATTGTGGGTAGGCTATACTGTGACTTGTGAAGAAGAAAGCTACATGCATTGAATCAAAAACCATAAAAAAATTAATTTTTATGTTACATCCAACGAGTTTTAGCACATATATCTTAGATGGAATAGGCACATTTGCAATGATGTACTTGTAGATCAAGGCCTAGTTCTTAGGGAGAAATGAATTTTAAAGTTAAAATGCAATGTTATACATGAAAGAAATGAATTTTAATGAACAAGAAAAATTGGGGTTCAGGAAGCTTCGTATTTATCTATATTTCTTTTTTTTTGTGGCATTGTTTCTCTTATTTCACCACAAGAACAAAAGCCCCTGAGATTACTTATATCTGTTTCTGGAGAGTGGAAAGTTTCTCATAGGCTTTGCTGTTTGTTGAGAATGAATGCCTAAATTTGATACGCTTTGCCTAAAATGGGGTTATTGACTGTTTATGTATAAAGTTAGAGCTTTAAACCTTAAATGTGTTTTATGTCAAGTGTTTAAGTTGAAGTGAAAGTTAGGATTAGTGAACTAGAAAGAAGTAGCAGAAGCATTAGGGAATAGGGTTAGGGTTTGAAGAAATTTTGGACTCCGTGTGTTGAAGGAAAGAACTCCATTACTCAAAAGGTGGTTGGTTATTTTTTTCACTTCTTTTTTATTTAATATCAGATATCTATCTCTCTCTCTCTCTCTCTCTCTCTCTCTCTCTCTCTCTTGCAAAAATCATGCTATCTTTGTCTTTGATTTGATTTTTTTCTTGACATCTATTCTAGAGAAATTTGTAATTTTCCTATGTTTTATCCATTTTAGTTTTGAATCATTCTCACATCAAAAATGTAATTTTCGAATTCATTTTCTTTAATTTCTCTTTCTCTCTATGATTTTCTTGTTTGTTTTAGTTTCTTTCTTCCGCCAAATATCTGTTGGTCTGGTGTTGGTGTTTTGGTTGATTCAAATGTTAATTTTGTAATTGAATGAAGTGAAGGGAATTACTACTTGCTTTTCTTTGCTATTGTGGTGGAAACAAGATCAGCTCCATTTTATTTTTATAGCATTTTCTTCTGTGGCCTTGTCGGACGCAGCGGTTTACCGATCACTTCCTGGACTGGTCGCTTGATCGATTTTGACGTCTACATTGATCCAACGTGACTTCACATGTATATCCTTGTACATCTGCTGAACGATTTTGTCTTGAACCCAAGTGATTCATGCACTTGATTTATTAGGGTACTTCTATTTTTATAGTTTCTAGGTTTATTTGGTGGCTTTGAAATAGAATTCCAGAATGCTAATGGGTTGGGAGGATTCTAAATCCTATACATACTTCGTTATGTTGCTTGTTTTATCTCTTTTCATGTGTTCATCATGGGTCACAAGAAGAAAGATGTTAACAGAGTTCTGCCCAAGAACAACATGGGTTGAAATTGTCACGCCCCGAATTCCGAGATCCTTAGGACCCTCAGAGTTCATGGCGTAACGGTCTCACATTTCATATTATAAATCATTCATTTAATTGAATCATTACTTGAGAGGATTCATAGTCAACTAGATTGGATTAAATCATTAATAGTTAGTCATTAATAGAAGATAAACAGAAATACCTAATACCAATGCTCTCAAAGTAATGAAATACTCAAATAGATATGTCATAGTCCAACTACATAATAAAACCAAATAAACACTAAAAAACTAAGTAGTGACTCGATTCTCAAGATTCGCCCATTTCCCGCAAATAAGCTAAGGTTCTTCATTATTGGTGGGATCAATCTCAATGTCTGAAAAGAAAAAAAAAACAAACACATATGAGCATAAAGCTCCACAAGTAAACAAACTATAGAACTATAGCAAACAATTATTCAATCAAATGATAGCAATCTGGGTACGATGAACAAATAATAATTAATTCAAGGATAATCCAATAAAAAACGAGGTATTAAAAAATATTAACAAGACAATAGTAACATGAATAATTTTGCAATAATTTATGTATATTGACAATAAAATAAAGATCATATGATATATTTTAAGAAAAGGCATCTCCTCAGCCACAATACACATATAAGGGCCCAAAGCCATAATCACATATATGAGGGCCCGAAGCCATAATCACATATAAGGGCCCGAAGCCATAAGGGACTAGCTGCAGTCTAGTTATCACGCACAAAGGGGTTCCCAGGCCCCAATGTCATACCCATAAAAGGGCTAGAGTCCGCATGTGAGAATCCCCACGTTGCGTTGCCCATGCGTTGGATAATGCCTCAAAAGTTAAGGATTGCATTCAAGGGTGGACCATAAGACTCAAAATTAAATTTTCTTAACAAAATATGAGGTGAAATATTTTTGCAACATAATTAGAATTATGTCACAATTTTGGAGTCCAACCATGAAATAAATATTTCTAGTAAGGGATCATATAAGAATTTTTTTATATCTCATGGTAGCATCAAATGAACATGGAATAAGTTCAATATTTACAATTTTGATGATTGTTGAGTTCACAAATTAATTCATAAAGGTTCAATCATATTAATAAAATCAATGGCCCTAGATAAGCTAAGATACCAGGATTGAGCCCCGCATGAAACCAAGGATCACATAACAATTTAATATTTTGGAAGGCAAATTAGAAAACTCTAATACTAGAGAACCATAGTAAGGTTACTTGCCTGGATTCACGATGATCAATTGATTAAACTTGCCCTGACCTGGATGTTCTGGAATCTTGATGTGGTTCCCTGGTCATAATAGGTAACTAATAATTAGGATCCAGGTTCATGTGCAATTAATGGGTTTGGTTTGGGTAAAGGTTGGGTTTGATGGGTTAAGACACGTGGTTTGAGCCCAAAATATTAAATAGTGCACGTGGGCCATATATAGTAGGAGTTACACATGTATATATTTAAGGTGAACCATGGCCAATAGTTTGTGTAAATGGATAGTGAGTGGGCTCAGACTACTGGATCATGAACTTGGGCCCGTGCATGAATGAAACATATAGACCAAGTAGGCTAGGATGGTGGGCCACAGTGACATAGAGTTATATTGGTATCTTACACGGGTCAAGGTTGGTGGGTCCAAGAGGTCTAATAGAAAGTTTGGATATTGGACTCAAGTGGGACCAACTATTGGTGATGTGATACATATATGTTCTCAATTGCATGGCACTGAGTTGAATGGTTGAATTTATATATTATAAATGATTTTGGTGATTTACTTGTGATGAAGATTGGAGGTGAATGAGAACTAGTTGGGTCTAGACTTAGATTAGATGGGTCCATTGGTGATGAATGGGCGGATTGTTTCCATGGTAAATTGTAACAATAATGAAGTTGTGTTTGGCTTACTAGAATGAAAGGTGGAGAATGATGGGTTGTTTGGTTAGAGGAACATAGTAGAATACAAAGGTGGAGAAGGAGACTTGAAAATAGTTAAAAAGAAATAAATAAATAAAGTGGAGAAGTATGAGTGTAATAGAAATAGAAAGAAGAAGAAAAACTGTAGAAAAGGAAGAACTTTTAGAGTTGCAGAGATTGAGAATGACTTGTTTGTTAAGAGGGATAGCATAGTTGGGTACTGGTTCTTAAAGTAAAACAGCCTAGTTTTAAAGTCTTGAGTTGCAGCAGCCACAAACACTTAAGTTCTAAGTTGGCTTCTCACTAGCTTCTGCATATAGTTTCTATGAGGAAGATGAGGATGTGATAATGGAGAGATGCAGTGCAGATGCTTGGGTTCAACCCCAAGTGAAGTGTTGGCCTTGAATTTAAAGTTCTGCAAGTTGGTAGAATGGCAAATGTGTGTAATGTTTGGATTTTTATGATGGGTGAAATGCGCATTTGGAGACTTACAGTAGTGAAGATGGGTTCTTCATCTCGATGACTATACATGATGTATAATTAAAATAGAGCATCAAAGAAATTAACAGACAAGATGAAACTACAAAATAAATATGAAAGAAGAACGCATAACATAAATGAATATGAAAAAGTCAGAAGAAGCCAAAGAAAAGAATATTGTTACAGTGGTATATGATGGAGATGATGACTGAGAGATGAAGAAGAATGCAGTAAAATATGATGTGAAGGAAAACATGGAACACCATAAACATGGGTGAAAACAAATAAAGGTAATAGAAGTAGGTGATCGAGCTAACAAAGAAACTAGTGTTCTATTTGTTTAAGAGAATAAGGCCTATGTCCATATTATAAACATGGGTTGGTGTAGGTGTTGAGAGAAGGTGGAAAATCAATTCTGCAAAGTTGATGATATGGGTATGCAAAAGCAAAGCATATAGATAATACTAAATCAATATTCCTAAAAGAAGTAAAAGAAAAAGGGAAGGAATAAAACAAAGATAGTTATAGTAAGCTAGAAATTATCAGAGAAAGGAGATGTGTGAATTACCTCGATGGGGAAGGAGACCTTGTGTGGAGAAGAAAATCTGTAAGAAAGAGAGCTTGAAAGGTAGTAAAGACTGGTATGATAGAGAGAGATTGGTACATAAGAAGTGTTGTAAAGAAAAGGTTCATACAGATAAGATCTCTTCATATAAGGAGGACAGAGGAAGTTTTTCCTTTGTTTTAGTGGGAAGGAGATTTGCTCAACGTGGTTTCCCCTTGTAGTTCAGTTGAGGTAGGTGGAGGAGATGGTGTAAGACACATTCTTTGCATGAAGAGAGAGAGAAATCTAGTAGGATACGTGGGTTCTTTTCATGAGATTCCAATTTGACTGAAGCATGATTCCCCTAACAAAGTTTAACATTTTAAAATCTAAATCCCCATCATTCAATGTTGGGTCCTGTCACAACCCGAGCCCAGGGAACGGGGGTCAGAGGAACTCTAACCAATGACACACGTACTCCCGTGCATGCACACCTAGACCCCATCCAGGAATACACACACAACGGATCAATCACACGTGCAAACCACTGTACGCGGAAGCTGTACGTATCAAGGCATACCACAAAATCAAGACATAGGAGATTACAACTATCATGAACTGATAACGATAACAAATACAGGAACGTATGTTATGGAAGAGGGCTCCCAAAAATCAAAATACAATATACAGGTATCACTCGAAGCCCATAGTGCCTTACAGAAAAATCCCCTCAATAGAAATCGGACTCAATGACTGGGGAGAACCAAAATGATGCAAACCGTACTCTGGAGGATGGATCAAGTCCACTCCTCTAGGCCGGAGGGGGCCTCGCGAGCCTCTCCTGCAGTCGGGTCGACCGACGCAGGATCGGAAGAGGGATCTGAGCCTGCAACACACAAAGACAACGAATAAGTACAACGACTTAGCAAAGTATAAGCCAACAAGAAGATAACACGAATCGTGTCTAATACTGAATAATACTGAACAATAATCATAATGCAATATCCATAGAAAGCATGTTCATATACTAAACAATTTATGCAATGAATAAGCATGCTATCGGAATCACAACAGATAACGGTCAAAGTGGCTACTACATTGGCCATTTTCTCCCTTACGAGAGCGGACGGAATGAGAACACCAGCGACCGGGCCAGGGCACGCATGGGTCTCTAGTTCCCGGGGTCCGGAGTCCCAGGACGGAAACACTCTGCAGAGGCAAACACATAAACTACACCAAAGTTAACCCCATCGGGTATCCTAAGGCTGAGGCTCAGTAGTGCCAATACCAATCACAATCAAGCGGATGATGCACCTCGATCACTTATCACTTATCACTTATCACTTACAGATCTCACATATCATACTGAACGAACAATAGAAAGTGCATCACATAAACTGATACTGAATGCAAATACTGAATGCATAATACGGATACTGATACTGGTACGAAATGCAATACAGATACTGAAAGCACATAACTGATGCTGATACTCCAGTGGAGCAACGGTAAACACAATACACAATAATAGAATGGTTCCGCCCGGGCTTCGCTCTGGGGTTGCTGCATTTCCCACAGAATCGAGAGGTCCAGCGCAGAACACATAAGAGGGCATAACCGAAATCAATATGCTGTACAAATCAGAATGCTTATGCGAATCAAGGTCCATTACAAACCAATCTTACACTAATTATCCAGTGTCTCTAACCGTGCATGTTGATGTAGTTTTAAGTTGTTCGATGCACCATTGTCTAGTGTTGCAGTGTCTGGAGTGTGCACCGAAGTCCCTTAAACCAACACCCATGGGGAGGTGCTAAACAACTGGATAACAAGCATGAATGATTCACAGCCCTTGAGATCATTCATGTCATTCAAACATTCCATTGGGCATGTCCAGGTTAGCTACATTCTAACATGAAAGGCATATACGGTCTCTTGCTTACCTAGTCCCCTTTCATTTACTTTTCAAGGTCTCACGGTGTAGCCGTAGGTAACCTTACGGCTTAGCCGTGGCATCTTACGGCTTAGCCGTATTATGCACTGCGGCTGAGCTGAGGTTTCCCAAATATCCGTCCGGATTTACGGCTCAACCGTATTTTGCTCTACGGCTCAGCCGTATCCTGGTCCACGGCTTAGCCGTAAGACAATGTACGGCTTAGATCAGGCTGGGCCGTAGAAGAATGGCAAATTGCCAACATCCAGTTATTTTCAGCTAACAGTCTGTACTGTTCTACGGTTTGGGTTACGGCTGGGTCTCGGCTTAGCCGTAAGCCATTTTACGGCTTAGCCGTAGCACATTTCACGGCGTAGCCGTGAGTGCACGGACTCATTTTCCTGAAATTGTCACAGTCATACAGAAACTGAAGGAAACGACTGAAAAATAGCAAATAACAGTGAAATGAACTCAATGGGGCTGTCCAATACTGAGAAACACAATGAAGCATAAAACACAACAATCAAATCACTATCAATCGGTGTTCACACATCTTGGGCTTATACTTGCCTCACGGACGAACTCCACACGCTGATTGGCTCAGTCCACCGGAACCACACACTAACGAGCTCCTTTCTTCCTCCCTCAAGCAGAGAAACAGTCAAGGAGAAGGAGAGAAAGAGAGCTGACAAGAGAGAGACGAACTGGAGAGTGAGAGAGAACGATCGAAAGAAAGAGAAGGGAGTGGTTGGGATCTTTATAACTTAATTTGAGCCAAATTTGCAAACAAGTCCAATTAGCTTATCCAAATATCAGTTTGAGTCAAATGACGGTCCAACGAGAGCAAACGAACTCATTCGAATCCAAGACAGTTACGAACAGTGACAAGCTCAACGAACTACACGCGCTGATGTCAAAATGACGCAAAACTGACAAAGTCAATCAAAAGCCAAAATTACGAAAAAGGGCTCAAACTAACTAGACCAAGTCAAACTCAACCCAACAATCTCTCTACGAGTCAAATCCGAAGGAAAACAAAATCTAAACACTCTTAGCGATAAAAACACACGCAATTACCCACTAATCCGGGTCAACTCGGGTCGGAGTGTTACGGGTCCCACCCAAAACAAGATGATATCACAAAGATGACAATTTTAATTCAATGAATGGGTGGGGTCCAAGCATGGTCTAATTTTAAGATCAAAATTAAATAATAAATATAATAATAATAATAATAATAATAATAATATACAATTATAAATAAAATAAAAATAAAAATAAAAATCTTGGGATCGGGTCCTTACAGAAATGTTACTTACTACTGCCAGTTTGTTCTTCCTCTTCAAGAATCTTTTCAGTGCGTAATCATTTTGTTTCCTGCAATGAATGAATAGGTCCCTTTCTTATGGATCCTTTTTGGAGTCTTTATTTTGAATCATACGACATGGATTGATCCTATTTTTCCCTTTTCAGTAGTGATCTAGACCATCTAGTCTGAGACTAATTAATGGCAATGATGATGACCCATTGACCAATTTCCCATTCATTCTTTCCAGAATTCAGGATCTATTATGTCTTGATTGTGAAAGACTAGTCTTCTAAGAAGCATTTTTAGTTTCAACTGGTTTTCAATTCTTACCTTTAAAAAGGTGAATCTTTAATGAGTTTTAAGTATATTCTGTTATTGCAAGTGAGTCTGAAATTCCAAAGAAAGTAGATTCTTCTCACTCAATAAACATTCGCATGAACAAGAACAAATAATATAAAACTAACTAAACGCTATTGATCGAAACTATAGATCATCAAACACAAGTGACAGTTACGAACAAAAGCATATAAAATCTAATTATAGTAATAAAACATGTATAGGTACTTCTTTCCTAATCAAAATTGAATTTCTTGAATTGAACCCAAATATGATCATTTTCTTGCATTGATAATGACCATGGTGTATGTGTGTGTGTGTGTGTGTGTGTGAGAGAGTGAGAGAGAGAGAGAGAGAGAGAGAGAGAGGGGCTAATACTAGTCACAATCACCATTGTAGGCAGCAATTACAAACACCAATGCCACAAATTATATAGTAATTCTCACCATAAACAATAAACCCTCTGTTGAAATTCAATAATGTGTTTCCTTATATGTTCCTAAGAGATCTCATAACCACCGCATTTTCTGGAAGAATTTGTTAGATTGTCATGTACTGTTATAGCAATTCCAACATTTGACTACAAAATTGAAATGGAATGTGTAGCCCAACTGGTGCACATAATAATTTAGTGCTACTTTGCGGCACTTGAGATGTGGACCACTGTAATAGAAATCACATTGAATCACATTGAATATAAGGTAGCGTTTGGTTCGCTGTAATGAAGGCTGGAATGGAATGGTCATTCCATTGGAATGACCATTCCCACGTTTGGTTCGTGAAAAAACAGCGGAATGACCATTACTTCAGGAATCACCATTCCTTTATACAAGGGAATCACCATTCCACCGGGGGGGCGGAGGAATGGCCATTCCATTCCTTTCCCAATTTTATTTTTGACGAATTTTATTTTAAAAAGCTAAATTTTTTAATTTTTTAATATTTTAATAAAATATAAATAAATATTATTATATAAATCATAAAATAAACATAGTTGAAATTAAATTTAAAATATCAAAATTTTAAGAATAAAATTAAATACAATGTTTGGTCACATAAAAAAATTAAATTTTATTTTAAAAAGCTAAATTTATTAATTTTTTAATATTTTAATAAAATATAAATAAATATTATTATATAAATCATAAAATAAACATAGTTGAAATTAAATTTAAAATATCAAAATTTTAAGAATAAAATTAAATACAATGTTTGGTCACATAAAAAAATAAATTTATTTGAAAAAGCTAAATTTTTTAATTTTTTAATATTTTAATAAAATATAAATAAATATTATTATATAAATCATAAAATAAACATAGTTGAAATTAAATTTAAAATATCAAAATTTTAAGAATAAAATTATATACAATGTTTGGTCACATAAAAAAATTAAATTTTATTTTAAAAAGCTAAATTTATTAATTTTTTAATATTTTAATAAAATATAAATTTTATATAAATTTTATATTTGGTCAGTTTAATATAGATTTTATTCCATTCCTGGTATCATTCCATCATACCAAACACAGGAATCGGAATGAGAGTCCTATTACTGCAATAATTCCTCTGTCTAACCAAACGTTGGAATAAGAATTACCATTCTTGCCTCATTCCATTCCAGGCTCATTCCAGCCTCCATTCCATTCCTCACAGCAATCATTCCAGCGAACCAAACGCTACCTAAGGTGTTTTGTGTATTTGAGATTGTTCGTTTTGTTGGTTTTGTTAACGGCAATGTGTATTGCCTTTTTTTTTATGTTGCAAAGAAGAAAGAAAATAACTTTTATACATGAAGAGCGCATGTCAAAGGCCTAAGTGCGTCATTATTGAACACCTGGCATGTGGGTGGAACCCCACCTATTTTCTTTTCATCCAATTGGCACAACTTTAATATATATAATGAGCTACCATTTTATTTTTTGTAGAAAAGGTCTGCCCAAAATGCCAAGAATAGGGCGGCTCTTAAGACTACTCATGTATGTGGCTCGCGGTCCTTCCCAGCTATCATAACCATTAGGGTAATGTGCTATAAAATTTTATTTGAAAACCTATATATTTACTTGAATATATATCATTCTTATTGTTTTATCTATTGAAATCAGGCCGTAGAAAATGATGGCGTCGAGCCCCACATCACCGACTTCTACAAGGACACTCATTAGAGCAGGAAAAAGAATGATTGGGTGACCCCTATGTGCAGTGCAGTACATGTATGCAAGTTCACTTAGACTTGGTCCCAATTTTAAGTTCTGGCATATATAATTGATTATTTAACTCTTTTGATAATTACAGGCGAAGCTTGTAGAGAAGCACAATGATCCAGCCCTAAACTTGTCTTAAGCAGAGTTGTCTGTAGATATGTTTGGGGCTAGATCGGAGTATGTGAAGGCACTCAGCAAGTGACCTTCTTCTTCTTTACATACTATTGCTAGGTCCCACACACAAGAGGATGGATTGAGCCGTTTGAGAGAGTAGGCGGACACACTTATGAGGGAGCACTAGGAGGAGAGGTAGGCAATGAAAAAGAAGCAAAAAGAATTCCAAGCTCAGATGATGGCAATGCTTGATAAGGTCAGTGTGTGCCCAGTGTAGGGTGGTGGAGCAGGCTCATCTCTAGTGGTGGTCTGCCTTCCGATGGTTTAGTTAGTATGTTCTTTTTTAATTCAATAAGTGGGTGGGGGCCGTGCATGATTACACCAACGGTTCAAATTAATTTTAAAATTCAAGCAAGCAAAGTTAGGTTATTAAATATGGAGAATATTCATGTGCATATGTCCCTCACAATTTTGGTGAGAGACACTCCTTTTTTGGAAAGTATTAATAAGAAAGAGGATAAAATTTTACGTCTTTTTATGCTTGAAAAGTTCAAAAAAGGAAGTGTTTTTCACCAAAATGGTGAGGGACATATGCATATAAAGACTCTAATTAAATATATGATCTATTGTTTTTTAGTCTTAAGAGTCTAGTGCAATGAAATGATCTATATGTTTGTTTAATTTGAAGTAACGTTATAATTTGTTATTAATGTAAATTTTTATTTTAGTGGTCGGCGGCTATAACATGCATCTAGAGATTTTGCCCGTAGAAAGAAATGTTTATTGTGAATGTATTTTATGACTACACATATATGTTGGATATGTACTGTTTACTAGTGTTGACGGATTTATATAATGGATTGTTGATGGATTTGTATTATTTCTTGTTGATGGATTTGTACTATAAATTGTCGGATGTGCATCATGGATTTGTATTATATATTGTTAGATGAGTATTAAGGATTGTTGATGGAATTTTCATTGCAGGATTGTTTAGCAAGAATTTTTTTTATTTATTAAAAAATAAATTTTTCTGTGACGAAATTTTGTGTCGCCAATGCATATTAAAAAAACTTTTTTTCATCGTTAATTGTTTTTGGTGACAATATTATGTGTCGCCAAAAACTATTGAAGGAATATTTTGGGCAATGAAATTTCAATATTCATCTTTGAAAGTAGTTATAGCGAGGAAAATTTTTGTCACGGAATAGCAGGACTATATTTTTAAAGGGCGACGTATATACATTTCGTCGCTAATAGTAGGGACAAACCTATACATCGCTGATGGTTATCTTTGGCAACAACTTTTTAGTTTTGTCACTAATATAGCCTAAGGCGACGCATTTATTGCGTTACTAAAACTGTAACACTATCTTCAACCATCTGGCGACAAAATTGACTATGAGGCGACGAAACTCGGGTACATTTTGCGACTAAATTATATGTTGCGGATTTCAGAGTTACAACGACGAAATATGAATTTCGTTGCCAAATGTTTTAGAGATGGTACAATGGCGACAAAAATGTCGGCGAATATTTATCGTCGCTATAACTAATTTGTAACGAAATGATATCTTTCACCATTGAAATAATTCATCGCTAAAGACCAAAATTGACGTAGTGTCTTATTATTTAGGAAGTCAAAGAATTTATCCATTCATAATCTTTCTCTTTTAATATGAGTTGATATATAAAGATGATGTAACATGATTTCATTGGACAAATCAAAGCTTACAAAACTCTCCTTTTTAACATGGGGAGTTTTCGAGAATTTTTCTCTCTATATATATTATATGGGAAATAATTAACTGGAAAATAGTTCTCACTATATATATATATTTTTTGTGAGAACTTTAGATTGGGCTTATCTATTATGCAATCCAAATATTGCAATAAATAAGGACCCCCATAATAGTCACTTGCCCCAAGTTTCGATCAGATCTGAATTTACTGAACCATTGGATCGACTATGTACTAATCCAAACCAACTGAATTTGTGCGCCACAGATGAAGGGTCTAGGGACACCTAATTGAGGCTAAACTTAATATGTGGGGTAATCCTGCTTGGATTTTTCCGTTCCCTTGGTCTCATCCTTAAATGGGCCCACAAGTGGGTTCTAACAAAAGCTTTTATGATAAGTGCATGAGAACAGTTCTAACAAATATATATATATATATAGGGAGCTTCTTTGCCGAGCGCCAGTACTCACCATAAGATGAGCACCACTTTTTAGTGGGACCCACTAGTGGCCCCACTTGGGGTGAGACTAGGGGGGATTAAAAGATCTCCCCACTACCAATCCTTCCATAGTAATAGAGGCTTAAATCATCATCATAAGTACTTAATCAATGGTTAACAAGTTGTCACCATCCAAAGGCAATCCAATCCAACGGTCCAATCCATTTGGATGGGTGCCAAACTTAGTATCAGTAACCATCACGAGGGGTATTTAGTTATGATCCACTTAGATGAATCATAAGTTAGGCCCTACTAGTGTTTTGACACACAGTGCTCACCTTATCATGAGCACTGGGTGCTTCGCAAAGGTTTTCCCATAAATATGAAAATATTATGTGCATCCATCCTTCACCATAAAAATGATACATACTAACATTTCTCATATATATATAGAAAAATAATCTTATGAGAACTAGTTCTCACTATTTTTTTATGAGAACTCTAGATGAAGCCTATTTATAAACTAATCCAAACCTTGCAATATATAGGGACACTTCTGCTAGTCACACGCCTAAAGTTTCGATTAAATCTGAATTTACTGGACCGTTGGATCGACTGTGTACAAATCCGAATGGACTGGATTTATGGGCCTCGGATGAAAGGTTTAAGAACATGTAATTGGAGCAAGGATTATTTCCCATATATATATATATATATACACACACACACACCCACCCACCCACCCACCCACCCACCCACCTTATTTTCAAGCAAAAAAGAAAAAAAAAATTACTCGCCCCCTCCTATATAAAGACTAATTTAAAAGAGTTGCCATAGACTAAGTGCATGTTTGGCATCATTAATTTTAGGCTCTTTTGTCTAAATGTCTAAACCTAATAGAGTTTGTAAAAATAAAAGCGTTTGACATGTGCTTTTGTGCTCCATCTAATTTAGATATATAGATGTTTTACCTCTATTTTCCACAGTTCTCCTCATGATGCATTTTCAAATTAGAGAAAGAAAAAAAAGAGGCGCTGCTACAGTAATTTATAAGGATCACACTCAGTTCGGTTTTTTCAAATTTTCTCGAAATCCGAGAGGATAAATCTAGATCCAAACAGTTGAAAATGTTCAAATGATCAAACACAACCATCCCTCCAAATTTCAGCCGTTAAATCATCATGAATCTCAAGATATATGCAAGAAAGCGTGAGCCATTGGATATTAGTTTTTGAATTTTATGGGTCCAAACACAAGATCCAAACCATTGGAAATGTTGGGAAGACTAAAAACAGTTATGGGGTAAATTTTCAAGGATTGATTCCTTGTGGATCTCGAGAAATTTGTGAAAAATTTTCAACCATTGATTTAATATGCTCAATTTTAAACTAGTCCATAGGCAGTCCCTTTTTTATTTATTATTATTATTTCTGGGACAATAAATAACATTCCAAACCATTGAAAATGTGTAGAAGGTCAATGACCATTGTGAGACCAAATTTCAGCCGTTGGATCATCACCAAACTTGAGATATTTATGTAAAAATGTGAATTATTAAATGTTTTTAAAACAAATTAGGGGCCTCAAACACAAGATCCAAACTGTTAGATCTCTTTGGGAGGCCAAACATGGTTATGAAGTAAAATTTCAAGGCTTGATACTTAGTAGATCTTAATATATTTGTGAAAAGCTTTTAACTATTGATTTAAAATGGTCTATTTAAAATAGATGCTTCCATTGCCAAACACATATTTTAATTCTAGCCTCTTTTGTTTTATAGCTCTTTTTTTAGTGGCTTTATTTTGGATGGTCTATAAAAATAAGATTAGACCTACCAAACAAGCGCTAAGTCCTTATAAGAAAGCTGAATGAATAGATATCGTGCAGACTTATTGATAAACTAATGTCTAGATCATTTTTGTCACGAGTTAGATCTACTAACTCTATGGCGGATGTATTAGCCAAGCAATGGATTGAGAGATTGTCTCCTTGGATCGGTGTGGTTATGTAATTATAGTTGGGATGGTATAATGCTCTTGAGCTTTCCTTTCTATTTGGCCGCGATGTTTTTCTCTTTGTATTCTTTCTTATTAATGAAGTTTTCGGCACCACTCTAAAACAACTAATCAGTGTCAAATTCAAAGAGATTACATGTGAAGAGATTGGAAGGCCTCATATTGAAATGATTAAAAAGCCATGGGACAGATGATTCTTGCAAAAAGTGGATGATCATGTGAGTGTTAGTCTGAAACTAATATCACCTCAGTTGGATCTTTGATTGAGGAATTATAACACTCCCTAACTATGCCTTTGACAACGTGATCTCGATGGGATAATCAATGTAATGTGTCGAGAGGAGCTGTAACCCCTAAACCCTATATATAGTAAGAGCTAAATAATGGAGAGGTCTATTTTATGTTTTCTAAACATGTTGATATTTGTGATTCTAATGAGGCAGAGGTTTTAGCTATTTTGGAAGCCCTCAGATGCTTTACAAAGTATTTTCAAGGAGACTTTATTGTTGAAAGTAATTCCTTTAATGCAATTGCGTAGGCATCGAGTTGTAAAGTTGACCCATAGAGACTTCATTTCCTCTCTAATGAGATTGTCCTTGAGAGGGTTTTATCATGTAAGTGTTTAAAAGCGGGGTAAAATACTCCTCTACTTCCCTTTTCAGCTTTGTTTTTGTCTTTTACCTTCTCTTCTAATGGAAGTCTCCCTTATGGACTTATGAAAAAAATACAAATCATGTGAAAAGCTTGAATGCGGCTTTTAATTTCGGCAGGTACGAAATAAGACGCATGAAGGTACGAGTTTGAGTGCAAAGGAACCAACTCAAAAGCAGAGAAAAGCATCCAAAAGCTTTCAAAGAGTAATAATAAAATACCATGTGATTAACATGTAAAAGGATTAGCACATATCTGCTCTGATGAACTCAAATGATCTCTCTCATTGTGTGGCATTCTTTAGCGTTCATGCATCAGCACTGGATATCCATCGGGTCATCGATCGGATTAGCCCCTACATCCCCACATTTCATCTTTTGTTTAGTTGATGTACAGGATCCACAACGCTTGCACTAGTACAGTATATACAACATCCCATCTTCTAATCCACTGCTCCATTTGATTATTTATCCTCTGGTGGGCCCAGAACAATGGACAAAAGAAAGAATCCGTCCATCATGTCGCATGGGCCTTCGAATTTCGGAACATAATTAATTCACCTCTCCATCTCATTAGTGTTGGTTATGAATCCACTGCTTTCTATAAGTGGGAAGAGGCAAACTCTCCAGTTGTCTTAATTGTTGAAAATCTGAATTCCTCAAAATAAATGTTACTTTCTATTTTGGAGCATCTTCAAATTTTAATTCCAATAAAAGTAGGTCCCATCATAAGAATGAACATATAATTACTTGAATTTTTATTGAATAGATTACTATATATACTCAAATCTTATACTGAGACTAATTCTGTTTGAGTAAAATTTGGACGCCTTCTATAGAAGAGGATGCACTTTGATTAATTCCAACCACCCATGCTCAAATCATAAAGACTCTATTAATTTATGACTGTATGTCCTATAGGCATAGGTTTTGTAATTGTGAATTTTACATATGTAGAAGCTGCACATGTAAGACACATAATCATATTTGTTTGAGAGCATTAAGTTCACAAAAGAAAATATTGAACAGTTTGGGTTCTATATGTAAAGACTTTTATTTCTCTCTTAATCCATGAAAATTTAAGATCTGAAACTAAACCTTTTGAGGTTAATGGTCGATGATTTGGGTTGAAATTTTGTGACTCATACAAGTTGAAAAGAATAAAGATGGAGTTTGATATCTCATTTAGTCTTGGATTGGTGCTACTCTAGCCTATGAAGTTTGCAAACATTTCACACCTTTTCCAATCTGAGAACATTCATATGAAAATTACCCCACACACAAGCACTTGTGTTTGCGGAGCAAAATAATTTAAAGTAAGATGAGAAGTGAGCAACTAGTAAATTAATTAATTTATTTGTATTTTATGAAGTAAAACTTTTTTAGCTACTAAGCAAGTAAAGGTAAAATTTTGAACTGCCAAAACTTTATTACTAGTTTTGACCAACCAAGCATTTGTAACTAACTATTCAAGCTACTGATGCAAAATAAAATTTTTGCTCTGCATTACAAGTATACAAAACCGGCAACCACTGGAGAATGAGATTTGTATTGGTCAGTGTTTTCACCATGTGTAGTCTTTCCTAATGAAAGTGAAGTATCAAATCAATGAAGATCGATTTCTCTAGCACGTGTATTTTTTCTGTGGTTCCTCTTTCCTTTTTCTACATACAAATTAAAAATTTATGCAGCAGTGAGAAGATGGGACAAAAGTTAAAGAGGTCCAAATTTTTATTTTAGTTTGCGGCTCGTCTTGTGCTTCACATGTTAATTTAGAAGGCAAATCTACGGGGCAAAGCGAGTGAAGAGACAGATCAAATGAAAGGGCCGAAGATGCGTCTGGGACAAGAACATAGATAGAATCATCATGTTTATTACATGGAGTTGTGTCAGCAGAAATTAGTAAGGTTGGCAGATCAGCACAGGACAAGGTTTTGGGGCCCGCAACCACCTCTAAAGCAACATGGCAACTAAAGCTGAAATAGTGGGAAATGGAATGTTTTTGATGTCTTCTTCCTTTTGGTTTCTTGAATATATTACCATGTTTTCAGTAATTTTAATTATTCTTAGGAATAGCTTACTTATAATACATGGAAACTCAATTCCTATGAATTCCAATGCAAATAAACAGGCCCTAAACATAGATAACTATTTAAACATAATATTGATAAAACAATTAAGCAAGAGGAATTATGAAGTCCACCATTCCGGGTCATATCATCCGGGGATGGGGATAAGTCCCGTTGAACCAATCTTATTGATAAATATGGAAACCCAACCGATGATCTGTTGACTGAAATATTCTTTCACAGGATGTTCAAATGCTGATGTCTCTATCTAGATGTTGAAGAGGTAGGGGGACCATCCAAAAATAGGTATTTCGAAAGTTCAGTGTGCTCAGTGGCTGAATGGATAGGTCCGCATCATGTGGGCGCGCTCCTGTAGGAGAAATCCCCCAACCTATGCTGATGCCTGTGTTAGAAATTTTTATCTTAGAGATGAGATGGGATTGTTAGTGGTTTGTTAGGGATTTTAGGTTAATTTAGATTTTGAATGAAGCTTATTTGAATTTCTTTAATCTGAGTTAAGCTTTCGTTAGACCTGCATATAAGCTCATTAAGCACCTGGACTTTGGTGTCTCGCACCATACTATCTAGAAATTGGAGTCATCTGCAACATGGGGCAAATCTCGTGATTCCAAGTACTTGAGTTTTGCAGATTTATGAGGTATGGGCGCATGCCTCAAGCAATGGAGATTCTCTATCGACTGCCTATGAAATAGACCACCCTATAAGTGCACTCGGCGCCTGTGTATAGCAATTATTTTACCCAGCCAAGCAAGCTGGTTTCCTAAAAGAGCGCGGGAACATAAGCCCACAAAAGCGGGAATTGAAGCTCGGACACAAGAAAATATAAGCCCACACACATTGAAAAGAAAGCCTGCATAACAGGATAGATAATGTGACCAAATAGGGCTAGCTCGAGACAATTTGAGGCTAAAACGACAATGCGAAATGAGATATTTTTTATTTGTTAATACTACTGTAAATATTTTATATAAAATCTATTTTTCTTACTCTTTGTAATGCAAAATTACAAACTAAATTTTTATATTCAAGTTTTGCTAGCATTTCTTTTTGAATTGATAGTATAACTAATCCACTTAATCTTTCTTATAACATTGACATTCTTGTCTTAAGTAGGATTTTATCAATTTTAATTTTAGAAAACTTTTTTTTAGAAGCAACAATTACACGTATTTTCAATCTTTTCCTAGTAAGTATACTTATTATATATAAATTATACCTAATAATATTTACAAATAAAATGAAACTAACTATAATAATCCTATAATATGAGCTTAGATTAAAAACTTTTGATTTATCAGTATTAGCCACAAAGATTATAGATGTCGACTACTTTTGAATTTGATGCAGCTTCCTTAATATGGAAAAAAAAAAGGTTATATTTGAAATTGTCTTCTATGGATTCCAAGCAACAAAGATGCAGGGAAAAATTGGCAAAATGGTGGATTTTTAGAACAAAAAAGGGATTTCTTGTTTGCTATAATTTTAGAGTTTTCTTTTTTCTTTTAATGGAAATGACTTTTGAACAGTGACAAGTGACATCAATGTTTTTTCTTAACATGTAAAGATAGCAACTTCTTTTTTTGGAATGTAAAAAGATGATAGTCGATTTAATTACTTTTATGAGGCCCCATTTTTTGGTTTGAAACAAAAGGATGACATTTTTTTTTTTTCGAATTTGAAAACATGTTAGATGTTTCAATTATTTTTATGGTGCCTTATTTTTTGGAAATTAAAAAAGAAGGATGACAACTGCTTTTTTTTGCGGCCTTATTTTTTGGGGAGCCTAAAGTAAGGACTTTTCTTACCTAATTATCGAGCTACCATTGTGTCCAAAGCTTGAACCTTGGATGCTCAGATGAGAACTGGTGCTCCTTACCACTAGAGTAAAGGGCTGTTCTCCCTGTGTATAGAATTTAGAGACGATTCAGGGCCACTCTACTAATTTGTAATTTTCTAAGGATGGGGCCATGTATTCCTTATTTATGGGGTCATCACATCTTTCTAACACTATAACAATTGATCGACATTTCAAAATTAACATGAGTGATATATACTAATATTTGATTGATTTTTTTTGGTAAATAAACACAATTAGATAGATTTTAAATAAATAATATGACTTTATATGTTATATATAAGAATAATATCATTCTAAGCAGAGCGAAATTTGAGCGCATTGTCTATAATTAAGTAGGAGTTCCGTACAAAAAGATTGGATCAAGTAAAATGCGTGAACCCACTCTAGGCTTTTATTATTGACACTTTAACGCGCATACGTCAACTGGATATGCAATCACCTAGCATCTTTATTAAATGGATGGACTACAAGGAAAGCGAAGAAAACAGGTCGTGCACTTTTTGGTATTTATAATTATTTAAGTCATTAGTCCACTGACCTTTTAGTTTTCAAGTAAAATAATGAACGTTTGCAAGGGAAACTTCAAAGGGTTTTCTACAGATTCAGTTAAAGTTTTATTAATGTACTCGTTTTCCACGTATCCCATGTGTGGATCTGTTTTGATAATGTTAACCATTAAGAATGGTATCTTACCTCAGTGGTAAGTGGTGGCTGTTCTTTCTTGCCAATTAAAGTGTTCGTGTTAGCGCCCCCTAAGCCTGTTCACTTCTCTCACCCCTAGGATTCTACCTACCCCTTTGAGATCTAATTCTCCCTACTGAGGGTGAGGCCTAACCCTCCTTATAGCTAGGATACCAGGAAAGAAAAACTATTAAACTAGTGCATGGTGCAGTGGGTGGTTTCTAACCTACATGTTAATATAAGACTAAAAGTTGAGAATAGTTTATACACTATCATTAAATATTAAAGCAGTCTAATTTGGAAAAGAAAAATTGTCAATAAGGCACGTGTAATGAATCCTTTTATTTGGCTTAAAGGGTGCACTAGCACAATAACCAGTGTTAAACACAGGCTTATTTACCAATAAAATTTGTAGCAACATACATAAAAGTCAATTAAAAAATAATTTAAATCACATGTAATCATCTTCAAACACTTACTGAGAGAAAACAACATAAAAGAAGATTACGGCAAGACCTCTTTTTTCCTCGAATTGAAAAGTTTGTGATATAAAAATGGAGTAAGAAAAGTTGGATGGAAATGAAAAAAGAATATACGTAGAGTAAATGTATATGAGGTTTGAGATAAAAATATAGTTGTTGAAAAGATAAAAATGAAAAGTGGAAAGAAGTAAAGTGGTTGCATGGGAAAGTGGAGAGAGAATGTGAGTTAGTTATAGAAAATGGATATAACTCCTGGTCAAAATCAATAGTTATGGTCAAAATTAATTTTAAAATGCTTTAGCTTAATATAGTATAATTTGAACGGTTCTTCCAATTACATTATGTTAAAGTCGAATGTTTTGAATTCAATTATACCAAGATTAATTTTAATTTTGAATTTTTTATTGAACTGCCATGGCTTTAAAAAATAAAATAAAATAAAAAATGAAAAAAAATATTCCCTTTTTATTGAGTTTCATGGGTCTTACCCGTGATTAGCAAGGGTTATTACCAAAGCCTCACTTTTTAACAGCCGTTTTCATTCTGTCCCAGTCTTCCTTCCCCACATTTCATTTTAAACATGTGTCCACAGTCCAGCCATATGTAATAAAGAAGGTTGTGGTTAAAAAACTAATTTGGAGAATATTTTAGCACTCAGCCGAGAAGAGAACAGTTGGATGAGACTAGGTTTGCTGGGTATATATGTTTCACATTTCCCTGTAGTGGGTCATTTATCTTAACGGTCAGTAGAGGGACGCATTAACCATCAAGGAAAAAGTCGTTATAGTCAATTAATAGGGACTAATTATGTGATCCTCCCTTTACTCGGTAGGCTCTACTTTACAAGTTAGAAATTCCAGGGGTATTTCTTTTTTATGAAGTTGGGCTACTGGAAAGAGTGATACTTTACATGTACGGATGGAGACTGTGGGCACACTTCTAAGTGTGAGTGATACTAAGGTACAAAAATCACTTATCCATGAGCATATTAGAAGGCTATGTTGATTTCATATAATTGAATTCATAAGAATTCTAAGCCTCTGGATTTGTACAAATGATTACAAATAAAGAAATGAAGCTAAATATCTAAAAATGACCATTAAATCATCTTCCCATTAATGGAAAAAGAACAGCCCAAAACGAAAAATCAACACTCGGACGTCATTTTTGTGTTTCAAATACTACTAAAGTCAAAGTCAAATTTCCATCTTCATAGCTACTCATACTCTTTACCTTCACTAAAATTATATACTTTGCATTCACTTGTATCCTTCCTCCTTTGCCTATTTAGTAATATTTCAATGGAGCATATTTGATGATAAATCAGTATGTATTCGGTTCTATGTATTCTTTACAAACAAGCCCTAAATGCTCAATTTATCCGTATCGTTTGACTTGTAAAAGCACAAAACATTTGTCTCATGCCTGCTATCATGAAACACAACCTGGAACAGTGAGTCTCTCTCTCTCTCATCATCTACTTCTTCCCAAATTGGAAACGACAAATAAAAGAAAATTGACGCACTACACACAACTCAAAATGTTTCTTACTGATTACATCCTCTACTATTACTGTTAGTAACATTGAATCAAATGTAAAACCTTTCCTGACGGCTTAACCAGGTAACCCCTCTTATTTACATGTATCTTTGGCAGGCTCAGTAGCCCTCACAACTCATCCTTCCTGATATTGACAGAGATTCTTACGTCAAAAAGGTCCTCACCCCACACCACACCTCCTAGAGTTGACATCCCATCCTCTTGGTGGTTAGGTGGTGGTTCCCACCTGAATATAATGGGATTCTCATCTTTGGTTGAGTGCGCCCGTCATCCCCCTCATTCCACACATGCCTTATTATTCACACCCACACCCCGATTTTTTTAATACATTTCTCCCACACTGTCCCACAACCACGTGCTCAGGAAGCTCCCCAAAACTCGCTTAAACGCGGGCCACCTCCCTACAATCCGAGTAAAGCCGTCCTCCAATCCAACCGCACCTCTCCAACCACCCCCATATATATGCCATACATGCTTCTCCGTCTCCTGCCAACACTAACTAGCATCTTCTCTCTACGAGTTCTAGCTCTCTTCTCACCGGCATCTTGTGCTTTCTCACTCTTTTATCTTTCAAACAGATGCAGATCCTATCAACTGGCCCAGCTCAAACTGTAATCCCTGCCACCTGCCGTGCGTCGGCCATGAAACGTGCCCTCCCAAGGGCTCAAATAACAATAAGTCCACTCCCAATTAAACCCAGACTCGGTCGTGCAACTGAAGAACTCGAGTCGACCCGGACCCAGATTGCAAACTTAAACAAGCTGCTTGAGAAGAAAGCACCCCAACGTCCAACTAACTCACCACCCAAAGTATCATCAAATCAAAACGAATTACAAACAAGGGGTGTGTTTGACGGCCTGGATCTCACAGGAATCTGGCCCAGATGGTGGAACTCGGCCGAGGACATGTCACCCAGAGATCTAAATGACCTACATAGTCTCCTCTCCAGATCCCCACAGCACTCTCCTCGGGACCATCTTGGGAACAGGTGGCCCGAGTACCACGGCCGAGATGACTGGGCCGGTTTGCTCGACCCGCTTGATAAGAACCTCCGGCGCGAGGTCGTCCGCTACGGCGAGTTCGTGCAGGCCGCTTATCGGGCTTTCAACTCGGATCCCGCCACGTCGGAGGAGTACGGTGGGCCCGCTGCAAGCCACGTGGATCTTCCCGACAGAGCTTACAAGGTGACGACAGCGCTGTACGCCACGTCATCCGTTGGCCTCCCGGAGTGGGTCGATGACGTGGCGCCCGATCTCGGGTGGATGACTCAGCGGTCGAGCAAGATCGGCTACGTGGCGGTCTGCGATGACGAGAGGGAGATCCGACGGATGGGAAGGCGGGACATCGTGATCGCGCTCCGCGGGACGTCCACGTGTCTCGAGTGGGCAGAGAACTTCCGCGCCTCCCTCGTGCCCATTGACGACGTGGAAGGCCAAGCACCGGCCAAGGTCGAGTGCGGGTTCTGGAGCCTGTACAAGACCAGTGGGGCCCACATCCCGAGCCTATCAGAAACGATCGTGCAAGAGATCCGACGGCTGATATCGCTCTACAAAGGAGAGCAACTCAGCATTACGGTAACCGGCCACAGCCTCGGGGCGGCCCTCGCGCTGCTAGCCGCTGATGAGCTGAGCAAATGCTGCTCGCACGTGCCACCCATCGCAGTTTTTTCGTTCGGTGGGCCACGTGTGGGGAATCGTGCCTTTGCAAATCAGATCCAGGACAACGGGGTCAAGGTGTTGAGAGTGGTGAACGCTCAGGATTTGATCACGAAGGTGCCAGGGATGCCTGTGGAGGGCATGGAGGATTTGCCATGGGCTTACTCGCACGTGGGAAGCGAGCTGCGCGTCGACACCAGGAGCTCGCCGTTTCTGAAGCCGAATGCGGACATGGCTTGCTGCCATGACCTGGAGGCCTACCTGCATTTGGTGGATGGGTTCGCGGGTTCAGATTGCCCGTTTAGGAAGAATGCCAAGAGGAGCCTTGTGAAGTTGGTCCATGAGCAAGGGTCCAACGTGAAAAAATTGTACATGAGCAAGATGTTGAGATTGGATTTGGAGAATGTGGGAAGGGGTGCTTCCAATTCCATCCCTAGCTGTTTGCCGAGCCCATCCTGACTAATTTTGGTGTCGGGTTATGGAGCAAAGGGTCCACGTGAAATTTGTAATTACATTCATTCACTAACAAAATTTTGTTTCATTCTTTATTCAAAGAAATTATGTTGTCATATGAAGAACGTGGTAATTATTTAGAATTTCAGCTTCACCCTAGTGCGAGTAGTGAACGATATTACATGTGGGAGAATGTGGGGCCTACTTATAAGAAGAAAGGATCCACCGTCCGCGTGATAACAAGAACAGTTATTAGTCTGCCTCAGAAAATTATGAGAGGACCCGGGCAGCTTTATTTTGTATGGTGGATGATGAGTATATGAAAGTGAGCAGACCAGTACGTGGTCCGAATGCCAGGCTATATTTATTAAGGTGCTGGTGTAGAACTGTAGAAGACATTGATAGCTTTACATAGCCTGCAGTAAAGATGAGTAGTTGTACTGGTTCCTTTGCAGAAATGGGGCGATGGTTTCAAACTGTCGGTAAAGCCTCCAGTAAAGATGAGTAGTTGTACTGGTTCCTTTGCAGAAATGGGGCGATGGTTTCAAACTGTCGGTTTGATGGTCCACAGTGGATACTCTAGTTTAAAAAGGAGACAGAAAGCATCATGTCTTTTTAGCTTTGAGGAAGTTTACAAAGACATCCCACTGTTTACATAAAAAGTATAAAGAGATCCTAAGTCTTTCATATTATTAAAGCCATTTATTAGTGATTTTTTTGACATCTCAAACTCAAGCCACCCTTTCAATCCTATTTATGAGGAACTCCTTTGCTCATTCTCTTTATTTACTACCCTTTCATTTAGAATCTTCAACGATCTTCTTTAACAAAATTTTGATTTAGGGTTAGTTTTCGTTCTCATCTTCTGAAAAAAAGGGGGTCCCGTATATGCTATCTTGAATTTTGATCTTCTTAATTTGGTGTCAATTTTGCAATAGATACGTTGTCAAGGAATGGTAGAGTGGAACTATCCTTTGTTAGTAGCAAGGAATAAAAAAATGTTTTTCTTTTTTTTAACAGATGAGAGAGAGAATAAAAATGGGTGAAATTTAGTTTTATGATTTTTTTTAGTCAATATTTCACCTCTACCTAGCGCGAGAACAGCCCAAGATAACCAAAAATATTTTATTTAGATCAAATCAAAGAAAAATCAAAGGCCTTTTTTAATTCACCTATCCCATGGTTTTTTTTCCAAATGGCCAAGACATAGAAAGTAAAGGGCTCCAATCAAAAAGTTCGAAGTCTGGTGGGAACTATGAGAGCGGCTCCTTATACACAAGACCAGCCCTTTATCCCATGGGTTTGTAAGGGTTGAATGATCATAGATATTCCTTTAATCACTGATTTTGTGGTTTATGGAGGAAATAGGTTTTTTTTTTCAAATGTTGTCTTTATGATTATGGAAAACTCAAGGGTATATTTTTTAATATAAAAAATTAGGTTTCTTAATGGCCTATTTGTTTGCATAGAATACAATACATGGGATGTCAACATGGTCAAAAGTTCTCTAAAAAAAGGATTATTAAAGAGGTAAAGAGTGAATGATATAAGATGAAGTCGTAAATTTTCTTTGTATTTCCCAAGATCTGAACTTATGATTATGGGTGGGTATATATTTCTCATCTCACCGTATTCATTTGCCTAAAACGGAGTGTTTGATATCATTTTTTGATTAAAAAAAAAGTTTGGATGCTGGTCTCTTATTTCAACGTTCATGTAAGCCCGTGTCCTATTTTAGAGTATCTAAGCATCATAGAGTTTTCTGCAAATAGATGCAATAGAAAAAAATTTTACATTAAAGAAAAGCAGGACATTGGATTGCCTTTCAACTAAATGGGCAATGCCACTATCAGATAATCCTGACCACCCACGGGGCCCAAAAAACTTTAGATCTCAGTATACCAAACAGGCGAAGTATGGGTGAGAGAGATTTAGTCTCTCTTTTCTAATGCAATGTTGCTTTCCCTCCTTGAGAGCACCGAGTTGTAGATGTTGTGGTATGGTTTTCTACTTTGGTGTTTCAACAATAGAGGAAAGATGTTGCGTCTGGATTTACGTTTGATACAAGAAGACGAAAATGAAGGGGAGAGAGGTCAATTTCGAGCAGTGAAGAAAGTTTCTCATTTATAATATAAAAGATATTATGCTCTAAAAGTTTAAAATGCTAGGATTTATTTTAAATTGTGATTCGATTACTGCTTTTATATAATGGAATAATAAGAGCAATCAATCACATAAAGATAACAACATACAATTTTAATATGAAAACTCAAACGGAAAAAAATTACAAGTAAAAATGGACAAAATCAATTACTAACTTTTACAGTTCAAAATATACTCACAACCCTACAATCAATTCCTCGACACAAGGCGTTGTAGTTATACTTGATAGATTTTTACAGTACATAGTTTCTTTATAGTTATTCTTGATAGATCTTCACAGCATACAGTTCCTTGGTGCCCTGCTATCAATGCCTTGATCTCCATAACGAACAAGTCTTTCAAAAAGAAAACAATCTTCTATAAGGAAGTAAAAATCACAAATCTTTTACAATAAAGTAAAAGCATATACTTTAGAACTTGAAGTTTTTAGCTCAAACTTCCGCAGAAGCTTTAGAAAATATCTCCAATGACAATTCTAATTCAGAATAAGGAGTGCTCTATGTGTTGTATTGTCTTTAGGGTTGAGAAAGAACCCATTTGTATAGCTCATAATTCATGACTTAAGGTTGGAAACCAAATCGAAGTAAAATAGGGAGTTTTGGCACAAATAAGAAAGAAATCAGTGCAATTTGATGGGCTTTTGTCGTTTGTGCGTTCGAGGGTGGTCAAATGGGCGCTCAAACGCTCTCGCCACTATCTTTGGCACTCAAGCCCGATCAAACGAGCACTTGACGGTCATAATTTTCCTACGCGCAATAACAAATTTTTTTAGGCCATAACTTTATTGTTTTAGCTCCGATTTATTCAATCTTGGACTCTATGGATATCTACTTAAAACGAGCTTTCCAATAGTAATTAGCTTGCCCGTATCTGACGCTTGATTTTGAGATATGACATTCTTTTATCCATGTTGTCTTGAGAAAATACTTCAATTTGCAATATCTTCAATTCATCTTATCCAATGTGCAATCATAGTCCATTCTAAACATAAAATACAATTCAATGGACTCAAGTTTTGTCCAACTCATGAATTAGCCAATACAAAAGTACTAATATACTCTATTTTGGATGATATTCTAATAATAGAGATGTGGAAGGTTTCTTATTAATTTAAAGGGTAATTTGGGTGGAAGTCCAATTCTTCAAACTTAATTAGGTAGAAGTTCACCTCCCTTATTCGTAGTTGTAAGAGTCCACTAGTGCCATAAGGTTTAATGCTTCAAGTTCATTCTATTCTACTTATATTGTGCTAATGGTCATTCTACCTCTAGGGTTCACTTATTTCTTTTTAAGGTTTACTATTTTAGAGTTCACTTTCCAAACATTAGCCGATCGGTGACCAGCAAGTCACCAATCGTGGCCGACGCGGTGTGTTGAAAAGAGGAACATGAAACACCGGAACATTAAAAATTATGAATTTTTCAGTACACAAATTAAAAAAACAGGAACATGTTTGAAATTTATGAAACAAATTACAAAATTAAAAACAAGAACATGAGGTCATGGTGTATAAAAATAAAAATAAAAATAAAAATAACTGGAAACAAGAAATTGTCGGTGTCTATCTGAATTTTCAATGCACAAATTGAACAAATAGAATCATGTATTAGTGTATATGTTAAACAGGAACATCAATTAAATATGTCAGCAATAGGAACATGTTAAAATTGATTAAACAAATTACAAGATTAAAAAGAGGAACATACAGTCATGGTGTGTAAAACCAAAAAAATAAAATAAAAAAAGATGAAAACAAGTAACTGCCAATGGCTAGCCACCGGAACATTGGTCGATCTCTAAAACCATAGCAGGTCGGTGACCAGCAAGTCATCGACGTCCAAACTGTAACAATGCCGGTGAATTTCTCTTTTTTTTTAAATCTACATTTAAAAAAAAAAGAGGGACACAATGATAGTTTTTTAGTGTTCAGGTGTAAAAATGTCCTAATTCACTCAAAGTTCTAAAATATTTAGAGGTGGACTTAAAGCTACATGACTTTTAAAAACATTGATTTGGCCTAAAAGCCCCTAATTTAAAAATTAAAGATTTAAAAGATATGATAATATGTTCCAAATTAATAGAAGACATGAAAATCTAGTACAGTAAGGTAAATTTGGTAATGTCCACCTAAGAGGAAACTGGGCATTTCCTTTTCTGCAGAAACACTTTTCCTACCATCCGAGGACCTCCAGATCCTCTCTTATGCAAAAATGAAGAGAAAAATAGGGACATCATTAGCCATTTCATTGTTGCACCAAATAGTGGTGCCTTGTCGTCTAGACTTTTCCACTAAAACCCTTATTCTTGTTTCTGTTTTCGGGAGTAAATTCCTTATCTCTCTCCCTTCACCTAATACACCATTTGCATTTAGGCAAAAAAATTTAAAAAAAAATAAAAGGAATCTAGGTTGATTATGCATAGCAATTCAGTTTCGATATTGATAATTTTTTATAAGTAAGACCAAAGCGCAATTTTTCTTGGAAGGTCTTGACTGATGCACACTACTCTATAAATCTTTCAATACATGAAGATCGTTATATAAATATAATGATCAACACAGCATAAATACAATAAAATGAATGAGGGTTTACCACATTTTTAGTTGGTAAATACAGATTCTCACTATTATTCTTACCTTTTTTTATTCACAGACCAAGGACTTAGGTAAAAATTTTGAGTAAGATGAGGATTCACAATATAGCAAAGAGGAAGATTGTTATAAATTACAAAGAGGTCCTATTCTCTAACTTATAACATAAAAAAAAAAACAACCAATTTTTTTTCACAAACAACAATGTTTATAACAAGAATCACACAAATTGGCATTTCATATTGACAAATTTCCTGGCAATTCATATAAAGTATCTAAAACTAGCATATTTTCTTTTTTATAGGAAAAATAAAAATATTATTGATGAGAGGTCAACATGGAATCAATTATTACATATTGTTTAATCTGATCTGGAGATGAAAACTAACAGACCGACATCTCTTCCACAAATTGAACATGTCTTGCAAGCAAATGGGCCACTACATTTCCATCTCTACCTACATATAGAACTTTGAAACTCTTGAAAGAATTCAACAAAACTCTTATCTTGTCAATACCTTCCAACATAAGTTGTGCTGGGTTGCTATTGCTATATAGCTATCTCGTACATTTACATTTCTTACTGTGCATTGCTGGGTTGCTTTGCTGGGTTGATATGAATGGCAGACTTTCTAAGCATGACCTCTATTTGACCAAGGATGACTTGTGGTCTTCCTTATCAATATCAAAACTGAACTGCTACACAAAATCAACTGATTCGGCGATAAGTCCCTTGACATTTAACTTTATAAAGAGATGTCCACAATCTTCTGTCATTGAATAGAGGTCATTTTTTCAAATTTAAGCATTTAAAATGTCCAAAACACCCTCTTTGTATACGTAACACCAAGGTTTCCTTCTATAGATATTTCTGCAACGGATTGTGACGAGGTAGTGGGTGGTGAGAGTGAAGGCAACTGACAATGGCGACAACACTGCGATCAATGGCAATTATAGCCTCCCAAAGACCAACGATGCAGCAACGATGGTGATCCAAATGAAAGCCCAACTCTAACTTTTTTCCTCCTACCATTGAGTCTTACAATAATTAGAACATTTTTTGGACTGGATATGCTAAATATTGCAATTTTTAGTGTGAAAAATATTTTGATTTTCTGTTGAAACCCAATTGAAACCTAAACTATTTTTCTTGGCACAAGGATGTTGCTAAGATTTGTTATTTTGACTAATTCCATCTTCCACAGAAGTCATGAGGGTGTTCGGTGATTGGTGATTGATTTAGACTCACTGAGAAAAATGATTCTGTTAGCCAACTCTACAATGCAACCTTTTCTAAATCTTTGAAAAATTTTCATATCCACTCGGTATATATGTTGCATGAAAGTTGGCTAAAAGGTGAGGCCAAAAGGCACGCTCATGAGAGCTAAGTGAGATTAAACCATGTCAAAGATGTGTGATGTAAGCAAGAAATCCAACCCATAAACACATCATTCTCATAATCTCATTTAACAAAAAATGACTAGTATCATGATGCATTTACAAACAAAAATAAAGGCACGATAAAAGACATGCTAGAGAATATAATGGAAAAATAAAATTGTTTGAGTTTTAGTGTTGCATATCTGAAACTCTTGATAAATTAATCCAAGTTTGAAATATTTTGCCTGAGTTTTGGTGTTGCAAGTCTGAAACTCTAATACATTTATCTGAGTTTATAACATTTTACATGAGGTAAGAAGTTATCTGAGTTTCAATGGAGTAGTGATGGTGAGGGTGCACTATTGATAATTGCCGATCCTAGCAAGTACAATAGAGTGTTGATAACGATTAAAACCTAATTAAGTCCATTTAGTGGTATAAAGTAAGTTACTAAAAAGTCTTGCAAATTATTGTCATCGTTATTAATTATCCCATTTATGATTCATCAACACAGGAGAAACACTAGAGATAGAGAAATGAGAAATGAAGATGGAGTAACACTTTAACACCCCATATATTATCTCATCTGTGGACTAAGTTGCATATCAGTTCACAAGCTATGGGTTTTACTGTTATATTGATTATTTATAAAGAAACTGGACCATCTACTAGACTACCACATGTTGTTATCCTTGTCACAATTCTGCTAGTTTGACACTTCGATTGCTCCAAGGTGAATAGTGGGATGGCAAAAGAGAGGCACATGTAGTTTGAATTTAAATTATGGGTTAGAAGTATTTTCTTGTTAAAATTTACTTGAGTTTATCTGAGTTTGAACATAATTTATATAAGTTTCTATGTAAAATTTATGAACGCAGTTTGACTAATAGCCCATATTTAAGCTTCTTATTTACCCACTTTCTGAAATTGTTTTGACCTAAAATTCTGCAATATGAAATGCTACATGCTAAAGTTTAAATTGCTCTAGTTTCAGTGAAAAATAAAACGATTAGACTAGTCTACCCATTTCAATTGTTTTGCTAAGAGCTGTTTAGTTTTGCTTTGAGCTAATATTCAGCATGTTTAAGCCTTTGGTTCACCACGTTTAAAGATTGTTTCGACTTGAAATTCTGGGATATGAAAAACTACATGGTAAACTTTAAATTTCCTAAATTCTACTGAAAAATAATATGATTAGACTGGTTCATCTATTTCAAACTCTTTGCTAAAAACAATTTAGTTTTTTATATGAGTTTTGCACAAAGTTTTCTCAATTTTGAAGAAATTTATATGAGTTTTGCAAAAATTTATATGAGCTTTGCTTTGAGATAAAATTCAGGTTAATTTTGACAATTTTTTTTTTTAGAATATCAAATGCAACATGGGTGTTATTTGTACGGTCTCGATGAGTAGGTTTCAAATATACCATTTTTTAGAAAAATTGATATCGTGAACAAAAGTTATGAAATTCCAAAGTTTTAGAATTCAAAACACAAAAATATTTGCTAAAGGACAAATCAGTCATGAAAAAGGATGAGCTGGCCATTTTGGAACCTCCGGCTGCACTAAGTCTAGGCAACAGGGACTCCCAGTCTTAGAGGGAAAGTCTATGAACTGCACCTTTGATTTGTGTCATGGGAGGGACTTTTGGCTTTCTTTTTTTTTTTTTTTTGCTAAAATGCAAATGGTGTATTAAATGAAAGGAGACTAATAAGGAATAACTGCCAAAAACAACAAGAAGAAAATGCACGATAGCTTAACAGGCCTAAGCAAAGCCAAAAGGAAAGTAATTCCCATAGAGGATAATCTCCCAAAAAAATTAGAAATGAGGAGAGGGAATGACGAATAATTTACTTAGATGAATGGATCCAGAGAAAACTTTTAGTAGAGGACAGAGTAGATCTATAATCAAAGCGAGCTTCAATCCTAGTGATCCAAAAGGAATACCTAGGGGAGAAGGAAACTAAAGCAATTAGGGGCTTGGCAATTTTGTCATATGAAAAAGAGAAAGAGCTCCATATGTGATTGGCATTTCGATGGCAATCTACATGACAAAGGATCCAAGACCCAAGAGCACCAGAAAAAGGGCAAGAAAAGAACAAGTGTGTGTTAGCTTTAACATTCTTTGAGAGATTATCCCCATTTTTTGAGCCTACATGTTTGTTGGAGTCCTGGTGTGAAAAGGCACCATGAGAACCAAAATAGTCTTTGGGTCATCCAGTGGTTCCAAACTATATTTGCACCGGTTTTGTCGACGTCAACATAAGAGGGGTAATTTGGGCATAAAAATATGAAAATTGGGTGAGAAGCCCTCTATCAACAATACAAAAGATTGGGGTTTTTAGTCGTGCTTACCTTGACTAGTGTGGTTTTTTTTACGTGAATCCCTTTTTATATATACATATATATATATATATGGGATTCCTCTCACAGGCTGAAGCAAATGGGGGTCTTTTCATTTACTTGCATGTATGGGTCCCTCTGATGGTCCATCCAAGTGGACCACACACTCATAACCCCCCTAAATTTCACATGGCCCTGAGTTCGGATAGATCTGAATGGACTGAACCGTTAGATCGACTACAAACCCCATTCGAATTGGACTGAACTTGTGAACAATGGGTGATAAGGTTAGGATGATCTGAATAGAATGATAAGGGCCCCAGTAGATCTTCAAATCCCTCCAACCCCATCCCCATGTGGGCCCTTAGGTGGGCCCCACAAGTTTGAGTAAACAGGTTTCCCTGTCAGCTTAAGCATGTCGAAGGAGCCCTCATGTGTATATCTATAGGGAAATAATCCTTTGATAACTAATTCTTACCATTTGTTTATGAAAACTTTAGATGGGTCTTTTTGTCATCAAATCCAAATCTTGCAATACACAGGAGACCCCCTGATAGTCACTTACCCCAAGTTTCAATCAAATCCAAATTTACTAGACTGTTGGATTAACTGTACACTAATCCGAATGGACTGAATTTATGGATCGCGGATAAAGGAGTTAGCGATATGTAATTGGAGACAAACTTAATATCTGAAGTGGTCCCGCATGGATCTTTCCATACTCCCTAGTTCCATCCCCATATGAGAACCATAAGTGGGACCCATAAAAAGTTCTCATTATAGGTAGATAAGAACAGTTTTCACCCATGGGAACCCCTATTCTAAGCTCAAGCTTAGGATAATGTAAGCTCACCTATGGAGCCCACCTAGGAGGCACATGTGGATGGGAATAGGGGGATTTAAATGACTCCCTTGCACCCTCTTCTCTGTAAAAAAAAATCAGCCACAATCATGGTTTCTATCATTTTCATCTGGACCCTCAAAATTTAATAGTCAACAGTCCATTTAGATCAGTGCGCAATCGATTCAACAGTCCATTAAATTTTGATTTAACAAAAAATTGGAAGGCATGTGCAATTCAGGGGCACCATATTTTTGGTCCATTTGAATGGACCAACGGTGGGCCCTAAGGGCTTGCGCTTATAGAATTTCTTCTATAAGTTTAAGCTTATGAGAGGGTTGCCCTATATATAAGGCTATTGTTCTAGTGAGAACAGTTCTCACAGAGTCACATTGAGAACTTTTATGCGGCCCACTTGTAGGTCCCATTCATGGATGTGACCAAGGGGGATGGAAAGATCTATGTGGAATCACCAAAAGTATAAATTTGACAGCAATCTCATGCCCCTAGCTCTTTTATCTACGGACGACAACTTTATTGTCTTCATAGTAAAAAAATTCAACCCTCCATCCAACGGTCAAATTCATTCGGACAGGTACTAAACCTTGTGATTAATGACTATCGAGGGTACCTATTTGTGCACGGTTTGGATGTGTTGTTAGGTGGGCCCCACTAATAGTTCTCATGAAACCATGGTGAAAACTAGTTCTCACTTGATTATTTTCATATGTGTGTGTGTGTGTCAGAACATTGTATGTCATAATTTAGTGTGCGGGTTCGTCTATATACATTTCGGTTATTAACAAACAATAGAGGAATAGTTATTCTATGAGTACTTGGGCTTCATTTTTCTTGTTTAGTGTCCACATTGAATATAAAGTGCATGACATCTTGAGGGAGTTTATAAACCAAGGCTTGATTTTTAGTTAAATTGTAAGAATCATGTTTAGAGAATTTGTAAATACTACTCCAGAAGCAATTCCTTGTGTGGAATCTCTAATTCCTCCTCTTAGGTGAAGGATTTTCAAATACTAAAGAGGTTGAAATTCTAAGAATTCCAAAGGTCATTTGGGGCTATTCCTTTTCTAGGATTTCTAACTAGAATCTAGTATATTAGGAATTTATAAACATGATATGATGGATTGTCCCCTGGCATTTACAAATGCCATATTTCTTCCTTAGACTCTTAAATTTGAACAGCCTAATGGTTTGTGTTTTTATTGAGATTCAGAGAATTCTGATTTGGTTGATTTCTTAGTTCTTAAAAATAGTGGAGCTCCTAAAGCCTTCTTTATACTTGGTTGTCGAGAAATTCCACCCAAAAAAGAGGACGGTGGAATTCTATGAACTTCAAAAGTCATTTGAGACCTTTTAGGTGATAGACATTTTAAAATTCTAGAAGAAACATAGCATTTGTAAGGTAGGGAATAAGGCATCACATCATGTCCTGGACTTCCCAACACACCAAATTCTAGTAAAAAAAATCTCATAATGAAATAGGAGCAACAAGGTCTCAATTAAACTTTGAAATTTTAAGGTTTTCACCATTTTTAATTTTGTTGAAATTTTTAGATGGTACACCTAGGGGACTCAAGAATTCCACTCCAAGGATAGATTTCAAAGAACAACAATGCTAAAAATAAGAATTCTATAAATTTTCGTAAAGAAATAGGCCTTGAAACTTTTGAGGCCTTTCAAATTATGGACAAGGACTTTGTTGAACATTGCTAATAGTTGTTTGATGTAAGAAAAGCAAAATATTATTAGATTGTACTTTCCACTATCATAGATTGTACAACAACAATATTTAATAGAGGTGGATTTTTTAGATAAAGTGTTGTTCACCGGTCACACTTTGTTTGAGTAAGAGTAAAACTCTATAGTGGGCATATAACCCAACTTTGAAATATGTATGGTTCGGTACTAATGCGGCACGAAAGCTAGATAAACATTTAAATAGGTTGGGTTAGGATAAACCTACTCAACCTATATATAAACTATTTAAATGGGTTGAGTTAGGGTCAACTAATATTTTGGTACTTTGAATAATCTATTTTTGATAGTTTGATGCAATTTAAAAAAAAAGACTCTAACAAAATTATTCAAACACTTTTTTTTTAAAATTGTTACCCCCAACTTCGGACCTAAGATAGCCTACACAAGTGAGAAGGAGCCAATACAAGTGTGAAGAGTGGCATAAGTCACTTTGGGGTACGTTGTCAACAAACTCACCAACCCCATGTTGTTCAAAAATAAAAAATAAAAAATCCTATTAGAGTGGTAATTAGGAACATCCTACAAGTTAGATTAAAATCGCAATATCAGTCATAGTATTTGCTAGTTCAAAAAACTAATGTATTATCGATATCGATCGTGGTTTGCGATCCATTGCAGTCGTCATCTTATGAAAAATTTTTTAGTCCAAAAAATTTTGAAAAAATATTCAAAAAATCAAGAATATTATAAAATGATGGAAAACAATGTTTCTTGACATCATGTGTCGCTCTTTAATATATTTGTCATTAAATGTGCTAATGTTTTAGTGTTTAATTTTTTTGCTAACTTTATAATTGATAATCCATCAATTTAGCCTTTATGTAATCCTAACCACTCATAATAGTGATAAAAATAAATTCCCTCTTCTAATATGGTTTTCCTAAATTTTCATTTTATAAGACGTAGGCAATTGTCAAATTAAGTATTTTAAAACACTTGACTATTTTTCTCAATACTTTATTAGCATATAGAAAAATAAAGTTTTTGAACCACTCAAAATAAACACACTTATCTTATATAGGTCTCGACCTAATTTTATTATAATTGGAGATAGTCCGACTGTTAGATTGATCAAATTTAACTCAAAATAAGCACCTTTATCTTATGTAGGTGTCAACCTAATTTTATTATAAGTGGAGATCGGCCCACCATTAGATTGATCAAATTTAATTTAATTAAAAGTCTAACCAATCAAAAAGTGGGCCAATTTTCAATTAGAATAGAGTTTTGCTAGGACCCACAGGAAATAATGACAACTATAGTGTGAGTTTCGGATTTTTAACTAGTGTGGCCCACTGTGGTCCCCACATGTTTGTACCATGTATGATAAAAAAAAACGGGGACTTGATTTGGCCTTTCTAGAAAAGTCAAAACCCATTTGGGTTTTCACTCTTCAATCGCAGATGGCCAAATAGAGAGAGGGAAAGGAAAAAATAAGAGGGAAAGAGAAAAAGAGAGAAAGAGGACAAGGAAAGGAAGAAGAAGAAGAAGGAGAGAAAGAGAAGAAGAAGATAGAAACATAAAAAGAGAATAGCAGAGGAAAGAAGATGAGGGTTGGCGGTGGCTGATGGTTGCAAATGATGTAAAGGGGCGGAGATAATAGTTTACGAACCCATATCATCCAATACTTTAAACCATATTAAACAACTATTAAAGGCAAAGAATATTAATTTTGAACACCCTCTTCAGCACTGTGTCTTCCTATAAGACAGAGAATATAACTAAAAACATTATTGAAAAACATCATACAAACTTTGGGGGAAGGGGAATTAATTTTTAGTAAGTCAATTTTGAAATGATAGTTGCTAATTTTAAAAAGATACCCCTTAACTCGGTTGTTTGATTTGACCGTTGGAGGATCAACAAGCAAACCGTTGTCTTTATATATATAATGGACACTGTAGTGTCGACATAAGATATCAGTAGAGAGTAAGCTTTAAATCTTCCTCTAACACTAGGGTAGGAACCTTCTACCGTCATTCCTCGTGCAATAGAGAGTTAGCTTCAAATCTGTTAAACCCTAATTTCTTCCTGATCTTCATCCCCTTCCTTGATTTTCATTTGTCATCTTTCAATCCTCCTAAAGCCATGGGCAAGAGAAAAATTGAGATAAAAAAGATTGACAACAAGAATTCAAGACAAGTTTGCTTCACAAAGAGGCGCCAGGGCCTCTTCAAGAAATCCAAAGAGCTCTCCATTCTCTGCGGCATCGATGTTGCCGTCCTCGTCTTCTCTCCGGCTGGCAATTTCTTCTCCTTTGCCAACAGGGACATTGATTCCATCCTTGATCGCTACTACAAACAAAATTCTCGACGTTCCACCTTTGGGGTTTCTAATTCTGTCATGGGGGACAAAGTAAATGTTGAAAAGATGGAAGAAGAAGAAGAAGAAGAGCTTCAACAACAGCTCAATTCGCTTCAAGAACAAGAAAGAGGATATCATGAGACAATGGGGCTGTCATCTGCATTGGTTCCATCATCGTCGGATATGACCACGTGTGCAGCAAAAGAAGAAAAGCTTCAACAGCTGTTCAATTCGCTTCAACAAGTGAGAGGGCCATCATCATCGGATATGACCATGTGTGCGGCAGAAGAAGAAGAGCGACAACAGCTGCTCAATTCGCTTCAAGAAGTGAGAGGGCCATCATTATCGGATATGGCCATGTGTGCAGTAGAAGATCCTTTACCCACTTTTTGGATCGGAGATGCACCAGATGCTACATATGTGAAACCACCTTTTCCTTCTGTTCCATTGTTTCTTGAATTCGCTAAAGATGATGAACAACTGATGTCAGATTTCATCCAAGATAATGGACTGGTGAAGCCAATTTGGAAAGAAGATGAAGATGAAGGTGATCAACGGGTGATGTCCATGATTTCAGAATTAAGCAGCGAAGAAAATTTTGACTACACATTCCCTGATGAACTCTTGAAGCCAAATTTTAAAGAAGGCGAAGATGAAGATGATCAGGGGGTGATGTCATTGATTTCAGAATTAAGCCGCGAAGCAAATTTTGACTACATATTCCCTGATCTCTTCTGAGTTTTGAGTCCTGTCAGGAATTCCTTTTTTCTTCTTAGTTTTAGTCTTTTTTTATCTTTCTCCTCTTCAATTGTATATTGTTTAGTTAGTTTTTTTGGTTACAGAGAAATACGGAAATAAAAGAAGTTACACATTTTGTACAACCCCACTCTTTTATTTGAAATAATAGTATACTATTTTCTTGATTTTTTTGATCTAGCTTGTAATGTGTAATGTCATCTTTTGTTACATTCAGCATTTTTGGGTAGCCCATCAGGCAGATTGGACCAAAACATCAGACCCACAAAAAAATGAATTGTCCAAATGGGCTAGACCTTGAAAATAATTTTTGACCTATTTTGTCAAGGGATCATCATATTATTTTGTGTTGCATTGGGAGTTTCTTCTTCAAGCTCAGTTGTTGTGCCTATAGGTTTGGTGGATTTCCTTTTGCCACTTTGTGGAAGCCAGTCTTGGGAGGTTATACATCACATGAAAAAACATCATGAGTAGAATACTACCTCTTTAAATTTCTTGGGTAATATGTTTGGAGAAGAATGTTTTTCATTTTAACTAAATTGGGTTCTATATGTGGACTGTAAGATCCTATCTCTCTTTAGGTTTTATTAGATTTTGGTTTTTATAGGCATCTTCATATTAATCCAAGCAAAGCTTATTATTATTATTATTATTGTAATGAGATATCTCTCTATTGAATTGGGGGTTGAACTAAGTGCGATTTCAGTTTCAGAAATGCAATCATCCTTAATGAGGCAGGAATAAATTTTCTCTCATTCAATTGTTATCTATTAGGAGTAAGAGAAAGGCATATATGGCCAATCTTCGATAAGGATACCAGTATCTGCTGCTCTGTATCTACAGTTTTCTTGTCTGCGGATGCATGAAAATGGCTTGGTTTAACCTACTTTCTTCACTTGTGACCAACTAGCCAATCTTTGAAAAAGAACCAATTCCTCCATGAGGAGTTTGCCGGATGCTCCACAGTGTCGTCCTCATGTGAAGGATCCTCTGTTCCTTAAAACTCTCTCTATCTAACAACCATCTACTTTATCTAGTGGGCTCTATTATATATGGTCAAAAGGATCTCTCAAAAATGAAACATGGCTTATCAGCCAAGTAGTCAGCCCAATTATTCATCATTGGCTCCTCACTAATAAAATACCAACACCTATCACATAAAATCTCATGAATCCAACCAGTGGCCTAGATATGAACAGCCCAAATTAAAATTGTAGTCCATATCTAAGATCATCAAGTTGGTGTGTTTTCAACTATGGTACAATTACTAGGTTTATCAACAGGAAATGAGAAAATTCCAGGCATAAAGTATCTCCCATTGTGGTCCATATCTAGGTGAGCTGACATCTAATGATCAGACAACAGTAAAATTCATAGTAGCAAACTTTGGCAGTTGACATGGATGCCTTGATGTTCCCTTTATAAGAAGAAACAAAGAATCAAGGCATGAAGCATTTCTTAAAGTAGACCATATCTAGGTGAACTTCAAATTTTGGGTGCAGTTCATTCACCAGAAAATTAAAATTTCTTTGTTTAGACACAGAACACTGAACATAAGAACCAACCATATAATATTACTATGGTAGAGCGCTTCTTGTGATCCTGCCTGTAGGGGAGCTTCATTATTATATGTAGAATAATGTTATTTACTTACAAAAAAACTAAAATAATAGAGCACTATCTAGTGGATCTAGTACGTGTTCCATATCAAACATCATTGACCCATTAAATTGCAGGCTTCTTGCTACCTGACAATATTGTTAGAGATTAGAAGTGGTTTTTTCTGCTAGAAATGGAAGACATTAATAAGACTAGTCTTCTACTGCAAGAAATGACGCTGCAGATCCTTTTTGCAGAACAGTTTTGGACTTGATCTACATCTAAAACTCAAAATACAACAATCCCTGTATGCATATCCTGAAAAACAGCCTCCATCTGAGAACATATATAACTATAAGACGCCCAACAACCATTATTTGCATGCCAAGCCAAGCAGCCCACCAACCTGAGTCTACCTTAGCCATTCAGGCATGAAGATATTTCATTTGCGGTTTATCTACTGCCTTTTAAAGATTAAAAAGAAGAGTACATTTTCAACATAATTCATATATGAGGCTCCTCTGCCTCAATTCTTCCACTTCCTGCTGATATTTTTCAAGTGATTCCCTCACCTTTTGGATGTTGAACAAATGCTCCAACTAATTTACTCATCAGCCTTCATTCTCTACTTACAATAAAGCACTCCAAACTGCATCATCTCCTTCCCCACATCTTGCATGGACATCCTCAATTTTCTCCACTGATTTGCAGATGCCACTACAACCCCAGTCATAGGACGCAATACATGCCTTCCCTGCCTGTGCCTTCCGCTCACAATCTGGAAAAAAGTAACAACCAATGAATAACCTCAGAGAAAATGGGGCTCTCTAAAGTGGGAAATTCACTAGTGCCTTTTACTTAGCCTACAAACTGTACTTTACGAGCCAACCTTTTGGTGGCCCAAACTGGTCATATGAAGGTCTTGGACCAGAGACATCCCAAGCTTATCATTGGCCAATAATAGTGGTTTAATTTTAACCCAGTTAAATGTGGTCCAGTGGCTCATAGTACAACATTTGCAAGCCTCCAGTCAGATGACAGGGACCACATAAGAAGGGATACCAAAACATCTTCCATCTCATACGGACCCATTAGATGAATGGCGCCAATCACCAAATTTCATTCATTGATCACTTCTACAACCTTTTCACAGGATCTATGGAAATCTCTTCTTACCAGGAGGTGTCCCACAACACATGTTATGTTCATTGATGTGTTCAACTTCAAGTCCAATAAGCCAAGCACCAAGTGACACATCTTCGTTCGCATATCTATGCAAAATTGGCCTGCACCCCACAATCACCATGCCATAGTTTTAGTGATTCTTTGGCGACAAAGTCATACACCTCTCAATTTGTAAAACAAAACCTTTGGAAAACTTACTGGTTGACTGAAATGTAAGTGGCCAAATCCCTTGAGATGGCATAAATCTGCCCACTTGCATGACGGAAGTATTTATTTCCTTCCTCTCCAAATTTCCAATGTTCAGGCTCAAAATACTTCACATTCCTACAAAATGAAAACATATTTACAAAGAACAAAAGTTGAAGAGAACAGCTTTGGTGTAAGAGCTCCAAGAGGTTTACTTCTGTGCCAAAACTGGCCCTGACTTCATACAACCTATATAGACTCTAGGCTTTAATCTGTGTCGGGCAAGAGTTGTCGCTAGCATACCTACATATTGAAAAGATTTAAACATCATTTATAATACATACATGAGGGGTACAAATTATAAGGATCCCAAAGAGGCTCATGATACCTAATTACATCAATATAATGAATCCCAGCATTCATTTTCATTTTCTGTATTATTATTATACTTTTTTTGGGCTGGGAAATAGAATTTTTATTGGATACTTCAATTTTAGTTGTAAGCCAAATGAACAAATATCCTTTCCATATATACCTAAATTGACATGAACATCATCATCCACCTTCATATAGAATTCTGCATCCCATTTGGCAACTGCAGTGGAAAAAAATATCTTTGTTTTTGCAGATAGTTGATGGTACCCTTCAATATGCTCCTGCAAGATAGAAAAAGTTGCATTGAGTTTAATTTCGACGTTGAGTTTGATAAATAGTAATGGATTTTGCCTGTTCACAAAGGAAGGTTATCAGCCTGACCAGCCTTAAAAAGTCATTATGATGAGCCTCCTCTAGGTCGATGGCTAGATCTAAAATGCTATTGGAGGTAACACTGCAGTAAAGAACGCAATTTATATTTCAGTTCTCACTTTCATGCACCATCTGGAGGAGTAACAATATACCCTTGTCACAAGTTTTAGGAGAGAAGCACGTGAGAGTGATGTTTTATGTGATCATCATTAGCAGGTATCACTTTCATGCACCATCAAGCATTAATTGCAATGCATATTATGAACTATGAGGAATGTATTGCTAACCTATAGGTAGAGGGGTTAAAAGAAAACAGATACTTCAAGTTAATACTAGGCTAGCATATCAGTAACACCAAGTGAAAGAAGCTTCACCCATCTGAAGATCAGCTAAATCATGATATTTTATCCGATGTGACACGTCTATCATCACAAGAGCAGAAAAAAGATAGGGGATTCTCTTTAATCAAAGAATTTTATCTTCTTAAGTATGTGTCAACTAAAGTATCTCTTAGGACAAACCCACCCAGCCCTTTCTGTTTTGTTCACATAGGAATTGGGAATCCACATGCCCAACATGTCCCCAAGCCCTGGAGCGCAGCAAATCCCCTATCTTTTTTCTGTTTAGTTTGAACTTGTTTCAGTCCACAAATTAAAGAAGTTCTCCACTACAATATTATTACTAGTGTAGAATAGCACAATAACCAGTGCAAAGCATGGGCATGATCCATAGAGCTAGGGTCCTGTGCCATCAAACTAATTTTGAAAATTTTTTGATAGACAATTGTGCATTAGTACTGTGTGGTGTAGTGGTTATGTGAGTTATTTAAGTGGCAATGGTTGTGAGTTCACATCCTACCTCATCTACCTCTTTTAGTTTTTTTACCAAGGCTCAATAAAGAAGTCAAAATAAGAAGAAACAGATCGAGGGTATGACAACAAAAATGAAGGAGATTTTTTAAGATGATTTTGCTTGTTTGGAAGGGGTATAGACCTGCAACAACAGGATGAAAATATAGAAGAAGTGAAGTAATAAACATGTAAGACTGCAAGGTTGCCCCCAAATTAGCAATGCACCTGTGGCCAATTATGAAACGAATGACAATCCCCTTTTCTCGTTCTAGTTGTTGAAGCTTTGCTCCTAAATGAACATAAAAAAGAAGTGGCAGTAAATATCAATAAATGAAATTTCCAATTGTCAATATGGAAGAAATTTTAGTTATCATCTCAATAGAATTATAAAATTTTCTTACCAACTAAGGTGATTATTACAAAAAACAAAAGATATGGTAATAAACCAAAATAATGCATGTTATTCTCTCTCTCTCTCTCTCCCTCCCCCTGCAATCAAAATAGTCATCCTGATTTGCTTTGATATTAAATAGGCATAAAAGTTAAGTCACCCAAGCCCCCTACAGTAACTGGATTCTAGTACAATTAGAGCAGACCATTTTTGTTGACATATTCAGGCTTCATAAATAATATAGACTTGACTTTGATTTCATAACATTCATCAGGAATTTTCATAAAAATGTTTGAACCATAGTAGAATCTTCTGTTCCTTCTAGGAGCTCTAAGTTCACTAATGAAGGTTTTGGCCTAATGATATTCTCAAGAGTTGAAGTGTTTGGTTTGATTGTACAATTTTTTCTTCAGATCTTCAAACCCATGATATTTTTCCCTGCTCTTTCCATAGGTAAAACTTCATAAACCTTACTCCGGTAAAATAATTCAAAAAACACCAAGGAAATCTTCTAAATCCTTTATTATGTGTGTTGATGGCTCATGTGCCTGATCTTGAAAGTATCACCTTTAGGATTGATCATGAGGTTGCTTAGTATATAATTGTGTTGGACGGTCAACCACTAAACAGGTACAAGTAAAGGGTTTCGGCTTAGATGAAGGAAGTGGATATTGTCACACACTATCATTCCTGTTGCTCAGTAAATAAATGGCAAGAAGATAGGCTATTCTGGCATGAAGTGATCCCTTTGACTATCCATTGTAGCTAATGTTCTCAACAAAGCTACTGGTCAATGTTTTCACGTTTAGAAATAAATGTCATGGATTGCCCCAGAGAGATCAAGATGAGTAGCCCACAAGAGGCTTGTTCCAACCATAGTTCGGGCACACTGCCACAACCAATGGCGGACTTAGGATTTTCGTTTACGTGGTGCGATCAATGGTGGCGTGGATAAATAACTAAAATAAAATTTCCTATTTTTGAAATTTCTTGAACCACACGGGTGCAGTCGCACCCGCATGGGTACAGCTAGGTCCGCTCCTGATTGTTCACAGCTGCCCTATACTAATAATAACAGAAAACAATTGCAACTACAGTTAAAACATGTTTCAAAGGACACCAAAACTATCAATAATGGATTTTTCCTGTACTCATAAAAAGGCACTACTAAAAATGAACTATGGCTTCAAATGAATACACAAAGATTGACAGAAAGCAATTGGATTGGTGAATTTGTACTAATTATACAGCAGAATCAGTCAGTATCAAAGCCAAAGCTTGTCAATTCACCTTGTTCAGGATATCAGCAGATATAATTCATGAAGACAAGTAACTTGACTGTATGATATGCAGAATAGATTTTGAGAATAACCTTGAGGCATCCAAGTCTTTCTCACTGAATCCCGCCTCTTCCTGCTGCTAAATGCAGTGTTAATTCCAATTACAACAAATGCTTTTTGCCTCGGTAAGCCTTTGTGGGAGGCTGATGATGAAATGTATGGAGAACTGCCGGGGCCTGCAATCTCCTGAGCACTGTGAGTCGTATTTAGTTCCATTGGGAATGTGGAAATCTCCTTATCCAAAGATCTAGTATCCATTGCCAGCATGTATTAATCCCAAAATCACGCACTTTCAATCAACCACCAAAAAAAAAAAAAAATCCATACTCACTGAATTGATTCATGGGTATTGCAATGCTCCCCTACTATATCCATTTCTTGGACTGGCCTCTGATTATACCAACAAAATAAAGGTACACAATCCAAATTAAGGAAAAACTGTTTAAATTTTTGACTAATAAGCTAACCTGTTTTAGAGTGCTTCCCTCAGAAATGAGTTTTATTAGCTCTTTTTCTTGGTGTTGGCGCGTGATGATCTGATTGTCTGATTTGAGTGGAGACCATATCCTGCAATACAGTGGATTCAATTATGACATGTGTGTCCAAGTGCGATGTGTGAAGCCAAATCACCTCTATTTCTTGTTTCTTATCTTCTTTTGCTTTGCTTGGGTGTTTTTGTTTTTTTTTTTTTTTTTCTTGGGCACCTTCATTGGAAGCCATTGGATTGGTTTCAATCCAACTATTTTAGGGTTTGTACAGTTTTAGAAAGTCTTAATAGGAAAAAATTGTTAGTGAGAGAGACAGAAGCATTTGACAGGCTCGTATTCTACTACAGGGATTCCAGGGAGTGAAGGGACTGAACTTTGAAGCCTTTGTAATCTCAATGTAAGTAGTAATCTTTTTCTGATGGTTTAAGGTGGACTTATTTTTTGCTTTCACAGGTCTTTTATTCTCTACCAACTTTATTTCCTCTAACAAGCACTTTATCAGCAATTTCTGATTAGTAGTTATGTTGTTCACCAAACTTCCACAGAAACTCCCCAACAAAACATATAATAATACATGACCCATCAAAAGAAGACAAGGAAAAATCGAATCTTAGGCCTTCAAACATATAGAGAGGGACAAAAATGCAATGCCCATGCTAGGAAGAGGTGAATTTGAGGTCAAAATTCATTGACTAAAACAGAACAAAACCATCTTTTAGAGAGAGAGAGAGAGAGAGAGAGAGAGAGAGAGAGAGAGAGAGATGCCTGTTTGAGAAAAGCATTCCAAGAACAAAACTGGAGATGCACAGCAACAAAATCAGAATCCATCTCAGAGGTACCTTCTCTCTGTTGCGGACCATCTGTCTCTCTCCCTCTATACTAACCTTTCTGAATCTACGTAATGAGCGCTAAAACCATTTCCTATAAATATGCACTGTAACTTTCTTTAAGCAGTAAAACTTTGTTATGAACAGTGGTATCCTTAAATAAAAACATAAAACCGATTCTTACACATTAGCACTAAAACTATTCTTAATAGATAGTATCATTAATAACATCTACTTGGATCTTACAAATTAAGCATGGAAAACCGTTTCTTTAAGATCATATTTCACACATGCACAATAGTCACTTTAAAAGTTTATACAAATTTAACTCACATCTTTTATGTCCGATCGTCTATTTAATAAAATGCTTTATTTTGACCTAAACCTATGATCCTATTTTACAAACCAAAGAAATGATCTGAGGGTTGAAAGTGTACACACATGAAATCTTCACCAATTACCTATCAAGTAGTTCTTACACCTTAAAACTGGATTAAGATTGGAAAAAAAAAAAGGTTAGGTTCTCTTTGATTTTGAGAGTTTTCTGTAAGTTTTGTTCTTTTGAATCTTATTAATGGGCACTAAAATTGTTTCCTATAAATAAGCACTAAACTATTCTTTACAATAGTTTCATTAAATAATAACTTAAATTTGTTTCATATAAATAAGTACTAAAACTGCTTTTTATAAAGAGTATCATTAAAATATAGAATCAATTGGAATCTTATAAACCTTTAATACAATGGAGAGAGAGAGAGAGGGAAAAATCAATGCTCATCTTTATTATCATTTCAAAACGGATACAAAGCTTTATTACCAATTCAATCTCTTCACAGTCACACCTACTTTCTGTGAACGACACTAGTCCTAATTGATACAGGCCATTATCTACCATTAGAAAGTGTTAGTCCCAATTGACAGACGATTACATCCACCATTAGATTTATAGAAAAAACATGTTGGTCCCAATTGACAATGGTCGGGTCATTTTGTCTGTCATTAGACATTCTGCAAAGCCTTTGTCATTTTTCAATAATATGGAAAGAAAAGTCTTAAATTTGAAAATATTCCAACATTTTCCAAGACCTAATTATTTCACAAAAGTAAAATTTGAAAATATCCCAACATTTTTCAAGACCTAATTTCCCAAAAGTAGGTGAGGGCAGTTACAATATGAGAATAGTAGACCTCATTGGAATGAGTCTTCACGGCTTAAAATTGAGCTACAAGTTGAGTCGGTAAATGTCTTCCCTTTTTTGTAAAATATAATACACCCAAGTTCGGGCATAACCTACTTTTGGTGGGCTGGGCTCAGGCCATGTACTTTTGGGCCACGATGTTTAAAGTGGATCTAGATATTACTTAGGCTGGCCCATGAACACCCTTACCATTACAAAATAAAAAACCAACATATGAATGTGTAAATGATATGACAATACGAAGTCAAGGGTACACATCCTCTGAGTGCCTCACTCATGCTTCCTATGAGGGGTGTAGAACTTCAAAATAGGGTTTTTTTATTGAATATCTAAATTGTTCAATATAAACTCCCTCCTCTCCATTTAGAATTGGACCTATTATAAGTTAATGCATTTGATTAAGAATATCATATGCCTAATCTTACAGTATAATCAATCTCAACCTCCAAAAGGAAAGGACCTTTATTTTACCGGTTTGGATTCTTAATAAGTGGATCATATTGTAGAGTTGCACTATTCTCATAGAAGAATGAGAAACATACATTGTGGACCCCCTACCTCACCTTATATCCTTTTATCCCTCGGCTCTTTAATAATTCTTTAACTAAGTTAATTTCACCATGAATTTTTTGATGCCAACAAATAGTTTTGTGTTTTCTTCTGGCGTATATGGAGTTGTGAGAACGTGATATGTGGACACTGGTTTTTGCTTTCTTCCCTTTAAGTTGGTAGAAATAAATGAGGAGGCAACTGGGTCCCCAAGTCTTTGATTATTTTTGTTTGTTCTTATTTTCTTCAATCCTTACCCAAAAGCAGCAGTTTGCAGTTGTTCGTGGTTCTCAATTGTCGCATCTCTTGGTTGTTTGTGAGGATTCTCTAGGGGACTTTTTCTTCTTTTTGGTATGGGAGATAAGGATCAATGCTAGCTTAGACTTTGTGTGATATCGTATCATATCCCAAAACTTCTGGTTGGTGGGAACTAGCTGACAAAATCTGTGGCTATAAGCAGCTCTAAAATCTCATACAGAGCAACTATGGCATTATTGTTGTATGGTAAACTGCGAAGTACTTTGTGAGGGAAAATGCAAACTGTATTGCAGTCTGGTGCTTCTACAATTTTTCTATTGGAGGACTGTCGGCATGTTATTGGGCCGGGGTTCACTACCTCCACCACACAAATGGTGGACTTTTTTATTAGCAATTTAAGGATACGATGCATAGGGTGGTGTTGTGTATATGAAATTTTACCAATATCAACTTTAACAGATCAGCAGGTTCCTCGATATAAAAAGTAGAAAAACAACCACTATATAAAATCATCACTACTAGGTCGCTAGTGTGGCAGTGGGGTCCACTTCTGGCCTTCCCTCCCAACTTGGATTTTTTTGGTATGGGCATGTTCCAGAGATGCAACCTTAAATGAGACTGGTTGGGAGTTTCTAGTCAAATGAGTCCATCTGAATGTTTCTATCTTTCATCCATGGTGGGGGCCTGCCTGATTGAGCTCCACTGCAAACACACTTGTATCATGTCTACAGGGCGAACGAGCAAGTGAAAGTGGGTCCTATGTGGTGATTTAGTATAGTGGCCTGATGGGGCTCTGATGCAGAGAGTTTGGCCCAGTGGTTCATTTCTCTTTGTAAATGGGAAGGGAAGACAAAGAGGAGCATCTGGGTGTAGGAGATGACCACCTGGGCTAGTTGGCTTGGCCCAACTTTTAACTATTTGGGGAGCGTTTGAGTCAGTGCCTATTCAATTTATTGCTGAGTCTACTCGGCTTAATAGGTTGGATGTCTAGAGTGAATTTCCTGAGCTGTCACTTGGCATCATGGCCTTCCTAAGTGGGTCAAGTTTACAAAATTTTGAACCATGATTTGATTCAGGTTTTTACGGGCTGTGGTCCAGCCCATCCACAGCTCCACTGGGCTCTTTTAAAGGCCACATTGCGTTTCGCTTCCCAACCTCATTCACTTTCAATTCAACCCCTTCCACGTCCCAACTCCATCAAATTCTCATCCTTAATCACTTTCTTTCCAAATTATATTGCCTTGTCGTTTCTAGCTTCTTATATTGTATTGTTGTTTCATTTTTCTGTTAGAATGAAAACCATTAAAAAAGAGATGAATTAAGTTACACGTATTCTTCAAATCTGAATATGAAAATGGAATTGATTTGGATCGTTTCTTGCGGGTTGAAACAAGAATTCTATATGTTCTTCTTCTCTCCTCTATTCTCTGTGTTGGAGCTAACAATAGGCGCAAAATCTTTATTTGATCCAACTCTACCATGGGCCATGGCGGAGGAGTGGACCAAAGTTATGCTTGTGGGTGCGGTCATGCTCGTTGGATTTGGAAAACTCCCATGAAGTGGCTATTAGTAGTATGGATCGGTGGAACTAGGTAGTGAGTGAGGGGGCCCACAAATTTCAAAACCCCCTACTATTATGTAAATTTCTGAACTTTTAATATTGGCTTCCCAAAAACTTAGGAAAGATACCCTAATGTTTTGGAGATTTTAGTATTTTTTTTATATTGGCCTCCTTGATAATGTTTATTTCTAATGCGTCCCCTCAAGGCAATTTTCTTGGTTCCACCCCTAGTTGTATGCCATGCCCCACTTGAGAATGGATTCCGCCCCACCCATGAGGCATATGAGGCATATATATATTTATATATATATATATATAAGAGAATATTAATATGCGTCTATCCCTCACCCTATAGTGAAGGACACTTTCATATTTGGACAAATTAATGTACAAAGATTAAAAAAACTATATAAAAAAAGAGAAATACTCAATTACAAATAAGGAAAGCCATGTAAGCATTACTCCCTCTATTATGAAAGACAAATGTATCTTTAAAAAAATTTATGCACAAAAGAGAAAAAATCATTTATGAAATTATTAAAAAAAAGAACCTTCATTTGTAAAGAGGGAAAAACACTTCATTATCCCTCATCACATGGTGAAGGAAAGTAATATTCTTTTAATATAGGGGCCTGATCCTGTGATAACTATTCTCACACACCCATTGTGAGAACTTTTCAAATGGGTCCCATCTAGGGATAGTACGAGGGTTAGAAAGATCTATATGAGACTACCACAAATACCAAGTTTGGCCTCAATCACTTGTCTCTAACCCCCTCATTCATGGCCGACAAATTCAATCTATTTAGATTGGTGCATAGTCGATTTAACGATCTAGTAAATTTGAATTTGACTAAAACTTACAGCGTGTGACTATTAGGGATCGCTATGTATTGCAAGGTTTAGATTGGGTGATAGATGGGTCTCACCTAGAGTTCTCACAAAAAAAATAGTGAAAACTAGTTCTCACAAGATTATTTTCCATATATATATGGCTTTTAATCCTATAAGAAGTGTTCCACACACACACCTACCGTCAAAACTTTTATGGGGCCCACTTATGATTCCCATTTGAGAATGTGACCATAGGGAATGGAAAAGACCGATGTGGGACTACCCAAATATAAAGTTTGGCTATGGTTGTAAGTGAGTCCCTGATTTTCCGATTACTTGAAAGTTCTAACTCGTTAATAACAAGGTTTAGATATTTATTTTAAAGCCAATAGGTAAATGGGTTTGAGTTTGGATCCTCTTTTTTAACCTGTGTTCTAAACGGTTCTAGGTCTGGTTCCATTTTGGTTTCGGCTTGTAGACTTAAGACCAAATATATTTTCCCATTTAAAAATTTTTTTTTTCCTAAAAGTTAAATTTTCTCTAAAGGATTATGTACACAGACTTGGACCCAGACTTGAACTTGCCCCATACACGGTTTTGTTTCCGGTTATAGGTCCATCCACTCCTTAACGATTTTAGTTCCAAATCCATGAAACTAATTTCGAGCCCGTTTCAGTTTCGAATCCTTCCTCTCACTAATGGTTTTGATTCTGGGTCCACCATGGACCCGGATTGGAATCAACCCATTTACAACCTTAAGTTTGACCCCAATAATATGTCCATAACTATCATCTATAGCCCATAAATCAAATCCATTTTGATTTGTGCATAGTTGATTCAGTGGTCTAGTAAATTCGGATTTGATCGAAACTTAGGGCATTTGACTATCAGGATAGTCCCCGTGTATTGTAAGATTTAAATTGGGTAATTGATGGGCCCCAACTAAACTTCAAAGAGAGAGAGAGAGAGAGAGAGGGAATAGGGAGAAAGAGAAAAGAAGAAGAAGAAGAAGAAGAAATGAGAAGACCTAAAGGAGAGGGAGGGAGGAAAAAAGAGAAGAAGAAAGAAGAAAGGAGAAGCAAAACAAAAAATAAAATAAAATAAAATAAGAGGGATCTTGATTAGAAAGAGCAGTTGGATTTGGGCTTTTGTTGTGTGCACATGAGGTCCACATGTGGTAGTCACGGCATTTGATGAGATGAGTGAGAGAAAGAGGGGAGAGGAGACGACAAGGGTGATGATGAGGTAATTGAGTCTTGATTCCATGGTGATGAGATGACTCTGGTTCTATGTTAAGCTATTATATGTGAACTTATAGGATTTCAAGAATCTATGGGACCCACAAAATGATCATTTGAATCATTCAAAATAAATGCCAACCCCTTCAATGGCATATCCTAGAATTTCATTGAGTGGAGCTAGCCCCTACTGCTTGATTGAATGTATGATGGAAATATGATTAATTACCTGTTAAGAGTGAATATACTATTGCAGGACTCCATTGTGGGGCCCACTCAAATATAATTTAAACTATTTAAGATGAATTTCATACCCTTAATAGATATATATTAAAATTTTGTAACAATGGGAGTGGGGCCCATCATCTGATTGAACACATGAATGATTGAGATTTTCAATTAACCACCATCCACCCCACCAAAATGAAAAAACCGAGTCCGCACAGTGGCCGAGCTGGGGCGAGTTCAATATTCAAGCCCTGTCACTATCATGGATTTGGATGCAGTTGAATGGGGCTGAATTTTTGTCTAACCCTTTTGCAGGATAAGGCCATATTCATTCCACTACCCCCATTAACAAAGATACGTCCAAGTAGGGGTCTCCATGAGCTGGATTGAAGGTGAGAAGTATGCAATCCGTAGTGGATAATGATTCCTAAACGACGATTAGCTTAGTTAATTTTACAGATGAAACAGTTCTAGCTTTGAAAAATAGAAATGAAATAGAAAAATGTTTTACAAATGATTGGGTCATAGTTTGAACTGTATCTAGCTTAATCAGCTTCGAGTTTTTCTTTTTAGCTATATATAGCTTAATCACGAACAGAAGCCTCAAAAGTTTAGGAAACTTTTTTATATCAACGATTGATTAACTATTTTTCTAACTAAACCAAACTTGCATCTCGCCTGGATTCAATTCGTTGGACAAAGGCCCAGCTACAAAACCTACCCAAAAGCAATATTTACATAAAGTACTTTCTAATTGCAGGACATGGGCACCACCACTAATGCTGCCTACATGTTCTGGTCGGTTGCTGACTAAATTATTATTAGCTGAACACAAGCCCAGATACAATTATTACCATGGTCCAAAAGGAGGGTTTAGATGATATAATTTACAAGTTCAAATCTTTCAGGAATGTTCAAGTGTTAAGGAGATGTTCAAGTTTAGTTGTAGGCCAAAAAAGAAGAAAAAAAAAAATCCAAAATACACAAACATATTCAACCAACATACCTTCTAAAGCAGTTTAGGTGTGTAGGTCTGCCCAAACCCAATCCATTTAAATGTATTACACCGATTAACTCTAATCTGACCCATTTTACTATGGGTCAAATTTATCTTACCCATGACTTACCTGTATCAAATGCAAGTTGGGATTGTGCAGGTCAAATATGGGTCGGATTTGTTGGCAAGTCGAATCCTCTAACCCTTGGACGAAAACATTCTTCACAAATTTCATAAAACGTAGGTTCAAGTCAAGAGGGAGAACATAATTTTTGTAGTCTTACACAAGAAGAAAATGAAGCTTTAATTTTATTTTTCTCCAAGAAAAATAAATCCCCATTGAAATAAAGAATTACATAAATCTGTCGCACACAAGTATGCCCCTTAGAAACCATTAAAAGCAGGGATAGGTGCTTTCCATTATTCATGATTCTCTTCCTGCATTGGCACTACCAGAGTCCCAGAATGCAATTACTTGCCTATAGAAAAGCTTTAGAATTTTTAAAAGTTTGATTCCTCCAAGTGTATTTAAGAAATCTCTCCAAGAGTAAATAATTCAAAAAAAAAAAAAAAACCCTCAGTTCCAGCCCTGTGAACCAAAAACCTAGCATATGAGTCTTTATGTTACAAATTATAGCTCAAGATCAACTTTTGGTGGACATTTTTATGTTTAATAATGGAGGTTGTAGACTTGATGCATGATGTCTGTATTTTAAATATATATATATATATATAACATAAAGTAGTTAGAACCAATTTTGTAACTAGATTTCAACTTTATAGTTGGGCCTGGTTCTAGAATCATATTTGAACATTCCATTCTTTTACTAAAATCATGTGAACTAAAATAGAGAGCATTTAAATTTATACCAAAATGTTTCATGTTGAGAATAAATGAATCACCGTCCTTTTCCACTATTAATTTTTTTCTCTCATAAAATGCATGCCAAACAAGTTTATCTTCATCCGTTCTCATAATAAAATATTCTCTTAATGATGCCAAGTAGGCCAAGTTAAGTTTTTTTTTTCTTCAACTTGAAAGTGCCCATAGTATCTTTTCAATCGTGTTTCATGAAAAAAAAAAAAAAAAGAAATCCGGATCCAACCGAATACACTATAAAAGTTAATTTTAATATAAATTAAATTAAATTGAAAAGACTTATTGATTAAAAATTCAGTATAGTAAGAATTCCCATGCATGGTGATGACATTCTTCAACTCTTCACTAAGCATATGCTTTGAAGAAGTAAAAGAATTACTTTGAAGCAGTACCATACTCAGCGCATCCCACCAATGGATGGGATAAGGCTAAGACACGCTACTTAAATATGTAACCGACTGTTGGAAGACATACCACTTCCAGAAACCCTTTCCCTGAAAATGAAGGCGCATGATTCTCTCTAGATTTTGAAGTATAATCAGGCACAATGTAAGACTAAAAACTAATGGCCATCCTACGCACACCTGAATTGTCTATTCGACTTCTCATCTACCCTTTGCTGGACGCCCAAACTTTTGCCCCAAAATGAGAAAAATAGGCCATTTGATTGAAGTATCTAAAAGAATAATTAATTTGTGATGTCCATAAGATGGCAATGAATGACTAATTATTATCTGTTTAATTGTTGTTCTTCATCTGATGGTAATTATTGATTCGATGAAATGACCTGGTTGAAGCATTCTATAAATGGCTAAAACCTTTAAAACGTGGCTTCCTATGCTTGAGGCATGTTAAATTTATAGAGATGAGGAAAATTTTTAGGGTAGGACCCATCACATGATAGATTCTCATTCTACAAATGGTAGGCAAACTCCCAACCAAGTAATCAAAAGAAATACACTTAAAACAGTGACAAATATATAATAATAATAATAATAATAATAATAATATTATTAACATAGTTAACTAAGTTTTTCCTTAGGACATATTGGTGTAATAATTTTCTATAGAAAAGATGGCGGTTTATATTTCCACACATTCTACTCTTCACTCACCCTTCTGCTCCTCTTTTTATGATTTTCACTAGATATTTTGCAACTGTACCAAATAATATTATCTTCAATTTACCAAAAAAAAATATTTTATACCAAATACCAACTTTTATACTTGCGCAAAATTTGTTTTTATAAAATTCATTTTTATGGACTTTGATGATATGAAAATTTTCTCTTTCACAGAAATAGTGTTTACACAAGCGTACCCTTTAGTTAGGTCATGTGCCGAACAAATAAAATTCTCAATTCTTTTCCAAAAATTATTCACAGCAAGACAAATCACAAAACCAAACTTCAAGAGCCAAACCTAGGGTTGTAAACGGGTCGGTTCCGGGGCGGGTCCACGGTGGACTTGGACCGGAACCGTTATGCTGGGACTGGACTCGGACCCTGATCTGGAACCGTTACGGTTCCAATTTATTGGATCCGGAACCTGAACTGGAACTGTCTAGACCCAGTTCTGGTTCCGGGTCTAGACTAGGTTCTGGTTCTGGGTTTGGACGGGTTTCGGTTCATGCTTAAGTGGCCTCACTTAAATGCCTCATAAAAATCTACTTAAGAGATTGGAATAAAATTAACGAAACAACTCAAACATCTGCATATAATTTGATTGATCGCATTCCCATCCATGACCATCGTATGTTATATATATATAAGTGACTTTATGGGTCAGTCTCGGGTCTACGGGTCTAAGACCTGTTGGAACCGGAACCGGACCCGTTTAGAAAACGGGTCCAAAAAAAGGACTCAGAACCGGACCCGTTTAAAAATCGGTTCCAAAAATAGGATCCATACCAGGTTTTTAACGTGCCAGAACCTCCGGGTAATCGGAGAATCGGGTATCCATTTACAACCATAGCCAAACCCCAACCATGAAACAGCGCACATAACCCAAACCGGGCTTGGCACAAATAATTCACCAATCTTCAAAAAAGAAATACTTTCCTCACTGAAGAGGACCAAAGCACCACAAAACTTCAATACATCCACTTAAAATCCAAGCCATCCAATCAACCCATCGACAATTCCCCTCCAATTCACAGACATACTCACCTTCAAATGCAAGCAATTGCAGATGCCAACTTCAACCAACTCACCCATCTGATCATCATCATCATCGTCATCATACTACTAAACTATTCAGTCCAACCGTCATCATCGTCCATATGAAATCTATCCATAGAAATTCCATAGAATCACAGAGAGGGAAAAAACTCATGCAACGGTCCAGATGGGGCGAATCTGGTTCTTCACAGGTAGATCAGACAGACCACGAACCACAAACTTGGGTGTACTCGAGCGCACCATATCGTTCCTCCAATATTAAAATGGAAATGCAAGGGGCCGCGAAAGCGACTTTAAATAGCGATGCGATTAGGTTTTGGAGCTCCGCCTCTCTCGCATTTCATCTTCTTCTTTCTCACTCTCACTGCTCTCGTTCTCTTCTAGGGTTTCTATTCTTCTTCTTCTTCTTCTTCTTCTTCTTCTGCTATGGATCGATCGATGCAGAAAAACTAGGGTTTTTCTGGTGCCGCCGCCGCCGAATTTCTACGAGTTAGGGTTTCTGCAACTGTTTGAGGAGGGGAAAGATGGCGTCGACGAATCCTTTCGATCTCCTTGGAGACGACGACAGCGACGATCCGTCGCAGCTGATAATAGCGGCGCAGCAGCAGGCGAAAGCCGCGCCGAAGAAATCCCTAGCTCCGGCGGCGGCGGCGGCGGCGGGTCAGAAGCCGCAGCAGGCGGCGCCGCAGGGGAAATTGCCTTCCAAACCCCTCCCTCCAGCTCAAGCAGGTCTTTCTTAATCCTTTGATGTTTCTGTGAAATGTGCTTTCCATGAATCTTGAAGAAATGAAGGATCTTTGCTTTGATTTTTGTACTTCTCATTGATTGATCTGGTTTTTCACCTGAAAGTGATGATTTTGCATCTTTTATCTGTGGTTTTTTGTTTGATTGAATGATTGAGAAGGATAGAGATGTGAAACTAGTATAGAATCCTCGTTTTTGTTATTGATTGTGTGTGTTTTAGCTTGATTGGTGCAGTGAAATGTTGTGGTTGTTTCATTGACTGATTGTTTTATCTGCGGATTTGTCTTTGAAAGTGAGGGAGGCGAGAACTGAACTGGGCGGTGGGCGAGGAGGTGGTCGCGGCGGCGGCCGTGGGTTTGGGCGAGGTGGACGTGGCGGTGGATTCAATCGGGACTATGGAAGCAATGAGCATGCATTTAACAATGGTGTTTCTGGGGGGTATGGCGGTGCGACTGAAGATGGGGAATCTGGGAAGGCTGGGGAAAGAGGACGCGGGTCGGTGGGTGGACCTCGTGGCCGTGGTGGTCGTCGTGGTGGTTTCAGCAATGGAGAGGATGGGGAAGGTGATCGTCCTCGTAGACAATTTGATCGTCGCAGTGGAACTGGACGCGGGTATATATGAAGTCATCTATTTGTTTTCATGCTTTTATTGTATGAAGTTTGTTAAAGAAAAAAAAAAGATTTCATTTATTGCTTGTGTTCTCTAATTCGCAGGAATGAGCTCAAACGCGAAGGATCTGGTCGTGGGAACTGGGGAATTGCAACTGATGAACTTGTGCAACCGTGAGTGTACCTGTTTTAAATCTAACTGAATTTCAGCATTGATCTCTTTCTGTTACATTATGCTTTGTTCATATAAGGTACTGTCAAACATAATCTAGCTTATTAACTGTGAATCTTCTACTGAGGTGCATTTTCTGTTATAGGGAAACTGAGGACCAAGTCGGTGAAAATGAGAAGAACACGGGCCCTGAGATTAAGCAGGGAGAGGAAGATGGTGCAGTTGTCAACAAGGAGAATGTGGTGAATGAGCCAGTAGAGAAAGAACCTGAAGAGAAGGTGAATGCACATGTTTCAATTTAGATTTCCTTGCTTTTCCTGCCTTTTGCTTGTTTTAGTGATTGTTTAGGGTATTGTCATCCGTTTCCTATCTGTGAGATGAATTACTATGACAATTTAAATCATATTTGCTTGGGAGGAAAATCAACCCTGATGTCTGTCCATACCGAGTCCACTATCATGAATTGTTCAAAACCTTTTCTTAACTCAACCCAGTCCAGTTGGCACGGCTTTGTTGGTTGCAGACCGTCTGAGTTATTTGAGTTGACTGGTGACCTGGGTTGAGTTTCTGAGTTTTTAATACATTACCCTCATGTCCATGTAATGATGTAGTCTGACTCGATGCCTTAGCATATGGCCATATTCATTCTAACTCCCTCTCATGCGTCATGCCTTGGTAGCATGTGTGTGTAACAGTGGTTTTTGAAAAATTACATAGATACTGATTTCATTTTTGTTTTCGAAAACATTTAGACTACAACTATATTTCTGTCATGTGTCTGTTTTTAGAATTCCTCACGTCAAAAACAAAGCAGATGATACCTTTCTTGGCCTTTTGGCTTAAGATAAAAAAGCAGATGCATTGTTCATCCTTTTGTGATATTTTTTTCAGAATCCCTTTTTTCCATATTGAGGAATATTGGTCATTTTAATTAATTCTACTTTTTTTTCAACAATATTTGCATTGTGCATTTTTTCATTGGCAATGAAACTTATATTAGATGATTTGGCTAAAAGACAACAGTTACACAATATGAAAAAGAAAGGAATATTACAAGGGGCGGTCTAGAGAGTTGACAAAAGGATGGGAACAGGAATCCCCTTCACCAAGCTATCCCCTTTTATGTGGGACAAAGGATGGGAACAGGAATCCCCTTTACCAAGCTATCCCCTATTATGATGGGAACAGGAATCTGACAGATCCATAAGCCAGATTTTGCAGGTGCCAGGGCCTTGTGTAACCAATCAGAGTTTAGGAATCACCTTCTCTGTTAAAGTGTGGTGCTTCTCTGTTAAAGTGTGGTGCTTACTATTTTAATAATCTATATTAGCCTTGGTTCCTTCCTGTGGAACTGTTGAATTCTTTTTCCTTGGTGGCCATTGATGTTGGTGTCATCACAATTAGAGAACTGTCAAACATAATTGAATAGACACCTTTCCTTTGAAGAAACTATCTTGTCATCCATGCATGCTGAGTGGCTTTTTCATTTCTTTTTATTTTTTATTTTTTTACTGAAATCAGAAAAATGTTGGTAAGTTTTTAAACTTAAATACCAGTAAGTTGTAGCAGTTCATTTGTATTAGTGATAAACAAGAAATGCGCACATGTGGTGTTACAACCATCAGTTCTTTTTTATGCACTACATGTAAATGAGCAATGCTTATATCTAGTATGAGAGCATCAGTAACTTTTCAAGCAACTTTCATTCTATATGGGTTGTGAACAAAATGTCCTTTCAACCTTGATGTGTGCTGTTCATGGGACAGCCCTACATCAGTCTGGGCCTGACTGGTTTATTTGATTAGCCATGTCCATGGAGGTAAAAATCTCAGAAAGTTGTGTCGTTTAGTTACCTTTCTTTTTTGAATGGCATTAATTATGTTTATGTGTATGTCATCCTTATGCTAAAACATCCCAATTCTAATCTAACGCAAGGTACTATTTCTTGACTTGAGTTGGGTCTGGATGAGTCTGGTGTGGCCCACTTGAAGCATGTTTTGTTGGGTTGGATCAAGTTGCTGGCCAACTGAGCTCTCAGTTGGGTTAGAAAATTCTGGTCCAAGCGTAATCCCAGCCATCTATATTCCAGTCTGACCCAATTAAAAGTTTGGTGGGTCAGTCAGGTTCAGGTTTGGCTCAAGCCAGATTGCTCCATAGCCCCTTCCACATAACCATTATGATGTGTTTCCACTCATTGTGTGAATTTTCTTGTTAAAACAGGAGATGACTCTAGAGGAGTATGGGAAAGTTTTGGAAGAAAAGAGGAAGGCTCTGCAAGCACTAAAAACTGAGGAAAGGAAGGTGGATTTTGACAAGGAGTTTGAATCCATGCAACAGCTTTCTGGCAAGAAGGGCAATGATGACGTCTTTATTAAATTGGTGATGCATTCAAAGCTTTCTGATTTTTCTCCTGTTTAGATTTTTCATGCTGATGATAAGTGTTGCAAACTATATTCACTTTTATGCAGTGGGAGCTTAATGAGTTATTTTTCTGTTCATAATTTTCATGCTTAAGGATAGCATTGTAATATTAATCCTTTTCTTTAATTAGGGCTCTGAAAAGGATAAGAGGAAAGATATTGCTGACAAGGAGGAGAAAGCTAAAAAGGTAATGTGACAAGGCCTGTTCTATTGGGTTTAGTATATCAAAGCTTGATGTGTATGACCAATTTCACTAACTTCTACTTGCTCTGTCTTTATTCCACTCTACCATACATCAATAGGCTTCCTGCTCAGCTCTGTGATAGGACAGAGCTCATGATAATCGAGCTAACTGCTTACTAACTTCTACTTTCTGTGTCTTTATTCCACTCTACCATAAATCAATGGGCTTCCTGCTCAGCTCTGTGATAGGGCAGAGCTCACGATAATTGAGCTAACTGCAGTTGGTTTTTGACTCGATAACATGCTTTCTGAGGAGCATATAGGAATGATTGAAAGATTTTAGCAAGCTCAAAAGTGATAATTATTAACAACACTGTTCACAAGTATGTAGAAAGAAAATCTGCCTTTTCTTCTGCGCAAACTATTTGTTTGATTTCTCTGGACTAGTTGGATTTCAGCTTTTCTAGGACCATAGGAAACTACTTATCAAGAAAGTAAAGTTGCTAAATATTATTTTTAGGAGTTCTGCTGTAACCTAAATCGGGTTGCCAAGTTGCTAAAGTTAATCCAGGCCGAAGAATGAGCCTGATGAATGTCACCAAGCCCCCCTGGCTCAATCTGGGCGCAAGCTGGTAACTGCATCTGAGCCACCAACATGATCTACCACAGCAGATTCGGTTTAGAAGTCATGATACCTTTGATTTGGTTATAAAGTCTACCGATGCCACGTCCAGACATGATGTCAGGATATTATGTAGTTAAACTAACACAAAGGCCTTACCTGCTATGATTACTCAAATGCTTGAGAATAAGAAATACATTTTAATTGCATCATATGTGATACTTATTTTTAGGTTTAAAACATGTCTCACTGCTTTATCCATGTTTGTTAGTATAACTAATGCTTTGTCTCCTTTTTGACCATTCGGGCTGTGGCACTATTTTCTACGCGGATTTATATTAATATTATATTACCTTAATGGTTACTGTCAAATTGATAATGACATCACATAGAACTTTAAGTCATTAGTGGTCTTGGTAGTGCTGATGATTAAGCATTAGTTATATACTAACTAATAATCAATCTCTTTCGATACCATCTTTTTCTTTCAGTACCATCTTGATTATAAGATTTGCTTTCCATCGTGAATACACCATAGTTATCAATGAATGGCTGTTGTCTTGGGATAATTCATTTTTGGATGGATATCTTGGTTCCAAATACTTATTTTCCTGCAAAGGGAGTGCCTTTTTATTTTATCAGTAAGTGTTTTTATTAATATGAAGACATATTTGGCAAAGAGGCAACTAATAGGATATTCCTTGTTCTGAGAGGAGATTTGCCTCTACATTTGATAGTCTGGATGGGATCACTGCAGATGTAAACTAGTGATGGCCGAGGTGACCTCTCTTAAACTTGTGGTTACTAGTTAATCTAGGGTTTACTAGAGAGTCTCGTTTAATCTGATTATGCAGATAGATTTTCTACGTCCTATTATGATTGGAGTCCTAAAATCAGGATATTTTTCAAAGCTTTAAGAAAAAAGAAGAAAAATACAGATTGTACTACACTTTGAGTAGAACATAGACAGGCCCCACATGGCATGATAAGTCACACCTGCAACAGCATTTCTGTCTCTGTTCAATGAGAAACAAGCAGGCCATGTAGGTGGCATGTGAGCCGCACACCCCCTCAGTCTGTAAATAAAAAAAAGGGGAGAAAACAAATTACACATGGAAAAAAAAAGGAGGGAAAATCATTTTCTCGCTGGGGAGGTGGAACATTTCTTTTTGCAGCTTGTTCCTTGAGGAATAGCTGTCACACCGAATGTGGGAAAGAGGTCCCAGAGAAAAGCTTCCTCTGCGGAAATGGCTATTTGTAAATGAGCCCCTGTAGCCCAGATTTGGTGAGTCATTTTGATGTTTTGCATATTGACAGGCTGAATTTTGTTTTCTTTTTGGCGTAACAGTCAGTCAGCATTAATGAGTTCTTGAAGTCAACTGAAGGTGGGAGATACTATGGCCGTGGTCGAGGTCGTGGTGATCGTGGTTTCAGAGGAGGTCATTCTGGAGGCAACATTAACACAGTCTCTGCCCCTTCCATTGAAGATCCTGGTCAGTTCCCTACCTTAGGTGGCAAGTGAGACTTAATTCCCAACCATAGTTGCTAAGTGAATCTCTCTCTCTCTCTCTCTCTCTCTCTCTCTTTTGATTTGGTCACTCGAAGGATTTGCAGGAATAATGAGGTTTCCTGTATTGAAAGAGATTTAATATTAGTGTTTTGAATGTATATCTAGGTGTTTTTCAATAGTCTGCTACAGTTTTTCCCATTGCATGACTGATTTACAGCCACTTCATAATTTTATTTCGCTTTGATATGCACCTTGAATGAACCGGATGCTATCACCCTTCTCAAAAACATGCGCTTTTGAGGCATCTTGATAAAATACATGCAGGTTTTATATCAATGAATAGTGTCCCTAAATAATGGTCGCCGTTTAGCCCTAAAATATATGGTCATATGCCTAATAATTCCATTATTATGAATTTGTTGTGAGGACGTGTATGCTGGCATGTATGGTAGTTGATAGGCAAAATTGTCGTGCCTGTTCATTTGAACTACGACTTAGGTGGCATGTCTGTTTTAAGGATTGAAGTTTCATATTTTTTTGTCCGCAAAATTAAAGCGTTAAAGTTCCAAGTTGGTTTCATGAGCATGTGGCCTTTCTTATTTGCCCCGAAGCCATGTTATTTTTGGGCTGAATGGTATTATTGCTATTTTACCCGGAGCGGACATTTGATTATTGTTTCTACCCGGCTAGGTGCGGTAGCTGTTTAGCATTTGTCTTTTATAAACTTAAGTGCGTCTTCCATGCTGACCATCGGAGTGATGATACGTGGAAGCTATTCTTGAGGTGAGATAAAATTGGGCAGGATTGGCATACACTAGTCGGGTACTTTCAATTTGTATATGTATATTTTTTAACCCAAGGTATAATTTGTCAGCTCAGCCTCTAGCGTAGGGTTATCCAAAAGGACTATTCTTTTGGGGTTATATATATAGCTACATGCATACATAGTATTCAGATTATGTAAGGAGGTGGGAATTGGGAAGTTGAACTTGAGATTGAGAAGAGCAAATTCAAGACTCAAACAAACCGAGCCACCTTTCGTGAACTACTAAGTAGGTTTTTTTTTTTATATCTTTGCATCTTTGGAATCTAGTTGCAGTGAAGCAAATGAGATTCCCAGTTAGCAGCGATTGATTGAATAGTAAGTCATCACCGCCCATTGCAGGTAATTAGATGTTGCAAGAAATTAGATTCACTGGTAAGCCAAACTACAGGGCAACTGGGGCACCAGGCTTTAAACAGGAATTTATTTGTTGGGGGTGACAAAAGTGAAGCGATGCCTGCTCATTAATGTCTTACTATATCTCAAAAAATAATAGGGGTGGTCATGCCCGTCTTATTAAGTAGCTTTTTCACTTGGGGATCATTTAGAACGATATCTGATGTTCCAAATAGAGAAGCTTGAGTCCTTGAAACGCTGTCCCGAGCGTCATCTGTTGAATGCTGTTGGGGTAACAAAACTCAAATCTTGGGTGGCTGAATTCTGCTTTTCACCTGCACCTCTTACATGATCTCTCGTGGGCACTGGTACGTTAGTTTGGTACAAGTAGGCCAAAAGTTAGCGATGAAGGCAAAAAAAGTTTTTTTCAAAATGAAATAGATTATTTTGTTTTGGTAGAAGGAAAACAGATGAATCGGATGAAAACAGATCAAGAGATGGAGAGTTCAGTTCTTTCAGACCCTTTCACTGTTCTTTACACAAAGCACAAGGCAACCAATTTCTCTAAGTACCCCTCTTTCCTTATGCAGCGTCCTTGCACAGGTACAAGGTGGGATATCAAAATGAACTGTCCCAGGATTTTGAATCTGCTGCTTTGCCGAAGGACCGCAAATCTGGAATCACTACCGTGTGGGACTAGCGAGGACTAACGGGAAAAAAAAAACAGAAGGGAAAACCCCTCTTACCAGGGTGAGGATGGAACTGTCTCCTCTCTAGGAGGGGGTGAAAACTTGTTAACTGTTCATTCAAAAATGATCTCACTTCCCTACTACCACTTTCACTAGTCTTGTTTACACCTAAGATATCCTCCTTCGTTATCCACGTACTACATGTGTATATACCCTCATACATAATAATCCTTGCTCAGCAAAATCAAGAAACCCTGGGCTGGAGCACAAAGGTTCCAAGGCTGAGTAGGAAAAGGATACCCTAGGTCCTAAAAAAAATGTCATATAAGAACAACCAAACGTGGCAATTTGTAAATGTTACACGTGCAACATTTAACAAGCAGCCTCAGCCTCTAAATACAAAATCTTGACTCTCTCATGCATACTAAGATTAGAAAAAAAAAAAAAAAATCTGCAAATTCTCCCCCACCTAGGAAAGAAGGATAGCTAAGCTCGCAACATAACCTTCCTCGTCTAATGGAGAGTACCAAACTTAGCAAACAGGCCTCGTAACGAGGAGATCCAAGACCAGCATGTGGCTCAGGAAGCTGCTACCAGTAAAACAATTTTCCAGATTTATACAGGCTTAAAATTAAAAATATCGTTAAAAAAAGAATGAAACTTTTTGCAGCAACTGAATTTCAAGGACAGAATTAAGAGAGTGAAGTGTCTGTCTTGGAACAAGAAGCTAGTCGTACATTCCATGGACAAGCATGTATGCAGCTAAAGAAAACATTTTAGGAAGAAGAGCAGCAGCTGGCCTTCTGGGCGACTGGTTGCCCGCGGATTTGAACTGTCGGAGGCCTGGCATTGTTCATTGCAGGTTGACTAGCCATCCTAATGAAACAAGAAAAGAAAATAAATGAGATCGATCTACAAGGCATAAATAAGACCAACAGCTGGAGCAGTATCCAAATTTTATTTTTAAAAAAAGCAGCAGTTGCACCTGTTCTTGATCTCAGCGGCCATGGCCATAAAGGCTTGCTCCACATTAGTTGCATTTTTTGCACTAGTTTCCATGAATGGGATCCCAATCTCATCAGCAAATGCCTTACAAAAAAAAAAAAAAAAAAGTAAATAAAAAGCACATCCTAACATTAGATTTCAGTAAGAAGCTGCATGATTGGGGGCATTTCCAGAAAGAAAAAATAGCCTTTCTAGTAATAAATGCAGTCACAATAAGAAACATTGATTGCAGATTTTTTTTTTCTTTGAATGGAAAATTGATTCCAGAATACCTTAGCTGTCTCATACGACACTACTTTATTAGCAGTAAGATCACACTTATTCCCAACCAGAAGCTTGTTGACATTCTCACTTGCATAACGGTCAATTTCATTCAACCATTGCTTGACATTGTTAAAGCTTTCCTGGTCTGTCACATCATATACCACCTGCAGATGGAGGGCACAATATTGAGTACTACTAGTCCAATACACCTGTGAAAAAGCAAATAGAAGAAATATAGGAAACAATTGAATGCACTTACAATAATGCCATGTGCACCACGGTAGTAGCTGCTAGTTATGGTTCTAAAACGCTCTTGCCCAGCAGTGTCCCACTATTAAATGAAGCAGGAAAGGTAAAAGGGAAAACAATTTGTTACTGAGATCTCCCATGAAAAAATAAAAGAAAAAAGACCAAGAAATCTCAAAGAAAAAAAAATTGGAAAAAATGAAAAATAGAAAATGTTTGGACAAAAGACATTGAGACGGTCAATAACACATGCAATTGGCAACTAGAACAAGTGCAGAAACCATGTGACAAACCCAAGACAGTCGGGAGTAGGTAAAAAGAAAAGGTTGTAGAACAGATGTCATATTTCATGTTGAAAGAAAAAAGGGAACAAAACCATAACTTCGCAGCAAATTTTCTGTCCGATTTTGGAATACTGATTGCTGAGAGAAATTTTAATAAGATGATAAAAAAACGGCTGCAAAAAAAAATAATAATAAAAGGACCAAAATGTGAAGATGGGCTACCAAGACCTTCCCTGGAAAGTGTCAACCTGAAAAGTATACCCTTACCCGTTGGGAGCTCAAGAAAAATTACAACACAGGCACCACAGAAGAATGTAGACTGAGGGTACAAATCAGTAACATTGAGCAATGGAGCCAAAAGACACAAATCCTTAAACCCGAAGAAATAGCTTTGATCCCTTTTCTTTAGTAAAATAACATAAACTATCTATTGAGGTCATACTCAGATACAAAAGCAAGGGTAAATATAAACAAAGACTCACAATCTGAAGTTTAATGGTCTTTCCATCCTGTTCCACAGTCCGTATTTTCTACAAAATAAAACACAAACAATTAGTATTGTACATTTATGACAAAGAAAATGATGATTGAGCAGATGTGCACTGAGTACTTACAAAATCCACTCCAATGGTACTAATGTAACTCTCCAAATACGAGTCATCCTATCACTCATGAAAACAGTTCAGTGAATATTGACAAAAAGATAGAATAATGCACTGTCACTAGGCACAGTGCAGGTGTCTAGATTACTTCACAAAGCAAAATAAGATGTTGACTGCTTGGAGACTGCCTATGGGATCAGGTCCTTAGACCTGGATCTGGTGCCCCCCTAGTCCCATTACATGTTGATTGAAAAACCCTAAACACGCAATGTTTGGTTGAAACAATGAGCGCTTTCAATTGTTCTCTTATATATCACCACAACAGTTAACATGTAATCACCCACAACTAAGAAGCAGGTTGGGGCCACTGGACCATGGACAGACCCAACCCTTTGGGCAGACAAGGTTTGGATAATGCTTTGAAAATACCAATGATGATCAACACACATAAACACACATGCCCGCCATGAAACCCCCACCATGCACCCACCCACCAACACACATGTGCACACACACAGATGCACACACTTTATTCAATGTATGATATTTGTTGAGTAAAGTTTATTCCACATTGAAGTAAATGTCGTATGCTTCCAAACTCCAATGATGCTTAGGTCTTACTGCAAATCTAAGAAGAAGACATGACTTGCCAACCCCCGAATCTCCAATCAGCAGAAGTTTAAACAAGTAGTCACTGTACATCACCAAAAAGGAAGCCATGAGTGAGCTTCTCTGTGAATTAAAATAGAACTGCAAGGCATAGTAGAGATTAAAAGCATCCCATATTCTGCAGAATTTAAACACCTTTAGTTCATGAATCCTTGAACATGTTGCATGCTTTTCCCTTTCCCCAACTGAGGACAACCATAACACACGTCACATTTTATTTTATTTTATTTTAAGTTTTTTAATTTTTTATGACAGGTATCAAGTACAATCCAATAACCTTGTTGCAGTGACTCTGCGCCCCCAACCATGCATGGGCCCTTGTCAACAGTGTTGTCAAAGGCGAAAGGTACATTGAGGGGCCAAGGTCTCCAGGCGCCTGGGCTAGAGGTGCAAGCTTCATTGAAGCAAGGCGCACAATGAAGATACAAAATAGATATTTTAGCAAAGACAAATAATTTAAAATTCAACGTAGGCAAAGTAAAAATAATTCACAAATCATAACAAAAAAGGCAAAGAACAGTAGAAGAATTCCAAAAGTGATAAAAGCATCCATCACTCCAAATGCTAAACATTCACTACAAAAATCCCATAAAATAAGTCATTGCCATTCTCATTTAACTAACACATTAATCTAATAGTAATTTGACACTCATCAAGGAATCAATCAAATTAATGATTGAATTAGTACATTGTTTTGAAAGAAAAATTGCAAGCATACAGCAGCAGCAGCATGATGGAAGAAGAAGAGGCAGTAGCAGTAGTAGTAAAAAAAAAAAAAAAGGAAACAAAAAAAGCAGTAGTAGTAGCAGTACCGTCTGGAAAAAAAATAGTAGCAGCAGCAAATGGAAGAAGAAGGGGAGGTAGTAGCAGCAGCATTTAGAAAAAAAAAAAAAAAAAGTGAAGAGGCATGTGCCTGGCTGCACCTCACACCTGAATGTGAGGAGCGTGCTTCAACTGTGCGCGCCTCACCTCGAAGTGGCGCACCTTTTACAACATTGCTTGTCAACAAACATAACATTTTTACAGCATCTAATCAACAAGACTCTCTAGCCATTCTTTTCATTTTGCCTTAGGTGGGGGTCACATGTAGAACACACTAGCCCAACATCTATATCAACAGATACACAAGACTTCAAAGCAGTTAATAATACTATATACACAAGATACACATGCCTGACGAAAACTCACAAGCTGCATCAAAATATGGAGTAAATGGTCCAACAACCAAAAGTAGCTACTCAAGATTCTTAGGTTTGCAGAAAAAAGTGTACTGATAGAAATCAACTCAAATTACCAGAATCAAGGACAATCATAAAAACAAGGGAAATTTTCAAAAAAATAAATAAAACTTTTGGCTCATTTTAAAAAAAAGTACATGAAGATTTAAAATATTTCAAAAAAAAAGTATAAAAAGTTTTCCACAATTCTTTCAATCAAATCCTCACTGTAAGAAAATTTTGAGAAATGAAAAATATACCCTTATGTCATTTTTAAAAGTTTCCCCTTAATGAATCATATAAGAGAGATGATCAAGTCCAGCCCAAATGATGTAGTGGGGCCCACTTTATCTACCATTATGCATGGATTGTTAATAAAAGGGGATTCCAAAATTACTAAAAACCAAGCATCACTGAATACTTATGATCATCAAAACCAGAATGACCAGTTTTAGGGAGGAAAGAGGTTAAATAAAAGACAAAACCCTATCATAAGGTAAGGGAATTTTTGTCATTTCTCAACAAATTTATGGAGATGACATGATTGAAAGAACTGTGAAATACTGTTATACTTTTTTGAAATATTCAAATCTATATACCTTTTTGAAAATGAGACAACAGTTGCATACCTTTTTAAAATTTACCCTAAAAACAAATTAGGATCATAATTAAATAAGCATAAAATTTTTTATGGGAAAACACTTCATAATGACTGTCCACTCGGATGAAAGAAGTGAAATTTAATTTGGGTATAAATATCCAGAAATGGACTGAGCAGTTGATGCTATTTACTAGAGCCAAAATGAAACAGTTTATCACTTAAATAGGGGCAAGTTCCTTAAGCTGTCGGTTAAATGACATGACAGATATGTAAATGAACTGTGCAGTTGACACTATTTACTAGAGCCTAATTGAAGCAGTTTATCATTTAATAAGAGCAAGTTCATTAAGCTGCAAAATATCCATAAATGAACTGAGCAGTTGATGCTTATTTACTAGAGCCAAAATGAAACAGTTTATCACATAAGAAGGGAAAATTCCTTAAGCGGCGGGTTAAATGACATGGCCAATAACTAAATGAACTAAGCAGTTGACGCAATTTACTAGAGCCTAATTGAAGCAGGTTATCATTTAATAAGGGCAAGTTCTTTTAGCTGCAAATTAAATGACATGACCAATATGTTCATTCAAATTGAAAGAAGAGTTCAATAATAGTATAAGTATCAAGAAATGAATTGGGTGGCTGACACTATTTACTAGAGCCTAATGGTTTTTCTCTACCATTTCATTAAAAACAGCACATGCTTATTTGTTCGTGCAAGACGTCAGCATACACATGCTAATGTGAGAGAGGTGCACTGTCTTACCACTAGCGTTATCAGTGAAAACCAAAATAGGAGTTATCAATACAGGAGAGAAATAGGAATAATCTGGCTGCAAGTTTCCAAAGATTGACTACTCAGAATGTAAAAGTGCAGTTCTGTTTATGCTGGCCATGTAAAGAAGTTTCTTTTTTTTTTTTTCGTTTTTGAAAGGTTATGTAAAAACAAATATAATCACCAAATAATAAACTTTGAACCAGAGTAACAACTGGGAATTGGGAAATACATCTTCATGCAACGTGAGTCGGACAGTGGTGTTCTTCCTCTCACATGCATGCATGCAATAAAAGTTATTGCAGTTATCATTTCCCACTTCCGTGAACATCCTGACCAATCTTTGAAATACAAATTGACCTAATGTATTTTGGAAAGGAGAGGACAGGACACATACGACTTACACAAAGCCGTAAATTGACCTAATGTTCAACGAGCAATTAGTGAACATCTGCAATGATCAAGTGATCCAAATTGACCTTTCTAAATAGATTTGCATTTCCTGTGTTGCAGCCCTTTTTGCTTTTGGTATGTTAATATATATATGAATATAATTATTAATTATAATTTAACACTTGAAAATAATGTTAAAATAAAAAATCATAATATTAATAGAGGGATGGGTTCGTGGGTGTAACCAATGCTTCAATAATGCATTGTGTTTCGAGCTAGCTCAAATCTATTTCGATCATCAATGACCCCAATGGATTAGAAGACATAAAATAATCAAACGACTCCTTTGGCTCCATCACCACAGCGATGACTTCCTTGTGACATTGATAATCAATTTGCATCGTTCCCCACCACACTAATTAATACTCCTTGTAGGCCCAATTATCCATACTAATAAGTATAATTATTTGGATTTGGTTACACTACTGCTATTTGTCCCTTTCTCTTCAAAGCTCGAACCAAAACCAGACAAGTAAAAACAAAAAAATTACCTATATTTGGTTTTGGCCGAGTCACCTAGTTGCCTATCCATATCAGTCTTGTGCACATCCCCACCCATCCATACCGCCCTGACACGGTCAAGTGTGGGCCTTCCGGCATCCCAGTTCCAGACTACCATACCATGGTGCTAGGCAAAACTTCAAACCAAACTATATACCCAAAAACTAAAACAAACTTAAAAAAGTAAAAAAAAAAAAAAAAACTTAAATCCATCTACAGAGTAATTTCACATAGGGAATTACAACTCATTCTCAACAAACCATTTACAAATGAGTTTTAACTCCTATCATGGAATTAACTAATGAACTTGTAGGTGGATAAACAATTAAACATTGATAAGATAAGGCTAAGACGACGATAATTTAAATAGCAGAATCAGCTAAATTCACAGCTTTCGTTACAATACAAACCAAAGCTGTGACCAAAACAGTTCCAACAACAGAAGAGCGATTTTCCCCTCAATTCCATGTACAAGCAATGGCATCTTAAAACCAAACCATGATTCAATTACATATAATCACTCAGCTTCCAGAATCGCTACAGATCTCGAATCAAATCGCACAGATCTGGATTCTACGATCAGATCGCAGCATGCAAATCCCTAGAACACTTTCGATCCAAGCATGCCTATCTCAAGATCTCTAACATCACCGATAAATCAGGGAAAAGGGTAGCGATAGTCGTCCGTACAATCAATACACGTGCGAATCATCCGTCGTACGCGTGAAACTCACAACAGATCTGATCTATGCTATCAAAACCCTAGAAAATCGACAAGAACATGCTCTGATCAACGATAAAAGAAGGGAATTTCACCAAAACCCGATCTTCTGATCCGTGAGGAGGAAATGATCGAGAGAAAAGAGAGGAACAATAGAACGAGAACGGAAATCTAGGGTTTGAGATCTTACTACTCCTGATTCATGGCGGAAGAACGCGAGAGCGGAGGAGCTGGCGAGGATTCGGAGGAGCGCCGGAGCCTCTGGTTTTCCCGTCGGGAATACGGATCGGAAAATCAGATCTTCGCCGGAGAAGGAGAAGAAGGAGAAAGCGAGCTACCCTTTTCTTCGGACTCTTGACGCGTGCTCGGACGAGAGAGCGAGAGCAAGAGGGAGAGAGAGAGAGAGAGAGAGAGATTGGAAATGTCAGGAGAGAGAGGGCATGAAAAATGAATAAATAGAGACGTGCCATCGAGACGAGAAACGTGGAAGGAATTCCATCTGACTATGAAATTACGAAAACCGCCTTAACCCTTCATCAATTTCACAGCACTGCACTTTGACTTTTGAAAATTATTTTGTTCCCGTGCAATTTTTATTTTTATGAGAAATAAATAATTTTGATTTGACACTAATTCAAAAATTATCTAGATGTTTTGTGCATTTTTATTGCGGGCCTCAAGCCTGAACAAGGAAAAAGAGGATTGCATTAAATTGGTATGAGATAATAAAGAAATAAATTTAATGTTGTCGACCCCTGGCATTTTTAGGATGTGGTTTTTGTTTTTTTTATTGAATTAGGGTATTCCTCACCGACTCAACTTTCGGATCAGAATAAGGTCTTCATGATATTATAGACGTCAAATTGCAAGTAGACATTAAGGCCAACGAAAGAGTTAGCGTGAAACTAGTTCACGATCTTGACATGGGCCCACCCTTATTAATCTCATCAATAAGGGTTTGTATAACAAGAGAATTCAATGATAGAGAAGAGAATTATTCAAATTTTCCATGCAATCCACTATTTCATTGAGATATGTTTTTTAGTTAAAGAAATTTATCTTTTGATAAAGAGGATTTTAATTTTGTAGGCTTAGGGGGAACTATGGCCCCCCAAAAGATTTCACAAAGCCTCTTAAAGTTTTTAATATTTTTAAAACCTTTTTTACATATGGCCTCCCAAGATTTCACAAAATTCTTTTAAATTTTTAGTAGTTTTTAATATTTTTACATATAGCCACCCCCCCCTCAATTTTAAAAAACTCCCTACATATTTTGAAAATATATATTTTTTTAATATTTGCCCGTCCCAAAAGTTTTTTCTAGATCGTGGCCTCCCCCCAAAAAAATTTCTTGGATCCACTCATGCTTGTAGAATGCAAAATTTTTCTCACCGTCCAGATAAAAATCGGCAGAGAGTGAAAAAAAAAAAATCATATGCGTTGTTAGGCTGGCCCAGAAGGGGATTATTCCAAATTCTTGTGATTTTACCCGTTGATGCCGTTAAGCTGCTTGCAAGTACAAAATTACATGCAAATACATGGCAAAGCCGTCACATGTCCTACGGGAAACATCAATACATCCCACTTATGAATTGAGCCTGTATTTGCTTCTGAGAGTTTGTAGGGCCCCAGAGGAGAGGGTGTGGCTGAGATCTTCACATCGGCAGTTTCCAAGGCAACCGATCTTTTCAACGGTGGGGATATTCAGCTGGCATCATGTAAATCATCATCATGGATGTTCAAATTCTGGAACAAAGGAAAACCATGTAAATTAAATAATCCAATGGTGGGCTACGCAATGAAACAAAATTGTCCTTGCATCTCTTCGTTAATATCATTGAATTGTACGTTCATATTGTCTGATTTTTATTGACTAAATGACATGTACTAATGACGCTTTATTGACCACTGATATGAAAATAATAACACAGAAGGATGTTGTAGACCTTCTTTACGGGCAAAGATGGGCAGGCCATTATTCACGTTATTCATTTTAAATTTGAAGGCTTTCGGTAGCGTCTAACTGATCTATCACGCTCATAGCTAGAAATCATGATCTGTCATCCTTTTATATACCAAAAAGAATGGTGACTAGCAAGCGATTGGGAGGAGGATCTCATACGGCATGGATCCTTCTTTTGAGTCTGCAAATGGTCTTTGAGCATGGTGTTTGTGCTTCTGTCGCATAGTGTGTGGGGGCTCTCTCCTGTGTGCTTCTCGTCCGCGTGTGTGCCCTCTTCTGACGGCTCCAGCCTCCTTGGTTGAAGTTAAAAAATAATAATTTCAATGATCTACACAGCGCATCTAATAAGTTTACCAAAAAAATAACAATAAAAAACAATGATACACACCTCAAGGTCTTTGTGATCTCCTCAGCCCATCTTACCCCACTTGTAAAATGCGCCAATTCTAACCAAGCTCTCCAATCCGGCCCTCACCCAAGGTCTCCTAGCCTTACTCAAGAGAATCCTTACCTCACCCAAGGTCTCTTAGCCTTTCACCCGAGAGCTAGATAGGTCCCCTCCCGAGGCTGAGGGAGGGGAGGGGAGGGGGAATTTTTTTTAACCCACGCTGAAATTTTTGAACAAAAGAGGGTAAGTGGATATTTTCAGTTTTCTTTGAGCATTTTATATTTTTATTCACTTTTTGCCCATCCTCAACTTCTAAGACTGAGCAAGGATATAATAACAGAAAAGCATAAGGGTAATGATGCTTTTTCCTCCCAAAAAGAAGCAACATTGACCCTATTGGAGGGATTGTTCGAGATTGCAACAGAAATATGTAGGTGGCTTTTGTAGGAAGAATCCCCTTCGAGCTTAACTCTTGGCACTATGTAAAGGGCTTATGATTTGCAAGGAGGACAATATCAACTATGTTCACATTGAAGGTGACAGGCTAGTGTTTATCTCTTCTATACAAGACTTAGGATACTTGGTATAGAGCCTCATGCCTTTTTGGAGGAGAGTGATGAAGCCTCTGAATGAAATACAGAGCTGGACAATTAGCTATTGCAAACGCACTGTAAATGGAATGGCTGACTCCTTAGCTAAGCATGACTCCCCAACTGTGCAAATCTTCAATAGCATGCTGCCAACTCATCTTCAAGCCCTCTACAGGAAGGAAAAGGATCGGACAGAGCAGGTCACTAGATTATGCTACCATCCGTAGGCTCCAAGCTCAGAGGATTCATATAACTACACCTATGGTTGAGATGCTTCAGAAGAAAACCAAAGTTGACCTTGGCCTAATCCATCAGAGCAAGAGATGGGATGGAACAGATAGTTAATCCATTTTCAAAAGCTTGACTTCTTATTCTGCAGAGCTTCAGCTTCTTCCTCTTGTCCACCTCCACCCTTTTTCCCTCCACACATCCCCCCATTGTTTTCCCTTCCAAGTACATTGGAACTATAAGGGCATTGCTGCACAATCCCCCTTTTTTTTTCAAATTTTTTTCCCGCATTTAATTCCTATAAGTGGATCCAAGTCCACATCGTTCCTTTAGTTTAATGCACGCCTTTATAGCAAAACAAAAAACAAGGGTAGACAATTCATAGTCCTTTTTTACACGGCAAGTCATGTTCAACTTTTTTACTTCTTCTCATTTGAAAGGCTTTTTTACTAAAAATAATTGTTTCATTTCTTACACTACAAGTAATCTTAACCTTATTTTGCTTCTTCTCATCTCAAAGGTTTTTACCAAATGCAATTGTTAATGAGGAAGAATAGCTCTTTCTAACCAATTTGCATCAGGTTAAGGTATCTTAAACTCTTAAAATTTTATTTTTTTTCTTTATTTCACATTTTATAGAACTAGTATCTGATTTTGATAAATGATGTTTTCTAAAAAGGGGGCGTCACTGATTGTCGATTAATAATCATAGCCATTAATCTTGAATTCTTTGATGTGGAAGATGATGTTTTATATCACATATTGATAAGTCTTTAAAAATTTATCATTTTTTGTGTACTTTAGGGGATTTTAAGGATTTATTCATTAGAAATTTCTTCATTTACTTGGAAATTAAGCTTTTATGATTTTAAAACTCATTTTAGAGTTTTCTTGCAAAAATCATTGAAAATCATCAATTTTTTATAAAATTATAGAATTTTCCATTTTTTTTATATCCATTTTTAGAAGGTTTTTCAAATTCATAATTTTCACATAAACATGACAAAGGTTTTTATCAAGGCCCACATTAATGCATGTGTGACTTTTGGTCAAATTATTATTTTTAATAAAATATCATTTTTCTTTGTTGGAAAATTAAAAAAAATGGGCCCACATACATGTGCACATTTGCATGCAGGCTTGGATGTCAAAGGAGGGTTCCACTCTTCAATTGTTGTATGAATCCAAATTTGGATTTCAAGAACTCAAATTGGTGTGGTGTTTTTGTGGTCTTTTATGAATTCCGCCAATATGATACTCTAATTTCTCATAATAAAAGAAACTAAAATTATTTTTATTTTATTTTTTATCCTTTACCTTTGAATGATTTATTTCTGATTTTTAGTTTAATGCATGGTTTATTTATTTTTCTACAATTGGCGGTTTAATAAATTTTATGGTTTTGCGGTTTAGTAATTTATGTTACTTTTTAGTTTAGAATTTTTAGATTAAATTTTATTTCTAATTTGTAATTTCAATTTCAGATTTGGGATTGTCATTTTAATTTAATTTTCAGTTTAATTGGACATTATTTTTTATAGATTTTATTAGGATAATACTAGTTTTTTAATAGGATAGGTTGTCAGATACATAATTCCTTGTGGATTCAATCGGACTCACCGGGTAAAACTACAATTGAAGCCTTGTACTTGGGGTCATCGATCACATATATATGTATATGACATCTTGGTTAACTTAAATAATATGTTTCCATTTCTATTTGGAGGCATGTACTCAAATCTTTAATAGCTATGGTTTTTTAATTGATTTAATCTTTATTTTGCAAACAAACACATACCTTGCTTCTTTGCCTTTATTATGAATTAAATTTTAGGTTAACTTTAGGCCTATGGTTGGCTCTGTGGAGGGTAGAATTTTTGGTTTCTAGTATTTCCTATTGTGACATATAGAGTAGCATAATAGTTTTAGGTATTTTTAGGTTATTCTAAATGAAATTTACCTCACAAAAACCTCCAAACAAACGGTTTTATGATATCAAAATTTTTATAAGTGATCATAAAATAGAGAGACAATTTCATCTTGTCCAATTCTCACAATATTAAAGTTAAGGACTAACAAATCCAAGGTGAATACACTGAAATTTGAAGAAATTTGGACTAGTATTTTGAATGCAGACAAAAACATCTAAAAGTTAAAAAAGACTCGACAAGAATGTAAATTTTAAAAATAAAACAAACTTTAAAACCTTAAATGAAAGTACCCAAGAGCCATTAGAGCTAAGCTCGAGCCATCAAGCTTAAGCTTTATGGCTAAACTAAACATATATATCCTGTCGGTGCTCTCACAATGAAAGAAATTATTTTTCATATAATGAAATTAAAATTCTTTGATGTGCACCTATTTAGCTCTATACAATTATATATATATATGTTTTTTTATTTAGTGAATTATAATGACTCCTCCTGGCCCACATTAAGAGGAATTTCTTGCTCCATCACTGATCCCTCCCCCTCGTCTGAGAGGGGGAAAAAAACCACATTAATTTCTAGTGAATAGTTCTGACAGACGAATGTAACTGGCCATTTTGGAGTCGCCAGATCCTGAGATTTAATTGTAGGAGTTTTTAAAATCTTTGTAGCAGTCTCAGCCTCTCAGACGAGAGGTTCAAAAGGTTATCTTTTTTTATATCCTTTTGTCTTTTTTTTATCTCATGAGCTTTATCTCATGTGCATGAATTTAATCTCTTGCAATGGAGCCATTTTCTCACAGCTATGATGATACTGCAGCACGTGGTACCTTACAACTTTATAAAACGGTGTATTTAATATAGTATGCGGCGCTCATTAAACTTACCAGATTTACAAGAAAAAAAAAAAAAAAGAAGTAGAAGCTTTTGTCTCATTTTCAATAAAGTATATGAATATTTGAGTACTTCAAAAAAATATAAAGGTTGTTCACAATTCTTTCAATCAAGCCTTTACATATTGTTTTTTTGAAAAATGATAAAGATAACCTTTCCTTATGATATGTTTTTGTCTTTTCTTTTTCTTTTTTTTTTAACATATTTCCTCTCTAAAATTGGCCCCTTTTTTTTTATTTTGATGATCATATCTATTTAATGAAGCTAGAAGTTTAGTCATTTGGAATCCAACTTTTTAAGCCATCCATGCATAAAGGTAGCTGAAGTGGCCCCACTAGGTCATTTTAGTTGGACTTGATCATACCTCTTTAATGATTCATTAAGGGGAAGATTTGAAACAAATGACATAGGGGTTTTTCTGTCATTTTTTAAATTATGTTTATGAAGAGAACTTGATAGAAATAATTTTGAAAAGCTATTATACTTTTTTGGAATATTTAAATCTTTATGTACATTTTATAAAATGAGCAAAAAACTTTACACTTTTTTTGAAAATTTTGTTCAGATTTTAGATTTACTATTTTATTTATACTTTTTGTCCAATTAGAAGCTTTGAAATAGATCAAGAGCAAATAAGACCATAACAAGCCATTTTATGGTATTAAAATTGAACATTCAACGGCTATGAATATTGTTGTTTGCATAGAACACCAAAAAATTGAATACAGAGGAATTTATACCTAAATAAAATTAATATCCATTTTAAATATTGGTTAAAAGAATATCCAAATTGAATATAAAAAATGTGAATATCAAATAACCTTCTCTTTAATGAAAAGTAAAATGAAGGAAGTTCTTAAATGACTTTCCAACCATTATCCTAGTCATTCAAATCTTTATTTGTTTTTTGGTAACTTGTGATGAGGGGAGAGACCTCGGGTAAAGTAGGGTACTCCATATTTTTAGGTGAAGAAAGAGATTTCAAATGAGGTACAATAGCCCTTGGATGAGAGAAGGTGATTGTCTGACTTGATGAAACTCGAAACGGCCAAACAAGAACTAATGCCTCTTATCACTGGGGGTAAGAGTTGGTTCTTCATTCAAATACCAGCTAAGTGAAGGTCTTTTAAGTATTTTTCATGCCCCAATCACATGTTCTTAAAAAGTGGTAGGAACTATGAAGCAACTCATTGCTGCAGCACAAGAGAATCCGAACCTTTTCTTCTAAAATCGATTACCCACTTGCAATCTTGCATATTCCAACAATCATTGCTCGAGTTCTGTCATTCAAGTAAGCCCCACTCTTCGTCCTTCCAAATCAATAATAGAACCCTGAAATAAGATTGTTCAACCTAGCCGCGGGTGCTGACATCTTGGTTTTTGACTTTAAATAAACAACATGATTCACGAGCTTATTCATTGTTAAGAAAAAAACATCTTGATGGAGGATTTATTAATTTTCTGTCCTACATGAGTGGCTTTACATTTTACGTATTTTGATTTGAGCATGTAGTCCACAATGTACGTACCGATCGAAAAGTTATTCATGTTGGAAAAATGGGTTTTAATTTTGGTTTTTGGACAGCTTTGGACTATAATAAAGTGTTGCATCTCCTTCAGTTCAATAGTTGTGTCTTCTCTGAACTGTTGCTTTTTACAAAATTGAACAGAAGCATTTGTTCTTTGGTAACTGTTGGCTATTTAAAACAATCATTTGTCATCGAATTTCTTTAGTATTCACTATCTGTTTGAGAGAGAAACAATGCAGTTTAGTTCGCTTGGTAACATAGATTGAAGTGTTAGTTCTGTGTCGCATCGATCATTGTATCCTAGAAGACAAACGTTTGTACACCATAAGCACCGCAGCAGAGGCAAATTTGTCTTAAGGACATAGTGTTGAATATTAGCTTTAATCGTCATATTAACACTTCTAGCTGCACTTTCTATAAATTCAAAGTTATTGCTTTCTACTTGTATTGCTGTGATTACTTTCTTCATTTTAGAACAGTTTCTGTAATTACAACAGGACTCTTAAGTCCCCTACCATTCAATCTAAAATGAATCCTTTCTAAATTCAGTACAATGAGGCATAACAATGGAAAATCCCTGAACCAAATGATCATGAACATGAGAGGCTATACCTATGGTCCAAAGTAGTCAAAATTCTAATTATCAGATAATTGCCAAAGTTGCACTCAATCAAAAGCCTATGGAACTCAAATAAGTAAAGAATATGACAATTTTTTAAGGCCTGATGTATTTGAATGTAACTGAATAAAGTTGAAAGATGCAAGGTAGAGATGGAGATAGTGATAGTACATTAAGATTTCAACTACTAAGGTGACGACTGTATATTCATTTTCCTTCCCCACTTGATTCATTCTCATTCAAAATGGACATTGTTCGTCAGCAAGATGTTTTATCCAAAAGTGATTTTTGATTATTTTGTTTCTTCAATTTTAACCACCAGTCTCTAAATTCCCAGCAATTCAATAAGCAGGGCCTAAGTGCTAATACACTTTAGTAATTGGGCCTTGCAGTGGATTCAACTGGTTTGGACTTGATCGCAAAGGTGGCTCTGGTTAGTTGTACAGACCTTATTATTTTTTTTATTAACAAGTATACTACATTAAGCTAAAGGGTTTTTGCTTTCAGTTTTGAGCATTAGACAAAATTTTGATAGTAAACTTGCTACTCACGTTCACACTTCAGATGCCCTATATATATTCTTTCCACTAGCTGTACACTGCTACACCACGACACCCACGTTCTCACGTTCACAACCACCTTCTTCACTAAACGATCTCAAGAATGCCTCACAAATGCATACCTCAACATTCTCTGCTACTTGTTTCTTCTTACTTCCACAACATCTTCGAAGGTAGAACAAATCTCTCTCTCGATCTCCTTTTGCTTTGATCGTATATCGCTTTTCATCCCTTCCTTATTTTCCAGACATGTCGTTCGCTCACTGCTTCTCACTTCTTCTTACTTTCATCCCTTCTCTTTTATAGATTTAGTTCCGATACAGTATCGATTGACATTGATCTCTCAAATGAAGAGAGCAAAAGGCACCTTCCTAATAGGTATCTGAAGTCCAGGGCTCTCTATATTATTAGGAATTTGCATTTATTTGACTTCGAACTTTGGTTTTGAAGATTGTTTTATCGGAGCAAGCTACGAGGGTCTCTTCAGTTGGATTTGATTTTGGGGAATAGGGTGGAGGATCACATCCGGGATCTGTACAATGTGGCTATTCAGGCACCTGTGGACATCCTCGATATGGTATGATTTGGGTGGCGCTTACTTCTTTATCCCCTTCTTATTGTATAATATATGTTGTCTTGCGACATAACCCCAATCTAGCTGAATCCTTGCGAAAATAAGATGATTATGCAAAGACAACATTGACTAAACAATCGCCATGGGAATCAAAATCCATAATCTGCCTTTTTTTCCTCTCCAAATCGGTGTGCTTCAGCCACTCAGCAAGTCTAGAAATGACTTAGGCATGACAAACTCTAAACCCCACTAGTTGTGTATATCAGCCCAAAGAAGCCAAATCTTGTAATAATGAAGTAGTAAGTGTGTTGAGGATTCTTCATCACTCAAGCAAAAAGGGCATCTGCAATCCTGCGAAGCTTGAAGCACACCAACGTACTTCAAATGGGCTCGAGTTTTCAATCTACCCATCCATGCCAACTACCCAAGGATTTTCACTTTCAACGGAGCCTCCTTAATCCAAATGAGCTTCCAATTTTTCACCTCACTACCCGATCTTCGCAACATCCAAGCTCTTGTGTCTACAATCGCATAACTACCCTAGGAATTGGCTTTCCAAATAATGTAATCTTCATTCTCCTGGTTCAAAATAGGTTGAGTAGGTGAAGATTGTAAGAGTGACTTCAGTTAGTCTTCTTCTCACAAGAAAAGGTTCCTCCTATATAGTAGACTCCACCTGGAATCTGACCTTGGAAGGTTCCAAAACTTAGAAACAGTATCACAACCTGCCCAGAAATCGGGGGTTAGAGAAAACCTAACCAGTGACACACGTACTCCCGTGCATGTACACCTAGACCTCGTCCAAATGTACACACACAAGGAATCAATCACACGTGCAAACAAGTGTATGCGGAAGCTGTACGTATCAAGGCATACCACAAGATAACAAGAGACATAATGGATTACAAAAACAGTAAATTGATTACAAGGATGTACAACAAAATAGATGGCTAGTCCACAAAAATCAAAATACAAATCTTAACCAAACCCCAATACAATGTACAGAAAAATCCCCTAAGTAAGCTCAGACACAAATAAATGGGGAGAACAAAATGATGCAAACTGCACTCTGAAGAATGGATCAAGTCCACTCCTCTAGGCCGGAGGTGGCCTCACGAGCCTCTCTTAAAGTCGGGTCGACCGACGCAGGATCGAAAGAGGGATTTGAGCCTGCAACACCAAGAACAACTCATAAGTACAACGACTTAGCAGAATATAAGCCACAAGAAGATAACACGAATTGTATCTACTAATGAGCAAAAATAGTAATGCAAGATCCATCGTGAGCATGTTCGTATACTAGGTAAAGCGTGCATATGAATAAGTATGCTATCAGAATCATAAACAGATAACGGTCAAAGTGGCTACTACATTTGCCATATTCACCCTTTCAAGAGCGGTCAGAATGAGAACACCATCGTCTGGGCCAGGGTACGCATGTGTCTCTAATTCCCAGGGTCCGGAATCCCAGGACAAAAGCACTCTGCAGAGGCAAACACACAAACTAAGCCAAAGTCAATCCCGTCGGGTATGCTAAGGCTGAGGCTAAGTAGTGTCATATAGACAATCTCAATCAAATCAGATGATGCACATCAATCAATATCACATACAGATCTCATATATCACAACTATCACAACGAATCATCGGAAGTGCATCACAAACTGAAATGTAATACGAATGCGAATACAAATAAACCAATACGAAAATGACTCCACAGGAGCAATAACAGTACATAGTAGTGGAATGTGCCCACCCGGGCTTCGCTCTGGGGATGCTGCATTTCCCACAGAATCGAGAGGTCCAACGCAAAACACAGAAGATAGCAAAACCGAAAACAATATGCTGTGCAAATCAGATTTACTTTGACGAATCAAGGTCAATTATGAGCCAATCCTATCCTAGTTACCCAGTGTTTCTAACCGTGCATGCTGATGTAGTTTTAAGGTATTCGATACACAGTTGTTCCATCGAGGAGTGTTGCATCTTAATACAAAAGTGTACCAAAGTCCCTTAAATCAACACCCATGGGAAGGTGCTAAACAACTGGATAACATACATGAATGAGACGCAGCCCTCACGATCATTCATGTCCTTCAGACATTCCATTGGACATATTCGGGTTATCTACCTTCTAACATGAGAGTCATATCAGGTCTCTTCCTTAATCCTACTCTTTGTAGTCATTTCTCAGGGGTCGTACGGTGTAGCCGTAGGTGAACATACGGCTTAGCCGTAGGCATCTCACGGCATAGCCGTAAGCTGCACTGTGGCAGAGCCGAGGTTCCCCAAACTATTCATCCGCATTTATGGCTCAACTGTAATTTGCTCTACGGCGCAGCCGTATCTTTTCCCACGGTTAGCCATAGTACAACGTACGGCTTAGATCAGGTTGGGCCGTAGAAGAGTAGCAAATCGCCAACTCTCAGTTATTTCAGATGTCACCCTGTATTGATCTACGGTTAAGGTCACGGCTGGGTCTCGGCTTAGCCGTAAGACATTTCACGGCTCAGCCGTAGCACAGTTCACGGTTTAGCCGTGAGTGCGCTGAGTCAATTTCCTGAACCAGTTACAGAAACAAAAATAGGTAACTCCCGACTGAAAACAGAAAGAGAAGAACACAACTGACTCAATAGGGCTGTCTAACTATGATTCATACAAGAAGAGTAAAATATACACACAATCAAAGCAATACCAATAAGTGTTCAAACTACTTGTGCTTATACTTGCCTCACAAGTGGAAATCCACACACACACTAGTCGTTGTCTTGGCTCAATCCGCTGGAAACACACACAAACTGACAGGCACTGCTCCCTTCTCCCTCACGTACGCAGGACAGAAAGAAAAGGAAGAGAATAGAAAGAGAGCTGAACGAGAGAGGGAGCGAGCGTTGCAGAATGAGAGAAATGAGAGAGAACGGGGTAGGTAGGATATTATAAGCTAAAGATGAGTCGAACTTACAAGCAAGTCCAAATATTTACACAAATTTCAGTTGGAGTCAATTGACGATCCAACGAGAGCAAACGAAGTCATTTGGATTCAGGACAGTTACGAAGATTGACAAGCTCAATGAAATATACGCAATAACATCAAAATGAAGCAAAACTGACGAGGCCCAACAAAAGCAACAATTATGAAAAGGGGCTCGAACTACCTAAATCAGGTCAAACTTAACCAAACTACCTATCCATTACTCAAAACCACTCAAGACTAAAGAAAAACTAAACCAAGACACACTAAACAACAAAATCACATGCAATTCACCACTAATTCAGATTAAGTTGGGTCGGAGTGTTACATCCTCCCCCACTTAGAAATCATTCCGTCCTCGGAATGAACGTGTACCTGAGTGAAAAGATAAGGATACTGACGTGCCGTCTGTTCCTCCAATTCCCACGTGGCTTCATCAGGTCTATGATGTTCCCAGAGTACCTTGACCCATCGTATAGTTCTCGTACGCAAGATCTGTTCTCTGGTCCCTACAATACGGAGCGGACGCTTAACGTATAACGCATTCGGCTGCATCTGTATATCATCATAGCGAATCACATGCGTCGGGTCTCGAACATACTTGCGAAGCATTGATACATGAAAGACGTCATGTACTCCAGAAAACTCCACCGGAAGAACTAATCTGTACGCTAAGTCTCCAATCCGACTCTTGATCTCAAATGGACCCACATACCTTGGCGGTAACTTGCCTTTTTGACCGAAACGTATCGTACCTTTCATCGGTGAAATCTTCAAAAATACCCAATCGCCTACCTGGAACTCTAGAGCTCTTCTTCACGTATCTGCATAGCTCGTCTGTCTCGATCGGGCAATCTTCAAATTATCAATAACCTTCTGGACTTTTTGTGTCGTCTCAGCAATGATCGTCGGTCCGTGGAAACTCCTGGTTCCAACTTCTTCCCAACAAACTGGGCTTCTATATTTATGCCCATACAAAGCCTCATAGGGTGCCATGCCAATACTCTTGTGGAAGCTGTTATTATGTGCGAACTCGCACAACGAGAGATGTAGATCCCACTTTTTCTCAAAATTGAGTACACTGGCTCGTAACATATCTTCGAGCGTCTGAATGGTTCGTTCTGACAGTCCGTCAGTCTGCGGGTGATATGCCGCACTGAAGCTCAACTTCGTTCCCATGGCCTCTTGAAACGCTCTCCAAAAAGAGGAAACAAAACGGCTATCTCGATCAGACACAATCGACACAGGCGTACCATGCAATCTGACAATCTCATCAACGAACTTCTTCGCCATTTCGGAAAATGTCATGCCTTTCTTGAATGGGAGAAAATGGGCTGTCTTCGTCAATCGGTCTACGATCACCCAAATGGCGTTATTCTTCTTGCTCGTCAAAGGTAAGCCTGATACAAAATCCATCGTGATATGCTCCCATTTCCACTGAGGGATATGCAAAGGATGCAAGGAGCTTGGCGGTCTCTGATGGTCAGCTTTCACCTTCTGGCAAGTCAGACATCTGGCGACAAACCAGGCAATTTCCCTCTTCATATTATTCCACTAAAATTTGTCCTTGAGAGTTCGGTACATCTTCGTACTTCCCGGGTGCATCTAATAACGGGCATAGTGTGCTTCTGTCATCAAACTCTCCTTCAAATCATCTACTGCTAGCACACATAATCGGTTCTGGAAATACAGAACATCACCTTCCAAGCGAAAGTCTGGTCGTTCCGCCACATTCTCTCGAATCTGCCTCAACATCGCATCTTCAAACTGCTGGTCTTTAATGCGCTGAATGATGTCAAGCTGAAAATTCATGGTACTAGCAAGTGTCAAACAGTTCTCCACCACTCTCACTTCAACTGGCTGATCATGTCGCACAAAATAAAGGCTATCCAAAGCCTGGAGAATCTCCGACTTCCTACTCAAAGCATCTGCAACAACGTTGCCTTTTCCTGGATGATATTTGATGGGGAAGTCATAGTCTTTAATCAACTCAAGCCACCTGCGCTACCTCATGTTTGACTCGGGCTGCGTGAAAAGATACTGTAAACTGTGATGATCTGAGTGCACTTCAAATTTCACACCATACAAATAATGTCTCCACAGTTTCAAGGCAAAAACGATAGCTGCTAACTCCAAATCATGAGTGGCATAATTCTTCTCATGCTCCCTGGGTTGCCTCGACCCATACGCAATCACTTTGCCATGTTGCATCAGAACACATCCCAAACCGACTCGAAAAGCATCGGAGTAGATCACAAATCCTTCACTCCCATCCGGTAATGTCAAGACTGGAGCCGAAGTAAGCTTCTCCTTCAACATACAGAAATCGTGCTCACACTCATCCATCCAAAGGAAAGGAACATTCTTCCTAGTCAATTTAGTCACCGAGGCTGAAATCTTGGTGAACTCTTGAATAAATCGACGATAGTATCCCTTAAGTCCAAGAAAACTTCGTACCTCCGTCACAATTCTCGGGCTGGGCTAATTTACCACTGCCTCAACTTTCATCTGATCGACTGCCAACCCGTCTCATGAAATGGTATGACCAAGGAATGCTATCTGCTCGAGCCAAAAATCACACTTCGACAATTTGGCATATAAGCGATGTTCTCTTAACAATTGCAAGGCTCGATTTAGATGCTCTGCATGCTCTTCTGGGGTCTTCGAATACACTAAAATATCATCAATAAAGACCACCACAAACCGATCGAAGAAAGGAGAAAAGATCCTGTTCATCAAGGCCATAAATGTAGCAGGCGCATTGGTTAATCCAAATGGCATCACGAGGAATTCAAAATGTCCATACCGTGTCCTGAAGGCAGTTTTAGCGATATCTTCTTCCTTCACTCGAAGCTGATGATACCCCAATCTCAAATCAATTTTTGAAAAGTAGGCGGCACCTTGGAGTTAGTCAAATAACTCATCAATACGCGGCAGGGGATACTTATTCTTAATTGTGACTTTTTTCAACTGCCGGTAGTCAATGCACATCCGCAATGTACCGTCCTTCTTCTTCACAAACAGCATTGGAGCTCCCCACGGTGACACACTCGGCTGTATGAAACCCTTCTCTGACAGATCTTGCAATTGCGTCTTCAATTCGAGTCGTTCAGCAGGGGCCATTCGGTAAGGAGCGAGACTAATGGGTGCTGTACTGGGCACTAGGTCAATCGCGAATTCCACGTCTCTGACAGGGGGTAACTCAGTTACTCCTTCTGGAAACACATCTGGGAACTCACGCACCACCGGAATCTCGCCCAACTGCTTCACCTCTTTTCTCTCTGAGACAAAAGCAAGAAAACCTTCGCAACCTCTGCGTATCAATCGATCCGCCTTGCATGCAGAGATGACACGCCTCGGGCATCTCTGTTGATTGCCCTCAAAACGAAACCTCTTCTCGAAATCGAAGTAGATCGTCCTGTTGTAACAGTTAACACAGGCACGATACCGCGCTAGCCAATTCATTCCAAGGATCACATCAAAATCTAACATAGACAACAAGCTCAAATCAACTGGCAGCTGACGACCTTCAATCAACACGTCGCACTGAGGGTAGTACACACTACACTCTACTCTCTTGCCCACAGGAGTGGACACCACCAATAAGTATGGTAGCAGCTGAGGGGGTTGCGGTAATTGTTCTGCAAAATGAGGTGCAACATACGAATGCGTAGACCCCGAATCAAATAATGCAAATGCTTCAGCTTGGGCAATAAGGACTTTACCTTCCACCACGTTCGCATCTTCTGCACTCTCATGGGAGGCTGCATACACACGAGCAGTCTAATGCTGCGGCTTCCGGTTTTGGCGAGACGGCTGGGGGCTATTCGAAGCTGCAGAACTCATAGACCAGGATGACTGGGATGTCCTGGCTTTCGGGCACTGAGCTATCTTATGCTCTATGGATCCACAGCTTAAACAAGCACCTGACTTCTTCCAACACTTATCCGTCTGATGTCCCTGTCCACAAAATTCACATCTGCTCCAGGAGAAACTAGAAGTTCCTTGCTTCCCTTTCCATCTCTTCTGAATCTGTCCCTTGGACCCCACCGGTGCACTTCTCTTGAGGTCCATAGCTCACTCTGCTAGGTGGTTAGCTTCCGCAGCATACGCTCTATCGACCGCATCGTCCAAAGTAGCTGGTCTCTGGAAGGCCGTCACATAATTAGCGTAACGAGGGTGCAGACCAGTAATGAAGCGATTCACCTTCTTCTCCTCAGTATTGATCATATCCTCAGCAAAATGGGACAGCTGGATGAATCGGTGAATATACTCTGCGACGGGCAACTGCTGCTGCTGCAAGGCCAGAAATTTAACCTCCTTCACTCGCCGGACATGGGCAGGGATGAACTTCCTCCTGAACTGCTTCTGAAATGTCTCCCACACCGTTGCACTAGGCATGGTCATATAGGTCACACTGACACTCTTCCACCAAGTCTTTGCCACCTCCCTGAACATCGATGCCGTGAGCATAACCTTCTGCCGATTATTACAGACAATGGTAGTAAAGAGATCTCCGGTGTGCTCTAGCCACTAATCAGCCTTCAATGCATCTTCGTTGCCGTAGAATTCTGTGGCCCCACGTTTCCTGAATTTATCGTACAACGCATTTGGGTCACTCTCCTTAGGCTGGACGACCACTTGCTGTTCTACGTGTGGCTGAACTGATGCTTGGCTCTGTCGGTCTACCAAAGAAACGACCTGTGCTTGCAAGGAATGGACGCCTGCAACATTACTACGAAACGCTCATCAAGACTCGCTGGTTACTGTGGAGCGGCTGACCCACTCTCATTATCGCCTTGGTTGTTGTTGTGTGTACCAAATCCGGACGCCATAGCCTGCAAAACACAAGAGTCAAGTTGCTATCACACTAGATGACTCATACAGACCCAAAAGAAACAAGGACTGTCACAACCCGAGCCCAGGGGTCGGGGGTTAGCAAAAGCCAAACCTAATGACACACGTAGTCCCGTGCATGTACACGTAGACCGAGTCTAAATGCACACGCACAAGGGAACATTCACACGTGCCAAATATGTACGCGGAAGCTGTAAATATCAGAAACATTAAACTAACAGTGCAAGAAGAGAATACGAAGAAAGGACGGACATAATTACATATGAAAGTCTTACAAAAAGAACAAAATAACATATACAGTCATGACATATACAAGAGAGTAAATCCTCAAAACAAGACTCCAATGATGCATGCCAAGAACGCTCTCCCGTGGAGTGATCACATCCACTCCTCTAGGCCTGATGGGGCCTCGGGGGTCTCATCTGGAGTCTGGCCGACCGGCGAGGGTTCGGCAGGGGTATCTGGGCCTGCAACACCAAAAACAACTGTGAATACGAAGATTCAGCAAAGTATAAACTATAGCAAGTTAACACACGCTGTGTCTAATAGAATAAAGAACATCATGTGATTAAAGAAGGCATTTTCGTATACTAGGCTGTCATGCAAGAAAGAAATATGCTACGTGAATCAATGAATACATGTTGTGTACATAACTAGTGGCTACTACATTACCATATGCTCCCAAAAGAGGGATCTTATAACATGCAAAGAACACCATTGTCCGGGCTAGGGTACAATGGGTCTCGGTTTCCTGGGGTCCGATTCCCTAAGACATATCCTTATTGCAGCAAGTCCATATAACTATACCAAATTCACCCCGTCGAGATCCTAAGTGTAACACTCTGATCCCCTTTGAGCCGGATTAGTGGCTCATTAGTGTGTGTTTTGTTTTGTTTATTTCTTTTGGACTTGTTTTGGGTCATGGATAGGTAGTTGAGCAACCTTTGACCTGAGATAGGTAGTTCTAAGCCCTTTTTCGTAATTTTGCTTTTGTTTTGCTCATATCATCTTTGCATCATATTGGTGTCAGCACGCGTATTTCGTTGAGCTCAACAATTTCCGTAACTGTGTCAGATCCGTTTGGAGTCAATTGGGGAAGATGGACCTTCGCGTGACTTAATCTGTAAATTGCTTAAACCCATTGGACCTTGTTTTAAAACTACAAATCTATAAATATAAGTCAGCTCACAGGTGTCTTTCTCCTTGCCCATTTGTCTCGATCGATTGCATGCAAGATTAGGAGCAGCTCCACGTTCGTTCATCTCTCTCTCTCTCTTCTTTGCTTCTCTTGATCGATTGCCGTTGGATTCTCATTTTGTTTTGGATTGGGTTCCTTCTCTCTCATCTCCATCTGTAGCTTGGTAAGTGGGTTCTTTCCCAATTCTTTCTTCTTCTTCTTCTCCAATTGTTTCTCCCATTCTATGATTGCTTTGTCTTCATCTCATGCATGGTGTATCTCTTTGATTTGCTTTGATTTTAGTTGCTTTGGGAGCTTGAGTCAGTGGATTGGTAGAGATTTGAGGCAAGTATAAGTACAGACTTTTATAACACACATGGGTGCTCTATTTGAATGCTTTGATTTCCATCTTCTTTAGTGTATCTGATGTTTTACAGCCACATTTGGTAAAATGGAACCTCTGTAACTCATTTTGTACAGTTTCTGTGTCAAAATTTCGTTTCTGTACTCAACCCATTTTCGGATCTGTATTGCACGGCTAAGCCGTGAACTTCTACGGTTTGATTTCCAGAGACTTCAATTTTGAGCTTTGTTCTACGGCTAGGCTACGGCTAAGCCGTAAATTGTTCTACGGCTGAGCCGTAATCTAGCCGTGACCCAACCGTACCCCAGCCGTGAATTAAATCTCTGATCAGTCGAAACTTTTCTGATATCAGTACTCCTACGGTGAGGCTACGGCTAAGCCGTGGAATGCTACGGCTAAGCCGTGGATTGGTCTACGGCTAAGCCGTATACTGACTGTAGCTCAGCCGAAAAAGGCATCAGATCAGAGGTGAAAGATGATCAGTTTAGCTGTGTTTTGAATGGAACCAGGGTTAAGCTGTGGTGCATAATACGTCGAGCGCGTAAGATGTCTCCGGCTCAACCATAGGTCCCTCATGGCTAAACCGTTAGGCATGGCAATTCTGAAACATAACTTAGGATAATGGTGAGACTTGTAGGGCTCAAATACAGATTAATCACCCTTGTAAACCGGCCCAATGGATTCTTGGAGCGCATGAATAGTCTGTTCGGCTGTGACTCATTCATGTGGGAGTTGATCACTGTTAAGCACCTCCCCATGGGTGTTGGTTTAAGGGACGTCGGTGCACGCACAGATTACATTGCAACCCTTTGATGGCAACGGTGCATTGACTAACTTAAAACTACATCAACATGCACGGTTAGTGACAGTGAACAACTAGCTTAGGACTGGCTTGTAATGAACCTTGACTCCGTATGAATCTGAGATGCATTGCATATTGTTTATGGTTTTGCCCTCTGTTCTGTTAATCTATGTTTATGCATTCCGTAGTCATTTTTGTTTTCGTCCTGTATATCTGTTCTATGCTTCGTTCCGCACTATGCTTTGATCGATGCTGTGCTTTGGATTTATATCTATGCTCTGCTGGCTTTGCTTATCTCTGAGTTTGGGTATTCCCTGGTGGCTCTGCCCAGAGATTAATACGTGAGGATAAGATCCGGTCTTTGCCATCGGTGAGTCCAAAGCGGATAATCTCCCTTTCTATGGATTTGATTTGATTGGTACTGGTCTGGCTCTACTCAGCCTCAGCCCTAGGATGCCCGACGGGGTTACCTCTGGCTTAGATCTCTGTATCTCTGTATTCACTGCAGTGTCGCTTTGTCTTGGGACCCCGGAACCCAGGAACCTGAGACCCACTTGTACCCTGGCCCGGTCAGTGGTGTTCTCCTCTGCTCTGCTCTGCTCTGCTCTCTATTGGAGAGAACATGGTTAACGTAGTAGCCAACTAGTTCAGTATTCTATGTTTTGATTCACATATCATGTTTTATTTCTATGCACGATTCGCTTAGTTTCCTAATATGGAACTCTGTATTTAATCTTCTGTCATTATTATATCCTCTTTGATACTATGCGTGTTTCACCCCTGTTACTTGTATTTGCTGGATCGTTGTATTCATTTGTGTTGTCTGTGGTGTTGCAGGCACAGATACCTTGCCCAGCTCCCCGGCGGTCGAGGAGGCTGCAGGGGCGAGTGTAGAGGCACCCTCAGGTTTGGCAGAGTGGGCCTGATCATCTCTGCCGAGTGCGTTCATGCATGCTGCCAGTGGCTTTTCTTTTTGGGATTTTGAGAGATTTGTATTTGGACTTTGGACTTTGGACTTGTATTCTGTGTATTTTGTACATACGTATTTTGGTGTGTATTCGGTTTTATATCAGTGTATTTGTCTTTGTCTTATCCGTTCCGCATTTGTTTTAGCTTCCGCTATTTATTTCCTTTGTTGCTTGCTATGATATGTACAGCTTCCGCGTACGCTTAGTTCGCACGTGTTAGATCCCTTGTGTGCGTGCATCTGGACTGGGTTTGGATGCACGTGCACGGGAGTACGTGTGTCACCGGCTTAGCTTTTCGCTAACCCCCGATTTCTGGGCTCGGGTCGTGACATACGTATTGTATGGTATCAGAGCATGCTAGTTATAAGCATGTAGGCATCTTAAGATCGTGGTGAGATAACGCTATCAACTATTTGACTCGAAGTCTCATATGTTGATTTGGGATTTGACTAACTCAGGGCATTTTATATTTGCGTGTTGTGTTTCTTTTCCTTTTTGCAGGATGGCATCAGGATCAGGATCTCGAGATGAGAACCAACAGGGCCACAATGGTGATAGTGGATCGGCACCCCCACACATCAGTAGTGAAGAGCGGATGATGATGATGATGCAGTCTATGCAGTCATTACAGGCACAGATGGCATCCATGGTAGATAGACAGAGTCAGGCTGCCGCAGTAGCATCACCTCGTATAGATCAGCAGGTGATTTTCCAGCCTAAGGAATCAGATCCAAATGCTCTTTTCGACAAGTTCCGTAAGCGAGGGGCGACCGAGTTTCATGGGATAGAAGATGCATTGCAGGCTGAGCAATGGTTGGAGCAGACTGAAGAGCTTTTTGATACGATTGTGTGCAGTAACAAGCAGAAGGTAGTTCTCACAGCCTCTATGCTTCGGAGTGTAGCCAAGACATGGTGGAGGAGTGTTAAGACTTCATTTCAGACTATGCCCAGTGCCACAGTTTGGGAGACCTTCAAGCAGCAATTCCGTCGGAAGTTCATGCCTCTCCACATTCAGCGAGCCAAGGAAGTGGAATTCTTCAACCTTCAGCAGAGACAGATGTCAGTTGCAGATTATGTACACAAGTTTACAGAGTTGTCTCACTTCGCAGAGGACATGGTAAACACTGAGCATAAGAAGGTGACTCGCTTCGTCAACGGCCTGAATCCGAGACACAAACGCCACGTGGTTGCTTGTATGTGGCCGGCTACATTGGATGACGCTATTGACAGAGCTTATGATGCAGAGGCCATCTTTGAGGAGGAGCGAACAGAAGCTAAGAGGGCGGCAGGTTCCAGTGGCAGAAGTCAGTTTCAGAAAAGGTTCAAGGGTAAGCAGGGCAGTTCGAGCAGTACTCCGTTGGTATGTGGTCACTGTGGGAAGGATCACCCAACAGACAGATGTTGGAGGAAGATTGGGGCTTGTTTCGGGTGTGGCTCTACGGATCACAGGCGGGCCCAATGCCCGAAGTTTCAGTCCTCTCCACAGACGAGACATGCAGGATCTACAGCTCAGGGCAGATCTCAGCCAGCTCGCCCAGCTCAGAAGCCGAACCGCCAGACAGCCCGAGCCTATGCTGCTACGCATGAGGGCGCGGAGGAGGCCACGGTAGTGGAAGGTAAAATTTTAATTTCTGATGCTGAAGCTTTAGCCTTATTTGACTCAGGGTCTACGCGTTCGTACGTAGCACCCCATTTTGCTGTGCAGCTTCGACAGCGACCTACACCACTTCCCTACTTGTTGTTAGTATCCACTCCGGTTGGTAAACGGGTGGAGTGCAGTGTTTTCTACCCTCAGTGTGATGTGCGGATAGCTGGTCATCAGCTCCCGGTAGACCTCGTGTTGCTCACGACACTGGATTTTGATGTGATCCTTGGTATGGACTGGCTTGCGAGATATCATGCGTGTATCAATTGCTACAGCAAGGCTATCTATTTTGATTTGGGCAGCGGATTCCGATTTGAGGGCAGCCAGACAAAGTGCCCAAGGCGTGTGATATCTGCTTGTAAGGCAGACAGGATGCTTCGTAGGGGATGTGAGGGATTTCTTGCATTCATTTCAGAGAAGAAAGATCAGCGACAGCTCAGTGAGATTCCAGTAGTCAGCGAGTTTCCGGATGTCTTTCCGGAGGATGTGCCAGAGTTGCCACCAGTTCGGGAGGTAGAATTTGCTATTGACGTGGTACCAGGTACAGCACCTATCAGTAGAGCTCCATATCGTATGGCACCTGCAGAGTTGTTGGAATTAAAGAAACAGTTGCAGGATCTGTTGGATAAAGGGTTCATACGCCCAAGTGTTTCACCTTGGGGAGCTCCTGTATTGTTTGTCAAGAAGAAGGATGGCAGTTTCCGGATGTGCATTGATTATAGGCAGTTGAACAAAGTGACTATCAAGAACAAGTATCCATTGCCTAGGATTGACGAGTTGTTCGATCAGTTTCAGGGTGCAGCTTACTTCTCGAAGATTGACTTGAGGTCAGGATATCACCAGCTCAGGGTAAAGGATGAGGATGTTCCGAAGACAGCTTTCAGGACTCGGTATGGACACTACGAGTTCCTTGTCATGCCGTTTGGTTTGACGAATGCACCCGCAGCTTTCATGGCCTTGATGAATAGGGTGTTTACTTCCTTCTTGGACCAGTTCGTTGTGGTTTTTATAGATGACATATTGGTCTATTCGAAGACTGCTGAGGAACATACAGACCATTTGAGGAAAGCATTGCAGCTGCTTAAGGACCACAAGTTGTATGCAAAGTTGTCCAAGTGTGAGTTTTGGCTCGAGCAAGTTACATTTCTGGGTCATAAGATTTCTAGAGATGGATTGATGGTGGATCCGGCTAAGATTGAGGCAGTAGTCCATTGGCCCCGTCCTAGATCAGTGACCGAGATTCGGAGTTTTCTGGGTTTGGCGGGATATTACCGCAGGTTTGTGCAGGATTTCTCGAAGATTTCAGCTCCGTTGACTCAGTTGACTCGGAAGAAGGTCCCGTATGAGTGGACAGAGAAGTGTGAGCGCAGTTTCCAGATGTTGAAAGAAAAGCTCACTACGGCGCCAGTGTTGACTCTCCCGGATGGTAGTGAGGGATTCGTGATTTATTCCGATGCTTCTCGCGTTGGACTAGGCTGTGTATTGATGCAGAATCGGAAGGTGATTGCCTATGGATCCCGACAGCTGAAAGAACATGAGAAGAACTATGCCACACATGACTTGGAGTTAGCAGCCATTGTATTTGCACTGAAGTTGTGGCGACATTACTTGTACGGTGTGAAGTTCGAGGTCCATTCCGATCATCACAGTCTGCAGTACTTGTTTGACCAGCATGACTTGAATATGAGGCAGCGAAGATGGTTAGAGTTCATCAAGGACTACGACTTTCCGATCAAGTACCACCCAGGCAAGGGCAATGTAGTTGCAGATGCACTCAGCAGGAGGACAGACAGTCTTCAGGTGTTGGCAGGATTTTATATGCTTGTGCATGATCAGCCTGTTGAGGTTCGGACGGCAGGTGACTTGGTGACATTAGCCACTACCGTCGTGTTTCAGCCTGAGGTGATTCAGCAGATCAAGGATCGCCAGTTTGAGGACCCCCTCCTGGTGAAGTTCAGAGATCGGATTGCAGATCGACCTGATTTTAGCTTGGTAGATGGAGTTTTGTACTTCAGGAATAGATTGTGTGTTCCCGCTGTGGACGAGTTGAAAGATAAGTTGATGACAGATGCGCACGATGCCCGATATGCGATGCACCCAGGGAGTACGAAGATGTACCGGAACTTGAAGGACAGATTTTGGTGGAACAATATGAAGCGGGAGATCGCAGGGTTCGTAGCTCGATGCTTGACCTGTCAGAGGGTAAAAGCTGACCATCAGCGACCTCCAGGATCATTGCATCCATTGCACACTCCGCAGTGGAAGTGGGAGCACATTACGATGGATTTCGTCTCCGGTTTTCCGCCGACTAGTAGAAAGAACAATGCGATCTGGGTAATAGTGGACAGATTGACCAAGTCAGCACATTTCCTTCCGTTCAAGAAAGGGATGACATTCACGGAGATGGCTAAGAAGTTTGTTGACGAGATAGTCAGATTGCATGATACCCCAGTATCGATCGTGTCAGATCGTGACAGTCGCTTTGTGTCTTCATTCTGGAGAGCATTTCAGGAAGCTATGGGCACGAAGCTGAGTTTTAGCACGGCATACCACCCCCAGACTGATGGACAGTCGGAGCGTACCATTCAGACGTTGGAGGATATGCTCAGAGCTAGTGTGCTGAACTTTGAGAAAGAATGGGATACACATCTAGCATTGTGTGAGTTTGCCTACAACAACAGCTTTCATGAGAGCATTGGTATGGCACCATACGAGGCACTATACGGACGTAAGTGCAGGACCCCGGTGTGCTGGGAAGAGGTAGGAGCAAGGAGTTTTCATGGTCCGACGATCATAGCAGAGACGACGGAGAAAGTGCAGAAAGTGATAGAGAATTTGAAGATTGCTCGGTCCAGGCAGAAGAGCTATGCGGATACTAGGAGGAGACCTTTGGCATTTCAAGTCGGAGATTGGGTGTTCCTTAAAGTTTCTCCGATGAAGGGCACAGTTCGATTTGGTCAGAAGGGTAAGTTAGCTCCGAGATATGTAGGACCGTTCGAAGTCAAGAGCCGAGTTGGAGATTTAGCTTATCGGTTGACGCTTCCAGTTGAGTTCTCCGGTGTGCACGATGTCTTCCATGTGTCGATGCTCCGTAAGTATGTGCCAGATCCGAGCCATGTGATTCGCTACGATGATATCCAGATTCAGCCTAATGCGACTTACGTTGAGCGTCCGCTTCGCATCGTTGGGACACGAGAGCAGATTCTTCGTACCAGGACTATCAGATGGGTTAAAGTGTTGTGGGAGCATCACGGTCCAGATGAGGCTACTTGGGAGCTAGAGGAGCAGCTAGCGCGCCAGTACCCACATCTCTTTGCGCAGGTAGGTAGTCATTCCGAGGACGGAATGATTCCTAGTGGGGGAGGATGTAACACTCCGATCCCCTTTGAGCCGGATTAGTGGCTCATTAGTGTGTGTTTTGTTTTGTTTATTTCTTTTGGACTTGTTTTGGGTCATGGATAGGTAGTTGAGCAACCTTTGACCTGAGATAGGTAGTTCTAAGCCCTTTTTCGTAATTTTGCTTTTGTTTTGCTCATATCATCTTTGCATCATATTGGTGTCAGCACGCGTATTTCGTTGAGCTCAACAATTTCCGTAACTGTGTCAGATCCGTTTGGAGTCAATTGGGGAAGATGGACCTTCGCGTGACTTAATCTGTAAATTGCTTAAACCCATTGGACCTTGTTTTAAAACTACAAATCTATAAATATAAGTCAGCTCACAGGTGTCTTTCTCCTTGCCCATTTGTCTCGATCGATTGCATGCAAGATTAGGAGCAGCTCCACGTTCGTTCATCTCTCTCTCTCTCTTCTTTGCTTCTCTTGATCGATTGCCGTTGGATTCTCATTTTGTTTTGGATTGGGTTCCTTCTCTCTCATCTCCATCTGTAGCTTGGTAAGTGGGTTCTTTCCCAATTCTTTCTTTTTCTTCTTCTCCAATTGTTTCTCCCATTCTATGATTGCTTTGTCTTCATCTCATGCATGGTGTATCTCTTTGATTTGCTTTGATTTTAGTTGCTTTGGGAGCTTGAGTCAGTGGATTGGTAGAGATTTGAGGCAAGTATAAGTACAGACTTTTATAACACACATGGGTGCTCTATTTGAATGCTTTGATTTCCATCTTCTTTAGTGTATCTGATGTTTTACAGCCACATTTGGTAAAATGGAACCTCTGTAACTCATTTTGTGCAATTTCTGTGTCAAAATTTCGTTTCTGTACTCAACCCATTTTCGGATCTGTATTGCACGGCTAAGCCGTGAACTTCTACGGTTTGATTTCCAGAGACTTCAATTTTGAGCTTTGTTCTACGGCTAGGCTACGGCTAAGCCGTAAATTGTTCTACGGCTGAGCCGTAATCTAGCCGTGACCCAACCGTACCCCAGCCGTGAATTAAATCTCTGATCAGTCGAAACTTTTCTGATATCAGTACTCCTACGGTGAGGCTACGGCTAAGCCGTGGAATGCTACGGCTAAGCCGTGGATTGGTCTACGGCTAAGCCGTATACTGACTGTAGCTCAGCCGAAAAAGGCATCAGATCAGAGGTGAAAGATGATCAGTTTAGCTGTGTTTTGAATGGAACCAGGGTTAAGCTGTGGTGCATAATACGTCGAGCGCGTAAGATGTCTCCGGCTCAACCATAGGTCCCTCATGGCTAAACCGTTAGGCATGGCAATTCTGAAACATAACTTAGGATAATGGTGAGACTTGTAGGGCTCAAATACAGATTAATCACCCTTGTAAACCGGCCCAATGGATTCTTGGAGCGCATGAATAGTCTGTTCGGCTGTGACTCATTCATGTGGGAGTTGATCACTGTTAAGCACCTCCCCATGGGTGTTGGTTTAAGGGACGTCGGTGCACGCACAGATTACATTGCAACCCTTTGATGGCAACGGTGCATTGACTAACTTAAAACTACATCAACATGCACGGTTAGTGACAGTGAACAACTAGCTTAGGACTGGCTTGTAATGAACCTTGACTCCGTATGAATCTGAGATGCATTGCATATTGTTTATGGTTTTGCCCTCTGTTCTGTTAATCTATGTTTATGCATTCCGTAGTCATTTTTGTTTTCGTCCTGTATATCTGTTCTATGCTTCGTTCCGCACTATGCTTTGATCGATGCTGTGCTTTGGATTTATATCTATGCTCTGCTGGCTTTGCTTATCTCTGAGTTTGGGTATTCCCTGGTGGCTCTGCCCAGAGATTAATACGTGAGGATAAGATCCGGTCTTTGCCATCGGTGAGTCCAAAGCGGATAATCTCCCTTTCTATGGATTTGATTTGATTGGTACTGGTCTGGCTCTACTCAGCCTCAGCCCTAGGATGCCCGACGGGGTTACCTCTGGCTTAGATCTCTGTATCTCTGTATTCACTGCAGTGTCGCTTTGTCTTGGGACCCCGGAACCCAGGAACCTGAGACCCACTTGTACCCTGGCCCGGTCAGTGGTGTTCTCCTCTGCTCTGCTCTGCTCTGCTCTCTATTGGAGAGAACATGGTTAACGTAGTAGCCAACTAGTTCAGTATTCTATGTTTTGATTCACATATCATGTTTTATTTCTATGCACGATTCGCTTAGTTTCCTAATATGGAACTCTGTATTTAATCTTCTGTCATTATTATATCCTCTTTGATACTATGCGTGTTTCACCCCTGTTACTTGTATTTGCTGGATCGTTGTATTCATTTGTGTTGTCTGTGGTGTTGCAGGCACAGATACCTTGCCCAGCTCCCCGGCGGTCGAGGAGGCTGCAGGGGCGAGTGTAGAGGCACCCTCAGGTTTGGCAGAGTGGGCCTGATCATCTCTGCCGAGTGCGTTCATGCATGCTGCCAGTGGCTTTTCTTTTTGGGATTTTGAGAGATTTGTATTTGGACTTTGGACTTTGGACTTGTATTCTGTGTATTTTGTACATACGTATTTTGGTGTGTATTCGGTTTTATATTAGTGTATTTGTCTTTGTCTTATCCGTTCCGCATTTGTTTTAGCTTCCGCTATTTATTTCCTTTGTTGCTTGCTATGATATGTACAGCTTCCGCGTACGCTTAGTTCGCACGTGTTAGATCCCTTGTGTGCGTGCATCTGGACTGGGTTTGGATGCACGTGCACGGGAGTACGTGTGTCACCGGCTTAGCTTTTCGCTAACCCCCGATTTCTGGGCTCGGGTCGTGACACTAAGGCTGAGGCTAAGTAGTGCCTGACCATACAGAGTCAATCATGGAAACCCTGAGTAGATCGTGACCACATATCATACGTGCATATCTGAAAACATATTATACATGCATACTCAAGGTAAAAAACCACAATGTGAAGGTAACGGAATACAAGTAATCATGTCAGAGTGTTGAGATCAATGATCGAATGCAATATGTTATGCAACAAATCATGCGAAATCGAATCATCTTTATTTACGAACCAATTCTAATCTAATTATTCGGTGTTCCTAACCGTGCATGATGATGTAGTTTTAAGTTATTCGATACACCGTTGTCTAGTGTTGCATTGAATCGGGCGGTGCACGAAGTCCCTTAAACCAACACCCATGGGGAGGTGCTTAACATCCGGATAACGAACATGAATGATTCGCAGCCCTCGAGATCATTCACGCGTTGTATCACATTCCGTTGGGCAGGTCTAGGTGCTCTACATTCTATCATGAAGGCCATATCAGTCTTACCCTTACACCTATCCTTGTCCTTTCTTATTCTAGTGTGGATACGGCTCAGCCGTGTGTGTGCTACGGCTTAGCCGTGTGTGGTCTACGACTTAGCCGTGGCTGGGCCGTAGGAGGTCTGTCAATTGATGACTCTCAGTTATTCCAGAAAATGCACCCTGTATTGATCTACGGCTGGGCCACGGCTGAGCTTCGGCTTAGCCGTAGGGCAATCCACGGCTTAGCCGTACCCGAGCCGTAGAGGAAAACTGAGTTTTTATCCTCTCTGGACTTTAAGCCGTAAGTGACATACGGCTTAGCCGTACCTGCACGAAGTCAAATTTCTGAAACACATACAGAATGCCTGTAACACCATCCAATTTGCAATTCTCCAATGGAGATAGACAAGTACTGAATCAATAAGTAAGCAAATGGGCTGTAAACACATTTTTCCACATCAATTCATGTAAACTAACCAAATCAAATGCATACCAACATGGGTTCTCACAAGTTATGGTTATACTTGCCTTAATTGGAAATCAATTGCACAATTGTTGTCCTAAAGCCCAAACACAACCTAACACAAATCAAACAACATGCATGCATGAGAATTGGAATCACAGACACACCATGCAATGAGAAACAAGAAGGAGAAGAGATAGAGAAAGGAGATGAGAGGAATGGAAGGAAATCCACTCACCTCACAGGCAAAGACCCAACTTCCTCAATTTGAGCTTGATCGATGGAGGTCAATGGAGGAGAGAAGAGAGAGAGAAGAGAGAGAGAGAAAGAGAAGTTTCCACGTGCAGTTGAGGAAGAAAGAGAGAGAGAACGTGGGTTCTTGGTCGATGAATGAAGTATATATAAGTTAATGGGTTGTTCAAATTACAAGAGAGTCCGAGTTAGAAGTGTTTTTTCAGTTTGAGTCAAATCCAGGTCCAATCGAATCACACGACCTCGGTTGCAAATGACGTAGTTACGAAAGTTAACGAGCTCAATGAAAGACACATGTTGACATCAAGATGATGCAAAATGACCATGTCTTAGAAAAACTAAAATTACGAAAAAGGGCTTGGTCTACTTATTCCAGGTCAAACTCAACCCAACTACTTATCCATGACCCGTAACGAAAATAAAACACAAACAAAACATGATTAGCAACGAAAACAAGATTAACTAGCTGCTAAACAAGGTCAAGCTGGGTCGGAGTGTTACAAGGACCAAACACAACAGTCAAAGACTTGACTACGTAATCTCACCACGTCCTGTATGCCACAAGCTTAAGAACTAAGATAGAGACAATGCTCTGATACCATACAATACGTATGTTACAACCTGAGCCCAGAAATCGGGGGTTAGAGAAAACCTAACTAGTGACACACGTACTCCCGTGCATGTACACCTAGACCTCATCCAAATGTATACACACAAGGGATCAATCACATGTGCAAACAAGTGTACGCGGAAGCTGTACGTATCAAGGCATACCACAAGATAACAAGAGACATAATGGATTACAAAAACAGTAAACTGATTACAAGGATGTACAACAAAATAGAGGGCTAGTCCACAAAAATCAAAATACAAATCTCAACTAAACCCCAATACAATGTACAGAAAAATCCCCCAAGTAAGCTCAGACACAAATGAATGGGGAGAACAAAATGATACAAACTGCGCTCTGAAGAATGGATCAAGTCCACTCCTCTAGGCCGGAGGGGGCCTCACGAGCCTCTCTTAAAGTCGGGTTGACCGACGCAGGATCGGAAAAGGGATTTGAGCCTGCAACACCAAGAACAACTCATAAGTACAACGACTTAGCAGAATATAAGCCACAAGAAGATAACACGAATTGTATCTACTAATGAGCAAAAATAGTAATGCAAGATCCATCGTGAGCATGTTCGTATACTAGGTAAAGCGTGCATATGAATAAGTATGCTATCAGAATCATAAACAGATAACGGTCAAAGTGGCTACTACATTTGCCATATTCACCCTTTCGAGAGCGGTCGGAATGAGAACACCATCGTCCGGGCCAGGATACGCATGGGTCTCTAATTCCCAGGGTCCGGAATCCCAGGACAAAAGCACTCTGCAGAGGCAAACACACAAACTAAGCCAAAGTCAACCCCGTCGGGTATGCTAAGGCTGAGGCTAAGTAGTGCCATATAAACAATCTCAATCAAATCAGATGATGCACATCAATCAATATCACATACAGATCTCATATATCACAACTATCACAACGAATCATCGGAAGTGCATCACAAACTGAAATGTAATACGAATGCGAATACAAATAAACCAATATGAAAATGACTCCACAGGAGCAATAATAGTACATAGTAGTGGAATGTGCCCGCCCGGGCTTCGCTCTGGGAATGCTGCATTTCTCACAGAATCGAGAGGTCTAGCGCAGAACACAGAAGATGGCAAAACCGAAAACAATATGCTGTGCAAATTAGATTTATTTTGACGAATCAAGGTCAATTACGAGCCAATCCTAACTTAGTTACCCAGTGTTTCTAACCGTGCATGCTGATGTAGTTTTAAGGTATTCGATACACAGTTGTTCCATCGAGGAGTGTTGTATCTTAATACGAAAGTGTACCAAAGTCCCTTAAATCAACACCCATGGGAAGGTGCTAAACAACTGGATAACATACATGAATGAGACGCAGCCCTCGCGATCATTCATGTCCTTTAGACATTCCATTGGACATATTCAGGTTATCTACCTTCTAAGATGAGAGTCATATCAGGTCTCTTCCTTAATCCTACTCTTTGTAGTCATTTCTCAGGGGTCGTACGGTGTAGCCGTAGGTGAACATACGGCATAGCCGTAGGCATCTCACGGCATAGCCGTAAGCTGCACTATGGCGGAGCCGAGGTTCCCCAAACTATTCATCCGCATTTATGACTCAACTGTAATTTGCTCTACGGCGCAGCCGTATCTTTTCCCACGGTTAGCCATAGTACAACGTACGGCTTAGATCAGGTTGGGCCGTAGAAGAGTAGCAAATCGCCAACTCTCAGTTATTTCAGATGTCACCCTGTATTGATCTACGGTTAAGGTCACGGCTGGGTCTCGGCTTAGCCGTAAGACATTTCACGGCTCAGCCGTAGCACAGTTCACGGTTTAGCCGTGAGTGCGCTGAGTCAATTTCCTGAACCAGTTACAGAAACAAAAATAGGTAACTCCCGACTGAAAACAGAAAGAGAAGAACACAACTGACTCAATAGGGCTGTCTAACTATGATTCATACAAGAAGAGTAAAATATACACACAATCAAAGCAATACCAATAAGTGTTCAAACTACTTGTGCTTATACTTGCCTCACAAGTGGAAATCCACACACACACTAGTCGTTGTCTTGGCTCAATCCGCTGGAAACACACACAAACTGACAGGCACTGCTCCCTTCTCCCTCACGTAGGCAGGACAGAAAGAAAAGGAAGAGAATAGAAAGAGAGCTGAACGAGAGAGGGAGCGAGCGTTGCAGAATGAGAGAAATGAGAGAGAACGGGGTAGGTAGGATATTATAAGCTAAAGATGAGTCGAAATTACAAGCAAGTCCAAATATTTACACAAATTTCAGTTCGAATCAATTGATGATCTAACGAGAGCAAACGAAGTCATTTGGATTCAGGACAGTTACGAAGATTGACAAACTCAACTAAATATACGCAGTAACATCAAAATGAAGCAAAACTGACGAGGCCCAACAAAAGCAACAATTATGAAAAGGGGCTCGAACTACCTAAATCAGGTCAAACTTAACCAAACTACCTATCCATTACTCAAAACCACTCAAGACTAAAGAAAAACAAAACCAAGGCACACTAAACAACAAAATCACGCGCAATTCACCACTAATTCGGATTAAGTTGGGTCGGAGTGTTACAAACAGTTTTTTGCTTATTAGAGCATATTAAGAAAAGTCTTGGAAAGGTTATTGCCAGTGATTTGTTCTCCACCCACCGATCCACCTAAAATTTTACTCTAGAGCCAGACTCCACCTTGATGCAAGTGTTCTCCTGAAAGCATTGGAGAAGCCCCTGTGATGAAGAGACCACCTTGAAAATATCCTTCCATATTCTAGAGGCCGACCCATGAGACTCCTGAAGATCCTGTGAATTATCATCTATTCCATACAATTCAAGAAAAACCTTCCTCCATAAAGAAGATTTATCCATTACAAATTTCCACCACCACTTAAGAAGTAAAGCCTTATTTAGATCCTTGATATTGATAATGCCTAAGCCACCTTGGCCTCTACTTTTGGTCACAATGTCCCACTTAACCAAGTGTAGTTTCTTTACCCCCTCACCACCACCCCATAAAAATTTTGCTTAAAGCCTATTTATTTCCGTGGCGATCCCCAGCAGAATTTTGAGGAGAGCGAGGAAATAAATTCGGATGGTGGAAAAGACCGACTTAATAAGAGTAGGCTGACCCCCAATAGAGAGCACCCGCATTTTCCATGGAGACATCTTGTTTTTTATTTTGGAGCTGATAGGATTCCACATACTCAACCTCCTAAGATTGGCCCCCAAAGGAAGCTCAAGATATTTAAAAGGGGGGGGGGGGGGGGGGTCTCCCCTCTGCAATTTAGAATGGTAGCTAATTCTTCCAAAACCAAATTTGACACACCAACACCATAGATTTTGCTTTTGGAGAAATTAATCTTGAAGCCTCACATGATTTTGAAACATCGTAGTACTCTTTTTATACTAGGCACACCCTTTGCACTAGGCTTGCACAAGATCAATGTGTCATCGCCAAACTATAAATGGGTAATAGAGGAGCCATTGCCACCCACTGAAACTCCTTTGATGAAGCCCTTTTCTTTAGGTCTTTCAAAAACCAATTCAATCCTTCCAACACTAAAGAAAGAGAAAAGGAGACAAGGGGTCCCACTATCTTAATCCTCTATGCATTACGAATTCCAAAGAAGGCGAGGAATTGAACAAAATAGACAGCCTATTGAGAGAGATACACTCCTAAATCCAATTCATACACTCCTAAATCCAAATTCCTCAATCTAAACCCAAATCCCATTTGCTCCATCATATTGCAAAGAAACACCCAATTGACTAAATCATAAGCCTTTTCGAAATCTAATTTTATAAGAATGCCCTTCTTTTTTTTACTTTTCCATCCATGACTAATCTCGTTGGCAATCACAACACCATCTAAAATATTCCTGCCTGCCATAAACGCGGATTGCTCCAGCCCAATGATTTTAGGAACTACGCTTTTAAGCCTTTGAGCCAATACCATAGCCAAAATTTATAGGATGAACCAATGAGGCTAATGGGCCTAAATTCCTCAACTTTGTTTGGGTTCTTGCATTTCGGGATCAAAGCAATAAAGTTAGACTTCAAGCATCTAAGAATCTTCTTGTTGTAGAAAAATTCATCCATAAAACCCATTATGTCCTCTTTAACAATATCCCAACATTTTTTAAAAAATTGAAGATTAAAACCATAGTGGCCAGGAGCTTTATTCCCATTTGCACTTTTAAGCACAGAAAATACTTCCTCCTCCAAAAAAGCCCTTTCAATTGCGATTACGTCTTAAGACGAAACACATGGCTCATCTCTCTTTATCAACCATTGTCTAGAAAGCCAATGTTCCTTATACAAATTTTGAAAATGGTTTTTAACCCCCACTTTGATGCTTGAGTGATCTTTAAGCTACACTCCATTGACTAGAAGCTGATTGATAAAATTCTTATTTCACCTTTGGGAGGCAAAAATATGAAAAAAATTTGTATTTTTATTCCCATTATGCTCCGAGTTCACACGAGATTTTTGAAGCTGAAGTTTGCACACCAAATCATTTAAATTTGATACCTGAGATTTAAGGTGATTCTTGGATTTTGCCTCCTCCTATGAAAGCAATGATGACTTCGCTTTTAGATCCAAACTATCCAACGCCTTTTCCGCATCCTTTAGCTTAGCTTCAACGTCACCAAATCATTTCGATTCCAAGACTTACAAATGTGCTTCACTACCAGAATCTTCTTGTTAAGCTTGAAACCTGCCCACCCTTGAATTTGATCTGACTTCCAAGATTCCTCCACTATCTTCATGAATTGAGGGTGCTTGAACCAAATATTGAGAAACCTGAAGGGACGTGGACCCCAATCCGATCTTTCTTCCATCGGTGTAATTGGGACATAATCCGAAAGGGTTCTAGGCAGACACCCTTGTTTAAGATTAAACTTTACCACCCAATCCGGGTGGACTAGAAATCTATCAATTATGTTCCATCTTGTTCCATCTACAGAACTATAGCATGTGAATTTTCTACCTACCAATCGTAAATCTAAAAGTTCAATATCCACAATGAAATCATTGAACAATTTAATACCTAGGGATTGATAAGTCCTTAAAAATGTATATTTTCATATACATTTTGGACCATTTTAAGGACTTGTTGATTCAAAAGAGTCTCATTTATTGTGATATCATGGTTTCCTGCATTAATACATTATTGTAGTGTATTTTTGCATAATTTGCTTAAAAATCACAATTTTTGCCTACATTCATGAAAATTGCCATTTTTAGAAATCTATTTTTGGAAAATTTTGTGAAAATTATTTTCTCATGAATTAAATTCAATTTTAATCATTATTAGTTCATTCACATAAAATTATGAAAAATGGTGTACATTTTCATTATCATTTTATGAGAGATGAGCCCACAGTCATGCATTTGTGATCTTAAGGTTAAAATTATCTTTTTTACATGAATTCACATTTGTTTTGTAGGAAATTGATGATATGAGTCCCATTTTTAAAGAATTGAGGCAAGGCATTTATTTACAAAAGAAATGAGAGAAGAAATAGAGAGAGAAAAGAAATTGAAGAAAAATACAAAAATTGGCTTCATGGTCCCACACACATGCACATGTGGCGGTATACTTGTGGGACATGCAAGATGTGGTGCATTTGATTGTTGCATATTTTAAGACATTTTCAAGATAAACTTAAAGAAAATCTCATCAAGGATGAAGAAGGAAAGCTCTTCTTTGAAAAGGAGTAGAATTGAAAAAAAAAATTAAAAAATAAAAAACAAGCAAGTATGGGATGCCCAAGGATATGTGGATCAGATTTTTGTTGCAAATAAAAAGGAGAAAATTAAAGGAGAATTATCTTGGCATATCTCTTGATTTTAGAGCCAACAAGGAGAATCTTCCAAAAAAGGAAAGTTGACAATATAAGAGATAAATGAGGAAATTCTACACCTCATGTGGGTCATGTTTGATTCCAAGAGAAGATTTTTATCCTTACTGTATCTTTCCAATGATCTTAATGTAAGGTGGCAAAGACAAGAGTAAGAAGTATCAAGAAGGACTTCCAAATAAAGAAAGAAAAAAAAATCCCATGGAGATTTACGCCCAAGGCCATGTCATGCATCCAATTTTTCCAATTTCGATTATTGTTATTGAGTAGCTTTGGGAGATTTCCAATAAAAGCGCCATCTTCAACCAAGAACTTTGCTTCCTTTTTAAGCAATTGCATGCACAATTTGAAGAATTTTCAAGTTTAGAAACATTCCTTTTTTTTTTTAATCAATTCTCGAAAACGAAAAAATGGGAGAGAGAAGAAAAACTGCACCTATAGGTAACTCAGGACCTTTATCAGTCGCATGATCCATTATTTATACATGAACCAACTTCCTTGCAGTTAGTTTACAATGTCCAAATGGGCCTTTCAATTTAATGATACATAAGCACTTGAGCATTAATGACACATCAAGAATCCCCTAAGGTGATTGTTTCTCGAAGACAAATTTATCCTGAATCATTTAAAATTTGAACCCCATTTTTGCAACTGGGTTACTTGAAATAAATCCTTTCTTAATGGGTTACTCAGAATAAAGATGACATAAGTTTTTCTTTAAATAAAGATGAAATAAGTTTTGTAGGTGTTTTTTAAAGGTTACTTGTGGATACTTACGTAAGGACAGGAACCTTTATGATATGCCTCATGGTTTACTTTTCATAAAAAAACAGAAGGGGATGTTATTGATGGTTAGAAACCCATCAAGGTGTATTATTTAAACGCAGATATGGTCCCTCTCCTAACCTCAGATGAAGACATCCATCAACCGATGTCAACAGTTATCCTGGCTATCTGATCAAAGATCCAAACCGTCTGTTGTTTCTCATGTGACTATAAGCTGTGTTTTGATTATTATTATTATTATTATTGGTTTATTTTAGCCATTATTTTCTGCAACTCTAGTTATGATGATGGATCCAAGTATCACTTCTATTTCGTTTCTTTTCTAACATTTGGTATCAGGGCTTATGGGCTCTAGAATAGCAAAAACCACGGTCAAAGTTACATCAAGCTGTAGTATAGCATCTTTTCATTTGAAAATAGCAAAAGCTGCTTATTATGTTTCCATACTTTTCTAGATTTTTTTTTTTTTGGCTAAAGAGGGTATCCTACCCCTTTGGGCCGGACTATTCCCAACGGGCCTAGGGCGAGCCGGATAAATCCCATGTGGACCTGTGGTCAATCAGATCATGTAGATGAGTATGAAACATGTAGATTTTGTCAATATGATCTAACAAAGTTGAATTTTTGAACACATGCAATGCAAGTCTCATCCAAATCTTTCAATTCCCCACCTCTCTCATGATTGGCATGGCCTTAGGTGGACCCCTGTAGTAGGGCCATCTCTAGGATAAGGCCAAAAAAGCCTTTCCTTTAGGCCCCTACAAAATAAGGCCCCAAAAAGCAACTACCATCCTTTTTTCAATCCATAAAAAGGCCTCATAATTAGGGGTGCTCATGGGCTGAGTTGAGCAAAGCTTGGGGGCAGCCTAGATTAAAATCCTTAAGCTTAGGCAAGGCCCAAGCCAAGCAAGGCCCAAGCCCAGCTTGGCCATCAATTTTTATATAAAGCTATTTTTTTTTGCTCTTTGAGTTGATGTTGCCTCTTTTTTTAATAAAAGCATATGAATCATTAACAAAATAGGACTGAGTTGATGCAACCAAGAAATTTTTGTCTAGTACAAACCAATTAGAATGAATATTATCTGCCTTATGAATAGTATTCTTTAATAAATAATTTTTAAATTTATATTATGGAAGATTTGCATGTAACATAAGAAACGTAAGAAGAGGAGGTTGCAACTTAATCTACCTATTTAGGCTAGGCTAAGCTTGCTAACAATTTTCCCAACCCTAGTCCTTAAAACAAATAGGCCCAAATCTGAATCCAAGCCCAGCCCAGTGACTTATAACTTAGGCCCAAGCTTGGGCAAAAAGGGGCTAGGTCCAAGCCAATCTAACCCATGAGCATCCTTACCTATAATAGAGACTACTATCTTTTCAAATTCCAAAACAAGTAGCTAATCCTTCTATTTCTCCAAAAAAAAAAAAAAACAAAAAACAAAAAACAAAAAACAAAAAACAAAAAACAAAAAACAAAAAAAAAAAAAAAACAAAAAAGGGCTCATTCGTTCACATTCCCAAAAAAAAAAAAAAACACTATTATCTTTTTTTCGCATTCCAAAAAAGCAATTGACACCCTTTTGTTTTTCTCCAAAATATTAGGCCTCATCTTTTCACATTCCAAAAAAGCAGCTGCTATCTTTTTTTATCATTATTTTCTAAATGATATGATTGAAGGTTGACAATTTGGTTTTGGTCATATGCTATTCCACTTGTAGGTTATAAGCCATATTATGTTCGGATAGTGGGATTATTGCCTTATGATATTTGGCAGTTGTTTAATGGTAGACTGGGCTTCAACTATTTTATAATTTTATTTATGATTATTAATTTGTCAATTAACTTACAAAACCTTCAGTGTAGGATAGTGTTTGTGGTCCTGCATCAAACTTTTAATCCACACTCTAAATCAATAGGTTGAGTTTAGGTTGGATCAACCGGTGTTTGCAATTAGTCAAGTTGGCATGTCAATATATTCAACCAAACTCATCATATTTCATTTATTTCGTCATAAATGTTAACTCCAACCCTGAATTATTAGTTTGGGTCCAGGTTGGTTTGTAGGTTAGGTCAGGAATGATCACCTCTAATTACAACTAAATGATTCTTACTCTTATAGAATATTTCTTGTTGGTTCCACCATTTTCTCCCATGCATTCAATCATTATATACAATGTACCATTGTTGATGGATGATGTTCACAAAGTGGTCTCACTGAGTTTATATCTACTCATCCTAAATATTAGCTATAATTTTTTACCTATATTGCTATTAAAAAATCGAGTCGACAGTTATAAGAAAATTGAGTTTTGGGTCCACCAATCTCAACTGGGTAAAATTATTTTTTTGGGTAAGGGTATCAAGTTTTCTAAGTATGGTTTTCATTAATTAATATCTCCTTTTGTTTCCAAATATAATTTAAATTAAATATTTATAATAACATTAAAAACTAGAAAATGCCTCATCTAGGATTGTTACTTTAGGCCTCAAATTGTCTCTAGCTGGCCCTTCCAGCAGGTGAAAGACATCTGCAGGTGAGCATTCTTATGTTTTCTAGCCTTCAACACTACTTGCCACATCCACATATAGCTTCTTTTTGTTCTCAATATGAGGATAATTCATTAAGTAATAAGGACATATATATAGCTTTTTTGGTTGGACACATTACATATAGTTATAGAGCCCATTGATGGCGCTTGAATACAACCAAGAAGCCATGTGAGGACCAACTCTGGATTGAGCCCATCCTAGCCTCCTAATTTATGGTTCTAAAGCTTAATTGTTCTAATTAATTTTGTTATATATATATATATATCAATTAAAGAGATGCAGTTGAGTTGAGTGAGTGTTAAATTTGGACTTATTTGCAACTCTTGAGAGGTTAGTGTGTATAAAGAGAGTAACTTGACCATAGATGTGCCAGTGGCCCAAAAAACGAGGTGAATTTTGCATTAAAAATTTGCAAATAGTTCTCAGTTCTCACTGCATATCCCTTACTATGTAAAATATTATTGTATATGCTGAGAATTGTTCGTATTTAGTACCCGTGCAAACTCAGAATGGCCCTTGCTAGGAACTATGCAATTCATGGGAGAGGTGGGGATCGAAAGATTTCAATGAGATCTAGACATGTGCAAAATTAAATCATCCTTAACCCTGGTAGATACAACAAAGCATATAATATACTTCCTAAGTGTTATTAAAGCCTACAAAAAGGGCTCTTTGACTAATGTAGGCTTTTCAGCGTGCTTGCTCCATATTTGGGTCAGGCCTTTGATAGGCAGCCTCAAAACCATATAATCAGGTCCAAACTTTGTCCCAAATAGGTACCACAACTTTGACCCATTGATAATGTTGTTTGGATACCTCACAGCTTTCTCGTTAGAAACTTCTTTTGCTAATTTTTAAAATATAATATGTAAAATGGTTTAAAGGTTTTGACCAGTAGCTTACTCTAGATGTGGCTTTGCCCTCTCCCATATCAAATTTGAAATATTTCTTCATAACTACAATTATGTTGTTTTAGGACTAAAATACCGTTTCTATGTAAAACTACATTTTTGGGAATGGGTCTCGGATTTTAATTAATGAATACATTCTAATTAAGAAAAAATATATATACAACTTAGTAACGTATGTGTCCCACAAATTAACATGCGAAAATACTCAGAATTTTTGAGTTCAAGTCACTACGAAAGAGTTTGTTTTATGTCTCAGAATATAGTGTATATTTTCAGATTCGTTGGACAATACAGTACTCGTTTTCCCACTTCAGTAATCTCAATTCAGAAATGCTTTTCACTTCTAATACAATGATGTCTCTTGTTGCATGCACATTTTCATTTTAAGTTAATCAGTAAGTATCACTTGTGAACCACCACACAACATGCCTCCAGCATATTGGAATCCCAAATGCTTGAGATCCTCATAACAGTTGCTACATAACCTATGTATGCATATTGTTATGCCCCCAAAACTGGGCCGAATCCAAAGCCGGCTCTAGGGGTGTGAGAATTGGGGCCAATTAAAATTTTTTTTACATAAACAATACGGGCCTTAATTCCCAGTGGATCAAAGTCCTTCGTGAGGCCATGCTTGGTAATCAAGCAACCATAATCACACGCGGAACTAAAATCCATAATTTTCGCAGATGATTATATATATCAATCATGTAAGAAATCTCATTAATAATAAAATCAAGGTCAAGTGCTTCGAAGCATAATAATTAAAGTTATAATTCCAAAACAAATAAATTTAATTAAATAAATTAATGGTCCAAACTTAGCCTTATTACATAATCTAAAGTTTTGATCTCTGCACCAACTGTAGGACACCTTAGACGATGTCATCGGTGCTTCGTTCAATAACTCTGCCATCTGGCAGAATCTCCTGTATCGTCTGACTCTCTGGCTCGGCACCGGTAACGGAACCTAGACACCAAAAGTAATGGGTCAGAATGACGTAATCTGGCAAGAGGGTAAACTGCAAGCAATTAATGGTGTTAAGCAATTAACTTAAAGCATATATTCCAATTTGCTCCAAAACATACTGAATGCAAACCCAATGATATGAATACACAGAAAAAGGTATCCCCATAAATACAATATACCAAAACGGGTACTCCCACAAATATAATGTACAAACACGAGTATTCTTACAGACAGATAAAAAAAAATGAGTATTCCCACAGACAGATAAACAAAAATAGGTATTCTTGCAGTCAGATATACAAAAAGGGGTATTCCCACCAAATATAACAAATGGCACAGTTGTGTACTATAATCCACAGTACACGCTAACCCGATGGCATATGTCCACCTTCGAACTGTAGTCGATCAAATATATAAATATATGTATATATATAAATATACATATGCAAATGCATACATCTACTGATGCATAATGAACCATGATACGAAACCCTTAATTCATAATATTCATCCTAAAATCAATTTTAGAGTACTTAATTTAAAAGTATATTATGGATTGTGTGTCTTTTCAAGTTCTCTGAGGGTAAGCACTAATCCACCTACTAGTTATGTCAGTCAAATATTCACATGAGAACCAACCCTCCTTCACAATGAAAATGTGAATCCACGATGCTAATATCCTACTTTCAGTATCTATCATGTGGATATCCCGAATCTTACATTCTCATTCTGAATTTAGTCCAATTCTCATGTAAGCATTCAACTAGCTTTTCTAAAAGAAAGGAACCCATTTAGTTGAATTATGCATAATTAGTGTGTTTTACAAATTAAGTAAAAGATATACAAATTTCATATCCCAACTTAAATCAAATTATGATAAAAAAAGGGGAAGGGAATAATTAAGTTCTTAATTATCATTGTTGTGTATAATTACACATTATTATTTTATACAGAACAAAAGGTACAAAATCCGGATCCCAGTTCGAAATCTAAACTCAAATTACAGATCCCAAATTAGATTTTTAAATACATTCCAATTAAGATCTAATCACCCCTAATTACATCTTAGTTAATTTGTAACCAATCTTAATAAAATACTAATCACAAGTACAAATTTCTCAATTAAATTTATAAAAATTCTTAACTAAATTTCTAATAACATCTAATTAATTAATTAAAAAAAATCAAATCTCCATTAGTATACTAGACCATTAATCAAATACGACATTGTAACTCTATATAGATAATATCCTAACCTAATTATTTATTTAATATTATATATACTTTTAAAAAAAAAATTGGGCCCAGCCCATTGGACCAAGCCAGCCACGGCTTGCCATTGACTTGGTCCACCAGCAGACTTGACCTGGCAACAGGCCCGGTCTGCTGGCAGACCAAGTCTGCCAGCTCGACAGGTGCTGCCTGTGCACTCCTGGCAGCAGCGATGCCTGCGCACACCAAGTAGCGCTGCATGTGGCGCTGCTGCACAATATATATATGTTTTATAAATAAACAAATTTTTTATTTATGAAAAAAAAGAAGATCAAATCTCTAAGATTATCCCAAATCAAAGTATTAAACCTGAGCGAAGAAATCATACAAAAGTATGTTATCCAATAAGCAACTAAATGATATTGTTAGTAACCAAAGACCATTGTTTACCGTTATCCACTTCCCTAGATCGCGAAGCCAAAAGCAAATCTGAAGGTCAAATTTTGGAAGATCAACCTTAGTTTCCCTAATGAAAACTTCTAGGGCTTGGTTATAGAAGAAAAGAAGAATATAGGAGAATGGGGAAAACCCTAAGAGTTTATATTATGAAGAGATTTTTCTAAATTACAAGGAAGGGCTCCCTATTTTTTTAATAGATTTTACGAAATTCCAAAAAGGGACTTTTAGCTTAAAAGGGTCAAATAACACAAACCCAAGGCCTAAGAGGATTATTCAGTCCACCTAACCCCTCACAACCCGACTCAAACCCGACAAACAGATTCGACCGAAAAATCCAAAATCTGGGGCCTGACACATATTATGCATTTATAAATAAAAAATATATATGCATATTAAGCATTCATAAATAAAATGTAGCAACATCTCACACTAGACTAGTGCTTGATCATAGACCAATGATGACTTGTCTTGTTCAGTAGTTGTAGTAAATTCTCTTATGGTTGTAGCAATTTCTCTTATGTTTGGTTGCATTTTCAGTATGGTTGCTCAATCGTGTGATCTTTTGCTTGATTTTTTGACACCATGCATCCCTTGATGGAAAAAAGGGAGTTTTTGGGCCATATTTGGGGACAAAGGAAGAAAAACAAAGACAACGAAAGAGAGATAATGTATTCATTCAAACACCATTCAACCAAGAGGGAGAAGGAAAAAATGTGCCAAGAGAAATGAAGGTCGAAAGACATGAAGAGCTGATCAACAGATGAGCCAACCCATTTTCTCCATTCGTCCAAAACACTCAAAGTTCCAAACCCATTGCTGAGATTTTCTGAGCATTGTGCAAAAATCCTAAATCTTAGAAAGAGAAAAAAAAACCGGTTAGATGAGAGAGAGAGAACATACCTGTAGTGCATGCAAGACTTATGCTCTTACTTTTTCTCCTTCCTCCTCCCCCTTCTTTTCCTTTTCTTCCTTTTTTCTTTCTTTGGTTTCCCTCTATGAAAAGGAAACGGAATGGGATAGGGGAAGGGAATGAACAAGATTTTTTTTCATTTTTCTTTTGTATTTTTCCTTTTGAAATAAATTAAGGCAGTTTTTTCATTTCTCATGACAAGGAGAAAGTTTGGGAAAAACTAGAATTTTTGGGAAGGGAGACGGAAAAACCACATCTAAAGGTAAGATACTGGTCAAAGCCTCCTGTAAGGCCCTATGTGATATAAAATGACTTTAAAGATTAGTCATTTATATAGAAACTTAGGTCAATTGTATGTTGTCAACTATTCAATCAAGGCTAAGGCATGGACAACAAAACTAGCAACTTAGTTGATTGTGTGCTATTTGACTTTAGACGATGCAGCTAAATTAAGGGATATTGCCAATACAACTACCATTAAACTCAACATTTGCCCCAGAACATGTGCAATTTAAATATTTCCCATAAAGCTAGTTGTTCGTACAGTAATGGTACGATATGACACGGTCGTAAGATATTACATAGGGCGATATAGGTGATATCGCACAGCCCTAAAATTTCTCATAGTTTGATGTGCGATATCGCATGACCGTAGGATATCGCACGAAAAGTTAAGTGAGAAATACGTAAGCTTCAAAGTTCATGGGAGAATATCAGGTCTACGAATTGCCATACGGGCAATACCCCCAATATTAATGAAACATAAATAACCTCAGTGAAGGCATCATGGATGTGCACAACCAAAGGGCCACACAATTCTCCCGAGAAAATTAGGAAGCCAAAAGTTTCTAACAAAGCTTTAAAGGCAAACATGGGTGGTTAAAAAAAAGAAGGTTAGTTTGTTTGCACTTATTTACATATGCACATTATTCCTATGCCTAATGGTTATGCATTGTTACATTGTTTGCACTTATTTATACATGTGAGGTATAAATGAAGTATAAAAATTGTATGTAAATAAGGCCATTTTCACAAAAAAATTTCACATCTAAATAAATGTGGAACTCTTTCACATCTCCCAATTACAAGGAGGTGTCATCACATACTTTACATAGTAATTTCACTTGGTTTACACTTGCTCTCGAGATCAAATCTCAGCAACTACTTTTAATTTTTTTTCATTTTTGTGTGCTCCATATTTGTAATTCAATTTGTTTATTTTGTTCATTGAAATAATAAACCCCAAGACCTTTAAGTTGATTATCATTCTTCATTGGTATTGATTAATTTGCAAAAAGAAAAAGAATTCAAAAATACTAAACCCTTAGATCTGATTTTCATCACTTCTGGACCCTCAATACATAGTTTAAATGGTCAAATATTTTCACATCAATGATAAGCATCAATTGTTTAGCATGGATTTTGAGAAATTTATGAAAATCATTTAAAGCATTCAAATACAACTAAATTCACCATATGAGTCGTCATTTGCTCACGAAAATAGTAAATTTGAAAAACAAAATAATGATTTTCACATGTGTAACATATTTTTTGTAATAGTAGACATTTGGGAATCAATTGTTGAAGTTTAATAAATTCCTATGGAGATATTTGTGTGATATCCTAGGGTTATACGATATCACACAAATTACACTAGATAGCATTGTACAATATCCTAGGGTCATGCTATATGGCACAAATTGCACTATACAATATTCTACATCCATAGATTTCACACTTTTATTTTACGAACAACCTTGTAGAAATATTTAAACTAAACTTTTACCGTTTAAGTGAAAATGCCAAGTCTAAAGGGGGCTCAGATGGTTAAAATCCACCCCCTCCCCGGCTTTTTTTTTTTTTGGCTAGGTTAGCGAACTGACCATGAGTGATACTATAAACCTAAAGACCAAGGGGTCGAGGGGTCGATCTTGAGCACATGTGTAACGTTATAGAGAACTATTTCTTTATTGGAATTCATAGAACTTCTATCTAAAAGATTTCAAAATTCTCAAGCTCATTAAAATTCCCAAATACCCCCTTGTACTTGAGACACCAAAAAGTAAAGACGCTAAAATTCAGAAATTTCAAAAGTCATTTAAAATATTTTAGTTGATTGGAATTTTGGATTTCTCCTTGCTGGGAAGCATGATGTATATAAAATAGGGCACTTTAGCCAAAGGTCCCTAGATATTTTCCCAAAATATCATAGGTCTAGTGAAATAATTATTGCTATGTTAGGTCCCTAAGTTAAAACAGCAAGAGTATCTTTTCAAAAATAACCCTCGTACTTATTAAGTATGTATGTTTGAAATTCAACATTTCAAATTTACGCCATTTTCATATTTCTGCAACTCGAGCTTACAAATGGTGAAAATCTTATCACATCCAACAAACTCTTCTCCATCAAACCACAAAAATCGAGCAACCTAGAGTACAAATTTGATAATCTTCTTCATCGTCTCTGTTTGAGTATTAATCCCAAAACTACTCAAATCTAGGGTTTGCAAATGTTTGACATGCATTGATTTGATTATAATAAAACATAAATAGATGATTTCAAAAGATTTCAAAACCATGTTCTTTTAATTTTATCTATAAGCCTCTGATGATTTCAAAAAATTTCAAAACCACGTTCTTTTAATTCTATCTGTTTGCTGTTGTGTTTATTTCAATTCTATCTGTTTGTTGCTGTATTTCTTTCAATTCTATCTGTTTGCCGCTGTGTTTTTCAATTCTATTTGTTTACTGTTGTGTTTTTTCAATTCTATCTGTTTGTTGTTGTATTTCTTACAATTTTATCCGTTTGCTGCTGTGTTTCTTTCAATTCTATTTGTTTGTTGCTGTGTTTTTTAATTCTATCTGTTTGCTACTGTATTTTTTCAATTCTACCTATTTGCTGCTGTATTTCTCAATTATGTCTATTTGCTGCTGTGTTTTTTAATTCTATCTATTTGCTACTGTACTTTTTCAGTTTTATCTGTTTGCTGCTGTATTTTTCAATTCTATTTATTTGCTGTTGTGTTTTTCAATTTTTTCTGTTTGCTGCTGTATTTTTTCAATTCATCTATTTGCTGCTATGTTTTTTCAATTCTATCTGTTTGTTACTGTGTTTTTTCAATTTTATTTGTTTGCTGCTGTGTTTTCTATAAATAATAAAACAAATGAAATCCAAAGTGATTGTGTTTTCTATAAATAACAAAACAGATAAAAGCCAAAGTGGTTAGTAACAAATGAAATCTGTTTTCATCTGTTTCGTTAGATAACACATAAGTACTTGCTTAAAAACACAAAATAATAATTGATCTGTTGACAATTAAAAAGCATTCAAACGTCAAGCGAAAGTTGATAATTCAGCTATCTCCAATCCAACATAACTACAAACAGATATAATTACAAACATGTGAAATCTTTAACAAGTAACAGTCAGTTTGTTCTAAATATAAAATAGATGAAATCCATTTGCGTAGTGGAGTACTTTCATTACATATAACAAATGATGTTTGAAATTCTATTTGTCTCAACAAACACGGGCAATGCATTATCTATTGAAAATAAAATAGAGATCAAAATTCAAACTTAAGTAAATATCTACACAATCGACATATATAACGTACATTCAAATAGATGAAAACTGTTTAAAATTCTTAATTCTATTTGCCTTAACAATGTTTGACAATGGAGTATGTTTCATTACATATAACAAATAATGTTTGAAATTCTATCTGTCCCAATAAACACCAACAATGTATGATTTGTTGAAAATGAAATAGAAATCAAAATTCGAACTTAAGTACATATCTACACAATCTACATATATAACATACATTCAAATAGACGGAATTACAAACAATTTGATAATATATTTGTAAGTCAATCTGTTTCCTATAAATAACAAACAAATGAAATCCATTTTTAAATGTGAAAAAGCTTCATTTGTTTTCAGACTAACAAATCAATCTGATATTACATGAAAAAAATAAAAGACATGAACACACTTTAGGAAAAGGTGGGTTTACATTCTCTATCATCACCTTCCAAATATAAAAGACATGAACACAATTTACAAAAAGGTGGGTTTACTTTCTATATCATCACCCTCTAAACATAAAAGACATGAACACGCTTTACAAAAAGGTGGGTTTACATTCTCTATTATCACCCTCCAAACATAAAAGACATGAACACACTTTACAAAAAAGTGGGTTTACTTTCTATATCATCACCCTCCAAATATAAAAGATATGAATGCACTTTACAAAAAGGAGGATTTACATTCTCTATCATCACCCTCCAAACATAAAAGACATGAACACGCTTTACAAAAAGGTGGGTTTACTTTCTATATCATCACCTTCCAAACATAGAAGACATGAACCCACTTTACAAAAAGGTGGGTTTACATTCTTTATCATCACCCTCCAAATATAAAAGACATGAACACACTTTACAAAAAGGTAGATTTACTTTCTATATCATCACCCTCTAAACATAAAAGACATGAATGCACTTTACAAAAAGGTGGGTTTACATTCTATATCATCACCCTCTGAACATAAAAGACACGAACACACTTTACAAAAAGGTGGGTTTACATTCTTATCATCACCCTCCAAACATAAAAGACGTGAACACACTTTACAAACATCGGCCACATCTAGGCAGTTTGCGACAGGTTTGCCGGTTGTGCCTCATTTGCATTACAGTTAGAACATGTAATGATCTTGCGAACCCTATAACGATCTTCCATTTGAATTCGACTCTTCTTAGGCCTTCTTGGCTGTCTAGAAGCAAATGGAGGAAAAACTATTTCACTGGACACATGTTCTCATTGCTTAGCATCACGGGTCGTATGTAAAACTTCATTATATGTCGCACGGTAGATAGATGCTAGGTAGCAATTCTTAGTATTGATAAGCATTTATGTGCCTAAGACTCATTGTGGTAATCACATGTGAACATGGTATGCCCATCAGTTCTCACTTACGACATGTACAAGACCGATGATCAAGATATACAACATGCACATAAGAAGGAGAGTGAACTTGAAATTCATATAAACCAGCAGGATAAGCGGTTAGTCGACGAGGTTCTTCCATTTCAACGTCGAAAAGTTTATGCGCATATGGAGTCAATGTTGTATCCACTCTCTTGGAATCGAGATGCCATTTTTGAAAAAATTCCATAAATTTGACCCTTATCTCCTCGACTTGTGTTACAATAGGAAGCACTTGAGTGTCTTTCAACAAGCTATTTGTGCATTCAGCTACATTGCTAGTTAGCATGTTATATCATCGGCCTTCAACATTTGCATTAGCCCAATGTTACCTTCCAAATTCATTAATATAGTTTAAAGCATCAACATTGACTCGTCGGATATCTTTCATGTATGCATCAAACTCATATGCTCTATATGCCTTAGCTGTGCCCAAAAATTTCATCACAATCACACCATCGCAATACTTGGCTTTATTGTTTTAAGCTAAATGGCGACAACAATAACAATGATGTGCACTAGGAATTATATTAGCAAGAGCAGGAACAAAGCCTTTTTGCTGATAAGAAACGATAGTCTAATTTCTTTTGTTGCCCAATGCAACTTGCAAATTAGTAAAGAACCATTCTCAACTAGAACGATTTTCAGCTTCTACAAATGCAAATGCAATTGGAAAAAACTTATGATTTCCATTAAATATCACAGCTACCAACAGAACACCTGGATACTTCCCACGAAAATGTGCCCCATCTACTGTAAGTAATGGGCTAAAAAAAGACATGAATGATCTAATACAAGGTCCAAAAGGCCAAAAGAATCTTCTGAATCGCCTTTCATTTGTAGTTTCAATGTTTGTAACCGTACTTGGGTTCATCATTTTCAACTTAATACAATAAAGTGGCAGCGTACGAAATGATTCTTCGTAAGAACCTTGAACAGCTATCAATGCAATCTCTTTGGCTATATGTGCCTTCCTATATGATATTTTTATTTCGAACTCCATTTGATATTCATGGCTCATCTCATTTGGCTTGACATTGTTATTTTGATGCACTCTATCCAAGATGAATTTCGTAATAAGTGCCGATGATGCCTGCCGATGTGAACTACCCATCATTAGCTTCGAACAACTATGTTTTAGCTCATATCTCCGAACCTTGAATTTAGGCCCATTTTCAACTATGGAAGCATGAATGCGCGATGGACAATTCGTTTCCTTACAATGTGCAGTAACTTTGGCCTTGTTGGTCTTTAAGTGCTGAAGAATGAAATTGTTATATATCGCAAACTTGGTTAGAGTCCTTAGAAAACTTTCATGATCTTCAAATTTATAGTTTATCGACATCTCCCGCGAGGACTGATGCTCCCAATCAGTAACTACATCAGTAGGAACCATATTGTCTTCAAACGATATAGCTACATGTTGTATTTCTTGAAGGAGTGGACCAACAGAAGGTGTTATTACATGGCTAAAATCTATATCACCCACAATTTCTGAATTAGCAATGTCATGTCCTTCCAATACATCTCTATCAACATAAGTATTTTCAATGTCTACTCCTTCCACTACATCTACATCAACAAAAGCATTTTCTGAATTGCTTTCATTGGTATGAATATCAAATTCCATATAATTTTAGGCACAAATATTGACCGTAGGATCATTCGCACCACCGTACAAAGATGGATGCACCTCAATGACATGGGACCTTTATTAAATGCATGAACATCTTATTAATATTCGATAAATCAATATGCACAATTCTATACTAAGTGATTTTAATAAATTACTTGAAAAACAAATTCTCATACCTTCTTTGCTATTCACTAGGGCTTGTGGTATGATCTCCATACGACGAATAGGATTAATTTGCTTCTTTACATAATCTCTTCTACTTGGCACTGATACTTGTTCATGGTCACTTGAATGCAACTCCATCAAATGTGACCTTCAATGAATACATGTTAGATTTTCTATATTGGATAAAACATTATATATATGTGTTCCAAAACCAATTTACATACCATACATTGTTTAATCTGTGCAAATGTCTGCAACTCTATTCATTATTCTATTCATATATAAATATATCCCATCTTTAACATCTCTCATTAATCTCCACATGTACTTCATATCATCATCGTCGTCAATGGTAATCAACGAGGTAACATGACCATTTTGATGTAGAAAACAAATGTGGATCTCATCATAAGTTACATTCCATTTTAATACTTCAATAGCGAGCTTAAGCAGTGACTTGAATGAAATATTAGGTTGTATGAACCTCATCTTTGTTTTTCCACCTTTGTATACTGGATTTTGATCATGAAATTCAACTTCCCATTACAGTGAACTACGACGAATCTCTCCTCAAAGTCCGACATTCTGTTAGTAAAAATTATTTAGTAAACAATAACCTTATAATACAAATATGTAAAACGTCCATAGATTAGCTAAGAAGAGTATTCTTGAATACTTATTAATTCATCTTATCATTCATCTTCAAATATCCACCTCCATACTCATACATTTATATAAAAAATGTTAAATATTGATTTGTATCAAAACATGAAAATCTTTTCTATCCATGAAAAAACATTTAGAACAAGGAGGTCAAAAAAAAAAAAAAAAAAAAAAAAACACACACACACACACAAATACAAAGACAAATTAAGAGGATGAAGCATAGAAAGCCAAATGGGACGTGCTATACTTGTATATGGCTATGATATCGCAAAGAAGTTAGGGAAAGGTGAGGGGAAAGATGAACAAGAGGGAGATCGCCAGCGTTTTGGAGGAAATCAGTGAGGAAATCAAAGACACGACGTTGAACAACACTCTAAAACTTCAAAAGCAATTTGATTTACCATCCACATATGTTGGGAAGCAACTTAGGAAGGAGAATGAAAATCAGCATCGCAGGAAAAGATGAGAAAGGAAATTCAAATGGGAGTAGAAAGATAAAAAAAGGTCGCGCAGTATATATAGTAGCCCTAGGCTAAGTGACGCTAGTGTCACTTAGCCCCACTTACAAAAAAAAAAAAAATCTTTTTGCACGAATTGGAGCCCAATTGCCCCAATTAGTGTATCCATTTAATTAAGGTTTAATTGTATTTATTTAAGTTTTAAGGGGCTTTTTCCCATAAAATCCTCAAAAGTTTAACAGGCTTAAACTGCTAAAGTATATTATATATATTTTATATTAATACTTAATAAACAGAGGGCCGGGCAGGGCCCCCTCGGGACTGATTAGTCAAGCTCAAGTTCGGCCCTCAAGACTACAGGCTTTAAAAATATGGCCCTACCCTATTCTACCCTCGGGCTTTAGATGAAAAAATGAAGCCCTTATTTTAAGAGCTTTTGCAGGCTGAGCTGAGACAAGCCCACTCTAGAAAGGACCGAATTCACAGGCCTACACGAATCCTACAAACACCCATCAACCTCTTTAGTTGGAATCCTCTCAAAAAAAAAAAAAAAAAAATCTCCGGAAACCTGCCCTTTTCACCGATATATGTTCCAACAGCTCTGGCCTCTCTTTCCCTCTCTAGGTTTTCTTCTTCCCCTCCTTTCCTGTCTCTCCCCGCCATTTTCATCTTCGATTCCAGCTCTGATCACCAGAACCATCTCTCCCAAATTTCAAGCAATCGATTCACCTTCTGATTGGTAAGTACCCCTTTTTCCCCCCTTCCTCATTTCGACCCCATAGTGGTTTTTTTTTTCTCTTCACTTTTCATTTCATCTGTCTAGTTGCTCTATGTTTCCACGAATTCACTGCTTTGGGTCTCTCATTTGAGCTGAATATGCATTGATTTAGGAGTTGATGAGGGTTCAGACGTCAGTTTTGAGCTGAATTTCGTCGATTCTCTTCGATTCAAGTAGACGGATTTGTTCCTTGGTGGTATTGGTATGAATCGAATCTATAAGCTTTTTTCTTGAGCTGGTTTTGTTTTTGGTTTCTTGGATAAAATTTTCTTGAGCTGGACGATAGAGGGTGTTTGGCGGAGCAGGAAAAATTTGGGAAATATATGAAGATCTAGGATTTGATTTTACTATCTTTCATCTTTAATATCTGCTCTGAGTTTGTTGGGTTGGGTTCTGTTTGTTTGGTTGGCTTCATGTTTCTATAACCGGGTCGTAGGGATTTGGATTTCCATATTGTATGAATTGGAAGTTAGGGTTCCAATTTGATTTTAACTTTCTTGAAGTTCTTGATTGATCGGTGAGGTTTTCCGTCATGGAGTATGGCGGGGAAGCTGGTTTTCCTGGAAATGTTGGGCAGATTATGCCGGAAATGCCTGGCTCGGGGGCGGAAAATTGGATGCCTGGATATAATGATCCAGCGATATGGGCAACTGAGGATGAGTATGGGGCTTGGAATGGTGACCCTGCCGCTGACTCCTTGTCCAACTCGAATTACGACGGGCGACACTCCCAGACTCGATCTGGGAGTGAACCCCCCAACAAGAAGTCGCGGAATTCCCAGGGGGATTCTCAAGGAAATGGTTACAGCAGGGATCGTGATGCATCTTCTGGAAACCGATCGAAAGCCATTGGGAAAATGTTCTTTAAAACAAAACTATGCTGCAAATTCCGTATGGGGACTTGTCCTTACATTACAAATTGCAACTTTGCTCATGGAGCAGAGGAACTGCGGAAGCCTCCACCGAATTGGCAAGAGATTGTTGCGTCTCAGGATGATGACCGGGGGTTGTCGGAGCCGAGGGAGGAGCATCAGATACCCTCTTTGGGCTCTTCTGGTATGGGTGGGGAGACTCAGAGGTCTCACAATAGGCGGCACTGTAAGAAGTTCTACACTGAAGAGGGCTGCCCATTTGGGGATCTCTGTACTTTTCTGCACGATGAGCAGTCGAAAGCTCGGGAGAGTGTGGCAATAAGTTTGGGTCCAACTACAGGGTATGGCCCGAATGGTCAGCCGAAACCTTCAAATTGGAAAACAAGGATATGTAACAAGTGGGAGATGACTGGGTATTGCCCATTTGGGAGCAAGTGCCATTTTGCTCATGGCTTAGGAGGTATGGTGATCCACCCCTGTTATTTTTCTCTTGGTTGTCATTTTCTAGTACAGTCCTCTTATTGTTTGCAAAATGCTGTTATCATGCAGTTTAACGCGGGAACTTCCATCCAAAATATATGTTGCTTCATTACATGCCTTGATATATCCTAACTAGAATACAACGATAACTACTTTTCCCTTGCTCATGTCGTTTCTACAATTGATTGTATTTTACATGCCTTGATGTGTCCCACCTTGATCACAACATTAATGAAGCTTCTCTCGCATACATACTTCATATATTTGCCTGTTTAAGGTGGTGTGCTTCTGCTTTTAAGTGCATATTTAATAGCATGTTTATTTATTTAGCACTGATTTATAGAATTTGTTATGCCATTAGGATGAAATTCATTTCACTGTATAAATAGCCCTTGTCATTATATCATGGATTTCCATCTCAATCTTTTCTACTGACTTGTACCTCTCTCTTTTGTACCAGAACTTCACAAGTATGGTGGGGGCCTAGTGGAGATGGAAGGTAGAGATTCTTCAACAGCTCCTCCAGACTCAAAGCAGGCCTTGGCTTCAACAAAGACTCCGACTAACGCTATTATTATATCCAGTACAACAGTTCCTCATTCAGATGTTTATCACATGGGAGTTAATTCTCAGAGGCCTGGGGTTGTAAATCAGAGGCAGGGGCAGAGCCCTCTTCAGAAGTGGAAGGGCCCAGACAAGATCAGTAGGATTTATGGTGACTGGATTGATGACAGTGAATAGGAGTCAGCTCGCTGATTTAGCTGAGTGCATTTCAGTTGAATCCATGAAACTATCTGGCGAATCTTACTTTCAATTTAGCTCAGTGGTTCATACTTGTGAGACGTATGGTGTTGGAGACCTGAGTGCTCATTGCTGGCGCCAGTAGAAGGATTATCAAAGAATCTGAACGTTTTTCCTTTGGGAACATTCCAGTTCTTTTAGCCCATACATCTCATCAGGGAGAATTATGTTGTTGCACTAGTTCCGTTTGATCCAAAATTGGGAATTCAAGAGAATTTATCGTTGCTATGATCACTAAAATTTAGGAGAATCTTGCTTCTTATCCATTTTCGTTAGAGTAGTATACAACAGTTGTGCATTTCCTTTCTTAAATCAACAATGTCAAGGCCTGAACTAGATAGGAGGGTTATAATGTGAAAATTGGGTAGTGATTTTACTTTGTTGGTTGACATGTTGGACAGAAGTTACTGGATTATTGAAACATGTAGCATTCCCTAGTTTGTTGGTCACTTCTTCTTTGTCCTTTTTCTTATTATTTATTGTTTACATATATATATATATTCTGCTGGTGACATTTTACTTGTATCCTCAACCTCAGCATTGTAACAGTGAGCACCTTCCACTGTGTGATGGGCTAATTCATGTCTTTGCTGCTCACTTGCCTGTGGTTATTTTCATGAGTTTATGACTTCACTAACTCTTTTAGTTCCTTGATTCAGTTACTTGCTGGTGTTCATGAATTCATGCACATTAAGGAATAATTTCCTTATGTGATTATCAGATACTACGTTTATGGTTCAAATGACTGTCATGAGGAATCTTATTTTTTTCACGTCCACTATTCGCTATAATGATTCATGCTTACCAATGGATACTTTGACAATGCCTATCGATTGCTTTTGTTTTGAAGACAAACTATGTAGGACAGACTCTAGTAGGATAGACTTGACTCAAATGAATTCATATGGGGCCCAGAATTTAAGGTGGCAAACTTCGGACTCAAGCTACCTTTGTGATTGGTGTGGGCCCTTACCATCAATTGACCCATGCCATGGAGTGATTAACTCTCAATTATCCAACCCTGCCCTATGGCATGGTCCAATCCAATCGTCAGGCTGCATCCTGCAAACTGGGTTTCCATATAATGTTTAGAGGATTCTATTTCCATGGAGTTTGTTTCCTATTTGTATTCCCTTTCCCCTATCAATGATACTTACTTGCTTATGTTTCCTATTTGTATTCCCTTTCCCCTATCAGTGATGATGCTTATTTGCTTTATTTGCATTATAGAAGAGAAATAGAGGGGAATGTGTGAAAATACTTGACTTTTTCATTGGCCAATTCTTTTCCTAAAATTTTTCATTGACTCTTTTTTAATTTTTATTTTTATAACTTTTGGCAGAGAAAAATAGGGTACTATCTAGTATGCCAAAATGTGACAATCCATATAAATGCCAACCCTTTCTTCTCCATTGGCCAATCATGGAGTGGGGCACCATCAAGCAAAGGCATTTTTAGAGGGGGAGATGAAAGACTTTCTCAAATGATTTGCAAATCCCAGGCACATTTGGATGATCCATTTCAGTACCTTTTTTTTTTTTTTTGTTTAAGACTGATGTCCTGTCTCAATCAGCCTGATGGGCCAGGTTTTCATTCTTAAATGTTGAACAGAATAAAAGGTTAGATGACAGGCCAATGAATATTTATGAGCTGATCCAAACCAATCAAGAACCACAATAAAAAGAAAATTAAAACTTATCTAAGCGTGGGGTGTACAAAATTGGAACTTCTTGTATTTCCCAATAAACAACTGTTGGATCTCGAAAAATCTCATATCTTGAAATTCGAGATAAAAATACAAGATTCAATGGAAGAATGTATGTTTGTTGTGGTATGAAATTCTATAACTGAAGAACCTCCCCCAATATAAAAAGTATGCAAGCTATTTTCGAATGTGAGAGAAATTTCGAACGACATTTGGTCCAAGCAGACAGGATTAGGAAAATTTGGATCCAGATCTTTGTACGCTCTCGCCCAAAGATTTGGATGCAACACAATTATTACATCGCATATTAGAAGTGGGTGTATATGTAAGAGTGGGCCTGTCAAAGGGCAGGGCCAAGTAGGGCCCGAGGTTGTCCTGGTCCTACCCTCAATATATGTACGACTAGGCCTGGCTGGCTAGATCCCTCAAAGGGTCTGCTCCACCTAGGCCATTATCCTACCTTCGAGGGCCGGGGTAAGGCTAGGACCGGGCTTATGGCCTGAAAATAAGAATTACATTTTTAAATTACTTTAGCATTGTCGTATAGCTTCGAGTGTTAATCTAACATGCAACCTCCTTTATTCAGGCCTGGGAATGACATTGGTTGTAATAAAGCAAGTGCGGCGGAGTTAATTAATTAATTTATTTTATTGATCGATGGCAAATTAAAAATTAGTTTACATCATAATATCTTCTAATGATACGTAATGTTAGTTCTACTGAAATAAAATCACACATCAAATGATACTTAATAATACTTATAAGGATATATTAAATAATATAAAATAAAAACTTATGATATTTAATAATAGTTGTAATGATACTTATTTTATATATGCAAAAGGTATTGTATATGTAAAATTAATTTAAACAATAATATTTTATAATATCTTCAAAGTTTACTAATTTAGTTCTCTTTTCGATATATCTAATAAATAATCCAATGCATCACTATCATTATATTCACTGTCACTATATTTCTTGGCACATAGCCAATCCTGTGTACAAACTAAGGCCTCTATTGTTATTGATTTTACACAAATCCTGTGTGAGCTAAGTATCCTTCTTCTAATGCTAAATGTAGACTTAGAAGCAACTATGGAAATATAAATAACGAAAATATCATGCGTCATATTTGATAAAATTGGATATTTCATTAAATTTCTTTTTCTATCAATCTAATATATAAATATCTAATATTGCAGATTATTTTTTAGGTCATTCAACTAATAATCTAATTTAGTGTTATTAAGCTGTTACTTTTCTTGTTCTTTTATTTTAAATACCAAAAGAATTCATCTTTACCATTATCATATGATGACATATTACTTGGTTCCACTTCATTCTGTGAATTAGATTTATTACCTAATCTCCTACAATACTCCTCAAAAATATTTCTAAAAAAGTTTAAGAGCTTAATTTTTATGCACTCTTATATATTCATTTAATGCATATAATGTGCTAAAAATAATTAGATCATATATATAATTATAAGGGGCAGTTCAAACCATATATATAATTATATATTTTTCAAAATGAAGAAAAAATATAAGGGCCAGGCCTGGTATTGTCCTCCAAGCCTGGCACTCAAAATTAAAGAGTCTGCAAAATTTTATTCTAGCTCAACCTTAGGGCTTTTTAAAAAAAAATAAAAGCGCTCAACTTAAGGACTTTTTAAGGGCCGGGCCCCACTGTCAAAGGCCCAAATTGACAAGCCTGTGTCTAGCCAACATAACTTGAGTAATATTGATGTTTGAGTAGCCACATAGCTTTAATCATTTACAACTTAATAACTTTACTTGTATGTTCAAAAAAATTATTTCGAGGCCTTTCACATTTTATTTTAGATCTAGATTCAAAACAAAACCCACTTTATTTTTTTTGTTATATATGATTTGGATACAACAAATAGGTTTTGTGTCGGATTTGAATCTGGGTCTCAATCTTTGAAGATGGATTTGGATTTGGATCCACCATTTGACTATTGGACCTAAGAATAGACTCAGCCCGACCATAATGGATCAGGCACATTTGTTTGAATTGAATTCTTAGGGATTTAATGAAATAAATTCATTATAGTTAAAATTAGATTGGGTAGGTCAATTAGTGTAGATATGAATTTCTAAAGATTCAAATGTACCCATTATGCCAAGAAAAATAGGATCTATTTGTTTGCATGAAATTGAATTCCTACAAATTCAAAGAAACTCATTTTACCATGAATTTCCTTATCTTGGAAATTTATAACATATTTTCTTTCATGCATGAAATTCTTCAAAAATAAAAGAAACACACTTTACCTTGAGTTCCTTATCTTCAAAATATAATTAGATATTTTTTTATTTTCATGAAATTGAATTTCTAGAAAATGTTTTTTTTATTGAAAGGATAGCAATCCTTTTATTAATCAGAATATAATTTACACATTAGTCCTTAAAAAAGAACTAACTGGGGCATACCCCAGGGAAAAACAAAACAAGCAAATCAAAAAACCTACAACCCGGGATCAGGTTTCATTTAATAAAGCATTATAAATATTTGCATCAATTACCATTGGGGCCAAGTACAATTTTTAAGCTTTTTAACAAGCCTCCAAGCAATGAGAAAAATTTGAGAGTAGTGAACAGAGTGAAACTGTTGAATGATATGTTCCATCTTTTTAAGTAAAAATCTAACTCTCTAAGGAGAAGAATCTGGGCTTTGAAGAGAATATCTAAGATCTGACTCCATTTCCAAACAAATATGAGTTATATATGATGGAATCTGACTAATAAGGAAAATGATCTCCTGATGATAATGAGTGTCCAATCAAAGATAAGTTTCCATAGGTTGTCCAATTGAATGCCAAAGAATACCAAATTTAGTGTCTTGATAATGAAGAATATGATAGTGCCACCCCGGATACATAACAAAATGATTATGGTATCGAGGGGCAATACCTGCATCAGGAGGAAGGTCCCACAAACTATCAAAAGTAAATAATTCTACTATGAAGATGATTCAATATTCCTCTCACAAGTTGATCCAGCCTACTAGAATTATAAGTAAAGATTCTAAAATTCCTCTCTCTCCATATGTGCCATACAAATAATGCAAGGAATACTAGATGCACCAAACAGATCATTCCACCAGAAGCACTATCAATATTCCTGATAACTGAAGAAGCCTTTTCTTCAGCATAAGTAAACTAAGTAGGAAGAATACAAAATCTTTTGAGCAAAGCATTCCAAACTACTTGGGAATAAGAGCAATCAATGAATAAATGCTTAATATTCTCCCCTTGCATTGTGCAAAGTACACATTGTTGATCACATAGAATACCTCTAGAAAGCAAAAAATCCTTAGTCTTAAGACAACCCAAAAAAACCATCCACAGACAAATAAAATGCTTAGGGATAAATCCTTTAAACCACACAAATTGAGCGAAGGCACTCCTATTTGGGAAGATTGATGAATAAAACTACTATAAGCAGATTTCATAGTATATAACCCGAAGTCTTCCAAAGTCCAAACTATTTCATCAAGATAAGAATTAACAAGCACATCCTGTTGCAAAATAATGTTCCCAAGACTTGACAAAGTACCTGATGGAGTAGGAAGAGACCAACTTTCTTCACCAACAAAATTGTGCACTTTAATATGATAGCTTAACCAAAGTTTATAAACTGCTCTATCGCCACCAATAACTATTATTGGTTCTAGAAAATTCTAGAAAATGTTATTATTGCCTTGTCGTTAAAAAAAAAAACTAAGACAAAATCACAAAGTTACTGGCCATTACTTTGATTTGAAAATTGAGGCAATTTTTTATTCAATGTGTATTATAATTTGGAATAACCGGAAAGAAACTCTAGTTAAAATCTATTGAATTTTTCAGAAACTACCAAGGAAAAACAAAACCGCAATATTATAATATTATAATATTTAATTATGTAATATTTTATTCTACTAGTATTTAAATATAGAAATATTCTATTCTTGTGTGTGTGTGTATATCCAAACAAGCCCTAAGAACTAAAAGAATATAAGAAAATCGAAGTTAGATCTCCACTCCTCAATTACATAATATTGTTATACATTTTCATCTAAACCCATTTACATCAATGCATTTAGATCTCCATAAATGGAACAACATAAGTTTGTCAAAATGCCAAACTCATTCACAACATGTATTTTTCTTGTGCCATAGCTCACGCTATGGTTATTTTCGTGCAAAGAAGTTGTAATTGTAGCTATACGGATATTTTTAAACTTTGGGAAGAAAGAGAAAAAAGCCATCGAGGCTGGCCACTGGGAAAAACCACTTAGAAAAATTGTAAAAGCACCATATATACTACATTAAAATTTTCCTTTTCCCTCACAAAGTACTTTGCAACTTTAACATACCACACAATCCCATAGTTACTCTGTATGAGATTTAAAAGCTGCTTACAGTCATAGATACTATTGAAGAAAGCCCGTGCCAAGCACAGGCATTAATTACGAAAACATTATAAATATAAAGTTAATATATGGATTAATATTAATATAATGTTAATGCTAACATATATGGGTTTGAAAAGCTTATAAAAGAACATTAATGTCATAATATTGTTAATATAATATTATAATATAATAATATTAATATTGGTATTTCAATGTTATTACATTAATACATCATTATACAAATATCATAATATGAACACATTATATATAATGTTAATGTAACCATCAGTATAAATATTAATTCAATATTAATATTAGTATTCTGATATAAAATATCATAGAATGTCAGTGCTAGCTAAGGAGGCCCATGCTAAGACCTGTTGGGTTTATGTCTTGTATTTCAGTTTAGCCGGATGAGTCCATTGGGTTAGCCAAAGACTAGTTTAAGGTTAAGGGTGTTTTGGAAATTGTACTGGGGCTTTCTTGGTGGCCAAGAAAGTAGAGACTATATATGTATTTAGTCTGTAACCCTAGATCTTACGTATTGAAGAGAGGTGAGAGCTCTCTTGCCCGTGGTTTTCCCATACTATGTAGGAGAGACGATGTGAGAGAGTGAGAGCCTCTGTATGCTTTACTTGTGATAGTGAAGATGATCGTCTCTGTGCCCGTGGATGTAGCCCTGTTTGGGTGAACCACGTAAAATCTCTATGTCTCTTCTTGTGTGTGGCTGGTTTATTGTTGATCTTGTGATTGATGCATGTGCACAGCGGGTGATGTCAAAATCATAACAAGTGGTATCAGAGTGTGGAAGTTGTGTGCGGAAAATCATCGGGAAGAAGAGAAATCAGCCGTGATATCTGCTGGGCCACAGGAGAAAATCGAATCTCTGTTTACTGTAACAGAGAGATTGGTTTTGCAGTTCACCGAAAGAAGAAGACAGAGAGAGGGTTCTGTTGCTTGCGATCTTCGTCGGAGAAGTGTTGAAGTGCTGCCAGATTTCTGCGGAGAAGACAACGAGAAGAGGATCGAAAAAAAAAAAAAACTGCACTCGCCGATCACCAGCCGCCAGTCGCCGTTACCCTACCTTTCTCGCCATCGCCGGTTTTCCAACCTAGTAGCTTGTCGTCGCTGATCTCTCGCTGCCATAGCCGAGGAAGATGACAGAGAGTTTTTTCCATCGTTGTTGTAGAATCAGATAATAGGGAAAAAGAGGAAGACGACATTGTCGGCTTGATCTCCGTTCCAGGTTGGGTTTGGGTTGGGTTAGTTTGACCTAACCCGTGGTGCAGCGAAGCCTAGGCAGCGCAGGCTGTAGGTTTAGGTCTAGGTTGGATTAGACCTGACCCGGTTACAACAGTAGAGCAGATAGGTTGGAACTATCCCAGGTTCGGGTCCAAGTCGGTTTGGACTTGGCCCATGCAGCAGGAAACGGAGAGCAGGTCGGTTCCAGTTCGGGTCGGGTCAATTTTGACCCGTGTGTGCAAAAGCCCAGCAAGAAGAGTTCAGTTCAGTTCCGGGTCAGGTGAACCCGACCCGAGTGCGCTTCAGAAACCTAGCAGAACAGCAGCAGTGACTTCAGCACCGGTCAAAGGCCAGAGTTGACTAGATTGACGGCAGAATTTTTTTTTTTTTTGCGATATCTTGATCGTCCGATGTCTGATTGGAGATCCGTTTGCACCTACAAATGCGTTTCGAGCAGATCTACACAGTGGAAAAGGGTGATTGGCTGTTTGGAGGTCAACGAGGAGTTTGACCAATTAGAAGTGTAGAAACTTGTTTCTGCGATATTGGAGCTATCCGGGGTCGGATTTCAGATCCGTTTCTTCCAGCGTACTCGTATTGACGAGATCTATAATTTGATGTAGAAAATTGGAGGAGATCTGAACAGATGTGGGTTTAGGTCAGAATCGGGTCTACTCGACCTGGTTGTTATTGCAAACCCAATAGTAGGAGTCGTTGGCCTAGTTGCAAAGGGTTTGCTGATTCAAATGAAGTTGTTCGTTTGGGGTTTACATGCTTTCCGGATTGCATGTGATGTTATTCATCTTGCTAGAGCCATGCCAATGAAGAAGCAGCAAGGAGGAGCTAATGCATCAGCAGTTGTCAAACATGTGTTTGATTGATCGGAGGCCAGGTCAAATGGAGTTTTTGGCCGCTCGGAGGCAGAGGTTGTTCTGCAATTATGAAGTCATCTGGACTTGTATTCCTGATCTGTTTTGCTTGCATGCTTGTGGTGGTTTGATCTTCATAGTGATGTTGAAGATGGGGCAGGATGGTGAGTGATTCAGATATCGATATCACTCAGATTCGTCAATTGTTTCGAGCTTTAAGTTCGAGGTGGAGTTTGACAAGAAGATAAACTTTGCTCAAAGTTCATGTGCTGGTTCAACATGTCAAAATGTTGAAGGAAGAAGTCTGCATCGTCGGTGCAGTGAGGTACTATTCAGCAAGGTACGTGAAGACATTGCCGGTTTTATCTCCTGGTGGCTCGAGTTGGACGGAATTTAAGCCAAGGTGGAGATTGTTGGGTTTATGTCTTGTATTCTGGTTTAGCTGGATGAGTCCACTGGGTTAGCTAGGGACTGGTTTAAGGTTAAAGGGTATTTTGGTAATTCTACCAGAGCTTTCTTGGTGGCTAAGAAAGTGGAGACTATATATGTGTTTAGTTTATAACCCTAGATCTTGCGCGTTGAAGAAAGGTGAGAGCTCTCCTGCCCATGGTGTTCCCACACCACGTAGGAGAGACGATGTGAGAGAGTGAGAGTCTTTGTATGCTTTACTTGTGATAGTGAAGATGATCGTTTCTGTGCCCGTGGATGTAGCCCTGTTTGGGTGAACCACGTAAAATCTCTATGTCTCTTCTTGTGTGTGACTGGTTCATTGTTGATCTTGTGATTGATACATGTGCACAACGGGTGATGTCAAAATCACAACATGACCGGGCCAAAAAAGTAAAACATATAGGTCCCAATAAAAGAATATACATGTTTTATATCAAAATAACAACCTTTTAAGTTGGTTCAAGAAGTGTAAGTAAATTTCAAATAATATGATAAAGTCACCAAGTAATTAAGATTCTAAATTTATAGATCTACACTGATAACAAGAATAGCACATAGATAGCTATACCAATCATGAAAATGTATTATTTTGATGAAGAATGTTCATATGCATGTATTCCAAAACATTGGATGAGGTACACTTACTTAATTGCAAATCTTTTCTTTGCTTTTTGTTTTTTTTTTTAACGGAGGATGTCCCAACTTTTTGGGCCAAACTAATTCCATTCGGGCGCAAGAAGAGAGAGCCGTGTAAAATTCCATGTGGCCTTAGCGTGGTAGCGCAATTCAAGTTCGCAACCTCCAGGAGCAAACTGTGGTCTTAGGCCAATTAAGCTACTATCGAGGTTTATATTTATGTCTAAAAGAAGAAAAGTTATATATGACCATATGTAAAAGATGACTGCTCCTGTGGAAAGAGGGAAAGACACATAAATGCCCCTCAGCCCATGGTAAGGGATGGATGCACAAGTACATTCCTCATTTTTTATGGCTTCCAATTGATATAATGTAACAGTGCATTTTTACATAAAAGTAGAACTTTCAGCAAAGGAAAGTTTTTCATACTGCAGTTCAAAGTGGACTGTACTACCTCTTTATCTTCACCGCTTACATGTCTTACATTACTTTTCTAAACCCATTTATTTGACTATTAGTACTAATGAATTCTCCTTTTGTCAAGACCCATTTTCACATTCGTTGGTCTTTGTCCCAAAAGCTTCATCTATATATAAATTTAGATAATTCAATGTATTTGTCCAATTTGAAGATTTTGGGTCTATTTATGATGTTGAAGATCCAAAAATTATCATAACCAATTTGAGGTATGCGGGGTGTAAAGGGGCCTTAATTAACTCATGTTAGGTCCACCATAATTTAAACAGATTTTTGAACATGAATTGTAATAGAAATAAAAATGAAATTGCACTATCATAACATAGTAGTTATTAATAAAAAAAATCTAAACATACAATTAAATGAAAATAAGAAATAATTGTTACATGGACATAGTCAATTGTTTCCTGTCACTGGACTTATGTATTGGCCATGTTGGAATGATTCAATGGGTCCTACAGTGGTACCCTCAAGCGTAATGAGTGAGAGAAAGAAATAATAGAACACCATTATATGAGAGAAATAATATTATAGAGCTTGCATATTAATCTTCTTCACCTTACATCATATCCATGAAAGAGAGATTCTGCAATCGAGCCAAGCCTTTAGAAACCCAAAGATCCTGAAATCCACTCCATGGGTACGGAGGGGAATATGAGAGGAGATGCACTGAGCCATGGAAGGAAGAACAATAACCCTAACAAGGAAAAGAAAGAGTTTGATATTAAGATATCAAAGTGAATGTAAGCATTGTACTACATCATATACTCAAATTTATGTTATACTCACCATATATAATTCCGAGATGAAACTTGTAACCTAGGAAAATTGTGCAAGATATGTAACTTGGACACACTTTTAAATTCAGGTAGGGTTGTTCATGGATTGATACCTGGCCCCCACCCCACCCCACCACAACCCACCCACCCCACCCCACACCACACACGCACAGAGAGAGTACCATTTTACTCTTACTTTCATATTTGAAGCCTTTTTTTATTTTTTTATTTTGTAATGTGAAGCATTTTTTTTTCAAAATATGATAGAATGATGTGGATTCATGAGGACACCTCAATCTTTGAACCTACCAATTTACCAACTCTGTATACTCAAACAAAAAAAAAAGAAAAAGAAAAAGAAAAAAAAATACCTAATTTCAAATAGCAAACAGGAACCGTATAGAATCAAATAGATCAAAATGAACCAAATGGATCTTAAAAAAATAAAAAACTAAGAACCATATAGTTATTCTCTTAAAGTAGTGAAATGCTTGTCCATTCAGAGAGATAGACAAAACACATGCATATGAAGTGAAGAACATAATTTTGTAATACAAAAATGAATTTCAACATGAATGTAGGAACCATTTGAGAAAAGAAATTGTTGAATTTAATTGTAAGATGTAATTAGAACTTAACTTAAGTCCACAACTTCAATTGAAGAGGTAATTTTTGTCGCCATTGATCCTCATCAACTTGCTTTTATCTCGCATCACTACTCTAGATGCACAACAACATCAAACCATATAGACTTTCCTTCATGACTAAAGAAGCAAATTGAAGGCAATATATAACAAAAGTTTCCCTTTTAGAGCAACTGGCATCAAATTTGTCAAAGCAAAATAATTGCCTTATTGCCTTATTGATTTATACCACTTGAATAGCTCTCTAACAGACAAAGAAAAAAAAATTTTTTTTTGAATTAAGTGTTTTTTTATTGATTTTCTTAAACCTGCTATTGATGAATATGGTGACAATCCTGACCTTTGCATCTTCTCAGTGAAGTGGGTTCCAACCAACAGCATTGTTCATATTTAGATTCTTAAGAGGTGAACATGTGCTAAAAGGCAGACAAAGGCTGGGTACCAAAAGCAAACAAATATACCGAAACCTAATCCTCAACGTAGAAGTTCTCTCTCAGGCTCTCATCACTGATGGTGAATTAGTGAAAACCCCATTTGGATCCGCAATGCACATAGATTGTACGTAAATCTAATTACCCAAGACTTCACTCATAGCTGATTATGGCAAAACACTACGTTACCTGTAACTCCAAAGATCCAAAAGGTCCCAAAAAACAGAACCATGACCATAGGGCCTGCTTGTTTCATGAAACTAAAATTTCTAGGATTTTAATAAATTATTTTTTTAAGCAATTAAAATGAAGAATCAAATTTAAATACCCAAAAATGATTATCAATAGCCTCTCCATGCAATGGGGTAAACAAAAATGAAAGGCAAAATATGAGAAAAGTGAAATGATAAAGGAAAAACCTGAGTATCTCAAATTCCCAAGTTAAACAAAATAAGTCATATTAGAGATGCCTGCCTTTCAGAAAGTTCCACATACAAAATCGCCTCAATTATCAATAACAATAAATTATCAAAATCTCAAATTGCAAATCAAAGAAACTAGATTTTCATTCACTCTGGTATTTTATGAAACACCATTTGCACATAGAACCAACCAAAAACCAATGCAAGCGAAAAAAAAAAAAAAAACGGATGAACACCATATAAGAGTCAAAACAATAAAACAATAAAAGAAAACATAATAAACTGCATCGTGTGAGGTTAAAATGAAAACTAAATAAAGAGACTAGAAAAAGATGATAAAATACAATTGCAAAAAAGAAGTGGGAAAAAGGCATATAACTGGGAAAAAATCCACATACTTGAGATGGAAAAAAAAATCCCGTATCAATAGTAAATAAAATATGGTAAAATGTTGCTGCATAATGAAGTTAGAAAAAAAAAAACCTGATATCTGGCAAAAAAAAAAGTCTGATCAACTTTTGTTTTAAGAGATGTTGGAGCCGGGTGTTCAAATCAATGAAGAGAGTTGTAATAAGGCACAAATATAAAGAGTAACAGTAGCTACTGTGGAGGAGTTGCAACTTTAAAGAAAGGAAGAGGAATGAAGAGGTACGTACGTTAGCATTTTGGTCGGTTGTGTTGGAAATGAAGAGAGATAACATGTATGGGGACCACACTATTCTTGTTGTCGTGTTAGTGGGGGCATTGGTAGGACCCATGTTGCTAGGAAGTCAATTAATTGGAGTTAACTGAAAGGCAATAAATTGGGATCAAAGGCATTTGGTTTATAGTGATTAAAACGGGGTATTGGAATGGAGGGCCCTAAGTCAAAATGGTGGAATAGTCAAAATCAAGCTGCAAAATTAAAGCTGATTAAGTTTGAAATGAATTCGCTTCATAAATAAAGAATTGTCAGCTAATTCCCACTAATCAAAAGCTTTGGGACATGATATGATATCCTAGCAATCTAAGCTAGCATTGATCCTCATCTCCCATACCAGAAAGAAGAAAAAGTCCCCTAGAGAATCCTCACAACCCAAGACATGCGACAATTGAGAACCACAAACAACTGCAAACTGCTTTTTTTGGGTGAAGATTGAAGAAAATAAAAACAAACAAAACAATCAAAGACTTGGGACCCAGTTGCGTCCTCATTTATTTCTACCACCATTTTTAAAAGAACAAAAAACACTGTCCACATACCACGTCCTCACAGCTCTATATACACGAGAATAAAAAACAAACCTGTTTGTTGGCATGAATATGTAGAAATTTATGGTGACATTGAGGTGAGATGCGGGCGGGAAACCTGTTTTGTTGGCATGAATATGTAGAAATTAATGGTGACATTGAGGTCAGATGCTGGAGGGTGGGGTGGAGTCATGATTAGTGGGTGGAATGTTCCTAGGGCCTAGCAGCCAATGTTTCCTAAGGCTGTTTTTGGATGCTTCGTGTTTTTCTTTTCTTCTGCTCTTTTTTATCTCTCTTGCTGTGTTTCATTTTCTTTTGGTATTTCTTTTTCACCCTTCTTGAAGGGGTGCCTTTGTCTCTGCTCTCTTTGTTAATTAATTTCCTCTTCTAAGAAAAGAAAAAAAAAATCAATTACACCTTCACATTTCTGGTTTTTTTAATTTTGGTTTGATGGGTTGTTCATGGGCCGGCTGGACCAATAGCTAGGCCTGCTTCGGACTTTAAACATCTTGGGTCAGCCCCCCTAAAATAGGTAAGCCCGACCCTGCGTGTATAATATTGTACAAAAAGGAGAGATATTTACCGATTCAGCTTGTAGCTTACTTGGCTAGGATGGTTAGTTGATTGTGTCAAGAATGTGCATTCGAGCAGTGCCTCTCACTTGTCCACTTAATTCGAGCCTGACCCATAATTGAAAAGGCCCAGAATAAAAATTCAGGCCCAGCCCAGGTACTAAAAGCAAAAGCTCAAGCCCAGACCAAGCTGGGCTGCACATGGGTCAGGCTCAGCTGGCCCAGTCCATGGATGACGAATTTAAATGTTGCCCTCCCAACCATCCATTTCGATCACATAATCGTGGCCCATCAAATAATCACATGTAACCATCGAGTACCTTTGTCAAACATCCTTTTGTATTATATTTTACAAAGGGAGACATTTACTTACTCAACTTGTAGCTCACTTGGTTAAGATGTTTTGTTGATTGTGTGTGAGAGAATCGGTGTATGATTCCCCTTTCTAAAAAAATTACGCACTTAAGCAATGCCTCTCACTGGGGCCTGGTCAGGCTCTAGGCTTTCTACCACTTAATTAGAGTCCAACAAATGATCACAAGTAACCAGTCAATGGGGTTTTCATAATTAATTATGGGTGGATTGATTTACATGAGATAAATTTGGATTGTGTCCTTCTATAATTAGAAGATATAGAATTCTTAGTGATATAACAAGAAGAGAATGATAATTTTAAGTGGCGAAGATTCATTACAATGTGCCCTACTGTTCTCGTGGTTTAACTGCCGTCATCTACTTTTGGGAAATTAGTTCTTGGAAAATGTGGGATATTTTTAAACTTTATTTTTGGGAAATTATTTTTTTAAAATATTGGAATATTTTCAAACTTAAGACTTTTCTTTATGTATTATTAAAATTGACAATGGCCTCGCATAATATCTGATGACAGATGACCATTGTTCATTGGACCAACATTTTTTGACTATAAATCTTAGAGCTTTTCATATATACCCTGCTAAGATTTCTAATATTTGTAAGTAGGCTCCTGTGATTTTAATATTTATAAGTAGGCCCCTATTTGACATTTTTATACATTTCATATCCCCAATTAAGTGTATTTGATAATAAAGAGGAGAGGCCATTAGTTTTCGCTAATTTTGACAATTCTACCAATATCTTTATTTATCACTAAGAAAATCCTTTTCCTTCATAAGATTCTTTTTTTCAACTAAGCCCACGAAGTTCTTCATTGTAGGTAGCGTAACATCCTCTTTTTTAAAATTAAAAAATATATTTTTTACTTGCTTTTTCCTCTTTCATATAGTTAGTCTTTCTGAAATCTTGGGGCCTCCTTGGCATCCATTTTTTTAATAGCTCTCGATAGAAGGGAGATTAGAAATAAGTTTAAATGTTACTCTCTCTATCTTTTTGCATAACAGTTCTAAGGGCTGGCAAGGTATGCCTCGTGGATTTTAGGAATTTATATTGACAATTTTTTTGCATAATATATCTTGTAAATTCATGTTTTTATAGTCTATTCTTATAGCAGATATCTCCAATTTCAAACATTTAAAAAGGCTTTTTAAAGATCCTTTTTTTAGCTAAAAGAAAAAAAAATGAATTAATAGGGAAATGAATATATGATTTGAAAAAAAAATGTTTTAAGGGGCCATACTCTTAAATCACCTAATTAGATGAATATATGATTTTTTAGTGGATATTAGATTGAAAGAAACCTCACTCGATCACTTACTCTACTAAAATGTTACTAAATATAATTAATTCAAAACATGGTTTGTGTTTGTGTTGTTGATAGAAAATAGATTAAAGACATCAATTAAAATTGAAAAAAATAAGATAAGAGTAGGTGACACATACGTTTATAACATTGGGGTATTTGACAGATCTATTATTCAACCCACATTGGAGTGCCTATTAATAAATATTAGAAACCTGAGGAGAGGTATATACAAATATGATTGTAAGAGTAAAAGTGTCATTTTGGTAAAAGTTGAGCAAGATCCTCATGGTGGTTGCTCATTACTATCAAATCCACATGTTTTGGGATATGAGAGGAACTAAAATGCCAAAGCAGGGACCTATTTATAAATATTGAAACCAAATAGACTTATTTATAAATATTAAAAACCTTAGGGGGTAAATGCAAAAAAAAAAAACTCTAAATCTAACGGTGGATATAATCATCTGTCAATTGGGACTAACACTTTCTAACGGTGGATGGCCTGTCATCAATTAGGACTAGTGCCATTTACAGAAGGTAGGTGTGAGTATACGGAGATTGAATTGGTAATAAAGCTTTGTATCGGCTTTGAAATGATAATAAAGATGTGCATTGGTTTTTATCTCTTTCTCGCTCCATTGTATTAAAAATTCATAAGATTCAAATTTATTTTATATTTAATGAAACTATTTATAAACAGCAGTTTTAGTACTTCTTTACAGGAAACAATTTTATGTTATTATTTAAGGACACTATGTCATAAATAATAGTTTTAGTGCCCATTAATAAGATTCAAAAGAACGAAACATACAGAAAACTCTAAAAAACTACGAGCACCTCACCTTTTTTCTCAATGGCAATCCAGTTTTAAAGTATAATAAAACTACTTAATAGGTAACTGGAGAAGATTTCAACAAAATATGTGTACACTTTCTAACCCTTAGGTAATTTCTTTGGCTTGTAAAATAGCATCATGGGTTTAAGTTAAAATATATCATTTTGTAAAATAGATGATCGGAAATAAAAGATTTTAGTTGGATTTGTACAAACTTTTTAAGTGACTATTGTGCATGTGTGAATTATGATCTTAAAGAACCGGTTTTTCATGCTTAATTTGTAAGATCCAAGTAGACGGTTTTATGTTATTATTTAATGATACTGTCTAAAGAAAGTTTCAGTGCTTAAAAGAAAGTTACAGGAAATGGTCCGAAACAGAGAGAAGGTACCTCTGAGATGGATTTTGATTCTGTTGCTCTGCATCTCCAGTTTTGTTCTGGAATTCTTTTCTCAAACAGGGGTCTCTACCTCTCTCTAAAAGATGTTTTTTTTTTCTCTTACTGTTTTTGCCAAAGAATTTCCAATGCAAATGCACCTCTTCCTAACATGGATATTGCAGTTTTGTCGCTCTATGTATGTTTGACGACCAAAGACTTGATTTTTCATTGTCGTCTTTTTGTTGGCCATGTGGGTCCAGACCATGATTGGGTTCTATATCTGGGGTGGTTTCCTAATGATATTAGGAATTTCCTGTTTTGTCAAACAGTAATTTTCTAATGGGTTAGGACTTTCCTTTTTCTTGAGATAGAGTTCTTGGGGGATAAGGATATAATGGTTATATATATATGATGTAATCTATAACCCTGGATAGTCAGTCAGTCAGTCAGAGAGGCTGAGAGTGGCTGAGATTCCAAGGCTGTGATTTCACAGATTGGAAGAGAACCTAGTAGAAATTAGTTTCCCGTGGACGTAGGCATCTTTGCCGAACCACGTAAATCTTCTTGTCTTCTTGTATGGTGATTGGTTGATCTTAGTTGCCTTTGCACACACGTGCTCAACAAGTGGTATCAGAGCGATTGGTTGTGCGTGGAAGATCAACGGGAAGAGGAGAGATCAAGGTTGATCTCTGCTGGGCCACACGTCAATCGAGGATCTCTGTTTGAAGACAGAGAAACCGGAATCGGTAAGAAGAAGAAGGAGACGGTTCGGTTGCTGGACGATTTTCGTTGGAGAAGACCAAGGGTTGCCGGATTTTTCGGATCTGAGGAAGAGGGCCGGAGAAGAATCGTCGCTGCAACGCAATCGTCGCTGCAAAGCAAACAAAAAAAAAAAAAAAACAACATTCGGACTGCACTTACCGTCGCCTGCCCTTACCCGCCGCCGTCGCCATCGCCGCCGCAGTCGACGCCGTCGCCGTCAGCACCCGGTCCCGCGCCGCTGGTCGCCGGACCAGCCAAGCCCGCGCAGCAGCTGCACCGCCAGCCCTGCATCGCAACCAGTTGCAGACCCAGCGCAGTGCCTGTCGAGGAAGATGACCTAGTTTTCTGGGTCTGGGTCTTTGGGTGCGGGTCGGGTCAGTTCCAACTGACCCGCGTTGGCATATAAGCCCAGCACCTTTTTCGGTTTGGTTCCGTTTCAGGTTGGGTCCGAACCAACCCGCTGTGCAAGCCCAGTTCCGTTAGCAGTGCAGGCCGGTTCGGGTCGGGTCGGGTCGACCTGAACCAGGAAACAGACGGTCCAGCCCGTCAACCGCCGCGCAGACGTCAGCAGCTTGACGTCATCAGGCTGACGTCAGCCCACGACATCGGACTGACGGTCAACGGCCAGAGTTGACCAGATTGACGGCAGAAGTTTGTTTTTGCAATATCTTGATCATCCGACGTCCGATCGGAGATCCGTTTGCGCATACGGACTCGTTTCGAGCAGATCTACGTGCTTGTCGAAGAAGATTGGCTGTTTGACGGTCAACAGGGGTTTGACCAAATTAGGAGTGTAGAAAACTGTTTTTGTGATATCGGAGCCATCCGGGGTCGGATTTCAGATCCGTTTCTTCCAGCGTGCTCGTGTTGACGAGATCTACAGCTTGGTGCAGGAGTTGAGCTCAGTGTTAGTTATTTGTTTTTCCTGTTACTTAATTTGATTAAGATGGAAAACAATACTATCAACACTACCATGGTTAAGCTCAACCATTCCAATTAGTTGATCTGGAAACCGAAGATGGAGGGTATTCTCTATTGTAAAGACCTCTATGATCCCGTTGAGGGGGATAGTGCTCGACCGAAAGATATGCAAGATGCTGATTGGAACAAATTGCATAGAAAAGCGATTGGTCACATCAGACAGTGGGTTGATAACAGTATATTTCACCACGTGTCTAATGAAACCAATGCGAATACCTTTTGGAAAAAGCTAGAAGCAATGTATGATAAAAAGACCATAGTGAACAAAACCTTCTTGATCAGAAAGCTTGTAAACATGAAATTCAAGGACGGTGGTCAAATCGAAGATCACATCAATGAGTTCTAAAGTGTGGTAAATCAGTTAGCCACTATGAAGATGATCCTTGATGATGAGATGCAAGCTTTGTTGCTTCTGAGTTCTTTGCCAGATTCATGGGAGACATTAGTTGTTTCCTTGAGCAATTCTACTCCAGATGGTGTGTTATCTATGAGTCAGGTTACCAGTAGTCTTCAGAATGAAGAAACTAGACGGAAATCTGCAGGGACAGATAATGCACAGGCCTTTGTTACTGAGAACAGGGGGAGGAGTAAAAGTAGAGGTCCAAAGGGGGGTCGTGGCAAGTCTAGAGGTGAATCACAGTCTAAGTCTAGCAGTGAATCACAGAGCAAGAAAAAGTCTGTAAAGTGCTTTTTCTGTGGCAAGATGGGCCACATCAGGAAAAATTATTTTGCCATGAAGGAACAAAAAGGATCCAATAATGAGAAGAAGAATGACACTGATAACACTACAGCTACTTTGGAACAGAAAGTAATGGTGCTCGCCGGCGATGATGATAAGTGTTTGAGTGTTGCAGATGGTCAGGTTGAGTGGGTTATTGACACAGCAGCATCCTACCATGCTACTCCTTGCAGGGAGATGTTCACGACGTACAAAGCAGGTGACTTTGGTACTGTCTGGTTGGGGGTGAATACACATCCAACCAGTTCAAAAGCTATTGCTTGAAGCATGGCATTCGATATGAAAAGACAGTTCCTGGTACTCCACAGCACAATGGTGTGGCAGAGAGAATGAACCGCACTATTCTTGAGAAGATGAGATGTATGATAAAATTAGCACGGTTGCCTAAGTCATTCTGGGGTGAAGCCGTTCTGACTGCCGTTTATCTGATTAACAGATCTTTCTCAGTTCCTTTGAATTATGATCTTCTAGAGAGAAGATGGACAGGTTAAAATGTTTCCTATTCACATTTGAAGGTGTTTGGGTGCAAAGGGTTTGTACATGTACCAAAGGAGCAGCGTTCCAAGTTGGACGATAAGGCAGTGAGTTGCATCTTTCTTGGTTATGGTGGAGATGAGTTTGGCTACAGATTATGGGATCCAGAGAAGAGGAAACTTATCAGAAGTAGGGATGTGGTTTTCCATGAAGACCAGTTCCTTGGAGATGTTGAGAAGATTGATAAGTCTTCTGAGAAAGTTGATGGAGTGGTTGATCTCACACCGACTCCTTCTCCGGTGCAGACTAAAGGTGGAGAAGGTGGACAAAACGATCCGGATCGTGATGAGGCACAGGGGTTGCCAGATGATGAGGGTGTTGAGCAGGGGGAGCAGCAGTCTCCTCAGACTGAAACCACGGAACCTCAAGTTAGGAGGTCTACAAGGGAGCGTCGACCATCAACTAAGTATCCTGCATCCGAATATGTGTTGCTTACTGATGAGGGAGAGCCAGCTAGCTTCCGAGAAGCAATGACTCATGCTGATAAAGATGAGTGGCTGAAGGCTATGCAGGATGAGATGAGTTCTTTGAAGAAGAACAAGACTTATGAGCTGGTGCAACTTCCTAAAGATAGAAATGTTCTGAAAAACAAATGGGTGTTCAAGCTGAAAAAGGATGAGAATGGGAAACTGGTGAAGCACAAAGCACGGTTAGTGGTAAAAGGCTTCGCACAGAAGAAGGGTATCGACTTCAGTGATGTTTTCTCTCCTGTTGTGAAAATGACTTCTATCAGAATCGTTTTGGGTCTAGTCGCCAGCATGGACCTTGAGCTTGAACAGATGGACGTGAAGACCGCGTTTCTTCACGGTGACTTGAAAGAAGAGATCTACATGACTCTGCCAGAGGGGTTTGATGTAGAAGGAAAAGAACAGATGGTTTGTAAGTTGAAGAAGAGTCTCTACGGGCTGAAGCAAGCACCGAGACAGTGGTACAAGAAGTTTGATTCATTCATGTTGAGTCATGGGTACTGGAGGACAGCTGCAAATCGTTGTGTCTATGTTCGTCGATTTATCGATGGCAGGTTCATCATCCTTCTTTTATATGTAGATGATATGCTGATAGTTGGACAGGATAGCAAGTTGATTGGCAAGTTAAAAGAGGAGATGTCAAAGTCGTTTGACATGAAAGACTTGGGTCCCGCACGAACGATATTGGGCATGCAAATACGTCGTGATAGGAGTTCCAAGCAGCTGTGGTTGTCACAGGAGAAATATGTTGAACGAGTTCTCGAGCGATTCAACATGAAGAATACTAAGCCAGTTAGCATACCTCTAGCCAGTCACTTCAAACTAAGCAAGCGCTTGTGTCCTACTACAGATGATGAAAAGGAACGGATGGCATGTGTTCCTTACTCCTCTGCTGTGGGGAGTCTTATGTATGCCATGGTTTGTACACGGCCAGACATTGCTCATGCTGTGAGTTTAGTGAGTCGATTTCTCGCAAACCCTGGAAAAGAGCATTGGGAAGCAGTGAAGTGGATCTTTAGGTATTTCAGAGGTACTTGCAAGGTGTGCTTATGTTTCGGAGGCTCAAAACCAGTCATGGAAGGTTATACTGATGCTAATTTTGCAGGCGATCTTGATTGTCGGTTGCCGACTTCTGGTTATCTGTTTACTTTTGTAGGGGGAGCTATTTCCTGGCAATCAAAGTTACAGAAGTGTACAGCACAGTCTACAACTGAAGTGGAATACATAGCTGCTAATGAAGCGGGGAGAGAGATGCTTTGGTTAAAGAGATTCCTTCAAGAACTAGGTTTGAAGCAAGAAGAATATGTAGTTTACTGTGATAGTCAGAGTGCTATGGATTTCAGTGAGAATGCTACATATCATGGTCGCATGAAGCACGTTGATATCAAGTACCATTGGATTCATAAGGTGATCAGAAGAACTTCATGAAGCTGGAAAAGATTCATTCGGACAATAATCCCTCGGACATGATCACCAAGGTTGTGTCTAAGGGAAAACTGGAGCTGTGTTCAGAGTTGGCCGGACTGAACTCCCATTAAGGGGTTCAGGGCATCTTCCCCATGGTCTGGAGGGGGAGATTGTTGGCCATGTGGGTCTAGACCAAGATTGGGTTCTATATCTGGGGTGGTTTCCTAATGATATTAGGAATTTCCTGTTTTGTCAAACAGTAGTTTTTTAATGGGTTAGGACTTTCCTTTTTCTTGAGATAGAGTTCTTGGGGGATAAGGATATAATGGTTATATATATATGATGTAATCTGTAACCCTGGATAGTCAGTCAGTCAGTCAGAGAGGCTGAGAGTGGCTGAGATTCCAAGGCTGTGATTTCACAGATTGGAAGAGAACCTAGTGGAAATTAGTTTCCCGTGGACGTAGGCATCTTTGCCGAACCACGTAAATCTTCTTGTCTTCTTGTGTGGTGATTGGTTAATCTTGGTTGCCTTTGCACACACGCGCTCAACACTTTTGATGGGTCATTCATTTTTATATGTTTTATTGGAGAGTTTCTGTGGAAGTTTGGTGATCAATATGACTGCTAATCTCAAATTGCTGATAAAGTGATTGTTAGAGGCAGTAAAGTTGGTAGAGAATGAAACACCTGTGAAAGCAAATAATGAGTCCACCTTAAACCATCAGTACAAGATTACTACTGAGATTGAGATTACAAAGGCTTCAAAGTTTAGTCCCTTTCACTCTCTGGAATCCCTATTGTAGAATACAAGCATGCAAAATGCTTCTCTCTCTCTCTCTCTCTCTCTCTCTCTCTCTCGTTCACTCACTCGGTGTGACATTATTGAGTCCCACATCGACTATAGAGAGAAAAGTGATTGGGGATGGGACGTGACACTCACTAACAAACTTTTCTTGTTAGGACTTTCTAAAAGGGTACAAGCCATAGAACAGTTGGATTGAAATCAATCCAATGGCTTGCAATGAAGGAGAATTAAGAAAAAAAAACCCTGAAGCAAAAGAAAATAAGAAACAAGAAATAGAGGTGATTTGGCTTCACACATGCAGTTGGACACACGACATAATTGAATCCACTGTATTTCATGATATGGTCGCCCCTCAAATTGGACAATCAGATCATCACACGACACCACCGAGAACAAGAGCTATTAAAACTCATTTCTGAGGGAAGCACTCTAAAATAGGGCAGCTTATTCATCAAAATTTCATACAGTTCTTACTTAATTTGGATTGTGTACCTTAATTTTGTTGTATTTTTTTATTGTATAATCAGAAGGCAGTCCAAGAAATGGATATAGTAGGGGAGCATTGCAATTTGCAATACCCATGAATCAATTAAGTGCGTAATCATTGTGTTTGATTTCATTGTGGGTGATTGTGAGTGTGATTTTGGGATTATTGCATGATAGCAATGGATACTAGATCTTTGGATAAGGAGATTTCCACATTCCCGATGGAATTAAATACGACTCAAAGTGCTCAGGACGACATGGTTAACTAATTCGGTAACTTGGGTTCGGAATCCCATGCAATTCGTATCGAACAATTCGCTATTCGATACGGTGAATTCCTCATTCTGAAATTATTGTAGTTCGCTCTAGTTCTTATCATATCATAAACTACAGTTGGTGTCATACTCGGACATCATTCTTCCATCACGTGGAAAAGGAAGCGATCTCTAACAAAATCATAATTTTCTAAAAATTGGATTTATTCTTTTAGAAGAAGAGACCAAAATATTACAAAAACATTAGAAGAAAAATAAAATAAATAAAAAAACAAAAAATTTAATCAGAAGAGGAAACAAGCTTTCACAAATAGATTAGAACCCAAATCATAAAATACCTATTTAATCCCAATACTCTCAGAAACGCAGTCCATCCTCATAAGCGCACAACAGCTAAATCCAAGTTTCAAATATCTGGTTAACAAGGTTTCAGGTATGTTGTTCTTCTCCCATAAGATTTCATGAAAAGGAAAGAAAGAGGTTCTGCAGAGATTGAAGAAAATGGAAGGTCGAAAGTGAAGGGGGATGTTGGAAGTTGAACCTTGGGATGGGGAAGTGGAAAGGACGTCAGCCTTTCCGACCCAACGCTGCATGTGTTCTTTATTATATTATTCTCCATCCCAATATGATTTCAATTTACCGTTTTTTTATCTCCTTGTGCTGTTCTCTCCTCATGCTGTCCCCCATTTTGGCTTCTCAGTTCCTAACCCTTTCAAATAATGTGATGTGCTAATGAAAGCAATTTATGATCCCCAATATAGACCATGAGAAATCTCATCTTAAACTGCATATCCAAACCGTACAAATAATCTTCTTACATGTTTATCTGTTTTGTGTGAAGTATTAACCGATCCGAGTTTGATCCACCATTGCATTAACATTTAGATGAAAAGGGTAATGATAATTACTTTCTTCATCAAATAGTCAACGGCTGAATGAAATCCGATCAATGTAATATTTGAGAATACCATAAGTAAGTACATTGTACGAGTTTTGAACCATTAAGATTTGAATAGGTGGTCCCCACCATCGAGTTCCAATCCTTTAACTCATAATTTGTGTAAGTTACAATCATACCCATTCGTGCAGATATGCAATCTCTTCACTTATCACTTTCTTTTTTTTCTTTTTGGAACCAGCATGCCATTTAAATACATATCTATCACTCTATTACTTCCTCTCTTCTTCTAATCTTTTATCTAATGTTGGTTTAAAATTTTAAATATGTGGGATGCTTAGTAAGGCATCTCATTAATTTGTAAAAAAATATTTAGGTATATGCTGAATGCACTTACGAATTATAAAGAACTACATCGAATTAATCTAACGAATTCATTGAACTTGAATTACGAATCACGAAAATTTGAAATCAAATTAGCTAAACCTACCCCATTGAATTTTCGGATTTAAGTAACTTGAGAATTGTAAATTCAAATCCGAATTGGTAGAAATATGAATCAGGTAACTATGCTTAGGAAACTGCAAGCCATGGCAGTTCTCCATACATTTCATCGTCAACCTCCCACAAGGGCTGGCCAGCGCAGAAGGCATTTGTTGTAATTGGAATTAACACTGCATTTAGTAGCAGAAAGAGGCGGGATACTTTGAGAAATACTTAGATGCCTCAAGGATATTCTCATAATTTGTTTTGCATATCATACACTGAAGTTACTTGTCTTCATGAATTATACGGACTGATATCCTGAACCAGATGAATTGACAACCTTTGGCTTTGGTACTGACTGATTCTGCTGTATAATTGACAAGCTTTGGCTTTGTGTCAATTCTTTGTGTATTCATTTGAAGCCATAGCTCATTTTAAGTTGTGCCCTTTTATGAGTACATGCGAAATCCATTATTAAGACGGTTTTGGTGTCCTTTCAAACATGTTTTGACTGTAGTTGCAACTGTTTTCTGTTGTTATTAATATAGGACAGTTGTGATGGTGTGACCTAACTATGGTTGGAACAAGTCTCTTGGGGGCTACTCACCTTGATCTCTTTCGGGCAATCCCAGACATTTATTTCTATAACTGAAAATATTGACTAGTATTTTGTGTTGGGAATAGCGGCGCAACGGAAACAACCCGCGATCAATGGATCTACAGCAATCACACCCATCAAGCAATCACACACATGACACAGCAGTTTTACGTGGTTCGGCAATCTTGCCTACGTCCACGGGAGGAGAGAACTCATCTACTGTGATCCCATCTCGATCCCCTCAGGATCTAGGGTTACAATACATCAATATATATAGTTCCCGCTTTCTTGGCCACCAAGAAAACCCATACACAATGACTAAAATACCCCTAACCCTGAGCCTCGGTTCTGGCTAACCCAGACGACCGATCCGGCTAAACCGGAATACAAGACATAACCCAACAATCTCCACCTTGGCTTGGATTCCGCAAATCCTCAGAGCCACCTTGAGATACCCGGTAATGTCTTCACGCACCTTGCTGAAAGGTACGTCTCCGCACACGCTACAACCTAGCGTGGCCACAGTTGCCTTCTTTGACCTCAACACCACCGTCTTGAATCTCTGAAGCGCTCTTCATTTGTTGCCACATGCATGCATCCTTGCAACACAATGAACCTAACTTCCGTCCGTCAAGACAAAACTGAAGACCTTCCTGAATCCGGATCTCACTGGTACCTTGTGAATCCTTCCTTCTGTCTCCATCCCGGTGTTCTTTTCGTCAAACCTGCAACTGTCCTGTTCTAGTCTGTTCTGGTGGGTTGGGCACAGTACATGCGGGTTAAGTATGACCCGATGCTTAAACCGGCTTACTCCGACCTGAACAAAACTACATTTTCTTCCCCGAGAAAATCATCTCCGTTCAGGGCTTCCTGGATTTCCTCTAGATGATATCATTGAAGATCCATCAATCCATCTTCCAATGATCCGTCGCATCTAACTCCACCTGAACCACAGATTTCCTCCCATGTTATTTGATGTCTCCTTCACTGCTCCACCTGAAAAAGCATACCCTATCAACCTGTAGAGATTTGTGACCACTTCACCCTCCATGATGACCAATGTTCCCTTTTCCACCTTCGTAACTCCACCCGCTACAATGCACTTGCAGCCTTTGAAGTATAAGGCACACAAAGAAAACCAATTCTTCGTAATCCCGGAACATATATCACAACCGTTAGGGTTTGAATAACATCATCATACATCTGGATTTCTACCGTTCTTATCTCAAATGCTCATCAGTTGCATTCTCCCCCCCCATAAGAACAAATCCATCAACCATGATAGTTATTTGCATCAAACTAATCTCTACGCGAACATATAATAGAAAGAATCTGAATCCCAATACCATGAATCAACAACCGGATTCATACCTGTAGCGACCAAAACTGATTCCCTGTCAACCGAATCCGAGCACAGTTGCACACTACCTCCTTCTGATTCTGATTCCTTTTGCTTTTTCTTCCACTTTGGCATGTCGCTCCTTCCTGATCCCTTCGACGCGGATCTAAGCTTTCCATCAAAGTTCTGGAGCAATCTACCATTCTTGACATCAAGTAACACTTTTCAATCATTGCTGTGTCATGGAGTCTAACACTCTATCCTGCCAATCCCTGAAGTCATTTCTCCATCAAACATTTCAATCTGACCCGTGATGCTTGAATCCATTACTATCATCGTGAATCTGTCAGTTTCTTCAGTCCCCTAATTTTCTGCCCATCAAACTGCCAATATCTTTTATCTACCTCGTAGATCTCATCACCGTGAGCACGCTGGAAGAAACGGATCTGAAATCCGACTCCGGATGGCTTCGATATCGTAGAATTAATTCTCTACACTCCATTTGGTCAAAACATCCATGTTGACCACTGACCAGCCCATCTTCTTCCATATATGCGTAGATCTGCTCAAAACAAGTCCGTAGGCTCAAACGGATCTCCGATCGGACATCGGACGATCAAGATATCGCAGAAACAATTTCAGCCGTTGAATCTGGTCAAACCTGCCTGTTGACCGTGCTGACGTCATTGCTGACGTCACTGCTTGCTGGAAAACTGGGCTTCTGAAACGGATCCGGGTCGGGTTCACCTGGCCCGGAACTGAACTGAACTGCGCTGCTCTGCTGGGCTTCTCGGCGAACCGGGTTCGGGTCCGACCTGACCCGGAATCGACCTGCTCTTCTGTCACTGCTGGGCTTCTAGTACACGGACCAGGTCGACCTGACCCGACCTGGCCTGCACTCCTGCTGCTGGACTCTTTGCGCACATGGGTCAGGTCTTACCCGATCCGACCCGACCCGACTTGCAGTCTCTGATTGACTGGGCCGTCACCGCGGGTTAGGTCGAAACGACCTGACCCGACCCGACCGAACCGACCCAGTAAACTGGGTCGTCTCCTTTCTCTGAGCCGCGCCTGCAACTGCCGACTGCAACGATGCAGTCGGGTCTTCCTCTCTGGCGCCGGCTTCCTGGTCCGGCGACGGCGGCGCGGGACCGGCTGCGGACGGCGACGGCGACAGCTGCGGCGGTAAGTGCAGCGTTTTTTTTTTGTTTTTTTTTTTCTTCTCTTCCAATCCGCGGAGGTTGGTGACGAACGACAACAGCAGCCGGTCTTCTTCTCCGGCACTGAAGAGGAGCTCCGGCGGCACAGAGCTTGTCCCGATTTCTGCAATAGAAATCGATGATGGGTTGCAATGATGAACAGGGATCCAAACCCAAACGCGATCTGTGGTTTTCTTCACAGATCCGATGACCCTCATCTGTCTGCTTCTTCTTCCCGGTTTCTCTGTGGCGACAAAACAGAGATCCCCGTGTGGCCCAGCAGGCCCAGCAGAGATCGATCACACGCACAATCGCCGCGATCCGTCAATCGCAAAATCCAAGCGATCTCTACCTAGCTTAGAAACCCGAGGAACACCAACTTCGGCTCTGATACCACTTGTTGGGAATAGCGGCGCAACGGAAACAACCCGCGATCAACGGATCTACAGCAATCACACCCATCAAGCAATCACACACATGACACAGCAGTTTTACGTGGTTCGGCAATCTTGCCTACGTCCACGGGAGGAGAGAACTCATCTACTATGATCCCATCTCGATCCCCTCAGGATCTAGGGTTACAATACATCAATATATATAGTTCCCGCTTTCTTGGCCACCAAGAAAACCCATACACAATGACTAAAATACCCCTAACCCTGAGCCTCGGTTCTGGCTAACCCAGACGACCGATCCGGCTAAACCGGAATACAAGACATAACCCAACATTTTGTTGTCAACATGAGCCAAAAAGGAAGGTCAAAGGGACCATCACTTCATGACAGAATAGCGTATCTCCTTGCCCTTTATTTTTTTTTTTATCGGCAACAATGAATTATATTAAAAAAAAAAAAAAGAAAGCCAAATACAAGACGTCCATAAGAAAACCAAAGGGGCTGATGGTATACAAGAGTTATACCTCCAAATGAAAACATCACATAGTGAAAGCTACTAAGTTAGAAGACCTATTCACCCCTAACTTAGCTAACGAATTTGCAAAGCCATTTACTGACCTCCCAACATATAAAAATTTCACTTGGATCGAACACAATAGAGATCTAATTTCAATAAAGTAAAATTAAAATCTCCAAGGAATGACAATGGAAGAAGACACCTATGAAATAGTATTGAGAGAATCACTTTCCACTTCTAACCTTGAATGAAAGAAGGAGGCAAAAATTCAAACAGCTTCTACGATAGCCAACACTTCTACCTCATTAGACTCTATAGTCCCAACATTCTTAGAAAACATTGTCAATACAAAACCTGCACTATCGCGAAGCACCAATACTTGCCAACTTGGGCTTTCCTATAGCTGCCCCATGCGTATTGAATTTCGACACCCCTACAGTGGGAGGAACCCAACGCACCACCTTTTTCACCCTCTTCATCCCACAAGATAAGTAAGCCTCCCAATTATGGAAGACAATTATTTTTAAGTTGTTAAATTCTTTCTTGAAGGATGCCCATTTAGCAATATGAACCCCTACCAATTGTTATAAATCTTCGATGGATAACAAAGACTCATTAGAAATTCTATCATTCCTTTTTTCCCTCATCAACCATACTAACAGAAGGGATAAGTCTCCAGAGGATCAATTTGCTACCAGAAAAAAAAAAAAAAAGAAGAAGAAAATCTCCAAGCTTCAAAAATTCCCACCAATAACCTTGGGAAGCTCCAAAGAACACCACATCGCATAAGAAGCTTACACCACAAATAATAAGAAAACTCACAATGCACAAATAAATGGTCTACCATCTTATTGCCCTTTGTTGTGATTTTGACATCACTCGTTGTGTACATATATCAATCACAAGATCAACAATCAACCACACACAAAAAGAGATGCAGAGATTTACGTAGTTCACCTAAACAGGGCTACATCCATGGGTACAGAGACGATCATCTTCACTATCACAAGTAAAGCATACAGAGACTCTCGTTCTCTCATATCGTTTCACCTACGTGGTGTGAGAACACCATGGGCAAGAGAGCTTTCCCCTCTCTTCAGCGCAAGATTTAGAGTTACAGATTATATATATATAATCTCTGTTTTCTTGGCCACCAAGAAAGCTCTGATACAATTACCAAAACACCTTTGATCTTAAACTAGTCCTTGGCTAACCCAGTGGACTCATCCAGATAAACCGAAATACAAGACATAAACCGAACAATCTCTACCTTGGCTTGGATTTCGTCCAACTCGAGCCACTAGGAGATAAAACCGGCAATGTCTTCACGTACTTTGTTGAATAGTACGTTATTGCACCGACGATGCAGACTTTTTCCTTCAAAACTTTGACATATTGAACTAGCACATAAACTTTGAGCAAAGTTTATCTTCTTGTCAAACTCTACCTTGAACTTAAAGCTCAAACCTATTGACGAATTTGAGTGATATTGATATCTAAATCACTCACCATCCTGTCCATCTTTAACATCACTATGAAGATCAAACCACCACAAGCATGCAAGCAAAACAGATCAGGAATACAAGTCCAGATGACTTCACAATTACAAAACAACCTCTGCCTCCGAGCGGTAAAAGAACTCCATTTGACTGGGCCTCCGACCAATCAAACACATGTTTGACAACTGCTGATGCATAAGCTCCTCCTTGCTGTTTCTTCGGCTTTGGCAAAATAAACAACATCACATGTGATCCGGAAAGCATGTGAAATTCAAATGAACAACTTCGTTTAAATCAGCAAAGCTTTTGCAACTAGGCTGGTGACTTCTATTATTGGGTTTGCAACAACAACCAGGTCGAGTTGACCCGATTCTGACCTGAACCCACATTTGTTTAGATCCTTTCTTTTCAAGACTTCTGCACTAAGTTGTAGATCTCGTCAATACGAGCATGTTGGAAGAAACGGATCTAAAATCCGAGTCCGAATGGCTCCGATATAGCAAAAACGGTTTTCTACGCTTCTGATTTGGTCAAACTCCTCGTTGACCATTAGACAGCCAATCTTCTTCTACAAACACGTAAATATACTCGAAATGAGTCCCTCGGTGCAAACGGATCTCTAATCAGACATCGGATGATCAAGATATCGTACAAACAATTTCAGCTATTGAAATTGGTCAAACCTGCCTGTTGACCGTACCTTCGCTGACGTCGACTGACATCAGCACTCTACTGCTGCGAACTGGACTGCGGACGGGTCGGACATACTCTACCAAGAACCAACCCAACCTGTTCTAGAACTGGGTTGCTTTCGACGGGTCAGGTCAGACAGACCCCACCCGAGACCCAATTAAACTGCCTGGGTTGTTTTCTTCAAGTCGTTGCATTCTGCGTTCTACAACTGTAACCCGGTTATAAATGGAAATAACAGGTAGTCGTCTGTTGTGGGTTCGGCTGACTGGTCCCTCGACAGCGGCGAGGGACCAGCGATGGCGTATGGCAGCTCTGTTGACGGCGGTGGTCAGAAGTGGAGCGGCTGCGACTGCGAAACGACTAGTGAGTCTTTTTTTTTAATCTATTCTCTTTGCAACAGAGGAACCAGAATTCTTTCCTCTCTTTTTCCGATATCTGGATTTGTAATTAGACGACTGCAACTCCTTGGATCCGGCGACAGCAGATGGCTGACAGCAGCCTCCTTCGAGATCTCTGAACTTTGAACCCTTTGAGATCCTCTCTTTTTCGATTTTTGCAAGCAGCAAAAGTGTGGCCCAACCAGAGATCACCCTTGATCTCTGATTTTCTATAACAAGAATTGCAGAAATATAGATCTTCCTAGAAGATCCAATCCGTTGATTTTCCATGCACAACCTCCAAGCCACTGAGCGATCTCCACCTTGCTCAGAAACCCAAGGAACACTACATTGACTCTGATACCACTTGTTGTGATTTTAACATCACTCGTTGTGCACATACATCAATCATAAGATCAACAATCAACCACACACAAGAAGAGACGCGAAGATTTATATGGTTCACCCAAATAGGGCTTCATTTCCAGGCACATAGACGATCATCTTCATTATCACAAGTAAAGCATACAGAGACTCTCGTTCTCTCACATTATCTCACCTACGTGGTGTGGGAACACCACGGGTAAGAAAGCTTTCAGCTCTCTTCAATGCAAGATTTAGGGTTATAAACTATACATATATATAATCACCGCTTTCTTGGCTACTAAGAAAGCCCCGGTACAATTACCAAAACACCCTTGACCTTAAATCAGTCCCTGGCTAACCCAGTGGACTCATCTAGGTAAACCGGAACACAAGACATAAACCCAACACCCTTTCCACACAATCCTTCCCACACAGTACACTTATGTTTGAAATAGCCACTAAAGTCCATCCTTTTCTTCTAAGGTTGTCTACCATAGAAACTTTTCTAACTAAAACAAGCCATACAAAGCCTCCACCCTAGGAAGAGCCAAGCCTGACAAAGCCAATGATGCTGAAACTTTGCTACTTGGCAGACCCTTCAATTGCTTGTAGAAGGATTTGCAAGAAAAGCACCAGAGGGGTAAGGCTTCCAAATGCAAGAATCTAATGTATCCCTGCACACACACACACACACACACGAAAAAAAAAATTAAAAACCCTTAGAAAGAAGACTCTTCATAGACCCAAACTCAAACTCCTTAGACTGACACAAAGCCCTCCTGAATGATACATCTAAAGACATGAAACCCCTCTCACTCACATAGCAATCTTTGACCGAAGCCCACTTATTGACCACTAGTCTAAACAATCTAGGATAAGACAAAGACAAAGTACCCAACCCCAACCAATCATCAACCCAAAAACAAACATGATTCTCTTCCCTTACTTTGAAACCAATCCCCATCTTAAACAACTCACCCCCTACAAAAGATGGAACTCGAAACCTCAATTACCCCACAAACCAACACACGATGTCTAGGAACTCTACTAGGCTTCCAACCCCCAATATTTTCTTTATATTTAGCCCTAATAACTTTACTCCATAAAGACTCCCTCTCTTTACCAAATCTCCACCACCATTTAGCCAAAAGAACTCAATTTTTAAATTCTAAGTTGTTCAACCCTAAGCCCACAGCGACCTTAGGCTTGATCACATCCTCTCACTTAACAAGATGTAACTTCCTTTTGTCACTCCTTCCTCCCCACAAAAAATCCCTCCTTAAGCGATCCAACTTCTCCTTGACCGCCACTAGCATACGTAATAAAGACATATAGTAGATTGGCAAATTAGAGAGGGAAGCTTTGATTAAGGTGATTCTTCCTCCTAAAGAAAGATAGTTTCTTTTCCACATAGATAATTTCCTCTTGAAACTTTTTACCACTGGATTCTACACTTCTAGAGATCTTAATTTGCCCCCAATAGGCAACCCCATATAAAGCAAAGGCAACTTACTAGACTTAGTAAAACTTGGAAGCTAAAGTTTTAGTCACTTTATCCGTTGACCCAACCCCTGCTAATAGGCTCTTGAAAAAAATTTGTCTTTAAATCTGAACATAGTTAAAAACACATAAGAATCTTTTTTAAGACTACAACTTCCTCCTGCCTTGTAGAGCTAAAGTAGATGATATCAGTGCAAACTAAAGGTAGTAATGGCTTTTGCAGCTCTACCAACCACAAAGCCTTCTAAGATTCCACACTCCTTGGCCTTAGTTAGAAGAGCACTGAGAGTTTCCACAACTATGATAAATAAAAAGGGACAAAGAGGATCACCTTGATGTAGCCCCCTAAAAGCTTTAAACAAGCTTGACAGAGAACCATTGACCAAGACAAAAAAGGATGTAGATGAAATACATTCTCAAATCCAAGCACACCACCATCCCCCAAAGCCAAACTCTTTAACATGTAAGACACAAAGCCCCAATCCACATGGTTGTAAGGCTTTTCCATATCTATTTTACAAATAGCCCCTTCTCTTCTAGGTTGTTTTTGGGCATGAATGAGCTCATTGGCAATAAGAACTCCATCAAGAATTTGCCTCTTGTGCACAAAAGCCCTTGAAAAGGACCTATACTAGATTGTAAGACCTTCTTCAACTTGTTAGCCATAATTTTGACAAGAACTTGTACATGCAACCCACCAAACTTATAGGCCCGTATTCTCTAAGATCCAATGGATTGAGAACTTTCGAAAGTAAAGTAAAAAAAAGTAGCATTAATCTCCTTGCTCAATCTATCTTATGCAGCAAAAGTCTTTTTCATTACCTCCCAATCTACTTTAAGAAAAGAGAAGTTGAATCCATCTGGCCCTAGCTCCTTGTCTCCCCCATAGCCTTGGTGCCTTGTCTCCCCCACATTCATATAAAGCTACTTTGATTTCTTCTTCCTCAAACTCTCTTTCCACCCATAACCTATCACCTTCTGAAATAACAGAGAAGGACAACCCATCTAAGGTAGGCCTCAGAAAGACTTCACTGGTATACAACCTCTCAAAGTGGTAAGCAATCTATTCTTTACCTTAATCGGGTACATAAGTAAAATCGCTACCCCATCTAATTTTACCAATGAAGTTAATTACTTTTCTAGCATTGGCCATTTTATGGAAAAACTTGGTATTCCTATCCCTTTCTTTCAACCACAAAGCTCTAGACTTTTGCTTCAAAGAGATTTCCTCCAAAGGATATTGGATCCCAAATTTTTTTTTTAATTTTTATAAAAGCTCCTCTAGCCTCCCTTTCTTCTTGATTCAAAGCTCTCTATCTTCCTCTAATATATCCCACTTCTCAAGCTACTTAACTATTGAGTTTCTAGAATCTTTAAGCCTCCCAAAAACCTCAGTATTCTACACCTTGATCCTACCTTTGAGAAATTAAAGTTTTTTCACTGACTTAAAACCCGCAAAACCTTGCACAAAAGATTGCTCCCACTAACCATTAACTAAAGGTCAAAAGTCCTTTTCCAATAATTAGCAATTTTCTAACCAAAAAGGTCTTGGACCCCAATCAACTTCATTTGTATATAGCTTAATAGGTATATGGGTTGAAACACCTATAGGCAAAAGCTGTTTGAATAGCTGTGACAAAATTTTGCTCCCAATCCTTTGATACTAAGAAACGGCCACTTTAACCTGGTTATTTGATCATGTAAACTTTGACCCCGAATATGGCAAGTCAACGAGCTCATTGCTCTCAAAAAAAATCTATAAACCTTTCCATACTTCGGGCATAGAACGAAGCCCCCTTTTTCTCATTGGGGGGATCGCACTATATTAAATCCCTGCCAACAACCCAAGGGACCAGCCAATGCATACGAGTTGAAGAGATGTCATCCTAAAATTGACCCCTACTAGAATCCTCATTCGGCCCATAGACATTAGTAACCGCCCACCTAAAATTATCAACTACCGAAAGGAATTTAATAGCCAACATCCTTTGGGATAAAGAAACATCCTCCTTCATTAAAACATCCTCATTCCAAATTGAGATTAAACCCCCCGAGGCTCCTTCTAAAGGAACTCATTCCCATCCACACCTTTTAGAGCCCCAAACACTAAAAATAATACTTTCAACATTAGTATGAATACTTTTCTCTTGGAGGAGATCAACCTTATTAATCTTAACTAACCTCCTAATTGCTGCCCTTTTTGCCGGCTTCCCAAGCCCTCCACAGCCCACTCAATCTGAGGTTGTCACCCTCCGTTGCCGCACTTGATGGAACCCATCGTTCTCCAACCCTTTCCACTAGTAGACTTCACTTTCAGTATTTCAATACGTTGCAAAATATCTTGTTCATGTGAGCCAAAACAAACCCATAGTTTTTTACCCACGCAACCCACCCCCAACGCTTTGGTGCGAAAGATGTTATTATTGTTGGATATCATGGGTGGTGGCCCACATGACCACCACTTATGTTGATTCGTTCAAAAATGACATCTTTCCATTAAAGCCACGTTCCTGGAAACACTCCAATCGTGCGACAATGGAAAGCTTTCCGTTGATGGGGAGGAAAGCATTAACGCAGTCTATAAATGGCTTGGGAACTCTCTCATCTTCATATATACACATTACTGCTTGGCATACCCATCAATCAGCAGGCATTACGAGAAGATTGAGAGAGTTAAGGTTGCAGATCTCCTCTCCGTTTCGCGATGGATTCAGGTATGCCCAATATTGGTTGTCTTTCATAATACAAATCAATCCGTCAGAATGCAAATCTAATCCGTTAAAGTTTTTCCTACGGGGTCATTTTAGCTTCCAATTGATATCAGAGCTTTGGTTTCCATTGATAGGGTTGGATTTGCATCAAAACAAAAAGAGAGTTCACTGTTAAAAAAAAAAAAATCTGCCGTCGCCTGAGTAGCGGTCTTTTTTTTTTTTTTCCGCCAAGCAGCACCGCTGCATTTTTTTTCCCGCCGAGCAGCACCGCTGCATTTTTTTTCCCGCCGGCATTGTGGTGTGAGGCGTCGCAGTCGGGCACTGCGCAGAACGTTTCTGCGCAGCGCCCGGTTCTTGGTAGAAACAGAACAGAATAAAAAAAAATCATCACAGCAGGCGACGGCCGATGTCGGCGAACAAGACAGCAGCAGCGGCGTCTGTGCTGCGCTGCCCCACGGCAGCGCAGTCAGGCACTGCGCTATGCAGCGCCCAGCGCCAGTGACAGTAAGCGGCGGAGTAACACAAAAAGAAATTTTTCGCCGTCGCCGGAAATGGTTCCAGCCGGTGAAAGGTGATGCCGGCGCTATGCGCTCGCCGGCCTTCCGCTGCGGCCAGAGCAGTTGCTGGCGCGTCGGAGGAGGAATGTGCCGGAAAATGGGCAATTGGTTTTAACTGATTGCCCCCTGTTTTCGGGAAGATGGAGAAGATGGCGTGTCGGGTCAGGTCGGTTGGACCTGGCCCGACCTGACCCGGTTAGGTTTATTAAAGAATAAAGACTGGGTTAACGGGTTTGACCTGACCTGACTGATCCGGCCTGTGTTCTGTGTGGTCAGGTCAGTTCGACCCGACCTGACCCAACCCTACCCGAATTGACCTGGTCCATCTTTTATAAGGACAAGTCAGGTGGACCTTACCTGACCTGATCCGGTTCTGTTTATTAAAGAAAACTGGACTGGGTCAACGGATCCGACCCGACACGATCCAGTTAATAAAAGAAAAATGAACTGGGCTTTTTTTTACCTGTACCATAATTCACTGGACTGAACAGTCCAATTACTGACCTGGGTCTGACCCGACCCAGTGGCCTGGCCTAGTTTGAATAAATTATTATTAATTTTGATATTTATGTGTTTTGAATAATTAGGTCATTATGACAGTGATCTGTTCCGATCAAAACCGTCCAATTGATGCATTTAAATGCAGTAATCATTCTGATAGGACTAGATAATTTAAATATGATCAGATCAAGGCCAGATCAAGAAAAAAAATGAACGATCGACATCATATTTTGATCATTTTAGACACATATGGTATCGGATTTTCAATCTGTTTCTTTCGTTGTGTCCCTTATGATGAGATCTATCATATTACTGAATTTAATTCTTAATCCAATGATTCTATGTTGATATCATGCATGTTTAACTCATTTAAATTCATGTTTCCGCTTATCGTTTACATGATCAATGTTATTTTTGAGTTATATTTATTACATGCAAGCATGCTTGATGATTAAATTAGTACAAATTTCAAAGTTATGATAGATTGATTAAAGAAAGTTATTGTTATCATGAGATAGTCCAATTGATGTTCATCAGGACAACTAATTTTAGGAAATCTCATTTTTTTCCCAATAACATAATAATTGTTAAGGTTAGGTCTCCCCTAAATGTTTAGATTTAAAATAATAAATGCTCAATTAAAGTAGAAATAGAGCATCAGAATCTTTTAAATCATAAGGAGACTAAAAATTAGTGTTATAGGTTTCAATTTGAAATTATGAGTTAACTAGGCAGTCACCAAAGTGACCCAGTTATGATGAAACTCATGTTTCAATTATTGAATTAGAGATACCATAAATGAACTATAAATTGAAACTTCACTTAAAAGATAGATAATCGACCCAAAGGAGTTTATCTTTCAATTCTTTGAAGATTGGGATAAAACACATTAAAGATGATTTGTGAATTCGTGTTGATCTATGCCCAAAGGTTGGATCTCACTTATTCACTTAATAAATTGTGGTTTTATCAAATAAACGAGAATAATAAAACTAACATGTTACATTTGACCCAAAGGTTATTTGTACTGAGGTAAAACTATTATTTATGTTGTAAGATTCGCTTTAAATTTAAAGCATTATGGAATTGTGAGAATAATAGTTTATTTCTTCTTTTACAGCTTCTTTCTCCAGATCCATGTCTCTTCCCTCGTGCTTATGAACTATTCCTTCATTAGACGGATCAAACTACCCTGACTGGTTAGATATGCTGTCGTTAACCATAACTTTTCTAAACTTAGAAATGGCTTTAGATGAGCCCATGCCTTTTACGCCTACCGAACAGAGCTCTGAATATGAAAAGGCCAAATATGATCAGTGGCACAAATGTGATAAAAAATGCCAAAAGATTATTATGACTTCAGTTTCTAAGAGTATTAGGAGATCGCTTGATCAAGGAAAACATGCCAAGGAACTCTTAGAAGAAATTAAGTCACAATTTGAAGTGACAGACAAGGCATTAGGTGCCACCTTAATGAATAAATTGACTAACATGCAGTACGATGGAACAAAGGGAGTTAAGGAACATATCCTACTCATGTCCAATGTCGCATCCAAGTTAAAGGATGTAGACATGAGTATTTTTGATGGATATTTGATCCAATTCATTCTAGACTCCCTTCCCCCTGCATTTGGCCCATTTAAAGTAACATACAATCAGAGATCTAGTCGGTGGACCATTACTGAGTTGATCATACGATGTGATCAAGAAGAGAGGAGGCTTAAAGCCGAGGGGCAACTTCAGGTAAACTTTGTCTCTCATGCTAAGGGCAGGAAAGGTCTTAGAAAATTCATGACTAATGCCAACATACCTAAGGTAGATCCGAAAGGTAAGAAACTGGTGAAGAGTAAGGGAAAGAAGGGATCCGAAAAATGTCACTTTTGTGGCAAGAAAGGACATTTTAAGAAAGACTGCCTCAAAAGGAAGAATTGGTTTGAGAAAAGAGGTAAGCAAAGAAAATTATCTCTTGTATGTGAAATCAATATTATTGATGTCCCATCCAATACATGGTGGGTAGACTCTGGTGCAACCGTTCACATTTCTGGTTGTATGTAGGGATTCCTTTCAACCCGGAGGCTAAGTGATGGAGAAAGAGCCATCGTTATGGGAAACCGGAAGGAGTCAAGAGTCGAGGCTTTAGGCACGTATAGGCTGGTGCTAGATACAGGATTCGTTCTGGATCTGTCGACCACCTTCTATGTTCCGGATATTTCTCGAAATTTGGTTTCTATTTCAAAGTTGGATGTAAAATGATATGTGTTTAACTTTGATTGAGGATCTTTGAAACTTTTTCACAATAATATAATGATTGGTATTGGTTTATTATGTGATGGCTTGTACAAGTTAAGGTTAGATACTTTATACACACAATCACTAACTACACACCATGTTACTTGTGGGATGAATGTTGGCATGAAGAGAGGACTAATAAAAGAGAACTCCCCTAAGTTGTGGCATGAATGGTTAGGACACATCTCGAAAGAGAGGATATTGAGATTGGTGAAAGATGGGTTATTACTAACCCTTGATTTCACTAATTTTGGTGTCTGTGTTGACTGTATTAAAGGAAAACAAACTCAAACAATTAAGAAAACTGCCACACGAGGTTCTGAACTCCTGCAATTAATCCATACGGATGTTTGTGGAAAAATAGATATACCTTGTCTTACAGGAGAACAATATTTCATCACCTTTATAAATAACTACTCACGCTTTGGTTATGTCTATCTCATTAAAGAAAAGTCTGATGCTTTGACTATGTTCAAAATATTTAAAGCAGAAGTGGAAAAACAATAGATAAAAAGATCAAAATCGTGAGATCAGATCGAGGTGGTGAGTATTATGGTAGGTACACTGAAACAGGTCGTAATCCAGGCTCGTTTGCTAGATTCCTAGAATCCGAAGGTATTGTTGCCCAATATACAATGCCTGGAACACCTCAGCAGAATGAAGTGGCTGAAAGAAGGAATAGGACTCTTTTAGATATGGTTAGGAGTATGGTTAGCAATACATCATTACCTACATTTATGTGGGGTGACGCAGTAAAGATGGCCATGTATATTTTAAATAGAGTTCCTACTAAAGCAGTTCCTAAAACTCCTTTTGAGTTATGGACAGGTAGGAAACCCAGCTTAAACCATTTTCGAGTTTGGGGATGTCCATCTGAAGTGCGGGTTTATAACCCACAAGAAAAGAAGTTAGACCCTAGAACAGTAAGTGGATATTTTATTGGATATCCGGAGAGGTCTAAATGGTATCGATTTTACTGTCCTAATTATTCAATAAGAATAGTTGAGTCCAATAATGCTAAGTTTTTGGAGAATCATGAAAACAGTAGGAGTTCTGAGGCTAGAAATATTGAATATAAGGAGATTAGAAATGAGCATCAATCCTCTTCTCAAGGTGGATTAATGATTCCACTTGATATAGAGGTTTTCCCAGAACGATCTGTTATTCCGATTCCTCAAGATACACAACCAACTTTTGAAATACAGTCACCTGTTATTGAAGAACATCCAGAGGAATTGAGAAGGTCAACTCGTATAAGAAGACTAGCTATTTCAGATGATTATATTGTGTATCTCGAAGAATCAGATATTGGAATTAAAGAAGATCCAAAAACTTTTAGAGAAACAGTAGAAAGTAAATATTCTGATAAGTGGTTAGACGCTATGAACGAAGAGTTAGAATCTATGTTTATAAACGAAGTTGGGGATCTCGTTGAACTACCTGAAGGGTCCAAAACAGTTGGTTGTAAATGGGTCTTTAAGACCAAAAGGGACTCTACAGGGAAAGTTGAACGATTTAAGGCCCGACTTGTAGCTAAAGGATTCACTCAGAAAGAGGGTATTGATTATCATGAAACCTACTCTCCGGTGTCTAAGAAAGATTCACTCAGAATTGTTATGGCACTTGTAGCTCATTATGACCTAGAGCTATATCAGATAGATGTAAAAACTGCCTTCTTAAATGGGAATCTAGATGAAGAAGTGTATATGGAACAACCGGAAGGGTTTGTTCAACGAGGTAATGAAAGGAAACTGGTTTGTAAATTAAAGAAATCGATATACGGACTAAAACAAGCTTCCAGACAGTGGTACTTAAAATTTAATCATGTTATTACATCTTTCAGTTTTACCGAAAATCCAGTAGACCATTGTATATATCTCAAGGTCAGTGGGAGCAAATTTCTTATTTTAGTCTTGTATGTAGATGATATTTTACTAGCCAGTAATAACCTAAGTATGATTCGAGAAACTAAAACATACCTTGAGAATAATTTTGATATGAAAGATATGGGTGAAGCAACTTTTGTATTAGGAATCGAGATATTTAGAGATCGATCTCGAGGATTATTTGGGTTGTGTCAAGAAGCTTATGTCAAAACTATTCTTAAACGTTTTCGAATGGAAAGTAGCAGACCACAAAATGCACCATTACAAAGGGAGACAAGTTTAGTAAGGAATAATGCCCCATGACTGACTTAGAAAAGTTAGAAATGAATAAATATCCTTATGCAGCAGCAGTAGGATGTCTAATGTACTTACAGACTTGCACGAGGCCAGACATTAGCTTTGCAGTCGGAATGCTCAGTAGATATCAAAGTAATCACGGTTTGCCTCATTGGGTAGCTGTCAAGAAAGTGATGCGTTACCTTAATGGAACAAGAAGATATATGCTCACATATCAAAGATCCAATAAACTGGAAGTCATTGGATATTCAGATTCAGACTTTGCTGGATGTCTCGATACAAGAAGGTCAACATCAGGTTACATTTTTCTGTTGGCCGGCGGGGCAATATCGTGGAGGAGTGCAAGGCAGACTCTAATCACTCCATCTACATTTGATGCAGAGTATGTGTCATGTTTTGAAGCCACAGGTCACGCATTATGGATGTGTAACTACATCATGGGACTTGAAATTATGGGCAGTATGTCTGAACCGATAAAGATTTACTGTGACAATGACGCTGCTAGGCGTTTCGCTCAAAATGACAAGTGTTCCAGTAAATCAAAGTATCTGGAAGTAAAGTATCTTGTACTCAAAGAGAAAGTGCGAGATCGTTTAGTGTCAGTTGTTGGAGCTCCATCGAAGCTCATGATTGTTGATCCATTGACAAAGGCATTGGCGCCAAAGGATTTTAAAGACCATGTGATAAATATGGGCTTAAATGAAATGCCTTGTAACAGTCAATGATGTATGACACTATATATATTGATCAAATAAAGAAACGATTTTACAATTCTTACTTTGTTGTGAGCTCACATGTGGTAATTGTAAAATAAAGTAAGAATATAAAAGCATTATGACATTACAGTTCCCATTAAAGTAAGTCATATTAAAGATACTCATTAAGTGCTGGATTAGGCGAGAATATTAATGTTGTGATTGTGGAAGGAAGCATATTATTTAAGATGTGTAACCGCTACAATTCGCATTAATAGACTAGCCTTATCATAGATTAAAAGATCTTAACATAAAGTTACATGAAGATTGGTATTTTCAAATGATGCGCATCAGCTAGAGTTATTTCTTTCAAAGTTTTTTTTTCTTATATTTGCAAACAAGTTTTATAAAATTAAAAAGAATGAATGGTGGTCATATTGACCAAGTAGGAGATTGTTGGATATCATGGGTGGTGGCCCACATGACCACCACTTATGTTGATTCGTTCAAAAACGACATCTTCCCATTAAAGCCACGTTCCTGGAAACACCTAGTCGTGCGATAATGGAAAGCTTTCCGTTGATGGGGAGGAAAGCATTAACGCAGTCTATAAATGGCTTGGGAACTTTCTCATCTTTATATATACACATTACTGCTTGGCATACTCATCAATCAGGCATTACGAGAAGACTGAGAGAGTTAAGGTTGCGGATCTCCTCTCCGTTTCGCGATGGATTCAAGTATCCCCAAGATTGGTTGTCTTTTATAATACAAATCAATCCGTCAGAATGCAAATCTAATCCGTTAAAGTTTTTCCTAAGGGGTCATTTTAGCTTACAATTATTGCAATCACCAACTAACTCAGACTGTGTTTCAGCCTGCGGAAAATTCTTTTGTTGACCACCGGACCTACAGAAGGCCTCCCTAGTGGAAGAAGTAGCAAAAGCTGCAGCCACCTCCCTCCTAAAAGGAGCATTGCTGCGTACCCCCTTAGAAGCTTTATTTAACTTCTTAAGCTTACCTTTGAGAAGAGGAAATGAAACCGATCTCCTTGCTTGAGCACCTCCCGTGCCACCCTTCCAACCCACCAAGGAACATTAGGAGATATGCTGAGCAACGATATTTTTAGTAGGCTCTGGCTCGGATAAAGCAGAAAGATTAATGTCAAACTGTGGGTAACCAATAGCTGGGCTTGGATTAGGAAAAACAGGCCCAATAAAATGGCCCAGACCTCCTTCCCCTGACTGAAAGGAAATGGGCCCCTCTGCTTGGCAAGCTGCACATTGCCTAGCAAGGGAGCATGCACATCTATCGATGCACTTTGCCAAGTCATCAGGCCGGTTTTCAGCTTCGAAAGAAACTGAGTCGTCTCTCTTCCATCCAGCAACTGGATATCCACATCCCTCACCTGACAACTGACATCCACCTCCACCTTCAAAGTGGATGGGCGAACCAAAAGGAACCAAGTGGATTACTTTGTTACCTCTCTTTGTTGTAGACTCACCCTCATGCTGACAAAAAACCAGGGTTTGAAAGAGACAGCTGGTCACTGCAACACCTTTTCCCTACAAACACAGGCGCATTAACGAGGTTAGCACTAGGATTCATACCTCTCCCCTTTCCGTTTCTATGATACACCTCCTCCCTAGCCATAGACCCTCCACCCCAACTGTTCTAGAGAGGAAATGGGCTGGCAATCCCCACTTTTGAGATAACTGCGGACAGACCACGCTCTCTGACGAGCTGCCGGACCTAGCAGGAGAGAGAAGTTGAAGATTTCCGGCGACCACTTCCTCCTCCGACGACGAAGAACAAGACACCCATTGACTCTGGTGAAAAACAGAGCCTCCAGCAGCTCTATTCGGAAGAGCTAAGACCTCCGCCTCCGAGTAGCTTGACGAAACGGAATCCATCTCCCCAGTATTTCATCATCATCGGCATCACTGGTACCCAACGCGGAAACGATTTCCTGCTTAGGAACACCAGTAAAACCGAGCTCCGCCATTTCCTCTCTAATTATAATAGTAAAGGCATTCCCAAAGATAACAAGATCCACCAGATGATTGTGGAATTGGTGAGAAACTGTCTTGATGCAGACCCTCCCAACTTCGAGCTCTGACGCCTCTACAGTCTCCTTTGCCACCCCCCAAGACCCTCCAAACTGGCCCTCAATCTCCTCAAATATCATATGGTTCTAAGCATGAAGATCAACCTGTCCTAATTGAGAGGTTAGGGCCAGGCGCCCATCTCTCCAAGGAAAGGAACATATCAGAGAATTGAAGATCAAACTTTTTGATGATGGAAAGAGCTCCCTCCACATTGCCGAAAGAGAGCATAATTGTAACGTCCAACCCTATTTTGTATTTTATAGTTGTTTAATAATTTTTAATTTATTATTTAGTATATTATGGTTGTATTTTAGTTAAATTGAGAATAAGTTTCGCGTGGAACCCACCAGATAGGTTTAGTTGGGTCAGAAATAGTTTTGGGCCATTAAGTGAGTTTAGTGGTTTTGGGCCTTAGGTTATAGACCAACCCATTTTTCTATCCTTTTGGCTTAATTAGAATCCTATTAGATCTATGCAACCCTAACCCTATTATTATAAATATCTCACTCTCTCTGTGCAAAAAACCTATTTTTACAAAACCGGACCCATCATAAGAAAAGCGGATCATTGGTAGGGGTGTAATTAGGATTAGCATTCGGAAGTGATAACCCATGGGGACCCGAATTATCTATCCTTATGTTTTCTTGAAATGAACAACTACGGCGAAGAGGTTAAGTGTGTTTCTCCCCTCCCAAAATCCTATGTTTTGCAAAACCCTTTTCCCTCAACCAAAATTCATTTGAGAAGAAAGGCTCACCGGTATAGGAGCGTGGGATTTGATCTTTAGGGCATCACTTTTGCACCAAACACCACCAATCATGGATTCGAGGCAAGTGTTAGATGTAACTCAGTGTAGTTTTGCTTATTTCCCTTCAATTTGAATGTTTTAATTAATCATGTAGATTCGTCCTTGCCCCATTTGTTTTGGATTAACAATGTTGTAATTGATTAAAAAAAAAATCGTCGCTGGCGCAGGCAGTAGTTGTAGCTTGTGCATGTTATGTTGCACGCATTCCTGCCTGGCATGCATGCGTAGGCAGCGGAAGTTGCCTGGCGTTTGGCGGTTGGGCCTGCTGCCTGGCGGACTTGGATGGGCTGGGCCGGGCCTGGTGGTTTGGAGATTTAGATTTTTGGATTTATCAATTAGGACTTTATTTAAATTTTGATTGAGAAATTAATTTAGATGTAATTAAGATTTAATCAAGATTTGATTAGTATTGTAATTAAGGTTTAAGTAGAATTTGTAATTTGGGTTTTAATTTCAAGTTTTGTTTTGATTTAATTTCGGATTTGGTTTTGGGTTTCCACTTCAGGTTTGGTTTTGGGTTGTAATTTCGAGTTTGATTTTGGGTTTTTGTTTCGGATTTGTTTTAGGCTTTTATTTCGGGTCTGATCTTGGGTTTTGGTCTGGGGTTCACCCTTTGGATTTGGCTTGGGTTTTTGAATATAAGATAATTTGTGTGTTTTATCATACATCAATGATGATTAAGAGCACTAATGTTTCCTCCATTTGTTAATCATAATTGAACTTAATTGGATATGGGTTTTGACACGAATTTGAACACTTTCTCCCAAACTTGTAAAACACATTAACTTTATATAATTCGATTAAATGGGTTGGATTTGGACATGGGTTCTGACACTTTTCCCTAAAATTGCCTATACACATTAACTTCACATAAATTGGTGAGACCTTAATGTGAGGCTATGTTTGGGCACGCAATTCTCACCGATCATGGTTAATTACGCGTACAAACCATGTGAATCTTTGTATGGTGTTAATTTAAGATATTCCTTTTGGGAGCCCTTAAGTGGGACTATGCACTGAAATTAGTGGGATGTGTTGGGTTACACCTCACCCGTGGATCTAATGGGATTGTAGGGTAAGTAAATATGTATCTTCCTCCTTAGCTTGGATTTGTGGGTCTTCTTTGACCTTCGGGTTTGCATGCATATGCGCCATTCAATTGTCTCAATTAGCATGTACCTTGCATTGATATGACTAAAAGTGGCTCACCTTTGGAAATCATATAAGTTAAGTTAAGTTTAGTCTAGACATTCATATGTACTTGATAGTCATCCTTCTTTTCTTATTTAGATTTCTATGTCGAGTAAATGTCATATATATGGTTTATTTGTATTATTATTATGTTATGCAACTTTATATATAATTTAGAGGCAATTATACGACTGCAGTTCATTTAAGTTTTACACAAAAAATTGTTGATTTAATACAGTTCAATCTAGTTATGGTCGATTATTTGATGGTGGACTCACTGTACTTAGTTAGCTAGGGTTAACCACTCAATACAGAGGCTTTGCTTTCGTGCACACCTAATCATTGCTCACTTTGATACATATTTAGTATGTTCCATTTATTTCGGTAATCTTCTACTGTTTTAATCATGGCTAATTAATATGAATTAATCTTTGTTGATATTGCTTGCTATTCAAATTATGTCTTAGTTTGCCTTTGACCTTGTTTAGATGGTGCATAGGTACCGAGCCTACTTTATCGAAGCGCTGGCGGATCATCAAACGTATCAAGCGTTTGAGCCGGTTGATGAACTCAAGTGGAGTACCGGCAATGGTTATGGAGCCATTTAAACCAGCGCAGGAATGACTCACCATCATAGGATACTTTAGCATATTATTATTTATAATTAGATGTTATTTAGACTTTAGTCGAACTTTATTTATAAATTGTTTTAATTTTATTTGCAATTTGAACCTCTAAAATTATTATTGTTAAGTTTGCTATATTTAAATAAATGACACTATGATACTAATTGCTACTAACCATTTGTCACAACCCGAGCCCAGGGACCGGGGGTCAGAGAAAGTCTAACCAATGACACACGTACTCCCGTGCATGCACACCTAGACCCCGTCCAAGCATACACACACAAGGGATCAATCACACGTGCAAACAACTGTACGCGGAAGCTGTACGTATCAAGGCATATAACAACATACCAAAGGATACAATGGATTACAAAAGATCATGAACTGATAACAAGAACAATTTACAAGAACGTATGATAAGATAGCGGGCTTACAATAATCAAAAATCAAAATACAGATATCACTCAAGCCCACGGTACAAATACAGAGAAATCCCCTCATTAGACTCGGACTCAATGAATGGGGAACACAAAAATGATGCAAACCGTACTCTGGAGGATGGATCAAGTCCACTCCTCTAGGCCGGAAGGGGCCTCGCGAGCCTCTCCTGGAGTCGGGTCGACCGACGCAGGATCGGGAGAGGGATCTGAGCCTGCAACACACAAAGACGACTAATAAGTACAACGACTTAGCAAAGTATAAGCCAACAAGAAGATAACACAAATTGTGTCTAATCATGAGTAATAATCACAGTGCAAGATCCATAGAAATCATGTTCGTATACTAAGCAAATGTGCAACGAATAATGCATGCTATCAGAATCATAAACAGATAACAATCAAAGTGGCTACTACATTGGCCATTTTCTCCCTTACGAGAGCGGACAGAATGAGAACACCAGCGACCGGGCCAGGGTACGCATGGGTCTCTAGTTCCCGGGGTCCGGAGTCCCAGGACAGAACACTCTGCAGAGGCAAACACATAAACTAAACCAAAGTTAACCCCGTCGGGTATCCTAAGGCCGAGGCTCAGTAGTGCCAATACCAACCACAATCAAATCAGATGATGCACCTCAATTAATCAATCATGTCATATCACATACCACATACAGATCTCACATGTCATGCTGAACAAACAATAGGAAGTGCATCACGCATACTGATACTGAATACTGAATACAAATAAGCTGATACTGATACTGAAAGTACTGAATGCAGATAAGCCGGAAAAGGCACTAATAACTCAAGCACCAATAGCAATAAACGCTGATGCAATTACTCCAATGGAGCAACGGTAAAACACAATACACAACAATGGAATGGTCCCGCCCGGGCTTCGCTCTGGGGTTGCTGCATTTCCCACAGAATCGAGAGGTCCAGCGCAGAACACATAAGAGGGCATAAACCGTAATCAATATGCTGTACAAATCAAACGAATCAAGTACTTGTACGAATCAAGGATCAATTACAAGCCAATCCTACACTAATTATCCAGTGTTTCTAACCGTGCATGTTGATGTAGTTTTAAGTTATTCGATGCACCATTGTCTAGTGTTGCAGTGTCTGGAATGTGCACCGAAGTCCCTTAAACCAACACCCATGGGGAGGTGCTAAACAACTGGATAACTGCATGAATGATTCACAGCCCATGAGATCATTCATGTCATACAAGCATTCCATTGGGCATATTCAGGTTCACTACATTCTAATGTGAAAGTCATATACGGTCCTTTGCTTAACCTAATCCTTTTTATTCAATTCTCAGGGCTCCACGGTGTAGCCGTAGGTGACCTTACGGCTTAGCCGAGGCATCTTACGGCTTAGCCGTATTATACACTGCGGCTGAGCCGAGGTTCCCCAAATATCCATCCGGATTTACGGCTCAACCGTATTTCTCTCTACGGCTCAGCCGTATCCTGGTCCACGGCTTAGCCGTAGGACAATGTACGGCTTAGATCAGGCTGGGCCGTAGAAGAATGGCAATTTGCCAACTCTCAGTTATTTTCAGATAACAGTCTGTACTGTTCTACGGTTTGGTTTACGGTTGGGTCTCGGCTTAGCCGTAAGCTATTTTACGGCTTAGCCGTAGCACATTTCACGGCTTAGCCGTGAGTGCACGGAGTCATTTTTCCTGAAACTGTCACAGTCATACAGAAACGGGGCAAAACAACTGGAAACAGCAAGATAACAGTGAAACAAGCTTAATGGGGCTGTCTAATACTGAGAAACACAGTGAAGAATCAAAACACAACAATCAAATTCATATCAATCGGTGTTCATACAACTTGAGCTTATACTTGCCTCACGGACGAAAATCACACGTTGCTTGGCTCAGTCCACTGGGAAACACACACGAATTGGCTCCTTTCTTCCTCCCTCAAGCAATCGAAACAAAGATGGAGAAGAGAAAGAGAGCTGACGAGAGAGAGACGAGCTGGAGAGAACGAGAGAGTGAGCTGAGAGACGATCGGGGGAAACAAAGGGTAGGTGGGATATTTATACTAAAATGAGTCCAGAATTACGGATAAGTCCAAGTCACTTACACAAATGTCAGTTTGAGTCAAATGACGGTCCAACGAGAATAAACGAAATCAATCGGATCCAAGACAATTACGAAAAACGACAAGCTCAACGAAGTACACGCGCTGACGTCAGAATGACGCAAAACTGACAAGGTCAATCAAAAGCCAAAATTACGAAAAAGGGCTCGAACTAACTAGACCAAGTCAACTCAACCCAAACAATCTCTCCAAAACTCAAAACCAAAGAAAAACAAAATCAAAACACTCTTAACGCTCAAATCACACGCAATTACGCGCTAATCCGGATCGACTCGGGTCGGAGTGTTACATCCTCCCCCACTTAGACATCATTCCGTCCTCGGAATGAATGCGTACCTGAGCAAAAAGGTAAGGATACTGACGCGCCATCTGATCTTCCAATTCCCACGTGGCTTCATCAGGTCCATGATGCTCCCAGAGTACCTTGACCCATCTGATAGTCCTCGTACGCAAGAGCTGTTCTCTAGTCCCAACAATACGGAGCGGACGCTCAACGTATGACGCGTTAGGTTGCATCTGAATATCATCGTATCGAATCACATGCGTCGGATCTCGAACATACTTGCGAAGCATTGACACATGGAAAACGTCGTGTACTCCAGAAAACTCCACGGGTAGAATCAATCTGTACGCTAGATCGCCAATCCGGCTCTTGATCTCAAATGGACCCACATATCTTGGCGCTAACTTGCCCTTTTGGCCAAATCGTATTGTCCCTTTCATCGGTGAGACCTTCAAGAATACCCAATCTCCAACCTGAAATGCTAATGTTCTTCTTCGCGTATCTGCATAGCTCTTCTGTCTCGATCGGGCAATCTTCAAATTATCAATAACTTTCTGAACTTTCTCTGTAGTCTCAGCAATGATTGTCGGTCCGTGGAAACTCCTTGTTCCAACTTCTTCCCAGCAAACAGGACTTCTACATTTCCGTCCATACAGAGCTTCATAGGGTGCCATTCCAATACTCTCGTGGAAACTATTGTTATACGCAAACTCGCACAACGAGAGATGTAGATCCCATTCTTTCTCAAAATTCAATACACTGGCTCGCAACATGTCCTCGAGCGTCTGAATAGTTCGCTCTGACTGTCCATCAGTCTGCGGGTGATACGCCGTACTGAAGCTCAACTTCGTTCCCATGGCTTCCTGAAATGCTCTCCAAAATGAAGAAACAAAGCGGCTATCTCGATCTGACACAATCGATACAGGCGTACCATGTAGTCTAACGATCTCATCAACGAACTTCTTCGCCATCTCGGAAAATGTCATGCCTTTCTTGAATGGAAGAAAATGGGCTGTCTTCGTCAGTCTGTCCACAATCACCCAAATGGCACTGTTCTTCTTGCTCGTCAGGGGTAGTCCTGAAACAAAGTCCATCGTAATGTGCTCCCACTTCCACTGGGGCATATGCAATGGATGTAAGGAACCTGGCGGTCTCTGATGGTCAGCTTTCACCTTTTGGCAAGTCAAACATCTAGCAACAAACCCAGCAATCTCTCTCTTCATATTATTCCACCAGAATCTGTCCTTGAGAGCTCGGTACATCTTCGTACTTCCAGGGTGCATAGAATAACGAGCATGGTGTGCTTCTGTCATCAAACTCTCCTTCAAAGCATCTACTGCTGGCACACATAACCTGCTCCTGAAATACAACACATCACCCTCCAAGCGAAAGTCTGGTCGATCTGCAATGCTATCCCGAATTCGCTTCAACGTCACATCCTCAAACTGCTGGTCTTTAATACGCCGAATGATGTCAGGCTGAAAACTCACTGTGCTGGCAAGTGTCAAACAGTTCTCCACCAATTGCAGTTCCACTGGCTGAGCATGCCTCACAAAATAAAGGCTATCCAAGGCCTGAAGAATCTCCGACTTCCTACTCAAGGCATCTGCAACAACATTGCCTTTCCCTGGATGGTACTTGATGGGGAAGTCAAAATCCTTAATCAACTCAAGCCACCTTCGTTGCCTCACATTCAACTCAGACTGCGTGAAGAGGTACTGTAGACTCTGATGATCTGAATGCACTTCGAATGTCACGCCATACAAATAATGTCTCCACATCTTCAACGCAAAAACGACGGCTGCCAACTCTAAATCATGCGTGGCATAGTTCTTCTCATGCTCCTGAAGTTGCCTCGAGCCATAGGCAATCACTTTGCCATGTTGCATCAAAACACATCCCAAACCGACTCGAGAAGCATCAGAGTAGATCATAAATCCTTCATGCCCATCCGGTAACGTCAAAACTGGAGCCGAGGTAAGCTTCTCTTTCAACATCTGGAAATGGTGCTCACACTTGTCCGTCCACAGAAAAGGAATATTCTTCCTGGTCAATCGAGTCAACGGGGCAGAAATCTTGGCAAAATCTTGAATAAATCGACGATAATAGCCAGCCAATCCAAGAAAACTCCGTATCTCCGTCACTGTCTTTGGGCTGGGCCAATTCATCACTGCCTCAACTTTCATCTGATCCACTGCCAACCCATCTCGTGAAATGGTATGACCAAGAAAAGCTACCTGCTCGAGCCAAAAATCACACTTCGACAATTTAGCATATAAGCGATGCTCTTTCAACAACTGCAAGGCTCGACGTAGATGTTCCTCATGCTCCTCTGGGGTCTTCGAATATACCAGAATATCATCAATAAAGACCACCACGAATCGATCCAGGAAAGGAGCAAAGATCCTGTTCATCAAAGCCATAAAGGCAGCAGGTGCATTGGTTAATCCAAATGGCATCACGAGGAACTCAAAATGTCCATACCGTGTCCTGAAAGCAGTCTTCGCGATGTCTTCTTCCTTCACCCTGAGTTGATGATACCCCGATCTCAAATCAATCTTGGAAAAATAGGCAGCACCTTGAAGTTGGTCAAACAACTCATCAATACGCGGCAATGGGTATTTGTTCTTGATCGTGACTTTGTTCAATCGCCGGTAATCGATGCACATCCGTAAGGTACTGTCCTTCTTCTTCACAAACAGCACTGGCGCTCCCCACGGTGACACACTCGGCCGTACGAAACCCTTCTCCAAAAGATCTTGCAATTGCATCTTCAATTCGAGCAACTCGGCAGGGGCCATACGATAAGGAGCTAAACTAACGGGTGCTGTACCGGGCACTAGGTCGATCGCAAACTCTACATCTCGGACAGGGGGTAACTCGGGTACTTCCTCCGGAAATACATCCGGGAACTCACGTACTACCGGAATCTCACCCAACTGCTTCACCTCCTTCTTCTCCGAGACGAAAGCAAGAAAACCTGCACAACCTCTGCGTATCAAACGATCCGCCTTGCATGCGGAGATGACACGCCTCGGGCATCTCTCCTGATTGCCCTCGAAACGAAACCCCTTCTCAAAATCGAAGTAAATCGTCCTGTTGTAACAGTTAACACAGGCACGATACCGCGCTAGCCAGTCCATTCCAAGGATCACATCGAAATCCAACATGGACAACAAGATCAAATCAACTGGCAGCTGGCGACCTTCAATCACCACGTCGCACTGAGGGTAGTATACACTACACTCTACTCTCTTGCCCACCGGAGTGGACACCACCAACACATAGGGTAGCGGCTGAGGGGGTTGCGGTAACTGTTCCGTAAAACGAGGTGCAACATAAGAACGCGTAGATCCCGAATCAAATAGTGTATGTGCTTCAGCTCGGGCAATGAGAACTTTACCTTCCACCACTTTCGCATCTTCTGCATGATCATGGGAGGCTGCATACACGCGAGCAGTCTGACGCTGTGGCTTCTGGCTCTGGCGAGACGGCTGGGGGCTATTCGAAGCTGCAGAACTCAAAGACTTAGATGACCCCATAGATCTAGAGGACTGGAAGGTCCTGGCTTTAGGGCACTGAGCTATCTTATGCTCCATCGATCCACAACTCAAACAGGCTCCGGACTTCTTCCAACACTTCTCCGTCGGATGTCCCAGTCCACAAAACTCGCATCTGCTCCCCGAGAAACTCGAAGTGCCTTGCTTCCCTTTCCATTTCTTCTGGATCTGTCCTTTGGACCCCACTGGTGCACTCCTCTTGAAGTCCATAGCTCTCTCTGCTAGGTGGTTGGCTTCCGCAGCGTGTGCTCTGTCGACCGCATCATCAAAAGTAGCTGGCCTCTGAAAAGCAGTCACAAAATTCGCGTATCGAGGATGCAGACCAGAAATGAAACGATTCACCTTCTTCTCCTCGGTATTGATCATGTCCTCAGCAAAATGGGACAACTGGGTAAATCGGTGAATATACTCAGAAACGGTCAGCTGCTGCTGCTGTAAGGCCAGAAACTCAACCTCCTTCACACGCCGGACATGAGCAGGGATGAACTTTCTTCGAAACTGTTTCTGGAACGTCTCCCACACCGTTTCACTAGGCATAGTCAGATAGGCTGCACTAACACTCTTCCACCATGTCCTTGCTACCTCTCGGAACATCGAGGCCGTAAGCATAACCTTCTGCCGGTCATCACAGACAATAGTCGAGAAGAGATCTCCAGTATGCTCTAGCCACTGATCAGCCTTCAACGCATCTTCGTTGCCGTAGAATTCTGTGGCTCCACGTTTCCTGAATTTATCGTACAACGCATTCGGATCGCTCTCCTTAGGTTGGATAACCACTTGTTGCTCTACAGGCCGCTGAACTGGCGCTTGGCTCTGTCGGTCTACTAACGAAACGACCTGTGCCTGCAAAGAATGGATCGCCTGTAGCATAGTCAAGAAGCGCTCGTCAAAGTTCACAAGTGGCTGTGGGGCGGCTGATCCACTCTCATTGTCTCCCTGATTGTTGGTGTCGTGTGTTTCAGATCCCGATGCCATAGCCTGCAAAACACAAAAGTCAATCTGCTATCACACTAGGTACTCACACAGACTCACAAGACAAGGAGACCACACACAACAGTCCAAAACTGGACTACGGAATCTCACCACGTCCTATATGCCTACATGCTTACAAACTAAGATAGAGACACTGCTCTGAGAGACAATGCTCTGATTCCATACAATACGTATGTCACAACCCGAGCCCAGGGACCGGGGGTCAGAGAAAGTCTAACCAATGACACACGTACTCCCGTGCATGCACACCTAGACCCCGTCCAAGCATACACACACAAGGGATCAATCACACGTGCAAACAACTGTACGCGGAAGCTGTACGTATCAAGGCATATAACAACATACCAAAGGATACAATGGATTACAAAAGATCATGAACTGATAACAAGAACAATTTACAAGAACGTATGATAAGATAGCGGGCTTACAATAATCAAAAATCAAAATACAGATATCACTCAAGCCCACGGTACAAATACAAAGAAATCCCCTCATTAGACTCGGACTCAATGAATGGGGAACACAAAAATGATGCAAACCGTACTCTGGAGGATGGATCAAGTCCACTCCTCTAGGCCGGAAGGGGCCTCGCGAGCCTCTCCTGGAGTCGGGTCGACCGACGCAGGATCGGGAGAGGGATCTGAGCCTGCAACACACAAAGACGACTAATAAGTACAACGACTTAGCAAAGTATAAGCCAACAAGAAGATAACACAAATTGTGTCTAATCATGAGTAATAATCACAGTGCAAGATCCATAGAAATCATGTTCGTATACTAAGCAAATGTGCAACGAATAATGCATGCTATCAGAATCATAAACAGATAACAATCAAAGTGGCTACTACATTGGCCATTTTCTCCCTTACGAGAGCGGACAGAATGAGAACACCAGCGACCGGGCCAGGGTACGCATGGGTCTCTAGTTCCCGGGGTCCGGAGTCCCAGGACAGAACACTCTGCAGAGGCAAACACATAAACTAAACCAAAGTTAACCCCGTCGGGTATCCTAAGGCCGAGGCTCAGTAGTGCCAATACCAACCACAATCAAATCAGATGATGCACCTCAATTAATCAATCATGTCATATCACATACCACATACAGATCTCACATGTCATGCTGAACAAACAATAGGAAGTGCATCACGCATACTGATACTGAATACTGAATACAAATAAGCTGATACTGATACTGAAAGTACTGAATGCAGATAAGCCGGAAAAGGCACTAATAACTCAAGCACCAATAGCAATAAACGCTGATGCAATTACTCCAATGGAGCAACGGTAAAACACAATACACAACAATGGAATGGTCCCGCCCGGGCTTCGCTCTGGGGTTGCTGCATTTCCCACAGAATCGAGAGGTCCAGCGCAGAACACATAAGAGGGCATAAACCGTAATCAATATGCTGTACAAATCAAACGAATCAAGTACTTGTACGAATCAAGGATCAATTACAAGCCAATCCTACACTAATTATCCAGTGTTTCTAACCGTGCATGTTGATGTAGTTTTAAGTTATTCGATGCACCATTGTCTAGTGTTGCAGTGTCTGGAATGTGCACCGAAGTCCCTTAAACCAACACCCATGGGGAGGTGCTAAACAACTGGATAACTGCATGAATGATTCACAGCCCATGAGATCATTCATGTCATACAAGCATTCCATTGGGCATATTCAGGTTCACTACATTCTAATGTGAAAGTCATATACGGTCCTTTGCTTAACCTAATCCTTTTTATTCAATTCTCAGGGCTCCACGGTGTAGCCGTAGGTGACCTTACGGCTTAGCCGAGGCATCTTACGGCTTAGCCGTATTATACACTGCGGCTGAGCCGAGGTTCCCCAAATATCCATCCGGATTTACGGCTCAACCGTATTTCTCTCTACGGCTCAGCCGTATCCTGGTCCACGGCTTAGCCGTAGGACAATGTACGGCTTAGATCAGGCTGGGCCGTAGAAGAATGGCAATTTGCCAACTCTCAGTTATTTTCAGATAACAGTCTGTACTGTTCTACGGTTTGGTTTACGGTTGGGTCTCGGCTTAGCCGTAAGCCATTTTACGGCTTAGCCGTAGCACATTTCACGGCTTAGCCGTGAGTGCACGGAGTCATTTTTCCTGAAACTGTCACAGTCATACAGAAACGGGGCAAAACAACTGGAAACAGCAAGATAACAGTGAAACAAGCTTAATGGGGCTGTCTAATACTGAGAAACACAGTGAAGAATCAAAACACAACAATCAAATTCATATCAATCGGTGTTCATACAACTTGAGCTTATACTTGCCTCACGGACGAAAATCACACGTTGCTTGGCTCAGTCCACCGGGAAACACACACGAATTGGCTCCTTTCTTCCTCCCTCAAGCAATCGAAACAAAGATGGAGAAGAGAAAGAGAGCTGACGAGAGAGAGACGAGCTGGAGAGAACGAGAGAGTGAGCTGAGAGACGATCGGGGGAAACAAAGGGTAGGTGGGATATTTATACTAAAATGAGTCCAGAATTACGGATAAGTCCAAGTCACTTACACAAATGTCAGTTTGAGTCAAATGACGGTCCAACGAGAATAAACGAAATCAATCGGATCCAAGACAATTACGAAAAACGACAAGCTCAACGAAGTACACGCGCTGACGTCAGAATGACGCAAAACTGACAAGGTCAATCAAAAGCCAAAATTACGAAAAAGGGCTCGAACTAACTAGACCAAGTCAACTCAACCCAAACAATCTCTCCAAAACTCAAAACCAAAGAAAAACAAAATCAAAACACTCTTAACGCTCAAATCACACGCAATTACGCGCTAATCCGGATCGACTCGGGTCGGAGTGTTACATCCTCCCCCACTTAGACATCATTCCGTCCTCGGAATGAATGCGTACCTGAGCAAAAAGGTAAGGATACTGACGCGCCATCTGATCTTCCAATTCCCACGTGGCTTCATCAGGTCCATGATGCTCCCAGAGTACCTTGACCCATCTGATAGTCCTCGTACGCAAGAGCTGTTCTCTAGTCCCAACAATACGGAGCGGACGCTCAACGTATGACGCGTTAGGTTGCATCTGAATATCATCGTATCGAATCACATGCGTCGGATCTCGAACATACTTGCGAAGCATTGACACATGGAAAACGTCGTGTACTCCAGAAAACTCCACGGGTAGAATCAATCTGTACGCTAGATCGCCAATCCGGCTCTTGATCTCAAATGGACCCACATATCTTGGCGCTAACTTGCCCTTTTGGCCAAATCGTATTGTCCCTTTCATCGGTGAGACCTTCAAGAATACCCAATCTCCAACCTGAAATGCTAATGTTCTTCTTCGCGTATCTGCATAGCTCTTCTGTCTCGATCGGGCAATCTTCAAATTATCAATAACTTTCTGAACTTTCTCTGTAGTCTCAGCAATGATTGTCGGTCCGTGGAAACTCCTTGTTCCAACTTCTTCCCAGCAAACAGGACTTCTACATTTCCGTCCATACAGAGCTTCATAGGGTGCCATTCCAATACTCTCGTGGAAACTATTGTTATACGCAAACTCGCACAACGAGAGATGTAGATCCCATTCTTTCTCAAAATTCAATACACTGGCTCGCAACATGTCCTCGAGCGTCTGAATAGTTCGCTCTGACTGTCCATCAGTCTGCGGGTGATACGCCGTACTGAAGCTCAACTTCGTTCCCATGGCTTCCTGAAATGCTCTCCAAAATGAAGAAACAAAGCGGCTATCTCGATCTGACACAATCGATACAGGCGTACCATGTAGTCTAACGATCTCATCAACGAACTTCTTCGCCATCTCGGAAAATGTCATGCCTTTCTTGAATGGAAGAAAATGGGCTGTCTTCGTCAGTCTGTCCACAATCACCCAAATGGCACTGTTCTTCTTGCTCGTCAGGGGTAGTCCTGAAACAAAGTCCATCGTAATGTGCTCCCACTTCCACTGGGGCATATGCAATGGATGTAAGGAACCTGGCGGTCTCTGATGGTCAGCTTTCACCTTTTGGCAAGTCAAACATCTAGCAACAAACCCAGCAATCTCTCTCTTCATATTATTCCACCAGAATCTGTCCTTGAGAGCTCGGTACATCTTCGTACTTCCAGGGTGCATAGAATAACGAGCATGGTGTGCTTCTGTCATCAAACTCTCCTTCAAAGCATCTACTGCTGGCACACATAACCTGCTCCTGAAATACAACACATCACCCTCCAAGCGAAAGTCTGGTCGATCTGCAATGCTATCCCGAATTCGCTTCAACGTCACATCCTCAAACTGCTGGTCTTTAATACGCCGAATGATGTCAGGCTGAAAACTCACTGTGCTGGCAAGTGTCAAACAGTTCTCCACCAATTGCAGTTCCACTGGCTGAGCATGCCTCACAAAATAAAGGCTATCCAAGGCCTGAAGAATCTCCGACTTCCTACTCAAGGCATCTGCAACAACATTGCCTTTCCCTGGATGGTACTTGATGGGGAAGTCAAAATCCTTAATCAACTCAAGCCACCTTCGTTGCCTCACATTCAACTCAGACTGCGTGAAGAGGTACTGTAGACTCTGATGATCTGAATGCACTTCGAATGTCACGCCATACAAATAATGTCTCCACATCTTCAACGCAAAAACGACGGCTGCCAACTCTAAATCATGCGTGGCATAGTTCTTCTCATGCTCCCGAAGTTGCCTCGAGCCATAGGCAATCACTTTGCCATGTTGCATCAAAACACATCCCAAACCGACTCGAGAAGCATCAGAGTAGATCATAAATCCTTCATGCCCATCCGGTAACGTCAAAACTGGAGCCGAGGTAAGCTTCTCTTTCAACATCTGGAAATGGTGCTCACACTTGTCCGTCCACAGAAAAGGAATATTCTTCCTGGTCAATCGAGTCAACGGGGCAGAAATCTTGGCAAAATCTTGAATAAATCGACGATAATAGCCAGCCAATCCAAGAAAACTCCGTATCTCCGTCACTGTCTTTGGGCTGGGCCAATTCATCATTGCCTCAACTTTCATCTGATCCACTGCCAACCCATCTCGTGAAATGGTATGACCAAGAAAAGCTACCTGCTCGAGCCAAAAATCACACTTCGACAATTTAGCATATAAGCGATGCTCTTTCAACAACTGCAAGGCTCGACGTAGATGTTCCTCATGCTCCTCTGGGGTCTTCGAATATACCAGAATATCATCAATAAAGACCACCACGAATCGATCCAGGAAAGGAGCAAAGATCCTGTTCATCAAAGCCATAAAGGCAGCAGGTGCATTGGTTAATCCAAATGGCATCACGAGGAACTCAAAATGTCCATACCGTGTCCTGAAAGCAGTCTTCGCGATGTCTTCTTCCTTCACCCTGAGTTGATGATACCCCGATCTCAAATCAATCTTGGAAAAATAGGCAGCACCTTGAAGTTGGTCAAACAACTCATCAATACGCGGCAATGGGTATTTGTTCTTGATCGTGACTTTGTTCAATCGCCGGTAATCGATGCACATCCGTAAGGTACCGTCCTTCTTCTTCACAAACAGCACTGGCGCTCCCCACGGTGACACACTCGGCCGTACGAAACCCTTCTCCAAAAGATCTTGCAATTGCATCTTCAATTCGAGCAACTCGGCAGGGGCCATACGATAAGGAGCTAAACTAACGGGTGCTGTACCGGGCACTAGGTCGATCGCAAACTCTACATCTCGGACAGGGGGTAACTCGGGTACTTCCTCCGGAAATACATCCGGGAACTCACGTACTACCGGAATCTCACCCAACTGCTTCACCTCCTTCTTCTCCGAGACGAAAGCAAGAAAACCTGCACAACCTCTGCGTATCAAACGATCCGCCTTGCATGCGGAGATGACACGCCTCGGGCATCTCTCCTGATTGCCCTCGAAACGAAACCCCTTCTCAAAATCGAAGTAAATCGTCCTGTTGTAACAGTTAACACAGGCACGATACCGCGCTAGCCAGTCCATTCCAAGGATCACATCGAAATCCAACATGGACAACAAGATCAAATCAACTGGCAGCTGGCGACCTTCAATCACCACGTCGCACTGAGGGTAGTATACACTACACTCTACTCTCTTGCCCACCGGAGTGGACACCACCAACACATAGGGTAGCGGCTGAGGGGGTTGCGGTAACTGTTCCGTAAAACGAGGTGCAACATAAGAACGCGTAGATCCCGAATCAAATAGTGTATGTGCTTCAGCTCGGGCAATGAGAACTTTACCTTCCACCACTTTCGCATCTTCTGCATGATCATGGGAGGCTGCATACACGCGAGCAGTCTGACGCTGTGGCTTCTGGCTCTGGCGAGACGGCTGGGGGCTATTCGAAGCTGCAGAACTCAAAGACTTAGATGACCCCATAGATCTAGAGGACTGGAAGGTCCTGGCTTTAGGGCACTGAGCTATCTTATGCTCCATCGATCCACAACTCAAACAGGCTCCGGACTTCTTCCAACACTTCTCCGTCGGATGTCCCAGTCCACAAAACTCGCATCTGCTCCCCGAGAAACTCGAAGTGCCTTGCTTCCCTTTCCATTTCTTCTGGATCTGTCCTTTGGACCCCACTGGTGCACTCCTCTTGAAGTCCATAGCTCTCTCTGCTAGGTGGTTGGCTTCCGCAGCGTGTGCTCTGTCGACCGCATCATCAAAAGTAGCTGGCCTCTGAAAAGCAGTCACAAAATTCGCGTATCGAGGATGCAGACCAGAAATGAAACGATTCACCTTCTTCTCCTCGGTATTGATCATGTCCTCAGCAAAATGGGACAACTGGGTAAATCGGTGAATATACTCGGAAACGGTCAGCTGCTGCTGCTGTAAGGCCAGAAACTCAACCTCCTTCACACGCCGGACATGAGCAGGGATGAACTTTCTTCGAAACTGTTTCTGGAACGTCTCCCACACCGTTTCACTAGGCATAGTCAGATAGGCTGCACTAACACTCTTCCACCATGTCCTTGCTACCTCTCGGAACATCGAGGCCGTAAGCATAACCTTCTGCCGGTCATCACAGACAATAGTCGAGAAGAGATCTCCAGTATGCTCTAGCCACTGATCAGCCTTCAACGCATCTTCGTTGCCGTAGAATTCTGTGGCTCCACGTTTCCTGAATTTATCGTACAACGCATTCGGATCGCTCTCCTTAGGTTGGATAACCACTTGTTGCTCTACAGGCCGCTGAACTGGCGCTTGGCTCTGTCGGTCTACTAACGAAACGACCTGTGCCTGCAAAGAATGGATCGCCTGTAGCATAGTCAAGAAGCGCTCGTCAAAGTTCACAAGTGGCTGTGGGGCGGCTGATCCACTCTCATTGTCTCCCTGATTGTTGGTGTCGTGTGTTCCAGATCCCGATGCCATAGCCTGCAAAACACAAAAGTCAATCTGCTATCACACTAGGTACTCACACAGACTCACAAGACAAGGAGACCACACACAACAGTCCAAAACTGGACTACGGAATCTCACCACGTCCTATATGCCTACATGCTTACAAACTAAGATAGAGACACTGCTCTGAGAGACAATGCTCTGATTCCATACAATACGTATGTCACAACCCGAGCCCAGGGACCGGGGGTCAGAGAAAGTCTAACCAATGACACACGTACTCCCGTGCATGCACACCTAGACCCCGTCCAAGCATACACACACAAGGGATCAATCACACGTGCAAACAACTGTACGCAGAAGCTGTACGTATCAAGGCATATAACAACATACCAAAGGATACAATGGATTACAAAAGATCATGAACTGATAACAAGAACAATTTACAAGAACGTATGATAAGATAGCGGGCTTACAATAATCAAAAATCAAAATACAGATATCACTCAAGCCCACGGTACAAATACAAAGAAATCCCCTCATTAGACTCGGACTCAATGAATGGGGAACACAAAAATGATGCAAACCGTACTCTGGAGGATGGATCAAGTCCACTCCTCTAGGCCGGAAGGGGCCTCGCGAGCCTCTCCTGGAGTCGGGTCGACCGACGCAGGATCGGGAGAGGGATCTGAGCCTGCAACACACAAAGACGACTAATAAGTACAACGACTTAGCAAAGTATAAGCCAACAAGAAGATAACACAAATTGTGTCTAATCATGAGTAATAATCACAGTGCAAGATCCATAGAAATCATGTTCGTATACTAAGCAAATGTGCAACGAATAATGCATGCTATCAGAATCATAAACAGATAACAATCAAAGTGGCTACTACATTGGCCATTTTCTCCCTTATGAGAGCGGACAGAATGAGAACACCAGCGACCGGGCCAGGGTACGCATGGGTCTCTAGTTCCCGGGGTCCGGAGTCCCAGGACAGAACACTCTGCAGAGGCAAACACATAAACTAAACCAAAGTTAACCCCGTCGGGTATCCTAAGGCCGAGGCTCAGTAGTGCCAATACCAATCACAATCAAATCAGATGATGCACCTCAATTAATCAATCATGTCATATCACATACCACATACAGATCTCACATGTCATGCTGAACAAACAATAGGAAGTGCATCACGCATACTGATACTGAATACTGAATACAAATAAGCTGATACTGATACTGAAAGTACTGAATGCAGATAAGCCGGAAAAGGCACTAATAACTCAAGCACCAATAGCAATAAACGCTGATGCAATTACTCCAATGGAGCAACGGTAAAACACAATACACAACAATGGAATGGTCCCGCCCGGGCTTCGCTCTGGGGTTGCTGCATTTCCCACAGAATCGAGAGGTCCAGCGCAGAACACATAAGAGGGCATAAACCGTAATCAATATGCTGTACAAATCAAACGAATCAAGTACTTGTACGAATCAAGGATCAATTACAAGCCAATCCTACACTAATTATCCAGTGTTTCTAACCGTGCATGTTGATGTAGTTTTAAGTTATTTGATGCACCATTGTCTAGTGTTGCAGTGTCTGGAATGTGCACCGAAGTCCCTTAAACCAACACCCATGGGGAGGTGCTAAACAACTGGATAACTGCATGAATGATTCACAGCCCATGAGATCATTCATGTCATACAAGCATTCCATTGGGCATATTCAGGTTCACTACATTCTAATGTGAAAGTCATATACGGTCCTTTGCTTAACCTAATCCTTTTTATTCAATTCTCAGGGCTCCACGGTGTAGCCGTAGGTGACCTTACGGCTTAGCCGAGGCATCTTACGGCTTAGCCGTATTATACACTGCGGCTGAGCCGAGGTTCCCCAAATATCCATCCGGATTTACGGCTCAACCGTATTTCTCTCTACGGCTCAGCCGTATCCTGGTCCACGGCTTAGCCGTAGGACAATGTACGGCTTAGATCAGGCTGGGCCGTAGAAGAATGGCAATTTGCCAACTCTCAGTTATTTTCAGATAACAGTCTGTACTGTTCTACGGTTTGGTTTACGGTTGGGTCTCGGCTTAGCCGTAAGCCATTTTACGGCTTAGCCGTAGCACATTTCACGGCTTAGCCGTGAGTGCACGGAGTCATTTTTCCTGAAACTGTCACAGTCATACAGAAACGGGGCAAAACAACTGGAAACAGCAAGATAACAGTGAAACAAGCTTAATGGGGCTGTCTAATACTGAGAAACACAGTGAAGAATCAAAACACAACAATCAAATTCATATCAATCGGTGTTCATACAACTTGAGCTTATACTTGCCTCACGGACGAAAATCACACGTTGCTTGGCTCAGTCCACCGGGAAACACACACGAATTGGCTCCTTTCTTCCTCCCTCAAGCAATCGAAACAAAGATGGAGAAGAGAAAGAGAGCTGACGAGAGAGAGACGAGCTGGAGAGAACGAGAGAGTGAGCTGAGAGACGATCGGGGGAAACAAAGGGTAGGTGGGATATTTATACTAAAATGAGTCCAGAATTACGGATAAGTCCAAGTCACTTACACAAATGTCAGTTTGAGTCAAATGACGGTCCAACGAGAATAAACGAAATCAATCGGATCCAAGACAATTACGAAAAACGACAAGCTCAACGAAGTACACGCGCTGACGTCAGAATGACGCAAAACTGACAAGGTCAATCAAAAGCCAAAATTACGAAAAAGGGCTCGAACTAACTAGACCAAGTCAACTCAACCCAAACAATCTCTCCAAAACTCAAAACCAAAGAAAAACAAAATCAAAACACTCTTAACGCTCAAATCACACGCAATTACGCGCTAATCCGGATCGACTCGGGTCGGAGTGTTACATCCTCCCCCACTTAGACATCATTCCGTCCTCGGAATGAATGCGTACCTGAGCAAAAAGGTAAGGATACTGACGCGCCATCTGATCTTCCAATTCCCACGTGGCTTCATCAGGTCCATGATGCTCCCAGAGTACCTTGACCCATCTGATAGTCCTCGTACGCAAGAGCTGTTCTCTAGTCCCAACAATACGGAGCGGACGCTCAACGTATGACGCGTTAGGTTGCATCTGAATATCATCGTATCGAATCACATGCGTCGGATCTCGAACATACTTGCGAAGCATTGACACATGGAAAACGTCGTGTACTCCAGAAAACTCCACGGGTAGAATCAATCTGTACGCTAGATCGCCAATCCGGCTCTTGATCTCAAATGGACCCACATATCTTGGCGCTAACTTGCCCTTTTGGCCAAATCGTATTGTCCCTTTCATCGGTGAGACCTTCAAGAATACCCAATCTCCAACCTGAAATGCTAATGTTCTTCTTCGCGTATCTGCATAGCTCTTCTGTCTCGATCGGGCAATCTTCAAATTATCAATAACTTTCTGAACTTTCTCTGTAGTCTCAGCAATGATTGTCGGTCCGTGGAAACTCCTTGTTCCAACTTCTTCCCAGCAAACAGGACTTCTACATTTCCGTCCATACAGAGCTTCATAGGGTGCCATTCCAATACTCTCGTGGAAACTATTGTTATACGCAAACTCGTACAACGAGAGATGTAGATCCCATTCTTTCTCAAAATTCAATACACTGGCTCGCAACATGTCCTCGAGCGTCTGAATAGTTCGCTCTGACTGTCCATCAGTCTGCGGGTGATACGCCGTACTGAAGCTCAACTTCGTTCCCATGGCTTCCTGAAATGCTCTCCAAAATGAAGAAACAAAGCGGCTATCTCGATCTGACACAATCGATACAGGCGTACCATGTAGTCTAACGATCTCATCAACGAACTTCTTCGCCATCTCGGAAAATGTCATGCCTTTCTTGAATGGAAGAAAATGGGCTGTCTTCGTCAGTCTGTCCACAATCACCCAAATGGCACTGTTCTTCTTGCTCGTCAGGGGTAGTCCTGAAACAAAGTCCATCGTAATGTGCTCCCACTTCCACTGGGGCATATGCAATGGATGTAAGGAACCTGGCGGTCTCTGATGGTCAGCTTTCACCTTTTGGCAAGTCAAACATCTAGCAACAAACCCAGCAATCTCTCTCTTCATATTATTCCACCAGAATCTGTCCTTGAGAGCTCGGTACATCTTCGTACTTCCAGGGTGCATAGAATAACGAGCATGGTGTGCTTCTGTCATCAAACTCTCCTTCAAAGCATCTACTGCTGGCACACATAACCTGCTCCTGAAATACAACACATCACCCTCCAAGCGAAAGTCTGGTCGATCTGCAATGCTATCCCGAATTCGCTTCAACGTCACATCCTCAAACTGCTGGTCTTTAATACGCCGAATGATGTCAGGCTGAAAACTCACTGTGCTGGCAAGTGTCAAACAGTTCTCCACCAATTGCAGTTCCACTGGCTGAGCATGCCTCACAAAATAAAGGCTATCCAAGGCCTGAAGAATCTCCGACTTCCTACTCAAGGCATCTGCAACAACATTGCCTTTCCCTGGATGGTACTTGATGGGGAAGTCAAAATCCTTAATCAACTCAAGCCACCTTCGTTGCCTCACATTCAACTCAGACTGCGTGAAGAGGTACTGTAGACTCTGATGATCTGAATGCACTTCGAATGTCACGCCATACAAATAATGTCTCCACATCTTCAACGCAAAAACGACGGCTGCCAACTCTAAATCATGCGTGGCATAGTTCTTCTCATGCTCCCGAAGTTGCCTCGAGCCATAGGCAATCACTTTGCCATGTTGCATCAAAACACATCCCAAACCGACTCGAGAAGCATCAGAGTAGATCATAAATCCTTCATGCCCATCCGGTAACGTCAAAACTGGAGCCGAGGTAAGCTTCTCTTTCAACATCTGGAAATGGTGCTCACACTTGTCCGTCCACAGAAAAGGAATATTCTTCCTGGTCAATCGAGTCAACGGGGCAGAAATCTTGGCAAAATCTTGAATAAATCGACGATAATAGCCAGCCAATCCAAGAAAACTCCGTATCTCCGTCACTGTCTTTGGGCTGGGCCAATTCATCACTGCCTCAACTTTCATCTGATCCACTGCCAACCCATCTCGTGAAATGGTATGACCAAGAAAAGCTACCTGCTCGAGCCAAAAATCACACTTCGACAATTTAGCATATAAGCGATGCTCTTTCAACAACTGCAAGGCTCGACGTAGATGTTCCTCATGCTCCTCTGGGGTCTTCGAATATACCAGAATATCATCAATAAAGACCACCACGAATCGATCCAGGAAAGGAGCAAAGATCCTGTTCATCAAAGCCATAAAGGCAGCAGGTGCATTGGTTAATCCAAATGGCATCACGAGGAACTCAAAATGTCCATACCGTGTCCTGAAAGCAGTCTTCGCGATGTCTTCTTCCTTCACCCTGAGTTGATGATACCCCGATCTCAAATCAATCTTGGAAAAATAGGCAGCACCTTGAAGTTGGTCAAACAACTCATCAATACGCGGCAATGGGTATTTGTTCTTGATCGTGACTTTGTTCAATCGCCGGTAATCGATGCACATCCGTAAGGTACCGTCCTTCTTCTTCACAAACAGCACTGGCGCTCCCCACGGTGACACACTCGGCCGTACGAAACCCTTCTCCAAAAGATCTTGCAATTGCATCTTCAATTCGAGCAACTCGGCAGGGGCCATACGATAAGGAGCTAAACTAACGGGTGCTGTACCGGGCACTAGGTCGATCGCAAACTCTACATCTCGGACAGGGGGTAACTCGGGTACTTCCTCCGGAAATACATCCGGGAACTCACGTACTACCGGAATCTCACCCAACTGCTTCACCTCCTTCTTCTCCGAGACGAAAGCAAGAAAACCTGCACAACCTCTGCGTATCAAACGATCCGCCTTGCATGCGGAGATGACACGCCTCGGGCATCTCTCCTGATTGCCCTCGAAACGAAACCCCTTCTCAAAATCGAAGTAAATCGTCCTGTTGTAACAGTTAACACAGGCACGATACCGCGCTAGCCAGTCCATTCCAAGGATCACATCGAAATCCAACATGGACAACAAGATCAAATCAACTGGCAGCTGGCGACCTTCAATCACCACGTCGCACTGAGGGTAGTATACACTACACTCTACTCTCTTGCCCACCGGAGTGGACACCACCAACACATAGGGTAGCGGCTGAGGGGGTTGCGGTAACTGTTCCGTAAAACGAGGTGCAACATAAGAACGCGTAGATCCCGAATCAAATAGTGTATGTGCTTCAGCTCGGGCAATGAGAACTTTACCTTCCACCACTTTCGCATCTTCTGCATGATCATGGGAGGCTGCATACACGCGAGCAGTCTGACGCTGTGGCTTCTGGCTCTGGCGAGACGGCTGGGGGCTATTCGAAGCTGCAGAACTCAAAGACTTAGATGACCCCATAGATCTAGAGGACTGGAAGGTCCTGGCTTTAGGGCACTGAGCTATCTTATGCTCCATCGATCCACAACTCAAACAGGCTCCGGACTTCTTCCAACACTTCTCCGTCGGATGTCCCAGTCCACAAAACTCGCATCTGCTCCCCGAGAAACTCGAAGTGCCTTGCTTCCCTTTCCATTTCTTCTGGATCTGTCCTTTGGACCCCACTGGTGCACTCCTCTTGAAGTCCATAGCTCTCTCTGCTAGGTGGTTGGCTTCCGCAGCGTGTGCTCTGTCGACCGCATCATCAAAAGTAGCTGGCCTCTGAAAAGCAGTCACAAAATTCGCGTATCGAGGATGCAGACCAGAAATGAAACGATTCACCTTCTTCTCCTCGGTATTGATCATGTCCTCAGCAAAATGGGACAACTGGGTAAATCGGTGAATATACTCGGAAACGGTCAGCTGCTGCTGCTGTAAGGCCAGAAACTCAACCTCCTTCACACGCCGGACATGAGCAGGGATGAACTTTCTTCGAAACTGTTTCTGGAACGTCTCCCACACCGTTTCACTAGGCATAGTCAGATAGGCTGCACTAACACTCTTCCACCATGTCCTTGCTACCTCTCGGAACATCGAGGCCGTAAGCATAACCTTCTGCCGGTCATCACAGACAATAGTCGAGAAGAGATCTCCAGTATGCTCTAGCCACTGATCAGCCTTCAACGCATCTTCGTTGCCGTAGAATTCTGTGGCTCCACGTTTCCTGAATTTATCGTACAACGCATTCGGATCGCTCTCCTTAGGTTGGATAACCACTTGTTGCTCTACAGGCCGCTGAACTGGCGCTTGGCTCTGTCGGTCTACTAACGAAACGACCTGTGCCTGCAAAGAATGGATCGCCTGTAGCATAGTCAAGAAGCGCTCGTCAAAGTTCACAAGTGGCTGTGGGGCGGCTGATCCACTCTCATTGTCTCCCTGATTGTTGGTGTCGTGTGTTCCAGATCCCGATGCCATAGCCTGCAAAACACAAAAGTCAATCTGCTATCACACTAGGTACTCACACAGACTCACAAGACAAGGAGACCACACACAACAGTCCAAAACTGGACTACGGAATCTCACCACGTCCTATATGCCTACATGCTTACAAACTAAGATAGAGACACTGCTCTGAGAGACAATGCTCTGATTCCATACAATACGTATGTCACAACCCGAGCCCAGGGACCGGGGGTCAGAGAAAGTCTAACCAATGACACACGTACTCCCGTGCATGCACACCTAGACCCCGTCCAAGCATACACACACAAGGGATCAATCACACGTGCAAACAACTGTACGCAGAAGCTGTACGTATCAAGGCATATAACAACATACCAAAGGATACAATGGATTACAAAAGATCATGAACTGATAACAAGAACAATTTACAAGAACGTATGATAAGATAGCGGGCTTACAATAATCAAAAATCAAAATACAGATATCACTCAAGCCCACGGTACAAATACAAAGAAATCCCCTCATTAGACTCGGACTCAATGAATGGGGAACACAAAAATGATGCAAACCGTACTCTGGAGGATGGATCAAGTCCACTCCTCTAGGCCGGAAGGGGCCTCGCGAGCCTCTCCTGGAGTCGGGTCGACCGACGCAGGATCGGGAGAGGGATCTGAGCCTGCAACACACAAAGACGACTAATAAGTACAACGACTTAGCAAAGTATAAGCCAACAAGAAGATAACACAAATTGTGTCTAATCATGAGTAATAATCACAGTGCAAGATCCATAGAAATCATGTTCGTATACTAAGCAAATGTGCAACGAATAATGCATGCTATCAGAATCATAAACAGATAACAATCAAAGTGGCTACTACATTGGCCATTTTCTCCCTTATGAGAGCGGACAGAATGAGAACACCAGCGACCGGGCCAGGGTACGCATGGGTCTCTAGTTCCCGGGGTCCGGAGTCCCAGGACAGAACACTCTGCAGAGGCAAACACATAAACTAAACCAAAGTTAACCCCGTCGGGTATCCTAAGGCCGAGGCTCAGTAGTGCCAATACCAATCACAATCAAATCAGATGATGCACCTCAATTAATCAATCATGTCATATCACATACCACATACAGATCTCACATGTCATGCTGAACAAACAATAGGAAGTGCATCACGCATACTGATACTGAATACTGAATACAAATAAGCTGATACTGATACTGAAAGTACTGAATGCAGATAAGCCGGAAAAGGCACTAATAACTCAAGCACCAATAGCAATAAACGCTGATGCAATTACTCCAATGGAGCAACGGTAAAACACAATACACAACAATGGAATGGTCCCGCCCGGGCTTCGCTCTGGGGTTGCTGCATTTCCCACAGAATCGAGAGGTCCAGCGCAGAACACATAAGAGGGCATAAACCGTAATCAATATGCTGTACAAATCAAACGAATCAAGTACTTGTACGAATCAAGGATCAATTACAAGCCAATCCTACACTAATTATCCAGTGTTTCTAACCGTGCATGTTGATGTAGTTTTAAGTTATTCGATGCACCATTGTCTAGTGTTGCAGTGTCTGGAATGTGCACCGAAGTCCCTTAAACCAACACCCATGGGGAGGTGCTAAACAACTGGATAACTGCATGAATGATTCACAGCCCATGAGATCATTCATGTCATACAAGCATTCCATTGGGCATATTCAGGTTCACTACATTCTAATGTGAAAGTCATATACGGTCCTTTGCTTAACCTAATCCTTTTTATTCAATTCTCAGGGCTCCACGGTGTAGCCGTAGGTGACCTTACGGCTTAGCCGAGGCATCTTACGGCTTAGCCGTATTATACACTGCGGCTGAGCCGAGGTTCCCCAAATATCCATCCGGATTTACGGCTCAACCGTATTTCTCTCTACGGCTCAGCCGTATCCTGGTCCACGGCTTAGCCGTAGGACAATGTACGGCTTAGATCAGGCTGGGCCGTAGAAGAATGGCAATTTGCCAACTCTCAGTTATTTTCAGATAACAGTCTGTACTGTTCTACGGTTTGGTTTACGGTTGGGTCTCGGCTTAGCCGTAAGCCATTTTACGGCTTAGCCGTAGCACATTTCACGGCTTAGCCGTGAGTGCACGGAGTCATTTTTCCTGAAACTGTCACAGTCATACAGAAACGGGGCAAAACAACTGGAAACAGCAAGATAACAGTGAAACAAGCTTAATGGGGCTGTCTAATACTGAGAAACACAGTGAAGAATCAAAACACAACAATCAAATTCATATCAATCGGTGTTCATACAACTTGAGCTTATACTTGCCTCACGGACGAAAATCACACGTTGCTTGGCTCAGTCCACCGGGAAACACACACGAATTGGCTCCTTTCTTCCTCCCTCAAGCAATCGAAACAAAGATGGAGAAGAGAAAGAGAGCTGACGAGAGAGAGACGAGCTGGAGAGAACGAGAGAGTGAGCTGAGAGACGATCGGGGGAAACAAAGGGTAGGTGGGATATTTATACTAAAATGAGTCCAGAATTACGGATAAGTCCAAGTCACTTACACAAATGTCAGTTTGAGTCAAATGACGGTCCAACGAGAATAAACGAAATCAATCGGATCCAAGACAATTACGAAAAACGACAAGCTCAACGAAGTACACGCGCTGACGTCAGAATGACGCAAAACTGACAAGGTCAATCAAAAGCCAAAATTACGAAAAAGGGCTCGAACTAACTAGACCAAGTCAACTCAACCCAAACAATCTCTCCAAAACTCAAAACCAAAGAAAAACAAAATCAAAACACTCTTAACGCTCAAATCACACGCAATTACGCGCTAATCCGGATCGACTCGGGTCGGAGTGTTACACCATTTTCGCAGATGCATTTTTATTACTCATCACGGGCCTATGATCCTCTGTGGGTTTACTATTGTGGTACGTGTTGTGTTAAACATGAAGAAAATTTTAATTAGCCCTGTTTTTCACATTGACCTTTGGTTGTATTTTGGGGGACATGACAAGAATCTTATTACCTCCCAGTTTTGCCATTTCATATCCTCAAACTCATATAAAGCTAATAGACCTGGAATAAAAAGAATGGCTCCCATCCTCTTAACCTCCCCAAGCAGACTTTTAAACAGTTACTTGGAGTTGTCCACTAAAATATCCCTTCGTACCCTAATTGAGTTGTTAGGATATTTGTGTGTTGGCTAATTCATAGGTTGAACAAAACTCTAGGTCTTGAGTCGTAATTTTTTATTCCTTTTAGAATGAACTGTGGTATGAGTCATCGGATACACTAAAGTGAAAATATTAAAAAAAGAACGCAACTTGAAGTATTTTGAAGTGATTTTCTAAGGTTAATATGGATTGAAAAGGTCATATCTCACAAACTGAATATCAGATTATAACAAGTTATTTATCATTGGAAAGCTCTTTTTGAGTAGATATCCGTAAGTTTTAAGATTGTGTAAATCGGAGCTAAAATGATAAAGTTATTGCCTCGAAAAATTGTGAGATGAGTTGTGAGATGGGGAATATGGCTAGCATGACTCAACCAGTTGCCAATTTGGGGCAACCTTTCTTAAATCACCTCTTCTATGTTTTCATCCTATTGTTGCAGGTCCATACTCTTTCCAAACAAGCAAAATCATCTTAAAAGTTCTGCTTCATTTGTGTTGTCATACTCTATATCTATTTCTTCTTTCTTACCATATGTATAATTATTCTACACTAGTAATAACATTGCAGTTGGGAACTTCATTAATCAGTGGACTAAAACGGGGTCAAACTGAAAAGAAAAAAGATAGGGGATTTGCTGGGCTTGGGGGCATGTTTATCCCAATCCATATGTGAACACAACAAAAAGGCTTGGTGGGTTTGTCATAACTATGAGCAACTTTAGTTGCCACATATTTAAGAGGATAAAAGTTCTTTGACTATAAAGAATCCAGTTATGGAAATTTCTTCTGTGATGAGAAACAATTTTTTAGTGCAGTTTGAAATAAACCAAGTTGCAAGGAGATTGTCCTTCCCATGGACCACTGGTGAGGCTCTTATTATCCATTTTCCACTTGAAAAGAAAGTGGGGTTGTGCGATTTCTCTTGTGATGAGAGATGTGTCATGTCCAATAAAATATCATGATTTAGCTGATTGTCAAATGGGTGAAGCTTCTTTCACTTGTTGTTACTGATATACTAGCCTCGTATCAACATGAAGTTTTTGTTTTTCTAACCCCTCTACCTATTGGTTAGCAATACATCACATTTGGTTCATAAGATGCATGCATCGATATTAATGCTTGACGTTGAATGAAAGTGATACCCTGTTAATGATGATCATATAAAACATCATTCTTACATGCTTCTTTCCTATAACCTGTGACAAAGGTATAATGTTACTCCTACGGATGGCACTTGAAAGTGAGAACTAAATCATAAATTGCATTCTTTACTGCAGTGTACCTTCGATAGCATTTTAGATCTAGCCATAGACTTAGAGGAGGCTCTCATCATAATGACTTTTTGAGGCTAGTCAGGCCTATAACCTTCGTTTGTGCTCAGGCAAAATTCATTACTGTTTATCAAACTCATCGTCAAAATTAAACTCAGTGAAACTTTTTTCTGTCTTGCAGGAGCATATTGAAGGATATCATCAACTATATGCAAAAACAAAGATATGTTTTCCCCCACAGTTGCCAAATGGGATGCATAATTCAATATGAAGGTGAATGTTGATGTTCATGTCAATTTAGGTATGTATGGAAAGGATATTTTGTTCATATGGCCTACAATTAAAATTGAATTATCCAATTAAAATTCTATTTCCCCAGCCAAAGAAACAAAATTAAGGAAAGTGAAAATGAATGCTAGGATTCATTATATTGATGTAACTAGGTATCATGGGTCTCTTTGGGATCCTTATAATTTGTACCCCTCATGTATGTATTATAAATGATGTTTACATCTTTTCAATATGTAGGCATGCTAGCGACAACTCTTGCCCGACACAGATTAAAGCCTAGAGTCTATATAGGCTGTATGAAGTGACCACCAGTTTTGGCACAGAAGTAAAACTCTTGGAGCTCTAACACAAGAACTGTTCTCTTCAGTAGTTGTTATCTGTAAATATGTTTCTGTTTTGTAGGAATGTGAGGTATCATGTGCCTGAATATTGGAAATTTCGAAAGGAAGGTAATAAATACTTCCGTCATGCAAGTAGGCACATTTACGCCATCTCAAGGGATATGGCTACTTACATTTGAGTCAACTAGTAAGTTATCCATAGATTTTTGTATACAAATTGAGAGGTTGTATAACTCTAGCACCAGAGAATCGCTAAAACTATGGAATGGTGATTGTGGAGTGCAGGCCAATTTTGCATTAGTATGTGAACGAAGATGTGTTGCTTGGTGCTTGGCTTATTGGACTCGAACACATCCATGAGCATAATATGTGTTGTGGGACACCTCATGATAAGGAGATTTCTATAGATGCTGTGAAAAGGTTGTAGAAATGATCGATTAATGAAATTTGGTGATTGGAGCCATTCGTCTAATGAGTTCATATGAGATGGAAGATGTCCTCATATCCCCTCTTATGTGGTCCTTGTCATGTGACTGGAGGCTCGCAAATCTAGTACTATGAGCCACTAGACCACATTTAACTGGGTTGAGATCAAACAACTACTGTTGGCCAATGAGAAGCTTGGGATATCTCCACTCCACGCTAAAGGCCTTCATATGACCAATTTGGGTCACCAAAAGGTTGGCCCCTCAAGTACAATTTGTAGGCTAAGCAGGAGGCACTAGTGAATTTTCCATTTAACAGAACCCTATTTTCTTTGAGATTATTCATCGGCTATTACTTTTCCCAGACTCTGAGATGAAGGCACAAGCAGGGAAGGCATGTATTGCATCCTACGACTGGAGTCGTACTGACATCTGCAAATCAAGAAGAAAATTAAGGATGTCCATGCAAGATGTGGGGAAGGAGATGATGTTGTTTGGAGTGCTTTAATGTTAAGTATAGAATAGAGGCTGATGAGTAGATTGGTCGGAGCATTTGTCCAATGTCCAAAAGCTGAGGGAATCACTTCAAAAATATCAACAAAGAGTACGAGAATTGAGGCAGAGAAGCCTCATTTATGAATTATATTGAAAATGTACTACTTTTTTAATCTTTTAAAGGCATTAGTTAAACCACAAATGAAATATCTTAATGATTTAACAGCTAAGGTAGACTAAGGCTAGTAGGCTGCGTGGCTTGGCATGGAGATAATGGTTGGTGGGTGTTTTATATTTATGTATGTTGTCAGATGGAGATTATTTTTCAAGATACACATACAGGGATTGCTATAGTTTGAGTTTCAGATGTAGATCAAGTCCAACAGTGTTCTACAAAAAAGATCACAGCCCCATTTCTTGCAGCAGATGACTAGTCTCATTGTCTTGTATTTCTAGCAGGAAAAACTACTTATCTCCATCACTATTGTCAGGTAGCAACTGCAATTTATTGGGCCAATGAAGTTTGATATGGAGCACGTACTGGACCCACTAAATTGTGTAAAGGATTTGTCTGACAACTTTTTCTATAGCCTGTAATTTTGTGAGAACTGCTCTATTATTTTCATTTTTTGTATGTAAATCACATTATTCTACATCTAACAATGAACCTCCCCCACAGGCAGGATCACAGGAAGCCCTCCACTTTTGTAATACTATATGGTTGCTGCTTATGTTCTGTATCTGAACAAAGAAATTTTGATTATCTAGTGAATGAGCTTCACCTTAAATTTGCATTTCACCTAGCTAGATATGGTCCACTTGCTTCAAGCCTTGATTCTTTTGTTTATTCATATTAAGGGAACATTAGGCATCCATATCAACTGCCAAAGTTTGCTACTGTGAATATTATTGTTGTCTGATCACTAGATGTCAACTCATCTTGATATGGACCACAATGGGAAATACTTCACGTCTTGAATTTTCTCATTTCTTGTTGATAAATATGGTAATTGTACCATAGTTGAAAACACACCAACTTGATGATCTTAGATATGGACTACAATTTTAATTTGGGTTGTTCATATCTAGGCCACTGGTTGGATTCATGAGGTTTTATGTGATAGGTGTTGGTATTTTATTAATGAGGAGCCAATGATGAATAATTGCGCTGACTACTTGGCTGAAGAGCCATGTTTCTTTTTTGAGAGATCCTTTTGACCATATATAGTAGAGCCCCCTAAATAAAGTAGATGGTTGTTAGATAGAGAGAGTTTTAAGGAAATAGAGGATCCTTCACATGAGGATGGCACTGTGGAGCATCTAGCAAACTCCTCATAGAGGAATTGGTTCTCCTTCAAAGATTGTCTAGTTGGTCACAAGTGACAAAAGTAGGTTAAACCAAGCCATTTTCATGCATCTGCAGACAAGAAAACTGTAGATACATAGCACCAAATACTAGTATCCTTATTGAAGATAGGCCATATGCGCCTTTCTCTGACTCGTAATGGATAACAATTGAATGAAAGATATTATTCCTACCTCATTAAGGATGATTGCATTTCTGAAACTGAAATAGCACTTAGTTCAACCCCCAATTCAATAAAGAGAAATATCTCATTACAATACTGATAAAAAAAAAAAGCTTCGCTTGGATTAATATGAAGATGCCTAAAAAAACCAAAATCTAATAAAACCTAAAGAGAGATAGGATCTTACAGTCTACATACATAACCCAATTTAGTTAAAATGAAAAACATTCTTCTCCAAACAAATTACCTAAGAAATTTAAAGAGGTAGGATTATGGTCATGATGTTTTTTCATGTGATGTATAACCTCCCAAGACCAGCTTCCATAAAATGGCAAAAGAAAATCCACCAAACCTATAGGCACAACAACTGAGCTTGAAGAAGAAACTCCCAATGCAACACAAAATAATCTGATAATCTCTTGATAAAACAAGTCTAAATTTATTTTCAAGGTCTAACCCATTTGGACAATTTATTTTTTTGCGGGCCTGATGTTTTGGTCCAATCTGCCTGATGGGCCACCCAAAAATGCTGAATGTAACAAAAGATAACATTACACATTACAAGCCATATCAAAAAAAATCAAGAAAACAGTATACTATTATTTCAAATAAAAGAGTGGGGTTGTACAAAATGTGTAACTTCTTTTATTTCCGTATTTCTTTGTAACCAACAAACCACCTAAACAATATGCAATTGAAGATGAAAAAGATAAAAAAATGACTAAACTAAGAATAAAAAAAGAATTCCTGACAGGACTCAAAACTCAGAAGAGATCAGGGAATATGTAGTCAAAATTTGCTTCGTGGCTTAATTCTGAAATCAATGACATCACTTGATCATCTTCATCTCCATCTTCTTTAAAACTTGGCTTCAAGAGTTCATCAGGGAATATGTAATCAAAATTTGCTTCGCTGCTTAATTCTGAAATCATGGACATCACCAATTGATCACCTTCATCTTCATCTTCTTTCAAAATTGGCTTCACCAGTCCATTATCTTGGGTGAAATCTGACATCAGTTGTTCATCATCTTTAGCAAATTCAAGAAACAATGGAATAGAAGGAAGAGGTGGTTTCACATATACAGCATCCGGTGCATCTCCGATCCAAGAAATGGGTAAAGGATCTTTTACTGCACACATGGCCATATCCGATAATGATGGCCCTCTCACTTCTTGAAGCGAATTGAGCAGCTGTTGTCGCTCTTCTTCTTCCGCCGCACACATGGTCATATCTGATGATGATGGCCCTCTCACTTCTTGAAGTGAATTGAACGGCTGTTGAAGCTTTTCTTCTTCTGCTGCACACATGGTCATATCCGATGATGATGGAACCAATGCAGATGACAACCCCATTGTCTCATGATATCCTCTTTCTTGTTCTTGAAGCGAATTGAGTGGCTATTGAAGCTCTTCTTCTTCTTTTTCTTCCATCTTTTCAACATTTACTTTGTCCCCCACCACATAATTAGAAACTCCAGAGGTGGAACGTTGGGAATTTTGTTTGTAGTAGCGATCAAGGATGGAATCAATGTCCCTGTTGGCAAAGGAGAATAAATTCCCAGCCGGAGAGAAGACGAGGACGGCAACATCGACGCCGCAGAGAATGGAGAGCTCTTTGGATTTCTTGAAGAGGCCCTGGCGCCTCTTTGTGAAGCAAACTTGTCTTGAATTCTTATTGTCAATCTTTTTTATCTCAATTTTTCTCTTGCCCATGGCTTTAGGAGGATTGAAAGACGACAAATGAAAATCAAGGAAGGGGATGGAGATCGGGAAGGAATTAGGGTTTAACAGATTTGAAGCTAACTCTCTATCGCAAGGGAAATGACGGTAGAAGGTTCCTATGCTAGTGTTAGAGGAGGATTTAAAGCTTACTCTCTATTGAAATCTTATGTCGACACTGCAGTGTCCATTATATATATATATAGACAACAGTTTGCTTGTTGATCCTCCAACGGTCAAATCAAACAACCAAGCTAAGGGGTATCCTTTTAAAATTAGCAACTATCATTTCAAAATCGACTTACTAAAAATTAATTCCCCTTCCCCCAAAGTTTGTATGATGTTTTTCAATAATGTGTTTAGTTATATTCTCTATCTTATAGTAAGACCAATTGCTGAAGAGGGTGTTCAAAATTAACACCCTTTGCCTTTAATAGTTGTTTAATATGGTTTAAAGTATTGAATGATATGGGTTCGTAAACTATTATCTCTGCCCCTTCGCGTCATTCACAACCATCAGCCATCGCCAACCCTCATCTTCTTTCTTTTGCTATTCTCTTTTTATGTTTCTATCTTCTTCTTCTCTTTCTCTCCTTCTTCTTCTTCTTCCTTTCCTTGTCCTCTTTCTCTCTTTCTCTCTTTCTCTCTTTCCTCCTATTTTTTCATTTCCCTCTCTCTATTTGGCCATCTGCAATTGAAGAGTGAAAACCCAAATGCATTTTGACTTTTCTAGAAAGGCCAACTCAAGTCCCTGTTTTTTTTTTTTTATCATACATGGTACAAACATGTGGCCACATTGGGCCATACTAGTTAAAAATTCGAAACTCACACTATAGTTGTCATTATTTCCTGTGGGTCCTAGATAAACTCTATTCTAATTGAAAATTGGCCCACTTTTTGATTGGTTAGACTTTTAATTAAATTAAATTTGATCAATCTAATGGTGGGCTGATCTCCACTTATAATAAAATTAGGTTGACACCTACATAAGATAAAGATGCTTATTTTGAGTTAAATTTGATCAATCTAGCAGTCGGACTATCTCCAATTATAATAAAATTAGGTCGAGACCTATATAAGATAAGTGTGTTTATTTTGAGTGGTTCAAAAACTTTATTTTTCTATATGCTAATAAAGTATTGAGAAAAACAATCAAGTGTTTTAAAATACTTAATTTGACAATTGCCTACGTCTTATAAAATGAAATTTTAGGAAGACCCTATTAGAAGAGGGAATTTATTTTTATCACTATTATGAGTGGTTAGGATTACATAAAGGCTATATTGATGGATTATCAATTATAAAGTTAGCAAAAAAATTAAACACTAAAAAGTTAGCACATTTAATAACAAATATAGTAAACAGTGACACATGATGTCAAGAAACATTGTTTTCCATCATTTTATAGTATTCTTGATTTTTGGATATTTTTTCAAAATTTTTTGGACTAAAAATTTTTTTCACACGACGACGACTGCAATGAATCACAAACAGCGACCGATACCGATATTACATTAGTTTTTTGAGCTGGCAAATACTATGACTGATACCATATTTTTAATCCAACTTGTAGGATGTTCCTAATTAGCACTCTAATAGGATTTTTTATTTTTTATTTTTGGACAACATGGGGTTGGTTAGTTTGTTGACTACGTACCCCAAAGTGACTTATGCCAACCTTCACACTTGTATTGGCTCCTTCTCACTTGTGTAAGCTATCTTAGGTCCGAAGTTGGGGGTAACAATTTAAAAAAAAAGTGTTTGAATAATTTTGTCAGAGCCCTTTTTTTTAATTGCATTAAACTATCAAAAATAGATTATTCAAAGTACCAAAATATTAGTTGACCCTAACTCAACCCATTTAAATAGTTTATATATAGGTTGAGTAGGTTTATGTAACCCAACCTATTTAAATGCTCATTCGATTTTCATGTCCTGTTAGTACTGAACCATGCATATTTCAAAGTTGGGTTATACGCCCACTATAGAGTTTCACTCTTACTCAAACAAAGTGTGACCGATGCACAACACTTATCTAAAAAGTCCACCTCTATTAAATATTGTTGTTGTACGATCTATGACAGTGAAAAGTACAATCTAATAATATTTCGCTTTTCCTACATCAAACAACTCTGGGCAACAAAGTCCTTGTCCATAATTTGAAAGGTCTCAAAAGTTTAAAGGCCTATTTCTTTAGGAAAATTTACAGAATTCTTATTTTTATCATTACATGTTCTCTTAAATCTATCTTTGGAGTGGAATTCTTGAATCCCCTAGGTGTACCATCTAAAAATTTCAACAAAATTAAAAATGGTGAAAATCTTAAATTTTCAAAGTTTAATTGAGACCTTTTTGCTCCTGTTTCATTAGGAGATTTTTTTTCCAAAATTTGGTGTGTTGGGAAGTCCAGGACATGATGTGATGGCTTATTCCCTACCTTACAAATGCTATGTTTCTTCTAGAATTTTAAAATGTCCACCACCTAAAAGGTCTCAAAATGACCTTTGAAGTTCATAGAATTCCACTGTCCTCTTTCTTGGGTGGAATTTCTAGACGACCAAGTAAAAAGAAGGCTTTACGAGCTCCACTATTTTTATGAACTCAGAAATCATCCAAATCAGAATTCTCTGAATCTAAACAAAAACACAAACCATTAGGCTATTCAAATTTAAGAGTCTAAGGAAGAAATATGGCATTTGTAAAGGCCAGGGGACAATCCATTATATCATGTTTATAGATTCCTAACATACCAGATTCTACTTAGAAATCCTAGTAATGGAATGGCCCCAAATGACCTTTGGAATTCTTAGAATTTCAACTTCTTTAGTATTTGAAAATCCTCCACCTAAGAGGAGGAATTAGAAATTCCACACAAGGAATAGCTCCTAGAGTAGTATTTACAAATTCTCGAAACATAATTCTTACAATTTAACTAAAAATCAACCTTGGATTATAAGCTCCCTCGAGATTTCATGCACTTTATATTCAATGTGGACACTAAACAAGAAAAGTGAAGCCCAAGTACTCATAGAATAGCTATACCTTTATTGTTTGCTAATAACTGAAAGGTATATAGATGAACCCGCACACTAAATTATGACATACAATGTTTCGCCACACACATGCATATGAAAATAATCAAGTGAGAATTAGTTTTCACCATAGTTCCATGAGAACTATTAGTGGGGCCCATTTAGCAACCCATTCAAACTATGCATAAATAGGTACCCCCGATAGTCATTAATCACAAGGTTTGGTACCTGTCCGAATGAATTTGATGGTTGGATGGAGGGTTTAACTTTTTTACTATAAAGACAATAAACTTGTGGTTCGCAGATGAAGGAGCTAGGGGCATGAGATTGCTGTCAAATTTATACTTTTGGTGATCCCACATAGATTTTTCCATCTCACAAGTGGGCCTCATAAAAGTTCTCAATGTGACTCTGTAAAAACTATTCTCATTAGAATATTGCCCTTATATAGGGCAAACCTCTCCTAAGCTTAAACTTATAGAAGAAATTCTGTAAGTCCAAGCTGTTAGGGTCCACTTTGGTCCATCCAAATGGACCAAACACACGGCCCCCTTGAATTGCACATGTCCTCCAATTTTTGGTTAAATCAGAATTTAATGGACCGTTGGATCGATTAAGCACCGATCTAAGTAGATTGTTGACTATTAAATTTTTGGGGTCCAGATGGAGATGATAAAAGCCACAGTTGGGGCTAATTTTTTTATAGAGAAGAAGGTGCAAAAAGTCATTTAAATCCCCCAATTCCTATCCCCATGTGCATCCTTAGGTGGGCTCTACAGGTGAGCTTACCTTATCCTAAACTTGAGTTTAGAAGAGGGGCTCCTATAGGCGAGAACTATTCTCATCTGACTTTAGTGAGAATCTTTTATCGGGTCCACTTACGGGTCTCATTTGGAGATGGGACCAGGGAGGACGGAAAGATCCATGTGGGACCACCTTAGATATAAAGTTGGTCTTCAATCATATGGCACTAGCCCCTTCATCGTAGCTCACAAATCCACTCCTTTCATATTGGTATACAGCCAATACAATAGTCTAGTAAATTCAAATCTGACTAAAACTTGGGGCGTCTAACTATCAATGGGTCCTTTGTGTATTGCAATGTTTGGATTAGATGATAGAAGGGCCCTACCTAGAGTTCTCATGAAAAAAATGGTGAAAATAGTTCTCCTTTGAATATTTCTTCATATATATATATATAAGAAATAATCTTATGAGAATTAGTTTTATCCACTGCTTTGTGAGTAGTCGAGATGGGGCCCATCTACCAATCAATCCAAATTTTGCAACACATAGGGACCTCCCTAATAGTCACATACACCAAGTTTTGGTCAAACTCAAATTTACTAAACCGTTGGATCGATTATGCACCAATCCAAATGGATTGAATTTGTACTCTTTTTGGAAGAATGGGTTAATCTGTAAAAGGCATTAGATAAACCACAAATGAAATATCTTTATGCCTGAATGGCTAAGGGAGACTCAGGTTGGTGTGCTGCTTGGCTTGGCATGCAAATAATGGTTGGTGGGTGTTTTATATTTATGTATGTTGTCAGCTCGAGATTATTTTTCAGGATATACATACAGGGATTGCTGTATTTTGAGTTTTAAATGTAGATTAAGTCCAACAGTGTTCTGCAAAAAAGATTAGCAGCCCCATTTCTTACAGCAAATGACTAGTTTCATTGTCTTGTATTTCTAGCAGGAAAAACTACTTATCTCTGACACTATTGTTAGGTAGCAACTGCAATTTATTGGGCCAATGAAGTTTGATATGGAGCACGCCAAGGAATTATCAACAACTTTTTCTATGGCATGTATTTTTGTGAGAACTGCTCTATTATTTTCATTTTTTGTATGTAAATTACATTATTCTACATCTAACAATGAACCTCTCCCACAGGCAGGATCACAGGAAGCCCTCTACCTTTGTAATACTATATGGTTGCTGCTTATGTTCTGTATCTAGATAAAGAAATTTTGATTATCTGGTGAATGAACTGCACCTTAAACTTGCAGTGCACCTCGATATGGTCCACTTGCTTCAACCCTTGATTCTTTTGTTTATTCATAGTAAGGGAACATCAGGCATCCATATCAACTGCCAAAGTTTGCTACTGTGAATATTATTGTTGTCTGATCACTAGATGTCAGGTTATCTTGATATGGACCACAATGGGAAATACTTCATGCCTTGAATTTTCTCATTTCTTGTTGATAAACCTGGTAATTGTACTATAGTTGAAAACACACCAACTTGATGATCTTAGATATGGACTACAATTTTAATTTGGGTTGTTCATATCTAGGCCACTAGTTGGGAGCATGAGATTTTATGTGGCAGGTGTTGGTATTTTATTAGTGAGGAGCCAATGATGAATAAATGGGATGACTAATTAGGTGATGAGCCATGTTTCATTTTTAAGAGATCGTTCGGACCATATATAGTAGTGCCTACTAGATAAAATAGATGGTTGTTGGATAAAGAAGTATCCAGCAAACTCCTAATGGAGGAATGGGTTCATTTAAAGATTGGCTAGTTGGTAACAAGGATAGAAATTGTTTCCAAAATTCAAGTGAAGAAAGTAGGTTAAACCAAGTCATTTTCATGCATCTGCAGACAAGAAAACTGTAGATACAAAGTAGCAGATACTGGTATCCTTATTGAAGATTGGCCATATTTCACTTTCTCTGACTCCTAAATATATAACAATTGAATGAAAGATAATTTATTCTTACCTCATTAAAGATGTTTGCATTTCCGAAACTGAAATCGTACCTAGTTTAACCCCCAATTCAATACAGAAAAATATCTCAATACAATAATGAAAAAAAAAAGGCTTTTCTTGTATTCATATGAAAACTCCTATAAGGTTAATGAATGAGGAAATAAATACATAAATGAAGAAGGGTTAATTTTGAGCATAATAATAATAATAATAATAGGGGTTAATTTTGAGAAGCTTGGATTTTCATTAGGCAAGCCCAAGAGGGTGACAAATCGATTAGATCGGGTCCAATGGATTCTAAATGTCAAAGTTGAACCCATGTCCGACCCATTTTTAAGATGGGTGAAGATGCTTTAATCGACAAACTTTATCATTCCAATCTCTGCTAAAAGTCTACTTTATTTATATGAAATGCAGCCGTACATTTTAATTAATAAAAAGGTAGCCTCAGTAACATCACTTCAACCTGGGTGAATTGATTTTCACGCCCACTAACTATCATAGGTTCTTTTAATGAAAAAAAAAATCCATGAGTTAAATTGAATTTGGCGTTTATTGAATCCAAATCATGTTGAGGCCTTATATTTCCTATAGAGATAACCACACTTTTAGAGAAGTTTAGGTTGTGTTTAAGAAGACTACAGTTTACCTTTCATTCTCTTACAACGGATTCAAACTGTGTTCAGCATGTTTGGGAACCAAATATGCCACCTCTATATTAATCTCATAAAGAGGAAGATAGCAACATAAATGGGAACATTTGAAATAGACGTCTACGTCTACCGAACAAATGTGCAGAATAACAATGCTTGAGACGTTCATTTTAGCATAATGTTTCTCTTTTTTTTTTTTACATAATTTGGGAACCAAATATGCAACCTCAGTTCTAATCTTACAAAGAGGAACACAGCTACACAAGAAGGCACAATTGAAATAGACTTCTGCTTCTACCAGACAAATGTGCGGATAAACAATACTTGAGATGATCATTTTAGCATAATGTTTTTCTCTTTTTTTCATTTTTTAAACATTTGGGACCCTAAATGATGACCTAAACTGATGGAAGTATTAAGAAGGCCAAATATGGATAGTAGTTCAAATTTTAGCCATTGATCTATCATGGATCTCGAGATATTTGCAAAAAAACCAATCATTTGATCAAAATTTCTGCGCATTGTGAGCCTCATAATCACGACTCAATCTGTTGGTCCTCTTTGGAAACCCAAAAACAACTATGAACCAAAAATCAACATCATCCGACGCCCTACAAATCTCAAGAAATTTACTAAAATGTGGTTGACTGTTGATATATAGTGCATAACTAACTAGGTTTTGGATGTGCCCATGGACAACTCGATTTTTGTTTCTATTTTTCTAATTTTTGGGAACATAAAACATGATCAAAACCATCGAATATATTTAGAAGATCAAACTCGGTTATGGCCCAAATCTTAGCTATTAGATTATCATAGATGTTGAGATATTTGGAAAAGAAAACATTTATATCTATTTTTTTAAGACTATGGGGCCCAAATGCAAGATCCAAACCATTAATTCTCATTGTATGGCTAAACATGACTATGACATTAAATTTCAATGCTTGATTCATCCTAGGACTCAAGATATTTTTGAAAAATTTTCGGCCATTGCTTTAAAAATGTCTATTTCAATCATTTTTCCTATGCTACCAAACAGATTATTTCTAAAATATCTATTTCAAACTAGGTCATTTGAAACAGATTTACTTCATGAAGATCTATTTCATATAACTAAGATTTGACTGGTCCATGAAGTAAATCTGTTCGTCAAATCTTAGATATTCCTAGTGGTATCCATGGACTAGGCAAGCCAAAGCCCGAACAAGGCCTAGCCCATGAACACCCCTAGATATTTGTATACAACTAGAATAAAACTTTTCTAAATTGTTTCACACCCTTGTAATTAGGGCTTGCGTGGCAAAAAGGGATTGCTTTAAAGCTTCAACTCATGACACTATGCATTTACCACAAAAAAAAAAAAAAAAAAAAAACTCTTGACACTATGCTCTCAAGCAAACAAATTAACCATTTCACCATTTAACACTATTTGAGAAAATATACATCCAAAAATGATAAAACTAAATAGGTAAGGTGTCAGTCAAGTACACGAGAGGTAAATCAAATAGGTCAACAGAATTAGGTGGGCCAACCCTAACCCAATAATTTTTATACGGGTTAGGAATCCTGACCCATAGTGGATTTAGGCTGGGTTAACAGGTTAGATAATATTTTGCCAACCCTATCTCAGTACTTCTTAATGTGCAGTTGCTTGCCTTGCATATGTGCCCATCGCAAGTGAGAAGAGGCATGTCCACCAATTACGATATTTGTAGAGACAAATATGAGAAAATATAAATTTCATATCAAATTCAAATCGACTCAAAAGAGAACACCATTCAACACAAGAAAAGATCTTATAGCAACATGTATAGTTGGTGCATAGTTTTTGGGCCGAGCTTTGGTCATTTATGCTTAAAGACCTAACTTGGCCCGATATATTTAACATTGGCATATTTACATTTTGTACATGGACTGGGTGTGGACTCCATGCATTTTGATGAAATGCATACATGGCTTCTCAAGATGCCCCCTCAAAATATCGAGCTACAAGCCCTATAAATAATTGCACATTATAGTAGTAGAGTGCTGCCTTGTGGATAAGGTGCACGCTACCATAGCTGTCACTAGGTTTCGAACTCTAGTGGGAGCCCTTTGCTTTCTATATCCTGGCCACTGGGCCAATCATGAAAAGAAAAGTTGCACCTTACATGCATGCTCTCAAGTCAAATATGCGGACTACTTAAGAATGTTCCCTTTTCTGCTTTTGTATGATAAAAATTGTATCAACTTTTACAGCATGCGGTTTGAACCATAGGTAGCCCTCATTTCTTCATGCTTGTGCAAGCTGCCTTCCCACTTATGTGGGCTCTCTTTCCGCATGTAGCGGGATTTCTTTCCGGGTATGTTAATCTCTCTCTTGGATCCCCCCCACCCCCGCCGGCTGGGTTACCAAAAATTAAAAAAATAACAAAAGAACTTCTATAGCATTTATAATGGGAGGTTCCTTCATCCAAGCTTGTGTGGATTATGTCGATCTTATACAGAAGTGAAAGGTCTATGTATGATGTGGTGGTGCCTAAAAAATGTTCAATCTAATTACCTTAACTGCGTGGATTAATATTGGGATGAAAGTTTCTTATTTCAACATTCATGCATTTCCATGCCCTATTTAGAAATATCTAAGCATCATAGTGGATTGCAAACAAATATCACAAATCAAAATTACATTCATGTATTTCCATGCCCTTGTCCATATGGATTTGAAATATGTATAAGTTCATTAACATATGGGCCTATTTGCTGGTATGGAAGATTCAAATCTGTGTGTACGTGTTTATTTGCAGGGAATTGAATACATATGTAGGTGAAAAACTATTCATATTTATTTAATCACCATAGTTATTTCATGGATTTACAGATGTAAAAAAAATTACCATTGGAAAATGAATATCACAAGGAAAATTGCCCATCCGATGCTTTTTGCTTCGTTGGGCCAATCACGCGGTGGTCTACCATCAACCAAAGTCATTTTACAAGCCTTTCAGAAGACGCATATAATTTTCAAAAGCATATTGTTGAAAGATTTTCTTACATTATTTGAATGGTTCTGATCCACCAAGGTCTAGGCCCATTTGGACGATGATCTGTCTTTTGCGATTTTATTACATTTGGTTGTGTTCGAGGTTGTTTGTTTAGGCTTATAGGAGTCCAAACCACTTGGTGGGCCGGTTTTAATGCTCAAATATCGAATGCAACAAAAAAAGTTAGATGATGAGCCAGATGCAAACCAATCAAGAGCCACAATTAAGAAAAAAAGTGCTCTATTATTTCGAATAAACAGTGAAGTCTACCAAAATTGAACTTCCATGATAAGTTTTTTTAAAGAATTAACAAATACAAAAATTTACAAGGAATGAAAATTCAAAGATGGTTGAGAGGAGGGAAAAAAATGTCATCAAAATTTGTATAAGCACTGGGTATCGAAATCATTGACATCATCATCAGCTCTTCATCATCTTCTTCTTGTAAAAGCAACTTCATCAGTCCATTGTTGTTACTTACCCCAAAAGTTGGCATCATCATCAACCCCTCATCATCTTTGGTGAAATCAAGAGAGGAATATGCCACTTACACCACACCATCATGTGGTAGAGGAAGAGGAGGCTGCTCCAAATATGTAATATGCATTTCATTTATGGTAGATTCATCTCCCGTTGAAGGAAGCTGAAAACAATCAAGACAAGAAGACCACTCCAAATCTGCTGTTGCACACATGGTCAGATCCGATGAATATAGAACCAACGACAAAGACAATGTAGACGATTGCTCCTTTATACATGAAGCTAATTTCTCCTTCACCTCTTTAAGCGAGTTCCCTAGCTGTTGAAGCTCGTCTCCTTTGTCAATCTCCTCCACATTTACTTTCTCCCACCTGAAATTATCACCACCTTTACCACTAGTAGAGGTGGGACATCGGTTAAATTCGCAGTAACGGTTGAGGATGGAGTTGACATCCGTGTTGGCAAAGGAGAAGAGCCGGCCATCCGGACAGAAAATGAGGACAACGATGTCAATGCCACAGAGAATGGAGAGCTCTTTGGCTTTCTTGAAAAGGCCTTGGCGTCTATTTGAGAAGCACAATTGTCTTGCATTCTTGTTCTCAATCTTTCTTATCTCAATCTTTCTCTTTCCCATGGATTTAGGGCGGGGACTTCTTCTCTGATAAGTGAGATTCAAAGCATGGTTAGCAAATAAAAAAAGCCTTCTATTTAATAAGATGAGACATACATTAATTCCTATTGGGCAAAAAAAAAAAAAAAGGTGCTTCTAAAAGGGTTCCATGTGTCAACGAGGTTCACCGTCTTTGATTTGAGTGTTGGGGTTGGGGAACTCATATATACTAGGGAAGATGTCAATGTCACAAAGAATGGATAATGTCAATGACATAGAATGGATACCAAGCATCGACTATGGATCGGATGCTTACCAGTACTCTAATTTTATTCTTAGCAACAACCTTTGATGATTACTCTAGTTTTCTGCTAGAGAAACAATTTGATTCCTTGAGCTTGAATGAATGAAAGATCCAACCATAACCAACAAAGAGAAACACCCCCCACACTATGCCCTAGCAACCCTACTAGATTGAACAAAAACCCAAAAACTCAATAAATGAATCATAGTATGGGTATCATACCCAATAAACAAACTCTTTTGTCACTCTTCTATTTAAATTTAAGTATCAAGTAGTAATTCTTGATAGGCTATACTTAAGAACAGAGATCAAACTAATTCTTATTGATGTGGCAACGATCCAATCAAGAAAATCATACCATCCCACGATCATTTGTCCGTGCAAAATTGGAAACCATTTCCAACCCAAGATCCACTACCTAATTCCTATACCCACGTACAAGAGATAAATAAACAAACAAATAAAGCATTTGTGATTCCTTTTCGTAGAGAGTTACATTCTCAAATTTAGAAGTTAAACAAATTGGCAATTTTCAAACCTTTTTGTCAAGAAAGTAGGAGGAATTGTCAAACCCTTGAATCCTTTTTGAAATATAGGAAAGCAACACCTCGTATGTTCATACACATTTGAGTGTCTGAGTTGAAACTAACTAGTTCTTGACACCGATCAATCCTAATATTCTTTTGGCAAGTACTCTAAAAAATCCCAACATGGAACAATATGAAAATGTCAAGAACAACGACATAAATCCCAATATGGAAATTCAATATCATTTTTACGTTTAAAAGAGAAACCCCAACAAGAACAACAACTTACTTCTTTAATTGTTCTGAAGAACAGATATGAGCACGTAGCCTGTGATGACTAATCAGATTGTTAGATGTGAGGGATGCACTTGTTGAAACCCACTTCTCTTAAAGCAATATATATACTGCTATGAGTAGAAAACCCACTGCACGAAGACGACAACGACCCGTTGATATGTTTGAGTATATTTGAATCTAATAAGGAAGGCCACTTCTCCAAGATATGGTTAGGAATTAGGAAACCCCATGCCGAAAATACTAACCGTTGTTAGACATAAGATATCGGAAGGAATTAGGAAACCCACTTGCATAAACTCTAAAATGATATTATATGTGCTACAATTAGACACGTGATTTGCCCTTGGAATTTGAATTCTGTTAAGTAACACAGGGGTCGAAAGATTTTTACGGAGGAGATGACGTGGTCGTTTGTACACCATTCATGTTTGAGATGGTTGACTCATAAGAGAAATCGAGGACAACTCGACAGTGGGCTCGACTTATTTTAAATATGAGCTGCTAAATATCGACTTATTTTAAATATGAGCTGTTAAAATATCATCACCCAATTTTATGAAATATCTTCAAATTTTACTTTTGATAATAATTTGATAAAATTGACAATTTGATAAATGATATAACTAACACAACCTTAGATGTATTCAGTAATAAATGCTTTTCTATCGTAGCTTATTCTTATGGTAAGATTAACTCTTATTGAGATAATATTTTGGGATACCTAGGATGATATTTATTTTGTGCTGCTTAGGTCTTCAATGGGTGAGTCCCACTGAAGACTTTCATTGCTTGTGCAACCACTTTCTCTAGGAAAAGTGTAGAAATCCAAAATGATTTTTCATGCTATAGTAAAAATTATGTTTGAAACGGCTGGTTTTCTTTGAGGAAAAGTAAAAAATAAATTGACTTTTCTCTATAATAATAAGATAATCACCAATTATGATGATAATTATTATTATAAAAAAAAGATGGTATGTCCTACTATTTATGATAGTAAAATTATGATTTTGAATGATACAAAGCTTTTTATCAATTTTTATGAAATTTTATTATTATCAAAATTATAATATATAGGATCTAAGTAGGATAAAATCTTATTTTCATTATATTCTTATTTTCATTATATCAACATAAGATCATATACAATAATACAAAAAGAGTGTTGCTAAATGAATTCAAAAACCACACACCTTTCACCCCTTTCTCACCCACAAACCTTCATCTCTTCTGTCCTCCCCTTCCCCACCAAGACTCTTGGCGACAATCGGCGAATCCGGTAGAGGAAGCCACTCGACCTCCCTCTCCCTCTTCCTCTCCTCCCCTCCCTCTCCTTCCCATCTTTTCTAGCTCTATCGTTTTTTCCCGCCCCTTCCTCTTTTTCTCAATCCCAACCTCCCTCCCTCTCCTTCTCCCTCTCCCTCCCAGTGGTGTTGCCAGGGATTTGGGGACAACAGGGCCCCCATTGCAACATTCAAGTCAAGCAGGGAGATATAGAAAAAACGAGAGGGAGGAGAGGGAGATTGGACAATTCCCTCTTTCAGAGCCGCTGATCGTTGCTGGAAGTCTCAATGGGGAAGGGGAGGAAAGAGTAGAGGAAAGTGTGTGGGGAGAGAAAGAGAAGGGAGGGGCATTTAGGTAATTTTGTTTTTGTTTTTTTTTTGAAAAAAAGGGGGTCAATGTACTGAGATGGTCTTTTAGTTCATTTAGTAGCACTCTAAAATAATAGGAATATCTTATCATAAATCGTGGACAATGTTCTTGTAAAATGCAGTCGAGCTTGTGTGGCTTACTTAGATACATATCTAGAGGAGGTAAGATGGAAAGGTTGCATGCTTCAAGGACAAGGAAGGGCAAAAAAAAAAAAAAAAAAGCAGAGCGAATAGATTACTCTAGCCCTTGATGTTAGATTTAATGTTTAACAATGTTTTAACCAAAGATTTTTTGAAATTCAATTTAACAGTGAGTGATGGTTCAATGGGTGTAATTTTATCTTAAAGGCATATCATGAGCTTAAAACAGTACTTAAAGTGTTGCATTGAATGCCATATAACTGAACTGCAAATGCAGTCCGCTAGTAGAACATTCTCATTGATACAATTTTATTAAAATCCTTAAAATATTGTCCCAAGAGTTTCATTCCTTCAACTCAAAATTTCTCTTAATAGATGCATCGTGGACCTATCTTATCGACATCCACTAAACATCAATTTCATATAACATTTCCGATTTGAGGTGGTGAGCTTAACTGATTCACAAGATCTGATTGCACCGGTCCAAACAAGCCATAACAGTCATTAAACAAAATTAGAAAATATGCAAGAAAAACTTGCTTCCCAATATGACATTTCAAGTATTAGTTTCCCCAAATGAAAAGCAATGTCTTGAAACATGATTAAACAACCTAACCAAGTAATTATGCTGCTTGTTGCAATTTAAGACCCCGTACGACAACCCCATGACCCAGCTGTCTAAGAGCTTCATATATGAAGCATTTAAATTGTTGTTTGTAAAGAATGGCCTCCCACACCGGCAGTAAGAGGCGTCGGCTCTTACCTATCAGCTGCCCAGTGTTCAAAGTTAGGCAGATATATTTCCCTCACCCAAGGCTGTTCTGTGTCAATCGAGGGCTCCTCACCTCACCTAAGGATTCTCTCTTCACCAAAGGGTAGGAATGTGTAACACATGTTGGGAACTCCATCGTGGGGTGTACATAGAAAACTTACCATTTGAAAAACTTGAGCTCGAATATGAAAACCCAAAAATTTATGTTTTGTTTTGGAAACACCCAGAAATGTAAGGCCATTTTGAGAATTCCACTAAAAATAAATTTTTATGATTCTTTAATATTTTTAATTAAAAAATCCCGATCCTAAAGCCTAAATATAGGTCCAAATATACCAATGGGCTTTAAATGGCAAGATTTGGGCCTCTCAATATGCAAAACAGGTGGACTCAAATTTGAGCACCGAGGTCCTTCACCCTGCCTTGAATTCTTTTAATGAAAACTAAACTTGAACCTGGACGTAAATGTGGCTTGAACTCGGCCTGTTGATAGAATATATTCTTGAAAATCATTAAAACTACTTGTTGAAATGACTATTTTTTATATGAAGAATTATTTTATTATAATTTTGTTCATTTTTTATTTTTTCTTTTATTCAATTTACAGTGACGCTATTTTTTTTCTTGAATTGCAGACATAAAGTCAATAACGAGAAACTTTAACAATTTATCGTTCCTGTCCCCATGCAGATGGTTTGGCAGCAGTGGGTCTCTACAAGGGAATTGAACTGCCACGGAGGCCCAACTGGTTCAGCTTCAAATCATTTTTGTTTTCATCACTCCAATATTCACATGAGAATGGGTCCTATAATTTATCGGGTCCGGATCAGATGACATGCCCAAGGTACCACGATCTTCTCTAGTCTCAATTGGAAACCCAAAATAACATTAACTTTTACAAAGACCACAAAAAATATTACACTGCACCCTCACAACTACAAAATTGCCTAATCATGCCCCTCAACTAATTTTCCATTTATTTGAACCACCACCCCTCATGCGTGGTGTGCAGAACAATAGGCCATTTGTAGTGCAGTGTAGAAGACCAAAGAGGGATGGATGCATCATTCAATCTGGCTGGATTCCAGTGCTGCTCCACTTGAAATAAAAAAAGCTGGGCTATCTGTCAGATGGCTGACGAGAGAAGAAAGGCCAAAGAAGCAGAAACAAAGATGAAACTGCACGAGTTACAGGCCCATCACAAAGCCCACAGAGAGCACGCCAAGCACGAGCGCGACTATCCACTTGGTGGCGATGAAAGTCTCTCGGCGATGCACGGCCATCACTACTCAGCTGGCACTAACCCTCCTGCTCCTGACGAGTAACTCTAAATGAAAAATAATAAAACTAGTCTACATCATCATGTTCTTCTAGATATGTCATGATAGGAGATGATGAGATTTTCTTTCCTTCAGCTTAGAATAGATCAGATTAGGAATATAGATCAAATGGCACTGTTAATTAGAAAAGATATGCTTCTTGTGTTGTAAGAACTACTCTTTTTCATCTAATTTTATAGTGGTTGTTTAATGCTTGTAATAGTCCTTTTGATTCCTATTTGAGGAATTGAAAAGTGGCAATGTTTTCATAGACTTGAATGTGTGAATTCAACCAACTGTCAGGATGGCATGGCCCCAAGATGTTAATGGCCGACAATGAAATTAAATTCAGAGTATTTTTTTATCGAGTAGTTATATCTAGAAATATTTATGAGAAAAGTTCCACTAATCAAGATACGCACAACTGAGGGCCACAAAATTTTATATTATCAACAGAGAAACTCACTACAAAAAAAGACACATATAGTGGCAGTTTTTTTCTGCCACTAAAAGATAAAACCTACCACTAAAACTTTATTGCAGCAGACCACTACTTTTGTCATTAAAAGCCCCTGTCGCTATTTCTCACCACCTTTTTGCGGTGGACAAGGGTCCGCTGCTGAAAATAAGGAAATAGCAGTAGTTCAACAACCGCCGCTAATAATATACAAATGTGCCACTAAAAAGTTTTGTTTTTTTATTAGATAGTGTAACACCCTGACCCGAGTTGACCCGGATTAGTGGGTAATGGCATGTGAGTTTGTCGTTAAGTATGTTTTGGCCTTATTTTCTTTGGTTTTGAGTCTCAGAGAGATCGTTTGGGTTGAGTTGACTTGGACTAGGTAGTCCGAGCCCTTTTTCGTAATTTTGGCTTTTGAGTGACTTTGTCAGTTTTGCGTCATTCTGACGTCAGCGCGTGTATTTCGTTGAGCTTGTCGATTTGTGTAACTGTCTGGGATCCGATTGATTTCGTTTGCTTTCGTTGGACCGTCATTTGACTCAAACTGATATTTGTATAAGCTATTTGGACTTAAATGTAATTTGGACTCAACTTATGTTATAAATATCTCACCTACTCTATTTCTCTCTCTCTCGATCGTTTTCAGCTCCCAGCTCGTCTCTCTCTCTCTCTCTCTCTCGGTTCAGCTCTCTCCTTCTCTGTTTCTGTTGCCTGAGGGAGGAAGAAAGGAGCTCGATTTGTGTGTGGTTTCTCGTGCATCTGAGCCAAAGCAACGTGTGGATTTCGTCTGTGAGGCAAGTATAAGCCCAAGTTGTATAAACACCGATTGATATTGATGTGATTGTTGTATTCTTGTTCTTCATTGTGTTCCTCAGTGTTAGACAGCCCTATTGAGCTCAATCTGCTGTTATTTTGCTGTTTTCAGTCATTTCGTCCAAGTTCTGTATGACTGTAACGATTTCAGGAAAAATGCTTCTGTGCACGCACGGCTACGCCGTGAAATGTGCTACGGCTAAGCCGTGAGATGGCTTACGGCTAAGCCGAGACCAAACCGTAACCTGAACCGTAGAACAGTACAGACTGTTACCTGAAAATAACTGAGAGTTGGCAATTTGCCATTCTTCTACGGCCCAGCCTGATCTAAGCCGTACATTGTCTTACGGCTAAGCCGTGGACCAGGATACGGCTGAGCCGTAGAGCAAAAGACGGTTAAGCCGTAAATCCGGATGGACATTTCGGGAGCCTCGGCTCAGCCGTAGTGCATAGTACGGCTACGCCGTAAGATGCCACGGCTAAGCCGTAAGGTTACCTACGGCTACACCGTAAGGTGTCTGAGAAAGGAGAAAAAGGACTAGGTTTAAGAAAGAGACCGTATCTGACTTTCATGTTAGAATGTAGATAACCGAACATGACCAATGGATTGTCTGAATGACATGAATGACCTCGTGGGCTGCGAATCATTCATGACCGTTATCCAGTTGTTTAGCACCTCCCCATGGGTGTTGGTTTAAAGGACTTCGGTGCACACTCCAGACACTGCAACCCTAGACAATGGTGCATCGAATAACTTAAAACTACATCAACATGCACGGTTAGAAGCACTGGATAATTAGTGTAGGTTTGGCTTGTAATTGACCTTGATTCGTAAAAGCATCCTGATTTGTACAGCATATTGCTTTCGGTTATGCCCTCTTATGTGTTCTACGCTGGACCTCTCGATTCTGTGGGAAATGCAGCAACCCCAGAGCGAAGCCCGGGTGGAACCATTCTATTAATGTGTATTGTGTTTTCCCGTTGCACCATTGGAGTACTTGCATCAGTGTTCATGTGATATTAGTCTTTGAGTGCTTGAGTTCTGAGTCTGTGCTGGTGATCAGTACTTCTTTGATTTACTTGTGTTTAGTCAGCATCTGTTATCTGTATTGCTTATCTGCATTCAGTCTTGCTTGTCTGCCTTCCGTATTGTTTATGTACATTCCGTATCAGCTTGTGTACATTCAGTATCAGTTATCCGTATGACTTGCATTCAGTATTAGTTTATTTGATGCACTTCCTATTGTTCGTTCAGTATGATATGTGTGATCTGTAAGATCTGTAAGTGATAAGTGACATGCTAAGTGATAAGTGATCGAGGTGCATCATCTGATTGATTGTGATTGGTCTTGGCACTACTGAGCCTCAGCCTTAGGATACCCGACGGGGTTAACTATGGTTTAGTTTAAGTGTTTACCTCTGCAGAGTGTCGTGTCCTGGGACTCCGGACCCCGGGAAATTGGAGACCCATGCGTACCCTGGCCCGGTCGCTGGTGTTCTCATCTTGCGTGCTCTCGTAAGGGAGAAAATGGCCAATGTAGTAGCCACCTTGAGTGTTATCTGTTTGTGATTCTGTTAGCATGCTTATTAATTATGCATTTGCACTTGCACAATTGTTTAGTATACGAACATGCTCTCTATGGATATTGCATTAGGATTATTGTTCAGTCTTATTCAGTATTAGACACAATTCGTGTTATCTTCTTGTTGGCTTATACTTTGCTAAGTCGTCGTACTTATATATTGTCATTGGTGTTGCAGGCTCAGGTACCTTCTCTCGTGTCCTTGTCAGTTGTCAGTTTGCTTGGGAGACTCCAGCTGTCTCTTCAGGTTCGCGGGGTGTGTGCTATCGCACACTATTAGAGCGCGACAGTTCTCTGCATGCATGCATCTCATGTTCCTTTTCCTATCGTTGATTGTACTCAGGTTCTAGACATTGTGATTGGATTCCGTGTGTATGTTCAGACTGTTATATCAGCTTTTGACTATTATGTCTTTGTTCTTGTGTGCCTTGTGTCTCTTGTTGACATTGTTAGCTTCCGCATACTTGTTTTGCATGTGTGTGATCCCTTGTGTGTGTATACTTGGACGGGGTCCAGGTGTGCATGCACGGGAGTACGTGTGTCACTGGCTTGGCTTTTTGCTGACCCCCGATCCCTGGGCTCGGGTCGTGACATACGTATTGTATGGTATCAGAGCATTGTTGCTCTAGTGATTCAGCATGTAGGCATGTAGGCACGTGGTGAGTAAACGTGATACTGACAGTTGGTCTTTAGTGCCAATTTGTTGGTAAGGTGGGTCGGTATGTGTTCTTCCTGTTTATTCACAGGTGTTCTTCCGCAGGTGTGCGATCAGTGTTTGTTGAGACCGTCTGGCCGTAACCTCGTGTAGCGCTTTGTGCCCTAGTGGGAAAGCTCATGGCAGCAGATGATTTTCAGGAGCCCTATATCGATGTTCTCCGTTGGGAGTTAGGACATCTCAGAGGCATTCCTTTTGTGGTCCGGACGACGGCATTGGTGGATCTATTGCGAGAAGCGGAACTATCCCGAGACCGGTACACGTTAGAAGAGAGCATCAGGCATCTTCTCCCAGGCGCTTATACGATTGTGTGCAGACGACGGCAACTCCTACTGCATGCATTTAGAGTGCGAGAGTTCCTCAGGACGCACTTCGGTTATCCCTATACCTTTTGGACAGACGGCAACTACGTGATGTACGAGGTGTACTTTCACGCGTGTGTAGAAGCTTTGCTCGCGCAGCGAGAGGAGTACGTCACCATGCTCCAGGGAGTAGTTGTTTGGTATGTGCTGTATCGAGGACCCGATGCCTTCATCGCACCCTATTAGTAGCGGCTCTTTTCTCGTGCTCGAAGGACTGGCTTTTCTGGTGTTTTGGGTCTCCTCTTTTGTGTTAGTTAGTAGGGTAGGAATCGTCGAGATCTTCCATTTTGAGTTTTGTGTTGTATAAACCCTTGACGTTGTAATTCTACTCTTAGTGCTTTCTTGCATTGCCTCTTGCTCTCAGTCTATATAGAAGTTGAGATGTTCGTTTCCTTTGCCTGGTTTGAGGTCACTCGTGAAATCGGGTAGTCCCTTGTCATGTGATCTTGTTTGGAAAGAGTCACAGCCCAATTGGTGTAAGGAGTCTGAGCCATTCTTCAAGTGGGGGAGTTGGTTCCTCTCCACTTTGTTCGAGTTCCATGGATCAGCATTCGGTATCTCTGGTTTTATTGTATATCCACCCTGGTTTCGTTGTATCTCCGAGGAATTGCTACACGGGTGTAGCCATTGTTTGTCATTGTGTTGGTGAGAGGCAGTTGATTCCTCCTAGGCTTGACTGTATCGACTTGTTGTTGTCGAGCTGTTGTGTTGTTGCCACCTTTCGAGTAAGCGAACCCCGATGCTTCTTTCTTTTCCACTCTCACTTGTTTGCTCTTCTTTTTCCTTCCTTGTTCTTCTTTTTTTTCCTTCCATCGATTGATGTGGAGTCATAACCGTACACTAGCTTGCCATTGAGAAGTCTTCTCGTGTTTACTCCCTTGTTTTGTAGTAGATCCAGTGTACTACTCGGTTTCTTCTGTTCGTAGGTGACCGATGTCAGAGTTTTTCTCTCTGTCCGCTTACCCCTCTATTTCTTTGCTCTATTCTTTGGATGTTTGGGGGACGTTGTTGGATTTGTTACCTTCGCTCTTTGTCTACGATATTTCTCGTGGGAATCCTGTTCCCTTGTCGTTGGAGATGGATCTTTGAGGTTCTATTCATTCTTGATCTTTTTCATGTGAGTTTGATACTCTTCATCACATCGACCTTCCTCGTGAAGTATTTTCTGAAGTGCAGGAACCTTTGATGAGTGTTCGAACGCCATCCTTACTTCTTTTCTTTACTCTTTCCTTGATCACGCACTCATTCCTTGCCTTTCCTATCTGGCTGTTTTGTCGGATTGTTTCTTCGTCGCTTAACCCCTGTTCCTTCCTATCTATTCGAGGTGTAGAAGGTGAAAAGACCATGCCAGTGGATTTCTTTCTTCATGGACTTTTGCGAGTGAGCTGGACGTGACGTGAGCACTCAGTTTCGTTCTTCGGAAGACGAATGATGTTGTCGCTTGACAAGAGTTTGCCAACTTTCTAGGTGGTTTGGGCGAACGGATGAGAAATCAATGTGTAGCAGGTGAGCTGGTGGACTAGTGCGTGCGGAGTGCTACTCTGGTCGTGCTTCAGCGTTGCGTTGCGTTGGGTTTCTTGTCGAAGTCGAGTTTAGCGAGATGATGTCAGAAAGAGAAGGGTCTACTGTGGATCGAGGACTTGTTGACTTTGTGTTGGGTCGTGTTCGTGACCTTCTCCTGTTCTTTGGAGTGCTGAGATGTGTGTCGTCGAATGTCTTCGCAGTTGCTCGTTGCTTCTTCAGTCAGTACGAATTGCCAGCCTCGCATACGCAGATCGAAGGATAAGTTAAGTGACGCTTGAGATGGACTTTGTTTCGGGTTTAACACAGTGCCATTTGGGTGATCGTGGACCGATTGACGAAGACAGTCCATTTTCTTCTATCACGAAAGGCGTGACATTTTCCGAGATGGCAAGGCAGTTCGTTGATGAGATCGTTAGCCTACATGGTACGCTTGTGTCGATTGTGTCAGATCGAGGTAACCGCCTTGTTTCTTCTTTTTGGAGCGCATTTCAGGAAGCCATGGAAACGGAGTTGAGCTTCAGTACGGCATATCACGCGCAGACGAATGGACAGTTGGAACGAACTATTCAGACGCTCGAGACGTGTTACGGGCCAGTGTATTGCATTTGGAGAAAGATTGAGATCTGCATCTCCCGTTGTGCGAAATTCGCGTAAAACAATAGTTATGGCACCCTATGAAGCTCGGTATGGAGGGACGGAACTGTAGAAGTCCTGTTGGCTGGGAAAAAAATTGGAACACAGAGTTTCCACGGACCGGTTATCATTGCTGAGACTACAGCGAAAGTTCAGAAAGTCAGTGACAATTTGAAGAGTGCCCGATCGAGATAGAAGAGCTATGCAGATACGCGAGCGAAGAACATGAGCATTTCAGGTTGAAGATTGGGTATTTTTGAAGGTCTCACCGATGAAAGGTGCGATACGGTTCTGTCAGAAAGGCAGGTTAGCGCCGAGATATGTGGATCCATTCGAGATCAAGAACCAGATTGGCGATTTGGCGTGCAGATTGATTCTTTCGTGGAGTCTTCTTCCTTGAGTGTGCTTTGCAAGTATGTTCGAGATTCGACGTTCCGTATTGTTGGGGCTAGAGAACAGCTTTTGCGTACGAGAACGATTCGATGGGTCAAAGGTACTCTGAGAACATTTTGGACCTGATAAAGCCACGTGGGAATTAGAAGATCAGATGGCGCGTCAGTATCCTCTTCTTTTTCGTTCCGGTACGTGTTCATTCCGAGGACGGAATGATGTCCAAGTGGGGGAGGATGTAACACCCTGACCCGAGTTGACCCGGATTAGTGGGTAATGGCATGTGAGTTTGTCGTTAAGTATGTTTTGGCCTTATTTTCTTTGGTTTTGAGTCTCAGAGAGATCGTTTGGGTTGAGTTGACTTGGACTAGGTAGTCCGAGCCCTTTTTCGTAATTTTGGCTTTTGAGTGACTTTGTCAGTTTTGCGTCATTCTGACGTCAGCGCGTGTATTTCGTTGAGCTTGTCGATTTGTGTAACTGTCTGGGATCCGATTGATTTCGTTTGCTTTCGTTGGACCGTCATTTGACTCAAACTGATATTTGTATAAGCTATTTGGACTTAAATGTAATTTGGACTCAACTTATGTTATAAATATCTCACCTACTCTATTTCTCTCTCTCTCGATCGTTTTCAGCTCCCAGCTCGTCTCTCTCTCTCTCTCTCTCTCGGTTCAGCTCTCTCCTTCTCTGTTTCTGTTGCCTGAGGGAGGAAGAAAGGAGCTCGATTTGTGTGTGGTTTCTCGTGCATCTGAGCCAAAGCAACGTGTGGATTTCGTCTGTGAGGCAAGTATAAGCCCAAGTTGTATAAACACCGATTGATATTGATGTGATTGTTGTATTCTTGTTCTTCATTGTGTTCCTCAGTGTTAGACAGCCCTATTGAGCTCAATCTGCTGTTATTTTGCTGTTTTCAGTCATTTCGTCCAAGTTCTGTATGACTGTAACGATTTCAGGAAAAATGCTTCTGTGCACGCACGGCTACGCCGTGAAATGTGCTACGGCTAAGCCGTGAGATGGCTTACGGCTAAGCCGAGACCAAACCGTAACCTGAACCGTAGAACAGTACAGACTGTTACCTGAAAATAACTGAGAGTTGGCAATTTGCCATTCTTCTACGGCCCAGCCTGATCTAAGCCGTACATTGTCTTACGGCTAAGCCGTGGACCAGGATACGGCTGAGCCGTAGAGCAAAAGACGGTTAAGCCGTAAATCCGGATGGACATTTCGGGAGCCTCGGCTCAGCCGTAGTGCATAGTACGGCTACGCCGTAAGATGCCACGGCTAAGCCGTAAGGTTACCTACGGCTACACCGTAAGGTGTCTGAGAAAGGATAAAAAGGACTAGGTTTAAGAAAGAGACCGTATCTGACTTTCATGTTAGAATGTAGATAACCGAACATGACCAATGGATTGTCTGAATGACATGAATGACCTCGTGGGCTGCGAATCATTCATGACCGTTATCCAGTTGTTTAGCACCTCCCCATGGGTGTTGGTTTAAGGGACTTCGGTGCACACTCCAGACACTGCAACCCTAGACAATGGTGCATCGAATAACTTAAAACTACATCAACATGCACGGTTAGAAGCACTGGATAATTAGTGTAGGTTTGGCTTGTAATTGACCTTGATTCGTAAAAGCATCCTGATTTGTACAGCATATTGCTTTCGGTTATGCCCTCTTATGTGTTCTACGCTGGACCTCTCGATTCTGTGGGAAATGCAGCAACCCCAGAGCGAAGCCCGGGTGGAACCATTCTATTATTGTGTATTGTGTTTTCCCGTTGCACCATTGGAGTACTTGCATCAGTGTTCATGTGATATTAGTCTTTGAGTGCTTGAGTTCTGAGTCTGTGCTGGTGATCAGTACTTCTTTGATTTACTTGTGTTTAGTCAGCATCTGTTATCTGTATTGCTTATCTGCATTCAGTCTTGCTTGTCTGCCTTCCGTATTGTTTATGTACATTCCGTATCAGCTTGTGTACATTCAGTATCAGTTATCCGTATGACTTGCATTCAGTATTAGTTTATTTGATGCACTTCCTATTGTTCGTTCAGTATGATATGTGTGATCTGTAAGATCTGTAAGTGATAAGTGACATGCTAAGTGATAAGTGATCGAGGTGCATCATCTGATTGATTGTGATTGGTCTTGGCACTACTGAGCCTCAGCCTTAGGATACCCGACGGGGTTAACTATGGTTTAGTTTAAGTGTTTACCTCTGCAGAGTGTCGTGTCCTGGGACTCCGGACCCCGGGAAATTGGAGACCCATGCGTACCCTGGCCCGGTCGCTGGTGTTCTCATCTTGCGTGCTCTCGTAAGGGAGAAAATGGCCAATGTAGTAGCCACCTTGAGTGTTATCTGTTTGTGATTCTGTTAGCATGCTTATTAATTATGCATTTGCACTTGCACAATTGTTTAGTATACGAACATGCTCTCTATGGATATTGCATTAGGATTATTGTTCAGTCTTATTCAGTATTAGACACAATTCGTGTTATCTTCTTGTTGGCTTATACTTTGCTAAGTCGTCGTACTTATATATTGTCATTGGTGTTGCAGGCTCAGGTACCTTCTCTCGTGTCCTTGTCAGTTGTCAGTTTGCTTGGGAGACTCCAGCTGTCTCTTCAGGTTCGCGGGGTGTGTGCTATCGCACACTATTAGAGCGCGACAGTTCTCTGCATGCATGCATCTCATGTTCCTTTTCCTATCGTTGATTGTACTCAGGTTCTAGACATTGTGATTGGATTCCGTGTGTATGTTCAGACTGTTATATCAGCTTTTGACTATTATGTCTTTGTTCTTGTGTGCCTTGTGTCTCTTGTTGACATTGTTAGCTTCCGCATACTTGTTTTGCATGTGTGTGATCCCTTGTGTGTGTATACTTGGACGGGGTCCAGGTGTGCATGCACGGGAGTACGTGTGTCACTGGCTTGGCTTTTTGCTGACCCCCGGTCCCTGGGCTCGGGTCGTGACAGATAGTGTTTTTTTAAGCAGTTTTAGTGGCATTTTTTTCTACTGCTAAAATGATTTTTATAAAAAAAAATAATTTTTGCCCCTACGAATGGCAAAAAAGGTTTTCAATTTTTTTGAAACATCTACATACAGTAAAATACTCCACAATCACGATCCACAAATATAGTTAAAAAATTTTGGTAAGTTCTAAAATTTTATAAGCTATCACTAGTCACTCATGAAACTTGCTTGATTGTACCTCTCTTTCCTTCTATGTATGACAAATAAGTCTGCAGCATACGTATAGATTAACCTTTCTTGTGCTCTTGAACATGGTCGGGCTTTTTGTTTTTTTTTGGACAAAAATACACATGTTATGCTTTCTGCAGTGACAGGCAAAAAATGGCTAAAGCTTTATGAGATCGAGGTGCCCCCAATGAAGACCTCATTTGGGGGAGCAATAGAGGAACTTTGCTTGCCAAGAGCTGTTCCTGGAGTTCCAAGTTAGATGAACTTTTCTTATTCAACTGGGGAATAGTTAGCACCAGATGGTCCAACCCACTTAGGGACTTGATCAATGCTCCACTAGTAATAGTTGATTGCTGTTCCTGAAAGGGGGTAAAAGAAAAAAGAAAAGAATTGTGGGCCCACTTAGATTTATAGCTACTAGGGTGCTCATCAATGTATAAATGCTAAAATACACATATATGGGAAAATGCAACACTCCCGCCTTTATAATTTCCAAGATATGGAATCTACTTTGGTCAAATATGAAGACGTCCATATATGGGTCCCACATAATCACAAAATGGAAAAGGCACAAGCCAGGCCTTTGTCTGAAACAACTGTTGCGGATGCCAGATCTCTGGAATTCTGCACATCCCAAATAGTGGCAGGACTTAGAAACGCTTGATTTTGGGCATGTGGGAATGCTGGAATACAAAGTTCTTAGAACTTTTAAAGAAGCAGAAACTGTCTGATAGCAACTTTGAAATTCTAATTAGAAGTTCTTGTAAAGAAACATGCCTAAGGATTCAAGCCCATCTGCTTCAGAATGAAGCTCTTCAGAAAACAGCCCTAAGTAGTTTAAGAGGCTTAACTTAACTGATAAATACAGAATCTTCAACCAGAAAATATAATTCATTAAAATATGTAAAGTTGAGAGAGAGTGAGAGAGAGAGAGAGAGAGAGAGAGAGAGAGAGAGAGAGCATCCTAAACACATGTCAATAGTATAAAAAACTTCCACCCTAGTTGGAAGGAATGCATTCATTGCACTTCAAGTGCTTACTTAAGGCAATTAGATTACTCGACTAAAACAATGAATACATTAAAGAGAAACTTAGTCTGAAAAGTAATTAGAAATAGGGAGGAGGAGGAGGAGGAGGAGGAGAATTACTTTCATTATAGTTTGTATTATATATCTTATCATATTTGTCTTATCATTTTCAAGGGCCTTAAGCTCACATCTAAATCAACAACACAAGGCTGCAAACTACATTAGGACTTTATTTTGTACTAAATCGGTTTTCTTCATTATTTAAATGTTATGTGGATCACATAGGTCATAGTATGAACATCAATCACATTTAAATCACATACAAAATTGAAACAATCAAACTAATAGGCCAATTGAATCTGCAGCCTGCTATGCCATGGAGAGTAATGGCATCTGCATCTTGGGCCCTAGAAAAAGTTGGTGCACATGTGGCATGCCACAAGGTGATGTTGTCAAATTAAATACTAAACCTGCAAGAAAGCATTGTTTAGGATTAAAATGGGAACTAATGAAAGTTATATAAAAGTTAGATATCGCAAGTAGGATCATCATGGGGTATGCATAGTTAACACGAGCTAGGGTCCTATTATGCAATCACTGAGAGCCGCTTCAACTAAAAGGAAAGCATTCTGTTATCGATAAATAAATAGAAGGAGAGTACTTTTCGTGGACCTGCTTTTTTGCATGACGCTAAATGTAAAGCTAGAGAGTAACTACCAAGATACATTTGGCTAAGATGCATATACAAAGATAAATGTGTAAAATTACAATAACAAGCAGATAAGAGAACCTAAGGGTACTGCTAAGAGAAGGAAAAAAAAACAAGAAACATCAATTGAAATAGTTTAGACACATACATTGAAGATAAAAACAACCAAGTTACTGAATATTGAATTGTTAAAATTTCAAGGAACTCGAAGGGAAAGATGCTGATGGAGCTCAAATACATTAGACCCACTTCAGCCTCTTGTAACTTTATTTTAACTTATTTTGTCATTTTTAGTGATGACTTCATTATATCAAACCATGTCAAAATGACTTGGAATTAAATTCCTTGGGTAGCTTATTTAGCTAGCTTTCCACCAAGCCCAAGTTTGTGCAGTTATGACTTGGGCTGTTGTAAGACGATTATTTCTTCTTCTTCTATTTTTATGAAAATGATTATTTCTTCTTCTTCTTCCACCTCAATAATCGGTAAAGGATAATGAAAATAACCATTCAATAAAATAAAAAAATCAGCCGGAGTTTAAGAGGAATAGTTACTTGGAATGGTCTCATTCTACCAAAAATCATGCAGTGAGAAATTTGATTGAAAGAAAGATGGAATATTTCAATGGGACTATTCTAAAATCTAGAGAGTCAAAGTTAAAGAAACTATAAAGCCTGGCTCATGGATTACTTCATTCATGGAGCTGTCTTGGACCTTTTATGATTGCAAGTACACCCCAGGAACCTAATAGAACATTGTTGAATCCTACTTCCAAAAACATAATATTGCTGAAGTTAATGTGCTACAATTGGCCATCACTAAAACAAGGAGACGGCCACTATTTGACTATTTCCATGAGAAGCAGAGGAAACTTCAAAAACAACAGCATATTTGACCTTCTTTGGGGACTAAATCTAGAGTATGTTTCGTCAGTCCAAAATCTATGTTTGACAGTACATTATCTTCTCTTGCGTTTGTTAGTCCATGTCTTTAGAGGAAAAATAGTTGTTCTCTTATGAAGCCAGTTTCACTTCATGAGCAATCTTCATTTGTTTATACTACATAAAGGGGTGGCAATGTTATAAAAAAGGGAAAGAAATAAAACTCGAACCTACAACCTCATGGTTGCAACAATAAACAACTTCCATTATGCTATAGGCTTTTGTTGACTAAGCCCTCTTACATCTAAAAAGAAAGATGAGCTTATTATGGAAAGACCTCATAGACAAGAGAGACATTTAATGATTTCATTAGGAGGCTGAGAATTTTAATATACGGAGACCAAAAGGAAAGGCATACAACAATATTTCTATATGGGAGGTGGTCAAAGCCTTCTGACCAACAAGCCTCCTCAACTGACTGATGCCCTAATTAAGGAAAAATAACCTTCACCAATGATTTGCACCTAATGAGGGGTCGAGTCACCCATTGGTCTAGCACAGTCTAACCTCTACTCAGGAATTACCTTCTTTCATTGTCTTCAATATTCAAATGCTACAGTGCAAATGTCAAGTGTGTCAAATTCGTTTACTTAACATTCATAACAACAAAGCCCTCAGCTTTGTCCCTTTAGCAGCTAGGTCTCTTGGTCCTACTAAAGGAACAAAAAGAATTTAAAAGTGATTGAATCAAAATTGACAGTCATATTTAGAACTTTGTCTCTTCTACTTTCAGTCATCCATATAACTAAGTTCTTAAAACTACAAAATTCCCTTTTTCCTTCTATTTTATATGCTTCAAAACCCAAAGACAAAAGGTTGCATCCTCTCAACACACCTCAATCTTCAACTGCAATGCCTTGTACGCCAAATTTAGTTTCAAAGAATGATAATTTGGATCCCCACAAACAACACATCTACTCTGGAATTCAATTACATGTTAAAAAACTTGAGTCAATTCAAAAATCTGAAATGTTATCAGAATTGACAAACCCAACGTCATTAAATTCATAATCATCTCCATGGTCTCTTGCTGCTTGGGTACCTAGAGGTGTGTCAACAATTATCCAAGGCACATCTGCCCTCATTTGACTAATATTATTGACATCTACACAAATTTCTTCTAACTGTTAAGTATTGTATGGCTCATTTTCCAAGTATGAGAATCAAATTTATAAGTTCATTGATATCAATGTTGTGTCTCCCATGAGGAGGGATTACATCTTTATTTATAGCTAAGGTACTTTCTAGCTAAGGAAATAACCTAATTCAATCCAAACAAGGAATCATAAACAAATAACCTAATTCAATCCAAATAAGGAATCATAAACCAATCATAATATGAACTTTTAAAAATGAAAGAATCCTAGACAATTAAGAAAGCAACTACTAATAAAAATTAATCTTCTCTACTGGGCCAAATTGGTTTTGGGCCTAATGGGCTGGTCAATCATGGATCTGGCCTACATCAACTCCACACAATCCAACAATGGCAGAAAAACCAGCAACTAAGTAATATATTTCATGATGTGCATATTTTTTAACAAAAAGAAAATGATGTGCATATGTAAAACACTTGGGTTCTTTTTGCTTCATCTCTTGCCAGTTAACAATTATTTTGATGAGTGCTAGTGAGTTGATAGAATGCTTATAGATTTTGTTAATGATTTGTTTCTTTAAGTATGACTCAAGGAATCTAATTATTGATTCCGTCAATTATATCACATCAAAACTTTCTAGACTACAATTTTATAGCAAATCAAAAACATTCTTCATAGTTCATATAAAGAAAGAGATAATGGGCACATAGGGCATACTCCCAGGTGTGCACTTAAGATGATGGATGTGCATGCCAAAATGCAAGGCAAGCAATTAGTTTGCTTATGCATGGGTGCCTCATTTTGTGTGTTTAATATGTGTATGGGACCACATGAAAGACAAGCAAGAGGAATAAACTCCAAGAGCCTGTCTTTGCAAAACCACAACCTTGAGAGAGGAAATAGGCAACCCAACTTGCACTAACCTCAAGTAAGGCTCTGACACTTTATTAGCGCTGTCAATTTCAAATGATGTTTCTTGGATGGAAGGAATAAATCCAGTCCATATGAGCAACTTTCTTAAAAGCCTCCCACTGGGTCCAAGCACTGATGATAGAAGGCCTTCATAGCAAGGGACTGCCCTTTGTGCTGCAAACCAAAGACTAAGGTCACTGTTTGATAATTGGTCAACTACAGGTTGATCATTTAGTGAACTTTCAGCATGAAAATGTGTTTCCTGTTGCATAGATAGTTCTTTAAGCCAAAGCTTAGATCTCTCAAGTGAATTCTCCATTTCTTGGAACTGTCTAGTACTTTTCATAGCCTGTCAAAAGGTGACAAAGAAAATAAACAGTCACACGAAATTAAATAGAAAAGCACCCAGTATCACTAATATAACATGCCCTGCCAGCCCACACAGTAATTTACCATCAGGGAAATTACATAACAGATGTTTTGCACAAAAAAAATAATAATAATAATTCAGCTTAAGTCTGAGAATATAGAGTGGCCTATTTAAAACAAATTAGTCAATGACTAAAAACTAGCACAATATAAATATAAATTATTCCATGGATCATTGTGAAAATTTATTTGTGCTTTTGATTTATATCATTAACTGGCTGCCATGGCCTGTTTTTTCTTTTTTTTTTCCGTAGCTGCCCTATTAGCATGGGTCATGTGGCCCAATTGTCCTAAGGAAAGCATATGGCTGATAGCACCTCCAGGGCTCGAACCTGCAACCCCCATCTGGAACATCGACATTTAAAACCAGCCATTGTTAGCACGGGTGGACATCATGGTAGTTTTCACATAAGACCTGAACATATTTATATTGATCACTGTAATATTTTATGGAGTGCCAAATATCTCTTCACTCATAATCCGAGTATGAAGCAGGAGGAGGTGGGTGGGGTGCCATGATCTTCTTGAGAAATTATGGCTCGTTTCTTGGGATACAATTTGAGGTATATTTAGTTTCTCTAATTATCTTTACCATTGTTGTGTTAGCTCCTATAATTTCTTCTCTTCTTTTCCTATCCTACAATCTCTTTGTACCCTTCTTCTATTAACTCACATCATCATTGGTGCTTGTTGAAAATTGGATGCTAAAAACAAGTAGGGATTCACCAATCAATATAAAAAAACGCTGTTCCTAACGAATGTCCTCATGGAAACAATCATCTGTTGGGATCCACAGGGTCTTTCTTCTGAATCTAAGTACATTGTCTGACCTTCCGAAAATCTGACACTGCTGGTTCAAAGCCAAAGGCCCACAATGCTACAGGAAATTACCCTTTGGCGGCTGACAAAATTTGTATCTCAGGCATGTATAGTTGTTTGCTGTCTATTTCAGCCAGCTTTTGCAACATTGATTGTATTGCTGAGGAGAAATCAGTACTCATAAATCATGTGCTTTACAAGTGAAAAATCCAATAGTCTATGTCAATACAACTAGATTAAAATTTGGTTCAATACAAATTCAATTGCGTGGGAAGAGGTGGTGGTGTTGCTAGTATGAACAGACTGGTTTCAGAAGGGTGAGCCCTGATCATCAGCATAGGCTCATTTTCACATGCACGCATGCATCTGTTTGTGTACAAGCAAAATGAGCATCATATGCAGATAATAATTGTGAATGCATAAGACACCAAAGGCTTCATTAACAAATCAGTTGACCTCATTTATCCACATGCCAACTTTTTTTTTTATTGGTCTTGATAGAATGAAGAAAATCCCCTGCAGAAGTCTTGATTGTAAGTGATCCAACTTTTCAACAATTAGTAATCCCTTTTGCCTCTCTGTGGCATATCCTCACCTGCATGATGCGAGAAATTACATGGGAAGAACCAACGAGTAGAGAATAGCTAACATAGAGAAAAATTGCAGTATAGGTGAAATTATAATATAAGAACAAAAGGGAAAAAACAAAGGAAATGCAAATCATATGCCTAAATTGAATTTTGTGGTCTTCACATTACATTATCAATCTAAGCCTTGCATGTCATATGCATTCTCAGAGTTCCATACTTGATCCAGTCACTTTTAAAGTATCTACACCAAGGCTTTAAAAATTTGACCCAAAAAGCATCTTGGCCCTCCTCGAGTCATGTCTACTCAACTGAGTCACATGAGAGCCAAAACTATTCACACCCCATAGCATCAAAAGGCCTTAAATCTGTGATAAGAAAATGAACTTTTATAAATAAAGAGTTTAAACAAAAGATTTAATTATTAAGAATAAAGTTTTAGTAAAAGCTAGTCGAATTTGTTTTTCATTGAGTCAAACGAACAATGCCTCCATTTTTTGAATGCTTAAATCTTCCACAAATTGTGGTTACAACTTATGTTGATCTTAGAAATTAGTGCAAAGGGAAGCCAAAGACCTCCCACTTATACTCTCGTAATATGAAAATGAGGAAAAATCTTTGTTTTGGCCATTTCCCCATTAAAAAAAAAAAAGTTGGGCTGACAAGACTGTGAATCGACTCGATAGGTGTCGAGTCCGACTTTTTCACAATAAACCGATTTAACCATATGCTAAATTTTAAGACACATGTTTAATTATTAAGAACTGACATCATGCCCAAAGCTCATCTTTTATATTGTAATTTAGAGATAAATATATGAGCTTTCTGTTGTAATATTATTAGCTTTACTCTTATCTTGTAAGCTTCCTTTCCTTTTCATAAATATGGAAAGGAATCAGACGTGTGATATAACAGACAATTACCGAAACTTTCTCTCTTGCTATGTGGTTTATATCTCTAAATAAAATTCCCAGTTCCTTTTCAGATTAGATGTGGACTTGTAAATTCAGATCTGTCCTCTCTTTTGCAACACTGATCTTCCCAGCATCTAATCAAAGGTTACAAGGCTCGGATAATTCAAAGCATAGTTCAATTTCATCTCTTATGATTATAAGAGTCACTGTAAAGTCAAATGTATGCATGCAAAAAATTTTGTTTCTCTCATTTGCAAAAATTTACGTGCTCTCTCTCTCTCTCTCTCTCTCTCTCTTCATTTATTTATTTATTTTTACTTCGAGCACCAAAAATATTTGCTCTATCTACACCCCACTAGTTGGAATTCTTGGGATTTACAAGATTCCTTTGCTCATTCATTATTCTTGATCCCAAACTATTGAAGTTCATAATTGAACTGCTCTCCTAAAGAAAATTTGCTATCTCCTCCTCTCATTCAATATGATGGTATGATCAAATGATCACAGGGATCTTGAACAAATCCAAAACTCATGTCTGAGATCCAAGGGAGTCATACGAGTGAAATGACAGAAATAAAAATTTAAGAATAGCTTGCCTATATTTGGTAATTTAGTTGCAAATCAAGACCCTTGATACAGGGTCAGATCAGCATTTTCTAGATTCTTTTCATTGTAGCATGACTAGACCCTGCAACCTACATTTTATGAAGTATAGAACCATGGAGAATCTCTTTCTTCAAAGGGTCTAAGGTCTAGACTCTAGAGTAAGCAATGATAGCAAAGAAGTAAAACAGATTGTTCATACCTAGTCAGATAAAGCAGTAAAAAATCAGATATTTGTATCAGGTACTAGCTTCCTGTCTTATTAACAATTCTGTGCTTTGATTAAATCAAATTTCCATTAATCACGATACCAAAAATAAAAACATTTTAATTTCTAAATATCAAGCCCCAAACACATGTTATATACCTCTATTCCAACCACCACAAAGTTACAAGCAAAGAATTTACATCTAAAGTACCTCTTAAACACTTTTTTTTTTTGCCTATTTAACAATCTACCATCATAACTTAGAATTATAAACTATTATAAGCATTCAATTTCATACATAACAAAGCATACTACAGGAAATAAAAAAGACAGAGGAACTTCATGGCTCAAGAACATGGAGATCATTTTAAGGAAATATTCACCTGAATATGATTGCATTTGACTCGGATGCTTTTTTCCAGTCAACATTTGTTGGCAACGTTAAAATGTAATCAGTATTCAAAGCAGATGCTAGCAGCAGATCCCGAGCAGATAGTTCTTCAGACTGAGCATCATGTAGAAGTTTCAAGAAGGCACGTTGGAAACATGCTGCAGCAGCAACTCTACATGCCATACCCAAAATAAGAAATTGAAGGTAAAAGTGTACCAAAGATGAACTACAAAGTAAGGAACCAAAGCACAGTACACACTACATCTGCTATGGCAGAATTAGATGATCCAGAGATCAAATATATATATATATATATATATCAACCAAAGATGTGATAAACAGTTGGATGGTTGATAAACAGCTATTGTATCTTCAAATTTATAGAGGACCAAAACTGTGCACTTATCTGAAGTTGATTACCTGAAATTGTTTGAAAGATCTTCATGATCTATGATGACTATACCCACATATATAATGAGAGTTTTGTAATCAATTCCAAATTTTGACCCCAAAAGTATTTCAGTGAATTTGGGCTTTTATAAAGCATATCTTATTCAGTACTGATAATCAAATTTTGCATTGAAGCATAGTTAATCTAATACAATTTGTGATTGAGATTAAACTAAGTTTTAGATTTTCTTTTAATAGGGCTTATGAATCATATTTGGAAGATTACCGAGGATGCCCATAATGAATCGTTGGTGAGCGTTTTGCTCTCACACTGGGGAGGTCCCTTCATTGGTAATATAGACTTTTTGTTTCCCTTTACCTTATTTCCTCCAGATATTCCCCCTGAGTTGTGTTTGGTTGTGGGTCCAAATTAACATTTCATAGATTCAGAGGATTACCTCTGAATGAATCAATAGCTCTCTAAATTAAAAAGAAAATAAACTGTATAGCTTTAGAACAGTACTAAGGCCCTACAGAATATGGTGCAGCAATAGTCGTGCGTCAGTAAATATTTATTTAAACAAGAAAAAATAAAAATAAAAATAAACATTTCATCACAATGTCTGCAACAAACCTTGACCCTCCAGTAGAATTCCTTTCAGAGTTTCTGAAAGTTAAACCCAATAAGAACCTCAGATCCAAGCCATAGGGGAACAGCAACGATTCATCATTCCTTCCTTCTCCTGCACATTTGGTTCCACATTCTCACTGCCTAAAGATTTTTCCTCAGATAACGGCTGGTGGTCGGACCCCACAGCTGTCGCTGATGCAGTTGGAGGCTGTGAAGTTGTATTGCACTCAGACTCCGATGACTGAGTGAGGGAATAGTCCATTTGCATCTCCTCAAGATGATCTTACGAGGGACATTTGTGCGGGCAACCTGACTAGCGATCCAAACCTAAACTTGAGATCCAAACCAATATTGACCCTATTGGAAACTATTGGAAACTATTGAAAACTCTTGTACACGCGCTTTAGCTTTTTTATTTTTTTAAATGACCATTTCCAACCTGAAATGATACAAATTTCAATTACCACCTAATGCAGAGAAATAATTTAATAATGCCATTATATATAATTCTCTAAACTTCTCTTGAGCAGTATATAATATATTATGCTGCTATATATAAGCTTTTTCAATTACTTATACAACACCTACTTATCTATTATATATCTTTATAGTAGCAAACAATATTGCCTACTGTCTGCTGCTATATACACAAATATTAGCTCTAAAGAAGGAATAGTGATAGTAAAACTAAACTTTAGCGGCAAACATTATTTTATGCTGCTGTGGAGATGTATATTTTTAATTTACTGTGGATAAAGACATTTAGCGACGGAATCTAGAAATTGCTGCTATAAAAGTGTTGCTAATACCCAAATGCTAATCTTATATTTTCATTCTACTCTTGTTTAGTTGATGTCAACATTACCCTACTTCTAAAAACCATCAAATGCAAATTAAAAAAAAAACACTAAAGCTAATCCCAGCAATAAGGAAATCGAATTTGTTATACGATCATTATCTGCTCCCCTTCACCACTGTTTCTCTTCCTCTTTTTCCCAGAAAGAATTTGTTCTTCCATTAAATGAATGGCATGGAGCCACCATTACAATAAGTCATGCCTCCATCAAAATATAAACAATAGCTGGAACAATAAAGAAAGGCATTACACCTATATTCTTTTCTCCTCCAACAAAAGTGGATTTCTATTTTTTATTGTTCTTTACACATCAATAAAAGAGGGGCAAAATGGCTAGGATGGGATGAGGAGGACGAGGAGACAGTGGGGAAAGGAAAAGGAGGATGGCTGCATTGGGGAAGACCTCTTCCGCGCTTTTTTTTTCTTTTTTTAAATTCCATGATTTCAAGATAAAAGGATATGTTGACATCAACTAAACAAGGGCAAAATGCATGGGAATACAAAATTCGAATCTAGGCAAAAGGTCCTCTATTGATAATCCAAAATTTTGAGTTCCTCAATTGTGGTCATCCTGACAAGTTGGAATTTTTTCTGGAAATGTCCCATACATATATATATATATATATTTATATGAACACTAATATATGCATGGGAAGAACTAAGGTATTAACATATGTGGGTTGGGCCCCCAGGCGCCAGATTCATCTGAATTATTGATGTGTGTGAAACATTGTTGCAAAATGGACGAATTGAAATGGAAAAGAAGGAGCTAAGTGAAAAGGAAAACAAAAAACTATAGGCAACAACATCAAAATTTTCTCTAGGTCTCACTTTGTTTCATGTGATTGAATTTCTCACCTATATTTTCAAAAAAAAGTTTGGAATTGAAGAAAAAATTATAAAATAATCTCTTCTTTTGGTGGAAAAAGAACCAATGCACTAAAAAGAACTAATGGATGATGGAACACTCATCACTCTGGTGATTTAAATTCAAATCTTAAGAAGTTCAAAGTGAATTCTCCAATTTATAGATCAAGTATCCAATTCATAGATGTAAGCATGAAGTTAGAGAGAAAAATTGTTTTTTTATATTATTATTATTATCAATTTTCCACAGTCAAATGTATAAAATTATATACAATATAGGAGGCATCACTAGTTGGTATAGCTTCTAATCCTAAGATCAACTTGATCGAAGAGTGCGATCTTGAAATTCCTAGAGTGTTCTTAAATCTAAAAACCTTTGTCTCTGATATCAAATTTGTAACAACCCAAAACTAGATAGGATAAATTCACTGTCTGGACCGTTAAAAATTTTCAATATTATCCGTGTCCATAAGTATACCCAAATAATACCAAATTAGAATTTTTTTTTAACTAATCGAAATAAAAAGGAGTACAAATCATTTAAAGCTAAAACCATCCATTAAAATTAATTTATTCAAAGCCATAGTTAAAGTCATAAATTCAAATATAAAACTAAATTACAGTCACATAGAAATACTTGTATGTGAAAAACAAACTAAATAATTGGAACTTAAATATTCAACTAGTGACTCTATTCATCTCCCTAGATGTCATATCCAACTTGCATCAGATTGACACTTTCATTATCATTGTTAGTATTGTCAAATTGTACGATCGAAATTTCGAGAAAAAATCACGATAAATCTAATCCAATGGGCCACCGGCACCAACAGACTAAAAAAAGAGTGGGTTGCGATGGTGATGGATTCACGGACAAATGTTGATCACCAATAAGACATAAGATTAAAAATGTTGTTTTATTTATGTTTTAGAGATCAAAACTTCTATTTTTCATGTTCATAATCACATATCCTATTCAGACCATGGGATTGAGGGGTGATGTTAGAGAGTATATATCATCAGTTAGAAGATTTGTTAGGACCCGGTTAGGATTTTATGAGTTGTAAGTAATTTATCCTTATCCACTTGATAAGGTTAATTTGAGGTTGCTTATAGATGCAATCCTTTTCATTTAATGAAATCTACGGTGAAATTATGCGCTTCAATTGAATTGTGAAATTCTTTAGACTCAACCCGCTATCAACTTGAGCTGGTTAATTTTAAAACAATGCTCTTCGCTCCAACATATTGTTGCTACCTTTTTTAAGCATAAAGATGACATAAATCTCCTTGTAAGTTTGAACTCATGATACATGATATCATTTTGTAAACAAGAGGATTCTAAATCTACCAATATAACACCCCTCATTATAACATTAAACAGTAGGACATACATCACAGCAAATAACAAATACAAAGCCTTTGCGTGCCTCGCACACTAACAATCTAAATCACATATATTAATTTATGGGCTCTTTCAAAGATGACGATTGGATTTACACCACTGCAATCCACATTGACCCTCGAAGTCCCTTTTTTTAGGCGAGCAGCCTTGTAATTATGATAATAACCACTTTTCAACTATGCTAAGGGCTCTAGACACAATCCTCAAAGCTTGGCTCTAGCTTGATCGGCAAGTTTGCCCCTCGTGGGAAGCTGCAAATCTTCCCAATCCTCGTCGTCAACTTTCTTGAAATATTTATCCACTAGTTCTTCACTGATCAACTCCAATTTGGAAGGCTCCCACTAAAAATTCACAATAGGTAAGTTACGTTTCAGCGTTTTGATATTATTGAACAAATATTGAAAGAAAGAGGACTAGAATGACTTTTTGCACCTTAGGCCTTTTATCTTTGTCAAATAACATTGCCCTAGAACCCTGCATTTGCAAGCCATCTTATTCAAATTGATACAACTAAGACTAAACCAAAACAAACAAGTGATTATCTCTAGCTACCTCAAAGAAATCATTACTGATTGTTCCTCGCGCACCATGACAAATCATCCTATATTCTCTCATTATACACTGCCTGATGTTTTGTGATCGTCCTTCTCTGATCTGGCCATGCAAAAAGTGGTCATTATTGGAAGTAGTTAGTCAAATTCCATGTTGATAAAGGAGAAGTCATAGTCATAATCCAAAGGGGTTGGAGGCAATAGAAACAAGAAGTCTTGAAGAAATTGGTTACCGATCTGAGAGAGATTTTAAGACTGATGGGTGATGCTTTATTTAGTGACTTGATAGCAGCTGCAATCCACTCCTCTGTTTCATTTGCAGTTTCATGCTCCTATAAGAAAGACATTAGTTTTTGAAGATTTTAAATTCTTTACCACTTTTAAGTGTGACCGTTGCATGTCAGGATACTCAAATGCAATAATCAAGTCAAGTGGTTTTTTGCATATTCATTTAGACATTAATCTAATGTTTAACTACTTACCAATGCCAAGATTATTTCTTCAACTGTCGCTTTTGAGAAGCATTTATCCACTATATCTAGCCTGCACTTTCAATCAAGTGTAAACGATTCATAAAACCAAGTAATGAACATGTAGTTCTCTTTATATAAATTAATTGTTCTTCCTCATTCTAAGAGTATAGCGCATCTCACAGATTACTCACCTTCGAATCACACTCGTTTCTTTCAAAATTCGTTTGATAGAAAATTGATCAATTATAGTACAAACAATGGTGGGATCTTCTGAGTCGATGTTTTTCAGTGCCTCTTCCAACAAAGACAAATTCTGTTCACCAGCAATATACAAGTTTAGTGGGTGTGTGGAAACCAAAAGGAGCAAAATCATGAACACCCAAAATATTAAAATCCAAAAATTATCGTCAGGAAAAAAAGAGCAAAGCTTACAAATTTGTGAAGGAAATTAAGCCGAATTTTCGTGTATAATGCTTTATATAGAAAAATCAAGACTCCTGACTCTATTTGGTTGTGACTTAACAAAAATCATAAGTTTACTAAAATAGTGAAAATGAGTGTCTCAGCTCCAAAACTGTAATAAAAATGTAAATAGAGTTCGACAATAATTCAAGCAGCATATAAATCCCAACTGGCTAAAAATCAAGAAAAAAAATGTAAAAACTTATTACAACTGCAAGTTTGATGTAAAAAAAGTGAATACTACTTAACTACCTAAGATAGGATTTCCTGATGAAATGACCTCAAACCACCTTTGGCCTATTCATCTCCTCGATGAGGCTTTTCCATCAATAGACAGTAGTTGAAAATGTGACAATCAGATAAAAAGTTACAACTACTGGAAGGTAGGGTGTGCTTCAATTCTAGCCCACCAGTTCGATTTCTCTCAATCTTGTTGCTTCATATACCATCCAATAGATGTTCTGAAGGGCCAAATATGAAACATCCAGTGGCTAAACTTATTCATGTGTTCAGGGACTCTAGCCTCTAGGATAAATATTGCATCTACATAGAGGTTGTAGTAATCTTCTAATTTAGGAAAGAAATTGTACTAAAATGCATAATTATGAGTTTTTTAGAATTAACTCCAACAGACTCACTGTCGAAGTACAGAACAACAAAATAAATGACAAAATCACTCGAATATGAGTAGGTTGAGCCCTTGGCACCTTTGGATGTTCTTGTGACATAAATTCTCAGAGGTGGATAATAATAGAAACGTACCGAAGAAAGCACAAAGTGAGTTGCAAGGCCACATTCATGCATTTCAGCTCCATCTAACCTTGAGCCAGTAAGGCCCAAATATTCTCCTGGTAGACATTGTTAAACATGTCAATTGATGAATGCGTGTATGTGTCACAGTTGAATATTATTACAGAGTATCTGATCAACACTTCGTTATTGAATTGCCTGAAAATTCCTTCAGAATCATCAATGGAGTTTTCGTATGACAAGATGGCAAGGGCGTGCTTCTATTATACCATAGGATTATCAACAGGAAAACGCATGCATTATGTATAATGAAGATACTACCTAAGAAACCCGGCAGCCTTGATAGAAAATATGAAGCTCCCACATCCGGGAACAGCCCCAATGTTGTTTCTGGCATGGCAAATACCTACGTAAATCCACACTAATCAGAGAAGTTCTCAAATGGAAACCAGCAAATGGAATTATAGTTGATCATACTCGTATTTACTTCTTTCAGGAGAGCATCATAATTAAAGAACGAGAACACAATTAAGTGCCAGTCTCTATTTATTAGAGGGGAATAAAGTGTCTGTAGCTATATTTAATGAAAATACAGATGATTCTTTCTTTCTAACAAAATCGGTTATTATAAAGCTCGGTTGATCATAAAAACTATTTTTAAGAAAATGCAAATTAAATGATTCTTTCTTTCTAACAAAAATGGTTATTATAAAGCTATGTTGATCATAAAAACTACTAGTATTGCCCCTTTATGCATTTTTAATATCCCAAGAAGATTTGAGTTCTATTAATTGTTCCAAAAGCTAAAAAAATCTAAAGATGACCTCCTGTCACTAACTAATGGTTTTCTGATAGGATAATAGACGTGTTTAAATGTGGAATAGAATAGAAAAATTGTTTGTTAAGTCCTTATCTAATAGAATTGAACTTTGTTTAGAGGCGGAGAGAAGCACCGTGTTCTCCGTGACGACTCGAAACTTCCCATGCATGGATGCTCCAGCACCACCTCCCATGACAATTCCATTGATAAGTGATACCTTCAACAAGATTCCTTTATCAGCATGAAAGCTACATCTTGAGAAGGGGTGGTCAAACCTTTATAATCTGAAAAGACTAGATGTGCAGATTACCTGTGGCTTTCGGTATGTAGCCATTACATAATTTAAACCGAATTGTTTCTCATAAAATTTAGCAGCAAATGTCCAATGACCTAAGAGAGAGAACTAAGTAGGTTAGAGAGTCATAGTCAAGTAATCATGGAGTGGTGAAGAAGTTCGTTTCTACTCTCCTTCTGCGCTTAAATTGTATTCCAATGCAGAAATTTGACAGGAATGGTCTAAAAAGACAGAAATGTTTTAGAAAGTTTTCGTTTGACTTCTGAGCTAATACTAGTATAAAATGCCCTTTGGAAAATTGAAACTAAAAGTTACCTTCAATAATAAAACGAGTTGCAGCCTTCACATCACCACCAGCTGAAAATGCTTTCCCCATTCCCTGCAAGTATCAATGAGATCAAACTCCAATTGTCATGGGGGCGTATAGATTGTGCCAAATACAAATATCAGATTATAATATACTGGTGAATGCGGTGTGTCCCAAATGCTTCTATACTAGAACTTTCAAGTTTCAAAGAAATTTAGTATACATAGTCAAATGTTAGCACCTTAACAATCACCAGCTTTACATTAGAGTCCTCCTCATATGCTTTGAAGTACTTTAGCAACTGAGATATCTGGAACCCAAAATTAATGAACAGTTGTTAGTCCACTAAGGGTAATTCAGTGTTTACAAGTAAAAACGCTGTGACATCAGTAGTACCCGATGTAAAGAACAAGCCTGGGCCCTCTAATGTAAGGAATTACAAAAATCGTACAGTGAGTCAGGCATATAAATTCGTCGGCCCGGTAAAATAAAAAATAAAAAAAATTGTAAAAATACAAAGCACACAAAAGGTTAATAGACAAGCGCCAAATTTTCTTCCAGTCATATAAAATGAATGGACTGAAATTGTGAACAACTTATCCTCTGTCTTCTCTCTATAATCTCAACTTTGCTAGTCATCACTACCCACAAGTTTTCTTTTTCCAAAACAAGAAAAATCCCACAAGGTTGACATAGATTTTGGCGAGTTGTGCTACGAGAGCTCTCATCACCTCACATGTGTGAGTTTCACAAGATCCTAGCCCCTTAGGTAGGACACCAAAAGGAAATGCCCACAAGGTTGACATAGACTCTTTTCCCCTTCTAATATCACCCTGTGTGTGATGGAGCCAGATTTGATACCAGGATGAAACATATAGCACAGATTTGATTCAGGCATTCCTACAAATAGAAAGTGATTGTAAGTAAGATTGAAATGGCATACCATTGTGTATGAGAGTGAGTTCAATTTCTGAGGCCTATTTAGTATTATTGTCCTCACGAACGACTTCTCTTCCACCAAAATCTGTTAAACAAAACATGTACAAAGCTTAGAAGATGAGATTTAATTAAGTATTCAAATGAGGATTATGTGAAAGCTAACATTACATTTCCAATCAAAGCTTTGTCTCAACTATGTTGAGGTTGACTACATGAATTTTATTTTCCATTTTAAAATATCCTAAACTAAATATGCAAATCTAGTTTTACTCCCTCCATCCAAATCCTCTTTGGTCTACCCCTTCCCCTTGGTGGGTATGCCATCAACCTACATAGCCAATCTTTTCCTTACCAACCTACATTGGACATACCCAAACTATCTCAAACGAATTTTCTAATGTTATCCCCCCATTGTTGCTACCACTCAATACTCTCAAAATCACTTATAATTTTTAATTTCATCTTTCTTAATTTTACAACACAACCATATTAACATTCTCATTTCTGTTACATCCATTTTATACATATGTTGCTTCTTCATTAACCAACATTGTGCTCCATAGGTCATAATTGTCTAATCATTGCCCTTTAAAATTCTTCATTCAATCTTTCTTTCAATCATTGGTCACAAAACACTCCAAGATTACATTCCTAACCATGTAAGGGAAAAATAAATAGAAATGAAGTGTGTGTATCTACTATCAAATCTAGAGCTGTAAGTTGTAAAAAAAAACCCCTAAAGCTATAAGATTAGTAGATGTGAGAAATATGGCCATCAATCTAGACCAACCACCTTAAAGGGCCTCCTGTAAAAGCTTCAAATATACTCCAAGTTATTGCCAAAAATCCATGAGTGGGGCCCACATTTTACATCTAACAGTTTGAAATCACTTATCCAAGAGAATTTCACGAAATTAAATTGATCAAGTCTAAAGCATATAATTTGAATATGTTTTTTATTTTAATCATGTCCCTTAGACATATATAAACTGTTTGTATTGGTAACTCTTGTTGAATCAGATTATTCTCCATGATAGAACACGCGAGGACAATGACCTTCATCTAAGCCCCGCCTAGAGGAAATGCAGACTCAACGCGTCTCATTTTAATAAGCCTCTTGTCCTTTGTCTTTTCTTGGTCATTGTAGAAAAGAAAATGATAGCTTGCGTGTACAACCCTTCTATGGGGCCACTTATGGTAAAACAAAGGTTTTTTGACAAATTGCCCTATGAAGTTTTATAGGATTCTCAATTTACCCCCTTAAGTTTTAATTTGTCCAATTAGCCCATTAAATTTATTGGATTTTGAAACTATTAGCCACTTTTGTCACCCACTGTTGAAATCAATAACGAAAGTCTCAGCATATGAGGGGGTCGTGAATTCTTAAGGGTAGTTTCGGTGGAATGGACCAAGCCTGATGATCACGTGTTCTTCTTCAGAACATGAGATATAGTTGAAGAAGATGATCACACTTGGTCTATTCTACTGAAATTGCCCTTAAGAACTCACGTGTCACTCATATGCTAAGACTTCTGTTATTGATTTCAATAGTCAGAAGTCCCTAATAGTTACAAAATCCAATAAATTCAAGGGCCTAATTAGACAAATTAAAACTTGAGGGGGTAAATTGAGAATCTTATAAAACTTTAGGAGGGAATCTGTTAAAAAACCTAAAACAAAATCCCCTCACCTATAATCCATTAAGGGGCTTTTCCTTTGCGGTCACTATTGACGTCAATTTCCATGCCTAGTTACCAAAGTAGAGATATTTCCATAGAGGTTCTCCATACTGCTTATTTTCACAATATCTCAAAACTTTATTGGATATCGCAAAATGGATTATAGGATATCAAATAAAACTACCTCGTTAACTGTTTTCTCTACATAATCTAACAAAGTTACCACAATGAAGTTTGGTGATATTTTATTGAAAGGTTTGCAATATTGTAAAAATGAAGTAGTATGAAGACTTTGATCACTAGGCGTGAAAAATGATGGCTAATGGTGACTGTAAGTAAAAAAACCCCATCCATCTACTAGCCAACTTGCATCCAATCCCTAGGCTTTAACATAGAGAAATCTTGAGTTAAAGAAGTGTAACTCTACAATGGAGCCTACATATTGAAATCGAAGCCATTCAAAATAAACGCCTTCCAGTTATGGTGGGTATTCATAAATTCTATAATCAGAGGTTTCTCTAGGTTAGATTGACTATCTGGTGAGAAACATGAGAATGATTGTCCAATGAGAACATGAAAATGAATTTGCATAAATTATGTTAGTTACATTTTTCATCAAATAATCAATTCAACCCCAAAGAAACCTCTGATTGAGGTAAAATCTAAGCATATCCATATAATTGGAGGGTGTTTATTTCGAACAATATGGATTTCAATAGGTGGGCTCCACTATGAAGTTCAACTTCTTAACTCAAGATTTCTTTGGGTTAAAGCCTCATAGGGTCCCACTTTGATTTGGAGAATTTAGGAAAACGCTAGAACTACCATGGATTTCAGTAGGTAGGCAAAGTATCCAATGACGGAGTCAAAAATTTCTCCCAAATGGGGCAAATATGAATTAAAACCTTCAATAAATAAAAGGAATTTGTTTCATCACGGTTCAATTTTCAGCTACCATCAATGTTTGTCAATTAGGAATGATAATTAGTGACCTTTTTATTTTTTGATCTTTTTATTTGTAGTTTTTGTAAAACTGCATTTTTTGTATGATATCATATGTATACAATCAATCATGTACTCAATTGGACAATGGGCCCTACTGCTATTGATATGGAATTCTAGTTTATATTATTAGAGGAGATGGTATTCATTTTCAACATTTTGGATCATGATTATGTGAGCCCTACATTGGGTTTCCAGAGGCCTATGAGTTAACATATAATAATGATTTTTAGATAAATATTTTAACCTATAAAAAGAAATTGTACTTGAAAAAATAACAATGACATGAAAAAAATAATATATTCATTTGAATATACTCATTAAGAAGGCATATATTGGACTCAAACAAAAAAGGAAATAAGTGTTAAAGAATGAAGAAGATGAGTTTTTTGATGAGTTTTTTGAATTACCTTTGTATTTGAGAACCAATGAAAATGAGTTTAAGTGTTAAAGAATGAAGAAAAAGACAATCAGCAATGGTGGAGGTGAAAAAAAGAAGTGGTATTTGGAAGCCAAGAGAGAAATAAGACAAGAAAAGAAAAAAGAAAAAAGATGATCTTGCCATATGAAGAGAGTCAAACCTTGTCTAGAATGGCTTGATTTTGAAGAAATAAAAAGACAAATTTTCAACAATTAGTTGTAGCAAAAAGTGAGGGGCAAAAGTAGTAAAAAGATAGCACTACCAATATAAAAAATATATAAAAGGACTTATCCCCACGTGAGAATTTAAGAAAAGCCAGGAGAGGCAATTGCCCCTTCTCACCCTTGTCTAGATCCATCCATGCAAGTACCACTCTTAATTAGGGATTTCTCTAGGTAAAGCCTCAGAACATCTCATTCGTATCTAGATAATTTGGGAAAATGCTAGAAGTGCTTTGCTATTGATTAGGATTATTTTATATATATATATATATATATATATTTTGGGTGTGGTGTAGGGAGGGGGGGTGGGTTAAACATTAAGATTATTTATCAAATGGTGGAGTAGCAGAGTAGATGAGTGTGCAATGTTGGTTAAACCCATTAACCATACGAAACTTAGCCGGACTTAATCCATTGAGCTTGTTCTTTTACAAGAATTTTTTCTAGGAATTTGGGTGGTTGAGGTTTTTGCTACTTGCTGTGATATTTTGTCCTTGGCATTTTTAAATTTCTTGTTTTTTTATAAGCATTTTTGAATTCCACCAATTTAAAATGTCTTAAATGGCCTTGGGAATTTCAGAATTCCACTTGCTTCACCTTTTGTCACGCCCCACCCTTCACACATACAAGATATTGTCCGCTTTGGCCCATGGGCCTTTCGGTTTTGTTTCTAGTGGGCTTCAACCCACCAAAAGGCCTTATGCAAGGTAAGGGTGCAAGCTCGATATATAAACTCATTCACTTTCCTCTTTATAGTCGATGTGGGACTCCAGGATGTCACAATCCACCCCCCCTTAGGGCTGCACGTCCCTGTGCAGTAGCCTGCCAGTTCCTGTAGCCTGCCAGCCCTCTTGGCCCGCCCACATGGAAACCCGCCCACTTGCATCAGGCCACGGCAAGGGCCCACACTCGAACTAGTCGAGAGTCGGCTCTAATACCATTTGTCACGCCTCACCCTTCACACATGCATGATATTATCCGCTTTAGCCCATGGGCCTCACAGTTTTATTTCTAATGGGCCTCAACCCACCAAAAGGTCTCATGCAAGGTAAGGGTGCAAGCTCTATATATAAACCTATTCACATTCCTCTCTATAGTCGATGTGGGACTCCAAGATGTTACATGTTACTTAAATTCGGGGATGCTCAAGTAGAAGGGAGCTAGCATCCAAGAATTCCACTATGAAAATTTTAAAATCCTTCGAATATATATTCTTTAAATTTTAGCAAAAGAACCAGGCTATTGTGATCAAATTGCAAACTAAGCATTAGTGACCGCAATCAAAAGGAGCTCAAAATAAATAAATAAAACACCATCAAAGGGGAAGTAAATCTTTTGTCACTCTGCTAACAAAGGAGGGTAGGAAGCGAATCACCTGGCCATGTGGTACACTGCAGTTGAATGAATTGGCCATGACTCACTCCTTGCTTGATTTTAAGATCACTTGTACGAGGGAGAAGAGCCCTTGTTCGGACAACGCAGCGGTAGTGCAGTTATTTGTTGGAGAACTTGCCAGGAATCGGGGAAGACCTATGAGTCTATTTATACTATATTGCTGGTAGAACGTGATGCTCAACTCAGTTTTCCGGGCAAGGCTCCAGTGCAGCGGCGCTGATCTCCCAATGGCAAACTGCTACGTGGACCAACAAAAAAGCGTACACAAAATAGGTTACGTTTTTCCAAGTACAACCAAGTACATTTGTTGAAACTACCCTTTCACACTCATATCTGTCATCACTCATCGGTCATCAGCCGTTTTCGTGGTCTATCTCCAAGCTCGTTGATTGACCCACTCATTCATGAAATGGTAGAGCCTTATCTTTCATGGAATAAAATTTGACCCATCTTAATAACAAATATAGTGAAATTTGTAATGAACAGTGACATTACAAAAAACGCCCATCTATATGTATATATATATATATATATGAGTCCGTAGGACTCAAAATTTATTAGATCAAATCAACCTATTTTTCTTTATAGGACTCACTAGATGAAATATTTGACCACCTATCAATCAAGCAAGTCCCATGCACAATATGATGGGTCCCATGTGGATAAAAAAAAAGAATGAGAAAGTTCGTAAATTGATTGGATATAGTTGGTCTCATTACAGATAAAGATACTTATGCAGAGAATGTTTAGCTAGTGGCGCTCATGTAGATGGACGTAAGGGTGGATTTTCATGTTCCATCTAGTTGATGCCAGATACATGGGTGGATTGGTCAGATCTAGTGACTTGAGGTAGGTAGGCATGATGTTTCAATTGTCTATGGTCGAATTATCAGGTTTTCATCCCATTAATGTACATGTTATTTTGACAAGATCTTATGAGGGGCCATTTGGGGTTGGGTCCCTATCAAATTGACGTGCTTATAACTCTTTTTTTTTTTAATTATTGTTCTACCAATATACATAACTATTAAAGATAATAAAAATGAGAAGAAAACGTGATATTGAATATTAATTTTTACAACTGATATGTCAATATACAAAAAAGCTATCTTTTAATTATTTGTGTATTACATTTAATAAAGATAATAATAACAATTAAAAATGCTATTGAAGAATAATAATAATAATTAAAAATGCTATTGAAGAAATATAGGTTGATCTAAAAATTAGCCATAAAATATAGATTATATTGAAATCAATAAAAATAAGGAAAGAAAATAAATAAAATGCTAAGTGCCCATTTAAGATCAAGAGTAGCACTAATTTGAAAGGCTAATTTAAGGATTTTCTTGAATCACGCGAGCGCTGTCACACCTTCATGGTAACTTGTAGGTCCAACCTTGGCCTAACGTATATATTTGTTTGACCATGTCAGTTCTAGATTTCAAGTCCAAACACATACAAGCTGGCATTATGGCGCACCTAAGGATCACATTGTCACCAATTAATGAGTTTTTATTAATCAATAAATGGTGGATTAAGTTGCCTGTGATCAATCTAGCACTTTTCATACTTTAATTATACTAAGAAACAACTCTCAATACTAAAACTAAAATTAAACAATGCTAAAACTAAAATTAAACATCACTCAAATTAGTGCTACTCTTGATCTTAAATGGGCACTTAGTATTTTTTTATTATTCTCCTTTCATTATTTTAATTGTCGTCATTATAATCTTACAAAAATTAGAAGATAATTTTTTGGTATATTGACCTATAAATTGTAAAAATTAATATTCAATAGCACTCTTTCTTCTAATTTTTATTATCTTTCATAGGTAGGTTAATTGGAAGATCAATAATTAAAAAAAAATGTTAAAGCACATTAATTTGATAGGGACCCGACCACAAATGGTCCCTCATAGTTAGTCAAAATAACATGTACATTAATTGGATGAAAAGGCGGATCATCCTACCATGGACAATTGTAACATCATGCCTACCTACCTCAAGTCACTAGACCTGACCAATCCACCTATTTATCTGTTATCATCAACTAGATGAAACATGCAAATCCACCCCTATGCATAGGGGCCACTAGCTAAACATTCTCTACATAAGAATCTTTAATGAGACCAACTACATCCAATCAATTCTCTACTAATATATATAGGAGCTCCTCCATCGAGCACCACTTTCTAGTGGGGCCCATTTGAGGATAAGAACCGGGCAGGAAGGTGGGGGTGGGGGGATTGAAAGATCTCCCTACCACGACTTCTTCTATGGTGATAGAGGCTTAAATAATCATCATAAGCACTTAATTAATGGCCGACAAGTTTTTACCGTCCAAAATGAGTGTAATCCAATCCAACGGTCCAATTAATTTGGATGGGTAACAAACTTGGTATTGTTGACATCGGGGGGGTACGTGTGTTATGGTCCACTTGATGAATTATAAACTGGGCGCTACTGGTGTTTTGATATACGGTGCTTATTTTATCATAAAAATCAGGTACTCAATAGAGATTTTTCCCATCAATTTACACATTCTATCAATCTTTTCTTATTCCCAATAGACCCATCATATTTCACTTATCACCTTGTGCATGAGACCAACTTGATTAATAGATGGTTATATATTTCATCCAGTGAGTCCAATGTAGAGAAATAGATTGATTTGATATAATAAATTTTGGGTCCTACATATATATATATATATATAGGCTTTGACATAGATGGGCTTTATTTGCAATGTTAGTGTCACTGATCATTATATAATTACACTAACCTATAATAAAATTTTTACGGTAATATTATGGTCATATAAAATGTTAATACAAATCATTTACATGTTGTTGAGTTGACCTAATAATTGACTACCATTTTATTTTGTGAATGCCTAGTCATTTAATTTAACGAATTATAATATTAACACAACGGCATATTCATACTTTATGTCAATTTTTCATGTCCCGATAGCATTGGTGTATTTTTTATTAAGATGGGTCAAATTTTTATTACATGAAAGATAGTGCCCAACCATTACATGAATGACTCGGACAATCAATTGGGAGTGGGACCACAAAAACCGGTGATCACGGATGGGTGATGAGACAAATGAGAGAAAATGGATAGTTTTGGAATGACGTAAACAATTGTGCTTAGTGGTTGTTGGGAGCATAACCTATTTATGTCATTTCTTTTGATAGTCCCCGTGGCGGTATATCATTGGGAAAGCAGGGCGCTGCCCTGCATTAAAACGCAGCGCCGCCACGCCACCCCCTCCATTTATGTTGGTCCTACGGCCAGAAACACACCATGTTCTCCATTTAAGTCGGTCCTACAGAGAGAAAAACACACCCAAAGCATTTGTGTCAGTTCCATGGAGATGGTACAATAATCTAACAATGTGTAAATGGGTGAACGGCCACTAATTTTTTGCTCATATTAGTGACATTCAAGGCATTTCATCTTATTTTGAACTTGTTTTCTTTTATCATAGAAGTTTAGTTTTGCTCATGCTTTTCCGTTTGTTAATTTTCCCCCATTGTAAAGTTAAAGTCATCTTTCATTTCACCACACAACAACCCAAAAAATTCAAATCAAATTACCACATTTCAAAAAATTTTTTTTACCTTTTTACACAAAAATTCATAAAGTTACTTTTTCATCTTATTAACAAACAAAAAATATCTACTTTTAATACAAAAAGTCAAAAAGTTTTATTCTCGTTTCACTAAAAAAATAAAATCTAATCATTGGATTGATTTAACCCCTCTCATTTTTTTTATCTTTTAAAATTACCATTCACCTCACTTCACCTTACCAGTTATTAGCTTATCCTCTAAGCAGTGATTGGTTTTTGGATAGGCTTTTTCCGCCTTGGCTCAGTTCTGTGATGGATGCATGAACTCAACTCTTTGTAATGTTGCTTCATTATTTTAATTTGTTTTTTCTTTTATCAAATAAAAAAAACACCCCTAACACCCCTAACACCCCAAACACATACACATGGAAGTTTTTCTTTTTAAAGCATTTTTAAGTTAAATTAGATGGAAGTGGATAATGTAGGAAATTTGTAGCCCATATGTCACAGGTCTCACGTCAGATCAAGCAGAGCAGATGCTAACAGAGATTGCAATCTCACTTTAGTGTAAGACTTGATCTAAACCCCATAATAAGACTTCCAATAGGATTAGTGGACGTAAGCTTCTAGTGGAAGATGTCTCTAGTAAGTGTGATTCCTTAGGACTTGTCTATATGAGGATAAGGGAGCCCTAGGGTTTGAATTATTATTATTTTTTCTATTCCCATAGGAAAGACAAGAGACAAAGAAATCAACGGAGCTTTCCATCATCAGAACACACATAGATTTTCAGCCGCGTAACGGAGTCTCCCCATCTGCTGTCATAATCTTGATGTCATGCACATAGAGAAGAATATAGGTGAAAGCTGCTGTGGAACGATGTTGGCCATAGAAGGTAAGAACAAAGACACTCCAAAAGCGCGTGCGGATTTGGAAAAAATGGGCATAAGACCAGAATTGCATTTACAAAAGAATGACAAAGGATCTGTATTGAAGCCTAGGGCAGTCTACACATTGAGCTCGAAACAGATAGATGATTTTTGTGAATTCTTGAAGTCCATCTGTTATCCAGATGGCTATGCAGCTAATATATCAAGGTCTGTGAACTCTAAAAATGGCAAGTTATCAGGCATGAAAAGCCATGACTATCATGTCCTCCTTCAACGTCTTCTTCCAATAGGTATGCGCGGTTTTGTGAATAAAGAGATATGTACCGCACTGCTTGAGTTGGGCAGTTTTTTTCAGGAACTTTGCTCGAAGTCATTAAGGCGTAGTGATTTGGAGAAATTGGAAGAACGAATAGTGCTTATACTCTGCAAGCTGGAGATGATCTTTCCTCCAACTTTCTTCGATGTGATGGTCCATTTGGCTGTGCATTTGCCTCGTGAGGCAATGCTTGGTGGACCTGTGCAATATCGATGGATGTACCCGATCGAAAGGTGAATGCTACAATCCTATGGTGAATTATTGATTTAGTAGTGCAATTATCTTGCATATGTAATCTTAATTGTGATAGTTGCTTATTTGAAGGTTTCTCAAGACTCTAAAAGGGTATGTCACCAACAAAGCACATCCAGAAGGTTCAATTGCTGAGGCTTACATTTCCAAGGAGTGTCTCAATTTTTGCTCAATGTACCTAAAAGGGACTGATAAACCAGGACGGAATTGTGATGGTGGCGATCGTGGCCCTGGAATGGAGATCTTTACCCAAAATGTCAAACTCTTCTCACCGATCTTAAGGGCTCTTGATCCTTCCCAGAAAGAACGGGAAATGGCTCATTGGTTTGTGCTGTACAATACCGCCGAGGTGGAACCATATCTAGAGTATGTGGGTTAGTTAAATTACATATATAAACCTATTAATTATAACACTATTTTAAGATACTTATGTATACATTTCATTGAATAGGGAACACAAGAATATTATAGAGAATCAGAATCCTCAACGACGTGATATAACTCAGATACAGCGAGCAGAATTTCCAAAATGGTTTGAAAAACATGTAAGATATATTTGAAAGAGCTTAGACATATTGGTAAACACTAACTAGCTTAAATTAATTTGAAATTAACTTTTTATGTTTGCAATATGTTTGTTTATGTAGATGAATGAGTTGCGAAATCAACGGTCACCAGAAGCAACCCAAGAACTGTGGTCATTAGCACAAGGTCCTGGTCCGATAATTGATCTTTATGCTGGTTGCATCTGCAATGGTGTCCGGTTCCATAGTAGAGACCATGAGAGCCGTCGGAGGTGCCAAAACAGTGGGTTGGTCGTACAAGGGGAGCATAAAGGGAAGCAAATTGACTTCTATGGTTATTTGTGCAAAATATTGGAATTGAGATACTTGCATGGAGGTAGAGTGGTTCTATTTCAATGTGAATGGTATGACATCGGTCACAAAAGTAGAATACATACCGATCAACATGTCAAAACCATTGATATTAGGAGGCTTTGGTATAAAGATGATCCATTTGTCCTTCCAAGTAATGTCAAACAAGTATTCTATGTCAATGACACCATCAAAGGTAAGAATTGGAGAGTGGTAGAACAGGTCAATCATCGAGGAGTATGGGATGTACCAGAGCGGGATGATGCGTCCAATGATGCATTTCAACAGGACGAATCAACCAATGGTGTCCCAATTCTTGAACAAGATACTGATATTCAATATTACAGCAGAGATGATATGGATCTCGATATTGTTCCCGTTAATGAATTAATGACTGAGCATTATTCCGATGATAATGACGAGGATGACACAATTTTGGAATATATAGATGACGAAGAAGATGAACAGCAAAGAGGACCAATCCATGATGTCTATCATGATATAGAACCTGATATAGAATATGATATGTAGCTTTTGTTTTATACTTTAGTAGCTTTTGATTATATGGACAACTGTTATAAATTTATAAGATTTTTCATTTACATATCATGGCTTTGTTGTTTCACATGTCATTTCAGTTATTGGCATCATTTTATATTTTTTTCATTTCATTGTTTGTCATATATAGTTGCCAAATATGCAAAAAGGTGGTAAATTATTTGTGAAGCCTGGGTTTTTGGCGACCCAGAGGAAGAAGTTACCTATCGAGGAGGAGAGAGATAAAAGGATTAAAGAGAATATTGCGAGAATGCATGCTCTAGGGGTTCCGGATAAGGCAAATTCATTCTTTGGATTGGGTCAGACGGCCATGAAGAAAAAAACCATGGAGAGAAAGAGAAAGGAGGGTGGATGTGACGATGATGAGGCTTATCTTCCACCCGAGGGTGAGGAGGGATTGAGTTCTTCTAGTGAAAGTTCCTTTAATGATGAGGATGATGAATCTGAGCCCCAGTTGAATAAGGTAATAACCTTTATTTTTCTGCTCATACTTAGATGCTACAAAGGTTAAAAACATTGACTAGTAATAGTAACTTTGTTGACTTTTTCATTTTATACATATTACTATTATATGATGATTATGATGATTACACTATGTAGTATTACTTAATTTGATGTTTGATTGTTGATTACTTCAATTATTGATTACTAATAATTAAGTTTACTGTTATGTCAGGTCACAAATATGCCTCCGTGGCTTAGGAAAAGAGTTGGTGCTCCTAGTCGTTCAGGAGCTACACAGACCCTCGAGCGAGTGATACCGATGCCATCTCCACAGCCTACCCATGATCCATTGCCACAGCATGATCCACAACCACATCCACAGCCACAGCCTACCCAAGCTCACTTCTCATCATTTACACGGCCTGACCAGCTTACTAGTCCACGTAGTGCTGCCAGTAGTGTGGGTAAGAAATGTACACCATTTACATGTAAATAAAATTGGCTTTCCTTTAATGATTTATGTCTACTAACATAAATAAATTTGTGTTCTTAACAGCATCGGCTTCAGTCTCTAGCAAAACTGGTAAACGGGGCCCGACCAGGGGGAAGAACGTGGATAGGCTTAGGAAAGTGCTTGGTCATCCCATTCCTGTTGATATCAATCGTGAGGAAGGGGCAATAGAGGGGATGTGGGCCTCTTCTGTAGCATCTGCTCTTGGGGAACAGATTCGAGATCATGCACCAATCCGAGATATTCATTGGGTAGACATTGATTTTGAGATCAGGCTAGCCATTGTTATGAGAGTTGGGGTAATATGAATTGATTTATAAAAGGAAAATTGTTTAACATGTTATTCAATTGATTTCTTAAACTGAGAGTTTAATTCATATTGCATTTTATTGTTACCAATTGCAGTTAACCTTTGACCTTGGCGGGGACTATGAAAGAGATTTGGTGCTCAAGTCTATCATTGACCATAAGTGCCAAGATTTATACAAAGACTGGAAAAGCACATTGCATAAGCACTATCTTGAGCTCAAAAAGGATGGAGTGCCAGACATCAAAAGCCATCCATTATATCCTTGTAAATTGGATGACTGGAAGTTTATGATCGAGCACGTGTGGGAGAGCGACAGTTTTAAGGTATTCCTTATTGATGTTATATACATATATATGGTGTTTGGGCTTCTACTAGATTGAAATAAACCAACTGCATGTGAGATAATTAAGCTTATTTTGTTGTTTTCTTTTTTAATTTTGTCCTCATAGAAAAAGTCTGAAAGTGGAAAAAAGGCACGAGCCGCCCAAAAATACAATCATACAAGTGGCTCAAGATCGTATGCATCACGAGCATCTATCGATGTAAGTATATGATTGTAAATTTTTACTCTTAATAAAATTTCAATACTTAGTTAATCTGACTAAAATATCTAATAAATAATAGGCATCAAAGAATGGTGGTGTTCGACCATCTATCCCGGATATTTTTGAGCAAACTCACAGACGTGGTCGGCATGGTGGGATGTGGATAAATGACCATGCTGAACAACATCATGTAAGTACTAACTAATTCATTTGTTTAAATCATCAAATGTACATTTTTTACATATGTTATGGGTTTACATAATGAAAAATGACAGGCTATGCTAAAAGAGAAGATTCTCGCACAGTCGCAGCCAGGTGTCAAGAATCCGCAAACCGAGGTACAAGTTTCCATCGATGTGCTTGGGAAAAGATCAGGTTTCTCAAGGGGATTTGGGATCCGCAGCATTGCTTCATCTTCCACACAGTCTCAAGAACCTAATCCTGAGGTGATCGCTTTGCAGCAGAAGATAGCTGACCAAGATAAGACCTTGGCTGCATGGCGGGGCTTACTACAGGTGATGGCTACAAAAATTGGGATAGATCCTGCCAGTGTACCAGGGTTAGTGGATCCAACTAACGTTCCGAGGTTAGTTCTAGAGAATGGTGGTGAAGATGGCACATCAAGTGAAGGGCAGGATGCGGCTTCCCTTGGTTAGTAAATTAAAATTTTATTTTCAATTCTAAAGAGTGGTTTGGACTTAAATGTTGAGTTTAAGGAGGTATCTAAAATTAAGTAAATAAATTATTTCATCTGTTTAAGCCAAATTTTGTTGTGGCTAACTTTGTGATAATTCATTTTGACAATATGGACACTGTGAGGCCCTTAGAATATTGTTGTGGCTTTGAAACACATTTTGGGTAATATTTTAGGGGGATATGCTGCACCTTTATTTTCAAAGGGCATGGTTAGTGTAATTTGCTAACTTTTGATTTTCTGATCAACTTGAAGAGTGACGATAGCAAAACCATATATTAGATTTGAAGTTAGTTTATTGATAGAATGCTAACAATTTTTTGTATTTTTTTTTGTGCAGGTTGATGATGGAGGATGTCTTCAACTTGACAACTAGCTGGCCTTTTCTCTTATTTTCTCTTTTATCACAAGCATTTAGACTTGTTGAACATTATCTTCTTGTTTTTGGATATTTGAATATTTGAGACTTATTTAGATGATATGTATTGGATATTTGGTAATTTTTTAATATTTTTCATTGAGATTCATATTTGGTTGGATTTTAATCTATTTGGATGTTTATTGAATTAGTTTATATGAGATTGGTATAAACTGGTTGCTGAAAAAAATTAAAAATAAATAATTTTTTTCATTATCTCTTTTGGCTATGCAATGTATGAAGGTAAAGAATAGATGGAGGTTTTTTCTACGTGTATTGAGTGGGCAAAAGTTATGTTTATAATAAAAAATAATATTTTTTACTTTTGCCTACGAACTTTTCATAGGCAAAAGTGCTAATTAAAATTAGAAAAAATTGTGTTTGACTTTTGGCTATGCAAACCTTCGTAGCTAAAGATTACAAACCTTTGTAGCCAAAGGTTGTACATTTGCCTACGTAAAATATTCGTAGCCAAAGACTGTACATTTGCCTACGTAAAAGTTTCGTAGCCAAAGGCTATACATTTGCCTACGTAAAATTTTCGTAGCCAAAAGCTGTACATTTGCCTACGCAAAATCTTCATAGCCAAAGGCTATACATTTACCTACGCAAAGCATCATAACCAAAAGTTGCACCTTTGCCAACGACAAATTGGTGTAGGCAAAAGTACAACATTTGGCTACGAAGATTTTGCGTAGCCAAAAGCAACACTCTTACCCTACCGGAAAGCGTAGCTAAAAACTTAGTTTTTGCCCACGCACCATTCTATGCGTGGGCAAAGACCTTTCCCCACAACCCTTTGGCTACGATTTGCCTACGCATGTCATTGCGTAGGCAAAGAGTTTTACCTACGCATTTAGTCTTTTACCTACAAATTTTCTGCATAGGCAAAGGTGCATTTTGTTGTAGTGTGGAGAGAACTATTTCATTACATTCATTGATGATTACAGTAGATATAGATATGTGTACCCAATTAAACATAAACATGAGGCCTTAAAAATGTTCCAAACATATGCTGCTGAAGTCCAAAATCATAAGGGTAAGAAAATAAAAAGGATTAGATCTGATAGAGGGGGTGAATACACTTCCGAATTGTTTAAAGAATATTGTGCACGTGAGGGAATCATTCATGAATATTCAATTCCATATAACCCATAGCAAAATGGCATAGCCGAGAGGAGGAATAGGACCTTAATGGATATGGTAAGGTCAATGATCAGCCATACGAGTCTTCCGCAGTATTTGTGGGGAGAAGCATTAAACACTGCATAATATATTTTAAACAGAGTACCTTCTAAGAGTGTGCCCAAGACCCCATATTAGTTATGAACTGGTACCAAACAAAAATTAGAACATGTGAGAGTTTGGGGCTGCTTTGTACACGTCCTGCTACCACCACAAGAAAGGCATAAACTACAAGCAAAAACGAAGAAAAATTATTCTTTCGTTGGCTACCCATCACATTCTAAAGGATATCATATGTATAATCATGATAATAAGATAATCATGGAATGCTAAGATGTGTTTTTCCTTGAGGATCCGATGGTCAGTCTTAGAGTAAGACCATAGAGTGTGGAATTATATAAAATCTCTATGGGCAAGGGGGTTCAAGCAAGTGGGGGTTCCGACGAAGAGGATGTTGGACATAGAATTCCTGGTTAGGGCCCACTTGAGGTGATTGAACAACCCGATGAGCCAGTTGGCAGACCGATTCGGGCGAGGAAACAACCAGCATATCTAGATGATTATTGCAGTTTATTGGAAACCGTGCAAGATTTGGATCCAACCTCCTACTGTCAAGTGGTTAAAGCGCAGGATGCGTAGTGTTGGCTAGAGGCTATGAGAGAGGAGATGGAATCAATTGAAAAGAACCAAATATAGCAATTAGTAGATCTACTTAAAGATTGAAAAGCCATTGGATGTAAATGGGTTTTTAGAAAGAAATTTAAAAAGGATGAATCCTTGGATAAATATAAAGCACAGTTAATAGCTAAGAGATTCACACAAGTGGAATGAATAGATTACGAGGAGACATTTTCTAAGGTCGTAAAATTCCAATCCATACGAACCTTAGTCGCATTGGTAGCATGTCGTGACCTTGAATTGCACCAGATGGATGTGAAAATAGCATCATTGAATGACAAATTAGAAGAAGAAATTTATATGAAACAAATCGAGGGTTTTATGGTGCAAGGTCATGAAGACAAAGTATACAAACTTAATAGGGTATTATATGGTTTAAAACAAGCCTTAAGACACTGGCATATAAAATTGCATTAAGCCATCTGTGAAATTAAATTTATCTCCAATAGTGCAGACACATGTTTCTATATTAAACGCAGTGGGAGTAGTTATTCATATTTATCATTTTATGTGGATGACATTTTAATCGCTAGTAATAAACTGGAAGCCATACATGATATCAAACAATGGTTAAAGTCAAAATTCGAGATGAAAGACATGGGTGAGGCAGAGGATGTTCTTGGCATTTCAAAAACCCGTGATCGTCCGAATAGGATATTGACTTTATTACAGAGATCTTATTTGGAAGCTGTGTTGAAAAAGTTTGATATAGCTAAGTGTAAACCAATTGATATTCTCATCTACCAGAGCACAAAATTATCAAGCGATCAAGGACTCACAAATGAGTAGGATAGGAAAATGATGAGATTAAAACCTTATGCTTAAATTGTGGGTAGCATCATGTATGCAATGTTGTGTACGACATCAGACCTTGCATTCGCCGTGGGTCTCGTAAGCAGATTCCTAAGTAACCCAGGATTATCGCATTGGTATGCGGTTAAGAGGATTTTGTGGTACATCAAAGGAAGAGTTAATCTTCGCCTATGTTATCAAGGTGAAGTCTTGGAACTGCGTGGCTACCCAGATGCAGATTAAGCTAGTGATTTAGATCAGAGAAAGTCAACAGCCAGTTATGTGTTTACCCTCAGAGAAGGTGCAATTTCTTGGGGTAGTAAGAAACAGACCTCCACGGCTATATCAACAGCCGAAGCAGAGTATATTGCTTGTAGTATAGTAGTCCAGGAAGCTTCTTTGTTAAATACTTCATGTGTGATTTGGAGGTAATAAATGAGAAGGAGCTTATCCCAATGAGCATAGACAATATGTCAGCCATTTCTATGGTGAATAAGCAAAGGATTAACAACCGATTAAAACATGTTGAAATAAAATATTACTTTGTTAGAGAGAAGGCTGAAAAGAATGATATAGAAATTTTCTATGTGCCTTCAAAAGAACTAATGGCTGATGCTCTCACTAAGGCTTTGCCTGTAGAGGTTTTTGCAAGGCATGTGATGCGTATGGGAGTGAGAAATATTTGATGTACATGGCATTCGTGCCAAGTGGGAGATTGTAGGAAATCGTGTGGCTTGCATACCACGGGTCCCACGTCAGATCAAGCAGGGCAGATGCCAACAAAGATTGCAATCCCACTTTAGTGTAAGACTTGATCTGGGTGCCATAATAAGACTTCCAATAGGATCAGTGGATGTGGACTTCTGGTGGAAGATGTCTCTAATAAGTGTGATTCTTTGGGACTTGTCTATATAAGGATAAGGGAGCCCTAGGGTTTGGATTATTATTATTCTCTCCATTCCCATAAGAAAGACAAGAGGTGAAGAGATCCACGGAGCTTATCATCTCCGGAACGCACATAGATCTCCGGCCTCGTGATGAAGTCTCCTTATCCGGATCCATCAGATAATGCAAAATTTACATAATTTTGAATGAAAACAATCTCATTAAATTTGAAAAATGATGTAAGTGGGTTTTGCATTGCAATTTTAAAAATGTGGGCCTCAATTACCACAAATCCTAAACGTGAACCCAATTACCTCATGATGAGTTTTTTTTTAAAATAATTTTACTGAACATGCTAATTTTAAATTAAAACTTAAAGATTAGAGCCTTTATTTTAGACTTTAATCTAATTAGCCATTATTAAGTAGACTAGAGTTTCCAAATGACTCCTTACTTTTCCAGACCAATTGAGTTTCGTATAGTGTACGGCTTTAAGTAATATTAAAGCTTCTTATCCAAGTGTTTTAAGTTGGATGCATGAGTTATTCTTGGCCTTTTTCCCAACTTTCATGACTTGGCTGGGTTTAAAAAAGGTAAAAAGGTAAATAAAAAAATAAAAAGAAAAAATTATAGAGTAAAAGAGGCATGGGGAGGAGTAAAAGGATACTAGTATTCCCCACAACTTAACTTTTTCACTCCACGTTAACGTCTAAACATCCTAGTGAGTAAAAGAGGAATGTGGAGTAGTAAAAGGGTACTAGTATTCCCTCACAACTAAACTTTTTACTCCAATATTTTAACATCCAAACATGCTGACGTCAGTACTATTACTTCAACTTTGTAAGCACGAGATAATACTCATAGATAGGAGTATACAAAAAATTCATTGATCCATGAAACCAGTACGATTCAACCCGGAGGCCAAGTGATGGAGAAAGAGCCATCGTTATGGGAAATCAGAAGGAGTCAAGAGTTGAGGCAGTAGGCACGTATAGGCTGGTGCTAGATACAGGATTCATTCTGGATCTGCCGACCACCTTCTATGTTCCGGATATTTCTCGAAATTTGGTTTCTATTTCAAAGTTGGATGTAAAAGGATATGTGTTTAACTTTGATCGAGGATCTTTGAAACTTTTTCACAATAATATAATGATTGGTAGTGGTTTATTATGTGATGGCTTGTACAAGTTAAGGTTAGATACTTTATACACACAATCACTAACTACACACCATGTTACTTGTGGGATGATTGTTGGCATGAAGAGAGGACTAATAAAAGAGAACTCCCCTAAGTTGTGGCATGAACGGTTATGACACATCTCGAAAGAGAGGATATTGAGATTGGTGAAAGACGGGTTATTACCAACCCTTGATTTCACAAATGTTGGTGTCTGTGTTGACTGTATTAAAGGAAAACAAACTCAAACAATTAAGAAAACTGCCACACGAGGTTCTGAACTCCTGCAATTTATCTATACGGATGTTTGTGGAAAAATAGATATACCTTGTCTTACAGGAGAACAATATTTCATCACCTTTATAAATGACTACTCACGTTTTGGTTATGTCTATTTCATTAAAGAAAAGTTTGATGCTTTGACTATGTTCAAAATATTTAAAGCAGAAGTGGAAAAACAATTAGATAAAAAGATCAAAATCGTGAAATCAGATCGAGGTGGTGAGTATTATGGTAGGTACACTGAAACAGGTCGTAATCCAAGCCCGTTTGCTAGATTCCTAGAATCCGAAGGTATTGTTGCCCAATATACAATGCCTGGAACACCTCAGCAGAATGGAGTGGCTGAAAGAAGGAATAGGACTCTTTTAGATATGGTTAGGAGTATGGTTAGCAATACATCATTACCTGCATTTATGTGGGGTGACGCAGTAAAGATGGCCATGTATATTTTAAATAGAGTTCCTACTAAAGCAGTTCCTAAAACTCCTTTTGAGTTATGGACCGGTAGGAAACTCGGCTTAAACCATTTTTGAGTTTGGGGATGTCCATCTGAAGTGTGGGTTTATAACCCACAAGAAAAGAAGTTAGACCCTAGAATAGTAAGTGGATATTTTATTGGATATCCGGAGAGGTCTAAAGGGTATCGATTTTACTGTCCTAATCATTCAATAAGAATAGTTGAGTCCAATAATGCTAAGTTTTTTGAGAATCATGAAAACAGTGGGAGTTCTGAGGCTAGAAATATTGAATATAAGGAGATAAGAAATGAGCATCAATCCTCTTCTCAAGGTAGATTAATGATTCCACTTGATATAGAGGTTTTCCCAGAACGATCTGCTATTCCGATTCCTCAAGATACACAACCAACTTTTGAAATACAGTCACCTGTTATTGAAGAACATCCAGAGGAATTGAGAAGGTCAACTCGTATGAGAAGATCAGCTATTTCAGATGATTATATTGTGTATCTCGAAGAATCAGTTATTGGAATTAAAGAAGATCCAAAGACTTTTAGAGAAGCAGTAGAAAGTAAAGATTCTGATAAGTGGTTAGACGCTATGAACGAAGAGTTAGAATCCATGTTTATAAACGAAGTTTGCGATTTCGTTGAACTACCTGAAGGGTCCAAAACAGTTGGTTGTAAATGGGTCTTTAAGACAAAAAGGGACTCTACAGGGAAAGTTGAACGATTTAAGGCCCGACTTGTAGCTAAAGGATTCACTCAGAAAGAGGGTATTGATTATCATGAAACCTACTCTCCGGTGTCTAAGAAAGATTTACTCAGAATTGTTATGGCACTTGTAGCTCATTTGACCTAGAGCTATGTCAGATGGATGTAAAAACTGCCTTATTAAATGGGAATCTAGATGAAGAAGTGTATATGGAACAACCGGAAGGGTTTGTTCAACGAGGTAATGAAAGGAAACTGGTTTGTAAATTAAAGAAATCGAAATACGGACTAAAACAAGCTTCCAGACAGTGGTACTTAAAATTTAATCATGTTATTATATCTTTCGGTTTTACCGAAAATTCAGTAGACCATTGTATATATCTCAAGGTCAGTGGCAGCAAATTTCTTATTTTAGTCTTGTATGTAGATGATATTTTACTAGCCAGTAATAACCTAAGTATGATTCGAGAAACTAAAACATACCTTGAGAATAATTTTGATATGAAAGATATGGGTGAAGCAATTTTTGTATTAGGAATTGAGATATTTAGAGATCGATCTCGAGGATTACTTGAGTTGTGTCAAGAAGCCTATGTCAAAACTATTCTCAAACGTTTTCGAATGGAAAGTAGCAGACCACAAAATGCACCTATTACAAAGGGAAACAAGTTTAGTAAGGAACAATGCCCCATGACTGACTTAGAAAAGTTAGAAATGAATAAATATCCTTATGCAGCAGCAGTAGGATGTCTAATGTACTTACAGACTTGCACGAGGCCAGATATTAGATTTGCAGTCGGAATGCTCAGTAGATATCAAAGTAATCACGGCTTGCCTCATTGGGTAGCTGTCAAGAAAGTGATGCGTTACCTTAATGGAACAAGAAGATATATGCTCACATATTAAAGATCCAATAAACTGGAAGTCATTGGATATTCAGATTCAGACTTTACTGGATGTCTCGATACAAGGAGGTCAACATCAGGTTACATTTTTCTGTTGGCCGGCGCGGCAGTATCGTGGAGGAGTGCAAAGCAGACGTTAATCACTCTATCTACATTTGATGCAGAGTATATGTCATGTTTTGAAGCCACAGGTCACTCATTATGGATGCGTAACTACATCATGGGACTTGAAATTATGGGCAGTATGTCTGAACCGATAAAGATTTACTGTGACAACGACGTTGCTAGGCGTTTCGCTCAAAATGACAAGTGTTCCAATAAATCAAAGTATCGGGAAGTAAAGTATCTTGTACTCAAAGAGAAAGTGCGAGATCGTTTAGTGTCAGTTTTTGGAGCTCCATCGAAGCTCATGATTGTTGATCCATTGACAAAGGCATTGGCGCCAAAGGATTTTAAAGACCATGTGATAAATATGGGCTTAAATGAAATGCCTTGTAACAGTCAATGATGTATGACACTATATATATTGATCAAATGAAGAAACAATTTTGCAATTCTTACTTTGTTGTGAGCTCACATGTGGTAATTGTAAAATAAAGTAAGAATATAAAAGCATTATGACATTACAGTTTCCATTAAAGTAAGTCATATTAAAGATACTCATTAAGTGCTGGATTAGGCGAGAATATTAATGTTGTGATTGTGGAATGAAGCATATTATTTAAGATGTGTAACCGCTACAATTCGCATTAATAGACTAGCCTTATCATAGATTAAAAGATCTTAACATAAAGTTATATGAAAATCGGTATTTTCAAATGATGCGCATCAGTTAGAGTTATTTCTTTCAAAGTTTTTTTTTCTTATATTTGCAAACAAATTTTATAAAATTAAAAGGAATGAATGGTGGTCATATGGACCAAGTGGGAGATTGTTGGATATCATGGGTGGTGTCCCACATGACCACCACTTATGTTAATTCGTTCAAAAATGACATCTTCCCATTAAAGCCATGTTCCTAGAAACACTCTAGTCGTGCGATAATGAAAAGTTTTCCGTTGATGGGGAGGAAAGCATTAACGTAGTCTATAAATGGCTTGGGAACTCTCTCATCTTCATATATACACATTACTGCTTGGCATATCCATCAATTAGCAGGCATTACGAGAAGACTGAGAGAGTTAAGGTTACGAATCTCCTCTCCGTTTCACGATGGATTCAGGTATGCCCAATATTGGTTGTCTTTCGTAATACAAATCAATCCATCAGAATGCAAATATAATCCGTTAAAGTTTTTCCTAAGGGGTCATTTTAGCTTACAATTATTGCAATCACCAACTAATCCAGACTGTGTTTCAGCCTATGAAAAATTCTTTTGGTGACCACCAGACCTACAGAAGGCCTCCCTAGTGGAAGAAGTAGCAAAAGCTGCAGCCACCTCCCTCCTAAAAGGAGCATTGCTGCGCACCCCTTTAGAAGCTTTATTCAACTTCTTAAGCTTACCTTTGAGAAGAGGAAATGAAACCGATCTCCTTGCTTGAGCACCTCCCGTGCCACCCTTCCAACCCACCAAGGAACATTAGGAGATATGCTGAGCAACGATATTTTTAGTAGGCTCTGGCTCGGATAAAGCAGAAAGATTAATGTCAAACTGTGGGTAAACAATAGCTGGGCTTGGATTAGGAACAACAGGCCCAATAAAATGGCCCAGACCTCCTTCCCCTGACTGAAAGGAAATGGGCCCCTCTGCTTGCCAAGCTGCACATTGCCTAGCAAGGGAGCATGCACATCTATCGATGCACTTTGCCAAGTCATCAGGCCAGTTTTCAGCTTCGAAAGAAACTGAGTCGTCTCTATTCTATCCAGCAACTGGATATCCACATCCCTGACCTGACAACTGACATCCACCTCCACCTTCAAAGTGGATGGGCGAACCACAAGGAACCAGGTGGATTACTTTGTTACCTCTCTTTGTTGTAGACTCACCCTCATGCTGACAAAAACCAGGGTTTGAAAGAGACAGCTGGTCACTGCAACACCTTTTCCCTACAAACACAGGCGCATTAACGAGGTTAGCACTAGGATTCATACCTCTCCCCTTTCCGTTTCTATGATACACCTCCTCCCTAGCCATAGACCCTCCACCCCAACTGTTCTAGAGAGGAAATGGGCTGGCAATCCCCCCTTTCGAGATAACTGCGGACAGACCACGCTCTCTGACGAGCTGCCGGACCTAGCAGGAGAGAGAAGTTGAAGATTCCCGGCGACCACTTCCTCCTCCTCCGACGAAGAACAAGACACCCATTGACTCTGGTGAAAAACAGAGCCTCCAGCAGCTCTATTCGGAAGAGCTAAGACCTCCGCCTCGGAGTAGCTTGACGAAACGGAATCCATCTCCCCAGTATTTCATCATCATCGGCATCACTGGTACCCAACGCGGAAACGATTTCCTGCTTAGGAACACCAGTAAAACCGAGCTCCGCCATTTCCTCTCTAATTATAATAGGAAAGGCATTCCCAAAGATAACAAGATCCACCAGATGATTGTGGAATTGGTGAGAAACTGTCTTGATGCAGACCCTCCCAACTTCGAGCTCTGACGCCTCTACAGTCTCCTTTGCCACCCCCCAAGACCCCTCCAAACTGGCCCTCAATCTCCTCAAATATCATATAGTTCTAAGCATGAAGATCAACCTGTCCTAATTGAGAGGTTAGGGCCAGGCGCCCATCTCTCCAAGGAAATGAACATATCAGAGAATTGAAGATCAAACTTTTTGATGATGGAAAGAGCTCCCTCCACATTGCCGAAAGAGAGCATAATTGTAACGTCCAACCCTATTTTGTATTTTATAGTTGTTTAATAATTTTTAATTTATTATTTAGTATATTATGGTTGTATTTTAGTTAAATTGAGAATAAGTTTCGAGTGCAACCCACCAGATAGGTTTAGTTGGGTTAGAAATAGTTTTGGGCCATTAAGTGAGTTTAGTGGTTTTGGGCCTTAGGTTATAGACCAACCCATTTTTCTATCCTTTTGGCTTAATTAGAATCCTATTAGATCTATGCAACCCTAACCCTATTATTATAAATATCTCACTCTCTCTGTGCAAAAAACCTATTTTTACAAAACCGAACCCATCATAAGAAAAGCGGATCATTGGTAGGGGTGTAATTAGGATTAGCATTCGGAAGTGATAACCCATGGGGACCCGAATTATCTATCCTTATGTTTTCTTGAAATGAACAACTACGGCGAAGAGGTTAAGTATGTTTCTCCCCTCCCAAAATCCTATGTTTTGCAAAACCCTTTTCCCTCAACCAAAATTCATTTGAGAAGAAAGGCTCACCGGTATAGGAGCGTGGGATTTGATCTTTAGCGCATCACTTTTGCACCGAACACCACCAATCGTGGATTTGAGGCAAGTGTTAGATGTAACTCAGTGTAGTTTTGCTTATTTCCCTTCAATTTGAATGTTTTAATTAATCATGTAGATTCGTCCTTGCCCCATTTGTTTTGGATTAATAATGTTGTAATTGATTAAAAAAAAATTCGTCGCCGGCGCAGGTAGTAGTTGTAGCTTGTGCATGTTATGTTGCACGCATTGCTGCCTGGCATGCATGCGTAGGCAGCGAAAGTTGCCTGGCGTTTGGCGGTTGGGCCTGTTGCCTGGCGGACATGGATGGGCTAGGCCGGGCCTGGTGGTTTGGAGATTTAGATTTTTGGATTTATCAATTAGGACTTTATTTAAATTTTGATTGAGAAATTAATTTAGATGTAATTAATATTTAATCAAGATTTGATTAGTATTGTAATTAAGGTTTAAGTAGAATTTGTAATTTGGGTTTTAATTTCAAGTTTTGTTTTGATTTAATTTCGGATTTGGTTTTGGGTTTCCACTTCAGGTTTGGTTTTGGGTTGTAATTTCGAGTTTGATTTTGGGTTTTTGTTTCGGATTTGTTTTAGGCTTATATTTCGGGTCTGATCTTGGGTTTTGGTCTGGGGTTCAACCTTCGGATTTGGCTTGGGTTTTTGAATATAAGATAATTTGTGTGTTTTATCATACATCAATGATGATTAAGAGCACTAATGTTTCCTCTATTTGTTAATCATAATTGAACTTAATTGGATATGGGTTTTGACACGAATTTGAACACTTTCTCCCAAACTTGTAAAACACATTAACTTTATATAATTTGATTAAATGGGTTGGATTTGGACGTGGGTTCTGACACTTTTCCCTAAAATTGCCTATACACATTAACTTCGCATAAATTGGTGAGACCTTAATGTGAGGTTATGTTTGGGCACGCAATTCTCACCGATCATGGTTAATTACGCGTACAAACCATGTGAACCTTTGTATGGTGTTAATTTAAGATATTCCTTTTGGGAGCCCTTAAGTGGGACTATGCACTGGAATTAGTGGGATGTGTTGGGTTACACCTCACCCGTGGATCTAATGGGATTGTAGGGTAAGTAAATATGTATCTTTCTCCTTAGCTTGGATTTGTGGGTCTTCTTTGACCTTCGGGTTTGCATGCATATGCGCCATTCAATTGTCTCAATTAGCATGTACCTTGCATTGATATGACTAAAAGTGGCTCACCTTTGGAAATCATATAAGTTAAGTTAAGTTTAGTCTAGACATTCATATGTACTTGATAGTCATCCTTCTTTTCTGATTTAGATTTCTGTGTCGAGTAAATGTCATATATATGGTTTATTTGTATTATTATTATGTTATGCAACTTTATATATAATTTAGAGGCAATTATACGACTGCAGTTCATTTAAGTTTTACACAAAAAATTGTTGATTTAATACAGTTCAATCTAGTTATGGTCGATTATTTGATGGTGGACTCACTGTACTTAGTTAGCTAGGGTTAACCACTCAATACAGAGGCTTTGCTTTCGTGCACACCTAATCATTGCTCACTTTGATACATATTTAGTATGTTCCATTTATTTCGGTAATCTTCTACTGTTTTAATCATGGCTAATTAATATGAATTAATCTTTGTTGATATTGCTTGCTATTCAAATTATGTCTTAGTTTGCCTTTGACCTTGTTTAGATGGTGCATAGGTACCGAGCCTACTTTATCGAAGCGCTGGCGGATCATCAAACGTATCAAGCGTTTGAGCCGGTTGATGAACTCAAGCGGAGTACCGGCAATGGTTATGGAGCCATTTAAACCAGCGCAGGAATGACTCACCATCATAGGATACTTTAGCAGATTATTATTTATAATTAGATGTTATTTAGACTTTAGTCGAACTTTATTTATAAATTGTTTTTAATTTTATTTGCAATTTGAACCTCTAAAATTATTATTGTTAAGTTTGCTATATTTAAATAAATGACACTATGATACCAATTGTTACTAACCATTTTCGCAGATGCATTTTTATTACTCATCACGGGCCTATGATCCTCTGTTGGTTTACTATTGTGGTACGTGTTGTGTTAAACATGAAGAAAATTTTAATTAGCCCTGTTTTTCACATTGACCTTTGGTTGTATTTTGGGGGACATGACAAGAATCTTATTACCTCCCAGTTTTGCCATTTCATATCCTCAAACTCATATAAAGCTAATAGACCTGGAATAAAAAGAATGGCTCCCATCCTCTTAACCTCCCCAAGTGGACTTTTAAACAGTTACTTGGAGTTGTCCACTAAAATATCCCTTCGTACCCTAATTGAGTTGTTAGGATATTTGTGTATTGGCTAATTCGTAGGTTGAACAAAACTCTAGGTCTTGAGTTGTAATTTTTTATTCCTTTTAGAATGAACTGTGGTATGAGTCATCGGATACACTAAAGTGAAAATATTAAAAAAAGAACGCAACTTGAAGTATTTTGAAGTGATTTTCTAAGGTTAATATGGATTGAAAAGGTCATATCTCACAAACTGAGTATCAGATTATAACAAGTTATTTATCGTTGGAAAGCTCTTTTTGAGTAGATATCTGTAAGTTTTAAGATTGTGTAAATCGGAGCTAAAATGATAAAGTTATCGCCTCGAAAAATTGTGAGATGGGGAATATGGCTAGCATGACTCAACCAGTTGCCAATTTGGGGCAACCTTTCTTAAATCACCTCTTCTATGTTTTCATCCTATTGTTGCAGGTCCATACTCTTTCCAAACAAGCAAAATCATCTTAAAAGTTCTGCTTCATTTGTGTTGTCATACTCTATATCTATTTCTTCTTTCTTACCATATGTATAATTATTCTACACTAGTAATAACATTGCAGTTGGGAACTTCATTAATCAGTGGACTAAAACGGGGTCAAACTGAAAAGAAAAAAGATAGGGGATTTGCTGGGCTTGGGGGCATGTTTATCCCAATCCATATGTGAACACAACCAAAAGGCTTGGTGGGTTTGTCATAACTATGAGCAACTTTAGTTGCCACATATTTAAGAGGATAAAAGTTCTTTGACTATAAAGAATCCAGTTTTGGAAATTTCTTCTGTGATGAGAAACAATTTTTTAGTGCAGTTTGAAATAAACCAAGTTGCAAGGAGATTGTCCTTCCCATGGACCACTGGTGAGGCTCTTATTATCCATTTTCCACTTGAAAAGAAAGTGGGGTTGTGCGATTTCTCTTGTGATGAGAGATGTGTCATGTCCAATAAAATATCATGATTTAGCTGATTGTCAAATGGGTGAAGCTTCTTTCACTTGTTGTTACTGATATACTAGCCTCGTATCAACATGAAGTTTTTGTTTTTCTAACCCCTCTACCTATTGGTTAGCAATACATCACATTTGGTTCATAAGATGCATGCATCGATATTAATGCTTGACGTTGAATGAAAGTGATACCCTGTTAATGATGATCATATAAAACATCATTCTTACATGCTTCTTTCCTATAACCTGTGACAAAGGTATAATGTTACTCCTACGGATGGCACTTGAAAGTGAGAACTAAATCATAAATTGCATTCTTTACTGCAGTGTACCTTCAATAGCATTTTAGATCTAGCCATAGACTTAGAGGAGGCTCTCATCATAATGACTTTTTGAGGCTAGTCAGGCCTATAACCTTCGTTTGTTCTCAGGCAAAATTCATTACTGTTTATCAAACTCATCGTCAAAATTAAACTCAGTGAAACTTTTTTCTGTCTTGCAGGAGCATATTGAAGGATATCATCAACTATATGCAAAAACAAAGATATGTTTTCCCCCACAGTTGCCAAATGGGATGCATAATTCAATATGAAGGTGGATGTTGATGTTCATGTCAATTTAGGTATGTATGGAAAGGATATTTTGTTCATATGGCCTACAATTAAAATTGAATTATCCAATTAAAATTCTATTTCCCCAGCCAAAGAAACAAAATTAAGGAAAGTGAAAATGAATGCTAGGATTCATTATATTGATGTAACTAGGTATCATGGGTCTCTTTGGGATCCTTATAATTTGTACCCCTCATGTATGTATTATAAATGATGTTACATCTTTTCAATATGTAGGCATGCTAGCGACAACTCTTGCCCGACACAGATTAAAGCCTAGAGTCTATATAGGTTGTATGAAGTGACCACCAGTTTTGGCACAGAAGTAAAACTCTTGGAGCTCTAACGCAAGAACTGTTCTCTTCAGTAGTTGTTATCTGTAAATATGTTTCTGTGTTGTAGGAATGTGAGGTATCATGTGCCTGAATATTGGAAATTTGGAAAGGAACGTAATAAATACTTCCGTCATGCAAGTAGGCCCATTTACGCCATCTCAAGGGATATGGCTACTTACATTTCAGTCAACTAGTAAGTTATCCATAGATTTTTGTATACAAATTGAGAGGTTGTATAACTCTAGCACCAGAGAATCGCTAAAACTATGGAATGGTGATTGTGGAGTGCAGGCCAATTTTGCATTAGTATGTGAGCGAAGATGTGTTGCTTGGTGCTTGGCTTATTGGACTCGAACACATCCATGAGCATAATATGTGTTGTGGGACACCTCATGATAAGGAGATTTCTATAGATGCTGTGAAAAGGTTGTAGAAATGATCGATTAATGAAATTTGGTGATTGGAGCCATTCGTCTAATGAGTTCATATGAGATGGAAGATGTCCTCATATCCCCTCTTATGTGGTCCTTGTCATGTGACTGGAGGCTCGCAAATCTAGTACTATGAGCCACTAGACCACATTTAACTAGGTTGAGATCAAACAACTACTGTTGGCCAATGAGAAGCTTGGGATATCTCCACTCCACGCTAAAGGCCTTCATATGACCAATTTGGGTCACCAAAAGGTTGGCCCCTCAAGTACAATTTGTAGGCTAAGCAGGAGGCACTAGTGAATTTTCCATTTAACAGAACCCTATTTTCTTTGAGATTATTCATCGGCTATTACTTTTCCCAGACTGTGAGATGAAGGCACAAGCAGGGAAGGCATGTATTGCATCCTACGACTGGAGTCGTACTGACATCTGCAAATCAAGAAGAAAATTAAGGATGTCCATGCAAGATGTGGGGAAGGAGATGATGTTGTTTGGAGTGCTTTAATGTTAAGTATAGAATAGAGGCTGATGAGTAGATTGGTCGGAGCATTTGTCCAACGTCCAAAAGCTGAGGGAATCACTTCAAAAATATCAACAAAGAGTACGAGAATTGAGGCAGAGAAGCCTCATTTATGAATTATATTGAAAATGTACTCCTTTTTTAATCTTTTAAAGGCATTAGTTAAACCACAAATGAAATATCTTAATGATTTAACAGCTAAGGTAGACTAAGGCTAGTAGGCTGCGTGGCTTGGCATGGAGATAATGGTTGGTGGGTGTTTTATATTTATGTATGTTGTCAGATGGAGATTATTTTTCAAGATACACATATAGGGATTGCTATAGTTTGAGTTTCAGATGTAGATCAAGTCCAACAGTGTTCTGCAAAAAAGATCACAGCCCCATTTCTTGCAGCAGATGACTAGTCTCATTGTCTTGTATTTCTAGCAGGAAAAACTACTTATCTCCGTCACTATTGTCAGGTAGCAACTGCAATTTATTGGGCCAATGAAGTTTGATATGGAGCACGTACTGGACCCACTAAATTGTGTAAAGGATTTGTCTGACAACTTTTTCTATGGCCTGTAATTTTGTGAGAACTGCTCTATTATTTTCATTTTTTGTATGTAAATCACATTATTCTACATCTAACAATGAACCTCCCCCACAGGCAGGATCATAGGAAGCCCTCCACTTTTGTAATACTATATGGTTGCTGCTTATGTTCTGTATCTGAACAAAGAAATTTTGATTATCTAGTGAATGAGCTTCACCTTAAATTTGCAGTTCACCTAGCTAGATATGGTCCACTTGCTTCAAGCCTTGATTCTTTTGTTTATTCATATTAAGGGAACATTAGGCATCCATATCAACTGCCAAAGTTTGCTACTGTGAATATTATTGTTGTCTGATCACTAGATGTCAACTCATCTTGATATGAACCACAATGGGAAATACTTCACGTCTTGAATTTTCTCATTTCTTGTTGATAAATATGGTAATTGTACCATAGTTGAAAACACACCAACTTGATGATCTTAGATATGGACTACAATTTTAATTTGGGTTGTTCATATCTAGGCCACTGGTTGGATTCATGAGGTTTTATGTGATAGGTGTTGGTATTTTGTTAATGAGGAGCCAATGATGAATAATTGCGCTGACTACTTGGCTGATGAGCCATGTTTCTTTTTTGAGAGATCCTTTTGACCATATATAGTAGAGCCCCCTAAATAAAGTAGATGGTTGTTAGATAGAGAGAGTTTTAAGGAAATAGAGGATCCTTCACATGAGGATGGCACTGTGGAGCATCTAGCAAACTCCTCATAGAGGAATTGGTTCTCTTTCAAAGATTGTCTAGTTGGTCACAAGTGACGAAAGTAGGTTAAACCAAGCCATTTTCATGCATCTGCAGACAAGAAAACTGTAGATACATAGCACCAAATACTAGTATCCTTATTGAAGATAGGCCATATGCGCCTTTCTCTGACTCGTAATGGATAACAATTGAATGAAAGATATTATTCCTACCTCATTAAGGATGATTACATTTCTGAAACTGAAATAGCACTTAGTTCAACCCTCAATTCAATAAAGAGAAATATCTCATTACAATACTGATAAAAAAAAAGCTTCGCTTGGATTAATATGAAGATGCCTAAAAAAACCAAAATCTAATAAAACCTAAAGAGAGATAGGATCTTACAGTCTACATACATAACCCAATTTAGTTAAAATGAAAAACATTCTTCTCCAAACATATTACCTAAGAAATTTAAAGAGGTAGGATTATGGTCATGATGTTTTTTCATGTGATGTATAACCTCCCAAGACCAGCTTCCATAAAATGGCAAAAGAAAATCCACCAAACCTATAGGCACAACAACTGAGCTTGAAGAAGAAACTCCCAATGCAACACAAAATAATCTGATGATCTCTTGATAAAACAGGTCTAAAATTATTTTCAAGGTCTAGCCCATTTGGACAATTTATTTTTTTGCGGGCCTGATGTTTTGGTCCAATCTGCCTGATGGGCCACCCAAAAATGCTGAATGTAACAAAAGATAACATTACACATTACAAGCCATATCAAAAAAATCAAGAAAACAGTATACTATTATTTCAAATAAAAGAGTGGGGTTGTACAAAATGTGTAACTTCTTTTATTTCCGTATTTCTCTGTAACCAACAAACCACCTAAACAATATACAATTGAAGATGAAAAAGATAAAAAAATGACTAAAACTAAGAATAAAAAAAGAATTCCTGACAGGACTCAAAACTCAGAAGAGATCAGGGAATATGTAGTCAAAATTTGCTTCGTGGCTTAATTTTGAAATCAATGACATCACCTGATCATCTTCATCTCCATCTTCTTTAAAACTTGGCTTCAAGAGTTCATCAGGGAATATGTAATCAAAATTTGCTTCGCTGCTTAATTTTGAAATCATGGACATCACCAATTGATCACCTTCATCTTCATCTTCTTTCAAAATTGGCTTCACCAGTCCATTATCTTGGGTGAAATCTGACATCAGTTGTTCATCATCTTTAGCAAATTCAAGAAACAATGGAATAGAAGGAAGAGGTGGTTTCACATATGCAGCATCCGGTGCATCTCCGATCCAAGAAATGGGTAAAGGATCTTTTACTGCACACATGGCCATATCCGATAATGATGGCCCTCTCACTTCTTGAAGCGAATTGAGCAGCTGTTGTCGCTCTTCTTCTTCCGCCGCACACATGGTCATATCTGATGATGATGGCCCTCTCACTTCTTGAAGCGAATTGAACGGCTGTTGAAGCTTTTCTTCTTCTGCTGCACACATGGTCATATCCGATGATGATGGAACCAATGCAGATGACAACCCCATTGTCTCATGATATCCTCTTTCTTGTTCTTGAAGCGAATTGAGTGGCTATTGAAGCTCTTCTTCTTCTTTTTCTTCCATCTTTTCAACATTTACTTTGTCCCCCACGACATAATTAGAAACTCCAGAGGTGGAACGTTCGGAATTTTGTTTGTAGTAGCGATCAAGGATGGAATCAATGTCCTTGTTGGCAAAGGAGAATAAATTCCCAGCCGGAGAGAAGACGAGGACGGCAACATCGACGCCGCAGAGAATGGAGAGCTCTTTGGATTTCTTGAAGAGGCCCTGGCGCCTCTTTGTGAAGCAAACTTGTCTTGAATTCTTATTGTCAATCTTTTTTATCTCAATTTTTCTCTTGCCCATGGCTTTAGGAGGATTGAAAGACGACAAATGAAAATCAAGGAAGGGGATGGAGATCGGGAAGGAATTAGGGTTTAACAGATTTGAAGCTAACTCTCTATCGCAACGGAAATGACGGTAGAAGGTTCCTATGCTAGTGTTAGAGGAGGATTTAAAGCTTACTCTCTATTGAAATCTTATGTCGACACTGCAGTGTCCATTATATATATATAGACAACAGTTTGCTTGTTGATCCTCCAACGGTCAAATCAAACAACCAAGCTAAGGGGTATCCTTTTAAAATTAGCAACTATCATTTCAAAATCGACTTACTAAAAATTAATTCCCCTTCCCCCAAAGTTTGTATGATGTTTTTCAATAATGTGTTTAGTTATATTCTCTATCTTATAGCAAGACCAATTGCTGAAGAGGGTGTTCAAAATTAACACCCTTTGCCTTTAATAGTTGTTTAATATGGTTTAAAGTATTGAATGATATGGGTTCGTAAACTATTATCTCTGCCCCTTCGCGTCATTCACAACCATCAGCCATCGCCAACCCTCATCTTCTTTCTTTTGCTATTCTCTTTTTATGTTTCTATCTTCTTCTTCTCTTTCTCTCCTTCTTCTTCTTCTTCCTTTCCTTGTCCTCTTTCTCTCTTTCTCTCTTTCTCTCTTTCCCTCCTATTTTTTCATTTCCCTCTCTCTATTTGGCCATCTGCAATTGAAGAGTGAAAACCCAAATGGGTTTTGACTTTTCTAGAAAGGCCAACTCAAGTCCCTGTTTTTTTTTTATCATACATGGTACAAACATGTGGGAACCACATTGGGCCATACTAGTTAAAAATTCGAAACTCACACTATAGTTGTCATTATTTCCTGTGGGTCCTAGATAAACTCTATTCTAATTGAAAATTGGCCCACTTTCGATTGGTTAGACTTTTAATTAAATTAAATTTGATCAATCTAATGGTGGGCTGATCTCCACTTATAATAAAATTAGGTTGACACCTACATAAGATAAAGATGCTTATTTTGAGTTAAATTTGATCAATCTAGCAGTCGGACTATCTCCAATTATAATAAAATTAGGTCGAGACCTATATAAGATAAGTGTGTTTATTTTGAGTGGTTCAAAAACTTTATTTTTCTATATGCTAATAAAGTATTGAGAAAAACAATCAAGTGTTTTAAAATACTTAATTTGACAATTGCCTACGTCTTATAAAATGAAATTTGAGGAAGACCATATTAGAAGAGGGAATTTATTTTTATCACTATTATGAGTGGTTAGGATTACATAAAGGCTATAGTGATGGATTATCAATTATAAAGTTAGCAAAAAAATTAAACACTAAAAAGTTAGCACATTTAATAACAAATATAGTAAACAGTGACACATGATGTCAAGAAACATTGTTTTCCATCATTTTATAGTATTCTTGATTTTTGGATGTTTTTTCAAAATTTTTTGGACTAAAAATTTTTTTCACACGACGACGACTGCAATGAATCACAAACAGCGACCGATACCGATATTACATTAGTTTTTTGAGCTGGCAAATACTATGACTGATACCGTATTTTTAATCCAACTTGTAGGATGTTCCTAATTAGTGCTCTAATAGGATTTTTTATTTTTTATTTTTGGACAACATGGGGTTGGTTAGTTTGTTGACTACGTACCCCAAAGTGACTTATGCCAACCTTCACACTTGTATTGGCTCCTTCTCACTTGTGTAAGCTATCTTAGGTCCGAAGTTGGGGGTAACAATTTAAAAAAAAAGTGTTTGAATAATTTTGTCAGAGCCCTTTTTTTTTAATTGCATTAAACTATCAAAAATAGATTATTCAAAGTACCAAAATATTAGTTGACCCTAACTCAAGCCATTTAAATAGTTTATATATAGGTTGAGTAGGTTTATCGTAACCCAACCTATTTAAATGCTCATTCGATTTTCATGTCCTGTTAGTACTGAACCATGCATATTTCAAAGTTGGGTTATACGCCCACTATAGAGTTTCACTCTTACTCAAACAAAGTGTGACCGATGCACAACACTTATCTAAAAAGTCCACCTCTATTAAATATTGTTGTTGTATGATCTATGACAGTGAAAAGTACAATCTAATAATATTTCGCTTTTCCTACATCAAACAACTCTGGGCAACAAAGTCCTTGTCCATAATTTGAAAGGTCTCAAAAGTTTAAAGGCCTATTTCTTTAGGAAAATTTACAGAATTCTTATTTCTATCATTGCATGTTCTCTTAAATCTATCCTTGGAGTGGAATTCATGAGTCCCCTAGGTGTACCATCTAAAAATTTCAACAAAATTAAAAATGGTGAAAATCTTAAAATTTCAAAGTTTAATTGAGACCTTTTTGCTCCTGTTTCATTATGAGATTTTTTTTCCAAAATTTGGTGTGTTGGGAAGTCCAGGACATGATGTGATGGCTTATTCCCTACCTTACAAATGCTATGTTTCTTCTAGAATTTTAAAATGTCCACCACCTAAAAGGTCTCAAAATGACCTTTGAAGTTCATAGAATTCCACCGTCCTCTTTCTTGGGTGGAATTTCTAGACGACCAAGTAAAAAGAAGGCTTTAGGAGCTCCACTATTTTTATGAACTCAGAAATCATCCAAATCAGAATTCTCTGAATCTGAACAAAAACACAAACCATTAGGCTATTCAAATTTAAGAGTCTAAGGAAGAAATATGGCATTTGTAAAGGCTAGGGGACAATCCATTATATCATGTTTATAGATTCCTAACATACCAAATTCTACTTAGAAATCCTAGAAATGGAATGGCCCCAAATGACCTTTGGAATTCTTAGAATTTCAACTTCTTTAGTATTTGAAAATCCTCCACCTAAGAGGAGGAATTAGAAATTCCACACAAGGAATAGCTTCTAGAGTAGTATTTACAAATTCTCGAAACATAATTCTTACAATTTAACTAAAAATCAACCTTGGATTATAAGCTCCCTCGAGATTTCATGCACTTTATATTCAATGTGGACACTAAACAAGAAAAGTGAAGCCCAAGTACTCATAGAATAGCTATACCTTTATTGTTTGCTAATAACTGAAAGGTATATAGATGAACCCACACACTAAATTATGACATACAATGTTTCGCCACACACATGCATATGAAAATAATCAAGTGAGAATTAGTTTTCACCATAGTTCCATGAGAACTATTAGTGGGGCCCATTTAGCAACCCATTCAAACTATGCATAAATAGGTACCCCCGATAGTCATTAATCACAAGGTTTGGTACCTGTCCGAATGAATTTGATGGTTGGATGGAGGGTTTAACTTTTTTACTATAAAGACAATAAACTTGTGGTTCGCAGATGAAGGAGCTAGGGGCATGAGATTACTGTCAAATTTATACTTTTGGTGATCCCACATAGATTTTTCCATCTCCCTTGGTCGCATCCAAGGATGGAACTCACAAGTGGGCCTCATAAAAGTTCTCAATGTGACTCTGTAAAAACTATTCTCATTAGAATATTGCCCTTATATAGGGCAAACCTCTCCTAAGCTTAAACTTATAGAAGAAATTCTGTAAGTCCGAGCTGTTAGGGTCCACTTTGGTCCATCCAAATGGACCAAACACACGGCCCCCTTGAATTGCACATGTCCTTCAATTTTTGGTTAAATCAGAATTTAATGGACCGTTGGATCGATTAAGCACCAATCTAAGTGGATTGTTGACTATTAAATTTTTGGGGTCCAGATGGAGATGATAAAAGCCACAGTTGGGGCTAATTTTTTTTTATAGAGAAGAAGGTGCAAAAAGTCATTTAAATCCCCCAATTCCTATCCCCATGTGCATCCTTAGGTGGGCTCTACAGGTGAGCTTACCTTATCCTAAACTTGAGTTTAGAAGAGGGGCTCCTATAGGCGAGAACTATTCTCATCTGACTTTAGTGAGAATCTTTTATCGGGCCCACTTACGGGTCTCATTTGGAGATGGGACCAGGGAGGACGGAAAGATCCATGCGGGACCACCTTAGATATAAAGTTGGTCTTCAATCATATGTCACTAGCCCCTTCATCGTAGCTCACAAATCCACTCCTTTCATATTGGTATACAGCCAATCCAATAGTCTAGTAAATTCAAATTTGACTAAAACTTGGGGCGTCTAACTATCAATGGGTCCTTTGTGTATTGCAAGGTTTGGATTAGATGATAGAAGGGCCCTACCTAGAGTTCTCATGAAAAAAATGGTGAGAATAGTTCTCCTTTGAATATTTCTGTATATATATATATCTATAAGAAATAATCTTATGAGAATTAGTTTTATCCACTGCTTTGTGAGTAGTCGGGATGGGGCCCATCTACCAATCAATCCAAATTTTGCAACACATAGGGACCTCCCTAATAGGCACATACACCAAGTTTTGGTCAAACTCAAATTTACTAAACCGTTGGATCGATTATGCACCAATCCAAATGGATTGAATTTGTACTCTTTTTGGAAGAATGAGTTAATCTGTAAAAGGCATTAGATAAACCGCAAATGAAATATCTTTATGCCTGAATAGCTAAGGGAGACTCAGGTTGGTGTGCTGCTTGGCTTGGCATGCAAATAATGGTTGGTGGGTGTTTTATATTTATGTATGTTGTCAGCTCGAGATTATTTTTCAAGATATACATACAGGGATTGCTGTATTTTGAGTTTTAAATGTAGATTAAGTCCAACAGTGTTCTGCAAAAAAGATTAGCAGCCCCATTTCTTACAGCAAATGACTAGTCTCATTGTCTTGTATTTCTAGCAGGAAAAACTGCTTATCTCTGACACTATTGTCAGGTAGCAACTGCAATTTATTGGGCCAATGAAGTTTGATATGCAGCACGCCAAGGAATTATCAACAACTTTTTCTGTGGCCTGTATTTTTGTGAGAACTGCTCTATTATTTTCATTTTTTGTATGTAAATTACATTATTCTACATCTAACAATGAACCTCTCCCACAGGCAGGATCACAAGAAGCCCTCTACCTTTGTAATACTATATGGTTGCTGCTTATGTTCTGTATCTAGACAAAGAAATTTTGATTATCTGGTGAATGAACTGCACCTTAAACTTGCAGTGCACCTCGATATGGTCCACTTGCTTCAACCCTTGATTCTTTTGTTTATTCATAGTAAGGGAACATCAGGCATCCATATCAACTGCCAAAGTTTGCTACTGTGAATATTATTGTTGTCTGATCACTAGATGTCAGGTTATCTTGATATGGACCACAATGGGAAATACTTCATGCCTTGAATTTTCTCATTTCTTGTTGATAAACCTGATAATTGTACTATAGTTGAAAACACACCAACTTGATGATCTTAGATATGGACTACAATTTTAATTTGGGTTGTTCATATCTAGGCCACTAGTTGGGAGCATGAGATTTTATGTGGCAGGTGTTGGTATTTTATTAGTGAGGAGCCAATGATGAATAAATGGGATGACTAATTAGGTGATGAGCCATGTTTCATTTTTAAGCGATCGTTCGGACCATATATAGTAGTGCCTACTAGATAAAATAGATGGTTGTTGGATAAAGAAGTATCCAGCAAACTCCTAATGGAGGAATGGGTTCATTTAAAGACTGGCTAGTTGGTAACAAGGATAGAAATTGTTTCCAAAATTCAAGTGAAGAAAGTAGGTTAAACCAAGTCATTTTCATGCATCTGCAGACAAGAAAACTGTAGAAACAAAGTAGCAGATACTGGTATCCTTATTGAAGATTGGCCATATTTCACTTTCTCTGACTCCTAAATATATAACAATTGAATGAAAGATAATTTATTCTTACCTCATTAAAGATGTTTGCATTTCCGAAACTGAAATCGTACCTAGTTTAACCCCCAATTCAATACAGAAAAATATCTCATTACAATAATGAAAAAAAAAAAAGCTTTTCTTGTATTCATATGAAAACTCCTATAAGGTTAATGAATGAGGAAATAAATACATAAATGAAGAAGGGTTAATTTTGAGCATAATAATAATAATAATAATAATAATAATAATAATAATAATAGGGGTTAATTTTGAGAAGCTTGGATTTTCATTAGGCAAGCCCAAGAGGGTGACAAATCGATTAGATCGGGTCCAATGGATTCTAAATGTCAAAGTTGAACCCATGTCCGACCCATTTTTAAGATGGGTGAAGATGCTTTAATCGACAAACTTTATCATTCCAATCTCTGCTAAAAGTCTACTTTATTTATATGAAATGCAGCCGTACATTTTAATTAATAAAAAGGTAGCCTCAGTAACATCACTTCAACCTGGGTGAATTGATTTTCACGCCCACTAACTATTATAGGTTCTTTTAATGAAAAAAAAATCCATGAGTTAAATTGAATTTGGCGTTTATTGAATCCAAATCATGTTGAGGCCTTACATTTCCTATAGAGATAACCACACTTTTAGAAAAGTTTAGGTTGTGTTTAAGAAGACTACATTTTACCTTTCATTCTCTTACAACGGATTCAAACTGTGTTCAGCATGTTTGGGAACCAAATATGCCACCTCTATATTAATCTCATAAAGAGGAAGATAGCAACATAAATGGGAACATTTGAAATAGACGTCTACGTCTACCGAACAAATGTGCAAAATAACAATGCTTGAGACGTTCATTTTAGCATAATGTTTCTCTTTTTTTTTTTACATAATTTGGGAACCAAATATGCAACCTCAGTTCTAATCTTACAAAGAGGAACACAGCTACACAAGAAGGCACAATTGAAATAGACTTCTGCTTCTACCAGACAAATGTGCGGATAAACAATACTTGAGATGATCATTTTAGCATAATGTTTTTCTCTTTTTTTCATTTTTTAAACATTAGGGACCCTAAATGATGACCTAAACTGATGGAAGTATTAAGAAGGCCAAATATGGATAGTAGTTCAAATTTTAGCCATTGATCTATCATGGATCTCGAGATATTTGCAAAAAAACCAATCATCTGATCAAAATTTCTGCACATTGTGAGCCTCATAATCACAACTCAATCTGTTGGTCCTCTTTGGAAACCCAAAACAACTATGAACCAAAAATCAACATCATCCGACACCCTACAAATCTCAAGAAATTTACTAAAATGTGGTTGACTGTTGATATATAGTGCATAACTAACTAGGTTTTGGATGTGTCCATGGACAACTCGATTTTTGTTTCTATTTTTCTAATTTTTGGGAACATAAAACATGATCAAAACCATTGAATATATTTAGAAGATCAAACTCAGTTATGGCCCAAATCTTAGCTATTAGATTATCATAGATGTTGAGATATTTGGAAAAGAAACAAACATTTATATCTATTTTTTTAAGACTATGGGGCCCAAATGCAAGATCCAAACCATTAATTCTCATTGTATGGCTAAACATGACTACGACATTAAATTTCAATGCTTGATTCATCCTAGGACTCAAGATATTTTTGGAAAATTTTCGGCCATTGCTTTAAAAATGTCTATTTCAATCATTTTTCCTATGCTACCAAACAGATTATTTCTAAAACATCTATTTCAAACTAGGTCATTTGAAACAGATTTACTTCATGAAGATCTATTTCATATAACTAAGATTTGACTGGTCCATGAAGTAAATCTGTTCGTCAAATCTTAGATATTCCTAGTGGTATCCATGGACTAGGCAAGCCAAAGCCCGAACAAGGCCTAGCCCATGAACACCCCTAGATATTTGTATACAACTAGAATAAAACTTTTCTAAATTGTTTCACACCCTTGTAATTAGGGCTTGCGTGGCAAAAAGGGATTGCTTTAAAGCTTCAACTCATGACACTATGCATTTACCACAAAAAAAAAAAAAAAAAAAAAACTCTTGACACTATGCTCTCAAGCAACCAAATTAACCATTTCACCATTTAACACTATTTGAGAAAATATACATCCAAAAATGATAAAACTAAATAGGTAAGGAGTCAGTCAAGTACACGAGAGGTAAATCAAATAGGTTAACAGAATTAGGTGGGCCAACCCTAACCCAATAATTTTTATATGGGTTAGGAATCCTGACCCATAGTGGATTTAGGCTGGGTTAACAGGTTAGATAATATTTTGCCAACCCTATCTCAGTACTTCTTAATGTGCAGTTGCTTGCCTTGCATATGTGCCCATCACAAGTGAGAAGAGGCATGTCCACCAATTACGATATTTGTAGAGACAAATATGAGAAAATATAAATTTCATATCAAATTCAAATTGACTCAAAAGAGAACACCATTCAACACAAGAAAAGATCTTATGGCAACATGTATAGTTGGTGCATAGTTTTTGGGCCGAGCTTTGGTCATTTATGCTTAAAGACCTAACTTGGCCCGATATATTTAACATTGGCATATTTACATTTTGTACATGAACTGGGTGTGGACTCCATGCATTTTGATGAAATGCATACATGGCTTCTCAAGATGCCCCCTCAAAATATCGAGCTACAAGCCCTATAAATAATTGCACATTATAGTAGTAGAGTGCTGCCTTGTGGATAAGGTACATGCTACCATAGCTGTCACTAGGTTTCGAACTCTAGTGGGAGCCCTTTGCTTTCTATATCTTGGCCACTGGGCCAATCATGAAAAGAAAAGTTGCACCTTACATGCATGCTCTCAAGTCAAATATGCGGACTACTTAAGAATGTTCCCTTTTCTGCTTTTGTATGAAAAAAATTGTATCAACTTTTACAGCATGCGGTTTGAACCATAGGTAGCCCTCATTTCTTCATGCTTGTGCAAGCTGCCTTCCCACTTATGTGGGCTCTCTTTCCGCATGTGGCGGGATTTATTTCCGGGTATGTTAAGCTCTCTCTTGGGTCCCCCCCACCACCGCCGGCTGGGTTACCAAAAATTAAAAAAATAACAAAAGAACTTCTATAGCATTTATAATGGGAGGTTCCTTCATCCAAGCTTGTGTGGATTATGTCGATCTTATACAGAAGTGAAAGGTCTATGTATGATGTGGTGGTGCCTAAAAAATGTTCAATCTAATTACCTTAACTGCGTGGATTAATATTGGGATGAAAGTTTCTTATTTCAACATTCATGCATTTCCATGCCCTATTTAGAAATATCTAAGCATCATAGTGGATTGCAAACAAATATCACAAATCAAAATTACATTCATGTATTTCCATGCCCTTGTCCATATGGATTTGAAATATGTATAAGTTCATTAACATATGGGCCTATTTGCTGGTATGGAAGATTCAAATGTGTGTGTACGTGTTTATTTGCAGGGAATTGAATACATATGTAGGTGAAAAACTATTCATATTTATTTATAATCACCATAGTTATTTCATAGATTTACAGATGTAAAAAAAATTACCATTGGAAAATGAATATCACAAGGAAAATTGCCCATCATATGCTTTTTGCTTCGTTGGGCCAATCACGCGGTGGTCTACCATCAACCAAAGTCATTTTACAAGCCTTTCAGAAGACGCATATAATTTTCAAAAGCATATTGTTGAAAGATTTTCTTACATTATTTGAATGGTTCTGATCCACCAAGGTCTAGGCCCATTTGGACGATGATCTGTCTTTTGCGATTTTATTACATTTGGTTGTGTTCGAGGTTGTTTGTTTAGAATTATAGGAGTCCAAACCACTTGGTGGGCCGGTTTTAATGCTCAAATATCGAATGCAACAAAAAAAGTTAGATGATGAGCCAGATGCAAACCAATCAAGAGCCACAATTAAGAAAAAAAGTGCTCTATTATTTCGAATAAACAGTGAAGTCTACCAAAATTGAACTTCCATGATAAGTTTTTTTTAAAGAACTAACAAATACAAAAATTTACAAGGAATGAAAATTCAAAGATAGTTGAGAGGAGGGAAAAACTACGTCATCAAAATTTGTATAAGCACTGGGTGTCGAAATCATTGACATCATCATCAGCTCTTCATCATCTTCTTCTTGTAAAAGCAACTTCATCAGTCCATTGTTGTTACTTACCCCAAAAGTCGGCATCATCATCAACCCCTCATCATCTTTGGTGAAATCAAGAGAGGAATATGCCACTTACACCACACCATCATGTGGCAGAGGAAGAGGAGGCTGCTCCAAATATGTAATATGCATTTCATTTATGGTAGATTCATCTCCCGTTGAAGGAAGCGGAAAACAATCAAGACAAGAAGACCACTCCAAATCTGCTGTTGCACACATGGTCAGATCCGATGAATATAGAACCAACGACAAAGACAATGCAGACGACTGCTCCTTTGTATGTGAAGCTAATTTCTCCTTCACCTCTTTAAGCGAGTTCCCTAGCTATTGAAGCTCGTCTCCTTTGTCAATCTCCTCCACATTTACTTTCTCCCACCTGAAATTATCACCACCTTTACCACTAGTAGAGGTGGGACATCGGTTAAATTCGCAGTAACGGTTGAGGATGGAGTTGACATCCGTGTTGGCAAAGGAGAAGAGCCGGCCATCCGGACAGAAAATGAGGACAACGATGTCAATGCCACAGAGAATGGAGAGCTCTTTGGATTTCTTGAAAAGGCCTTGGCGTCTATTTGAGAAGCACAATTATCTTGCATTCTTGCTCTCAATTTTTCTTATCTCAATCTTTCTCTTTCCCATGGATTTAGGGCGGGGACTTCTTCTCTGATAAGTGAGATTCAAAGCATGGTTAGCAAATAAAAAAAGCCTTCTATTTAATAAGATGAGACATACATTAATTCCTATTGGGCAAAAAAAAAAAAAAAAAAAAGAAAAAAGGTGCTTCTAAAAGGGTTCCATGTGTCAACGAGGTTCACCGTCTTTGATTTGAGTGTTGGGGTTGGGGAACTCATATATACTAGGGAAGATGTCAATGTCACAAAGAATGGATAATGTCAATGACATAGAATGGATACCAAGCATCGACTATGGATCGGATGCTTACCAGTACTCTAATTTTATTCTTAGCAACAACCTTTGATGATTACTCTAGTTTTCTGCTTGAGAAACAATTTGATTCCTTGAGCTTGAATGAATGAAAGATCCAACCATAACCAACAAAGAGAAACACCCCCCACACTATGCCCTAGCAACCCTACTAGATTGAACAAAAACCCAAAAACTCAAAAAATGAATCATAGTATGGGTATCATACCCAATAGACAAACTCTTTTGTCACTCTTCTATTTAAATTTAAGTATCAAGTAGTAATTCTTGATAGGCTATACTTAAGAACAGAGATCAAATTAATTCTTATTGACGTGGCAACGATCCAATCAAGAAAATCATACCATCCCACGATCATTTGTCCGTGCAAAATTGGAAACCATTTCCAACCCAAGATTCCACTACCTAATTCCTATACCCACGTACTAGAGATAAATAAACAAACAAATAAAGCATTTGCGATTCCTTTTCGTACAGAGTTACATTCCCAAATTCAGAAGTTAAACAAATTGGCAATTTTCAAACCTTTTTGTCAAGAAAGTAGGAGGAATTGTCAAACCCTTGAATCCTTTTTGAAATATAGGAAAGCAACACCTCGTATGTTCATACACATTTGAATGTCTGAGTTGAAACTAACTAGTTCTTGACACCGATCAATCCTAATATTCTTTTGGCAAGTACTCTAAAAAATCCCAACATGGAACAATATGAAAATTCAAGAACAACGACATAAATCCCAATATGGAAATTCAATATCATTTTTACATTTAAAAGAGAAACCCCAACAAGAACAACAACTTACTTCTTTAATTGTTCTGAAGAACAGATATGAGCACGTAGCCTGTGATGACTAATCAGATTGTTAGATGTGAGGGATGCACTTGTTGAAACCCACTTCTCTTAAAGCAATATATATACTGCTATGAGTAGAAAACCCACTGCACGAAGACGGCAACGACCCGTTGATATGTTTGAGGATATTTGAATCTAATAAGGAAGGCCACTTCTCCAAGATATGGTTAGGAATTAGGAAACCACATGCCGAAAATACTAACCGTTGTTAGACATAAGATATCGGAAGGAATTAGGAAACCCACTCGCATAAACTCTAAAATGATATTATATGCGCTACAATTAGACACGTGATTTGCCCTTGGGATTTGAATTCTGTTAAGTAACACAGGGGTCGAAAGATTTTTACGGAGGAGATGACGTGGTCGTTTGTACACCATTCATGTTTGAGATGGTTGACTCATAAGAGAATCGAGGACAACTCGACAGCAGGCTCAACTTATTTTAAATATGAGCTGCTAAATATCGACTTATTTTAAATATGAGCTGTTAAAATATCATCACCCAATTTTATGGAATATCTTCAAATTTTACTTTTGATAATAATTTGGTAAAATTGACCATTTGATAAATGATATAACTAACACAACCTTAGATGTATTCAGTAATAAATGCTTTTCTATCGCAGCTTATTCTTATGGTAAGATTAACTCTTATTGAGATAATATTTTGGGATACCTAGGATGATATTTATTTTGTGCTGCTCAGGTCTTCAATGGGTGAGTCCCTAAAGACTTTCATTGCTTGTGCAACCACTTTCTCTAGGAAAAGTGTAGAAATCCAAAATGATTTTTCATGCTATAGTAAAAATTATGTTTGGAACGGCTGGTTTTCTTTGAGGAAAAGTAAAAAATAAATTGACTTTTCTCTAAAATACATGAAATTATTTCCTAAAACGGCATTTGGGTGGGATTGGGGAGGACGAACATGCCCTATTGTCTATAATAATAAGATAATCACCAATTATGATGATAATTATTATTATAAAAAAAAAGATGGTATGTCCTACTATTTATGATAGTAAAATTATGATTTTGAATGATACAAAGCTTTTTATCAATTTTTATGAAATTTTATTATTATCAAAATTATAATATATAGGATCTAAGTAGGATAAAATCTTATTTTCATTATATTCTTATTTTCATTATATCAACATAAGATCATATACAATAATACAAAAAGAGTGCTGCTAAATGAATTCAAAAACCACACACCTTTCACCCCTTTCTCACCCACAAACCTTCATCTCTTCTGTCCTCCCCTTCCCCACCAAGACTCTTAGCGACAATCGGCGAATCCGGTAGAGGAAGCCACCCGACCTCCCTCTCCCTCTTCCTCTCCTCCCCTCCCTCTCCTTCCCATCTTTTCTAGCTCTATTGTTTTTCCCCGCCCCTTCCTCTTTTTCTCAATCCCAACCTCCCTCCCTCTCCTTCTCCCTCCCAGTGGTGTTGCTAGGGATTTGGGGACAACAGGGCCCCTGTTGCAACATTCAAGTCAAGCAGGGAGATATAGAAAAAACGAGAGGGAGGAGAGGGAGATTGGACAATTCCCTCTTTCAGAGCCGCTGATCGTTGCTGGAAGTCTCAATGGGGAAGGGGAGGAAAGAGTAGAGGAAAGTGTGTGGGGAGAGAAAGAGAAGGGAGGGGCATTTAGGTAATTTTGTCTTTTTTTTTTTTTTTTTGAAAAAAAGGGGGTCAATGTACTGAGATGGTTTTTTAGTTCATTTAGTAGCACTCTAAAATGATAGGAATATCTTATTATAAATCATGGATAATGTTCTTGTAAAATGCAGTCGAGCTTGTGTGGCTTACTTAGATATATATCTAGAGGAGGTAAGATGGAAAGGTTGCATGCTTCAAGGACAAGGAAGGGCAAAAAAAAAAAAAAAAAAGCAGAGCGAATAGATTACTCTAGCCCTTGATGTTAGATTTAATGTTTAACAATGTTTTAACCAAAGATTTTTTGAAATTCAATTTAACAGTGAGTGACGGTTCAATGGGTGTAATTTTATCTTAAAGGCATATCATGAGCTTAAAACAGTACTTAAAGTGTTGCATTGAATGCCATATAACTGAACTGCAAATGCAGTCCGCTAGTAGAACATTCTCATTGATACAATTTTATTAAAATCTTTAAAATATTGTCCCAAGAGTTTCATTCCTTCAACTCAAAATTTCTCTTAATAGATGCATCGTGGACCTATCTTATCGACATCCACTAAATATCAATTTCATATAACATTTCCGATTTGAGGTGGTGAGCGTAACTGATTCACAAGATCTGATTGCACCGGTCCAAACAAGCCATAACAGTCATTAAACAAAATTAGAAAATATGCAAGAAAAACATGCTTCCCAATATGACATTTCAAGTATTAGTTTCCCCAAATGAAAAGCAATGTCTTGAAACATGATTAAACAACCTAACCAAGTAATGATGCTGCTTGTTGCAATTTAAGACCCCGTACGACAACCCCATGACCCAGCTGTCTAAGAGCTTCATATATGAAGCATTTAAATTGTTGTTTGTAAAGAATGGCCTCCCACACTGGCAGTAAGAGGCGTTGGCTCTTACCTATCAGCTGCCCAGTGTTCAAAGTTAGGCAGATACATTTCCCTCACCCAAGGCTGTTCTGTCTCAATCGAGGGCTCCTCACCTCACCTGAGGATTCTCTCTTCACCAAAGGGTAGGAATGTGTAACACATGTTGGGAACTCCATCGTGGGGTGGTACATAGAAAACTTACCATTTGAAAAACTTGAGCTCGAATATGAAAACCCAAAAATTTATGTTTTGTTTTGGAAACACCCAGAAATGTAAGGCCATTTTGAGAATTCCACTAAAAATAATTTTTTATGATTCTTTAATATTTTTAATTAAAAAATCCCGATCCTAAAGCCTAAATATAGGTCCAAATATACCAATGGGCTTTAATTGGCAAGATTTGGGCCTCTCAATATGCAAAACAGGTGGACTCAAATTTGAGCACTGAGGTCCTTCACCCTGCCTTGAATTCTTTTAATGAAAACTAAACTTGAACCTGGACGTAAATGTAGCTTGAACTCGGCCTGTTGATAGAATATATTCTTGAAAATCATTAAAACTACTTGTTGAAATGACTATTTTTGATATGAAGAATTATCAATAACGAGAAACTTTAACAATTTATCGTTCCTGTCCCCATGCAGATGGTTTGGCAGCAGTGGGTCTCTACAAGGGAATTGAACTGCCACGGAGGCCCAACTGGTTCAACTTCAAATCATTTTTGTTTTCATCACTTCAATATCCACATGAGAATGGGTCCTATAATTTATCGGGTCCGGATCAGATGACATGCCCAAGGTACCACGATCTTCTCTAGTCTCAATTGGAAACCCAAAATAACATTAACTTTTACAAATGCGTAAACAAAGACCACAAAAAATATTACACTGCACCCTCACAACTACAAAATTGCCTAATCATGCCCCTCAACTAATTTACCATTTATTTGAACCACCACCCCTCATGCGTGGTGTGCAGAACAATAGGCCATTTGTAGTGCAGTGTAGAAGACCAAAGAGGGATGGATGCATCATTCAATCTGGCTGGATTCCAGTGCCGCTCCACTTGAAATAAAAAAAGCTGGGCTATCTGTCAGATGGCTGACGAGAGAAGAAAGGCCAAAGAAGCAGAAACAAAGATGAAACTGCACGAGTTACAGGCCCATCACAAAGCCCACAGAGAGCACGCCAAGCACGAGCGCGACTATCCACTTCGTGGCGATGAAAGTCTCTCGGCGATGCACGGCCATCACTACTCAGCTGGCACTAACCCTCCTGCTCCTGACGAGTAACTCTAAATGAAAAATAATAAAACTAGTCTACATCATCATGTTCTTCTAGATATGTCATGATAGGAGATGATGAGATTTTCTTTCCTTCAGCTTAGAATAGATCAGATTAGGAATATAGATCAAATGGCACTGTTAATTAGAAAAGATATGCTTCTTGTGTTGTAAGAACTACTCTTTTTCATCTAATTTTATAGTGGTTGTTTAATGCTTGTAATAATCCTTTTGATTCCTATTTGAGGAATTGAAAAGTGGTATGTTTTCATAGACTTGAATGTGTGAATTCAACCAACTGTCAGGATGGCATGGCCCCAAGATGTTAATGGCCGACAATGAAATTAAATTCAGAGGATTTTTTTTATCGAGTAGTTATATCTAGAGATATTTATGAGAAAAGTTCCACTAATCAAGATACACACAACTGAGGGCCACAATATTTTATATTATCAACAGAGAAACTCACTACAAAAAAAGACACATATAGCGGCAGTTTTTTTCTGCCACTAAAAGATAAAACCTACCACTGAAACTTTATTGCAGCAGACTACTACTTTTGTCACTAAAAGCCCCTGTCACTATTTCTCACCACCTTTTTGCGGTGGACAAGGGTCCGCTCCTGAAAATAAGGAAATAGCAGTAGTTCAACAACCGCCGCTAATAATATACAAATGTGCCACTAAAAAGTGTCTTTTTTATTGGATAGTGTTTTTTTAAGCAGTTTTAGTGGCATTTTTTTCTACTGCTAAAATGAGTTTTATAAAAAAAAATAATTTTTGCCCCTATGAATGGCAAAAAGGGTTTTGAATTTTTTTGAAACATCTACATACAGTAAAATACTCCACAATCACGATCCACAAATATAGTTAAAAAATTTTGGTAAGTTCTAAAATTTTATAAGCTATCACTAGTCACTCATGAAACTTGCTTGATTGTACCTCTCTTTCCTTCTATGGATGACAAATAAGTCTGCAGCATACGTATAGATTAACCTTTCTTGTGCTCTTGAACATGGTCGGGCTTTTTCTTTTTTTTTTTTTTTTTGGACAAAAATACACATGTTATGCTTTCTGCAGTGACAGGCAAAAAATGGCTAAAGCTTTATGAGATCAACGTGCACCCAGTGAAGAGCTCATTTGGGGGAGCAATAGAGGAACTTTGCTTGCCAAGAGCTGTTCCTGGAGTTCCAAGTTAGATGAACTTTTCTTATTCAACTGGGGAATAGTTAGCACCAGATGGTCTAACCCACTCAGGGGCTTGATCAATGCTCCACTAGTAATAGTTGATTGCTGTTCCTGAAACGGGGAAAAAGAAAAAAAGAAAAGAATTGTGGGCCCACTTAGATTTATAGCTACTAGGGTGCTCATCAATGTATAAATGCTAAAATACACATATATGGGAAAATGCAACACTCCCGCCTTCATAATTTCCAAGATATGGAATCTACTCTGGTCAAATATGAAGACGTCCATATATGGGTCCCACATAATCACAAAATGGAAAAGGCACAAGCCAGGCCTTTGTCTGAAACAACTATTGTGGATGCCAGATCTCTGTAATTCTGCACATCCCAAATGGTGGCAGGACTTGGAAACGCTTGATCTTGGGCATGTGGGAATGCTGGAATACAAAGTTCTTGGAACTTTTAAAGAAGCAAAAACTGTCTGATTGCAACTTTGAAATTCTAATCAGAAATTCTTGTAAAGAAACATGCCCAAGGATTCAAGCACATCTGCTTCAGAATGAACCTCTTCAGAAAACAACCCCAAGTAGTTTAAGAGGCTTAACTTAACTGATAAATACAGAATCTTCAACCAGAAAATATAATTCATTAAAATATGTAAAGTTGAGAGAGAGAGAGAGAGAGAGAGAGAGAGAGAGAGCATCCTAAACACATATCAATAGTATAAAAAACTTCCACCCTAGTTGGAAGGAATGCATTCATTGCACTTCATGTGCTTACTTAAGGCAATTAGATTACTCGACTAAAACAATGAATACATTAAAGAGAAACTTAGTCTGAAAAGGAATTAGAAATAGGGAGGAGGAGGAGGAGGAGGAGGAGGAGGAGGAGGAGAATTACTTTCATTATAGTTTGTATTATATATCTTATCATATTTGTCTTATCATTTTCAAGGGCCTTAAGCTCACATCTAAATCAACAACACAAGGCTGCAAACTACATTAGGACTTTATTTTGTACTAAATCGGTTTTCTTCATTATTTAAATGTTATGTGGATCACATAGGTCATAGTATGAACATCAATCACATTTAAATCACATGCAAAATTGAAACAATCAAACTAATAGGCCAATTGAATCTGCAGCCTGCTATGCCATGGAGAGTAATGGCATCTGCATCTTGGGCCCTAGAAAAAGTTGGTGCACATGTGGCATGCCACAAGGTGATGTTGTCAAATTGAATACTAAACCTGCAAGAAAGCGTTGTTTAGGATTAAAATGGGAACTAATGAAAGTTATATAAAAGTTAGATATTGCAAGTAGGATCATCATGGGGTATGCATAGTTAACACGAGCTAGGGTCCTGTTATGAAATCACTAAGAGCCACTTCAACTAAAAGGAAAGCATTCTGTTATCGATAAATAAATAGAAGGAGAGTACTTTTCGTGGACTTGCTTTTTTGCATGACGCTAAATGTAAAGCTAGAGAGTAACTACCAAGATACATTTGGCTAAGATGCATATGCAAAGATAAATGTGTAAAATTACAATAACAAGCAGATAAGAGAACCTAAGGGTACTGCTAAGAGAAGGAAAAAAACAAGGAACATCATTTGAAATGGTTTAGACACATACATTGAAGATAAAAACAACCAAGTTACTGAATATTGAATTGTTAAAATTTCAAGGAACTCGAAGGGAAAGATGCTGATGGAGCTCAAATACATTAGACCCACTTCAGCCTCTTGTAACTTTATTTTAACTTATTTTGTCATTTTTAGTGATGACTTCATCATATCAAACCATGTCAAAATGACTTGGAATTAAATTCCTTGGGTAGCTTATTTAGCTAGCTTTCCACCAAGCCCAAGTTTGTGCAGTTATGACTTGGGCTGTTGTAAGACGATTATTTCTTCTTCTTCTATTTTTATGAAAATGATTATTTCTTCTTCTTCTTCCACCTCAATAATCGGTAAAGGATAATGAAAATAACCATTCAATAAAATAAAAAAATCAGCCGGAGTTTAAGAGGAATAGTTACTTGGAATGGTCTCATTCTACCAAAAATCATGCAGTGAGAAATTTGATTGAAAGAAAGATGGAATATTTCAATGAGACTATTGTAAAATCTAGAGAGTCAAAGTCAAAGAAACTATAAAGCCTGGGTCATGGATTACTTCATCCGTGGAGCTGTCTTGGACCTTTTATGATTGCAAGTACACCCTAGGAACCTAATAGAACATTGTTGAATCCTACTTCCAAAAACATAATATTGTTGAAGTTAATGTGCTACAATTGGCCATCACTAAAACAAGGAGACGGCCACTATTTGACTATTTCCATGAGAAGCAGAGGAAACTTCAGAAACAACAACATATTTGACCTTCTTTGGGGACTAAATCTAGAGTATGTTTCGTCAGTCCAAAATCTATGTTTGACAATACATTATCTTCTCTTGCGTTTGTTAGTCCATGTCTTTAGAGGAAAAATAGTTGTTCTCTTATGAAGCCAGTTTCACTTCATGAGCAATCTTCATTTGTTTATACTACATAAAGGGGTGGCAATGTTATAAAAAAGGGAAAGAAATAAAACTCGAACCTGCAACCTTATGGTTGCAACAATAAACAACTTCCATTATGCTACAGGCTTTTGTTGACTAAGCCCTCTTACATCTAAAAAGAAAGATGAGCTTATTATGGAAAGACCTCATAGACAAGAGAGACATTTAATGATTTCATTAGGAGGCTGAAATTTTTAATATATAGAGACCGAAAGGAAAGGCATACAACAATATTTCTATATGGGAGGTGGTCAAAGCCTTCTGACCAACAAGCCTCCTCAACTGACTGATGCCCTAATTAAGGAAAAATAACCTTCACCAACGATTTGCACCTAATGAGGGGTCAAGTCACCCATTGGTCTAGCATAGTCTAACCTCTACTCAGGAATTACCTTCTTTCATTGTCTTCAATATTCAAATGCTACAGTGCAAATGTCAAGTGTGTCAGATTCGTTTACTTAACATTCATAACAACAAAGCCCTCAGCTTTGTCCCTTTAGCAGCTAGGTCTCTTGGTCCTACTAAAGGAACAAAAAGAATTTAAAAGTGATTGAATCAAAATTGACAGTCATATTTAGAACTTTGTCTCTTCTACTTTCAGTCATCCATATAACTAAGTTCTTAAAACTACAAAATTCCCTTTTTCCTTCTATTTTATATGTTTCAAAACCCAAAGACAAAAGGTTGCATCCTCTCAACACACCTCGATCTTCAACTACAATGCCTTGTACGCCAAATTTAGTTTCAAAGAATGATAATTTGGATCCCCACAAACAACACATCTACTCCGGAATTCAATTACATGTTAAAAAACTTGAGTCAATTCAAAAATCTAAAATGGTATCAGAATTGACAAACCCAACGTCATTAAATTCATAATCATCTCCATGGTCTCTCGCCGCTTGGGTACCTAGAGGTGTGTCAACAATTATCCAAGGCACATCTGCCCTCACTTGACTAATATTATCGACATCTACACAAATTTCTTCTAACTGTTGAGTATTGTATGGCTCATTTTCCAAGTATGAGAACCAAACTTATAAGTTCATTGATATCAATGTTGTGTCTCCCATGAGGAGGGATTACATCTTTATTTATAACTAAGGTACTTTCTAGCTAAGGAAATAACCTAATTCAATCCAAACAAGGAATCATAAACAAATAACCTAATTCAATCCAAACAAGGAATCATAAACCAATCATAATATGAACTTTTAAAAATGAAAGAATCCTAGACAATTAAGAAAGCAACTAGTAATTGAAATTAATCTTCTCTACTGGGCCAAATTGGTTTTGGGCCTAATGGGCTGGTTAATCATGGATCTGGCTTACATCAACTCCACACAATCCAACAATGGCAGAAAAACCAGCAACTAAGTAATATATTTCATGATGTGCATATTTTTTAACAAAAAGAAAATGATGTGCATATGTAAAACACTTGGGTTCTTTTTGCTTCATCTCTTGCCAGTTAACAATTATTTTGATGAGTGCTAGTGAGTTAATAGAATGCTTATAGATTTTGTTAATGATTTGTTTCTTTAATTATGACTCAAGGAATCTAATTATTGATTCCATCAATTATCACATCAAAACTTTCTAGACTACAATTTTATAGCAAATCAAAAATATTCTTCATAGTTCATATAAAGAAAGAGATAATGGGCACATAGGGCATACTGCCAGGTGTGCACTTAAGATGATGGATGTGCATGCCAAAATGCAAGGCAAGCAATTAGTTTGCTTATGCATGGGTGCCTCATTTTGTGTGTTTAGTATGTGTATGGGACCACATGAAAGACAAGCAAGAGGAATAAACTCCAAGAGCCTGTCTTTGCAAAACCACAACCTTGAGAGAGGAAATAGGCAACCCAACTTGCACTAACCTCAAGTAAGGCTCTGACACTTTATTAGCGCTGTCAATTTCAAATGATGTTTCTTGGATGGAAGGAATAAATCCAGTCCATATGAGCAACTTTCTTAAAAGCCTTCCACAGGATAATGTTTCTTGGATGGAAGGAATAAATCCAGTCCATATGAGCAACTTTCTTAAAAGCCTCCCACAGGGTCCAAGCACTGATGATAGAAGGCCTTCATAGCAAGGGACTGCCCTTTGTGCTGCAACCCAAAGACTAAGGTCACTGTTTGATAATTGGTCAACTACAGGTTGATCATTTAGTGAACTTTCAGCATGAAAATGTGTTTCCTGTTGCATAGATAGTTCTTTAAGCCAAAGCTTAGATCTCTCAAGTGAATTCTCCATTTCTTGGAACTGACTAGTACTTTTCAGAGCCTGTCAAAAGGTGACAAAGAAAATAAACAGTCACACGAAATTAAATAGAAAAGCACCCAGTATCACTAATATAACATGCCCTGCCAGCCCACACAGTAATTTACCATCAGGGAAATTACATAACAGATGTTTTGCACAAAAATAATAATAATAATAATTCAGCTTAAGTCTGAGAATATAGAGTGGCCTATTTAAAACAAATTAGTCAATGACTAAAAACTAGCACAATATAAATATAAATTATTCCATGGATCATTGTGAAAATTTATTTGTGCTTTTGATTTATATCATTAACTGGCTGCCATGGCCTGTTTTTTTTTTTTTTTCCATAGCTACCCTATTAGCATCCAATTGTCCTAAGGAAAGCATATGGCTGATAGCACCTCCAGGGCTCGAACCTGCAACCCCCATCTGGAACATCGACATTTAAAACCAGCCATTGTTAGCACAGGTGGACATCATGGTAGTTTTCACATAAGACCTGAACATATTTATATTGATCACTATAATATTTTATGGAGTGCCAAATATCTCTTCACTCATAATCCGAGTATGAAGCAGGAGGAGGTGGGTGGGGTGCCATGATCTTCTTGAGAAATTATGGCTCGTTTCTTGGGATACAATTTGAGGTATATTTAGTTTCTCTAATTATCTTTACCATTGTTGTGTTAGCTCCTATAATTTCTTCTCTTCTTTTCCTCTCCTACAATCCCTTTGTACCCTTCTTCTATTAACTCACATCATCATTGGTGCTTGTTGAAAATTGGATGCTAAAAACAAGTAGGGATTCACCAATCAATATAAAAAAAAGCTGTTCCTAACGAATGTCCTCATGGAAACAATCATCTGTTGGGATCCACAAGGTCTTTCTTCTGAATCTAAGTACATTGTCTGACCTTCCGAAAATCTGACACTGCTGGTTCAAAGCCAAAGGCCCACAATGCTACATGACATTTCCCTTTGGCGGCTGACAAAATTTGTATCTCAGGCATGTATAGTTGTTTGCTGTCTATTTCAGCCAGCTTTTGCAACATTGATTGTATTGCTGAGGAGAAATCAGTACTTATAAATCATGTGCTTTACAAGTGAAAAATCCAATAGTCTGTCTCAATCCAACTAGATTAAAATTTGGTTCATACAAATTCAATTGCGTGGGAAGGGGTGGTGGTGTTGCTAGTATGAACAGACTGGTTTCAGAAGGGTGAGCCCTGATCATCAGCATAGGCTCATTTTCACATGCACGCATGCATCTGTTTGTGTACAAGCAAAATGAGCATCATATGCAGATAATAATTGTGAATGCATAAGACACCAAAGGCTTCATTAACAAATCAGTTGACCTCATTTATCCACATGCCAACTTTTTTTTTATTGGTCTTGATAGAATGAAGAAAATCCCCTGCAGAAGTCTTGATTGTAAGTGATCCAACTTTTCAACAATTAGTAATTCCTTTTGCCTCTCTGTGGCATATCCTCACCTGCATGATGAGAGAAATTACATGGGAAGAACTAACGAGTAGAGAATAGCTAACATAGAGAAAAATTGCAGTATAGGTGAAATTATAATATTAGAACAAAAGGGAAAAAACAAAGGAAATGCAAATCATATGCCTAAATTGAATTTTGTGGTCTTCACATTACATTATCAATCTAAGCCTTGCATGTCATATGCATTCTCAGAGTTCCATACTTGCTCCAGTCACTTTTAAAGTATCTACACCAAGGCTTTAAAAATTGGACCCAAGGAGCATCTTGGCCCTCCTCGAGTCATGTCTACTCAGCTGAGTCACATGAGAGCCAAAACTATTCACACCCCATAGCATCAAAAGGCCTTAAATCTGTGATAAGAAAATGAACTTTTATAAATAAAGAGTTTAAACAAAAGATTTCATTATTAAGAATAAAGTTTTAGTAAAAGCCAGTTGAATTTGTTTTTCATTGAGTCAAACGAACAATGCCTCCATTTTTTGAATGCTTAAATCTTCCACAAATTGTGGTTACAACTTATGTTGATCTTAGAAATTAGTGCAAAGGGAAGCCAAAGACCTCCCACTTATACTCATAATATGAAAATGAGGAAAAATCTTTGTTTTGGCCATTTCCCCATTAAAAAAAAAAAGTTGGGCTGACAAGACTGTGAATCGACTCGATAGGTGTCGAGTCCGACTTTTTCACAATAAACCGATTTAACCATATGCTAAATTTTAAGACACATGTTTAATTATTAAGAACTGACATCATGCCCAAAGCTCATCTTTTATATTGTAATTTAGAGATAAATATATGAGCTTTCTGTTGTAATATTATTAGTTTTACTCTTATCTTGTAAGCTTCCTTTCCTTTTCATAAATATGGAAAGGAATCAGACGTGTGATATAACAGACAATTACCGAAACTTTCTCTCTTGCTGTGTGGTTTATATCTCTAAATAAAATTCCCAGTTCCTTTTCAGATTAGATGTGGACTTGTAAATTCAGATCTGTCCTCTCTTTTGCAACATTGATCTTCCCAGCATCTAATCAAAGGTTACAAGGCTCGGATAATTCAAAGCATAGTTCAATTTCATCTCTTATGATTATAAGTCACTATAAAATCAAATGTATGCATGCAAAAAATTTTGTTTCTCTCATATGCAAAAATTTACATGCTCTCTCTCTCTCTCTCTCTCTCTCTCTCTCTCTCTCTCTCTCCATTTATTTATTTATTTTTACTTCGAGCACCAAAAATATTTGCTCTATCTACACCCCACTAGTTGGAATTCTTGGGATTTACAAGATTCCTTTGCTCATTCATTGTTCTTGATCCCAAACTATTAAAGTTCATAATTGAACTGCTCTCCTAAAGAAAATTTGCTATCTCCTTCTCTCATTCAATATGATGGTATGATCAAATGATCACAGGGATCTTGAACAAATCCAAAACTCATGTCTGAGATCCAAGGGAGTCATACGAGTGGAATGACAGATATAAAAATTTAAGAATAGCTTGCCTATATTTGGTAATTTAGTTGCAAATCAAGACCCTTGATACAGGGTCAGATCAGCATTTTCTAGATTCTTTTCATTGTAGCATGACTAGACCCTGCAACCTACATTTTATGAAGTATAGAACCATGGAGAATCTCTTTCTTCAAAGGGGTCTAAGGTCTAGACTCTAGAGTAAGCAATGATAGCAAAGAAGTAAAACAGATTGTTCATACCTAGTCAGATAAAGCAGTAAAAAATCAGATATTTGTATCAGGTACTAGCTTCCTGTCTTATTAACAATTCTGTGCTTTGATTAAATAAAATTTCCATTAATCACGATACCAAAAAAAAATTTTTAATTTCTAAATATAAAGCCCCAAACACATGTTATATACCTCTATTCCAACCACCACAAAGTTACAAGCAAAGAATTTACATCTAAAGTACCTCTTAAACACTTTTGTTTTTTTTTTTTTTTTTTTTTTTTTTTTTGCCTATTTAACAATCTACCATCATAACTTAGAATTATAAACTATTATAAGCATTCAATTTCATACATAACAAAGCATACTACAGGAAATAAAAAAGACAGAGGAACTTCATGGCTCAAGAACATGGAGATCATTTTAACGAAATATTCACCTGAATATGATTGCATTTGACTCGGATGCTTTTTTCCAGTCAACATTTGTTGGCAATGTTAAAATGTAATCAGTATTCAAAGCAGATGCTAGCAGCAGATCCCGAGCAGATAGTTCTTCAGACTGAGCATCATGTAGAAGTTTCAAGAAGGCACGTTGGAAACATGCTGCAGCAGCAACTCTACATGCCATACCCAAAATAAGGAAATTGAAGGTAAAAGTGTACCAAAGATGAACTACAAAGTAAGGAACCAAAGCACAGTACACACTACATCTTCTATGGCAGAATTAGATGATCCAGAGATCAAATATATATATATATATATCAACCAAAGATGTGATAAACAGTTGGATGGTTGATAAACAACTATTGTATCTTCAAATTTATAGAGGACCAAAACTGTGCACTTATCTGAAGTTGATTACCTGAAACAGTTTGAAAGATCTTCATGATCTATGATGACTATACCCACATATATAATGAGATTTTTGTAATCAATTCCAAAATTTGACCCCAAAAGTATTTCAGTGAATTTGGGCTTTTATAAAGCATATCTTATTCAGTACTGATAATCAAATTTTGCATTGAAGCATAGTTAATCTAATACAACTTGTGATTGAGATTAAACTAAGTTTTAGATTTTCTTTTGATAGGGCTTATGAATCATATTTGGAAGATTACCGAGGATGCCCATAATGAATCATTGGTGAGCGTTTTGCTCTCACACTGGGGAGGTCCCTTCATTGGTAATATAGACTTTTTGTTTCCCTTTACCTTATTTCCTCCAGATATTCCCCCTGAGTTGTGTTTGGTTGTGGGTCCAAATTAACATTTCATAGATTCAGAGGATTACCTCTGAATGAATCAATAGCTCTCTAAAAATGAAAATAAACTGTATAGCTTTAGAACAGTACAAAGGCCCTACAGAATATGGTGCAGCAATAGTCGTGCGTCAGTAAATATTTATTTAAACAAGAAAAAATAAAAATAAAAATAAACATTTCATCACAATGTCTGCAACAAACCTTGACCCTCCAGTAGAATTCCTTTTAGAGTTTCCGAAAGTTAAACCCAATAAGAACCTCAGATTCAAGCCATAGCGGAACGGCAACGATTCATCATTCCTTCCTTCTCCTGCACATTTGGTTCCACATTCTCACTGCCTAAAGATTTTTCCTCAGATAACGGCTGGTGGTCGGACCCCACAGCTGCAGCTGATGCAATTGTAGGATGTGAAGTTGTATTGCACTCAGACTCCGATGACTGAGTGAGGGAATAGTCCATTTGCATCTCCTCAAGATGATCTTACGAGGGACATTTGTGCGGGCAACCTGACTAGCGATCCAAACCTAAACTTGAGATCCAAACCAATATTGACCCTATTGGAAACTCTTGTACATGCGCCTTGGCTTTTTTATTTTTTTAAATGACCATTTCCAACCTGAAATGATACAAATTTCAATTACCACCCAATGCAGATAAATAATTTAATAATGCCATTATATATAATTCTCTAAACTTCTCTTGAGCAGTATATAATATATTATGCTGTTATATATAAGCTTTTTCAATTACTTATACAAAACCTACTTATCTATTATATATCTTTATAGTAGCAAATAATATTGCCTGCTGTCTGCTGCTATATACACAAATATTAGCTCCAAAGAAGGAGTAGTGATAGTAAAACTAAACTTTAGCGGCAAACATTATTTTATGCTGCTGTAGAGATGTATATTTTTAATTTACCGTGGATAAAGACATTTAGCGGCGGAATCTAGAAATTGCTGCTAAAAAAGTGTTGCTAATACCCAAATGCTAATCTTATATTTTCATTGTACTCTTGTTTAGTTGATGTCAACATTACCCTACTTCTAAAAACCATCAAATGCAAATTAAAAAAAAAAAACACTAAAGCTAATCCCAACAATAAGGAAATCGAATTTGTTATACGATCATTGTCTGCTCCCCTTCACCACTGTTTCTCTTCCTCTTTTTCCCAGAAAGAATTTGTTCTTCCATTAAATGAATGGCATGGAGCCACCATTACAATAAGTCATGCCTCCATCAAAATATAAACAATAGCTGGAACAATAAAGAAAGGCATTACACCTATATTCTTTTCTCCTCCAACAAAAGTGGATTTCTATTTTTTATTGTTCTTTACACATCAATAAAAGAGGGGCAAAATGGCTAGGATGGGATGAGGAGGATGAAGAGATAGTGGGGAAAGGAAAAGGAGGATGGCTGCATTGGGGAAGACCTCTTCCGCGCTTTTTTTTTCTTTTTTTAAATTCCATGATTTCAAGATAAAAGGATATGTTGACATCAACTAAATAAGGGCAAAATGCATGGGAATACAAAATTCGGATCTAGGCAAAAGGTCCTCTATTGATAATCCAAAATTTTGAGTTCCTCAATTGTGGTCATCCTGACAAGTTGGAATTTCTTCTGGAAATGTCCCATACATATATATATATATATATATTTATATGAACACTAATATATGCATGGAAAGAACTAAGATATTAACATATGTGGGTTGGGCCCCCAAGCTCCAGATTCATCTGAATTATTGATGTGTGTGAAACATTGTTGCAAAATGGACGAATTGAAATGGAAAAGATAAGTGAAAAGGAAAACAAAAAACTATAGGCAACAACATCAAAATTTTCTCTAGGTCCCACTTTGTTTCATGTGATTGAATTTCTCACCTATATTTTCAAAAAAAAGTTTGGGATTGAAGAAAAAATTATAAAATAATTTCTTCTTTTGGTGGAAAAAGAACCAATGCACTAAAAAGAACTAATGGATGATGGAACACTCATCACTCTGGTGATTTAAATTCAAATCTTAAGAAGTTCAAAGTGAATTCTCCAATTTATAGATCAAGTATCCAATTCATAGATGTAAGCATGAAGTTAGAGAGAAAAATTGTTTTTTTATATTATTATTATTATCAATTTTCCACAGTCAAATGTATAAAATTATATACAATATAGGAGGCATCACTAGTTGTTATAGCTTCTAATCCTAAGATCAACTTGATCGAAGAGTGCGATCCTGAAATTCCTAGAGTGTCCTTAAATCTAAAAACCTTTGTCTCTGATATCAAATTTGTAACAACCCAAAACTTGATAGGATAAATTCACTATCTGGACCGTTAAAAATTTTCAATATTATCTGTGTCCATAAGTATACCCAAATAATACCGCATTAGAATTTTTTTTAACTAATCGAAATAAAAAGGAGTACAAATCATTTAAAGCTAAAACCATCCATTAAAATTAATTTATTCAAAGCCATAGTTAAAGTCATAAATTCAAATATAAAACTAAATTACAGTCACATAGAAATACTTGTCTGTGAAAAACAAACTAAATAATTGAAACTTAAATATTCAGCTAGCGACTCTATTCATCTCCCTAGATGTCATATCCAACTTGCATCACATTGAAACTTTCATTATCATTGTTAGTATTGTCAAATTGTACGATCGAAATTTCAAGAAAAAATCAGGATAAATCTAATCCAATGGGCCACCGGCACCAACAGACTAAAAAAAGAGCGGGTTGCGATGGTGATGGATTCACAGACAAATGTTGATCACCAATAAGACATAAGATTATTTTTATTAAAAATGTTTTTTTATTTATGTTTTAGAGATCAAAACTTCTATTTTTCATGTTCATAATCACATATCCTATTCAGACCATGGGATTGAGGGGTGATGTTAAAGAGTATATATCACCAGTTAGAAGATTTGTTAGGACCCAGTTAGGATTTTGTGAGTTGTAAGTAATTTATCCTTATCCACTTGATAAGGTTAATTTAAGGTTGCTTATAGATGTAACCCTTTTCATTTAATGAAATCTACGGTGAAATTATGCGCTTCATTTGAATTGTGAAATTCTTTAGACTCAACCCCCTATCAACTTGAGCTGGTTAATTTTAAAACAATGCCCTTCGCTCCAACATATTATTGCTACCTTTTTTAAGCATAAATATGACATAAATCTCCTTGTAAGTTTGAACTCATGATACATGATATCATTTTGTAAACAAGAGGATTCTAAATCTACCAATATAACACCCCTCATGATAACATTAAACAGTAGGACATACATCACAGCAAATAACAAATACAAAGCCTTTGCGTGCCTCGCACACTAACAATCTAAATCACATATATTAATTTATGGGCTCTTTCAAAGATGACGATTGGATTTACACCACTGCAATCCACATTGACCCTCGAAGTCCCTTTTTTTAGGCGAGCAGCCTTGTAATTATGATAATAACCACTTTTCAACTATGCTAAGGGCTCTAGACACAATCCTCAAAGCTTGGCTCTAGCTTGATCGGCAAGTTTGCCCCTCGTGGGAAGCTGCAAATCTTCCCAATCCTCGTCGTCAACTCTCTTGAAATATTTATCCACTAGTTCTTCACTGATCAACTCCAATTTGGAAGGCTCCCACTAAAAATTCACAATACGTAAGTTACGTTTCAGCGTTTTGATATTATCGAACAAATATTGAAAGAAAGAGGACTAGAATGACTTTTTGCACCTTAGGCCTTTTGTCTTTGTCAAATAACAATGCCCTAGAACCCTGCATTTGCAAGCTATCTTATTCAAATTGATACAACTAAGACTAAACCAAAACAAACAAGTGATTATCTCTAGCTACCTCAAAGAAATCATTACTGATTGTTCCTCGCGCAACATGACAAATCATCCTATATTCTCTCATTACACACTGCCTGATGTTTTGTGATCGTCCTTCTCTGATCTGGCCATGCAAAAAGTGGTCATTATTGGAAGTAGTTAGTCAAATTCCATGTTGATAAAGGAGAAGTCATAGTCATAATCCAAAGGGGTTGGAGGAAATAGAAACAAGAAGTCTTGAAGAAATTGGTTACCGATCTGAGAGAGATTTTAAGACTGATGGGTGATGCTTTATTTAGTGACTTGATAGCAGCTGCAATCCACTCCTCTGTTTCATTTGCAGTTTCATGCTCCTATAAGAAGACATTAGTTTTTGAAGATTTTAAAATCTTTACCACTTTTAAGTGTGACCGTTGCATGTCAGGATACTCAAATGCAATAATCAAGTCAAGTGGTTTTTTGCATATTCATTTAGACATTAATCTAATGTTTAACTACTTACCAATGCCAAGATTATTTCTTCAACTGTCGCTTTTGAGAAGCATTTATCCACTATATCTAGCCTGCACTTTCAATCAAGTGTAAACGATTCATAAAACCAAGTAATGAACATGTAGTTCTCTTTATATAAATTAATTGTTCTTCCTCATTCTCACAGATTACTCACCTTCGAATCACACTCGTTTCTTTCAAAATTCCTTTCATAGAAAATTGATCAATTATAGTACAAACAATGGTGGGATCTTCTGAGTTGATGTTTTTCAGTGCCTCTTCCAACAAAGACAAATTCTGTTCACCAGTAATATATAAGTTTAGTGGGTGCGTGGAAACCAAGAGTAACAAAATCATGAACCCCCAAAATATTAAAATCCAAAAATTATCGTCAGGAAAAAAAGAGCAAAACTTACAAATTTGTGAAGGAAATTAAGCCGAATTTTCGTGTATAATGCTTTATATAGAAAAATCAAGACTCCTGACTCTATTTGGTTGTGACTTAACAAAAATCATAAGTTTACTAAAATAGGAAAATGAGTGTCTCAGCTCCAAAACTGTAATAAAAATGTAAATAGAGTTCGACAATAATTCAAGCAGCATATAAATCCCAACTGGCTAAAAATCAAGAAAAAAAATGTAAAAACTTATTACAACTGCAAGTTTGATGTAAAAAAAGTGAATACTACTTAACTGCCTAAGATAGGATTTCCTGATGAAATGACCTCAAACCACCTTTGGCCTATTCATCTCCTCGATGAGGCTTTTCCATCAATAGACAGTAGTTGAAAATGTGACAATCAGATAAAAAGTTACAACTACTGGAAGGTAGGGTGTGCTTCAATTCTAGCCCACCAGTTCGATTTCTCTCAATCTTGTTGCTTCATTATCATCCAATAGATGTTCTGAAGGGCCAAATATGAAACATCCAGTGGCTAAACTTATTCATGTGTTCAGGGACTCTAGCCTCTAGGATAAATATTGCATCTACATAGAGGTTGTAGTAATCTTCTAATTTAGGAAAGAAATTGTACTAAAATGCATAATTATGAGTTTTTTAGAATTAACTCCAACAGACTCACTGTCGAAGTACAGAACAACAAAATAAATGACAAAATCACTCGAATATGAGTAGGTTGAGCCCTTGGCACCTTTGGATGTTCTTGTGACATAAATTCTCAGAGGTGGATAATAATAGAAACGTACCGAAGAAAGCACAAAGTGAGTTGCAAGGCCACATTCATGCATTTCAGCTCCATCTAACCTTGAGCCAGTAAGGCCCAAATATTCTCCTGGTAGACATTGTTAAACATGTCAATTGATGAATGCGTGTATGTGTCACAGTTGAATATTATTACAGAGTATCTGATCAACACTTCGTTATTGAATTGCCTGAAAATTCCTTCAGAATCATCAATGGAGTTTTCGTATGACAAGATGGCAAGGGAGTGCTTCTATTATACCATAGGATTATCAACAGGAAAACGCATGCATTATGTATAATGAAGATACTACCTAAGAAACCCGGCAGCCTTGATAGAAAATATGAAGCTCCCACATCCGGGAACAGCCCCAATGTTGTTTCTGGCATGGCAAATACCTACGTAAATAAACACTAATCAGAGAAGTTCTCAAATGGAAACCAGCAAATGGAATTATAGTTGATCATACTCGTATTTACTTCTTTCAGGAGAGCATCATAATTAAAGAACGAGAACACAATTAAGTGCCAGTCTCTATTTATTAGAGGGGAATAAAGTGTCTGTAGCTATATTTAATGAAAATACAGATGATTCTTTCTTTCTAACAAAATCGGTTATTATAAAGCTCGGTTGATCATAAAAACTATTTTTAAGAAAATGCAAATTAAATGATTCTTTCTTTCTAACAAAAATGGTTATTATAAAGCTATGTTGATCATAAAAACTACTAGTATTGCCCCTTTATGCATTTTTAATATCCCAAGAAGATTTGAGTTCTATTAATTGTTCCAAAAGCTAAAAAAATCTAAAGATGACCTCCTGTCACTAACTAATGGTTTTCTGATAGGATAATAGACGTGTTTAAATGTGGAATAGATTAGAAAAATTGTTTGTTAAGTCCTTATCTAATAGAATTGAACTTTGTTTAGAGGCGGAGAGAAGCACCGTGTTCTCCGTGACGACTCGAAACTTCCCATGCATGGATGCTCCAGCACCACCTCCCATGACAATTCCATTGATAAGTGATACCTTCAACAAGATTCCTTTATCAGTATGAAAGCTACATCTTGAGAAGGGGTGGTCAAACCTTTATAATCTGAAAAGACTAGATGTGCAGATTACCTGTGGCTTTCGGTATGTTGCCATTACATAATTTAAACCGAATTGTTTCCCACAAAATTTAGCAGCAAATGTCCAATGACCTAAGAGAGAGAACTAAGTAAGTTAGAGAGTCATAGTCAAGTAATCATGCAGTGGTGAAGAAGTTCGTTTCTACTCTCCTTTTGCGCTTAAATTGTATTCGAATGCAGAAATTTGACAAGAATGGTCTAAAAAGACAGAAATGTTTTAGAAAGTTTTCGTTTGACTTCTGAGCTAATACTAGTATAAAATGCCCTTTGGAAAATTGATACTAAAAGTTACCTTCAATAATAAAACGAGTTGCAGCCTTCACATCAGCACCAGCTGAAAATGCTTTCCCCATTCCCTGCAAGCATCAATGAGATCAAACTCCAATTGTCATGGGGGCGTATAGATTGTGCCAAATACAAATATCAGATTATAATATACTGGTGAATGCGGTGTGTCCCAAATGCTTCTACACTAGAACTTTCAAGTTTCAAAGAAATTTAGTATACATAGTCAAATGTTAGCACCTTAACAATCACCAGCTTTACATTAGAGTCCTCCTCATATGCTTTGAAGTACTTTAGCAACTGAGATATCTGGAACCCAAAATTAATGAACAGTTGTTAGTCCACTAAGGGTAATTCAGTGTTTACAAGTAAAAACGCTGTGACATCAGTAGTACCCGATGTAAAGAACAAGCCTGGGCCCTCTAATGTAAGGAATTACAAAAATCGTACAGTGAGTCAGGCATATAAATTCGTCGGCCCGGTAAAATAAAAAATAAAAAAAATTGTAAAAATACAAAGCACACAAAAGGTTAATAGACAAGCGCCAAATTTCCTTCCAGTCATATAAAATGAATGGACTGAAATTGTGAATAACTTATCCTCTGTCTTCTCTCTATAATCTCAACTTTGCTAGTCATCACTACCCACAAGTTTTCTTTTTCCAAAACAAGAAAAATCCCACAAGGTTGACATAGATTTTGGCGAGTTGTGCTACGAGAGCTCTCATCACCTCACATGTGTGAGTTTCACAAGATCCTAGCCCCTTAGGTAGGACACCAAAAGGAAATGCCCACAAGTTTAACATAGACTCTTTTCCCCTTCTAATATCACCCTGTGTGTGATGGAGCCAGATTTGATACCAGGATGAAACATATAGCACAGATTTGATTCAGGCATTCCTACAAATAGAAAGTGATTGTAAGTAAGATTGAAATGGCATACCATTGTGTATGAGAGTGAGTTCAATTTCTGAGGCCTATTTAGTATTATTGTCCTCACGAACGACTTCTCTTCCACCAAAATCTGTTAAACAAAACGATGTACAAAGCTTAGAAGATGAGATTTAATTAAGTATTCAAATGAGGATTATGTGAAAGCTAACATTACATTTCCAATCAAAGCTTTGTCTCAACTATGTTGAGGTTGACTACATGAGTTTTATTTTCCATTTTAAAATATCCTAAACTAAATATGCAAATCTAGTTTTACTCCCTCCATCCAAATCCTCTTTGGTCTACCCCTTCCCCTTGGTGGGTATGCCATCAACCTACATAGCCAATCTTTTCCTTACCAACCTACATTGGACATACCCAAACTATCTCAAACGGATTTTCTAATGTTATCCCCCATTGATGCTACCACTTAATGCTCTCAAAATCACTTATAATTTTTAATTTCATCTTTCTTAATTTTACAACACAACCATATTAACATTCTCATTTCTATTACATCCATTTTGTACATATGTTGCTTCTTCATTAACCAACATTGCGCTCTATAGGTCATAATTGTCTAATCATTGCCCTTTAAAATTCTTCATTCAATCTTTCTTTCAATCATTGGTCACAAAACACTCCAAGATTACATTCCTAACCATGTAAGGGAAAAATAAATATAAATGAAGTGTGTGTATCTACTATCAAATCTAGAGCTGTAAGTTGTAAAAAAAAACCTCTAATGCTATAAGATTAGTAGATGTGAGAAATATGGCCATCAATCTAGACCAACCACCTTAAAGGGCCTCCTGTAAAAGCTTCAAATATACTCCAAGTTATTGCCAAAAATCCATGAGTGGGGCCCACATTTTACATCTAACAGTTTGAAATCACTTATCCAAGAGAATTTCACGAAATTAAATTGATCAAGTCTAAAGCATATAATTTGAATATGTTTTTTATTTTAATCATGTCCCTTAGACATATATAAACTGTTTGTATTGGTAACTCTTGTTGGAATCAGATTATTCTCCATGATAGAACACGCGAGGACAATGACCTTCATCTAAGCCCCGCCTAGAGGAAATGCAGACTCAACGCGTCTCATTTTAATAAGCCTCTTGTCCTTTGTCTTTTCTTGGTCATTGTAGAAAAGAAAATGATAGCTTGCGTGTACAACCCTTCTATGGGGCCACTTATGGTAAAACAAAGGTTTTTTGACAAATTGCCCTATGAAGTTTTATAGGATTCTCAATTTACCCCCTTAAGTTTTAATTTGTCCAATTAGCCCATTAAATTTATTGGATTTTGAAACTATTAGCCACTTTTGTCACCCACTGTTGAAATCAATAACGAAAGTCTCAGCATATGAGGGGGTCGTGAATTCTTAAGGGCAGTTTCGGTGGAATGGACCAAGCCTAATGATCACGTGTTCTTCTTCAGAACATGAGATATAGTTGAAGAAGATGATCACACTTGGTCTATTCTACTGAAATTGCCCTTAAAAACTCACGTGTCAGTCATATGCTAAGACTTCTGTTATTGATTTCAATAGTCAGAAGTCCCTAATAGTTACAAAATCCAATAAATTCAAGGGCCTAATTAGACAAATTAAAACTTGAGAGGGTAAATTGAGAATCTTATAAAACTTTAGGAGGGAATATGTTAAAAAACCTAAAACAAAATCCCCTCACCTATAATCCATTAAGGGGCTTTTCCTTTGCGGTCACTATTGACGTCAATTTCCATGCCTAGTTACCAAAGTAGAGATATTTCCATAGAGGTTCTCCATACTGCTTATTTTCACAATATCTCAAAACTTTATTGGATATCGCAAAATGGATTATAGGATATCAAATAAAACTACCTCGTTAACTGTTTTCTCTACATAATTTAACAAAGTTACCACAATGAAGTTTGGTGATATTTTATTGAAAGGTTTGCAATATTGTAAAAATGAAGTAGTATGAAGACTTTGATCACTAGGCGTGAAAAATGATGGCTAATGGTGACTGTAAGTAAAAAAACCCCATCCATCTACTAGCCAACTTGCATCCAATCCCTAGGCTTTAACATAGAGAAATCTTGAGTTAAAGAAGTGTAACTCTATAGTGGAGCCTACATATTGAAATCGAAGCCATTCAAAATAAACGCCTTCCAGTTATGGTGGGTATTCATAAATTCTATAATCAGAGGTTTCTCTAGGTTAGATTGACTATCTGGTGAGAAACATGAGAATGATTGTCCAATGAGAACATGAAAATGAATTTGCATAAATTACGTTAGTTACATTTTTCATCAGATAATCAATTCAACCCCAAAGAAACCTCTGATTGAGGTAAAATCTAAGCATATCCATATAATTGGAGGGTGTTTATTTCGAACAATATGGATTTCAATAGGTGGGCTCCACTATGAAGTTCAACTTCTTAACTCAAGATTTCTTTGGTTAAAGCCTCATAGGGTCCCACTTTGATTTGGAGAATTTAGGAAAACGCTAGAACTACCATGGATTTCAGTAGGTAGGCAAAGTATCCAATGATGGAGCCAAAAATTTCTCCCAAATGGGGCAAATATGAATTAAAACCTTCAATAAATAAAAGGAATTTGTTTCATCACGGTTCAATTTTCAGCTACCATCAATGTTTGTCAATTAGGAATGATAATTAGTGACCTTTTTATTTTTTGATCTTTTTATTTGTAGTTTTTGTAAAACTGCATTTTTTGTATGATATCATATGTATACAATCAATCATGTACTCAATTGGACAGTGGGCCCTCCTGCTATTGATATGGAATTCTAGTTTATATTATTAGAGGAGATGGTATTCATTTTCAACATTTTGGATCATGATTATGTGAGCCCTACATTGGGTTTCCAGAGGCCTATGAGTTAACATATAATAATGATTTTTAGATAAATATTCTAACCTATAAAAAGAAATTGTACTTGAAAAAATAACAATGACATGAAAAAAATAATATATTCATTTGAATATACTCATTAAAAAGGCATATATTGGACTCAAACAAAAAAGGAAATAAGTGTTAAAGAATGAAGAAGATGAGTTTTTTGAATTACCTTTGTATTTGAGAACCAATGAAAATGAGTTTAAGTGTTAAAGAATGAAGAAAAAGACAATCAGCAATGGTGGAGGTGAAAAAAAGAAGTGGTATTTGGAAGCCAAGAGAGAAATAAGACAAGAAAAGAAAAAAGAAAAAAGATGATCTTGCCATATGAAGAGAGTCAAACCTTGTCTAGAATGGCTTGATTTTGAAGAAATAAAAAGACAAATTTTCAACAATTAGTTGTAGCAAAAAGTGAGGGGCAACAGTAGTAAAAAGATAGCACTACCAATATAAAAAATATATAAAAGGACTTATCCCCACGTGAGAATTTAAGAAAAGCCAGGAGAGGCAATTGCCCCTTCTCACCCTTGTCTAGATCCATCCATGCAAGTACCACTCTTAATTAGGGATTTCTCTAGGTAAAGCCTCAGAACATCTCATTCGTATCTAGATAATTTGGGAAAATGCTAAAAGTGCTTTGCTATTGATTAGGATTATTTTATATATATATAGATATATATATTTTTTTTGGGTGTGGTGTAGGGAGGGGGGGTGGGTTAAACATTAAGATTATTTATCAAATGGTGGAGTAGCCGAGTAGATGAGTGTGCAATGTTGGTTAAACCCATTAACCATACGAAACTTAGCCGGACTTAATCCATTGAGCCTGTTCTTTTACGAGAATTTTTTCTAGGAATTTAGGTGGTTGAGGTTTTTGCGACTTGCTGTGATATTTTGTCCTTGGCATCTTTAAATTTCTTGTTTTTTTATAAGCATTTTTGAATTCCACCAATTTAAAATGTCTTAAATGGCCTTGGGAATTTCAGAATTCCACTTGCTTTACCTTTTGTCACGCCCCACCCTTCACACATACATGATATTGTCCGCTTTGGCCCATGGGCCACACGGTTTTGTTTCTAGTGGGCTTCAACCCACCAAAAGGCCTTATGCAAGGTAAGGGTGCAAGCTCGATATATAAACTCATTCACTTTCCTCTTTATAGTCGATGTGGGACTCCATGATGTCACAATCCACTGTGCAGTAGCCTGTCAGTTCCTGTAGCCTGCCAGCCCTCTTGGCCCGCCCACATGGAAACATGCCCACGGCAAGGGCCCACACTCGAACTAGTCGAAAGTCGGCTCTAATACCATTTGTCACGCCCCACCCTTCACACATGCATGATATTATCCGCTTTAGCCCATGGGCCTCACAGTTTTATTTCTAATGGGCTCAACCCACCAAAAGGTCTCATGCAAGGTAAGGGTACAAGCTCTATATATAAACCCATTCACTTTCCTCTTTATAGTCGATGTGGGACTCCAAGATGTTACATGTTACTTAAATTCGGGGATGCTCAAGTAGAAGGGAGCTAGCATCCAAGAATTCCACTATGAAAATTTCAAAATCCTTCGAATATATATTCTTTAAATTTTAGCAAAAGAACAAGCCTATTGTGATCAAATTGCAAACTAAGCATTAGTGACCGCAATCAAGAGGAGCTCAAAATAAATAAATAAAACACCATCAAAGGGGAAGTAAATCTTTTGTCACTCTGCTAACAAAGAAGGGTAGGAAGCGAATCACCTGGCCATGTGGTAAACTGCAGTTGAATGAATTGGCCATGACTCACTCCTATGCTTGATTTTAAGATCACTTGTACGAGGGAGAAGAGCCCTTGTTCGGACAACGCAGCGGTAGTGCAGTTATTTGTTGGAGAACTTGCCAGGAATCGGGGAAGACCTATGAGTCTATTTATACTATATTGCTGGTAGAACGTGATGCTCAGCTCAGTTTTCCGGGCAAGGCTCCAGTGCAGCGGCGCTGATCTCCCAATGACAAACTGCTACGTGGACCAACAAAAAAGCGTACACAAAATAGGTTACGTTTTTCCAAGTACAACCAAGTACATTCGTTGAAACTACCCTTTCACACTCATATCTGTCATCACTCATCGGTCATCATCCGTTTTCGTGGTCTCTCTCCAAGCTCGTTGATTGACCCACTCAATCATGAAATGGTAGGGCCCTATCTTTCATGGAATAAAATTTGACCCATCTTAATAACAAATATAGTGAAATTTGAAATGAACAGTGACATTACAAATAACGCCCATCTATATGTAAAAGCCAATATATATATGAGTCTATGGGACTCAAAATTCATTAGATCAAATCAACCTATTTTTCTTTATAGGACTCACTAGATGAAATATTTGACCACCTATCAATCAAGCAAGTCCCATGCACAATATGATGGGTCCCATGTGGATAAAAAAAAAGAATGAGAAAGTTCGTAAATTGATTGGATATAGTTGGTCTCATTACAGATAAAGATACTTATGCAGAGAATGTTTAGCTAGTGGCGCTCATGTAGATGGACGTAAGGGTGGATTTTCATGTTCCATCTAGTTGATGCCAGATACATGGGTGGATTGGTCAGATCTAGTGACTTGAGGTAGGTAGGCATGATGTTTCAATTGTCTATGGTGGGATTATCAGGTTTTCATCCCATTAATGTACATGTTATTTTGACAAGATCTTATGAGGGACCATTTGGGGTTGGGTCCCTATCAAATTGATGTGCTTATAACTCTTTTTTTTTAAATTATTGTTCTACCAATATACATAACTATTAAAGATAATAAAAATGAGAAGAAAACGTGATATTGAATATTAATTTTTACAACTGATATGTCAATATACAAAAAAGCTATCTTTTAATTATTTGTGTATTACATTTAATAAAGATAATAAAAACAATTAAAAATGCTATTGAAGAATAATAATAATAATTAAAAATGCTATTGAAGAAATATAGGTTGATCTAAAAATTAGCCATAAAATATAGATTATATTGAAATCAATAAAAATAAGGAAAGAAAATAAATAAAATGCTAAGTGCCCATTTCAAATCAAGAGTAGCACTAATTTGAAAGGCTAATTTAAGGATTTTCTTGAATCACGCAAGCGCTGTCACACCTTCATGGTAACTTGTAGGTCCACCCTTGGCCTAACGTATATATTTGTTTGACCATGTTAGTTCTAGATTTCAAGTCCAAACACATACAAGCTGGCATTATGGCGCACCTAAGGATCACATTGTCACCAATTAATGAATTTTTATTAATCAATAAATGGTGGATTAATTTACCTGTGATCAATCTAGCACTTGTCATACTTTAATTATACTAAGAAACAACTCTCAATACTAAAACTAAAATTAAACAATGCTAAAACTAAAATTAAACATCACTCAAATTAGTGCTACTCTTGATCTCAAATGGGCACTTAGTATTTTTTTATTATTCTCCTTTCATTATTTTAATTGTCTTCATTATAATCTTACAAAAATTAGAAGATAATTTTTTGGTATATTGACCTATAAATTGTAAAAATTAATATTCAATAGCACTCTTTCTTCTAATTTTTATTATCTTTCATAGGTAGGTGAATTGGAAGATCAATAATTAAAAAAAAATGTTAAAGTACATTAATTTGATAGGGACGCGACCACAAATGGTCCCTCATAGTTAGTCAAAATAACATGTACATTAATTGGATGAAAAGGCGGATCATCCTACCATGGACAATTGTAACATCATGCCTACCTACCTCAAGTCACTAGACCTGACCAATCCACCTATTTATCTGTTATCATCAACTAGATGAAACATGCAAATCCACCCCTATGCATAGGGGCCACTAGCTAAACATTCTCTACATAAGAATCTTTAATGAGACCAACTACATCTAATCAATTCTCTACTAATATATATAGGAGCTCCTCCATCGAGCACCACTTTCTAGTGGGGCCCATTTGAGGATAAGAACCGGGCAGGAAGGTGGGGGTGGGGGGATTGAAAGATCTCCCCACCACGACTTCTTCTATGGTGATAGAGGTTTAAATAATCATCATAAGCACTTGATTAATGGTCGACAAGTTTTTACCGTCCAAAATGAGTGTAATCCAATCCAACGGTCTAATTAATTTGGATGGATAACAAACTTGGTATTGTTGACATCGGGGGGGGGGGGGGGGGTGGGGGGGTGCTATTGTTATGGTCCACTTGATGAATTATAAACTGGGCGCTACTGGTGTTTTGATATACGGTGCTTACTTTATCATAAACATTAGGTACTCGGTAGAGGTTTTTCCCATCAATTTACACACTCTATCAATCTTTTCTTATTCCCAATAGACCCATCATATTTCACTTATCACCTTGTGCATGAGACCAACTTGATTAATAGATGGTTATATATTTCATCTAGTGAGTCCAATGTAGAGAAATAGATTGATTTGATATAATAAATTTTGGGTCCTACATATATATAGGCTTTGACATAGATGGGCTTTATTTGCAATGTTAGTGTCACTGATCATTATATAATTACACTAACCTATAATAAATTTTTTACGGTAATATTATGGTCATATAAAATGTTAATATAAATCATTTACATGTTGTTGAGTTGACCTAATAATTGACTACCATTTTATTTTGTGAATGCCTAGTCATATAATTTAACGAATTATAATATTAACACAACGGCATATTTATATTTTATGTCAATTTTTCATGTCCCGATAGCATTGGTGTATTTTTTTATTAAGATGGGTCAAATTTTATTACATGAAAGATAGTGCCCAACCATTACATGAATGACTCGGACAATCAATTGGGAGTGGGACCACAAAAACCGGTGATCACGGATGGGTGATGAGACAAGTGAGAGAAAATGGATAGTTTTGGAATGACGTAAACAATTGTGCTTAGTGGTTGTTGGGAGCATAACCTATTTATGTCATTTCTTTTGATAGTCCCCGTGGCGGTATATCATTGGGAAAGCAGGGCGCTGCCCTGCATTAAAACGCAGCGCCGCCACGCCACCCCCTCCATTTATGTTGGTCCTACGGCCAGAAACACACCATGTTCTCCATTTAAGTCGGTCCTACAGAGACAAAAACACACCCAAAGCATTTGTGTCAGTTCCAAGGAGATGGTACAATAATCTAACAATGTGTAAATGGGTGAACGGCCACTAATTTTTTGCTCATATTAGTGACATTCAAGGCATTTCATCTTATTTTGAACTTGTTTTCTTTTATCATAGAAGTTTAGTTTTGCTCATGCTTTTCCATTTGTTAATTTTTCCTCATTGTAAAGTTAAAGTCATCTTTCATTTCACCACACAACAACCCAAAAAAAATCAAATCAAATTCTTTTACCTTTTTACACAAAAATTCATAAAGTTACTTTTTCATCCCACTAACAAACAAAAAATATTTACTTTTAATACAAAAAGTCAAAAAGTTTTGTTCTCTTTTCACTAAAAAAATAAAATCTAATCATTGGATTGATTTAACCCCTCTCATTTTTTTTATCTTTTAAAATTACCATTCACCTCACTTTACCTTACCAGTTATTAACTTATCCTCTAAGCAGTGATTGGTTTTTGGATAGGCTTTTTCCGCCTTGGCTCAGTTCTGTGATGGATGCATGAACTCAACTTTTTGTAATGTTGCTTCATTATTTTAATTTATTTTTTCTTTTATCAAATAAAAAAAAACACACCACCCCCAACACCCCAAACACATACACATGAAAGTTTTTCTTTTTAAAGCATTTTTAAGTTAAATTAGATGGAAGTGGATAATGTAGGAAATCTGTAGCCCATATGTCACGAGTCTCACGTCAGATTAAGCAGAGCAGATGCTAACAGAGATTGCAATCTCACTTTAGTGTAAGACTTGATCTAAACCCCATAATAAGACTTCCAATAGGATTAGTGGACGTAAGCTTCTAGTGGAAGATGTCTCTAGTAAGTGTGACTCCTTAGGACTTGTCTATATGAGGATAAGAGAGCCCTAGGGTTTGAATTATTATTATTTTTTCTATTCCCATAGGAAAGACAAGAGGCAAAGAAATCAACGGAGCTTTCCATCATCGGAACGCACATAGATTTTTAGCAGCATAACGGAGTCTCCTCATCTGCATCTATCAATTGATATCAGTGCCCAGTGCAGTGTATTTTACGGATTCAGATTTTACAGAAGCATCGTAAATTAGAGTATATCTAAGTTTCTTCAAATCTATGAGTCTTAACCTTGTTTCCTTTTTGCAACTTGAAAAAGGAAGAAGATGAGTGACGAGGGAGCAGCTCACGTGAAGCAAAGACATCCAAATAGATTATACACAAAGCAAAAGTCTTTCCAAGTTGTCGTTTTCTACAAACGTCTTTGTTCGAGGACGTTTTCTCCTTTGTCCTTTTCTACAAATGCAAAGCAAAAAGGCAGATCAGATGATTTCTTTTCTTTTTAATGGCCATGTGTTGTGTTTAGTGCACGGAATTCGGCGATCTTCTTTTCCATCTTGTCTTTTCTGAAAAAGTAACGTGGGCATTGTTTTAGAGCCAAGTGAAGACAAAAATTCAAAGGCCACAACAATAGCACCTACTGTTGCACGCGTACCCTAGCGCCAAAGTAACAGGGATCCTCAGCCCACGTGAAAATTTATTTCGCTGGTTCTCTCTCGTTTTTTGCTTGTCACAGATTAGGTTGGCGGACTCAACCTGACCCAGATTTGATCTAGCCTAAAGGTGCTATGCACACATTGTGACCACGTCAATACTGACGCAGAGATCGTAAGGGTGACGCGGGCTGAAGAGCGGATCACCATCAAATCTTCCAACTGTAATTTCTTGGTCATCCGAAGTTAGATCGACGATCCGTTTGTGCCTATGAAATCCTTACGAGCAGACCTACGCATTGGTAGCAAAAGGAAGACAATCCAGTGGTTCAGATAAAAGGGTTGTATTTTTCCCTTATACGGTCAGTGGTATCAAAATCATCTTTTAATTAAAAAATAAAAATCATTTCTTCCAAATCAGCCTTGCATGATCTTGCAAAGGCTAAATTTTTAACGGCAAGAACCTAGCCGTGTGGAAGCGTCAGATGGGCGCATTGCTGCATTTTGATGGATTAACTTATATGATTGAATCTGATCTGATCTCTAAGCTCGCTGATGATGCCCCTAAGGAGGACCATGAATTATATCAACAATGGGCCTTTGATAACAAATCAGAGAGGCATCTATTGATGGGATTCATATCTAGTGAGTTGGTGAAACAGTTTGAGCATTTCACCACAGTAAAAGAAATCTAGAACTATGCTATGGACAAGTATGATGAAATCTCCAAATCTCATCTGATGGAGGCATTTAGCACATATGTCAATTATAAGATGCCAGAGGGGTCATCTATAAGGGATCACACTAACAAAATGTCGGTCCGACACAGTAATCTTGCAGCCTTAGGAAAGGAAATGGACGAAGATTTTCAAATCATGTATTTGCTGAAGAGTCTTCTACCTTTGTAAGAGAATGTGTCTGAAACCCTTAGCCTTCAAAAGGGTGTAACCCTTAGTGAGGTTGAAGCAAAATTACTTGTTGAAGGACAAAGCAGGTTGCCCGTGGTATAACGCCTACAAATTTTGTTATGATTGCTAAAGCTAAGAGTTATAGCGATGCGTTAACCACCAATGTGAAAAACAGAAAGAAATTTAAAGGTAATCCAAAGTGGAAATGGCCTAAAAATGGTGTTTGCTTTAATTGTGGGAAACCTGGACACTTTAGTTCTCATTGCCGAAAGAAAAAGTGTAAAAATAGCTAGCAAGGTAAAGTGACCAAAGAACACGGAGATTATGATGAGATGGTCACTGAGTCTATGATGATGGACACCATTGACAAGAATTGGTAGATTGATTCTAGAGCCACCAGACATATATCAAGGACCAAGGCTGGATTTATTTAATTCAAAGAGATGAAACCCGGAGAACAAAGTATATACATAGGGAATGAAACATTCTGTGATATGTTGAGGATAGGAAAAGTCAAAATTCCTTTACCAACCGGCAAATCCCTTTACCTCTCCGATGTCTTTTTTGCTCCCGCGATGAGGAGGAGCATAATCTCTGTAAGCCAGTTGAGAATGAATGGATTCGAAATTAGATTCAAAGACAATAGGGTTACTATTGGAATGTGCGGTAAAGTTTTAGTCTATGGTTTTATATTTGAAAATTTGTATTTGCTGGATATTCGTTATAATGAAATAAAATCCACTTCTGATTATTCTGTGTATGTGAATGTATGCATGAATGGTTTGGCAATGTTATGGCATTTAAGGTTAGGCCATATTAATAAAAATAGAATCAGTAGAATGGTTAAGGATGGACTTTTATCAGGCCTAGGTAAAATTGAGTACCCTATATGTGAACCATGTATAAGTAGAAAGATAGTCAAGAAACCATTTCCAAAAGGAACTAGAAGTTCCGAAATATTGACCATAATTCATTCAAACATATGTGGACCATTGAATGTACACAATCAAACTGGAGAGAACTATTTTATTACATTCATTGATGATTACAGTAGATATAGATATGTGTACCTAATTAAACATAAACATGAGGCCTTAAAAATGTTCCAAACATATGCTGCTGAAGTCCAAAATTAGAAGGGTAAGAAAATAAAAAGGATTAGATCTGATAGAGGGGGTGAATACACTTCCAAATTATTTAAAGAATATTGTGCACGTGAGGGAATCATTCATGAATATTCAATTCCATATAACTCACAGCAAAATGGCATGGCCGAGAGGAGGAATATGACCTTAATGGATATGGTAAGGTCAGTGATCAGCCATGCGAGTTTTCCGCTGTATTTGTGGGGAGAAGCATTAAACACTGCAGAATATATTTTAAACAGAGTACCCTCTAAGAGTGTGCCCAAGACCCCATATTAGTTATGAACTGGTACTAAACAAAAATTAGAACATGTGAGAGTTTGGGGCTGCTTTGTACACGTCCTGCTACCACCACAAGAAAGGCATAAACTGCAAGCAAAAATGAAGAAAAATTATTCTTTCGTTGGCTACCCATCACATTCTAAAGGATATCATGTGTATGATCACGATAATAAGATAATCATGGAATGCCAAGATGTGTTTTCCTTGAGGATCCGATGGTCAGTCCTAGAGTAAGACCATAGAGTATGGAATTATATGAAATCTCTATGGGCAAGGGGGTTCAAGCAAGTGGGGGTTCCAACGAAGAGGACGTTGGACATAGAATTCCTAGTTAGGGCCCACTTGAGGTGATTGAACAACCCGATGAGCCAGTTGGCAGACCGATTCGGGTGAGGAAACAACCAGCATATCTAGATGATTATTGCAGTTTATTGGAAACCGTGTAAGATTTGGATCCAACCTCCTACTGTCAAGTGGTCAAAGCGTAGGATGCGCAGTGTTAGCTAGAGGCTATGAGAGAGGAGATGGAATCAATTGAAAAGAACCAAGTATAGCAATTAGTAGATCTACTTAAAGATCGAAAAGCCATTGGATGTAAATGGGTTTTTAGAAAGAAATTTAAAAAGGATGAATCCTTGGATAAATATAAAGCATGGTTAATAGCTAAGAGATTCACACAAGTGGAATGAATAGATTACGGGGAGACATTTTCTCCGGTCGTAAAATTCCAATCCATACGAACCTTAGTCGCATTAGTAGCATGTCGTGACCTTGAATTGCACCAGATGGATGTGAAAATAGCATCATTGAACGACAAATTAGAAGAAGAAATTTATATGAAACAACTCAAGGGTTTTATGGTGCAAAGTCACGAGGACAAAGTATACAAACTTAATAGGGTATTATATGGATTAAAACAGGCCTCAAGACAATGGCATATAAAATTGCATTAAGCCATCTGTGAAATTAAATTTATCTCCAATAGTGCAGACACATGTTTCTATATTAAACGCAGTGGGAGTAGTTATTCATATTTATCATTATATGTGGATGACATTTTGATCACTAGTAATAAACTGGAAGCCATACATGATATCAAACAATGGTTAAAGTCAAAATTCGAGATGAAAGACATGGGTGAGGCAGAGTATGTTCTTGGCATTTCAAAAACCCGTGATCGTCCGAATAGGATATTGACTTTATTACAGAGATCCTATTTGGAAGCTGTGTTGAAAAAGTTTGATATGGCTAAGTGTAAACCAATTGATATTCTCATTTACCAGAGCACAAAATTATCAAGTGATCAAGGACTCACAAATGAGTAGGATAGGAAAATGATGAGATTAAAACCTTATGCTCAAATTGTGGGTAGCATCATGTATGTGATGTTGTGTACGAGACCAGACCTTGCATTCGCCGTGGGTCTCGTAAGCAGATTCCTAAGTAACCCAGGATTACCGCATTGGTATGCGGTTAAGAGGATTCTGTGGTACATCAAAGGAAAAGTTAATCTTCGCCTATGTTATCAAGGTGAAGTCCTGGAACTACGCCGCTACTCAGATGCAGATTAAGCCAGTGATTTAGATCAGAGAAAGTCAACAGCCAGTTATGTGTTTAGCCTCGGAGAAGGTGCAATTTCTTGGGGTAGTAAGAAACAAACCTCCATGGCTATATCAACAGCCGAAGCAGAGTATATTGCTTGTAGTATAGCAGTCCAGGAAGCTTTTTTGTTAAAATACTTCATGTGTGATTTGGAGGTAATCAATGAGAAGGAGCTTATCCCAATGAGCATAGGCAATATGTCGGCCATTTCTATGGTGAATAAGCAAAGGATTAACAACCGATTAAAACATGTTGAAATAAAAGATTACTTTGTTAGAGAGAAGGCTGAAAAGCATGATATAGAAATTTTCTATGTGCCTTCAGAAGAACTAATGGTTGATGCTCTCACCAAGGCTTTGCCTGTAGAGGTTTTTGCAAGGCATGTGATGCGTATGGGACTGAGAAATATTTGATATACATGGCATTCGTGCCAAGTGGGAGATTGTAGGAAATCGTGTGGCTTGCATACCACGGGTCCCATGTCAGATCAAGCAGGGCAGATGCCAACAGAGATTGCAATCCCACTTTAGTGTAAGACTTGATCTGGGCGCCATAATAAGACTTTCAATAGGATCAATGGATGTGGACTTCTGGTGGAAGATGTCTCTAATAAGTGTGATTCTTTGGGACTTGTCTATATAAGGATAATGGAGCCCTAGGGTTTTGATTATTATTATTCTCTCCATAGCCGTAAGAAAGACAAGAGGTGAAGAGATCCACGGAGCTTATCATCACCGGAACGCACATAGATCTCCGGCCTCGTGATTAAGTCTCCTCATCCGGATCCATCAGATAATGCAAAATTTACATAATTTTGAATGAAAAAATCTCATTAAATTTGAAAAATGATGTAAGTGGGTTTTGCATTGCAATTTTAAAAATGTGGGCCTCAATTACCACAAATCCTAAACGTGAACCCAATTACCTCATGATGAGTTTTTTTAAAATAATTTTACTGAACATGCTAATTTTAAATTAAAACTTAAAGATTAGAGCCTTTATTTTAGACTTTAATCTAATTAGCCATTATTAAGTAGACTAGAGTTTCCAAATGACTCCTTACTTTTCCAGACCAATTGAGTTTCGTATAGTGTACGGCTTTAAGTAATATTAACGCTTCTTATCCAAGTGTTTTAAGTTGGATGCATGAGTTATTCTTGGCCTTTTTCCCAGATCTCATGACTTGGCTGGGTTTAAAAAAGGTAAAAAGGTAAATAAAAAAATAAAAAGAAAACATTATAGAGTAAAAGAGGCATGGGGAGGAGTAAAAGGATACTAGTATTCCCCACAACTTAACTTTTTCACTCCACGTTAACGTCTAAACATCCTAGTGAGTAAAATAGGAATGTGGAGTAGTAAAAGGGTACTAGTATTCCCTCACAACTAAACTTTTTACTCTAATATTTTAACATCCAAACATGCTGACGTCAGTACTATTACTTCAACTTTGTAAGCACGAGATAATACTCATAGATAGGAGTATACAAAAAATTCATTGATCCATGAAACCAGTACGATTCAATTCGATCTATGGTTTTTTAACCGATCTAATGGCTAATGGGTGGGTGATGGGTTGAATAAATCTTAATTCGTTAGTAACAGTTTGATAACGGATTTTACTTTTAATCCACAAATTTAAAATGATTCAAACCATTGAAATAAAGAAATATATATTTATTTTATTAGAAAAATATTAAAAGACAATAATTTCCTTTGTAATTTCCTTATTACAATAGATAAAGTGTGCGAAATAGTGAGGAAAACTACTAACAAATTGAATGGTTTAAACCGATTCGAATCATTGATCCATGGTTAGGTTTGGATTAGTTTTAATAGGCAATGGACCAATGACGGATTACAAAACTGTCAATTTATAGGTAACAGTTTGGTGAAAAATTTAGCTCAATTTGATCCAATTCAAACTGTATACACCCTTGCTAATAGATGGTTTTTAAGCTTTAAGCATGAGAGATGAACGGCCAGCCGCAAATGAGTGCCAATATCTAGTTGTACTAGATTCAGTGTTGTCAACATCTTACTGAGTTTTGTCCATTTCGAAGTTTGGCTGAAACTGAAATGAGAAATGCCATGTTTCTATGTAGGGATTTTTAGAAATTTTGTAGTGTTTCTGCCTAATCCGGGCATAACATATTCTAATCTTCGTTAACATATTCTAATTTTCGGTAAAGAATCTTTTATATTTAGTCTACTGGATACTCTAACAATTGGAGGGGCACATTCAGAATGCTGCCTGATAACCATCAAGAAAGATAGTTGGAATGACTCAAACGTTTATCTTTTTGGGTACCCCAAACAAGGGGCTAAGTCCCATGGGAGAGGCCACGCAGCAAATAAAAGTGAAGCAGCGCAGGGGAAGAAGATTAGCCAACGGGCTAATCTCCAAGCCAAAAGGCTTAGGGATAAATTGTCTAGGTGTCTCATCAAAGACAAATAACTCTCTCAACTAAGAACCAATGCCCAAACTTTTATTCAATATCAAAATCTATATCTCTTGAAGAGATTACAACCTTATTTATAACTAAAACATTCTCTAAAAAAGAAAATAACTAATTTTAAACAAATAAGAAGTCCTAAATCAATTACAACTGGACTTGCCAAATTTTAATAAAGCAACTAAACAACTACTAATAATATAATCTACTTTAATCTATTAGGCTGTATTGATCTTGGGTCCAATGGCCTGGTCAATCATAGATCTGGCCTGCATCAGTTCTCCCCCGCTTGGAGGAGAACTCGTCCTCGAGTTCTGTAAATATCCCCCTGGGTCGAAAATCATTCGAACAAACTTTTGTTTTATCTTCAAATCTATATTTTCATGACATGACTTGAAAGCTTGTTGCAGTCTTTTCCTCCATGTGATAGTAGATTGAAATGTTTTCGACTGTGGGTCTTTGCATGGAGCTTGGATGTGTGAACAAACCAGTAGATGTTGCAAGTGTTGACAGTCAGATATCCATATGTGATCTCTGAAGATGAAGTCAATGTGGGGAACTTTTATAACTTGAACTACTTGTGAGATAACTGGAGCAGGGAATTTCACTGTTGGTGTCCTAATTGGATTTTCTGGAAAAGGCAGAACAATCAATTCTCTTAGATGTTCAATGTCGGCTTGATGTACCTTTTGCTTCGTACTTGAAGTTGCAATAAGATCTTCCTTTCCATGAATGGGCTTTTCAACATCATCGTTGGAATTTGTTTCTTCTCTGTGTTCATCTTGTGACTCTTCAATTGATGGGGATGAGGTAGATGAAGATGTTGTTGATTGTAATGGAACAAGGTCAACATATTGTCCTTTCCAATAGAAAGAATAGATATTCTTCTCTTTGTCATATTGCACATTCCGATTAAGAAGCCATGGTTGTCCCAAAAGAATATGAGTGATATTCATGGGAATTACATCACACCAAATTTTATCTTCATATACACCAATCTTGAAAGATACTAAACATCTGTGAGTTACAGTAATGACAGAAGCATTAGACCATGTAACTTTGTAAGGCATTGGAAGAGTCTCTGTAGGCCAATTGAGTTTGTCAATAACATATTGTGCCACAAAATTGATAGTACTGTTATGATCAATAACTAGATTAGTTAATCGATCTTCACACCTTACTCGCGTCCGGAATATCATAGTCTGCTTCCACTCTTTGTCTTCTCGTTCATTGGTGGTGAGAAGTCTGCGAATGATAAAGGTGTGAGTATCTTTACCTTCAAATTTTGTTCCCATCAGATGATCTTTCATTCGTTGTGGAGAATGTTTTTGCTTAGGCTTGACTTGTTGTAGGTGGGACCATTGAAGCATGTGCTCAATATGAATTGCTTCTTTGTATGCTTCATGAACACTGTGACATGGTTTCATCTTCTCAAGAATGTCTGGCTTCAAACCTCTGATGAAGCGAGTTAAATCATGCAGCTCATTCTGTTCCAAGCCACAAACTTGGTGCAGTCTCGAAAATTAATTTAAATATTCATAAACTGTCGAATTTGCCTGTCTGAGATTGAGGAACTGCTCAAAGTAGACCTTATTTGCAAAATACCAATCTCCATATTTATACTCATATAACATGCTTTGAACTTCATTAGATGGTCCAAAGATTTGCATTTTGATTTTACTGTAAGAAATTCAAAATCTTCTGAACGCTCAAAATTGACTGACCTGATGGCTTGATCTTGTTGACAAAAGACGTAAGCGAAGATGGAGCGTGAATCAGACCAAAATATTATCTTTTGATAAACAATGGCTGAGATCAATCAAAGACTGGATTATTTTTGCGGGGCCCACATATATATATATATTTTTTGCTGTTGTGGGCTTGGGCTGAGTCAGGTCAGGCCTGTCAGGTCTGGGTCAGGTCAGACCCGGACTGAAACAAAGTGGGCTGGTGGCGGGTCAGCAGGTTGGCCCAAACTGATTCTGCCCAACTACAAAAATATCTGCTTCTTGCTTCAGTAACGATAGGAGGAAAGAAAAAAAAAAGGCGACCTTGTTTTCTTCTGAGGCAGAACGAAAAGGAAAGAAAGAAGAATGACAGGGGGGGCGGTGGTTGCTTCCAGCCGGCGATGGAGAGCGTGTGCCTCGCGGTGCGCAGGAGCGTGTGCCTCGCGGTGCGCAGGCGGTCGTCTCTTTCTCGTTTTCTCTCGTCTGATGCAGAAACGAAAGGCAAGAGAGGGAAGAAGAGACTCTACCGGCGAGGGAGAGAGAGATCACCGCGGGCGATGGCGGTCTTCTGCCGGCGAGGGGAGAGAGAAGGTTCTGCCGGTCGAGGGAGAGAGAAGGTTCTGCCGGTCGAGGGAGAGAGAAGGTTCTGCCGGCGAGGGAGAGAGAAGGTTCTGCCGGTCGAGGGAGAGAGAAGGCGGTCGCGGCCGCCTCGTCGCTTTCTCGTGTTCGTCTGTTGCTTCTTACAGCGATTGCTGTTTTTTTGTTTTTTTATCTTGGTTTCCGGGGTGGGGACGGTGGACAGCAACCAAGGGGTTGTGGTTTGGCCGATTGTGAGGGACAGAAGAGGGATGGGGAGGTGGGTTGTCGATGCGAGGTGGAAGGGTGTGGGGAGAAGGGTCGGTGGTGGCTGGTTCGGGTCTCTGGGTTCTGCTAGGGTTGGGGAAGAACTTTCCGGGGGGCTGTGGGGGGGGGGGGTGTGGATCGGTGATGATGAGGAAGGGAAGATGGGGCGAGAAGGATGAAGATGAAGGGAAGAGGGGTTAGGGTTTCGGTTGTGCGGTGGGTTATGGACGGGGTCTGGTGGAGCAGCGAGGAGCGGAGGGTTCCGGTGAGGGACAGAGGGGTATGGGGTCTGGTGGAGCAGCGAGGATCGGAGGGGTGGGGCGGCTGGGTTGGGATTAGCGGGGCAGCGTGTATCGGAGGGGTTGGAAAATTTTGAGGGTTCGGGGTGCAGTAGGTTATGGAAGGGTTCGGAAAAGGGTATGTAGGGTGGTAGTGACAGGGTAGGGATGGAAAGTGTTGGGGATTCCGGGAGGAGGGGATCTGGGTGACAGGGTTAGGGGTGTGGCTAGACGGTGGTGGAGGAGGAGATGCAAGGGTCGCGGCAGTGGGGCGAGGGGGGGATGGGTACGGACGAATAGAGGGAGAGATGAACGAAAACGGAACCAAACGCACGGGAACCTCGAATCGGCGACCAGACGGCGATCCGAACTTGGAACTTCGCTCTGATACCAATTGAAGCAGCGCAGGGGAAGAAGATTAGCCAACGGACTAATCTCCAAGCCAAAAGGCTTAGGGATAAATTGTCTAGGTGTCTCACCAAAGACAAATAACTCTCTCAACTAAGAACCAATGCCCAAACCTTTATTCAATATCAAAATCTATATCTCTTGAAGAGATTACAAACTTATTTATAACTAAAACATTCTCTAAAAAAGGAAATAACTAATTCTAAACAAATAAGAAGTCCTAAATCAATTACAACTGGACTTGCCAAATTTTAATAAAGCAACTAAACAACTACTAATAATATAATCTACTTTAATCTATTAGGCTGTATTGATCTTGGGTCCAATGGCCTGGTCAATCATAGATCTGGCCTGCATCAAAAAGCCCACACATGAAAAACACACACAAGAAAAAAAAAAACAAAGAAAAAGAGAGAGAGAGAGAGAGAGCCTGCACCCCGAGAAAAGTGGGGCATTCAGGGCTCAATCCGGGGACACACAGGTGATAATTAGGAGGAGTCGTTCTTAATTTAAATGTTCATTAGGAGTGTACCATATATCAATATGATCAAATGATCCAAACTCTCAACATCAAGGGCTAAAATCTTAATAGCTTTTCACATAATGGTCTAAAGATTGGTATGATCAAATGATTAGACGGTGGGTGATGGCCAATTTATGCGGTGGTAATTTATGGGGCTTGAAATTATATGATTTATGGATTGGATTGATGATAGTGGATCAGTGTGTATGAATTTAATCTTGTTTTCCTTTTAAAGTATCTGTATTGGATATTAAAGCACCAGTATACGTCTCACCCATTAGTAAACCGCTACACCCACTAACATGCAAGTTGTATGTTTTTTCTTTTCTCATATATATTATATGAGATACACCTTAACCTTCTTGCGTTTACTTGGGTAGTCATCTTAAATTAACAACAATCAAATAAAAAATATTGGTCATATATATAATCCAAGTTGCTTGGCTCATTCTTGTGGTCGTAGTCAACTTGAACCTTCCATGCAATGTACCTAGGATAGCGTGTATCAAATTTTGTAGTAGCTATAGGTGGAATCAGAGAACTAAAAAAGGCATTTGAATGAGAAGAAGAGTTTGGGAAGATGAGAATCACTTCCCAAGTAGGCAGCAGGTTCATGCATTTGTGCGGAAGAGTATTCAAGTATTGTTTTGTTTTTCAGGCTCTTTTGGTATGAAGCAAAGACAATTATTTGAAGGATAGCAACTATTCCATCTGTTGGGTCATTTTATGGTAAAAACAAGTTTTTTCTTTTTAAGTTATTGTTTGAGGTAGTGAAACTGTGAAAATCAATTTGTATTTAATTTTTTATTTACATGTGGGTCTCATTCATGGATATTTAATATAATTATTGTCATTTCATCTTTTCCATTTTAATATTTTTCAGAAGATATCTAATATGGCCTATGCTTGGGCCTCTTTAAAAAATTAGTTTATTAAAAATTTATCTGAATATAAAATTTCAAATATTTATAAAAATCAATCCACTAAATGGGTAGTTCCAACATCTGAACTTTTATATTGGCCTCGAGATTTTTACACCCCAATGAAAAATGTTGTATCAAGTTCAGAAAGATAAAAATAAGAAAGGATCGCAAGTTGTGAAAGGGAACCCCATTTCATTAATTGATCGAAATTTGAAGCTTCGAAGGAAAGATTTGATTTTGACATCTTGGTTGTATGGAGAGATTGTCACTACAAGAAATGGCCTTATTCGTCGTTGTGGATTCAATAACAATCAATATTTCGTCGCTGTTGATTCAGAATCAGCGACGAAATAACATTTCGCTGCCAAAGATCATACTTTCAGCGACGAATATCTATTTTCGTCATTAATAATTAATGAAATTGCGATGAAACTCTTATTTCATTGCTAATTATAGAAATATATATGACATAAAGTGATGAAAAAAATCTTTTGTCTCCTAAAGTTTAATATAGGTGACAGAAAAACTATTTTCGTCGCCAATAATGATGCCAATTTTTTCTTTTATATTTTTAGAATTTGCAACGAAATTTAGATTTCGTTGCTAAAAGGTGTACTATTGGCGACGAAAACTTATATTTCATCGTCAATGGTGTATTATTAGCGCCTTTTTTTGTCAAAAGAAAATACAAAAGAAAAAAAAGAGAAAAGGTGCCTTCTTTGTTTATATTTTCAGAATTGGCAACAAAAACTTAGATTTCGTTTCCAAAGGCATACTATTGGCGACGAAATTTATATTTCGTCGCAAAATCTAAAAGCACAAACAAAAAAGGCGCCATTATTCTGGCAAAAATTGATGGGATTGGTGACGAAATTTATTTCGTCACAAAAAAAAATCAAAATTTATAAAAGGAATCCTCAGGAGAGATGGGGAAGGAGAGAAAATAGAGAGGGGGAGGGAGATAGGAGGAAGGGGGAGGAACAGAGAGGGAGATGGAAGGAAGGGAGGAGAGAGAGAGAGGTAGAGGGAGGGAAGGAGAGAGAGAGATGGAAGGAGAGAGAAAGAGAGAATAGAGATGGGGAGGAAGAGAGAGAGAGGTAGGGAGAGGGTAGGAGATAAAGAGAACAGATAAGGGAAAGGAGAGAAAGAGAGAGAAGGAGAGAGAAGGGGGCAAGGAAAGGGAAGGAGAGAGAGAGAGAGAATAGAGATAGGGAGGGAGGGAGAAAGAGGGAAAGAGAGAGAGGTAGGGAAAGGGAGGAGATGAGAGAGAATAGAGATGGGGAGGGAGAGAGGGGGAGGAGGGGAGATAGAGAGGGAGCGGGGAGAGAGAACAAAGAGAGGGAGCAAGGAAGAGGGATAGAAATAGAGGGAGAGAGAGGGGAGGGGAAGGGAGACAAAACAAAAAGGGGGAGGGCGAAAGAGAGAGAGGGGCAGAGGAGAAAAAACGGCAAAAGAGAGAGAGGTAGGAGCAAATTTAAAAATAATTTTTCCTTAAAAAAAAATTCCTTCTGGAGATGAAATAATTTCATCGCCAAAAGTATTTTTATCATTTTTAAAAATAAATAGTGATGAAATTATTTTGTCGCCAAAGGTTAAAGCCTTTTGTGATGAAACTAATCAAATTTTTATTATCTTCTTATATGCTTTTTACGACAAAATATAATATATAGTGACAAAATTTTGGTTTATTTGGCGACAAAATAAGGTGTCGCATATTGTGACGTTACGGCGACAAAACCATATTTCAGTTGCAAAATTTCTTTAGAGACAAGACAGTGGTGATGAAACAAGCAATGAAAGAATTTCATCTGCATATGTAATTTGCGATGAAAAAATATTTTTTAGCAATGAAACATTTCCCATAGTTTTCGTAGTGTGTTTTCTCAACATTATTAGATTCGGATTTTTTTTAAAGATCTTTTTGTATTGTAATCAAGTTTGATTCAGGGAAGATCCAGATAGCCACTCGAGATTTCCCATCGTAATCGTAAAATAAACGCTGAAACAATAGCTAGAACAAATTTTTTTTTTGTGTATGTTTTTTGCTTGCCTTTTTATGGTGTTGATTCTGTCCAAGATAAAGCTAGATGACCTTGGCGAACAAAAGGACTGGATGGAAAATGGGTTAGGCCTGCATTTGCCCAACCCACTTTGCAGCCCTACCATGAAATTAAATTCAGAGGATTTTTTTTCTCGAGTAGTTTATATGTGCATGAACACTAATATATGATTCATCTTGAATGATCAATGTGTGTGAAACATTGCTATATGGACGAATTGACATAGAAAAGCGGAAGAAATGAGTCAAAAAAAAAAAAAAAAAAAAAACAAAACAAAACAAAACTGAAGGAAATAACATAGAAGTTTTCTCTAGGTGCCACTTTGTTTCATGTGATTGAATTTGTCACCTATATTTCCAAGAGATGTTGAAATTGATGAAAATTTAATAAAATAATCTCTTCTTTTATTGGATAAAGAGTCAAGGGTTGATGGGAACATTCATCATCCTGGTGATTAAAAATTAAAATCCTAGGAAATACAATGTTTCAGTCTCTAATTTATAGATGTAAGAATGCAAGTGAGAGAGGAAAATTGTAGTCTGTTCTTCTTCTTCTTTTTTTTTTATTTTTTTTCAATTTTCTACTGTCGAATGCATAAAGTATACAAATATTTTTCTTTTCTTCTAGTTGGGCTATTGTGGGAGAAGAGGGAAAGGTCTTTTTTTTTCTGTTTTTCAATTCTAAAAGGATTAATGTTGGTGAAGAGGAAAGGGTCTTTGATTTGGTATTGAAAATGTTCAATTTTGTAGAATGCTAAATAATATTCTTCACCCGCCACCTATACAATTTTCCTTCGTTAAAGCTCATTTGTCCGCAAATCTCTACGTAATCGATTCCACAATATCACAAGTCTACGTATTTGATTCCATGATATCAAGGGCCCTTTAATTTGACACCGAATTAGGCCTTCTTGAGCGAAAGTATATATTTAATGATCCACTAATCCAAGGCCCATTTGGATTATGATCGTCCCACGGTCCCAATATATATATATATATATATATATTTGGACCAATCGGAGTACAATCCACTTGACGAGCCAAGTTAGGTGATAAGCCAGATCCAAACTAATATTCAAAAGCCACAATAAAAGAAAAAACGTATATCTATTATTTCGAATAAAGAGTGGGATCCAGCAAAATTGGACTTCCATGACAAAAAGTTTTAACGAACTAACAAATACAAAGAATTACAAGGAATCAAAATTCAAAGATGGTTGAGAGGAAAGAACATGTCATCAAAATGCATTTCAGCGCTAGGTGTTGAAATCATTGACATCATCATCAGGTCATCATCTTCTTCTTCTTCTTCAAAAAGCAACTTCATCAACCCATTGTTGTAATTTCCCCAAAATTAGGCATCACCATCAGCCAATCATCATCTTTGGTGACATCAAGAGATGGAGATTCCACATGCATCACACCATCATCTGGTAGAGGAAGAAGAGGCTGTTCCAAATATGAAGAAGTATGCATCGCATTTGTAGCATATTCCCCTCCCATTGAAGAAGGCGGAAAACAATCAAGAGAAGAAGGCCACTCTAATGATGGAACCAATGACAATGATAATGCAAACGACAGCTCCTTTATTTGTGAAACTATTTTCTCTTTCAGCTCTTGAAGTAATTTTTGCAGCTGTTGAAGCTCATCTCCTTTGTCAATCTGCTCCATGTCATGACTTGGGCATGAGAATCCTCCGATTAGGGTAAATCCCAAAGGGTGACATGCGTACTTTAGTGAAATTCACACCATACTTGGGTCCAGATTGAATTTCACAAAGGATATTCACATCTAACATATGTAAAGACTATACTAGGACACAAGTCCAGGTAAACAACACGCAAAAGCCTATTAATATCACTTGTAAATTTTAACTTTCCAATATATCAAACATTTCAATGGTATCTGAATCATGAAAGTGTCCAACGATAAACATTCTAATTACCAAAGATATCCAAACTCTAAATGATGTTAAGTCACTCTCCACAGTCTATGATCAGTCAGAATGCTTTTACTGTCCATTGTCAGGGTTTGAAGAAACCACTGAAGTCTCCTCCTTTGACTGATCGATCTCTGCAAGACCAATATATGGATTTGAGCTTGTAACACCAATGAGATAACTGTGAATAAGACTATTTAGCAAATCATAAGTATGATTAACGTAATACAAGCGTTTCTAATAGAATTATAAATTGAATATTTTTTAAAAGATCAATTATAACCTACTAGCCAATATTGTGCACAGCATAAATCATGCTATATGAATCAATAATGAAAACACAATCAAATTGGCTACTACATGTTGCTATATCCTCCCAGTAGGAATTTTGTCATTGAGTACACCAATACCAGTGCTTGGTTACATCTAGGTACCTAGTTTTGGGTTCCAGTGTCTCAGATATCAATTGCTGTGATAACCATTCCAAACTCTTCTTATTCGACCTCGTCAAGTCTCATAAGTGGAAGCTAAGTGGAGTCAGACAAATTCGAATCAATCAATATAAATTGAGTAAGGCTCCAATCTAATTCAAACATGTTCCATTCTAGTCCAATTCAGTCAATCTTACTCAATTTGAAATTTGAATTAAAAATCAATGAAATAATTGTAAAACCAATCAATTTATTGTCAATGAGGCAATGATTTATCATCAAGTAGACAATAGTAGAGTCGACCAATTCAGTACCCTTATAAATAATGATTTAGTACAATTTGAGAAATCAATGTTCAAATTTATAGTATGCAGTGCAGTGTAATTGAGGGAGTCAAGGAAGTTTACTATCCAATCTTAAACTAATCACCCGTAGTCTCTAACTATTCATTTCGATAAAGTTTTAGGTTATTTGATACACTATCATCTTTGCTTGATGTTATAGTGTATAAAATGTGTATCAAAGTCCCTTAAATCAATACCTAGGGTTAAGTGCTCAACGTACAAGTGATAGTATATGAATAAATCCTAGTCAAGACTGTTTATGCATCTTTAATTACAGTTAGAACATTTGTCAAGGTTTAAAGGTTCCAAATTAAGGCACTATTAGGTCTTCTATAGCTCTACAATGTTATAGTTTGTAGTTGTACTATCATTAACTTTTTGGTTAATAGGTTATTTGATATAATATAAAACCCTAATTGACCTTTAATTCTAATTTTAAATTAAACAATAAAATTATATGGTGACAAATGGGGTACCCAATTGATAGGGCATGTGTCTGATCGATTGAACACCATCCAGTGGTGGAATTCGATCGATCAGACCTTGTCCGATTGATTGGCCCTATAGCTGAATTGCTCTGAGCCAAATCAGTTTTGAACTGATTTTCTACTTCTTTCATTGCCTTCCCTATATTCAAATCATAAATTCTAGCTCTCAGATACTTATAACAATTCCATCTACTCATTCAATTTCCACTCCATTCATTCTATATCCAATTATATCAATTCTATAATTTAAACAAGTAAATGAGGCTAAAGTCCAAGAAACAACGTTTGATTAATAGTATCTATTACCAACATGCATTCATCCATAATATGCTTATACTTGCCATGATATAGTGCTCGGAGTTCCATCTCGCAAATTCAAGCTAAAACTCCTAAAACCAAATAGTTGGCTCAATTGTATAAGAAAACCCCAACCTATACAATGAAATCAATCCCACATGAAAGAAATGAAGGAATTGGACATGAAAATGAGATGTGTGCCATGAAGTAACACTTTCTTGACCTATTACAAGTATGAGAATTGGACTGTAGAGAACAAAGGAGTATAGATTCTTCACATGAGGCACATGAGAGGGAAGAAGGAGAGGTGATGATGAAATTAGGCTCTCATATCCCACATGCAACCAGCCCCAAATCTAACTTCAAGAAGGAGAAGACGGAGAGAAAAAGAAAGAGCTCCCCACTGTAGCTCAATTTGGCAAGAAAGATGGTGATGCCTGGGGCTCCAACTCATTGGAGAAGACAAAGTGTGGGAATGCTTTTGGAGCCTCCCATACTAGCATGCAGAGCCTCCCAAATAGGTTCGAGTGAGAGGGAGAGTAAAAGAAAGAAACTCCAACAGAGAATGAAGAAGGAGAAATCGATGAAATGGTTGTGTTCGTTTTATATTAAACAATTCCTTTTTTTTTTTATAGAAAAGTCCAGTTTTAAGATGGATTTTTCAAAATGGGTCAAATGGACCCTACTTGGATCCATGTGGGCTCAACTGGATTTGGTTCAATTGTGAAAGTTAATGCATATGCTGAAATGAGTGTGATGCGGCTAGAACCATACTAAAATAATGTAAAACTGCATAATCTAAAATCATGAAAAAAACCCTTCTAACTATCTATTTGGGCCCAACCTCCCTCAAGACCACCGGCTAAAAACTTGGCTCCTAATCATTATTAATTAGTGTTGATCTTGATTAGAGGGGATCGGGGTGTCACACTCCACATTTACTTTCTACCACCAAAAACGATTATCACCACCTTCACCATTAGTATGCAATAACGGTTGAGGATGGAGTGGACATCAGTGTTGGCAAAGGAGAAGAGCCCTCCGGGTGGAGAGAAGACGAGGACGGTGATGTCAATGTCACAGCGATTGGAGAGCTCTTTGACTTTCTCGAAGAGGCCTTGGTGCCTCTTTGAGAAGCAAACTTGTCTTGCATTCTTGTTCTCAATTTTTTTTTTTCATTCCGTTCTTTCTTTTTCCCATGGTTTTAGGAAGGGACTTCTTCTCTGACAAGTGAGATTAAGAGCATGGTCAGCAAATAATTAATAGAAACCTTATATTTGATAAGATGACTTTTTTTTAATTCCTATTGGGCTTAAAAAATAGTTAAGAGGTAAGAGAGGCACTAAAATTTGACATCTATGAATAACATGCCTCAAATATTGTTAAATGACCAATGGTGTATAGAATATAAAATCTTCATAAATAAATAAATAAAATTAACTAATTTTTTTTCTACATTGGAACCTCAAAATTGCATTACACATCACTCGCCAGCTTAGCTACAGCTTGGGAGTACAAAACTAAAAGGTTTCTAATTAAGGATGTTTTCGAACCTAAGAGTTCTCACAAGCTTCTGAAAGCCATTTAGACATTGAGAAGTTGACATGTAGACATTGAGAAGTTGACATGTGAATCTGAGAGGGTTAAATGTGTCAACGAGGTTCACCATAGTTGATTTGAATGTTGCACTTGGGGAACTCCATATATATAAGGGAAGATGTCAATGTCACAGAGAAAGGATAATGTCAATATCATAGAATGGATAATGGTCCCCACCAAGGATGGGCTATGCATCGAATATTTACCAGTCTAATTATATTCTTAGCAATAACAGTTGATGATTACTCATATTTTCTGAGTCATCATATTAAACGTATCCAATGGTAGCATTAATACTTAAAGAAGCTATTAAAATCCTTGAGCTCGAATGAATGAAAGGTCCAACCATAACTAACAAATAAATAGAATCACCCCACGTTATGCCCTAGCAGCCCTACTCGATTGAAAGAAAAACCCAACAACTGAATGAATCATAATGTCATGCCCAACAAACAAACTCTCTCTACACATTCACGGCCTATATAAGTGTTGTGCCTGTGTGTGCAAAAGCAACCAGATCAACAATCAACCACACAAGAAGACAAGTGATTTACGTGATTCGGCAAAGATGCCTACGTCCACGGAAAACCAATTTCCACTAGGTTCTCCTCCAATCTATGAAACCATAGCCTTGGAATCTCAGCCTCTTTCTGCCTCTCTCTCTAGGGTTACAAATTACATCATATATATAATCATTACATCCTTATCCCCCAAGAACTCTATCTCAAGAAAAAGGAAAGTCCTAACCTATTAGAAAACTGCTGTTTAATCAAACAGGAAATTCCTAATATAATTAGGGAAATCACCTCAGATACAGATCCCAATTATGGTCTGGACCCATTTGGCCAATAATCTCCCCCTCCAGACCATGGGGAAGACGCCCTGAACCCCTTACTGGGAGTTCAGTCCTGCCAACTCTGAACACAGCTCTAGCTTTCCCTTAGACACAACCTTTGTCATCGTGTCCGAGGGATTCTTGTCTGAGTGAATCTTTTCCAGCTTCATGAAGTTCTTCTCAATTACCTCACAAATCCAATGGTACTTGATATCAACGTGCTTCATGTGACCATGATATGTAGCATTCTCACTGAAATCCATAGCACTCTGACTATCAATAAACTACATATTCTTCTTGCTTCAAACCTAGTTCTTAAAGGAATCTCTTCAACCAAAGCATCTCTCTCCTTGCTTCATTAGCAGTTATGTATTCCGCTTCAGTTGTAGACTGTGCTATATACTTCTGCAACTTCGATTGCCAGGAGATAGCACCCCCTACGAAAGTAAACAAATAACCAGAAGTCGACAACCAACGATCAAGATCGCCTGCAAAATCAGCATCAGTATAACCTTCCACCACTGGTTTTGAGCCTCCGAAACATAAGCACACCTTGGAAGTACCTCTCAAATACCTAAAGATCCACTTCACTACTTCCCAATGCTCTTTTCCAGGATTAAAGAGAAATCTACTCACTAAACTCATGGCATGAGAAATGTCTGGCCGTGTACAAACCATGGCACACATGAGACTCCCCACAGCAGAGGAGTAAGGAACACATACCATCCGTTCCTTTTCATCATCTGTAGTAGGACACAAGTGCTTGCTTAGTTTGAAGTGACTGGCTAGTGGTATGCTAATTGGCTTAGCATTCTTCATGTTGAACTACTCCCGTACTCGTTCAACATATTTCTCCTGTGACAACCACAGCTGCTTGGAACTCCTATCACGACGTATTTGCATGCCCAATATCGTTTGTGTGGGACCCAAGTCTTTTATGTCAAACGACTTTGACATCTACTCTTTTAACTTGCCAATCAACTTGCTATCCTGTCCAACAATCAGCATATCATCTACATATAAAAGAAGGATGATGAACCTGCCATCGATAAATCGACGAACATAGACACAATGATTTGCAGCTGTCCTCCGGTACCCATGACTCAACATGAATGAATCAAACTTCTTATATCATTGTCTCGGTGCTTGCTTCAACCCGTAGAGACTCTTCTTCAACTTGTAAACCATTTGTTCTTTTCCTTCTACCTCAAACCCCTCTAGCTGAGTCATATAGATTTTTTCTTTCAAGTCACCATTAAGAAACGCGGTCTTCACGTCCATCTGTTCAACCTCAAGGTCCATGCTGGCGGCTAGACCTAAGACGACTATGATAGAAGTCATTTTCACAACAGGAGAGAAAACATCATTGAAGTCGATACCCTTCGTCTGTGCGAAGCCTTTTACCACTAACCGTGTTTTGTGCTTCACCAGTTTTCCATTCTCATCCTTTTTCAGCTTGAACACCCATTTATTTTTCAGAACATTCCTATCTTTAGGAAGTTACACTAGCTCATATGTCTTGTTCTTCTTCAAAGAACTCATCTCATCCTGCATAGCCTTTATCCACTCATTTTTATCAGCATGAGTCATTGTTTCTTGAAAGCTCTTAGGCTCTCCCTTATCAGTAAGCAAAACATATTCGGATGCATGATACCTAGTTGATGGTTGACGTTCTCGTGTGGATCTCCTAACTTGAGGTTCCGTGGTTTCCAACTGAGGAGACTGTTACTCCCCCTGCTCAACACCCTCATCATCTAGCAACCCCTGTGCCTCATCACGATCCGGATCGTTTTTTCCACCTTCTCCACCTGTAGTTTGCACCGGAGAAGGAGTCGGTGTGAGATCAACCACTATATCAACTTTCTCAGAAGACTTATCAAGCTTCTCAACATCTCCAAAGAACTGGTCCTTATGAAAGACCACATCCCTACTTCTGATAAGTTTCTTATTTGCTGGATCCCATAATAGCCAAACTCATCTCCACCATAGTTAAGAAAGATGCAACTCACTGCATTATTGTCCAACTTGGAACGTTCCTCTTTTGGTACATGTACAAATGCTTTACACCCAAACACCTTCAAGTGTGAATAGGAAACATTTTTACATGTCCATCTTCTCTCTGGAAGATCATAATTTAAAGGAACTGAGAAAGATCTGTTAATCAGATAAACAACAGTCAAAACAGCTTCACCCTAAAATGACTCAGGCAACCGTGCTAATCTTATCATGCATCTCATCTTTTCAAGAATAGTGCGGTTCATTCTCTTTGCCACACCATTGTGCTGTGGAGTACCAGGAACTGTCTTTTTATGTCGTATGCCATGTTGTAAGCAATAACATCTGAATTGGTTGGATGTGTACTCACCCCGATTATCTGTGCAGAGACACTTCAAGAGTTTACTTGTTTCTCTTTCAACTTTAACATGAAACTGTTGAAACATTTGGAAAACTTGATCCTTTGATTTCAATGGATAACCCCAGACTTTCCTGGATGCATCATCGATGAACGTGACAAAGAACTTATTGCCACCCAATGATTCTACCTCCATGGGACCACAAACATCAGAATATATCAAATCCAACACATTTGATTTTAATTTTAATGTCGAAGAGAAAGCAACCCTATGTTGTTTACCATACAAACAATAATCACAAGGGTCAAGGGATATACCTTTGGAGCAAGGAATTAAATCCTTCTTTACCAACATTTACAGTCCTTTCTCACTCATATGACCAAGCCTCTTATGCCATAGATTCAGAGAGGAATTGTCTTGAGCTGCATTCAATACATCTTTGCACAGCTTTACTTATGTTTTTTAAAGCGTATTACCCGCTTTTCCTCTTACAATAACAAGAGACCCTTTAGTGAACTTCCATCTGCCATTTCCGAAGTAATTCTCATAACCTGCACTATCCAATGTAATCCCGGAAATCAGATTCAACCGCAGATCAGGAACATGTCGCACATCTTTCAACGTCATTGTGCAACCAATATCGGTTTTAATGCAGACATCACTGATACCAACAATTTCTGAATGACTCGTGTTGCCCATCTTTACAGTACCAAAGTCACATGCTTTGTACGTCGTGAACATCTCCCTGCAGGGAGTAGCATGATAGGATGCTACTGTGTCAACAACCTACTCAACCTGACCATCTACAACACTCAAACACTTATTATCATCGCTGGCGAGCACCACTACTTTCTGTTCCAAAATAACTGTAGTATTATTACCGTCATTCTTCTTCTCATTGTTGGATCCTTTCTGTTCCTTCATGGCAAAGCAATTTTTCCTGACGTGGCCCATCTTGCCACAGAAAAAGCATTTTACAGACTTTTTCTTGCTTTGTGATTCACTGCTAGACTTGGACTATGATTCACCTCTAGACTTGCCACGACCCTCCTTTGGTCCGCTACTCTTACTCCTCTCCCTGTTCTCAGTAACAAAGTGTCACAACCCGAGCCCCAGGAGTTCGGGGGTTAGCAAAAGCCGAACCAATGACACATGTACTCCCGTACTTGTACACTTGGACCCGACCCAAATGCACACGTACAAAGGATGATTCACACGTGCAAACATGTACGCAGAAGCTGTAGGTATCGAAACACACAACACTGCGTAGGAACCAAGTAGAAAACCAGATTTATACATAATCTCTGACAGTATTACAAAATGAGACAAATACTAAATACAAGTCATGAATGGATCAAGTCATGATAGCTCTCAAAAAAATGAAGACTCGCATGCAAGATGAGGCCTGAACGCTCTCCGAAAGGAGGGGTCACACCCACTCCCCTAGCCCGGAAGGGGCTTCGGGGGTCTCTCCTGCAGCCTGTTTGACCGACGAGGGGTCGGTCTGGCGATCTGAGCCTGCAACATCAAGGACAAGCATAAATACAACGATCCAGCAAAGTATAAGTAGTAACAAGATAACACATGCTGTCTCAAATCAGAATAAAGAACAGAAGTAATCATAATAGGTCAATACTTGTAAACTAAGCAATCGTGCAAAAACTATAGCATGCTCTAAGGAATCAATAACACGTACACTGTACATAACTAGTTGGCTACTACACATGCCATATGCTCCAAAAGGAGGGATCTTATAAACATGAGGAGAACACTATTGTCCGGGCCAGGGTACAAATGGATCTCGGTTTCCTAGGGTCCGGATTCCCCAAGACGTGTCCTTACTGCAGCAAGGTCATATAACTATACCAAAGTCACCCCGTCGGGCTCCTAAGGCTGAGGCAGAGTAGTGCCTGACCATAGTGAATCAATCATGTGCTACACCTCGAGTCAAACATGCCAACAAATATATCATACATGCATAATCGTGATCAACATAAGTGTATACTCCAGGTGTAAGAAACATATCAATGAATCTATCAAAATGACGTGTAGACAAAATAACATAATCATAGTAAAGAATGGAGGACAATGCTTAACATGCGAGATGCAATGCAATGAATCCATGCCGAGTCAAGGGTACTTACAAGCCAACCCTATTCTAGTTATCCAGTGTTTCTAACTGTGCATGTTGATGTAGTTTTAAGGTCTCCGATGTATTCTTGTCTCGTGTTGCAGTCCATCTAAAAGTACACCAAAATCACTTAAACCCACACCCATGGGAAGGTGCTTAACCGCTGGATAACGACCATGAATGATTCACAGCCCTCGAGATCATTCACGTAGTAGTTTCATAGTCCATTAAGCAAGTTATGATTATCTACCTTCTAAGTCCAAAGCCCTATCAAGTCACATTTATTTCTTATCCCTTCATCTGTATATTTCTCTCAGCTCCACCGTAGGAGACCTTACGGCTTAGCCGTAGGTTCCTTTACGGCTTAGCCGTAAGAGAGGACATGGCTTAGTCGTGGCCACGCCGTAGAAGAGCTGCTGAATTGCATACTCTCAGTTATTTTCCGGAACACCCTATATTGATCTACGGCTGGGTCACGGTGGGGCTTACGGCTTAGCCGTACTGCATGTTACGGCTTAGCCGTAGCACAATTTACGGTTCAGCCGTGAATACGCAGGGCCAATTTCTGAAGCAAGTTACAGAATAGTTGGAACAAAGAAAAACAATGAACTTAAAAGAGAAGAACTGACTCAACTGGGCTGTAAAACACACTGTACATACAGGTAAGAGCATGAAATCATTTCAATCACACATATATCATCATGAGTTCATACAAATTATGCTTTTACTTGCCTCAATTCGATCCTAACACTCCCTATGCTATCCTTGGTGCTCAAGTCACTCCCAATCACATCCCACTGCAATCGTGCATGCAAGAAGACGAAAAAACTCATGAATACAGTCATGAGGAACAAGAAAGGGAAAAAGAGGAAAGATCCAAGGCATCCAGTTACGGGCAAGCACAGGAGGAAGAAGATGGAACACGTGGAGCCTTCGTCCTTCTCCTAATCTTGGTTGAATCGAAGAGAATAGAAAGAGGGAAATCGAGAGAGAGCAAGAGACGAACGAAAGAGACTGAGAACAGGAGAGAGTGAGAGAGATGAGGGTTGGTGAGAGATATTATAAAGGACAATTACAACCAAGTCCAGTAATTAAGGTTATTTATAATTCGAGTCAAATCCCTGCCCATCGGAACCATGTAACATCGTTTGCAATTGACACAGTTACAACATTTAACGAGCTCAACAAAAGACATGTATTGACACCAAGATGATGCATAAATGACGAGATCTAAGAAAAATGCAAATTACGAAAAAGGGCTTGGTCTACCTAAACTATGTCAAACTCAACCCAACTACCTATCCATGACCCACAACAAAACTAAAACAAGAATAGACCACTCTTAGCAACAAAAACACCATTAATTAGTCACTAAACTAGGTCAAGCGGGGTCGGGGTGTTACACAAAGGCCTGTGCATTATCTGTCTCTACAGATTTCCTTCTAGTTTTTTCATTCTGTAGACTACTTGTGACCTGACTCATGGATAACACACCATCTAGAGTAGAGTTGCTCAAGGAAACAACCAATGTCTCCCATGTATCCAGCAAAGAACTCAGAAGCAACAAAGCTTACATCTCATCATCAAGGATCATTTTCATAGTGGCTAACTGATTTACCACACTTTGGAACTTATTGATGTGATCTTCGATCTGATCACCATCCTTGAATTTCATGTTCACAAGCTTTCTGATCAAGAAGGTTTTGTTTACTGTGGTCTTTTTATCATACATTGCTTCTAGATTTTTCCAAAGGGTATTCGCATTGGTTTCATTAGACACGTGGTGAAATATACTATTATCAACCCACTGTCTGATGCGACCAATCTCTTTTCTATGCAACTTATTCCATTCAGCATCTTGCATATCTTTTGGTTGGGCATTATCCCCCTCAACGAGATCATGAAGGTCTTTATCATAAAGAATATCCTTCGTCTTTGGTTTCCAGATCAACCAATTGGAATGGTTGAGCTTAACCATGGTAGTGTTGATAGTATTATTCTCCATCTTAATTAAATTAAGCAACAGGTAAAAACAATCAACTAACACTGACCTCAACTCTTGCACCAAGTTGTAGATCTCGTCAACACGAGCACGCTGGAAGAAACGGATTTGAAATCTGACTCTGGATGGCTCTGATATCGAAAAAATGGTTTTCTGTGCTTCTGATTTGGTCAAACTCTTTGTTGACCGTCAAACAGCCAATCTTCTTCCACAATTACGTAGATCTGCTCAAAACGAGTCTGTAGGCGCAAACGGATCTTCGATCGGATGTCGGATGATCAAGATATCTTAGAAATAAACTTCTGCTGTCAATCTGGTCAACTCTGGCCATTGACTGAGTGTTCGATGACGTGGGCTGACGTCAGCTAGATGACGTCACGCTGCTGACGTCGGCTGTGGTTGACAGGCTGGACCGTCTGCTAACAGGTTCAGGTTGACCCGACCCTAACCGTTAACCTGAACTGCTGGGCTTTGCTTCAAATAGGCCAAGTCAATCCGACCTGACCCGAATCGGAACCTGTAACCTCTGTTCTGCCAGGCTTTATCTCGACGGGTTGGGTCGGACCCAACCCGAAACCATGAAATCGACCTGGGATTTAAAATCCCAAGTCGTCTTCAACTTGAAGTCCTCTGCAACCGAGTTACAGACGGAACATGTAGGCACCGTCTGTTGCGGCTCCGGCGGACTACTGACAAGCCGACGACCAACGGCGAGGCGCGGCGACGGCACGGCGACGGTGTCGGAGGCAGAAGCGACCGGCAATTGGAGCATGGCAGCAGTAGCACAAGTATGTTTGTTTTTTTTCTTTCGGTCTTTCCTCCTCAGAACCGGCAGCCAACGACGATCTTCTCCGACGAAGATGTCTAGCAACACCCGAGAACCCTATCGCTATCTTTTTCCTCCGGTGACTGCAAAAACCGATCTTTGTTACTGTAACAGAGGACCGAATTGCTCCTGTGGCCCAACAGAGATCACGACGTTGATCTCTCCTCCTCCTGTTGATCTTCCACACACAACTTCGATGCTCTGATACCACTTGTTATGCGCGTGTGTGCAAAAGCAACTAGATCAACAATCAACCACCCAAGAAGATAAGCAATTTACGTGATTCGGCAAAGATGCCTACGTCCACAGGAAACCAATTTCCACTAGGTCCTCCTCTAATCTGTGAAACCACAGCCTTGGAATCTCAGCCTCTTTCTGCTTCTCTCTCTAGGGTTACAAATTACATCATATATATAATCATCACATCCTTATCCCCCAAGAACTCTATCTCAAGAAAAAGGAAAGTCCTAACTTATTAGAAAATTGCTGTTTAATTAAACAAGAAATTCCTAATATAATTAGGGTAATCACCCCAGATACAGATCCCAATTATGGTCTGGACCCACTTGGCCAACAATAAGTATGTTTTTGTATCAAGTAGCAAGTCTTGATAGGGTACACTCCATTCAGAGATTGAATTAATCCTAGCTATAATCCAATCATGAAAATCATAACATCACACGATCAGTTGCATGTCCGTGCAAAATTGAAACCCGTTTCCAACCCGCAATTCTTCTACCCAATTCCTATACCCACATACAAGAGATAAATACTAAAACAACAAACAAATAAAAAGAGGTTTTGAGACAGCCAAAAGAATTTTCTATGTCTGTGATTTGTGATTTGTGATTCTTTTTCATGGAGACTTACATGCCTATCTTCAAAAATTAAACCCTTTCTGTCAAGAAAGCAAGATGAAGGGTTTATACACATTTGAGTATCTGAGTTGAAATATGTAGTTCTTGACACCAATCAATCCTAACATTTTTTTGCGAAAAAAAAAAGACGACATGGAACAATATGAAAATTCAAGAACAACAATGTAAATCCCAATGTGGAAATTCAATATCATTTCCACGTTTAAAAAAAAAACACCAACAAGAGCAACAACTTCTTTAATTTATCTGAAGAACAAATATGAGCTCGTAACCTGTGATGATTGATGAGTTTGTTGGATGTGAGGTGCAATTGTAGGAACAAACTTGTCTTAAAACAATATATATATTGCTATGAGTAGAAAATCCACTTCATGAAGACAACGATAACCTGTTGATATGTTTGACGATATTTGAATCTAATAAGGAAAGCCACTTCTCCAAGATATGGTTAGGAATTAGGAAAACCCCATATCTAAACTAATTAACCGTTATTGGACATCTCATATAAGAAGGAATTAGGAAACTCACTTTTGTAAAGTGATATATATCCGTTACAATTAGACATGTGATTTGCCCTGGGATTTAAATTTTGATAAGTAAACGCAGGGGTAGAAAGATTTTAATGTGGTCGTTTGTACACCATTCGGAATTGAGAGGGTTGACTCCAGATTCTATTGAAACTTTGCAAGGTCGGCTAGAAACAATTTGAAGCCTAAAGCGACAATTCTAAATGAGCCATTTTTTATTTTTAACATTATTGTAAAAATTTTATTTAAATCATATTTGAAAAATAAAAGGAGATATTAATTAAGGATAGCCATATTTGAAAAAATTAACACCAGCACCAAAAAAAAAAAAACCAATTGAGATTGGTGAACCCAAAAACTTAGTTTTCTTTTCGATGTCCATTTGATTTTTGAATAATAATTTTAAGTAAAAAATTTTAGTCGATATATAGGATGAGTAGATATGAACATAGTGGGAGCACTTTATAAACATTATCCATCACCATTGATATTTGAATGCATGGTAAAATATGGTGAAACCAACAATAATTTTCTATAGGGTAAAAATCATTTAGTTGTAAATATAGGTGATCATGCTTGACGTGACCCACAAACTAACCTGAACCAAAACTAATAATTCAGGGTTGGAGTTGATATTTGAATACATTCTTGATATTTGACCCACTAACTTGACTAATTGCAAGCACCTGCCTATCCAACCCAAATCTAATCTGTTAATTTTTAGTTTGGGTTGAGATTTTGATGTATGACTATGAATGCTATCCTACATTTAAGGTTTTCTAGGTCAATCGACAAATTAATGATTGTAAATTAGGTTAAAAAATCATTGAACCCCAATCCACTATAAAACCAACTGCATATCATATGGCCATAATCTCACGAGTTGCACATAATATGGCTCATAACCCACAAGTAGAATAGCATGTGACTAAAACCGAACTCTCAGCCTCTCCTATAATCACATCATTTAGAAAATAATGATAGAAAAGATAGAAGTTGTTTTTTTGAAATGTGAAAAAGATAGCAATTGATTTTTTTTACAATATGAAAAAATGAGACCTTTTTTGGGGAGAAACAAAATAGAGGTAGCTGCTTGTTTTGGAATTTACAAAGATGTCCTTTACAATTATGAGTACTTTTTTTTTTTTGGGACTGAATAAAAAAGGATGAAAATTCCTTATTTGGGGCCTTATTTTTGGAGGGCCTAAAGCAATGGCTTTTATGGCTTTATTGGCCATGAGGCTTTGACTTATGAGAAAATTCTAACGGGACTATTGTCGTACGGATGCCCTTATATCCTACATTTATCAAAAAGTTATTCTCAAAAATATATTTGCCACATAACTATTTGTACAGGAAATGATGTAAAAAAAAAAAACTATTTTACCCTTATACTTGCGAGATCCTACAAATATTGGATATCACACATAATTCAGAAATTTTCACCCATCTACATTCTACTGTAGAAAGGGGGTCTTCTTCCCATAAAATTCCCAACAACTATATAAGTGGATAGCATCTTTGCCTTTAATAAGGGGGTCCCAATATTAAAGCAGTGTATGTGGAGTGTTGTCGATTGGGTAGGTTAATTATACTTTTATTATTAACAAAAGTGTATGTACTTCAAAATAATTTTAAGTATATTGTTGTGGCAAATGTTTACAACTAAGTAGTGTAGTAGGTTGATATGTGTAAAGACCTGATCCATAGGTCTTTTTTGATACTATTATTATTATTATTATTATTATTACTATTATTATTATATTATTATTTCCTGTTGTTGCTATTGTTGTTGGTGTTGTTCTTATTATTAGCATTGTTATTATTATTTTTATTATTTAATTTTGATCATAAATTGGATCATGCTGGGACTCCACCCATTCACAAATTAAATTAGCTATCTTAGTAATTTTATTATTATTTTTTTGGAAGGTGGTGGGGGTTGGGGGGGGGGGGGGGGACCCAATATTAAATGTTGGATATTTAAATCACAAGTTATTCAGTTTTATTTGGAAAATTTGCCTCAATCAGTTTTGAAGTGCATGGTCTATTAGGAAAACAACATTATGCATATTTTGTACTAAAAAAACAGCATTATGCATATCTTCCACTAGAACTCTCTCTCCTCTTGCACTATCTTCTCCCTCTCACCACTACAAGAAAATGCACCATCTGTGCCGAAATTTAGTGACAACCAAAGTTGTTTGTCACTATAAATTACTTTTTGCGGAACAAACATAACAATTCTTCTCCGAATATCGTCCCTAATGAAATCCCGCTATCAGCCCAAATTTGGGCCAAAAATTGTTTTTTACGACAATTGCAATTTATCGCTAAAGGATGTTTTTTATTTGGCGACGAACACATATATTCGTCACTAAATCGCGACACTGTACATATTGGCGCCCGACTGTGCATATTGGCGCCAAGGGGATACATTTGGGGACAAAGGAAGCGGTCATCCCCAAAAGAAGCCAATCGATATATATGCTCGCCTCTCTTTTGAGCTTTCAATTTTTTTTCCTAGGGTTTGGCTCTGCAACAACTGGGGCAGGGGATTCGCCTCTCTTCTTTGACTATACATATTGGCGCCAAGGGGATTCGCCTCTCTTCTTGGGATTGGGCACGCCTCTTTTCATCAACTTTCAAATTTTTTTTCCCTACAGTTTGGCTCTGCAACAACTGGTAGCTTCTTTGATCTTTGTCCTTGGTCGTCTTTCTAGGGTTTTTGAATCTTGGAATGATCTGATCTTGCTCTGTTTTCTGACTCTCTAATGGCAGGGGATATATCTAGTGGCCGGTGGCAAGAGCAAGAGGACAACTCCCAAATCCGACGATATATATCTCAAGCTTCTTGTCAAGGTTCGTTATCATTATGATTAGGGTTTCTCTCTTCACAGTCAGTGGTGGATTGTTCACATGATTTCAGCAAAGAAATGAAAGATTTCTAGTGTTTCTGGTCATGTGTCCTCTTCTTCATTTCAATGGGGTTTTGAGCTTTGAAATGCGTATTGTTCGTCCTGATTTACCTGCTAATGGTTGAATTATTGGGGTTTACACTTGCCCATTTGAGGAAGATATCTTTAAGAACCATCTGGATCAATGAAAACACATTGTTTGGCTGAGAAGGTTGGATGCTATTTGCTCAATCAAGCTACTGATCAGCGGTTTCTATTGTCTGCTACCATCAACCTTTGATTTGTTGGCCTTTTCTTGTGTGCATCATGTAGTAAAAAGTTTCCTGCATTGGTTGGTTCATGGATCATGTGCATTTAAATTTAAGTGTGTTGGTTGATGGTCATTTATTGGATAGTTAAGATTGTACAATGATATTTTGGGGTATGATCTTTAAGAAAACATGGTTGCAGGAGGAGGGAATAATGCATCATCGATATTTTCTCCGATCCAGGAGAATTTTGGGTCCAGATCCAAGAGAGTATTTGAGTCTAGATCCATTACGTAAACATTTACATATTTAAAGCTTATAGGTTTTAAGTCATACATAGCCGGAGACAAATTGATGTTTGAGAGTTTACATGGCTTTAATTTTTTACCATTTAATATTGCCACTTGTATAATTAAAAAAATATTTTGAAGCCCTCTGATCCTATTAGACTAATGCATTCCACTTACTATTTTGTGGATCAAGAGTCAGTACCCAATCCACTTCTTCCAATTGATGTTGGATCCATGTGTAACATGTAAGTTCCATGTAGGATCTTGATTGAATCTATAGAGATGAATTTGTGTCTGTATCCACCATGGTTCCACCTTAGACCTAACCCCTTTTCATCCTTAGGTTGGGGCTGAAGGAGGAATCTTGTGCCAGAAGCTTGTGGTTTGAATGGCTTGGATCAAGTAATTTTGGACCACTTGTGTCAAACTAACTGTCCACATGGAAACTTGAATGTAGACATCAGCATTTGATTACACACATACTGCTCATTTTGATTCTACAAAGCCTATTTTTGAATTTCCCAATCAGACACTTGTTTCAGAGCTTGTTGGCCTATCAATATGCAGATTTTTAGACGAGCAGCCAGATGAATGATGAGTTATCGTATCACTGTAAACAGATGGGCTTGCTCTTAGAAGAAAATGTCCTTGACCACCTAACTCACACAAGAATTTGTTGGTGGCCATGAGAGTTTTTGGGGTTAAGGCAATGATTGGTGCATCAGGTTTTATACCAACCAAAGGATTAAAATTCTCATGAAATAATAAATAAGAGGAGGTGCTTGCATTTAACTATAATAGCTACTAAGAAAAAGGTTAATTGAAAAGATTTGCTTTGATAGAAAATTGAAGAGAAAGGAGGGGTCTCCTTTGATTGGAGTTTCCAGTAGGTTTCTCTTCTTCTTTATCAAAGGTGGGTTGGAAGCCAAACATGATTGCTTCTCCACTAATAGCAAGCAAAAGCTTACTTGATTTGTTTCTTGATCTAACAAGAAAACCAAATTAGGTTGCAACTGCCTTTTCCAACGATGCAAGAAATGGCTTGTCAAGCTGTAATTCTCCTATGTCATTAATTAAGTAGATAACAACAAAGTGCCTATTAAGAAATAGTTAATAAATGCTGTCGAAAGTCTATCGGCTCTCTCCTCAGAACCATAAAAAAATTAAAAAAGGGTCTCCACCCAAAACGGAGATGAGTCGACCATGGCTGAGTTGAAAAGTCCTGCCAGATACACATTGTTACTTATTTTATACTAGTATCTGCATGTGCTTTATGGTACACTCAATGCTGTCTTTATGTTTTTGCAAATTTTTTTAATTTTCTTCTTTTTTTTTGTTTTTTTGTTTTTGGTTAGATTGAAATGGGAAGTATAATTCATGTAGCTGACCTCAACATTATTGGGACAAGGCTTTGATGATGATTATGATTTTGGTTAATGTTTGCATATTGGACAAGTCTTTTTGTGTTCTCTTATGCGATTACTGTGATATTTTTATCATTACTGCAATCTTTTTATACGTAAAAAACGTGGTTGAGCCATTAAAAATATCATAGTAATCCCATTGTAAGCATTCCCTTTTTATAGTTTCAATCTCATCCATCTTCCACCTACATTACATGAATTGTGTAGTTGAAGGTTATGATGCATGTCATTTGATATTAATCTTGCTTTTGTAGCAAACCAGTTATGGACAAGAGTTGGATGTCTATCCGGAATAGAATGAGTAAGGAGTATCGAGAGGGGGTTAAGTCATTTATTCAGTTTACAGAGGGTAGTGTGGACCCGGATGGTAAGATTCGTTGCCCTTGTATCGACTGCTTGAACTTTGAACGACATAAAACAGAAGTTGTGGAATTTCATTTGATCAGAAGAGGGTTTTCATCTTCCTATAACACATGGTTGCATCATAGGGAATCTATTCCCATGAACCAGAATCAAGATTACGACGGGGATGAAAATGTTGTAGAACCAATGGCAATGGATGAAAAAGAGGATCAGGATGGATTGAATGATATGTTGGAGGACTATTTCATGGGAAACATTATGAATAATGATGCTAAGGAGGATGAATTACCTGACCGTGTTGAGGGGGAGAAGGATGTGCATGCTTTTGAAAGATTGTTGAATGATGCTCAGCGTGAGTTGTACCCCGATTGCCAAAAGTTTACTACGTTGTCGTTCATCATTAAGATGCTTCATCTGAAGGTGTTAAATGGGATGAGCAATAAGTGTTTCGACATGCTCATGCGTTTATTAAAGGATCTTTTACCAAAGAGTGACCATCGGATTCCATTTTCCCTATATGAAGCTAAGAAGTTCTTATGTGACTTGGGTTTGGGGTATATATGCATTCACGCTTGTCATTATAATTGTGCTCTTTTCTGGAAGGAGAATACAAATTTGGAGAACTGTCTGACTTGTGGTGAGTCTAAATACAACTGAATGATGGCAAGAACAAGAAGATTGCTCAAAAGATTTTGCGATACTTTCTATTGACTCCGAGGTTGCAGAGATTGTTTATGTCGAGAAAAACAGCTGTAGAAATGAGATGGCACAAGGAGAAACATGTGAATGATGGTATATCGAGGCATCCAGCTGATAATAAGAAGTGGAAGGATTTTGATTAGAAGCATCCTGAGTTTGTTATGGATTCCTGAAATGTGAGGCTAGGGTTTGCCACTGATGGTTTTCACCCTTTTGGAAACATGAGTACTTCCTACAGTATGTGGTCTGTGATAGTGATACCGTACAACTTGCCACCATGGAAGTGCATGAAAGAGTTGTTCAACATGATGTCATTACTTATTCCTGGACCGACTGGCCCAGGAAAAGACATCGATGTTTATATGCGTCCGTTGATTGATGAGCTAAAAGAGTTGTGGGAAAGTGGTGTAAATACATATGATGCCTCGATTAGATAAACATTTCGAATGCGTGTAGCTATTATGTGGATAATTAATGACTTTCCCGCTTATGGCAATGTGTCTGGGTGGTCTACAAAAAGTTATTTGGCTTGCCCTACTTGTATCGAGGATGCGTCATCACAAACGTTTAATGGAAAGATATGGTACACTGGTACGTGTCGATTCTTAGCTGATGACCATCCTTGGCGGAGGAGTAAGCTCTTTAACAGTAAGATTGAGGAGCGATCTAGACCTGTGGAGCTATCAGGTGAACAAATTGCAGAGCAATTGGATACCTTGCCCGAGGTTAAGTTTGGGAAGCATCCTAGCTTCAAGAAAAGAAAGAGGGAAGATCAAGTACTAAATTAGACAAAGAAAAGCATTTTCTTTGAGTTATGATACTGGAAGACGCTAAATCTCCGGCATAATATAGATGTTATGCACGTAGCGAAGAATATATGTGAAAGTTTTATTGGGACATTTATGAATATAAAAGGAAAGAACAAGGATACCGAAAAGGCACATATGGATTTGGAGGATATGAAGATAAGGAAATATTTACACCTGAAGAGGCGACCGGATGGGTCATCAGAAAAGCTCGCAGCATCATACACATTAACTTTGAAGGAGCAAGAAGGCTTTTGTGAGTTTTTGAAGTCGATAAAGTACCCTGACAGTTATGCAGCTAACATCTCTAGGTGTGTGCGCACCAAGGATGATAAGCTGTCAGGCTTGAAAAGCCATGACTACCATGTCCTTCTCCAGCGTATTCTTCCAATTGGGATGCGTGGGTATTTTGATGAAAGAATCTGTATGACTTTGTTTGAGTTGAGAAGTTTCTTCCAAGACCTATGTTCGAAGAATTTGCGAATGTCAGAATTGGATAAAATGGAGGAACGTATAGTGCTCATTCTTTGTAAGCTAGAAAAGATTTTCCCTCCTGCGTTCTTTGATGTTATGGTCCATTGAGCTGTTCACCTACCTCGCAAAGCCATGCTTGGTGGTCCAGTGCAGTATAGGTGGATGTATCCAATTGAAAGGCAGTTATATGCAAATAACCTTAACTGTGTGATCCACGTGATATTAATGTACTGATATGTTGTTGTTTGTTTGAAGGCAGCTCGGAATTCTAAAAAAATTTGTGTCTAATCGAGCTCATCAAGAGGGTTCCATCGCAGAAGCATACATTGTCAAAGAATGTCTTACTTTTTGTTCGATGTATCTTGATGATGGGATGGAAACCGTATTTAACCGATCGGAATGGAATGAAGATGGAGGTGAGCATGGGCCAGGGTTAGCGGTCTTTACTCAGAGAGTCCGTTTGTTTGGACAAATCATATGGGCACCTGATGTGTCCCGAGAGGAAATGGAGGATGCTCATTGGTTTGTTTTGAATAATAGCGAGGAGGTGGAGCCATATATGTTGTAAGTTTGCATTCCATTTACATGTGGGTCTATCTCGTTTGGTATTTTTGAATCATACCTTACTTACTGTAATATGTTACTAACAAAGCATATGTTTGTGATTAGTGGATACAAGAGTCTATTAGGAAATGAAATAGCACGTAACATCCAATAGAGATTTTTGGACTAGTTAAAACAACGTGTAAGATTTAAAATCTTATGTGACACGCACTTTTACTAAGTTTCAACTAAATGCATTCTTAACATATGCGTTTTGTGTAGGTTAATGTATTGCGGGGTCAAGGGTCAGCACAAGCAACTGATGAATTGTGGTTATTAGCAAACGGTCCTCGTGGAACAGTTAGTATGTACTTAGGTTGCTTGTTTAATGGCGTCCGATTTCATACCAAAGATCAGGATGATCGTCGCAAGACTCAAAATAGTGGGGTTGTCGTGCAAGGGGACAATGATGGACAAGATTTCTATGGTTACTTGTGTAGCATTTGGGAATTGAACTATATCTTTGGGCATAAAGTTGTTTTGTTCAAATGTGAATGGTTCAACACCGGAAGTGACAAAACATGTCGCACAGATGGACATACCACGAGTGTCGAAGTAAGAAGCCGTTGGTATAAAGATGATCCTTTTGTCCTTCCAAGCTAAGTACAGCAAGTGTTTTATGTTAATGATATCAAACTAGGTGAAAATTGGAAAGTCGTAGAACGAGTCAAACACCGTGGGATATGGGATGTGCTGGAATAAGATGGAGTAGAACCTAATGATACTGAATTTCCCATTCCCGATGTTGTGTTCCAACAAGATGAAAGCTGTGACGCTCTCTTATTGTCGTGGATGAAAAAGATGAGCATGATGATGAGTCTGATATAGATCCTGATGTAGAACCTTCTTTTCGATATTCTTAATTTGTTCATTGTATATGTTATAATGTGTGCATTTGGTTTGGTAAGTTTTATGTTTCATGCCATTATATTCTATGTTAAATTTTTATTATGCTTATGTGAAAACTCATCCCCACAGGTAGTTTACTTGTTTTACTTTAAGTTAATTTATATGTTATTACGTAGTCAAATCACAAATGAATAAAGGGAGAAAATTATGGGTCAAACCCGGGGGCTTGTCCCATTATTATGAAAAGCAAAGGCATGACAGAATGAAAGAGAATGAAGCTAGAATGAATGCATTGGGGCTGCATCAATTAGCATATATATACATGGGGGTGAATAAGTCCAAGGTTTCACGTGAAAATGGAAAAAGAAAGGGAGGCGAGGCCGATCATGACAGGTATCGACCATCGTCGGGTGAGGAGGCAGGGCTCAATTCTCAAAGTAAAGATGAGGAGGACAACTTTGATGATGAGTTTGGTAATGCTCAAAGGAAAAAGGTACTATTTGCTTTGTAATTATGATCACATTGTTTAATTCATAGTCATGCCTTACTTAATGTTTATATATTTGTGTTTTATAGTTACAGATGATGAGAATGAGGCCTAGTCATAGTAGCCCCCGGCATACACTATCATCATCTGCATCTGCATCGACTGATCTTTCAGGGTATGTGCTAAGAGTATCCCTTTCCCTCGCGGTGTCCTCAAGCCCGACGTCAAACCCCACTACGTGTTTGAGTAGCATGGGTAAGTGTTAACAATACATAGTGTGCTTAAAACAGTTTAATCCCCCACTTCCAATGGGGTGGATTAGGCTAAACTCCATGGTTCTTTCACACATCATTTTGGTTATACTACTTGCCTATTGATGAAAGATTTAGGCAAGCAATTCTTTCGAAGTAGACGTGGTTAATTGTAGTAGGATTGCAACAGAATCAGAGCCAAGAAGGTTAGCCTAAACCCTAAATTCTTCATCTGCAGTGATGGAGTTTAGCCTAATCCACCCCATTACTTGTCAAAATTTCTTCTGCAACAATTTATTAAAACAAATTTGGGATATTAGCAGGTCCAACATTGAGAAATGTTCGAGGGAAGACGAAAGGGAAGGGCGTAGACAGGATCATTTCACAAATGGGTCATGGCTCCAAGCTACTAAATTGGCCAATGCAATTGGTGCAGAGATTAGGAGTACGGCACCCATTCGGGGAGTAATGTACTGGTCCGATATTGACCCCCAGATCAGAGCATCTATTGTGAAGTCCATCCGGGTAAATAATAGTTCCATATGGTCTTATTCTAATATGTGATAATGCTTAACAATGAAATTCATGAATGTGTGCAAGACAAGTTTGAAATCGAGAAGTACGAGGAGGACCTAGATGTAGTCCGTACTATCGATAGGAAATGTCAGGAGCGATACAGGAATTGGCGCCATAAGATGTGGGTGCATTACAAGAAGCTAGTGGAGGATGGTGAGGACCCTTATAGCAAGCCATACACAGATCTAGATCCAGAGGTCTGGAGGTGGCTAATTGATGTTGGTTGGAAAAGTTCCCGATTCATGGTAACAAAGGATGCATATAATTTGAAATATTTACACTTAATATTATATGATTTTTGTTTGTTAATCAAATTATTTTTCAAAAACAATAGGAGAAGAATACTGAGAATCGAAAACAATTGCCTTATAATCACACTATGGGGTCCAGATCATTTCCTTCCACGATGTATAAAATGGTGATGTATTCTTTAGTTTCAAATTATGTCTCGTCAGTATGTGATCTTTACACTATACACTAACACTTAAATTCTAATTGAATCAGGTAGCTGAGAATGAGGGGGAGGGGCTAAAATTTGCAGACTTCTATAAGGAGTCTCATTGGAGGAAGTGTACCAATGATTGGATTTCCCCTGCCTGTGCAGTGCATCATGTATGTATTTATTCTGATATTAGCATGTAGATGTTTTAAATATTTATTTGAAGCTATAAAGTTTGTTACTAACTATTTGATCCTATCAAAAATGATAGGAGGAGATGCAAAGGTGGAGCGAGGCTGCCTCTCAGCTAGAATCTGAAGAGGTCTCACTGGAGCAGATTGCAAGGCAAGTGCTTGGTGAGAAGCGATGGTACATGAAAGGATATGGAGTCACTCCAAAGCCCTCTTACTTCACATCTGTTGCCGCTGAGACACGAGCTAATGATGTGTGTATGGATGCCCTGTGATTGGAGGCTGAGTCGTTGAGGGGATTGACTCAGAGCCAGCAGGTAGAGGTTGAGTCGTTGAGGGGACTGACTCAGAGCCAGCAGTCAGAACTAAACATGTAAAAGAAGAAGTTCAAGGAGCTTGAGGCCATGATGAGGATGCATCTATCAAAGATTAATATTCCTCCTGTCACATCAGATGACTCACCGTCTGGCAGTTAGACAGGGTATTCATGGTAAGTAAATTCATTCTCACATTATAGGAACCAATATTTAAAATGATCGCATTAAGTGAGTAGCCTATATCTCATTTGCTTCATATTATATGTTGTTTGAGAATATAGTAGGCCTATGTTGCTTTTATTTTCATAGTTATGATTTTGTTAGATGGAATATGATTTTTTCATAGTTATGATTTTTCACAAGCCCACTCTGGGGCTTGTGCTTTGGGTCCATGGACCTATTGAATTCTAGGCAACTTGAGTTTGATTGATTTTTCTAGTTGGGCCTGTTATGATCCATATGTTTGCCCATGCTCTCCCACTGAACCTGGTGTATCCAATTTTCACCACCATGCCACTTGTTTAGTCAACCCAATAATCAGCATTGCTAATGTGCTGCCAGTTGCTGTTAACTGCAGTATGTGGCCATTATGTATGGACTGACCGCTATGCAATTATCTGCTATGAACTGCCCAGTATGTTCCTGACCTTCCTACAACAATTTGTTGCTGCCATTTGAACAAATCTGGACATCCATTGCTGGCTCTCTGTAAACTTTTCTGTTCCTATTTCCATCCCTTTCAGAACTAACTCCCGTTTAAGACTATTTGGTTGGCATCAATAGTTAGTTCCCGTAGTCTTGCACCTGGATATGAAACCCTGACCAGTCATGAGTATCTGAAAGTAATGTGCAACATTTGATGCTTGCCGACTAGATTTTGTACTTTTCATTCTTTTTGTTCAATTGACAATGGATAAAGATGTTCCATGACTACTGGTGATGCAAGTTTGCGAGCATGTACATTTGGCTAGGGTTATTTTTGTTTGTACCCCCCACCTGACTCATGTGAATTCTTAATAGAAAGTCTGCTGTCAACTTTGTCCTCTGACCAGACCCTAGCTATGGTTTGACTGAATGGTCTGATATCTGAATTAGCCATCCCTTTTTGTGCAGGTTGTATGCATTTGATTTCTTAATTCTTAGGTCAGGTTGTTACGGCTGTGCATTGATTTTCTTGTCTTTGTATCTGTCTCCTGTTGCCGTCTGACTAATGGATTTACTAGTTCTTAGCTTGGCACCTTTTCCTTTTATCTCTTGTATTTTTGAGTCCATGTGAACTAGCATTCTTCCTATAACATTGATCTCTGTTCTGTTGGATTCGCTCACATTGATTAACATTTTTCCTATAACAGTTTGGTGCTAAGTGCTAAGTGCTAAGTGCTAGGTTGGTTTGAAGAATCCAACTATAGATACCCATTTCTATGTTGATGGAGGTGTTTGATTTGCTGGAAGGGTTGAAAATGAGGTGTATGATCAATGTAGGATGTGGGTTTTTATTTTATTTTATTGCATATTGGATGATTTGAGGTGATTTGATCAATGCATGCAGACAAATTTTTTTTTTTGAAGGGTTAGGTGGCATTAAACGTCATGTTTGTTTTGAAAGTTTACAACTGGCTATAGGGTTTGGTTGAAGGCATGCCAATCCACTGTAGGGTGGGCTTTGGAGGTCCTTTTGTGAATATTGCAGCTGATGTACAAATCAAAATTGGCAACAAATTTCACAGTTGGGAACCAATTTATATGGTTCACTTGAATGCATGCCAAACCTGTTTAGGGAGGGTTGGAAGGTCTTAGTGAATTATGACACTGATCCAATCATTCTAATCGGACTCTTGACTAGCCATTCAAGAGTGCCACTGGTTGTATGAACTAACAATGATTGAGAATTAAGGTTTTTTTTTTTTAAATCATTGCCAAGTATAAGGTTGTATGAAAATTTCATTCCATGCCTATAGCTTTCAAACTTTGTGCTTGAACCCTTAACTGACATCATGGGCTATTAGCTTTTAGATTTAAGTTTGATGTATGCATTTATTTCCTGTAATTGTTTTAATGAGTGTTTACTTTGGTAGGGTCGAGTGTGATTAATTGATCCCTAATGCATATGGTGTTTTATTGCTTTTCTACTTCTTGTTTATGCTTACCATCCCAAATGATAATATTAGAGGGGTAGTAACATTAGATATTGTGAAGGAACATATTAAACAAATCATTTCTGGACATTGTAGGGACTACAGTGAAACTATAGTGTTCTTATAGAGAGTTCGCAACACTTGGGTTTACGGCACTATTATAAATGATGATTCTTGTGTGCTATATAATCAACATCATAGATTGGGCAACTATGAGTGATTAACACCATAACTGTTTGGATTTATCATTTCAAATTTAATCATTCTTATCAAATTGATCTCAAAATTATCCTGTTCTTTGTTTGGATTGAAGCATTTATTGTCTTTTTTTTTTTTTTTTTTTTTTTGCCCTAGAAACTAGGGCAAAAGATGGGCTTTTGAACAACAACTTCCTTTCTCTTCCCAAAGCATATGGAGTCTTTACTAAGAATTCAATAATGCATCTGAGAGGATTAGAGCTCTAAAAACTTGCTTCTTATGAATGACATATTAACTAAGAGATATTGCCCCTAATTTTGCTTGCATTTTTCTTTTCTACCTATGCATTTACGGTTTATGTAATTAGTTATAAATTTAAATTTGACTTGTACTTTATGTAGCACCATTTTTTACTAATATAATATAGAATTAATATTGATGAATGATTTATTTGCTATTTACTTATTTCCTTTCTAATGAAACCTTAAAGAAGAACCCAAAATACTATCTTTATTTTTGAGCCCGGCTTAGGACGGACCGTTTCTGCTAGTCCGCTAACTAAAGCTAGATTGTAACTGAGGCATGACATAAATGAACACATGAGAGTTACAGCAACCACAAACACTCAAGTTCTAAGTGGGTTTGCTACAGGGTTCTGGATATGGTTTCTATGAGGAAGATGAGGACATGACAATGGAGGAATGCATTGTGGCAGAGGCTTGGGTTCAACTTCAAGTGAAGTGTTGGGCTTGAAATTAGAATTCTGCAGGTGTGTAAAATGGACAGAGGCTGTAATGTTATGAGGGGTGAGATGGGTAATGATGGAGAATGGCATGATTGTAATCAGTTACAACTGTGTGTGTGGCAATTACTGTCTTTGTCAATCCAACCAGATCGTACCTAGTTCTGGGGTCTGGGGTGACATTTTCTACATCCCAATTAGGCATTTATTAGTAAATGGGTGATTTCTAGACTTGTGCACACATCCTTTTTACCTAGCCCATTTGAGTGGAACTAGATCCAACCCAATTCCCATCTCCACTTTCCCATAACCGGGCCCAACTAAACCTTTTAACGCAAGGTTTTGGTTAGCCCTTTTAATTTCTCAATTGTGTTAAAGTCTAACATTTCCAACTTGACTATTATACAGGCAGGGTTATTGCCAGCTATTAAGGAGAACCTGTGCATCAATATTGACCCATGGTCCACATGGGACCTTGATTGACCTACATATATGGCTTGGAAATGTTTCATTATTAGTCTCTCATGTTTTTGGTATTTTCTTTTGTCAATCAAAAGGGCCAAGGGATAATAAAAGGTCATTTACATTAGATTAAGTTATAATGGCTAGGAACACCTTCAACAGATGAATCCGTTTAGTGAGTTTCATTATTAATCTCTACCATTTACATTAGATAAAATTGCATACATATTACCTTAACTTTGTGTAGGTAATGTTTCTTATAACACACTAATTTTTTTTATTTTTACTTTGTTCACATATTGAAGATGGAGTGGGCATGGACTGTCAAAGGTTAGTCCTATTTTTTCACCTTCTGGAAATGTCCAATCACTTCTATAGAGTCAACCAAATGTGCTGCTTTTTCTAAGAAAGAGTGAACACCAGTGGCAATCACAACAACTGCAATCTCTCCATGCTTACATGTTGAACCAGAATACACTTTATCTCCTGTCCTCTTTGTGACTGGTAGAGATTCTCCCGTAAGAGCTGACTGCATTAGGGAGGCTCAAATTTATATGATGATGACAATGAAGTCTAAGGCATTGAGTGTTGCGATTGTTCATGGGCGCTTTTTTTTTTGTTTTTAGTTTTTGGAATAGTGTTTGGACATTTGTTATGTTTAAAGTTTTTTTATTGGGATGGATATTTGGCTGAATATTTGGATGAATTTATTATTTTTATTTTTTGATGATGTCAATGGTTGTGGGTATGATGTGAATGGGTATCATGTGAATAAGAATTATTGTTGCTAATTGTATATTTTCAACGATGATTCCATCACTGCTCAGTGGTCAACCATGTTTTTTAAATGCGTGATGACCATTATATACGGTGACGAATAAATTTGTGTCTAAAGAATAGATATTTGGGGACAAATTATTTGGGAACAAATAATTTTGTGCCTAATAGTTGGACTTTTGGGGATAAATTATCATTTGTTGTTGATTATCTATTTTTGGCAATGAAGATATTTGTACCTAAAGATTATACATTTGGTGAAAAACACATAGGGCGACTAATTTATTTGTGCCTAAAGGTTGGATATGAGGGGATCTTAGGTAGGACATTTGACGACAAACACTATAAGAGACAAACAAAGTTCGTGCCTAAAGATTGACATTTAGGGACAAACAGATATTCGTCACAGAATATATTCACAGACGGGCTTTTTGCGACAACATGTGGACAAATTTTTATTCGTGGCTAAAAGTATTTGGCAATGAATTTTACCCATTTGGTGATGAATTTTCTTCCTCGCTAAAACCCTTTTTTCTTGTAGTGCACCTAAATTGATTTGGTGGAAAGAATCTCTCGATATCCACATCTCTCTCTCTCTCCCACTAAAACTCTAGTTCTTCATTTAAAGGCACCCTTATTTTGCAAAACCCCTTTCTCATAACACCACCCCTCAATGTCTTTATCTCTCCATCTCTCTTTCCCTTTCTTGGTAATTTATATCCATCTCTCTTTCCCTTTCTTGGTGATTTATCTCATTTACCGTAATTGGTTTTTATTCTTTATCCTTGCTGTATTTCATCATGGTTATGGTAGATTCTTGGATCCTTTATTCATTATTATTTATGGAAAATTCTTCTTCCTTCCTATTATATTTCTTTATCATGTTTGGTTGCTGCATGACCCTATCACCACCCAAATAACCCATCCACAGCCTTGGCCTCTCTCACACAACTGAGCACCCACTTCCATTGCCTCACCTAAACAACTCAATACACCTGTTGTTCTTCATTATCTCCTCTAATCAACAATACAAGTACCATCATTATCAACTCCACCTTGTCATCATCTCCCCATTTCCACACAATCAAACAAAAGTCAATTTTGAAAACCTCAGACACACCTCTCATGTATATGTCCTCCTTTCTCCATTGCCACATGTAACCCATTCACTAAACAGAACCAAAATCTACCCATCCAATAACGGCCTGCAGATTGTCAAGCACCTCATGCTTTCTTTTTTTTCCTTCGTTGCGTAGGAATAGAACATGACCATCATGGAACCATAGTCCACACCATCACCATCACAAGCATCCATTGCAATCATCATCTTTCTCCATCGTCACGCATGTCACCCATCATCAAAATCAAAACATTACACACACTTGCCATTCTGCCCACTTGAAGAATTCTAATTTCAATGCAATACTTCACTTGAGACTAAACCCAAGCCTCTTGCACTGCATTCTCGCCATCCACCTTTGTCTCTCTAATCCTCTTGACCAAACAGGACCTAATTTCCTTACTATCATTCATGATAGCTAACCTCATTACCCACCTTAATTCAGATGCTTCATGTTGGCTTTTATTTTTCTTTCTTTTCCTTAGTGCCTTTCATGTCTTCCATCTGCATTTCTCTTTATCTCTCATCATCCCAATCCTCATCACTCCACCTGCTAAACCACCTTCACTATCCCCAATCTAAACCCATTGTAATTACACCCTCTGTGGAGAAAAACGAAAACCAAAGACCCGAAATTTTGCTTCTCAATTAGTGTGAGAAAACCACACTAGCCCAAAACTTAAACCAAGATAGAAGAAGAACAATCAAAAGATAAAAGGGGAAGAAAACTTCTAAAAATGTTTTAACCTTGACATAGGTTAAGGTCCCAACCAGATTTTGCTATCAAGATAACTGAAACTAAAAAATCTGATAAAAGTATCAATCACCACAAAGAAGATAGACACACGAAATTTTACATAGAAAACCCAAATGGGAAAAACCACGGGACTAACCATTGGTCCACCAAGAACAACTACTATGCAAGAAAGGTTACAAAAACTACTTACTACCCTTTTTCCTAGTTGAACACAACCTAAAAGGATTAGAAGCTCATCTTGTTGACACGCCGTTCACCTTCTTCACGCTTGATCTTCACGTCTTGATGCCTCTTACGACGAACCTTCGCAGATGAAGAAAAAGAAGATGGATCTCAAAAGCTAACAATGTAGCACAATAAAAACAGATGAGCTCCAGAGAAGAAAGATCTCTCAATAAATCTTCTAGGGCCTTGAATTTGGAGAGACACACCACTTTCATAAAGAGAGTTGAACCATATATACACAAATATCTTGGTGTCCTCTCTAATCTAGATTTCAAGAAGATAAGGAAAGATTTGAGTGCATGAGAGAGCGGATTCGAAAAATCAGATTTTAGATTCGTGCCCAACCAACCCAGCAGGCCGCTCGGATGAGGTATCCGACCGGTCGAGCATGGGGTCCAACCGATCGGGCACAACAGCCGACCAGTTGGTCTTCCATTCTACCTACAGATGTTGGATGCATGTAATTCGAACGATTTGCCAATAATCCAACCAATCCGACAGAGAAGACACCCGCTTTCTATTTTTAAAATAGAAGACCATCATTTGTAACTCTGGTAGAGACTTCAGTCCATCTAGAAAAGAAGATTACAACACATTTAACTCCAAGTTTTGTCTAGCAATGAATTTGCCAACATTACATTCCTTACAACTTCATTAAAAGATAAACATTAAAAGTTTAGCATGTGGCCACTACTTGCACAAGATATGGACTTGTTGTTGATATGACTACACTCCTCTTTACTTGCTCCGATGAGTTTGATGGACATTGGCTTGAAGAGGCCACCACATACATATATATTGGTGATTTGGAAGATGCTAGCATAATGAGGTGGTTGTATGGAAAAAGAGAATAATTAATAGAAGGTCATGGGAAAGATGAGAGATGGTTGAATGTAAGTAGCTGGATGCATGAGAAGACTAAGATTGGTTTATAAAGAAGTGAAAAGAGTAATGAGGCATATGGGAAAAAGTGGTTTAGTGTATGGATACGCGTATAGGAGTAATGAAGCATATGGAAAAGTGGGTATTGTATGGAGAAGTGGATGGGAGTAATGAAGTATATGGGAAAATGTATATTGGGCTGGGTAGAGATATGATGTGGCAACATAGGAAGATAAAAAAGTAGTTGAATAGAGAGAAGTTAAGAGAGAGTGGCATGTGTCATCCACACATGTGCAAGTGGGACCCATTACAAAATCAAATTACGCCCACCATACAAAAATACATAATAACCTTACTACAATACTCAAAAATAAAGAGAAAATAAAACAAATAAATTAAACTAAAGATTTTCTAGAAAATGCACTTGAAAATTTAACACCATCACCTTGTAGAACGCACCCACCGTCCCTAAAAATCCTCTCATCTGTACCCATCAGAACTCATCCTTTCCTCCTCTGTATACCATCAAATTTGTAGACCAAAAATCATAATCCACCTAACCAAACAGCCATGACCTGCTCCTGCCCATCATCCCATCCTTACTCTACCTAATTCCATAGTCACCCTCAAAACAATATCATGCCACAAAAACACCAAGCACTACTATCTCACCAATACTGTGCCATCATTGTCGAGCAACACCTACCATGTGCACATGAAGTACGACCTTTAAATATAGTCCATGCCACCCTCCCATACTCCTCATATCTCCAACTCCAAAAAGTAATAATCTTTAGTGGCCCAAGCCGATGTGCCTGCGAACATTCAACCGGGCACAAGTATTGAATACTTGAAGTCAAGCAAACCCATTTAGTTCACCACCGTAGGCCCACCTAATATTCATGATTAAATTAAGTCATTCTAGCCCCCTGGTACAATCTAGTAATCTGGGTCCAATTCAAAAGCATATTGAGCCAGGTCTCATCTAAGCTTGAAAAAAACCTAAAGCCTAAGCCCTTTGATGCAACCTATTAGGCACACTACCTAGGGCCCACTTGCACTACTTAATAATTTGGGCTCAAACCATATGTCTTAACCCATCAAACTTAACCTATACCCAAACTAAACCCATTAATTACAGACGAACCCGGATCTTAATTATTGGTTACCTATCATGACCAGGGATCCACATTGAGATTCGAGAACATCCAAGTCAGGACAAGTTCAATTAAATGATCACCGTGAATCCAGGCAAGTAACCTTACTATGGTCCTCTAATATTAGAGTTTTCTAACCTTGCCTTCCAACATGTTAAATTAATATGCAATCCTTTTGTTTCTGCGGAGCCCGTTCCTAGCATCTTGGCTTATCTAGAGTCATTGATTTTAGGAAAAATTTCAAAATATAGCTTAACTTTTCAACACATTTCAAATCAGGACAAAAAAAAAACTACATTTCAAATCAGGATATAAAATTTCTACATTTCTTTCACTTGAGGACAAATGACCGGAATTTTTATTTTCCGGTTACTTTTCTCCTTAATTTTTTCAAAAACCCCAAAGTACCCTCCCATACCTTTTAATGTTCAAACCATCTTCCAAGATGCAAAAAATGCAAAACCCAAAACGCACGTAAAAACCCCAAACCCTTCTTCCTCCACCTCTCCCTGTTTGTTATTGTTCATCTTCTCCTTTCTCAGCAACATCCGGGTGTCATCAGCGAGCTTCAACTGCGAAGGTAATGTCCTTTTCGTTTTCCCTGTTTTCCATTATTTTTTTCTTTATCCCATTGTTCTTTGTTCCCTTATTCTCCTCCACCCAAAACTGGGAATGGCACTGCATTTGGCCCTTGTAAATGCCGGTGGCTGTCGTCGGCAGCAAGGTTTTATTTTCAAATACTACGAATCCCATGTTTGCCTCCGTGAAGGTTTTCATTTTCTTTTCTACTACTAGTCCTAAAACAGTTTTGTTTTCATAAGTTGCAAATCCTGTGTCACCGGAGCATGGTCTTGTTTTTTTTTCTTATTGGCTTTGATGAGATCATCTGTAAGGAGATTTTTGTGTTGGGAACTGCGTTTTGGCTGTTGTTTGGCTACCTATTGTTTACGCTGCTATAGTTTGCAAAGAATTTGTTTTCTTTAATTCTTTCTGATGTTGCTTTGTGTAGTTTGTATTTGGATTTAATGAAAAGAATCCTTTTTCTTGAAATTTCCTAAAACTTATGTTGGCAGAAATGGTATTTGCAACATTTGAAAACTGATTCCTGCACACATGGGTAATTTCAAAATGCAGAGTTATACCAAATAGACAGAGTCATTCCAACTGTGCTTACATATAGCCATGGCTTTAGTCATTTTAATTTTGCTCACATACAACAAATGGCTTTCTTCCAACTCTATTAATGAAAAATATGACAGTCAAGATGAAATTTGTCTTCGTCAAGCCAATTGCAAAAGTGGCGGCAAGCAATGCACTGTTGCTCTCTAGAAGACAACTTGTATTACAAGAGACCAACACCATCTATTTAACAAATAAAAAAAAAACCAATCTTGCTAACTTTGCTTGATCTGATAACTATGATGAACACCCAAATTGTAGGATAAGATAGTAGACGGTCTAAACCTTTTAGGTTTCATCTTTTCTTTTTGTGTATTTTTTAAAAGATAAATCTATCCTTTTTTTTTCTCTCCACACCTTAGGTGGGGAAGGTTCTCTCTTAATTGTTAGTTCCTCTAAATACATATGCAAACCACCCATTTATATGACAACATCCACTTTCATATATTTATTTCTATATTTATTTTGCATTTGCCAAATTCATTGTATGTAATTGTGAAATTTCTTATTTTATTGTAATTGTTCCATATTTTTTTATTAGATGGCATCAAGTTCACACAACATTGACTTTGATGATGATGAATTTGATGAGTCATTTGATGTGTCATATCACGATGATAGTGAGGATGATAAATCTGAATATGATTTTGATTCAGAAGATGTCAACCCTGAGAATGAAAATGAAAGTGATGTTAGAATGGATGATGAAAATGTGGATAGATGTGCAATAATAGCAGGAGAGGAGGTAGGGGGAGAAGATCATTTTTCAAGATACGTATCACAATCGAGTTGTCATTCTTTGAATACAGGTTCAGACTCTGATGGAATCTCATATCATATGGTTAATGAATTTGATCGCAAAAGACAAATGGATCGTCCTATGTTTTCGGTTGGCCTATGTTTCAAGAGTGTGAAGGACTTGAGAATGGCACTTAAACAGTACGCCATCCGCAACTCATTTGATATTAAGTTTTTAAAGAACCATAAGTACCGCATCACAGTGGTATGCAGTCAAAGCAGTTGTAAATGGCGCCTACATGCATCTAAATTGTGTGATGGAGAAACACTTAAGATAAAAAAAATTGAGAGATGAACATACATGCTTGAATATTAATCAAGTTGGGAATCACACGGCATCTGTTGATGGATAGTTGAGAAGATACTGCCTCGCCTGAAGATTGATACAAAAGTAAAAGCAAAGGTTTTATGCTCTGAGATTTTGAGGGAATATGGAGTGAATATTTCATATTTGAAAATGTGGAGAGCAAGAGATAAGGCCCTCAATGCAATTAGTGGAGGCTTTGAAGAATCATTTCATATGATTCCTTCGTATTGTGATACAATTAAAAAGTATAATCCAGGGAGCATTGCAAATTATAAAGTTGAGCATGATGATTCATTCCAAAGATGTTGTGTTTTCTTCTTTTCTTCATTGGAAGGTTTTCTAAATGGATGTCGACCTTTCATTGGATTGGATGGGACCTTTTTGAAAGGAAAATTTAAAGGTATTCTTCTGACAGCCATTGCATTAGATGCTAACAGACAAATATTCCCATTGGGCATAGCAGCAGTAGAAGCAGAGACCAATGAGTCATGGACGTGGTTCCTTGAAAATTTGAAGAGTGGAATTGGTAATCATGCATTTACTTTCATGAGTGATAGGCAGAAGGGATTAGTAGAAGCTGTTGAATCGGTATTTCCTATGTCTTATCATAGATTTTGCATGCGCCATTTATATGCAAATTTTCAAAAATATTTTAAGGGTGAAGTGTTAAGGGATTTATTTTGGGTGGCATCTCGAGCTTATACAAGATCTGAATATGATAGAGCAATGAATGAAATTGGACAAATCAATTCACATGCTAAGGAATGGATAGAGAATATCCCAGCAAGATTCTGGTCACGAGCATTTTTTCCTGATGCACTTCCTTGTAATCAAAATCAAAATAACTTTACCGAGTGCTTCAACAATTTGATAATGGAGGCAAGGAGTATGCCCATTTGTGACATGATGGAATGGATTCGAGTGAAATTGATGGTCACCATGCAAACAAGAAAGTCGAAAGGTTCCCATTGGGATGGAAAAGTGTGCCCCGCAATCAAGAAGATGTTAGTTGATCGAAGAGAGAAGTGTCGTATTTGTGATATATTTTTTGCCGGCAATGATGAATATGAGATACGGGAACGACGATTTATGGAAAATGATGTAGAGCACATTGTCAACTTGGGAAATAGGAGTTGTACATGCCGGAGGTGGCAATTAGATGGGGTGCCATGCATACATGCGTTCACTGCAATTTCATATAAAAGAGAGGCTGCTGAAAACTACTGTCACGAATGCTACTTTGTTAGCACATACAATGCATCATATGAGCCAATAATCCACCCCTTGCCAGACAAAACAATGTGGGAGAAGTCCCTCAACAATCCATGCTTACCTCCTCATGATAGAAGGCTACCAGGACGACCACGAGTAAATAGGAGGAAGGATCCAAATGAGGCTAGATTGTCTTCGCAGCGTCGGAAAACGAGAAAGCAAACCGTGAAGTGTGGTCTTTGTGGACGGCTTGGCCACAATAAAAAGACATGCAAAGAACCTATTAATCCTACACCTAGAGTTCCTCCGAGAGGTGTAACAACTAATATTGCAGGTGATAGCTCAAGAGTTGGACAGAGTAAGATGCCTGTGCGTAGAGGCCCTTGGTAAGAACACAAGAAAATTATTTCTTATACATATACAAATTCAATATATATTTTTTGTATACTAATGGTCTTTTTCCTCTCATTTGAACTAGATAGAGCTGTGGAGGACATTTTTTTTTGGTCCAACTTAAATATTTTGTCCAAGGTAAATGTTCATTGCCATGTATATATTCCTAATGTGCATTTTCAGTCTAAGATTGTGCTTATCCTTATTAAATCTACTGTTGTTTTTGTGCAAGGCATGTCTGACGAGGATGTGAATTTTGTCTTACAGATTGGCGCAAACAAGTCTTCTTGAAAACAGAACTGAACACACAGATTGTGCTTATTTTGTGCTATAGATCAGCACAGAGAGACTATTTATTTCTTTTTTGTATCAGTCGTACTATTTTGGGGATATTGTGATTTGTGTCAGTTGTACATAATTTGTGGACTTTAAAATGGTGTCTAACATTTGTAGAGGTAGTCATCTGTAATGGTCATTTTGTAATGGTTACGTTAGATGTGGTTATCTTTGCCCACTCACCATTCATGGATCTCCGTAATGTGGGGGCATGCCATTATCATATTTTATTTCTAGTGAAAGATTATTCTGGTGGCAGGAAGAGCATGCAATGGATTTCTTGACCATTGAAATTACATATAATTTATTTGAAAATTTTCTCTTGCCTTCAATGTCTGTAGGATTCAATTATCTAAGGGCTCCAATGAGTCAACGACTCATTTCAAATAAACCCTTCACTCTGAAAAGCTATTGTGACCGATACACAAATTCAATCACATGCCATTGCCAGCTAAATTTCTTTTAACCTTTTTTACTCCTCTCATTCACCAACTATGACACCATTTTACCAGGTTCTGAATCTTAGATGCAAGTTTGTAACCCACTGAGAGTGTTATGACAAAATGAAGTGTGCCATTGAGAGTGTTATGACAAATGTAACCCACTGACAAATGAATTATTGAACTTTGATGGCTGAAGCTAGTCATGTTGAATATCGGAAGTGATATCTTTACAAGTGAAGCTGCTTGGATTGCGATAATTTGCAGGTTATTGGGCATATTATGGCATGCTCCTTTGCTGTAAAGAACTTATACTTGCTACTAATAATGAAAAGTTATAAATGATGAGTCCTGCAAAACCAAGATTGGGTTGTCTTGCATGACACTGGTTTATTTTTTTTATTTTTTTACCCAATATGAAACAGTGACCAAGTATGGAGGAAGACGATTGGGACTTTTTTAGCTTAATACACAGCCCGGTTATGTGTTGTAAGATACTGTAAACATTCACATTAACATTATAAATCAGTTCTTCTTGAAATAAAAAGGGATAGGACACCCAATTGGAAAAGACAGAAAAGAAAAGAAAAAAAAAAAGATAACGCCACGGCCAAATGCAGTCAAGATCCAAAATCAATGTGCATGCTTCTCTCTGTATAGCACATATATGAAAATGAAGTGACTACAATTCAATGAATGTCCACACGACTCTAGTTTCAGGTTGGGAACCAAAAATCCCAAAGTTACGTTTGTTTAATTGAAACATAGAAGAAAAAAATAAAAGGAAAAGTCACAAAAATCAATAATCATCAATATATCAATCAATCTTGTGGATAACAACCCATCTGTTCCCATGGTTTATCTTTTGCTTCGATTGAAAAGGACAACCACCAAATCACTTGACCCCAAAGTCCCAACCCAAGCCTCATCCATACCCAAATCCGAGCCCAATGCCACAACCCATGTCCACCCCCAAACACCAAATTAAGATGGTTCTAAGGCTAGCCTCTGTACCCAAATCCACCCTGCAATCACAACGTAGCTTGGCGAGAGAGAGAGATAAAGAGACAGAGAGAGGGAGAGGTACTAGTAATTGGATCAAGAGATGGAGAACGAGAGAAGGGTGAGTGATGAACAGTAGCGAAGAGGGAGAGGTGGACGAAGAAGGGTTTGGGTTTTTACTTGCGTTTTTGGTTTTGCATTTTTGCATCTTAGAATACAATTTAAACATTAAAAGGTATGGAAGGGTACTTTGGGGTTTTTTTTTAAATTAAGGAGAAAAGTTACCGAAAAATATAAAATCCAATCATTTGTCCTCATCTGAAAGAAATGTAGAAAATTTAGGTCCTGATTTGATATGTAGCTTTTTTTTTGTCCTGATTTGAAATGTGTTGAAAAGTTGTGCCCTATTTTGAAATTTTCCCTTGATTTTATTGATATGAGTTTACTTTATGAACTAATTTGTGTATTCATCAATGATCAAATTGAACTTGTTCTATGTTCATTTGATGCTGCCATTATATAAAGAGATTTTGATATGAACCCTTTCTAGAAATATTTATATCATGGTTGAACTTCAAGATTATGACACAATTCCAATTATATTGCAAAAATGTTCCAAATCATATTTTACTAAGAAAACTAAATTCTGAGTTTAATGGTCCACCCTTGAATGTATTCCTTGACCTCTGAGGCATTATCCAACGCATGGGGGATGCTTACATACGGACTCTAGCTCTCTTTGTGTGTATGACATTGGGGCCTGGGAACCCCTTTGTGCTTGATAATTAGACAGCAGCTAGTCCCATATGGCTTCGGGCTCTCGTATGTGTGATTGTAGTTTCGCGCCTTATATGTGTGTATTGTGAGCGTGGATATGCCTTTTCTTAGATTAGAGCATGTGATCTATATTTTATTGACAATATACATAAATCATTGCAAAATTATTCATGTTACCATTATCTTGTTAATATTTCTTAGCATCTCATTTTTATTATATTATCCTTAAATTAATCATATTTGTTCATTATACTCAGATTGCTCTCATTTGATTGAACAATCGATTGCTATAACTCTATTGTTTATTTACTTGTGGAGCTTTTTGCTCATATGTGTTTGTTTTTCTTTTCTTTTTTTTAGATATTGAGGTTTATCCCATCAATGACGGACCATAGATTTCTTACAGGAATGGATGAACAAGTGAATTGAGTCATTATATAGCTCTTTAGTATTTATTTGATTCATGATGTAGTTGGATTTGTTATATTTCTTTGAATATTTTGAGAGTATTAGTATTAGACATTCTGTTAACCTTTTATTAGTGACTTAATTATTGATGCTTTAATTTAATTTAGTTGACTCTGAATTCTTCCACTTAATGCTTTACTCAAATGAATCATTTATATTATGCAATTATGGGACCATTACACGTTGAACTCTAAGGGTCTCAAGGATCTTGGAATTTGGGGTGTGACAATATGTACTTTAATTTTTTAGTCAATTTTGTTCGTCCATGTACCCCCAAAATGTTTGATTCGGTTTCAAGTTCCTTGGATGCAAACATAGGGATTTTATATTTAAATTAAGGATTTTTGAAATTTTAAATTATTTTAAAATTTATAAATATGCAATGGAGCCATAGAAATTCCAAGAATTTCAATGGCATTTCAGGTAGCTAGAATCTTGAAATTAAATATGGCATTTGGAAATGTGGGAGGACAAGCCACCACAATATGATGTCATGAATTAATGATGAAATGAAAAAAAAAAAAAAATTGGAATACAATTCCAAATTCTAGAGTAAGTTTTGGAATCATATTTTAAAAAAGGCCCAAGACTTATGAACCCTAAACAACCTTTTCATCCCTTTGAAAACTAACACTCAAGCAAAAAAGTGTTAAAAAAAAAACACTTCGTTCACATGCCTTGAACTATATGTGAGTAGATTTTTCGTAGTGAAATCCTAAGCTAAATAAGATCACCAACACTATGCTTAAATGTGAAAAATATAAAGAAGGAATACAAACTAGAAAGATCTTTTCTTGTGATATAAGAAGAAAGTTTGTGAGATGACAAAGGAGAAAAATAGAAGGAAGAAAAAGACCTTGGTAAAAGACCATTTACCACACGGCTAATTCTTTTTGTTTATGGGAAGAAAACAAAAACCATTTTCCCCAAATGGGTGAAAATTTCTGAATTCTATTTGATATCCTACATATTTTGGATATTGCATGGTTTGATATCCTATAAATGTAGGATATAGAATTGCACAATATCCTACAACTTTAGGATATCGCAAGTATAAAGGTAAAATTGTTAGAATAGGGAGGGAGAGAGAGAGAGCTCTTATTCATTAGATCTGTATGTACATAATGGGGGGAGGAGGATCTTATTTATAGAATAAGATTGCTTTCTCCTCAAGCAACCCAATAGGGAAAACCCTAACCCTAAGTAATCCTCTTATCTTATGTGGGTCCCAATGTGGGCATCCACCTATGATAACATCTTATAACACTCCCCCTTGGATGACCACCATTCAATGACAGTTGCCTCATTAAAACCTTGCAAAGGAAAAACCCAGTGGGATAAAAACCAAAGCGAAGGAAAAAGAGTACAACATTCGACAGGATCATTGATTTGGTGTTGGACGTGCATAATGCTGCCTCGTTAAAACCTTAACTAGGAAAACCCAGTGGGACAAAACCTAGAGAAGGAAAAAGAGTACAGCGCACATATGTCCTAGGTAGCATACGTCAGGATGCCTCCCCCTGATTGACTACTCCCCCTGATGATAACAACCTTGTACACGGTTAGGCATGTCCATCTCATATACAAATCTTTAGAATATTGATTTTGACAAGAACTTCGTAAACTGATCAGCCAGGTTGTTACTTGAACGAACTTGCTTGACTTCAATCTTGTTATTCTTTTGAAGCTCATGAGTGAAGAAGAACTTTGGCATAATGTGTTTCGTCTTGTCATCTTTAATGTATCATTTTTGAATCTGTTGAATACATGCCCCATTGTCTTTGAAAATAATGCTCGGAGTACCTGTACTAAGAGGTAATTGACAAGAACTACATCTATGCTGAGTTAAAGATTTTGCCATACACATTCCCCATTGGCTTAAAATCTCAGCATGGTTAGAATAAGTAGCTATCAATAGTCAATTTAGTAGAATATCAAAAATAATGATATTGACATGAAGAAACATATAACATGTCTATGATCGATCCTTATGAGGATTAGGGATATATTCTGAATCTGTATATCCTACAAAATTTGGTTTCAATCATAAAACAGACATAGATATCATAGCATATGTTTAATACCAATCCAAAGCCTTGGTACAAAACTATATATGGGAAGCATATTTATAAAGAATAAAAATCTCATTAGAACTTCTCTCGATCTGCGGGTCGAGATAAAATAGTCAATAGTTTTCTCGAGCTCTTCTGGAGTCTCGATTAGATTTATGTTATTTATGTAAATAACATAAACTTCTACTATTATAAATCCATTTAAGGATTGTATAAACAGGAACAGGCAAATGGGATTGTTTTCATACTCTTTCTTATATAAACATTCACTAAGACGATTGTACCATATTCTTCTGGAATGTTCAGGCTGTACAATAAACGTCTTACTTATATTGAGTACGTACTCTCTAACTTTGCTTCAGGCAAAGCAAATCCTTCTGGGATTTTCATATATATAACTGTATATGTTTTCAATCCCAAGTTTCTACAGGAAACCTTGTATCACAAGTTTGCCTTTCGTTCATTTTCCTTACAAACACCCATTTGTAACCTACAAGGTTAACACCGTTTGGGATTTGTACTATAGGTTCATATATACCACGTCTATTGAGATTGTAATTCCTTAATGGTATCTCTTTATTTTGGCCAATATATTCTTTGTCGACATTCATTTATAGAACGTGGTTCGTATCCCAATCATCATTCTCATTTTTCCTTGATATTTGAGTAGCTACTGCATATACAAATGCGTCATCGATGATAATTTCATTTCTATCACATCTCTCTCTTGAATAATTATAAAGTATAGAGATCTCTTTATTTATTTGGGTACCCATTGCCTCTTCAGGGGCTTCCAGAGTCTCTTCTGGGACTCGTGTCTCTTCCGGGACATTAATTTCTTCAGGAAATTTGGAGAGAGTGGATTTTATCATGAACTCTTCGGGAGTATACCTCTTCTGGAGTATGATTGGGATATGATTGCTCATTTCTCCTCTTCTGGAGAGCTGAGTCCTTGAAACCTATAGTTCTACCACGCTTCTGGCGTGTATAGATTCATTGGTGCCATATTTGGACTTTGTTCTTCAGGAACATTAATTCGTACTTGTCCTACAGGGACATTAATTCGTGCTTGTGTGTTCATAGCCGATACATGTGACCTAGTCACTTTTGCTGCATCATTAAAAGCATCAAGGAATTTGTTTGTAATTAAGTGCACAATTCTCCGTACTTCATTCTCACATTGTGAAGTACATAAATCTATATGAGATTGAGTGGAAGGTATTCCATATTAATTCTCGCCGTTCTTCAAGAACGGATTGTTCTTCAGGAACAAGGTGTTCTTCAGGAACTCTCTTATCTCCCCATAACGACGAGAAGACTATCTTATCAAGATGACAATTAGCAAAAACGAACAATGAATATATCTCCTGTCATTGGGTCTAGATATCCATTAATTAGGGTGAAGTATAACCAACATAGAGGCTACGTTCTGAGTTCATGCAGGTCACAAACCTACACTATCAAGTCTTATAAAATTATAAAAAAAAATATGCCTAAGGAAGTGTACCCTAAGTGTAATAATTTGTGCTAATAGGCAGGATTTGATGAGTTCACTAATGTCACACTATACCCTTTGCGAAAAGGATGGTCAATAGATGGTACTCTAAGAAGTACGTAACAGAAGTATCAAATAATTTACCAGAGTATAGGACCCCTAGAATAACAAGCTTCTGGCTTAACTTTGTCGTTTTGCTCATAATCGAATATGATTCGATTTTAGAGATTGTCTTGTAATATAGCCTTGAAATATAAGGAGAATGCACTTAGCTTTTCTAGTATCAGCTTCTGGCTGTCAATACTAGTAATGATGTACAAATACCATTATGTAGACTCTTCCGGAGCATTCAAGTATTTGTGCAGATACAGCTATGATCGATGCCGTGCACGGATGAAACACTAATTCAGAGAAAAACTTCTGGTTTTTTTCAATGTAGTGTGTTTTGTTGCACTGTCTACTGGACAGATATTATCCTCAATATCATGCATTCCATAATCCATAGAGCAAGTAATAATAAACTCACATAACTAGGTAATCGCATTGCAAAAATAAAAGTAAGAACAACTAAACAATTCAGCATTCAAAGCAAATATAACATAATATACGGGGGATTAAAAATAAGTCCTAGCATTCAACAAAATATCTAAGAACTGAACTCAGTGTTCAAACTCATAAAAGTAGTTGTAGGTCTTCTAGACCATGCTTGGTGATTTGCCCAATTTCCAAACAAAATGCCTTGTCAAGCACCTCTCCTGGGGTGGTTGTTTGCATCTCTACTGGAGAACATATTATATTACCTCTTCTGGAGGGATTTTAATTGACTAATCTGGCATTTATTTCAAGCATTGGGTGTATGACCATCTGCTGGTGATCATCCCTGTCTAATGGGGATATAATGGCGCGGAAAATAAGAGCGTATGCCATATCCTTCAGGGATATTTTATTTCCGACTTTGATAGTATCACCAAGCCTTTTAGAGTGTGTTAAGATCGATTTACTAATAACAATCAAACAAAAATAGAACTTCGGGTTCTCAATATCTGATGACAAAATATAATGAAGAATTGGCCAATCAGAAAGTTAGAACTTCGGGTTCTTAACTGATGAATCAGAACTTCTAGTTCTGTCAATACTTCAGGCTAGTGATAGAACTTCAGGTTCTTAGAACTACTGGTTCTATCAAAGCTTCAGGTTTGAATCACAACTTCTAATTCTATCAAAACTTCAGGTTTGATTTCATGGCCGTTGTATCGATCTACACTACTTTGAATCTTTAGAAATCAAAGCTCCAAGTTTGATGATGAATATGAATCTTAGAACTTCTGGTTCCAGATAATGTATGGATTTTCAGGTCCAGATTATTCATTGGATATAGAACTTCAGGTTCTATTATTTGGAACTACTGCTTCTGGCAATAATAAATTCAGCAAAACTAAAGTTTCAGATAATCAGTAGTGATAATTATACCGAAGGAATTATATCAAGCATGCAGTACAATGTTATAGAATATAAAAATAAATGTATATGAGAAACAGAAAATAAAATGTAGAACTCCAGGTTCTTAACATCCAATCAAAGATAATAAGAAAAATGTGATGAAGAATTTAGAGATTGAAGTTTAGAACATCAGATTCTCAGCTTAAGAATCAGAACTTCTGGTTCTGAATTAGAGTGGTTCATAAATCTTTCAGTACAAATTAGAACTTCAGGTTCTAGATTAGGATAATTCATGGATCTTCAGGTCCGAGTTAGAACTTCTGGTTCTAAATTAGAATAACATACAGAACTGCAGGTTCAGGTTATTTATTCGATATAGAACTTTTAGTTCTAAGTATCATATGAAACTTCGAATACGTATTGTAGATCTGAAAACTTCTGGTTTCAGAGTAAAATAAATAACGGATCTTCTGGTCCGAATTTGAAAGAACTTCTGGTTCATAGATTAAAATAATTTACGGAACTTCGAGTCCGAATTATTGATTCCATATAGAACTTCTGGTTCTAAATATCATATGAAACTTCGAATACGTATTGTAGATCTGAAAACTTCTGGTTTCAGAGTAAAATAAACAACGGATCTTCTGGTTCGAATTTGAAAGAACTTCTGGTTCATAGATTAAAATAATTTACGGAACTTCGAGTCCGAATTATTGATTCCATATAGAACTTCTGGTTCTGAATATCATATGAAACTTCGGGTTCCAATTTCTTGCATAGAACTTCTGGTTCTATTTATGATCCATGATTTTCAATTTTTTTTTTATCATGATCTCCTTTTGATAAGAAATAATAAATTATTCATCACTCGAATTAAAATTATAAATACTTGCATATCGAAAAGGAATAAAAATAAATGCAAGTTTATGATTATCAAACAAATAAAAGATTATAAAATAAGGAGAAATTACTTAACCTTTAAATTGTCCTCGTTTTGGCGCCAATATGTAGATCTGCTCACGAGCTTTCCATAGGTACAAATGGATCTCAAATCGGACTTCGGATCGTCAAGATATTGCAGAAACAATTTTCTACCATCGATCCAGTCAAATCTGCCTTTGACCGTATGATTTGCTGACATCATCAGTGATGTCACACTGATTATGGGTCTCACTTGGGTTGGGCTGACCCGAACGTGGGTTGACTTGCCCAAAATCTAGGCCCGAGGGATCACAGTTGATTGTGGTGCTTCGGTGCACCAAACCCAAAAAGGGGGGAACAAACCCACGTGATACATCATGACAAAAAAAAAATTTTTTATTAAGTCACATGCGATGTTCTTCTGATTGAAATTGCACTCAATGTCTGCATCATCATACCGATTGACATGCGACTCCCAAAGATGAAGAAGCCGAGAGCGTGGCCGATAACAGTAACAATGAGAACCCCACCATTGAAAGACATTAGAGCAAGCATCACAGTATGCTACTGTGATGCCTTTGAAATTCCAGTCCCGATGCGAAGGGATCTTTGCAGTCAACTTGAAATCCCCAGACTGCTTCCAAAGCTCTCTCCTGGCGTGCAAATCCGCCGCGCAAATCTGCCTCAGCGTGGCCAGAATCAACCCAATTGCAAGATCGGCGACGTCATCGGTCAGCACATCGGGCGTGTTGGTGACCCTGATCCCTCGCTCCCTGCACCTGCAGAGATCGACCTTGTCCAATCCGATGCTGAAGCTCGACACGATCTCCAGATTCGGGAGCGCGTCGATCGTCTCCGCATCCGCTCCGACCGCGGTGTCGCCCACGATCGCGCGTGGTCGTTCAAGAAGCGACTCATGTCAGCGGATTCCCAGAATCGGTAAACAGTCGTTATCCCAAGAAAGCCGAGGGAGAGGACCAAGGGGGAACCTCAGCAGATTACAGTAGATTAGAGCGGCGGCTGCTTCTTCAGATCTGAAATTCGAGTGATCTGTGTCCGATTGGTTCCCCGGCTTTTCTTCTGTTCTTCTTCTTCTTCAGATCCGAATCGTAGATCCCTGTCCGAGTCGAGACCAAGTCGAGGAAAAAGCCGGAGAAAAGGCAAAGAGGACGCTCGAAGGAGAAGATGAAGAAAAGGCAATGAAATCGGATCCACGACAGGGCAATCTCAATAGGAATGAGGAGGAATTAAAAGTGAAAGCTAGAAGCAGTTGGAAACAAAAGGAGAAAAAGAGTGCATCGAGCTGATAACGTGTTAGAATAGGGAGGGAGAGAGAGAGAGCTCTTATTCATTAGATCTGTATGTACATAATGGGGGGAGGAGGATCTTATTTATAGAATAAGATTGCTTTCTCCTCAAGCAACCCAATAGGGAAAACCCTAACCCTAAGTAATCCTCTTATCTTATGTGGGTCCCAATGTGGGCATCCACCTATGATAACATCTTATAACAAAAATGGATTTTTTCGGGTGTCTTTTCCTTACAAACAGCTGAGTAGTAAAAATATTTTTGGGGATAGTTTTTGGATAAATGCAGAGTATAAAGACATCTATATCGTAATAATCCCGATCGTAATTTGAAAGAGTGAAATTGCACTGTGAGGTGGACCAATGTAAAAAGGGATTTTACCAGTATATATATATATATCATCTAAGGGGACCACAAACAAAAAGGCTCAACCTAGGTGTGGGTGCAACAGAGTGGTCACTTGATGGCCACTTGGGGTTTTTTTTTTTTGTTTTTTTACATCTAAAGGTGAGTGTCAAATTCAACCCGTAACAAGGATTCCGGCGACCCTTTCAATGAGTGCTTTTTTTTTTTTTTCTTCAATTCCAAAGACGAACATACTGCGTTTGTTCCAAATTGCACTGGTTGAGGTTCTGTGCTTCCAGATTGCAAAAAAGAGGTTGGAGCTTTATGGTATGTAGAAAGAAACCAGGGTTGTCCTGCGTTCCATCTCCAGATCGGCGATGAAGGGGGAAATAGCGCATAAAATCTAGACATCATTGCTGATTTCGAACTATTGTTGGGGTTTTGTTCCCTGAGTTGCTTTAGACGATCCACCGACAAAGAGCAATCTAAGAAGGTTTCTCAAGCTAGGTCGATAAAGAAGACAACGAACCGGTATGAGCCCCAAGCCAAAACCCAACATATTATTGACTCTAGTGTCAGATTCAACCCTTATCCATTTTAATGAGGGTCAAATTCGATGCTCACCTTTAGATGTAAAAAAAAAAAACACCGAAGTGGTTACCATGTGACCACTCTGGTAGACCCACACCTAGGCTAAGCTTTTTTCTTTTGTGATCCCCTTAGATATCTTTTTGGTAAAATCCCCTATTTAAAATATCACCTTCTAAAAAATCACCATCCAATTTTATGGGATATTTCTAAATTTTATTTTGATAGGAGTTTTTTTTTCTTTCTTTCTTTTTGTACCCCACCCAAGGGGGCTGGGTCAGAGAGCCCACACATGCAAGAATGGAAGCCCACATACGTGGGAAAGAAATCTCCCAAATGGAGAACTGAAGCCCAAACATATGGAAAAGATGAAAATTGCTAAAGCGTTGTTCTCAACTTCGATAGGAGTTGGTCCTACTATAAAATTAACCATTTGATTGAAAGAATAATTAACACTTTTTTTTTCCTTCAAGAGATACACAATAGAAAACGAAAGAAAAGGAAAGAAGAACATCGACAAAAAACAGAGAAAAAGCCCACAAAAGACAATTACAGAAACTAGTAGAAAGAGGGGTCAACCCCATCAACGGATGAGGCATGATTATCACGATTGGAAGATTCAGCTTCATCTTCGAAGGGTCACGGGATTGGAAGATCACATGTTCCTCCATGTACCAATCAAAAGGCACTGGGGAGAGATTTGTGTCAAACAGAGTCAGGTCTGGATAATTCATTTTTGAGAAGAAATCTGCAAATCCTATTCTGAGATCTTCTACAATAGCTAATCTCCCAACTTTCCAAATCTGTCTAGGAAATGGTTAGATCTTTCCATTGTGGCATAACAACCCAAGGTGGGTAGTTGGAATTCCTCAGATTTTCTATCAATAAAAGGCAGTCCCCTTTCTAGGATGATTTTATTCCAGCCCCTATACTGACAGAACAACCCCCTTTGAGAAGCGCGCGTCTTTGCTTCTAAAAGATGGACAGCATGAACTGCGCATAGGAAAATTACATGTCTCCCAACAAGTTTCTATTGGATACCAATTTTATGGTGGGAAGAGGTGAGGTGGCATTTGACTATACATTATAAATGAGGATGAGGTTTCTTTTTTAGTAGCTTAAATTTTTAATAGGTGGATCCCATTGTGCAGTTCTATTGCTTCAACTCATGATTTTTCCACTGGCAGGTTTATGTGACCACTTATTCATAGAAAAACATGGAAAGCAGAAATAGTTTTATGATAATAATAAGATGATCATATTTTTTTTCTTCATTATTTGTGATAATAAACTAAAAAGATAACAATATCATAAAAGTAAACGATGATATGTCCTATTATTTGTGGCAACAAAATTATGATCTTATTTTAATGATAATAAAAATTTTTTATTAACCTCTAGTAAAATCTTGTTATCAAAAAGATCCTAATATATAGGATCAAAATAGAATAAGAACTTATCTTCATTATATTATCATTTACAATAATAATAATAGTAGCTATCAAGGCGGTAGCTTAGTTGGTTTAAGCCTTTGGTTTGCTCACTAAGGTCTTGAGTTCGACTCCCACCTCTTGCGTTATTTAGGTAATATGTGTGCGACCACGTATGTACCCCGAAGAAATAGTCCTTACTTATATTAATTGAGTCTAACGGCTCCTCTAGTGTGGGATACCTTGAGTCATAAAAAAATAAATAATAATAATAATAATAATAATAACATCCTACCATAATCATATTCATAGAATCTTATTAAGATCTTAAAATCTTGTCCCACCACAGAGTTCCACTCCTTCAACTCAGATTTCTGTTAAATCAATGCATTGAGGATCCAATGTAGTCAACATCCAGTAGACATCAATTTTATTTGTTCATTTCATTTTTTGGGTAACACCAACCAAGGGGGGCTGGGACCCATGAGAGAGCATACACTAGGAAGAGGACCTGGCATAGCTACACCTAAAATTGTCCTAGCACAGCCCTCAAATTGACTGGCCAGCAAAAATTTGTCTTATGCCACCCTAGAGGTAAATAAAAATAAAAATTAAAAAAACCTTCATTTTGCAGGCCTTCTTATGGGTAGGCATCAAGGGCGGACCTAAGTTCAGGCATTTGGCTATGGTCCCACCCGTCAAACCGCGGTGTGCTTCTAAAATCTATATGAAAATTCTAGTTCTATTTTAAAAATCCAGTAAAATATGTGGGTCGATCCTAAAAATCCAAATGAAAATCCTCCGTTGGCCTCCAAAATCAAACCACCTATTAGTGTCCACACCCCTTAAAAATGAAAATCATAGATCTGCCACTGACGGCCCTGACTGGATAACTTCATGAGAGGGCCCAATTGACAGTCTTAATCAAATTCTTTATATTAATAAAACTATCTCATCAATCTGGTCCTGGGCCTCAATTCAGGAGAGGTTAGACTCAAAGCTGATTTTAATTAAGTTCTCAAAAGTTGCCATATACGTGCACTACTTCAAAGCTTTACTGTAGACATCGGAGAATCATCGCGGCTGCAAATCACCAGAGAACAATATAAGTGCCATCGGAGAATTTCCTCCCCTCTATATTCCTCTGCCTCAAATTTCCCTCAAAGATTGGTGCAAATGGTGGTGTCAGTGCTTGATCATCTATTTTAAAGGATGCTAACTAGTCACTGTGATCAAAGAATAATAAGAACTCTTTGTCCTTTGGGTCACTTTAATTCATGTAATTGAACTTCTAAGTGCTTCTAAGTGGTTAAAAATTTAAGAATCAATGGTGAATATCAAGTCATGAATGCTCAGTTACCACGCCGTTTAATTCTCCCTAAGAAATTCACTTTGCTCCTCACAGTTGCCAAACGATGAAAAAATCTAGTATTTTTGTCAACTACCTTCAGCCACTTAACTCATAATTTCTATCTCCAAATTATTTTCTCCATCCAATTAAGGTCCCAAATCCTCCTCATAGCCTGCTGCCTAGTAGAGACCTCATTAGAGCTTCTTTGGAGACGACAACGCCACCTAACACCTCTATTTCATCTTTTTAATGTTGTCTTTCAAAAGACGAAGCTTATTTGCAGACTCTGAATCGAGCATATCCTGTGATTTCTGCTTGATTCCACTAAGAGCAAGCAACAACCTAAAATCTCTTACCTCTGTCACCAGCAGTTTTAAAAACAAAATGGTTTGGGACTCCAACCAAAACTGTTAGTGTCGCATGTACATTTTCTCATAGCCATCACCTCTAATCTCTTTAATAAGGGAAAGCCTCTCATGAGCTCATGTTTATATACAAATTTTGCAAGCCCAAGCCCTTGGGCCATCCAAATGGACCAAACACATGACCACCCTAAATTGCACATGTCCACCAATTTTTAGTTAAATCCAAATTTATTGGACCATTGGATCGATTGTGCACCGATCCAAATGGACTATTGACCATTAAATTTTTTGGGGCCAAATGGAGATGATAAAAACTATGGTTGGGCTGATTTTCTACAAAGAAGCTCCTAAGGAGTCCTTCAAATTTCCCCCATCCCCATCCCCATGTAGGTCACCATGTGGACCCCATAGGCATGAGCCACACACCTAAACTTACCTTAATTAAGCTTAAGCTTAGGCTCTCCTTTAATAATCCTTCCATGGAGCTCATTTGAGCATAAATTCTTATGGAATTCAATTCTTATGTTTTATTTATTTTTTTTTTCCACAAAACATGTAGCCATGTAATTCACAGTTCTAAAAATGGAGAATCAAAGATGAATGCATATAAATGAGAATCAATCAAAGGAAATAAACACTCAACCATCACCCTAAAATCTAAATCCTAGAAAGATCAACGTTCCATCCAAATGGCAATCTTATATCTCCAACCCACGCCGCCACCCCCCCCTTCTTTCACCTCTTTAATAAACCTTCTATGCATTAAATTTTCCATTCATTCTATGCAAACAACAGGCCTCAAGGGCACACTCTTGCAGCCAGCTTTCTGCGGGAACGTGAAGGATAAGCAACATGTTTTCCACAGGAGAATTTTTTTTTCCATTATTTGGTGCAAAAACTATCTAGCAAGAAAAAACTGAGAAAAAACATCAGAATAGCTGCATGAAACCAGAGATGGGATGACAACTTCACAGTTTTGAAACATAATTCAACCCCCTAACTATGCTGGCTAAGAACTACATAGACAAAATGACTCGGTCAAAAAGCATCACATCTGAAACAGTTTCAAACCCAAGTTTAAAAGGACTTTCTAATTTCTCATGACAAACGTTATACAAGCACTGCACAATGGTCCGCTCCTGCACGGTAGAGGAGAGGTTTGTGAGGCGTCACAATCTAAAGCATGAATGCAAGAGATCCATATTGTTTCTTGACATTTATTAGGGTTCATTTAGACCACTCATAAAACCAAGTGCAGGCAGATTGGTTTACACAAACAAGTTCACACATTGGGACATTGGTCCAAAAGTGGTATTTAAGAGAACTAGGGATCCATCCTTGTGCATGTGTGAAACCAAGGCGCCAGACACCAGTCAACCATGTCCTCAAGTCTGTTGGCAGTTGGACTCAACCATGTCCATAAACCTGTTGGCAGTTGGATGACCTGAGTTACCCGTAAGTTGCAGTATCCTTTTGTCCATTGCCATAAATATAATCAAGCACAAGAACTGGTACAAGTAATTAAGTGTAAAGGTATGGGCAACAGAGATCCAAGAAGGATAAAACCGGGCAATGGAAATCAATGGTTGCAAGTAAATATTTAGATATTTTTCCTTGTCGAATTAAAAAAAATGCACACGGGCAACATGGCACAAAGCTAACAAAGCAAAGGGCATACTGACCAAAAGGACTCAAGTTAGTCACCTCCCACAATGATTAGAAGGCAATAAGAACATGACAAAAGCAAACATACAAAAATCAAAATACCCATTGCCCATGCAATTTGCAACATACATACTTCAGAACCATTCAAAGGGGAAAAAGGAAGAAAAAAGAATTCGAGTGTTCTTGGGTCACAACCAAGGTCATGGCACCAAGGATTCATGCACAACAGAAAATAATGCATCCAAATACACATCAATGACAAAATATCCAACTACTTGATTGCCCCCTGCATGATGAAGATTACTTCAATACCCAAGTTGTCACAAGTGGACAACTACCTCTCAGGTACAGTTCACTAAAACCAGAATCTCCTACAGAAATGAGTGAATCAAACCCACAACAATTTCAGTAAATTTAAAAAAAAATTCAGTACATGCTGTTTAAACTTCCAAATGTCTAGGAGGAAAACTAAGTACCTAACATTACCAGCATCTTGGAGATCTTCTTTTTATCTTGTGCTTTATCTTACTAGAAATCAACCAGATTTAGTCAAATAACTATTCACCATTTTGACTTAGTACACCGGATTACACGTCCAAAATCTCTTTGGTAGTAATTGTTTCAAGGGAAAATTTCAAAATAGGGTCTACTTTTTCAGTACATTTCAAATCAAGACAAAAAAATACCTACATTTCAAATTAGGGCTTAAGTTTTACAATTTTCTTTCAGATCAGGGCAAATGGCCAGATTGGGCATTTTCCAGCGACTATTTCCCCTTATTTTTTCAAAATCCCCAAAATGCCCTTCTTCCCTCTTCCACCTCCACTCTTTTATCCCCAAAATGATCAGGATAAACCCCAGCTGTTATCCTAATCACATCTCTTGCTACCCATAGTTGGCATGGCCGCAGCCACTTCGGCCACAATCCTATAATTCCCACTCCGGTCAGCCGCCACCACCACATTCGGTATCATCGTCAATGCCTGCAGGAGCCTCCTGTCACCTGCCGACAACAACATCAGGAGCCCATCTACGTGCTCATCTTAGCTTATGCTCTCATCTTAGCTTATGCTCACCTGTGTAGCCCGCATTCCCCATACCTGTATCGGTCATGTAACATATCATGGCAAGGGACTTGCTGCACAAGTGGTGGATGTGGGTGAGGCTGTTGATCAACTCCTTACACAGTTTCTTATCTGATTCCTCGTGGTGGGAGAAGCCATCCATGCACAAATCATTGTCAGTCATGGCCGTGCTCATCAAAATCTTCATGTCGTCTGCTTGCAAAAACAGAGACTTATACTGTGTGTACATCTTAAGATTCTCCTTAATCTTATGAAGCTCTTTGAGCATCAGGTCCATGTCCACCAGGCAGTCAAGGAGGGATGTCTTCTCCTGGCGGGTGAGGTGCCCCTGGCTGACGAGCCTCTTGATGGTGAAGTTAGTGTGTTCAACAACAGTGATCGTCAAATTGAGTGAAGCCTTAATCACATCATTCAGGTTAGCAGCCATCACCAGCGCGTGGCGGTTATTGATGAAAAGTAGAGGTCAGGGTACTGGGTCAACCTGCATGAGGAGTGAAGTATGGCGTGGGAGGTGGAATGTGATTTGTTGTGGTCAAAACTCTTTGGAGAGGCGGCGATGCTGGAGACTCAGGCAATGATGATGGCATCAAGGAGGAAGGAGGGCAGGACGAGTAAGGAGAGCTTTTTGTTGTTGCGAGCGGCTGTTGAAATGCTCTTGCTGGTGTTTGAAATGCCAGAGAGAATTTCAAACATGTGGGTCATTGTCAGGGTGGGTTTGAAGCAGCACGAAGAAGAAGAACAGAGCCAATGGGCTATTCTCCAAGCCAAAAGGCTTAGGATAATCTGTCTAAGTCTCACACCAAATACAGGAATTCAACCCACATTGAGAAGGAAACTGAAATCTCAATTCAATAATAATGTAGTCTATCCCATAAGAAGAGATCACATCTATTTATAACTAAACTACTCTCCAAATAAATAAACAAACTAGTTCATTCCAAATAAGGAGTCCTAATTAAAATATAAAAGCAATTTCTAAAACTTAAGAAAGCAACTATTACTAATAAAACAAACTATTAATTAGACTTGGGCCTGCGGGTATAAACTTTTAAATGTGGCCCATTGGTCTGGCCTGCATCAGCTTGCCCCGGCTTGAAAAAACTCAACTCCAGCGAGTTGCTAGCTTGGTACTTTTCATATAGATCCGGATTGAGTCGTTGCAAGTCGGTAGCTGTAATCCATGTCACTTTGGAGAATGGTTTTCCTTTTCACTTGACTAAGAACTTGTGTAATCCACCATTTTTTGTAGAAACAAGTTGATCATCAAAAACATCTTTAACTAGTTGATCAAAGAGAGAATCAACATAATTAATTGGTAGGTATTTATCTTCAAGCTTTTCTTTCATCTCATCCCAGGTATTAATAAGGCATTTCCCATGAGTGGCGTTCCTCTCATCTATACTTCGCCACCAAACACGTGCTGCACCTTTCAACTTCATCTTCACAAAGGGAACATGCTTATCTTCATCCATATTGTACCACTCAAAATAATCCTCAAGTGTTGTAATCCAATTGGCAAAGACCTTGACATCTGTGCCCCCGTAAAAGTCAAAACATCAACACGTACTTTTTTTGTGATGTCATCCCTGCGGCCGTGATTGTCATCATCGGCAGAGTCTTCCATCATGTGTTCCATAAACTGTCGACAAGTCTCTTGAAGCTCACCAACAACCGAGTGCTCTAACTATGGTGGAGTTTCCACTTGATGATCTTTTCCTTTGTCATTGTTGGAAGATCTAGCTTGGCCATTAGTTTTGTTGCCTTGTGAAGCTGGAGTCTACTGTCTGACAACAATAATCTTTTCAATGCGATCCACTCTGTCCATCAACTCCGTGATATAGGTATCACGTAGATGGTCAATGAATTTGCCTCTGAAGTTTGCTTTGGTGTGAGTAGACATGGCGCTGGCTGCTAAGACTGGCTAAGGGTTTTTTTTTTTTTTTTTTTTTTGGGTTAAAGAAAGAGAAAAAGAAAGAAAGAAAGACAAAAGATGGGTTGGGTCGGGTTGTCCCACCCTTCGTCGACAGCGCCTATGGAAAAGAAAAAAAAAGGTTGAGACTTATCTTGCTCAACACAGGGGGAGAGAGGTATTGGGACATGCCGTTGGGGACAATGGATGAGCTGACGGTGCTGGAACTGGAGGCCGACGGCGACGAAACTGTTGGAGGTTGACAACAATGAAAGGTGCTTGTGCCTGGTACATCTTCTCTTCCGTGCCTTCTCTTCTCTTTGCGCTCTCTCTCTCCGTATTTGGAACTTTTTTTTTTCTCTGGTGTGGGGATCGAAAAGCGGAGGGCGGCGAAGATCTGGGTTTTTGTTTGTAGGTTCGGTGGGGGTGGTTGAATATGGGAAGCGGCTGAGATCGGGCTTGGTGGTGCAGGGGGGTAGGGTTTCAGGTGGTATGCATGTTGCGGGGAGGAAGTGCTCGGGAGGTTTGACGAGAGGGGGTTGGCGGAAGATGGTCCGGTTGTGTCTAGGATGGTGTTGGAGAGTCTGTGGAAGGGTGGATTGGGGTTTAGGGTAGGGGGAAAGAGGAATGGGTTCGAATTTGAGGTGGAGAGGTGTGTTGGGTGTTTGGTTAGGGTTGGTGATGGGTTTCGGTGGATCGGTTGGCGGATGGGTATGGGGGTCGAATTAGGGTTTGACAGTGCCGGGTGAGGGGTTCTGGGATCTCGGGATTTTGGAGAAGAAGGATTCGGTTGGGGGGAGGGGGGGTGGTTATTAGGGTTTGGGGATGAAGGTCGATGGGTTTGGTGGGTAGGGGTTTTGGTTTATGTGGTTGGGGTTGGGGTTGGTCGGTGGTGGTGATAGGGTGGGTGTTGGATGGATGACGATGAATGAAGAGAGGATGGATGGCAGTAACGAAAAAAAGGAGATGGGGACCCGAATTACCTCTAATCGGCAATCAAAGCGGCGACCAGAGAACAGATCGAAGCTCTGATACCAATAGATGCAGCACAAGAAAGAAGAACAGCCAACGGGCTATTCTCCACGCCAAAAGGCTTAGAATAATCTGTCTAGGTCTCACACCAAATATAGAAATTTAACCCACAAAGAGAAGAGAACTGAAATCTCAATTCAATAATAATGTAGTTTATCCCATGAGAAGGGATTGCATCTATTTATAACTAAACTACTCTCCAAATAAAAAAACAAACTAGTTCAATCCAAATAAGGAGTTCTAATTAACATATAAAAGCAATTTCTAAAACTTAAGAAAGCAACTATTACTAATAAAGCAAACTATTAATTAAACTTGGGCATGTAGGTATAAACTTTCAAATGTAGCCCATTGGTCTGGCCTGCATCAGGGTTAGAAGGAGGAGAGGGTCATGAAGAAGAGCATTTTGGGGTTTTTGAAAAAATTAAAGGGAAAAAGTTGCTGGAAAATGTCCAATCCTTTTTCCTGATCTAAAATAAAAGTGGAAAGCTCAAGTTTTAATCTGAAATGTGGTTTACATTTTTGTCATAATTTGAAATGTGTTGAAAAGTTAGGCCCTATTTTGAAATTTCCCCTTGTTTCAATAACAAACAAAAGTATGAGAGGAATTTGTTGTCCGAACATTGCTGAAAAGGTACCTCACAATCAATCTCAGTTCCCATTAGGCACATTGCCTCACATTTTTTGGTATTCACATCAAAATTTCCATTGAAAGAAAGAGAATTAAAAAAGGCACTGGCAGTACGAGAGAAGTATCTGGCCTGAGTAGCAAAAGAAGAAACCAATCAAAAGAAAAGAATAAAACAAAACAAGGGTTATTCATATGCCTAATTACGACTCAGACCGCCAAGTCCCTGTTAACAAAAGAATCAGCTTTATCATTTCCATATTGTCACTTATTAAGATATGCCAACATTGCACTTACCAATTTCTGACTTAATTCTTTAATTTCATATGTAACAAAACTCGTTCTCCAAAAACCTCACACCTTATTTAGACTGAACTTACTACATTCTGAGTCACTCTCTGGTACACACAAGAATTTTTTTTCCCCTAAATACATGGCATCTCCCCTTTTCTTTAATTGGTAAGGTGAACCTGCAACCTTGTGGTTGTAATGATGAGCAGCTTCCAACTGATAAAGGCTCAGCCAAAACGTCTCCTTTACAGGATGCTCTTTTTTTTTTTTTTTTTCATCTTTTGAATACTTGACTCCAGTTGTGGTGGAGACAACCAGTTCACACCCCCATTTAATCTGACCATACTTCCCTATGCACCAGCTAGCCCCAGTTACCTTTTGCAACTTCATCCAGATTGAACTTCAAGAATCAGGTTGAGAGAGGGATCCATCTCTCTATTCTCTTCACCCGTAACTACTCTTTCATGCATGCTTCCCGACTCCTTAATAAATTATTGATAGTGTACAAATGAAAAAAATAAATAAATAAAATAAAATAAATGAATAGCATTCTACGTAGAGATTCCCTATTTAATCTGACCATACTTCCCTATGCACCAGCTAGCCCCAGTTACCTTTTGCAACTTCATCCAGATTGAACTTCAAGAATCAGGTTGAGAGAGGGATCCATCTCTCTATTCTCTTCACCCGTAACTACTCTTTCATGCATGCTTCCCGACTCCTTAATAAATTATTGATAGTGTACAAATTAAAAAAATAAATAAATAAAATAAAATAAATGAATAGCATTCTACGTAGAGATTCCCTATTTAATCTGACCATACTTCCCTATGCACCAGCTAGCCCCAGTTACCTTTTGCAACTTCATCCAGATTGAACTTCAAGAATCAGGTTGAGAGAGGGATCCATCTCTCTATTCTCTTCACCCGTAACTACTCTTTCATGCATGCTTCCCGACTCCTTAATAAATTATTGATAGTGTACAAATGAAAAAAATAAATAAATAAAATAAAATAAATGAATAGCATTCTACGTAGAGATTCACTTTCCCATCCACACCTTGTTCAGATTGCATGACTCCTCGGAGGGTCCTTCCATTCGACAGCCATGTCATCTATTTCAGCACAGAGACTACAAGACTGCAACAACCATCTTCCAAAATAATCGACAACTTTTTTTTTAAAGAACTCACTATCTTGACAGCTAACTAAGACGTCCAAAGATTTCGGGAAAGCCCAAGCAACATCATATAATACAAGAAAGTCACTCTCCACCTTAATAGAACAGCACAATGAAGTAACAAGTGATTAGTTGGCTCCTTATCATTTGGATACACAATTATATCTCTCAAAATGTTATAGAAAGAAGCTCTCTTCCTTAAATTGTTCGCTGTAGAGATTTTTCCCACCACTGCTATAGCCAATAAATAGAACTTTTGGAGGAATCCATCATTTAAAACCAAGGAACAACAAGAGAATCCAATTGCTACAGTCATATTTAATCTTGCAACCACAGCACATTTGTTAATAAAAGTAGAAATGGCCCATAATCCAGACTCTGATTCCAAAAAACTCCCAAAAGTCACCTTACACATTCACTTTCCTCATAAAATCCAAAGCACTTAACATGTTCTCACCACCACACTGTTCAAACCCAGAAATTTGACTCCGAAAAAAATAATAAGAAATAAAATCCTCCCCTGCCAATAAAGCCACTCAAAACAATAATTCATTTAGCAATTTCAAAGCACTTAACAACTCATTCACTCTCACAGACTCACTCTAACTCAATTCACTCACTCCCTTCCTCACTACCTTACTGATTCCCAATCCCTGTCACCAATCCCATGTATAACAGGTATTTCACTATAATGTCACCTCTTCTGCAAAGCTCTCAATAACACCATATCCTTTTTGACACAACTTGCCAATCCCCAAACCAGCACCACTTTTTTATTTGATGCACCACCTCTCATACAATCATGTAGTTACTTTTCCTCACTTTACCTTCCCACAAGAAATCATGTTGGGCTAAACCCATTGGCAATTGATACAGGGGTTTGAAGAGGGAACTGAAAGATTAGCTAAAATTGCTTTGATATGGGTGATATGTCTGTCAGATTAAAGAAAAATAACCCCGTGAATGCCAACACTCACAAACATGCTTCTTTCCAAATTCACCCCAAGGTCAGAGACTGCTTCAAAACATCGTAGAGCTCTTTTAAACATAACAGGATATCCTCAATCAAAATGTCGCCTTTATTCTCCACTTCACATTACCTCAATGAGGAACAGTGAAAGGTTCTATTATAACATGTTGGTTTATATCCACCAGAGTTATTTGAAATGTGAATTCCAATTTGATAATGTTCCTTTACAGTCCATCAACACACTTTTGAAGGGATTTAAAGTAACCACTGAATACCAATTATTGCATGGTTTTGACCTTCCACAACCATATCACATTCTTTATGCCACCTATCACTACAAAAGGAACAAAAGTGAGGTTCAAAGACTTTCTTAGCCCCTCCCTAGCGGCCCAGGTTTCTCTCCTACTTGAATCAGCAAAAGAGGTTAGGCTCAAAAAAGATGGCAAAGTATTGCCTTATCCATATGGATGTAAACTTAAAAATATATCTGCGCTTATTTGGACGAAAAAATTTAATAATATATTGATAGATGCAAATCAGGTTGCACCATACAGCCAAAACAGGTTTATTAGACAGAAATACCATCCATCTGTTCCTTGAAGTAATTGTCTTTTGTTTTTCCTTCCTTTCTTGCAAGGTCGTGGCTTCTTTTTGGTGTCACCTAAACTAAAATTTATTTTTGTACAGGTGCATGTGGCTTTGATGCAGTTGCTAAGGCAAATAAGAAGAAACCAACAGGCATCTCCAATGGAACCAACAGGCACATGTACAGTTCCAAAATTTCTTTTTGTATAGGTACAAGTACTTGAGTACATAAGAAGAAACCAACAGGCATGTCCAATGGAAGAGGAAATTCAAAGAAAGCCATTTGAGATGGTAAGAGCACCATAATGCCCTCACCATAGGAATGGGTGCTTCTGTGATTAGGACTCCCATTCTCACCATACCACAAGGGATCGATCCCCTGCCCTATGCTTAGTAGTTAAGTGTTCCGAGCTCCAGCAACCAGGGAAAGGGGGAGACTATTAAAGACCTTGAACAAAATAGTAACCAACAATGCAATAGATTGTGCAGTGAAATGACAAGTGGCCTTAGATGGCTAGAGAGGAAAAGAGAAAGCCACAAACCTGAACCTAAAAAAGATAGGAGGACAATATGTGGTTATGATAATGATGTCCTTGTCTATTTTAATGAAAGTTTACTGTTGCTATTAAGAGAAGATTCTCACATCTATCTTCTATGTAGCTCTTTTTGCAAAGTTCAAATTACCAAGAAAACTTTTGGTGAACCGCATCCCGCTCAAACAAAATATATTTTTGCAGTAACAACTTTGTACCGACCCCCTAAATTGTCAATGCTAGCCAACAAATCTTCTTTGAAATTTTGGAAGGACTGAGAATTCCCTTAATTAAATTTCAAAAAATTTACCGGTGATCAACAATAATGTTAATGGTCTTATGCCTTCTACACATGTGATAGGAAAATGGGATTAGAATAAGTGAATTTTCCATATGTGAAGTAAAACAAACTACAATGGTTGTTTGGAAGCACAATATTGATATGAGTAAAAGTTGAAAGGTTTGGATTACATATTTAAAACTTTCATATATCTAAAAAGCCATGAATATTTAAAGCATTTACTAAACATTTTAGGGTATAATGCATCAACCAAAAAAATTTCAAGCGGTTTGAATTAAAAATTTGAGACCCACAAAATTTCAAAATAAAGGGCATTGATGGGATTTGGTACTGTGACGGTGTGGCCTATCCTAGGCATGGTTCAAAATCGCTGCTGCTACATTAGAGGCTATAGCGGTTGAGGCCGCTACGTTATTTTGAAAATAGTGGCCACTACGGTCTAAAACCTAGTAGAGCCTAACAATTTTAATTTTCAACATTATTTTTCATACTTTTCCTCCTTAATAGCCTTTCCTAAAGTAGTCTCTAACCTAATATATGGTCTCAAATCACTAAAAAAGAACAAGATTAGCTATTATACAATATTCAAAATTTTTAGACCACCCAAAAATTCACACCGCTATACCGTTACGCATTGCCACAATCACTACGTAAGCTGCTACGCTTGCCGCAACCACTATTTTGATCCTTGATCCATTTTAACAAAAGAGGTGTATAACGCTTCCAAACCAATTTAGGTGTTGAAATTTTCAAATGAAAATGGTTACCATTTACACCTCATTTATGCATGTTATTCACAAATGGGCACAAACAAACATGTATGCGTAATTGTTGCACAAGCAAACTTACTCCTTGTGGAACCTTTTTTCCCTTCCTTTTTCTCATGTGGAAAGCTTCCACAGGAGATGGGAGCCTTTTTCATCATGCTTATAATGAACATAATAACATGGTAAAAGTAATTGCACTTTGTCCTATATAAACCCCCCCCCCCCCCCCCCAAAAAAAAAAAAAAAAAAACCCAAAAAACAAAACCCCCAAGACAGAAAAAAAAAAAAAGGAAAAAAAGAAATAAAAAAAAAACCCACACCCCCAAAGGGCAAGGTCACAAACCAGCGGAATTGTTAAATTTATTTATAATGGCATTTATACTTGGCAACACTTTTATATATCTTCCAAAACCTACATCAATATGTGATGCAGGCCATACCAATGGGCCCCGTCTGTAAAATCTATACCCGCAGGCCCAAGGCCCAGCAGAGTAGAGAGATTATATTATTAGTAGTTGCTTTATTAATATTTGGCAAGTCCAGTCATGTTTAGTTTAGGACTTTTTATTTGATTTGAATTAGTTGTTTCCTTAATTAAAAAATATCTTAGTTATAAATAAAGATGTAATCCCTTCATGGGATATAGACATTGATATTGAATAAGAATTTAAGTTTGGTTTTCAGTTGAAAGAGTTTTGTTTGTCTTTAATGAGGCACCTAGACATCTTATCCTTAAGCCTTTTGGCTTGGAGATTAGCCCATTGGTTATTCTTCTTCCTTGCGCTGCTTCAATATGAGAATAAAGAGGTTCCTCTATTATACCTGTGGCAAAAACATAATGAACTGATACAGGCCCTAGGGTTAGGGCTGCATGAAGTGCCTAAGCACGTGTCCGAGGACACTTTGAATCCTCTTCGAAAAGTCTAGATAACTGGACACACCTCTAGGGATAAAACCCACAATCTATTTAATTAATCAACTCTGAGAAATTCTTTTCTAGAATCCCATATATATAAGAAAGATATCTTAGAACCTAAGAAACCTAATTAATCTAGGAACTAAATAAAATGGAAATCTCAATCTAATTAAAATATTTAAATAAAGAAACTAATAACATAAATTAAAATCCTAAATCTACGTAAGCCCTACGCATGTAGCCATGAGGTCTATGCTACATCATTCTCCCCGGCTTGTAAAGAACAGTACGTGTCTGCCTAGATCGAAAATCAATCAAGCGAACTTTCTATTAGTTGGCTGACCTTGAGCTCGTACACAAATCTTAAAAATTCTGAACATGACACATCCTTTAATTTGGCGGCTAAAGTGTGTTTGGAGGTACACTTGAACCGTTGGACACTTCACATGTGGAATATGCACCATCAAATCGCAATCTTTGACTAGCCGTGCTCCAGCTCCCAATTTCCATGGTTGATCTCCAAACACAAAATCAATGTGAGAATTAATATGGGAATTTCAACAACTTGATCATCTATCATTGCTGTTTGCACCTCGTGATCCTCTTGATCATCATAAATAAGAGAAATTACAATGACACGTGTAGATGTGGACTTTTCTTTGTCTTGCATTGGCTTCTCCGTCTGCATATCCTTGGGCTCCGGTTCCTCAACATTGTTTGTCGCTAATTGCGGTGACTTTCCTTTTTGAGGCAGTTTTTGCCTTAGATGTGACCATTTAAGCATCCACTCAACACGAACGGCTTCCCAATATGCCTCATGAATGTTCTTAAGGTCATTCATTTTCTCCACTATTTCTGGTCTCAAGCCTCTCACGAAACTAATCAAGTCATGTTCCTCTTCATCTTCTAATCCACACCTGTCTTGGAGCCTTGAAAACATGTCACCATAGTCAAGATTAGACATTTTTCCTTGTTTCAAATTACGAAATGACCAAAAATAGACTTCATTTTCAAAATACCAAGAGCCATATTTATCTGCATATTTGTATCTCTGAAGTATGTTGAAGGTTGTGGTATTATGGAGTTTCATCGTGGATTAAAGAATGGACGAACCTAATATGAAGAACTGCTCACTACAAACACGCTGCAAAAGACGAATATGAAATCTAACCTTGGATGACTCTGAAAACGCAAAAACAATGATCAAATAAGTACCTTTTGATTGGCCAAATCTGCAATTTGCCTATTCTTTGATGATGAAATATGACGTCAGAAGCTGGACACTAACCTGATGGTTTGGCTTCACATGGACTTCCTCGCTGATGGCCCACACAATTTAATTAACACGATGCTTCCAAATTCGGGCAAACCCAAATTGACCTGAACTTGATAGTATGCCTAAAACCTGACTTGGCCCAGAAAACTAAAACACATGTCACAATTGCACTTTTCTTTTCTTTTCTTTTCTTTTTTCTTTTTTTTTTTTTTTTTTTTTTTGCCTGATTTCCTTTCATCAAGAAGAGAATAAAGGTTTTAAACGTTTTTGGCTCTATAGCAACGAAGGGGAAAGAGATCGAAATGGGGTGGGCTTTGGCAATGTCGAAGGAGGGTGGAGTAACATGCAGCAGCAGTGGATGCTCCAGGTGACATGGATGGCGGAGGGTGCAGACGACAATGCAGAGGCTGCTGCTCTTCTCTCTTCTTCTTCTTTTCTGATCTTTCTGCTTCTTTTTCTTTTTTTTACTAGTTGGGGTTTTGGTAAACGAAAGTTGGAGATGGGAGGGTGCGGTGGTGACGTCTTGATGCAAGCCCAGGGTTAGGGCTTGCGTAAGGTGCAAAAGCACGTGTCCAACGACACTTCGAATCATCAAAAGACTTTAACACATGAAGACACACCTCCAGGGATAAAACCCACAATTCTATTAATCAATCAAGTCTGCATAATTGTTCTCTACAATGCCATATAAATAAGAAAAGAAAACTTAGAGCCTAAGAAATCTAATCTAATAATGAAAACTAAATAATAAAGGAAACCTAATCCTAATTACAATCCATAAAAATAAAATAAAAATCTAATAACATATAATTAGGACGGCCCAGTGTACGAGACTCCCGCATAGCAGGATCCGAGGAGGGCAAGATGTACGCAGCCTTACCTTCATTTTGAATAGGCTGTTTCCGTGACTTAAACTCACGTCCTCCAAGACACCACCGGTAAGCCTTTACTGTTGAGCCAAGCCACTCTTCATCTAATAACATATAATTACTTTATAAAAATCCTACTTGGGCCTTACACATGTGGCCATGGAGGTCAATTTGCATCATGCCTAGGAGACTAGCTATAGAGAGAGGTTTTGTTGGTGTTAAGGATGTTGTGGGGGCAAAGGGGATTTGAGGCTTAGGGTTTTCAAAGGAGGTCAGGGATGGAGGAGATGGTGATTGGGTCATGGGATCGGTTGGTTGGGTTGAAAGCTATGATGCTCAGCTACGGCACGGATACGGCAAGGATATGCCGTAGACAAGATAGGGACACGGATTTTACATGTAAAAAGTGAAGTATCGGATACGATACGACATTATACGTTGCACATTTTGAAGTATCCGTGCATCATAGGTTGAAAGGGATTTGTTGTAGCTTTTTTTTTTTTTTTTCCGGATGGGCGTGAGTTTTATCAAGGAACTCGATTTGGGCTTGTGTAATGGGGATTCCGATGGGGAAGGAAGGACGAATGATGGAGGACGAAGAGCTTGGCTAATTGTGTCGAAGTGGGGTTGGGGTTGTAGGGTTTTAGGTTTTGACCGTGGACTGGTGGGAAAGAAGATGTCGTGTTTTGGGGTTTCGGGAGTTGGATGGATGGCACTCGATTTGGCAGGGGTAGTGACGTGAGGTTCTATTTGCTGGGGATGTTTATTTGGGATTGTGGGAGTTTCGTGAGGAATGGGTGGATCTGATAGGTGGTAAAGATGGAGAGGGATTTTGTTGGTCTTGGTGGCTGTCGAAGAAAGGTGCAATTGGAGATGGTTCGGCTATGGCATTCAATGGTGGATTTCAAGACTAATGATGATGGATCATGGAATGATGAAGACAAAATAAGGCTCAGATTGATGACCAGAGGGTGATCGGAGCAATGTAGATCTTTGCTCTAATACCAATTTGATGCAAGCCCTAGCATTAAAGCTTGCATAGGGAGCCGAAGCACGTGTCCGAAGACACTTCGAATTGTCTTTGAGAAGGCTTCAAGATAGGTGAATGCACCTCCAGGGATAATACCCACAATCTATTTAATAAATCAAGTCTGAGAAATTCTTCTCTACAATACCATATGTATAAGAAAGATAACTTAGCATCTAAGAAACTTAATTAATCTAATAACTAAATAAAATGGAAACCTAAATCTAATTACAATATTTAAATAAAAAAACTAATAAGCCTTACGCATGTGGCCATGAGGCCTATGCTGCATCATGAATCCTCCACATAAGGGGACAAGTGGATGATTACACCTCTAAAATAAGTGTGTATTCCATTTATGGACATCAAATAGGCAAATGTATCATTAGGGAAAAACAACCTAGGAAATGCACACCGCTTCCAAGCAATCAACATGAAAGTCCCACGCACCAATGGAACTCGAAACAATACAACCCTCTCTGAATGCATGAATCGGTAAAGGGTAATATTTACCAACATTCAAAAGTAAAAAAGAATATAAGGCAACATAAAAGAACTGATACATAATGCATCTGTCAAGCTTCCATTAAAACATATAAAATCAAACTGAAATCCCACAACAAAAATAAAATCAACAACATCATGCTCTCTTCAAAATAACTGCAGCAAATAGAACTTGCAAACATAGAAGAGTAGAAAAACAAAAAGGCATAAGAAACTACATTACTGTTTTCCTGTCATATTCTAAATCTCCAAGCTACACCAGACTAAAATGAAATGGAAGCTTATTCATGGAAGAAGCTTTAATAAAAGCAGTGCCCACAAAAGTCCAAGCAAGTGAAGCAAGCAACTTTCTGATCTAAAAATAAAATGAAAAGACAAAGACCCCCTTGTGACTGATTGATGAACATTTAACAAAATTCTCATTGTTTGCAAGATAAGTAGGATAGGAACACAACTAGAAAACTAACCATTAGTTACCCTTCAAACCTCTGCATCAATTGCCTTCTCCTCGCCCTCATTCTTCTCAACAGCTACCTCCCCTGCTCCAGCATCCTCCTCAGCAGGTGGCTGCACCTGCTCGTCCTCAGGTAACGGCTCCTCCACATAGTCATTCTCAAATGCATCTGCAGGAACCTCATAAATCCTCACTTGGGGCTTCGACGGGTCCTTCACAAGGACATATTTCCCCTCATTCAGCTTCATACAGAGATCAACAATCGACTTCACAATACCCCACATGTTAGAAGTGTTGAGATTGATCTGGGTGGCAAACTCCCTAGGTTTGTAACCCACTACACTCAAGATAACATGGTTGAAGTGATCGCGCGGGTGAACCCGTGACACATATCCAAGCTTCATCACATCCGCAGATGCCAAGAGAGCTTGGGCGGTCCATTTGGCCAACTTGTTGGCATTGTTCTTGAGCTCAGTGGCGAGGACGGCACCCCTCTGGGTCTCAAGCTTCTGCCTCCAATCCACGCCAGAGTACTTGGGGTCGAATTCATTGAGGGCATTGAGGGTGAGGAAGGAGCGCTGGCCGCCCTTCATTTCCGAGACGCTGTGGACCTCGCAGCGAGCAACCAGATACATGTCATCGTCGAGCTTCCAGCGGCGGTAGCGGTAGGCGACAGAGGCGACCTCCTCGCCATCCTGAGCAAAGGGGTTGGGCTCGTCAAAGGCGACCTTGTTGCCGTCGCGGAGGAGGACCTGCTGGGAGAAGTTCTGGTTAATGTAGGTGGCCTCGACAGAGAGGGAGTGGGCGGAGTTGATGTCGTCCTTGGCATCGGGGAGGGGCTCCTGGGAGGTCTCATTGACGGAGAGGAGGTCGAGCTGGGAGCCGTCGCGCTTGTCGAAGAAGAGCTTGTTGCCCACGCGCTGGATGACAATGTCCCACGAGTAGACCGAGCGCGGGGCGCACATGAGGGTGGAGAGGATGGAGTCCGTCGCGAAGACCGTCGCCTTGTCCTCGTTGGCGAGGCGGCGGATGACGGGGTCGTCGGTGGTGGTGACCTTGAAGAAATTCCGATTCTTGAACCGCTCCAGCCGGCGGTCGTTCTTCGGATTGACGCGGTCGAAGGTGCGGTCGTAGAACTCAAGGGCGCCGCAGAGGAGGAGGTCCTCCGGGTCAGGGACGGAGAATGACAGCTTCGAGAAGGTTGAGAACGGGATCTGGTCCAGCATCGTCCACTCCGGCTGGATATCCACCGAGGATTTGAAGACAGCCGCCTCGCGCCGGGGCTGGTTGCCGCCGGAGCGGTTGAGATTGTAGAGCCTGTCGCGCCGGGCGCGCTCCTTCTCGGCCTCGCGCCGCCGGGCCTCGACCTCCTCGTCGCGCCGCTGGGGGAGCTGGCGCTGCTGCTGGAAGCGCCACTTGGGCCCGAACTTGGGGCGGGGAGGGGGCTTGCCGTCGACGAGCCGGAACGAGGCGTCGTCGTCCGCGACGGCCGAGTCGTCGAGGGCGATGTCGAAGACGCCGGCGGAGGAATTGGGGTTGTTGGGGCGGCCCGGGTTGTTGTAGTTCCGCGTCCAGTCGGCGATGCGGCCGAGCTTGTCGGCGCGGGAGAAGGGGGCGAAGGGGACGTTGGTGGGGTGGTTCGAGAGCAGAGGAGCGGAGTTTTCCGGCGGACCCCACCCGTCTGGGTTGAACGCCACCGGACCTACCTCAAATCCTACCATCTCTACCTTCTCTTTCTCTTCTCTCACACCAAAAGCACCACACCTAGGGTTAGGGTCTTGAAGACTGATAGAAGTAGATGATGATTAGGGCCTTTCACAGGATCAATGGATGAGAAGAAGATGAAAGATGGAAAGATCCAGGGTTAGGGTTTGGGAGATGGAGAGGTTTCCTGTTTCAGAAGCGGTAGAGCAAGAAGAAGAATAGAAGAACGAGCAGCTTCTAGGGTTTATAGGGTAGTACATGTGCAAGTTGGATTCGGTTGGGTTAATGGCCCAACATGGCCCAACCTAACTAAAAAGTGACATTTGGGCTGTGGCAAAGGATTGATGGAAACCGACCTAATTAGCCAAAAGCCCTATTGTAACCATCTACAACTAGTTCTGCTCATGAACTGCTTAAGGCCTGCTATCAGTTAATTCAACCCCAGACCAAAGCATATGATGGCCCCTTTTACGAATTGGGCTGACACTTGCCATGACCACCCATACTGGGAAACCGAACTCAACCTAAACGGCTAAACGCAACTAATACACTTACAAAACCAACGTCACTGCCTTCCCTTAACTTTGACAATACATGCCGTTTTGCATTGGCACTTGCATGGAAAGAATCAGTAATCTATCAAGTGATAGCAGCCCCTGATGATCGTCCAAGCCCAAGGACCCAAGTTCACTTCAGGTCGCCCATGTGGGCTACCTTTGTGAGTGGAAGAATTCCCCTCTCTTTTTTCTTTTTTTTTCTTCTATTTTTTAATCCATAACAGTCATAATAAAAACTTTCATTAAAAGAAGGAGATAATACAAAAGGGAGGAAAGAAAAGAAAAACTTTAAAAAGCAAATGTGTAAGAGCAATATACCCACTCACAAGAAACTAATTAAACAACACTTACCCAAAGAACACTTCTCTCAATCCCCAATTTGCTAAAGCATTAGACACAGAGTTGGCCAACCAAAGCACATTATGAAAGACAATATCTAAGTTTGTAGGTAATACATGAACTTCCAAGGGTTAGCCTTTCTATTAAATACCCAAGCTATAAAATTAGAAGAGTCGCTTTCCACAATAAGGTTGCCATTGAAATGACTTGAAAAGCCCCGGAGAGTCTCCAAAATCATTAACACCTCTTCTTTATTGGAGTCACACACCCACAACTTAAAAAACAACAATAATACCTCACTATTGCTATTCCAAAGTATACTACTAATACCTGTTAGGTCTAGCTTCCCTCTTGATACACCATCGATATTAAATTTGAGCATACCATGGAGAGAAAGAGACCAAACAATTGACTTCGATATCTAAAAGTAGCCACACACCACACAAGCTTCCCAATTAATAAGGATGATATCAAGAGTGAAGTTAGAAAGCCCCTTCTTAGCTAAAGCTCATTTTGCAGTCCTCATTGAAATCAAATCTATCAACTTCAATAAAGAAGAGAAAAAAACCCCTAAATATTTTGTCATTTATTTCCTTCCAAATAGACCATAAAACGACAAAAAAAAAAGCAGTTTCCAAATAATAAGGGCAACATCCAACAAAGTGCCCTCCCAACCAAGACTTTGCTGCATCCGTAATCTTCTTCGGACAAAACCAAGCAATCTCGCATCTCCCCAAGAAATGACCCCAAACAGTAGCTGCTACATCACAGTGAAGGCCAAGGTGGTTGACTAATTCCACATCCTTATGACACATCACACAGATGTCTGAAATATTTGAGGTTGATATCCGTCATCTTATTAAATTATCTGTCATTGAAACTTTTTCCGCCACAACTAGCCAACAAAAAACCTCAATCCTTGGAGGAGCCAAACCCATCCCAAAAAAAAAAAAAAAAGAAGCAGAGTCCTTTCACTCTTTAACACAAACACAAACAAAAGCACACAAACCTCTCATCAAAAAAGAAAAAAAAATTTTTTTATGTCCATCATGCCCAATTTAATGTCCATCAAACCTTGGTTCGCCGTTGGATTAATGTTTCAAAATGATCAATCGTTGAAAGCCTCTTAGTCTTAGGTTGTTTAATCAAGGGCTAGGCTCATTTGAATGGGGCTAATTTTTTGCACTGGATCAATTTTTTTTTTTTACATGGAATTGGAATACGTACAAAGTAGTCAATTCAAATAAGCATATTTATATCATAAAATTGGAATATAGAGGAAGCAATTGATTTAAACATGTCTGTTTTGTTTGCATGAAATTGAAATACAAGGAAAACAATGTTTTGTTTGCATGACATTGAAATACAAGAGAAACAATTGTCAAATGGGCCCATTCATTGTATGGCCCCAAGCCTTAATAATGTGGGTCGAATTGACTAGATAGGCTTGGGTTGGGCCAATCAGGTTTAGAGGTGCATTTAGTAAGGCGTTTTAGAAATCAGACTCATATCTTGCATTTCATCTCATTGTAGGACCCATTGAGGATGGGTGACCCAAACGTATCATGAACCCTTAGAACCTAGCCCATTGGACCTATCTTGCCTAAGCCCAAAATCCCCCCTACAAAATTAACTACAACTCACTTAAGTTGGCAAAAATTCTCTTATTGTAAATAAGAAAATCTTTCTCTACAACCTATTAGAAGAAAAACCCGTTCTTCCAATCTCTTATTTTTTATCTCTCCTTCTGCCATATTTTCTTTCTACTCCAACCATAACAGTAGCAACCATCTTCAAGGAGATCCAAGCCGCCACAACCATTAGAGAATTCTCAATAGCATCTCCCCACCTTTTTCTTCAATAGGAGGTAAGCCCCATCTTATCCTCACATTTCATGTAGTTCTTTCTCTTGTTAGGGCATGCATCAATGGTTTAACTATTTAAGGGTGTATTTGTACTTGTTTTGGATTATAAGAAATATCTTGGCTTCAAAATACTTGGTTCTTATGCTAAAAAGGGCTGGCAAATGGGTATGGTCGGGCCTGTTCAGGTCGGGTCATAGGTGGGGCATTCGTTTTGAACCCCAACCATAGCCCGACCTGTTTTCAAAGCGGGTTGCAAACATGCAACCCATAACCATGATGCCTCAGGTTGGGCTAACTAGCTTAACTCATATTTTGTGTGGGTCGGCTCAGGGTTGAGCTGACCCAACCTAACTTTGCAACTCTTCTTTTTTTTTCTTTTAGTTTTTTTTCCTAATAAAAAGACAATGCTTATAGGATTCAAACTCATGACCATATATTTTTTTTCAAACAAACAACTTAACTACTGCACCATCAAAGTGTTTTATTTAGGCATTTATTCAAACAAGTCTAAATAGATTGGTAGAGGACCTTAACTACATAATCATTGCCTAGCAGTTTTGAGTTCATTTATGATGTATTTATAAAAATAATTATATTTTAAAATATTGAACCAAACAAGTATTATTTTTATGCTTATGTATTCTACTCTACTTTAAGTACAAGTGGTCAAGTTTTTAAATAATCATTATCTACAATTTCCTCTATATTTATTATTTTTTATGATAATCATTATATAATAAAACTAAACCCAAACAAATATACAATATATGGAATTGAACGAAAATAGTAATAAACTATTAACATTATTAAGAAAATAGCATTATTTAAAAAGGACAAAGCTAATAAATCTTTGTGTTTGCAAATGCCAACAAAAGAAAGAAAGAAAAAGAAAACAACACTAGTTCAGCCAATTTCGATCTAGCTAATTGATAGCCATTCGAATTCAAATAAAAATAAAAAGTTATTATAATTTATTAAAAATAACATTATTAAAACAAAAAAAACCAGCACCAACAATGTGGAGCTGAAAAAGAAGAGGAAAACTTTTCATGTAACTAATGTGCTATAATGAATGCTGGCCGAGAGATAAAGGGTAAAGTTTGGATTGTTTTTTATGTGTGGCTTTGACTTTATAAATTGTGATGTAAATAGATAAGAGCACTACAACCCACTTATTAAAATCATAGCTATTAAGACCAACATCCTTACTACTTATGGGATATTCCCAAATGTCACCCTAATCTGGATTATTTCCACGATCAAACTATTTCTATCATCGAATTCAAATAAATATTATATACATATTCATTATCATGTCTTTCATCAAACAATTAATCCAACTGTGAGACTATCTTCGATGGAGATAAATTTTTGGTTTGTCCTATGCAACTAAAAAAATTTTTTACTTTGAATGGTTGGATTTCAATACTTCCCCACCATGACGTTCAGAACCTTTAACTTAAGATTTATTAAAGTCAAAGTCTTAGAGTGAGAGTGAGTTGTAACCTTTTATCTATAGAATGGTTTGACGATAAGATTAGCAACAATGAGATTAGCAAAGGGCTAACACGTGTCAACTTGATCTTGTATTTTGTGCACTAAAGAAAACCCTTTATTCTCCTCATTCGGTGTCTATCATCTTAGATATTTGGAGAAGCTCGAAAAGAAGGAGTGGATATAAAAGGCTACATAAGATCCTACCCTTTATCTCACAATCAAAATCATGGATTCCCAAAAAATTTAAAAACTATCCATATCCCATAAATATAAATATTAAAGACTATATGTGGGTCATGTGGGTTTTGTAGGTCAACCCTAACTTGACCCGTTTTTTTGCAGGTCATAAAAACCTAACCTGCACCCAACCCATATTTTATGGGGGTCAGGTTATGTGGGTCAAATACAGGTCAAGTTGGCGGGTTGGGCCACTTTTTACCACCTCTAGCTAAAACCCTAAGGCAAGTGTATGGTTACAATGAATGTGATCTCTGTGTGGTGTAACACTCTGACCCAACTTAAACCGAATTAGTGGTTAACTAAGTGCAATCTTGTTGCTAAGAGTGTTTTGGACTTGCTTTTCTTTGGTTTTAAGCAATGGATAGGTAGTTTGGTTGAGTTTGACCTGATTTAAGTAGTTCGAGCCCTTTTTCGTAATTTCTGCTTTTGTTGGACCTTATCAGTTTTGCGTCATTTCGATGTCAAGACGTGTATTTCATTGAGCTTGTTAATCTTCGTAACTGTTTCGGATCCAAACGACTTTGTTTGTTTCCGTTGGATCGCTAATTGACTCAAACTGGAAATTGTGAACATGTTTGGACTTGTTTGTAATTAAACACATTCTTATCTTATAAATCTCCTACGTACCACCGTTTCTCTCTCTTTTCTTCAACGATCTCTCTCTCGTTCAGCTCTCTTTCTCTTTCTTTCATTTCTATCTTGTTTACGTGAGGAAGGGAGCAGTGTGTCGTGATCTTCGTGTGACTCCAGCGGATTGAGCCAAGACAACGACTGGTGTGTGTGTGATTTCCACTTGTGAGGCAAGTATAAGCGCAAGTAGCTTGAATACTTATTGGTAATGCTTTGATTGTGTGTACATTTTACTCTTCTTGTATGAATTATGGTTAGATAGCCCTATTGAGTAAGTTTTGTTATTATCGTTCTGTCTTTAGTCGAGAGTTAGCAATTTCTGTAACTCTGCAACTGTTTCAGGAAATTGACTCAGCACACTCACGGCTAAACCGTGAATTGTGCTATGGCTGAGCCGTGAAATGTCTTACGGCTAAGCCGTGACCCAGCCGTGACCTTAACCGTAGATCAATACAGGGAGACATCTGAAATAACTGAGAGTTGGCAAATTTGCTGCTCTTCTACGGCCCAGCCAGATCTAAGCCGTCCGTTGTACTACGGCTAAGCCATGGAACAAGATACGACTGAGCCGTAGAGCAAATTATGGTTGAGCCATAAATGCGGATGAATAGTTTGGGGAACCTCGGTTCCACCGCAGTGCAGATTACGGCTACGCCGTAAGATGCCTACGGCTAAGCCGTATGTTCACCTACGGTTACACCGTGCTACCCTGAGAAATGAATAAAAAGAGTAGGTTTAAGGAAGAGACCTGATATAACTCTCATGCTAGAATGTAGACAACCCGAATATGCCCAATGGAATGTCCAAATGACATGAATAATCTCGAGGGCTGCGTCTCATTCATGTATGTTATCCAGTTGTTTAGCACCTTCTCATGGGTGTTGGTTTAACGGACTTTGGTACACTTTCGTTAGAAGATGCAACACCCCTTGATGGAACAACTGTGTATCGAATACCTTAAAACTACATCAGCATGCACGGGTAGAAACACTGGACACTGGACAACTAGGTTAGGATTGGCTAGTAAACAACCTTGATTCGTCATAGTAAATCTGATTTGCATTGCATATTGATTTCGGTTTTGCCTTCATGTGTTCTGCGCAGTACCTCTCGAGTCTGTGGGAAATATAGCAACATCCCCAGAGCGAAGCTCGGGTAGGCACAATCCACTACTGTGTATTTGTTTTTGTTCATGTGGAGTACTTGAGTTCAGTGATTATTTGTTATTTGTACTCATTCGTCAGTGCTTATTCGCATTCGTTATTCGTATTGTTATTCATATTGCTTATCAGTATGAGTTGTATTGCTTATCAGTGTGTGATGCACTACTATTGTTCGTTTATTGTGATAGATTGTGATATGAGATCTGTATATGATTTTGTTTGATGTGCATCATCTGATTTGATTGAGATTGTCTATATATGACACTACTCAGCATCAGCCTCAGGATACCCGACAGGCTTAACTTTGGCTTAGTGTGTGTGATCACCTCTGCAGAGTGCTCTTGTCCTGGGCTTCTGGACCCTGGGAATTAGAGACCCATTCGTACCCTGGCCCGGTTGATGGTGTTCTCATATTTGTGTGCTCTCGAAAGGGAGAATATGGCAAATGTAGTAGCCAGCTTGATTGTGTATCTCTATTGATGATTCTGACAGCATACTTATTCCTATGCACGATTGTCTAGTATATGAACATGCTCACTATGGATATTTGCATTACTACTTTTGCTCATTGTAGATACAATTCGTGTTATCTTCTTGTGGCTTATATTTTGCTAAGTCGTTGTACTTATGAGTTGTTTTTTATGTTGCAGGCTCAAATCCCTCTTCCGATCCTGTGTCGGTCAACTCGACTCCAGGAGAGGCTCGCGAGGCCCTCTCCGGCCTAGAGGAGTGGACTTGATCCATTCTTCTGAGAGCGGTTTACATCATTTTGTTCTCCCCTCCATTGTGCCTGTGCTTATCTAGGGGATTTTTCTGTAGATTGTATTTTGGGTCTGATTTATAGCTGTATTTGATTTTGTGGACTAGTCTCTCTATTTTGTTGTACATTGTTGTAATCAGTCTAATCTTTTGTAAGCATTGTGTCTTTTATTATCTTGTGGTATGCTTTGATACTTATAGCTTTCGCGTACACTTGTTTGCACGTGTGATTGATCCCTTGTGTATGTACATTTGGGCGAGGTCTAAGTGTATATGCATGAGAGTACATGTGTTATTGGTTAGGTTTTCTCTAACCCCCGATTTCTGGGCTCGGGTTGTGACATGTGGTCCCTCATAATTATTGTTGATTTTGGGAAGGAGATACCCAATAGGGCTCATGGATGTCATAGGCAATGATGGATGGGTATTGATAGGAGATTGGGGATCTAGGATTTAAAGGACCTAAATGGCTAAATGGTAGTTGGAATAGGTACCCAATGTCGTCTCTAATCTATGGCTAGGAGCCTCAAGAGGTTATGAGAAAATCATCTATGAACCTGTCCATCAAAACTCTGTAAAAACAGAGTTCCCTAGGTCCGCTTGAACAGAAGACCATCCTACGTAGTTTGATAGAACAAGATAGAGCTCGTTCAAGTGAAGGGACTCTCTGCCCCAAGGCCGCTCTTGTTTGTTTGAACAAAGGGACTCACATGCCCAGGTTTACTAGAGAAGAGGACCCTTTTGCAAACGGTCAATATATTAACTGTATAGCAGTTTTTGTGGCCCCGTGGCTAAGCATAATCCAACCACATGATCAATGGTGACTATTGTTCCGTTGGAACTCAGGCCTTTAGTCTCACGACCTATAGTTTAATTAAGTAAATATTATCCTAAGACTGGTTATGAAAAGAGGTATGAGCCGACCTCTTCTCACAGGTTAGTTGTACCTACACATTTTGGGCTTGCTTCGAACTACTAACAGAAACACAATATTTAGGAGGCCATTACATGAGAAGCACCAAATATTGAATAATTTGCATCATGAAACTGGTGTATTCATTAGGATAGACAGTCATGACTTACGTGTGTAATTGGCTAACCATAGACTTAGAATGTTGTGGTGCTCACCATTTTACCATTCAATTATACTCCATGTACATTAGTATTAGGATGGATGTCATACGTTAGTATTCCACTTAATTCTTAAAACAAGCATGTATACCTCTTACAGTCATTCTTTATTGTTGTTTTAATTGAATACATATATACATGGGTAGCTTGGATTGTCGTATTTTACTACAGTTTCAATGAGATCTTTGCATACTTTGTTACTAATTGTAGTTCGGATGTAGATATACGCCATCAGGCCAGTTTATATTTGTTAACCTATAAAAATTGCAAATACTGCAGCGAAGGCACCTCATCTCAGCTTAATTTAGGCTACAGAGGTTATTTGCAGATCCTGGGGAATCATTGTGAGAACCGGCATTCCATGAAGATCAAGGTAGCTGGAACTCTCAAAGGAAGTTCAAATTTCGGGTTGAACAGACATCATCGAACTCAAAAGCCACAAGCATGTCAGCCTGAGGTCAGTCCCCCCACAGCCAGGGGGTCACTGACCAAAGTCCTGCTTCCCGATGTCCAAAATTGATGAAATTTGGGCACGAAACTTCAGTCATGCTCAGAAGATACTTTGCAAATTTTCAAGTCGAAAAGACTCCGTTTGGTCTAAATTTCATTACATGTCAGCTTAGAGGACAGTAATCCCGAATTTGGGGGTCATCGGCTAAGATCTTACTTCCAGAAGGCCAAAGCAGATAAAATTTGGAACAAATGCTCAAAGAATGCCTCAAGTTATTATCCCAAAGTTTCAAGTCAAGGGGAGGCTGTTCAGATAGAAAACAGGCTAACTATCTAAATGTGGAGTAAATAGTGACCAAACGCATGCAATGAATAGGTTACTATTCAAAATCCTACTTCCTCAAATCCAAACTACATGAAATTTGGATGAATACTCCAAGATGTTCTTGACGTCAGTCCTCCAAGTTTCAAATCAAACCGGGATCATTTGGGCTTCAAACAGCTGAAACAAGGGCCCACTGTCATAAAAAAGTCAACTGGAGAGTTGACCAAGTTCAGATGGTCAAACAAAGCTGAAACTTCTGTGACACACTCAAAATAGTGTCAAGAAGTGTTCCTCCAAGTTTCGTAGCGATTGGACGTCGTTTGGACCCCGAACAGGCAGAAACAAGCCACATATGCAAAAGTTCAAGAATGGGCCTTGGGAGTGACCGGGGCCCACAAACAAAAGGAGTTGACCAAGTTCAGTGGTCAAACAGAGCTGAAACTTTTTTAACACACTCAAAATAGTGTCAAGAAGTGTTCCTCCAAGTTTCGTGGCGATTGGACATCGTTTGGACCCCAAACAGGCGGAAACAAGCCACGTATGCAAAAGTTCAAGAATGGGCCTTGAGAGTGACCGGGGCCCACAAACAAAAGGAGTTGACCAAGTTCAGGTGGTCAAACAGAGCTGAAACTCCTCTGACATACTCAAAATAGTGTCAAAAAGCATTCCTCCAAGTTTCGTGGCGATTGGGCACCGTTTGGACCCCGAACAGGCTGAAACAAGCCACATATGCAAAAATCCAAGAATGGGCCTTGGGAGTGACCGGGGCCCACAAACAAAAGGAGTTGATCAAGTTCAGGTGGTCAAACAGAGCTGAAACTTCTATGACACACTCAAAATAGTGTCAAGAAGCATCCCTCCAAGTTTCGTTGTGATTGGACACCGTTTGGGCCCCGAACAGGCGGAAACAAGCCACATGTGCAAAAATCCAAGAATGGGCCTTGGGAGTGACCAGGGCCCACAAACAAAAGGAGTTGACCATGTTCAGGTGGTCAAACAGAGCTGAAACATTTATGACACACTCAAAATAGTGTCAAGAAGCATCCCTCCAAGTTTCGTGGCGATTGGACACCGTTTGGGCCCTAAACAGGTGGAAACAAGTCACATATGCAAAAATCCAAGAATGGGCCTTGGGAGTGACTGGGGCCCACAAACACAAGGAGTTGACCATGTTCAGGTGGTCAAACAGAGCTGAAACTTTTATGACACACTCAAAATAGTTTCAAGAAGCATCCCTCCAAGTTTCGTGGCAATTGGACACCGTTTGGGCCCCGAACAGGCAGAAACAAGCCACATATGCAAAAATCCAAGAATGGGCCTTGGGAGTGACCGGGGCCCACAAACAAAAGGAGTTGAAGATGTTCAAGTAGTTAAACAGAGCTGAAACTTCTGTGACATACTCAAAATAGTGTCAAGAAGCATCCCTCCAAGTTTCGTGGCGATTGGACACCGTTTGGGCCCCGAACAGGCGGAAACAAGCCACATATGCAAAAATCCAAGAATGGGCCTTGGGAGTGACCGGGGCCCACAAACAAAAGGAGTTGACCATGTTCAGGTGGTCAAACAGAGCTGAAACTCCTATGAAACACTTAAAATGGTGTCAAGCAGCATCTCTCCAAGTTTCGTGATAATTGGACATCATTCGGGCCTCAAACAATGGAAAATAGACCGCATATGCAATGTTCCAAAAGTGGGCCTTGTCCGTGACTGGGGCCCAATTAATGAAAAAGTTGACCAACTTTCTGAAGTCAAAACCGGCTGAAACTTTTATGACATGTAGAAAATAGTGTTAAGAAGCATCCCTCCAAGTTTGGTGGCAATCAGACTTCGTTTGAGCCCAAAACAGATGAAAATGGGCCACATACGCGAAAACCCAAAATTGGGCCTCGTCCGTGACCCAGCCTGCGGTCACGGACCTTCAAAGGATGTTTCCCACGATTTTGGGTGGTTTCCCTCCACTCCTCTTCGAAATTCAACTCCCCACAACTGCTATTAACTCCCAAAACTACACAAAACTGATTGGGAGTCTATAAAAAGAGAAAATTTTGAAGAAACAAAGCGGGGAACACACATAAGGAAGAAAAGTGAAGAAATTGAAGAAAGTCACCACCTAAGGCAACAAGAAGCAAACTCCAGCAGCACTTCCACGACCATTCCCACCTTCTTTTCTTAGTTTTGAAGGTGAGCAAGAAAATTCAGAAGGAGAGAAGGAAGTGGAATGGCCAAAGTCCATACTATGTTCGTACGATGCCAATTTTTGAGAGGATGACATTATCACCTCTGTTTCTCTTATTCATAGGGCTTCTTAGCCATTACAAGAGTTGTGAAAGAAGTCTCTCTAGGCCTCATTTTGTTCTTTGAAAATGACAGGTTCAAAATGACACAACTCCGGCTTCAAATTTGCCCATTTCGGACTTGAAACAAAAACACAGTCCGTAAACACGAATGATGAGTTACAGCGGTTTCAATTGATTCCATGGTAAAATGTGATCTTCTTGATGGTCGTCCACCGCTCCAAAGTCATGAAAATGGAGTTCCAACACTTGAAAGAAGTTCCAAGAAAGAACCAGCGCGAACAGCACAAAAAACGGAGGCAAACAGTGGCGTCACGGCCATTGTCTGTCAGTGACCGTGAGTCACTGGCAGGTTCCAGTGACCGTGGGTGAGTCACGGTCACTGGAAGGCCCCAGTGACCGCGGGTGAGTCACGGTCACTGGAAGGCCTTAGTGACCGCGGGTGAGTCACGGTCACTAGAATGGGGCAGTGACCGCGGGTCACGGTCACTCTCCATTTTTTCCCTTTTTTCACATTTTCTTCCACCTTATGTACATCTTCTTGTATTTTCCAAATTGAGATCACATCTAAGACTTGAGGGAGGGGTTGTAAACTTTCAAAATGTATGTAAACAACCTGCATCCCCGCGGTCAGGGCACTTGAACCCATGTAAACAAAGGGGGAATTAATGATGAACTGTAATTATTTCCCATTCTTCTTAACGTTTAAAGTGCGTGAATGTCGGACCTTGATTCCATAATTCATTTCCACGCCCACATTTTTAAGCGCGATCAGTAGATTGGCGCCGTCTGTGGGAATTTTATATGCCCTAATTTATGATCAAATTTGATGAAAAATGCATGAAAGCGCTGAAAATTGTTGAAAAGTGCTGCTGTTGCCCTGAAAACTGCCGCTGTTGCACTGAAAACGGCCGCTGTTGCACTGTAACGGCTGCTGTTGCACTGAAAGTGCCGCTGTTGCACTGTAACTACTGCTGTTGCACGGAAAGTGCTGCTGTTGCCCTGAAAACTGCCACTATTGCACTGTAACTGCTGCTGTTGCACTGAACGTTCCGCTGTTGCACTGTGACTGCTGCTGTTGCACTGAAAGTGCTGCTGTTGCCCTGAAAACTGCCGCTGTTGCACTGTAACTGCTGCTGTTGCACTGAAAGTGCCGCTGTTGCACTGTGACTGCTGCTGTTGCACTGAAAGTGCTGCTGTTGCCCTGAAAACTGCCGCTGTTGTACTGTAACTGCTGCTGTTGCACTGAAAGTGCCGCTGTTGCACTGTAACTGTTGCTATTTCATTGAAAGTGCTGCTGTTGTGTTAAAGAGTGCTGCTGTTTCACTGAAACTGCTGCTATTGTACTGTAACTGCTGCTATTGCACTGGAAACTGCCGCTGTTGTGTTGGAAACTGCTGCTAAAAGCCTGTGACCGGGGCACACGGTCACTTACCTATTTTTATGATGATAAAGGCTTATTTAACCTCCAATTACACCCATACAAGACCTTTGATGTCTGCAATGGATTTAAAAATATCATTAAAGGACTTTTGCACCTTGAAGTGCATATTGTTCATACAAATGAAGGCATTGGGCACCTTGATATGCGTACATTTGCCATTTAATTGGAAAAATTCGCACCTTGATGTGCGTACATTTGCCATTTGATTGGAAGAATTTGCACCTTGATGTGCATGAACCAAATCATCACCCTTTTCACTTTAGAAGAGTGATGATTCAGTTCAAAGGGCTTCTGACCTATATAAAATGTTTATTAAATCAGTGATAAGACCAACGACATTGTAATTATGCATTGTCTGGCGTCAACCACTGATGGATCTTGTGTGGTCATTGTGATAGTGGTGCAGGCTTGATCCTGTGGGCCCTATCCCTTTGATTGATCCAACCCTCTCTTGCTTATAAGTCTGACACAGATAGTCCAGATATGCTGCTAAAATTTTGGTAGCCAGGACTAGTCAGCATAGCATGCTTTTAAGCCTGACTCGATAAACCCAAAATGCTGCAGAAATTCTGACAGTAGGGATAGTCAGCATAGCATAATGAGATGGGATTTATGCCAATATCTAACCATTTCGATTTAAAACCATGTTGGTCTAGATGGCATCTATAAACCATTCCGGCTAGCCCAAGAGGCAGCCATGTTGGTTATACCACTAATATAGTCCTGTGGGCTTACTTTTTGCAGAGACATCATGGGTTCCCTGATCATCACTTTTGATGAGGCCAAGGAGAGGCTCTCTAAAATATCCATAACCCAAAACAAACCAACTGTAAGAGCATCAAAAAAGGCTCGAATAGACTTTACTGCCCCTATGTCAAGAGTCTCAGTATTTAAGAGACTCTCTATTCGAACAGGCTCTATAACTTTGGCTGATCCAAATGGGTCATCAGTGACCCTTAAATTCATCAAGAAGACTAAAACTCCCAAATCTTGGGTTTCCAAATACGCCCAGAATCGGTTTGGAGTTTTCAACAAGGTTCATAAGGAACCAAATCACAAACTGAAGTCAGAAGGCAGCAATCTTCATATCACCAAGCCTCGTCTGGGGGCAAGGCAGGTCCGGTCCACGGATCATAAATCAATGGTACTTAACAAGTCACATTTAATGACTGCTTAATGCTTAAAGTCACCACTTACTAGGCCCAAACAGTGGGTCACTACCAAGGAAACACCAAAGGACTTCCAGCAATTCCTAACTCGTAAGAAGGTCCAGAATGGTGCATCCATCCCCAGATACAGCACGTGGTCACCTCAACCACACACTCCAAAATCCAATATGGCTGAGAACAAACTTTTGGCCTCGGTTGAAGATAATACTTTCTATCCTCTGACTCAAAAAGAAGGACGGAGGTTTGGCAAGGGGCATCTACCTTCTATCATAGTGGCACCTTCTCCGCTATCTTCACCCCAAGGCCTATCATATGGCGCTGAAGGCAACAAACAAGCTGAGCGATTGGTCATCAATAATTCAACCGATCTCGCTCATTTCAAAGATTCGCTCCAACAGAAAAAAGTGCAAAAGAAAAAGAACAAGGGGGGTGCTATTGACATCCTTTCACTTCCCACTTCAGATTCCATGGATTGGGAACGAGTGACAAGCACTTCCAGGCCTTTGGTTGCCAAGTTTAAAGATCAGACCTCAGCAGCCAGGATGGCTAATCAACTCAAGAAGAAAGCTTTAGCCCATTACAAGGACCAAACTCAGAAGCTGTCACAGTGCAAGATCACTAAAAAATGGGTTGTTAAAGAAGATGATCCGGACTTGACCTCGTCTTGCATGGTCGGGCCAGGTTCAATTCGAAGAATTACTCGGAGTATGGCTCAGACTCAATTACAAGAGTCTGATTCAAACTCTCATTCAAGTAGCACTTCTGAAGGTCATGTCGAAACTGATTCTGGCGATGATCCTATCACTATCTTGAATACAAAAGATAGTCAATCTACTCCTCAGGCATTAACATCATCCTATCCCCGTCAGTACACTGTGTTTATGGCTGAAGGGAATAGAACTAGCAAGGATGGAAATGACGATGCTAGTGGAAGTAAAGATGCTCATGAAAAAGATGCTAGTGAAAATAAAAATGACAATGTCAGTGATGTTGTCAAACAACAAGGAGCTATGATTGACCACTTAACTGCCCAAGTGAAAATCTTAACAGATAAGCTATGTGGTCTGGATGAAGTTCAAATAAATCCTCCATTTGCCAACAGAAGAGAACAAGAAATGATCATGAAGAATGCCACTAAAATTGACCTTCTCACAGCTCAATTCAAGTCCCTAACAGACAAGGTGATAGCTGCAGGTTTTACTGGTGGTGATCATTCATCAATCCTTGGTCTTCATGCAAATCTTGAAAAACATGTGACCTTCAAAGAAGTTGAAGAGATACTGACAAAATCAAAAGTGGAGACCAGAATGAAAAAGAAAGGTGTTACACCCAAATATCCCCCGGAATTTGATCTGGTTCCATTTCCATCTGATTATAAACTTCCGACTTTCCAACTATACCTTGGGAAAGGGTCGGCATATCAGCATATTGTGCATTTCAAATCACTCCTAGGAAGCCTGCCAGAGTTAGATGCACTAAAAATAAGACTATTTGTCGGCACATTGAAAGGAGTCGCCTTCGATTGGTACAAGCAGTTACTAGAACTCTCATTCATGACATGGCCGATCACAGAAGAGAAGTTCTTACTCCATTTTCAGGAGGAGGATCAAACAGTCACCTTTGCTATGCTCAGTAGCACAAGGCAGGGAGACAACGAAATTGCACAGGCCTTTATCAATAGATGGAGAACATTATCCTATAAATGCTTAGAACAACCATCTCAAAAGGCAACGATTGAAATGTGCAAAACCAATTTGCGACCAGAAATCAAGACTATCATACTTAGTCATAAAACTAAGTCTTTAGCCCGATTGGTTGAAGTTGCCACTGATGCAGAACTAACTCTCAAAGAGATCAGTCAAAGTCAAAGCTATATTGAAGATGCCTTCTCTGAGAACTCTTAAATAACTCAAGGGATTGCAGGGCAAACTTGCCTACATTTGTAGCCTCAACTCCAGGCAAACCTCTCATCCTCTATATTCGAGCTCCTGATCACTCTCTGGGGGCATTGCCAGCTCAAAAGAAAAACTAAGAAATTATACCACTATATTATTTCCAATGAAATGTATTTGGTTTCCAACACCAATCCACTGAAGGCATTTCTGACAAAAGCTGGTGCACTGGGTGATCGTCTATCCAAATGATCTATTATTTTCTCTCAATATGAACTGCTGTAAAGAATCCAATGCTGTCCCTCCATGGCATAGAACACTGCAGCTAATGGACTTGTTGCAGCTTTCAACAAGACTATTTGCAAAATTTTGAATAAAATGGTCTCTAACAACAAAAGGTTGGAGTACCAAACTTCCAGAAACATTGTGGGCATACAGAACTATTGTTCGTAGTCCGACCAAATCAACACCATATTCCTTGGTTTATGGTTGTGAAACTGTGATACCCTTATAAATTCAACTTCCTTCTATTCGGGTAGCTATGATGAAAAAATACATTGGAAAAAAAAAAAAAGAATACCAAGCTCAGACTCCAAGAACTAAAGAGCCTTGATGAGAAAAGGCTTGTCGCTTGACAAAGCATCGAGCTCTATCACGCTCATATGACTGGATCTTTTGATAAGAAGGTCAAAAATACAGAGCTTACAAGAAAAGAGACTTAGTCCTTGCAGTCAAAAGGCAGATGTTCTCCACACACATGTCAAAAGGCAAGTTTAAAGTCAAATGGGAAGGACCTTTTATTGTAAACAAGGTTTACTCCAATGGTGCACGCACACTCCTCTAACTCGAAGGAGACAGATGCATGACGTTTATCAATGGAAAACTTCTCAAGAAATATATACCTAAATGTCATTGGTACACCTAAACCATGTACAATGTACCCAAACCATGTACAATGTACTTTCTCACTCCTAACCAAAATCAAAATCCTCTAGTTTCGAGCCTCACAACCTATAACTCCCAACCAAAATCAAAATCCTTTGGTTTTGAGCCTTACAACCTATGACTCGTAACCAAAATCCCTCAGATTTGTATAAAATGACTGCGATGATCAAGTCCTTCGACCCTCTAGTCAAACCTTTGTTACTTGGATAATGTCCTTACAAGACCCCTTGTAACATCCTGCTATATAGATTAAGTCTTTTTGCAGACCCTGTATAGCAAAACTCAGCTATGTGGAATAAGTCTTTTTGCAGACCCCATATAGCTAATCCTTAGTTGTATAGAACAAGTCTTTTTGCAGACCCTATATGACTACCTTTGGTTATATATAACAAGTCTTTTTGCAAACCCTATATGACTAAAATCTAAACAAAAACAAAAGCCAAATCTTTGTCCTAAGGAATAAGTCAAGGATCCCGGGGAAAGCCTCACACATGGGCACCGGATAACATCGACTTTGTTTGACCGCTTTCGACACCAAAAGGATCAAGTCATGGACCCTGGAGAAAGCCTCAGACATGGGCACCAAATAACGTCCACTTATATGACTCCCTTATTTTCGATTTGTGGATCCAAAAGATCGCAAATCACACCCTCATACAAGTCTGAGAAAACCAAACCAAACAAACCATCCACATAAATCACATCAAACATCCAAAAAAAATCAAACCAAACACCCATACCAATGACAAAAATAGAAAGGAAAAACATTTTCCATTGATATCCATTTTAAAGTTTGAATATAAACAGTGAAGTCAATGTACACATGGCCCTCAGGGCTAATCAGAAAAAGCAAAACCATCAAATGGGAGTTGCAGCAAAGAATCTCAGTCAAGTCATCGACAAAAGCAGTTCTTTGGAGCCACAAGTTGACATCAGATGCTTCATTTGGGTCTTTCGGATCAAGCTCTCTTGTGGTCTTACCCTTGGCACAACTTTAGGTTTCCCAGCAGTTGCAGTTGCAGGTGCTTTACCCTTTCTATCTGCAAAACAAATCAAAAGAAAGAAAAGATGGGTATCAGTACCAATGTTTCAAAAAGATGGGTATCAGTACCAATGTTTCAAAAAAAAAAAAAAAATCGGCAGCATCTCCCCTTAGTATAAGGCCAAAAGGAGAAGGCAATACTTAGTTCTGAGACCAAGAATTGGCATCAAAGGCACACTTAAGTCTCAGAACCAAGGCTCCCGGTCCAAACAGATGTTCAAGCACCTTAAGACCTTTTCAGGGGGCAGCAGTAAACGAGGTCCCAGATGATGATCTGCTATGATGAGACCATTAGACATTCTTGTGGGATCTCCAGCTACTTTGCAAAGCCAATTTTAATGATCATCAACCGTCGTCAATGATCGGAAGTGCAGTGGAGAATGGATCACCTTTGGAAGTTGTAGTAGAAAAAGACAATGTAAAATGTCTTATTCAAAACTACATTCGACCGTGTGATCGGTAGATCTTCAAGTTCATTCAAGACTATATTCAATTTTGGGGTCGATGTGAGGATCTGCCCTATTTTCATCAGTATCCTTCATTAACCATTTACATTCGAGGTGATTTATACTCTCATGCTTATGGAGGCTTAAGGAGAGTAACCTTCTCACCAAAGATAGGAAAAGTCTACCTAGTGATGATTTAGTTATCTCCGTCAGTTTTCTGTTGGTCATCTCCATTAATCACTCGCACTCGAGGTGATTTATACTTCTCATGTTTGGTGAGATTTAAGGGGAGTAACCTTCTCATCAAAAGCAAGAAGAATACCCCTAATGGTTACCTGGTCTGAGGATTCAGGTAGTTGAGCTTGTTGGCGTCATATCAATGACCGAGCAAATCACCATAATCCAATCTTCTATAATTCCCACAGAGGCTATGATCACAGAAGGTTAGGCGCTTATTCAGTGGTGTGTATGTTACTACGAAGTGGTAATAGATTCTGTCATACTTGAACAAGAAGTGAAATTTGTGCACTTAGATACAATGACTGTTTAGTTTTAAACCTCCCTGGTTTTAAACTTCCCCACTATTCGGTATGAAGCACTCTCACCAATGATAATTCCAACTCATATCAGTCACCATGAATTGTAAATTTCAGTTTGTGACAGTCACTGTGACAGCAGCAACAAGTATTAGACAGTCAGGATTGACAGTGACCATGAAGAAATTTGGGCAGTGTTCAAGACACAAGAATTCCATGAAAATCGTCACAGGTTGGCAGTGATTGCAGGCTTCTCGCAGGTAACATTGGCAGTACCAGTAAGCCTATTCATTGCTTTGATATGGCAAGAATTTCATCACACCTTGAATGGACACTGACATGGACTACATATGAATAGTTATCTTTGGCAATGATAATGAATTTGCATCAGATAATGGTGGCTGTAAATCCCTTAACTGTACTGCTGGCAACGGGCTCCTTATCTTCCATCTCTGAAAGCCCATCCAATCCATCAGTAAACTGCAAATGATCAGAGGGCTGCGATGTATCGGTTCTGTGAGGGGTGGCCTGTGATGTTGCATTGCAGGATTTTGTGATCCTCTGAGCATCTTCCGGGGAAAGCCACTGACCGAATCCGTTGGAAGTTCAGAAGATAAGAGGGGACATTCTTTAGGAAAATTTCCTCGGACAAGGAAAATGCTCCAGCCAAAGCCTTTAAGACTGTCCAGATATGCTGAGAGGTAGAACTTGGAAAGGTGTTTAGGAGCAGCATAGAGGCTGTCAAAGTTGTACCACTCACCATCCACCTTTCTGATGCAGAACCAGTGGTCCTGCAGATGGTAGATGAACGCATTTTCCAACTGGGGGTCAACCTGGGCTGGCTCTGCAACAGGGCAATCTAGTGGGATGACTTGTAGATCCCACACCTCTAAAGCCCTCTCCAGAACCTGAATGCTGAAATCCCCATCCATGGAGACGTTGTGGGACTCCTCGGACACGAAGCGCAGGAGATCGTAGGAGACGGGGGTGCCTTCGAGCATCATCTGGTGCTCCCTACGATCGAGATCGGAGGCGAGAGCGGCGAGATCAAACTCGGAAAAGAAGGGGCCCTGCAGAATAGTGTCCCGGTCTCTCTCTCTCCCAGTCTCTCTCTCTCCCGGTCTTTCTCCCTCTCTCGATTTCTTTTTCTCTCTCCCTCTCGGTCTCTCTCCCTCTTTCTCAGTTTTTTCCCCCTCTTAGTTTTTTTCTCTCCCTCTCTCCCAATTTCTCTCTCTCCCGGTCTCTCTCTTTCTCCCGATCTTTCCCTCTATCCCGATTTCTCTCTCCCTCTCGGTCTCTTTCCCTCTCTCCCTCTCGGTCTCCCTCTTTCTCCTTTTCTTCTCTCTCTCCCAATTTCTCTCTCTCGGTCTCTCTCTCTTTTCTCTCTCTCACGGTTTCTCTCTTTCTCGGTTTTTCTCTCCCTTTCTCTCAGTTTTTTCTCTCTCCTCCGGTCTCCCTCTCTCCTGATTTCTCTCCCTCTCTCTCAGTTTTTTTTCTCTCTCGGTCTCTCTCCCTCTTTCTCTTTTTCTTCTCTCTCCCAATTTCTCTTTCTGTCTCGGTCTCCCTCTCTCTTTGTTGGTTTGAACAGCAAAAAAAAAAAAAAAAAAAAAAAAGAAAAAAAAACCGGTCTTTCTCTCTCGGTCTCCCTTTCTCTTTGTTGGTTTGAACCAAAAAAAAAAAAGGACAGAGATGTTGGGTTTTAAATGCCCACGGTCTTTTCCCTATTTTTCCTAAGTGGAGCCCGCTATTTGATGCCAGCACATGGAGCAGAGAAGTCCAAAATCAATTAATGGTCCAAAATTGGGAATTCCACCTCAATTATTGTTTGGCCTCCTTCCCACAAATACAATTTGGTTAAAATCAGTGGAGTCTAAGATCAAGTCTTGATGGATTCCTCCTTCTTCATCTACGATCTCTGTGATCTTTTGCAAGTCCTATGAGGGGTCCACTTAGAGCAATTTACCAAAGAAATAATCCTATTTTTAGGGTATTTCGAGGGAAATTATATAAAAAAATGCGGAGTCTCTTTCCAAATCAACTTTGGGTCAAAATTTGATTTCAAACCAATGTCTCAAATTGTTTTTCATCAAAACCCATAAAAGCCAATCTCTTTCAAAATTACATCTCATTTTGTCAAAATTGCATCTCATTTTAAATCATGTCAAGCCAAGTCAAAACCCAAACTTTGATCTTTGAAAATGAACCAAAAATCCATGAAGATCCAAACCCATATCCATTTTCTCTAAAACTTTTGAATTTCTTAATACCTCAGGGATTCTTTTTGTGGGTGTTCCCCACATCCCCACAGAGACGCCACTCTGGATATCTGTGAAAAATAGGTCACAAGAAAATCAAATTCATTTCCAAAATCCAAACAAAATTCATAAACTTCTGAATTTTCTAAATACCTAAGGAATTCCTTTGTGGGTGTTCCCCACAGTCCCCACGGAGATGCTACTTTTGATATCCGTGAAAATAGGGTAAAGAAATTCAGATTTCTTATGTCTTTTCAAAATTCTGTCATCAAACCCTTCATGGTTTTTATCAAAATTTTCAAATCCCAAGTTTAGGCCTACAACCTACCTTAACAAACTGTCTTTTCATCAAGCCATCCATCATTCCCACAGATTGGCTATTTCGAGGCACAATGATTATTATACTATAATCATTGCACCTCAAGGGGGCACTTGTTGACCTATAAAAATTGCAAATACTGCAGCGAAGACACCTCATCTCAGCTTAATTTAGGCTACAGAGGTTATTTGCAGATCCTGGGGAATCACTGTGAGAACCGGCATTCCATGAAGATCAAGGTAGCTGGAACTCTCAGAGGAAGTTCAAATTTCGGGTTGAACAGACATCATCGAACTCAAAAGCCACAAGCATGTCAGCCTGAGGTCAGTCTCCCCCAAGCCAGGGGGTCACTGACCAAAGTCCTGCTTCCCAATGTTCAAAATTAATGAAATTTGGGCACGAAACTTCAGTCATGCTCAGAAGATACTTTGCAAATTTTCAAGTCGAAAAGACTCCGTTTGGTCTAAATTTCATTACATGTCAGCTTAGAGGACAGTAATCCCGAATTTGGGGGTCATCGGCTAAGATCTTACTTCTAGAAGGCCAAAGCAGATAAAATTTGGAACAAATGCTCAAAGAATGCCCCAAGTTATTCTCCCAAATTTCAAGTCAAGGGGAGGCTGTTCGGATAGAAAACAGGCTAACTATCTAAATGTGGAGTGAATAGTGACCTAACGCATGCAATGAATAGGTTACTGTTTGAAATCCTACTTCCTCAAATCCAAACTGCATGAAATTTGGATGAATACTCCAAGATGTTCTTGATGTCAGTCCCTCCAAGTCTCAAATCAAACCGGGATCATTTGGGCTTTAAACAGTTGAAACAAGGGCCCACTGTCATAAAAAAGTCAACTGGAGAGTTGACCAAGTTCAGATGGTCAAACAAAGCTGAAACTTCTGTGACACACTCAAAATAGTGTCAAGAAGTGTTCTTCCAAGTTTCGTGGCGATTGGACGTCGTTTGGACCCCGAACAGGCGGAAACAAGCCACATATGCAAAAGTTCAAGAATGGGCCTTGGGAGTGACCGGGGCCCACAAACAAAAGGAGTTGACCAAGTTTAGGTGGTCAAACAGAGCTGAAACTTCTGTGACACACTCAAAATAGTGTCAAGAAATGTTTCTCCAAGTTTCGTGGCGATTGGACGTCGTTTGGACCGCAAACAGGCGGAAACAAGCCACATATGCAAAAGCTCAAGAATGGGCCTTGAGAGTGACTAGGGCCCACAAATAAAAGGAGTTGACCAAGTTCAGGTGATCAAACAGAGTTGAAACTTCTGTGACACACTCAAAATAGTGTCAAGAAGCATTCCTCCAACTTTCGTGGCGATTGGGCACCGTTTGGACCCCAAACAGGCTGAAACAAGCCACATATGCAAAAATCCAAGAATGGGCCTTGGGAGTGACCGAGGCCCAAAAACAAAAGGAGTTGACCAAGTTCAGGTGGTCAAACAGAGCTGAAACTTCTGTGACACACTCAAAATAGTGTCAAGAAGCATCCCTCCAAGTTTCATGGCGATTGGACACCGTTTCGGCCCCGAACAGGGGGAAACAAACCACATGTGCAAAAATCCAAGAATTGGCCTTGGGAGTGACCGAGGCCCACAAACAAAAGGAGTTGACCATGTTCAGGCTGTCAAACAGAGCTGAAACTTCTGTGACACACTCAAAATAGTGTCAAGAAGCATCCCTCTAATTTTCTTGGCGATTGGACACCGTTTGGGCCCTAAACAGGTGGAAACAAGCCACATATGCAAAAATCCAATAATGGGCCTTGGGAGTGACCGGGGCCCACAAACACAAGGAGTTGACCATGTTCAGGTGGTCAAACAGAGCTGAAACTTCTGTGACACACTTGAAATAGTGTCAAGAAGCATCCCTCCAAGTTTTGTGGCGATTGGACACCGTTTGGGCCCCGAACAGGCGGAAACAAGCCACATATGCAAAAATCCAAGAATGGGCCTTAGGAGTGACCGGGGCCCACAAACAAAAGGAGTTGACCATGTTCAGGTGGTCAAACAGAGTTAAAACTTCTTTGAAACACTCAAAATAGTGTCAAGAAGCATCCCTCCAAGTTTCGTGGCGATTGGACACCGTTTGGGCCCCGAACAGGCGGAAACAAGCCACATATGCAAAAATCCAAGAATGGGCCTTAGGAGTGACCGGGGCCCACAAACAAAAGGAGTTGACCATGTTCAGGTGGTCAAACAGAGCTGAAACTTCTATGAAACACTTAAAATGGTGTCAAGCAACATCTCTCCAAGTTTCGTGATGATTGGACATCATTCGGGCCTCAAACAATGGAAAATAGACCGCATATGCAATGTTCCAAAAGTGGGCCTTGTCCGCAACCGGGGCCCAATTAATGAAAAAGTTGACCAACTTTCTGAAGTCAAAACCGGCTGAAACTTTTATGACATGTAGAAAATAGTGTTAAGAAGCATCCCTCCAAGTTTGGTGGCAATCAGACTTCGTTTGAGCCCAAAACAGATGAAAATGGGCCACATACGCGAAAACCCAAAATTGGGCCTCGTCCGTGACCCAGCCTGCGGTCACGGACCTTCAAAGGATGTTTCCCACGATTTTGGGTGGTTTCCCTCCACTCCTCTTCGAAATTCAACTCCCCACAACTGCTATTAACTCCCAAAACTACACAAAACTGATTGGGAGTCTATAAAAAGAGAAAATTTTGAAGAAACAAAGCGGGGAACACACATAAGGAAGAAAAGTGAAGAAATTGAAGAAAGTCACCACCTAAGGCAACAAGAAGCAAACTCCAGCAGCACTTCCACGACCATTCCCACCTTCTTTTCTTAGTTTTGAAGGTGAGCAAGAAAATTCAGAAGGAGAGAAGGAAGTGGAATGGCCAAAGTCCATACTATGTTCGTACGATGCCAATTTTTGAGAGGATGACATTATCACCTCTGTTTCTCTTATTCGTAGGGCTTCTTAGCCATTACAAGAGTTGTGAAAGAAGTCTCTCTAGCCTCATTTTGTTCTTTGAAAATGACAGGTTCAAAATGACACAACTCCAGCTTCAAATTTGCCCATTTCGGACTTGAAACAAAAACACAGTCCGTAAGAACGAATGATGAGTTACAGCGGTTTCAATTGATTCCATGGTAAAATGTGATCTTCTTGATGGTCGTCCACCGCTCCAAAGTCATGAAAATGGAGTTCCAACACTTGAAAGAAGTTCCAAGAAAGAACCAGCGCGAACAGCACAAAAAACGGAGGCAAACAGTGGCGTCACGGCCATTGTCTGTCAGTGACCGTGACCCAGGGTCACTGGCAGGTTCCAGTGACTGTGGGTGAGTCACGGTCACTGGAAGGCCCCAGTGACCGCGGGTGAGTCACGGTCACTGGAAGGCCCCAGTGACCGCGGGTGAGTCACTGTCACTGGAAGGCCCTAGTGACCGCGGGTGAGTCACGGTCACTGGAATGGGGCAGTGACCGCGGGTCACGGTCACTCCCCATTTTTTCCCCTTTTTCACATTTTCTTCCACCTTATGTACATCTTCTTGTATTTTCCAAATTGAGATCACATCTAAAACTTGAGGGAGGGGTTGTAAACTTTCAAAATGTATGTAAACAACCTGCATCCCCGCGGTCAGGGCACTTAAACCCATGTAAACAAAAGGGAAATTAATGATGAACTGTAATTATTTCCCATTCTTCTTAACGCTTAAAGTGCGTGAATGTCGGACCTTGATTCCGTAATTCATTTCCACGCCTACATTTTTAAGCGCGATCAATATTGTGTGATGCAATATACAGTTAAACTAAGTGGGTTCACTTGTATGCTTTTGGTATAGGGGATTCACTAGTGTGCATTGGATATAGTGGGTCTGCCCATGTGCATTTGATATTTGATTATGCTTATTATACTGACTTTCTTTCTCTTATGGTATTTATGGTTACTCTCCATTATGATGTACTTATATACATTATTTGTACCAGCCTATTTGCCAGATTATGTCAATCTGACGCTACTATATTTAGTATCTAAGAATCGATGCCACAACCGAACTAGAGAGTCAGGAGACGCCGGAAATTACGCTAGACGATAGAATTGTTGAGTGGAGCGCCGATGACATAGTCTAAGTCATTATGGGTTGACGCCGGAATGACATCATATCCCTATATTTGCATAGACTCATTTTAATATTTAAATAATCATGGACTTGAATCTTTGGCCTAGAATTCATGTAATAAATCATTTAATTTCTATACTTGAATCTTATGTAAGAATCTGTTGGAGATTTGACTAGTTTTCATTTATTAATAATGATACTTATGTTGGATTTGTGTATATCAACTGTGCAGCGATTGTATCATTGTTTCCACATGTGATTATGATGATTAATCATCACACATAACCTCACGTAAGACTTCAATCCACTTGGATTTAAAGACCATAGTATTACTATTGAGAAAATTTTTAATTGGCCCCAATTCTCAAACCTTTAGGAGTGGACTTGGATCCGGCTTGGTTCTAAGGTGTGACATTTATTATTATTATTATTTATTTTTTTTTTTTTTTGATGACATAGGATATCCTTCACCGGTCCAACATTTGGACCTTTGGCCTCCGGCCCAGAAGTTACCCGATTCTAACGAACAAGGACTATTCCCTATAGGGTACATACATAGTATCCAGATAATGCAAGGGGCATGAGTTAAACATGATACTTTGGAAAGCAAACCTAAGGCTCAAACCAACTGAGCTATTACTTTAACAGTGGCGTGACATTTTTTTAAATGATATGGAATATATATGTAGATGAAAACTCTAATATAACAATGCAAAATTTAATTTCATATATTTACACGCATACACATGTCATAAAATAACTGATAAGGACGATTTTCTCTTGCTCATATGTGCCCCACGCACTATGCATCGCCGATGTCCATAACGTGTGATCCAAATGGTCTAGAGGTGCATAGGAAAAATTTTTCTAATAGACAAACAGCACAAACACACATTTGTATAATATATATATATATATGATAATTTTAGAAAAAATGTTCATGTACACCCTTACGGTGAGAGCTTTTGGTAAGCCCACTTTATGATCTATCCAAACTATACACACACATGAGGGAACCCCTTTTAATAATCACCAAATCTTGGGGTTTACACCCACAAAATAAACTAGACTGTTGGATCAAGGTCAATTTTTATTTCATTGATATAATGTAATTTTAAACTTATGGGTGATGGATAAAGCGATTACATGGATGAGATTGACTCCATTTTTTATAAAGCTGGTGTCCATGATTAGACTGTCCACGATATATAGGAATATCACCGAACTATATATCACTGAACTATATCATATACATACACTCTAATGGACAACAAGTCGGGTCAGGGCAACTGGGCCTTGCCATAGCTCACCCATAGCATGGTTTTTTTCAAAATTGGGCCCTATACTACCCTTGGGCATTATGACAAGAGAAGAATACCTTATTTTTACTAGGCTTGGGTGGGCTGGGCCACGCTGAACCCCCTCATCATTATGATAGATTTTACCGTCATCCTATGGCCTAGAGTAATCCTACTAACAATTGCCCCTTTAGTCAGTTTGTGAGGTGAAACTGTTGTGTGCTCCAAAGGGTAACAATGGGGTGGGACAAGCTGGTGGGTGGATAACAACAATGGACTCAATCCAAACTCCAATCGTTTATCAATTGGATCAAAAGTGTCGACTCAAAACCACTTTGAAAATAAGATAGGTATAAATCAAATTCTAATTGTTAAGGGTGTACAAAAAATTTGTCGATCCGTAAAACTGATCCGATTTGATCCAATCCGCAGTTTTTTAACCAATCCGATTCTAATTTGTTAGTAACTGTTTGGTGACAGATTTTACCCTTAATTCTCGGATTTAAACCAATCCGAACTATTAAAACATATATATTTGTTTTTATATAAAAATATATTAAAAGATAATAATAATATATTAAAAGATAATAATCTCCTTGTAATTTTCTTATTATAGTAGTGTATGAAATAATGAGAAAAACTTCTAATGGATTGAATGGTTTAAACCGACTCAAACCATTGATCCAATGTTCGATTTGAATTGGTTTTAATGGGCAACAAATTAGTGACAGATTATCAAACTACCCATCCGTAGGTAATAATTTGGTAATGGATTTAGCTCAATCCGATCCAATCTGAGCTGTGTACGCCCCTATTAATTACTAAGACCAATGTAGGTTTGGGTTAGGTGTATGGGCTTGGGTAGGAGTTGCATATAATGCCCCATGGATAATCAAGGACAATAATTTCCTTAGAAGATGTGTAGGTCACATTATATATATTAAAGTTATAAAGAGGGAGGCCTGTGAAGTATGCCACATTAGCATCTTTAGTTTTCTTTTTTGTTAGAGCGCTATTTAAGCATCTCAAAAAATTATAAATGGACCTAAAATTTCTCCCTCTACCACCATTACCCTTAAACTCTCTCCTATTTTAAATTATTCCCTATAATCTCTCCCTCATCCATTGTTTTTCATCACTCTAAACTCATATTCATCTTAATTTTTTACCTAAAATCTCTCCCTCATTAATAACTTTCCTAAGATCTCTCTTTCCCTCATATCACTCATCTATTCCATAAGATGAAATCAAATTCATGTCAAGTTTCTAACGCAGACAATATCTTTGGATTTTAGTTTCCACAAGCATACCAGGCATACGTTAACCGTCCGATATATGCTATAACAGGGAACTAGATAATATCTTGATATCACAATATTTGGAGTATAAAATTGAATTCTCCATTCAGAGCCATCATTCAAACCCTGTGGTACAATCAGAATTTAATATGGTCCATTATTCTCCCTAAGATTCTCCCTTTAACCTAAATTATCTCATTCAAAATTTAAAACTGCATGACCTCTATTAATCAAGCCTCACTGCAAATTGATATCATTAGACATCAAATCTTATAATGCAGATAATCTCTCTATTAGAAGTTTAACTTATGTAAGGATTCAGCTCAAAATAGAATGGAATGGAGCCGACCCGAACATGGTTGAGATAAGGCTTTGATAATGATAATGATGATGATGAGATAATCTCTCCATTGTTCAAATTAGCTCCAAAAAGTCTTCTCCCTTTTACCTAAATTATCTCATTCAAATTTTATAGTTTCCTCTTACCTAATTTTAAATTACTTTCATCTTTATGGATGAATACTCAATTTCCTCGTAAGTCTTAAAAGGCCTTCTCAATACTCATCCCATATATATAGAGAGAGAGAGAGATAATTACATGGCTTCCTAACTACTTGCTAGTTATATTATTTTTATCTCTCATCACTCTCTTGAATTTCTATTTCAGATTGCAATCACCGCCGTCCTTCTTTGCTAACCACTTGTGCTCCACTCATCCAGCAAGAAGATTTCTAGCACCCACCCATCAAGTAGATTTCTACTTTCCAATCACTTGCTCTAGAATCTAGACACACCTAGCAAAAAATTTCTATTTATTAATTATCTTGTTTTTCTTTCTCACCCCTCTTTTGAAATTGGATTTCAAATTGTAACCACCGGAACCCTCATCTTTCCTTACAAATCTCCACCCACCCAATACAAAGTTTTTTACTTGCTGATCACTTGCATTCATCCAATCAATGGGCAAATTTCTATGCTTTAGGTGAAAAACCATGTCTCCTTTCCTAACACAATCAATTATATAGACAAAAGATCAGTACTAAAACATCCGTGGATGTCCACCGCAATATCCCGTAACACTACTTAACTTGATTTAAATCCATATACTCTGATATTAGTTTTGAATTGGATTTTAGGCATAGCCATCATTGTTATATAGTTAGTTTTGATAAGGCCCACTTGAACCCATGGCTTATTTCCAAGAAGTGCGATCTAATAGTTGTTGACCATAATTAATCTTCATTTCAAAATATCAAATGCACACACCAACTGCAAGATAGGGTATGTCTTTTAATGCATGCTTTAGTTATTTATTTTATTTATTATTTTTTATTAACTTTTCATGGTTTGGAATTTGAAATCATGCTTATGGTCATTTCTCTTTGACGTTAATCTTCTATATATTTTTCTTTAATTCAAGTGAACAATTGGAGATCCTTTACTTGTTGGTTCTATACTCAGTAATTTTTAGATCTTGCAAGTATAGAGTGTCTATGTGAGGTGGTAGGAAAATTATGAAGATCCAAAAATTTAGTGGACCCAACATGTACCAGATGAATTTAATTTTTTTTTCTTTTAGTTTATCATGAAGTACGTTGAGATGAATTATTAAATTTTTTTCCGTGATCTAATTTTTATTATGTATCAATAATGTTTTATTGGCTAAAAATATCTTTTCTATTAGGTTCATGAAGCAAAGTGAAAAATCAATGTGGACAGGTTGATTCTCAATTAGTAAATCTAGATAAATAAGGTCTGCTACCCTTATATTTGGAGATGTTTTACACTTATTTTATATTATTAATTGTTTTGAGCATCTTTTTTCTCCTTTTTTATTAATATTTTATATATTGTCTTTTACATTCTTGATGACACAAGAATTAATAGATTTTCTTATTTTTCAGTTTGCTTTGTGACTTTTGCTTTAATTACATTTTATAATTATCAATTGCAATACATCTTATTATTATTATTATTTTAATTTCTTAATAATAAAACATCACACATTATTATTTATCATAAGAATACCTTTTTTACCAAAATATTTTAATCATTTTTTAATCTTTCTTCTAAATAGTTCTTAAAAATAATAATAACGTATTCCTTTTCATATTTAACTTTTATATTAATATATATAGGTTAGGCGCTATGTCACTGTTCTAGAAAATTATACCTGGCATCAAATCTTGCATTCTCTCCTTCTCCCACTTTTTTTTTATGATTTTATTCTGTCAACACTACCATCTTTCCACTATCAACCCTTAAATCTCACATTCTTTGCTTCTCCAACGTCTTTTAATAATTTTATTCGGTCAACACTCTCATTTTTCCATCATTTTAAATGTCTCCCCTTAAAATCTCTCCCTCATATCTTTTCCAATCCTTAAATCTTTCATTCGGTCAACCAACACTCTTATCTTTCTACATTTTAAATTTCTCCTCCTAAAATCTCTCCCTCATGTCTGTCCCAATCCTATATTAAATTTCCTAAAAGCTTTCCTATATTAAATTTATAGTAAATTTAATATAAGCAATAATCACTATCACATCCCTAATAAATTGGACTATATTGATATACCCTATATATGTTGTGATTTACTTAGAATGAAAATTTAAAAGGCCCTGAGTTATATCTCTTTCTATCCTTATCTTTAAGCATGATTTTACTTAATTTTCAAATACAGTACGTTGGAATTTTGTATTTATTATTTTGCATTTTATTTAATAAAATATTCAATTTTATTCCACCCCAATGCTACATAATATTAGTATTTCAATCCAAATTTTTTGAATAAATTAGTTTATTTTTGGGCTAAACTTAGCTAAGGCATTTTTTTTAAAGATTATATTTATTTTTTAATTTTTTTTCTTATCATTAATATTTGAAGAAAGCATTCTTTCTTATATATAATTAATATCTTGCACCAAACAATAAAATAGTTGTATGAGTGTTTTCTGAATCACAGGGCTTATACTCTTTTTCAATTTACAGTGAATTTCCAAAAGTGCATTTCAAGAGTTAAACTTAATAGTATATCAAATCACTCTTTGTTTAGATATATATGTGTTTCTCTTTCTTTATTAGTATCATTCAGTGATCTTTAATTCATATTTTTATTTTATAAATTTTGATGCATAAAAAAATCTAAGAATTATATATAATATATTTTTCTTATTTATTTATTGTTTATTAATTATGTTTAAGAAAATTTTAAAAATTAATTTATTTTCATTTGGGGCTTGGGCTTAGCACAGGCCTTCGTTGCTAGTCAAAAGTATAACAATTCAGACTTTCCCCCTTTTTAAAAAAGGAAAAAAGTCAAAAAGCAACCACTAAATGACAAAATAATTATCCACTTTTTACACAAAAAGTCAAAAAGATTTCTTATCAAGTCACAAAAACAAAAAGTTACCATAACCCCATCATATTTTATTCTCTCTCTTGATTTAAGGTTTACTCTGCTCTGCAATGCTTCAACACACAAACAAACAGGCCCACATGAGCCTGTTTGTTTTGTGTGATTGATTTTCCAAGATTGCATGAAACATGAAGAAAGAGAGGTGAATGCCCAAATATGACCCTTCAAAATAATTATATTCTTTGCAACCAAAAAGGCCCTTAATATTTACTTTTTGCAATTCACTATCCTGTTGAATTGCAAGCTAATAACCCATAAGGGCCCGTTTGTTAATTTAACTGGTGGAATGAAGTGATGTGAATGACAGTTTTAAAAGATAAAAAAAAGGGGTTAAATCAATCCAATGATTAGGTTTTATTATTTAGTAAAAAGATAATGTAACTTTTTGACTTTTTGTGTTAAAAGTAGATATTTTTTGTTAGTTAGTAGGATGAAAAGATAACTTTTTGACTTTTTTGTGTAAAAAGGTAAAAGAATTTTTTTAAAATGTGGTATTTTGATTTGACTTTTTTGGGCTGTTGAGTGGTGAAATGAAAGATGACTTTAACTTTACAATGAGGGAAAATTAATAAACAGGCCCTAAGGAATGCAGTGTAAATTAAGTGGTACTTTTATTTAAGGCCTTAAGTGCTACTTTTATTTAAGGCAGACTTGAATACTTGATATTAGGGAGGCAAACCACCTGTATTGGACCAAAATTAGCTTACAACCGGCTTGGTTGAATATTAATCAAACAACCTTGAGTTCATGCCAGGCCTAGCTTATCCCAGCTCGAGCTTGCCTTGAATTAACTAGAACATGACCTAATAGTCTAAATAAAGCTTGGACTCAAAAGCTTAGGCAAATTAGAAATGAAACTCAATTGAGCAAAGCTTGATAATGAGTATCAAGTTTAAGCTTGACCGAGGCTAGGCCATATCACCATAGATGAAAATCGTAGAATCAATCGCGGTATTTGCCGATCTGAAAAACTGATATAGTATCGGTATTAGTCGCAGTTTGCGGCCCATTGCAATTGTCTCGGTGTGATTTTTTTTTTTGCTCTAAAAAAATTTGAAAAAATATCCATAAAATTCTAAATATTAGAAAAGGTTAGAAAACAATATTTTTTTTCATTAATAACAAGTATAAATCAAATTATCAATCCCCTTAAGTCATGACATCTTATATTGCTGTCTTCTCTGAAATTGTAATTTTTTTTTGTAAGAATCATAATTATGACTTATGAATTATCTATTAATGGGAAATTTTAGAAAATACAATTTGTTTGTAATTTGTATATAGTGTTGGTAATTAGTATCTTGTATAGTATATACCAAGATCCTCTACATCTTGAAGATCTATGTATTCTATTACTAGATCTATCAAGTTTGACTCATTAGATCATGTATTTTTATACTAATAAAATAAAATAATAATTCGTACTCTTAACATTAAAAAATATCTAAATCTCAACAAAAGTGAAAACTAGTTAAAACTTAAAAGGTAAAAGCCTTTATTTTTAAGATACCAAATAATAGATCCATACAAAAAAAAAAGAGAGAGAGAGTGGAATGGAATTATCATATTCATAGCTCATTTTTAGTTTTTACCAAACAAATATTTACAAAAAATATATATATATATAAGAAGTAGAATATACCTATCTTTGTAGAGTTATTTTGGTGATTTCTTAAACCAAATCCACCAAAATAAAAAATTTTTTATTTATTTGCAAGTGAAAGGAAGAGCTACGGCAATTGGAGTGTTTTTGAAAAGTAGAAGATGAATAAAAGGATAAGAAAGAGGAAAAAAATTAGAGTTACATGTTTTTTATTTTATTTTATATATGCTGTATATTTTGAAAATATAGGCTGATATATCGTTTTGATCGATATTTTGTAATATCGACTGATATATCACGATATTTTCATGATATTTTCACTATGTGATACCGATACTGATTCTTTATCATTTATCGGTACGATACTGGCCAATACCAGTACGTATCGACCAATATATATCGATATCGGCCGATATTTTGATCTATGCATATCACTAGAAAGCACAGTGGGAGTGGATTCCAATATTTTCTTAATTTTTATTTATTATTAGTACACACCAATTGAATTTATTTTTTTAAAGTTTTATGCAATATTCAATCAAAACTTGTATTTTGTACAAAGGTGAATGGTTGTCTTTTACATATGTGATTTGAAAATGTCATTTAATTATACAAGTGAAATTAACATAGTGTGTGTTGCATAAGTAAAATTTACAAATGTCAAACACAATGTTGCATACCATTATGAAGTTAGACCTACTAACTCAATGGTAGATAAGTTAGCCAAGCAAGATCAGGTTGTTCCTTCGGTGGGTGTGATCATGTGATAGGGATTGGGGGTGGTGCACTATTGCACTTTCCCAATCCTCCCTTTTTTTGTTTGGGTTTTTTTTTTGTTTTGTGGGGGGGGGGGGGGGGGGTGGGGACTTGTATTTGCATCACTTCCAATAAAAAGTGTAATGGTCAAGAGGTCTATAATGGTTTAACATCTCTTTTTATGTGTCCAAAATTTCATATGAAAATGACATCATTTATACTATTTTCACACAGCTTAACAGAACAAATGATACATAATCCTAACGCACATGCATCATTTACATATATGTAAGATCCCAGCCCAAATTAATAAATTTAATTCAATTAAAAATAATTTACCAAATAAATAATGACATTTATTGAATTGGGGGAAATCAAACTACATTTAACAATTAGGGCAAAATCAGGGCACAAACGCGATTAGGACTTGATTTGAGAATTATAAGACATGTTGACAATTTTTAGAAAAATATGAGGGGTATTTTCATTATTTCAAAACATAGCCAAAATGGGGCTTATTGGATCAAGAATAATTAATTATGAAACTATTCACTAAGACACGAACTCATCCAGATTAATCTAGTGCCTAGTTGAAAAAGATTTAGGTTAAGCCCATTACTAGAGGTGTGAGGACCACCTGTGTATTTCATCTTCAAAGAGGAATAGCATTCACTAACGACCATGGTGGAAGTTGGGTTTGGATACAATAAGACTAGGGAGCTATCCTAGGAATCTATATGAAGAAAAGAAGAATTTTATACTATCTTTACTTCCTAGTTCTACTATAAGTGCCCATATTAAATTCTTTATATAAAACTAGAATCCCACTCTTCTACAAACAATTCTTCCCAATTCCTTTCTCTCCGGCAACTCTCTCTCTCTCTCCCCCTAGTCTCTTTCAATTAGAAGGTCTGCATCCTTCGGCTTAAGGATTTAAAAAGAAGCCATACAAGAACTACTCTGAGGCTCTCTACGATTTGGGAATTTTGATAAAAATCAACGATTAAGGCAAGTGCATAAACCCATCTTATGTTTCCTATCCGATTTAAGTATTATACAATTTACCTTTAGAAACACAAAATAAAATTTTGAGCCTATGTATATAATTCAATTTGATGTTTTCTTTGAGTTAGTACTTCTGCCCATCTCAAATTTGATTTTGTAAATGGTGTTGTTATTGTTTGTAAATTGGATCTGAAGTCAAGATTAAATAAACATAGTTTGTAGCAAACCCATCCCTGTTTGCATGTAGATGATCTGGTACAACCATCCTGTAAAACAACCATGAGCGGCCTTAGAGGAGTGCAACCCTTATAAATTGGATTCTCTATGGCCCCTATCCAATTGACTGAAACATTGACCACATAATGAAACTACTGCCGACCATGATCTGTTTCTGGATTAGGTTTAAACCCTCCTTCCTTAGAATTTCTGTGGGATTATGTGGTAATGTTGGTCGGATGGTTGGGGGTTAGAGTGACTCAATTCAGCCAAGAAATTCAGTAATAAATCCCATCCTACATATATAGCACTTTTGTAGAATTATACCATCACACAACGCTTGAGTCGACAAAGTCATGGTGCTCAGGTGGGCCACCTGATGATTGATTAGATCCAGGAATCTGATAGTAGACCCTTAGGTGACCTTATGGTATTAGCCCTTTGTGGATTTGATCCACTGTGATCCATCATCCAAGTGACCCAACAATGAGGAGCGTGAGACCCATTCCAAAAAAATATGTTACAAAACTAGTCACACGAAGAAGCACCATGCTGCCCTCTTTGTTGTCTTATTTGGTTTCTGGAAAATCACAAACAAACCCTTTACCTTTGAGTAAAATACTATCAAGTCATGATACTTTCTATTTTTACAATTTAACCATTGGACTATTCTATGGAGTTCTAAGCTTTTAAGAATTACAAGTAAGAACTTATTTACCTTTGCCTTTTATAACTGAAACTTAAATAGTATTAGGCATATGTACTTCATAGGTAACCCTTGTGAACTGTCATTTGAGGCATGCAAACCTAAATCAAGTAACCGTGGTGTGGAATAGACATAGATTAAATTAATTAGTGATGTTATATGGCTTGACATCTACCTTCGAATTATCTTGAAGCATGACTGGGGTTTTGGAAACTTAATGGTGTAACATCATGGGTTCTCTAAACACAAACTACCTTCAGAAACGCTAATTAAGAATTAACCAAATTCTAAGGACGAGATCTTTGCGGTCATCCAAATTAGATTTAGGGCAAATATTTAGTGTTTAAAATTTCATCATATCATAGAGTTAAGTTAGCCTAGACCCGGCGTGCGAAAAGCAACCCTACTCTCAGCATGATTTGTCAAATATAGATTTTGTATAATAAAATTTAATTATTTGATTATATGTTTTCAAGCATTCTTGGTATATACCTTGACCTGATAAAACTTATTTTTCTTTGTTATTACAATTTATAGCATTTTGACATCACGTCAGTTGACTTTGGAATTTGTCATGTATTAAAGAAGTTCTGTTTTATGATTATTTGTCTGTTTATATATATTTTGAATTAAAGCGACACCACAAAGCTATTTAAGTCTAGCATAGTTGGGCACCACTATGTAAGGGCTATACTTCTAAAGCTATTTGTAGATTAGTTAACTTTCTATCAATGACAGTTAGTCACTTCGGTACCAAACTCTATTACTCTGGTCTGATGGCCAATGGCCATAATTCTGAATCTCTGGGCACCAAACTTTGTTCTTTGTTCTCGTTATATTAAAAGGGGGTCACTATAATACCTTTAACAGTTTAACCAATGTAGAACACCAATTTATTTTAAATGTTATGATATTTGTAAGTTCTTTACTTGGTTTTATGCATGAACATATATCTTAAATTATTATATCTTATCAATCTATTTTGAAAATCCTATGATTTATCTGGCTTGATTTTTATTAAAATACGTTATGGGATATGAAAATCGGGTAAGTATACTTGCTGAGGTTATTTCATAACATGACCTCCTATGATTGGTGTTTGTAGGTAACGACACACTTTCTAAAGAACCGGATGAAACGGTAGTCTAGGAGGAACCACAAGGAAACTACGCGTAGAGCGCAGACGATATAACTTAAAGATTTCGTGCCTGTGCTAGAGAGTCGACAATTTAGATAATTAGTTTATTTATAATAATTTTAATTTCAGACTAATTGTAAGCCCTTGGTTGGCTATTTATGTTAAGATTTAGTTATTTGGATTATATCTTTACTTATGGTTTTATTTATGACTTAGATACATTTAAATTATTAAATTTGAATAAGATTATTTGCTTTGTCTTGCGATGGCACTTATAATGACTTTACAATTATGTTTTAGCTATGAATATGGTTCAGTTGGATAATCTTATATTGCGGATCCATTTAATTTCATCATTAATACCTTAAAATATAGGGTTTTTCAGAAATCCAAATTTTTGGGTGGTTACAATATATAAATGACCTTCTATAAGATATATTTAAACCATGCATGCATACAGCTATATCTAGCCTCAGACTCAAGCGAAGACTAGTGGAGCCTCTTAGCATGTTGAGCTTTAGCCAACCAAGAAAGGCAAACCCTATTAGCTTGATTCTAGCTCATGGGACACCAAGCAGAGCTTGAGCTCAAGCTTAATTGCAATGGGCGTATCTGGCTTAAGAGAGGCCTTGACTTATTGATATCCTACTCAAAATTTAGTTTGACAAGTTTTTTCATGAGAAAAATGCTTGCGGACATCATCACTTGTTCTTTCCGGTCCTATCACCTTCACACAACGAGACGAGAGGGTGCAGATGGATTCTATATTTTTCATTTATCAAGTCAATTTATGCATATCATGGATTATAGAAAATGCGAATGACTATATGGCCATATAAAAATGAATCTTTATGCTAGTAGATCAGGTTGTCGGTTTAAACATATACAATGCCTTTAATTATCATTTCCCTTTTCTCTTTCTTATACCTTGTTTCTAGGTTGCCAGGCCATAGATTAGAGCTCTTTTTCATGTTACTATGTTCTTATTTTTCATTTTCCAACTTCGGTTCCTTAATCATACAAAGCGCTTTACCCCCTTACAGTTCCCATTGGAGAAGAGAATCAGACCTAAAGGTATAAAATATGAAATAGTATAATAGAGTTGGAAAGAACAAAAACCCAAATGCAAATGTTAGGTTGCTCAACCGTTCATTTTGAGAAGTACTTAGCCAAAACATTGCTCCCTATATGGAAATGGACAACCAGAATTTCTCACTTTTGGAAGCAGCTTTAGATGCTCTTTCCCAGAATGAATGTCAATAATGCGCAGTCTATTATAAAATAATCATCAGCTTCATAGCATTATCCCATCAAATTGGAAAAGGATAAATATGTTTTATGGGAGAAACGATTAAGACGGCATAAGCCCATCTACTAAACATAGCTGCACAAGTAGTCTCATTAGTGCATCCATTTCTTGTATGTGTTTCCATTAAAAACCTGTATATAACACACTGTAAATCTAATCATGATTGCTATCAGAGAACTATAGTGTGCTATGCATCAACAAATAGAGCAAAAAATATTAAACAACCTTGACACTATACTGCTAACTAATTAAACAGCACACAGGTACAAAATTCGCCTCAAAACATCTTGAACTAAAAATTCCTAATGTCTTTAAAAGTGATGTGTATGCTTTGCAGTGGAGGATTTGAACTTCTTCAATTGCTGCTAGCTTAGTCTATCTTTATCACTTAATGTTCCGTTTGAAAGTGGAAAACAAGTTCTATTTCAGTTGTAGTCATAGAAGCAGAAAGCTACTGAATAACCAGTGGCAGGTGGGAAGATTCTTGGCAAGGTAGAATAGTTGTTCATATGCCACAAAGAAAAAAAAAACGAAACTACTTCTGGGAAGCATTACAAAAATCACTTGACATCTTTCCAATGTCTGATAGTTCACCATTTTTTTTAACTGCCGGATGAATAGGTTCCATCTTAACATGTTTTTGCCATCGGAGAAAGGAATCCAGCCCTCCCTACTCACAGAAAACCGAAATCCTCTCTACGAGGGAAAATCAATTCATTTTTTAACTTTTCCATGAGGAAGATCATGTGTCACACCAAAGAATGAAACAATAGGCCACACAAAAAATCAGAGAAAATTTCCCTTGTAACATGGAATCATCTTATTGCACAAGCCCACCTCAGGATTCTGTGGATTTTTAACAGGAGATACAGCAGATGGATATCATAAATTTTGGCTTCAGTAATAGAGTTTCGTGAATTTGGGGTCTCAGTAATAGAGTTTCCGAAACCTGATTTGCAGCTGCAGCTCCATGATCATGTTTTTGCAGGCTGAATAAGCAAACTAGCTAGGGCAAAATCAATAAAATTTGACTCAAATAAAAGAAAATGAACATGATTAAGTGTATGGAGAATGAAATCAAATGTGAAATGAGCATAAAGCCAACTTGAAAGGTCCTTCCTCCAAATTCGAGAAATAACTTCAATCATATACAAAACCTTGTAAACATATGCCCCTCCACAAACCAAAAGCACTTCAATACCATTTCACTCATTTCCTTTATACAAACTCAAATAAGCATAATTATTAATTCCAAATCAAACAATGACAGCCTTTTAACAGCTTCAGCTTTGTCGAATTAATCCCAGTGCCTCTAGGCACACAACTGTAATTCTAGTTCCCTCATTTTTTTTCTTGGTTGAATTATTCCCAGTCTCCTTAAGCAAACAACTTTCATAAATCTTTTCGTTCATGATATTCCATCTATATCTATCCATCTTCATTCTAATTAGGATCATAGAATCTTGGATTATTTGGATATATGATAAGATATCCAATGGTACCAATTCTAGCATTTGGATGTCTTTTAATGTTTGAATGTAGCTCATAAAAATGGAAAGAATGAATGGGTGTTTCACCATTTGAAAAGACCTACCTATCAAATTAAACATTCTAAAGTCATTAATCTCTCCTTTACACAGCAGCTTTTCAATATTGATTGGTTTTTAATTTTCTGCCATCCAAAAGCATATCAAAGTTCCAAGATCACACTAGGAAATTCATTACATGAATGGTCTACTCATAAAATCAAACCATACTAAAGGCCAATAAGCCTGCTGAAGTTGTCATAGATTGAGTTGTGAATTTCAAAATATTAGTTTATAATTAGTTTGTTTGTTAGTTAAAAATCAGTAACAAGTATTGGATAGATTGTTAAATATATATATAATAGAAATATGTTACTCGTTAGAGATATTAGAGAGAGTTGGTTACAAAGATATGAGGGTACGTTAATTAATTTGTCTATTTGAGTTATGCATTATTATGTTCTCTCTATATATTGAGAAGTTTGGATCAATAAATGCAGTGTATTCTTTGAACTCTAGCCCTTAGAGTTTCTTCATAAAAATCATTGAAGCAACATACTAAAAGATTTTCAATGTTTCTTGTTAAAATTGAAATTCGTTTCTTCTACCTTGACTGTGGGTTCTTCAAAAACTAACCAAGTATTGCGGCTTGGACGTGGGTGAGGATTTTCCAAACACAAATCGAGAGGTTTAAATAGCACTAGATTTACTTCTGTCTTCTCTTATTCATAAACATTCCAAATTAGAGAAAAGAGCTTCAAAAGATTAAAGAATCCAACACAGTATTCTCCGTTTCCCATCAGTACTAGAATCACTTGGGAGAATATAGGGAAATCCTATGAAGAGCTCTTGTTGTGTTTCCAAATGGTCAATATCAAATCAATATATGAAACAGTTTTCAACGTCTAGTGCAAGTGATTGTTGAGAGAGAATGAGGACTAATGAATTATCTAAACTCCAACACTGTATAATTCAACTTTAAGGACAGCAAATTAATTACCTGCAGAGTTCTAAAAATATTATAACAACATTTACACAAGTTTTGGAAATGTGTCTGAGTTATCAACTTGAAACAAAGTAGCTTGCAAATGATTCAGATATGTCAATATAGTGATCAGATAGCTACCAGCTCTAAAGTGTTTTAAAAACCCAGTTTTGAAAGTCTCCAATGTCAGAAAGTATTCTAGTCAAATAAAGAAGAGGAAAAAATATATATAGAAGGCTATGTAGCCAATAGCAGTCTTGTTTCGCAAACTTTATGAAGATAATCAAATGAACTGGAACCATGTAAGGCCATCTTATTGACATCAGTAGAAGTTATGTGGATAAGTTAACTGCCATCATCTAACTCAATTCCATAAAAGTTTTTATGTGAATTGTTTATGTTTTAAAAGAAGATGAAGTCTCATAGGCAGCCTTCATGCAAAGATAAATGTTAAAAAAAAAAAAGCCTTCGTGCAAAGATACATGTTAAAAAAAAAAAAAAGAAACAACACCAACAACTTTAGATTATCAAGCTTTATATAAAATAGAAATAGCAAACAATAATATTGAAGTAGGACGTTCATAAAAAAGAGCTAAGATGATCGTCAGACTAACCATGAATACTGGCTTTTGCTGCCAAAAAAACAAAACAACTTTAGATTATCAAGCTTTGTATAAATTAGAAGTTACAACTAACAAGAATTTTTAAGTAGTCAGTTGTTAAAAAGAGCTCAGATGATCATTACACAACCCAAAAATATAGGCTTTTGATGTTTAGTTTATCATTTTTATGAACAAAATGCAAAAACCAGAAAGCCCACCAATTCAGAGCTTTCATTGAAGCCCCCCATCTATGCCAATAGCAAAAGAAGAAGAAGAAGAAGAAGAAGATGATGATGATGATGATGATGATGATCTAAAACTGTTGTATAAATTTATAACGCAGTGGTAGAAAGTAGTATTGAGATTAAAACAAGTATGAGTAAAGTAGGAACAGCAGTGTAATTAAAGAAAGCTTTGATTCTTTTGCTGTGCAGGAACACTACAACATGATGTGATTCAAGTGAAGGCCTAGAAGAACAAAAACATGAAAGAAAAGAAAACATGACAGAAAAAAAAAAAACATACAGAAAAGAGAAAATAATTGTACACAATCCTTGCATTCCCTGACCTCTCTCTCATGTAATCCACTTCCACCAGCACCAGCACCACCCCTCCATCTCAAAACGGAGGCCGGACGGCGACACCGCCGGCCCAGTCGACGGGTAATTGGCAATTCACCATGTTAACCGGTAAATTAAAGAAAGGTAGCGCCGCAGAAGGATCCGAGAACGGATTGGGGAGACCCCCACCGCCTGAAGACTGCGACACCGGCGGCTGTATCTGCAACTGCTCCTCCTCCTCCTCCTCCTCCCTCAACGGCAGCCTCTCATATGCTACGTTGGCGAACGATGCACCGATCAAAATTACCGGCCCGGCAGCGATCAACGCCCCAACAACGCTCCCACCGACAACCTGCCCCTGCCCGCCGGCCAACAACACGGTCAAGCTCGTCGCACCCGGTGGCGCCGGCGGCGGCAAGAACGACCCAGACAGCGACAAGATCTCAAACCTCCCTTGCAAAGACACGATCGCCCCCGCTGACGCTGGCTGCCGAAGGGTGACGTTAGTGACAGTACCGCTCCCGCTCAGAACGCAGACCCCCCTCTGCCGCCGGCGAGCGTAGGCGGCGATGCTATCGAAGATGTCGCAGCCGCCGCCGACCTCCAGTATGTGCGCCCGGAGGGTGTTGGCGCTTTCCCTGGTAATGATGACCGGCGGTTTCTGCTTGTTCTTGGATCCGGGCGGCCGGCCTCTGGGCCTCCGGGTGACGATATCGCCGGAACCATTGTTGGGTGTAACCAGCTCCAGACCTTGGCTGCCGTCATCTTGGTTGCCGGAAAATTGGCCTCCGTTATTGTTTTCGTCGGAATCAGACCTCTGCAGCTGGTGCTGGAGGTGGAGGTGGTGCATATAACTGGAAGCATTGCCTAAGTCCAAGCCAGCCATCTCACATCAAACAAACCAACACCACCACCACAACAACAGCAACTACAATTAAAAAAAATTAAAATAAAGCGGCCTTTATGCAAATATTATAAATTATTGAAGTGGAGAAAAGGAAAGAGAGCTCGGGAGCTGGAATTCTGCAGTGAAAATTAGAAGTGAGGGAGGAAGAGAAGAAAGACGGGAAGAATGAAACAATTGCAAACTGCAAATGATTCTAGAGAGAGAGAGGGAATATATATGGAGAGTTTGGTGTATGTGATGTGAAAGACTGGTGCCTTGGTGTGGTTGTGTCAAGCGCGTGTGAAAAACCCTAGATGAAGGTTTTGGCCTTTGGGTGTGGTTAACTGTAGTTATGGAAGGTTGACCTAAGGTTAGGAGAGGGTAGGGCCCACTGGGCAAGTGGATAGGATGCGGCGGTTGTGGGGTCTGGTTTGGTCCCTTTGGGGTAAGGAAGGGTCGGCTGAGGAATGGAGTGAGCCGGCTTACGGATGGCTCGTTTGACTGCGGTTGGCACTAGGGAGAGAAATGGTGAAGAGTTTTTGACTGTTGACTTGGATGGAGGTGTTGGGTTTGTGTCCAAAATCCAAACCTAGCAGGCAAAGTCATACAACGTTTGATTATCTTTTTCAATGGTTGAGATCATCCTTAAACATGTCCCAAACCGAGTGATTAAGGTGGTAGTCTTGCTAGAGTTTTTCTTTCGTAATTTAGGTTTTAAGGTTTTTGTCTCTCTTATTTTTAAATTATTTTCTTTGGAATAGATATTTTGCCAATGTTCTCTCTTTTTATCTCTCTCTCTCTATATATATCTTTATCTTTATCTTTTTTTACATTAAATTAAGGATGGAGGTGTTAATTGGGCCAAACTGAATCTAGTCCAAACATAGCCCCTCTAGTTAGAGGGCATAATAGCCAATGAGACTAAAAAGGGAGCCAAAGCGTGGTTTGATCGTAACTAAATTACTTCAGAAGCAATGATCTTTTTGCAAATAACCTCGAATCCAATCCGATCACAATTGGATCCGGAGAAAATCTTATCGTGTCATATCCATAGTATCTAATTTTCAATCAATACGCCAAAAAAACCCATTCATCTTCATTTTTCTTTTCACTTTTCCCTTTTTTTGGCTAGCTTTACTTTTGGGTTTTCTATTTCTCTTGCTTATTATTTCTTTTAGTTATTTCTTTCTTCTTCAACTCATTAGAGGTTATTGTATGTCTTAATATAGCTGGTGGGTCTAATAAGATGATGTATCGAAGATTTGAAAAAAATCATCTTCTATAGGCTCTCCCCATTAGTTTAGGAGCTTTAAATATATTCTTTCCCTGAGCTTAAGAATAAAATTAGCATATCCCCTGCTCCTATTAAAATAATTGGCGCACTATATCTTTTCAAAGCATGAAAAAGAAAATGTGGATGGCCTAAGCATTGACCCTCCATTGATCTGCCGGCCCTACTGGCTCGTGACACAAGATGACAAGAGTTTAGAGCCGTGTTACTGACACGGCGACCAAACGTTAAATCGAAAATGACAGATTTGTCACAGGATCACGAGGGTGAGGCCAAGAGATCTTTCACCGCACAAGCTAAAATGAAAACGAACCCTAATTGGAAAGGGCATGTCTCACCAGTGCAGATTGCATACTAATACTAGGTTGAATATCGCTAGCTAGACAAAATAAAAGGTTCTTGTCGCCCCCACCTTGGTGCATTACTTGTATCATAAGTTAAAGTTACTTGAGCTGTTGAGAAAGATAGGATGGGGCTCCTCCAATGAAAATTATTTCAAGTTTTTGAAATTAACCTTGATCTGTATTTTAAACTATATTACAGATTAAAAATTCCATTTACCTCCAGCTTTTAATACAAAAGGAACACTGCTGTTTTCAATGAAGTTGAAGTGAGTTAAGAAATTGTATGAAGGGGTGTTTTTGAAGTCCCATATGGATTCAGGGAAAAGTATTTTTTTTTCTTTTCTTTTCTTTTTTTTTATTGTGACATGTGTTGCTCGCACTCTGCCATCTATGAAAGCGAACTTCCCCTCCATGGACTTTACAAACAAATACCACAAACGTAAGGCTAGCTTTCTCACTAAACTCTATTGGACACATTTGTGTAATACTGTTTCAAGAAAGAAGAAGATTTTTTTTTCTTTTCTTAAAGAGTTACGTTGATTCTTTGGTGGGAATTTTTATTATATTTTAAAAGGAATAGATCAGAATTGCCAAATAGCTAGTAGCCGAATAGCAAATGCATCTCACTGACTAATAGTAGCGGACACATATACAGATTATTGGGGTGGCTGCCACTGTCTTTTTTTTTTTTTCCTATGTAGTGACTACAATGCAATAGCCTAACTCAAACCTAAAACCTTTTGGAGCAAGTTGTTGTCCCATGTCGGTTGAGCTACCGGCGCCACAGAAGAAAAAAGGTCTAGAAAGAGTTAGGGGCCTTATATCCCACACTCCCGGCATAAAAAATGGCCATTTGTTTCATTTCCGAGGAGCAGCATTATGCAGGTGAATTTAGGTTACACCTCAAATGAAAATTCGAAGTCCGCCATTGCTCTCTAGCGAGGAATCTACCCATTGGCATATGGGACATCATTAGATCTATATGGTTGGCTATAAGATGCTCAATGAATGTATTTGAAATACAACTTTAGATAATAACACTTTGTTTTCAGCTTGTTCCCGCTTTCCACGTCCAAATGGGTATATGTATTTTAATTGAGTTGAGAGTATCATTCACTCTATAAAGGGCCTAATCTTTTAGTGGAACTTCCGACAAGAACTTAGTTTGTTGGGATTTTTGGGTATGGTTTGCTGACTTGTCCTTCGCATTTGCAAATATCATGTTTCATTTACATGAATTTCAAAATTTTAATCAACTAAGCTCCAATTTGGCATCTTTATTTTTTGTCTCTACTTACCTGAATCTTTGAAGCAAGTAGAAGTTAAGAAAAATAAAGTGTTTGATAGTAATTTCTAGCCTCTACCCACTTTAGAGAAAAAGATGTAATGCGTCTTTTTTTTACAACCCCCTTCACGAGGCAATTGAGAAATAGAGGGGGAAAAAAAGGCTTCAGTATGCTTGTTAACACCCAATTTATTATATATGTATTTTTTTTTAAATCTAAGACGTTCGGTAAATTAAGAGATCCAAACAATTGGAAATATTCACAAGATCAACCACGACCATGGAACCAAATTTCGGCCTTTAAATCATTACCAATCTTGAGATATGTCCTAAAAAAGTGAGCCACTAGATAATATTTTTTAAACTCTATAGGCACCAAACATAAGATCCAAACCATTAGATCTCTTTGAAATGCTAAACACGTCTATAAGGTCAATTTTAAATGCCTAAAACCTTGTAGGTCTTTACAAACTTACGAACAAATATCAACCATTTATGCAACATGCTCAATTTTGCACTAGTCCTAAGTAGTTTCGTTTTTCTCTTTTTTGTAATTATTTCTAGGATAATAAATCACGATCCAATGTGTTGAAAATATTTCTAACATAAAAAATTACTAGGAGACTAAATTTAAATCATTGGATCATCACTAATCTTGAGATATTTGCTATAAAAAAAATAGACTGTTTGATATTATTTTTGAAATCTGTGAGCCCCAAACACATGATCCAAATTGTCAGATCTATTTAAAAGGATAAACATGGTTATAAAGTTAAATTGCTTGATACCTTATAGATTTTGAGAAATTTATGAAAAAAATTTAACAATTTATTTAAAAAAGTTTATTTAAAACATATTCCTGTATTAGCAAATGCTTTTTTTTTAATATATCATAGCCTCTTTTTTTATGGCACTTCTTTTAATGACTCAATTTAGGATGGGTCTGTAAGAAAATGAGTAAAGTTGTCAAACAAGCTGTAAAAGATACCAAATGATCTTTGAAATTCCCAAAGTTCCAAATCCTTTGCTTTTAGAGGACTTCTTGATGCTCAATAACAAAAGACTATAAAGTTCTTCCACATTGAAGGATTCAAGAATTACACTGTGTTGGAGAATTCAGAAATTCTCCAACTATGAGTTCCTTGAATTCAAGCAAAGAAATAAGGCTTAAGCAAACGCTGCCTGACAAAAAAAGGGACAATTGTGTGAGAGCATGCGTACCTACCGGGGAAAATGTTCTTTGTAGTCCAACATATTCGTGCGAGACATCACGGCGTTACAGTAAAATTTGGTGGGCGCCCCACAATGGAACGGCCCAAAGTCATCAGAGTGTGGAGTGTTGCACGCAGGATAATATTTTAGTACCTATTGGATACATTAGCTGAGCAATTTGGGCCATGGCTCATGTGAGAGGGGGGGTCCACTTATGGAATGGTTGAGCCATTGTTCAATGGAGTGTGTAGAACTGATATTTTTTTTTATTGGTAACAGTAGATTAAATTAAAGACTTTAAAAAAAGATAATTAGAGAGATGGAAAAAATGAAAAGAAAAGTATTTGAGCTAAATACCCACACAAAAAGCTGATTCAGTTACCCGACAAATTAAAGACTCACGTAGAACTACTATGGTTTCCTCAATTTGTATTCGGGAATATAACTAATAATGAACCAATAACCATACCAGCAGGCTTTTCTCAGAACGACTTCTTCAAGGCCTCCATCTTTAGTCTACTTCTGTAGTAGATACCAGAGATAATGATTTCACAGGCAATCCAACCACCCACCTATAAGGCTTACAAACAGCATCTACCCAAACAAGCCACTTATCATCTTGAAAAGGAAAGACTGCCATTGGAATAACTCCTTGGACTGGGCCACATGAGGTCGTATTCTGAATGGTCTGTTGTGATCATGTGGTGAGTGATTTGTCCACCACGCACTACTGTTGGGTTGGTGCTGCCACCTGATCAACGGTCCCAAGTACCTTCATGAACCACGTGAATGATGAAGATTGAGGGTCCTCCACATTTTATGGTGGTTGAGCGGGCTACCAAACTAGCTTATGATGGGAAAACCAGCAAATTGAACAGCTCACTGTGGTCTTAAGTCTGTCCATGTGTGGCCACCCTTCATGCTTTTTTTTAGTTACTGATCTTTCGAAAAACTATATGTAAGACCCCTTGACACCCTCCATACGTCACTTGGGTCTTGGGGTATCTGCTAACGAACTAGTTGGTGATCCATTTGATAATCTTAAAATCCGACATCACTGTACTATTCTAATCCGCCGATAAAAAAAAAAAAAAAGGTGCTATCCTAATCTCTTGCTATGTTTCACCTTTCTTGACATCCAATCCAATTAAGACCACTGTTATTAGTGTACACATGGTTCATCGAGGCCCTGTTTATTATAAGATTTTTTTTTTATAATTCAAGGTATCTCCAGCCCAACCCATCTCAAGAGTCTTTCGCCTTAAGCCCCAAGGCCACTCCATTCTGAATAGCCAAGAACTAACATGGCCAATGAAGGTGCAAGTCGAACATAGTACCTCTTCCAATCCTCAGGCGCATGCTCCTTACCTACTGAATCATTAAAAAGTAGTATTATATGGCTGCAGCATTTATACAGTAGGTGACATGATTCTGCAATAAGCAGAATCAACTATTAGCATCCTATTGGATTGAGATTACCGAATAACCACACGTCTCAGCTTTGATTTTCGGGGCCTTGTACAACTATTGTGATCCGATTCATAATAATTTATGGATTCCTTTACCAAGGAAGACATACCTGCCTCCACTTGCCTTTAATTATGGTAACCACAAGTAAACCCAACAAGTTATCTCACATAGCCATAAAAAAGGATGCCTCAGGCGAGAAACTGTACCTCATGCCCGATTGGTTCCTATGGGACAGGGTACTTTCTTTTCATAAGAAGCCAAAACATTCAGTTGATTAAATAGCCAGACCACAAATAATGATCTACGGTTTGGCCAATAATCAGTGGACCAAATCGGCACGTGCAAGGGCACGCATACAATGTGAAAAACATGTACATATTAGTTCTTCCCCAAATTACCATTGCATGGGATCATGAAATACATGATGGATCAGACTTTTCCATGCATGCTGTCTACTTAATGAAATATTGACAGTTTCAAATAGAGGATTTTACTAAAAAAATAATCTTAGAGTCACTCCATACCAAAAAAGACATCAAAGATGACATGATTCTGCCATAGTAGTCTTAGAAGTTCTTTTTTGTTTAAACTTTTGGAACATGAGTTAAGCAAAAATATCCCCGCTCTCTTTTTTTTCCTCCCACCCCCCACCTTTTTTTTTGCTCTTTTTCCTTTTGAAAAGTATTACCTGGGTTTGGATGATCTGACACGGGTGAGGATATCCCCGCTCTTATTTTTTTTTCTTCTTCATTATTTTTTTGAATAATGCTAGCTGGGTTTGAGTTATCTGACATGAGCAAGGATATCCCACTTGTTCTTTTTTCTTTCTTCCTTCTCCTTGTTCCTCCAACCCCAAGATGCACCCCAAAGATAATAATAATAATAAAAAGGACTAAATGATTACTAATCAAAAGCACTATTCCGAAAAGCCCTAAGTGGAGATGAGAGAAGAAGGTGAAAACGATTTCTTCGAAGGAAATAGAGAGATTTCTTCAAAGCAATTTCTTCTCCTCTTTCTTTCTCCTCGTTCCTCCAACCTCAAGATACACCCTAAAGAAAATAATAATAAAAAACTAAAAAATTACCAAACAAAAGCACCATTCCCAAAAGCCCTAGGTGGAGATGAAAAGAGGTGGAAGCAATTTCTTCAAAGGTGATAGAGAGATTTAGAGCTTTGAAGGTTGGAGAAATGAAAGAGAAGAGAAGAGAATAGAGATATATAGGTGATGATGATAAGTTCTGGTGACTTTAAAGGGAGGAAAAAGAGGAAGATGAGACAAAGAAAAATCCATGTTGATTTGTTGGCGCAGGAAAGGAGGAAATAGGTTCAGGTTTAATGGTCTTGGGTTTAATGAGTGCGTGTAGTAAATTGGAATTAGATAGTTAGGTTTATATTTAAGCCTGAGTTGAAGTTGGAAAAAGAAGAAGAAGAAGAACTGGGGGACGAGGAAGAAAGAGGATGAAAAAAAGAAGAAAAAAAAAGGAGCGATATCCCCTCTCATGTACGTGGGTGAATAGGGATATTCCCACCTAAGTCAGATTCTAAAAGCGTAAACTAACAAGGACCTATAAGACTAATATTGTGGCATTATAACTTTAGGCCCTTTTTGGTATAAAGTGACTTTGAAAGGATTTTTTCAATAAAATCCTGTTCAAAATAATAAGGGTTTTGATGAATAAATTCATCCTAAGTATGGATTAGAGTAGGGTGTGGTATGTTTTTTGGATAAATCTGCCCTTATAGAGAATGGTAATGATATTATTACCTAAATATTATATACTTACAATAAAAAAAATGATATTTGGGTCAGGTTTAGTGTCCTTTCTTGTGTTTATTCACCTCAGGATAAAGATATTATTAATCAGATGTTGAAAATCGAAATTAGGCATAGAATCTATAAAGAATGGTGACGATATCGTTACCAGAGAATTATATATTTATGAGGAGAAAATATTTTTAGGTTAAATTTTAGTGTCATTTTCAATTATACACTTCAGTTTAAAATATTACGAATCGAACATTAAAGACAAAAAATGGGCATAAAATCTATAAAGAATCATGACAATATCGTTACAAAAAAATATATAGTTGCAAAAAAAACCAATTCTGGGTCAAATTCTACTGTCCTTTCTAGTGATGATGTAACTCAATATAATTGTATAATTGCAATGTTCTTTTTCAAATCCATGAGGGCCTCTCAAGGTTATCAATTATTTAAAATTAAAAATTAGAAGATAAAATATCTAGAATTCTAGTAATTGCAAATTCTTTTTTGCCGAGCAAAGATCAAGCCCAAATTTTATTGCTATACACTTACACTAATCAATACCAAGAAGGACACCTAGGGAAAAAAAATTATAACAAAACTCAAGTACTTTAAAACATTATAAACCATTCATCAAAAAAATATATATAAACCAGAATTATTATCCACAAAATTTATAGTAAAAGGGAATATAGAACAAGTAATATAAATATATGATAGTTACCTAAAGAATTTTACCCAGTAATGTGCTTTCCCTATATCTATATAATTTTTAGGTAATAATATCATTAGCATGCTTTATAGATTCTACGTCCATTTTTTTATCTTTAACATATGATCCGTAATATCATTATAGTAAGGTACATAACTACTAGAACTACATCAAAAGGGGTTAAATCCAATACTAATTTGGTGTGAAAAACCACATGTTTAAGCACTTGATTAAATTCCACAATACTCCACAGTTCTCAACTCTTGTTAAATAAAAAACAACATACTCTTATGTGGGAAAATTTATTAATGAAAACAACAGTTTAAAGCACTTGTTTAATTCATTAAATGCCACAGCTTTAAACTCTTGTTTTTATTGGCCTAAATAAAAGATAACCCAAAATCGATTTCCTCCTTCTTTCCTTTCGCGCCTTTTTGCAAAATATTGCAGAAAATCCTGCGGCTGTCTCCCTCATCACTGTGTGCACAAACCCTACCAGGTCTCTTTCATCTCTCCAGCCCGAGTGAGCGTCTCCTAGGTAACAGAATTTTTTCTACGTTTTTCTTTTTTCTCTCTGTGTCTCTGTTTTCCTTGTCTATCTGTTTGTAACGATTCTCAAAAACCATATTCATTGACGTGGCAGGTAAACAGAGGATCTATACATCTTAAAACTCAGATTCATTGTCTCTCTTTTTATTACTCCTTCTTGATGTCCCTGCTTCTCGATTTCTCTCTGCAACAAGTGGAAGGGTGGCATTCTCAGATTCTGAAAAATTTATCGTGCATGGGATAATAGGGTTGGGTGGGCCGGTTGATGGATAATAAGCACCATGGATCTTGAAGGGGATCCATGGGCGACCAAGGATGTGAGGGACCCATGATGAGTGGACGATGTTTGGCCCACCATCTGATGACTCCAATCTCCTTAGGCGTGAACCTCCTGACAGAGATTCAGTGTTCGCTGTTTTTTCACTTCCTCTCAATTTGTCTCTGCAACATGAGGAAGGGAAGAAATTGAAAACCAAGATTTCTCTCGTGCATGGGATAATAGGCCCGGGTGGGCCAGCTGATGGATGATCAACACCATGGATCGTGAAGGGGATCCATGGGAGACCAACCCTGTGAGGGACCCATGATGAGTGGGCGATGTTTGGCCCACCATCTGATAACTCCAATCTCCATAGGCATGGAACCTCCTGACAGAGATACAATGTTCTCTGTTTTCTTACTTTTTCTCAATTTGTCTTTGCAACATGAAGAAGGGAAGAAATTGAAAACCGAGATTTCCCTCGTGCATGGGATACTAGGCCCGGGTGGACCAGCTGATGGATGATCAACACCATGAATCGTGAAGGGAATCCATGGGTGACCAACATTGTGAGGGACCCATGATGACTGGACGATGTTTGGCCCACCATCTGATGACTCTAATATCCTTAGGCATGAAGGACCTCTTGACAGAGATACAATCCTTTGCTCGCTGATAGCCCTCTGCAATTTCAACCCCCGCTTACAAGTCCCAATCATTCCTGCCACACAACATTTGCATATCTCTTTGCAGGCCCAAATCCCCTCACCATTCAACAACTTACCCTCCTACCACCTGGAAAAATGGCAAGCTAGCTTTAACAATGCCTCAAACCATGCTCTCCTCCAGCAAAGAATCTTTCTCCTATGCTGTTATTTGGTGATTCGTTGGTGAGCGCTCATCTCTAAAATGGGTTGAAGAGAAAGCCAAGCATTGGAAAATCTATCCAGACCGTGTCTAGTCTCCCTCACCATCAAAGGTTAGGTTGTTTTCCCCTTCATCTCCCTTGAGGACAAAGCACACATGCTTAGTCTCTCTTCCCAATCTATGGACAAGAAGAAAATCTTTTTCCTTCCATGGACACCTGGCCAGGAGGAAACTGACTGGCCATCAATTGCTCCAGTTTGGATTAGATTCAAACGGCTTCCTTACCACTACTAGACCCAAAACATCATTCTATCTTTGGCCAACTCCATTGGGTAGGGCAGCCAATCGAGCTAAATGGAATTACACTAACTCAAAGAATACTCACCTATGCCAGGGTGCTGGTCAACATTGATCTCTCTAAACCCAAACCTCCAACAATACTAATGGATCTTCAAGGAGAGAGATCTGGAATTAGAAGTGGTCCATGAGAAATGCCCCTGCTCAGTTTGCCTCCAATCTGGTCACTCCCACCTGACATGTCCCTCCTCTACCCATTCAACTCAAACAATCCAAGCTCCTGTAGCAAAGTTATAATCTAAAGCCAACCTTCTAGTAACCATAATCCCACACCAATTTGATCAAGCCTCCTTTCCTAAGCCCTTCCCTATTCTGGACCAATCCTTTGCTTTCACCCCAACACCTACGTTGGAGCCTCCAGGCCATCATCCAAAACCTAAAACCCTCAAATCAAACCAAAATGGTCAAGCACCTACAGAAAACCCTGGCCTTTCTCTGAATTCTCAGAACAAAGCTTCATCCTTTGCATCAATAGTAGACCAACTGCCAGCCATTCAGAAGTCAACTCTAGCTTCACCTCTGGGTACCCCCACTAAGCTCTCCTCTCTGCAAACTCTCAACACCCAATTCCTTGGAACAACAGCCTTGGTAACTATCAAAAAAGACATCACCTAAACTCCAAACAACAATGACTAAGGAAGCCACCCTCTATGCCAATGATATACCTTATGATTTTGGCTCTGAGATCCTTAACCAAACCTCGGCCCCTACCATTGTAACATCCAACCCTTTCACCATACTTAGACTACTGCTCCCTTGCAGATCCTACCTCCAACCCGAGCAGATATGCCAACTCTTTGCTTTTTCTCTCACACTTATATATGGTTTTTTATAGCCAACTCTTTTCTTTTTGTTGTAACCTATCATCTCTTTTTATATTATTTGTTTCAGGCTTTAAGGGAGAAAGGTAAGATTGCTCGATCAAAGATGATTTGCCCTCATACTTCTGGACGAAAGGGATAGGCTAGGGTTACAGACGATATGGTAAGTATAATACTTATATCATGTTTAATTTATCTATGATTTTTATAAATAGTTAAAATTTATATCTTGAATTATTTATAGGAACAAGAAAACCCGGGTCAGGAGATCACTTGTATGGACCTTTTTTTAAGAACTCATACTAAGAAGGATGGATCAGTTTCTAGCCCAATAGTGGTGGGAAATTTTTTTTATTCAAATGCATTTTATATGATTCAATATGTTGTGGATGATATTTTATTTTTATGGGTATGAATATCTTAGTGTTACACTCATTTTATATTAGATTTTTTATTTTACTTATTATTTATCATATGTTTTATAGGATGCTGTTAGGTCTTTATGAAGCTGATAGATCTCTTGCACAAAAAGATCTAAAAAATGACCCTGTTGCAAAGGTATAATTCATTTATTTTCTTGTTGATGATAAAGCTTGACAAGTGTCAATTTAGTATTTGTCTAAATATTGACATCATTTTATTTTATTTTATTTATAAATCATTGGTCTTGATTCTCGAGGAACTCTGCCAGTTTTGCTGCCGGTCCCAAGCCCGGGTAAAGGAGGAGGGTTGCGTTAGGTAGGTGACAGCCAGCGTAAAACTTTGTCACAACCCAAACATGAATTCTGAACAAATGATATTTCACGATAAGGCTAGGGCATTCCCCGCTTTAAGCGACGCATTGCAGCATCGCCCGGCTGCAGTAAAAAGTGTGCAAGGGCTACCGCATGACTTTGGGCTAATGCGGTTAAAGAAGTTAGTCCATGAGAAGAAGAGGAGGAATAGGAAAATTAGACTTGCTACTTGGAATATAGGAACCTTGACAGGCAAGAGCATGGAGTTGGTTGAGGTAATGAAAAGAAGAAGAATTAATGTGGCTTGTATACAGGAGACAAGGTGGAAAGGAAATAAAGTTAAGGAGCTCATGGATGGGTATAAGCTTTTCTATGCAGAAAAGAGTAATACAAAAAATGGAGTGGGTATAATTATAGATAAGGATTTAAAAGAGAAAATTGTGGGGGTAAAGAGGTTTGGTGATAGAATTATAGCAATTAAACTAGTACTAGAGGAAGACATAATTTATATCATTAGTGCATATGCTCCCCAAGTAGGACTAGAAGAAAGTGTGAAAAGACAATTTTGGGAGGAGATGGATGATTTAATGTGAGAAATCCCAAATAGTGATAAAATTTTCCTTGGAGGGGATTTAAACGGGCATATAGGAAGAGATAATAGAGGATATGAGAGAGTGCATGGAGGGCATGGATTTGGAGAAAAGAATGAATTCGAAAATACTATATTGGACTTTGCAGTGGCATTTGATCTTATAGTAGCAAATACTTACTTTAAAAAGAGCGATGAGCATTTAATTACATATAAAAGTGGGAGTAATAGGAGTCAGATAGACTTTTTTCTAGTTAGAAAACAGGACCGATTGGCTTGTAAAGATTGTAAGATTATCCCAGGAGAGAGTTTGACTACGCAACATAGGCTTAGAGTTTTAGATATTTGCATTAGAAGTAAAAAGAGAACAGTAGTAAACAAAATGGACCCTAAAACAAGGTGGAGAGATTTGAAGGGGGAAAGAGCAAATATATTTAAGGACAAAATGATTGAGAAAGGAGAATGGAATATTGAAGGAGAAACTACAGTAATGTGGAATCAAATGGCTAATTGCATTAGGAATGTTGCAAATGAGGTACTTGGAGAATCAAAAGGGAAGAGACATATTAATAAAGAAACATAGTGGTAGAGTATGGAGGTTCAGGAAGTTATTCGACAAAAAAAACATTGCTACAAAGTTTGGCAGGAAACTAAGAGTATAGAAAATTTTGAGTTGTATAAGAACGCAAAGAAAGAAGTTAAGAAAGTAGGCATACGATGACCTCTATAATAGGTTGGGAACAAGAGAAGGAGAAAAGGATATTTTTAAGCTTGCAAAAATAAGAGAAAAGAAAAATAGGGACTTAGATCATGTCAAATGTATCAAGGATAATGAGGAAAATATTTTGGTGAAGGACAACGATATTATAGAAAAGTGGAAAGAATATTTTAGTAAACTTTTAAATGAAGAATATTTGGGCAATACAAGAGTAGAAGAGGATACTTCATTACAAGAGTATACTTTTCTCCGTAGAATTAGAGGGGTGAAAGTGAAGGAAGCATTGAAGCGAATGAAGACAGGAAAGGCAACATGCCCAGATGGTATTCCGATAGAGGTATGGAAATGCTTAGGAGAGGTTGGAGTAAGTTGGTTATGTAGACTATTCAATAAGATACTTGTGACAAAAAAAATGCCGGATGAATGGAGAAAAAGCATTGTAGTACCTATATATAAGAATAAAGGAGATATACAAAATTATAACAACTATTAAGGGATTAAACTTATGAGTCACACTATGAAGTTATGGGAGAGAATCATAGAGCAAAGACTGAGAAAAAAGACTAAGATTTCAAAAAATTAATTTGGTTTTATGCCAGGGAGATCAACTATGAAAGCTATCTTTTCACTTAGGCAATTAATGGAAAAATACCGAGCAAAGAGGAAAAATCTACGCATGGTCTTTATCGATTTGGAAAAAGCCTACGATAGGGTACCGAGGAATTTAATTTGGTGGGTCTTAAAGAAAAGGAATGTCCCAAGAGGTTACGTTGAAATTTTAAAGGATATGTATGAAGGTGCAATAACAAATGTGAAAACACATGTGGAGAAACGAGCGGATTTCCCGTGACTATAGGCTTACATCAGGGATCATCCTTAAGCCCTTATCTCTTTGCATTAATTATGGATGAGTTAACTGTGCATATTCAAGAAGAAGTACCATGGTGTATGTTGTTCGCAGTTGATATAGTATTGGTGGATGAATCAAGAGATGGTGTAAATACAAAGCTTGAGAGATGGCGGAGGGCATTAGAATCTAGAGGCTTTAAAATAAGTCGTACAAAGACAGAATATATAAATTGCAATTTCAGTGGACATATATAAAGTGTTGAAACTACTGTCAAAATTGAAACCCATGAGATACCACGTAAAGATTCTTTTCGGTACCTAGGCTCGATGATTAGCAAGGATGGGGAGATTGACGAAGATGTGGAGCATAGGATAAGAGCTGGATGGCTGAAGTGGAGACTAGCTTCAGGAGTACTTTGTGATAAACAAATGCCAACAAAATTGAAGGGAAAATTTTACAGGACAGTGGTTAGACTAGCTATGACATATGGAGCAGAATGTTGGCCAATTAAGAAGACACATATTCATAAGATGGATGTAGCGGAAATGAGAATGCTTAGGTGGATGTGTGGTAAAACTAGGAAAGATAAAATTAGAAATGAGCGCTTTCGAGAACATTTAGAGGTAGCACCAATAGGAGATAAGATTAGAGAAACTCGTTTAAGATGGTTTGGGCATGTTGAGCGTAGGCCAGTAATGGCACCGGTGAGAAAAAGTTTGGATATACAAGTGGAGGGTCCATCAAGAGATAGGGGTAGGCCGAAGAAAACATGGATGGAAGTCATTAATTCAGATTTGAAGAAGTTGCACTTATCGAAAGATTTAGCTCAAAATAGAATGGAATGGAAAAATAGAATTCATGTAGCCGACCCCAACATGATTGGGATAAGGCTTTGATGATGATGATGATGATGATGGTCTTGATTCTCGAGGAAGTGTGCTTGGCTTAAGCATGGGTGTTTCTATGATAAGTATCCGTTATTCTGCTCTATTTATGAAAGCATTAGCAGATGAAAAGTTATCAAACGAAAAGATTGAGAGACAAACGATAAAGTTGATGGAGGAGACGAGTGTCCTTCGAAAAAATTTGGATGAGTTAAAACAAACTCTATCCCAAGGTAGGACAGTAATGCAGTCATCCACCCATCATGGAAATTATTCTCAGGTACAATATTTATTTTTTATATATTCTAGATTTCTATAATTAAATAGATAATATTTTAATTAATGAAGTATGTTAACATCATTTATTTCTAATAATATTGTAGGCTCGGAATGAATCACCTCATCAAGAGACACAGACAGAATAAGTAAGTCCACGAACAGGATTGACTCAGCGTATGTTGATGCATTTGGTGTAGAAGGACGTTTGTGTTGCTTATGGGACCATAATTACTTCGTTGCTTGACTATCCAGGATGCTATAGGATTGTTGTGGATGAGATTATTGATTATTCGATCCAGTTACTTAGCGAAGATAAAACTTTTGAATATATCACTTTGGGTGATATGATTGAATTTTAATGCATGTGACTTTGATTAAACTAATGATGTTTGTTTTTATCTAATGTGTTATTACTTGTATTTATGGGTGGATTACCAATAACATTTATTGAATTGATCATTATATAAATTCTATAAATAGGTACTTTTTTATTTTTAAAAAATCAGATAAAAATGACACCTATTAACACTTGATAATTTGAAGAAGACTTTAGATGTATTTTAAAAATGACGGCTCCTACATCTTGATAATTTTTTGAAAAGCCCTTTTGTAATTAATAATTGATTAAAAAAACAACAATTTTCATTATAAAAAAACGAGAGCTATTGACACTTATAAAAACGACAGCTCGAAATACTTGTTAAGTTAAAATTTACGCAACGGTTATGAACAATTGTTTTTGAAAAGCTACACCAATATTATCGACGGTCAAAATGATAATTTCGACCGTCATTTTTCCAATTAAATGACAGCTCAGAACACTTGTTGTTTGTAAATTTTGACGGAGTGAAAGACACTAAAATTTAACCCATAATTGTTTTTCTCTGCAACTATATAATTTCTAGTAATGATATTATTATGATTCTTTAAAGATTCTATACCTATTTTAGTCTCCAACATCCAATCCATAATATCTTCATACTAAGATGCATAAACCACCACAACAAAATTCACTTCTTTTAATGCAAAAACGAGTTGGGACAAGTCACATATGCGTCAACGAAGACTTTTGCGTCAGCACCACATCGGCAATTCTATGTCTGGAGTACCTTTAACATTGAAAATGATATTAAAATTTGACTAAGAAATGTTTTTTCCTTGCAAGCATGTGATTTTTAGGTAAAGAAATCATTACCATACTTTTTAAAATTTTCACCCAATTATGTTATCCAACATTTGATTAATAATAAAAGATTTTACCAGAAAAATCCTCATAAGGTCACCCTAAACCAAAAAAGACCCCAAACAAATGATTCCACCATAATGTTCCCAGAGGTCCTTTTTTATTCAAGTTTCTTGATCTAAATTGGGTGGGGATATCCTGGCTTTTTTTTTTTTTTTTTTTTGCTTCCTTTTCTTCTTCTTCATCCTTCGTCGTTCCTCATCTCCTTTGCCTAGCAACCAAATTAAAGGAAGATTTGCTCTTTTTAGGATCTGCTTTAGATTGATTAGCATAGTAGTAAAAAAAAGTATGTAGGATTTGTTTCTTTCTTTTTTGGATTTGGTGATCTTATTTTTTGACTTGAAAGAATGCAAGTGGATTCTATCTTTGGATGCAAACGATCTAATGTGGATATTAAAAAATTGTTATCATTAGGTGAAGGTCAATAGATGAAAATAGTACATGAGTCACATTATTGATGGGATGGATGGTCTGCATCATTTGGTTGTGCATATTTATGGCTGCTTTTCATGCCCAACTGAGGGAACTTATGTATGTGCTGCAATTTACATGTAGATTTTTGTTGCTTTATTTTTTGTTGTTGTTAGGATTTGATATTGAAAATGCAACCTAACTTTTCAAAGGCTAAAAAGTTGTGGATTATTGATGCAGCTAGATATTGGAAGGAATTGTTTAAGCATAGGCACCCTCAAGCACACACAACAAAAATAATTCTAGGGTTCTACAAAATGAGATGCGGATGTTTGGATTTTATTGATGAAATGATTTTTAGAATACATACTAAGGTTCATAAGTAGGCTTTCTTTGACATCCAAAAAGATAATCTTCCCTTATGCACCTAGGTTTGAAAAGGAAGGAGGAAGAAGAAAAAACAAGTGGAAGAGGAAGTATGAGAAGAAATGAGCACGGATATCCCCGCTCGTATATATCAGTAAGCAAAGATATCTCCGCTCAACTCAGATTTCAAAAACTTAAATAAAAAAGGACCTCTGGAACTACTACGATAATATCATGGCTGTAGGGTTCTTTGTGGTATGGAGAGACCCTAAGAGGGATTTTTTTTAGTAAAATCCTCTTAATAATATCTTTAGATTGAGGTGAATAAACATAGAAAAAGATGATAGAATTTGACACGAATATGTTTTTTTTTTCTGAAAGTATATAGATAATTTTCAGATAACGAAATTTTTACTATTCTTTATAAGGGCATATTTGTTAGAAAAAAAGTACCACATCCTAATTCACTATATATGTATTTCTTATAATCAAATTGTCTAATCCATATTTAGGATGAATTTATTGGAAAAAATTTCGAAAAGAGATTTTTCTCCTTTTGCATTAAAAGAGGTTTATCCCCACTATAAGATTGAACATATAATTAGTAATGTATGAAACGTGCTAAAAATATATATTTTTTGGAAATTAAATATGCTTAGTGGTGGCACAAATTCTTTTTTTAAGTGAAATTTGACTAGAACGTAATAGGACATTCATTTTGAGCACTATAGGTTTTTAACTAGTAAGTTATATAGAGTTTCACTTGAATTCTTATGCATTTTATAAGTTCAAGCCTCAAGGGATCCATCTAGGTTCCTGCCACGTCTCTTGCGAGTTCAGGTTATTTGAGCGCCTATTAGTGAACATGATTCATAAAGCATAATGTAAGTATGCTACATATTAATATATTATCATCTCTTATTGAAATGTAATTTTGAGATAACCCATGTTGGAATAAGAAATCCATTTTGAGTTCTTCCACTAAGAAAGGTTTGGAGTGTGTTTGAGTCTTGATCCTAGGGTTTGGGGTAGAAAATAGTTAGTAGAGAGGAGTGAAACTTAATAAATGGGTTTGATTATAAAAATTTGGGCTACTCAAAATCGATGGGCTCCACACCCATGCATGGGATATCCCTAAATTTTATAGTACGAAAAGCTAGGGATCGGCTTCCGTACAACGCTGCTGCATATTAATATTATGCAACTCTTTTAGCTATCAAATTACAACACGCCATCTCATTCTCAAGCTATTAGATCAAGATGTTCTCATTTCTCTTCTTTTCAAAGCATGCACGTTTAAATATTTTTTTTATTTCACAACTATCCTTGTTAATTTTGATTTATAGTAGTTACTAATGAAACAACATTGTTTTCCAATATTTTATAATATTTTAATTTAAAAAAATTAAAATTTTTTGAGGAAAAAAATTCACACCTCAATAACCGCAACAAATCACAAATCGAAATCAATATTGATACCTTATCGATTTTTTGAGTCAGCCAATGTTACGATTGATACCATAATTTTAAATCATGGGCACTATAACTTTAATTAGAGTAAAATCTAAAGATTTGCCATTAATTTTAAGCAAGTTCAAATCATTTGTCAAAAAATACGATGACGACCACAGCGATCAACCAAGTCACCGTAGAATTTTTCCTCATTGAACTAGCAGTAGGTTTTAGCAGTGGGGCCCACTTACAGTTTTTCTCCCTCAGCATGGAATTTCTAGAAGTCAAAGGCCAAGAAGGAGCAGACGCGCTCAAAGGAGCCGACCCATGTCCTGCTGTCCACGTGAAAATCCATATGTCTTGTCAGTCAACTTTCCAAACCGTCGCAAGAAACAACCGAGACGGACGATCCACCTAACGAGTTCGAGCCGAGCGGTTCCTGTCTCTATCTGCCCAAGTTAGCCGCGCGACTACAATTTTACTCCAAGCGATGATTATGCAAGAGGCTTGGGATTCTAACACACGTGGGGCCCACTGCCTTACATCAACGGACCTTTCAAGAAATAGCAACCGTTGGGGTCTGATCAGAGGCCAATGTCTGATCGAGAGTAGTAACCTAGTTGTTGCCTGTTGGCCACGAGGCAGCAGTCCCTTTCATTGTTTTTTCGGATTGATGGTCCCACCGACTCCTGACAGTCAGAAATCAGGTGCAAGGGAGGGCTAGCCCTGTCTCCGTAGACGGAGCCCCAGAATTTCAGGCTGTAGGGCAGGCAGAGAGATGGTACCCTTCCATCCAGTCTCCAGAAAGGCCACCACTACTACCCCCACGCCCAGAATCCGGATCCGTCCTTCCTGACCTGACAACATATCAAATCATGTCACTTCAAAATTCATTTCATTCACAGTACAAAAATTGTGGGTCTTTAAGGGGCAATCAGATCCGTTGTTGGCCAAACCTCACCAGTATCAGTACGTGCTCTCTGTTGTTATCATACCGAAAAGTTGGGCATCCCAATTCACGCGTCCCCTTCACCATTTCTCGTCAACTTCAACTTCACGTGGAACGCAGAGGGGCATTTATTTGAAGAAAGATATCTCAAGAATTCAACTTGGGTTCCCATGATTTCCTCGCAATTGCAGTCCTCGGTGTGCACGTTTTGCATGACTTTCTATTTCTTTCTTTTTCTTCTTGTCTTTAATGTTTCGATATTTTGGGCCAGCTTAATTCCTTCAACGCCTAAGGAATAGGTAAACTCCAATGGCTCTAATAGGGTAGTGAGCTCAAATCCACACCCTCTAAGAAGAACAAGCTATAGTTTTAGGTCAGTTGAGTTATCTCTAAACTACTCATTCTCTATTCTCATACATTTATATCTCTTAAAATTTTAAACTTAAATTGGATGACCACAGTCCATTACATGACGAGTTTAATATTACATTCTAGTGATTCATCACAAAATTGGTTGGATTTTAATGAGACAATTTGAGACCGAGTGAGTTTGGGAATACTCAATACTTAGCACACCTGCACTATTGCTATCACTATTTCTTACATGAAATTTAAAATTTTTGGAGACAAAAGTTGTCACCCTAATAAAGATATTTTCATATAGGCGATTTTTCGTTAGAAGTAGCTCCATTACACCTGCACTATTGCTATCACTATTTCTTACATGAAATTTAAAATTTTTGGAGACAAAAGTTGTCACCCTAATAAAGATATTTTCATATAGACGATTTTTCGTTAGAAGTAGCTCCATTCAAATGGGTCCATACTCCTTTAGGGCTAATGATATTATACTATAAGTCTTTGTTTTATAGAAACTTTTAGTCAGACGAGTGGAACTATATGTTGAGACTTAGCTATTGAAAATTTGATTTGGTAAAAATGAATACCTTATCATGTAAAGTTTGTTTTTAAATTTTACTCTAATAAGATTTGGCCGTTCCGTAACATTAACCATAAGTTGAATAAATTATTCATCATATGGTTAATTTTAGAATGGTGAATGTTTACCAAAAACAAGGCTACATACTTTCTCTTGAGGTGTAACACTCCGACCCGATTTGATCCGGATTAGTGAGTAATTGCGTGCGATTTTGTCGTTAAGTGTGTTTTGATTTTGCTTTTCTTTGGTTTTGAGTCTTGGAGAGATCGTTTGGGTTGAGTTGACCTGGTTTAGGTAGTTCGAGCCCTTTTTCGTAATTTTGGCTTTTGATTGACTTTGTCAGTTTTGCGTCATTCTGACGTCATCGCGTGTATTTCGTTGAGCTTGTCGATCTTCGTAACTGTCTTGGGTCCGAATGATTTCGTTTGTTCTCGTTGGATCGTCAGTTGACTCAAACTGACATTTGTGTAATCTGGTTGGACTTGTTTGTAATTTGGATTCCTTTTATCTTATAAATATCCTACCTACTACAGTCTCTCTTTCTCTTCTTTTCCTTCCTGTTTGTTGTACGTGAGGAAGAGAGGAGCCAAGTTGGTGTGTGTTTCCAATGGACTAAGCCAAAGCAACGGTCGCGTGTGTGTGAATTCCGTCTGTGAGGCAAGTATAAGCACAAGTAGCATGAACACCGGTTGGTATTGCTTTAATTGCTTGTATTTTTACTCTTCATTGTATGCATCAGTGTTGGACAGCCCTATTGAGTCAGTTTTGCTGTTATCTTTCTGTTTTCAGTTGAAACGCTCGCTTTCTGTATGTCTGTAACTGTTCCAGAAATTGACTCAGCGCACTCACGGCTAAACCGTAAAATGTGCTACGGCTGAGCCGTGCAATGGCTTACGGCTAAACCGAGACCCAGTCGTAACCCTAACCGTAGATCAATACAGAGTGACAATCGAAATAACTGAGAGTTAGCAAAATGCTACTCTTCTACGGCCCAGCCTGATCTAAGCCGTACATTGTACTACGGCTAAACCGTGGACCAGAATACGGCTACGCTGTAGAGTAAATTACGGTTGAACCGTAAATGCGGATGAACAGTCCGGGGAACCTCAGCTCCGCCGCAGTGCAGATTACGGTTAAGCCGTAAGATGCCTACGGCTAAGCCGTAAGGTCACCTACGGCTACATCGTGTGATCCTGAGAAAGGAATAAAAGGATTAGGTTTAAGAAAGAGACCGTATATGACTTTCATGTTAGAATGTAGCTAACCTGAACATGCCCAATGGAATGTCTGAATGACATGAATGATCTCGAGGGCTGTGAATCATTCATGACCGTTATCCAGTTGTTTAGCACCTCCCCATGGGTGTTGGTTTAAGGGACTTCGGTGCACATTCCAGACACTGCAACACTAGACAATGGTGCATCGGACAACTTAAAACCACATCAACATGCACGGTTAGAAACACTGGATAAATAGGTTAGGATTGGCTTGTAATTGACCTTGATTCGTAAAAGTACTCTGATTTGTATAGCATATTGACTTTGGTCATGCCCTCTTATGTGTTCTGTGCTGGACCTCTCGATCTTCTTGTGGCTTATATTTTGCTAAGTCGTTGTACTTATGAGTTGTTATTAGTGTTGCAGGCTCAGATCCCTCTCCCGATCCTGCGTCGGTCGACCCAACTCCAGGAGAGGCTCGCGAGGCCCCCCTCCGGCCTAGAGGAGTGGACTTGATCCATCCTCCAGAGTACGGTTTGCATCATTTTGTTTCCCCATTCATTTGAGTCTGGGTCTATTGAGGGATTTTTTCTGTAACTTGTACCGTGGGCTTGATTGATATCTGTATTTTGATTTTTGTAAGCCCTCTTTAGTATCATACGTTCTTGTAATTGTTCTTGTTATTAGTTTACTGCTTTTGTAATCCATTATGTCTTTTGGTATGTTGTGGTATGCCTTGATACGTATAGCTTCCGCGTACATTTGTTTGCACGTGTAAATGATCCCTTGTGTGTGTATGCTTGGACGGGGTCTAAGTGTACATGCACGGGAGTACGTGTGTCATTGGTTAGACTTTCTCTGACCCCCGGTTCCTGGGCTCGGGTTGTGACATGAGGCCAACTTTTGGGGCCCACTTAGTTTCCCAACTATTCATGTGATTGGAATGCATGCAAAGGTGATATTGTGGATATTGTTAACAAAAATCAGTCTTGTCAAATCGTCCTAACTTTTGATTTAATAGCCATAAAGTTTGATTGCCTTTTAACCATAGACTTCTTTAAGATTTAATCCAACGACGAATAAATGTTTAACGACAGTGAAATTGGGCTTGGTCTTAGATTACTAGGGGATGAGAATGTGAAAGGGCTAGTGTTGATCAAAAGTAGGCCCAAGTGGGCCTCACAAAGCTAAGCTATATGTACTGTTGCTTGTAAGTGAACTTTTCTCCTTATGAGGCGAACTCCAATTGGAATAAAATTTTGAAAAATTTTACATATGTTGAGGGTTGTCATTTTTGGTGGCCCAAATTTTTGGTGGGTGTAACACTCCGACCCAGCTTGACCTCGTTTAGCAGTTAGTTAATCTTGTTTTAGTGGCTAATTGTGTTTTGTTTGTGTTTTAGTTTCGTTACGGGTCATGGATAGGTAGTTGGGTTGAGTTTGACCTGGATTAAGTAGACCAAGCCCTTTTTCGTAATTTTAGCCTTTCTTAGACATGCTCATTTTTGCATCATCTTGATGTCAACACGTGTCTTTCGTTGAGCTCGTTAACTTTCGTAACTACGTCACCTGCAACCGAGGTCGTGTGATTCGATTGGACCCGGATTTGACTCAAACTGAAATTAGCACTTTTGACTTGGCCCTTCTTGGAATTTGATCAACCCACTAACTTATATAAATCCATTCCATCGACCAAAACACATTCTCTCTCTCGTTTTCTCTCAACTTCACTGTGCACGTGGAGTCTCTCCCTACGTCACTTGAATTCCTCTTCTCCATCGATCAAGAGGAGGTCGATTGCTTGCATGTGAGGTGAGTTGGTGGAAATCCCTTCATCCTTCTCATCTCTCTTCTCTAGTTCTTCTCCCTCTTGTTTCCATTGTTGTATATTGTGTCTATGACTCCAATCCTCATGCATGCATGTTGTTTTGATTTGTATTAGATTGTGTTTGGGCTTGAGAACTACAATTGTGCAAGTGATCTCCAATTGAGGCAAGTATAACCCTAGTTGTGAGAACCCATGTTGGTATGCTTTGATTTTGGTTAGCTCACATTAATGTGTATGGAAAACATGTGTTTACAGCCCATTAATACTCATTTGATTACTACTTGGTCTATCTCCCTTGATAAATTGAAATTTGGATGCTTCCCAGACATTCTGTACAGGTTTCAGGAAATTGAATTCGTGCAGGTACGGCTAAGCCGTATAGCACCTACGGCTCACAGTCCAGAGAGGAGAAAAACCCAGTTTTCCTTTACGGCTAGGGCACGGCTAAGCCGTGGATTGCCCTACGGCTAAGCCGAAGCTCAGCCGTGGCCCAGCCGTAGATCAATACAGGGTGCATTTTCTGGAATAACTGAGAGTCAGCAACTGACAGGTCTTCTACGGCCCAGCCACGGCTAAGCCGTAGACCACACACGGCTAAGCCGTAGCACACACACGGCTAAGCCGTATCCACATTAGATTAATGAAAGAAAACAAGGATAGGTGTAAAGAAAATACCGATATGGCCTTCATGATAGAATGTAGAGTACCAGACCTGCCCAATGGAATGTGATACAACGCGTGAATGATCTCGAGGGCTGCGAATCATTCATGTTCGTTATCCGGATGTTAAGCACCTCCCCATGGGTGTTGGTTTAAGGGACTTCGTGCACTGCCCGATTCAATGCAACACTAGACAACGGTGCATCGAATAACTTAAAACTACATCATCATGCACGGTTAGAAACACCGGATAATTAGACCAGAATTGGCTTGTAGCTAAAGAGGATTCGATTCGCATGATTTGTTGCATAACATATTGTATTCGATCATTGATCTCAACACTCTACATGATTACGTATGTTTCGTTACTTTCACATTTTGGTGTAATTACCCTGAGTATGCATGTATGATATGTTCACTCACAGATCTGCACGTATGATATGTTGTCACGATCTACTCAGGAATTTCATGATTGACTCCGTATAGTCAGGCACTACTTAGCCTCAGCCTTAGGATCCCGACGGGGTGAATTTGGTATAGTTTATATGGACATGCTGCAGTATGGATTTGTCTTGGGGAACCGGACCCCAGGAAACCGAGACCCATTGTACCCTGGCCCGGACAATGGTGTTCTTTGCATGTTACAAGATCCCTCTTTTGGGAGCAGATGGTAATGTAGTAGCCACTAGTCATGTACACAGCATGTTATCCTTGATTCACGCAGCATATTTCTTTCTTGCATGATAGCCTAGTATACGAAAATGCCTTCTTTAATAACATGATGTTCTTTATTCTATTAGACACAGCGTGTGTTAACTTGCTATGGTTTATACTTTGCTGAATCGTCGTATTCACAATTGTTTTTGGTGTTGCAGGCCCAGATCCCCCTGCCGAACCCTCGCCGGTCGGCCAGGCTTCAGATGAGACCCCCGGGGCCCCATCAGGCCTAGAGGAGTGGATGTGATCACTCCACGGGAGAGCGTCCATGGCATGCATCATTTTGGAGTCTTGTTTTGTGTGGATTTGTAGACTAGTATTTGGCATGACATGTCATGATTGTATATATTCTTTTGGTCCTTTTTGTAAAACTTTCATATGTAATTATGTCAGTCCTTTCTTGTATCCTCTTCTTGCATTGTTAGTTTTATGTTTCTGATATTTACAGCTTCCGCGTACTTGCTTGGCACGTGTGAATGTTCCCTTGTACGTGTGCATTTAGACTCGGTCTATGTGTGCATGCACGGGAGTACGTGTGTCATTAGGTTTGGCTTTTGCTAACCCCCGAACCCTGGGCTCGGGTTGTGACATATGTATTGTTTGGTATCAGAGCGTTCCTTGCTCATTCCTTGTTCTAGATGATAAGCATGTAGGCATGTAGGATCGTGGTGAGGATACGATTTTCTTTGTGATCTTTCTAGATTTTGGGGCTGGTTGGGCGCTATTGTTTCGTGTTTGTGTCTGACTCTTTCCATTTTACAGGATGGCATCAGGTTCTGGTTCTCAGCAGAATGCCGGAAATAATGAAAGCGGATCTGCACCGTCACCACAGACACAGAACACCGATGAACGCATTCTTATGCTATTTCAGTCCCTTCAGGCACAATCGCAATCAATGCAGAACTTGCAAGCCCAAGTGACGACCATGTTAGATCGACAAAGCCAAGTCCCAGCTCAGTCACATGTAGATCAGCAGGTGATTTTACAGCCTCGAGAAAGTGACCCGAATGCCCTCTACGGGAAATTTCGCAAGCGAGGAGCCATTGAGTTCTACGGAACAGAAGAGCCATTGAAGGCAGAACAGTGGTTAGAACAGACAGAGGATGTCTTTGAGACCGTTGTGTGCACGAACCGACAGAAGGTCGGACTAGCAACCTCTATGCTGAGAGATGTCGCTAAGACTTGGTGGAAGAGCGTGAAAGACTCATACAGAGACATTCCTAGCGCGACAGTGTGGGAGATGTTCAAGCAACAGTTCAGGAGGAAGTTCATCCCGGCTCATGTGTTTCGAGCCAAGGAGGTTGAGTTCCTAGCTCTCCGTCAGCAGCAGATGACAGTAGCAGAATATGTGAACAAGTTTATGCAGTTGTCGCTTTTTGCTCCGGACATGATCAGCACTGAAGAAAGGAAGGTGAACAGGTTTGTCGAAGGTTTGCATCCCCGGTACATGCATCACGTGACTGCGTTTCAACGTCCGGCTACATTCGATGACGCAGTGGACAGGGCCTATTCCGCTGAGGCCATCCACCAAGCTGCGAGAGCCGTTGAGCCCAAGCGACAGCCGCCCTTCAGTGCACGAGGACAAGTACAGAAGAAGACCAAAGGCCAGCAGAGTACTTCTAGTTCCAGTGGAGTGACTTGTGGGTATTATGGTAGGAACCACACGACTGAAGCTTGTTGGAGGAAGGCCGGTGCTTGTTTCATTTGCGGTTCGAGGGAGCATATGATCGCCAATTGTCCTCGACATCGAGCCTCCGGTGCAACTCCATCTGGCCCTACTTCCGGTGCAGTTCCTAGCAGACCCAATGCACCTACAGCTCCGAGCAAGCCACAGCCAGCTCGTCCAGGCTCGAGACAGCCTCGCCAGACAGCCCGTGCTTACGCTGCTACCCACGAGAGTGCCGAGGATCCACAGGTGGTTGAAGGTACTGTTTTGATTTCGCGCGTCGAGGCCTTAGCTTTGTTTGATTCGGGGTCTACACGATCTTATGTAGCACCTCACTTTGCCGAGCGGTTACCTCAGCCGTCTAAGCCGTTGCCATATGTGTTGGTTGTATCCACCCCAGTTGGCAAGCGAGTGGAGTGTAGTATGTACTACCCCCATTGCGACGTGCAGATTGCAGGTCATCAGTTACCTGTTGATTTGATCCTGTTGTCAATGCTGGACTTCGACGTGATCCTTGGTATGGATTGGCTCGCTCGATATCGTGCCTGTGTTAACTGTTACAACAGGACGATCTTCTTCGATTTAGGCAAGGGCTTTCGTTTCGAGGGCAGTCCGCAGAGATGCCCCAGACGTGTGATTTCGGCGTGTAAGGCAGATTGCTTGATCCGCCGAGGGTGTGAAGGCTTCATTGCCTTTATCTCAGCGAAGAAGGAGACGAAGCAGCTAGGTGAGATCCAGGTGGTCTGTGACTTTCCAGATGTCTTTCCAGACGATGTGCCAGACTTACCCCCGGTTCGAGATGTGGAGTTCGCCATTGAGCTTGTTCCCGGCACGGCACCGATCAGCAAGGCTCCGTATCGCATGGCCCCAGCAGAATTGTCTGAGTTGAAGAAGCAATTGCAGGAGCTTTTGGATAAGGGTTTCATTCGCCCGAGCGTTTCACCTTGGGGAGCACCAGTCTTGTTTGTCAAGAAGAAGGATGGTACGTTTCGGATGTGCATAGACTACCGGCAGCTGAACAAAGTGACTATCAAGAACAAGTACCCTTTACCCAGGATTGATGAGCTGTTCGACCAACTTCAGGGTGCAGCATATTTTTCAAAGATTGATTTGAGGTCTGGATATCACCAGTTGAGGGTCAAAGAAGATGACATTCCTAAGACTGCCTTCAGGACTCGTTATGGTCATTATGAATTCCTCGTGATGCCTTTTGGACTAACCAACGCACCTGCAGCTTTTATGGCATTGATGAATCAGATCTTTGCTCCTTTCTTGGACCAATTCGTAGTCGTGTTTATTGATGATATACTGATCTATTCTAAGTCAGCAGAGGAGCATAGGGAGCATTTGAGAAAAGCCTTATCGTTGTTGAGAGAACATCGATTGTTTGCTAAGTTGTCGAAGTGTGATTTTTGGCTTGAGCAGGTGGCATTTTTAGGTCATATCATTTCACGAGAGGGATTGGCAGTTGATCCATCTAAAATAGAGGCAGTAGTGAATTGGCCTAGCCCCAAGACAGTGACAGAGGTTCGCAGTTTCCTTGGTCTAGCAGGTTACTATCGTCGATTTGTCCAGGACTTTGCTAAGATCTCTTCTCCTTTGACGAAGTTGACCAGGAAGAATGTACCATTTGATTGGACTGAGGAGTGTGAAGCCAGCTTCCAGATTTTGAAAGAGAAGTTGACTACGGTCCCAGTGTTAGTCTTGCCAGATGGTAGTGAAGAATTCGTGGTTTATTCAGATGCTTCTCGAGTTGGTTTAGGCTGTGTGTTGATGCAGCATGGGAAGGTTATTGCATATGGATCGAGACAGTTGCGAGAACATGAGAAGAATTACGCCACCCATGATTTAGAGTTGGCAGCCATCGTGTTTGCGTTGAAGCTGTGGAGACATTATCTGTATGGTGTGCAGTTTGAGGTTCGTTCTGACCACCACAGTTTACAGTACTTATTCACACAGCAGGAGCTGAACATGAGACAGCGGAGATGGCTTGAGCTCATTAAGGATTATGACTTCCTGATCAAATATCAGCCAGGCAAGGGGAATGTGGTGGCAGATGCGCTCAGCAGGAAAGCAGAGTCAGTGCAGCTTTTGAGCAGTTTCCTCTTAGAGTTCCATGGTCTCCCTGTTGAAGTTAAACTAGTGGATGAGTGCGTGACTTTGGCTAGTACGCTAGTGTTTCAGCCTGAGATGATTCAGCAGATAAAAGACAGGCAGTTTGAAGATCTAACCTTGAAGCGCATTCGAGACCACATTGGAGACCGACCCGATTTCAGACTCGAGGATGGTGTACTCTATTTTCGGAGTAGGTTGTGCGTGCCAGCAGTGGATGAGTTCAAGGAGAAACTGATGAACGAAGCGCATTACGCTCGATACGCGATGCACCCAGGCAGCACGAAGATGTTTCGGAATCTCAAAGATCGCTTCTGGTGGAACAACATGAAGAGAGAAGTCGCAGGATTTGTTGCTCGCTGTTTGACATGTCAGAAGGTGAAGGCAGATCATCAGAGACCGCCAGGCTCGTTGCATCCTTTGCATATACCGCAGTGGAAGTGGGAACATATCACTATGGACTTCGTTTCCGGATTGCCGCCGACGAGCAGGAAGAACAACGCCATTTGGGTTATTGTAGATCGATTGACGAAATCAGCCCATTTCATTCCTTTTCGGAAGGGTATGACATTTTCAGAGATGGCTAGGAAGTTCGTGGATGAGATCGTCAGGTTCCATGGTACCCCCGTGTCGATTATATCCGATCGTGACAGCCGTTTTGTTTCGTCCTTCTTGAAAGCATTCCAAGAGGCTTTGGGCACGAAGTTGAGTTTCAGCACGGCATACCACCCACAGACGGATGGGCAATCAGAGCGGACGATTCAGACTTTGGAGGACATGTTGCGAGCTAGCGTGTTGAGCTACGAGAAAGAATGGGATCTTCATCTATCGTTGTGCGAGTTCGCCTACAACAACAGCTTCCACGAGAGCATTGGGATGGCACCATACGAAGCATTGTACGGGAAGAAGTGTAGAAGTCCGGTTTGTTGGGAAGAAGTTGGAACTCGAAGTTTTCACGGACCGACGATCATTGCCGAGACTACGGAGAAGGTACAGAAAGCCATTGAGAACTTGAAAGTTGCTCGGTCGAGACAGAAGAGTTATGCAGACACCCGCAGACGACCCTTAGAGTTTCAGGTTGGCGAGTGGGTTTTTCTGAAGGTCTCACCGATGAAGGGTACGATCCGTTTCGGCCAGAAAGGCAAGTTAGCTCCACGCTATGTCGGACCGTTCGAGATCAAGAGTCGGATTGGTGATTTGGCCTATCGATTAGAGCTTCCCGAGATGTTTTCAGGAGTGCACAACGTTTTCCACGTTTCGATGCTTCGGAAATATGTTCATGATCCCTCCCATGTCATTCGTTACGATGAGATTCAGATCCAGCCGAGTGCTGCATACGTTGAGCGACCGCTCCGTATCGTGGGGACCCGAGAGCAGATACTTCGCACCAGGACAATTCGATGGGTCAAAGTGCTTTGGGAGCATCACAGTCCTGATGAGGCTACTTGGGAGCTAGAAGAGCAGATGGCACGTCAGTATCCCGATTTGTTTTCCCAGGTATGAGTGAGTTAGCGTGCATTCCGAGGACGGAATGATTCTCAAGTAGGGGAGGATGTAACACTCCGACCCAGCTTGACCTCGTTTAGCAGTTAGTTAATCTTGTTTTAGTGGCTAATTGTGTTTTGTTTGTGTTTTAGTTTCGTTACGGGTCATGGATAGGTAGTTGGGTTGAGTTTGACCTAGATTAAGTAGACCAAGCCCTTTTTCGTAATTTTAGCCTTTCTTAGACATGCTCATTTTTGCATCATCTTGATGTCAACACGTGTCTTTCGTTGAGCTCGTTAACTTTCGTAACTACGTCACCTGCAACCGAGGTCGTGTGATTCGATTGGACCCGGATTTGACTCAAACTGAAATTAGCACTTTTGACTTGGCCCTTCTTGGAATTTGATCAACCCACTAACTTATATAAATCCATTCCATTGACCAAAACACATTCTCTCTCTCGTTTTCTCTCAACTTCACTGTGCACGTGGAGTCTCTCCCTACGTCACTTGAATTCCTCTTCTCCATCGATCAAGAGGAGGTCGATTGCTTGCATGTGAGGTGAGTTGGTGGAAATCCCTTCATCCTTCTCATCTCTCTTCTCTAGTTCTTCTCCCTCTTGTTTCCATTGTTGTATATTGTGTCTATGACTCCAATCCTCATGCATGCATGTTGTTTTGATTTGTATTAGATTGTGTTTGGGCTTGAGAACTACAATTGTGCAAGTGATCTCCAATTGAGGCAAGTATAACCCTAGTTGTGAGAACCCATGTTGGTATGCTTTGATTTTGGTTAGCTCACATTAATGTGTATGGAAAACATGTGTTTACAGCCCATTAATACTCATTTGATTACTACTTGGTCTATCTCCCTTGATAAATTGAAATTTGGATGCTTCCCAGACATTCTGTACAGGTTTCAGGAAATTGAATTCGTGCAGGTACGGCTAAGCCGTATAGCACCTACGGCTCACAGTCCAGAGAGGAGAAAAACCCAGTTTTCCTTTACGGCTAGGGCACGGCTAAGCCGTGGATTGCCCTACGGCTAAGCCGAAGCTCAGCCGTGGCCCAGCCGTAGATCAATACAGGGTGCATTTTCTGGAATAACTGAGAGTCAGCAACTGACAGGTCTTCTACGGCCCAGCCACGGCTAAGCCGTAGACCACACACGGCTAAGCCGTAGCACACACACGGCTAAGCCGTATCCACATTAGATTAATGAAAGAAAACAAGGATAGGTGTAAAGAAAATACCGATATGGCCTTCATGATAGAATGTAGAGTACCAGACCTGCCCAATGGAATGTGATACAACGCGTGAATGATCTCGAGGGCTGCGAATCATTCATGTTCGTTATCCGGATGTTAAGCACCTCCCCATGGGTGTTGGTTTAAGGGACTTCGTGCACTGCCCGATTCAATGCAACACTAGACAACGGTGCATCGAATAACTTAAAACTACATCATCATGCACGGTTAGAAACACCGGATAATTAGACCAGAATTGGCTTGTAGCTAAAGAGGATTCGATTCGCATGATTTGTTGCATAACATATTGTATTCGATCATTGATCTCAACACTCTACATGATTACGTATGTTTCGTTACTTTCACATTTTGGTGTAATTACCCTGAGTATGCATGTATGATATGTTCACTCACAGATCTGCACGTATAATATGTTGTCACGATCTACTCAGGAATTTCATGATTGACTCCGTATAGTCAGGCACTACTTAGCCTCAGCCTTAGGATCCCGACGGGGTGAATTTGGTATAGTTTATATGGACATGCTGCAGTATGGATTTGTCTTGGGGAACCGGACCCCAGGAAACCGAGACCCATTGTACCCTGGCCCGGACAATGGTGTTCTTTGCATGTTACAAGATCCCTCTTTTGGGAGCAGATGGTAATGTAGTAGCCACTAGTCATGTACACAGCATGTTATCCTTGATTCACGCAGCATATTTCTTTCTTGCATGATAGCCTAGTATACGAAAATGCCTTCTTTAATAACATGATGTTCTTTATTCTATTAGACACAGCGTGTGTTAACTTGCTATGGTTTATACTTTGCTGAATCGTCGTATTCACAATTGTTTTTGGTGTTGCAGGCCCAGATCCCCCTGCCGAACCCTCGCCGGTCGGCCAGGCTTCAGATGAGACCCCCGGGGCCCCATCAGGCCTAGAGGAGTGGATGTGATCACTCCACGGGAGAGCGTCCATGGCATGCATCATTTTGGAGTCTTGTTTTGTGTGGATTTGTAGACTAGTATTTGGCATGACATGTCATGATTGTATATATTCTTTTGGTCCTTTTTGTAAAACTTTCATATGTAATTATGTCAGTCCTTTCTTGTATCCTCTTCTTGCATTGTTAGTTTTATGTTTCTGATATTTACAGCTTCCGCGTACTTGCTTGGCACGTGTGAATGTTCCCTTGTACGTGTGCATTTAGACTCGGTCTATGTGTGCATGCACGGGAGTACGTGTGTCATTAGGTTTGGCTTTTGCTAACCCCCGAACCCTGGGCTCGGGTTGTGACAGTGGGTAAGCCCTTTAATAGAGTTCCATTCCTTCAACTCAGGAATAACACCAAATCTAGGGATGAGGTAATAATATATTCATGTATAAACCCAAGATGGTAAATGATGAGCCCACCATGGACATCCAAAGGGATAGGCATAATCTGCATTTAGATGATCTCCACCATATAGCTAGTGTCAGCCATGTTTCCTTCCATGCATGTCGACCCTTTCGAGGCCCTACCTGTGTACAAAAGTAGAGGTCTACCTGATCATCCTACCCCCTTATCAACAGCCCATAAGTTTCAACAAGTTTATATTTAAAATAGCCATGGGACCTAGTTTTGTGGTCCACGAGGATGGATGATTTAGGTGGGCCCCATAAAGTGGTGCACACCAAAAGAATGTGTACATGTGCGTGTGTACTCCCTGTTACATGAAGTGTCAAGGTCTCACCTCAATTATGGAAACCACTCAACCATGAGTATGTTAGCAACTCAATAAATCTTAGCGGTAGAATGAAACATTTAGAAGCACCGAGACACCATCTTTGGTGATTGGTCAGATGGCTAGTGTAGGAACCTTTCTACTAGATGTTAGGACTCATTGGTCCTAGGGTTGGCAAAGGGGCGGGTTTGGTACGGGTTGGGGTAAACCCAATCCTACTCCATCTCAAATTTATTTCATCTAAACCCGTCTTGCTCCTTGATGGACAATTGATTGTAATATCAAGTTCCTCCCTCATTTGAACGGGTCAAGTCAAATCTTAAGCTTAAAACTTGTAAAATATATAAAAATGGATGAGGATGTGTGTAGTGGAGTTTGAACATGCCACCTTCTCTTCCTATATCCCTTTTGTTAAGGCTCAAAACTATTTACACCATATGAGTTTTGTTTATTACTTTAGTAATAGGTATATTTATTATATCTTTGGAGCATGGTATGGCGGGGTGGGGAGGGCCGAAGAAACCTAAATTTGTCCCGTATAAAAAATGCACGGCCAAATCCGCCTCTAAAAAAAGTAGGGTGGGTCCTGTTTATACTCAACCCATTCCCGTCCCTCACTAACCCTATTTTGAATGTCATGCACCGTTTTTAAAACCATTGTTGTCTTCATTTATAATGCGTCCCTCACTAACCCTATTTTGAATGTCATGCACCGTTTTTAAAACCATTGTTGTCTTCATTTATAATGCATGTACTACTGAATCTTTAAGGGGTCGTTTGTTAATTCTCCCTCATTGTAAAGTTAAAGCCATCTTTCATTTCAAAACACAACAATCTAAAAGAGTCAAATTAAAATACCGCATTTTTAAAAAAAATTCTTCTACCTTTTTACACAAAAAGTCAACAAGTTACTTTCTCATCACATTAACTGATAAAAAATATTTACTTTTAATACAAAAAGTCAAAAAGTTCCATTCTCTCTTCATTAAAAAACAAAATATCATCATTGGATTGATTTAACCATTCTTATTTTTTTATCTTTTAAAATAACTATTCACTTCACTTCACTCTACCAATTAAATTAACAAATGGGCCCTAAAATGTTTATTAAGCTCCTAAATAAAGAAAGTTGAATCGGAAAGATTTTTGGAGAAAGGAAGTTGTTTCTGTCGAAATAACCTTGTCTTCAATAGAAGAAGGCACTGCCGGCTACCCTTTCGTGGTAAACTTGAGACAGTCAGCAACTGGGGGGTTCCCCAACTGACAAAATTTTTATTTGACTTCCAAATTCAAAAGCTTCCTTTACCTAGTGCAAATAAATCCACAGCATTGACACAGGCACGCAACATGTATCGAGACGGTACGTTGTAACACTATACACTCATTTGACCAACACTTGTCATACATGAGGATTTGGTTAACCATGGTTAGATGTTGAAAATTTAGACTGTGACTGCCACTTTTTAAATGTTTGAAATTCTTAAGTAATCCTTATCTTTTAGCAGGTTTGAATGAGTAAGAGCAATGCCGGCAAGTTGCCATGGTGGTCTTGCTTTGATTTGATGTGAATCTCTTCAAACAAGTAATAAAATTCCATGACAATCTCTTTGTAACCACACCTTTGACAAATGAAACTGCATGTTAGGATATAAAAAAGAAATTAATCTATGCGGGCCCCAATCGCTTCGTATTCTTAACCATGAATTTTCTATTCTGAATTAGTCTCTAGTGAATGTCCACTATGTACTCATTCATCTCTCACTGTGCAATCATTAATTCATATGTGAGGTTTTCTTCAGACAAGGGCTGCTCGAGTACAACCATCATCTCATTAGCCCTTGGTTATCTTAATTGAAATAGCACTTAAACTTTATATGCCCTTAATTTAGAACTTACTACCTTATAGCTTTGTTGGTCAAATAAAAATGGTAAAAAAATAACCAGTCCCTTCTAATCTATTAGCATTTTCTAGTTTTATAATCAAGTGAAAAGATACATATTATTCAAACCTTCTTACTATTCACTAAGATAATAAAAAGGCACTTCAATTATCCACAAACTGTTTAAAAAGGGCACTTAGTCCCACTGAGTGACCAATTTAATAAGAACTACTTTCTTTTATTTAATGAAAGAACTGGTTTCTTCTATATTATATGTCTATTCTGCCTTGATTGTGAAACCATATGGATTAGATAAATGCATATACCTTCAAAAAAATATTTCTATCCAATCATTCACTTTTAAGTTTTAAGAACTTACGGTCTCTAGGGATAACTATGTGTAGCATTAATATAATGATTAACAAATATAAAATAGAAACTTGAAAACTAACTTAAAATTGTTAATTAATAGGAATATTTATTAATTTTCCTTTGTCATTCCCTAACAAAAGCAAGTACAAGGATAACAACTTAGTAACTAAATTGCTTTAATTTATTATTCAAAAAGAAACTCAAGCTACAGAGACATAGGCAGGTCATGGGTCGTCTCAATGACGACATGTACCTTATGTGAGGCCTACAGAGTCATTGAAATTACATGATCTCTCCTTTTAATTAATATTTTTATCAGTAAGGCAAACATATATTAAAAAAGAAGAGCAATATAGAAAGAAGCTAATAGGAATATGTATAAAAGCCTTAAACCAAACTTCATTCAATAAAAGAAATGAAAGATGATACTATAGGATATCAGATCCTATTGAGCTATCACTTATCCCAAAATCAATTAGTGATGATAAATGACAGAACAATGGTTTTATGATTTTTTCGGTTGTATTAAGAAGCATTCGAACATCACTTCCCATGGGTGCTCAAGGGTTATACTAGGGACCTAACAGATACAAATACCACAAACCTCAAATACCAAGAAAGGGACCATTTCTGTTAACTCTTTACTTGGCTAGGAAATCCACACTGTTATTTGCTAAATGGAGAATTTGCTTGAAGACCACCACATCAATGAAGATAAAGCTTTAATTGGGAGTCATTTCTTTTTATGAAACCCAAGAAATTGCATTGGATAAATCAATTTCCAAAATTAACTTTTTAGTAAAGGAATTGAAGTAAATTCTTAAGGCTTCTAAAATCGCAAGGACCTCTACCTCATTAAAGTCTTTAATTCCAAATTGCTTTGAAAAGAAAATTAATACCTCACACTTGAAGTTGCAAAGTACCCCTCCAATACCTATCGGGCGTGCTTTGCCTCTAGCCGTCCTATCTACATTAAACTTGAGTATCCTTTAAAAAGCGATGACCAACTATTAAAATTGATTGAACGAGAAAACCCACACATCATACAAGCCTCCCAATTGCTTAGAATATTGTCAATGTTAAGAAGTTTAAACTCCTTTTCCTTACATCCCATTTTGCTATTTTCAACAACACCCTTTTCAAAATGTATTGCAAAAAAAAGACAAATTACAGAAAATCCTCTCATTTCTTTCCTTCCAATGAACCAAAGGATAGCAAAAGAAATGAATCTCCAAAGTGACAACCCACAATCTTTAAAGGCAACCAAACACCAAGCATCAAACACATTCTTAAAGAACTTAGGAAGCACCACAATATGCTACATGTATTCAAAAAATACTTTTCAACAAACAAATGATACCTCACAATGACTAAAAGGATGATTGATAAATTCGATTTCTTTACAACACAAGCAACAAGCTCCTCAAGATTCACCAATGCAAGGCCTTTCCTCAAAAGGTTGTCTACGGTAGAGACAACCTATTACAATCTAATCAAAACAATGAAAATGCTAATAATATTAGTGGAATAAGAATCCTCATGCAGGTTTGATTAAAAAAAAATAGAGAGGGAGAGAGAGGGAGAGAATATAGTGGTAATAAAAATAGGGATTGTACTCCCTCCTGGTAACTCAATGTTTTTTTTTTTTTTTGGTACCTCAACTAAGGGGGTTGTGTCCTATGAAGGAACCTGTACAAGCAGAAATATAAGCTCACACAAGTGAGAATGGATATTGAAGGAAAGATGACATTGTCCACGATTTGAACCCTAGACACTTAAGTAAGAACTGTTGCTCTTTACCACTAGGTAAGGGACCATTCTTCTTGCAGCTAAATATTTTCTTCCAAAACACCCAACTTGTTCATGAACATAGGTCTGTTGAGAATAAAATATATAGTTGTTAGAACATTCTAGGTTCCAAGTTGTGTACAAGCTTGAAAGGTGAATAGTGTTTGATGGTAAGTTTGAGAAACTATATACTAATCTAAACACAATTCTAATTCAAACTTATTTAAAATTTAATTAAACCTTCTAACTTCGAGTTATTTAGAACTCTAATATAAACTATTTGAACAAATCTTATTTTCTAAACAAATGGAACTATTGGTCAGGACGCAAAACCAACAACCAGTGATCAAGGGCCGGACCAATGATCAAAATGCTAGTGTGATTTGTTTTGTAGGTTTAAATGCTCGGAATCTAGAATTGTTGACAATTTAATGTTGTATATGAAGTACAAAAAGTTTCAAAAAAAAAAAAATAGTGGATTTTACCCAAAAAAAACCCCCTTAAATTTTGTAAAGACCAAAAAGGTCCTCAAATTTCAATATACAGTATAGTGGTCCTCACGCCACAGTATATATATGCATATATGTATCTTATATGCATTCATCCCCCATACTATAGTGAGGGATACTTCCATATTTGAACATATTGATGTACAAAAGTCAAAAAGCATTCTATTTTTCATATAGCTTTTTGTCTTTTGCACATTGATATGTCTAAACATGAAAGAATCCCTCACTAAAGTATTATATATGTACATATATAATTTTTGTTTTTTGAGCTGCGATATTGCCACTTGTTTCTTCTTAGTCCTCTTTTTCTTTCTCTTCTTCTTCCTCAGACACAAATCAACCCATAATGAAAAGCTTCACAAAGGATTTCACTGCAGAAAATAGATTAAAGATTCGGATTGTTTTCTTCCAACCAACCCACTCATTGTCAATTAGAGTAGTTTCCCCCCCCCCCCCCCCCCCCCCCCCCCCCAACACACCACTGCAAAGAGAAAAAAAGACACCAAGATAGGACCTTTGAATGCCATCAAAACAATGGCCAACAACACGTGTGGCACACCCTTGGATGCCTCCAACACAATGCCTATGGTTAGAGTGAGTTTGGAAAGGTGGGCAAGAAGAAGATAGTGAAGAAGAAGACATAGGTGAGTAAATCTTTTTGGTTGTTTCACTGAGCGGCGATATTGTAGCTCACTTGTATCTACTTCTTGTTTATTGTCTTCTTTCCACCCAAATGAACCTAAAGCTTCTCGCTCTCCTCCCTCATCACTATCCTTCTCCAACACCATATCTCACATGCCCATTATCAAACCTAACTCCACTCTCATCTCTTCTCACGTCCCATGTTTTCTTTCTCCTAAATTGAGATCACTTCCACTTTTCTCCACTCTCCTTTCTATCCATATTGAAACACCTTTACCATCTAATACCATAAACCAAACATCCCTTGTGTCTCCTTTAAATCCATTCTCACTCAAATAGCCTAAAAAAAATTATCTCTCTCCCCTGAAAACCAAACACCACTCAACCAAGCTATAAAAAGTGCCCATTCTTCATTACCACATACACGAATCACACCCGTTAATCTCTTTAAGGAAACCCATTTTTTTATTTTACTGTCACTTGCGAAATAAAACAATAGAATCATTTGAGGAGAAAAGAGGAGGATGAAAAATAAAAGAGGAAAAATGAGGTTACACCATTAGAGGAGTAGTCAAGGCTTTTTTTTTTTTTTATAGATATTGAAATCTGAAGGCCTTTTTGGTTGTCTCAAAGACTAAGGGGTTTTAGTCTTCACCTTTTGGGCCCAAAGGGATTAGTTTGGCCCAAAGGGTTGGGACAGCCATTGTTTAAAACAAGAAAAAACAAAGACTATGGGGAATTTTTTGGCAAAATCTTCAAATATTTATTTCAAAATATTGATGTTGCTTCCATTTAACAAATGGGGATGGCGATATTTTACCCTATTTTAGTTCTTTCTTAAACACTACATACTTCAAGGGTGGAAATAATGAAAGCCCCTTTTAAACACTACATCCTTCCATTTTTACTATTTCAGCTATCTAAGGTCAAATAACATCGGAATCTTTGTGAAAAGCCCTTTTTCAGAAAGTTCATGAAACAATGAACGTTTCTTCTATTTTAATGTGGTGGTACCATGAATGGACGAAGAAGAACATGGATTAAAAAATTACACGAGATAATAATTAAGTCCATACAAAAGCTTTTGAAAGGCCCACTAAGGCCTGTCGCAACATTGGTGGACCTTGTAACTAAATATGTTGCCTCTGTTGTGCAATGCAATTTGGGGATCACACTTTACAAATGATGACTACAGGAGAAATAATAAATAAATAAAAAGTATCCCTAAGTGCATCGATCATGGGAGGGGAGGGGAGTCTTCTTTCATTTTTGCTAGTCTTGTAGATTTTCAGCCTTTTTCTTTCCTTTCCAAGCTTTCAAGGAGGCTTGTCATAATCATGCGCACATACAACCGTTGCATCTATATATTCTATTCCTATGGCCTTGGTGAGGTAATATTGTCAAAAAGATTAGGTTGATTCAATTGGTATCCGGGTCTACATTTCAAAATGTTTTTTTTTTTTTGGAATTTTTGTTAGAATTGTGACAAAACGTTTATGCCTACAGTAGAATATACTTAATGCAATCTTCTTCTTTTATCTGAGTCTATATTTACAATAACAAGATAAAATTGCTAATAGTCCATGCGACTCAAGATGTGTTTAAGCAATTGGAACGAAAATGATGTAGATTGGACCAAAAACATGCATTTTTTTTTTGTAACAAGGGAATCCGCCAATCACCCTTATGGTTGATTATTGAAAAATTTTCAAATACACACAAACCGCCCTTTCTTCCCATATCGAAACACCTTTACCATCTAATACCATAAACCAAACATCCCTTGTGTCCTCTAAAGCCATTCTCACTCAAAGAGCCTGAAAAAACATCAACTGTCTCTCCTAAAAATCAAACACTACTCAACTGAGCTATAAAAAGTGCCCATTCTTCATCGCCACATACACGAATTATTACTGATCAGAAGATAAATCTGGAAATTACTCGATATATATGGCTAAATAGGGAATCAATTGACTAGTCCACCCTACGGAATTAGGGATTGGGACTCGCTCAAGGGAGAGAGAATTTCTAATGAAATCCAAAGTTCTCCGTTTCAATCAAGTTCATTAGATTTACTCCATAAACATCAACTGTGAGGTACCTAGGTGATTTTAACATTTAGCAATCCACGATCTAGGTCAAACAAGGTAGATCATGGGTCAATTCTCTTGCCCCCTTTTTTCTTCAAAATCTTTAACAAAGAAACTTCATTAAAGTAAAAGAGATACTAAAACCAACACAAAAGTTTTATACCAGGTGTAATTATACCAAAAATACAAACAAGTACATCTGCTATCCGACACAGCCAACACACCGCTCAAAATTTTCTTCCTCTTATACATAACCAACATACCCATGAAATCCTTTGTCGGAAGTTGGAACAGTTAGAAACTAGAAATCAAATTGGGGTTTTGACATATGAATCCTCCTAAAATTTAGTTTTCTCAATCTTGTGGCAAAAATTTAGATAATGTTACTAGACTTGGCTCTTGTTAACATTTTTTAAAAAACTTTTCTCGTGTCATATCCCATGATATTCTGGGATTGTCACATGATATTATGAGATTTATTAGTTTCTATATCCTACACTTTCTGCAAACAGCAAGCAATTTTTTATTTTACATAATATGACAACTAACATTTTGTAAAAGTACACACCTGATCCTCATTTCTTAAGTTCTATCATTTGAAAATTTTTTTTTTTAAGATGCTGTATGAAAGACGTAACATCATGGGCAACCCCATGAAATACACTATTCTCAAGATAACATGAGATTTAGGGAAAAAAGGTTAATTTATTTTTATCAGAGTAAGCAGCTTGGGTGCCAGTATCAGTATGAAGTTGTTGCAAGTCTAATGGAAGGTCCATCTGGAAGTAGGGACCGAAACCAAATGATTGGTGCAAGTCTAATGGAAGGAAGGATAGACAGAGGAGATAAGAGCTCTAACTTATCCATTGTGATCAAGATATAGCCTGCCCACTAACCCAAAAATCGAAATCAGAAGATTCTTTGACCCTTGTTTCTGTTGTGGAATTCAAAGAATTTCTAAATTTTTAGATATAGTGAAATTCCTAAATCATTCTTCATACTTAAGCATCCATAAATTTCACTAAAAATCAAAGAGGGTCGAATTTTAAGAATTCTAATGGTCATTTGAAATCTTTTAGATGGTTGGAATTTTAAATTCTAGTGAAATATGGCATTTACAACTACTAGAGGATAAGTGATCACATCATGTGTTATGAATTCTCAACACACTAAATTCTTGTCAAGATTTTAGCAAAGAAATAGGCTCCTAAGATCAGGTGATCAGATCAATCTATTCAAGGTTCTAATTGAGTTTGGCTGTCATAAAAAAAGAAAAAGATGAAAAAAAAAATAAACCAAACAAATAAAGAAAATGAATGAGCACAATGCTACCACGATTACTTTCTTTCTCTATAGAGAGAGAGAGATTACTAATCAGTGAGTGCGTTTTGCATTGGATCAGCGTGTGCACCTTGATATGTGGCTAACATGGGGCCTCACCTAGAACTGTGACTAGGGGGATCAAAAGATCTCCCTTGGCCCCTCTTCTATACAAAAAATCAATCTCATCCTTCACCTCTATCATCTTCATCCGGGTTGTACACATTTAATGGTGTACAGTTCATTTAGATAGGTGTGCAGTCGATCCAACGATCCAATTTGTTTGGATAGGTGCTAAAGCCTAGGAGTGAGTGCAATTCAAATAGTGTGTGTGTGATTCACTTGGATGGATCATCAAGTGGGCCCCAACCCAAGTGCGCATGTGCACTGCTTAATCAATGGCCGACAATTTTTCATTATCCAAAATGAACGCATGCCGATCTAATGGACCATTCCAATTAGATAGGTGTCAAACTATGGATCAGTAACTATCACCATCGTAGGCCGAAGCCTTATTTTATGGTCTATTTGGCTGAGTCATAGGTTGGGGTCCATTGGGTGTGTTGACACGCAATGCTCACCGCATCATGAGTAGCGGCACTGAGTAGAGGTTTTCCACACAGACACACGCAGACATATATATATTTTGAGAAACGGTCCTATAAGAACGATTCTTACAGATCATTTTTCACTGTTTTGAATGGTTTAGCTCATGTTGTGAGCTATCCAAATGGATCAAATACATGACTCCCTTAAATTACACATCTACCAATTTTAGATCCCATCCAAATAAATTAGACCGTTAGATTGACTGAATATATGGCTATGCAATCGATCCAATGGTCCAATTGATTCGGATGGGATCCAAAATTAGTGGACGTATGCAATTTAGGAGGTCATGATGTAATCCATTTGAATAGCTTGCAACGTGGGCCGAACTATTTAAAACGGTAAAATATGGTACTTAAAGACGGTCCTTACATGATTGTTTCCTCTATATATATATACACACACACACACCCCTTATAATACAATTGTGTACATTTTGTTCTCTCTCTACTTTTTTTTAGTGAGATTAATTTTCTTACCTTAAAGACTAAATAATACATTTGAATGTGGTGGTAATTCCACACTATATGAACTTGCACCATAGAAAGTTTTCCCACCTCCACTTTTTTCACTGTTTTCACACCAACTGGATAATCCCTAAACTAAACGAATTAATAGCTAATCATATATGGTTTGATGCTTTGTCTTGCAGCTACTTGGCATTGACTATTTTATGGAGTTCTCATTAAGTCAAATTCGAAGGCAAAGGATTCTAACCATCTTTGCAAGTGCCCTTCTAACCCATTTAATATGCCTCTGCAAGTTATTATGGTTTAATGAACATTTCATGTCACTATTTTTGGTCTTTGTGATGTAAAGAGAGAAACATTCATATTCTCTAATAATGACTCAAGCTTTCACCCTGTTGTATGAAAAATAGAAATTCAAAAAGAGCATATATTGTAAGACCTTAGATAAGGCTGTATCACATAAGAAAGAGTCAATTGATGAAGTCATTCGAGGCAGAAGCTTTCTATTTCCCAAAGCCAAAAGTGATACTGTTACTCTAATAGCCAAAAGGCACAAAAACCAGGTTTAGGTTCATGGGATAGCAACTCCAATCAATCATGTAGCCACTTGCTTTTAGACCTTCAGATTCATCAGCATCTAGTCGACGAACATATCCAATCAGCTTTTTAATGTGCATCTACCTTGTCCATCTTGGAACTTAATTTAATTAATATATTTAATGAATGATTAGGTGCATCACTTAATGTTCCTACAATATGCCCTTAAAAAATTTCCTCGTAAAGGGGCCTACAGATATAATTATTTCACACCCATTACAGCATTAGATTCGATGGAAGGTGGGAGATCTTAGTTTAATAATGGAGAGGTTAGAAAAATTAGGCATAATGCATTTTCGTCATGAGCGGGCCACGTGAACGATAATGATTGCTTTGTCGTTTTATTGTGCTATTTGATTAATTTGTTTGTTGATTTGTTGGGTTTATATCTTGTATTTCGGTTTAACCGAATAGGTCCACTAAATTAGCCAGAGACCGGGTTAAGGTTATGGGTATTTTGATAATTGTACCAAGAGTTTCTTATGGGCTAAGAAAGCTTAAATTATATATATGATCCAATCTGTAACTCCAAATCTTGCACTAAAGAAAGTGGCCTCTCTCGCCCGTGGTATTCCTACAGCATGTAAGAGAAACGATAAGAGCATGAGTGTCTTTGTATGCCTTTGCTTGTGATAGTAAATATAGTATTATCTCTATCCGTAGCCGTAGTCCTGTTTGGGTGAACCACGTAAATTCACTATATTCTCTTCTGATGTGTGGCTTGATTGGTCGATCATAGGTTATGCGCTACCACACATGCATAGCATTGGTCATACAATTCTCAATGTTAAGCACCTCTAAAGCGTAAACCGTCAGTCTTATTTGTGATCAAAAGAGTATTTTACTTGGTTAGGAGAAAATGGTTAAGTAGAGAATCTCTTCTAATTACAAAAAATGTAGAGAAATCTAATTAATGGTGGTATAGATTCACCTCTCTTCTCTAATAGTGATTGTCACTTTCACTTGGAATTAAATAGAGAAATCAAGTAAGAAAGAATCACAGTGAAGCCTTTAATTAAATTAGAATAATTATTAAAATGTTCAATGCCCTTTTTAAATAACAAAGATTTCAAATTTCAATAGACAAAAGGACATTTTGGACCTATTCTTACAATTTTGTACTTCTATTAGGAAAGAAAGTAAGAATTGTGGATGGATTTTTGGATTTAAATGTTTGCTAATTTGCCATGCTTGGTATTGCTTCTAGCTAACCTACATGAGGTACAATTTAGGTTGTGCCCTCTCTACTTTGGATCTTGGCACCACCTTTTATAAGGTCTTCGTTGGGTTTCGCAGAGATGGTAAAACGAAATGGGGCCATCTTAGCGCATTCCTATCAGAAGCCATTGACAATATATGCCATACGCAGAGTAGATTTCGTTTGGCGTTTCACTGCTAATCACAGATAAATCTAACTCTAAATTCTTGGTAATCAGACTCCTTTTATTACCAGTGTTTTGTCCTACTAGAACTTTTTATCCACCTTTGCGGTACTAGTCAGTGATTTCTAGTAATAGAAGTCGTTCAATGTAAAAGAAGTAGAATAAAAAAACAAAAGTCATATCAGGTTAGCTTGTGCAAGACTACATGCAGTTTAGCATGATGGTTAAGACTATCTCAATTAGGGTTTGATATTTTCATTAAATTTTGTAATCTGGGTGCAAAAACAAAATAATTTTGTTTTTTTTAAACATTTATAACAAACGTTAGACAAAAGAAAGGGTCTAAATACTGCTACTGTGGCTACATACATGCAAATATGTGAACTATCATTCGAAGAAAAATGACTTTTAGCGGGAGCCAGTCATATGCGTCGTTGTAGGTCACCTATAGTGGTGGCTAGATCTAGCCCCCACTAAAACCCAATTATTTTTAACTTCTTAAGGCAGCCATGCTCCTGGTCGCGGGTAAAAATCTTATTATAGTGGCACCAACTCTTTGTGGGAATATTAAAATTTTTAGCAGCGGGCTAATATAGGCAAACGTAAAAATTAATTTTAGCGACGACCATTAAAATATTGAACGCTAAAACGTATATGTAGCAACGGTCAATGTTGCCCCCGGTAAAAGTTAACGTATTTTTCACTTCTCCAAACAAGATGCCTTTTTTTATAGTAAAAAAAAAGGTTAAAAATCCTTTTCACCAGTTTTAGCCATCAGTCACCTAAACACCTTTCTCCATTTCCTCGGCGATACCAAACACCTCCTAAACCCTAGCCCCCAAACGTGTAAGTTCAAACTTCCAATGGGGTTCCTCTTTTTGCATAAAATTAAAGAGGTTAGGGATGATTTAATGTAGAATATACGGTGGGTGGACATGTAGATGATGGGAACTGTTCACAGCTCGTCATCCCTGGAGGAGTTTGGATCATATCTAACTCCTGTGTGACTGAAGAACCCCTATCCTACGGTCAAGGAATAGAAAAAGGAGACTCTTAGGACACCTATATATGGGTGTGTCAACCTTATACCTCTAAATAATCTAGTGCGAGTTCTAGAGCGATCTCAGCTTGATCACATCCATCTAGATCATAGAATGTCACTGGTAGAACAATTGCAAGCAAAAACTTTTAGGAATAATTCAATTCAAATAAACAAGCCCATATTTTCAATTTTTTAGAATATATTGAGACTTAACTTAATTCAAATTAAGGGGCCCTTAGTTTCATTTTTTTAAGTAGGCATTTTTTTTAAGTAGGAAAAAGTGGCTTGCTGCGGAGAAAAACCCATTACAAGAAGCGAAGAGGCAGCATGTGTGGTAATATATAGTAAATAAATATCAATTCTAGAAAATATAATATAATTTAATTTTACTTTTCAGTTGCCCATCATTTATTTTCTTTGTAGAATTCATCAAATTCCAACTTGGAGAAACAAACCTACAATCTCGTGAAAAGGGAAGCGCTAGCCATTGAAGAAGCATACTTTAATAGGAAGAGAAAATAGAAATCAAGCCTTGAGCAGTTTAGTAAAAAATGCAGTGCCCAATCCAGTGGGCAGCCCATCTTATCCATTAGATTAGCTTGCCCTTTCACAAGATCCTTTGAAAATAATTAAAATTAAAATAACCACCTCATGTGCTCTGATGAGAACGGAGGGATGCATGTGCATTGTTAATGGCTCCCACGTGACCAGGAGAATCATGTGGGGGTAGTTTTTCTCAACTTCTCCTATCTATTACATTGATGAGTTATCCACTTCCCAAGGGCAAGTATCACTTATTTTTTTGAGTCTAGCAACATCCGTCATTGGGTCCAATTTCAATCCTAAACAACTCAAAATTTCTTGCTGTTAAATTATTTAATCTTCATCGGAGTAGTTAGGCCACTTATGAGGTTGATCATATGCAATATGTGTTGTGTTTGGGTCCTTATTGGGCCTATGAGTGGTTTATATTATGGCCCAATTAATTAGAATTAATCTTACATATTCTCTGTGATGTTTTTTGTTATTTTGTAACAAAGTAAAAAAGCAATAGTGAAAAGGGAAATACAGAGAGATACTGTAAGGGGGTGAAAAAGATTTTTTCGTAGTAAAATTTTCGTATCCGTCGACGTCTGCAATCTAGCCAAACCACGTAAATTTTTGTGTCTTTTGTGTAATTGCTTGTTCTTATTCTTGTAAGATGTGTGCTTGATGTGCTTAGGCTAAATCCAAATCTAACAATATGCATGATTTGGCTATGGAAAATAAGTGATATATATTTTTATTTTTTAAATTAAATTCTCATTGATTTGACAGTAAATTTAAGTTTAATTGTAGCATCATTTCCTTCGTGCCTAATACTAGGAGAGATAATAATATGTTTTTCATAGTTGGCATTTAGAAACGAGCTCCATTGATGGATTCATAGAGTTGGCCTACAAGGACAAATAATGTGGTAATATATAGGTCATGAAAGATAAAAGGTCCACATATAGATGAGATCTTAACTTAGTAAGTATTGAATTTGTTGTGTAGTAAGCTCCACCCAAAAAGAAGTATTGAAAAGAATTTATACTGCCTCTACTAATACCTTAAGGTTTTAACATGAATAGTTAGCTAATTTAATTTAATATGATAATAGAGTCATGAACAGGTCATGAGTTTGATTTCTAGATGAACAACTTGGTGCGAAGGGAAGCGGGCTCCAACTGGGCGCCCTCCCCCACTCCCCCAAGGATTCATTTCTATCTTCCCTTAATACAATCTTCATTGAAGCATAGATTATTTGATGGTCACTGTTTTATATTGACCTTCACTTCTTCATTTTTAACCATTTACATCATGAGTATTATGTAATTTGATAAGATAAAGGAAAGCTGTTTGGTTCCAAACAAGGGTATAAGCTAAAGGTTGGAGCTAAGATTGGGAAAGCTTGTGATATGCTAGTGAATGGTAAAATGCATCCTCATGTTGTTTCGCTAATGGCCCTTAAGTTAGGAGTGTTTTTCTAGCTTCATACATTAACAAAATCCCATTCATATATTTCAGCCCACTTCTCCATGTGAATAGCTTTTCAATAATGGGCTTAAGCACCTTTTTATATTAAGAACCCACACATTTTAGTATGATTAGAGTGATTAAGATCATTGTTAGATTATAATAAATCAGAAAAGATTAGTTAATGGGGGATAATGGTTCCAAGAGGGAAGATTCTTTTGTGGAGTCGCTCTTAATCAAATCTGGTGGGGAGCATATGCAAGTGGGGGATGAAGAAATGGGGGCGGGTCTTGCCTGGAGAAAGGTTTGACAAGCATGAGAGGTGCCCTTTAATCACAGGTTGGATTCTCTTTATGGGTACCATGTGCTTGACCTTAGGCACTAGCCTCAACGTTCTAATGCAACAGAATCCTAATAAGCCTCCCCCAGTCTTCTTTCACTACACCTCCGAGAATTATTGCAGACACTGATCCAACTATATAAAATAAACTATCTACTTGTAAACATAGGAATTCTTAGTCGGCTTTATTGTAAAATCAAGTCTCTCGAAAGCTATTCTGAGATATAAACAAAATACAAAAGACAAGTTCAAACTTCTAATGTTGACTGCAATTCCTAACGCGTTAGAAGATAAAATTAGAAAAACTTCCATACAACCATGACTTTGAAAATTTTCTTCGTTCACTATTTCATGTCGTTGCTGGGCACAATTTCCCCATAGAATCAACAGATGACTGGAAACGTAACACAACAACCTTTCAAATTTTCAACTCTGACATCAAACTAATGTGTCACAGAAAACCAGGCATATCAATGCAGTTAAGCTCAAATTATTCTATTTTGATATTTCCCTCAATAAATGTCCGTTATATTAGAAGAAAGCCTAGTAATAGATGACAAGAAGAAGAGGGTATAGAGTGATAATGAAGGATATAAGGGTGATATTGTCAACATTCATAAATGCTCCAAACCAAAAACCAAAGTGAAAAAACAGCAGTTATCAACAGTTGCTAAGTACTATAATGGGAGAAACGTGAAAATGAAAATAAAAAATTTAAAACATATTGAAGATATTGAAAAGTATTCATGTGACCTCTAGATTTTTGCAGAAATAGTTAGCTAAGGAAATTTATTATGTATCGAAAACTAACTAATTATGAGTTTGAATTCTGAGAGGAATAACTTGGAATTAAAAACAAATGTGTATTAGCTAAGGAAATTTATTATGTATACAAAACTAACAGATTACGAGTTTGAATTCTAGGAAGAGTGACTTGAAATTAAAAACAAATGCGTATCACCAAAAGTAAAGCAATTGAACTCCACCTAATGGGGAGAGTTAAGAAGATGGTTTCACCCAAGCGGGAGTATATTTATGTTGCTTCTACTAATATCTTGAGGTTTTGATAGAAATAATTTACTAGTTTTTTTGCAAATTAAGTATGGATCTTTGTTTCTTAAAGTAATATACAAAAAGGAGCTTAATAGAGACTCCAAATGGGACTATCCCACAAAATCAAAAAATAAAATAACAACCCATAGCCCAGGCATCAAGCAAAACTATAAAGATTGAAATAACAACACCATTTCCAAAGTAGTCAGATAAACAGGAGCATTCTCATTTCTACGTATCTTTTTACTTCAGTGAATTGCTAAAAGATGTAATTTTGAGAATACACATGATCAAATATTTGAAGATCGATCGGCTTCCAACCTTCTAAGTTTGAATCTTTCTTTCCAAAAGGATAACTGTGGATGAAATAAGACTTGAATGAGAAAGAGCTCATGGCATCATGATCTGGGATGAGTCTTAGTAATTGATGAACTCCTGAGTAGTAATCATTGTTGCTTCTCTTGGAGTTTGAATATAAGATCATAAGACGCCAACTATAACTTGCCTAATGGTACAAATGGACAACCACAAGCCTTCTAGGATAGAAGATTCGGCTTGAAGATGAATGTTCATGGGTAGATTCCAATAGCTTGAAATAGCATTAGGTAATGTGGTTCCCAAGTATAGTAATCTAGTTTGAATTGTCTTCACAATCTCTTTGACCACAATTGAAGTTCTGTTGATTCCTAAAAATTCTTTCATTTCTTTCTTGCCATATATATCACATGAAAGCACAAAATGCTATATTCCCCAAAATATGAATGCCTTTATGTTGCTAATCAACTTGAAGAACAAATGCCTCAACTATATCTTGTGGGGAATCACAGGCAATGGGGGTCATGTCCAACCGTGCCAGTAAATGGGTCCAAACTTTTTGAGAATAATTACACTAGAGCATAATGTGTGTGGTTGTATCTCAAGTACAATCGCAAAACATACAATAAGAATTCAATTGAACACTTCTCTAAATGAGAAAGTTTTTTGTTTTCATTCTCCCTCTAAAAAATACCTATGCACACATAGAAGGTTTTCTAATACATCCTTTAAACTAGACTAATCATGGCTATAGCACGTCTTGATTTTGAAGTCTCCTCACCATATAGTAAGCTGATTTTAATGTAAATCTACCATTATCCTCCAATGTCCACACAACTTCATCTTCAAAATTAGAATCAAGTTGGACTTCTAGTGGAATATCAGAAAAGATATCTATAAGAGTATTAAAAAAATAAATAAATAAAATAAAAAATACTCCTCTAAAAGAAGTTGGTGCTTGAAATTCTCATCCCTCATTATTGACGAAATGGTTTACCTTTAAATCCTTACCCAGGCCTAAGTCATAAATAGCTCGGTCACCATAGACATCTTTAAGACATAGAATGATTAGCTAATTAAACATTAATATGGTATTAGAGCTAGATTTTTTTTTTAGTCCGTGCCTAAAATTTCTTGAGGTTTTTTTAGAATGATAACTATTATGGACAGCACACCCACCACTAATGAAGGTTTAAACCATTAGATTTTCGCCCACAGCCAAAATGGTTGCAGCTGAAACTGGTGGGTAGCTGGTGGTAGTCCAGGCCATTTATTTTTCCAGTTGAGCCCGTACTTAGACGCTGGTCAACTGGAATGGACTAAAAAGTTCACCAAAATACATCTTCAAATAAACCCAACAACATTCTGCCACCTATTGGCAGAAAGGAATCTACGGGCTTTTGGTTTGGGATATGATCATAAGAATTGGACCGACAGAGTGAGGTCAGGGCAATCCAAAAGACATAAACTCATTCCATAACGATTTGAACTCTTGGAGCCCAGAAATAAATTTCTTCTTATTGGGATGAAAATGGGATGAGTTCAACCAGTTGTGCTCATTTCAGATTCAGTCTATCTCCGACGGTAACTAGTGTGGACCAAACCTGAACCAACCTATTGGCTACTGGGCTTGAAAATGTATACCTGAACCCTAATTTAATCGGTCAGGTTGGCCAGTTTTGTTGAAATGAGTTGGGTTGGGATAGTGCTTTGGGTATTTAGGAACCGGTTGGGTCTGGAATAGCTATTGAGAAATGGATTTTGAGAATGGATTTTGTTTAACCTTATTCGCGCCCTCCATGCCTACTTCTAGCAGGATCATGAACTAGTTCCATCTTTTGACCCATTACTTGGCCCAAACGAATAAGCCCTAACAAGCAGGATGGCCAACTGGTCAGGCTTTGTCAGGGGGCAGATATAAGAATGGTCTAGCATCTCTTACCTGGATTCAGCCCCGAGTTGCTAAGACTTTCTTATTATTTTTTTTTTTTTGGTAATCAGAATTTTTATGAAATGCGTCACCAAGATTTGGTGGGCTTGGGCCTGGCCTATTGTTTGCGGAACTTCTAAAACATCAAACAATTTTTTTTGCTGATAAGTAAAATGAAATGGACCCACACTGAGAGAATATTCCCATGATACAAAATAGCATCAGACATATACCAGCAAAGAAGATTTTCATCAAAGAAGTTCCTCAATGGAATTGGAATTGCGTTCCTGTTTTTTTATAGACTATCAATTGCTTAACAGGGGCTATTGGGGCGTTTTTAAATAACAAACTAGGTATATTCCTCTTAACTAGGAATTTTTTAAGGAATGGTAAAGATGTATTATATTTATTTCTTTAAATAAGGCAACATGTTGAAGAAGATGAAAGAGCCAACCTATCTCGAAAATGGTACCAAAATGTTTGAGGCGATGAGGCGTATGTGGATTTATGCCTAAAGGGCGAAGAAGTCCAAGTGAGGAAAGTAGGCTTTTTTCAATCTGCTAGCTCTAGAATGTAAAAGTTGAACGATAGCTAAAGGCCAAAAAATATAATAATAATAATAATAATAATAATAACGGCTAGCTAAACAAATATCATGGAAAATAAAGCTGTAGATGTGTTGCGTAGGGTTGGGCTGAAGCCATCAGTTTAAAATCCGAATAATAATGATGCATGAGAATAGATGATATTATTATTATTATTATTTTAACTTTTTGGGTAAAAGATGATGATATAATTGGCTATGGACTCATTTTCAACTAGTTTTTCATACATGAAGGTGGGGATGAAAGAGAGGGTTAAGTCGACCTGGCAATTTTTAACGCCTAAAAAATCCACCAAATGATCTCTACCTTTTTGCACTACTGAAATTGCAACAAAAAGGGCAAAGATATTTTCCTAATGCAATTCATTTTTGCAACCAAACTGTCCCCAGAATCTTATATACTGATGAAGGTAGAAAAACATTGATATCCCTGTAGGTTAAAAAAAAGTGTATGCTGGGTAATAGATGAGGAGTCCTTAAGAAATCTACTGATTTGAGGATTCTTAATTCACTGTCCTTGGAACAGGAATTTCTCACAAAAGTTTTACATAGTTGTGGATTTCACATTAATATCAATGTCATTATTGTGTGTTACTGTGTACCTAAGAAAATCTTGTATCAGTGCATGAACCTACATAAATTAGGATTTCAAAATCCTTTGGAGTTCTTAAAACGAAAAAAAATTCCTCCAGAGGGTGGCGGGACTTGAAAATCCTCGAAGGAGATTGGATTCCCACTTGCCCAAATTCTGAGGGATTTCTAATTTTTAAACATGGGTTTTTCATGGCCTTGTGGAAAATCAATGACGAGTCCAATAGAATTTGATTGACAAAAGTGACCAGCCTCTTTCCATGAAATGATTTCCATTCTGAGCAAAGTCATTAGAATACTTTTCGACTGGCCAAACCCTATATAATTCATGACCATCATATTTATATATGTGCACAAGCTAGAACGTCCCAGCCTAACAATATATGATCTACCCATCCTCAGGACGACTCGTACTTTAATTCATGTTTCATATATTATTAGTTATAGGTCACCTCTACTCTCATAAAAACCACATGGGTTATTTTGGATTAGCACACTATAATGGGCGCTCAAGACAAAGTTGAAAATTGTCCTCATATGAAGAATATATAGTTGCATGAGCAGCTCATTCCAGTATCTTATACCCTAATTAACCCGCCTTTCCATTATCTAAATTCCAATCACTTCGCTTGGTTGGTGATTTGTTCAGTGTTACGTGTCTGTATCTTTATATATATATATATATATGAAGAATATTCATGTGCATATGTCCCTTACATAAATAGTGAGGGACACTCCATATTTAGAAAATATAATATTAATGTGAAAAAAGATAAAACCATCACATTCATTACACCTTTTTAACTTTGATAGGCCCAAAAAAGAAGTGTCCCTCACTATATATATATATATATATCCCTTCAATATTTACAAAAACTTCAGACATTTTCTCTTTCTCACATACAGCAGGCACCTAACTACCACTCTCTTTCCAAATGAAACATTTATTAACACTAGCATGACCAGACAACTTTGCCAATTCTCTGATCTTCTCTAACTGCAAAAGGTGACTCGGCTATAAGTTGCTCTAAACTGGCATCTTGAACACTCAGGCTTCTTCTCAAAAAACTCATCATTATCATAACATATCTAACCTTCTTAACAAGGAATATTTCCCATTAGGTTGAACCATGACCTCGTGGTGGTGGAAATTCCAGCGAGTCTGCAACAACAAAGAAGATTGCTTTTGGGAAGAGCGTGGCTTCGAGGATGATATTCCGGGCGCTACATGGCCCCCTAGCTCTTATAGTTGCAGCTTCTGCAGGCGTGAGTTCCGGTCGGCACAGGCGCTCGGAGGGCACATGAACGCGCACCGCCGTGACCGGGCTAGGCTCCGAGGGTCACCATCTGGGGTGAGGATAGACGAGTCTTCGCCTTCTCTCCTCTTTGCTGCGAGCAACTTCATAGCAGGAAGCGGCTTATGCCTCCTCTACTCCTTCCCAACCCCTGGAACCGTGTTTACTCCAATATCAATGACTCCTAAGGATGGTTCCTTTGGCTTCCCTTCTTCTGCAGTTCTGGCTGTCTCTCCTCATGCGCTGTCATCTTGTTCACCTTCCCCCGCTGTTGCGGTTGCTGGCGTTGTTGATTCGACTGCACCCATGGACTGTAAGAACATCACCAACAATGATGAAGAGCTAGATTTGGAGCTTCGATTGGGACACAGGCCAATGAAGTAGCGAAAGATAAACGAGACTGTTCCATTCATTTTCACTTACTCTTGTTGCATGGGGAGTTAGGTCCAGAAATAGCTGTTGTTGATTATTGTAACCTGATCATTTTGATGATGATTCATTACTTTTCTTAATTTAGTTGTTCTAACAGTATGTGATTGGGGATGGCATGGCAAGAAATTGAGAAATGGAGAGAGAGAATTAACAATCTGCTTGTGGTCGGAATGAAAAAATTAATGATAATTGATGCTAATGATGATTAGGAAATTAGAAGGAATTAAGGGAAATGAGTAAGGGTTGTCCCGAATAATGATCAAATTTTGCAGTGCAGTGACACTTTCTACTGCACATTAATTCCTCAATGAGTTCTACCATTTGCAGATATGTGGAAATTCAATTGGGGGAACACCCATGACCCAACCCGTCTCCACTCAAACCCTAACCATACCAAGCCCACGTTTACTATGACCAGGAATCTGAACCGTTGAACTGACTCCACTGCAGGGATGATGGGGCACTTCGGTAGTTTATGTGCAGTCCGGGGAGATTTTGCCGAGCACTACTTACAGCTGGCCGTGTCGTATACGTTGGACCATTTCGTCATGCCCTTCCATTCATCACCATGCATTTTTGTTTTTTTTTTAAAAGTTGTTTTATAGCGACAAAAGGAAAGAGACAGCATCAGGTAACATTTTAGCAATCCAATCCCAAACCATTAACGGCTTCTCTGTTAACTAAAAGAAGGGATATTTGAAGGTTTTGGGGCCTGGATTTCTACATTGCAAGTCTAATAATATATAGCGAAAGAAGTAAAACAACTTGCAAATAAATAATCAATCATATAAAAAGAAGACACACGGATTTTTAATAAGGAAAACCTTAACCTAGTAAAAAATCATAAATCCAACACAGATCAACTATCAAACAATAGCGAACAGTTATAAAATATACTCACATTAACCTTTATTCAATCACTCATTCAACTTAAGAACTGAGTTCTTCTTGCATAACTCCTTGCTATGACATTCCTTCGCATGCACTTTTCTCTGCTTGATCAATTCACATTTTGAACACACAAGATGGCCTCATTGAGATGGACTCTTACTCTCTAGCCCACAGCGTCATCATAATTTCTTAATGAAAGTTCTAAAAAAATGTTGGAATCTCCAATGTGAAATTTCAACTCAGATTATGGAGATGGATGCCCAGGGTTAAGAGAGAACCCGTTTTTATAACCCACAATTTATGCCTTATAGAAATACTTCTTGCAGACTAAGAACTATCAATTCCTTAAGGGCATGTTTGGTAAACATCCGCAGTTATGAGGGGATTCTATGGTTTTAAAGAATCCCTCCTAAAGCCTAAAATCAACTCATCTCTTTAAAAAAAAAACCAAGTTTGGCAAAATATAGGATTTTCAGGGAAGTGACCTTTAAGAGTTCAAAGGGTTGGAACGTTTTGGCCAATATATCATGATCCACAGTGCCCCATGTAACACTCCGACCCAGCTTGACCTCGTTTAGCGGCTAATTAATTTTGTTTTCGTTGCTAATCGTGTTTTGTTGTGTTTTTATTTTCGTTGCGGGTCATAGGTAGGTAGTTGGGTTGAGTTTGACTTGGATTAAGTAGACCAAGCCCTTTTTCGTAATTTTAGCTTTTCTAAGACATGGTCATTTTTGCATCATCTTGATGTCAACACGTGTCTTTCGTTGAGCTCATCAACTTTCGTAACTACGTCGTTTCCAACCGATGTCGTGTGATTCCATTGGACCCAGATTTGACTCAAACTGAAAATACACTTCTGGCTTGGACTCTCTTGCAATTTGGACTTAGGACTTAACTATTAGCTTATATACACTTCATTCATCGTCAACTCACGTTCTCTCTCTCTCTCATTTTCTTCATCAACTGTACACGTGGAGTTTCTCTCCCTCTCGTGAATTCTCTCCTCCATCGACCTCCATCGATCAAGCTCAATTGAGAGAAGTTTGGGTCTTGCATGTGAGGTGAGTTGGAAATCCTTCCATTCCTCTCATCTCTTTCCTCTCCTTCTTGTTTCCATATTGCATGGTGTGTCTGTGTTGTGGATTTCTTTCCATTCCTCATGCATGCATGTTGTTTGATTGGTGTTAGGTTGTGTTTGGCCTTAAGGACAACAAGTGGTGCAATTGAATTCCAATTGAGGCAAGTATAACCATAACTTATAAGAACCCATGTTGGTATGCATTTGATTTTGGTTAGTTCACATGAATTTGTATGGAAAAATGTGTGTCCAGCCCATTTGGTTAGTATTCTATCTCTTTCCATTGAAAAATTGCAATTCTGATGAGTTCCCAAACTTTCTGTATGTGCTTCAGCATTTTTGACTTCGTGCAGGTACGGCTAAGCCGTATGCCACTTACGGCTTAAAGTCCAGAGAGGATATAAACCCAGTTTTCCTCTACGGCTAGGGCACGGCTAAGCCGTGTATTGCCCTACGGCTAAGCCGAAGCTCAGCCGTGGCCCAGCCGTAGATCAATACAGGGTACATTTTCTGGAATAACTGAGAGTACTCAAATTGACAGACCTTCTACGGCCCAGCTACGGCTAAGCCGTAGACCACACACGGCTAAGCCGTAGCACACACACGGCTAAGCCGTATCCACACTAGACTAATGAAAAACAAGGATAGGTGTAAGGGAAAGACCGGTATGGCCTTCATGATAGAATGTAGAGCACCTAGACTTGCCCAACGGAATGTGATACAACGCGTGAATGATCTCGAGGGCTGCGAATCATTCATGTTCGTTATCCGGATGTTAAGCACCTCCCCATGGGTATTGGTTTAAGGGACTTCGTGCACCGCCCGATTCAATGCAACACTAGACAACAGTGCATCGAATAACTTAAAACTACATCATCATGCACGGTTAGAAACACCGGATAATTAGATTAGAATTGGTTTGTAAATAAAGATGATCCGATTTCGTATGATTTGTTGCACAACATATTGTATTCGAGTATTGACCTCTACTATCTGAAATGATTACTTGTGTTCCGTTACTTTCACATTGTGGTTCTTTACCTTGAGTATGCATGTATAATATGTTTTCAGATATGCACGTATGATATGTTGTCACGATCTACTCAGGGTTTTCATGATTGACTCTGTATGGTCAGGCACTACTTAGCCTCAGCCTTAGGATCCCGACGGGGTGAATTTGGTATAGTTTATATGGCTTTGTTGCAGTAAGGATATGTCTTGGGGAACCGGACCCCAGGGAAACCGAGACCCATTGTACCCTGGCCCGGACAATGGTGTTCTTTGCATGTTATAAGATCCCTCTTTTGGGAGCATATGGTAATGTAGTAGCCACTAGTTATGTACACAGCATGTATCCATTGATTCGCATAGCATATTTATTTCTTGCACGACAGCCTAGAATACAAAAATGCCTTATTTAAGTACATGATGTTCTTTATTCTATTAGACACAACGTGTGTTAACTTGCTATGGGTTATACTTTGCTGAATCTTCATATTCACAGTTGTTTTTGGTGTTGCAGGCCCAGATACCCCTGCCGAACCCTCGCCAGTCGGCCAGACTCCAGATGAGACCCCCGAGGCCCCATCAGGCCTAGAAGAGTGGATGTGATCACTCTACGGGAGAGCGTTCTTGGCATGCATCATTGGAGTCTTGTTTTGAGGATTTGCTCACTTGTGTATATGTCACGACTGTATATGTTATTTTGTTCTTTTTGTAAGACCTTCATATGTAATTATGTCAGTTCTTTCTTGGTATTCTCTTCTTACACTGTTAGTTGATGTTTCTGATATTTACAGCTTCCGCGTACATGTTTGGCACGTGTGAATGTTCCCTTGTGCGTGTGCATTTAGACTCGTCTACGTGTACATGCACGGGAGTACGTGTGTCATTAGGTTTGGCTTTTGCTAACCCCCGAACCCTGGGCTCGGGTTGTGACATACGTATTGTATGGTATCAGAGCATTCCTTGCTTTAGATGATAAGCATGTAGGCATGTAGGATCGTGGTGAGGATACGATTATTTCTTTGTGATCTTTCTAGAATTTGGGGCTTGTTGGACGCAATTGTTTTGTGTTTGTGTCTGACTCTTTCCATTTTACAGGATGGCGTCAGGTTCGGGTTCTCAGAACGCCGGAAATGCTGGGAATAATGAAAGCGGATCCGCACCGTCACCGCAGACACAGAACATAGATGAACGCATCCTCATGTTATTTCAGTCTCTACAAGCACAATCGCAATCAATGCAAAACTTACAAGCACAAGTTACCACCATGTTAGACCGACAAAGCCAAGCCCCAACTCAGTTACACATAGACCAGCAGGTGGTCTTACAGTCTCGAGAGAATGACCCGAATGCCCTCTACGGTAAATTTCGCAAGCGAGGAGCCATTAAGTTCTATGGGACAGAAGAGCCATTGAAGGCAGAACAGTGGCTGGAGCAAACGGAGGATGTCTTTGAGACCGTTGTGTGCATGAACCGGCAGAAGGTCGGACTAGCAGCCTCCATGTTCGCCATATGATTTATGTTTGCAACATGTGGTGTAGCAAGTACCAACATTTTAAAGCAAAACTTTTAACAAAAATAATTTTACCTTTTGCCTTTAAAGTGGATGCGCCATAATCAAAACCGATATCATGTTTGTCATCAGGCCTTTTCAAATTGCACCAGATGTTATTAAGTGTTATCGAATCATCATTTATCTTGTCAAACAATTCTTTTGATGCAGTCAGCTTTGACATTGTTATCTTCAACTTGCCATTCAAGTCAACATTCTTAGTTTGATAAGTTTGCAGCTTTTTCTTCAACTCTTCCATCTCTTGTATAGATTTCTCATCATCAACAATCAGCAACTCATACTTTTGATCTACAGTAATTAACTTGTTAGTCAAATCATTCTTATAATTATTGAAGAGTTGTTACTTATTATGAGCTTTAGCCAATTTAACCTTCAGCGAAGAAATTTGTTCTTCTACAACTTATTAATTGATTACAACATTCTTATTCATCTTTACCATTTTTATAGTTTTGTCAAACAAAATTTGATATTTTGTCTTCCAATCATGTTCCTCCTCTGACTCATTGTTATCATCATATGAATCTGCTATAGAAGAAACCAGTGAAGATATAGAATTTGACTTAGCCATGAAAACCATAAATTTAACTTTGGTAAAGTATTAAGATCAGATTTCTTAATCTCAAGTTTTTTCTTCTCTTCATCAAAATCCATCCTAAGTTAAATTGAAAGCCTTCTTCGTTTTCTTTTTTTTACCACAGTCACTAACAATGTGTCCATCCATATCATTGACACTAATAACATTGGATCCCTTTAAAAGACTTATTCTTTACAAATTTTGGCATTTTCAGATCATTGTTCTTCTCCTTCATAAATCGCATGCACTGCATCATAAACTGGATAGCCGCTTGGGAATCAATTTTCTTAGAATCAGAGTCTGAATCACTTTCAACATCCTTTTTTTTATTCTTTGGTAACTTTTAAGGCAATTCCTTTTTACTTTACTTTCCTATTAGCAATAAAGTTTGCCTCAAAAGTTTAAACGTCTCCTACCAAATCATCGACCTTGAGAGTCTTTAATCTACTATTTTCAATAATTGCTATTATCTTGGCATGATAACTATTAAAAAGAGATCGGAAAATTTTCCTAACAATCTTATCTTAAGAAATTGATTCCCCCAGATTGAAGCATGAATTCATAATGTCATTTAGCTTGGTATAAAAGTCATCAAACTCTTTATCATCAACCATTCTAAGGGTTTTAAAGGCAATAGACAGGCTTTGCAACTTAATCTCTTTAACCAAATCGGTTTCCTTATAAACACTCTGCAAGATGTCCTTAGGCCTCTTTTGCAATCGTATAAACGGAGACCCTATGAAATTTGGATGGCGATTCTTTATTGTAGATTGAATTGATAGCTTTATTATTACGATTATAGGCATATTTTTCTTCTTTAGACCACTCTCTAATTGCTTTTTCACTAGCTATCCCATTAGCAACAACCATGAGTAAAGAGTAACCATTGACAACAATATGCCAGATATCTTTATCTATGGATCTAAGAAAACTAATTAGTCTAAATTTCTAATATGCATAATTATTAGATCCATCCAAAAAGGAAGGCTTTGTTGTAGATGTGCCTTCCAGGATGAATTCTATTCTATAAATCTCAAATGATCAAAACACAATAGATTTGTGTAACCCTCTTTAATGCCAATTGAAGATTTTTGGAGCCCTAAATTTCTAAATTATAAGTCCAATAATATGCAGTAGAAGAAAAAAAAACAACTTGTAAATAAATGATCAACGACACAAAAATAAGTCACGCAGATTATAAACAAGAAAAATCCCAACAGAGTAAAAAACTATGAATCCAACAAGAATCAACTATCAAGCAATAATGAACAGTTACAAGATACAATCACAAACATTATCCAGTCACTCATTCGACCTAAGGACCGAGCTCTTCTTGCACAACTCCTCACCACGACAATCCTTCTTGTGCACTGCTCTCTAGGGGTGCTCATTGGCCCAACAAGGCCTGGAAAGCAAAGCCCAGGCTCTGCCTAGATTAATATCCTTAAGCCCAGGCTAGGCCCATGGCCGATTCAAGCCATCAGTAGCTGGACCAAATCCAGCCCATATAAAATATATTAATCCCTAGCCCAACCCATAAATTAATCGGGTTAGGCCCTATTCAAGTCCAATTACTAAGCACCCTTAAGTTGGTATTTGGTGGGGCCAATAATTTTCACATAAAGCTATTTTTTTTTTTGGCCCTTTGAGTTGATATTACTTCTTTTTTAATAAAAGTGTATAACTCATTAACAAAATAGTTTTACATTAGTGCAACCAAGAGATCTTTATCTAATACAAACCAATTATAATAAATATTATATGCCTTTTGAATAGTATTTTTTGATAAATAATTTTTAAAACTTTTACCATGAAAAATTTGCATGCAACATAAGAAACGTAAGAAAAGAAAGTAGTAAAGGCCGGGCTTCGGGCTCTTTACCACTTAGCACAAGCCCGGCTCATACAACAAATGGGCCCAAAATTTTAATCCAAGCTTGGCCAAACGACTTATACCAGCGGCCTAAGCATGGGTAAAAGCGAGCTGGGCCCTGGCCGAGCTCTAGCCGGCCTAGCTCATGAGCATCCCTACAGATTTATGCTTAATCAACTTACACCCTTGACACACTAGATGGACTCAATATTCTACAAGAGATGTAGAAATAATATTCTCTAGCCTAATGCTTCAACACAATCTCTCAATAAGAACTCTAGAGAAAAATAAGAATATCCAATATGAAATTTCAACTCATATTATGGAGATGGATGCCCTAGGTTGAGAGAGAACCCCTTTTTTATAACCCACAATTTGTGCTTTTAAAAAATAATCTTTGTAGAACAAGAACTGCCAACTCATATTATGGAAAATGGCATTTCCGCGGAAAACTAACCGGTTTTCCTTGGAAATGCGGAAAACCCACGTTTGGCTGGAGCGTGGAACGCGAAACACAAGTGTAAGCGTTCCACACCTCCGCAGAAAAGGGGGGTCAAACAACCCCACCCCCCAGTCTGACCCACGGAATCTGTAGCAGGGCAGAATTGCGCTGCTATATTACTGGGAAAGTGGTACCGGGTGTATGCACGATCGAGGATTTGTGTGTCCCATAAAGTTGATCAGAATTGTTGGAATTGTTTCTCATCCCAGAAACGGCTACAGGACCCCAATTTTCAGCCGTTGAGTCATCTTTTATGTTGAGATATTTTTAAAAACGTAATCAACACTAGAAATGTAAATCTAGACTTCTGTGGGCCCCTTTTAAAAAATCCAGACTGTTAGATTTGATCTAAAGGCCAAGAACGGCCGTGGGACCAAATTCAGAATGTGGGGCCATTTGGATTATGATATATTAGCCAAAACATTCAAAGCCATTAATTTCTTAAAGATTTCATCCCTAAAAATCCTCTCTTCCTTCAAACCTGGTTTTTTGTAAGGGAGGATGACAAGATTCTAAGCTTAGGAGGAATTCTTTGCAACAATAGAATCCCCTCATCCTCATGAACCATTGCCAAACACGCCCTAAAAGAATATTCCTTTTAGAATAAAAACTACCAGTTCATTAAAGAATTGCAGAATAATAATTATCAGTTATAAGACAAACAGCAAACCAACCCTAAACAGGAAAGTGGGTTCTTCAGTATATTTAAAAGAAATATAAAATATAACTTAATAGACTCAAGTTTTGTCCAACCAATAAATTAGCCGATACTAAAAAAGCTTGCAATATTTACATCCCATGATTTTTTAATGATTACAAATAGCCACTTGGCTTTATTTTTTTTCCCCACATAACCATCTCTATGACCTAACAATGTCACTTAACCACTTCCATTGCAACTAGCCAATTTTCATGACAAAATCCAGTGTGTTGGTAAGGAGGATAAGAAAGTCTTGGGATCTACCTTCATTTAGACTAAATTTTGGGGTGGGTAACCGTAAAGATGATATCATTTGGTGAGAATTAATGGTCTCGAATTATTTTAAATCATGTTAGATCTACATTGGAATATGTCATATCTCATCAAACGGGCAAGAACCAGCCTGAAATTGCAAATCAAGGTGGTAGTTTTGGGCTTTTATATTACTACTAAAGGTGGCTATTTGTAAAATAAGAAAGGTAGATGATTATTTAGTAACAAAAATGTAGGTGGTCAGATGTAATTTCTCTTAAATTCTCATGAAATGCTATTCCCTTGGTGTCATACTTGTAAACCGATGTCACTGCTGTAATGGGGGGGGTGGGGTTTATACACTCGTAGAGTTCGGATCCTTTGAGTCTTCGATGACTTGGAGAAATCCACAGTTGGAGTTGTGACCTGAATAGTGGATCTACCTGTTGAAACTGGAGCCATTCAAAATCAGTACCCTTGCAATGTTTGTAATCTCAAAATTTTATTCCAATGGGAGATGATCCCACCATACAATTGACTGGTTGATTAAAATCATTTTAACACAATCCTATTCATATTCTTTGATCCCTTTTTTCTAACAAAAGTCAATTTTATAATGAAATCAATTTTTATATCTAATATTTATTTCAAACAGCACAGATTTTCAATAAATGGGTGTCAATATATAGTTGGCACTTATCGCTCCCCTGAATTTGTATCAGGTCGTTCACTAATAAAAGAGGATCATTCTACGCTCACCGAAAAAGAAAAACGTTACATTCATGTTCTCTATTTCCTTCTGAGTCTGATGGTGATTGGTGAGATGACCAAACCTCTGAATCCCACTGTCACGGGAATATAACAATTCATTCCTACTAAAACATGCCAGTGCGCGTTTCTCGGAAAAGCCTTTTCGCTTTACTGCAAATTTTCTGGCTTCATCTCTGCTAGATTCCACGCATGACTTCTGCTTCTCAATCTCAAGACAGAAGCAGTTGATAGCATTTGCTGGCACGTGGGGGACCAGCATTCCCATTCGAAGGGTGTAAGTAATTTAGTTTTGGAGAAAATCAATTTAATGGTGTACCATGATTTTTATTAGATTTTTTTAAGTGGATCCAAAATTTTTACAAAGTACTTGGAAGCGCCCGGTGATTTGGCGAGTGCTACTGCACCCACATGCCGCTACCTAGGTGCCCTGCTGGCACCAAAGCTTGATAAAAGAAAGTTCCGCTAATAAGAAGATGGACATGAGTCATGCATTGAACAGGATCAAGCAAATGTTGTGTGCAATGAAGATGAACATGAATCATGTATTGGATGGGATAAAGCAAACGTATGTAGTAGAGATCAGAGACTTATTTCCCCTAATTCATTTCTCACTATTCAAGGGCTAAAACCAACACCTAGAACTAGATGAATATGGATGGTTTATATCAACTATGGATGAATGGTTTTCATATGTAGTTCTCAATATTTATCTTTTTTTCTTCCCTCTCTTGGATTTTTGGAGGGGGTCCCAAGTGCCTTTTTCTTTCAGAGGATTTCTGAAGGGAATATGTGATGCTGGTAATTCATATACATGATGAGATGGGCTTGTTCCCTTGACGTTTGAAATGTTGAGCTCTCACCTCTCTTCAATTGCGCAAGATCTAGGGTTACAAACTACACACATATATAGTCTCCGCTTTCTTAGCCACCAAGAAAGCCCCGGTACAATTACCAAAATACCATTGACCTTAAACCAGTCTCTAGCTAATCCAGTGGACTCATCCGGCTAAACCGGAATACAAGACATAAACCCAACAATCTCCACCTTGGCTTGAATTCCACACAACTCGAGCTACTAGGAGATAAAATCGGCAATGTCTTCACGTACCTTGCTAAATGGTACGTCACTGCACCAACGATACAGTCTTCTTCCACATTTTGACATTTTGAACCAACACATGAACTTTGAGCAAAGTTCATCTCGTCAAACTTCACCTCGAACTTAAAGCTCGAAACCATTGACGAATCTAAGTGATATCCTGAATCACTCACCATCCTGCCCCATCTTCAACATCACTTTGAAGATCCAATCACCACAAGCATGCAAGCAAAACAGATCGGGAATGTAAGTCCAAATGATTTCACAATTGCAGAAACCTCTGCCTACGAGCGGTCAAAAACTCCATTTGACCGGGCCTCCGATCAATCAAACACATGTTTGACAACTGCTGACGCGTTAGCTCCTCCTTGCTGCTTTTCCAGCTTTGGCAAGATGAACAACATCACATGCAATTCAGAAAGCATGTGAACCCCAAATGAACATCTTCGTTTGAATCAGCAAACCCTTTGCAACTAGGCCGACGACTCCTATTATTGGGTTTGCAATAACAACCAGGTCGAGTAGACCCGATTCTAGCCTGAATGCACATCTGTTTAGATCTCTTTCAGATTTCTGCATCAAGTTGTAGATCTCGTCAACCGAGCACGCTGGAAGAAACGGATCTGAAATCCGAGTTTGGATGGCTTCGATATCGCAGAAATAAGTTTCAACTCTCCGATCGGTCAAACCTCCACGTTGACCATCAAACAGCCAATCATCCTCTTCCACTGCATTGATCTGCTTGAAACGAGTCCATAGGCGCAAACAGATCTCCGATCAAACATCGAACAATCAAGATATTGCAAAAACAATTTCAGCCACAAATCTGGTCAAATCTGCCTGTTAACCGTGCTGACGTCACTACTGCTGTTCTGCTGGGCTTCTGAAGCGCACCCGAGTCAGGTTGGACCCGACCCGAACTGGCTATCTGTTGGATTAAACTGCTGGATTGGGCTTCTAGTACACAGACCAGGTCGACCCGCCCCAACCCGGCCTATAACCGTGCTGCTGGACTCTGCTACACTATGGGTGAGGTGAGAGTTCTCTTGCCCGTGGTGTTCCCACACCACGTAGGTGAGACGATATAAGAGAACGTGTGTCTCTGTGTACTTTACTTATGATGGTGAAGATGATCGTCTCTGTGCTCGTGGATGTAGCCCTGTTTGGGTGAATTACGTAAATCTCGTATCTCTTCTTGTGTGTGGCTTGTTCTTGTTGATCTTGTAATTCATGGATGCGCACAACGGGTGATGTCAAAAAATCACAACATGAAAATCTTTTATGCTTTTTTTTTTCTTGCTAGAATTTCAAATTCAAACCAAGTAGAAAGTCCCAAATAGCCTTTGGGATTTCAAAATTCCAACCTCCTTAGCTTTTGGAAATCCACTATCCAAGAGGAAGAATTAAAAATTACAGCAAGGGACAACTTCAAGGGCACGTTTGTTTACATTTAATTTTCATGGAAAGTAAAAAATTATCACATTAGCAAAATCCATAGTACTTAGATTCATGAGAAAATAATTTCTAATGGAGTTTGCAATAGATGTTTGGTGCGAAAATATTTTCTACAGTGAAATCATGCTTTTCATGTTCAGTGCACTTGTCGATTCCTTGCCTATACTATCCCATTTTCTACAATGAGGAAGAGGCATAGAAACGAAGCATATATATGTAGGTTGGATTTTTCGAAGAATTGAGTTCTGACCCTCCCCAGGGGAAGTTAAAATCCATACATTTTGAGAAAAATATGGGTCCCACAGAATTTATTCTCCATAGAAATTTTGTTGTACCGAACATCCAAAACAGTAACTTTTATGCAGAAATATGTTCATTTTTTTGCGAAAAATGATTACACAAACGATACCCTAAGAATTTATAATTTCGCCGTACATGAATTCCCTAAATTATATTCTGCAAAATCTCCTCGTGTTGGTTTCATCTTTTGAAATGAAGGTTTGAACGGGAGATTTCATGTGAGCCTCATATTACAGCTACCAAAGAGAATAACAATGGCCCTTTTTTGTATCCTTGGAATCCAGTTACCCTGCAATCACTGTAAATCTAATTCCATGTAATTTGTTATGGAAAAAATCAAAACAACTCTTCTCCCACGCATAAACCCTGATTATGCATAAATCAAATTTGAATGGAATAAGATTTTCAAATTAAAGAAAAGGATGAAAAATGACAATGAAAAAAAAAAAAAAAGAAAGGAAGACCATCTGCATTGCCATCAAGGCTGTAGTTTAGTTGGTCCAAGCCTTACATTTGCTTTCTAAGGCCTCAAGTTTGACTCCCACCCCTTACGTTATCTAAGCATTATGTGTGCGGCCTTAAATATAACTCATTGAAAATAGTCTTTGCTTGTCAAAATCAGTTAACCGCCGGGCTCAAGGCCCAATTAATAAAGGCTGGGCTGGCCAAGATACCTAGTTCATAAAAAAAAAATTGTCTTTCTAAAAGGAGAAAGGATTGAAGAATTAAAAAAAATGACAGACAAGTAGAATTTTGAAATAACGTATTAGGGGCGGCGACAGGAAGCCCATTATCCAAGGAAAATGAAAAGGCTGGAGCTTTTCAAAATCCATGAAAGTGTAAGAACACGGACCAATTCCTAGTGACCCAAGCTTTCCTGGGAAAGTAGTCGTGGAATTTGGCTTTTATCTGACAAAGGCTTATGTGGAGAGACATATGTTGGGGTTACTTGTTGCCAGGTCTCCATCCATCCCTATTGTCTCCTCGTCGGTTTCACAGGTTATTTTAGTGGGTGGTGGGTGCCTTTAAAGCAATGCGTGTGGGCACTGGAAACTGGTACCTAGGTTTAGTCCTCTTCTTTTTCTGGTCCTTGCTCTTGGACCCAACAGATTGCTTCGTTTGGTAACCAACTCCAGATTCCCCCCGGTAGAAGCCTCACAAAATTCTCTTCTCCAGCTCTGTAAATTCATTGGTGGGTTCCAGGTGTGAAATCCCTAAGCACCGAAAACAACCTCCACCTATGGCCCCAACTTCAAAAGAATATAAGAAGGAAAATTTTGAGTTTTAGATGAACTCGAAGGTGACTGAATTCACGAGTTAAAAATAGTTGACATAAAGCTTTATTGATGATAATGATAAATAGTAGAATAGTAAGTTTTTTTCATGTGGACAACCATAGGATCTGCTGTGCCAAAAAACAGATCTCTACTGTTATATTGATGGCAGCAACTACTGAGTTTTATGAGCTTCCTATGGATGCCTACAAGAGAATACCCTTTGTGTGTATGTATGTATATATGCATGTATGTGCCCTCCTCCTTTGTGTTCGATTGTGGGGCCCACCTTGGACCCCACCTGGAGATAGGAGTGGAGGAGATTGAAAGATCTCCCCCCAAGCTACCTGTGTATCATTATGAAAGCTTGCAGATCATCCTAACCCCTTAATCTACGACCAACACTATGACAAATTACACAATCAATCCAATGATATACCATCCATTCAGATGGGTGCTGAACCCCGAGACTTGTGACTATGGGGATATATAGGGCTGGAGGCTTGAGTCGGGTTTATAAATGTGAACCCCAAAGGCTATAAATAGGTGGTCACTAACCCCATTTGAGGACCTTTCTAGAAGTAGAAAAATGCTCTCTGGCCCTTTCTTATTTTCTTCTCTTACTCATGTGCTTTTCTTCTCATTTTGACGGCTAATTATTTCCCATAGGAATTTTTTTAAGGATTAAATAATTGAGTGACATTGTCATTTCTCCAAATGTCCTTTCTAGTGCCCTCTTGAAGTTTTTTCTTTGAAGAAATTATGGGAAAAATCACCTTAGCGGGCCACTAAACCAAAAGTACTCTACTAGCATTTCAGATACAGGAATGGTGCTAAGAGGCCATTTTCATTTTTAGTTTTTTTTCATGTTTTCGTGTCATCGCTCCCCAAACCAAAACCCCATTTTTTTTCTTCCCCATTCATTTTCTCCGCACCTCTTCCTCTCTTATAGCTTATTCTCCTCATACAACCCAATCCAATCGGCTTCCCCCATCATCTTCCTTTTTGGTTTCGTTTCTCTTCTTTCTTCTTGTTTCTCATTTCTTCCTCCTCCTTTTGTTTCCCTACCAATTGACACCGCTTGTTTAAAGGAGAAGATGGAGATGAAGTGGGCCGGTGACTTTATCAACTTAATAGGTGGTGAGGTGTTGGAATCAAGCGGTGGAGAGCTCATAGAATGTGTTGCTGGCGTGGATTTGGTGGGTAAAGTTGGTGTAGGAGGGGTTGGTGTTGCAGGAACAAAAGAATGGGACAAGGAGGGATTGGTTTGGAAAGAGAGGAAAATGGGGAGGAGATGTTGCTAAGTTTGGAGATGGAGAGCCTCCCTCATCTCCGTCTCCCACCGTCTCTTCGCCTGCACCATCCTCTATGACCCTCCCAATGCCATGTTCACCTTCTTCTCCCCTTCCTGCATCCTATCTACACATTCTCATTCATTTATGAAATGCTCATCAATTGCTTGACAAAAAGCTTCATAAAGATCTTTAGCAAGGAACCTGCACCCTAATCACCACACCACATAAACGAAATGCCCTTGAGAAATGAAGTGTCGTGGATGGTCTTGATATCTAGGTACAAAGAGATTAAGGTTACGTGCAATATGTTTGATGAGGCGCTGGTGAAGGATATATGACTTGGGTGCTGTGATTTTTGGGTACGTGCAAAATAACTGTTTCAAGGAAGGGCTGGCAAAGTTTCGAATGATGTAAATGGCAGATTTGGAGGTTGATGAGGCTATTTTAGTGAATGTTCTTTGTATTTGTGCTCAGTTGGGAGCTTTGGATGTTGAGTAAGGGATTCATGGGTATTTGGTAAGAGTTAGGTTAAGATTGGGTGTAAGGGTTGTTAAGATGTATATGGATTGGGTTGAATTGGAGGTTAGATATTGCTCTCGTTCAAAGCTCTTCTCCTTTATTGAATTGTCTCAAAGTGGTCCTTTTGCAATATGTTGGTTCATCATTTAACTCTTTTTTTTTTCATCTTTTTCTTGACAACAAATAACACATTAGATCATTCCAAGCGTAAGCCAAATGTCATTATTGAAGACACATTGATATATTCATATTTGCAAATGAAATTCTCACAAACTTGGCTTGGAGATTTAGATAAGACGTATGTTTCAAGATGGTAAAAGTTTTAGAAGAACTTTAGCGAATCTAATTGTAATAGAGAATGACTATGAATGTGTCTCTTTTAGTCATTTCCATTGTGATAGAGAATTTTTCTTTTAAATGAAAGATGTTTATTTTATTAATTTCCTTTGATAAATATCTTTGTAATTTAATTTCGAATGTTGCATGTTTCTTTTTCTCAAAGTTTCTTTCTGCCAAGTTTTTAATAATGGAGTATGTCGTTAATATCTTCATCACTCAATTGTTATGTTCCATATTTTTTAAATTCTATGAAGTAGCGATTTCGTCACTCGTTTGTAAAAAAATTTTATTAAAAAGGTTCTGTGAAGAAACGATGTCATTACTCGTTTGTGAAGAATTTTATTAAAAATGGTTCTGTAAAGTGACGACATCGTCACTCATTTGTGAAGAAATTTTATTAAATAGGTTCTGTGAAGTGACGACGTCGTCACTTGTACATTCTACGAACACCAATTCCTCATCGTCCCACTCTCCTACTCTTGCAATACCAACCTCTTCAACACTAACATCACCCACCAAATCCACTCCGATGACACATTCTACTACCTTTTCACCACCCGATTCCAAAACCTCACCACCTACCAAGCTGTTGAAGTTGCCAGCCCACTACATCTCCTTCATGAAAGCAACATCATTTGGTTGGGAAACAAAAGGATGAGGAAGAAATGAGAAACAAGAAGAAAGAAGAGAAACGAAACAAGGGGAAGATGATGGGATAGGCGGAATGGATCGGATTGAATTAGGGGAAGAAAATACAAGAGAGGAAGAGGTGCAAAAAAGATGAATGGGAAAAAAAAAAAAGGATTTCGTCGCTCCCACAAAAACATAAAAAAATAAAAATTAAAAAATTAAAAAAACGAAAGTGGCCTCGTGGGACTATTCTCGTATGTGAAATGATAGTGGGGCATTTTTTATTTAGTGGCCCACTAAGGTAATTTTTTCCATAATTTCCTTTTGTCCTTTTACCCTGGCCAAGGGTATTAGAACCCAAGAGAGAGCCCTCTAGGAGTTGTAAAGACTAAAGGGGCTCTTTTAAACTCCCCATCTTTCGTCTTGGACTATGGATGTTCTAGTGTCATTGGACCTAGATTCATGTTTATCAATAAGATTACAAATTTCCTCTTTAAATTTGTGATTGCTTTATATATATATATATATATATATGTTTTGCATTCACACTTGTGTAACATTATGTTTCACAAATAATAATATTTTCTATAATATAATGTTACTTTTGTAGGTATCACTTTGGTAGATCCATACCCATACTCTCATTTACAAATTGGGTACAAAAATGAATGTCCATGTACTATCTTTTTGGATCAAAACGTTAAAACCCAATAATCCGAGGTCCATTGACATTCCTAAGAGGAAATGATGTAATTCTGCCGCACATGCTAGCTGCAAGATGTTAAGAATTAGTAAACCAAACCGTGCCACTTTTAACAAGCAATCACTATTAATGGTTATACATTGAATAATATAAAGTTTTATTTTTCTTTTAATTTTTAAACCTTTCTGTTTTACTTCAATATGTACATAGCCTCTTTACATATAGAAAGATTAGTTACAACTAAAGCTATAAAGTGAATTAGTCAAAGCAAAAAAAAATTTTTATTTTATTGTGATTGGAGAGCCCCAAATGCAAGGCCTCAATTGTAGTTTTACTCGGTAATTATGGGATTGAATCCATATGGAGCTACAATTATCACAACCTATCCTATTGAAAAACTAGAACTATCCTAAAAAAATCTATGCAAAAGGTCACTATTAAACTGAAAATTAAAATTAAAACATAATCCTAAATTTGAAATTAGACTTACAAATTAAAAGCATAAACTAAAACTTGAACTAAAAAACAACCTAAACTATATAAAAAAAAACTGCAACACAAGGAGAATCATCAAACAACCAATTGAATGAAATTATAAAAGTCCATAAAATAAATAAACATAAAAATTTAGAAATAATAAAAATAAAAGAAAGAGATTGATGGGCTTTAAAATTTTAATTTTCACTTTCAAACCCTATGCTTAGGGCTAAAGGATAACTTAGAACTCCAATACCAAATATGGTCTGTCACCCTACATAAACACACTATATTGATCTACTAAAATAAATTATTACGACTCACAAATCCTTATTTAATCCTTTGTACAACACTAAGAGTCATAAACAAGAAAGAATAAAAAGAAAATCCAAATAAACTCACTTCTACTCTAGATACATAGAACACCAAGTCCATGAGCATCCGCATTGCGAAGTACATCATCTCTTGAAGATCTTGGCCAACATGCATGAAGGGAAGAGAGGTGAAAGAAGAAGATTAAGCATGGTGAAAAAGGATGGATGGGAAAGACAAAGTGGGCCGGCTGAATGCTACTTTGCATGGACGTGTGATGGAGGGTGGAGAGAAGAGTGAGAGCGAGAGAGAGAGAGAGGGAGAGAGAGAGAGAGAGTTTGGATAGGTTTTGTATGTGCACTCCTCTTGACTTCCTTACATATATTTTCATGCTCTTTTGTTTTCTTCTTTTAAGTCTAGCAAATTTTCCTCCTTTTGGTAAGTGGACTCCTAGGCCAACAAGACTTCTTTAACAATGAAAAGAAATGTGTAGTAAAGGATTCTTTACACTACTTTGCATATTTAAAACCTCTAGAATGTTGCTTCGATTGGCCCCATTGAGATGGACTCTTCCCCTCCATGATGTGTCTTGATTATTTTTCACTTTCGTTGAATTGTAGAAGAGTGGGTCCTACCAAATCACTATGGCCGTGGCGTAGAAGGAATGCAGGCCGAGCACATGTATGGCCATTCTTTCCTTTCTTGATTTATTTTCACTCTGACTTGGACTTTGAAAGATGCTTGCGTTTGCCTGAGTTGGAAGTTTCATATATAGCATGGATTTCTTTCCACTCAGTTAGCTCTTATAAATGCATGCTTTCTTTTTCTTTTCTTTTCTTTTTTTTTATAAGTCAAATCTCTCCCTTTCATTGGACATTGGATCACAAATTTATGCCTTTCAAAATCTTCCGTTTGCTTCAATTGATGAGAAGTGGACCCCACATGATCATAGTGGCCGTGAGATTGCTTGAGCTGGGCGTTTTGCATGGGCTGAAATTATGTCCTCTTTGAAATCTTCTTTACAATGCTTGGATAATGATGAGGTGGAAACCAAAAATATCTGATGGCCATGCATATGCAAAGAAGGGCTTGGCTGATGTGTGAACACACATGTGATGTGTGGGGTCTACTTATGCTTCAAATTATTTCTTTCTCCAATTTTCTGCTTCTCTTTAATTCTTGATTTTTATTTCTTCTTCAATTCTTCACTTTTATTGAGTTTTCCTGCACAAAAGTGACATTAAATTAAAATAAAGATTTTTTACCACAAGTCATTAAGGCACTAATGCAGATCCAATTAACATAAAATGAAACCATAAACTCACATCATTGATCATAATTTGACTTGAACAAACTAATGTTGATAAAAACTCATATCATTTCATGTGAAAATATGATTTTGACAAACTTTTTAAAAATGAAACTCCAAAAATGGCACGTTTAATGATTTTATAGAAAAATGTGGATTTTTCAAAGAATTTTGCATGAAAACTCTAAAATGAATTCTAAAACCATAAATACATGATTTCTAATTAAATGAAGAAATTTCTAATGAATAAGTTATTAAAATACCCTTAAATGATAATGAAAATAATGCATTTTTAAAAACTTATCACATTGAATGACTTTTTATATGATAATTTACATTTTCTATTAGATCTATTATTTTTGTTTGATCTAGCCTATAGGCCTCCCGAATTTGGTAAGACTATGGGTGCCGCAAATAGCTACATCTCCCTTAAAACTGAAGTAGGAAAGTTTTGGACCGGAGGATCTAACTAATATATTCTTAGTTGAGCGGTGTTGACACCTTGGTGTCACACCCGTCATGGATCAATACCTGAGTCTTTAGTTTGATAGTGTCACTCCTAGCTAATAAACTAGCCTATCAAAAAGTAAAAATAAAAAAGAATATCTCGGTCAACATGGTTGGGGCCCACAAATGAATCAGATTCATCGAAGTGCTCCACCATAGACAAAATCAATGTTATTTTGCTTCAATAAATTTAGCAGAAGACCTTTTTCAGCTGTCTTCCAGTTATGAATGTGTCCCTGGTTAAACAGATTGAGCTAAAAACAATCATATGTCACCTCTGTCGTCGCATGTTTGTATGTACCAGGCTCGGATTTAGTTTTTCATTTTTTCTTTTGTTGTTTGTGGAAAATAAAAAATCAAGAGCTTTCTATTTTGCGCCCATAAAAAGTGGAGCACTTTCCATGTTAGCACAAAGAATCCTTAGCATTACTAAAAAATAGACTCACAATATCCACCTACTTTTGGAACGGCCCACTAGGCTGGGTGACCCAGGGCAAATATATATTTGTTTGGGTGTCAAGTATTCAATGTCTGTTGGGGCGCCCATTTACTTCTCCTTGACTGTTAAATTTGGGCTAATGGCAATTCATTTAGAAAGATATTAATATTTATTAAAGTTTTCAGATGAAATCATGATATAAATATGAATAATATTCTTCTTATGTCCTTATTAGCGAGTTAAAAAAATCTATTTGATATGGTTAATTTGAAAATTTTGTCCTTAACGGAATCATATAAAATATTTTTAACAACATAAAATTCAACACATACTCTCTCATAAAAATGTAAATGCTCTCCTACAATCAACTGCCAGTTTAGTTCAGCACTGTGGCCCATTGCGCCCACCTTTCATCTATGTCTCACCTTTATTACTCTTTTCATCACATGATTGTTACCATTAGGCCTGATCTTGCAGTTCCTAAATCTCCAGTCTCCACTCATCCATTGGATTGAATCTGAAAAAAATATATGGTTAAAATGTCATTAAACTCTAAGGTTGATAAATTAAGAGATGGAATAATTTAGTAGGACTAACTTTTTTCATCTCTGAATCTCCCTTATTTTCCCTCCTTCCATTGGCAAATTTGCATCTAATTGAGTATCACGAGTTGGATTGCACTGAAAAGACCCAAAAAGAAAATGTTCAATATTGATTGAATTCTGCCCAGCTGATTGGAGGCGTTGGCTAGACAATCCATAGGAATGGCAAATAAAAAATTGGAAAACAAAAAATAATCGCCGTTGCCGGGGATCGAACCGGGGTCACCCGCGTGACAGGCGGGAATACTCACCACTATACTACAACGACTGAAGTTGGGTGGGCAGCTTATAAAATAATAATATAATAAACTATTTAATTCCATCCGCTCCTAAAATATTTTCGAACTACACTATACTTTGGTCTTATTATTTCGTTTACATTTACACCACCCTCAAAAAAGTTTAGTGATGAAGTCATTGAAGGCATGAGACATATTTTATGTATCTGGAATTAGATATTTGTATGTTGATTGGCCCCAATGCATCAACAACATAGAGTATGGAAGGGAGTGCCTTACTTAGAAATCCTTTTATACTCAATGAGGCCTACTAATCAAGTTACGTAGTTCATCAAAAACTTGTTTAATTTATTATAAGTCTTGAAATTTACATCATTTCATATTTAATTTAGGAAATTTTAAGGGCTTATTCATTAGAAATCTCTTCATTTGGTTGGAAATCGTATTTTTATGATTTTAGAAATTCATTATTGAATTTTCTTGCAAAAATTCATTAAAAAATCACAATTTTCCATAAAATCATAAAATTTGACATTTTGAATTTTTATTTTTAGAAGACTTTTTCAAATTTATGGTTTTACATGAAATAATAAAATTTCTTATCATCATTGTCATTAGTTATTTGAAGCTAAATCATAATCAATGATGAGAATTTCGTGTGTCATTTTATATGAATTAGGCCCGTATTAGTGCATTTGTAATTTTTATTCAAAATTATTAAATTAATTGAAAATCAATTTTATTTGTAAGAAAATTGGATAGAATGTCCCACAATCCAAACTTAAAGCCAAATTGCATCCAAGGTGAGGCCAATCTACATGGTGTAAGAAGAGAGCTATTTCTTTTCAGGATTAGAAGATTGACCAAAAAGAAAACCACATGGTCATCGACATTGGCTTTGGATGGAAATCTCAGTGTAGCCCACTTTGACACTTAGAAAAAAAGAACACAACCACCTTTGTCACCATTTCAGTACACCAATAGTCCTAGTTTCTCTCCATTATCCAATTCATCACGTCACGTGCAACACCAACCCACTTTCCAAATTTAAAACATCTTATCCACTCACAATCCAAATTTAAAAAAAAAAAAAAAAAGAAAGAAGCGAACTGTCCTATGATCATACATTCCAAATAAAAGCCGTCCATCAATCCATGCCATCTTATGCTTCCTATTTAAAACTTAATGCCAGTTGCTCTCTCTCTTCTATGTAAACTCGATCTCTAATTAAAAGAGGAGACATCACCACTTGCCCAGAATTCATCATCATGCACGTTATCTCTCTCTCCTATTTATATAATTTCTCATCCAATCAATCTCATGCCCACCATCCACTTGTATATATACATTCAGATTCATCCATCAACGTTCTGGCACATTCCACATGTTAAAGTTATTTTTTTCAATGCCCATTCTGTAACTTTCCATTCTCCAATCATCATAAAAGGTGTCTTGATCAGCCCATCTAGAACACACCCCATTCATATATATCAGTCCATCTTCTGCCATTAAAAAACTGACGCCTCCCATTCCACCTTCACCAATTCACACCCATCCTCTCCACCTCTTATCCTTTCCATCAAATTTCCAATCAAAAAGTGGAATGGCCAGCCACCTTTGGTGATCGTCCTCTTCCATTCATCTTCCTTTTTTCATCTAATTCTTCTTGGTGTGAAAAATTAAAGATAAGACCATGGATTGTGCGCGAAGTCCCCTCTTTTTAATGTTATGATATAGGGTAAGGTTAGATTTTCTTTTTCTAGTTTTAATTATTTTTGGGTGTTATTGTGTGTATTGGTTCGGTTAATTTTAAATGCACAATTAGTGAGGTCAAGGTGTTCCGCCTTGAATCGGCACCGTGTATTTGTGTGAGATGACAACACGCACTTAGTGCGGTTCTTTGTAGATTTTTTTTATTCTGTCAATACAGTGTTTTAATTTCCAAAAATACGAAAAACAAGAATCCTTTTTATTTTTTTATTATATCTGAATGTTTTATTTTTTATTTTTAATTTATTGCATGATTATTTATCCCTTTACATTGGTGGTTTGATCTAGTTTATTGTTTTGCAGTTTATAGTTTTAGGATTGTTTTAGTTTAGGATTTTTAGGTTAGATTTAATTTGTGATTTTTTTTTTCAGGTTTGGACTTCTAATTTAAATTTAAATTTCAGAAGTAGTAATGCGTATTTTTGTAGATTTTATTAGGGTAGCTAATTTAGTTTTTTAATTAGGACAGGTCTTCTGTGAATACTAGCTCCCTGTGGATACAATTCCGGACTCACTGGGTAAAAACTGCATCGAGACCTTGCACTTGGGGTCCATGTTGATCAAGTTTTTGGCGCCGTTGCCAAAAAGTGCCTTTGCAAGAGGTATTTTTTTCAACTTTCCTTTTTTATTGTTTTGTGGGTGTGGAATAATATTGTTTGCATCATTCTAGATTTAGGTGGTGCATGCATGGAATGTTTAGGCCAACCCTATACCATTAAAAAGGAAAACTTCATCTCTGGTTTTTACTAAAATTTAGGTTAATTCAGATCTGAAAAATTATTTTTTCTGATTTTTGCAAAAATCTCATCTATTTGTGGAAATTACCTCGTTAACTTGCCTAATTGTGAGCTAGTTTAGGTGTTTCCTTCTAATTCTTTTTTGTGCTTATTTGGACCTATTTAATTAGTTTAAATTTTGTTTTTAATCACTTTTTAGGTTAGATAAGTTTCCAAAACAATTTCGAAACTTTCCTTACAAAGGCAAGTTAAAAACCCATTCCGATTTGGCTTTGTGGCAAAAAAAAGTGCCTAAGTCTAAAAGTTTCAGAACTTTCATTGGAACCGTGTTTTTTTTTTTTCCATTAGGTTTAGATTTAGAAATTTGTTTTCTTAGAATTCTTTTTTTCAAAAGAAAAAAATCAAAAAATAAAAAAAAATAAAAAAATGAAAACCCTTATCCGTCCTCTTGATTCAATCCTTGTATACATAAGAAACCCTAATTCAAGAGGTTAAGTGAAATCTATACTCGATCTAGATCACTTAGTCCACCTAGTGGTTTGGAAATGATGGTGGATGCATACAATGGTCATGACAATAATGGCCAATTGATAAATCCAAATGGCAATGGAGGTAGACCTACGAATAGAAATGGAAATGGGCCCAGTCCCAATAATAATGAGGTGAACCAACCACTTAGGAGTTTACGTAATTACCTCCAACCAACACATCAAGCTACACCATCGTGTATGGCCATACGCGTAGGTGTGGGTCAATTTGACATTGAGTTGAGGGTCATCCAACTACTTCCTAAATTCCATGGACTTGAATCAGAAAGTGCATACTTGCAAATAAAGGAATTTGAAGAAGTGTGTTGTCACGACCCGAGCCCAGGAGATCGGGGGTTAGTAAAAGCCTAACCAATGACACACGTACTCCCGTGCCTATACACTTAGATCCGGTCTAAATGCACACACACAAGGGAAGATTCACACGTACCAAACATATACGCGGAAGCTGTCGGTATCAAACACAACATAAGAAATAAGGAAACCAAGTATCTAGACAAAAGATGACAGATATAGATAAAGGTTTTACAAAATGAAGCCAAAATACATATACAATTCATGACTGGATCCAATCGTGCCAAATCTCAAAATGAATAAAACTCATATACAATTATGTCTATGACGCTCTACATCCACTCCTCTAGTCCGGATGGGACATCGGGGGCCTCCTTAGGAGTCTGGTCGACCGACGAAAAGTTGGTCTGGGTATCTGAGCCTGCAACACCAAAGACAACTCGTGAATACAACGATTTAGCAAAGTATAAGTAATAACAAGTTAACACATTTTGTCTCTAGTAGAATAAAAAACATGATGTAAATCATAGCAGGTCAAGTTAGTATACTAAGCAGTTGTTGTAACAACCCGCCCCGCACCATCGAGGTATTGTCCGCTTTGGACTTCCCAGGAGGTCACCCATCTCGAAATTACGCTGACTCGAGCACGCTTAACTTTATAGTTTTTATGGAACTCCTCATGGTTTTATCCCCAAAAGGCGCCTCGATAGTTTAAAACGGATTATTACTTATATTCTTTCATTCAGATGTACTTTTGGGACTGGGTCATTACAGGCCCACCAGCTTCCGCCGAATATGTCCCCATATCCACATATCTAGACTGTCGAACCGAAGACGGCCTCATAAGCGATGTGGGACTTCGTTCCTTCTCCTTTGTTCCCCCCTATTTGTGGAGGGCAGGATTCGAGAGGGAAGCAGGATTCGAGCGGTCCCCAAGGGGTCCAGCCCAACGTCTTCACCCTCCACCACTCAGAGGAGAGCCATCACCTGCTCTAATACCATCCGTCTGTGGGTGATATGCCGTGCTGAAGTTCAACTTCATACCCATAGCCTCTTGGAATGCTCTCCAGAATGACGAAACGAAACGGCTGTCACGATCGGATACAATCGACACTGGGGTACCATGGAGCCTGACGATCTCATCCACGAACTTCCTCGCCATCTCTGAAAACGATCTCATCCACGAACTTCCTCGCCATCTCTGAAAACGTCATACCCTTTCGGAAAAAGATGAAATGGGCTGATTTCGTCATACCATATGAAGCATTGTGCGGTCGCAAATGCAGAAGCCCGATATGTTGGGAAGAAGTTGGAACTCGAAGTTTTCACAGACCGACGATCATCGCCGAGACTACGGAGAAGGTACAAAAAGCAGTTGAGAACTTGAAAGTTGCTCGGTCGAGACAGAAGAGTTATGTAGACACTCACAGACAGCCATTAGAGTTTTAAGTTGGTGAGTGGGTTTTTCTGAAAGTCTCACCGATAAAGGGTACAATCCGTTTCGGCCAGAAAGGCAAGTTAGCTCCACGATATGTCGGATCGTTTGAGATCAAGAGTCGGATTGGTGATTTAGCCAACCGATTAGCTCTTCCCGAGACGTTTTCAGGAGTACATGATGTTTTCCACGTTTCGATGCTTCGGAAATATGTCCACGATCCTTCCCATGTCATTCGTTACGACGATGTGCAAATCCAGCCGAATGCCGCATACGTTGAACGACCGCTCCGTATCGTTAGAACCCAAGAGCAGATACTCCGTACTAGAACAATTCGATGGGTCAAGGTGCTGTGGGAGCACCACAGTCCCGATGAGGCTACATGGGAGTTAGAGGAACAGAAAGAGCGACAATATCCCGATCTGCTTATGAAGGTATGAGTAAGTGAGGGAGTGAGCATTCCGAAGACGGAATGATTCTCAAGTAGGGGAGGATGTAACACTCCGACCCAGCTTGACCTCGTTTAGCACCTAATTAATCCTGTTTTCGTTGTTAATTGTGTTTTGCTTTTGTTTTGGAATCATCGCGGGTCATGGATAGGTAGTTGGGTTGAGTTTGACCTGGATTAGGTAGACCAAGCCCTTTTTTGTAATTTTAACTTTTCTTAGACATGGTCATCTTTGCATCATCTTGATGTCAACACATGTCTTTCGTTGAGCTCGTTAACTCTCGTAACTACGTCATTTGCAACGGATGTCGTATGATCCCATTGGACCCGGATTTGACTCAAACTGAAAATAGAACTATAACTTGGACTTTCATTGCAAGGTAACCTCCACTTACCTTATATATACACTTCATTGACTCAAGTCTCTCTCTCACTCTCTTCTCTCTCGCTGTTCACGTGGAACTTTCTCTCATTCTCCTGAGTTCTCTCCTCCATCATCGATCAAGCTAATTTGAAGGGTTGTTGTCCCTTCATTCTCTTTCATTCTCTGGTGATTGGATTGAGGTGAGTTTGGGTTCTCTTCCATCTCCCTCATCTCATTCTTATTCTTCTCGTTCTATGGTTTCTTGATCATGCTCTTAAGGTTTCTCCTGTTTCTCATGCATGCATGTTGCAGTGGTTGAGATTTGGTTGTGTTTGAGCCCAAGGACAGCAAGTTATGTAATTGAACCCCATTAAGGCAAGTATAACTATAATCTGCGAGAACCCATGTTGGTATTCATTTGATTTTGGTTAATTCACATGAATTTGCATGGAAAACGTGTTTACAACCCAATTGGTTAGTATTCCTTCTTTCTTTGTTGGATATTTGCACTTCTGATGTCATTATAGGTTTTCTGCACTTGATTCAGAATTTGACCTCGTGCATTGTACGGCTAAGCCGTATATCACCTACGGCTTAAAGTCTAAAGAGGGTGAAAACCCAGTTTTCTTCTACGGCTAGGACACGGCTAAGCCATATCTTGCCTTACGGCTAAGCCGTACCTCAGCCGTGACCCAGCCGTAGATCAGTACAGGGTGCCTTCTTCTGGATTAACTGAAAGCAAACAATTGACAGTTCCTCTTACGGCTCAGCCACGGCTAAGCAGTAGAACACACACGGCTAAGCCGTAGAACAAAATACGGGTGAACCGTACTTGCGGATGAACAGTAAAGGGAACCGCGGGGGAGCCGCAGTACATATTACGGTTACGCCGTAAGATGCCTACGGCTAAGCCGTACGTTCACCTACGGTTAAGCCGTATCACCCTAGAAAGATGAATAACAAGAATAGGCGTAAGAAAAAGACCTATATGGCCTTCATGATAGAATGTAGAACACCTAGACTTGCTCGATGGAATATGATACAATGCGTGAATGATCTCGAGGGCTGCGAATCATTCATGTTCGTTATCCAGCTATTAAGCACCTCCCCATGGGTGTTGGTTTATGGGACTTCGGTGCACCAGCCGATTCAATGCAACACTAGACAACGGTGCATCGAATAACTTAAAACTACATTATCATGCACGGTTAGAAACACTGGATAAGTAGATTAGAATTGGCTAGTAAATGACTTTGGTTCACTATGATAACAGTTGCTTGCATGACATATTGTTGTCCATTATTGATCTCCACTCTACCGCATGATTACTTGTTTCATCTACTTTCACATAGTTGTTTCTTTACCTTGAGTATACATGGATAATTCTCGTATAAGACATGTTCTAAGATATGCACGTATGATATGATTATCACGATCTACTCAGGGTTTTCATGATTGACTCTGTATGGTCAGGCACTACTTAGCCTCAGCCTTAGGATCCCGACGGGGTGAATTTGGTATAGTTTTCATGGCCTTACTGCAGTAAAGAAACGTCTTGGGGAACCGAACCCTAGGAAACCGAGATCCATTCTACACTGGCCCGGACAATGGTGTTCTTTGCACGATACAAGATCCCTCTTTTGGGAGCATATGGCAATGTAGTCACTAACTAGTTATGTACACAGCATGTACACATTGATTCACATGGCATGTCTCCTTCTTGCATGACAGCCCAGTATACGAATGTGCCCTGTTCAATTTACATGATGTTCTTTATTCTATTAGACACAGCGTATGTTAACTTGGTATGGTTATACTTCGTTGAATCGTTGTATTCACAGTTGTTTTTAGTGTTGCAGGCTCAGATACCCCTGCCGACCCCTCGCCGGTCGGCCAGACTCCAGCTGAGACCCCTGAAGCCTCATCCTGCCTAGTGGAGTGGATGTGATCACTCCCTTGGAGAACAGCTTGGTCATGCATGGCATAAGAGTCTTCCTTTGTTTTTTAGGATTGCCATGACTTGTACATATTATTTTGTTCATTTTGTAAAACCTTCAGTTATGTATATATGTCAGTTCGGTTTTCGTATTCTCTTCTTGTACTGTTAGTTTGATGTTTCTAATATTTACAGCTTCCGCGTACATGTTTTGCACGTGTGAATATTCCCTTGTGCATGTGCATTTAGACCAGGTCTACGTGTACAGGTACGGGAGTACGTGTGTCATCGGTTTGGCTTTTGCTAACCCCCGAACCCTGGGCTCGGGTTGTGATAGTTGTACAATAAATAAAGCATGCCATTTGAATCAAGATATACGTGCTTTGTACATAACTAGTTGGCTATTACATTTGCCATATGCTCCCAAAATAGGGCTCTCATATCCGTGCTGAGAACACCATTGACCAGGCCAAGGTATAAATGGGTCTAGGGTTCCTGGGGTTCGGATTCCCCAAGACGTGTCGTTACTACAGCAATGCCATATAACTACACCAAATTCACCCCGTTGGGATCCTAAGGCTGAGGCTAAGTAGTGCCTGACCATACATACTCAATCATGTCCTAAACCGTGAAGAGATCGTGCATATCGTGACAAGCATATCATCGTGCATATTCAAGAACATATCTTATACGTGCAAGCTTAAGAACATACGTGCATGCAAGTAAGAACATACGTGCATACTCAAGGTGCTGGAAACATCATAAAGAAGTCAACAATTTGATGTTAAATAGAACAAATCAATCATATTTCAGAGTGGAGATCAATGATCATAATGCGAGATGCCATGCAAGCAATCATTAGCGATCAAGGTTTATTTAGTATCCAACCCTACTCTAGTTATCCAGTGTTGCTAACCGTGCATGCTAATGTAGTTTTAAGTCCTCAGATGCACAGTTGTCTCGTATTGCATTGCATATCAAGTGCACCAAAGTTCCTTAAACCAACATCCATGGGGAGGTGTTTAACAACTGGATAACAAACATGAATAATTCGCAGCCATCGAGATCATTCACGCATATTATCATGCTCCGTTGGGCAAGTCAAGGTTGCTTACCTTCTACTTCAGAGGCCCTATAAGTCTCATTTCTTCCCTGACTTTCTTACTATTCAGGTCTTCCAGCTCAACTGAGGATGACCTTACGGCTTAGCCGAAGGCACCTTACAGCTTAGCCGTAGAAGGCTTCACTGATTAGCCGTGGCTAGGCTGTAAAAGAGTTGTTGATTTGCATACTCTCAGTTATTTTCAAACACACCCTGTATTAATCTATGGCTGGGTCACGGTGGGGCTTACAGCTAAGCTATAGTGCAAGTTACGGCTCAGCCGTAGCACATTTCACGGCTTAGCCGTGCATACGCTGAGTCAATTTCTGAATCAATTACAGAAAAGCTGTAAAGACATGAAAAGAGCAAAACCACAGCAAAAAGAGGGAGAATGAGCTCAAATTGGGCTGTAACCATACTGTACATGCAAGATCATGAGAATCATTCAAACTCACGGATATATCAACATGGATTCATACAAATTATGCTTATATTTGCCTCAATTGAGTTCTAACACACCAATTGTTGTCCTTGGGGCTCAATTCACGTCCAAACACAAACTTAATCACCGTGCATGAAAGAAAGAGAGTGGCATGAGTGTAAGTCCATAACTAACGCTAAGAAAGAGAAAAGGAAGAAGAACCCAGTACCCATGCATCCCTTGAATCACACAGGAAGAAGAGAAAACAAGAGGATCTCAATCCCCCTTCTAGCTGGGCTGAATCAAGGAGAAGAGAGAAAGAAACAATCGAGAGAGAGAGAGAGAGAGAGTCTCCAATGTGAGGGAAACGAAAAGAGTTGGTGGAGATGGCCTTATATTAGATAAGGTTAAAGGCAAAGTTACAAGAAAGCCCAAAGCATAAAACAATTTATAGTTCGAGTCAAATCAAGGTCCAACAGAACCATACGACATCTGTTGCAAATGACGTAGTTACAAAAGTTAACGAGCTCAACGAAAGACACGTGTTGACACTAAGATGATGTGCGAATGACGATGTCTTATAAAAGCTAAAATTACGAAAAAGGGATTGATCTACCTAATCCAGGTCAAACTCAATCCAACTACCTATCCATGACCCACAACAAAATCAAAACAAAAGCAAAATACAATTAACAATTAAGACATCATTATGTAGTCACTAATCGGGGTTAAGCTAGGTTGGAGTGTTACATGTTTGCAATACTTCACTTTAACAATGTGAAGGAGGACATTATAAAGTTTTGATTATTCCCATTCTCACTCAAAAATAAGGCAAAAGTATGGCTTCACTCCTTATAACCCAATTCAATTGCTTTATGGGCCGACATGGTTCATGAATTTTTGAAAAAAATTCTTCCAACCTCATAAAACCAACACCTTGAGAAGGCTCATAATGAATTTCAAACAAAAAGATAAAGAGTCCTACTACAGGTGTTAGAAGCGTTTTAATGAACTTCTCCTTACATGTCCACATCATGGATTTGAACTACATCACACAATTAGCCACTTCTATGATGGACTAAGTCCAGAGACACGCCAATTTGTTGAGATGATGTGTAATAGGGAGTTCATGGCTAAAAATCCAAATGAGGCATGGACATACCTTCAATTTTTGGCGGATAGTGCTCAAAATTGGGATACTTCTAAATGTGTTGAACCCATAAAGCAATCAAATTAGGCCAAAGGAGGAGGGTTTTATTTACTTAAAGAGAATGATGATCTTCAAGTAAAAATTGCCTATATAACAAGAGAAGTTGAGTCTTTGAAATTTGTGAAGAACAAGGAACCTGCAATTGTTTGTGGCATTTGCGCTTGCGATGCCCACACATCTACGGAGTGCCCCACACTCCTTTCATTTCAAGGGGCATTTCTAGAGCAAACAAATGTCACAAACACATATAACCGCCCATTCAACAACTTTTTAGGTAACACGCACAACCCTAATTGGCATAATCACCCGAATTTCAATTGAAGGAATGGACCCACTGCTAATGAGCCAGATTTCTCCCAAAGGATGCACCCATATGGTGATACTTCGAGACAATTTGTTCCAAATGCACAACAATTGTCATCACCCATTGTTAAGAATCAGACTCAACCTTTGGAAGAAATGCTGGCTAAATTTCTTTTGGCTCAAAAATAGGAGATGCAAATTTCAAGAATGAAATTAGAAATTACATTCAATCTCAAAATAAGGGGATTTTTTCGGCCCAACCTCAACCAAATCCGAAAGGACAGCATGAAGTCAATCATACTGAACCTCCAAACCCCCAAGGGAAAGTTCAGGCAGTTACCACTCTACGAAGTGGTAAAGAGATTCAAAAACCTGATCTGGAAAAAGATAAACAACCTGCTTCCTCATATCAGAAAGTAGAGCCGGAAAAAGAAAAAGGAAATCTTGCAATTCCTGTAAAAGAGAAAACTCCAGTTCCTCTAAGGTTCAAACCATTGCCACCTTTTCCAAACCGTTTAACTCCGTTGTCTTCCTTTCTATCACCATTTCCCATTTTTAGAGCAAAGCATGCATGTGTGTCTGGAGGCTCTCATCTTCAACCGTTTCATCTCTCCTCCACTTTCCTTCTCTACTGCAGCCAAGATAGTGGTTCACATCTCTCCCTAAAGTTCTCTAGCTATTATCTAAACTAGAATCTCTTTCTTATTTACAGACTTCTTGGTTTAATGAAATCAAGAGATTTTTATTCTCAAACAAGCACTTATCTTCTTCATCATTTCTTACATGCATGTCATTTAGGCCAGGAACAGTGAGTTCTTTTTCTTCTCAACTAAGTCAAGTGAAAGAGTAGTAGTGGAACTTGAAATCGAAGGCAAGTATAAGCTAATTTTAGTTGAATTCATGTTGGTTTTTTATTATTCATGTAAATCCATTATTTCTTTAATGAAACAATCAGCCCCTATATCTTCATTCTTCTAATTCATACTACATGATGAGCTTTTGTTAATGCATCATGAAGTGTGAATTAAAATAAACATTAGTATGTAGAGCAGAGAAGTCCTCTGAAGTGAGTCCAATTGTAGACTACTTAGTGTTATAGGTTGACGACAGAATTCCGTAACTGAAGGAACATCCGAAAACCTGAAGCTTACGGCTAAGCCATAGACATGTTACAGCTAACTTTATAAAAAGCTAAAAAGTACAGATTTCTTCTACGGCTAAGCCATAGAATGTGTTACAGCTAAGCCGTGGCATGCCGTGACTCAGCCGTAGACACTTTACGGCTAAGCCATAGGCTATTACACGACTCAGCCGTAGGTGCAGGTGAACAGTCTTGAAACTATGGCTTACTTGTAGTGTAATCTACGGCTAAGTCGTAAGCCATGCACGGATAAGCCGAAATGACCCTGAAACTCCAAGTTTAATTAGGAGCATTCTAAAGACTTTGTAAGACCTTTGTTCTTGGATTCCTTTATCCTATTCATTGGCCCTATGGAACAATTAAACACCATAAAGGGTTTTGAGGGCTAAGACTCTTTAATGGGGTATTGTTAATTTGTTTAGCACCTCTACATAGGTGTTGGTTTAAGAAACTTCGATACACATTCTTTATACATGTGATATCAAGTGGAGACAAAACTACATCATTATGCACAGTTAGAAATAATGGATGACTAGATTATGTTTGGTTTGTATATTACCTTGATTCCATTAAATTGAATTGCATAACATTTTGGGTTACTGTTATTGCCTTCTATTATTCCAATAATGATTTAAATTGAAGAGATCATAGTATGCATTGAATCTATTTGAAATGTTTCTTGATATACGTTTTATATTGACATTGACTTTGAATTGAGTAAGAACGAATTGAACGAATAAACTGAACGTATACTGTATAGTATTGTTCTCAATGAATGAATTGCACGATTTATCCAAGTTCAACTATCAATCATATGAATCGAAATGGTCTAGCTTTACTTAGCCTCAGCCTTATGATAATTGGCGAGGTTGACTTTGGTGTAGTAGACGAACAGTGCCGCTGCAGTGTGCCTTTGGAGTTTCCGGACTCCACGTATGAATAAACCCATTCATAACCTGGCCCGTTCGATGGCTCTCAACATAAAGATCCCTAAAGTGGGAATATAGCAAATGTAGTAGCCAAATAGTATGTATTTTCACTTATTGATTTTTATAATATACTTATTCCAAATGCAAAACATGCTTAGTGTACTGAATTGATCTTTATTGATCATTTGTTATTAATTCTTTTAAATACAACACATATTACTTTAATTATACTTATACTTTGCTAAATAGTCTAATTCAGTTGTCTAATGGCGTTACAGGTCCAGATTCCGATCCCGGTTTAGCAGAAACTCAGGAGTCAGAAAAGGAGACCGCAGTGATTCCTTTAAGCTGTAACGAATGGACAGCAAAAGCTTACTGACTAATCAATATGCCGAGAGTGACACACTATTATCTTAAGGATGAGTATTTTGGGTATTTTGGGACTTTTAGCATATGTATATATTTTCATCCATATAGCTTGCTATCTGCATAATCTAACCATTCTATGAATGTCTTTTGGTTCCTTATACTTCATTGTTCTACTTTCTCTACATAGAATACTTATCCTTCACATAGATGCATAACTGTGCATATCATGTTTGGATTGCACAGGTGATGTGTAGAATTAATCTAATAATCCTATGTTCTTTAAATGTTAAGATTTGGATTGGTTCATGATTGTAATGATATTTTGAACTATTCAATGAAAAGTGAAAAATTATAGGCGATATTGATAGGCTTCCGCGTATTGAATGCTTGGACAGATGTCCGTTCAGTGCCTTACACATATAAGTATGTGAACATCCCTTGTGTAATTTCATTCAGACTCAGTCTGGGTGTGAATTACACGGGAATACGTGTGTCACACCTTGGGGTAAACCAGTGATTCTGGGGCTCAAGTCGTGATAGATTCTCTAAGAAATAACATTCCCATCATAAGAATAATTATCACGTCCCGAAATCTGAGATTCTTGAGATGCTCAAATCACGAGGCACGACAGGTTCATAGTAATTAACTAAATAAAATCAACTTTATAAAATAAAACAAATAAGGCTCCATGACAATTCGCCAAAATCAAAATAACAAAATAAATCTCATTTGATAGTGATTCCCAAGTTTAAAATAGAAATTCTCTCTAATAGTAAATAAAGTCGTAAATCAATCCACTAATTTAAGGATAGAGTCTTGCAACTCATCGCCCAATCTTGGTCCAGCAACAAACTAAGTTTCCACAGTATTCGGCTCAACCTCAAAATCTATGGGGGAAAAATAAGGGTGAATAAAACTCAACAAGTAAAATAAACTATAAACTTAGCAAAAAGATAACAATCTAGGAAATTAAATTTAGAGACATGATTCGTATGTACAAGGTATATCAAAGAATGTAAGTGCAATGTTTTGAAAGCAACAAGAAAGTAATGTGATTGAAATTCAAAGTATTTCAAGTAGTGAGCAAATAACCAAATCAACAAATAAAAAGGCATCTCCTCAATAAAACACAATAACAAAGTGTGCTCGCCAGAGTTAGCCCTGAACCAAGCACAGTGTACCCGCTAGGTACAAACCAAATAATATCCAAAGTTAGTACAAGGCTAAAAAAATATTGGTAATCTCCACAAAGCATAATGGGAGCTAGTTACAGACTAGTAATATCACACAAAAGGGTTCCATTCCCAATGTCATACCCAAGAGGGGCTAATCCACGTATGAGCATCATCTCAGTGCTTGTCCATACTTTAGAGAATGTTTTGAGAATGCACATAGCAAATCCGAAAAGTCAAGCCTTTTTCAATCACAAATATAGCCACAGGTTGAAGTCGCAATTTGAATCACATGTTATTAAGATTTTGCAAATTTAATGCCTTTAAATCCAATGGCAAATAACTTCACATGTAAATCAATTAGAGCATGATAGTGGCAAGGAAACATGATCAGGTCTAATATCACCATCATGTGTAAACAAGTCAAAGGTAGCAAAATATCCTAATAAGCTAGGATTATTTCAATAATTCTCAATTTCACATTTTAACTCAATTTGGGGCAAGGACAAGAAAATTCTTGTGTGAAGAAACCATAGTAAGACTACTTGCCAGGATCAATGGTGATTAATGAATATGACCAAACTAGACTTGGATGCTTGTCATGCCCCAAACCTAGGAATTGGGGATTAGGGTGGATCTTGAGGCATGGCACACGTAACCCGTAGCAATCCGTACCATGTCAAAAAACGTACAAACTGCTACAAGGGAGTTTCCACAAGTACGTGTGAGGAAGATAATATACATATAACAATCATTTTATGCAACTAAGTGGAAACTTAGAAAATTCACCTATAACTCATCATAGGCACTAATCAAACTACATCCATTCTTTAATATAAACCATGGTCTACTAAGTTAATCATCTACATGCGCATATAATACTAAGATACTTAAACATATCCAACATCATCAATACTAAGTCCCTCAAAGGGTAAGTCCAAAATAACATAAAATAACCATAAGTCGAAGCATGGTTATGTCCTAACTAAACAAATCCCAAAACATGAACCCCATGACGGTCTTCAAAGGACGACTAATAAAAGACGTCATCCTTACTCCACTCAACTCTACCCTAAGGTACCGCTGAGGTTCCCTCCAAGGTCATGTTAACTACTGTATCGGCATTTGGTTCTGTATCTGTAATACCAAAGATAGCACTGTTCATATGACGATTAAGTAAATATAATGATATATAAAACTATCATGATGCATCAATTGAATCAGAAACATATTACTTTAAAGAGAGCAATATCGAAAGCTATGCATGTTGTGCATGTGATTAAGCATGAGTAACGAATCATAAATAGAAATACAATTATATACTAGTTAGCATCTACATGGCCATCTGCTCTCTAAAAGAAAGCATATCATACAGTAGGAAATCACTATCAGTCAAACAAAGACCATCTAGCTACCCTAGGAGCGCCGACCACTTTTCATATAACTATTGTAATAGATAACATATTGAATACCCTTATTCAGTCCCGTCAAACCTCCTATGGGTACAAGCTAAGTGGTGCCGACTCAATGTATCAAAACTGATTGAGATTCATAACTTTCATACTTATCTTATATAGTGGTTCACTTATTTTTTTACAAAAGCATATATCAGTCTTGAAATTCTATTTAGTCATAACAATCGAAATTAAACAAAGTAATTGTTATTCAAACAATGCATACTTGAATGTGTTATTAAAGCTCGAACCCTCTCAACCCAAATTCCCCCTATTCTTGGCTCATGGGCTCACGCTCAGTAGAAGCTCCGTCTCCGATCTTACCTCAAGGTTCACCGGGAAGAATAGGTATATGATTAGATCATGTTGAGGGCAAGGTTTACTGAAACAATATGAATGCATTTGAATTAAGTGGTTAATAAGAACATTCACTAGCCAACCTGTCATAACCCGAGCCCAGAAATCAAGGGTTAGTTAAAAACTAACCAGCGACACACGTACTCCCTTGCGGGCACACCTAGACCTAGTCCAAGTGTACACACACAAGGGATCATTCACACGTGCAAACAAATTGTACACGGAAACTGAAAGTATCATCGCATAATACAAGATAGACAAAAGCAACGATGATTACAAAAGCTTAGACAAATTTACAAAAATGTACATCAAAAAGGAATATCAGTCATAAGATCAAAATACATAGGTAAACCAAAAAAACCGAGTACAATATCACTGCAATTCCCCCACATACTTAGACACATACTAGAAAGAAGACAAAATGATGCAAACCGCCCTCAAAAGAATGGATCAAGTCCACTCCTCTAGGTCGGATGGGGCCTCGGGTGCCTCTCTTGAAGATGGGTCGACCGACAAAGGATCGGGAGAGGGATTTGAGCCTACAACATCAGGAACAACTAAAAAGTACAACGACTTAGCAAAGTATAAGCATCAATTAGTTAACACACATTGTGTCTATCAATTATCAGAATAATGAGCATGTAAAGATCAATAGTGTTCATGTGTGTATACTAGGCAAGTCGTGCATCTAAATAAGCATGCTATCAGAATCATAAGTAGATGTACTGTCAAAGTGGCTACTACATTTGCCATATTCTCCCTTTCGAGAGCAATCGATACAAAAACACCATTGACCGGGTCAAGGTACAAATGGGTCTCTAGTTCATGGGGCTTGGAATCTCAGGACGGAAACACTCTACAGAGACGGTCACAAACTATGCCAAAGTCAACCCCGTCGGGTATCCTGAGGCTGAGGCTAAGTAGTGCCATATATATAACCTCAATCAAATTAGATGATGCACATCAATCCATATCCGTGTCAATCAGTCAAGCAATATCACACAAAAAATGACTAGTAAGTGCATCACATGAAAGTCAAGCATAAACTCAAATACGAATAATCAATGACAAGTTAATACGAATGATTAAGACGAATGATCAATGACTAGTAATAGCTGACGCAGAACATGGAATTAGCTGTCCAACCTAACTGGTCTCCATCAGAGGACACAACAGTGGTTTTGTTCCTGCCTGGGTTTCGTTCTAAGGATGCTGCTACATTTCCCACAGATTCGAAAGGTTCAGCATAGAACGCTTACCATGTGATTAGGAGGGCAAAACCGAAATCAATATGTAGTGCAAATCAGATTTGCTTTGAGGAATCAAGATTGTTAACGAGCCAACCTAATCTAGTTGTCCAGTGTTTCTAACCATGCATGCTGATGTAGTTTTAAGTTATTCATACACAGTTGTTCACATGAGGCGTGTTGCCTTGTACTGAGAAAGTGTACCAAGTCCCTTAAACCAACACCCATGGAGAGGTGCTTAACAGTTGGACAACACACATGAATGAATCATAGCCCGAAGGACCATTCATGCAATATTTACATTCCATTAGGCAAGTCAGGTTGCCTACATTCTAACTTGAAGGCCTTACAAGGTCTCGATATTAACCTATTCATTTCCGTTATTTTTCGCTGAGCATACGGCTTAGCCCTGGTTTGTTCTACGGCTTGTTAACCCATAAAAAAATGCAAATAATGCAGCAAAGACACTACAAGCTTTGGATTATAAAACTCCAAAGTTTTCAAAACATTTGGACCTCATCTCAGTTCAAGTCAGGCTTCGAAGGTTGTTTGTTAGCTTCTTGGGAATCATTGCGGGGCCTGGCACTTCCACATGTTGAAGCAATCCCCTATTCAATGAAATGCTTTCAAGTACATTTGAAGACTATCCTTTAAGGATTCAGAGCATTTAGACATCATTTGGACATCATTCGGATCCAAACTCGGTCTAGGTAGTTATATACTATGCTCTATGGGTCTCAGTACAAAGCGACACCTCGCAAAGATCAAACAAGCTGAAACTCTCAAAAGAAGCTCAAATTATGCCCAAGAGAGGCCCTACAAAGTTTCAAGATAAACAGACATCGTTTGACCCAAAAGCTACAAGCATGTCAACTTGGGGTCAGTCCCCCACAAGCCATGGGGTCACTGACCAAAGTCCTGCTTCCCGATATCTAAAATTGATTAAATTCAGAGGAATACTCCAAGATGTTCCTGACGTCAATCCCTCCAAGTTTCAAAACAAACCGAGGTCATTTGGGCCTCAAACAGCTGAGACAAGGGCAAACTTTCATAAAAAGTCAACTGGAGAGTTGACCAACTTTCAAAAGTCAAAACAGGTTGAAACTTTTATGACATGCCCAAAATAGTTTCAAGAAGCAACCCTGCAAGTTTTGTGGCGATCGGACATTGTTCGGGCCCTAAACTGGCGAAAACGGGTCACATATACAAAAGTCCGAAAACGGGCCTTATCGGTGACCGCGGCCCAATCAATAAAGGAGTTGACCAATTTTAGATGGTCAAAATCAGCTGAAACTTCTATGACATACTCAAAATAGTTTCAAGAAGAATCCTTCCAAGTTTCGTGAAGATTGGACTTCGTTCGGACCCCAAACAATTGAAAACAGGTCATAAATGCAAAAACCCTAAATTGGGCCTTGAGATCGACCGTGGCCTGTTCATCAAGGGAGTTGACCAACTTTAGGTGGTCAAAACGAGCTAAAACTTCTATGAGACACTTAAGATAGTGTCAAGAAGCATCCTTCCAAGTTTTGTCAAGATTGGACTTCATTCAGACCCCAAACAGGTAAAAACAAGTCACAAATGCAAAAGTCCGAAATCGGGCCTTGTCCGTGACCACGGCTTGTTTATCAAGGGAGTTGACCAACTTCAGATAGTCAAAACAAGCTGGAACTTTAATGATATGATCAAAATAGTGTCAAGAAGCATCCCTCCAAGTTTCGTGGCTATTGGACTTCGTTTTAGCCCCAAACAGGTGAAAATGGGGCGCAACTACAAAAACCCGAAATTGGGCCTTGTCCGTGGTTGGTCATTTTGAGGGCGATCAGAAGATTGGAGCCGTCTGTGGGAATTGTTCTTGCCCTAATTTGTGATCAAATTTGGTTGAAAACACATGAAAAGTGCTGAAAATTGCTACTATTATGCTGAAAAGTATTGTTATTGTGCTGAAAAGTACTGCCAAAAGCTTGTGACCGCAGAAAAGTATGTAAAAAGTGTTGTGACCGCGGGAATCAATGGAAAATGGGCAGTGACCGTGGGTCACGGTCACTGACTAGTTTTATTGCTAAAAATAGCTTGTTTGACCTTTGAAGACACCTATGCAAGACCATGATGTCTACGATGGATTTGGAATCATTAATGAAGAAATTTTGCACCTTGAAGTGCATTCTTTTATCATTCAAATGAAGGCATTAGGCACCTCGAAATGCATACTTTTACCATTTAATTGGAAGATTTAGTGGAGGGAACTCGCACCTTGATGTGCACGGACCAAATCACACCCTTTCATGTTTTAGAAAAGTGGTGATTCAGTAAAAGGGGCTTTGACCCAAATAAATGTTTTATTAAATCAGTGAATAAGACCAATGACATTACAGTCATGCACTGTTCAGCGTCATGCACTGATGGATTCCGTTTGATCATTGTGGTAGTAGTGCAGGCTTAATCCTGTAATCCCTATCCCTTTGATTAGATCCAACCCTCTCTTGCTTATAAGACTGACACAGATGGCCCTGACATGCTGCCAAAATTACGGTAACCAGGTTTAATCAGCTTAGCATGCTTTTAAGTCTGATTATATGATTCTGAAATGCTGCAGAAATTTTGACAGCTAGGACAGTCAGCATAGCACGATGAGATGGGACTTGTGCCTATATCTAACCATTCCGGTTCAAAACCATGTTAGTTCAGATGGCATTTATAAACCATTCCAGTTAGCCCAAAAGGCAGCCATGTTGGTTATACCACTAATATAGTCTATTGGGCTTATTTTTTGCAGAGATATCATGGGTTCCCTAATCATCACTTTTGATGAGGCAAAATGGAGGCTTTTTGAAATCTCCATGACCCAAAACCAACCAGCTGCAAAAGCACCGAAAAAGGCTCGAATGGACTCTACTGCCCCTATGTCAAGGTCTCAGTACTCCAAGGACTCTCTACTCCAATGGACTTCATGACTTTGGCTTATCCAAATGGGTCATCAGTGACCCTTAAATCCACCAAGAAGACTGAGGCTCCCCAATCCTAGGTTTCCAAATATGCCCAGAATCCGTTTGGAGTTTTCAACAAGGTTCAGCAACAAGCTTCATATCACCAAGCCTCGTCTGGGGGCAAGGCAGGTCCAGTTAATGGATCATAAGTCGGTGTCACTTGGCAAGTCACATTCAGTGACTACTCAATGCTTAAAGTCATCACCTACTCAGCCCAAACAGCGGGTCGTTACCAAGCAAACATCAAAGGACCTCCGGCAGTTCCTAACTTGTAAGAAGGCCTAGAAGGGTGCATCCATCCCAAGATACAGCACGTCGTCACCTCAACCACACACTCCAAAATCCAATAAGGCTAAGAACAAACCCTTGGCCACACTTGAAGAGAATACCTTTTACCCTCTGACTCAAAAAGAGAGCTAGAGGCTTGGCAGGAGGCGTCTACCCTCCATCATTTTGGCACCATTACCGCCATTTTCACCCCAGGGCTTATCACATGACACTAAAGACAAAAAGCAAGCTGAGTGATTGGTCATCAATAATTCGACTGATCTCGCTCATTTCAAGAATTCGCTCCAACATAAGAAGGAGCAAAAGAAAAGGAACAAAAAGGGTGCTATTGACATCCTTTCACTTTCCACTTCCGATTCCATGGATTAGGAATGAGTTACTAGCACTTCGAGGCCACTGGTTGCCATGTTTAAAAGTCAAGCCTTGGCAGTCCGGATGGCTAACCAAATCAAGAATAAAGCTTTAACCCACTGCAATAACCAAACTCAAAAGCTATCGCAGTGTAAGATCACTCGGAAATGGGTGGTTAAAAAAGATGATCCGGACTTGACCTCTGTAACACTCCGACCCAACTTAACCTTGTTTAGCACCTAATTACGGTTGTTTTAATTGGTAATTGTGTTTTGCTTTTGTTTTGGATTCGTCGCGGGTCATGGATAGGTAGTTTGGTTGAGTTTGACCTGGATTAGATAAATCAAGCCCTTTTTCATAATTTTAGCTTTTCTTCGACATGGTCCACTTTGCATTATCTTAATGTCAACACGTGTCTTCCGTTGAGCTCGTTCACTTTCGTAACTACGTCGTTTGTGACCAATGTCGTATGATTCCACTAGACCCGGAGTTGACTCAAACTGGAAATTGATTTATGCCTTGGACTTCATTGCAAATTTGACTTTCACTTACTTTATATAAGCTCCACTTCATCAACTCAAACTCTTTCTCTCTCACTCTCCTGTTCACATGGAGCTCTTTCTCCCTCTCCTGAGTTTCCTTCTCCTTCGATCAAGCCAAATTGAGGGAATTTGATTTGTCATTCTCTGGTGTGTGGATTGAGGTGAGTTAAGAGTCTTCTCCATCTCCCCCATCTTTTTCTTCTTCTTCTTCTTCTTGTTCCTATGATTCCTTGATGTTGCCCTTGATGTTTCTTTCTCTTCCTCATGCATGCATGCTAGCAGTGATTGGTGTTTGGTTGTGAATGAGTCAAGGACAGCAAGTGGTGTAATTGGATTCTATTAAGGCAAATATAACCATAATCTGTAAGAACCCATATTGGTATTTGTATGATTTTGTTTACTTCACGTGAGTTGCAGAAAAAATATGTTTACAGCCCAATTTGCTAGTATTCTTCCTTTCTCTGTTGGAAATGTGTATATTTGATGTCTTTACAGGTTTTCTGTAGTTGATTCAGAATTCAACCCCGTGCATATTACAGCAAAGCCGTAAATCCCCTACGGCTTAAAGTCCAGAGAGGGTAAAATCCCAGTTTTCTTCTACGTCCAGGACACGGCTAAGCCGTATATTGCCCTACGGCTAAGTTGTATCTCAGCCGTGACCCAGCCGTAGTTTATTACAAGGTGTCTTTTTCTGGATTAACTGAAGACAAGGAATTCACAGACCTTCTACGGCCCAGCCACGGCTAAGCCATAGAACAGCACACACTAAGTCGTAGAACGAAATACGGGTGAACCGTGATTGCGGGTAAACAGTAAAAGGAACTGCGGTGGAGCCGCAGTGCATATTACGGCTAAGCCGTAAGATGCCTACAACTAAGCCGTATGTTCACCTACGGCCAAGCCGTACCAACCCTGGAAAATGAATAACAAGGATAGGTGTAATGAAAAGACCGCTATGACTTTCATGATAGAATGTAGAGCACTTAGACTTGCCCAATGATATGAATGTATGACATAAATGATCTCAAGGGCTGCGAATCATTCATATTCGTTATCCAGTTGTTAAGCACCTCCCCATGGGTGTTGGCTTAAGCGACTTCGGTATACTAACTAATACAATGCAACACTAGATAACGGTGCATCGAATAACTTAAAACTACATCATCATGCACGGTTAGAAACACTGGATAATTAGATTAGAATTGGCTAGTAAATGAAGGTGATTCTATCTAGTGTGATTTGCTTACATAACATGTTGTATGTTAGTCATTGATCTCCACTCTGTAACAGATCATTGCATATCACGTTAAAAGTCATCATATGCGTTCACCTTGAGTATATATGTGTGTTTGTTATTGGATGTACACGCACGATATGCTTGTCACGATCTACTGAGGGTTTTCATGATTGACTCTGTATGGTCAGGCACTACTTAGCCTCAGCCTTAGGATCCCAACGGGGTGAATTTGGTGTAGTTTTTATGGCCTTGCTGCAATAAGGAAATGTCTTGGGAAACTGGACCCCAAGAAACCCGAGACCCATTGTACCTTGGCCCGGACAATGGTGTTCTCTACACGATATAAGATCCCTCTTTTGGGAGCATATGGCAATGTAGTCGCCAACTAGTTATGTACGCAGCATGTATACATTGATTCGTATTGCATATTTCTTTCTTGCACGACAGCTTAGTATACGAATGTGACCTACTTTGATTTACATGACTGTATTTATTCTATTCTATTAGACACAGCATGCGTCAACTGTTATGGTTTATACTTTGCTGAATCGTTGTATTCACGAGTTGTTTGTAGTGTTGCAGGCCCAGATTACCCTGCCGACACCCGGTCGGTTGGCCAAACTCCAGATGAGACCCCTGAGGCCCCATCAGGCCTAGAGGAGTGGATGTGATCACTCTATCGGAGAGCGTCTTGGACATAAATGACATGGCATAGGAGTCTTCTTTTTGAGATCTATCACGCTTGTTACGTCATGCTTTGTATCTATCATTTTGTTCATTTTGTAAAACATTCAGATATATATGTCAGTTCATTTTCGTATTTCTCTTCTTGAATTATGTAGTTTGATGTTTTTGATATCTACAGCTTCCGCGTGCATGTTTGGCACGTGTGAACTTCCCTTGTGCGTGTGCATTTAGACCAGGTCTACGTGTACAGGCACGGGAGTACGTGTGTCATCGGTTTGGCTTTTGCTAACTCCCGGACTCCTGGGCCTGGGTTGTGACAACCTCGTCTTACATGGTCGGGTCAGGTTCAATCCGGAGAATTACTCGAAATATGACTCAGACTCAATCACAGGGGTTTGATTCAGACTCCCATTCAAGTAGTACTTCTGAAGGTCATATCGAAACTGATTCTGACGATGATCCTATCACTATCTTGAATGCAAAGGATGGTCAATGCATTCCTCAGGCATTAACATCATCTTATCCCCGTCAGTACACTGTGTTTATGGCTGAGGGGAGTGGAACTAGCAAGGATGAAAATGGCAATGCTAGTGGAAGTAAAGATGCTGACAAAAAAGATGCTGGTAAAAATGAAGATGACAATGTCAGTGTTGTTGTCAAACAACAAGGAGCTATGATCGACCACTTAACTGCCCAATTGAAAATCTTAACAGATAAGCTCGATAGTCCAGTTGAAGCTCAAATAAATCCTATTTTTGCCAACAGAAGAGAACAAACAATGATCATGAAGAATGCCACTAAAATTGACCTTCTCACAGCTCAATTTAAGTCCTTAACAAACAAGGTGATAACTGCAGGTTTTACTGGTGATGATCATTCATCAATCCTTGGTCATCATGCAGGTCCTGAAAAACATGTAACCTTTAAAGAAGTTAAAGAGATACTGACAAAATCAAAAGTGGAGACTAAGATAAAAAAGAAAGGTATTACACCTAAGTATCCTCCGGAATTTGATCTGGTTCCATTTCCACCAGATTATAAACTTCCGACTTTCCAACCATACCTTGGGAAGGGGTCAGCATATCAGCATATTGTGCATTTCAAATCACTCCTAGGAAGCCTGCCAGAGTTAGATGCATTAAAAATAAGACTATTCATTGGCACATTGAAAGGAGTCATCTTCGATTGGTACAAGCAGTTACCAGAACACTCCTTCATGACATGACCGATCATAGAAGAGAAGTTCTTACTCCATTTTCAGGAGGAGGATCAAACAGTCACCTTTGCTATGCTCAGCAGCACAAGGCCGGGAGACAACGAAACTGCATAGGCCTTTATCAATAGATTGAGAGCATTATCCTATAAATGCTTAGAACAACCATCTCAAAGGGCAACGATCGAAATGTACAAAACCAATTTGTGATCAGAAATCAAGGCTATCATACTTAGTCATAAAACTAAGTCTATGGCCCGATTGGTCGAAGTTGCCACTGATGCAAAACTGACTCTCAAAGAGATCAGTCAAAGTCAAAGCTATATTGAATATGCCTTCTCTGAGAACTCTTAAATAACTCAAGGGATTACAGGGCAAACTTACCTACATTTTCCGATTCATCTCAAACTTATCTGAGAAGCGTAGAGCATTATCCAGACTCATGAAGAAAGGAATTGCATTTGTGTGGGATAAGGCTTATGAAAATATCAAATGGTGTCTCATAAACCCACTGATCCTTTCAGCCTCAATTCCAGGCAAACCTCTCGTCCTCTACATTCGAGCTCTTGATCACTCTCTGAGGGCATTGCCAGCTCAAAAGAAAATTGAGGAAACTACACCACTATATTATTTCCAATGAAATGTATTTGGTTTCCAACACCAATCCACTGAAGGCATTTATGACAAAGGCTGGTGCACTGGGTGATCGTCTATCCAAATGATCTATTATTTTCTCTCAATATGACATTAGATATACTACTGTAAAGGTAGTGAAAGGACAAGCTCTTGCTGACTTCCTAATAGAACATCTACTTTCGGAGAATTCTGAATTCAAAGACAATCTTCTTGATGAACCAGTCTTCTTCATTGAACAAATATGGAAACTCACTATTGATCTAAACTTACATTGGATCACACACTTTGATGGAGCTTCCAGGACAAATGAATTTGGAGATCTAGTTTTCAGGGTTGGGATCTTTTTCTGCAGCCCAGAAAGATTCCACGTCCCTCACTCCTTCTCATCAATCAAGTCATGTTCAAATATACGACATTGATAATGGGTCTTAAGCTAACCTTGGAATTCGGTATCACTATATGGAGATTCACAACTTGTAATCAAATAAATGAATTTTGAATATAAACTGAAGAAATCGGACATGCTTCCTTTCTTCAACAAAGCTTATGAAATCAAGGAGAGATTTGTGCTAATCGAATTTCACCACATTTCAAGACATCAAAATGTCAAAACAGATATAGTCTTCTACTTTTTGAAGACTCACATCATTTGTTGTTCTAGGACACCTAAACGTCTACATCATAATAATGGTCTTCAGTTCAACAAAGATAAATACTACAAATTCTGTGACAAATGCGGAATCCAATGCTGTCCCTCCACGGTATATAACCCTGCAGCTAATGGACTTAATGCAGCTTTCAACAAAACTATTTGCAAAATTTTGAAGGACATGGTCTCTGACAACAAAAGTGTTGGAGTACTAAACTTCCTAAAGCATCATGGGCATACAGATCTACTGTTCGTGGTCTAACCAAATCAATACTATATTCCTTGGTTTATGGCTGTGAAGCTGTGATACCCTTATAAATTCAACTTCCTTCTCTTCTGGTAGCTATGATGAACAAATACACTGGAGAAAAGACTGCCAAACTCAGACCTCAAGAGTTGGAAAACCTTGATGAAAAGAGGCTTGCTGCTTGACAAAGCATCGAGCTCTATCATGCTCATATGATTGGATCTTTCGACAAAAAAGTCAAAATATAGAGCTTACAAGAAAGGAGACTTAATCCTTGCAGCCAAAAGGCTGAAGTTCTCCACACACCTGTCAAAAGGCAAATTTGAATTCAAATGGGAAGGACCTTTTATTGTCAACAAGGTTTACTCCAATGGTGCACACGCACTTTTCCACTCAAAGGAGATAGAAGTATGATGCTTATCAAAGGAAAACTTCTCAAGAAATAATATACTTGAATGTCATTGGTATACCCAAACCATGTATAATGTATCCAAACCATGTACAGTGTACATTCTCACTCCTAGTCAAAATCAAAATCCTCTGGTTTTGAGCCTCACAACCTATGGCACCTAACCAAAATCAAAATCCTCTGGTTTGAGCCTCACAACCTATGGCTCCTACCAAAATAAAAATCCTCTGGTTTTGAATCTCACAACCTGTGACTCCTAACCAAAACCAAAATCACTCAGATTTGCATCAAATGACCGTGAGGATTAAGTCTTTCGACCCCTTTAGTCAAACTTTCATTACTTGGATAACGTCCTTACAAGACCCCTTGTAACATCCTGCTATATAGATTAAGTCTTTTTGTAGACCCTGTATAGTAAAACTCAGCTGTGTGGAATAAGTCCTTTGACCCCATATAGCTAATCTTTAGTTGTATAGAATAAGTCTTTTTGCAGACCCTATATGACTACCTTCGGTTATATAGAATAAGTCTTTTTGCAGACCCTGTATAACCAAAATCTAAACAAAAACCAAAACCAAACCTTTGTCTTAAGGAATAAGTCAAGGATCCCGGAGAAAGCCTCACACATGGGCACCAGATAACATCCATTTTGTTTGACCCCTTTCGACACCAAGAGGATCAAGTCATGGACCCTGGAGAAAGCCTCACACATGGGCACCGGATAACGTCCACCTATGTGACTCCCTCATTTTTTATTTGTGGATCCAAAAGGTCGCAAATCACACCCTCATACAAGTCTAAGAAAACCAAACCAAACAAACCATCCATACAAACCACCTACAAACCATCCATATAAACCACCTCAAACATCCACACAAAATCAAACCAAACACCTATACTAATGACAAAATGGAGGAAAAGAAAAGTTTTTTCATTGCTATTCATTTGAAGTTTAAGTACAAAAAATGAAGTCAATGTATACATAGCCACCCAGGCTGATCAAGATAAAAGAGTCAAACAAGAAACTGCAACGATGAAATATAATCCAAGAACTTCTCAAGTTGTCTCCCTCAGGAATGCCCTTTATAGCTTAGATAAGCTGGGATAACAGCATCAATGTCAAGTTCATTCGTTCTAATACTCATTTCACTTTCAAGGGATTGAACAAAGTCATTCAAGGTTGACTGCTTCAACTTTACTTTGGCAAGAATGCACTCTCTGTAGGCTTGGTTCTTTAAACTAAACTTTTCTAAGCTATCTATGGTGCCTTGAAGCTTCAGAACATCAACTTTCAAGGATGAAAGCTGTTGCTACAATGTGATGATTTATGGTTGCAATGTTCCTCACAGCCAAAGTTCTGGTTTTATCTCAAGACACAACACAGTGAATCCACTATGGGCATTTTGCTCTAAACAAAAATATGTGTTCTATTGAAAGCCAACCTAATCCAAATTTTAAGTTCATCCTTGGACAAACCCAATCTTGAGCCAAATTTGTCATTTCAAATTGCTTTGGATCAAAATCTACAAAAGCCAAAAGTCAATCTTTTTCAAAATTGCATCTCATTTTGAATCATGTCAAGCCAAGTCAAAACCCAAACTTTGATTTTTGAAAATGAACTAAAAATCTATGAAGATCCAAGCCCAAATCCATTTTAAACTAAAACCTTTGATTTTTTTTAAACCTCAGGGATTCTTTTTGTGGGTGTTCCCCACATCCCCACAGAGATGCCACTCTGAATATCTGTGAAAAATAGGTCAAAAGAAAAACATTTTCATTTCCAAAATCCAAACAAAATTCATAAGCTTCTGAATTTTCTAAATACCTAAGGGATTCCTTTGTGGGTGTTCCCTACAGTCTCCACGGAGATGCTACTTTTGATATCCTTGAAAACAAAGCAAAGAAATTTGGAATTCTTATGTTTTTTTTTTAAATTCCATTATCAAACCCTTCATGGTTTTTATCAAAATTTTCAAAATCCCAAATTTAGGCCTACAACCGACCTTGACAAACTGTCTTTTCATCAAGTCATCCATCATTACCACAGATTAGTTTTTTTGAGGTACAATGATTATTACACCATAATTATTGCACTTTAAAGGGGCACTTGTTGACCCATAAAAAATTGCAAATAATGCAACAAAGACACTACAAGCTTTGGATTATAAAATTCCAAAGTTTTCAAAGCATTTGGACCTTATCTCAGTTCAAGTCAAACTTCGAAGGTTGTTTGTTAGCTTCTTAGGACTCAGTGTGGGGCCTGGCACTTCCACATGTTGAAGCAAACTCCTATTCATCGAAATGTTTTCAAGTACATTTGAAGACTATCCTTCAAGGATTCAGAGCATTTGGGCATCATTCGGATCCAAACTCGATCTAGATGGTTATATACTGTGCTCTATGGGTCTCAGTACAAAGCGACACCTCGCAAAGATCAAACCAGCTGAAACTCTCAAAAGAAGCTCAAATTATGCCCAAGAGAGGCCCTACAAAGTTTCAAGATAAACAGACATCGTTTGACCTAAAAGCTACAAGCATGTCAATTTGGGGTCAGTCCCCCCAAGCCATGGGGTCACTGACCAAAGTCTTGCTTCCCGATATCTAAAATTGATTAAATTTAGAGGAATACTCCAAGATGTTCCTGACGTCAGTCCCTCCAAGTTTCAAAACAAACCGAGGTCATTTGGGCCTCAAACAGCTGAGACAAGGGCCCACTTTCATAAAAAGTCAACTGGAGAGTTGACCAACTTTCAAAAGTCAAAACAGGTTGAAACTTTTATGACATGCCCAAAATAGTTTCAAGAAGCAACCCTCCAAGTGTTGTGGCGATCGGACATTGTTCGGGCCCTAAACTGGCGAAAACGGTTCACATATACAAAAGTCCGAAAACGGGCCTTATCGGTGACCGCGGCCCAATCAATAAAAGAGTTGACCAACTTTAGATGGTGAAAATCAGCTGAAACTTCTATGATATACTCAAAATAATGTCAAGAAGAATCCTTCCAAATTTCGTGAAAATTGGACTTCGTTCGGACCCCAAACAATTGAAAACGGTTCACAAATGCAAAAACCCTAAATTGGGCCTTGGGATTGACCGCGGCCTGTTCATCAAGGGAGTTGACCAACTTCAGGTGATCAAAATGAGCTAAAACTTCTATGAGACACTTAAAATAGTATCAAGAAGCATCAAAATAGTATCAAGAAGCATCCTTCCAAGTTTCGTCAAGATTGGACTTCGTTCAGACCCCAAACAGGCAAAAACAAGTCACAAATGCAAAAGCTCGAAATCGGGCCTTGTCCGTGACCACGGCTTGTTTATCAAGGGAGTTGACCAACTTCAGATAGTCAAAACGAGCTGGAACTTTAATGATATGATCAAAATAGTGTCAAGAAGCATCTCTCCAAGTTTCGTGGCTATTGGACTTCGTTTTAGCCCCAAATAGGTGAAAATGGGTCACAACTGCAAAAACTTGAAATTGGGCCTTGTCCGTGACCGCAGCTGCGGTCACAAACCCCCAAAGGACACTTCCTGTGGTTTTGGGTAGTTTTTCTCCACTCCCTTTAGAAATCCAACTTCCCACAACTCCCAGGAACTGCCAAAAACCACCTGGGACCTCTATAAAAAGGATAGTGTTTAAAGGAGGAGAAGGAGACACACAGAAAGAGCGAATTAAAGGAACACAAGAGCATTCGAGCAAGAAAAGCAGCATCCCGCAACCATTCCCTTCCTTTTTTTAGTCATTAAGGTAAGCAAGAAGCTTCAGAGGAAAAGGAGAAGGGAGGGGTAACTATAGAACAAACTATGTTCATGCAATAACGACTATTCGAAGGATGACGTTGTCATCTTTGTTTTTCTTCTTCGGGGGGATTTCTTGGCCATCACAGAGGTTGCGAACGAGCCCCTTTGGGTCTCATTTTGTTCTTTGAAAACCATAGGTTCAAAATGACACAACTTTGGCTTCTTGCGATACCCTCTTTGGACTCGAACAAAAGACAGTCCGTAAATATGAATGATGAATTACAAAGTTTTCAATCGATTCCATAGTCGAATTCAATCTTCTCAAAGGTCATTTAACACCCCAAGATGTCATAAAAGGGAGTTTCAACACTTGAAAAAAGTTAGGAAGAAAAACCAGCATGAACAGTACAAAAAACGGAGGCAAACAGTGACCTCACAATCACTGTCTACCAATGACCGTGGCCCACAGTCACTAGCAAGTGCCAGTGACCGTGGGTCACGGTCACCCCCCTTTTTTTCTTCTTTTTTTGCATTTTCCTATTCTATGTACATTTTCTTGTAATTCCCAAATTGATATCACATCTAAGACTTGAGGAAGGGGTTGTAAACTTTGTAAACTTGTATAAACAACCTGCATCCCCGCGGTCAGGGCGTTAGAACCCATGTAAACAAAGGGAAATTTATGATGAACTGTGGTTAATTCCCATTCTTCTTAACACTTGAAGTGCGTGAATGTTGGACATCGAATCCATTACACATTTCTACGTCATTTTAAGCACGATCACGGCTCAGCCACGTCGAGGTTACGGTTTAGCTGTAGAACAATTCACGGCTTAGCCATAGCTAGACCGTAGAAGAGCCGCAAGTTGCCAACTCTCAGTTATACAGATTGTCACCTTATATTGATTTACGGCTAGGTCACGGCTGGGTTTACGGCTTAGCCGTAGTACAAGTTACTGCTCAACTGTAGTACAGTTTATGGCTCAACTGTGACTACACTGAGTCAATTTTCTGAAGCTATTACAGAAAACTGAAATTCGAATCCAACATGGAAATAAGAGAACAATAGATGCAATTTGATATACCCGGACTGTAAAGTAAATAAATCATGTAAGACTAAGAAGACTAGACACGATCAAATCATTACCAACAAGTGTTTATCCAAATTATGCTTATACTTGCCTCAAGTGAGTTCACACACACAAGTAGTTGTTCCTAGGCTCAATCCGCTATCCAAACGCAATTCTACTCGTGAAGCACATAAGAAACAAAAGGAACGTGAAGATATGCACAGGGACTATCATGAGAAGAAGAAGAAACGGGAGAAACACAATGAAAACACAAGGCATACCTTGGATTTCTCAAGAAGATGATAAGTGCACAACTCCCTTCCTTGGCTTGATCAAGAAAGAAATGGAAGAAGAGAAAGAAGGAAGAACGAACGAGAAAGAGAGAGAGAACGCTGAAGAAGAAGAAGTGAGATAGTGGTTGATCTTTTTATAAGATAAAGATGAGTGAAATTAACAAGAAAGTCCAAGCATTTACACAATTTACAGTTCGAGTCACTTAACGATCCAACGAAAGCAAATGAAGTCCTTAGCGTACGAGTCAGTTATGAAGATTGACAAGCTCAACAAAATACACGTGTTGACATTAAGATGATACAAAACTGACAACGTCCAACAAAGTCAAAAATTACAAAAAAGGGCTCAAAACTACGTAAACCAGGTCAAACTCAACCCAACTACCTATCCATTACTTAAAACCAAATAAAAGCAAAACCAAGACACACTTAACCACTAATTCGCAATTCATTAGGCACTAATCCGGATTAACTTGTATAGGGGTGTTACATAACCCTAGCTAAGATAATCCACATTTCCTTAGTCATTCAATACGATGTATTCATAAAACGTCTAGTGCCAATTTATTGCCAAAATCTTAGTGTTACATTGTATAAGCATTAGACACCTTTTCGTATGCCAACACCCATGATGTGATGTCCGAAACCATCTGGAAAATCAAAGAGAGTGAGTGACAGTTCCACACTCTCCCTCCTTAGAATTTGATTACCGTTAAGCTAATTTGGTTGAGGCAAAGGTACCACTACTAAGGCCCTATATGGTCTTTGAATGTCCTTAATTTTCCGTAAGTTCATTGTGCTCTTATGGCTTAGCCATGAATAGCCCATGGTTTAGCCGTGTGCTTAAAGTTTTTCACGTAGTTACGACTCAACCATAGTGCATTCTACAGCTCAGCTGTGAGGTTAGCCGTAAAAGAAATTTCAAGGTTGGGTCTCTAGAAAGCTAATTGTAGAACAGTTACGACTTAACTGTAAGCTTCAAAATTCCTAAAGCAAAGTTCAACACAAAATGTCTTCCAATTAGTTCCAATGTGGTTTTCTTACTCTAATCTATCATCTTATATTTCACAACTCACATTTCATCATTCATTCATAAATCATTCACTCAAACCATCATATGTTATTAAATTAAAAGGGTGACAGACCCGTAGATTTACATTTAGGAAGAATTTTTCAAGAATCAACACAAATAAACATACATGCAGTAATATACACTCTTATACTTACCTCTAATTCAGTGCTTTACCCAACTCACCTTCTCCCTTAGTTTGATGATGGAGAAAGCCTCAATAGAAAATGATCCTACTACATGCAAAGACATGTAATGGTGTCACAACCCGAGCCCAGAAGATCGGGGTTTAAGACTAAGTCTAACCAGTGACACATGTACTCTTGTGCATATACATTTAGACCCGATCTAAATGCACACACACAAGGGCATTTCACATGTGTCAATACATGTACGCGGAAGCTGTAGGTATCAAGCCATAACAAGAGACATACATTAGAACAAAAGAAGGTATATACAAAGATTACATAAAGTTCAAAGTTGTACAAAATGGACCAAAATACAAAGTATAAGGGTTATGACTAAACCCAAAATTCCACTGAGATCCCAAAATGAGGAAGACCTATATGCATGTAGGACATTGCCGCGCTCTGATGGAGTGCTCACATCCACTCCTCTAGTTCTGATGGGACATCGAGAGTCTCCCTTGGAGTCTAATTGAGCGATGAAGGGTCGGTCGAGGGATCTAAGCCTGCAATACCAAGGACAACATGTGAATACAATGATTCAGTAAAGTATAAGCAACGGCAAGTTAATGCATATTATATCTAACAGAATAAGTACCACCAGATAGATCATAGAGTTCTAATTTCGTATACTAGACAGTCGTGCAATCAGATAAATATGCTATCAGAATCAATGTATACATGATGTGAACATAACTAGGTGGCTACTACATGTGTCATATGCTCCCAAAAAAAAGGGATCTTATATACATACTGAGAACACCATCGACCGAGCCAAGGTACGAAAGGGTCTCGGGTTCCTAGGGTTCGAAAGTCCTAAGACATAAACTCACTGCAATTGTGCCATATATACTATGCCAAATTCAACCCTGTCGGGTATCCTAAGACTGAGGCTGAGTAGTGCCAGACTATGTAGAATCAATCATATATAAGAACTTGAGTAATCCATGCGTGTCATATCAAACATATATCATACGGTCCAAACATACATGTAACTCATACATGCAAATCTCAAGGTATCATACTGGACATGTCAAACATAATTGATCAAATATAACAGAAACATAGCGAACATGTCAAACAAATCAAATTTATCATAGCACATGGGCATATCGAACTGGACAAACTATACATAAGAGTGGAGACCAATAAACGTAAATCAAGATGTTATGCAATTCATTCTTGCTCGAATCAAGAACATTTACTAGCCAATCTTACTCTAATCATCCAGTATTTCTAACCGTGGATGATGATGTAGTTTTAAGTTATCCGATACGCTGTTATCTTTCACAAGTGTTACATAGTATTCAGGACAGTGTATCGAAGTCCCTTAAACCAACACCCATAAGGAGGTGCATAACACTGAACAACACACATGAATGAATCACAACTCTCAAGACTATTCATGCGATTCATTTCCATTGAGCAAGTTAAGGGCACCAATACTCTAATGTGAAGGCCTTATAAGTCCAATTCATACCTACCTTTTCTAGGAGGTCTCTGGAAAGACTTCCTTACATAATTCATGAGCCACAGGGTCCAGGAATATAGCCTAGAAGGTTCCTTGGTTAGTGTGAAAGGTCGAATAATAGAAATGAATACAAAAGTTATTAGTGTACAGACGTGATTTCTTAAAGGAAACACTTCAGGGCCGATCGGTACAGACATGATTTTTTAAAGCAAAACACTTCAGGGCCAATCGGTCGGTCAAGGAGCTTGACTGGTCGAACTTTGGTTCTGGGAGTGTCCGATTGGTCTGCTCTGAAGCCCGATTGGTCGGACAGTTTGTTCTATTACAGAATGACTAGAGTGGAACTTGTGGTGCACGGTGAAAACCAAGAAAGAAAATCACATCAAAAGGACTGTAATTCACTACATACTTGTGAGATTGAAGGAAACTCATAACAATCACGGTATACCAACATGAGTTTATCCAAATCATGCTTATACTTGCCTCAAATAAATGTTTTCAACATGTTTTCAACGAGAGGGTTGTCCTTGGGCTCAAATCACACGTCTAAACACCTTCCTATCATCTTGCATACAAAAGAAGAAAGGAAGAGACATTGAGCACGTGCAGGAAATAGATGAGAAAAAGAAGAAAACCAAAACCCAAGTTTACCTTAAACCACACGAGAGAGGAATCGAGAGCAGAAGTTCATCAAATCCCCTTTTTGCTTGGTTTGATCGAGGAGAATAAGAAAGAAGAGTTGAGAAACAAAGAAAAAAGAGGAGAACCGAGAAAAGGAAAAGAAGAGCATTGACAAAAAAGAGAAGGTCGGTCGTTGGCTTCTCATTTAAGATAAAGATGAGGCCCAAATTGCAAAACAGTCCAAATGTTTTCACGAATTACAATTCGAGGTAAATCAGGGTCCAACGAAAGCAAATGAAGTTGAATGCATACGACTTAGTTACGGAAGTTGACGAGCTCAACGAAATACACGTGTTGACGCCAAGGTGATGCGTGAATGATGACGTCTTACAAAATTTAAAATTACGAAAAAAGGCTCATGTCTACCTAATCAAGGTTAAACTCAACCCAACTACCTAACCATGACCCGGAACACAACCAAAACAATGTCAAAACACAATTAACAACTAATGCGTCATTAATTAGCCACTGAACCTGATTAAGTTGGGTCGGAGCATTACAAATGGTTGAAGTGGGTATGAAATGCATGTATATCACCAAATTGAGTCTCCATGACTCTTTTAAACTCAAAGAAATAGAAAGATGATGGGGATCTTACCTTAAAAAGCTATAGGGAAGATGAGGGATTGAAATTGGAGGTTTCAATGAAGGAGATACACAAGAGGATGAAAAGAGAAAAGAATGAAACCTATTCCTCATGCATGCAAGGCTTCATGAGCTTGATTTGGTCAGGAAGAGATTAAGAAGTAAAGAAGAGGATGGAGGGAAGAGTTGCTCTAGCCAATCTTTTTGTAGAATGAAGAAGGAAGAGTGCTTTAAGGGGGTTTTTTAATTCATTTTTCCTGGTTATTGTAAGTAAGCCCACTGTTTTTGAGAGAATTACAGTTTGAGTCAATTGGACTCTAGTTGGGCCAAGATGAATCCAAATGGAGCTGAACCAAATAAGAAAGATAACTCACAAGATGAAATACACATAATGCAATCAATATGGTGCTAAGATGATGCAAACTATATATCTTTAAATTATGAGAAAGTCCTTGACTTCCTAAGTAAGGTTCGAATCTGACCGAACTACCTATCCATAACCCAAAGCCAAAGGAGATTTGAGTTGAATTAGTCTAAATAAGCATTAATAAGGCAAAATAAGATTAATTATCATAAACTAAGATTAGTTCAAATTTGAACCTTATAATGTTCATGTTTCTTGATGTGGATTCTTGTTAACAATCGGAAATCAATAATTATGATTAGGGTTCATACACCAATTGTTTGACTTGGGTCGTGATTCAAATGGGATCAACCAAGTCAGACCTATGTTAACAATGGTATGGTAATTTGTGCATAGGCCCCAGAGCTTTGTGTTAAACAATACATTAGTTGGGTCAAAAATTGTGGGTCATGCATGCATATAGGTTAAATGGACTAAACTTAGATCAACGAATGGTGTGGGAAAAATAAAAAGAAGAGATGACAAAGATGAAGATTCCAGCCTTGATCTCACATGCAAGGCCTCCTTCCTTGATTTCCAAGAGAAGAAGAGTTCAGTTGAAGAAGAAGAAGTTGTTGTAACTAGAAAAAGAAGAAAGATCGGTTGGAGTGGGTTGTAGTACTTTTAAAATCAAATTTTTCTTGACGTTTACAAGAAGTCTAGTTTCTAAGTTGGATTTTCAATTTGAGTCAAATGAAGGTCCACATGCTTCAATGGTGATCAAATGAGTCCCAGCCATATACAAAAGTTGACTAGCTCAACGAGATGAACACGATGGTATCGATATGATGCTTGTTCGATGTAAAAAATATAAGCTCTAAAATTACAAAAAACGGCTTCATTTACCTAATCGAGGTCAACCCCAATCCCAACTACTTATTCACGATCCAAACTCAACTCGTAACACCAGAACAAGACAAAACAACCTTTGCTAAGCTTAAGTTGTCTTAAACACAATTATTTACTTTGAAATTTAATTAATTAGTTCCTAGTTATCGCTAGCTCGGGTCAGAGTGTTTCAGAATTAAAAACTAGCATAGAGGAGAGAAGCAGAAACGAGAAGAAGTAAAAGAAAAAGAAAGTTAGTAAAGAGGAGGAAGGAAAAAAAGAAAAGAAAAGCAAACAAGAAAGAAAAAAGGAAGAAGAAAGAAAAACTGACAAAGAAGAAAGAAAGCAAGAATAAATGAAAGAGGACGAAACCAGAAACAAAAAAGATGTAAAGCCCCGGGGCTTTTAGTTATGGGTTGGGTTTGTCTATGGGGTTTGAATCGAGCTAAGTGGGTTAGGTGGATGTGTGATAGGCCAATTTAGGAGTTTAGATCATTACATGCATAGCATTTTGTTGTAGGGCCCATTGGAGATGGGTAGGCCAAACCTTCTTGGGCCTTAAACCCAAGTCAGTGGACCTTTGTGAGCCAAAAGTCCTCTTTCTAAATTACCTAAAACTCACTAAAGGACAAAAGCCTCTTTTTGTAATTAGAACAAATCCTATCTACAACCCTAAGTCACCATAATCTTCCAATTTTTTTATTCCCTATTCATTCTCATTGCCTTTCTCTTCTGCAACCAACCTAGCAACTCCCAAAAGAATCTCAATGCTTGATTTAGGAGCAAAGGATAACATTAGTATCTTCATCTTCTCCCCCTCCTCGTGCCTTGGTTGATAGCGTTTGTAACTCTGGTAAGCATCAAACTCTTAAGGCTTCATGTAGTCCTTTGCATCTTTTTAGGGCATGTTTAATGGTTTAGGAAGATCTATGCGTTACCTTAGGTTTGTAGGGTTATCTGGACTAGAGGATCAAATCCGGATAAGGGTATGTGTGTGATTGGCTAGCCATAGTAGATCTGAATTTTTGGTACAAAGAATCGAGACAAGTGGATAACTACAATAATGCTTACTTATTCAGTTTATTGAATAATATGGGTCAGAATCCGATTCAAATAGTTGATTTCGGTTTGTTAATTCGAACAGTTAACCCATAAGTCAGGCTAGGGCTTACTTTTCAATGAGTCGATATTTGGGAGGTTGTTCTTCAACAAGCCTTACGACTATGCCGTAATAGGATTTACGGACTAGCCAGCTGAGCCATAAGTTTAACTACAGCTAAGCCATGAGCACTCTGGAACCTTAACTAAGTAGGTAGTATTATAGGTTAGGTTTGATGACCATAATTGGAGTATTCAGTTGCATGGACTACACTACAGATAAGTGACTTTTAGGGGGTAGAATCACTTGACCTTATATCATGTCTAACAATTAATCAACAAATAAATTAGTATTGGACTGAGTTTGAAGATAAGATGGTTTCCATTTTTAAGGAATGTTAGCTAAATGTACACATGAGAGTTAGACTGGACTTAAAATGGAAATACAAACTTTGGGATGCACCACATAATAGATACCGACAGTAGACCAACAGCATCATGGGTTTGTACTGTGATTTCGAAGGAATGTTTGATCCTATGGGTATACTTAATTGACTATGACTATTAGGTAGCAATGCTTACCTTTAGTAAAATGGAGAATATTACATGAGCATAATTTATTGTTAATTATGCAACCTTTATCACTTTAATTGCTAACGATTTCAATGTTGTGAGTTTTGGGGATTTCATGGCGTGACTTCATTGAACATCCATATATCTTATATATCGTTTATATATATATATATATGACTAACTACAGTTTGAGGTAGACGTATGCCATTGAGCCAACATGTACTGTGTAATATAATATACAGCTAGGCTATTTATTATATTTGGCTGGAATACCTGTGTTTGTATATTGTATCTAACGGGAATACCTATATTTGTGTTTTCATCACATTTGCTTAACACTCAGTATATTGGTTTAAAATATAAATTTGATTTATCTTAGTTGTCTAACATCGTTACCTATAGTTTATCTCTTACCATAAGACGCCAATTTGACCCGCTATTTTTTATGTCTAGGTCCTAATGTCGGTGCCGAATGGAAGGATTAGGAGACGCAGGAGATTCAGTCAGATGGCGGAGTTGCTGAGTGGAGTATAGATGACATCATCTGAGATGTCTTAGTGGATGCTGATATTATAATATTAGACTCTTATAATAAGGTCATGTTTAGAGGCCATTAGTGTAGCCATTAAATTTATTTGTTTGGAAATTATAATTATAATTTTTATGCTTCAACGTACCTGACCATTGATTAAAATTATTATTATTATTGGTTATACGGCTTGGATATGATGCCCAGTTGCCCATCATATGGATTTTAGCTTCCTCGTGTGCTTATAGTTGCTTAATCAAGAAGCATAGCCTCATGTAGGACTTTGCTCTACCCAGAATTGGGGCCCCATTATATATTCAAGAAATTCTTAAATTGGCTCTAATTCTCACACCCTTAAGACCGGGTTTAGATTCTGCTCAGTTTTAGGGCTTGACAAAAACAAAAAAGGAAAGAAAGAAACCACAAAAAAAAAAGCAAAAAAAATAAAAAAAAGCTTAGTAGCAAGATGAAAAAAAAAAAAAGAAGCAACAGAAATCAAAGTAAGAAGATGCAAAAACAAGAGGGAAAAAAGAAAGGAGAAAATAGAAGTAAGAAGAAAAAGAAACAAGGGAGAAGAACGAAAGACGCAGAGGAGGAAGGTAGCAAAAAGAAGAAGAACATGAAGGAAAGAAGAAGAATACATGGACAAGTCAAGTTTGGGTGCAAAGGAAGAAGGTAGAACAGGAAGAAAATAAAAGAAGGAGAAAAAGAAACCAGAAAGAAGAAAAGATGAATAAAAGAAGGAGAAGGAAAGGAAAATGCAAAAGGGAGAAGAACTAGAGAAATAGAGAACAAGCTCTGCCTGGGCGTTGGGTGGTTCAGGGTTGACGGGATGGAGCTTGGCTTTGCTGGCATGAGGTGGGTTTAGGCTTATTGGTGGTCTTGATGAGAGGCTGATCAATTGAGTCTGATGGGAAATGAGTGAAAAAAGCATACCTTAGAGGGAGAGAAAACCTTGAGAGAAAGGAATGGAGTATACGTAGATAATTATAGAAGGGGGGGATGGTGTTCTATTTATAGAAAGGGAAATGTAAAGTCTAAAAGAATTGTTGGTCCTATCCAATCTTAGCCAAGAGAATCAAGGAGGATTAATCCGGATTGAAGTCTTTCTCTAAGGTAGAATTAGGATAAACAATACCACTTAAGAGTTCTAGCCCTTGGACTCTAATATTCAGGTAGAGTTAAGATGGAAAACAAACACTTCAAGAATTCTTAACGAAATAAATTTATTGGTTGAGCCAGATTCCCTAATATATCAAATTCTAGCAGAACATGATCCCACAAATAATCACAAATTTTAAATAGAACAGCACAAATGCATTTGGGGTCCATCATAAATCAAATCAAAGGTCAAGATTAACTCTAATTGAAAATCAAAAGTCGGGTCAATACAATAATACTCGTGGATAGAATGCTTTTTATTAAACACAAATCTAAACAATTTAGAAAATAAACTCTCTGAAGAGTCCACACCCATCCATTCATCTAACAAAAGACGAACATATGTATCCAACTTACTATTATGGCTACAAACTCCAACATATGCCCCTTCTTAAAAAATGGGCAAAGCTTTATGTCTCGAAAGATGTAGAATATGGGATCCATGGCTTTTTTTTTTTTTTTTTTTTTTGGTTGAGTTGGCTCAATAGCTAAGAGTGGGAATAACACAGCACCTACTAAGGGGAATGGGTGGCCTATCCACTTAGCCAACCCTCTGGTTCCTATTTTATGTTTTGTGAAAACCGCCCACCAAATAATCCACAGGTGATTTTTCGTCAGTCAAGTGGAGTTGATCTCTTAAGCTTTTGCAAGGAATTTGATGCCCTTTTCGTGGAAAGAGGAAACTACCACGTAGCAAAAGTGGCTTGCGATCCCTGAGAACAATAACAACACAAAAAAAAAAAAAAAAAAAAAGAAAAAGAACCATTCTCTTGATCAATTCCCCGCCAACTCATGTTTAGCAGCCCAAGCAACGAAACAAAGGATTTGATTACAATCCTCTGTTCCAATGAATTCTTGTAGAAACCATTCTTCCTACCCCAGGTACATGGTTCTCATCAAGACAAAACCCAAGGCGTCTTAAGGGAAAAAGACCGCTGCTGAAGATAACCCACACTGGAAAACAAAACCATCATTATCGAAGCCTGGTAATACTAGAATAAAATGTGCTTTTTCTCAAACCTGCCTAGACTTTTTGTGTGATAGATGTTCATGTTCTCTCTCTTTTCTAACAAAATCTCCAGAAGTAACATATACTCTCTCTTCTTATGTATGTATATATTGACACTTTTCAATCAAACCCTACTTTTTGGGTCAGAAGAAATGGCTGTTGCGGTTGCAGATGAAGAACCCACTGCACAATCTGAGCATGATGGTATCCATTACCTTGCAAAGTGCATTCTCAAAGGTAGTGTGGTGCTTCAAGCTGTATACGGCCATCTCCGACCAACTTCCTCATTCGATATTGTTTTCGGAAAGGTAAAGAAAGAAAAGGAAAAAAAGAACCCTCTCCTGCTACTCTCTTCTTCTTCTGTATTTTCTTTCTTTGGGTTTTCGATGCAAACATTAATAATTCTCCAATGAAGACGGTTGAACTTGAATGCCCTTACAAGATATGGGAGATGGGAAAATGAACCTGGAAACCTACAAACAAACTGGTGAGCTTTATTTCTACTTCTGTAGTTCAGATTTTAGGTTTTTTTTTTTTTTTTACACGGTTGATTGTCAAATGCCCCTGGTCATAGATGAGAATGTTGTGTGATGACTTCATATCTACTTCTGTAGTTCAGCTCTTTTTCCCCTTTCATTTCCTGTTTTTTCTCTTGTTTTCTGTGTTAAAGGGTGTGTTTTCTTTGATTTCTGTTTTCGGTTTTGATTACTTCAAACCCATTTGATATCTGTATCTTCTTCTGCTTCCATTTTGCGGTGCTTACAGCCAATTTCATCTCTCATTCCATGTTCACCTTCTCATCATCTTCTTCTTCTTCTTCTTTGATTTTTCGATTTTAAGTGTCTATTTTCTTGGATTTCTGGATTTCAGTTCTGTGTTTTAAGATGCAGGAAGCATTACAGCAGAAACTTCCAGAAACCAGAACCCCAGCCAACTGAGGTAATCCACCCTACCCATCCTCTCTTTCACTTGGGTTTATTTTCTTTGTTTAATCCATGACACTGACATGTTTGAAGAAATGCCCTGTTTTTTATCTTTTTCCCAATCTTGCGTACGCTGTGTTTTACATCATGGAGGCAGCGTACTTTGACAACGCCCGATGTGAATTGGCACGGGTTTAAAATTTTTGTCAACGCAGCTATTGCGTCGGGCGAAGGTTTAAAACTTTTGTCAATGCACTTATTGCATTGCTGACGAGTTAACTTTTTTGACAAAAAAAATAATGCATTGATGAAGAGTTAAGTTTTTCTAATGTGGTCAATTTGCATTGCTGAATACGTTTATTGAGGAGGCTTTGGCAATGCAAATACTTACCTTTGCCAATATATAAATACATGTTAGAATAAAAAACTGAAGAGTAGAGGGAGGAAGAGAAAGAGCTCTTATTGATGAGATTTCTGTGTACATAATAGGGGGGAGGAGGATCTTATTTATAGAATAAGATTGCTTCCTCCCCTAACAACCTAATAAGGAAAACCCTAATTCTTAGTAATCCCTTTATCTCATGTGGGTCCTAATGTGGGCATCCACATATGATAATACATCTTATAATACTCCCCCTTGGATGACCACCATTCAATGACAGTTGCCTCATTAGAACCTTGCAAAGGAAAAACCCAGTGGGATAAAAACCAAAGCGAAGGAAAAAGAGTACAACGTTCTACAGGATCATTGACTTGGTGTTGGACGTGCATAATGCTGCCTCGTTAAAACCTTAACTAAGAAAACCCAGTGGGACAAAACCTAGAGAAGGAAAAAGAGTACAGCGCACATATGTCCTGGGTAGCATACTTCAGGATGCCTCCCCCTGATTGACTACTCCCCCTGATGATAACATCTTTGTACATAATTAAGCATGTCAATCTCGTAAACTGATCAGCCAGGTTGTTGCTTGAACGAACTTGCTTGACTTCAATCTTGTTATTCTTTTGAAGCTCATGAGTGAAGAGGAACTTTGGTGTAATGTGTTTCGTCTTGTCATCTTTAATGTATCATTCTTGAATCTGTTGAATACATGCCCAATTGTCTTTGCAAATAATGCTCGGAGTACCTGTTCTAAGAGGTAATTGACAAGAACTACATCTATGCTGAGTTAAATATTTTTGCCATACACATTCCCCACTGGCTTAAAAATCTCAGCATGGTTAGAATAAGTAGCTATCAATAGTCAATTTAGTAGAATATCAAAAATAATGATGTTGATATGAAGAAACATATAACATGTCTATGATCGATCCTTATGAGGATCAGGAATATATCCTAAATCTGTATATCCTACAAAATTTGGTTTCAACCATAAAACAGACATAGATATCATAGCATTTGTTTAATACCAATCCAAAGCCTTTGTGCAAAACTATATATGGGAAGCATATTTATAAAGAATAAAAATCTCATTAGAACTTCTCTCGATCTGCGGGTCAAGATAAAATAGTCAATAGTTTTCTCGAGCTCTTCTGGAGTCTCGATTAGATTTATAAACTTCTACTATTATAAATCCATTTAAGGATTGTATAAACAGGAACAGGCAAATGGGATTGTTTTCATACCATTCCTTAGATAAATATCCACTAAGACGATTGTACCATATTCTTCTGGAATGCTTCAGGCTGTACAATGAACATCTTACTTATATTGAGTACGTACTCTCTTACTTTGCTTCAGGCAAAGCAAATCCTTCTGGGATTTTTATATATATAACTGTGTATGTTTTCAATCCCAAGTTTCTACAGGAAACCTTATATTACAATTTTGCCTTTCGTTCATTTGCCTTACAAACACCCATTTGTAACTTACAGAGTTAACACCGTTTGGGGTTTGTACTATAGGTTCATATATACCACGTCTATTTAGAGATTGTAATTCCTTAATGGTATCTCTTTATTTTGGCCAATATATTCTTTGTCGACATTTAGAACGTAGTTTTATATCCCAAACAACATTCTTAATTTCCATTGATATTTGAGTAGCTACCGCATATGCAAATGCGTCATCGATGATAATTTCATTTCTATCCCATCTCTCTCTTGAATAATTATAAAGTATAGAGATCTCTTTATTTATTTTGGGTACCCATTGCCTCTTCAGGGGCTTCCAGAGTCTCTTCTGGGACTCATGTCTCTTCCGGGACATTAATTTCTTCAGGAAATTTGGAGAGAGTGGATTTTATCATAAACTCTTCGGGAGTATACCTCTTCTGGAGTATGATTGGGATATAATTGCTCATTTCTCCTCTTCTGGGGAGCTGAGTCCTTGAAACCTATAGTTCTACCACGCTTCTGGCGTGTATAGATTCATTTGTTGCCATATTTGGACTTTGTTCTTCAGGAACACTAATTCGTACTTGTCCTACAGGGACATTAATTCGTGCTTGTGTATTCATAGCCGATATATGTGACCTAGTCACTTTTGCTGCATCATTAAAAGCATCAGGGAATTCATTTGTAATTAAGTGCACAATTCTCCATACTTCATTCTCACATTGTGAAGTACATAAATCTAGATGAGATTGAGTGGAAGTATTCCACATTAATTCTCGCCGTTCTTCAGGAACGGATTGTTCTTCAGGAACAAGGTGTTCTTCAGGAACTCTCTTATCTCCCCCTAACGGCGAGAAGACTGGCTCATCAAGATGACAATTAGCAAAAACGAACAATGAATATATCTCCTGTCATTGGGTCTAGATATCCATTAATTAGGGTGAAGTATAACCAACATAGAGTCTACGTTGTAGGCTCATGCAAGTCACAAACAGATGATATCAAGCCTTATAAATTTAATAACATGCTTAAGGATGTGTATCCTAGGTTTAATAATATGTGCTAATGGGCAGGATTAGATAGGTTCACAAATGTCACACAATATCCTTTGCGAAAAGGATGGTCAATAAATGGTACTCTAAGGAGTATATAATAGAAGTATCAATAATTTACCAGAGCATAGGACCCCTAGAATAACAAGCTTCTGGCTTAACTTTGTCGTTTTGCTCATAATCGAATATGATTCGATTTTAGAGATTGTCTTGTAATATAACTCAGAGATTGAAGGAGAATGTACTTAGCTTTTCTAGTATCAGCTTCTGGCTGTCAATACTAGTAATGATGTACAAATATTATGTGCGGACTCTTCTGGAGCATTAAGGTATTTGTACAAATCCAGCTATGATTGATATCGTGCACGAATTAAACACTACTTCTGAGAAAAACTTCTGGTTTTTTCCATGTAGTGTGTTTTGTTGCACTGTCTACCGGACAGATATTACCCTCAGTTTCATGCATTCCATGAGCCATAGAGCAAGTAATAATAAACTCACATAACTAGGTAATCGCATTGCAAAAATAAAAGTAAGAACAACTAAACAATTCAGCATTCAAAGCAAATATAACATAATATACGGGGGATTAAAGATAAGTCCTAGCATTCAACAAAATATCTAAGAACCGAACTCAATGTTCAAACTCATAAAAGTAGTTGTAGGTCTTCCAGACCATGCTTGGTGGTTCGCCCCAATTTCTAAACAAAATGCCTTCTCAATCACCTCTCCTGGGGTGGTTTATTTCATCTCTACGGGAGAACATATTAGATCTACCTCTTCTTGAGGGATTTTAATTGACTAATCTGGCATTTATTTCAAGCATTGGGTATATGACCATCTGCTGGTGATCATCCCTGTCTCATGGGGATATAATGGCGCTGAAAATAAGAGCGTATGCCATATCCTTCAGGGATATTTTATTTCCGACTTTGATAGTATCACCAAGCCTTTTAGAGTGTGTTAAGATCGATTTACTAATAACAATCAAACAAAAATAGAACTTCGGGTTCTCAATATCCGATGACAAAATATAATGAAGAATTGGCCAATCAGAAAGTTAGAACTTCGGGTTCTTAACTGATGAATCAGAACTTCTAGTTCTGTCAATACTTCAAGCTAGTGATAGAACTTCAGGTTCTTAGAACTATTGGTTCTATCAAAGCTTCAGGTTTGAATCACAACTTCTGGTTCTATCAAAACTTCAGGTTTGATTTTATGGCCGTTGTATCGATCTACACTACTTTGAATCTTTAGAAATCAAAGCTCCAAGTTTGATGATGAATATGAATCTTCAGGTTCATATTCCAAATCTTAGAACTTCTGGTTCTGGATATTTTATGGATCTTCGGGTCCAGATTATTCATTGGATATAGAACTTCAGGTTCTATTATTTGGAACTACTGCTTCTGGCAATAATAAATTCATCAAAACTAAAGTTTCAGATAATCATTAGTAATAATTATACCGAAGGAATTATATCAAGCATGCAGTGTAATGTTATAGAATATAAAAATAAATGTATATGAGAAACAGAAAATAAAATGTAGAACTTCAGGTTCTTAACATCCAATCAAAGATAATAATAAAAATGTGATGAAGAATTTAGAAATTGAAGTTTAGAACATCGGGTTCTCAACTTAAGAATCAGAACTTCTGGTTCTAAATTAGAATAGTTCATGGATCTTTCAGTACGAGTTAGAACTTCAGGTTCTAGATTAGGATAATTCATGGATCTTCAGGTCCAAGTTAGAACTTCTGGTTCTAAATTAAAATAACATACAGAACTGCAGGTTCAGGTTATTTATTCGATATAGAACTTCTAGTTCTAAGTATCATATGAAACTTCGAATATGTATTGTAGATCTGAAAACTTCTGGTTTCAGAGTAAAATAAACAACGGATCTTCTGGTCCGAATTTGAAAGAACTTCTGGTTCTTAGATTAAAAAAAATTTACGGAACTTCGAGTCCAAATTATTGATTCAATATAGAACTTCTGGTTCTAAATATCGTATGGAACTTCGGGTTCCAATTTCTTGCATAGAACTTCTGGTTCTATTTATGATCCATGATTTTCAATTTTATCATGATCTCTTTTTGATAAGAGAAAACGAAGCATTCATCACAAGAATTAAAATTATAAATACTTGCAGATCTAAAAGAAATAATAATAAATGCAGGTGTATGATTATCAAACTAATAAAATATTATAAAATAAGGGTAAATTACTTAACCTTTAAATTATCCTCCGTTTGGTACCAATGTGTAGATCTGCTCGTGAGCTTTCCGTAGGATCAAACGGATTTCAAACCGGACATCAGATAATTAAGATATCTTAATAATAACTTTCTACCGTTGATCCTAGTCAAAATGGCTTTTACCATATGATCCTACTGCTTATAAAATCCGCGGGCGCCACTTGCTGGTGTTAGCACTCTTTGCTGCTGGGTTGAGTTTGACTGCTGCAACCGGGTTCTCCTTGGTTCCCGGTTCCTGCAACCAAGAATGGACTTCTTTCTTCGCAGGCGGCTAAAGGCTGGTGGACAGTGGTTGAGACCAGTGGTGCATTCAGGCGATGGCCCACGCAGCAGCGGCAACCCCTTTAAATCCTTTTTGACGTTTTACTCCGGCAAAACCAAAAACAGGAACACCTGTTTTCTTCAGGAACCAAAACCACCGCCTAAGATCTTTTTCCATTTTTTTCTTATTTTAAGCTAAAAGGTGGCCAGAATCTTTCTGCTCCATCATCCTACCAGTCAATACCAAAAGGACTGTGCTTCTTTTTTATTAATGCCACTACATAAAGAAGTTTTCTGTTGTCTCTGACCTGAATACAACGAAGGGCATTGCCTTGTCCTGATATGCGTCGGAAACGATAGATATTCTCTAGCTTTGGCGGTGATGGTAGATCAGGCCTTGAAAGACGACCCCACTTGAGATCTAAATCCATCGCCTACTCTATTTTCTCTGCTAATCGTTATCCTTTGCCATTTTTGAAATCTAATGTCTTCTCTCCTCTCGGGAAAGAAAACCAAGACTCCGGTTGGAAAAGATTCCCAAGGCTCCGGATCTTCTTCTGCGACCCTACGGCTGCTAGATCTGATCGTGATCTACTGGTGGATCTGATCATCATGTGATGATTCGCCTTGTGATACACCGTGCAAGAGATCCACGCCTCAAATCTCTACTCTATAAATAGCCTCGTGCTGATAACGTGTTAGAATAGAAAACTGAAGAGTAGAGGGAGGGAGAGAGAGAGCTCTTATTGATGAGATTTCTGTGTACATAATAGGGGGGAGGAGGATCTTATTTATAGAATAAGATTGCTTCCTCCCCTAGCAACCTAATAAGGAAAACCCTAATTCTTAGTAATCCCTTTATCTCATGTGGGTCCCAATGTGGGCATCCACATATGATAATACATCTTATAATAATACATTAGTAAAATAGTTTTTTCTTGTAGTGAGTGTGAAAATAAGAACAAAGGTGAGGGTATTGTAGTAGATAAAGAGAGAAGAGCTTAAATATGAGGTTGCAACCCACGTTGAAATGAGAAAAGGGTGAACATTTCTACCGAAATGGAAGTCTGATTGTCCCTTGTAGGAATTCTATTTGCAACATTCTCAAGGAAAAATTTAATTTGACAGTGACGTGGTGGAAAAGTGATTTTGAAGAATTATGTTGCACCAAATACATTAAAAATAATTTCTTCGAAGAAAGCCATCTCCTTTTCCACAGCAAAGTGTTACACAAACATACCCTGAATGTGTCCAATCAACCTATTTATTGAATCATGTTGGAAATAAGGTCACCTCAATTCATTCATACAGAACTGACCCACATGTTAACTAAGTTGGATAATTAGCCAAAGCAAGGATAATCTTTGGTGCACATTCCGCTATTTTGATTTCACCTACTGGTCACCCCTTCCAAAAGAGTTGCAAAATGTTAAAAAAAAAGCCCTTCTCTGACAAAATGGTTATTCCATATTCCATATTCTCTAGCTTTTAGCTTTTTAAATTAAAATATTAAAGTGCCTTAATGCCCTTATAACTTAGTTTTTTTTTTATTTATTTTGCACAACAATGCATTTTGAAAATGATAAAAGTACCGATGTAATACAAGTCAATGGCATCTAAGTAGGCCTATTGTTCCCACCAGATAAAATGATGTACATGAGAAATAATGAATGGTTTATCTATTATTTTTCACTTTTTTTTTAATGAATGGTTAATCCATCATACCTACTTTCTTATGAGGGGACTAGGACTACAGTTTAGCCGGAACATGCCAAGCATTGGTTAACGTCTAGCCTATGCTTACTTCTAAATTAGCATAATATATGTTCTTAGATGCCCTATCCCAATTTGAGTACCAGATGCTCAAGTTATGTTGCAAATGATTGTACGTAGCATCAAGACTAAAAAAAAAAAAAAAAAACAAAAGGTTAAAACTAGTGAGCTAACATGGATTGTAATTTCTAACAAGCTCATCACTATTAAGCTTTTATTTTCTAAAGTAAGATAAGTAATCACACACCCACCGGCATATAATCACTCAAGTCCACCGCAATTAATGCCATCAGGAATTGCTCTATAGTTGCTTATATAAAAAAGAGGTGCTCACCAACCTGACCTACTAGTAGATTGACGCAACGAGTGCATGGATTTGCAAGGAATTTGACTAAAGGAACTTTTGTAGAAACACTACATATCTGAATTGTGTTGTTTAGGAGGCGTTTGGCAAGTCTAAAATTTAGGCTCTAAATGTCTAAATGTCTAAAATTTATAGAGTTAAAAAAATAGAGGCGTTTGGCATGCATTTTTAGCTCTATTTAATTTAGACAATAAGAGGTAAAAGCTCTATTTTGAAGAGGAGGGGTTGTGATGCATCTCCAAATCAGAGGGAAAAAAAAAGAGGCGCCCAGCTACAGTGAAAATGAGGGATCACGCCCAGTACGGTTTTTGCGATTTTTCTCGAAATCCGAGCCCCTAAATCTACATCCAAACCGTTGAAAATGTTCACATGATCAATTACGGCCACCCATCCAAATTTCAGCCGTTAATTCATCCTGAATCTCGAGATATGTGCAAAAAAGCGTGAGCCATTGGATACTATTTTTTGAATTTTGTGGGGCCCAAACACAAGATCCAAACCATTGGAAATGTTGGGAAGACTAAAAACGGCTATGGGGTCAATTTTCAAGGATTGATTCCTTGTGGATCTCAAGATATTTGTAAAAAACTTTCAACCATTGAATTTAATATGCTGAATTTATACTAGTCCACAGGCAGCCCCTTTTTTTATTTTTTATTATTATTTCTGGGACAGTAAATAACAATCCAAACCATTGAAAATGTGTAGAAGGTCAATGACCATTATGAGACCAAATTTCAGCCGTTGGATCATCACCAAACTTGAGATATTTATGTAAAAACGTGAATTATTAAATATTTTTTTAAAAAAATTGGGGGCCTCAATCACAAAATCGAAACCGTTAGATCTCTTTGGGAGGCCAAACGTGGTTATGAAGTAAAATTTCAAGGCTTAATACCTACTAGATCTCAATATATTTGTGAAAAATTTTCAACTATTGATTTAAAATGGTCTATTTAAAATAGATGCTTTCATTGCCAAACACATATTTTAAATCTAGCCTCTTTTTTTTATAGCTCTTTTTTTAATAGCTCTATTTTAGATGGTCTATATAAATAAGACTAGACCTACCAAACAAGCCCTTAGTCCGTTAACTTTTAGTTTTGGGATTAGTAATTGGGAGAATTCTCTCCTGCAAGCAACAAAACCCCAACCCCCACACGCCCAACCCCTATTTCATAGATGAGCGTGTGATGAAAGCACTAATTTGCCATTTTTTTTTCACATTCCATTGCTCTAAGGGGGACATGTCCCTAAGTTAAGGATGTTTATATTTTTTTATTTATGCACTTTATTGTAACTTGTAATCTAGAGCCATGTTTACCCATTTTGATTAAGTTAGTTAATTTTAATAAGTTAGTTTGCTAAGTCGAGTCTGAAGTGTTCAATTTTTATACATCAAGCAAAGTATACATTCAATACTGAATAATATTGGACTTTTTGGGAGTGTGCCCCCACGTGGCCGTGTGCCTACATATGGGGCCCACTAAGCAACAAATCTAGTGGGAGTTTCCTTATTGTTAGGGACACCAAATAGAGATATCCTGAACTTCAAGAAAAGTCCTAATGTAAGGGCTTGTTTGGCATCACTAGTCTTATTATTATAGATCCACCCAAAATAGAGGCATAAAAAAAGAGACTAGAATCAAAATATGTGTTTCGTAATATAAGGATTTATTTTAAATAAATAAATCCTTTTTCTACAAATTTCTCAAGGTCTACAAAGTTTCAATCTATGATATTCGACTCCATAGCCATATTCATACTTTCAATGAGATCTAACAGTTTGGACTTTGTGTTTGAGGCCCACAATTTTTTTAAAAAATAGTAAATAATTCACATTTTTAGCAAATATCTCAATATTGACAATAATCTAATTGTTAAAATTTGATCTTTTAATGATCATTGACCTTATAAACATTTTTAATGGTTTAGATCGTGATTTATTGTCTCAAAAATAATAATAATAAAAAAGAAAAAAAGGGACTGCCTATGGAATAATCCAAAATTGAGCATGTTACATTAATGGTTGAAAGTTTTGACAAATTTCTTGAGATCTACATGGAATGAAGTCTTGAAAATTGACCCCATATCTGTGTTAAGCCCTCCAAACATTACCAACGGTTTAGATCTTGTGTTTGGGGCCCACAGAATTTTAAAAAATATCCAATGGCTCACACTTTTTTGCACATTTCTTGAGATTGATGATGATTCAACAGCTAAAATTTAGATGAATGGCTGTGTTTGATCTTGTACACATTTCTAACGGTTTGGATCTTCATTTACCATCTCAAATTTGAAGAAAAATAAAAAAAGTATTGGGCGTGATGAATACATTTTTACTGTAGCAACGCATCTTCTTTTTTCCCTGTTATTTTGAGGAGGTGAGTCTTGAGCTATATGGCTTTAAGAGGTTTTACCTCTATATGTCTAAAAATAGTGGAGGCTAAAATCACATGCAAAACGGTCTTATTTTCCTAAACTCTAAATATTTTAGACATTTAGACAATAAGAGGCAAAAAATAGTGCTACCAAACAGAGGCTAAGTAGGATTCTTATTAACTAAGCAACTATATCTAGTGGGAGTCTCAATCTAAGGGTTTCTTAAACCTATTAGGAATAAGTATTCCATGATAAAAGGTAATAGTTAGAGAAATCTTTTATATAGGAGGGAGCAAAGATTATAGCTCTTCACTTCACCAAGACCTTGATATCATAGTAAAAAAGAAAATCACAATTAAACAAGAGCCACTTGATCTAAGATTTACACAAGCCAAATCTTCCTCTTGGAGTCAAGTATGCATTTACTATGAGAATTAAGTCATGCTATCCAGGGGAGGAATCAGTGTAGGAAAAAAAATTATATAGAAAATCCAGACCATTAGGGCCCTAAGGCCCCATTTGGCCCACCCCCTTTTTTAATCCTAGTTGGCAGAAGACCCCCCTTCCCTCAGCTCACTTTTTTCTTTTTCTTCATTCATTTCTTCATTCTCTCCTCTCTTCTCCTTCCACCTCATGGCTAGCCACCCCCCTTCCCCCAGGGCACCAACAACTGGTTTTTCTCTGGCATCTTCTTCTTCGCATTGCCCTCATCCATTGGACACCATTTTCCTAACTTCTCTCTCTTCATTGAGCTCTAAGTAAGCTCTCAACCTTTTCATAGTTAGGTCTTTTTGGTTTTTAGATTAATAATGATTTAGAGGTATCCCTTATAGTCCTCTTTTCCTTTTTATGGGTGGGTTTAGCTCGGTTTTAGGTTTTCTCTCCATTTGAACACTGTGGGTTTCGTCTTGAGCTAAGACTTCTCTTCATTTTCATTTTCTCATCATAATTCAAAAGGCAAGTGGATAGAATTTTCATTGTTACTATGTTAATTAATCTTAATTCTAGCATTTTAACATACTTGAGAATTGAGATGTTTTGCCCATTTTAATGGAAATGCATGCTATGATTAGGTTGATGGTGTTTAATTATGGATGATTATGGAAGGAGGGGGTGTGTTGTGATTAATTTGAATGGAAAGGGGAATGAGAATGGAGTATTTATGTTCAATTTTGTAGAAAAAGAAAATCCAATTATATTGAGATTGTGATTCACTATGACTGTGAAGAGCAAATAATTTTCTTGCCCAAAGCATTAGTATGACCATGCCATTGAGTATGTGATTGTAAAGAGCAAACAATTTTCTTGCTCAAATCATGTGTTTTGATTTCTAAAATATTCTCAATATTTATGTGATGGTTGAATTAGATAGTAAGGACAAAGAAAAAAAAACTACTAGATTGTGAATCGCTCATTTTATCATAGTTGCTAAAATGTGCATGTTAATTTCTACTTAATTTTTAGATGGAAAAGATAATTCCAATTGATGCATATTTCAAGAGAAAAAATGAGAAAAAAAATCAAAAGTTAATATATCATTGCCAACTTCCAACATTGCTACTCCAAATTTACCAACCTCCAACATTGCTACTTCAAATATGCTAACCTCTAACGTTGATACTCCAGATTTGCCAACTTCTTCCAGCATTGAGATTCCAATTTCTGAAATTCGACCCACAAAATCTTGAAGAATTGAAATGAATGAAGTTAATATTAGTATTTTAGAGTGTAATCCAGGATTACATCCATGTATATGTGACGATAATATTACTCAACGTAATGAAATTCAATGAGCTTACATTAAGATTGGCCCATATATGCCTTCACTTTCAATCTATCCCAAATCTTGGTCAATTATTGATGATTTTTGGGATTTGAAAGAATGTAAAGTTTCACTTTGATAGATATTGAGTTGCATGGTTGAAATCTACTGAGAAACATCTTTTGTTCATCTTCTGCAAAGACTAAATAAATAGTAATTTTATTTTTCATATAAAAACTTAGTATTTGCTCTTAATATATTTCTCTTGCTTGAACTTCAAAAATTTTCATGGAACACTTGGAAATATAACGATTGCATGAAAACAAAAATCTTCTAGTTCGGCCTCCCTCGATACAGAATCTTGATTCCGCCCCTGACACTATCCAGATTATTGGGAAAAGCAATGCAATAGAAACTACTATCGATCAACGGATCAACCATGATGAATACAAGCAATCACATTATCAAGTAATCACACATATGACATAGCAATTTTACGTAATTCAGCAACTTTACCTATGTCTACAGAGGAGAGAACTTATCTATCATCATCTCATCTCAATCCCCTTAGGATCTAGGGTTACAATACATCAATATATATAGTTTCCGCTTTATTGGCTAATAAGAAAACCTATATATAATGACTAAAATACCCCTAATCTTGAGCCTCAGTTCTAACTAAATCAAACGATCGATCCAGCAATAGCAAATCTGAGCGATCTCCACCTCGCTCTAATACCACTTGGAGTGCACATGTAGAAGCACTATTACTAGTACATACCATTAGATTTGGATTAGGGCAATTACATTAACATCATCACACAGGAGACCTATTTGCAGCACAAGCCCAGTCAAGAGGAGCAAGTAGTCGGGTCCATGTTAGGTTGACCTGACCCGTTACGCAATTCAGCCCAACCTGCACAGCAGAGGAGGTCGGTTTCAGGTCGAGTCAGACCTGACCCATGTGCAAAAGTCCAACCTAACCAACCAGCAATAGTGCTGACATCAGATACGTTAGCAGAGGACGGTCAAAGCAGTTTGACCAAATTTGCAGTTGAAATTCTTTTTGCGATATATTGATTGTCCAATGTCCGATCGGAGATCTGTTTGTGCCTACAAAATTATTGTGAGGAGATTTAGCATATGTGGAAGAAGATAGGCAGTTCAACGATAAAAAAGAAAGTTTGACCAATCAGAGTGTAGAAAACTATTTCTACGATATTGGAGTCAATCAGAGTTAGATTTTAAATATGTTTTCTTTTAGAGTGATCATGCTGATTGGATCTTCATAGTTGTGATGAACTTGGGGCAGTTTATACGTGATTCAGATATCAACATCACGTGGACTCGTTAATGGATTTGAACCTTTGGTCCGAGGTGGAGTATGACAAGAAGAAGTTTTCAACATCGATGCAAGGATGTACATTCAGCAAGGTATGAGAAGACATAGATATGTATTTCCAATGTAGCTCAAAGATTTACGGAATCCAAGCCAAGGTGGAGATTGTTAGGTTTATGTCTTGTATTCTGGTTTAGCCGGATTGGTTTATTAGTCTAGCCAATGACCGGGTTAGGGGAAAGGGTAATTTGGTCTTTATACCGAGGCTTTTTTTGTGGCTAAAAAAGCATACATTATATATCATGTAATGTGATCTTAGACTCTATGTAAGAGATGTGACAGATCTCTTTCCCGTTGTGTAAACCACGTAGGACCATGTAAGGTGTAGAGAGGTGTGAGCTCTTTTTCCCATGGTGTTAACACATCACGTATAACAGGGTACTGTGAGAGCAATTTTAAAACTTATGAAGATTGAGTAACTAAACGTTAGAAGAGCGAGAGTCCTTGTAACGAATTGCCCAGTATTTTTTATAGTGAAATCGAGTAAGATTCTCATAGCTTATAGAGGTAGCCTTTATGATGAACCATGTAAAATCTGTATGTCATGATTGTATGGTTTTCTTCTTCTCTGTGTGTATGATGATATTGATGTAATTGCCCTAATCCAAATCTAACAACAACTTCTAGTAATAGTGCTTCCGCATGTGCACTACACAAATTCATCTTGTTATTATAGCTTCAATATGATGCTAATCCCTTTAAGATTAACTATTAAAATAGAAATATAACATAAACTTTATAGAAACTCATGATTTACATATGATTAGTTATATGGTAGGCTCATCTCTAATAAAAGTAAAATCTGAGCTCTTACTAAAGTGAAATTAAGCCAATAGTAGCATTTAGTTTTAGAAATTTAGATTTTTAAGGACCACATCAGGGACTCGCGTTCTTTTAATCTTTTATTAATGATTATGGGCCTCACGTGACTCTTTTATGAGATTAGATGAGATTGATCCGGGTTAAAAGACAATGTAAATTACAAATGTGAAACTACGCATTTTAAAGGACAGATTGCACGCAATGCACGATGCCTTCATGAGCACGTCACATGAGCTTGACATTGGCCACTTCCATAATGATCTCAACCATCTAATGGCATCGCCTTCAGTACCCTTAGATGGATCACTATGATCAAAGTTGGGATTATTCGAACACTTAAGGAGAGAGGAGTTTTAGAGGAATCCTCACTCCAAGGAGTGGAACTTCAAACTATATTTTGAAAGTCAAAGTTACTCGGAATAAATATCCTCATCAATATATGTGATGCCCTCAAATTTTATTCCAAAATGAGGGAATCTCATTATAACATTTACCATGTGATAATAATTTCATTGATAAATATGATTTAATAATGAATAATTAAAATTGTTTGTGTTGATCCCATCACTCATAATATAGCACTGAATCTGAAAATAAAGCCAACTACAATTGAAATAAAATTTGAGGTCATTTAATGTCGAATGAGGCCATATATTTCAAACGGTTGGGATTGCTCATTAGTGGGCCCCACAAAATTCTCCATGGCATGTTTATATCACAAAAGAGTAATGAAATAACAAAAAATATCTTAAGAAATTCCTTTCTAGTTCCTGATGTCTGCATATGATGTCTGTATATGGAAATGCAGTTGCATTGCGCTCAGAAATAGACTTGGAGGATCCGGACTCATCATCAGAAAGTTCATGCCTGCAACAAACCAAAGAGGACACCAACTTGATCTTCATCTTGCAATCCACAATTTAATTTGAGAAAATCAGAACATTCAACGATTTGTTTTGGTCGTCTCAAGCACAACACAAAAAGAAAGAAACAACGTTAAATTATGCAACAGAGTACATCCCACCGTCATTACGTAAACGGAGCTCTGATTCTCAGTCACGTGATCACACGTGTCTTATGTTATTTTGTCATCCAAAGGCAAACATTTCAAACTCCAGCAAACCACTACTTTACATGATCCCCCATCGTAGACGTAACGTAACGGACCTTATCCCTTACATGGCATATTGGCACGGCATGACCCCATGGTTGCTTGTTGAATTTGCATGGCAAAACCCACTCCGTTTGTGAGAATTGTGGCCACTCTCTGCAACAAGTGGGGTAGTGGAACACCCTTTGATGAGACTTACGTATCGAAGATCTAACCGTCCGTTCGTAATATATTTTATTTCTTCTCTCTAGGCCATAAAATTTCAATGATCGGATGGTTGAGATCTCTCCATCATAAAGCTGGTAGAAAATATCCGCCGTTGTCTTTCTGGTCCCCCTGAACTAGGGTCTGCAATGTGGATCCTTGGACTCATCTCGTGTTTTTACTAGGTTTTGAAAAAGACACTGTAATACTTTTAAATCATTATCAGTATTTGTAACAAAAAAGCAGAAATTATAGAATAAAGATAATGTTAACTTCAATTGATGAGGCACGACACAGTACAACCACTCAAAAAAGTAGGGTCGAACACTGCCTGGTTGGGTAAGGTGATGACCCGGGTCAAGGTTTTCCCAAGTTGCATGGAGGTGTGAAACCAAAACAGGCTGACACTAAGTCGAACAAATGGATTACTTCCTTTTTCAGGTGCTTTTGGGTGGCGTGAGGTTGACCTAAGTGCGGCTACTTTTTAGAATTCTACATTAAAATTTTTTTTTCCTAAGAGATATAAAATCGGAAAAATGTATGTAATTTGTAATTATTTTGATAAATACTCAACTCACACACTTGCACACACTACATATAACCTTAACCGACAATATGATAGCCCGAATCAATTCGTGGTCACCCTTGTGGAAAAAAATGCCTTACCATTAAATCATTTGTCGGTCCCTATCTAACTTGTAAAAGTTATAATCTTTGTTGTCATGCAATGAAGACTTATACATGATGAATGGAAGAGGGCCAACGTGTTGCATAATAATGGGTTGAAGGCTTTTTAGAGTTACTTGCACATCACAATTCTCTACATGCAGGGAGGTGCGTGTGAATGAAATGGACTGTATGTAGATTTTAAAAGTAAAAAAGAATTTGAAATTATGCAGTAGAATGCCTAAGATATATGTTCTTGTAAATTATGACATATATCTAGACGGGTGGTGCATTCCCTAATATTTTTATGATTAGAATGGAGTTGTCGAATAAAGATCTAGATACTTCTCATCCATTATTGGATGAGTCTCATGTGGGTAGATCTTAAACACTGATTGTCTATTGTAGATCTATATCTATAAATATGATCAGCATATATATATATCCATGGGCCAACCAAGAAGTTCTCTATTCTTTGAATGTTCATTAATAGATTTGTTCATTGCTAGATATGTTTAAATTTATGATATGTAAATTGTAGATCAATAAATATGACCGTGTAAGTCTATATTCACGAGCAAGATAGAGGAATCACCCAAGAAGTTTTCTATTCTGTGAATGTTCCTTTAACAGATTTGTTCACAGATATGTATAAATTTATGGCCAAACGCGTGACTCCTACATCAAATAATCTTACTTCACGACAAGAAATGCATCCAGTAGATGATGCGTGCCATTTCATCACACATACTACGTTGACCGACTCGCCGACTTCATGTTCCAAACTTTTTCTTCTTTCTCCAAAATTATTTTATTGAGAAAATAGTAATTTCTCCCTAGTATCAGCTCATAATCACAATATTTTCAGAAGATCACAAATATTTGTGATATCGTACTTATCATTAACACACGCGGGCGAAAATTTTGAGATACTATCGATAAGATCACAAGAGAGAAGAATGCCCTTTATATGTACTTCAAACCTAATCCCAAAGGGTAGCTCGCATGGCTTAATATTACAATTTGCTTCCGAATGTTGTAGGTTCAAGTTGCGCTACCACATTAGGATGTGGAAAATTTACCTAACTCCCCATTGACGTGAAGGGATTAGTCTGACCAAAAAAGTTGAGACACCTTGTTCCTCGACATGAGACCGGCATGGGCCCCACCTGGGACTAGAACCAGAGGGATTGAAAGATCTCGCTAACCCCCTCTTTTATGGAAAAAAAATCATCTCTATCCTTTGCTTCTATCATCTCCATCTTAGCCAATAAGTTCTGACGAAATACAATACATTCAGATGGTATGCAGTTGATCCAACGGTCCACTCCATTGAATATGATCCAAACTCGGTGAATGGGTGTAGTTCAGAGAGATGCTTTTGTGACCCATTTGGATGGACCATCGGGTGGGCCCCACCCCCATATATGAAAACATATATTCTAATATCTCTAACATCTATCCCGCAATTGCTTTGTCAAATATTCCTGACCAAAATAATCCTACCATTGGTCATATCGAATTAGTAACAAATTAAACATTTAATTCAGTCAATGCCGTAAATAAATTACAAAAAAAAAAAAAGAATTCCTACCCCTTCTCAATTAGTTGAAATCTACCACGTCGGTTTCTCCATTACACTCCTTGGTGCCAATCTTTACTGCTATATATCCATACTAAAATCCTACCATAAATTATTAACATTACTGCAAAAACCAAACAGTCCATGAATTTCCTCATTCGTACCCCAAGCTTTACTGCTTTCATCCATGTCAAAAATCTCACCATGAATGGTCAAGATTTTCCCAAAACCCAAGATTCACCAAAATTTCCTCCACATCATACCACACGCTTCTCCGCACATGCGGATGATTTTCTCAGCAGCAGCTGCTTACCGGTTTAAAATAACCAACCAGGCCTCCAATCACACTCCAACACCGCAAAACCGAAAATAAACGCGATTTTGTTTCTAGAGAGAGAAAGAGAGAGAGAAAGAAAGAGAGATTCTCCAGCAGCAGCAGCACCAAACACACGCTCCTTTCTCCGCCATAGATTTTCACAAACCCTTCTCCAACTTCTCATCAGATCCGTTCGCACCATTCTCTATCTTTCGTCTCGATCAATCAAACGATCAAACAAACAAACCCCTCTTCCTTCCTGTTTCCATTTCTCGATCGCTTTCTCCTCCTCCTCCTCCTTCCTCTTCTCTCTCTCTCTCTCTCTCTCTCTCTCTCACATGGATCGTATTCCGATTACCGAAATTGCAGTCGCCAACCCTAGCTTTCTGCAAGCGCAGTTTCAATTCCCCTGAGAATCCTGATCCCAGTACAGGCCGAGGATAATCTGGCCCTCGATCATGACGAAGCGAAAGGAACGCGCGCTCGAAGAGCTGTATAGCCTCACCGACCAGATTACAGGACCAGAGGCACGTAAAGTTGCTTCCTTTTTGGTTTTCTCCGGAACTAGGGTTTCAGATTCGCTCGGATTTGATTGATTCGCGCACTGATTGATTTCTTTCTTTAAACAAATTTTCGTCTGCGATCTGTTTCTATCGGATTTGATCGCGTCGAGGTGATTTTCGCGATTTGATGCGAGTGTGGATTTAACTGTCGTCTCTGTTTCTGGTTGATCGCCTGGAATTAGTGTTTTGAGGCGTTAGGGTTTCTGATGTTTGATTCCCAGTCCTGTGATGATGGAAAAAAAGAGTGAGATTTCACTAGATGCATGTCTGTCTTGTCTAAAAATTTGTTCTTGATTGTTTGCCTTGGCGTGATTTCCGTTTCAAATGACTGTTTTGGTTCTTTAAGAGTCTGCATTTGTTCTGTGAGGGCTTGATTATTGTGTCAAGGGTAATTTGTGTGCTGTTTTGATTTGACTTGTCTAGATCACACCAGTCTTGAGGGGGAGCTTTCGTATACAAGGACCTGTCGATGAAATGGATCGTGACAATGGGAGATTTAAGGTACAGCGTCCTTTAGAGAATGAAGTGGGTATATTTACTTGTTTCTGTCTTAGATCTCATTTGTTGGTTCTGTAGTTTTGCCCACTTAGCAATTGTTGGACGGCTGTTTTGTTTCATCCGTTGCTCTGCGGTTTCTATGATTGTTGCGCTTGCCATTTGCTCGCATCCATAAATATTTTGTTGGAAGGGCGTGGTTTTCATCCAAGAAAGTTATTTGGAAATTGGAGTTTTAACTTGTGCAAATCTGTATTCACATGGACTAATTGGTATACAGAATGGTCGACCATTTTAAGAATTCTGTATAGTAACATTTTTTTTCCTGAAATTTAATGCATATAATATACAATTGTGTGTTTGCTTGGTCGTCGTCGGCATCATCATCAAAGCCTTATCACAACCATGTTGGGGTCCGCTACATGAATTTTGTTTCTCCATTCCGTTCTTGTGTTTTTGCTTGGTGCAACAAAAAATTTATACCAAGGCAGAAAACAGGCTTGGCTATCGTCAATATCATTAATCTAGCTATATACTATAAAAATGGTTTACCATGTGTTTCCATTGTCTTCAATCTTTTATAGATATATAAAGATATAGATTGATGCCAGTAATATAGAAACTGGAACTGGAATTTCCTGTGTAAATGTTGTATATATATATATTTTTAGGAATGAAGAGATATATTTTTTATAGCCAATGAAAATGCAGGAAATTCTTATGAATCAAGAATGTGTGGTATTTGAGTGTTAAGCTGCATTTAAGGTTGAAATATTTTGGTTTATTTTGTGTTGTTTAGAACTAACTTATTCCCAATTACCAGGTTAGTTGACGGGTTACTGTTAGAGAACATCACAATGCGAGAAAGTATGATATGAAACTTTATGAAACCACAAATGTGGTAGTTAGGAAGCTTGACAGTAGGGAAGGGCGCTCACATGAGTAAAAAATGGTTGCATATTACATTAAGATGATGGCTTCCCCCTGTTGAGAAGCAAGTGATTATTTGTAAATATAGGTTGGTTGGTTTTTTTGTGATTATGGTTAATTGGTATACTTGTAAGTATGAGAATATATATATAGTTATCTTAGATTAGGATTTAACTAAATTTGTGTTATAGGAGTGTAGCTGTAATAAAATCATTGCTATCATCCTAAACCATATCCAATCTAACTGGAGTTGACTGAGTGCTGCTTTTAGAAAATTTTGATTTAACTAGCTTTTGCAGCTGACGGTGAATCTGATTCAAAAGAAGAAGAAATGGAAAGCGTAAAAGATGTGGATTGTTCATTTCCTTTTACTCTCCTCTAAGCTTTTGTTATCACGTGCTAAGAACTGTGTTATAGTTATGCAAATGAATGATACTGTGTTGCTTGTTATTATCATCCATAAAATGGAAGAGATCAAACAATTAAACATTGAACTAAATAGATGCCATTTATTTATTGCATCTGTCTAAAAAATGCGTGAATTTGATTAAGTTGCATTCCATTTAAGGAAGAAATTAAAACTTCAATTTGTAGAGTTTGATGGAGAAGATATGGGTGTCAGTTTCAGAAGTAGCCACTTAGGAACTCGATGCATGCTGTGAAAATTGGATAATTTATGATTGATGTTGTAATCTTAATTAGGTCATGGACAACATCTTAAATTATTGATTGAAGATTAAACTTGGAACATGCTGATTGGCATTTCAGTTGTTTTTAATCAGTTAAATTTTTTTAGATCTTTCTTGATCCTTTAGTGGTTATCGGCTAACAACAACTCAATTTTAGATGAACACTTTGATATTACGTGCTTCTTTTTCCTGTCTTTATCGAAAGGCTTGTTTACTTATTATTGTTTTGCAATCTAAGTTTTCAACTGTTAAATCTTGACAGTAGTTTTGAAAAGTGTTGATTTAGCACCAACTCTGATGCTTGGGATGTTTCAGTTCTGGTATATAAGCTGTCCTAACATTTTATTTTCTTCATTATATTTGATTAGAGTTTTGTGGTATTCTCTTTGATAGGAGACAACTCCTGCTAAGACAAAGATTAGAAAGGGTCCAATGGACGATGATTTATGCAGTAGAGCGGAATCTGGGACATGCAATGTTTGTGCCACTCCTTGCTCTTCTTGTATGCATTTTAGTGGAACTGTGTCAGTCATGGAATCAAAAATTGAGGATGAGCTTTCTGGTGAAATCTGCAAGACTAAGGAGGCTAATTACTGTTCTTCCAGTAATACTGACGTGTTACCTCTCTTTAAGAGCAAAGCATGTGATGAACGACAGTGTACAGCTAGTGAAACAAGTAACTTACTCAGTGTCAGTTCAAGTCATGATTCATTCTCTGAAAATGCTGAAAGTAAAGCAACTATGAAGACACTAGATACAGATGGGGTATGTGAAGATGTTGAGATGCTCCCAAAGTTGTCATCTGGTAGAATTTTAAAGGATGATGAGCTTCATGCTAGGCTGTGCAATGTTGATACTCAAGGTGTCCCTGTTTCCTCACGAAAAGGCATTCCATTGGATGTGGGTGAAAAGTACCCAAGACAATATGAGGATCAGCGGGGATTGGAATGCCATGATGATAATATGTCATGTATTACTGCTGTCAAAGATGCAAATGTACCAGTCAGTGATCATAATTGTGACTCTGACAAAAAGCGTGTATCCTATAGCTATGCCTCAACTGGTAGTTTCCTTGCCGAAGGCTTAGTAAAGGCAGAACAGCGCCAAACTTCTCCTGATTCTGTAACTGACTGTGAGTGTGTAATAGAAGAGAGCCTGCGCAACTCTAATAGAGCAAGTACTTGCACAAAACATTGTTTGCAGAAGAGTAGTTCTGGTATTGCTTCAGGGCCTGCAGGGTTTTCTTGCAATTCTGACCCATCAGAGCACCCTTCCTCGAATAATATTTATGTAAGAAATAATACACCAAAATCTTGGCCTCCACATTCTCATTCTCAAAGTGTTAATTTGTTCTTTGGTCTTGGAGATTCCAAAGAGTCTGGAGAAAACTCAAGTTCTCAGCTACAGGAAGGACTGTTTACTGAATGCTCTATGGAACGTGGGGTTTCTAAGTTGGCAGGACTGGCAAAAACAGATAGTGTTGATGATCATAAATTTGGTGCACTCGACTCTGGCAGTGGTAGTACAGTTCAAAATACTGGAGACAGTAAAGCAAGTCTTGTCAGAAAGAATTCTTCTTCTGCAGCTTTTATGAAAGTTTATCCATGTCTAGAAACTGATATTGATGTGGATGGTGACAAACCTCCAGAAACATCCGTTAAATCTTCCGACAGGAACCAGCAATTCCAAGAACCCAGTACCTCATTGGGAGCTTCTAACACACAAAATGATCCATCAAAGTCTCAGCCTATCTCTGAGATTGAGCATTCTGCATCTGATGTCATGGAGGTTGATGTAAGTATTAATTCTGTCATTGTTTTCACTGCAAGTAAAAGATACTGTGAATTGCATTCATGCATTACAGGTTTTTGAATTAAATGATTCAAGGTTTTTGAAGACCTAGTGAGGATTTTTCTTTATTTCCAAAACATGACATGTCGTTGCTTATAATTGCATATTGTTTGACTCAAACGGTACACCTGGAGAGACAAGAGCTAGCGAAAGAGTTGAAGGTGCTTACTAGTGCAACTTTGAGGTTGTGTTCAGTCATGTTACCCAAAAAGAAGTAGTAGTAGTTACCATAAGTCTCTTTTTTTTTTTTTCAATGACGTGGGCATCCCTTAGGTCTTTGACCAAATAGGACTAAAAGCTAATCTGGAATGGAGGGGTTGCGGGGCGGGTAAGGTAGAAGATGAAGATGGAGTAGAAAATTGGGCTCTCACCAAACTCCGATTTGGAGGCGTTAGAGAAATTGGGCTTTCACCAAACTCCAATCCTGAAGGCATTAGGGATTTCGAGGAGAACTCAAAGAAACTTGGGGAAGATTCTAAAACTTTTCATTAATCATCAATCATTAACTAATGGCCAAAGAGGCTTTACAATGCTTAAATAGATAAAAGATATAACCCTAGGATTAATATGGACCATCCAAACACTTTGACGGTCAAGATTAAAACACATTGCTAAAACTACTTAAAAACATAAGCAAATAAAACCCTAAATGAATTAGGATAGGTAGGTTCGGACCAAAGGCAGGTCAACCCATGGGGACCATGGGTCTAATCTGCATAAAAAGCCCTGGTGGCACCCGCTAACAAATGCATGCCAGTAAAATTTGGGGCAGCTTCAAACACAAGAGATGGGGAGCAAACCCACTCCTCATAACAGTTCACTAACTCACAGAAGCTTTCTTCTTTAAGCTTGTTCTAGGAAGTTAACTTTTATGTTAGAGACAGAATTCCACGTGGACTTCTTGAAATAACTTGTATTGGGCAATTCATATGTAAGAAAACAAGTTCTGATGTTAGTGCAAATGAAGTACATGTATAATTTTAGTCTAGATTTCGGATTATTTCCACCAAATCTGAAATTCTGTTCGAAAGCCCATTTTTCACATGAAATGGCCGAAATGTGGAGTTTCATTTTTAAAGGAACAATATATATATTTATGAGGAATTCTAACTAATGCCCCACTAGAAAAGGGGCATTTTTGCCCTTCATCTAATGTCCAATGGGAGAGAAGGTTGGCACAAGGCTTTTACTCCATCTTTAATACAATCATTTATTACCTATCTACCCACTAGAAAAGGGGCGTTTTTCGCCCTTATTTAATTTCTTAACACATTGTATACAATAGTATCTTAAAAACTACAATGATTGATTGCTAAAATCTTGTGATATTGCCTAAATTTTGTGATATTGTTAGATGATAAGGTGACATTCTGATTCCTACTTTTTCTCTCTTGATATAGTTGTTTTTGTTGGAAGGATATGCTTTGTTCGATGATATGGTCATTTAGTTTGAATGGATTAATGGGTTCTTGTAATTGCCCACTTTGAAAATGACGTTCTCAAAGACATTAATGTATGCTCGGGCATTTTTAGAGAGAAAATCTTGGAGACATTTAGAGAAAAAATAGGATCCATGTTTCCTCTGCATTGTATAGCGCCCCCGTATATATATATATACATATGTATATATATGTATCTATATCTCCTAAGCTTGTGCATGTGGGGGGGGGGGGGGGGGGTGGGTTGGTTTGTTTTGAAGGTCTCCCTGAGAGCCCTCTCCTTGCAAAAAATCAGCCCCATCCATAATCTCTATCACCTCTATTTGATCCCACAACTCTCAACAATGTACAGTCCATTTAGATGGATGATTAGTCGATCCAACGGTTTAGTCACATTGGATGGGGCTAAAAATTGGTAGACATATGCAATTCAGGGGGCCCTTATGTGTGGTCCATTTGGATCGACCAATGGTGGGCCCCACACATTGGGATTCCCTCAATGCGGTTGAGCGCAGGTGAGGAATTCCCTATATATAGGACTATCCTTACGGACCAAATTTGACTATTTCACATCATAAGGCCTATATTGCGAGCCATCCAAATGGATCATACATACAACCCCCATGAATTGCATACATCTAGCAATTTTGGGTCCCATTTAAATAGACAACATATTGTGTTGTATTGTATCGTATGCTTCACTTTTTGCTTGTAAATCTATATCCCTGCCGTATCTATAGCATGTTTGATGCAATCCTAGGATTAGGATTTGCAACTTTGAGTGCCTTGGTACAATGAGGGTTTCTATAGAAACAATCACACGAAGAAGAAGGGAATTCTCCAACGATAAAATCCATGGAAAATTATATTAACTCAAAACTCTTCATAATATCATACTACAATGCCATATAAATAACAAAAGAAACTTAGTGCCTAAGAAAATCCTAATCTAATAATGGAAACTCCCTAATAACAATGAAATTAGAAAAATCTACTAATAGTAATAAAATCCCTAATTTAACTTGAAGGGGACCACTTGTCAGCCCTTGCTGCATCATTCCCCTCAGGTTGAAAAAGTGTTCAACCACGAACTCAGTATGGCTTGGAATTGCATATGTAGACATTGTGTACGTGAAGCGCGCCTTTAGTAATGTGTGTTTGTGATCCTTGTTTGGGTGGTTTAGGCTTTATAGGATGGAGCGTGGCATGCTTTCTATTATGAACAAAAGAATGTGTTGTTGCTCATGCCATGAATTCCATTCTTGTCATACATCCACGGACATCCCAATAAGATATCACCATTATCCATTGGTAATCGCGAGGGTGGAGCTACGATATTCATGTCGTATTTGGGCATTATAGCTTTTCGGATGGGACCCAAAATTGGTGGACGTGTGCAATTCATAGGGTTCGTATGTATGATCCATTTGGATAGCTCGCAATGTGAGCTCAACTATCCAAAACGGTTCAAAATATTCTGTAAGGACCGTAAAGATGGTCCTTTAGGACCGTTTATATATATGTACATATATATGAGGAATATTACTATGCATCCATCCCTCACCATAGGGTGATGGATGTTTACATGGCTTTTCCTATTTAATGTATATAAGCATTCTTCTTTTGCATATGACCAAAAATGACTTTTCTTCTTCTGCACATGAATATTTCCAATTATGTAAATGTTTTTCACCATATGGTGAGGGATGGATGCATAGTAATATTCTCATATATATGGAGCCCCTTTGCTGAGGTTAACACCACTTTCTAGTGGGGCCCACTAGGGATCCCACTTGGGATCGAATCGATCTCCCTACCTTACCCATGTATGGTGATGAAGGGTCAACTTATCATCCTAATCACTAGATCAATGTTTGACAATTTTTCACCATACAAAATGAATGTAAGCCAATCCAACGGTTAGATCCAATTAAATGTGTGCCAAACTTGGGATCGGTGCATGGGGGTCTCTGTTTTATGGTCCACTTGAATGGATCATAATTTGGGCCACACTAGGTGTTTTGGCACGTTGTGCTCAATTTATTGTGAGCACTGTTGCTCGGTGAAAGTTTCCTCATATATATATATTATGGGGCCTCGGGGAGTTGGGCGTTGATGTAGTACAAGGAAGAAGAATATCCAACGGGCTACTTTGCAAGCCAAAAGGTTTAGGATAAACTGTTTAGGTTTCACACCAAAGGACAAGAGCACTCAACTCATTAGGAGAAAAGTTGGAGTATTATTCAATCTCAAAGTAATGTGTCCCATGAGAAGGGATTATATCTTTTTTTATGGTTAAGCTACTCTCTAAGGAAACAATCTATAAAGTAAAAGACTTCTAATTTAGTCTTAATAACAACTTCTAAACATATGAAATCCTAAAAAGCTTAAAATCCTAGAAAACAAAAAATCCTAGAGTAACTATAGTTGTGAACTCCTTATTGGGCCTGAGCCCAATGGACTAGCCAATCGTGGATCTGGTTTGCATCAATTCCCCCCCCCCCCCCCCCCCCCCCCCCCCCGGCGCTTGGAGGAGAACTCATCCTTGAGTTCGGTAAATGTCCTTCTTGGTCGAAAATCATTCCAACAAACTTCTGAGTCGCTTGTCAAGCTTCATGCTTAGGGCATGTCTTGAAGGCATGATTAGATCTTATCTTCCACTTAGAAGTAGGTTGGAGTTGTTGCTTCTTCTGATGACTGCATGTGGTTGGAATGTGTAAGTTGAGCATTAGATGTTTCAACTGGATACTCTGTACCAATATATCAAAATCGTTTATTAGCATTGATTGATTTCATCTGATTTCTAAAGATGAAATCAATCTGGGGAATTTCAACAAAAAAATCTTCTTGTGAAACTACTGGAACAATTGAATTGTTTGTCGATGATTCAATTGGCTTTGTTGTTGGTGGCACTACAATCAGATCCATTGGACAGTTATTTCATTGCGAATCATATCCAAGTCTTCAATGTTGGCCATTGATTCCTTTGCTGATTGCATCTGTTGATCACCATTGTCCATGGAAAGAAACTCAATCTTCTGAGTTCCACATGCTTGATCTTGCTTGTCAATGCTAGCAATTTTTGTTTCTCCTTGCTCATCCTTGGTTCATCAGCTGATGGTGATGGGATAGATCGGGATCAAGGAAGAAAATATCGGCCGATACTGAACCGATATTTTGCTGTGAATCGGTATCGGTATCGCCCTACCAAAATATCCCCAAAATATCGGGAAATATCGGCCGATATATCGGCCGTATCGGCTGATATTTTGAAAATATCGGTCATATGTAACTATTTATTTATTTTCAAAATTTTTAAAAATTTAATATTAAAATAGGATATTTTGAGGATTTCACCACAAATTTGTGTTTTTTTTAAGTAAGTATGATTATTGCATACTTCATATATGATAACTTCTTATTATTTTTTCATGTAATTATTTTTATATTCTCAAATTTATTTTCGGATTTTTTAATAATGTAATATTAAAATTAGATTTTTGAGGAATTCATCACTAATTTATTTTTTAAAATAAGCATAATCATTATATGCTTCATGTTTGATAATTTTTTTCATTGTTCGTTTATGTAATTTGTTTTATATTTTAAAATTTATTTTCGTATTTTCTAATAATTTAATATTAAACTATTATATATTTAGGTTTTCACTATAAATGTCATTTCTTAATTTTATATAATCATTGTATAGTTCATATATGCTAAATTTTTACGGTTATTTTATTATTTATGTGATTATGTCAATATTTTTTGTATTTGTGAATTTATTTTTGGATTATTAAAATATGGTATTAGAAAAAAAATTAATGCATCATTTAAATGTGCCTATTTGAGATTTCAAATGCTAAACTGATTTTTCTTGGTTTCTATTATTTTTTGGAGCTTAGCTTATAGCTAAGGCCAATTATCAAAGTGCAGCGATGCAGGATATCATAAATTAGGAGGACCGATATTTTGATTTATACTTATTACTAATGAAAACAAATATTGTTTTCCAGCCTTCTCTAATATTTTGGAATTTTTGGATATTTTTTCAAATTTTTTTGGATTAAAAAAAATTCACACTGCAACAACCGCGACAGACCGCGAACCGCGACCGATACCGATCCCGTATCGGTTTTTGGGACCGACTGATACCGTGACCGATACCGCGATTTTCATCCATGATTGAGATGTTGTTGCTTATAATGGAAAGAGGGAAACATGTCGTCTTTTCCATGAGAAGGAATATAGGTTCTTCTCTTCATCATATTTCACTTTCCGATTAAGAAGCCGTGGTTGTCCCAAGAGAATATGAGTGATATTTATAGGGATTACATCACACCAAATTTTAACTTCATATCCACCAATCTTAAAAGATATCAGACATATGTGAGCCACGAGAATGATAAAACCATTAGACCATGTGAGTTTGTAGGGGTTAGGTAGCGTCTCAGTTGGCCAATGAAGCTTGTCAATAACTTATTGTACAACAAAATTTATTGCAATATTATTGTCAATAACCAAATTTGCTAACCTATCTTCACACTTGGGCCCGAAATATCATAGTCAGTTTCCACTCTTCTTCAACATTTTCATTGGTGGTGAGAAGTCGACGAATGACAAGTGTGAGATTATCTTTTCCTGCAAAATGTGTGTTTCCAATATATGAGCTCTCGTTCATTTTGGAGAATTTTCTTTTCGAGACTCAACGTTCTACATGTGAGGTCGTCAAAGCATGTGCTCAACATGAATAGCCTCATTGTGTGCTTCGTAAATGGTGTTGTAGTGATTCATCTTCTCTAAAATGTTTGGCCTCAAACCTTTGATGTAACGAATTAAATCATGCAACTCATTCTCATCAAGTGCAAGAGAATATTGCAATTCTTGAAATTGGCTGGTATATGCTTCAACTGACAACTTATTTTGCTTCAATTTGAGAAATTGTTCGAATACAATTTGATTCTCAAAATAACAATTGCCATACATATGCTCATACCTCATTCTTTGAACTTCATTAGACGATCCAAAGATTTTCATATTGACCTTAATGTGAGAAAACAAAATTTAAAGATCTGGCCTGCATTAGGGGTGTTGGGGGTTTGGAAAACTAGCATGTGGTGCTGCTATTGTGTTTCCCTTACTTCTTTTTTCCCCTCCCTCTTATTCTTTCTTTTTCTTCCCTTCCCCTCACTTTCCCACTCCCTCCCTACCTCTTGTTTCGTTTCCTATCTTCTATGCAAGAAACCCTAAAGGTTTTTTGGAAGCCTTTTAAAAGAGTTCTTAGTCTCTCATGCTCGTACTAGAATATACTTGGTCACTAGCGTGCTTGATGGTGGGGCTTATCTATTAAAAGTAAATGTACCTCTCATGATTGGGCGCTGGTCAATTTTTGCTCCTATAGGATATGGGACCGTGACAGATACCTGATCAATTTGATACTGCGCTTGTCTCCTATTAGAGTGAATTATGACCCGGGCCCATACATCATCATCATCATCATCATCATCATCAAAGTCTTATTTCAACCATGTTGGGGTTGGCTACATGAATTCTATTTCTCCATTCCGTTCTATTTTGAGCTAAATCTTTCGATAAGTGCAATTTCTTCAAATCTGAATTAATGACTTCCATCCATGTTTTCTTCGGCCTACCCCTACATCTTGATGGACCCTCCACCTGTATATCCAAACTTTTTCTCACCGGTGCCATACATGATGGGAAATTTATTTGAGTGGTATATATTTTTAGTAGGTCAGTATGGGCCTACAAAATCCTTGCGAGTCTTACCTTTGAGAGTACAAACTTTTCTTTTTCTTTTTTCTTTTCCCTCCCTCTTTTTTACTTGTAGCCTCTAATAGCTGAAGTCAAGGAAAAATCATGAAGAATTGTTCATTTGGCGTGTCAAAATAATATATTGTATCATTGATTTAGTAGAGTAACTTACATGTAGTGAACCCTACATACTTGGGACGAGGCTTTGATGTACATAATTTATATGTTATCAATAATTGTAATATTTTTTATATTTTAAATTTTTGAAAGAAAACTCGGAAAGGTTTCATTGAAATTCCAAATCGATAGTAACTTTTCAATTTGTTCCAAACCGAAACAGGTTTCAAAATTGAATTGACATCCTTGGTTTAGATTCTCCTTTATAGTGCAAAGAATCCTTCTCAAAAGATTCCTAAAGCCAATCCATTGTTAGTTCAATGGTGAGGTATAACTCCTTGTCCGCAAACACGACTATGATTCTATCCCTGGCTGTAGTAATGATAGTTAGGACTTAGGTATAGTGTGTGATTTTTTTTGTTAAAAATAGATTTTAAAAATCCTGTCATTCTATGTAACTATATTATCATCCATGTAATTAGTTTCTTCTGCCTTTGGTATGTTTGAGTTCATCATATTGCTATGCTTGACTTTCTTTATGCCATTGGGAAACAGGTCAAAGTCTGTGATATCTGTGGGGATACAGGTCGAGAGGAGATGCTTGCTACTTGTAGCAGATGTAGTGATGGCGCAGAGCACATGTAATCCTATTTTATTTGTTTTAGTAAATAGATATTGTTGATGGGTTATCTTTATTAACTGTTTCTCATTCACACTTATTTTTCTTTTGAGGATAACACATTACCATCATTTTATGTTAATCAGCTATTGCATGCAAATAATGCGGGACAAAATTCCAGAAAGCTGGTTATGTGAAGAATGCCAGCTCAAGGAAGATGCTGAAAGACAACAACTGGATAAAACCAAAGAAATTCCGGAAACTCCAAAAGCAACATATTTGGATGAAAAGGAGCTTTTGCCGGAGTTGAAAAATAAGGCACAGGAAGCAGGGGCAAATCAAGCTTTAAAAGCCATCATAACTCCCAAGGTTTCCACTAAGAGACATTTAGACAGTTTGGAAGTTGCTTTGAACTTAAATAAAGATGCTGTTGAAATGAGGGTCAGATCACCGGGGACAGCCAGCTCTAGCAAAAAGGCTGCTCTTTCACGAGAGAGTTCATTCAAGAAACTGCATGCGGGTGAAGTAAAGCCTGTGTATCCTGTACCTTCATCTGGAAGCCACTTGGCTAATAGTTCCCACCTGAAGGCTCACTCTCCTACTACTGCTGGTCCTCGTGCATCAGGGATGCAAGCCCAAACTCTGGGGGGTCGATGTAAGTTAAAATGTCTTACCTGCCGTTGAGTCGGTAACTTTCTTTATTTTGAAGAGAGCAGCAATGCATCTCTCTCTCTCTCTCTCTCTCTCTCTCAGTCCTTTTTTATGCTGCTTTTTATTGGTTCTTTCAGGTTCTCTTTTGAGGTCAGCTTCTTTCAGCAATCCAAAGCCAAAATTCAAACAGATACGTGAAGATGTATTTCAGAATCAAAAGTTGTCTAGAGAATCCGCTAATGGTGGAACACACAAGGAGGGAACCCTGAAGACATTCGACAAATCTCATTCCTTCACAAGCACGTTATCAGCCCTCTCAACTAGCATTGACTCAAAAGCTAAATTGATATCTCCTATTACCTCTCGATCAGAACAGTCAAAAGGCTTGAAGCGAGGCAAAGATAAAATTTTATTAGAAGGGAAGAAGTCCTTTAGATCTGATGGCCCTGTGTTCAATTCTTCAGTAACAGCTGGTAATACTACATATCTTAGAAGGGAGGTGGAACATGATGGAAGATTAAGTACATCCAAATCAACTACGTTAGTTGCTAGCAAGAAATCTGAAAATGTGATTGCTTTAGGTGTGTTGTACTTCCTTCTCTGCTTGTATTTCTGTTACTTTTTCCTGCTTTATTTGTTGGGTGTTTCAACAGTCTTATATCATCACCATTATCATAGCCTTATTCCTCATCTAAGCTCAAGCTCTCTCTCTCTCTCTCTCTCTCTCTCTCTCTCTCTCTCTCTCTCTCTATTCTGTACGTTCATATATATTATATTATATAGGATTTTTCATGTGAGCACATGCTCATTTAGCCTTAATGAGTACAGACAGTGATATGCGTGCAAAGAGGATGCACGGCCAATGGGATGCATTTTTGAGGTTTGCCCATTTTAGATTTTAGATATGATGACATCACTCAGAGGGGTTCAAAACTCACACATCTCATTGACTATTCTCATTTAGGCTAAATGAGCATGAGCTAACTTGAAAATTCACACACACACACACACACACACACACACACAAGGCTTATCCAGTGCATCCATGCATACCTCGCCAGACCTAGGACTCCACTTGGTGATGGGGCCTGGAGAGAGAGAAAGGGGAGGAAGGGGGGCCTGGAGATAGGGTTGCCAACGATTTTGTTCTGGTCTGGGTCCATGTTGGAACCGGGATGAGAATGATTTTTTAGAAGTTGGAACCAAAATCTGAACCCGAACCTATTTGGAACCACTTTCCTAGTTTCGGAACCAGTTATGCTAAGATAAGTAGGAACTGGAACCGTATCTGGGACGAGTCTCGGTCCGGTTTCGGGTATAGTTCTGGTTCTCGGACCCAAAACCGGAACTTGAATTGTTTTTTTTTTTTTCACAAAAAGCCTATACTTTATCCTTTTTTTTATTTTGTGCAAATGCTAAAGACCCTTCTATTTGCTTAGATTTTATGATGAAGGTCCTACATCTTCATGATCATTTTGAGTTTGAGAAATATCATTCCTGCAAGCTACATGAATATGAGAAACAAACAAAGATTTTATAAAAGGAACATCAATCTGATTATATGTTACTTTACCTTGATTCTTCCATTTTTAATGGAATATCACCCACCAAACGATTCCATAGTTCAATTGTATCACCGTAAAAAAACACCTATTAGAACAATTATGATGCAGGATAGACCTCAATGGCCACATGTGTAGGGCCTAAGTAGGTTTAGGAATTTTTATTCAGTCATTTATTTCCTATTTTTATTTAAAAGAGTTGTAGTTAGGACTAGGTTTCTCATATTATTTAGTTTCCTAGATTAATTAGGTTACTTAGGCCCTAAGTTAGCTTTCTTTTTTATGGCATTGTATACATTTTAGAGAGTTGATTAATTGATTTGGGTTTTCCCATTGAAGTGCATCCTTTTCTATGGTTTCTTTGGAGATGTTTGAAGTGTCTTCAAATTTGCTTCGGCACTTTTTGTAAGACCTATCCCTAGGGCCTAGATCAATTGGTATCAGAGCAAAAATCTACACCCTCTGGTTGCCGGAGCCTATCCATTCCATCTTGCCCATCCCATCGTCTTTTACCTTGTCGCTGTCCCCCGTCCCTGTCCCTGTCCCTGTCCCTATCCTTATCCCATCCCTGTGAAAGCTCAGCCCACCATAAACCCAACGTAGACCCAAACCCATAGACAAAATGCCCTTCGCCAACTCCCGAAACCCTAACCTTGCCAAAACTTCATGTACTACACCCCCTTTCAACATTCCACATTCATCCCAACCATAGCAAAAACCCTATTCGACACCTCCGTCCGACCGAAGCCATCTCCATCCCATCTTCGTTCCATCGTCCACCATCCGTTCCGTTCCTATTCTCTCCACGAACCTTCCCACCACTGCCCACTACAAAAACAAAAACAAAAAAAAAAAACTAAAACAAAAAAAAAAAAAGAAAAAAAAGAAAAACCATTGTCATCTTCCCCATTGCCAAAAAAAATCCCCCTAAGCCAGAGCCTCGCCTTCACTATCGCATCAAGACTAACATCGTCACAGAGAAGGAGACAAGAATGTACTAAACCCCATCCTAATGAAGGAGGCCACTTGATTAATTGATTTTGGGTTTTCCCATTGAGGTACGTTCTCAGCTATGGTCTGTTTGAAGACGTTTGAAGTGTCATCGGACATATGCTTCTGCACTTCTCGCAAGTCCTAACCCTAGGGCATGCATCAATTAGTATTAGAGCGAAGATCCACATCATTCAAGATCCGGTCACCGATCGGAGTCTATCTATCACCCATCTCACCTTCCTAGACATCCCTGGACAATACCAACACCCCCTCCACCCTTTTCCCCACTGAGCCCAACAATCACACCCCTCACATCCATCACACTTCATCCCTATCGAAACCACCCTGTCAACCTTTCGAACCCACAAAACAAAACCCAAAGCTCCACGGACCAAATCCTTCTTCCCTCCCATCTCCATTCATCTTGCTACCCTAACACATCTTGAAACCCAACCGAGCCTCACCCTCACCGTCAGCCCCTCACCCTTCAGAAAAACCCACACTGCCATAGCCAAACCCTATAACAACCCTCCACAACTAGTCCACTGTTGATACCCCAAACCCAAAGAGTGAAAAAGAAAAAGAAAGTAAAAAGAAGGAGGTCAAGGGAGCAGCAGATCACCTGGCACCATCGCCCATTGCCATCGCCCGTTGTTAGTCTTTGGAAAGTAGTAAGAAGAAGGGTCAACAACCTTTTTTTCTTCTTACTCCCCTTCGGATGCCCGAAACTCCACACATGCTATCTTGTGATTCATGTCAGGCCACATAAGTTCTTTTGTGGGCTTCGGTTGGGCCAGGTTCGCCAAGACAATTTGGGTTAAGTACACCTAATCTATAGGGAAGCCCAACATTAGCTTAAAAAGCAAATCTGCCACATCAGCTAGGAACTAGCCAACAGTGGGAGTGGGCCAATTTGAGGGTTGTAACTTCTTTTCACAATTTTGGGCTTATCCTGATTCAGATTTTAGATTCGTCTTCGCTAGCATGTTTGTGGAGAGCAGATTTACACATCAAGTCTGTCAATTTATAAATTTGCATTTAAGAAAATTCCAAAGAAGAAGGCAGAGGTGGAATTTTACACCCTGTCCATTGAGGAATTGGTTGACAATGTTGTAGAATTATTGTAAAATTTTGTTCACTTATTCGCAACAATTGGTCAACTCCAAGAGGATAGATACCAAACTCACAAATTTGGAAAATAATTAACTTGTGGCTAATCACAATTGCGATGAAGGAGAAAATATTCGGAAATAACAACATCCACCTGTTAATAATGTTGATCGAGGTTTAGAAATTAAACTTGTGATTTTCAAATACAATGGCAAATTGAAGCCTGTTGAATTTATTGATTGGTTAGTGTTTGTGGAAAGTATTTTTGTACACAAACCAATGACTGAGTGCCATAGAGTTATATTGGTTGCCACTTGATTTGGTAATTATGTTGCAATATGGTGGACTGAATTGCAAAGAAAAAGGACGAATCAAAATAAAGATCCGGTTGAGACATGGATTGAGATAAAAAATATTTTAAAACAAAAATTCCTCCGTATCAATTACTCAAAGAGATTTGCGTTCAAGCTTTCAAGACTTGAAGAAAGGATCCTTGACAGTTGTTGAATATTTTGAAGAATTTTTGACAATGCAAGCTCGTTGTGGTTTGAATGAAGATGATGATATGCTAGTTGATAGATATTTTAATGAGTTGCGCAGTGATATTTAGCACATCCTTACATTCCAAAATTTTGATTATGTACATGAAATTATCCAACATGCCATCAAAGTTTAGGGTATTTCAAATTATCAGGCCCAAAATTTTGGTGCATCTAAATGGGCTTAGCAAAAGAATTCATCACTTAAAGATCCCAAACCAAGTGGTTCTTCGGGAAAGGTTTTTGCCAAAATTGAAGGTAAGAATAGGATAATTTGCTTTCATTGTAGACAATTGAGGCATTGCGCAATGGAATGTCTAAAGCGCATACACCTCATTGAGAGTGAAGGTGATGTGAAAGATACCTTAGATGATCCTCAAGACAAATAAGTAGAGGACGTGGATGACACAGAAGCAAAAAACGAAGGTGGAACACTCATGGTGATTAGAGAGGCTTCAATTACTGTTGAGAAGCGATGGTTGCTGAAAAATATTTTTCGTTCCACGAGTACCGTACATGGGTAGAATTGCATAGTTGTAGTTGATGGCAGAAGTTGTGAAAATATCATCTCTCAACCTCTTGTTGATCACCTCAAGTTGAAGGTTTATAAGCACAATTGCCCCTATTTTGTCAAATAGCTGATGAAAGGTGATGAAGCACAAGTATGATATACATTCAAAGTTAGTTTTGCCATCGGCGAGGATTACAAAGATACAATTTTGTGTGATGTGCTACTTGTGGATAATGCTGATATCTTGTTAGGTCAACCTTGGATGTATGACAAAAATGGAACTCTTGGTATGCGCGACAACACGTATACATTCATGCACGGTGGAAAGGAAATCACACTTCATTCAAAGAAATCAAAACCATTGAAGAAGAATTCCGCGTCAATGATAGATAAGTGCTTCACATACATCATGTCTACAGAGGCAACTCGAAGAATATTCGAGTTCGAGGACAAACTCTTTGTTCAACCTTCAGAAATGGGCCCACAAGTGGTCCCCCTTTATCATAGATTAGGATTATTCTATTTTTATTAATCGAATTGTAATGATGTTAGTTTCCATTATTGGATTAGGTTTTCTTAGGCCCTAAGTTTGCTTCTCTTATTTATATTGCATTGTAGTAGGTTATTTTTGCTAGATTTTATTATTGAATAGAAGTGTAAGTTTTATCCCTAGAGAGGTGTCTCCTCATGTTGAGTCTTATTGAAGACAATTTGAAGTGTCCTCGGACGCGTGCTTTGGCACTTTCTGCAAGCCCTAACCATAGGGCCTACATCACATTAGTTGCCCTATTCCACATCTCCCAAAACCTCCTTCTAAAATCCCAATCCGCCCTAATACTTCTTCACTGAAAACCCTTCCTAGCCCCTTTCACAATGATTGAACCCAACCCTTTGTGAAATCCAACTCCTCTCTTTAACCCCAACCTCTCTACTCACCCTTTGTGCCCTCACAAACCCTTTCTTTTGAGGCCCATTGAAACACAGACCCCTTGATGCAGGACCTTAGAAAAGTTGAATGAAATGCAAGTAGAGATCAAATATCCAAATAATGTGCACACTAATTAATGTAAATTTGGCACCAGCATAAGATCATAATTAAATTCAGCAAGACAGACTTGTTTAAATCTGCCATTTAAATCATAGGCCTGCAAATGATTTTCCTAAGGTGGGGAGATGGATCCTTGGGAGTTAGAACTCCTAACCACTCTAGGGATTCAACTTCAATTAATTTTTGGATCTCAAAATCAAGATTTAGATCTGAATAGACTGTATTAATAGGATATTCTTCCAATATGAGGGAATCTTGAGTCCAGATCTAGGGTTCAGATTTGTCCAATATGGTGATATTCAGATCCAGTGGCTGTTTGGGCTGCATCTTATCTGATTTCAGATTTGATTGTAGGGTTTTGAATGGCCGGACTTTAGATCTTGAACTATTGAGAAGGGTTTCTTTCGTTTGGCAAATATTTGGCTAGATTCAAGAGGAGGACAATGGCTTTCTTGGGTCTGAATGCATAAATCTAGATGGTAGGGGTGGAAATCTGAACCAAAGAAAGAAGAAGATGGAGATTACCTTTTGTGAAGATCGATTCCTTGGCCTCACACCAAACTCCCCAACTAGGGTGAAGAAAGATGAAAAACTTGCTTGGAGAATCCAAAGAAGCTTTCATGTAGAAGAGTTTTTTTAATTCATCAATAATGGCTTCCAAGGATGGAGTTACAACTTAAAAGAGAAGAGAACTCAACCCTAAACATTAGACGGTTGAGATTAAAAGATCTAATAGAGTTTATATGAGACAAACCAATAAATAAAGAGCATAAAAGAAATAAAAAAAAAAGCAAGCAGAGTGGCCAAACCAGGGAGGGACTTGTGCATGGGGATTCGTGCACAAGTCACCCCCTTCTCACGACTTCTTTGTGTACTATTTAAGTTGTGGGGTCCTCCACTCTACACACTTAATTAAGACACATACCATGGGACCCCTTTTCTAATTAATAACTCTACTAAAACACATAGGGCCCCCATTTAAAATTAAAACACTTTTAAAACGGCAACAACTCTTCCCCATTGGCACATTCCAGTATGGGGCCTTTTGCTTGAATGCCTAGGAGATCTTCAATGGTGTGTCTTCCTCTAAACCACGATCCAAAGGTGGATCTTTTAAACCATGATGGATTAGCCCCATAAAGGGTAATCCATCCATAACAGGACCATGTGGTTTAATTTCTTCTTGCTCTTTGAATTGATGCCCCCATCACCCCTGTTGTTCTTCCTGTGCCACATCTCTCACCGCTGCATCACCCAATCACGAAGACTTATCTCCACCGTCCTTGACATACATCCAGCAAAACCCTACCATGATTTGAAACCACCCTATTCACCCCAAGTCTAACCACTCCACATAGTTCAAGCCTGAGCACCTACTCCCTTTGCCTTCCAAACCCTTACTAAGAACAAAAATAATAATAATAGGAGAGCAGATCGAAGAAGAGAGAAAGACCTCTTACTTGGATTGACACTGCATCCATCCCCATCATCATCATCAGCACTTTCGACTAGTAGGTGACTCAACTTCAACGAATCCTATCAAAGTAGTCGTCGTCTTCGTCGAACGCTAGACCCTAGTCCCCATTGCCATCACCGTTGGCCGCATCTTGTGATGGGACGGCAAACCGCAGAATCTCCCTCTCCCACTTCCTTGCCTATTTTTCAAGAGGGATTTCGAACCCCTTTTTCTCACTTTTAGGTGTTGCCATCGAAGGCAAAAAGAGAAACACGTGCAGGCCTCATTTCTAGGTCTTGGTCAAGTAAGAAAAAAAAACAGCTCCAACCCAAATTCAATTCAGGCACAGGTCAGTTCTAACCCATTAGCAAATAAATCAAGTTTGGTTCAATTTCAAGGCTCTAACACCTTCATTTGTGGCCCACAAAGTTAACAACTTTATATTAAAGCTAAATTTGACCCTCAATCCAACGATTCAATCCATTTAGATTAGTAGAAACTCAATTAATTCATTGTAATTTAGGGGGTCCCATGTGTGTGGATGGTTTATAAAGTCGGCGCTACTATGGTGATGCATAGATGTGTATGAATTTTCCCATATATATATTATATTAGTTATTTGGTGTGCCCGGTGCGCAACAGAGCATCTTGCGCACCAGGGGTGGGGCCCACTTGATGGTCCATCCAAGTAGACCCGACCCCCCCCCCCCCCCCCCCCCCCTTTTCTATCCCTAGGGTTTGGGTCACACCTCTCTTTGACAAATGAGGATGGATCTAGTTCTTTTCCTAGGCTACTTTTTAAATTTAAACTACATTTTATCCTTTAAATGCAACTAATGTTTTTGGGCAATTTGGAGAAACATTAGTGGGGACCACCTATGAAAAAAATCTTTTTGAGTCTAATAGGAGGTAGGCCGACCATGTGATTGAGCATCATGAAAAACTTAAAGTTTTCGTAATGTTGGGCCTTACTATTTACTCAAATGAGATTTAGATGTTCACCCCTACAAACTAGGCTTTATATTTGGCTAGAGATTGAGTCCTATTAGTTAGGCCTTATATTTCCTATTATGAAAAATTTTTAATTTCTCAAGTTGCTAATCAAATTGGAACAGGAGCTGTTTAAAAAGAGTGCAGATTTGAATCACCATGGGGAATCATTGTTGCTATTAAAGAGGAGAAAAAGGCAGGGAAAGATAATTAATCTTGCATTTAAAGAAGGATAAAAGTCTCTCATTGGATGTTGCATTTGGGTGTTACATGTCTCTCTGTGTGTGTGACACAGTCCCATGGGAGCAACCATATGACACACTTTTTTAGGCATACGACATGATCAATCCAAACCCCTTAAACCCTCTACCCTATTCATCTTAAATTCGCAGGTTTTATACTCAATCCAAATGTTACTTGCCATTGGATTGAAAACTATTAAACTTGTGGGCCATGGATCAAGGGGTTAGCATAATTTAACGGACTTGAAATTTTGCACATGGTAGGTCCCATTTGGATCTTTCGGTCCCCCGCCTTTCCTGTGACATGGCCCCATGTGTGTCCCATAAGGCCATCCACACAGACCATTGGTGCTCAGCAGAGGACGCCCGATATTGAAGATTTCTTCTCTTTCTCTTCTGCTGGCCTTTCATCATGTGGGTAGTCAGCCTATGGGGAAGTCGGTATGTTAAATGAGAGAGGGAATTTTGAAGCTCTCTTCTTTTCTTCTGGTGGCCTTTCATCATGTGGTATGAAAGTCAATGGGGTTGCTGCATATGTCAGATAAGTAGGGGGTTGACAGCGCTGTACCTTATGTTGGGCCTCTTATGTTGTTTTCTTTTTGTGCTATAACTTTGTGCACTTCTACCAAAAAAAAAAAAAAAAAAAAAACTTTGTGCACTTCCTCATGAAGTGGTACTGAGCTCTTGTATCACCTCCTCTGGATGCCTTCTTGGTTTTCTTTTCAATTAAATTGACACTCTCTCTATCGCGCTTTAATTGTTTTATATCTTGCTGATATTTTTTTCCTGGTTTTTAGATGGAAGTGTGGGCATCAAACAGCAGTGCAATTCAGAGGAAAAGCAACCATTCCAAGTTGGTTCTAAGAAAAGTGTTGCAGCAAGTTCTTCTGCTAATGCTGAATCATGTGCTAGTCCTGACATTCGTAAGCAAGATCGCTTGCCTCAGATCCGGGAATCTATGAACCAAGATGGAAAAACCAAGGACACTTCATCTTTGAGCTGTTATAAACAGAATGTTTCATCTGGAGGAAAAGAGATGCAATGCCATCGTTGTAAGGAAATGGGCCATGTTTCACAATTTTGCACTGCGAGCTCTGCTCTTAAGGCTTCTGCTGCAAGTAGTATGAAGGAGGTGACTAATAAGAGAAGCAAGTGGAAAGATGTGGTAGCAGTCGCTATGTTGAGTTCGAAACATAAAAGCAACAAATTGCCTGGTCAATTTGATGAGTTAATGATGCCAAATTCTTCAGGAAGTTTGGCTGCTCCAACTGGAAGAAGTGAGCTTGAGCAGCAACCAACAGATTCTGACTTGAACTCCATTCCTCCTGTTCCAGATAGTACTAAGATTAAGCCTAACACGATCAGGATTCCCATTCAGTCTTCAACGCAGGAAAATCTTCCTAGAGTTTCAGCCATTCCAGATCTTGAGTACATATGGCAGTATGATCCCCTCCCCCCCCCCCCCCCCCCCCCCCCCCCCCCCCCCTCTCTCTCACACACACACACACACAAGTTCTATCTGTAGTTTTGTTAAATGATGTACAAGCAATACAATACTATTCTGTCGTATTTGTTGAGTGCCTGATATGCTTACACTAACTTCAGGGGTAGCTTTGAGGTCCAGAGGAGTGGAAGTTCTCCTGACTTCTATGACGGGATTCAAGCGCACCTGTCAACTTGTGCATCATCAAAAGTTCTTGAAGTAGTGAACAAGTTCTCCTGCAAAGTTCAGTTGGAAGAAGTTTCCCGTATGAATGCATGGCCAATGCAGTTTCAGGGAAACTGTGTGGCAGAAGATAATATTGCTCTTTACTTCTTTGCTAAAGATCTTGAGAGGTTGGTTGTTCACATCCTCATTTGTCTATGAAGTGGTGATGCTGCATTCTAATCCATCTTATTTGAGTTTGCTTTTTATGTTCGTGCCACAGCTATGATAGGAATTACAAGAAATTGTTGGAAAGCATGCTGCAAAAGGATTTAGCTCTCAAGGGGAACTTTGGCGAAATTGAACTTTTGATATTCCCATCTAATTGTCTACCTGAAAAATCCCAGCGTAAGATTAATTTATATAATTCTTTTTTACAGTGTGGTAGAATATGTACATTTGTTGAGTGTCTTTGATCGTTTAATATAATTATAATTCTTTGCATCATATTTGAGGAACAAACTAATTAAAATTTGTGAATACTTGTTGCAGGTTGGAACAGATTATTTTTCCTGTGGGCTGTGTTCAAAGGAAGGAGGAAAAATTACTCGGCACTCTCATCTGATTCTCAAAAGAAGATTTGTGGCTCCACTGTGGATGTGGATCCCTATGTTCAAGATAGGCCTACCCCTGTCAAGGCTGAGGTTACCATTTCCCACAAAATAACCATGCAGGAGCATATGGATAAGGAATTGTCCACATGTTACAGGCTGCCCAGGGAACAAGATGCAGACAATTCTTGTAATGTGGATTTTTCATCGTTGTCATATTCTGCAAAAGAGGTTGGGAAGTTCTCCTCAAACGCATCATCTCTGGATAGGAGACCTGAAATATCTAGTGAATTTACTAAGCCATCATCTGATGGCATAATTTTTTCAGAGAAGCTCCCTTCAAACTTGTTCGCTGATGGTTGTACTTCAGCAAGTGTTAGACAGATGACCAGTCTACCTGGCACCTGTACACTATCAAGGACTATGATGAACAATGCACAGTTATGCTCCGAAATGAATAACAGCAGTGCCTCCCAGGTAAATGCCTTTTTTTTTTTTTCTCATATGCGACTGTTGAAGAGACAAACCATCTCTTTGTAGCTTCATGATTGGTTTCTGTCAGAACTTTCAACACTGGTGTGACGTGACGTGTGTGCACATGATTAGAGCTATTTACATGTTCTCATTACTACCCAGGGAACAGGTAGGATTAAGAAATGTACTCTTTGCTCAATTATGTTAGATTTACTACTAACTGCCCAAAATTGATATGCTGCCTGCAGAGAGAGAGAGAGAGAGAGAGAGAGAGAGAGAGAGCATGGGCTGGATTCTTTAGAATGAGTCTCATACTTGAGTTAGACATGCATTGAACATGAAATGAGAACTTATTCTTTACAATGGGTTCATCATGTCTGGCTTGGGGTATCTTCCAGTCACACATTCGTTCCTTCCTAATTGTGCAATATTTCCACATTGTTTTACCTTTAAGCCCTTTTCTATCCAGTGTTGATGACCAGAAACACCAAAAGCTCATGCTGTTATAAGCACCAAAAGCTTGAGCTGTTAGTGAACGACAGATGTATATCTAGGGTGGCTAACAGCCCCCATCATGAGGACAGAAACACGTCCCTTGGGATTCAAACATACGACCCCCGACCTTTGAAAAGCTAAAGCTGTTAGTGGATGACTGTACAATGAATATCAAAGGGTCCTGACATAGTCTATCTTGTTATTCTCATTTTCAATAGTTTGAACTTCGAAGACTGCTACCAGTTGTTATTCTAGCCTGTGTTCTTCCATACTGACTACAGTAAAACAGCTGGCACTGTCCTCCACATAAGGTTACCCCTTCTTTCAAGCTCAGAAAGGTTTTGGGCCCTTTGCACCAACTCCAGGAGGGAACATGTTAACATCCTAAGAGTGTTGAATTGCCTTATAAATGTGCACATAGCTTCCTAAGAGAAAAAATTTAATTGATGATCTATGAATTGATCTTTTTCCTTCTATTGCAAATGATGGATAAATTGGATGAGACATCACTCTCCTGAGCTGAGTTCACTTTTAGCAAGACCTTCCCTGAGATGGCATACCAACGAAGGGTGTCTAGTATTGGGGGAGCATCACCATTTCAAGCTAGCAAACATGCTGGAACCTCTCAAGAAGGGCACGAAGCCCTGAAAAGGACTTCACAGAGAAATCCTCTAAAGGCTTTCATTCCAAGTCCTTGGGTCCTTTTTGTCTATATCTACCATGTAGATTGTTTTAACGGTCTCTGCCAAATAAAATTTTCAATTATTAAAACATATCCTTTTCTCTCTCTTTTTCATCAGCATCCAGCCTTCAGATAGAACTCGACAAATTCCAGATAAACTATCATGCCTACATTCTCTATATTCTATGGCTTCTACATGAGCCATTGAGTTAGCTTAGCTTCATCAAGCTTTCCCGTTGCTCTTGAGTCTTGACTGTAAATACTTTCATTGCCTTGACAATGTTGAATGATGTGTTTTTTGAAGCCTGTCCCAAGGCTATGGGTTAGTTTATTTCATCTCTTTGTGGTTAGCTCTTCCCCAATTGTTTTTTTTTTCCCAATTTGGGGATCTGCAACTAGGCCTGAGGTTTCCATTTTTTTCCTTTGTTGTATCTATTTTCCTTGGAAATATATACTACTTTATCTTTCCCAATAAAAAAAAAAAAAAGACTCGAGCCATGGTATGGGCTTGTCATTACGTCTCCATTCTGCATCTAAAAAGAAGTCAGCAGAGATCCAATGAATGGAAATGTCACAGTGCTTCAAACTTATGCTAGCTCCGATAGGGCATGAAGCCCTGAGGACTTGATCCTCCTAAGGATTCCAGTTCCAGATCCTCTGGTAGTTTCTATCTACATTTCTCTGGTGGATTTTTTCCACAGATTGAGCAAATTAACATCTGCAAGAATTAAATTTCATCCTTTTTGTCTCTCCGTTCCATCCTCAAAATACAGGACCACAATTTCAGATACATCAACAATGGCTTCTTATCATTTCAATTTTCCAAGCTTGAGGTGGAGGGTGATTCTTTGAATGCCATTTTGTGGGTGTCTTCCATGCCTTACCTCTTTGGTGATTTCAGTTTTATTTCAAAGAGATAAGGTGTTTTCCTCTATGATTGCAGTGGATTTCCATCATGTTGGGTGGTTAGCCAATAGCTTTGCGGATTCGTTGGCAAAGCAAGGGGTAGATTGAACTGTTCCATTTGTAGTAACTATTTTGTAGCTTGGCTGCTCTTTTGTTTTGTTGTTGCTCTTTCTTTATTGTTGTTGTTGCTTCTTATTTAGGGTATACTGCTTTTATACCTTCTTTTTCCCCTCCCTTTGTAACATTGAGTAAGCTTGTCTCAAGCATGTTCAGTGTATTGGCATTCCCATGCATATGCTTTTTTTAGCTTCTTATTAAGGGTATAATGCTTTTATACCTTCTTTTTCCCCTCCCTTTGTAACGTTGAGTAAGCTTGTCTCAAGCATGTTTAGTGTATTGGCATTCCCATGCATATGCTTTTCTTACTTTCATGACCTTGCTTGATGTTGTGTCCATTCTTCATGCAGAAAGAAGTAAACATAGATCCAACAAGCAGAAAGGTCACAGAGCTTCAACCTTACATTCAAGCAACCAATGTACAGAGTGGCCTTGCTAAAGTTAAGGCTGGGCCTATGCACTCAAACACTTCCAGTTGCAGACAAGCAGGGTCGTCTTCAGTCTCACCAGATAGACAAGAGGCCTCATCAGACTCTTCTAAGATGTTTCCTGCAAGTTCATTTCCTGTTCGAAAAGAAAGTGTCACTGGCAGCAGAGGTCAAGAGGAAATAGACTTGGTCAGGCAGAGGTTGATGGATACTGGATCTTCTTTAGAAAGAGACATGCAGGTGCAGCCAATTACAAAGGAACTGAGTAGTTGGGAGGTGAGGTCCAGCAGGAAACGGCCTTGTGTGGTTTCTTATGACACAGCCTCAGAAGCTTCAATGAAGATGACTCATACAGTTGCATGGAGAGAGAATACAGATTGTATACCGGTTGGCAGAGAAAATGAATACAAGAAAATGAAGTTAATAAGTGATGTTTCTGAGGAACAGATACTGGGTGACAGATTTTCTTCCCAGATGTGCTCTCCGTATCCTAACTTTCATAACAAGGAACAGGAAGATGCTCATGTTTGTGAGGACAGGTTGAAAACTACTGAAAGACACTTCTTTCCAATTGATCCGGGTACAGTCGGGGATTTGAAAGCAGGAAGCATCATACCATGGAAAATACCGCCATCAAACGATGAAAAGCTGCAAGAATCTGACTCTCCAAATCTCGAGCTTGCTCTGGGAGCTAAAGGCAAACCATTTAAAGAGGTCTTGCCTCTGTTTACTGGGTTGGAAGATGATAGAAGTGACAGAAATAATCTTCTTGATCAGGTGAAAGGCATGGGTGATGATGCATCAGCATTTCCCCTCTCCCTTGGTTTGTCACTCACTGTGAAAGAGCAAACTGCAAAGTCTGTTACTGTGGCAGAACCACTCTTGCCTGAGAGGCCCCATGGTAACACATCGCTGCTGCTCTTTGGTAGACTAATAGACACCTGAATCTGTTGGGCTCCCATGGAGGCTGTAAATTATCAACAAATGTATGTTAGTATATTGTATACCAAGATCAATGAGGATCAATGTGGGATCTTTTAGAGATCCCACTTCCCGTCTGTTCATAACCACACAAATCCATTCACATTCTTCTATGTTTCTTGCTATAGGTTTTAAGCTTCAGAGTCACGGCTGTTTGTATATAAGAGAAGGCAGGCCGTAGTCCAATGCCATGCAGGACTCTTGCCAAATGTGTCTGTAAGTCATTTGGATTACACATTTTCTTTGGCTCTGTTAATGTTCTTATCAGTATATAAATGTTCTAGGTTGTGTATCAGTTTCCTTTTAGAATTGCGGAATCCATCAGAGAGATGTGTATCACTTCCAATATGGAATTGCAGAATCCATCGCAGTGGTTGGGTACTCAGTTGTCATGTAGTCCCAATCATCTATACATCTGCGCACTATTTTCTATGGGATGTTTGAATGACATTTTCATGGAGCTTGTATATTACTTCTGGCGGTGGTCCATTTCTAATGCCCATTTTGACAACAGTCAAGGGAGATAAATTTGTTTGCCTGCTTCCTAACAACCAGCTATGATTTGGGCGTGCTTTCTAATGTCAGCTTTGGGCTTCAAAACCCAAAAGATGTGATGCCTCGAAAGCCGTTTGGAAGTTGTAAAACTAAAGTTAGTTTTACAAGCATCTCACTGCTGATTGGTGAACGTGTTTCTCAATGCTATGGATATTTCGGTTCACATAACTGGGTACCCTCATTCAGGAGAAACATGGTTTTTTGTGCTTCAGTTTAGAAGTTGAACGATAGATCGGTAGATGAGCGATAGATTTGTCCTCTCAGTAACGACTTCAGGTATTTTTTTTTCTTTTTTTGTTATCCCAGCTAGAGGGGGCTGGGGGCCCACCCTATGATGGGGGAAGTAGACCTCGAAGAGGTAGGAAGAGCCCTTGGGCAAGGGGAGCACATAGACCTCGGATGAGGTAATATAATGCCCTCTTGCAAAGGAAAGGTGTTTGCCCACATGCGAATTACATCGGGACCTGGTACCATCCACTGAGGCCATGATCTCCATCATGGGAATGTCTCAGAATGGTAACCCACCAAAACAAGTGATTTCAGTATTGCATCTGGCTTTAGCTTCAATTCTATTCGTAACAATCTTTTACAGCGCAGCTTCTACTTCAGAATCAATTTCAATGGGCTCCTAACCCTGGTTACATTGTTATCACCCCGCAACCGTGATGAAACTTTATCTATTGCTGAATTCGGTTGACTGATCTTTGCATTCAGAAAGCATATCTTTAATATTAGATAAATAAGGAAAGCCAATTCAAATATAGTCGATCGTTTCCAAGTGAAGATGGTGCACATTCATCTTCATTATGGACCAGAAGGGAAAGAACTTGTTAGATTTGAGGACTTTTTTTTTAGTCTGTCTTGTACCAGCCAAGGTGGTGAGGCCCCTTGACTTAAGAGACCCGACTGGCGCAGGAGTGAACTGTAGCACACGTTGGGAGGAGTAGAGGACACAGGATCGAAAACTGGGTAAGAATGAGACTCCCACTACCTCTGGTCCATGCCTTTGTTCTCTAGGTAACAAATATGACGAGAAACAAGCATCACCATCGAGCAGAATGGTAGAGCATGTATTCAAGTAACAAAAAGTAAATATGAAAAATTAATGAATTGGTAAGAGTTCCGAGAGAATGCTGCAAATGTGTTGAGCAGTGGAAAATCAACGTTGAAGGCGGACTTTAGTTACGAAAACAACACCTAACGATAAAATGAGAGTGGAAGTCACGGAAGCAGGATGGGTGGATGGTTATTACTCACAAACACGAAAGGGGATTTTCCAAAGTGAGCCGATAGAACTTTTACTCTCTTTTCTCGTTGATAGTCAGTTGAGGAGAAAGAAGAAAACAGTCTGCTTGACAATGGGGATTTCAATTTTCTATGAGAGGTGTTGGAAGGCAAATTTCACACTCCGGGAAACAGAAATACTTGAGCACGGAATCCTCTCGTTGCTTTTTCACCTGTCATTGTAAGTGAAACTCGAATATGGGCCGAACTCATGCATTGATTGCCTTTTTAATGGTTAATTGATTGCCAAATTCGTAGGTGGCAGTAAGTGTAAGGGAATGGGATATAAATATATGAGTATTTTGTAAATACCCCTAAGGTTCATAGGATTTGTAAATTAGTCCGTTTTAGTATTTGCATATGGCCTCCTGCATTTTTATTATAATACCTTCTATGTCCTAAAATCGGTAGCCTGACAACCATCATAAGCTTTTTAGAATAAAATGACATTTTTGCCCAACTCTTTATCTCAATATACATAATTTCAAAAGCTTGAATTCTTATTTCTCTCAAGTTTGTAACATTGACCATTAGTATAACATATTTAATAGGAGAGTTTAAGCTTACATAAATATATTTTTATCAATATGGGACCTATTTTGTTAAATTCAAATCAATCATAACATATACTTGTAATTGATTATAATTGACCCAATCTATGGATGACCCATTGTTGGATTGATATATGCTCTAAAATACATAACTAAGGTTTATGTGCATTGGAGAATTATTAAAAGAGAAACCATTGAATCTTGAGATAAAATAACAATATCTTTTTGTAAATAATGATATACTCATTTTTTAATGGATGTAAGGGCAAAGTAGTCATTTTTATAAAATCTCAATACAAATTTATTGGTGGTTGCTCATTGTCAACAAGACTACTGATACTAGGGCTATAGAAGGTATTGAAATAAAACGATAGGGAGTTATATACAAATAATGAAACCATAGGAGCTTATTTACAAATTTTATAAACCTTGCATATATACGAAAAAGCTCTAAATATATAAGAGTTTGGAGCCTTTGAGATTTAAGATTTTCCTCCACACTGAACCATGTTAGCCAGGGGGAGCCTGTCATTCACCTAGGGCAATGAGAGCCCCATCCAAGGTAGGCACCCCCGTGCACCCCCATGCTAACGTGATGGATCTTGATTGACCCACTCATGGTCAGTATGAGGAAAAGCCTCATATGATCCCAATTCATAATATAGATGGGTCAAGGTCCATAACTATTGACGGGCCAAATCCATGTCACAAGCCCTTTGGACTCTTTTATGCACCGTTCACATTTATATGTATGGTTGTGGTCCTATTTGGATTTCTCGTGAATTCATGTAAACTGAGTTAAATTAAATTTCCTCACCTAACATTTCTTACCAAAACCTTGAGTAAGCATGTAAATAGGGGCAGGCTATTCAAGCCCGGCATGGCATAGCTTGCAAAAAATGTGGGTTGTGGGCCGGCATAGCATGACTTTATATTATTTATATATATTTTTTATATAAATTAAGCATAAATTTTAAAATAAGCAAAAATTTTCTCATCATTTACAAATTAGTATGCATATTTGTGCATTTATTCTATTAATTTCAATTTCAAGTTAGAAACTCTAAAAGTGCATAATATTTCCTTCAATTCATACAAAAAGGTTTTTTAAATTTAAAAAAAAATATAGAAGGGGCATGTGGGCCGACCCATGGGTAGCACAGCCGAGCACGGTACGATTAAGGCCATGATGGGCTGGCCTCCTAGGTGATTCTAAAAGAGCGGGCACGGCTCACATTCATATGTTTAACCTTGAGGCATTAGTAGAGGTAGAATAAATACTTTTCAATACTCTCCCCATGGTGAAGCCAACTCCTCAACACTCTCCCCAAACGGTGACACAAATTTTTTTAGTGTTGAGTTGTTGCTTTTGGGTTTGAACTTGCAACCGATTAGCTTTAATAACATATTAAACTTTCTTACCTAACCATTCCTACCAAAACATCGAGACATTAATAGAGGTAGTGTAGATACTTTTCAATACTCCCCTAGGGTGGAGCCCACTCCTCAACACCCTATTGGGCCTGCTTTTGCCCCACAAATCATGGGGAGGTGAGAATTTCAAAGATTCAAATGTGACCTACATGTGTACAAAATGTTAAATCCATCACATAATCTTAACCCCTTGATCCGTGGCCTTTAATTTAAATGTTTTTGAGAAGGCATCACCTATCTATTAAAGTAATACGCTGAAACATCCATTTCCAAAATGTAATCTTGGATACAAGCTGTGGGACCATGTCAGACAAAGCCCCTAAGTAAAACTACTCAGTTTAAATGGACTTCAACTTGGACACAGGTTATACTTACTCAAAGCAGGCCCCAAGATCCTCTCAGGTCAAGTCCAAAGAAGGTAGAATCCCCATTATTTATATATTTTTTTGATAAGTTGTATTATCAACTCTGGAGTGGACTACCACCAAACATTTATATCATCTACTAATTTAGCATGTCTAGCCAACATCTGAGGTAGGACATTGCCTTCCCTACTTACATGAATCAGTTCATAGCAAGGAAAACACTTTAGTAAGTCTTTAATCTTATCAAACACAGGACCTTTGTTTAGAGAGATTTGGCGAGGAAGAATTCAGCGCAATTATCATCTATGAAGAATCACCCTCCAAGATAATTTCTCTAATGCCAATGTGACAGATCATCTGAATTCCTCTCAAAACTAGTATGGCCTTAATATTCTGGGCAATGTGGTGATGGCTAGAATCCCCACTTATCTATATGTTTCTTTTTCATACAGTTTCCTCAAGCTCATTCGCTCTCACGTACATCTATGTCCTTAACCAGCTCAAATAAAATTAACCTTAGTAGTGGCATGGGTGTCATATTTATAACAATGCAAATAAATAAAACAAATAATGATTTTCTTGCTTTGAGGTCTTGAGTCATGTGTTGGCCCAGCCATGGTCCTTGAGAGTAGGATAAGGGCCTAGGTAATTTAGGCCCTCAATGGCTGTGGCTTGTCAGACTTGGCCCCCGCATATACTAAAGGCAGGGTTAGGCCAACCCTGAGCTTGCCCGGGCACTTTGACACCCTACTTACCGTTCACCTATCCAACACAAAATGAAAAAAAACGTAAAAGGCGGGACGGTTTGACTCTTTTTCTTCCTTTGGTTTAGTTTTAACATTTTTCACCTAATTAATTAATAGGTTGAGTCCAAGTGAGACGTACTTCAATATTTGATACATCTTCCAGACCTTCCAAGCAGGTTCCTAATTGGCAAAGGGAACTTACCCTCCTGAGCATCTTTCTGGTTTGGTTTGGTTTGATTTGATTCACGTTGAAATTTTCAACTCGATTCTTAATTTGATCATAGTTAGCTTTGATTTGACCGTATACACATTACCCAATGTGCCCAATGGACCCATCTCTTTGCCACAACCTCTACACGTGATCCGAATTGGGGGGCTGAAACAAAGGCCCAATGACTTTTTGGACTGGGCTACCAGGCCCAAGACGATGGCTCACGTCATCAATGACGTCAGCACGTTTCCTCCCTTAGGTCTGCGAGCAGCAGCAGCAGCATCATCATAAAATTCCACCACGACCATATCTCCCACCCACCCTTTCAAGTTCTAAGTTTTGCAAACTCCACCAGAAGCGAAGAAGGAAAAGAGAAGGTATGCATTGAATTCCTTCTCTCACTTAATTCTCATGATGCAAGAGTCATATGAAATGATGAAATTACTATCATACTGTGCCAATTTGTTTGTGTTTGGTTGTTGTTGTTGTTGTTGTTCTGGTGGTTGTATTATTAAAGTTTGAATCTTTGAATGTATAGATGGAAGGGAGCTCAGATATGAGATTAGGAAATTTTGAATCATCCCATATTTGGTAGATTAGGATGATTATTTCTCTATCATTGGGAATTCTTCTATTTAGAGGCAGTAGAAGTCTGGGAAGTTGTGGAAGGGTTTTCTCAGCTTCTAAGATTGTCTGGGTACTGAAAATAGCCAATCATAAGGTTTAAACAATTGGGGGTGATCTGTTGCTGGATGGGGCATGTTGATTTGAGTTGTTTGAATTCATGTCCTTTGGAATTCACTGAGACCCAATTAAAGGGTCCTTATGATCTGGTCTATTTGTGCTGCCATCTTTTAGTAGTACATGCGCGGGGGAGCCTGTTTGTGGATCTTAGGACATGTGAATTGAATGCGGATAGATCATCATAAAAATGTCCAGATTGATGGGATGATGATGTAATGATGGTATCGATCATCGTCACTATGTTGAAGGGATTAGGTGATGATTCATCATGCCTATTTCGTCAATCTGGGGTTAGCTAAAAGGCCTCTAGTCTGAAAACTCCAACGAAGGTAAGACTACATAACAAGGCTATGATGATGATGATGCTGATGCTGAAAATGTCTGGTTTTACATGAGGCACTTTCTATGATCAGACACCTGCTTTTAGGAATTATAAGTGTCCATTTCTTCTTTAAATAGAAGTTGCATGTTGTAATAAGACAACTCCTCTGGTGTAAGTAAATTCCCCAGAAGGCTAAGTTGAGCCTAAGTCATCATTTAGCAAGCTATATTGTTACTACTAGTCTCTAAATCTTTGTAATTGCATGGTTTATTCTGAACATATTGTACTAATTGCAATTTTGCTCTATCACTACTATTATTACTTCCCCATGAGCAAAATCCATACTCTACTAAATATTAGGTGTTTCTGCCAGCAGTTGAGACTTGAAATCTGTGAGAATTTTTATAGCCTCCAGAACTCCAACATACTTTCTATGAAGATATCATTAAAATATTTTAAAGTTTTTGATAGATAATGGAAACATTGGTAGAAAGAATTACTCCAGTTGCAGAAAAATGAATTTTGGGGTTCTTTTTGTGGCCCCAGATAATGTGATTCTGTTACCCTTTTATGTATTAAGGCTTGTCCTGGCCATATGCTCCATTTGCTTTGGATACCTTTTTATTGCTGAGTTATATGTACATTTTAATAACATTTTAGTGAACTTTCTAGCCTTTGGAGCATATGATTTCTTTCATGACTGACCTATGCATCATCATACACATTAGTCTTTTTTGTTTCTGTTGATATTAATATCCAACTGTTGCTCATTTTTTCCCCTTGAAGTCAGAAGTTACATTGTGCATCTATCCTGCAGCACCTTATATTGAAAACCAGATTGTCTGGTAGTGAAATTTGAAATAAGTCGCCATGGCCGAAGAAGGATTGACAGGCATGTTCAGGTTACAGCAAACCATTGGAAGTGTCCTGTGTTGCATGTGTGGTATTCAGATGGCACCAAATGCTGCAAATATGTGTGTAAAGTGTCTGCGGTCACAGGTTGACATAACTGAAGGTCTTCAGAAGCGTTTGATAATCTTGCATTGCCCTGAATGCAACAGCTATTTGCAGCCACCAAAAACTTGGGTAAAAGCACAATTAGAAAGCAAGGAACTTCTAACATTTTGTATAAAAAGGCTGAAGAATTTGAATAAGGTTAGGTTAGTGCATGCAGAATTTGTTTGGACTGAGCCTCACTCCAAGAGGATCAAGGTGAATCTTAGAGTGCAAAAGGAGGTCCTCAATGGTGCAATATTGGAACAAGGTTATATTGTTGAATATGTTCAGCAGGAGCAAATGTGTGACTCCTGTTCCAGGGTTCAAGCTAATCCTGATCAATGGGTTGCTTCTGTCCAACTCAGGCAGCATGTTTCCCACAGGAGAACTTTCTTTTATTTGGAGCAACTTATCCTTAAGCATGATGCGGCAGTTCGTGCCATAAAAATCAAGCAAATGGATCAAGGGATTGATTTCTTCTTCGGTAACAGGAGCCATGCTGTGAAGTTTGTCGAGTTTTTGGGTAATGTGGTTCCAATTAGGAGTCGTCATGATAAACAGCTTGTTTCCCATGATGCCAAAAGCAACAACTATAACTTTAAGTACACATTCTCTGTTGAGATTTCTCCAATTTGCCGAGAGGATTTGATTTGCCTCCCACCAAAAGTAGCAATTAGTATGGGAAATCTTGGCCCTCTCGTCTTGTGCACAAAAGTCAGCAATAGCATCATGCTGCTAGACCCCTTTACCTTAAGGCACTCATTCATGGATGCAAACCAGTATTGGAGGATGCCTTTTAAGTCACTGCTCTCAAGTAGGCAGCTTGTGGAATATATAATATTGGATATTGAAGTTGAAGCTTCATCTGTCAATATCGGTGGTACAAAGTATTGTTTGGCTGATGCTCAGGTTGCAAGGGTTTCTGATTTTGGGAAGAATGACATGATCTTCAATGTGAAGACACATCTTGGTCATCTTTTGCATCCTGGGGATTATGCACTTGGCTATGACCTCTACGGAGCCAACAGTAATGATTTTGAGCTAGAAAAGTATAAAGGTCTTCATCTCCCAGATGCAATTTTAGTCAAAAAGAGCTATGAGGAGAAGCGTCAGAGACGGCGTGGGAAAGCTCGCCCTTGGAAGCTCAAAAACATTAACATGGAGGTAGATAGCACTTCCAAAGCTAGAATTGATGAAGAGAGGAGAAACATGGAGTACGAGGAGTTTTTGAAAGACCTGGAGGAGAATCCAGAGATGAGGTTCAATATATCATTGTATCGTAACAAAGACTATCAGCCATCTGAGGTTATGTCAATGACCGATGGGGGTGATGTTCCTTCTGTACCATTGGAGGAGTTGCTTGCTGATCTTGAACTGAGTGACGAGGAAGATGGCGGTGAAAGCATGAGGGAATGATTGGCATCTGATGTCTTTAATTGTAGACATCTCTCATTCCTTATCATCTGGTATGACTTGTCCGTTTCAGAAAATTTTGCCAGTTCTTCTATTTTTTACATTCAAAACATGTCATAACAGCTTCCACCTTTTTTTGGATGGGCAGTCTATTTCCTTTTTTTTTAAGTATAATTTTGTTCCTACGAAATAGATAAATAATCAGCCTTTGTTTGATTACTTTATCTTTTCCGCTTACTGTCAGTGGTCTGCTTCCCTTCTTTGGAGTAATAGTTAATATAAGTGACCATGAGAACCGTGGTTAAGTAACAAATGAGGCTTTAACACATCCTTGTTTCTTTGTGTTTACATGCATAGACGGACGTATGCCCACCAATGGTGTGTCCTTGGTTTGAATATTCTATTTGAATTTAGCTGGTACAACCATGACTTGATGTTGGTGCCTCCTTCAAAATTTGGGCTGATGATTCCCTATCATGCAAACAGCACATGTGCTCCATCTGCCTGTCCGTTTATGCAAATGCACACACTACAACTGGAAAGAAATCCATATGCTTCTGAATCATGTCCATGACAATTTCAAACCGTTTTGGATTTCTCCTTACAAAAAGTACATTTCAGTAGACTGGTCCTCATCATCATCATCATCATCATCAGAGCCTTATCCCAACCATGTTGGGGTCGGCTACATGAATTCTGTTTCTCCATTCCGTTCTATTTTGAGCCAAATCCTTCGATAAGTTAAACTTCTTCAAATCCAAATCAATGACCTCCATCAATGTTTTCTTCAGCCTAGCCCTACCTCTTGATGGGCCATCCACCTTTATAGCTAAACTTTTTCTCACCGGTGCCATTACCGGCTTACGCTCAACATGCCCAAACCATCTTAAATGGATTTCTCTAATCTTATCCCCTATTGGTACTACTCCTAAATGTTCTCGAAAGCGCTCATTTCTAATTTTATCTTTCTTGATTTTACCACATATCCACCTAAACATTCTCATTTCCGCTACATCTATCTTATAAATCTGCGTCTTCTTAATTGGCTAACATTCTGCTTTATATGTCATAGCTGGTCTAACCACTGTCCTATATAATTTACCCTTCAATTTCGTTGGCATTCGTCTGTCACAAAGCACTCCAAAAGTTAGTCTCCACTTTAGCCATCTAGCTTTTATCCTATGCTCTACATCTTCGTCAATCTCTCCATCCTTACTAATCATCGAGCTTAGATACCGAAAAGAATCTCTACGTGGTATCTCATGGGTTTCAATTTTGACAGTGGTTTCAACACTTTGTATATGTCAACTGAAGTTGCAATCTATAGATTCTGTCTTTGTACAACTTATTTTAAAGCCTTTAGATTCTAAAGCCCCCCGCCATCTCTCTAGTTTTGCATTTACACCATCTTTTGATTTATCCACCAATATTATATCATATGCAAACAACATACACCAGGTACTTTTCTTGAATATGCACAGTTAACTCATCCATAATTAATGCAAAAAGATAAGGGCTTAACGTTGATCCCTGATGTAAACCTATAGTCACGAGGAATCCACTTGTTTATCCACATGTGGTTCTCACATTTTTTACTGCTCCTTCATACATATCTTTAAAAATTTCAATGTAACTGCTGGAGACATTCTTTTTCTTTAAAACCCACCAAATTAAATTCCTCGGTATCCTATCATAAGCTTTTTCCAAATCGATAAAGACTATATATAGATTTTTCCTCTTTGCTTGATATTTTTTCATTAATTGCCTAAGTGAAAAGATAGCTTCCATAGTTGATCTCCTTAGCATAAAATTAAATTGATTTTCAGAGATCTTAGTCTTCGATCTCAGTCTTTGCTCCATTATTCTCTCCCATAACTTCTTAGTATGACTCATAAGTTTAATCCTTCGATAGTTGGTACAATTTTGTATATTTTCCTTATTCTTATATATGTGTACTACAATGCTTCTTCTCCATTCTTCCGGCATTTTCTTTGTCGCAAGTATCTCATTGAATAGTCTACATAACCAACTCACCCCAACCTCTCCTAAGCATTTCCATACTTCTATCGGAATACCATTTGGGCATATTGTCTTTCTTATCTTCATTCGTTTCAATGCTTCCTTCACTTCCACCCCTCTAATTCTACGGAGAAAAGTATGCTTTGGTGATGAAGTATCCTCCTTAACTCTTGTATCGCCTAAATGTTTTTCATTTAGAAGTTTGCTAAAATATTCCTTCCACTTTTCTTTTATATCGTTGTCTTTTACCAGAATATTTTCCTCATCGTCCTTGATACATTTGACATGATATAAGTCCTTACTTTTCTTTTCTCTTATTTTTGTGAGCTTAAAAGTATCATTTTTTCCTTCTCTTGTTCCCAACCTATTGTAGAGGTCATTGTATGCTTTGAACTTTGCACTACTTACTACTTTCTTAGCTTCTTTTTTTGCCTTCTTATATAGTTCAAAATTTTCTATACTCTTAGTCTCTTACCAAACTTTGTAACAATGTCTTTTCTATCAAATAACTTCCTGAACCTCTCCACTCCACCACCATGTTTCTTTATTAATGTCTCTTTCCTTTTGATTCTCCAAGTACTTTCTTTGTAACATTGCTAATGCAATTAGCCATTTGATTCCACATTACTGTAGTTTCTCCTTCAATATTTCATTCTTCCTTCTCAATCATTTTGTCCTTAAATATATTTGCTCTTTCCCCCTTCAAATCTTTCCATCTTGTTTTAGGGTCTATATTGTTTATTACCGTTCTCTTTCTACTTCTAATACAAATATCTAAAACTCAGAGCCTATATTGCGCAGTCAAACTCTCACCTGGGATAAACTTATAATTTTTACAAGCCAATCGGTCCTGTTTTCTAACTAAAAAGAAGTCAATTTGACTCCTATTACTCCCACTTTTATAGTTAATTAAATGCTCATCTCTTTTTTTAAAGTAAGTATTTGCTACTACAAGATTAAATACTACTGCAAAGTTCAATATAGTATTTCCGAATTCATTCTTTTCTCCAAATCTTTGCCCCCCATGTACTCTTTCATATCCTCTATTGTCTCTTCCTACATGCCTGTTTAAATCCCCTTTAAGGAAAATCTTATCACTATTTGGGATTTTTCACATTAAATCATCCATCTCTTTTCAAAATTGTCTTTTGACACTTTCCTCTAGTCCTATTTGGAGAGCATATGCACTGATGTTATGAATTATGCCTTCCTCTAGCATTAGTTTAATTGCTATAATTCTATCACCAAACCTCTTTACCCCCACAATTTTCTCTTTCAAACCCTTATCTACAACAATACCCACTCCATTTCTTGTATTACTCTTTCCTGTATAGAAAAGTTTATACCCATCCGTGAGCTTCTTAGCTTTATTCTCTTTCTACCTTGTCTCCTATATATAAGCCACACTAATTCTTCTTCTTTTCATTATCTCAACAAACTCCATGCTCTTGTCTGTCAAGGTTCCTATATTCTAAGTAACAAGTTTAATATTCCTATTCCTCATCTTCTTCTCATGGACTAACTTTTTTAATCGCACTAGTCTAGAGTCGTGCGATAGCCCTTGCACACTTTTCACTACAGATGGGCAACGCTGCAATGCGTCGCTTAAAGCGGAGAACGCCCTAGCCTTATCGCGAAATATTATTATCTCAGAATTCATGTTTAGGTTATGACAAAGTTTTACGCTGGCTATCAACCTACCTACCGTAACCCTCCTCTTTTACCCGGGCTTGGAACTGGCAACAAAAATTGGCGGAGTTTAGACTGGTCCTCAATCATTTTAAATAATAATCTTGAGAATCTATTATGCTTCATTCCCTGGTGTCATTTAGCTTGATGATGTGATTTATTGGACATTCTCTCATATGGTTGGCTATCGCAGTTAATCTTTTCCTAGTCTGTGAGCTATCTGCTATTGTCGTTTTCTTTGGATTCGTAAGTTTTCATAATTCACACGTGACAATGCTGTTCGGAGGTCATATGACCATATAGTAACTTACATTCTCCTTGTCACAGTCTCAGTCTACTTCATGTTGTTATTCAAGATTATGGGTTCTACTGTGGGTGAGCCTGAACATATTAATTGGGAGTTCTACCAGGCAGGGTGATATAGCCCTAGCACATCACAGATCTGAGGGCTACAGGACTCCCAAAATCAGCTAGCCCATCAGGCCTCACAATAGTGGGTCAAGCCCATTGATTCCTGATAAGTGGGCTTAACCAACGTTGTCCGGCCCAATAAAGAAGATAATTGACTTTCGAATGGGCTTATTTCCCTAGTGTGTGACTTGCCCATAAAGTTCCCTAGATCTAAGTAATCTTAAATCTAGCATGGTAATTGATATGTATGTACAGCGTACTCAGTAAAGGATGATTTTTCTTTTTTTTTCTTTTTGGCTAGATAATAAAGGTTGATTGATTGACATGTAGTCAATCAAAGAGGAGATCAAGCAACAAGTTTGATCTCTCCCCCTCTATGAATACCTTCTCTCATTAGTGAATCAATACCAAATTTTCTCATTTCTTCTCATTTTTATGAGTGCTTTGAGTAATTATTTCCCTTCTGCGAAGAGAAAAGACTCCTTGGGTTGCCTGTGCTGATGACTCCAAAGGCCGTGCATCCATGGTGAATACGTAGTGACTCAATTCATCATTGGGTCCCATTGTATTTGGTATCAGAGCATTGGAGGAAATTAATGATATCCTCAAATCTTTCTCATTTTTGTAAAATGTGGAACTTGACTCAATGTTGGAAAACTGGAGCATTGGAGGACTTTAGAAAGATTCCAAGAACTACCCATTGGCAGCCAATAAAATGTTCTCTTTACCAAGGATCAAAATAGCGGTGGCGGCCGGTTGTCGAAATGCTACGTAGTGATGTGATTTGAAAAAATTGTAAAAAAAATCCAAAAAAATTACAGAAAATTCAGAATATTGTAAAAAGCTAGAATGTGTTTCTTCTTCTCCTTCGTCTTCTTCTTCTTCTTCTTCTTCTTCTTGTTCTTCTTTTTTTAAAGTAAGATAAGGGAGCATATACCTTATTGTGCATATATATATATATTTGGTGTCTTCTAGCTTTAGATTGGAAGAAAGTGATGCTAGGGACTCAAAATGGACAACAATTGTGGTAAAAATGGAAGAAAATAAATAAAAAAGAGAGAAATGAGACCCTTTGAAGTCATCAAAACCAGATGCTATTTAGTGGCGCTAACACTAAAATAGTGTAGTGGCCCTTACCACTACGGCTGATAACGTAGCAGTTGTTGTTTTGATCCATGCTCGAATTTCTCATTATAGAGTTCCATGTCTCTGGGCAGGCCTCAAGAAAATGAATCTACTTCATAGCTTGCATCTAAGCTCTGATGTGGCTCTTGTGCTTTCTAATTGATATTTTGTTTTACTTCATGCTAGCTGCCTTATTAATTTAGAGAGAAAAACGCAGCATGCAGTTCAGCGTTCTTTATTGTTTTTAGTTAATTCTTTTATTCTAAGTTCTTGAGGAAATTGACTCCAGCCTTTGCATTTGGTAAGGAAGATATACTGGAAGGCTGATGATGAAGGCTGTGGAGCTTTTGCAACTCAGCTGCTGGACCTATGCATTTGAATGCACAAAGGTTCATGCCATAGGAGGATGTCCTGTGACCTATTTCAGAGAAGCCGTGTTTCTTAATTATTGTGCTTAGAACTGTGTTGGTTATGTTCTTGGAAGGCTTTTGTTTTCAAAGGGGAAAAAACCTCATCATGTGTTCTTTTATCCCGGATTAGTGCATATCACAGGCCCCACTTGTGTCTTCTTGAGTTGTGCAGTATGAAGGGCTCAATGTTGGATGACCTAAGATACTTTTGTTTCACACAGCTAATTTTCTTGTTTGCCATATGAATTGAGAGTAATGAGATTTACGATGACCTGAGTGTAGGTGAACTCCTGGGTCTGCAAATTGTGCTTTTGAACTAATTTCTTTACTCATGAGCTTCTTTCATACATTTTTAATTACATAATTGCCGTGGCTGTATGATATATAAATGATATGTGCATTTTCGTTGTATTGAATCTTCCTAAGTTGGCAGTGCAAGTGACCTGGTCTGCATTTTATGCAAGAGCAGAAGTGTTAGGATAAGCTTATGGTCTCTCCCCTTCTTTTAAATAAATTTCACAGCCTGTTTTATGCTAAAAACACATCGGAATTCTACAAATTGGAATTCATGATCAGATTAGCTCCATCAAATTATTATTGGAGAGGGGAGGGGTGACAAGAAAAGAGGTGAGTAGTGAATGATATAAGGTAGAGATTTACTATTACCAAAAAAAATAAGTAGAGATGTAGATAAGACCTTCACTTTCCTGGACTTGAATTACCATGGTGATCACTGGGTATTCATTTCCCATCTTCCCTTGATTCAATTTTGATTGAAAGGGATTTTTTAATTGATTGAAGGGGGATTATTTGATGATCATTTTTGTATTGTGCACCTTTGATACCCACCTGGGTGCATGGTGTCTGGCATAACACGTGGGTTTGTTTCCCGGGACGTGTGCTCCAATCCCAGCCGAGACTTGCCCTGTGTTTGTGTGTGGATTTTGTGCATGTGCCCAATAGAATAGTCTTGTTGGTCTTTACGTACCAAAGGAAAACCCTTGTCATAAAAATAAAAAAAAAACAATATTAGTATATACACCCTTGAATGTTCATTTTAACCTCGTGTAGAGATACAATCATTGAAAGTCAATTGCACCAAACAAACAACCAGGCTTTTCAACTTTTCCTTGGTGCCGCATTTGTTTTCGAACGGGGAGATTTTAGCGCATTTGGAATGTTGGAAGGTGCTCATTGTTGCAGTCACACATTACAGGTTCCAATTGGAGTGAAAAAGAGGAGTTAAATCAGCTCCATTTCTACGAGATGGTTGATGGGTACTTGTATCTATTTCAAGTGGTCTGCATCAGGGGTTTTTCTTTTTGTTAAAGTGTAGTGGCTACTCCGTTGGTGCAGATAATAGCTTCCACCACAATTTGAGTGTCATAACTTAGATTTGAGAAAATTGATTGTATATGGATACTGCCTGTTGACATGTGGGCCTGCGTTTGATCTGGGCCTTTCACGTCATATCCTACATCTGTTCAAAATTTTACCTCAGTGGGAACTATATCTTAGGTTGGTTTCATTAATACGTTTGAAATGAGTTTAATTAAGTAGCTGGTCTTGTTTTCATCATTGATTAATTCAATGGTGCTATCATTGATTGAAATGAAGTTTGGGCTAATATTTATAGGGACTGGCTATTTAAAATCAAAATCTCTCTTAGCACTCACCTCATTTTCAAAAAAAAAAAAAAAAAAAAAAGTTGAAATAACCCAAATGCCATCCCCTCATCTCCCCACTCACCTTTCCCTCATTTCTCCCCCCTTCTCCACCTCCCCCTCTCTGCAACGATCACAGGCCGATATCCTTCTCCCTCTCCTTCCTCCTCTCTCCCTCTCCCTCTTCCTTTCTCTCCCTCCCCTCCCCCTCTCTACAAGATCGAGCAACCTACTACCACCTAGCCTCCTAATTGACGATGACTAGGAGGCCGTCGTTGTCGATCTCTCTCCCTCTCCCTCTTCATCTTCCTCCCCTCTCTCTCTCTCTCTGCCCCCCCCCCCCACCCTTCCTTTTCCCCGTTTGCTCTCCCTCCCCACTTGAAGGGAGACCTCAATCTCTTTGCAGCAAGAAGTTCCCCACCATATAGTTCGGCTGGTCTTGGCTAAACATATAGGTTTTTTTTCGGCCTTGCGATGCCGAACAATAGTGTAATGTTCAGCCTTATAGGGCCTATTTGTTGGAAAAATGGGTTTTTAACTTTGGTTTTTGAGCAACTTTGGACCATAATAAGTGTAGGTCTCACATATTTTTTGAGGCGGGTTAAAGTACTAACGTATTCTCTTCCAATAGGAGATTACACCAAAACCATTGTTTATTAAAAACTGTTAAGAAATGAATGAATGAGAAATTGATTCCCGTGAGGTGGGTCAGGTTGGGTTGGGTTGGGTTAGGTTGGGTCAAAAACTCATAACCCAATATGGGTTAAATCCTAGGTCCAACCCATGAGCTCTCCAAAGAAGATGTCTTTTTGTCAAAAGACATAGTATTCCATCTGGAATGAATATGTCTTTTCTCTTCGCATCCTCTCTGGAATAAATGTGTCTTTTCTCTTCGCATCCCTTTGATGAATGGTTGTGTCTGTTCTTGGTGACTGTTAACTGTTCAAAACAATCATCAGTTCACCTATTTAAAGCCCATCTCAAATTGCATTTAGTTTTGTATCATTCTTTTTTCCTGCATCAGGTCATCTATTTTGAGAGAAAGTTTAAGAACACTGTTCTGTTTGTTGGCGTTGTAGATTATAGTGCTGCTTTTATTGTATGCTGATTATTGTATTATGAGAGACAAACGTCCATACGCAGTAAGCACCGGAGCAGGAGCGAATTTTGTCTTAAGGACATAGTGTTAAATACTAGCCTTGATCATCAAAATATTTTATTCTGACTTCACTTTTTGTAAATTCGAATTTATAAGTTCCTTTTTATGCTACTATGGTTTTTCTGCATTTTTGAACAATTAATGTAATCACAACAGGACTTCAAGTCCGTTACACTAACAGGGTAGATATTTGGAGTAGGGAGAGGAAAGGATGAGGGGGAGGAGAGGAAGGGGGAGGGAGGGAGAGGGAGAGGGAGAGAAAGGAAAAGGGAAAGGAGCAGGGAGAGGGAGAGAAAAGAAGAGGAAGAGAGAGGTGAGGGAGATTCAGGGCTCCCTCCGCCGGAGCTGCCGACCGTCGTTAGAGGGGGAGGTGGGGAAGGTGAGTGGGGAGAGAAGAGGATTAGGGTAATTTAGGAATTTTTTATTTTTTTTAAATGGGTGAGTCAAAAATAGCAAATTCCTACGTAAACATTAGAGGTATGTGAATCCAATGTTCACCCATCACAGTAACAAATCTTGTTCTTTGAAATTAGTTTCTTAGGAAAATACTAAAGAGGGAGTTTTTATTATGATATTGTCAGGAAAATGTTAGAAAATAAACTTCATCAGCAATAAATAAATAGGATATGTTATGAATAGTTGTCATGGAGGTGGCTTAGTTGGTTTGAGCTTTGGTTATGCTACCCAAGGTCTCAAGAAATAGTCCTTGCACATTATAATCAGGTAGCTTCCTGGTCAGAGGCTAAAGATCTGAAGGCTAGGGCAGTGAAATATATGATGGGTCATAAAAAAAAAAGTGTATGAATATGATTTAAAATAATTACATAAGTTTATCCCAATTTTCCTCTTGTTGGTTTGAGATCTTCGCAAAATTTACACAATACTTCAATTTTAGCAATATTTTGAAAATAATAATAATAATCATCAAAACCTTATCTAAACTATATTGGCTTTCACTATATGAATTTTATTTCTCTATTTCAATCTATGCGAACCAATGAAAATATCACAATATTATTGAGATTGCTAATATTTGTCACAATGCACCTGATAATGAATCACTTCAATGAGAAATATTAGTATGCATCATTTATTCACCATAGAGTGTGAGATGCTTACATGCCTTTTCTTATTTGCATTTGAGTATTTTTTTTATATAACTTTTTATATTTTGCACATTAATATATCTAAATATATAAGTGCCCATCACGCTGTAGTGAGGGATGATTGCATATTAATATTCTTCCACTTCAATATGTATGTATATATATATATATATATTTGATGACCCAAGCATCCCTCGCGAGCCCAATCTTAATACATTTGGCATTTGGCCGGGGGGTTATGTGGTTGTAACGAGGAAGGATTAATCTTTGGAGGTACCTGACTCAAAATATATTTTGGAGCCTACCAAACCTTTGGAGTTGGATCCTTTCAGTGGTTTGGATTCACAAGGTCAAACCGATTGCCATGCAATACGGAACCCAACCACCGACCTAGTTCCCGAAGTAGGTAGCGGGCGGTTTGCTTGGTACAAATGCTAGTTTTATAGTCCGGACCACCTTAGTGGTCTTCTACTGCGCTTTTCGTGTGAATGGGATGTGTGGAACTCTGCCTTGGGCTCACCTTGGATAATCTGGAGGTTCAAAATACAATCCACCTCCTCTTGTGACAAATCCTCAAATTGTACTTCAATAGTGGTTGGCCACTTTATGACTTTACCATTGAGAACAAGATTGATAAGGTGATTAGTGCAATTTTATGAATTATTAATCATATGCATTATACAAGTTATCAATTCTATGGGCCAAACTTCTATTTAAGTAAATTTTAAAGATATGTAAATGGAGGGTTGTATCTTGAAACTTACACCAGCTAACCGTGAATTGAGTTTGATGGGTCCTACAAACTACATGGCATATTAGCTCTAATATCTTGGACATGAACCATTGCTTTTTTTTTTTATTAATGAGATCATACCTGGATGCTTGAGACCCGGGAAAACAAGAATTTGATAGTAACTCCAACGACATGTGCTTACGGAAAAATCAATTTTTTCGTTACCAAAAAACTCGATGACATGTAACTCCAAGATTTTATAAATTTACTTTGACCAAATACACCTAAAGCTTGACAAAATAGGTCCACTCATAGATCAAGACAATGGACAAAATTACTTTGACCAGAGCATAATTAAGGGCCTGTTGTAGGGGTGTACACGGTTCGGATTGGATTGAATTGAGCCAAATTCATTACCAAACCGTTATCTATGGATTGACCATTTTATAATCCGTCATTGATCCATTGCTCTTTAAAGCCAACTTGAATCGAACCGTAGATCAATAGTTCGGATCAGTTAAAACCGCTCAATCTGTTGGTAAAGCCTCTAATAGAAATTCTTTTACAATAAAACAAAATAAAAATAGAAGTAAAAGTTGGTCATAGGTGGCCCGTCTCAATCCTTCCTATGTGACCTTTCCCAAATTATTAGATGAAGTCATTATTAAGATCAACATGTTAGACATGTTTATTTTATGAAATGTCTTTAAGAGATCAGATTTTGAAAAAGTTCAAAAAGGACATATTCAACAATCCTATGGGCTCCCACAAGATGATTATAGTATAAGATAATTGTCACATTACCAGATATATAATGTAGAATACAAGTAATAATAGAAAGATATACAAGTAGATAACCCAAATAAAATCTTCAAGCAAAAACCCTACATTTTGAGTACTTCAAAAGCATAAATGATTGGCTAGTATATATCAAATCAGTTTTTTAACTAAATCCCGCTCTTCTAATCCAAAGAGAATTGTATTACCAATTCCATAAGGTCTTTAAAGGTTCTAACAGAAATTCACTAGAAAAATTTTAATAGAAGGATGAAATAAAACACACAAAATAGTTAAACCTTCTAGAAGATATTTTGCAATGGGTACCATACAAAGCAATTAAACCTTTTGGAAGAAATTATTGTCTTTTAATATTTTTTTCTATAAAAATAAATATATATTTATTACAACGGATTGGATCGGTTTAAATATACGGATTAAAGGTAAAATCCGTCACCAATCCTTTACTAACCGATTAGGATTTTTCAATTCGTCACAAATCCATTAACTATCAGATCGGTTAAAAAATAGCAGATCGGATCGGTTTAACGGGTTGACAGATTTTTTGTACACCCTAGCCTGTTGAGTTCTTCCTAGTCCCAATGCCAGTAACTCCAGGTAAGCATAAATAAATTAGACTTCTCATGTTTGGTAAGTTTTAGCAGTAGTTTTTCCCCTACAATATAATAAAGGTGAACGATGTAGGAGATTTAAAAGTCTAGCATTTCTCCTTGAAGCGGAATCCTTTTTATTTTTTTTTATTCAACACTTTTTTATAATTTAGTGTGGAGTTCTTCACATTATAAAGAACTATTTTTTCTTAGTTCACAAAAATTCCTTTCCTACCAAGACGAGAAAGTATAAATTGATTTGGTGTGGAGTTCTGCATTAAAAAATCATGGCTATTATTGCCCAAAAATAGAAATGTGCCCAGAGTTGATGAAGAAGAGGTGGACCACCCGATCAACGGATGATAAGAGATGGCAAAGCTGTGTCACCATTCACCAACCTCGGATGTGCCCAAGGAAAGTCGCAGTCTATTTTCGTAATTACCTCAAACATCAATCCCACCAGATCCACCAACCCACACTGCCCCACTTGCATCCTTTTCTGGCATTCGGGAATCTCTGAGACTTGCACTCACAAAAAAATTGTGAGGCTCATAGGCTGAAATTAAGTCACTTAAAATAAATAATCTTCTCTTCTACCGGCTTTTGTAAAACTTAAGGGGTAAATTTTGTAGGGTTAGTGTCCAAATTGGCATTTTGGACATTCCAATCTAAAATTATAAAATGGAAAATGAATGGTTGACCGGCTTGTGCCTTACCAATCAAGAGAAGGTGCGAATAGAAAGCTCCATGTTGAATCATTTATCTACGATTTTTGAAGTCAATCCAATGATTCTAATCCTCTAATCTTAACCAGTCCCCATAAGTTGAATGATTTTAAGTTATTTTTTAATTTTATTTTTACACTTGATCCAACATTAGGATCCGTAATATATAAAGAGAGGGTGAGGTTTGAATGGTCCATTAAGATTTAGATGGATGGTAAGATGAGCTCTAGATGCATTCTCAAACATTAAACCCCATTTCATGACATATGCAAATGCCTAACTAAACCAAAAAAAAACAAAGGGGGTTCACTTTCATCTGGTGGGACCAGTGGTCTTTTGAAGAAAGGGCAGAGGACTCTCTGCAGCACTGGCAACAGGAGATTCCAATGCCGGACACACCAAGTCACCAACCCAAGTCCCTCTTACAAAAGATTCTCAGGCACCCAAATATTTCTGGAGCTAGCTAGCCTTCCCTCTTCTCAATCCCATCCAATTAGTAGATGTGTGTATGAGAAAGAGAGAGAGAGAGGCAGAGGCCCATCAAATCCAACGGTGGAGATCTTCTTCCTCTGATCTACATCCAACTTCTGGTATTCCTCTCAACCACGTTGTTGCTTGGATTACTTGTTTTTGTTCTTTTTGTTTTCCCTCCTCTTCACAAAAAAATCCCAACCCTTTAAATCTTCTTGTGGTCAGAATCCAAGACTCAGTTCTTATCTGCTGAGATTCTCTACTTCTGTCCCCAACCCACAACCCCTTCTTCATGTCTCTCTGCCTCTTGCTGGTTGATATTTCAACAATTTTTTTTTTTTTTTTTGATTTGGTGGTACAAGCAAGAATACCTATTTTAAGAGTTGCTGAACTGAGAATGGTGGAATTTGCTTTTAAAGTAGAGATATTGTAATCTTGCCTTATTTGTGTATGTTGTGTTTTCCCCAGATTGGAGATTGAGGATTTCTTGTATTCTCATTTGCATTCTCCTCCTCCTTCAGTTGCCTTTTGGGTTAAAATTTTAATCTTCTGGTAAGACTTCCATCACCAATAGTTGGTGTTGGTAATTTTATTTTTGAAAGCAATTCACTCTGTATTGATTTGTTATTTATTCATTTTTTGAATTTGAGATTTGGAGTGCATCATAATGACTGCTAGGTAGATTGACATGATCCATGGTTTTCCCATACTAAATATTTGCTGCATTCTGCTGCTTCTGAATCAACAAATTCAATTTCTTATTTAGTTGTTCATGTTCTTGGGTAGAAATAAATGTAGTTGGAAATTAATCTATGGAATTTGGTATTTCAAGGGGCACTTTGTTGATGGATTGTGGTAACAAATGCAAATTGCCAACCTGCAAATGTCAAAACATTCTTGTTTTGTCATATATGAGCTATATTCGTTTTTTACCGAGTCGGTGCTGTCCATCACTTTTCCTTTAGATCTTCCTGACTGTTGCTCTCCTCAAATGCTTTCCTTGGGAGATTGATGCAATTGATGTAGTTGCAAGCCCCCACTCTTGGAGAGAGTTTGAAATTATGTTGTTGAAGAGCATAATAGAAAACAGCTCCACAAGAAACTGAAGAATGGAGTTTATGATAGTTTGTGAATGATGCGCAGGAGTTTCGTTCACATTCAATTCTTTGTATGATAATATGTTAGTTTCCTGTTATCATAATTTCACATTATCTCATCTTAACGACTTGTATCTCATGGTAATCCTCGAATATCTTGTAACTCATTTGTGCAGTCTATATATATGTTTAATGAAACACTACATAAGGATTGAGAGTTCTACCTTGTTAAAAATCTCTCTTTCGTCACAAATGAGATGAGGAGCCACCCTTGTAATGAGAATTGAAGGCATCAAAAGTGTAAGAAACTATGGGAAGTTGAAAATCAGTAAATAATCAGAATGACATAATAAAATGAGATGGCAAATTGTGTGCTAGCATTAAATGTTGCTATTAGTTAGGAGCGAGAAAGTTGAGCTCATGGACCCGGCCCTAATCGGTGGGTTAAGGCTTCAACAATGATGATGATTCTCGAGGAGGTTTCCCACGTGTTGGGAGTTGACAGTTCCCCATCCATGTACTTAAATTTTTTATTTTTTTTATTTTTTAAAAGAGGAGAGTTTGGGCTTGATCCTGTTGGACACGACACCATACTGGATTCTTCTAGTGCTAATTTAAAGATTGTTTTACAATTGATAAAATATTATTACATCTTTCTTCTTCTTCTTCTTCTCCTCCTCCTTCTTCTTCTTCTTCTTCTTCTTCCTTATGTCGATTATTACTTGATTGTTCAGTGCAAGATTTGTATTTGATTTTATCGGTGCTATTATTTCCTTATTCTGAGTTTTTTTTTTTGGAAGCTTTCTTTCTCTATCCACTAAAGTCCAGTTTGATGAAAGACAAACGGTCATCTTTATCAATATTTTGACTCCTTTGTTTATTCCTTGGAAGGATATATTCAGTATTCTGCCTATTCATCATCACCATTGCTACCTGGAAATATTGTTTTCATGCCTTTTCTTTTTAAGCATAGATCTTTGTAACAACAGTCAGTTGCTTACTTCACAAGATCATAAAAATCTCAGCCAAATTATATCTTCTCAGTAACTATGTCCAGCGGTAACTACCTTTTCACAGAGAGACTATGATGCATGGATAGTTCAAAATGGCCAATGTATCATGTCGTATCGTATCCAATACTTCACTTTTTATGTGTAAAATCCGTGTCCTGCTATGTCCATATCGTGTCCTTGCCGTATCTATGCCGTATCTGGGCATCATAGCAGAGAGATATATAATAAATGTTCTCTCTTTTTGGACAGTGCAGATGGCAGATGTAGCAAAAGACTTGACTGCAGGGACAGTTGGAGGGGCGGCACAGTTGATATGTGGACACCCTTTTGACACCATCAAAGTCAAGCTCCAAAGTCAGCCACCCCCGCTTCCTGGCCAACCCCCTAAGTATTCTGGTGCCATGGATGCTGTAAAACAGACGATTGCAGCGGAAGGCCCAAGGGGCTTGTACAAAGGGATGGGTGCCCCACTTGCCACAGTGGCTGCCTTCAATGCAGTCCTATTCACTGCGAGGGGTCAGATGGAGGCATTGTTGAGGTCTGAACCTGGTGCTCCACTTTTGGTCAACCAGCAGGTTGTTTGTGGTGCAGGTGCTGGAGTGGCTGTTTCCTTTCTAGCATGTCCCACCGAGTTGATCAAATGCAGGTCAGTGTTTTTATCATTCCACTTCTTACTTTGTTGGGCAACTCATTGAAGCCAACGGATAGAGTAAACAAATAGCTGAACCTTCTGGTATTCGCTGTTTTTTTTTCATTAAAATTTGAATTCCTGTGTCTGCAATTAATTAAAATAAGCAGTGGTTGCCTGCCAGACAGCTGGTGTCTCTGTTGATTGGGTTCTAAATAAAGCTGACCTTTAAAAGAAGAACTTTGAAACACCCCTGTGAGGGCTTGAATGGGCCTCACAAACTAGTATTGATTGCTAGATTGAACAGCCCAGTTTCACTTTTTATTTTTTTTCCTGGGACTCACAGCAGGGCAATTGGAATCTAATCTGGTACAGTTCTTTCTATCTGACTGATCCACTTGAAATAAATAGAGGCAGTATCAAAATGTTGATTTAGGATGGAAAGTAGAAACTATGTGGTTTTTTGTTTTTTTAACAGTAGCAACAGTATGTCACCTGATGTGATTTCAGTGATTTCAACTTCACAGCCTAAATGCAGATAGAATAGATAGCTATCATTTTCTAGTTATTCAAGGTGTTTGTGATTTGGTGTAATGGGTGAACCTGTCTGCTTGGATTTGTGGATAGAACAGGTTACAAGCCCAGAGTGCTTTGGCAGACTCTGTCTCATCGACTGGTGCAGTGAAGTATGGAGGTCCAATGGATGTGGCCAAGCACGTTCTCAAATCAGAAGGGGGTGTGAGGGGCCTCTGCAAAGGCCTGGTTCCTACACTAGCTCGCGAAGTCCCGGGAAATGCTGCAATGTTTGGTGTGTATGAAGCCCTCAAGCAGTATTTTGCTGGGGGCCCTGATACATCAGGACTTGGTAGGGGTTCATTGATTGTAGCTGGAGGCCTGGCTGGTGCCTCTTTCTGGCTTTCAGTCTACCCAACTGATGTGGTGAAGAGTGTGATTCAAGTGGACGACTACAGGAAGCCAAAGTATTCTGGCTCAATTGACGCCTTTAAAAAGATCCTGGCATCGGAGGGAGTTAAGGGCCTTTACAAAGGGTTTGGACCAGCAATGGCCAGAAGTGTCCCGGCAAATGCGGCTTGTTTCTTGGCATATGAAGTCACAAGATCTAGCCTGGGATGATCTAATAGACTCCATCTGATTTCATTCTTTTATTTTCAAGTAAAGGATCTGAAGCAAGTGTTTTCTCTGTTGTCTTGTTGCTGCAGCTCTTCGGGCCATATCAAACCACTGAATGAACAGTTTCATGCATCGAAAGATTGCTTCTGTAACAGACACCAATGTTATTGAAAGCTTGAATAAATCTCATCTTTTACCAACATTTGAGCACTAGTGTATTAATCAGACACAATTTTTTTTGTTGTACTCTCCCTAATACTTCGGATGAAGTTTTTGAGGCTACTGTCTTAAACCTTGGGTACCCATACTATATATCTTCAAGTTATATATTTGAAAAATGCAACAGCCTGCTAGTTCTTTCTTAGAATGGCTGTTAGTTTTGATGAATAAAAGGCAAAGGAAGGACGGCAAGAGGCCCAGTTGCATGGGCTTTTACCGGTGTCTGTTGACATATCAGTTGAGTGTGATGTCTGACAAGAACCTATTCATAATTCAATATATTTACTGCAAATCTGGGATAAATGAGGTACTACATTTTTTTTTTTTGCTGAATGAGTCTCAAAAATCAAGACTGCATTTACCAAAATATAATAGGACAAAAAAAAAAAAAAAACGGAAAAGATGTGCATGCATCTCCACTCAACATTGAAGAGTACAACTCAGAGTTTGAAGGCACCATATCAACTACAAGAAATTATTATTAACAATTCCAGAAGGAAGAAAGCCCTTCCAAAATGAAATAAATTAATGTAAATAGTGACAGTGAGAAAGCATCTGCTCACGACAAGGTCTGGCCTTTAGCCGTAGAGGACATGATAGAGAGAATGTTGACAACATTGACCATCGAGCTCAGGGCAGCCTTTAATACCTCTGGTGAACAACCAGGTTTCACTATCATTTTCACCTGCCAGACAAACATTCAAGAGCAATTCTCTTCAAATCATATGATAAAATGAAGTTCAAAAGGCTGCTGTCAAAATTTACAGCCCAAAATGATAAAAAGAAGGCAACATCATGTGCCATTCTGAAATAGGGTTAAGTATTTCCTTCCAGTTTCCACTAGAAAACAATGCATTTATAAATAAACAGAAAAGAAGACAGTGCATAAAGGTTGTCAAATGTACTTTGTCAAGATAAGCTTGCAATTTCTTCATCCTTCCCATGTAGTCCTGGTCCTCTACACTGAGGCTTATGGTCTGGCTGTCTGAACCAGGTCCCTCAAACTGAAGGGGTCCTGGATTTCTGTATAGGTCATCTATCAAGAGATTTCGGGCATACCGAAGTAACATTCTGTAACACCAGAAACCCATATTAACAGTTTTGGAAAAGTGAGAAGACAATGACATTTTATTAATGTGTTCTGTTGATTCCAAAATGAAACCAGCTTCCACTGCAAGGTGAATGATTTTGGTAAGGTTTAATATGCAAACAAAATATGACTAATATTAGCACTATATATATAACTGAGTACTATCTTACTTTTTGCTATTCTTATGTTTTATTAGCTTTTTTAGATCGTATTTCCGGCTTAAATTTTTCCAGCATTCATTCATCATTTGACTCTTTTGGAAAAGGTAGTGGATATTATTTGTTTTAAGCCAAAGCAACTGGTTTTACAAAGAAGATTCTTACAGCAAGGGTATTCAATTAAACACATTCATGTCTAATGATTTGAGACTTTAGCAATAAAATACTATGGATTTTGTGACATTGACAAAAAGAAGGCAACGTCTAAGATCCATTGGGCACTTTGTACTAAGCGATTTGGAGAAGGAAGCATAAAGATATTGGATCGACCTAGTTCTAGTGCAAGGTATCGTTTTGCAATTTGAATTGTCTTTACTATTCACATTCTTTTATCTCTCCATCTTTTGGGCTATGGTACCCATATACTTCAAATGGGCAGCATTCACATTGTATTGGACACTTCACTTTTCATGTGTATGATTTGTGTCCCCGCCATATCAATGGCATATCTCCGATGTATTTGGGTATAATAGTGTTTTGCAGCTTTTATGTTTCTTCAGCTTGATTCAAAATTTTAGTGTTACGGTCCACCCCATCTTTGGGTTCCTTTTCTAACTATATATTTCCATTGCTTCTTATTATGATCATCAATTTAAAGGGCCAAGGGATTTGACAACTTCCTCAATATAAATACTTAAGTAATAACAATTTGGTCATTTCCTCTTCACCGTTTATTGCAGACCATTCTTAGGTGCATCCAGAAACAACCTAAAATTTTGAGACCAATGACTGAAAGGCACATGCCAGGATAAGAATATTAGTACTACGTTGGACTAGAAATGAATTTTCTTACTCATATGGTTTTCCTTTCAAATCAACAGCAGCCGGATGAATAGAAGGCTTTCCAATTGACGAGGCTCCAGGACCATGCAACCTCTTAACAGTCATCATTGCCTGTGAATTTGCAAGCATGTAAATAATCATAAATATTGGAGATTCTATACCCGAGGCATTTAACTATGCACGATGAGTTGGCAAAAATATGTCCACTGCCCACACAGATGAGGAAGATACGTTAGTCCTGCTCTTGCATTTAGTAAATGGCAGTTCAGGATAGAAATATGACGATTCTAGCACAGCTCATCTGCCCAGTAGGAGCATTACCTAGGATTGTCTTGGCCTGTTCCATTGAATATGACTACAGATATATGATTAAATGTTTTTGAAAGTTGACTTTCTTTAATTATTTGTCCCCAACCAGTATGACAAACTTCACATCCCCATAGCTTTTTTTATTTTTTATAAATATATAAAAGCAGACAATTTTCACAGTAAGCTTAGTTAATGAATCATCTCCTTAGTTGATGTATATTCTATCATGTTTTCCAGTTATGTTATTGTTTAATGAAATGGTAGAATACAACTGATATCAAAGGGACCCTAACATACACTGTAGCACAGTTTATGGAGCTGGTGAGTTGAGAAGGAAAAGAACTATTCATAAATTATCATAATACATTAATTGGCCAAGTTGGTGCATCAAGAAAGTTTACAGAAAGTAATGGTCTCATTTGCTACATATGATTTGTACTTCAAAAAACAAAAAGAGACGAGGTTGATGTTCGGATAAGAAACATCAGAAAACTCATTCAACTCAACAACAAAACCATCACAGAAGGAAATAATTATTTGTAATTCCTATTAAGTTTTGACAAACAAAGACACAATAGAAACAATATAGAGCTAACCGTCAATGGAGCACCACCACAACGCCAGTTGGTAACATGATCTTTAAGGTTTGCCACTGTAGCCATGTAACCATTACAACCAGAAACTAGAAGATGATATGAAACGTGTCCAAGAACCTGCATGTGATCTATTCTAGATTTAGCTATTTGTTTTCATTCTCAAAATTGAAATCATGGGATTACATCAAGTGACAGAAAAAGACTTACGTAAGCATAATCACAATCAAACTTTGATGGCAATGAACCTCGAGCCTGATAACCGAAGAAATGACAAATAGAATTGAATTTCTTCCCTTTATACGTGCCACTTTCCTGAAAATAAATGTCCCAATAAAAGCCAGGGTATTTTTTAAAAACTGTATTAACATTTCCATTGATCAGCAGCATAAAAGAAATAAAAATTAGTTACCTAATATGACAACAAGATACACTTGTTCACCAATAAAGAAAAAGATAAATACAAATACCAATCTCATTGGCTCTATTATTTTAGAACTCTCAATTATATCCTAGCTTTTCCTGTGATATATTCTATACTTGGCAATATATTCACCTACACATGGTGGCCTACACATTTTTCCTAGTGGCAATATTTACCACCTTTCTTGTGACATGTTCATGCTTTACCGACCTGGACATGCTGTTGTTTGACAGGTCTAGGTAATTATGTACCTTAGCAGTTAGCACTCTTATTGAAGCAGACAAATTATCTTGTATTTAGTATGTTCCTGAAATTTGAATTTTAACAAAAAATGGCAAGGATGCGGGGAGTAAAATCATCAACAGACAAGAATAATTAAATGCACGGTAGTGCTTCTGAAATAATCTTTTGGTTATTACTTATATAATTATTATTCTTTTTCTTTGAAATATATGATTTTCATTCTTCAAGCTGGATAAGAGATATGGAACACTACTGCTATTCTAAGACTAATAAGGGAAACAAGAAGAAACAGAATATTGGTAAAGTTGATGAAAAATATGAGAAAAAAATAACGAAGGTGTACAATCTTGTACCTAATCAGCACTTGTAAATTAAAACCCATTATAAATTCCATCTTACCAATCTTCTGTTCATCTCTGTTTCAACAAGCTGAGCTAAAAGTTTTTCGGTTTCAATCTGTGTCAAAAAAAAAAAAATCAGAAACGATCTATCTACTTTTCATATGAAAAAAGTAAATAAAAAAAACATTTCATCTACAATAATCTATGCATTCTGTTTTACCTGAGACAGCTGTGCAGACTCATCTGATTCAGGAGATAGAAGAAGCTGCATAATGAAGTGTGCACCTTAAGTTTGTTTCACATCTTTCAAATTATAATCTAACATGGTTAATAATACTAAGAATGTGGGAATACAAGATCCAATTGATCATTGAGAAAAATAACTGTTGACACAAGATTGAAATGCCATTGTGAAAGAAAAAGGAGAATAGCATTAAAATCCTTCAACTTTTCCTGAGAAGGCATATGCTAGAATATATATTGTCCAATTGTACCATTTCCCTCAGGCCCAAACAATGCAAGTATGGGTCATCCTGACCCAAATGTTTCATATGATGATGATCCCTGCGATGAGTGGATGCCCCAAAAGCTTCTCCTGTCAGAAGATCTCTAACAATTGGATTTTTCTGGAAAATGTAGACCATTTTCATTGAAATTTGTTCAGTGGCAAGCCACCAAATGGATAGCATTGACTGGATTGATCCAATATTAGGGCATGGCCCATCCATGATAGGACCACCAGATGAAAAGCATAAAATACTGAAAGGTGGACCCCACATGTAGTTTTTCAGTTATTTATTTATTTATTATTATTTTTAAAGTGTGTTACTTGAGCATGATAGTATGCAGCACAGATTCTTTAGAATGAGCAACCCACCAGTGTCGAACACTTGTACGACATGATACTCAGACTCTTCATCTATTCTGCATTAGTAAATTAAACTCCGTTGTGCAGTTGATAAAAGGCTATCGCAATTGTTTCTTCTTCTTTTTAATATATAACTTAAACGCTAAAATGTTTATTAGTTTATGGTTAGTTCACTTTATATTTGCATATTGTTCTTTTCTTGAAAGTAAGTATTTATTTAACTGTATTCGTAGGATGGACTTGTGAAACCTATGTTTTAAGATTCGTGAATCAAATGCATTGTACCAATATCAGATTTTGTGCATATCCAAGTCCATGCAACTTATACATGATGTAATGCTTCCAACGCAGATAGTTCATACAATATATATATATATAGATATATATATATATATATATTTGCCATCAGAGTGCAATCAATTAGCTGGAACAATTCAGCAGCATTATTAATCTATTTTTGATGTAGTTTTAAGACCATAGTGTAGCTGCAAAATCTCAGTTCTTCTTGGACACAGGCAATGGCGGACCTAGGATTTTTGTTTGGGAGGTGATGACAATGGTCAAGTGAAGAAGTTAAATACTAAAATAAAAAATTTTCAAGTCTTATCTAAGGAGTTTCTCGAAGCACGTTGGGTCCACCCCTAGACACAAGGCTATGAGATTTTGATATTCAAACTCGTGAAACTGAAGAAAAATGAAAATCTGTAGCCATGTGGTTCTTTTTCCAGGTAGCAACATAAAAAAGATGCCCCTCTATTCAAGTAAACTAACAGTGAACTTCACTTTAAGCCTTTAACATCACTGTTGTTTTACCATTCCTAAAGAGAACTAGTTTTTTCTACTGTAAGGTGTTTCTTTAGTATGATTACTGAATTTCAAATCATTCTGTGTGTGCTAAAGAAGATTAAAGTTAGGAATGAGAGTTTGTTACTGAATAAATAACTTGACATGACTTTAATGTTAATGAATGCTTCATTATTTCATGGAGGTTTTGACGGCCTGCTAAGAGGGAAGGAATGGACAGAACAACTCATCTCCACATTACCTCCTTCTTGATGAATGATGGCATGAACTCAAACAAAGCGGATGCCCAAGGTGACAATTGTGATGAAATGCTGTCCACAGAAACTCCTTTCTTATGAAGACTGAGTATTTCCTGGGAAAGTCAACTTTCAGATTCAGTCAGGACTCAGGATGGTAAAACAAATTAGATTAGCAGTATTTATTTATTTGTAATGCAGAAAAGTAAAACAGATCACTATATTGTTGTTTGCTCTTAATATGCATTAGGATGTTAAAAATATGAAACACGAACATGTTTAGTTACCTCTTAGAAATGTACTAGTCTGCAAGAGAGAAGATATTTCACAACTGTAACATATGAAACAAATAGACAAATAATGTCTCCAATCAGTATTTCAAATTTTACCTGCAAAAGAGCATATACTTCGGGTATGCTCTCAATAAGGCCCTCAGGTAGAAGGATTACACCATGATATTTGTCTGTCATCAAGAGGGGACGAAACAACCATTATGAGATATTTCTTTCTCAAGTGAAAAGTTAAAAAAATATAAATGACATTATCTTCTTTACAGGAATGTGTGATTCTCTCTCTCTCTCTCTCTCTCTCTCTCTCACTTCTCTTTGGAATGACAGCTCTCAACTTTGCCCTTATTTTCAATTTGGTGTTGAGATGAAAGGAATAGAAAATGTTTTAAGAACTTTGCTTTCCATAACAATTAGTGCAAGTAAAGAACACAATCACGGAAATCCTGCACGGACGAGTGAATCCTTATGATGATGGAAAATTTTCAACCCATCTGAAAAAAGAAGTAATACAGAAAAAAAATTATAATCAACCTGGCTCTCATAAGTAGGCAAAAGTATGTTTGCCCTTTTTGGCATAATCAAGATAATAAAGCCTTCTCAAGCATTAAAATTAAATAAATGATGATAATGTTTGTTGTTTCTATTTTTTATTTTTAGCTGTGTGCATATGCAATGGCTCGAATATGAGTTGGATATTATCCATCCATTTAGAATGTTCTAGTACTAAATTACCATTGGTTTATTTATATTACTGCAAGGGAACCTTGGTTACAAAATAAATTAGAACTCTTTGAGATGATTATGAATGATTAACCTTGTTCTGCCCTGGCTTCAACAGCATCACAGATTCGTTGTGTTATATCAAAGAGGGTGAGCTTTGAGGAGGCAACCTCCTCACAGAGGATGACCTGAAAATGGCATTCAGTAAAGTTTATTTAGTTGTGAATAAATAAACAATGGTAAACTTACTAAGTCTTCAGACATAAGCACACCATGTTTGGACCAGATTGGAGTGCACATTCCAATGCAATGTGTGATGATTTCCTTCCCATGAGCCGAATAAAATAATAGTACTGCAAGCACAAAAAACAACGCCCTGTATCAAACTTGATTTGTTCCATTCAATATTTGATATATTTTATTGTAATTTTTCTGTTGGTTGTGTAAATCTATGCGTATTTAGACATGGTAGAAGGGACAACAGTTCATTATAGCCATGACAGACATGCTAATCTGTACCTTTTCTGCAGAGAGGGCATCAGTGCATAGATTGCTGATAAGTTGAGCATTGACCTGATTAAAAAGGAGCATTGGAATGAAATGTCTATTCATCACATGCAGATAATAATCTATGAGAAGTATAACCACATATAACTTCCCACAAGAAGACAAATACAACTAATCAGATTTATTAAAAAAAACTTAAATGCTAACAAGCCTGTGAGAGGTAAAATGACAGACATGAAAGAGGAACAAGAGAATAATGATAACCGATATACCTTGCATATTGTATCAAATCCTACATCAGTCTCGACGAACTGATTCTTGAGATCTCCATATAAGGTAACAGGAACACCCACCACCTACAAGACCGAAGAATAATTTACTCCTTGTTAGAATGAAAATTTTAGTAATTTCATTACAATAACAGGTCACATAGCAGTAAGAAACCTCAATCCTACTGTATTAACGAGGCTGCCATAGAGAAAGAAATTGATATTATAAAAAGAAATTAAGACCAAATCCCGTGAAGCTATAAAAAGATATACTGATATATAGAGAGTTCTGATCCAAAGTGAACCTTGCATTTTCTTTCAACCCAGCAACACCTATGATCAATCCAACCCTCGAGTTTGCAGCGCTCACCCAATTCAACACTCATCCAATTGTTACTCTTGGTTTGGAAACTCAAGATACTGATACCCAAAAAACCATGAAACTTTGTATCCAAAGAGCAAAATGTTAAGATGATATGATGAGGGTTCCATTTGCATAGCATGTCAATGAGATCTTTGTTTTCTCCTCTCCCTCAAAGATTGTCATGCATCCAGGTGGGTTGTCATAGCCAGGTTGCTCCTAAGGTGTGAGACCTATATAGTAAGAATTGCATAGCAGTTTCTGCAGGGAAAAGCAGTGGTTGGAAAGGTTCATGCTTGAATGGGGGACCCACCAAATCTCAGATCAAATGATCTGAGATGGTTGAGATATGGCCCCTTCAATGTGAAGAGCTAAAAAAATAAAGGGGTGAGATCCAAGTCCAGTGGCGGGCCTGTGATTTTTGTTTGAGGGGGGGGGGGGGGGGGGGGGGGGGGGGAATTCAAACCAGTAGCTAGGCTTTGGGGGCAAATGCACAATTTTTATGTGAATTTCAGAAGCAGGTCAATAATTTTCATATAAAATTTGGATGCCGACCAAGATTCGGCGGGGGTGTATGCCCCCATATGGATATATGTAGGTCTGCTTCTAGATCCAACAGCAAGGACAGTTCTGATGAGTGTCAGATTGGGTCTTTTGGCAATTCACATGAGGGTATTGAGTATGAGGGAGGAGGGATGGGATCACAGTTGGGCTACACAGTGCACTAATCCACATTGCCTGTTTGGGGAGAAAATTCTACTATAATATATAAAGAAAGATGTGTTTGCGTGATAGATGTCTGTCTGTGTGAAGAAGAGAGACCTTCGTTTGGCACTTTGATCCAGCAAAGGTCTCAGCAAGCTGGGCTGCATCGGTACTGGATGTGACACCTTCATGGGAAAGAAAGGAACAAATTATGAGAAATTCAAGCTCAAAAAATGCTTAATTGTTGATATTGATGAAGCTATAATAGTACCTCCTATAATCACAAGCCCATCTAACTTTAGTGTTTGGCATGCATTTGATGCAGCATCCACTTGCTCCTTTGTTTTTATCTGATCCTTTGTCCTTCCCAACATATCATAGCCACCTTATAAAAGAAAAAATAATTTAAATTCAACCACTTGAAATAACCAACTTATTTTGTTCACTTCACATGTGGTGACATCAGCACATTCACATTAAATGAGCAGAAAATTTTTTTTTTGTAATGATGTTTAATTATGATCGAAGAACTTGAGGAGCTTCCATGGAGCTAAAAAAATGTTTGTTGGCAAAGAGAATGACAGTATATAATAGTTTCTTAATATCCCCATTGCTCCTGCAACTCAATAAACTTCAATAGACAAATCTGTTGATTCTCAGATAGATTTGGGAGATCAGATTGTGCCAAAATCAAAGATATACTGCTATGTTGAAATGGTTTGTGTCTGACACAAATTTATTTGTATATAGCCTATAATGCATTTGAAGTCCTAGATCAAGTAATTTTATGGAGAACATTTGAAGTAAAATGACATGAAAAAAGCAAATCAAGAAAGAAGTCAGCTGCCATATAAACAGCACTCTTAACTACTATCTGTCAAATGGGCAAGATAGTTACAAGTAAAACAGAATATCATGGAAAGAAAACATTGTTTAGAATAAGAATTATAATCATAAGGTCCTATTTGATGTCTTCTTAAATGATGCGCATGTAACTTGGTTCATGTAGAAATGAGGGTTCATAATTTTGGATAGCCCATGTTACCTTTGACAGTTGTTTATGATCATTGTCACAATCAATTACATGAGAACAGAGTTGCAGATAGTTGGATTTAAACTGATTGCAAGGTAACTGAGTTGCAAGGATAATAACAGGGTTTACACCTATTTTTTATACATACCCTCACTTTACTCTGTCGCAAAGTACACGGTAGTCTTTTTTCTGGTAAATATTATTTTTTTGGTAAGTAAACATGCTATGCTAGTCATTTCAAATCTTCAGGAGTCTGCAGGGGCAGGCTGTGGATGTTAAGAATGGGGGTTGTAATTATCATTTAACAAAATCCAAAAATGAAGAAAGGATATTACCCTGATTGCGATAGGTCAAGACAATATCCTCCGGAATTTCTAGGGTGGTTTGTGCAAATAGACCTTCGCTACCCCCTGTCATTGCAAGTAAATCATCAAATAAGCATTCTAAGACCAGGAGAGACAGCAGGAATATAAAGAACCATCTTTGGGTGTATCAGTTAATTGAAAGGAACTCCTTTCAACGTTACATAAATCTCAACAAAATCACTAATGCAGTTAAATACGCACCACGAAATCCTATTAATGTACTTTTTGGATTGTGGGACTTGATTGCATCATAAAGCCCACAAATAACATTATGCCCTCCCGGCGACTGGCGTCCACAAAAGACAACCCCAACTCTGAAAGACAATTTTTTCATGTTAGAACTAGCTACTAGACCAACAAAATATAGAAGACAAAGGAAAGTCAAGCCCTTACGCATGATGGGGCCAGGGCAGGTGAATGGATTGACATTGGGCAGGAGAATAAACAGAACAATACAAATATGTTGTAAATCAGCTGATTTTGGATTCCTTTGAAAGATCAACAATATCTTTCACTAACCCCACCCGGCTCCATCCACGAGAATTGGAACACCAATGAATGATAACTTAATCACTCTAACGGGCTCAAAGTCGAAATCTGGTAGAAAGATCCTGTTCTCAGTTAATTCATGGGAGTGGCAACTCCAAAAATAAGCTGAGTTCAAAAGCCTCCTCGTGAACATATTTTTGTAATTTTCAATAGATGCCTTACCAAAATGAAATCATATAAATCAAATATATGATTCATTAGGTGCCCTCTGTTCTCTCCTGTAATTCAAAGTTCCACAGAAAATCCTGTATCACATGTCCTTTTTCATATAAGCTGAAAATGCAAACAATGCAAGTTTGAATTTCTGATTTGCTAATGTACTCTGATAAGAGACAAGGGAAGATTGCTGTTTCAGTAATATGTTTTCCTTACTTTCAAACCCAAAAAAAAAGGCAATATTGAGGCAGTGATACTATTCAGTACCTGATTGCAGGATGTTCTTTCTTTACTTGGGAATCACGGCGTGGACTGGATGGATTCAAGAAATGAACCAGTGGTTGCCCATGGGTACGAGGATATGATCTAGCAACTGACTGGGCATCAGATGGATCTGCAACAGTTGTAGCATCACCGAATTCAAGTTCCACTGCAGATTTCTGAAGGATGAGAAAGAAAGCACTTAGCTTACTGAGTGAGTGGCTGCTTACACAGTTAACACCTTTTAATTTTATGTACCCAAAACATGAAGTACATAGATAGCTCAATTGGATATATTCCAGTGCACTGTCCGTTACAGTTGAGGTACATTACATCCGGTGGTTTTTTGTTTTTCGATGTTTGGACCCGCAGCCCATCCAACAACAAAAAGTTACACGAGTATAGATGATTTCAACCATCTGATCTTCACCTTCTAAAATTAGCAGCTCATATTATTTTCAATAAAAGGGGTTATTTGTCAATTTGAGTCATCCCAGTGATGATCTTGTGAAGCAGAGCGAGAAAGAAAAATAGCCAACGTGTTAGGTTTATGTCTTGTATTCCGGTTTAGCCGGATGAGTCCACTGGGTTAGCCAGGGACTGGTTTAAGGTCAAGGGTATTTTGGTAATTGTACCGGGGCTTTCTTGGTGGCCAAGAAAGCAGAGATTATATATTGTATAGTCTGTAACCCTAGACCTTGAGGCGGCGGCATTAGTTGCCCGTGGTGCTCCCACACCACGTAGGAGAGATGAGGTGAGAGAGTGGGAATCTCTTGTATGCTTTACTTGTCATAGTGAAGATGTTCGTCCTCCTGTGCCCGTGGATGTAGCCCGGTTTGGGTGAACCACGTAAATCTCTGTGTCTCTTCTTGTGTGGCTTGTTCTTGTTGATCTTGTGATTCCGTGGATGCGCACAACGGGTGATTATCAGAAAATCACAACAATTGGTATCAGAGTCACAACAATTGGTATCAGAGCCAAGGTTGGTATTCCTTGGATTTCTGAGCGAGGTGGAGATCGCTCAGTGACTTGGAGGTTGTGCGCATGAAAATTAACTGAGATCAGGTTCGTGATTTCTGGTTGGGCCACCATCGGAGAAGATAAAGACGAGATTGGTTTTCCGATTTGGCTAAAATCAGAGGAAAGAGGATTCCTAGGTTTTTCAGATCTCGGAGAAAATCGCGGCTGGTTGGATTTCTGGGCTTTTAGATCTGAGGAGAAGAGAAGCGTGCATCAGATCTGCCCGAACGCGGGTGGGCCACGCATCACAGAGAAGGTTGATACTCAGGTTTGCCCGAGACCACGGAAAAGGACTGAAAGAGCGGTTCCTCGATTTGGCTGGAATCAGAGGAAAAGGGGTTCTCGGTCCTGATCATTGCTGCGAAGAAGAAAACAGAAGAAGACCGGAAGAGAGAAAAAAAAAAAAAAGAAACCGAATCTCTTGCCGCTGCCGGAGAAGACGACCACTTGCACGCAGCCGCCGCCATCGCCGCCGCCTCCAGTCACCGATCGGCGTTCTTTGCCGCCGTGCAGTGTCGCCGAAGAAGGTGCCGTCCACCGCTGACACCCCGCTGCCGTCGCCGGATCAGACGAAGACAGGCTGCCAGATCTGCGCAGTAGACCCGAAAATCGCGCGTTTTCCTTCGTTGCAGTCGCCACCGAGATCTCCGCCGAGATCCTCGCCTTCTTTGTCGCCGGAGAAGACGCCGTCTGCCGTCGCCGTACCCCGCTGCCGCAGCCCGCCACCGCTGATCACCTGACCTGCACCGCGGACGAGGAACTCAGCCATCCCTGTTGCAGATGGCAGAACAGAGGAAAAACAGAAAATAGGGGCGTCGTTGTTGAAGACGACCCAGACAATCTGGGTTCGGGTCGGGTCCGTTTGACCTGACCCGTACTGGAGGATAAGTTCAGCAAGGTTTCAGGTCAGTACGGGTTCGGGTTGGGTCAGTTTGAACCCGACCCATTATCAGAAGGTCCAGCCCAGTCAGCAGGTTCAGGCCGGGTCAGGTTAGGTTCGACCCGACCTGTTTGCAGACGGTCCAAAAGCCCAGCGCACGGGCAGTTCAGTTCCGGGTCAGGTCAGGTTCGACCCGACCCGCTAGCATCAAAGCCCAGTAGTTCAAAGCAAGTTCGGTTCCGGGTCAGGTCAGGTCCGACCCGACCCGTTAGCAGACGATCCAGTCCAGTCAGCACGTTCAGGCCGGGTCAGTTCAGGTTCGACCTGACCCATGTGCGCAGAGCCCAGCGAGAAGAGTTCAGATCAGTTCGGGTCAGGTGAACCCGACCCGGGTCCGCTCAAGAAGCCCAGCAGACAGCGCAGAGTGACGTCAGCAGTGACGTCAGCAACGGTCAAATGCCAGATTTGACCAGTTTTAATGGCTGAAATTGTTTCTGCGATATCTTGATCGTCCGATGTCCGATCGGAGATCCGTTTGCGCCTACGGACTCGTTTCGAGCAGATCTACGCAGTGGAAGAGGTTGATTGGCTGTTTGACAGTCAAGGAGGAGGTTTGATCGATTGGAGCGTAGAAACTTGTTTCTACATTATCGGAGCCATCCTGAGTCGGATTTCAGATCCGTTTCTTCCAGCGTGCTCGTGGTGACGAGATCTATAACTTGATGCAAAAATTTGGAGGAGATTTGAACAGATGTGGATTGAGGCTAGAATCGGGTCTATTCGACCTGGTTGTTGTTGTTGCAAACCCAATAATAGGAGTCGCCGGCCTAGTTGCAAAGGGTTTGCTGATCACATGATCGCATGTGATGTTATTCATCTTGCCAGAGCCAAGCCGGAAAAGCAGCAAGGAGGAGCTGATGCGTCAGCAGTTGTCAAACAGTTGTTTGATTGATTGATCGGAGGCCCGGTCAAATGGAGTTTTTTGACCGCTCGGAGGCAGAGGTTGTTCTGCAATGGAGTCATCTGGACTTGTATTCCCGATCTGTTTGCTTGCATGCTTGTGGTGATTGGATCTTCACAGTGATGTTGAAGATGGGGCAAGATGGTGAGTGATTCAGATATCACTCAGATTCGTCAATGGTTTCGAGCTTTCAGTTCGAGGTGGAGTTTGACGAGAAGATGAACTTTGCTCAAAGTTCATGTGCTGGTTCAACATGTCAAAGTGTTGAAGAGACTGCATCCCTGGTGCAGTGACGTGCCATTCAGCAAGGTACGTGAAGACATTGCCGGTTTTATCTCTTAGTAGCTCGAGTTGTACGGAGTTGTACGGAATTCAAGCCAAGGTGGAGATTGTTAGGTTTATGTCTTGTATTCCGGTTTAGCCGGATGAGTCCACTGGGTTAGCCAAGGACTGGTTTAAGGTCAAGGGTATTTTGGTAATTGTACCGGGGCTTTCTTGGTGGCCAAAAAAGCAGAGATTATATATTGTATAGTCTGTAACCCTAAACCTTGCGGCGGCGGCATTAGTTGCCCGTGGTGCTCCCACACCACGTAGGAGAGATGAGGTGAGAGAGTGGGAATCTCTTGTATGCTTTACTTGTCATAGTGAAGATGTTCGTCCTCCTGTGCCCTTGGATGTAGCCCGGTTTGGGTGAACCACGTAAATCTCTGTGTCTCTTCTTGTGTGGCTTGTTCTTGTTGATCTTGTGATTCCGTGGATGCGCACAACGGGTGATTATCAGAAAATCACAACAATTGGTATCAGAGTCACAACACAACGAGCCAATATCTAAGCCAAAAGACTTACGATAAGATGTCTAGGTGCCTCGCTAAAGGCAAACAACAACTCTCTCAAATAACCAAATTCAATTCAAACAAGAAATCCTAAACTAAATGAAATATAAACTTCTAAAATAAAAGAATTCTAGACAATTAAGGAAACAACTATTTATATAAATTAATCTTCTCTATGGGCCTTATTGGTTTTGTACCGCGAAGATAGACTTTCAGGTGGAGCCCACTAGTATGGCCTGCATCAGCTTTTCTCGTTGAAAAAACTCGACTTTGGCGAGTTGTCAGCTTGGTACTTCCTATATAAATTTGAATTGATTTGTTGAAAATCGGTAGCCGTAATCCATATAGCTTCAGAGAATGGTTTTCCTTTCCACTTGACTGGGACTTGTAAAATCCACTATTTTTGGTATAAATGAGCTGATAGTCAAAAATAGATTCAATTACATCTGGAGCAAATTGATTAAGAGGCAAATGGGGAGCTTGTTTCTCAAAAGATTTATCTTCTTGATGCCTGTGGTAAAATGCTAAATTCTCAACATTAAAGGTGAAACTAATATTCATGTCTAAAAGAAGGTCGAGAATATAATACATTGGAGCTGATTTTCTTTAGAATTTTGAATGGACTTGCAGATTGTTGATGTAGCTTCTTATATTTAGTTACAAGAAACCATTTTGGCTTCAAACAAACCATTACCATATCACCTTCATCAAATTCAATAGATGCATCGAAGAATCCGCATTCTTATATGTCTCATTATTTTTAGCAATTTGCCTGCGAACTTCATCATGAATATCCTTCATATGTAGTGCACACTATTCAGCTTGTTGACCAGGCTTAGTTTCAACTGGTAATGAGCTTTAGTCAATAAGAAGACGTTGCTTGGTACCAGTGATAACTTTAAATGGTGATCTTCCTATCGTTCTGTTGACGAAATTATTGTAAGTGAACTCTAGCATGGGTAAAATAAGATCTCCATAAAACATGTTCTCCAATAAGACATCGAAAAAGATTTTAAAAATTGCGAGTGACGACCTTTGTTTGGCCATCAGTTTGTAGATGATATGCATTTGAATATTGGAGATTAGTGTGTATCATGTGCTATAAAGTCTTTCAAAAGAAATTGATGAACTTTATATCTCTTTCAAATACTATCATTTTGGGAAGACTATGCAGACGAACAACCTCTTTAAAGAAAAGAGTAGCAGTTTTCTTGGTATCTGTTGTATGAGAACAAAGGATAAAATATACCATCTTTGAGAAGTGATGGATAAAATGTGACATCTTTAAGAAACGATCTAGAATAGTAAATATAGAATCTACTTTCTCTGCTGTTTTGTTAAGCAAAAGAAAAAATCTATGCCTAAATCTTGCCAAGGCTTATGTGGAATAGGAAGGAGTTGATACAAACCTGTATTCTTCTTTTAACCCTTTGTAAGTTGGCATACTCTGCATAATTCATAAATTTGGGCAACATTTGTTTTCAAGTGTATCAAAAGATATGGTCTTCCACAATAGCCAATGTTTTACTTTGCCCAAAATATCCACTACATATGCCACCATGTAACTCATGTATAACAAACTCACGGATAGATGTAACTAGCAAACATAACTGATTTCTATGAAAGAGGTAACCATCATGAATGAGAAACTTTGGATATTCAGAAAACTTACTATTTAGAAGATCTATATAAACTCGACCAAAGTCATGATTAGATGCATATTCTCTGCGTATTTCTTCAATGCCAAGAACATTGACAAAAATTATCATAAGTATGTGAGTTCGATGACTTAATGCATCTGTGACTTTATTTTCCGTACTTGATTTATGATGCAGAGTAAAAGTGAACTCCTGTAAGTATGCATTCTATTTGACATGATTTGCGCTCATCTTCTTTTGAGAATTTAAGTGTTGCAATGCTTCATGTTTAGAGTATAAGACAAACTCTTTTTCGATTAAATAATGATGCCAATAATGAAAAGCTTGTACCACTAGATAATATTCTGGATCATAAATCGAATACTTTTACAAGAGTCATTTAATTTCTCACTGAAATAAGTAACTGGGTGACTATCTTGACTCAAGACTCAGCCAATACTGACGTGTGAAGCATCATAACTAACCTCGAAGACCTTTTTAAAGTCTGAAAGTTTTAAAACTGGTGCCTCAGTCATTTTTTGCTTAATCTGTTCAAATGCATGAGATGTTGAATTTGTCTAAGTGAACTCTCCTTTCTTTATACAATTAGCTATAGGTGGTCATGATGGTATTAAAATTACGAATGAACCTCTCATAAAATGTAGCCAATCCATGAAAGGTATGTAGCTCATGGATAATTGTGGGAAGGGACCAATCAGTGATTGCTTTAATTTTATTTGGATTAGCTTTTACCCCTCTAGCTGATACAACAAAGCAAAAAAAGAAAATAACTTTGAAACTAAAAAATGTACACTTTTTCAAATTAATATAAAACTTTTCTTTATGAAGTGCACACATTGCATACCTTAGATGGTCGAGATAAGCTTATTTTGATTTGCTAAAGATTAAGATGTTATCCAAATATACCACAACAAATTTTCCGAGAAAAGGCCGTCGCAGTTGAGTTAACATTCTCATAAAAGTGCTAAGAGAATTGGATAAATCGAATGGCATGTCCAACTATTCATATAATCCATCTTTGGTCTTGAATGCAGTCTTCCATTCATCTCCTGGTCAAATATGGATTTGATAATATCCGCTCCTGAGATCAATCTTGCAGAAGATAGATGATTCGGCCATCATATCAAGTATATTGTCCACTTGGGGAATTAGAAATCGATATTTGATGTTGATCTTATTGATTGTTCAGCTATCGACACACATTCATCAAGAACCATCTCTCTCTCTCTCTCTCTCTCTCTCTCTCTTTGGTGTTAAGAGGGCTGAAACTGCACAAAGACTGATGGTTTCAAGGATATAATCTTTCAGAGTAAGTCTTTAACCTATCTTTGCAATTTTGTATGTTCAGCAGAGCTCATGCGATAAGCAAATAAATTAGGAAGGGTGGAATTGGGACTAAATCAATGGCATGTTATATGTATTGGATAGGAGGTAACTCAGTAGGAAGCTTTGCTGGAATCAAATCTTGAAAATCATTAAGTAATGACTTGACCTTTGGTGGTATAGAAACCTGTTTTTTATCATTTGCTTCTTTGAAGTCTTTCGGACCAAAAGCGTAAACAACCCCTTGTTCTTTGCTTTGTATTTCATATTTCTGCATAGAAAGAACACATGGAGTGGTAGAAACCGCCGAAGATGATGTTAATGGTAGTAGTGGAAGAAGATCTACCACTTGTCTTTTTCAATTACAAAAATGTATATACTTTTTCTGATCAGCATCTACCTCTTGGTCATGAAGCTATAGTCGGCCAAGTAGTATGTGAGAAATATTCATGGGAATGATATCACACCATATATCATCTTCATATATGCCAATTTGAAAATGAATCAAGTAGTGACGGGTCACAGGAATTAAATGATCATCTACTTAAGTGACCTTATAAGGTTTTGGGTGCTTTTCAGTGGGCAAATTTAGCTTATGAATCATTTTTTGTGAAACTACATTCATTTTACTTCCACCATGACAATTAAATTGCATAGCTTACCTTCGTATCTCACATGTGTCTTGAATATTGAAGTACGTTGCCAATCTCCTTCTTTTTTCTCATTGGTGGTGAGAAGTTTACGATGATAAGGATAAGATCATCTTCTTCTGTAGTGGTGGTGGCTCGAGGAGAAGGATAAGATAAGCTTCTGGTTGTGGTTCTGGCTGAGCTTTTGATTTTGTGTGGTCAAGAGGAGGCTGCATTTCAATATGCAAATAATAATATTCTTCTAAAGAATAAGGATCTTTGTCACAATAATAAAGATTGCAAACCTTAGTGTATTCGTTGGCAAAGTGACCTTGTTAACTACATTGCCAACAACTATCAATTCGTTGATCCTGTCAAGGAGGATCATGACCCCTCATATCTTGTCCTTGTGGCACTGCGCCCCATTAGTTTTGAATAAAAGGATGCTTGTTGGGTTGGTTTGGCTGCTATCTCAGTGGTGGATGATAACCTATTGGTGGAACACGGTTTTTTTGAAAATTATATTCTGACTGGGTGGAGTGCGATTATTATTCTGAAAGTTTGGGGCTTGACGAGTCATTGACTCGGCTTGAGTGCTAAAGTGTCTAATTAAAAGTGGATGACTGCAATTCTAGTTCAACCTTTTTTGCCTTATTATAAATGTCATCAACATTTACAAAGTCATGCATAAGGATCTCACGTGACACGTCTAATTTTTTCCTGCAAACTAGTTTTGTATTGGTTAACTAGCATGAAATCATGCTCTTGAACTTTATACCGAATAAAATAATCATTGAATTTTTCTATGTACTCATCCAGTGATAATGTGACTTGCTTGAAAAAAAAGTTATTTTTGAAGGATACTCATAATTGGGTGGTAGGTATTTACCTTCGAGCTTTTCATGTATCTCATCCCACCTAGTAATAACAGGGCATCCCATGACATGATTGTCGTGTTCAGTGCTATGTCATCAAATGCATGTTGAACTTTTACGTGTGACTTTGATAAAAGCAACACATTGTGCATTATCCATATAATATCAAGTGAAATAATTTTCAAGAGAATTGAGCTAGTTAATAAAAGCCTTTGGATTGAGACGACCAGAAAAATCAGCAACATCAATCTTGACTCGCTTTGTAATATCATCAAACTTGGGTGCAATCAGTCTGAGTCAGTGTGTATCGCCCCAAAAATGGTTATTCTCCCATTTGTCAGGTTTGTCTGTACCCACGCTCCCGTTTCCCTTTCAGTGAAAAGACGTTAAATATGATTATGGATAGATTCTTGAAAGCTTGTTTCTTCTTGTCGGGTTGGATTTTGTGGAGTTTTAACACTAGACGATGTTTTTACAATGGTAGGCCTTTGTGAATTTCGGGACATGACTTCCAATGCATAGATAATTTCATTATCATAGCATCTCGTTGCCAATCAAAAAACTTGCCTCAATATGTTTGATCGCTTCAAGTAATCAGTATTGGAAGAAGTAAAAGGAACAAAGAAGCAAAAGAACAACTGTTTCTTTTTTTTCTTCCTCTTCAACGAAATTGGTTGGACCCTACCCAAACTTAGACCTTGAAAGTGAGCCAGGCTGCAGAAGCCGAAATGGTTCATGGGGCTTGCTCCTAACCTGAAAAGAAAGAAAAGTGGTTTTAGACCCTCTTCGATTTTTGCTAACTTTGATTGGAATGAGAAGGGAGACGGGGTGAGGTTGTGGTTGGCAATGGTAGGAGGAGGAGGAGGCACTTGGGCGGTGGTGCTCGGCAATGATGTAGGCATTTGACAGTGCTTGAAAGACTCTTCCGTGTCTTTCTCTCTCATTTTTGCTTTTTTTTAAAAATTTTTTCTAAATGGGATTCCGAGGGTTAATGATGAAGTGGGGAACTGAGATGGATGTCGATGGAGTGTAAGAGGGTTTCGGTGTGGTTTTGGATGGATGGGGTGAATTTGGCTTGATGGTGGATTTTAGGTGGTGTGTTCAGTTGGGCGGGGTGAGTGGGAAGGGAGAATGGGGTTGTGGACTAGGGTTTAGGTTGGAACGGGTTGGTTTGTGTGTTGATGACAGAGGGTGAGAAGTAGGGTTTAGGGGTGTTAGACTGGGATGGGATGGGTGGATTCATGTGGAGATGGAGGGACGATGGAAAGATGGGTTTGGTGTAATGACAGTGACGAGGATGAGGGATCGTGAAGATGATGACACTGGGATGGGGATGATGAGCAACGGACGGGTAGATGAATAGATCTATGGTAGAAACGAGATAAGGAGATGAGATTCCCTTACCTCCGATCATCAATAGGAATGGCGATCAAAGAATGGATTTTCTTTCTGATATCAATTGAAACAGTACGGAGAAAAAGAATAGCCAACGGGTTAATCTTTAAGCCAAAATGCTTAAGAATAGGATGTCTAGGTGCCTCATCAAAGACAAATAATAACTTTTGCAATTGAAAACCAACTTAGAACTTTATTGATATCAATATTGTGTGTCCCATGAGGAATTACCTTTTTATTTATAGCTAAGGTACTTTCTAATTACGGAAATAACCAAATTCAATTTAAACAAGGAATCTTAAAATAAACATAACATAAACTTCTCAAAATAAAAGACTTCTAGACAATTAAGAATGCAACTACAAATAAAAATTAATCTTCTCTACTGGGTCTTATTGGTTTTAGGCCTACAGGCATAGACTTGCATCATCTTGAATTGCTAATGACCCCAGAGTAGGATTTCAATCCAATGAACCTGACTATTTCATTTTGGCACAGGGTAGCAGATTAAGAAATTGCACCAAATCTCTAGATTGTGATGAGCATCTAATCATGTCATTTGTTACTTTTGGATTATGGGAAATAGGAAGCAAGCCAAACAGATGGCCCTGGTTCACTACAGGGATAGAGAATGTAAATGATTCATGAATTTTAAGCTTATCGCTTATATCTCAGTTAAGCAAATGAATTCTTATCATTACAAATCAACATAAATATATTTCAAGTTAAAATACATATTTTTTAATTTTTATCTATGGGGCATGCCTAGCTGTGCATCGTCTTTGTGCACCCTTGTGGAGCCCATCTGGGCTCGCAACAATCATGGGAGAGGTTGGGGATCAAAAGATCTAAAGTAGACCTATGTATGTGCAAAATTTCAACTCCATAATATCATCGGAGGTCCTAATGCCTTAACCCATGATCCTTGAGTTTAATAGTTTTAGAAGGCATCGGTTTTTAGAATCCCAATCCAATGGTAACTTGGACAAATTTTCATTGGAGTGGGGCAGTGAGTGTGAGGAGGTCCCACATGCTGAAAAAAAAAGGTCCACATGAACATGAAAGGTGCTTCCAAGAGGGTGTCTACGCATGAAACATCAGCCTTTACCAGTTTAACCTCAACCGTTGGGCAGAATTCATTTGATCAGAAAGTATGATATGAATGACTCATCAACAGCATGTGTTTAAAATTTGCAGCGAAACAGTAAAGCACTCTCAAAACCTTCCAGCGTTTCAGAATGTAATTGTAAGTCCACCTTATATCAAAAGGAGGAAAATGAATGGACCTGAAGGCAGGGAGGGAGCTCTGGCAAGTAATTACTTCGGTTTTTCTGCAGTTCTGATAACTCCATTAAGGGACTCTGAAAGCTCTCTCTTCTGTGTCACACAGAAAAAAAGAAGAAAATGGTGTAGAGGGAATTTATGTTACAGGTCTGAAGAGATACAATATCAGAGAGGAAGCTCTGGGTTCTATCTTTGGCTGGCTTTTATTTCCAACCATGCCCTTTACGGTTGCTTTTGGAACCCATTTCTGGAGAGGCGGGTGAAATAACGGGCATGGCTGTTTCTGCTCTGACCCGTTTTTATCGTTTGCTCAACTCTCTGAATAAGAGAAAAAAAGTGAGTCCCGATCTTCAATATAACTGCACAGTGAGGTCCCATTGAAAATAAAAAATAAATGCCTATGCCATGCCTCTAAATTTTACCCCACTAGAAGTTATATCATAAGACTGGACATATGATGATTAAAACTGTAATAAACATAATATTATATATTTTTAATCATTTTCTTATATTGTTGTTATGGACCTTACCAATATGCCAAAAACAGATAGAATGCGTCAAATCAAATCCTATTATAATATATGAAGCTGGGGCCATTTGATTTGGAAATTAAACCTCAATTTGGCAATTGACTGTGCTCAATTGCACTTCCAATTATATATTATGAAGCTACAGCAATTTGATTTGAAAATTGAAATTCAATTTGACAATTGATTGCTTGAACTTCCAGTTTTGACTCAATTTTACCAATATATTCTCTAATAAAAAGAGTCCTGCACAATAAAAGATTCCTGCACGATCTGAATTTCTTAATTATTATTTGGTAGAAGCCTTTCTTGTTTAATTTTGAGTTCCGAAATTCATTCATTATTTTTTTCTCCATTCAAATCTTTCTTCTTTGTTTATTATTCTATATTATTCACCTCATGTCAAGTATGTTGATTTTTCTCATGTAATTTATATAAAATATTTAAAAAAATGATCGATCTTATAAATGGGTCTAATTCAAACTGGAGTGATATAATTGGATTTGTTAGGTATGAGTCTAAAGTAGACACCATTTGCAAAAAAAAAAAAAAAAAAGAAAAAGAAAAAAAGAAAAAGTAAAGTTCATAATTCTTGATATTATTAATTTTGGCTAAAATAACATAGTTATATAATTATACATAGTATACTGATCATAATTCTTAATTATTGAGTGATATAGATGTGGGTTGTTCTGAAAGTGGAGCTTTTTCTTTGAATCCATTTTGATTAATGGGGTTTGAAAACCAATGAGACAGCTATCTTAACCACATTCAATAAAAAAATGACTAAATCCACCCTTAAATAAAGAAAAAAATTAGTGATAATATAGAGTAATAATACAAATATATAAGTTAAATGTCAATATTGAAATTGGTTCATTCAAAACTAACTACTTCAATATATAATGTAATAGTGGTTGGGGAAGAAATGATCATAACCATTTGGCTTTATAAATAAATCATAAAAGAATCTATATTTTGAAGGCCGAGAATATGCAATTCAGGATATTATTTATGTGTGGTCAATTAAGTAGTAATAATTTGATTGCAATAGATTGGATCTGAGTTGATTTCATCCTAACTTAAAGAAATGATCAAAACCATTTAGATTCATAAATAAATCATAGGGGATGTACCTTGCTCCCCATGACCTAAATGGATTAGTCTGGCCCAAAGAGTTAGGACGCCCGCTGTTATAATAAATAAATAAATAGATCATAAAAGAATCTATTATTTTGAAGGTTGAGATTATGCAATTCGAAATATTATTTATGTGTGGTTAATCAAGTAGTAATAATTTGATTGAAAAAGATTGGATCTAAGTTGATTTCATCTTGACTTGGTAAACAACTATTGCAAGATCACTATGAACTTATACGCGTAAAATATAATTGATTTGATGTGAACGGGTCAAGTTTGGGTCCAGCATTGGTTACCATCCAATGAAACTAAAGTGAGAGAATTTTACAAAACCTTCTAAGTTGCGATAATTAATAAGAATTTTACATAAGGTCATTAATAAGTTAATTGTAATCTTGTAATTGGAAGTTAAGATAATTGTAAGAACTTTACCCAACCGACCACCTAATTTGAATCCTATTTAGTTATTCAAAGTTAGAGTTAATTTTTATTTTTTCTTCTAGGTTTGAGTTAACATTATTTACTTATTTAATCAATAGATTGGGTGTGAGTTAAATTAATACATGATACTTGATCATTGAACCTAACTTAGCTTGCCATATTTGTTGACTAACACTTCGTTATCATCCTTTTGGAGTGACAATTTAGGTCAGTGACATTTGTTAATCAAACTTTTTATCTTTAAAATATCATTCTATGTTATGACATTTGTCGTCATTCTTTTTGTATGATTAGATTAGATGAGAGCATTTGTCAACCATATATGACATTTTTAGCATATAAATAAGGATGTCCTTCAATTTTAATCCAAAACTCCCATTAATTTTTCAAGTATTGAAACCACCGCACACCACCCCACCCAAAAAAATCTTGGATTTTATTTTATTTTTTTAAAAAATTATTATCATTTTATTGCAACAAAAAATTGAGCTAACCAATGTTAGTGGTTTGTAAGTTCATATAGGAAGCTCTTCATCTCAAAGGTTTAACTTTTACTTATATATATTTTTTTATGTATGTGTTTAATTTTGTACATATACTAAAAAGATAGCATATCGTTTAATACAAATATAAAACAAAAGATGTTTTTTATGATTTTCTTTAACTTTTTAATCCATTAAGGTAGCCCCATAATTTACATTTAACTCAAAGTATGTCAATTTTCTAAATATGAGGGATTTAGGCATCTCTACTTCCAAAATAAGTAAGTTAAAAGTTAAATAAGGACACAGATATGACATGAATTTCACTCATTGATAGAATATGTTTATTTTTATGTTTAGTTCTCTATTTTATTTGCATTGATAATATTTTCAATTCTCAATAACTGCGATGAATTCATTTTTGAAATTATAAAATTATTTATGAATTTATTTTTCAATTGCAGTCATAATATCTTTGTCAAGAATAGGAGGCATAGGAAAAGGGTATGTCATGATTTTCTGTTAAAAAAAAATTAACACTTTTATTACTTTTTATTTTCTATTTCTGAACATTGATGCTAATACAGAAATCAATTTTAATCAACTAATATGTTTGAAATTGACCTCCAACAAAAAGCATGGGTGCTCAAGATTGTCTATTTGATTAAAAGCATGATTGATACAATCTTATGCATATTCTTTAATGAAGTTTTTCTATGAAATGATTGATCTTGTTAATCTGCAATCCCGATAACTTCATTAAGGGACGCTGAAGGCTGTCTTCTATGTCATAGAAAAGAAGAGAATTGTAAAGAGGGAACATTTTTTATTGAGGCAATAATCATTTGCTCGATGATGCTTTCTAGTGTGATGTGCGTGTTATTTTTTTTTACAGATTTTTTTTTACTTTTTCTACAGGGCAAGGAAACATAAGGAGTCTGAAAAATGACAAAAATAAATGAAGTTTTTAACTGAGACTTTTACTTAGTTTGATTATTTTAATTGTGATTTATAATTCTGTGAATTTCCATTTTTATTCTATGTTGAATTAGGATTAATTAATCCAATTTTGTGTGCCCCTTCCTCTATTTTGTGCGAAACCCCTTTTGACGCTTCTACTGTGTTGAAATTAATTGGTTTAGCCAATGAGAACTATACACACAAGCTTACTTTTGTCAAGAGGACTAGAGGAGATGAGGTTTGCACATGGCAAATAGTAGACAGATGGTCCAAGTGATGACCCTGGTAAACTATGAACATCGAGGAAACTACATATTTGCTCCAACCCTTGCCTCAGGAATTAGATTCTTAGGAGTTCAGCAAGAAAAGTAGGTCTCAAGGGATGTTCCTTCTAAACTATGAAAACACTAGAATTATATATATTCCTAGGAATTCAGAAATCAAAGTAGGTCTCAAGGGATGATGATCCTTGTATAACTTTGATAACACACTGCCCAACAATGATTGCCGCTTTTGTAGGTTACGATGCACAATGCACTCTCAAGAAAAGTTCTCTTTGGAGCGAGACAATTAGGCACTGCACATGAATCACTAGGCCTAGATTATGTATACTCTTTTTTATCTCTGCACTTGGTTTAAATTATGTATTTTCTTTACTCTGAGCGCATAACTAGAATACCCATGTACAAAAGCTTTTGTGTTAAAATTATGTATTAAATAAGGATTGAGTGAAGCTACAGTTGAAGTTCCATTCATCTGCAGCAAATAGTAAACTAAAGGGGGTATACAGAAAATGTTAAAAGCCCTGACTGGAGTACAATTGCGGTCCATCCTCTTGCCAATCTCTCATCTGCTGCTATCTGATTGGTGCATTTCTGCACTTATGTACAGCCACAGACAAGCTTACTCGTGAGGGTGATGGTGCGTTAAGTAGTTGTAACTTTTTTATAGAGGCATTAATCACTGCTTGGTGATGGGTCCTGGTGTGATGTGCGTGTTCTTTTGAAGATTCTTTTTTATTCTTATTGACGAGGGAAGGAAGCTAAAGGAGTCCAAAAAATGGCATCAAGAAGTTTTTAACTGAAAATTTTACTAAGTTTGGTCGTTTTACTTGTGATTTGTAATTCAGTGAATTTACATATCATTCTTTGTTGAATTCAGATTAATTAGTCCAATTTTGTGGGCCCCTTCTATTATGTTCTTGAAAACCCTTTTTGTCCCTTCCATTGTGTTGAAATTAATTGGTTATCCTATGAGAACTACATCAATAAACATACTTCTGTAATAGGGACCAAAGGAGATGAGGTTTAGGCATGGCAAACAGTAGGCAGATGGTCCAAGTGATGACCCAGGTAAACTGTGAACATTGAGGAAGCTATATGTTTGCTCTAACCCGTGCCAAAGGAATTATATTCCTAGGAATTTAGAAAACAAATCAGGTCTCAAGGGATATTCCAGCTAAACTATGAAAACCTATGAATTATACATATTCCTAGGTATTCAGAAATCAAAGTAAGTCCCAAGGGATGATGATCCTTGTAAACTTTGATAACACACTGCCCATCAATGATAGCCGCTTACACAGTTTATGCTGCACATTGAATTCTCAAGAAAAAGTTCTCTCTGGGGCAAGACGCTCGGGCAATACACATGGTTCATTGAGACCCCGATTATGTATGTTCTTATTTTATCTCTGCCCTTGGGTTAACCTGTCCATTTTCTTTAGTTTGTGTGGTAATTAGAAGTCCCATGTACTAAAGCTTTTGTTCTTAAATTATGAATTAAAGAGGGATTATGCGAAGCTGTTTTTGAAGTTCCATTCATCTGCAACAAATAGTAAACTAAAGGGCATATACAGAAAATATTCAATTCCGGACTGGATGTCGTTGTACTCCTCCCGCCTGCCAATTTCTCAGCTGTTGAAACTTGATTGATGTGTTTTTACACTTATGTACACTCACAGACAAGCTGACTCGGTGGTGGTGTTTTAAGTAGTTTTATTTTTTCTTATGAAGGCAATAATCATCTACTTGATGATGGGTCCGGTGTAATGAGCTTGTTGTAAGTATTTTTGTGTTGGCAAATTCATGGGTTGGATAAAACTTGAGTCCATTAGTATTGTATTTTACATATTTTTTAGTATAGATAATGGTTTGAGTCGCCGGATGCACTGAAGTAAAGAAATAGAAGAAAAAGCGATAAATTGAAGTGGTTTTATACGGGCAACATGGATTAAAAAGGTCATATCTTACAAACCAAGCATCGGATATAAGCATGCAACCTACCGTTGGAAAGCTCTTTTCGAGAGAATTCTGTAGAGCCCAAGATCGCCTCAATCGGAGTTGAAACGAGAAAGTTATGGCCTCCAGAAGTTTGCAGGAAAATGCTGAAATTTTTACCCGGGCAGAACCTTAATCCGACTGGTCGGGGTATTTATCGGACTGGTCAGGCAAGTGCAGAAAGTGCCCCGACTTGTGATTTTTCAGTTTAAATTGAAAGAAAACTTACCTGTTTGATGCCAACTCCTTTCCTGATCGTATTATACTTGTGAGGCACGAATTTGGAGCTATAAAAGAGGGTTCATTCTCAACCCTAAAAAGAAGAATACAGATCTCAATATTCTAAGAAGAAGATTGTTATTGGAGAACACCTTATCTAGAGTTCTTCCATTGGAGAGTTAAATGGCTGAAGTTCTGCTCTAGAGATCATTGTCTTCTTCTTCTTTGAGTGTAGAAGATTGCTTTGGGGAGTCAAGTACAACATCTAGAAGGAGTATAGGTGTTTTGAATTTGTCACAGAGAACGGCAGGGGGTCATTGTAGCAGGGAGCTGTGTAAGGGAATCACAAGGTCCTTAGGTTGAGGAGCAACTGGATAAGGGTTGTGAGTATTCTCTTGTAACTGTAGTATGATTCATAGTGCTTGATTCTTGATCGTGGTTTTTTTCCATGTTGGGTTTTTCACGTAAAATCTGTGTCTTCTTGTGATGTGTGCTTGTGGTTTGATTTTTTGATTTTTGCTGCATGGTTGATTGTTTGCACACATATTATTAAGATTGAATTAATCCATTATAGAAGATCTCACCCCCCCCCCCCCCCCCCCCCCCCCCCCCCCCAACCAACAAAAACCTTCACTTGTTTTTTTAAAGATTCTTTATTATTCTTTTTGAGTGGGGAGGACGCTTAAGGAGTTTGAAAAATGACAGCATGAAGTTCTTAACTGAAACTTTTACTTAGTTTGATCGTTTTAATTGTGATTTGTAATTCAGTGAATTTCAATATTATTATATTTGAACTCTGATTAATTAGTCTAATTTTGTGGGACCCTTCCATTATGCTGTGGAAAACCCCTTTAATCCCTTCCATTGTATTGAAATTCATTGGTTTAATCTGTGAGAACTAGACACACATAAACATTGTTCTGCCAAGGGGACTTGAGGAGATTAGTTTTGCACATGTCAAACAGTTGGCAAATGGTCCACGTGATGATCCTGGCAAACTATGAACACCCTTGAAATTATATGTTTGCTCTAACCCTTGCCTAAGGAATTATATTACAAGGAATTTAGAAACCAAAGTTGGTCTCAAAGGATGTTCTTGCTAAACTAAGAAAAACCATGAATTATATATGTTCTTAGGAATTCAAAAATCAAAGTAGGTCTCAAGGAATGACTATCATTGTAAACCTTGATAACACACTGCTCATCAATGATTGCTGCTTCTACAGTTTCTACTGCACAATGCAATCTAAAGAAAAGTTCTCTCCAGAGCAAGATGCTCGGGCACGGGTTCTCTGGGACCTAGATTATGTAAGCTCTTTTTTTATCTCTGCATTCAGTTTAAATTATGCATTTTCTTTAATCTGTGCGCATAATTAGAAAACCTATGTACTTAAGCTTTTGTTTTTAAATTATGTATTAAAAAGGAATTGCGCGAAGCTGTTGTTGAAGTTCCATTCATCTTCAGCAGATAGTAAACTAAAAGGGGTATACAGAAAATATTCAAGTCCTGACTAGGGTGTTGTTCGGCTTCTTCCTTGTGCAAATATCTCAGCTGCAGCCATATGATCGATGCATTTCTACAATTATGTGCAGCCACAGATAAGCTGAATTGTGAGGGTAGTAGTTTTAACTTTTCCATTGAGGCAATAATCATTTGCTCGATGATGTATCCTAGTGTGATGCACGCGTTTTTTTGAAGGTTCTTTATTACTCTTTCTGAAGGGCGAGGAAACTTAAGGAGTTTGAAAAATGACAGCATGAAGTTTTTAACTGAAACTCTTACTTAGTTTGATCGTTTTAGTAATTTTGTGAATTTCCATATTATTCTATGTTGAATTCAAATTAATTAGTGCAATTTTGTGGGACCCTTCCATTATGTTGTAGTAAACCCCTTTAGTCCCTTCTTCCATTGTGTTGAAATTAATTGGTATAACCAGTGAAAACTACACACACAAAGAAAGTTCTGTCAGGGGGACTAGAGGAGATGAGGTTTTCACATGGCTAGTGATGACCCAAGTAAACTATGCACATCAAGAAAACTATATATTTGCTGTTACCCTTGCCTAGGGAATTATATTCCTAGGAATTCGGAAAGCAAAGTAGGTCTCAAGGGATATTTGTTACTAAACTATAAAAACCTAGGAATTAAATATATTCCTAGGAATTCAGAAATCAAAGTCTAACTCAGGGGATGATGATCCTTGTAAACTTTGATAACACACTGCCCATCAATGATTTTGGCTTAAGCAGTTTATGCTGCACAATGTAGTCTCTGGAAAAGTTCTCTCTGGAGCGAGACACTCAGGCACTATAGAGGGTTCACTGAGACAGATTATGTATGCTCTTTTTTTATCTCTGTACTTGGCTTAAATTTTCTATTTACTTTATTCGTGCATGTAATTAGAAAACCCATGTATTAAACCTTTTGTTTTTAAATTATGTGATAAATTATGTATTTAACTATAGTCTGTGCTTGTAATTAGGAGACCCATGTACTAAAGCTTATGTTTTTTAATTATGTGATAAATTGGGATTAAGCGAAGCTATTGTTGAAGTTCCATTCATTTGCAACCAATATTTACCTAAAGTGGGTATACAGAACATATTCAAGTTCTGACAGGAGTGCCGTTGTGCTCCTTTCTCCTGCCAATTTATTAGCTGCTGCCATCAAATTGATGTGTTTCTACACTTTTGTATAGCCACAGACAAGCTGACTTGTGAGGGTCGTGGTGCTTTAAGTAGATATATTTTTTCTCATGGAGGCAATAATCATCTGCTTCATGGTGGGTCCTGGTATGATGTGCATGTTTTTTTTTAAAGATTTTGGTTATTACTCCTTCCGAGTGGGGAGGAAGCTTAAGTAGTCTGAAAAATTACAAGAAGAAGATTTTAACTGAAACTTTTACTTAGTTTAATAGTTTTAATTGTGATTTGTAATTCAGTGAATATTCATATTATTATACGATGAATTCAAATTAATTTGTCCAATTTTGTGGGCCCTTTCCATTGTGTAGTCATTAATTGGTTTGACTCATAAGAATTACGCACACAAACATACTACTGACAAGGGGACTAGAGGACATAAAGTTTGCACATGGAAAAAGTACGCAGATGGTCCAAGTGATTATCTTGGTAAACTATGAACACCCAGAAGATTATATGTTTGATCAAACCCTTGCCTCGGAAATTATATTCCCCGAAATTCAGAAAGTAAAGTAAGTCTCAATGGATGTTCCTGCTAAACTATGAAAATCGAGGAATTTTATATATTTCTATGAATCCAGAAATCAAAATATGTCTCGAGGGATGATGATCCACGTAAACTTTGATCACACACTGCCCATCAATGATTACCACCTCTGTAGTTTATATTGGATAGTGCACTCTCAAGAAAAGTTCTCTTTGGAGCGAGACGGTTAGGCACTACACAGGGTTCCCTTAGTCCTTGATTATGAATCCTCTTTTGTATCTCTGCACTTGGTTTAAGTCATGCATTTTCTTTAGTCTGTGTGTGTGATTAGAAGACCCAAGTACTAAATCTTTTATTTTTAGATTATGTATTAAACATGGATTCCGCAAAGCTGCTGTGGAAGTTCCATTCATCTACAGTAGATAGTAAGCTAAAGGGATTGATGCGTTTCTACACTTAGTACAGCCACAGAAACGCAGACTTGTATGGGTGGTTATGCTTTAAGTAGTTTAATATATGTATTTTTTATGGAGGCAGTACTCATCTACTTAATGACTGGTCCTGGTGTGATGAGCGTTGTTTTTTAGAGATTCTTTGTTACTTTTTTTTGAAGGGCGAGGAAGCTTAAGGAGTCTGATTGTTTTAATTGTGATTTGTAATTCAGTGAATTTTCATAATATTTTATGTTGAATTCAGATTAATCAGTTCATTTTTGTGGGACCCTTCCATTGTAGTCGAAAACCACTTTAGTACCTTCCACTGTTTAATTTTTTGGTTTAACCTATGAGAACTAGACACATAAACATAATTCTGTCAAGGGGACTAGACGAGATGAGGTTTGCACATGGCAAATAGTAGGCAGATGGTTCAAGTGTGATCCTGGTAAACTATGAACACCAAGGAAATTACATGTTTGCTCTAAACCTTGCCGTAGGAATTATATTCCAACTAATTCAGATTGCAAAGTTGGACTCAAAGGATATTCTTACAAACCTATGAAAACCCTGGAATTGTATATATTCCTAGGAATTCAAAAATCAAAGTAGGTCTCAAGGGATGATGATCCTTGTAAACATTAAGAACACACTGCCCATCAATGATTGCCGCTTCTGCAGTTTATGTTGCACAATGCACTCTCAAGAAAAATTCTCTCTTGAGCGAGACACTCAGGTACTACACAGGGTTCCCTGATTCCCCAATTTTCTTTAGTCTGTGCGCATATTTAGAAGGCCCATGTACTAAAGATTTTGTTTTTAAATTATTTATTAAACTAGGATTGTGCGTAGCTGTTGTTGAAGTTCCATTCATCTGCAGTAGATAGTAAACTAAACGGGGGAACAAAAAATATTCAAGTCATGACCGGAGTACCGTTGCACTCCATCCTGCTGCCATTTTCTCATCTGCTGCTATCTGATTGTTGTGTTTAACACCAATGTAAAAGCACAGACAAGCTAACCTGTTAAGGCCCGTTTGTTAATTTAACTGGCAGAGTGAAGTGAAGTGAATGGTAATTTTAAAAGATAAAAAAATAAGAGGAGTTAAATCAATCCAATGATTAGATTTTGTTTTTTTAGTGAGAAGAGAATGTAATTTTTTGACTTTTTATGTTAAAAATAGGTATTTTTTGTTAGTTAGTCGGATGGAAATGTAACTTTTTGACTTTTTTGTATAAAAAGGTAAGGAAATTTTTTTGAAATATGGTATTTTGATTTGACTCGTTTGGGTTGTTGTGTGGTGAAATGAGAGATAACTTTAACTTTACAATGAAGGAAAATTAACAAACAGGCCATTAGGGTCGTGGTGCTTTAAGTAGTTATATTTTATTTAAGTAGGCAATATTCATTTACTTGATGATGGGTCCTGTGTAAAGGCATAGACAAGCTAACTTATTAGGGTCGTAGTGCTTTAAGTAGTTTTATTTTATTTAAGTAGGCAATATTCATTTACTTGATGATGGGTCCTGGTGTAATGCGTGTGCTTTTTCAAAGATTTTTTTATTACTCTTTCGAGGGGTAGGAAGCTTAAGGAGTTTGAAAAAAGACATCTTAAAGTTTTTAACTAAAACTTTTACTTAGTGTGAACATTTTAATTATGATTAGTAATTCTGTGAATTTCCATATTATTCTATGTTGAAGTTAGATTAATTAGTTCAATTTGTGGGCCCCTTCCATTTTATTGTGGAAAACCACTTTAGTCCCTTCCATTGTGTTGAAATTAATTGGTTTAACCTATGAAAAAAACACACACAAACATAATTCTGTCAAGGGGAGTATTGGAGATGAGGTCTGCACATGGCAAACAGTTGGTAGATTGTCCAAGGGATGACCTAGGTAAACTATGAACATCGATGAAACTATATGTTTGCTCTAAAAATTGCCTCCACTTGGTTTAAATTATGTATTTTCTTTAGTCCGTGTGCGTAATTAGAAGACCCAAGTACTAAGCTTTTGTTTGTAAATTATGTATTAAATTGGGATTGCGTGAAGCTTTTTAATGAAGTTCCATTCATCTACAATAGTTAGCTAACTAAAGAGGGTATACAGAAAATATTCAAGTCCTGATTGGAGTGTCGTTGCGCTCCATCCTCCTGCCAATCTCTCACTTACAGCCACAGACAACCTCAGTTGTGAGGGTGGTGATGCTTTAAATAATTTAAAATTTTTTGATAGAGACAAAAATCATCTGCGCGATGATGTGTCCTAGTGTGTTGTGTGTGTTTTCTTAAAGATTCATTATTACTCATTATGAGGGGGGAGGAAAAAAAATGACAGCATGAGGTTTTTAACTAAAACTTTTACTTTGTTTGATCATTTTAATTATGATTTGTAATGTTGTGAATTTCCATATTATTCTCTGTTTAAATCATATTAATTAATCCAATTTTGTTTGCCCCTTCCATTATGTTGTGGAAAACCCCATTTGTCCCTTTCATTGTGTTGAAATTAATTCGTTAAACCAATGGGAACAGCACATGCAAACATACTTCTGTCAAGGGCACTAGAGGAGATGAGGTTTGCACATGGCAAATAGTAGACAGATGGTCCAAGGGATGACCCTGGTAAACTATGAACATCGAGGAAAATATATGTTTGCTGTAATCCTTGCCTCGAGAATTATATTCTTAGGAATTAAGAAAGCACAGTAGGTCTCAAGGGATGTTCCTGCTAAACTATGAAAACCTAAGAATTATATATGCCTAGGAATTCAGAAATCAAAGTAGGTCTCAAGAGGTGATGATCCTTGTAAACTTTGATAACACACTGCCCATCAATAATTGCCACTTCTGCAGATTATGCTGCACAATGCTCTCTAAAGAAAAGTTCTATCTGGAGGGAGACCCTCAGGCACTACACAGGGTTCACTGAGACCTAGATTATGTATGCTCTTTTTATCTCTGCACTTGGTTTAAATTATGAACTTTCTATTGTCTGTGCGCGTAATAAGAAGACCCATGTACTAAAGCTTTTGTTTTTAAATTATGTGTTAAATAGGGATTGCGCGAAGATGTTGTTGAAGTTACATTCATCTGCGGCAGATAGTAAACTAAAGGGGGTATACAAAAAATATTCTACTCCTAACCAGAGTGCCATTGCGCTCCATCCTCCTGCCAAACTCTCACCTGCTGCCATCTAATTGATGCATTTCTACACATATGTACAGCCACAAACAAGTTGATTTGTGAGGGTGGTGGTTTTTTAAGTAGTTTTATTTATTTTTATGGAGGTAATAATCTTCTGCTTGATGATGGGATTTGGTGTGATGTGCGTATTTTTTTAAAGATTCGAAACTACTCTTTCTCTTTAAGGAGTAAGCTTAATGAGTTTGAAAATAGACATCATGAAGTTTTTTACTGAAACTTTTACTTAGTTTGATTGTTGTAATTGTGATTTGCAATTTAGTGAATTTCCATATTATTCTATGTCGAATTCTATGTGTTAGGGTTGTACAATTGGGTTTTTCTTCACCAATTGAGGCAAAGAGACTGTTTTGTACTAAAGCACTAAATTAAGGCAAGTATAAGTGGGTATTATTGTTGCATATATGGATATGTTGCTTTGATTCTTGATTAATTTCATGCAAAATGCTTGTTTACAGCTCATTTTCTTTCTTTAATTACAATGGAATGGGTTTTGTAATATCTTATGGCATGGAAGGAGATTTAGAGTTTTGGAATGATTTAGAAATCAAGGGTGTTGAGTATTGTGGTGTTGAAAGTATTTGAATAATGGAGTTACAGAAGAAATGTTGGAATGAGGAGAAAATGCAATAGAATTGGCAGCTCTGAATACAGAACCCGCCCAGGTCCACTCAAGTGGACTTGGAGTTAGTTCGAGCGAACAAGGGTTCGAGCGAGTAGGCTGGTCTACGCTTGAGCGAGGACCCTTTTTGTCTAGGCACCTTTTACTTTTCTATTTTCGGTCAATTATAGTTTGACTAGGACTTCTCTCGAGCTTTCATTGGGGATAACTGTGAGCTAACTGTGACCTTAGAATGTTAGGTGGATTCAAGAACCTTATGGGGCCTTTGGAAATGGAACCTTCACCATATGTAATAGTGTCCAACAGTAATTAATCATATGAAGGGAGAGTGTTGAGCTATCACTCGTTCCCTCTTGATTTTCCTGGTTGGGTCTGATGTCACGTCATGGGTGTTGGAACAAGGAGTCCGGTGTACGTGGCCTACACAATGTAGCACCCATATCATGATAACATATTGACTCTAGACACCTTATGATTACACCGTGTTAAATGACTGGAGGAACAGATTATCCTAGTTCAAGGTTGGCTAGTAAATGTCCTTGATTACCCAATAATTTGAAATGCATATATTTGTTATTAATACAACTATGCCATCTACGTAATCCAAACATGTTATCATAAGTTAAGCAATTATCAGTTTTCCTTCCATTGTTTTGTCTCATTACCATCATACGTCAAGTTATCCCTTTGTGGTTTAACTGTATGAATTTAAGTGACGTCAATTGGTTAAGATAGATGAGAATGTAAGTACGGTATGTTCTTTAGACAATCTCAACTCATTTGGGTCAGTACAACTCAGCTTTTGCCCTTAAGAGGCTCAATGGTGTTGAATTTGGGTTAAGCATATGTTCATTACTGTAGTAGTCTATGTTAGGAGTTGGTTGGCATTCCATGGGCAGCTAGGTTTGTCTTCAGCCGAATCTCCTAGTGATTTCCCACTATATGATATACACTCTCCACAGAAAGAATATAACTACATGGTTGCTAATTAGTACGATATGTATATTCACATTTATAATTTTTTATTCATGCTTTACTCATATGCACGACATGCTTAGTTTCCATGTGTTACTCTCTTTAATTATTATGTCCTTAATTCAATTGATACGACATGTTGCACTTACTAAATTGTCATATTTATGGTGCTACCCTTAGTTTTATAGGTACAGATACCTCGACGGTCGACGCACCCCAAGAGGATAGCTCGATGGTTGTTCTAGGTAGTGGAGTGGATTGCAGATGATGTGTATTACTAGTCGTCCATACGTATCGGTACATGAATGTTTTTTTTTTTTTTTTTTTTTTTGGGATATCAAGGGTTTTAAGCATTGGATATGGCTATGTATATGTATCATGCCATCATAGTCAAGTTGTTTTCATGTCATTGTCTTTGATGGACATGTGTTTTGGTTTATGCTTATATATATGGGTTTTCAGCTTTTGTATATCATGTACATGCACACACTGATAGTTGATACTTATACATGCATTTTGACACCTCATGCATACTGTTATTTGTATCTTTTGGACATGATCATATATTTATATATGTGGTTGGGTTCATCCAAAACACTATTTTAAATATGTGATGTCTTTGCTCTTTCGTGTAAGTAAATGAATGTTATTAACATTTAATAATATTATAAGTAAATTAAATGATTTTCCGCTAACTATTTACAATTGGTACATGTGTTTATTAATCTTTTCTTAGGCAAAATTCCAATTGGATTACCCTTGTTGTAGTTCATACGTGGTTGACACTGCATGACACGAATTGCCATGGGTTGCGTATGCAATGGCTCCGCATTCACCCTAATCCCTAATTTTTATCTCAGGGTGTGATGTAGGTTAACTTGTCAAACTATGCAAAATCTATGCGTCATGTTTCATGCTTATCTTTTTCTTTGTCTATGGTAGATTGATTAATGTGCTTGCTCTAACCTAATTTAACAGGTGGCATTATAGTCAAAACAATTGGTATTAGAGCCATAATATTATATTATTAATGAAGGAAAATGATGTTAATAATATTGGTAGCGACAGATAAACCAACAAAGAGCCCAAACAATATTGGCACCCCTTAATCTCATGATCAACTCAAATTACTCTATCACCAACACATGTTATTGAACCAAGCTAAAATCACTCCTGGGCATACCATTGATAAAGGAAAATGGTGTTTATAATTAAAATGACAGTGAAGGTCTTTGGAGAGATCCTCTAGAATAGATTAATGCAATTAATCTTAATATTATGTGTGCACACAATCAATTACGTAGTGAAAATAAATCAAACAAAAGCACACACCACAAGAAGACATAGATTTCACATGGAAACCCAAACCGAAAAAAGAACCACGACCAAGAATCAAGTACTATGAATTATATCACAGTTATAAAAGAATACTCACAACCCTTATCCAGTTATCGTGGAACCTTAGAACTTTATGATTCTCTAGCACAGCACCCTGCTGCAATGACTGTCTGCCATTCTCTGTTACAGATTTAAACACCTAGTCGCCTTCTAAACGTAGTTCTTGACTCCCTACAACAATTTTCTACACTCAGAGAAGTAGAAGATAAGGATCTTTAGAGCAGAACTTCAACCATTTAACTCTCCAATGAAAGAACTCTAGAGAAGGTGATCTCTAATAAACAATATTTATTTAGAACAATGAGATCTGTGTTTCACACCTTAGGATTGAGAGAGAACCCTTTTTATAGCCCCAAATTCGTATCTCATAAGTATATTTCAATCAGGAAAGAAGTTGGCATGAAACAGACAAGTTTCTCTGTAAATCGGACTGAAAAATTATAAGTCGGTGAACTTTTTGCACCTATCCAATCAGTTGGATTAATGGTTCGATCGGTCAGATTAAGCTTTTGCCCGGGTGAAATTTTTGCACATTTTCTGTAAACTTCCAAAGGCCATAACCTTCTTGTTTTAGCTCCTATCGAGGCAATCTTAGGCTCTATGGATATATACTCGGAACGAGCTTTCCAACGATAGGTAGCTTGCCCATATCTAACGTTCAATTTGAGAGATATGACCTTTTTAATCCATATTGTCCGTAGAAAATCACTTCAATTTGTCGCTCTTTCTTCTATTTCTTCACTTCAGTGCATTCGACGACTCAAATCATTATCCATACTCAAGGATATATAAAGTACAACACTAATGGACTCAAGTTTTGTTTAACCCATGCATTAGCTAACAAAAAAATCTTTACAATCCCTTTTTGGCAATTCATGGACAAAACTTCTTATACAATCAATCTACCTAAAAATAAAATCAAAAAAATACATTGAGTAAATTAAAATAGCAAAGAAAATTTTACCATCAACTCTTCACTAGTTACAAAAAAAACCATCTTAAGCTCCAACTATCTTCTGATTTCGTAAGAATTCTTATTCTTTCCATGAATGTAATATCTCCCTCTCTTTTTGTCCATAATTGACAATGACAATGATCATCATGCAGCAAATATGTCAACTTGGATCCAGCAGTAGCTCCCCATCAATTACAGCTCCACCTTAATTGTATCTTTATAGCAGCTCTAGGGGTGAGAGCTTGGTCATCTTGATCAAGGTTTTTTGTAAGTAGCCACCTACACTTGTGTAGTTTGATCTTTCAGCATAGTGTGAGTAACTTCTGTACACAAATTAGACTTTTTAATCTAAATAACTTTTGTCTTGACCTTTGGTTTAGATACCTGTTTCCACAATTGCTTATATTTTGGCAAAACATGTAACTTCTTACAATGGAGACGAATATGTCCCTTAACTCCACAGTGATGACAAGTGGATGTGAGTGCAGGATGTGACACATTCTTCTTTTTTGAACTACTTAACGTACATTATGAATATGTGTGGAGTAATGTGTATAACACTTTTAACAAAAATAAAGTTACTTTTAGATATTGAAGTGGATGCACCATCATTGAAACCATGACCACGGTTGTCATTAGGTAGCTTTTGAATATACAAGATGTTTTCAAGTATCTTCGAACCAGTATTCATCTTATTCAGAGAGGGTTTTATGGAATCTAGTTCAGACAGTGCAATCTTCAGTTTTCTAGCTAGGTTTTCGTTTTCAGCCTTAACAGTCTTCAAGTCGGTTTTCAAAGTCTCAAACTCTTGCTCAACCTTCTTAAAACCATCTTTCAGTAAACCAAACTTGTGACTCTCAATAGTTAGCATATCAGCTATAGAATTCTTTTGTCTTTTTAAAAGATGAACCTTTGATTTTACATCTTCTAACTCTTTCTTAAGAGATAAAATCTCTTCTTTCCATTTAAGAGCATCTTTTTCAAATAATTTGCTCATCTTCATAGACTTGTCTAGCAAATTCCATATTCTGTTTCCTAATCATTTTCTTTATCTGAAGGTGCAATATCAGTATTCTCTGCAGCAAAACTATCATCAGATAAAGTTAATCCAGCCATAAACGCCATAAACTTTCCATTCACAATATCTTTAGGATCATGTTTAGGGACTTTCTCTTCTTCTGATGAATTATCACCCTGAGTTTTCAGAGTTTTGTGCTTATGATTCTTTTTCCTATTGGGACAATCACTAGCATAATGACCAAGACCTTGACAATCAAAGCACTTAACCTTGGCTAATGTTGTATTCTTTTCAGATTTCGATCCCTTCCACTTAGCTTTCTTAGCATTCATAAGTTTTTGAAACTGAACTATTAACTTAGTGATATTATCATCAAAATCTGAATCAGTCTTAATTTTCATTTCAGATTTCTTCACAGATTCTCTGAAAGCTCTAAAAGTCAAACCATTATTCTTCACTGATTTTCCTTTATTTAAACTATTTTCTTCAAAAGTCTAAAGATTTTCAACCAATTGATTCACTGTGAGGGTTTCTAAATTCTTATTCTCTTCAATAGTATCTACCTTTAAATCAAACTTTGAAGTAAGAGACTCGGAATCTTCTTGACAATTTTACTTTCATGAATTTTTTTACCCAAATTAACAATAAAATTGACAATGTTGTTCAGTTTAGCGTAAAACTAATTGAAGGTTTCATCTTCTTACATTACAATGGTTTTAAAGGACTTATTTAACCTTTGCAGCTTTGCTTACTTGATAGTATCAATACCATCATAAACAGTTTGTAAAATATCCAATGCTTCTTTTGCAGTTTCATAAGTGGAAATCCGACAAAACTCATTAGCAGACATTCCATTATAAATAACATTCTTGGCTTTATTATTGCAATTGGAGGTATTTTTTTCTTTTTTAGTCCATTGGGCTTTAGGTTTATTAACTGTTTGCCCATTAGTAGTAATAGTGGGTTTTAAATAACCATCCTCAACACTTTCCCATATATTATCATCAATGGACTTGAGGAACCCAATCATCTTTTGCTTCCAATAAGCATAATTTGAGCCATCAAACAATGGATGCTTCACAATGGATGTGCCTTCTTGATTGAGCACCATTCTAAATATCTCTTGGGATTGATCCCACAACAAATTAGTGTAACTTGCTCTGATTCTACTTGAGGGTTTTTGGAGAGATCCTCTAGAATGGATTAATGTAATCAATCTTAATATTAAGTGTGCATATAATCAATTATGCAGCGGAAATAAATCAAACAAAAGCACACACAACAAAAAGACACATTTTACGTGGAAACCCAAACCGAGAAAAAAAACCACGAGCAAGAATCAAGTATTATAAATCATACCACAGTTACAAGAGAATACTTACAACCCTTATCCAGTTATCACATAATCAAAGGACTTTGTGATTCCCTTACACAACATCTTGCTGCAACGACCGCTTGCCGTTCTATGTTACATATTTAAGTACCTAGACGCCTTTTAGATATAGCACTTAACTCCTTACAACAATCTTCTATACTTAGAGCAGTAGAAGACAATGATCTTTAGAGCAGAACTTTAGCTCTTCAACTCTCCAATGAAAAAAACTCTAGAGAAGGTAATCTTTAATAAGCAATCTCCACTTAGAACAATGAGATATGTGTTCCACACCTTAGGGTTGAGAGAGAACCCTTTTTTATAGCTCCAAATTTGTGCCTCATAAGTATATTTTAATCAGAAAAGAAGTTGGCATAAAACAGGAAAGTTCCTCTTTAAATTGGACTGAAAAATCGCAAGTTAGTGAATTTTATGCACCTTTCCAATCGGTCGGATTAAGCTTCTGTCTGAGTGAAATTTCAGCACATTTTCTGTAAAGTTTTGAGACTATAACTTTCTCCTTTTAGCTCTAATTGAGGCAATCTTAGATTCTACGGATATATAGTTGAAACGAACTTTCTAACGGTAGGTTGCTTGCCCATATCCATTGCTCAGTTTGTGAGATGTGCCCTTTTTCATCCATGTTGTCCATAAAAAATACTTCGATTTGTTGCTCCTTCTTCTATTTCTTTACTTCAGTGCATTCGGCGATTCAAACTATTGTCCATATTCAAGGATATGTAAAATACAACACTAATAGACTCAAGTTTTATCTAACTCATGAATTAACCAATGCAAAAATCCTTATAGACAGGAAATACATCAAAAAATGGCCAAACCCATTTTGGGTTGACTCAATCTTATATACTGCTCAAATTAATCTTGAGCAGCACATGTGATTGAACCTGGCCAATGTCACTCAAGGGCTTATATGATCAATGTAGGAAAAATGATGTTCATAATGAGAATGACATGGCCAAACCGGTATTGGCGCGGCTCAATCCCATAAACAACTCATGCTCACTCTTGAGTAGCAAGTGATTTGAGTCTAACGAACATCGCTTTTTGACTTACTAGGTCGATGATCATGACGATGATTGATGATCATGGCTAAGCACAACCACGATCACTAATAAAAGCCAGGTCCTGTAGGATCCCTTCAATCAACAAATCTGACTCGGGATTATTCAGAGCAGGGCATGAATAATTTTGGGTCTGTGAGAGCTGATGATGCATTTATAAAAGACCTAATCGTGCATCCTAACCGTCTGCACCCACCCAATGTATATTATAACTATCCTTAACCGCCAATATGGAAAAAACAGTTCGTTTATATGTAAATGAAAGCCACCAAGTCCAAGTAGTGCTGCACTGGGTCGGTTTGGAGCTAACTCACCGCTATTGATACATGGAAATAACTCCACCCATTATATTTACATTTACACTAGCAACAAAGTCCCGCTAAGCCCGGGGCGAAAATTAACAAAGTATAAAAGAATAAGACTTTTAAATATAATTAGAAGGAATAAATCTAAAAAATATATTATACAGAAAATTGAAAGAAATTAAATCATGATGGATTATAAACTCCATTCAAACCTTTGTTATATTAAGAGAGTCAAAACTGGAATAAATCAATCAATCTCTATATTCAATTATACTATATTAAGCTCAAGAGTTTTGCAATCTAATTTGGACGGTGAGTTACAATTTACATAGGAAGTTAGTCTTCTCTCTTCCATTATCTCTTCTAATCAACCACTTTTTATCTAATGCTCATATAACCATCCACCTTTATTCCTCACCTTTCCTTTTTCATTTTCAACAAAACTTCTCTTATTTCATTTCTGCATAGTTTCCCATTTTTTTCTACATCACATCTTATTTTTCCTTTCTACATTTAAAATATCTTCCTTTTTTACATTTTTTTTCTAAAAATTTATTATTGTCAATACTTATTTTTCAATTGTATGAATATTTGATTTGCATCATATAAATATTCTGGTGCTCAACACAGGTTATAGTGCTAGTAAACATATAAATTGTAAATTTCAAAATAAGGGACCCTTTAGTTTGCTTAAAATCAATTACAAATTACACTTTTAATATTATTTTTTGTCGTTACAATCATTTGTTGGGCCTGTCATACAATCAATATTGTTGTGCTAATGACAGCATATTAAAAAAGAAATCATCTCCATGACATGGAAACAACATTCCGTTGTAATACACACATACAACAAACAAAGACTCATGTCAAAAAAAGTCAGAGATTAATGCCATTTTTTTTGCCTACCCAAATAAATCATATAAAAAATTTCATAGAGAGGAAGCTCTTTTTTACAATGATGGCTTCATGATGAAATGTTTAAGAGGAAACTAAGAGAAAACTTAAAAAAAAAAAGCAAACTGCAAAATTGATTAAAAAACCCTTATTCATGTGTTTAAAGCATGTATTGGATAAGTATTTTTCATTGGAATCATTGAAACTATATATTTTCTTTTAAAAGAAAAACCAAACAAAACAAGGAATTTGTAAGAAAAATCATAGTGTTGCACAATTTGTACACTCAAGATTATAAGCTAAGGCTTGTCCCATGACGCCCAAGAGTGATCAATTTGTCTCAAAACTATGTAAGAGAAGAAGAAAAAGAAGTTACCATTCACTTGATTATCAAATGAGTTTCTAGTCACCTTTCAGTTGATCATCAAATGAGTTCAGACTATGATGACATTAATGATCACAGCTAGATGGATGTATTATTGCAAAAAAAAAAAAAAAAAGAAAAAGAAATGTAAAGAAAATAAGTAGGAGCTTCAAGGAATATTAGCATTCATGGTGGTAGGATTGTAGGAACCTGAAGCCCAATTAGAGGCAATGGTTAGAATTACATATGGCAATGATTTTTTCTGCAAGGCACTGGCATACATACTCGCTTTTAGCCATGATTAGCATTCATGATGGTAGGATTGTAGGGACCTCAAGCAAGGCAATGCGCTGATATCAAGATATTTTATTGTCATCCTATTTTTGTAAACATATGGTCATATATAATATCAGATCTAGCCCATTGATTTGAATAGCAACAATATAGCCTACCAATCGCATATCCTGAGCCCTGAGGCCCTGAACCATTACATTTGGTTGCGGCCTCCATATCATTGTTGAGGATCCTACATAAGAGATTGATAGCATTATATTGTTAAAAAAATGTGAAACAAAATACAAAAGAAATAGAGATATGGAGATATGATCATGTTGGTTGTGAATAACAAAAGTGAAACACAATACAGCTGTAAATGAGGTTGATTTCGAGAGGAGAATAGCATTGGAGGTGGAAGGAAGAGACAGTTTTAATAGACATTAGAGATAGGCCTAAATAGTAGAAGTCATTGGGTTTCAAAAATGGTATTTAATTAATTCATTTTTTAATTGATAGATTTTAGGATATGGATTAAGATTGAAAGAGGGAGAGATTTTTGGGGGGTGATAGAGAAAGGGAGGGGGTAGAGGGAGAGATTTTAGGGGGAGTAAATTAAATAGATGAGAGAGAGAGGAGAAGTGGGTTGGGGGGAGATTTTAGGGTTAATTTCAAAACATAATTTCAAAATGGGTAGGGGGAGAGATTTTGTAGATAAGAGAGATATTAAATGAAAGAGAAATCTTAGGGGATTTAAAATTATCAAAGGAATAGTTTTTCAATATAGCAATTTGGGGATCGGCCTATGCCAAAGCCCTGGATTTTTTTCTTGTGCGTTTTCTTCAAAAGAGAGATTTTAGGAAATAATTTAAAATGGGAGTCAATTTAGATGTGATGAAAAATGGGTACAGAAAAGGTGGATGAGTGAGAGATTTTAGGGGAATTAGTGATTTCTTAGTGCTACATTAATTTTCTGGGATGCTGATGTGGCACTCTAGAAAAAAAAGATAATGCTGATGTGGTACCCTCTATAGGCATCAATTCTTGTAACTTTAACATATATAATTTGTAGAGATAAATAAGAAGAAAATAAAAAATATTCATTCAAATCAAAAGTTTAGCTCCATATAGGGTGATGTAAGAATTAATGCATTTATTACAAAAACTCTATTCAGAAAAGACCAAATATAATAACAATTCAATTGAAAACACTTTACCATAATATATAATATAATATAATAACTAGGTATGCGTTGGAAATTAAATATTCATTTATTGATGAAAAATAAATATTTCTCTATTGAAAATTAAACATTCATACATTGTACAAATAGATATAAAAATCAATTAATGATCATTGTAAATCAAATATCCATAATATTAGACAATTATAAGTGAAGAACATAATAATAAAAAAATAAAAAAAACCATGTCTACTAAATTAATCTGTATAAAATTCAACAAATCGTCTACTAAACCCAATAAATCCAAAGTTGCATCAAGGAGAGGGAATGGATGCCCAGCCCTTGAATTGGTAATTGGACTCACCCTAACCACCTTTTGATTTAATTGGCTCTCAGCAGAGGAACCAAGAAAGATGGGAGGTTCGTATGTACACTCCGAACAACCCCTAGTTTGACACCCTAGGGAGAGGTTTTTTTTTTTTTTTTTTAGGGGTGGGGGTTGTTGTCAAGTACACCTGCAGCAACCCTTCCTTCACCCCCAGCTCCAAGGATGGAGGATCTCACGCCCAATTTTACATATGAATAAATGAAATCGCTCATAAAGAAAACCAATTCATAAATTCAGTACCTTCTAAAAAAACCACCAAATAATCATCACTTACTGATTTTATTTCTAAATTTTAGAAAGAAAACAAAGGAAGCAGATGCTAAGAGAGTGCCTCCTTCCATAAGAGAATTGTGATGGAAAGGGAGCTTTTTTGTTGCAAGATATAAGTAAAATCTCAAAATCTGGGGAGTAGACATAAGCAGTTTCTTGAGATAAAAATGACAAGCATGCAATTGAATAAGCTAAAGAGCATGGGGGTAGTAAATGTGAGCGGTTTCATGAGATAAAAAGATAAGGATGTAGTTGAATGAGACAAAAAGTGGGGAGAAAACATGCGACATCCGAACAAAGAAAAGATAACTTCTGGTCAAATTACAATCTACAGTCAAAATTAAAGCCAAAACTCTTAGCTTTAATATATTATCATAACAAAATAACCTATGCCATGCATGGGCACATGCCTACCAATAATGCTTATACAAAATAAATAAAATAGATTAAATGAAGATTAATTTAAATTAAATATTAATATATCAGAATATTAAGAAATTACATAATTAAACTATAAGTAAAAGAAAACTATAAAGTGAAAAAATATAATCAATAATTTTTCATATATTGAATTATAATTAGTAAATAATAACTACAATAGCGCATAAGCATGAAAAAAATAAAAGAAACAAATAATAACAACATTATTATAGTGGTCAACATTCTATAAATATATTTAGCTTTATGAATATGTTGTAAATAAAGTCAAAATGGCATCAATTTTTAAAAAAAAAGGGTTATAAGACTCGTGGCTAGGTCCCCACTCCATTTTACTACTTTTAGCATCATTTTAATAAGATTTTATATAAAAGTATTGTTACAGGTGTAGTGGTTAAAGGTAAAGAGATAACGAGTTGAAACCTAGGAGGGGAGGCAAGACCGGTGGGATGTTGAAACTTCAAACCTTACAGGGTGAATGATAGATAAATCAGTCTGCCTGTTTCAAGCCAACCCAAATTCATGTCAACATGGGCGGGGGCAAAAAACACATAGAACTCATCCTTGAGGAACTAATCTGATAGACAAACACCAAATCGATTTTAAAGGACTGTAATTATAATCATTTCACAAATAAAGAAAGAACTATAATTAGAGAACTTAAAATAGAATTCAACTGCAGAAGACTCTGTAAACAGCGATTTCTTCTCAAAATATTCAAAGAAGGTATGGCTAGTTAGAAGCCAATATTGCCGCAACAGCTACACTGCAAGATAGCTAGCAAATTCATATCTGCCGTCAATAGAGCCCTAATTATTATATATATTAAAGCAATCCCCCCTTTCGAGGGAGGGCGACATGTGGCGCAGTCTTTTCATTGGAGAGCGACATGTGGCGCTCTCTAATTAAAGTCCTAAGATTCTCTTCCATTTTTCTCTCCTAAAATCTCTCTTTTACCCCTTAAATTTCTATCCCTCCCCTAACATCTCTCTCACCCTTAGCAATAAAATCCTAAACCTAATTCAACACTCATATAAATGGGGCATGGTTCCATGCGGGCCCCAAGAGCTCATGTGGAAATGCATAATATATATAATAATCTGCTCATAGGAGAAAATAGCACAAGGATAAAATGTTACATTGAAATATTGAATTGTAAAACATCATAGTCAAATTCCTAAATGGAACCCTTTCTAGAGATGGCCCATAGTATTGTTTTCCAGATATGGCCCATAGTGTTGTTATGATGAAATCCACAGTTGATGTGGAATCTTCTATAATTAATACCATCCAAGATTATAAGATATATATATATCTTTTCTTTTTCTTTTTTTTTTCCATGCACTGTATTGTTTTTGGAGTTCACAATATGTAGGATGACACAATTAGCATGTTGGTGGGGCTGGCTTACTCATATGTGAAATATTTTTTGTTTTGCTAAAGTGGCCAACTAACAAATTGCAATATAAACCCACACAAATAAACGATGATCGAAGGGTTCGAATCCAAAAGAAGTTGAAAAAGAAGCTACTGTAAAATGCAAAAATCCATGGGTACAAATATGACCCCATAGATATGCACAGGATTAATGATTGAGGTACATCTTTTTGTGGCGTAGCCCTCTTTATGAGAAGGCGACATGTGGCGTAATTTAAGGATTTCACCTATATTAGCTAAAATCTATTCATACCAAATCTCTAAAATCTCTCAATTTTTCTAAAATCTCTCATTTGTTTTCTATAAAATCTCTTCTTTTCTAATTTCTCTCTCTTTCATCCCTTTACAACATATGCAAGGAATGGTGGAGCCCACTATTGTAGTATGCATTGCATCCATGAACAAGTGGGGCAGTAGGGGTGTTCATGGGATGGGCTGGACTAGGCTAATGCATATCCAATCCCAGCCCAACGTTAGAATTATTGGCCCAGGCCTGGGTCAAGCCCAATATTAACTGTAAGCGAGTTAGGCCCGAGCCAGCCAAACAAAATTGAGTTTTTTAATCAATTATGTGGCTATTTGAATAATTGTTTGTATTAATTAAATTAAAATTTATGCATTCATTATACAGGTCGAGTCGAGTTTTGGGCTTTTTATCACTTAATTTAAGATCAGTCAAATTATTAAAAGGACTCTAATTATATATCCAAGCTCGCCGAGCTCGGGTTGGCCTAGCCCAGAATCACTCTTAAGTGGGGTGGTGTGTAGTAAGTGATTTTTCTTATCAAAATTCTCTCTTTACTTATTTTTTATGTATTCGAAATGTATCATTAATGCAATGTTCAAGTATGTGGGTGAGTTTGATAGGCTTTTTTTTTATTAACCTGTGTCATATAAGTTGGGGATCACTTCTATTTCATTAGTTACTGTAGCATAGTTAAAGTAATTAGATATTGAAATTTCGATTTTAATTCTTTTTTAGTTAAATAAGCAACAACACTACTATATAAGGAGAGAAAAGTCAACCAAAATTAAGTGGTCAGAATTTGTGTCACTAGATTTGTCTCTCTTACCTTTTTTTTGTATAATTTAATAATAAAAAATATAAGGAAGAAGTTTTATTAAATTTATTTTTTCGTTTGGTTTTTACATCATTCAGACTCTTAAAACCTACTTAAAATTTATTTATTTTCTCTTACGATTATATTATAATAATAATAATTATTATATTATTATTATTGTTATTATTATTTAAATATCATTATAATAACTACAATGTTCTCTTTTTTTCCTTCTCATTACTAGCTACAATCATCACTTACGTATTTTGCTTTCCTATTGACCATTTGTTTTAAACACTTATATCTTTTATTTAAGATTTAAGATTTATCTTAAGTTCATATATTGCAGTATCAAATTATAAACAAAATGTGAAATTTCAAGATGTTAAACCAATTACTTTCATCACAATACCGAAAACAAATAACTTTATTGAGACAAATGTACAACTTAAAATAAGTGCATGCGTTAAAAGATTTGTACAAGATAAAACAAGCATAATTGTCAAGATAAGCGGAGAAGATGAACAAAGTGCAACTACTGAAACAAGTAATGCCAATAAAAAATATTAACATATTTTTCCTTTGACTATCTGTAATTCCTTTAATCATTCAAGGATGACCTAATATCAACGGTTTTTTTTTCACTCTCAACTTTTATTCATCTATGATTTAAAGAAAATATTTTCTCTTTTTTAAAAAATAAAGATTCAATATTTTAAGTATGTTTTCACTATGACTTATGTCATAATATTCATTAATATTTTATTTAAGTTATTAATAATTTTTTATAGGACTTAATTATTATTTTTTCATGGCCCGCGTTGGGCGTGGGCCCTGAAGCGCTAGTACTCTAATAATTTTGTTCCCACGTCTGTTTGGGTGATTCACTGAAAAGTAGGTTTTGGAGCGCCAAAGAATATAAGAAGATTAAGGTTTTGAAGAGTTGAAAATCGTTTTGCCATTTGGGCCATTTGTGACCATGCCTATAATTCATTTCTTTTGTCATTAATGCTATTATAATATAATAAAGTTAAGGGTTTTAGATTCAATTTTGACTAGATTTCTTTGATAAATTGTACGTTAGAGCGGGGATCCTAATTATGTGGGTCATGTCAGTGCATGCTTAGCATGGGTTATGGTGGTAGTTATGAATTAAAAAGGACCATGCAAGAGGGTAAGTGGGAAGGTAACTGAAATGCAAAATACAAGATTATAAACTAATGGGAGAACATAAGAATTGTGTACTCGTAGAAGATAAAAGCTGTTTGGAAAAAAGAATTGATTGGGTGTATTCCCAAATTATATATATATATATATATATATATTATAAAACAATAGAAAGGGAGGATGGAGACGAAACCACCACATCAACACCTATGAGTTTTTCTTTCAAGAAAATGTTTAAAAAAATAATAGAAAGCTTTGCCTTTCATGTGGGCCACAATACATCTCTCCAAATCTCCTCTCAAAATCTCTTTGAATTCTTTTCAAATCTTTATCAACCCAATTTTGAAATTCAAATGTTAAAAACAGGAACTTTTTATCTCTACCGTTTTAATTGGTCAGCAAACATTTTGCCAGGAAAAAAATTTAACCACTCTTAACCATAATCTCCTCTCAAAATCTCTTCAAATTCTTTTCAAATCTTTATGAACCCAATTTTGAAATTTAAATGTTAAAAGTAGCAACCTTTTATCTCTACCATTTTAATACTGGTCAACAAACGTTTTCCAACAAAAAAATAAAAATTTTTTTTTTGGTGAACTCTAGATATCAATCAATGTGGAAGGAATTCTATTATGGGGCAGTGAGGAAATCGGAAATCACAATAGCATTATTTTGACTTAATATTGATGATTGTTACTGACAATGATTTTGTGAGCTTGAAAGGTAGAGAGCTTGCCCATCCATTTTTTTAGTAAATTCGTTTCTGCTTTAGTGCATCTACCCTTGGAACCTCTCTCTTGCACCTATTTCTCTTATATCTTTTTCCCGTTTCTCGTATATATATATATTTTACTATGTTCCCTTTTCCCATATTTTTTCAACATTCAGTAATGCAGATGGCGATGTTGACGTGGAGGCAATCTTGTTGTATTATTTATCTGTTATGATTTTTAAATTTGTTTCTTGGGTTCTTTAATAAAATTTTAAGAGGAACTCAATTATCACTTATTAATTACTGAAATTGTTTTTCATGTAAAGAATTAAAGATGATAGATCAAGATATTCTAGCATACCCTTCCCTTGTAATGATATTTGAGCATTTTTGTTAATTACATTTAAAAAGGAAAAGCACCATTACATATGGGTAAAGGGATGTTTAAGGTTAAGCAGAGATCACTTCTCATAATGATTTAAAGTACACTAATTATATCCTTAATTAGGTTAAAAAAATGTAAAAATATTTTTAAAGTACATTAATTATATACTTAATTAGGTGAAAAATATGTAAAATAATTTTATATGCTTTTTTTAATCTTTATAACATTCAAGGAATGTACTCATGCACTGGCAGTAGATGCCTAATTTTAAAAACTTGGTTATAACATCTATGTGTCAAAAGGACTTTTTGGTATTTTAGTGGATAATAAGCCTTTCACTATAAATTCATCAAAAAAAGGCTTTTTTTAAAAGGTGGGGAAAGAAAGAAAGAGTGGACATAGAAAGATAAATCGAAAATTGAAAGATTAATATCTATCTTTTATATTTTATTTTTTACCCATTTGTATTCATTATGTATATGTCCCTAACTCCTAACTCCAAAGGGCAAAAGATAAACCAAAAATATAAAAATAAATTAAAAAAAGGAACATATAATTTTTTTCTTAATAATGTTTCAATAAATCTTAAATTTAAATATATTCTCATTTTTTTGGGTCTCGATTTAGCAGGGGCCTTTGTTGTTAGATATATATATATTAAAGCAAAGGAAATGGAGGTTGGAGATTGTGTCACATTAGCACCCATAGTTCTCCTTTCAAGAAAATGCTTAGATAATTTATATATAGCTTTGGTTTTAACATAGGCCACACAACCTTTGCTTCAAATCTCCTCCTATCCAAATCTACTCCCAAAATCTATCCATTTAAGTTCTCTATAATGTTTGAGAGTTTAATTCTCTAAACTAATCTAAATTGAGCTAAGATTTTCTATTTTAACTTTGAATTCAAATTATCCTATATTTATGGTAGTGATGGTTTCCAACAATCTAAACAACCTCTAATAAGAGATTTTCCTAAAATCTCTCCCTCTCTCATTAGGAAGCATGAACCCCCTCCTATCTATACTTTTCCTTGTTTTTTCTTTAAGAATGGGTCTCATCCCATTTGTAAATCAATTAAATCTCATAAGTTCACATATACTAGCATTGTAACTTGTGCTGAGCAAGAGTATATTTATATGATGCAAATTAAATATTCATACAATTAAAAAATAACTGTTGACTTGAATGGCAGCTTAAATACAATCCGTCAGAATAAATTTTTAGAAAGAAAGCGTAAAAAAGAATACATAACCATACCCATTTTTTAAATTTAGAATAGGTATAGTAGAAAGGAAAAATGAAATGTTATGGAACAAAAACTAGGAGATTATGCAAAAATGAAAAAAGAGATGTAAAAGACGAAAGGTAGGGAATAAATGTGGGTAGTTATATGAGTATGTGATCAGAAGTGGGTAGTTAAATGTGATAGTGGAGGGGAGAAGAGTAACTTTCTGTCTAAATTGTAACCAACATTACAAATTAGATTGAAAACCCTTTAGTTTAATATAGTATATATAATTGGGTCCTACCAAATTCTACCTTAATTGATTTTCTATTGAAAGGAGTCCCTTAGGCTCCTCCACATATCTGTAAAACATGGGTTAAGTCACAAGGCCCTACTCAAAACCCTTTTAAAACTCTTTATTTAAATCCAAAAGAATATTGATGACAAAGGTATGTACCACAACATTCTTATCTAAATCTATAAACTATGGGTTGAGCCATTATGATTCAAATGCATGGGTGGTACCCACTAGAAAAACTCAATTTCTACCATTGTTGAGCCACTGCCTTGTGCCTAATTAATTATTCCTTTATAGGTATACCTCTCTCAGCATTATGGTTTTTTAATAATTTACTATTTTTCTTTCTATTTTCATATATAAAATAAAGAGGATTTTACAAGAAAGAACTCCATAGATGTCTATTGCACAAAAAAAGAACCTCATAGTTTTAACTGCACAAGAAAGATCGTCTAACCCATTTTAACTTTTTTTAGTGAGTGACGGCCAACGATATTGTCACTTGCTTTTGTTTAGATATTGTCACTCTTTCTTTTTCTTCCTCCTGCCACTCTCTACAACATCTCCATCATCCACAACACCTCCATCCTAGCCAGTTCATTTATATTTTTACTTTCTTACACCATCCATCTTTATATAACCTTCAATATAACCCTTTCAAACTCAGTTGCCAAGAGAAACATGAAGAATCATAGATTTCGGGGTTTGCTTATATGATTCTCATGTTTCATGTTTCTCTTGGCGAATGGGTTCAAAAGGGTTATAGCTAACGATAAGATGAAGATGGTTGTGCAAGAAAGTGAAAATTAGAATGAATTGGCTAGAATGGAGGTATTGTCGGTGATGAAGATGTTGTGGAGAGTAGGTTTGGCTGGAGGAGGAAGGAGTGACGATATTATTGCTCAACAAAAGCAAGTGACAATATCATTGGCCATTGTCACTAAAAATTGTTAAAATGGGTTGCATAGTCTTTCTTGTGCAGTTAAAACTATGAGGTTATTTTTTTGTGCAACAGACATCTAAGGAGTTCTTTTTTGTAAAATCCTATCTATTTTATATATGAAACTATAAAGAAAAATAGTAAATTATTAAAAGACCATAATGCTGAGAGAGGTATACCTATAAATGAATAATTAGGCACAAGGCAGTGGCTCAACAACGGAAGAAATTGAGTTTTTCTAGTGGGTATGCATAGTTTATAGATTTAAATAAGAATGTAGTAGTATCTTTTTTATCAATAGTTTTTTGGATTTAAATAAGGAGTTTTAAAAGGGTGTTGGGTTGGGCCTAGTGACTTAACCCATATCTTGCAGATATGTGAAGGAGCCTAAGGGAAGCATTTTAATAGAAAATCAATTGAGGTAGAACTTAGCAGGACCCAATTATATACACTATATTAGGCTAAAGGGTTTTCAATCTAATTTGGGCTACTGGTTAAAGTTTAGAAAGTAAGTTACTCTTCTTCCCTCCATTATCTATTTTAACTACCCACTTCTAATCTCATGCTCATATAACAACCCACACCTTTATTCCCCACCTTTCCTCTTTCATTTTCTACAAAACTCCTTTACATAGTCTCCCATTTTATACTACATCACATTTCATTTTTCCTTTCTACTTTACCTATTCTAAATTTAAAAAATGGGTATGATTATGTATTTTTTTTATGCTCTCTTTCTATAAAATTTTTATGGTGGATTATATTTAGGCTTCCATCCAAGTCAATAGTTATTTTTTAATTATATGAACATTTAATTTGCATCGTATAAATATACTCGTGCTCAACACGAGTTATAGTACTAGTATATGTGAACTCGTGAGATTTAATTGATCTACATATGGGATGAGGCCCATTCTTAAAGAGAAAACCAAGAGAAGTATACATAAGAGGGGCTTCATGCTTGCTAATGATCAGAGAGGGAGAGATTTTAGGAAAATCTCTTATGAGAGGTGGTCTAGATTGTTGGAAACCATCACTACCATAAATATAGGATAATTTGAATTCAAAGTTAAAATAGAAAATCTTATCTCAATAAAGATTAGGTTAGAGAACTAAACTCTTAAACATTATAAAGAATTAAAATGAAGAGATTTAGGGAGTAGATTTGGATAGGACGAAATTTGAAGGAGGCAGTGCGGCCTACGTCAAAGCCAAAGCTCTATATAATTTATCTAAGCATTTTCTTGAAAGTAGAACTATGGATGCTAACATGACACACTCTCCAACCTCCATTTCCTTTCATTTAATATATATAACTTGCAGCAAAGGCCCATACTAAACCAAAGCTCAAAAAATGAGTATATATTTAAATTTAAGATTTATTGAACCATTATTAAGAACAAAGTTGCTCATCCTTTTTTTTTTTAATGTTTCTATTTTTGGTTTATCTTTTGCCTTTTGGATTTAGGGGCTAGGGATGTAAACATAAAAAATACAAATGGGTCAAAGAATAAAAAAAGGAGATTTTTAAAATGTAACTAATTTTAAACTCTAATTAAATCATATTATGGAGAAAGATAATAAAATGACTGGTTTGTGGTTCATACCTATTTTTAACAAAAATACCCAGTTGATGATATCATCAACTATTGATAATATCATCAATTTGCTCTTCTAGAAAACACCCCACGTGGGACATAGTATGTTCGATGAAATATTTGAATGAACCTTGGGCCATGAAGAGGATTTAAATGAAGGCATTGATGTTGGAGTGTGAAATAGGTACATACATATTTCATTTGGTAAGCATTATAAATTCTTCATGAGTTGTAGATGAGTATGTGTTGTTTTAATAGTGATGAAGGTGATGTTAAATGAGACGTGAAGATAGTGTATGGTTGTATCTGTGAGTTTGGATTATGAAGGTGCCTGAATGAACATAAAGTGGGATACAACATGTTCGATTAAATATCTAAATGAACCTTAGGTCATGAAGAGGATTTGAATGAAGGCATTATATTAGGGTGTAAAATGGGCACTTACATGTTTAGTTCGGTGAGCATTGTAAATAGTTATTGAATTGTAGATGAGTATGTGTATTTCAATGGTGATGGAGGTGATGTTGAATGAAAGATAAAGATAGTGTATATATGTGTGCTTATATGAGTTTGGATGATGAAAGTGCAATAATTTTGATGGGAGTAAAACAATGAAGTTAACATTTAGCCGAAGAAAGATGGAAAGAACCAAAAAATAAAGAATAAAAAATAAACATACATGTTGGAAATTTGCTTTGCTAACTAGATTCAGGGAAGATTAATGCAAGAAAATAGCATATAAAAATGAGGAAAAAGAATAAAAAATTAAAAATTTTCATGAGGAAGATGAAATACAGTTAAAAACTCATGTTTCACATTGGGGTTTTAGTACTGGCAATTGACGATATCATCAATCCAGTTGATGATATCGTGATCTAAGTTGATGATATCATCAATAGTTAAGGATATCATCAACTTGGGTATTTTCGTCAAAAAACAGATACGAACCACTAACCAGTCATTTTATTATCTATCTTCATAATATGGTTTAATTACAGTTTAAATTAATTATTTTGTAAAAACCCCCAAAACTAAAAGATAGTTATTGACCTTTTTATTTTCAAATTTATCTTTCTATTTCCACTCTCTCTTTCTCATCCCCACTTAAAAAAAATTTTTTTTTGATGAATTTTTAGCGAAAGGCTTATTATCTACTAAAATACAAATCAATCCTTTTGGCACATAGATGTTATAACCAAGTTTTTAAAAATAGGCATCTACTGTTGATGCATGTGTACATTCTTTGAATGTTTTAAAGATTAAAAAAGCATATACATTGCTTTTACATATTTTTAACCTAATTAGGTATATAATTAATGACCTTTAAAAATATTTTTACAAATTTTAACCTAATTAAGTTTGTAATTAATTTAATTTAAATCATTGCGAGAAGTGAACACTGCTCAACCTTAAACATCCCTTTACCCCATATGCAATGGTGTGGTTCCTTTTTAATTGTAAATAACAAAAAAGTTCAAATATCAATCATAATGGTAAGGGTATGCTAGGATATCTTGATCTATCATCTTTAATTCTTTACAAGAAAAAAGATTTCGGTCTTAATTAGTGATAATTGAATTCCTCTTAAAATTTTATTAAAGAACCCAAGAAACAAATTAGAAAATCATAACATAGATATAATACAATAAGATTGCATCCATGTCAACATCGTCAACGGCATTACTGCATGTTGAAAAAAAATGGGAAAGGGAACATAGTAAAAAAAATATAAGAGAAATAGGGGTAAGGGAGAGGTTCCAAGGGAATGTGCAGTAAAGCAGAAAAAAATTTATTAAAAAATGGACTAGTCACTCTACCTTTATAAAAGTACATTAATTATATACTTTAATTATATACTTAATTAGGTTAAAAATATGTAAAAGCATTTTTGAAGAACATTAATTATATACTTAATTAGGTGAAAATGTGTAAAAGCGCTTTATATGCTTTTTTTAATCTTTATAACATTCAAGGAATATACGCATGCATCAGCAGTAGATGCCTAATTTTAAAAACTTGGTTATAACATCTATGTGTCAAAAGGACAGATTTGTATTTTAGTAGATAATAAGCGTTTCGTTATAAATTCAACAAACCAAAGTTTTTTTTTAAGTGAGGGAGAGAAAGAGAGAGTGGAAATAGAAAGATTAGTCGAAAATAGAAAGATTAATATCTTTTTTTTATTTTTTATTTTTTACCTATTTGTATTCATTAGGTATACGTCCCTAGCTTCTAACTCCAAAAGGCAAAAGGTAAACCGAAAATAGAAGGATTAATCATAAAAAAAGGAACGTGCAAATTTTTCCTTAATAATGTTTCAATAAATCTTAAATTTAAATCTATTCTCATTTTTTGGGTGCTTGTTTATCATGGGCCTTTGTTGTAGTTATGTATATATTAAACCAAAGGAAATGGAGGTTGGAGGGTGTGTCACATTAGCACCCATAGTTCTTCTTTCAAGAAAATGCTTAGATAATTTATATACAGCTTTGGCTTGATGTAGGCCACACTACCTCTTTCAGATCCTGTTCAATCCAAATCTACTCCCTAAATCTCTTCATTTAAATTCTCTATAACATTCGAGAGTTTAATTCTCTAATCTAATTTGAGCTAAGATTTTCTATATTGACTTCGAATTCAAATTATCTTATATTTATGGTAGTGATGGTTTCCAACAATCTACACCTAATAGATTTTCCGAGAATCTCTCCCTCTTTCATTAGCAAGCATGAAGCCCCTCCTATCTAAACTTCTCCTTGTTTTTTCTTTAAGCGTGGGTCTCATCCCATATGTAAATCAATTAAATCTCATAAGTTCACATATATTAGCATTGTAACTTGTGCAGAGCATGAGTATATTTATACAATGCAAATCAAATATTCATACGATTAAAAAGTAAGTATTGACTTGGATGGCAGCATAAATACATTCCAACACAATAAATCTTTAGAAAGAAACCATAAAAAGAATACATAATCATACCCATTTTTAAATTTAGAATTGATAGAGTAGAAAGGAAAAATGAAATGCGATGTAGGAAAAAATGGGAGACTATGCAAAAATGAAATAAGGGACGTGAACATAAAGGAGTTTTGTAAAAAATGAAAGAGGAAAGGTGGGGAATAAAGGTGGGTAGTTATAGAGCATGAGATTAGAAGTGGTTAGTTGAAAGAGCTAATGGAGGGGAGAAGAGTAACTTACCATCTACATTGTAACAATCCAAATTAGATTGAAAACCCTTTAGCTTAATATAGTATATATAACTGGGTCCTACCAAGTTCTACCTCAATTTATTTTCTATTAAAAGGAGTCTCTGAGGCTCCTCCACATATCTATAAAATATGAGTTAAGGCATTGGGCCCTACCTAAAACCCTTATAAAAATCCTCATTTAAATCCAAAAGAATATTAATGACGAAAGTACTACAACATTATTATCTAAATCTATAAACTATGGATTGGGCCATTATGCTTCAAACACATGGGTGGTACCTACTTAAAAAAAAACACAATTTCTTCTGTTGTTGAGCCATTGCCTTGTGCCTAATTATTCATTTATAGGTAACTCTCTTAGCATTATGGTTTTTTAATAATTTACTTTTTCCCTTTATAGTTTCATATATAAAATATGGAGGATTTTATGAAAAAGAACTCCTTAGATGTATGTTGCACAAAAATAGAACCTCATAGTTTTAACTGCACAAGAAAGACCGTCCAACCGTTTTTAACTTTTTTAGTGAGTGACAGCTAATGATATTGTTGCTTGCTTTTGTTGAGCAATGATATTGCCACTCCTTCTTCCTCCAACCAAAACTAATCCCCACAAAATCTCCATCATCCACTACACCTCCATTCTAGCCAATTCATTCTAATTTTCACTTTCTTACACCATCCATCTTCATCTTATCCTTAGAGATAACCCTTCCGATCCCATTTGCCAAGAAAAACATGAAACATGAGAATCTGAGATGCAACACCAAAATCTATCATTTTTCATGTTTCGCTTGGCGAATGAGTTTGGAAGGGTTATATTGAAGGTTAAATGAAGATAGATGGTGTAAGAAAGAGAATGAATTGGCTAGGATGGAGGTCTTGTGAATGTTGGAGATGTTATGGGGAGTAGCAAGAGGAAGAAAGAGGAGTAACAATATCATTGTTTAACTAAAACAAGTGACGGCATCATCGGCCATCACTAACTAAAAATAAATTAAAACAGGTTGGAGGGTCTTTCTTTTGTAGTTAAAACTATGAAGTCCTTTTTCGTGCAATGAACATTTAAGGGGTATTTTCCATAAAATCCACTAAAATAAAGATGATAGTGATAAATAATATATTTTTTAGTTTTATATTTTGCTAATAATATTTCAAAAAATCTTAAATTTTAATATATTTTAAATTTTGACTCCTGTATTAGCACGGGGGCTTTGTCGCTAGTTATAATTACTAAGATACGCGTATGAGCTTGAATCGGTTTGGATTCTAAGCAGCAGCAATATAGCTGAAAATTTTCTAAAAGGTTAGAAAGATGACATGGCTTAATAGGAAGAGAAAACAAAGACTTTTTTACCCAACCGCTTCCCAGCTTTAAAGTATAGCATAAGAATTTGTGATTCTGAATTAGACAACATACAGTTCTAATATGTATTTTGTAAAACGTGTGGAATTGGAGAAAAGAAGAGTATGGTTGCTTTTTTATCCTTTTAAACTTTATTATATATTATTTTAGATGAATTTTCAGTAAATGGGAGTGGTGGCGCTTAGGTCTCATACCATAGAGAGATGTCCTGTGGAGAGTTCGAGCCTCTCAGTCTGACCCCAGGCCCTTTTGTCTTACATGGCCAACAGGCTGGAATCGAGCAGCCTTGTCCAAGGCCCAATTAGCCCAAATACTCATCCTAGGCCCTAGCCATTACCATATTGGAGTCGAGCTGTTCTTCTGAAGGTTTTCTCTCACCTGAGGTTCTATCCTCATCTGAGGGTGGGGTTCCAGCCCTCTATATTCTATAGCTGGGTTAAAGATATAATAACCTAATCCCACCTTGTAATTAAGGGTTTGGTTTAACCTTTTATATTCTTGGGTTGGTTTGCAACGACATTTCTGAGCCCATTAATAAGTAGATTGGAATTGGGTTGCAGCTTTGAGTCCATCCTTGCCATTCATTTAATCTGCCAAACTTCCCAGGACTTAATCCAACATGAATAATTGCACTGCAATCCATGGAGCCAACCCGAACTAGACCTGTTCATTAAAGATTTAGATGGAGTCTTTTAACTTTTGCGTTGGGCTGGAAATTACATTTTGTCACGCCCCGGGCTCGAGATTAGGTCATTATGGATAAACCCGTAACGTGGCATGGTAATCTTGTAATAATTCACGCTGCACTAAAGCAAACATAGACCACTACAAGGGAGTTTTTACAATTTTTCTCATATGTGCGTAAGATCCATAACAAGCACATTTAAATTAAACTGCGGAACTTAATGCTTAGTGTACCCAATCAACACCCTGTGATAGTATAAGAGCCTAAATAAATACCTGTTTAACATTCCATATTTGAACTACTTAAAGAGTTATCAAGATGATCATAACCTCATGCATAAACTACATGTCTAAATATGTATAAAGTGATAAAGTGCGAAAATGTATAACGGTCAAAGACCGAAAATATAATACATATCCTCAAATGAAATAAACATAAACGGAATCCAATGTCATAATGATATGATAAAATGAGCTATCATAGCTCAAATCCTAATAATACTCAATCTAACCCATGTTGTTTAACGGATACGCCAAATAGAAGGTACCTCTGTGGCAACCTTGAGGATTGCATCGATGACTAGGTTGAGATAAAGGCCATCTCCTGCGACACCAAGAGTAGCACCTGACTACGACAACTCAATAAGAAATAAGCAAGTGGTACATTAAATATGTTGTTCCAATTAGAGTTAAAGACAATACTAATTAAATAGGGCAAAAGCGAATTCTGGGCATGTTAGCATAAGATAAAGTATAATCATAAGGAATCAAGATAACAAATATCACAACTAGATGGCAATCCACATGGCTACAATTCTCCCCAAAGAGAGATAGATATCAGAACAGAGCAGGAGATTAGGTAGCTAATTTGACCACCCAAATGAGCATTATCTTACTCCACAGAAAACAAATTGCAGTGGTATATTGAATTTCAACTCATAGTCAATCCCATCGGGCCTCATAGTATTTAACTTAGTGGTGCCGATTCTTTGAATCAATATAGCTAAAACAAATAGCATTATCGTGCTTTCATACTTACTTTCTTAACAGAACTTACTGACTTAACATTTACAACAATAAAAGCATACTGATATCAATAACGAACAGTGATAATAAAAGCAAATATAAAGGTAACGAAAGAAATATAACTGAACTAGTAATATAATAAAAGGAACATAACTAAACCGATAATATAATGAAAGGCATATAACTGAACTGATGAAGGATCTAGAAGCCATTGAAATATGTATAATTTATAATTAATTAAGAAACAAGGATGATTTACAATCCAAACTAATTAAGATGCCCATGACCTTAGTTTTCCACTTCGGCATAACCATAAGGATTACGATGCCATGTATTATCGAAATCTTGGTGTCGCATTGTGTATGAATCCAGACACCAGGTTCCTTATACCCATACACAAAGGGTATAACATTAGAACTAACTGAATCATTTAACAAGGATGAGTGACAGCAAATACTTTCATTGTTTATCCCATTTGCTTTCATTAGACAAGGTTTCAGGTATAATGTTTCCAAGAAACAAAGTTCTACATAGTCATAGGGTTCACCTAATAATTCTAAGGTAAAACTTGACCACGGGTCAAGTCCAAATGTGCCTAATGAAGATTTAGTATAGTCAATCCAATCTAGATGGAAATTGGAATGATAATAAATAATTAAATAAATAAATTATTAAATAAGCTTAGTGTGCACTCAAGCGCCGTTGTGCACTCGCTTGAGCAGGGTTTCATAGAAACTAACCTGCTTAAGTGCAAATGAATGTGTTCTTGAGTTGGATTTCCAGAAACAAAATGACTGAGAATTTTAATTGTACGCTCGAACACCCCTGGGTCCACTCAAGCGTGCCAACTCGGGACCTAGATCTGAACTCTATTTTTGCATATGAGTTTCTACAGTTTCAAACCTACTTTTCTACTTGCATTAATACATGCATTCATACTCCGAATCTTCCATATTTATGGCCATTTCAACCCAATTCCAAAAAATTTAATCCTAACATTCATATATTTCATTTAAAATCCATTCCAACCCACCATAACATTCTCATTTATGAAACAAATAGAGAATGAGCTGTACCAACATGCTAAAAATATAGAAATCTTAAGGATCAATCATAACTTTCTGTGTTGTGTCGATGAGTGTGTGGACATTCATAGAAAAGTTTAATCTATTCTTCATGTCTACTATATGTGCACATAATTATATAATAGTTTCAGTTGTTCTTACATGTCTTGTATACATAAATACTGAATGTATATTAGCATAAAGGTGTGATAGATGTTTGAATGACTGATGGGATAGAATAAATAAAATAAAGAATAAAGATAACATTCAATGCCACATCACTGTACTTGCATACTGCAGTGCAGTTGTGAATAGTAGCTAAAGAAAGCAACCACACCACCGAACGTGTGGGTTTGGACTAAGTTGGGGTATGCAAGTTAACCTATTTAAAAGGCCCATCACTGTTTTCATGTTAAATATGTATGATAGCTTGTATAGGGTATGATGCATATATCACTATAATACCGATCCAAACCATCACAGAATTAATCTGGTATAATAAAGTTCTATCATCATGTTGATGTCAGCGATCATGACAGATCAATTGTTTTAACCATTGAAATAGTAATTTGATGATTGATGACACATCCGAACTCGAAATTTCAATCCGTTTTCTTTAGTGAACTCGTAAAAGTCAGATCTATCAGATTAACTGTATGGATCAACCATCTAGAAATTTCAAATTTTATAGCATATCAATTATTACATGTTGAGAACTCATTAACGTTTAATTTCGCATTTAATTTGTCAAATTTCTATTAATCATGAGTTAAGAAAAGTTCATGGGTGAATGTATATTCACATCTATGCCAAATTTAAAGGAAATCTATGGAAGTAAAAAAGAACACCTCAATTGTAAAGTATTAATTAAGGACAATTAGGGTTTTAATTAATTTAAATAAAAGTTATTTGGATAATTAATCACATGTAAGAACACTTATATTAATGGATTAATGATCTGAATAATCTAGATGAGTCAATTAATATCTATTTGGATTTTTTTCTCAATAAAGCCCAACTTTAAGTTAAAGTAGGAATTAATTTTTAATCTTTGAGATGAGAATATCCAATCCAATTATGAAAATGTTTTTTAAATGGAATGAATAGCTCATTAAAGATGCGATTATAATTTATTATTAGCAAAATTCACAATTTGTTCAATTTGGAAGTTGCCAAAGTATTCCAAAATTATGATATACTGTATATTTTGTATTAAAAGATCACTATAATTTTATAACGTTTAATTGCACCTAAATTACGTTTCAAAAGGTAGATTGAAGATAAAACTAAAGGCTCAATCATCTCTTGACCACTTGAAAACGGGATGAGGTATGCTTAATATATATGATATGAACATGGTATATTGATCTTTGCCTAAATGTGTAGTCAACTTATTCATGACATATGTTATTAACCATAGTCTTATTAGTAAAGATAATAATAAATTCACATGTCATATTCACCCAAAGGCGATTCATGAGGATGTAAGTATTACTCGCCAATTTGAATTTATTATATGTTTAAATTTAAATTGAATTACTGTTTTTTGGTGTTAAATTCAAAGTTTATATTTTGTGATGTATTTATTTTCAGTTTTGAATTCAATTACATTGTCATCCTGTCTAGGATCCATCCTAATTCTAGATGAATCAAACTATACTGATTGGAAAGATATGCTGTCTCTTATATTAAGCTATTTAAAATTAGACGCGGCCATAAAAGAACCAAAAGCTCCTGTGCCCATTGAATTGAGTTCTGCTGCTAAAAAAGTGGAATATGAAAAGTGGATGAGATCCAATAAAGTAAGCCTGAAAATCATCACTATTTCAATATCAAAGAGCATTCAAGGTGTCACGACCCAAGCCCAAGAAATCGGAGATTAAGATTAAACCTAATCAATGACACACGTACTCCCATACAAACACACTTAGACCCCATCTAAATGCACACGCACAAGGGAAAAATCAAACGTTCAAAATGCAGTTGTACGAGAAAGCTGTAAGTATCATTATAGAATTCAGAGAACACACTAAAATATAAAAACATTATTTACATGACATAACATGAACAAGGACTATGTCTTTACAAAAGTGAGAAGAAAGTTTCTACATTATACAAAATGCAAGGAGGTATAGTTTAGATACATAACAAAATGTAGTTCACAGAACACAATGAGGCCTACGCTAAACCATGCCGCTCTCCGGAGTGGATTGATCAAGTCCACTCGTCTAGCCCTGATGGGGCCTCTACGACCTCCTTTGTAGTCTTGCCGACCGACGAGGGATTAAAAGTGGGATTTGAGCTGTAACACCACAAAGACAACTCATGAATATGACAATTTAGTAAAGTATAAGAACATTAAGGTAACATGCATTGTGTCTACAAGAATCAGTAACAAGTAATAGGGCATGGAGTATCAATTTAGTATATTAAGCAAATTATGCATTTGAATAAAGCATGATATATGAATCATTGAATAGATATACTGTACTATGTGGCTACTCCATTTGTCATATCCTCCCTCTAGAGATCTATGCGTAGAGAACACCATCGACTAGGCCAGGGTACGACTGGGTCTCAAGTTTCCTAGGGTCCGAAAGCCCCAAGACAAGAACACACTGCAGCGGCAACATACATGCTACGCCAAAGTCAACCCCATCAGGTATCATAAGGCTGAGGTTGAGTAGAGCCAGACCATTTTGATTCAATCATATACTTGGAATTGAGTAAAACATGCATTTCCAAGTCGTATATGTTTAATTCATTCGTGCTAGATGTTCATACTCAAGTCAATGTAAAATGAATATCAAAAATACTAAGGACATATCACGTAGATCTAATACATACTATACTAGAAGGACAGACGATAATCATTCAATTCCATACGTAAGAGTGGAGGACAATAACTGTCGTCCAATATGCCATGCAATTTAAGTTAATAGAATCAAGGTAGTTTACTAGCCAACCCTAATCCAGTCATCCATTGTTTCTAACCATGCATGATGATGTAGTTTTAAGTCATCCGATATACAGTTTCTTTCTTTTGGTGTTACATTGTATCGGGAAGGTGTATCGGAGTCTCTTAAACCAACAACCATGGAGAGGTGCTTAACAACTGGACAACACACATGAATGAGTCACAGCACTCAAGACCATTCATGATATTCATGTATTCCATTGGACAAGTTAAGGGGTACCTGAATTCTAACACAAAGGCCCTATAAGGTATCTTAATAATACTTACCTTTTTCCTTAATTTTCAATGACCTTACGGCTTAGCTGTGGTGACCTACAGCTTAGTTGTAGACATCTTATGGCTTAGCCATATTATGCACTACGGCTCAGCCGTGGTTCCCCATAATTTCTTCCGCAAATACGACGAGCCACCGTTAAACCGTGCTTCCTCTTACGGCTGGACCGCGATTGTTCTATAGTTTAGCCACAAGATGGGTATGGTTTAATCGTAGCACACCATAAGGCTTCGCCATGGCTGGAGTGTAGAAGGATTTCTTCAAGTTCACTCTCGAGACATCAAACCGTAGCTTGACCTATGGTTAGGTCATGGTTGGCCTACGGCTCAGCCATAGTACATCCTACGGCTTAGGCGTAGCTTGACCATAGTATCAATTCAATTTTGGCTGTTCTTTTGGGTCTAAGCTGTGAAACTCTATGGCTTAGCCGTAGGCTTCAGAACGCTAAAATTAAAGAACTTCACGTATTGTTCAGAAATAAATGGAAGTTTTAGACAATTTGAAACAAGAGCATACCAATGTATATAGAAGAGCTGTAAAGCATATAAAGCTTGAAAACTTAAGAGAAATAATAACAATCATAGCATACCAACATGTGTTAATCCATAAAGTGCTTATACTTGCCTCAATTGAGCTTTTACAAGTGAATCTCTATCCTTGGGCTCAAATTGGGTGTCTATATGAAACCCTAGTAGCCATGCATGCAAGGAGTGAGAAGAGAGGAGTGCATGCAATAAAAGAAAAGGACTCTAGACTCATAGATGTTGTCATGAACCAAATGCTTACCTTATACCACCACATAAAAGATGAATCGTAGAATGGGTGCAAGAAAAACCGCCCTTTCTTTGCTTTGATAGCAGAAGAAGAGAATGAAAGAAGGAAAAAAAGAAGGACGTGCATTTGAGAAAGGGAAGAGAAAACAAAAAAAAAAGTCGGTGCTCTCCTTAAATAAGACAAGTGTTAAATGAACTTTATAAGAAAGTCCATGTAGTTCAAAGAAATGTCAGTTTAAGTCAAATAAACATCCAACGGAGACAACCGAAGTCGTTTGCATTCGAGTCAATACAGAAATCAACAAGCTTGATGAGATACACGTGATGACACCAAGATGATGCATGAATGACGAAAACTTATAAAGTCTAAAATTACAAAAAAGGGCTTTTATTTACCTAATCCAAGTTAAACTCAATCCAGCTACTTATCCATGACCTGAAACGTAACTCAAAACTACAAAACAACATTAACTAAACTAATCGCTGGAAAATGGCCAAAAAGAGCATTAATTAGTCTATTAATTGGATTAATTAGAGTTGGAATGTTACATCCTCCCCCACTTAAGCATCTTTTTGCCCTCGGAATGATCACATACCTACGTGAGGAGGTTGGGATATTGTCGTGCCATTTGTTCTTCCAATTCCTAGGTGGCTTCATCGGGACAATGATGTTTCCAAAGAACTTTGATCCATTGTATGGTCCTGGTACGCAATATTTGTTCTCTTGTACCTACGATACGGAGCAGAAGCTCAACATATGACGCATCTGGCTGAATCTGCACATCATCAAACCAGATAACATGGGTAGGGTCTCTAACATACTTGCGGAACATCGATACATGAAATACATCATGTACTCCTGAGAACTCAACTGGAAGAGCCAAACTGTAAGCTAAATCACCGATTCTACTCTTGATTTCGAACGGGCCAACGTACCTTGGAGCTAATTTGCCTTGTTGGCCGAAATGTAACGTACCTTTCATTGGAGAGACTTTTAGAAAAACTCAATCACCAATCTAAAACGCTAAGGCTCTTCTATGAGTATCCGCATAACTCTTCTATCTCGACTAAGCAACCTTTAAAACTTTTATTACTTTCTGCACCTTCTCGGTAGTTTCAGTGATGATCGTAAGTCCGTGAAAACTTCGAGTTCTAACTTCTTCCCAACATACTGGACTCCGACATTTACGTCCATACAACACTTCATACAGAGCCATACCAATACTCTCGTGGAAACTGTTATTATAAGCAAATTCACACAATGAGAGATGTTTATCCCATTCTTTATCAAAGTTTAAAACACTGGCTTGTAGCATATCTTCCAGAGTCTAAATCATACGTTCAGATTGTCCATCCATTTGCTGGTGGTATGTGTGCTAAAACTCAATTTGGTTCCTATGGCTTCTTGAAAAGCCTTCCAAAAGGATGATACGAAATGACTATCACGATCATAAATAATAGACACTGGCATACCATGTAACCTTACAACCCCATCCACAAAAACTTCTTAGCCATCTCAGAAAATGTCATACCTTTCTTAAAAGGAATAAAGTGGGCTAACTTCGTCAGTCTATTTATAATCACCCAAATGGCATTATTTTTTCTTGCTCGTCGGGGGTAATCCTGAAACAAAATCCATTATAATGTGTTCCCATTTCCATTTAGGGATATGTAATGGGTGCAAGGAACCAGGAGGCCTCTGATGATCTACTTTTACTTTTTGACACGTAAGGTAGTTAGCGATGAACTCTGTGATTTCTCTTTTCATATTGTTCCATCAAAACCGATCCTTTAAGTTTCGGTACATCTTCGTACTCCCTGGGTCCATCGCATATCGAGCATGATGTGCATCTGTCATGAGGTTCTCCTTCAAGCCATCAATTGCTGGTACGCACAACCTGTTCCGAAAGTATAGAACACCATCCTCCAGCCGGAAATCCAGTCAATAATCTCCTATATGATCTCTAATTTGTACCAAATTCAGATCTTCAAACTGCTGATCTTTAATTTGTTGAATTACCTCAGGCTGGAAAACAAGAGTACTTGCAAACATCGCAAAGTTTCCCACCAATTTCACTTCCACAAGCTTATCCTTGAATTTATCTTGTATAAACAAATTGGAGCTTACTAAGGCACTGAGATTCTCTGACTTTCTGCTGAGAGCATCTGTCAGAACATTCCCCTTTCTTAGATAATACTTGATAGGAAAATCATAATCCTTAATGAATTCAAGCCATCTACACTGTTGCATATTTAAATCATGTTGTGTGAATAAATATTGTAAGCTATGGTGATCTGAATGTACCCCAAAGTTTTTGCCATATGGATAATGTCGCCAAAGTTTCAAAGCGAACACAATAGCTACCAATTCCAAGTCATGTGTCGCGTAGTTTCTTTCATGCTCCTTCAGTTGTCTAGAACCATATGCAATCACCTTACCATGCTGCATCAATACACATCCCAAACTGACTCTAGAAGCATCGAAATAAATCACAAATCCTTCACCTCCATCCGGTAGAGTTAATACTGGAGCGGTAGTTAACTTTTTTTCAAGGTTCGAAAACTAACTTCACAATCGTCGGTCCAATTAAATGGAACATTCTTCTAAGTTAGCTTGGTCAAAGGAGCAGAGATCCTTGTAAAGTCTTGAACAAATCTTTAATAATACCCTGCAAGTCCAAGAAAACTCCTAATTTCTGTCACAGATTTCGAACATGGTCAATTGACAATTGCATCAACTTTTACTAGATCAACTGCCAAACCTTCTCGTGAAATGATATGTCTGAGAAATGCTACCTGCTTAAGCTAAAAGTCACATTTTGCCAACTTGGCATATAACCGATGTTCTCTCAATAATTGCAAAGCTTTTCGCAAATGATTTGTATGCTCCTTTTCGATCTTTAAGTACACCAAAATGTCATCAATGAAAACAACAACGAAAAGATCCAAGAAAGGGGTGAAGATCTGATTCATCAAAGCCATAAAAGCAGCAGGCGCATTAGTCAATCCAAAAGGTATCACGAGGAATTCATAATGACCATACCTTGTTCTGAAAGCAGTTTTAGAAATATCATATTCCTTCACCCTTAATTGGTGATACCCATACCTTAAATCAATTTTGGAGAAATACACTGCACCTTGAAGTTGATCAAACAATTTATCAATACGCTGTAGGGGATATTTATTCCTTATCGTTACTTTGTTCAATTGTCGGTAATCACTACACATTCGAAATGTGCTATCTTTCTTCTTAACAAACAACACCGGAGCTTCCTAAGGTGGCACGCTAGGGCGTATGAAACCCTTATCCAATAGATCCTGTAATTGCTTTTTCAATTCCAAAAACTCTATAGAGGCCATACGATATGGAGCCTTACTAATCGGTGCTGTACCTGGCACAAGTTAAATAGAGAATTCAACTTCCCAAACAGGAGGTAACTCTGGAACTTCTTCGGGGAATATGTCCAGAAAATCACGTACCACTGGAATCTTTCCAAGTTGCTTGAGTTCCTTCTTCTCTGAAACAAAGGCAATGAAGCCTTCACATCCCTTGTGTATTATTCAATCCGCCTTGAATGCAGAGATAACACGCTTAGGGCATTTCTTTTTATTTCCCTCAAAACGGAATTCATTTCCTAAATTGAAATAGACCATCCTGTTATAAGAATATACACAAGCACGATACCTCACTAACCAATTCATTCCAAGGATGACATCGAAATCTAACATCGACAGGAAGATTAAGTCAACTGGGAGTTGATGACCTTCTATTCACACATTGCATTGGGGTTAATATACACTACACTCCACTCTCTTCCCAATAGGAGTGGACACCATCAACACATATGGTAGCTGCATAGGGTGCTGCCGTAGTTTTCCAGTAAAATGAGGTGCCATGTACGAATGCTTAGACTCCAAATCGAACAAAACTTGTGCTTCTGCTTGAGTAATTGAAATAATACCTTCCACCACATTCGTAACTTCCACGCTCTCATGAGTAGCGGCGTAAGCACATGTAGTCTGGCGATTCGGTTTCTGGCTTTGACAAGATTGCTATGGCTTGCCTTGAGTTGTGGAAGCAGAAGACCTTGGCTGTTAGGAAGAACTGTACTTGGGACATTAAGCCATCAAATGGTCCATGGAACCACAAATCAAATAAGCTCCTATCTTTCTCCAGCATAGCTCCGTCTTGTGGAACTTGCCACAGTGCCCACATGTCACACTAACTTTACTTGGAGTGCCTTGTCTGTCTTTTATCTTCTTTTGTGCTTGCCCCTTTGCACTAAAGGATGCATTCCTCTTGGGGTCCACAGCTCTCTCTTCTAGAATATTCGCCTCTATGGAATAGGCTCTATCCATGGCATTATCAAATGTAACTGGCCTTTGAAAAGCGGTAACATGGTTCTTATATTTGAGATTCAGGCCATTGATAAATCTGTTGACATTCTTTTCCTCTGTATTGATCATATCCTTTGCGAAGTGTGATAACTGCGTAAATGTATGCACATATTATGCTTTCGACATCTGCTACTGCTGTAAGGCCAAGAACTTTACCTCCCTTGCTCTTTGTACATGAGCTGGAATAAACTTTCGTTTAAACTGTTTCTTAAACATCTCCCATACTATCGCACCAGGCATGTCCTTATATGAGTCTCTCACACTCTTCCACCAAGTTTTTGTCGTATCGCGAAACATTGAAGCTGTGAGTAAGACTTTCTGTTTGTTGGTGTAAACAACTGTGTCAAACAGATCCTTAATATGCTCCAACCACTGATCCGCCTGCAAAGCATCTTCTTTTCCATAAAATCCCATAGCCCCGCGTTTCCAAAAATTTTCATTAAGGCATTGGGATCGCTTTCCTTAGATCGAAAAACCACTTATTGCTCCACGTGAGGTGGGACGGATACTTGGCATTGCTGATCCACATAGACGCCACTTGTGCTTGTAAAGACTGTGTTGCTTAGGATTGAGCCTGAATTGCTTGCAGCATCATGATGAAACGATCGTCTGTATTGGGTGGTGGTTGTTGGGGTGCCAATCCACTCTCTATGGGTAAAGTCATATTATCTCCATGGTTATTATTTGTTCCAGATTCAAATGCCGTGGCTTACAAAACGTAAAACATCAACACTCTTACAAAAACGTACCCGACGACATGTCCCCATAACAAATCAAAATATCAGACTATAGAGTCAAATCTTTGAGATCGTATCCTCACCACGTTCCTATATGCCTACATGCCTATCTAATGTAACAATCATGCTTTGATACCATACAATAAATATGTCACGACCCGAGCCCAAGAAATTGGGGATTAAGATTAAACCTAATCAGTGACACATGTACTCCCATGCATATACACTTAGACCCTGTCTAAATGCACACGCACAAGGGAAAAATCAAACGTGCAAAATACAGTTGTATGCAGAAGTTGTAAGCATCAATACATAATTCAGAGAACACACTAAAAATATAAAAATTATTTACTTCACATAACATGAACAAGGACTATGTCTTTACAAGAGTGAGAAGAAAGTTTCTACATTATACAAAATGCAAGGAGGTATACTCTAGATACATAACAAAATGTAGCCCACAGAACACTATAAGGCCTATGCTAAACCATGCCGCTCTCTGGAGTAGATTGATCAAGTCCACTCATCTAGCCCTGATGGGGCCTCTACGACCTCCTTTGTAATCTTGCCGACTGACAAGAGATCGGAAGTAGGATCTGAGCCTATAACACCACAAGGACAACCCATGAATATGACGATTTAGTAAAGTATAAGCAACATTAAGGTAACATGCATTGTGTCTACAAGAATCAGTAACAAGTAATAGGGCATGGAGTATCAATTTAGTATATTAAGCAAATTATGCATTTGAATAAAGCATGATATATGAATCATTGAATAGATATACTGTACTATGTGGCTACTCCATTTGTCATATCCTCCCTCTAGAGATCTATGCGTGGAGAACACCATCGACTAGGTGTCACAACCCGGGCCCAGAAATCGGGGGTTAGCGAAAAGCTAAACCAGTGACACACGTACTCCCGTGCACGTGCATCTAAACCCAGTCCAGATGCACACACACAAGGGATCTAACACGTGCGAAACAGACGAACGCGGAAGCTGTAGATATCATAGCAAGCAACGAAGGAAAATAGCGGAAGCCAAAGCAAATACAAAACGGAAACGACCAAGACAAATACACCGATATAAAACCGAATACACACCAAAATCACTATATACAAATACACAGAATACAAGTCCCAAAGTCCAAGGTCTGAATACAATCTCCAAAAACCAAAACTCGAAACAAAAGCCACGGGTATGCATGCACGCACTTGGCAGAAGTGATCAGGCCCACTCTGCCAGACCTGAGGGTGTCTCTACACTCGCCCCTGCAGCCTCCTCGACCGCCGGGGAGCTGGGCAAGGTATCTGTGCCTGCAACACCACAGACAACACAAATGAATACAACGATCCAGCAAATACAAGTAACAGAAATGAAACACTCATAGTATCAAATAGAATAAGGACAGAATAGTAATTGCAGAATTTCATCTTAGTATGCTAAGCAAATCGTGCGTAGAAGTAGAGCATGATATGTGAATCAAAACATAGAAATACTGAACTAGTTGGCTACTACGTTAACCATGTTCTCTCCAATAGAGAGCAGAGCAAAGCAGAGCAGAGGAGAACACCACTGACCGGGCCAGGGTACAAGTGGGTCTCAGGTTCCTGGGTTCCGGGGTCCCAAGACAAAGCGACACTGCAGTGAATACAGAGATACAGAGATCTAAGCCAGAGGTAACCCCGTCGGGCATCCTAGGGCTGAGGCTGAGTAGAGCCAGACTAATACCAATCAATCAAATCCATAGAAATGGGAGATTATCCGCTTCGGACTCACCGATGGCAAAGACCGGATCTTATCCTCACATATTAACCTCTGGGCAGAGCCACCCGGGAATACCCAAAATATACAAAGCCAGAAATGTACAAAGCATAGCCAAAATACAGATTAGAACATAGATTAAATCAAAGCACAGCATAGATCAGAACTTAGTGCCGAACGGAGAGTAATACAGATATACAGGACGAAAGCAAAATGACTGAGGAATGCATAACATAGATTAACAGAACAGAGGGCAAAACCATAAACAATATGCAATGCATCTCAGATTAATACGGAGTCAAGGTTCATTACAAGCCAGTCTTAAGCTAGTTGTTCACTGTCACTAACCGTGCATGTTGATGTAGTTTTAAGTTAGTCAATGCACCGTTGCCATCAAAGTGTTGCGTAATCTTTGCGTGCACCGACGTCCCTTAAACCAACACCCATGGGGAGGTGCTTAACAGTGATCAACACTCACATGCATAAGTCACAGCCTAACAGACTATTCATGTAATCCAAGGAATCCATTGGGCCGGTTTACACGGGTGGTTAACCTGTATTTGAGCCCTATAAGTCTCACCATTATCCTAAGTTATGTTTCCGAATTGCCATGCCTAACGGTTTAGCCATGAGGGACCTATGGTTGAGCCGGAGGCATCTTACGCGCTCGACGTATTATGCACTACAGCTTAACCATGGTTCCATTCAAAACACAGCTAAACTGGTCATCTTTCACCTCTGATCTGATACCTTTTTCGGCTGAGCTACAGTCAGTATACGGCTTAGCCGTAGCCCAATCCACGGCTTGGCCGTAGCATTTCACGGCTTAGCCGTAGTCCACACCGTAGGAGTCCTGTGTTGGAAAAGTTTCGACTGATCAGAGATTTAATTCACGGCTGAGTTACGGTTTGGGTCACGGCTAGCTTACGGCTCAGCCGTAGGACAAATTACGGCTTAGCCGTAGCCTAGCCGTAGAACAAAAGTGCAATTTCGAGGCTCTGGAATGTGAGCCGTAGAAGCTTACGGCTTAGCCGTACAATACAGAACACAAATTCGGGATAGTTACAGAAACTGAAATTCGGTACAGAAGCTGAACAAAATGAGTTACAGAGGTTCCAAATTCACAAAATGTGGCTGTAAAACATGCTAGACAAAGAATAAGAGGAAATCAAAGCCATCAAACAAAATACCCATATGTGTTATCAAGCTTGTACTTATACTTGCCTCAAACTCTGAAAATCCACTGAAGCAAGCTCCAAATCCACTAAAATCAAAACAAATCAAAGCAATGACCCATGCATGAGATGAAAACACAGAAATCAGAGAATGAGAGGTGCAATTGGAGAAGAAGAGAGAAAAGTTGGGAAAGAACCCACTTACCAAGCCCCAAACAGAGATGGAGAAGAAGAAAGGAACCCAATCAAAAAGAGTGCAAGATCCCCACACTAACCAAAAACAAGAAGAGAATGAAGAGAAGAGATGGAACGTGGAGCTTCTCCTGGAGATCTCTCTTGCATGCAACGATCAAGTGAATGAGCATGAGAGGGGGACACCTGGAGTGACTCATATATATATGGTTTGGGAAGTTTAAAACAAGATCCATGGAGTTTAAGCTATTTACAGTTCAAGTCACACGAAGGTCCATCTTCCCCAATTGACTCCAAATGGTTCTGAGACAGTTACGGAAATTGTCGAGCTCAACGAAATACGCGTGCTGACACCAAGATGATGCAAAGATGATATGAGCCAAACAAAAGCAAAATTACGAAAAAGGGCTTAGAACTACCTATTCCAGGTCAAAGGTTACTCAACTACCTATCCAAGACCCAAAACCAAATCCAAAAGAAATAAACAAAACAAAACACACACTAATGAGCCACTAATCCGGCTCAAAGGAGATCGGAGTGTTACATCCTCCCCCACTAAGAATCATTCCGTCCTCGGAATGACTACCTACCTGCGCAAAGAGCTGTGGGTACTGGCGCGCTAGCTGCTCCTCTAGCTCCCATGTAGCCTCATCTGGACCATGATGTTCCCACAACACTTTAACCCATCTGATAGTCCTGGTACGGAGAATCTGCTCTCGTGTGCCAACGATGCGAAGCGGACGCTCAACGTAAGTGGCATTAGGCTGAATCTGAATATCATCGTAGCGAATCACATGGCTCGGATCTGGCACATACTTACGGAGCATCGACACATGGAAAACATCGTGCACACCGGAGAACTCAACTGGAAGCGTCAACCGATAAGCCAAATCTCCAACTCGGCTCTTGACTTCGAACGGTCCTACATATCTCGGAGCTAACTTGCCCTTCTGACCAAACCGCACCGTGCCCTTCATCGGAGAAACTTTAAGGAACACCCAATCTCCGACTTGGAATGCCAAGGGTCTCCTCCGAGTATCCGCATAGCTCTTCTGTCTGGATCGAGCAATCTTCAGATTCTCTATCACCTTCTGCACTTTCTCTGTCGTCTCAGCAATGATCGTCGGACCATGGAAACTTCTTGTTCCAATTTCCTCCCAGCACACTGGAGTCCTGCACTTGCGTCCGTATAGAGCCTCATATGGTGCCATACCAATACTCTCGTGGAAGCTGTTGTTGTAGGCAAACTCACACAATGCTAGATGCGTATCCCATTCCTTCTCAAAGTTCAGCACACTAGCTCTGAGCATATCCTCCAATGTCTGAATGGTACGCTCCGACTGTCCGTCAGTCTGAGGGTGGTATGCCGTACTAAAACTCAGCTTCGTGCCTATAGCTTCCTGAAATGCTCTCCAGAATGAAGACACAAAACGACTGTCACGATCTGACACAATCGATACTGGGGTGCCATGCAATCTGACTATCTCGTCAACAAACTTCCTAGCCATCTCTGTGAATGTCATCCCTTTCTTGAACGGAAGGAAATGCGCTGACTTGGTCAATCTGTCCACTATTACCCAGATCGCATTGTTCTTTCTGCTGGTTGGCGGAAAACCGGAGACGAAATCCATCGTAATGTGCTCCCACTTCCACTGCGGAGTGTGCAATGGATGCAATGATCCTGGAGGTCGCTGATGGTCAGCTTTTACCCTCTGACAGGTCAAACATCGAGCTACGAACCCTGCGATCTCCCGCTTCATATTGTTCCACCAAAATCTGTCTTTCAAGTTCCGGTACATCTTCGTACTCCCGGGGTGCATCGCATATCGGGCATCGTGCGCATCTGTCATCAACTTATCTTTCAACTCATCCACAGCGGGAACACACAACCTATTCCTGAAGTACAAAACTCCATCTACCAAGCTGAAATCCGGTCGATCTGCAATCCGATCTCTGAACTTCACCAGGAGGGGGTCCTCAAACTGGCGATCCTTGATCTGTTGAATCATCTCAGGCTGAAACACGACGGTAGTAGCTAATGTCATAAATTCGTCTACCATCCGAACCTCTACAGGCTGATCATGCACCAGCATATAGAATCCTGCCAATACCTGAAGACTGTCTGTTCTCCTGCTAAGTGCATCTGCAACTACATTCCCCTTGCCTGGGTGGTACTTGATAGGAAAGTCGTAGTCCTTGATGAACTCCAACCATCTCCGTTGCCTCATATTCAAGTCATGCTGATCAAATAAGTACTGCAGACTGTGATGATCGGAATGGACCTCGAACTTCACACCGTACAAGTAATGCCGCCACAACTTCAGCGCAAATACAATGGCTGCTAGCTCCAAGTCATGTGTGGCATAGTTCTTCTCATGCTCTTTCAGCTGTCTGGATCCATAGGCAATCACCTTCTGATTCTGCATCAGTACACAGCCTAATCCAACTCGAGAAGCATCGGAATAAATCACGAATCCTTCACTACCATCCGGGAGAGTCAACACTGGCGCCGTAGTGAGCTTTTCTTTCAACATCTGGAAACTACGATCACGCTTCTCTGTCCACTCATACGGGACCTTCTTCCGAGTCAACTGAGTCAGTGGGGCTGAGATCTTCGAGAAGTCCTGCACAAACCTGCGGTAATATCCCGCCAAACCCAGAAAACTCCGAATCTCTGTCACTGATCTAGGACGGGGCCAATGGACTACTGCCTCAATCTTAGCCGGATCCACCATCAATCCGTCTCTAGAAATCTTATGACCCAGAAATGTAACTTGCTCGAGCCAAAATTCACACTTGGACAACTTTGCATACAACTTGTGATCCTTAAGCAGCTGCAATGCTTTCCTCAAATGGTCTGCATGCTCCTCAGCAGTCTTCGAATAAACCAATATGTCATCTATGAAGACTACAACAAACTGGTCCAAAAAGGAAGTAAACACCCTATTCATCAACGCCATGAAAGCTGCGGGTGCATTCGTCAAACCAAATGGCATGACAAGGAACTCGTAGTGTCCATACCGAGTCCTGAAAGCTGTCTTAGGAACATCCTCATCCTTCACCCTGAGCTGGTGATATCCTGACCTCAAGTCAATCTTAGAGAAGTAAGCTGCACCCTGAAGCTGATCGAACAACTCATCAATCCTAGGCAATGGATATTTGTTCTTGATAGTCACTTTATTCAACTGCCTGTAGTCAATGCACATCCGGAAACTGCCATCCTTCTTCTTAACAAACAATACAGGAGCTCCCCAAGGTGAAACACTTGGGCGTATGAACCCTTTATCCAGCAGATCCTGCAACTGTTTCTTCAATTCCAACAATTCTGCAGGTGCCATACGATATGGAGCTCTACTGATGGGTGCTGTACCTGGCATCAAGTCAATAGCAAATTCTACCTCCCGAACTGGTGGCAACTCTGGCACATCCTCCGGAAAGACATCCGGAAACTCGCTGACTACTGGGATCTCACTGAGCTGTCGCTGATCTTTCTTCTCTGAAATGAATGCAAGAAATCCCTCACATCCCCTACGAAGCATCCTGTCTGCCTTACAAGCAGATATCACACGCCTTGGGCACTTCATCTGGCTGCCCTCAAATCGGAATCCGCTGCCCAAATCAAAGTAGATAGCCTTGCTGTAGCAATTGATACACGCATGATATCTTGCAAGCCAGTCCATACCAAGGATCACATCAAAATCCAGTGTCGTGAGCAACACGAGGTCTACTGGGAGCTGATGACCAGCTATCCGCACATCACACTGAGGGTAGAAAACACTGCACTCCACACGCTTACCAACCGGAGTGGATACTAACAACAAGTATGGGAGTGGTGTGGGTCGCTGTCGAAGCTGCACAGCAAAATGGGGTGCTACGTACGAACGCGTAGACCCGGAGTCAAATAAGGCTAAAGCTTCAGCATCATAAATTAAAATTTTACCATCCACTACCGTGGCCTCCTCCGCGCCCTCATGCGTAGCAGCATAGGCTCGGGCTGTCTGGCGGTTCTGCTTCTGGGCTGGGCGAGCTGGCTGAGATCTGCCCTGCGCTGTAGATCCTGCCTGTCTCGTCTGTGGAGAGGACTGAAACTTCGGGCATTGGGCCCGCCTGTGATCCGTAGAGCCACACCCGAAACAAGCCCCACTCTTCCTCCAACATCTGTCAGTGGGGTGATCCTTCCCACAGTGATTGCAAATCACCTGAGTACTACTCGAACTGCCCTGTTTACCCTTGAACTTCTTCTGAAACTGACTTCTGCCACTGAAGCCTGCCGTCCTCTTAGCCTCAGTTCGCTCCTCCTCGAAGATGGCCTCTGCATCGTAGGCCCTGTCAATAGCGTCATCCAATGTAGCCGGCCACATACAAGCAACCACGTGGCGTTTGTGCCTCGGATTCAGACCGTTGACGAAGCGAGTCACCTTCTTATGCTCTGTGTTCACCATGTCCTCTGCAAAATGAGACAACTCGGTAAACCTGTGTACATAATCTGCAACTGACATCTGTCTCTGCTGGAGGTTGAAGAATTCCACTTCTTTGGCTCGCTGAATGTGGAGAGGCATGAACTTCCGACGGAATTGCTGCTTGAAGGTCTCCCAAACTGTGGCACTGGGCATAGTCTGAAATGAAGTCTTAATACTCCTCCACCATGTCTTGGCTACACTCCGAAGCATAGAGGCTGTGAGAACTACCTTCTGCTTGTTGCTGCACACAATCGTATCAAATAGCTCTTCAGTCTGCTCCAACCATTGCTCCGCCTGCAATGCATCCTCTATCCCATGAAACTCGGTCGCCCCTCGCTTACGGAACTTGTCGAAAAGAGCATTTGGATCTGATTCCTTGGGCTGGAAAATCACTTGCTGATCTATACGAGGTGATGCTACTGCGGCAGCCTGACTCTGCCTATCTACCATGGATGCCATCTGTGCCTGTAATGATTGCATCGACTGCATCATCATCATCATCCGCTCCTCACTACTGATGTGTGGGGGTACCGATCCACTATCACCGTTATGGCCCTGTTGATTCTCATCCCGAGATCCTGATCCTGATGCCATCCTGCAAAAGGAAAAGAAATATAGTACACAAATATAAAATACCCTGAGTTAGTCAAATCCCAATCAACATATGAGACTTCGAGTCAAATAGTTGATATCGTTATCTCACCACGAGCTTAGATGCCTACATGCTTATAACTAGCATGCTCTGATACCATACAATACGTATGTCACAACCCGGGCCCAGAAATCGGGGGTTAGCGAAAAGCTAAACCAGTGACACACGTACTCCCGTGCACGTGCATCTAAACCCAGTCCAGATGCACACACACAAGGGATCTAACACGTGCGAAACAGACGAACGCGGAAGCTGTAGATATCATAGCAAGCAACGAAGGAAAATAGCGGAAGCCAAAGCAAATACAAAACGGAAACGACCAAGACAAATACACCGATATAAAACCGAATACACACCAAAATCACTATATACAAATACACAGAATACAAGTCCCAAAGTCCAAGGTCTGAATACAATCTCCAAAAACCAAAACTCGAAACAAAAGCCACGGGTATGCATGCACGCACTTGGCAGAAGTGATCAGGCCCACTCTGCCAGACCTGAGGGTGTCTCTACACTCGCCCCTGCAGCCTCCTCGACCGCCGGGGAGCTGGGCAAGGTATCTGTGCCTGCAACACCACAGACAACACAAATGAATACAACGATCCAGCAAATACAAGTAACAGAGATGAAACACTCATAGTATCAAATAGAATAAGGACAGAATAGTAATTGCAGAATTTCATCTTAGTATGCTAAGCAAATCGTGCGTAGAAGTAGAGCATGATATGTGAATCAACACATAGAAATACTGAACTAGTTGGCTACTACGTTAACCATGTTCTCTCCAATAGAGAGCAGAGCAAAGCAGAGCAGAGGAGAACACCACTGACCGGGCCAGGGTACAAGTGGGTCTCAGGTTCCTGGGTTCCGGGGTCCCAAGACAAAGCGACACTGCAGTGAATACAGAGATACAGAGATCTAAGCCAGAGGTAACCCCGTCGGGCATCCTAGGGCTGAGGCTGAGTAGAGCCAGACTAATACCAATCAATCAAATCCATAGAAATGGGAGATTATCCGCTTCGGACTCACCGATGGCAAAGACCGGATCTTATCCTCACGTATTAACCTCTGGGCAGAGCCACCCGGGAATACCCAAAATATACAAAGCCAGAAATGTACAAAGCATAGCCAAAATACAGATTAGAACATAGATTAAATCAAAGCACAGCATAGATCAGAACTTAGTGCCGAACGGAGAGTAATACAGATATACAGGACGAAAGCAAAATGACTGAGGAATGCATAACATAGATTAACAGAACAGAGGGCAAAACCATAAACAATATGCAATGCATCTCAGATTAATACGGAGTCAAGGTTCATTACAAGCCAGTCCTAAGCTAGTTGTTCACTGTCACTAACCGTGCATGTTGATGTAGTTTTAAGTTAGTCAATGCACCGTTGCCATCAAAGTGTTGCGTAATCTTTACGTGCACCGACGTCCCTTAAACCAACACCCATGGGGAGGTGCTTAACAGTGATCAACACTCACATGCATAAGTCACAGCCTAACAGACTATTCATGTGATCCAAGGAATCCATTGGGCCGGTTTACACGGGTGGTTAACCTGTATTTGAGCCCTATAAGTCTCACCATTATCCTAAGTTATGTTTCCGAATTGCCATGCCTAACGGTTTAGCCATGAGGGACCTATGGTTGAGCCGGAGGCATCTTACGCGCTCGACGTATTATGCACTACAGCTTAACCATGGTTCCATTCAAAACACAGCTAAACTGGTCATCTTTCACCTCTGATCTGATACCTTTTTCGGCTGAGCTACAGTCAGTATACGGCTTAGCCGTAGCCCAATCCACGGCTTGGCCGTAGCATTTCACGGCTTAGCCGTAGTCCACACCGTAGGAGTCCTGTGTTGGAAAAGTTTCGACTGATCAGAGATTTAATTCACGGCTGAGTTACGGTTTGGGTCACGGCTAGCTTACGGCTCAGCCGTAGGACAAATTACGGCTTAGCCGTAGCCTAGCCGTAGAACAAAAGTGCAATTTCGAGGCTCTGGAATGTGAGCCGTAGAAGCTTACGGCTTAGCCGTACAATACAGAACACAAATTCGGGATAGTTACAGAAACTGAAATTCGGTACAGAAGCTGAACAAAATGAGTTACAGAGGTTCCAAATTCACAAAATGTGGCTGTAAAACATGCTAGACAAAGAATAAGAGGAAATCAAAGCCATCAAACAAAATACCCATATGTGTTATCAAGCTTGTACTTATACTTGCCTCAAACTCTGAAAATCCACTGAAGCAAGCTCCAAATCCACTAAAATCAAAACAAATCAAAGCAATGACCCATGCATGAGATGAAAACACAGAAATCAGAGAATGAGAGGTGCAATTGGAGAAGAAGAGAGAAGAGTTGGGAAAGAACCCACTTACCAAGCCCCAAACAGAGATGGAGAAGAAGAAAGGAACCCAATCAAAAAGAGTGCAAGATCCCCACACTAACCAAAAACAAGAAGAGAATGAAGAGAAGAGATGGAACGTGGAGCTTCTCCTGGAGATCTCTCTTGCATGCAACGATCAAGTGAATGAGCATGAGAGGGGGACACCTGGAGTGACTCATATATATATGGTTTGGGAAGTTTAAAACAAGATCCATGGAGTTTAAGCTATTTACAGTTCAAGTCACACGAAGGTCCATCTTCCCCAATTGACTCCAAATGGTTCTGAGACAGTTACGGAAATTGTCGAGCTCAACGAAATACGCGTGCTGACACCAAGATGATGCAAAGATGATATGAGCCAAACAAAAGAAAAATTACGAAAAAGGGCTTAGAACTACCTATTCCAGGTCAAAGGTTACTCAACTACCTATCCAAGACCCAAAACCAAATCCAAAAGAAATAAACAAAACAAAACACACACTAATGAGCCACTAATCCGGCTCAAAGGGGATCGGAGTGTTACACTAGGCCAGGGTACGACTGGGTCTCAAGTTTCCTAGGTCCGAAAGCCCCAAGACAAGAACACACTGCAGCGGCAACATACATGCTACGCCAAAGTCAACCCTATCAGGTATCATAAGGCTGAGGTTGAGTAGAGCTAGACCATTTTGATTCAATCATATACTTGGAACTGAGTAAAACATGCATTTCCAAGTCGTATATGTTTAATTCATTCGTGCTAGATGTTCATACTCAAGTCAATGTAAAATGAATATAAAAAATACTAAGGACATATCACGTAGATCCAATACATACTATACTGGAAGGACATACGATAATCATTCAATTCGATACGTAAGAGTGGAGGACAATAACTGTTGTCCAATATGCCATGCAATTTAAGTTAATAGAATCAAGGCAGTTTACTAGCCAACCCTAATCCAGTCATCCATTATTTCTAACCGTGCATGATGATATAGTTTTAAGTTATCCGATACGCAGTTGTCTTTCTTTTGGTGTTACATTGTATCAGGAAGGTGTATCGGAGTCTCTTAAACCAACAACCATGGAGAGGTGCTTAACAACTGGACAACACACATGAATGAGTCACAGCACTCAAGACTATTCATGATATTCATGTATTGCATTGGACAAGTTGAGGGGTACCTAAACTCGAACACGAAGGCCCTATAAGGTCTCTTAATAATGTTTACATTTTTCCTTAATTTTCAGTGACCTCACAGCTCAGCCATGGGTGATTACAACTTAGCTGTACTATGCACTATAGCTTAGCCGTTGTTCCCCATAATTTCTTCCGTAAATACGGTGAGCCACGGTTGAATTGTGCTTCCTCTTACGGCTAGACCGCGATTGTTCTACATTTAGTCACGGGTTGGATATAGCTTAGCCGTAGCACACCATACGGTTTTGCCGTGGCGGACCATAAAAGGATTTCTCCAAGTTCCTACTCTCGGGACATCAAACCGTTACTTGACCTACTGTTAGGTCACGGCTGGCCTATGGTTCAGCTGTAGTACATCTTATGGCTTAGCCATAGCTTGACCGTAGTGTCAATTCAATTTTGGCTGCTCTCTGGGGTCTGAGTCGTGAAACTCTACGGCTTAGCCGTAAGCTTCAAAACACTGAAACTAAAAAACTTCACGTACTGTTCAGAAATGAATGGAATTTTTAGACAATTTGAAACAAGAGCATACCAATGTGTACAGAAGAGCTGTAAAGTATAGAAAACTTGGAAACTTGAGAGGAATAATAACAATCATAGCATAGCAACTTTTGTTAATCCATAAAGTGCTTATACTTGTCTCAATTGAACTTTTCAAGTGAATCTCTATCCCTGGGTTCAAATTGGGTTTCTATATGGAACCCTAGTAGCCATGCATGCAAGGAGTGAAAAGAGAAGAGTGCACGCAATAAAAGAAGAGGACTCTAGACTCATAGATGTTGTCATGAACCAAATGCTTACCTTATACCACCACATAAGAGATGAATCGTATAATGGGTGCAAGAAAAATCCCCCTTTCTTTGCTTCGATAGTAGAAGAAGAGAATGAAAGAAGGAAAAGAAGAAGGACGTGCATTTGAGAGAGGAAAGAGAAAAAAAAATGAGTCGGTGCTCTCTCCTTAAATGAGACAAGTGTTAAATGAACTTTATAAGAAAGTCCATGTAGTTCAAAGAAATGTCAGTTTAAGTCAAATAAACATCTAACGGAGACAAACGAAGTCGTTTGCATGCGAGTCAATTATGGAAATCAACAAGCTTGACGAGATACATGTGATGACACCAAGATGATGCATGAATGACGAAAACTTACAAAGTCTAAAATTATGAAAAAGGGCTTGTGTCTTCCTAATCTAGGTTAAACTCAAGCCAACTACCTATCTATGACCCGAAACGTAACTCAAAAAGACAAAACAACATTAAATAAACTAATTCTCTGAAAAATGGCCAAAAAGAGCGTTAATTAGTCTCTAAACTGGATTAATTAGGGTCAGAGTATCACACGAGGGTCCATTGGCGTTAAAGATTATGCGAAGGACTGCCTTAAAAGTGTTAAGATACAAGTTGAGGTGACTGATAAGGCACTTGGATCCTCACCGATGTCTCAATTAACTAATATTAAGTACGATGGGTCAAAAGCATCAAAGAACACATTTTAAACATGTCTAATATTGAGCTAAACTCAAGGAAGTTAATATAAGTGTTCAAATAGGTATCTAATTCAATTCATTTTAGATTCTCTGCCGCCGGGCCTTAGACCATTCAAAGTAGCATACAATCAGAACTCACAGCCGTGGATAGTTAGTGAATTGATTGCAAAACGTGATTAAGAGGAAATGAAGCTTAAAGCTGAAGGCCAAATTACAATTAATTATATCTCCCATAGAAAAGGTCTGCAATCTCAGACGATTATGTTGTGTATCTTGAGGAAGCAAACGTTGGAATGATGGAAGTTCCACTGATATTCAAGGAAGCCATGAATGGTGAAGATTCTGATAAATGGTTAAATGCAATGAAAGATGAGATTAAATCCATTGCCAATAATGAAGTTTGGGATCTCGTCATTTACTTGCTGGGTCCAAAGCCGTTGGCTGTAAATGGGTCTTTAAGATCAAAAGGGATTCTAAAGGGAAAATCAAACGATTTAAAGCCCGACTTGTTGCTAAGGGTTTCACTCAAAGAGAATGCATCGATTACAATAAAACCTACTCACCAGTATCAAAGAATGATTCATTCAGAATAATTATGGTACTTATAGTACACTATAATTTAAAGCTACATCAAATGGATATCAAAACATTTTTAAATGAGAATCTAGAAAATGAGGTTTACGTTGTCTAACCTGAAAGGTTCATTGAGCAGGGGAAAGAAAGGTTGGTATGCAAATTAAAGAGATGAAGATATGAACTTAAACAAGCTTCCAGACAGTAGTACTTAAAGTTGAATCAAATTATCACAACTTTCAGTTTTATCGAATATATTGTAGACCATTGTATATATCTTAAAATCAGTGGGAGTAAGTTTATGATATTAGTCCTATATGTTGACGACATCTTATTAGCAAGTAACCACCTTGGTATGATCTGTGAAACCAAGGATTATCTTGAGGTAAACTTTGATATGAAAGAATTAGGTGAAGCATCCTATGTAATAGGAATCGAGATATATTGTGAATGATCTTAAGGATTACTTGGGTTATCTTAGGAAGCCTATATCAAAACAATCCTCAAGAGGTTTAATATGGAAGGTTGTAAACCACAAGATGCTTCTATAATCAAGGGAGACAAATTTAGTAAATACCAATGTCCAAAGAATGAAATAGAAAAGAAGCAAATGGAAGAGTGTCCTTATACATCAGCTATCGGCAATTTAATGTATACTCAGATATGTACAAGAGCAAACATAAGTTTTTCAGTGGGAATGCTCAGTGGATACTAAAGTAATCTGAGCATGTTTCACTGGTAAACGACGAAGAAAGTATTTTGTTACTTAAGCAGAACTCGGAGATATATGCTCACATATAAAATATCTGATCATTTGGAGGTGATTGGATATTCTGATTCAGACTTTACAGGATGTTTCGATGCTAGAAAATCTACTTTAGCATATGTATTCCTACTAGCAGGTGGAGCAATTTTGTGGAGGAGTGTAAAGTAAAGTTTGACCACTCCATCTACATTTCATGCAGAGTACGTGGCCTACTTTGAAGTCACGGGCCATGTGTTGTGGCTGTGTAATTTCATCTCTGGACTTCAAATTATGGATTGTATATCAAAGCCACTGATTATTTACTCTGACAACTATGCAACAATGTGTTTTGCCAATAATGACAAGTGTTCCAGCAATTTAAAATATCTGGAAGTTAAATATCTAGTACTTAAAGAATAAAAACGAAATGGTTTAGTATTTATTGTTGGAGCTTCAACGAGTCTCATGATAACTGATCCATTAACGAAGGCATTAGCACTTAAGGCCTATAAGGAACATGTTGTAAATCTGGGCCTACAGGATTTACCTAATTAGGATTATTTTACATTCTGTTGACACTATTAAAGAGATCATTAAAGTTGCAAATTTTACATTTCATAATTCTTGTCACTTATTATTTGTATATGTGATTATTGTGAAAAAGAGTAAGAATGTATAGTTATGACATTAAAGTATCCACAAAAAATTAGGAATGTCATGTCAAAAATCCTAATTTTACCATCATTAAAGGCTTGGTTTGGCAAAGATGTCCTTGTAGTGATCATGGAAGGGAACGTGTCATTAAAGATGTGTAACTATTATGCTTCACATTGATAAATTTGTTTAATTACAAATTAAAGACTTAGATCAAAGTTTAAGTGGGAAGTGTTTTATTGGTGCACCAGTCAACGTCAGTTTTCCAAATTGCTAAGTCCAAATTGAGTCATTTTTCAAAAAAAAAATTACTTTTCATAAAAAATAAATAAATAAACTGAGGATGTGGTTTGTGGTCAACTGGCCCAAATGGGAGAATGTTAGCATTGGACGTGTGGACCACATGACTGCACACCCATGCATGGGTCCCACCTCTAAAGTTCAAAGCAATTAAAGACTCCTCTTCTATTTGGTATCTGGAAATCCTATTGGACTTGAAAACTAACACTTACTTCCTACTCAAATTACTAATAAGAGTGATAATCATAATCAACTTAATAGTTCCATGATAAGAAGAGAACTATCACAGAGATCTATAAATATATGGGTTTAGGGTAATTTGCTTCACTTCAAGAGATTACTACTTGGTTCTCTCATTACTTGCATGCATCAAGGAGAACTAGAAGTGAATTGTAAATCCAACACGCAAATAGCTTATTCTTCTCTACATGATCAACATAGGATGGAGCCAGGTATGTGTATAATTTATATATTGTATTATTCAGATCTAATCCGTTAAGTTGATCTTGTAATTATAGTAAATCTAACAAGGATTTCTTCTTCTTCTTGTTTTTCTTCTTCCTCCACCTCCTCCTCCTTCTCCTCTTCTTCTTCTTTTAGGTTAATAACAAGAAAACAAATGTTACAAGACAAAAACAGTAATTCTGTATTTGTTGCTAAACCAAGGATGCAAATGGGTCAATTAACCAGATATATGTGGATGGATCAAAGCAGAATTCGAATATCACACAACCTATGTGGTTTATTCAGATCTGACATCAACTGAGTAAATTGGATCCGGTTTTGAATCTCAATCCAAAATAAGAAGTAGGGACATGAAATGTATTAGTATAGCTTCATAAAAGAGCATCAAAATAAATTTCTTAAATGTACGAAAGGAGAAATTAAATAGTATATTCGATCAAAGTTCAAATATCAATATCACCCACATTATGTTGACACTAAAAAGACTTATTTTTAAGGCTGGGATATAATATTCTTCAATCCGGATCCTAGGGTTGGAACATACTAGATCAGAATGTTCCAGAACCTTTATAGTTGGATCTAGATCTGGACTCAAATTTCTCCCAGATTAAAAAACGAGCTCCATACCTCTCTGGAATGAGAAACTTTTTGATACTTGGCTAACAGGAAACTCATTTACAACCCTATTCTAAACTCATTCCAATTTTTATAATTATAATGAATTTGTGCATTAACAAATCTACTAGATGTGGGTTCTATTGCTTTGTAACATTTAGGATACAGAGGACCTACCATGAGTGGAAAAATGACCAAAAATCTCTACAAGGCTGCAACAAGGAGATTCTAACTCTTCAAATCAGTCGGATCCCTAATTATAAAGAAAGAATACAGAAATCTCGCAAAACAAAGTCACCTATTTAAATGACAGAATCACAATGAGGAAAACATTTATACATCTTCAATGATGTAGCCCATCGTATTAACATTCTAGATCACTAGCAATAGCTTACGTATGGAAACTGTTTACCTTCAAGACCCTTCAAATCATTAAAGGGCGGGCTACAGTGCAAGTGGGGCTTACCTTTCTATAATTCGAGCCATCTTTCATCCTTAAGACCTTTTATAATGATTACTCTATAACACATTATTCAAATTTGTAACATTGCCACCGTTAGATTAAGCTCCAACTGAAGCACATGATAAACTTCTCTTATTATCTCTTGTTGGAATAGTTTTGAAGGAAGGCACTAATATGTGATCACGTTAAATGGTTCAACAGCTGAATATTTCTCTAAAAACTTAGATACATTAAAATATCGGTATAGAGATATTTTGATTGGTGTTATAACAAGGCGGATATCATTAAAATATCGTAACAGCCAGAGCCGTTACTGTTTCATAACTGCAGTTATGAAATAGGACCGGGCGATAGTTTATGCCACGCTATTGTGGGATTATGATATAGTGGAGCACCATAGTGGAAACACGAAGCATCCAATGGATGAGTAGTTGTGATACGTACACACACAAAAATACATATAAAATGTACAATAGATTATGTGGCACTACAAAATAACAATTGTATTCCTCTTTTTATTCCTCACCTCATGAGATAAATACACTTATCACCACCTCATGGGATAAATACACTTGTATGCATTTTGTATGCATTTTAGTGTGCACAAATAACTATTGAATGGATGAGCCTAGTTCATCATTCCTCTCATTTAAAGCCAAAGAAAAAAGCGGTTCAATTAGAGTGATTTGCACCGTTGAATTTATTAATAAATAGACTTAACCGTAGTTTAAAATTAAGATGGGCTTTCCCAAGATTAAGATGGTTATGAGGTCATACATGATCATTTCTCAAAAGAGGGCTAACAGGGATCCTTGATCCATTTTCTACTACCTACTTGATGTACACATTCTACTATGTCAAGCATGAAGTGGGCTGTGTTTTTAATCTGAAGTGGTTCGCTTTGACAAATAGGGCGAATCATGGCTGATATAACTTTGAGGGAACCAACATAGAACCATCTTTATTTATGTATGAGTTTTCTGACCAGTACCATTTTCTTTCGTGAAACCAATCATAAAAAGAGTAGCCTCATGATCTCATTTTGACACTGCAAAGTGAATATTGAGAACACCTTTTGATGCATTGGCTGTGGGTTTAAAAGAACATTACAACGTCCATCCCCATTCAATGTACATGGGTACCTGATCTCCAATACCTCAGAGAGTCGGTGGTTCTTTCTGGGAAAAGAGGGGTAGAATACATTCGCTATCAATGGATCAACCAAAATAAACACACACAATCACACCATTAAATAATTATTTACATGAACACAATAATTATACGTGGTTCGCCATTCTTACCTATGTCCACAGAGGAGGAAACTCTTCTATTATGATCCTATTTCAATCCCTTGGGATTTAAAATTACAGTACATCAATATATATAGTTTCCGCTTTCTTGGCCAACAAGAAAATCCATACATAATGACTAAAATACCCCGAACCCTGAACCTCAATTCTGGTTAATCTAGACAATCGATTGGGCTAAATCGGAATATAAGACATAATTTAATAATTTCCACCTTGGCTTAGACTCCGTAAATCCCTAGAGTCACCTTGAGATACCCAGTAATATCTTCACGTACCTTGCTAAATGGTATGACATTATGCCAATGGCACGATCTTCTGTCTTTAACACTCTAACATATTGAACCAGCACTTCTTGTACTTCGCTAAAATGTATGCTTCCACACATGCTTCTACCAAGCGCAGCACTTGCACCCCCTAGCCTGGATGCACAGACAATCTCATCATTATCTGGTGTCGATCAAGCTCAAACCGACATGAGACTTCCCACATTTGCTTCTTCAACCTAAACACCCTCGTCTTGAACCTCCAAAGTGTCCTTCATGTGTTGCCACATGCATGTATCCTTGCAACACAATAAACCTAACTTTTATCAGTCAAGACAAAACTGAAGACTTTCTCAAATCCGGATCTCATTGGTACCTTGTGAATCATTTCTTTAGTCTCCATTCCGGTGTTCCTCCTATCAACCTGCAACTGTCCTATTTTGGCGGGTTGGGAATTGCACATACGGGTTTGGTATGATCTGATGCTAAACTGGCTACTTCAACCTAAACTGGACTACCTTTTCCGAGAAAGCATTCTGTTCAGTTTTTTCCTATATTTCTACTAGATGATATCATTGAAGACCCATCAATCCATCTTTCGCTGATCTCGTTACATCTAACTCTCCATCTAAACATGTATTTCCTCCCTGTGTTATTTGATGTCTCCTTCACTGCTCCACATGGAAAAGCATCCTATTTGAACATGTAGAGATTTCTAATCATCTCACCCTCTATGATGATCAGTGTTTAATTTTCCACCTTCACAACTTCACTTACTATAGTGCACTTGCAGCCTTTGAAGTTTGAGGCACCCAAAGAAATTCAATTCCTTTACTAACTCAAAACATTTATCACATCCTGTTAAGATCTAAACAATCTCATTGTACACCCTGACCTTGACCTTTCTTATCCCAATGCTCATCAATTTTACATTGTCTTCAATAAGAATAGATCCATCAACATGAGATTTATATCTATCAACCAATCTCTACTTGAATACATGATATGAAGGATTAGAATACAAACACCATGGATCACCAATTTGACTCATACCTAGCGACTATAAGTGAATTGTCCAAGTTCAAGCTTTCTCACACGCTATCTGCATTTGATTCTAATTCTTTGCTTTTCCATCTACTTTGACATGTCATGCCTTCTTGATCCCTTCGACGTGAATCTAAGTTGTCCTCAAAGTACTCAAGTAGTCTCTCATCCATGACATCAAGTAACACTTTTCAACTCTTGTTGTATCGCGGAGTCTAAGACTCTTTCTTGTAAATCCTTAAGTCATTTTCTTTATCAAACATTTCAATTTGGCTTGTGGTGCTTGAATCCATTATTATCATCGTGAAATAGTTAATTTCTTGAGTCCCACAAATTTTCTACTTGTTGAAATGTCAATATCTTTTGTTTGTCTCATAAATTTCATCACCACGAGCACGCTCGAACAAACAGATTTGAAATTAGACTTTGCATGGCTTCGATATTGCAAAAACAGTTTTCAGCACTTTAATTGGTCAAATATCCCTATTGACCATTGAATTACCATTCTTCTTCCAAAAACACGTAGATCTGCTCTAAACGAGTCAATCAGCGCAAACAAATCTCCATCGGACACCATACGATCAACGTATCGTAGAAACAAACTCAACCGTTGATTCGGTCAAATTGCTTTTGACCTACTTTGCTGACATCAGCGCTACTGCTAGCAAGCTGGGCTGAATTCTACGAAATGGCTCAGGTCCTACCTGACCTGACCTAACTTGACCTGGACCTAGCTACGGTGGAGTATTGCTCCACGGGTCAGGTCCGAACTGACCCAACCTGAACCTGGGACTGACAACCAAGCCCATGTGCCCAATCCTCTTCCCCTTGTGTCTGTTATGCAACAGACCTGACGAAAGGCCCCCAGCTCTCTTCTCCAAACTGGAGAGGGCTAGTGGTTGGAGCATGGCGTAGGGGACGACGACTGCATCGGCGTCGCGGCACAGCAGTGGCCGAGGGCAGTGGCGAGGAATTCCAGCAGCCCCTTCTCAGTCGACGACGGTTGCTGCGCTTGAATTACAAAGAACAGTTTCTCTATCTTCTTCGGGCAAAAAGAAACCCAAAAACCCTTTGTTTCTTCCAAACTAGATGACCAAATCTGTAGCAGCCTTTTTCAACAAATCCAGCGACGTGAGCCGGCGATTCCAGCGGCAACCAAGAACCCGAATAGTTCTGCAACTCCTCTTTTTTTTTTCGACGATTGGGTGGCCCACGAGATCACAGTTGATCTCTTCCCTTAATTCTGAAATCAAAGATCGGACTGCTAATATAGGCAACAACCGCTACTCTTTCTTCTCTAGCGAGGACTGGTGCTGCCCCTTTTCCAATAGTCTTCCTCGTCGATCACAAAAAGCTCTGCAGATCATGGCCTTTGATCAAGAACCTAAAGCCACCGTAATCCGCCTGTACTCCATTCCAGCAAACAGAGACCAAGAGCCACCAATCTCCGATCTCTGATTTTGACCAATGGAAGATGGATCCGAGCATGATCCAGCGATCCTTTTCTTCCATCCACATCTAAAATCTGGTCCGTTCTAGTGATCTTCACCTCACTCTAAAACTCGTTGTTAGGAAAATTGGCATAGCGAAATAAATTCACAATCTATTAATTAACCACGATGAACACACATAATTACACTATTAAGCAACACACACATGAACATAGCAATTTTATGTATTTCGACAATCTTATTTACATTTGTGGAGGAGAAAACTCATTCATCATGATTTCATTTGAATCCCTTAAAATATGGGGTTACATTACTCACTTTCTTGGACAATGAAAAATTTCATACATAATGATTAAAATACATATAATTCTGAACCTTGATTCTGTCTAATTCAGACGATCGATCTGGCTAAATTGAAATACAAGATAAAACCCAATGATTTTATGATGTTAGAGATATTGATAATGTGATAGCTAATGTATCATATTTTAGAAAACTAAACTAGAGTTCCTCCAAATTGAAAGATGACTGCCCTTCAAATGGTGGACCTCCCATTCAAAGTAAAAGTGAAGGTAATCAACCATTCATAAAACAATCCACTGCGGCCTTGTTCTGTTGCATCATAATAAAGTAGGCCACTTAAAATTATCAAAAAGAAAAGGAAGAAGGTGAGATGTCCTAGGAACTTTTGGATGGGAAGTAGGGTAAGTCTTGCCGAACGAGGCCGCCATCGGTTCTTTTCTGTCAACTTTGTGCAATCTAGACGGCCATGATCATGTGAAACTATTGTAAGAGGTAAGGACGTCTACAGCTACTAGTGAGAATTTGGGATAGTTTAGCTAATGCCTAACTGGATCTTATCCAAGCTCTAAGTTTTTTAAGATGTGAGGTTTAGTAAAGGTGGGATAGGCTGTGTTCCTGTGTCCGTGTTTATTTTGTAAAGTCAAAAGTAAAGTGAGCTAGACCAATAGAGCGAACAATAAAACAGGCACCAATTCAAAGTGAAGCATCAATTCAAAAAGGGAATAAAATAGAATGGGGTTTACTTATGATGTGATATTTTTTTTCTTTAATAACTTGATAAAAAATTTATTTGATTTTTCAAACTTTTGATATGACCCATGTATGCATGTTTGTGAAATAAAAACTTCACGTCATATCACTCTGTAAGTTAACTATCCAAAAGGTCAGGTTTTCAAGGTGAGAAAAAGGGGATCTCTAGCAAAGTTTGTGGCAGTGTAGGTGATGGCTTTAAATTAATTTCCCACTCTATTCTGTTGATTAAGCGTGGCTAATTACATGGTTGGTAGCGGCTGAAATTACTTTACCTTTGTGGTAAACAAACATATGCGTAATAGGGATAACGATTCAAGGCCCATTTAGCAAGCCAACCGTTTTTAAAACATTTTTGCCTGTATTTCGTATTCCAATGGAAATTGCAGTTTCCTTTCCTGGACTCTAGCCAAAATATCTTCTTTTTTTTATCTCATACACCCACACACGCAGTGCTTAGTTATTTTAAACTCGACTCATGACCATGGGAAAACAAAATACAATGAAAATTTCAACTTTGAAAAATCCAATATATCGTTCAAAGCCGTTAACTGCACGACTTTTAAGGCCACGACACTCATGGTTCAACAAGCAAGTCGAGGCACAACTTGCCTTTCATCCTAACAGAAGTAGGTATCTTTGGCCCAGTAATTTTTTATTTGAGTCACTATAAGAGGAATACCATCTGAACTCATTCTCTCCCATGAAAATTCATGAACCTGATGTTTTTCTAGGTACTCGAGTGCAGACACAACGATTAAGACGCACCAAGTCTCAATCCTATCCTTTGATGTCTCCAAAGTTACATCAATACAGCGAAATTTCTCAATCTACGCGTGCAACTTGAGAACTAAAACTGCTAATGCCATCTGCTCACAACGCGCAAAGATAACGACATGGCAGTGTTTTAACCATTTTCTTGAGGGTTTTATAGAAAAAATCCCCTGAAATTTACTGTATACCAAAAAAGACTTAAAAGATATTTATCTATCATAAAAGTCTCATGGACTCTTTTGGTTCTTTTTTTTTTTTTTTTTTTTTGCTAAGCAGCGATATCCTTGCTTACCCACATATTTGAGCGGGGATATCCTTACTCGTTTTTTCGTTTTCTTCACAATTAAGTGGTGATATCGCCTCCCAAGTTAGATCCTTGGAAAAACAATCTTTTTTATATGGTTGTTGAGTAGTGGAAGTTAGATGGTACTGATGGGTGAAGTTGAAGATGATGGTGAAAGGAAAATGTAAGAAATTGGTCTTAGTCACAGGTAGGAGGTTGGTTTAGTGTTGTGAATTAGATTGGTAGGAAAGGGGGATACAAATAATGAAATAGGATGATAATGGGTAGGGGTGGCTTGGAAATTGCATTGTTGTGCAGGGAGATGAGATAAAGATGCTAAGAAAGGATGTTGAGAAAGTTGGGTTGTAGAGAGTGAGAATGAAAGGAGAATAAAGAAAAAGAAAAAGAATAAAGAAAATGAAAAAAAAACAAAGAAAAGGATGAGTTCAAAAGAGAGAATGTGAGTTCTGTGAGATGGGGGTAAAGTTTAATTAGTTTGGTTCGAAGGAGATAAATTAGTTCAGATGGGTTTATTTAGGATGTGGGAGAAAAAAAGATTAGATAGATGAATGACTTAGATGGATATATGCATAATGGGGTGTTTCGATAACAAGCACCCACCTACAATCAATTCCATAACCATTTAGGTTGTCACCATATAATGAAGAAAAATATTGTGTGGGTAGGTGGTTAGTTGGTAGAGGAGGAACAAGTTGGAAGAAGAGGAGGAGGAGGAGGAGGCTTAGGAAGAAGAAGAAGAAAAAACAAGCAATGATATCTACACTCCTATGTGCAAGTGAGCGGGGATATCATCGTAGTGAGTGGGGATATCGACGCTCGATCGGCGAACAATAAAAAAATAAACAAAAAAGGGCTCCTGGGATTATTATGGCGGTAACGTATCTTTTAGGTCATTTTCTGCCATTGAAAATCTAAAGGGATTTTTTGGGTAAAATCCTCCATTTTCTTTCTTGTTTTCTTTTTATTTTTTATTTTAAACCATGAATTCAGTTATGATTTCTTTGGAATTGATTGTGAGACCAAACTCTCAAATGTCACACCTATAGGAGACAATATCTCGATGCAAGTGGAAAGATAGAGACTATAGTTTGGATCTTGCCTGATTATCTCGTGGGAGGGGTCATGGGCCCAAGAGACTGGCTAATCTATAAGGTTGAAGATAAGGCAGGAGGATGAGCAAGACTTTGATCTGACGAAGACATCTAGGTTGCACTTACAAGCACAACTCGGCAAATTTGGATAATCATGCACCTTGTCCGAACACTATTTTGAGTTCTGACAATATGGGTCCAAGGATTCCAAAGCAAGATACGCCGCTTGTTAAGATCAAAGACCCTACGTCCTCTTAAGTACAAAGTGGGAAGTTATGAGAATGCGGGGAAATAAGAGGATAAGGTAGGACTGCCCATTATCTTGGCAGTTACAAGAACAACAATTAAGGAAGAGTGGGAGATGGGCGGATGTCACCCTTGTTACCCTTTTTACTATCTTCGAAAACCGTTGACCATGCTTATAAAAGCAAGCATAACTATGCAAAGGTAAAAGGGTATGCCCATCTAACTAACTAATGTCTATACCTTCTTTTATTCTTTTGCTCTCACTTTCCTGACTTAAGCATCGGAGGACCATTAGCTAGAGTACTTCTGGTAGGCAGTCACTATTACAAACCTAGCCCAAGGATTTGGGGATTAGGGTTAATCCTTAAGCGTGACACACATACTCCCGTGTAATCCACACCTGCACTAGAGTTCAAGCGGAATTACACAAAAGATATTCACATTACTGACACGTGTGAGGTGCTTGAGGGGACATTTGTCCAATCATTTGTCATGTGGAAGCCTGTCAATATCATCTAAAAATTTTATTTTCTCCACTAATAAAAATTTCAATTAGGTATCAACTCTTGAAATAGTACATACAAACATAAGGCAATGAAAAAAAAAAACGTAACTATACGACATATACATAGTGTTTGTACAAACATGTTATCAAGTCTATGCAAAAGAGAGATAAAGTTCTTGGACAATTACAAAAGATATACTTGTCCCAAAATACATGGTATCATGGATTATGCATGACAAAATAAAACTAATGTAAGTCATGAAACCCTAATGCATTCACAATCCCAAAATAAAGGCCCAATTATGCTCGTGATGCACTCCGTAGATGGATCAATCAAAGGGTAACTATTGTCCACTCATCTAAGCCTGAAGGAGCTTCGTCGGCCTCCTTTGAGTTTCCTTGGTCTTTGCAAGACTAGAATTGGGATCTGAGCTTGTAACACCATTAGACAACATGTGAATAAAACTATTTAGCAAAGTATAAGCATAATTAAAGTAACACGTGTTGTGTCTAACAGAATCATTAATAGTTGGTTAATAGAAGTCAATTAGTATACTAGGCATGTTGTGCATTGAATAAAGCATGTTATAAAAATCAATAAAAAGAAATACTTTACTATTTGGCTACTACATTTACTATATCTTCTCTCTAGGATCTTTACATTGAGAACACCAACACCCTAGCCAAAAGTATGATTGGGTCTCCACATTCATGGAGTCCAGAATCTCTAAAGGCACATTGCAGTGGCACTATAACAATCTACTACACTAAAGTCAACCCCACCGGGTATCATAAGGCTGAAGTTGAGTAAAGCTCGACCATTACGAGTCATATAATTGAAATTGAGTGAATTGTACAATATGTTTCACTGTGAACAATTTATTAGACATTTAATTCATGCTTACTTAATTCAATATGAATAATTGGAAAACTATATATCAAGGAACATTAAACCAAAATCAATTCTTATCGTCATCAACTCATAATCATTCTAATGATAGAAGAAGCATTTCAATGATGGAAGGCAACTATAAGAATTCAATATGCTATGCAATTCAATAGAAGAATCAAGGTAATTTTACAAGTCTACCCTAATCTAGTCATCCATTATTTCTAACCGTGCATAATGATATAGTTTTAAGTTATTTAGATACATAGTTATCTTTATTTGGTGTCACTTTGTGTAAAAGAGAATGCATCAAAGTCTTTTAAACCAACACGTATGGGAAGGTGTTTAATAACTGGATAACATTAGATGAATGAGTCTCATTGGGCCAAATGATTAGGTTAAGGGATCCAAGGAACTAAGGCCTTACAAGGTTTTCTCAAATGTCGATAATTTTTCCTAAATTCTCAGGGTTCTTACAGTTTAGCTGTGTATCTCTTAGCTGAGCCGTGGAGGTCTCACGGCTTGGATATATTCAAGGTTAGCCGTAGGATGCAAAATTTTCCCACATTCTCGGCTTGACCACAAAGTGTTCTATGGCTTAATTGTTAGTGGTCTGTGGCCTACGGCTTAGCCACAGCTTGACTATGGCTTAGTCATAGTGTATTTCACAGCTTAGCCATGATCTCAGCCGCATAAAAAAAGTCAATTTTTGATCTCTGGAAATCTAGCCATAGTAAAGCTTACGGTTTGGTCCTAAGCTTCATGATTTATGAAGCAAGTTCAGTTTCAGAACACAGTATTCATCTCATGACACTGGGTTCAGATTTCAAATCTACATTTTGTTCCAATGAAGTGGTTCACTCTTAATTCAAGCATCTAGCACTTGTAAATCCACATTTCACCATTTATTTAACAATTTCATTGTACAAATGGAAATATAGAAGAAAGGGTTGAAAAATCAGATTTCAAGTTTAATAGACTTGCATGAATCACATTATACTAACATGTATTCAACAGTAATTATTTTATATACTTGCCATAGATAAATATTCCAATCACTACTTATTTTCTTGGCTCAAATAAAGAAGAAGAACATTGTACTTGGCCTTAAAATGCTATGCATGAAGAAAGAGTAGAGAGAATGAGTGCATAATTAAGATGAGAGTTTTATTAACTCTTGTCACCCCCCGAGCCCAAGATTAAGCGATTTGAGTGACTCCTGAGGTGCGACATACGTAATCCTGTGATAATCCGTATGGTACTAAGACACGTATGAACCATCACAATGAAAAAACGCACATAACTCATGTGTGAGGACTGACATGTAACACGCATTCATTTAAAACCTTTGCGGAAGTCTATGTATTTTTACCTATACTTAATAGTATTCTGTACAATTCATATTCAGAGATATGGTATTAAACATAAGTTGAGTCTATTAAATTTCAGTTGTAAATCAAATATGTAGAATTTAAAAGAGCCTTTTATATGAAACATAATCTCAAGCATAGTTCTACATGACCAAAATCCAAGTGTCTACATGAATAATCCAAAATAAGGACACATGATGTGACCAAATATATAGGACCTAAATACAATCCGAATAATAAACTTATATGTCCATCAAATCATATGACAAAATAACGATATGATATAATGGGATGATGTATAAACATAGTCTAATAAATGATATAACATGTCATTACCCAAGATATACCCATGGTGCTCTCTGAGATAGACAACTGTAGAGTGTTGTCATAATCCACATTATAATACTATACCGTGGGAAGTCTCTGAAAACTCTACTATAAGTATGTCAAATGTGGAATCGGTACTTATACTTATTTATAACACCAAAGATAGTATTGTAAATACAATGGTTTAGCAAATATAGGTGCATATAAAACTAACATGTTGTATCAATTGAATTAGAGACATATAAATTAAATGGGAACAATAGCGGAAATTAGGCATGTTGTGCATATGAATAGAGCATGAATATGGAATCATAATTGGAGATACAGTAACATATTAATTGACATTTTCGAGGCTATATCCTCTCTAAAAGTGGTCAAAAGTGCTGATACTGAAAGGTGAGCTTTTGAGGATTTTGGAGATATATTTCGGCATTTGGAGGATCAAGTGTTTTAAAGGATGGAAGGATGTAAGATCCCGAAATCCCATGATTTAGTTAGTCTTAATTAATTATCTTTTAGTCAATTAAGTACGATTAGAAGTTAAGTAAGTTCAGTTTACTGTTAGAATCGTGTATGTGAAGTTTCAATGTATTTAGAGTTTGTTCGAGCTCATTAATGGTAGTTTGCAATTTTAGAAAGTATAAAAAAACTTTTTCATAATTTTTCGAGTTGTGAGGTTTTGAGCTCATTGGGTAGATGATCTAATTCCAAGAACATTACTCTTCCTCATTAACTCGATTCGGACGCATCTTGACTACCAAAAATCACACCCACTTAAACTAAGCCCATTTTTATAAATACCGTAAACCCAAACCTAAAATATAACAGCTGACCTAGCCCCTTTTATCTCACACTCTTTTTCCCTCTTATTTCCTTTCTCTTCCATTTTTCTCCTTCCTCACCCCATCTTGCTGTTGTAATCAAGCCCTGAGCCCACCAGAAGTACCTTTCTTCTTCTTTCTTGTGTCACCACCATCCAAACAGCCCCTTCCTCAAGCTCTCCTACCATTTCTCAAGCCCTATGTAAGTTTTTCTTCTTCCCTTAGCTACGTTAGTTGGTTTTGGAGTCTAGCTTGGAGTTTATCATGCTTCTTAGTTTCTCCTTCTTCTTCTTGTAGCTTGATTTCAGTTGGGTTGGGTATTTTCTCCATTTTGAGCTCTGGGTTTGTGTCAGTGATCTAGGGCCGTACCCATGTCCTCTCTTCTTATAAAGGCAAGTGGGTTAACATTATTTCATTGATGATATGCATTGTTGTTCATTTGATTCTAGCATTTTATTTGGCATTTGTCTCCCCTCTTGTCCATTTGATTTTGATGAGATATAAATGCTAGAATTAGGATTTATGATGAATTAATGGATTGGATGATTGATGGAGGAGGAAATGTATGAATGTGGAGTGGGCTAAGCCCTTTATGATGAATTAAAGGATTGGATGATTGATGGAGGTGGAAATGTATGAATGTGGAGTGGGCTAAGCCCTGTTTCTTGTAGGTGAATGTGGGAAAATGGAGAAAGGAAATAGATTTCCCATTTGAGTAAAAACATAGGAAACCCCATCTCTAGGATGAACAGAGGTTTGCTTAAGTGATACACAGGTTCTCCCCGGGGTTCTCTTTTATGTAGGACTTCATGGCATGAGGTGTCTTGGCTTGGTTCGTGAGGCCCTTTTTACCCATAATTGTGGACCAATTATTGGACCATGAGTGAAGGGCATCGTAAGAAAATGGACCCCTTACAGATAGTATTGTTCATGTACGTCGCACAACTTAGTTGTACTCAAATGATGAGAGGACTCGAGACATCCATTAATTGACTATGCACTGATTAATGGGATGGATGTCTTGGTTTCAGCTCCCCTATGGTTCGAGTAGAGTTTTTGTGTTCGTGAATTGTCATCTTGACCTAGGAGTTTGGTTTGTAAATACTCATTGGCCTTCGGGTTTATATCGTTTTGCATTGTTATTGCTTTGTACAAGTCTTGTACATGTTCTTTAGGAGGGGCATCTCTGTGTAAGGACTATTGTCTTTGGGGTCTTGGTATTTTGGATGATTACCTAGATCGGTTTTGGCACGGATGTACACCATGATTTAGACAAGCTTATTTGACAACTTGAAGTCGAGTTATCTTCATTTTTGGACTAGGCTGACCATCAATGATTTGGATGGAGCCGTGTGCTCAATGAATGTGGAGAGGATGCTAGGCATCCAAAGATAGAATGATCCTCCGTGTTGTTGGGAAGATGCTTGGCATACGAAAACAGATTGAACCTCCACATTGTAGACCAGGTTTCTACTCGTGGCATTGGCCTGTGTGGGTTGCTTTTTTGTTATAACTTTTGATTAGGATTTCCGTTTCTCTGTATCATTGTTCATTGTATATAGTTTATTGTCTTCACATGATCACCTTGTCTTTATTCACTTCGAAATTGTACTTCTGTTATAGATGATGTTTATACGCTTGCCGGCTATTTTGTAATTTGCTGATGTTGCGGTTGGTGCTTAGCTACTAAGTCCTCTTAACCCTAGGAAGTTTCGCTGGAGATAAATCAGGACGTTTAGCCTGATATTGTTAAGTATGGGTGATGTGCAGAAGGCATTTACCGATGTGTCGTGGTCAGCATATTAGTGACCTCATACTTTTAAGGATAGTTGTTTATTTATATTTTATTGGCCTAGGTTTTAGTTGTGGCCATTTAATGAAACTTTCTTTTAATTGTCTACTTTAACTTTGGAAATTAATTTATATGCCTACTCCAAAATGTTTAATATACCATTTGTTTCTATTGAAGTTTCTACTGTATTGATTGGAGAATTAACCAATATTAAATCTCACCGCAAGCTACAATCCATAGTGGAACCATGATTGGGGGCCACGTGTACTTGTGGTTTGTTGTTGTGTTAAACATAAGACGTTTTAATCCCACGTTTAACCCCAATTCCCAAAATGCAGGTGTGACATTATGAAGATTTAGTTAATGGTTGAAATAACAACTAAATTTTGTTACACCACTTCATTTTTATCTCTTACATTATTTTTTAAATTCCTATTTTGCACGCATGCTACCCTTCTAATTATTTGGGTGGGTGAGGGGGTGGAGGGGTTCAGCTACGGAACTCATGTCATCCAATAGGAAATTTAAAGGGGCGACTACAGGATTCATATTACCCAATAGGAAATTTAAACGCCACCTTTAGTGCAACTGGTTTTCCATCTCGTCGACAGTATGCATTGAAAATCTTGCACCACCCTTGAGCTGTTCTACATTAATCAGTGATGTCATCGTCAAACAAGTTTTGGATATTGAAGTTTTAACAGTGTTTAATCAAATTTCTTCCTTGATTGGTCAGATTGTTCTATTGTTAAACAACTTTTTACAGTTCAAAATCGAATCTAACATATTATTATAAATACATATTTCGCATATATTATGTATGTAACTTATGTTCTAGACTGCTATATTCAAATAGCAGTAAAATTGACCACTCCAACAAATGAAATTCCTTTAAAAAGAAGTAATGAATTTCAAAGCCTTAAGATTAATGGTAATAATAAACTCAATACCCCACCTACGTAGGTTTGCTCCTCACATCACGTGTTTGATTCCCTCATGTTTACCTGTGCATGTGTATCAAGATCGTGCATATGTCTGTAAATTCAGTCCCCCGGGGTCAAATGCCATGAGATGCTTTGTCAAAATAAATAAATATATAACTAAATCAACTCATTGCTCCAAGACCAAGAATATGGATCATATCGACCATTTAGATCACTGGCCTCCATGGCTTGGCTGAGAGGGAGATTGATGATCCAACATATCTTTATCCATAAAAAAGAAAAGCATGATTCAACATTGATCTCATCGAACCTATACCCTACGTTGTGGATGTGATCCCCACGTATTAAATACTCAAATTCTTCGATACGAGTTTCCAAGGACGACTAGCAAAAGGATCGTACCCCTACATTCGCCTAACCATAAAATGCAAACCCAAATAGCATTGCCATCAATAAAGAGAATTCCATTTCCATTTCTTCCAAGACAGCATTTTTTTTTCCACCAACTTGCATGAAACTGTGGAAAACCATCGTGCATTCACAGCCACATAAACCCAAAAAAGAGTATAAAGCAGAAACTAGACCAAAACCCATGTCCAGTCCTTCTCTCCTGGCCATTCCTTTAATTTTCACCGAAGAAAATAAATGCACGAGGGAAAGCAGTGTCGCAGTGACAAGCCACCTAACTTCCTCCTTTCTTGCGCTGAGGATAATGCATTCTCTGTAAAGCCAGACTTTGTAGGCTTGTGATCCTTTGGTTTTTTCCACGTCTTGTTTGCAAGTTGTCAACTTGCAAACACCCTTTTGCCTAGCAATGGGGCCATCGCTTTCATTGTGCAGTTCTTGGGATGTGCATCTGCTGGTTTTCTCAGTTTGTAAAGGGGTGGGGTTTGCAATAAACCTTCAGCTTGTGGTCAGAAATTGGTAGTCAGAGAAAAGAATACATAAACCACTCAAGAAAGCCCAAGGCATGCTTGTGCAGCTGCTTTTTTGTAAATAAAAAAATTCTGTAAACGTGAAAAGAATTTTCCACAACAAAAAAGAATTTGACAAGTTGGCAAGGCTGCTTTTCCGCTGGTGAAAAAACTGATTAAATTTTTGCAATATGCAAAGAATCATTTTCAGTGGAGGGGATGTTTCGGAATTGATTTGCGTGCAAAATACGGAAGAGGTTGTCCATGCAACCGGTTTTTCTTATTACTACACAAATGTGGCTTAAGGTTGATAATTTGGACTTCTACTAGTATGGACCATCCAGTTGATCAGGTTCGTTAAATCTATGGTTTAGATCATTAAAGACCTGCTCCAATTGAGGAAACTCATAGCCCAGTTACATGAGGGATGCTCTATTGCTATTGCTTTTGCTGCCATTTGAGATTGTATGACCCACTACCCCTAGTAGACATCGAGAACCTTGTTATTAAGAACATGAAGGGTACGTTTGGCAACGGTCTGTGGAGATAAGGAGATTCTTTAGTTTCAAAAATCTCTTCTAAAGCCTGTAATCATCTCATCCTCCCTTAAAAAAAACCCAGGTTTAGCAACAAAGAGGATTTCCAGGGCAGATAATTTAAGAAATCAACGGCTTTAAATGTTTAGCCAAAATATTATGTTCACAAGGCCCCCACGTTATAAAATTTAGTCCTACAGCCATTCTTGGCCCCTCGATCAGACAGAAGGCCAAATCGATGTGTGGAACATTGATCACCTTTTTTAAAATATCATCACATCTAAGAAAAATCAACAGCTGAAACTTGGTCTCCTAGCTGTTTTGGGGGTCCTCCTCACATCTAACGGTCTAGATCATCAATTTCAGCCCCACCCACTGATTTGATGAAAAAAAGTCGAGTTGGCCGAAATTCACCCTGATTTATTATTCAGCCGCCTTTCAGCACGTGCCCTAGAAAGTGGGATCCGAGGGGCGTTTGACCATGGAAATCCACTAAAGGGTAGAAAGCGGACGGCGAATTTCTACCTTCCACGCCATAGCCAAATGTGGGTTTTCCACGTTCACATGGATTTCATGCAGAAAATCTGTGCCAAGGATCTTGTGAAACGTACCCATCTATGTTTTCACTATTCATTTTTTGACATTATATATATATATATATATATTATTCAATAAATCTAACTTTTTACAGGGAAATAGTGGAATAGATATAGATTCCCTCTTGGTCAATAGTTTCACAAACACTGACCCATGCGGCCTTCTAAAAGCAGCACTCAACGTCCTACGAAAGTGGAGGATCTAAAATCTAAATCCTACGGTTACCTTGTCGAGGAGTCCCTTTCATCAGTGGGAATTCTACTTCTAGTGACGACTGTCTGGACGAGAGAGAGAGAGAGAGAGAGAGAGAGAGAGAGAGAGAGAGAGAGATGGTGGTCTGTTTGGAAGCTGGCACCAGATGCTCATGCATTCGATAGTCCTCAGCCATTTAAACATACAATGCATCTAAACCCTCACTAACATATTCCAGTGTCGACATTCGACCAAGCATAAGGAGAAAAATGTTGCGTTCTAGGATTTCATTTGATCAATAAATGAATATACACAATGCACGGTCAATCACACTGTGATTAATGTAAGAGTATTTGATTTATATATCCTAAAAGCTAATAAATCCAACTGCTTGAGAGAGAGAGTGTGTGTTAAAGTTAATGACACGCAAATGATGGCGCTAATTGTGCAACTAATTAATGACTGATTGAGAAATAAAAATTTCTTTTTAACTGTTACATCGTCCCTATTATCATCCTATCTAACATTCGACCCGGAAACATACATGAACAATTGCACAATATGCCGGCGTCTTCAAAGCACTCTCAAAAGCCAAATGCATATTCAGCATTTTAGGCTACCATTTTTTCTTTTTCTGATTTGGCCTAGCAGCCAAGAGTGGGAAGGAACAAGGCATCATGGCCCCAGATCGTAATCCAGAGTTACATGAGATTATGGGCCAATTAAAACTTTTTTATATTTAAAACAATACGTGGCTCCTAATCAATTCCATATAGGATCTTAGTCCACAGTGAGTTCATGAAGCTAAATGTATACTACTATCTGAAGAAGCAATACCTAACAATTGGTATAAAGGCACAATACAAAGTATACACATCAAAAGATATTGGATTCAAGTTTAAATTTCAAAGTTAAGAAAACATATTAGTTACAAGCCTACTAAAAACTTAGGCGCCAAAAAAAAATTATAATAACCCAAAGAAATTGAAAATGAAGTCAGTTCCCATGAGTGTCACTCGTGTACAAGGCTAAACGGGTCAAAATCCATCATCTACACCCTAGTCCGGCTCAGCAAGTGGCTCAAGCACTTGAAGCGCTTCACCTTGCGCCTCCTCCTTAGAGTAGGAGGGACCGGTACCTAAGCACCAATAAAATATCATCAAACTAAAATAAGGGGGCAAGAAGATAAACATAATTCATAATAAATATACAGTACGAAAGCAAGTAAAGATGATGAGATCATAGGAAGAGAAATAGTAACAGTAAAAAAAAAAAAAGGAATCCTATTCCATTATATATAAGTGAGCACCTAAACTTAAACAATAGGGTGGTCGACCTATCAAATCAATGGGAGGAGCCTGGTCAAGGCCAGGTGGTCAATCCTGTTAAATCTTCTTGAGGAGCACGGACAAATCATCTGATGCTAAGCAAGCTGGTTAAGGCGGTGATCAACCATTCAAAATTGATCTACAGTAGTCATCAAGAGACCTCAACATATATAATACAATATAAACCAACTCAAAGGCACTCAAACACCAAATCTTAAGTCAAAGTGAAGGGCTGGCTCCCTGTATAAGCATACGGGATCAATAGGAGGAGAGACTACTCTTTGAATCATGATTGGAACCTAAACGACATGAGTAGTCCTCTGGTAACCACGTACCATTCTTCTCAAGCCACTACACAGTCCACATTCAATGCAATGGTATAATCTAAGGACATGTACATCGAGTGTGCATTACGAAAATAATGCAAAGATGCACCCTAAAGACCTAAGAGTGTAAACCAACCCTCTCTTGGTTATCCGTCACCGTTCATGTACGGAAAAGCTCTTACTTTAACCACAGTTGAAGTGAGTTTGGGGTGAAGAGGTCAAATACACAAGATGCATAGCTGAACTCTCATTTCAATCGAATACAAAGTAGATTTTCATCGTACACCAACCGGGTGATCCGCAAGAAGTATGTACGCCCAAATACACTCCTTACATAGTGATTCAATGTGAGTTTTTTGAAATCCAGATCAAATGAGGCCCCATAATTAAAACAAGGCTATAACATGCATGAATATGCATCCCAAAGAACCCATTAAAAATCACTATATTAGCCCAAGCACCAAAAACAAACTTTGATACAGAACCATAATTCGAGCGATTAGGGAAGGACTCAATCGATCAGACCATAGTTTTGTTCCCGATTATTCCAGCTCTAATCAATCGAGAAGTGGTCCGATCGATCAGGCCTAGGACCAAATCCAATGGGAGTCCCCTGCTTCTTCCATTTTTGGGTGCTCTACTCCCTACAGTGAGAGCTCATTTCTCCTGATTTACAATAGGGCCTTGCCCACTCCAAAACATCCACAAAACCATATCAAATCTCTTCATCCAAACATCCATTCAAATCACATATAATCCTAGCATTTTCATCCAAAATCCATTTACAATGGGCAAAGCATTTAAATGAAAGCAAAATAACTAGAATCAACGAAGAACATGCATATCATTATAAAACAATGCATATCAACTTATCTTAGATGAAAAAAAGAAAAAAAAAGGGTGATGCCCTATTTCTCACGATGCCCAATAGAGCTCAAACGAAGCAGTGACTCAACCCAAACCAAAACCACTTTACAAAGAGAAAGAAAGAGACTTAAAGAGCACTCTAGACACTCGATAAGCTTAAAAAACACAAAGATCTAGAGATTGGAATGTTAGAAGCTTAACTAGGGTCTTGTGGTTGAAGGAAGAAGGTGAAAATAGTGTCCTTGAGCTGAGAGAAGCTTGGGAAAGAAGATGGAAGCAACAATCCGGCGGTTTGATGGCTCAAGATCTGATAGTGGCAAGGAAGGTGAGTAAGGAAGAAGAGAAAAGGAGAAAAGAAGAGAATGGGATGGGGCTTGGCTCCTCTTTAAGGAAATAGAGTTTTGGAAAACTGCGAATAAGGATTTAGTTTTAGTTAGTTGGGCATTCGAAGGATAAAACGGTAAAAGAGTTAAAGTCTTGGAATTAGAAGATCTACCCGATAGATCCAAAACCTCATAAATCGGTAAATTATGAAAAAATGCATTTATACTTTCTAAAATTGCAAACTACCCCTCTGCTGTAATTGAATGAACTCGAAAATTGACAAAACTTTATACACATGATCCTAACACTAAATCAGACTTGTTTAGACTCTAATGGTACTTAATTAACCAAAATATAATTTAATTCGGCTTATCCTAATATTTAGGTTACTAAACTTTACACTCGGCGCCCACGAGAGGTGGGAGTCACATGGCCAATTTGGTATAAGACATTGCTCCATGGGCATGGAAATAGAAAGAAAAAAAATTCCTTGAAAAGTAATATCAAATGAATCTCGTAATATGAAGTTTATAAGAGGTGTGCAACACCTACATGGTCCCCATGTAGAGGAGAAAAAAAAAAAGAATCGAACCCGTTGTTAAGATGGTTCCCACTGTGGGTCCCACCACGTGAATGACCTGGATCGTTCAATGTCCCTACCCATGGTAATCTGGATCATTGAGACTTGTCCGGTTGTCCCCAAAACAACGTCGAGATTCGCGCTCATATTGGCTACCCATGGGGCCATGACTGCCCATTTATGCAAGAAATACATGTGGCACATCTTGCACATCCAAAACGTCCAATTTTGGAAGGAAAAAGAGATGGCCAATTATCAAATGAATCCGATCTTCTGCAAAAAAAATATCAGATAATTGTTTGCACCATTAAAAATGCCCAAAACATCTGACAGTCGCATTCGGAGAAGAGGAGGGGAGGAAAGCTCATTATGAAAATGTGAAAAAATGAAGATCCAGGAGGCAATTAAGTCCCCTAAAGTACATGGGCAGCCCCATAAATTACCTAACACTCCTTTGGGCGGGCACTTCTATCTTCTAAACGTCTGAAGTGTACTGCAAAATATAAATTGGGACCCTAGTTTGGTCCAATTTACGCCTTAGTAAGTTGCTGATGGGCGGCTAAGATCATCCAATCTAGCTTATAATCTTCCTATTAGCCCACCCTCCTACCATTTTAGCAATCGACCATGCCTCGTGAAATGAAATACAGTAACAAAATGTAAAGTAGTGAAAAAGAAGAGGAAAAGGAAAAAGAACATGTTAGCTTAAGAAAGAAGTAGAAGATTGCTTATACGTATCCAGTTCCTTGCAAGAACCTGACACCGGCTGTCCTTGGAGAGAGGCCATCATCAATTAGTTAACCATTCAAAACATGAAAAAATATCAAAGAAGGGCCTTTTCCCTGACAACAGTATGCCCCATAACATCACCCTCAATGACCTTACGTCATTATTGGACGAAGGGGATATCAGGGAATCAACATAGAAAGAGAGATCACAATGTAGCTAGCCATTCAGGAATTCCCCCAAACAAGATCAGCACGAACCAAAATCTATTGACAAAAAAGCAATGCCTGATTAAAAGGCCCCCCATTTACACCGTATTCCATATGTATTTCCTTGTTTACAAATGAAAGAAAAATACAACATATACATCTTCTTCCAAACCCCAAATCCTCCCCACAGTCCACACCAAACAACAGAAAAAAAAAAAAAAACAAAAACAAAAACAAGAACAAAAACGAAAACCCAAAACCCAGAAAAACAGGAAATTTCTTTTATCTGTTTTTTTTCCAGAAAAAGAAAATTACTCTAACCTCCCCACTTTTTCTGAAAATGTCATCAGTACCCCTTCATCAACAGACCATTTGCATCTCTTTTCCATTTAGAAGATGAAAGATCTGGTGATTCTTTTACTTTCCCAGATCAGTTGGTTCATTTTTCATGAAAAAATGTAAAATAACAGGGAGGTTTCCGTAATTTCGACATCGGAAGAAGAAGAGCAGATTATTACAAAAAAAGACCTCTTCCTCTTGTCCTTCATGTTTTCCCATCTTACCTTCCTGTTCTCTCCACCACCGACTTCAGCTTCTGCAAATTCAACCTCACCACCGTATCAGCAAACATCCTCGTATCCTCCTCCGTATTCCCGACCGGCACATCCACCACGTACGATTCCAAAACAACGGCCCAGATCTTCCCATCCTCCCCGGAGAACTCACTCACGGTGGTGACCGACCGGTAGTTCCTCAGCCGGTGCTCGCCGCCGATGATACTGAATCCGGTGACATGCTGGGCGTCGTCGAGGATGTCTAGCCGCTCGGTGCTGGTGTTCGCCGGCAGGCCGGAGATGACGTTGACCTCACGGAGACATCCAACGGTCATCTCTCGGCTCCTCATGCAGCAGTTTTTGATGAAGTGCTTGTAGACTTGGGGCGCGTCGAATCGGCGCACCACGGACCAGACCCGGTCCACGGGCGCGTCGATTCGCTGAGCCATGATTGAGTAGCATTGGCCCGAAGACATTTGGTACGTGTGGTGGGTGTCGATGATCGGCTTCAGGACCTGGAATTCTTCTATGGTCAGACCTGGTGGAACCTTCCTTCCTTCTCTTTCTCCTGCTCCTTCTCCTTCTCCTTCTCCTTCGTTGTTATCATTTGCAGACGTTTGTGTTGATTTCTCTCCTTGTTTCATTGCTGAGATGATGAAGAAGATGCCGAAAGAGAGAGAGAGAGAGAGAGAGAGAGAGAGAGAGAGATTATTTGACAAGGAGGAGAAGGAGATGAAGAAGAAGGAGAGTTTTTGGTGGTAATATTATATTTGTGTGGGTTTTATTTTTATGGGTGTCGAAGAGGTGTCAACTTGGAGATGTTGACGTGTTGGTAGATAGCTTGGGGAGTTTAGCTAATGCTTGGGTTTGGAGCTTGGGAGCCGAGTTGCTTTATGACTAGTGACTGTGAGAGGAGTTTGGGGTCCCTGTGGCAGTTGGATGTGCCATTGATATTTTGAGTTTGTGGGCGCTCGCGAGCGAGGGGAGATGTCGTGGGGAACGTGGGTGACGGGGTTGAAATTTATGTTCATTGTGCAAGTTGGGTGGAAAATAATTTCAATTTTGAATTAAGTAGTTCGAAATTGACATTACATAGTTTGAATAATGGGATTTTGAAATATTAACCTTCCAAAAGCACCATTTTTCCAATTTTATTATTGAAATTTAGATTATATTATCAAAGTCATTTGATTATCATCAACAAATTTTTTAAACTAACTTTTCTTTCCTAGATTCCATAGTATTATCGGAACATTGTATGTCACATAAACTGATTAGTCTCATTCCCATAATATCATGAGACATTCCCATGATGTTATGCCTTTCATGCAACATCTTAGGATACAAGTTTTCAAACAATAGAACTAAAAAAATGGTGGTCAAATGTATATTTACTTTTCACCAAATGTTATTTTATTTTATAAAAAAATTCATAAACTTGCTCTTGAAGAAATTCAATAATACAAAAACTAATAAATCCCATAATATCACAGTACTATCCCACGATATAATGGGATATGGTGAAAAATAAAGTTTAAAGAAGTATTAACTAGACTCAAGTAACTCTAATGGCATTATCTAAATTATGGTCATAAAATTGAAAAAATTAAATTTAAAAAGAACTAATATGTTAAAACCTTATGAATAATTTGTTAAATTGCCTGTCTACTAATATATCAATGGTGAGGCATCTCCCTCCTGTGAAAACAATAAAAGGATCAATTTCTAAATGTAAGTTGTTAGAAACTTAGGTAGCGTTTGGTTCGCTGGAATAATTGCTGGGAGGAATGGAATGGAGGCTGGAATGAGCCTGGAATGGAATGAGGTAGGAATGGTAATTTTATTCCAACGTTTGGTTAGACAGAGGAATCATTCCAGTAATAGGACTCTCATTCCGATTCCTGTGTTTGGTATGATGGAATGATACCATGAATGGAATAAAATTTATATTAAACTGACCAAATATAAAATTTATATAAAATTTATATCTTATTAAAATATTAAAAAATTAATAAATTTAGCTTTTTAAAATAAAATTTAATTTTTTTATGTGACCAAACATTGTATATAATTTTATTCTTAAAATTTTGATATTTTAAATTTAATTTCAACTATGTTTATTATATGATTTATATAATAATATTTATTTATATTTTATTAAAATATTAAAAAATTAATAAATTTAGCTTTTTCAAATAAAATTTAATTTTTTTATGTGACCAAAAATTGTATTTAATTTTATTCTTAAAATTTTGATATTTTAAATTTAATTTCAACTATGTTTATTTTATGATTTATATAATAATATTTATTTATATTTTATTAAAATATTAAAAAATTAATAAATTTAGCTTTTTCAAATAAAATTTAATTTTTTTATGTGACCAAACATTGTATATAATTTTATTCTTAAAATTTTGATATTTTAAATTTAATTACAACTATGTTTATTTTATGATTTATATAATAATATTTATTTATATTTTATTAAAATATTAAAAAATTAATAAATTTAGCTTTTTAAAATAAAATTTATCAAAAATAAAATTGGGAAAGGAATGGAATGACCATTCCTCCGCCCCCCCGGTGGAATGGTGATTCCCTTGTATAAAGGAATGGTGATTCCTGAAGTAATGGTCATTCCGCCGTTTTTTCACGAACCAAATGTGGGAATGGTCATTCCAATGGAATGGCCATTCCATTCCAGCTTTCATTACAGCGAACCAAACGCTACCTTAGGTGCATGTACGTACCTAAGAATTTGCCACAAAAACTAATAATAATTTATTCTCTCTCTCTCTCTCTCTCGGCAGTTGGATGCACCTTGGTTGCTGCGATTTGGGAGTTCGTGGGCGCTGCCAGCTGGGAGTATTTGGAGTCAATAATGGCTGATCAAGTGTTGAGAATATGCCGCTTGTGTAAGTCTGGAAATAGTTGAAGCTGAGAAGTGTTGAAAATATGTTGCTTTGAGTAAGTTGGGGAATAGTTAATATTTACAATAAGTAATTTGAATTTGTAAATAAATAAATAAGATAGTCTTAATAAGATGATACGGTTAAATTATCAAAATGTGCTATCGTAGAATATTTGTGGGCTATCGATTGAAATGAATTGAAGTGATTAAACCGCACGATCCTTTTTAAAGGATCATGATATACCTAATCTATTAAGATAGAGGATGTGTTAGAGTTAGATTTTGATTTTTTTTTTAATTTGATGAATTTTCTTGAATTTTTTAGATTTTCTTGCTTACCTTTGTATCAAAAAATTTGATACAATCTCCTTAATTAAATTACATTGGTTTATTCGTGAACTCTACAGTTTTCTACTGAGGCGGTAGCTGTATTTTTTTTCTCTTTTTTTTTTTTTTGGTAAAAGAAGATTATGTGACCAAGCTCAAAAACACAAGCGGAGAACTCAAAACAACCGCAAAACACCAATGCCACCTACTCAAAATCTGCCCATAAGAGTTAATGCAAGCGAAAGGGTCTCTAGTCCACACATAGTCGAGACGTGCTTGAATTTGGCAAGAGAGTGGGCTGCCATATTTAGTTTCCTAGGGATGTAAAAAAAACTTTTACAGACTAAAAAAAAATAAGCAGATGTTTGAATATCCTGAATCTTTTAATAAAAAAACTCCTCTAAAAGCTTTAACTACATCCAAAGCATTAATGCACAAAATAATTCTCAAAAGCCCGTATCCTCTCACCTCCTTTAGTGCAAAAAGAGTTGCTCTCGTTTCAGCCTCTTTAGCAAAAAAGGCTCTTGGTCCTTTGGTGCAACCTATAGCTACAAGTGAACCATTTTGAAACATTGCAAAACTAAAAGCTAACTGGCTAGAGGAGGGGTTATAATCTACATCACGAAATATAATAGCTGCATTTTCAAAATGCTAATTCCCAATTTAAGGAAGATAAGATAGAACATGAGAGATAGTTGGAAAATTATCCATAGAAGGGTGACTAGCCATTTTGGGCTAAGTAATCCCCAAATGATTTCCTTTTCACGGCTGTGTTTATTATTTAATCATTTTTCAGCATGAAACTGTTAAAATGGTTAATTCAATTTTGACCATAAGATATCTTGGCTTGCATGAATCACAAATGGGTTGGATGAATATCAAATTTGACCTTGTAGGAATTCATTTTTTTTAACTGCTAGGTGATCATTTAAGGATTTAGGTACAAGCATTGACATTTGAAGTTCAGAACCAGTAAAAACGATAATAAAGTGGTCACGCTGATGCAATGTGATTTAGTTTCAGTTGTTAAAACAAGAATAATTGCCTGCACGCAAAGGGCCTGTAGGGCCCAAATCCAATTGATACCACCCATATTTTGTATCGTCTAATTTTATATAAATCAGCTATAAAACCCCAGGCCGGGTGCTGCGAAATGTTCATATTAATTTTTTAAAACCAATTCCCGTGGCAAATATTTACAACTATGATGGGGCTCTTTTAAAAGGAGGAAAGGCATCTACGATAACTGATAATTTTATCTTAGATAAATAAAGCAACCTCTAACTTGACCATGAACTGCACTCGAGTTAACTTTATGATTATATTAGGTTCCCTCAAGCTGTTTACTTTAGAGCTGTGTTAACATTAATATGTTTAGCCCAATTAATAAACACAATAAATTTATATAAAACTTATACATACTATTCAACTCATCAACTTGAATTAATGTTTGCATTCCAACACAACTCACTGCATTCCAATCCACCAACCCAACTTCATAACTAAATGTTTGAGTTGATTATTTTTGCAAGAATTAATCCTCACTTGGACATCTACAAACATTGCTTTAAAGTCTTGCCGGACAGAAAGAAGCTCACATTAGTGAGGGGATGTAGGTTTGAATCTAGGAACCCTCAGTGAGAAAATGCACTCCTTACCAATAAGTTAAGGAGCAGTTTTGTAGTGGACAGACGGAACAATTGAATCATTTTTAGTTGGAATTAATTTTATCATTAATTAAATATTCCAAATCACCATTGAAAGGTTCTTAGTGGTGCAACCCAAGTTTTAAGTTAGTCTAGTCATATTCCCAAAGAAAAAAAAAATCTAACACGTAACCAAGAATAGAAAGAAAACCAAAATATTTGTCACAAATGCATAATAAGGTTCAACTTGTGGCAACTACCAGTTGAAGTTCTTTTTAGATTTTATTATGTTTTTACATCATAATTGATATCAACTACAAGAGAAGGTGAGATTAGAAAGCTGCCTGGGCTTGTCTTGTCTGTTTTGATCACCAAGGGTGTGATGCTTGCTTGATGATCTCCTAGGAGGTCTGGACTCTACAAGCCCCACATCGGAAATAGCCATGTCTTGACCCCGGGCTCATAAGTTAAACCTCGTATTAACTCAACATCAGGTCTTGTGGCTGGGGACTTGTCTTGATTTAGTCTTGCTTGTTTGCCCAATGATACAACAAAACCTCCGTTGTGCACTCTAATGATGGTTGAGTAGAACATGTTGGAAAAAATGGATTTTTAACTTTGGTTTTTACCATAATAAGTGTGGATCCCACACATCTCTTGAGGCGGGTCTAAGTTCTAACGTGTTCTCTTCTAATGGGAGATTAAACCCAAACCATTGTGCATTAAAAACCATTAAGATATGAATGAGAAATTGATTCCCATAAAGCGAGTCAGGTCAGGTTAGGTTGGATTGGGTCAAAAGCCCATAACCCAATATGGGTCAGATCTTGGGCCCAACCTGTGAGCTCTCCAAAGGAGATGTCTTTTTGTCAAAAGACACAGTGTCCCTCTAGAATGAATGTGTCTTTTCTCTTCGCATTCCTTCTTGAATGAATGTGTCTTTTCTCTTCGCATCCCTTTGATGAATGGATGTGTCTATTCTTAGTAACCGTTGACTGTTTATGAACAGTCACCAGTTCACTTATTTATCGCCCATCTTGAATTGCATTGTTACTGCATAATTTTTCCTTCCTGCATCCTGTCATTGTTAGAAATTTATACTAAAAGCATACTTTTATGTATTTTTCTTTGACTGATTTACTTATTGGTAAAGTTTGCTTTTTTCATCTTAATGAGAATTTGTATGGGTAAATTGTTACATTATTATTTACTGTGCATAAGTGCGTCTTTTATTCTATAAAGTAGATAAGTTGGTGTGTAGAGTTCAGCTTACGCATGGATGACTTATTTGTTAGTTCTTATAGAACATAAGTTATTGTTGTTCACAATCTAGATGGAGCTGGACACACCATCGATACAATTGTAGCATGATGTTTTAATAGGCTTGTCTTGGTTACGGGAAACAGTATAATTTCGACTCGTTATGCTAGTACACTTTGTGTGTATTGAACAGGACCACTTGTGGGTTATTGTCTTTATACTGACTGTATAAGATTATTAACATCCAAATGGTTATTATGAAAGCTTGTACTCTTAATCCCGATATAAATAATAGACACATGCATTTAGTATTTGGCATTTTGATTTTCAAAGGAGTGAGACCTTTTGGGGGTCAATAATCTCAGTAAATTGGATGACTACACTACGTGTATGGTGCAATAAGTTTATTGATGGAATCCACGTCCCGTAATAGGGATTGATGATATCTCCTTGATGAAGCTTATAAGTTTTGATTATGTCAAACCCTGCAGGTGGACTTAGTGTTCGACATATCAAATAAGTTAAGTGTAAGGTCTCAAGGAATTATAAAGATATCGATTAAATATAAGCATCAGTAATTATTTAATTGATGGATATCTGAAATCTTAACGTGGGGAGATTAATAAGCATTTAATAACAAGAAGCTCGAAATATTATTTTAAGAATAAGGACAGGAGTACAATTATAATTCTTTAGTGGGTTGAATTGTAATTTATGGATCTAGGATTCTAATTTAGGTCGAATTAGGGTTTTCTATTTCTATAAGAAGCCTATTCCTTATTTCCTTCTTAAGGTCCCTATTGCAGCCTATAAATATGCGCTATTACTCTCTAGAAAAAATACAAGAGAAATCTCGTTCTTTGAGAGCAAGGAGAATTCGCAGAAAAGGCCTATACCCTGGTGCGAGTTCGAGCATAGAGGAATACAGTAGAAGGTCTTGAGATTTTCAGGCTATTATAAGACTGAGATCAAATCAGAGAGATCTCACATATATGGGTTTTGAATCATTATCGTTTAAACTTATTTCCGCAGTGATCTGTGTGCGATATCTAAGGATCCTGGTGGCTGCCTCCAAACAGTCATCTACGTTGAGAGAAAGTTGAAGAACACTGTTCTATTTGCTGGCATTATAGATTGTAGTGCTGCTTCTACTATGTGTTGATCATTGTATCTTGGGAGACAAACGTCCATATACCGTGAACACCGCAGCAGGGCTGAATTTTGTTTTAAGGACATAACGTTAAACATTAACATTGATCATCAAAATATTCCATTCTGACTTCACTTTTTGTATGTTCGAGTTTATAAGTTTTTTTATGCTACTGTGGTTTTCTGCATTTTTTTTAAACAGTTGATGTAATCGCAATAGGACACTAAGTCCTCCACAATCTTAAGACAAAATTTTCCTTTTTGGAAAATCTTTTCATTGTGATTACTTAATTTTATTTCCAATTTTGGAAAACATAAATTGACTTCTTTATTTTTAAATACAAACTGAGATTTGCAAACGAGTTTCATAGAACATTGTTGTGCAATTAAAACTTTGTGTAAAAGGTTCCAAACTTTCTTATAGGACTGTTCATATTAATTCTATATTGAAAAATTTGTGAAATTGTTTTGTTCATCAGAATGGCATCGTTAAACGCTATCATTCCTTCTACCCCTATTGTTCTGACTTATGTTTCTATCAACCATGGGAAAAAGCCTGAAAAATTCAAAGGGGCAGATTTTAAGAGATGGTAATAGAAAATGTTATTTTATCTTACCACCCTGAATTTGGCTAAGTTCCTTTATGAATGTTGTTTTGGACTACCTTAAAACTTGTGGGAGGAAGCAATGCTTTCTGCAAATTATATTCTTAACAAAATACCTCACAAGAAAACGGGAAAAACTCCTTATGAATTATGGAATAGTCGAAGACCATCCTATAAATTCTTGAAAGTATGGAGGTGTCTATCCAAGGTAGCAATTCCTATTCCCAAAAAGGTTAAAATAGGACCTAAGACCATTAATTGTATATTCATTGGGTATGCTCATCATAGTAGTGCGTATCATGTTTTAGTACACAAATTTGATATTGTTCATATGCATGTTAATATAATTATAGAATCAAGAAATGCATCATTTTTTAAAAATATCTTTTCATGCAAACAAACTCAAGAGACAAATTCTTTGAAAAGAACTTATGATACTACAGTTAGTAATGATAAAGTGCATGCATCTACAATTGAAGGGGCTGAACTAAACGTAGTAAAAGGACAAGGATTGCAACATCCTTTGGTCCAAATTTCCTGACATATCTATTAGAAAAGGAGCCCCAAAGCTTCAAGGAAGCAATGTCTTCTCCGGAAGCACCTCAATGGAAAGAGGTGGTGAATCGTGAAGTAGAATCCATCTGAGAACTAGTGGATCTTCTACCTGGTTGTAAATCTCTTGAATACAAATGGATATTCAAGAAAAAGATAAAAACAGATGGATCAATTGATCAGTATAAAGCTAGACTTGTTGTCAAAGGTTATAAGCAAACAGAAGGTGTGGATTACTTTGATACATATTCGTCAGTTAGGCGAATAACATCCATATGTATGCTCATAGCCATTGCAGCTTTGTACAACCTTGAAATACATCAAATGGATGTTAAAACAATACTCTTAAATAGTGAATTAAATGAGGAGATTTATATGGAACAATCAGAAGGGTTTATTATTCCTGACCAAGAAAAAGAGATGTGTCGGCTTGTTAAATCTCTTTATGGTTTAAAACAAGCACCAAAGCAATGGCATGAAAAGTTTGACAAGGTAATGATGTTCAATGGGTTTAAAATTAATGAATGTGATAAATGTGTGTATGTGAAAAATATAACACATGGCTATGTCATAATATGTTTATACGTAGATGATATGCTTATTCTTGGGAATAATATTGATAGAATTAAATCTACTAAGAAAATGTTGAACAAAGAATTTGAAACGAAAGATCTAGGAGCTGTAGATATTATACTAGGAATAAAAGTTTCTAGATCATTTGATAGTTATGTGCTATCTCAATCACACTATATCAAATAGGTACTTGAGAAATTTGATAAATATGATAGCATGCAAGCTAAAACACCAGTAAATATAAATCTTCTTCTATCTAAAAATATTGGTGAAAGCATATCCCAATTAGAATATTCTCGTATACTCAGGAGTCTAATATACATCATGAGTTGTACTCATCTAGATATAGCACATGCAGTTGGCAAACTGAATAGATCCATAAATAACCAAGGGGCATATCATTGGAAAGCGATAGTTAGGGTTCTCCGATATCTGAGATACACCCTTAACTATGGACTGCACTACACGAAATATCCAGCTGTACTGGAAGGCTATAGTGATACAAGCTGGATATCTGATATAAAAGATTCAAAATCTACAAGTGGATATGTGTTTACACTTGGAGGTGCAGTCGTATCATGGAAGTCAACTAAACAAACGTGCATTGCTAGGTCCACAATGGAATCAGAATTCATTGCTTTAGATAAAGCAAGAGAGGAAGTAGAGTGGCTTCGTCATTTCTAGGAAGATATTTGTAACACTCCGACGCAGCTTGACCCCGTTTAGCGGCTAGTTAATCTTGTTTTCGTTGCTAATCGTGTTTTGTTTGTATTTTGATTTTCGTTGCGGGTCATGGATAGGTAGTTGGGTTGAGTTTGACCTGGATTAAGTAGACCAAGCCCTTTTTCGTAATTTTAGCTTTTCTAAGACATGGTCATTTTTGCATCATCTTGATGTCAACACGTGTCTTTCGTTGAGCTCGTCAACTTTCGTAACTACGTTGTTTGCAACCGATGTCGTGTGATTCCATTGGACCCAGATTTGACTCAAACTGAAAATACACTTCTAACTTGGACCCTTTTGTAATTTGGCCACCTCATGAGCTTATATAAACTCATCCATCGACCAACTCACGTTCCTTCTCTCATTTTCTTCCTTAACTGTGCATGTGGAATTCCTCTTACTCTCTTGAATTCTCTCCTCCACCCAACCATCTCCATCGATCAAGCTCAAATTGAGGAAGTTGGGTCTTTGCATGTGAGCTGAGTGGATTTCCTTCCATTCCTCTCATCTCCCTTCTCTATCTCTTCTCCTTCTTGTTTCTCATTGCATGGTGTGTCTGTGATTCCAATCCTCATGCATGCATGTTGTTCTGATTTGTGTTAGGTTGTGTTTGGGCTTTAGGACAACAAATTGTGCAATTGAATTCCAATTGAGGCAAGTATAACCATAACTTGTAAGAACCCATGTTGGTATGCATTTGATTTTGGTGAATTCACATGAGTGTGTATGGAAAAATGTGTGTCCAGCCCATTTGGTTAGTATTCTATTCCTTTCTATTGGAAATTTGCAAATTCTGATGAATTCCCAGACTTTCGGTATGTGTTTCAAAAATTTGACATCGTGCAAGTACGGCTAAGCCGTATGGCACTTACGACTCAAAGTCCAGAGAGGAGAAAAACTCAGTTTTCCTCTACGGCTAGGGCACGGCTAAGCCGTGGATTGCCCTACGGCTAAGCCGAAGCTCAGCCGTGGCCCAGCCGTAGAACAGTACAGGGTGCCTTTTCTAGATTTAACTGAGAGCCATCAATTGACAGACCTTCTACGGCCCAGCCACGGCTAAGCCGTAGACCACACACGGCTAAGCCGTAGCACACACACGGCTGAGCCGTATCCACACTAAACTAATGAAAAACAAGGATAGGTGTAAGGGAAAGACCGATAGGACCTTCATGATAGAATGTAGAGCACATAGACCTGTCCGACGGAATGTGATACAACGCGTGAATGACCTCGAGGGCTGCGAATCATTCATATTCATTATCCGGATGTTAAGCACCTCCCCATGGGTGTTGGTTTAAGGAACTTCGTGCACCGCCCGATTCAATGCAACATTAGACAACGGTGCATCGAATAACTTAAAACTACATCATCATGCACGGTTAGAAACACCGGATAATTAGATTAGAATTGGTTTGTAAATCAAGATGATCCGATTTCGCATGATTTGTTGCATATAACATATTGCATTCGATCATTGATCTCAACTCTTTGCTATGTTTACTTGTGTTCAGTTATATTCACATTGTGGTTCTTTACCTTGAGTATGCATGTATGATATGTTCACTCACAGATATGCACGTATGATATGTTATCACGATCTACTCAGGGTTTTCATGATTGATTCTGTATGGTCAGGCACTACTTAGCCTCAGCCTTAGGATCCGACGGGGTGAATTTGGTATAGTTATATGGACTTGCTACAGTAAGGATATGTCTTGGGGAACCGGACCCCAGGAAACCGAGACCCATTGTACCCTGGCCCGGACAATGGTGTTCTTTGCATGTTATAAGATCCCTCTTTTGGGAGCATATGGTAATGTAGGAGCCACTAGTATGTACACCGCATGTATCCATTGATTCACATAGCATATTTCTTTCTTGCATGACAGCCTAGTATACGAAAATGTCTTCTTTAAATTACATAATGTTCTTTATTCTTTATTCTATTAGACACAGCGTGTGTTAACTTGCTATGGGTTATACTTTGCTGAATCGTCGTATTCACAGTTGTTTTTGATGTTGCAGCCCCAGATCCCCCTGCCGAACCCTCGCCGGTCGGCCAGACTCCAGACGAGACCCCCGAGGCCCCATCAGGCCTAGAGGAGTGGTTGTGATCACTCCACGGGAGAGCGTTCTTGGCATGCATCATTGGAGTCTTGTTTTGTGGATTTTCAGACTTGTATTTGGCATGATATGTCATTATTGTATATATTCTTTTGTTCTTTTTGTAAGACTTTCATATGTAATTATGTCAGTCCTTTCTTCGTATTATCTTCTTGCACTGTTAGTTGAGGTTTCTGATATTTACAGCTTCCGCGTACATGTTTGGCACGTGTGAATGTTCCCTTGTGCGTGTGCATTTAGACTCAGTCTACGTGTATATGCACGGGAGTACGTGTGTCATTAGGTTTGGCTTTTGCTAACCCCCGAACCCTGGGCTCGGGTTGTGACATACGTATTGTATGGTATCAAAGCATTCCTTGCTCATTCCTTGCTCTAGATGATAAGCATGTAGGCATGTAGGATCGTGGTGAGGATACGATTATTTCTTTGTGATCTCTCTAGATTTTGGGGCTTGTTGGGCGCAATTGTTTTGTGTTTGTGTCTGACTCTTTCCATGTTACAGGATGGCGTCAGGTTCGGGTTCTCAGCAGAACGTTGGAAATAATGAAAGTGGATCCGCACCGTCCCCACAGACACAGAATACAGATGAACGCATCCTCATGCTATTTCAGTCTCTACAAGCACAATCGCAGTCAATGCAAAACCTACAAGCACAAGTTACCGCCATGTTAGACCGACAAAGCCAAGCCCCAGTTCAGTCACATATAGACCAGCAGGTGGTCTTGCAGCCTCGAGAGAATGACCCGAATGCCCTCTACGGTAAATTTCGCAAGCGAGGAGCCATTGAATTCTATGGGACAGAAGAGCCATTGAAGGCAGAACAGTGGCTGGAGCAGACGGAGGATGTCTTTGGGACTGTTGTGTGCACGAACCGGCAGAAGGTCGGACTAGCAGCCTCCATGTTCAGAGATGTCGCAAAAACTTGGTGGAAGAGCGTGAAAGACTCATACAGAGACATTCCTAGTGCGACGGTTTGGGAGATGTTCAAGCAACAGTTCAGGAGGAAGTTCATCCCGGCTCATGTGTTTCGAGCCAAGGAGGTTGAGTTTTTAGGTCTCCGCCAGCAGTAGATGACAGTAGCAGAATATGTGAACAAGTTTACGCAGTTGTCGCATTTTGCTCCGGACATGATCAGTACTGAAGAGAGGAAGGTGAACCGGTTTGTTGAAGGTCTGCATCCCTGGTACATGCACCACGTGACTGCATTCCAGCGTCCGGCTACGTTCGATGATGCAGTGGACAAGGCCTATTCTGCTGAGGCCATCCACCAAGCTGCAAGAGCCATTGAGCCTAAGCGACAGCCGCCTTTCAGTGCACGAGGACAAGTACAGAAGAAGACAAAAGGCCAGCAGAGTACTTCCAGTTCCGCCGGAGTGACTTGTGGGTATTGTGGCAAGAGCCACACGACTGGCGCGTGTTGGAGGAAGGCAGGTGCTTGTTTTATCTGCGGTTCGAGGGAGCATATGATAGCCAATTGTCCTCGATATAGAGCCTCCCAGCCCCCAACCTCTGGTCCTACCTCCGGTGCAGTTCCTAGCAGACCCAGTGCACCTACAGCTCCGAGCAAGTCACAGTCAGCTCGTCTAGGCTCGAGACAGCCTCGCCAGATAGCCCGTGCTTACGCTGCTACCCATGAGAGTGTCGAGGATCCTCAGGTGGTTGAAGGTACTGTTTTGATTTCGCACGTCGAGGCATTAGCATTGTTCGATTCGGGGTCTACACGGTCATACGTAGCACCTCATTTCGCCGAGCGGTTACATCAGCCGTCTAAGCCGTTGCCATATGTGCTGGTTGTATCCACCCCAGTTGGCAAGCGAGTGGAGTGTAGTGTGTACTACCCCCATTGCGACGTGCAGATTGCAGGTCATCAGTTACCTGTTGATTTGATCCTATTGTCGATGTTGGACTTCGACGTGATCCTTGGTATGGATTGACTCGCTCGATATCGTACCTGTGTTAACTGTTACAACAGGACGATCTTCTTCGATTTAGGCAAGGGCTTCCGTTTCGAGGGCAGTCAGCAGAGATGCCCCAGGCGTGTAATCTCGGCGTGTAAGGCAGATTGCTTGATCCGCCGAGGGTGTGAAGGCTTCATTGCCTTTATCTCAGCAAAGATAGAGACGAAGCAGCTAGGTGAGATCTAGGTGGTCTGTGACTTTCCCGATATTTTTCCAAACGATGTGCCAGACTTACCCCCGGTTCGAGATGTGGAGTTCGCTATTGAGCTTGTTCCCGGCACGGCACCCATCAGCAAGGCTCCGTATCGCATGGCCCCAGCCAAATTATCAGAGTTGAAGAAGCAATTGCAGGAGCTTTTAGACAAGGGTTTCATTTGCCCGAGCGTCTCACCTTGGGGAGCACCAGTCTTGTTTGTCAAGAAGAAGGATGGTACTTTTCGGATGTGCATAGACTACCGACAGCTGAACAAAGTGATTATCAAGAACAAGTACCCCCTACCCAGGATCGATGAGTTGTTTGATCAACTTCAGGGTGCAGCATATTTTTCTAAGATTGATTTGAGGTCTGGTTATCACCAGTTGAGGGTCAAAGAAGATGACATTCCTAAGACTGCCTTTAGGACTCGTTATGGACATTATGAATTCCTCGTGATGCCTTTTGGACTAACCAACGCCCCTGCAGCTTTTATGGCATTGATGAATCAGATTTTTGCTCCTTTCTTGGACCAGTTCGTAGTTGTCTTTATTGATGATATTCTGATATACTCTAAGTCAGCAGAGGAGCATAGGGAGCACTTGAGGAAAGCCTTGTCGTTGTTGAGAGAACATCGATTGTTTGCCAAATTGTCGAAATGTGATTTTTGGCTTGAGCAGGTGGCATTTTTGGGTCATATCATTTCACGAGAGGGATTGGCAGTTGATCCATCTAAAGTAGAGGCAGTGGTGAATTGGCCTAGCCCCAAGACAGTGACAGAAGTTCGCAGTTTCCTTGGTCTAGCGGGTAACTATCGTCGATTTGTCCAGGACTTTGCGAAGATCTCTTCTCCTTTGACAAAGTTGACCAGGAAGAATGTACCATTTGATTGGACTGAGGAGTGTGAAGCTAGTTTCCGAACTTTGAAAGAGAAGTTGACTACGGTCCCAGTGTTAGCCTTGCCAGATGGTAGTGAAGGATTCGTGGTCTATTCAAATGCTTCTCGAGTTGGTCTAGGCTGTGTGTTGATGCTGCACGGGAAGGTTATTGCATATGGATCGAGACAGTTGCGAGAACATGAGAAGAATTACGCCACCCATGATTTGGAATTGGCAGCCATCGTGTTTGCATTGAAGCTGTGGAGACATTATCTGTATGGTGTGCAGTTTGAGGTTCGTTCTGACCACCACAGTTTGCAGTACTTATTCACACAGCAGGAGCTGAACATGAGACAGCGGAGATGGCTTGAGCTTATTAAGGATTATGACTTCCCGATCAAGTATCAGCCAGGCAAGGGAAATGTGGTGGCAGATGCACTCAGCAGGAAAGCAGAGTCAGTGCAGCTTTTGAGCAGTTTTCTCTTAGAGTTCCATGGTCTCCCTGTTGAAGTAAAACTAGTGGATGAGCGCGTGACTTTGGCTAGTACGCTAGTGTTTCAGCCCGAGATGATTCAGCAGATTAAAGACAGGCAGTTTGAAGATCTAACCTTGAAGCACATTCGAGACCACATTGGAGACCGACCCGATTTCAGACTCGAGGATGGTGTACTCTATTTTCGGAGTAGGTTGTGCGTGCCAGCAGTTGATGATTTCAAGGAGAAACTGATGAACGAAGCGCATTACGCTCGATATGCGATGCACCCAGGCAGCACAAAGATGTTTCGGAATCTCAAGGATCGCTTCTGGTGGAACAACATGAAGAGAGAAGTAGCATGCTTTGTTGCTCGCTGTTTGACATGCCAGAAGGTGAAGGCAGATCATCAGAGACCACCAGGCTCGTTACATCCTTTGCACATACCGCAGTGGAAGTGGGAATACATCACCATGGACTTCGTTTCCGGATTACCGCCGACGAGCAGGAAGAATAACGCCATTTGGGTGATTGTAGATCGATTGACGAAGTCAGCCCATTTCATCCCTTTCTGGAAGGGTATGACGTTTTCAGAAATGGCGAGGAAGTTCGTGGATGAGATCGTCAGGCTCCATGGTACCCCCGTGTCGATTGTATCCGATCGTGACAACCGTTTTGTTTCATCTTTCTGGAGAGCTTTCCAAGAGGCTATGGGTACGAAGTTGAGTTTTAGCACGACATACCACCCACAGACGGATGGGCAATCAGAGCGGACGATTCAGACCTTGGAGGATATGTTGCGAGCCAGCGTGTTGAGTTACGAGAAAGAATGGGATCTTCACTTATCGTTGTGTGAGTTCGCCTACAACAACAGCTTCCACGAGAGCATTGGGATGGCGCCATATGAAGCATTGTACGGGAAGAAGTGTAGAAGTCCGGTATGTTGGGAAGAAGTTGGAACCCGGAGTTTTCACGGACCGACGATCATTGCCGAGACTACGGAGAAGGTACAGAAAGCAATTAAGAATTTGAAAGTTGCTCGGTCGAGGCAGAAGAGTTATGCAGACACCCGCAAACGGCCCTTAGAGTTTCAAGTTGGTGAGTGAGTTTTTCTGAAGGTCTCACCGAAGAAGGGTACAATCCGTTTCGTCCAGAAAGGCAAGTTAGCTCCACGCTATGTCGGACCGTTCGAGATCAAGAGTCGGATTGGTGATTTGGCCTATCGATTAGAGCTTCTCGAGATGTTTTCAGGAGTGCACAACGTTTTCCACGTTTCGATGCTTCGGAAATATGTTCATGATCCCTCCCATGTCATTCGTTACGACGAGGTTCAGATTCAGCCGAATGCTGCATACGTTAAGCGACTGCTCCGTATCGTGGGAACCCGAGAGCAGATACTCCGCACCAGGACAATTCGATGGGTCAAAGTGCTATGGGAGCATCACAATCCCGATGAGGCCACTTGGGAGTTAGAAGAGCAGATGGCACGACAATATCCCGATCTGTTTTCCCAGGTATGAGTGAGTTAGTGTTCATTCCGAGGACGGAATGATTCTCAAGTAGGGGAGGATGTAATACTCCGACCCAGCTTGACCCCGTTTAGCAGCTAGTTAATCTTGTTTTCGTTGCTAATCGTGTTTTGTTTGGATTTTGATTTTCGTTGCGGGTCATGGATAGGTAGTTGGGTTGAGTTTGACCTGGATTAAGTAGACCAAGCCTTTTTTCGTAATTTTAGCTTTTCTAAGACATGGTCATTTTTGCATCATCTTGATGTCAACACGTGTCTTTCATTGAGCTCGTCAACTTTCGTAACTACGTCGTTTGCAACCGATGTCGTGTGATTCCATTGGACCCAGATTTGACTCAAACTGAAAATACACTTCTAACTTGGACCCTTTTGTAATTTGGCCACCTCATGAGCTTATATAAACTCATCCATCGACCAACTCACGTTCCTTCTCTCATTTTCTTCCTCAACTGTGCACGTGGAATTCCTCTTACTCTCTTGAATTCTCTCCTCCACCAAACCATCTCCATCGATCAAGCCCAAATTGAGGAAGTTGGGTCTTTGCATGTGAGCTGAGTGGATTTCCTTCCATTCCTCTCATCTCCCTTCTCTATCTCTTCTCCTTCTTGTTTCTCATTGCATGGTGTGTCTGTGATTCCAATCCTCATGCATGCATGTTGTTCTGATTTGTGTTAGGTTGTGTTTGGGCTTTAGGACAACAAATTGTGCAATTGAATTCCAATTGAGGCAAGTATAACCATAACTTGTAAGAACCCATGTTGGTATGCATTTGATTTTGGTGAATTCACATGAGTGTGTATGGAAAAATGTGTGTCCAGCCCATTTGGTTAGTATTCTATCCCTTTCTATTGGAAATTTGCAAATTCTGATGAATTCCCAGACTTTCGGTATGTGTTTCAAAAATTTAACCTCGTACACGTACGGCTAAGCCGTATGGCACTTACGGCTCAAAGTCCAGAGAGGAGAAAAACTCAGTTTTCCTCTACGGCTAAGGCACGGCTAAGCCGTGGATTGCCCTACGGCTAAGCCGAAGCTCAGCCGTGGCCCAGCCGTAGAACAGTACAGGGTGCCTTTTCTGGATTTAACTGAGAGCCATCAATTGACAAACCTTCTACGGCCCAGCCACGGCTAAGTCGTAGACCACACACGGCTAAGCCGTAGCACACACACGGCTGAGCCGTATCCACACTAAACTAATGAAAAACAAGGATAGGTGTAAGGGAAAGACCGATAGGACCTTCATGATAGAATGTAGAGCACATAGACCTGTCCGACGGAATGTGATACAACGCGTGAATGATCTCGAGGGCTGCGAATCATTCATGTTCATTATCCGGATGTTAAGCACCTCCACATGGGTGTTGGTTTAAGGAACTTCGTGCACCGCCCGATTCAATGCAACACTAGACAACGGTGCATCGAATAACTTAAAACTACATCATCATGCACGGTTAGAAACACCGGATAATTAGATTAGAATTGGTTTGTAAATCATGATGATCCGATTTCGCATGATTTGTTGCATATAACATATTGCATTCGATCATTGATCTCAACTCTTTGCTATGTTTACTTGTGTTCAGTTATATTCACATTGTGGTTCTTTACCTTGAATATGCATGTATGATATGTTCACTCACAGATATGCACGTATGATATGTTATCACGATCTACTCAGGGTTTTCATGATTGATTCTGTATGGTCAGGCACTACTTAGCCTCAGCCTTAGGATCCCGACAGGGTGAATTTGGTATAGTTATATGGACTTGTTGCAGTAAGGATATGTCTTGGGGAACCGGACCCCAGGAAACCGAGACCCATTGTACCCTGGCCCGGACAATGGTGTTCTTTGCATGTTATAAGATCCCTCTTTTGGAAGCATATGGTAATGTAGGAGCCACTAGTATGTACACCGTATATATCCATTGATTCGCATAGCATATTTCTTTCTTGCATGACAGCCTAGTATACGAAAATGTCTTCTTTAAATTACATAATGTTCTTTATTCTTTATTCTCTTAGGCACAGCTTGTGTTAACTTGCTATGGGTTATACTTTGCTGAATCGTCGTATTCACAGTTGTTTTTGATGTTGCAGGCCCAGATCCCCCTGCCGAACTCTCGCCGGTCGGCCAGACTCCAGACGAGACCCCCGAGGCCCCATCAGGCCTAGAGGAGTGGTTGTGATCACTCCACGGGAGAGCGTTCTTGGCATGCATCATTGGAGTCTTGTTTTGTGGATTTTCAGACTTGTATTTGGCATGATATGTCATTATTGTATATATTCTTTTGTTCTTTTTGTAAGACTTTCATATGTAATTATGTCAGTCCTTTCTTCGTATTATCTTCTTGCACTGTTAGTTGAGGTTTCTGATATTTACAGCTTCCGCGTACATGTTTGGCACGTGTGAATGTTCCCTTGTGCGTGTGCATTTAGACTCGGTCTATGTGTACATGCACGGGAGTACGTGTGTCATTAGGTTTGGCTTTTGCTAACCCCCGAACCCTGGGCTCGGGTTATGACAATATTCCTATGTGGCCAAAAGCAGTGCCGGCAATATGTATACATTGCGACAACTAATCTACAATTGGTAGGGCACAAAATAAGTTGTACAATGGTAAGTCTTGACATATACATCGTAGACACAACACCGTCTAGCAGTTGCTTTCAAATGGAATCATATCCATTGATTATATACGATCAAAAGAGAATATTCCGGATCCGTTAATAAAAGGTTTGACCAAAGAGCTAATCTATAACTCATCGAGGAGAATGGGTTTAAAACCTATCATTTAAAGTCGATATAATGGCAACCCAAATTAGCTGACTAGAGATCCCAAGATCTAGGTTCACTGGGACAACCGAGTTGTGTATGACTTAGTAGAATCACTGCAGAGGTACTCTTTCTTTCCCATTCTTATGATGACACAGTGATGCTTGCAGCATTGCTTAGGATAAGCTATGCTTTTAATGATTTTTATAGTTTGAAAATTCAAGTGGGGTATAGCAAGATACTATTAATAAGAAGTCACCTATGTGACTGTGAAGGGGCCGTTTCCATGAGAATTTTTATGGTTGAATTCTCTAAAGCACTCATGAAACCCAGGTTTGTTCAGGCCAAATGAACATAGTCATGAGAACGAACTGTGTTAAGGAAGTGACTGCGTGAGTTCTATTATCTTGGTTTACACAAACGCTAAACGGTTCAAGAACATCATATTCACCGATTAGCAAGTAAATCCGATAGAATTTCACAAACGAAGATTCAAGGCCAAAAGCTATCTTTCCCTATACAGTACCTTTCTACCATTATTCTCTCTCTCTCTCTTTCGTGTCAGCATTATCATCTGCATTATAATATAGCCAATTTCTATTCATGTGGGAGATTGTTGGAAAAAATGAATTTTTAACTTTGGTTTTTGGGCAACTTTGGACTATAATAAGTGTGGATTCCACACATCTTTTGAGGCAGGTGTAAGTGCTAACGTGTTCTCTTCCAAGAGGAGATTAAACCCAAACCATTGTACATTAAAAACCATTAAGATATGAATGAGAAATTAATTCCCATGAGGCGGGATGGGTCAGGTTGGGTTGGGTTGAGTCAAAAGCCCATAAACCAATATGGGTCGAATCCTGGGCCCAACCTATGAGCTCTCCAAAGGAGATGTCTATTTGTCAAAAAACACAGTGTCCCTCTGGAATGGATGTGTCTTTTCTCTTCGCATCCCTTCTTGAATGGATGTGTCTTTTCTCTTCGTATCCTCTTGATGAATGAATGTATCTATTGTTGGTGACTGTTGACTATTCATGAACAGTCACCAGTTCACCTATTTATAGCCCATCTTGAATTGCATTATTATTGCATAATCTTTCCTTCTTGCATCCTATCATCTGTGTTGAAGAAAATTAAAGAACACTGTTCTATTCGCTGGCATTAGAGATTGTCGTACTGCTTTTACTTTATGCTGATCATTGTATCATGGAAGACAAACGTCTATACACCGTGACCACTGTAGTGGGGATGAATTTTGTCTTAAGGAAATGGTGTTAAACACTAGCCTTGATCATCAAAATATTCTATTCTGACTTCACTTTCTGTAAGTTCGAATTTATAAATTTCTTTTTATGCTACTGTGGTTTTCTGCATTTTTTTTAAACAATTGATGTAATCACGATAGGCCTCTAAGTCCTCCATCACAGAACAATATCATACTTGGGGCCTTCCTAAGATGAGGCCTTTTAGGCCTCGGATCCCATAAGAACTTTGAAGTTAAACATGCTCTCGTGCAAATGACGGTTGGGTAGAACAATATCAGACTTGGGGCCCTCCTAAGATGAGGCCCTTTAGGTCTTGGATCTCATAAGAACTTTGGAGTTAAATGTGCTTGTGCAAAAGCAGTAATACGATGGGTCCTCATGAGAGGACTACCATAAGGAGTCCACTTGAAAACGGTGTCTTAATTAACTTGTAAGACGCGGTAGTTCTCAGCTATCAAACCTAGTCACCTTACATGTGTAAGTTGTCACGACCCGAGCCCAGAAATCGGGGGTTAGCGAAAAGCTAAACCAGTGACACACATACTCCCGTGCACGTGCATCCAAACCCAGTCCAGATGCACACACACAAGGGATCTAACACGTGCGAACTAAGCGTACGCGGAAGCTGTACATATCATAGCAAGCAACAAAGGAAAAAGAATAGCGGAAGCCAAAACAAATGCGGAACGGAAAAGACAACGATAAATACATTGATATAAAATCGAATACACACCAAAATCATACATATACAAAACATACAGAGTACAAAGTCCAAAGTCCAAAGACAAATATCCCAAAATCCAAACCAAACAACTAGGCCACTGATATGCATGCACGCACTCGGCAGAGGTGATCAGGCCCACTCTGCCAACCCGGAGGGTGCCTCTACACTCGGCCCTGCAGCCTCTTCGACCGCCGGGGAGCTGGGCAAGGGATCTGTGCCTGCAACACCACAGACAACACAAATGAATACAACGATCCAGCAAATACAAGTAACAGAGATGAAACACGCATAGTATCAAATTGAATAATGACAAAATAGAAGTTACAGAGTTTCATATTAGTATACTAAGCAATCGTGCATAGAAGTAAAGCATGATAAGTGAATCAAAACATAGAAAGACTGAACTAAGTGGCTACTACATTAACCATATTCTCTCCAAGAGAGAGAGCAGAGCAAAGCAGAGCAGAGGAGAACACCACTGACTGGGCCAGGGTACAAATGGGTCTCGGTTTCCTGGGTTCCGGGGTCCCAAGACAAAGCGACACTGCAGTGATACAGAGATACAGAGATCTGAGCCAGAGGTAACCCCGTCGGGCATCCTAGGGCTGAGGCTGAGTAGAGCCAGACTAATACCAATCAAATCAAGGCCATAGAAAGGAGATTATCCGCTTTGGACTCACCAATGACAAAGACCGGATCTTATCCTCGCGTATTAATCTCTGGGCAGAGCCACCGGGGAATACCCAATAAATCAGAGATATACAAAGCCAGAGACATAGCATAGATGAAGTCAAAGCATAGCATAGATCAAAGCATAGTGCAGATCGAAGAATAGAATAGATATACAGGGCGAAAGCAAAATGACTGCGGAATGCATAAACATAGATTGGCAGAACAGAGGGCAAAACTATAAGCAATATGCAATGCATCTCAGATTAATACGGAGTCAAGGTTCATTACAAGCCAGCCCTAATCTAGTTGTTCACTGTCACTAACCGTGCATGTTGATGTAGTTTTAAGTTATTCGATGCACCGTTGCCATCCTAGTGTTGCAATGTAATCTTCACGTGCACCAAAGTCCCTTAAACCAACACCCATGGGGAGGTGCTTAACAGTGATCAACGCTCACATGAATAAGTCACAGCCTACAAACTATTCATGTGATCCAAAGAATCCATTGGGCCGGTTTACGTGTATGGTTTCTCGTCTTTTAAGCCCTACAAGTCTCACCATTATCCTAAGTTTTATTTCAGATTTGTCATGCCTAACGGTTTAGCCATGAGTGACCTATGGTTGAGCCGAAGACATCTTACGCGCTTGTCGTAATATGCACTACAGCTTAACCGTGGTTCCATTGAAAGCACAGCTAAACTGGTCATCTTCACCTCTGATCTGATACCTTTTTCAGCTGAGCTACAGTCAGGATACGGCTTAGCCGTAGACCAGTCCACGGCTTAGCCGTAGCAATCCACGGCTTAGCCGTAGCCACACCGTAAGAGTACTGTATCGGGAAAGTTTCGACTGATCAGAGATTTAATTCACGGCTGGGTCACGGCTAGCTTACGGCTCAGCCGTAGAACAATTTACGGCTTAGCCGTAGCCTAGCCGTAGAACAAAAATTCAAATTTCAGGTCTCTGGAATCTAAGCCGTACAAGGTTACGGCTTAGCCGTACAATACAGAACACGAATTCGGGCTAAGTACAGAAACTGGGAAATTGTACCAAAACATCTCAAAACAAGCTCTTTAGGTTCCTAACACCTTAGAATTGGCTGTAAACATCATATCTACTAAAGAAGATGGAAATCAAAGCAATCAAACAAAACACCCATATGTGTTATCAAAGCCTGTACTTATACTTGCCTCAAAACTCTGTCAAATCCACTGAATCAAGCTCCAAATCAACTAAAATTCAAACAAAGCAAAGCAAATTACAAATCCATGAGCATGCACAGAGAGAGGAAGAGATGGGAGATCAAATTTGGAGAAGAAACACAAAGAACCCACTTACCAAAACAAGGACAGAGATGAGAGAAAACACCCGATCGAACTCACACCAATGATTCCAGGGAAGAGAAGTGAAGAGGAGAAGAGAAGAAAACGGACGTGGAGTTCTCCTAAAGCTGCTGCATGCAACGTTGAAGCCAGCTGAACAAAAATGAGGACACCTGGGTCCTGACTCATATATATAGTTGCTGAAGGTTTAAAACAAGGTCCAAGGAATTTGGGTTATTTACAAATCAAGTCACACGAGGGTCCAACTTCTCCAATTGACTCCAAATAGATTTGACACAGTTACAGAAATTGACGAGCTCAACAAAATACACATGCTGACACCAAGATGATGCAATTATGATGCACTCAAAGCAAAAGCGAAATTACGAAAAAGGGGTTAGAACTACCTATCTCAGGTCAAAGGTCACTCACTACCTATCCAAGACCCAAAACCAAGTCCAAAAGAATAAAACAACAGAAAAACACACTAATGAGCCACTAATCCGGCTCAAAGGGGATCGGAATGTTACATCCTCCCCCACTAGGAATCATTCCGTCCTCGGAATGACCACCTACCTGCACAAAGAGCTGTGGGTACTGGCGCACTAGCTGCTCCTCTAGCTCCCATGTAGCCTCATCTGGACCGTGATGCTCCCACAACACTTTAACCCATCTGATAGTCCTGGTACGGAGAATCTGCTCTCGGGTACCAACGATGCAAAGCGGACGCTCAACGTAAGTAGCATTAGGCTGAATCTGAATATCATCGTAGCGAATCACATGGCTCGGATCTGGTACGTACTTACGGAGCATCGACACATGGAATACATCGTGAACACCGGAGAACTCAACTGGAAGCGTCAAACGATAAGCTAAATCTCCAACTCGACTCTTGACTTCAAACGGTCCCACATATCTCGGAGCTAACTTGCCCTTCTGACCAAACCGCACCGTACCCTTCATCGGAGAAACTTTAAGAAACACCCAATCTCCGACTTGGAATGTTAAGGGTCTCCTCCGAGTATCCGCATAGCTCTTCTGCCTGGACCGAGCAATCTTTAGATTCTCTATCACCTTCTGCACTTTCTCTGTCGTCTCAGCAATGATTGTCGGACCATGGAAACTTCTTGATCCTACCTCTTCCCAGCACACTGGGGTTCTGCACTTGCGTCCGTATAGAGCCTCATAGGGTGCCATGCCAATACTCTCGTGAAAGCTGTTGTTGTAACCAAACTCACACAATGCCAAATGCATATCCCATTCCTTCTCAAAGTTCAGCACGCTGGCTCTGAGCATATCCTCCAATGTCTGAATGGTACGCTCCGACTGCCCATCCGTCTGGGGGTGGTATGCCGTACTAAAACTCAGCTTCGTGCCCATAGCTTCCTGAAAAGCTCTCCAAAATGAAGACACAAAACGACTGTCTCGATCAAACACAATCGATACTGGGGTGCCATGTAATCTGATTATCTCGTCAACAAACTTCCTGGCCATCTCTGTGAATGTCATCCCTTTCTTGAACGGAAGGAAATGTGCTGACTTGGTCAATCTGTCCACTATTACCCAGATCGCATTGTTCTTTCTACTGGTCGGCGGAAAACCGGAGACGAAATCCATGGTAATGTGCTCCCATTTCCACTGCGGAGTGTGTAATGGATGCAATGATCCTGGAGGTCGCTGATGATCAGCTTTTACCCTCTGACAGGTCAAACATCGAGCTACGAACCCTGCGATCTCCCGCTTCATATTATTCCACCAAAATCTATCTTTCAAGTTCCGGTACATCTTCGTACTCCCTGGGTGCATCGCATAACGGGCTTCGTGCGCATCTGTCATCAACTTTTCTTTCAGCTCATCCACAGCAGGAACACACAATCTACTCCTGAAGTACAAAACTCCATCTACCAAGCTGAAATCCGGTCGATCTGAAATCCGATCTCTGAACGTCACCAGAAGGGGGTCCTCAAACTCGCGATCCTTGATCTGCTGAATCACCTCAGGCTGAAACACAACTGTATTAGCTAAGGTCACCAATTCACCGACCATCCGAACCTCAACAGGCTGATTATGTACAAGCATATAGAATCCTGCCAACACCTGAAGACTTTCTGCTCTCCTGCTAAGTGCGTCTGCGACCACATTCCCTTTGCCTGGGTGGTACTTGATCGGAAAGTCGTAATCTTTGATGAACTCCAACCACCTTCGCTGCCTCATATTCAAGTCATGCTGATCAAACAAATATTGCAGACTGTGATGATCGGAATGGACCTCGAACTTCACACCGTACAAGTAATGCCGCCACAACTTCAGTGCAAATACAATGGCTGCTAGCTCCAAGTCATGTGTGGCATAGTTCTTCTCATGCTCTTTCAGCTGTCTGGATCCATAGGCAATCACTTTCTGATTCTGCATCAGTACACAGCCTAGGCCAACTCGAGAGGCATCGGAATAAATCACGAATCCCTCACTACCGTCCGGGAGAGTCAACACTGGCGCCGTAGTGAGCTTTTCTTTCAACAACTGAAAACTATGCTCACACTTCTCTGTCCACTCATACGGGACCTTCTTCCGAGTCAACTAAGTCAGCGGGGCTGAAATCTTCGAGAAGTCCTGCACGAACCTGCGGTAATATCCCGCCAAACCCAGAAAACTCCGAATCTCTGTCACTGATCTAGGACGGGGCCAATGGACTACTGCCTCAATCTTAACTGGATCCACCATCAATCCATCTCTAGAAATTACGTGTCCCAAAAATGCAACTTGCTCTAGCCAGAAATCACATTTAGACAACTTTGCATACAACTGGTGCTCTCTAAGCAGCTGCAATGCCTTCCGCAGATGATCTGTATGTTCCTCAGCAGTCTTCGAATAGACCAATATATCATCTATGAAAACGACAACGAACTGGTCCAAGAAGGAAGTAAACACCCTATTCATCAATGCCATGAAAGCTGCGGGTGCATTCGTCAAACCAAAAGGCATGACAAGGAACTCGTAGTGTCCATACCGAGTCCTGAAAGCTGTCTTAGGAATATCCTCATCCTTCACCCGGAGCTGGTGATATCCTGACCTCAAGTCAATCTTCGAGAAGTAAGCTGCACCCTGAAGCTGATCGAACAACTCATCGATCCTAGGCAATGGATACTTGTTCTTGATGGTCACCTTGTTCAACTGCCTGTAGTCAATGCACATCCGGAAATCGCCATCCTTTTTCTTCACAAACAATACAGGAGCTCCCCAAGGTGAAACACTTGGGCGTATGAACCTTTTATCCAACAGATCCTGCAACTGTTTCTTCAATTCCAACAACTCTGCAGGTGCCATACGATACGGAGCTCTACTGATGGGTGCTGTACCTGGCATCAAGTCAATCGTGAACTCTATCTCTCTAGCTGGTGGTAACCCTGGCACATCCTCCGGAAAGACATCCGGGAACTCGCTAACTACTGGGATCTCACTGAGCTGTCGCTGATCTTTCTTCTCCGAAATAAATGCAAGAAATCCCTCACATCCCCTACGAAGCATCCTGTCCGCTTTACAAGCAGAGATCACACGCCTTGGACACTTCGTCTGACTGCCCTCAAATCGGAATCCGCTGCCCAGATCAAAATAGATAGCCTTGCTGTAGCAATTGATACAAGCGTGATATCTCGCAAGCCAGTCCATACCAAGAATCACATCAAAATCCAGTGTCGTGAGCAACACGAGGTCTACTGGGAGCTGATGACCAGCTATCTGCACATCACACTGAGGGTAGAAAACACTGCACTCCACCCGTTTACCAACCGGAGTGGATACTATCAACAGGTATGGGAGCGGTGTGGGTCGCTGTCGAAACTGCACAGCAAAATGGGGTGCTACGTACGAACGCGTAGACCCGGAGTCAAAAAGGCTAAAGCTTCAGCATCAAAAATTAAAATTTTACCTTCCACGATCGTAGCCTCCTCCGCGCCCTCATGCGTAGCAGCGTAAGCTCGGGCTGTTTGGCGGTTCTGCTTCTGGGCTGGGCGAGCTGCCTGAGATTTGCCCTGCGCTGTAGGTCCTGCATATCTCGTCTGTGGAGAGGACTGAAACTTTGGGCATTGGGCCCGCTTGTGGTCCGTGGAGCCACAACCGAAACAAGCCCCACTCTTCCTCCAACATCTGCCTGTTGGGTGATCCTTCCCACAGTGACCACAAACCACCTGAGTACTACTCGAACTGCCCTGCTTACCCTTGAACTTCTTCTGGAACTGACTTCTGCCACTGGAACCTGCCGCCCTCTTAGCCTCGGTTCGTTCCTCCTCAAATATGGCCTCTGCATCATAGGCCCTGTCAATAGCGTCATCCAATGTAGCCGGCCACATACAAGCAACCACGTGGCGTTTATGTCTCGGATTCAGGCCGTTGACGAAGCGAGTCACCTTCTTATGCTCAGTGTTCACCATGTCCTCTGCAAAGTGAGACAACTCTGTAAACTTGTGTACATAATCTGCAACCGACATCTGTCTCTGCTGAAGGTTGAAGAATTCCACTTCCTTGGCTCGCTGAATATGGAGAGGCATGAACTTCCGACGGAATTGCTGCTTGAAGGTCTCCCAAACTGTGGCACTGGGCATAGTCTGGAATGAGCTCTTGACACTCCTCCACCATGTCTTGGCTACACTCCGAAGCATAGAAGCTGTGAGTACTACCTTCTGTTTGTTGCTACACATAATTGTATCAAAAAGCTCTTCAGTCTGCTCCAACCATTGCTCAGCCTGCAATGCATCCTCTATCCCATGAAACTCAGTCGCCCCTCGCTTCCGGAACTTATCAAAAAGCGCAGTTGGATCTGCTTCCTTGGGCTGGAAGATCACTTGTTGTTCTACCCGAGGTGACGCTGACGCAGCAGCCTGACTTTGCCTATCCACCATGGATGCCATCTGCGCCTGTAATGACTGCATAGACTGCATCATCATCATCAAACGTTCCTCACTACTAATATGTGGGGGCAACGATCCACTATCACCGTTATGGCCCTGTTGATTCTCATCCCGAGATCCTGATCCTGATGCCATCCTGTAAAAGGAAAAGAAACACATCACACAAATAAAAAATGCCCTGAGTTAGTCAAATCCCAACAATCAACATATTAGACTTAGAGTCGAATAGTTGATAGCGTTATTTCACCACGATCTTAGATGTCTACATGCTTATAACTAGCATGCTCTGATACCATACAATACGTATGTCACGACCGGAGCCCAGAAATCGGGGGTTAGCGAAAAGCTAAACCAGTGACACACGTACTCCCATGCACGTGCATCCAAACCCAGTCCAGATGCACACACACAAGGGATCTAACACGTGCGAACTAAGCGTACGCGGAAGCTGTACATATCATAGCAAGCAACAAAGGAAAAAGAATAGCGGAAGCCAAAACAAATGCGGAACGGAAAAGACAACGATAAATACATTGATATAAAATCGAATACACACCAAAATCATACATATACAAAACATACAGAGTACAAAGTCCAAAGTCCAAAGACAAATATCCCAAAATCCAAACCAAACAACTAGGCCACTGATATGCATGCACGCACTCGGCAGAGGTGATCAGGCCCACTCTGCCAACCCGGAGGGTGCCTCTACACTCGGCCCTGCAGCCTCTTCGACCGCCGGGGAGCTGGGCAAGGGATCTGTGCCTGCAACACCACAGACAACACAAATGAATACAACGATCCAGCAAATACAAGTAACAGAGATGAAACACGCATAGTATCAAATTGAATAATGACAAAATAGAAGTTACAGAGTTTCATATTAGTATACTAAGCAATCGTGCATAGAAGTAAAGCATGATAAGTGAATCAAAACATAGAAAGACTGAACTAAGTGGCTACTACATTAACCATATTCTCTCCAAGAGAGAGAGCAGAGCAAAGCAGAGCAGAGGAGAACACCACTGACTGGGCCAGGGTACAAATGGGTCTCGGTTTCCTGGGTTCCGGGGTCCCAAGACAAAGCGACACTGCAGTGATACAGAGATACAGAGATCTGAGCCAGAGGTAACCCCGTCGGGCATCCTAGGGCTGAGGCTGAGTAGAGCCAGACTAATACCAATCAAATCAAGGCCATAGAAAGGAGATTATCCGCTTTGGACTCACCAATGACAAAGACCGGATCTTATCCTCGCGTATTAATCTCTGGGCAGAGCCACCGGGGAATACCCAATAAATCAGAGATATACAAAGCCAGAGACATAGCATAGATGAAGTCAAAGCACAGCATAGATCAAAGCATAGTGCAGATCGAAGAATAGAATAGATATACAGGGCGAAAGCAAAATGACTGCGGAATGCATAAACATAGATTGGCAGAACAGAGGGCAAAACTATAAGCAATATGCAATGCATCTCAGATTAATACGGAGTCAAGGTTCATTACAAGTCAGCCCTAATCTAGTTGTTCACTGTCACTAACCGTGCATGTTGATGTAGTTTTAAGTTATTCGATGCACCGTTGCCATCCTAGTGTTGCAATGTAATCTTCACGTGCACCAAAGTCCCTTAAACCAACACCCATGGGGAGGTGCTTAACAGTGATCAACGCTCACATAAATAAGTCACAGCCTACAAACTATTCATGTGATCCAAAGAATCCATTGGGCCGGTTTACGTGTATGGTTTCTCGTCTTTTAAGCCCTACAAGTCTCACCATTATCCTAAGTTTTATTTCAGATTTGTCATGCCTAACGGTTTAGCCATGAGTGACCTATGGTTGAGCCGAAGACATCTTACGCGCTTGTCGTAATATGCACTACAGCTTAACCGTGGTTCCATTGAAAGCACAGCTAAACTGGTCATCTTCACCTCTGATCTGATACCTTTTTCGGCTGAGCTACAGTCAGGATACGGCTTAGCCGTAGACCAGTCCACGGCTTAGCCGTAGCAATCCACAGCTTAGCCGTAGCCACACCGTAAGAGTACTGTATCGGGAAAGTTTCGACTAATCAGATATTTAATTCACGGCTGGGTCACGGCTAGCTTACGGCTCAGCCGTAGAACAATTTACGGCTTAGCCGTAGCCTAGCCGTAGAACAAAAATTCAAATTTCAGGTCTCTGGAATCTAAACCGTACAAGGTTACGGCTTAGCCGTACAATACAGAACACGAATTCGGGCTAAGTACAGAAACTGGGAAATTGTACCAAAACATCTCAAAACAAGCTCTTTAGGTTCCTAACACCTTAGAATTGGCTGTAAACATCATATCTACTAAAGAAGATGGAAATCAAAGCAATCAAACAAAACACCCATATGTGTTATCAAAGCCTGTACTTATACTTGCCTCAAAACTCTGTCAAATCCACTGAATCAAGCTCCAAATCAACTAAAATTCAAACAAAGCAAAGCAAATTACAAATCCATGAGCATGCACAGAGAGAGGAAGAGATGGGAGATCAAATTTGGAGAAGAAACACAAAGAACCCACTTACCAAAACAAGGACAGAGATGAGAGAAAACACCCGATCGAACTCACACCAATGATTCTAGGGAAGAGAAGTGAAGAGGAGAAGAGAAGAAAACGGACGTGGAGTTCTCCTAAAGCTGCTGCATGTAACGTTGAAGCCAGCTGAACAGAAATGAGGACACCTGGGTCCTGACTCATTTATATAGTTGCTGAAGGTTTAAAACAAGGTCCAAGGAATTTGGGTTATTTACAAATCAAGTCACACGAGGGTCCAACTTCTCCAATTGACTCCAAATAGATTTGACATAGTTACAGAAATTGACGAGCTCAACAAAATACACATGCTGACACCAAGATGATGCAATTATGATGCACTCAAAGCAAAAGCGAAATTACGAAAAAGGGCTTAGAACTACCTATCTCAGGTCAAAGGTCACTCACTACCTATCCGAGACCCAAAACCAAGTCCAAAAGAATAAAACAATAGAAAAACACACTAATGAGCCACTAATCCGGCTCAAAGGGGATCGGAATGTTACATAAGTTCTCATTAACTCATATGTGTGAGTCGTTTTTCTTTTACATATGCAAGTTCTTATTACCTTGTATGTGACTTTATCAGGGGCTCAATCTCTGTTCTCATTATCTCATATGTGTGAGTCGTTTTTCTTTTACATATGCAAATTCTTATTACCTTCTATGTGAGTTTATCAGGGGCTCAATCTCTTAGCCGGACTTTAAAAACATACACAAGCAGTCCACTTGGGCCTAGTTTTGATCAATTCAACTCCTTTTTACTCTCATATTAGCCCATGGTCTCACACCATGTCAAATCATAACGTAAGATATTTTGTTGAGGCTGATGTACGTTCTACATGTAAATAGACCTTTTCATGTATCCTTCGTCTACTAAATAGATGTGCATTAAATTGAGCCCCACAGGTTGGACTGCATCTGCACTAGTATGCTCCTTGGTGAAAATAACCCTTTTTCTTCTAAGTTAAACTACTGGTTCACCAATGATTATTTCTCACATCAGTGAGCAGGAATTGTTCCTGGGCATATATGTAAGACTATTGTTTCACCGCCACCCAGTCATGTGTAAGGGAAAATTATCCAAACTTTTTAAACCCAATTCAGTAACAGATGATCAGAGACGAGTTTGAGCATTTTCAAGCAGTAACTGTCAATCACCTCGTCCATAGCCCCAATCGCCTCCTCTCCTACTCGAATCGATACAAATTACAATGTCAACCTGAAAAGGAGTGTCAATATTCCACAAGCACGGCACATGATCCTCAGGAATACCAGTCTGTTTGCTCTTTTAACTAATATCGTCTTGTCGTATTCGTCGACCAGAAGAAGTTATATTTTCAGAAAGAGATAGAGAATACGCGTCAGGGCATGCGAGGCATTGGCCGTTTTTTACGCCTACACGTAGTAGGAGCTCTCTGTTCTAGGGACATGCAGAGGTGCGTGCATCGGCACGAGGCTACGCTAAGTAGGCTCCCTTTTCTGCAACCCAATCCCCTCGGCTGGTAAAAGGCGGATCAACTTCATTGCTTCAATATCCGCGGGTCGATCCCCGGCTTGATTGGCTAAACTCCCGACCAGCCAACTATTAAAGAACCGTTGTAAGGTAAAAACTGGATTTTGGCATTGACTGGACATTGACGAAAGAATGAGGTAAAAAAACAATGACTGGGGAGAGTTTTCTCCTCTAGGAACGTCTTCAATGGATGGGCTGCAAATCAGGGTGGTCCCTGGCCTTTTTAAGGGCTTTGGGTCGTTAAGATTGGGACATCTTCATGTGAGTTTGTCCGAAGAGAAAGATTTCAATTTTCTGTGTATTTCATTTTGACAGGAAAGAGGATTCTCAATTTTGCAACTAGAGAAAATTAAAAGAAATTTTATTGATAGAAATTGTTTAGGTGGCCTTTAACCCAAAAGAACTCCTTAATAGTTTATCATTTTTTTTATGCTTATAAAAAGCAGTGTCAAATTAGGTTTTTTATGCCAATGTCCAATTTGAAGGTAGTCTATTATCCGTATTTGATGCATATCGTCTTTCTCCTAGTATTTCTGATTTTAAGTGGTTCAAATTTAACGGTCCAATCCTTAACGAGTCTCACTCTTAAGGTCACCCATCACTACACTACATGATGGGGGAACCTAATCTTTGCTCTGGTGGGCCACGTAGACCATTCTGTTTGGGATTCTAGATTTGGGAAGAAACCGTACCTTCTAACCTTTCTGAATCTTCCCGGGGAGATCCAATTCCCCTTGGTGCCGCTACTGCTTTTTCAATTCCAACAATCTCCCCATTCATTTCTATCGATTCTACTATCTTCCTAATCGCATCAACACAATGCCCATTGTTTCCTGGATTTTCACCAACATCAGCTGATTTCTCTGATGTTTCCAGCGCTAGAGATTCATCGGCCGAAGACCCATTCACCCCATGCAAAACTTCAACCAAATTGGTAACTTTTTCCAACCCTCCTTCCTCCTCGGACCTAGATCTCACAGACCCATCACGCAAATCCATCCTAAAGCTACCAGCAAGTGCTAAATCTAACAGAAGCGAAAGAAATCAGATACCCCTTTTTCGATAGGTTTGGATCTAGTAGGAAGAAATTCAATCCATATTAGATTGAGATTCTCATCAAGACATTGCTTTCTAAAAATAATTTTTCAATGAGTGGGGGACCCAAATTCATGAAAATGAATCAACAAAGAGAAATTAAATCTGGTTCGAATTCCCACAAGATTGGATGAATTTTGGTCAGAAGAGGGTCAAATTGAAGAAAAATCGTACCTTGGGGGGGGGGGGGGGGGGGGGGGGGGGGGGGTGGGGGTGGGGATGATGTTGGTGAGAATAGGGTTCTGATTTCACGGTGGGCCATAAATCTGAAATGCCCGCCGGTGGTCCAGTCGTCTTCATCATCGCTGGCGTTGGACATTTCCGAATGACTATGATTGAGGATCGCAAGGCCAAGGGACGTGCTGATGTGTCAAATTCGATACCGAGAAGGAAAATTTTGGGTTTTTTGCCAGATCAGTGATGGGTCCATGTGGCCTACCCGATCAAAGATTATGTCCCCACATCATGTAGGGCATTAATGGGCAACCTTAAGAGTGGGTCTTTTTAAGATTTGAACCATTGAATCTCAACCACTTGAAACCATGGATGCCTAGAGGGGTGATGACATTTATCATATACAAGTAGCAGACTACGGTCGACTTCAACATGGGTATAAAAAAAAAAAGGGAAACCTGTGTCGAATTCAACACCGCTTTTTATAAGAATAAAATGAAAAAATCAAAGTGGTCTCGTGGGACTAGTTTGAAAGGTAAACTACTAAGACGTTCTTGCGGATTCAAGAACCACTTAAATGGTTTTTATCAATAAAATCCTCAAATTAAAATCATGTATAATTTTTTATATTGGCCACCCAAAAATCTTCCATTCTCTCTCTCTCTCTCTCTCTCTCTCTCTCTCTCTCTCTCTCTCTGATGTAATGAATACACTATCACCCTATATTGCAAATATCAGCCTCCATCTACTCGGCATTAGCCCTTATGAAGCCTCACATGGGGATGGGACCAAACCCCAACCAATGTTTGATAATAGAGGCTCAGATCATCATTTTAACCACTTAATTAACGACCCATAAGTTTCCAGCATAAAAATGGATACATAATCAATCTAACGATTCAATCCATTCAATTGGGTGCCAAACTAAAAAATGGTGACTATCAGGTGAGTCGCTATTATATAGTCCACTCATATGGATAATAAGGTAAGCCCACTAGGTGTGATACTAACAATCATATAAAGATCAGCTCAGTGGAGGTTTGTCATACATGTGATGGTGTTTGTAAGAATAGCCTATGAAGGTTTTTGGGGAGATCCTCTAGAATGGATTACTACAATCAGTCGCAATACTATGTGTGCAAATAATTAACTATGTAGCGGAAATAAATAAAATAAAATAAAAGCATATACCATAAAAAGATACAATTTTTACGTAGAAAGCCAAACCGGGAAAAAACTATAATTGAAAATTAAGCACAATGAATTATACCATAGATACAAGAGATACTTACAACCCTTTTCCAGTTGTCGTAGAACTTAAGGACTTTGTGATTTCCTTGCTCAGTACCCCTGCTGCAATGACCCTCTGTCGTTCTTTGTTACAAATCCAAGTACCTAGACACCTTATAGATGTTGCACTTGACTCCCCACAACAATCTTCTATGCTTAGAGAAGTAGAAGATAAGGATCTCTAGAGCAGAATATCAGCCCTTCAATTCTCCAATGAAGAACTTTAGAGAAGGTGATCTCCAACCAAGCATTTTCTACTTAAACCAATGAGATTTGTATTTCATGCCTTAGGGTTGAGAGAGAATTCCTTTCTATATAACATAATTCTTGCTTTAGGATTAGAGTCCAAGTAGGAAACAAACACGCAACTCTGACACAAAAAAGAAAGGTTTTGTACAAGTTAGTCAGTTTCTGCATAGCACTCCATCGGTCGAACTACTACCCGATTGATTAGGCGCTGTGCAGAAACCAACACTGATCGATCGGATTAAGCTATTGTCTTAGGCCAGATCGATTGGATGTTTGCCCGATTGATAAGATGAAATTTAGTACAAATTTCTGCAAACTTTCCGATGTCATAACTTTGTTGTTTTAGCTTCGATTAATGTAATCTTGAGCTCTATGGATATCTACTCGAAACGAACTTTCTAATGGTAGGTAGCTTGCCATATCCAACGATTAATTTGTGAGATATGACTTTTCCAAATCATGTTATCCATAGAAAAACACTTCAATTTTGTCACTCTTTTTTTAATTTTTTTACTTCAGTGCATCTGGTAACTCAAACGATTGTCCATACTAAAAGATATATAAAATACCAAGTTTTATCCAACCCATGAATTAACCAATACAAAAATCCTAACAATCTCCTCCTTTAGCAATTTATGGACAAAAGTTTCTATGCAATTAATCTACTCAAAAATAAAATAAAAATACATTAAGGAAATTTAAAATAGTAAAAGATTTTTTACCATCACTCTTTACTGGCATAGTCTGAAACCATATTCAGCTTTATCTGTCTTCAGACTACGCAAAAATTCTCCCTTCTCCCCCTTTTGTCCATAATTGACAGTGCAAACGATCATCATGCAGCAAATTTGTCAATTTGGATCCAACAGTAACTCCCCCTCAATTTCAACTTCCCCTTAATTGTATATTCGTAGCAGCACTAAGGGTGGGAGTTTGATCATTTTGATCAGGGTTTGTTGCATGTAGCTAGCCACACTTACGTAGTTTGATCTTTCAGCACAGTGTAAGCAACTTTTGTAGGTAAATCAGACTTCCTAACCCAAATAGTTCTTGTCTTAACCTTTGATTCAGACAATTGTTTCCACCATTGCTTATACTTTGGCAAAACATGCAACTTCTTGCAATGGAGACGAATGTGTCTTTTAACTCCACAGTGATAACAAGTGTGCATGCAGGATGTAATAACATGCACTTCTTTTTTGAACTACTCCCCACATTATGAACATGTGTAACATGTGGAGTAATGTGTGCAATACTTCTAACAGAAATAGATTTACCTTTAGATTTTGAAGTAAATACACCATCATTGAAACTAAGACCGTGCTTGTCAGTAGGTAGTTTTTGAACACACGAGATGTCTTTAAGAATCTTCAAACCAATATTCATCTTATTCAGAGAAACTTTTGTAGAATCCAACTCAGATGATGCAATCTTCAGTTTTCCAGCCAAGATTTCTTTTTCAGTCGTAACAATCTTCAAGTCAGTCTTTAAGGTTTTAAACTCTTGCTCAACATTTTTAAAATCATCTTTCAATAAACCATATTTATAACTCTCAGTTGTCAACTTATCAGCCATGGAATGCTTCTGTCCTTTTGAGAATTGAACCTTTGATTTTGTATCTTATAACTCTTTCTTAAGAGATAAAATATCTTCTTTCCATTTCAGAGCACCTTTTTCAAATAACTTGCTTGCATCTACATAGACATTTCTAACAAAATTCCATATTTTGTTTTTTAATCATCTTCTTCATCTGAAATTCCATAAGCAGCATTCTCTATAGCAGAACTTTCATCATATATAGTGGATCTAACCAGAAAAGCCATGAATTTGTCATCCACAATATCTTTAAGAATAGGTTTAGGATCTTTCTCTTTTTCTGAAGAATCATTGTCTTAAGTTTTCAAATGTTTGTGTTTGGGATTTGTCACAACCCGAGCCCATGAGTTCGAGGGTTAGCAAAAGCCGAACCAATGACACACGTACTCCTGTACCTGCACACTTAGACCCGGTCCAAATGCACACATACAAGGGAAGGTTCACACGTGCACACATGTACGCGGAAGCTGTAGATATCAAAACATCACAACAATATGTAGGAACAAGGTAGAAAACTAGAATTAACATACATAATATCTGATAGTGTTACAAAATGAGACAAAATACTCTGTACAAGTCATGAATGGATCTGGTCATGATAGCTTTCAAAAGAATGAAGGCACGTATGCAAGATGAGATCTTGGCGCTCTCCGAAAGGAGGGATCACACCCACTCCTCTAGCCCGGATGGGGCCTCGGGGGTCTCTCCTGTAGTCTGATTGACTGACAAGAGGTCAATCTGGAGATCTGGGCCTGCAACATTAAGACAAGCATGAATACAACGATCCAGCAAAGTATAAGCAGTAACAAGATAACGCATGCTGTCTCTAATTAGATTAAAGAATAGAAGTAATCATAACATGTCAATGCGTGTAAACTAAGCAATCGTGCGAGAAATACAGCATGCTCGAATGAATCACAAATACATAACTAGTTGGCTACTACACATGCCATATGTTCCCAAATGTGGGATCTTATAAACAGGAGGAGAACACTATTGTCCGGGCCAGGGAACAAATGGGTCTTGGTTTCCTGGGGTCTGGATTCCCCAAGATGTGTCCTTACTGCAGCAAGGTCAAATAACTATACCAAAGTCACCTCGTCGGGCTCCTGAGGCTGAGGCAGAGTAGTACCTGACTATAGTGAGTCAATCATGTGCTACACCTCGAGTCAAACATGCCAACAAGTACATCATACATGCATAATCATAAGCAACATAAGTGTATACTCCAGGTGTAAGAAACGTATCATGTTGTAGACAAAAGCATATAATCATGTTAAAGAAGGGAGGTCAATGCTTGACATGCAAGATGCAGTGCAATAAATCCATATCGAGTCAAGGGTACTTATAATCCAACCCTATTCTAGTTATCCAGTATTTCTAACCGTGCATGTTGATGTAGTTTTAAGGTCTCTGATGTATCATTGTCTAATGTTGCATTCCATCTAAGAGTACACCGAAATCCATAAACCAACAGCCATGGGAAGGTGCTTAACCACTGAATAACGGACATGAATGATTCGCAGCCCTCGAAATCATTCACGTAGTAGTCTCACTGTCCATTGGGCAAGTCATGGTTACCTACCTTCTAGGTCCAAGGCCCTACCAAGTCATCCTCATTTCCTATCTTTTCGCCTGTATATTTCTCTCAGCTTCGTCGTAGGAGACCTTGTGGCTCAACCGTAGGTTCCTTACGGCTTAGCCGTAAGAGAGGACACAGCTTAGCCGTGGCCACGCCGTAGAAAAGATGCGGATTTGCATACTCTCAGTTATTTTCAGGAACACCCTGTATTGATCTACGGCTGGGTCACGGTGGGGCTTACGGCTTAGCCGTATTGGATGTTACAGCTTAGCCGTAGCACAATTCACGGTTCAGCCGTGAATGCACAGGCCATTTTTCTGAAATGATTACACAGAATAACTGGAACGATGAAAGCACTGAAATTAAAAGAGAATAACTGAGCTCAATTGGGCTGTAAACATGCTGTACAGACATATAAGATCATGAAATCATCTCCATCACACACATACCATCATGGGTTCATACAAGTTGTGCTTATACTTGCTTCAATTCGATTCTAACACTCCATTGGCTGTCCTTGGGCTCAAATCACTAGCAACCACAGCCCACAGCTATCGTGCATGCAAAAAGAAGGAAAACACATGAGCCTAACCATGGAGAACAAGAAAGAAAGGGAGAGGAGGAATCTAAGACATCCACTTACCAGCAAGCACAAGAGGAAGGAGATGGAACAAGTGGGTCTTTCACCTTTCTTCTAGCTTGGTTGAATCGAAGAGAAGGGACAGAGGGAAATCGAGAGAGAGAAAGAGACGAGCGAGAGAGACTGTGAAGAGAAGAGAGTGAGAGAGAAAAGAGTCGGTGAAGGTGAAGATATTTATAAGATAAGGTTTAAGGAAATTTACAAACAAGTCCAAATGCTTAAGGCAATTTACAATTCGAGTCAAATCCCTGTCCATCGGAACCATGTAACATCGTTTGCCATTGACACAGTTACAGCATTTAACGAGCTCAACAAAAGACACGTGTTGACACTAAGATGATGCAGAAATGACGAGATCTTGGAAAAGCGTAAATTACGAAAAAGGGTTTGGTCTACTTAAACCAGGTCAAACTCAACCCAACTACCTATCCATGACCCACAACAAAACTAAAACAAGGAGAAAACACTATTAGCAACAAAAACACCATTAATTAGTCACTAAACTAGAGCAAGCGGGGTCGGGGTGTTAGATCCTCCCCTGCTTAGGAATCATTTCGTCCTCGGAATGAGCACACATATATACTACAAATACCTGAGTGAATAGCTCTGGGTACTGTCGTGCCATCTGCTCTTCCAACTCCCATGTAGCCTCACCTGGACTGTGATGTTCCCATAACACTTTGACCCACCGAATGGTCCTAGTGCGAAGTATCTGCTCTCGGGTAACCACGATCCGGAGCGGTCGCTCAACGTATGTGGCACTCGGCTGGATCTGCACCTCATCATAGCGAATGACGTGAAACGGGTCATGAACATACTTCCGAAGCATCGAAACATGGAAAACATAATGCACTTCTGAAAACTCCACTGGAAGAGCTAGTCGATATGCTAAATCACCAATCCCACTCTTGATCTCGAACGGTCCAACATATCTGGGGGCTAGCTTGCCTTTCTGACTGAAACGGATCGTCCTTTTCATCGTCGAGACCTTCAGAAAAACCCACTCACCAATCTGAAACTCCAATGGTCTTCGGCGAGTGTCCGCATAACTCTTTTGTCTCAACCGAGCAACCTTCATATTCTCAATAGCTCTCTGCACCTTCTCTGTCGTCTCGGCGATGATTGTCGGCCCATGAAAACTCCGCATACCAACTTCTTCCCAGCAGATTGGACTCCTGCACTTGCGGCCGTACAAAGCTTCATATGGCGCCATCCCAATACTCTCATGGAAGCTGTTGTTGTAGTCGAATTCACACAATGAGAGATGAGTATCCCACTCTCGCTCAAAGCTCAACACACTGGCACGCAACATGTCTTCCAAAGTCTGAATCGTCCGCTCTGATTGCTCGTCCATCTGTGGATGATAGGCTGTGCTGAAGCTCAATTTCATCCCCAAAGCTTCTTGGAAGGCTCTCCAGAACGACGAAACAAATCGGCTGTCGCGATCCGATACAATCAAAACTAGCGTACCATGGAGTCTAACAACCTTATCCACGAACTTCCTGGCCATCTCTGAAAAGGTCATACCCTTCCGGAAAGGGATGAAATGGGCTGATTTCGTCAAGCGATCGACAATGACCCAAATGGCATTGTTCTTCCTGCTCGTCGGAGGAAAACCTGAAACGAAGTCCATGGTGATATGCTCCCACTTCCACTACAGTATATGCAAAGGATACAACGAACCTGGAGGTCTATGATGATCTGCTTTCACCTTTTGGCAAGTCAAACATCGAGCAACAAATTTGGCTACGTCTCTCTTCATGTTATTCCACCAGAAGCAATCCTTGAGGTTCCTGTACATCTTCGTGCTCCCTGGATGCATTGAAAACCTCGCACAGTGTGCTTCGTTTATCAACTTGTCCTTGAGATCATCGACTGCTGGAACACACAACCTGCTCCGAAAATAGAGCACACCATCTTCCAATCTAAAATCAGGTATGTCGTCAATGTGGTCACGAATGCGCTTCAAGGTGAGATCTTCAAACTACCTATCTTTCATCTGCTGAATCATCTCAGGCTGAACAACTAGCGCACTAGCTAAGGTCATGTGCTCATCGACCAATCTCACCTCAACTGGCTTCTCCTTCATCAACAAAAGAAAACAGCTCAGCAATTGCACAGACTCCGCCTTCCTACTGAGAGCATCTGCCACCACATTCCCTTTCCTTGGTTGATATTTAATCGGAAAATCATAATCCTTCATAAGCTCGAGCCATCTGCGTTGTCTCATATTTAACTCCTGCTGCGTGAACAAATACTGCAAACTGTGATGGTCTGAATGAACCTCAAACTTCACGCCATACAAACAGTGTCGCTAAAGTTTTAATGAAAATACAATGGCTGCCAATTCTAAATCATGGGTGGCATAGTTCTTCTCATGCTCTTGAAGCTGCCTTGATCCATAGGCAATGACCTTACCATGCTGCATCAACACACAGCCTAGACCAACTCGGGAAGCATCAGAAAAGATCACAAACCCTTCGCTACCATCTGACAATGCTAACACTGGGGCTGTAGTCAACTTATCTCTCAAGGTCTGAAAACTGGCTCCACACTCCTCAGTCCAGACAAAAGGCACATTCTTCCTAGTCAACTTCGTCAAAGGAGAGGAGATCTTAGCAAAATCCTGGACAAAACGACGATAGTAGCCTGCTAGTCCAAGGAAACTCCAAACTTCTATCACTGACTTAGGGCTAGGCCAATTCACCACTGCCTCTACTTTAGATGGATCAACTGCCAATCCCTCTCGTGAAATGATATGACCCAAAAATGCTACCTGCTCAAGCCAAAATTCGCACTTTGATAATTTAGCATACAATCGGTGTTCTCTCAACCGAGTTAGGGCTTTTCTCAAGTGCTCTCTATGCTCCTCTATAGTCTTCGAATAGACCAAAATATCATCAATGAAAATAACCACGAACTGGTTCAAGAAAGGAGCAAAGATCTGATTCATCAAAGCCATTCTGCAGGTGCATTAGTTAATCCAAAAGGCATCACGAAGAATTCATAATGTCTGTACCGAGTTCTAAAGGCAGTTTTGGGGGTATCTTCTTCCCGAACTCTTAACTGGTGATAGCCTGATCTCAAATCAATCTTAGAAAAATAAGCTGCACCCTGAAGCTGATCAAACAACTAATCGACCCTGGGTAGGGGATACTTGTTCTTGATCGTCACTTTGTTCAGCTGCCGGTAATCAATGCACATCCGAAAAGTACCGTCCTTCTTCTTTACAAACAACACCGACGCTCCCCAGGGTGAAATGCTCGGACGAATAAAACCCTTGTCCAAGAGCTGCTGTAACTGCTTCTTCAATTCTGACAACTCAGCTGGAGCCATGCGATACGGAGCTTTACTAATCGGAGTTGTACCTGGAACCAAGTCAATCACAAACTCTACATCTCGCACTGGAGGTAAAGCTGGAACCTCATCCGGAAAAACATCCGGAAAATCACAAACCACCGATATCTTTCCCAGCTGCTGCACACCTGCCTTCTCCGAAATAAAGGCAATGAAGCCTTCACACCCCTTGCGAATCAAACGATCTACCCTGCATGCGGAAATCACACGCCTGGGGCACCGCTGTTGACTTCCCTCAAAGCGGAAACCCCTACCTAAGTCGAAAAAGATTGTCCTGTTGTAACAATTAACACAGGCATGATACTGTGCAAGCTAATCCATCCCAAGGATCGCGTCGAAGTCTAGCATTGATAACAAAATCAAATCAACTGGCAACCGAGGACCTGCAATTCGCACATCACAATGGGGATAGTACAAACTACACTCCACTCTCTTGCCAACTGGGGTAGACACCGCTAACACATAGGGCAACGGTTTCGGTGGCTACTGCAACCGCTCAGCAAAAAGAGGTGCTACGTACGATCGCGTAGACCCTGAATCAAATAGAACTAAAGCCTTAACTCACGAAACCAAAATAGTACCTTCGGCCACCTGCGGATCCTCAGCACTCTCATGGGAAGCAGCATAGACGCGAGCCGTCTGACGTGGCGGTCTCGAACTGGAACGAACTGGCTGGGACTTGCTCGGAACTATCGATCCTCTGGGCTTGCCCGACGATGCCGCACCAGAAGCACTAGACAATGGAGGCTGAGAAGGCTTGAACTGAGGACAATTCACCAAGATATGCTCCTTGGAACCACAAATAAAGCAAGCTCCTGCCTTCCGCCAACACGCTTCTGTTCTGTGGCCCTTGCCACAATGCTCGCATGTCGCACTCATGTAGCTGGAAGTGCCCTGCTGACTTCTCATCTTCTTCTGCGCCTGTCCCCGAGCATTGAATGGTGGTTGCCTCTTCGGATCAACTGTCCTCTCGGCTTGGTGGATAGCCTCAGCAGAATAGGCCCTATCCACTGCATCATCAAATGTCGCTGGTCGCTGAAAAGCAATTACATGGTGCATGTATCGAGGATGCAGACCTTCCACGAACCGGTTCACATTCTTCTCTTCAGTGCTAATCATCTCTGAAGCAAAATGCGACAATTGGGTGAACTGATGCACATACTCTGCCACTGACCTCTACTGCTAGCGTAGAGCTAAGAACTCAACTTCCTTGGCTCTCTGCACATGGGCTGGAATGAACTTCCTCCGGAACTGCCTTTTGAATGTTTCCGAGACCGTAGCACTCGGAAGATCTCGGTAGGAGTCCTTCACACTCTTCCACCAAGTCCTCGTAACATCCCTGAACATAGAGGCTGCCAACCCAACTCTTTGCCTGCTTGTACACACAATAGTCTTAAACAAATCCTCTGTCTGCTCCAGCCACTGCTCCGCCTTCAATGGCTCTTCAGTCCCATAGAATTCCGTCGCTCCTCGCTTGCGAAATTTGTCATAGAGAGCATTCGGATCATTCTCCTTTGGCTGGAACACCACCTGTTTCTCAACATGAGACTGGGCTGGTGCTTGACTCTGCCTGTCTAAGACAATCGCCACCTGTGCTTGCAGATTCTGCATCGACTGTGATTGAGCCTGGATGGACTGAAATAATATGAGGATGCATCCATCGGTACTCATTGCCTGCGGTGACGGTGCTGACCCACTTTCATTGTTCCCAGGATTATTTGGAGCACCTGAACTAGACGCCATCTCCTGTAAAATGAAGAAGGTTAATACACAATGCAAGCAATTCCCATACATACTAGTCCCCAAAATGAGAAAAGGTAACGAACTAGCATCGTATCCTCACCACGTTCCTACATGCCTACATGCTTCTGATCTAGAGCAAAGACGCTTTGATACCATGCAATACGTATGTCACAACCCGAGCTCAGGAGTTCGGGGGTTAGCAAAAGCCGAACCAATGACACACGTACTCCCGTACCTGCACACTTAGACCCGGTCCAAATGCACACGTACAAGGGAAGGTTCACACGTGCACACATGTACGCGGAAGCTGCAGATATCAAAACATCACAACAATATATAGGAACAAGGTAGAAAACCAGAATTAACACACATAATATCTGATAGTGTTACAAAATGAGACAAAATATTGTGTACAAGTCATGAATGGATCTAGTCATGATAGCTTTCAAAAGAATGAAGGCACGTATGCAAGATAAGATCTTGGCGCTCTCCGAAAAGAGGGATCACACCCACTCCTCTAGCCCGGATGGGGCCTCGAGGGTTCTCCTGTAGTCTGATTGACCGACGAGGGGTCGGTCTGGAGATCTGGGCTTGCAACATTAAGACAAGCATGAATACAACGATCCAACAAAGTATAAACAGTAACAAGATAACACATGCTGTCTTTAATCAGATTAAAGAACAGAAGTAATCATAACATGTCAATGCGTGTAAACTAAGCAATCGTGCGAGAAATACAGCATGCTCGAATGAATCACAAATACATAACTAGTTGGCTACTACACATGTCATATGCTCCCAAATGAGGGATCTTATAAACAGGAGGAGAACACCATTGTCTGGGCCAGGGTACAAATGGGTCTCGGTTTCCTGGGGTCCAGATTCCCCAAGACGTGTCCTTACTGCAGCAAGGTCATATAACTATACCAAAGCCACCCCGTCGGGCTCCTGAGGCTGAGGCAAAGTAGTGCTTGACTATAGTGAGTCAATCATGTGCTACACCTCGAGTGAAACATGCCAACAAGTATATCATACATGCATAATCGTAAGCAACATAAGTGTATACTCCAGGTGTAAGAAACATATCATGTTGTAGACAAAAGCATATAATCATGTTAAAGAAGGAAGGTCAATGCTTGACATGCAAGATGCAGTGTAATAAATTCATATCGAGTCAAGGGTACTTACAATTCAACCCTATTCTAGTTATTCAGTGTTTCTAACTGTGCATGTTGATGTAGTTTTAAGGTTTCCGATGTATCATTGTCTAGTGTTGCATTCCATCTAAGAGTACACCGAAATCCTTAAACTAACAGCCATGGGAAGGTGCTTAACCGCTGGATAACGAACATGAATGATTCGCAGCCCCCGAGATCATTCATGTAGTAGTCTCACTGTCCATTGGGCAAGTCATGGTTACCTACCTTCTAGGTCCAAGGCCCTACCAAGTCATCCTCATTTCCTATCTTTTCATCTGTATATTTCTCTCAGCTTCGCCGTAGGAGACCTTGCTGCTCAGCAGTAGGTTCCTTACGGCTTTACCGTAAGAGAGGACACGGCTTAGCCGTGGCCACGCCGTAGAAGAGATGCAGATTTGTATACTCTCAGTTATTTTCAGGAACACCCTGTATTGATCTACGGCTGGGTCACGGTGGGGCTTACGGCTTAGCCGTACTGGATGTTACAGCTTAACTGTAGCACAATTCACGGCTCAGCCGTGAATGCGCAGGCCACTTTTCTGAAGTGATTACACAGAATAACTGGAACGATGAAAGCATTGAAATTAAAAGAGAATAACTGAGCTCAACTGGGCTGTAGACATGCTGTATAGACATATAAGATCATGAAATCATCCCCATCACACACATACCATCATGGGTTCATACAAGTTGTGCTTATACTTGCCTCAATTCGATTCTAACACTCCATTGGCTGTCCTTGGGCTCAAATCACTAGCAACCACTGCCCACAGCTATCGTGCATGCAAAAAGAAGGAAAACTCACGAGCCTAACCGTGGAGAACAAGAAAGAAAGGGAGAGGAGGAATCCAAGACATCCACTTACCAGCAAGCACAGGAGGAAGGAGATGGAACAAGTGGGTCTTTCACCCTTCTTCTAGCTTGGTTGAATCGAAGAAAAGGGAAAGAGGGAAATCGAGAGAGAGAAAGAGACGAGCGAGAGAGACTGTGAAGAGAAGAGAGTGAGAGAGAAAAGAGTCGGTGATGGTGAAGATATTTATAAGATAAGGTTTAAGGAAATTTACAAACAAGTCCAAATGCTTAAGGCCATTTACAATTCGAGTCAAATCCTTGTCCATCGGAACCATGTAACATCGTTTGCCATTGACACAGTTACAGCATTTAACGAGCTCAACAAAAGACACGTGTTGACACCAAGATGATGCAGAAAGGACAAGATCTTGGAAAAGCATAAATTACGAAAAAGGGCTTGGTCTACTTAAACCAGGTCAAACTCAACCCAACTACCTATCCATGACCCACAACAAAACTAAAACAAGGGGAAAACACTATTAGCAACAAAAACACCATTAATTAGTCACTAAACTAGAGCAAGCGGGGTCGAGGTGTTACAGGATTCTTATTCCTTTTAGGATAGTCATTGGCATAATGACTTTAACCTTGACAATCAAAACACTTGATCTTTATTAAGGTCATCTTTTTCTTAGACTTCGATCCCTTTCACTTAGCTTTCTTAGCCTTCATGAGTTTTTTAAACTGAACCATTAACTCAGTGATATCACTGTCAGAATCTAAATAGGTCTTAATTTTCTTTTTAAGTTTCTTTATTGATTCTCTGAAAGCTCTAAAAGCTAAACTGTTATTCTTCACTAATTTTCCTTTCTTTAAACGAGTTTTTTTGAAGGTCTGAAGATTTCCCAACTAATTGATTCTCTGGGAGGATTTCTAAATTCTTATTCTCTTTAATTTTGAATCAAACTTTGAAGTAAGAGACCTTAAAATTTTTTTTACAATTTTACTTTTAGGGATTTCTTCACTGAAATTGAAAATAGAATTGACAATGTCATTTAGTTTACTATAGAACTGATTGAAGGTCTCATCTTCTTCCATTACAATTGTTTCAAAGGATTTGTTTAACCTTTGTAGCTTTACTTACTTGACACAATCAGTGCCCTCATATATAGTTTGCAAACCATCCCATGCTTCTTTTGCAATTTTACAAGCGGAAATCCTACGAAACTGATCAGCAGATACTCCATTAAAAATACAATTCATAGCCTTATTATTACAGCTAGAGACATGCTTCTCTTTCTTAGTCCATTGTGCTTTAGGTTTATTAACTGTTTGCCCAATCACAGTAATTGTGGGCTTTGAATAAACATTCTCAACAATATCCCACACATCACCATCAATAGACTTGATAAATCCAATCATCTTTTGTTTTCAATAAGCATAATTTGAACCATTAAACAATGGAAGCTTCACAGTGGATGTAACTTCTTGATTGAGCACCATTCTAGATATTTCTTAGGATCATGCACAATAAATTAGTGCAACCCACTTTGATACGTCTTGAAGGTTTTTGGGGAGATTCTCTAGAATGAATTAATGCAATCAATCTCAATATTATGCGTGCAAACAATCAACTACGTAGCAGAAATAAATCAAACAAAACAAAAGCACATACCAGAAAAGGACATAATTTTTACCTAGAAACCCAAACAAAAAAAAAAACCATGATCGAAAATCAAGCATATTGAATTATACAACAAATACAAGAGATACTCACAATCCTTATCCAGTTACCACATAACCTAAGGAATTTGTGATTTCCTTGCTCAGCACCCTAGTTGCAACAACTTCCTGCCGTTCTCTATTACAAATCTAAATAGCTAGACGCCTTCTAGATGTTGTACTCGACTCCCCACAGCAATCTTCTACTCTCAGAGAAGTAGATATAAGGATCTCTAAAGCAAAATATCAACCCTTTAATTCTCTAATGAAGAACTCTAGAGAAGGTAATCTCCAAACAAATATTCTTTACTTAGACCAATAAGATCTTTATTTCATGCCTTATGGTTAAGAGAGAACCCATTTTTATATAACACAATTCATACTTTTGGGTTAGAATCCAAGTAGAAACAAAATAAGTAACTTTGGTATAAACAGGAATAGTTTTTGTGTAAGTTGGGGAGTTTTTACACAGTGCTCAATCGATTGGATTAGGCTACTGTCTCAGGTTGGATCGATCGGATGTCTGCCCAATTGATCAGATGAAATTCAGCACAAATTTCTACAAACTTCCCGAAGTCATAACTTCATCGTTATAGCTCCGATTGATATAATATTGGGCTCTATGGATATTTACTCAAAACTGGCTTCCAACAATAGGTAGTTTGCCCATATCTAATCCTTGGTTTGTGAGATATGACCTTTTTAAACCAAATTATCCGTAGAAAAACACTTCAATTTGTCACTCTTTCTTCGATTTCTTCATTTCAGTGTGTCCAGCGACTCAAACCACTATCCATACTAAAAGATATATAAAATACAATGCCAATGTACTCAAGTTTTATCCAACCCAAGAATTATGCAATACAAAAATCTTTACACCCTACCTATAGACATGTAATTGAGATGGCAGCGCAAGAACTACATGCCATTGTCTACCTAGTGATTGAAACATAGTCTTGGTCACTGCTTAAATAATTAGTGTAGCATAGTGTTGGTCATTGCTTAGCTAATTAGGGACATTTGTAAAGTATGTGGTCGCATCCGTTCAAATCCACTTTAAAGGAAAAAAATAGATGTAAGTAGTAGTAGAAGTAGCAATACTAACAATAATACTAATAATATTTAATAAAAGCACGGTACAATCAACTTGTAATGAAGAATCATGACTACTTAATGATAGGAACCCCGTGAAGCTCACCCAATGATTGAAAATTATGTTCCTATCAAATATACAAAATTTTGATGATCACCCCATCCAACAACTAATATAGTGGAGACAACCAATTATAAGAAAACTAATTAGAGAAACGTCTCTCCATGTTTTTCATTGTTAGACGGCCTTCATTATCTTGGAATGGCCTTATTGATGGTCCATAGGTGAGCCCATTTTGATTTCTAATTCCGAGTTCAACATCTTCCTTTTTTCTATATGTAATTTGGTGTTTACAGTGTGATTTTCATGGGTAAATCCGGTATAATTTGATTCATTGAACACATAGATAAAATTGTTAAAAAAATCTTATCAAAATGCAACTAGCAATTAGCTTTTGTTTTGAATCATCCAAGGAGTCCTTCAAGGCCAGATGTTTATAGAATAGTCTCTCAAGTTTCGATAGTCCCTCACTTCCTCCGCTAACGGTGCGCGCACCAAAAGGTCCTCCGAAACATCTAAAATGGCAATTTTTTGCTATTATGTCAATTAAACAAGCAATGTCTTTATAGTTTGATCTAAAGAAAGATAGTTGAGGTTAGGTCTAGCGTCACATGATATTGCTATTTTAGTAGAAGGCCATTTTGAAGAAATAAAAGGTTAGACAATTGAGAAATGGGAAAATTGTAATAAAGACAAAATGACCAGTTTTAGATGCATTTAACTAAATTATCAATCAACGAGTTATTCTCAAATTAAAAGAGATGCAATTTATCCAAAGATTTGGCTTTCTATAGATTAGAATGGAAAAAAAAAGAATTATGTAGATAATTTGAAAGGGCTAAGACTTTGATAATGATGATCAAGAATAGACTATTTTAAAATTTATAATTCTGCTCTGGACTCTCTTGAAGATGTTTTCTACACTTGTTTTCTTAGCAAGTGGAAGAAACTGGTGCAGAAACAATTTCCAAAAATTTCATGTTTGAAAAATTTTCTTCACCGTTTTTTTTTTTCATCAACATCTTTTAAGTTTATATATATATGAGAAATGTTAGTATACATCCTTTCCTCATTATAGGGCGAGGGATGCTTATAAGGCTTTCCTTATTTATAATTAAGCATTCTTCTTTTTTATAAGCTTTTCCTCTTTTGTAAGTTAATATATTCAAATATGAAAATGTCCCTCACCATAAGGTGAAGAATGAATGCATACTAATATTCTCATATATATATGTATATATAATAATCCTATGAGAATTAGTTCTTACCATTTTTTTATAAGTACTTTAGGTAGAGCCCATCTATCACCCAATCCAAAACTTACAATGCAGAGAGACTCCGTGATAGTCACACGCCCCAAACCTCAATAAAATCTGAGTTTACCGGACCGTACTAATCTCAACCCAATAGAATTATATATATATATATATAAATCTATATATTCATAATAGAGGGCATCCCAATCCTTTGGGCCGAACAAATCTCTTCAGGCCTAGGGAAAGCTGGGTAAATCCCCTATGACCCCAGCCCCCACTGTGGTAGCGCAACTCAAACCCTCAACCTCTGAAAGCAAACCATGGTCCTAGGCAAGCGCAAAATCAAGAATTTTTCCTTGTTCGGGGTCGGGGGGCGGGGGGGGGGGGGGGGGGGGGGGGGGGGGGGGGGGGTGGGGGCGGGCGCTCACTATCTAGGAAAAAAAGTCTTGGGAGGTCACATATAAACATAAAAAAATGGTTCTTAAAATATGTAGGGGTTTTTTTAAATTATTTTTAATTATTTTTTGTTATTATTATTATTATTATTGTGGGGGATGTGGGGGTGGGGCACATATGTAAAAAGAATTAAAAATTATAAAAAACTGAAAGGAATTTTATGAAATCTTTGGGGGGACCATGGTCCCTACTGGCCCCCTTGTTTTGCCCATGGTTCTAGGCCAGCTGAGTAACCCTTAGGATTAACAACATTTTTTAAGTGGATACGGACAAATGCAATTTACATGATAGGGATATAAGAGGAATTAGACAGTAATATGAAAACTTTCGCTATGTTCTCTACCTTTTTTTTTGCTTCTTCTAGTAAATACTTACACTAACATTCAAAGTCATAAATGCACCCCTCATCCCTTACCACCAGGACGAAGGAATTTTCTTTGTTTGTTTGTTTTTCTTTTTTTTGGAAACATAGTTGTTTTATTCAAGATAGAGAATTATATTCTACATGATCCACAATAGACAAACCAGTCCCTTACCATCAGGACTGCAGTCAAGGATTACATTCTCCACTTTGATTGCATATGTTATCAAATCATCTATATTAAACAACAGTAATTTGATTTAACTAATAACAAAATAGATGGTAAGAGCCAATTATGCCAATAGATAGGGCTTGTCAATAGTTGGGTTGTGCAGTCCTGGAACTGAGGATGTCAATCAGTCAGGCTTAGCCAAGCTCAAGGCTAACTTATAGAAACATGGATAAACCTGTCTCTACTCAAGCTTGCTCAGTCAAGAATGAACACAGCTCAAGTTTAATCTGAACTGTATAATATGTAATATAATAGTATTATCAATTATGTACGCTAAAAAATATTTAAAATGTTAATTAACAGTATACAATACTTCTCAAGAATGCCCCACTTTAAAAGGGCATTTATGCTCTCTTTCTATCATCCAATGAGGAACAAGTCATGTAGAGACCTTTTCTCCTATTGAAAAGTAACATTAATTGCTTCTTTACATTTCTAATCTCCTATTCATTGCAAAAAGGGCATTTTTACTTTTAAAAATGCCCAGGCACTATCTAGTGCTCCTCGTATGCAATATGGAGAAACAATAATGTTACTTTTAAAAAGGAGAAAAAGTTAGCACATGACTTGTCCCTCATTGGAGGATAGAAAGAGGGTAGAAATGCCCCTTTTTAAATGGAGCGTTCCTGAAAATTTTTCTTTGTGAGGAGCGCTAGATAGTGACCGGGCATTTTTAGAAGTGAAATCACCCTTTTTTTTTTACAGTGAATAGGAGATTAGAAATATGGAGAAGCAATTAATGTTACTTTTAAAAAGGAGAAAAAGGCACTACATGACTTGTCTCTCATTGGAGGATAGAAAGAGAGCAGAAATGCCTCTTTTTAAATGGGGCATTCCTGAAAAAAAATTTTTGCAAAATGGATATATATGTATGTGTCCTTGTGAACGAAACCTTTAATGAGTCAAGCTGAACATTGGCTAACCTGAGTTTGACTAATGAGGCATTCATGAGGTAAAAGGTCATGATAGTCTTAAACCATGTTCATTAAAGCACTTTGATAAAGATTTTTGTTGGGAGCTCCCATTTTCATCCTTATGTAAAAGCATGAGGTCCAAGTAATGTTGTTTAATCATGGGAGTCCACTAAATGTTAGTGTCCATAGTGTACTATATTTAATGGTGATTATTACAAATGGCCCTATATAATTTTTTAAAATTTATTTTTGGTAAAACCTTATGATCAAATTTCATACATCATTGATGAATTCATCTATGCGAAATAATTGTGGGACTCATTTGATGTTGGAGTCATATTAACACTAACTATCAAATAGCAGGACCCATTTAATGATGTCAAATTGATAATTGCAATCACACAATTCAATCTTGGTAAATAATATGGGACCCTACTAATATTGGTAGCATGGGACCCACCTAATGTCGGTAATAATGATGAAAAAACTTTAGTGTGACATTTGTATGACTCACCTAATATTGATAATTAACAAGGGCTTAAATTTGTAACCACTATGGGGTGAATTTAATATTGGGATTTGGAAGTCATAGTTGCACTCCTATAAAATTCAATGATGTTAAAATTCATAGTGGACCATGACAATTACTGGTTGTTTTTTTTAACAAAAGATTATTTTATATAGCAGATCCTTGAATAATCTAATATGAAGATTCTTGAAAGAAAATAAGATATTGTAAGATACTTTCTAAGTTATACAAACACCTTTTTAGGTGAATAGATTATATTTTAAATTATTAGATAATATACCAAAATTTCTTAAAAAATATTCATTTTCAAATGCCCCTTAATAATATTTTATTATTGGTATATCAATGGAATCAAGAGGGCACAAGGATACAAGGAAATAGATTTAAACTTTTATAATACCCTTGGTTAAATATTTTCATACTAAATTATCGTTTTGTCAAACTCATCTTACTATTCCATGATTTCTCTCTACGTGTGGGTTCAATCTCAAGATTGTAAAACAGTATATTTCTTAGAAAATATAGGCAATGAAGTTGTACCCAGGACAAGTAATCGAAAAATAGCCAACGAAAAAAAAAAAAGAAAATAGCCAAAGAAGTTCTACCCAGATGTAAATTATTTTAGTGGTTAGGGAGTCCAATAATGAGTTGAAGATCCTAACTTCCAACTGTCGAGACCCCTATCTTGTATAGTGCTAGTGGCTGGTGCTGTATGTTTGGAGTTTTACCAATGATCAAATGCAAAGGGGTTGCTGGGTTCATCTTCATCAAATAAAAAAAAAATCAGCTCTTTTGACAATACGCATATGGTTGAGTGGTGTTGGTGTTGATTTTATGTGCATTAAAGCATGATTCTCTCTACCATTTTGTGCCATGGTTTCATCTTCATTTACTCCTCTTTAATGACCTTTGTCCCGCATCGGTTAATTACTACTTCTTTTATGTAGTTTATTTATATTTTCCTCCTAGATTATGATGTTAGGCTTTCTAGTGGGTTTCGTGATGGTTACTATAAGCGGGCCCACTAGTCAGATGGTAGCATGTGTGCATGCAAGTCAGACCTAATGTCATGTAACTAGGATAGTACCTTCCACCACATTTGCGTCCTCCGCGCTCTCATGAGTGGCTGCATAAGCACAGGCGGTCTCGCAATTCGGCTTCTAGCCTTGATAGGATTGCTATGGCCTGCCTTGACTTGTAGAAGCAGCTGGCCTAGATTGTTGGGGTTGAGAAGATTGGTTCTTCGGGCATTTGGCCATCAGGTGATCCATGGAGCCGCAAATCAAGCAAGCACCTGTCTTTCTCCAACATTGCTCCGTTTTATGTGCTCCACCGCAGTGCTCACATGAGACACTGGCTGAACTGGAAGTGCCTTGCTTGCCTTTCAACTTCTTATGTGTTTGTCCCCTTGCACCAAAGGACACCTACCTCTTAGAATTAGCTGCTCGTTCTGCTTGAAGATTAGCTTCTGCAGCATAAGCTCGATCCACTGCATTATCAAAGGTAGCCGGTCTCTGAAAGGCTGTCACATGATTCTTATACTTGGGGTTCAGGCCATTGATGAATCGATTCACTTTCTTTTCTTCTGTATTAATCATATCCTCGGCAAAGTGTGATAACTGTGTGAACTTATGCACATATTCTGCCACTGTCAAGTGCTACTGTTGCAAGGCTAAGAATTCAACTTCTTTGGCCCTTTACACATGAGTATGGGATGAATTGAAATGAACATCATGTAATGTTTCTAACGATAATGTATGTTATAATGCATGTTTTACTCAAGGTCAAAACTATGATTGACTCAACATGGTCAGGCACTACTTAGCCTCAGTCTTAAGATACTCAGTGGGGTTGACTTTGGCGTAGTATGTATGGTACCGCTGCAGTGTATTTATATCTTGGGGTTTTCGGACCCCAAGAACCCGAGACTCATTCATTCTTGGCCCGGTCGATGGTGTTCTAGTATGTAAAGATCCCTAGTGGCAAATGTAGTAGCCATCTAGTAAAGTACATGACATGTATATCTTGATTCTTATAGCATGCCTTATTCGACTGCACAACTTGCCTAGTATACGAACTTGGAACTCTATGAATTATCAGTTGTTACTTATTCTGCTAGACACAACGCGTGTTAACTTATTATTGCTTATGATTTGCTAAATCGTTGTATTCACTAGCTGTCTTTGATGTTGTAGGCTCAGATTCCCCTACCGACCCCTCGCCGATCGGCAAGTCTTCTTCAGAGACTGTAGAAGCTCCTTCAGGGCTTGAGGAGTGGATGTGATCACTCCTTCGAAGGGCGACATGACATGCACATAGGTCTCATTTTGGGGTGCAGAATGTTTTTGGATTACATGACTTGGAGTTGCTCTTTTTTGTAATTGTCCTCTAGATATTGTCCTTTTCCTCTGTACAAACAGAGTTCGATTTTGTGTAAATCATGTAATTAATGTTATCTTTTGTTGTTGTTGCTGTCTTTTATTCTTGTATCCCTTTTCCTTTCCATGTAATGATACCTACCGCTTCCGCGTACACCATGTTTGCACGTGTGAATGTCCCTTGTGCATGTACATTTAGACGAGGTCTAAGTGTATATGCATGGGAGTACGTATGTTACTGGCTAGGTTTTGACTAACCCCCGATTTCTGGGCTCGGGTTATGACATACGTATAGTATGGTATCAAAGCATTGTTGCTCTAGTGGATAAGCATGTAGGCATGTAGGAACGTGGTGAGGACGTTCAAATCGAATGCAACGCTATCGAAAGGACATAATGTCAACCAATACATAGGAGTGGAAGCCAATAATCATTATCCAATATGTCATGCACATTGATTGGAAGGAATTAAGATAATTTACTAGCCAACCCTAATCTAGTTATCCAGTGTTTCTAACTGTGCATGATGATGTAGTTTTAAGATATCCAATACACCGTTGTCTAGTGTTGTGTCGTATCAAGAGTGTATTGGAGTCACTTAAACCAATACCCATGGGGAGGTGTTTAACAGCTGAACATCACACATGAATGAGTTACAGCCCTCAAGACCATTCATGCTATTACCATATTCCATTGGACAAGTCAAGGGTAGCTACATTCTAACTCGAGGCCCTATAAGGTCTCTTCAATAACCCTATCCTTGTTTTCCATTTTTCAAGGGGTTTACGGCTTAGCTGTGGATAACTTAAGGCTTAACTGTAGACATCTGACAACCTAGCCGTAATATACTATGCGGCTCAATGGTGGTTCCCCTTACTGTTCATCCGCATTTACGGCTTAGCCCTATTTTGTTCTAGGCATAGCCTTGGTTAGGGTAATGCTTAGCCGTAACACATTACACGGCTTAGCCGTGACTGGATCGTAGAAGGTCTTCTGACATTTCGACTCTTTGGATATCCAGCCGTAATCTGACCTTCGGCTGGGTCACGACTAGTCTACGGCTTAGCCGTAGCCCTACCGTAGAGTAAACTCGGGTTTTTCAGCTCTCTAAAAAGTGAGCCGTGAAACTTTACGGCTTAGCCGTAAGTTTCAAATAAGCACGAGTTGAACCTATTACAAAGCACATTGAATTTACAGGAAATGGAAACTAAGAAGAACAAGTGTGTAAAATTGGACTCAAAAGGGCTGTAATACATGAAAAACATGCAAGATCAAGTAAGAATAAAAACAATCATCAACTACCAACACATGTTCATCCAAATCTTGCTTATACTTGCCTCAAATGAGTTCTGTGACGTGAATAGTTGTCCTTGCCTCAAATTCAACGTCCCAATGCAACTGTAATAAGCATGCATGTAAGAAAAGAGAGAGAGACATTGAGTGCATGCAGTGAAAGAGAAGAAGAATGTAAGATACATGGATAGAGACTCAAACCCTTACCTTCAAACTCACAAGAGACGGAGTTGATGAAGTGGATGCAATCAAATTCTCCCCTTCTTGACTTTGCTTGAAGAAGAAGAAAGAAAAGAAAAGAAAGGAAGCAACGAATAAGAAGAAAAAATGTTGAGGGGGAAGGTTGGTGCATGCATCTTATATGAAGATAAGGATTAGACAAAATTATAAAAAAGTCCAATCATTTACAATAATCACAGTTCGAGTTAATTAACCGTCCAATGGAAATAAACGACATTGTTTACATGCAAGTCAGTTATGGAAGTCAACGACCTTGACGAGATACAATGTTGACACCAAGATAATGCATGAATGACGAAAGGTCATATACTCTAAAATTACGAAAAAGGGCTCATGCCTACCTAATCCAGGTCAAACACAACCCAACTACATATCCATGACCTGAAATGAAACTCAAAGGGACACAACAACAAATAGAAAACTAATTTGCTAGACAATGACCCAAAACACAACAATTATTTGCTAAATCGGATTAACTTGGGTCGAAGTGTTACACCTAATCGATTCGCGCTTGGCCAGCTTATTGGGTCACCCAGGTTGACCCTTGCCCTGAGCATGTATTTTTGGATCAAAGGTGGATCTAGATTCAGATCCACTTATCTAAAGCTTACATTTATCTGGTCCACATCTTTTCAAGTGACCGTTTCCATAACATCTCTCTGCATGAATGTAAAGATCTGCAATCTCTATAAGAGAACTTTTTGCAAAAGGGCTTTCTTCTTCTAAGAAGGAAACTTTTATCTCTCATATTTCTTCTTGCATTTTACGCTAAGGAAGAGCTACAACAGTGCTTCTTTGACTTCCTCTTCTCTCCTCTCTTTCACTTCGGATTATTACTGTTGTGAGTCTTCAAAAGTGGTTCCTTTGGGATTTAAGTATTCTTTAATCAATCAAGTGCATGGTTGCTAGAGATTCCATCAGGGAAGCTATCTTATCTTAAGCCAAACGTCCATGAGTCCATTTGCACTGTGTGGGGGCGAAATCTGCTTAAAAAAAGTGTCTTCATAGACCTGATTTGGCTACCAATTGTTTTGGTAGTTTTTTACCTTTACCACAGTATTATTATTATGTAGTTATTATCAATAATCCGCGAACACTAAGATCCAACAGTTTAGGTAGATTTTTAGTTTATTTATCTACAGACCCCCTAGCCCCTTTGCAACCACTAAGGCCCTATACAAAACTTGTTCTAGTTGAATTGGAAACCTTATCTCCAATATTAATGTGAGCGGTTTACTACTTTGCCAAAAGATCAAGAGTTGAGTAACTTCTTTTTCTTAGGCTTTTAGGCCTCCTTCCTTATTAAAGGGAAGTGCTGCCAGAAATTCAGTAGAAATTTGTATTCTTGCAAATTACCGAAAATTATTGCCAGAAGAAAATACTATCCTAAGGTTTTCAACTTTGAGCTCAAAACTTCAAGATGTGGAAAATTAAAATGGAATATTTTCTAAAAGTCATGAAGATTCTCTATGTGCTAATCAAAGGGTACTACAAACCACGTAGAGATGGTCCCGCTACTACCTATGAGTAAGATAAGTGGCAATCTGATGACTTTGATTGTATAAATGGCATTCTCAATCACTTAGACAATTTCTTATATGGCGTGTATTCAAAGCATAAAACTACTAATGAATTATGGGATGCTTTAATCGAGAAATATGCCACTAAAGATGTGAGTACCAAGAAATATATAATAGTACAATTTCTGGAATTCCAAATGGAAGAAGCAAAATCTATAGTTGCATAAATGGGAGATTTTCATAAAATAATCCATGAAGTACAAACTTGGGAATCAAACTACCAAAACAATTTGTATTAGGCAGTACCACCCGCAAACTCTCACTTTCATGGGAAGACTTTGGTACTACCATGAAACAGAAGAAGAAAGAGATGAAGCTGGAAGATCTCATCACTCATCTCAGAATCCAGAAGCATAATCGAGAATGTGATACTAAGAGTAAGGATTCTAAACATGTGGGCAATGCCAATCTAAGGTAAAAAAATGATAATAAAAGGCCCAAATGTAACATGACAAAAGCCAAGAAAGGTTAGAAAAAAGATTATAATCACACTCTCAAGCCCCACAAAGACATCAATAAGAAAAAAGATGTTGAATACATTGTATATGGGAAAAAAGGGCCAGTATGCAAAGGAATACCACAAAAGAAAAGGAACTAAAGACATGAATCAAGCCAATCTCATGGAAAATTTTATGGCTGTTGTGACAGAGGTGAACCTTGTGAGTAACTATAAAGAATGGTGGGTTGACACAGGTGCAATTCAACACATCTATGGTAACAAAAGTGCATTTGTCTCCTATAAGCAAGTAGGAGATAGTTAAGAACTCTACATGGGAAACTACTCAACGGCCAAAGTAATTGGTCAGGGGAAGGCGGTTCTACACCTCTGATTTGGCAAGTCTCTGACTTTGACCGAAGTGCTACATGTGCCAGATGTACTCAAAATGTTTAGTTCTATGTTAAGTAGGAATGGCTTCAAAATGGTGTTTGAAATAAATAAACTTGTAATTACCAAAAATGGAGTTTCTGTATGTAAAAGGCTATGTTGTTGAAGGTTTTTTTAGTTCAATATAAATTTCATTGGTAAGAAAACTTTAACTTTTACTTATATTATTGAATCTTCTGATTTATAGCATGCTGTATTAGGTCATGTGAATTTTTCTTCTATGAAGAAAATGATGGACTTAGGTTTGATTTCAAAAATTGATTTTCAATCTAACACATGAGATTTGTGTTCAATCAAAATATTCTAGAAAACCTTTCAAAAGTATTGAAAGATGTTTAGAACTATTAAGTTTGAATTACAGTGATATTTGTGAGTTAAACAGTATTATTACAAAAGTTGGGAAAGTATTTTATTACTTTCGTTGATCATTCCTCTAGACTCCGTCATGTATATTAACTTAAACATAAATCTAAGACCCTTCAGAAGTTTAACCTCTTTACATTTGAAGTTGCAAATCAACTGGGCAATAAGATTAAGACTTTGAGGTCTGATCGAGAAGGTGAATACTTGTCCAATGAATTCATTGAGACTCGTAATACCTTAGAGATAATTCATGAAGTAAGAGCTCCCTCCTCCCCACAACAAATGGTATAGTTGAAGGGAAGAATAGAATATTAGTTGAAATGGTTAATTCAGTAATAAAAGTTCTAGACTACCTAAGAACTTGTGAGGGGAGGCACTTCTGATAGCCTATCACATCTTGAATTAAATTTCCTTCAAGAAGACTAATAAAACTCCATATGAGTTATGGAAAGGTAGGACTAGCTTGGGATAAGTGTGAGGGTGTTTAGCCAATGTTGGAGTTTCAAATCCTAAGAGAACTAAACTTGGACCCAAAACACACGATAGTGCATTCTTAGGGTATGCCTTGCATGGTAAAGCTTATAGATTTCTTATAATCTTAGGTTCAAACAAAGACTTAATTATCGAATCTAGACATGTTATTTTCTTTGAAAATGACTTTCCTTCTAAAATTGATTTTCAAAATCTGGTAGCAACAATGGCGTCATTTTACCAACCCCAACTAGTGATTCTAAACCTGAAGACCTAAAACCTTGAAGAGTAAGAGACTTAGAAAGGAATCTACCTTTGGTCCTGACCTCAACACTTATATTTTGGAAAATGACCCCACAACTTATCATGAAACCATGCTATCTCCTGATGCTACTTTTTGGAATGAGGCTTAAAACAGTAAAATTGAGTCTATACTATCCAACCATATATGAGAATTGGTTGATCTCCCTTCGGAAACTAAACCATTGGGATGTAAATTGATATTCAAGAAGAAATTAAGAACTGATGGTTCAATTGAAAATTTCAAATCTAGACTAGTTGCTAAAGGTTTCAAGCAAAACAAAGAAGTTGACTTCTTTGATACATATGCTTAGGATCACTACCATCAAAGTCTTAATTGCTATAGCTTCCATTCACAACCTGATCATCCATCAAATGGATGTGAAAACTGCATTTTTGAATGGTGATTTGGAAGAAGAAATATATATGTAGCAACTTTTGGGTTGTGGTTCCAAGGAAAGAAAAGAAAGTATGCAAACTAATTAAATCCCTGTATGGCCTAAAACAAGCTCCTAAGTAGTGGCATGAGAAGTTTGACAAAGTGATGGTCATTAAAGGTTTTAAAATTAATGAATTGGACAAATGTGTTTTTTATAAAGATCTTGGTAGTTCTTGTATTATAATGTGCTATATGTCGATGATATGCTCATTTTTGGGACTAACCATGATTCAGTAGAGAACACTAAAAGATTTCTTTGTTCTAAGTTTGATATGAAAGACATGGGTGAGGCTGATGTAATATTGAGCATCAAAATACGTAAACATCCAGAAGGCATTGTGTTGTCTCAATCTCACTATGTTAAGAAAGTCTTTCAAAGATTTAATATGTGTGGAGAAAATTGTGTTTCCACTTCTTTTGATCCAAGTATCAAACTATCTAAGAACAAAGGAGAAAGTGTTTCTCAATTAGATTATTTCAAAGTAATTGGATGTCTAATATATATCATGAATTGTATTAGACCTGACATTGCACATGCAGTAAGCAAATTGAGCATGTATACAAGTAATCCTAGTGATGAGTGCTAGACAACTGTAATCCATGTATTCAAATACTTGATGAGAATCATTGATTATAGCTTGTACTATGAGAGATATCCCGCTATACTTGAACAATATAGTGATACCAACTGTATATCTAATTTTGAGGAATTAAAGTCCATGAGCGATTATGTGTTTAGCCTTGGTAATGCAACCGTCTCCTAAAAATCAAAAGCAACATGCATTTTTCGATCTACAATGGATACGGAGATTATTACCGTAGCTTTAGCTGATGAAGAGGCCAAATGGCTGAAGAACCTATTGATCGACATCCCTTTGTGGAATAAACCGGTTCTAACTATAACTTTACATGGAGACTCCAAATCAGCAATTGACAAGGTAAACAGCAAAGTATATAATGGGAAATCCAGACATATATGTCTGCGGCATAATCTCATGAGATAGTTACTTAAGTAAGGAGTAATTGCATTGCATTTTGTTAAATTGATAGAAAATTTATTCTATCCACTAATGAAAGGTCTCACTAGAGATTAAGTACTTTCTACATCAAGGGGAATAAAAATTAAGCCTAGTAACGACAAGTCACTAATATCGGATACCCAACTTGTTTGATTAGAGATCCCATGGGACAGGTTCAATAGGAAAAATGAAGTCATCATTGGATGGCATTGGAGGAACACTTCAAACTCCTTAGCTGTGTTCATACCCATTCCTATGATGTGAAGTGTCCATAACTTATATAATTAGTTGATAAAAACTCTATGTGTTTTACGAGCAGGGTGTTATACAGGAACATCTGTAATACTCCAATCCAAGTTAAGCTTGATTAATGAGTAACTAATTGCAATTACTAGTTAATTTATGTAGTTTTATCTTAAACGAGTCTATTTTAGTCTTGTAGAGCCTAGTGGTTCAAGTTCAGGTCATGGATAGGTAGTTAGGTCGGGTCTGACCTTTATTAGGTAGATGAAGCCCTTTTTCATAATTTTAGATTTCACGGTTTTACATCATATATGCATCATATTGATACCATCGCATTTGTCTTGTTGAGCTCGTTAACCTTTGTACTTGAGTTGAACGCATCCGGCTTCGTTTAAATTAGTTGGGCCTTCAAATGATTTAAATTATAATAACCTCTTATGAGAGGACTTTCTTATAAACTTCAAGTTATATACATGTACTTAAATGAGTCCAGTACTCATTCTACTCGAACTCTTCTCTCCTCTCTCATAACAGCAGTATGCTCTTCTTCTTTCAGCCTTCTTCTTCTTATGCATGGGAGGAAGATTGATCCTGCATGCATGATCTCAAGCATCCATTTCTTCATCCCATCCCTCTTCTTCTTTCCTTCCTTCTTGAAATAGAAGATGGTGGCATGCACCTCTCCCTACAGCTCCCTAGCTGTTCTCTTGGTAAGATCTCTTACTCATTCATAGAGTTCCTTGGTTTAGTAGAAGTAATGAAATTAAGAGACTCTTAGTCTCAAGCATGCACTAAACTTTTAATCATTTTTGACATGCATGTCATTTTAAGATCAAGAATTGGGTGTTCCTTCTCAAATTGAGCCAAGAGGAGGATCAGTGATTCGAATTCGAAAATAAGGCAAGTATAAGCAAATTTTGGTTTAATGCATGTTGGTATATGATGATTTTTATAATTTTACTAACTCTTGTTCATTCGGCCCTAATGTTCTCCATTTTCCAAAAGCTACTGTATGATGAAGTTCAGTATTTAGGATGAAGCATGAGCTAAAATAAAGGATAACTGAATGAAATAGGTAGGGAATACCCTAGTACAATTTCAAGGCCTAAAACCTGTGTGGAATTTACTTCAGATGTTGAATTTGCTTGAGAAACTAAAGCTTACGGCTAAGCTGTAAAGAGGTTACGACTTAAGATCTAGAGAGCAAAAACCTCAGTTTTTTGTTTACAACTAAGCCAAACCTGAGCCCTAGAATGTGCCATGGTTAAGTCGTAACTAAGCCATAGGACATATACGGCTAAGTTGTAGAATAAAATACGGTTTAACCGTAAATGGGGGGGACAATTTTAGGAAACTATGGCTAAGCCGTAGTGTAATTTACGGCTAAGCCATAAGTCACCCACGGCTAAGCCGTAAAACCATTGAAACTTAGGGTTAAATAGGTACTGTACGAGACCTTTTAGGACCTTAGTTACTAGATCCTTTTACCCTATTAACCAGCCCAATGAAATAATGAAAAATCATGAAAAGTCTTGAGGGTTGAGACTTATTCATGTGATGTTGTCCTTTTGTTAAGCACCTCCCCATGGGTACTGGTTTAAAGGACTTCAATATAGCTTCCCGATACAATTAACACCAAAAGGAGACAACTATGTATCGGATAACTTAAAACTACATCATCATGCAAAGTTAGAAATAATGCATGACTAGATTAGGGTTGACTAGTAAAAATACCTTGATCCCATTAAATTGAATTGAGTAATATTATTCCAATATTGATCTTGAATTGAATGATTATGTCTAAATTGATTCTATTCGAATTATTTCTTAATATATGTGTTATATTGACATTGACATGGAATTGAGTACGAACGAATTGAATGAATGAATTGAATGTATACGGACATGATTTACTTAAGTTTAAGTATATGTATATGAATAAATCGAAATGGTCTGACTCTACTCAGCCTCAGCCTTATGATATTCGGCGGGGTTGACTTTGGTGTAGGACGAACCATGCCTCTGCAGTATGCTATTTTTGGAGCTTCTAGACTCCATGTATGAGAAACCCATTTGTACATTGGCTCAGTCGATGGTGTTCTCAATGCAAAGATCTTTAGAGGGAGTATATGGCAAAGGTAGTAGCCAAATAATATGTACTTTTACTTATTCATCCTTATAGCATGCTTATTTCAAATGCACAACATGCCTAGTGTACTGGATTGACCTCTATTGATCACTTGTCGTTAATTCTTTTAGACACAAGGCGTATTACATTAATTATGCTTATACTTTGCTAAATAGTGTTATTCACAAGTTGTCTAATGGTGTTACAGGCTTAGATCCAGATTCCGGTCTAATAGAGACCTGGGAGTCAGATTAGGAGACCAAAGTGGTTCCTTTAGGTTTAATGAATGGATAACAGAAGCTTACTGACCGATCCACATGCTGAGAGCAACACACTATTGTCTTAGGAATGAGTATTTTTGGAAATTTTGGGACTTTTAGCTATGCATATATTTGCATCCATATAGATTGTTACCTACGTAGTCTAACTCTTTTTCGAATGTCCTTTGGTTCTTTATATTTCATTGCTCTACTTTCTCTACATAGAACGTTTATCCTCGACATAATTGCATACATGTGCATATCATGTTTGGGTTGTACAGGTGATGTGTAGAATTGTTATAATAATCCTATTTTCTTTAAATGTTAAGGGTTGGACTATAAGGGTTGGACTGTTTTATGGTTGTAATGATATTTTTGAACTGTTCAATGGAAAGTGAAGAAAAATTATAGGTGATATTGATAGGTTTCGGCGTATTGAATGCTTGGACAGATGTTCCGTTCAGCACCTCACACATGTAAGCATGTGAATATCCCTTCTGTAATTCCATTCAGACTTTGGTCCAAGTGTGAATTACACAAGAGTACGTGTATCACTATTTGGGTTTAACCCTAATACTTGAATTCTTACGTTCGGGTCATGAGAACATCCTTGATAGAGTATACTTATATAAGTATGGAAGTCAGGCCGCTTCTTATGAGAGGTAAGACTCCTATCTAGAGTGCTTATGAATACAGGGATAGCACAAGGTTATTAATTTGCACTATTCAGTTAGAAATTCCTTAAACACTGAGGCCATGTGTGTTTTATGTATGATTTATCAGATGAACTCTTAGTTCAAGATCTTAGTTCACCATAGAGTTTTAGTATTTCAAACATAACTATACTAAGTGAAGGTTCAAGACTCGTTCACTTTCATTTATGAGTGGTCTCATAGCATGACTTGTAGCAGCATCTTTTTATTTCTCTATTTTATTATTGTGCTTTACTATGTGGGGGATTATTGGTTTTATATGCATTAATGCACAATTCTCTCCACCATTTTGTGCTTTGGTTTCCTCCTTATTTACTCCTCTTTAATGACCTCTGTCCCACATCAGTTAATTACTATTTCTTTTATGTGGTTTATTAATGTTTCTTAATGTTTCATCCTAGATTATGATGTTAAGCTTTCTAGTAGGTTTCGTAGTTGTTCCCACATGCGCACTTGCTGTCCGGCCGTTCAATGGCATGCTTGCAAGTGGGTTGGCCTAGGCTTGGGCCTGTGCTGTGCATGCGGTGTGGGTTGGGCTCGACCCGCCCATGCCTGGCCTATTTGCTAGGTCACTCAGGTTGGGCCTTTCCCCACACCTGTACTTTTGGATCAGAGGTGGGTCCAGATCCGGATCCACTTATCGGCAGTCTGGATTTATCCTGCCCACATCTTTCTGCATGATCGTAACCATAATGTCTCTCCGCATTAATGCAAAGATACATTATGCTGATCGTTGCGGAATAGTTACATCTCACATTAAATGCGAAAGGCGTAACTCTCTCTGGGTTGTCTCCTAAGGAACCCCTATATAAAGTCTCTAAAGAGAGCCATTTCACACACCTTGATTTGTAATCTTTATGAGAGAACTTTTTGCGCAAAGGCTTTCTTCTTCTTAAAAAAAGCCTATTTTCTATCAATTTTTTTCCTATGTTTTACACTAAGGAAGAGCTACAACAATGCTTCTCTGACTTTCTTTTCTCCTCTCTCTTTCACTTTGGTTTATTGCTGTTGTAAGTCCTCAAAAGTGGTCCCTTAATTTAGGATTCGAGTACTCTTCAGTCAATTAAGTGAACGGTTGCTAGAGAATCTATCAAGGAAGCAGTCTTATCCGAGGGCAGACATCTGTAAGTCCATTTGTATTTGTGTGGGGAAGAAATCTGCCTAGAGAAAGTGTTTTCATAGATGTGATTTAGCTACCAATTTTTTAGTAATTTCTAACCTTTACCTCAGTTTTATTATTTTGCAATTATTATCAGTAATCCGCGTACACCGAGATCCAACTGTTGGCACTTGTATCTCACACATGTCTAGGGATCCCTCAGGCTTCCAGTTTAAAGCATCATTCCCCATGAATAGCCCAACTTAGCATAAAATAAACAAAAATAAAAAAAAATCATATCACATTTGTCATATCCACCTAATACGGGAAAACAATGGTAAAAAATTCAAAGGGTTTTCAAGTTCTTTATGTTCCTTTTTCTTTATCAAACACCAGATTTATCGTCATTGAAAAAAAAAAAGGTCGCTGTCCTTGATTTGATATATTGCTCTAAGATGGAGTGTTTTCCTATCATCCAAGGTGATCTTTAAAAAAAACAAAAAAGCAAAAAAAAAGCAAAAGCCTTATACTTTGAAGTCACAAGCAGTATGAATCCAATGCACGAAGTTACGTCGAATGTGAAAGTGACATTGAGGATAAACGGTGTTTCAAATCTCACTAATCAGATAAACCTAATTAGTTTCTGAGTGCATTTATTTTGTCGTCAAAATCAACTGTGTTTTATAGTTGGGTAATCATCAAATTTAAAGAATGTAATTTATGGGACATTGGTGAATATGAATAGCTTAGATTCAAAGATGCACACTACTTTACAGGATTAAATGAAATTGGAGCAAACTTGATTTATAAGGAAAACCCAAAAAAATATGCCACCAAAATTTGACAACTTTTCATAGGCCATTACAAAGTTCCTCTGGAGCCATCAATTATACCTTGATTTGTGATCCATCACATGTATGGTGAAAATAAGTTGTTAGCAAGAGCCAACGGGTAAGCAGAGATTAAAGTACTATATTTCTAATACTTTTTTCTCTTTTTTAATAATTACGAAGTCGTATAGTAGAAAGACTAGAAAAGCCCTAAAAATTACCAAGAGAAGTTACCTCTTTTTTATCAGAAGAAATAGTCTTTCTAGCTTTTATTTTAACAAAATTAATTATTTTTCTTGTGTAGGTTAGGGCTGTCAAAGGGCCAGGCTTGGGCCAAGCTTGGGTAAGCCTTTACCCTACCCTTATATAGGCATGCTGGGCATTGATCAATCCGATGCCCTCAAATTTCTCGGAGGGCTTACAATACCGAAGCCCTTTCCCTGCCCTCAAAGGCCGAGGCCGGGGAAAGAGCTGAATGAAATGATTTTACTCTAATATTATTATATGTAATAATTTTTCTATACCATGATGCTAACTCTCCTTTACTAGAGCTACAAACGGGTGCAATGAAAAAGTCAATATTTTTTCAACTTCTAAAAAATGTACGAAATAATTTACTTTGTCATCATATAAAACTATTATTTAAAATTAGATGAAATAAAGCTAATTTGATAGATTGTGACATAAGATCAGGACATAGAAGACACTATTAAATATCTTAACACAATATTAGTAGTTGCATAGTTTAAGTAATGTTTCCGGTTTTATTTGTCATTAGACTATTATTAAGACTATCGCAATTAAAGTTCTTAGTTGTAACTTTTTTCTACTAATTCATGTACTACATATATTTTTTATAAAATAATAATATACATGTACTACATATATTTTTTATACATGTACTACATATATTTTTTTATAAAATAATAATAATCAGATCATGTTTGACAATTCTCATATGATTCAATTAGATTTATTTCAAACAAGCATTAGATTTATATTTCAAATAAATTGTTTAGTATGCGTGGTTCAAATAAACATTAGACTACTCTCGAGTTAGCAATTTTTAGATCTTATTATAGAAGTTGAACTTTTTGAGTTTTGAATTATCTACCAATACAAAAATAAAATATTCCAAACTCTAGTTTTTATTATTATAATTGATACAATACACATGGCCAAACATGGCCCCACATTCAAAAAATCGGTGGCTTACAGACAAGAGGTGAACATAAAACACTTCCATATTAGTTACTAGTAAAATTAATTCTTAGGAACCTGCATGATTCATGAGGATGCAAAATCTTAAGAAAAAATTATAATAAACAAGGTTAAAAAGATAGCCTCTAAGGGGGCCACCCACATGTCTTCACGTTCTCTGGTTGGTAATCTTGTGGGTCGTTTTTAAGGGGTTCCAGACAAATGACAAGTCAACACCTACCTCCCAACCGGATTCGACAGTTGATTAGTGGACCCGACACCTACCAATCAGAGATTGTATTCTCTCTCTGCCCTTGAACTTTCAAGAGGAACCCTCCCTTCTCTTGGTTTTAAGTTCTAACTAATCGCAAAAAGGGTATAAAAACTTCCTAACAATATATAGGAATAATTTATTGTTAGTGGTCGCTTTTGCAGCTTTTCTTAGCACTGACCATACATATAGTGCCCATATAGTATTCCAGAAGTGGAAGTTAAGCAGTTGTATAAAATGTCACTTGTGGGTTAATTGATATTGTTGATTCTAATATTCCCACCAATTGGAAGGTTTTCATGACCATTCGTTGTTGTTGAGGGGACACAGGAAGCATGGGATACAGAAGTACGGAAGAAAATGGATGGCAAGGAAATGTGTGAAGATTTCGGGAGGTTACGGATTTCTAGATTATAATTTAATTTATGTGTATGTAATGAAGGAATAAATAAAATAGCAAACAAAAGCAACGAACCACACAAGAAAAAGATACACAAATTTTAACATGAAAAACTTAAATAAGAAAAACCACGAGCTCTTTGAAATTAGTAAAATCAAACACTAATTTTGAACAGTTATAAAATATACTCACAACCCTTTCTAGTTACTCCCTCAACCTAAGGATCATAGTTTTTTTTGCATAAATCCTTGCCACAATAGTCCGTCACCATGCATTACTCTCCATGCTTGATCTAATCACCTTGAATCCACAAGATGAACAATTTTTTTACAAAGAAGTAGAACCTTTGTAGAACCAGCAACTCTAAAACTTGAACTTTTGGCAGAATCTCTCCAATAGAAGCTCTAGAGAAAAAAGGTAATCTCCAAAGTGTAATCTCCACTTAAAATAATGAGATCTCTGTCTTTGAGTTAGAGAGGAAGCCTTTAAATAACCAACAATTCATATCTCATAAGGATAGTTCTTGTAGAACTCAACTTATTAAACTTGACACAAATAAGAAATAATTCTATATAAGGTCGGTGGGTTTTTGTACATCATCCGATCGATCAAACAGATACTCGATCGATCGGGTATCGTCTCTACCTTCAAATCAATTGATCGGATGCTTGCTTAATTGATTGGGTACCTTTTTTCTTGATTTTCTAATTTCCTCACTTCAACTCTTTTGGCAACCCAAATCTCAGTCCATTCTATAAGAAATATAAAATACAACTCAATGGACTCAAAGTTTTATCTAACCCATGAATTAGCCAATTACATAAATCGTTACAATTTCCCCATTTAGCAATTCATGGACAAAACTTCCTAGAAATGCATTCTACCCAAAACAAATCAAAAAAAAAAAAAAAACACTAAGTAGATTGCAAATATATATATATATACCCATCATCTTCAACTGTCTTCATACTCTCCCATTTTGTTTATAATTGATAAAAATAATGATGTCAGCATGTAACACATTTGTTAATCAGAATCAAGCATAGCTCCCCCTCAATAGACACTCCCCCTTAATTACATCCTCATAGCAACTTTGGGTGGAAGTTTGATCTTCTTGATCAAGACTTTTTAATTTTGGTACTTACACTAACGAATTTAGAAATTTCAACATAGTGTATAACAACACATTGGGCAAATGATCTTTCTTGACCCAAATTGCTTTAGTTTTGATCTTTGGTTTAGACAATTGCTTCCTCAATTGCTTTTTCTTTGGTAAATCTCTTAGCTTATTGTAATGGGGGCAAATGTGTCCTTTGATTCCACAATGATGCTATGTGGGTGTGACTTTAAGACTAGACACATTCTTCTTCTTTGAAATATTCACCACATGATTTGTGCCTGTAGTATGTGAAGTACCAGGTACCAAAGAATTTAAAGCAAAACTTTTAACAAAAATAGTTTTACCTTTTGCCTTTGAAGTGGATAGACCTTGATCATATCCGAGACCATGCATGTCATTAGGGTTTTTTTGAATGCGCATGATGTCATTAAGTGTTATAGAACCAACATTCATCTTATCAACCAATTCCTTTTATGCAGTCAGCTCTTGCATTGTCCGCTTCAACTTGCCATTCAAGTCAACATTCTTAGTTTGACAAGTTTGTAGCTTTCTTTTAATTCTTCTATCTCTTGAGTAGATTTCTCAATATCGGCAATTAGCAACTCATACTTTTGTTCTGCAGTAGTCGACTTGTTAGCCAAATCATTTTTATTATTATCAAAGAGTTGTACCTTATCATGGGCTTCAACCAATTCAACCTTTAGTGAAGAAATCTATTCTTTTTCAACTTGCCAATTGATAGCAACCTCCTCATTCATCATGATCATCTATATAGTCTTGTCAAACAAAATTTAATATTTTGCATTCCAATCATATTCATTATCTGACTCATTATTATCATCATCAGAGTCAACTTTAGAGGAGACCAGTAAAGACATAAAGTTAGGCCAGACCATAAAAGCATAAATTTCTCTTGTCTAGGATAAAGATTTTTAGTTTTAGGTTTGTCCTCCTCTCTATTATATGAATCATCATCCCATATTGAATTAAAAGCCTTTCTCTTCATCTTCTTTTTGTTGCCACAATCACTAGCAATATGCCCATAGCCTTTACATTCATAGCATTGAATCCCTTTGAAAGACTTATTTGTCATCTTCAAATTAATTTTCTTTCCCATCATAAATTGCATGAATTACTTCATAAACTAGATAGCTACTTGGAGATCAATTTTCTCAAAATCTGAATCTGAATTACTTTCAATAACCTTGTCTGATTCTTTGGTAACTTTTAAGGCAATTTCTTTTGACTTTACTTTCCGATCAACAATGAACCTTGTCTCAAAAGTGTGAATGTTTCCTATCAAATCATCAACCTTGAGTCTTTAATCTATTATTTTCAACAATTGCTACTGCCTTGCCATAGTAACTATCTGGGAGATATTAGAGAATTTTTCTAATAATCTTATCTTCAAGAATTGGTTACGCCAGATTGAAACATGAATCATAATGTTATTTAGCTTAGCATAAAAGTCATCAAACCTTTCATCATCAGCTTGGTAGCAATGACACTTTGTAACTTAGTCTCTTTAACCATATTAGTTCCCTCATAAACTCTTTGCAATATGTCTCATGCCTCTTTTGCAGTAGTATAAGTGTAGATCTTATGAAATTCAGATAGTGATACTCCATTGTAGATTGAATTAATAACCTTATTATTATAGTTTGGGCATGTTTTTCATCTTTAAATCTCTCCATAATCAGTTTTTCACTAGATTTTCCATCAGTAACAATTGTGGATAAAGAGCTATTAACAACAATGCGCTAAACATCTTCATCTATCGATCTAAGAAAATCAGTTATTTTGACCTTCTAGTATGTATAATTACTCGATCCATCGAGGTTTGGTTGTATATGTGCTTTCTTGGTTGAATTCAATTCTAGAAATCTCAAAGGATCAACATAGTAAATTAGTGTAACCTGCTCTAATACCAATTGAAGGTTTTGGGGGGGTCTCGGATTTCTAAATTACAATTCAATTTATGGTATGCAACAGAAGAATAAACAAATTAGCAAATAAAAACGATCAACCAAACAAAAAGAAGGCATGCAAATTTTTAACGTGGAAAACTCAAACTAGAAAAACATAAGCCCTTCCTAACTAACAAAATCAAGTACTAATTGTGAACAGTTACATGATAAACTCTGAACTCTTTCCAATCACTTCATCAACCTAAGGACCATATTTCTTCTTATACAAATCCTTGCCATAGTAGTCCGTCGTTGTGCACTGCTCTGCACGCTTGATCCAATCACCTTTAATTCACAAGATGAACAATTTTCTACAAAGAAGTAGAAATAGCAACTCTAGGACACTCTAAATAAAAAGGGTGATTTCTAAAGTATAATCTTTACTTAAAATAATGAGATCTTTGTCTTATGATTAAGAGAAGAACCCTTTAAATAACCCACAATTCATGCCTTAGTCCTTGTAGAACTCAACTTAATAATCCTGGCACACATAGAAAATAATTTTGCATAATGCCGGTGGATTATGTATGCCATCCGATTCGATCGTATAGATACTCAATTGATCGGGTATCGGCTCTACCTCCAAATCAATTGATCGGATGTTTGCTCGAACAATCGAGCTCCCTATTTTCTGATTTCTTCACTTCAACTCTTCTTGCAACCCAAACCTCAATCCATTCTATAAGAAATATATTATATAACTTAATGGACCCAAAGTTTTGTCCAACCTATGAATTAGCTAAAAACATAACCTTATGGTATGGTGTAAGAAAAAAAAAGGGAACAAAGGGCTTGTTAAAGACCATGCCTACCAAAATCTAGAGGTATTAGTAGAAGCCGTATAAATACTTTTAAATATTCCTCCTTGGTGGAGCCTACTCCTCAATACTCTCCTTTAAGTGGAACCCAGTTAGGCACTTTGGTCTTAGTAGCAATGGCTAGCTAATGAAATTTAATATGATATAAGAGCTAGGGCCCAATGATGATCTTGTGATTAAATTGGGTACGGTCCAATCTTCCATGATAATCACCATCAATTTTGTTTATTTTAATAAAATCAACCATCTTCTCTTATCCATCAGTCCAAATATCCCAAGATCTCAATATTTTCACTAGATTGCATGAACAAAACTTCTAGAAGAAATCACTATAGATCTGATCAAGTGGGGCACCAACACTGACGACTCGAGAAAAATAGGTAGATTGTGACAATGACGGATTCATGGATAGACAGTGGACACCTAGGAGATATGATGGTCAATCTTGCATCCTGTTTAATTATTATTAGTTTTTTTAGAGATCAAAAAGTTTATAGCTATTTTCTTTAAGTTGATCTTGTCATTTTTAATAATCACAAATCCATGAAAGGATCAAATCATGTGACTAAAGGAGGGATGTTAGGGAATATGTTAAAAAGTTGTTCGGATTAGTTTGTTAGAGGTATCAAGGATAGAACTGAAGTTTTGAATTTTAAATTATTCTTAAATTAAGGCTTTTCTCTTATATAAATTGAGAAGATTGTCTTATGAAAAGATTATGGTGGTTTTATCTCATTGAATCCATTTAATTGAAATTCAAGAGATTAAGCATGGTAATTAATCAACTATAAAGGGTTAGATCCAATGCTTAAGAATTTAAATGAATTTTTGTGAAATAATAAGGCTCTAGTAGTCCTTACAGGATGCCACATATATTTTGATATTTATGTTATACTTAATGTTTGATTTAGCTCACGATAGATTGGAATCGAGAAATAGAATTAATAGAGCCGGCTCCAATATTGTTGGGATAAGGCTTGGATTATGATGATAATGATGATGACTGATTTTGAAATGACTTTTACCTATTAGACAATATATTGGTGCTTCATATGTATGCGGCTATCCTAATACTTTCTGAACTAAAAAGTTCTAAAAAATAATAAAAAAAGATAATTAAAATTTTATAATTTCTTTTAGAGTGTTCTAGTGTATCTAATAAATAAGAAATAGAAATAAAGGAGTGAAAATAAAGCTTCAATACAGTATAAGTTTTGGACAAAATCCAAATGGTTGGTTGTTATAAGGTTAGAACTAAGAATTTCATCAATGAGGCATACCTTTGAAATCCAAACTACTTCAAATCATTGTGCAATATGAAAATTTTCATGGTTTTATCAATATGGAAAATCTCATTCCAATTGAAGTTTTTTTTAATTAAAAAAAAGTTTTACATTCAACAAGCAAAAAAAAAAAAAAAAGACAAGCAAATAATTTGGAATTGAACAAGAAAAAGGAAAAAGACATTATAAAACAAGATCAATAACCACACCCTACACCTAAAAAGCACCATTTTCGTTCTTTACTACTATACTAAGGAACTGTTCAAGTCAATAATATGGTGGGAACAAATCCTGTTATAGTAAAATTTTGTAAAATCATATTGATAGGACATTAATTTTGAGCAATTATGATTTTAAATAAGTAGACCCCACCATGGAGTTCTACTCTAACTTAGGAATCTCCAACTTAGGAATTCTAAGTCATAGCTCATGAGGATTGGGACTTCTTGTGGGAGGTGTCGCATAGTTGTCAAGGCTGTAGAAGATTTAGGTGCTTGAAGAGTTATTTAGGAGAGAAAATCTACTCGGCTTGCCTTGGCTCTACTTGATATGGTTGAGCAATTAGATTCTGCTGATAATACGTAACAACTCTCCCGAGAAGTATTGTGAATTGTGTATGCTTTTAGGGCATTACAATAACTGCTGGCTACAGGAAAACAATTGTAAGCTAGCTAATAGAAGTTGGCTTGTCGTCCCAGGACAAGTTAACAATACATGAAGCCACCCATAATGCTTTTCTCACACATTGATAGAGTTTTTACAAGGGTCATTAAGCATTCATGGACCTCTTTACATGCCGAGCCCAGATCCTTTGAGTGTTCATGGTAGGCTATTCCTTGATGATGTGGTGGATTGTGATATGTTGGGCTACTATTACCATGGGGTAAACTCTCATAGAACCTAAATTCTTACATGCGATATAATCTCAGGTGCGAATTGTAAGGATTTTTACGTAATTGGCTAATTCATAAGTTAGACAAAACTCTGGGTCCATTGATTTGTATTTTATATTCTTTCGAATGGGCTGTGGTTTGCATCACCAAAAGAGCTGAATTGAAGAAAATAGAAAATAGAGCACATGCTCCAGCAGAAATGCTCATGTGTTTGAGTGAGCCTAGACAAAAGCCAATTTGCTCAAACTCATGAAGACCACACTCAAGCTAGATAAATGAATTGAAAAATAACGATGTGCGACCAAGCGCTCAAGCGTGCATGTGACAAAAGCCCCATATTCTAGTTATGAAATTGTTTCTTCTTTGTGTTAGAATTAGTAAGTTGAGTTCTACAAGAACTATCCTCATGAGGCATAAATGGTGGGTTATTTAAAGGGTTCCTCTCTCAACCTTAAGATACAGATATCATTATTTTAAATCGAGATTACACTTTGGAGATTATCATTTTTCTCAAGAGCTTCCATTGAAGAGACTTTGTGAAAGCTTTGAGTTCTAGAATTTACTGCTTCTACTTCCTTAATTATAAGAGATTGCTCATCTTATAGAATCAAGGTGATTAGATCAAGTGCAAAGAGTAGGGCACGCGAGGCATAGTTTTGTCATGGATTCTTACAAGAAGAATTACATCCTTAGGTCGAGGAATTGATTGAAAATGGTTGAGTATATATTGTAACTGTTCGAAATTAGTGCTTGATTTTGCTAGTCTAAAAGGGTTCGTCATTTTTCCTATTTGGGTTTTCTATGTTAAAAATCTGTGTGTCTTCTTCTTGTGTGGTTGATTGCTTTTGCTTGCAAGTTCGTTTTATTTCTTCCATTATATATTGTTTGACTTGCAAATATAGAAATTCAGGATCCCAGAAACTTTTAATTAGTATCAGAGTAGGTTACACAAATTTGTTTGTGTTATCCTTTGAGATTTTTAAAATGAAATTCAATCGAAAAGGTACGTCTACAACAAAGTTTTAGAGACTGCCACTAGGATCCCTAGATATTGTTTACAGATTATTATGGAAATAACTTTAGATGATGATGATTCAAGAATCATACCTGTGAGATCTCTTTAATTTGATCTCAATCTTATAGTAGCCCGAAAATCTCAAGACCTTCTATGGTATTCCTCTATGCTCGAACTAGCACTAGAGTGTGGGCCTCTTCTACTAATTCTCTTTACTTTCAAAATGAGATTTTGTTTGCCTTCTAAAGAGTAATAATGCATATTTATAGGCTACAATAGAGACCATAAAAATGAAAGAAGGAATATGCTTCTTGTAGAAATAAAAAACCCTAATTCGACCCAAATTAGAATCCTACTTCCATAAATTACAATTCAATCTCCTAGAAAATTATAATTGCTCTTTTGTCCTTATTCTCAAAATTATATTTTGAACCTCTTGTTATTAAATGCTTATTAATCTCCCCACATTAAGATTTCAGATATCTAGCGACTAAATAATTATTAACATCTATATTTAATTGATATCTTTATTATTTCTTGAGACCTTATACTTAACTTATTTTATATGTGGGACACAAAGTCCACCTGCAGGGTTTGATATAATCAAAACTTATAAGCTTCATCAAGGGTTTATCATCAATCTCTATTATAGTACGTGAATTCCATCAATAAACTAATATCTACCATGCACATAGTGTAGTTATCCAATTCACTAATATTATTAACCCATAAAAGGTCTCACTCTTTTGTAAATCAAAATTCCAAACACTAAATGTATATATATTATTTATATAGGGATTAAGAGTACAAGCACTCATAATAACCATTTGGATGTTAATCATCTTATATAATCCGTATAAAGACAACAAACCAAAAAACGGTCCTATTTAGTACACACAAAGTGTATTAAGCATAATGAGCTGAAATTATACCATTTTCCGCAGCTAAGACAAGCTTGCTAAAACATCAGGCTATAACCGTACCAATGGTGTGTCTAACTCTATCTAAATTATGAACAACAATAACTTATAATTTATAAGAACTGATAAACAGCTCTTCCACATGTGAGCTAAACTTTACACACCAACTTATCTACTTTATAGAACAAAAGACACACGCATGTATAGTAAAAAAATAATGCAACCATTTGCCTATACAAATTATACTTATGATAAAAAGACAAATTTTATTAATAAATGAATCAGTCAAAGATAAACACATAAAAGTATGCTTTTAGTATACATTGCCAACACAAAACTTCTCTTTTTTATGGATCCAATAATGATGCATACTAGAATGTCAGAACGACTGGTTTTTTTAGAATTATGGATGAAGACGTCTGGCATATTATTGTTAAAGGCTACTTTTTACCCACGGTTGTTACTACTAAAATATCCAGTTAAAAGTTGATTGAGAAGTGGTCTAAAGAGGAAAAACATGCTTGCAATTGTAACAATAAGGCTATTAATTCAATCTACAATGCAGTATCACCATCCAAATTTTGTAGGATCTCCACTTGTACGACTACAAAAGAGGCATGTGATATCATGTAGAGGGTTTATGAGGATGCTGATTTGGTTATAGAGGCTAAGTTGCAAAGCTTCAGTACTACCTTTAAAACCATTAGCACTACAAGAAGAATCACTTTTGGCGATGTTTTTTAGCGACGGGTTCAAAATTTCATCAGTAATAGTAAATCTTACGACATAATAAATATAATGTCCGCCATAATATTGAAAGGTAACATTTTACCGATGTTTATAGTAAAACGTTGGAAAAACTAAGGTCATCTCTGACGTTTTTCATAAAACATCGGTGAAATGCAGGTTTTTATCAACGTAAGAAATCAAATTCGCTGGTAAATATTTGGACATGTTAACATATTTTTTTAGAAAAAATTAAATTAAAATAAATTATTTTTGACGAATATTTAACTTTTTGGGATGAAAAATTTTGTCGGTTAATTAATTTACCAACTTTTTAAATGAATCCTAGGTAAATACAATTTTAAAGTTGTAGTTTTACCGAGGTAAATAAAGAAAGCGTCGGTAAAGGTTAGTATCTTATAACTGACTTTTTTAGAAAAAACTAAAATAAAGCAAATTATTTCCGATGAATTGTTTACTTTTAGTGACAAAATTTGTTGTCGGTAAGAACTATTTGTCGAAGTTTTTCTTTGAATGTTGGTAAATGTTAGTACTTTATAACTAATTTTTTAGAAAAAAATAAAATAAAACAAATTACTAACAACAAATTAGTTACTTCTAGCGACGAAATTTGTTGGTGGTAAAAATTATTATTGACGTTTTAGCTGAAACGTCGGTAAATGTTACATTTTGCCGACATAGAGGGAGAATGCGTTGGTAAAGGCATGAACTTTGTAACTTATTTTTAGAAAAAATTTAAACAAGTAAAACCTTTCCCGATGAATTTTTATCTTTTTGCGACGAGAAAAAGTCGTCAGTGAAGGTCCACGACATGTTGGCACGAGAGTGAAATCACTATTTCACTCCCCCGCCCCCAATTTCTTTAAACCCTCTTCCATTCTCTCTTTGCTCTCTCCCTTTCTTGCTTTCTCTCTCATTGTGCTCTCTCCTCTCTTGCTCGCTTTACTTTCTCTGCTCTCTCCCTCTCTCGCTCGCCTCCCTCTGCTGTCTCCCTCTCTCGCTCACCTTCCTCCCTAATTCTCTCCCTTTCTTGCTCGCCTCCCTCTTTTATTCTCTTCTCTGCTCTCTTCCTCTTCTGTTCTCTTCTCTTCTCTACACACCGTTCTCTCCCTCTCCCCTCTCTGCTGTTGCTGCCTCTACAAGGTCAGGGTTTTCAATCAGTTGCCTCTGCCTCTGCACCGCTCTCTCCCTTTCCCTTCTCTCACCGCCAACCAAGAAGAAAAAGGAGAAAAGAAGGAAGAAAGAGAAAGGAAAAAAGAGAAAATTCGGAGGAGCATCATCTCTAATTTTCAAGTATGTGTATTTTCCCCTCTCTCGATGAATTTTTACTTTTTTTTTTTTGGATTTTCTCTATTATTAGGTGTTCATGTTTTTCTTTATTCTTCCCCTCCAGCAACCACAGCAGCAACTGCACCAAATTTTTTTAAAGCATTCATTTTTGCTAATCATACCTCATAGCAGAGGTGAAGTTTTACTAAAGTGGATGTATTGTTATAATGGTGCTGGCAGCTCTTTTCTTGACAATGTGTCACATGCCAGGGAGGAGAATGAGTTTACTAATCGTCCATCTTTTGTGTTTATTGTTTTATATTTATGCCTGGAGATATATGTGCTAGATAGTTATATTTTTTTATTGGTTCAGCATACACCTCATATGTGTTAGAATACTTTAAACCAATTGGTATATCATTGAGTGCTTAACATACACTTCTTGTACAGCACGTCATACTTGATCACTTGTTTACCTTATTTCATAGTCATACATTGTTGTGCATTTTAAGTGAATTGGTGATTGTACTTAGTTGGACTAATTTGATCAATTAAGTTAAAATTTATAATGAGTCATATTCAAACCTCCCCCACCCCACCTCATCCCCAACCCACCCATCCCCAAGACTTGCATTGGTCTAGCTTCCACTTTCATCTATCACATGTCTGGGTTGTGGCCAGGGGTGAATGCCCCCAGTCAAATTTGAAAATAAAAAAAAAACTTATAATTTTAAAAATTGAATGGCTTTTAGAATTTAGATTTTCTGGGTCTGCCACTAGTTGTGGCTCACTAGATGTAAGGGTTTCCATTACTTTGCATGTGCAAGTCTCATATGTTCTTGTCCCTTAGCTAGGATTTAAAAAAAAAACGTTAGACCACTAGTTACAACACCTATTTAATATTAGATGTATTGGAATGAAGCCCTAATTTATCATAATAATAATAATAATACACACACACCAGTCACATCATGTTACATTCTGATTCTAATTAACCACATTCAACAACTAATCAAGTAGGGTATTACATAGATTGAACCTAAATAATGATGTTTGGTGTTTAGTTAGGATAGATTTAGTTTGTTTTTGTCTCATTCTAACTAACAGATCAAGTTTGGGTCAAGGATGGGTAGTTTGGGATGAGTTTAACTTTGATCAGGTAGATAAAAGCCCTTTTTTTCCGTAATTGTAGACTTTATAGTTTATGCCATTAATACATCATATTAATATCGTCGCGTTCATCTCATTGAGCTCGAAAACTTTTGTACTTGAATCAAATGCATTTGACTTTGTCTATGTTAGTTGAACTCTCATTTGACTTAAACTGAAAATACATTAGAGGGATGGGTCTTCTTGTAAATATTAGAAAATGATCATGATTAAAAAAGGCAAGAACCCTTCAGTCAATCCTTTTTCTTATTTAGTTATAGTAGCTTCTTCTTCTTCCATTTTTCTTCTGCTGTATTAAAGGGAGCAAGATAGATCTTGCATGTAGGATTGCAAGCACTCATTGCATCATTCCATCTCTTCTCGACCTTCCTTCTCTTCTGGAATTGAAGATAGTGATTTATATATCTCCCTACAACTCCCTAACTGTGGTCTAAGGTGAGATCTTCTCTCTTTCCTAAATTTCTTGATTTAGTAAAGTCAAGGAGAATCCTTGATCAAGCAGGCACTCATCTCCTTCCTCATTTTTAACATGCATGGCATTTAGGTTCAAGAATTAGGTGTTTCTTCTCTATTCAGCCAAGAGAAGGACTAGTGAGTTGAAAGCTTAATATAAGGCAAGTATAAGCTAATTTTGGTTGAATGCATGTTGGTATATCATCATCCATCTAAATCTATCAAAGTTTTAATGTGAAATATCAGCCCTGTTTCAGCCCTTGTATTTTCATGTTTGTCAAACTTTTACTGCATGATGAGTTTTCTTTACTGATGATGAAGTGTGAATTTGATCTGGAAATTGATGGTTTAGAGTAGAAAAATCAGCAGTGGATCCAGTTGAAGACTACCTAGTGTTATGGGACGAACACAAATTCTATAACTGAAGGAGCTTAAGGGATTCTGGATATTACAGCTAAGCCATGAGTATTTTATGGCTTGAAATCCAGAGAACCAAATTTGACACATTGCTTTATGGCTAAGCCACTGCTAAGTCGTGAAATATGCTACGGCTAAGCCATAGCAACGCCGTGGCTAAGCTGTAGGTCAAGTACGGCTAAGCTGTAGACTAGTTTATGGTTAAACCGTAAATGCGAAGGAATGGTTATATCACCCCAGCTAACCATAGTGCATTCTACGACTAAGCCGTAAGCTGCTCACAGCTAAGCTGTCGGTTACACATAGCATACAATAGGACCATTGAAAATTGGATTAACTAGGGATTGTTATAAGACCTTGTTGGGCCTTAGCTCCTGGATTCCTCTACCTTATTAACTGGCCTAATGGAATAATCAAATACCATGGAAAGTCTTAAGGGTTGAGACTCATTCACGTGTTGCTGTTCATTCGTTAGGTGTTGTTTTAAGGGACTTCGATACACATCCTTTATATAATGTGACACCAAGAAAAAGACAATCGTGTATTGGATAACTTAAAACTACATCATCATGCACTGTTGATACAATGGATCATTAGATTAGGATTGGTTTATAAAACTACCTTGATTCTATTAATTTTAATTGCATAGCATATTGGATTACCGTTATTGCCTTCTATTACTCCACTAATGATTTTGAATTAAAATGATCATGGATAAATTGATCTTAATTTAATTGTTTATTTATATATGTTTTATATTGACGTTGACATTGAATTAAGTAAGAACGAATTGAATGAATGAATCAAACGTATACTGTATTGTATTGTTCTCAATAAATGAACTGCACAAATTACTTAAGTCTAATTATATAAATTGAAATGGTCTGGCTCTACTCAGCCTTAGCCTTATGATACCCGGTGGGGTTGATTTTGGTGTAGTTACCACTGTACTGTGCCTTTGGAACTTCCAGACTCTATGTATGAAGAGACCCATTCGAACCTTGGCCCGGTCGATGGTGTTCTCAACGTAAAGATCCCTAAAAGGAGGATATGGAAAATGTAGTAGCCAAATAGTAAAGTGTTTCTATTCATTGATTCTTATAGCATGCTTTATTTAATTGCACAATATGCCAAGTATACAAAATTGATCTCTACAATCACATGATAATGATTCCTTTAGAATAACACGTCTTACCTTAATTATGGTTATACTTTGATTAAGAGTCTTATTCACTAGTTATCTATGGTGTAACGGGCTCAGATCCCAGTCTCGATCTTGCAAAGATCGAGGAGACTCCAAAAAAGACTTTTGGAAGCCCCTCAGACCTAGATAAGTGGATAGTGGATACTTTATGACTAGTCCACCTACAGAGCACGACACGGCCTACCTAGAGTTCTTTTATTTTGATTTTTTTTATAGATGATTAGGGTTTCATGACTTGCATTTGTTTTCTTTTGTCATATATAATTCATGATCCCTTGTATTTTTAGACTGTGTAAATATTTCTTTCTTTTTATAAACTTTCCTTCCTTTTGTAAAGACATGTCCCATTGCAACTATTGTACATAACATATTATATAGATGTGTATTTAGTCTGGTGTTATGATATCTTGTTTCATGAAATGATATCTTAAAAAAAAGAAAGAATATATTATAATGATATTGACAGACTTCCACATATTAAATGCTTGGACAGATGTCCATTTAAAATCACCTCACATGAGTAAGCATGTGAATATCCCTTGTATAATTCCACTTAGACTCAGGTCTAGATATATATTACACGGGAGTACATGTATCACTATTTGGGTTTAACCCTACTATCCAAATTCTTAGGATTGGGTTGTGACACATCGATTATTATGAATCATCAATCTAGACATGGTACTTTTAATGGGTGAACTAATTTTCCCATCCAATCAATACCAACCATTTGAATTTCCATGGCATAAAATCAAATTAGTTAAAATGGTATCCACAAGTCCCCTTGCACCCTCCACCCTTCCACTTTCCAAGAGCCCTAGCCATATGTTACCTCCATGTGGCCCTAGAGAATGCTTGATGCAGGGGCATGGTATGAGAGGCTCTAGGTACATATTATCAATGTCAATATGCATGTGACCTTTTCTATCTTCTCAAGCATATTTGTAGATTTTTTGTACTATTTTTTTTTAACCGGCACTTTTAGTTTGCCAGAGAACTATATACTCGTAGAACTATATACATGTCTTAGCTGTCATAATTAGTGTGGACAATGGGGGCAAAGAGATGTATCTTTCTTTGGTCTTGAAAGCTCTTGTTTCTTCTCATTCAGCATCTAAATGTAGCTCCCTGTGATGTAGCTTTCTTTCCAATTTAAATCAAGTGTGCTCAGTTTTGGATGGCAATTAATTACATAGCTTGTCATGTAGGTTAGTTTCACATCTCTATACAACCAATACATCTTAACAAAAAGGGAGAAAAGATTAAAAAAAAACATGAAAATTGTACAATAAACACAAAAGATGGAAGATTAACAAATCCATTTGAATACACTATTGCCTGTGGTGTTAACACAACAAGGGAGGGGAAGAGTGATCAATAATTACTCTTCAAGCACAATCAATCTATTGGTCTCATGCCCATAAAATATTGAGAAAAAATTTTAGTTTATTAAATGTGTTAGAAGGAGGAGAGTACGGATCGAGTAAGTCCTTCACCTGATATTTTCTTTCTAAATTTTAGTTACAAGGGTCAAAGAAAATCCCGTTAATTTGTTCTCTTTAAAAATTATAAGATTGGTGGTAATCTACCCTAGATCTATTATACAACATGTACTAGGTGACTCAATGATGTAATCTTTTAATGAATTTTTAAGGAATGGATTTCTATAGAAAAAGAAAGGGTAAAGAAAAGGAAATCATGATAAAACTGGATTTTTTGAACTGATCATGATAAGAATTCAAGATAGGAACAACTTTGAAAAAACCAAATATCTGCTGATTTGAACAAGTTCCTTTTTGGAAATGAAGAGGTAGATTGGGGTTTCAACACATTCTTATTTTTTTTTATCTTTTTTTAAATTATGCATGCTTCAGTGAGATGGTGTTCTCCATGGATCTTATTTTCTACACATAACCTTCAATATATTGCAGCATATTGCTTAAGTATAACTAGTGAGTGGGATCAGGTTCAGAGCAAAAATGATCACACACGTTGATCAATGGTCATGCATCAGGAAGCTTGGCTTCCATAAAAAAGTTATTTGTTTTCTCAGGGTCAAAGAAATTTGATTCTCTTGTTACACGTTCAACCTCTTTGATTTGACCAGTCTTAGAAGCTGCCTCTATATATTTGAAATTTATATCTGGATCTTCACTACAATTGCATGCAAGAAAATGTTGACCGAAACAAGATATGATAAATGGGATAACTATAAATGCAGGAGCTTCAGACACAAGAAAAATCCACATACCTCATTGAAAGCGTGAGTGAAAGATTAAATAGATTCAGAGTTTCATATCCTTATCTCAAAAGTAAAGACAAGGATGTTGAATGTTGCTATTGACCCTAGTTTTTTGCTCCTTTATCAAGGGTGGTAAACATGATCACACCATGGTTTTTAGTGGCATTGAGCTTTGTTCTTTTGGGCATCTAATACTCATGGGTTAACCACCATAATTTTTTTATTAAGACAATCTTCTTGATTTATAAGATTCAAACCTTGAGTTATGTCCCTAATATCTCTAATTACATGTGATTAGGTCAGATATGGACAAGAGTGAGATATTACATTATCAGAACCAATTCAATGCGGAGTACACAGCCAGGGTGAACTTATTGATTGATTTTGCAAAGGCAAATTCGAGCAGGGCAACAGTGATTAAGTGCCCATGTGGCAATGGCTGCAACCGCTTAAAGCATGATTATGGAAACGTGAAAAATCATTTGCACATTAAAGGAATGATGGTCTCATACCAACAGTGGATACATCACGGGGAACCTATAGTTCAACCCAATGATTCAAATGAGAGCGAGGATGAATAAGAAGAGAATTAGGATGAATACGATGAGTTGATAGAGGACCATCGTAAAGGAACTTACATGGAGGAAGTTATCCAAGAGCGGGATGATGTGAAAGATTTTGAAAATTTGTTGAAGGCTTCCTAGCATGGCTTGTACCCAAGTTGCAAAAGCGCGGATATTCTGTTAGCATTTGTCATCAAGATATTGCATGTAAAGGTAGAAAGTGGATGGAGCAATAAGTCGTTCGACAAGGTTCTACAGATTTTTAAGGACTTCTTACTCAAAGGTCTTGTGGTACCGGCCTCAATTTACGAGGCGAAGAAATTATTACATGACTTGTGCATGGCATACAAGAACATAAATGCCTGCAAACATGATTGTTTGTTGTTTTGAAAGGAGAATGCTCAATTGTATAAATGTCTAGAATGTGAAGAGCCTAGTACAAAGTTAATGATGTCAAGCGAAAGAAGATCCTTCATAAGGTGCTCTATTACTTCCCATTAACACCGAGGTTGCGCAGATTTTATATGTTAAGGAAGACAGCCACAAAAATGAGATGGCACATTCATAAGCGCGTTGATGATGGGATAGGGAGGCATCTAGCTGACTCCGTGGAATAGAAAGAATTTGATAAGAAATATCCAGAGTTTGCTCGAGAGACATGTAATGTTAGGTTGGGGTTAGCCATCGATGAATTCAACCCTTTTGGTAACATGAGCACCTCCTACAGCATGTGACCTGTCATACTTATGTCTTACAATTTGCCACCATGGATGTGCATGAAAAAGTCATTTTTCATGATGTCATTACTTATTCCAGGACCAAAGTCATTGAGAAACGAGATCGATGTATATCTGAGGCCCTTGGTTAATGAGTTGAAGGGGTTGTGGGATGGTGGTGTATCAACTTATGATGCCCCCACTTAACAGACCTTTCAAATGCATACGTTTGTGATGTGGACCATGAATGACTTTTTTGCATATAGCAACTTATATAGGTGGAGCACAAAAGGTTATAAGGCTTGCCCTTCATGGAACGACAACTCGTTAAGGGTGAAGTTGAAAGATAAGATTGGGTACATAGGACATCAAAAATATTTGGAAAAAAAACCATCAATGGCATAGAAGCAAGGCCTTCAATGGTCAGCTTGAACGTGAAAAAAATTCTATAGACTTACCGGTGCAAAAGGTACTAGACCAGCTAGAAGAACTAGGCCAGTCAAGTTTGGCAAGAATAAAAAAAGACCACATGACTTTGGAGAACTGAATTGGACAAAAAAAAGCATCCTAATTGAATAACCCTACTGGAAGTACAAAAAACTCCAATACAACCTTGATCTTATGCACATTGAGAATAATATTTGTGTAGCTTTGGTTGGAAAGTTTGGGCATAAAGGGCAAAAACAAGGACACCAAGAAAGCGCATAAGGATTTGAGAAATATGGACATCAGACCAGAGTTGAATCTAATGGAGAGGGGTTATGGATCCAGCTTAAAGCCCCATGCCTCCTACATATTGAACTGAAATATAGAGATGAATTTTATAAATTCTTAAAGTCGATCAAATACCCAAATGGATATGTGGCGAACCTCTTGAGGTGTATAACCTCGAAAAATAGTAAATTATCTGGTCTAAAGAGCCATGATTACCACATCCTTATCCAACGCATCCTTCCAATTGGTATGCACAGTTTTCTGAATAAGAATATCTGTACAACATTATTTGAGTTAGGCAGCTTTTTCCAAGACCTCTGATTGAAAACACAGAGACATGATTATTTGAGAAAATTAGAGGAGTAGATAGTTTTAATATTATGCAAATTGGAGAGGAATTTTCCTCCTGCTTTCTTTGATGTGATGCTTCATCTATCGATTCACTTGTCGCATGAGGCCATGCTTGGTGGACCGATGCAATATCGGTGGATGTACCGATAGAAAGGTAATAGTCAATGACCATTGATTAATTATTTGTGTATTAGTGCAATTGCCTTACATTGATAATCTTAATTATTATCATTGGTTGTTTAAAGGTTTCTAAAGACCTTAAAGGGTACGTTGCCAATCGAGCTCGACCAGAAAGTTCAATCGTTGAGGTTTATATTATCAATTAGTGTCTTAAATTTTGTTCAATGTATCTAAAACAGAACGATTGAGTAAAACGCTATGATGATATTGGCAGATGTGGCTTTCTAAATCCCTTATTGATTTAAATGGCAGGAGGTCTTGGTGTAGCGGACTGAGAAATAGGTTGGAATAGCTCTGATGACTGAGGAACAGATTGCTGTTGATGTGCTTTGGAAGAGGTCTGGATACTTGAATGGGTATGGGAAATACAAGAGGACCTCTTCATCTTCCACATAGTCTTGGGCGCCTGATCCTAAGGTGATCGCCCTATGGGAGCGGCTAGCTGAGCAAGATAAGAGGCGGGCTATACTTGAGGCCCTCGTTCAATAGCTAGCAGCTACCATAGAGATAGATCCCACAATCTACTTGGACATCTCTTGAAGGACCAGTTTTGCTATTGATGGCACAGCAATTGGAGATCATGATGCGAATTATGCTCTTGAAATCTTAACAAAATAACTCGTCGCAATTTATGAACAGTGAAAATGTAGGATTTTTAGCACTTAGGCTTGAGAACCTGCCACTAGAGGTGCAAAACGAGAAGCAGCCTAAAAAAAATCGAAAATCAGGATGAGCACATCGTTTGAGGCCAAAGTAACTTGTAGAAATTGATGGTTATGAATTAGATTGAAAAACTTAGGATTTTCAACACTTATGCTTGAAAACCAGCTGCTAAAGGTTTAAAATGGGAAATGGCCCCCGAAAAAATTGAAAATTGACACGAACAATTCGCTCAAGCCAAAGTAACTTGTAGGAACTGACAGTTCCCAAATGGGACTCTTGATTGGAGAATTGATGCAAAAAACCTTGGATTTTCAACATTTAGGCTTGAAAACTGGCTGCTGGAGGTCCAAAATAGGAAACGGCCCCCTAAAACATCCGAAACTAGTAAGAGCACTTTGATTGAGGCCAATGTAACTTGTAGGAACTGACGGTTTACAAATCAGACTTCGGTTCGTGAATTTAACTGAAAAACTTAGGATTTTCAACACCTAGGGTAAAAAACTGGCCATCGAAGGTTGAAAAGGTGAAACAGTCCCCAAAAATATTGAAAACTGGCACGAACACCTCGCTCAAGGCCAAAGTAACTTATAGAAATTGATAGTTTGCAAATTAGACTCCAGGTTAGAGGATTAGACTGAAAAACCAGGGATTTTCAATACTTAGGCTTGAAAACTGGCCGCCTGAGGTCAAAAATGGAAAACGGCTCCAAAAAAATCAAAAACCAACACGATCACTTAGCTCAAGGCCAAAGTAATTTCAAGGAGCTAACAAGCCACAATTTGGACTCTCAGTTTACGAACGAGACTGAAAAACCTAGGATTTTCAACACTTAGACTTGAAAACTGACTGCCGAAGGCCCAACAGGGGAAATAGGCCTCGAAAAAATAGGAAACCAACTAAGCACTTTGGCCAAAGCCAAAGTAACTTATAGGAAATGACAGTGCATAAATCAAACTCCCAGTCAGAGAATTAGACTGAAAAACCTTAGGATTTTTAATACTTAGGCTCGAAAACCGGCTGCCAAAGGTTCAAAATGAGAAAACGACTCCTAGAAAAATTGAAAATCAGCACGAGCACTTTGTTCGAGGCCAAAGTAACTTATAGGAACTGACGGTTCATAAATCAGACGTCCGATTAAAGAATTAGACATAAAAACCTTGGATTTTTAACACAGGCTCGAAAACTAGTCGCCGAAGGTCCAAAATGGGAAACGGGCCCCCAAAAAATTGGAAACTAGCATGCACACTTCACTCGAGGCCAAAGTATCTTATAGGAACTGACGGTTTGCAAATCGAACTCTTGGTTTGCAAATTAAGCTGAAAAACATAGGATTTTTATCACTTAGGTTCAAAAACTGGCCACTGGAGGTCCAAAACAGGAAATGGCCCCCAAAAAAATCAGAAACCAGTAGAAGCACTTCATTTGAGGCAAAAGTAACTTGTAGGAACTGATGGTTTGCGATTCGGACTTTCGATCTGTGAATTAGACTGAAAAACCTAAGATTTTTAACACCTAGGCTCGAAAACCAACCGCTGGAAGTCTAAAAAGCGAAATGGCCCCCCAAAAAATTAGAAACCGGTACAAAAACTTTGCTTGAGGACAAAAGAACTTGCAGGAATTGATTGCTTGTAAATCGGACTTCCGATTAGAGAATTAGATGCAAAAATCTAGGATTGTCAACACTTGGCTCGAAAACTAGCCGCCAGAGGTACAGAATGGGAAATGGCCCTAGAAAATATCGGAAATTGGTATGAACACTTCACTAAAGGTCAAAGTAACTTGTTGGAACTAAATGTTCACAAATTGGACTCCCAGTTTGAGAATTCAACTGAAAAACCTAGGATTTTCAACACTTAGGCTTGAAAGTTGGCCGCTGGAGGTCCAAATGGGGAAATGGCCCCCGAAAAGATAAAAAACTAGCATGAGCACTTTATTCGAGGCTAAAGTAACTTGTAGGAACTGATGGTTTGCAAATTAGACTCCTAGTTAGAGAAATAAATGCAAAAAACCAAGGATTTTCAACATTTGGGCTTAAAAACTGGCTGCCGGAGGTCCAAAACGAAAAACGACCCTCGAAAAAATTAAAAAACAGCACGAGCACTTCGCTCGAGTCCAAAGTAAATTGTAGGAACTCGCATTTTGTAATACAGACTCCCGGTTTGCGAATTACAATGAAAAGTTAGGATTTTCAACACTTTGGCTTGAAAACTAGCCGTCGGAGGTCCAAAATGGGAAACAACCCTAGAAAAAAATTAGAAACCGGCATGAGCACTGTGATCAAGGCCAAAGTAACTTGTAGGAGCTGATAGTTCACAAATCGGACTCCTGGTTAGAAAATTAGACGCAAAAAAACCTTGAATTTTCAACACTTAGGCTCGAAAACCGTCCATCTGAGTCCAAATAGGGAAACAGCCCTCGAAAAAATCAAAAATCTATACAAGCACTTCACTTAAGGCCAAAGTAACTCCTAGGAACTGACGGTTCATAAATTGGACTCCTAGTTAGAGAATTGACACAAAAACCTAAGATTTTCAACACCTAGGCTCGAAAACCTGCCGCTAAAGGTCCAACATAGGAAATGGCCCTTGAAAAAATTGAAAACCAACACGAGCACCTTGTTTGAGGCCAAACTAACTTGTAGGAACTAACGGTTCACAAATCGGACTCCTGATTAATGAATTAGATGCAAAAAGCTAGGATTTTCAACACTTACGATCGAAAACAAGCCACAGGAAGTCCAAAATGGGAAACACCCCCTGAGAAAATTGTAAAACCAACACGAGTACTTCGCTTAAGGCCAAAGTAACTTATAGGAACTAACAGTTTACAAATCAGACTCTTGGTTTGTGAATTAGATTGAAAAACCTAGGATTTTCAACACTTCAGCTTAAAAACTGGTAGTTGGAGGTCCAAAATGGGAAACGGCCCCCAAAAAAATTGAAAAATAGCATGGGCACTTCGCTAGAGGCTAATGTAACTTGTAGGAACTGACAGTTCTCAAATCAGACTTGCAGCTTACTAATTAGACTGAAAAATTTAGGATTTTCAACACTAAGCTCAAAAATCCGCTGCCGGAGCTCCAAAACAAGAAATGTCCCCTAAAAATATTGGAAATCAGCACAAACATTTCACTTGAGGCTAAAATAACTTGTAGGAACTAATGGTTCATAAATCAGACTCCCGGTTAGAGAATTAGATTGCAAGACCTTGGATTTTCAACAGTTAACCTCTAAAACTAGCCACCGGAGGTCCAAAAGGGAAACGGCCTCTGAAAAAAGTGAAAACTGGCACAGGGAATTCGCTCATGGCCAAAGTAACTTGTAGGAGGTGACGGTTCAAAAATTGGACTCTCGGTTAGAGAATTAGACGGGAAAAACCAAGGATTTTCAACACTTAGGCTAAAAAACCGGCCACCAGAGGTCCAAAATGGGAAACGGTCCCCGAAAAAATAAAAACACTTTATAAGCACTTTGCTCAAGGCAAAAGTAACTTATAGGAACTGATGGCTCATATGTCAGACTCCTCGTTAAAGAATTAGATGGAAATAACCTAGGATTTTCAACACTTGGCTAGAAAATTGGCCGTCGAACGTCCAAAACGGGAAACAGTCCCCAAAAAAAATAAAAAAACTAGCACAAGTACTTCGTTCAAGGCTAAAGTAACTTGTAGGAATTGACGGCTCATAAGCTAGACTCCCGATTAAAGAATTAGATGTAAAAACCTAGGTTTTTCAACACTTAAGCTCGAAAATAGGCCACTGGAGGTTGAAGATGGGAAACAGTCCCCTAAGAAAATTTAAAATAGGTAAAGCACCTCGTTTGAGTCCAACGTAACTTGTAAGAACCGATATCTCATGAAATTGGAAACATGGTTAGAGAATTAGACCCAAAAACTATGGTTTTTCAACACTTAGGCTAAAAAATGGGCCACCAGAAGTCGAAAATGGGAAACAACCCTCAAAAAAATTGAAAACCGACACGAGAACCTTGCTCAAAGCCAAAGTAACTTATGGAAACTGACAACATGTGAATTGGACTCTTGGTTGGAGAATTAGGTGCAAAAGCCTTGGTTTTTCAACACTTAAACTCAAAAACAAGCCACCAGAGGTTAAAATGGGAAACGGCCCCCAAAAAAATTAGAAAATGGCAGGAGTACCTTGTTCAAGGCCAAAGTAACTTGTAAAAACTGACAGTTCATGAATCGGACTCTCGGTTAACAAATTAGACCTGAAAACATAGGATTCTCAACACTAAAGCTCGAAAACAAGCCATTGGAGGTTGAAAATAGGAAATGGCCACTGGACGGCCCAAAAACTGGCACGACTATCTCACTCGAGGCTAAAGTAAATTGTAGGAATCGACGGCTCGTGAATCGGACTCCGGGTTAATGAATTGACACAAAAATATAGGATTCTCAACATTTAAGCTAGAAAACAGAGCGTCGAAAGAACCTAGGAAAAGATTATATATATACATGTTTATCTTACATATGTAATTTAATTCATTGAAAAGATTTTAATATTATTCTTATCATTGCATATTGATGAATGCTTTGGGGTCAGTTGCAGACTTGTAGAGAGTTTTGTTTTCTTTTTAGTATATTTGTATTTGTATATCGGACATTTATATGGGACTGTATAATTGATTGTAATATTTGTTATAGATAAATGAATTGAAGAAAAATAGGAATGGTTGTTTGTTTATTTAGCAACTCTTGTTTGTATGCATTTATTATGTTGGACATAGGTACATGAATAGGTTTATATTTGATGCAGGTATATGAACAAGTTTAAAGAAAAAATATATTGAAAAAATAAATGGCACATTTTTCATAAGAAAAGAATTTTGTTGACGAAAATAAACATTTACTGACATTTTAAAATGTAGGCAAAGATTTATTACATCTTTTAAATTTTACTGAAATAAAAAAACATCGGTAAAGATTTATTAAACTTCTTTTTTAAAATATAATAAGTTTTACAGACGTAGTACAATGTTGGTACATATTTACTAATTTTTGTAAACTAGAAATCTTTTTTTTTAATTTATAAATATTTATACCAACGTAAGAAAATGTAGGTAAAGATTTATTAAGTTTTTTTTTATTTTAAATATTTTTACAGATGGTTTTTAAAATTGGGAAAAGTAAATTGAAATTTTTTAAAAAATAAAATGACTTTACCAATGTTTTTTAACGTCGGTAAAAGTAAATTGAGAATTTTAAAAAAGGGGATATGATTTTACCAACAGGAGAAAAACGTCAATACATGTAAACTGAAAACTTCAAAAAAAATGAAATGATTTTCCTGACGTTAGATAGCGTTAGAAAAAATAAATTGAAAATTTTAAAAAAAGGGTGAAATGATTTTACTAATGATAAAAAACGTTGATGAAAAGTAAATTGAAAATTAAAAAAAATGAAATGAGTTTACTGACGTTAAAAAATGTTAGTAAATTGTAAATTATCGTCAGTGAAAATGTAATTTTGGCCGATGGAATTAAATCCCGTCGGTAATATCTTTTACCCGCAGACTTTTACCAATGATTGGCCGATGCAACTTTTTTTTGTCGGTAAATGTATTTACCAATGTTTTTATCTCCTTTTCCAACAAAAATTTGCATAGCTAAAAATACAAATTGTTGTAATGAGAATGGCCAATGATGAAAAGTTTGATGACTTTTATACCAAGCTAAGTGACGCTGTGAATTCATATTTCAATCTGGGGAAACCTATTACTGAAGATATGGGTGTACAAAATTTGTATTTAATTGAATTCAGCCTAATCCATCACCAATTTGTTACCTATGGATTGAAAATTTTGAAATCTATGACCAATCAATTGCTATTTAAAAACCGAGCCGAACTGAACCGTGGATCAATGGTTTAGCTTGTTCAAAACCATTCAATCTATTAACGGTAGTGCCCACTATTGCCTCATTATTTTAAATTGAAAGTGAATGGCTGAGATTGAGAGTTGGATGATGAATGGCTAAATGTTGCCTTTTAATATTTTAAAAAATATATATTTTTATTTTAATGAGTTCAGATCTGTTTAAATCCACAGATTAAGGGTAAAATCCGTCACCAAACTGTTACTAGCAAATTACGATTTTTCAATTTATCACAAAACCATTAACCATCGAATTGGTTAAAAAACCACATATTGAATTAGTTTTATGGATTGACGGATTTTTTGTACACCTTTAGCTGAAGATAAGTTTGTTAAGAAGATTTTCTGATCTCTCCCAGATAGTTATATATCTTGCCATGGTCATAGCAATTATCGAAAATAGTAGATTGAAGATACTCAAAGTTGATGACTTGGTAGGAAACCTTCAAAATTTTGAGGAAAACTTCATTCCTGATAGGAAAATAAAGTCAAAAGGACTTACCTTAAAAGTTATCAAAGAATCAGACGAGGCTATTGAAAGTGGTTTAAATTCTAATTCTAAGAAAATTGATTGAAAGTGGTTTAAATTCTAATTCTAAGAAAATTGATCTCGAAATGGTTGTCTAGTTTATGACGTAATTTATGCGATTTATGAAGGGAAAGAAAACTAATTCTATAATGCCTAAATCCGTTAAGAAGAAGTCTTCTAAACGCATTCAGTATTATGAGTGTCCAGGTTATGGGCTTGTTGCTAATAACTGTGGTAACAAGGAAATGAAGATGTAGAAAAAGGCTCTTAGTACAATTTGGGATGATGATTCTTCTGATGAAGAGAAAGAAATATCTAAGAATGAAGCTACTGCTACTTTTATTAGTGCTAATGGAAAATTTATACTTTTTCATGGCTGAGACTAATTCTATGTCTTCTCTTGTCTCCTCTAAAGCTAATTTTAATGATGATACTAGTGAGTTAAAGGATGAACTTAACTGGAAGGCAAAATATCAACTTTTATTTAGCAAAACTGTGAAGATGGCCAAGATGAATAAGAATGTTATAATAAATTGGCAAGCTTCAGAAAAATAGATTTCTTCACTGCAGGCAAAACTGGCTGAAGCTCATGATAAGGTAAAATTCTTCGATCATCATAACAATGATTTGGCTAACATGGCTTTTGTAGGTTAAAAGTATGAGTTGCTGATTGCTAATCATGAGAATTTAATATAAGAGATAGAAGAGTTGAAGAAAAAATTGCGAACTTGTCAAACTGAGAATGTTAACTTGAATGGCAAGTTGAAAATGACAATGTCAGAGCTAACTGCTTTAAAGGAATTGCTTGACAAAATAAATGCTGGTTTTGTAACACTTAATGACATAATGAGCACTTAGAAAAAGGCATAATGACAAACGTAGTCTTGGTTATGATCAAGGTGCATCCACTTCAAAGGCTAAAGGTGAAATTATTTTTGTTAAAAGTTTTACTTTGAATGATTTGACACCTGCTACTTCACATGCTGCAAGCACAAATCATGCGGTGAGTAGTTCAAAGAAAAAGAACACCTACATGGCACCATTGTGGAATTAAAGGACATATTCGACCCCATTGCAACAAGCTAAGAGCTTTACCAAAGAATACACAATGAAGGAAGCAATTGCCTGAGTCAAAAGTCAAGGCAAAAGTAATATGGGTCATGAAGGATGAGTTGCCCAATGTGTTAGCACACACTAAATTGAAACTCCTAAAATGCAAGTGTGGGTACCAAAAGTCAAAAGCCCCTTATCAAGAAGATCAAGCTCTCACCCCCACTGCTACGAGGATATGGTTAAGTAGGAGTCACAATTGAGGGGTAGGTACAGCTAGATCCTAGTTGACAGTTATGCTGCATGCTGACATCATTAAGTTTGTTAATTATGAAAAAAAAGGAGGAGATATGTAGAATCAAGGGGAAGAAGTTTTAGATATGTAAAAATCCTACTTGAAGTTAGACAGAGCTAAAGATTAATGTGTTCAATTGGTAATTGATATAGAGCTGATGGTATTAAAAAATTTTCTACATTTACTCAATGTAATTTTGATTTTTATATTTTTTGGGTAGATTGAATATTTAGGGAGTTTTGTCCATGAATTGCTGAAGGGGGAGACTGTAAATATTTTTTTATGTAATTGTCTAATTCTTGGGTTGGACAAAATTCTTGGTCTAATTTGTATTTTATATTTTTAAAAACTATGGTTCGCTTCGACAAAAGAGCTAAATTGAAGAAAATAGAAACTAACGCACGTGTTCGAATGGGCCTAGACAGAAGTGACTACGCTTAAGCCATGAAAACCGCACTCAATCCGAACAGATGGATTGAAAATAACTGAATTTACAAGCACACTCTCGAGCAGGTGCTTACCTACGCTCGAGTGCATATGCGGCAGAAACCCACTTCTTGTTACAAAATTATTCCTTATTTATTATAAGATTAGTAAGTTGAGTTGTACAAGGACTATCCTCATGAGGCACGAATGGTGGCTTATTTAAAGGGTTCCTCTCTCAACCCTAAGACACTGTTCTCATTATTCTAAGTGGATATTATACTTTGGAGATCATCCTTTTGCTCGAGAACTTTCATTGAAAAGAATTTGCTAAAGGTTTGAGTTCTAGAGTTTGTTGCTTCTACTTTCTTGTAGGAGATTGCTCATCTTGTGGAATCAAGGTGATTAGATCAAGTGCAGAGAGAAGGCATGTAAGGCATAATCATGTCATGAATTCTTGCAAGAAGAATTACACCTTAAGTCAAGGGAGTGACTAGAAAAGCGCTATGACTATATCTTATAACTGTTTGAAATTAGTGCTTGGTTTTGCTAGTCTGGAAGGGTTTGTAGTTTTTCTCGTTTAGGTTTTCTATGTTAAAAATCTGCTTGTCTTCTTCTTGTGTGGTTGATTGTTTTTTATTGAAAGTTTATTTTATTTTTTTTTGCTGCGTATTGTTTGACTTGCAAATCTAAAAATTTAGAACTCCAAAAATTTTCACGGATCATATGCATTAATCCCCCTATCATTTATGTGCTTGATTTGACAGTGAGACTAAAATCCCCCTATCATTTATGTGCTTGATTTGACAGTGAGACTAACTCCTATTGAGATGAAATTTGAATAAATGTTATTAAAAACGATAAGATTTATCTTGAACAATATGGATTATCATTATGTGGGCTCCACGGTGAAGCTTTGGCGATATGTTGCCTGGGGGACATGTAATAGGGATCCATGGCGATATGTTGCCCGGGGGGCATGTAATAGGTTCACCATGGATCCAAACTCCATAATTTGTTAGTTGGAAGACAATCAACTAAACAAACACGAGTAACCCAGTTCATATCCTCATGGTGGTCTTCCATATACTTGTTATGAATGTGATGTCAGGAACCCTAAAGTCTAGAATGTTAGGAACCCTAAAATGGGGCCCATCTATAGATAATTTGGACTGTTCAACAGGATGCCTTCCCTTCCAATGACATCTCAAGTTTTAGTATGATGGGAGTTGTTGTCACCAAATGATTGACTACAAGACTTATAATGTAAAAAACATCTTATAGATTATTAATTATATGCGTCAAAACACTATCAATCTAATTCTCAATCCTATCGTCTAACCAACTTTTATTGAAGTGAAACATTAGAATATATGGTTTTGGAGAGAATGAAATTAATTTTGAGCTGTTTGGATTAACAATATGTGGACCTCGTAATAAGAGCTCGCAAATCTGATTGCCACTCATGGGAAGCATGTGGTTGGCTAATCAATGAATCTTAAGTTTGGACTCTAAGGGCATGTTTGTCTAACAATTTGGTAAAACAAAGTTTATGCCTTTTTCCTTAGAAAAGCCATTTTTTGTGCATTTGTTACTGCACATTTTTGTGGAATCGATTCTTTTCAATGTCAGCATTTTCCTTGGTAAAGCTGAAAATAGAGTTCCTATAGAGGCCATCAGACGTCTATTTCTCCAGAAAACTTGCCCCTTATTACCTCATTTCCTATTTGATTGCCCCATCTGCAAATCACAATCCTAACAAACTCTTCTCACGATTCAACACAAGTGCCCTTTGCAACTCCATCCAGCACGTAACCCACTCTATCCCTTACTGTCTCTCTTTATCTCCCTCCCTCTATCTCTCCTCTCTCTAACGACCCTCCACCCCCTTCATCCCCTTTCTTAATTGACGAGCCCTCCCCACCACTCAATGAATGGGCAAGCCCAACCCACCACACTCTCTATCTCTTACCTCCCACTCCCCAACCACTCTTTGTCTAGTTTTCAATAAAGAATCCATATTCGTCGCACGAAATAACATTTGCATCATCTCATCATCAAGGAAAAACAATTCACACCAAACATGCATTTCGCACTTCTGGGAACTCCTTTTCTAAGGTATCCATTTACCATGAAAAGGGGAGGCCTTGGTCCATGAAGTTACAACTATTGACTAGGGGAGGGGTGTGAGAAGTGGGCCCCTAACATTGGGTCTGAAAATACATCAGCTCGAATGATTTAAGGATAGGAGCAGGCTGCTTGTACTAGTCTCTAGATGTGGCAATTTTCTGTTTCCACAAAAAATGGACTTTGCACAAACATACCCGAACATACACAATGTGAATTAATAGCTCCATTCGATGCAATCATATATTAATGTATGATCATAAAAAAAGATTCCTCGATGCTTCTTAGCAATTTTTCCGATAGAGTGCTCTCTTACCAAAGTTTGTAGCACATAAGGTAAGGGACTTTGTTATGGGGCCCACTTGAACCCTTCCATAATCCATCCAACCTCATCACTCACTACCTATTTGCCCAAAATGTCATAATCCCAAGGTTTTTAATACCTATCCACATTCCTCATTAGATTGAAATGGAAAAAAATGATACCTTCTAAAATGCTCAAAATTTGAGGATTATAAATCAAGTGGTTAGGATTATCTATTTGTTTGATTTTATTTTTCAAACAGGTAAATCATATTCAAATGTTTCAACAACTGCCCCATGATCAATCGGCCCCCAAGTGGGCCCAACAAGAGAGACCTTACAAAGATGCATGGAAATATCTGCATAGAAGCATGGCCTCAAATACATATAAATATATATTTTGTCCATATATATATGGTTAATTCTTCTTTGTTTTTTTCTTATGCAATCATGATGTCTAATATTACCCTTAAAGATTTTACGAAAAAAATTACCTAAAGTGACCACTTTACCAAAAAAAAATATTAGATTTGCGCATACCAAAGGAACCACTTTGATATTTTTGTTATATATAAAAAACAAGGGTTGAATTCAAGGCTTATTTGTACATGTCTGCTTTGAATTCGACCATGGTCTATTTTTTCTTCTTTAGTTTCATCTTTCTTTGCAAATATCTTTGGGGTTGTTTTTGCTGGCCTTTTGGTATCATTTGAATGCTCGCTCTTTAGAATTGTATTATTCCGAACACAAAGGAAGCTAATCATCTTTACTATTCCTGTTAATATTAAGAACCAACAATGTCTTTGCAACATTGCCACGCTGCCGAAGTGTGCAATGTAAATTAGAGCACACTCTCAAGCGATTACTCCTGCCATCACCATCTTCGCAAAAAATGGGCACTGAAATTCAAAATGAACAAGAGCTAGAAGGTTATGGTAGACAACTAGAATGAACTACCCATTCTTTGACCAGAGATGAGAGTAAGCCTTGTAGAGATTTGAAAATGTTGTTCTCTTTGAATTCATGAGCTCTCATCAACTCCTCATCACCATCTGAGCGATTATCTTCGTCTTGGATTGTAAGACATTTCAGATGATGAAACAAGTAAAAGGCTTCCACTAAACCCAGTTGGAACCATTGCTTGTCCTTCTTAGTGGTGACAATGGGTTGACCAAAACATGCACGATTCAATAGATCTGCTTGTTCCGACTTAGCTTCAAAGAACACGTCCCAACCTAGATAAGAGCACATGATTCTGACTGTAGTAGAGAAGATTGTAGTTGTGAGATGATTTTTGAAATGGGATTGGCTAGAATAATCTCAAAGAAATTTTCAGAGAAAGATGAAGATGAAGAAAGAAAAAAAAGGCTAGAGTCGAATTCGAAGATTCGACCAAGCATGTAGAAGTAAGCTTCGAATTCCACCATCGTTTTTTTTTATACATTAAAAAAAATACCAAAGTGAACCACTTTGCTATGCATTGATCTAATAGCATTTTTTTTTTAGTATAGTAGTCACTTAAGAAAATCTCTTTCTTAAAATCTTCTTAGAAAAATAAAAATAAAAAATTTTATTCTGTTCCTGACTTGAAAAAAGAATACAATAATCGAAAAGGGTACGAAGCTTTTATGGAGATTCCCGTACACAAAACGCTGGAAAAACACTTGCCACAGCTTTGACTTTCATGATTCCCATTTTACAAATCAACACTCAAAGAAGGACAAAAAGAGAGCCATCAAGCTGACAACTCGTTACCAATCTTGAGCCATTGGCTCCATTATAAAAAATAAAAATAAAAAAATAGTATGATTACAAGAGTGAAGTTGGTAATATATAATTATTAAAGGATAATATATAATAAGGCCAACATAAGTACCAAGTTGCAAAAGAAAACGTTAAGAGGGGGGGCCCATTGGAACCATTTAAATAATCCAAGGCTTGCGTGGTCTCCTCTGAAACCGCTCTTTCTAACAAAAGATGAAGCAAGTCCACCTCACTCCACGCACTTCTACCCGTAATTACGCTCTTTCTCTTTCATCCCCTCATTTTATTATTATTATTATTATTTTTTGGTCATCCCCCACTTTCCATTTCATCTCTCATCTGCCTGTTGTTGACTGGTTCTTTGAAGTGGGAAATGACAGGCAGATCAGAGCCGTTGGTTGTGAGAGTGGACGGATGGATCTGAATAATCATGTGGCTATCAGTCCTCCTAAGGTGGTCGGTGTCGCGACTTCTAGGCTGTGTCCATTCGGGAAAAGCTCTTGGCACTAACAGATTCACTCTAGGAGGTATTAGGTGAGCCCGGTGCGCATTGCGCTCATCCCTAATGGGTCTACCTATTGGTCCATTTGAGTAGACCATTTATCATTATCATCAAAGCTTTATCCCAATCATGATAGAGTCGGCTATTTTATATTTGGGTTGTGACAAAATTTTACGCTGGCTGTCACCTACCTAATACAACCCTCTTCCTTTACCTAAGCTTGGAGCCGACAGCAAAAACTGATGGAGTATTGACAACCCTTTAAAATGTTGGATCGATTGCATACTTCATTTGAATGAAGTGAACTTATGCCTAAAGATCATAGGGTTAGAATAACTGGATGTAATTGATTTTTTTTTCTTTTTTTTTTTTTTGGAGAGGAGGGCTAGACATATCTTAAAGCCCCCAAGGTCCCATCGTGAGGTTGGCCTCCACACCTCAGTAGAACGGCGCGTACGTGATAAGCCATCTTTTCACAATTGATCCAATAGAGTCTACATCGGTGAGGCCCGGCCTTGGGGCTATCCTGACAACCATCATTTTCAGTGGGCCGGCATTTGAAATCCCAACCTCCAAAGTCACTGCCTCAACTTGCATATCAATGAATGGGTCCCACTAATGGAATTTTTTTAAATGAAATCCAAGGAATCCGCAAATAGGATTGTTTGCTGACGTGCTTGGCGTGCCAAGTTGGACTCACATCACATCAAACAAAATTTCGGCGTCTACATCCTCTAAGCACAGTCCTCAGAGAAAGCGGGCTCATTTAAAGAGCTTTGGATCGCCTGTGGCTTTAGCTTACAGAGAAATCTGAATTCAAGCTTTAAAGATCGGAGCTCTAGGTGGAAACCACCTCTTGAAAATCCAAAGAGCCCTCTCTCACTATCAAGTATCTACAAAGTTTACCCAATAAGAGTTGGTCCAACTGTAATATTGACCATTTTATAAGAAACTCTAAGTTAACAATTTTTTTAGTTAAACTTTTAATTTTATAGTGAGATCAACTTGTTAGAATAATTGGACATTAAGTGTGGTCTAATGACCATGTGCCAATGTCGGTCCTCTACTTTAGTAGATCATTATAAATTAGGATTCCAATGTTGGTAAGTCCCCTTGATAAAGATTATTTTGATGTTTGGATAGACTTTCTAATCTTATAATATTTTCTATGCTAAGAGAAATCAAAATCCTAATTGAAGTAAGACTCCATGATGAGAAGGAAATTGTGTATGAAAACCTATATATAGGTACACACATATATAGAGACTAGGGGTTACATTTGGCTCCACTATGTACCGCCAATCCTTCAACTCATGATTTTTCTGAGTTAAAGGCTCTCAGAGGACCCGGACTGATAGTTATTGGCCAGGTTACCATAGCATGCTGAGTCCGGGATTGCTTTTTGTCCCAAGGTCACCGATGAATGAATGGAGTGGGCTTAGGCCTCAGCCAAATCCAGCCCGAAGAGGCCCATGACATACATAGGCATATACACCTTACTGAAATTATAAAAATTGCAGGGAATAAAATGGTGGTCGGTTGATTATAAAAACTTGCAAATAATTCTGGTATTCTGAATTTATCTTGATATTTTCACAATAATACTAGTTTATTGTCATTTGTTTTATCATGTAACTCTCATGGTTATTATGATAATATCAAAATAATTATGATATTAAATTGTGTTCTAATACTTAATTGGGCGGCCATTAAATTGCTATAATTATGGGTCACAGGTTAAGCATGTTATTTGACCCACATTTTGAGAAACAAAAGATGGAAAGTCATACAGACCATGCTGATACCTGTCATTAGTGGTTTTGTAATTGAATCTGCCTTCAGTGGGTACAGCAATGGGTCTGGTAAAACAAGTGACCTGCTCCAAACTATAGGATGGGTTACAACAGGTTTCGGGTGGGATGGACATTGCTTTCAATATGAATTGGGTTGGGGTTCCACAACCCACTTCCCTCCGATACTATGAATGGACAAGGTTTAGGCCACTTAAACCTTGTCCAAGCCCAGCCCATTTAGTTATTAGGCCTAATTTTCTTGGCCTGGTCCAGCCCTGTTTCAAATTGTACACACTCCCATTTAACAATTAATCCAAGATCAAATGTTCAAGCATAAGTAGATCCAGTGCTAACCTGTTTGACTATCGACCCAGTACAATATTCCTGACTACAGCTCAGTTTCAAAAAAAAAAAAAAGACAACCCAGATCCAGCCCATTTGTGTGGGCTGGGCTGAGGTGAGCCATGGCCTTGGCTACTTAAAAGAATTTCTTAGAAAATTAACATTTCCTCAGAAAAAAAAAATGGGTACAAGATCACATTTGACAGCAGCTAGGGTCACAAATTTCAGGATTCCCTGATGCCCTTGAAATAGTAAAAGTTCACCTTTGAAAATGAGGATATTAAATGGCTCAAATTATTGAAAAAAATTATAAGGGTTTTTTTACTGAAAAAATCCCCATAGACTCTTTCTAGAACAAAAAAGACACATAAGGTTTTTACTGCATGGAGTGAGTCCCTGTGCCTCTTTTTCTTTTAATATTATTTATGAGTAATGATATCTTCTTTTGTTTTTTTTATTTTTGATCTGATCTTTATCACTAAGGATGGGGGAAGAAGAGATGAGCTTGGAGTGGGGCATAATAGATGAGGAAGAAGAAGAGAAAATGGAGAAGGGTTCCGTGCAACGGTGTATATTGAGCATGAGTATAAATATTGTTGCTCATGAATAATATTAAAAAAAAAACTGAAAAGGCCGAAGGAACTACTCCGGGCCATAACAATTTCATGGGTCCGTAGCCTAAGGGTTTTTTTTTTTTTTTTTTTTTTGGGAAAAGCTCCAAGGGAATTAAATTACCGAATGTGAGTTTTTCACAACTTCGTGGAAAGAAGGAATCTTTTTCCCAGAGATTTGGTTGCAACAAAGCTGATCACAGGGCAGGTTGGAAACAAGCAGGACAGATTGGCAAGCAGATATGTACCCAAAAGAGGCCCATTGCCATTCCAAATGAGTGAAGCCCAGCCCACTGACTATCTATCTTCAAGTTCAAAGGCAGTATACATTCCTTTCTCAAATCTCTCTTCCTCTTCCAAACTCAAAGTTGAAAAACCCTCCAAAAGCCCTCTTTTTGTCTTTTGAACTCCGTTGCGACGAACCAGAACCACTGCAAAACATGGCCGGAGACGCCCTCAATTTCATCGAGATCTTCTCTTCTGACGACGACAGGAGCCCTCTAAAACCCTCCAGCATTGTCAAAACAGAGAAAGAGGAGAAAAAGAACATGGAGGATTTGGATTGCATCATCTTAGATTTCGATCCCTTCGAAAGCATCGATCTTTCGAAGAAGCTTTCCATCGAAGACAAACCCTCGGAAGAAGACCTTTCAATCATCTTCGAGCGAGGCCGGGTAAGCAAAAAACCCTCTAGAACCCTTACTCCATTTCTGCTTGTTTTCGTTTCTTTCGAAATCTACGGATGGCCATTGATGGAGATGTGTGGTAAGGGTTTTTGGGGTTGTGAGGAATTTCTCATTTGGATTGAGTAATTACTGTGTTGGGGTTTCTGGTGATAGGTGGCTTGCAGAGATTATCCTCATTCAAGGCATCTTTGCGCGAAATTGCCCTTCGACAAGACGCCCCACGAGAGCTATTGCGAACAGGTAAAACGCTGTCATTAGTAGTTTCTAATTAAGAGATTATAATTAACATGACCATGCGCATGCTTCTCTCCTTTAAGTTACTAAAATCTAACATACATGCCCAGTTGCCCCACACTGCGTTTTTCTGTAATTTCAAATTCGCATGAGGACTTTAAGTAGTTGTAAATTCAAAATTGTATGTTTTAAAAATGGGTGTGTTTTTATTTTATTATAGTTTTTTATGGTTGAGTTCTATGAGAATAACTTTTTCCGGGGTATTTATTGCACATCAAAATACGAAATACCTGTTTGTTTTTTGCTGAATAGTATTTTTTATGTTTTAGAATTTGAGGTTAGTTTGTAGATTTTATCATCTTCTCTTTTGTAATGGCGGTTTTTTTTTTTTTTTTGTCCTTAATGTCATTGATAAATAAATAATTTTTGATAATTGTAATTTTGTCATAGATAGCCCTCCCTTTCTTTCTCTCTTCATGTAGATCGTCATATGCTCTGAATAGCTGGTTGCCTCACCGGAGGGTTGAAATAGTGGTAAGTTTATATCTATAGTGGATTTGCCCAGTATGATTAATATATGCTTCTTTGGGCATCTCCCGGGGGATTAGTCTTGTTGGGTTAAAGACCTGAGGGATTCCGACATTGTAAAATAAAATAAATAGAAAAGCTTCCTATCTTACCCGTCAAAAAAGGAAACTTGTTTATGGCATTATGGTGTAATTCTAATATGGTAACCGTAATGATTTGTTGTCATCTACAAATAGCATCGTGTATTTAGAGAACTCTTACTGATAAAGAAATATAGAAAAAGAAGTATGTTTTTCTGCAACTATATAATTTTGTACAATTGGAAATGGTGGAATGATTATTCTACTGAGACATGTATTTTTAGTGACTTCTTCTCTCATTCTTTTGTGCTCAGTGATGTTGTGTTGGGCAGGATTATTGAGAAGTCTTTCCCCCTACTCATTCGTTAATTCTTTTGTTTATAAATTTCTTGTTATGGATGTTTCCGTTCTTTAGTAGTCTCTGATGCCTAAAGTGTAAGCTTATCTCAAATAAGCTTTGACAAGATGAAACAAGAAGAAGAAGACTTGTAGAATATTGTCATACCCAATGTGGGGATCGACGCTCTCTTTATAGGAATTAAATGGCCCAGTTTGGGGCTCATCACAATCAATAATAATCTATTATAGCTTGATTACATTCTAAGAGTAAATATAAAGAAGCTCTAAGATGTACAAAATTGGTATGTGTACTTATGTACACAGACAGTCCAAATATATGATGTTTGACTGTTAGCTTGAGAAGATCTCATGTGAATGTCATCATGTTTGGGCCTTCTCTTGTTGGGCTTGACTGGTTTAGGCCTTCTCTTGAGAGGCTTTTTCTCTACACTCCCCCTCAAATTGGTGCGGGTCAAAATAGAGCATCAATTTGGAGCAGAGATACTTGTTACGATCATGAGGGAGTGCTTTGATGAAGCCATCTACCAATTGATCATGAGAGGAGACATAAGTCAAATGGATGATATCAGTGACAACTTGTTGCCGAATGAAGTGGCAATCGATTTTAATATGCTTAGTCTTTTCATGAAAGCCGGTATTCTTGGCAATGTGAATGGCACAAGTATTGTCCGCATGAAGCAGAGTTGGATTAAAAGGAAGTGCACCAAGTTCCCGAAGTAATCGGCGAAGCCGTACAATTTCACTACTTGCTAAAGACATAGATCGATACTCAACCTCGACAGATGATTTGGGAGGAGTAAGTTGTTTCTTGCATTTCCATGATATGAGAGAGTTTCCCAGAAACATGCACCACCCTGTTGTAGAATGGTGAGTATTTGGACGACCATTTCAATCAACATCAGCGGGAATTGGTGGCAGAGTAGAATAGACCCCGTTTGAGAGTGCCTTTTATGTACCATAGGATGCAATACACATGTTGATGTGGCTAATGAGGATTACTGGGAATTGACTGATTGTGTGTACAACGTGAGATATATCCAGCTGAGTTATTGTAAGGTAAAACAGACTGCCTACTAGACGATGAAAGAGCCTTGGATCCTCCAGGGGATTTCCATTGTCTTTCCCAATTTTGACATTGAGCTCTAGGGGCGTGTTAAATGGCTTTGCATTTTCAAGGCCAACAGATTTAACTACATCCGTAGCACATTTTGATTAACTCACATGAATGCCTTCCTTCATTCGAGAGATTTCCAAGCTAAGGAAGTAAGTTAAGTACCCACGATCTTTCATTTTGAAGGATCCCATAAGAGAAGTCTTGAGTTCAGATATTCCAATCACATCATTTCCACTTATAATCATGTTATCCACATATATCAGTAGAATAGTACAGCCACGAGAGGTACGTTTGAAGAATAATGTGTATTATTCAGACTTTGGTAAAATTTTGCTTGAAGAATAGCTAATTGGAATTTCTCGAATCAAGCATGAGGGGCATGTTTGAGACCATATAGTGATATGTTCAATTTGCAGACACATTTTGGAGGACAGGAATATCTCGGTGGTGGTCTCATATAGATTGTTTTTTGAAGGTCCCCATGTAAGAAGACATTCTTTACATACATTTGCCATAGCGGTCAATTTTGAGCAGCAACAATACTAAGCAAACAACATATAGTTGTCATTTTAACAACCGGTGCAAGGTTTCTTCATAGTCAATCTCATACTCTTGCTTGTATCTTTGTGCAACAAGTCGTGCTTTATACCTATTCAGACTCCCATGAGAACAAACCTTGAGAGAATAGACCCATTTACTGCTAATAATGGAAGCATCTGGCAGAGTGGGAACAAGATCCCATGTAGAATTAGATTCAAGAGCTAATAATTCTTCATTCATTGCATCACACCAGCAGGGTATTTTTGAGTCTTGTGAATAGGAAGTGGGACCTAGAATAGAATCTAATGAGATGAGGGGTAGGAAAACCATATTTGTCAGGTGGCACATATAGATAACTAGCTATGATGCTTAGATACAACATGGATATGGCAAGGACACATATTTTACATGCAAAAAGTGAGGTATCGAATACTAGCCCATTTTGAAGTATCCGTGCATCATAGACGGTGAGAGCAACGTAGTTGCCGAGTAAAGGAAGAATTGATTCCTGAAGACATAGGAGCTAGCAATATGAGTGGATCAGGTGCAAGGGTAGCTAGCGGTGTAAGTTTTGGTCACCGTGCATAGACCTGTGTAATAGGTGGCGGAAGAGGTAATACTTCCTGGAATTTTGGAAGGTAGGAGACCTGCACTGGATGTTTTTCAGCACGAAGGAAATAGAAGGGTATGTGTTCTAAGAACATAACATTACGTGATATGCGAAGTCTCTTTTCTTTAGGGTCATAGTATATGAATCCCTTATGCTCATCACCATATTGGCGGCTTGAGGAGAGAGTTTATTTCTTTCAATGGAAGGAAGTCTTTCAATGGAAGGAAGTTGAACAAAGCGAAGGCAACAAAAAATCCTTTAGTGATCATAGGATGGTTATTTACCAAGGAGACACTCATATGGAGCAGTTTTATGCAAGACAGAGGATGATAAGCGGTTGATGATGTGTACTGCCGTGTGCGCTGCTTCACACCAAAACTGCGGAGGCACTAGTGCTTTTACAAGTAAGGATTACGAATAATCTCTAGAATGTGCCCATTTTTCCTTTCATTGATGCCATTTTGCTATGGTGTGTGGGGGCAAGATTTTTGAAGAATTATGCCTTTTTCAGATAAAAATGATGAGAATGCCAAAGATGTGTATTCACTACCACAGTCAGAGCAAATCACTTTGATTTGAGTTTGAAATTGGGTGCCTACCATATGATAGAACTTTGTAAAGGGGGAAACCATATCTGTTTTAGATTTTAAAAAATAAATCCAAGTATACTTACTATGATCATCAATAAAGCTGACATAATATTTGTATCCAGTCAGACTCAATTGAGGTGCAATTCCCCAAACATCTGTATGAATCATATCAAAAGGCTTAGGAGCACAGGAGTAATGAATAGGAAAAGGAAGCACATGACTTTTGCTCAAATAGCATGATTCACATTTAGAATTTGCAAAAGTGGAAATACTTTTATTATTAATAGATTTGTCCAAACATCCCAGTCTAAACAAAGAAATCAAACGATCATTGTTCAAATGACCAAGGCATATCTGCCAAGTGGTCCACACGTTATTCAAAGCATACATATATGAAACAAAAAGGGAACTATGTCCAGTGTCCAGAAGAAACAGCTTGCCATGCTTACTCCCCATCGTAATCACTTTCCTACTTTGCTGTTCCTGAATCACACAAACAGTGGGAGTGAAGTTAGCAAGATAGCCAAAATCAATAAGTTGTCCAACTGAAATTTATTTTGCAAAAAGACGTGGAACAAAGAAAACATTATTGTGGACAAAGGATTTATCAGAAGACGTTGGAAACGCCAAGGTGCTTATGCCGGAAATAGCTAGTTGGTTACCATTTGCCGTGGTTATAGTGTCATTTCCAACATAAAACTGAGTACCTTGCAGACTTTGTTCCATAGATGTTATATGGTTGGAAGGTCCTGAGTTTATGAACCAATTAGAAAAGTTTGAAGATGCAGGATGAGAAGAACACAGACCATTAATACCCATAGATGCAAACACTGAGGTGATTGAGGAATTTTTCAGTTCTTTATTATGAGAATTTGTCATGATGACTTGTTCATTGTCAGGGGCTAGAGCAGTATGCTGAGTGTTATGTTAGGCTTGAAGAGTAGTTGGCCCTGTTTCAGAGTTTGTTCTAGTTTCTTCGGAGGTCGCCGTATACAATCTGAGATGACATGCTCATTCCGCTTGCAATAATTGCAAAATAATTTATGGCAACAATTTCAAGCTGTGTCCATATTTCTTGCATTCATGACATTGAGGTTTCTGACCTTTTGCAGTAAATAGGGCAGCTTCATCAACCGAGTTAGGTTCTTGATTAGTAAAAAAAAGTTTTAGTTCACTAGTCAGCGATTGTGTAGACTTAAGTCTGATCTCTTCCCTGAGAACCTCTTGAACACAAGTGTTCAGATCCGAAAATGTCTCTTGATTCATTAGAGCAGCATTAATAGGTTCAAATTCTGGGTGTATGTTCATAAGAAACTAGCTAACATGTAATTCCTCTTGAAGTTTGAGAGCTTGTGGAATAAATTTTGCAGAGACTGAATGTAGCAGCATTTGGTCTCTCTCTGTCCAGAGGGCAAGGAAGCCACTATAATACTGATGAATTATCTTATTATTATGACAATATTTGGCCAGTTCATTGTCTAAATGAAATCTTCGGGCTTTCTTAGCTTGTTGGTACAGATTCTTTAAATGAATCCACATGTTAGAGGCCTTTGTGTAGGCTTGAAATGCCAAAGATATAGATGAATCCACATAATTTAGGATCCAAGTGACCACTTTTGCATTGTGTTGGTCCCAGACTACTAGAGTTTTGGGATCAACAGTTGAATTAGTACCAGTTTTAATAGTCATAGGGTTTGGATGAGTGCCATCTAAGTATCCAAGTAATCCCTTGACCTTCCACAAAATTTTTGAGATGGAAGGACCAACTTATGTAATTGGTTCCATCTAATTTAATAGGAATAATATCAATCTAATCCATCAAATATGTTGAAACAATAATCAGAAATAGACAGAAAGAGGAATGAGCAGTTTGCACAGAACTGTGATTAGTTTTTAAACAAAATAGAAAATCAGGTTCTCTTGGGCGACCATAAACCTGGCTCGAGAATAGGCAGTGCTCTTTGTAGAGTGATTGGAATGCAAATCAGTCTTCCGGGTTAGGAAGAGTATGTAATTTCACAACATCAGGAAGAAGAACCAACTCGAACAATGGTTGGATGTGTTTTAGATGTGCCAGACACAAAATTATTTCATAAACGTGATGACCCACAGATGGCAGAAAATGACTGACCTGTTGGATTGTAAAAATTCCAGAAAATTGCTAACAATTACTAGGATATACGTCAACCAGATGGAGGGATTGCAAGAGCTATCACCAACCAGAATTGGGGCCCATCATGTGATCAGAGCACCACAGTGTTTGATCAGAAACTGCTTCTGTAATGGTGATGATGTTCCTTGATCAGAAGACCCTTGAATCTGCTCTTAAGGTTGAATGGAAGAAGGTTTCAAGCAGGATTTAAAACTTATGCTTTGATACCATGCGAGCTTATCTCAAAAAAGCTAGATAAGCTTTGATAAGATGAAATAAGAAGAAGAAGACTTGTAGAATATTGGTCATACCCAATGTAGGGATCGACCCTTTCTTTTTAGGAATTAAATAGCCCAGTTTGGAGCTGATTACAATCAATCATAATTTATTACAGCCTGATTACATCCTAAGATAAATATAAAGAAGATGTAAGATGTACAAAATTGGTATGTACAGATATGTACACAGTTAGTCCAAATATAAGATGTTTGACTGTTATAAGATCTCGCGTGAGTGTTATCATGTTTGGGCCTTCTCTTGGTGGGCTTGACTGATTTAGGCCTTCTCTTGACTCTTGAGAGGCCTTATCTCTACATAAAGATGTAGGTTTCTGTTGGAATCCCCTATTTACAGGTGCATTGCATGTGATTCCACTAATATGCATAAATAAACTTGATCTGTATAGTCTTTAGCTAAACAGCATCTTCTTCCTCTTCAATCAATTTAGTCAATTACGCTGCCACTGTAGACAAAATTTATGTTAGAGACAAAGATCCAATGTAGGATTCATGTTATAATCCCATTAGGGGTGGACCCACATTGTAAATATATGGAGCGGCTGCCCTAGATGAAATCTAAAACCCCCAATAGTAATAATACGCTCGTGGCTAATGCCCCACCTATCCCAAAATTGCTGCCCCATCCTGCGTAATACAGCTTTTCCCACTTCCGAAGGCAGAAAAACCTGCACGAAACATATGATCTATTCGATGCATACACCATAACAGCAGCAGTAGTAGTAGGATGATGACTCAACAACCCTCACATGACTTTCTTTGAGTCTTTCTAGTACGGTGTCGACTATGATACCCGGATACTCCAAATGCCCTGTGGTATCGGTACCGATACGATACGATACGGATACGGGTATGGGATACGGCAAGATACGGCTTGGATACGGCCCCCAATTTTAGGATACGGCTATGCAATATTTTTTATCCAAAATTACGACAGATTTTGTCCATTTTGATCAATTTACTCATAAATGAGCCCTCTCTCAGTTTGATCAAAAGGAAAGCAAAAAAGAAGGAGAAGAGGAGGAGGAGAAGGTGGCAGCGAGGAGAAAGATAACTAAACTGACAGGAGCTACTGCTTTCGTTTTAATAAGTTGCTTCTTTAACTAGGTAGTAGACCACTGTATTGCTTTCTGCTATTGTTGCTGCTTCAAGCTTCTAGCTTCAGGTGCTATGTATGCCTCTTCTTCTTCTTATTCATTCTTCTTTTCTTTTTTTTTCGTTCAATGATGCCCTAGAGATGCAAAAGGGGCAGAAAAACCCGCCGCATTTTATTAATGAGAACGGACCCGTTGGGCTTTTTTTTTTAATTTCTATTTTAATGTTGAGCTACTGGGCCAACCAAGACACTTGGCCCACTTTTTTTTTTCTTTTCTTTTATTTTCTTCTATGTTAAGATACTGTGAGGCCCATCTCATTGAAAATTTGATCCACATAGTGGGCCTCCTAATTTTTGAGCACTACGATAAGTATTTATATGTACATATTTTTTGAAATGCCGTACCCATATCCGTATCCTAAAATTTTCAAATTAGCGTATTGAACCCTCGTTCCCCGTGTCCGTATCCGTACCCGTGTCCGTATCTGGGCATCATAGGGTGTCGACAATACTTAACACTTACTCGAACCTACGCTAACCTATTGCAACATATAGCAGTGGCCTTTATGGTAGGCTCCATGAAAATAGACTGAAAGCTCAAGGGATCGTGTGTTGGTATGCCATCGCAAGCGAGAAAAAAAAAGAAGAAAAAGAAAAAAAGAACACTTACAAGGGTGAAATGGTGGGCCACACTGTTTATGATATATGTGCCACCATTTATGATATATGTTCCACTTTATGAATTAGCTTCGGAGTTTTGTTCGTAAAACTCCTTTTTTTTCAATGGGGCATCATTATTGTATTAAAGAAATTATTGGGTCCAAATATCTACTAATGGATTTTGAGTTTTTGGGCATATATGATTTTTTTTATTTGTTGGATTTTTCTAGCTAGTGTTTTGAATGTGCCTCCAAATTGTGGTGGAGCATTGGTGCCAAAATCGTAAGATTGCATGAGTGAGTTAATGTTATTGGGGTAGAATAGCCAAAATTTATTGTTTGCATCGGCCAATTTGATCTATTGCATTTGGACTGCTACCAGTTTCTTATAACCGTCCATTTTGTTGGCCACATACTGATTAGTGAATGCTTGTAGATAATCTCATCTTAAATGTCTCATGCTCCTCTTACCTATGACAAAGCCCACTAGTGATAGATATGGAACACAAAGACAGACCAATCATTCTGATCGTTCATGATCATCACCACCAAGGGCTTGGGCCACATGTATGCGGTAGTGTTCCTTGGGACCATATAATGACTCTAGTATTTCAATTCAAGTACATTAACCTTTGATTTTATTGGACAAATATAGTAGTTTTTTGCGTTTCTTTTTTTTTTTTTCAAATAACGAAAGACCACCCCACCCAAACGCAAATCTTGGGTCCACCAGTGAATCCTGTCTTTGGATGAAATACCAAACATTGCAAGGTGAGAAATGCTACCATTACCACAAAATAGAATTCCACCAAGTTGACCTTTTAGTGTGGAGTTTGTCCAATGGTATGTATTAATATGCTCTCCTTGAATGCAATGTAATTTCAAGCAATTTGTGTGAAATTGCAGCATGTGTTGTACCTACGTACTGATAAAAAAAATTTGTACCTACCTAGTGCCAAGTATTGCATCCCATGATATCACGATATGAGCATGTGGTACTACTGGTGCAAGGTTCTAGAACTTGGACTCGATGGATAACTTGGTCCAACCTCAAGTTGAGTCATATAGTCCAAGTCAGACCCAGTCAAACCTACCTCCCTAAGAAGCTTCAAGTTTTCAGAAGAACTGATTAAAAAGAAAAATTTTAAAAACTAAAAATTGGTTTCCTATGAATCTAAATTTTAAGACATGTTAGTTTTAGTTATTTAGGATGAATTTAAGAAGTTATATAGCCTTATGGGCGGCTGCATTTACTTTTCACCTATGAAGCACGGGTACTTTCAAAATGTATATGTACCCGTACTGGGTACTTATTTGTACACGTATGGGGTTTGGGTATGGCAAAAAATGTATTGGGTACGATCAAACGTACTCGGTATATTTTGACTTTGTGGGTACGGGATGTGTGCGTTTGTGGATACGGGATGGGTACGTTCCTAGTACTTTTGTAAGAGTTTTTTTTTTTTTTTTTGTAAAAACTTTTGTAAGAGTTTAAAAAGGCTAAAAATATAATTTTTAACTTTAGGCCTAACCCTTCTCGACGAACTTAAAAGAGAAAAAGCTTTAGCCCTAACCTATCTCCAATCCCCTCATTTCCAAAGGAAGAAAAAAAGAAAATGGAACGAGGGAAGAAGAAGAAGAAGGAGGAGGAGGAATGCTGGATTATGATATATAAAAAGTAATATTGCTGTTGCTCTTTTTTTTTTTTTCATTAGGTTGAGTTTATAATAGTATTTAGTAATTGTTGGCTTGTTGCATTTAAGAATTCTAACCTATTATAATTATTAGCATATTACATTATTAAAATTTTAAAAAATATAATTCGTTAGTGGATGGACCCCAGCCGTACCCGTATCCTATTTTTTTAGGATTTTGCCATATCGGTGTACTCGTACCGTACCTATATCGGTATCCGTACCAGTACCCGTGCTTCATAGTTTTTTACTGAGTTGAATGAGCAGTTTCATTATGTCCAATCTTTTAAAGCTTAATTCATCCACAAAATGTGATTATGTTTTCCAAAATCAGTACAAAAGAATCCTAGAAGCTTGTGGATATATATTTTTTGGAACGGTAGTGTGACGTCTTCACACAACACGAAATTGGGAAGAATATCATTTTTATCCTTTTTCCCATAAGAATCCGCCAGGGTTGACTTGAGGCAGATTCCATCAATCTTTAAAACCATGGTGTGACTATTGTTAGTCATGCTCCCAACAGTGACAAAGATAGATACTCACACACCCAAAGAACGAGTTTGGTATAAATTATAGGTTCACTGGTTTGGAATTTTAGAAGACTCCTTTAACTGACCCTAGTTTTATGGCATGGGGCTCTGAATAGGATGTAAATGGGTCAAATGCTGAGTAGGATGTAAATGGGTGAAATCCAGTGCAGGACCACTTTTGATACATATTTGGATCCATTCCTGTGGCATGGCTTTTCAAATCTGAACCTGATACTGATCTTGTGGGTAGGATCTGGATCCAGATATTGGCATCAACTGAAAAAATGAAGATCCTCCGGATCCAGGTCAGAGACAAGATGTGGACTAAAGAACCTGAAATTAGAATTTAAGAGTGGGACACTTGAGATTAAGAAGGTAATGTAATGGAAGCACATTAGACTCTTAAACATAAATATGACCTGTGCACTGTAGATTATTTATTTATTTATTTATTATTATTTTGATGTGGTTGTAATCATCCCAAATTGGGATGCTCAGTTGGGACATACAGGGATAAGAGACATAGGGTACTTGCATAACCAGATAATTGACATCCCTAGCTCTGATGATGATGATGATGTTTAGTAGGTAGAAATGATACCATAATGTTGTCATTCTTCCAAATGGACAAGAATTAAGGTAAATCTACATATACTGCTAAGAGGTTTACTACTGCAAAGCATACAAGCATTTTCAACAGGACCTACTATTGAATCCCTATATTTAAAAATTGAAATAGATGATTCATATTCATTATTCTCTACCAGGAAACAAATGTTTATGTTAGATCTCTTGAAATTTAGTGACTAATATTATTAATGGTCCAAAACATGAATTGTGAAACATAAAGTTCTTAATAATATGTTTAGCCTAAATATAAATTTCATGTTATCAAAAAGACTCAACTAGGGATCATGCGATCATAAAGCTAGCCAAGAACAGTCCTATCATGGTGCAACAAGGCACGATTGAAGTTTTTTTCCTATTTTCCTTTTTCAGTGGAGCCCCTAAAAATTGGCTTTCAAATAGATTTCCGGCTAGTCCAGTCACTGTAATTTCAACTAGTATTGGAGAAATTATGACAAGTTTGTGTAATTCTAATAACTTAAAATTAGGATCTTTTGAGTGGTTAGGAAAAGTGTTTTAACAGATATCCAAGTTATGTTATACCATTCAAAAAATAAAAAAGTTATGTTAGAGAGAATAGTTAACTTAGATTATCTTTTTTTTTTCCTTGCACAAAACAACTTTCAAACAGTTAAATCCTTTATGAACGAGGTTATTTTTTTTATCAGATTTGGGATCCTCACAAATGGCTATGAACTTATTCTTCAATGAATGATTTTGGGCATTACTTAGGTTTTGGCAGCCACTCTTGTGTGTTCTAAACTGTAATTTTGAGTTCAGCAATCTTACATGGATAGAGAAGAGATGGCGGCCACTGTTTTAATGCCTCAAGACCATTCTATCACTACCCAAATTTACTTGTAACTGTTGCCATTTTAAGTTATAGTGCCTTGGGAAACACCAGAAATCATAATGCATGTTGAAAGTTGTAACATATAAGCTTGTTTGTATTTTTCTCAATCAGCTCAAGTCAAGCTATTAATACCTAAAATCTTGCAGTGCTACTGTTATGTGTGCGATGCACCAGCTCCTTGTAAGGATTGGAAGGGAATTGAACAAGAACATTGCCATGCTTCAGAGCGCCACCAGAAGTGGAAGGTACTCAGAACTGAGAGGAAAAATCTGGCAGCCCCAACTGTGGCAAGATAGCCCAGTTTTTTATATTTCAGGTGGGGCAGCACTCCATCCAGCAAGATTGTATGATGCATCTATCCCTTTGTGGTCTTCAACACTGCACTGCAAATGGCCTATTGTTCTGCACACCATGCATGAGGGGTGGTGGTTCAAATAAATGGTGAATTAATTGAGGGGCACGACTGGGCAATGTTGTAGTTGTGAGAGGATGCAATAGTTTTTTTTATTTTTTTGGTGGAGATATTTACATGTTTGTAGAAGTGATTGTTATTTTGGGTTTCCAATTGAGACTATGTTAGATCGTGGTGCCTTGGGCATGTCATCTGATCTGTACCTTACAAATTGGAGGACCCATTCTCATGTGGGTATTGTAGTGAAGAAAAAAAATGATTTGAAGTTGAACTGGTTGGCTACAATGGCAGTTCACCCTCTTAGAGGCCCACTGCTGCCAAACCATATGCATGGTTACAAGAATGATAAATTGTTAAAAGTTTCTTAATATTGACTAAAAAGTAGCATTAAAAGAGTTTTATTGTAGATTGAATAGCATCAAGAAAAAAGATTGAATGAAAAGAAAAAATCAAAAAAGAACAAAATTATAATAAAATAATTCTTCATATCTAAAATAGGCATTGCAACAAGTCTGATTTAGTTTCAAGAATATATTCTATGAACAGGCCGAGTTCAAGCCACATATACGTCCAGGTTCAAGATTAGTTTTCATTTAAAGAGTTCAAGCCGGGGTGAAGGACCTTAGTGCTCGAATTTGGGTCCACCTGTTTTCCATATTGAGAGGCCCAAATCTTGCCGTTTACAGCCCATTAGTTATTTGGACTTGTATTTAGGCTTTAGGATCGAAGTTTTTTAATTAGAAATTTAAAAGAATCATTAATATCTATTTTCATGGAGATTCTCAAAATGGTCTTACATACTAGAGTGTTTCCAAAACAGAACATAAAAATTTTGAGTTTTCATATTGGGGCTTGAGTTTTGCAAATGATGGAGAGAGAAACCCTGCGTGAGGTAGGGAGCCATATCGATCGATGTAGAACAGCTTTTTGGGAGAGGGAAAGGTGCCTGCCCAGATTTCTAATCTTGGGCAGATAGGTAAGAACTGACATCTCTTACCACTAGTGTAAGAAGTTGTTCTTTCAAACATGGATTTTAATACTTCATATATGAAGCTCTTATGAGGGGTCTTAAACAGCAACCTGCAGCGTAGTTACTTGGTTAGGCTGTTTAAAAAATTTATGTGACAAATACCACTCCTTACCACTTGGATGATGAGTCATTCTCAATCGTGTGAGTTTGTGTTGTGGTTTGATTAGAGGCAGCCTCAAGTGGGCTCCAAATGCCAAGCTGTATAATAGTAGTTTTTCTGGAGATTTTCACTAAATTATGTGTCACGTTGATCGGTCAGAGCTATCAAAACACTAGTTTCAAATGGACGGTCAAGTAAAAAACAGTGAATCAGTTACACCCGTCACCTCAAATCCGAATCAAATCAGATTGTTAGGCTTGCTACATGAAATTGATGTTCAGTGGATGTCGATAAGATAGATCCTTGATGCTTCTTTTTTAGAGAAATTTTAACTTGAAGGGGTGGAACTCTAGGGACAAGATTTTAAAGATCTTAATAAGATTCTATTAATGAGAATGTTTTACAAGTAGATTGCATTTGCAGTTCAACTATATGGGATTCACGCGCAATGGCGGACTCAGGATTTTCGTTTGAGTGGGGTGAAAGATATGCAGTAGATTATGAGATACCAATTAGCAGTGAGGCACCAAAGAAACAATCCAGGATCAATACCAATTAGTGGTGAGGCACCAAAGAAACAATCAACGATCAATCCCTTAATTATATATCAAAATCCATTAGAATCACAAGTGAACATCTCTACCATAGTCTAAATTTCACTAGAAAATAAGCTCTACCCCTTTTAGAAGACTCATATATAAGAAAAAGCACCTTTATACTTTAAACATTTTCAATCGTACAGCTAACATCAATTTGTTCAAATTAAATTTTCTATCAGTTAGTATAAATAAATATACAAGTTATCTGATAGATTTGATTTAAAAAAAGACAAAAGAAAGAAGCCCAACAGGGTTTAGGATCAGGTTATCTTCACCATAATCATCCACCACATGTCATTTCCCCGCTAGATATCCAACTCCATCAATAATCTACTTACAATATACCTATTCCTCTAAAGCTCTTAATGGTTGGATTTAGAAATTACTAAAACAAAGGAGTCATAGCCAAATTGTTCACACGCAATTTCTTATGGGAAAAAGGATGGCCAATCAAGGGTGTCAACTATGAGCAGAGGTGCTCGCCCTTTATTTTATTGTCGATTTTATGTGATAGGAGATTGGGAGTCGGCTCTCTTTTATGTTTGATAGGGTGTATACAGTCTGCTGTGCAAAAGAGTAAAACATAGAATGAGAAGCAAAAGAAGAAAGAAGAGAGGAGAAAAGAGATCGCCTCAGATCGAGAGAAAAAGAGAGGAATTCTTGCGTCGTCGGAGATCGTATGCTGGCCGGAGGGGAATAGGCCAGAGTCCGGAACCGGTGGTGAAAACCAGATGGTTTTCTTCTATTTGGTCTTTTCTTTTTTTTTTTTTTTTTTTCAGTCTTGAACATGGGGCGTGATCAACTTGGAATGTGGGGTGTGGCCATATGGAGCATAGCTGCTTGTAGGAGTTTTCAAATCTATCTAGCAACAAAGGCCTGGGCTAAGCTTGTGCCTAAAAGTTACAATATATTAAATATTTATGCATATTATTGAAAAGGATAATATTAAAATGAAAACGACTAGTTATTAATAAATCTTAAATTTATTTAACAAAATATAAAGAAGATGAAAAATGAAACTTAAACAATCTAAAATAAAATTCTACTTTATAATTCTCATTTTTTTAATTTATAATTTAAGAAAAAAGATAATTTATAAATCTATAAATTAGAATAAAAATAAATGTAAAAATCAATTGAGTTTTACATAAGCTACTTATGATAGATATCATAATTAACTCATGCATGAAATCCCTACAAAGAGGGCTACTATGACTTGGTATAATGAAGAGAAAGCTTGATGTTAATGTAGCACCATGAGGCCCAGGTGACAAAAGAAAAAACTATATTAAAATAAAATAAAAAGAATAAAATAATATATGAGATATAGAGAGGAAATATGATTAAAGGAATGCCACAAGATTTAATAATAGAATTGAAGGAAAAAAATAAAATGAAGGAAATCCATGAATCATTAATATAGACTAAAGTAAAAAGAGATTTCAAGTGTAAACATGTACTACAATAAAAATAACAAAAAAACAATAGAAAAAAATTTAAAAAAAATCTATAACAAAATACAATAGAAAAGAAAATCATACCTCTACTACATCCCCTCTTGGATCTACAATAAGTGGTGCATTGATTAAAAAAAAACATAGTACAACAGAACAAAGTAAAATAAAAAAGAAAAAACCGTACAATAAAGTGCAAAATAAAATAAAATTATACCTCTTGGTGAATAAAACCTCTAACTCCTCAATGTGGAAAAGCATCTATATCTAAATTGAAAATTTATTAAAAATTTAGACTTTTAAGTATAATTAATAAAAATAAATATAAATATAAATATATTATAAAGAGAAATGAAAGGAATTGGATCATGATGGATTCTTAAATCTATTACATATAGTATCTCTATTTTTTAAATGAAAATCCAGAAGAAAAGATCTCAACAAATCTATATATACTTGATATTCTTCTCTTAGGAAAAAAACAATGCATAAAAAAAACCTAATAAACTCTACAAAATGTGATCATAATCTCTTCAAAAATGAAATACATGTTACAATATGTATCATCGTAGGTGGATGCCCATATTGGGACCCACATGAGATAAGGAAGATTACTTAGGGTTTAAGTCTTTCCCTATTAAGTTGCTTGGGGAGGAAGTAGCTTTGTTCTATAAATAAGACCTTCCTCCCCCCTATTATGTACAGCCACATCTCATTAATAAGAGTTCTCTCTCTTCCTCCCTCTACTCTTCTGTTTTCTATTACAATAATACACAAATGATCAATGTAATCATTTACACAATACTATAATTTTTGTTTATTTTTATGAAAGGAAAGTGAGTCTTTTCTATTAAAACCGCATTCATTTAAAACAAAAACCGCATATCATCAATATCCAAAAAAAGGGAGCAACATATAGGGATAATAGCCGTGGGAGCAGAGTTAAGAATGAGAAGGTTTTTGCCTGGAATGATGGATGCTTGGTGGAACCACCGTCCAACTTTTTTTGTTGGAAACTCAAGTCAACATTGTTTCTTCTCCATGGAAAGAGTGCACCACGTTTTTGTTTGTGACAAAGAGCACTGGGGTTTGTTTGTGCGATTTTAAGCAATCTAGATTTGAAAGAGATATGGAAATAGTGTACAATTAGATAATGTAAGGAATGTATTATTTAAATTTTAAATCTTAAAGTTTCCATTAGATAGTGATAGGAACTTGAATTTCAAATCTTTAAGTTTGTAGTAGATAAGTCTTGCTTTTGCAGCAAGGACTTTATGCAAATGGGCGGATGGTGAGCAAAGGTTGGATCATGGGCCCTAGGTGGGTCCCACAGGCTATCTCACATGTTTTGTGGGCATTTAACCTGGGCAAATCTTATAATATGGGCCATGCTTTACATCCTATTGGTGATATCCATTTTCCATCTAAGTATGAATCGGAATTTTTATATGGCACATGTATGAGATGTTAACCAATCATCCACAGGCCTTATTGTGGATGAAAAATTACTTGAAAATCATACCAGTGCATGTACATTTGAGTATGGATCGGATTTTTCTTATATGGCACATGCATGAGATGTTAACCAATCATGCACCGGCCCTATCGTGGATGATTGATTACTTAAAAATTACATCAGTGCATGTACTTCGATTTGGAAATCCACTTGATTGATTGCTTTAACTTTTTTCTTAATTTAAGTTTGGAAGATTATAGATGGAAGATTGAAAGAACTTTCTTGAGTGACGTTTCTATGGATAATTTTTGGGGTTATGAAGAAGGAATAGATAAAAGATCTCTCTAACGGATCTTATCATTGGGATGTTAATATGGCACTCTAAAAAAAATGAAAAATAACTTCAGAGACCTCCATTCTTGTAGCTTTAATATATATAATCGAAATTTTTTATATGGCACATGCATGAGATGTTAACCAATCATCCACAAGCCCTATTTTGGATGAAAAATTACTTAAAAGTCATACTAGTGCATGTGCATCTAAGTATGGATCAGAATTTTCTTATATGGCACATGCATGAGATGTTAACCAATTATGCATAGGGCCTATCTTGGATGATTGATTACTTAAAAATTACACCAATGCATGTACTTCGATTTGGAAATCTATTTGATTGATTGCTTTGACTTTTCTTAATTTAAGTTTGGAAGATTATAAATGGAAGATTAAAATAACTTTCTTGAGTGATGTCTCTGTGGATGGCCTTTGGGGTTATGGAGAAGAAATAGATAAAAGATCTCTCTAACCGGATTTTATCATTGGAATGCTAATGTAGTGCTCTAGAAAAAAAGGAAAATAAGGGGTGCTGATGTGGCACCCTCCAGAAGCCTCCATTTTTGTAGTTTTAATATATATAATTAAGGCAACCACCCCATGGTTGCACTACGTGGGTCCACTTTTAAGAAGTGCAACGCCTTGAATACTCTTCTCATCCCATGATATGCCTTCAAGACCAATTTTAAATTCATTGAATCTCGCTCACCATTGAATTGAATATTAAAAAAAAATCTATGGTTAAGATATCATTAAACTTTAACTCTATAAAATAATGGGCTATGGTAATCTAGTGGGTCAATTTTTTTGGATTTTTCTTTTCCTTGAGGAGACTTTTCCCTCTGCCCTCCTCTCATTGTTCGACATGTATCTAAAGTGAGCCACACAAGCTCAACTATATTTTACGAGAACGTTGTCCATGATTTATGATAAGATCCTATTATTTGTATCATAATATATGATCCTATGTTGATATAATAAAATAAGATTTTTTCTATTAATTTAGAACATAAATATTGTAATTTTGATAATAATTTTTTTATTAGAAAAAGTTAATAAAAATATTTTCTTATCATTAGAATAAGATCATAATTTTATTATCATAAATAATAGGACATACCTTCTTATTTTTTTTATAATAATAATCATAATTGGTAATTATCTTTATTATCATAAAAAATAGGACATGTTCATCCTTCCTAACCACACCCAAACACCCTTTTAGAAAATGATTTCTCAAGTTTTGGAGAAAATTTAATTAATTTTTGTCACTTTTAAACCCAAAGAAGCAGTCACAACAAGCATAAGTTTTATTGTAGTATGAAAAACCTTTTTGGATTCCTATGCTTTTTCAACAGAGAGAAGTCACATTATCAATGAAAGTAGACGGTGGGACCTCCCCATTGAAAACCTGAGTCAGCGTAAAAGAAATATCATCTTAGTTATCTCAAAATATTACTCAATAAGACTTGATGACATAAGATTGATCTCCGAGAGAAAAATACTTTATTGTTAAATACATATAAAATTGAGTTAATTATTTCATTAATCATATGGTCAATTTTACAGTGGGAACAACTCTTTTTAAATTGAAATTTGAACATAGCCCATAAAATTGGATGATGATTTTTTTAGCAGCTGATATTTAAATTAAGTCGACCCCACTATTGAGTTCTACTCTTTCACCGTAGGATTCTCTTATGAGTCAACCCTGTCAATTCTCAATGGTGCACGAACGATCACGTCATCTCCTCCGTAAAAATCTTGCTACCCCTGCGTTTGCTCATCAAAATTCAAATCCTAAGGGCAAATCACATGTCTAATTATAACGGATATATATTATTTTAGACAACTGGTTCTCCTAATTCCTTCCGATATCTTATGTCCAATAACGGTTACTATTTTAGAGAAGTGGCTTTCCTTATTAGATTCAAATATCCTCAAACATATCTCGGAGAAGTGGCTTTCGTTATTAGATTCACATATCCTCAAACATATCAACGGGTTATTGTCTTCTTTGTACAGTGGGTTTTCTACTCATAGCAGTATATATATTGTTTTAAGACAAGTGGGTTTCAACAAGTGCACCCCTCACATCCAACAATCTCATCAGTCATCACAGGCTACGAGCTCATATCTGTTCTTTAGATAAATTAAAGAAGTTGTTGTTCTTGTTGGGGTTTCTCTTTCAAATGTGCAAATGATATGGAATTTCCATATTGGGATTTATATTGTTGTTCTTGAATTTTCATATTGTTCCATGCTGGGATTTTTTAGAGTACTTGCCAAAAGAATATTAGGATTGGTCGGTGTCAAGAACTAGATATTTTCAACTTAGACACTCAAATGAGTATGAACATAGGAGGTGTTGCTTTCCTATATTTCAAAAAGGATTTAAGAGTTTGACAATTCGTCCTACTATCTTGATAGAAAGGGTTGAAAATTTCCAATTTGTTTTAACTTATGAATTTGGGAATGTAAGTCTGCACAAAAAGGAATCACAAATGCTTTATTTGTTCGTTTATTTATCTCTTGTACGTGGGTATAGGAATTGGGTAGTGAAATCTTGGCTTGGAAATGGTTTCCAATTTTGCACGGACAAATGATCGTGGGATGGTATGATTTTCTTGATTGGATCGTAGCCACATCAAAAAGAATGAATTTGATCTCTATTTTTTAGTGTAGGCTATCAAGAATTACTACTTGATCGTTAAATTTAAATAGGAGAGTGTTAGAGAAGAGTTTGTTTATTGGGTATGATACTCATACTATGATTCATTTATTGAGTTTTTGGGTTTTTAGTTCAATCTAGGAGCGCTGCTAGGGCGGAGTGTGGGGTGTTTCTCTTTGTTGGTTAGGTTGGATCTTTCATTCATTCAAGCTCAAGGATTCAAATTGTTTCTCTAGCAGAAAACTAGAGTAATCATGGAAGGTTGTTGCTAAGAATATAATTAGAGTACTGGTAACCATCCGATGCATAGTCGATGCTTGGTATCCATTGTGTGTCATTGACACTATCCATTCTCTGTGACATTGACATCTTCCCTAGTTTATATGAGTTCCCCAACCGCAACATTCAAATCAAAGACGGTGAACCTTGTTGGCACATGGAACCCTTTCAGAAGCACTTTTTTTTTTTTTGCCCAATAGGAATTAATGCATGTCTCATCTTACTGAATAGAAGATTTTTATTATTTGCTAACCATGCTTTGAATCTCATCTTATTGAATAGAAGATTTTTATTATTTGCTAACCATGCTTTGAATCTCACTTGTCAGAGAAGAAGTCCCCCCCACTCCCCCACACCCACCCCTGCGCCCCCCGCGCCCACCGCCCCCTTAAATCCATGGGAAAGAGAAGGATTGAGATGAGAAAGATTGAGAACAAGAATGAAAGACAAGTGTGCTTCTCAAATAGACGCCAAGGACTTTTCAAGAAAGCCAAAGAGCTCTCCATTCTCTATGGCATTGACATTGCTGTCCTCGTTTTCTCTCCGGCTGGCCGGCTCTTCTCCTTTGCCAACATGGATGTTGACTCCATCCTCAACCGCTACTACGAATTAAACCAATGTCCCACCTCTACTAGTGGTAAAGGTGGTGATAATTTCTGGTGGGAGAAAGTAAATGTAGAGGAGATTGCCAAAGAAGATGGGCTGCAACAGCTGTGGAACTCACTTCAAGAGGTGAAAGAGAAATTAGCTTCACGTATAGAGGATCAGTCGTCTGCATCAACTTTGTCATTGGTTCCTTATTCATCGGATCAGACCATGTGTGTAGCAGCAGATTTGGAGTGGCCTTCTTGTCTTGATTGTTTTCTGCTTTCTTCAATGGGAGATGAATCTACTGCAAATGAAATGCATACTACATCATATTTGGAACAGCCTCCTCCTCTCCCACATGATGGTGTGGTGCAGGTGGAATATTCCTCTCTTGATTTCACCAAGGATGATGAGGGGCTGATGATGATACCGACTTCTAGGGAAAGTAACCACAATAGACTGATGAAGTTGCTTTTTCAAGAAGAAGATGATGATGAGCTGGTGATGATGTCAATGATTTCAACACCAGGCGCTTATACAAATTTTGATGACATATTGTTCCCTCCTCTCAACCATCTTTGAATTTTGATTCCTTGTAAATTTTTGTATTTGGTAATTCTTTAAAAAAATTTGTCATGGAAGTTCCAATTTTGGTCAACGCCACTCTTTACTCGAAATAATAGATATACTCTTTTTTTTTTTTTTGTTATTGTGGCTCTTGATTGGTTTGGACATGGCTAATCATCTAACCTTTTTGTTCCTTTCAACATTTGAGCATGAAAACCTAGCCCATCAGGTGGATTGTACATTTGTACTCCTCTCAATCCAAAAAAAAAAAAAAAAAATGTCTTGGAAAAGTGGGATGATCATAATCCAAATGGGCATTGGATTGGTGTATAAGTAAATATATACTCTTTTAGGAAGGCATCTTTGGATTTAGAGGAAAAATGAGCTTCAATGAAGGATTATTGTATAAGTGGTGGGTGAAGAATATTATTTAGCATTTTCCAAAACTGAACATTTTCAAATGCAAAACCAAAGACCCTTTCCTCTTATCCAACATTAATCCTTTTCAGAATTGGAAAAAACAAGATCTTTTCCTCTTCTCCAACAATAAGTCTTTCAAAATTGGAAGGAAAAATAATATTTGTATATTCTTTTATTCATTTGACTGTGGAAAATTAATAAAAAAAAAAGAACACAATTCTTTTTCTCTCACTTCATACTTACATCTATAAATTGGAGACTTGATCTACAAATTGGAGAATTGACCCTAAACTTCTTAAGATTTGAATTTTAAATCACCATGGTGATAAGTGAACGCGATGAGTGTTCCATTTTCCATTTGTTCTTTTTAGTGCATTGGTTCCCTTTCCACCAAAAAAGGAGATTATTTTATCATTTTTTCTTCAATTCTAACCTCTTTTGGAAATATAGGTGAGAAATTCAATCACATGAGACAAAGTGGGACCTAGAGAAAGTTTCGATGTTGTTGCCCTCATGTTTTTTTATTTTTTACTCATTTTCTCTACTTTTCTTTTTCAATTCATCCATATCGCAAAAAAATTCCACACACATTGATCATCCAAATGAATACTAAACTTGGGTTGATGGCTCCCCACACCTCCTACGTACATCTTCCCCTGCATATATTAGTGTTCATATAGATATTGGGGACATTTACAAAAAAAAAAAAAAAATCCACTAGAATAGGTAACCACAACTAAGTACCTTAAAATTTTGTATTATCAATAGAGGACCTTCTTGTATTCCCATTCTGCCATGTTTAGTTGATGTCAATATAAAATTTTATCTTGACATCATGGAAGAAAAAAAAAAAAAAAGAGAACAGAAGAGGTCTTCCCAACCACAAACGTAGTGATCTTCCTCCTCTTCCTTTCCCCACCGTCATCTTCTCTTCCTCCTCATCCCATCACAGCCGTTTTGTCCCTCTTTCTTTAATATGTAAAGCACAGTAAAAAAATAGAAATCAACATTTGTTGAAGGAGGAAACAAATATAAGCGTAATGTTAATTTTTAGTGTTCCAACTACTGTTTATATTTTGATGGTGGCATGATTTTTTGTGATGGTGGCTCCATGTCATTCATTTAATGGAAGAACAAACTTTTTTTGTTTAGTTTGTGTAACAGTATTTTTAGACATCAACAAGAAATTTGTCAATATCAATATATCTTTTGTCGACGTTGATGAATCTGTACTATTAGGCAGAATTTCATTCTAGTTAGAGTGTAATAGTTTTTGTCGATGTTAATAATTTTTTTTATTGATATCAACAAATAATTTATCGATGTCGATGAAATTGCATAGTTATGCAGTTTTCTTGTCCAGTTACTATATTAGTTCTTTTCGACATCGACAAATTATCTTTTGATATTAACAAATAATTTTTCGACATTGATGAATTTGCACTGTTATGTAGTTTCCCTATCCAATTTGCATTGTTATGTAGTTTTCCTATCCAATTTTTCTCTAAATAGCTTGGAGGGCAAGACATACATAAGAACTGTAAGAACAAATACAAACTTATCACTATCCTCAGTCACCCAATGAACTTTCTCATTCAAAAAATCAAATAAATACAAACTTATCACTATTCTCCGCTATTATTTAGTTTAATTAGACAATTCTACCAACTAATGAACTTCCTCATTCAACAAATCAAACAAATATTAACTTATCACAATCCTCACTAAAAGAATTGTTGAACCACTAAACCTGTGATAACCTTCATTGAGAAATCAAGAAAGCCTAAAATCTATCAATCAACAAATGAACTTCCTCATTCAAACCTATCATTCATACAACCACTAAAGGTAAACATTCCCCACCATTAACATTCACAACCACTATGAAACCAATCTCAAATTCAAGAACCATCACCTATTTTTGACTTTGATTATTGAATCATTCTCTCATACAACTCTATTTGTCAACTAAATTATTCGACTACTAGTTTGCATCTGTAATATAACATCTCCCACTAAGTGAATTCAACCTTTTTGAGGACAATGTGTTTTATGTATTCTATTATAAAGAAGCTTGATAAGTCCAAAAAATGCATCATTTTTTGTGTATTTTTGGGAATTTTAAGAACTTATTTATTATAAATTTCTTCATTTAGTTGGAAATCATGTTTTTATGATTTTAGAAATCATTATTAAATTTTCTTGCAAAAACATCATTCAAAAATCACAATTTTCCATAAAATCATAAAATTTTCCATTTTGGATTTCTATTTTTAGAAGATTTTTTCAAATTCCTAATTTTACATTGAATGATAAAATTTCTCATCATCATTAGTTAATTAAAGATAAATCTTGATTAATGATGTGGATTTATGTTGTCATTTTATGTAAATTGGGCCCGTATTAGTGCATTTGGAATTTTTGTTCAAAATTATTAAATTAATTGACAATCACTTTTATTTGTAGGAAAATTGGAGAGAAGGTCCCACAATCAAAACTTGAAGTCATGCGAAGGAGGGGATCCCACATGCTACATTGTTGCATGCTATTGCAAGAAGTTGAGATTGGAATTGGAAACGTAAAAAGTCTAAGGTGGAAGATCCCTTGCAAGAGAGGAAAGAGGAGAAGATTTCTCAAATTTGGAAAGCTAAAAAAAACAAAAGAAGAAAAAAACGTGCAACAACATCCCACCAATCACCTGGAGATTCTCTTTCTATTTTATCCAAGTCAAATATAATTCAAGGGCCCACCCATCATGTCAACTCATCACTATTCCTATACAATCACAAGTACACTTTCCATTGTTTTTTTTTTCTCTCACGCCACTTTTTCCTCTCTCTCTCCATACCCATTCCTTAAATATATGAGCCCAGCCACATCCCCAAAACACCACATCCCAGCATCTCTCTTATATATTCATATTTATATCACAAAGAGAGAAATCCACGTACAGAGCCCATCTCTCATAATTTTTTTTTGTTTTGTCTCCCTCACATCTCTCACCACCACCTAATTCATTACACCCCATTCCATCCCTTCCTTACACCACCAACCATACATCACATTCCAACAATCAAAAGTGGGGTTTGGCCAAGCCCACTTTTGGATCCACACCATCTTCTTGCTTTCATCTACTCCTCCTTCTGATGCATGAAGATTAGAGCATGGATTGTGCGCAAAGTATCCTCTTTTTGATGTCTTGATCTAGGGTAAGGTAGATTTTCTTTTTCTAAGTTTAATTATTTTTTGGAAATTATTAGGTGTATTGGTTCGTTTAATTTTAAATATACAATTAGTAAGGTCAAGGTGTTCCGCCTTGGATCGGCACCGTACGTTTGTGTGCTGACAGCACGCACTTGGTGCAGTGTTTTTGTAGATTTTTTTTATTCTGCCAATACAGTGTTTTAATTTTCAAAAATAAGAGAAACAAGAATTCTTTTTATTTATTATATCTGAATTTTTTATTTTTTACTTTTAATTTATTACATGGTTATTTATTTTTTTACATTGGTGGTTTTATCTACTTTATTGTTTTGCAGCTTCTAGTGCTATGATTGTTTTAGTTTAGGATTTTTAGGTTAGATTTAATTTGTGAATTTTTTTTTCAGATTTGGACTTGTAATTTAATTTTAATCTTCAGAAATAGTAATGTGTATTTTTGTAGATTTTATTAGGGTAGCTTTAGTTTTCAATTAGGATAGGTTTTCTGCGAATATTAGCTCCCTGTGGATACGATCCTGGACTCATTGGGTAAATTTATATCGAGACTTTGCACTTGGGGTCCATATTGATCAAAGCTGCAATCAGATGAATTCTCTTGTAAAAATATATTCTCCATGTTTTGCATTTTCCAACATTATGGGCTTTCGCAATTAAAAGAAGCAAAATATTCACTCAACCAAGTAATCCGCATAAACAAACTTTATAGCTAGAACAGTTGATTGGCAAAATAAGAATAAATATCATTGAATGTAAGACTTACAAATTCTCTAGCCTTTTCCTAATGTTGCTCGTCCCATGGCATACTATTGTAGTAGTCTCACCTTCTTGGATTCAGATATCCCACGGTTACTGTGAAGTACTCCAAATAACTTATCAGAACAAATCATGTTTTTGATTTCCTCTTGCAAAGGAAAAATATCCTGTTACAAGTACTATTGGTAGAAATAGGTGGTAATGGAAACATGGATATAAATATCAAGTAAAAGAAAACTACTCTAAGGCAAATGAACCAATTCCAAGTAAGATTATATTTAAAGAAAAAAAAAGAGAGTATAGTATTCAATCTTGTGATTACAGATGAGCATCTTAGTCACCACTTACATGAGCTAATTTATTAGATGTAAAATAGCTAATGTGACTCGTAATTATTTCAATTGTTTGAAAATTGAAGTCAACTAGGATTTGGGTGTGTAGGCATTTTTGAAGACATCTATAGCCATAGTCTTTAAAACATCTTTCCCTTGATGGATATTTGTATCAGTTATTACACAAGCTTTTGGCTTCACATTTCCCTCAAGCCACCCAATACGTCCCAAAATAATTAGAATCCAAACCCCTATCTTCTCATTCTTTTCCCACTTGCCCTGATAAACCTCCAAAAATACCAAAAATAAACCAAGATCTAATAATAGCCAACCAACTACTATTTCATTCCACCTCTGAGCCATCATCAAAGGGGAAAGAACATTGCTAACCCAACTTGCCATTCTTTGCTAACCCAACTTCCCATTCTTGAACTGATAAACATCTAACCACCTGAATTTGCCAAAAGCCAATGGCTAACTGCAATCCAATTACTCCTAAGAAACCAATACCCAAAACCCCATAAACCCACATCCCAAAATCTCATCACAAACAATATGAACACATAAATAACAACCACAAAGACCATGCTACTGGATGCCCTCCTTTCCTACTGCAGGATGCCCACTACGAACCACACCATCGTGAGCAACAACACTACAACCACCAAAATGCAGCAAAACCCGGTCACATGCATTTACTAGACTCACATTTGCAACACCCGAACCGTTCTAGCACTAACATTGTCCAAGAGTAGATACTTTCTCTCTCTCTATCTTTAGAAACAAACTATAGGCCCAAGCTCTCTCATCTTTTTCCTTCTTTAGAAACAAACCTAAAGAAAAGTTTTCCCTAACTCACCATCACCATTAGCATAGACACAAGCTCCACTGGGATTTCACCCATGCCCAATTCTCTCCAACATCAAATATTCATTTTAGACATCTAATTATGAAATCAATCAATCGATTTCCATGGTGAACAATACATCATAAAAATAAAATTGAAATGCACGAAATGAAATGCAAAACAACATAATCAGAAAACTAAAAGTAAATAGGAAAAAAAGAACTTTTTGTGAAAAGCATGAATCAATGAGGGAAGAGGAAGAGGAAGCGGAAGTGGAAGAAGAAGATGATGAAGGAGATGACTAATGATGAAGATGGAGGGTTATCCCTACGATTTCCTTTTCTACTATTTTCCCTCACAAAAATGGCATGCAAGAAAGAAGCAACACCATGGATTTGGGTAAAAGAAAAGAAGTAGATGGTGGAGATGAGAAAAGTGTTGGCCAAGTAGATCCAAACGAAGTAGGTTTAGGGTCTTGGGTAGTCTATTAATTGTATTAGGATTTTTTTGTTTACTAACAACAGCTTGATAATTGTATTAGGACTTTTCTTCCAAAGGATAGCTTTCTTAGGGGCTAAGAAAGTAGAGATCATATATATGATGTAATCTACCCTAGACTTAGGCAAAGCAAAGGCCATGAATTCACCAATTGAGGAGAACCTAATTGAAATTAGTTTTTCATGGACATAGACATCTTCGGCGAACAACATAAATTTCTTGTTTGTGTGGATGATTGTCAATCTTACTTGCTCACGTTAATGCGCACACGCACAAAGAATGGTATCATATCCACAACAATAAGTGGTATAAGAAAGAGATAGGCTAGGTTATCCGAGGCTTAGATTGTGCATTGCAAGATCAACCATCGGATCTTAGAGTCTTAGGATCAATCTCGGTTTCTTCAAACAGAGAAGGAGGGATCAGTCTGATCTCGGTTGTCAATGGATTGGATTTGCTAATTCGGAGGAGAAGACCGAGGAGGTTTTTGGTTTGGGTTTACCCAAACAAATAGAAATTGCAGAGGATTCTATAGTTTTTTGGTTGCAAAGGATTGCAGAGGGTTTATTGGGTTTATTGGAAGAAGGAGACTAGTTCAGAGTCTTATGGATCAGATTCACTGCTGCACTCATCGTTGCTGTAGGAGAAGACGCGCAGTTGTCGAAGTGCACGTCGCCACTGCCATCGTCTGCCTACCAGAACCGCCACCGCTGTCCCTTCCGCGGGCAGCAGCCTAGCCTCACTGGTCAGAGGCCACTGTAGGTAGAGATCGTAGGGGAAGAAAACGCCCGGGTTTTCTTAAAACCAGGCTAGATCCAAACCAAGTGGGTTCAGTTTTGACCTGATCTTCTTCACAGCCCTGTAGTAAGCCGAGTCAGGATATAGTTCCAGGTTTAGGTTAGGTTAGACCTGGTTTCAGAAACCCAATAGTAGTTGTAGTGTCAAACGTCAGTTGTTGAAGCAAGCACTGACGTTAGTAGATCGTATTGTCAACAACAGATTTGATCGAATTGATGATAAAAATTTATTTCTGCAATATCTTGATCATCTGTAGTCGGATTGGAGATCTACTTGTACCTACGGACTCATTTCATGTAGATCTATGCATTTGTGAAAGAAGGTTGGCAGTTTGACAGTCAACATGAGAGTTTGACTAAATTGGATCGTAGAATACTGATTCTACGACATCGGAGCCATCCGAATTCGGATTTCAGTCCGTTTCTTCTAAATTGCTCATGTTAATGAGATCTACAATGTGGTGTAGGAATTAGATCAGTGTTTATTGTTTGTTTTTCCCATTTGCTAAATTTAGATGAAAAACAACACTCTGAATACTATCATGGTTAAGCTCGATCCTACCAATTGGTTGATCTGAAAATTAAAGATTGAGGATATCCTCTATTGTAAAGACCTCTCTGACCCTATTGAGGGGGATAGTGTTCGACCAAAAGATATGAAATATATAGATTGGAATAAGATGCATAGAAAGACGATTGGTTATATTAGACAGTGGGTTGATAATAACATATTTCACCATGTGTCCAACGAAACTAATGTGCATACCTTTTGGAACAACCTAGAAGCAAGATATGAAAAAAAGACAACATTGAACAAAACCTTTTTGATCAAAAACCTTGTGAACATGAAATTCAAGGAGGGCGGTTAGATTGAATCAATTAGCCACAACAAAGATGGTCTTTAATGATGAGATGCAAGCTTTGTTGCTTCTGAGTTATTTGCCAGATACATGGGTGATATTGGTTGTTTCCATGTGTAACTCTACTCGAGATGGTGTGTTGTCCATGAGTCAGATTACTGATAGTTTACAAAATGGAGAAATTAGAAGGAAAACTGTAGGTATAAATAATGCATAGGCCTTTGTTATTGAAAAAAGAAAGAAGAATAAAAGTAGGGGACCAAAGGGGGTCATAACAAGTTTAAAGGTGGATCACAGACTAGGAGAAAGTTTGTAAAATACTTTTTTATGGCAAGATAAGTTACATCAGGAAAAATTATTTTGCCTTGAAGGAAAAGAAATAAAGCAACAATGAGAAGAAGAATGATTATGAAAACATTATAGCCACTTTAGGATAGGAAGTAGTGGTTCTCACCGGTGGTGATGACAAGTGTTTTAGTATTGCAAATGATCAGGTTGAGTGAGTTGTAGATACATTAGCATTCTACTATTCTACTCCATGTAGGGAGATGTTCACTGCTCATTAAGCATGTGGCTTTAGTATAGTGAAGATGGGCAACACGAGTCATTTAGAAATTATTGGGATTGGTGATGTTTGAATTCAAACCTATTTTGGTTGCATAGTGACGTTGAAATATGTGCGACATGTTCCTGATCTGCAATTAAATCTTATTTTCAGGATTGTATTTGATTATGCAAGTTATGAGAGTTACTTCGGAAACGGCAGATGAAAATTCACTAGAGGGTCTCTTGTTATTGTGAGAGGGACAACGGGTAATACGTTGTATAAAATACATGTGAAGATGTGTTGAATGCTATTTAAGAAAGTTCCTCTCCGAATATGTGGCACAAGAGACTAGGACAAATGAGTGAGAAATGATAGCAGATGTTGGTAAAAAAGGATTTAATTCCTTATGTTGGTAAAGAAGGATTTAATTCCTTACTCCAAAGGTACATCCCTCTACCATTGTAATTATTGTTTGTTTCGTAAACACCATATGGTTGTTTCTTGTTTTGTAAAGACCATATGGTTGCTTTCTCTTCGATAGCAAAATTAAACTCTATTGTATTGGATTTGGTATATTTTGATGTTTGTAGTCCCATGGAGGTAGAATCATTGGGTGACAGTAAGTTCTTTGTCTAGTTTATTGATGATGCATTTAGGAAAGTTTGGGTCTATGCGTTGAGATTAAATGATCAAGTCTTCTAGATTTTTTAACAGTTTCATGTCATGTTTTAAAGATAAACATGTAAACTCTTGAAGTGTCTCTTCACAGATAATGGTGGTGAGTCCACATTTAACCACTTTAGAAACTATTGCTTAAAGCATGGTATTCGACATGAAAAGACAGTTCCTAGTACTCCACAACATAATGATATGGCAGAGAGAATGAACCGCACTATTCTTAAAAGGATGAGATGCATGATGAGAGTAGCACAATTGCCCTGATTAACAGATCTCTCTCAATTCTTTTGAATTTTGATCTTCCAGAAAGAAGATGGACAAATAAAAATACTTTCTATTTACATTTGAAGGTGTATGGGTGCAAGGCATTTTCACATATACTAAGGGAGCAGCATTTAAAGTTGAATAATAAGGCAGAAAGTTGCATCTTTCTTGGTTATGGTGGAGATAAATTTGGTTATAAGTTATGGAATCCTGAGAAAGGAAGAATTATTAGAAGCAGGGATGTGATTTTCCATGAAAACCAATTCTTTAAAGATGTTGAGTAGACTGATAAGTCTTCTGAAACAGTTGATGAAGTAGTTGATCTCACACTAACTCTTTCTCCAATGTAGACTGTAGGTGGAGAAGGTGGATAAAACGATCCGAATTGTGATGAGGCATAAGGTTTGCCAGAAACCACGGAACTTTATGCTAAGATGTTTACTAGAACTGCATTCAGAGTTGGCAAAGACTAAACTTCTAGTGATCAGTTTAGGGCGTCTTCCCCATAGTTTAGAGGGGAAAATTGTTGGCCAAGTGGGTCGAGATCAAATGGGTTCAAGATCTTGGATAGTCTCCTAATTATATTAATACTTTCTTGTTTAGTAACAGTAGTTTCCTAGTTGTATTAAGACTTGCCTTTTTTAGGATAGCTTTCTTAGAGGCTAAGAAGGTGGAGATTATATATATAATATAATCTGTAACCACAGACTTAAGTAGGGCTATAGTTATGGGATTTACAGATTGAAGAAGAACTTAGTGGAAATTGATTTCCCGTGGACGTAGAAATTTTTGCCGAATCACATAAATATTTTGTCTTCTTGTGTAATTGATTATCGATCTTAATTTGTTGCTCACGATGGTGCAGACATATACGTGCACAACGAGTAGCGTTATATCCATAACAAAGAGGACAATGATCGTAGAGAAAACACGATTTCCTTTACGTTGGGATGAGTTTAGTTTTTTTTCTTTTTTTTTTTAGTTTCTTTTTTTTCTTTTGCATTTAATGGTTTTTGGAACTAGGGTTATATTGATGTCAACTAAACACAGTAGAATAAAAATATAAAATTAGCATTTGGGCAGGAGGTCCCCCATTGATAATAAAAAAAAATTTTTTGGGGTCCTCAATTATGGTTACTTGACCAGTGGAGAGTCTTTTTTTTTCTTTTTGACGACTCAGATAAAAAAAATCCTCCAGAATTTAATTTCATTGCTGACCATAACATCGTGGGACCATGACATCCAGATGGTTGAAATCACACATTCAAGTATATGAAAACATTACCACTTTCCAATTCCTCAAATAGGAATCAAAAGGAATATTACAACATACCACAGGCACTATATAAGTAGATGCAAAAGTGTAGTTCCTACAACACGAGTAGCATTTGATCTATATATATTCCTAATCTAATCTATTATAAGATTAAGGAAGAAATTCTAATCATCTCTGATCATGACATATCATCTGGAAGAAGATGATGATCTAGGCTAACTTTATTATTTCTCATTTAGAGGTACTTGTCAGGAGCAGGAGGGTTAGTGCCAGCTGCGTAGTGATGGCCGTGCATGGCGGAGAGACGTTCATGGCCATCAAGTGGATATTCGCGCTCGTGCTTGGTGTGCTCTCTCTGGGCTTTATGATGGGCCTTTGACTGGTGCAGTTCCATCTTTGCTTCTGCTTCTTTGGCCTTTCTTCGCTCCTCAGCTATCTCCTTTTCTCCTTCTGTCCTCGCCGTCGCCTTCTCCACCTGCCCCCACCCACCCCACCATTCCCAAATGCACAAAATCAAATCATTATCTTTGAAATTATGTTTGAAATAATTCTTGTCTCATGCTCCAATATGTGGACATCCTTGTTTTTTTTTCCCCATCTTCATTGCACACACACATCAGGAGGTTCAGTCCTGTAAAAGAACCAGATTTGGAACCTCTGTTTCAGATTTAGACTTATAAATGAGTTGCATTTAATTTAAATCTTAATTCATAAGCAAGTTCTGTTCTTATTCATATAAGTTCCTACCGTGCACTCAAGATTTGACATATGAGTCTTTAATGTTAAAACAAAACTTGAAGTCATCTTTGGTTAAATTTTTTTATGTTTAATGTTAAAAATGGTAGAGTTGTTAGGCCCTTTAAATCTAATCCGAGCCGAGTCTAGAATCCGCAAAATAAAATATAGGTAAGAAACTAGAATCGCAATTTTGAAATAGATCCAAATCTAAATCCAATATGATTTCAGCCCAAGATCAACCTTAGTACATCCCCACTTGTTGATATTACAAATTGGGGTAGGGGACGATCTTATTATAGTTTTTCGAGTTTTCCCTTTAATTAATACTAGACTCTTAACTTATATATCATTGAGAGAAAAAAACAAATCACATCTATGATGATAAATGCATATAAAATGATATATTCACCTTTTCTTGGGCCTTGGCCTTGTGATGATCAATCCGCTCTTTGGCACTGCTTGCCATATTGCTTACCTTCTCCTTAGCAGCCTGCATCTTTTCTTCCGTCCTTAAAATCTCTCTTCGTTGTGTCTCTTCTTCTATATATCAAATTGTGCAGCAAAAACACACAAAACAGGTCTCTCACCTTGTGTATGCATGACCATATAAAAGAAGCAACACTGTCGTGTAGGACGCCACATGTGTCGTGACTACGTTTGTGTAACGGAGCTTGCTGCCACGTGTCCTGGACCGACTTCATTTGGGTAGAGAGGCTGCCACGTGGTCGGCAGATGTTGGGGGCATCTATATCCAGTATCTGGGTCCGCAGTCGGGGTCCTCCGGTGCCCGAAATTAGGGAGACTTGGTAACTCTCTGTGTGATCGAGTTAGTAAAATCTCAACCGTTAAAAGGTAATTTGTGCTCCTTCTATTCATTGATCAGATTGGATCGGACCAACTTCTTTTTGGCTCAAAGATACAGGTGATATGGGCCTGGACTGGATACATAATTTAGACCCGTTTAATATTTGGGTCAGGATTGAACTGAATGATAGAAAGCCTAAGCTATAGCCTGACAAAGAAGTGCTTTTAATCTAGGGTTTTTTTTTTACGGCCACCGTTAATATGCTTATCCCTTGCCTTGCAATGAACGTTGAGAAAAATTTCCAGTCGCTCTCCCTTACACAGCTGCATTTTTAGACCTAATGAAAATTTAGACAAGAAATTGCTAGGAAAGTCCGTGCAACTGACAAAACGCCTCGTTGCACTTGGCCTGCCCCAGTGCAATTGGCTAAATGGCGGGGCTGGCGCGTAACATTTGCATACCATGTCGAGCTTGGGTCAAACGCAGAACAAGTGTTCTTCTAATCACTACAAGAATTTATAGTTTTCCCGGCGTTTTTTTCCGGCACAATATTTAAATGCAGGGGAAAGTATGCTTTTGGCCGGCGAAATAAGCTTTTTCGCTGAAAAAAGTTATAGTTTTCCCGGCCTTATTTTTTCGCCTACAAAGGCTTGATTATTCCCGGCGAATATATTATTTCACCGGTAAAGGTTAAATTTTCACCGGCGACTAAATTTTTTCGCCGGCAAATATTATATTTATGGCGGCGTTCTCCCCAGATCACCCACAAATTTCACCCGTAAAATTTTCCCACCAACTTTTATCTGAGATTGGCGCTTTAAATTTTACCGGCGAATTATTTGTGCCGGGAAAATTTTTTTTAAATATTTTATTTTAATTAATAAATTTTTGTCGTCATTTTCCTGGCTGTCTATATATTAAAATTAGTATCAAAGAGAGACAGAGAGAGAAAGCGATTCAGAGAGAGAGACAGAGCGAGAGAGACACCAGCGAGAGAGACAGAGAGAGAGAGAGACACCAGCGAAAGAGAAAGCGAGAAAGAGAGAGAGATAAGACAGAGTGAGAGAGAGAGTAAGAGAGATCAGATCCATTTCCCTGGCCGTCTTCATCGTCGTCATTTTCCTGGTCGTCTTCATTGTCGTCTTCCACTTGCATCAATCTCAAGGACAAGGGCCAGGTAGGGTTTCATCCCATCACCGTCTTTTTTTTCTGATTTCATCTCTGTTTGGTTTTGTGCATTTTTTCTTTTGCTAGGCTGAGAGATGGAGAGGCAGTTCGATCGGTTGCTTTGTCGTAAGAATGGATGGTCTTATGGGGTTATGTGGCTAGTGAAATCGACTGATCCCCTTTAAGATCTAGCTTATGTTTTGGTTTGGTTGAAGTCTTCGATCTTTGGGTTGTGCCACAACCGATTTAATCGACTTGCCAACATGCTCAATCGAACGCCCAAGTCCAACATCCGGGGACCCAATTCGGTAGAAAGATACAGAGAAAGGGAAATCATCATCTAAACACAAGGAGAGGGTAGGCAAAAATCAAGAGGACCCATTTGTGTTATGGTTTGGTCTCTGTGCTCTTGCATCTATTTGGTGATTGGGTATTTTGTTTAGTTTTGTCTTGGGTGTGTTTGGATGGAACTGATTGCAAGTGAAATAGAATAATTTGGTGTTTGGGGCAGTTTGTCTTATGGTGTTTGAGGCAGTTTGAGCTTCAAAAAATAACGAAAATGTTGTTTGGGACAGATTTGCTTTCTCTGGTAGCTTTATGTTTGTTTTTTAATTTTGATTAATCATGATTCTTGCATGACTCATTCCTGAGGATCACACATGTTGTTTCCTCCATGTACCTGATACTGTTACATACACCACTTTTTTGGGCGGTTGGTTGAGTGTTGGTAGTGTTCAGTATGCATTAACTCTTATAAATGAGATGGAAGTGTCTGGCCCATGTCCTGACCATGTTACATACATTACACTGTTGAATGGACTTTGCAGCAGAAATCATATTGTAGAGGCAGTAAATGTATTTCAAGCTATGGTTAACTCTAACTTTCAACCATGTATCAAAATTTATAACATTCTCATTGATGGTTTGTGCAAAGCTGGGAAAGTTGAAATGGCAAAGAAGCTATTTGATGGCTTCTCTGACAATGGTTTGGTGCATGATGTGATTGCATATACCACAATGATCAATGGCCTCTGCAAAGAAGGTTTGATAGAGGAGGCTAATGAGCTATTTTGTAAGATGAAGGAAAATGGTTGCTTACCTAACTCTTTCACAGTCAATGCAATTCTTCGTGGTTTTTGTGAAATTAATAACATTCAAAAAGCATTGGAGATTCTCCATATAATGGCTAAGAGAGATGTTTTCCCAGATGCAGACACCATGTCTATTGTAATTGACTTGCTTTCAAAGGACGAGCAATATAAAAAATATATTAATTGTATTCCTCCTTTTGTTAGAAAAGTCTTAAAGTGATTTGATACAAGTTGTGAGGTCGGTGCCTTCTCTTCATCCTTATGATATGTCATGTTAAGATCTTGGCAGGGAATAACACTATATTGGGAACTTTATGCTATAAAAGGTACTTTTCTTTCTAAAATATTTGTTTTGTTTTAATTATTCGGTATAAGAAAAAGTCCAATAGAAATGATACCTTTTTTCCCTTTGTGCCTCCAAGAAGATGAAAATCTTATCATCTATTGACCGTGGCATATGCTTCCTACCTATTTGCAATAAACTTAATACATGGAATTAATGTTGATCCTTTCTTTCACTTTTTTCTACCATAGAATCTCATTGATCTGTTTCACATTAGAAATGAAAAATGAGAAGAAGAAAATAAATTGGTGGTGAAGTGACAAAGATTAGTTCCTTAATTCTGTGCATGCATTATGCAAACATTAAAATAAAATTGCACTACCCTCTTGCTAATGTGAAACTTAAGTGAATAACAGAAATCAAATAGCACTAAAGATAACTAAATTTCCAAGAATTCGGCCTGATATTCCACAAGGGGCTGCCAACCTCCTACTGTCACATAGGTATGTGAGCACAAGTCTAGCAATTGCCTGCAACCCTCATTCTCTTGTATTTTCCTTTCTTTGTTAGTCAGCCTTTTTTTCGAATTCTGTATTGGTCCTTTGTACTTTGGTGTGATCTTGGCCATTCACAATGCTGGTTTTTTTATTCGAGCAAATCAGTCCCTTGTTTTGGAGTTGCAACCCCTATTCTCGAGCCTGAACCCCAGCAGATGTTTATTGTTGAAATTGATTCTCCTCAAGACAAAGCTGCGTGGAAGTTCAGTTATATTCACAATGAGAATAGATCCCGTCATTCCCCTATGCGGATGATGTGCCATCATATATTTAGATCTGCGAATGATCTTAAGGATTAAATGGCAACGCGATGGGTTGACAGAGTTGGGCCTTTTGTTGGTTTTTTGATTGAATTCTGGTTTTTGGTGCATGCCATTTATTCTTCATCTTTGTACTTTACTATTTAGTGAAGTTTCTTGGATTGATAAAAAAGAAATGTATTGGTAGGCTTGATTTGGTAGGGCAAGTTTTGGCAGTAAGCTTCCTACATGACACCAACTCTCTCTCTCTTTCTCTCTCTCTCTCTCTCTCTCTCTCTACCTAAATAAGTAGAGCGAACTTCCATTGTGGACTATCAAATGGGACAGCAAAATGAGGCACATGAAACACCGAAGTAATGCTCACAGTGTTTGCCTAGTGATAAACAAATGGCAGGTCATCAAACGAGGGGCTCTCTCTAAGGTAGTCCAAAGAATGTGTTTAAGTTGCCAAAACTAACTCCTGCCCCAACTCAGCCTCACAACGCCCCAACCCTAACCCTACTCCTTCGAAACCCTTTTCATTCCCCATCGAAGACCAAAGTACCATACCCCTTTTCATTCTCTCCATCGGAAAAGCCCTAGCTTCTTAAATCTCCATTGTCATCGCCATCTCAATCTCTCACATAAGCATCAAACGATTCTCTTCCAGTCATCCTCTCTTCATCTCTGGATTCTAGATGAAGCCTCTTGCCTGTTCCATGGTTTTTGCATTTTTTGCAATGATTCTCAAAAGCCTAGTTAGTGCTTTACTGCATTTTCTCTTTCTTCTGTTCTTTACCATGTGCTTATGCTGCTTCTTGGGTACTGATACAGAGTTCCTTGTTTTTCTACGGGATTTGGTTTCTTGGGTGTGTTTTTTACTCTTAGACTTAGGGGGAAACCATTTTGTCTCAAAATGGCTTCTTTATTTTTTGTTCTCTTTTATTATTATTATTATTTTTACTCTTGTTATTTCCATGATGCTGCTTTGGTTTTCTTCACCTACAGGGATTGGCTTCTTAGGTGCATCTGACAGTTGGGCACATTTATAATCTAAATCAATGTGAAGAAGCTTTTGCCCAACGAACAAACAAAAAGGAACTAGGTGATTTGAAATATCTACCCAAATGGCCAAACTAACGCAAAATCTTGGCTGAAATTATGTACACGTTTGGTCAGTCATCTGAGTTGACTGAACCAATTAGTTACGACCGAACTGAACTCTACCAACCCTGCATTAGTGTATGTTGGTGCTGCCCTTTGGATCAAGAATGTGGGTATTCTTCCGAAGTTTCAAGCCTTAAAATAATACTTTGATATTGTCAAGATGAGTCAGGCCTTTGAGGAATGGATTTGTTTGCAGATGTTTTTTGGATATTTTCATCTAATATACTAGGTACTTAAAAATGCATGATGTCTTTGCATCAGTTTTAAATTCTATCTGATACTTATTTTTATCACCAGTTTATGCATCTGTATTGGTGTATTCCTAACTATTTCTATTTTTGTTAATTTATTAGTTTCTGTTTACCCTTCATATATATCATCAAAGAAATCATAGCATCGCTTTTTTTTCTTTTTTATGCAGATTGAATGATAAGTGAAGAAAATTTTGTGCTTAAAGAGTTCATGCAGTCAACATGAAGGCCAAGTATTCAGAGTAATAGACTGCTACATATTGAAATGGGATGCAGGAAGTTCTTTTAAACAGTGGTGCAAATCGATGTTGGAATGATGCAACAATAAAATGATCACATGGATATGTAAACTTTCATTGATATTTGAATGTTGGTATGGAGTAGAATGTTAACATGGGTTTTAATTTTGTGATGGTAAAGTGTTTTGAATGTTGAAAGGATGTTTGAATTTTAATATGTAGTTGAATGAATTTTCATGTTTTATCTTTTGATGGTTTTGGAATGGAAATGAAAGTTGGTTGTGTAATAAATTTAGTTTTGGATAATGTAATTAGCTGTTATAATTTAATCATATGACATAGGTTGAAAGCTGTAATGAACTAATATAAAAGTTGTAATGAACTAATATATATATACAGGGAAAGGAAACTAAAAATTGAACAAATAAAAAAAATAAAATAATATTCATTGCCGGCGATTTTTGTGCCGCCAAAAATATTTAAATTACATTAAAAATTTTGGAAAAATGATCTTTTAAATGTTTTACCGGCGCTAGATAACGCCGGCAAAACATTTGATTAATAATCTTCTAAATGTTTTACCGGCATCATAAAACGCCAGCAAAACTTTTTTAAAATAGAAATTTTTTCGAAAATCCATTTTTTTTTACCGGCGTTAAAATACGCCGGCAAAGGTTGTCTTTTTTCGTCGGCAATATATAAGTTTTACCGGCGCAACCATTTTAGCGCCGGGAAAAAGTTTTCCTGGCGAACTTTTCCCGGCGACTTGCCGGCGCACAAGAAATCGCAGGAAAAGATTTTTGCCGGCGTTTTGTACACATTTACCGGCGATTATTTGGCGTAGGCAAAGGTGAAAAATCTTGTAGTGAAGGTTGGGCCAGGCCTGCCCGACCCAGCCTTTGAACACCCCTACTTCATCGTCTAGAAACCGCCATGCAAAACCAGGATGGTCACGGCAACTCGAAACATGTAAAACCAGTAACTACAAGAAGTCATTGGTAGGTATTGCGTGGATCATGAAAGAAAGGATGTTCTGACTTTGTTGACTTTGGAATTTTTTTCATAAACCCTATTCCTTATGATTAATGCATTGTTAATCATACAAATATATATATATATATATATATATGCAAACTTTTTCGTTTTTTCTTCCTTTCCGACAACCGACTTTTTAACTTTCTTCTCTGTTTCTTTCCACTTCCACTCCTGCTAAAACAAGAGTTATACTGAAACGGTTTTTACCTCTTCCAAGTTTCAATTTTGTGTGATTTTTCTAGGTACTTATTTTTAAAGATTCTGATTTTATGATTCTACATGGATCTGTTTCAATGGGGTCCTATTATAATCATCTACGATTATTACTACAAACCCAACACTTGTACTCTTATAATCAATGCATTATTTGCATGGAAAATAGATAAACTCAAAGACTCTGCCAACATTAATCAAACTGAAAACTTTAATGTATGAATAACAGAACAGATTAAAAACAAGTAAGGCATTATGGTGTAAAATGCAAGCATTTCATGTATAAACTATAGACTCATAAATTGAAATTGTAGGGAGTAAACAACATTCTTTCATGATGTATAGATGATCCACAATGAATGCTTAGTCTGTTTTCCTGAGTTTCACATACCATATTTATGTCAATGATATGCATTGACAATGATTTGGGACGGGAGATAGTGTCCCACCTCTATAATTGAAATCCATTCCGTATCTTTCTTGCTTGTGAGATGTAATGTGTTTTTATGAGTTAGTTTGATTGAATTTAAATTTTTAAAAAATTTAATTCAAACATTATATTTTGTTACTTTTTTTTTAAGTTTGGGATTCATTTACTTTAGAAAGAGTATGTTAGGTTGGGTGTTTGTTTTTGTGTTTGTGGGTTTGGGTTTATTGCTGTTTGCCACTTGTATGTTATTTTCTCTGAAATGATTATAGTATGTTGGCTAATTAATTCATAAGTTGGGAAAAACTCTAGAACCATTGTGTTATATTTTATATTTCTTCTAGATGAACTGTTATTCGAGTTGCCAATAAGCTGAAGAGAAGAATTAAAGCAAAAAGGGTAGAAAATGAAAAAAAGATATTGGACATGGAAAATAGGTTGAAATTCAAATTTGGTACCTAGACGGAATAGTTACCCAATCAATCGAATTGGTACCCGATCAATTGGATATAGTATCAAATCGATTGGATGGCAGAAAAAATCCCACCGACTTGCACAAAATTTTTTCCTATTTATGCCAGGATTAGTAAGTTGAGCATTATAAGGCAAGAATTGTGGGCTATTTAAAGAGTTCCCCTCTTAATCCTGAAGCATCCATCTTAGTTTTGAGATGAATACACATTGAAAATATAGATCTCATTATTCTAAGTAAAGATTATACATTAGAGATCATATTTCTTCTCTAGAGCATTCATTGGAGAGAAAAGTGATGAATCTTTGTTATAGGGATTCTAGACTTCTATACTCTTGTGGAAGATTATCTGAGGAGTCAAGCCTAATAACAAAAAGGCGTCCATTGGTTGAATCTGTTGCAGTGGACGGCAGAGCGTCGTTGTGGTGTGTAACATCCGTACAATGAAAATTACAGTCCTTAAGTTACATAAGAGTTGGATAAGTGTTGTAAGTGTATCTTTTATAACTATATGATTCATAGTGCTTGATTGGTAGTCTAGAGTGGACTCATACTTTTGTCCCAGATTGAGTTTCCATGTAAAAATTGTATCTTTTGTGGTGGTTGCTCGTTTGTTTTATTTTATTTCAGCTGCATATTGTATATTTGCTTACAATTTAGAAAATTATATACTTGGGTGCACCCCCAAATCTTTCAATTGGCATTAGAGCAGGTTGCACAAAGTTATTGTGTAGGTCTATTTGTGATTTTTAAAATGACATTCAATGACGAAGGCATGTTGAAGCTACGTGTTTTGAAAGATAAAAATTATGGCTTGAAAAAAATTCTCAAATTTGAGTTTGAGAAGAAAAACCCTAAATCTATTAAATATTTTGAATGCAAATGGCTTGGTTATAGAGTATCTGAGTGTCCAAATAAAAGGATAAAGTGCCATGGTGAAATTGATAATTCTAAAGATGCTTAAAATCTACTTCTTGACACAACCAGTGCTGAGTATGTTGCTTGTATGGCACTGTCTTCTTAATGCACATCTAATAATTGATATAATGATGATAATAATGAAGTGTCAGATGATGATAATAATGAAGTGTCAGATGATGATAATAATTTGGAAGCAGAATGTAAAATTATGTTGAAGAAATCTTCGAAGATGCATAGAATGTATGAGAAAGATGCTTTTAAGTGGAAATCTGCTCAAAATGAAAATTCCTCTCTTAAGGATGAGTTGGAAAAAGTACTTGCAAAAGTTCGTCTCTTAAGAGATTAGAAAAACTTTATGGATAATAAGTTGACTACTAAGAGTCATAAATATGAGTTGCTAACAGACGATTTTGAGAAGTTTACGCAAGAAAATAAAACCTTGAAGACATAGTTGAAAGGATGCCAAGCTGAGAGAGAAGATTTGAGTGGCAAATTGAAGATTGTATTGTTTAAGCTGAATTTAACAAAGTTTTGTCTGAATAAGATGAACACTGGTTTGGAAATTCTTGAAGACATCTAGTGTAATAAGAAAAGGCCTAATGACACATGCGATCTTGGTTATAATTATGGTGCATCTATTTCGAAGACTAAAGGTAAAACTATTTTTGTTAAAATATTTTCTATAAATTCAATAGCGCCTACGACTTCACATGTTGCAAGCACAAATAATAGGTGTACTTCAAAGAAGAAAAACGTGTCACGTTCTACACTCACGTCTACTTCTCATCATTGTGGAATCAAATGATGCATTCGTCCCCATTGCAATAAGCCGAGAAGTTTACCTAAGAACAAGTAATGGAGAAAGCAATTATTTGAGTAAAAGGTTAAGACAGGAGCCATTTGGATGAGGAAATCTGACTTACCTGAAAGTGCAATAACTAGATCTCACCAAGTCCTAGAGGGGGGGTGAATAGGACTATTAAAAATTTCTTTTCAAGAATTAGGTTTTATTAGTGGGCAATCTGAAAGATTAATTAAAATTGAGAGTCCCCAAGAAGATTTAAGAAATATATTCCGAGTTGTGAGTGTTTACAGTATGTAGAAATGCAACTAGAATAACAAAGATGTAGCTTAGAAAAGATGATCAACTCAAGTGACAAGAATGCAAGGCAACATCCACACACAACAAACAGTAAACACAGTGATTTATAGTGATTTGGTCCTAGACCTACATCCATTCTCAAGAGCAATCTCTCTTGGTTCCACTAAATAAGAGGTACTTACATAACATACACCTCTTGCAACAGTTTTTTGATTCCGTGGTTTGTTTTCCACCAACTGGGCTTTTTGATCAGGTGGTTGATCCTTGATCTAGTCCACCAACTACAACAATTTTTGATGCGGTGGTTTGTCTTCCACCAAATACAGCAATGAGAATTGAAATATTAAAGAACACCTAAACAAGGAATTGTATACCTTGGTTTTGAGTGGTGCTCTTGATGCTTGAAAGACTACCTCCAAGCTTTGGCCTCCTGTTCTTGCTCCTTGGTGATGAAGATCTTTAGATGAGTGCTCAGCCAAAGGAAGAGGTTTTAAGAGGGTTTGAAAGGCTAAGGTATTCTCTCAAATTTAATGGAGCCTTTCCTAAATTACCAACTACTCTTCTTGAAACAATAATGGCACTTTTTGGAGTTGGAGAGTAGGTGGTTGTGGGAGCTTTGAAGATGATTTTAATGGAGGTGCAAAGGCTCAGCTATACTAGTGATTTTCACAGTAATAAATTCAGTGGTTGGAGCAAGGGAGAGGTCCTCTTTAAATACAGATAAGCTCCAACGGATAGATCTACGGCTAAGAACAGAATGGTCTACGGCTTAGCCGTAAGTTCTGACAACATCCAACGGCTAGTTTGACCAGATTCAACAAAAATTCCTTCTTACGGTTAAGCTTACAGCTTAGCCGTAACTCCTTATACGGCTTAGCCATGAGCACCTTTCGGCCTAGCCGTGGGTCAGCGGTAGACTGGAATCTCCCAAAAACTGCTCTCTGGAGAGTGGCCCGTAATCTTTACGGCTTAGCCGTGAATTACAATACGGCTTAGCCGTGAAGGCCTTTCGGCTTGGCCGCAAGGTCAACCGTAGGCATTATATGGCCAAGTGCACTCTCTGGATTGTGGCCCGTAGATTGTACGGCTTAGCCATGAAACATACTACGGCTTAGCCGTAACATTTTTCGGTGCAGCCGTAGGGTCAGCCGTAGAACAAAAGGCTTCAAAATATACTCTCTGGAGAGTGAGCCGTAGGATCTACGACTTAGCCGTGGTCCAAGCCGTAGAATAAAAAATGGGTGTTTGAAAACCCTAATTTCCTATTTTATTTCTATGGACACTAGGGGTTACAGTTACCTTATCCCTTGGCACTCACAGAGGATCTTCTTGAATGATCTTGAACTTCTTTGCTTAGTCTTCATTGATAGGTCTTTTTTGAATGGTCTTGAACTCCCTTGAACTTGGCTTGATCTTCAATGAACTTCCGAGGTGAACTAGGTCGTTCTAGAACTGAACTACACTTTGGTCACGTAATTGACAACACACTCTTACAATGACACTAACAATCTCCCCCTTTGTCAATTTCGTGACAAAATTACATAATGTGAAGAAGATGCACCATTTTAGCTCAGCAATTGAGATACAACAAGTATTACATTAGTGAATACACCTTAAGCACCCACATCTACATACACAACACTTTGAAGCTCCCCCTTTGAAGATGCTTAACCTGCAAAAAGGCTGCAAAACACGATCTACTAGAAAGGTGGGAGGTTAGAAAGCTCCCCCTAAAAACATGCATACAATTCTCCCCCTTTTTGGCACAATATTGACAAAGGGATAAAGCATAAATAAGAACAGAAGTGCACACAAAGATAAGCAGTTGCGAAGTAATGGCTCTATTAGATTAGAAAGTAGGAGCAGTACAACCATAGCAAAAACAATACATCACCCATAAGAATAAAAGAGATAACAAACAAAACTAACAGGTGAAGTACAGCCACTGCCCAAAATACAAAAAGAAGACAATAACAGACATCAATCCGAAGGAGGAGAGGGGGAAGGAATCGCCACATCGTCTCTCCGGCAGCTCTTGGAGATCTTTGACAAGTATTGAAAGGATTTCTTCAAGAGCTTCTCCATCTTAGTTTGCCTTTGTTCGAGGGCGGCTAACCGAGCTTCAAACGAGGAAGAGGAAGAAGCCGGGGGAGGAACCAGAACCGGGGAAACGGTAGAGGGTGCTGCAGGAAGAGACTCATCCGGTGAATCATCTTCGTCTCCAGAGTCAGGAAGTCGGGGACCAGCGGCCTGTTGTTTGGAAAAGCACATGTTCTGAATATTAACGGTGCCAAAGGTGGGGTGAGACTCAGGAGCTTCATTTGTAGGTAAAGTGACCCCACACTAAGAGGTGAGGCGAGTCATGAGATATCCAAAGACGCATGCATTGGTGCCTATACCCAGGCACTGCCAAAACCTAATAATGGTGGCACAGATGAGAGATGGGAGACACACTCTGACCCCCCATGTGGACTGAGTAGAGGACATTAACCATGAATGGGGTTAGGTCAGAGAAATTCCCCCTCCGAGGATAGATGTTATAGGTGAAGATAGCATGGCGGATCCGGTAATGAGGAAACAGGGAGGCTGCAGGAAGGAACCCCTTGTCCTTCCATGGGATGGTGGCTCCACAGAGGGCGAAAGTGGTAGTTTGTTTTTCCTCTTCGGATAGAGAATCCTAGATGACCGAAGGAGAATCAGAGAGAGGCACACACAAAAGGGCTGAGATGATGGCAGGGGTGATGGTATTGGTGCCATCAGTGAACTCAAGGTCAAAGGACATGGATTCTAACGATGCATGTGTGATAGATGCATACATGGTACGCACAATCGAGGGGAAGCCAGGACCACCCCACTTCAGAATATTTTCCCACCCAATGTGTGTGAGAAGTGTGTGGACTCCATATGTTTCAACTGCGAGAATGTTGACATCGCGTTTCACAGTAATGGGTCGGGAAAAGAAGGACCGATCGCGAGTGGGTTCCCGTGGAACCAAAACTCGGGGAGAGGGTGGGGATGGCTGACGAGGCCGGGAAGAGCTACTGGAGGCGCGAGGCCTCTTACTAGGGGGGTAAGCATTCTTGGTTCGTGGAGGCATGATGATAACCGGAGGGAAAGCCACACACCCAAAAACAGGAGGAAAGAGCACAATGGAGAAAAGAGCACAGTAAACCAAAGAAAACAGTGATGAGAAAACAAGAAGAGAGAAGACACCGGAGGAGGAAGGCCGGAGGAGGAGGACGCCGGAGGAGGAGGGGCCGGAGAAGATAGACCTCGCCGGAAGAGGAAGAAGGAGAAAGGAAGAAGGAGCAGAGACGAGAAGCAGAGACGAGAGGCCAAAAGAAAAAGACGAAGAGACGGATTTAAGTAGGCCTCAGCGAGCAAAACGAGGAAGGAAATAGCACTTACGGCTTAGCCATAGAGTATTTTATGGCTGAGCCGTAAACCCTTACGGTTGAGCCGTAGGGTAAATGTTTGCTCAAATACGGGTTAACCATAAGGACATTACGGCTTAGCCGTAAACCCTGGGCAAAACACAAGTTAATCCAAACAGCAAACACCAATTGATTTCCTCAAATTTTCAAATTTTAACACATCAAGAGGTTTAGTCAAGATGTCTGCAAGTTGATTTTCAATCTGAATATATTCGAGCTCAATGATTCCTTCTTCGACCAATTCTCTAATGAAATGATGTCGAATATCAATGTGTTTGGTGCGAGAGTGTTGGACCGAATTTTTAGAAATGTGTATGGCACTCGTGTTATCACAGTACAAGCTCATTATTCCTTGTTTAATACCATAGTCCATAAGCATCTGCTTCATCCACAATAGTTGAGAACAGCAGCTTCCGGCAGCTATGTATTCAGCCTCGGCAGTGGAGAGATATATTGAATTTTGCTTTTTACTATGCCAAGCTACTAGACAATTTCCAACATAAAAACAGCCGCCACTTGTGGATTTTCTATCATCTAAGTTTCCTGCCCAATCAGCATCTGAGTATCCAGCAATGGAGGATGATGAGTCATGAGGATATCACAGACCATATTCAGTTGTATCTGCAATGTACTTAATGATTCTGTAACACTCCGACCCAGCTTGACCCCGTTTAGCGGTTAGTTAATCTTGTTTTCGTTCCTAATGGTGTTTTGTTTGTGTTTTGTTTTCGTTACGGGTCATGGATAGGTAGTTGGGTTGAGTTTGACCTGGATTAAGTAGACCAAGCCCTTTTTCGTAATTTTAGCTTTTCTTAGACATGGTCATTTTTGCATCATCTTGATGTCAACACGTGTCTTTCGTTGAGCTCGTTAACTTTCGTAACTACGTCATTTGCAACCGAGGTTGTGTGATTCGATTGGACCCGAGTTTGACTCAAACTGAAAATACACTTTTCACTTAGCCTTCATTGCAATTTGGACAACCCAGTGACTTGTATAAGTGCATCCATCGACCAACTCATGCTCTCTCTCTTGTTCTCTCTCGTTTTCTCTCTTTCTCTTCACTGCACGTGGAGTTCTCCCTCCTTCACTTGATTTCTCTCCATCGATCAAGCTTGTGGTTCTTGCATGTGCAATTGAGGTGAGTGGAAGTCTTCCATTCTTCTCATCTCTTTTCTCTCTATCTCTTCTCCTTCTTGTTTCTTGCATGGTGTGTCTGTGTGTTTTGGATTTCCTTCCAATTCTCATGCATGCATGTGGTTGATTTGGTTTAGGTTGTGTTTGGGCTTGAGGGCTTCCATTGTGCAATTGATTTCCAAATTGAGGCAAGTATAACCATAACATTGAGAACCCATGTTGGTATGCATTGAATTTGGTCGATCTTACATGAGTTGATATGGAAACATGAGTTTACAGCCCATTTGATACTCATTTGACTACTACTTTGTCTATCTTCCTTGATAAATTGCAATTTGGATGCTTTCCCAGACATTCTGTACAGGTTTCAGGAAATTGAATTCGTGCAGGTACGGCTAAGCCGTATAGCACCTACGGCTCACAGTCCAGAGAGGAGAAAAACCCAGTTTTCCTCTACGGCTAGGGCACGGCTAAGCCGTGGAATGCCCTACGGCTAAGCCGAAGCTCAGCCGTGGCCCAGCCGTAGAACAATACAGGATGCAATTTCTGAAATAACTGAGAGTCAGCAAATGACAGACCTTCTACGGTTCAGATACGGCCAAGCCGTAGACCACACACGGCTAAGCCGTAGCACACACACGGCTAAGCCGTAACCACACATGAAGAATAAGGCTAGGTGTAAAGATAAGACCTATATGACCTTCATGATAGAATGTAGAGCACCTAGACTTGCCCAACGGAATGTGATACTACGCGTGAATGATCTCGAGGGCTGCGAATCATTCATGTTCGTTATCCGGATGTTAAGCACCTCCCCATGGGTGTTGGTTTAAGGGACTTCGTGCACCGCCCGATTCAAGGCAACACTAGACAACGGTGTATCGAATAACTTAAAACTACATCATCATGCACGGTTAGAAACACCGGATAATTAGATTAGAATTGGTTTGTAACTTAAGATGATTCGATTCACATGATTTGTTGCATAACATATTGCATTCGATCATTGATCTCAACTCTCTAATATGAGTACGTATGTTTCGTTACTTTCACATTGTGGTTTATTTACCCTGAGTACGCATGTATGATGTGTTCATTCACGGATCTGCACGTATGATAAGTTGTCACGATCTACTCAGGATTTTCATGATTGACTCCGTATAGTCGGGCACTACTTAGCCTCAGCCTTAGGATCCCGACGGGGTGAATTTGGTATAGTTTATATGGCCTGCTGCAGTATGGATTTGTCTTGGGGAACCGGACCCCAGGAAACCGATACCCATTGTACCCTGGCCCGGACAATGGTGTTCTTTGCATGTTATAAGATCCCTCTTTTGGGAGCATATGGTAATGTAGTAGCCACTAGTCATGTACACAGCATGTATTCATTGATTCACATGGCATATTTCCTTCTTGCATGACAGCCTAGTATACGAAAATGCTTTCTTTAATAACATGATGTTCTTTATTCTATTAGACACAGCGTGTGTTAACTTGCTTGGCACGTGTGAATGTTCCCTTGTGCGTGTGCATTTAGACTCGGTCTACGTGTACAGGCACGGGAGTACGTGTGTCATTAGGTTTGGCTTTTGCTAACCCCCGAACCCTAGGCTCGGGTTGTGACAGATTCTTTTTACAGTAGTTAGATGGGATTCTTTTGGATTTGCTTGATATCGAGCACATGCTCCTACACTAAATGCTATGTTTGGCCTACTTGCAGTAAGGTATAACAGGCTACCGATCATACTTCTATATAGGCTAGAGTCAACCCCTTTACCGTTTGCATCTTTAGTAAGTTTGATGGTTGTACTCATGGGAGTTTTGACATGTTTCCCAGTCATTAGACCAAATCGTTTTACCAGTTCTTTAACATACTTGGACTGGGAAATGAAGATACCATCACGTAATTGTTTGACTTGTAAACCTAAGAAGAAATTCAATTCGCCAACCATACTCATTTCGAATTCATATTGCATTAGATTAGCAAACTGAGTAGTCAATTCATTAGATGTGGAGCCAAAGATGATATCATCTACATATATTTGCGCTATTAAGACTGATTTTCTTGTCTTTTGGATAAAAAGAGTTTTATCAACACTACCTCTTTGAAAATTATTGTCTAACAAGAATTTTGTCAACCTTTCATACCAAGCACGTGGTGCTTGCTTAAGACCATACAGAGCTTTCTTTAGTCTAAACACATGGTCAGGGAATTTTGAGTCTATAAAACCTTTAAGTTGTTCAACATACACTTCCTCATTCAAAATTCCATTTAGAAAAGCACTCTTAACATCCATTTGAAACAATTTGAACTTTAAAAAACAAGCTATAGATAGTAAAATTCTAATTGATTCTAAACGAGCAACTAGAGCAAAGGTCTCGTCAAAGTCAATACCTTCAATTTGAGAATATCCTTGCGCTACCAACCTAGCTTTGTTCCTAACAATAACGCCATTTTCATCAAGTTTATTTTTGAAGATCCATTTAGTGCCGATCACATTTTTATCCTTTGGTCTTGGAACTAGGTACCAAACATCACTTCTTGTAAACTGATTCAATTTTTCTTGCATAGCTTTTATCCAATCATTGTCTGAAAAGGCTTCATCAACGTAGGTAGGTTCTAAAACAGAAGTAAAGCACAAGTGACTCATAATGTTCTCCAATTGTTTCCTAGTTTTTACACCTATTAGGGGGTCACCAATAATCTGATCTATAGGATGATCTTTTACATTCACCAAATTTTCAGTGGAAATAGGTATATCAGTTTTTATTGTGGATCGTGTGGGTTTAATTATTGAGGGTACTTCCACTTCATCATCATTATCAGACATTGTGGATTCATCATCTATAATGACATTTATTGACTCTTGGATGACTCCGGTTCTCATATTTAGAACACGATAGGCTCGACTCCGTGTTGAATAGCCTAAGAATATACCTTCATCACTTTTTGAGTCAAATTTACTCAGTTGTTCTCTATCCTTCAAGATGTAACATTTACTTCCAAAGACCTTGAAATATTTCACATTTGGTTTCTTCCCATGCCACAATTCATAAGCTGTCTGATTTGTACCAGTCATAAGATAGACTCGGTTGATGATGTAGCAGCTAGTATTAACAGCTTCGGCCCACAAGTCTCTAGGAAGATTCTTACTATGAAGCATGACTGTGGCCATGTCTTGGAGAACTCGATTTTTTCTTTCAGCTACCCCATTTTGTTGTGGAGTTTTGGGTGCAGAATATTCATGATGAATCCCATATTTCTCACAAAATTTGTCAAATTGATCATTTTCAAATTCTCCACCATGATCACTTCTGATTCGGGCTACTGAAGTACCTTTTTCAATCTGAATTTGTTTTACAATCCTTTTGAATTCTCCAAAGGCTCCAGATTTTTCTCTCAAGAATGCAACCCAAGTGAATCTAGAGAAATCATCTACCATAACAAGAAAGTACCTTTTCTTACCTCGACTCTCTCTTTTAGTTGGTCCAACCAAGTCCATATGAATAAGTTCTAGAGGTTGAGTAGTTTTCATAGCATTCACCATTTTATGGGCACTTCTAATTTGTTTTCCTTGAAGGCACTCTCCACAGATCATCTTTTCTTGACTACTGATCTTGGGCAGTCCCTCAACATATTTGTTTAGATGGGATAAGTCCTTGTAGTTTACATGCCCAAGTCTTTGATGCCACAACTTAGCTTCATCAATACTAGTTAGTAGGCAAGAAGCAGAGGATAAAGTATTTGTTTTTCCCACCACATAACAGTTATCGGTAGTTCTAAGACCTCTCAATATTATCTTTCCATTCCTTGAGATCTCACAACTATGACTACTAAAGTTTACGGCATAATCTTTATCATAGATTTGAGATATGCTAAGTAAATTATGTTTCAACCCATCAACGCACAAAACATTTTCAAAAGGTGGTAGGTTTGGAACATTTAAAGTTCCTTTCCTAATAATTTTCGCAGTACTGCCATCACCAAAAGTAACTGTGCCTCCATCGAATTCAATCATTTTAGACAAACAAGATTTATCACCAGTCATGTGTTTTGAGCATCCACTATCCAGATACCATCTAGATTGTTCTGTAGCTTTAAAAGCTGTGTGGACCACTAGATTCTTGTTTTTAGGTATCCATTTAAGTGTACTAGTAGTGGGGATCACAGTTGGTTTTTGGTGTTTCACTTGAAAGGTTTTATGTTGGGGAATAGGAATATTTGCTCCATTCTTTTTGTATATTTCAAATTGTTTTCTTAACCTTCGGACTTCTTTTAACAAATTATCCAACTTTTGGTTTAAGGGGAACGCGTTTATTTGAGACTTCTGCTTTTTGTTTTCAGGTTCCACTTTCTTAGAGGTGTTTTTCTCAATTTTCTGACTCATGTTAGAATGAATTTTTCTTAACTTGCACTCCATTTTGAAATGACCTCTTTTTCCACAATAATGACAGAAGTCATTTGATGAAACAGTATGAGTACTAGTAGATGCCTTATCCAAAGTGTTTTGAACACTAGTATCTTCGTTCTTTAAAGCACTTTTGACAAAAACAGTTCTGGAACTTGGGGACTGATTAGCATTTTTGTCATATCCAAGACCGGTCATGTCTTTATAAGCTTTCTCAATTTTGAATAGTCTAATGTATTTCTCATCATTTTGAGTAAATCTGTACTCTTACTTTTCTTTATACCGTTTCAGAATAGTCACTTCATTGTGGAGAGCATTATTTTCATCTTTTATTTTTAAAAGGGATTTTTCATTTTCTCTTGATTTGAGTACATTTTCTCTTTCTGTTGATAATTGGATTTTTACACTTTCGAGTTCTTTGATTAATTCTTCCTTTTTAGCATTAATACTATCAATCTTTTCCTTTAAATTCTTAATTTTGTTTTGTTGATTGCTTACAGTTTCAACGAGCCTACAGGTTCCCTCATAGAGTAGTTCATAGGAATCCGTGGTGTTGTCATTATCCTCATCATCTGAATTTTCATAATCACTCTCTGACTCACTGCCTGAGATTTCTTCATTCGATATTTTAATCATTTCCTCAGAAAGATTGAATGTGGCAGTGGTAGCCATCAGAACTGTATATTTGTCTGATTCATTTTGATGTGATTCATCTGAGTCAGAATCTGATTCAGATGAATCGTCCCAAGTGGCTACAAGATTCTTCTTTTTGAATTTTCCTTTTTGAGGACAATCGGTGGATATGTGTCCAATTTTCTTACATCTGTAACACATAGGTTCCTTATGTTTACTTGGAGAGAGGGAACTTGACCGACCTTTGTATTTATCATTTGTGGTTTCATTTTTATACTCTTTCATCCTCTTTTTCTTAAATTGTTTCAAAAATCTTTTAGCCAAAAGGGCCACATCTTCATCCTCGTCATTACTAGTTATTCCTATGTCATCTTTAGAGGAAGATGTGTTATGAGAGGTGATTAGAGCGATTGATTTCTTTTTGTCATTGTTAAATTTGAGTTCAAAGGTCTGAAGGGATCCTACTAAATCTTCAATTTTCATTTGTTTCGAATCCTTGTGTTCTTCTATAGAGGTTACCTTAGGATGGAATCTTTCCGGAAGTAATCTCAAGATTTTACTACAAATTTTACCTTCCGGAAGAGTTTCCCCAAGAGCCCACATTTCATTTACAATTTTCATGAGTTTAGTATGGAAGTCAGTAAACATTTCATTTTCTTCCATGCGAATGTTTTTGAACTGACTCGTGAGCATCTGAAGTTTAGATCTTTTGACAACTGAGGTACCCTCATAAGTTACTTCAAGGATTCTCCATGCCTGTTTTGCATTAGTGGTTGTCATGATCTTTTTAAACTCTTCTTGATTCATGGCACACACTATAGCATTGTAAGCTCTAGCATTATTTTGTCTAAGATTTAGCTGAGCTTGAGACCATCTAGCTGGATCTAATGGTCTAGTGGTTGTGACACCATTTGTAGTCACATCTTCAGTGGGTTCCGTCCAGCCTTTCTCTATAGCCTCCCAAACAGCCCAGTCCATGGACTTTAAAAATGCTGTCATCCGGGCTTTCCAGAAGGCATAATTTGTTCCATCAAAGAAGGGTGGACGGGTGATAGAGCTTCCTTTAGGATTCATGGCGAATCTAGCAAAAGATGGATCTACTTCAGGTTATTACACCCTTAAGAAGTAACCCTCTCTGATACCAATTGAAAGTGCAATAACTAGATCTCACCAAGTCCTAGAGGGGGGGTGAATAGGACTATTAAAAATTTTTTTTCAAGAATTAGGTTTTATTAGTGGGCAATCTGAAAGATTAATTAAAATTGAGAGTCCCCAAGAAGATTTAAGAAATATATTCCAAGTTGTGAGTGTTTATAGTATGTAGAAATGCAACTAGAGTAACAAAGATGTAGCTTAGAAAAGATGATCAACTCAAGTGACAAGAATGCAAGGCAACATCCACACACAACAAACAGTAAACACAGTGATTTATAGTGGTTCGGTCCTAGACCTACATCCACTCTCAAGAGCAATCTCTCTTGGTTCCACTAAATAAGAGGTACTTACATAACATACACCTCTTGCAACAGTTTTTTGATTCGGTGGTTTGTCTTCCACCAACTGGGGTTTTTGATCAGGTGGTTGATCTTTGATCTAGTCCACCAACTACAACAATTTTTGATGCGGTGGTTTGTCTTCCACCAAATACAGCAATGAGAATTGAAATATTAAAGAACACCTAAACAAGGAATTGTATACCTTGGTTTTGAGTGGTGCTCTTGATGCTTGAAAGACTACCTCCAAGCTTTGGCCTCTTGTTCTTGCTCCTTGGTGATGAAGATCTTCAGATGAGTGCTCAGCCAAGGGAAGAGGTTTTAAGAGGGTTTGGAAGGCTAAGGTATTCTCTCAAATTTAATGGAGCCTTTCCTAAATCACCAACTACTCTTCTTGAAACAATAATGGCACTTTTTGGAGTTGGAGAGTAGGTGGTTGTAGGAGCTTTGAAGATGATTTTAATGGAGGTGCAAAGGCTCAGCTATACTAGTGATTTTCACAGTAATAAATTCAATGGTTGGAGCAAGGGAGAGGTCCTCTTTAAATACAGATAAGCTCCAACGGATAGATCTACGGCTAAGAACAGAATGGTCTACGGCTTAGCCGTAAGTTCTGACAACATCCAACGGCTAGTTTGACCAGATTCAACAAAAATTCCTTCTTACGGTTAAACTTACGGCTTAGCCGTAACTCCTTATACGGCTTAGCCGTGAGCACCTTTCGGCCTAGCCGTGGGTCAGCGGTAGACTGAAATCTCCCAAAAACTGCTCTCTGGAGAGTGGCCCGTAATCTTTACGGCTTAGCCGTGAATCACAATACGGCTTAGCCGTGAAGGCCTTTTGGCTTGGCCGCAAGGTCAACCGTAGGCATTATATGGCCAAGTGCACTCTCTGGATTGTGGCCCGTAGATTGTACGGCTTAGCCATGAAACATACTACGGCTTAGCCGTAACATTTTTCGGTGCAGCTGTAGGGTCAGCCGTAGAACAAAAAGCTTCAAAATATACTCTTTGGAGAGTGAGCCATAGGATCTACGGCTTCGCCGTGGTCCAAGCCGTAGAACAAAAACTGGGTGTTTGAAAACCCTAATTTCGTATTTTATTTCTATGGACACTAGGGGTCACAGTTACCTTATCCCTTGGCACTCACAGAGGATCTTCTTGAATGATCTTGAACTTCTTTACTTAGTCTTCATTGATAGGTCTTTCTTGAATGGTCTTGAACTCCCTTGAACTTGGCTTGATCTTCAATGAACTTCCGAGGTGAACTAGGTCGTTCTAGAACTGAACTGCACTTTGCTCACGTAATTGACAACACACTCTTACAATGACACTAACATTACCTACTGATTTGGGGCACATTGTGCTGAAAACTTCAAATTCACAAGTGTGGGTACCAAAGTCTCTGAGCCCAATGACATGCACGGATTTATTTCCTCTACATGCCTCAAGCCACGACCATTAGCTGTGGCTTTTAGACCCATGGTTTGCCCATGGGCTAGTCTCAAACTCAATTCTCAAGTAATAGTTTGGACATTTCAATGTTTTCCCAACAATGAAATGTGCTTGAAATGGACTTACATGGCCCATGTACACTCCTACTTTGGTGTTTTGTTGCCACGCCTTGAAATTTGAGATCCTTGGGACCCTTAAATTACAAGGCACAATGGGTCTACAATAATTCAAACTAATAAAAATAAATAAATTTTATTTAAAAATATCAAGTGAAATGCAAAATTAATAAAAACTCCAATTAAACAATGATTTACATGTTGATCTCAAAATAAAAGATAAAATGGTAAATCAATCCACTAATTCCTAAAGCCAAAGTTTTCGCGTCTCTTCACAATCCCGTCCCCCACAAATAAACTAGGTCTCCTTGGTGTTTGACTCAACCGCAAAAATCTAGGGAAAAACAACGGGGTGAGTAAACTCAACAAGTAAGCAAACCATGAAACCGTAAAAAACTGTTAACATTCAATTGATAACAAATTTGACTAGAATTAAAAGGCATTGAATTCTGAGCAAGATCATAGGATTAAACGAGATTGAATTAAAATTAATTATCCAAGTAGAGAGAGCAAACAAACTAAAATGTAGCAAGGTCTATATTTGGCACAATTGCAAAGCTATGTAAGATCAAAGTGATGATCAAAGAAATTCAAATATATGTTGAATCACATATTAGCTAGGATTTGACAAAGTTCAATCTCTTGCAAAATTACAGGGGCATGTAGCGTCCAGTAAAAATTAAAGCATATCACAATTTAAGACAAACATCCTAAGACCAACTTAAAATAAGGCGCCTCCACAGTAAACGAAAACAAAGTAAACATAATGTGCTTGCTAGAACTAAGTCTGAACGCAGCACAAGTACCTGCTAGGTATAAGTCATTTCCATATCCAAAGTTGGCACGAGGTATGAGATACTGGAAATCTCCACAAAACAAAATGAGTCTAGTTGTATATTAGAAATACCGCACAAAGGAGTCACAATCCCAATATCATACCCAAGAGGGGCTAAAATTTACGTGTGAGCGTCCTCACCATGCGTTGCCCATACTTTAGAGAATGCCTTATTGTCGATGATATACAAATAACAATGTCCAAAATTTTGCAATTTTAATTCACAAATAGGATTGGGATTTGAAACACAAATCAATCACATGTTATCAGAATTTTTACAATTCCAACCCTTTAAACCAAATAATAAAAAAAGTCTCACAAAATAATTAATTTCATATCAGGATAGTGTCAAGGGATTAGTTTCAATCTAGCCATCAATATAAACAAAATAAATCATCAACTCTAGCCATCAATATAAACAAAATAAATCAAAATAATCAAGATGAATTCAAGGTAGCAAAAATCCTCGAAACTCTATGATTATTTCAATAAAATCACAATTTTTACGATTGAAGGCATGTTCGAGGCAAGGAACATGAAAACTCTAATACTAGGATAACATAGTAAGACTACTTATCTATATTCGAGATGATTATAGAATCTGATTTACCCTGACCTGGATGTTTGAGTGTCTCGAATTGACTTCTTGATAATGTAGGTAATTAATAATTAGGATTAAGGTTCATGCACTAATTGTTTAACTTGGGTCAAGCTTGTGTACGGGTCATGTATCATGAGTTAACACATAAAGTTTGGGCCCGGATGGTGTCAGCTATACTTGCATATAAGTTTAATGAATTGGATATAGATAAATAACTGGTGCTGGAAAAATTAGTTTATGGGCTCAAGCATAGAGTCCTATACAAGGATTGGACCTAATCAAGCCTGGGTATATATTTGAGTTGGGCCTTAAGTGATTTATGTGATGCATAATATAAGGTGGCTAGGATTGGGCATGGTGTTTAATTGGTATGCATATAGACCAAGTGGGTCCAAAGAATAAGCTAAATGATATCGAAATATTCAAGTGGCTTGTAGCTAGGTTGGATATATGGGCACATCCAAACAATATTTAGTGTTGAGCTTATAAAAAAATATGGTTTCGTCAATGGATACGTTTGACAGGTTAGATGGTTACTTAGGTCTAAAGAATGACACAAGTGGAACCCAAGGCTGATAAGGATGGTTTACATGCATCTGAGCATGGGTTCAATGAATAGGACTCAGTTAGCTTGGGCTTGACTGCAGAGTAGGCCAGGCATTTAACTGAATATAATAGTTTAGGTAGAATCACCAAGGCTAATGGGCTATAATTTAGATCGGGTGAGCTAATGCAAGTGGGTCAGAATAATTGGGTTACATGAGCTCAGCTGGATGGGGCGTTAATCAAGAAACTGAGAAATAATGAGTGAGACATACATCAAATGGCCTAGGGTTCATTGGGTCACATGGGTTCAACTTCAATAAATGGGCCTAAGGTATGTCAAGTTGTGTCAATACCTGAGATGGGCCAGGGTTCAGTTGTTCTAATGGGTCCACTGGATTGGACTTGGGTTAATAGTGATGGAGTAGTTGGGGGGTGTGCCCACGAACTGTAAGTTAAACAAGACCTTAGGTGGGTCTAAATCCGGGGAGGTCTATCATTTGTGAGAGCTGTGGGTGAGAGTTTGCAGGGGAGATGAGTGTCTAGACCCAATGATTGGTGGGTTCTGCAAACGGGTTCTATAGCATGGAGGCGAAGGTGATGATTCCTGACATCATCTTGTTTTGTGATGGAGGGTCGTTGATGCAAGTGGCATGGTTTGGCCGTGTTGATGAGCAAAGGTGGTTTCTATGTGATGGAGATTGTCTGTGCAGGTGTTAATGGTGATAGGTGCCGTAGATGAAAGGCCAAATAATAAAAGAAACTAGGAATATAAGCCTTGCAACAAATAATCATGAAGAAAAAACATGCACATGGAAAGAATATATTATCAAAACATGAAAGAAGACAATGGAAGTAAAGAAACAATAGTGGGGATTAAAAGAGAGCCTCTGAGAAAGATACATGTGGAAGAGATGGGTTTTTGAGTTGCCCAACGGCCGTCCCGCAAGGTGATGGAGAACCGGGAGAGAGAGAGCACTAGGAAGTTGGGATGGAGTTTGATACTATGAGGAAGAAGTGACGTGAAGGAAAATCGTCATATTGAAAGGAGAGGAAGAGCAAAGGACTATGCACACTAAATAAAGAGTTCAAAAGGCACATAAACGTGCACTGTAATGATTGAACATTGCAACGATATTGAAAGAAGATTTGAAACAGCCGTCACTAATAATAATAATAATAATAATAAAATCCTCCTCAAAATAAACTTTCAGTTTAACACAACCCTACAAATTCTATTAGACTCAACATTAATTCAAGTTTCATAATCCAAAGATGGGTCCCACTAATTAGAATAAATAATAATTATAATGAATTATTAAAATAATTTGATAAAACAAAAAATAGTAGTAACATGGTTGAAATAAAAGAAATGGGAGGGGCCCAAAAAGATAAAATAAATGGTCAAGATTAAATTTTTCAAAATTAAAAATTTGGGTTCTTACATTTGTTCTATCAAATAAACACTACCATGTCTGCTAAAAATTTTCAAGTAACTACCATCTGGTGTGCATCAAAAAAATTATTAGTGGTATGTAGCCATTATCTTTCTTGGATTATATGTTGTTAGTTCTGTTTCTTTAGAGATCTTATATTCCCTTTAATGGCCTACAATTTTGTTGTATTCAATTGATTTATAGACCAACATCGAACTACTATAATTTAGGAAATCTATCGACGTTACAACCATAGATTGCAAAATTCAAGCATTGAAAGAACTGTATGAAACTTTGGTTTTGTAGTAGACTTGTTCAACATGATTTCTAATTTGGCCTCTGAAATATTTAATTCATGTGATAGGCAACTTTTCATTACTCTCCCTAATATTTTATTGTTCGGTTCATTGGCTAGATACTGATTCTGAACACTTGCGTTGTTCTTGTAGAAAGGAACCATAGTACTCTTTCTCTGTTCGTCAAGCATTCTTCCTATCGATTTTGTTGAAAATTTTAGTTAACCAATCAATATCAGTTTTGCCCAATGAAACTCATCCATCTAAAGGTGCATCATTTGGTCATAATGCTATGTTTTTCTTTCCTATACGTTTCATTGGTCATTCCTTAATTTGGTTGTAGATCATAATTTCACTTGTATTATTCCATACTTAATTAGGTTTTAAAATATATTAGGGACTACAAGAGGCAAAGGAAAATTTTCAAAATGAGGCCTAAGTTTTTGGGACATTTCAAAATAGGATACAATAAAAATTACATTTCAAAATGAGCCTTAAGTCTTCCATTCTTCTGTCAAAATAGGACAACCAACGAAATACCCAACCGTCCGGCCATTTTCTCTCCCCTTTTTTCTAAATTCTAAAAATGCCCTTAAGACTTTACTTGCAAACAATCAGATACTATTGTCAATTTCTCTACCCAACTACACGTCCATACTCTCCATAACCAATGTATCCATTCAAACACCATCTCTCTTCAGTTAGCAAAGATCATCGACTACAGTGGTGTAGTGTAAAGAAGAACTACTAAATAAGAAAAGGCGCCACGCAGAAGGCAGATGGATAATGAAGTCCCAAGAAAGTCTGTAGAAATTGAAATATAACAAGTGGCTATGTTGAAAGAAGACCAACAGGCGAGTAGAACTCACGGATCGTAGAATGGCACTCTGCAATGGTGGTATCTCATCGCAGGTAGTGATAGAACCAGTAAAGCGGAACTAGGTAATGGTAGGCACAGGTAATAGAACCTGTTCCTCACTACAAATACTACACCGTAGTATCTCGTACTATTGAAAGAAACAAAACAAAAAAAAAAAAACCTTAAAATAGAATTGTCTCTCATAAGATGAACACAAGATGGGTTGCAATCCACGATACTATTTAGGTTTGCATTTAGTACTAGCAACCAAGGCCCGTGCTAAGCCCGGGCCAAAAAATAAAATAATGGTAAAATGTGAAATTTACTATAAAAAATATATAAAAAAAATATTGAAATGAAAGTAACATCTCTGACCTATAGCCTATTTTAATTTATTCTTAAATTTGAAAATTAATTAAGAGTTTACCGACATATTTCTACATATGAAAGAATTGTGAAAATCACATCCAAAGCATTAGATTGTAATTCTTTGGAGAAAATATATTTATTGCAAAAGAGAAATTTGATTATTCTATTCATAGATTGATCCCATCTCCTCCTTAAATACAGTTATAAACTTAATCAATAACTTTAAATGTTTACTTGAGGAGGCCCACTAATGCCCATGCTGAGCCCGGGCCAAGAAAATCAAGTATATCTCAAATGTTTTAATATTGTTCAACATAAATAATAATATTCATAGTGACAATGACATAAGTACATCTTTATTTACACAAAATTATATACGTAAAAATATAAAATTGCAAATCATACCTGATTTGAGAAACACTTGAATAGTAATAGCTGATTTTTTTTTCTTTTATTTTAATAGCATCATGTAATAATCATCAACACCTAATAATAATCAAATAAATTAATTAATTAACATTCTAATCCCACTGCACTGACCACCAGCAACATGTTGAAACACTTAAGAAAAAACATTGAAATAAAATATTTTTTCAAAATTTATTTTTGAATACTTTAAATTTAATGAAAATACAATGTACAGTGGTCTACTCTAATAATAGACAATTTATCAATGGAGCCGACATTGATAATAGTAGCTACAAAAGAATCCTCCACTTCTACATATATATACCCATAAAAACTTGCTCAGTTCGTCCACATCCGAAAACCCACCAGATAAATCAAAAAAGAAATTAGAATATATCAATTTAATAATAGTGTGCTTATATTATGCTCTAGATCTTTAGAAAACCCTTGAGTGGACCACCTATTGGACAAGAGAGAGAGGGAGAGAGGGCGTGATTATTATTTGGAAAGTAGATTTTTCCTTTTAAATATGTGTATTAAAATAAGATAAAAAATAGATGGTAGCTCTTAGGCTTTAAAAAGGAGTTCACCATCCTTTGGATTGAGACTGGAAATTTTCGTGGCATAAAACTATACATCCCAATCATCCTTCCTAAATAATCGGGTTTTAAGTTGGATTTATCTATTCTTTTTTTTTTTATGTACGTAGTTAACACCATCCAATACTACACACGCATCATAAAAGATATCATTCAACTGTCAAAAAACATAAACAATGTTAAAAAGAGAAAAAAAAAATAAAGAGACATAAACCATCCAATACCTACCTAGATCCACAAGAAATTGAGATGATGGCGAAGTAAAAAACAATCGGGGTACAATTTCTAAAACAAGAAAAAAAGTATCAAATAATTGTACGTGCACATATATGATAAAGAAGAAAAAAATTGTAATATAACAGCAGAGAATTATAGGAGATTGTTGTAGGAAAATCAATGAATCATCTTGATCAGATCCCCTCATCTGATATGCAAATTTTGGACTGTTGAATGCTAGAAGTTTTTTTTATAAAAAAATACACATTGATTGGTAGTACTGTGTCAACTTGCTTTCTTAGACCAAAGATTCAATACGTAATCTCTAATTAAGATGGAGATAATAATTAACGTTTCAAATTAATATCTTCTTAAATCACATCGCAAGTATTAGGTGGATATGATAATGGTAGAAGAGAGATTTTAGGAACAGCTATGATAAGATTAATATATGACCATTTATGAGAGAGAGATTAAAAGGGAATGAGGAAAAGATTTTGAAAACTTGTAATTTTTTGGAATGCTGATGTGGCGATTTAGAAAAAAAGAAAAATAAAGATGCTGATGTGGCACCCTCCAGAGGCCTCCATTCTTATAGCTTTAATATATATAACTAGCAACGAAGCCCGTGCTAAGCCCAGGCTAAAACATAAATAATAATAAAATTTAGAATTTTTAAATTTTATTAAAAATAATATCAATTTAAAAATAATTGTATATTATTTAATATTTACTAAAGTCTATATTATAATTTTTTATTTCAAATAAAAAGTGTAATAAACTTAGTTATAGATTTCTAGCAACAAAGGCCCGTGCTAAGCCCGGGCGCAAAAATTAAAATACATTATCAAAAATTTAGTTTTTGTCGAGAATATTTTTAAGAGAAGTAAATCTTGAATAAAAAAAAATATATATAATTATTTATCTTTCATCATGAATATTTATTCTACACAATAACATTATAAAAAAAAAGAAAATTTTGAAATAACCTTACAAAAAATATAAACATAATAAAAAATTATAAATATCTACCCAATTGTATTTTTCAAAGGAATTTTTGAAATAAAAAAAGAAATATGATATATCTTAGTTGTTGTAATATCTTTTAAATTACAAAATTATGTCCAAACAATTACACTGATTGGATGAGATGCTGAGAAATTTGCAATAAAACATGATTATGAACAATTGTGTGGCTTTAGCGGATAATAATCATGGAGTCAAGATCATCCAATCAAAGACGATTCTAAATTAATGAGACGATCCACATGAAAACGAGGATTTGGAAGCATGCACTCATCCACCAATGATTTGCATAATATACACATATAGTTGCTAATATTGGCCAACTCATAGATGTAATATGGCCAAACAATTACACTGATTGGATGAAATGCTGAGAAATTTGCAATGAAACATTACTACGAACAATTGTGTGGATTTAGTGAGTAATAATAATGGGGTCAATATCATCTAATCAAAGGCGATTCTAAATTAATGTGACAATCCACATTAAAGTGAGGATTTGGAGGGTATTAATGATATTTCAATTAATTCATAAATGTTATCTATAAACATGATAGGATTTGTTTGTTATTTTTAATAGGGAAGCAAGTCCTAAATTTGAGGAATTCAGATTTGAAGAGAGAGGGAGAGATTTGAAGGGGGATAAGAAAATCATTTCTTGATATTGATATTTTTAGAATATGACGTGGCGCTCTAGAAAGAAAGAAAGAAAACCATGCCCATACTTAGTACGAGCATTATATAACTTATAATATTAAAAATAAAAAATATTAAATAATATTTAGTCTGAATTATATCTGCGGACAACCCGTCTATTACATGGGCCCAACTAAATAGTCCAATACTGGCACAAGTACTCAAACTCAAAGTCCAAGCCTGGGTTAATAAAGAATAGTTTAAAATTAAGATAGAGAAAAGAAAGCACTACACCTATGCTTAGATCTGGGCAATGGGCCCTCATATCAAAGGTCTTGTGAGAGCTAAAACTATTAACCCACTTACATAAATAACAAAAAACCGAGAGTCCAAATCTTCATCAAAGTCTAAATAATTTGAAGTTAAATGGAAAAGTGTTTTGATCTTCTCTAAACTTGGCTCTTTAAAATCAATCAATTGCTCAATTGGTGAATTGGAGCTAAATTGGACTCTTCAATTTCTCAAATCAATTATAAAATAGAGTTCAATCTCTCAAATCAATTAGAAAATTGAGCTCCAATTAAGAAATCGAATCCTCTACCGTGTGGCTCACCTTCAACCGCATAGGACCCCTAAGAGGGAATTCTTTTTGAATATGGAACTTGTAGCGACCATTTTGCAAAGAAATTAAAGTGTGGCTCGATGCAATGTGCTTCTAATATTTGTTCCTCAAGAAAAATGATAGAAGATTATTCTCGTGTGGCCCACCTTTGATCCAGAACCAACTGTAGTCTTCTTCTCTTTCCTATTTTCATTGTCGTACAACTGATCCAAAGTAGGGTTAGAAGTTATCTACAAAGCCCAGGCCTAACTCAAGTCCGTCCCACCTATTGTGTTTTTCAATAACTAAACAGAACATTAGCTGGACTAAGATTAATTGATGGGCAGTTGCACCTAGACCTGAGAAGGCCAACAGCTAAATGAATTGGACCCGTATAAACTTCAGCCATGCAAAGGTGGACCCATTTACAAAATATCCGTAATGGGTCCCCGAGAATAACAATCAGGATATATAAGTGGAACATGGCTCCACTTGTTCAAGTGCTTGATCTGATTGAATACATTTTTTCGGTTATGTCACTCTATTTTAAAAAGGTTGTATAAAATTTAGATGATAGATGTTAACTTGGTTGAGGAGATAATTTAGGGGTTTGAGAATTTAAAATGATTAGGGAAAAGATTTGAAGTGATTAGGAAGAGTTTTGAATGCCATTTAAATGGAGAAATTTTTGGAGAATAAATGAAATAGATAAAAGAGAGGAGGATACATAGAGAGGTTTTAGGAAGATGATGTGGCGTTCTAGAAAAAACAAAAAAATAAAAATGCTGATGTAGCATTATTTAGAGGCCTCCATTCTTGTAGCTTTAATATATATAACTAGCAACAATGCCCCGGGCCTGGGTCAAATTTAAAAATATGTTAAAATTTAAGACTTTTTAAAATTATTATCAGCAAAATATAAAACTAAAAAATATATTATCTAGCATTATCATATTTATTTTATGTATAAAAAACATATTAAGAATAGTAAATTATAAAAATTAGTAAAATCATAATGCTAAATATGGTGGGTTAGGCTAGGTCCAGGGGCTAAAAGTTGGGCCATTTAACTATTATAGGTAGAAGGTTAGACTCAGCTCCAACAAAGAGGACTTAAGCATAACCAGAATCCAGTCTGTTGAGAATCCAATTTATTGAAGGCACAACTTTGGTCCAGCTCAAGCTTGCCAACCCACTAAGAACTGCTATTTGCACTACAAAAATAATAAGCCTAGGCCTAAAATGGGCTGGTTGTGGGCGTCCTGGGGGTAGTAGAGAGCCAGGAGGGGAGGAACCACACAAACGGGAGGCTTCCTGCATGACAAAGGTGTGGGTGGAAAGCTTGGTCGGAGAGTCACCTGCTTAAGGACTTGGGCCCTCTGTTCCATTGGAATTGGATAGTAGGAGACAAACTTGATTCTTGGTCCAGCACCTGTAGACCATTTTATTGACAGCTGATGACCCTACTAGAATAGCCTTGCTGCTTTCTTGGAGGTAATCCTCTGCAATACTTCTATCTTCGTCACTTCCGCCATTGGTCTTTGGAGGCCTCGAAATGAAGTTCTTTTTGTTACTACTTTTTGGCTTCTATCATCTAACCATTTCTTGGGTTGTGTTGTTTATTTGATTGATTTGTTGTTGCAGTAGCATATACAAACCACATCTCTCTCTTCCTCTTCTTCTTCCTCTTCTATTTCCTTGCTGTAGTTACAGCAGTTGACTTTCTGATTGACAAAGCAGTGGAAGGTATTCTGCAAAATGGGAAATGAGAATGGTAGAGAGTGTGACATCCTGGAGTCCCACATCGACTATAGAGAGGAAAAGTGAATGTGTTTATATATAGAGCTTGCACCCTTACCTTGCATGAGACCTTTTGGTGCGTTGAGGCCCACCAGAAACAAAACCGTGAGGCCCATGGGTCAAAGCGGACAATATTATGCATGTGTGAAGGGTGGGAAGTTACAGAGAGCCTTCCATCAATGGCCGGCATTCATGGAGGCAATGGCGTGTGGAGACGGTGTGATGGTGAGGATGCATGTGCGAAGGGTTGTGTAGAAGTGAAGGGTGTGGCGGTGGTAATGAGGCAGGTTGTAATGCTAGTGGGTTAGTGGTGAGAAGTGAAGTGAAGGTGGTGTTGAGATGGTGTCGTGAGTGATAAGAGTGGAGTGTGACTGTGGTGGTTGTCATGAGGTGGAGATGGTGGGAAGGGGATGGTAAGATGGGTAGTGCAAGTTCTGCCCAAGGTGATGGCTGTACAGGCAATGGTGGTACGGTGAAGGGGAGATATACTTAGGACAATTTTATGTCAATTAGCAATAACACATTTCTTAAATTGAGAATCTTTAGGATTATTTAGAGGTGTTGACGTCAATCAACAATAACACATTCCTTAAATTGAGAATCTGTAAATTTGAAATGAGATAATTAAGGGGAGAGGGAGAATCTTAGGGAGAGTTTGGGGGAATCTTAGGGAGAGTTTTAGTGCTACTCATTCTTTATTAGTAAACGAAAGATAATCGTTTTTAATTAGTAAATGAAAGGAGGATGAGAATGAATGATTTTATTGGGGTTATGGAGAAAGAATAAATAGAAGGTCTCTCTAACCAAATCTTATCCAACGCTATCAATCGAAACGATTTTAGGAACCTAATGCCATTGGGATGCTGATATGGCGCTTTAGGAAAAAGAATAATAAATGGTGCTGATGTGGCATACTTCACAAGCCCCCTTCCTTGTACCTTTAATATATATATATATATATATAATTTAAAGTGTACATGATAAGAATTGCAAATGTGATCCTAAAAAAAAGAGTTCACACAACCTTTACCATCGACCAACCTCTCCTTCCTCTTCATTACACTCCTTATCCCAGCCTTCGGGTCCTCTGCGACTAGCCCACAGCATTCAAGACTAGAACCTGCACTAGCACCCATCACTCATCACCATTTACCATTGCGATCTTCTTCCCATCACTCTAGAGCTAATCTCTGCACTTTATCTTCCTCATCCAAATAGGGCCCACTTCTTTCTATTAAATTTTCTCAGCCAATCATTGCTAGGAAAACCTCAAGGTGTTAGCGGAGGTAGCTGAAATACTTTTCAATATTCCCCTATTGAGTGGAGCCCACTCGTCAATACTTCTCTTCAGATGGAACTCGGTCGGCGCACTTTTGGCTACACGCATCGCTTTTGTTTTTTCACTAAGTCGTTCGCTTAAGATTCAAACTCGCAATCGGTTGACTTTAATACCATATTAAATTTCCTTAGCTAACCATCACTCTCAAAACCTCAAAGTATTGTAGAGGCAGTAGAAATACTTTTCAATATTTCCCATCGGGTGGAGCCCACACCTCAACACTTTCCAACCTACTCATCCATCTCACCAAAACTCCAATTTGCTTAATCTCACTCCTTGCTTTCATAAAACACCACTACCTTTTTTATGGATTCAAATGAGGAGACTTCATCACGCATCTAGAGATCTATGTATGTTCCCGTGATGGGAAGCTCCGTGGATCTCTTCGCCTCTTATCTTTTATACGGGAATGGAGAATATATCCAAACCTAGAGCTCTCTTATCCTTATATAGACAAGTTCTAAAGAGTCACACCTACTAGAGATATCTTCCACCAGAAGCACATATCCACTGATCCTATTGGTAGTCTTATTGTGGGGCCCAGATCAAGTCTTATACTAAAATGGGATTACAATCTTTGTTGGCATCTATCCTGCTTGATTTGGCAAGGGACCTGTGGCATGCAGGCCATACGATTTCTTACACTTTCAACAACCAAGTCCTCATTGTTATAATAACCACTATCTCTCTGTTTCTTCCTCACTTCACCACTACATCTATATCTCCTTAACCATCTAAACCAAAAACATTCAACCTAAACAAAACCCATCATATTCCCATCATCTCTCTTTCTTCTCCATCACAACCTCTCAGAGCCCAACCGAACCCCTATTCACTTTCAATTCTTCACATTGTAGTCTCTACCCAAGCCCATATACTAATTAACCAACCTTTACCAAAATTCACTTCCCACTTATTCTAGCCAAGCCCCGTTTCACACACAAACCCAAAACCTGCATAGTCATTCAACTCTACCTCAATCTCTTGGTCAACCCTTCCTTATCATCAATATCTTCACCCACTACATCTCCTTGTCCATACTCATGTTTAGCAACAATCACGCAGCAACTTATGATACTCATGATCTTTCTTCACCACCATTTCAATAGCTTGCAGTCAACCTCAATTAAGCACAAAACCCACTTGCGGAATACAATTCATCTCACCCAGCTAAGCCCATTGATCTCATCATTACCTCCGTTCTCCTTATTCATGTTATTGTAGCCCATGAATTTCAACCTTGACAAAAGAGAGCAGGTGTGGAAGAACGAACAAAAGTGGAAAGAGACGTTGGTAGAAGGACCAAACCTATCCTCTGTTTCTTCTTTCTTTTTTGAAGGGGTATTTTCGAGATTTTGAAAAAAGGTGTGGAAAACAACCAGATAGTACAACATTTTGGCCGGTTGTCCTGATTTGAAAAGAGATTAGAAAACTTAAGGCCCTTTCTGAAAATCTAGTTTTCATTTGTCATAATTTGAAATGTATTAGAAAACGTAGGCCCTATTTTGAAAATTTTCCAAACGAAAAATATATCTTCCTTTTTACTAGTAAGGCGACCTTGTTCGAAGACTATTTAATTTCTTTGAAAATTTTTGGTTAAATATTTTATAATTTTATCACTTAAAAAGTTCTTAAAGTTTGCCTTTGCTCTTTTAGAGCTAAGGATGGAAAAATAGGATTTGGTTTTGTTATTTGGTTTGATGGTAATTGGGTGAATGCAGGCTCTTATGATGGAGCTAAGGTCTCTTCATCAAAAGAAGACAAGGCAAGAGCTATTTTATGCATTTTAAAGGAAGCCAAACTAATAGGCGTCCGCTGTTAGGAGACAGCCGCCAGGATCCTTAGATATCGCTCATAGATCACTGCGGAAATAAATTTAAACGATAATGATTCAAGAACTATACCTGCGAGATCTCTCTGATTTGATCTCGGTCTTATAACAGTCTGAAAATCTCAAGATCTTCTACTGTATTCCTCTATGCACGAACTTGCACCGGGATATAAGCCTCTTCTGTGAATTCTCCTTGCTCTAAAAAAAACGAGATTTCTCTTATATATGCTTTCTAGAGAGTAATAGTGCATATTTATAGGCTACAATATGGACCTTAAGAAGGAAATAAGGAATAAGCTTATTATAGAAATAGGAAATCCTAATTCGACCCAAATTAGAGTCCTAGATTTATAAATTACAATTTAGTCCACTAAAAATTATAATTGTACTCCTGTCCTTATTCTCAAAATAATATTTTGAGCTTCTTGTTATTAAATGCTTATTAATCTCCCCATGTTAAGATTTCAGATATCCATCGATTAAATAATTACTGACGCCTATATTTAATCGATATCTTTATAATTCCTTGAGACCTTATGCTTAACTTATTTGATATGTTGGACACTAAGTCCACTTGCAGGGTTTGGCATAATCAAAACTTATAAGCTTTATCAAGGGGATATCATCAATCCCTATTACAGAATGTGGATTCCGTCAATAAACTAATATGCACCGTACACGTAGTGTAGTTATCTAATTTATTGAGATTAATGACCCACAAAAGGTCTCACTCCTTTATAAATCAAAATGCCAAATACTAAATGCACGTGTCTATTATTTATATCGGAATTAAGAGTACAAGCTCTCATAATAACCATTTGGATGCTAATAATCTTTTATAGTCAATATAAAGATAATAATCTAAAAGTGGTCCTGTTCAATACACACAAAGTATACTAGCATAACGAGTGAAAACTATACTGTTTCTTACAGTAAAAACAAGCCTACTAAGACATCATGCTACAATCGTACCGATGGTGTATCCAACTCAATTTAGATTGTGAACAACAATAACTTATATTATATAAGAACCGACAAATAAGTCTTCCATGCGTAAGCTGAACTCTACACACCAACTTGTCTACTTTATAGAATAAAAAACGTACTTATGCACAGTAAATAATAATGCAACCATTTACCCATACAAATTCTCATCAAGATGGAAAAAGAAAACTTTACTAACAAATAAATCAATCAAAGAAAAATACATAAAAATATGCTTTTAGTATAAATTTCCAACATCCGCAAGATCCACTTTTTGTCAAATGCTCTCAAGGTGATTCGAGCAATCAATTGGTTGTTCGATTGGTCCATCCATCTTATTTTGCTGGACATCAAAGATTTAAGTTCAGAGTTTAAGGAAATTTCTTTCTCTTACACTCTTATAAATCTTAATGATTTTTTTTCATGAAATTGCCAAAACTCATATGGATCAGCTTGTTTTACTAGGTTTTATGGAGAGGTGGGTGTTTTAACTACTGAGTATCTTAATTGTTTTGTCTTTTTGTTTCTAATAAAAATTTTCTTCTACAAAAAAAAAACATATTTTCATGCCTAATTGCCTACATTTGCAAAGATATTGTGAATTGGGAAAGGAACAGGTCTATTTACCATCTAATTTTCAGATTAAGTAGCTAATGAAGATTTCCATTAGCTATAGAGAGGACTCAAATTCAAGTCGATGATTTAAAAGGTAGCAAATAACCAAAACATCTCCCTTTATTCATCTATTCTTTGAGTAGTTGAAACTTTTGGGGGCATCCCAAATTTCTAGATTGCAAATCAAAAAATATGCTACAGAAGAAATAAAACAAACTTGCAAATAAACAATCAACGACACAAAGACAAAGAACACAAATTTTTACTTGAAAAATCCAAACGGGAAAAACCACAGCTGAAAAACCAAACACTATATACAAACAGTTACAAGATATACTCACAAACCCTATGTAGTCTCCTCAACCTAAGGACTTGTAATTGTTCTTGCACAGCTCCTCATTGCAACAACTCTCCGTTATTCTCTATTCTCTATACTTAATCAACACCACCTTGAACCGCAAGATGTATGATCTTCTATGAAGAAGTAAAAGCCACAAACTGTAGAACTCAAAGCTTCAAGACAATCACTCCAATAGAAGCTCTAAAGAAAAAGGGTGAACTCCATTGTGTAATCTCTACTTAGAATAATGAGATTTATGCCTTAAGGATAAGACAGAACACTTATTTATAATCCTAATTTCGTGTCTTAGATAGCACCGGGGGGATTGATCCTTTTGGGTCATGGGCCTAATAGATATTGAGATCATAAAATAGTGTACTTTTTAACCATAAATACATTAAAAAGTAAAAAAAAATTAGTGGCAATTTAGCATCTATTCCTAAAAGGAACTCCTTTTTCATTTTGAAAAAAATGATGCTGAACAATATGGGTTCACCATGACTGGTTGTCTGATATAAATTTCTGTTCCAATAAATGAAATTTAATATAGGAAACGGCTCTAATGGCCTTCGTCAATTATTTTATATTAAGCTGTTTGAGTTCAATTGCTCAATTTAGAAATTGTGTCTATTTGATTTTGACTATCTTGAGATTCTATTGATCTTGCTTAATTAACTACTTTAATAAGCATTCTATGTAGGATTGTAATTGCTCTCCACTAATTAAAAAAAAACTACTCTCCACATTGCTCTCCTCAGTACCTTTAGGCTCTTCCTTTTTCTTCTCACTTAATAAGTTGTTTAAACCATCTCTAAGCATTCCAATCCCAATCCCTTAATTTCTCCTCAACCATTACTAAAACAAGCCTTAACTCCTCTCCTCTTCATTTTACTAACGTGTAAACGTGCACATCGTGTGAGTTTCTTCTTCTACCATGCAAGTTTTGAACGGGCAATCAGATATCTTCAAGACTTTAGGCAGCTACCTCATTTCCATATGAAAATTGGTAAACTAAAGTTTCTCCTATTTTTCCTATCAGTTAGCTTCTAAAGAGAGAAATTAATATTGGTTTTTTTTTAATGATGTAGGCTTGTGGGGAATTTGAATGGCTACCAAGTTATTTGCTACTTCGTGGAGTTTGAGGTACCCTCTTCATTTCCTTATGAAAATTGGTAAACTAAAGTTTTTCCTATTTTTCCTATCAATTAGCTTCTAATGAGAGAAATTAATATTTGTTTTTTTTTATGATGTAGGCATGTGAGGAATTTGAATGGCTGCCAAGTTACTTGCTACTTCGTGGCCCTCTAAGACCAACTCTAAAAGAAGACCCTCTTATGATGTGGCTGACAGGAGGCCATGGTTACTCTACTAAGAGTGATCTTCTTTTTGAAATTGGTATGATACAACCATATTTATTATTTTTACATCTCAAAGATCTAAAGAGCAATGTAGTTTTTTTTTTTGGGTAAATAATCACACATGACACACCCACACACACTTACCTAGGTAGTTAAAAGTAAAAGTTTTTAATTTTTTTATTGCAAATGACTTATGAAAATTTTCAAAGGATCCATATAACTACAAATGTCATTGCATTATGCTAATATTGCTTATCTTTTAAAAAAACATTATTTTCTTCTTATCGGCTAAAGCCAAGATGACCTTTACGTGTTGATGGATATATTGGTAGCTCACTAATATGTCATTGTGTCTTTGAAGCTCTAAAAAAGTAAAAGCAAAATAAAGTGGGAGAGAGTAGAGTTTTATGATATTTCCTTCCCTCACAATAAAGCCATGAAGATCTTTACCTGTAGGCATTCATCGAATGAGATGAGGTAGAAATTATTTTGGTTGGACTGATTCTTATATGTTAAATACATTTAAAAGTCAGATAACTACTTGATGGAATTGAAACAAAAATTATTCATTCCATTAAGTTGTATGGTCGCAAAAAAAATGTGTTTTGATGAACTATTTATAAATATACATTATCATATCTAAGTTTTTTTATTTTATTTTATTTTTTAGCTAGACCAAAATTTATTTCCTTTCATTTATTATTTATTTTTTAGTTGGTTTCTACAAGTCTTTTTCTGATTTCTAAATTAACTGCAATGGTTTTTTTTTTACTGCTTTATTTTGTATATGGTGTTCCAGAAACAATTCCATTTTTAACAATGCAGTTGTTTCTCATCCTTCTATCAAAAGGTGCCTTTTTGACCAGATTGCTAATCTGCCCACCTTAGTTCCAAGGCCGCCTTTTGATAGTCTTCTCCATTTTTTGGGAGTTAATTTCTAACTCTTTTATGTATTCTTTTTCTCTGCAATTTCTCTCCTTCATTTTGGCTTTTGAAGCTGGTTTTGTTGCTTCTGTAGCTTTGGGGCTCTAGCCTTGTGTTTCTTTTCTCCTTTTAATATTATAATTTTCCTTTTAGCCAAAAAAAAAAAATCAGGTGACTAATTCTTTTACGCTTTAGTTTTTGGTTTTCTCAATCCATTAGTGTATTTTTTTCTTATTTTTTGTGGGTTTTCATTTTATAAAAAAAATCTAAGAGATAGAGATCTGTTTTTTTTTTTTTTTTTTTTTGATTCTTTAGTTTTTTCCCTTGGAGAGTAATGTCTATGTGAATTTTATTGCTTTGTTTTTATTTTATTTTATTAATTTTCTTTCTAGAAGACCACAATGTCACTTTTATAGGTTTTGTTGAGTTCCTTATTTTTAAACCACCTTTAATATGACTTTCTTTTTACTTTTTATGAAATTTGATATTATATGATCTTCTATATTAACACATTTACTCCAAAGCAAATGTGTACCTAGATGAATCTAATCCATTATGACCCTTTAACACAATTGAAATTTTTACCTATTTTTTTAGTTTGTATTACATTTTTTTTAAGTTTCTCTATATTAGTGTAGTATATATGCATTAAAAAAAAGTATGAATCTCTCTCTATAATTAATTTCATATTGCAAATGTCAATTTGTTGTTCCCGTGCTAAACATGGGTACCTTTTGCTAGTTATATATATGAAAATGGTATCGTGAGGATACGCGTTTTCTTTGTCATTGTCAGGTGACAGTCTCAATATTTTTACCAGCTACAAAAATAATCATAAATTTTATGCTTATTAACATTTATGTTTCATATGATACATGCTACGAAAAGCGTGTCCGGTTCAATATATTAATTTTATTATGTGTGCTTTAGATTGTAGTTAAATATCTTAGGAACTTTTACAAAAAAATTAATCCTAAACTTAGATTATACGAATTGATTAAGAAAGATTAGAAAAAATCTAATTTGGAGTTCGTACTCTATCAAAAGTCAATTATGCCCTCAGCTGACAATATCGTTAGGCATACAAAACCCTATAAATATTTTCTTCCGCCTCTTCTCCATCGTGAGATTTTGTTAGAGTCTTTATTTCTCACCCTGCGATAGCATCACCATCTGTATTCTATCCTTTTTCTCATTCTTCTTCTCTTAATTTTTTTTCCATTTTTGCAGAGCTGGTATGCCTTCCTCCTCCTCCTCCTCCTTTCACTAGTACACCTTCTTCTGGTTCTTTTTCTTGTTCTTCTTTCTCTTCTTCGTCTTCTTTATTTTCTTTTCCTTTATTCTCTCTTTCTATTTTGACAATCCCATCACCCTCTCGTGTTTTTTTTTTTCTTGCATTCCTCTTGGTCCTCTCTCGCACTCTCTCTGTTTTCTCATACTCTCAACCCTTCTATTTCTCTCTTCTCTATGTCCAGTTATTTTTAATTTTTATTTTGTTTCTTTTCTTCGCTCGTAAGTCCTCTCTCCTTTCTTCCTCCTGTCATCCCACTAGATCCTCGTATTCTTCTCCTTCTTTTCTCATTTTTTTCCTTTCATTTTTCTTTCCTTTCATTTTTTTCCTCTTCATCCATAAATTAAAAATAGCAAAAAATTACTCTTTGGATTGTGGCCCGTGAGTTTAACCATAAATTGTTCTACGGCTAAGCCAAAAGGAAGTTACGGCTTCACCATATGGTCAGTCGTAAGCGAAAAATACCAAAAAAAACTCTCTGGATAGTGACCAGTGAGCTCTACGGCTTTGCCGTAAATCATTTTAAGGCTTAGCTGTAAGGACCTTACTGTTTAGCAATAATAGAAATCAAAATTCATGCATAAATTTATAACTGTCAGGTAATGATAACATTACCATCTCTAACACTTTATATGCCCATTTTGGTTTCCAACATTCATTCCCTAAATATCTTTATATTGAGATGGAATTGACCCTCAATTAACAATATTGTTACTACTCTTTATGTATTTTCTTTATATATTTTCTTTATGTATTTTCTTCCCCAGTTTAATTATGTTCATTCATTGAGATACATAAACTATGTAGAGGGTATAAAAATAGACAAAAAAAATTGATTCACGCATGAATTTTTAACTTCCAGGTAACGATATCGTTACTATTTTGAACACTTTATATGCCCTTTTTTTTCATTTTATCTTGATAGGGCTTTGGGTCAAATTCTAATTCTCTATGCCCTCTCCATATTTCAGTTATCTTAGTATAAATAAAATGAATGTTGAAACCAAATTGGGGAAGAAAATGCTTAAGGAATAGTAATGATATCGTTATCTGAAAGTTATATATTAATACATGAATCCAATTTTTTTGGGTCAATTCCTTTCCCCTCTACATAATGTATGTATCTTAATATAAAGATATTTAGAGAATGAATGTTTGAAATCAAAATGGACATATAAAGCGTTAAAAATGATAACGATATCATTACCTGAAAGTTAAAAATTCATACATGAATCAAATTATTTAGGTCAGTTTCTATGCCCTTTACATAGTTTATGTATCTCAGCATAAAGATATTTAGAGAATGAATTTAGAGAACCAAACCGGACATATAAAGCACTAAAAGTGGTAAAGATATCGTTACCTGACTGCTACAGCTTAGCCGTAAGTGAAAAAATACTTTGCAAATACGGTCCACCTGTAAAATGACTTGCGGCTCAGCAGTAAATCAAATTTAAGTAACGATATCGTTACCTGAAAATTATAAATTCATGCATAAATCAAATTATTTGGGTCAATTTCTATGCCCTATACATAGTTTATGTATCTCAATATAAAGATGTTTAGAGAATGAATTTTGGGAACCAAATTGGACTTATAAAGAGTTAAAAATGGTAACGATATCGTTATCTGACTGTTAGGGCTTACCCGTCCAGCTTAGCCTAAGTGAAAAAGCACTGTGCAAATACAGTTCACCCATAAAATAACCTACGGCTCAACCATAAATGCACTACGACTTAACTGCAAGGCGTAACCATAAGTAAACAAATACCGCGCAAACCTGTAAAATGACCTACGGCTCAGCCGTAAATGCACTACGGCTTAACCATAGGGGTTAGCCATAAGTAAAAAACCCTGCGCAAATACGGTCCGATCAAAGCTGAGGGCATATTTGTCTTTTAATAGAGTACGAACTCCAAATTCGATTTTTTTTAAACCTTTCTTAATCAATTGGTATAATCTAAATTTAGAATTAATTTTTTGGTAAAATTCTCATTATTTTATCTTATTCTATTCTTTTCTGATAAGCTGAAAATGTCAATACATGACTGATTTGAAGAGTAGTATGCATCACGGGTACAAGTTGTTTCAACTTTTTTCACATGAAATTGTTAATTTTCTGAAAATGGTGGAAGGTACTTTTACAAAATTAATTGACATCGAAAGATGATTAAAAAAAATAGACTCATATAATTCGTCAATCTTCTCTCTTGTACAAGTGAGAAAGGGCGGTTCATTATAAGTGGCAAATTCTCCAGTTAGAAAGGGCAGGCCATTAGAACTGCACTACCGCTGCATTATCTAAACGAGGCTCTTCTCTCGTGTACAAGTGAGCACAAAAACAATAGAGTGAGTTATGGCCACTTCATTCTACTACGGTGCACAACATGACCAGGTGATTCGCTTCCTACCCTCCCTTGTTAGCATAGTTTGGATAAAAGATTTCTTTTCCCTTCGGTGGTTTTCTTTTTTTTTTTTTTTTTCTGTAGAATGAGCTCCTCTTTATTGTGGTCACTAATGCTTAGTTTGCATACTGTCAATGGGTTAGGTCCAGCTGAGTTTGGTATGGTTAACAGCTTTAACCACTGACATGACTGCACACTCATCTAGCCAGCTACCTCACCATTGGATAGATAATCCGGATGTTTTACCCCCCGCCCCAAAGATAAATAAATAAATAAATAACAAAAATAATCCTGATGAATGACAAAGTAGTTCTAGCATTTTCCTAAATTATCTAGTTACTATTCTTTGGATAAGGATTCCTAGAAATTTTAATTCCTCTTCAATGAAATAAAGCCCTTCTACTCATTTATGAATGTTGGGTTTCATCACATGTATATCCATTGGCAAACTGCATAACAGATGCTTTGGCAAAGATAAGAGCAGAAAAAACTGTTCCTTTGTTCTCTCCTTTGCTTCGCATGCCTTCTCTTATATTTTTACCCTTAATTTGTACTTCTTTAAATCTTTAGTCTAATTTACCATTGCCGTTAAAACGAAAAAAGTGAGATCCAGGGCTTTACCTAGAGAAATCTCAAGTTAGAGTGGTACGGTACTCATCCCACCTACTAAAGTCCATTTTAGTTCTAGCACCAATTCTCAAAATGGAAGTTAGATCCTCTGGGGCTTTAACCTAGAGAAATCCTGCATTAAAGAAGCGGAACTTCACAGTGGAGCCGATCTATTGAAATTTAAATTGTTCAAAATAAACACTCTCCAATTATATGCAATATCCTTAGATTTTATCTTAATTGGAGGTCTCACTGGGGTTGGATTGATTATTTGATAGAAAATATAAATAACACAATTTTATGCATATTCATTATCATGTTTTTCATCAGACAGTCAATCCAACCTCGAAGAAACCTCCAAATGATGCAAATTTATGAATACTCATAACTGAAGGGCACTTATTTTAAACCCCTCGAATTTCAGTATGTAGGTTTCATGGTAGAGGTACATTTCTTTAACAAAAAGCCTAGGGATTGGATGCATGTTGACAAGTCGATGGATGAGGTTTTTCGTATACAGTCACCATTAGCCATTGATTTTCACGCCTAATGACTTAAGTCTTTGTATTGCTTCATTTTAGCAATATTGCAAAACTTAAATATGATATCGCGAAACTTTTTTCAATATTGGAACACTTGGTTAGATTATGCAGAGAAAAACTTTCTTTAACAAGACAATTTTATGTGATATCCTATAATCCATTTTGTGATATCCAATAAAGTTTTGTGATATCGCAAAAATAAGCAGTGCAGAAAACCTCAAGGGAAATATCTCTACTTTGATAATCAGGCGCGAAAATTGATGTCTAATGGTTATCTTATAGGAAAACTCCCTTGATGGATTATTGGTGAGGGGATTTTCTTTTACCATAGGTACTGGGCCCCATAGGAGGTTGATACATGCAATAAATTCCCATTTCATTTCCTTTCTACAATATTTGTAAAAAAAGTTCAAGAGGTTCAATCAAATGAGACACGTTGAGTTAGGATTTCTGCTGAGCGGGGCTCAGATGAAGGTCACTGTCCTGCTTGTTCTATCATGAGGAATAATTTCACTCTACTAAGAGTTTGTTGTGCGCGTGTGTGCAAACGCAACCAAGATCACCAATCACCACACAAGAAGACAAGAAGATTTACGTGGTTCGGCAAAGATGTTTACGTCCACGGGAAACCAATTTCCACTAGGTTCTCCTCCAATCTGTGAAACCACAGCCTTGGAATCTCAGCCACTCTCAGCCTCTCTGACTGACTGACTAGCCAGGGTTACAGATTATATCATATATATAACCAGTACATCCTTATCCCCCAAGAACTCTATCTCAAGAAAAAAGGAAAGTCCTAACATATTAGAAAACTACAATTTGACAAAATAGGAAATTCCTAATATCATTAGGAAACCACCCCAGATATAGAACCCAATCATGGTCTGGACCCACATGGCCAACAATCTCCCCCTCCAGACCATAGGGAAGATGCCCTGAACCCCTTAATGGGAGTTCAGTCCGGCCAACTCTGAACATATCTCCAGCTTTCCCTTAGACACAATCTTGGTCATCATGTCCGAGGGATTCTTGTCCGAATGAATCTTTTTCAGCTTCATGAAGTTCTTCTCGATCACCTCACGAATCCAATGGTACTTGATATCAACGTGCTTCATGCGACCATGATATGTAGCATTCTCACTGAAATCCATAGCACTCTGACTATCACAATAAACTACATATTCTTCTTGCTTCAAACCTAGCTCTTGAAGGAATCTCTTCAACCAAAGCATCTCTCTCCCTGCTTCATTAGCAGCTATGTATTTTGCTTCAGTTGTAGACTGTGCTGTACACTTCTGTAACTTTGATTGCCAGGAAATAGCTCCCCCTACAAAAGTAAACAGATAACCAGAAGTCGACAACCGACGATCAAGATCGCCTGCAAAATCAGCATCAGTATAACCTTCCATGACTGGTTTTGAGCCTCCGAAACATAAGCACACCTTGGAAGCACCTCTAAAATACCTAAAGATCCACTTCACTGCTTCCCAATGCTCTTTTCGAGGGTTTGCGAGAAATCGACTCACTAAACTCACAGCATGAGCAATGTCTGGCCGTGTACAAACCATGGCATACATGAGACTCCCCACAGCAGAGGAGTAAGGAACACATGCCATCCGTTCCTTTTCATCATCTGTAGTAGGACACAAGCGCTTGCTTAGTTTGAAGTGACTGGCTAGAGGTATGCTAACTGGCTTAGCATTCTTCATGGTAAACCGTTCGAGAACTCGTTCAACATATTTCTCCTGTGACAACTACAGCTGCTTGGAACTCCTATCACAACGTATTTGCATGCTTAATATCGTTCGTGCGGGACCCAAGTCTTTCATGTCAAACGACTTTGACATCTCTTCTTTTAACTTGCCAATCAACTTGCTATCCTGTCCAACTATCAGCATATCATCTACATATAAAAGAAGGATGATGAACCTACCATCGATAAATCGACGAACATAGACACAATGATCTGCAGCTGTCCTCCGGTACCCATGACTCAACATGAATGAATCAAACTTCTTGTACCACTGTCTCAGTGCTTGCTTCAGCCCGTAGAGACTCTTCTTCAACTTACAAACCATTTGTTCTTTTCCTTCTACCTCAAACCCCTCTGGCTGAGTCATGTAGATCTCTTCTTTCAAGTCACCGTGAAGAAACGCGGTCTTCACGTCCATCTGTTCAAACTCAAGGTCCATGCTGGCGACTAGACCCAAAACGATTCTAATAGAAGTCATTTTCACAGCAGGAGAGAAAACATCACTGAAGTCGATACCCTTCGTCTGTGCGAAGCCTTTTACCACTAACCGTGCTTTGTGCTGCACCAATTTCCCATTCTCATCCTTTTTCAGCTTGAACACCCATTTGTTTTTCAGAACATTCCTATCTTTAGGAAGTTGCACCAGCTCATAAGTCTTGTTTTTCTTCAAAGAACTCATCTCATCCTGCATAGCCTTTATCCACTCATCTTTATCAGCATGAGTCATTGCTTCTCGAAAGCTAGCTGGCTCTCCCTCATCAGTAAGCAACACATATTCGGATGCAGGATACCTAGTTGATGGTTGACGCTCCCGTGTAGACCTCCTAACTTGAGGTTCCGTGGTTTCAGTATGAGGAGACTGCTGCTCCCCCTGCTCAACACCCTCATCATCTGGCAACCCCTGTGCCTCATCACGATCCGGATCGTTTTGTCCACCTTCTCCACCTGTAGTCTGCATCGGAGAAGGAGTCAGTGTGAGATCAACCACTCCATCAACTTTTTCAGAAGGCTTATCAATCTTCTCAACATCTCCAAAGAACTGATCTTCATGGAAAACCACATCCCTACTTCTGATAAGTTTCCTCTTTTCTGGATCCCATAATCTGTAGCCAAACTCATCTCCACCATAACCAAGAAAGATGCAACTCACTGCCTTATCGTCCAACTTGGAACGCTGCTCCTTTGGTACATGTACAAACGCTTTATACCCAAACACCTTCAAATGTGAATAGGAAACATTTTTACTTGTCCATCTTCTCTCTGGAAGATCATAATTCAAAGGAACTAAGAAAGATCTGTTAATCAGATAAACGGCAGTCAGAACGGCTTCACCCCAGAATGACTTAGGCAACCGTGCTAATCTTATCATGCATCTCATCTTCTCAAGAATAGTGCAGTTCATTCTCTTTGCCACACCATTGTGCTGTGGAGTACCAGGAACTGTCTTTTCATGTCGAATGCCATGCTTCAAGCAATAGCTTTTGAACTGGTTGAATGTGTATTCACCCCCATTATCTGAATGGAGACACTTTAAGAGTTTACCTGTTTCTCTTTCAACCTGGACATGAAACTGTTGAAACATTTGGAATACTTGATTCTTTGATTTCAACAGATAGACCCAGACTTTCCTGGATGCATCATCGATGAATGTGACAAAGAACTTATTGCCACCCAATGATTCTACTTCTATGGGACCACAAACATCAGAATATACCAAATCCAACACATGTGATTTCAATTTTGATGTCGAAGAGAAAGCAACCCTATGTTGTTTACCATATAAACAATAATCACAAGGGTCAAGGGATATACCTTTGGAGCAAGGAATTAAATTCTTCTTTGCCAACATCTGCAAGCCTTTCTCACTCATATGACCAAGCCTCTTATGCCACAGATTCAGAGAGGAATTGTCTTGAACTATATTCAATGCATCTTTGCACAGCTTTACTTGTGTTTTATAAAGAGTATTACCTGCTGTTCCTCTCGCAATAATAACAAGAGACCCTTTAGTGAGCTTCCATCTGCCATTTCCGAAGTAATTCTCATAACCTGCACGGTTCAATGCAGTCTCGGAAATCAGATTCAACCGCAGATCAGGAACATGTCTTACATCTTTCAGCGTCATTGTGCAGCCAATATCAGTTTTAATGCAAACATCACTGATACCAACAATATCTGAATGACTCGTGTTGCCCATCTTCATAATACCAAAGTCGCCTGCTTTGTACGTCGTGAACATCTCCCTGCAGGGAGTAGCATGGTAGGATGCAGCTGTGTCAACAACCCACTCAACCTGACCATCTGCAACACTCAAACACTTATCATCATCGCCGGCGAGCACCACTACTTCCTGTTCCAAAGTAGCTGTAGTGTTATCATTGTCATTCTTCTTCTCATTATTGGATCCTTTCTGTTCCTTCATGGCAAAACAATTTTTCCTGATGTGGCCCATCTTGCTACAGAAAAAGCACTTTACAGACTTTTTCTTGCTCTGTGATTCACTGCTAAACTTAGACTGTGATTCACCTCTAGACTTGCCACGACCCCCCTTTGGTCCTCTACTCTTACTCTCCCCCTGTTCTCAGTAACAAAGGCCTGTGCATTATCTGTCCCTGCAGATTTCCGTCTAGTTTCTTCATTCTAGAGACTACTGGTAACCTGACTCATAGATAACACACCATCTGGAGTAGAATTGCTCAAGGAAACAACCAATGTCTCCCATGAATCTGGCAAAGAACTCAGAAGCAACAAAGCTTGCATCTCATCATCAAGGATCATCTTCATAGTGGCTAACTGATTTACCACACTTTGGAACTCATTGATGTGATCTTCGATTTGATCACCGTCCTTGAATTTCATGTTTACAAGCTTTCTGATCAAGAAGGTTTTATTCACTGTGGTCTTTTTATCATACATTGCTTCTAACTTTTTCCAAAGGGTATTCGCATTGGTTTCATTAGACACATGGTGAAATATACTGTTATCAACCCACTGTCTGATGTGACCAATCGTTTTTCTATGCAATTTGTTCCAATCAGCATCTTGCATATCTTTCGGTCGGGCACTATCCCCCTCAACGGGATCATGGATGTCTTTACAATAGAGAATATCCTCCATCTTCGGTTTCCAGATCAACCAATTGGAATGGTTGAGCTTAACCATGGTAGTATTGATAGTATTGTTCTCCATCTTAATCAAATTAAGAAACAGGAAAAACAAATAATTAACACTGACCTCAACTCCTGCACCAAGCTGTAGATCTCGTCAACACGAGCACGCTGGAAGAAACAGATCTGAAATCCGACCCCGGATGGCTCCGATATCGCAAAAACGGTTTTATGCGCTCCCGATTTGGTCAAACTCCTTGTTGACCGTCAAACAGCCAATCTTCTTCCACTAACACGTAGATCTGCTCGAAACGAGTCCGTAGGCGCAAACGGATCTCCGATCGGACGTCAGATGATCAAGATATCGCAGAAACAAATTTCTGTTGTCAATCTGGTCAACTCTGGCCATTGACTGTCTGTCCAATGACATGGGCTGACGTCAGCCTGATGACGTCACGCTGCTGACGTCTGCGCGGCGGCCGACGGGTTGGACCGTCTGTTGCCGTGTTCAGGTCGACCCGACCCGACCTGAACCGGCCTGCACTGCTAATGGAACTGGGCTTGCACCGCGGGTTGGTTCGGACCCAACCCAAAACGGAACCCAAACTGAAAAAGCGCTAGGCTGTACACCAAAGCGGGTTAGTTTCACTGACCCGACCCGACCCAAGACCCAGAAAAACTGGGTTGTCTTCAACAACAAGCGCTGCGCTGGGTCTCATGGGTCTGCAACCCAGTTGCAGTCGGCGAGCTCTCCGCGGTCTGCAGCGGCCCCGGCGACCAGCGGAGAGGAGCGACGGCGGCACGGCAACGGCGGACAGCGGCGGGCGACGGTGAACAGCGGCGGGCGACGATGATCGGCAGTGACCGGGTTCTTCTCTGCCGCAGATCCGAGAAATCCGGCAGAGCACGGCGACGGCTATACACTTCTCTTCTCTGGTCCTCTTTCGCTGATCGTCAGCAACGGAACCTGCGCACTTCTTCTTCTTCCCGGTTTCTCTGTTGCGGTAAACAAAGATCCCCTGTGGGGCCCAACAGAGATCGTCCAACGATCTCTTCCAATGATCTTGCACGCACAACTTTCGCTCTGATACCACTTGTTGTGCGCGTGTGTGCAAGCGCAACCAAGATCACCAATCACCACACAAGAAGACAAGAAGATTTACGTGATTCGGCAAAGATGCCTACGTACACGGGAAACCAATTTCCACTAGGTTCTCCTCCAATCTGTGAAACCACAGCCCTGGAATCTCAGCCACTCTCAGCCTCTCTGACTGACTGACTATCCAGGGTTACAGATTACATCATATATATAACCAGTACATCCTTATCCCCCAAGAACTCTATCTCAAGAAAAAAGGAAAGTCCTAACATATTAGAAAACTACAATTTGACAAAATAGGAAATTCCTAATATCATTAGGAAACCACCCCAGATATAGAACCCAATCATGGTCTGGACCCACATGGCCAACAGAGTTGTCCACACAGTCAGTTTATTCATGTCTAAGGTACATGATTAAAATAAAAAATATTCAAATTACAAGTTTTAGACTTGATCAATTTACATGTGTGAAAATGTCGTGGATAAGTGATTTTGAACAGTTCAGTTGTTGATCTAAGCCCTACTCATTGATTTATAGCAATGCCTTGGAGTATCTATGAAGCTTTTATAGGAGGCCTTTAAGGTGGTTGGTCTTGATTGATGACCACATGTCTCAAATCTATTCAGATTTTTTTTTTAGAACTTATAGTTCTAGAGTTTATACTAGATACCACACATTTCATTTATTTTTATTTTTTTCCTTACATGGTTGGGAATGTAATTTTGGAGTGCTTTCTGTCACGACCCGAGCCCAGAATTCGGGGGTTAGCGAAAAGCTAAACCGGTGACACACGTACTCCCGTGCACGTGCATCCAAACCCAGTCCAGATGCACGCACACAAGGGATCTAACACGTGCGAACTAAGCGTACGCGGAAGCTGTACATATCATAGCAAGCAACAAAGGAAAATAGCGGAAGCCAAAACAAATGCGAAACGGAAAAGACAAAGATAAATACAATGCTGGAAAACCAAATACAAGTCTGAGTACATGACAAAATAAAGATGAGCAATATATACAGAGTACAAAGTCCAAAGTCCAAAGTACCAAAATACAAAATCTCAAAAACCAAAGCTCAAAACAAAAGGCCACTGATATGCATGCACGCACTCGGCAGAGGTGATCAGGCCCACTCTGCCATACCGGAGGGTGCCTCTACACTCGGCCCTGCAGCCTCCTCGACCGTCGGGGAGCTGGGCAAGGGATCTGTGCCTGCAACACCACAGACAATACAAATGAATACAACGATCCAGCAAATACAAGTAACAAGGATGAAACACTCATAGTATCAAAGTGAATAAATTAATGACAGAAGATTAAATACAGAGTTTCATCTTAGTATGCTAAGCAAATCGTGCATAGAAGTCAAGCATGATAATTGAATCAAAGCGGGGAAATACTGGACTAAGTGGCTACTACGTTAACCATATTCTCTCCAATAGAGAGCAAAGCAGAGCAGATGAGAACACCACTGACCGGGCCAAAGGTACAAGTGGGTCTCGGTTTCCTGGGTTCCGGGGTCCCAAGACAAAGCGACACTGCAGTTACAGAGATACAGAGATCTAAGGCAGAGGTAACCCCGTCGGGCATCCTAAGGCTGAGGCTGAGTAGAGCCAGACTAATACCAATCAAATCAATTCCAAAAGAATGGAGATTATCCGCTTTGGACTCACCGATGGCAAGGACCGGATCTTATCCTCACGTATTAATCTCTGGGCAGAGCCACCAGGGAATACCCAAAATATACAAAGCCAGAATGTATACAAAGCATAGCCAATTACAGATCAGAATATAGATTAAGTCAAAGTACAGCATAGATCAAAGCTTAGTGCAGAACGAAGAATAAAACAGATATACAGAACGAAAGCAAAAATGACTGCGGAATGCATAGACATAGATTAGCAGAACAGATGGCAAAACTATAAACAATATGCAATGCATCTCAGATTTATACGGAATCAAGGTTCATTACAAGCCATCCCTAATATAGTTATTCCCTGTCACTAACCGTGCATGTTGATGTAGTTTTAAGTTAGTCAATGCACCGTTGCCATCAAAGTGTTGCAATGTAATCTTTGCGTGCACCGACGTCCCTTAAACCAACACCCATGGGGAGGTGCTTAACAGTGATCATACGCTCACATGAATAAGTCACAGCCTAACGGACTCTTCATGCGATCCAAGGAATCCATTGGGCCGGTTTACATAGGTGGTTACCCTGCATTTGAGCCCTACAAGTCTCACCATTATCCTAAGTTATATTCAGAACTGCCATGCCTAACGATTTAGCCATGAGGAACCCATGGTTAAGCCGAAGACATCTTACGCGCTCGTCGTAATATGCACGACGACTTCCCCTTGGTTCCATACAAAACACAGCTAAACTGGTCATCTTCCACCTCTGATTTGATACCTTTTTCGGCTGGGCTACAGTCAGTATACGGCTTAGCCGTAGACCAATCCACGGCTTAGCCGTAGCCACACCGTAGGCACACTGTCTTGGAAAAGTTTCGACTGATCAGAGATTTAATTCACGGCTGGGTTACGGTTGGGTCTCGGCTAGCTTACGGCTCAGCCGTAGGACAATTTACGGCTCAGCCGTAGCCTAGCCGTAGAACAAAATCAAAATTTCAAGTCTCTGGAATGTGAGCCGTAAAAACTTACGGCTTAGCCGTACAATACAGAACACGAATTCGGGATAGTTACAGAAACTGAAATTTGGTACAGAAATGAGTCAAAACAAGCTCAACTGATTCTAACATCTTAGAAAATGGCTGTAAAACATTTTTATACAGAGAATAAGGCTGAATCAAAGAAATCAAACAAACACCCATATGTGTTATCAATCCTGTACTTATACTTGCCTCAAAGCTCTAACAATCCACTGAATCAAGCTCCAAATCAACTAAAATCAAAACAAATCAAAGAAAGAAACCATGCATGAGATGAAGACATAGCAAAGAGAAAAGGAGGTGCAATTGGAGATGAAGAAGAAAGACTTGGGAAGAGCCCACTTACCAAGCCACAAACACAGACAGAGATGAGAGGAAAAGAGGAAGAACCCAAGTCACACTCACACAAACCGGAAGTGAGGAAGAGAAGAGAATGAAAAGAAGAGAGAGAACGTGGAGCTCCTGGAGATCTTCTTGCATGCAGTCGACTAAGGGAATGAGCAAGAGAGAGAGACACCTGTAGCATGACTCACATTTATAGATTTGGAAGTTTAAAACAAGATCCAATGAGTTTAAGCAATTTACAGTTTAAGTCACACGAAGGTCCAACTTCTCCAATTGACTCCAAATGGGTCTGACACAGTTATGGAATATAACGAGCTCAACAAAATACACGTGCTGACACCAAGATGATGCAAATATGATGCAAGCAAAGCAAAAGCAAAATTACGAAAAAGGGCTTAGAACTACCTATTCCAGGTCAAAGGTTACTCAACTACCTATCCAAGGCCCAAAACCAAGTCCAAAAGAATAACACAACAGAAACACACACGAATGAGCCACTAATCCGGCTCAAAGGGGATCGGAGTGTTACACTTTCTAACTGATAAATGCCAAAAAGATTGAAAAAAAAAATTAAAGGATAGTGATTAGATAGTTATGACCTATGGAGTAGAATGTTATCTAATCAAGAAGTAACATGTGCACAAAATGGATGTAGTAGAAATGAGAATGTTGAGGTGGTTCTGTAGTAGAATAAAGATATTTAAAAGTTAAAAAAATGACCGATTTCAATAGCATTTAAAGATAGCATAAATGAAAATGTTGAGATGGTTTAAGCATGTCCAACACAGGTTGCTAAGGAAAAGTTTGGCAATGAGCAGGTTGGTGGCCTACCAAGGGGAAGGGGTTGTTTAAAAAGGACTTAAATGGAAGTAGAAAAAACAAATATAAAGAATGTTAGGTTTATGTCTTGTATTTCGGTTTAGCTGGATTGGTTCTTTGGTTTAGCCAATGACCACGTTAGGGTCAAGAGTAATTTGGTCTTTGTACCGGGGCTTTCTTGGTGGCTAAGAAAGCATATATTATATATCCATGTAATGTGATCCTAGACTCTGTGTAGGAGATATGCCAGATCTCTTTCCCATGGTAAAAACCACGTAAGGCCATGTAGGGTGTAGAGAGGTGTAAGCTCTCTTTCTTGTGGTACTGACACACCACGTATGGCAGGGTGCTGTGAGAACAAGATTAAGACCTATGGAGATTGAGGAGCTAAGTATTGAGGAGAAGGAGTCCTTGTAACGAATTGCCCAGTATCTTTTATAGTGAAATCGAACAAGATGCCCATAGCTCGTAGAGGTAGCCGTTATAGTGAACAACGTAAAATCTGTGCGTCATGGTTGCATGATTTTCTTCTTCTTTATGTGTGTGATGATGTTGGTTGCTTCCATATGTGCACTACAATTGGTATTTGAGCAAAGTAGTGCTCCTCGGGTTTCTGAGCGAGGTGGAAATCACTCATGAAGATCAGATCCTAGCCTAGGGATGTGCTGCATTTCATCAATAGACAAGATTGGATTAGATCTCGTAGTCAAGATCGGGTGAGATCGGGAAGAAGGGGCACAACAAATCTATCACGGTTTTTTTTACTTGAACCGAAGAAGACTATGTCCATTCGTCACTATACAGTGTCCAAGAAGGAACTGTTAATTCTGCAAATTGTTCTAGCCATATTTGGTGTGATTTTTTGTAGAAGAAAATCTGTTATGGAAAAGGAGACTAAAACAGGAAACGAGAATCCAAATTGATTGCTTGGGCTTAGCGGATTTCTTGTAATTGCAAGAGAAGAACACAGAGATTCAGATTTTGTGCAGAGAGAAGAGATCGGTTGTGATCTCTTGGTGGGCCATAGAGCTTGACCAGGGAAGAAAATGAGATCTAAGATCTTGGAAATGCCGAAAATTTCTCACTTCCAAAACTGGAGAAGAAAGAAGCAGATGCCTTTGCAATTGGACCTCGCGATTGATGGTTGGGATCTTCTCTCGATTTCTGCAAGTGGTTGTTGAAAGTCACATTTCGAATGAGTCTCGATCAACATTCTGTGATCATCGGAGGAAGACAATCAAAAAGGGCTTCTTAGAGAAAGGATTTGGACCTCTTTTTCTCTAAAACAGAGAAGAAGGGATCAGATTTGTCTACTCTCGGTGGCCCCTGTAGATTGATTCTTAACAATCAAAGAAAAAGAGATAAAGGTTTCTGTGTAGAGTTATATACAGGGCCTATTCTTGGTTCTTGGTTTCAGGAGACAGAAAAGGGACTGCTACGCCCCTGCCGTTCGCGTGCACCATCACTGGAGAAGGAATCCGGATCCTTTGACTGCTCAACGCTACTGCCGCTCGCAGGTCCGGTTGGGTTAGTTCGACCTGACCCGTGGTGTAGCTGCCCAGCAGGTCCCAGGTCGGGTTCAGGTAAGGTCAAACGTGACCTATTTGTAGCAGAAGCCGAGCGAGCAGCAGAGTAGGTCGGTTCGGGTCGGGTCAGACCAACCCATGTGCAGAAGCCCAACCCAGTCTGCCAGCAGCAATGCTGATGTCAGCACAGTGACATCAGTGGAGGTCAAAGGCAATTTAACCAGATTGAACGACTGAAATTATTTCTGCAATATCTTGATCGTCCGATGTCCGATCGGAGATCCGTTTGCCCCTACGGACTCGTTGTGAGGAGATCTACGCATATGTGGAAGAAGATAAGCAGTTTAATGGTCCAAAAGAATGTTTGACCAATTAGAGAGCGAAAAATTATTTCTGCAATATTGAAGTCATCCAGAGTCGGATTTCAGATCCGTTTCTTCCAGCGTGCTTGCAGTGTTGAGATCTACAAGGTAAACAGAAGATATTGGCAATTTGATGTGCTGAAATTGGGCAGTTTATAGGTGCTTCAGATATCAACATTACACGGACTCATTAATGAATGCAAAACTTTGGTTCGAGGTGGAGTATGACAAGAAGAAGTTTGCAACATGGATGCAATAATGCACCTTCATACCTTTAGTAAGGTACGAGAAGACATAGACAAGTATTTTCAATGTAGCTCCAAGATTTGTAGAATCCAAGCCAAAGTGGAAATTGTTAAGTTTATGTTATTTTGGTTCAGCCGGATTGGTTCATTGGTTTAGCCAATGACCACGTTAGGGTCAAGAGTAATTTGGTCTTTGTACCGGGGCTTTCTTGGTGGCCGAAAAAGCATACATTATATATCTATGTAATGTGATCCTAACTCTGTGTAGGAGATGTGGCATATCTCTTCTCCGTAGTGGAAACCACATAGGGCCATATAGGGTGCAAAGAGGTGTGAGCTCTCTTTCCCGTGGTATTGACACACCACGTATGGCAGGGTGCTGTGAGAGCAAGAATAAGACCTATGGCTATTAAGCAGCTAAGTGTTAGAGGAGAGGGAGTCCTTGTAACGAATTGCCCGGTATCTTTCATAGTGAAATTGAGTATGATGCTCATATCTCGTGGAGGTAGCCTTTATAGTAAACAACGTAAAATCTGTGTATCATGGTTGTATGGTTTTCTTCTTCTTTATGTGTGTGTTGATGTTGATTGCTTCCGCATATGCACTACAAAGAGAAGAAACTTAATTATCTAAGGATTTGGCTTAGGAGACATTGAAATAGAAAAATAGAATTCATATAGCCAACCTCAACATAATTGAGACAATGCTTTGATGATGATGGTGGTGGTGGTGGCGATTATAATGTTAGTTTTCACATAGTCCTTATTTGAATACTTAATCAAATCTCATTTTCTAACCTTTGTATATCATTTTGTTTATTAGATTTTGGTGGAAGGAAAGTCGTTTGTGAGGACATTAATATTAAATAGGCCTCAAAAGTTGAATGCCCTCTCATACGCAATGGTATGCCATTTCAATCTTACTCACAGTTACTTTCTATTTGTAGGAATGCGTAAAGCAAATCTTTGGTAGATGTTTCACCTTTGTATCAAATGCCACACAGGATGATATTATAAGAGGAAAAGATGATACTATAAGAGGAAAAGAGTTTATCTTACCCTTGTGGGTATTTTTGTTTTGGTATCCCTGCTAAGGAGCTAAAACCCTGTAAGACTTGCACATGTGAGGTGATGGAAATTTGCATATGCAAGGAGACATGACTCGTAAAATCTATGTCAACCTTATTAGAATTTTTTGTTTTGGTTCGAACAAGCTTGTGGGCATAGATGAGTAATAAAGTTGACATTATAAAGAGAAGAGAGAGGATAAGTTGTTTACCAATTTCACTCCATTCATTTTGTGTAGCTGGAAGGGAATTTGGCCCTAGTCTATAAACATTTTTCCCGTGGTGGGAGCTGTTAATTTTGAGTGCTTTCTGTTTTACATTTTTTGGCCTTGCTGATGAATTCAAAAGCCTGGCTTGCTGTACGATTTCCCAAATTCCCCACATCTGAGGGTCCAGAGTTGTTCTTTACATCTGGTTCTTGTGATGTCAAAACTTGTTCACTTGTAAACACTGAATCACCCACAGTAGACTAACAACTGTTCATTAATTCTGGGCTCCAGATATCTCAGTTACTGAAGTACTTCAAAGCATATGAGGAGGACTCTAATGTAAAGATCGTGATTGTTAAGGTGCTAACACTTGAATTTGTAGACTAAATTTCCTTGAAAGTTAAAAGTTTTAGAATAGAGGCATTTGGGACACATCGCATTCACCTGGATATTATAATCTGGTATCGATACTTATATATTCCCCTATGTCATTTGGAGTTTGATGTCATTAATATTTGTAGGGAAGGGGGAAAGCATTTTCAGCTGGTGGTGATGCGAAGGCTGCTGCTCGTTGTATTATTGAAGGTAACTTTTAGTTTCTATTTTAGTTCAGAAGTCAAATGAAAACTTCCTACAACGTCTCCATCTTTTTAGGCCATTCCTGTCAAATTACTGCATTCGAAAATTAGCATACAAACATAATTTAAGCGCAAATGAAAAGTAGAAACGAACTTCTTCACACCGCATGATTGCTTGACTATGACTCTCTAACTTTCTTAGTTCTTGCTCTCAGGTCATTGGACATTTGCTGCTAAATTTTATGAGAAACAGTTCGGTTTAAATTATGTAATGGCAACATACCGAAAGCCACAGGTAGTCTGCACATCTAATCTTTCCAGATTATATGGATTTGACCACCCCTTCTCAAGATGTAGCTTTCATACTGATAAAAGAACCTTGATGAAGGTATCACTTATCAATGGAGTTGTCATGGGAGGTGGTGCAGGAGCATGCATGCATGGGAAGTTTCGAGTCGTCACCGAGAACACTGTACTTCACTCCTCTAAACAAAGTTAAACGCTATTAGGTTAATATGGACTTTACTAACATTGTTTCTATTCTATTCCACATGTAAACATATCTATTATCCTATTAGAAAATCATTAGTTATTGATATGATAAGTTAAAAAGCTAGTCATCTTTAGATTTTTTTTCAAGTTTTTTGAAAAGATAATAGAAGTCAATCTTCTCGGCATATTAAAAATGAATAAAGAAGCAAAAGTGTAGTTTTTATATCAAAAGAGCGTTAGAATAACTATTTTTTGTTATAAAGAAAGAATAATTTTTTTTTCAAAGAATCATTTTTATTTCCCTTAAAAATAGCTAGAGATACTTTATTCCCTCTAATAAATAGAGAAATAGGCACTTAATTGTGTCCTTGTTCTTTAATTATGATGATCTAAAAAAAAGTAAATATAAGTATGATCAATCAAAATTCCATTTGCTTGTTGCCACTTTGAAACTTCTTTGATTAGTGTGAATTTACGTAGGTATTTGCCATGCCAGAAACATCTTTAGGGCTATTCCCAGACGTGGGAGCATCATATTTTCTGTCGAGGTTGCCAGGTTTCTTAGGTAACAATTTCATTATATATAATGCATGCGTTTTTCCGGTTGGTAATACTAGGATATTATAGAAACACTCCCTTAACATCTTGCCATACAAAAACTCCATTGATGATTCTGAAGCATTTTTCAGGCAATTTATTCACATAGTGTTGATCAGATACTGGGATTTATTGTAGTAATATTCAAATGCAACACATTGCATGCATTCATCAATAGAAATGTCTAACAATGTCTACCAGGTGAATATTTGGGCCTTACCGGCTCAGGGTTGGATGGAGCTGAAATGCTTGCATGTGGCCTTGCAACTCACTTCATCCTTTCTTCGGTATGTTTCTTTGGTTATCCACCTCTATGAATTTATGTCACAAGAACATCCAACGGAGCCAATGGCTCAACCTACTTGTATTGCAGTGATTTTGTCATTTATTTTGTTGTTCTATACTTCTCTAGTGAGTGTGTTGGAGTTATTTCTCAAGAACTCATAATTATGTATTTTAGTACAATTTATTTCCTAAATTAAAAGATTACCACAACCTCTATGTACTTGTAATATTTTTCTGGAGGCTACAGTCGCTGAACACTTGAATCAAGTTTAGCAACTGGTGTTTCATATTTAGCCCTTTAGAGTATACGGCCATGTATCCTACCCCCCAGAGAATAGTCCTTACTCGTCAGAATTAGATTGCTCTCTAGCCGAAGGCCAAAGACCTGAAGGTTCGGTTTACAAGGGATACCTTGGGCCATTAAAAATATATATTTGGCCCTTTAAAAAATCTATTTAATGATATATGGGGCAACAAGATTGAGAGAAATCGAACTGGTGGGCTAGAAGCACATCCTACCTTCCAGTAGTTGTGAATTTGAATCCAATTGTCCTAATTTTTTCAAGTACTATATATTAGTGGAAAAGCCTCAATGAGGAGATGAACATGCCAAAGCAGTTTGAGGTCATTTCATCATGAAATTCTAACTTAGGCAGTCTAGTAGTACTTACTTTTTTCTATCGAACTTGCAGTTATAGTAAGCTCTAGATTTTTAGATTTTTTTAGCCAGTTGGGATTTAAATGCTGCTTGAATCATTTTAGAACTCTATTTACATTTTTAGTATAGGTTTGCAGCTGAGATACTCATTTTTACTATTTTAGTGAACTTAATGGTTTTTGTAAGTAACAAACAAACAGAGTCAAGAGTCTTGATTTTTCTGTATAAAGCATTACATACGAAAATTCGGTGTAATTTCCTTCACAAATCTGTAAGATTTACTCATATTTTCCCCATGATAGTTTTTCTAGATTTTAATATTTGGTGGATCGTGATTTTGTTTTCCTTTTGGTTTCCATGCACCCACTAAACTTGTATATTACTGGTGAACAGAATTTGTCTTTGTTGGAAGAGGCACTGAAAAGCAGTGACTTAGCAGATCCCACTATTGTTTGTACCATAATTGACCAATTTTCTATGAAAAGAACTTTGAAAGAAAATAGTGTCATTCGAAGGTGAGTTATCAGTGATATGCGCTATATAAGGAAGAATAATTAATTTACATAAGAGAACTACATGTTGATTACTTAGTTTTTTTTTTAATCGTTGACACTTGATTGAAAGTGTAGGCTAGATATAGTGGATAAATGCTTCTCAAAAGTGACAGTTGAAGAAATTATCTTGGCACTGGTAAGTAGTTAATACATTGGATTAATGTCTAAACGAATATGCAAAAAACCATTTGACTTTATTACCACATTTGAGAGCCCTCACATGAAACGGTCACAATGAAAAGTGATAAAGACGAAGCTACTGTCTTCTTGTAGGAGCTGGAAACTGCAAATGAAATGGAGTGGATTGCAGCTTCTATCAAGTCACTGAATAACGCATCACCTATCAGTCTCAAAATCACTCTCAGATCGGTAACCAATTTTTTCAAGACATGTTGTTTCTATTTCCCACAACACCTTTGGATTATGACTCTGGCTTCTCCTTAATCAACATGAAATTTGACTAGCTACTTCCAATAATGTATATTTTTTGTATGATCAGATCAGAAAGGGACGATCACAAAACATTAGCCAGTGTCTGATGAGGGAATATACGATGATAGGTCATATCGCGCGAGGAACAATCAGTAATGATTTTCTTGAGGTAGCTAGAGATGATCACTTGTAGCTATTTTTTTGGTTTAGTATTAGTTGCATCAATTTGCCTAAGATGGCTTACAAATGCAGGGCTGTAGGGCAATATTATTTGACAAAGACAGAAGGCCTAAGGTGAGAAAAATGACTCTAGTCCTCTTCTCGCAATATTTGTTCAATAATTTCAAAACATTAATTACTGTGAATTTTTAGTGGAAGCCTTCCAAATTGGAGTCGATCAGCAAAGAAATGGTAGATCAATATTTCAAGAAAGTTGATGACGAGGATTGGGAAGATTTGCAGCTTCCCACAAGGGGCAAACTTACCAGTCAAGCTAAAGCCAAACTTTGAGGATTGTGTCTAGAGCTCGTAATTACATAGTTTAAAGGTGCTTATTAGCATAACCACGAGGCTGCTTACCTAAAAAAGGGAACTTTGAGAATCAATCTCGATTGCAGTGATGTAAATCTGATCATTACCTTTCAAAGAGCCCATAAAACAATATAAGTATTTTGATTGTTCGTGTGTGAGGTATGCAAGGTCTTGTATTTAAGTATTTTGATTGTTCGTGTGTGAGGTACGCAAGGTCTTGTGTTTAAGTATTTTGATTGTTGGTGTGTGAGGTATGCAAGGTCTTGTATTTGTTGGTTCCTGTGATAATGTGATGCATATGCTACTATTTAATTTTATCATGAGTGTTATAGTGGTAGTTATAGAATGCTATTGTTTACGACTCGATATCATGTATGAGTTCAAACTCACAAGGAGATTTATGTCATCTTTGTAAGGGCTTTAATTCTATAAGAAGTGTTCTTACACACCTATCATAAGAATTTTTTATAGTGCCTACTTGTGGGTCCCATTTAGGGATAAGACGAGGTGGGGTGAAAAGATCTATGTGGGACCACCCAAAATATTAAGTCCTTTTATCCATGACCCACAAATCCAATCCATTTGGATTGTTACATAGCTAATCCAACGGTCCAGTAAATTCGAATTTGACCAAAATTTTGGGTGTACAAGAGTCTCTGTGTATTATAAGATTTGAATCGGGTGATGGATGGGCCCCACCTAGACTTTTCACAAAAAAATGGTGAGAACTAGTTCTCATAGAATTATTTTCCTCTTTATAATTCAAAATATTTATATCATGTTATTTTCTTCCTTGAGAATGGTGTCTTACCTGAGTGGTCGGGCACATCTGTTCCCACTAGGAGTTTTGTTATGACTTTGATGCCAACTGTTAGATCAGGCTAGGACAAGCAATCAATGACAAGCATCACAAAGAGAATGAGGAAATTTAAACCGCCACACAGTGATTTTATGTGGTTCACTATAAACGCTACATCCATGGGCTATGAGCATTTGCTTGATTTCTCTATAAAGAAATTGGGCGACTAGTTAAAGAATTCCCAACCCTCTAACACTTAGCCTATTCAATTTTCACAGGTTTCAATCTTGCTCTTACAACCCACCTACCACACTTGGTGAGTTAGACTTTGAACACGACAGAGGAAAAAGCTCTCACCTCTCCCACACAAAATCTAAGGTTAGATTACATATATATATAATCTCCGCTATTTTGGACCCTAAGAAAATTTCGATATAATTACCGAAATACCATTGACCCTAGGCCTAGTTATTGGCAAGCCGGAATACAAGACATAAACCCAACAAATTTTTTTCTCCTCTCATCTACTAGTTTTCTCTCTTGATTGCGGGTTGTACTCCTCATATGTGTGCAAGTTGGGCGAGCAAGTCTGACACCTCTTTCGGGTTTGATGAATTGAGACTTCACATAGGCTAGTGCTGTAAATTGATATGAGTAAAGCTGAGATTTCTGATGTCATTGTTGAAACTGAATGTTATCCTTACCATTTTGTAAATGCCAAGGTCTTCTCGTCACGAATACACAATCAAAAAAATCAAAGTGTAAAGCCAAGTTTGGATGCCTTCAAAATCTTAAAACCATGAACTTTGATGTGGTCAAAGCAACTGCTCACCGTACATGCTGATAAACCTCTGAATGCCCGAAGTAAGGTTGCATCAAGCTCTTATGCAAGGTTAATGTTCCAAGGCATGTAATTGATTTTCTTAAGACGTTTTCTGCCAACCATTTGGTGGGACCCAATCAGCAATGGGCTAAAGACCAACTAAAGGTGATTTTGATCTCAACCCTAAAGTCATCGGCTCCTTAAGGGCCCAATAGTGGAAAGTCACGCATGCCAGGGTACACAACTCACATATGTGAGGTAATATAACAACTTGAGCTGGGAGGCCAATTTTGAAACTAGACCTACGAATAAGAATTACCACTCCTTACCATATGGTAAGCAGTGTTCTCACCTACTAACCACCAGCCAGGCGTGGCCCATCATGTCCAACCTAGCTTATATGCAACCCGGCCCAATCCAATTAGGGATTGGAACAAGCCATTCCAGTAGCAATGTGGCTTAGCCCAGTAAAGGACTAATGCATCCTGAGTTAGGCCCAACAACTTATAAAATAAAGGTCTCCTCATCTTGGCATAAAGCTCCAGACCCCAAGTCCATCAGTTAGAGTCCAAGCCTATTAATAGACTAACGTGGTTAGTACATCTTTGGCATATCTATTACCAACCTCTACTTATCTAAATGTGGGTAGAGGTTTGGGATATAATAGTGTTTGGCACACAATTATACCTTCTATCTGCTTTAGAAAAATGGTGGCAAATCCTATTAAAATGAGAAGCCCAAATTCTGAGCTTCTGAAAAAAAGAGCTATGGAATCTCAAAACGTTTGAGGCAACAGTTTATTTTTTAAAATTTTAAAAAAGGGAAATGCTCTCTATGATTTTAGCTTTTTTTTAGAGATCTTTGTAAATATTGGCCTCACTTACTTTTTAATTTATCTGATGTGAAATTCAATGAGAAGGCAGTTAAATGGTGAGTTTCAAAGGTGGGTTAATGAAGCAACTATTTTGGACGGAATTCTCAATAATTTTCTTAATTTCTTACTTTTGAAACTTCCAACAACTGATCCTTAAAAAAGATTCAAAAAGAAGATCATATTTAGAGCAATGCTAAGCTTTCACCCCCATTTACTCACCCCAAGGCCTGCTCGAGACAATTTGAAGCCTAAAGCGATAATTGTAAATGAGGCATTTTTTATTATTTTATTTAATTTTTTTCATTTTTTGTAATGCAATATTAATAACTAAGTTTTTATATTCAAGTTTTGCTAACATATCTTTTTCAATTGATAGTATGGATAATCCACTTAATTTTTTTGTGTGACAATTTTTTTGTGTGACATTGTTGATCTAAGTTAGGATTTATCAATTTTAATTTTCAAAAGCTTCTTTATGTAGAAGCAATAGTTACAGGTATTTTCAGTATTTTTCTAGTACACATGTTTAATATTTATAAGTTATAACTAATAATATTTAAAAATAAAATGAACAGTAACTATAATATACATATAATATGAACTTGAAATTATTTTTTTTTAAAGCATAGAACCGTAGAGCCTAATTTAGTGATTTATCAGTGTTAGAGACAAAAATTATAGATATTGATTACTTTTGAATTTGGTGCAGCTTCTTCAGTATGGAACAAAAATTATATTTGAAGTTTTCTTCTATGGAATTCAAGCAGAATAGATAGAAATAGGGGAAAGGTGTAAACTGAAGGATTTTAAGAACAAAAAAGGATTTCTTGCTTGTTGTGATTTTAGAATTTTTATTTTCTTTTAATAGCAATATTTTCTCAATGGTGAAAATTAATGGGCTTTAATTCTATTTTAATAATTTGAAAAGATAGCAGTTCAATTTTTCTAAAATATAAAAAAATGTAGTTGCTTTATTTACTTTTATAAGGCCTTATTCTTTAGGAGAAACAAAATGATGACAATTGTTTTTTTTTTTTTTGAAATTTAAAAAGATTCAAATTACTTCAATTACTTTTATGAGACATTATTTTTGGGGATTGAAAAAAAAGATGGGAATTAACTTTTTGGTGGCTTAAAGCAATGGCTTTTCTTACTTAATGGTTGAGCTTCCCTAGTCTAACCCCTGGAATGATAGATTAGGCTTGTTTAGCTTGGATGTTAAAGCTGAGTGAAAAAGTTAAATTCCGAGGAATCATTAGTACCCTTTTTATCCTCCAAATGCCTTTTTTACTCCACTTCTTCCTTTTCTATTATTCTATGTTTTAAATTTACCTTTTATACTTTTGTTTTCCTCGGCCAAGTGGTTGAGACCCATGAGAACCTCAACCTTGGGAAAAAAAGGCTAAGAGGAACTCATACATCAAACCTCGAACACTTGTGTAAGAAGTGTTAATATTACTTAGCCATTAACCATGCCAAATTCAACTGATCTAGAAAATTGAGGAGTCATTTGGAAACTCTAGTCCACTTAATAATAACTAATTAGATTAATCTAAAATAAAGGCTCTAAGCTTAATGTTTAATTTAAAATTAGTGTGTCTAGTAAAATTATAAAAAAAATCCCCTCTTCATGAGATAATTGGGCTCACATTCAGGATTTGCAATAACTGGGGCCTACATTTTAAAAATTACCAAGTAAAATACATCCTTTACGTCAGCTCTCAAATTCATTGAGGTTATTTTCATCCAAAATACGTAAACTTTGCATTATCCACCTTGATCTTATTCAAGTTAACAATGCTCTAAAAGATAAGCCACCCCTTTCGAAAGATTTGTGTAAGAGGGTATTCTAGATTGCAGTTCAAATAATACTATAACTATGGAATAGAAAATAAAAACAATCAACCACACAAAGAAAACGACACAATATTTAATGTTAAAACCCAAATGGGAAAAAATCAAGAGCCCAAAGTGGACTAATCAAATACTAACTATTGTAGTTACAAGATATACTCATAACCCTATATTGAGTCCCTCAATACAAGGCGTTGTAATTGTTCTTATTAGATTCCCTTGACAAGCAGTCCCTCGGTGCCCCGCTATTAGTGCTTTAACCACCATCTCGAATGAATCTCTTCAATAAGACAGCAATCTCCTATGAAGCTGTAGAAGTCACAAATCTAGAGATGGAGCTCAGCACAACTCTCCAATAGAAGCTACAGATTGAATCTCCAGTATGAGATCTCAACTCAGATTATGAAGATGAATGCATTAAGGTTGAGAAAAATACCCTTTTTATAGTCCCCAATTCGTGCCTTGGTTAGAGGATTCCCAAAAATGATGAAACAGGGAACTCCTTGTTTTGTTGAACATATACAAGTCCTATCGATAGGACCTTTGCTCGATCGATCGGAACTAGGTTCTGCCTAGGCAAAATTGAAACCTGATCAATTGAACCTTTGATCGATCAATTGGATCTGGGTTCTACATGGGGGCTATTTTTGGGCTGATGGGCTAATAGTGAGGGATGTTTGGGGTTCTATTCAACCCATAATTTCCCCACATGTATATTATAACCCTGTTTCAATTATGGGACTCTATTCAACTTGCTTGTCGATAAACCCACCTTAAACCACTATGTAAGTGGCGTATTTAGGCATATGTACCTCTTATGGATCATATGGTTCACGTACGGTGTACAATCTACCCTAAACTCAATTGACATAAGACTTAAGACTATGCACCGTGGTTAATTAGATTAAACATCCCAACCTCACTTCATTCATGGTTAACGTAGGAGTGTTGGGTCTGTAAATTGGGATCATTGACTTGGCAGTTGGTTTATAAACACTTGTTGGCCTTCGGGTGTGCATCTTTGCAAGGTCTATGTACTGTACACATGCTGCGCATGTTTCCTTTGAGTATACCTAATGCATGGACTTTGATCTTGTTGAGGCTTGGCATTGATTGTAATGGATGATAAGAAGACTACATATATTGACTTTGTGTCAACAACGATTTCAAAGTAGACTCTCTGTTTACTGAACCCGTGTAACACTCTGACACAGCTTGACCCCATTTAGCGACTAATTAATGTTGCTTTAGTTGTTAATTGTATTTTGCTTTTGTTTTGTTTTCATTGCGGGTCATGGATAGGTAGTTGGGTTGAGTTTGATCTGGATTAGGTAAACCAAGCCCTTTTTCGTAATTTTAGCTTTTATCAGACATCGTCATTCACGCATCATCTTGGTGTCAACACGTGTCTTTCGTTGAGCTCGTTAACTTCCGTAACTACGTCATTTGCAAAAGATGTCGTATGGTTCCGTTGGACTCGGATTTGACTCGAACTGTAATTTGGCTTATACCTTGGACTCCATTGCAATTTTGCCTTTAAACTTATCTCATATAAGCTTTCCACCGACTCTTCCCTTTCATTCTCTTCTCTTCTCTCATGTTGGAGTCCTCTCCTCTCTACCTCTCGATTTTTCTCCTTCTCAATCAAACCAATGAAGAGGCTTTGTGGTCTTGAGTCTTGATTTCCTCTCTTGTAGTGAACCAAGGTAAGTCTTGAATTGGTCTTCTTCTTCCTTTCTTCTCATCGCTTATTGTGTGCATGTTCTCATGTTTCTTTCTTTCTTCCTTTCTCTACATGCATGGTGAGTAGATTGTGTTTGGACGTGAATTGAGCCCCAAGGACAACAATTGGTATGTTTGAACTCACTTAAGGCAAGTATAAGCATAATATGTATGAACCCATATTGATATATGCTTGATTTTAGTTAATTCGCATGAGTTTGCATGGGAAACATGTTTACAGCCCAATTTGAGCGCATTCTCCCTTTCTCTGTTGAGATTTTGCTCATTTTATGTCGTTACAGGTTTTCTGTAAGTGATTCAAAAATCGACCCAACGCATGCACGGCTAAGCCGTGAAATGTGCTACAGCTAAGCCATGAACTGCACTACGGCTAAGCCGTAAGCCCCACCGTGACCCCAGCCGTAGATCAATACAGGGTACACCTGAAAAAAACTGAGAGTATGCAAATCAGTAACTCTTCTACGGCCCAGCCACGGCTAAGCCGTGTAGCCTTCTACGGCTAAGCGGTAAGATGCCTTCGGCTAAGCCGTAAGGTCACCCACGGCTGAGCCAAAAGACATGAACAATAAGAAACCTTAAGGAAGGCATGAGACTTGTAGAGCCTTTGACCTAGAATGTAGGCAACCATGACTTGCCCAATGGATCATGATAAAACTACGTGAATGATCTCGAGGGCTGCGAATCATTCATGTTCGTTATTCAGTCGTTAAGCACCTCCCCATGGGTGTTGGTTTAAAGAACTTTGGTGCACCCGATGATGCAATGTAACACTAGACAACGGTGCATCTGAGGACTTAAAACGACATCATCATGCATGGTTAGAAACACTGGATCATTAGCTTAGAGTTGGATAGTAATTATACTTGATTCGATATGATAAGATCTGCTTGCATGACATGTTATAGTCAGAGCCTTGCTCTCCACTCTTTAGCATGATTGATTGTTTCATGTCACATCGAATGGTTGATGGTCTTACTATGTTTCTAGTACCTTGGGTATGCACGTATGTTATTGAGCTTGCACGTATAAGACATGTTCTCGAATATGTACGTATGATATGCTTGTCATGATCGACTCAAGGTTTTCATGATTGATTTTGTATGGTCTGGAACTACTTAGCCTCAGCCTTAGGATCCCGATGGGGTGAATTTGGTATAGTTATATGGCCTTGCTGCAGTAAGGAAACGTCTTAGGGAATCCGGATCCCAGGAACCCGAGACCCATTCGTACCCTAGCCCGGTCAATGGCATTCTCAGCACGGATATAAGATCCCTATTTTGGGACCATATGGCAATGTAGTCGCCAACTAATTATGTGCACAGCATGTATACCTTGATTCAAATGGCATGCTTTATTTACTGCACGATTGCTTAGTATACGAACGTGACCTGCTATGATTCTTTGATATTCTTTATTCTACTAGACACAACATGTATTAACTTGTTATGACTTATGCTTTGCTGAATCGTTGTATTCACGAGTTGTCTTTTGTGTTGTAGGCTTAGATACCCAGACCGATCCTTCGTCGGTCGACCAGGCTCATAAGAAGACCCCCGAGGCCCCATCCGGGCTAGAGGAGTGGATGTAGTCACTCCATCGGAGAGCTTCATGGCCATCATTGCATATGAGTCTTCTTCATTTTGTGGTTTGTCATGTTAGAGCCAGTCATGATTTGTATATGTTTATTTTGTTTCATTTTGTAAAACCTTTCTCTCTATATGTTATTTCTGTGTTCGTACTCTGGTCTTGTATTGTTTAGTGTGATGTTTTGATATCTACAGCTTCCACGTACATGGTTGGCACGTGTGAATCTTCCCTTATGCATGTGCATTTAGACTAAGTCTACGTGTACAGGCACGGGAGTATGTGTGTTATCGGTTAGACTTCTGCTAACCCCCGAACTCTTAGGCTCGGGTTGTGACAACCCGTGTGTGCACATAAGGAAGCCAGTCCTTCACTTTGACTTAGGATTTGAATTTTTAGCACTTCTAAGTAAGTCTATATATATAGACAATATTCATGTGCATACATCCCTCACCAAAATGATAAGGGACACTTCATATTTAGAAAGTATTAATGTGGAAAAAAACAAAACCATCACACTCATGACACTTTTTTAACCTTGTTAGGTCTAATATATATATACATATATAATGTATTTCGAGGTCTTTTGACGATTGCTTTAGATCGATTTCGATTTCAAACGGTTAATCATCGCTTTAAACTAGATTACTAAGCATCCGATGATTTGATTTGATTTGATTTCTCCCGATGATTCGATAGGACTAACTACCTAGTTTGACTAAGATATTTCTGAATGATTTCAATGAGTTGACCACCTAATGTTGACTTATATGCTCATTTGTGTAGATTCTAGATTAAGATTCATTTGTTCTTCCTTACTGCTTATTGTTTATCTCTTATATGACATTATTGTCTTTACTCGTTTTTGTTATTATATGTCTGTTATGGGGCATGTCTATCTATTTGCCGACTCGTCGTAGTCTGATGATGCTTTACTTGGTGCATATGCTTCAAGTATGCTTTCCCCATGGGTGTTTTGCTGGAGATACACCATACGGTTAAGCTTGAAGTTGTTGAATGCGGGTGATGTGCCGATGGTGTCTCCAATAATTCATGTCTCGCACATGAGTGACTTTAATATCGTAAGGTAGTAATTTATATATTTCTATTTACATAGATTTTAGTTTAATTAATATATCTTTTAATTATTCACTTTAACTTTAGAAATGGATTTACATGCTTACTTTAAAGTGTTTATTGTACCCTCTGTTCTATTGGAGTTTCCGCTATATTGATTTGTGTATTAACCAATGCAAAATCTCACCACAGATTATGATCCATTGCGGGACAATGATTGGGGGCCACGTGATGTGTAAACACGAATGATTTATTGGTTTATTATTGAGAAAAATATTAATTGGCTCATAATCTCATGTTTAACTTTGGATTACGATCTGGAGACATGATAGAAATCGTTGTAACAAATTTCCCAATGTCTTTATACTAAAATTGTGCAAATGCTCATAATCTGTGGACATGAGCAATCTTGTCGGACCACGTAAAATATGTATGCCGTGGTTGCATATTTATCTTCTTTCCTATCCGTGTGGTGCATTTTGATGTGTTTTTCCTAAATTTGGTTGAACAGGTAATAGAGCCATAACAGAGGGACCCAGAATTCCACTTCTATGCAAAACCGTCACATGAATTCCTCTTCTTGCTTCCAATTCCAATTCCTGGAAAAATTTAAGGAAATGTAGGCTGGGGAAAAGCGGGAAAAGGGGTGTATGATTTTGATATACAGATGTGGAAATTGAAATTCCTGGCGCTGGGGATTCTAATTAAAGGGGGATTGGGTTTGGAGAGGGAGAAGTTGGAGTCATGATTTCTATTTCTTGTTTGGGCATGGGACATTCGGGTGTTATGGAAAAATTGCAAAGGGGGATTGCTTTTGATTTCCTTTGCTTTCTATGATTTGTTTTTTCATGGAATGGGGAAGGACAAGGGCAATGTTAGGAAAACGGGCGGCTTCCCCCTCTCCCACCCAAGATAGATCTGTGCACGATTTTTAATCTGCATTCGAGAGCCGTTTGTTATTTTTGAGATTCTTTTTGGGTAAACCTGTTTTCGGAAAGCAACTGCTTTTGAGAAGCATCTTGTTTCACCGGTAGTCTGGTGTTGTTTTGGGGTATTTTCGCTGATTGGTGATTTGAAGTTCTTACGGTTTCTGCTTCGTTTGGTGTTCTGAGGCAGTTCTGTTGAGTTTGGGGGCTACATGGATATTTTTGTTTCCAACAGTTTATTGACAAGTTTTTTTTAGATGTTGAGGTTTTTAGGATATGATGTGATGATTTATCTCTAATAATTTTTAAACATCATATTTATTTATAGAAATTTCTTGATGTTAATGTCCAAGGAGCATCTATTGAATTTCACTATGTTTGGAAATTCAATAATTTTTATATAACAATTCCTTGAATTCTATTAAAGAAACAGGGGCCATATGTTGAAAGGATAGGTCACGCCAAGGTGCAAGATCTATGTTACCTCTTTTCCTTTTTGTCTCAGGGAGATGGAGGGGAAATGAATACAAGAGTTGGAGGTCCTATCAAACCCTGAGGTATTGACAAGAACAATATTTGTATTATTAATTTTTTCTCTCTCCATGTGGAGTTGCATTTCTTGCTAGCTAACAAGATGAATTTGGAAACTAGTTGCAGTTTTCAGGCTGCCACATGTATAATATAATGGATGCTTGACACTAGACAGAGATCTCATTTTTATAGATTAAACTTACTGATGTGGCTGTGCTTGGACAATTGTTGATAGTCTCCATAGGGAGTGTTTTAAATCCATGTCTTCAATAATGCAGCAACTGAATCAAAAGTTGAAAGCCATGGGACGCAGGGTTCAAATGTTTCTTGCTTGTGTTCAGTGTGCAGTGTGCAAAGAAGAATATGGGATTACTATTACGGAGAGGCGCAGTTCTCTTGATCCAATCAAACAAATAAGAAGTATTCATTTTGTTAAACACCTCATAAGAAAAAGGCCAAAACATATTTACGGGTGGCTGACCAATTTAGAGACAGATCTCAATGTAAGTTTTGTTTGAAGTAAAAGAAAAAAATCCAGAAAATATCCAGAAACTCTAATAAAAGAAAATGTTAGCTGTGATGATTATTTTCATTTGCAATTAAACTAAATGTATGATTGCCTACAACCATATTACTTATCATCAAAGTTAAGAGCTGTAAATTTTATTTGGACATGGGTATTTTTTTTTTTTTTTTTTGATAATGTGGAACCTCTGGACCCAACCCCACCTCACAAACATTGTAGGGCCAACGGTTAAACCCCGGATACATGATACTTCCCAAAAGCACTATATATCGGTTAAGGTACTCAGAGGATTCAAACCGTAAACCGCTAGAACAATTCTAGAATAGCCACGAAACATTTAAGGATGGGTGAAACCTTTGTATGGGTTATTTGGACATAGTTGGAACTACAGTCCACCACTAATTAGTATTTATGACTTAGTAATATGTAATATGAAGTATTTTTTAGTAAGACACTGGTATTAAATAACCCAAAAAAAAAACAACCTCCAATATGTCACAAATATGCATCTGAAGAAAATCTGAGCTCCTAGCATGCACTACTAGATTAATATGACGAAACAAGATGTGAAATAGATTGATATTAACCAAGCATATATCTTATACTCACGTATGAAAAGTCTGACTAATTCCAGAGCTACATTTCCAATGTCCCTTTCTTTGATCGTGGGGACTAATTGGCCTGAACTAACGTCATTTACTTAGAGTGTAGAGGGAAGGATTGGATTTGTATGAAACAAGGATCTTGTGACCAGGTACTCTCTTTAATAAACTACTTGGCAAGTGAGTTGTAGATCTTGTCTCCACTTTGTTGTACTCACTAAATGAAAATTCATTTGGATAAATTGTAGAGACCAGATGGTTTTAAGTTGTTTGGCCTGGGTGCATGGGAGTTCCACGTTCAGAGCTGGTAGGTCATTCCCACATCTGCAAGAGCATGAATCGTGTGCATTCTGAGTCGTGTAGGCTTCATGAAGACAAGCTAGAGAAGACAGTGTTGGCACCTTTACACCACCTTCAACTCTGGCCCGGTTCCCTCACTGCATTGTTTCTTTCTTTTAGTCTCTTCTGTTGTTGTTACTGAATTGAGGACTTATCTTTTAAGGCATAAAAACCATATCCTATTCCCAATTGATGAGTGAGAACTATTTCAATGACCCATTTAAGGGGTAGAATTTATCAGCAGATACTTTTGTTATTGAAGTTTCGCTGATGCTGCATAGAAGAATTATCAACAAATTTAGATACGCTGCAAGTAGAGTCATTGGGAAGTGAAGATATCTCCTGGGTTTATCCACACTGCCAAAGAGATGTACAGTTATTCCTCATATGTCTTGCTAACAGATGGTGACCTCTTGATGCAGAGAAGGCATACAAGTACATGTTCTCTAAATTTTGCTAATTATAATCATTACATGAGGGTCTTCCATATATTGATCCTCATACATCCAAATTGCCGTAACTGCTTAATCAACAAAGACTCTGATGGAAGAGAGCTTGCCAAATTTAGCCTTTGCAGACAAACTGACTACCTAGAGTGATGAAATTCTTTACCGGTTGATGGTCCTCATGCTTTAGGTGCCAAAACAAGGGAAAAAATGTTCTACTAGTCTGAGTTTACCGAATACACCACTTCTAGATTTTCAGTTGTTGAATTTCTGCCCCATGCTTGTGGAAGCCTGCGTATAGACAATGATTAGATTCACTTGTGAGGAAAAAGTTGAGATATTGTATCACTTTTACTTTCAAGGATCAACCTAGGTTTTCTATTTATAGTATTTTAATCTTGAACATCAATATCAGACTGTAGAATTTGAGTGTAATCAAGATTCAATCGTAATTTAGGGCCATTAATTTCATACTATAAATGAAAGGATGCAATCAACCATGGAAAAGTATCTGGTCCTTCAGGTATGTTGACATTGAGAATTTGTCAACACGGGGGATCTTGTTTAGGAGTGGACCCCACCCGAAGGGAGTATTAAAAGATATTTCTGCCTCTACTAATGCCTCGAAGTTTTGATAGAATTGGTTATCAAAGGAAATTTAATAGATCCAAAGGTCAACACTCCTTTCTACCAGTGTTTAATTCATGTTGTTAATTGTGATCAAATTCAATTTTGCAAGCTAGGCAAGCCAGGGCTATAATAATTGGGTGTCGTAAACAATACATAATCTAAAGCATATATATCAAAAGAATAACAGGTACAATTTATGAATAATGTGAACAAAGAAATAGAAGGAGAACAATATGTATACTGCATGAATACCAACCCCAACTGATGTTAAAAAATTGCAAACTGCACACATCACATATCCTGCTCCATATTGGTACATCAACAACGTGTGGCAGTTTCCACAGTTCACATGTGCAACCTTATTTGCTGCCACAGAGTAGACATAGCTTAATCAACATATAAATGTAGCAAACAATTCATCAGTTCATGAGTTTGGAACTTGAGTATTCCATGGTTATAATAGATGAAATGTTGCTTAAAACATGACAGGATGGAACACAAGAAAACTGAATGTTTCAAGTTTTCTGTCGATAATGTCACCACTAAAAATCTCGACTCACAAAGTGAGGCCGATTTTCACTTCATTAACCGAAATTCTGTTAACCTGCTGGCACTATCATGTATACTCTATGAATATTAACAACTGTCTTTAGCGACTTGCACTTACCACTTCTTCAAACTTAATTTTACTTTCATTCATCAATTTACAATCTAACAGAAACCAGGGGGAGCTATATCTGGATGTTTGATGTCAATCTGGCCTATTGGAGCAGATCTAAAATTGAAGAATGGTCTCTCTCTTGGATCAAATTGGGTAGCAATAGCCTTAAGGACAGAAAATTTAAGGAAAAACCAGCACAAATTACTTGAGATAATTAGGAAAGAAAATTTAAGGAAAAACCAGTACAAATTACTAGTGATGATTAGCCCAGAAAATTTAAGGAAAAACTTGAACAAATTATTTGAAGTTATTCACCAACTAAGATGAACACAAGTCAAACAAATACATCATGTGCAAATCCCCATGAAAGGGCTGTTGTAAATAACAAAATGAACAAAACCATTCCTTCAGGCTGTTTATTACAAATACTCATATTGTGTCTTACATGGAGAGCCCTCATACTAAATACATCCAAGCCAACAGAACATGAAAAGTAAAAATAAAAAATTCTACCATCCACGCAAAAAACTCCCATAACTAGAACGAAGTTAATTAAATGCTTTTGTCTCTTATCAAGCTTAGATGCTACTAGTTTTCTTACCTTCCAAAGCCAGATTAACTGTTTGACAACAAGAGCACTGTACACTTGTAGCTCCACGAATATACATTAAAAGAGTGTGGCACCCTCCACAAACCAACTGAGCCATTTCTGTTCATGTTTCAAGTTTAACATAAAGCGGAAGATAAAACAACAACAGCAAAGCAGTTCTGTTGACAGTCCTGTGCACATTTGATGAAGCAAAATATAAAAAGAAGGATGCTGAATACCCACCTATTCATGGATCCATGTACTTAAACTCACGCACAACTGAACGTTCACTGAAGTGCTATTTCTCAATTTGAAGCAAGAGTAAAATTTATATACTTGAAATCATCACACATTTGAACATAGAATCACCTTATAGAAGAAAGAGTAATAATATGTTCAATGTTCCAACAACAGTGATTAGCAAGAAAAATGAATCATCATTACATCCAGTTAACTTTGAATCATTATGCTCAACATAGTAACCGGTGAAATAGAAGAAAGTAAAATGGAAGAACGCATACCAGGAAGAGGTGCATTTGTCACTGCGTAGCAAATGGCACAACAGACAGATGTTGCTCCACGTGGATAGAGGAGAAGTTTCTGACATCCAGAACAGACAAGTTGGCTCTGCACACCTGAATAGTGAGCAGATATTGCATAAATTCCATATATCTTAAAACCTTCATGACCACTTCCTAAGAACAAATAGATTCAATCTAACCAAACATTTCAAGCACATCAGCTGAAGAAGCACTTATGATAATGGAGTAGCAGAGCATAATGGAGGACATTAATTGGATTTGTATGTCATGGTTTTCTATAAGGTAATCGAGTTCTTAGGGTGGAACAAAGTAATATTCTGTGACAAGCTATAAAAAAAATCACAATTTCACATAGATACAACATAAATAAATGCATCGATATCTGGGGATAATTCTTTCTTTAGATACTTTAAAAATCAGTTAAACTGGAGAACATAACTTTACAAAATCACGGACAACCATTTGCTAATAAAAGGCAAACAAAGAAGTAAGGAATTCGAAACTGCTCTAGCCAACAGCTCGCAGAGAAATTGACAGACCTACCACTTGGTGGAGTAAATGACACTGGAGGTGTTGGATATGGGGCAAGGGGCACCGGCATTGCTTATCTGACACACAGTCTCTCTACTTTAAAACCTTGCAGCCTCAAGTAAGGGAACAAAAATTGCCATGTCGCATTCCCAGCACTCTGAAAACAAGAATGACTTCATCTGAAACAGACATTAAGAAGGATCTGAAGAAACTATTTGAGGGAACACAAAAATCCCAACACCTATAACAAAATATCCAATAACAAGCATACAAATGAAGCTGAACTCCAACACCACCAATACACAATTTTAAAGTTCTAAAATAATAAAAAGAAAAGAAGCAGTTAGATCAATTGTATCTTAACAGGATGCAGCTGAGGCACAGAAAAGAAATGTGAAACACTAAACTGTTTAGGCAATTCGGCAGGAAAACCCATACCAAGGGCCCCCAAAATAAAACACCCATATCAGAATTTCCATGATCAAGCAGACCATTCATCTGAATCCCAACAACCCAGATTGCAGAAAGGCCTCACACACACTTGGAAAGAAGAAAAACGGAGGGAAACCAAACATGTAGGCAAGAGCCCAATCTCACCGATGCAGGTTGCAGATAAAAATGAAAGAGAAACAGAGAAGACAGAGAAATATGATGTTTGGTTAACTTAAGAAGATAGAGAAAAAAAATAGAATTTTTTTTCTTTTTATTTTCTATTTTTTTTAAAGAACACTTGACCCCCTTATAATTGATTATTGGTAAAATACCGGATACACAAAACCACCTACTAAAACTGTATATCGGATGAGCTTTCAAACGATTTTGAACCGGCTCATTGCCTCCAATAATTTAAGCGTGGGTAATAAGAAGTTTGTGATTCTAGCTAAAAGTATGCCCTTTTACCATTTCAAGCTTTTTGCTACTCTGTGGTCTTCTCATTTTGGGGTAAGTTCGCAAAATTGGTGTGTAAGATAGTAAGTGGTGGCTTGTGCTTTTGCCATATGAAAGTTGGTGGGGACATGAATTTGTAACAAGGTAATTGTCGTCAGTCTTTCTGTCCCATCTTCTCCTTGTCCGTTGCTTTTAGGGGTCCTTTGTTTGCAGCACTTTACATACCTAAATGGCTAAGATGCATAATGGTTATACACCATTACATTTGTTTGGCTTAATTTACCCATAGGATATGTAAAATGGATGTAAAAATGGTGTGAAAAAGACTTATTTTTCTGTCAAAAATTTTCACACCTCATATAGTGCGAAAAGGTTACACATGTAACTGTTATAAGGCGCTACTACAGTACATACCAATAGTAGTCCGCCTTTTTTATTTTTTTTAAATTACTGTGGGTCTCTTTTTTATTATCAGAATCGTTCATTGTTTTCAGAAGGTAAAAAACAATTAGCATACTAATCTCAACCGTTGATGTTCCTTGGATGTTGAGATATCATCAAACAATTATAGTCGTTGGATTAATCTATTATACATGATAATCCTAGTCTGCCTTTTATGATTTTTCCATTTCTGTGGGAGCCATGCATAAAATCAAAGCCGATCATCTTCTTGATAATATGAAAAAGGCTACATGCCCAATTTTCAACCGTTGATATTGCTTGGATGTTGAGATATCATTAAAACAATACTATTATTAATCTATTGTAGATGGCAATCCCAGTCTGCCTTTTTTATTTTTTTTATTACTGTGGGCCTCGTTTTTATAATCAGAACCATTCATTGTCTTCAGAAGATCAAAATGGCTAGCATGCAAATTTTGAACCATTGATGTTGCTTCGATGTTGAGACTCATCAAAAAAATGTATAACCTATTACATTAACCTATTGTAAATGACATTTTTAGCCCCTTTTTTTTTAAAGTTTTTAAATTATGTGGGGCCCAAAATCCTAATTTGAACTATGTATCCTCTTTATAAAATCAAAAATGGCCATGAGGCCAAATTCCATCCGTTGATGTTCCTTGAATTGTGAGATATTTATAAAAAGATTCAGATTATTTGAATATATGCACCTAGGTCCATATGTGAAGAAGTGTAAAAAAAACAAAGAATTGTATTTCATATGTGAATCATTTGAATATGTAAATGACTTACATGTAAGTCATTTACATATGTAAAGCATTTTCACATTATATATGAAATTTACAAACAACCCCAAGTAACACAATGGATGCACATGAGGTCCACCCAACCACATGCTCTTCCACCTAATGGTGGTGAACACACCACGTAGACCCAACATGAGAATCAAAACCGTCCAAATTTAGAAGTGTGGTAGGCACACATGCATCATTTTTTACAAACTGTACCTGAATTATTTGGTGCGTGTACTAGTCACTACCAGCAGGCAACAATGTACCTGAGCAGATGCATGATTCAATGGTCCTTTAGTTTGTAAATGTGTGGCCCACTCCACTTGTATGTCTCATCACACATCATGTATGCTTTTTTTCTGGTTGAATTAGAGATATCAAACAGTATATTTGCAAACAAGTCCAATTGAAAGAGCTCTAGGTATTTCAAAGAGATCAATTTCAACAACTCTATTCCAAATAGCAAATAGTAAGACTCAAATAGGCCCTAAGATGACGATGACGATGATGATGATGATTTCTATTTTTCTTAGTAACTTAAAAGGTTAAAAGACGTAAAAGAAGAACACTGTAAATTACAATAGGGTCCCTTAGCACAAATAATCAGGGAAGGAGGAGATGGTTTTTAAGCATTAGATCATTTGTTATATTAATATTGCTACTTCAGCAAAGAAAACTTTTTTGTTTCTTTCTGTTAATGGCTACAACTAATACTTACATATGCCATAATTTAAGGATTGGATTTCATATTAGACCTCACTAATGCAAGTTTCTTTTTCTTCATTCCAACTAAATAAAAGGACCACAATGTAATATGATGAAAATACATTTTTACAACTATATATGTGATATTCTGCAAGTAAATATAATTTATTATTATAATCTATCGAATCCTAGAAACATTATATTCATTAGAATGTACGTTCAGAGTATTTCCAAATATAAACACAAGGCCTGACAGAATATGCATTTGGTTTTTATTTTATACATATATTAAACCAATTTGAACTCATACCAACAGTTGGGTCCATAGCTCAGTGGTAGAGCAATTGACTGCAGATCAATAGGTCACCGGTTCGAACCCGGTTGGGCCCTCTTTGAAGAATTTATTTTATTTTTCCAGAACCGTGGGTCCCAAAACTTTTTTTTTCTTTTGGGGCTAAAATATGGGACCAGAGAAAGAGAGAGAGAGTGTCACTGATTTCTTTTTCTTTACTAATAAATACAGAGTAATAAAAGGTTAGAGAAGGACAACAATACGGCTAACAAATGACTAACATCGCCATCTGTATAGTGACAAAGGCTTGGAAGGGTTCTTTCATAAAATGTGTAGAAACCAACATTTCAAATTTCTTTTAATAATTAAGGCAACCTCACATGGAGAAAGAGTGGACATATCAAGGATGCCATCAATTTCAATGGATTCTTTGGTTTATGTCCTATGGAATCACATTAGGTGAGACATTGACCATCATGATCGAATTTGGGCCCACCCCACCATGACACAATATTTGCATCAAGTGGACCCCACTTCGATGTTGTTATTGGCTCAACGAGGCATTCCCATGACAAATGGGAACCATTACTCCACTTGACCATCAATTTGTGAGCAACTAATAGGTCAGGGCAATCCAATCATGGGCTTAGTGTTGTGGATATGATATCACCTTAGTGTTTCTTTTGGGGGTAAAATATGGGACCAGAGAGAGAGAGAGAGAGAGAGAGAGAGAGAGTCACTGATTTCTTTTTCTTTACTAATAAATACAGAGTAATAAAAGGTTAGAGAAGGACAACAATACGGCTAACAAATGACTAACATCGCCATCCGTGTAGTGACAAAGGCTTGGAAGGGTTCTTTCATAAAATGTGTAGAAGCCAACATTTCAAATTTCTTTTAATAATTGAAGCAACCTCACATGGAGAAAGAGTGACATATCAGGGATGCCATCAATTTCAATGGATTCTTTGGTTTATGTCCTACGGAATCACATTAGGTGAGACATTGACCATCATGATCGAATTTGGGCCCACCCCACCATGACACAATATTTGCATCAAGTGGACCCCACTTCGATGTTGTTATTGGCTCAACGAGGCATTCACATGACAAATGGGAACCATTACTCCACTTGACCATCAGTTTGTGAGCAACTAATAGGTCAGGGCAATCCAATCATGGGCTTAGTGTTGTGGATATGATATCACCTTAGTGTTTCTTTTGGGGGTAAAATATGGGACCAGAGAGAGAGAGAGAGAGAGAGAGTCACTGATTTCTTTTTCTTTACTAATAAATACAGAGTAATAAAAGGTTAGAGAAGGACAACAATACGGCTAACAAATGACTAACATCGCCATCTGTGTAGTGACAAAGGCTTGGAAGGGTTCTTTCATAAAATGTGTAGAAGCCAACATTTCAAATTTCTTTTAATAATTGAAGCAACCTCACATGGAGAAAGAGTGACATATCAGGGATGCCATCAATTTCAATGGATTCTTTGGTTTATGTCCTATGGAATCACATTAGGTGAGACATTGACCATCATGATCGAATTTGGGCCCACCCCACCATGACACAATATTTGCATCAAGTGGACCCCACTTCGATGTTGTTATTGGCTCAACGAGGCATTCACATGACAAATGGGAACCATTACTCCACTTGACCATCAATTTGTGAGCAACTAATAGGTCAGGGCAATCCAATCATGGGCTTAGTGTTGTGGATATGATATCACCTTAGTGTTTCTTTTGGGGGTAAAATATGGGACCAGAGAGAGAGAGAGAGAGAGAGAGAGAGAGAGAGAGAGAGAGAGAGAGAGAGAGAGAGAGAGAGAGAGAGAGAGTCACTGATTTCTTTTTCTTTACTAATAAATACAGAGTAATAAAAGGTTAGAGAAGGACAACAATACGGCTAACAAATGACTAACATCGCCATCCGTGTAGTGACAAAGGCTTGGAAGGGTTCTTTCATAAAATGTGTAGAAGCCAACATTTCAAATTTCTTTTAATAATTGAAGCAACCTCACATGGAGAAAGAGTGACATATCAGGGATGCCATCAATTTCAATGGATTCTTTGGTTTATGTCCTACGGAATCACATTAGGTGAGACATTGACCATCATGATCGAATTTGGGCCCACCCCACCATGACACAATATTTGCATCAAGTGGACCCCACTTCGATGTTGTTATTGGCTCAACGAGGCATTCACATGACAAATGGGAACCATTACTCCACTTGACCATCAGTTTGTGAGCAACTAATAGGTCAGGGCAATCCAATCATGGGCTTAGTGTTGTGGATATGATATCACCTTAGTGTTTCTTTTGGGGGTAAAATATGGGACCAGAGAGAGAGAGAGAGAGAGAGTCACTGACTTCTTTTTCTTTACTAATAAATACAGAGTAATAAAAGGTTAGAGAAGGACAACAATACGGCTAACAAATGACTAACATCGCCATCTGTGTAGTGACAAAGGCTTGGAAGGGTTCTTTCATAAAATGTGTAGAAGCCAACATTTCAAATTTCTTTTAATAATTGAAGCAACCTCACATGGAGAAAGAGTGACATATCAGGGATGCCATCAATTTCAATGGATTCTTTGGTTTATGTCCTATGGAATCACATTAGGTGAGACATTGACCATCATGATCGAATTTGGGCCCACCCCACCATGACACAATATTTGCATCAAGTGGACCCCATTTCGATGTTGTTATTGGCTCAACGAGGCATTCACATGACAAATGGGAACCATTACTCCACTTGACCATCAATTTGTGAGCAACTAATAGGTCAGGGCAATCCAATCATGGGCTTAGTGTTGTGGATATGATATCACCTTAGTGTTTCTTTTGGGGGTAAAATATGGGACCAGAGAGAGAGAGAGAGAGAGAGAGAGAGTCACTGATTTCCTTTTCTTTACTAATAAATACAGAGTAATAAAAGGTTAGAGAAGGACAACAATACGGCTAACAAATGACTAACACGCCATCTGTGTAGTGGCAAAGGCTTGGAAGGGTTCTTTCATAAAATGTGTAGAAGCCAACATTTCAAATTTCTTTTAATAATTGAAGCAACCTCACATGGAGAAAGAGTGACATATCAGGGATGCCATCAATTTCAATGGATTCTTTGGTTTATGTCCTATGGAATCACATTAGGTGAGACATTGACCATCATGATCGAATTTGGGCCCACCCCACCATGACACAATATTTGCATCAAGTGGACCCCACCTCGATGTTGTTATTGGCTCAACGAGGCATTCACATGACAAATGGGAACCATTACTCCGCTTGAACATCAATTTGTGAGCAACTAATAGGTCAGGGCAATCCAATCATGGGCTTAGTGTTGTGGATATGATATCACCTTAGTGTTTCTTTTGGGGGTAAAATATGGGACCAGAGAGAGAGAGAGAGAGAGAGAGAGAGAGTCACTGATTTCTTTTTCTTTACTAATAAATACAGAGTAATAAAAGGTTAGAGAAGGACAACAATACGGCTAACAAATGACTAACATCGCCATCTGTGTAGTGACAAAGGCTTGGAAGGGTTCTTTCATAAGATGTGTAGAAGCCAACATTTCAAATTTCTTTTAATAATTGAAGCAACCTCACATGGAGAAAGAGTGACATATCAGGGATGCCATCAATTTCAATGGATTCTTTGGTTTATGTCCTATGGAATCACATTAGGTGAGACATTGACCATCATGATCGAATTTGGGCCCACCCCACCATGACACAATATTTGCATCAAGTGGACCCCACTTCGATGTTGTTATTGGCTCAACGAGGCATTCACATGACAAATGGGAACCATTACTCCACTTGACCATCAATTTGTGAGCAACTAATAGGTCAGGGCAATCCAATCATGGGCTTAGTGTTGTGGATATGATATCACCTTAGTGTTTCTTTTGGGGGTAAAATATGGGACCAGAGAGAGAGAGAGAGAGAGAGAGAGAGAGTCACTGATTTCCTTTTCTTTACTAATAAATACAGAGTAATAAAAGGTTAGAGAAGGACAACAATACGGCTAACAAATGACTAACACGCCATCTGTGTAGTGGCAAAGGCTTGGAAGGGTTCTTTCATAAAATGTGTAGAAGCCAACATTTCAAATTTCTTTTAATAATTGAAGCAACCTCACATGGAGAAAGAGTGACATATCAGGGATGCCATCAATTTCAATGGATTCTTTGGTTTATGTCCTATGGAATCACATTAGGTGAGACATTGACCATCATGATCGAATTTGGGCCCACCCCACCATGACACAATATTTGCATCAAGTGGACCCCACTTCGATGTTGTTATTGGCTCAACGAGGCATTCACATGACAAATGGGAACCATTACTCCGCTTGAACATCAATTTGTGAGCAACTAATAGGTCAGGGCAATCCAATCATGGGCTTAGTGTTGTGGATATGATATCACCTTAGTGTTTCTTTTGGGGGTAAAATATGGGACCAGAGAGAGAGAGAGAGAGAGAGAGTCACTGATTTCTTTTTCTTTACTAATAAATACAGAGTAATAAAAGGTTAGAGAAGGACAACAATACGGCTAACAAATGACTAACATCGCCATCTGTGTAGTGACAAAGGCTTGGAAGGGTTCTTTCATAAAATGTGTAGAAGCCAACATTTCAAATTTCTTTTAATAATTGAAGCAACCTCACATGGAGAAAGAGTGACATATCAGGGATGCCATCAATTTCAATGGATTCTTTGGTTTATGTCCTATGGAATCACATTAGGTGAGACATTGACCATCATGATCGAATTTGGGCCCACCCCACCATGACACAATATTTGCATCAAGTGGACCCCACTTCGATGTTGTTATTGGCTCAACGAGGCATTCACATGACAAATGGGAACCATTACTCCACTTGACCATCAGTTTGTGAGCAACTAATAGGTCAGGGCAATCCAATCATGGGCTTAGTGTTGTGGATATGATATCACCTTAGTGTTTCTTTTGGGGGTAAAATATGGGACCAGAGAGAGAGAGAGAGAGAGAGTCACTGATTTCTTTTTCTTTACTAATAAATACAGAGTAATAAAAGGTTAGAGAAGGACAACAATACGGCTAACAAATGACTAACATCGCCATCTGTGTAGTGACAAAGGCTTGGAAGGGTTCTTTCATAAAATGTGTAGAAGCCAACATTTCAAATTTCTTTTAATAATTGAAGCAACCTCACATGGAGAAAGAGTGACATATCAGGGATGCCATCAATTTCAATGGATTCTTTGGTTTATGTCCTATGGAATCACATTAGGTGAGACATTGACCATCATGATCGAATTTGGGCCCACCCCACCATGACACAATATTTGCATCAAGTGGACCCCACTTCGATGTTGTTATTGGCTCAACGAGGCATTCACATGACAAATGGGAACCATTACTCCACTTGACCATCAATTTGTGAGCAACTAATAGGTCAGGGCAATCCAATCATGGGCTTAGTGTTGTAGATATGATATCACCTTAGTGTTTCTTTTGGGGGTAAAATAAGGGACCAGAGAGAGAGAGAGAGAGAGAGTCACTGATTTCTTTTTCTTTACTAATAAATACAGAGTAATAAAAGGTTAGAGAAGGACAACAATACGGCTAACAAATGACTAACATCGCCATCTGTGTAGTGGCAAAGGCTTGGAAAGGTTCTTTCATAAAATGTGTAGAAGCCAACATTTCAAATTTCTTTTAATAATTGAAGCAACCTCACATGGAGAAAGAGTGACATATCAGGGATGCCATCAATTTCAATGGATTCTTTGGTTTATGTCCTATGGAATCACATTAGGTGAGACATTGACCATCATGATCGAATTTGGGCCCACCCCACCATGACACAATATTTGCATCAAGTGGACCCCACTTCGATGTTGTTATTGGCTCAACGAGGCATTCACATGACAAATGGGAACCATTACTCCACTTGACCATCAATTTGTGAGCAACTAATAGGTCAGGGCAATCCAATCATGGGCTTAGTGTTGTGGATATGATATCACCTTAGTGTTTCTTTTGGGGGTAAAATATGGGACCAGAGAGAGAGAGAGAGAGAGAGAGAGAGAGAGAGTCACTGATTTCTTTTTCTTTACTAATAAATACAGAGTAATAAAAGGTTAGAGAAGGACAACAATACGGCTAACAAATGACTAACATCGCCATCTGTGTAGTGGCAAAGGCTTGGAAGGGTTCTTTCATAAAATGTGTAGAAGCCAACATTTCAAATTTCTTTTAATAATTGACGCAACCTCACATGGAGAAAGAGTGACATATCAGGGATGCCATCAATTTCAATGGATTCTTTGGTTTATGTCCTATGGAATCACATTAGGTGAGACATTGACCATCATGATCGAATTTGGGCCCACCCCACCATGACACAATATTTGCATCAAGTGGACCCCACTTCGATGTTGTTATTGGCTCAACGAGGCATTCACATGACAAATGGGAACCATTACTCCACTTGACCATCAGTTTGTGAGCAACTAATAGGTCAGGGCAATCCAATCATGGGCTTAGTGTTGTGGATATGATATCACCTTAGTGTTTCTTTTGGGGGTAAAATATGGGACCAGAGAGAGAGAGAGAGAGAGAGTCACTGATTTCTTTTTCTTTACTAATAAATACAGAGTAATAAAAGGTTAGAGAAGGACAACAATACGGCTAACAAATGACTAACATCGCCATCTGTGTAGTGACAAAGGCTTGGAAGGGTTCTTTCATAAAATGTGTAGAAGCCAACATTTCAAATTTCTTTTAATAATTGAAGCAACCTCACATGGAGAAAGAGTGACATATCAGGGATGCCATCAATTTCAATGGATTCTTTGGTTTATGTCCTATGGAATCACATTAGGTGAGACATTGACCATCATGATCGAATTTGGGCCCACCCCACCATGACACAATATTTGCATCAAGTGGACCCCACTTCGATGTTGTTATTGGCTCAACGAGGCATTCACATGACAAATGGGAACCATTACTCCACTTGACCATCAATTTGTGAGCAACTAATAGGTCAGGGCAATCCAATCATGGTCTTAGTGTTGTGGATATGATATCACCGTTGTGCGCGTGTATGAGTACGCAACCAAGATTAACAATCAACCATACAAGAAGACAAAAGACTTACATGGTTTGACAAAGATGCCTACATCCACGGAAAATCAATTTCCACTAAGTTCTCCTCCAATCTATAAATTCATAGCCTTGGAATCTCAGCCTATATCTAGGGTTACAGATTACATCATTTATATAATCATCACTTCCTTATCCTCCAAAAATTCTAGTTTTTTCCTTTTCCTCCAAGAATTCTAGTTTTTAGAAAAAGGAAAGTCCTAATCTATTTAAAAAACTACTATTTAACAAACATGAAATTCCTAATATAATTAGGGAAACTACCCAAGACAATGAACTCAATTGATTTGGACCCACTCGGCCAACAACCTCCTCCACTAAAACATGGGAAGATGCCCTGAACCCTTTACTGGGAGTTCAGCCTTGCCAAGTCTAAATACAGCTCTAACTTTCTCTTAGACACGACCTTTATCATCATGTCTGAGGGATTCTTATCAGTGTGAATCTTTTCCAGCTTCATGAAGTTTTTCTCAACCACCTCACTAATCCAATGGTACTTGACATCAATGTACTTCATACGACCATTATATGTAGCATTCTAGTAAAATCCATAGTACTCTAACTATCACAATAAACTACATATTCTTTTTGCTTCAAATCTAATTCTTGAAGAAATCTCTTCAACCAAAGCATTTCCCTTCCTGCTTCATTAGTAGATGTATTCTAATTCAGTTGTAGACTGTGCTGTACACTTCTACAACTTTGATTGCCAGGAGATAGCTTCCCCTACGAAAGTAAACAAATAACCAAAAGTCGATAACCGACAATTAAGATCGCCTACAAAATCAGCATCAGTATAACCTTCCACAACTGGTTTTGAGCTTCCGAAACACAAGCACAACTTAGAAATACCTCTAAAATACCTGAAGATCCACTTCACTGCTTCCTAATTCACTTTTCCAAGATTAGATAAGAATCTACTCACTAAACCCATAGCATAAGCAATGTCTGGCCATATGCACAGCAGGGGAGTAAGGAACAGATGTAATCCATTCCTTTTCATCATCTAGAGTAGAACACAAGTGCCTACTTAATTTGAAGTGGCTGACTAAAGACATGCTAACTGGCTTGGCATTTTTCATGTTGAACCACTCGAGTACTCGTTCAACATATTTTTCCTGTGACAACTACAGCTGCTTGAAACTCCTGTCACAACATATTTGCATGCCCAAATCGTTCATGCGGGACCTAAGTCTTTCATGTCAAATGTAATGCTCCAACCCAACTTAACCTTGTTTAGCGCCTAATTAACGCTGCTTTAGTTATTACTTGTGTTTTGCTTTTGTTTTAGTTTCGTTGTGGGTCCTGGATAGATAGTTGGCTTAAGTTTGACCTGGGTTAGACAAACCAAGCCCTTTTTCGTAATTTTAGCTTTTATAAGACATCGTCATTCACGCATCATCTTAGCGTCAACACGTATCTTTTGTTGAGCTCGTTAACTTCTGTAACTATGTCATTTGCAAAAGATGTCGTCTGTTTCCGTTGGACCCGGATTTGACTCGAACTATAAATTGTTTTATGCATTGGACTTTCTTGTAACTTTCCTTTTAAGTTTATCCTTATATAAGGGAAGCCACCAACTTACCTCTCTCACTCTCTTTTCTTCTCTCACGTTGAAGGCTCTCTTTCTCCCTCTCTCTCTCGATTTTTCCTCTTTTTCTTCTCCTTGAATAAGTCAAGCTAGAAGGAGGAATTTGTGCACTTCTACCCTTCACTTCTTCTTGTGGGTGGAGAAAAGGTAAGCTTTGAGTTGGGTCTTCATCTTTCTCTTCTTCTCATCACTTATGGTGTGCATGCTCTCACGTTTCTTTCTTTCTTCCTTTCTCTACATGCATGGGGGATTAGGTTTGTGTTTGGACGTAAATTGAGCCCAGGGACAACAGGTTGTGTGGTAGAACTCAAGTAAGGCAAGTATAAGCATAATGTGTATGAATCCATGTTGATATATGCTTAAGTTGAATGATTCTTATGATCTTGCATGCAAAGTTTGTTTACAGCCCAATTTGAGTTCTTTTTCCTCTTTGAGACGTATTTTTGCTGTTTTGGTGCATTTTCAGTGATTCTGTAACAGCATCAGAAATCGACCCGCGCATCCACGGCTAAGCTATGAAATGTGCTACGGCTGAGCCGTAAATTGCACTACTGCTAAGCTGTAAGCTCCACTGTGATCCAGCCGTAGATCAATATAGGGTGCGTCTGAAAAATAACTGGGAGCATGCAAATCTGCAGCTCTTCTACTGCCCAGCCACGGCTACGCCGTGAAACCTTCTACGGCTAAGTCGTAAGGTGCCTTTGGCTAAGCCATAAGGTCACCCACGGCTGAGTTAAAAGACTTAAACTAGTGAGAAGCTAGGAAAGAAATGAGACTTTGTAGGACCTTTAAAGTAGAAGACAGGCAACCTCGACTTGCCTAATGGATTATGATAAACCTGCGTGAATGATCTCGAGGGCTGCGAATTATTCATGTGCGTTATCCAGCTGTGAAGCACCTCCCTATGGGAGTTAGTTTAAGGAACTTCGGGACACCCGAGGATGCATTGCAACACTAGACAAACGGTGCAGTAAATGACTTAAAACTACATCATCATGCACGGTTTGAAACACTGGATAACTAGAGTAGGGTTGGATAGTAAATAAACTTGATTCGATACTAATTGCTTGCATAGCATCTTGTATTACGATACTTGATCTCCACTCTTCAGCATGATTGATTTATTTTATTTGAGCATTAAGTTGTTGTCTTCCTTACTCTGTTTCCAGCACCTTGAGTATGCACATATGTTATTAAGCTTGCACGTATAAGACATGTTCTTGAGTATGCACGTATGATATGCTTGTCACAATATGCACGATCTACTTAAGGTTTAATACATGATTGACTCTGTATGGTCAGGCACTACTCAGCCTCAGCCTTAGGATCCCTACGGGGTGAATTTGGTGTAGTTATATGGCCTTGCTGCAGTAAGGACATGTCTTAGAGAATCCGGACCCCAAGAACCCGAGACTTATTCGTACCCTGGCCCGGTCGATGGTGTTCTCAGCACGGATATAAGATCCCTACTTTAAGAGCATCTAGCAAATGTAGTAGCTAACTAGCTATGTACATAGCATGTATACCTTGATTCTAATGGCATGCTTTATTTAATGCACAATTGCCTAGTATACGAACTTGACATGTTATGATTTGTATCATGTTATTTATTCAATTAGATTAGATACAACATGTGTTAACTCATTATGGCTTATACTTTGCTGAATCGTCGTATTCACGAGTTGTCCTTGGTGTTGGAGGCTCAGATACCCTGACCGACCCTTCGTCGATCAACCAGACTCCAAGGGAGGCCCCCGAGATCCCATTCGGACTAGAGGAGTGGTTATAGTCACTCCATCGAAGAGCGGCATGGATGCATTTGCATAACGGTCCTCCATATTTTGAGATTTGACCCATTTGATCTCTTCATGAGTTGTATTTTGATTCATTTTGGAAAACGTTAATCTATATGTCATCTTTTGTCGATATTTACTCTGTTCGCGTATTTCTTGTGTTATGTTTGATACCTACAGCTTCTGCATACTTGTATGGTACGTGCAAATCTTCCCTTGTGCGTGTGCATTTAGATCGGGTTTAAGTGTATAGGCACGGGAGTACGTGTGTCATCGGTTAGGCTTTTACTAACCCCCGATCTCTTGGGCTCGGGTAGTGACATCAAACGACTTTGACATCCCTTTTTTCAACTTGCCATTTAACTTGATGTCCTGTCTAACTATCAACATATCATTTACATACAAAAGAAAAATGATGAACTTGCCATTGATAAATTGAGAAACATAAACACAGTGATCTACAGCTGTCCTGCCCATGACTCAACATGAATGAATCGAACTTCTTGTACCATTATCTCAATGCTTACTTTAGCCCATAGAGACTTTTTTTCAACTTGCACACTATCTGTTCTTTTTCTTCTACGTCAAACCCCTCTGGTTGAGTGATGTAGATCTCTTCTTTCAAGTTAACATGAAGAAATGCAGTCTTTATATCCATTTATTTAAGCTCAAGGTCCATGCTAGTGGTTAGACCCAAGACAACTTTGAAAGAAGTTATCTTTACAACATGAGAGAAAACATTACTGAAGTCGATACCCTTTGTTTGTGTGAAGCCTTTTACCACTAACCGTGCTTTGCACTTCACCAGTTTTCCATTCTTATCCTTTTTCAGCTTGAACTCCCATTTGTTTTTCATAATATTTCTATCATTAGGAAGTTGCACCAGCTCATAAATTTTGTTCTTCTTCAAAGAACTCATCTAATCCTGTATAGCCTTCATCCACTCATCTTTATCATCATAAGTCATTGTTTCTCGGAAGCTAACTGGCTCCCCCTCATCAGTAAGCAAAATATATTCAAATATAAGATACTTAGTTGATCGTTGACGCTCTCTTGAAGACCTCCTAGCTTGAGGTTCCATAGTTTCTAACCGAGGAGATTGCAGCTCCCCCTGCTCAACACCTGTATCATCTGGCAACCCCTATGCCTCATCATGATCCAAATCGTTTTGTCTACCTTTTCTGCCTGTAGTCTGCATCGAAGAAGGAGTCGGTGTGAGATTAACTACTCCATCAACTATTTTAGAAGACTTATCACTCTTCTCAACATTTTCAAAGAACTGGTCTTCATGGAAAACCACATTCCTACTTCTGATAATTTTCCTCTTTTCTAGATTCCATAACCTATAGCCAAACTCATCTCTACTATAGCCAAGAAAGATGCAACTTACTACCTTATCGTCTAATTTTGAATGCTGCTTATTTGGTATATGTGCAAACGCCTTACACCTTAACACCGTCAAATGTGAATAGGAAATATTTTTACTTGTCCATCTTCTCTCTAGAAGATCAAAATTCAAAGGAACTGAGAAAGATCTGTTAATCAAATAACTGCGTCAAAACAACTTTGCCGCAGAATGACTTATGCAACCATGCTAATTTCATTATGCATCTCATCTTTTCAAGAATAATGTGATTCATTATCTATGTCACACCATTATGCTGTGGAGTGCCAAGAACTATCTCTTTATATCAAATGCCATGCTTCAAGCAATAACTTCTGAACTGGTTGGATGTATACTCACTTTCATTATCTGTACAGAGGCACTTTAAGAGATTACCTATTTTTCTTTTAGTTATTATATGAAACTGTTGAAAAATCTAAAAAACTTGATCCTTTGATTTCAACGCATAAACCCAAACTTTCCTGAATACATCATTGATAAATGTGACAACAAAGTTATTGCCACCCAATGATTCTACCACTATAGGACTACAAACATCATAATATATCAAATCCAAAACATTAGATTTCAATTTTAATGGCGCAGAAAAAGCAACCCTATGCTGTTTGCTAAGCAAACAATAATTACAAGGGTTAAGAGACGTACCTTTGAAACAAGGAATTAAATACTTATTTGCTAACATTTGCAAGCCTTTCTCACTCATATGACTAAGTCTCTTATGCCATAGATTTAAAGAGGAACTGTCTGAATAGCATTCAACACATCTTTGCACATTTTCATATGTGTTTTGTAAAACGTATTACCCACTATCCCCTTCACAATAACAAGAGACCCTTTAGTGAGTTTTTATCTGCCATTTTTGAAGTAATTCTCATAACTTGTACTATCCAATGCAGTTGTAGAAATTAGATTCAACAGCAAATCAGGAACATGTCACACATCTTTTAGCATCATTATGCAATCAATAACGATTTTAATGCAGACATCACTGATACAAATAATCTCTGAATGATTCATGTTACCCATCTTCACAATACCAAAGTCACCTGGTTTGTATGTCGTGAACATCTCCCTACAAAGAGTAGCATGGTAGAATGCTGCTGTGTCAACAACCCATTCAACACGATCATCTGCAACACTCAAACACTCGTCATCATCACCGGCGAGCACCACTACTTCATGTCTCAAAGTAGTTGTGGTGTTATCACTGTCATTATTCTTCTCATTGTTGGATCCTTTCTGTTCCTTCAAGCCAAAATAACTTTTCCTGATATGGCTCACTTGCCATAAAAAAAGCATTTCACAGACTTTTTCCCAATTTGTGATCCACATCTAGAGTTGCCACGATCCTCCTTTGGTCCTTTACTCTTACTCCTCCCCCTGTTCTCAATAAAAAAAGGCCAGTGTGTAACACTCCGACCCAGCTTGACCTCGGTTAGTGGGTAATTAATCTTGTTTTCGTTGCTAATCGTGTTTTGTTCGTGTTTTATTTTCGTTACGGGTCATGGATAGGTAGTTGGGTTGAGTTTGACCTGGATTAAGTAGACCAAGCCCTTTTTCGTAATTTTAGCTTTTCTAAGACATGGTCATTTTTGCATCATCTTGATGTCAACACGTGTCTTTCGTTGAGCTCGTTGACTTTCGTAATTACGTCAATTGCAACCGAGGTCGTGTGATTTGATTGGACCTGGATTTGACTCAAACTGAAATTTCACTTCTAACTTGGCCTTCATTGTAATTTGAACAACCCATTTGATTATATAAGCTCACCATCGATCACAACTCACATTCTTTCTCTCGTTCTCTCTCATTTTCTTCCTCAACTGCACGTGGAATCTCCCTCTTTTGAATTCTCTCCTCCGGATCTTCTCCTCCATCGATTTAGCTCAATTGAGAGGACTTGGGTCTTGCATGCGAGGTGAGTTGGAAATCCATTCATCCCTCTCATCTCCTTTCTCTATTTCTTCTCCTTTTTGTTTCTCATGTGCATGGAGTGTCTGTGATCCCAATTCTCATGCATGCATGTTGGTTGTTGGTGTGTTAGGTTGTGTTTGGGCTTGAGAACTTCAGTTGGGCAATTGAATTCCAAATTTAAGGCAAGTATAACCATATCTTGTGAGAACCCATGTTGGTATGATTTTGATCTTGGTTAGCTCACATTAATGTGTATGGAAAAAGGTGGTTACAGCTCATTTGCTTACTCATTTGATTACTACTTTGTCTATCTCCATTGGAAAATTGAGATTCTGATGCTTCCCAGACCTTCTGTACAGGTTTCAGGAATTTGAATTCGTGCAGGTACGGCTAATTAAGCCGTATAGCACCTACGGCTCACAATCCAGAGAGGAGAAAAACCCAGTTTTCCTCTACGGCTAGGGCACGGCTAAGCCGTGGAATGCCCTACGGCTAAGCCGAAGCTCAGCCGTGGCCCAGCCGTAGATCAATACAGGGTGCAATTTCTGGAATAACTGAGAGTCAGCAACTGACCGACCTTCTACGGCCCAGCCACGGCTAAGCCGTAGACCACACACGGCTAAGCCGTAGCACACACACGGCTAAGCCGTATCCACATTAGATTAATGAAAGAAAACAAGGATAGGTGTAATGGAAAGGACCGATATGGCCTTCATGATGGAATGTAGAGCACCTAGACCTGCCTAACAGAATATGATACAACGCGTGAATGATCTCGAGGGCTGCGAATCATTCATGTTCATTATCCGGATGTTAAGCACCTCCCCATGGGTGTTGGGTTAAGGGACTTCGTGCACCGCCCGATTCCATGCAACACTAGACAACGGTGCATCGAATACCTTAAAACTACATCATCATGCACGGTTAGAAACACCGGATAATTAGATTAGAATTGGTTTGTAACTTAAGATGATTCGATTTCGCAGGATTTGTTGCATAACATATTGCATTCGAGTATTGACCTCAACGCTCTGACATGATTACTTGTATCCCGTTACTTTATTCTCACAGTGTGATTACTTACCTTGAGTATACATGTATGATATGTTCATTCACAGATCTGCACATATGATATGTTGTCACGATCTACTCAGGGTTTCATGATTGACTCTGTATAGTCAGGCACTACTTAGCCTCAGCCTTAGGATCCCGACGGGGTGAATTTGGTATAGTTTATATGGCCTGCTGCAGTATGGATATGTCTTGGGGAACCGGACCCCAGGAAACCGAGACCCATTGTACCCTGGCCCGGACAATGGTGTTCTTTGCATGTTATAAGATCCCTCTTTTGGGAGCATATGGTAATGTAGTTGCCACTAATATGTACACAGCCTGTATTCATTGATTCACTCAGCATATTTCTTTCTTGCATGACAGCCTAGTATACGAAAATGCCTTCTTTAATCACATGATGTTCTTTATTCTATTAGATACAGCGTGTGTTAACTTGCTATGGTTTATACTTTGCTGAATCTTCGTATTCACAGATGTTTTTGGTGTTGCAGGCCCAGATCCCCCTGCCGAACCCCCGCAGGTCGGTCAGGCTCCAGATGAGACCCCCGGGGCCCCATCAGGCCTAGAGGAGTGGATGTGATCACTCCACGGGAGAGCGTCCCTGGCATGCATTGCATCGGAGTCTCGTTCTTGTTGTTGTTTTGAGGATTTCAGACTTGTGTATATGTCATGATTGTATATGTTATTTTGTTCTTTTGTAAGACTTTCATATGTAATTATGTCAGTTCGTCCTTTGTATCCTCTTCCTGCATTGTTAGTTTATGTTTCTGATATTTACAGCTTCCGCGTACTTGCTTGGCACGCGTGAATGTTCCCTTGTGCGTGTGCATTTATACTCGGTCTACGTGTGCATGCATGGGAGTACGTGTGTCATTAGGTTTGGCTTTTGCTAACCCCCGAACCCTGGGCTCGGGTTGTGACATACGTATTGTATGGTATCAGAGCATTCCTTGCTCATTCCTTGTTCTAGATGATAAGCATGTAGGCATGTAGGCTCGTGGTGAGGATACGATTATTTCTTTGTGCTCTTTCTAGATTTTGGGGCTTGTTGGGCGCTATTGTTTTGTGTTTGTGTCTGACTCTTTCCATTTTTCAGGATGGCATCAGGTTCCGGTTCTCAGCAGAACGCCGGAAATAATGAAAGCGGATCCGCACCGTCACCGCAGACACAGAACACAGATGAACGCATCCTTATGCTATTTCAGTCTCTACAAGCACAATCGCAATCCATGCAGAACTTGCAAGCCCAAGTGACAACCATGTTAGACAGACAAAGCCAAGTCCCAGCTCAGTCACATATAGACCAGCAGGTGATCTTGCAGCCTCGAGAGAGTGACCCGAATGCCCTCTACGGGAAATTTCGCAAGCGAGGAGCTATTGAGTTTTTCGGGACAGAAGAGCCATTGAAGGCAGAACAGTGGCTGGAACAGACGGAGGATGTCTTTGAGACCGTCGTGTGCATGAATCGACAGAAGGTCGGGCTAGCAACTTCTATGTTTAGAGATGTCGCAAAAACGTGGTGGAAGAGCGTGAAAGACTCATACCGAGACATTCCTAGTGTGACAGTTTGGGAGATGTTCAAGCAGCAGTTCAGGAGGAAGTTCATCCCGGCTCATGTGTTTCGAGCCAAGGAGGTTGAGTTTTTAGCCCTCCGCCAGCAGCAGATGACAGTAGCAGAATATGTGAACAAGTTTATGCAGTTGTCGCACTTTGCTCCGGACATGATTAGTACTGAAGAAAGGAAGGTGAACAGGTTTGTCGAAGGTTTGCATCCCCGGTACATGCACCACGTGACAGCGTTTCAGCGTCCGGCTACGTTCGACGATGCAGTGGATAGGGCCTATTCTGCCGAGGCCATCCACCAAGCTGCGAGAGCCGTTGAGCCTAAGCGACAGCCGCCTTTCAGTGCACGAGGACAAGTACAGAAGAAGACCAAAGGCCAGCAGAATACTTTTAGTTCTACTGGAGTGACTTGTGGGCATCGTGGCAAGAACCACGCGACTGACGCGTGTTGGAGGAAGGCAGGTGCTTGTTTTATTTGTGGTTCGAGGGAGCATATGATCGCCAATTGTCCTCGACATAGAGCCTCCGGTGCAGCTTCATCTGGTCCTACTTTCGGTGCAGTTCCTAGCAGACCCAGCGCACTTACAGCTCCAAGCAAGCCACAGTCAGCTCGTCCAGGCTCGAGACAGCCTCGCCAGACAGCCCGTGCTTACGCTGCTACCCATGAGAGTGCTGAGGATCCTCATGTGGTTGAAGGTACTGTTTTAATTTCGCACGTCGAGGCATTAGCATTGTTCGATTCGGGGTCTACACGGTCTTATGTAGCACCTCGTTTCGCCGAGCGGTTACATCAGCCGTCTAAGCCGTTGCCATATGTGTTGGTTGTATCCACCCCAGTTGGCAAGCGAGTGGAGTGTAGTATGTACTACCCCCATTGCGACGTGCAGATTGCAGGTCATCAGTTACCTGTTGATTTGATCCTGTTGTCGATGTTGGACTTTGACGTGATCCTTGGTATGGATTGGCTCGCTCGATATCGTGCCTGTGTTAACTGTTACAACAGGACGATCTTCTTCGATTTAGGCAAGGGTTTCCGTTTCGAAGGCAGTCGGCAGAGATGCCCCAGGCGTGTGATTTCAGCGTGTAGGGCAAATCGCTTGATCCGCCGAGGGTGTGAAGGCTTCATTGCCTTTATCTCAGCGAAGAAGGAGACGAAGCCGCTAGGTGAGATCCAGGTGGTTTGTTACTTTCCCGACATTTTCCCAGACGATGTGCCAGACTTGCCCCCGATTCGAGATGTGGAGTTCGCCATTGAGCTTGTTCCCGGCACGGCACCGATCAGCAAGGCTCCGTATCGCATGGCCCCAGCCGAATTGGCAGAGTTGAAGAAGCAATTGCAGGAGCTTTTGGACAAGGGTTTCATTCGCCCGAGCGTCTCACCTTGGGGAGCACCAGTCTTGTTTGTCAAGAAAAAGGATGGTACTTTTCGGATGTGCATAGACTACCACCAGCTGAACAAAGTGACTATCAAGAACAAGTACCCCCTACCCAAGATTGATGAGTTGTTTGACCAACTTCAGGGCGCAGCATATTTTTCTAAGATTGATTTGAGGTCTGGATATCACCAGTTGAGAGTCAAAGAAGATGACATTCCTAAGACTGCCGTCAGGACTTGTTATGGACATTATGAATTCCTCGTGATGCCTTTTGGACTAACCAACGCACCTGCAGCTTTTATGGCATTGATGAATCAGATCTTTGCTCCTTTCTTGGACCAGTTCGTAGTTGTTTTTATTGATGATATCCTGATCTACTCTAAGTCAGCAGAGGAGCATAGGGAGCATTTGAGAAAAGCCTTGTCGTTGTTGAGAGAACATCGATTGTTTGCCAAGTTGTTGAAGTGTGATTTTTGGCTTGAGCAGGTGGCATTTTTAGGTCATATCATTTCACGAGAGGGATTGGCAGTTGATCCATCTAAAGTAGAGGCAATGGTGAATTGGCCTAGCCCCAAGACAGTGACAGAGGTTCGCAATTTCCTTGGTCTAGCAGGTTACTATCGTCGATTTGTCCAGGATTTTGCGAAGATCTCTTCTCCTTTGACGAAGTTGACCAGGAAAAATGTGCCCTTTGATTGGACTGAGGAGTGTGAAGCCCGTTTCCGGACTCTGAAAGAGAAGTTGACTACGGTCCCCGTGTTAGCCTTGCCAGATGGTAGTGAAGGATTCGTGGTTTATTCAGATGCTTCTCGAGTTGGTCTAGGCTGTGTGTTGATACAGCATGGGAAGGTCATTGCTTATGGATCGAGACAGTTGCGAGAACATGAGAAGAATTACGCCACCCATGATTTGGAATTGGCAGCTATCGTGTTTGCATTGAAGCTGTGGAGACATTATCTGTATGGTGTACAGTTTGAGGTTCGTTCTGATCACCACAGTTTACAGTACTTATTCACACAGCAGGAGCTGAACATGAGACAGCGGAGATGGCTTGAGCTTATTAAGGATTATGATTTCCCGATCAAATATCAGCCAGGCAAGGGGAATGTGGTGGCAGATGCGCTCAGCAGGAAAGCAGAGTCAGTGCAGCTATTGAGCAGTTTCCTCTTAGAGTTCCATGGTCTCCCTGTTGAAGTAAAACTAGTGGATGGGTGAGTGACTTTGGCTAGTACGCTAGTGTTTCAGCCTGAGATAATTCAGCAGATTAAAGACAGGCAATTTGAAGATCTAACTTTGAAGCGCATTCGAGATCACATTGGAGACCGACCCGATTTTAGACTCGAGGATGGTGTACTCTATTTTCGGAGTAGGTTGTGCGTGCCAGCAGTTGATGAGTTCAAGGAGAAACTGATGAACGAAGCGCATTACGCTCGATACGCGATGCATCCAGGCAGCACGAAGATGTTTCGGAATCTCAAAGATCGCTTCTGGTGGAACAACATGAAGAGAGAAGTAGCAGGATTTGTTTCTCGCTGTTTGACATGCCAGAAGGTGAAGGCAGATCATCAGAGACCGCCAGGCTCGTTGCATCCTTTGCACATACCGCAGTGGAAGTGGGAACACATCACCATGGACTTCGTTTCCAGATTACCGCCGACGAGCAGGAAGAACAACGCCATTTGGGTGATTGTAGATCGATTGACGAAGTCAGCCCATTTCATTCCTTTTCGGAAGGGTATGACGTTTTCAGAGATGGCAAGGAAGTTCGTGGATGAGATCGTCAGGCTCCATGGTACCCCCGTGTCGATTGTATCCGATCGTGACAGCCGTTTTGTTTCATCTTTCTGGAGAGCATTCCAAGAGGCTTTGGGTACGAAGTTGAGTTTCAGCACGGCATACCACCCACAGACGGATGGCCAATCAGAGCGGACGATTCAGACTTTAGAGGATATGCTGCGAGCCAGCATGTTGAGGTACGAGAAAGAATGGGATCTTCATCTATCGTTGTGCGAGTTCGCCTATAACAACAGCTTCCACGAGAGCATTGGGATGGCGCCATATGAAGCATTGTACGGGAAGAAGTGTAGAAGTCCAGTTTGTTGGGAAGAAGTTGGAACTCGCAGTTTTCACGGACCGACGATCATTGCCGAGACTACGGAGAAGGTGCAGAAAGCCATTGAGAACTTGAAAGTTGCTCGGTCGAGACAGAAGAGTTATGCAGACACCCGCAGACGACCCTTAGAGTTTCAAGTTGGCGAGTGGGTTTTTCTGAAGGTCTCACCGATGAAGGGTACGATCCGTTTCGGCCAGAAAGGCAAGCTAGCTCCACGTTATGTCGGACCATTCGAGATCAAGAGTCGGATTGGTGATTTGGCCTATCGATTAGATCTTCTCGAGATGTTTTCAGGAGTGCACAACGTTTTCCACGTTTCGATGCTTCGGAAATATGTTCATGATCCCTCCCATGTCATTCGTTACGACGAGGTTCAGATCCAGCCAAGTGCTGCCTACGTTGAGCGACCGCTCCGTATCGTGGGAACCCGAGAGCAGATACTCCGCACCAGGACGATTCGATGGGTCAAAGTGCTTTGGGAGCATCACAGTCCCGATGAGGCTACTTGGGAGTTAGAAGAGCAGATGGCACGACAGTACCCCGAATTGTTTTCCCAGGTATGAGTGAGTTAGTGTGCATTCCGAGGACGGAATGATTCTCAAGTGGGGGAGGATGTAACACTCCGACCCAGCTTGACCTCGGTTAGTGGGTAATTAATCTTGTTTTCGTTGCTAATCGTGTTTTGTTCGTGTTTTATTTTCGTTACGGGTCATGGATAGGTAGTTGGGTTGAGTTTGACCTGGATTAAGTAGACCAAGCCCTTTTTCGTAATTTTAGCTTTTCTAAGACATGGTCATTTTTGCATCATCTTGATGTCAACACGTGTCTTTCGTTGAGCTCGTTGACTTTCGTAATTACGTCAATTGCAACCGAGGTCGTGTGATTTGATTGGACCTGGATTTGACTCAAACTGAAATTTCACTTCTAACTTGGCCTTCATTGTAATTTGAACAACCCATTTGATTATATAAGCTCACCATCGATCACAACTCACATTCTTTCTCTCGTTCTCTCTCATTTTCTTCCTCAACTGCACGTGGAATCTCCCTCTTTTGAATTCTCTCCTCCGGATCTTCTCCTCCATCGATTTAGCTCAATTGAGAGGACTTGGGTCTTGCATGCGAGGTGAGTTGGAAATCCATTCATCCCTCTCATCTCCTTTCTCTATTTCTTCTCCTTTTTGTTTCTCATGTGCATGGAGTGTCTGTGATCCCAATTCTCATGCATGCATGTTGGTTGTTGGTGTGTTAGGTTGTGTTTGGGCTTGAGAACTTCAGTTGGGCAATTGAATTCCAAATTTAAGGCAAGTATAACCATATCTTGTGAGAACCCATGTTGGTATGATTTTGATCTTGGTTAGCTCACATTAATGTGTATGGAAAAAGGTGGTTACAGCTCATTTGCTTACTCATTTGATTACTACTTTGTCTATCTCCATTGGAAAATTGAGATTCTGATGCTTCCCAGACCTTCTGTACAGGTTTCAGGAATTTGAATTCGTGCAGGTACGGCTAAGCCGTATAGCACCTACGGCTCACAATCCAGAGAGGAGAAAAACCCAGTTTTCCTCTACGGCTAGGGCACGGCTAAGCCGTGGAATGCCCTACGGCTAAGCCGAAGCTCAGCCGTGGCCCAGCCGTAGATCAATACAGGGTGCAATTTCTAGAATAACTGAGAGTCAGCAACTGACCGACCTTCTACGGCCCAGCCACAGCTAAGCCGTAGACCACACACGGCTAAGCCGTAGCACACACACGGCTAAGCCGTATCCACATTAGATTAATGAAAGAAAACAAGGATAGGTGTAATGGAAAGGACCGATATGGCCTTCATGATGGAATGTAGAGCACCTAGACCTGCCTAACGGAATATGATACAACGCGTGAATGATCTCGAGGGCTGCGAATCATTCATGTTCATTATCCGAATGTTAAGCACCTCCCCATGGGTGTTGGGTTAAGGGACTTCGTGCACCGCCCGATTCCATGCAACACTAGACAATGGTGCATCGAATACCTTAAAACTACATCATCATGCACGGTTAGAAACACCGGATAATTAGATTAGAATTGGTTTGTAACTTAAGATGATTCAATTTCGCAGGATTTGTTGCATAACATATTGCATTCGAGTATTGACCTCAACGCTCTGACATGATTACTTGTATCCCGTTACTTTACTCTCACATTGTGATTACTTACCTTGAGTATGCATGTATGATATGTTCATTCACAGATCTGCACATATGATATGTTGTCACGATCTACTCAGGGTTTCATGATTGACTCTGTATAGTCAGGCACTACTTAGCCTCAGCCTTAGGATTCCGACGGGGTGAATTTGATATAGTTTATATGGCCTGCTGCAGTATGGATATATCTTGGGGAACCGGACCCCAGGAAACCGAGACCCATTGTACCCTGGCCCGGACAATGGTGTTCTTTGCATGTTATAAGATCCCTCTTTTGGGAGCATATGGTAATGTAGTTGCCACTAGTATGTACACAGCCTGTATTCATTGATTCACTCAGCATATTTCTTTCTTGCATGACAGCCTAGTATACGAAAATGCCTTCTTTAATCACATGATGTTCTTTATTCTATTAGATACAGCGTGTGTTAACTTGCTATGGTTTATACTTTGCTGAATCTTCGTATTCACAGATGTTTTTGGTGTTGCAGGCCCAGATTCCCCTGCTGAACCCCCGCAGGTCGGTCAGGCTCCAGATGAGACCCCCGGGGCCCCATCAGGCCTAGAGGAGTGGATGTGATCACTCCACGGGAGAGCGTCCCTGGCATGCATTGCATCGGAGTCTCGTTCTTGTTGTTGTTTTGAGAATTTCAGACTTGTGTATATGTCATGATTGTATATGTTATTTTGTTCTTTTGTAAGACTTTCATATGTAATTATGTCAGTTCGTCCTTTGTATCCTCTTCCTGCATTGTTAGTTTATGTTTCTGATATTTACAGCTTCCGCGTACTTGCTTGGCACGTGTGAATGTTCCCTTGTGCGTGTGCATTTATACTCGGTCTACGTGTGCATGCACGGGAGTACGTGTGTCATTAGGTTTGGCTTTTGCTAACCCCCGAACCCTGGGCTCGGGTTGTGACACAGTGCATTATCTATCTCTGAAGTTTTCCTTCTAGTTTCTTCATTCTGTAAATTACTGGTAACTTGACTCATGAACAACACATCATCTGGAGTAAAGTTACTCATAAAAGCATCAATGTCTCCTATATATCTGGCAAAGAACTCAGAAGTAACAAAGTTTGCATCTCATCATCAAGGACCATCTTCATTGTGGCGAACTAATTGACCACACTATAGAACTTATTGATGTGCTCTTCGATCGAACCACCATCCTTAAATTTCATATTTACAAGCTTTCTGATAAAAAAAAGGTTTTGTTCACGGTGATCTTTTTATCATACCTTGCTTCTAACTTGTTCCAAAACGTATTCGCATTGATTTCATTAGACACGTGGTGAAATATCATATTATCAACACACTGTCTGATGTGACCAATTGACTTTCTATGTATCTTATTTCGTTCTACATCTTTTATAAATTTAGTCGAGCGCTATCCCCTCAATGGGATTATAGAGGTCTTTGCAATAGAGGATATCTTCCATATTCAGTTTCTAGATCAACCAATTAGAATGGTTGAGCTTAACCATAGTAGTGTTCATAGTATTGTTGTCCATCTTAATTTAAATTAAGCAATAGGAAAAAACAAACAACTAACACTTACCTCAACTCTTACACCACATTGTAGATCTGGTCACTACGAGCACGTTGAAAAAAACAGATCTGAAATTTGACCCCGGATGGCTTAGATATCGCATGAACAGTCTTTTACGATCCTAATTGGTTAACCTTCTTGTTAACCATTAAACAATCAATCTTCTTCAACAAATGTGTAAATTTGTTCGAAATGAGTCCGTAGGTGCAAACAAATCTTCAATCGGATGTTGAATGATCAAGATATCACAGAAACAAAATTCTGCCATTGATCTGGTCAAATATGCCTTTAACCATATGATCCGCTGAGTCGATTGATGTCAGTACTGTTGCTGGCAGGTGGACTGCTGCTAACAGGTTTAGGTCGACCTAACCTGAACTGAAACTGCACTTGCTTCTTGAACTGGGTTGTGTTCTATCATAGGTCAGGTTTGACCCGACCTGAACTCGACCTAGGTTTAAAAGACCTAGTTACTGTCTTTTTCTTCTCTAGCTCCTGCGAAAACCAAATACCCTTTCTTCTACAGCAGCGGCGGGAAAGGGGTGGTACCAGCAGCGAACAATGACCGGAGAGGGGCAGGTGGCTGACGACGGCGATGCTACGAAAGGCAGCGGCAAGGAGTGAAAGGTAGCGATAGCACCTTTCTTCTCCGGTTTTCTTCCTTAGAAATCTGGCAGCCAAAACTCAAAAGCCAAGTACCCTTCGATCGTCTTCGACAAAGATCTCCACCCAAACCCAAGAACCAACTATTCAATCTTCTTCTTCTAGTGGCCTAACCAGATTACAGTCGTAATCTCCTCGATTTCCCAAAACAATGATCCAAACCCTTCACAAGGATTCCACTTTGTCGATCTTCGTGCATAAACCTCCAAGCCCTAGGAAACCCTAGCCTAGCTCTGATACCACTTGTTGTAAATATGACACCACCATTCTGCTCGTGTATACGTAAGCAACCAATATCAACAATCAACCACACAAGGAGACAAGAGATTTACGTAATTCGACAAAGATGCCTACATCCATAGAAAACAAATTTTCACTAGATTTTCCTCCAATCTGTGAATCCACAGCCTTAAAATCTCAGCCTATATCAGGGTTACAGATTATATTATATATAATCATCGCTTCCTTATCCTCAAAGAACTCTACTATTTAGAAACAGGAAAGTTCTAATACGATTAAGAAACTACTGTTTAACAAATAGAAAATTTCTAATATAATTAGGGAACTACCTAATACAATAAATCCAATTGGTCTAGACCTACTTGGCCAACACTTAGTTACTATATGGGGCCCCCTGTAAGTGGGTCTCTGTCTTTGTCTTTCAGTGGTATCAATAATGCGCTAATCGTTGCAAGCAGGACTTGTACAATCTCAATTGAATCAGTAATAAAAATCTCAATTGTAAGAGCAAGAAAAATCTGGATAGTCAAATGAATAAAATTCCAGTAACATGCAGCTATCTAAGCCGTGGAAGACTCCTAGATCCATGTTCTAGGGAGGTGAGTGAGAGGCAGAGATGGACCACTATTTGTACTTTTGCAGACTTTTCTCCGCATTCATTGTTCATCCGATTTTTATATTGATCTTCGTAATGTAGATATCATTAGGAAAAGAGATATGCTCATCTGTTCTTGTGACCACTAAATCCAGGAACCCTTTTTTTTATCTCCTGTTGTGGTCATTTATGCATTGTGAATAGAGAGACACCTGACGCTACAGTAGTCTATGGCCCTAGCAGACCAGAATTTTCGTTTTAATGGGGTGACCCAAATAGGTAATTGGATTTTGTAAACAAATCTAATATTTTTATGTGAGTTTTGAGGTAGATTTAAAATTTTCATGTGGGTTTTAAAAGTAGATCCCAAGATTTCGCACCAGTTTTGAATGCAGACCACAAAGTGTGACAGGTGCAACACCCATTCAAATGTACGTGGGTACGCCCCAGTCTATGGTTTCTAACCGTGATTGGTGGACTATATGAGTAATCTGGTCTGCGTCATAAGAACCCCCTTACGGAAAAGCGTCCAACGTCTCAGCTGTGGCCATCCACCAAGCATTTTTCTCTCTTTAAGTGATAAGGTCCATCCTCAAATGTAAAATTCCTAGTAGTATCAATGACTTGAGCATTCCTTGTGCCAATAGCGCTTTTGTTCTGTGGCAGCTGAGCAGTATGATTTGGCTGGTGTATCAGATTGTTTTCTCAAAAATAGTATTGCCAAGAGATAGAACATGTGGTTTAATTCCTCTAATCTGAGCCGTCCATACCTCAATGATCCTCATTCTAAATCATAAGTTCTAGCTCTTTATTGGGTAATTTGGGGGGCTGCAAGGGAATGAATATGGATACTAACAGGATTATCGTCTGTGGAGCAAGCATCATTGCCAACTGAGGCTGTCATTTTTATTATTTGTATCAGATTTCAAAGCATCAGGCAGTGAGCCGGCTCAAGGTTAGGTATTATTATGCAATGGCCATTTATGTGGTGCATGTGCTTCAAAAGGAGCAACGGTTTTCTCATCCAAAGAAGCCCAGACGAGAGCAGTTCTTGTTGCCCTAAATATAGCCAAAGATGCGGTTTCTCTAACATCTACATCTAATTGGATGTGATCAAAGTGGTGAATGCTATCAAAAGGGAAAGGGCGTGGGCTATTGACTAATAAGATCTTATAGCATTTGTTTTTGTCTAGTACTTTTGGCAGGGTTGATTACAATTATGTTCCTAGAGATTAAATGGGCCAGCTCATCATCTTGTCAAGGAAAGCCTTACCTGGTTGCTGAGATGGTGTGATATGACAATTGTCGTGACTGGTTGTCTGAGATAATTTACCCTTTAATGGTGGTTTTCATTTTGTTAATCGTAATGCTTTCTTCATAAAAATAAATAAAAAAATAAAAAAATAAATAAAAACAAGAAGTGAAACCCTGTACCTATGCCCATACCACCCAAACCATCTGCTTCGTTGTTGAACCACTTGGCCTATTATACGCACGGCTAGATTTGACAATTAATTTATCATCATCACAAAAGTCTAATTACATTTCTTGGAGTCGACTCTGAAAGTTCCACTGTAACACTCATCCAAGTTCAAGGCATGTTCAGTTCACTCTGCAATCTAACATGTAACTTTTAGAGTGCTCCATTCCAGTCTTAATATAACAGTTGCTTAACTTGCATATAAATTCCTCATATACATGCTTTTTTTTTTTTTTTTTGACCTAGTGGCCAGAAGTGGAAAACATCAATGTACCCATGAGGGTTCAACCCTGGTGGGTGCTATGGGAGTTGGTATCCTACCCACTAGGACAACCTGAAATTCCCCTCATATACATGTCTTTCTGGGCTGAACTTTCCAAATATAAAACAGAGGGGAAAAAAAACAGAGAAAGAAAACCAACATCTTACCAAGTAGAAATTAGGCTACTTCTCAATCAAATCTAATTGAAGGCAATGTCACGCCACAATGGGGCCATGATTTGAAGGCTTCATAATGATATCTCAAAGGTACTGCACTTGGCTGCATGGCTTTTGATTCCTGTACTGTTGCCATGGTATCTTATGAAGATATAGACCCAGGCTCTGATGGGCCCAACTCAATCTGTGATTGGATGGATGGGCAACCCTTAGATTGGCTAATATCTTTTGACTCCTCCCATAGCACATGTTCATCAGTTCTTGCATTCTTTCTTCGATCATTAGCTATCAATATTATTAATATAGAAATCAGCAATCAATATTATTAACATGTTACAGCAGAAAGACGAAGACTGAAGTAGATTTTTAATAATAATATAAAAAAGAAGACAAGTAGATTTACAAAATAGAATTACAGATCATACAACGCAGCTAAAATGGCACAGGCTACTACAAATTGCCATTATTGGCATCAATGCTATAAAAAGTGTTGATACGGCAGTTGATGGCTTCTGTGGTGAGACCAGGAAACCTATGCATGCCACTAGGCCGCAGATTGATTCTGATAAATGGCCATTTCATGAATTGGGCTGCTTCACATTCTTCTGGTCCATCTCCAATCACACAGAATTGTACACCGGGGCCACCGAAACGCTCCTTGATCCATGAAAAACATTTGAGTTTCCCCACTTCCCATGAACTGTAGACTGAACATTGTTGAAATGTCAGCAACCAAGTAGATTTTGTGGAAACAATATAAAAGCAGATTCATGGGTAGAATCAAGTAGAATCGATCCATCAAATTAATGTTACCTTTAAGGCATCAAAAATTCTCATAATATTACAAAACCAATACATCTGAACCAACATGCAAATGAAAGTGAAAGTAAAGAAAATGAATAAATGATCATGAAACAGGACCACTTACATTAAGAGCAAACATATTAGAAGCAACCAAAATCTGGCCAAAGCAAATGTAAAATGTTCAAAGAAGCATTCGCATAGTCCAACAAACCATACATGTGGGGAGCACCTTTCGATTGTTAACATGGATGAAAGGGAAAAAATATCCAAGTTCATGATCCAAATAAATGAGCTCCAGTTAATCAGATTGCTAGGATAGATACGTCAGGGGGAAACCTATTCCTTGATGAGGCCACCAAATGAAGTGCCACTGATGCCAAGTTGATCAAACAAAAGAGTGGCAATTGGGAATTATTTAAATCTCAATCATCATATGCCTCAAAATCTTTTCAAAAGGGGAAAAATAAAAACAAAAAAAAAAAAAAAGAAAAAAGAATAATAAAGATTGAACTGACTATTTCCATGTGTTATCAAATCATCCAGCCGAAAGAGCAAGCATTTGACAAGAGTAGGTATCAGCGATCCAGACGTAACCAGAACATTTAGATTTTGGCATTTCACATCTGTAGAGACAGCGTCACTCTCTGGTGACACAACACAAGTTGAGACTCTTGTCCCCACTGATAATAGCTCCAAGAAGGCTCTCGCTGCACAACATTGAAAATAAAATAACTACATCTAAATTATAGAAACATGATAAACACTCACACACCCACGCATACACACTTCTCAAGTCCCTCACCATCAGCGCTACAACCAAGGACTGATCCTTAGAAGTTTCTGTGGAGGGAAGGTGCCCAACCACTAAGCTAGCTACTAGTGCATTGGAACTTTTAGTTAAACCATGTTTCAGGTCAAAAAGAAACTTTAGTGAGACAAACTGAACCAGGTCAAAATTTTGTGTCACACTATTCAAGTTTGGATTCCTGGTTTTAAAACAGTGATTCAAGTGAATTCTGGACATACTTCTCCTGTAATTTATTGTGTTTATAATATGATGCTTTGAATCTATGCCAGAAACTTACCCATTTATATGCGCAGAACTGTCAAACTGAAGGGTCACCCACATTAACCTTTCAAGACATTCTCCTCACTTACAGATAACCAACTGATTTTTTTATTTTTTAAAATTTGTTTACAATATCATAACCACCCTGCTTGTTTACAAATAACCACCTACTAATCTGAAAATCCTGGTCAGCCACCTTGACCAGCTAGCCCAGGCCAGTTTTGACTTGTTGACAAAAATTCAATACACATAGTGTTATATATATATATATATATAGATATATATAAATATATATAAAACTACATCCCTCACCATTTTGGCGATGCACATGAATATTCTCCAAATATATATATATATATATTTACAAACTGTTGTAAAAGGGAAATTTCGACTTAAATCTAATCTATTTCGATTAAACTCAGGGTCAAATGCAAACTAACCAAGAAACCTAGCTCAATTTAACAAGAATACTGACCATCCACATAGGTTAGATCTAAGGGAATTTTCATTTTTCTAAAATGAATTGTGCCAAATTTCACCAATGGGTCAAAAAAGGCAACTGGCCGCACGCCAAGGTTGATGACAAATGTTCAGGTTAACAGAGACTGTCATTTGTAAAAGGAGAGAGAGAGAAAAAAAAAACAGGTGGTTTATGCAATTTTCAAAAAGAAAAAAAATTCAAGAAGCTATTTGTAATGATCTTGAAAGAGAAGTTAAGCCAACAGGGTAACTGAAGGATCCAAATGGAGGGCAAGTTCAAGTCACCGTAAAATTAGTTTTACCAAAAAAAAAGAACACAATGAAGGTTGGTCAGGCAAAATCTGGACCACATGACCAGCTGATTCTCATCCAAAAGGGTTGAGCAGGCCAGTCTGCTGTGTTTCAAACACTTGCAATGCATCAAAATTTGACAAAAAAGACTAAGGTTTACATTGAACTACTGATTTAGGTCTCTATTGATCACTATAAAAATTCTTTCCATTTATAACAACATACCTGAGGAAAGCCATCTGTCTGTATAAGCATCTGTCAGTTCATAGAGATCGTCCCAGACCTTAATCATCTCACAATCAAGGACATTATGCAAACCCTGCATTAATTAAGAGCTCAGATTATCCTGCTAGGCCAAACTAGAACAACTTACAAGAAATGCAGTCAGGTTAGACAGTAAAATGCGGCTCATACAAATCAGAACTACAAATTTATATTAAGAATGAATTAGAAGAACAAAAGATTATACAATGGATACAATTAAGAATTTCATTTCAAGAGGCTTCCACCCAAGAGACACTTCAGATCAGAAAGTCAGAAAAATTATCACCACCAGAGCCTTATCCTGTAATTCCAATGAAATACATAACTCAGTACCAACACAGCCCAGATTGGAAATGAGAATGAACCAGATATAAAGTACCATTGCTAAAACTATGTGAAGCTACTGAACATGCAGCCTCTCTAACATACTTTAAAATTTTGAACAATAATAGTATCTTGTGAATTCCATGGAGCAAGAAGTAGCAAAACTTTAGGGGGGAAAATAGCATGAAACATAACTAATGAACACATACTAAAAATTTATGGTGAGTTCCCAATGTCGCAAAACTAAATAAGCAATAATAATAGTAAAAATATGATTAAAAACTTATCAGCTAGCAACACCTGTGCATACTTCTGTCCTATCATACGGTGCCGGTATGCTAGTTTCCTTTTGTTGGGATCATCATAAGGAGGACCAAAGTCATCTTTACTAAAATCGTAGTCTGACAGATCCCTGTCATCATCATACTCTCTCAAAGAATCAAGAAATGGCTCATTGTAATTCTCAATCTGCTCCACCATGGGAAAACAAAGTTACACATCACCAGTTAAAACATTTACTAAATAGTAGCTATACAATTATTTTAAAAAAGAGAGAAGCTATATGAAAGGCCACAAGCCAGAAAAACAATGATGGTTGATGACAGTTCTGATGACTGATGCACAATGGAAGTATCAGAAAACTAATGGCAGACAAGTTCGGCAAATACTCACTTGTTCATAAAAGAAAAATTCATCACAGGCTTGAAGAATGTGAGTCTCCCACCTTTTCCCAATTTCTGTTCCCTTCTGCACATCCTTTGAACCATTAAAACCCATTGCATATGTCCCATTCAACAAAGACTTTAGCAGGATAATGGTCTCATCCATGTCCCAAATATATACATTCAGCTTATCATTTGTGGCTTTCTCAATGGAAGCTTTTTCCTTTTGGTCATGACTCATGCTAGTGCTACCTGATAGCTTATCCATTTTAGCACTCTTATGCATAAGCCAGAAGGTCAAATGAAACCTGAACCATAAATGCACCAACATTAAATGAAATTCTCCAAAAAAAAAAAAAAACACAAAATGAACCTCAGCTTAAAAAAACATTTTTGTTTATACTTCTCAGTTTATTCACTTAACTGAACCATAAGAAGAAAAACAGAAAAAGCTTCACCTGTTCAGTATGACTTCCATTAAAAATTCAAAATTGAATGAAATTGTTTAACTGTTTATAATACCTTGTCATAGTTCAGCAAGTGGATTTTATACCACAAAATTTGGGAATAAAACAAGTTAGCTGACTAAAATTTTTGAACCATAGAGAGAGAGAGAGAGAGAGAGAGAGAGAATTTGATTGCAATCTACTTTTTTCTTTTCTTTTCTTTTTAGAGTCTGTCAGGAATATTCATTGTATTTACCATTGGATTGATTTGAACATCAATGATAAAAGCAGTACACATCAATGATAAAATCATTGCACTGGCATAATTGTAAGAAACAAAATTAGGTAAAGGCACATTTCCACATAAATTATGATGCAAATCAGAATCGGACATCTGACTGCATGGGCCTGGCCCATTATTGTGTCTTTACTTCTTCTGATATTCATCTTCAAATGTGCCCATTTGTTGAAGGCAGTTAAGACTTTTCCTGTCTTTTGTGTCAATGACCCAGATTAGATTAGATATGGGGCCTCATCTCAATGAATGAGATGAGTTTTAGAGCAGTTTGTGGAACCTCTTTAAGCAATGAAAAGAGGAAGAATAGAGGGGAAAGAACAAACTTTTCAGATTTTGAAAAAAAAAACTCCTGAACCTGTGAATAGGTTGGATTTCATTGCAACCTATTGCCTGAAGCAATCTGGTTTGCACCAAAGCCCCCTTCATGTACCAGACAGTGAACTGAGTGGAATAGTTCCACAACCTCTTCATTTATTGGTTAACATGAGACGAACCTGCATTTTCATGGCTGCAACAATGAGCACATTCCTACTATGGTAGGGGTTCTTGTCACATCCAATCCTCCAAAAAGTTGAACACTAGAACAGCCCCTGAAGTAACACCAAATGCACGTCACTAGCCAGTGTCAACAGTGGGTTGCAAAGTGTTAGCATGGATTATTGCTTTCTCAACCCAGACGCTCAGCTCATTGACCAAATTCCAGAAACAGGGATCTGTTCTATGAAGCTACCACAAAGCTGCATCATATCATAGTACAAGTGGCTGAAGTGCTGAACTGAATCATGGGTTCTTGAAGGGGTTTTACTTTTACATGAGGAGCTCAGAAAATTGATTCAGTCAGAAACAAAAAAAAAAATTTTCATTGGCCCTTTTCTTAATTGGGTCTTGCAATCCTTGACACCAACCCAAAAAAACAAAAAAAAAAAATCCCATGTCCATCATAGTCCTTCAACTTTCATCTCTTTAATGATCCCTCACTAAGAGCTTCATTACTTTGTATGTTTAGAAATTCAGAACCAAGTGGACAAATGGGATAGAATCTTGAATTTGTTTTTCCAATTTAAGAAGAAAAAAAGAAGAGAAAGATCATATTTTCACCAACCTGAGATCAAATTTGTCCAAGATAATCATTGTCTTGATCACACCACATTTTTTAAACCCAGATTACAGATGACATTTTAGTTCAAATACAATAAAACCCAATCCATTTGATCAAAATAACAATTGCCACCATACCCCAAAAACCCATGATCTGCAAACGTTTACGTGTACAAATTGCACAATCACAGAGAAGGATAATACAGGAAAGGAGTGATGATCATATGATTACACCAGTGAACAAAATTAATGGAAAGATTAACATCTTAAGCACAAATCAAGGAGCAAATCTCATTTTCGGTATCCCACGGTAGAGTGAAAAAAAAAAAAAAAAAAAACAAATTCGCAATGAAAATCAAGAGAGCAAGAAACCCCACTTCTTACTTCAACTCCTTGCAGCAGCAGATGAGAGGAATTGAGTTTTGGTTGATTACGTTTTGGCAGGCTATAAAGGCAGGACTCCTTTGGTAGTCCGTCGGACCACCGAATCATTTATCGGATCAGATGCTGCGTTAATCAGGTGTTAAGAATCTCACTAACTAGATAGGGAAAATGTGGCCAATGTAAAGCAAGTGGTTAATGGGCCGAGCCAGGTTAGATCAACCTGGGCCAGTTATATTTGGAGCAGAGTTCTCGAACTAGAAACTCGAGTGAGTCTGAAGGACATTACCCTGTGACTCAGATGAGGGTCATCAACTACTCGGTCTCTCATCCAACATTTGTGATTTGATGAGTTGAGTTAACTCAGGTGAGTCAGAGCTAGTACTGGAAATTTCACCTTAGTTCTACTTAAATTATTTTCCAATCATGAATTATAGATAAAATCCCCCCTAACATATGGGGCTTTTCTAAAATGCTCCCCCTTGTTGCCCCTGGTTCCACATAGCATTGAAGAGCAAGGTGGGCTCACCTAATGGAGAGACTATTTATCCCATTTATAATGCTGAAGATTAAGGGCCTGCTTGTAATTAAATGTTGTATAGAAATTCATGCTCTAAGTGATTAAAAATAAAGATAAGAGGTGAATATTCATATAGAGGAAATCACATTAAGAGAAAATGAGAAATGAATACTCAGCCATAATTCCAGTAATTCAAACCGTACCAAACTGAAGGTCCAATATATGCTATAGCTTATATTCATCACCCTTTTCATCTTTTATTATTTCAAGGATGGAAAATATTTAGCCATAAATAATATTTAGCCATAAATTCTTACATAAACATATAGAGATTGATTCTTTCATATCCATTATGTTTTGCCTTAAATGTGCCAACCAGAATCTTATTTATTTGATGAGGCCACATCATTATCATTATTTAGTGAATTTGATATCTCTTCCATCATTAGGTGGACTATCATGAGTTTTCAACGTAAAACTGAATTTCCAATGTTTTTATTGTTTAAAGCATTACGTTTTTAGCTTTTGGTTCCACCAATTATATTCATTACCAAGTGGATCTTACCCATAATTAATATAGTTAATATTGAAGCTTTACATGGCACTCCGTGCATCAATTGGGTTGCTGTTTTCTAAAATAATTCTGCAGTAAATTCAAATATGAGTTTCTCTGCCACAAATTCATTAAAAAATAACCTTACAACAACAATTATAACTTGGCATGCCACTTATCACAAGGCATGTACACATGGCTCATAAGTGGGCATGTCATATATAAATCAAACGGAGCATACATCATGTACTAGCACACAAAGATTCAGGATTCATTCATACCTAATAAATCAAACACTGAGCAAACACGATGTACACGCACACAGGATTCAAAGACAAACCATGTGTCCATGTTTCCCTTCAAGAATTAACCCGGAAGCTAACGTAATTAAGCAGTCTATTGTGTGTGCACCCTTCTATTATACTATATTCACAAATGAGCTCATCTATATTATCATCTTGCACACCCTTTTCCTCCATCCATTCGAGAATTGCCACATCATGAAATGAAAATGATAATTGAACCATCACTCACTGTTAAATTGAATTTCGAATAATAAATTCTACCTTTACTCTTGGGTTTATGACTTACATAGTCAATAAATTTCGAGGCCCTAAAATATGAAGTCAGCATCATCTGATTAGATTAATTTCTGTCCGCTCCTAGTTCACACCAAGATCTTTTCATCCTCTTACACTCAATCACTGCCATGCACATCAACGAACCCTGTAAAATGTGATATACTTTTTTGAAGCTAAACTTGAGTTTTTATAGAACTCTTCCAGCCTGAATGGCTTAAACAATGCATGAATCATTATGTTTTTTTTTTTCCAATGCTTAGGTTGTCTCTTTGGACCCAGTCCAGGGATTTGGGCTTCAATCATATATCATCTTTTAAGAAAATAATTGCTAGATATTGAGTTTTCACAATTTTTCTCCGGAAGAAAGATGCATCCTTTGTTTATTAATTCACAATCACACTCATATGCTTAACCACTTGAGCAATAACCCCAGTAAAAAAAAAATGAACTTTCATATCAAGGCTCTTTTTATAGTTTATTAGATAATCAGCTCCTTCCCTTATGAGCTGATGATACTATCACGGAAAATAGCAACATATCTTGATGACTTGAGCATTTGCATTGATCAGTCCAGTTCTTCCGGTGAGCCACTAGGCTGGTGGACTCTTTGTTGGATTTATTTGAATTAAAGCACAATTTTCCCCACCTGTTTATGCTTTGGTTTCCTCCTCTTTTACTCCTCTTTAATAACCTTTGTCTCACATTAGTTATTTACTACTTTTAACTGATTTATTAATGATTTCTCGTTAGCCTTTCTAGAGGGAATCGTGGTGGTTACCACGCACACGCCGGCTGGTCGTGGCGTGAGAGGCGATGCGGGCCTAGGCCGTGCAGGTTGGACTTTGCCCTGCACATGAGTTTTTGGACTGGAATTGGATTTGGATCAGGATCCACTTGTTAGCAGCCTGCATCTTTGAGGGAGATGTAATCGTTGTAAACAGCCATTAGTGTAATGTTTCCATATTAAATGTGGATCAACGTTACACTTACCATTACACTTACTATTGGCCACGAAATTTGAGTTTTAGTCCCCAAAGCTGTACTTTTAGTGATGAAATTCAAATTTCGTCGCCAATTCTTAAAATACAAAAGAAAGAAGTGCCTTTTTTTGTACTTCTAGAATTGGCAACGAAAACTTAGATGTCGTTGCCAAAGGTGTATTATTGGCGACAAATCTTAAAATACAAACAAAAAAAGGCACCATATTCCCTTGAAAAATGCTGCGACTGGTGACGAAATCAATTTCGTTGCAAAAAAAAAATCAAAATTTATAAAAAGAAGCCTCGGGAGGGATGGGGAGGGAGAGAGGGGAGAAAGAATAGAGAGGGGGAGGGAGGAAGAGAGAGGGAGATGGAAGAAAGGGGGAGGGAGAGAGGTAAAGGGAGGGAAGGAGAGAGAGAGGTAGGGAGAGGGAATGAGAGAGAAAGAGAGAGTAGAGATAGGGAAGGAGAGAGAGAGAGAGAGAGGAGATAGAGAGAATAGATATGGGGAGGGAGGGAAAGAGAGAGAGAGGTAGGGAAAGGAAAGGAGAGAGAGAGAATAGAGATGGGGAGGAGGGAAAGAGAGGTAGGGAAGGGGGAGGAGATAGAGAGAGAATAGAGATGGGGAGGGAGGGAGAGGGAAGGAGAGAGAGGTAACGAGAGGGAAGGAAATAGAGAAAGAATAAAGATGGGGAGGTAGGGAGAGGGAAGGAGAGAGAGAGGTAGGGAGAAGGAAGGAGAGAGAGAGAATACAGATGGGGAGGGAGAGAGAGGCGAGAGAGAACAAAGAGGGGGAGGGACAAAGAGAGACGGAAATAGAGGGAGAAAGAGGGGAGGGGAGGGGAGGGAAGAGAAAACAATGAAGGGGAGGGCAGAAGAGAGAGAGGGGCGGAGGAGAGAGAGAGGGGAGGAAGAGAGAGATGTAGGAGCAAATTTAAAAATAATTTTTTAAAAAAAATTCCTTTTGGCAACGAATAATTTCGTAGGTAAAAGTATTTTTATCATTTCTAAAATACTTTTCGCGACGAAATTGTTTCATCGCTAGTTAATTTTTTATTATCTCTTTATGTACTTTTTTTCGACGAAATATAATATATAGCAACGAAATTCTGGTATATTTGGTGACGAAATAAGAAGTCATGGATTGCGACTTAAGGCTACAAAACCATATTTTGTTGCAAAATTTATTTAGAGATGAGACAACAGTGACAAAATGGGCGATGAAAGAATTTCGTCACCATAAATAATTTGCGACAAAAAAATATTTTTCAGCGCCAATACATTTCGCCTCCAAATATCAGAATTTTTGTAGTGAAGAATTTTGAGTAGGCAAGGCCAATCTGACTAAGGCCAAAACTGATAATAAAAGGCCCAAATATGACATGAAAAAAGCCAAGAAAGGTCAAAAGAAAGATCATAACCAAGCTCTCAAGCCCCACATAGACATCAACAAGAAAAAATATGTTGAATACTTTCTTTGTAGGTAAAGGGGCCATTATGCAAAAGAATGCCATCAAAGAAAAGGAGTCAAAGGCATGAATCAAGCCAATTTCATGGAAGAGAACTTTGTAGCTATTGTAATAGAGGTGAACATTGTAAGCAACTGTAGAGACTGGTGAGTTAACATTAGTATAACCGGGCACATCTGTGATTATAGAAGTGCATTCGTCTCTTATGTGCAGGCCTAGGGAAAGAAAAGAAAGTTGGCAAACTTATTAAATCCTTGTGTGGCCTAAAGCAAACTCCAAAGCAATGGCATGAGAAGTTTGACTAAGTAATAATTGTTAAAGATTTTAAAATTAATGAATCAGGCAAATGTGTTTACTCGAAAGATTTTGATAGTTTGTGCATTATAATATGCTTATACGTAGATGGTATGCTTATAATTGGGATGACATTGCTTCAGTAGAGAATATTAAGAGGTTTCTTTATTTTAAGTTTGACATGAAAGACATAGGTGAGGCTAATGTGATATTAGGTATCAAAATACATAAACACTCTAAAGGTATTCTGTTATCTCAGTCTCATTATGTTAAGAAAATCCTTCAAAGGATTAATATGTTTAAAGAGAATAGTGTATCCACTCTTTATGATCCAAGTGTTAAACTTTCTAAGCACAAAAAAGAAAATGTATATCAATTAGATTATTCCAAAGCAATTAGATGTCTAATGTATATCATGAATTATACTAGACCTGACATTGCATATGTAGTAAGCAAATTAAATTGGTACACTAGTAATCACAATGATAAACATTGGAAGGCAATGATCTGGGTATTCAAATACCTAATGAGAACCCATTGATTATGGTTTTCATTATGAGAGAATATCCCGCTGTACTTGAAGGGTATAGTGATGCTAATTAGATATTCGATTATGAGGAATTGATGTACATGAGCCGTTATATATTTACCATTGGTAATGCAACCGCCTCCTGAAAATAAAAAAAAAAAAAAGCAATCATGCATTTCTCGATCCATGATGGATGAGGATATTATTGGTATGGCTTTAGTCAGTGTCACAACCCGAGCCCAGAAAATCGGGAGTTAAGTTTAAATCTAATCAGTGACACACGTACTCCTGTACATATACACTTAGACCTCGTCCAAATGCACACGCACAAGGGAACAATCATACGTGCAACCACAGTGTACGCAGAAGCTGTAAGTATCATTGCACAGAAGAGGATACACACCAAAATCAAAATGGACAAAAGGTTACGTAAATTACAAAATATATAAGAGGGAAACAAGATCCAAACTAAAGAGAGTCCCACTAAGTCCAAGTTACAAGAACCAAAAACATCCCCCAACCAAAGAAGACCTTTATGCACGTCATGTCGCTCTCCGGCAGAGTGATCACATCCACTCCTCTAACCTTGACGGGACATTTACCGTCTCCTCTGGAGTCTTGCTGACCGACGAAGGGTCGGTAGCGGGATCTGAGCTTGCAACACCAAGGACAACTCATGAATATAACGATTCAGCAAAGCATACGCAATAATAAGTTAACACGCACTATGTCTAGCAGAATCATTAACAGGTAAGATTGCATTGAGTCTCAAGTTCGTTTACTAGGCAAATTGTGCATTTGTGAAGAAGGTATGCTACTACGAATCAATACATCCGTTTACTATACTATGTGGCTATTACATTTGTCATATCCTCCCTCCAGGGATCTTTACATACTGAGAACACCATTGACCTGGCCAGGGCACGAATGGGTCTCGGGTTCTTGGGGTCCAAAAGCTTCAAGACATAAATACACTGTAGCGGTACCATATATACTACACCAAAGTCAACCTTGCCGGGTATTATAAGGCTGAGGCTGAGTAGTGCCTGACACTATAGAGTCAATTATATACTGTCCTTGAGTATAACATGCATTTCGTATAGGAACAATGCATTACGTGCAGTTCATACAATACTCAAGTCGAATGTACATGAACATATATAGCAAATCAAATACATACACTCTCGAAAGTACAAAGTCAAGCAATACATAAAAGTGGAAGCCAATACTCGACATCCAATATGCCATGCAAATCAATTAAATAAAATCAAGATAGTTTACTAGCCATCCTTACTCTAGTTATCCAGTGTTTCTAACCGTGTATAATAATGTAGTTTTAAGTTATCCGATACACAGTTGTCTTTCTCTGGTGTTGTATTGGATCAGAAAGGTGTATTAGAGTCCCTTAAACCAACACCCCATGGGGAAGTGCTTAACAACTGGATAACGCACGTGAATAAGTCACAGCCCTCAAAACTATTCATGTTATTAAGGTCGTCTATTGAGCAAGTCAAGAGGTTGAAAAATCCAACTAAAGGCCCTATAAGGTTTCATCATTAACCTTATTTTTTCCAATTAAATAGCAGAGAGAACCGAGAATGTAGTAGAAAAAGGGTCCTCTTAGTGTTTAAAAGCAGGAAAATGAGAATGAGCCAGAAGAGGATTCAGTCTGAAACTGAATCTCCCGAAGCAGAGTGCTTCAAGGCCGACTGATCGATCCTGAAGCCCGATCGGTCAGATTTCAGTTCTGGAAGGTGACCGATCGGTCGGACACCATATCCGATTGGTCGGGTAACAAAACAAAAACTCTGTGAAAGAACGACTGAAATGGAATCATTTGCACCATGGAGACAACAAGTATCAAGATAATACATGTACAAAAGGGCTGTAGGTCACCACACACTTGTGAGATTAAAGAAGATTAATAACAATCATCGTGTACCAACATGTGTTCATCCAAATCGTGCTTATACTTGCCTCAATTGAGTTTTTCCCGTAAATTAGTTGTCTTTCGGCTCAAATTGACCGATAAACGTAGATCTAATAGCCATGCATTCAAGAAGAGAAAGGAGTTGAGTATATGTAGTAACGAATGAGAAGAAGTAAGAGGATTAAGGACCCACATCATACCTTAGCATTTACAAGGAGTTGACGAGCGAACTGGGTGTACAAGAAGTCCCCTTTTTCTTGGCTTTGATCATGAAGAAGAAGAGAAGAAACAGAGACGATGTTGGGAGGGAGAGAAACAATGAAAGAGTCGGTGCATGTATCTTATATTAAGATAAGGATTGACAAATTTATATAAAAATCCAAAGGTTGATGATAATGACAGTTCGAATCAAAGAACCGTCCAACGGAAGCAAACGAAGTTGTTTGCATGTGAGTCAGTTACGGAAGTTAACGAGCTTGAGGAGATACACGTGGTAACACCAAGATAATGCATGAATGACGAAATCTTACAAAATCAAAAATTACGATAAAGGGCTTATGTCTACCTATTCCAGATGAAACTCAACCCAACTACCTATCCATAACCTAAAACGAAACAAAAACAAAACCAAAGCACAGACAACAACTGATTCACCATTAATTTGTTGCCAAACCAGATTAAGTTGGGTCGGAGTGTTATAACCAGCGAAAAGGCCGAATGGCTAAAGAATCCGTTAATAAATATTTCTTTTTAGAATAAACTTGTTCCAACCATAATGCCGCATGAAGACTTCAAATTAGCAATTGGTAAGGTAAACAACAAAGTATATAATGGGAAATCCAGACATATACATCTAAAGCATAATCTCATGAGACAATTACTCAAGCAAGGAGTAATCATATTGCATTTTGTGAGATCGATAGAAAACTTAACCGATCCACTAACGAAAGAACTCACTAGATATCCAATACTTTTTACATCAAGGGGAATGAGACTATAGCTTATTAAAAATAAATCACCAATAACAAACACCCAACCCATATGATTTTAGATCCCATTTGGTGGGTTCAATGGGAAAACCAGGGTTATCATTAGGTGGCATTGGAGGAACTTTTCAAAACCATCAAATGTGTTTGTTCTATTCCTATAATGTGAAATGTTCAAATCTTGTATAATAAATTGGTAAAAAAAACTCTGTCTTCTATAAGTGGGGCATTGTATAGGAACATCCTTAATAGAGTATACCTATATGAGTGTGAAGTGAGGCCACTTCTTATGAAAGATTAGGCTTCTCTCTAGAGTGCTTCTGAATACTGGAATAGCATATGGCCACTAATGTATATGGTTTGGTTGGAAATCCCTTAAACACTGAGGCCATGTGTATACCATGTACGATTTACCGGATAAACTCTTGGTTCAAGATCCTAGTTAACCATAAAGTTTTGGTATTTCGAACATAACTATGCTAAATGGAGGTTCAAGACTTGTTCACCTTCGTTTATACGTGGTCTCGTAAACATGACTTCTAGCAGCATCTTTTTTTTCTCTAACTTAATTCTTTCTCTTGTGCGTTATTGTGTGGTGATTATTGGATTTATGTGCATTAAAGCACAATTTTCCCCACCATTCAGTTCTTTGGTTTCCTTTTCTTTTACTTTTTTTTCAAATAACCTTTGTCTCACATTGGTTATTTACAACTTCTTTTAAGTGATTTATTAATGATTTCTCTCTAGCTTATGATGTTAAGCTTTCTAGTGGATATCGTGGTGGTTACCACACGCACGCGCCGGCTGTGCCATGCCGTGGCGTACGTGAGAGCGAGTGGACATGGTGAGGGCAGTGAGTGGGCTTAAGCCTGTGCCGTCCGCGAGGTATAGGCCTGCCTGTCCATGCCAGTCCTACTAGTTAGGTTGCCCGAGTTAAGCCTGGCACCACGAATGTTTTTAGATTGGAGTTGGGTTCGTAAAGAGCTCTCTGAGAACAAGACTTTCTTCGTTGCTTCTTTTTCTCTATCTATCAGATTTCTTCCTGCATTTTCCACTGAGGAAGTTCTGCAACAGATCTACTGCTTCTCTGATTTCTTTCTTTTCTTTTTCTTTTGAGTTACTACTGCTCCAGATATGCAACAATGTTCTTTAAGGGATTCGAGTTCTCTCCTATTAATCGAGTGTACAATTACTGGAGATTTCTATTCAAGGAAGTCGTCTTATCCTGGAGAAGATATCCATGAGTCTATCTACATTTATGTGGGGGCGAAATCTATTTAAAGAAAGCGGCTCCATAGACATGATTTGGCTATCAATTCTTTTAGTGATTTCTGATCTTTACCTTTATAAGGTTTTTTTTGTAATAGGCTAAATTCATGTATTGGATAAAATTTGATTCCATTGATATGTATTTTATATTCTTTAGTATGGACTGTTATCGCGTCGTAAGAAATGCTAAATTGAAGAAATTATAAATACTGCACACACTCGAACGGATATCCTAACGTATTGGAGATGGCAAGATCCGTGCTCAAGCTCATGAAGACCAATGTCAAGCCTGACAAACGTATAGAAAAATAACTAGATGCGCATGGTAGGTGCTCAAGTGGATGCTCATACTTTTTCGAGCAAGCATGCAATAGAAGCGCACCGACCTACACAAATTTGTTTCTTATTTGTGCGAGACTTACCTATTTTCGTTAAATTTGGTTTCCAACTACAAGGCACGAATTTTGGGCTAAAAAATGGGGTTCCTCTCAACCCCACATATATACAACATAGAGAGATCTCCAAGTTCTAAATTGCAATTGTCATTTGAGATATTGTCTAAAGCTTCCATAAGAGATTGGGCTAAAGGCTTTAAGTTTTAGAGTTAATGCTTCTACTGTTTCGTAAGATATTTGTGACTTATACTTTTTTGTAGAAAATTGTTCTCTTATTGAAGAGATTCATTCGTTATGGAGATTAAGGTATTAATAGTGGAGCACCGAGGGAATGCATATTATGAAGATTTATCAAGAACAATTATAATACCTTGTGTCGAGGGACTGACTGTAAAGTTGTAAGTGTATCTTATACTGCAGAAGTTAGTAATTAATTTTTGCCACTTTAGACTTGTTGTTTTTTCTTCTTTAGGTTTCCATGTTAAATTGTTTGTTGTCTTTTTTGTATTATTAATTGCTTTTATTTTTTAATAGCAAAGAAGTAGTAATCAAGTCACAATCTAAAGTAAATCCTAGGTATTCTAAACTTTGAAGTAGTATCAAAGAGGATCACATTAAATTTTTGTGTGTTGATATAAGGGATTTTCTAAAATAAAATTCAACAATGAAGAAGGCTCTTCTACTATAAGACTTCCTTTACTAAAAGGTATTATCAACTATACTGATTGGAAAACATGTATGATGATTTTTTTGATGTCAGTAGATGAAGGGATATGGAGAATAGTGCTGACTTGATATTCCTTGCCCACTGTCACTGTTGATGGACAAATTACCAAAAAGCCAGTTGCTCATTAGTCTAATGCCTATAACTGTAATAATAAGACAATAAATGCAATCTACAATGGAATATCAATATCTGATTTAATAAGATCTCCACTTGTAATAATGCCAAAAAGCATGGGACATCCTTCAAATAGTTCATGTGGGAACTGAAAAAGTGAAAGAAGCTAAGATGTAATACTTATCATCTGCTTTGGAAACTGCTGAAGATGAGTGAAGAGAAGATGTTTGATGACTTTTATACTAAATTGAGTAATATTATCAATTTAAGTCATAATCTAGGAGAATCAATTCCTAAAGAGAAGATTGTAAGAAAAACCCCTAGGTCTCTCCCAGCTAGCTTCAATCCCAAGGTTATTGCAATTACTAAAGCCAACAAACTGAAAACCTTAAGACCTAATAAGTTGGTTGGTAACTTATAAACTTTTGAGATTGAACTTATTAATCGCCAACCAAAACCTTTTGGACTTGCATTGAAAGCTTTCAAATCTTACAAGTTTTCCAGAGGTTGGAAGAAATTGGAAGTTGCATCTAAGTCTGATTTTGAAGAAGGAGATATGCAACTGTCTTCTGAGTTTGTACAATAGTTTAATAAGCTAATGATAGAAAAGAACACTAGATTTAAACTGGTGCCAACTAGAAAAGACTAGTTACTTAAAGGGAGTTAAGTGTTATAAATATTAAGATTATAGGCATATAGCTAATGATTGTGATAATAAGAAAAAGAAACCCATAGTTAGAAGTAATGAAGCCTTGAACATCACTTGGAATGTTGATCATTATGTTAATGAGAAAGAATCTCTCGTACCTAAACCTGATTCGCTTGAAAAGGGGAAAAAAAAGTTTATTGCTTTCATGGCTACATCTTCCCTATTTGAATCTAATTATGATGAAAAAATGATGATGACGACGTATCACATAAAAATGTAAACTGGGAAGCTCAGTATAAATTTCTGTATGGTCAATGCAAAAAACTAGGTAAACATGCAGCAAAACTTGTGAAGCAAGTTAACAATTCTGAAGCAGAAATTGTATCTCTTAAGAAGAATCATGCATGGAGCAGTACATACACAGATTATCCTATTTGAATGTTATAAAGGTTCTTTGCTTGAGAGTTTAACTTTTAAGAAACAAGAGAATGAATCTTTAAAAATAAAAGTATTGAAGGATCGAGCAAAGATTAATTATCTAAATGTCAAGTTAAATATATCATTGACAAAGTTGGATGCTCCAATAGCTACTCATAATAGTTTGACTACACTTGACCACATCTTCAATGTTCAAAAGTTATATACTGACAAGACTAGTCTTGATTACATTGATGGTGTTTCAATATCTAAATCTACAGATAATATTGCTTTTCTTAAAAGCACTATAAGTGCATCTACTACACAACATACAACATTGAAGAATCCTATTGATTGTGCATCAAAGAGTGAGTCTAATTCTAAATCTGCACGTGCACCCACATGTCATCACTGTGGAACACAAGGACTCAATCGTCCATATTGCAACAAGCTAAAAGCTAAGTCAAGAAATAAGCAATGGAAAACTCAATTTCCTGCACCCACATCAAGTATAATCTAAGTAAAGAAGGAAGATTTGTCATCTATTTTGGTTCACACTATGCTGACATCAAGTGTGGGTAGCAAATTTTATTAGCCTTTGAACAAGAAAATCAAGCCCCTAGCCACTAGTGCTAAGATGATATATTTTTTAGGGGGAGTAACAGTTGAGGGAGAGCTACTTTTGGATCATGCTTGATAAGCATGTTGCATGATGACATAATAAATTTGTCAATTATGGACAAAAAGGGGGAGAGTAAGCAATTAAGGGGGAGTTTTAAATTTAGGAGATGAATTTTTTTCAAATTTCAATTGGTATGAAGACATATGAGCTGAAGATGGATGAGTTTTTAATTATGGTTTCAAGTTGGTTTAGAATTGAATAGCATATATATTTTTCTATTTGGTTGCATATCTGATAGTAGTATTTTTAATTGGTTGCATCAATTTTAGTTTACTCAATGTATATTTGGATTTTTTATAGGTAGATTGAATGTATATGAAGCTTTGCCCATGAATTGCCAAAGGGGAGATTGTAAGTTTTTTTTTTTTGTAATTGGCTAAATTCATGTATTGGACAAAACTTAAGTCTATTGATCTGTAATTTATATTCTTTAGTATGGACTGTTGATCAAATCGGAAGAAATGATAAATTGAAGAAATAAAAAATACTGCACTTGCATGAGTGGACATGTTTAGGTGTTAAAGCGGGCAAGACAGAGATGACCACGCTCAAGCTTGATGACGTATGAAAAAGTAACTTGATACGCATAGCACGTGCTCAAGCGGATGCTCACACACACTCGAACAAGTATGCGGCAGAAGCTCATTGGCTTGAATGGATTTGCTTTTTATTTGTGTCAGACTTACATATTTTGATTAGGTTTAGTTTCTAACTCTAAGGCATGAATTTCAAACCATAAAAAGGGGTTCCTCTCAACCCTATGATATATACAACATATAGAGATCTCTAAGTTTCAAATTGAGATTGCCATTAGAGATATTGTCTAGAGTTTCTATGAGAGATTGAGCTGAAGGCTTCAAATTTTAAAATTAATGCTTCTACTTTTTTGTAATAGATTTGGGGCTTCTACTTCCTTGTAGAAGATTGTTTACTTGTTGAAGAAACCCGTTTGTTGTGTAGATCAAGACACTAATAGCGGGGCACTGAGGGACTGCGTGCTGTGAAAAATCTATCAAGAATAACTACAATGCTTTGTGTCGAGGAATTGATTATAGGGTTGTAAGTATATATTATACTGTATAAGTTAATGATTAATTTTGTCCACTTTGCATTCATTGTTTTTTTCATTTGGATTTTCATATTAAATTATGTGTTGTCATCTTTGTCTTATTGATTATTTTAGAAATAGTAATCCGATTATAATGTAAAATAAATCCTAGTCATTTTACACTTTCAACCTCAATTTTATTATTCAAGTGTTATTATCAATAATCTGCATCCGCATGCACGGGACCCAACACTGTTTAGTGAAGTTATATAGTCCTTGCCATTTCACCTGCATGGCCTTTATCGGTAGGACAAACCCTTATGAGGAGTGATTCTATGTAGCTGACCATAGGAGTTATCAAGCGATTGTATTCAAGATAATGTGGGGCTCATCTTTTCTTCATCTAATTTATCTGTTGTCACCCATCGAAGTGATATATACCGCAGGTGAAAAGTTTTTTATTAAGAAGCACTTAACTTGAGTGGAAGAAGAAAAAGTCACCTGCGATGATTTCATACACGGAAAACAATGTTTGTCGACTGATGTGCAGGGACGGAGTTTTAGATGCATGCACTTCTGTGTCTAATGTTTTGGAATACATGCAAGAGTCATTTTTTACTGTAGCAATGTGCAAAAAACGCGCCGAAAACTATTGACTTGATCAGCAGCAAAAATATATATATTGACTTGGCCAAATCTTTCTAGGCTTCAAATAAGATAATAAAATTTTACCTTATTTTGCCAAAAAACAAAAATTAAAAAAAATTTCAAATTAGTCCCATAATTTTATAGAAAATTTTCAATTAATAACATCATTCCATTTAAAGCTTTTTTCGGCAACTTTTTTGTTTAATTTTTTTAAAATACCTAAATTACCCTTTATTGAAATAAAATTATTTTTTTACTTCTTCTATCTTCTCCTCACTCTCTTCACAGATGTTTTAACATTGATCAAGAAAATAAGCATCCCACGGTGATCTACTGGATGTAGTGGTTATTGAGACTATATATGACTTTAAATGAAAGGTAATTTGGATATTTTACAAAAATTAAGGAAAAAAACTTCCGTAGAATACCTTTAAGTGGCCTACTATATTTAATTGAGAATTTGCTGAAAAATTTAAAGACTAAGTTAAAAAGTCTTAAAACTTGTATCCTTTTTTCAAAATAAGACATAAAATTAAGCCATTGTTTCAAAATTTTACCCTCTTTTTAGATTAATTGACAGTCATTGTACATTGTTTCCCACGAGGAAGTTGAGTTTTAGACATGCGCGGCCCATTTGGGTCAATAGAAGTCATTTTCCATGTGGTCAACCACATAGGATCCTACATCTTCCAAATGTACTACACTAACTTCTGAAGGTCACAATTTGACAAGGGGTAACAGTAGTACCATCAATGGATGTAGAATTACAACTCCATTAAGGTCAAGCTCGATGCACCTTTCGAACTGGTGAAGATGAAGGTCCATTCTAGAGCATCGTAGGACAACAATACCAAGCTTGCTTATCAAAAGCAATGAAAATTCATCACCTGACAAGGACTTGGTCCGTGGTTTTGGATATAAATTACAGAAGCCATTTAATAAACCTTAAGAATAGTAGTAGAACACATCACCACAATAAAGAAGGAACACTCTGACCTAAAAAAAAGAAAAAAGAATAAAGAAGGAACAGCTTTGGCGTCAGGTCGGCTACCAAACATTCTGTTTTGGGAAGTCCAGTGCTTGGGGTGGTAGTGATAAGGTCAAATGACCCTGATTCGAACCAACTAAATTTTATAAATATGGTTAGGGGTGTACAAAAAATCCATTAATCCGTAAAATCAAATCGAACTATCAGATTCGCAGTGTTTTAAACGAACCGATGTTAAATGATTTGGTGATTTATTGAAAAAAATTATAAACCGTTAACGATGGTCCAATGAAGGATTTTACTCTTCGTCTACGGATTGAAATTGAGCCGAATCATTGACATAAAATATAATATATCTATATATATAAATATATATATTTATATGAGGTTTGATCTTATGGGAGCAGTTTTCACAGTATCTATAATTTATATATATATATATATATTGCTATTTTTAGGTTTTAATTTCTATATCTATTTTGTTACCTAACGGATTAAACAGTTTTAACCGAACTGAACTGTTGATCTACGGTTCGGTTTAGTTTAGTTTTTAATTGGTATTATATTGGCTATAGATTACAAAATTGTCAACTCATAGGTCACAGATTGGTGGTGGATTAGGCTCAATCTGATCTAATTCAAACTGTGTACACCACTAAACATGGCACATGCATGAGAGATTAAAACCCATTATCCAACAATAGCACCCTCTCCTTGGATAGGAAATAACCCAGAAGTCATTTTGATTGAACTAATAGAGTCACTGAACTGTACTAACTAGCAACAGATTTTGAACTAGTCCATTAAAAAAACTCGCAGTTGGATTTATTTCAGTCAAAAGTTCTGCATTGATTTGCTTTAGTTTATGAATTAGTGCTCTAGTAAGGTTTAATTTAGGACTGCCATGATTGACTTGCATAGTACTGAGTGATTTAAAGTGCTATTTAATCTGTTTTGTATATTGTATTCTAAGATGCCTTTGATTTTAGAAAATTCCTGTTTTGAGAAAACTAAATGAAAGAGATCGTATGAGTAAATATGTAAATCATTATTTCAAACTAAAAGCAATTGCAAGATCATTTAGGGTTAAATATTCATTAGAGGACATGCTAACAATATACCTATGAAGTAGTGGAGTTGGATCTAGGCACAAACCATGCAATCTAATCACAATATTTTGAATTGGAGAATTAAATTCGTTTAACAAATTGGGAAACTCAGACAACTAACTCAGTGAAATGAAGGAAGAGAGGAAAAATGAATCAGCCTATCCTCCTGAACGGTAGACCATGACAGTTACCATATTGTCAACTAGAAAATTAAGTATATATAAAGTTTTAGTCTATCTATGAACCGGTTAATTACAATTGGTGGACTTCATGAGGAACCAAAATGAAGGATAAGAAAATGTCCATTTAACTCCCACCCACCAATCATTATTTCCAAACATAATCCTGCAGTTCCAAGATACAAATCTTGGCTTTAGTTCATCCTTCGTAGATAGATCCCACTGGATGAACAATGCAGACATTCTACACTTACGCAGCTTTTGTTAAAAATGTAAAGTCCTCACTTACTACTTTACAACGTCAAGTTCTCTAACAACAAAGTGGTGTTAATTTCTACTAAAATTCATGTGCCCTAGGTATATGTCTCATTATCCAATTAAAACTTAATACAAGAAAAAGACAGCTTCAAATCCAGTACAGTTCACTCAAAGATCACAACAAGATACTATCATACATGAGCCTTGGCAACATTAAGAAACACAAGGTAGATAAAATTACAGTTTGGATTACAACAAAATCAATGATCAAACCCAAAAACATGGAAGTAAATAGAACCAAGGTTATGATCATGTTTTATGTACAAACTTGTAAATGGGTGTAGGAATCAAGCTTGCTTTGATTGCATCCCATTTTTATGATTCTTTCTGCGAGGCCGGAACAATGAGACAAACCAAGACCATAAGGCCCTCTTCTCAGATAGTTGAGAACCCACATCCTTCTTCACAACTAAATCAGTCATATAGTTAACGACTGCCTGAGAAAAAAAAAAGACATAGGATTTCTAGATCAGTTGAAAAGGAATAAACATAACATTAGAGTGCATTAGGATATATACCCAAGTCACCATCAATATAAATATCCAGGCTGAATGCATGATAATCCTTTGAAAATTTAGGGTGGTGCAAGAGCTGCAAATCACAATAGGTGGGGACTGGGGGTACTTTTTATCCAACTGTATTCCCCGTATCCAAGTTGGACCAGCATTAATAATAAATTGGGAGGAACGAGGGACAAAACAGCGTCACCCTCAAACTGGTCTTTGATATGATGAACAAATAGCCAGTTATTCTGTAAAATAAATTTAAGAATCTAAGTTACACATACCTGTGCTCCCAATTTAACTATTTGCCTTGGTGGTACTTCAAGTGGAGTCTCATCTGCATAAAACACTCTAAGCTTCGACAAAAACCTGAAAGAATTAGGTAAAACTTTTATCTGGTTGTTGCTTATATCCAGCACTTCAAGCATTTCAAGATTTCCGATTGATCTTGGAAGTGACCTCAGGTCTGCAAAATTATTCGCAACATTCAACTTCACAAGATTGGTGGCAAAGCAGAGATTCTCAGGCACAGACTCGAGCTCATTGAAGCTGACATCCATTTCTTTCAGTTTGGAAAGCGATGCAATTGTTGTAGGCAAACTTTTAATTCTATTATAGTGTAATGTCAAAGTTTCTAAGCACTCCAGCTTTCCAATTGCTTCAGGTAGCGCTTTCAGCTGGTTGAAGTCTAGTCTCAACTCGACAAGTGAAGAACATGACCCAATTGTATAAGGGAGTTCTTCTAGTTCATTTGTTTCGACATTCAATGTCTTCAAGCTGGCTAGACTGCCGATTGTGTCTGGGAGAAGTGATAGCTGATTTGAACTCAAATCAAGATTCACTAGGCTTGTTAAGTTTCCAAATGAGTTCGGCAAAGATCTTAACCGATTTCCATGTAAGTCTAAATCAGCTAGATTAGAGAGTTCTCCAAATGAGTCTGGAAGATTTATCAGTTGGTTCGAGTGGATATCAAGCTTTATTAAACATTTGAGGCTCCCGATTGTTGATGGTAGGGCCATAATTCGATTCTCGGATAAATTTAGTTCAGTTATATCTGATAATTTCCCTAATGATACAGGTAGCCACTCAATCTGGTCCATCAACTTCCCTTGAAGGTCAAGAACTCCTGCTCCACTTTTAGCCAAAGTCTCGATTAAGCTTGCAACCTTGATCAGACTTAGTTTCTCAGAATCACCACCTGTGATATGCAAATAATTAAATTTAGATGATGTGGATGACTTGAAACTATATAAATGATAAACAGTAAAATTGAAAAATAAGCTAATGAAGAAAGAGATAAAGACAGCAGTCCTTGTCAATAAGGAGGATCTCCATATTAGCCAAGACCTATATCGATCAATTTTAACTTTTAAGTGGAATATTGTTCACACCAATATAACAAAATTTCATGATTTTAAGAAGAGATGCATTTATAATTTCGGGTAATGGCTGAGTACAAATGACTTTTTGATGCCTCTAGGAATTTTCTTTTCACCTGTTGGAGCAAATCTCAAGATGTCCTAAAAATGGAAAGAAGAGTATGCAAACAGAAAAGGGGTGAGCATGCAGGACAGTAGTAAGCACAGACTAATTTTTGAACTATTTCAGGTAGGAATGCTCAAGTATCAATATGGGATGGAAATGACTGCAAAATGGTATCCCACAAAAAAGGTTTTTCCCATGATCTGTGCCCCCTGCAAGAAAATGGATCATCATCAATTTCATCCAATTTTCTTGCAGAGGGCACAGGTAATGGGAAAAACCTTTTTGTGAGATACCGCGCTTTAGTCATTTCCATCCCATAATGACACTTTTTGTGTGAAACATCCAAGTGCCCCTAATTCTTATTTTTGTGGTTAAAATCAATAAACTCTCCCTTCCAATGAGTGAAAATTCTATGTGCTGCAACCCCATAAACTTGAGTACTGACTAGTTAATGAATGCATGTAAGCGTGCATGCATGAGTATGCCTGTGTGATACAAACAATTAGAGCAAAACTTCTACTAGGATGATCATCTTTGAAATATTGACTGCAGAAAGTTATAGCAACATTTAGATGTACCTAAAATTCTTAATTAAAATTCCAGACATTTCTACTTGAAACATAACAGATATTATTTTGTGCTGAAGGCTGTCCGCTTACCAGTGTAGGACATCCATACATCCTTCCAATCTCTGCGGTATTGTAGGTGGAAGAGGCCTTGTTATCTAATTAAAATATGAAACTTAAGTTTCCTAGTTGATTTTGTTTATGAAAGGGTTCTTCCAACCGTGTTGTATCACCCAATTCTTAGATAAATGAGACAGTAAGTTGTATAACGGGTTTTCCGCATGAGAGAATGAAAGGGTTGCGAGAGAAATTCTATTGTATTCCTTTTTGTTTTTCACAGGGATGAAAGCTCCTTTGGCTGTCCCATAGACAATAGCAATTTTGTTGAATCATAAATCTCTGTGGTTTTTTTTCTTTTTTTCTTTCTTTTCTTGTCTTTTTTATTTCCTTAAGTTTTCTTTTTTCCGAATTTTTCTTGGACATACTGAGTTGTGAATGTTTATTCCAAAACAAAACCATGTCACTTGTGGGCAAGTGAGGAATGCTGTCTTAAAAGCTCATGAAAGAAATTAGAGAAGAGGAAAAGCACAATAAAATCCAAATTAAAAAAAGAACCTAATGTTGGCTCCAATATACTAGAAAAGATAGGAATGTTGTCTATAATGGCCAAATAGTAGGCAGAATAAAAATAGTACCCATACAAAGGAAGTTGAAGTATTATAAGGAACAAGAAGGGGAAGGCCAATAAGGACTCAAGTAATTAGAAATTAAAAAAAACGTCTTATTGCAGAGTAACAGCCAAAATAGGCATGGATAAGGATAAATGGCAAATTGCAATTTATTAAAGGTAAGCTAAGCCGCATAGATAAGGCTTCTATGATAGCAAGAAGGATTAAGAAAATCAACAAGGAAACCTTCAGGTGTTACCTACGAGGACTACCCACAAATTTCTTACAATTTCAACCTGTTAGCATGAGAACTATCCACTAAAATTGCTCCCAAATTCAACCGATCAGATAGTAACAAAACTTGGTTTTCCCACTTCTATTCCAAAACCAAATGCAAAACTAACTCGGAATCCATCAACTCCTTCAATACACAATTGAAATAAACAGACAAACACCAAAAATCTATGCATGTATAGGAGTTGGGGTTTTCCTTTTCTTACCAAAATCCAATGCAAATTTCCTGAGAAAAGCATCAAATCATCTCATCATCTCAAATCAATAAAAGTAACAGGGTCCAACAAATTAAAATCAAGAGAGGGGGAGAAACCCAAACTGACCTGTAGAGATGGCATCTTTTTTGAAAGAACCAATCAACAATTCCTTCGAAGCCCTTGAATCTTCCTTCTTGTCCTTCTTTCTCCCAATCAAACTCTCATCTCTTACACTTCCATTTCTCTCAATTCTAGCAACTGGGTCATCACGATCTTCCTGTTTTTTCATCTGGGTGTCAACAGAAACCAGCTTAGAAGCCCTCTGGATGAGCTCATCAAAGGCCTGAAACCTTTTATCAACCTCAATCACAAACAGAGCTTCTTTCCTCTGTTCATGGCTCTGCAGCAGGACCTTGTTCTTCTTTACCTCCTGCAGGACAAAGAAGAGCTCTTCTGGGACATCAGGGGGCTTCTTTTCATTGGAGATCTCCTCAATCCTCAGCTGCTCTTCAGTGTCTACACTCTTGAGAATGGCCATGGCAGCATCCACTTCATCTATGGTGGGCCTGGGGGTCAATGATCTGTAGATTTTCATGATTTCATCTACTGCTTCAATGACAGAAGGTGGAGGGTTTTGGTGGGGTGATATTGCCATGTCTGGTTTTGGTTTTGAGAGACCACAGAATGAAGAAGAAGAAGAAGAAGAAGAAGAAGCAGCAGCAGCAGCAGCAGCTGCTGCAGATGAAGTCGACGACAGGGAATAAGAGAGACTTCTGATGTTGGGTTTAAGTAAAGAATGAATGTAAAAAAAAAAAAAAAAAAGTAAAGAATGAGAAAAGTCTTGAAACTTTGGAAGGATGCACCATATTAGATTAATCACCGTACATAATCCACACGCGTGATGCAGCTGGTGCACACGTGCATATTGACCATGGATGGGGTATTGATTGGCCCTTTCTAGGTGTGGGACCCATCAAAACAGTGATCATGGCTCTGGATTTCTCGAGATTGATATGAGAAGTGTGAGCGCAACCAAAGTGGGAAAACTCATGACTCAGACCCAAACTTGTCCCATAAAGAAAAAAAAATTAATTTGATTAGAGCCAATGCAGAGTCATGGTTTTTAAATAATTTTAAAGATATTTAAAAATAAATAAAATATTAAAAAATATAAATATGCATTTATTTACAGGCCTTTATGATAATCAATTCAAATTAATAAATTTATCTATACAAGAAAAATACTTCACCAAGGAAAAGAAAGAAAAAACATTGCATGTTACATAATTTGTCCATCCAATATTGAATGTAATAGATCAATCAAAGTTTCAAAACATTCCTGTCATCATTTATAAAGTTCTGACTATAAATCTTGTGCATAATAACTTCAAAAGAAACGTTAACTTATAAAAATCAGATCTTCCATAAAAATGGTTCAAAATGCATACAATAAAATGAGGTGACTCAAATCTCCACTAATGAAGTTGTAATAAAAATATCCATTTGATGAGAACATTTGTTTTGTGCCTTAGAAGTACACCATGTGATATGAGATTTAGATCAGTGATTTTTTAACATTAATCAATCCAGAATATACTATAAAATGGCCGGTATCCACTCTTGGGTTAGCTCTCCCCATTTTGAAACACTTGATCAACTCTTCAACCCATTGGAGAATGCACGGCAGTGCTCTCCTACATGGCCAATGTGCAAAATTTGGGTATGCCACCTTTTTCTGTGTGTGCAACTCTTTTTCGACGTCAACCTCATGTGTATGGTCTCCCTCTTTGGTCCCAGCGCACTTGTGGTTATTATAAAAAAAAATCCTTTCATCCCATGCATATAGTGTGCTTAAATATCACAGTCCTTACTCATTAGTGTAATATTTGTGGTTGGGTTGAATTAGTGTAATGAAGATAATGTCATTTGTAGTGTTTGAAGATGTAAATGGGTCGGATCCTAGGTGTAAACATAGTGCATTCAAATTCAGAGACATTTTTATAACTCAAATCTGGAGATGGATCTCATGAAAATTTGTGTCTAGTAATTGAATTCAACATCAACTTAAAAAAATTGATTCTAATTTCAGATTTGAAATAAGACGCCAAGTGTGTTAATATAATTGGATACTAGAGCTTCAAAATAATTTTTTTAATTATAATAGGAATAAGATGTAGATTTTAATCTTATTAACTTTTAAAAAAAGATTTTCAAATTGTATGTCATTAAAGCAGACTCCTTTTTTTTTGTTTTTTTTTTTGTGAGAAAACTAAGTAGACTCTTTAATATGAGTATCACTAAAGTTATATAGGCCTGTAAAGCTTATATATATTTAATATGTGAATGTAATCCTCTTTGAGTTCTCAATTGGAACATTTGGGGGTCCCCTCCGAGTATAAATGTTTTGGATCATATATGCATGGGCTCAAATTTGGATCTAATTTTCTTTTGGATAAAAGAATAGGTTTTATACATGTTTTAATCAAAATTTAAGACTTTACTATATGGATAATCAAATACTCCTTTGCAATCATAGAAATATTCAATGTAACCATGAATGTCACACTGATAAGATATTAATTAGTAGAACTTCAGAAGCCTAATTATAATGATGATGGAGGACCTGGTGTTGTGGCTTTAGATCCTTTTAAAGTATGCTTATAGTTTTAAACTCCTATAGCGGACCCTAAGCTGAAACGATACATGACATATGATAAGACCATAACGAAGAAAATGATGATAATGCTGTTGATGACTGAGATTGCTTGGAGCGCACATTATCGTTTCTTAATCTTTATTTTCTTCAAAAGATACATGTCTTATGGAAGACAATGATTTTTTACATGCTTTTCAATTGGATTACAATGACCAAAACTTTTCATTTGTCATCCCAACATGTGGTTATGGATGGATATTGGGTAGGTGAGTAGGCACTGACTGGTCTAATGGATTAATGTCTGCATCCAAAGTTTTGGTCCTCGCAGAATGGTTTGACCAGGGATGATTTTTCAATATAATGGAATCAAACTTTGAATTTTGCATATGTTTACTTTCTCATTATTTTGTTCTTCTAAAGATCTTATCCATAAAAAAAACCCCAGTCGTTCAAGATGAAGGCTTTTTCTATAATTTTTTTCTTTGCAATTGATGAAAGAATTAGTTATTGGGGGTTTTATGTGCATTAAGCACTTACTCTCCTTCTCCTTTGCTTCTCCTTATTTTAAGGAGTATCATATCCATTATGAGAGAACTATTTATAATGTGTTTATTAATGATTCCTTATATGCTTATATTATTTGTCTTTATAGTTGGTTAAGCGGTGGTAACCGCATGTGCACGCATGCAACCTGCCATGTCATTCATCTGTCCAGCCATGTCGACTAAGCTTGGTTCTCCTCGTAGGTTGGGCCTTGAACTCATGCCTGTATTTTTGGACCACTAGTAGATTCGGATCCAGATCCACTTGTCAGTAGCACACTAATCTGAAAAACTAAATACAAAGCTCAAGAAAAAAAATGCAGAACAAAGGGGGAGAAAATGTGCAAGAGCATTGTACCACATCACAATCAATACATAACTATACTTACCCAAGTAGGTACCCTCTCAACCCCTTGCTTGGCTAATGCATCGGCCATTGAATTGACAGACCTAACCTTATGATGGAAGGAAAAATTGATGCTAGCTGTAAACTCCCTAATTTCATTAAAAAGGAATTGAAATTTCCAAGGATTCACCTTTTGGTTAATCACCTAAGCAATCGCATTAAAGGAATCACGTTTTACTATAAAAAAGCCAAGCAATCTACTTGAAAAAAACCTTAGACCTTCTAAGATTACTAACACCTCTGCTTCATTTGAATCATAAACTCCCACATTCTTAGAGAACATAAGACCTCACTCTTACAATTTTGAAGCACACCGCCAATTCTTGTCAGACCGGGTTTAGCCCTTGAAGTTCTATCAATATTGAATTTAAAAACCCTAGAAGGAGAGGGAAACCAATGGACGAATCTCCTCTCTCTTTAGGAGGTCCACACCCCATATAAAATTCCCAATTGAAGATAACATCATTTAGGTTGAAGTTTGAGAACTCCTTCCTTACTATAGCCCACTACATAATCTTTAAGGTTACTTTAGAAATCAAAAGTGCTGTCGAAGCTGAAGAGCCTCTAAAAATCTTATTATTTCTTTCCTTCCGAATAAACCATAAGATTGCAAATGGAACTATTATCCATAAGATCTGACCATAACAATGGAAGCAAATTCCACGCCAAGAATCCGCTACCTCCATAATAGTCTTCAAACAGCAGCAAGCAACACCGCATCTCCTAATACAATTTCCTCAAATAGTAACTGCAGCCTTACAATGAAGAAAGAGATGGCTCACTATCTCCTCCTATTTGCCACACATCACACAAATATTTGAAATACTGGAAGATGGCATTCCTCCCTTCCTTCGATGATTGACTGTTAGGACTTTTGTCATAGCTACTAACCAATAAAAAACCCCCACCCGAGGAGAAACCAATCCCTACCACACATAAGAAGAAGAAGAAGAAGCCCTATTGGACTGAATGCCCTTGAAAACCAAATAGAAAGCTTTAACTGAGAACTCCCTAGATGTAGAAGATTCCTAAATCCAAGAGTCCTTAGAATCCTTGCAAAGAAACAAGTTAGTAATAAGATTCAATGACTCTTCATAAACTTTTGCCTCCAAGCCTCGTATACTTCTTTTAAAGGACACACTCCATAACCTACCACCGCTCATCACCTAAAAGCAATTCCTAACAGATGATTCCTTATTGACTGCTAATCTAAAAAGTCTAGGGAACAACCTACATAACGGTCCCTTCCTAGCTGAATTATCCAACCAAAATCTAACATCTCTACCATGTCCTACTACAAAACCCACCCTTTTGTACTTGAGATTTATCCCCAATAATAACAATTACCCTCCAAATAGCAGGTCTTCGATAACCAAGCCCTAGCTTAAGCCACCATGTCTACTTCTCCTCACCATATTTAGAAGCAATTAGCTTACGCCAAATAACTTCCTTTTCCTCTGCAAACCTCTACCACCGTTTAGCCAATAAGCCCAATTCTTATTTTTCAAGCTACTATGACCAAGACCACTATTAAATTTAGGTTTACTCACCTAACTCCACTTCATTCAATGCATTTTCTTCGTGTCACCCAGACCATCCCAGAAGAAGGCCCTCCGAATGCGATCCAACCTCTCTATCACTACTTTGTGTGTAGATGATAGCATATCTTCTCTGCTTTAATGTGCTTTAACGTTACCTAACTGGTGCATGGACGGTTATGTCTCATTTTCATATTGGAGACAATAATCGTTGAATGTTTCACCAGTCGATAGCATAACACTACAACATATTCTTACCCGAGAAGCCCTATATTAAGGGTTCTGGGTAAGCCCTTTTTCACACTTGAGAATTTCATGCGAATAGAGTTTTGCTCCTCTGGGAGAAAACTCTGCGCTCTTCTGCTCTTTCTTTCTTTATTTTTTTTCTTTTGCTAGGAGTCAGCAAAAGTGGTTTTTGAGGATTCTAGATTTTACATTCTTCTAATGCACGGTTGTTGGAGATTGTCCTATTGGGAAGCTATCTTATCCTGAGGCAGACTAGTCTTATTGGGAAGCCATCTTATCCTAGGGCAGACGTCTGTGAGTCCATTTTACACATGTGTGCGGGTGAAATCTGTCTAAAGAAAGCATCTCCAAAGATGTAATTCAGCTGCCAATTGTCTGGTTATTTGTAAGCTTTTCCTCAGTTAATTTGGTTTATAGGCTATTTACAATTATCTGCAATACATGAATTCCAATAGTTTAGGTAAATTTCTATATTTTTGTTGATTGACCCCTTAGCCCTTTGCTTCCACAAAGGTCTTACATAGATCTTGCTCTATTTGGACTAGAAGCCTCATCTCAGATTCATTATGCGAGCTATATACCTTGCGGGATTTAGAGTTGAGTAATACCCTTCTTTGGCAATAGCATTCTCTTTTAATAAGGGGAATTGCTACCAAAATCCCAGTAAATATTTTAGTTGTGGGTTATTGGAAAAATGACTACAAGGGAATGCTACCTTAAAGTTTTCAATTTCAAGGGATAACATTTTAAGATGTGGTGTATGAAAAAGAATATTTCCTTAAAGTGATGAAAATCCTTTATGTGTTAAGTATAAGTGCCCCAAACCATATGGAGATGGGTCCGCTAGTACATATGAAATTGATTAGTGGAAATCAAATGATTTTGATTGCAGAAATGAGATTTTGAATCATCTGGACAATTTCTTATATGGTGTATATTCTAAATATAAAACCGCTAAGGAATTGTGCGATGCATTTATCAAAGAACATGCCATTGAATATGCGGGTACCAAACAGTATGCTATAGAGCAAATCCTTGATTTTAAAATGGAAGATGGAAAATCAGTAGCTGTACAAAATGAGAGATTTTCAAAAGATAATCCATGAAGTTCAAGCTGAGGGAATAGAATTACCTAAATAATTTGTAGTACGTAGTACTATACATAAACTCCTGCCATTGTAGAAGAATTCTGGGACCACGTTGAAGCATAAGAACAAAGAAATGAAACTGGAAGATCTAATAACTCGACTTAGAATTCAAGAGCATCACCGTGAACGTGACACGAAAAGTAAGGATTTTAAAAATGTGGGCAAGGGAAATCTTACTGAAACTAACAATGACTAGAAAAGGCCCAAACCCAACATGACCAAGACTAAGAAAAGTTAAAAAAGAACCAAAACCAACCTTTTAAGCCTCAGGAAGACACAAATAAAAGAAAATAAGTTAAATGCTTTGTGTGTGGGTGAAAGACCACCATGCAAAGGAATACCACCACAAAAAGGAACCAAATGGCAAAATCAAGCCAATCTCAAAGAATAGAATAGTGGGTTGACACTAGTGCGACCCGGCACATCTGCTGTGATAGAAATACTTTCATCTCCTATGAGCAAGTCGGAGATGGACATGAACTATACATGGAAAACTCCTGTATGACCAAAGTAATTAGTTAGGGGAAAGTGGTTTCTCACCTCTCATTTGACAAGTCTTTGACTTAGACCGAAGTGCTACATATGCCTAATGTGCAAAAAAACTTGGTGTCTCGTTCAATGTTTAGTAAAATTGATTTCAAATTGGTATTTAAAGCAAATAAACTTGTAATTACACAAAATAGAGTTTTTGTATGAAAAGGCTATGTTGCTGAAGGCATTTTCAAGCTAAATGAAAATTCCATCGATAATAAAAGTACTTCTACTTCTACGTATATTATTGAGTCTTCTTATTTATGGCATGCTAGATTAGATCATGTAAATTATTTTTCTATGAAAAAAAAACGATGGATTTAAGTTTGATATCTAAACTAATTTTTAACCAAAATATTGTGAAATTTCTGTTCAATTCAAAGTATTTTAGAAAACCTTTCAAATGTGTTGAAAAATGTTCTGAATTATTATATTTAATTCATATTGATATTTATGAATTAAACAATATTATCACTAGAGGTGGTAAAAAGTATTTATTACTTTCATAGATGATTTTTCCATATTTTCTTATGTATATTTACTTAAGAATAAATTTGAGGCCTAAAGAAGTTTAACCTTTTTAAACTTGAAGTTGAAAATCAACTGGATAAAAAGATTAAAACTTTGTATATTTACTTCAGAATAAATCTGAGACCTAGAAGAGTTTAACCTTTTTAAACTTAAAGTTGAAAATCAACTGGACAAAAAAGATTAAAACTTTGATGTCTAATTGAAGAGGTGAATACTTATCCAATGACTTCATTGAGACTTGTAACACCTTAGGGATAATTCATGAAGTGACAGCCCTACTCCCCACAACAAATGGTGTAGCCCAATGTAATAATAGAACCTTAGTTGAAATAGTGAACTCAATATCAAATAGTTCTAAATTACGTAAGAACTTGTGGAGTGAAGTTCTTCTTAGAGCCTATCACATCCTTAATAGAATTCCTTTCAAAAAGACCAATAAAACTCCATATGAATTATGAAAAGATAGAACCCTTAGCTTGAAATACCTCAAAGTGTCGGGATGCTTAGGCCATGTTGTTCTACTAAGTTCTAAGAGAACTTAACTTGGACCTAAAACACAAGAAACTATGCTTATAGGATATGCTCTACATAGCAAGGCCTATAGATTCCTAATTATTTCAAGTTCAGGCAAATATTCAATATTGAATCTAGCAATGTTATTTTCTTTAAAATTGACCTTCAAAATAAGGTTTTTCTAGTTTTAGTAACAATAATAACATTGTGAGACCAATCACAACTAGTGATTTTGGACTTGAAGATCTAGAACCTCGTAGAAGTAGGAGACATAGAAAGAACCAATCACAACTAGTGATTTTGGACTTGAGGATCTAGAACCTCGTAGAAGTAGGAGACATAGAAAGAAATTTACCTTTGGCTCATATTTATCACCTATATTTCAGAAAAGGACCCCACTTCTTATCAAGAGGTCATGCTATCTTCTGATGTTGCTTTTTGGGAAGAGGATCTTAATAGTGAAATTTAGTTTATATTGACAAATCATAGTTGAGAATTAGTGGATCTTCCTCTAGGAACTAAACCATTGGGTTTCAAATGGATATTAAAAAAGAAATTAAGAACTGATAGGTCGATAGAAAAGTTCAAAGCTATACTGGTTGCAAAAGGGTTCAAACAGAAAGAAAGAATTGATTATTTTGACACCTAAGCTCCTATGACGAGGATCACAACCATTAGAGTATTAATTTCCATAACTTCCATTCACAATATGATCTTACATTTGATATAAAAACTGCATTTTTAAATGGTGATTTAGAATTAGAAGAAGAGATTTATATGGTGCACCTGAAAGATTTGCAGTACCTGGGAAAGAGAAGAAAGTTTGCAGATCCATTAAATCCTTTTATGGCCTAAAACAAGCTCCTAAGCAGTGGCATGAATAGTTTGATCACCAAGTGATAATTTCTAATGGTTTAAAATTAATGAATCAGAAAAATGTGTCTACTATAAAGATATTGGTAGTTCTTGCAATATTATATGCTTGTATGTAGATGACATGTTCATTTTTGGGATCGATCTTATTTCAGTAGAGAACACTAAAAAGTTTCTTTATTCAAAGTTTGACATGAAAGATATGGGTGAGGCTGATGTAACACTCAGAATAAAAACACACAAACACTTTAATGGAATTATTTTATCTCAGTCTCACTATATTAAGAAAGTCCTTCAGAGGTTTTATAAATTTGGAGGGAATGATGTTTCCACCCTTTTTGATCCGACTATCAAATTGTCAAAGAATAAAGGAGAGAGTGTATCTCAATTAGACATTTTTAGAGCTATTGGATGTCTAATGTTTATTATGACTTGTACTAGACCTGATATTGCATATATAGTAAGCAAATTGAGTAGGTACACAAGTAATCCTAGTGATAATCACTGAATGGCTGTGATTCAGATATTCAAGTAACTGATAAGAACCATTGATTATGGTTTACAATATGAGAAATATTTCGTTGTACTTGAAGGGTATAGCGATGCTAACTGGATATTGATTTTAAAAAATCTAAGTCCATGAGCGGTTATGTATTTACTCTTGAAAATGAAGCCGTCTTTTGGAAGTTGAAGAGGCAATCGTGTATTTCCCGATCCATAATGGATGAGGAGATGATAGGTATGGCATTCATTTATGAGGAAGTTGGATGGTTAAAAAACATGCTAACAGACATTCCTTTATGGAATAAACTAGTTCTATCCATAACTTTACATGATGATTCTTAATTAGCAATTGATAAGATAAACAATAAAACCTACAATGGAAAATCCAGATATATATGTTTGAGGCATAATCTATTAAGGCAATTACTTAAGCAAGGAGTAATTACTTTGGACACTGTGAGATCGATAGATAATTTAACTGATCTACTAACAAAAGGACTTAGCTAGTCATGTGTACTTTCAACATTGAGGGGAATGGGACTTAAGCCTAAGAATGACAAGTTAAAAATAATGGGTACCCACCCATTTGATTAGAAATCATATGAAATGAGTTCAACGGGAAAAATGAAGTTATCATTAGGTAGCACTATGAGAACACTTCAAAAACTCTCACAAGTGCATATACTCATTCCTATTATGTGAAATGTTTGTATCCTGTAAAATAGTTGGTAAAAACTCTATGACTTTTATAAGAGGGGTGTTGTATAGGAGCATTTTTGATAGAGTATACTTATATGAGTTTGAAAGTCAGGCCGCTTCTTATGAAAGAATAGACTCCTTTTTGAAGCGCTCATAAATACTGGGATAATACAAGGCCATTAATGTGCACGGTTCATTAGGAATCCCTAAACCTTTGAGATCATGTGTGTTATATCTATGATTTGCCAGATAAACTCTTGCTTCAAGATCTTAGTTCACCATAGAGTTTTGGTATTTCAATCATACTGCACTAAATAAAGGTTCAAAACCTAGTTCACCAATATTTATCGTGGTCTTATAAGCATGACTTGCAACAGCTTTTCTTCTTTTTATTGTGCTTTAATGTGTGGGGGATTGTTGGAGTTTTATGTGCATTAAAGCACTTAGTCTCCTTCTCCTTTACTTCTCTTTATTTTCAAGAGTACTATATCGATTATCGAGTACTCTTTATGAGGTGTTTATTAATGATTCCTCATATAATTATACTGTTTATCTTTATAGTGGGTTAACTGGTGGTAACCACACAAGCACGTGCATGGCATCTGGCTGTGCTGTGCTGTTCGTGCATATGGAGAGGGTCAGGCTCGCAGGTCGGCTCACCCATGGAGGTGAAATGGGCTTGGTTCTCCTAGCGGGTTTGGAATTGACCTTGTGCTTGAATTTTTGGACTGCTAGTAGATCCGGATCCACTTGTTGGTAACCCACTAATTCGTTGTGCATAGCCATTAGCAAAACATCTCTGCTTGAATGAGCTTTAATGTTACTTAACCGTTGCGCGAACAACTACGTCTCACATTTATATTCAAGATCATAACCATCGAACATTACGTTATCGATAACGTAGCACACCAACAACTCCTAATCTGGGATGCCATATATAAAAGGTTCCGAGTAAGCCCTTCTGCACACTTGAGAATTTCCTGTGAATTGAGTTTTGCTCTCCTGGGAAAAAACTCTGTGCACTTTTGCTTTTTCTTTCTTTATTCTTTTTTGCTACTGCGAGTCTGTAAAAGTGGTCCCTTGGAGATTTGAGATTCTCCATTCTCCTGAGTGCATGGTTGCCGAACATAGTCCTATGGGGAAGTTGTCTTATCCTGGAGTAGATGTCTATGACTCCACTTTACACCTGTGTGGGGGCAAAGACTGCCTAAAGAAAACATCTCTAAAGATGTGATTCGGCTGCTAATCATTTGGTTAATTCTAACCCTTGTCCTTAGTTAATTTTGTTTACAAGCTATTTACAATTATTTGCAATACTAGAATTCCAATATTAGTTTGAATATTTAACTACCCATCTCACCCAAAAGTTAGCTAGGAGCAAGCAGAAGGCACGATGATAGCTAATATATCTTCTAAGGAATGCTAACCTTGCCCAACAAAGAGATTTTAGATAATTATGTTTAGTTTCTAGGGAAAGCAAGGAAAAAATATACATTTTCCAATGGCATAAACAAGACCATGATTCTTAAACAGGGCCAGACTTGAGTCATATTTAAGAATCATGTAGGTTTGAATGATGACCATACTGAGTTTCTTTGAGTTTAGTCCCAGCATTGTATTGGTTGATCCACTTGAGTAAACTAGTAGGTGGTCACGTGGTGTGAAGCTTGTACAAAATCATTACACACACACATATAGAGAGAGAAGTCATCCATTGTGCGCCGCGCTCATTGGATGACTGTCTACACCTTGACATAGAGCCACATGTGGACCGACTTAGGACTGGAACTTAAGGGGGGGGGGGGGGGGGGGGGATTGAAAGGTCTCTCTAGGTCCCTCCTTTTTTCAATAAATCATCCCCATCGCTTATCTCTATTGTCTTCATCAGGGTTTGACAATTTCCAATGGTGTATAGTCCATTCGGATGGGTGTACAATAGATCCAACGGTCCAATCAATTCATATGGGACCCAAGCCTACGGGACAAGTGTAATTTAGCGGGTGTGCTCTGTGTGGTCCATTTGGATGGACCTTCCAACCCCACTCATGGATGAACCATCCAAATGGGCCACACACATGTACCTCCCATGAATTTCACCCAACCATTGTGTTTTGCATGCATCCGAATAAATTTGACCATTGGATTGATTACAAACTGTCGGAATAGACTGTACACTGTTAAACTTATGGGGCCTAGATGGATATGATAGAGTTCAGGTATGGGACTGATTTTTTTGTGGAGAGGAGGGGCCTAGGTAGATCTTTTGATCCCCCATGTCCGAGTCCAAGGTGGAGCCCCATGTCCACATGTGTAAACTGATTGAGTGCACAAATGCTATATGTATATATATATATATATATATATATCCCCATATAGGACAATATTCAAGGACATATAGCCTTCACCAAAATGGTAAGGGAGACTCTTTTTTTTTGGAAGGTATTAATGTGCAAAAGAATAAAATCATCACACATCATGACACCTTTTTTACCTTATTAGGTTTAAAAAAGAAAGTGTCCATCACCAAAGTGGTGAGGGATGTATGCACATGAGAAAGACTACTAAGCATCCATTCCTCACCATGGGGTGAGGGACAATTCCCTTTTTAGATCTAATAAGGTTAAAAAGGTGTCATGAGGGTAATGGTTTGTCTTCTTGTACATCAATACTTTCCACATATGGAAGTGTTGATATATATATATGACAAAACTACTATGCATCTATTTCTCACCATATATATAAATGGGAAACAATCCTACAAGGACAGTCCTCATGGTCTTATGGTGAAGACCACCGAGTGGGGCCCACCTTTGGATCCCACTAATTATATATATGTATATATATATATATTATAATACTAATCTAGGGTGTGATTGATTAGCGTGCAGACCTCAATATCGGGCCCCACCTGGGACTAGAACTTGGGGGATCAAAAGATCCTCTTGGGACTTTCATCTCTGCAAAAATGAACCCCTAATTGTAAAACCTATTAATGCATCGGGGTTCCACAAGTTTAATAGTGTACAGTTCTTTACGATGGGTATGCAATTGATTCAACGATTCAATCTATTCGAATGGGCGCAAACCACTCTATGTGTGTGTGAAGGATTGTTAGCATGCATCCTTCCCTCACCTTGGTGAGGGACACTAATAATTATGTGTAAAAATGAAAATTCCATTTATGATTAAATGCAGAGGATGAATACAAATAGAAAATTAAAGGCATATAAGCATCCCTTATCTTATGGTGAGGGAATGAAATATACTAGCATTCTCTCTATATATATGGAAAACGGTCTTGTAAAGATGGTCCTTACAAACTATTTTTTATCATCCAAAGCTATTCAAATGGTTCACACACATAACCCTCCTAAATTATATTCGTCCACAAATTTTGGGTCATATTCCAATAGATTGGACCATTAGATCGACTACACATACGTCTATTACTATGTAGTTAATCCAACAGTCCAATCTATTCGGATGATACCTAAAGTGGTGGATGCGTGTAATTTACGGGAGTAATGTGTGTGATCCATTTAGATAGCTCACAACGTGCGTTGCACTATCTAAAATGGTGAGAAATAGTCTATAAGGACAGTAAGGACGATCCCCCTCTCTCTCTCTCTCTATATATATATATATATATAAATATATATGTTTATTGGAACAACTCAACACGACTTAAACCAAAGATTCCCAATACCTTCCCCTGTTGAGAAAGGACTTCAACAAACTAAAATATCAGTTCAAAACCAATGGCCGATGCATGAATGTCACTAACTTTGAATTTCTGTCTTAAAACCATGTGCATGACATCAGAATTAAGAGAATCTATGAGGTATTAGGTCCTGTCATAAACAGAAACCAGTTGACAATAAAAAAAAAAATTAAATGCTTTAACTTTTAAAATCTTAGCTTTATTTTTGTAGTAGGCTTTGCCTTTGGCTTTGGGCCAATTTGGTATATACTCAGTTTTGTCCAAGGGAGCATGGGCTAGAAGGAGATTTTAAAATTTAAACTTACTTTTTTTATAAAAATAATCACATAAATACTTTTATAAATAACCAGCTTTATTAAATTGAAGATCTCAATTAATCATCAACTGATCAACAAATTTGATTTTCTTTCACAAGGATATTCCTCTTCTTTTAATCTAGTCTGAGTCAAACTGGGCCCATTATTCTTATTTTAACTGACTCAAGTTCAATGGCCTTTTTTTTTATAACAATAAATCAAGTTCAATGGTCTTTATTCTTTTAACAGTGGATTTTGTTTGAACATGGAATATGTTTACCCTTTTACGACACATTAAAGTTGATTTTGTCAACCAATCAAATACAAACCTGCATATGACTAGCAGTGCAGGAGGTTGGCGAGGGTTGTTCGCTTAATTGATCCAGCCATTGGTTAAAAAAGAAAGAAAGAAAGTGGCTCCTTGTAATTGTCAAAACATCAATATTGTAACTTTATAATCATCTCTATACAAAAGAAAGTGTCAAAAGAAAGTGTCTTAGGGAAACTAAAAACGAGAGCTCTTGATGAGAGGTATTCAATGTTAGCTCAATTGCTCCCTCTGCGATGGGCCTCGGGCGGATGTAGAGCACCTGTCTCTTCACTGTCCATTCTCCCAGCGAGTCTGATCTGCTCTGCTACTGAAGGTGGGAATGCACCCTTCCTACCCTACTTGTATGCAAACTAGAGTGATGCACGCCGTGAACATTATACAAAGAAACTCCACTGCTCTAAAATGCTTGGCCAATCTTCTTTTCCCAGCCTTTATATGGAATATATGGTCAGAAAGAAATAAAAGGATCTTTGCAAGTAAGTCTCGTCAGCCAGACCAGATTCTTGGTGAAGTGCAGGGGCATATTCAAAGTAGGATCCTTTACCTGTATCCTCATCTCCCCGCCCCCTATCACCAGTGGTGGAACCTTCCACCGCCCCCTTCGCCTGCTGCCAATCCCACTAGGCAAAGTAGGCACCTTGAGGTTGGACATGGCTGGAGAATTTTTGTTTTGCAATGGCAGAACTGCACACTAGGAATTGCTTGGCAACCTTCCCTTCTCAATGCCCTCTGACAGCTAGGATCCTTCTTGCTGGAAAATGCCAAGAAGTCATGATGGATCTTCTCCAAGAGGTAGGTCACCACCTCACTTCCCAGGTGTATGTGGAGGTCGAGGGGTGGTTTGCAGACGCTTTCCAACTTCCAGGAAGATCCCCCTGGCGAATGAGGTTCTTGTTCAGGAGAATATGCCAACTTCTGAATGATTTAAATGGCTTCTCCTTCTTTGCTGTGTCATCGCTAGTGAGATATTTTGGAAAGAGGATAATAAAGCACTTCCAACTCCCAAAAATCTTGACCTGTCAGGAATGTGAATTTCTCTTATTCAGGTAGTCGCTTTGCATTGAGGTAGCTAGTCGTGGCCTGGTCTGTAAGCTGTTAGCGTGTTTCTTTTTCTTTGTTTTGTGTTGTTTGTAAAGTTTTTGTTCTTTAATGGAATCTAACCTTTCAAAAGAAAAAAAACTTTATAATCAGCTCCTTTTAATTGTCAAAACATCAATATTGTTAACTTTATAATCATCTACAAAAATGTTGCTAATCCAAAAATAACATACAAAATATACAAGGCTTAAAAGTCCATAAAAAGGCACCAAGAAACAAACAAGGACCAGAAACGGAAAGAAACGAAAAATTTCTACTAGATAAATTTCTAAAATTTTAACAAGGCCTTCATATTTTGATCAACTAGATAAATTTCTACTACTAGTAGGCGCTATGCAAAATGGACGGTTTGGGTAAGATATTGGCTCCGCCTAATTTCAACCTGAATGGCATGTGGGTAGCCCAAACCCGAAAGCTAACTGGACTTTTTTATACTTAATGAAAATAAGATTAGCTAATGAACACAACTTTAATCAAAGATAATCTCTCATTTGCTCAATGCCTGGTCTTTTTGTGTGTTTTAGAGCATATTCATTTGGTTCATTGATTTCATTTGATTTTATATTGATAGGAGATAGGAAGGAACACTACAGCCGGCAGCTTGTAGTTGGAGGTTGCCACAAACAAACGGTTTGCATGAGTTTTTCTATATATTAAATTAGTTGCGGCAACAAGCAACTAAACCAACTCTTCTAAGTTGATTTATTGCCATCTGATCTGAGAGGACAAAAGAATTCTTTCGAGATTTCCAATGATTTAGAGAAAACGACATTACAAATAGAATACCCATGCTTATGATTGCCATGTTGTGGGACCAATGATAGAGGTAAATGGTTGAAAGCATTGCTTTTGATCAAATGGATCACATGAGCGATAAATTTTAATTTTAGAGGATAGTTAACTCACAAACGCCTTTTATAGGGGCTCCATCACCTTTGTGTATATTTTTCTACTTTGAATGGTGATCACCAGTCCATCCATCACCATGTAGTTGTAAGTGGCAGAGAGCAAGGGTTACTGAGTAGCGGAAAGGGCAAATAGAATAAAATAAAATAAAATAGGACCTCTTGAAGATTAAGATGTGGAAGTTGAGCTTTAGACTCCACTGGAAAAATGATAAGCATTTGATATTTATAGACTCATGAGAGCAACAGGGTGGAGAAACGTTTCTTTATGGGGCCAAGGGAGCCTGCCTACCAATGCCAAGGTGCATCAATTTTATCCAATTGAAGGATTTACTTATTTTTTTATTCTCACCAGTTTTAAACGAGTGTTGGACAGAAAGTTAAGTGTTTGTTTCTTTTATTAGGTGGAGCCCATCTAAATGAGGATTTTGACCCAGTGGCACTCATTTTCCCTTTAATAACTTGCCCAATCTTCCATTGTTCCCAATTTTGTACACCATTCAATTAGATTATTGCCATTGACGGGTGGAGACAATATTTTTCATTGATGCAGGTAGGCTGAGACATACTTTTGTTTAACGTGAACTCCGGAATTTGATCTGGAATTTTCCATCTAATGACCGAAAGTTGTTTAACACCTTTTTTAATCTTCGGATAACTTATTATGGAGAAAGTATTAAAAGTGGAACAATTCAATGAGACAACGAAAACAAGTCATATAAATCAAGCGCCTATCAACACCCATTATATTGATTTGTAGTAGATGGATTATCCACTTCTCTAAAATTGGCTGGGGGTTGGGTCGAACTTGACCCAAATGGCACATCAATTGTCCCATACGCAATCTCCCCCGAGATGGGTTTATGGTTTGTGATGTGAAACCTATCCTGGGACACTTAATGGGTTGGGTTTCCTAATAGATGGTTTCCTTTTCATTTTAAAACTAAAAAGTATATGCATCTTATGTTATTAGGAAATGTCTTTTACAATCTATACTACTGTACTTTTGTATGAAAATATTTATACTGAGTAATAGGTAAGTAAATACAAACAAGGTGAACTAGGTGGGTCGACGACCACTACTCAATTTTGTAGAGCAAAGTACCCCACCGCATGGCCCCATTCATGCGCATTCTCACCAGGTTTGTTTTTTTGGTAGAAATCTCACCCGGTTTTGAAGGATGAACTTCAGCCCAGTTGAACTATACCCTCAAGAGTCTTACAACTGCAACAATCCCAACATCTCCAACTTTTAATTTTAACAGATTCATTAGGTAACAATAGTTCCATACCAAGTTTGGTGCATCGTTCATTAAAGATTATATCTAAATAACATTTAAAATTAAAATATTAGCCAAATTATATATAAACTGTTCGGACTTTTGTTTTGGTGAATTAATGGGTTGGACAAAGCTTAAGTCCATTGAGTTGTATTTTGCATTTAGAACATTTAGAATGGATTGTGGTTGGGCGTCGGATAAACTGAATTGAAGATAATACAAACTGAAGTATTTTTCTGTTGACAACATGGATTAAAAAAGTTATATCTCACAAATCAAGTGTTGGATCTCGGTAGATTACCTACCATTGGAAAGCTCGTTTTGAGTAAATATCCGTAGAGCCTAATATTACGTAAATCGGAGCTAAAACGATCAAGTTATGGGCTCTGGAAGTTTGTTAACGTGAGCAAGAAATTTAAGCGCGCTCAAGCATGTATAAGACTGGGCTCGAGTGCCAAATGCAGCGGTGAACGTGCTCAAGTGCCTATAGATAGTAGAAGTCCATTGACCTATATGAAAACCTTTTCTATTTATGCCAAAATTACCTGTTTCACTTGGATTTGGTTTTTAAACCTAAGGAACGAATTATAAGCTATGGAAAAGAGGGTTTTTCTTAACCCTAAACAAAACACAATACATAAAACTCTCGTTATTCTGAATTGGAGATTACTATTAGAGAGATTATCTAAAGCTTCCATGAGAGATGGGGCTGAAGATTTTAAGTTTTAGAGTTAATGCTTCTACTTTATTGTATGAGATTTGTGATTTCTATTTCCTTACAAAAGATTGTTCTCTAAGTGTAAAGAATTGTTCGAAGTGGAGATCAAGGCACTGATAGCGGGGCACTGAGGGACTGCATGCTATGGAGATTTATCAAAAACAACTATAACGTCTTGTGTCGAGGGACTGGCTATAGGGTTATGAGTCTATTTTGTATCATGGAAGTTAGTAATTGATTTTATTCACTTTGAACTCATAGTTTTTTTTTTTTTTAGCTTTTCATGTTAAATTTGATGTTGTCTTCTTTGTGCAATTGATTGTTTTTATTATTCCGCTGCATAGAAGTAGTAATCGAATCACAATTATAATATATCCCAGGCATTCTAAAGCTTTCAATTGGTATTAGAGTAAGGACACACTGAATTGCTGTGTGTTGATCTAAGAGATTTTCTAGAATGGAATTCAACAATGAGGAAGGCTCTTCTACTGTGAAACCTCCTTTACTGAAAGGTGCTATTATTTATGCTTATTGGAAAGCACGTATGATAGCAATTTTGAGATCAATATATGAAGTAGCTTAGAGAATAGTGTTGAATGGGTATTCCTTGCCAACTGTCACTATTGTAGGACAAACTATTGAAAAGCCTATGGCTTCATTGTCCAAAGATAAAATCTATGCCTGCAATTGTAATAATAAGGTTATGAATGCTATTTACAATAGAGTATCAATGATTGAATTTCATAAGATCTCTACTTATAAGAATGCAAAAGAGGCATGGGACATCCTTTAAATAGTTCATGAGGGTACTGAAAAGTGAAAGAAGCTAAGATGCATGACTTATCATTTGCTTTTAAACTATTGAGGATGAGTAATAAGGAGAGGTTTGATGACTTTTATACTAAGTTGAGTAATATTGTCAAGTCACAACTTAGGAGAATTTATTCCTGAAGAGAAGATTGTGAAAAAGATTCTTAGGTTTCTTCGGATTAGTTTCAATCCCAAGGTTATTGCAATTGCAGAATCCAATAAATTAAATATTTTGAGACTTGATGAGTTGGTTGGCAACGTACAAACCTTTGAGATTGAATTTATTAAGTGTTATTCAAAACCTTCTGGACTTGCTATGAAAACTATAAAAAATTACAAGTTTTCCAAGGTTCGAAGAAAGTGGAAGTTGCATGTGAATCTGATTTTGAAAAAGAGGATCTACAATTGTCTTCTGAGTTTGTGTAACAGTTTAAAAAACTGATGATAGGTAGAAGTCGCAAATCTTTTACGAAGAAGTAGAAGCATCAACTCTAGAATTTGAAGCCTTCAACCTAATATCTGATGGAAGCTTTAGACAATCTCTACAATGGTAATGCCCAATTTAAAATAAGGAGAGTTCTATATATTGTGTTGTGCTTAAGATTGAGAGAAATTCTTTTTTATAGCTCATAATTCGTGCCTTAGGTTTAGAAACCAAATCTAAGTGAAATAGGAAAATTTGGCACAAATGAAAAAGGTTTTTGTATAGGTCTGTGCGTTTTTGCCATCTGTGAGCTCGAGTGCGGTCGAATGGGAGCTTGAGTGCGTTCGCCTTTGCCTTTAGTGCTCGAGCCTAGTTTCAGGTGCGCTCAAGTGTGCTTGAATTTTTTGAGGGCATCAGCAAAATTTTAAAGGCCATAACTTTATCGTTTTAACTCCGATTTACGCAATCTTGGATTCTACAGATATCTACTCGAAACGAGTTTTCTAATGGTGGGTAGCTTACCCATATCTAATGCTCATTTTGTGAGATATAACCTTTTAAACCATGTTCCTTTTAGAAAAATACTTCAATTTACGTTATCTTCAATTCAACTTATCTGGCGTACAACCACAGTCCATTTTAAATGTTCTAATGTAAAATACTACTTAATGGATCTAAGTTTTGTCCAACCTATGAATTCACCAATATAAACATTCTAACAAAAATTTAGACAATGCAAATGTCCTAATTCAAGAGCCCCAGAGCCCTAGTTGAATCAGTCATTAATTACAAGAAAGTGAAATTATAGGTTATATGGCACTCCAATACAGCATGTGACATATCTTAAGTAACAAATCAATCACCATCTTCATCATCTAAGGCACATATATCATCAGTCTATGTTTTTTAAGTTCTTTCTTTACCGCACTTACCTATTTCAAATAAATTGTAGTTTCTTGAAAAACAAAGCAAGCAACAACATGTTATCGTTCTTAAGTTGTAACAAATACATCATCATTACAAATAGTGCTTATTATCAAGAATCTTGCATTAATATCAAATAATCCGTCAATTCACCTGGAAAACATGGATACTGCTTCCATGAATTCCCATGCAACCGGATGATCTTCATCGCCTTGTCCTTTTTAGATGATCTACCATCCATATGCAACAACGCCAGAAGCTTTTTAACAGCTCCAAACATCAACATGTCCTCCAAAACCCTCTCTGTGGGGAGAAAACTGATAACCAACCATAAGATCTTCACCCCCAACTTGGTCCCCAACTCCGACACATGCAATATCTTCTTCACCACAATGGAGATCGCCAAACCATGATCTACAAATGAGGATCTCCCCTCTGCGCAATCACATATTAATTTGAGCAAGAACAGCATTCTTTCGCACTTGGACCGGTTTGCATTGAGGAGAAGCTCGATTAAGACGCAAACTGCACCCGCCTCAATCGCCTTTAATCTGTTCTTCCTTGAGGCACCTAGGGTCTCAATTAAGACATCAAGGGCACATGAACTTGCCCTGGTGCAAATTTCATCTGATAAGAGCTCTAACAAGGATTTAAAGAAATCTATGTCTAGCTCACTTATAACCTGAACCCTAGTGCGGTCGATCTTAACCATCCTTTTCAGTATGGTCACAGCGTGCAATCGGGCTTCAGCGCTCCCCCTCTGCAGCATGATTATTATGGACTCGATGCATTTAGGTTGGAATAACAGTTGAGTCGATGATGCATCCAATAATGGGAGGTGGTATAAGACCCCCAAGGCCTCCTCACATGAGCAAAATGAGGCAAAGTCTGAGTTGTCCTTGAGAACTTCGAAAATTATGTGACCCAAAACTTCAATGCCTCCAAATTTCATAAATTTGTCTCCCGTTTCATCATCTTTTTCAATCAACGATCGGAGTTTCTTAAGGGATCTTACCTTGAATGGTGTAGATTCGATGGTCCTCAATAGCAACACCACTTCATTGTCGTCGATTCTGCCGAATGAGGACGAAGATGGAAGGGTTTGACCTTGCCAGGAGAGCATAAGGCGCTTAAGGGTGTGATTTGGGGTGAGATCAAAGCTCTCCAGAGGTTGCATTGTTGCAGGGCAAGTGTTCTTATTGCATGTGTGGAGCCATTTTTCAATGTTTTCCCTTTCATATGTGACCCCTGTTGATGTTGTGACTGGATCTTTCATGAGCTCCATTGAAATGAGGCACCTGAAGAAGAGGGGAACTTCCATTTTTCCTTTGTGTGATTTGCCTTTGTCTCTTCCTTGTCTTTGTAGAGGGGAGCGAAGGAGGACGACCATGAGGTTTATATTTAAAAGAAGGTGAACGAGAACAGCAATTCAAAGTCAAAACTAAGGAGATAGATGCCTTTGCGAGCTGTAGTTGTGTACATAGATAGCAACAGCTTGCCATGTGGTAACCCCACAAGCAACCTTTGGAAACTCGTTTTTCTAATTTTCTTTAATTGACTTTACCACCTAAAGCTATCAACTCTAACCCGTAATAGTCATGACTTGGTCCACTTTGCTAATGGTGTGTCCTCTTACAAATATGGATGTTAGAGATTCTTTATCTTGGAGAAATTAGTAGTTTGTTAGAAAGTTTAGGTTTGAATTTTGAATAATTTTGTTGTTATTGGATGTATAAATGAGAGGATATCCTTTTATGACAATTGCAGTGGAAATTATGGGCATCATTTGAATTTCAAAATTCTTCGTGGTGTCAAAGATGGGTTCGCTTGGTGATGATCTTGTGATCAACTAGGCATGATTCTTCATATATTGTAATAATTACTGTCACTTTATTCTTCAATAAAATCAATCTCCTCGCATCTAACCATCCAAACCATATGGTCTCTCTATTTTCATCAAAATATACGATCAAAGCTTTTGGAAGAGATTACAATAGATTTAATCCAATAGGCCACCGACACCAACATACTAAAAAAGGCATGGTCGTGATAGTAATAGATCTACGGACAAATGATGATCACCTAGAAAACATGAATATCATTTTAAGTAAATAAAAATAATTGATTTATTTTTCTAGAGATCAAAGTGTTTTTTTTTACAATCACAAATTCTATTGAGGACCATATGATTGAGGGAGAATATCATAGATATGGATATTAGAAATTCTTATCTTAGAAAAAAGGTTGAATTGTTAGTAGTTTGTTAGAGAGTTTAGGTTTGAGTTTTGTAATCTTGTTGTTATTGGATTGATAAATGAGAGGATTTCCTCTCTCGCCAATTACGATAAAACTTATGGGCATCATTTGAATCTCAAAATTCTTCATATCGGGACTGTTCATCCAATGGCCCACCTATTGGATGAGCGACGGTAAAAAAATCTAGTTGGTTAGAACTTCAGAGCCAGCCAATTCATCCTCCATCATTTACCCTAAGAGAAATAAAATATAATTATCTCTAGATCCAGTGGTTAGAAAGATCCATTTGATAGGGATTTTCAACATCACTGGACCAACTAGGTCCGTCCCTATTAATCGTTGCATCCGCTGCCAATTTTATTCGTCCAGGATTATTGGCCAATGGTTGGACTAGCATAGGAACGAACCTTTCTGCTTCTTTGAATGAAAAAGGCTCTGACCATCAGTTTGACCATTTGAGATGGGTAAATTTTGGATCTTTAGACATCTCATGTAATTCAAATATGCATGGACATTTGGGTCACTCGCATGAAGTGTGAGTTTGCTGTCAAGTCTCATCTTTAAGCCCCACCTGGATTAACGTGGTGCACGTGTTGCGGGGTGACATGCATGTGCCTAAGGGAATAGTTGTATCTGGTAAAAATATTACAGAGCTACTCACATCATTAAATATATATATATACACTTTTTTTGTTAATGGATACTATTCATATATAGTGGGAGGAAAACTGTTGAGTATGTTTTCTAAGTGGGCCATTCAGCAATGAACTGTCAATACAATCCCAATCAATGCCAAATTGGGTCCGACAATGCTAATTCATGATGGCTAGTAGGTGTTAAGAGGGAGATTTGTTCATAGGTGGGCCCAACGTGAGCCTATATATGTATATAACAAATAGATAAATCTGTTGCCAACATACTAATGGTTGAGTTGAGAGTATATATATGTGTCTTCCAATTGAGAGTATCACTTCCGACAGATATCCCAACTTAGCATGGCTCTTGTGACACATCCCAGAAGTAGACCATGAGTTGGGTGGTCAATAATATTGATGGGCATCTACATCGATGGGCCAGTAGGACAGCGGACAAACTGCACTTCCGCATATATTCATGCATGAATCTTTCTTCGAAGTAGTCCTTGTAACGCATCGAGAAGGCAGTAAACCTTATTGAGTCCTAAAAATACCATCACACTGAATTAATTAGTGATTGTCATTTGATTATTTACAACTGAGATTCTATGGGCAAACCCATGATCCCGTATCTCAAAGAAAGTATATATATACTAATGGAAATGTGTATGTTAGGGTTGTTAGTCAAACAATAAGAAATTGATTATTAGAAGGAAGTGATGGTGTTAGGGCGTCATTTCATGTATTAATTGGTAGTCAAGGTGGCTTTTTTTTTTTTAGTTAGAGATCCATGTGGGGTGAAGATAAAGAAACAGTGGAGGATAAGCTGACATACTAGATAGCACATGGATCTCTTCTATAAATACAAGTTTTCTTGAGTCTACAAAGAAAATGGTTGGTTTCTTCGATTGATGGCTTCATTAATGAATCTTTATAGGTTTGTAGGTCTTTTCATATGGTTTGTTTTTGGTCTTTATATATGTTGACTGAATTGCTTTAAGATTGTGGACTGACACTCTTTGTATTTTTATAATCTTCTCATATTTGGCACATCAAACTCATTTAGCTTAGGAGGAATGCTCATAAATATGGAACAGCCAAAGTTACAATTTTACTAGTGGTAGGAGTTTATGACTCAGATGACCATAGAGAAAGGATGACTGGGTAGACACCGACTGCTATGAGATGGTTTAGCTACTTCTCTTGGTACTTAAATTTCTGAAGTCCACTTCGTTATGGATGTAGCTACATGCATTCATTATTTGAAAGCTGTTGGACATGACAAGGACTCGGCCGTAATTGATTAGCTACTTTATGACTGAGAGAAAAAAAAAAAAGAAAATGTGAATGAGATTCGAAGTGAAACAATGAAAATTTTCACCCGCAATTGTCCGCAGGTGAAATACATGTGGGAAATTAAATCTCATCTATCAATATTGAGTGGGCCCCACTGCACGGTACTGGTTTTCTAGCAACTGCCTACTACAGCAGCAGGAGGAAATTCTCCTAGAGATACATATCATGACAAAATGCTAGAATCTTTCCTCGTGCAATATGCATAATCTAAAAGAGCACTCCATAGCCATAGCCTTTCAGACTCACTAGAAACAGTCCCCCGTAGAGAGACATAGTCCAAAGTGTTGTAGCTCAAAATCCAAACTATTCAATATCTATAGTCTAAACACTTAGTTCGCACCTCTTACAAATTTCTTATATAAAAGACTATGGGCTTGTTTGACAAATCTTATTTGTTTGAAATAGATTTGAATGAAATAGATCTATTTTAAATGGCCCTATTTGGAATGGATATTTTAGAAACAGTCAAATTTGGTAACACACAAAGACTAATTGAATAGACTATTTTGAATTAACGGTTGAAAATTTTTTGTAATTTTCATGAGAGCCATAAGGAATCAAGTTTTTAAATTTGACCCCATAGCCTTCTTTAGTATTCTTGAGAGGATTAATGGTTATGATCTTGATATATGGGCCCACAAAATCTATTAAATTTGATCAAATGGTTTGCTTTTTTTTTTTTTGGGAATATCTCAAGACCCATGATAGAACAATGGCCCAAATTTGAACCCATAACTATATTTGGAGTGTTACATATTTCCAAAGGTTAAGATGGGGACTAACTGGCCCAAAATACAAGAAAGAAAATGAAATAATAGCCTGATGAAACATCTCAATTCAACTGTTTAGAAAATCTGGGACTTTCTCCTTTTTTTTTTGTCATTTTTTTTTCTAAATCGAGACTGAATCAGTGGCTGGAATTAATAGCTATAGTTGTTTTCAGTCTTCCAAATAGGATTAAAGGTTCTGATCGTGATCATGGGGCCTATAGAAGTCCAAAAACTTTGATCTATGGTAATGTTGGCTTTTAGAAATATCTGGAGATCCAAGATACATCAAAAAGTGAAATTTGATTACATCAACAAGTGAAATTGGACATGCTAGCCATGTTTGGCCGCCCTCATGATTCCAACAGTTCAGATAACTGTTTAAGGTCCTAAAATTTTAGAAAAAATAGAAAACCAATAATCCTTAAACTGCCACCTCAAATAGGATGTCTTTATGCTACTTCAGATGCAAGTGTCTGCTTCAAATCTTGCTGTTTCTAATGCTGGGCAAAATAGAGGATAAACCTCTTTATGAATTTTGAAACAGAGGCAGGTAAGGTGGTTTCCAAATAGTCTTATATAGTTCTCAAACCGTTCTAAGAGGATAAGAGCATGATCATAGACTTTCCAAATGACCCATCAATTAAAAAAAAAAGGGATTTTGACTGATTATGATTTCACGGGTAGGGTGTTGACCTAAAAACTTTATAGGGATCCAAAAACTAAGGTCCTATAAGGTCTTAAAACAGTGCCTAAGAAATTCTAGTTTCAATTATCCTATAGTTTAACAGTGAGTGACCACGGCTTAGCCGTAAGATGTATTAGGGCTTAGTCGTGGTTACACAACTATTCCTCCTATTTGCGGTTTAATCATAAAATGGTCCATAGCTTAGCTGTACTTGACTGACGGCTGAACCACGGTGTGGCTACGGCTTAACCGTAGCACATCCACAGCTTTGCCATGGCTTAGCCGTAGAACAATATGTCGAATTTGGTTCTCCAAATTTTGAGCCGTAAGATGCTTATGGCTTAGCCATAAATTTCAGATTTTCTGGTGCTAACTCAGTTACAGAATGCTCCTCTCTAACTCATAATTCTAGGGTTCTGATTACATTTATACTATCTATTGAAGGCATTCATTTCTACTTTTCCTTAACCATTTAACATCTCCAATTGCAGTATGTGGTTCACTTAAACAATCGACTCATGTATTTTAAACCATTATAAGGGCTGAACTTTCCTATTAAAGATTCAATAGATTTACATAAACCATAAAATACCAATATGCATTTAACCAAAATTAGTTTATACTTGCCTTATTTTCAAATTCAAATCACTAATCCTCCTCTTAGCTCAGTTTAAGAAGAAACACCTGGTTCTTGACCCTAAAATGATATGCATGTCAAAAATGATTCAAAAGTTAAGTGCATGCTTGAAACTAAGAGTCTTTTGATTTTATCAATTTTATTAAACCAAGGAACTCTGCGAAAGAGTAAGAGATCTTACCAAGAGAACAACTAGGGAGCTATAGGGAAAGGTGCAAGCCACCATCTTTTATTTCAAGAAGGAAGGAAAGAAGAAGAGGGATGGGAAGAAGAAATGGGTGCTTGAGATCATGCATGCAAAACTCATCTTGCTCATAGTGATAAAAAAAAGGAAGAATAATGGTGAGGAAGAAGGCTATTGCTATAGTTGGAGTGGAAAGGAGCTTGAATAACTGGCTCACCTCTTTTGTACAAAAAAAGTTCTAAAGCTTATAAGGAAGCCCATCTAGTTTATTATATTTTCAATGTAAGTTAAATGAGGGTCCAATTGATTTAAATGAGGTCCAATGCTTTTGAGTCAAGTACAAAAGTTGATGAGCTCGACAAGACAAATGCAATGATATCAATGTGATGCTTGTATGACGTAAAATTATGAAATCTAAAATTACAAAAAACGGCTTCATCTAGCTAATTAAGGTCAAACCCAACCAAACTACTTATTCATGACTTGAACTCAACCCACTGGACTCCACAAGACTAAAATATACTTATTTATAATAAAACCATGTTAATTAACTACTAATCATAATTAATTACTTACTAATCAATTTAAGATTGGGTTGGAGTATTACAGTAATCAAGACCGCGTTTGTCATTAGGCAACTTCTGGCTGCAAAATGTGACTTTAAGTTTCTTAGATTCAATATTTATCTTGTTTAATGAAGCTTTAGCAATATCTTGCTCTAGCAAAGCCATCTTTAGTTTGCCATTTAAATTATCTTTTTTAGCTTGCCAAGTTTTCTACTCTTTTTTTAAGGTCTCATTCTCTTGATTGGCTTTTTCAAATTTTTTACTCTTAGTAGTCAACTTATTAGCCAACTAACATTCTACTTGATAGTGCTTCTTTGAATTCTTTCTCGAGAGAGAATTTAATTAGTTGAGTCTCTCCACTTGATTGCAATCTTGTTACCGTATTTGGTCAGTTTAGCGCAATCTTTACACAAAGTGTGGTAGTTCTCTTCCTAATCTAATTTTTCATTTGACACTCCATCCTCTTCAAGATCAGAACCATTGTCAAAAGAAACCTATGAAGATCTAGCCATGAAAGTCATGAATTTAACATTGGCAGTGTTAGAAGCAAATTTTCAATCTTGGATTTTTTCTCTCCTATTCATCAGAAGAATCATCATCCCAAGTTTTATTGAAAGCCCTTTTCATCATCTTCTTTTTCTGACTTCTATAATCACATGCAACATTACCATAGCCTTGGCATTCAAAGCTTCTAACCCCTTTTGAAGATTTCTTCTTAGACCTCTCAGATTTTTTTTCTTCTTTCATGAATTTCTTGTACTTCTTCATGATTAGAATAGCTTCTTGGGATTTATTCCTCAGAATCAAAATTTGAATCATTTTCAACTTTCTTGGCTAACTCTTTATAAACTTAGCAATTTCTATAGACATAGATCTTCCCACAGCCCTATAATTTGCCTCAAAGGTCTAAAGATTGCTAATTAATTAATCTATTTTGAGGGTGTCAAGATATTTATTTTTCTCAATATCATCAACTTTTGAATCAAACTTTTTAGGTAGGGACCTTAGAATTTTCTTGACAATTTTATTTTTAAGGATTACCTCTTCCAAATTAAAAACAAAATTGACAATATCATTTAACTTAGCATAAAACGCATCAAAGGTCTCATCATCTTCCATCTTGATGGTTTCAAATGCAACAATCAATTTCTTCAATTTAGATTGCTTGACCGTATCTGTACCCTCATGCATATTCTGCAAGACATCCCGTGCTTTTTTTTTTCTTTTGTTTGTGCAGATTTGCAAGTAAATGTTCTTCTAAGCTTAGAGGCATTCACTTCATTGTAAAGAGCATTCATAACCTTATTATTACAATCAGAGGCATGCTTCTCTTCTTTATTCCATTGTGACTTAGGTCTAGGAACAAAATTTCCTCCCATCACAATAATAAGTCTAGTGTAGCCTTCCTCAACACAATCCCATACAACATTATCAATGGACTTAAAAATGCTAACCATTCTAACTTTTCATGAGGTATAGTTAGAACTATTTAGTAGTGGTGGCTTATTAATAGATGTGCATTCACGGTTGTTGAATTCTATTTTGGAAATCACAATTGATCAATTCACAGTAAATTCATGTGGCCTGCTTTGATAACAATTGAAGGATTGTTTCATATTTAAATTTCTAGATTGCGGTTCAATAATATACAGTGGAAGAAAGAAATGAACTTGTAAATAAACAATCAACTATACAAGAATACAAGAGGCACACGATTTATAACATAGAAACCCAAATAAGGAAAAACCATGAGTCCAACAAGGACCAACTATCTTGTAATTGTTTGTAATTAATGCTCAATAGTTGATTCTTGTTGGACTTATGGCTTTTCTCGGTTTTGGTTTCCACGTTAAAAAGCATATGCCTATTGTATTTTTGTATAGTTAATTGTTTATTTGCAAGTTCGTTTGTTTCTTCCCTTGAATATTATTTAACTGCAATCTAGAAATCTAGATCTAAAACAATCCTTCAAAAGTAAAGATCTAGGAAAAAAGAAATCACAGGATCCATTTAGGTTTCAACACTCGATTTCTTGAAAAGGATAAAGCAAGCTTCCATCAAAGGATATAAGAGATGCCAGCTATGCATCTTCAACTGCAATAGAAGGATTACGGACATGTTAGCTTGACTTAGTTTCATTAGCAGATTCACATGACTCAAGCCCATCTGAATCAATCCATCTAGAAGCTTAGGACCATCTCTACACATGTGGAACGTTGTCGACCTACTAATTATAGGAGATTTGATGATACATAATAATTGCAAGTGATTGATATGTATCATCAAATCTCCTATAATTAGTAGGTTGATAAGGATCCACACGTGTGGATATGGTCCTAAGCTTCTAGATGGATTGAGTCAGATGGGCCTGGGTCATGTGGACTTGTTGATGAACTTGGGTCATGTTGACCTCTTCTACACCACCTTCTTCTCGGGTCAACTAGTCTCTGTATGTCACTTTGCATTTGTTACAAAACCTAAAAACAAAGTAAAGAAGGTACCTATCCAGTTGACCAAACATATGTATGTATATATGAGAAGCATTAGAAAACGTCAAAGCATTTGTTGCAAGAAAATGCTCCTCCCTGTAAGGCCATTATGATGCATGAAAACCATGGAATGCCATTGTCCCTCCCTCCCTCCCTCCCCAACAAAGGGAGCATAAACTTTTCAGAGGTAACAAATGCAAGAAAAAACAAAGCACCTACATTTTCGGATAAAGGTCATTTTACATAATTGTTTACTATTGGGAAAAGCGGCGCAACAGAAACAACCCGCGATCAACGGATCAATCACGATGAATACACAGCAATCACACCATCAAGCAATTACACACATGAACACATCAGATTTTACGTGGTTCGGCAACTTGGCTACGTCCACGGGAGGAGAGAATTCATCTACTATGATCCTATCTCGATCCCCTCCGGATCTAGGGTTGCAGTACATCAATATATATAGTTCCGCTTTTTTTGCCACCAGGAAAACCCATACATAATGACTAAAATACCCCTAACCCTGAGCCTCGATTCTGGTTAAACCAGACGACCGATCGGCTAAACCGGAATACAAGACAAACCCAACAATCTCCACCTTGGCTTGGATTCCGCAAATCCTCAAAGCCACCTTGAGATACCCGGTAATGTCTTCACGCACCTTGCTGAAGGATATGTCATTACACTGATGGCGCAGTCTTTTCTTTTCAACACTCTAACATGTTGAACCAGCACTTCACATACCTCGCTAAAAGGTACGCCTCCGTATACGTTACGACCTAGCGTGGGCCACAGTTGCCTTCTTTGACCTCAACACCACCGTTTTAAACCTCCGAAGCACTCTCCATTTGTTGCCACATGCATGCATCCGTGCAACATAATGAACCCAACTTTCATCCGTCAAGACAAAACTGAATACCTCCCCGAATCCGGATCTCACTGGTACCTTGTGAATCCTTCATTCTATCTCCATCCCGGTGTTCTTTCCGTCAAACCTGCAACTGTCCTGTTCTAGCCTGTTCTAGTGGGTTAGGCACAGTACATGCGGGTTAGGTATGACCCAATACTTAAACTGGCTTACTTCAACCTGAACAAGACTACCTTTTCTGAGAAAATCATCTCCATTCAGGGCTTCCTAGATTTCCGTTAGATGATATCATCAAAGACCCATCAATCCATCTTCCGATGATACGTTGTATCTAACTCCACCTGAACCACATATTTCCTCCCCTGTTATTTGATGTCTCCTTCACTGCTCCACCTGAAAAAGCATTCCGTATCAACCTGTAGAGATTTCTGACCAGCTCACCCTCCATGATGACTAATGTTCTCTTTTCTACCTTCAAAACTCCACCCGCTACAGTGCACTTGCAGCCTTTGAAGTCTAAGGCACCCAAAGAAATCATATTTCTTCGTCAACCCAGAACATATATCACAGCCGTTAAGGTTTAAATAACATCATTATACACCTGGATCTCTACCGTTCTTATTTCAAATGCTCATCAATTTGCATTCTCCCCCATAAGAATAAATCCATTAACAATGATAATTATTTGCATCAAACCAATCTCTACTCAATTATATGATAGGAAAACTCTAAATCTTAATACCATGAATCATCAACAAGATCCATACCTGTAGTGATCAAAACTGATTCCTTTCAACTGAATCCGAGCTTTCTTGTACACTACCTCCTTTCGATTCTGATTCTTTTGCTTTTTCCTTCCACTTTGGCATGTCGCTCCTTCCCAATCCCTTCGACGCAGATCTAAGTTTTCATCAAAGTTCTGGAGCAATCTACCATTCTTGACATCAAGTAACACTTTTCAATCATTGCCGTGTCACAGAGTCTAACACTCTTTCCTGCCAATTCCTGAAGTTGTTTCTCCATCGAACACTTCAATCTGGCCTGTGATACTTGAATCCAATGCTATCATCGTGAATATGTCAGTTTCTTTAGTCCCCCAATTTTCTGCCCATCAAACTGCCAATATCTTTTATCTGCCTCATAGATCTTATCACCGTGAGCACGCTGAAAGAAACGGATCTTAAATCCGACTCCGGATGGCTTAGATATCGTAGAATTAATTCTCTACACTCCAATTAGTCAAACATCCATGTTGACCATTGACCGGCCCATCTTCTTCCACATATGTGTAGATCTCCTCACAACGAGTCCGTAGGCGCAAACGGATTCCGATCGGACATTGGACGATCAAGATATCGCAAAAATAATTTCAGTCGTTGAATTTGGTCAAACCTGCCTGTTGACTGTGCTGACGTCACTGCTGACGTCGCTGCTTGCTGTTCTGCTGGGCTTCTGAAATGGATCCGGGTGGCGTCCACCCGACCTGAAACTGAACTGAGTCTGTTCTTTCGGCTTTTTTTGACAATGGGTCAGGTCGAACTGACTTGACCCGGCCTGCGACCTGGAATCTGACTGATTGGGCTCTGCAGAACTGGGTCAGGTCGAACCCGACCCGGACCTGAACCTATCCAGGGCCTGCTAGTGGTGCGAGCTGGGCTGAACTACTAACAGGTCAGGTCGACCTAACCTGACTGGATCTGGCTGCCTGGCCGTTTGCTCCACGGGTCAGGTCTGAACGACCCAACCCGACCTGCAACCGACCTGGAACCGAGATGTCTTCTTAAACGCACATCTCTTGTCTACAACCTGGTTACAAACAGAAACGGGATGCACGATCCCTTCGGCTTCGGCTTCGGTGGAATGGTCCGGCGACATCGGGGCGGGACCGGCGACGGCTTACAGCAGCGGGGACGGCGACTGATCGGCTTCTGGCAGCTGACGATGAGGGAACGTTGTGGAGCAGCAGGCTGCCCCTTTCTTTTTTCAAATCCGCGGAGGCCGGCGACTGTCAGTGGCAGTGCAAGCAGAGATACAGCAGGCCCCCCCTTCGCCCAGCAGTTTCCGGCGCCGGACTGCCCGAAAACGAAGTTATCCAGCCGGAAGATCTCGCCGTATGGCCCAAATCTGACGTTGTCTATCGTCCGCGGCTCCAGATCCATCATCAGAACTGCCCTCTTTTCCATTTCTGCAGCAAACCGACCTAGAACGTCTTCTCCTTCCTTCAATCTTTGTTCTGTAACAGAGTCAGGAGAAGGGTCTGCAACTCAAGTACAGGCCCACCTTGTTGATCACAACCTTGCTCTTCAACAGGAAGATGGATCCGAGCAAAACTACCCGATCAACTGCTGATCCTCTTATTCCTTTGCTATTCGAGTCTCAGATCCGTTAATCGCAAAATCCGAGCGATCTTCACCTCGCTCTGATACCACTTGTTGGGAAAAGTGGCACAATGGAAATAACCCGCGATCAACGGATCAATCACGATGAATACACAGTAACCACACCATCAAGCAATCACACACATGACCACAGCAGATTTTACGTAGTTCGGCAACTTGCCTACGTCCACGGGAGGGGAGAATTCATCTACTATGATCCCATCTCAATCTCCTGCGCATTTAGGGTTACAGTACATCAATATATATAGTTCCTGCTTTATTGGCCACCAAGAAAATCCATACATAATGACTAAAATACCCCTAACCCTGAGCTTCGGTTCTCGCTAAACCAGACGACTGATCCAGCTAAACTGAAATACAAGATAAAACCCAACATTTACAAAAGTGCAAATAAACCTAAGTTACCAACTCTGCTCTAGACGCCAATGCGTTTTTCTTAAAAGAGCAAGTCATTTCAGCATTCCGATGGAATATTGTGATTAGTTCCATCTGATGATCAGGCAGTCAAACAAAAAACCAGTCTGTTGCATTGGAAGGCAAAGATCCTTCACTCTGTGATTAGGAAGAATCAAGGCCCACCCAAGCCAAACAATTCGTGGCGGATTTGTACAGACCCAACTGGCAAGTGGCAACTAACAATGACTGTTCCATTTTTTGAATGAACTGGAAAGATCTATGCCTGTGAACCATAAATGCTTCCATAAATATATTTATAACACTCGATTCCTTCTTGACATTTTGTTGGGACAAGTAAATGCCTAGCAAAAACAAAAGCAAAAGCTACTGGTATATATGTGTAAATGTAATGCATTCTTTCTCTCTCTTTCTTGTTTTGGGTCAGTGCGTTAATGGATTCTTCCAAAAAAACCCATAAACCAACTACTACTATCCTAATTTGTTTGTAAGCCTGCAAGCTTACGTATCAGCAGAACAATTACTGTTCTTATTTGGAGAAATGGAAGTTTGAAATGCACCAAATATTGTTATCTATGCACTAGAAATTCAATATAGATGCCTCTCAATTATCATATACTTTAACAAATCTCCAGTTCTATAGACTAAAGACTTTTTGGTGGGGTGGGGTAGGGGGCATGTGAATGAGCTACTATTGGCCTCTAACTTGATAATATAAAAAGATACCATTGCTTGTTGAGGAAAATGATGTACAACAGTCCAAGGTTCCAAGCGGCCCCTAACAAAGAACCTCAGTTTTCTATTAGAGACTCATCATGCCTTTCTCATGATTTCACTATTAGAGCTGAATTTTACAGCCAATAAAACACATCATATGTTATACACTAGAATATGGTGTTCCGTGCTGATATTTTCTGTTTGTCCATCAAGCAAGGTACTAGTTGTTGGAGATTTAGTGTCCTTGCCTTCCCATGGCGGAAAGTGAAGCTCGCATTGAAGGCACCGACATGAAGTCAAATGGGCAAAATGGAAAGCCCGTTGAGAAGATGAAAAGAATGGCAGTGTCAGTGTGGCATAAAATATGGGAGGTTGGTAAAGAGGACGCTTGACGAGTCATCCATTCACTGAAAGTTGGGTTGGCCTTGACACTGCTTTCCTCATTGTACCTCATGGAGCCAATTTTCAAAGGAGTTGGACGGAAAGCGATGTGGGCGGTCATGACTCTGGTTGTGGTGCTTGAGTTCACTGCAGGTGACAGTTTCTAATGAGATGTCTCAAACTTAGCATGTTACAAACTTGTGCATGTTGGTGCATAAACCATTTCTTATGCAACTTATGGCTTAGTTTCATTCTTTTCAATTGTTAGGCGCAACACTATACAAGGGACTCAATAGAGGATTTGGGACGCTGTGTGCAGGCTCATTAGCCTTCTTCATTGAATTTATCGCTGACTAGTCTGGAAAAGTTTTCCATGCAATCTTCAATGGGCTTTCAGTCTATGTTGTAGGTAGTTCCTCTCTTCAATTTAACTGCTGCTATTCTAAACAACCTTGGAACCAATTAATACTGTTATGTCTATTTCATGCACTATGGCAGGTTCTACAGCTACTTTCCTGAGGTTCATTGCTTACATTAAGAAGAACTACAATTATGGTGTTCTGATTTTTCTTCTAACTTTTAACCTAATTACGGTATCAAGCTACCAGGTGCAGAATGTGCTGCACATTGCAAAAATTCGCCTTTACACTACTGCCATCGGCTGTGGTCTTTGCCTTATCGTAAGTCTCTTAATTTTTCCAAACTGGGATGGTGAGGAACTGCATAATTCAACTGTCACCAAGCTTGAAGGTCTTGCTAGATCAGTTGAAGGTACTTCAGTCCTTCAAAGTCCCAGAATCTTTAAATTAATAGCATGCTTAAAAAATTTCTGCGAATTCATAGGGGAGTGACTTATATCAAAAGGTGAGTAACCATTTCCTACCATCATTTTCCAAGCGTTAAGGATGGGCAACCATTTTCTGTTAAAGGTTTGAGTAAACGTTTTTCCTTCCCTTAATTCTTCACTGTTATTGCATTTGATAAAATCCCATCTCTGTGAAAATAAGTAGTGCATATTTAGAACACATACCTTAAAGGAAATGCCCATGTAATCATTCACGTGATTTAGTGTTTTGAATGTCCCAAGCATATGGACCAGAGGCCCAATGCTTCTATTTGATGTATAGCCTGTTCAAACTGGCCATTACGCCTCAATATCTCAGGTGGTGTCCTACTGCCTAATCCTTGATCTAGAGGGTTAATGGATGAATTTCGCCGACGAGGGATGCATATATCTCACATGTTGATCATTCCCTCCACCAGAATCTGCGGGGGTGCAGGCAGAACATTCTCTTGATGACAATTACTGACATGTTATTTTCATAATAATCATCATCATCATCATCATCAAATAGTGAATTTTGCAGCGTCAATAACAAATATTTCAAAGATAAGGAGATAGCAGTCACCAGATGCAATTCCTTCAAAGACCCAATACACAAGGATTGCAGAGCAGTTCTAGACTCCAAATCCAATGATGAGAGCCTAGTTCGTTTGTGGTTTTATTTTCAGCATACCTAAACTCAAGTGATTGTTGTAGACACTAGACTGTTCTTCCATAGCTTAGTGGTTATCGAAATATAAGTCAAGCATGATGCCTTCTGAAATTTACCTTCTTTCCTTTCTTCTAATATCATTCAATTTAATTGGAGTGGAATAGCTGAATTGGAAAAATGGTGATGATGATGATGATTTTGAAATGATTTAGGCCTTATTTGCAAGCTGGGAACCAAGGAATTTTAGACACAGTTGCAGGCATCCCTGGCAACAGTATGTGAAACTTGGAGCTGCCCTACGCCATTTCACCTACACAACTATGGTTTTAGATGGCTGTGTGGAATCTGAAGTTTAGGTAATTATTGTCCGTCATTTTTGCCCACATCTGCATTATTTTTTCTGTCATTGGAACCAATTGATCATTGGAACAAATTGATCTTAACATTATCAACAAAACACGGAACATATGGATGGTATTTAGGATTTAATAACAATGTAGAAAGTGATTACTTAAAAACAGCAGCTACAACCATATGAGGAAACACCCGAAAAGTAGGCATAATTATCAATTCCTGGTATCAATATGTTTAAAATCTGATCCCATGTCTACTTGAATGTTTACTTTAGACCCCAAGATCAGTCCGAGATAATTTCAAAAATCCATGCATTCGCCTCGTGGGAGAAGTGGCAAAGGTGCTCTTGGAACTTGCTGGCAGCATAAAGGATCGGTGCTATTGCTCTCATGACATACTCTCCGATAATCTCCATGTGGCATTGCAAGAACTCAACGCAGCGATCAAAGCCCAACCATGGCTCTTCCTTGGCTTGAACCATGGCGACACCCAAGACGTCCTCCCTCTGGCTAATGCAGCTGCTCAACAGAAACCCAACAACGAGTCGGGCGTCTCCTCATCTTCTGTCAAGAGCGACACCTCCGCACTGCTCGAATTCCAAGGCAAACAGGACACCGATCATCACTCCAAGGACTCAGAAGGGAAAGCATCGAGGCCAACTTTGAGCAAAATTCTCACCACTAGCCTTGAATTCTCTGAGGCACTTCCATTTGTGGCCTTTGCTTCATTGCTGGTTGAGATGGCAGTGAGGCTAGAGCTTGTGATTGAAGAAGTGGAAGAATTGGGAAAGGTGGCATGCTTCAAGTTTTGAGAGAAACCCGATGTCGAAATTGTTGTGACTAGCACGAAAAATGATCGGGAGAACCCACATTTGGCCTCCAAAGCTGCAGAGTGAGGTGGTTAATTCAACAGTTTCTCTGTTAACAGTCTAGTTTAGTGTCTGTGAAACAGCAATTATGTATCAAATCACTTGGACAACGACCTGTCCCTGTGACAAGATTTTACCTTACTGTAAGGTTTCCATCTACTATAGAATGAAAGCTAGTGGCATTTTATTTCAGTTAGTAGTTGATGATTAGTAGGCCTGCAGCTTACTGTATTTTTTTTTTTTTTTTTTTGTGGGCTGTAGGAAGTAATCCAGAGGTACAGACTAAGGAGTAAGTGTTGATTATAAATGTTGGGTTGATGTCTTTTATTCCAGGTTAATCGGATTAGTCCACTGGGTCCGTAGTGGAGCAAGTTTTGAGTTAGGGGTATTTTAATAATTATGAGGGCTTTTTATGGCTTATGAATGAGAATATATAATGTAACTTATAAACTCTAAATAGATTTAATGCATCTAAACCGTAAAAGAAAGGGATCTTCTCTTTTCCGGTGGATGTAGACACCATCAGACTACCTAAATTTATGTGTGCGTTTTCCATTTATGTGTTTGCTTTGTGTGGGCACATGCTGTTCTGCTCATGCATACTACAATAAAAACTGATCAACTCGAAATGTAGCAAGAAGTGATGCATGAGGTCAGGACTCGAGCGACCAAGTCTAAGGTCATGTAGAGGTGAGCAACTTAGATTAAGCTATGATTGTGATGTTACAAAAACTACGAGTCCATGCAAAGAAAACGACAAGTAGACAATATCTGCCTAGAGGAGAAATAATGAGAAAACTAGGGTTGGAGAACATGTACATGGGGAATCACCACTGTTTTCTAGTAGCTATTCTCCATTGTGGCTGTATTTGGATGGAGACAAAATTCATTTTAAAAACTTTTTCTAAATAAAAAAAACTATAGTTAAGTGTCAAATTTTACTAGTAAAAAAAAACCAAATTTAATAATCTTTGAAAATCTACGAAATGTACTCCAAAAAATGGTTAAAACTGAAGAAATAAAGATGAATATTGATAAATGACAATCAAGTAATGTCTCCTTTGGTGCAGAATAAATTAAGGAGAGACGAAAAATGAATTCTGAGCCAATACTCTAGAAAATCAAACTCCTGGAAAGTAAAGTTCCTATATATATCTTTACTTTATGTCCTTTATCCCTCAACTTTTTAATATTCCCAGTTGAAACTCATTATCGTGAGTTCCAAAGAACTCAATTCCATGTAAACAAATTGACCCTTTAGGACCTACAAATTGGCCCTTTAGGACCTTTTTTGCAATGGGAGCATTTTGCTCTCAATGGATTGCTATTTCATAGAAAATAATTATTCTGCATTCCTAACTTTTTTATAAGAAATCAAAACCCTCTATTAAGGAAAATGAGGTAAAATTTTCCTTTTTGTGAGGAAAACGCATTATACCGAACAATAGAACTATGGATTGCATGGAAAATTAAAACAATTTTTCTTTCTATCTCAGAATTCTCTCATCGCACAAAATGCATTCTAGGCCTATTTCTTTTATAGAATTTTTAATAGGAACTTGCCATTTGAAAATATCATATTTCTTTGTTAGAATTTCACAATCTAGACGCCCAAAAGGCTAAATCGTTATTGGAATTTTTGGAATTTTCAAACTTCCAACTTCTCCAGCATTTGAAAATCAGCCAAGGGGACAACTTTTGGATAATTTACAACAAATTTCTTAAACATGAATTCCCCGAAGAAAAGGGTGTTTTCTCTCCTGCTTTTTCACTAGGATTGGCCAGTGGCAGTTTGGTATCATAATTTAATCTTCTTTCCCTCCCCTCTCATTTGTTTAGATAGGTAATCACAAACATTATCCCTGGCATCATCCTAAATTTTACTCCAATGACCATTGGTCCTACCATGGATTGATCATGTTTAATCATACGGTTCAGTTAAATCACACGATAAACCCGAGGTGGGACACATTTCAGTTATGTCTTAAAAGTCAGATATATAATAACCAAGTTTCTCTAGCAAAACTTGTTGGTGGGACCTCCTACCTTTAAGATAAGACTGTTGGTTGACCAAACCACCTTACATTCGTAAAATGGCCGCGGTCCAACATGAAAGATATCAGAGTAATATTCAGATTGAAACTTGAAACTGAGATTACATTCATGAAACTTTTCCCCTCATTATAAAAACATGTCAATAAAGAAAGGTGACATGTGTCTCTTAATTATATTATTATATGGATCTAAGTAGGGATGTCCTTAACTAGGTTTGGACCTGGCCGAGGCTTGTTGGCCCATTGTCAGCCCTAATACTTAGTTCTGGTACCAGCCCATTGGCCTCTAATTAATCGACCATATCCCAATCCATTTACATTGTATATAAACCTCTTTTAGTTAAATAGTATTACTGGGCCAGGCCTATACACAGATATAGGCCCATTCCTGGCCCATTTAATAAGGACATGATAATTTTGCCCAAGCCCAGCCCACAGCCCAAAAACACTGCCTAAGTCCCGCCAATGCGAGGCCAACTAAGAGTGGGCTCAGCCTAGCCATAGCCTTTGAAGACACCCATATTAAGGATGTGGAGTGTCAGTTAACCTATTTTCTTTTTTTTTTTTAACAACTACAACTAAGAAAGCTTTCTTTTTATTTTACAAGCGGCCCTCCTTCTCTTCATGAAATTAGATTAATCCTAAGAATTCATCCTATTATGGGTTGCAACAAAGAATTAAAAAAAAAAAGAGGCAGTATTTAGAAGGCAAGCCAAGGAGTAAACTATAAAAAGTGGGGATATAACTGGAACTAGAATTTGATAACTAAGGTGATGTATAAAAAATGGACTTACTTAGGATTAGAATTAGTTAATTGAGCTTTCTTTGTAATTGAGTGCATTAGGTAATTCTCATCATGCATAGGGACCAATCATGATCCGGAAGCCCCAAACCCATTTATAAATCCATTTGCATTATGGCCCATAAACCCACTTTAGTTTAGGCAAGGAGCCCTTATTTGTACTTCCCCAAATCCTCTCTACAAGACACAAGCCCTTACTTGTAAATTCATAAAAACATTCTCTAGAAAACCACCTAAAAACCCTAACCCCCATTTCATCCCTTTTCCCTCTACAGTCTCTCTACCTCCTCCAGCTTTTAGCTCAAGCCTTCCCCAAGGATTTCTAAGCTTCCTAAGGTCTCCCCAAGCTCCCAAAGTCTCCCCCCATCATCCTATCATCATCTACTGCCACATTTTCCTCATCTTTCCTCTTCTTCTTTGCTTTCCTCTTTCTCTTCACCATCTCCCCTCCACAAGCTCAAGCTCCCAAAGGATTTCCAGGCCAAGACAAGCTTCTCCCATGCCTTTAAGCCTTCATCTTCATCTTCCCCATCATCTTCTTTTTTTACACTTTCTAGGTAAGCCAATATTCCTCAATCTTCATATAGAGTTCAATATTCTTTCTAGGATCATGCATCAATGGTTGGGTGATGTTTTTTGTTTCTCTTGTTTGGAATGTAGGAAGGTAGGTGGTATCCTTGGATTAGGATTACATGTGTGGGATAGCAAGATCTTAGAAACCCTAAGTATCAAAAGAGGGTTTTTGTGCAAAAAAGCAAGGGCAAGTAAATAAATATTCATAACATGATTTCTATATTTTGAATGTTTGATTATAGAGCTGACAAAATCTAGCCCGGACTGCCAACCCAGCTCGTTTTTAACCTGCCTAACCCAAAACATTTCGAATACGAGTTGGTCGAGGGACCAACCCCTATAAAAACGGGTCAAGTTAGGGTTGACCCACCTAATCTGGTTGATTTATATGGATTTAACTAATTTACCTTGAGTTTTCAATTTTTATGTGACTTTTCTTATTTATATAGGCTTTAACTTGTATACACTTAATCTTATGTGGAGGAGTTATTCAAAATTTTGATACGTAGAATATATAACTTTTTTTTTCATTTAACAATATGATGGTTTTTTAGTTGAAATATTGATATGTGTCTTTTATTTTTATGTTGGCATAGAAATTACCTCTAAAATATGGATATGAATAGAATGCAATATTGTTGATGAGTCTTTTACTCATGCTCACATATGGAATTATAAAATTGAAAAAAAAATTAAAATGGAATTGTTTCCATAAATGGGTTAGAAAATATCAATGGAATTGGAACCCATTTTTTACACTTTGAAAATTAGTAAATTATAAATTCATGCTCAATGCAATATTTTAAAAAAATTTAAATGCAATGAGAGCTTTACAAATGAAATTGAGTCACATATACTAAGTTGGATTACATACTAAATGAGAATAAAATAGGTTAGGTCGAGTCAACCCGACCCAAACAACATCAAATTTGGGTTAGATGGGTCGGGTTGAGTTGGCCCGCCACGGGTACGGGTTGACCATTTGTGTGGCCCCCAATTTAGGGTTGGAAGCTCATTTGTGTGGTTATAGTTGGTAGTTATGACATCCAAATACTTGTATAAGTTCAACGTATTTGTATCAAAACGATACGATACGATACTTGTATTGGTACTTAATATTGCACTGATACTTCTATAATACAAGTTTATCATATCCTACTTAGCAAGTTCATTATTTTATATAATTTTTTAAAATTTCTTACTTTTAAACATAGAAAATGTTAGAAAGGAACATAAACAATGATAATTTCATTAATTTAAATGTAATATATAAGAGAAATTAAGACACCCATATCTATATCCATGTCTTAGATTTCAAAAGTGCAGAGTCATATCCTCATCTATTATACCCGGATAGTTGTACAAGCTCAATTTATCAGTATCAAATCGATATGATACTTGTATTGGTACCTGATACTGCACCGATACTTTCGAGGTATAAGTTTAATATATCATACTTAGTAAGTTCATTATTTTATTTATTTCTTTAAGTTTTCTTTATTTATTTCTTTAAGTTTTCTTACTCTTCAACATAAAAAATGTTAGAATTGAACATACACAATGATGATTTCATTAATTGAATTGTAATTTAAAGAAAAATTATGGACACTCATATCCATATCCGTGTCCTAAAATTTTTAAAGTGCAAAGTCGTATCTCCGATCTCCGTATCCGTGTCCGTACATATATTCGTATCTGGGCATCATAGATCCCTATATTCATACCCGTACGCATATCTATATCTAGGCATCATAGGTTGGTAGGTGACATGTTTAGTTAATTTAATGGAGATTTGTATAATAGCTTTAACATGATGAAATGATGGGTTAAATGGAAGCCTTAGACTGCTCTTAGATTGTGTTAGAAATCCCATTGGAGATGGGAGAGAAAGCTCCCCTTATTCTCACCTTGAACCCCCTTCCGATTGCTCAAAGTAATAATTTATGGTGAGTCAAAGGTCGATCTATAGGGAATGAAAGTAGCAACACACTTGGCCTAACCTAATTATATTCTAAATCTAGCCTAATTAAAATTCATATGTCAAATTGTCCATGAATTAAAAATTAATTACAAGATTACACCTAATAAAAATTTCTAATCTAAAACTTCTAATTAAATTTAAGAAAATAAGTTGCTACAACCATAAATAAAATAATAAAGCCACCAATTTAAAAAAATTAAAAGAAATCATCTAAGAATCAAAATCATATGGCTTAGATCATCTTTGCTAGAATCCAATCTAAGGGGGAGAGTAGGTTAATTTTCCAAATTAACTAATTAAACCAAATTCTCTTCTGTAGAAGAGAATTCTAAGCATTCCCTATATTATTTAAAATTGAAAATAGAAAATCAAGGAACATAAATAGATAAGACAAACCAATAATTAATTGAGAATTAACATTTAATTAGAGCAAATCCATACACAGAATAGATAAAAGATTGAGCTTCAAATTTTCCTCGGATTAAATTAACCTCTCCATTGCATACATCTTCCCTTATTCTCCATAAAAAAAATATTTATAACTAATTGCACTAGGAAAAAGCAAGAAATAAAAAAGATGGATGGAGGGAGAATGGGCGTAAAAGAGAAAAAGAGAGGAAGGCTGTTGTGCGTTATGGAATGAGATGTATGGGACATCGTACACCCCCATATTTTCTCCAAGTTTAGATAAGATTTGAAAATCTACATCGTACACCCCCATATTTTCTCCAAGTTTGGATAAGATTTGAAAATCTTACTCGCTTGGGAGAATAAATAGGAAAAAGTAGAAAAATTAGGATGAAGGGAGAGAAAGGAGGGATTGTGAGATTCCTTTATAGGGCGAGTTTCTTACTGCTCAATCTCTTTCTTTTGTAAGCCCCCCTCCTCATCTCTGCAAAAATCTCTACGCAATCTCCACCATTGATAACTTTGTGACCAAATCTTCCTTGATTAGAGTATTTGGAAAGTCCCTCTCGGGCTCAAATGCTCCTTCTTTGTATGTCTCCAAGTCTTCATAATCTTGTCAAATGAGAACTCCTCTTTTCGAATTTTCAAATCTTCTATTTTTCTAAAAGATTAGAACAATTTTTGCAACAAATTAAGTCGGGCCCACATTGGATGTCCCCACCTTGGGAATCACACCTAATTTGGACCCCACATGGGTGATGCTCATTTTTCTCCTATTATCTTCTCTCATGTTTCCTCTTGAATTTTTCGCTTCATGTGGGCCCCAATTTTTTAATTTCCTACAAAAGAGTATAAATAAAATAATTAAAAATTATACATTTTGACGTACAAAATTATCATGCTATAATTGGGACCCATATGGACACGCATGAACTCAAATGGATAAACCACTTTACTTAGAATTTCGTATATTAAGCTATTTTTAAAATTTTAGAACACGGATATGAATATGGTATCACTTTAAAAATACGATACGTACACGAGACGCATATCTAAAAAATATGTAAGATTTCATTCTCTAAACCACTTAACATACTCAATTAAATATATCTAAGAAATATAAAATGAATACTAAAGTTTGAAAATAATATAAGGTAATACATTTCTTTTATAGTGAAGATTTAACTAGGGCAGTAGGGCTTATATAAAATAGATTAGTACATTATGCTGACTTTAAATTAATTAGTTCTTTATTAGTAACACATGCTGCATTCAAGTGCTCTTAATAGAGAGAGATAGAAATGCCAAAAGCAAATAATGAAATAATAAAAGCAAGTGAAGGGAAGTAGGAAAAGATGAAAGAAAGGAAGTAACATACTTTTTACGGCTATAGCTGTCAATAAGAAGCTGTAGCTGTCAACAAGCTCTCAATAGAGAGGAGAAAGAGAGCCTTTGCATTAAAAAACAACAGAGAGTGACAAATAGATTGGAAAATCGGTACAAGAGAGAGCCTGGAGAGCTGTCAACAAGATAGCTAGATCTGTCAAAATCCTCTCAACAAAGAAGAGAGAGGGTACTTTTATTTTTAAAAAAAGTAAACAAACAGAGTGAAAAAATTAGTAAAACAGAGGGGAGAGAGCACTTGCATTAAAAAGGAAAGAGAACCATAAAAAAGAAACAAAAGGTGGGGAAAGAGAATGAGAAAGAACGTGGTCAGTTCAGCTGACTCTGTGCCCTCATTTGCTCGTCGAAACGTCTGCTTTCTGCTTGCTATTGGAGGTAAGGTATGCTCATCTCATGCTTGTTACTGGAAGATCGAAGCTGCCGAAAGCCGTCTCGCATGGCTCGCCTGTTACTCTTCTTCTTCTTTTATTTTTTTTTCTTTTGTCAGCTTCAGAAATCTTCTAAATCTCTGTTGCTCTTCTTCTGCTAACTTTTTCCTCCCTTTTTTAAAACACATTAACATCTCTCTCCTCTACTTTTATATTTTTTTAAAGAACTGAAATCTAGATGAATCAGGTGCCGTATCCTAAAAAAGAGCAATGTATCCCAACAATATCTTGCTTATCCCGTATCTCAAGATCTATCTCGCCATATCTTGCCTTATCTCATACCATAATCTATCTCGCCATATCCCGTACCAGGATCTATCACGAACGATATTGATACGGGTACGATGGGGCAAATGCCGGATCCGGATATCATAGATAAGAAGTAATTAGTATCTATTTGTTTACATTTATTTATTTATCAGATGACAGTAATCTATTGACGTTAGATTTGTTGCTTAGGTATTAGAGCCCTATTAGGTATGTTGTTGAGGCAGTCCCACCAGATCTACCGGTTGCGGGTGTCACGAGTGGAGTATAAACAATATAGTGCGATTGTGAGGACTAGTGCACAAGAGGGTCAAGCCATATTCTTGGCAGGTTCATTTTGGTTTGTTAGACAATTGACAGTAGTGTTTGGATCATCAATAAAACTATAATGTATTTTCTAATGAAAACAAAAGTAAATGTTTTGTGTTAATTGTTCTAGCTTTGTTATTATGATTTGTTCTATTGATTTACCCACCATGTGGACTATATGACTCATTGCTTCTGCAATTTATTTTTGGTGATTGATCATCATTCATAACTTTACTACGGACTTCGATCCACCCAGAATTGAGGTCTAAAAACAATTAGAAGGAAAATTTTAATTGATTCCAATTATTACACCTTTGGAATTGGGCTAAGATCTGATCCAATCATAGGGGCATGACACTTTCCACATCCTCTTAATTTATTTTTTTTAAAGAGACATTATTTAATAACCATTCTTCAGTTTCAACAGAGTAAATATCTTCTGATTCCTAGGAATTCAATTTTATACAAACAATTACTTAAATTTGCGGTGGCCCACATCTTGCTCAATCATTTGGAACTTATTCCCAGAGTTGGTCTTAACGGGCTTGGTTAGATCGGTAGGCATTTTTTGTCATTTGGGATTAAGACAAGTGCATATCCAGTCCTATTGATACGAATTTATAGCTACTATCCTCCACCTAGTACGACAAGCCCCAACAAGAAAGCTTATATGAACTAAAACATGTGAGTTAGCCCTTTTTAAACCATTTTTTCCCTCAATGTTTGTGCTGTGGTCAAGTAAGGAAACCTATTTTTCTTGATCGGTTGAGTAAAAGTAGTGAGGATAGAAATAGGATTTTTAACCACATGGTTACCAAACCCTGTGATTCGATATTTAGGTCTTAGTGTCTAGAGTTAGGGTCGAACCCATATGGTAGTAATATCAATCAAGCTACATATGTCTGGTTTAGAAATCACTTCAATTCATTGATGAGTTAGAATCATGATCCTGTTGTTCAGTGCCCAAATTTTCATAACTCAATATTTACCGCAAACTCACCAAGGTTTTATTAAGAACCTCTAATATCATTGATTTGAAATCTTAGATCTAAAATCTGTTGTCCCAACCCCGTATCAGAGATAAGCCCTTCAGCCCGCCCCTGCTAGATAAGGAACCAAGAGATCAGAATCCCATGTTGAATTGGTTATGCATCCCTTTTTTACATGAATTCTAAGATCCAATCGCCATGAAATAAAAATGTAAAAAAAAAAAAAAATAGAGGCATTGGAATAAATGATTTTCCTTAACTTTCTTTTAAAAAGATGATTCAGTGAATTTATTCTTAGCCAACACCCTTAAATAAATTTGTATCCTACATAATATGCTCACATAGTAGGACTAAAAAAATGAATTCATAAATCTGCCTATATTCCTGCAAGCTTACATGTATAAATATCTCTAAGGTCATCTTACTTTTTTTAAAAAAGATGAGTCAGTTTTTACTTACATGAATCCAAAGATAGATGAAATACAACAATGTGCATCATATACATGTGAGATCAAATTGAGTTGTATAAATATCTCTTAAGGTCATTTAGATACATCTTGTTGATAAATCAATTGCCTTACTTTTATGAGATCATGTGAATGAACTACCACTCATTTCTATCGGAAAACCAAGCATCCTACCAGCTCTTAACAAAGAATCTCAATTTCTTAACATAATCACCATGTTCTGCTCAGGATTTCTTTGCTGGAGCTAAATGAGAACATATGAAGCCCGCATGATATGCTGCACTAAAATCTAGTCTTCCAAGGTAAAACATTGTTTGTTTCTCAATCAAGAAAGTCTGTTGTTGGAGTTACTGCCCTTGCCACTACATGACTGAGAGCAAAGATCGCAGTACAGGGATAAACATGAGCTCAAATGGGTATGTTTGGAAGACCATGGAGAAGATGAGAAGATTGCCAGGGTCAGTGTGGCATAAGATATTGGAGGTTGGAAAAGAGGACCCTCGACGGGTTATCCATTCTCTGAAAGTTGGGCTGGCCTTGGCAGTGGTTTCCTTGCTCTATCTCCTGGAGCCATTGTTCAGTGGAGTTGGAGCAAATGCCATTTGGGCTGTCATGACTGTGGTCTTGGTACTTGAATACACTGCAGGTGAGTGCTTGAATACACTGGTGTAAATGTTATGGCCGATATATTTTGTGCACTCTGCGTTGATCCCCCATGTCTTGTTCATTGCCCCATATCCATATCTACGAATTTGAGATGGAAAAAAAGAAAAAAAAAAAAAAGAAGAGGAATAGTAGGACAGGCAACCAATCATGGAAACTCACCGAAACTTAATTTTGAGTCTAATTCTGTATGGAAGTAGCAATGACCTACCCCATCTCGCTGAACAAGGTTATATCTAAGATTGCAGATATCGTTGTAACTTAGAGCTCAATTATACTTTGTTTTCAATTAATAGGTGCAACTCTGTATAAGGGGCTAAATAGAGGATTTGGGACGCTGTTGGCGGGATCATTGGCATTTCTCATTGAATATATCGCAGATGAGTCAGGGAGAGTCTTCTATGCAGTCTTCATTGGAATTTCAGTCTTCATTATAGGTTCTAGTTCTTTCTTCTCTTACAATTGTGCATGTTTTCTTCTTAAAAACCATGGATTCTATTTAGGCCATAATGTTTTTTGTTTAATTCTGGCAGGCACCACAGCTACATACCTGAGGTTCATTCCTTACATTAAGAAGAACTATGACTATGGTGTTGTGATTTTTCTGCTAACTTTTAATCTGATCACGTCATCAAGCTATCAGGTGCACAATGTGCTGCGCATTGTTCATCAGCGCATCTACATGATTGCCATTGGTTGTGGACTCTGCCTTGTCATGAGTCTTTTGATTTTTCCCATCTGGTCTGGGGAGGACCTTCATAATTCAACTGTCTCCAAGCTTGAAGGCATTGCAAGATCAATTGAAGGTATTGCAATAAGTGAAGATCAAAGGCATGGTTGAATAATTCCTATTGGATCCCCAAAAATCCCTTTTTTTCTCAGTGAGGTGGTGATCATCAAATTTATGTAGTCTGCTTTAATGAAAGGATGTTTAAAAATTTATCCAGGGGGTGAGTGAGGAGAGGAAATTGCGACAGTCCCTTGTATTCTGTACCATTAATTCTTCATTCTTGAGTGTTTTCCCCTTTGAAAAACATGTTCTAAAGGAAATGCCCATGTAATTATCTGTGCAGCCACACTACTACGAATGAACTTTCTGGTTCTTTTTTTTTTAATTTAGTTTTATTAACTATTGAAATGGTGAAAAACCCAGAGATACAGAAGGTACAAGGATCTAATGCACAGTAATAATGCAACAATAACACTGATAAGAGAGTAGGAGACCAACTACATGAAGTATGGTGACCTGCAGTGCTCTCAAGAAATGAACTAGAATGTTTACCCAAAAAAAAACTAACAAAATAGAATAGAAAGATGCTGCTATTCCTATTTTGTAGAAGAGAAAGACCACTTCAAACATTTTTTAGAGGGCCAATGGATGGGACTGATGAATAAATCATTCATGTTCTCATTGTTCTTAGTATCATGTGTGCATACAGAACATTCTTTTATGCCAGTTATCATCACCATGATCATCATAATCATCAACATCTTCTTCTTCTTCTTCTAACTTCTAAGTGGCAAATTTTGCAGCATGTGTGAACGAATATTTCGAAGATACCGAGATAGGAGTTACCAGGGAGAAATCATCATCGAATGATATACACAAGTACTACAGGACAGTTCTAGACTCCAAATCCAACGATGAAAACCTAGTATGTTTTGTTGTTCTACTTCTACTTCATAGTATCAAATGGGTTAATTGTGATTGTAGTGATGGTAATGATGATTATATTAAGATGATCAGGCATTATTTGCGAGCTGGGAGCCAAGACATTGTAGGCACTGTTGCAGGCATCCCTGGCAACAATATGTGAAAGTTGGAGCAGTCCTTCGCCATTTTGGATACACAGCTGTAGCTCTACATGGCTGTCTGGAATCAGAAATTCAGGTGATTATTGTATTTCATTTTCATCAATCACTGAAAATTTTATTTTTCTTTGAAATTGTTCTTAATAGTATTTCAAACCTTAGATGACCACTTCAATGCCATTGAGGCCTCAGTATCTGCACAGAAAGTGATACTTAGAAAAAGCACATACGCCCAGATAATAGAACTTCAAAATATCAGTTTTCTGTATCAAACTATTTAATTTTTGGGATGGATTTATTCTAGGCCCCGAGATCAGTCCGAGCACTCTTCAAAGACCCATGCACACGTGTTGCTGCAGAAGTGGCAAAAGTACTCCTGGAACTCGCCAACAGCATAGACAAGCGGCGTCAGTGCTGCCCAGACTTACTCTCCAATCATCTCCATGAGGTCTTGCAGGATCTCAATGCCGCCATCAAATCACAACCACGACTCTTCCTTGGCTCCAACCACAGGCAAGCCAACAACATTCTTGGTGCAGCTGCTCAACTGAAACATGGCGAAGACTCTTTTAATGATCATCTGTCCAAGAATGGAGGCAAGAGAGAATTGAGGACAACATTGAGCAAGATTGCCACCACTAGCCTTGAATTTTCTGAAGCACTTCCATTTGCGGCCTTTGCTTCATTGCTAGTGGAGATGGTTGTGAGGCTAGAGCTTGTTATTGAACAAGTGGAAGAATTGGGGAAGTTGGCAGGCTTCAAGGAATTTGAAGAGAAAGCGGACATTGAAATCATAGTTTCTCACGAGACGAAACATTATGAGAGCCCTCATTTGGCCTCTGAACCTGCAGAGTAAAGTACGCCAAATCTAATTTACACTACTCTGAATTTCTTCTCTGATCAGATTTCTGATCGTGGACAGTCTCTGACAATGACCTATCCTTATAATTAGGTTTTTGCGTACAATGAGATTTCCATTCATCTAAGAATGAATGATAATGAACTGAATTTAGGTTCATTTGTACCTGAAAATTTCTGGGCCTCTATTTGAGATCTTTCTTTTTTCTTTTATTTTCTCTGTTTTCCCTTATTTTTACAAAATGAAGAAGATAGTGGTGATTGTTCTGATGTTTGGTAAGGTTTTCACGAGCATCAATCATAAGCCCATAGCTACTGACAGTTCTGCACATTTGATTTCCACTGTGGTTTCATTGTCTTTTGACAATGAAAACTAGCTTTCTATTGTTAACTGGAACAAGACAATTTGCCTGATGAAATGTGTTTCCACCTTGTATAAGACTGCAGAAAATGTGACTGACAGTGACCATCTGGTGCAATACATTATGCATGTAAAATTAAGATTATGTTTCAAATTTTAATAAAAATTATTTTGTGTGAAAAAACATTTGTTCCATCCAAGACTGAACATAAGTTGGACTGAAGAAAAATCAGAAACAAGCCCTCTCATACAGATAATGTCTCATGGAACAGTTATGATGAATGAGAGGTAATCACTAGAAATGAAGGGCTGTATCAGGAACTTCCTTCAATTAGGTCAATTAGTCACCAGTCAGTTTTTGGCCTTGCAATACTAACATCAGCATGTTTTCAGCTTTGCAAGGGGACTTTAGAAAACTTCACTTAATTTCTTGGGTTTCTACACTCCTATTCCAAACAGGTGAGCTAAGGGATTGTCTTTCCCAGTGAAAAGAGACAGTAAGGAAATGCCTGCCTGAACTATAATTTCAGATATGTAACTATGTATCAATAACATTGTAACGTTGTTATTCTCATTTATTATTGTTGAAAACTGATGGTCCTGATAGTGTTTGCAGTCATGGCTTTGCTGGTGTGAAGAAGGTGAAGGTTGAGCTAAGCAAGAATAAAGTGGTCGTAAGAAAGGAAACAAAACAAAGCAGGGCTATGAAGGCACTTTGGAGAAGTGGATGTAGATAAGAATTCTTGTGTTCACAGTACTTAAGTTGGTAGTAGTTACAACTGCATTCATATAACTTGAATTGGTCCACTGCATGTTATTTTAGCAAGAGCTAAGATAAAGAGTGGTATTATTTCCCTTTTTTTTTTCTAAGTTAGAACTCGCTACACTGCAGGCTTATTAGTGTTGCTAATGGGCTTATAATGGTATTACTTTAGAGATGTTTTATAATGTAAAAGATTTGAATGAGGCCCCATCAGTTGTGAATATTTATATTCAAGTAATATACTTAGGTTGTGTTTGGATGTGGGATAGAGTAATATAGCGTAGAGTAAACCCAAAATCAATTAAAAATAATGTATGATGCGGTTATAATGACTTTTTGTTTTTAGTTGCTTGATATGAAATCTTTTTGACTTTTCGTATAAAAAGTAGAGATTTTTCTGTAATTTAGTGATGACTTCTTGATTTTTTTTTTTTGAAAAGAGTGAGTGAAATTTGAATTTTTTTAAGAAGAAGGGGGGAAATTTGAATTTCAAAAAATTTTTTTTACTCTACTCTACTCTACCTCACATTCAAATACACCCTTAGTCTAAGGTTTTTGGCCAAGCAAAGAAAAAAGCATGCATGAAGGTAGTAGATGCTGCGACATGAAGAGAATCTATTAAAAGAATATTTTAGTGCTGCAAAAAGGTTGTATTTGATTGTATTGCCCTTTGAAGGAACTGTTTAAAGTTTCACAAAGTAGGTTCTTCATAGGAGGTAGAACAAATGCCCTTTTTGTGCGAAACTGCTAAAGAAGGTAACAGATGCTCCTTCTGATTCACTCCATGCCTGCTACTTTTCTAAGGCTTCAAAAAGACGGTGCTTGTGAGATTCTACTTTTGCGGAAAATACTAAAAATAGATCAATGATCTGCGGTTCTAATCGTACATCTGACTATCTGAGTGACTCCTTTTGTAATTTCTTCAAGATTATGATTAAATTAATTAGCCCATATTTTCAAAAAACTGTACCACCATTCAAGGATGAAAAGTTTTCAAAAGAAACTGTACCATTCAAGGATGAAAAGTTGCGTTTGGTTCTGCTTATGTCAGTCACATTTGGTTTGTCTACGAAGTGTGAAAACATTTTGGTCTGAAGTTAGAAATATGGTGAAAGAGGTTTTTATGGAAGCTTTTCTTAACTAAACGTGATTTGAGTTTCCATGCCATGAGGAGGAGAAAATCCAAAATTAATACAACAGTACGGAAGCCTCTTCATTTCTTGGATACTTCTGGCATTTGAAAAGCATTACGAGCAGCTTATTTTCTCCAGTTCCTCTACCTAAACAATTTGAACTGATGACCAAACCAGGAGTCCCTTTGCTTCTCCATATTACCAAAATTAAGTTTCCTTTCATGACTCTTTTTCCTGTCCTCCATGATGTTTCAACTACTAATATCAGGAAGTTCTCACCTACATTTAGATTTGCAGTGTGTTTATATATCCAAGTGATTTAATTACAAGAACTCGATCTATCAAGTAGGAAATACCAAAATGTTGGCGGCATTATTATTATAATGACGGTGTAAACCATTTGCAGCTCCACTTGAATTGAACTTGAAACTATCATAATGGTAACCCTCAATTTGAATGAATAGAATCTAGTTGCAAAATGGCCATTTCAACTGGTTGCCTCTCAGAGCTCCCACATTTCAACCAATAACCAAATTCATCCTTTCTCTATTTTGATTTCAATGATGCTTACAAATTCTTCTATTATCCCTAAAACTTGATAAAAAAAATTATTTTGCCTTCCTAAGAGCAAGATTCATTATGATCATATCATCATCATCATCATCAAAGCATTATCCCAACCATATTGGGGTTGGCTACATGAATTCTGTTTCTCCATTCCATTCTATTCTGAGCCAAATCCTTCGATAAGTTAAACTTCTTCAAATCTGAATCAATCACCTCCATCAATGTTTTCTTCAGCTTACCCCTACTTCTTGATGGGCCAACCACCTATATAGTCAAACTTTTTCTCACCGATGCCATTACCGGCCTATGCTCAACATGCTCAAACCATCTTAAACAGGTTTTTCTAATCTTATCCTCTATTGGTGCTACCCCGAAATGCTCTTGAAAGCGCTCATTTCTAATTTTATTTTTTCTAGTTTTACCACACATCCACCTAAGCATTTTTATTTCCACTATATCCATCTTATGAATATACGTCTTCTTAATTGGCCAACATTCTGCTCTATATGTGATAGTTGGTCTAACTACTGTCCTATAAAATTTGCCTTCCAATTTCGTTGGCATCCATCTGTCACAAAGCACTCCAGAAGTGCGTTTCCACTTCAACCATCCAGCTTTAATCCTATGCTCCACATCTTCATCAATCTCCCCATCCTTACTAATCATCGAGCGTAAGTACCGAAAAGAATCTCTACGTGGTATCTCATGGGTTTCAATTTTGACAGTGGTTTCAACACTATGTATATGTCCACTGAAGTTATAATTCATATATTTTGTCTTTGTTTGACTTCTTTTAAAGCCTCTAGATTCTAATGCCCCCATCTCTCAGGTTTTGCATTTACACAATCTCTTGATTCATCCACCAATACTATATCATCTGCAAACAACATACACCATGGTACTTCTTCTTCAATATGCATAGTTACCACATCCATAATTAATGTAAAGAGATAAAGGCTTAAGGTTGATCCCTAATGTAAACCTATAGTTACGAGAAATTCACCTGTTTCTCCACATGTAATTCTCACATTTGTTACTGCTCCTTCATACATATCCTTAAAATTTTCAATGTAACCTCTGAGGGGACATTTCTTTTCTTTAAAACTCACCAAGTTAAATTCCTCGGTACCCTATCATAGGCTTTTTCCAAATCGATAAAGACCATGTCCACTGAAGTTATAATTCATATATTCTGTCTTTGTTTGACTTCTTTTAAAGCCTCTAGATTCTAATGTCCCCCCATCTCTCAGGTTTTGCATTTACTCCATCTCTTGATTCATCCACCAATACTATATCATCTGCAAACAACATACACCATGGTACTTCTTCTTGAATATGCATAGTTACCTCATCCATAATTAATTTAAAGAGATAAAGGCTTCAGGTTGATCCTTGATGTAAACATATAGTCACGAGGAATCCACCTGTTTCTCCACAAGTGATTCTCACATTTGTTACTGCTCCTGCATACATCTTTAAAATTTTCAATATAACCTCTGAGGGGACATTCATTTTCTTTAAAACCCACAAAATTAAATTCCTTGGTACATTATCATAGGCTTTTTCCAAATCGATAAAGACCATGTGTAGATTTTTTCTCTTTGCTCGATATTTTTCCATTAATTACCTAAGTGAAAAAATAGCTTCTATAGTTGATCTCCCTAGCATAAAATCAAATTGATTTTCAGAGATCTTGGTCTTTCATCTTAGTCTTTGCTCCATTATTCTCTCCCATAACTTCATAGTATGATTCATAAGTTTAATTCCTCGATAGTTGGTACAATTTTGTATATCTCTCTTATTCTTATATATAGGTACTACAATGCTTTTTCTCCATTCATTTGATATTTTCTTTGTTACAAGTATCTTATTGAATAGTCTATATAACCAACTCACCCCTACTTTTTCTAAGCATTTTCATATCTTTATCGGAATACCAGCTGGGCATGTTGCCTTTCTAGTCTTCATTCGCTTCAATGCTTCCTTCACTTCCACCCCTCTAATTCTGCGGATAAAAGTATGCTCTAGTGATGAAGTATCCTCTTTAACTGTTGGATCACCCAAATGTTTTTCATTTAGAAATTTGCTAAAATATTCCTTCCACCTTTCTTTAATATCGTTGTCTTTCACCAGAATATTTTTCTCATTATCCTTGATATATTTGACATGATCTAAGTCTCTACTTTTCTTTTGTCTTATTTTTGAGAGCTTAAAAATATCCTTTTCTTCTTCTCTTGTTCCCAACCTATTATAGAGGTCATCGTATGCTTTGAACTTTACACTATTTACTACTTTTTTAGCTTCTTTCTTTGCCTTCTTATACAGCTCAAAATTTTCCATGCTCTTAGTCTTCTACTAAACTTTGTAGCAATGTCTTTTCTGTCGAATAACTTCTTGAACCTCCACACTTCACCACCATGTTTCTTTATTACTATGTCTCTTTCCTTTTGATTCTCCAAGTACGTCCTTTGCAACATTCCTAATGCAATTAGCCATTTGATTCCACATTACTGTAGTTTCTCCTTCATTATTTCATTCTCCCTTCTCAATCATGTTGTCCTTAAATATATTTGCTCTTTCCCCTTCAAATCTCTCCATCTTGTTTTAGGGTCCATTTTGTTTACTACCGCTCTCTTTTTACTTCTAATATAAATATCTAAAACTCCAAACCTATGTTACGTAGTCAAACTTTCTCCTGGGATAACCTTGCAATCTTTACAAGCCAATCGGTCTTATTTTCTAACTAGAAAAAGTCTATCTGACTCCTATTACTCCCACTTTTGCAGGTAATTAAATGCTCATCTCTCTTTTTAAAGTAAGTATTTGCTACTACAAGATCAAATGCCACTGCAAAGTCCAATACAGTGTTTCCAAATTCATTCTTTTCTCCAAATCCTTGCCCCCCATGCACTCTCTTATATCCTCTATTATCTCTTCCTATATGCCTGTTTAAATCCCATCCAAGGAAAATCTTATCACTATTTGGGATTTCTTGCATTAAATCATCCATTTCCTCCCAAAATTGTCTTTTTACACTTTCATCTAGTCCTACTTGGGGAGCATATGCATTGCTAATATGAATTATGTCTTCCTCTAACACTAGTTTAATTGATATAATTCTATCACCAAACCTCTTTACTCTTAAAATTTTCTCTTTTAAATCCTTATCTACAACTATACCAATTTCATTTCTTGTGTTACTCTTTCTTATATAGAAAAACTTATACCCATCCGTGAGCTCCTTAGCTTTATTCCCTTGTCACCTTGTCTCCTGTATACAGGCCACACTAATTCTTCTTCTTTTTATTACCTCAACCAACTCCATGCTCTTGCCTGTCAAGGTTTCTATATTCCAAGTAGCAAGTCTAATTTTTCTATTCCTCCTCTTCTTCTCATGGAGTAGCTTTTTTAATCGCACTAGCCTAAAGTCATACGGTAACCCTTGCACACTTTTCACTGCAGCCGGGCGACACTACAATGCTTCACTTAAAACGGGGAATGCCTTAGCCATATCGCGAAATATTATTATCTCAGAATTCATGTTTGGGTTGTGACAAAGTTTTACGCTGACTGTCAACCTACCTAATGCAACCTTCCTCCTTTACCTGGGCTTGGGACCAGCAGTAAAAACTAGCGGAGTTAAAATTCATTATGATCTACCCTAGATAATTCTATAATATATAATGCACTTTGAATTTGCCTCATGTCCCCTTTTAAATTAAAATAGATATTCTCCCTCCTCGTATCCTTGATAAGACTTCAAACAAAGCCAAAGTAGATCTTTGCATTTTCGAGCAACAAGTGAAAATTCTAACTGAAGTAAATAGGCCAACTAACAAGAGTCACAACTTAGTGGATCTTTGTAAGGCACTTCATCCATCCAAGAGTATATTCTGTTTTTCAAAATCTATAAGAAGAATTATGTGAAATCGAGTATGTGAATGTTTTTGCACAAGCCTTTCCAGAATTGTGAATGATACTTGAGACGAGTCATGGGGATCAATTTCTCATGAAATTGAAGCCTTAATATGAAATTGTTAGATCTTATCTTATGAGTAGGGTCCCTTCACCATCACTAGAAGAGTGTTTCAATGAATTATTAAGAGAAGAACAAAGACAACTAATGCAATATGATATGATCCCTCCACCCACTCATAGTGCAATTGAAGTTGCACATGGTGCATCAACTCAATCAGAGCCACCAAACTCTTCTGTCACTGTTGCTTATGCTACCAAGCACAAACAACCAAGCAAAGCTATGAGAAAGTGCAATGCTACCTTTGTCAAAACTTTGGCCATTATGAAAATCAGTGCAAGCATAAAATTTACAATGCTGCAAAGTAACCGGACGTTTGATCAATGACTATTGCAAACATCCTCACAACTAGAACCCAAAAGCTTACCAGGCCATCACTGCTACTTCTAGCACATCAGATTCCTCTTCCGTGTCTTATTCAGCTCCTACTTTTGCTACCCTGGTCACCCTTAACATAAACCAACAGATGATCCTCAAGGCATTTTCCACCCTTGGCATATACAGTAAAAAACATTCTTCCTCACATTGGTATTTTGATTATGGTGTTTTCAATTATATGACATCTTCATTAAAAAAAATTTTCTAAAATTAAACTATATGATAGTAAGCTCCAAGTCCATGCTGCTAATAGTACAACAATACCTATTACATTTATTGGAAATATTTCTCACTATTTACCATTGCATTATGTCTTTTTCTCTCCAAATCTTTCTACCAATCTTATTTCCATAGGATAATTTGTTGATGATAACTGCAATATTTCTTTATCTGGTTGTGTGGTACAAGATCAGGAGACGGGGAAGGTGATAACAAAGGGGCCTAAGTATGGGCATTCATTTCCCTCCACATATATTCACCAAGTTCAGATATGTCCTTGTTTAATTATTCAACTGTCTCTAGGAATAATGTGTAATTATTGCACAATAGATTAGGCCATCTCAATTCTAAAGTCCCATTATCATTGTTAAACTCTAGTCATATTAATGAAATGAAGTTTTTAACTTTAAATGTTGGTATTGATTGCTCTACTTGTAAACTTGGAAAGAGTAAAATTTTGCCTTTTCAATTACATGTTTCATCTGCTATGAAATATTTTGATTTAGTGCATAGTGATGTTGGGGGTGTTGCACCAATCATTTCTCATTTGCAGTAAAAGTATTTTATTGCCTTCATCAATGATTATAGTCGTTTTATGTAGATCTACTTTCTACATGCTAAATTTGAAGTCTTTAATGCTTTTCAAAAAATTTTGAATTATGTTCAATATGAACTTGGGGTTTCCACGTTGAAAAAAGTAAGTGAGAGAAAAGTGTCGACAGGTGTTTTTCGAGGAATTATGTGTGGAACTTTATGATGAAAAGTACGCTCCCTAGATCTCGAAATTTTCTTATATCATATGTACTTGGAAACTCTTATATTGGAAAAAGAGAGCAAGGAAAATTTTAGATAGGACTAGAGAGAAAGTACAAATGCAGGTTCAATTTTTAAGATAAAAGAGACCCATCAGAGTAATAGTAGTGTGAAAGCCATCTTAGTAACCTTGAGAGGAAATTTATTTTTTGCTAAATTTCAAGAGATTGGACTATTTGAAGGAAAAATTATGCTTTTACGGCATTATTATGGAACATTTGAAATTGGTTTTTGATGTATACATTTTTTTACTGTGCACACAATTTTGGTTTGAATTTGAGAAAGTTTTTGAAAATAAAACTATAAATTCGACTTTGAAAAGTCTGAAATTTTGGTTATTACAGGTTTCGTAAATATTTGATATGAGAATGTTTTTGTTTTGAGAATTTCTTTTATCTATTTAACTTGTATTTTTAAAAAAGAATTTTGTGGTTATATTCACCGCAAAGTCTCACTAGGCATAACTTGTCCACTAGGGGGAACCTAGAAGTTTTAGTGAATGTTGTATATGTAAAATGCAGTCGATAGTGCTAGCGAAGGTGGCATTGCATTCATTTCATTTTCATTATATTTCATTAGTTTTATGATTATATTAGGTCATGATGGAAGCCTCATATTTTCGCATTTTTTGCTAGGGACTAACAAAACGCTAGTTGAGGGGTATAATAAGTCCTTAAAAATGCACATTTTTTGCCTATTTTTGAGAAGTTTTAAGGACTTATAGTTTCAAAAGAGCATTATTTTGAAAGAAATCATGTTTTTATGCATTTTTTGTTCGTTGTAGTGTTTTCCTGAACAATTTGCTCAAAATTCACATATTCTGCATAAATTCATGAAAACTACAATTTTTAGAACTTTATTTTTGGAAAGTTTTGCCGAAATTGTTTTTCCCATGTTATGCTATGCTTTTTCATCATCACTAGTTTATTCAAGTTGAATAATTCACAATGATGTCATTATATGTTATCATTTTATATGAGATAAACCCGCATTCAAGCATTGTTGACTTTTGGTTAAAATTTTCTTTTTACATAAAATTTCACATTTTGTCTTGTAGGTAATTGAAGAAATAGGTCCCATAACAATGATTTGAGTCAAAGAAAAGAAAATGGATAGGAAAAAATGGAAAAAAAAAATAGAAGAAGAAAATTCAAGAAATTGAGAAATTGGCTTCATGAGGACCCCATACACATGTGCACATATGCTTAGATAGCCAAAGGGGGGTCCCACTCTCCAATTTTTGCAAGGATTTAAATTTGAATTTTAAAACTCAAATGTAAGTTTGTCGGCCAATATTTTAGTTGGTATTTTTAAAATATCGACCGATATAATGTTATGGCCGATATTTTGGGGATATTTTGCCTGTATTTATAACGGGGCCATTGTAATGGCCAAGGTCATTACCCTTTCATCACGGCCATTATGAAATGGTGATAGCCATTATTTTATGCCATGATTACATGACTATGCATGTATCCACTCCCTTCGTTGGTATTTTATTGTTGTTAATATGTAACTGACCTAATATAGATTGGAATGGGACTATGAGTATAAGTGATAGAATGTGATTCATTAGGAGGTGGCTTAGCTTAGAAGATGGGTATCAGGGACTAATCAGTTGTGATTATGGATTTGGTTGGATGACACATGCGTGTGGACTAGCCTCCCTTTGTATGTTCTATTTAACTATTTGGTGAATCCAATGAGACGCTAGTCAGACACTCTGTTAGAGGTGTGTATGACATTTGATCCATCAAGTGAGGCACCACTAGGTCAATAAATCCTCCCATGGTTTAGGGCGCCTCCCTGGATAGGTTGTGCATTCATATGTGTTTATCCTCTGTAAATCGGGATGTGGATGTACACCATCGGTCTAGTGTTAAGTCCATGAAATTGCATTATAAACTCATCATTTCATTTAGTATTATGGACTTAATTAGTTTAAGTACATTGTTTTTCACTGAATTTCATCCTTTCATGAATTTTCACTTCAAAGATGAGATTTTAAGGAATTCATACACAGGACCCTTTTCGAAAGGAATCCCAATTCACTCTGAATTCTTCGCTACTTTACCAGATGTACTAATTTACATAGGGAATGCGAATTTTAGGCTTGCAAAATCCTAGGGATGATTTTGAGAAAAGTCCTAGTTACATTAGGACTGTGACACGGGACCCACTTTGGAGCACAAAAAATCATCTAGGGACCTGCATTGCAAAATTAAAGAATTAACCAAGTGGACCCTAGACACACAGACATGTGGTCTCACACATGTGAAGGTCAATAAGAGGGAGCATCCACTCATCTTGCACGAGTCTAAATTATCTCTATACATAATTTCAAGAGTCCTAATTGAGTAAAAGACCTCTCGCGAGGCCCACCATTCAAGCAGAGGAGATGTCCCACATGGCAAGGTCCACATTGGCTGCAGATTTAAAATAATTTGAATAATCTCTTGGATAACTCAAAGAAGATAATTTTGGTGGGAGAATGATGAGAAATTTGAATAAGAGATTGATTCATCTTCTCACCTTAGAGTCTAATTCAAATGTTTTGCAAAGATGGAAATCTAATCCAAGTGGTATATTAAAAGATAAACTAGAGATAGAGTTCAAAATTAGGGAGGTTTGAATGTCAATCCCATTTTTCTCAAGACGACATAGATTAAAACAGTCATAACTCTCAATTCAAGTTTCGGATCGACAAGCTATTTCAGAGTAGATATTAGTGGAGCCTAAGATTGCACAATTTGAAGCTAAATTGACAAAGTTACAGCTTCAAGAATTTGATTGTACATTTTTAGGTGGGATTGCAAGTAAATCCACACTACAAAGAGCATCTATTACACATCATTGTGTGGGACCCCATCTGAAGATTAATTGAGCTATCTAGAAACTTTCCACCTCATCTTATCTCCATTCAATTCAAGTTAAGAAGATAAGAGATCACTCTCATCTCAAAAGATTACCCTAATCCATAAACTGCAAAAAAGGTCCAAGTTCAATGAATTTGAAAGCCCAAAAATTATAAAAAGAGCACTCATGGGACTCCAGCCCCATTCCTAGCTGAGGTGGGACGTCCCCCACTTTCTCTCTCCTTCTCTCTCTCTCTCTCTCTCTCCTCCGCCTCTTTTTCCTCCATTATTTTCTAATTTTCTTTTTAAAGGTATTTTGGAGCCTTGTTTTAGAAACTAAGGGTTTTTTAGAAGAAAGATTTCTAAGAGACGATTGTAAAAGGACATCCTATCAATGAAATTATTTCTAAATCTCTTTTCAATGGCGGGGTGAAGTTTCTAATCAAAGTGAACGAAAAAAGCAAAGTAGTCTTCTGTTCAGTTTTGTGTTTGTTATTTCTTTTCCTTTTCTAATTATCTCTTTTAATAGGCTTTTTGAAATAAGAACAGATCCGTTTTCATGCCAAATGGGGCAACTTCTGTTTCTAATTTCTAATAAAAGGAGATTTGGTCATTTATGCTTATTTTGATAGGTTTTGCTTAGGACTGTGTTTCCTTTGATAGTTATGCTTAATTTAATAGGTGATCCTTGGGACTTTTATTCTTTTATGAAGTGAAGGAGACCTTGAGCTTTCTGATATTATTATTGTTTATTAAAAAGATTTTTTGTGAAAGATAAATTTTTCAAATTTGAAACATTGATTTGTTTCTGATCTAAATTATATTTTGAGACAAATGATAGAATAATTGTATGAATTGGATTATATGATTATTTAGTGCATTCCAGATGCTTTGATCTGTAATATTTTTTGATTTTTATTTACTTTTATTTGCTTTGATTTTCTGATTTTTCTAGTTCTACTTCAAGTCCAACTACCCATTTTCTACCTTTTAGTTTAAAAATTCAGTTTTTAATCATACTTGACACAGTTCACTGTAGGATCGACCTGCTCTTGCCACTGTCTATTAGTGACAGCTGTCACGCCTCAAACCCGAGAATTGGAGATTTATAGTGGATTCTGAGGCGCGACACACGTAACCCATGACAAGTCGTACATTATCAAAACACGTACGAACTGTCACAAAGGTGGTTCTATAGGTACGTATGAGGAAGGTCCATAAACATGTATCAAACATTTGAATAATTAAGCGGAAACCTGGAGAATTTACCTGTGCATATCATAGACTTTAGTAAAACATTTTCTATTTCATTAATATAACCAAAGTCTATTAATTAACCATCCACATACACATGGTACGAAAGTTCCATAACTTAGACAAAATGCAAGATAAGATGACAAGTTCATCAATAGTAATTCCGAATAACAAAATGATAATGGTATGATCTACTACAAGCCAACCACGGCTACACACTAACAACCCCAAAAGATCCCCTATTACGCGCTGTGGAGGATAACTAACAAAATACATCATCCTTGTTCCATTCGTTCACATTCCAAGGTACCACTGTGGTTTCCTTTGGGGGTGCTTCGACTGCTGTATCAGCACTGGGTTCTGTACCTGTAACACCAAGGGTAGCACTGTTAACACTATGGTCAAACAAATATAAGTATACATAAACTTATCATGATATAATAATTGAAATTAAACAACATAATGATCAAAAGAGAGCAATAACAGAAACTAGGCAAGTTGTGCATGTGAATAAGCATGAATGAAGAATCCTAGATGGAAGACAACATCACACTAATTGGCATCCACGTGGCTATCTTCTCTCTAGTAAGAGAGCATATCGTACTGTGGGAAATCACTAGCAATTGGGCTAAGACCGTCTAACTGCCCTAAAAGCATCGACCAACACTTCATATAACTACTGTAGTAGGTAATATATAGAATACCCTCATTCGGTCCCGTCGAACCTCCTATGGGTACAAGTTAAGTGGTTCCGACTCAATGTATCAACACTAATCTGAATTCATACTTTCATGCATATACATAGCGATCGACTCAAACTTATACAAAAACGTATATCAGTCTTGAGATCATAACCAATCATAGAATCAGGATTAAACGAAGTAACTAATATCAACAATGCGTACTAAAATGAGCTATCAGAGCTCGAACCCTCTCAACCTTAGCTACATCTATCTTGGCTTACGGGCTCACGTTCAATAGAAGCTCCATCTTCGATTTTGCCTCAAGGTTCACCAGGAGGAATGAGTACATGATTAAATCATGTCGAGCGCAAGGTATACTTAACAATATGAATGCATTCAGATTGAGACGTTAAAAAGAAATTTTACTAGTCAACCCTATACTAAGACATTTTATGTTTCCTTAGTCATTCAATAACGGCGTATTTATAAAACGTCCGGTGTCAACGTATTACCAAATCTTAGTGTTACATTGTATAAGTAATGGACACCACTTCTTCTACTAACACCCATGATGTGATGTCAAGAACAATCAGAAGTCAAGAGGGAATGAGTGACAGCTCAATACTCTTTTTTCTTAGTGTATAATTACTGTTGGGCTAATTCGTTTGAGGTAAAGGTTCCACTTCTAAGGCCCTAAATGGTCTTCGACTATACTTACAATCCTAACGTAGGGTTAGCTTAAAATACCTTCTCTTTACCAAGGGTCAAAGGTGTAGCCCTTCCTTATGCCACACTATGGACTATGGAAGGCTTATGGTCAGTCATGGAACCGAGTTTTAAATAGAATTTTCAATATAGAACTCTGGGTTACCCGACCAATTAGGTATTGTGTCCAACTGGTTGGACACCTCCTAGAACATGAATTCAATCGATCGAGCTTCAGGATCGACCGATTGGCCCTGAAGCACTCTGCTCCGGGAGATTCAGTTTCAAACTAAATTCTCTTCTTGCTCATTCTACTTCCCCTGCATTCAAACATCAAAGAGACCCCTTAAGTTATAATCTTGGGTCTCCCTACCATCCATTTTCATCATTCATTCACAACCCCAACATTAACGATTAGACTAATCTTACAACTTTAATTAAAGATCACAAGAGAGTTGTAAATTGGTACTTAGAAGGAACTCATCAAGAATCAATAAAATTGACCACACAGATAGAGAATATGCACCCTTATACTTGCCTTAAGTGCAGTACTTCACCCCAAATCAAATTGCCCTTTGGTTAGATGGTGGAGAAGGCTTCACTAGAGATTGATCTAACACATGCATTGAGAAAAATGAGAATGTGATGCATGCATGCTCCAAACTTGAGTCTTTTTTACCCTATTGAACTCAAGAACTGAAATGGTGATGGGGTTCTCTTACCTCAAGACTTCGACAAACACAATGAAGGAAATGAGGCCTCGATTCCAAGGAGAATATGAAGAGTGAAGAGGAAGAAAAAGAAGTTCAAATCTTTTCCATGCAACACTTCTAATGCCCAAAATAGAGAGGAGGTGAAGGAGAGAACATGGGAGGAAGAAGAAACTCTTGCTCTAGCAGAAATGAGGGAAAGAAAAGAGCAAACAATGGGTTTGGTGTTTTTAAATGATGGGTTTTTCTGGAATTTGCCAATAGGCCCCCAGTTTTTTATATTTTCCAATTTGAGTCAGTTGGGCTTAAAATGGGCCGAAATGAATCCGAATTGAGTTGGGCCAAACATGAAAGATGACCCTCAAGATGAGGCACACTTAATGCAATTAATATGATGCTTTAATGATGCAAAACCATGAAATTTTAAAATAAAAAAAGGCCTTCGATTATCTAAGTAATGTTTGAACCCGACTGGACTAACTATCCACGACCCAAACCCAAAGGGATTTGAGTTAAATTAGCCTAATTACATATTAATTAAAGTAAAATAAAATTTTTATTATCAATTATGATTATCTCGGGTTTGGACCATATAACAGTTATGCACTTGCAGTATTACTGATTTAAAATCTCATCATCCAGCACGTAATACATGAGGTACTATGTAGTTGGACTGATTGGGTTCACATCAGTTGTATTTGTTTGACCAGCTTCCTTTGGATTATCGAGTCAATTCGCATGTGCTTCATTTTAATAGCCTATGTGGAGTCCCACATTGTTAAGTATTTAAATAGGGATTCTACATTCATATGATATAGGGATTCTACATTCATATGATTCTTCTGTGTGTCAATTATTCATGCTTTTTGCCTAACTTTTGTTTATTGTTACTTACATGATGTATGATTGTCTTTACTTAGTGTTGATGCATAGTAATTAGTATCTATTTATTTACATTTATTTATTTGTCAGATTAACATAATCTGATGATGCTACATTTGTTGCTTAGGTAGCAGAGCCTCATTGTGTAGATGGTTGAGGCGGTCTACTAATTGCGGGGTGTCACGAGTGGCATACAAACAATGTAGTGTGATGATACGGGCTAGCACACGAGAGACTCAAACCCTATTCTTGGCATGTTTCATTTTGGTATTATTGAGATGTATGTTTGGTAGAGCATTGACTGTAGTATTTGAATCATTAGTAAAACTCTAATGTATTTGGTAATGGAAGCTTAAGTAAATGTCTTATGTTGCCAGTACTAACTCTATTATTATGATTTATTGTATTGGTTTACTAACTGTGCATACTATATGAATTGGTGCTTCTGCGTTTATTTATAGCAATTGATCATCATTCATAACCTCACTACGGCCTTTGATCCATCTAGAATTGAGGCCCAGATATATACAATTCAAAGAAACATTTTAATTGAATCCAACTCTTACACCCTTGGGATTGTGCTAAAAATTTGACTCGGTCTTGGGGCCATGACACTTTTCATGTCCTCTTACTTCATTTTTATATTAATGGAAATAATATTTGATGATAGTTTATGTATTTTCACCTTTGTTTCTTTAGTTTTAGAGAAGTAAATATCTTATAATTCCTAAAAATTCAGTTTCATGCAAACCAACCAAACTTTCAAATCTCCTTCAATCACTTAAATTTGCAGTGGCCCACTTAAATCTTGTTCATTCATTTAGAACATATTCCCGGAGTTGGACTCAACAGGCTAGGTTAGATCTAAAGGCCTTTTTTTTCCTTTTTTTTTTTTTTTTGGCATTTGGGATCAAGACAAGTGCACATCCAGTCCTATTGATAGTAATTTATAGCTACTATCATCCACCTAGTGCGACAGGGCCCAACAACAAAGCTTAGATGAACTCATATGTGTGAGCTTCACTCTTTTTAAACCTTTTTTATTTTTTATTTTTATTTTTTTCCCTCAATGCATGTTCTTTGGTTAAGTAAAGAAACCTATTTAAGTTTTCTTGATCGGTTTAGGAGAAGTAGTGAGGGTTGAAAGAGGATTTTAGCCACACGGTTAGTCCTCCACACCTACCACCCCCACCCCCACCCCCACACGCTGTTGATTTGATCATAGAAGGGTCTGTACGAGACCCAAGGGGTCCATTTGCAAGATAAGGAGCCAAGAGATCAATATCCCACGTTTAATTGTTTATGGCTCCTTTTTTTTTTTTAATGAATTCTAAGATCCAATGAGTCAATGAATTTATTCTTAGCTAACACCCTTAAATAAATTTACATCGATCCTACGCAATATGCTCACATAGGAGGATTAAAAAATGAATTCATAAATCTGCTCATATTCCTGCAAGCTTACATGATACTTTCAGTTTTTACTTACATGAATACAATGAAATACTATACTTAAAAAAACAGATTTGAGCTATGCTACAACCACTACAAGAATTAACATTTTTAGCTATAAAAAATTTCGTCGCCAAAATCCTACAAAATGTTGGTAAATACTTTTCTGGACTAAAATATTTTCGTCGCCAGAACGTCGCCAAAAAAAGGTCATCAAAAATTCTTACCGACACAAAAAAAAAAATTTCATCAGCAAAAATAATATTTACCAACGATAAAAATGCCATTTACCGATGTTATATAAGGTCGGTAATTAAATGTCCATTTTATTTAATTTTAATTTTAATTTAACTTTTCCCGATGATTTCTTAACGTCGGAAAAGAATGTTTCATATTTTGTAAATTTTAAAATATCATTTACCGACATTAAAAAACATCGATAAAAGTCATTGTTATTTAATTTTAATTTAAATTTCACTTTGACAGATGATTATTTAACGTCGGTAAATAATTTTACTTATTTTCTAAAATTTAAATTCCCATTTACTGGCATTTGAAAACATCGGCAAAAAAATACACAAAATTGTAAAATTCAAATTTTCCTACGTTAAAAAGACGTTGGTAAATAATTTTTTCTATTTTCTAAATTCCAAAGTCTCATTTTACCGATGTTTTAAAACGTCGGCAAAGAATTTACACAGAATTGTAAAATTCCATTTTGCCGACGTTAAAAAAACCTCGGGAAATTAGTCTCCATTTTTTTAATTTTTAATTTTACTTTTACGGACGCTTTCTAACGTTGGCAAAATCATTATTTTCTTAATTTAAATTTTTTCTTTTATCCATTTTTACCGAAGTTAAAAAAACATCGGTAATTTATTTATTTTTCAAAATTGACTTTACTTTTGCAGACATTAGAAAATGTCGGCAATTTATTTTTTTTAATTGAATTTACTTTTGCCACCATTAAAGAACGTCGGCAATTTATTTATTTTATAAAATTGAATTTGCTTTTGCCGACATTAAAAAATGTCGGCAAAAGTCATTTTTCATCGGCAATAGTTTAACTTTTTTATAATATAAAACCGTTTTTTCATTATAATCTTCCAATAAACCTGTTTATACTTGTATCAAATATAAAGCTATTCATATACCCGTATTTAACAAAAGAAATCCATCCATACAATAATTACTAAATAAACAAACAAGCATCACCATTTTTCATCAAGTCATTCATCTCATTTACCAAATATTACAATGATACAGTCCCATATAAATATACAATATACAAATACAAATAGACTAAAATGAAAATAAAACACTCCTCTAAGTCTACAACCGAACCCAACTCGTCCATCAATCTGTAATGACAAAAATAACATTAGAACCTTTTCAATGAATTAAATTACAAATGTAAGATCATAAACATGTATATCTATAATATTTTCCTAAGTTTTTCGGTAGCTTGTTTTCCGGCTTAAGTATTGAAAATTAAGCTGTTATTGCTTCTAATTTGTTACTCGGGAGTTTGATTCACAAGCCGTCAATTCGTACAAGTTACTTTTGCCTCGAACTAGGTACTCGTGCTAGTTTCCAAGCCGCCCGACAGCCGTTTCTCCTTTTGGACCTTTGGCGGCCTATGACTGAGAGAGAGCAGAGATCGGAGAGAGAGAGAGAGAGAGAGAGAGAGAGAGAGAGAGAAAGTACCCAGAGATTGGAGAGAGCAAGCGAGACAGAGAGAGCCGAGATCGGAGAGAGCGAGCCAAAGAGAGAGAACCCAGAGATCGGAGAGAGCGAGCGAGACAGAGAGAGCTGAGATCAGAGAGAGTGAGCAAGCGAGAGAGAGAGAACCCAGTGAGCAAGACAGAGAGAGCGCAGACCAGAGAGAGATCAGATCGATAGTGAGAGAAAAAAACGAAAAGGGGGCAAAGGAAGGGAAAAGGGGAAAGAGGGTGGCGCGAAATTTTATATAATTTTTACAGACGATATGTTTTCGTCACCAAAACTGAATTTCGTCGGTAAATATTCTTCAAAAATACTTAGAAATTTATTAATGTATAATAATTTTGGCTCAATAAAATTAACCTTTACTAACGTTTTATGATTTTTACCAATGAAATTAAACATGGCTAAAAATGTTTTCTTTTTTCTAAAAATAAGTGCAAAAATATGTAATTTACCAACACTTTACAGTGTCGTCGCTAAAGGCTATTTATTTACCAACGCATATAATTTTCGTAGGTGAAAATTAGACATTTACCGACGTTTTAAATAAACGTCGGTAAAATTGACATTTAGCGGCGTTTTAGATAAAACACCGTTAAAATTATGTCTAATATTTACCTATGAATATTATTTTCGTCAGTGAAAAGTAGATATTTACTGACGTTTTAAATAAACGTCGGTAAAAGTGACATTTACCGAGGTTTTATATAAAACGTCGGTAAACTTATGACTAATATTTACCGACGAATATTATTTTCGTCGGTGAAAAGTAGATATTTACAGACATTTTATATAATTGTCGATAAAAGTCAATTTTTACCGACGTTTTGAATAAAATGTCGGTAAATATCTAATTTTCACCGATGAAAATTATATGCGTCGGTAAATAATAGCCTTTAGCGACGAAATTATAAAAGCGTCTGTAAATAACGTTGTCAAAAGTGCATGTTGTTGTAGTGAACACTGGACCATAGGAAATTTATCCGGCTCCCCTTGGAGCTGTAGGGATTAATCCAGCCCAATGGGTGGGTCCGTTAGCAAAATAAAAAGAAAAAAAAACAAAAAAGAAAAGATATCTGAAATACAACAATGTGCATTGTATGTGAGATCAAATTGAGTTCTATGATTAACTCTTAAAGCCAATTAGATACCTCCTGTTGATAAATAAATTGCCTTACTTTTATGAGAACATGTGAATGAACTACCACTCATTTCTATAAGAAAACCAAGCATCCTACCCACTCTTAACAATGAATCTTAATTTATTATTATTATTATTATTATTTATGACGAGGAACCTCCAGTCCTGTAGGATCTTATACATCCAGTGAGCTACTATTCCTACCAAATTAATTGGTGATGATAAAGGTACAATTCAATGTTTTAAGGCATTCAATATGACATCTACGGGCCTATTTTTAGAGTGGTCGTAAGGAGCAATATTATAACACGCCTCCGCCAAACAATCCCACTCTCTTGATGGTGCTCCCACAACTCGAACTCTTACAGAGCTTTGATAGCATTTGCATCATGGAGATCGCTCAGGTTTGCATTGATGGTTCACACATGGAAGACGATGATCAGCAGAACTTGCTTGGATCCTATTTTTCATTACCAAAACAAGGGTTTGGGTTTTCGATTCTTGGACGTCTTTGGAGTTGGGTTCGGATCTCTATTACGTCACAAAGACACAAGAGATCAAAGGGTTGATCTTTGGTTCTCTGTTATGTACATTGGATCGCAGTGGCTTGATCGGAGAAGAACAGGGAAGGATTTGGACTCCTAATTTGTTGCTACTTTTTGCCGTCACTGTGGTCGAAGGAGAAGATGGGCAGAGTTGTTCTCTGGGTTGCAGGGCTCCCTGTCCAGTGACAAGGAGGAAGGAAAAGTTGAAGAGATTAGGGAGGCCGCTGCCACTGCCGACCGCCCACCGCTATCGCCGTCGTCGCCTCTCCCAGCGGTGTGCACTACTGCTGTCGTTGAGGAAGGAGCAAAGATAGGGAAGGGCCAAGCCGCTGGGTGGTTTCCATTCGTAGAACCAGAAACAAAGGAGATGAAAGGCTTGGGTAGTCCAAGCTAGTTTTGGGTTGGGTCCGTTCAGACTTAACCTGTCAGAGCAGGCCAAAGCCTTCAAGGTTTTACGTTCGGATAATAATAGATGAGTTCTCTCCTTCATGGACGAAAGCAAGGTTGCCGAACCACGTAAAATTGGTGTGTTCATGTGTGTGATTACCTGATAGTATGATTATGTGTGTTTATCGTGATTGATCCATTGATCACAGGTTATTCCGTTGTGCCGCTTTTTCCAATAAATTCATTGCTAGAATTCCTAACCACTCAAACAATTTAAGTGTAAGTTATACAATTTAAGTGTGAGCTATACAATTTGCGTGTGGATTACAATTTAATTGTGGGTTACAATTTAAGTGTAGGTTATACAATTTAACTGTGGGTTACAATTTAAGTGTCGGATTACAATTTGAATATAGTTACAATTTAAGTGTGGGTCTACAATTTTAAGTGTGGGTTACAATTAAAGATTGGTTTACAATTTTAATGTGGGTTGTATAATTTGTGGGTTACAATTTAAGTGTAGATTACAATTGAAGTGAGGTTGCGAGAATCTCAATTTCTTCAACACAATCACCATGTCCTGCTCAGGATTTCTGTGCTGGAGCTAAATGAGAACATATAAAACCCAGATGATATGCTGCACTAAAATTTAGTCTTCCGAGGTGAAACATTGTTTGTTTCTCAAAGAGAGAGTCTGTTGTTGGAGGTGTGACTGAAAAATAAAAACCGCAGTAAAGGAATAAACATGAGCTCAAATGGGCATGTTCGAAAGATTATGGAGAAGACGAGAAGATTGCCAGAGTCAGTGTGGCATAAGATATTGGAGGTTGGAAGAGAGGACCCTCGACGAGTCATCCATTCTCTGAAAGTTGGGCTGGCCTTGGCACTGGTTTCCTTGCTGTATCTACTGCAGCCGTTCTTCAAGGAAGTTGGGCAGAATGAGATTTGGGCTGTCATGACTGTGGTCTTGGTGCTTGAATATACTGCAGGTGAGTGTTTGCAATGGGATGGCTCAAAGTTAGCATGTGCATACTGGTGTAAAGGTTATGGCCGATATATGGTGTGTGCTCTGCGTTGATTCCCTATGTCTTGTTCGTTGCCCCATTATTTATCATATCTATGAATTTGAGTTAAAAAAATTTTAAATAAAGAAAGAGAAAAGAAGAGTAGGACAGGCAACCAATCATGGAAACTCACCAAAACTTAATTTTGACTCTGATTCTGTATAGAAGTAGCAATGACTTAAGCTTGCAGATATTGTTGTGACTTAGAGCTCACTTATACTTTGTTTTCAATTATTAGGTGCAACACTGTATAAGGGGCTAAATAGAGGATTTGGGACGCTGTTGGCTGGATCGTTGGCATTTCTCATTGAATATATCGCAGATGAGTCAGGGAGAGTCTTCTATGCAATCTTCATTGGAACTTCAGTCTTCATTATAGGTTCTAGTTCTTTCTTCTCTTACAATTGGATATGTTCTCTTCTTACAAACCATGGATTCTATATGCCATAATGTTTTTCGTTTAATTCTGGCAGGCACTACAGCTACATACCTGAGGTTCATTCCTTACATTAAGAAGAACTATGACTATGGTGTTGTGATTTTTCTGCTAACTTTTAATCTGATCACGGCATCAACCTATCATGTAAGCAATGTGCTGCGCATTGCTCGTGAGCGCATCTATATGATTGCCATTGGTTGTGGACTCTCCCTTGTCATGAGTCTCTTGATTTTTCCCATCTGGTCAGGGGAGGACCTTCATAATTCAACTGTCTCCAAGCTTGAAGGCATTGCAAGATCAATTGAAGGTATTGCAATAAGTAAAGATCAAAGGCATGGTTGACTGATTCCTATTGGATCCCCACAAGTCCCATTTATCGTTGGTGAGGTGGTGATCTTCAAATGTATGTAATCTGCTTTAATTAAAGGTTGTTTAAATATTTACCCAGGGGGTGAGTGAGGAGAGGAAATTGCGACAGTCCCTCGTATTCTGTACCATTAATTATTCATTCTTGAGTGTTTATAATTTTGATAAAAGCCCCCTAAATATCTTGGAGGAATTTGCAAAACATGTTCTAAAGAAAATGCCCATGTAATTATTTGTGCAGCCACAATATTAGGAATGAACTTTCTGTTTTTTTTTTTTTTGTTTTTTTTTTTTTTGGTTTTCTTTTTCGAATTTAGTTGTATTAACAATTGAAATGGTGAAAAACCCAGAGATACATAAGATACAAGGATCTAATGCACACTAATAATGAAACAATAACACTGATAAGGAGACCAACTACATGAAGTATGGTGACCTGCAGTACTCTTTAACTCTTTAGTAACGAAGTAGAATGTTTACCCAGAGAAATTAACAAAATAGAATAGAAAGATGCTGTTATTCCTATTTTGTAGAAGAGAAAAATCCCACTTCAAAATTTTTTTTGAGGGCCAATGGACGGGACTGATGAATAAATTATTCATGTTTTCATTCCTCTTAGTATCACGTGGGTATACAGAACATTCACTTATGCCAGTTATGGTCATCATCATCATCTTCTTCTAACTTCTACGTGGAAAATTTTGCAGCGTGTGTGAACGAATATTTCCAAGATGCAGAGACAGAAGTCATCAGAGAGAAATCATCATCGAATGACATGCATAAGTATTACAGGACAGTTTTAGACTCCAAATCCAACGATGAAAACCTAGTATGTTTTGTTGTTCTACTTACTTCTTAGTATCAAATGGGTTAATTGTGATCTTTGAGATGGTAATGATGATGATATTGAGATGATCAGGCATTATTTGCAAGCTGGGAGGCGAGACATTCTAGGCACTGTTACAGGCATCCCTGGCGACAATATGTGAAAGTTGGAGCAGTCCTTCGCCATTTTGTGTACACAGCTGTAGCTCTACATGGCTGTCTAGAGTCTGAAATTCAGGTGATTATTCTAGTTCATTTTCATCAATCACTTCAATGCCACGGAGGCCTCAGTAACTGCATAGGAAGCGATACTTGGAAAAAGCACATCCAGCCAGATAGTAGAACTTCCAAATATCAGTTTTCTGTATCAAAATATTTAATTTTTGGTCCCCATGTCTGAAAGTTTTGGGGGTGCCCCTACGTTTGTGAATTTCTATATTGTAAGCAAACACATAATATGCAGGGGAAATAAAATAAAGCAAACAAACAACCATCATAAGAAAACACGATTTTTACCTAGAAATCCAATCTGAGAAAAAACTACGAGTCCACTCTGGACCACCAATCAAGTACTATGAATCTTATAGTTATAAGGGATATACTTACAATTCTTATTCAATTCTTATAATTGCAATTCTCATTGCACGGATGTTACATACCACAATGACACCTTGCCATCCATTGAAACAGATTTAACCAACTAAACGCCTTCTAATTGTTATGTTTGACTTCTCAAATGATCTTCTACAAAGAGATGTAGAAAATTAAAATCTCTACAACAAAGCTTTAATATTTTTCTCTTCAATAGATGCTGTAAAAAAAAATGGTAATCTATAGTGTATAATCTTCACTTAGAATAATAAAATCTATCTCTCCATTGTATATTCTCTATCTCAAAATAGGAGATGGATGATTTAGGGTTGAGAAAAACCTTTATATAACCCATAATTCGTGCTTTATAAAAATACTCTTTATAGAACTCAACTTATTAATCTTAGTATAAATAAGAAAGAAATCCACATAGGTCAACGAAAGTTTTTCCGCCATCCAATCGATCAAGTACCTATTTTGTCTAGATACCAAATTTAAATTTCAACCTATTTTTCAAATCCGATTGATCTAATCTTTATCTGATTGATCTAATATATTTCTCACTTCTTTGATCTTTTTTTATATAAATCTTCTTTTTAGCTCATTGGACAACTCGAATCACACTCCATCCAAAAGAAATATAAAATACAACACAATGGACCCAAGTTTTGTCCGACCCATGAATTAGCTAATATACAATAATCTTTTCAATGATGAATTAGCCAATATACAAAAATCTTTTCAATGTCTTATGGTGTAGCTTTACCTTAGGCGCCAAGATCAATCCGAGCACTCTTCAAAGATCCATGCATACGAGTTGCTGGAGAAGTGGCAAACGTCCTCTTGGGACTTGCCAACACCATAAAAAAGCGGTGTCAATGCTGCCCAGACTTACTCTCCAATAATCTCCATGAGGCCTTGCAGGATCTCAATGCCGCCATCCAATCACAACCACGACTCTTCCTTGTCTCCAGCCACGGGCACTCCAACGACATACTCAGTGCAGCTCCACAAGTGAAGCATAATGGCATAGACTTTGTTAATAATCATTTGTCCAAGGACACTGGCAAGAAAGAATTGAGGACAACATTGAGCAAGATTTCTACCACTAGCCTTGAATTCTCTGAAGCGCTTCCATTTGCGGCCTTTGCTTCATTGCTAGTGGAGATGGTGGTGAGGCTAGAGCTTGTGATTGAACAAGTGGTAAAATTGGGGAAAATGGCATGCTTCAAGGAATTTGAAGAAAAACCTGACATTGAAATCATAGTTTCTCACGAGAGAGAACATTTTGAGAGCCCTCATTTGGCCTCTGGAACTGTAGAGTCAAGTATGCCAAATCTAAATTACACTACTCATGCTAACACTCCTGTGTAAACGGAAAAGGTGGGGGAAACTGTTTAATGAATTTCTACAGTGATCAGATATTTGATAATGGACAGTCTCTGACAATGACCTATCATTATAATTAGGTTTTAGCTTATAATGAGGGTTCCATCTGTCTTAGATGAATGATAATGAAATAAATTTAGGCACATTTGTACTTGAAGATTACTAGACTTCTATTTGAGGCCCTTCTTTTTTCTTTTGTGTGTTTTCCGTCATTATTTCAAAATAAAGAAGAAAGTAATGGTGATTGCTTTGATGTTTGGTTAGGTTTGCACTAAGATCTATCATAAGACCATAACTATTGATAGTTCTGCGCATTTGATGAAAGTTTTGGGAGTGCTTTCAAGTATATGATTTTCCAGATTGTAAGCAAACACACAATATGCAGTAGAAAATAAAATAAAGCAAACAAGCAACCACCATAAGAAGACATAATTTTTACAAGAAAAAAAAAACTTATGAGTCCACTCTGGACCACCAATCAAGCACTATGAATCATACAGTTATAAGAAATATACTTACAACACTTATTCAGTTCTCGCGCAACCTCAGGACTATAATTCTCATTGCACAGATGTTACACACTGCAACAATGCCTTGTTGTCCACTATAACAGATTCAGCCAATTAGACGTCTTCTAGTGCTTGACTCCACAGTTGATCCTCTACAAAGAGATATGGAAGATTAGAATCTCTAGAACAAAGCTTCAACAATTTTCTCTCTAACAAATGCTGTAGGGAAGAATAATGATATCCAATGTGTAATCTCCACTCTGAATAATGAGATCTGTGTTTTTGGGTTGAGAGAAAAACCCTTCAAATAACTCATTTTCGTGCCTCATAATAACATTCCTTATAAAACTCAAATTATTAATTCTAGCACAGAAAAGAAAGGTTTTCATACAATAGTAGTTACGTAATTTTTGTGTGATGGCAATTCGTAATTATAGACAGCACAATTTCTGCAAACTTCTCGATGTCAAAATTTATTGTTTCAGATCTAATTGATCCAATTTTGGGCTCTCCAAATATCTACTCAAAATGTGCTTTTCAATGGTAGGTAATTTGCCCATATCCGACACTTGGTTTGTGAGATATGACCTCTTTAATCAAAATACCTTCATTCAGCTCTTCCGACGACTCACACAATAGTCCATTCTAATTCAAATATAAAATACTACTCAATGGACTCAAAGTTTTGTCCAATACATAAATTTGCCAATACTCAAAATTCTTACATTAGATTTCCACTTTGGTTCCATTGTCTTCAGACAGTGAAAACTAGCTTTCTATTATAAGACATTTTGCACGATGACATATGTTTCCACCTTGTATGACCATCCAATGAAATACATTATGCACGAAAAATTAAGATTATGTTTCAAATTTTAATACAATTATTTCGAGTGAAAATGCATGTGTTCCATCCAAGACTGAACGTAAGTTGGACTGAAGAAAAATTAGAAACAAGCCATCTCATATGGATAATGTCTCATGGAATGAAGGACAAAAATAACAATTGCGGCTAGTGTAGCGGATAGTGGCCAAAAGGCTACATAGAGGGCGATACCCAGTGGTTGCGGCGAAATGTAGCGGTGTGAATTTTTTAAGTGGTAAAACAATTCAAATCTTATGTGACAACCGATATCGTGTTTTTTAGTGATTTAGAATCATATAAGGGTAAAAACGGCTATAGGAAAGGCTACTGAGGAGAAGAAATAAAAAAAATAGTATCATAAATTAAAACTCCTTGGTTTACTAGGTCTTTAGACCGTAGCGCCGTTATTTTTCAAATAATGTTGGAGCATAAAATGAATGAAAGGTGGGTCCAATCACAGGAAATGAAGCTTTGTATCAGTAACTTCCTTCAATTAGGTCAATTAGTCACCTGTTAGTTTTTAGCCTTGCAATACTATCAGTGTGTTTCAACTTTGCAAGGGGACTTAAGAAAATAACACTACCAGTTTCTTGGGTTTCTCCACTCCTGTTACAAACAGGTGAGCTAAGAGTGGAGACGATTGTCTTTCACAGCGAAAAGAGATAGTAAGGAAATGCCTGCCTGAACTATAATTTCAGGTATGTAATTATTTATCATTACTATTGTAATGTTGTTATTCTCCATTTATTAGGGCATAAAACTGATGGTCCCGGTAGTGTTTGCAGTCATGGATTTGCTGGTGTGAAGAAGGTGAAGGTTGAGCTAAGCAAGATTTAGGTGGTGGTAAGAAGAGAAACAGAAAAAAGCAGGACTGTGGAGGCACTCTGGAGAAGTGCCTATAGATCAAAACTCTTGAGTGCTCAGTACTTAAATTGGTAGTAGTTTCAACTGCATTCATATATCTTGAATTGGTCCACAGCATGTTATTTTAGCAAGAGCTAATACAAAGAGTGGTATTATTTCCTTTTTTTTAATTAAGCTCGCAACACTGCAGGCTTGGTAGTGCTGCTCATAGGTTTGTAATGGTATTACTTTAGAGATTTTGTATAATGTAAAAGATTATCATTTTTTAATATTTATATTCAAATAATAGACCTAGTGAAGGTTTTTGGCCAAGCAGAGAAAAGCATGCATGGAGGTAGTGGATGCTGCAACATGAAGAGAATCTATTAAAAGAATATTTTAGTGCTTCGGAAAGGTAGTATTTGATTGTATTGCCCGTTAAAGGAACTGTTTAAAGTTTTACAAAGTAGGTTCTTCATGGGAGCTGGCACAGATGCCCTTTAGTGCAAAACTGCTAATGAAAGTAACAGAAGCTCTTTTGATTCACTCCATGCCTGGTACTTTTCTAATGCTTCGAAAACGGCGATGCTCGTGAGATTCCTCTCTTGCGCAAAACACTGAAAACAGATTGAAGATCTGCGGTTCCGATCATACATCTGCGCAACTCCTTTTGTAATTTCTTCCATATTGTGATTAATTAAGTTAATTAGCCCATATTTGCAAAAGAAACTTTACCATTCAAGGACGAAAAATTGAATTTGGCTCTGCTTTTGTCAGTCATTTTTGGTTTGTCTACAAAGTTTGAAGACATTTTGTCTGAAGTTAGAAATATGGTAAATGACTTCTTTTTTTGAAGCTTTTCTTAAGTAAATGCGATTTAAATTTCCTTGTCGTGAGGAAGAGAAGATCCAAAATTTATACAATAGTACAGAAGCTTCTTAATTTCGCAGATACTTACAGCATTTGAAAAGCACATGCAAGTATCAAAATTATGAGCAGTTTATTTTCTTTGGCTCCTCTGCTTTAACAATTTGAACTGATGACCAAACTAGAGTCCCTTTGCTTATCTATATTACCCAAATCAAGTTTCCTTTCATGACTTTTTTTTCCTGCCGTCCTTCATGATGTTTCAACTACTACTATCAATAAGTGTTTGCAAAGTGGGTCCAGACCAAGTGAGTTTAGGGTCATGGGTATTTTGGTAAATGTATTGGGACTTTCTTGTTGACTACTGGGACTTTCTTGTTGACTAAGCGTTTCTTAGGGGCTAAGAAAGAGTAGATTATATATTTAAGTAATCTATAACGATAGACTTTGTGTGAGACAAGTGAGAGCTCTCTTGCCCGTGAGTATCAGAGTTTTTTGGACAATGTCGGGCTGAATGGAGGAAAGTATTCTTTCTTGTGGTCGTAGGTGAGTTTACCGAACCACATAGATCTCTCCGTATGATTTTCTCTTTTTGTGTGTGGCTTGTTGATTGTCAATCATGGTTGTCGCACTTCCGCACAAACACACACATGTCATATCAGAGTCACAACAGTAAGTTCTCACTCACATTGAGATTTACAGCGTGTTTATATATCCAAGTGATTTAGTTACAAGAACTCGATCTATAAAGGAGGAAATACCAAAATAATACCAAAATTTCTTCCATTATCCCTAAAACTTGATACAAAAAGTACTTTGCCTCCCTAAGAGCAAGATTCATTATGATCTACCTTAGAAAATTCTATAAGATATAATGCACTTCGGATTTGCCTCATGTCCCCTTTTAAATTAAAATAGACATATTCATTCTGCTCCTATTGTTGATAAGGCTTCAAACAGAGCCACAATAGATCTTTGAATGGTCACAACTGAAGTAAATAGGCCAACTCACAAGAGTCAGAACTTAGTAAGTTGATCTTTGCTCATATTTTAGTTCTCAGTACGTTCCTACAACCCACAAGAGTCACAACTCACTATATGCTAAACTGAAGTGCATCATCCCATCACATATCTGTTATTTACCAGGTGTAACAGAAAATGCAGAAGCTTGCATATTTCACAGCTAGAGAGGAATCAACTGACTAAGAAAAGAAACAATATGATAAGAAAAGAAACAATATGATCTTAAGCATGACCTGCCAATATAATTATACATGGGTTTGTATCTGATAATGTTCTTATTTTCATGTAGCAACATAGACTACGAAAAAGTTTACAGCAGTGGTACTTTTCCAGGGGAAGTCAACTGTGTCTTCTACTCTAAATGCAATCACTAAAGGGATTGGCCCCGAGGTCCTGAAAAGGAAATATCTAAAAACACTTTTCTCCTCCAGGAGCAATCATCTAAAACTGTTGTCTTAGAGAGAACGATCCACAGGTCTAACATCCTCAAACTGACATGATGCCCTCACATTATGTCAGGGCTATGGAGGAATAAACCTTCACATTACAATCAGCATATTGTCATCTCTCGACCATAAACCATTTAGCTCCCCAGAACTACTATCTCCACTGCCTTGCCTGCAAATTGGAGTGGATATTGTTGAGTTCCAAGCTTCAAATCCTGCAATTAAAGAAGCCAATTAACTTCAAAGATTAGTAACGTAATTCTTCAGTATATAAAGCTCTATGATAATTTGAAAAGAGCACTCCACTATCATACCATCAGATATTGGGTTTATTTCTCTAGGACACTCTGCCCATATCTGGCTTTGAACTTCTGTGTCCTCATTGCTGAACACCCCATTGTAAGCCATGGGTTTTGGGTAAAGTGACATGCATCCCATCTGACTAAGTTCATCAATTAGCTTGTCTTCTCCCATAAAGTAAGATGGGCACGGAGATACTATTGGATTACATGACTGCCATGCTGTTACTGAGTTTTGAAATTTGTTGGGGGGCGGGCGTTCAATAGCCTGATGCCCTGCCTGCAGAAAGACCTGCAATCAGCCAAGATGTTCATGAAAGCTAACGTTAAGTCATCATTAACAAATAAAATATGGTATACCAATGAAGATATTGTATACCAATGAAGATATTTAAGAAATTAGTCTTGAGAATTATACTTAAATTGTTAGCTGATGCTAATATACCTCTGAAGAATCTGGGACCAAATTACGTGCCATCCATAAGCTTGCATACTCAGATTGTGTCACAGTTGGCTCAACCTCCATTGTGCTTTGAATCTCAGACGGGGATGTGATAGGGGTTGATTCGTAGCTTTCATCAGAAAGGTTGCCTGAGTGAGATGGACTTCCTTCTGAGGTCCTCAAGGCCTTGTTTTTTAGTATTCTTGGAGTGACACTCTTCTTAATTGAAGATACAATACTTTTGGCTTTGCATTCTCCAGGAAATTCACCAATTTTGAGTCCCTGTTCATTTTTCTTGATTATGCGGCACAAAGAGAAAGCTCGCTGGAGACAGAACAATTTCAATAGTCAAATGACACTCTATCATTTGGCCATGTATAGAAGAACCATGTGTTTCTTAGTACCAAAATATGAATATATGTATGCTTTTGCTAAATATATATATATATATATATATATGAACACATGTATCTACCTCAAATCCAGAGGATCGTTGAGAAGAATCTCCACAGAGACGGTATTCATGCATCATCCAATCAGTTCGATCTCCAGAAGGAGCTCGTCCGCAATAGAAAACGAGGGTCTTTCTTAACCCTGTTACAACAGAATGACAAACAATTTTCTTGTCTTTACCCGTTGCTTTCCAGTAGCCAGCTGCTGTTGCTCTATTTGTTCGTGAGCCATTTGGATACTTTCTGCCGCGTGGACAGAAGAAGAACCACTCCATGTCTCTCTGTGGAAGGAATGATTTGTCTACAACACCAAAACATGGTTTATTTTCTAATCCAGAAAAGAACAAACTGTATTAGCTACCATTTTACTTTAACCGCAATAAAAATACGAAAAACTGCTGGAGTTAAAAATACACAATAGATTGTTGAGAAACTATATATTCAATCATCGTAAAATAAAAGTATGTTGCCAATGAAAGAACATTCTTTGAACTGCTTTTTGTTAAAAGGAGAATGTCAGCACAAAGCATGCGAGATTAATGGCTTTTAAAAGGATAGGTAGATCCTTGACTAAGACATTTCCTCCACTAGTTTCTCAGGACAGCATTTTCACTATTAGTTAAGTGACCAGTTATTACCAGTTTTAGCTAGTGTTCCATTAGCAACTAGAAGATAAAAACTCTTCCGGTTACCAAAACCAGTTTCATGTGAACTTCCATCTTGAAAATGATCATTTATCACTACCGTATCAGTTCCTGTTTTTGATGTGTAAATTTTCTTTTACAAAGATCACCAGCTTGGACAGAAAGACAAGTTTCCTGCTATTTTAAGAATAATTCTGTGCTTAAGAATTTGAACCTACATTAATGAACACAACTAACAACAGCAACATGATGGGGAAATTTTGATATCAATGCATTAGCATACACTACAAATCTAATAAAGAACGAACTTTCATCTGCATGTTATAGCATTTGATGATTTTTAAAAAAAGTAGCACATTGGGGCGCATCAGCAAAGACAGAGCAAGGTTGACATACCTGGCAACTCCCATGGATTGAACTTATACAAATCGATCACCGGTATAACTTCAAGTTCAATTCCCAGGCCATTTTCTTTTCGCTTTAAGTAGTACCCAACCAACTCCTCATCAGTTGGGTGGAATCGAAAACCAGGTGGCAAAGGCATCCCACCCATTGTTCTCTTCACTCTACAAGCTCTTCCAACTCTACAAGAACAGCAACTTTTCTTTCTACAGAGTACCAACAAACTTGATCTAGGTGATGAAACTTGCAGCTAGGTGCCTACATTTTCAAAAATAGAAGCTTTCAGCAACACAGACTTTCACCAAATCCGAATAGATCTTCTATGGTACGCAACCGTTGTACAACAGAATCATCTTCCAAGTGCAAATATTTTAGAATGGGTCAATCAACCCCAACACCATTACCCAGATAGGAAAATAGATATACACAAACACTAATTCTACCAAGGAGCGAATACGTTAAAGACCTTTAAAATTTTGAAATGGGTAGTTCCAAACTTCCAAAATTGGAACCTTTTCCAGTACCCACTAGCTAAAACCATTTAAATCTTCAGAGGAAAACACACATGGGTTCTACTTGAACTGAACAAATGACTCCAGAACCAGACAAAACTTACAAAATTGGAGTCTTTTACAATACCCAGCAGCACAATACCAATCAAGATTTCTCGAGATTCGAATGCGTATGTATGAAATAAGGCCTAAATAGACTTCAAAAAGAGAAAAAGATTGATTTTGAGATGTTTGGAGTGTGTAGTAGAGCTGAGTAGAGAGATTGTGGGGGATTTATATAGGATTGAGAGATGCACGTCAAAAACCGAAAGTTTCAGATGACTGTATGAAGCAATTCCAATTTTTTCAAAGATTGTGGCCCCCAAACCCCAACCCATTTCATACTTGGTGCTGATTTCCCGCCAAACAAAAATGACCGTTATGACAACTTTCTGTGCTCTTTCTATACATGTACTCTCACTCCAAGACTGCTCCACATCATCCTGGATAGGACAAATGGAAAAGTCGGCAATATCGCCCTCACTTTTAATGAAACCCACCTTGACTGAGTCCCCCATGCAGGTTCCTGGAAATTGGAGCCTTGTGTACTGACCAAAAACACCGTTTTACTGCGCACTCATTCAAGTTACTTGGTATCTTTTGGGGGTGCCTTTAAAAACAGTTTAGGTGAATTTGGATGAAAATCCTGTTTCGACAGTAGCATCAGGTCTGTTTGATAGCAAGTTTTTGGAGAATTTTTATCTAAAGAATTTTAAAATCTCTCAAATTATATTTGAGGGACCATGTCATTGGAACTGCTTCTGAGAATGGCATTTGAGATTTTAAAATTTGGAGAATTTTAATGACCGTAAATAATTTAATTTATCCTATTCTTGCAAATTCTGAATTATTTTTCAATTTTTTTCCATCAAGGAAAGAATTTGGAAGGGAGAAATCAAGGAGACATGGTGTGGGAACTTTGGAATTTTCAAACAGGGTAGTATCCAGTTAGAAATTCCAACTATCAAACAAACTAACCCTCATTATGTTGTCACTGGAATTGCTTAGAGTCCCCCTTTTGAATTGTAAAATTCCAATGAGCAGATATTTGAAATGGCATTTTTTTTAACCTTCCAAATTGTCGAACATCTAGAATTAACTTAATGTTATTCTTCTTCATGATGTTCTTTATAACGTAATTCAGTAGTCCTGAGGCATGAAGGGGATATATATATATTCTTTTTTAATTTCACTTTCCTTCTTCTGAGTGATGTGCAACCTGAGGACTTAACAACAGTTTATGGACATAACAGCATACTTCCTCTTTAATGATTGCTTGGCCCGATAAGGAGAGGCTAATAGGGAAATCGAGAGATTTTGTAAATAGCTCTTGGCCTCCTGCTTCATCAGCAAAAGCCAAAAACCCCCTTGACAAATCAATAATAGCTCTACCCATTATTGAAGTGTTCAAAAACTACTTTCTATACAGATTGCAAGTTTGGATGAAAATCTGGGATGTATTTTATTTTTGAAAGACCTAGATACTCCCATTTATTGCTGTATCTGAAACCATAAAAGAAATATTAATTAAGAAAGGTAAATATTAAGATGAGAACTAGTTTTCACCGTGCTTCGGTAAGAACTATTAGTGGGGTCCACCTAACAACCCATCCAAATCGTGTGCAAATAAGGATCTCCTTTAATAGTCATTAATCCTAAGGTTTAACACCCGTCCAAATGAATTGGACTGATGGTAGGGGGTTGAATTTTGTTTTAATTTGATGATATTAAACTTGTGGGTCATGGATAAAGGGATTAGGAGCATGGGATTGGAATCAAACTTGATACTTTGGATTGTTTCATATAGATCTTTCCATCACATGGTCCCATCTCCGGATGGGACCAATAATTTGGCTCCATAGAAAGTTCTCATTGGTTACTCTATCAAAACAATTCTCACTAGAATAAAGCCAATTAATAGGTGTATCATTATAGCTGGAGCCCACCACAATGGTCAATTAAATGATCTAAATATGGTGGAACTAATGCAGAATTCATCGTGGCCATCATCCATCCGTTCAAAGGGTGTGCAATCGTGTGATATGTGATAGTCCTCCGGAAGGATAAGAGATTAGGCCTGCTAATGGGCCCCACAGTGCTTGATGTTATTTGACCATTTTGAATGCCGCGACCATGTATGGGATCATTTGGTTGCCCCACCGAATATCCATCGCTAGTTGGTGGAGGCCTTGCCATAATATTGATCACTTGGGTGGGTCTCACCCAAATTGAGACATGTTTTTTTAATAGTTTTTATTCATTTTATTTTTAAAAGAACCGATCTCATTGAAATAAATGGGTTTTTTTTCTATTAGAAAAATAAATGTTGAGATATGATTACAATCCTTTAGAAAAAGTTCAGTTGCGGACAAGAGGTTTTTCATTTAACATCTTAACAGTAGGTTGAGGGTTGTTTTTACAGTTAGGCATAAAAGAAGGAAGCATATCCAAAAATTATTATTATTATTCATTTTCAAGGGAAGTGTGTGTGATCCTTTATAGACAACCTCCAGTTTGCAATCCATCTCTTTTCAACTTTAATCTAATCAGTTTGCAGGCCATGGTTTTAGACCCTAAGAGGCTATCGCACCCATGTTACGGCCTCCAACAGTAAAAAAAAATCTAAAGATGTCACTTTTGACATGTAAAGATTCTAAATCAAGTACAACTCCAATTTTTAATTAAGGAAATAATTTTACAAAAATTAATTTTAACCACTTTTTTTAAAAAAAGTTTAGGTAGAGCCCATCTATCGCTCAATCCAAATCTTACAATTCACAAAGACTTTCCTGACAGTCACATGCTCCAAGTTTCGATCAGATTCGAATTTATTGAACTGTTAAATCGATTATGCACAAATTTGAATGGAAAGGATTTGTAGGCCATAGATGAAGGGGTTAGGGATATGTGATTGAGGCTAAACTTAATATGTGGAGTGGGACAGAATGGATCTTTTCATCTCCCGGTGTCCCATCCCCAAATGGGACTTACAAGTGGGCCCAATAAAAAATTCTCACAAGAAATGCATGAGAACAATTTTCACAAGATCAAAACTCATTTAAAGATGTTTCAAAACTTCAAAAACCAAAGCTTCCCTATAAAGTGCTAAATGAACAATACACCCAAAAGTTTGGATCCCCTCAAACCACAGTATTCAAATTGTTCATGGCCAAAACAGTCACATTCTTAAATTTTTCTAAATCATGGTACAAGCCACCATTTGAAGGGTCATATACAAAAAGCACACTTTGGATCGGGGTAAACCAAGTGCCAGCAACTTTGTTTGAGAGAGGGCTCAACACCTAACTATTCACTAACCTTTACCATAAAGAATTTTAGGTAACTTGATTTTGGAGCAACGAAGTTCCAAAGATACAAATAGGACCATTACATGGATGTTGTGAGGAATTTTATTGCAATTGTCACAACCCAAAACTAGACCCTTCCATTAATAATATGTTAAGTATTTTTTAATGGGCTGACAACCCTTAGAGATAGCTTTGTTGCCCACTTGAGACCATACCAATCATGGAGAGGTGAGAAATGGAAAAATCTCAATGAGACCTAATGGTGTTCAAAATTCAATCCCAATAGATCACTCTAGCCCCTTGATCCATAGCCAGTTACAGGTTTAAAAGGCATTCTTTTTTTTTTTCTTAGGATTTCAATATAATGATAACTAAAAGTTGGATTAATTGGCAATTACTTTTGAGAATTGTTCCTTACCTTAGTGGTAAGGAGTGCATATTCTCATTGGTAAGGCTAGGTATCAATAATGTGAGTTCAGAGGCGGACCCAAAATTTTTGTTTGAGGCGTGGAGTCCAAACATGCAATTGTATTTTGAAACAAAATACAAACTTTTCTTATGGACTTTGGGGAGAACATAGAATTTTTATGTAAATTTTCAAAGCAAAATAAAAAAAAATTATTGTGGTTTTAGAAGCAAACCAAGGTCTAATGGGTGCATCTATACCCACATAAATGTATGTAGACCCACTCCTGATCATGTCCTCTCCCTCCTTGCATTGTGAGTGTTCATTATCTCAATGTGTAAGCTGCATATGTCTCCTTATAAGTGAGATTTTTCATCACCTTACATGTATAAGTTATGTTTCAATCTCCTTGTAGTGCGAGTTCTTACTACCACATATGTGTGAGTTGTGTATGTATCTTGTCACATGCGTAAGTTTCCATCATCTCACATGTATTAACGGGAGAGGAACAGCACCTTATATATGTTAAAAAAAAGAAAAAAATTGTTAGTTAAAAGACAAAAAAAGAACTAGCTGCAATGAAGGATACATAGGTTATTGAAACAAGGGCACGGGAATCACGAAGGAAAACTTCAAAACAGAGTTGGTGTGAAATGGCTTATTTAAATCATAAAAAAAGACCATAAATGGCGTAGTCTTCTATGAAGAAAAAAGAACAAAGAAAAAAAATTGGAAATGGTGGGGTTGGAGATGGAGACCTTACCTTATCCTGGTCACTGTTTGATTACCACTTTCGGTTCCATTGTCCAAGTGCGATGTGTCATCAACGGCCATCAGCAATCGACAGCAGCCCATAAACCCATTATAAAGTATGAGCTTTTGCTTCCTTTTTCTCTTTTCTTCTTCTTCACTTTCGAACTGTGTGTGGACAACCGGACACTGTTTTGTTACTTACCACTCAACAGGCCCCAAGACACAGCGGAGACTCCATTGCATTTGCTACAATTCAAAAAAATACACGTCCAAACGTTGTAGGCAAGAGCCAAAAGTAAACAAAAACTCACTTGTCACCTGTCATCAGTTCAAAAGATGTCCCCTGTCGTCCCTTTCCAAGTCTCCAATATTTTCCACACCCATCATAACACTTGACTCATGATCCACACACAATTAATCAAATTCACTTGCTAGCTCTTGTGGGGTTTTTGTTTTTTGTTTATTTTTTTACAATTTCCATTGGTTTTGTGTTTTTCCTCCTACTCATTGTGCCCATTTTGATGCATCTTCAAACCTCGATTGACTTTAGGACTTGTTGGAACTGCTACAAATTGTCTGCCATATTTTAAAAATATTATAATAATATTTCCATTTTTTTAGTAGGAATTCGCTGGCCCTTCTTACAATTGGTGATTGGTAAAACTCTCAATAAACAACATCATATACTAGTATTATGTATCTAATCAGGTTTCAAATAATTTTAAAACAAAGACCTCCAGTTTATTGATGGACTTTTCAACCATTGGAACAATTTTAGTGTAGGTTCAATTTAAGTGTAAAAGTAGGGACGATGGTGAGCTGGGTTTAAATAGGGACCTGCTCCACCTACTCTTAGTAGGAATGGATTTAGTAGTGGGTTTGTCAGGATGCTGATGTGGGATTTATATTATTTTGATCCAAATCAGGATTGCAGGCTGTGTTGTGGTTGCCTTAATCTGCCCTGAGCTGCATTGGTTTGGAGTTTGGGTCAGTCCGATCTACCGGTGAACAATAGCAATAACCTGAACCATTTAATGTAAAGAACTTTGATCATGATACAGAACCCCACTTCCAGCACGTTGTGGAAGATGATATGGGCAATCCAAGGTGCAGGACTGGTGCCAGGAATCGTTTCTGGGACCAGTAGCCATATAGAAACACTCCTTTGGTGAACTGAATTTTCTTGCATGGGCCCACAATTGATGTGTCATGCTCTGAAGAACTATACAATCTGATGTGCCTACCCTGGGAACTAAACAGGAAGGTTAGGTCCATGGTGGACCATGAACCAATCAATAACTGATGGGTCCACAACTGTGAAGCAAAACCAGATCCAACTGTCAATTATGACTGAGAAAATCACCTTAGATGTGGGTGCACCAAAAAGGCTCTCATAGTTATTTTGCTACTAAAAAAGTCATTGTGTCAGTTTTTTTTTTTTTGCTTGAGCAATGATATTATTATTATTATTATTATTATTATTATTTTGTATAAAAATTTAATAGATTATGTTCTAGAACTCTATATATATATATATTTGTGGTGGCAAAACAAATGGTGAAATGTGCTTCTACCCAAAATTGCTTCTACTTCATAAGAGGACCAGTGTGAAAAATTTTAATAAACACCTACCAGGAAACTGTGCGAAATGTTAAATTATGTAAAATCAATCTCGCTGGAACTCCATTTCTTCCTGGAACACATGGACAAAAAGGATGAACTGTAGGAATTTCAATGGACCTTCACCCTCATCACTCCAAGATCTTAACTGTAGGATTTCCAAGGAAAATATTTTTTCTAAATTTTAGGTTGACATTTTTTGTGGTTTTCTTTTCAAGGTGATAGCCTTTTTTTTATATATTTTGCGTAGAGCGTGTTTAGAACCAAGAGGTGGAAGAACACTATTTGATGGCATAAACAAAAGGCGAAGACATATTTCACTGTCAAAAATTCTTTATTGCACCAAACATAAAAACTGAAAACCATAGCTACAGAAAATAATATGAGGGTAGAAATAAAATGCAGCAAAAATTGTCCAGCATTAACATGTCCTAAGGGGTCCAAACTTCAATCTACCAATAAAATTAGGATGAGCATCAATTAATAAAGGTTGGTGAGTGCAAGCACCTAGATTGATGATAGGTGGATCCAACATGATACTATGATTGTTATCTCTTATGCAAGCCGTAAGAGGTACCTCTCAACTAAAGTAATCGTGCTAATTGACATAGATAGCCTTAAGAGTGTGAATAAATGGTCCCATAAAAATCAAAGGACTAGGATCATCTAATTTGGACGAATTTTGGGACATCTCTAGTTGTATGATCCCATCCATCATTGGCCAAGCCAAACTTGATGACGAAATAACTGCCTCAGGACCCAAAACTTGCTGCAGTTGTAGAGAGAAATGTAACCATGGGCTTAAGGTTGAGGCTCTCAATATGCACCAATCGTCCAACTCATCAATCCGACCACCCCAAATCAAACATCAACTTATTATATCAACCTATCCTTCTCCTCCTTCCTTCAATTCATCAAGCAAAAGCATATAATATGTCACTGACAATGTGTTAGGTTTAGTCTTGTATTATGACTTAGTCAAGTTGGTTCATTCGTCTAGCTATTGACCAAGTTTAGAGCCATGGGTTGTTTGGTTATTATACAAAGGCTTTCTTGGAGGCCAAGAAAGAATTAAAGATTATATATACATGTAATCATAGCCCTAGACTCTACGTAGGAGTAGTGAAAGCTCTCTTTCCCATAGTGACTAACCACATATGGCCATGTAGGTGTGAAAGAATTGAGAGCTCTCTTCCCCGTAGTGTTCAAAGTTTGACTCATCACAGATGATAGAGGGCTATGAGAGTAAAATTGAAATTAATGAAGAGTAAGTAGACTAAGTCTTAGAAGAGTGGGAATCCTTTACAACGAATTGCCTAATTTCTTCATAGTAAAATCGACTATATGCTAATAACCCATGGACATAGGTAATCTTGTCGAACCTTATAAAATCTGTGTGTCATAGTTACATGTTTTTCTTCTTATCTATATGTACGGTTTATATTGATGTGCTTGCCTTAGATCCGATCTAACTAGTGGCATCGTAGCTACAATAAGTGGTATCAGAGCTTTCGCATGTGCACAAAAAGTGGTATCCGAGCCACAACAAGTGGTATCAAAGCATCCGCATCTGAACAACACAATGTGTGCATCATCAGTTGCTAAATTACTTGGAATTCTCAATGGAGCCAAAGGCTCTCTCTCTCTCTCCCTCTCTCTCTCCAGATTTTTTTCAAGTGGTACTCTTTTTTATCTGCATTGTGTCTTCTCTACTCTTTGCTATGTGGATTTCTTTTGTAAGTTCCATTCAATGTCCTCTATAGTTAACACTGAATTCCTCTGTTGTCAAGAGAGTTTGTTGAACTTTCTCATGATCTCTGACAAGTTGTAGATGAATGGATATTGTAGGTTTCACAACTATCTACTGTAAAATTTCCAGAAAGTGTTATTTTCTACTGCATTTCTAAATGCTTCATTGTAGCTTTTATTACTATTAATAGACACTATGTGGGTATATCTATTCAACATGGGAGACAAAGCAAGAGGAAGTTTCCCATAAGTTTTATTTGGTAAAGAAGTTCCCCATAATTTGAATGGCTATATTCCCAAGGATTTAGTTGGTCTTATAGATCAAACTTTTATCCCAACTTTTAATGTCTATTTTTTTTATCTTTAAAAAAGAAAAGATGATTACGTGTCCCCACTACTAACTGACCATGATCCAAGAATAAGCTATCAGGACATCTAAACCCACACTTGTTTCCCCACTTGAACATATCCTTTTTTTGAACTATTCATTTTAATACCACTAGATTGTGATTATCATTGTCATGACCTGAGCCCTAAAATCTTTGGATTAGGGTAATTGCCGAGAAGTGACACGCGTACTCCACTAAATTCACACCCGAACCCGGGCTAAGGTAGAATTCCAAAATTGATATTAAAATGATCTATCACGTGTGAGGGCTCTTTAACAAACACATGTCTAAATACCAAATACATGGAAGCTTGCTAATGTCACCTATAATGTTTTACTTTCCAAAATTAACATTTCAATGGTATCCAAACATGAAAGATAGTCCACAAACATGCCAATAGATAAAAGCTAGATTTCATTTCTATATTCTAAAAAGATTACACCCAAAAGATCTATATGATGTGACCATGTGTGCACATCTATACAAAAGAATTGGACATTTATATTAGGTCTACAAAAGATATACATCATCTATATGCCAAATAACATTAGAAAAATATCATATATTTGTGTACAAGAAGGTGCAAGATGACATGATAATCTTGTTAATCCAAAACACAAAATACAAACACAAAGATGTCATTAGTATGCTCTCCAAAAATGGGATTAGTCGGAAAGCATCTGCTATCCACTCTTCAAAACCTGAAGGAACTATTCCAGTTTTTACCACTACCTATGCTGTATTTGCAAGACCCAGATCGAAACCTGAGCCTGTTCCACCAATTAGATAGCTGTGAATAAGACTATTCAGCAAAGTATAAACATAATTAAGGTAACACAAGCTATATCTAATAAAATCAAGTGATAGATAATTATAAGAGATTAGTTTAATATACTAGGTATGTTGAGCATTGAATATAGTCATGATATTCGAATAAATTAAAAGAAATACATGAATCAAGTTGGCTACTACATTTGCTAAATCCTCCTTATAGGGATCCTAACATTGGGAATACCAGTATATGGCTAGGTTCATGCAAGCTTGGAGTTTGAAAGCTCCAAATAACAATTGCAGTACTAAACAAGTTAAGTCCACACTTAATTCAACCTTGCTAGATCTCATAAGGTTGAAGCTAAGTAGTGCCCGACTAATCGAATCATTAAATCAAATTTGAGTAAGTATAATACTATGCAAGTCAGTACAAAAACAATCTAATCAATTCGGTCTTACTCAATTCAATTTTAAATTTCAGTAACAAGATAATAATGAAGGCTAAACAGTTGAATAAATATTGATTGATATATATATATATATATTTCATTTTTTTTATAGTAGAGAGGAAGTGTAGTGTCTTTGATTTGCAAATGTAATTACAAATAAAAGAATCAAGATATTTTACTAACCAAACCTAATCTAATCACCCATTGCCTCTACCCGTCCATTATGATCTAGTTTTATGCTATTTGATACACTGCTACTTCTATTTGGATCTACTTTGCATATGAGATGTGTATCAAAGTCCCCTAATCAACACCTATGATTAAGTGCTAGACTAACGTACATCACAAGAATGAGTCTCAGCTCCCAAGACTCTTCATGCAAAATTGATTACCATTGGACTAGTGACTAGGTCAAGTGATCCAAAATGAAGGCCCTAATAAGTTTTTGATTTTCTTAAGGTCCGATTAGGTTACATCTTACATCATAATTAACCTCAGGGTTAATCATGAAGGTTTTTAAGCTAGTTTGGGTGGTACCGAATCTCCTGTTAATCTAATAGAGGTCCATATCAGAAAATTCCAAATTGTCAGGAGGTGCTTGAGTGGGGGTATTGGCACTTGAGCACACATGGTTTTGTGATTAGAACATGACCATTAAAATTATGATTGATAAGTTTTTTGTTATACGTTCATTTGCACTTGAGTGCATGCTCTAGAATTGTCTCTATGAATTTTGTAGCACTTTTCTTCCACAACTGTTGTTACCTGCACTTGGAACCTATAGTTCCCATCCACAATCCATCATTCCACATCCATTACTACTTCACATAACACCATTCAACCCCCCAAATTCATTTCTATTCATGACCTTAACAAAAATCCATTCAATATATGAAACAAGTAGAAAATTGGGTCTAAAAATGAAACAGATTACAATAAATTGTAAAAATCAATGTATACCAACATGCATTCATCCATAACCATTTTATACTTGCCTCAATTAGGTGTTTATTACAGAACTCCCTCCTTTAGGCTCAACTTGCAGAAGAAAACCCAAATTTCTTAACCCCAATAATAAGAAAACATGAAATTGATACTGAACTTGGATGCATGAATTGCCAAAGAATCTTATTGATTCATTCAAATGAAGTAAAGAACAAATTTAAGAAGGAGTTTCACCTTAAAGTTCTTGTAGAGAATATAGGTTATAGATTATTTTCATTCAAGCACATGAGAGGAGAAAAGACAAGATAGAAATGAACATAGTCCTTGAATTCACATGCATATGCTCTGAGCTTGATTTTAAGAAGAAGAAAATGTAGAGATGAAGAAGAAGAACTATTGTAGCTTGATAGAGAGAAAGGATCATTTGGAATTAGGTACTGGCTGTTTTATGTGTATAATTTTTGGAAATTATAGGAAACGCCATCTTGTTATGCAAATTTATAGTTTAAGTCATTTGATAGTCTACTTAGTTCAATTGAAAAAAAATGAATTTAGGCCCATTAAGAAATTCAATAGGCTCGATGAGATGAATACGATGATACTAATATGATGTATATAAGAAGTAAAACCATAAATCTAAAATTACGAAAAAGGGCTTAATCTACCAAATTGTGGTCAAACCGTGCCCAACTACCTATCCCTGACCCGAACTCAAACCTCTAAGCTCAAATAAGACAAAATGAACTTAACCTAACTTAATTTCAGATTAAACATAATTATGTAGAATAAAATCAGATTAATTAGTATTAAACATAGTTAATTCGAGTTGAAATATTACATCCTCCCCTGTTTAGGAATCATTCTGTCCTTTAAATGAAACAAATATAAAACAATTGAAGTATTTGCTTTGTACCTATCCCTTGAAAGCAATTTATGATCCCATATATTGCAGATGTGCAAATGATCACTTCTGATATGGCATCTGGCTTGACTTGAATCCCTTATGATGCATGATGAGCCATGGTCCTGAAACCAAATTGCAGGATAACGATATACAAAAGAGTTGTCACAACCTGAGCCCAGGAGATCAGGTCTAAGACTAGACCTAACCAGTGACACATGTACTCACGTGCATATACACTTAGACCCTATCTAAATGCACAGGCACAAGGGAATTTCAAACGTGCCAATACATGTACGCGGAAGCAATAGGTATTATTGCATAACAAAGGAAGGCATATTAAAACAAAATCAGACATATAGATATACATGAGATTACAAAAGATTACACCAAATTCAGAGTAAAAAAAAAATGAGCCAGAATACATTGGTTGAAGAGCACCAATGAACACCAAAATCAAAAGGGAGCTCTAATCCAGGAAGACTCATGCATGCATGACAGTATCGCGCTTCGGCGGAATGATTACATCCACTCCTCTAGCCCTGACGGGGCATATGGGGTCTCCCCTGGATCCTTATTGACCGACAAGGGGTCGGTTGAGGGATCTGAGCCTACAACACCAAGGACAACTCATGAATATAACGATTCAGCAAAGTATAAGCAGCAACAAGTTAACGCATATTGCATCTAGCAAAATAAGTAACAATGGATAAATTATAGAGCTCCAAACTCGTATACTAGGCAATTATGCAAACAATAAAACATGCTATCAGAATCAATGTATACATGAGATGAACATAACTAGGTGGCTACTACATTTGCCATATACTTCATATTGGGATCATATATACTGAGAACACCATCAAACTGGCTATAGGATATGAATGGGTCTCGAGTTCCTGGGGTCTAGAAGCCCCAAGACATAAACTCACTGAGTGGTTCCATACATACTACACCAAAATTCAACCATGTCGGGTATTCTAAGGCTGAGGTTGAGTAGTGCCTGACCATATAGAGTCAAGGAAATACTAGAACTTGATTGAATCATGTATATCATATTGAACATATATCATACGTCCAATTATACATTCAAATCACACATACAAAACTTAAGTGACTAGAAGCATATCAAACATATCAAACAAAGCGAACATACCACAGTAAAAAGGCATAACAAGGGTTATACAAATCATACAGGAGATTGAAGGTCAATATTCGTCATTCAAGATGTCATGCAGCACAAATTAGCTCGAATCAAGAGAATTTACTAGCCAACCCTAATCTAGTCATCCAGTGTTTTTAACCATGCATAATGATGTAGTTTTAAGTTATCCGATATACATTTAGCTTTTGCACGTGTTGCATTGTATTCGGAAGTCTATCAAAGTCCCTTAAACCAACACCCATGGGGAGGTGCTTAACACTATACAACACACATGAATGTATCACAGCCCTCAAGATCATTCATGCAATTCTCGCATTCCATTAGGCATGTTAAGGGTTTCTACCATTCTAATATGAAGGCCCTATAAGGTCTATTCCATACTTACCCTTTTTGATGGTCCTTAGAAGGGCTTCTTTACGTACTTCACGAGCCACGGGGCCTGGGAATATAGCCTAAAAAGTTCCTTGGTTAGTATGAAAGGTAGGAGAATAGAAAGGAGCATAAAAGGTTTTCAGTGTACAGACTTAATCTTCTGAAATAGAGTGCTTTAGGGCCGATTGGTCGGTTTTGAAGCCCGATCGGTTGGATTTCGGTTCTGGTTGTGTTCGATCGGTTGGACCTTATGCTCGATCGGTCGGGCAGTCTATTCTGTTATAAAATGACTGAAGTGAAAACTGCAGTGCACGACGAAAACCAAGTAAGAAACTTACATCACAAGGCTATAATTCACTACATACTTGTGAGATTGAAGAAAACTAATAACAATCATAGTGTACTAACATGTGTTTATTTAAATCATGCTTATACTTGCCTCAAATAAGCTTTTTCAATGAGAGGGTTGTCCTTGGGCTCAAATCACACGTCTAAACACCTTCCTATCACCATGCATGCAAGAGGAAAGAAAGACATGAGTGCACGTGCAGTAGCTGACGTGAAGAAGAAAGGAAAATCAAGAACACAAAGCTCACCTTAAACCACACAAGAAAGGAATTGAGAGCGTGAGGGCACTAATCCCCCTTTTGCTTAGCTTGATCGAGAAGAAGAAAAAAGAGGAGTTGAGAAACGAAGAAAGAAGAAGAGAACCAAAAGAAGGAGGAAAAGAGCGTTGAGAGAAAGAGATAAGGTCAGTGCATATATTGCCTTATATAAGATAAGGATGAGAAAAATTGGAGAATAGTCCGATAGTTTATACTAATTACAGTTCGAGTCAAATAAATGTCCAACGAAAACAAACAAGGTCGTTCACATACGAGTTAGTTACAGAAGTTGACGAACTCTATGAAAGTCATGTGTTGACACCAAAATGATGCATGAATGACAATGTCTTACAAAATCTAAAATTACGAAAAAGAGCTCATGTGTGCCTAATATAGGTTAAACTCAACCCAACTACCTATCTAGGACCTGGAACAAAACCAAAGCAAAGGCAAAACACAAACAACTAATTAGTCTCATTAATTAGTCATTAAACTCGATTATGTTGGGTCGGAGTGTTATATCCTCCCCCACTTAAGCATTATTCCGTCCTCGAAATGAACTCGTACCTAAGTGAAGAGGTGGGGATATTGTCGCGCCATTTGCTCTTCTAATTCCCAAGTGGCTTCATCAGGACTGTGACGTTCGCATAGCACTTTGACCCATTGTATTATTTTGGTACACAAGTTTTGCTCTCTAGTTCCCACGATATGGACTGGACGCTCAACGTAAGTTGCATTCGGCTGTACTTGTACATCGTCATACCGAATGACGTGGGCAGGGTCTCGAACATATTTGCGAAGCATCGATACATGGAATACATTATGCACTTTAGAAAACTCCATTGGAAGAGCTAATTTGTATGCCAAAACACCGATTCGGCTCTTGATCTCAAACGGGCCAACATATCTTGGCGTTAACTTGCTTTTTTGGCTAAAATGTATTGTACCCTTCATCGGTGAGACTTTCAGAAATACCTAATCTCCTACCTGAAACTCCAAAGCTTTTTTACGATTATTTGTGTAACTCTTCTATCTCGATTGAGCAACACTTAAATTCTCTATGGCCTTCTGGACTTTCTCTGTGGTTTCGGCAATAAATGTCGGTCCATGAAAACTTCTTGTTCCAAATTCTTCCCAGCACATAGGACTTCGGCATTTGCACCTATAGAAGGCTTCGTACGGAGCCATTCCAATGCTCTCGTGGGAACTTTTATTATAGGCGAATTCACACAACGAGAGATGTGCATCCCATTCCTTCTTAAAGCTCAACACACTGGCTCGTAACATGTTCTTTAAAGTCCGAGTCGTCTGTTTTGATTGTCCATCTGTCTGCGGGTGATACGCAGTGCTGAAACTCAACTTGGTACCCATAGCGTCTTGAAATGCTTTCCAGAAAGACGAAACGAAACAGCTGTCACGATCAGACACAATTAACACAGGCGTACCATGTAGTCTGACAATCTCATCAACGAACTTCTTATCCATGTCTGAAAAAGTCATACCCTTCTTGAATGGAATAAAACGTGCTGACTTCATTAATCGTTCTACGATCACCCAAATAGTGTTATTTTTCTTACTCGTTGGAGGTAACCCTGAAACAAAGTCCATGGTAATATGCTCCCACTTCCACTGTGGTATGTGTAATGGGTGCAACGAACTTGGAGGCCTCTGATGATTTGCTTTCACTTTCTGACAAGTTAAGCACCTAGCGACAAACCCTGCGATTTCTCTCTTTATGTTATTCCACCAAAATCGATCATTTATATTCCATTACATCTTCGTACTTCCTGGATGCATCGCATAACGCATATAGTGTGCCTTTGTCATCAACTTCTCCTTCAAGTCATCAATGGCCAGTACACATAATCTGTTTCGGAAATACAATATACCGTCTTCCAGTCGAAAGTCGGTTCGATCTCCGATATGATCACAGATTTTCTTCAATGTTAAATCTTTAAATTGCCGGTCCTTAACTTGGTGAACCACTTCGGGCTGAAAAACAACAGTAGTAGCTAACGTCACATAGTTATCTACCAATCTCACCTCAACAGGTTTGTCTTGCATTACTAATAGAAAATTGTCTAACATATTTAAAGCCTCCGATTTCTTGCTAAGTGCATTTGCCACCACATTGCCTTTCCCTGGCTAGTACTTGATTGGAAAATCATAATCCTTGATGAACTCAGGCCATCTGTGTTGCCTTATGTTCAATTCCTGCTGTGTGAACAAGTATTGCAAATTGTGATGATCTGAATGTAGTTCAAATTTCACGCCATATAGCTAATGTCTCCAAAGCTTCAACGCAAACACGATAGCTACCAGGTCTAAGTCATGGGTGGCATAGTTCTTCTCATGCTCTCGGAGTTGCCTTGATCCATATGCGATCACCTTGCCATGCTGTATCAATACACAACCCAATCCGACTCTAGAAGCATCAGAATAAATTACGAATCCTTCACCACCATCAAGTAAAGTCAAGACTGGAGCGGTAGTTAACTTTTCTTTCAAGATCTAGAAACTAGCTTCACACTCCTCAGTCCAATTAAAAGCACGTTCTTCCGAGTCAACTTGGTTAAAGGAGTAGATATCTTCGCAAACTCTTGAACGAAACGTCAGTAATATCCTGCAAGTCCAAGAAAACTTCTAATCTCCGTCATAAACTTTGGACTAGGCCAAGTTACGACTGCCTCCACTTTAGCTGGATCAACTGCCAATCTCTCTCGGGAAATGATATGACCAAGAAATGCTACATGCTCAAGCCAAAAATCACATATCGACAACTTGGCATATAAACAATGTTCCCTCAACAAGGTCAAGGCTTTCTTCAAATGCTCCTTATGCTCCTCTACTGTCTTAGAGTACACTAAAATGTCATTGATGAATATAACCATAAACTGATCTAAGAAAGGAGCAAACATTCGATTCGTCAGCGTTATGAAAGCTACAGGTGCATTGGTTAATCCAAACGGCATCACGAGAAATTCATAATGTTTATACCGTGTCTTGAAGGTAGTTTTGGTGATGTCATCTTCTTTCACCCTTAGCTGGTGATGCCCAGATCTCAGATAAATCTTGGAGAAAGATGCGGCGCCTTGGAGTTGATCAAACAACTCATTAATCCGTGGCAGGGGATGCTTATTCTTTATAGTCACTTTATTCAACTGCCGGTAATCAATGCACATCCGAAAAGTGCCATCTTTCTTCTTAACGAACAACACTAGTGCTCCCCACGGTGACACAATCAGGCGTTTAAAACCCTTGTCCAAAAGATTTTGCTATTGCTTCTTCAATTCCAACAATTCTATTCGGGCCATGCGATATGGAGCTTTACTGATCGGTGCGGTCCCTGGCACAAGATCAATTGCGAATTCCACTTTTCTCACCGGGGGTAACTCGGGCACATCATCGGGAAAGACATTCGGGAAATTACACACTACCGGGATCTCTCCAAGTTGTTTTTGATCCTTCTTCTCTAAGAAAAATGCAATGAAGCCTTCACACCCCTTGCGTATTAATTGATCCGCCTTGCATGAGGAGATAACACACCTAGGGCATTTCTTCTAACTGCCTTCGAAGTGAAACCCATTGCTTAGATCGAAGTAAATCGTCCTGTTGTAACAATTCACAGAGGCACGATATCGAGCGAGCCAATCCATTCCAAGGATAACGTCGAAGTCCAACATCGACAGCAAAATTAGGTCAACTGGAAGTTGACGCCCTTCAATCTGCACATTGCATTGGGGGTAGTATGCACTACACTCCACTCTCTTGCCAACCAGAGTGGACACAACCAACACATACAGTAGTGGCTTAGGTGACTGCTGTAGTTGCTCAGCAAAATGAGGTGTTATGTACGAACACTAGACCCCGAATCAAACAATGCGATAGCCTCAGCTTGTGAAATCAAGATAGTGCCTTCCACCACGATCGCCTCCTCGGCACTCTCATGGGTAGCTGCATACACATGAGCAGTCTAGCGTTGCGGTTTCTGGCCTTAATGGGGTTGTTGGGGTTTGCCTGGGGCTGTCAAAGCATAGGATCTGCCGGAAACTGTTGAAGCAATTGGCTTGGATTGTTGGGATTGGGAGGACTTGTACCTCAGACAGTTGGCCATCAAGTGATGCATAGAGCTGCAAATGAAACAAGCTCCTGTCTTTCTCTAACATTGCTCCTACTTGTGGCCTTTGCCACAATGCTCACAAGTCACACTGGTGAAACTGGAGGTACCTTGCTTGCCTTTCATCTTCTTCTGTGCTTACCCCCTCGCACCAAACGGCGCATGCCTCTTGGAATCAACAGCTTTTTTTTCTTGCATGTTGGCCTTTGCATCATAAGCTCGGTCCACGGCATCGTCAAAAGTAGCTAGCCGTTGGAAGGCTGTCACATAATTCTTGTACTTAGGATTTAGGCCATTAATAAATCGATTAACTTTCTTTTCTTCTGTATTAATCATGTCTTCAGCGAAATGCGACAGTGTGTGAACTTATGCACATACTCTGCCACTGTCATCTGTTGCTGGCGCAAGGCCAAGAACTCAACTTCCTTGGCTCTATGTACATGGGCTGGAATGAATTTTCTTTTGAATTGCTTTGTGAACATCTCCCAGATGGTTGTATTCGGTAGGTTCTTATAAGACTCTTTCACACTTTTCCATCACGTCTTCGCTATGTTGTGAAACATGAAAGCTGTCAGTCTTACTTTCTGTCTGTTGGTGCACACCACCGTCTCAAATAGATCCTTTATATGCTTTTCCATTGATCGGCCTTTAAAGCATCTTCACTCCCATAGAATTCGAAAACTTGATGTGAATTCTTGTTCAAATCCAATAATATCTGCAAGTGCACAGTTGTTTACTTGAGACAGTGGCAAGTACAGGTCAATCCCATAGGGAGCTCCACTAAATTTAAATTAAGAAAATCTAAACTTTTCTAACTAAGTAATAAATTTGCAGAGATTTGTTTTTTGAAAAAAAAATACCAAAATATTAACTAAGTAAAGGGCAGAGAAATCAATTATGAAATATAGATCAGAACAACTAGGAATCTATTAAGTAAAATAATCAACAGTTTACACAAGTTCATCTATTCTTTTATCTCAAATTTAACTCAGATCAGAAACAACTCAATGCTCTGATTTGGAAGATTTTCCTTTGTAAAAACCAATTTCCTTTTTAAGCAAAAGTCAAGATCTCTTTCACCTTATAAATGTAAAATTATCCTAAGCATCATTCATCAGATTTAGCATAAACTATCAAAGGTGTGTAAACCTAAGCATAATTTATCAAAATGAGCATAAATGATCAAAAATAATTTATTGAGAATATAAATCAAAGGTCCACCTAAGGCATAAAGACAGATCTTTTATTCTAGATTTGCGATCAAAGAGACATAAAAAAAAAATATATAAACTGAAAATTAATGTACTTAACTTCTTCTCGGTGCTCTGATCTACAAGTTTACTCTTCCATGGAACAGAACTTCAGCAATTTCTCCATAAAAATAAATAGATCTTGTACAATACTACTCAAAAAAAATTTCTTTCTTTCTACTCCTAAGTTCTGGAACAAGGCTCCAGAATACCCAAAATATTTCTCAAATCACTATTGGAGAGAAAGAAAAGAGAGGAGAGAGAGATGTTGACGAGAGTGAGATGGATTCCGCCCTTTTGCACGTCCAAAGGTATGATTTTATAGTGATGGATGCACCTTGGTTGATAGCCACAGTCCTTATCTAACTGATGTGGATGAATAAGAGAGAGCATTTGAAAATTCAAATCTTAACTGATAAGTTGGAGATTCAGTGCTCCTTAACCGATTAGCCTTCCAATATTGTTTCATTGACCTGGCCATCTCATTGATGATAACTTAATCTCCACTGTTGTGCCTTGATGGATCTTTAACTTCGTAGAATATGATGAGGTGGGGTCCACAGTTCTCAGTTGGCCGTTCCATAAGAGGTGGACTCAAGCATGAATGTGCAATACTTGTGCACTAAGTTAATTTTTCACATCACTTGAATTGTGGTGGAGTGCACGTGCAAGGTGTATCATCCTATGGCTCTTATTTTTCTCCAAATTGACCCTCATAATATTTGAATATGAAGTGGGACTGTGCAACCCAAAGATTGGGCTGGAATTATCTCGGGCTGCAAATGTAATTCATACCATGTGTGAATTGTTTTCTTCTCCAAAGCGTCTTTGCTATCATTGAAGGTGGGGACCACAAGTTGATCATGGCCATGAGATGACTGTGCGTGGCTTGTACATGAGTTGTTAATTTGGAAAATCCCATAGTGCATGGACTTCCCACTTTAATTTGGATTCTTGATGTGGTGTGGGCCCTCCTCTTTGTATTTCAAATTCCTCTTTGTATTTCAAAATTTTATCATATCTCTTTTGATAAGTCTTCTATGTAAATGAAGTCCTTTAGAGATAAAGAGATAAAGAGTTCTGGAATCTTCTGAAAGCTTCTGAAGATAAGAGTGTGGGTCACCTGTAAGAATGTGTGGGTCCCACCTATGATGTACAGTTCCCCTGTATCATAACATCTCTATCAAATTTGATTTTTCTGGGTTTCCGCGGGCTCTACACTTTCCTACACATTCTAATTAAACCCATCAAAAACTAAAGAGTCCATATTGAAGCGAGATCTGTTCGGACAAAGTTCTACTCCAACTGGGACTCTTTGGTGAAAAATTACAAACATTCTTAAGTAACACAGAAAATGTGTAAAAATTGTGAAAATTCTCGTTTTTAGGTGACAATGCATGAATTGATGAAATTGGATGAATAATGATGCATTTAACTTAATTAAGTCCCTAATTCACCTTACAATGATGTATAATTGGTGCAAAATTTTGAACTTAACACTCCGCGTTTCCGAAACTTGTTGTAAAGCAGGTTGGGATCACTTTCCTTCGGATGGAAGATCACTTGTTGCTTCACGTGAGGTGGAACGAATGCTTGACTCTACCTGTCCACGAGGGAGACGACTTGTGCTTGCAAGGAATGATCGCTTGTAACATCGCAAGGAATCGATCATCTGCATTCTATGGCTGTTGTGGAGGAGCTGATCCACTTTCATTGTCCCCATGATTGTTGTTGGTACCTGAGCTGGAAGCCATATCCTGCAAAGTGTAAAAGGTTAAAATTCATACACAAAATGTCCCTGCTCAGAAATTTTCCCCAAACACCTCAAAATATTTGAACGTATCCTCACCACGTTCCAACATGCTTACATGCTTACCAATTAGAGCAACAATGCTCTGATACCATACAATACGTATGTCACAACCCGAGCCCAGGAGATCAGGGTTAAGACTAGACCTAACCAGTGACATACGTACTCCCGTGCATATACACTTAGACCCTGTCTAAATGTATATGCACAAGGGAATTTCACACGTGCCAATACATGTACGCAGAAGCTGTTGGTATTATTGCATAACAAAAGAAGGCATACTAAAACAAAATCAGACATATAGATATACATGAGATTACAAAAGATTACACCAAATTCAGAGTCAAAGAAAATGAGCCAGAATACATTGGTTGAAGAGCACCAATCAACACCAAAACCAAAAGGGAGCCCTAATCCAGGAAGACTCATGCATGCATGACAGTATCGCACTTCGGCGGAGTGATTACATCCACTCCTCTAGATCTGATGGGGCATTTGGGGTCTCCCTTGGAGCCTGATTGACCGACAAGGGGTCGGTTGAGGGATTTGAGCCTGCAACACCAAGGACAACTCATGAATATAACGATTTAGCAAAGTATAAGTAGCAACAAGTTAACGCATGTTGCATCTAGCAAAACAAGTAACAACGGATAAATTATAGAGCTCCAAATTCGTATACTAGACAATTGTGCAAACAATAAAACATGCTATCAGAATCAATGTATACATGAAATGCACATAACTAGGTAGCTACTACATTTGTCATATACTTCATATTGGGATCATACATACTGAGAACACCATCGAATGGGCTAGGATATGAATGGGTCTTGAGTTCTTGGGGTCCAAAAGCCCCAAGACATAAACTCACTGCAGTGGTTCCATACATACTACGCTAAAATTCAACCCCGTCGGGTATTCTAAGGCTGGGGTTGAGTAGTGCCTGACCATATAAAGTCATGCAAATACTAAAACTTGAGTGAATCATGCATATCATATCGAACATATATTGTACGTCCAATGATATGTTCAAATCACATATACAAAACTTAAGTGACTAGAAGCATATCGAACATATCAAACAAAGCGAACGTACCACAATAAAAGGGCATAACAAGGGTTATACAAATCATATAGGAGATTAAAGGTCAATATTCGTCATTCAAAATGTCATGTAGCACAAATTAGCTTGAATTAAGAGAATTTACTAGCCAACCCTAATCTAGTCATCCAGTGTTTCTAACCGTGCATGATGATGTAGTTTTAAGTTATCCGATACACATTTGTCTTTTGCATGTGTTGCATTGTATTCGGAAGTCTATCGAAGTCCCTTAAACCAACACCCATGGGGAGGTGCTTAACACAGGACAACACACATGAATGTATCACAGCCCTCAAGACCATTCATGTGATTTTCGTATTCCATTGGGTAAGTTAAGGGTTCCTACCATTCTAAGATGACGGCCCTATAAGGTCTATTCCATACTTACCCTTTTTGATGGTCCCTAAAAGGACTTTTTTACATACTTCACGAGCCACGGGGCCTGGGAATATATCCTAAAAAGTTCCTTGGTTAGTATGAAAGGTAGGAGAATAGAAAGGAGCAAAAAGGTTTTCAATGTACATACTTAATCTTCTGAAATAGGGTGCTTCAGGGCCGATTGGTCGGTTTTGAAGCCCGATCGGTCGAATTTCGGTTTTGGATGTGTCTGATCGGTCGAACCTTATGCCTTATCGGTCGGGCAACCTATTCTATTATAGAATGACTAAAGTGAAACCTGTGGTGCACAACGAAATCCAAGCAAGAAACTTACATCACAAGGGTTGTAATTCACCACATACTTATGAGATTGAATAAAACTAATAATAATCACAGTGTACCAACATATGTTCATTCAAATCTTGCTTATACTTGCCTCAAATAAGCTTTTTCAATGAGAGGGTTGTCCTTGGGCTCAAATCACGCATCTAAACACTTTCCTATCACCATGCATGCAAGAGGAAAGAAAGACATGAGTGCACGTGCAGTAGCTGACATAAAGAAGAAAGGAAAATCAAGAACACAAAGCTCACCTTAAACCACACAAGAGAGGAATCGAGAGCGTGAGGGCACTAATCCCCCTTTTGATTAGCTTGATCGAGAAAAAGAAGAAAGAGGAGTTGGGACATGAGGAAAGAAGAAGAGAACCAAGAGAAGGAGGAAAAGAGCATTGAGAGAAAAAGATAAGGTTAGTGCATATATTGCCTTATATAAGATAAGGATGAGAAAAATTGGAGAACAGTCCGATAGTTTATACTAATTACAAATCGAGTCAAATAAAGGTCCAACGAAAGCAAATGAGGTCGTTCACATACGGGTTAGTTACGAAAGTTGACGAACTCTATGAAAGACACGTGTTGACACAAAAATGATGCATGAATGACAACGTCTTACAAAATCTAAAATTACGAAAAAGAGCTCATGTGTGTCTAATATAGGTTAAACTCAACCCAACTACCTATCCAGGACCTGGAACGAAACCAAAACAAAGGAAAAACACAAACAACTAATTAGTCTCATTAATTAGTTGCTAAACTCAATTATGTTGGGTCGGAGTGTTACAAGAGTTGCAGATTTTGGTAAGATTACTAACTTTTCTTTGACTTTGAGATTGTCCAAACATGAGAAAAATGATAACACCCGCAACTCTTATATGTAAAGACTTCTTTGTCAAAATTCTAATCGAGAAAAAGAAAAAGGAGCAAAAGAAAGCCTCTAGAAGTAAAAAGGAAAATAAAATGTCAAAGTGCATGACTATAAATTACAAAACAAGTCCCTAAGCTAGCTAGGAATCTTAGCAAATCCAACCTTAAGATTCAATACATTTAAAAGCTCCCTGATAACAAAGAATACCTTATACTATAATCTTCAAATAAGATCATTGACAGACTCTTTCAAGTCTTCAATAATGGACTACACAGCTTTGACTTTGAATTGCATAATTATCATTATCCAATTGAAATCTAGATTTCTACTGAATAAGATCACAATTATAATCAGGTTGAAATCCTCAACTAAACCAAGATGGCATTAAAAAGAACATCTTTATACATCAAACCTTAAGGTTCAATACATTTAAATGCTCCCTGATAACAAAGAATATCTTATACAATAATCTTCTAATAAAGTCATTAATTGACTCTTTCAAGTCTTCAATATTAGACTACACAGCTTTGACTTTGAATTGCATAATTATCATCATACAATCGAAAACCAGATTTCTCCTTAATAAGATCACAATTATAATCAAGTTGAAATCCTCAAATATATCAAGTTGGCATTAAAATAAACATCTTTATACATCCAACATCGTCATTAATAAATTTAATACATCCAAACAACATTAGTGTTGAAAACATCAAATTAATTTAGCAATAGAGTAAAAATTTTGTCTTCAAGCCATAAATATTGACAAAGCAATTGCCTATTAAGAGATCCAACTAACAACTCCTAATGTGTGACTCTAATCCTTGAATTGACTTCAATCCAACTTGCTTTGTAAGCTAAAAGAAATTAGACCTCAATTGATTTAATAGAATTATATGGCACCCTGAAATTGATTGCATAATCCATCGATGATCTGGCAATGAAGGAAATGTTCTAATAATCAAAGACTATAATATTATCAAAAAATTAAATATTGCTGCAATGACTGTTAAGGATTTAAATACCCATATCTGGTCTTAATTTTCTTTTCAAGAAAAAAACAATTGGATTAATAACTTTCAACGGAAGATATCCAAACTTAATCAATTTAGGTACTGTGAGGCACCCTTCAAGTGATTTAACCCTCTTTAATACAAGGCAGTAATTATTTACTCATACAAGTCACTTGATTCAACTGCCCATGATTCATTACCACATATCCAAGGTGCAAATTGTCATCCTAATAAGCACACCAAGATGGGCGATGGCAGCACTGAGTCTATGAACTCTGAATCCTTACCTAGAAGATTGAACACACAGGAAAGCTTAAAAGAAGTTAATTAGGAGGAAAATCTTACAATCTAGTTTGTTGCCCAGTAGGACAATAAGGATCACAAGAATGAAGGGGCGGTGCAAATTTCACAAAAAAAAAAAAAAAACACACAAATATAAAGGAAAGAGCAATATATATAAAACCTGCATCAATTTATATTCTAGCTCAAGATGAGGAATTACTTTTAATGGCACCAACTACAACCCATCTTTCTTGATGCTGTTGATGCAAAGCAATGTCTGTTGAGTTTATTTCTGAGTTAAACTACTAGCTGAAGATCCATCAAACCACAACAAAGACATGCTCCACAAGTATCACATTTAGGGCACAATTCCACACTCTATGTAGACATTTAATATGGCATGAGGTTGGTTTGAAGTCCTTGGTTATGGGTATACTAGATGATGATTTTCTGGATAGTACCAACGTATTCATTGCGCCGGGTTAGGCAATGCTCTAATATAGGCATTGAAGTGTGCTTCTTGGGTGGCACTGTCGTTGTTTAATGTCCAAGCTTTATTCAAGAGAAAATTTAGATTTCTTTTGAGTATTTCTTGTGCTTTGAGTGCTCGTGTTAAAAGGTGTCTTCTTCTGCAGATGACTTCGTACTAATCTGGGTAAAAATGTTTGATACTTACTTCTAGAGTATACCTTTCTCCAGATAACTCCTCTTCTTGGATGAGGTTAACTACAAGTGTCACTCCTATAGCAAAATGTATGCTTCTAAGATTTTCTATGTTGGGTTTATGTCTTCTATTCCGGTTTAGCCGGATGGGTCCATTGGGTTAATTAAGCACCAGTTTAAGGTCAATGGTATTTTAGTAATTTCATTGGGGCTTTTTTAGTGGCCAAGAAAGCGGAGACTATATACATTGATGTAAGCTATAACCCTAAATCTTGTGCTGAACAAAGTGGCTTCTTTTGGTCGTGCTGTTTCTAAACCACCTAGGAGAAATGATGAGACCATGAATGTCTTTATATGCCTGCGCTTGTTGTAGTAAAGATGGTATCGTCTCTGTGCCCGTGGATGTAACCCTTGGTTTGGGTGAACCACATAAATCCTTTGTGTGATCTCTTCTTGTGTGTGGCTTTGTTTGTCGATCATAGGCTATGTGCTTCCATACAGTCACAACAAGTGGTATCAGAGCCTGGTTTGTAGTGTGTGATCGATGTATTGAATTCTCCTTGGAGATCTAAATTCTTCATGGAAATCTAGATTTTCTACAGGTTGCAGAATAGGTGGAGATTAGTTTAATCTTGGGATGGGCCACACAAAGGGAGGAGAAGTTTGGCAGAAGTCACAATTCGTTGTTTGAGAAGAAGATATACTCTCTCCCACTTGCAAAGCCAACTAACCTAAGGAAGAAGAGACAAGAGAAGGATTGATTGTAGTTCTTGGTACATGTTTCATTTTTTAAGAGGAAAGGGTTTTGGATTGGGCCGATTCTGTGGTCGCAGGAAGTCAAAGAATCCAAAGTCTGGTTCAAATTGCAAACATTCCTCGCCCTTTGTTAAAGAAGAAGGGGGTTACTGGATTCTGCTACCATTGCAATAGAACATCATATAGAGAAAAGGCCCCTCATTTCCTTACTTTTGCACGTCAAAGAAGAAGGGGATTCCATCGCTGTCCTCGCTGATCTCTGGGATATAGGAACGACCTCTGGCTATCACCTATAGTGTCTCCCGTCACCAGCGCTGTCATTTCGTCATAGCTAATCATAGCTACTACTTTGCTAAATTGCAAGATGAAGAGGGGGTTGAGGTTTCCACCTAGGTTCCTGTCGCAAGAACCAACAAGGAAAGAGAAGAGGCCTGGTCAATCCAAGTCTCAAGTTGGGTTAGGTAAAGCTTGACCTATTCTGTAGTGGAACAAGTTTAGGTCAGGTTGGCCTGACTCTTGTTGTGATAGCCTGAGTCCCACATCGACTATAGAGAGGAAAGTGATTGGGTTTATATGTAGAGCTTGCACCTTTATTTTGCATGAGGCTTTTTAGTGGGTTGAGACCCATCAGAAGCAAAATCGTGAGGCCCATGGGCCAAAGCGGACAATATCATGCATGCGTGTGGGGGTGGGGCATTACAAATGGTATCAGAGCCGACTTTCGATTAGTTCAAGTGTGGGTTCCTATCGTGGTTTGGTGCAAGTGGCCAAGTTCATATGTGGGCAGGCTAAGAGGGCTAGTAGGCTACATGGACTGGCAAGCTACTACACGGGGACGTGCAGCCCTAAGGAGGGTGGATTGTAACATCCTGAAGTCCCACATCGACTATAAAGAGGAAAGTGATTGTGATTATATGTAGGCTTGCATCCTTACTTTGCATGAGGTTTTTTGGTAGGACGAGCCCATCAGAAGCACAAGCGTGAGGCCCATGGGCCAAAGCGGATAATATCATATATGCGTGTGGGGGTGGGGCGTTACACTTATGTAGAGACTAGCAGCATCAGTTGATGATGTCAGTGCCATGTTAACACTATAGGTTAAAAATAGTTTGACCTAGATCGATGATAGAACCCTGTTTCGTCGATTTCTTGATCGTCTGATGACTAATGATCGAAGATTCGTTTGTGCCTACGAATTCGTTTGGAGTAGATTTACACAGTGGAAGAGGGAGATTGGCCGTTTGACAGTCAAAGGAGGATTTTAATCAATCAGAGCACAAAAAATAGTTTTTGCAATATCAGAGCCATCCAAAGTCGGATTTCCAATCCATTTCTTCCAGTATGCTCATGATAACAAGATTTTCCCAGTGGTACATAAATTAAATCACTTCGCAGACTGATTTGTGAGTGACCAAAAATCACTCGAATCCGTCAAAAGTTTTGAAAAAATAAGACTGCATCATTAGTGCAGCAACGTACCATTCAGTAGGGTATATGAAGACATTGTCAGTTTTATCTCTTGGTGGCTCGTGTTGTGGAATTCGAGCCAAGTTAAAGATTCTTGGGTTTATGTCTTGTAGTATGGGTTAATTGGATAGAAGATTGCTCTATTGGTGCAATGATTTAATTGTCACTAAATTATGTAAAGAAATTGTCGATTTTTTCTTCTAGTGGCTCGAAATGCATAATTCAAGCCAAGGTGAAGATTGTTGGGTTTATGTTTTGCATTCCGACTTAGCCGGATGAGTCTATTGGTTTAAGTAAGGACTGGTTAAGGTTAAGGGTACTTTGGTAATTGTACCAGGGCTTTCTTGGTGGCCAAGAAAGTGGAGATTATATATATATTAATGTAATTTACAACTGTAGACCTTGTATTGAAGAGAATGGGCCTCTCTTGCTATGGTATTCCCACAGAACGTAAGAAAGACAATGATAGCATGAGTGTCTCTATATGCTTTGCTTGTTATAATGAAGATGGTATAGTCTCTGTGCCCATGGATGTAAGCCTGATTTAGGTGAACCACGTAAATCTTCTATGTGTTCTCTTCTTATTTGTGACTTTGTTTGTCGATAGAAGGTTACACATTTCTGCACATGCACAACATCCTAGTTCCCATCTAAGGAAATCTATGTAAGTTTCTTGGAGCTCAAATTTGGTATGAGCTCTTGTGAGCAAGCCTGCATGGCTATCTAATTTGCATTACTCATTAACACTTTGGCTGTAAAAAGAATTACAAGCCTAAATTAGGAGTAACACATCTAACGTCCCAACAAATCAGCTTATTAGACTATAAAGTCAAATAATTGATATTTGTATCAATACTAACGCATCCTCAGCACGTTCCTATGATTTTAAGTCTTTTAGAAAACTTTTCTTATATATGATACCATAGTTATGTATGTCACAACACGAGCCCGAAAATCTTTAAATTAGGGTACGTAATTCCTAAGGTGTGGCACGCATACTCCTAAGAAATTCACACTTGAACTAAGGTTAAGGAAGAATTCTACAAGCGATATTCACATCTAACATATATGAGAGTATTGACTCATAAAAAAAATGGAAAATGTGACAAGTATTTAACATTCGAAGCTCGGTGATAAGTCCTCAAAAACTTACTTTTTTAGGATTATTTTTGAAAGTTTTAAGGACTTATCGAGCCAAGGGAGCCTTTTTTAGTCATTTAGTATTTTTAAGCATTTTAAATTCATTATAGTGTTTCCTACACAATTTACTCAAAAATCACAATTTTTGCATGAATTCATCATACCTGCCATTTTTGGAAGTCTATCTTTCGAAAGTTTTGTGAAAAAATATTTTCTCATGAAATAACTTAATTTTTAATCATCACTATTCATAATGATGTGCATTTTCCGAATCATTTTATGAGAGATGGCCCCATTATCATGTATTTGTGATCTTTGATTAAAATTATTATTTTTAAATGATAATTCAATATTTTTTTACAGGAAAATATTGAATTGAGTCCCACAAGAAAAGATTAAGGCAGAAAAATTATTTTTGAAGAAAAGAAAGTAAGAAAGAGGGAAGGAAGAAAAATTTAAGAAATGTCATAACCCGAGCCCAAGAGTTCGGGTGTGAAGATTAGCCCCAAATAGTGACACACGTACTCCCGTGTAATACACACTTGGACTTGTATCTAAGTGGAATTACATAAGAGAGAATCATATTATTTACATGAGTGAGATGCTTATAATGGACATCTGTTCAAACATTCAAATGCAGAAGCTTAATAATATCATGCATGAAACAAAATAATTCTAACAAACTATTATACATCCACATGATATGTTATGAACATGAGTTGTAATGGAACATGCATTTTGCAAAAGGAAAGAACGTTATTGAACTATATATAAAAATAACACAGTATCCAAAATACAAGGGATCATGAACCGTACAGGGCAAAATAAAACTAAATGCAAATCATGATACTCTAAAAGTAGTTGTTTTCCAACAAAAAAAAAAAAAAAAACACAAAAGAAGGCCTAACATGCTCTGGCGCACTTTGTGGTGGATCAATTGGCACTAATTTGCTGTCCACTTGTCTAAATCGGAGGAGTTTCCAAAATCTTCTGAAGTTTTCTTGATCTCCATAAGATTGGAACTGGGAGTTGAGCCTGTAACAGCATAAACAATTAGATAAGACTATTCGGCAAAGAATAAGCACAATTAAGGTAACACGCGTTGTATCTATAAGAATCATTACCATGTGATTAAAGAGGTCAATTCAGTATACTACGAATGTTGTGCAATTGAGTAATTATACTATAAGAATCAAGTAACAAAAATACTTTACTATTTGGCTACTACATTTGCCATATCATCCATCTAAAGATTTATGCATTGAGAACACTGTTGACCTATAAAAATTGCAAATACTGCAGTGAAGACACCTCATTTCAGCTTAATTTAAGCTACAGGGGTTATTTGCAGATCCTGGGGAATCATTGTAAGAACCGGCATTCCTACATGTCGAAGTGATGATATGCTATGTTCTGTGGATCCCTGTGCAGAGTGATATCCCATGAAGATCAAGGTAGCTGGAACTCTCAGAGGAAGTTCAAATTTCGGGTTGAACAGATATCGTCGAACTCAAAAGCCACAAGCATGTCAGCCTGAGGTCAGTCCCCACTAAGCCAGGGGGCCACTGACCAAAGTCCTGCTTCCCGATGTCCAAAATTGATGAAATTTGGGCATGAAACTTCAGTCATGCTCAGAAGATACTTTGCAAATTTTCAAGTCGAAAAGACTCTATTTGGTCTAAATTTCATTACATGTCAACTTAGAGGACAGTAATCCCGAATTTGGGGGTCACCAGCTAAGATCTTACTTCTAGAAAGCCAAAGCAGATAAAATTTGAAACGAATGCTCAAAGAATGCCCCAAGTTATTCTTCCAAAGTTTCGAGTCAAGTGGGGGCTGTTCGGATAGAAAACAGGCTAACTATCTCAATGTGAAGTGAATAGTGACCTAACGCATGCAATGAATAGGCCACTGTTCGAAATCTTACTTCCTCAAATCCAAACTACATGAAATTTGGATGTATACTCCAAGATGTTCTTGACGTCAGTCCCTCCAAGTTTCAAATCAAACCGGGGTCATTTGGGCTTCAAACAGCTGAAACAAGGGCCCACTGTCATAAAAAAGTCAACTGGGGAGTTGACCAAGTTTAGGTGGTCAAATAGAGCTGAAACATCTGTGACACACTCAAAATAGTGTCAAGAAGCATTCCTCTAAGTTTGTGGTGATTGGACACCGTTTCGGCCCCGAACAAGCGGAAACAAGCCACATATGCAAAAGTTCAAGAATGGGCCTTGGGAGTGACCAGGGCCCACAAACAAAAGGAGTTGACCAGCTTCAGATGGTCAAACAAAGCCAAAACTTCTGTGACACACTCAAAATAGTGTCAAGAAGTGTTCCTGCAAGTTTTGTGGTGATTGGACATCGTTTGGACCCCGAACAGGCGGAAACAAGCCACATATGCAAAAGTTCAAGAATGGGCCTTGGGAGTGACCGGGGCCCACAAACAAAAGGAGTTGACCAAGTTCAGGTGGTCAAACAGAGCTGAAACTTCTGTGACACACTCAAAATAGTGTCAAAAAGCATTTCTCCAAGTTTCGTGGCGATTGGACACCGTTTGGGCCCTGAACAGACGGAAACAAGCTACATATGCAAAAGTTCAAGAATGGGCCTTGGGAGTGACCGGGGCTCACAAACAAAAGGAGTTGACCATGTTCAGGTGGTCAAACAGACCTGAAACTTCTATGAAACACGTAAAATGGTGTCAAGAAACATCTCTCCAATTTCGTGATGATTGGACATCATTCGTGCCTCAAACAATGGAAAATAGACCGCATATGCAATGTTCCAAAAGTGGGCCTTGTCCGTGACTGGGGCCCAATTAATGAAAAAGTTGACCAACTTCCTGAAGTCAAAACGGGCTGAAATTTTTATGACATGCATAAAATAGTGTCAAGAAGCATCCCTCCAAGTTTTGTGGAAAACAGACTTCGTTTGGGCCCAAAACAAATGAAAATGGGCCACATATGTGAAAACTCGAAGTCGGGCCTCATCCGTGACCCAGCCTGCGGTCACGGACCTTCAAAAGATGTTTCCCACGATTTTGGGCAGTTTCCCTCCACTCCTTTTCGAAATCCAACTCCCCACAACTGCTATTAACTCCCCAAAACTACACAAAACTGATTGGGAGTCTATAAAAGCTTCAAATTTTGAAGGAAAAAAGGAGGAACACATACACAAAGAAGAAAAGAGAAGAAATCAAAGAAAGAAGCACTTAAAGCAACAAAGAAGCAAACTCCAGCAGCACTTCCACGACCATTCCCACCTTCTTTTCTCAGTTTTGAAGGCGAGGAAGAAAATTCAGAAGAAGAAAAGGAAGTGGAATGGCCAAAGTTCATGCTATGTTCATGCATCGGCAATTTCTGAGAGGATAACATTGTCACCTCTGTTTCTCTTATTCGTAGGGCCTCTTAGCCGTCGCAAGAGTTGTGAAAGAAATCTCTCTAGGCCTCATTTTGTTCCTTGAAAATGATAGGTTCAAAATGATACAACTCCGGCTTCATATTTGCCCATTTCAGGCTTGAAACAAAAACACAGTCCGTAAGTACGAATGATGAGTTACAAAGGTTTCGATTGATTCCATGGTTAAATGTGATCTTCTTGATGGTTGTCTAAAACACTCCAAAGTCATAAAAATGGAGTTCCAACACTTGAAAAAAGTTCCAAGAAAGAACTAGCGTGAATAGCACAAAAAACGGAGGCAAACAGTGGCTTCACAGCCACCGTCTACTAGTGACCGTGGGTCACGGTCACTGGAAGGCCCCAGTAACCGTGGGTGAGTCACGGTCACTGAAAGGCCCCAGTGACCATGGGTGTGTCATGGTCACTGGAAGGCCCAAGTGACCGTGGGTGAGTCACGGTCATTGAAATGGGGCAATGACTGCGGGTTACGGTCACCCCCCATTTTTTTCTCTTTTTCACATTTTTTCTACCTTATGTACATTTTCTTGTAATTTCCAAATTAAGATCACATCTAAGATTTGAAGGAGGGGTTGTAAATTCTCAAAATGCATGTAAAAAACATGCATCCCCGTGGTCAGGGCACTTGAACCCATGTAAACAAAAGGAAATTAATGATGAACTATAATTATTTCCCATTCTTCTTAACGCTTGATGTGCGTGAATGTCAGACCTTGATTCCATAATTCATTTTCCACGCCTACTTTTTAAGCGCGATCAAAAGATTGGTGCCGTCTGTCGGGATATATGCCCTAATTTGTGATCAAATTTGGTGAAAAATGCATGAAAGTGCTGAAAATTGCTGAAAAGTGCTGCTGTTGCACTGAAAACTGCCGTTGTTGCACTGTAACTGCCGCTGTTGTGCTGGAAACTGCTGCTATTGTGCTGTAACTGCTGCTGCACTGAAAGTGCCGCTGTTGCACTGTAACTGCTGCTGTTGCACTGAAAGTGCCGCTGTTGCACTGAAAGTGCTGCTGTTGTGCTGGAAACTGCTGCTGTAACTGCTGCTGTTGCACTGAAAGTGCCGCTGCTGCACTATAACTGCTGCTGTTGCACTGTAACTACTGCTGTTGCACTGAAAGTGCTGCTGTTTCACTGGAAACTGCTGCTAAAAGCTTGTGACCGGGGCACACGGTCACTTACCTATTTTTTATGATGACAAAGGCTTATTTAACCTCCAATTACACCCATACAAGACTTTTGATGTCTGCAATGGGTTTGAAAATATCATTAAATGACTTTTGCACCTTGAAGTGCATATTGTTCATACAAATGAAGGCATTGGGCACCTTGATGTGCATACTCTTGCCATTTAATTGGAAGAATTTGCACCTTGATGTGCATAACTTGATTGAATGAATTCGCACCTTGATGTGCATAGACCAAATCATCACCTTTTTCACTTTAGAAGAATGATGATTTAGTTCAAAGGGCTTCTGACCCATATAAAATGTTTATTAAATCAGTGATAAGACCAACAACATTGTAATTATGCATTGTCCGGTGTCAACTACTGATGGATCTTGTGTGGTCATTGTGATAGTGGTGCAGGCTTGATCCTGTGGGTCCTATCCCTTTGATTGATCCAATCATCTCTTGCTTATAAGTCTGACATAGATAGTCCTGAAATGCTGCTGAAATTTTGGTAGCCAGGTCTAGTCAGCATAGCATGCTTTTAAGCCTGACTCGATAAAACCAAAATGCTGTAGAAATTCTGACAGCAGGGATAGTCAGCATAGCATAATGAGATGGGATTTATGCCTATATCTTACCATTCCGATTCAAAACCATGTTGGTCTACATGGCATCTATAAACGACTCCGGCTAGCCCAAAGAGGTAGCTATGTTGGTTATACCACTAATATAGTCCTGTGGGCTTACTTTTTGCAGAGACATCATGGGTTCCCTGATCATCACTTTTGATGAGGCCAAGGAGAGGCTCTCTAAAATATCCATGACCCAAAACAAACCAACTGTAAGAGCATCAAAAAAGGCTCAAATGGACTTTACTGCCCCTATGTCAAAAGTCTCAGTATTTCAAAAACTCTCTATTCCAACAGACTCTATAACTTCGGTTGATTCAAATGGGTCATCAGTGACCCTTAAATTCATCAAGAAGACTAAAACTCCTAAATCTTGGGTTTCCAAATACGCCTAGAATCCGTTTGGAGTTTTCAACAAGGTTCAGAAAGAACCAAATCACAAACTGAAGTCAGAAGGCAGCAATCTTCATATCACCAAGCCTCATCTGGGGGCAAGGCAGGTCCGATCCACGGATCATAAATCAGTGGTACTTGACAAGTCACATTCAGTGACTACTCAATACTTAAAGTCACCACCTACTAGGCCCAAACAGCGGGTCATTACCAAGAAAACACCAAAGGACTTCCGGCAATTCCTAACTCGTAAGAAGATCCAGAAGGGTGCATCCATCCCCAGATACAGTACGTGGTCACCTCAACCACACACTCCAAAATCCAATATGGCTGAGAACAAACTCTTGGCATCAGTTGAAGATAATACTTTCTATCCTCTGACTCAAAAAGAAGGACGGAGGTTTGGCAGGGGGCATCTACCTTCTATCATAGTGGCACCTTCTCCGCTATCTTCACCCCAAGGCTTATCATATGGCGCTGAAGGCAACAAACAAGCTAAGCGATTGGTTATCAATAATTCGACCGATCTCACTCATTTCAAAGATTCGGTCCAACAGAAGAAAGAGCAAAACAAAAAGAACAAGGGGGGTGCTATTGACATCCTTTCACTTCCCACTTCAGATTCTATGGATTGGGAACGAGTGACAAGCACTTCCAGGCCGTTGGTTGCCAAGTTTAAAGATCAGACCTCAGCAGCCAGGATGGCTAACCAACTTAAGAAGAAAGCTTTAGCCCATTACAAGGACCAAACTCAGAAGCTGTCACAGTGCAAGATCACTCAAAAATGGATGCTTAAAGAAGATGATCCGGATTTGACCTCGTCTTACATGGTCGGGCCGGGTTCAATTCGAAGAATTACTCGGAGTATGACTCGAACTCAATCACAAGGGTCTAATTCAGACTCCCATTCAAGCAATACTTCGGAAGGTCATATCGAAACTGATTCTGACGATGATCCTATCACTATCTTGAATGCAAAAGATAGTCAATGCACTCCTCAAGCATTAACATCATCTTATCCTCGTCAGTACACTATGTTTATGGTTGAAGGGAGTGGAACTAGCAAAGATGGAAATGACGTTGCTAGTGGAAGTAAAGATGCTAGTGAAAATGAAAATGACAATGTCAGTGATGTTGTCAAACAACAAGGAGTTATGATCGACCACTTAACTGCGGAAGTGAAAATCTTAACAGATCAGCTAGGTGGTCCGGTTGGAGCTCAAATAAATCCTCTGTTCGCCAACAGAAGAGAACAAGCAATGATCATGGAGAATGCCACTAAAATTGACCTTCTCACAGCCCAATTTAAGTCCCTAACAGACAAGGTAATAGCTACAGGTTTTACTGGTGGTGATCATTCATCAATCCTTGGTCTTCATGCAAATCCTAAAAAACATGTGACCTTCAAAGAAGTTGAAAAGATACTGACAAAATCAAAAGTGGAGACCAGAATAAAAAGGTATTACGCCCAAGTATCCCCCGGAATTTGATCTGGTTCCATTTCCACCAGATTATAAACTTCCCACTTTCCAACTATACCTTGGGAAAGGGTCAACATATCAGCATATTGTGCATTTCAAATCATTCCTAGGAAGCCTGCCAGAGTTAGATGCACTAAAAATAAGACTATTCGTCGGTTCATTGAAAGGAGTCGCCTTCGATTGGTACAAGCAGTTACCAGAACTCTCATTCATGACATGGCCGATCACAGAAGAGAAGTTCTTACTCCATTTTCAGGAGGAGGATCGAACAGTCACCTTTGCTATGTTCAACAGCACAAGGTAGGGAGACAACGAAACTGCACAGGCCTTTATCAATAGATGGAGAACATTATCCTATAAATGCTTGGAACAACTATCTCAAAGGGCAACGATAGAAATGTGCAAAACCAATTTGTGACCAGAAATCAAGGCTATCATACTTAGTCATAAAACTAAGTCTTTGGCCCGATTGGTTGAAGTTGCCACTGATGCAGAACTGACTCCCAAAGAGATCAGTCAAAGTCAAAGCTATATTGAAGATGCCTTCTCTGAGAACTCTTAAATAACTCAAGGGATTGTAAGGCAGACTTGCCTACATTTATCCGTTCATCTCACACTTATTTGGGAAGTGTAGAGCATTATCCAGGCTCATAAAAAAAACAAAAATGAATTGAATTTGTGTGGGATAAAGCTTGTGAAGATAACAAATGGTGTCTTATAAACCCACTGATCTTTTCAGCTCTAATTCCAAGCAAACCACTCATCTTCTACATTCGAGTTCTTGATCACTCTCTGAGCACATTGCCAGCTCAAAAGAACAATGAGGAAACAAGGCTTGCTTTAATGGTACACATGCACTCCTCACACTCGAAGGAGATAAATGTATGATGCTTATCAATGGAAAACTTCTCAAGAAATAATATACTTGAATGTCATTGGTATACCCAAACCGCGTACAATGTACCCAAACCATGTACAGTGTACATTCTCACTCCCAAACAAAACCAAAATTCTCTGGTTTCGAGCCTCACAACCTAAGACTCCTAACCAAAATCCTTCAGACTTGTATAAAATGACTACGAGGATCAAGTTCCATCGACCCCTCTAGTCAAACTTTCGTTACTTGGATAACGTCCTTACAAGACCCCTTGTAACATCCTGCTATATAGATTAAGTCTTTTTACAGACCCTGTATAGCAAAACTCAGCTGTGTGGAATAAGTCTTTTTGCAGACCCCATATAGCTAATCCTTAGTTGTATAGAACAAGTCTTTTGTAGACCCTATATGACTACATTCGGTTATATAGAATAAGTCTTTTTGCAGACCCTGTATAACCAAAATCTAAACAAAAAACCAAAACCAAATCTTTGTCCTAAGGAATAAGTCAAGGATCCCGGGAAAAGCCTCACACATGAGCACCGGATAACATCCACTTTGTTTGACCCCTTTCGACACCAATAGGATCAAGTCATGGACCCTGGAGAAAGTCTCACGCATGGGCACCGGATAACGTCCACCTATATGACTCCTTTATTTTCGATTTGTGGATCCAAAAGATTGCAAATCACACCCTTATACAAGTCTGAGAAAACCAAATCAAACAAACCATCCACACAAACCACATCAAACATCCACAAAAAATCAAACAAAACACCCATACCAATGACAAAATGGAGGAAAAGAAAGATAAAAGAGTTATACAAGAAGCTGCGGCAATGAAATTTGGTCCAAGAACTTCTCAAGTCGCCTCTATCAGGATGTGCCCTCTATAGCTTGGCTAAGCTGGGACAACAGCATCAACGTCAATTTCATTCAGTTTGATACTCATTCACTTTCGGACAATAGCATCAATGTCAACTTCATTTAGTTTGATACTTATGTCAGTTTCAAGGAATTGAACAAAGTCATTTAAGGTTGTCTGCTTCGCTTTTACTTTGGTGAGAATGCACTCTTCATAGGCCTGGTTCTTTGAACTAGACTTTTCTAAGCCATCTACAGTGACTCAAAGTTTCAGAACATCATCTTTCACGGATAAAAGCTGTTGCTACAATGTGATGATCTATGGTTGCAATGTTCCTTACAGCCAAAGTTTTGGTTCTATCTCAAGACACAACATGGTGAACCCACTTTGGGCATTTTGCCCTAAACAAAAGTATGTGTTTTCTTGAAAACCAACTTAATCCAACTTTTAAATTCATCTCGGGACAAACCCAATTTTGAGCCAAATTTGTCATTTCAAATTGCTTTGAATCAAAATCCACAAAAGCCAATCTTTTTCATACTTCCTCATGTCAAGCTAAGTCAAAACCTAAACTATGATTTTTGAAAATAAACCAAAGAATCCATGAAAATTCCAAACCCAAATTCATTTTAAATTTAAACTTTGATTTTTCTTAAAACCTCAGGGATTTCTTTTATGAGTGTTCCCTACGTCCCCACAGAGATGCCACTCTGGATATCTATGAAAAATAGGTCAAAATAAAATCAAATTCATTTCCAAAATCTAAACAAAATTCATAAACTTCTGAATTTTCTAAAAACCTAAGGGATTCCTTTGTGGGTGTTCCCCACAGTCCCCATAAATATGCTACTTTTGATATCTGTGAAAATAGGGCAAAGAAATTAAGATTTCTTATGTCTTTTCAAAATTCTGTCATCAAACCCTTTATGGTTTTTATCAAAATTTTCAAATCCCAAGTTTAGGCCTACAACCTACCTTGACAAACTGTCTTTTCATCAAACCATCCATCATTCCCATAGATTGGCTATTTCGAGGAATAATTATTATTATACTATAATCATTGCACCTCGAGGGGGCACTTGTTGACAAATAAAAATTGCAAATACTGCAGTGAAGACATCTCATCTCAGCTTAATTTAGGCTACAGAGGTTATTTGCAGATCCTGGGGAATCACTGTGAGAACCGGCATTCCTACATGTCGAAGTGATGATATGCTATGCTCTATGGATCCCTGTACAGAGTGATATCCCATGAAGATCAAGGTAGTTGGAACTCTCAGAGGAAGTTCAAATTTCAGGTTGAACAAACATCATCGAACTTAAAAGCCACAAGCATGTCAGCCTGAGGTCAGTCCCCCCCAAGCCAGGGGTCACTGACTAAAGTCCTGCTTCCCGATGTCCAAAATTAATGAAATTTGGCCACGAAACTTCAGTCATGCTCAGAAGATACTTCGCAAATTTTCAAGTCGAAAAGACTCTATTAGGTCTAAATTTCATTACATGTCAACTTAGAGGACAGTAATCTCGAATTTGGGGGTCACCAGCTAAGATCTTACTTTTAGAAAGCCAAAGCAGATAAAATTTGGAATGAATGCTCAAAGAATGCCCCAAGTTATTCTTTCAAAGTTTCGAGTCAAGTGGAGGTTGTTCGGATAGAAAACAGGCTAACTATCTTAATGTGGAGTGAATAGTGACCTAACGCATGCAATGAATAGGCCACTGTTCGAAATCCTACTTCCTCAAATCCAAACTGCATGAAATTTGGATGAATACTCCAAGATGTTCTTGACGTCAGTCCCTCCAAGTTTCAAATCAAACCGGGGTCATTTGGGCTTCAAACAGCTGAAACAAGGGCCCACTGTCATAAAAAACTCAACTGGGGAGTTAACCAAGTTCAGGTGGTCAAACAGAGCTGAAACTTCTGTGACACACTCAACATAGTGTCAAGAAGCATTCCTCTAAGTTTTGTGGTGATTTTGGACATCGTTTCGGCCCCGAACAAGCGGAAATAAGCCACATATGCAAAAGTTCAAGAATGGGCCTTGGGAGTGACCGGGGCCCACAAACAAAAGGAGTTGACCATCTTCAGATAGTCAAACAAAGCTTAAACTTCTGTGACACACTCAAAATAGTGTCAAGAAGTGTTCCTCCAAGTTTCGTGACGATTGGACGTCGTTTGGACCCCGAACAGGCGGAAACAAGCCACATATGCAAAAGTTCAAGAATGGGCCTTGGGAGTGACCGGGGCCCACAAACAAAAGGAGTTGACCAAGTTCAGGTGGTCAAATAGAGCTGAAACCTCTGTGACACAATCAAAATAGTGTCAAGAAGCATTCCTCCAAGTTTCGTGGTGATTGGACACCGTTTGGGCCCTGAACAGACGGAAACAAGCCACATATGCAAAAGTTCAAGAATGGGCCTCGGGAATGACCGAGGCCCACAAACAAAAGGAGTTGACCATGTTCAGGTGGTCAAACAGAGCTGAAACTTCTATGAAACACTTAAAATGGTGTCAAGCAATATCTCTCCAAGTTTCGTGATGATTAGACATCATTCGGGCCTCAAACAATGGAAAATAGACTGCATATGCAATGTTCCAAAAGTGGGCCTTGTCCGTGACTGGGGCCTAATTAATGAAAAAGTTGACCAACTTCCTGAAGTCAAAACGAGCTGAAATTTTTATGACATGCAGAAAATAGTGTCGAAGTATCCCTCCAAGTTTCGTGGGAAAAGGACTTCGTTTGAGTCCAAAACAGATTAAAATGTGCCACATACGCGAAAACCCAAAATTGGGCCTCGTCCGTGACCCAGCCTGCGGTCACGGACCTTCAAAAGATGTTTCCCACGATTTTGGGTAGTTTTCCTCCACTCCTCTTCGAAATCCAACTCCCCACAACTGCTATTAACTCCCCAAAACTACATAAAACTGATTGGGAGTCTATAAAAGCTTCAAATTTTGAAGGAAAAAAGGAGGAACACATACACAAAGAAGAAAAGAGAAGAAATCAAAGAAAGAAGCACTTAAAGCAACAAAGAAGCAAACTCCAGCAGCACTTCCACGACCATTCCCACCTTCTTTTCTCAGTTTTGAAGGCGAGGAAGAAAATTCAGAAGAAGAGAAGGAAGTGGAATGGCCAAAGTTCATGCTATGTTCATGCATCGGCAATTTCTGAGAGGATGACATTGTCACCTCTGTTTCTCTTATTCGTAGGGCCTCTTAGCCATCTCAAGAGTTGTGAAAGAAATCTCTTTAGGCCTCATTTTGTTCCTTGAAAATGATAGTTCAAAATGACACAACTACGGCTTCATATTTGCCTATTTCAAACTTGAAACAAAAACACAGTCCGTAAGTACAAATGATGAGTTACAGAGGTTTCGATTGATTCCATGGTTAAATGTGATCTTCTTGATGGTTGTCCAAAACACTCCAAAGTCATGAAAATGGAGTTCCAACACTTGAAAGAAGTTCCAAGAAAGAACCAGCGCGAACAGCACAAAAAACGGAGGCAAACAGTGGCTTCACGGCCACCGTCTACCAGTGACCGTGACCCACGGTCACTGAAAGGCCCCAGTGACCGTGGGTGTGTCACGGTCACTGGAAGGCCCCAGTGACCATGGGTGAGTCACGGTCACTGAAATGGGGCAGTGACCAAGGGTCACGGTCACCCCCCATTTTTTTCTCTTTTTTACATTTTTTTCACCTTATGTACATTTTCTTGTAATTTCCAAATTAAGATCATATATAAGACTTGAGGGAGGGGTTGTAAATTTTCAAAATGCATGTAAACAACCTGCATCCCTGCGGTCAGGGCACTTGAACCTATGTAAACAAAAGGAAATTAATGATGAACTGTAATTATTTCCCATTCTTTTTAATGCTTGAGGTGCGTGAATGTCGGACCTTGATTCCGTAATTCATTTTCCACGCCTACTTTTTAAGCGCGATCAAACACCATCAACCAGTCAAGGTACGAATGGATTTTTTGTACATGGAGTCTGGAAGCTCCAAAATAGCACACTGTAGTGGCAATGTTCGTGCTATACTAAACTCAACCCCATCGGGTATCATAAGGTTAAGGCTGAGTAGAGCCAGACCATTCTAATTCAGTCATATACTTGAACTTGAGTAATCAAGCAATTCATTTATTGAGTGGAAGCAATCCAACCGTATAAATTCAATTCATTCGTACAATACGTTTGTACTCAATTCAATGTCAACATAATATCAAGAATATCAAGAAACATGTCAAATAAATCCAATGCATACAATCATCATTTTAATTCAAATCATTATTGGAAGATTAAAAGTTAAGACATACAATGATCATTTCAATTCAAATCATAAGAGTAGATGACAATAATAGTCATTCAATATGCCATCCAATTCAATTTAAAAGAACCAAGGTAATTTTACTGGCCAACCCTAATCTAGTCATCCATTGTTTTTAACCGTGTATGATGATGTAATTTTAAGTTATCCAATATATAGTTGTCTCTTTTTGGTGTTACATTGTGTCAGGAATGTATATTGAAATCCCTTAAACCAACACCCATGGGAGGTGCTTAACAAATGGACAACATCACATGAAGAAGTCTTAACCCTTAAGACTTTCATGATCTTTTATTATTCCATTGGCCTGGTTAAGAGTGTAAAAGGAACCAATAACTAAGGTTCTACAAGGTCTCGTACAGTACCTACTTAATCCTAAATTTCAATGGTTTTATGGCTTAGCCATAAATTGCACTACGGCTTAGCTGTAGATATCCATATTTTCCTCCGCATTTACAGTTTAACCGTATTCTCTTCTATGGCTTAGCCGTACATACCCTACGGTTGAGCCACAGCAGAACTACAGCTTAGTCATAACACATTTTACGGCTTAGGTCTAGCTTAGCCTAAAAGAAAAATGACATTTTTAGCTTTTTGGACTGTGAGCCATAATTTCATTACAGTTTAGCCATAAGTTTCAGTTTCTAAAATAACTTCATGTTTAAAGCAACTTCTGAAGCAAATTCCATGCTGGTTTCAGAACTTGAGATTATATTATGGTATTCCCTTTCTATTTCATTAATTCAGTTATCCTTTGGTTTAACTCATCATATAGTGAACTTCATTCGTTCATTTGGACATATTAAACTTCCTCATACAGTGAAATTGAGAAAGGAAAACATACTAGGGCTGAATGCATAGGAGTGAGTAAGATTACAAAAATCATAACCAACAAACATGTATTAAACTAAAATTTTCTTATACTTGTCTTGATTTAAAATTTAAATCACAACTCTTACTCTTGGCTCAACTAAAAACGACATTCTAATTCTCAAACCTAACTGATATGCATGTGAGAGATGAGGAAAGAGATGAGAATAGAAGACACTGGAGCGCTAAAATAAGCCTCTAATCATACGGGCCAACATCAATTCTCTTTCTCGGATGAGACAATCGTGATACGGAAAAAAAGTAAGACTTTAAGGCAAAAACAAGATTGTTAGAGAGAAAAGACTTCAGTCAGGAACAGTGGGTCTTATATATACAGGATATTTTCTGAGGTTTAGAAGAAGGTCCCTATTTCTTGAGGAATTTACAATTCAAGTCAAATAAAGGTCCAATTAACACAAATGAACTCAAACGTATTTGAGTCAAATACGAAAGTTAACGAGCTTGACAAGATGAATGTGATGACATCAATATGATGCATGAATGACGTAAGCTTATGAACGCAAAAATTACGAAAAAGGGCATTCACTACCTAGGTAAGTTTAAATTTGACCCAACTACCTATCCATAACTTAAACTTAACCCACAAAGAAAAAACAAATTGAATCCATCCTCATTCGATGGTAATCAACTAATTAATTACTTAATTAATCGCTAAGCATGCTTAAGCCGGGTTGGAATGTTACAAAAAATTGTGGAAAATAGCTTCATGGGTCCCACACACATGCATGTGTGATTTACACATGTGGGATGTTGGATGAGGTCCACTCTTCTTACTTGCTCAATTTAAATTATTTGGAAGATATTTTCAAAGATAATCCAAGGATATTTCAAAAGATAAAAAAGGCAGATCCACTTTAGAAGTTTTTTTACACATGGAGCAAAGAATGCAGAAAAGGACAGCTTACCTCATTGAGATATCAATTAGCTACAAAGTAGGATCTACGGAAGAAGAATTAGGGTAGCCCTTATCCAAGTTAAACATCCCTTTGGACGTCCGTGGCATGAAGGAAAAAGCCTCCTCCCTTTAGTGTAATTCTTCCACCATTCTACCCATTTTCTTTCTCTTCCATCACGCCTCTTTCTTCAAGAAGGTATGTCCCAACTTGATGCTTCAAATAGGAGAGGTTCATTTCATCCTTATATGTATTTATTTTGGATTTTTAATTCTTCATCTTTGATATAAAAACATTGCATTAGTAAAGTGTAATTTTTTTATTATTCTTTTTCTTATGGTGATTAATGCTTAATTTATGCTTTTTCTGTTGTTCTTCTTGGATTGACAACCTAAGATCCTAAGGTCATGAATTAAGTAATTTTGAACTCGATACGAAAAGAATTTTTGAAAAGGACGCCCTTACCACACATCTAAATTATTATTTTAACACACATTTATTTTCCTTGCAATTCATATATTTAAATTTCTGCAATTCCACACATTTAAATTCTTATTTATCCACACATTTACTTTTATGTTGAATCTATACATCTAATTCCTCGTAATTTTTTTTGTTGAAGTTACCTTTATCTCTAGTTTAGACTTTTACATAATTTAATAGCTAAAATTATATTCATTGCATGCACTAATTATTGGCAAATTTCTTAATATGGTTTCGGTACTAATTAAGTGACGTTAAAGATGGTTTAATTTCTGACTCAAATCATATTTAGTGAGTGATTTTGGGTGGATTCTAAATATGAAATATTTAGGTTACAGCAATAATATAAATCTAAGATACATATTGGCAGTGAACAATATTGGAAATCTTATACAAACTTGCATAATTTTGCACTGATAGTATACAATAATAGACTTTATGGAAAGAAAACTTAAAAACCAAGAAATTTACTTCAGATGTGTCCATGAGATTTAATGGCTTTTGTCACAACCCGAGCCCAGGAGTTCGGGGGTTAGCAAAAGCCAAACCGATGACATACGTACTCTCGTGCCTGTACACGTAGACCTGGTCTAAATGCACACGCACAAGGGAAGGTTCACACGTGCCAAACATGTACGCGGAAGCTGTAGATATCAAAACATCACACTAACAATGCAAAAAGAGAATACGAAAATAGAGCTGACATATATCGATAAAGGTTTTACAAAATGAACAAAATAAACATGTACAATTCATGATAAGATCCAAGCGTGACAAATCTCAAAATAAGGAAGACTCCTATGTAATGAATGTCCAGGGCGCTCTCTGGTGGAGTGACTACATCCACTCCTCTAGTCCTGATGGGACCTCGGGGGCCTCACTTGGAGTCTGGTCGACCGACGAGGGGTCGGTCGGGGTATTTGAACCGCAACACCAAAGACAACTCATGAATACAATGATTCAGCAATGTATAAGCCATAACAAGTTAACACATGCTGTGTCTAATAGAATAAAAAACCGTATGTAAATCATAACAGGTCACATTCGTATACTAAGCTGTCGTGCAAGAAAGAAACATGCCATGTGAATCAATGTATACATGCTGTACATAACTAGTTGGCAACTACATTGCCATATGCTCCCAAAAGAGGGATCTTATATCTGTGCAGAGAATACCATTGTCCGGGCGAGGGTACAAATAGGTCTCGGGTTCCTAGGGTCCGGATTCTCCAAGATGTTTCCTTACTGCAGCAAGGCCATGAAAACTACATCAAATTCACCCCATCGGGATCCTAAGGCTGAGGCTAAGTAGTGCCTAACCATACAAAGTCAATTATGAAAACCCTAAGTAGATCGTGACAAGCATATCCTGAGTGCATATCCGAGAACATGTCTTATACTTGTATACATACATGCATACTTAAAGTGGACACATAGTACGACTCACGATGTTACATACAATGAGCCTGCTAAAGAGTGGAGATCAATGATCGAAATACAACATGTTATGCAAGCAAATCTTACCATATCGAATCACCATCATGTATGAACCAACTCTAATTATCTAGTGTTTCTAACCGTGCATGATGATGTAGTTTTAAGTTATCCGCTGCACCGTTGTCTAGTATTGCATTGTCTCAGCTGGTGCACCGAAGTCCCTTAAATCAACACCTGTGGGGAGGTGCTTAACAACTGGATAACGAACATGAATGATTCGCAGCCCTCGAGATCATTTACGCATTTTATCATGTTCTGTTGGGCAAGTTGAAGTTCCCTGCCTTCTATTTTAAAGGTCCTACAGGTCTCCTTCTTTTCTTATTTTTCTTATTGTTCATGCCAGCCAGCTCAGCCGTAGGTGACCCTACGGCTTAGCCGAAGGCACGTTATGGCTTAGCCGTAGAAGTCTGCAAGGCTTAGCCGTGGCTGAGCCGTAGAGGAGTCGCAGAATTGCATACTTTTAGTTATTTTCAGGGACACCCTCTATTATTCTACGGCTTAGGTCACAGTGGGGCTTACGGCTTAACCGTAGAATTTTTACGGCGTAGCTGTAGCACATTTCACTGCTTAGCCGTGCATGCGTGGGGTCAATTTCTGAATCAAATACAGACAACCTGTAACGACATCAATTGAGCAAAATTGTAACAAAGAAAGGGAGAATGATATCAAATTGAGCTGTAAACATGTTTTCCCTGCAAACTCATGTGAATTAAACAAAATCAAGAAAATACCAACATGGGTTCATACATATTATGCTGATACTTGCCTTAATTAAGTTCTAACACTCCAATTGTTGTCCTTGGGGCTCAATTCACGTCCAACACTCTTACAACTAGCATGCATGCATGAGAAAAGAAAAGGAATTCATGAGTACAGTCATGGAGAATGAGCAATGGAAGGAGAGAAGAGATCTAACCTCCAAGCATACCTTGAATCTCAAGATTTCCAAGCTCCTTCTTTTGCTTGGGATCAATGAGAAGAGAAGAAATCGAGAGAGAGAGAGCTCACGTGAGAGAAGAAACCGAGAAGAGATGAGAGTGAGAGCAAGGAGTCGGTGGAGTGGTCTTATAAGATAAGGTGTAAGGAAAATTTACAAGGAAGTCCAAGTCATAAAACAATTTACAGTTCAAGTAAAATCCAGGTCCAATGGAATAATACGACATTGGTTACAAATGACGTAGTTACGAAAGTTAATGAGCTCAACGAAAGACACGTGTTGACACCAAGATGATGCGAAAATGACCATGTCTTAGAAAAGCTAAAATTACGAAAAAGGCCTTGGTTTACCTAATCCAGGTCAAACTTAACCAAACTACCTATCCATGACCCGTAACGAAAACAAACCAAAAGCAAAACATAATTAACAAGCTAAAGCAACATTAATTAGTCGTTAAACGAGGTCAAGCTGGGTCGGAGTGTTACAGTTTTGATGTGTTAAATAGTTCATGAACAATCTACAAACACGCAAAAAACTGCACTACAGTTGGTACCCAACTGGGTTGAGTGATTCATCTATTCATGCATATTTTTGTTAATAAGATTGCTAGAAAATTTACAATTCTAAAAGTAAACTCAAAATCATAACTTTTTCCTTTAGTAGTATTTGAAAAATTATGTGATTTCAATATGGAAATTAGCCCCCAACAAAGTGCACATGCGCGCACAGCATACTTTTGGCAACCTTCACATTGTTTCATGCATAGTTCCTTTTTATTATTATTATTTTTATATTCTTGTTTCTTTCTTTTTTTTATTTTTTTGGTTAGTTTCATGTATCATTCAAGTGTATTTTAACAATTATTAAATTTAGTTTTAGATTGCATTAGATTAGGTTCATATTTTTTTTTAGTTTGCATATCATACTAGTGGCATGGTTTTGCATTAGGAAACTTTCATTGAATGCATCACATTGTATTTTTATTTATTTATATTAGATCTATGAAAATTCCAAAATTAAAATATCTTTCAAAAAGTATTTTATGTTAAGTTTTTAAATTGGAAAGTTTCTTGAATCTAGAAATTCTAACATAAGATAGTTTTTTTTTTTAACTTTAGGAGGTAGATAAATTTAGTTTTTTTAACTTAAGAAAGATTCTAACTGTACGTAGTTTTTAATTTAGATTAGATGTTAGGTAAGTTTCTAGTTTTAGAGTTTTATTCTTAGAAAGTATTTTTTTATCTTGATTTGATTTTGATTGTTTCTAACTTTGATTGACTAACTTAGATTTGGAATTGATTTGTTTCTAATTTTTGTTTAGGTTAGTTTCTATTTTACTTGTTTGTTTTGTTTTTGGTAAGTTATTTTTTTAGAATGTTTCTAATTTGTGTGTGCTTTTGCAGTTAATTTGATATTTTTTTTCTTTTTTAGATTAGTATTTGTAATTTTAGAATTTTTTGGAATCTATTTAATTTTAATTATAGTAGGAATGAATATAATTAGTTTTTTCTTAGGCTAATTTTAGATTTTTCTTAAGACATGTTACAAGTTGAAATTACCTTAAACACAAAAGCTCTCTATGGATCGACTTAGTCTCACCAGTTTATTACAACATCGCGGCTCTACATTTGGAGCTCGCTATCACTCGGTCTAAACTCAAAAGGCACATAAGCCTTAGAATTATGGAACATTGAGTTAAATTCATCACTCGAACATCTAAAGCTACTTAAATTCATTCAAGGGACTCTATAAAATGTGCAGAAAACATAGGTCCAAGTTTCAAAGCAGACGGACTTCATCTTAACCAAAATCAAGCTCAGATTGCTTGTTTCAGTGTTAATGGGGGGCACCTCGGGCATCGAGTAACTCATACTCCTTGATGATGAAATCAATTGAAATTCTAAAGGGAGGCTTAAAATATGTTCTGGGTCATTCCCCCAATGTTTTGAAATTTTAGAACACCATTGAATGCAAGTTCAAATTCAGTGGGCTCCATTTTAGAGTTTTGAGGACACAATGAGAAACTCCACCTCCTGAAGATCAAATTGGCTGAAATTTCAATAGAAGGCCTTAGTCATGGTCTGGAGTAGCTCTGCAAAGTTTCAGGTTGGTTGGACGTTGCTGACTCGAAGTCAACATTCCTACTAGGCATAAGGGCACTAAATCAAAGTCTGACCTCCCTAAAGCCAAATCACTTGAAAATTGGATGAAAACCTCAAAATTAGTTCCAAATCAAACCCTCAAAATGTCGTGGCCATCTGATATCATTTCGGCCCCAAACAATTAAAGCATGGGCTCACATTGACCAAAAGTCAACAGAAGTCAAAACCTGATTAAGATTTTATGATACGCCTAAAATGATGTCATAGTCCATCCCTCCAAATCTCATGAGGTTGGACATCATTTGGGCCCAAAAACATATTCATTGGATCACTTATATGTAAACGGGTCAAGAGGGTTGGTCACAACCTAGGCCTAATCCGACCCAAGCTTGTCTCAATTGTGTGGGAATAGTTTTAAGTAGTTCCAAGTAGTTATTAATTTGCAAATAACTGCTGGTAACTGTGCTCACAAGTGATTAAAAAAAAAAATCTCGACATTTTCCACTGTCCAAGCCATCTCACCGAAACCCATTTTACGTACATGTGGGTGACGGCTTTGGCAATTCCAGCAATTCCTGTTGCCTTTAATTTGAAAATGCAACTGATAATAACCGATCCCAGGAGAGAATACCAAAGTCGCACCATAGTTTTCGAAAAGATAGCTTTTTTTGTCTTAGAATTTCACAGCATCAGGCTTGGTTTTTTCCATCCTCTCCAAGTGCTCTTTGCAACTAGACTTTGTAAGAAAGCTCTCTCATCTGTCACAACCAAGACTCTTGCAATGCTTCTACAATCATTCCCAACCTTTTCAAGGTACTGCAGTATAAGCCCACAAGTTTTGCAATGTTTCTGCACTACCTGCAACCGTTTTTCTTTTTTGAAAAAATCATCTATGTCTTCTTCCCTTATTTGAGGAAAGAGTACAGAGGGAGTTGCAAACACAGTAGGGAAGACAGAAAAAGAAAATGGCTACCATAGCCCTTGAATATTGCATTTTGTTTTATTTTTGTAAACTTTTTAGCTTCTTCCCTGTAATTTCTTTTCATCTACAAACCACTCTTCTGATCACTTCTGAGATTGGAGAGAGAGGCCATGTTAAAAATTGTAAATGGATTGCTACCCTTAGGTCAAAGATGAACCTATATAAACAAGGGAGTTTTTTCTCCTATTTCTCTAGTTTGTCGAAGTTCTGTGAGAATGGCCAAATCTATCTCAAAATGAAATTTTCTTCAAAACAGAGAGCTCTTTAACGATCACATGTACAGATGCCAAACACATGGAAGCTTGTCTATATCACCTATAATTTATCACTTTCTAAAATTAACATTTCAACAGTATCCGAACAAGAAAGATAGTCCACAAAACATGCGAATCGATAAAAGCTTGATTTCATTTCTATATTTTGAAAAGATTACACCCAAAAGATCTATATGATGTGAGCATGTGTGCATGTCTATACAATAGAGAATGTACATTTATATTAAGTCTACAAAAGATGTATATCATCTATATGCCAAAGAACAAAAGAAAACTATCACATATTTGTGTACAAGATGGTGCAAGATGACATGATAAACCTATTAACCCAAAACCCTAAATACAAAACCAAAGATGTCATTAGTATGCTCTCCGAGAATGGGATCAATCAGAAAGTGTCTGTTGTCTAGTTTTTATTGTCCATTCATCAAGACCTAAAGGAATTGTTTTGGTCTTTTCCACCTCCTCTATAGACTCTTTGTAAGATCGAGATCAGGACCTAAGCCTATCCCACCAATTAGATAGCTGTGAACAAGACTGTTTAGCAAAGTATAAGTATAATTAAGGTAACACACGTTGTATCTAATAGAATCAAATGACAGATGATTACAAGAGATCAATTCAGTATACTAGGCATGTTGAGCATTGAATATGATCATGATTTTTAAATAATTTAAACGAAATACATTAAGTAAGTTGTCTACTACATTGGCTAAATCCTCCCTATAGGGATCCTGTTATTAGGAATACTAGTGTACGGCTAGGTCCTTGTAGACTGGGAGTCCAGAAGCTCCAAATATCAACTACAGCAGTAAACAAGTCAAGTCTATGCCTAATTCAACCCCGTCGAGACTCATAAGGATAAAGCTAAGTGGTGCCCGACTAATCGAGTCATTAAATCAAGTTTGAGTAAGTACAACACTATGCAAGTCGATACAAATACAGTCTAGTCAAGTTGGTCTTACTTAATTCAATTTCAGTTTCAATAACAAGATAATAATGAAGACTAAATAATTGCATAAATATTGATTCATAAATATATATATTTATATATAACAATTTCATTTTTTATAGCATAAAGTAATTGTAGAGTCTTCAATATGCATATGTAGTTACAATTAAAAGAATAGAGATAGTTTACTAACCAAACTTAATCTAGTTACCAATTGCCTCTAATCGTCCATTACAATGTAGTTTTATGCTATTTGATACTGTCACGCCCCGATCCCGATGGGCCCTCTGGGTGTGAATACATAATCCCATAGTAATCCATACAATGAAAAGATATACATGAATTCCTACAAGGGAGATTTCACAGGAACGTGTGAGATAAAACCAACGACACGTAAATTAAAACTTATCATAAAGCGGAACTTGTGAAATACACTTGTAATGATCATAAGCAATACATAGAAGAGAATATCATATCATCATATATAACTTGAGTCTTTTAAAATAAACATTCCTATCACAAACGTGTCCACAAAACATAAAACATGTCTTATACACAATGTCTACTTTGAACAACTTCATACATATGACTGACATAACTAGTCCAACATAATAAATTTGACATACTCCAAAAGACGACTAGTAGAAGACATCGTCATCTTTTCACTGTCCTATACCCCCAAGTACCGTTGGGGCACCCTCCTGGGACATGTCAACTTTTGTGTCGAGATTTGGTTCTGAACCTATAACATCAAGGGCAGCACTGTTAACACAACGGTTAAGCAAATTGTCATAACCCAAGCCCAGGAGATCGGGGGTTAAATCTAAACAGAATCAGTAACACATGTACTCCCGTGCATATACACTTAGACCCTGTCTAAATGCACACGCACAAGGGAAATTCACACGTGTTAATACATGTAAGCGGAAACTATAGGTATCAAGTCATAACAGAAGAAGAGATACGGAAACAAAAGAATAAATATACAGTAGATTACATGAAGTCCAAAGTCTTATACAAGTGATCCAAAATACAAATTGTAAAGATTACTAACAAACCAAAACAATTAGATCATAATCAGAAAGACCTATATGCATGCATACTATTGTTGCGCTTTGGCAGAGTGATTACATCCACTCCTCTAGCCCTGACGGGGGTATGGGGTCTCCCTTGGAGTCTGATTAACAGACGAAGGGTTGGTTGAGAGATCTGAGCCTGCAACACCAAGGACAACTCATGAATACAACGATTCAGCAAAGTATAAGCAACAACAAGTTAATGCATGTTGTATCTAACAAAATAAGTAACAACGGATAATCATAGAGTTCAAATTCGTATACTAGGCAGTCGTGCAGCCAGATAAAATATGCTATCAGAATCAATGCATACATGATGTGAACATAACTAGGTAGCTACTATATATGCCATATGCTCCCAAAAAGGGATCTTACATACATACTGAGAACACCATCGACCAGGTCAGGGTATGAATGGATCTCGGGTTCCTGGGGTCCAGAAGCCCCAAGACATAAACTCACTGTAGCGGTGCCATACATACTATGCCAAATTCAACCCTGTCGGGTATTCTAAGGCTAAGGCTGAGTAGTGCTTGACCATATGAAATCAATGAAATACTAGAGCGTGAGAAACTCTTACATATCATATTGTGCATATATCATACATTCCACTCATACGGTCAAATCATACATACATACAAACTCAAGTGAATCGAAACATATCGAACGTATCCAGCAAATCGCACTTACTCTAGCAAAATGGGCATAACAAGAATGATACAAACAAACCATACAGAAGAGTGGAGGTCAATGATCGTCATATAAAATGCCATGCAATTCAATATTCAATAGAATTAAGATCATTTACTAGCCAACTCTAATCTAGTCCTCCAGTGTTTTTAACCGTGCATGATGATATAGTTTTAAGTTGTCCGATACACAGTTGTCTTTCATAAGTGTTGAATTGTATTTAGGAAAGTGTATCGAAGTCCCTTAAACCAACACCCATGGGGAGGTACTTAACACTGAACGACACACATGAATGAGTCACAACCCTCAAGTCTATTCATGCGATTCGCATTCTTCCATTGGGCAGGGTAAGGGTCACCAATACTCTAATGTGAAGGTCCTACAAAGTCCAAGTCATACCTACCCTTTTTATTGGAAAGACTTCCTTACATAATTCATGAGCCACGGGGCCTATGAATATAGCCTAAAAGATTCCTTGGTTGCTGTGCAAAGTGGAATGACAGAAATGAACACAAAGGTTTTCAGTAAACAGACTTAATCTCCTGAAATAGAACACTCCAAGGCCGATTGATCGGTCAGGAAGCCCGACCGGTTAAATTTCGGTTCTAGGAAGGTCCAATCGGTCAGCTCTGAAACCCGATTGGTCAGACAATCTGTTCTATTACAGCAGTTCTGGGAGCGTCCGATCAGTCGGCTCTGTAGCCCGATTGGTCGGACAGTTTGTTCTGTTACAAAGTAACTGGAGTTAAACCTGCAGTGCACAACGAAAATCAAGCCATTTAATCACAACATAAGGGCTGTAAATCACGACATACTTGTGAAATTGAACAAAACTCATAACAATCACGGTATCCAACATGAGTTCATCCAAATCATGCTTAACTTGCCTTAATTGAGTTCTAATTTGCAAACGGTTGTCCTTGGGCTCAAATTCAACGTCCAAGCACGATTCTAATCTACCATGGATGAGAGAAAAAGAGAGAGATGGTGAGCACATGCCATGGTTGACGAGAAGAAGAAAAACAAAACCCAAGCTTACCTTAAGCCACATGAGTAAGAAGTGAAGACGGAGTGCACAAAATTCCCTTTTTTGCTTGATTAGGTCAAGAAGAAGGAGACAGGGGAGTTGAGCAATGAAAAAGGAAGAAGAAAATCGAGAGGAGAAGAAGAAGAACGTTGAGAGATAGAGAAGGTCGGTGGAGATATATATATAAGGATAAGAATGAAACAAAAATTGGGGAAAAGTCCAATGGTTTATACTAATTACGTTTCAAGTCAAATAAGGGTCCAACGGAAGTAAACGAAGCCGTTCACATAGAGTCAGTTACAGAAGTTGACAACCTCGACGAAAGACACGTGTTGATGCCAAGATGATGCATGAATGACAACGTCTTACAAAATCTAAAATTATGAAAAAGGGCTCATGTCTACCTAATCAAGGTTAAACTCAACCCCACTACCTATTCATGACCCGGAACAAAACCAAAACAAAGCCAAAATACAATTAACATCTAATGCATCATTAATTAGTCGCTAAACCTAATTAAGTTGGGTCTGAGTGTTACACAAGTATAGAGAAATATGAAACTAGCATAATGTATCAAGTGAATTCGAAACATACACGGATTAAATAAGGCAATAACGGTCCACTAGGCATGTTCTGCATGAGTAAACATGAGTGATGAATCATAGATAAGATATCATACATACTAATTGGCAACCACGAGGTTCTATTCTCCCAAAAGAGAGCATATATATGCGTCGCTAGGGGATCAAGCTAACTTCCCAAGGAGTGCCAACAACTCTTTTGTGAACTATTACAGTAGTGACATAAGGATACCCAAAGGGCACAAGCTAAGTGGTGCCAACTCAATGTATCAAGACCGACTCAAACAAAAATCTTTCATTCATTACAGTCATACTCCTTATATCGTACGTAAGGAAATATTGGTCTTGAAATCATATTCAATCTTGGAAAGCAGAGTTAACAAAGTAATTGATAATTAACGATGCATACTTATATAAGCTAAGAGAGAGCTCGAACCCTCTTAACCTCGGCTACACCCATTTGACTAGCAGGCACACACTCAGTAGAAGCTTTGGCTTATCAGACGCATACTCAGTAACAGCTCAAGTCTAATTTGTCTCAGGATTTTTCCAGGAAAGTGGGCACATGACCAAGTCATGTTGAGGGCAAGGTTTCTTAACAATATGAATGCATTCAGACTTAAATAGGTGTCAAGGATGTTTACTAACCAACCGTAAGCTAGATAATCTAGCGGTCATTCAACACTGTATATTCATAAAATGTCCGATGTCATTGTGTTACCATATCTTGGTATTACATTGTGTACGTAAAAGACACTTCTTCTTATGTCAATAACCATGATGACATCGGGAATTCATCCGGAAAACTGATGGGGATAAGTGACAGCTCTACATTTGTCCTCTTTATCATTTGATCACCATTGGGCTAATTTAGTTAGTGACATCACTAAAGCCCTATAAGGTCAATGAGAATCCCTAATATCCTAAGTTTACAGTGTTCTTACGGCTTAGCCGTGTACATGTTATGGCTTGTTCGAGTGGTTTAAGTTTCCCCCCTAATTTTATACGCATTTACAGTTCAACTATATGTTGACCTACGGCTTAGCCGTGCTAAGCGTACAGTTAGGGTTATGGCTAGGTTATGGCGTAACCGTAGCACCGTTCATGGCGTAGCTGTGCGTGAGTCATAGAGAAAATCTTGGTTTTGGGCTCTCTGGAAAACTTGCATAAAAATAACTTACGGCTTGGCCACGGGATGGGTATGGTTAGCCGTAGTTCATTCCACTGCTTAGCTGAGGGTTAGCTGTAGTACAAAGATGAGTTTTAACACTCTCAGGACTTTAAGTCGTACATACTTACGACTTAGCTGTAGCTTCATTGTAAGCTTCAAAAATTCTGGAGCCAATTCTGAAACTTGAATTTAATACAGAATTCTAAACTTAAAGGACTACAAGGAGCTTCCCATTACCTTTGCATGTCATTATAAGCTCCAAATGCTCATCCCCTAACACCGACATTACCTATTCAAACTATAATCCATTCAATTAAACATATATACCAATACTTGAACAAATAAGAAGGAGCTGTAGCTTAAGATTGTAGAATCAATTCAAGAGTCAACCATTTAAACACACATGCAGTTCCATATACTCCAATGCTTGCCTTAACACAATGCTTGCCCTACTCAACTCTTCTTTGTCGTGTGATAGGGGAAATCCTCAATGAAAAGGTGGGTTTTCTACATAAAACATGCAATTGATGAATATGGTGTAAAAATGCATGCATGTTGCATGATTGAGTCCCCTTGACTCTAGCAAACCCAAAAATGTGAGATGCAAGTAGATTCTCCACCTTAATGGGCTGTAGAAGAAGGTGCTTTCCAAAGAGAAAACACACAAGGGAAGATGAATAAGGGGAATGGAGGCTTTCTATCTTACATACAAGCTTTAAATCTTGGTTGGCAGCCCTTAAGTGAGGTGAGGATGAAAAAAGTGAAGAGAAAATGAGCACAGTGAGAAGAAGGAGGAGAGAAAGAGAGAAACGTTGAGTTTTCTCCTTTTTAAATAAAACTTTTTGCATGCAAGTCTAAGGTTTTAGAATAATTACAGTTTAGGTCAAATGGACCTTAATTAGTCCAAGATAGGTCCGAATCAAGTTGAGCCCAACATGAAAGATGATCTATACAAAGAATTACACCAGATGCAGCTAATGAGGTGTCAATATAATACATGGATAATTATAAAAGGGTCCTTGACTACCTAGTTAAAGTCCAAACCCGACCCGACTATCTTTCCATGACCCAATCCCAAAAGATTGAGTTAAATTAGCCTAATCACATTTTAATCAATATAAAACGAGATTAATTAGTATAAATCGAGGTTAGTTAGGATTAGGACCTCACAGATACATAGTTATCTTTATTTAGCTCTACATTGCATATGAGATGTATACTAAAGTCCCCTAATCCAACACCCATAGTTAAGTACTAGACTAATGAGCAAAATCACATGAATGAATCTTAGTCCCCAAGACTCCTATGAAATTAATTACCATTGGACCAGTGACTAGGTCAAGGAATCCAAAACTAAGGCCCTAAGAAGTCTTTGATTGGCTTAACGTCCTAAAGGTTAGATTTTATATTATAAACCTTGAGGTTCATCTGAAAGTTTTTAAGCTAATTAGGGTGGTACCAAACCTCCCATTAATCTAATAGAGGTCCATATCAGATCTTTCCAAATTGTCAGGAGGTGCTCGACTGGGGGTATTGGCACTCAAGCATACATGATTGTGATCTTAACGTGAGAATTAAAATTTTGATTGACAATTTTTTTTTCTTACGTGCTCATCTGCACTCGAGCACGTGCTCTCGAATTGTCTCCACAAATTTTATAGGACTTTTCTTCTGCAACTGTTGTTATTTGCACTTGGAACCTTCAGTTCCCATCCACAATCCATCATTCCACATCCATTACTACTTCACATAACACCATTTGACCCTCCAAATCCATTTCTATGTATGACCTTAATTAAAATCCATTCAATATATGAAACAAGTAGAAAATTGGGGCTGAAAATTAAATATATTACAATAGATTAAAAAAATCAACGTATACCAACATGCATTCATCCATAACCATCTTATACTTGCCTCAATTAGGTGCTTATTACAGAATTCCCTCCCTTGGGCTCAACTTGCAGAAGAAAACCAAAACTTCTTAAACCTCACAAAAGAAAACATGAAATTGACGATGAACTTGGATGCGTGAATTGCCAAAGAATCTTATTGATTCATTTAAATGGTGAAAATGAGGAATTTAAGAAGGAGTCTCACCTAAAAGTTCTAGTAGAGAATATAAGTTATGGATTCTTTTCATTCAAGCACATCAGAGGAGAGAAGACAAAATGGAAATGAAGATAGAGTCCTTGAATTTCACATACATGAGTTCTAAGCTTTATTTCAAGAAGAAAATGTAGAGATGAAGAAGAACTCTTGTAGCTTGATAGAGAGAAAGGATCAATTGGAATTGGGTACTAGCCGTTTTATGTGTATGATTTTTGGAAATTATAGGAAACTCCAGGTTGTTATGCATATTTACAATTTGAGTCATTTGAAGGTCTACTTAGCTCTATTGAAGTCAAATGAGTTTGGGCCCATAATGAAATTCGATGAGCTCGATGAGATGAACATGATGACACCAATATAATGTATGTATCAGGTAAAACCATAAAATCCAAAATTACGAAAAAAGGCTTAACTACCTAATCAAGGTTAAACCCACCCCAACTACCTATCCATGACCTGACGCAAACCTCTAGACTTAAATAAGACAAAATAAACTTAACCTAACTAAATTTCACATTAAACATTTTTAAAATAAAATCAGATTAATTAGTATTAAACATAGTTAATTCGGGCTGGAGTGTTACAATCATCCCTAGTGGCTGTGATTCTTCCTTGTTGGAACCCACTCGAAGGATGGTTCAGATCATCGGACCTTGGAGCAACGGTGTGCTGGAGGTACAAATCAAAGAATGCGATACAATGCTGTTATTTCTTCATATCTATTCTGCCCTTGTGTTGCAGTTTTAGATGGGCTGAAATATAAATCCTCCAATTTGGGCTCAGTGGCTACAATTGGCATTACAGACCACGCTTAGAATAATCGTTCTCAAGCCTCCAAAATAAGAATTGTGGCCTTGTGGGTGGTTATCTTTAATTATAAATTATTTAGATTTACCATTGCTTAATCTTACAATTGAATTACCATGAACCTCATTCCTTCACTTCTCTACTATTTTTTTTTCGGCCTGTACAATACACTAACCAATTCCTGGAAGGGTGTTATTATTATGAAGTTCATTCATCTCAAAGGTATTTTCATTCTTCAGTGTCAACCCATGTGGAATGATTCATTATAGGTAGTGTTACGAATAGTGATATGTAAAGCACTATTCTAAGCCCTTTGATGATGAAATCTAATATATGTCTATATCAATGAGTGAACTTTTTGGATTTTTTTTCCTACTGAAAGAGGAGCATTTTAGATTTTATGTCTTGTTAGGCACTCTTAAATCTGGGATAAAGAGGGACTCAAAAAATCATTTAATTGACTTGAACACAAAACCTCAAGGTTGCGTAGTAAGCACCTTCCATTGTGCCAAGAAATAGAGTTAAAGTGTCACTTCGGGGAAAAGAGTTTTGGCTTACTCTTTCAAAGATGAATTCAGATAATAGAGTGAAGAGTTCGGGGGAATTGGCTTTAATTTTTTTCATCCCTCCACAACAAGCAAAAGGGTTTTCATCTGGGATAATCCTATATGACTTTGTTGATCCAGCTTGGGTGGAAAAGAAGGGGGAGAAGAGTGCTTAAGAACTTTATGATTTCTTCTTGGTTATTTTCCTAGTTGAATTCAAGCTCGGCTTTAGAGCTTGACTGGAAAGTTTTGAGAAGGAAAGCAAGAGGGAAAGAGGTGGAGAAAGAGGCTTCTCTTCTTTTTGTGAGTTTCAAAGGATTTTGCATCCTCTTGGGGGTGGAGTACTAGATGACTTCGTAGATCCTTTGTCGAAAGTGGCAACAGATCAGTAAGTTTCTTTGGGTTCGGTATTTAAACACCCTTGTCAGTTGCTCGTGGACGTAGCCTGTAGTGGTGAACCATGTAATATGTCTGTGCAGTTGTTGTTCGATGCCTGGCAATATTCTCCATTTAGTGTTCTCTTCTTTGTAGCACACTATCCTCGTCAATTCAGTGAGTTGACTATTTCAATATCTAAATATCAAACAAGGTAGTGGGTCAATTTGGATCAAGAATCCAAATTGAACCAGCTTGGATATGGGGACTGCAATTTTGCAAATTGATGGGTTGTGATAGCATGTAATAACAACTTCAATTCACTGGTCCGCATGATTGATATGACCTACAACCATGGCATGCTGGGTCTTTTATGCAATTAGCTATTACATTCATGGACTGGAAACAAGACCGCCTAGGAGAGGTCTCGTTCATGGAGCTGCGGGAGTCCAGTGTTTCGGTTTCAAAAGGTGATAGCCTTAGGACCACGGAGAGTGTGAGAGCAATCAGTGATGTTACTCCCCTGTTTCTGGTGAAATAGTTGAGGTCAATACCAAGCTAAGGGAAGCGCCTGGTTTGGTTAATTCTTCTCAAATGATAAACTTTATGTGTTGTTTTTGTCTCATGTTTCTGAACCATGGATATATTTCTGAAGCAATCGAAGTTTCACTTTTGCAATAACATGGTGCAGTGAGATTCAACTTGAACTTTCAAAATGATTGGAGGCCACAGGATTGGATATCCATGGTGGTGTTAATGTACATCCTTTCCATTGTTATTCAAACAATCAATATTTCTGTCTTACAGGGTCATCTGGTGACTCCAACTATGACTGAAAAGTTACCCAAACAAAGACTTGGACAGAGAGGGTCCCATCACCAAGGAGATCAGGAAGGCCTATAGATTATAGATAAGGTTGTGAAGAAAATAAAATTTAACTGTTCAGTGATGTGTCTAAGGAAACCATCCATTTCCAAAAGAAAGAAGAAAGAAGATAAACATTTAATATTCAAGTTATTGAAGAAAGTCAACGACTGGTTTACAAAGGAACATCAAAATGCTAAGTTACCTCCAGATAATAATCTCCTGAAAATTCATCTACAGAAGTAATAGTTCATTGTAACTGCCACTCACCCATGAAAGAAAAAGAAAGAAAAAGTTCTCTGATATTATGAGACATGAGTCATTTTGGCCCTATGTTTAGCAGTAAAGAGAGATGGAATCTCTTAACAATCTGAAAGTAGGACGGTGGCAAAGAACAGATTCTTCCCTGGCATTACAACCCATTCAGTGGATTCACTATTTACATTTACAGCTCCAATCTTTATGATGTTATGACAAAAATTGGCCAATTCAAACCCATATGATAGAGGATGGACGATTAAGGTGAAGCCAAGTAGCCCATTTGGCGTCCCTAATGTGTCCATAAAAAGTTCAAAATTCTACAAGGAAAAAGATGCAGCTCATTAGATTGACAGATGCTTTCGGGTTGTTGTAGTCACACAATCAAGGTTTGTGCCTTAAGCTAAAGACATCAGAGAACTCAATGTATTAAGGACTAATGAGCATCTTCTTGTCAATTGTTTGAAAATTTTAAGCATACAAAGTTTCTTTCATTGTTTCTTTATTTTCCATTCCTGCTTGCATTTGACACCACCATTCCATTTGCTTAGACTGCAGAGGCTCAAGTGTGCACCTTCATATGACTAAACTAATCCACCAACTCAAATATGAAGGATATAAAAATCTTACAAACGATGTATTTTGGGAAACTCGAGCTCTATAAGTTGTGACAGTAGAGAAGGTCTCATCTAATATTTAAACTATTTACAAGATATTTTTTAACGGGAAAAGTAACTCTTAAAGCTATACAAGAATTATACCTTAATCATTGAACTATGAAGGCTACTATCAGGTATCCAAGGGATCAAACAGGACAAAGCAAGAAAGGCTTCTCAAATGTAAATCAGAAAAGGCTTTCTCCATCTAACAAAACCTTGGATCTGTACATGTGAAGCTATCATTTCTTTGATAATTTATTTTTGGCATCAGCAATTCAGCATAGGTACAAAGTATTACAAACATGCACCCATCATGATCAGTTTGAAATCATAAACGGTGGTAATGTACTAATACTACAACAAAACCTCCACAACACACAGAAGACACTTCCTAACTATTCACTGAGATTTTATGGGGACCCTGGGACAGTTTTTATACCATCAGGTGATTGGGTGTAGGAAATGGAAATCAGCTTAGTTCTATAGTCTTCAGCTTTGTCACTTTCCTTCATCCCGACCTCATTCACATTGTTAGGGTTGTGAGGCAACAACTCTGATGCAGAAAGGCTATTACCTGGGCTCAACTCAGATATTGCAATCAGTGAATCCCGAGCAATGTCATGAGAAACCTCTTTAGTCGGTGGTATGGTATCCATAAAATGGAAGTTTCTTTGTCCTGATGAGAAACAAACCCTTCCATTATTTCTTTGAGTCATGGCTAGCATCCATGCAATTTGGATATAAAGCTATTATCAAAATATATATATAGATATATATTGATATGTTGATATCTGCCAATATAGACATCTGTGAATGGCAAGAACAAAGTATCGTTATTTATTTCTTCATTTCTAGCATACAAAGTATGACAACTTAATAATTCCTTGTACAGATTAATAATTCCTTGTACAGACTGTACCAGCGTATCAGGCTTTTCTAAAAGTCATTGACATGCAGAAATGGACAGAGTATAGAAACACATAACCCCAAATAATGTATACTATCATGACATAACCCCAAATAATGTATACTATCATGAGACAGAGTCAGCACCATTTTTTTTGGGACACAAACCCAAAAAATGGACAACTTCCTCGGACTAGCTAGGCTTTGTTCCTCCTAGAGTTAGAGGCCTCTGATTGGCATGCTCTCTTAGGGAAGGTTTCTACGGCAGACAATCTTAGGAGAAGACACCTGATTTCAGAGGCTATATCAAACCTATGTTTTCAGTGAGGGCACTGTAAGGTTTTTTGCATTGGCTAATTCATAGGTTGGATAAAACTTGAGTCCATTGATGTTGTATTTTATATATCTTTTAGTATGGACTGTAGTATGGGTTGCCGGATGCACTAAAGTGAAAAAAAAAAAAAAAAGAACGACAAATTGAAGTGTTTTTCTAAGGATAACATGGTTTTAAAAAGTCATATCTCACAAACCAACTATTGGATACGGGCAAGTTACCAACCGTTGAAAAGCTCGTTTTGAGTAGATAGCTATAAAGCCAAGATTGCATCAATCGGAGCTAAAACGACAGAGTTATAGCCTCGAGAAGTTTGCAAAACTTTGTGCTGAATTTTATCCGATTGATCGGGTGAGACAGTAGCTTAATCTGATCCATCCAACCTTTTGACTAATTGATCAAGTGCTGTATAAAAGCCTATCGACTTGCACGAAAACTTTTCATGTTTGTATCAGAGTTGCCTGTTTTGTTCCTATTTGAACTTTAACCCTAAGGAACGAATTGTGGGTTATAAAAGGAAATTTTCTCTCAACCCTAAACATCAATCTCATTATTCTAACTTGAGAATACTCTTTGGAGATTATCTTTTAGCTCTAAAGCTTCCATTGAAGAGAGTTTACTAAAAGCTTCTAGTTCTAGAGTTATTGCTTCTACCTTTTCGTAGGAAATTTGTTGCCTCTACTTCATTTTAGGAGATTGTCGTCTCGATGCTAAAGATCTGTTCAATCTTAAAGAATCAAGGTGGTCACCAAGTGCAGAGAGCAGGGGAAGGGGACGTAAAGTAAGGTTGTGTTGTGGATTCTTACAAGAAGAACTACATCCTGTAGTCGAGGGACTGAATATGTAAGATTGTGAGTATATCTTATAACTGCTTGAAATTAGTGCTTGATTAGTCTGGTGTGACTTGTGGTTTTTTTCCCATTGAGGTTTCCACGTAAAAATTTGTATATTCTTTTTGTGTGGTTGATTGTTTGTTTACAAGTTTACTTTATTTATTTTGCTGCATATTGTTTGTCTTGCAATCTAAAAAACTGAGGTCTTATTAAAACTTACAGGCAACAGAGGGAAACGGTTGATCATTTGCTTTTTCATTGTGCCTTCTCTCATTCCTTGTGGTGTAGTCTACCCTTGTGGTTGGTGTTCTTTGGAGTAGTCCAAGAACAATGGTAGGGATGAAGGAAGCTTGGTTGTGTTCTACTTTTTTATAGTGCAGGTTGATTGTTTGAAGACTTCACCCTTTTGCTATTTATGGTTGTTGTGGAAGGAGAGAAATTATAGTGTTGAGAGGGTCATCGTCATCTTTGGAGGAGCTATCTTATTTGGTGCTGGTCTAAATTGACAAATTGGCCTCCCTCAGGAGCGAATTTGACAGTTTAAGGAGAGAAGGTGTGTTTCATAATTGGAAAGCTTCCCTGTCTTGTGGCATCAAGAAGGTGAAAAAGGTGATGCTTTGAGTTCCCTCCATTGTAGGTGCACTAAAGTTCAATGTGGATGGGTTAGCTAGGGGAAAGCCCGGTTTGGCCGGTGTCGGTAAGGTGTTTTGAAATGGTGAAAGATTTGTTTTGGCAATGTTCTCCAAGCATATGTTAAGTATGGAATCCAATATGGTTGAGGCGTTAGCTATTTTAAAAGCAATTCGGATGTTTGTCTCCTCCTCTTTAACATCAATGTTAGTGATGGAAAGTGATTGCCATAATGCTATTTTGTATCTTTGGCGGTTTTGGCGGTTCCTCAATGGATATCTCAATTTTACCTTAATGAGATTAGGGGTTTATCATCATTGATTCAAGTGCCTTCTCAGTGTGTTGGGAGGTCGGCCAATAGTTTTGCTGATTCTTTGGCAAAGCAAGGGATGCATAGGTCTTTGAACTTGGTAGTTTTCACAATGTAATTTGTTTTGTTTTTGTGTTGTTCCATTGTTATAAGGCCTTTATATCATTGTGCCCATTTATGCTTTCGTGCTGGGGCTGCTTGTACCTTCTGATCTTCCTTCAATATATTTAGCCATTACCAAAAATAAAAAAGCAGAGCTTGCACCTTCTAAATTTAGGAGAAAGATGCAACTAAATGTATCCTGATCACAACACAACATTCCATATTTCTAAATACAATTGTTGCTAGAAAGGTTCACAGTATGGGGGTAGCTTGACAGTTTTCATGAAAAATATTACTTTTATTCTTTTCATCTTGTTCTTGTTCTTGTTCTTGTTATTGTTCTGTTTTTTTTTTTCCTTTTTTTCTTTTTTCCTTTTTTTTTGGATGGCAGTTGGTTTGGTTCTCTTGTATTGTCTTCCTTCTTTTCGTCCTCTTCTGGATTGATAAAATTTTGCTTGTACCGGTCCAGTAAGAAGTAACGAAATTCCTCAAAAGTGATACCATTTCCATTCCATTCAAACATTTTAAATGTCAGAAAATTTATAGAATTTTTTGCAATAATAGACCTCATACAGTATGTGTACTAAAGTGATATCCTACAAATTCAGTGCTGCTATCATCCCATGTGGATACAAGTACAGTAGACAATATAAGTATCCAATTATATAGTAATGAGCAGTTGATGATTATCAAACTCTAGAACCTCATGTTTCCCATGTAATGAGGTATGCTTGAACGATGATTATCAAACTGTAGAACCAAATGTTTTTCCATGTAATGAGGTATGCTTGAACGATGTCATCATGTCCAAGCCCAGCTGTTGCCCATATTTGTGATCACCGCAACTTGACAATTGATATTAAAAGAAACGCATTAAATTGTTTTACGTCGATATTAGTCATCAGAGAGCTTATGCAAATTGTGGATGCTCTACACCATTTCACAGAGTAGGAGAGAGTTTCAATAAGGCTTCAAAACAATGTGAATGCCACTTTGATGCAATATTTCTGTCATGGGAAACGAGATCATCTCCATCAAATCATTGGATGCTTCTTCCACTTGAACAATATTTTGTTCAGAACTTGTCTGTTCATTCGTGTTAGATTCCACCAAAATCCAATAAAACTAGACTAGCCTGTTACAGGATCTCCACAAATCATCAACTTCACAATTAGAATCTTGGCACCAAGAAGTATCAGAAATCTCAATGACAAGGCTTCTTTTCTTCATAACCATTCATCAACTCCCCTGCCATCAACTTCTTTAGACTGTTATTGGCTTACGTATATCTAATTTTCACTGCCATGCATAGTCAGTAGTTACCCTTATTATATGCTCCTCACACTTGCATTAAAATCCTCATTGATTTGATTCACGAGCCAATCTTTAGATAGGAATACTAAATACAAAACATGATTAGGCTCAAATCCATATATATTAACATAAATGGTCTGCTTGTAGACCATCTATCCACCAAATTATTATACACATATTCGACTTCTACCAACACCAAATCCTATGAACAAGCACTTTTCTCTCACTCTTACCCAACATGGATTTAGGGCATGTTTCTGTAACCACTTTTCCTGAAGAAAATTTTCCATCGTCTTTCTGTAAGGGAAAGCATCAAAAGCCATGCACAAATCTATAAAAAGCTTTTTCAATTGGGTTGATGGGTTGGGAGTTGTTAAGGTGGAAAATCCACAGAATGGGAAGTCTGCACATATGCGACCTCATTCTTTCAATGGCAATTTCAGGCTGCACTTGCACCCAAGGCAAGTCGGGCTGCACTTGCACCCAAGGCAAGTCAACCCGACTGGCATAGCCTCGAATCATATGAGGGTCAACCCATTTAGGTTGACCAGAACCAACCCAACCTTTCATTTTATTGTCCCCTTCTTTCTTCTTGGATGCACAGGAACTGCAACATTCAAAGCCCACCTAAAGATTCTACCAAAAATTAAAACCCCCAACTTTAAGATGCATTCTACTCCACATCACTGCAAATTCCAAATCCCCACCTAGAAAACTTCCATTACCTTTGATCACCACCTGCAGATGAGTCAAACCCTAGAAGAACAGATCCTTCCTATTTCTTAGATCTACTTCCCCAAAACCCAAACCCATCCAAAATCCAACGTTTTGAAGCTATTCCAACCCACAACCCACCCACCCCCCCCAAAACAATCTAATCACTTCAAAAATCTAGCCTCATGCCCTAATCATTTTCTTCCATGCCCTAATTCACGCGTGCCAGATCTATCAACAAACATTAGGGATTGAAAAGAACCAAAAGCTCTTGTGAGATCGACCTAACAAATCAAAGAAATTCTAATCTAGGGCTACTGGGGCAGTTGCAATCTCAGTAATCAAGAAATATCAAACCCTAATCATTTATATTATCATCAATAAATCGAGGCTCTCGGATCGATTCATTGAAACCCGTTCAGATTCTTAGAAAATGAAATTGGATCGGCGATTTCGAAAAACCCTAGATGTGTAAATGATCAGGAAATATAGATGGACTACGATGAATTGAGAAATTATAGAGAGGGGGGTACCTGAAAAATTAAGATGGTGGTATCAGACTTGGTTGCAGCTCTCTAGATTTCTTTCTTCTCTCTCTTGCCCTAAAATTTGCACATCTTCTTGGCAGTTTTCGGTTGCACGAAAATAGGGGGTCCAACCACATAATGGGGCCCAGGAGCACAACACCCTATTTTGAATTTGACTGAAAAACAAAGTTAAAGACCTTTGAATAAGACTGGGGGTATTGACTTTCAGATAATTTTTTTCATTTTCAAGGATGGGCCTAGCCTGGAAAAGAAAACACTTGCCAAACATTATCAGAAGTGTAAAAAAGTTCTTCATTGGGTTTTTATGGGGAAAGGACAAGGTTGTTTTCGAAATTTTATACTCACTATAAGTGTTATGGGCCCACCCGTATGGGCCGTAGAAACATGGCCCATGTATGGCCCGAGATCGACATGGGTTGCAATTGTTGGGTCGAGGTGCACCAATTAGTTAATCAGCGGGGCCAGGTCGAGCGGATTTTTTAGCACACTCTCACTAAACTACAAGTATGTCTTTTTGGGAGAGGCTGGGTTAGGTTGACCCTAGCTTTGGGCTTTCTATAACTCAATCTAAGCCCTGACCAAATAAAAGGTGGGCCCATACTATATCTATCCAGGCCAGTCCAATAGGGTTGCCTTGGCGCATGGTATAATAAGTTTTATAACAAAGTAACAAACATGCCCTAAAAGAGTGTTAAGCCGTTTTTGCATGTTTACCTTTGATGTTTATTTTAATCACCCTTTCATCTATATTTTTAACCACTTATGAAATAAATTCCTATTTGTTACGTACAAACAAACAGGCCCCCAAAACAAGATTCTTGGTGACAGAACATGGATGAGCGGGGGTCGGAAAACTTGACCCAACCTGCTAATTCGTCACCATCTAAACTGACTAGCCCAACTCACGGGATGCTTGGGCCCGCCAGGAGTTAATAGTTTTTAACCGTGGATTGAGTCAAGCATGGTTGATTCTTCTAACCCATTTAACCAAACCTTTTGCTTTTTTGGGGCTAATATTATGATTGTACGGGTATAGTTATTGCATTGATCTACCATATTAATTCATCAAGGACAAGGTAGCCATAGAAAAAAGGGGGGAAAGCTAGTGCTAAACAGGGTAAATGGGTCAAGTGAAGCTGACCGGCACCAAATAAGGCTTTGGCATATCTGACCCATTTAAGAAACTGGTCAAACCCAGGTTTGCCCTCAGCCCATAGATCTTTCATACTGATAACCAGATCATCCTGTCCCACTTGACCATCAGTAATGTTCATATCGTTTTTAAGCGGGAAACATACAAAAGAATAATGTCATATCACAGTGGCTCTTCGGTCCACTACTAACGTTTCCGTTCAGGGTGTCCAATCAAACCCCAATCCATTTTGGGCTAGGTCCTGACCCTATGTTTTGTTACTTGAGATGGGCCTGATTCTAAATTTTGGCCAGTTAGAATATAAGGGTGAGGTTTGAATCAAGTGAGAGGAAGCCACAATCATATAGGTAATACATGTAGTTTAATGACTGATTTAAAACAAATTATTAGAAAGCTCACTAGAACGCCTGGCCTGCATAGGCCCCATTGACAGCATGGGCATGCTGAGGCCTGACATTCACAAAGTGGGCCAGCGTTGGGCAAGGCGCTTAGGGCCCGTGCTGGTCTTCTGCTGGATAGGGACCTACATTTCTAAAGACAGCCCGGGCCTTGATATTGCTCAGTCAGGCCAGCCGGCCCATGAATAGCTCTGCCTCCCATCCAGTTGTTGGCCATTGAACACGTACCAATTCATGGCTGGATTGAATAAAGCTTTAAGAATATAGGGCTCATCTAAGTTTGATCCATACCATTCATCTAGAGTATCATCTACAATGAATTGATAATTCAATGAACGTCTTTGGTATTTTTCAAAGTGTCCCCGTGCCAATCAGTCCTCTTATTGTGACAGCTACTAAAAAATTCGTGTTTTGTATGATGCGAGTGAATTGATTAATGCTATTAAGGGAGATGAAGTTTGGACCATTTTAGAAGAAGGTAAAACTTTTGAGACAGCGGGTTTTAGCTTTTTCTTTTTTTTTTTTTTTTTTAACCTAGCTATTGGGACTCAATGTTAAAGAAAGCCTACAAACGTAAAAAGATTACAGAGTGAAAAGGCAGCGTCCACACAAATGTTAAAAAGGGCCAATTTTGAGTGGACTGATCAATTAGACTTTTCTCGCTGGTGGTAAGCTAGGTCTATATACCTTGACGTAGTTTCTTTAATGCTGTTTGTTTTAATACAATTCTCCCTCCACCCAAAAGAAAGAAAGTGTCGGCCTGGCACACAATTGGTTTGCAATTCCACTATTGGAAAGGGAACCCAAAGAAATAATCAAAGTTTCCTGTCCTTTGTCTCAACGGCAACTTGAAGAATCAATGTCATTTGATATAGACGGTCGAAGCGTTTTTGTTGGATTTTTCACTGGTAGGTTGGGGCCCAACTTGATCTATGTGAAATGTGGGTCATAGGTAGGGCTGTCAATCTGGCCCTTTAGCGAGGGGGCCCGGCCCGGCCCGTAAAAGCCCTCAAAACGAGGGCTTATTTTTTTCATTTAAAGCCCGAGGGTAGGGTATGGCTCTATTTTTAAAAGCCCGCATTTAGAGGGCTGAGCTTAGGCTTGACTAATCAGGCCCGAAGGGGCCCGGCCCGGCCCGCTGTTTATTAAATTTTAATATAAAATATATAATATACACAATGAGTTTGAAGATGATTGGGTATATGATGCACCTACCAAAACATTGTCAAATGTGGATAAAGTTGATTTAGTAAAGAAATCTAAAGAGTTTGAAGATGATCTTTTAGCTTTTGAGGGACAAATGACTTAGACAGTTATAGAGGAAAAATCGAAATTAGATTGTTATTTAGAGGAGCCAAGGGATAAATATGAGATTTTCAATATATTGAATTGGTGGAAAGTTAATTCAACAAAATATCTAGTTATCTCCAGAATGACTTGTGACATTTTAGCAATTCTTGTTTCTACAGTTGCTTCTGAATCAGCATTTAGTACTGGAGGAAGAGTACTTGATCAATATAGGAGTTGTTTCAAAACTGAGACTGTAGAAGTTTTAATTTGCACACAAAATTAGATATGTACGCACAGCACAATGATAGTAATACATTCGATGATCTTTTAGATATTCTAAAAGTAGATTAAATAATTAAATAAAGAATTATTGTTATTTGTTATATATTTATTATCATTTATAGAATTATTATTATCCACCTTATGTTTTATATTGTAAAAATGATTTTATCCCACCACCAATGCCTTAAAAAAAAGTTTTTAACTTCGCAATGCTGCCTTTTGTATTGCATTGCCAGTCCCCAGCTCGGGCAAAAGAGGAGGGTTTATATAAGGTTTGTTGGTGGTGGTGGCATAGGCTGTTGCATATAAAAGATTTATTTCCATTAAAGAAAAAAAATTCCCCTTTCTTTTGGCCCTGGCCGGCCCTGGCCCGGCCCTAGCCCTTGAGGGTTGGGTAAGGGCCTAAAAATTATAGGCCCGCGGTAAAAGTGGAGGGCTTTTGCTCAGTTAGGCCCGGCCCACATATGTGAGGGTAGGATAAGGGCTTACCTAAGCCCGGCCCGGGCCGGCGCTTTGACAACCCTAGTCATAGGAGATGCAGACCCTCTGGCACCTTGTACTGGGCTGCTGTCATGCATTGGATTGGTGTTATAGCAGCCAATGTGAAAACAGCTCATCAATTCTTGACCTTAGACAGCTAATGAAAATTGAGACGGGCAACATTTTGCAGCTACCTCTAAGTGGATGTGACCTATACATAGTTGTAAATATCATTTTGGATTGCATTTCAGTTTGGGCTTCAAAATGAAAATTTTTGGTCAATTCAAAATATTGTGAGATTTTTTGAAATTATATTTCAGGAAAATATAAAAAATAATCTAGACATATGTAGGAAAATAAAAAATAATTATGGATTTAAACCATTCTTGTAAAATTTTTTAGAATACAAATTATGAAAAAAAGTAAAAAATTAATAAAAAATAAGTAAAAAATAATTTTTGCCTAAATTTGAAATCTCAGCTAAAATAGCCTCGATCGAAATTGAAATTTCGGCATGGACTAAACCAAAAGTCAAACAAAAAAACTTTAAGGTAGCGTTTGATTCGCTGTAATGAAAGCTGGAATGGAATGGCCATTCCATTGGAGTGACCATTCCCACGTTTGATTCGTGAAAAAACAGCGAAATGACCATTACTTCAGGAATCACCATTCCTTTATACAAGGGAATCACCATTCCACCGGGGGGGGGGGGGGGCGGGGCAGAGGAATGGCCATTCCATTCCTTTCCCAATTTTATTTTTGACGAATTTTATTTTAAAAAGCTAAATTTATTAATTTTTTAATATTTTAATAAAATATAAATAAATATTATTATATAAATCATAAAATAAACATAGTTGAAATTAAATTTAAAATATCAAAATTTTAAGAATAAAATTATATACAATGTTTGATATAAATTTTATTCCATTCCTGGTATCATTCCATCATACCAAACACAGGAATCGGAATGAGAGTCCTATTACTGGAATGATTCCTTTGTCTAACCAAGCGTTGGAATGAGAATTACCATTCTTGCCTCATTCCATTCCAGGCTCATTCAAGCCTCCATTCCATTCCTCTCAGCAATCATTCCAGCGAACCAAACGCTACCTAAGTGGTAGCTCATTTTAGTCACTTGGCCGAAATGAAAATTTTTGGTAATTTTAGCTAAAATTATATAAAATTAATAACTATGGGCTTACATCAAATCAATCAATGTCACAGATACAGATCCTTAAGTTTTTATTAAAAATTTAAAAAACTTTGTAACCTTTGCAAAATCCAGATCCGGAATGTCTGTGATCGCCTTGGTTCTATTATTTCTCCTCACCTGCTTTGTAGTGGGCTCCCCATCTTTTTGTATTTCACTGCTGCTGTTAGCTAGCTTATATTGTTTTCCTCTTCTTGGCTGGGCCAACCTGTTGGCTTTCCATGTCCTTGCTTTCTGTTCCTTTATAGGTTAGCTCCTTTTCAGTTGTTTCTTTCACTGCAGGCCGCCATATGCCATCTCAGCCAGTCACCTTACTGGTAAGTGAAAATGGGGTGGAGCTCTCCTTTTGTTCCTTTGTTTTGTTTTGTTTTATTATTATTATTATTCTTATTTATTTTTGTAGAAATTAGGTTCTCTTGTTAATTGTATAGAGGCTTTTCTCGAAAAAATTCCTTTAAAGTTGTTGTGCACGTGTGTGCGTAAGCAACCAAGATCAACAATCAACCACATAAGAAAATAAGAGATTTACATGGTTTGGTAAAGATGCCTACGTTCACGGAAAACCAATTTCTACTAGGTTCTCCTCCAATCTGTAAAACCACAGTCTTGAAATTTCAACCTCTATTCAGGGTTACAGATTACATTACATATATAATCATCACTTTCTTATCCTCCAAGAACTCTATTATTAGAAAAAAAAAAAGGAAAGTTCTAATTTTACTTAGAAACTACTGTTTAACAAACAGAAAATTCTTAATATAATTAGGGAAACCGCTCAAGATACTGAACCCACTTGGTCTGGACCCACTTGGCCAACAATCTCCCCCTCCAGACCATGGGGAAGATGCTCTGAACCCCTTACTAGGAGTTTAGCCATACCAACTCTGAACACAGCTCCAGCTTTTCTTTAGACACAACTTTTGTCATCATGTCCGAGGGTTTTTGTCCAAATGAGTCTTTTTCAACTTCATAAAGTTCTTCTCGATCACCTCACAAATCCAATGATACTTGATATCAACATGCTTCATGCGACCATGATATGTAGCATTCTCACTTAAATTTATAGCACTTTGACTATCACAGTAGATTATATTCTTCTTGCTTCAAACCTAGTTCTTGAAGGAATCTCTTCAACCAAAGCATTCCTCTCTCTGCTTCATTAGTAGTTATGTATTCTACTTTAGTTGTACACTATGCTGTACACTTTTGCAACTTTGATTGCCAGGAGATAGCTCCCCCTACAAAAGTAAACAAATAGCCAGAAGTCGACAACCGATGATCAAGATTGCTTGCAAAATCAGCATCAGTATAACCTTTTACCGTTGGTTTTGAGCCTCTGAAGCATAAGCACACCTTGGAAGTACCTCTCACATACCTAAAGATCCACTTCACTGCTTCCCAATGCTCTTTTCCAGGGTTAAAAAGAAATCTACTCACTAAACTCACAGCATGATCAATGTTTGGCCATGTACAAACCATGGCATACATGAGACTCTCCATAGTAGAAAAGTAAGGAACACATGCCATCCATTCATTTTCATCATCTGCAGTAGGACATAAGCGCTTGCTTAGTTTGAAATGACTGGCTAGAGGTATGCTAACTGGCTTAACATTCTTCATGTTGAATTACTTGAGTACTCGTTCAATATATTTCTCCTGTGACAACTACAGCTGCTTGGAATTCTTATCACGATGTATTTGTATGCCCAATATCGTTTGTGCGGGACCCAAGTCTTTTATTTGAAATGTCTTTGACATCTCCTCTTTTAACTTGCTAAACAACTTGCGATCTTATTCAACTACCAACATATCATTTACATATAAAAGAAGGATAATGAACCTGCCATCGATAAATCGACGAACATAGACACAATGATCTACAGTTGTCCTCCGGTACCCATGACTGAACATGAATGAATCAAACTTCTTGTACCACTATCTCGGTGCTTACTTCAGCCCGTAGAGACTCTTTTTCAACTTACAAAGCATCTATTCTTTTCCTTCTACCTCAAACTGCTCTAATTGAGTCATGTAGATCTCTTTTTTCGAGTCACCGTGAAGAAAAGCGGTTTTCACATCCATCTGTTCAAACTAAAGGTCCATGCTAGCGGCTAGACCTAAAACAATTCTGACAAAAGTCATTCTACAACAGGAGAGAAAACATCACTGAAGTCGATACCCTTCGTTTGTGCGAAGCCTTTTACAACTAACCGTGTATTGTGCTTCACCAGTTTTTCATTCTCATCCTTTTTCAGTTTGAACACCCATTTGTTTTTTAGAACATTTCTATCTTTAGGAAGTTGCACCAGTGCATATGTCTTGTGCTTCTCTAAAGAACTCATTTCATCCTGCATAACCTTCATCCACTCATCTTTATCAACATGAGTCATTACTTCTCGGAAGCTCTCTAGCTCCCCCTCATTAGTAAGCAAAATATATTCGGATGCAGGATACTTAGTTGATGGTTGACGCTCTCGTGTAGACCTCCTAAATTAAGGTTCCATGGTTTTCAACCAAGGAGACTGTAGGCCCCTGCTCAACACCCTTATCATCTGCAACCGTTGTCCCTCATCACGATCCAGATCGTTTTTTCCAACTTCTCCACCTATAGTTTGCACCGGAAAAGGAGTTGCTGTGAGATCAACCACTCCATCAACTGTCTCAGAAGACTTATCAATTTTCTCAACATCTCCAAAGAATTGGTCTTCATGGAAAACCACATCCATACTTCTGATAATTTTCCTCTTTTATGGATCCCATAACCTGTAGCCAAACTTACTCCACCGTAGCCAAGAAAGATGCATCTTATTGCCTTATCGTCCAACTTAGAATGCTGCTCCTTTGGTACATGTGTAAACACCTTATACCTAAACACCTTCAAGTGTGAATAGGAAACATTTTTACCTGTCCATCTTCTTTCTGAAAGATCATAATTCAAAGGGACTGAGAAAGATCTGTTAATCAGATAACTAGCACTCAGAATGGTTTCATCCCAAAATGACTTAGGTAACCGTGCTAATCTCATCATGCATCTCATCTTCTCAAGAATATTGCAGTCCATTCTCTCTGCTACACCATTGTGCTTTGGAGTATCAGGAACTTTCTTTTCATGTCGAATGCCATGCTTCAAGCAATAGCTTTTGAACTGGTTGGATGTGTACTCACTGGTTGGATGTGTACTCACCCCTATTATCTATACGAAGACATTTCAAGAGTTTATCTGTTTCTCTTTCAACCTTGACATGAAACTGTTGAAAAATCTGGAAAACTTGATCCTTTAATTTCAACGGATAAACTCAGACTTTCCTGGATGCATCATCGATGAATGTGACAAAGAACTTATAGCCACCCAATGATTCTACGTCGATAGGACCACAAACATCAGAAAATACTAAATCCAACACATTTGATTTTAATTTTGATGTTAAAGAGAAAGCGACTCTATGTTGTTTTTCATACAAACAATAATCATAAGGGTCAAGGGATATGGCTCTGGAGTAAGGAATTAAATCCTTCTTTGATAACATCTGCAAGCCTTTCTCACTCATATGACCAAGCCTCTTATGCCACAGATTCAGAGAGGAACTGTCTTGAACTGCATTCAATATACCTTTGCACAGCTTTAGATGTGTTTTATAAAGCATATTGCCTATTTTTCCTCTCGCAATAACAAGAGATTCTCGAGTGAGTTTCCATCTACCATTTTCAAAGTAATTCTCATAACCTGCATGATTCAATGCAGTCCCAAAAATCAGATTCAACTACAGATCAAAACCATGTCGCACATCTTTCAGCATCATTGTGCAACCAATATCGGTTTTAATGCAGACATCACTGATATCAACAACCTCTGAATGACTCGTGTTACCTATCTTTACAGTACCAAAGTCACCTGCTTTGTACGTCGTGAACATCTCCCTGCAAGGAGTAGCATAGTAAGATGTTGTTGTCTCAACAACCCACTCAACCTGACCATCTGCAACACTCAAACACTTATTATCATCACTAGCGAGCACCACTACTTTCTTTTCCAAAGTAGCTGTACCGTTATCACTATCATTCTTCTTTTCATTATTGACAAGTAAAGCATATAGAGAATGTCACTATCTTACATCGTCTCTCCTACATGGTGTGGAAACACTACGGGCAAGAGAGCTCTCACCTCTCTTTAATGCAAGATTTAGGGTTATAGATTATACACATATATAATCTCCACTTTTTTGGCTACCAAGAAAGCCCCGGTACAATTACGAAAATAGCCTTGACATTAAACCAGTCACTGGCTAACCAAGTGGACTCATTTGGCTAAATCGGAAAACAAAACATAAACCCAACAAAAGTCTTTGTAGAACAAAAAGGATCATGAAGATTTTCATTACCCACAGTAGTCCCTTGGGCCCTTTTCGTTTTTTTTTTTTTTTTTGAAAATTATTCATGAGTAGTGATATCTATGTTCAAGCGACCTTTTTTTCCATTCCTTCCTTTTCCTCATCTCTTCTTCCCCTTCTTCTTTCCCATGTTCATTTGAGTTTTATCTAAGGCGAGGAGGGGAAAGCCAAAAAGAAGAAACAGAAAAAAGAATGAGAAAATTGAAAAGAAAAGAAAAGGATAGGGCAAGGAAAGGATGAAGGAAGAATAAAAGAGATAAAAGAAAAATAAAAACTAAGATGAGAAAGAGGATAAGAGTAGTTTAATGAAAGGTTGGAAGAAGAAGAAAAAATCAAGAAAAAAATGAAGTAGAACAGATGGGGAAATAGAAAACAAAGGGAGCCAGAAGAACGGATTAAAACAAGAAGAAAATGAAAAAGAACTCATTTTTATTTGCGATGAGCATAGATATCGCTAATCATCAACAATATCTAAAAAACAAATCATAATTCTACTTTGGTTATTCTTCTCCATTTTCTTCTTATTTCAGTTTCTTCTTCTAGTTCTCTTTCTTTTTTGTTTCCCTTGCTTTTTTCTTTTCTTGATTTTTTCTTCTTCCCGTACAATGACATGGATTTCTTCAAGAATCAACAAAAGAAAACATGCATGTAGTAATATACACTCTTATACTTGCCTTTAATTCAGTGCTCTACCCAAATTAAGCTCTTTTTTTTATTTGATAGTAGAGAAAACCTCAATAGAAGATGATATAAGACATGCATTGAAAGAAATGAGCATGAGATGCATGCATGCTACAAGATTAAGTCTCCTTGACATCTTTTGAGCTTGAGAAATGGAATAGTGATGGGATCCTCACCTTGGAGAGATGAAGAAAAGAGAAGAAAAATGCAATTGAATGTTTCAAGGGAAGGAGATGAGCAAAAAAATGATGAGGAAAAAATAGGAGCTTTGGCTTTTGCATGGAAAGCTCCAAGCTCAAAATCCTAGCTGCTATGGAAGGAAAAAGGGAAACGAAAAAGAAGCTCCAGCAAAGAGTTAGTGTAAATGAGGAGGTAATGAGCTAAATGGGTCTTAAGCTGGGTTTTTAATTCAGATTTTCTATAATTTGCAAACAGGTCCAACTTACTTATAGAATTGATAGTTTAAGGCAATTGGACTTCAATTGGGCTAAGATAGTTCCAAATTGAGCTGGGCCAAACGTGAAAGTTGACCCATAAGATGAAACGCACATGATGCAATTAATATGGTGCCAAGATGATGCAAAATTATATAACTCTAAATTACAAGAAGGTCTTCGACTACCTAAGTAAGATTCAAACCCAACCCAGCTACCTATCCATGACCCGATAACAATTAAGAACAAGATCAATTAAGACTAAAATATATAAATTAATAGGAAATCAAGTTTAATTAATGTAAATTACAATTAAGTCAAGTAGGGACCTTATAGCACCCTAGTTTCCATAGTCTCCGATAGAGATAATAGATTTGTTTCTTCCTTCTAAGAGTCTTTTCAAAAGTCCATGGGCACTAAGCTCAACTTTAGCACCACTTACCATCCTTAGACCAACCAACAATCGAAGCGTACAATCCAAACTCTAGAGGACATGTTCTAAGCTAACGTGTTAGACTTTGGGAAAGAGTGGGATGAACACCTTTTCTTATGTGATTTTACCTATAATAATAGCTATCACGCGAGCATAAAAATAGCTCCATTTAAAGCTTTGTATGGATGTAAGTGTTGTACACCGGTGTGCTGGGAAGAAGTCGGAATTAGAAGTTTCTACAGACCTTCTCTTATTGCAGATACAATGAAAAAAGTACAAAAAGTCCAAGATAGATTAAAAGTTACAGATTGAAGGTTACGAGGTCTCATTAAAAGAGCTACGCTAAAAATTGCTGTGGACCTCTTGAATTCCAAGTGGGAGACAAGGTTTTTCTTAAAGTGTCCCTAATGAAGGGTACTATCAGGTTCAGAAAGAAAGGGAATCTTGCTCTACGATTTGTAGGACCTTTTGAGATTCAGAGTAAGGTAGAGGTCTGGCTTATCAGTTAGAATTACGACCTTAACTTATTAAAGTCCATAATGTGTTCCATGTGTCGGTGCTTAGGAAGTATCTTCCAGACCCTTCACATGTCCTCGAGATTAATGAGATCCAAGTGAAATCGATGCTAGCTATGAAAAGCATCTCCTTCGTGTCATTGACACAAAGGACCAAGTACTGTGTACTCGTACAATTAAAGAGGCCAAAGTTCTTTGGGAACATCATGGACCAGAAAAAACCAGTTGCGAGCTCGAGGAACAAGTTTGAAAGAAGTTTCCAAGGTTTCTTGTCTTTTCAGCTCTCTGGAAAGTGAGTCGTGAAACTCCACAGCTTAGCCGTAAGTTTTAGAAATTTCACGATTTGAACCTGTTACAGACAAAACGGAATTTGAACCAAGTGGAAAACAGAGAGAACAAATGAGTGTAATCAACCACAAAAGAGCTGTAGCATATAGAAACCATGAAAAATGAAGAAGATTAGTCACAATCATTTTATACCAACACGTGTTCATTCATAACGTGCTTATAATTGCCTCAATTGAGCTTTGTCAACTTAACGGTTGTCCTTTGGCTCAAATTCGACGTCTATACGCGGTTCTAACAATTATGCATGCAAGAAGAGAGAAGCGTTGAGTGCATGCAGTAAAGGAAGGGACTCACAAATGATAGACTTGAAACAACTCTTACCTCAACCCACTTAAGAAGATAACGTATAAATGAGTGCACAAAATCCCCCCTTTCTTTGCTTGATCGAGAAGAAGAAGAAGAAGAAAATGAAAAGAAGAACCAAAGGAAGGAAGAAGAAATCGATGTTGAGAGTGGAGAGGAGTCAAGGTCGGTGCATGCATTTGGTTTTATAAGATAAGTATGGCAATTTTTTCTAAAAAAGTCCAAAGGTTCATGGTAATTCTATTTTGAGTCAATTAACAGTCCAACGGAAACAAATGACATCATTCGCAATCGAGTCAGCTACAAAAGTCAACGAGCTTGACGAGTTACACGTGTGGACATCAAGCTAATGCATAAATGATGAAATCTTACAAAAGTTAAAATTACGAAAAAGGGCTCATGTTTACCTATTCTAGGTTAAACTCAACCCAACTACCTAGCCATGACTCGGAACGAAACCAAAACAAACCAAAGCACATACAACAATGAATTCGCCATTAATTAGTCACTAAACCCGATTAAGTTGGGTCGGAGTGTTACACTTCTATCTAAATATTATTACATTCGAAGGACCGCATGTTCTTAAAGAGGGGGAGGATGTAAGGTCCAAACCTAAACTAATCCTAATTTACTATAATTAATCTTGTTTTACCTTAATTAATATATAATTAGGCTAATTCAACTTAAATTCTCTTGGATTTGGGTCACAGATAGGTAATTGGTCTGGTTCGAACCTTACTTATGTAGCCAAAGACCTTCTCATATAATTTAAAGTTATAGGGTTTTGCATCATTAAGGCATCATCTAATTGCATCATGTGTACTTTAGCTTGTGGGTCAACTTTCATGCTAGGCCCAGCTCAACTCGTATCCATCTTGGCCCCCTTGAAGTTCAAATGACTCAAACTACAAAATCCAAGAAACTAAGAGGACCTACTTGCAATTATAGAAAAATCTGGATTTAAAAACCCATTTCACTACTTCTTCCCAATATCTCCCTTTTCAATCTACTAGAGCTTCTTCTTATACTCTTCTTCTCCTTCTCTAGCAGTTGGAAATCAAGTATTGGAGTTATGCCTGCAAAAGCTACAACTTCTACTCATTCCTCTTTGCTTCGTTATTCATCATCTTCCTTTTTGTCTCATAAATTTATCCCCGCTTCTTTTCTACCGCGCCCCAAGGTAAGAGCTCCATCACTACTCCATGTCTTTGAGTCCAAGAGAGTCAAAGAGACTCGATTTGGTTACATGCATGCATCTCCTACCCATTTCACCTATTGCATGTCTTTGCATGGCCTAGATCATATTCTATTGAAGCTTTCTTCACCATCAAACCAAGGAGAAGCTTGACTTGGACAAAGTATTGAAGCTAAAGGCAAATATAAGTGCATATTTACTACACACGTGGTTGATGATGTTGATTCTTAATGAGTTCCCTATTAATGTCAAGTTACCGCTCTTCTACACTTTAATTCCAAAATGTAAATGATTTATGGGTTAACAAGTGAAATTAAGAATGTATGATGGATTGATTAATGTTAAAGAAGTGTAAAATGGATCTCAAATGGATGAGGGAACAGAAGTTCCATACAGGTACTAAAATGAAAAAGAAGAGTGCTTACAGCAGAATTCCAAATTGGAATTCTAGAAAGCGCGCTCAAGCGCGCTTGAGTACTTTCACAAGTGCCCATGCAAATTTCTGACAAAAAGTGCGATAGTAATCTTTGTCCAAAGATAGAGATGAAATGCTCACGAGCTTGTTTGGACCATGTATGAGCTCGTGTACAAAGATCCGATGAAAAGCTCGTTAGTCGAAACTTTACTAAAACAGAGCCATAGGCGCATGAGCATGCCTGGGGCTACACTCGAGCACACCTGGCTGATTCTTGAGAAAAAAACTATTTTGAAATCACTTTTAACCTCTATTTAAGCCTTAAAAAGATGAATTAAAACCAATCTTATCCTTTGAATTTTAAGTACAGTCAAAGACCATATAGGACCTTAGAATTGGTACCTTTACCTCAATTAAATTAGCTCAACGACAATTAAATACAAAGAAGGAAGAGTGTAAAACTATCATTCATTCCCTCTTGATTTTCTGGTTAGTTTTTGACGTCACATCATGGGTGTTAGCATAAAAAGTGATGTCTATTACCTACACAATGTAACACTAAGATTTTGGTAATACATCGGATGTTTTATGAACACACCTATTGAATGACTAAGGAAAAATAGATTTTGTTAGCTAGAGTTAGTTAGTAAATATCATTGTTAATCAGTACTCAATCCAAATGCATTCATATTATTTAAGTAAACCTTACCCTCAATATGATTTAATTATGTACCCATTATTCCAGTAAACCTTAAGGCAAGATCGGAGATGGAGCTTCTATTGAGTGTTAGTCCGCGAGCCAAGATAGGGGTAACTAAAGTTGAGAGGGTTGGAGCACTATTAGCTCATTTGAGTATGTATTGTTTGAATAATAGTCACTTGGTTAATTCTTATTTTATGACCGTACGCAATCTTAAGACCATTATATGTTATGTATAAAAATTGAATGATCATTACGTATGATAAATGTGGAAGTATGAATTATGACCAGACTTGAAACCATTGAGCTGGCACCACTAAGTTATACCCATAAGTAGTTCGACGGGACCGAATGAGGGTATTATATATATTACCTATTGCAATAGTTGTATAAAGAGTTGGTCAATGTTCTTAAGGTAGCTAGATGATCTTGGCTCGACTGTTAGTGATTTTCCACAGTGCAATATGCTCCTCTTTTAGAGAGAAGATAGCCATGTGGATGCCAATTAGTACGTAATTATCTTTTCATGTATGATTCTTTATTCATGTTTATTCACGTGCACAATATGCCTAACTTTCGATTATTGCTCTCTTTAATCAATATTGTTTCTAATTCAATTGATACTTCATGATAATCTTATGCATTATTATTATATTTGCTTAACCATCATGTTAACAATGCTACCCTTGGTGTTACAGGTACAGAACCCAATACCAATCCGGCAATCAACGCGCCTTCGGATGGAACCTTAATGGTACCTCAGGGTGTAGTTGAGTAGAGTGAGAATGATGTCTTCTATTAGTCATTCTATGTAGCGCGACATGGGGTGTTTTTTAGGCACTGTTGTGGATAGCCATGGTTTGGCTTGTAATAGACCATGTCATCATTATTGTATTAATTTTGGAGACACTATTGATGGATATGTTATATTAAATTATGCTTATGTTTAAGTACCTTAATTTGCATGTGCATGTGGATGGTTAATCTACAGACTTAGGATTAACTTTATGAATGAACTAGCAATGCATGCCCGTGCTTCGCCCGGTCCAAAAAAATAAAGGTATATTTAATTTGAATATATCTTTTGAGATACTAAATGAGAAAAAATTAAATCTAAAACAAACAAATATATCATTTCTAATTTTTAAGATTGAGATCCATTAACAATGTGAGAATTAATTGATAATACATCATTTTGAATAATATGCCTGTCAATCTATATATGTATAAGATAAAAATTCTTAATGCTAGAACAAAAATAAAAATTAAAAAATTGAAGACCAAAAGTGAAAAGAAATATCTTGAAAAGGACATGATAATTTGATCATTCTCCATCGTTTTTCACTATACAAACAAAATAGGATTTGATGAAGAACATGAAAATTAGTAGGTTAGGATAACAATGTGAAAAAATCTAGGTGAAAATGTTATTAGCAAAAAAAAAATAAAGAATAATAAAATAAATAATATATGAGATATAGAAAGGAAATATGAGATATATTAGCCAGGTGTTACTAAATTGAGCCATTTAAGTTCCCTCCATGTGCAGCTGAGTGGAAATATATTTTGCTGATAAAAGCAATCAAAACCCGATAAATAAAGGATTTTCAATGCCGGACATCTGCAACAAGATATCAAAGTAGCAACCAATAGATAATACTGATATAATATTTAAGATGAAGAAAAGAAAAACATGATTCAGTAGCAGACATTGGATGAAGATGTACTTACTTTTTAGAGGCACAATAGACCATGTGAGATAGATTAACGTGGGGTTTTAAAATATAATAACCTCCATCAGAGAAGATTCATATAGGAATAGATTTTAAGATTTGGAGAGGAGATTTAAAGATAAGAGATTTTAGGGGGTGATGGAGAACAAACAGATAGAAGGTTTCTCTAACTGGATCTTATCCAATGCCATTGGGATGCTAACATGGCACTCTAGAAAAAAAAGAAAAATAAGGGGTACACTTATTGATGTGGCACGCTCCAAAGGCCTCCATTCTTAAAGCTTTAATATATATAATTGTTGTTTTAGGTTTTGCCTATGATGAATTATAGGTAAATTCTCCAAGTTTCGCTTAATAGTAAAAAATGATTGTTAAGTGTATATGGATCTTCCTCACATGTACCTGTAGAATCTCTCTTGTAGTGGTTCGTACGTGTTTTTGATATAGCACAGATTGCTATAGGTTACGTGTGTCGCATCTTAGGATTTATTTTAATCCTCAATTCTTGAGTTCGGAGCGTGACAACATCTTCCGAACCAACGGAGAATGAAGGTCTACTTTTGCGCCCCTGTCTCGTTCCATCCCCTATCATAATATAAAAGGTGCATACTTCAGCATTCCTCTGCCAAGGTACCGTCCAAACCCTACTATCTTCCATTGAGCAGAGGATTCACGCTTCACTCATTCTAAAAAAGAAATCATAAATGAGGGGCGGGCCAAAGTCAGGGTTTATAGCAACGAATCACAGTGAATGATGAAGTTAATGGGCTATGATTTCAAACGACCTACAGGTTTGGAATTCAGGTCAACAAAAGGAAAATTCTTCACAGACCCCAAGGAAAGTCGCAAACAACGGCACCAGCTATTGTCCACTTAACAATTCATTCACAACGAGTCATATTCAAAAGTAAGCTTTCTCTGAAAGAAACTCCAATATATTTCTTTTCAAAAATAAAAAAACAGAGAAGAGGTGCGAAAAGAGAGAGAGAGAGAAAAATTCTCCTTCAAACTTCAAAGAATTCTTGGATTTTTGCGACAAACACCGTCACCCGAGAAGATAGCCCATATTGCTTGTGAATGGCATACGCATGTGATGCCACCTCTCGACCTCGACCGCATTCATCCCCAGGACCTTCTCCATCTCGCCCAGCAATTCTGCCTTAGACATCTCCTGAGCAAGCGCTCGAGCCTCAAAGGTCTCTGCTTCCTCAGCATGCCGCTTGGAGTTAGTCTCACTGTCCATCATTATATACTTTAGTTCGCCCAGCCTCCGCTTCAGTTGATCGTACTCAGCAATGACATCCTTCGTCTTGGCATTGGCACGATCTCTGGAGGACAAAGACTCCTCACTTTTCCTCCTCAGCTCAATAATGTCCACCTCCAAAGAGGCCAACCGATCCAAGACCTCATGTTGATAAATGGCGCCCGAGTTCTAATCCACCTCGGCATTCCATTCTTCAATCAAATAGAAGATCTCCTCAAGAATGATCGGGAAAGGGTTAACATCAATGCCCCACTTGGCACCAAGAATCTAGTCCACCATTAAGTGACTACACTCGAGAGAAGAGGCAAAGTCACCCTCCTCTATGGAGTTGATGACGGTCCCAAACATGCACTTCAGCGCCATTTTCTGGGCTGCCTCCGAATTATAAAGTCTCCCTCGAGAAACGCCTGCGAGATGGTCTCCCTCCAACAGCGGGACTCATCTCCGAAGCTGATCGCTTACGGAAGCTAGATGCTTCGCCCCCACCTCCAAAAATAGTTAAAGACCTATCAACATCAAGGCCGACTCCCATGCATGTGTGTACTGTGCATGTGTGTGGGTCCTCTTCATACTCAATTTTCTATTCTTTTCTTTTTTCTTTCTCAATTTTTTTCTTTTCTTTAATTCTTGGTTGGGGGACCGATCTCTTCAACTTTCTACAAGAAAATGTGACATTTCGTATGAAAAGATGATTTTATCTCTAAAGTAACAAATGCTTGAATGTGGGCCCAATTCACAAATCATTGCACATATTTTAACTTAAATTAACTAATGATGATGAAAAATTCCATCATTTCATATGACAATAAGAATTTGAAAAAGCTTTCTAAAAAGAAAATTCTAAAAATGAAAAGTTTCATGATTTTATGAAAAAAAATTATGATTTTTTAATGAATTATGCGTGAAAACACTACAATGCAATCTAACACAATAAAAAATAATTTCTAACTATATGAATAAATTTCTAATGCAAAAGCCCTTAAAATCTCTTAAAATGCACAGAAATGACACATTTTAAAGTATTTATCAAACAATCCTTTGAAAATTCCAGCAACTTTCAGATTAAATCAAAGTCGCCCGGCGTCAGTGTCCTTGGACTTCTTTTGGGGTGTTCTTTTCTTTCCACCAGCACCCATCAGCAATGGGAGAAGGTATTGCCAGAGAAGTTGAAGGAATCATGTAGGGTTTTGTCATCGATCGCCGGAGTGGACAGAAGAAAAAAGACTTTGGAAAGACAAAAAATACTTGAAAAGAAAAGGCAAGACTTGGAAAGAGAAAAGACATGGGAAAGAAAAACATACTCGGAAAGAAAAGATGCCATTGGAAAGTAAAAAAAAAACACTTCAGAAAGAAAAACTAAACTTGGAAAGAAAAAAGGACTTAGAAATCACATTTTATTAACGCAATCAAAAAACTACAAATTCATATCATTTCAAAGAGAAATAATTACATGACAAATTCCGTATGATCATTTCAAAGAACTATAACAACATGACGAATTGCATATGACTTGAAGATCTTGACTGTCCATTGGCCACTCAAGAGGATTGTAAAAAACACTTTATAGTCAAAGAACTTCCCTTCTTACGTATCTTAGAGATCTTAATTAAGATTTGAGGGCACAAACAGGTGTATTAAGTAGTTTGATTAAGATGATACTAGATCTATGTGCAAGACGATGTTTAGGCTAATACACTGGCCTTCATTCAAGAAACTATGAAGGTTTGTTCGATTAATCAATTTAAAAGGCTAGATATACATACAACAGTTGTGTCAACAATGTTAGCTAAATGAATTCTATTTTGTCAATCTAGTCTATCTTTGGCCTAATATTTAGGTAGTTCGTAGTTTTTCATATCTGTCCTTCCTACTTGCATATTCTATTTTGCCTATTCCTTTTCCTTGAGGGCTATTAAATTGGAGAGCGACAAACCAAGGTCATATATCCTTGAAATTGTATTTTTACATGGATACGAAAAGAATCTGAGTTGTCTAAGGCTTTTTCCCACGGTGACCATCAGTAAACCAGCTCTCCACATCACCGAGGGATGCATGCCATTCACGTGAGTAGTAGATGCCATCCCACGGTGACATGCCAAACCATGATTAGTCAGGGTTATCATGACTCAAAAGCCTCAAAGGATTCCAATTCATACGGCAACTGTAGCATCCCAAATCATAGGATTGTAACACCCCAAACAATGGGCATGAATCAAGCAATATATATTGTAAAAGGGTGATGATCAGTGATCAATCCAGTAGAGGACATACAATTTTTCTCCAATCCCGTTTTGATACACTTAGACTCGGCAAGTTGAGTCTACCTAGAAATGTACCTTGTTCCAACGAGTGTAGATCCCCTATTACGCAGAACTGCATAACATATGCTAGGATCTTCATCGTGGGACCATAAAAAGGTAATCAAGACCATTCAAGATAAATCATATCCACTGTCGTGACATGTCCTCTAAGCTCAATAGGAGTGTCTCACTGTCCAATTCAGAACAACATGGAATGTTTTGTATTTTTACCCTGGCCAAGGTGACTGGGACCCAAGAGATCCAGCACGTCTGGGAAGATAGCTTACTCATGTAGAAAAGGAATCTGCACATACGAGAAGAAAGCATACACAAGTTAAAAGGGTGCCCGCACATGTGGAAAGAGGTGGCATACCTAAAGTTTGCATCATGTAGAACTAAGTGAAAACTATCACTCTTTATTACTCGAGTAGGGAGCTGTTCTCAATTAAGACGAAAACATAATTAGTGACATATCAACAACAATGGCCACATTAGTGCCCGCTTACATTTTCAATTATGTTATTATTTGGACAATTGGCCCTACTCTTATTAAGATAAAATTTGAGGATATATAAATATACAAATATAGAAAATGAGATTCATCTTGAACCGTATGAATTATTTTTAACATAGGCCCGACAATGGTGTTCATGGCATGTGTTTAACACTTCCCCTGTAGTAGCTATGGGTATCCTGCCTAGTGTGATGGAAATGAAGTTCTTCCATTGAAATCTTAGCATGCAAACACACCCAATACTTATCCTTTCTCTAAAGAGACAAAGGGGGACACCTGAAGCTGAAAGTAGAAAGGCCTTTGGTGCTGAGGTCGATAGTTGAAAGTTGAATTGAGACTATATGATGTTAATTATACGAGGGAAACCCTCACGCTGAACGTAAGGAGACCAATCATTCTCTCCACGTCATCACGTACGGCGGCCTATCCCATGCTGTCAACAAGAGGGTTTTCCTCAGAGGATCCCAACTGTTGAAAGTGGCAAGTCCTTAGGTGATGTGGGGGAACCGACACCGTCAGGAATGTCAAATTTTACACATTTATCTAGGCCACTCCACTTTTTACTTACTTTCAAGTGATGGATTTGAAATTAAAAGGAACCGGGAAAAATGAAATGCTCATTTGTTCGTTGTTTGGTTGGGTGGGTAGGTTTGGGGCTTCCATGTTTTTTCTTCTTCTTTGCTTTTTTTTTTTTTATTGTTGTGTGTATGTGTTTTTGATAAAGAGAGGTGTCTATGGTAGCCTCCTAATATTAAAATATATATACTTATATATAAAAGAATTTTAGTATGTATATATCCCTCATCATAGGGAGAGAGACACACACACAAATATATATATATATATAATGCAATCCACTTGTGTGACAACTGACAAGCAAAGGAAAGGAGGGTGAAAGTTTGGGATGAGGATAGACATGAGAGAAATATGGGTTTTGATCAAATGATTTTTACTATTAGTCCAGGTTCTCAAATATTTAATGGCTATATTATATCATGCAAGCTTTATTTCGATAAATTCAACAATGCTTAACATAAAAATTAATGCCAAATTAAGATTCATGGTAAATTAAGGAGGCTAAAGGCTTTTCTTGGAATTAGATTATATAAAATTGAATACATGGACCCCATCAAAGGATCAATAAAGAGGTAAGTCGTAAACGATGTGAGCTGAAAAGAGAAGGAAATAATGTGGAGATGGATAGGGGACCTTAATTTTCCTAAGAATTGACTTACTAGTGTGATGACTAGATATTTGTTTCTTATTTTCTCTTAATTCCACTTTCATTTTTTTTTCTTTTTTTCTTTTTTTGGGTATGGAGGTGTGGGTTTATTTGATGGTCCTTTTCCTATATTCACTTTTGATTTTCGTTATTTTTACAACTTATGATATGAATTCCTATGTATTTAATCCATATGGATTCTATTAACATATGCAATAAGTGTGCATGAAGGAATTCAATTGATTATAAGTGAGCCCCTTGAGCACTTCCAAAGGGGCTTTCTTTAGTATTTTTCATAGTTGGAAACTCCTCATATATACATATATATAGGAAAATATTTATGTGCATATGTTTTTCACACAAATGATGAGGGACACTTCATATTTGAAAATTATTAATGTGAAAAGAGATATTAATATATCCCTCACACTATGGTGAGGGGTACTTCCATTTTTGGTAGAAAGTATTGATGGATAAAAGGACACAATTATCACACATCATAATACCATTTTTACTATGTTAAATCTAGAAAATACGGTAAGAGACGGACTTATAGTAATCTTTCTCATGTAAAAGAATTTTCGAATGGACTTATATGGAACCACCTGAAATGACCTCCTATAATCAATTCAGAACATGACACACACTACCCCGCTCTTGATTGTCATCAATCCTATTATAAATATTAAAGGATTAAGGAGTTGTGCTCTAAAGCGTTCGATATCAATGGCCTGGGTGTTTTGGCAGCGCCATGTCAGGACTGTGGGAAAGCCTTCTCTCCCTTCTATTCACCTTCCATTTTCTTTCCTAGTGATACAACAAAGATTTAGCGTGCCACGCCACTTTCGGGCCAACAGCCCATTATATAGATAGATATCCCCGAATTTAAATTTAAAAATCTTTGTTTAAAATCTGCAAACACTGGAAAGCTATCTAGGGATCTCAAATCACAAATTTTAATCTACAAATCACACCCAATTACTCATTCAATTCCGATTTCTTTTCAATCTTCTCCAAAATAATTCTGACTCTTTAGATTCAAATCACATAAAAATCGTGAAAACTTATCCATGCCTGGTTAGAGACAGACTTGGATTAAGTGATTTAGTGAGGAAATCCCCCACGGAGGCCCGATTTGTCTCTCCACGGTCACCGTGAGGGATTTTATCAGAGGATTTAGACTCATTACACTAGTTTTTTTTTATAAGAAAAATAAAGATATTATTGATGAGAGATCAATATGGAATGAATGATTATATATTATTTAATTAGATCTGAAAATGAAAACCACTAGACCGACATCTCTTCCACAAATTAAGCATACATCGCAAGTAAATGGGCCACTGCATTGTCATCCCTACCCACATGTAGAACTTCAAAACTCTTGAAAGAATTCAGCAAAGCTTTTATCTCTTCATTCAAAGGGCCCTGTTTAGATAGAATTGGAGAAGATTGTTTTAAAACATCTATTGTACGTAAAAAATCATTACACCAATTACAATACACCATTTCCCCTAAACACTTTCCAATTACTGATTTGCGTGTCCCTATTTTTAGGGATTTCAAGAATGGTAAAGACAAGTAATCTATCAATATAAAAAAACTCGTTAGAAAGAAAAATAATAATAAAAGTGTCAGAAAATATGAGGAAGTAAGAGAGAGAAGAATAAAGAAAAATGGGAGAAAGATCTTATTACTGAGAGTTGTGTGTATACATAATAAACTAGCAACAAAAGCCCGTGTTAAGCCCGTGCAAAAAAAATAAGAATATATTAAACTATTAAATGTATTAAAATATTATTAAGAAAAAATTATACATTCTTTTTTTTTCTATTAATCTTTCTATTTTAGGTTTATCTTTTTTTTTTTTTTTTTGATTTAGGGCTAGGGTCGTATATTTGATGAATACAAATGGGTACAAAAAAAAATCAAGACAAGTAATAACATTTCTATTTTTGATTTATTTTTTTATTTTTGCAATTTCATTTGTGATAACTAATTTTCAATAATTGAACATCCATTGAGCAACCGTTCCTTGAACTGCAAGGAGAAATAAAATGATGATGATAAAATATAAACAAGAAAAAGGTAATATGAAGCTCAAATAAAATTAAAAGACAATGGTCACATAGTAAGAAATCAAGTTTGATAATCTTGCACTTTGTTATATTAAACCTACCACAAGAATGTGCGAAACAGGCATTGAATCTCTATAAAATTTTTTACCTGCAAGGAGAAAGAAAATTGGTGAGAAAAAAAAATTGGTGAGGATAAAACATAGAGCAGTCTCACGCCTCCATCAATTTAGTCCTCTTGGATGGTGAGTTAGAGTGGATCAAATCCACAAAGGGAGTAAGTCCCCAAAGTGGCCCAGGATTGGGGATAAGGATAGATTTTAGGAGAAAATCTCTGCCCCTCCTTGAAGTAATCTCTGAATGGAGACAAGGACAGATTTTAAGAGAAAATTTTGAATTGATAAAGAAGATGCTTGAATATCGTTCAAATAGAGAGATTTTTGGGAAAATTATGAAATAGATGAGACAAAGATGGGGGTAAAGGGAGAGATTTTAGGGGATAATGCAAATATGGTGGGGGAGAGAGGGAGAGATGATGTGGCACTCTAGAAAAAAAGAAAAATATGGGGTGCTGATGTGGCACCCTCCATAGGCTTTTATTTTTATAGCTTTAATATATATAAAGGGAGAAGAGTTTTAAAGCAAGATTGCTTTCTCCCCTAGCAACCTAATATAGTAAGGTTCTAATCCTAAGTGATTTCATCATCTCATGTGAGTTCCAAAGTAGGCATCTACCTACGATAATACATCTTATAACAAAAGAAAAAAGTAATAAAATGATATCGCCTCACATCTACAATCTCAGTTCAAATGAGCATTCCATTATTTGTGTATTAACCACATACATTTCCTTAATCCAGCCGATTTATAAGTTTTTAATTTGGAAAGAAATAGGGTACATTTCTTCTCTAATATCTCTCACGTTCCTTGGTCTCCCTCTTTTATCAAACGGTTTCAAAATACCTCTTAAAAGTTAAACATCTCTAGAGCTGGAGATAATCCTTTTTCAATATGCTTTTGGATCCTTTACTTCGTTGACACTATTTTTTTTATTCTGTTGGGTTTCCTGATCTAGCCTAGTTAATTTTTGTGCTTGCAACTAATTATTAACGTGATTTTTTTTTCATTTTTTTACTAAGCCGAATAATAACTAATGTTTTATTTGTGAAATGGTATGATCGTTAGAAAGGACACCAAGGGAGAATTGAGATCCTGTCGACTTTTTTTTTTTTGGGCATTAACCTTTACGGATTTGTCTAATTCTTCCTCTTTTCTCAGTTTCACTTTTTTAACTTTTGATCACTTTGTCTTTTGGATATGAAGATAATTTGTTCTTATGCAGGAAGAAGCACAGTTAAAAAAAATAAAAAGAAAACTTTATAAAGATGCACATTTCTTCTTGATTTACGTCTAAGACATAAATTCAGAGAGGAGAGTCGTCTAAGTTGAATAAAGTGCGAGACAATGTGGACCTTCAATTGTGACTTTAGCCTTTTACAAAATAAAAATAAAAATTTGTGACTTTACCTAATTGTCATTATTATTCTTACTTTTTTTTTTGAAAGTCTATTTTACCCCACTAAAGAATTAGTAAAGAATATAACTTGACCTAAATATAAGACATATAAGCAGAAGTTATAGGATATGCAAAACCATTGCCATTTGATAAATAAAAATCTTAAATAACTAAAGGGGATGGGAATTTTAAATAAGAGCTTATTTTTATTTTAAGGACCATGCTTAGCTCTCGTGTTTGTTACTAGTAGTTTTTACACCTATTTAAATGGAATTGATCGTTGGATTGAAACTAAAAAAGTATGATGCACTCTAAAATTATTAAACTTGATGGTCACAAATTAAGGGTTGGAATTATCTAATGGACACGAAATTTTGCACACAAGCAGGTTACATCTAGATCTTTCGATCGCCATCTTTTCATGAATTAACTTGGCTTCTTGTGGGCCTCACAAAGCAATGCAAATTTTTTTAAAATGAGTATGCACACCCGAAAAAGATTAGTTTATATTCTTTTATTTTTATATCATCATGATTTGCTTGTAATATTTTTAATTTTAATGAATTTAAAATACTTCAATCATCATCATCAAAGCTTTGTACCAATCATGGTGGATTTGATAATGAATTATGTTTTTCCATTCCAATCTATCCTCAACTAGGATCTGGATGGGGTGAATTCTTCATATCTTTTCTTACTATTTCTTTCCATGTCTTCCTCACACTAGTAGGACAAATTAAAATTTTTGCCAATTAGAGACCAATTTGATTATTTACCAGCCCCAAGCTCAAATATCACTTAATTATGCAAGTGAAACAAGCCAATTAAGTGACCAAGTGTGATATGCTTAAGATGTGTGTGCTAGCAAAGATAATCCAATTTTATACAAGTTAAACTAGCACATGTGAGATCAATTTTAAACAAGGAATTAACAAATTAAGCTATAAAAGGATCCACCACAACGCAAGAGATTCATAGTGGTTCAGTCACGAACCTACATCCACTCCCAACGAAATCGCAATCCAGTGATTTCTTCGCTTTTCACTGTAGGAGGTTTTCAATTAGGTGTATCTCTAAACATTTACACCAATTGGTTGATGTAGTGGTTTGATTTCAAAATCCACATTCACCAAATTCAATTTTTTGATGCGGTGGTTCAAATACACAATTCTACATGCACGAATAATAATAAGAGAGTGAATTTAAGAGGAGCACTAGACTCTAGACAAGTTACCTTGATCTTAAGAGTGCTCTTGAGGCTTGAGAGAAGAACTCCAAGCCTTGAGCTGTTCCAAATGCTTCTTGGCGAGATAGATCTTCCCATGAAGAGGTTTTTAGGTCTAGGGAATGATTTAAGATATATCCCCTGATAAAGCAAAGGTCTTCCCTAGATAAATTCCACTAATCACTCTCTAGAGAGCTTAGAATACTACGCCCCACCCCACACACATACATGATATTATCCGCTTTGGCCCGTGAGACTTTCAGTTTTGTTTCTAGTGAGCTTCAAACCATCAAAAGGCCTAATGCAATGTATAAGTACAAGCTCTATATATTAGTCCAATCACTTTCCTCTCTATAGTCGATGTGGGACTTTATGACATCACAATCCACCCATTTTAGGGTTACACGTCTCGTGCAGTAGCCATCAGCCCTCTTGGCCCTTCATAAGTCTTTAAAAGTACATTATTTCATGTACATTTTAGGGAATTTTAAGGACTTACACATTTAAAAATCTCTTTATTTAGTTAAAAAAATGTTTTTATGATTTTTGAATTTATTTTAGAGTTTTCATGCAAAAATCTTTGAAAATCTCAATTTTTCAATAAAATCATAGAACTTTCCATTCTTGAATTTTCATTTTTGAAAAGATTTTCAAATTCATATTTTTACATGAAATGATATAATTATTTATCATCATTGGTTAATTGAAGTCAAAACATGAATAATGATGTGGTTTAAGAGGTTATCAATAATGATGTGATTTAAGAGGTTATCATTTTATGTGAATTGGGCTCACATTAATGCATTTATGACTTTTAGTCAAAATTATTATTTTAATAAAAATTTATTTTTGGGTATAGGTGAATTAAAGAAAATGGACCCACACTAAATATTTAAAGTCAAGGAATAAAATGCGAAGAAAGAAATAAAGAAGAAAATAAGCATGAAAAGGATCCTCCACATGTGCACATAGGCTTGAATGTCAAAGGAGGGTCACACTCTTCAATTGTTGCAAATATTTAAATTTGGATTTCAAGAATTCAAATTGGAATGAAGAAAAGAAATCCAACGTGGAGAAAATTAAAGAAAAGGAAAGTCAAAGGACGAAGAGATCAAAAATAGAAAGCCAATTCCATTTTCTTAGGGCAACATGGATTGAAACAATTATAACTTTCAAATTAAGTGTCAGATTGGGAAACAACTAAGTTATGGCCTGAATTTAGGCTTGAATTTAGGTATGATTGGAAAGCTTTTTTCAAGTAGATATCCGTAAAATCCAAGATTACACCAATTGGAACTGAAACAACTAAGTTATGGCCTTGTGAAAGTGGCTGCGTGTTTTTAGGCAGGATTACATAAAATTGAAGTTCAAGTTGGGTCCAACCATGTACAATAACTTTGCATCAAAGATCAGCCCATTCCATAAAGATTTGCACAAATTTTACTTTTAGAAGGTGAGTGTAGAGAGAAATTTGCACAAGAAAAACAACCAAGATTCTTTCCACTTCCTATATATTTGTTAACTTGGGGGCAATAAAAGATACCCGCCTACTTGCACCAAACTGTGATAAGGGCACACACTCAAACTAGTTGAAAGTCAGCTTTAATACCATTTGTAATGTTCTACCTTATACTCATATATGATATTGTCCGCTTTAGCCTATGAAGCTTACGGGTAATTGAGATTTTACTATGAATTAGTGAAAGCATGAGTGGAAAAAGGTGTAAAAAGGTGTTCAAGGCTTGAAAAAGGTTTCCCAAGTGTAGGAACAAATGAATGTGAGAGCTCTTAAGAATTTCCAACAACATAGGTTCAAAAGAGAGCTTCAAATATATATATATATATATATATACATATACATATATATATATATCCAATGGATAGTGCTATGGCTAGTTTTTAAACCCCACAGCTAGCCCGCCAACTAACGGTCAGATTGACTAAAAGTCAAACTTCCAATTTGTTCTAAGGCAAGCTGTCAAGCTAGCTGGAACGCTAACAGTGGACACTAATGCTAGCCGTAAGGCATTATAAAAAATGCTACCTTTTTGGAAAAATAAGCCGTGCATCTACGGCTAGCCGAAAACAAGCCTTGAAGGCCCAGAAATAAACTTTAAAATCAAGTGAATTTTTCAGAAAAATTTTGAGATTTCTATGGGCCTTTCTAAGGTGGTTCTTATGGTCAATTACCTTTGACACTCAATGAAAGTCTTCTATTTGATGAGCTTTGTGCCATCCCAAGCTTGATCTCCCAATGTTGAAAATAATTTTTCTTGAATTCTTACTCGAGAGAGCTTCTTGGACTTTGACACGGAATTGGCAACTAAAAGAATCTGTAAATCTAACTATGGCACTAACACCTCTTTTTTTTTTTTTTTTTTTATCACTAGTAACAAAAACCTTCCCATTGACAGACTTGAGAATATTTCAATATATTTTAAAAAAATTATGTCTATGTGAACAAGCATGGTAAAGACATTTCCGACAGAGTTAAACAAGGCTAAGATAAAATAGTCTGGAAGAATTAAAGATAGCATAGACTAGTGCAGGGTGTAATTGGGCGAGGCTGTGATGGGTCCAGAGTGCCATAGGCATGGCACGGCACGTTGCATCGGCCATGAAGGGCTAGAGTGCTTGGGCCATGGCATGACACGGGCTGGCCAGGAAGCTATTTTTTATATAAATGAAAAATGACTTTTCAAATAATTAAAGTTTGCTTTTAATTTGTTAATTAACATCAATGTTTCTACATTTATTTTAGTAATATCAACTTTATTTTAAGTTAAAAATTTTTACAAGTTCATTATGTAACACTCCATCCCACATCATTTATAAATGAAATATAAGTATAATATAATATATAATGAGCCATATAGGTTATTACTGATAATTTGGACTTAAGCATTTTGGGCCATGTGACAGGCTTACTAAATTATTGGACCAGTGAGTTATTGGGCTCGTAACAAATGATATCAAAGCCTATTACCAACCAAAAAAATGGGAACTCCAATCCCATAAGAAAGTCCTTGATCTAAGATTAAATGGATCCACGAAGGAATGTGTAATAACTGTGGCTTAAGCATTTTGAGACACATGACAAGCTTATTAAATTATTGGACTATTCGGGTCGCAACACATAAAATTTTTTTCAATTTATATAAATAATTATGTGGGTGGAACAGCCTTACTTCGTGCCATCGGCTGTACTGGCTGACGGCTGGCCGAGCAAGGGCACCGCACGAGGCCGGCCAGGCTTTTAAACCGGCGGAGTAGTGTAGAAGCGAGCTACTTGTTTGTGCTTATTATAACGATAGGCTGATGTTGATAAGCCATATCTTCGTGGGATATGAGCAGTTGCATCTCAGCAACTGAAGTTGATGTGTTTCTGGCTCTATGACGTGATATTCACCTACTCTATTGAATTCTTCCCTGTCAGGTTCGACAGCAGTGGCAGAAAGTCGTCTCTTAACTGGCAAATGACTGCAGAATTTTCATAATTCAAACCCTCCTAGCCATCAAACATGTGGATCTCGGGGGTGCTGCCATACCAATCACATGCCCTTCATCTCCCATCTAAAGACTCTGCATGTTTCTTATTTATCCACGCATCTCTATATAGGGCTGTATTTTTTGTAGCACAAATTTGAATCATATAAAGTCTCTTCTAAGTGAATTCAAAAAGTAGCAAAGAGATGATGTAGCCATTTGGCTAAATTGTTCATTGTAGCAAGAATAAAATTTTCTATTAGATAAATCATAAAATGAAAATAAAAGAAAAAAAGAAAATAAAGTAAATTGCATCATGATAAATTGATCTACAGTTCAATTGGAGAGATATTTAAGCCCAGAAGAGGGGTTTGAACTAAACATAGCAAAGTACACCATAACAGTTTAAAAAAGAAAAAAAGGAAAAAAAAAGAATAAACTGTCACGGAAGTGGAACTGACAAAGAAAGTGGACCGCGAAGGGTCAAAACATTTTATAATCTGTCTCCTCCAAAAAGATTTTTTTTCTTGTTAACTGAATTAGAACGCCTGTGAATCCAGCTTGCAGCAGCCCTATACAGCTGTCACAAATATCTAGGAGAGTGTGTGTGATCTACCTTTGTGCTTATTTGTTGATGACATTTGCATAAGGCTGCGGCTGATAAGCCGTGCATGAATGGTGCATCATATATGGGCCTTCATCTCTCAAGATGTGGTTTGTTGGTTTGTCTCTTTCCTTCGATTGGAAAAACATTCACCCACTCCTTTGAATTTTGAATTCCTTTCTCTTGACAGGTTTAAAGGCAATGCAAGAAAAGTCTTGGTGGGCTCATCTAATTTTCAAATTACTAACTTTCGAATGATAATAATGCACCCAAAAACTAAATCCTTCCCCTGATACTGCTATCCTCAGATAATACACCCAAAAGATTAAAATCCTTCCCCTGATATAACTTTCCCCAAATAATACACCCACACCCTTGAAAGTTGAGATCCCTTCCCTGATCTTTGCATCAAAGAACTCAAAACACGTGGGTCCAGGGTGCTAACATGCCAATTACAACACCGACCAGAAAAAAAGAGAAAAAAATGCCAATAACAATGCAAGTGTACCCACCCCTTTTCCTCAACTGTGATCAAAGCCCCTCATCAACCATACTGCTAGTTTATGGCCACAGCGGAGACACTACTTTTGCCTGTTGAGTCTGGATTCACATACCATCTGTGATTTATATAAATGATTAATAGCACATAATCTTATGTTGATTATATTATTAATAACATAACCAATCTTACATTGGAGTCGATGTTTATTGGAATTAAAATTTGATGGCATCTTATAAAGGGGAGAGTGTTCATTTTGAGTGGTCCAAATTTTCAATAGATAAGCCTAATTTGGAATCCCACTCCCCCAAGAGGATTGAAACTCTTGCTGGTTGTTAGTCAGAGTATGTTTCTTAATCATTATTGTAAGGATTTTTATATATAGGTTAATGCATAAGTTTAACAAAACTTTGGATCCATTGAATTGTATTTTATATTTCTTTGAATGGACTGTGATTTGCATCACCAGAAGAACTGAATAGAAAAAATAGAAAAACAGAGCATGTACTCAAGTGGCCCTAAACAAAAGCCAATGTACTCAAGCCCCTATTGTACGCACTCAAGCCTAACTGATGGAACATTAAATAACTATATACACAAAGCACGCACTTTAGCGAACGCTCATCTGCACTCGAACGCACTCATGAAGAAATCCCACCGACTTACATAAATTTTTTTTATTTTTTGTGCCAAAATTAAAAGTTCTTATTCTACAAAGAGTGTTATTTTGAAGTATGAATTGTGGGTTATTTAAAGTTTTTCTTTCTCAACCATAAAGCATCCATCTCTTATTCTAAGATTGAGAAAACACATTGGAGATATCTCTCTCATTGTTCTGAAGGTTAAAAACCTAATTGAAAGACTATTTCTTCTCTAGAACATCCAACAAAGAGAAAAGGGCTACTATGAGTTCTAGAGATTTTTATCTTCTACATCTCCTGTGGAAGATTTTTTGAGGAGTCAAGTAAGATTTGGATCTGTTGCAGAGACCGATAGGTTGTCGTGACAGTACATATCTGTGGAAGAAAACTTACAGTCTTTAGGTTGCATAAGAACCAGATAAGGGTCCTGAGTATATTTTCTTGTACTTCATGATTCATAGTGCTTGATTGTTGATCCAATTTGGACTTGTGTCTTTTTTTCCCTATTTGGATTTCCTCATAAAAAACGTGTTTTCTTGTAGTAATCACTTATTTGGTTTATTTTATTTTTTGTTGCATATTATCTGATAGTTTGCAATCTAGAAGATCACATACTTAGGAGTACAACTAAACCTTCAATTAGTATAAGAGACGGTTGCACAAAGTTATTATATAGATTTATTTTTTATTTTTTAAATGATACTCAATCAAGAAGGCACATAAAAAATAAAGCCATCTCAGTTGATTGATAAAAAACTTTGCTTAAAGAAGATGCTCAAATTTGAGTTTGAGAAGAAAAAATCCTAGATCTATTCAATATTTTGAATACAAAAGGTTTAGTCATAGTGCATCTGAGTCTCCAAATAAAAAGATGAAGAGATGTGGTAACGTTGATAATTTTGAAGATGCAGAAAATCTTTTTCCTGACACCGTCAGTTCTAAGTGTATTGCTTTTATGGTGCAATTTTCTCATGACATATCTGATAATTGTTCAACCAATGACAATGATGAGCATGACTGGAAAGTAGAATACAAACTTCTGTTGAAGAAAATTCTGAAGATGAATTGATTAAATGAGAAAGATGCCCTTCAATGGAAATTTGCTCAAGAAGAAAATTCCTTTATCGAGGAAGAGTTAAAAGAAGAACTTGCAAAGGTTTGCCTCTTAGAAGATAAAAAAAACCTCAATGACTAAAAGTTAGCTACTTAGAATCAAGAATTTGAGAAAGCTGATCAAGATAAATGCAACCTTGAAGACATGTCAAGCTGAAAAAGATGATTTGAACAGCAAATTGAAGATTGCATTAACTGGGCGGATGCAACAAAGGTTGCTCTAATTAAGATAAACACTAGTTCAAAAATTTTTGAAGACATTTGTTATAATAAGAAAAGCATGATGACAAATGCAGTAACAGTTATAATTTGGGTGCATCTACTTCAAAGTCTAAAAGTAAATCTATCTTTGTTAAAAGTATTGCACTCACTTCTCCACAAACTATACATGTTAATAATGTAGTGAATATAGTTCAAAAAAGAATAATGTGTCACGTTTTGCATGCACATCTTCTTGTCATCATTGTAGAATCAAAGGACCCATTCATTCACATTGTAATAAGCTGAGAAGTCTATTAAAGACGAAGCAATGGCGGAAGAGTTTTTCTCTAACTAAGGCTACATCAATATAGGTCAAAAAATCTGATTTTCCCACAGAAGTTGCTCACACTATACTAAAAATTCATACTATGCAAGGGTAGGTGCCTACATGCAAAAAAACTTGATCAAGAAGATCAAACTCTTACCCTCAATACTGTAACAAAGATACAATTAAGGAGGAGTTACAATTGAAAGGTGCTACTGCTACAAAATCCTTATTGATAGATATGCCACATGTTTCTTAATATCTTTATCAATTATGGATAAAAAGTGGCAGAATAAGGTATTAAGGGGGAGAAATGAAGATTCAAAGAGCTAAAGATTCATGTATTCAATTGGTAATTGGTACAGACAGGTGTTAAAAGTATTTTACATATTCTAAAAATTTTAATGTATTTTGTGTTTTTATTTTTAGTAGAATATTTGTATATCTAGAGAGTTTTGTTCATCAATTACCAAAGGGGGAGCTTGTAATGATATTTGTATACTGGTTACTTCATGGGTTGGACAAAACTCCGGGTTCGTTGAGTTGTATTTTATATTTCATAGGATGGATTGTGATTCGCACCTCCAGAAAAGATGAAAAGAAGAAAATAGAAAAACAAAGCATGTACTTGAATGGGCCTATACAGAAGCGAATGCGCTCAAGCCCCTGATGTACACGCTCAAGCCTAACCGATGGAACATCAAATAACTATATGATCAAAGCACCCATTTAAGTGGACGCTCATTTGCACTCAAGGACACTCACGAAGAAATCCCATTGACTTACGCAATTTTTTTCCTTTTTGTGCCAAAATTGGAAGTTCTTATTCTGCAAAGAGTATTATTTTGAGGCACGAATTATGGGTTATTTAAAGTTTTCTTCTCTCAATCGTAAGTCATCCATCTCCTATTCTAAAATTGAGAAAATACATTGGAGACTACTTCTCATTGTTCTAAAGGTAGAAAAACTAATTAAGAGACTACTTCTTCTCTAGAGCATCCATTAAAGAGAAAAGGGCTATTATGAGTTCTAGAAATTATTGCCTTCTACTTCTTTCGTGGAAGATTTTCTAAGGTGTAAAGCAAGATTTGTATCTTTTGTAGAGAATGATAAGTTGTTTTGACGATGCATTTCTATGGAAGAAGACTCACAGTTTTTAGATTTTGAGAGGATCATATGAAGGTTGTGAGTATATCATTTTGTATTACGAGATTTATAGTGCTTTATTGTTGGTCCAATTTGGACTCATGGCTTTTTTCCCGCTTCAGATTTCTACATAAAAATTGTGTTTTCTTGTAGTGGTCGCTTGTTTGATTTATTTTATTTTTCGTTGCATATTGTTTGATGGTTTGCAATCTAGAAGATCACATACTTGGGAGCACCCCAAAACCTTCACTCCGCTCATCTCATTTTAGGACTCTATTACTGCCTTTGAATTTGGATTATCAAAAGAGAACTCTAAAACTAGCAAAAACAAGGGACAAATCACACTGCTCTAACCTTTTATAATCTAAATCACTCAAATATGCCTTTCCAAATCTGATAAGAGTAGAATTTAGCATTAGATTATTCACACTTTAACACTGATTAAAAAAGAAAAAAAATTAAAACTGAATCAAGCGGTTTGGTTCATGTTGGTGAATCTCCTGATCAAAGATTGGGGTTTTTCTAAGGGGTTGGCCCCCACAGTACGATTTTTTACTCCAATAATTAGTGGCAGCCCTCAGAGATCGGATTCTCTGCCACTCTGGTGCATATTTCCTTACTACGGCTTCTGATGAGCCAACTGAAAACTCAAATGAAGGATTTTATTTGTTAATTTGTTTTACATCAAATAATCCATTTACAGACCAATGTTCTTGATTTTAGAGTCTGCACAATTGTGGGCCAACCAAAGGACACGGTGAACAGAACATAGCCACCGCCTTGCTACAACATGTTTAATTTTGCTTCCATGTTACTGTTTGGATTGGGGACGACAAGAAGAAATGCAGTGAAAGGCCTGGAACACAGCGCATTTTCAGATACCTATTTTTTGCCTGATGACATTAGATTGTATTAGATTTGTCACCTTCTTCCGTGTAAATACATTTTTGCATAGTAATGTGTACAACTTTAAGACATTGCTTCTTGAAGATGGTCAGTTTCAGAGCATCTCAATGGAATACCTAGAAATCTACTTTTCAATTCCCATCAATCCTCCGAACTTATATTAATCCAAATAGCCCTTTTATCCACCATGGTTGGCCAATGCTAAAATTGAAGAAAATATAGAGAGGATCCCAACCCTTTCAGGTGGCCTACATATGGACAACTGAGGTGACTTAGATGTGGGGGGAGGATTGGTGGTCATCATCAAGGTCAAGGACAAAGTCTTATCCCATCAATTGGGGTTGGCTAAAAAATTTCTAGTCTTGCTATAAAAAAAAAAAAAATAGAGGTTTCCATATTTCAATGGAAAGTTGGCTAAATATTAATGTTGGATGAAGATCACAAAAAAATTCTTACATTTTTTGGGTATTTCCAATCTATGACAGGCCCATGAGATCAGCGGTTCATTTCACCACACATGGCGCCTACCCGTATGGTCAACAGCACTATTCATCTGGAGCTGTCTTTTCAAATAGATAGAGATAAAAAGAAAGGGAGATAAGACTGGATGACAACAAGAGCGTAGTCTGCGAGGGTCCTCAGTTGGTAAGGGGTAGGAGTCATGCCAGCACCTACTCAATCAGATGCAAACATGCACTCACTTATGTTACATATGCATTATTCTTACCACCCAAATCATGACGCAAGAGTCAAAAGCCCCATTTCAAATTTTTACATCAGGCTAGTCAAATGGTTCTATCAATGACGCTCAATTCAAATCCAATGTGATTGTATGTAGCCATTTCAAAAGCGTAAAGGTTCACGTAGAATACGTTTCTTGTCTCATTGAACCAAGAAAGGACAATTTGAATTCTAGAAGGGGACGTTTTCTAATCCACCTAAACATGAGCACCAACATAGACACTTGCCCTCCCAAAAAAGCTGCATGCAATGTCACTTTGGGTGACATGTGGGCTACACCCCCCTTTAACCATCTTAAAATCTAGTCCGTTCATCAAACCTTCCCTCTCCTATATATACTCCCCCATGTGCACCTCCTCTTATCCCACTCTCCACTGCTATTGCCTCTTCATTTTCTTGTTATATCTTCATTCATTTTTGTTCCAATAGCATTGGAGCGTGGAAGAGTTTTAGTGGGTTGGTTCTAAGTCTCCCACCATTAACAAAATTCTTATCTTCTCATTCTTGCGATCGGAATTAATAAGTTACATCTTTGTTCTTCTGTCACTTGAATAAGTAGATAGATTAATTACCATGAAAGAGGAGAATAGAATAGGAATTGAAGTGATGAAAGGCACAGAGAAGAAACAAGAAGTGTATACATTAGATGGCTCTGTGGACAGGCATGGATGCCCTGCAATCAAAGGACGAAGTGGAGGATGGCAAGCAGGTTTTCTAATACTCGGTAAACTCTAAGCTCATCCATGTACATAAGGCCTGGCTGTTTGAATGTTTTGATTTTCTCAGGCACTGACTTGGCTCACTAAAAGCCATACACATGCCTACATCTCTCTCTCTCTCTCTCTCTCTCTCTCTCTCTCTCTCTCTCTCTCTCTCTCTCTCTCTCTCTCTCTCTCTCTCTCTCTCTGTGTGTGTGTGTGTGTGTGGAATGTATCTGTATTCTGTACAGTAGTTTTAAAGAGCTGATCGGATGGGTTAGATGAATGTACAACTAGAACCCTTGCTGGTCCGCTTATCCGATCTAAATTTCTATATTGCTGAAATTTAGTCCCACGAAGCCAAAATAGCCAAAACCAACCCACTACCATGGGGCCTACAAACTGATGGTTAAGAACTCCTAAACAATTTAATGAGAGATGTGGCTCATCAACATCATCCAAGCCTTCCCCCGATTATATTGGGGTACTTACTTACTGCTTGAATGTTTCAACATTCATGTCTACCAAATCCCCATATAAGTCGCAATTTTTTTTAGGGCTATCATTACTTCTTTGAACGTGGATTAATAAGAGATGTAGCTAGTATAAACTAATTGAGCTATTATCTCTGGGGCTTGCTAGGACCATTTGTTTTCACTGATCAAGCAAAATTGATTTTTGGGTAGACATCAATCAAAACTTTTGATACTCACCAAGGTAGTGCCATTTGGCAACTCTACTACTGGGATCTATTTGACGCAGTATTGATTTATCACTTTCTTGATTTTGACTATATGGAAAAGTTTATATCCATATATAATTTAATTAGCTTTAAGATCTTTTACCTTTTTTTTTCTTAAAGTAACTTTTACATAACATAAATATGTAAAGTGATAATACATTTTTTATTTTTTATTATACAAGATGCCTCACTACTTTTAATTAAAATATTAAAAGGTTGTCTTCTCTAATTTTATCATATGACAACTTTCACTCATAGCTTTAACAATATAATAAGTTTGCCTTTTCTTATTAGATAGGACATACCAAATAGTTTATTAGTAGAAAGGGCAAACTCAGCAAAATAGCCCTTGAAATCCATGAATTGGCGTGCACTCACTTGGGTTAACACCTTTTCTCTTTATAGTTGATTTGAGGCCTTTGAATTGATACCAAAAACTTTGATCAGTGATCTGATTCAGGTGCATATCCCTTATTCACAAATAAAATTCCTCTATTGTCATGAATTGTGGGATCACAGTGGGCCCCACAAGAGTGTCGCATAAGTGTCTGGAGATCATTTAATTAAGTTTATGAAAAAAAAAAAGAAGAAAAAGAAAAAAATTAAGGCACACACATGAATGATCACCAAATCTTCATCTCATATCCTTTCTATCAAAGATTTTGTGGGCTCCCAATCCACTCCAATGCTCCCAAATGGGCCCATAGACTCACATGCTATCCATGTGCAATTTGGCCTTAGAGATATACGGCTCCAGCATAGACACATGCACATTGAGTTTCCTAATCAATTTCAGCTTCATGTGAAACACATCCACTTCATATAATGCATTGGTGCCAATTAAGGTGATCCGGTGCCAAGGAGAGATCTGATCAAGTTGGTGAACAATGTCCTTCACCCCTGACCTAATGTCCTGATTTCCTTCACCTCTCATATCCTATTTTTCAGACGTTGGATTAGTGGCGCACCACTGTGGATCTAACCTAGACACTGGGTAATGATCCCATGTCTAGGAAGTGACATGGTTTAGATAAAATAATAATAATAATAATATATATTGTTGAGATGAATTGCCTGAGTCGCAGCTAGTCACACTTTTCTTAAGATAATAAATGCCCCGCACCAAATTAGTATGTGCAAGCCCGTTACTAGCAAACTTGCCTCCAATATAAATCAAATTTAGATCATTTGTATGTTGGACTTAGTTTGCAAACCTCATGACTAACCTTGATCACTCAATACAAAACAGCGACTTTTAGCGGCAGGCACAAAAAAGGCCTTTATGGGTGGGATTTTTTCCCCAGCTAAAAGTTACATATGTTGAGTTTTTAGTGGTAGAAAGTTTTTTCTACCTCTAAAATGGGTGGAAAATCTTAGACGTAGGAGTTCTTAGCAGTGGAAATTTTTTTCTACCATTAAATGGGAGGAAAATCTTAGACCGTAACAGGGAGGTTGAAAATAACACTTTTAGTGGTGGAAAAAAAAAAACTTTCGCTAAAGGTCATTTTTTCCATCACTAAAAATTACTTTTATTTTTATAGTGACCAATGGTCCCCACCTAGAACATGATGTTATTGATGGCTAAGATAATAATTGATGCAACCTTATCTAAATAGAAACTGGGTCAACCCAAGTTAGGCCCAAACTAACCAAACTCAAATAGATATCGAGTCAAACCAAGAAAGGCTCAATAAATGGCAAAAAATAGAGCTCCATAATGAGTCCTAAAACCCAAACCCATGCCCTTCCATTCCAACTTAACAGCGTTACACTAAGAAGCATAAATAAATAACATTTTTATTCTCAATCATATTTAATGTGGGATTCATGTAACTAAATCTAAATAGATCTTTCTTTATTATTTTGAAACTTTCCCACAAAATGCATCTACTAGTGAGGTATTTAGTAGTTCATCTCACTACTCGCATCTTTAATGATTTTTTCAGTGAAGCTCATTTCATCATGAATTTTTATATATTAAGGGTTTGTTTGGTAGGTCTAATTTTATTTTTATAGACAATTCAAAATAGAGCCATTAAAAAAAGGGTTAAAAAAAAAGAGGTTAGAATTAAAATATGTGTTTGGTAATGGAAGCATCTATTTTAAATAGACCATTTTAAATAAATAGTTAAAAGCTTTTAATAAATATATTAAGATCTACTAGGTATCAAGCCTTGAAGTTTTACTTCATAACCATATTTGACCTCCCAAAGAAATCTAACGGTTTGGATCTTGTGTTTGAGGCCCCTAATTTTTTTAAAAAATATTTAATAATTCACGTTTTTATATAAATATCTCAAGTTTGGTGATGATCCAACGGCTGAAATTTGGTCTCACAATGGTCATTGACCTTCTACACATTTTCAATGGTTTGGATTGTTATTTACTGTCCCAGAAATAATAAAAAAAATAAAAAAAGGGCTGCCTGTGGACTAGTTACAAATTCAACATATTAAATTCAATGGTTGAAAGTTTTTCACAAATATCTTGAGATCCACAAGGAATCAATCCTTGAAAATTAACTCTATAGCCATTTTTAGTCTTCCCAACATTTTCAATGGTTTGGATCTTGTGTTTGGGCCCCACAGAATTCAAAAACTAATATCCAATGGCTCATGCTTTCTTGCACATATCTCAAGATTCCGGATGAATTAACGGCTGAAATTTGGATGAGTGGCCGTAATTGATCATGTGAACATTTTCAACGGTTTGGATGTAGAATTAGGGGCTTAGATTTTGATAAAAATCGAAAAAACCGTATTGGGCGTGATCCATGAAAACACTGGGCTCCTTTTTTTTTTTCCCCTCTTATTTGGAAATGCATCACATGGCCTTCTCTTCAAAATAGAGCTTTTACCTCTTATTGTTTAAATTAAATAGAGTTAAATACACATGCCAAACGCCTCTATTTTTTCAACTCTATAAATTTTAGACATTTAGACAATAAGTGCCTAAAAATTAGATATGCCAAACATGCACTAATTCTTATGTTCTTATGTTTTTAATCCAAACAAACGTGCCCATAGATACAATGCTTAGTAGGCGCGGGACATCTACTGAGTTGAATTGCATGTGATGAACAGTGAATCAAGGACTGGCTACTCTTGCTTTCTTTGGGGTGGGAGTGAATTTGGTGTTGTTTCTGACAAGAGTGTTGCAACAAAACAACGCCGAGGCAGCAAACAACGTCAGCAAATGGACAGGAACTGTGTATTTATTCTCTCTTGTGGGTGCTTTTCTCAGTGATTCCTACTGGGGCAGATACAAGACCTGTGCCATCTTTCAACTCATCTTTGTGTCGGTAAAAAACGAACTCACTCTTCAATAATTCATTACTGTGATTACTAGGTGGTGTGCAATAATAGTCTAGATACCTTTGAATTAAGTTATTTTTTCCCTTTTTATATCTTTTAAACTAGCTTGGTTTCACACTATTTGAAAACCAGATTTCCAGTTTTGATTGTAGGTGAATCTCCAAAAGCTTTAAACAAATCATTTATGCTCTGTTCTTTTTTTTTTGGTGGCAGGGTTTGGTGTTGTTGGCTCTATCATCACACCTTTTTCTGCTCAAACCGTCGGGTTGTGGGGACAGGAAATCTCCTTGTGGGCCCCACTCCAAGTTAGCAATAGGAATATTCAATCTATCTATTTACCTGATTGCTCTAGGGAATGGAGGATACCAGCCCTCCATTGCGACTTTTGGGGCCGATCAGTTCGATGAAGAGGACCCCGCTGAAAGACAGTCAAAAGTGACCTTCTTCAGCTATTTCTACCTGGCTTTAAACCTTGGGTCCCTGTTTTCAAATACCATCTTGGGGTACTTGGAGGATGAAGGAATCTGGGCCTTGGGCTTTTGGATGTCTGGTGGGTCTGCCTTCATGGCGTTTGTGTTGTTTCTATGTGGGACCCCATGGTATAGGCACTTCAAGACAGGTGGCAATCCTCTTCCCAGATTTTGCCAAGTGTTCGTTGCGGCCACAAAGAAATGGAGCGTCGAGATGCCACCACACGACAATGACCTATACAAAGGGGATGGAAAGGAATGTACAATCAGTGGAGGCAGAGGAATACTCCATACCCAAGAATTCAAGTAAGTCTAGTTTCCATCACTCCTACAAAACTTGACCAGACTCGACTTGACTCTGCCCAAATTAACTGAGTCTATAAGTCTGACCGAAGAACGCTGTCGAGCTCACCTAGTTGTTTAATCCTGTCAAGGAAGAACCGAGTTGACTCACAGTTTCTTGTTTTAGAACTGCTATTCTTTAGAGAGAGATATATATATATATATATAATTGATAACGATGAATTATATTAAAATAAAAACAAGATACAAGCCGCCCTTAAGAAAAAGATTAAAGATATAAAAGCATTATACCAAAATCAAACACAAAAACAAATTACAAGGTGAAAGCTACCAAATCATTTAACTTATCCACACCTTGCTTACAAGTGAGTTTGCAAATTCGTTAGTTGCCCTCCTAATGTGATGAAACGACACTTAAATTAAAAATGATAAAGATTTAATCTCATTCAAATAAAAATGAAATTTCTAAAGGAATACAGCCGAAGACAAGACCCATGAAATGGCATTGATGTAGTCATTCTCCACTACTAACTTCGACCGGAAAGAGAAAGCGACATAAATCCGTATCGCATGTAAGATAGTTAGAACCTTTACCTCATTGGACTCCATACACCTCACGTACATATCGCATGTTAGATAGCTAGAACCATATTGCTATTCTTTTTATATCATCATTAAATAAAGTGTTACGGTGGATGTGTACCTCAGTAGTTCTTCTGCTGGGCAATCCTTGCGGACCCACAAAGTAGGCATTCAAGATTGATTGTTGGATCTCTTTTCTTTTGACCATCATACATCAATTTTCAAGGCCCTCATCAGTAAGTTCAGATGGCCTTTTTTCGGCAATGTGGTCCTCGCAGAGTACAATAAATCGCAAACATGATGAAATATCTGATTGAATATATATACTAACTCTTTTTGGAGCCACTACCTGTATTGTTCACATCATGTAATGCTTGTTTGTTTGTATCCAAAATCACAAGGAATGATTCATTTATCTACTGAACCACTACAAGTGGGTTTCTGTTGAGGGAGAAGGGAAGGGAAAATTTGAAAACACAAAGAAAAATCAGTTTATTGCATTCTGCCAAACTAAAATACATTTATCAACATATAAAGTAAAACCCTAAGCACACCAACTCCAGAACAAAATATAAAATATAACCCTACCCTAAGTAAGAATATTCCTAATAATATCCTAGCATACATAGGTCACTGTGCATGTGCTGAGTCAACGACGAGTTTTAGCAGTTGCATAGAAATCAAAAGCCACATCTGTGGGTAGTACAGTATGGATCCTCTAATTAAACTTGGTTGCCAAGTTATGAGTTTACCTATTAATCTAATTACCTAAAACTTTGTTTTACCTATAATCATTTACAGTGAAAACAAAGAAATGCATCTACTCCACAAATTAGTCAAACCAACTGTAATTTGAATAAATAAACATACTTATAAATGACAATAGTAGCTAATAAGAACTTTTTTAATCTTCTAAAATCTTCACAGGTTCTTGGACAGAGCTGCACTGATCACATCCAAAGACCACAATCAAGATCAAGCCCTTACTCGCAATCCATGGAGTCTTTGCACCATAAACCAAGTGGAAGAAGTGAAATGCATTCTTAGATTACTTCCAATTTGGCTATGCACCATACTTTACTCCGTAGTCTTCACCCAAATGGCCTCTCTCTTTGTAGAACAAGGTGCAGTTATGAAAACTACCATATCAAACTTCCACATTCCTCCTGCAAGCATGTCATCCTTTGACATTATCAGTGTAGCAACTTTCATCTTTCTCTACCGCCAAATTCTCAATCCACTTGTTTCTAGACTCCGAAAGAAGGATGCAAAAGGGTTGACAGAACTTCAAAGGATGGGCGTTGGCCTCATTATTGCGGTAATGGCAATGATTTCTGCTGGAATTGTGGAGTCTTATAGGCTAAAGTACGAAAGGGAAGATTGCTATAATTGTCACAATCCTAGCTCGCTGAGTATTTTATGGCAAATACCTCAGTACGTACTGATAGGAGCTTCTGAAGTTTTCATGTATGTGGGGCAGTTGGAGTTCTTCAATGCGCAGACCCCAGATGGATTGAAGAGCTTCGGAAGTGCTCTTTGCATGACTTCAATTTCTCTAGGGAACTATGTGAGCAGCTTGATTGTGACCATAGTAATGGAAATCACAACAAAAGATGACAGGCCTGGTTGGATACCTGGAAACCTTAATATCGGCCACATGGACAGGTTTTACTTCCTCTTAGCAGCTCTAACTGCCGCAGATTTTATAGTGTATTTGGTATGTGCTAAGTGGTATAGGTGTATTCAGTTGGAGGGTAAATGTAGTGGGCGCGATGATGCTGCAAATGAAGGAGATAGCAACGTGTAGGAGTTGATAAGCTTCAGCTGGACCCCAATGGATTTGTGGGTCAACTCACTGTGAGTCCTCAATTGGGTAAACTCTTCTCATGACAAGCTCCCATGGATGGTTTTGAAAAACAGATTCAACTATGAAGAACTAGCCGGAGGTTCAAAGTAGATTGATAAATCAGAATTAGAAGAATCCACATCTCCTTTGGCTCTTGGATAATTCCCATTCTACTTTTGGTGGTGGCCGCTGACTAGGTCTATGTTCAGTCGTAGATCTTTTTGCATGACTTCAGGGTTGTGGAAGCATTTGATTAATGATAGTGTTGAGTATGGCATTGCCATCTACTGAAGGAATATGAAAGATAATGGTAAAGATTAGAAAGATCAATTAATTATGTTTTACTAGTTGCATATGCATATTAGAGTTCTTCTGATGAATGTAATCTACCATTTGTAAGATACTGCAGACTTTTGGTGGGATTTAAAGAAGTGAAACATATCTAAGAATTTGAACCATGTTAGACACAAATGATGAAATGAAATTTATGTAACTAACCCAAACATTGATCCTATAAAAAAATCCCCTAACATAGATGGAATAAGACTTTAATGATGATGATGATTATGATTGCATATCTTATGGGACATGCTTGCATTATTATAAACTATAAACTGACATGCTTGTATTATTATTGTTATTATTATTATTATTAATGAAAATGCAAATCTTCATTGGACAACATTGGTGGATCATGGCTATAAATGTAAAGTTTTTTGTCTGAAGCCAAAAGAAGAAAAATTTGTATTTTGGGATGTGGTACACCATTAAACACGAAACATTTCATTAGACTTAAGATAATTCTTCAAACAAGGTGAAAGGGAAAATCGGAACTAATTGATACCTTTCGGCTTTATAAGAGAGGAGAAAAACTAGCCCATTCCAAATATTTCAAACGACAGATATTCCATAAGTAACTAAGGGCCTGTTTGGTATTGTTTTTGTATTGTTCCTAATACTATGATCAAATTAGGTTTTATTGAGATCCGATTAGGCTGAAATCATGTTATGCAAAACCTATTTGGCAAACATTATGTTAGATTATTTTACAGAGAATTGGCAGTACAGAACTTGTTTGGTAATATTATAAAAACTTTAATCTAAAGAAACAAAAGCAAGTGAATTATATGATTTACAATATAGGACCCGCCTTTTTATTGTTTGCAGCACTCTATTATTGTCAAACATAGAACCTACCTTTAGAAATTACAACGTGGTATCCACTTTTATAAATTAGAACAAGTGGCCTACATTCGTAGGATTGTGACCATGTGAACCACCTTTAGGAATTATGAAGTGGGGCCCCCTTTTCATGTTTGTGAACTCGGAACACAACTTCAGAAATTACAGTGTGGTATCCATATTTAAAAATTAGAAAATGGGGCCCTATATTCATAGGATTTATAATGTGGGTCCACTTTTATAGTGGTTATAATTTGGGGCAACTTTTTTTATTGTAAATATAGACCCACCTACAGAAATTACAACATGCTACCTGCCTTTAAAAAATTATATATAGGGCCCACATTCATAGGATTTACAATGTATGCTCACCTTTTTTTTATTGTGACCCACCTTTAGGATTTACAAAGTGGGGTCAACTTTTCTTTGATTGTGGACATGGGACCCACCTTTAGAAATTACAATGTGATGCTCACTTTTAGAAATTAGAACATATGGCTATATTTATAAAATTTATAATGTGGTCCTACTTTTAATAGGATTTATAATGTGGGCTTACCTTTTGTGATTGTGACCATATGACCCACCTTTAAAAATTATAAACTGTTGCCACCTTCTTTAAGATTATGAACATGCAGGCTACTTTTAGGATGAGTAACAAGATTTAAAGTTTTCTATATGGGCTTCTTTAAATTGTAGGAGATATGCCAATTTATCAGTTTCATAAAATAATAGATTTTTTCCGACTTTCCTGTACCAGTGGGTTAATATTTTGGAATTCTTCCTAGTGATTTCAAAATTAGAAATAATAATTTACACATATCAAACATGTTTTCCATGATCTCATCTTGTGAGAACATAGGAACATCCAAATAGCACAATGCTAAACACACTCTAAGAGAGCCACCATTATTTGCTTGTGAACTGTGAAGGTGTTGCATAGTTGAAATCTACTAAAGCTTGTTTGGCAAAGCTAATCTTTAGCATTTAGGGCTGTCTGTTCTTGCTATGATATAATTGTATTCCTTTAAGTGGTTAAAATGAAGGGTCAGCTATCCAAATATGACCATCAAATAACTTCCCTTAAGTGAAAATTCAATGGAAGAAAATGGGAAATGAATGATTGCCATCACCGTAGTAATTCAAATCTTAGCTGAAGAAAAAAGGGTCCCGCCTCCATGTGCTACATTATCCATCAACCATCAATTCATGTCCTTTGTTTGTCCTGCAAATTATTATTTTGCGGACCTCATTTGACCATTTAATCCTATATATTAGCTAGTGTTTAGTAAATTCACTAGATATTTTTTATATTTTATTATTATTTTTACAATAGAGAAGAACCTAATAAATCTAAGAATTGATTGATTCTTATTCAATACATTTGATGAGTTACAGATGGTGTTTACATACAATACTGCAATGGCTGTTGTAGATAGGATCTTGTGAGATAAGGCATATCAGAGCCCACAGATTATGGAGTTGCAGTTTTGACTTGACTTAGTATTTCCTAATACGACCCCTCAAGTGGGCGTGTGAACATTGAGAACACCTAACCAGCGAATAAGATAATTAAAGTGAGACGCACCAAGTAGTTTAGTAAATACATACAATTTGTTGGGAAGTGGAAGGCCGTATGAATCAAACCAGCTGCAATATTTTCGCAAAGAAAATGGCAGTCAGTTTCGATGTGCTTTGTTCATTAATGAAAGACTGTATTAGCAACAACGTGATGACAGCTTTGTTATTATAGAATAGTAAAACAGGTCGCGGATGTTTGACTCAGAGATCGTGGAGTAGATATAAAAGCCAAATAATCTCGCAACATATAGTAGCCATGGCACGATATTCTGCTTCTGCAATAAGTGAGATACATCTAGTAGCCTCTTGTGATCTAGAGTGCTCCTTGGACTTCCATGAAATGGGAGAGGCACCTAACATGGTGCAGTAGCCTGTAATTGATCGTCATGTTTCTATGCAGCCTGCCCAATTTGAATCACAAAAGGCTTATAGGGTTAGGATAGTGGTCGAAGAGAGCAATATACACTAACTAGGCATTTGTTTGAGGTAATAGGATACTGGTCGAAGAGAGCAATATACCCTAACCAGGTGTTTGTTTCAGGTAACGAAGAACTCGAAGAGCCGCATCAAGGTGTGGTTGGCGTGGTGCTTGGATGAACTGCTTAATAAACGTACCGGATAGATGACGTCCAGCCGTGTGATTGTAAGATAGATGAGGCGGCCAATAAGTGAACGATAGCTTGATGGATCATAAAGGGTTGGTCCATCGGAGTGAGTGGGTTTTAGATTTTGCTCCATTGGAAATGTAGCAGGGCTGGCCCTAAGAAAACTACTATCTTCCATAATTACTAATGCATATTTCCTTTGAAAAAGAAAAATGCCACGATGAGATCATGTAACCTCAAGGCCTTGAAAAAATCTTAAGAAAACCAAGATCTTTAATTTTGAATTTGGCTTTTAGAAAAAGCTTGAGAGCAGCAATAGTGCGAATATCATTTCCAGCAACAATGATATCTTCGACATATACGAGCACCGCAGTGAAAGAAACGAGGGCTGAACAAGTGAATAAGGAGTAGTCAGCCTTTGATTGAGTAAAACCGGCATTAATTATTGTACTAGATAACTTAGCAAACCATTGGCCTGAGCTTAGCAAACCATTGACGTGATGCTTGTTTAAGCTCATTCACAAATTTGTTTATGCGACAAATCCGAGCCTCCCCCTTGCGTGCAAAACCAAGTAGGATAGTCATGTTGTTAATTGGGTGGCTCAATGTAGCCATTGCATAACTGCATTGCGTGGCTCAATGTAACCATTGCATAACTGCATTGCATAACCGCAACGTTGCACTGTAGCTGCCTCTAGTTACAGCCGCATTATAGCAGCTATGCAACACCTGGGCAGCTGAAAATGCAGACATCCATCCAAGATGGAGTCTATAAATGGAGAGCTCCATTGCTCCGGTTGGGGCAGAAAGACAATCAAAGTGAGGCTTGGGTGTAACTGGGTTTGGGGCTAAGAGTGTAAGTGATATTTTTCCTCTTGTAATCCTCTTCTTCAAAGTATAATTCTTTCTATCTTCTCCCGTGGATGCTCAAGCCAAACCAAATAAATATGTGTGTGGTGTGTTTTTCTCCCATTTGTGTGGTTAAATTAGTGCACAATCACAACAAACTGGTGTCAAAGGCTTAGGATTATACCGCTGTGAGGATTGATCGAGATCCACAAAAAAAGAATCAAGTTGATCGAAAGTGGGCCATCACTGTGCACGGCTCAGATCTGAGAGGAGAATCCAATCCGGTTTCGCTGTGGACCATAGATCTGTAAGTGAGTCGTGATCAATCTAAAGCAGAGGCCGGAAATCAAGAGAAGCAAAGCAAAGGCTCTTGGTTGCAAAACCACCTTTTTTGGGATTTGGCTGCTGGAACCGGAAAAGACAACTTGGTGTTGCCAAATCCGTTGCTACACCGTCACCGCTGCTTGAGAAGAACGCGCTGCCGCTGCCTCCTCGTGTTCCCAATTTCACTATCGCCGCCATTGGGCTCCATCTTCACCAGGTCACACAGAGGAGAGGGACAAGTTTTGTCAAAACCCTTTTTGTTGCAAAACAGGAAGTTAGAGAGGAAAGGTGTTTGAAATAAAAAATTGATAAATAAAACACACCTTATGAAGCCAGCTGTTGCTTACTTTTTGGTGGAGTTAAAGGACATTAAGTCCTTCTGCACTGGTGCACCATAGAAACTAGTGGTCTCTTAGGCTTGCATTCATCAAGCCAAGTCAAGTTCAGGTTTGGGTTTGTCCGATCGAAGTGGAGTAGCAACTAAGCCAAGCAGAAGCACTGACATTAGCGTGACGTCAGTAGTACGGTCAATAGTAGGTTTCACCAAGATTGAAGGTAAGAAACTCTTTCTGTAATATCTTGATCATCCGACGTCTAATTGGAGATCTGTTTACACCTACGCACTCATTTTGAGCAAATCTACGTAGTAGAAAAGAGTAATTAGTTGTTTGATAGTTAATGAGGAGATTTGATAAATCGGAGCGTAGAAACTTGTTTCTATGATATCGGAGCCATTCTGACTTGGATTTCATATCCGTTTCTTCTAGTGTGTTCATCGTGACGAGATCTACAATGTGTTACAAAGATTTTGTAGGAATGGATGCAAAATTTGAAATTGAAGAATTCAATGGCAGAAATGACTTCAACTTATGGCGTATAAAGATGCATACATTATTGGTTCAGAAGGGATTGCAAAAGGCACTGAAGGGAAAGAATTGCCTTCCTACGATGATGTCAGATCTAAACAAAGAAGATATGTTGGAGAAAGCATATGGAGTGATTTTGCTATGCTTGAGTGACGGTATATTGTAAAAGGTTACTTAGGAGAAAACCACTACTAGGTTATGGCAGAAATTAGAAAATCTGTACATGACCAAGTTATTGACAAACCATTTGTATTTGAAGAAATGGTTGTTCACTCTGCAAATACATGAAGGTACATCTATCTTCAATCACCTTAATGCATTTAGTAAAGTTATAATGGACTTTGAAAATATAGATGTATCATTCCAACCCTAACCAAGCATACTTGTGACTAATTAAGTAAGTGATTAGATTACCATCGAATTAGGATAGATTTAACTGATTTTATCTTTGTGAGTTATGTTTAGGTCATGCATCAGTCACCTGCTGTTTTTATGGTTTTGATGAATAGGATCTTCACTCCTTTCTTGGATTAATTCATTATCGTCATTATTGATGATACTTTAGTATATTCTAAAACAATAGAGAAGCAAGCTGATCATTTGAGGAGATCATTGCAACTGCTGAGAGAACATCAATTATATGCGAAGTTAGAGAAATATGATTTTTGGCTTGAGCAGGTAGCTTTTCTAGGTCATATCATTTCACGAGATGATTTGGTAGTTGATCCAGCAAAAGTAGAGGCAGTTATAAATTGGCCAAGTCCAAAAACTATAATAAAGAATAGATATTTTCTTGGATTAGCAGGGTATTATAGAAGATTTATTCAAGATTTTTCAAAAATATCTGCCCCTTTGACAAAGTTGACTCAAAAGTATGTACCCTTTAATTGGAATGATGAATACGAATCTAGCTTTAAAACTTTGAAAGAGAAGTTAACTACTGCTCCTTACCGGATGAGAGTGAAGAATTTGTAATTTATTCATATGCGTCTAGAGTTGGATTGGGGTGTGTTTTGATGCAAAATGGTAAGGTGATTGCGTATGGCTCTAGACACTTAAAAAAGCACGAAAAGAACTATGCCACACATGATCTAGGGTTAATAGCTATTATGTTCGCTTTGAAACTTTAGCGACATTATCTGTAAAGGGGAAAAGTTTGAGGTACATTCGGATCATCACAGTTTGTAGTATTTGTTTGAGTAGCATGATTTGAATATGAGGCAACGTAGATGGCTTGAGTTCATAAAAGACTATGACTTCCCTATCAAGTATCATCCCGGAAAAGGAAATGTTGTTGCAGATGCGCTTAGTAGGAAGATAATGAGTCTTAGCACACTACAAAAATTAACATTTTTAGCAACGAATAACTTCATCGGCAAAAGTGTATAAAACATCGGTATAACTATGGACACCAGTGTCCATAGTGTTGGATCGTGACAGAGATTTGTATCATCTTTATCAAAAGCTTTTCAAAAAGTTATGGGCACCAAACTCAGTTTCTGTACGACATACCATCCACAGACTGATAGACAATCTGAGCGCATTATATCGACTTTAGAAGACATGTTGCGTGCTAGTGTCCTAAATTTTAATAAGGAATGGGATAAGCATCTATCCTTCTGTGAATTTACATAAAACAGTAGCTTCTATGAAAGTATTGGTATGGCTCCGTTTGAAGCATTGAATGGACGTAAATGCCGGAGTCCAGTTTGTTGGGAAGAAATCGGAACTTAGAGTTTCCATGGACCGATTATCATCACTAAAACTACCGAAAAGGTGCACAAAGCGATTGAGAATTTGAAAGTTGCTCGTTCGAGACAGAAGATCTATGCTGATACTCGTAGAAGAGACTTAGAGTTTCAGATCGGTGATTGGGTTTTTCTAAAGGTCTCTCTTATGAAAGGTACGATTCATTTTGGCCAAAAAGGCAAGTTGGCTCCGAGGTATGTAGGTCCATTCAAAATCAAGAGCAGAATTGGTGATTTATCTTACCAACTAACACTTTCTCTTGAATTCTCTAGAGTTCATGATATATTTTATGTCTCTATGCTCCGTAAGTATGTTAGAAATCCTACCCACATCATTCGGTATGATGATGTTTAGATTCAATAGGATGCGTCATATGTCGAGTGCTCACTCCGTATCATAGGTACAAGATGTCACGACCCGAGCCCAAAAACGGAGGTAGTAAAAACCTAACCAGTGACACGTACTCCCATGCAATTTGCACCTAGACCGGAGTCTAAATGGAATTACACAAGGGATATTCACATGCTTACACGTGTGAAGTACTAAACGAATCATCCGTCTAGGCATTCAATGCGCAGAAGCCTGTTAGTATCACCTAAAATCCTTTCTTATCAATGAATAGTTCAGCAAGCCCATACAACCATGAACAGTCTAAAACATTAATATTCAGGAACAAGATTAGTAGCGTAATTACACACATCACCCGTAATACCCGATGACATGCTCATGTATACTAAGGGATCAAGTGTAACATACCGAGAAGGGAGTATAGAAGATTACAACATAACTAGGTCAAGTTTCACAATGCAGTCTACATGGATAAATCATGCAAATGCTAAAAGACCCAAAATCCCAATATATATAATTTGTAGTTAATAGTGAGCCGCTCTCGCGCCGAATAAGAAAGTTAGTAGACTCTGCTGCTTGATAAAACCATCTGAAGGAACCTTTACGGTCTCCTTTCGGTGACACCTGGGACTATGCCAGACTAGGTTTGGGACCTGAACCTGTAACACCATTAAACAATTTGTGAATACGATGATTCAGCAAAACATAAGTAATATTAACGTAACACGCATTGTATCAATTAGAATCAATGACCTAAACCAACAAAAATCAAGATAGTATACGCAACATATCAATTACTAATTGGCTTTGCCTCTGGACTCACAGGTGGCTATGACCCAATTTTGCCCAAACACATTGCCTTAAGAAGAAATAAAAGACATGATTAATAGAGTTTCAAATTTGTATTTAGGCACGTCGTGCATTTGAATAAGCATGCTATAAGGATCAACAAAAGCAAATACATACTAGTTGACTACTATATTTACCATATTTTCCTTATCGAGAGCAAGCAGGATAAGAACACCATCGACTGGGCCAAGGTACGAATAGGTCTCTGGTTCCCGAGGTCTAGAAGTCCCAGGATAAAAGAATACTATAGTGGTAATAAGCAGGCTACACCAAAGTTAACCCGTTGGGTATCCTGAGGCTAAGGCAAAATAGTGCCAGACCGTATCAATCATGTCAAACAATACACAAGACACGATACACGTCAATTCAAGTCACATTCAGGCAGGCAGTATAGGCAGGCAGGACAGTACGTGTATCATATCATATCACATTCAAGTAAATACCAGTATCTTTCAAGACAAATACATAGACTAAGACAATTACAAGTCGAAAACAATCATAATGAAGAGAGGGCAAGAAATGTTGTTCTATATGCCATGCAATTTAATTTCATAGATACAAGGTAGTTTTATGAGCCAATCCTAATCTAGTCGTCCATTGTTTCTAACCATGCATGATGAAGTAGTTTTAAGTTATCCGATACACAGTTGTTTCGCTTTGGTGTTACATTGTGTCAAGAGGGTGTATCGAAGTCCCTTAAACTAACACCTATGGGGAGATGCTTAACAGATGGACGACGTCACATGAAGAAGTCCCAACCCTCAAGACTTTTCATGATCTTTTAATTATTCCTTTGGACTGGTTAATAGTCTACAAGGATCCAAAAAACTAATGCCCTGCAAAGTCTCACAACAATACCTATCAATACTCAGTTTCAGTAGTCTCACGGCTTAGCCGTGGGTGACTTACGGCTTAGCCATAGGCATCTTACGGCTTAACCGTATTATGCACTATGGCTCAGCCCTAGTTCCCCAGAATTGTTTCCTCTTTCGGCTTCACCATGCTTGTTCTACAGCTCAGCTACAGTTTGGTATGGCTTAACCATAGTACACCCCACGGCTTAGCCATGGCTGGACTGTAGAAGGCTTTCTTTAATTAATTAAAGAGTAGAGGGACCCGAGAATATAGCACAAAAGGGGTCCTTTTTTGTGTTTAAATGTAGGATGGTAAGAGTGAGCAAGAAGAGAATTCAATTTAAAACTAAATCTCCCGGAATAGAGTGCTTCAGGGCCGACCGGTTGGCTCTAAATCCCGATTGGTTGGATTTTGGTTCTGGAAGTGTCCGACCCGTCGGACCCTAGGCCTGATCGGTCGGGTCACAAGACGCTGTACAAAACGACTGGACTGACTTAATAACACCACGGAGTCAACAAGCAAAAGGGGCTGTAAAAAGACACATACAATGGATAAACTCACAAGAATCACATAATACCAACATGCGTTCAACCAAAACTTACTTATACTTGCCTTTAATTCAATGCTTCAAGCTTAATCCTTTCTTTGGCTCAATTTGGTCAAATTGAACCTACATGCCATGCATGCCAAAAATGAAGAAATAGATGAGTGTATATATGAATTGAGAGTTTCCTGCACTCCACAAACCCAAGAGATCAAGGCATAAGAAGCGAGCTTACCTTACCAGTGAGTAGAGAGTAAATTGAAGGTGAAAAACCCTTTACTTCAACTCTAACAAGAAAAGAGAGGAGAAAAGAGCTGGGCCGGAGTAGTTGTTTGAAACCACACATGCAAGGTCCTTGATGCTGGCAGTAGAAGAAGAAGGAAAGAGAAAATGATGAAGAGAGGAAGAAGGAATAAAGAAGAAGAAGAAGAAACGTTGAAGTGAGGAAGCCAACGATAGGATAAGAACAAATAAGTCGGTGCTCACCCTTAGATATATAAGACAAGTTTTCAGAATTATAAGATAGTCTTTATAGTTCTATTGAATTTTCAATACAAGTCAAATGAAGGTTCAACTAAAGGAATTGACGTCTAACGCGCTCAGTCGGTTATGAAAATTAATGAGCTCAACAAGATAAACATGTTGATGTCAATATAATACATGAATGCCGTGAAAACAAGTATTCTAAAATTCCAAAAAAAGGGCTTTAGTCTACTTAGGTAAGGGTAAACCCAACCCAACTACATATCCATGACCCGAACTTGACTCACGAGGATTGAATAAAAGAAAACCACCTTAATAGTTCGTAATCACAATTAATTACTCACTAATCAAGATAAGCTTAGGTCGGAGTGTTACATAAGAGAGCAAATATTGCGTATGAGGACCATACGATGGGTCAAAGTGCTTTGGGAGCATCATGGTCCTAATGAAGCTACATGGGAACTAGAAGAACAAATGACCCAACAGTATCCCGACCTCTTCACGCAAGTATGTTTCGTTCATAGGACTAAATGAGTCCTAAGCTAGGGAGGATGTAACACTCTAACCCTAGCCAAGCATGCTTAGCAACTAATTAAGTAAGTGGTTAGCTGATTACTATCAAATTATGATGGATTTAACTTGTTTTAGCTGTGTGAGTTATGATTAGGTCATGGATAGGTAGTTGGGTTGAATTTAACTTTAACTAGGTAATGAAAGCCCTTTCGTAATTTTCTATTTCATGATTTTAGGTCATTCATGCAGCATGTTGACATCATCACATTTGTTTCATTGAGCTCGTCAACATTCGTACTTAACTCGAATACGTTTGAGTTCATTTGTGTTAGTTGGACCTTCATTCGACTTAAATTATAATTATCTCATGAAATAAGGACTGTCTTATAAACTCTTGAAAATATCCTGTATATATAAGGAGTTGTTGTTCCTAATCGATACTTTTTCCTCTCTGATCCTCTTTTTGCCCTAAAGCCTTATCCTTCTTTCCTCTTTCATGATTTTCTCTTCAAATTAAGAGAATTGAGGTTGGCCTGTAAGATTGTAGTGCTCCAGTGTCTTCTATTCTCATCTCTTTCCTTAATTTTCACATGCATGTCAATTAGGTTCGAGACTTAGAGTATCATCTCAAGTTGAGCCAAGAGTAAGTGTAGTGATTTTAATCTAAACCAAGGCAAGTATAAGCAAATTTTGGTATAATACATGTTGGTATGTATGATTCTTGTATATTACTCACTCCTGAGCATTCAGCCCTAATATGTTTCTCTTTCTCAATTTCACTGTATGATGTTCAATATGTCTAAATGAATGACTGAAGTTCAAAGGATAACTGAATGAATGAATGAATTAGAGAGGGAATATCCTAATATAATCCCAAGTTCTGAAACTAGCATAGAATTGGCTTCAGAAAAGTTGTTTTAGACGTGAAGTTGCTTCAAAAACTAAAGCTTATAGCTAAGCCGTAAGGAAGTCATGGCTTACGGTCCATAGAGCAAAAGATGTCATTTTTCTTCTACGGTTAAGCCAGACCAAAATCATAAAATATGCTATGGCTAAGCTGTAGCTAAGCCATGACTCTGCCATAGGGTATGAATGGCTAAGCCATAGAAGAGAATATGGTTAAACCGTAAATGCAGAAGAAAATATGGGTACCTACGGCTAAGCCATAGTGTAATTTATGGCTTACGGCAATTTACGGCTAAGCCGTAAGATGCACACGGCTAAGTTATAAGTCACCCACAGCTAAGCCATAAAACCATTGAAATTTAAGGTTAAGTAGGTACTGTGTGAGACCTTATAAAGTCTTAGTTTCTGGATCCCTTTATACTATTAACAACCCCAACGGAATAATAAAAGATCATGAAAAGTCTTGAGGGTTAAAACTTATTCATATGTTGTTGTCCACTCATTAAGCACCTCCCCATGGATGTTGGTTTAAGGGACTTCAATACACATTCCCAACATAATGTGATACCAAAAGGAGACAACTGTGTATTGGATAACTTAAAACTACATCATACAATGTTAGAAACAATAGATGACTAGATTAGTGTTGGCTAATAAAACTACCTTAATTCCATTAAATTGAATTACATGGCATATTAGATGATCGTTATTGTCTTCCACTCTTCTAATAATGATTTGAATTGAAATGATCATCTTATGTATTGATTTCTACTCTTCCAATAATGATTTGAATTAAAATGATCATCATATGTATTGACTTCTACTCTTCCAATATTTACTTAAATTGAAACGATCATTATATGCAAAGAATCTAGTTGAAATATTTCTAGATAGTCTTAATATTAAATTTACATTGACTTGAGTATGAACGTATTGCACAAATTAATTGAATGTATATGGTTTGTTATTATTCTTACTCAATGAATAACTTATATGATTGCTCAAGTTCAATGATATGATTGAATTGGAGTGGTGTGGCTCTACTCAACCTCAGCTTTATAATACTCGGTAGAGTTAACTTTGGTATAGTAATGAACGATAGCTCTACAATGTGCTTTGGAGTTTTTGGACTCTATATATGAAAAGACCCATTCGTACCCTGGCTCGGTCGATGGTGTTCTTAATGTAAAGATCCCTAGAGGGAGTATATGACAAATGTAGTAGCTAATTAATAAAGTATTCCTCCTGTTTAATTTTTATCGAATGATTACTTAATTGCACAACATGCCTAGTATACTGAATTGACCTCTTTAATCACATATTAATGTTTTTTGTATATACAACGTGTGTTACCATGATTGTGCTTGTACTTTGCTGAATAACCTTTTTCATTAGTTATTTATGGTGTTACAAGCTCAGCTCCTGGTTCCGATCTTACGAAGATCAAGAAGACTCCAAAGGAGACTTTCGGGAACCCCTCCGGCCTAGACGAATGGACAGTGGATCATTTCTGATTGATCAATCACGGAGTCGCAAAGAGCATACTAGGTCTTGTTCGGGATGCAACTGCATTTAAGATTTCATGATCTGCATTAATTTTATTTTGTCTTGTACGGTTCATGACCCCTTGGTGTTGGAAACTGTATCACTCTGTATCACTCTTGTATCGTGAATAGGAACTGTCTTTCCTTTTGTAAACAACATGCTTTTCATTACAACTCATGTTTATATCATCTCATATATATGTATTAGTTTGGTTGTGAGTATTTTGTTTCATGAATGTTAATTACTCATAAGTTTCCGCATTTAAATGCTTAGACAGATGTCCGTTATAAGCATCTCACCTATGTAAGTAATATGACTCTCCCTTGTATAATTTCGCTTAAACTCAGTCCAAGTGTGTTTTACACGGGAGTACGTGTGTCACTACTGGGGCTAATCCTCATACCCGATCTTTTGGACTTGGGTTGTGACAATAGATGTTAACATTGATGATGAAGATCAAGTAATCATGTTGTTATGTTCTTTACCACTCTCATATGAGCATGTTGTAGATAGTATGATATATGGTAAGGAGACTCTATCCAAGGATAATGTAGAGGCAGCCTTAAACTCTAAGGGGTCGTTTGTTAATTTCACATATCATGTGAAAATGTTTTACATAAGTAAATGACTCACATGTGAGTCACATGTGAGTCATTTGCATATGCAATTGACTCACATGTGAAATGAATTTAATCGTTTGGCATTTTCACACCTTTTCATATGTTAATTAAAAGTAATCCAACGGTTCATCGTTTATCATAATACTTTTGCCACATTTCATGATTTATCACAAATATCTTAAAATATATATAGAAAATAACTACATCTCTAACCCAAAAAAGGCATTCTAGAGAGTTTGGACGGTTCAGATCATCGAGATGGGGCCTATAAAAGTAAGAATTTCATATTTTTATTGTTAGATCTTTTTGTAAATATCTAAAATTATATTATGACCCAACGGTTGAAACTGGTCTCAAGGCCGTTTTTAGTTTTCATAAGAGTTTCAATAGTTCTAATTTATATTAGAGAGCCCACAGGAGTCAAAAAATAAAGAAAGGAGGATTGGGTTCAATCACGGGTTCAATCACGTCCAACGGTCTCAACTGTTTTGATCATATCTCAAGTTGTATAATGATCCAACAGCTAAAAATTGGTCTCATGGCTATTTTCAGTCTTCACAAGAGTTTCAGCGGTTCTGATTTACATTAGGTAGCGCACAAGAGTAAAAACATAAAGAAAAGTGGACTAGGTTCAATCATAGGTTCAACACATCCAACAGTTTCAACTCTTTTGATCATATCTCAACTTGTATGATGTTCCAACGACTAAAAATTGGTTTCTAAACCGTTTTTGGCCTTTAAAAGAGTTTGGGCGGTTTAGATTGCTATTTTGGGGCCCACAAAGTAAAAAAATGCAAAAAGGCGGACTACCATACGTAGTTACTGTTCGTGCCTCTCAACAGTGACATGGATAATGTTTTCACACCTGTTGAAGTGTTAAAGTCTTACCTGATTTTCAAGCCATTTTCATACCATTTTCACATCTACTTTACACATCTCATGCGTAAATGAGTGAAAACAAACATGATAGTGTGTAACCATTACATATGTGGTTCATTTACCTATATAAATCAACCAAAACAAATGACCCCTAAGGAATTGAAGAAAAAGTTTGTGTCTGACAACAATGGTGATAGCTCGAGCAAGGGTTTGATGGTGCATGGAAGAACATAGAAGAAAGGTCTGAACAGAAAAGGCCGTTCTAGATCAAAATCAAGATCTAGAAAAATAAAGTACTTGCATTGTCACAAGGAAAGGCACTTTAGATAGAATTATCTAGAATGTAAAGGTAAGGAGAAAATCTCTAATTCTAAAAATGAAGGTGGTGTTGCAGAATGGTGGAGATGTTCTCTCTGTAACTATCAATAGGTCAGGTGATGAGTGGATCTTTAATTCTGGTTGTTCCTACCATATGTGTCCTAATAGGGATTGGTTTACCACTTATAAATCCATAGATGATAGTAAAGTTTTTATGGGCAATAATATAGCCTGTAAAGTTATTGGGATATGCTCAATTCGAATTAAAATGTATGATGGTATTATAAGAACCTTGTCTGATGTCAGGTACATTCCAGAATTGAAGAAAAACCTGATTTCTTTGGGTACTTTTGACTTCAATGGCTATAATTATAAAGCTGGAGGGGAGTCATGAGAATTTCCAAGGGCTTTTTTGTGGTGATGAAAGGAAAAAAGCAAAATGGTTTCTATTTTCTTCAAGGTAGCACGGTTATAGGTGCTACTATTATGTCATCCTCAGATGCATTTTTGGACACTACCATGCCATTGCATATGTGGGTTAGGCATATAAGTGAGAGGGGTATGGAAGAGCTAAGTAACCAAGGTTTGCTGTGTGGCCAGAAATTGGGAAAGCTGGACTTCTGTGAGCACCGTGTATTTAGAAAGCAATGCAGAGCCAAGTTCAATATAGTAATTCATCGAACCAAAGGTATTTTGGATTATATCTATTTTGACCTTTGCGGACCCTCTCGTGTTCCATCTCTTACTGGTGGCAGATATATGTTGACTTTCATTAATGATTATTTTCAGAAGGTCTGGGTATATATTTTAAAGCACAAAGATGAAGTCTTTGCATGGTTCAAGCAATGGAAGGCTATGATCAAGAAGCAAACAGGTAAACAGATCAAGCGCTTGAGAATTGACAATGGTTTGGAATTTTGTGGAGGGCTTTTAATGAGTTTTGTAAGAATGAAGGAATTATGAGACATCGCATAGTCAAGAATACACCACAGCAAAATGGGCTTGTAGAACGGATAAACAGAACTCTATTGGAAAAGACCCAGTGCATGCTCTCCAATGTTGGGTTATCTAAGAAGTTCTGGGTGAAAGCTGTTAATACAGCTTGTTACCTTATCAACAAGTCCCTATCAATGACTATCGAGTGTAAAACTCCTGAGAGGTATGGTCTAGCTCTTTGCTAGTTACACAAATTTGTGAATATTTGGTTATCCTACTTATGCTTATGTAAATGATAGTAAGCTTGAACTAAGGGCAATAAAGTACATAGTTCTAGGATATGCACAGGGGGTAAAGGGATATAGGCTGTGGTGCCTAGATGGAAGATCACCCAAATACATTATCAGCAAATATGTGACCTTCGATGAGTCTGTAATGTTGAAACTAAGAACAGGGTGTCCTGATACCGGAATAGACCATGGTGTTAGTAAATATGTGGCTCTTGAGATGAAACCTTTAGGAAACTTATAAGAAAAATTGTAAAAAGATAGCCTAACTCAACAAGATGTAGAAGAGGTGCAAGGCTCAAATAAGGAGAATGCAATTCCACAAGATTACATACTTACTAGGGATAGAGGAGACAGATTAAGCCACCTCAAAGATATGATGATCTTGTTACTTACTCTCTTAATGCAGCTGAAAGTATGGAGGCTGAACTGATTACGTATCATGGTACCATCACTAGTAGGGAATCAGCAAAATGGACTATTGTCATGAGTGAAAAGATTGAATCCCTTCATAAGAATCATACTTGGGAGCTGGTGAAACCGCCGAAGGACCAAAAGATTATTGGTTACAAATAGGTCTTCCAGAAGAAGGGAGAAACTCTAGGGGTGGAAGATGCTATGTTCAAAGTACAACTAGTTGCAAAAGGCCATAGTCAGAAGGAGGGTATTGACTTAAATGAAGTGTTCTCTTTTGTGATGAAACATAACTCCATCCGGGTGCTACTTATTTTGGTTGCTCTATTGGATTTACAACTTGGGCAGTTTGATGTCAAGACTACTTTTCTGCATAGTGATTTGGAGGAATAGATTTTCATGTATCAACTAGAGGGGTTTGAAATCCAAGGTAAGGAGGACAACGTTTGCTTACTAAAGAAATCATTGTATGGCCTAAACCAATCTCCTAGATAGTGGTATAAGTGTTTTGACACCTTTATGGAAGGAAACAGCTATTCTAGGAGTGAGTATGACAATTGTGTTTATCACAATAATTTCTCAAATGGTTCTTTTATTTATTTGCTATTGTATGCTAATGACATGTTAATTACTACTAAAGACATGACTGAGATGAACAGGTTGAAGGCTCAACTCAGTGGTGAATTTGAGATAAAGGATTTAGGCACTATAAAGAAACTACTCGGGATGGAGATTCATAGGGACAGAAAAGCGGGTAAATTAACTTTGTCACAAAAAAGGTACATTGAAAAGGTACTAGAACGCTTTGGCATGCAAAGGTCGAAACCTGTAAACACTTCAGTTGCAGCTCATTTTAAACTTTCCGTTGCTTTTTTTACCACAAACTGAGGATGTGGTGGAGCACATGTCACGTGTTCCTTATGCCAGTGCAGTTGAGAGTATCATGCATGCATAGTCTGTACAAGGCCAAACATTTCACATGCAGTTAGTGTAGTAAGTAGATACATGGAAAAACCTGGAAAAGTTTGTTGGCAAGCTGTGAAATGGATACTCCGCTATCTTAGAGGTACTATGGATGTTGTGATAGTATATAATAGAAATGATAACACTACTCGTAGTGTTATTGGGTATGTTGCTCAAATTTTGCTGGAGATTTAGACAAAAAAGATCCTTGATAGGTTATGCCTTCACTCTTTCTAATGGTGTTATCAGCTAGAAGGCAATATTGTAATCTACCGTTGCCTTGTCTACCACTAAAGCAGAATATATAATAGCTACAGAAGCAATAAAGGAAGCTATTTGGTTGAGCGGTTTGGTTGGTGATTTGGGATTGCAACAACTGTTAATTACTTTATTTTGGGATAGCCAGAGTGCTATTGATCTAACAAATAATCCGATGCATCATGAAAACATCAAATACATTGATTTCAGGCCACACTTCATTTGGGATGTAGTTTCTTAAGGTGCTATTGTAGTAAAGCAGATTCCGATAGCAGAGAACTCAGCAAATATGATGACTAAGCCTATTCTAACAGCCAAGTTCAAGCATTACTTGGACTTATTTAGCGTAAGAAGTACCTGAGTGCCCAAATGGGCATGTGAAGGCGGTAAGAAGAATTCTGTGAAGATTGGCTCTGATTTTCACCAATTTGGAGATTTGTTAATTGTGTGGCTTAATGGAGCAATTGCAGAACTATAGCGCCACACTATAGCTGCCTCTAGTTGCAGCTGCACTGTAGCAACTTTGCAACACCTGGGTAGCCGAAAATGCAAACATCCATCCATGATAGAGTTTATAAATAGAGAGCTCCATTGCTCTAGCTGGGGCTAAGAGTGTGAGTGATCTTCTTCCTCTTGTAATCCTCTTCCTCACAATATAATTTTTTCTGTCTTCTCCTGTGGACGTAGGCTAAGTCAAACCGCGTAAATCTCCTGTGATCATCTGTGTATGGTATGTTTTTCTCTCATCTGTCTAGCTAAATTCGGGCACATACACAACACAAGTAGACTTCTTCATTAAGGTTAGCATGTAAAAAAGCACTATTCAGATAAAGATGATGCAAATGCCAATTGTTGATGCCATCAATGAGTAATATAGACATCGGACTGTCACCAATTTGGCAACAGGGGAAAATGTCTATGATAGTCCAATCTTCTTTTTTTTTTTTTGGTTATATCCTTTGGCGACGAGGAGAGATTTATATCGTTCAATAGAACCACCAGACCTGTACTTGATTTTGTAGACCCATTTACATCCAATGGGTTTCTTATTCGGAAGTAGTGGTTTGAAGGTCCAAGTTTTGTTGTGCTCCTAGGCACGAATGTCAGCAGCCATGGCATCGCTCCATTTAGGATCGTTGACAGCTTGTATGAAATGACGAGGTTCTATAGTGCAAGAGATTGCTACAGAAAATGCACGATGGGAGGCAGATAATTTTTCATATGATAAATAATTGGACAATGGATGCAATGTACTTGAATGTTGACCTATCGGAGAGGATGATGATGAAGTAGAATAAGGATGTATGGCCAATTGGCAATGAAAGTCTCGCAGATAGTGGGTTGCCGGCGAGTGCGAGTGGATCGCCGTGGAGCTCGTGGGGCCTCTGGTGGTGATGGCTCAAGTGGATAATTGTCACTTGGAGGATGAGCATCAACATCATGCGTTGGAGATGTAGGAGGTGATGCTTGGATGCAAGGGTGCACTGAATTAGGAAGGGGCTGGTCATGAGAGACATCATCAGGATCTGGAATGGGGCAAGTTAAGACCGATGGGTGTGGTTCAAGATCTTGAGATTGAAAAGGAAAATACTTTCATCAAACACAACATCACGAGAAATAAAAAGAGTCTGTGTATCAAGATCAAGAACTTCATATCCTTTATTACCATGTGGATAACCAAGGAAGCCACATTGACAACCAAGGAAGACACATTTCTTTGCCCGTGGGTCAAACTTAGTGCGCTGTGAGGCAAGAGTTAAAGGCATAACAGAGACACCCAAAAACTCTTAAGTGTGAGTCAAGGGGTTTGGAGTTAAAAAGAGATTCGTAAGGAGTCCGGCTAGAAAGATCCGGTGTTGGTGTTCAGTTGATGAGAGAGGTGGCAGTAAGTATACATTCTCCCCAAAAATGAGTAGGTAAGTGTGCTTGAAAACGCAGGGCTCTTTTTCAAGCTCAAGCAACATTTAAAAGATGGTGGTGTTTGTGTTCAGCAACACCATTTTGTTGCGGGGTTTTAATGCAACTGTGTTGATGAATGACACCATTCTCTTGAAAGAAAGAGCACATTTCAAATTCAATGCAGTAATCACTACAAATTTGTTTGATATTTTTGTCAAATTGAGTTTTAATTAATGCAAAGAAAGACTCAAGGAGATTTCGTGTCTCTGATTTATGACGCATAAGAGATACCTATTTACATCGTGAAAAATCATCAACAATAGTAAGAAAATAAAGTGCACCGCTAAGAGATGGTGTCAGATAGTTCCCCCATATATCACAATGTATCAACTGAAAAGGTTCAGTTGTAGAAATTTGACTTGGTGGAAAAGGAAGACGAGTTTGTTTAGCAATGGAGCATACGTCACAATGACCACTATTTGAGATAGAAATATCAGGAACAAACCAAGTTAAAAATTCCAGACATTTACTAGAAGGATGTCCAAGCCTTCGATGCCATAGGTCGGATGAAGTAGCAGTAGCAGCCACCATTTTAAATGGGTATCCATGATTATTGCTTAAGGAAAGGTAGTAAAGACCATTTTTCTTCTCACCGACTCCAATCATCATCCTCGAGGATAGGGCCTGTATGGTGCAAAAATCAGGAAAGAAAGTTATTGAACAATTGGATGTACTAATGAGTTTGCTAGCAGAGATTAGATTGAGTTTAAATGAAGAACACATAACACAAGTTCCACTATAATATATGGAAATAAAAAAATTGTACCAATATGAGAAACAGGTGCAAGGCTTCCATTAGGAAGTTTAATTGATATAGAACCAAGAGATAAAATGGATGTGAGATAAGAAACAGAGCTAACCATGTGATCAGTTGCACCGGTATCAATGATTCAAGGTACAGAGTTGTTAAAAGAACTAAGACAAAATGAATTACCCTAAAGATTGGTGGATGCCTGTGAAATTCCTGCTTGGTGAGCCTTAGGCTGTGAATTATCCGTGTTAAAGAGAGCAAGAAGTTGACGATACTGCTCAGTTGTAAATGACAACCATTTGAACTAGGCCAGTGCTTTGTCTATCAGCATGTGGAAAGACTTGATTTGCGAGGGCCTGTTTTCCATCCTCGTGTAGTCTATGTCCTGATCGGTATCCATGGAGAACAAAGCATTTAACAATGGTGTGTCCTACCTAGCCACAATGATCACAAGTGGGTCTCTCATGCTGTTAACCTAGGTAATTTTGCTTCCGTTTTGGTGTGCCTTGATTATCTCGTCCAGGTGTATGACGATAGGATCCCGATTTGGCAAGAAATGGAGCAGCTTCATTTGTCGGTAAAGTAATTTCACGTTGGCTCTCCTCTTGGACTACCAAGGAGAAGACCTTATTAATTGATGGGAAGGGATCCATATGAAGAACTTGTCCTCGAACAACATAGTATGATTCATTGAGTTCCATCAAGAATTGCATTATTCTTTCCTGTTGTTGATAATCAAGCAATGTCTTCATTGCAACACAAGAATATATGGGTGCTGGCTGATAGGTTAGGAGCTCATCCCAATATCCCTTCAATTTTGTAAACTAGGTTGCCATTGCTGTTTACTCTTGAGCAAGAGAACAAATTACTCTCTGAATTTGGAAAATTCGAGGAGCGTTGCTTTGAGAAAATCGCTCCTTTAGATCATGCCAAACATCATGTGCCAACTCAGGATAAATGACACTTGCAGCAAGGTCTTTGGACAATGAATTTAAATCCATGCAGCTAGGACCATATCATTGCAACATACTCATTGAGCATATTTTGGATCGGTGGTTGCTGATGGTTTCGAGATGCATCCATTAATAAACCCCGTTTTGTTCTTCGCACTAGGAGCCTTGGTCACGGCTTGATTCCAGGTGGAATACTTGTCACCCGTCAAGGGTTGAGAAACAATCACCGTCCCAGGATTGTCAGAGTGATAATGCAAATAATTTGGATTAGAGGGATCGTCGGCTTTACCATTTCTAGCGGAAGAATTCTGGTTGAGAGTTGAAACCATGTCACCAGAGGATAATAAGAAGATCAAGAAGTTGGCTTGAAGCCATGGACATTGGAGTGATCGCCTTTCTCACGTACGAAATTCAAGTCGGCTTCAAGAGAACGAAATGTACTCTAATATGAAAATTAGAGTTGTTCTATGATCAGGCCTACTTAATTGTGCTTTGATACCATAATAAATCTGAGAATTGATTGATTCTTATTCAATGCATTTGATGAGTTACAGATGATGTTTATATACAATACTACAAAAGCTGTTGTAGATAGGATCTTGTACGATAAGGTATATGAGATCCCACAGATTATGGAGTCGTAGTTTTGACTTGACTTCATATTTCCTAATATTACATAAATGTATATCAGTTGGATTTCTTTCATTCACAAACCAGAGGAATTTTCACGTATTCATTTGGACTATTCTTTTTTAACTTCCACATGTCTCTGGTTAGTGGAAAAACATATCCATACAAAATGTCTAAGTGGGCCTTATCATGGATGCCCCATGGAATTATCGAATCTAACGGCTAAATCACGAACTATTAGGATACCTAGATGTTTATTTTGTTCATTATTTATAAATGAAGACATTTTTTTAGTTGTTAAATTCAAATGTCTTCAAAAGGTGCAAATAGACAAATGGAGACATTCAATGGGTTATTTGCACCTTTCGCTAGAATAAAATTCAAACCTAATGATTTGAAATGTTATTTAATGGAAGGTGATGTGAATTTAATCAATTTACTTAAAATGATAAGCATACAGTTATCTTGTTGAGACAGTGGCAAATATAAGTTGAATCCACAGGAGCATGTTTAATTAAAATTTTGAGTGTTTTAAATCAATAGCAGAAATTGAGAAATTTGATGAGATGTGAAAAAAAAAATATAGAAAATAATAAGATAAAAAGATAAGAGAATTCAAAATCTACTAAGCAAGATAATCAATCTAATCATATAATTATTCTATTATTTGTCTCAAAATAACTCAGATCAGAAACAAATCAATATTTTTTATCCTGATGATTTGACTATTGCAAAAATCAATATTTAATTAAGAAAATAAGATCAATCTCCAAGACCTCCTTCACCTTATGAAAGAATGAATACCCTATGTATCACCTATCAAACTAAGCATAAACTATCAAAGATAACTAAAGATCTAACTACGATCTATCAAAGTAGATATAAATAATCAAAATTTATTCATTATTAATATAGATCAAAGGTTTGCCTTTGGCATGAAGACAAATTTGTAATTATCTTTTAAAAGCACATTAATAAGAGATAATTAGAAAAGAGTAAACTAACAAATATAAATTAGAACATTAAAATGCTTAACTTCATCTTTTCCTCTGATTAGAAATTCAGCCCCATCATTGCAAAGAACTTCAAAAGTAACTTCATTGATATTTTCTCCTTATACAATAGTCTCTCTAAAATCTCTCTTCTAGATTCTAGTTTCTAGAACAAGACTCCAGAACACTTTTAAAATAAAATAAAAAATTAATGGAGGGAAGAGAGGGAGAGAGAGATCTAGGACTTTCATATCTGGTTGAGAATAAAGAGAAGTCTCCCATGATGACTTCCTTTTATAGTTTTCTAACTCTTCAGGTTTATTGAATCTGGACCTCTGTTTGGTAGATTGAGAGACAAGATCTGTTGTTTGTTACTTGAGTTTATCTCTTGAGATGTGAGAGATCTTAGAGATAAGATGAGGTGGAAGCCTTTGAAATTCTTATTTGGTCTTCAGATGGCTTCCACAGAGGGACAACTAGCAGTTATACTTCAATGGTGTATATGCAATTGCAATCTTGCTTAAAAATGTACATGAAACTTTCCAAGCCAATAACTTTCTCATTTTAGCTTCAATTTGTACAATCTTGGGCTCCATGGACATCTACTTTGAAAAAGCTTTCCAATGGTGAGCATTTCCGTCAATTTGATGTCCGACTTGACAGTTATAGCCATTTCAATATAGGTCCTCTTGAGAAAAAGGGAATTGAACTTTGAATTCTAATTTACAATATACTCTATTTCTGTAGTAGTTATGACTTGTTAGTCAAGTCAAAAGAACAATTCTTGGCACAATTAGATGAGATAAGAGTTTCTGGAAGCCTTAATTAATATTAGGTGAGGTCCATAAACAGATGAACTTTAAAGGAGTGAATCTTCAAGCAATGAGACCCAAATCATCCTTAGGGTTCTGTCAGTCCTGCAAATTTCATTTCTTGCACATTCTAATTCAACTAATAAAATACAAAAGTGTCGACATCGAAGTGGGACTTACTTGAATAGAGTATTACTCTAACTAGGACTCTTTGGAGAAAATTACAAACATTTCTGAAATAATGCAAAAAATGTGTAAAAGTGTTACAAATTCCAATTTTTAGGTGAAAATCCATGAAATGATGAAATTGAATAAATATCGATGCATTTAACTTAATTAAGTCCCAAATGCACCTTAAAATGATGCATAATTGATAAAAATTCATAACTTAATTGAAGGCCCACTTTTAATTGGTCCATTTGAATGCATGAAAATTAATATTGGAGGCCAATAAATGATCCAAATTCTTAATTTTCCTAAGAGAAAATTTCAAATAAGGCCTTAAGGTATTCCATTATTTCAAAAAGGGACACAAATTTTAGAACTGTTCAAATTAAATCCTAAGTTTTTAAAAAGTTTTCAATTAAGGACATTCATTCATTTAAAGGTACTATTTGGTGACTTTTTCTCTCAATTTTCTTAAAATACCAAATTACTAATATTTTAAAGCCATAACATGGTTTGAACAACCACCATATGGAGTGGATCATTGTAGAAATGCTAATAGATAGTGATCATTGTAAGGATGTTGGAAAAGGAAATAAGGAGAATATCGAGGAAATGAATGAGGAATTTAGTTTAATGAAGTAAAATTTGTCTATTTTAAAAAATTAAGGAAAAAAGTTGCCGAAAAATAACTTCATATAGATTATTAAGATATTTATATGTTGGCTAATTCATAGGTTGGACAAAACTCTTAGTCCATTGAGTTGTAATTTTTTATTTCTTTTAGAATGGACGGTAGTATAAGTTATCGGATGCACTGAAATGAAGAAAATGAAGAAAGAACATAAATTGAAGTGTTTTGAAGTGATTTTTTTAATATAACATACATTAAAAAGGTCATATCTTTTAAACGAAGCTTTAGGTCAAAGAAAACTATCTATTGTTGGAAATCTCTTTTCGAGTAGATATTCGTAGGTTCCAATATTGCATCAATCGGATTTGAAATGACAAAGTTATGGCTTTGGGAAGTCTACAGAAATTATGCCTTTAGTAATTACGAAAATACCGTTGCATGAACACCTTTCCTTTTTATGCTAGAATTGCCTGTTTTGATTCTACATGGACTCTAAATATAATGTAATAATTCTCGGCTATATAAAAGGCTTTTCTCTTAACCCTAAAGCATCCATCTCCATTTTCTGAATTGAGATTTCACATTGGAAATTCATTTTTTCTATAGAGCATTCATTGAGAGTTGTGTTAAAGTTGTTGAGTTTTAAAGAATATTGCTTCTACTCACTTGTAGAAAATTATCTTTTCTATTGTAGAAGATTGTTCTTCTTGAATGGCTTCAAGGCATGTTGAATTAAGTGTCAGAAAGGCGAAAGGCACGTGCATCAACAATAAGAAATTCAGTCCTTGCAACTGGATAAGAGTAGTAAATAGATCTTGTAACCTTTCATTCATAGTGCTTAATTTGAATGTGGACTAGTATTAGGTCCCTTGATTTTTTTCTCGTTTGGGTTTTCAATGTAATTACCGTATCCATGTCTTATGGTTGATTGCTTGTAAACTTCGGTTATTTGTTTATTTAACTATATATAAGAAGTATGTGTTGGGACTTTAGCATGTGTCAATGTTAAAATCCTTCAAGTAGTATTAGAGTAGGTCACACTAATTTACTGTGTGAAGATCATAAAAATTTTTAGAGTGAAACTCAATAAAAACAAAAAAAAAAAGGCACATCCACTTATCTGTGTGTTTATGGTTCAGATCTTGTAACATGGTGGATTTGCGAGTCCAATGAAGACTTCCATCAAATTGGCCACATTGAATATTGAGATAAAAAAGAAGTGGAAAACTATAGAAAATCATATTTTCCCTCTCAAGCAAAGATTAGAGGGTGATCTTGCAAATGTACATCTCTTGGAAAATCGAAAGAATACTATGGCTAATGATCTAACCAATGCAGACAAAAAATATGAATTGTTGTTTGAAGAATTTGAGACATCTGCAAGAGAGATGGAAACTTTGAAGACAAGTCAAGCCGAAACTTATGATTTGATTGGTAAAAACAAAATGATCTTGTTTGAGTTGAATGTGACTAAGACTTCAGTGGACAAGAGGAAATTAGATCAAAGAATTTTGACGACATCTTATGCAATCAAAAAATGGCTATTGACAAATGTAGTTTTGGCTTTATCAACGGTGCATCTACTATGAAGACCAAAGGTAAATCTATTATTGTCAAAAATTCTACTTTAATTTCTAAGGTACCCACTTCTCCACATGCTATACAAGAAAATCATGTTGAGAGTATATCCAAAATGAATGTGTCACGTCATAGATCTACACCCGCAAATCACCATTGTGGAATAAAAAGACACTTTTGTCCCCATTGCAGCAATGTGAGATGTTTACCAAAAAATAAGAAATTGAGGAAGTAATTGTCTCCACCTAAGATCAGGACAAGAGCCGTCTTAATCAAAAAGTCTAACTTGCCTATTGAATTAGTACACACTATGCTGAAAGTTTTAAATTCACTAGTATAAGTGCATGTTTGGCAAGTCTAAAATTTAGGCTCTTATTGTCTAAATGTCTAAAATTTATAGAGTTGGAAAAATAGAGGCGTTTGGCATGCGTTTTTAGCTCTATTTAATTTAGACAATAAGAGGTAAAAGCTTTATTTTGGAGAGGAGGCCATGTGATGCATTTCCAAATCAAAGGGAAAAAAAAGAGGCGCCCAGCTACAGTAACTTGATGGATCACGCCCAGTACGGTTTTTTCGATTTTTCTCGAAATCCGAGGCCCTAAATCTACATCCAAACCATTGAAAATGTTCACATGATCAATTACGGCTACCTATCTAAATTTCAGCCGTTAATTCATTTTGAATCTCGAGATATGTGCAAGAAAGCGTGAGCCATTGGATACTAGTTTTTGAATTCTGTGGGGCCCAAACACAAGATCCAAACCATTGGAAATGTTGGGAAGACTAAAAACGACTATGAGGTCAATTTTCAAGGATTGATTCCTTGTAGATCTCAAGATATTTGTGAAAAACTTTCAACCATTGAATTTACTATGCTGGATTTGTAACTAGTCCATAGGCAGCCCCTTTTTATATTTTTTATTATTATTTCTGGGATAGTAAATAACAATCCAAACCATTGAAAATGTGTAGAAGGTCAATGATCATTATGAGACCAAATTTCAGCCGTTGGATCATCACCAAACTTGAGATATTTATATAAAAACGTGAATTATTAAATATTTTTTTTAAAATATTGGGGGCCTCAAACACAAAATCCAAACCGTTAGATCTCTTTGGGAGGCCAAACGTGGTTATGAAGTAAAATTTCAAGGCTTAATACCTACTAGATCTCAATATATTTGTGAAAAATTTTCAACTATTGATTTAAAATGGTCTATTTAAAATAGATGCTTTCATTGCCAAACACATATTTTAAATTTAGCCTCTTTTTTTTATAGCTCTTTTTTTAATAGCTCTATTTTAGATGGTCTATAAAAATAAGACTAGACCTACCAAACAAGCCCTAAGTACCAAAATATAAAATAACCTGATCAAGAAAATCAAGCTCCCACCCTTAATGCTAAAAGAATATGACATTTAAGGGGTCACAATTGAAGGGGAGTTGTTGGATTCTGATTTATAGATATGCTACATGTTTCATTAATATATTTTTCAATTATAGATAAAAAAAGAGGGGAGATATATACAAGCGCAAATAGGTACAAGTTGAAGGTAAAAATATTTTATACAAATATTCAATGTATTTTTTTTATTTTTATTTTTTAGTAGAATATTTGTAAAGTCTAGAAAGTTTTCCTCATGAATTGTTAAAGGGGGAGAACGTTGGGATTTTTGTATGTTGGCTAATTCATGAGTTGAACAAAACTCTGAGCCTATTGAGTTGTAATTTTTTCTTTTTTTTAGAATGGACCATCGTATGAGTCGTCAAATGCACTGAAGTGAAAAAATCGAAAAAAGAATGTAAATTGAGATATTTTGAAGTGATCTTCTGAGGATAACACATATTAAAAAGGTCATATTTTACAAGCCAATCATTGATCGAGAGAAGTTACCTATCGTTAAAAAACTCTTTTCGAATAAATATCTATATGTTCTAAGATTGCGTTAATCAGATTTGAAATGATAAAATTATGGCCTCCAGAAGTTAGTAGAAATTTTGTCATCTATAATTATGAAAAAGCCATTGCACAAAAACCTTTCCTTTTTGTATTAGAATTGCCTGTCTTGATTATATATGGACTCCAATTACAAGGCAAAAATTGGGAGTTATTTAAAGGATTTTTCTCTCAACCCTAATTCATCCATCTCCATATTCTGAGTTGAGATTTCACATTGAAAATTCATTTCTTCTTTAGAGCATTCATTGAAAGAATGTGCTAAAGTTATTAAGTTCTAGAGAATATTGCTTCTACTTACTTATAAAATATTGTCTTTCCCTTATAGAAGGTTGTCTTTTTCTTGTAGAAGGTTGGTTATTTATCTTGAGTGGCTTCAAGGTGAGTTGGATTAGGCGTCAGAAGGCGAACAGTGTCTGCGTCAACAATAAGAACTCCAGTCATTTATATTGTGTAAAACTGGACAAGTGTAGTACGTCGATCTTATAACCTTTTATTTATAGTGGTTGATTTGAGTGTAGACCGGTGTTAAGTGCCCTGATTTTTTCTCATTTGGGTTTTTCACATAAAAAATACTATGTTCATTGCTTGTGGTTGATTGCTTGTAAACTTAAGTTAATTGTTTATTTAATTGTATATAAAAATTTTGTATTAGGACCTTAACCGGTGTCAAGGTTAGAATCTTTTACGGACGGATGTCTTTAATTGAAAACTTCTTGAAAAACTTAGAGATAAATTTAAAAAGTTTTGAAATTTATGCCTTTTTTTGAAATAAGGCAAAATCTTAGGGTCTTATTTGAAAATTTCCCTTTTCCTAATATAGTACATATTTACTGTGTATGTATTAAAATCACAAAAGAGGCCTGACTAAATGATTTCCATATGTAATTCACGTGATGCCATTGCACACACTTGGTAAATTGCCGGGGGTAGTCTTGACTCTCGTACAGCAGACAGTGCGAGAAAACAAGTGGGGCTCACTAGTTGGAGCCCACTAATCATGACTGAGCTGGGGATCAAAACACCCATGATCTGCCCACAAATTTATGATTTTAAAATAAATTTTTTGTTTTTTTTTTGTTACAAATGGTCCATTCCAACCCCTGGAATTCTCGCATAGGGTTATATCGACAAACTCTATCGCTGATGGTTTCACTAAGCATGATGTCGAGTGGTCAAATAAACCAAGCAGGGCTCGCTTGGAGCCCACCAATCATGACCGAGAGGAGGATCCAAAGATACATCTGCCCCACAAATTTAACGATTTTAAAATCAATTTTTATTTTAACTTTGTTAAAATTAGTTCAGTCCATCCATTGAAGTTTTTATGCATGTGCTTACATCGACAAACTCTATGTGTGCTTTAACTAAGGAGGAGATGAAGAGGTCAAATAAATAAGTAAAGGGTCAAGTCCCTTTTGAATGGGTATAAATCCATAGGATACCTGACATATTGGTGGGGGACATTTTCTAAATTCAATTCCGGTCACACTCGTATTGCTTTTTGCATGAGTTCAAACTTCAACGTCGCATGGGAACTTTCTTCTTTCGCAGAAACACACCATGGTTTCTTTCCTCGTTCAAAACCTCCTCTGCAGGGCCACTAAAACCCTTTCTATTTTTCCTCTCCCTCCACATGGGAAATCTCTTCTTCAGTAACCTCCTTATACTTCTTTTTCATGTCTTTTCCCTCCATGTCCAACCCTTAATTTCCTGCAACATTCTTACTCTGCAAAAGCTTTCCCCTCAACCCATCTGTCCTTATCCATGGTCACTTTCCTGCAACATTCTTATTCTGCAAAAGCTTTCCCTGCAACCCATCTCTCCTCATCCATGGTCACTGATGCCTACTCAGGTACTATATCCTTCTTCTTCTCATTCTCCTCCTTCTCTCTCTTTCTCTCTCTGCCTCTAGTCTTTTCTTCTGGGACGTTATTTTGCAGAAGCAACCATTCTAAAGGCATAAATCTGCTGTGAGCTGGATTTGTTTAAACATTGTCTTTCATAGTAGACTGAGCATCATTTTAAGTGACTGTAGAATAGAACATTTAAACCACGAGCAGGAGTGTTCTATGCTAGACCCAGGCCAGATGGGTTTGTTCTTAAATAGGAATCCCAAGGAGTCTCCTTGTTTTAGTCGCCCAAACTCTTTGTTAGGATTAGATTTAATACTTTGATTGAGAGACTAACCTCGTTATTTAGGTTAATGCATAATCTGCACATGGGTCCCAACGCATGCTGGGCGACGGTTTCTACTTCCATGGGAGAAAGGCGTCCTGCTTTCACAATGGCGGACCTAGGATATTCTCCTTTTTTTTTTTTTTTGTTTGTTTGTGGGTGAAGAAAGGGTGGGGGTGCGGGGGAGGTGGGCGCCAGAAAAAATTCATAACCAGAAATTCAAAAATGAATTTTAGAAACCATCATAACATAATATTAAGATATTGATATCATGTGTTCAATTTAGTTTAACAAAAAAACACCTATTAGGTTGTTTCTCAAAGATAATAAAAAGTTATACTCTCCACATCCCACAACATTCAGTAATGAATTCAAAAAATTAGAGAAGAACTAGAAATTACATAATTTTACCATATTTACTTGTAGGCATTTTATTCTATTTACAAAAGAAAAATAAGTTAATTTATTTTCTTGAACCCCTTATTACATGGGGTTGAGCGTCATGAAAAAGGCCTTGATCTCAAGCGCATTGTTAATAGCTCAAATCTTTTATTTTTTAGACAAAAATGCTAATGATGATGGAACCTTTCCTTATGTCATTGGTGTAAAAAACCCTTTAGCACCTCTAGTTTTAGACATATTGAATTTTTTACTTAAGATTTAAGGTAGATCTAATTTCAGATTTAAAATTTAAAATTTAAAATTCAAAATCCGATTGCAATTTAATCAGTCAAATCTTCAAAAGCTGCAAACATAATAAGTGCCAAACTCGATTAGTCTAGCCCAAGGGGTTGGAACACCCTCTTCGGCCAAAAAAAAAAGAAGAAGGAGAAGAAGAAGAATGCCAAACTTGAGTGGCTTGGGATTATACACTCAATAGAAAGAAAAAAAAAAGGAATATGAAAAGAAAACTATTGTAAGAGAGGAATAAAATTACTTGGATTTGTCTAGAAGAAAGAGATAGAAAAGTAAGTAAGAAGAAACATATTTGAGAGATTTGATAAAAGAATGGGAAAAGTAGTTTGATGAGTTATCTTCTTGATAAAAATAAATGACATGATCGCTAGCCTTAGTATTATAAAGTTTCATTATTTACCAAAAGATAAAAAAAATTGAATAGGGTCAAAAATGCAAAAACTAAAAACCGAGGAGGGGCAAAGTGTAGAAGACCAAAATTGCATGCTTCCATTCTACTCCTATTTTAATAGAGATGAAGTGCCCCCTCTCAACACTAGTTGGGTCCACCTGTACATTCACAATAGGAAATTAAAATCCTCTCTATCAAGCAAAGTGACCTCATCCTTCTTTTCTTTTTTTTTTCCCTTTGCCACAAGAAAAAATGTGTCGATGGAATAGTGCATTGTACTAAAACACAACAAATTCCCTCTGTATTGTGGAATCCCCTCATAATACAAATTTTACTTTTACTTTTAGTTTTTGCTTGCTTGGCCTCTAGTTAGTGACAGTTGCAATTCTCTTAATTAAAAAATTTTAGTTTGAGATTTAGTGAGTAATCTATTTTGTATATGTCAGTTCTATTCTGGAAATGCAATGCTGCCGAACACAGCTTGAATAATTTCATGTCCATCTCATAAGCGTACATTGTTCATTGTTAAGGGTATCCGGCGTCATCAAGAACCTCCCCACAAGATTTTAGTATTGCTGAATTTACAACGAACATCAAGCATGACTGTATAATAGCCTTTTAATATTTCCAAGAACAGAGTAGCAACAGAGAAGCAAGATAAACTTGCCCAAAGCTCAAAAGCTGGGCTAAAGCATGACATTTATGAAATAAACAGAATGTCCAGCTTTTTGTTAGTGACAATTTCAGTTCTCTTCGTTTTTAATTAAATTTTAGTTGGAGCATTTGTGAGTTTACCCAATAGATTACTCACTAAAGCTCCAACTAAAGTTTAACAAATAAATAAATAAATCTAAGAGACCAAAATTGACACAAAAAAAAAAAAAAAAAAACTGAACATTCTGTAGCATATGTATCATGTTTTAGCCCAGCTTATGTGCTTTGGCAAGTTTATCTTGCTTCTCTCTAGGTACTCTGTTCTTGGCAATATTAAAAAGCTATTTCTATAATACTGTTTTTTTTTTGGTAGAAATATTTCTATAATACTGTTATGCTTGATGTTGATTGCAGATATATTATTACAAAAGCGTTGTGGGAAGGTTCACCGTTTTGGGAGGGACATAAATTAGTCAAGTTCTTTTTGGCTGCATTGGTTGTCCAGAATTCAATAATTAATATGCCGATGTTTCGGTGATTGTTCAAGTCGCAATCTGACTTATTTCTATCTTTAGACCTAGCTATGTATTATTTACGAAATACTGTACCAATTTTTATTTGACCTTTTAGATTCTTTGGGGTCTATACCATTACATCTGTCCACTGCAGAAAATAGTTCTTTTGCTTTTAGTTGTATAGAGGCATAACTACATCCCTTAACACTTGGAAGTTCAAGTGCTCAAACTTTCAGTTTCTGAAGTTCATGGGTTGGTGAGTGACCTCTATGTTCAGCTCTAAAATATTTTATCCAGTAATTTCCAGTTACTGAAAATCTCCTTCGATAGCTGTGGAAGACATAACGCCTGTAGATGTGGATCTATGGTAGACAGGAATCAGAGGAACTAAAATGTCTTGTATTAATAAATAGTTTAATTAGCTAATGTATAAGATGAACGGGAACAAGAGAAAGATATTTTTCACTGAAAAATCATCATAACATATTTACATCTATATCTCTCTACTCACTGAGAATTGAGAGTCATGCAAGACTAACAGTAGACCATCACTCATAGTGAAAAGTGAAAACCTTCAGAAATTATATGTTGTTTGCTCGTCTGTGGTTTAGGTGCTCATTGCTCACATATCCTATAATCATGCATATCATTGTCATATCATTTTCGGAAGGTTGCAAATTTTGATTTCAACATTTTGAGGACCAGTAGGATATGGTAACTCAGAACATACTAACAGTTCGTAATCTTATTGTTGATTTCTTTCTAAATCATGAACTTTTCCTTGAAATTTTTAGTGTATGATTTTCTTTGCCATTTTTTTCACGACCATGATATTATGATCTTTCCCTCACTTCTTTTGAAATTTCAGCTGCTTGCAGTGAAAAGACCATTTCCCAAATCCTGTAGGTTGCTGATTTGGTTTGTAGAAATTGATGTATTGAAAAGAGTCATTGGTTAGTCTCTCCAATATATTTTCATCTTGTAGCTCCCACTGATTTTGGGCAGTTATTCAACTTGTTAGGGACCCGTAAACTTCCTAGTTCAACTGTCATCAATTTTATTTTTCTCAGATTCTTGGTTTAATGGTCTAGTTTTCCCTGTCTTAATTGTTGTAGTGTTATATCCGGCAATTATTTTTTATTAATTTATCTGCTCAACGACTACACTTAATACCTGTTTGTTTGCATTAAAATGCATAGGACATACATTGGATTTGTTCATAAAGTGGTTAAAATGACAATCAAAGGTTAATCTCTCCAAAAATGTGCATCAAATAACCTATCCTTTCATAAGAATAGAATCATAGGAAGACGGGAAATTAATACTTACCCTTTGGTCTTCATTTTAATCACTTTTAAAAAAATTCTCTGTATTTTAATGCAAACAAACATGCTGTTAAGAGAAAAAACACAGATTTAACTTAGATCGGTAGAGATTTGATGAATCAAATCTTGAGAGGGCTCGTAGGTGGTGTCTGTTTTTTCGTCGCTGCAGAGGAAGACGAACAGCAGCAGACTGTTTTGCAGCTTTGATCGAAGGTGGGCCGCGTGATTGATTTGGCGTGTTTCGACGCTTTGTGCTGTGCTGCAAATCGAAACACCAAAAGAGGTCTCTCATTTGTCTCTGTGTGAAGACAAAAGGAAGTCAAATCTTGTCTTTTGTTGACAAGTGGAGATTAAAAAAAGAAAGGTTGCTGCTGTATTCCGGTTTCTGCAGAAATCGGAAACAAAAGGACGAGTGGATCCAGATTTTTCCATGTGATTTTGGATTGTCGCTGTCGCCGGAACACCATAAACTCATCGCCGGCCTCTACTTCCAGTCACTGCCAAAGACACAACAGGGGTTCCAATCCCTGTAGCACAAGCAGAGGCCTTGCCTCCGGTTGCAAAAAATGCAGAGATAGAGAAAGAAGATAACCCAGTTTTTGGGTTGGGTACAGGACCAGGTCTTTGTGAACCCCAGTAAGTATCAATTGCTGTTCAGGCCAGTTCTGACCTGACTCAGTCCAGAAACCCTTAAATTAGAGAAATCTGCATAAGCCAGTGACGTCATTGCTAACGTCAGCGAGGGTAACGGCCAGTTTGACCAGTTTGACGGTTAGAATTCAAACGCAATTTTCGGAGTCATCCGTATTCCGAATTGAGCTCAGTTTTTTTTAGTTGACTCGTGGCGACAAGATCTACAAAATTAACGGAGTAGATTGGCAGTTTGACAAGCAGATATTTGGGTGAGTTTTTTCTTTAAGCATCTTCAGATTTGCAATGGCTACAAAGAAAACTTTTACTACAAGAGATATCAAATTTGAAATTAAAAAATATGATGGAAAAATAAACTTTGGTTTATAGCAGTGGAAGATGAAAAATATTTTGATTCAACATTGTATCAAGGTGGCATTGTTAGGTATATAAAAAAAGCCTAAAAAGATAGAAGCTGATGATTGCGCAGAAGTTGATGAAAAGGCAGTCAGCTCTATACAATTTTACCTCGCTAATAGAGTCATCTACAACATCATGGAAGAGGAAATTGCAAATGGTCTATGGGAAAAGCTAGAGAGTCCTTACATGGGAAAGAATCTTATAAACAAGTTGTATCTCAAGAAACAGTTGTATGGGTTGAAGATGGAGGAAGGTTTGTGATGTGCTAAAGCACATGAACACTTTTAACAGAATGATTAATGACTTGTTGAGGCTCGATGTGAAATTCAATGATGAAGACAAGTCCTTACTATTATTGACTCTCTTCCTGACTCAAATGATCATTTTATTACTACCCTACTGTTTAGAAAGGACATACTCAATTTTGAGGATGTTAGGCAAGATATCATCTCCATTGCTACAAGGAAGAAGGCCACTAAAATTAATTCATATGCATGCAGAGGGACTTTTAGTAAAGGAAGGCTCTAGTGAACGTAGTAGGTCCAATGATAGGGACAAATAAAAAAGAAACAACTCTAGATCAAAATCATGAAGCAAGAAAAATTCAAAGTGCTTCTTTTGCAAAAAAAAAAAAAAAAAAAGGACACTGGAGGAAAGATTGCTGAGAATTCAAGGCGAAAAAGATGGGAAGAACAAAGCTGGAAATAAAATTGACAACAATGACTCTGGCAGTGTTGCTTCAAAAAGTGAAGTGGAACTCCTATCTATCTTGTAAGGTAACCATTTATTTGATGTTTGGATTGTAAATTTGGATTTTAGATTCTTGTTTTTTTTTTATCATATGTAGGGGTGTAGACGGTTCGGATTGGATCGAATTGAGCCAAATCCATTACCAAACCGTTACCTACGGATTGACGATTTTATAATCCGTCACCGATCCGTTGCCCTTTAAAATCGATCCGAACCAAACCGTGGATCAACAGTTCGAATCAGTTAAAACCGTTCAATCCGTTGGTAGAGCCCACAATAGAAATTATTTTGCAATAAAATAAAATCAAAAAAGAAGTAAAAGTTGATTATAGGTGGCCCGTCTCTATCCTTCCTACATGACCATTCCCAAATTATTAGGTGAAGTAATTGTTAAAATCAACATGTTGGACATGTTTATTTTATAAAATGCCTTGAAGAGATCAGATTTTGAAGAGGTTCAAAAAGGACACATTCAACAATCTTATGGGCTCCCACAAGATTATTATAGGATAAGATAATTGCCACATCACCAGATATATAAGGTAGAATACAAGTAATAATAGAAAGATATACAAGTAGATATCTTAAATAAAATTTTCAAGCAAAAACCCTACATTTTGAGTACTTCAAAAGCATAAATGGTTGGCTAGCATATATCAAATCAGTTTTTTAACTGAATCCCACTCTTCTCATCCAAAGATAATTGTATTACCAGTTCCATAAAGTCTTTAAAGGTTCTAACAGAAATTAACCAGAAAAATTTTAATAAAAGGATGAAACAAAACACACAAAACAGTTAAACCTTCTAGAAGATATTTTGCAATGGGTACCACACAAAGCAACTAAACCTTTTGGAAGAAATTATTGTCTTTTAATATTTTTTCTATAAATATATATATATATATATATTACAACGGATTGGATCAGTTTAAATCTATGGATTAAGGGTAAAATTCATCACCAATCCATTAGTAACCGATTAGGATTTTTCCAATCCGTCACCAATCCATTAACCATTGAATCGATTAAAAAACCGCAGATTGGATTGAATCGGATCGGTTTAACAGATTGACGGATTTTTTGTAAACCCCTAATCATTTGTGCCTTAATCGTGATTGATTTGATACCTATGAGTAATGTAATGGTAGTAGTGTTTTAATGGGTAATGATGCATCCTATAAGATTATTGGAATTGGCACCATTAACATTAAAATAGCAGATGGAGTTATGAGAACCCTGAGTGATGTGAGGCATGTGCCACCACTCAACAAAAATCTAATTTCTTTAGGCTCACTTGAATCAAAAGGGTGCACATTTATGGCAAAAGATGGTGTGCTCAAAGTGACTAGAGGTGTTTTGGTATTAATGAAAGGAACCAAAGTGGGGAACAACCTGTATAAACTTATGGGAAACACAATTGTAGGTAGAGTGGTAGTCTCTACAGATGAAAAAACCAGTGATGATGAATCTTAGCTATGGCATATGCGTCTTGGGCATGTGAGTGAGAGTCATGTTAAAACTTCACAAAAAATAGTTATTAAAGGGTGTGAAAACTGTATTTGTGAGAGAGTCGCAAAAGACAGTTCTTGCCAAGCATAAAAAGGTGTCATTCAAAACTGCAGACAATAGTTATAGAAGCAATGGTATTCTGGATTACATTCACTCCTATGTGTGGGGACCAACTCCGATTATGTCAAAAGGTAGAGTATACTACTTTGTGACATTCATTGATGACTTTTCAAGAAATGTTTGGGTTTACTTTATGAAAGAGAAATTTGAGGTCTTCACCAAGTTCAAAGAGTAAAAGGCAAAAGTAAAAAACCAAACAAGTAGAAAAGTTAAGTATCTGAGGTCAAATAATGGAGGCAAATACATAAATGACAAGTTTCTATAGCTTTGCAAATATGAAGGCATCACACGGCACTTCACTGTTCCAAATAATTCTCAACAAAATGGAGTTGCAAAAAGAATAAATAGGACACTTTTAAAGAGAGCAATGAGTCTGAGACTTCATGCAGGGTTATTTAAAAGTTTTTTTTGGCGAAAGCAGTTAATCAGGCATGCTATATAGTTAATTGGTCACCATCAAGACCCCTTGATCGTAAAGTTGCAGAAGAAGTGTGGCCAGGTAAAGAGGTGGACTATTATTCACCGAAAGTATTTGGTTGTCTAGCATACACACATATTCCTAGTGATGAGTGATCCAAGTTAGACTCCAAGTCACTCAAATGCATATTCCTCAGCTTTCAGAAAGGTGTAAAGGTGTCACGACCAGAACCTAAAAAATCGAGGATTAGGATTAAACCCACTCAGTGACACATGTACTCCCGTGTTCATATACCTAGACCCAGGTCTAAGTGGACACACACAAGGAAAAATCACGCCTACAAGTGCTATTTCCAAGCATTCATATGCGGAAGCTGTCAGTATCATCATAAAACAAGAGGACGCATAACATATCTACATGTGATAATTTGAAGGAAACGTAACTTTACAAAACATAAAAAAGTTACAAAAGAAAGGGGTCCATTAAGACAGTGTACAAGGTATGTGGAAACATAGACTATGTCCTAACAACAAAATGAAATATGATGCAAAAGCTCAAATACAGCCTGGCCACATTCTGGGTATCAGTCAGTCATGACCTGACGTCCACTCGTCTAATCTGAAGAGACCCTTGGAGAACTCCTCCGAAGTCTCTCCGACCTTTAAGGGATCGGAGCGGGATCTGAGCCTGTAACACCAAAGGACAACAAGTGAATAAAACTATTCGGCAGAGCATAAGCAACATTAAGGTAATACGCGTTGTATCTACAAAAATCGTTAACAGATGATCATATAGAATTGCAAGTTATTATACTAGGCATATCGTGCAATTGAATAAAGCATGTTATAAGATTCAATAAACAGAAATACTGTACTAGGTGGCTACTACATTTGCCATATCCTCCCTCGATAAATCTATGCGTTGAGAACACCATCGACTGGGCCAGAGTACGAATGGGTTTCTAGTTCCTGGAGTTCGGAGCCCCAAGACAAAGCACACTGCAGCAGCAACAAATATACTATACCAAAGTCAACCTCGCCGGATATCATAAGGCTGAAGTTAAGTAGAGCCAGACCATGTAAATCATTACATATACATAAGCTTGAACAATGCATTCGTATCAAATTCAAATTCAATTGAACATGTATATCAAGAATACCACAAGAGAGTCAATTACAAAATCATTCAATGCCAGTCATTAGTAGTAGAAAAGAAGGCAATAATTGTAAGTCAACATGCTATGCAATTCAATTGTGTTTCATAGAATCATGATAGCTTACTAGCCAACCCTAATCTAGTCATCCATTGTTTCTAACCATCCATGTTGATGTAGTTTTAAGTTATTCGATACATTGTTCTTCTTTTGATGTCATATTGTATCAAGAAGGTGTATCGAAGTCCCTTAAACAACACCCATGGAGAGGCACTTAACAATTAGACAACACACATGGATGAGTCTCAGCCCTCAAGACTATTCATGATATTCAATTATTCGATTGCAAGAGCGAATAGGATAAGGGATCCAAGAACTAAGGCCCTATAAGGTCTTCAATTAGTATCTAATTTATCCCTAGGTTTTAGGGGTCTTACGGCTTAGCCGTGGGTGACTTACAATTTAGCCATAGGCATCTTACAGCTTATCCATAATATGCACTACGGCTCAGCCGTAGTTCCCCAGAATTGCCCCCGTACGGTTTAGCCGTATTTGGTTTACTATTGAGCCATGGTTTGGCTACGGCTTAGCTGTAGCTCAGTGTACGACTTGGTCATGCCTTAGCCATAGAAGGTTTCCTATCTTTTATGCTTTGGATTTCAAGCCGTAAATTGCATTACGGTTAGACTTCGGCTTGGTTATGATGTAGCCGTAGTACATCCTACAGCTTAGCCGTAACATAGCCGTAGCAAAATTTTCAAAATATAGTTCTCTAGACTACGGCTTAGTCGTAAGCTCCAGAATTTCTGAAACTCAGGTACTCCACGTACTATCCAAAACTTCAAATTTCATGCATAAAGGTACAAAAACAGATGGGAGTAACAACAAAAGGGTTGTAAAACCAATGAAACTGAAATGAACTAGAAGAATCATAACAACCACAATATACTAACATGTATTCATCCAACAGTTGCTTGTACTTGCCTTTTAATGATGGTTTTCAAACTCTCACTCGTTACTTTGGCTCAAATTGAGTAGAGCTTGTAAGAAGAATCGTGGCTTGACAACAAAAGAAACAAGAGTATAAGAAGAAGAAGAAGATAATGATGGAGTCGTTCGAGAGTCAAGGAGTTGGTGAGCATTTATATATAAACATTTAGTTTGGAATTTATAAGAACATCCAAGTGGTTAAAGTAAATTTCATTTTGAGTCAACTGAGCATCCAACGATGATGAACGAAGTCGTTTGTATGAGAGTCAAGTACGGAGTCAACAAAGTTGATGAGAGACACGTGATGACGCCAAGATGATTCATGAACGACGAACTCGTACAAAGTCAAAAATCACGAAAAAGGGCTCATATCTACCTTTCCAGGCTAAACTCAACCCAACTACCTATACATGACCCAAAACAAGACGTAAAATAATAAAACATCGTTGACAAGGCTACCTCTATGAAAAGTCACTAAAAACTTACTTAATTAGGCACTAAATAGGCTTAAGTAGGGTCAAAGTGTTACATCCCCCCCTCCCCCCCCCCCCCCCCCTCGCGGTAAAGACTCATTCAGTCCTCTGAATGAAAACATACCTGCGTGGAAAGGTTGGGATCTTAACAGGCCATTTGTTCTTCTAATTCCCAGGTGGCTTCATCAGGACCATAATGTTCCCAAAAGACATTGACCCATTGTATGGTCGTTGTACGCAGTATTTGATCCCCTATACCTATGATACGGAGCGGGCACTCGATGTATGCACATCCGGTTGAATCTGGACATCATCATACCGAATGATGTGGGTAGGGTCTCTAATATACTTACGGAGCATCGACACATGAAACACATTGTGTACTCCAGAGAACTCTACTGAAAGTGCCAACCTGTAAGCTACATCACCAATCCGACTCTTGACTTCGAATGAGCCTACGTACCTCGGAGCCAATTTGCCTTTCTAACCAAAATGTATTGTGCCTTTTAAAAGTGAAACTTTCAAAAAAACCCAATCACCCATCTAGAATTCTAAGGCTCTTCTCCGCGTATCGACATAACTCTTTTATCTTGACCAAGCAACCTTTAAATTCTTAATTGCTTTCTGTACTTTTTCACTAATTTCAGCAATAATTGTCGGTCCGTGGAAACTTCTAGTTCAGATTTCTTCCCAACACATAGGACTCCGACATTTACATCCATACAATGCTTCAAATGGAGCCATATGAATGCTTTCGTAAAAGCTATTGTTTTATGCAAATTCACACCACGAGAGATGTTTGTCCTATTCTTTATCAAAATTTAATACACTAGCTTGCAACATGTCTTCCAACGTTTGAATTGTGTGTTCAGATTGTCCATTCACCTGCGGGTGATATGCATTACTGAAACTCTATTTGATACCCATCGCTTCTTAAAAAGCCTTCCAAAACAAAGATACAAAGTGACTATCACGATCAGAGACAATGGATACTGGCATACCATGTAGCCTCACAATCTCATCCACAAACTTCCTAGCCATCTCCAAAAATGCTATGCCTTTCTTAAAAGGAAAAATTGGGCTGACTTCATCAGTCTATCTACAATCACCCAAATTGCATTATTCTTCTTGCTTGTTGGGGGAAATCTTGAAACGAAATCCATTGTGATATGTTCCCATTTCTGCTATGGAATATGCAATGGGTGCAAGGAACTAGGAGGACTTTGATGATCAGCCTTCACCTTCTGGCATGTAAGGCACCTGGCTATAAATCCTGCGATTTCTCTCTTCATATTTTCCACTAAAACAGATCATTTAAGTTTCGGTACATTTTCGTACTACCTGGGTGCATGACATATCTCGCATAATGTGCATCTGTCATCAGGCTCTCTTTCAGGCCATCAAGGGCTGGTGCACACAATCTGCTCTTGAAATATAGGACACCATCCTCCAATCAAAAATCTGGTCTAGCTCCGATATAATCTCTAATGCGGACCAAATTTAGATCTTCAAATTGTCTATCCTTAATAACTTGAATGATATCGAACTGGAAGGTCATGGTACTTGCAAACATCACTAATTCATCCACCAGTTTTACTTCCACAGGCATATTTTTGAATTCATCTTATATGCAGAACTGTGATAAGGCACTGAGATTCTCTGCCTTTCTGCTAAGATCGTCTACCACAGCATTCCCTTTTCCTGGATAATACTTGATAGGGAAATCATAATCCTTAAGGAATCCAAGTCATCTGCACTACCGCATATTTAAATAATGTTGCTTAAATAAATATTGTAAACTGTAGTGATCTGAATGTACCTCAAACCTTTCACCATACAGGTACTGTTGCCAAAGTTTCAAAGCGAACACAATGGCAGCTAGTTCCAGATCATGTGTGGCATAGTTCCTTTCATGCTCCTTGAGTTGCCTAGAACCTTAGGCAATCACCTTGCCATATTGCATCAAAACACACCCCAATCCAACTCTAGATGCATCAGAATAGATTACAAAGCCTTCACCTCCATTTGGTATAATGAGTACTGGAACAGTCGTTTACTTTTCTTTCAAAGTCCGAAAACTGGCTTCACAATCGTCAGTCCAAGTAAAGGGCACATTCTTCCGAAAACTGGCTTCACAATCGTTAGTCCAAGTAAAAGGCACATTCTTCCGAGTTAACTTGGTCAAAGGAGCAGATATCTTTGAGAAGTCTTGAACAAATCTTCAGTAGTACCCTGCAAATCCAAAAAAACTCCTGATCTCTATCACAGATTTTGGACTTGGCCGATTAACCACTGCCTCAATCTTTGCTAGATCAACTGCAAAAAGCTTCTCGTGAAATGATATGACCAAGAACTGCGACCTACTCAAGCCAAAAGTCACATTTTGTCAACTTATCATATAACCGATATTCTCTCAACAATTGCAAAGCTTTTCTCAAATGGTCTGCATGCTCCTCTGCGGGTCTTTGAGTACACCAAAATGTCATCAATGAAGACTATAATGAAATGATCCAAGAAAATAGCGAAGACCCGATTCATCAAAGCCATAAAAGCAGCAGGTGCATTAGTCAATCCAAAAGGCATAACGAGGAATTCATAATTACCATACCTTGTTCTGAAGGCAGTTTTAGAAATATCCTCTTCCTTAACTCGTAATTGGTGATAACTAGATCTCAAATCAATTATGGAGAAATACGCTGCACCTTCTAGTTGGTCAAATAGTTCATCAATACGCAGTAGGGGAATTTATTCTTTATTGTTACCTTATTCAACTGCCGGCAGTCAATGCACATTCGAAGGGTGCCATCCTTTTCTTGACAAATAACACTGAAGCAACCCATGGTGACACACCAGGGCATATGAAACCCTTATCCAGAAGCTCCTGTAATTGCTTCTTCAATTCTAATAGTTCTGCAGGAGCCATATGATAGGAAGCTTTACTTCCGTGCTATACCTGGCACTAGCTCAATAGAGAATTCAACTTCCCAAATAGGAGGTAACTACGGAACTTCTTCGAGGAATATATCCAAAAAGTCACGTACAACCGCAATCTCTTCAAGTTTCTTGAGTTCCTTCTTCTCCAAAACAAAGGTAATGAAGCCTTCACACCCCTTGCATATCATTCTATTCACTTTGAATGCGAAGATAACGCTCTTAGGGCATTTCTTCTTACTTCCCTCAAAACAGAACCGATTCCCTAAATCGAAGTAAATCATCCTGTTACAACAATTCACACAAACACGATACCTCACTAACCAATCTATTCCAAAAATGACATCGAAGTCTAACATCGACAGTAAGATTAAGTCAACTGGGAGTTGACGAATTTCTATTCACGCATCATATTGGGAGTAGTATACACTACATTCCACTATCTTGCCAACAGGAATGGACACCAGCAAAATATACGGCAGCGGCTTAGGCGGCTACCGTAGCTTCCCAGCAAAATGAGGTGCTACGTACGAACGCAAAGACCCCGAATCAAACAAAGCTTGTGCTTTTTCATTAGCAATAGAAATAATGCCTTCTACCACATCAGCATCCTCTGCGCTCTCATGAGTGGTGGCGTAAGTATGTGCAGTCTGGCGATTTGGCTTCTGGCTCTGATGAGATTGCTGTGATTTGCTTTGAGTAGTGGAATCCGTAGACCTTGGCTGCTGGGTGGGCTTGTACTTGGGACATTGAGCCATCAAATGGTCCATGGAACCATAAACCAAATAGGCTCCTGTCTTTTTCTAGCATAACTCCATCTTATGTGACTTGCCACAGTGCCCACATGTCACACCTGCTTTACTTGGAGTGCCTTGTCCGCCCTTCAGCTTCTTTTGTGCTTACCCCTTTGCACCAAAGGATGCATTTCTCTTAGGGTAAGCAACTCAATTTTCATGAGCATTTGCCTCTGCAGAATAGGCTGTATCCACTGCATCATCAAATGTAGCTGGCCTTTGGAAAGCTATAACATAGTCCTTATACATGGGGTTCAGGACAATGATTAACCTGTTGACCTTCTTCTCTTCCGTGTTAATCATATCCTCCGCAAATGGAGACAACTAAGTAAACGTATGCACATAGTCCGCCACCGACATCTGTTACTGCTGCAAGGCCAAGAATTCTACTTCTTTTGCCCTTTGCACATGAGCCGGGATAAACTTTCTTTTAAACTATTTCTTAAACGTCTCTGTAACACTCCGACCCGAGTTGACCCGGTTTAGTGGGTAATTGCGTGTGTTTTATCGCTAAGAGTGTTTTGATTTTGTTTCTGTTTGGTTTGAGTTGTAGAGAGATCGTTTGGGTTGAGTTTGACTTGGTCTAGTTAGTTTGAGCCCTTTTTCGTAATTTTGGCTTTTGATTGACCTTGTCAGTTTTGCGTCATTTTGACGTCAGCGCGTGTATTTCATTGAGCTTGTCGTTTTTCGTAACTGCCTTGGATCCGAATGAGTTCGTTTGCTCTCGTTGGACCGTCATTTGACTCAAACTGATAATTGGATAAGCTAATTGGACTTGTTTGCAAATTTGGCTCAACTTAAGTTATAAATATCCTCACCAACTCCATCTCTCTCTCGATCGTCTCTCTCGCTCTCTGTTCGTCTCTCTCTCTCGACAGCTCTCTTTCTCTCCTTCTCCATTTCTGTTTCTGTGCTTGAGGGAGGAAGAAAGGAGCTCGTTAGTGTGTGTGATCCCGGTGGACTGAGCCAATCAGCGTGTGGATTTCGTCCGTGAGGCAAGTATAAGCCCAAGTTGTATGAACATCAATTGATAGTGAATTGATTGTTGTGTTCTTGTTCTTTATTGTGTTTCTCAGTATTAGACAGCCCCATTCAGTTCATTTCGCTGTTATCTTTCGGTTTCCAGCCATTTCGCACACTTTCTGTATGACTGTAACAAGTTCAGGAAAAAGGAGTCCGTGCACTCACGGCTAAGCCGTGAAATGTGCTACGGCTAAGCCGTAAAATGGCTTACGGCTAAGCCGAGACCCAACCGTAACCCTAACCGTAGAGCAGTACAGACTGTTAGCTGAAAATAACTGGATGTTGGCAATTTGACATTCTTCTACGGCCCAGCCTGATCTACGCCGTACATTGGCTTACGGCTAAGCCGTGGACCAGGATACGGCTGAGCCGTAGAGCAAAATACGGTTGAGCCGTAAATCCGAAGGGATATCTGGGGAACCTCAGCTCAGCCGCAGTGCATATTACGGCTAAGCCGTAAGATGCCACGGCTAAGCCGTAAGGTTACCTACGGCTACACCGTGAGACCCTGAGAATTGAATGAAAAGGGACTAGGTTTAAGCAAACGACCGTATATGACTTTCATGTTAGAATGTAGCTAACCTGGACATGCCCAATGGAATGTTTGAATGACGTGAATGATCTCAAGGGCTGTGAATCATTCATGCTTGTTATCCAGTTGTTTAGCACCTCCCCATGGGTGTTGGTTTAAGGGACTTCGGTGCACACTCCAGACACTGCAACACTAGACAATGGTGCATCGAACATCTTAAAACTACATCAACATGCACGGTTAGAAGCACTGGATAATTAGTGTAGGATTGGTTTGTAATTGACCTTGATTCGTATAAGCATTCTGAATTGTACAGCATATTGATTTCGGTTATGCCCTCTTATGTGTTCTGCGCTGGACCTCTCGATTCTGTGGAAATGCAGCAACCCCAGAGCGAAGCCCGGGCGGAACCATTCTATTATTGTGTATTATGTTTACCGTTGCTCCACTGGAGTACTTGCATCAGTTATGAGTCAGTGATTATGATTGCTACTTAGTGTCAGCACTTCTTGTACTTGTTTATGTACATTCAGTATCAGTTAGTGTCCTTATGATTTGCATTTCGTATCAGCTTCAGTATCCGTATCAGTATCCGTATTATGTGCATGCAGTATTTGCATTCAGTATCAGTTATGTGATGCACTTCCTATTGTTCGTTCAGTATGATAAGTGATAAGTGATAAGTGATAAGTGATAAGTGATAAGTAATAAGTGATCGAGGTGCATCAGCTATTTGATTGTGATTGGTATTGGCACTACTGAGCCTCAGCCTTAGGATACCCGACGGGGTTGACTTTGGTATAGTTTATGTGTTTGCCTCTGCAGAGTGTTTCCGTCCTGGGACTCCGGACCCCGGGAACTAGAGACCCATGCGTGCCCTGGCCCGGTCGCTGGTGTTCTCATTCCGTCCGCTCTCGTAAGGGAGAAAATGGCCAATGTAGTTGCCACCTTGAGTGTTATCTGTTTGTGATTCTGATAGCATGCTTATTCATTATGCATTTGCACACTTGCTTAGTATACGATCATGGTTTCTATGGATATTGCATCATGACTATTGTTCAGTATTATTCAGTATTAGACACGATTCGTGTTATCATCTTGTTGGCTTATACTTTGCTAAGTCGTCGTACTTATGTGTTTGTCTTGTGTGTTGCAGGCTCAGATCCCTCTTCCGAACCTGCGTCGGTCGACCCGACTGCAGGAGAGGCTCGCGAGGCCCCCTCCGGCCTAGAGGAGTGGACTTGATCCATCCTCCAGAGTACGGTTTGCATCATTTTGTTTTCCCCATTCTTTGTGTTGGCGTCTATTGAGGGGATTTTCTGTACTTGTGAAGTGGGCCTTGAGTAATACCTGTATTTTGATTTTTGGATTGTTGTAAGCCCGCTCTATTGTCATACGTTCATGTATTTGTTCTTATCATCAGTGTATATCGTTTTGTAATCTCCTATGTCTTTTGGTATATTTGTGGTATGCCTTGATACGTACAGCTTCCGCGTTCAGTCTTTTGCTCGTGTGATTGATCCCTTGTGTGTGCATGTTTGGACGGGGTCTAGGTGTGCATGCACGGGAGTACGTGTGTCACTGGTTAGACCTTCCTCTGACCCCCGGTCCCTGGGCTCGGGTCGTGACATACGTATTGTATGGTATCAGAGCATTGTCTCTCAGAGCTTTGTCTCTCAGGGCATTGTCTCTATCTTAGTGTGTCAGCATGTAGGCATATAGGACGTGGTGAGATTTCGTAGTCCAGTTCTGGACTGTTGTGTGGGTCCCCTTGTCTTGTGAGTCTGTGTGAGTTATCGAGTGTGTTAGCAGATTGACTTTTGTGTTTTGCAGGCTATGGCATCGGGATCTGGAACACACAACAACAATGATCAGGGAGATAACGAGAGTGGGTCAGCCGCTCCACAGCCACTTGTGAATTTCGATGAGCGCTTCTTGACTATGCTACAGGCGATCCATTCTTTGCAAGCGCAGGTCGTTTCGATCGTAGACCGACAGAGTCAAACGCCAGTTCGGCCTGCAGACCAGCAAGTGGTCTTTCCGCCTAAGGAGAGCGATCCGAATGCGTTATACGACAAATTCAGGAAACGTGGAGCCACAGAATTCTACGGCAATGAAGATGCGTTGAAAGCTGATCAGTGGCTAGAGCATACTGGAGATCTCTTCTCTACCATCGTCTGTGACGACCGGCAGAAGGTTATGCTTACGGCCTCGATGTTTCGAGAGATGGCTAAGACCTGGTGGAAGAGCGTTAGTGCAGCCTATCTGACCATGCCGAGTGAAACAGTGTGGGAGACGTTCCAGAAACAGTTTAGAAGGAAGTTCATTCCTGCTCATGTTCGACGTGTGAAGGAGGTTGAGTTTCTGGCCTTACAGCAGCAGCAGCTTACCGTCTCGGAGTACATTCACCGCTTTACCCAGTTGTCCCATTTTGCTGAGGACATGATCAATACCGAGGAGAAGAAGGTGAATCGTTTTATTTCTGGTCTGCATCCTAGATATGCGAATTTTGTGACTGCTTTTCAGAGACCAGCTACTTTCGATGATGCGGTCGACAGAGCACACGCTGCGGAAGCCAACCACCTAGCAGAGAGAGCCATGGACTTTAAGAGGAGTGCACCAGTGAGTTCCAGGGGACAGAGTCAGAAGAAATGGAAAGGGAAGCAAGGCACTTCGAGTTTCTCTGGGAGCAGATGCGAGTTTTGTGGATTGGGACATCCGACAGAGAGATGTTGGAAGAAGTCCGGAGCTTGTTTGAGTTGCGGATCGAGGGAGCATAAGATAGCTCAGTGCCCGACAGCTAGGCCTCTCCAGTCATCTAGATCTATGGGGTCATCCAAGTCTCTCAGTTCAGCAGCTTCGAACAGCCCCCATCCGTCTCGCCAGAGTCAGAAGCCCCAGCGTCAGACTGCTCGTGTGTATGCAGCCTCTCATGATCATGCAGAAGATGCAAAAGTGGTGGAAGGTAAAGTTCTCATTGCCCGAGCTGAAGCACATACACTATTTGATTCGGGATCTACGCGTTCCTATGTTGCCCCTCGTTTTGCGGAACAGTTACCGCAACCCCCTCAGCCGCTACCCTATGTGTTAGTAGTGTCCACTCCTGTGGGCAAGAGAGTGGAGTGTAGTGTATACTACTCTCAGTGCGACGTGGTGATTGAAGGTCGCCAGCTGCCAGTTGATTTGATTCTGTTGTCCATGTTGGATTTCGATGTGATCCTTGGAATGGACTGGCTAGCGCGGTATCGTGCCTGTGTTAACTGTTACAACAGGTCGATTTACTTCGATTTTGCGAAGGGGTTTCGTTTCGAGGGCAATCAGGAGAGATGCCCGAGGCGTGTCATCTCCGCATGCAAGGCGGATCGTTTGATACGCAGAGGTTGTGCAGGATTTCTTGCTTTTGTCTCGGAGAAGAAGGAGGTGAAGCAGTTGAGTGACATTTCGGTAGTACGTGAGTTCCCGGATGTATTTCCGGAGGAAGTACCCGAGTTGCCCCCTGTCCGAGATGTAGAGTTCGCGATCGACCTAGTGCCCGGTACAGCACCCATTAGTTTAGCTCCTTATCGTATGGCCCCTGCTGAGTTACTCGAATTGAAGACGCAATTGCAAGATCTTTTGGAGAAGGGTTTCGTACGGCCAAGTGTGTCACCGTGGGGAGCTCCAGTGCTGTTTGTGAAGAAGAAGGACGGTACCTTACGGATGTGTATAGATTACCGGCGGTTGAACAAAGTCACGATCAAGAATAAATACCCATTGCCGCGTATTGATGAGTTGTTTGATCAACTTCAAGGTGCTGCCTATTTTTCCAAGATTGATCTGAGATCGGGGTATCATCAACTTCGGGTGAAGGAAGAAGATATTATGAAGACTGCTTTCAGGACACGGTATGGACATTTTGAGTTCCTCGTGATGCCATTTGGATTAACCAATGCGCCTGCTGCCTTCATGGCTTTGATGAACAGGATTTTCGCTCCTTTTCTGGATCGTTTTGTGGTGGTCTTTATTGACGATATTTTGGTGTATTCGAAGACCCCAGAGGAGCATGAGGAACATCTACGTCGAGCCTTGCAGTTGTTGAAAGAACATCGATTATATGCCAAATTGTCGAAGTGTGATTTCTGGCTCGAGCAGGTAGCTTTTCTTGGTCATACCATTTCACGAGATGGGTTGGCAGTGGATCAGATGAAAGTAGAGGCAGTGATGAATTGGCCCAGCCCAAGGACTGTGACGGAGATACGGAGTTTTCTTGGATTAGCTGGATATTATCGTCGCTTTATTCAAGATTTTGCCAAGATTTCAGCCCCGTTGACTCGATTGACCAGGAAGAATGTTCCTTTTCTGTGGACGGACGAGTGTGAACGCCATTTCCAGATGTTGAAGGAGAAGCTTACTTCGGCTCCAGTTTTGACGTTACCAGATGGGCATGAAGGATTTATGATCTATTCAGATGCTTCTCGAGTCGGTTTGGGATGCGTTTTGATGCAACATGGCAAAGTGATTGCCTATGGCTCGAGACAACTTCGGGAGCACGAGAAGAACTATGCTACGCACGATTTAGAGTTGGCAGCCATCGTTTTTGCGTTGAAGATGTGGAGACACTATTTGTATGGCGTGACATTTGAAGTGCATTCAGATCACCATAGTCTACAGTATCTCTTCACGCAGTCCGAGTTGAATATGCGACAGCGAAGGTGGCTTGAGTTGATTAAGGATTTTGATTTCCCCATCAAGTACCATCCAGGGAAAGGCAACGTTGTTGCAGATGCTTTGAGTAGGAAGTCGGAGATTCTTCAGGCCTTGGATAGTCTCTATTTTGTGAGACATGCACAACCAGTGGAACTGCAATCGGTGGAGAATGGTTTGACACTTGCCAGTACAGTGAGCTTTCAGCCGGACATTATTCAGCTTATTAAGGACCAGCAGTTTGAAGATGCGATGTTGAAGCGAATCCGAGATAGCATTGCAGATCGACCAGACTTTCGTTTGGAGGGTGATGTTTTGTATTTCAGGAGCAGATTATGTGTGCCAGCAGTAGATGCCTTGAAAGAGAGTTTGATGACAGAAGCACACCATGCACGTTATTCTATGCATCCTGGAAGTACGAAGATGTACCGAGCTCTCAAGGATAGATTCTGGTGGAACAACATGAAGAGAGAAATTGCTGGGTTTGTTGCCAGATGTTTGACTTGCCAAAAGGTGAAAGCTGACCATCAGAGACCTCCAGGTTCCTTACATCCTTTGCACATTCCCCAGTGGAAATGGGAGCACATTACGATGGACTTTGTTTCGGGTTTGCCTCTGACGAGCAAGAAGAACAGTGCCATTTGGGTGATCGTGGACAGATTGACAAAGACAGCTCATTTTCTTCCATTCAAGAAAGGCATGACATTTTCCGAGATGGCGAAGAAGTTCGTTGATGAGATCGTGAGACTACATGGTACGCCCGTGTCGATTGTGTCAGATCGAGATAGCCGCTTTGTTTCTTCATTTTGGAAAGCATTTCAGGAAGCCATGGGAACGAAGTTGAGCTTCAGTACGGCGTATCACCCGCAGACTGATGGACAGTCGGAACGAACTATTCAGACGCTCGAAGACATGTTACGGGCCAGTGTGCTGAATTTCGAGAAAGAATGGGATTTGCATCTCTCGTTGTGCGAGTTTGCGTATAATAATAGTTTCCACGAGAGTATTGGAATGGCACCCTATGAAGCTCTGTATGGACGGAAATGTAGGAGTCCTGTTTGCTGGGAAGAAGTTGGAACAAGGAGTTTCCACGGACCGACAATCATTGCTGAGACTACAGAGAAAGTTCAGAAAGTTATTGACAATTTGAAGATTGCCCGATCGAGACAGAAGAGCTATGCAAATACGCGCAGAAGAACCTTGACATTTCAGGTTGGAGATTGGGTATTCTTGAAGGTCTCACCGATGAAAGGTACGGTACGATTCGGTCAAAAAGGCAAGTTAGCGCCAAGATATGTGGGTCCATTTGAGATCAAGAGTCGGATTGGCGATCTAGCGTACAGATTGATTCTACCCGTGGAGTTTTCTGGAGTACACGATGTTTTTCATGTGTCTATGCTTCGCAAGTATGTTCGAGACCCGACGCACGTGATTCGATACGATGACATTCAGATGCAACCTAATGCGTCATACGTTGAGCGTCCGCGCCGGATTGTTGGGACCAGAGAACAGCTCTTGCGTACGAGGACTATTCGATGGGTTAAGGTACTTTGGGAACATCATGGACCTGATGAAGCCACGTGGGAATTAGAAGATCAGATGGCGCGTCAGTATCCTTCTCTGTTTGCTCAGGTACGCTTTCATTCCGAGGACGGAATGATGTCCAAGTGGGGGAGGATGTAACACTCCGACCCGAGTTGACCCGGTTTAGTGGGTAATTGCGTGTGTTTTATCGCTAAGAGTGTTTTGATTTTGTTTCTGTTTGGTTTGAGTTGTAGAGAGATCGTTTGGGTTGAGTTTGACTTGGTCTAGTTAGTTTGAGCCCTTTTTCGTAATTTTGGCTTTTGATTGACCTTGTCAGTTTTGCGTCATTTTGACGTCAGCGCGTGTATTTCATTGAGCTTGTCGTTTTTCGTAACTGCCTTGGATCCGAATGAGTTCGTTTGCTCTCGTTGGACCGTCATTTGACTCAAACTGATAATTGGATAAGCTAATTGGACTTGTTTGCAAATTTGGCTCAACTTAAGTTATAAATATCCTCACCAACTCCATCTCTCTCTCGATCGTCTCTCTCGCTCTCTGTTCGTCTCTCTCTCTCGACAGCTCTCTTTCTCTCCTTCTCCATTTCTGTTTCTGTGCTTGAGGGAGGAAGAAAGGAGCTCGTTAGTGTGTGTGATCCCGGTGGACTGAGCCAATCAGCGTGTGGATTTCGTCCGTGAGGCAAGTATAAGCCCAAGTTGTATGAACATCAATTGATAGTGAATTGATTGTTGTGTTCTTGTTCTTTATTGTGTTTCTCAGTATTAGACAGCCCCATTCAGTTCATTTCGCTGTTATCTTTCGGTTTCCAGCCATTTCGCACACTTTCTGTATGACTGTAACAAGTTCAGGAAAAAGGAGTCCGTGCACTCACGGCTAAGCCGTGAAATGTGCTACGGCTAAGCCGTAAAATGGCTTACGGCTAAGCCGAGACCCAACCGTAACCCTAACCGTAGAGCAGTACAGACTGTTAGCTGAAAATAACTGGATGTTGGCAATTTGACATTCTTCTACGGCCCAGCCTGATCTACGCCGTACATTGGCTTACGGCTAAGCCGTGGACCAGGATACGGCTGAGCCGTAGAGCAAAATACGGTTGAGCCGTAAATCCGAAGGGATATCTGGGGAACCTCAGCTCAGCCGCAGTGCATATTACGGCTAAGCCGTAAGATGCCACGGCTAAGCCGTAAGGTTACCTACGGCTACACCGTGAGACCCTGAGAATTGAATGAAAAGGGACTAGGTTTAAGCAAACGACCGTATATGACTTTCATGTTAGAATGTAGCTAACCTGGACATGCCCAATGGAATGTTTGAATGACGTGAATGATCTCAAGGGCTGTGAATCATTCATGCTTGTTATCCAGTTGTTTAGCACCTCCCCATGGGTGTTGGTTTAAGGGACTTCGGTGCACACTCCAGACACTGCAACACTAGACAATGGTGCATCGAACATCTTAAAACTACATCAACATGCACGGTTAGAAGCACTGGATAATTAGTGTAGGATTGGTTTGTAATTGACCTTGATTCGTATAAGCATTCTGAATTGTACAGCATATTGATTTCGGTTATGCCCTCTTATGTGTTCTGCGCTGGACCTCTCGATTCTGTGGAAATGCAGCAACCCCAGAGCGAAGCCCGGGCGGAACCATTCTATTATTGTGTATTATGTTTACCGTTGCTCCACTGGAGTACTTGCATCAGTTATGAGTCAGTGATTATGATTGCTACTTAGTGTCAGCACTTCTTGTACTTGTTTATGTACATTCAGTATCAGTTAGTGTCCTTATGATTTGCATTTCGTATCAGCTTCAGTATCCGTATCAGTATCCGTATTATGTGCATGCAGTATTTGCATTCAGTATCAGTTATGTGATGCACTTCCTATTGTTCGTTCAGTATGATAAGTGATAAGTGATAAGTGATAAGTGATAAGTGATAAGTAATAAGTGATCGAGGTGCATCAGCTATTTGATTGTGATTGGTATTGGCACTACTGAGCCTCAGCCTTAGGATACCCGACGGGGTTGACTTTGGTATAGTTTATGTGTTTGCCTCTGCAGAGTGTTTCCGTCCTGGGACTCCGGACCCCGGGAACTAGAGACCCATGCGTGCCCTGGCCCGGTCGCTGGTGTTCTCATTCCGTCCGCTCTCGTAAGGGAGAAAATGGCCAATGTAGTTGCCACCTTGAGTGTTATCTGTTTGTGATTCTGATAGCATGCTTATTCATTATGCATTTGCACACTTGCTTAGTATACGATCATGGTTTCTATGGATATTGCATCATGACTATTGTTCAGTATTATTCAGTATTAGACACGATTCGTGTTATCATCTTGTTGGCTTATACTTTGCTAAGTCGTCGTACTTATGTGTTTGTCTTGTGTGTTGCAGGCTCAGATCCCTCTTCCGAACCTGCGTCGGTCGACCCGACTGCAGGAGAGGCTCGCGAGGCCCCCTCCGGCCTAGAGGAGTGGACTTGATCCATCCTCCAGAGTACGGTTTGCATCATTTTGTTTTCCCCATTCTTTGTGTTGGCGTCTATTGAGGGGATTTTCTGTACTTGTGAAGTGGGCCTTGAGTAATACCTGTATTTTGATTTTTGGATTGTTGTAAGCCCGCTCTATTGTCATACGTTCATGTATTTGTTCTTATCATCAGTGTATATCGTTTTGTAATCTCCTATGTCTTTTGGTATATTTGTGGTATGCCTTGATACGTACAGCTTCCGCGTTCAGTCTTTTGCTCGTGTGATTGATCCCTTGTGTGTGCATGTTTGGACGGGGTCTAGGTGTGCATGCACGGGAGTACGTGTGTCACTGGTTAGACCTTCCTCTGACCCCCGGTCCCTGGGCTCGGGTCGTGACAGTCTCCCACACTGTCGCACTAGGCATGTCCTTATATGAATCCCTTACACTCTTCCACAAAGTTTTTACCACCCCACGAAACATCGAAGCAGCAAGGAGGACTTTCAGCTTATTGGTGCACACAACCGTATCAAACAGATCATCGGTGTGCTCCAACCATTCATAAACTTGTAGAACATCTTCTTTTCCATAGAATTCTGTAGCCCTGCGTTTCCTAAATTTCTCATACAGAGCACGGGGGTCATTCTCCTTGGGTTGAAAAATCACTTGCTGCTCCACTTGTGGTTAGATGGATACTTGGCTCTGTCGATCGCAATAGATGCCATTTGTGCTTGCAAGGACTGCATTGCTTGCATCTGAGCCTGAATTGCTTACATCATCGTGATGAAACGATCTTCTGTATTGGACGGTAATTGTTGGGGAGCAAATCCACTCTCTATAAGTCGAGTCATATTCTCCTCATGGTTATTATCTGTACCAGATCTAGATGCCATGGCCTACAAAAATAAAAACATCAACATCTGCATAAAAGAAGTCCCCGACTACATTCCCCATACAAGGCACAATATCAGACTATGGCGTCAAATATTCGAGTTACTTCCTGCTAATGTATCATCACCACGTTCCTACATGCCTACATGCCTAGCAAATGTAACTGACTGATTCATGCTCTGATACTATACTATACGTATGTCACAACTCAAGCCCAAGAAATCGGGAATTAGGATTAAACTCAATTGATGACACACGTACTCCCATGTACATACACCTAGAGCCATGTCTAAGTGCACACACACACAAGGGAAAATCACCCGTGCAAGTACTATTTTCAAGTATTCATACGCGGAAGTTGTCAGTATCATCATAAAACAAGAGGACGCATAACATATCTTCATGTGGTAACTGGAAGGAAACATATATTTACAAAACATCAGAAGGTTACGAAAGAAAAGGGTGCATTAAGACAGTGTACAAGGTATGTGGAAACATAGCCCATGTCCTAAAAACAAAATGAAATATCATGCAAAAGCTCAAATACAACCTGGCCGCGCTCTAGGTGGATCGGTCAGTCATGACCTGACATCCACTCGTCTGATCCGGAGGGACCCTTGGAGAACTCCTTCGAAGCCTCGCCGACCTTCGAGGGATCAGGAGTGGGATCTGAACCTGTAACACAGAGGACAACAAGTGAATAAAACTATTTGGCAAAGCATAAGTAACATTAAGATAATACTTATTGTATCTACAAGAATCATTGACAGGTGATCATATAGAATTGCAAGTTAGTATACTAGGCATATCGTGCAATTGAATAAAGCATGTCATAAGATTCAATAAACAAAAATACTATACTAGGTGGCTATTACATTTGCCATATCCTTCCTCTAGGGATCTATGCATTGAGAACACCATCGACCGGGCTAGGGTACGAATGGATTTCTAATTCCTAGAGCCCGGAGCCCCAAGACAAAGCACACTGCAGTGGCAACAAACATGCTACACCAAAGTCAACCCCGTCTAGTATCATAGGGCTGAGACTGAGTAAAGCCAGACCATGTCAATCATTACATATACGTAAGCTTGAACAATGCATTCGTATTAAATTCAAATTCAATTGAACATGTATATCAAAAATACCACAAGAGAGTCAATTACGAAATCATTCAATGCCAGTCATTAGTAGTAAAAAAAAAGGCAATAATCGTATGTCAACATGCTATGCAATTCAATTTTGTTTCATGGAATCATGATAGTTTACTAGCCAACTCTAATCTAGTCATCCGTTGTTTCTAACCGTGTATGTTGATGTAGTTTTAAGTTATCCGATACACAGTTCTTCTTTTTTTGGTGTCACATTATATCAGGAAAGCGTATCGAAGTCCCTTAAACCAACACCCATAGGGAGGCGCTTAACAATTGGACAACACACATGAATGAGTCCGAGCCCTCAAGACCATTCATGATATTCAACTATTCCATTGGAAAAGTGAATAAGATAAAGCTAGCCACGCAGATACAGCTAGCCACGATTGAACCGTACTTCCTCTTATGGTTTAGCCGTATTTGGTCTACGGTTGAGCCAGCCGTAGCTCAATATACGGCTTGGTCGTCCCTTAGCCGCAGAAGGTTTCTCATCTTTTATGCTCTGGATTTCAAGCTGTAAATTGCATTACAGTTAGACTTTGGCTTGGTTACGGTGTAGCCGTAGAACATCCTACAGCTTTGCCGTAACATAGCCGTAGTAAAATTTTCAAAATATATTTCTTTGGACAGTGAGCCGTGGGTGACCTACAGCTTAGCCGTAAGCTCCAGAATTCCTGAAACTCAGGTACTCCACGTATTGTCCAGAACTTCCAAATTCCATTCATAAAGGTACAAAAATAGATGGGAGTAACAACAAAAGGGCTATAAAACCTATGTAACTAAAACGATCTAGAAGAATCACAACAATCATGATATACCAACATGTATTCATCCAACAGTTGCTTATGCTTGCCTTCAATGACGGTTTGCAAACTCTCAGTCTTTACTTTGGCTCAAATTGAGTAGAGCTTGTAAGAAGAATCGTGGCTCAACAACAAAAGAAACAAGAGTAGAAAAAGAAGAAGAAGATAACGATGGAGTCATTGGAGAGTCAAGGGGTTGGTGAGCGTTATGTATAAACATTTGGTTTGGAATTTATAAGAACATCCAAGTGGTTAAAGTAAATTTCATTTTGAGTCAACTGAGCGTCCAACGAAGATGAACGAAGTCGTTTATATGCAAGTCAAGTACAGAAATCAACAAGCTTGACGAGAGACACGTGATGACGCCAAGATGATGCATGAACAACGAACTCGTGCAAAGTTAAAAATTATAAAAAAGGGCTCGTGTCTACCTATCCATGCTAAACTCAACCCAACTACCTATCCATGCCCCGAAATAAGATGCAAAATAATAAACATCATTGACATGGCTACCTTTATAGAAAGTCACTAAGAACTTACTTAATTAGGCACTAAACAGGCTTAAGTAGGGTAGGAGTGTTACAAAAGGGGTACAAACTATGGGATCCAGAAAACAGGAAAAAGATCTGCGGCAAAGATGTTATGTTTGATGAAGCTTCTATGCTAAATGGTGTACATGACAATGAAGTCAAAAGGCACGGTATTCCTCTTGCAGAGAATACAACCAAAGAACAAGCTCAAAGTTCATCAGAGGTTAGTACATCTAGAGGTGAAGAACAACATGTGGTTCAACAGGAACCTTTAAGTTTAGCACAGTGAAAGGCAAAGAAAACCATCAAGCCACCTCAAAGGTTTGGATGGGATGAGGATAAAGTACATTTGCTCTTTTCATAAGCAGTAATGATCCAACTTCATTTCAATAAGCTATGGAAAGCAGTGAAAGACAAAGTTGGATGGGTGCTATGATAGATGAGATGGAATCTCTCCAAAAGAACTCAGTCTGCGAGTTAATTCCTAAACCCAAAGTCAGGATAACAGTTGGCTGCAAATGGGTGTTTAGGAGAAAAGAAGCTTTGTAAGAGAATGAAGAACCAAGGTTCAAGGCACGTCTAGTAACAAAGGGGTATTCACAAAAGAAAGGGGTTGATAATGATGCCATTTTTTTCCAGTTGTGAAACACACTTCCATCAGGGTGTTGTTGGCATTAGTAGCACAGTTTGACATGAAGTTCGAATAATTGATGTAAAGACATCTTTCCTTCACGATGACTTGGAGGAAACAATTTACATAGAGCAACCTGAAGGATTCAAAGAAGTTGGAAGAGAAGACCATGTGTTTAAATTAAAGATATTATTATATAGGCTGAAATAATCCCCAAGACAATGGTACAAGCGCTTTAACTCCTACATATTGCAAATTGGATACCAACAATGTGAGTATGATTACTGTATTTATTACAAAATACTAGATGATAATTCTGTTATTATTTTGCTACTTTATATGGATGATATGCTAATTGCATGTAATGACATGCCAAAACTGGATGAACTCAAATCTCAATTGAGAAAAGAATTTGACATAAAAGACATTGGGGGAGCTAAAAAAATGTTAGGCTTGATAATTAGGAGAGATAAAAAGGTTGGAAAGCTGTGGTTATCACAGAAAAAGTACATCTCAAAGGTATTGAAGAATTTAACATGTTAAATGCTAAACTTATATTTACTCCACTTACAAGTCACTTTATTTTAAGTGCTAGACAATGTCCTAGTGCTGATAAGGAAATTGAAGAAATGTCGAGGATACCATATACAAATGTGGTGGGATGTTTGATGCATGCCATGGTTTACACAAGACCAGATATATCTCGAGCAGTGGGTGTAGTGAGTAAGTACATGGAGAATCCAGGAAAAAAATATTGGAATGTCGTAAAATGAATTCTGAGGTACTTGAAGGGCACCAGAGACTTGGGCATTTTGTTTGAAAAAAAAAAACAGGGGTCAAAGTGTGTAGTTGGGTATGTAGACTCTGATTTTGCAAGGGACCTAGACAAGAGAAGATCCACTACAGGATATCTTTACACGCTTACTAGTGTACCAATAAGTTGGAGATCGGTATTTCAGTCTATAACTACATTATCCGCTACAGAGGCAGAATACATAATAGCTTCAGATGCTTCTAAGAAAGCAATCTTATTGAGAGGTTTGGTAAATGACATGGGTATCAAGCAGAAATCAATCTTGCTATACTATGACAGTTAAAGTGTAATATGCTTACCAAAGAATCAAGTATATCATGCAAGGACAAAACACATAACTGTTATATATGACAGACTTCGAGATTAGGTTGCTACAGGTGAGATCTCCATTCAGAAGATTCAAACAAATGAAAATCCAGCTGACATGCTTACCAAGCCAGTTACTACAGATAAGTTTAAGCATTGCTTGGACTTGCTCAATCTCTTCTATTGTTGAAGAGTGAAGGTGCACCTCATCGCCATTAAGGTGCAATCATGCTAGGATGGGGTTCCCACAAGTTATAAACACATTTCAGCAATTCTTCAAAAGGTCAGACATCTTTTTGCCAAGGTGGAGATTGTTGGGTTTAGCTCAAAAGGTCCTTACTAAGCCTATGAGTGGTTTACATTAGGACCCAATTAATTAGGGCTAATCTTACATATTCTCTTCAATGGTTTTATTTTTTGTAACCAAGTAAGAAAGCAACGGGGCAAAGAGAACACAGAGAGAATATTGTAAGGGGGTGATTGAGATTTCTTCGTAGTAAAATCTTTGAGCTCATGGACGTAGGCAATTTGACTGAACCACTTAAATCTTTGCGTGTTGTGTGTGATTGCTTGTTCTTCTTCTTGTGTGGTGTGTGATTGTATGTGCTTAACCTAGATCCAAAATTCTAGATCTAACACTCAAGAACTGCTGGATAGTCTTTAAGCATGAGCCAGGTGGTTCCAATGTCTAGTGTTGAGTTTATAATTTCATAGGTGACTTGGGATTTTCTGCTTTCTTTCTGATTCGTCCAATAGGAAACAGTATTCCACAATGGTATGGAAAATCATTTGCATAAAGCAACTTTTATTGACAACACACGGCCACACCAAATCACAAAAACTTAAAATTGTTCCATTCCTGTTGCGCGAAAATACTGTTACACAAATTTGGCCTAAAAAATCATCATGAAAAGTAATATATGGCAGTGACTACTTTGGAGATGCAGACCAGACTTTGACCCTTTTATATTTAATCAACTGTAGTAATGGGTTGACAATCAATTCTCACCAAAGGAAAGATAATTTGACATTCACTTGAGAAATATCACCTTGGATCCTTCACTTTTAACCCATATATAAAGAAGCGTTGCTAAAAAATCCTAAAGAGTCAATATAAATTAAGCTATAAGGACTACAGTATGTGACAAGTTATAGCTGCTTAATGCTTAAGATATCCAACATCTTACACTACAAATACTTAGTTCTAAGATTAATTTTTGGACCGTGATTCTTTTCCCTTGTGAACATCTTTCTGTAATTATTTCTCATCTTCTAGTTAAATGTTCATTCATTTTGCTCCTGCCAAATAGCAAAAATTCTAACCTTGGAAGGGCGTCGACAGATCAGTTATAACCCAAACAGGAGAATAGAAAGATGTTAGATGGTACTGCAGAAAGAGAAGGATGCCCTGCAGTCAGAGGACGAAGTGGAGGATGGAAGGCAGGCCTTCTGCTACTTGGTAAGGTGGTCACATTCACTACACAATGAATTGTGATTTAAGAACAACTCTATAGCAAATTTTAAAGTTGGTAGCTGGATCATGGATGATTTGTGATTCAAGAGCAACCCCCTCTATCCACTTGGCCTACACTCCTATCTGTCCACCTAGATAGGCCTCGTACTTGAACCTCACTTGCATCTTTTGTGAGTGACTCATGGTATCATTGTATACAATCAACTGGTGAGAACACTCCTGCTTTGGGCCCTGCCTACAGACTTGGTAAACAATTTTCTTGGGCCCTTGTGCTATAGTAGAGATGGGTTACATATAAATTCAATGTTGTGAAGGTGGGACATCTAATTAGTTGAATCAAATGTGATCAACAGTGAATCAAGGACTGGCCACTCTTGCTTTCGTAGGGGTGGAAGTGAATTTGGTGTTGTTCCTGACAAGGGTTTTGCAACAAAACAATGCAGAGGCAGCAAAAAATGTTAGTAAGTGGATAGGAACTGTGGAGATCTTCTCTATTGTGGGTGCTTTTCTCAGTGATTCCTACTGGGGCAGATACAAGACTTGTGTCATTTTCCAACTCATCTTTGTGCTGGTAACAACTCACTCTTGGTTTCTTGGTGGGACCATTGATGTCACTAGGGTGGTGTTCAATAGTGGTCTATACTTGGTGGTTTGTTATACGAAATATTTAAAATAATGATGCATGATCCTTCTGTTTGTTCATTTTTTTAGCAGGGTTTGGTGTTGCTGTCCCTATCATCAAACCTTCTGCTCCTCAATCCTTCAGGTTGTGGGAAGAAACAATCTCCTTGTGGGCACCACTCCAAGTTAGAGATGGGTGCATTCTATCTGTCTATTTACCTTATTGCTCTAGGGAATGGAGGATACCAGCCCTCCATTGCCACTTTTGGGGCAGATCAGTTTGATGAAGAGGACCCCAAAGACGGGCACTCAAAGGAGACCTTCTTCAGCTATTTCTACATGGCTTTGAACCTAGGGTGCCTCTTTTCAAATACCATCTTGGGGTACTTGGAGAATGAAGGAATGTGGGTTCTTGGCTTTTGGATCTCTAGTGGGTCTGCTTTCTTTGCATTGGTGTTGTTCCTATGTGGGACCCAATGGTACAGGCACTTCCAGCCAGGTGGCAATACTTTTTCCTGGGTTTGCCAAGTGGTCTGTGCGGCAGTGAAGAAATGGAGGGTCGAGATGCCAGCACATGTCAATGATCTATACGAAGTGGATAGAAAAGAATGTGCAATCAAGGGAGGCAGAAAGATGGTCCATACCCACGGATTGAGGCAAGTCATCAATGAGATTCTTCCATGTTTCAATTATTGTTTTAAAAATGACGAGACTCAGATTGGCACAGATCAATTGAGTCTCTAAGTCTGACCAAAGAACTCAGTCAGACTGCGGAAACTGAGTCGAGTTAGAGTTTTGCATTTTAGAACCCCTATGCATTTTCAGTTGTAGAGACCTATTCACAGGTGTACAAACATGGGTCCTAGATATAGTTTCTGGTCACAGTCCACTGTGAGACCCACAGAACTGGAAAATATGATTGAATGTTGGACTTCCCATACATTTTTTAGGCCATCAATGAGCTCAGATTCAGCAATATGGCCAACACAATGAACTGAGTACACAGTCAACTGTCTAATTAAAAAAGGCTGCTCAACTCCTTTTGGATCTAGTTATGTAAAGTTTAGTTCATGTAATGCATGTTTGGTCCTATATTACAGTAAGCTGAACTTTGTTCCCAAAGAAAGGTTCAATTACCTGTTCATTATAAGTGGGGGTGGCATGGAAATAAAAAACTGCATCCAAAGTCTAATTGTTTGCATCTCTGTTTATCTATAGTAAAGAAGAAAGAAAACATCACCTAAGCTAACAGAAATGCATGAACAGTTATGTATGGGGAAAATGACATCCTCCACTTGGTTTACAAGTTTTTGCCTTAAAATGGAGGGAGGGGGAGAGTCATGTTTAATATGAATTTGAACAGTAAAAAAACTAGCATACAACCTATTGTGATTTTCCTATAGCATAGATCAATTTGCAACAAACAAGATACCCATAAATGATAGTAGTACCTTTTTTTTTAACTTTTATGAACCTCAGGTTCTTGGACAGAGCTGCAGTGATCACGTCCAACGACTACAATCAGGATCAATCTCTTCATTGCAAGCCTTGGACGCTTTGCACCATAACCCAGGTAGAAGAATTGAAGTGTATACTTAGACTACTCCCAATTTGGTTAAGCACCATACTCTACTGGGTAGTCTTCACCCAAATGGCCTCTCTCTTTATAGAAGAAGGCACAGTCATGAACACTATTGTATCAAAATTCCACATTCCTCCTGCAAGCATGTCATCTGTCAACATTATCACAGTTGCAACTTTCACTCTTCTCTACAAGCAAATTCTCAATCCACTAGTCCGCAAACTTCAAAAGAAGGATGTGAAAGGGTTGACAGTACTTCAAAGAATGGGCGTTGGACTCGTCATTGCAGTAATAGCGATGGTTTCTGCCGGAATTGTGGAGTCTTATAGGCTAAAGTACTCAAATGGTGATTGCTATGATTGCCACAATCCAAGCTCTCTGAGTATTTTATGGCAAATACCTCAGTATTTGCTGATGGGAGTCTCTGAAGTTTTCATGTATGTGGGTCAGTTGGAGTTCTACAATGGGCAGACCCCAGATGGATTGAAGAGCTTTGGAAGTGCTCTTTGCATGACTTCAATATCTCTAGGGAACTATGTGAGCAGCTTGATTCTGACCATAGTAATGGAAATCTCAACGAAAGATAACAGTCCTGGATGGATACCGGAAAACCTTAACCTGGGCCACATGGACTGGTTTTACTTCCTCTTAGCAGTTTTAACCGCCGCCGATTTTGCAGTGTACTTGATATGTGCTAAGAAGTACAGCTTAGAGGGAAATTGTTGGGACACCAATGCTGCAGAAGAAGAAGTTGGCAGAGTCTAATGTTTGAGATCTTCAGCTGGACCCTTATAAACCACCTATAAAGAGTTGATGCTTAAGTGGAAGAGAGATTGATATTCACATATCCTTGGCTCTTGGTACCAATTTTTTTCCCATCCTTGTTTGGTGTCTTTGATGGTGAGTGACTAGATCTATATTATTAAAATAAAGGGTGGGATCAATTATCGCCTCCAATTTTGCTTGTCTGCTTGGAAGTGGGCCGTCTAAAAAGTCACACATCTGGTCATTTGGTTTGAGAAACTTATTCTAGCAAAAGGTGCAAATAGCCCATTGAATGTCTTCACTTGTAAATAAACATCTAGGTATCCTAACATTTCTTGATTTAGGCATTAGACATCCGGATCATCGAATAATTAGTTCCATGGGCCATCCATGGTAAGATCCACTCAGACATTCTGTATAGATATGTTCTTTCAGTAACCACAGAAAGATGTGGAAGTGAAAAAAAGAAGAGGCAAAATGAATGCATGGAAACTCCTGAGGGACTATCATTCCAAAATTGCATCCTCTGACCTTAAAATCATAAGTCTCGTCAACCAAACGATCACACTCAAAACATTTGCATTTAGTTCTTGGATGAGCAGTCCCAATCTTTAGTGTGCGTTGCACCCTTTGAGGCAGTGCAAAGAAAAGATGGCTTACTTACTCTTAATAGGAAGGTTCAAATATTTTCTTCGAAGTTTAACTGCAATTCAATCTCCATCTCAATCTTCATTTCCTGAACCTTTTCTGTGGCTCCTCTACACTTTGGCAATGACAGAAAATGTTCATAAACTGATATGATCACTTTTGAGTTCTTTTCGGTGAAGATAGCGGTACCAATCCTTGAACCCTTGGCCTCTTGCACATGCTCCTAATCAGTGGTGGGTCCAGAATTTTTATTGGGGTGGGGCTAAATGTTTGCTAGACTTTTTTTTCTCCATATTAACAATAGCAAAAGAATAGGTGCACTATATATATATATATATATTTATATGTATCTCAAAAGGAAAAATATATTACATTTAAATATACACAAAATATTTAATTTTATTAACTAACATGCACTACTAACATTAAAAATCATCTCAACTCTAAAACAATGTTTTTACAAGTGCCCTCAATGGTTATCATGTTTTGAATATTAGTACTGCCTTAGTCTTTATCCTTTCCTTAAGCTCCTAATAGTTCATCTATCATACAAATGCAAATGACATACAAAACCAAATGAGACTATGTAAATGAGCATTGTTAGCATAACCATAAACATCATATTATGGTTCAAGAAAAAATTTCATAAAAAAAGGGAATCAAAAGAAATAATTAGTTAATGCTCAATCTCTCTAATTATATTCTATCTACTTTCCTTATAAGAAAATTACTAAAGCACTATCCTCCAAAGAGCTAGCTCACTCATAAAAACAATCCACAAGGGTACTTCATGAAAATGAACTTGGAAGCTCCTTTTTTCTGCAATTGGTTTTTTGATGAAAAGATCTCATTATCTATACCCAATCTAGTGGGTTTTTAGCTACTACGCTCCATGGATTATATTTTTTAATAAGGCATATGTTTCTATGTAGTAATGGCACCAGTACGTTTTTCTTTAAAAAAATATCCGACTCATATGGAACTCACTAGATGCGTGAAGGTTATTTGCGATTGGCAATGGAGGTGTTAGGATGTTAATCAGAAGTACAAAAAAGTATTAAATGGATAAAAAAATGACCTTAACCTTGATTTTAGATACTCAAACTTATATTATCCTGTTTCACTCAAATTTATAAGTCAAAATCAATGCCCAATGGAAATCATTACAAACTCAAGGTGAGTAGGTGTGTGAGAAACAACTTAATAACAATTTGAGGACACCCATCCTTTCCCTTTTCACCATCTCAAAGCCTCCAATCTTAGGATAATGAGAGTGGAATTCCTTCTTTGAATCATGGTGAGGGAAGAAGACATGGATTAGGATTTAGGAATTTAGAGTTTCGAATAGGAGAGATTCAAGGTTCATATTTAGGTATAGAAAGAGAGAGAGCTAGGGTTCAATTGCTAGGATTATTTTGTGGGAGAGAGAGAGAAAGAGAAAGTTTGGCAGCAAAGAGACCGATAATAAGGAGCTTCATCGGTGCGGCATGGAAGGAGTCGAAACCGAAAGAAGAGGGAGTGTTGTTCTTTTTCCCTCAGTTTTCTCAAGCAAAGCTTTACACATGTAGGGCAACTATATTGGACACCTAGGGTATATAGTCTTTAGCTCCATTCAACTCTACGGGGATTTCAAGTTTCGACCTGGGGCCCTCCAATGTGGGTCTGCTCTGGTCCTCATCATGCAACCACACAGACATTTGTAATGAAGATAAACCATAGAGACACAAGGAAGATTTGAGTTTTTTTCCATTGATAAAGAAATTCTAGTGAATTTACTAATTACTAATACATAAAAATGGGTGCGGAAGGATAATTAAATACTTGACAAAAGGATATAAGGTAACAAATGTAGATGCAACCTATGGTAGCAAGCGTAGATGGGTTAGGATTTAAATTATGAGGGTGATGGTTGGGCATTCATTTTCCATTTTCTTCAATTGAACTTCCGCTGAAGGGAGGTTGTTTTGATGATCATATTAGGATAGCTTTCACTCTACATTTGTAACAACCTAAAGGAATATAGTTATAGAAAGCAATCACACCATTCATCATGTATGGTTAATGTTATGGTGAAGCAAACTTGTTAGAGTAAAATTTGAAGAAATTCAAAACAGTGAAAGCAGTCATTTTAAGTAGGTCGGATTACAACAGTAGGCTCCACTGTTGAGTTTCACTCCTTCAACTCAAGAATTCTCTTTCCGCCAGAAAAGAAAAAAAAAGACTCAAGACTTCTCTAAGAAAGACACTTGGAAGATGAAGACTCTTATTTTAAAAACTTTTATTTTATCTAACCCAAAAAAACTACTATTTTCTTTAGGCATTGATTTTTTTTTTCTCCAATCAATGCTTCTGTGTGTGCGAGCGCACGCTTTCGTTTTTTTTTTTTTTTTTCTTGGTGTGTGTGTGGATGTGTGTGTACGCTAGCTTGTGTGCACGTGTGTTTGTGACTTCAAAATTTGGGTAAGCAAATCTATCTTTCATAAATTGCTGCTTCAAGAAAGTCAATTTCTGAGCATTTCAATGGAGTACCAAAAATCTACTTTTACTTCCCATTAATTTCTAGAAACTTTGTGGTCCATAATGGTTGGTACTTCTCAATTTGAAAAGAATATTATTATAAAAAAAAGATCCAAACTATTTTGGTGGACAATTTGAGGTGACTAGATGCATCAAGATGATCCATCATATATATATATATATAAACCCCCACAAAGCCTCATCTCCTTAATTATGGTTAGCTAAAAGACTTCTCCTCTACCTCTGACATAGAGGTTGGAAAGCTTTTTTTATATCCAATTGCTGATCCACTATAGTCTATGTGAGGAAGAATATGGAGGGGATCTCCTCTTTTTTTTTTCTCTTTAGAGAAATGGTTTCTTCCATTCATAAAGTACAAGATACAAAGAGTAGCTCGGAATGAACTACCTAGTGGCATACCCTAGAAGAAAGACCTCAATCACAATCCAAAATTGAGAAATAAATGTTGCCCACGAGCAGGGCTCAGGTGTTCACCAAACTCTGATAATCAAGAGGATTTATGTGCGAAAGCAGAGGATAAAACTTAGTAAGACGTTTGCTAAGCTTGTAGGCCCTGTGGGTAGGAGGGGAGAAAGAGATCCCTGTAATATGCTATAGATGATGGAAGTGCGAATACACGAACGAAGGGAGATGATGCCTTAAGGTTGGTGATCACCAACAAGAGGGTTTTCTTTTGTGTATCTCATCTATGGTTCTTTGCATCCATATATAAAGAAATCTTCCTCCATCTCGACCAGGAAACAGATCTCCATGATTGTCCATTATGTGTTCTAAATAAAGGGGTTTGACTCTCGATTATGAATACCACAAGATTATCGTGGATAGCCTTTGAGCCTCTTTTGGGCATACCGTGTGGAGGCCAACATCTCCCACTTAACCATAGAGCCGGAAAAAAATAGGTCAAAGTTTTGTTCCACTAATATGCTTTACTCCCACTATTAGTGGATTTAACCATTGACAATAGACTTTATGTAGTAAGGTTTTACTCCCACTATATTGTGGTTTTATCCTTTATCAACATGCATTTATCATGAGATTTTTTATGCCTTTTGTGGATATATTTCTCATGAGTAAAAAAGAAAACTTAGGCGTCTCTAAGTCCCATCAAGCTTACATGCTTTAAAAAAACATTTTGCACTTATTCCCTTTGTTAAGGGATCAGCTAACATATCCATTGAAGGTAAAAAAAACTTATTATAACTTCTTTCCTTTCAATAATATCTTGTATGTACCGGTAATCCACATCTATATGCTTAACTTTTGAGGTGTTTGGTCCACTTTTAATTAGTCTTATTGCAAACTGATTATCACAATATATATGGATAGGTTTGTTGGTTATATCAAGCTTCATATCCTTTATGAAGCTTTTTATCCAAATGGCAAAAGTTGTGACAATACTGCATGCAGCATATTTAGCCTCTTGTGTATAGAGGGTCACACAACTTTGTTTTTTGTTAGACCAAGAAATGGCTGCACCTCCATAATTGAAAATATGGCCTGATGTTGATTTACAATCATCCCTATTCCAACAAAATCTGAATCAAAAAATCCAACAACCCCAAGCTTATTACCTTGAAAACATAATTTTAACAGTTCTGTTCCTTTGATATATCTGAATAATCTCTTCACTGTCTACCAATGTTTAAAGCCTAGATTGTTTTGATATCTGCTAACTAAGCTAACAGCATAACTAATGTTGGGCCTTGTATATAACATTGCATACATGAGACTTCCCACTGCTTGAGCATAAGGAACTTCTAATTTCTCTTGATTATCATTTAGACAATCTCCTATTGATAATTTCAATCCCTTTTCAACAGGAGTAGAAACCAATTTGCAATTTTTCATTCTAAAACATTTAAAATGAAGTAAAGATATCTTTCTTCACTTAGAAATAGTTTTCCAACTTCTCTATCTCTTGTTATCTTTATTTCTAATACATATGATGCTTCTCCCATTTATTCATTTCAAATTTTGAGTTTATCCATGACTTTACTTTTTCTATCATGTTTAAGTCATTTCCGGCTAATAATATGTCTTTAACATAAAGGGATAAAATAGAAAAAATGCTCCCACTTTTCATAGTATATACACAATGATCTAATCTACTGAACACAAAACCAAATTCAAAAATTGCAGAATGAAAAGTATTATACCACTGTCTTGAAGATTTCTTCAGGCTATATAAGGACCTCTTTACTTTATAAACTTTATTCTCCTATCATTCATTTATAAAACTTTCTGATTGTTTCATATAAATATCCTCATGCAATTCTCTATTCAAAAATGTAGTTTTTACATCTAATTGAAAAAGTTCTAATTCAAAATATGCTACTATTGCAAGAATAATTCTTATAGACATAAATTTGGCAACTAGGGAATATGTATCATTATAATCAATTCTTTCTATTTGGGCAAAACCCTTGGCAACTAATCTAGCTTTGTATTTATCTATAGAACCATCTGATTTTAACTTTGTTTTAAACACCCATTTACAACCAATAGCTTTTCTATCTCTGGGTAAATCACTAAGTTCTCAAACACCTAGATTCAGTTTCTTCATTCATTGCTATAAGCCAATTATCAAAATTATACAATTTTAAAGCTTTATCATAAGTTAATGGATCTTCAATTTCCTCTAGTGTATTAATTAGTAAGGCTTCATAAGAATTTGATGGGTCATCAACATCCTCAAACATGTTAGACATTAAGGTAAATTGTTTTTCAAAAAAACTAGGAGATTTTTCTTCAAATAAATTTGACATTAAAGCATAATAATCTTTTAAATAAGTAGGATTGCATCTTTCTCTTTGAATGCTAGATATAGTTTCATATTTTAATTGATCCATTGTCTTCTCAGTATTTTTGCTAATAAGATTCTTATCGTTTTCTATTTCAAATAATTCTACTACTTTCTTTGGATTTCTTATGTCTATTTGTTCTTCTAAAGAATGTGCATCTATGCTCCCAATTACACTTACACTGCTCATAATTATCTTAGAAATGTGTATATTGGGTGTTTTTGGGACTTTTAGCATATACATATATTCATTTGCATCCATATAGACTGCTATTGGCATGGTCGAACCTTGCTACGAATGTCCTTTGGTGTCTTGTATTTTATTGTTCTACTTTCTCTGCTTAGAATGTTTATCCTTGACATAAATGCATCCATATGCACATCATGAGTGGGTTGTACGGTGTATGAAACAAATTAATATAATACTCTTATGCTCTTTAAATGTTAAGATTTGGAAAGTTTTATGGTTGCAATGATATTTTTAAACTATTCAATGAAAAGTGAAAAATTATATGCAATATTGACAGGCTTTTGCATATTGAATCCTTGAACTGATGTCCGTTTAAAGCACCTCACACATGTAAGTATGTGAATATCCTTTGTGTAATTCCATTCAAACTCCGGTCCTCGTGTGAATTGAATGGGAGTCCATGTGTCACGCCTCAGGGTTAACCCTAAGCCTGTGATTCTTAGGCTCGGGTTTTGACAAGGTTGTTATCACCTAGCAGGGGGATGCGAACAATACCGATTCCCAACACATTGTAATAAGTGTGTTACTGCCCATGTATACATGATGGTTGCCTGTTTTTTCCTCCTTCAATTATATGAAGTCCTCTCAAGATTTACGCACATGACAAGAGGAACCAAAATCAATCCACCATGCATGAGAATCACAATCTGCAAGAAAAGACTCAGAAACCACACAAATCAAATATCTTTTGTTACTATTGGTCTGATTATTTATTTTTTTTTTACTCTTCCAATTATTCTTCTTTATAGTACAATCTTTACTTCAGAGGCCAGGTTTTCCACAATTGTAACAATTACCAAAAAATCTTTTCTTATTTTTTATTCGTTTCCTTTGAGTGATTTTTTTTTTATTTTTTGAAAAATTAGCATGGAAGTTCACAGGTTCCTCAATTGTTTTATTTCCTTCTGAAGAATTTCTAGTAAACAGTACTTGGGATTGTTTTTTCTTGTTTTTCCTTTCATATTCAAATGTTAAAGGCATGGGGAAATTTTTCCTATTAAAACTCGTTAAAGACATATTGAAAGAAATCATTGCTCGTTCCCAAGAATCGAGCAAGCTATGCAAAATAACAGAAACTTGCATTCTTTCAGGAATAAGACTCCCTAGAGTAGCAAGTTCTTTAACAATTACGGACATTTTATTTATGTGGTCAATTATAGATTCAAATTCCATCATTCTACTAGAATTGTACTTATCAATCAACATTTAAATACATATTTCTAATGTGCTTGAATTTGTTTCAGAAATAACATCAAACATTTCATCAGCTTTTTTATATTCTTCAAAAAGCATTTCAATATCAAGTTCCATAAAGGTCAACATGTCATCCCTAGCAAGCTTATCATCATCAAGAAGTTTTTTATACATTCTTTTCTTTGCAACACTAGTATTAGGACCAGGGTCATCAAGCTTGGGGATTTCTAATGTGTATTATACTTTGTCTTGAAAGAGATCATGCCTAATTCTACATTTCCATTTAGAAAAGTTTATTCCATTTAATTTTTCTATCTTACTTAATTCAGGACTAACTGCCTTACTATCCATTTATTAATAATAATAATAATAATAATAATAATAATAATAATAATAATTCAAGATCAAAAAAATGGGTTTCAATTACCAACCTCAATCCTTCAATTTGTTATTAGATTTGTGTAGAATTCTTATCAGTTTCTCCAAAATTGCAAGTCGATCAATGCTAAGGCCACTTGTAGCCCATATGTTGTGTCGCTACGATTCTGATCACATGAATAGCAAGTGAGTTAGGCTCTACACACTTGCCTTGCTTATTTACTAGATCCTTATAGTAAATGCTTACTTGGGACATAGATGATCTCCATGACTTTAACTGGTATGCATTTGACACAAAAATGAGCTGTGGAAGTTTTGCTAAGACACCAAAATAAGGTGCAGCTGTTAACACAAAAACTAAAACAACCTTGTTGTCCCTTGATTTTTGTACACAAAAAGCAAGATGGGTTAAAACCCTATTCTTCTCCTTCCTCAAGTGAACGAAGTTACAGGGATGAGTTACTACAGTAACAACTTTTAGATCTTTGAAGATCTGTGCGTCGCACACAAGATCTGAACCATTTAAGCAAAGCCCTAATACCAATGATGGAAGTGCGAATGCATAAACGAAGGGAGAGGATGCGGCGAGGTTGGTGATCACCGACAAGAGGGTTTTCTTTTGTGTATCCCATCTATGTTTTTTTGCACCCATATATAGAGAGATCTTCCTCCATCTCAATCAGGGAGACGGATCTCCGTGATTGTGTACTACATAAAGGGTTTTGACTCTTGATTGTGAATAGCATGAGATTATCGTGAATAACCGTTGAGGCTCTTTTAGGCATTCCATGTGGGGTGCAACATAAGGGACCAATCTATCTTTCTCAAAGCAACAAATCTTTGGCAGCAGGGGGATGTCTTTGGATCTCTTGGAGCTGTTACCATTTGCAATGGAATAGATCGCAGAAGAGAATCAATCTCATCATAGAAATTTAGTCTTCCTAAGATCAACATGGACAGGTTTGCCTTCCATATTCCATAGGATACTCGTAATACAAACATGATCATAAATAACGGAATGTCACCACCCAGGATGAAGTTTGAGAGGTCTAGGTGGGGTAGTAGGTAGCACAATTAGAGGAAGGTTTAATAAGTTGTGAAGATGACTTGCCAAGCTGATGTTAAGGTAGACCAAATGACTATAAATTTGATGGAGGATGCGCATAATAATTTGATGAGGGCGTTTAAAGATGTGAGGTAAGATTCAGCTATTTATTTCACACCAAAGATACCATGCAAAGGTAGGGAAAAGAAGATGAGCCAAGAGTACTATACCCTTAGATGAAGAATTAACTCTATCCACCACAGATTTAGCCAATTCATCCAGAGTAGGGCACCCAGTATGGAAAAGATACAGCTTTGCCAGAATCCTAGTCCATACACTTATAGTATATAGACAATGTAAGAATAAATGCTCAATGGACTTCTTTGTTCCTGTATACAAAACATACCTAGTGCCATGCCCAAATCGTAATCTGAGGTAAAATGTGATGTTAGGGACAAATTAAAACTATTTTATGTTTAAAGCAATACGCAACTCCTAATCAATCCCACACAGTATCCTAGTCTACGGCGAGTTAATGAAGCTGAACGTATACCAGTACCTGTGGAAACAATAGCTAGCAATTGGTATAAAGGCACCATATAGAGTATACACTTCAAAAGATACTAGATTAAAGTTTAATTTTCAAAGTTAACGAAATATATTAATTACAAGCCCACTAAAAACTCAAGCCCCAAAAGGAATCAACCCAAGAAACTCAAAATGAAGTCAATCCCCCATAAGTGTCACTCGTGCGCAAGGCTAGACGAGTCCAAACCCATCATCTGCACCCTACTCGGCTCAATAGGTGGCTCAGGTGCTTGAAGTGCTTCACCCTATCCCTCCTCCCCGGGGAAAAAAAGATCGATACCTACATACCAATACAATATTATCAGACTACAACAAGTCGACAAGAAGATAGATATAATCCATAATAAACATACAGTATGTCATAACCCAAGCCCAAGGATTCAGGTATTAGGCTTAATCTCTTATCGTGACACAAGTACTGCTATGTAATCCACACCTGGATCGGAGTCTAAGCGGAATTACACAAGGGATATTCACATTTCTTACACGTATGAGGTACTTTTAATGGACATCTATCCAAGCATAAATCACGCAGAAGTCTGTCAATATCACCTGTATTTTTCTTTTTTTTTTTTTTTTTGTTCCAACAGATAGCATTTCCAAGGTATCATTCATAAGACAATAAACACTAAATGCCTAATTACATAAAAAGGAAGAAAGCATAACTATATAATATAATATGACATGTACAAGAGTAAATATATATGTCTTTACAAAAAGGAAATAAAGCTTTCTGGACAATTTCAAAAATATGCATGTTCCAAAATACAAGGGATCATGGACTATGCATGGCAAAATAAAACTAATGCAAATCATGAAACCTTAATGCATTCACAACCCAAAAATATGAAGAAGACTCTAAGATAGTCGTGTCGCGCTCTGAAGGTAGATCAATCAGATCGTTGCTACTATCCACTCGTTGAGGCTTAAAGGGACCTCGTCGGCCTCCTCTCGAGCCTCCTTGATCTTTGTAAGATTAAGACTCGGATCTTAGCCTGTAACATCATTAGACAATATGTGCAAGGTTCCGAATCTTACTAATCCTAATCTACGTTAATTAAACGCGTTTTATGTTAATTAAAACTGGTTAAGCTTAATCTAGTTTAAATACGATTGGGTTTCGGTCTTGGACAGGGAATTAAGCGGAGTTTGAACTTTACCTCAGTAGTTGAGGACCTTTTTGTAAATTGATCTTGCATCTTATGGACACCTCGTCAATCACTTCTCGTATAATTTTCCGTGTGGATCATCTTTCGTATTGGACCCAACTTGGTTTGGATCCATCTTGGGCTGACTAAGGCTACGTGACTCAAATCATAAATATCCTTAAGAAAAAGGACTTGCATGCAAGGGTAGGAAAGTGATTGTTTAAAAGAAAGAAACTCACGTTCTCCTCTCCTTTCTCTTCATTTCTTTCCACGTTGGCTGCTGGAGTGGTCTTCTCTCCGTCAATCTTCACCTTTGATTCAAGATCTAGGGAACTGCTAGGCTGGGGAAGGTCTTGCATGTAAGGGTGGGGATTTTTCTTCTTCTTCTTCTTCTTCTTCTCCTTCACTGTGCATTTCTCTCCTAGAGTATTCTCTCCTCCAAGCTAAAGCTGCATAAGGTGAAGACTCACCTCCATTTCATGCATTTGGGTTGATTAGGGTCATAAAGACTCAACTACATGACATGCATGCAAATCTAAACCCCATTCTTCAATTGTATGTTCTACTTGTAGAGAACCCATTTCCATTTGGAGGTCTTCCCTTAGCCACACAACAAGAAGGATTTAGGAAGGGCAAATACTGCTAAAAAGGCAAGTATTAGAGTTTATATATATTGCATGTGTGAGTAAGCTATTGATTCTTGGGTTAGATCTCTAAATTCTCAATTTCAGTCATTTTCATTGTTTAATGGTGTACAAATGTGGGATGGATTGAGTTAGAATAATAAAAATGGGATAAAAGAGTTTGTGGGTATTGAATACCATCAAGTATACTATAATCAAGTCATGTAAACTACGCACAACTCAGGTTTTGTATGGATCCTACAATGAAACCGAGCTATAGAATCAAGTTCAGATTTCTGAAGTGTACGGCGAAACCACGGCTAAGCCGTACATGTTCACTACTCAAAGTCCCAAGAGCACCAAAAGTGGCTTTTGTACTGCAGCTTACTCACGAATGCACCGTAAAATGATCTACGGCTAAGCCGTGCCCAGCCCGTGACCAAGCCGTAAGCCTTCTTACGGCGGACTTTCCAAAGAGCTTAAAAACTCATTTCCTTCTACGAATTGCACACGGCTACACCGTGAAATGCCTTACGGCTCAGCCATAACCCAACCTAACCTAGCCGATGGCTTAGCACGGTTAAGCCGTAGGCTAATATGCGGCTAAGCCGTAAATGCGTCAGAACTGTTTGAGGAAAGCTGAACCACTCGGCTAAACCGTAGCCTTATATACGGCTAAGCCGTATGAACCCAGTGAATTTAGGATGTTAGGAATTCTTCATTGACCTTATGGGGCCTTAGTATTGGCACCTTCTTACCCCTATATGGGCCCAACTGTAACGATACATTAAGAGGATAAACGAATTCCGGATGATTCCCCGAAGTCAAGTCATGGATGTTGGCATAAGAAGGGGTGATCTTTATGCATACAAGGTAATACCAAGATGTGGTAATACAATGACACCGGACGTTTTCTGAGTACATCATATTGAATGTCCTTGGGGATCATGGGTTGCCTAACACAAGGTGAATAGTGATTTCTTGGATATTTGCGCAACCCAAATGCATTCATCTTATTCAATTCCATGCCTTCAACATGATTTGTTTATGCATGTTCTCTCTAGTCAAACCCTGAGGTTATTCAGACCTGTACTTCCAATGAGTGCTTGTCTGACAAGCTAGAGCTTCTACTGAGTGCGTACTTGCTAGTCATAAGGGGATAGTCAAGGTTCAAGCCTTGTAGCTTATATGCACCTGCTTCGTTTAATTATTCGTCTGTTTCACGACTGATTATACTTTCAGACTATTGTTCCTTATGTATGATATGACTTGTATGATTGAATTCGAGTCGGCACCACTTAGCTTGCGCCCTTTGGGTATTATTATGTCACAACTGCAGTAGGTTTATGGGGGAGTTGTCGGCACTCCTCGGGAAGCTAGCTTGATCTCTTAGCGACCCATATGTATGTATGCTCCTTTTTTGGGAGAATGGAGCCTCATTGATGCCAATTAGTGTGTACAACGTATTGATTTTGATTCCTCACTTATTGTTACTCATGCATATTATTGCTCTTCTATCCAATGTATATTAATAAGTCATCTGATATATACTATGCTAGTTTCACATGCTTAATACTTGCTTAACCGTCGTGTTAACAGTGTTACCCTTGGTATTGCAGGTACAGAACCCAGTCCCCACTCGGTTGTTGACGCGCCTCTGGATAGAACCCCAACAATACCTCAGGGTATAGATGAATGGAAGGATGGCGATGTTTTCTATTGAAGCGCGCCGGGTTTTGGAAGGGTTACAGTCGAAATTTTTGGTTACCCTCGGGAATATGAAATTGGGACCTTTTGTACTCAACTTCTTTAAGTAGTAAATTGGACTGTATGGAAATGTTATTTAAAAGACTTAAATACCTATATCTATATATGCATGTTGTGGAACATGTTTCTCTTATTTCGCTTTTGATCATTACAGAGTATTTTACAGGAGTTTGTTATGATGAGTCAAATTCCTACGTGTTTTGGTATTCCTCACACGTTCCTGTGGAATCTCCGTTGTAGAAATTCGTGCACAATGTTTTAGGGCATGGATTACTACGGGATTACGTATCCACGCCCTAGGGGCCCACTCAAATCCCCAATGCCCGGGATCGGGGCATGACAATATGTGAATAAAACTATTTAGGAAAGTATAAACATAATTAAAGTAACACGCGTTGTATCTACAAGAATCCATAACAAGTGATCATAGAGGTAAATTTACTTTACTAGGCATGTTGTGTATTGAAATAAGCATGCTATAAGAAACAATTGACAGAAATACTTTACTATTTGGCTACTATATTTGCTATATCTTTTCTCTAGAGATCTTTGCATTGAGGACACCAATGACTTGGCCAAAGGTACGATTGGGTCTCTATGTATATGGAGTCCAGAAGCTCTAAAGGCACACTTCAATGGCACCGTTTCATTTGCTACACCAAAGTTAACCCAGTCGAGTATCATAAAGCTGAAGCTTAGTAGAGCCAGACCATTTCGATTCATATGATTGAATTTGAGTAAATCGTATAATTCGTTTCATTAAGAACCATACATTATACGTTCAATTCGTTCTTATTCAATTCAACATTGACAATAAAAAAGTGTAAATTAATAAACATTTCAAGTAGAATCAATTCATACTATGATCATTTCAATTCAAAATCATTCTAATAATATAAAGCAATAACGATAATCTGATATGCTATGTAATTCAAATTAGTAAATGTAATTTACAAACTAACCCTAATCTAATCATCCATTGCTTCTAACCATCTATGATGATGTAGTTTTAAGTTATCCGATACACGGTTATCTCCTTTTGGTGTCACATTATGTAAGGAATGTGTATTGTAGTCTCTTTAACCAACACCCATGGGGAAGTGCTTAACAAATAGACAACACCACATAAATGAGTCTCAGCCCTCAAGACCCTTCATGTTGGGTAATTTTTCGTTGGGCCAAATGATTTGGGTAAATGATTACAAAGAACTAAAGTTATACAAGGTCTTCTCAATGTCCCTAATTTTCTTAGGTCTTCAGGGTCTACGACTTAACCGTGGATGACCTACCGCTTAGCCATAGGCAATCTATGGCTTAGCTATGAAATACATGGCAACTTAGCCATGATCTGCTACTGTTTCCCTGCAACCAAGGTTTAGTCGTTAAATAGCCTATGGTTTAGGCGTGCTTGGCCTATGGTTGAGCCACAACTTGGCTACAGCTTTGCCGTAGTGTAATTCATAGCTTAGCCGTGAGCTTAACTGTAAAAGGAAATTATAAATTTTGAGTCTCGGATTTCCTAACTGTGATGTAAAACTACTCTCTAGATTCCCAGCTGTAGTACAACTCATGGCTTAGCCACAAGCTTTAGGATTTCTGAAGTAGATTCAATTACAGAAGGTTCTTTTCACCTATAATGCTAGGATCTCAAATGCATGTCTATCATTTACTTTCAAAATGTCATTCTTACTTCAATAAATCACTTAATAATTCTAAATCTACTTCATACTCATTTAGACAATTGAATCATGCATTTTAAACAATTAAAGGGGCTGAAAATGAGATTTAGATTTCAAAGATTTTCAAGAATCAAAATGTTATTAACATGCATTCATCAGTAATTAGCTTATACTTGCTATGACTTAGAGTTCAAATCAGTATTCCTCCTCTTGGCTCAGCTTGAGAAGAAGAACATACTATTCTTACCCCTTCGATGATATGCATGTAGGAAGAGCAGAGAGAATGAGTGCATGTTAAAGAATGAGAGTCCTCTTGACTCTTCTATTGTTCAAAAAATCTAAGAACTAGGAACTCTCACCTCCAATGGCTAATAGAAGAAAGAAAGAGAAGTTCCAGCAGTAGCCCAAAGAAGATGGTAATGGATTTAAAGAAAAGTTGATGAGATAGGGGCTTGGAGGCTCAATCCTCACATGTAACCATCTTCACCATGCATCCAAGTAGAATTTGGTGAAGAGAAGGAGACGAATGAGCTCCCAGTTGGTTCTGTAGTGAAGAGGGTCAAATGGTTAAAGTTGGGGCTCTTTTATACATCAGGATTTTCTAAAGTTTATAAGAAGATCCATCTTTCTTGAGTTATTTTCAATTAAGTCAAATAAAGTCTAACTAATTCAAATGAAGTCGAATGCATCCAAGTCAAACACGGAAGTTGATGAGCACAACGAGACAAACGCAATGTTATCAATATAATACGTGTATGACGTAAAACTATGAAATTTAAAATTACGAAAAAAGACTTCATCTACCTAATTAAAGTTAAACTCGTCCTAAACTACCTATTTATGACCCGAACATGACTTGTTAAACTCAATTGGACCAAAAATACCTAAATCTAACCTAATTAGAAATAAAAGTCATTAATTAGATTAAGTTTTTATTAATTAACTAATATCTTACTTAATTAGTCTCTAATCGTACTTAATTGGGATCGGAGTGTTACACAGAACAAACGCAAGTAAAGATGATAAGATCATGTGAAGAGAAAATAGTAGTTGTAAGAAAGAAAGGAATCCTAATCTATTATATACAAATAAGTACATAAGCCTAAATAAGAGTGGTCGACGCATCAAATCATCAAAAGGAGCCCAGTTAAGACTAGGTGGTCAATCTTGTCAAATCCTCAAAAAGAGATAAGTCAAATCATCGAATGCAAAGCAATCCGGCCAAGGTAGTTATCAGTTATTCAAAATCGATCTACAGTAGTCGTCAAGAGACCTCAAGATACATAATATAATATAGACTAACTCAGAGGTGCTCAGACACCAAATCTTGACTCAAAGTAAAGGGCAAGCTCCCTGTATAAGCATAAGGGATAAATAGAAGGAGAGATTACTCTTCAAATCATGATTGGAATCCAAACGACATGAGTAATCCTCTGTTAGCCACGTACCATTCTCGCCAAGCCACTACACGATCCACATTCAATGCAAGGGTGTAATTTAAGGACATGTACATTAAGTGTACATTACGAAAACAATGGAAAGATGCACCCAACAACCAAGGAGTGTAAGGCCTCCACCTCCTGGTTATTCGTCACCATTCGCGCACGCAACAATTCTTACTTGAACCATAGTTGAAGTGAGTTTAGGGTCAAAGGGATCAATACACGAGATGCATAGCCCCAACTTTCATTTTAATCAAGTACAAGGTAGATTGTTCCCTGTACACCAACCAAATGATACATATAAAAAAAAGTACGCCCAAATAAGCTTCTTATATAGTGATTCAAAGTGAGTTTATCAAAATCCAAGTCGAATGGGTTCCCATAATTGAAACAAAGCTAAAACATGTATGTAGTATGAATATGGATCCCAAAGACCACATATAACATCACTACATTAGCCTAAGCACCAAAAATAAACTCCGAGTTAGAACCATAATTCGATCGATCGATGTAAGGTCCAAACCCGAGATAACTTTAATTTACTATAATTAATCTTATTTGACTTAAATAATACATTATTAGACTAATTTAACTTAAATCTCCTTGGGTTTGGGTCATAAATAGATAATTGGGTCAGGTTTGAACCTTAATTAAGTAGTCAAGGACCGTATAATTTATAGTTATATGGTTTACATCATCTTGGCACCATATTAATTGCATCATGTGTATTTAATCTTGTAGGTCATTTTACATATTTGGCCCAGCTCAATTCAGATCCATCTTAGCCCAATTAAAGTCAAATAGACTTAAACCGTAATTTCCATAAACAAGCTTGACCTACTTGCACTTTCCAAAAAAGTTGGATTTAAAGCCAACTTAACTATTCATACTCTTCATTTCCTCTAGCCTCTCTGCTGGAGCTTCTTCTTCTCCTTTCCTTCTCCTTCCACAGTAGCTAGGATCTGGAGCTTGGAGCCTTGCATGCAAGAGCCAAGGCTCTCATTCTCTTCCACATCACTTCTTTGCTCATCTCCTTCCCTTGAAACCTTCAATTTCATTTTCTCCTCTTCTTTACAACTCTCTAAGGTGAGGATCCCATCACTATTTCATTTCTTGAGCTCAAAAGAGTCAAGAAGACTTAATCTTGTGGCATGCATGCATCTCATGCTCCTTTCTTTCAATGTACATCTTAGATCATCTTCTATTAAAACTTTCTCCACCATCAAACCAAGGGAGAGTCTTGATTTGGGTGTAGCACTGAATTAAGGCAAGTATGAGAGTATATTTGTATGCATGAATGTTTTCATATGTTGATTCTTGAAGAACTCTATGTCAATGTTAAGTTACAGTTCTTTTACACTTAATTTTAAGAATGTATGATATTTATGAGTTAATACATGTAATTTGAAAATGAATGATTTGATTAGGTGATGGAGAACCAAATTATGATGAAATGTGAATTAGAATGTGAAATGATACTATAACATTCTGACTCTAATTAAGTATGTTTAGCGACTAATTGATTAAGTTATTAGTGAATTGCTATAGAATTAGCCTACTTAATGATGTTTTGTATTAATGAGTCACGTTTAGGATCATAGATAGGTAGTTGGGTTGAGTTTAACCTAGATTAAGTAGATATGAGCCCTTTTTCATAATTTTAAATTTTATAAGTTTACATCATTCATGCATCATATTGGCGTCATCACAAATGTCTCGTTAAGCTTGTTAACTTCCGTAATTGACTCGAATGCAAATGAAGTCGTTTGAATTAGCTGGTCACTCACCTAACTTAAACTGCATTCATTCCAAGGAATATGGACTTTTTTATAAACTTTAGAAAAAAAAATATGTCATATAAAAAAGGGCTCAACTACTCATTCGACCTTCCCTTCTTGTATGCACTCCTCTCCAATGTCTTCTTCTTCTTCTTCTATCTCTTCACAAGCTTTTCTCTTAAATCAAGGAAGTAGAAGATTTGCATGTGTGATCTAAGGCTCTTACTCTCCATTCCATCATCTTTGAGCTCTCCTCTTGTTTTTGAAGTGGAAGACGTAAGCACTTTCTCCTTCTCATCCATCTTTAAGGTAGGAGCCTTTCCCATTCCAGCTCTTTTGAGTTTAAAGGACTCTCAGTTCACTACATGTATTGATCTCCATATTAATTCTTGCATACATGGCATTTAGGTCAAAGAATGCCCAAATTGAGCTAAAAGAAGGATTAATAGCTTGAAAAGCTTAATCTAAGGCAAGTATAAATAAATTTTGGTTGCATGCATGTTGCTATATCATGATTCTTATGATTCTTACAAATCTCTCAATTTTATTGTATTTTACAGCCTTTCATTTGTACTTCTATTTTTATTATATGAAGCTGCATGTAACTTACCAAGTTCTGAAATGCAATCAAACTGTTCTAGAAAATATAAAGCTTACAGCTAAGCCGTAGGTCTTCCACGGTTCAAATTTCAGAGAGCAACAAATTTGAAAATTATACTACAGCCAAGTTACAGCTAAGCCGTAAGATGTACTACGGCTAAGCCCTAACCTAGCTGTGGTCTAGCCATAAGCAATTTTACGGTTTGAAAACCCTAGAGCATGAAAAATTGAAAACCTCCTATGGCTAAGCCATGGCCAAGCCGTATAATATACTACGACTAACCAGTTGCCAAACCGTGGCTCAACCGTAGAACAAATACGGCTAAGCCGTAAGACAAACCACAATTCAACTATGAATACGAGAGAATTTGAGTAACTACGGCTTAGCTATAGGCATCTTACGGGGGCTAAGCCGTAAGTCACCCACAGCTAAGCCATAAGGCCACTAAAAAACTAGGGTTAATTAAGGTACTGTTAGGGGACCTTGTAGAGCCTTAATTTTTGGATCTTTTTACCCCATTAACTGGTCTAATGGAATGATTGAACATCATGAAGGGTCTTGAGGGCTAAGACTTATCCATGTGTGTTGTCCATTTATTAAGCACCTCCCAAATGGGTATTGGTTTAAGGGACTTTAATACACATACCCGATATAATGTAACACCAAAAGAAAGACAACTATGTATCGGATAACTTAAAACTATATCAATATGCACGGTCAGAAATAATGGATGACTAGATTAGTGTTGGCTAGTAAACCATATTAATCCCATGAAATTGAATTGAATTGCATAGCATATTGAATTTCGGTTATTCCCTTCTATTCTTTCAATAATGATTTAAATTGAATGATCATTTTTCAATTGATTCTATTTGTGATATGTGTTTTCTATTGACCTTGACATTGAATTAAATACAAAAGAATTGAGTATGAACATATTGCACGCATGACTTGAATGTATACTGTATGCTATTGTCCTTCCTCAATGAATGAATTGTATGATTACTCAATTTTATATATATGGATGAATCTGGCTCTACTCAGCCTCAACCTTTTGATACCCGGCGGGGTTGACTTTAGTGTAACATGAACATTGCCGCTGCAATGTGATTTTCTTGGAGCTTCCGGATTCCATATACAAGAGACCCATTCATATACAAGAGACCCATTCATACCTTGGCCTAGTCAATGGTGTTCTCAATGTATAGATCCCTAAAGGGATGATATGGCAAATGTAGTAGCCACATAGTAAAGTATTTCTGTTAATTGAACTTATAACATGCTCTATTCAAATGCATAACATACCTAGTATACTAAATTAACAATCTATCTATGATCACCTGCTAGTGATTCTTATAGATACAACACGTGTTACCTTAATCTTACTTATGCTTTACTGAATAGTCTTATTCACTCATTGTCCATTGATGTTGCAGGCTCAAGTCCCTTTTCCAATCTCCCCAAGGTCAATGAGACTTCGGAGGAGATTTCCAAGGTCCAATCAAGATTAGATGGGTGGACAGCAGTTCATCTGACCGATCCACCCCGGAGTGCGACTTGGACTAGTATAAGCCTTATTTTGGGTTGTAGCTATATTAAGTTTCATTTTGTTATGTATGGGCCATGACCTCATGTATTTTGTGTACTATATAAATGTTCCATCTTTTCAGAAACTTTTTTCTTTTTTTGTAAAGACACATTTCTTTTTTTTTTTTACTCTATTATATATAGATGTGTTTCTAGTTGTATGTGTTCTCTTGTTTCTATGGATAATACTGACAGCTTCCGCGTATGAATGCTTGGACAAGTGTCCACTAATAGCAATTACACGTGTAACTTTCTCTTGTGTGTTTGCACTTAAATTTGGGTCTAAGTGTATATACACGAGAGTACGTGTGTTACTATTTTAGGTTTAATCCTAATACCCGAATTCTTGGGCTCAGCACATGACATACGTATTGTATGGTATCAGAGCATAAAAACAGTTATTTTAAATATCTTAGGCATGTAGAAACAGTCATTTTAAATATCTTAGGCATGTAGGAACGTGGTGAGGATACATTAAAATTAAACGAAGATCAAATATGTGACTCTGTAGTCTAATATTTTGATTTGTTATGGGGGAAAGTAGTTGGGTACGTCTAAAATAAGAATGCTGATTTCTTGTTTTTGCAAGTCATGGCATCAAGATCCTATACAAATAATAACAATGAAGTTAACATGAATCCACTCATAAAAACGAGTGGATCTGCTCCCCAGTAACCACCTTTAAATACCGAAGACCGTTTTATAACGGTGATGTAAGCAATTCAAGCACAGTCCCAAGCAATCAAGCACAGATACCAACAATGCAGTCCTTGCAAGCACAAATGGTTTCTATAGCGGAACGACAAAGTCAAGCATCAGTCCAACTGTATGTAAAGCAACAAGTGGTTTTTCAACCAAAAGAAAGTGACCCTAACGTCTTGTATGAAAATTTTAGGAAAAGAAGGGCTACAGAATTTCATGAAAAAGAAGATGCGCTACAATCTAATGAATGGTTGGAGCATACTGATGATATGTTTGACACAATTGTTTACACCAATAGGCAGAAAGTCCTGCTCACGACTTCTATGTTTCGCAGTGTGGCAAAAATATGGTGGAAGAGTGTGAGAGATTCAAATAAGGACATGCCTAGTGCTACGGTGTTGGGAGAATTTTAAAAAGCAGTTTAAAGGGAAGTTTATACCAACTCATGTTCAAAGGGAAAAAGAGGTGGAGTTCTTTGCATTACAACAACAACAGATGTCGGTGGCAGACTATGTACATACTTTTACTCAATTGTCATAATATGTGGAAGATATAATCAACACGGAAGAGAAAAAGTTAACAGGTTTATTATTGGCCTGAATCCCATGTACAAGGATTATGCTACAGTTTTCCAAAGGCACACTACATTTGATGATACGGTAGATAGTATCTATTCTATAGACACAAATGCTCGAGAGAAGAGAGCTGCGGACCCCAAAAGAAACACATCCTTTAATGCTAAGAGACAAGTATAAAAAAAGATAAAGGGTGGACAAGGTACTCTAAGTGAAGCAAGTATGAAATGTGGTCATTATGGAAAGCCTTACAAAACTGAGTTATGTTGGAGGAATATAGGAGCCTATTTGATTTGTGGTTCTATAGAACATCAGATGGCTCAATGTCCAAGGTATAAGGCCACCCAACAAACAAGGCCTACTGTTCCCACTACTCAAAATAAACCACAGCAATCACGTCAAGGCCAGAAGCAGAATTGCCAGAATGCCCGTGCTTACACCGCCACTCATAAGAGCGCGAAGGATGCTGATGTGGTGGAAGGTATTCTTTCTATTGATAATGAAGAAGCACAAGCATTATTTGATTCAAGGTCTACGCATTCATATGTAGCACCCCATTTTGCGGTGAAGCTACGAAAACCGCCTAAGCCGTTACCGTATGTATTGGTGGTGTCCATTCCTATTAGCAAGAGAATGGAATGTAGTCTATACGAGCCCCAATACAATGTACAAATAGAAGGTCGTCAACTCCCCATTGACTTAATTTTGCTGTCGATGTTAGATTTCGATGTCATTCTTGGAATGAATTAGTTAGCAAGGTATCATGCCTGTGTGAATTGTTATAATAGGACAATTTACTTTGATTTAGGAAATGGGTTCCATTTTGAGGGAAGTAAGAAGAAATTCCCTAAGTGCATTATCTCCACATTTAAAGTGGATAAGATGATACGCAAGGGTGTGAAGGCTTTATTGTCTTTATCTCTGAGAAGAAGGAATTCAAGAACCTTGGAGAGATTCCGATTGTATGCGACTTTCCGGACATATTCCCTGAAGAAGTCCTAGAGTTACCTCCTATCAGAGAAGTTGAATTCTCTTTCAAACTTGTGCCAAGTACAGCACCGATTAGTAAAGCTCCATATCGTGTGGCTTCTACAGAATTACTAGAGTTGAAAACACTATTACAGAATTTACTTAAGAAGGGTTTCATACGCTCTAGTGTGTCACCGGGGGAGCCCCAGCATTGTTTGTAAAGAAAAGGACGGCACACTTCTAATGCATATTGACTACCGGCAGTTGAATAAGGTAACGATAAAGAATAAACATCCGCTACCACACATTGATGAATTGTTTGACCAACTCCAAGTACTGCGTATTTCTCAAAAATTGATTTGAGATTTAGTTATCACCAATTAAGAATTAAGGAAGATGATATTTCTAAATCTGCCTTTAGAACAGGGTATCGCCATCATGAATTCCACGTGATGCCTTTTGGATTGACTAATGCACCTGCTGCATTTATGGCTTTAATGAATAGGGTCTTCGCTCCCTTCTTGGATCGTTTTGTTGAGGTTTTCATTGATGATATTTTGATGTATTCAAAGATAGCAGAGGAGTATGCAGACCATTTGAGAAGAGCCTTACAATTGTTGAGAGAACATTGATCATATGCAAAGTTAGAGAAATGTGAATTCTGACTTGAGCAGGTAGCTTTTCTTGGTCATATCATTTCACAAGATGGTTTGGCAGTTAATCTAGCAAAAATTGAGGCAATCATAAATTGGCCAAGTCCAAAATCTGTAACAAAGATTAGGAGTTTTCTTAGACTTGCAGGGTATTATAGAAGATTTATTCAAGACTTCTCAAAGGTATCGGCTCCTTTGACAAAGTTAACTCGAAAGAATGTACCCTTTAATTGAATTGAAGACTGTGAATCAAGTTTTAGAACTTTGAAAGAAAAATTAACCATTGCTCCAGTATTAACTATACCGGATGGAAGTGAAGGATTTGTGATATATTCAGATGCGTCTAGAGTTGGATTAGGGTGTGTATTGATGCAACATGGTAAGGTGGTTGCATACGGTTCTAGACAGTTAAAGGAGCATGAAAGGAACTATGCCACACATGATCTAGAACTGGCAGCTATTGCGTTTGCTTTGAAACTTTGGCGACATTACCTGTATGATGAAAAGTTTGAGGTACATTCTGATCACCATAGCTTACAATACTTATTCAAGTAGCATGATTTAAATATGAGGCAGCATAGATGGCTTGAGTTCATCAAAGATTATGATGTCCCTATCAAGTATTACCTAGGAAAAGGGAATGTTGTAGTAGATGCTCTTAGCAGAAAGACAGAGTCTCAGTGCCTTATTGAACTCAAAATTGTTCATACAAGATGAATTCAAAGACATGCCTATGGAAATAAGATTGGTGGATGATTTGGTGATGTTTGCAACTACTATTGCTTTCTAGCCTAGTATAATTCAAACAATTAAGGATAGATAGTTTATCTAGTGCGAATTAAAGACCATATAGGAGATAGACCAGATTTCTGCCTGGAGGATGGTGTCCTATATTTCAAGAACAGATTGTGCATACCAGCTCTTGATGGCCTGAAAGAGTGCCTAATGATAGATGCACAATATGTTAGGTATGCGATGCACCCAGGTAGTACAAAGATGTACTGGAACCTAAAGGATCGATCTTGATGGAACAATATGAAAAGAGAAATCGTAGGATTTTTAGCTAGGTGCCTTATATGCGAGAAGGTGAAAGCTGATCATCAGAGGCCTCCTGATTCCTTATACCTATTGCATATTCCTCAGTAGAAATGGGAACACATCACGATAGATTTCATTTCAAGATTACCCCCAACGAGTAAGAAGAATAATACAATTTTGGTGATTGTGGAAAGGCTAACGAAGTCAGCCCACTTTATTTCTTTCAAAAAGAGTATGACCTTTTCTGAGATAGTCAAGAAGTTTGTGGATGAGATTGTAAGGCTGCATGGTAGGCCAATGTCCATAGTTTCCGATCATGACAGTAGATTTGTATCATCCTTTTGAAAGGCTTTTCAAGAAGCTATGGATACCAAATTGAGTTTTAGTACCGCATACCATCCGCAGACGGATGAACAATCTGAATGCACTATTCATACTTTGGAAGACATGTCGCGAGCCAGTATCCTAAGCTTTAACAAAGAATGGGATAAGCATCCATCATTGTGGAAATTTCATATAATAACGGCTTCCATAAAAGCATTGGTATGGCTCCGTATGAAGCACTGTATGGACGTAAATGTCGGAGTCCAGTTTGTTGGAAAGAAGTCAAAACTGGAAGTTTCCACGAACCGATAATTATTGCTGAAACTACCAAAAATGCACAGAAAGCAATTGAGAAGTTGAAGGTTGCTCGTTCAAGATAGAAGAGTTATGCTGATACTCGTTGAAGAAACTTGGAGTTTCAGATTGGTGATTGGGTCTTTCTAAAAGTCTCTCCTATGAAGGGCATAATACATTTTGGCTAGAAAGGCAAATTGGCTTCGAGGTACGTAGGCTCGTTCAAAATCAAAAGTAGGGTTGGTGATTTAGCCTACAAGTTGGCAATTCTTGTTGAGTTCTCCGGAGTACACGATGTGTTTCATGTATCGAAGCTCTGTAAATATGTTAGAGATCCTACCCACAGACTGACAATTATTGCTGAAACTACCAAAAAGGTACAGAAAGTAATTAAAAATTTGAAGGTTGCTCGTTTAAAATAGAAGAGTTAGACTGATACTCATAGAAGAGACTTGGAGTTTCAGATTGGTGATTGGGTCTTTCTAAAAGTCTCTTCTATAAAAGGCACAATACTTTTTGGCCAGAAAGAAAAATTGGCTCCAAGGTACATAGGCCAGTTCAAAATCAAGAGTATGGTTGGTAATTTAGCCTATAGGTTAGCACTTCTTGTTGAGTTCTCCGGAGTACACGATGTGTTTCATGTATCGATGCTCCACAAATATGTTAGAGATCCTACCCACGTCATTCGGTATGATGATGTTCGATTCAGGTGCATGTGTCATACATCGAGCGCCCGCTTCGTATAGTAGGTACAAGGGAGCAAATACAACTACAAAGACCATACGATGAGTCAAAGTCCTATAGGAACGTCATGGTCGAGATGAAGCCACATGGGAACTTGGAGAACAAATGGCCCAACAATATCCCAACCTCTTCACGCAGGTATATGTTCATTCAGAGGACTGAATGATTTTTAAGCGGGGAGGATGTAACACTCCAACCCTAATTAAATATGTTTAGCAACTAATTGATTAAGTTATTAGCGAGTTGCTATAGAATTAGCCTAGTTAATGATGTTTTATCGTAATGAGTCACGTTTAGGGTCATGGATATGTAGTTGGGTTGAGTTTAACCTGAATTAGGTAGATACGAGCCCTTTTTCGTAATTTTAAACTTTGTAAGTTTACATCATTCAGGCATCATATTAGCGTCATCACATGTGTCTCATCGAGCTTATTAACTTCCGTAATTTACCCAAATGCAAATTAAATTTTTTGAATTAACTGGTTGCTTACTTGACTTAAATTGAAATTATTCCAAGGAATATGGACTTTCTTATAAACTTCAAAAAAATATGTCATATAAAAAAGGGATCAACTACCCATTCAACCTTCTCTTCCTTATGCACTCCTCTCCAACGTCTTCTTCTTCCTCCTCTATCTCTTCACCACCTTTTCTCTTAAATCAAGGGAGTAGAAGATTTGCACGTATGATCTAAGTCTCTTACTCTCCATTCCATCATTTTTTAGCTCTTCTCTTGTTTTTGAAGTGGAAGACTTAAGCACCTTCTCCTTCTCATTCATCTTCAAGGTAAGAGCTTTTCTCATTCTAGCTCTCTTGAGTTTCGAGGACTCTCATTTCACTATATGTACTCATGTCCTTCCTAATTCTTGCATGCATGGCATTTAAGTCCAAGAATACCCAAATTGAGCTAAAAGAAGGATTAATAGCTTGAAAATCTTAATCTAAGGCAAGTATAAGCAAATTTTGGTTGAATGCATGGTGGTGTATCTTGATTCTTATGATTCTTACAAATCTCTCAATTTTAATGTGTTTTACAGCCCTTTATTTGTACTTCTATTTTCATTGTTTGAATCTGCATGTAACTTACCAAGTTCTGAAACGCAGTCAAACTGCTCCAGAAAATATAAGACTTAAGGCTAAACCATAACTCTTCCACTACTCAAATTTCAAAGAGCAACAAATTTGAAAATTATAATACGGCCAAGTTGCGGCTAAGCCATAGGATGTACTACGGCTAAGCTGTAACCTAGCCGTAGTCTAGCCATAAGCAATTTTACGTTTTGAAAACTCAAGAGCATGAAAAATCGAAAACTTCTTATGGCTAAGCTACGGTCAAGCTGTATAATGTGCTACGTCTAAGCCGTAACCAAACCGTGGCTCAACTGTAGAACAAATACGGCCAAACCATAAGACAAACCATGGTTCAACCGTAAATGCAGGAGAATTTAGGTAATTATGGCTAACCCGTAGTGCATATTACGGCTAAGCCGTTAAGTCACCCACAGTTAAGCTGTAAGGCCACTGAAAAACTAGGGTTAATGCAGGTACTGTTAAGAGACCTTGTAGGGCTTTAGTTTTTGGATCCCTTTACCCTATTAACTGGTCTAATAGAATGATTGAACATCATGAAAGGTCTTCAGGGCTAAGACTCATTCATGTGTGGTGTCCATTTGTTAAGCAACTTCCCTTCGGTGTTAATTTAAAGGACTTCGATACACACTCTCGATACAATGTAATACCAAAAGAAAGACAACTGTGTATCGGATAACTTAAAACTATATTAGCATGCACGGTCAGAAACAATGGATGACTAAATTAGGGTTGGCTAGTAAACCACTTTGATCTCATGAAATTGAATTGAATTGCATAGCATATTGAATTTCGGTTATTGCCTTCTATTCTTCCAATAATGATTTGAATTAAATGATATTTTTCAATTGATTCTATTTGTGATATATATTTTCTATTGACCTTGACATTGAATTGAATATGAAAGAATTGAGTATGAACGTATTTCATGCATGACTTGAATGTATACTGTATGCTATTGTCCTTCCTCAACGAATGAATTGTTTGATTTACTCAATTTCACATAATGAATGAATCGAAATGTTCTAGCTCTACTCAACCGTAGCGTTATGATACCCGCCGGGTTGACTTTGGTGTAACATGATGTTGCCGCTGCAGTGTACTTTTCTTGGAGCTTCTGGACTCCATATACGAGAGACCCATTCGTACCTTGGCCTAGTCAATAGTGTTCTTAACGCATAGATCCCTAGATGGAGGATATGGCAAATGTAGTAGCCACATAGTAAAGTATCTCTGTTAATTGAACTTATAACATACTCTATTCAAATGCACAACATGCCTAGTATAATAAATTGACAATTTATCTATGATTATCTGTTAATGATTCTCGTAGATACAACGCATGTAACCTTAATTTTGCTTATACCTTGCTGAATAGTCTTATTCACTCATTGTCCATTGGTGTTGCAAGCTCAAGTCCCTCTTCCAATCCCTCGAAAGTTGATGAGACTTCAAAGGAGATTTCCGAGGTCCCATCAGGATTAGACAAGTGGATAGTAATTCACCTCTGACCAATCCACCCCGGAGTACGACTTGGACTAGTATAAGCCTTATTTTGGGTTGTATTAGCATTAAGTTTCATTTTGTTATGTATGGGCCATGACCTCATGTATTTTGTGTACTATATAAATGTTTTATCTTTTCAGAAACTTTCTTCCCTTTTTGTAAAGACACGTTCCTTTTTTTTTTTTTTTACTCTATTATATATAGATGTGTTTCTAGTTGTGTGTGTGTCCTCTTGTTTCTATGAATGATACTGACAGCTTCCGCGTATAAATGCTTAAACAAATGTCCACTAATAGCAATTACACATGTGACTTTCCCTTGTATGTTTACACTTAGACTTCGATCTAGGTGCGTATACACAAGAGTACGTGTCACTATTTTAGGTTTAATCCTAATACCCGAATTCTTGGGATCGGGATGTGACAGATATATTGGAGGAGAGAAAACCATAGTGGAACCAAGTTGGAAATTTTTTGTGTTGAACTTCTGTTTCAGAGAATCTATTCTACAACTAACTTTCCAAAGACCCAAAACCTGACAAAAGTATATGAGTTGAAACTTTTTTTCTACGATTAACCTCATAGCTACGCCGTGAAATGCACTACGGCTAAGCAGTAGCCAAATTGTGGCTAAGCCGTAGGCTAAATCACTGCTGAGCCATAACTGCACAAGAATTTGTGAACCACGGCTACGCCATGGCCTATCTACTTCTAAGCAGTAAAAACATAGAAAACTTAGGCAAAATTAAGGACATTCAAAGACCATATAGGGCCTTAGAACTGGTACATTTACCTCGAACAAATTGGCTCAATGGTAATTAAGTACTAAGGAGGAAGAGTGTAGAACTATTACTCATCCCTTTTTGATTTTCCAGTTGCTTCTCGACGCCACGTCATGGATGTTAGCATAAGAAGTGATGTCCATCGCCCATACAATGTAACACGAAGATTTTGGTAACACATTGACACCGGATGTTTTATGAATACGCTGTGTTAAATGACTACAGAAGCACGGATTATCTTAGTATAAGGTTGGTTAGTAAATATCCTTGTTGACCTCTCAATTCAAATGCATTCATATTATTTAAGTAAACATTGCCCTCAACATGATTTAATCATGTACCCATTATTCCTGGTAAACCTTAAGGCAAGATCAGAGAGGGAGCTTTCACTGAACGTGAGCCCGTGACCCAAGATAGGTGTAACCAAGGTTAAGAGGGTTCGAGCTCTATTAGCTCATTTAAGTATGCATTGTTTGATTTTTAATTACTCTATATAAGTCTGACTTTCATGATTGAATACTATCTCAAAACCAATATACACTTCTATATAAGTATGAGTCGATTGCTATTTATGATAAGTATGAAAGTATGAATTCTAATCGTCTTGAGACCATTGAGTCGGTACCACTTAGCTTGTATCCATAAGAGGTTCGATGGGAGAAAAAAGGGTATTTAATATGCTACCTACTGCATAGTTATTTGAAGAGTTGGTTGGCGCTCTTAGGGTAGCTAGACAGTCTTGGGCCAACCGCTAGTGATTTCCCACTGTACAATACGCTCTTTTTCTAAAAAGAATATAGCTATGTGGATGCTAAGTAATCTGTGATTATATTTCCATTTATGATTCGCTACTCGTGCTTATTCGCATGCACAACATGCCTAGCTTTCGTTATTAATCTTTTTTAATCAATATGTTTTATAATTCAATTGATACATCATGATAGTCTTATATATCTTTGCATTTGCTTAACTGTTGTGTTAATAGTGCTATCCTTGGTATTACAGGTACAAAACCCAATGCCAACATAACAGTTGACGTAGCTCCAGAGGAAACCCCAATGGTATGTTGGGTGTAAATGAGTGGAATGAGGATAATGTCTTTTACTAATCATCCGACATAGAACGTCACAAAGTTCCTTTTGGATTGTATAGAGAGTAGATCATGTCATCATCATTATGTTATCAGGAATTATTGTTTGATGAAGATGTTATCTTGCATTTTTGTATATGTTTATGAAACCATAGTATCATGTCTAAGTGGATGGTGAATTAACAGATCTTAGTTTATATTAATGACTGAATGTGGTTTTATTAGTGTCTATGTTATGTATAGGTGAATTATCTAGGTTTCCGCTTAATTATTAAAATGATTATTACGTGCTTCTGGATCTTCCTCATACATACCTGTAAAATCACCATTATGGCAGTTCGTACGTATCTTAATATGGCACGGATTGCCATGAGTTATGTGTGCCGCGCCTCGAGATCCACCTTAATCCTCAATTCTCGGGTTCGGGGGGTGACAATCAGGCATAGACCCTATCAATAAGACCATAGTTTTGTTCCCGATTAGTTCCAACTCCGATCAACCGGGTAGTGGTCCAATTGATTGGGCCTGGGACTAAATCCTGCATGAGTCCCCTATTTATTCTATTTTATTTTAAGCGCCAATCCCAACATTGGAACCTCATTGTACTTGCATTAAGATAGGGCCTTGCCCTCTCCATTCCATATACAAATCCACATCCAATCACTTTATTCACCCATCCATTCAAAATCACACATAAATCTAGCATTTCATCCAATTCCATTTACAATGGGCAAAGCATTTAATTGAAAACAAAATAGCAAGAATCAATGAAGAACAAGCATATTATTATAAACAATGCATATAAACTTGCCTCAAAAAAGAGGAAAAATGGGTGATGCCCTAGCTCTCACGATGCTCAACAAAGCTTAAACGAAGCGAGGACTTAACACGGAGCAAACCCACTTTACGAACACAAAGAAAAAGACTTAAAGAGCACTCTAACCACTTCCTAAGCTCAAAAACTACGAACACTTAGAAATGAGAAGGTTAGAAGCTTACCTAAGGTTTGGTGGTTGGAGGAAGAAGATGAAAATGGTGTCCTTGAGTTGAGGAAGGCTTGGGGAAGAAAATGGGAGTGATAATTTGGCTGTTCAACATCTTGAAATCTAGTAATGGCAATGAAGGTGAGTGAGGAAGAAGAGAAAAGAGAAAGAAGACAATGGGTTTAGGGCTTGGCTTCTTTTAAGGAAATGAGGTTTTAGGAAATTACAAGAAAGGATATAGATTTGGTAAGTTGAGTATTATAAGGGTGAAACAAATTCAGTTTGGTCTGAGATAAAAGGGTTAAGGTCTTGAAATTAGGAGATCTACCTGATGAACCCAAAATCTTGCAAAACGATAAATAAAAAAAAAGGCTTCTATACTTTAAAATTGCAAACTACCCCCCTATGCTCGAATGAATTCAAAACTCGATGAAACTTCGTACACACTACCCTAATGCTAAATCAGACTTGTCTAAACTCTAACAGTGCTTAATTAGCTAAAATAAAATTTAATTAGACTAATACTCATATTTAGATTACAGAACATTACTGCTGGTGTCCCATTGCACCCTTTATTGGCTGATAAAAACTTCAGTTTGCAGGCATCTCATGAACACGATCCATGCACTAAGAGAGTGCTTCGGAATGCAGCCATTAAACCAAACCAACCCAACCCAAGGTGGGTCATTTTGATTAGGGACAGTAATGATACAGTCACAAGCTGATTTGAGAGAGAAGTGGCCAATCTATGGAGTCCATATGATCTAATCTAGAAATTCATTTTCTGGGTTATCATGTTTGCTATTAGTGCCGATGCCGCCATTAGATCTCCTGAAGTTGGAGCTGGTAGATTTCATTCAGATTCTTCCACAAACATATGAAGAGAAACAATATATCAGCCCTCATCCTCGAATCATACATAGCTCTATGACCAAAGAAGTCTAATAGTCTACCCTGTGGTAGCCTGGGATCTTTCCAAAAAAGAGTGTTGCGTCCATTGCCAATTAGGTGACGAATAAAAGGGTAACAACTTTGAGCGTATTTGTAAAATGCATTTCCATCCCCATGAAGCTGAGTGAGGTACTGTCACGTCCCAAAAAGATGAATGAGAAAGGTTACCTTTTACTCGAAGGAACGGGAGTATTTCTAAAATAAAATGTGGAGTACACCTAGCCAACAACAGTACTTCATCTATCCTGCTAGACTCAAATAAGGTAGGGTTGAAATTTGTTAGGACCCATGTAATTTCACTTTACTTTACTCTTGCATATCCAAAGAGGCTTGGGGAATTCTTAAGCTGAAGGGGTGGAATTCCATGCTGGGGCCCACCTAGAAATAAACATCCTTATTGTCTCAAAGTTTACTTCAAAAGAAGTTGGGCCCACTATAAGACTAACCATGAAGCATAAGATTGTGTCAATCACGTCATTCATCATATGAAACAAACTTAATTATCATAGTAAGATTTGGAGAAACCCAAAATAGTGAGAGCATTCACTTTAAGTGGGTCGAATTACAATAATGGTTATACAAAGCGGGGTACCAAACACGGGGCAAGCAGAGATAGAGAGAAAGAGAGATGGAAGGTGCTAGGTCAGGTTTCCACCTGAAAAATTGGCCTCATGCCAAACTCCTCATCACGGGCGAGGAAGAAAATAACTTCGGGAAACCCAAAAGTGCTTTATAAATTTTTCATAAATCATTAACTAAATAAGCAAAGAGGCTTTACATCATTATATAGGAAAATAAAAACCTAAAAGTCATATGGGCCATCCAAAGACATTGATGGACAGGATTAAAACATCAAACTATATACAACTTAAATCATAAATAAACCCTAAACAAATAGAATAATTAGACTGATAGGTGGGTTGGGCCCAAAAGAATTGGTCAAGATGGATGGGGTTAGGCCCAAATATAGGTTGACCCATGGGGACCATAGGTCTATCCTACATCAACTCTCCCTTTCTCAAAGAGAACTTGACTACAAGTTCAACAAAAGTTCTCCAGGATTGAATATTAATCATACAAATTCTCGATGTGGTTCTTGGTCTTCATCCTCTTGGCTTGGCTTGAAGGCTAAAATCGATCTCCTCATCCATGTAAAAATAGAATAGAGGCATGGCTTCTTTTGATTTCTAAATCCATCAATGCCTTGCTATTTGACCATCTGATTCATCAGGTGTTGAAGTGGATTACAATCTTCTAATTTCAATAGTCTATCTCCGAAGATGAAATCATTATTGGGAGTCTCCATGACTTGATCTTCTATTGCAACCTCTTCACTAATAGTCTTATCATCTGATGACTTAATTGAACCTTTTTTAAATGGCCTTATGATCATCAGATGATTAACCTCCTCAAATTTCTATGTTGCATGCATTTGTTGATCAACACCATCCAAGGAAGGAAATTTGGGTTCCTTGTCTTCGGATTCTGCCAATATGTGACCATTATATGAAGTTGTGCATGCTACTTCACCCAATAATGTCTCAGAATTCTCTCCTTTTGATTCTGACCTCTCACTGTCTAGCTTGATATTCTCAACTATGTGCTTTACAATGAGCTTTTATTACTTGTAGAGACTGTTCCTTTTGAGGCTTAGATTTTTGCATGCAAGACGTGTCCTCCTATACTCAACACGGATTGCTTCCTGATAACCTTCAAAAATGTCTTTGCAATTTCTCATGTTTTCCAAAATGTCTGCTTGTAAACCTTTGTGGAACAATCGAAGTCATAGTTCCTACTTTTCAACTTACATACACATTATAGCCTTGAGAATCCATCAATATATTCATCTACAGTCAATTTTTCTCACCTCAAATTAAGGAACTAGTCAAAATAAACTTTATTCTAATAAAACCACATTCCATATTTAATGGCAAACTCAATCCCTTTTAGTTGATCATTGAGTTTACTAATCTCAAATTTCATTTTGACTTGGATGAGAGAGGGATGTAAAACTTAATGCCTTGCCAAATTAAATCAATCTAACATGATGTGAAGATCTCACTGATTGGAATATTTGGGTAAAAATGGGTCGTTGATCAGAGCTCAAATAGAGAAGATTTTGCTATTTGAAGATGGGTGGCTAAAAATTTGATGGAATCAGGACCCACACTGAACTTCTTTTGGTAAGAGACTCAAGGAAGATAAAGATTCCTATTTAAACCTTTTATTTTCTTTAGCCACTGATTGTTTTCCTCCACTCAAAGCTTTATTTTTTATGGTGTTTATGTGTCTATGCCCACGTGTGCCCGAGGCTTACACAAATTTGGGCAAGCAAATTCCTGTCTTTCAGAAATTGCTGGAACGCGAAAGTTAGTTCCCGAGCATTTCAATGGAATAACAGAAATCTACTTTAACTTCCCATCAATTTCTACAAACCTTTCTGGTTCAAAATGGTTGGACACTCCTCAATTTGAAAAGAAGATTAGAAGAAAAATAATAATAAGATCCATACCCGTTTGGTGGACAATCTGAGGTAATTAGATGATGCATCAGGATGATCAATCATAAAATTAAGAAAAAAAAAACCAACAAAGCTTCATCTCATTAATTGTGCTCCGCTAAAAGACCTCTCCTCTACCTCTGAAGTAAAGGATGGAAAGTCTTTTTTACACCCAACTGCTGATCTGATGTAGTCTATGTAAGGAAGAATGTGGGAAGGATTTCTATCCAATGGCAAGTTGCCGAGTATCAGTGGTTTTGGATCAAAAAAGCCTAGGGCCTCTTTAGGCATTGCCCTTTATTACATGCGCATGAGGTAATTTAGAGAGCACATGTGGCCCCCATTTTTATGAGCATGTCAACATAATTCTTCTTTTTGACACCGAGCGATATGAGGAAGGGAAGACAGCCTTTTCTTATGGTTTGATTCACGTGCCTGAATTGTGAGCTTTGTGGTTTTGTAGTGTTTTTATATGGGGACAATGCTCTTCCGCAGGCACCTCCAATGCCAGCTACCCTGCAAGGTAGCATGTGGGGCCCACCTGATTACAATCCTAATGGACGGTCCAAACTACCCCCGTCAACATGTCACCAGATCTCATGGGTTTGTGCTGATCCACTGAGACTAGACCATTAGTGAAAATAAAATCATATAAAACAAACGGTAAAAAATCACATAAAATCATTACACTACTGGGCCACTGATCAAAGGTTAGGATCATCAAAATGACTTAGAATTTTGACATCCACCTTAGAATTTTGACATCCACCCCACCCATCTCCTTATTTGTGGTGCCCATCAACATCAACCTTGCATAGTACCTTGCAAGGCGGATGCACAAGAGTGGGGACTTTTATATGATTACGATCTTCCCATGAAAGTTTTATAGGATTTCTGATTTTTAGATTGCAAGTCAAACAATATGCAGTGGAATAAAATAAAGCAAACTTGCAAGCAAAAAACAATTAACCATACAAGTAGAAGACATGTAGATTTTTACATGGAAACTCCTATGGAAAAAAATATGAGCTCCAACAAACAAATAAAGCATTAATTTCTAGCAGTTATAAGATATGCTCACAAGCTTTACACAATTAGTCTCTCGACCACAAGATGTGGTTCTTCTTGCAATAATCAATGACAAGAATCAATTCTGCGTGTCCTACTTTTTGCGCTTGATCCACAACACCTTGTCTTCGCAAAATGAACAATCTCCTACAAAGAAGTAGAAGCAGCAAAACTCTAAAACTAGAAGCCTTCAATAAACTCTTCAATGGAAGCTCTATAAAAGAATGGTGATCTCCAAAGAGTATTCTCAAGTTAGGATAATACATCTATGCTTAGGGTTAAGAGAAAAGCCATTTTTATAACCCACAATTTGTGCCTTAGGGTTAAAGTCAAAGTATGAACAAAATAGGCTACTCTAATACAAATAAAAAAGGTTTCCGTGTAACTCGGGTGGGTTTTTATATAACGCCCGATCGATCGGTTCAAGGTCGAATCGATTGGATTAAGCTACTATCTCGCCCTATTAATGCCCGATCGATCGGATGAAATTCAGCACAAATTTTTACAAACTTCTCCAAACCATAACTTTGTTACTTTAGCTCCAATTGAAGCAATCTTGGGTTCCACGGATATTTACTTAAAATGAGTTTTCTAATAGTAGGTAGTTTTCTCATATTCAATGCTCGGTTTGTGAAAAATGACGTTTTTAAGCCATGTTATCCTTAGAAATACACTTTAATTTGTCGCTCTGTCTTCAATTTATTCACTTTAGTACATCCACAACTCATACCATAGTCTATACTAAAAGCTGTATAAAATATAACATCAATAGACTAAAGTTTTGTCCAACCCATGAATTAGCCAATACAAAAATCCTCAGATCCCATATGGTTAGAAGTTCATGATGTTTGCCGCTCGGAGATCATAATAGCCAAAGATCAAGTGTTTGCTCAGCTAGCAACCCTACCTCTCTCGTGCGAATTGAGATTATATGAGGATTTCTCTAACGGTGACCCTGAGTCAACCACTCACAATCTGCGACATCACCGTCAAGCAACTTTCAACCACTCAAGGTCACCGTTGGGGAAATCCTTAGAGGATTCGGACTCCTCTCTTGCCCCCGAGATGGATTCCTATGTGCATGCTACTCTTCCCGCGTGGGTGGGATATCCTTCCCACATGTGTAAGCACTTTCTTGGGTTTTGCAACCTTTGTTAGAGTGTCAAGAGAATATGTACTTGTATGGCTAGTGTTGTTCATACTCGTAAAAATAACCTAGGTCTCCTCTCAAATATTTGTATTTTTCAAATCTATAGTTGTTTTGGGCCCATAGACTAATACCTCAATGAGTTCAACCTATGGATATTAAAGAAGTGAAAGGTGAACAATGAATATGTGACCTTGACATTCCCAATAGCCCATTTGTTTGCATAGAATACTAAGAAATTCATGCCATAAGTGTCTTAAAATGTTTTACAAAATAAAATAAAATAAAGTTAAAAAGGCATGTCAAAAGTGAATCTACAAAAATGACCATCAAATAACCTCACTTTTAATTGAAATTGAATCAAGGAACAATGAAAAACAAATATTCAACTATCACACTAGTCGCTGAATTTGAGAAAACAATGGTGAATATCTAATAATGAACACCAAAGTATTTGCCATCCACTATTTTCAATATCCATGACCATAGTGAACCAAAAATCCTATGAAGTGCGAGAACCATATTACAGTCATAGCATTTGTAGGTCCATACTATTAAATCTGAAAGTTTAATGGAGTCTTGAATTTCTAAATTGCAAGCCAAAAAATATACCACAGAATAAAATAAAGGAAAATTACAAGCAAAAAGCAATCAACCACACAAAAAATAGACACGCAGATTTTTACATGGAAACTCCAATGGGAAAAAACCACATGTCACACCGGACTAATGAAGCACTAATTTCGAGCAATAACAAGATCTACACACAACCTTACACAGTCAATCTCTCGACCACATGATGTAGTTCATTTTGCAAGAATCCACGACACAACTCGACTCTGTGTGCCATGCTATCCGCTCCTGATCCAAACACCATGAATCCACAAAATGATCTTACAAGGAAGTAGAAGCCTAAAAGCTTCAACAACTCTCTCCAATGGAAGCTCTAGGGAAAAAGGATGATCTCCAAAGAGTATTCTCAACTTAGAATATGAGATATGTACTTTAGGTTTGGGATAACTCACAATTTGTACCTCATTAATATAGCTCTTGTAAAAGCCTATTTACTAATCCTGACACAAATAGAAAATATTTCCACAGAAAGTCGATGGGTTTATTTCCACCATCTGATCGATTGGGCATGAGTCTGATCAATCAGGCATCACCTCTACCTCCAATACAATCGATCGGATAGCCACTTGATCGATCGGGCACATAGTTTTGATATTCCAAATTTCTCCTCTTTTGTTCTTCTGGCAACCCGAAGTTCAATCCAAACTATAGGTCATATAAAATACAACACCAATAGACTTAAATTTTATCCACCCCATGAATTAACCAATACTAAAATCCTTACAAAATTAACTATCCAACAATGAGGTTAACAATAATACCCATATATAAACCTAAAAGAAGAGAATGGCTCACATTAATACCCACTAACAGCGTGCAGGAAGAATGGAATAAAATGCGAGAAAAAATAGATTAAGCAGATAAATATAATATAAAAAATGGTGAAAGGTCCCATACGATGAGAGCATAGGAGGTTAAAAAAGACCAAAAAGAGCTGCGGACAAGTTCCAGGAGAAAGAAGTGGGCAAATATATATAGAGAGAGAAAGAAAAGTCTCAGAAGACTAAAAGTCCTCAAAATATGTAATATCGCAGTCTTCAAAATATGTAATATCGCATGATTTCACAACATTGTACGATATCACTGATTTAAGAGCATTTCAGTTATTTTTTCTTCATGTACTTTGTTTAGGAAGACCAGCTAGATTTTTTTTTTTTTTAATTACTGAACCGGGGGAGTGAAACAATAGCAATGGTGTCATGTAGGTCAAAATCTCTATATGGTATAACTGAGAGAATTTGAGATTCATTGTGAAATCCATCCACACATCTCTGACGGTAATGAGAACTAGGGATGGCAACGGGGAATACGGGGCAGGTTCGAAGTTTGTCTCATCCAAATTTGATGGTGATAGGTCACTATTACGTGATACCAAACCCGCCTCATCTGGGTTGAAGTGAAGTAAAATTTAAAGCTTAAAATTTTAAAATATATAAATGCATGAAGAAATAGTGTTTTAGAGTTTGAACACACAATCTTGTGTTCACACATGCCTTAATTTAAGGCCCCAACACCACTTACACCATGTGAATTTTGTTTATTTTTTAGTTATAAATAAATAAAAATTATATAAACAAGGCGGGATGGGTTACATCAACAAAACTCAAATATGCCTTATTCCAAGAAATATACTACCAAGCCCGCGCCTCATAGGAGTGGGTAGGCATAGTTCTCCATTTAAACCCGACTTATTGAGAGAAAGGAGGGAAAGAAAACCACTACCAAACCCTCATATATGCTTCCACATGTATGCCTCTTTCTTTAATTGCTTCTCGTCCTCTACTTATACATTCAAATCCAATCCATGCAAAGTTTGGATGTCTGTCAGTGGTCAGTTACAAGCCTCCCACTATTAATAAACAACTTCTTCCTCTTCTTCTTTTCCTCCTCGTTTACCTTCTTTCTTTCTGCTTCTTCTTGTGATAGTCATTTACCTCAATTCTCTCATATGAAAAACATGTACATAGCTTAGTTACCAGGCTACAGGAAAATAGAATGATGAAAGGCATAAAGAAGAAACAAGAAGAAGAATATACACTAGATGGGTCTGTTGATAGGCATGGATGCCCTGCGATCAGAAGAAGTGGAGGATGGCAAGCAGGTTTTCTACTACTTGGTATGCTCTAAGCTCCTCCTCAATATATGAATAAACAATTCTATATGTGCTCCTCCTCTTACTATTGTATTATATATTTTTTTTTTACCTCATTTTGAAATACTTATTTTAGTCTCATCATGAAAGAAGTGTCTTTAACTATGGTGGATCAGTTGCATTAATTTTGTTTTTCCATTTCAATCCCTCCCAAGACAAATCCCTGGATCGGTTGTAAATATTCAGATCTATCTTTTTATTTTCATTCGTGTCCCCTTTGACTTGCCTTTTTTTGATGTTCAAATGTTAACGCGTGGTTTAAAGAGGTGTTCACGGTGGATTTATAAACACCTAGATTAAAAGAGCTACACTTTGATGGTCTGATAACAAAAGTTTTCTTTCCATCCAGTTCAGACAAGCCGTCTTAGACTCACAACTCCATGAATTTGGCACTCACTCCAATTTTAACATTTTTTTTTAATTAATTTGATTTGAAGCCTTTAAATTGGACAAATGAAGTTTGATCTGGCTGATTCTTTTCATTACCCGTATCCCGCTTAGTATTGGTGGTGTGGGGGACTGTTACATGAATGATCACTTAGGCAAGATGAGAGTGAAGTCTACATCTTCTTCATCTCATATAATTTCCATTTCAGACTTGGTGGGCCCCCATATCTAAGCAGAGCCATTCCATCTCCCAACCCACCCACCCCACTCCTGCACGGTGGACCAATAAGCTTTCACCCTTGAAAACCATGTGTGATTTTGCCTAGGAGATAATGGCTTTGGACACATGCATGCATATGTTTTTGAAGTTCTCTGAAATTTGGCTGAACTCTTGTGAGATGCAATAATGGTATTGTAAAGAGATGCCACCTCATGTGACATGTATGGGGCCCACTTAGGTGATTTGGTGAGGCCTCTAGCTTTGCCATTTCAGCCCTACTTAATTATCAATCTGAAAAGTTTTTGCCTGGAAATGGACGACAGCCCCGGTCCTTGGAGGTGAGTGGAATGGGATGAAACTGTACAGAACCCGTCTTCATGGCATTCACCCTATTCACCCACATCAATCGAGCTCATACTTTCACTTGGCAATCTTAGGATTGGCATAGAACTTCCTTGACCCAGATCTACATTAATGTCTTACGATGAACAATTACCAAAAAAAAAAAAAAAACTACTTTCAAAGGGTTTAATGGAGGATCTGGATGGGGATTTTGGGAATAACAAACTTTAAAAGTAGTTCTGATTTTTAAATCATATTTTATTAGAATTATGATGTGATTAAACTATCTTACTTAATTGTGCTCTGTAAATGTGCATTGTCTAATGTCAGAAAAATACCACATAATTTATAAAGTGTAGTCCCAATGTCCTCATTGTAATTACAAAGTAGAAAACAGTACTAAATCTCTTTTATCTGATTGGGTTGATTTCAGTCTTAGTGTGTATGTGTATATTTTTTCTTTTCTTTTCTGTCAAAAAAAAAATTGCGTTTGTGTTGAACATTTAAAAAAAGAAAAGAAAAGAAAACAGTCAGACAACTATAGACTTGGTAAACGATGTTTTCGGCATGGGTAATAGTTCATGGGCAGAAGAAATACAAACCGTGCAAGATACCTCTCAGGTTTGTTTGAGAAAAAAAATTTAAAGCCCCTTGTGAGACAGACTGGATGCATGAGAGTCACAGGAGAATAGTGTGATAGAAAGGCTTCATTATATAAGAAAATGGTTTTGGGGAAAAATCATTTTAATTCGATCATCACAACCATTGATTTAGGGGCTCTCAAAGTCAGTTTAATGGTTCTTTAAGTAACATTTCTTATGAATTTCAATTCAATGATGAGTATAATTTATATTACTATCAAATTAGAATGACTGTCAATTCATGAGGATCAATAAATGTAAGACGGTTGCATCGATCATTTAGGTGCCCTGAGAGGTACCGCTTAGCAAAAATAAATCCATTATAATTAAAAAATATATAAATAAAATGTTGCGTTGAAGGGACATCTAATCAGTTGAATGAATGTGATGAACAGTGAATCAAGGCCTGGCAACTCTTGCTTTTGGAGGAGTGGAAGTGAATTTGGTGTTATTTCTAACGAGAGTCTTAAAACAGAACAACGCCAAGGCAGCTAACAACGTCAGTAAATGGACAGGAACAGTGCAAATCTGCTCCCTCGTGGGTGCATTATTCAGTGATTCTTACTGGGGCAGATACAAGACCTGTGCCATTTTTCAACTCATCTTTTTCCTGGTAAAACCCACCCCTGATTTCTTTTTTCTGATTACCAGGTGGTGTGTATGTAAGAATGGTTTTTGCTAGGCATTCGGGGACCCACTTAGTGCCACTGGTGGGACTTGGGAGTGACGCCCACATGCAGTGATTCATTATACAAAAATCATTAAACTAATCATATATGATCCTTTGTTTTCTGTGGCAGGGTTTGGTGTTGCTGTCCCTATCATCATACATTTTCCTGCTCAAACCGTCAGGTTGGGGGAACATGCAATCTCCATGTGGGACCCACTCCAAGATAGAGACAAGTATATTCTATCTATCTATTTACTTGATTGCTTTAGGGAATGGAGGATACCAGCCCTCCATTGCCACTTTTGGGGCAGATCAGTTCGATGAAGAGGACCCTAAAGAAGCAAACTCAAAGCAGACCTTCTACAGCTATTTCTATCTGGCATTGAACCTTGGGGACCTCTTTTCAAATACCATCTTTAGGTACATGGAATATGAAGGAAGCTGGGCCCTGTGCTTTTGGATGTCTAGTGGGTTTGCCATCATGGCATTGGTGTTGTTTCTATGTAGGACCCCTTGGTATAGGCACTTCAAGCCAGGTGGCAATCCTATTCTCAGGGTCTGCCAAGTGGTCATCGCAGCAATCAAGAAATGGAAGGTCGAGATGCCACCACAAGACAATGATCTATATGAGGTGGATGGAAAAGAATGTGCAATCAATGGAGGCAGAAAGACACCCCATACCAAAGAATTCAAGTAGTTAGCTAAGATTCTATCTCCAGTCACTGTTAAGTTTGTTCTAAAACTTGAGAAGACTTGGATCGCTCAGTCAAATCAACTCTCTCGAACTCAGGTTATCTTAGTGCACAAAAGAGAATATATAACAATAGTAACTAATTATATCTTTCATTCTGTGATGATCTCCAGGTTCTTGGACAAAGCTGCAGTGATCACATCCAAAGACTACAATCAAGGCCAAGTTCTTCCTCGCAATCCCTGGAGGCTTTGCACCATAACCCATGTAGAAGAAGTGAAGTGCATACTTAGACTACTTCCAATTTGGTTGTGCACTATACTTTACTCAACTGTCTTCACCCAAATGGCCTCTCTCTTTGTAGAACAAGGCGCAGTCATGAAAACTACCATATCAAACTACCACATGCCTCCTGCAAGCATGTCATCCTTCAACATTATTAGCGTAGCAGCTTTCATATTTCTATACCAAAAGTTTTTTAATCCACTTGTTTGCAGACTTCGAAAGGACGGGACAGGGTTAACAGCACTTCAAAAAATGGGGGTTGGACTCATCATTGCTGTAATGGCAATGATTTCTGCCGGAATTGTAGAATCCTATAGGCTAACGTACTCAAAGGAAGACTCCTACGATTGTCACAATCATAGCTCACTGAGTATTTTATGGCAAATACCTCAATATGTATTGATAGGAGCTTCTGAAGTCTTCATGTATGTGGGGCAGCTGGCTTTCTTCAATGGGGAAGCACCAGATGGATTGAAGAGCTTTGGAAGTGCTCTCTGCATGACTTCAACATCTCTAGGGGACTATGTGAGTAGCTTGCTTGTGAACATAGTGATGGAAATCACTACAAAAGATAACAAGCCTGGTTGGATTCCTGGAAACCTTAACGTGGGCCACATCGACAGATTTTACTTCCTATTAGCAGCTTTAACCACTGCAGATTTTGCAGTGTACTTGGTATGTGCCATGAGGTACAAGGGTAACCGCAACGGTTCAGAGGAAGTTAGCAAAGATTAAAGAGTTGATCTTGCTCAACCCAAACAGATCAGTGGTTCAACTGTCTGTCTTTTGTTTGTAACCAGCAGCCATTAGCATGTGAATTACATGGATTTTAAAGTAATGGGATCATAAAATCTGGTCACAATCAAGCTCATTTACATGGATAGATTGGAGGGAGGAGGTGGGAATATTCAGAAGAAATCCATTTTTATCTTGGTTGTGGTTGCAAAGTTTTTTGTTAATGGACACCCAATCTTCACTACACAATGTTAAGTTGACCATGGTTGAGAAGGTAAAGTTTTTTGTTTAAACATGAAAGAATATGATTTGGAATGCCATTAAAACATGAAACTTACAGCCAAAGAGAGATATAATGGGTTTTTTTTTTTTTTGGTGTGTGTGTGTGTGTGTGAAAATTCAACATCAAACCTTGTGTGTGTGTGTGTGTGTGTGTGTGTGTGTGTGTGTGTGTGTGAAAAAATCCAACATCCAACCAGTGAAATATGGACCAAGAGCACAGATGATGCATTAATGTCAAAAAAGGTGCCAAAAGATTTGGCCTCTTCCTGCGTCTTAAAAATAGGTGCAAAAATCTTTGGCTCCATTGCAAGTGTTTATCAAACCATCACTTATCTGCACCATTTGGTCCGGTACAGTGTTGAAATGACGAATCTTTTTTTTTTTTTGGGTTTAAAGGTCCATGCTTGATAAATTATGGATTTGCTATGTTTTGATAATCTAAATAATGGTGAAATGACAATGAGAATGGTAAAGCTTTCAACCTTGATCAATAGGAGCACAATATAAGATCTGAACAAACAGTCAACAATTTAATTGACAAAGAAATATCACAACTACCATTTCAGAAAAAAGAAAAGAAATATCATAACCACCTTTAAATCCAGCACCAAACGTACTTGACTATCAAAATCTGGTGGAAACCTTTGACAGTTATGAATCATCCCTTTCCTTAAATTTGGCACAATCGATGCCGTGATCTTCTTTGAGATTGAAGAGAAGTAATTGCCATGGGAAGGTATGAGGCAGTGCATCAAAGTAAGTTTCTCAAGTCGCAGCTTCATCAACTTCTGAATGGAATATAAAGCTTGGAAAAGTGGTAGTTATTTCTCTGCATCCATCATTCAGAGAAAATATCAGACTCCTTGCAGTCTTCAGTCATATAAGATAATGTAGAAAATAAAGTAAGATGGTTTATCGTTTTTGCTTTTTTTTTTTTTCTTTTGGGGATTCTAAACTCATTGGGCAGTTCCTTGACATGGTTCCTACATGGAACTGCCTGCATGGAACAATGCAAAACCTCATTCAATGATGATGCTCACGGGACCACTGCAAAGCGGCATGGATTGCAGAACCTCATTGGGTGGTGATGCAAATAGGTCTGCTGTGTAATAGACACAGGGACTGCTGATGCAGTAAATAAAGTGATTGAGGCTTGGCAGGGCCTACCAGAACTGAACAAATTGAATTAAAGGATAACTGTGCTACATGAGTGAAAAGTTAACAACAAAACTCAGAAGGGTTGTAAAACAATCATCCAGTGTAATGTGGAAGAAGCAACCAGGATAGTTGTACAAACACAACCTTCCAAAGGTTTGAACCTTTAGCCCCACTGCCGTCAATAATTAAGGGTTATATCTTGCGCCAAGCACCATAATAGATGAAGGAAAATACATACTTCAGACGAGAACCAGTGGAATTCTTTTGAATACTTTTAACAAGGCCCACGGAAAAAAAATCAGAAGATTCAAAGGGAAGAATTTAATGGCACAGCGACACAAAGTATCCCCTCCCAAATCTGTGTGTGTTTTTGTGTGCATGGTTGCTTTTTGTGGTTTTTCTTTTTCTTTTTCTTTTTTTTTTCACTTTATGGGTGTAGGTAGGCTGTCTTTCTTTTCTTTTCTTTTCTTTCTTTTCTTTTTTTTTTTTTTTTTTGGAGAGGTAAAAAACAAGTGGCCTAAGAATACATGTCTGCTGCCTAACTTTTCTCATTCTCTTTCTTACTATTATCCAAACTAAGGCTTACTAGGGGCCTGTCCAATACGCAAACAGAAACACATTCTACATGGACACAATCACCATACAACATATGAAGATACTACAGAAAATTTTTCTTTTTTTCTTTCTGTTTTTACTGTGGGTCTAACCTAGGGTACCAGGGATCAACCCCCTGTCGTTCCTGGGAAGTGAAATGCCTCTACCACCAAGCTATTCAGTGGTTCAGTAGATACTCCAGAATCCAAATACTTTACCATGGCTTGGTTGACCTAAATTCCACTATGCTACATGAAATGATTTTTTTAAATATAACCAAAAAATCGGCCAAACAATAACACAAAATTACCAGATTTTCTAATCCTGATAAAAAAAAAAAAAGTATTTTTATAGAAGGGAACATTAATGATATCACAAACAAGGCCTACTTAACTTGAGATTTGATATTGTCATTATCTTCATCATCGTAGGATTGTGGGAGACAAAATTCTGCCATTCAGATCTATCAATCTTCCCATCATGATTTACATCGGCTTCCAGAAATGTCTGTATATAAATGCAAAAATTGTCAAACCAATAGCTGCAACCAAGGCCAACAGATTGACAATACACAAAAATGTTCCAGATGCATGCTTTACATTTCAAGATCGGCTTTTCTGACACCGTACAAATCATTTTACAACATTCTTATAGATCAAGTGGACTACCTTATCAAGTATTATCTCCACAGTATCGTCAGGAAGTTTCATTCCAGATTCACTCAGAAGTGCATTCAACATTTGCTTAACCTGCGAAATGAAGTTACAGTTGTAAGGAGAACACAGTTTCCAGCCAAAGTATTACGCGCAATATATTTTTATATAATTAATTCATGCAAGAAAATTTGAACTTGCCTCTTGTCGTTCAATGAAGCCTGTACCATCCAAATCATACATTCTAAAACAAACTGCAAATTTACCATGTACATTTATCAACCGAATAAGTAAATTACAAACAAACATCAGGGAGCCATGTATTCTCAGAAGACTCACAATCAATCTTCTCCTCTTGTGAAGCATTTGGGTGGAACACATTGAGTGCTCGAACGAAGTCACCAAAATCAATGACTCCTCTTTGCTTAAAATCAAACAGTTCAAAAATCTGGCGTATACAACACAAATCGATAAATAAGTAAAAACATTTCCACTATAGATCCAGATAAAATTTATTACAAAGAGTGCAACGTAGAAATAGGAACTTGGACTTTAACCTACAGCATAGTAATCAAGAAATACAATCTTGAAAAAACAAAACACTGCATGTCAAAACCAGATTTGACTGTAATTGCTTCAGAAAAATTTCTCTGAACCACTAGCATTTTCAATATAAAAATGCTATGAATCTACATCTAAATTGCTAAAACCTACCCAACGCAAAACAACAATCCACCGAAAGATCCACGTGCTACTTTTATTTTTATCTTAATGAAATTAAGCTTCTCTCTTCAAGCATGGTGGTGGGGTTCAGGCACATTCTTAGCGAGGCTTATTTCTAGCTTAAGAGAGGGGCTTCAGGGTAGTTTTGTGTTGATTTTGTAGGGTTTTTTTTTTTTTTTTTTTTTTTTGGAGGGCTGGTGGGTATAGTGCCCATATACCTTTCACCACCTTTTCTTGTTGCTTCTTTGTTTAGCAATATTTTATCCTTTCTTCTGGTTTAATATATATTTCTCAGTTAACATTCAAAAACAAAAACATATTTGATGTACAATATTCAAAACCTGAATTTGGCCTCTGAGTTCACAATATCAGTCAAGATTCTTGTGTAACTTGAATTGAGACCCCCATGACCACAGCGTGTGATAGCAACTTAAATGAAACTTGACCACAGTTGGTGATAGCAACTTAAAAGAAACTAACTTTCAAATTCAAGTATGGAACTTTCAGGTAACTGGGTAATATGAGTGCCCAACAGAGGTTGAACTTCCATTTTAACTCAACAAGCTTTCCTAGCAATTAATGAAGATATTTAATGATTACCATTAAAAAAATGAAGATATTTAATGATTCACTAGTTTTGGAGTGCAACAATACTATTGCCACATCAACCAAGATTAATGTGTGTTACTTGGACAGTGGCGCCCTTGGCTACTGTGCGTGATAGCATCATAAATGAAACTAGGCGCCACTGTGCGTGATAGCATCATAAATGAAACTAACTTTCATATTCAGGTATGGAAACTTCCATTTAACTCAACAGCTTTAGTGCCAGCAAATGAATATATTTAATGATCCACTAGTTTTGAAAATGTGACAATACTATGGCATATCAGCCAAGATTATTGTAGGTAACGAGGTAATCATATAGAAGTGCCCAATATTTATTAAAAAAAAAAAAAGTTGGGCTTCTTGTTTTTCTATAATAAGTTGGACTTCTAGGTAACACAATAAGTTTTCCCGGCAGTTTATAAAGATATTTAATGGTCCAGTGGTATAGGAAGTGTGAAAAATATGATATATCACTAAAAATCTATGATGCCTAGATACAAATATGGATACAGACACTGATACGAGGATCATGGATACAACTCCTCACTTTTGAAAATCAAGGAGATGGATACGGATACGGGTGTCGCTTTTTTCCTTTTTTTTTTCTTTATATCACTTTTGAACCAATGAAATTAACATTGTTTTCGTTCCTTTTTGGCATTTTTATGGTGAAAGGTAAGAAAATTAAAAGAACTATATAAAATAAAGGATTTGGTAAGTAGGATATGTTAAACTTATTCCCTAGAAGTATCGATATAGTATCAAGTACCAATACGAGCGTCGTATCAGTCCGATATGGATACGGTGGGCTTGCACAGGTATCTGGGTATCATAGGCGAAATTCTTGTGCAATTTGAACAATGACCCCTTTCAACTGTGCTTGGTAGCCTCCTAAATAAACTAACTTTTGAACAATGACCCCTTTCAACTGTGCTTGGTAGCCTCTTAAATAAACTAACTTTTGAACAATGACCCCTTTCAACTGTGCTTCGTAGCCTCTTAAATAAATTAACTTTTGAAGACTCCCATGCATAGCTTGTCTATGGATAATTGCTTATATCGGCCAAAACTCCTCTCAAGGTAAAACAAGAGAACAGAAAGTGTGTGCATTTTATGTGAAGCCCTGCACACACACATACAAGAGAAACATGGGTGTTCATGGCCCAGTCAGGCCAGGCCTATCTTGACTTTAAAAAAAAGGCCTGTATCCAACCCAAGCCCGACAAGGGCTGTACTTGACTGGCCCAAGCCTAACAGCCAAAAACACATCAGGCCCAAGCCTGTGCATTTAATAAATCAGGGCAGGCAGAGCCAAGCTTTCCATCAGTTGTTCAGGCTGGGCTTTCTCTCACTTATTTAGGCAAATCAGACAATAAACTAAAAGCATAATTGGTTGGACCAAACCATGCCTGGCATTGTGATTCCAATGATTTTATCACTTAATCCAAGCTTGAACCAAAAATTAAACGGATAAAATTTTAGTTCTAGACCTGGCTCGAATAATAGAGCCATTGTCCAAATCTGGCCCAGAGCAAGTTGAGCCCCAGGCTAGCCTGGCCAATGAGCACGCTGGACACCTAAGGAGAATACAAAGTGGCCCAATTTTATCAGAATATTGAATGCATGCATGTAGACACAATTTACTCCAAAAATATTGATAAAAATCAGAGAAAAACTTAACATATAATATTAGCTGCAAAGGACAACTCCCATACCATATTCAGAACAAAGAAGCTTGGACACTAGTACTCAATAAAAGATGTGTTCCAGTGTGAGCTATCACATAGATTTGTGGGATCTTAGAATAATTAATAAAAATTGGAAGAAACATTACATACCCGATTAGCAAACAGGTTTTCCTTCTTCCTGTTCTTAAACAGAGCTAGCTGAAACTCCTCCTGTATAAATATATAATAATCAGAACACCACCACATTGATAACGAGCTCACGGACACCAGGCTTTACATTATATGTTGCACATTGTTTTCATTTAAGGTATAATTTACATATTCAGATAATAGAGAAGATAACAGCACAATGCTGTAAGATCATGGAAACAATATGAACACAGCAGAAAATTGTAAGAAAACAAAGAGGGTCATAGTTCTTGATGATGAATCAAAGACTGTTGAATCATACTACATATCATTATAGTCAAATTCAACGAAAAAAATTCTCTCCAACTCCATCAGCCTTAAAACATTCATTAGATAACCAGTACACCATCACAAAGAAAATATTTTTGCTCAAGGATGTTCATAGATGTTTACACAAAAAGCTGGCAAAGCATCTAGGGATAGGGTAGTAGTGTAGTCATGTATATCACCAAACAAAAGATTAAGCTTGTTGCTACTTTTGTTTATTAATCAACATAAATAAGTTTTCTATAAATAATAATGAAATATTACTTAATGGAACAAAGGTAAAAAGACATGGCAATGTCATTGGACCTAGTACAGATATCATGGCAATGTCAGGAAAACTTTTTTTGTTTTTTTGTTAACGAAGTTGTGTTGTCAAAAAGATAGGTAGATACTACAATTCTGAAACCAAAGAAGATTCAGGAAAAAGAACGATTTCAGAACCAAAAAAGCAATAAGCAATGTGGTCAGAAAGTTAAGGGACAAAGTTATGCTTGCCTCTAGCCAATTTACTCATAGAAAAAGCTGTAATTTTTCTTGTTCCTTTAGCCAAAGGATCAGCTAGTTAGTCAATAAATACACATTATTAAAAATAATTGAGCACTATGCGGTCAATGAGTGGAATTCATGCAAGAATGAATTTTTAGGCTATTCTTAATATATAAAGAGCAAATGTCAGTAAAAGCCACTTGTGTGGACCAGAACATCACATAATAATAATTCTGCATGGCTTTCTGAAGAAAGTAATAGAAATGAAATAAAAAAGAACAACATGGAAAGAAAAATTGCTTCAACAAGAAACTGCAGAAGAGACAACCCAACGACATGTGATCTGAAAAAGTATCTGGGATGGTAACTTACCTTGTTGATCAACCCATCATCAATCACAGAACTGCTAATGCTCTTGAACAGTTCAAACAGTGCCTCAACTTCACTGACAGTGACTGTAAAATAACATAAGAAAATAAAAGACCAACTCAATTGTACAAAGCATCAATATACCACTCTCAATCAGTGCACTAATATATCTGACCCATTTACATGCCTAACTGATAGCCAGTTTATACCAGTCATTATGCTACATAAGAGCCAACAGCATTAATAATATTTGGAGCATTTTGTAAATACCCCCCTAAGATTTATAGGATTTGTAAATAGGCCCTACGGTTTTAGTATTTGTTCTTTGTCCCCAAAATCAGTAGACTTCTAACCACCACAAATTTTTAGAGTGAAATGACACTTTTGCCAATCTCATTTATCCCTCTATATAATTCTAAAAGCTTAGTCTTATTATTTTTTCTCTTGTAACATTAAGAGTTACATTTAGTGGGAAAGCATACCCTACATAAATCTAATTTCTCAATCCAGGGCTCACTTTATTAAGTCTAAATCTATCATAATGACAATCAACACATCTACTTATAATTGGTTATAATTGATCCTATCCATACTCAGCACACCATTTGATTGATGAAAGTTTTATAATAATAATAATCAGGCTTAATGAGCACGAGAGGTAATGAGAGCAAGGCCATTGGAAGTTGGATAAAATAATAATAATTTTGCAAACAATAATACATTCATTTTTTGTTTAATGGGTGTAAGGGTAAATATGGCATTTTAAAAAAAATCAACACAAACCTCATGATGGTTGCCCATTTTTGTTAGGAATAATTATTTTGGAGTCTTGACCAGTATTTAAATGAAAAGGTAAGGGCCTATTCACAAACACTAAAACTACGGGGGTCTATTTGCAAATTCTAAAAACCTTATGGGGTATTTACATACAACTCTTATACTTGCAGCAAGGAGAGAAATATTCATCATCATCATCATCAAAGTCTTATTCCAACCATGTCGGGGTCGACTACATGAATTCCATTTCTCCATTCCGTTCTATTTTGGGCCAAATCCTTAGCTAAATTAAACTTCTTCAAATCTGATTCAATGACCTCCATCAATGTTTTCTTCGACCTACCCCTTACCTCTTGATGGGCCATCCACCTGTATAGCCAAACTTTTTCTCATTAGTGCCATTACCGGCCTACGCTCAACATGCACAAACCATCTTAAACGGGTTTCTCTAATCTTATCCCCTATTAGTCCTACCTCTAAATGCACTCGAAAGCGCTCATTTCTAATTTTATCATTCCTAGTTTTACCATACATCTACCTAAGCATTCGCATCTCCACTATATTCATCTTATGTATATGCATCTTCTTAATTGTCCAACATTCTGCTCCATATGTCATAGCTGGTCTAACTACTGTCCTGTAAAATTTGCCCTTCAATTTCGTTGGCATTCGTTTGTCACAAAGCAATCTAGAAGCTAATCTCCACTTCAGTCATTCAACTTTTATCCTATGCTCCACATCTTCGTCAATCTCCCCATGCTTACTAATCATTGAGCCTAAGTACTGAAAAGAATCTCTACGTGGTATCTCATAGGTTTCAATTTTGACAGTGGCTTCAATACTCTGTATATGTCCACTGAAGTTGCAATACATATATTCTGTCTTTGTATGACTTATTTTTAAGCCTCTAGATTCTAATGCCCACCGCCATCTCTCGAGTTTTGCATTTACACCATCTCTTGATTTATCCACCAATACTATATCATCTGCAAACAACATACGCCATGGTACTTCTTGAATATGCATAGTTACTTATCCATAATTAATGCAAAGAGATAAGGGCTTAAAGCTGATCCCTGATGTAAACCTATAGTGACTGGGAATCCATTTGTTTCTCCACATGTAGTTCTCACATTTATTACTGTTCTTTCATACATATCCTTACAAATTTCAATGTAACCTCTAGAGACATTCCTTTTCTTCAAAACCCACCAAATTAAATCCCTTGATACTCTATCATAGGCTTTTTCTAAATCGATAAAGACAATGTGTAGATTTTTCCTCTTTGTTTGATATTTTTCCATTAATTTCCTAAGAGAAAAAATAGCTTGTATAGTTGGCCTCCCTAGCATAAAACCAAATTGATATTCAGCGATCTTAGTCTTCCGTCACAGTCTTTGCTCCATTATTCTCTTCCATAACTTCATAGTATGACTCATAATCCCTCGATGGTTGGTACAATTTTGTATATCTCCCTTATTCTTATATATAAGTACATAATGCTTCTTCTCCATTCATCCGGCATTTTTTTTGTAACAAGTATCTTATTGAATAGTCTACATAACCAACTCACCCCAACCTCTCCTAAGCATTTTCATACCTCTATCGGAATATTATCTAAGCCTGTAGCCTTTCAAATCTTCATTCGCTTCAATGCTTCCTTAACTTCCACCCCTATAATTCTACGGAGAAAAGTATACTCTATAATTGAAGTATCCTCCTTAGCTCTTATATCCCCCATATGTTCTTCATTTAAAAGTTTGCTAAAGTATTCATTCCACCTTTCTTTAATATAGTTGTCCTGTACCAGAACATTTTCCTCATTGTCCTTAATACATTTGACATGATCTAAATTCCTACTTTTCTTTTCTCTTATTTTTGCGAGCTTAAAAATATCCTCCTCTCCTTCTCTTGTTCCCAACCTATTATAAAGGTCATCGTATGCTTTGAACTTTGCACTACTTACTACTTTCTTAGCTTCTTTCTTTACCTTCTTATACAGCTCAAAATTTTTCATACTCTTAGTTCCCTCCCAAACTTTGTAGCAATGTCTTTTCTTTCGAATAACTTCATGAACCTCCACACACCACCACCGTGTTTCATTATTAATATGTCTCTTTCCTTTTGATTCTCCAAGTACCTCATTTGCAACCTTCGTAATGCAATTAGTCATTTGATTCCACATTACTGTAGTTCCTCCTTTAAGATTCCATTCTCCCTTCTCAATCATTTTGTCCTTAAATATATTTGCTCTTTCCCCCTTCAAATCTCTCAACCTTGTTTTAGGGTCCATTTTGTTTACTACCACTCCCTTTCTACTTCTAATGCAAATATCTAAAACTCTGAGCTTATATTGCATGGTCAAACTCTCTCCTGAGATAACCTTGTAATCTTTGCAAGCTAATCGTCCCATTTTCTAACTAGAAAAAAGTCCATCTAGCTCCTATTACTCCCACTTTTATAGGTAATTAAATGCTCATCTCTCTTTTTAAAGTAAGTATTTGCTACTATAAGATCAAATGCCACCGCAAAGTCCAATATAATGTTTCTGAATTCATTTTTTTCTCCAAATCCTTGCCCTCCATGCACTCTCTCATATCCTCTATTATCTCTTCCTACATGCCCATTTAAATCCCCTCCAAGGAAAATCTTATCACTATTTGGGATTTTCCACATTAAATTATCCATCTCCTCCCAAATTGTCTTTTCACACTTTCCTCTAGTCCTACTTAAGGAGCATATGCACTGATGATATGGATTATGTTTTTCCCTAGCAATAGTTTAATTACTATAATTCTATGACCAAACCTCTTAACCCCTACAATTTTCTCTTTCAAATCCTTATCTACAATTATACCCATTTCATTTCTTGCATTACTCTTCCCTGCATAGAAAAGCTTATACCCATCCGTGAGCTCCTTAGCTTTATTCCCTTTTCACCTTGTCTTCTGTATACAAGCCACACTAATTCTTCTTCTTTTCATTACCTCAACCAACTCCATGCTTTTGCCTATCAAGATTCCTATATTCCAAGTAGCAAATCTAATTTTCCTATTCCTCCTCTTCTTCTCATTGACTAACTTCTTTCACCGCACTAGCCCAAAGTCATGCGGTAGCCCTTGCACACTTTTCACTGCAGGCAGGTGACGCTGCAATGCATCGCCTAAAACGGGGAACGTCCTAGCCTTATCGTGAAATATTATTATCTCACAACAAAGAGATACATATTCAAGGTCTCAAAATTGCAAAACATGGATCCCCAAAACCTTCACATGTATTAGTGATTTACAAATAGATGGAATACTATTTATAAAAAGCTACTTGGTCCTTCTCTGAGAAAGTCATGTCGCCAAGTCATTTTGCTTGAGGTATTCAGAACCACTGCTTGTTAAACAAATAGAATCTAATTCTTGCACTCAAAGAAGATACCTACTTTTAACATGTTTACTCTAATACCATAAATACATAGATTTTAAGGCCCATGGCCTTAATTAGGTGGATTAGTATAATTAATTAGGATTAAGGTTAGTTAACCATGGTTAGCAGCTTAACGTGTTAGTTTTAGTGTTCAGAATAGTTTCGGTAAGTTTTGGGGTGATTGGAGTGAGTTTGAGTGTAGTAGGGGGTTAGATGCACAACTTAGCATAGATGGGTGCATTGGATAGTTCTCATCATGCACGTCATCTTTGTGTAGGGCTCGTCGCGATCCAGCGGCCCAAAACCCATCAAAAAGCCCATACCCGCTTAGGCCCTAGAAGCCCTTATTTGTAAATAGCCTAAACTTTCTCTACAAAGCCTAGGAACTCTTAAGTTTTCTCCTTTCACTTCATTTGACTCCCTCTTCCTCTCTGCTCTCTACTTCCTCTCCACGCCCCCCATCACCAACTCAAGCTCTTCCAAGGCTCCCAAGCTCTCCCAAGCTCATCATCTTCATCTTCCCCAACTTCTTCTTCATTTTCACTTTGTTAGGTTAGTTAACTTCCCCACGCATTGGTAGCGTAGTAGTGTTTTTCTTCTTCTTTGACATGTAGGAGGGTGATTTGTAACTTTGAATTTGAGTGGGGTGTGGTGAAAGGCAAGGACATTCAATGCCCTAAGAACCAATAGAGGGGTTTTTGGCTCAAACAAGTAAATAGATGTATTTAATATGACACTTGTGCTTAGTTTTGTTGATTCCTAAAATTTATTACATGCAATGATTAAACAAGCAGTTGCAGTTGGCATAGCGGCCAATACATAGCAATTGCGACAATACATAGTGGTGTAGTGGTGTGAATTTTTTAAATGGTCAAAAAATCTGAATTTTTTTTAGTAACCAATCTTATTTTTCTTTTATTATTATTAATAATTTGAAACCATAGAAGAGAGAGATGACATTTAGGATAGGCTATTGAGAAGAAGAAATAGGAAAAACAGTGTCTTAAATTAAAACTGCTTGCCTCTACTAGGTTTTAGACCGTAGCGCTACTATTTTCAAAATAGCATAGTGGCCTCAGTGGTTACGACCGATGATGCGGGCACTACACGCTACGTAGCAACCACTATTTCGAACATGATTCCATGTAGTACCCCTTTTCATGCTCATTTATGTTGGAAATGGTGATTGGTATGGTTTTTATGGTGAATGAATCAATGGCCTTTAAAATGGAAGATGGATGTAGTAAATAAATTCCTTGAACTGCCCATTAGAGGTTAGGACCTCCATACCTGTATGGGAGAAGTCTTCCCTAAATCTCAAACGGATTCAATTAAAATTTTGTCATGGAATCATGGTTGACCGTGGAGGTTTCACGGTTAGCTGTGAGCTCCTACATAGGTAATCACAGGTGTTCACAGTAAGTTGTGGGAAGATCCACAGCCAATGGTGGTTCCTTTCTGTTAGAGGAATTACTGTAAAACCTAAGATAGTGACTAAAAGAAAATGAACTATGGTGAGCTCACTGCTAGCCATGAAGACCCCACGATAAACTGTGGGAAGGCTCACGGTCAACAGTAGGCTTATTTTCCAAAATTTTGAGAATTGGAACCATAGTTGAGAAATTCGTTTTGAACTGGCTTCCAAGCTGAAATATTCTAGCTGAATTGGAATTTCGGCAAAATGTTTTGGATTTACGTTTTGGAATAAATATAAATTATATAAAAATATAAAACAAATATTTAAATTAAAAAAGAACATAAATTAGCCAAGGCTAATTTTTTTATTAGACAGAAATTAGTGAGAGCCGTATTTTCTATTAAAGGAAATTTTTAATAGCGCTCAATTTTCTATTGGGTAAGCATACATATTATTAGAGTGAAGTTTGGATAAAACCTTATACTATTAAATGTGAAAATTGGTTAGGGCTTTATTTTCTAATGAGTTAGAGTTTGGTGAGCCTATTTTTACATTAAAAGAGAGATATGGCGAGATCCAATTTTATATTAGAGTGAAATTGGCTACTGGGGGATGAGAAGTGGGGCATTAACATTTAATGGTTTAGATGGTTACTACTAGGTGGCCCCACCATGGGACTAGACAAATCTCTCGGAGCTCTTTATAAAGGAAAGGTGAGACAAACCATTAAGAAAAGAAACAAAGGTGAGACAAGATAGGAAAGCACTCACTCTTTCATTCGTCACGGAATCTTCAAGAAAGAGAAAAGGGGGACGAAAAGAGGGAAAAGGCGATTAATGGGGTAGCAACAGGAGAAGAAGGAGAAGGAGAAAAGGAGAGCACTCACCCTTTTTGTCTCGCTACTTAATGGTCGTTGTGGTAATCGCGGTCATGATTAATCATTGAGTGGTCGCTGTGGTCGTTTGCTAGAGTATTGGTTGCTACAGTCATCTATTGGAGTGCCAGGCACTACAATCGTCAATAATTGGTACGCAATCCTCTTCCTCCTCTTCCATTTCTTCTACTTCTTTTTTCTTCTGTTGAATGGTTTCTTTTGGTCAAACAAAGAGGCAAATGTGTGGGGTTAGGGTTTTCCCCATTTTAAGCCAAAAGTTACTATTTGGATGACTGTAGCTTTTTGCCCAAATTCGGACAAAATTGGATATTTTGGACTGAATTGCCAAAGTTCGTCCGAATTGGGCCGACTTCTTTTTTTTTTACGAAATCTTCTAGAGGGGATATTCGGTTCAATTTAAGGACCGAACCAAAATTATCGAGAAATTCATCCAAAATGAAATGGATTTTGTAACTATGATTGGAACCCTTACCCTTAGAATCATGACCTTAGTCTCGGTGATTAGTAAATATGAGTTGCACCAACGGCAAGGGAACGTGTGAGCTTACTATTACCTTACAGGTTGTTTGGTGGTGCACGTGGACCCATATAGCACTAAGCGAGTGGTGAAGCAGATCTCAGGGATACCTTAAACCTTCAAAGCACCAAATGTATTAGATAGGCTATCCTGGAACAATGTAGCCATTGTGTTAGACAGTCTGGACCCTACATGTGCAAGGCAACCCCTAACCCTAGGTTGGCTAGTGTATACCACTTTGACTCATGAATCATGAATTGCTGAATAGGTTAGCGTTTGTGCACTTTACATGATGTGTGCGTGTATTTTTTCCCTCATTTGTCTTTATATTGCCTCATTTGATTTGTGAAGGTCTTAGTCAGGATAAAAACAGATATGTGGACTTTGGGGGCCCACTTTGGTTAGCATCTCATGAGAGATGGTTTGTTAGTTTATGAAACCTTAGGAGGTGCTCCTGGCTAGTGGAGGTGGTATCGGGGACTACTCAATTTGTGGTTATGGTCTTCGTCGTCATCATTATCATCGTCTATCATCTACGTCATCATCATCAAAGCCTTGTCCCAACTATGTTGGGGTTGGCTTCATGAATTCTAGATGTGGTTATGTTTAGGGGAAAACACACATGTGGAGTAGTTGCTTTTTGCTTTGCTTTGGCTACAATACCCAATGAGCGTCTAGCCGTACATTGTGTCGGTGTGTGTTCTAGGATTCCTCTAGTCGGGCACCACTCGACCGATTCAGTCTCCCACGGTTTGGGTGTCACCCCATGGTTAAAGCTTATTTGCATGCATGTATTTACCGTCTGCAGATTGTGAGGGTACATACACCATCAGGCCGACGCGTATTATGTTAGTTAATTTGTAGCAATGATGTTTACATTGGTTTGACCGGGTTCATCTCGGTTGCATTATGATTATGATCGAGCTAGCCTCAATGCATTAGCCTATGTGGGGTGCCCTATTGTTAGAGCCCGTAGCTAGGGTATTGTCCTTACATGATTCCTATGGTACTGCTTTTATGCCTAGCTTTCCTCTCATTGTTACTCTTACAATCATTTATTCTCATTATTCTTTATTGATGCATGTTACCAATTTATTTATGCTTACTGACTTGATAGATTATTGTAATCTAATGATGCTACATTCAGTGCTTAGGTATTGGAAACCCCATTGAGCCAGAGGTTGAGCCAGTCCTAGCCGAGTGGAGCACAAAAGACATAGTGTGATGTCGTCGAGAGCAGCACTTGAGGGCTTCATATACTACTCCCTTTTGGACATCTTATATTTTGATTTTATAGATGCATCTTTTATGGGGCCATAGATTTTATTATTGGCCTTGTACTTAAACTTTAACTCATTTCGTTAAGTCAAACTTAAAGTAAACACATTGCTTGTACCTGCACTAGCTTTGTCATTGTTGTGGTATGTTTTATTGATCATATGCGCAGATTGTATAAATTGATGCTTCAGCAATTTGATTATGGTGGCTGATCATCATTCATAACCTCACCGCAGACTTCGATTCATGCGGAATTGCAATAAAAAATGTAACTTAAGAGAAAGTTATTAATTGGCATCAATTCTTGTGCCCTAGTGTTACAGTTAGGATCCAACTGGATCTCAGGGGTATGAAATAGATTGATAGGTAAAATGATTAAATACAAAAATAAACACACTTAGGAATCAAGATCCAACAATATAAAATACAAATACAATAGCTGATAGAACAACAAAATGACATAAACAACACAGACCAAGCAAAAGCCCACTCAGTCTTTTCACCTAAATTTTCATTCTATGATTTTCGGTATTTTGGTCTGGGGTGAAAAAGATGTTGGAAAATCCATCTTGCTATATTAAATTCAGATTTTCTATGCCGCCCCAACAGCTTAGTAGAACAGATATCACTCTGTAATGCCGGAATTTCCAATTGGCCAATGGCTTGGGTTAGATCCAAACACAACCTAATGTATCAAACCTTACTACACTGGTGTGTAGACCATTAAGACACAAGACAAGAGAGAAGAGAAGAGAAGAACGGGAACAAGGCTAGTTTTTCTTGGTGGTTTGAAAACACGGTTGAAGAGATGATTCATTGGCAGTTTTTCATACTCCCTCTACGGGTTTAATCCTCATTGCATCAAGATGCCTCTTTGGGCAAAGCATTCGTGGGTTTAGAACTAAAGTATCTTGAACCATCAAAGAGGTAACTTGTTTTTATTCTTGTTTCATGCATTTCCTCAAGATTTCAGCATAAACTTGAAAAGAAGTAGAAGAAACATAGTAACATCATGTTTTCATGCTGGAATTCTTTTAGATCACCCAATGCTTTTCCCCTTAACATTGAAGAGTCTCCCACATTGACCTTGCATTTATATCTGATTTCTTGGAGTCTCTTGAAAGTTCCTTGATATTCTTAGCCAGTAGTTACCTACTTGTGCCTTATTTTTCCCATTTAATTCACACATAGACATCAAAGCATTACTTCCCAACATATAGAACAACTACAAAACAACATCATACCCAGAACAGGGCAAAAAAACTTGGCAACGGACAATTACGCGCCTGATCAGTTCATCAGATAAATCAGCAATGAAACCAAGGACACCCCAAACAAACTCTTATCAATGGAAAGAGCCTACTTACATGCTGTTTGTGATGCGAGCACGACAGGGTCTTCACACAGAGGGAATTGCCTTTTAGCCTTGGAATGAAAGCAGCCCATTTACTGAAAGAAAAGGGGGAAAGCAATCACCTCAAGCCCAGGGCTTCAATAACACCACCTCAGGAACATCATGCCCCCTTCCAAACACAAACCCACCCCCACCCACACAAAGAACCATGGAATTGGAAATTCACAAAACCCACCAAAACTCAATAACAATGACCAGCAGTTCTGATCAAAAGATGCCAATTTGGAATCTTTCCACTAAGAAATAAGACCTTTCAATCAATCAAGAAGATTTATAACAATTTTTCAAAGAAAGAATCGATCTTTATAGAAGAAAGCTATTAAGAGAACAGATTCCTCCAAGAAAATCCACATGTATACACAAATCTGTGAAACAAATCAAAACCCTAGTTTCTTCGATTAAGTGATGTATATGGATAGAGAGAAAGAGATAGGATCTGAGAACGGCTTACCAGTCGGGCGTCCGTCGGAGATTAGCCGGAGGGCCGGCGCTCTGGGCCGTAGAGAGAGAAAGCTAGAGAGGAAAGGAAGTCGTTATTCAAAGGAAAGAAAAAAAGCAGCGGCAAGTTCGGAACAGAGTACCGATCCACTGGGGGCGTGACTCGGAGGGTTTCTCACATCGCAGGTCTCTTCAGCATCGTCGGTGGGCCTCACATGTGTAGATCGAACAAATGGCCCACCGTGACAGTGGACATTTGGATTGTGTATACGACATGTGATTGGAGAGAAATCTCAACCAAGCACGGCTTCCCTACGTACTACCTACGTAGTAGCCCTGTTTGTTTGTTTGTTTGTGAGGTTGAATAAAGCAGAGGAAAATAAAGTTTTTCAAATTTTTTCGATTTTTTTCAAAAAAGTTTAAAATTTTCACTTTCTTTTTTAAAAATTAAAATATCATCACTAAATTATGAAAAAATTTTGCTGTACTTTTTTTTATTTTAAATTTACTTTATTTTACTTTACTTTACTTTATTCTATCCTACAAACAAAAAAATATTAGATGAGCTCAATTTAATAATCATTTTAACTGCTGATAAAATAAGAGAAACGCCTTCTATCCAAGTTAGGGATGGCCAGCTTGGCAACCACCCAAGTCAGCTGCATCCTCAAGTTGACTGAACTGTTGAATCCACTATTTAAACCACTGATCAGGCATTGAATAATTGGTTGGAATGATGATCATGCCTCCGAAGGTGGGGCTTCAAGTGGGCCGCACAAAAAGTAGAGCTCACCTTGTTGTGAGCATAGACGGGCAGGTGAGGCGGGGCATGTATTTATGTGATCAATCTTATTGTAGGGCACTAAATCTGTTAAGAGCGACATGTGATATAATCAGAAAAATCGCATAATGATTTCAGTTGTTAGGATGCGGATGAGTGGGTCCCTTTGTACCAGTTCCATATAATAGTCTGTGTACCTTCCTCAAAGGATCCATGTTTTTCTGGAAAAGATCAGACTGCTGAAATTTTAAGAGGTCTAATCGCCAGATATGGAAAGGAGTATCCCGCTTTGGTCCGACGCCGCTCATTATTATTATAACTATATGCAGCGTCTTTCCCGTCAACGTAGGCCAACTCCTCAAAGTGTGATACACACCAACGACTCTCTACTTTCATCAACGCAAGCTGAATCAATTAAGAGAGCTTCTAAATGTGTGCACAATCTTAAAAAATATAATAATAATAATAATAAGAATTTTAAAAATATCTTCATCCCTTTCTCTTCCTGCACACATACTCTCTCTCTCTCCTCCCCTTCAACCGATGATAAGCTCCAGCAATGGAGGGGAACTCCCATCTCCCTTCCATCTTTGACGTCTCTCTATAGTAAGGAGATGTCGATAAGGGGGAGAAAGGAGGACGGAGAATAGAGGGGAGAAAGAGGGGAGTCCTTGTCCGCTACCGGAGCTCGTCGCTAGCCGGAAGGGAGGTGGGAATAGGAAGAAGGAGGAAAAGAGAAAGTGTGCAGGTAAAAAAGGAAACGGAAGTACTTTGGGAATTCTTAATTTAATTTTCTTTTAAGGCAGTGTATACTGAGTCAAAACTCGTGTATATATAAAAGCACTCTTTAACTAAACATATAATTTTTTCAAAATTACTCATGTTAATTTCTTAATAAAGCTTTTTTCAATCCTACCATCAGAAACTCTCTTCTTACCATATAAAGGTAGGTCCCATATACTCTAATTCCTAAACAGTGAGGCCCAACTATAAATCCCAAAGCTGATCCATGTTAGAATTTAAAGGGGTTTTATGGGAGAAATATCCTTAAATTCACTGTGAACAGAAAAAAAAAACCTAAAAGATATGTATATACCATAATCGTCACATGGGCCCTTTTTTGTTCTTTTTTGTTCTTTTTTTTTTCGGCTAGTGGCAATATCCCCACTCATCCACATACATAAGTGAGGTAATCCCTGCTCATCTTTTTTAACTTCTTCTTCAAAGTTAAGCAACGATATTGCAGCCCAAATCAAATTTGAGAGAAAAAAAAAACTTACATTCTTTTGGATAGTAGCTGCTAATAATGGAAGCTAAATAGTAATAATGGGTGAAGTTGAAGATGATTGTGAAAGGAAAATGTGAAATATAGATCTTCGTGTTATGAAATATGAGGAGATCAAAGTGGAACCAGATGCAATCCACGTGGAACAGCTTCTTCATGTCATCTACGAATGAACAGGTTTGGTAAATATCCCTGATTTGTTTTATTCATTTTATCAGTTTGTTTCATTCAGATGACCGAATAATCTTAAGTAGGGTAAGATGTAGGGTCTAAACCCGACTTAATTATAATTTATGTTAATTAAACTTGATTTTCTATTAATTAACGTATTTTTGCCTTAATTTGTATTGTTCTTAATATTTATTGGGTCTTAGTTGGATAGGCAGATGGTTTTGACCAAACTAGGTATAAATTATGGCCAATTTTGACATTTTCATGTCTTGAGTTATGCATTCATTGGGCACATTATTTATACATCATCTTATCACTATATTAGTTACATTATGTGTCTTTCATCTGGTGAATCATCTTTCACATTTGGTTCAACTTAATTCGGATCCATCTCGGCCCAATTGAAGTCCATTTGACTCAAACTATGAATTTCATAATAACAGTGGGCTTGCATGCAAATTCCAAAAAAAATTTGAGTTAAAAAGGGGCAAACCAATGTCCCTCTTCATTTCTTCCTCTAACCTCATTGTTGGAACTCCACCTTCTTCTTTAGTCACATTCTCCATCTCATCAACACTGAAGTTTGGAACCATGCATGCAAGAGCATTGGGTTCTATCTTCTTTTTCATCTTCTCATCTATGTTTTTATGGTCTTGGATTGTGGGGAACCATTTTTCTTCTTCTCTATAACTCCCTAAGGTAAGAACTCTACTATTCCTCTAATTTTTTTTTTAAAGTTCAAAAGAGTCAAAGAAATTCAAATGAGTGACATGCATGCAACTTACATTAGATTCACCTATTGCATGTATTTGCATATAATATGATTTCCTTCTATTGAGGCTTTTTCCATTATCAAACCAAAAGAGAAGCTAGTTCTGGGTTAAGCACTAATACAAGGTAAGTATTAGAGTATATATTACTATATGCATATTTAAATTTGTTGATTCTTGAACTGATCTCTCTAATTGCAAGTTTACAGCTCATTCACCCTTGATTAAGTACATATATTTTAGATTAAGTGATAATAAGTATGAATATATAACATTGATGATATGTGGGCATTGTAAAACCTATGATGATGATTGTTGCAATCCTTACATCAATTTCCAGTCCATAAGCAGGTTCAAATCCAAGCAAACCCAGTCCCATTCCCATTCTGTATCTATTTATTGCAATTTATATAAATACCAAAGTGTATGTACAAGGTAAGACCACACTCTTCAATGAAATCATTCATTGTTTGTGGCATTACGGAAGTCAGAAAGTTTAACTTCTTGACCGATTTTAATTTTGGTTTTATGACCTCAACAAAGTTAGGATGGAATTCCATAAAAAAAAAAAAGCGCACTTAAGAAATTGGAAAATCAGATTTATTTACAATACTTGAACCAATATTAATATAAAAAAACCCACTTAAGAAATTGGGAAATCAGATTTATTTCCAGTACTTAGACTTGATAGGTGATCCCACAGACTTTATTTTTTTCTTCCTCTTTTTTTCCACAATGTTATTATTATTTTTTCTCTACAGAAAATCCCAGCAAAAGAGAAAAACTAAAAGAGAAAAGTGATCCCAAAATAGATTAACTAAACTAATGCCCATTTATAAAGATATCATATGGTATAAATTAAAATCCTACCTGGTTTTTAAAATGGAACTAAGCTACCTAAAAACATGTATGCAGTGCTTTCAGTTGGTTGGTTAGCATTTATTAAAAATAATAATAGTAAATGCCTTTTTACAGTTCTAACTTCTATGTTAATTTAGTATAATTTTTATCTTAATTTGAGCTCAGCACGGACTTTTGTTGCTAGTCGTACGACAAAACACATTGAATTGCATCAAGCTTTAAAATAAAGAAAGGTGAATATTGATCAACACTCAATGCTTGATGACAATGATAAAATAATTTAAAAATATAATCCTTATTTTTAATCCTTAACTGGCCTTAGCCCTTGAAGGTAGTGTAAGAGCTTAAATAGAGCAAACCCTTTCGAGTGTTCTAGCCGACAAGATCCAACCCTAAATATATTTTGGGGGGGGGGGGGGGGGGGACCCCGCCCTGCCTCTTGACAGGCCTGCCTGGGACCCCTTCATCATCAACTACTCAATACTCAACAAGCAACCCATTTTCTCACCACTGCTTCCATCAACGGCCTAGATTGACAAACACGTGGAATCCATCATCATAGAAAAAGGTACCCCCACTTACCATGACATCCAACCATCCCACTCGTACAATCAGAGCGAAGATTTTTTCCGTCGTCTTCCGCGCTGTTCTTTGCGCAAAGCTCAGCACCACCAGCGCATTTAATAAGCACTAAATTTCAGGTAGCAGTGTTTTGTCAACGCCTCCACCAAATCCAGCTCATTCTCCCCAAAGAAGAAGAAGAAGAAAATCAGTTTTTTGGGATCCATCACAATCTCCACATAGAAGAAGAAGAAAATCAGTTTTTTGGGTCATTTTGAGAAGAAGAAGTAAAGAACAGTTTTTTTTTTCTGGGTCATTTGGAGAAGGAGAAGTGAAAAAAAAGAACAATTTTTTTAATTGGGTCATTCTATAGAAGAAGAAGAAGTAGAAGGGGAGAGAGAGAGAGAGAGAGAGAGAGAGCAGTTTTCTTGGTGCATTTTTCATCTGTCTGTTCAAATGGGTAGGAAACCAAATGAATCAGAAAGTGGGCGTTGGGCATATCTGACTCTTTTCTTGATGGGTCTTCTCTCCTGTTCTCTGGTATACATGGGTCTCTCTCACTCCTTCAGATCCAGGATTTTCTCTTCCGCCTCGTTCGGATCGTCTGCGGCGGCAGCAGGGGTTCTAGGAGAAATTGGGGAGGCGGAAGAGGAGGAGTGCTGTCAAGGGATCGAGAATTCGGAGCTCTGGGGAGCAGCTGTGAAGTGGGGTACCGATTTCAAGTTCAATTCTTCAAAAGATTGTTGCTTGGCTTGCAAGGCCATGTGTCGCGGAGACGGCCCCTGCTTGTGCGATACCTGGGTCTTTTGTGGTGACAGGGAGAGATGTGGTGACAAGTTTGGAGAGGTGAGTTTGGGTTTTGGATTCTGGTTTTCATTTCTTTTTTTTTTTATCACTCTTGTTTTGGTGAATTGGGTTTTGATTGTTTGAATATTTTGTATTTGGATATGATATATTTTGAATTGTGATGTTTGTGCACATTGTACTATTTTTTTTTTAATTTTATTTTTCCCTTTTTATCTATATTTGATTAGTTAGAATGGAGTTATTATTATTATTATTATTATTTTTGTGTCTACTACATTAATTGAATAATGAGTTGAAAATATGCATTTTCCCTTACTTTGGTTAGAATTGTGTGGTTTGTACATAGAATTCTGTTTCAAATTGTAGTTGTTGCTGTTGTTCTTCTCTTGCTGTTGTTGTCATTATTGTTGTTCATGTATGCATTTTTTGTGCAAATTTGACCCTTTTTTTTTTTTTATTAAGGAGGTTTATGCTGCATTGATTTGTTAAGGATAAAAAGCATCCACTACAATTCCTCCCTGTAAAGGCGTTTTAAAACTCATTCATAAATCCATGTCAACTTGCCATTTTGTTAGAATTTTGGCATGCTCATTTGCTTCTCTGTAAACATGTGACAAAACCACCTTCATTGAGGATACTGATTCCGATGTGTTTCGAGATGCTGGTCCAGTTTTTTATGTCTTTTTACCAAGAGATAGGCATTCTAGGAAAGGTAGAGGCTTTGAATTTGTTTGATTCTAGACAGAATGTGATACCAATCAAGCGATCAAACTATTCGATGGAAGATTTATCCATAGAAGATGGATTGGGGTAAAGAAGGCAAAGGTCCTTGATCGTGTTTTCAAGAAATATAGCCAGAATACTCAAGTTTCTGGCAGAGCATTTAAATCTTCTACTGTTGTTCGGACAATAGATAGAGGGGGAGTGTTTGGTCATCCTGTCAATAGGCATGTGCAGAAACAGCGGAATGAATAGGTTTGGGCTGAAGATGAGGGTAATCGAAAGGTGGTCAAGGTAGCAACGTCTTTGGCTTCGTCTTTGGAGGAGTATGTAATTCTTTTGTTGCAACTGTTAAACAGACAGATGTTACTGAAGATGTTATTAAAGATTGGTTAGGATCTGCTAGGGGAATTAAAGCTGAGGTGAAGTGTATCAATTTTTCTCTTTTCTGGATTTTGCCTGTTTCCAAGGAAGATTTTAATTATTGATTGACCTGGATTGTGCTTCATCTGATTCTTTTCTTCCAATGGTGGATCGATGGACAGAGGTCTAGGGCCTGTGCTAAAGCTTGTTTGGATTCAGTTGGAAGGTATTCCTCTCCATGCTTGCGAGTTGGGACCATAGCTACCTGATTTGCTTGATGAACCACTGAATCTCATACTGTTTGAATCTAACAATATGGGATTTGATTCGGTGGATTCGAGATTTTTGAAATGCTCTAGTTCGAAGCAGTTCGGTGTAGAAACAGTGATATAAAAAGGGAGTTGCAAGAAGAAGACAATGGAGAACAAGGAAAGAGAAATAAAAAGTGAAATGTAAAAAGTGACTGTCTGTCAAGTGTCTTTCCATCAGCAATTTAAAGCATGAAGAGTACCATATGTCAGCAGCAAGCGCCCCTTTGTCCATTACCTGCTTCTTGCTTGAACCGTTGGCAATATTTGCTTCATTTTGATTCAAGAGATATTGGTATGATCTGAGAGTATAATCACTTCGTTGTCCATTCTATAGAAATCTAAAATAGTTAATATGAAACTCTACTTAAGAAGCACGGACATGGATACAGGATATAGATACGACACGACACGGACACGCCGATACGGCATTTCTCAAAAAAGTAGGACACGGACACGTCGGGGGACACGTTGATAATATATATTAATTTATATATATAGTCATCTACTAAAAAATAATATCATTTTAATTTTTTTAATCAATTTAGCAATCAAAAAATAAAAATTCAAGTACCAACTAACAAACATATCAAATTTTCAAATATACAACACTAAAACATAATTCATAATTATTAAACATGAAATATCCATAGTTTCATAAAATCCATATAAAGAAAAAGGCCGATCATCTTTACCGGCCCTAAAAAAAAAAAAGAGCCAATCTTGAGGCCCTATTCTTTAGTGAACTATATATTTGTCTTTTGCTTGTGATATGATTAATATTTACAATCATACATTTTTCCATGGTACAAAATTGTTATATATCAAGTTTACAAGTTTTAATAACCACATGTTAACAAAGTGTCCAAGAGATATCAGCCACATATTTATTTTTTAGTCATAGACACGGGTTAGGAATTGTGGAACATGTTGTAAAAAGAGTGTCGAACAAGTGTCCGAAATTAAGATTTTTAGTTCTTAATTATGGACACGGCTAAATAGTATTGGACACATGTCCGAGAGTGTCCGAGAAGTGTTGGTGTCCGACACGTGTCCGACACGGATACGTCACTTTCTTAGAAGTGTCCATGCTTCTTAGAACTCTACGTTTATTTTTCCCTTTTTATGTGGTATAGTTCAATTTCATCTAAAAGAGAGGTTGGGCCCACTGTAAGATGAATATCTTATAAACTTGTGAATGCTATAATACAAAAAAAAAAAAAAAGTCAATTTGATGGTAAAACCATATCTTATTAAAGTGAAAATTCTCAATAAGACTAATAAATGAAAAATATATTGACCCATTTAGATTTGACTAGATGGGCCTTAATTTAGACCCTCATGAGTTTTGATGGTCTTATCCCTCTCAAGTTTCATTTCTCTTTCATTTTTCAATTTCCTTCACTCCCTCATCTCCATACATTTGTGTGAATCTCTAAAATTCTCATCAAAACCAAATATTATATCTTCATTAGATTTTAGAATATACATGGTGATCTTTATCCATCCATGATCGGGGCTCATTTATAAAATCCAAACGTGTATAAAAATTAGTTTCAAGTTACTTGGGGTTGAGCCATTTCACACAAATCTTAGTTTGTATTAGATTGATTAAATGTTAAATATGTAATTTTATGATTTTTTTTGTGTATTCGGATTAGTACATCGAACTCATCGAACTTGAATTGCAAATTAAGCGAATTGGAAAGCGAATCAAGTAAACCTACTGAATCGAATTTTCGAATTGAAGCAAGTTTCGAATTTCAAACTACAAACTCGAATCCGAATTGGTCGAACTACGAATCGGGTAACTATGCTTGGGGCAAAAGGGTTTTTAATTGCCCAGGTGAATGTTTGGGTGCTGTCATGTAGGTTGCTATTGAAGCTAAACATAGGAAGAGGATTGGTATGGTTTGTGTTCTTATCTTGAGGGATCCTCTACGATCATTGCCTGTGTGAATTTTACTTGAGGTTTAAGAGGTTAGATTTTCTATTTCCATTAGAGTGGAGGAAGAAGGTGGAAGGTTGGGGAAGTTCCTGTTTCAGGCTATGGACCATCACAATTCTGCGCTAATGGATAATCACGTCACAACATCAGAGGAGGTAATTTCGACGAATTAGTGTGGTTTTTCAGGGGATTTGAATTCTAAAGTTTAAAACACCTCCTTTCTCTGGTGATTTGATAACGCCGCTGGGGATTGAGGATGAGTCGACGGGTGTTGATGATCTTTTCATTGAAGTTAATGTAATTTTGAATTAGACGACGGATATCTAGGGAGAGAAGGAATTTCGTCACACACCAGGGAAATTTCGCTATAAGTTAGGAAGGAGAAGTCAACAAGTTGCCCTCCTATTAACAGTAGGGAGATTCTAAATAAACACCTTCCCACTCACCCATTTTTTTTAAATCTATAAAATTACCCAAATGCCCCCACCCCCTTCTCTCCCCAATCACCTCCCCCTCCTCCCTCCGCCACTTCCCCACCTCTCCCTCCTCCGGTGATGATTGGTGGCTCTGGTGGAGGGGGACCCCCCATCTCCCTCCCCTCCCTCTCCCTCTTAATTGCCATCAATTAGGAGGAAGGGAGAAGGTGGGAGGGAGAGAGAAAAAGAGGGAGGGGGTGGGGGAGATAGAGTTGAGGGGGATGAGAGGAAGAGGGAGGGAGGGGAGGGAGAGGTAGAGAAAGGAAGAGGAAGAAGGAGGGAAGAGGAAGAGGGAGAGGGGTAGTCCCCATCCACTGGAGTTACTGATCGTTGTTGGAGGAAGGGGAGGTGGGGAAGGGGAGTGGGGAGGAAAAGGGGTGGGGTTATTTGGGTAATTTTACAGTTTTTTTTTTAAATGGGTGAGTTGGATGAGTCCCTTCTTGTGTTTATTTAGAAGCTCCCTTAAAGATATATTTGCTCAATTGAGAAATGACCTTATTGCCCCTGGGAATAACAAAAATTTGCTGATGATCCTGGTTGTACTTTTAGTTTGCTTAGTGCGACCGGCATATTTGGAGGCCCAAATCGACAATGGAATGAGGCCATCTAATAATGTGGTAATCGGAATCATTGTGGAGCCATTAAATGGGAAAGAGACAATAACATTATCAGCTAAATGGGATTCTTGTGATTGTGCTGAGACGTTCACTTTTCCAAATGACAAAATGAAGGAAAGCGGCGGAAATTGGGGTGATTGTTGCTTAGATGACGATGGTGTATCCATTGAAGGGGTTAATGATGATGACTATGATATTAACCTAGATAAAGCTCTGGTGGTGGTGCCGCACAATGAAAACATTGAGCCTATTGCAGTGGATCATTTTAAATTAAATCCTGGGGATAATGTAACAAATCTAGAAGTTAAAGAAAAAGTGATTGCAATTGCTATTATCTTGGGCTATTTTAATGGAAGGATAGTCAAAGTCACTCAGGAGGGTTTTTTTTTTAATGGTGAATGAATTCATTGCTTCAATAACTTGATAGTACAAGCGGGATATACTGGACTCAACAACCCAAAAAAGATGGGAGAGCAAACAAAACTCAAATAGATTGGAGCTAAGACCCCAAAACACGAGCAACAACCCCCAAGAAGGAGATACAAAGACCATTAAAAGGAAAAGCTCAATGCGGTTTTAAGAACTTCCTCTTTGGTGAGCTTATCAGCATCCTCATTGGCCGAATGCTTGATATTCTGGAGGGAGATGTTCAAATCCCCAGAAAGCTACATCATCGCTTCAATGATATTTGAAAGGTACCAGGGAGGTGTGGAAGATTGATTTGCCACTGTATGACACAATAGGAGTCCCTTTCAACAAGTAACCGTTGAGGATGAAGGCCAGAAGCTGGTCGGAGACTGATGTTAAGGGCAAGCAATTCAGTTTTGTTAATCGAGCAAAAACCAACTGGACTGATGTAGTCTAGCCCCACAAGCAGTCCTTCTTCAAATTAGATTAGGATTATATTATTTTTATTAGTAGATTTCTAATTACATTGTTATTAGGGAAGTTTCTATTAATAGCTTAGGGTTTCTTAGACATTAAGTTTGCTTTTATTATATATATTGCATTGTAGAGAAAAGATTCTCAAACTTGATTGAGTAATAGAATTGGGTTTTATCCCCTAGAGGTACGTCTTCGTGTGTTGAAGCCTTCTTGATGATTTAAAGTATCTTTGGACATGTGCTTTGGTACCCCATATACAAGCCCTGACTCTAGGGCCTGCATCAGTTTGGTATCAAAGCCGAAGATCCCCTCGATCTCGGCGAGTTACCCTTCCCCTCACCCAGTTGACATCATCCCGAGCCCTAACACCTCTCCCCAACAACTGGCTGCCCTAAATCCCCACTTCCAAAAAAAAAAAGAAACCCCTAATTTTGTCATCATCTACATTCCGAACACCCATCTCAGAAGTTCATCTCGTCCCAAACCCTAATCGTCAACAACTGGACCAAACCCTAATCGTCAGCTGGACCAAATCCTCGCCACCGTCTTCCCCTTTCGACGCACAGCACCCTCATCCCGACTCCCCAATCCGGCCTCACCACTCTCGGCCAACCCCATCACCCCCAACTTCCTCCATCCCAGCCACCATCCACTGCTGCCATCTATCCACTAATGATCTCCCTACGGGACCCATCTCATCATCTACGCCAAAACCGCCAATCACCTTTCACTGTCGTCCACCAACCCTACTCTCACCAAAATCCTCATCCCAGCTTGCAAAACCGATTCCCACTCAACCCTAGTTGAACCCAACTACCATCTTAGAAACCTTCACCCCAATCAAATCTCCATTGCCACTGCTTTCCAACCCCAGCTCCTATCTTCGTCAGGCCACATCCTTCGCCGAACCAAATTCCCGAATCGAGAGCGCAAAAAAAAAAAAAAAAAAAAAAAAAAAAAAAAAAACAAGGGGGAAAGAAGAAGCAGAGAAAGGAGCAGCTGCCAAGACAGAGGAGAAAATGTACCTGGATCGACTGTTGTGCCGCTTGCTGATCTCTGCTCGCTGTTGTCGTCAAAAGCTAAGAGCATTCCTCCGATTGTCGTCTCAATTGCCTGGAACTAGAAACAGCAATCGTCACCATCTCCACCATCATCACCAGAGCCATTGCTTGAGCCATCAGCCCTTTCTTCTCGTCTGCATCTTCTCGATTGCAAAGGACCCCCAACGAAAGGGGTTTTCAAATAACCCTTTTGTTATTTGCGCACTAATCTGGAGTTAGGCACACACATGACTTCAATCACATGGCAGTGTTAGCGATCCAAGTCATCGCTGATCTATCAGTGCCTCATCGAATCTTAGTCAAATCACAAATTTGCCCAATGCAACAGCCGACAATTATATTTGCGATTGTGAGCCCATCTAAAGCCTGATTTCCGATCTGTCTTCACCAACGCTTTTGTGGAGAGCTGATCTACACACCAGGTCAGTTGGATTTAAATTTTGCATTAAAAAAAATGCCTTCTAAGAAGCAAGTTGAAGTCGAATCTTCATCTTCTTCACTTGAAGATTTGGCTAGTGCCATTAGAGAATTATTTGCAAAAGTTGATGGTATACACACCACCCTGCAACAATTGGACACTAGAGTGACAAATTTGGAAAATAATTAGCGTGTAAATCACAACCGTGATGATGGTGCAAATATTCAGAATCAACGAGATCCACCAGTCAATAATCCTGATCGAGATTTAGGGATTAAAATCGTAATTCCTGAATATGATGGAAAATTGTAGCCTGCTAAATTCATGGATTGGTTAGTGTGTGGGGAATATTTTCGCAAACAAGCCAATGACTGAGCACTATAAAGTCACACTGATTGCTATTAGATTCCGTAATTATGCTGCAACTTGGTGGGCTGAATTACAAAGAAAATGGAGGAATCAGAACATGGACCCTGTTGAAATATGGATTAAGATGAAGAATATTTTGAAGCAAAAATTCCTTCTTGTCAACTATGCAAGAGATATACGTTCCAGCTTTCAAAATTTGAAACAAAGGTCCAAAACAGTTGTTGATTATTCTGAGGAATTTCTAATTCTGCAAGCTTGTTGTGGCTTGAATAAAGATGATGATATGGTAGTTGATAGATTTTTTTAATGGGTTGAGAATAGAAATTCAGCATATCCTCACCTTCCAATATTTTGATAATGTCGATGAACTCATCCAACATGTTGTCAAAGCTGAGGAAATTGTAAATCATCAAGTACAAAAATCCAAATGGGTTCCACCAAAGAATTCATCTCTACAAGAAGCTAAACCCAATGGAGAGATTTTTGCAAAGATTGGAGGTCAAAATAAGATGATTTGTTTTCATTGTCAACAGCACGGGCATCGCGCAGCAGAATGTCCAAAGCGAATACATCTTATTGAGATTTAAGGTGCTGATAAAAATACTCTAGATGATACTAAGGGTACTGATATTGATCCTAAGGATATTAACAATGAGGAACTTACTGAAATATATGCAAATATCACAGGTGAAGCTTTTATCGTCATCAAGGAGGCTCCACCAATTGTTGAGAATAAATGGTTGAAAAAAAATATTTTCCGTTCTGCGGGCACAGTTCAGGGATAAAATTGCACAATTGTTATTGACGACAGAAGTTGTGAAAATCTCATCTCTAAAAGTCTTGTTGATCGCCTCCAATTGAAAGTTTACAAACAAAACCGCCCTTATTTTGTCAAGTGGCTGATGAATGGTGATCAAGTGCATGTTCGACATATTTGTAAAGTTACATTTGCCATTGGTGAGACTTACAAAGATATAATCTAGTGTGATGTGCTACCTATGGATAGTGGTGATATCTTATTAGGCTATCTATGGATGTATGACAAAAATTGAACTCATGGTATGTGCGACAACACCTATACATTCATACATGGTGGACAGCATGTTACTTTTTATCTCGAGAAACCACAACTGCCGAAGAAGAATTCTTGGAAAGCTGCCACAAAGGAAGTCCTTCATATTCACCACAGTTACAGAGGCAATCCGAAGCAAACTTGAGTTCGAGGACGAACTCTTCTTTCAACCCGGGGAGGATGATGCAGTCTAGGCCCCATAAGTAGTCCTTCTTCAAATTAGATTAGGATTATATTATTTTTGTTAGTAGATTTCTAATTATATTGTTATTAGGAAAGTTTCTATTAATAGCTTAGGGTTTCTTAGACATTAAGTTTGCTTTGACTACATATATGGTATTGTAGAGAAAAGATTCTCAGACTTGATTGAGTAATAGAATTGGGTTTTATCTTCGAGAGGTGCATCCTCGTGTGTTGAAGTCTTCTTGACGATTCAAAGTGTCTTTGGATACGTGCTTTGGCACCCTATGCACATGCCCTAACCCTAGGGCCTAAGTAAGAAAGAAGGTTGGCTCCTTCCTCATCATGGATAACACCCCCCAAACCTACCAAACCCGGATTACCTGAAGCACTACCATCAAAATTAAGCTTGAGAGCACGTGGAGGGGAAGGGCACTATCTAGAGGAAATCTATTCTTAATGAGGTTTGGAGAAGGTACTTCCTTCCAGTTCTGAATAATGGAATTCAGTGTGATATCTTTGAACAGAGAAAGAGGTGAAATCCAAAGTGCCACAGAGTCATTGAGGAGCTTCATTCATGAGATGTTAAAAGAAGGTTCGGTACAGAGTCAGGTTGGTCATCAGAGTATGAAGAAATCAAGAGCTCAATGAGAGGTCATAAATTGGCATTTTTTGTTAATTATGACTGGTCTGCAGGAGCCAAAACAGTTGGTGTTAAATTGTTGGGATTATGAAGCTGATGTCCTGGAATGTTCGTGGTACGAATTCAATATCAAAGCGGGCATTGATGAGAGGTGTGTTTAACTGCTTTAAAGGAGAGTGTTTCTTTCTTCAGGAGACTAAACTAGAGGAAATTGAGGATCGGGTTATTAGATCTATATGTCCTTGGTCGTGTTTTCGGTTTGTAATGAGCCCTTCAATGGGGGTGTCTGGTGGTATATTTTACTCTGGAATGCAGTTTTTTGGGAAAAAAAAAGGGATGAATATGTGGGGAGCTTTTCTGTTTCTGCTTCATTAAAGGATGTAAAATGTGGGTCAGTTTCAGTAACTACTTGTGTGTATGGGCCTTCTTATTGTGGTGAATGGACAGCTTTTTGGGCAGTGCTCAATCAGGTTGCTGGCTTATGGAATCATCCTTGGGTACTAGAGGTGATTTTAATGTTATTAGATTTCCTAGAGAGGAGAGTAGTGGATGTTCAATTAGCCCAACAATGAGTGATTTTCATGATTGGATTAATCTTCATGATCTGGTTGATCTTCCTTTGCATGGAGTAGAGTTTACTTTGTCTAATATTCAACGGGACATGGTTATGAGTCGGCTGGATCGTTTTCTTTTTTCTACAAATTGGGTTGATCTTTTTTCCAGATTGTATTCAACGAGCATTGGCCAGGCCGATTTCAGATCATTGTTCCTTTGTTGCTTGAGATAGGAATGGATGATTGGGGTCCTCCATTCAGATTTGAGATTATCAGGCTTTTAGAGAATGGATTCAGTAAATGTGTCAAAGATTTGTGGTCCTCTTTCTTTGCTGAAGGTGTAATACATGTGTATGGTTTCCTAGTATAAAGATATTCTTTTGTTATATTCGGATAGTGAGTAATTGTAAATAGGGAGAGATACTAATGTATAGCCTTGATTAAGGCATTTTGATTCTTTTTAATGGAAGGGTCGATCCATAGAGGGGACACACTAATTTCAAGAGAAATTCAGTAATCTTATCTAATTAATACGGTATCTGAGATCTTGGGTTCTCGTTGCTGTTGCAACATTGCAGTTCTGATTGTGATGAAGGATTCAACAGTCTGATTAGGAAGAAGTTTTTTTCTCTGTCTCTGAAAAAGACAGATCAAGGATCTGTGTTTCTTCTCCAGTTTCAAACCTTGGAATTGTTGTTGTTTTGGCTTGTGATCAACTGTGGCCCACTTGCGATCATCAAGACATTTTCAAGGCACACTCCCATCTTGGTTGATTATATATCCTGGGAATTTTGGAGATTTTTCCTGAATTTTTTGAAGCTGGGACGTAGGTTTTTCTTGCAAATCTGTGGATTTCCAGTTTTATGCAATAGTTTTGATCACAGCTGTTTAAATTCTTGAATTAAGGGTAGATTTTGCTAATACTGCTTCCAATAGAAGGAGGTTTTGAGTGTGATTCTCATAGTCAGATCTGATTTTGAGTCAGATCCACATTTGTGCTTCACAACAGCTTCTTTCTCCACTTTTTTTAGGTCACCTAGACCCATTTTTTTTACCTATGTGGAGTTTCGATCAGATCTGCTTGGTCTGATGTTGAATCAGTATGTAGATTCGGTTCTGGGAAATTGGTTCACCTCTGTATCAAGTTGTTTTCCAACTGTTTGGTATTTTTACACCAATTAGAAATCAAATTTCAATGGAGAAATCTGAGGTAAAATTGATTCAATTCAATGGGAAAAATTACCCAACTTGGGCCTTTTAGTTTCAACTATATCTAGAGGCCAAGGAACTATGGAGGCATATATTTGGTGCTGCTCCAAAACCAACAGTAGATTAAAAATTAATTTCTCCACGTTTCCATTTTGTAGCTGTCCAATGAATAATTCGATACCTTATTCGAACATTGTCTCGTGGATTATTCTTTCCATCTACCAACCCGCGTGCTCTTAAAGCATATGTAGATGCAGATTGAGCCGGTTGTCTCTGGATACCCGGCGCATCACCTCTAGATAGTGTATGTATCTTGGTGATAGCTGAATCTCTTGGAAATGTAAGAAGTGGGATAAGGTTTCAAAATCATCTACCGAAGCCGAGTGTTGTGCTATGTCTACCGCTTGCTCTGAAATTCTTTGACTTTGAGGTTTACTTTCAGACATTGGATTTCCCGCAAATGGTGCCATACCCCTTTATGTAGATAATATGAATGCAATTCGCATTACTGCCAATCCTGTTTTCCATAAGCGTATTAAGGATATCGAGGTTGACTGTCATTTTATCCGTGATGAATATAAGTGTGATGTTTTCAACCTTCCTCACATTTCTTCTGATCTTCAACTTGCTGATATTCTCACCAAAGACCTTCCATGACCTTGTCATCAGTTCTTGGTTAGCAAATTGATGCTTATTGAGTCACCAGCATCAATTTGAGGGCAGTGTCAAATACAGGTCGACTATAGCCCAAGGCCTACTTGTGTGAATGACTCAGATCTAGGCCCAGAACCGAACTCAATCTTTAGAAATGATTTAGTCAAAATACATGTGTATAGTTTCCTAGTATAAAGATATTCTTTTGTTATATTTGGATAGTGAGTAATTGTAAATAGGGAGAGATACTGATGAATAGCCTTGATTGAGGCATTTTGATTATATTTAATGGAAGGGTCGATCCCTAGAGTGGACAAACAAATTTCAAGAGAAATTCAGAAATCTTGTTTAATTGATAGAAGAGTGGATAGGGTTTCAGTTAGCTTGAAAATTGAAGTTCTTAAAAACAAAATTGCAAAGTTGGAAGAAGTTTTTGGCAATTTCACTGAGAAGAAATATCAGTTGTTAGCAGATATCCAGAATCTAGATGTGAAGGAAGAAGGTGAATGGTTAGAGGAAGAGGATCAGCTTAAAAGATTTTCGCTTCAGGAGGAGCTAGACTAATTTTTGAGGAAGAGATTAAATGGAAACAACACTCTAGAAATAAAAGGTTGGAAGCAAGTGATTGGAACACTAAAATTTTCCATGCAATTGTTAATGCTCGGCATTGTATTATCTCATTAAAGCTATGATGCATGGATACTTTAAAATGGGCAACATTTTGTATCATATTGTATCCGATACTTCACTGTTTACATGTAAAATCCGTTTCCCTGCTGTGTCCACGATGTCTCCTTATCGTATCCATGCCGTATCTGGCCATCATAGCATTAAAGCTATCTTTGCATGAGGTTAGATTGTGGAAGAGTAAAGTTGATATAGAAAGAGAAATTGTTATTTTTTTTTCTAGGAGTTGTATTTATCAGACAATAAGTCTAGGATTCGGATGGATTGGGTTTCTTTATGTCAGCTCCCTCAATTGAAGGTGTCTTTGCTAGTGGATTGCTTTTCTAAAGAGGAGATTAGATATGTGGTGTTTAGGCTAAGCAGTGATTGTTCTTTAGGTCATGATGGGTTTCTTATAGTTTTCTTTCAGCATTTTTGGGATTTAGTGGAATATGATGTTCTTGTTTTCTTCAACAAATTCCATGACAATGTAGTCATAGTAGAAGAATTGGGAGCTTCTTTTATTGCCCTTATTCCAAAGAAAGATGTTGTTGTTTCTGTTAAGGACTATAGGCCTGTTAGCTTAATTGCCAGTCTTTACAAGATTTTAGCAAAAGTTCTTGCTAATCACTTAGGGAAGGTGCTTCTAGAGATTATTTCAGATGTGCAAGGTGCTTTTGTGGATGGGTGTCAGATTTTTTTATACTATTCTTATAGCTCATGAATGTGTAGACTCAAGGAATTGGCAGAAGCGTGCTGGGCTAGTTTGCAAGTTAGATTTTGAAAAGGCTTATGACATGGTTGATTGGGGCTTCCTTCAATATGTGATGTATAGAATGGATTTGGTGAGAAATGGAAATAGTGGATTCATAGTTGTGTCTCATCTGTGCAATTTTTTGTTTTCAGGAATGGTTTCCGAAAAGGCTATTTCAAAAGTTCTACAGGGCTTCGGCAAGGAGATCCCTTATAGTGGTGGAAGCTCTGTGTGCCTTAATGGTTAGGGCCAATCAAATGCAGTTAATTTCTGGCTCTACAATTGATAACGAAATTCAGTTAGTAACTCAATTTACAATTTGCAGATGATGATGATATTGTTTCTGTGTTTTTTTTTTTTTTTTTTTTTTTGATGCTTCTTTGACCCAGGTGGAAAACTTGAAGATGAATTTGAAATGGTTTGAATTGTTATCGGGGTTGAAAATTAACTATGGCGAATGTGAATTGATTAGGGTTCGGGTGGATGGTAGTCTTGTTGATTACTTGGCTAATGTGTTTGGATGCAAAGCTAGAATCTTCTTTCTACTTGCCTTTATCTTTGGGACTACCTAAGAAGCATTTATCGGATTCTCTTTTGGAGAGGATGGAAAAAAAGTTGAGCTCTTGGGAAGGTCGGTTTTTATCTATGGGGGGTCGACTGACTTTAATTAAGTTTGTTCTATCAAGTATTCGAATTTATTTCCTTTCTTGTTTTAAATGCCCTAAAGTTGATGTAAGCAAGATTGAAAAACTTCAGCGAGGCTTCCTTTGGAATGTTTCTTTTGAGAAAAGGAATCATCACTTGGTACGGTGGGAAGAAGTTTGTAAACCATTGGCTCATGGGGGGTTGGGTATCCGATCTATTAGTAAGGTTAACAAAGCATTGTTGAGAACATGGTTATGGTGGGCAAGGATATAAATATCTTCGTAGCGGCCGATAAATCGGGCGTAGCGCTAATGGGCGCTACGCTATTTAAAAAAAATCGCCGCTCACAAATGTATTTGCCCGTATCGGCCGATACAGTTTGTAGCGGCCGATACGTATCGGCTGGGGGGGTTAAAACCTCCCAGCCGATTTTTTTACCCACTTTTTCCCTTTTAACTTTTATCTTCTCCCCTCGTCACTGCTCCAAGCCCCTTTCCTTGCCTCCATTTTTCAAATCCTCTCAAAAAAATAGTAAAATCATCAACAAAAACATCAAAAACATCAAAAGATTAAGGTGGCATTCAAGATTCAAGCATTAAGCTCAAAAAAGGTGAGTTTTGAAGCTTTTTTTTTTTCTACTTTGTGCTTATTTCTCTCTTTTCTTCTATGAATCACTTGAAAATGAGTTGTTGTTAGATCCATGTTCCTCTTTGATCAAGCCCCTCTTTTTTATCACTTTCTTAATTTTTTTTTTGAATTTTATTTTTGGATAATTTTATTATTTGAAAAAAGAAATCTATTTTGTTAATGGAAAACCAATAAAATGGGTTGAAAGTGGTCCCTAAATGTTAGATCTATGTTTCCCATAGATCAATCACACATATTTTTGTGTTCTTTTAATTTTTTCATATTTTTTATTTTCGGATTTTTGTATTTTTTTAAATATTTTTTTATAGAAGCAAACTCAATCAAATGGGTTGAAAGTGGTCCCTAAATGTTAGATCTATGTTTCCCATAGATCAATCCCACATATTTTTGTGTTCTTCTAATTTTTTCATATTTTTTATTTTCAGATTAGAGCTAATCAGCAAGGTATCCTCCATTACAAAGTCTTTGCTCTTTAAGTAGATTAGTATACTGTTTTTCTATAAAGTTTGAACATAGTTTATCTTTCATTCTTGAATGAATCTTGATGAAATTTGTTTATAACATTTTTTTTATAAGCCTTAAGTTACTATTTAAGTTGACATAACTAAACAACATGAATCCATATGAAAAACATTGATTATTCATATTCTTTTCTATTGATACAGCAATACAGGATCTCATGCAATGAAGGGACCGCTACATACTCATATACTAGTTGCTTTTGCAAAACAAACACATATTCCATCATTTTCCAATATTCTGGATTTTCTGGAATTTTTTTGGATATTTTTGAAGACTTTTTTAAATCACACCGCTACGCCGCTACGTATCGTCCGCTACGTATCGTTTTGGTGACGGGCCGCTACGCCCGCCGCAACCGCTATTTTCATCCTTGATGGTGGGTGGGTTTGTCTAACCATGGCCCATTGAGGAAGTTACTTGTTTGCATGTATAAATTGGGTAATGATAGATGGTGTGTGCCAAGTCCAATTCACTGAGTGTCTGGCTTATGGAAGTCTGTTCTTTATGTTAAAGATGACTTTCTAAGGTGGATTCACTTTTGAGTTACATAATGAGGAGCAGGTGAGTTTCTGGCATGATGAATGGTGTGGTCAATTGGCATTGTGTGGTCAATTTTTTTAATTTTTATTCTTTGGATAGAAGGCAACAGGCTCTTATTGCTGAAGCTTTTTCTACTTTGGGGGAGAGAATGTTTGCGATTTTTCTTTTTTTGGAGGGATTTAACAGATCTTGAAGTTTCTGATTTTGCTAGATTGATGGTATGCTTGATGATATTTATTTGTCTCTTGGTAAACTAGATAGCAGGGTTGGAAACATGATACTGAACACCCTTTTTTTGGTGAAATCCTTTTTGAATGTTATGATTGACAGTTCTAGGGAGGAAGGCTGGTCTCATTTTTGGGATACTTCAGTTCCTCCAAGAGTCTTGGTCTTCTGTTGGATTTTGAGTAAGCATAAGATTTTAACAATTGACAAGTTGAGAAGAAGAAACCATTTCTTAGTCAATGGCTGCCCTTTATGTCTCAGGGATGAGGAGTCAGTGCATCATTTGATGATCCATTGTTTATATGCTTCTAAAGTATGGATTGCTATCCTTAAGATGTTTAAGATGGAATGGGTTATGCCAAGAACTATTGATGATCTTTTTCTTCAATGGTGGTTGGGCACTAAGTATGTTAATGCAAGATTTTATGGAAATTAGTTTTCTATGCTACTTTTTGGAGGATGTGGTTGGAGAGAAATAATAGTGTTCAAAAACACTAGTAAACCAGTTCAGAAGGTTATTGAGTCTATTGTTTGAACAGTGTCGGAATGAGTGTGTAAGCATAAGGAGTTTGATGGGTTACCCTTGGAAGTTGGGGAGCTTTTTTAAATGAGGGTTGGCAGACTAAAGTTTTTCAGAGAGTTCATCAGTTGTTTCCTCCTGGTATTCTAAAAATTGAATTTTGATGGTAAATATCTACAGTCTTTTCAAAAAGACGGTTTTGGAGGTGTTATAAGGGATAGCAATGGTAAAGTAAGTTACTTTGGGCCTGTGGAATCCTTGAATGCCAAAGAAGCTGAAGTTTTTGCTCTTTTGATTGAGTGTCATGAATTGCTAAAGTTCGGTGGTTGTAATGTTATTATAGAAGGTGATTCTCTTTCAGCTATTCAGTGGGGTGGGTAGGCTCCTCATCTGTGGAGATTAGCAGATTGGGTGGAGGAAGTACAATCAATTTCAAGCCTGTTTGGAGCATCCTTTCATCATATACCTTGCGAGGCACACCTTATGGCGGTAGGTTTTGCTAAGGAAGGAGTGTTTCGCTCTTCTACTTAATCTTTTGTTATGCTTTTTGGAGTTGTTTTCTATTTTTCTTCTTTCCTGTTTGACTAAGTAGAGTTTTTCAGCTTAGTCTTCTTGTATTGGCTTTTTGGTGAAATAAAATTATACTGTTATAAAAAAAAAAATGTATCCATGGAATGGCTGTATTTCACTCATCAGTTGTAGGACACCTTTTTGGTGGAAACATGTTCAAAATTTCATGAAAATGCCTAAAATGAAAATTTTGATCTTATCAAATTATTCAGTCTTTACCTACCTGCATTATTTGGAAATGGTATTAGGAAATGATGAAGTTGTTTAGTATTGATTGTTTAAGGCTCAAACTTGAAAGTTTATTTTGGTGTTATCAGCTTATTTTTCCCTAATAATAAATAGGAGACATAATCGGTTAGGCAGGAGGTTTGGTAAGATTTGTTTGAAAGTGGAGAAGTGAGAAAGAACAAAAAAGTTTCCCTATACTGTTTCTTCAATCTTCATGTACGAGCACTAAAATATTTTCAAAAAACCCTGAAATATATGTGAAACTACAATTTCCAACGTCATGTAAACTGTATATGGTATTGTGTCCGGCTTTGTGAGATTACCAAAGAGACTATTATCAAGCCTTTCACACTAACATTTGCTATACCTACCCATACTTCAGCAAGCCACATGGTGAATGGGGATAATAAGCTGTGACATTGCATTTAGATTTAGTCAAGTAACTCAGCCTAGCCTTTAACAGTATTATTTCTTTCTATCAAATAGAGAAATTATAAGTTGTGACAAGAACCAATGTCACCACGAAGATGCTCACTATCACAACTCAAGGTTGTGGGTTCATGTCATGTTGTTGCCAAAAAAAAAAAAAAAAAACAGAAAAGGCGTGAGTCAGCAACATGTCTGTCTGTGTCATAACAAAGAAATCTGTTCTACCATAGCTTTCTTAAGTTGGTGGTAACTGACATAGGAATTATTTTTTACTAGTATACTAGTGTAAGGAAATTGCAGACTGTGACGTTCTGAGGTTCAGTTTGTAATGGTTTTATAGCTTCTTCTTTCTTTTTTCTTTTTTTTTTTTTCACCATGAAAAAAAGTAAGCATTTGCCCAAATCCATCAACCAGTGAGGAAAGCAAGAACCTTGAATGACTATATATTTTTATGATCTATTTCTCCCATTTCATAGAATAGAAATATCTTCAGCATTTTCTCATTAAGTAAACATGCCAATTTTTACCTTTCAAAAAAAAAAAAACATGCCAATTTTTTGTTGTGTAATATGTTAATTTTGGTCTCTTTCTTCTTTCCTTTTGTAGTGCTGGTTAAAGAAACAGAAGGATCCCTTGCACCCTGATCTGCAAGAGGCAGGAGAAAAAGTTATTTGGACTTCTGGGCTCATTTTTGGAAATGGCGAGGTATATCTTTTGCTTCAAAATATTGTCTTATAAACAAGATTATAAATTTAATTTTTTTGGCCAATTTCATGGTACGCTTCTTTATGTTTTGATGAACTAGTGTTGTTGTATATTGAATGGAAAATTAATTCTGTTAATCTAACACTAAAGTTTCATTCTGGTGCACCATTTTCAATACCTCTAGATGTTTCTATAATCAACACTCATGAACTGTCATTCCAAAAAAAATAAAAAAAGCAAAAAATGCTACTTCTGCATCCGCGTCTTGCTACTATTGTGAGTATTGAATTTGCTTTGTTAGGCAACTGTGTGAACCCTGTTGTGGCGTGTAACTTGTGTCTGGTCACATTCATCAAAGCTGACTGTATAAAACACAGTCCAGTGCCAAAACTGCTCCTGGTCCTGCAGTGAGGCATACCTCTTCTTCATGGAGAGGGTACATGGTTTGAGCCTATAAACACTTTTGATCCCTCTCTAGCCATTTTGGAAGCACATGAAAACTGGTGAACATACACCAATAATCATAATTGTTTAATTAGATAAAACCTCTTTGGTACATCCATGTTCAATTTATAGAGGCTAATACTAAATTGGCCTTTGATGCGAATCTTGAGATAGCTATCGTACATGTGTATAGATTATTGCCAAGTTTTTTAGTTTAATGATCATAAGTTCATAATGCTCTCTCTCTCTCTCTCTCTCTCTCTCTCTCTCTCTCTCTCTCTCTCATCAAGTTCTATTCTGCTATTTATTGGGTTTTTTCTTTATAGCTTCGTAAGTTTCCTTTTTAACATTGTCCATTGTCCTCTACCAGATCTCTGATTTTCAACCACCCCCAACAAACCCTTTCAGAAAAAGATTGTCCCACAGTTGCAACTCCATACCTATTGAGGGCTTTTGCTCCAATTAAATCAGGAAAAAGGCTAAATCTTCATAGTTTCTTATCATTCTATTCATGGAATGTGCACTTTTTTTTGTTGTGTTTTGTGATTACTAATATTTGGTAAATGATGTTTGCTTGACGTTTTCTTATAACATGGAGACAGAATATGGAGTCATTCATATAAAAGTAAGTGGCTTCCTCAAGCATTGTAAGTCCAATTTTTTTGATATGCTTATGTGTAGGGTATCATTGCCTTGGAGACAGAATATGGAGTCATGCATATAAAAGTAAGTGGCTTCTTCAAGCATTGTAATTCCAATTATTTTGATATGCTTATGTGTGGCATTCGCTTAGATTTAATAGAAAGTTCTACTATGACTTTGAATAGTTGGCTTGTAGTAGTAGTTTGCTGCTTGTTCGTCTTGGATGATATCTATATTTGCTGTCTCTTTCATTTTAGTTACTCGGTATCATTCAATTCTTTTCCTTTTCCTTCTTTTTTTTTTTTTTTTGATCTCCGATTTGTAACATGACTCCAACCCACAACCAACCTCATGGTTGCAATAGTGAGCACCCTCCAACGTGCCGCAGGCTCTTGTGTAGTTTGAGATTGCATTTGAGATTCTTTGTTTATGCAATTGCATCTACTCTTGTGCTTATTTTCAGGTTCATATTCTTCTATAATGTCATTTTAGTTAGTCTGTGTCATTGGTCTTTTCCTCTTTTTTTCCCTCCGATTGGTAATGTAACCCCAACCCACAACCAACCTCATGGTTGCAATAGTGAGCACGCTCCACTGTGCCATAGGCCTTTTTTTAGCTTGAGATCGCATTTGAGATTCTTTGCTTATGCAATTGCACCTACTCTTGTGCTTATATTCAGGTGCATATTCTTCTATAATGCCCACCAAAGGGCTATAAGCCATGTTGTTTTTAAGTAACGAGAAAACTGCAGGATATCTAAGTTGTGGGGTGGGTGAGCTCCTTTGATGTGTATTGATTTCTCAAACATAGTGTCAAAGTTTCCTGCATCTTCCATAGGCAACAAACTTCATGTCTAACTATTTTGTATTTGTTGCGGTTGGCTTGCAATCTTTAGCATTGGCCTCCATGTCTTGGGTTCGTTGAGTAGAAGTTTCTTTATCTTGTAGGTTGAACAATGGGGAGCATCTTTGCCTGCCCTCTTTAAAAAATGATAGTATACGCCTTTGTATGAGTGCACCTTGCCAAATTGATGAGGTTTTTTCCTTCTGCTTATCATAAAGTAGAGGTCTGTGGTATAACTTTGTGCCTTTTTCTTAGAACCCATGTTTATCTGTAATGATAAACTTCCACGGAGGCAAAGATAAGAACATGCTAGGAGCTTTCGCAGTGTGGGAGACATGCCTAATGATGCAATTAACAATGAAGAGAGGACAAGAAAATGAAGGAAAAGGAAAACATAGAAATAAAATGAAAGAAAGAGAAGTCACAGCAGTGGCCCTTAATACAAAGTTTTCTACTAACTCCCTTAATACAGAGTTTTTTGAGTTTTCTAAGCCCTTAAGCCACCAGATCATATGCTTTTTCTAGCAATATATGTAGTCACCTCATGCTTGAGAACTCTGTTGTTTTTCACATTATGTTTGTCAGTTTTTGCTCTTCTATAGTGCTATAGCTATTTAATAACTTTCATTGGTATTCTTTCAACCTGTTTCTCTTCATTTTTGCCCCAAAATGTATTAATTTCTGAAGCACTCAGCTTCCTCCATCCTTCTCTAAGTATTCGAGATATGTTGCAGCTTTTTCCTGACTGCTCTCCACGCTCAGTGGCCTACATCATTGATCTGCTAGGAGTGCGCCACTGTGCAGGCTGCCAATTTTATCGTGCAGAAAGCCGTGGCAGCTCTTGGGATTCTGAAGGGAACCACATAAAAGATGTAAGATTCCATGAATTTCTCTCCAACCTGGCATGATTTTACATCTAGCATTTGATTGAGTTATAAAACTTTGTCTTTCGTAAATGATTTCTAGATGACTTTCTTTTGGCAGTATTTTCAAAATCTTTTCATGTCTTGTTTGGGATTGATAATTAGAGATGTCTGATGCCCTTTGTCAGCCTAAGTGCTCAATTTATTTCGCATCTGAAATTGAGACCTCTCCTTGCCTTAAATGGACTGTATTCACTATGCAGGCTCAACCATATGAAAACATCAATTTTCTAACACTCAGTCCTGGTCCAGCCTTTTGTTTTCCAGGCATTAACATGAAACCTCATCCTAGCTTCTGGCCTGAAGATGAGGCCCAAGTCCATATCATTGGCAGGATTGGTATAGAAACCTTTAGGTCCCCAGTCTAGCAACAATGCTATGGTTGCCCATATTCCTTGACATTTACAGTTTTATGGGATCCACTATCCAAGTAGTAGGTGTCTTATTATTTCAGCGGTGCTTTCTCAGCATGAGAAGTGAACAGGCCAACAAAGATAATTTCTCTAGACATTCATGTACTTATTGGCATATGCTATTTTGTAGGTTTCTAAATCAGAATCCATTCCAAACTTGATCTTTATGCTCACCATGTAGGCTCCTTTAGGCCCACCCTTTGCATTGATCCAAGGCACTCTTGAAGCTCAAGGAGTCACATTCAACAAGATACCAATGGAAGCATGCCCGAGTATTAGAAGAGGATCGGTTGCATGGATTGGTTCAGGGCCCGAATTCTTCATAAGCCTTGCAAACCATAATGAGTGGAAAAGAGCATACACTGTTTTTGGCTCAGTTTTGCCAGAAGACATGGAAGTTGCAGAGAAGATTGCGCAGCTACCCACAAAGTCGGATGTTTGGAATAACATCAAAGTGACCGTCTTGGATAAGCCCGTCAGTGTGCGGGTCAAACGAATCACAAAAAGTCATGGTGATCTGGATATCAAGTCCAATGAAAACATGAATGCGAAAGGTTCCTAGTAGCAAATCTCGTTTCTGGTCTGTCCTACTTCATTTGCCAATTGTAATTTGCAGTCTTGGACCTATTAACTGTCTCAGAGTCTGGGTCTTTGCATGCGTTTCAACATTTTCAGTGCTTTTTCAGATGCCTTCCTTAGAGACAGAAGTACGATCCATTTCTTGGTGGTTGCATCTGGCAGGTCTTCTCCAAATAAATAATTTACAGAAGTACCCATGCAAGTTTGTAAAGGAGAAAAAGTAAAAAAAAAATATAAAAAAGGAGAAAAGGCGGCTATACAAGTAAAATTAATGAAATGGATGATTGCTTGGCATTTCTATTATGTTGAACTAGCTGGCGTTGTTTGGCATTTCTATTATGTTGAACTAGCTGGTGCATGCTTGATGTGTCTAATAGAAAAGGCGGCTGTACAAGTAAAATTAAAGCCTTGTTTGAGTGGCCTTGTTTATGATTGTGGCGTTATTTTAGGGGAAATTATCTGGACAGTCCCTTTCTTTTCAGTGAAGGATCTTATGAAATTATTTTATCTAAATGTGCCTCTAGTTTCATGGTTGATATCAAAATTGTCTTGTCCATCCATTCTCTGTGCTGGTAAAAATAAAATTCCTTTTTTCCTAAATGGAAATTTTGCCTTTAAGAAATTTTCATGTCTGTAATTTTCCCTTCTATTTCATCATGAGGAATGGATAGGAAATAGTTTGAGGGGGCATCAGAAAGGAGGGTAAGTTTTACCTATGGAAATCATGTATTTTATCCTTGATTTATGGGGTTTTATAAGAAAAAACCTCAAATATCCTTATTTCTCCAAAAGCATCTTCAAATATATGTAATGTCGAAAAGCATCTTATAGAATAGATTTATTTTTTCTAGACAAAATTGACCTTCAATTTATCTTTCGTGAATTCTAGACATGAAACTCTTGAGCTCAAGATATGACTCTTCAAGACATGACACTTGCGAGCTCGTAACTTGCGGCTGCAAAACATAATACTTGCAAGTTCTGTCCAACATTATTCATGAGTTCAGGTTTTTCGCTTCTGTTCAATTCTATTCACAAACATCCCTGTTACATTCATTAAGCTTGTTTATCATATTAGATTGATTTATATTTTATTTAAACTATAATAATGTCCTTATTTTGAATGTAATCTTACTAAAAGAAATAGCTCAAACCTATAGAAATTCGGCATAACCTCATCTAAAACTTTCTATGGGCCATGATTGTCATGTTGACTTCAAAAATCTGTGAAGTTTGGGTCGAATAATTTCAATGTCACTTTGTGTAACCATTAATGTATTCGTTCTAACCCTATTTTTACTACAATATGTAGAGAATTTGTTTCAAAGTATAGAAACTTGCGATGTCAAGAAGAGACTTGTGAGTGCATTAGTTAAAGCTTTCCCAAATATGATATATACAAGTGTATCGGGTTGGACTAACAATTCTAAAGTTAAAACAAGGATTTTTGTGAATGTATGAGTTGAACCATTTTATTGTAAGTTTGTTCAACGGTGAATGCACTCATGGCGACCCTTCTATCAGTATAAGCTGTGGAGATTTTGCTAAAAATCAACAATTTCATTTTTAGAAAAACAAACATAAAAAGTTATGCTCCTCTCCATTCCCTATTCGTGACCTACTTTTATTAGAATTAGCCATAAAGTTGATGATGTCTTCCTCCATGTTTCACACTTTAGAAATAAATTTAAAATAAAGATTAATTATTCATGATGTTTAGAATAAATTAGCAAGTTCAAGAGTTGTAAAAAAAATATCGAGCTGCAAAATACTTTAGCGAGCGAATGTGGTTGAGTCTCAATATCCCAAGCGATAAAGAAAGGGCAATTTGGTCCAAAAATATAGAAGTCTACTGTATAAGATGCTTTTGGGCATAACATATATTTGAGGATGCTTTTAGAAGTATAGAGATATTTGAGCCTGATTTTTGTAAAAATCCTTTGATTTATTGAATTTGTATTTTAGCGTTGTTGGGTGACTACTCGAACCATTTAGGTGCTATTTGATGGGAGACTTAGGTATGTGAGAATTGGGTATTGTTTTCAGAAAAACGTGGGAACTCGATCTAAATGGGTTTCCGGTTTGAGCACGATTGGGGCATATTGACGTTGATCAACAGTGTGGATTGAAGAAAATCATGGGGTGACACTATGGGGTCCATTAGATGGAGAACAAATTAGATAGCTTTGGACCAATTCTATGAAAATCGAAAACCTTATGTTGAAAGGGCTTTTTTTTTTTATTCTTTTTGTGAAATTGGGCCTATGATCAAATTAGAGATGGTGTTCAGCTCAAGAGTGATGAGGTGGTGCCAGTGGGTTCTTTAAATGGAAGAAAATGGTAATGGTGATCAGGGGTTTGCATGGTGGCAATCCTTCTATATATGATTTGGGATTTTAGTGGTTCTGACGAATATTGATGGATCACCAGTGCCCACAAATGATTTTAGATGGTTTGAATCTGTGAGGTTTAGCACATGGTGTTGGACGAAGGTGATGGCTATGGTGGAATCCACACTTGATTGCTTAAGGGCATGGGAGTGTTGAGGCAAACATACATAGAAATTTATTTCTTCTCATTAAGAGAAAAGAAAATGTCATTTCACATCCTAGTTACCCCTGACAACGATTGTAGCCTGGAAACGACTTTTTTTTATCATGAACTCAAAAACATATTCAAAATTTAGCAGAGTAACTTCCATACTTCCAGTTGCATTTACCCCATGTTAAACTCCTCTCATACTGAAGTGGTTTTGACAGTCTAAATGAAAGTCTCCTTTAAGCTTGCTTTAATGTGTCATGCACTTGTCATTTAACATTTTAACTCTTTGATATTTATTTTACTAATAAAGAAGAGCAATGAATCAGTTCCAAGATCTCAACACTACTCTGATACATATGTCAATGTGTACCCTTCTTAAAAAAGTCTCAAATGCAATAGTTAAAAGAGGAAGAAGGCTGTGAGGTTGAAGACATGAAGATACCAAGGGAGATGTTGATGATCTTCATCTTTGTGGCCTGCTCAACTGCATAGGTCGAGCCCATGCTTGCACATGCGCAAAGCTACAGAGGACAGCCTACAAAGGACTGATCATATGTAAGCTAAGGCGAGAAGCACAAGAATGTTTTCCAACATTGTGTTACCATGAATGGTGCCTTGTCGAGCTTAATTGCTTCATAGATGAAAAGATCAAGGTGAGCACTGCTTGTCGCATGATCTTATACAGGATAAGTCTAACATTTCGTAACCTAATATGAGTATTAGTGTAATTAAATTGTGTTTTAGCTACTTAAACTTCGTGAGAGTCCAGACAAGTCTGGATTAGCGCTAGAATCATGTGTATGAAGTTTCGTTGGGTTTCGTGCTCGTTTGAGCATATTAGGGAGGGAGTTTGCAATTTTAGGAAGTATAGAAGCCCATTTTTGAAATTTACCGTTTTGTGAGGTTTGGGGTTCATCAGGTAGCTCTCATAATCCCAAGACCTTTATCCTTCTACCCTGAACAAAACCAAATTTGTCTAACCTGCCAAATACTTGATCCACCAAAACTAAACTCTTATTTGTAATTTCACAAAACCCATTCTCTATATATGCCCCAAACCCCCATCTCATCCCTTTTCTCTTTTTCCTCCTTCTCTCCCATTTTCTCTTCTTCCTCTTCACCTCTCTTGCAGCTGCCAGATTTCAAGCGACCAAACTCGTAGCCGATCACTCCCATCTTCTTCCCCAAGCTCCCCTTCTCTCATGGACACCATTTTCATCTTTTTCCTCAAACTACCAAACCCTATGTAAGCTCTAAACCCTCCCATCTTTAGGTCTTTTAAGGTTCTTAGTGTAGAAATGGTTCCAACTAGTTGCTTAGAGTCCTTTCTTTCTTCTTGTAGCTTGGTTGGTGTGTGGGTTGAGTTCCTTCTCCATTTGAGCTATGGCGGGTGTTGTGAGCTAGGGCATCTACTTTTTCAACCCATTTCATCTAAAGTAAGTTGATATATATTCTCTAATAATGATATCCATGTTGTTGGTTGATTCTAACATATAATGCTTTCATTTAGATGGTTTTACCCATTTTATGGAAAACGAATATAATACTAGATTTATGTGTGATTTTGAATGGATGGATGAATGGAGTGATTGGAGGTGGATTTATGTGTGGAATAGAGAGTGAAGGGCCTGATTTTAATGTAGGTACAATGAGGTTCAAATGTAGGAAAATGGATCCTAAAGGTGACGAAACAAGGGACTCCCCATTTGATTAGTCCCAGGCCCGATCAATCGGATCAATGTTCATGCCCTGACTAGTCCCAGGCTTGATCAATTGGGTGCTTGCCTGATCAATCAGAGCTGGAACCAATCAGGGCATGAACATTGATCTGATCGATCGGGTCCTTACTCGATCGATCAAATTTAGGTTTTGCCTCGGGGATTGGTTTTGGTCTCTAGGCCAACGTAGTGAGGTTAATGGGTTTGTTGGGACCCATATTCCTCCTACATGAGTATTCTATCACTGTTTCAATTGTGGGACCCTATTTGACCTGCTTTTCGATAAACTCACATTAAATCAATATGTAAAGGGCTTATTTGGCCGTATATTCCTCTTACAGATCACTTTGTTGGTGTATGATCTACAATATACCTTGCACTTGGTTGAAATGAGAGTTAGGGCTATGCATCTTAGATATTTAACCTTATTACCCCAAACTCACCTCAATCGTGGTTCAAGTAAAAGATGTCATGTACGCGAACGATGACGGTTTAACTAAGAGTTGATTGGTGTATACTCCTTGATCTTTAGGTTGCATCTTCGCATGGTTTTCGTAATGTACACTCGATGTACATGTCCTTAGATTGTACCTTTTCATTTGGATTTGGACTGTGTAGAGGCTTGGCATTGTTGGTACTTGGTTACCATAGGATTACTCATATTATTCGTGTTCGAATTATGATTTGAGAGTAGTTCTTCTATTAATCATGTGTGTGTTCATAGAAAGCCAACCTGTCACTTTGACTTAGGATTTGAGTCTGAGTGCCTCTGAGTCGGTTTATAAATATATATTACGTATTTCGAGATCGTTGATGACTGCAGCAGATCAATTTTGAACAGATGATCCCCGTATTTGACAGATTGCTTGGTATCCAATATTTTGACGGGCTCCTCCCAATTTTGACTGGATTGACCCCTTGATTTGATAGGATTGACCCCTTATTTGACATCGGAATGCTTTTCGATTATTTAAAGGGGAGACCGCCCTATTGTTTGAACTTATGTGCTTACTCGTATAGAATGGATTAGGATTCATTTCCTCTTTATTATTTACCATCTCATCTCCATATGATCACATTGTCTTTATTCGCTTTTGTACTATATGTTTATTATGGATTATGCTTGTTTTCTGGTTGACTCGTTTTAGTCTGATGATATTGTGTTGGTGCATAGATACCGACCCTCTTTACTCCAAGGAAGAGGCGCAGGTGAAACACTACAAGCGCTTGAGCCACTTGATGAGCCTACATTAGGTGCACATGATGATTTTAGACTCATCTAGCCTTCCACACAAGTGAGACTCACTAGGCTAACTTCATTTTGGGATTTTGTTGGGTTTATTCATTTTGGGGCCCAAGTTTTAGTGGGCTTGTAATCAAAACATGTTATTAACCTTGGAACTTAAACTTTAAATCCAGTATCTTTTGATGTACATACTCTGCATAGTATTTTGATACCAATTGCTACATAACACTCTACAAGTATTAGTATATGTTCAATTTCATGAAACTACCGCAAACTCACATCCTGTGTGGGATTATAAGGAGCCATGTGTTGTCTTAAACACGAAAAGATTTTAATTAGCCCCTAATCTCCCGCTTAACCCCGGATTACAATTTGGTGGCGTGACATTATGTGACGAGTGCATGTCTAAGTTGTTTTCGTTCTTCTTGTTGGATTCACCTGCACCTGCACCTGCTTACATCTATTGACATATAAACCCACAAGTATGAGGGTTTGGAAGCTTTGATGTTTCTCTTTAAAATAAAGATAAAGAGGTTTTATATAATGTTCATGTAAAAGATCTGTCTTTGTTAGCTTGAATCCATGTGAAAGCTCTCTTCCTTAAAATTATGGTTGTAGAATATGGAAAATATTCTGGTGAGAATTGCACTTATTGTTTTTCTGGTAACAACCATGGATGGGGCCCATCTATCACCCAGTCCAAACCTTATAATGGATAGGGATCTTCTGATAGTCACATGGCCCAAATTTGGCATAAATTCGAATGGACTAGAATATTGGATCAACTATACACTCATCTGAATGAATTGAACCTGTGGGTGATGGATGAAGGGCCTAGGGATATGTGATTGGGGCAAAACTTGATATCTGTGGTGATTCCAAATGGATCTTTCCATTCCCCCCTCCCCCCCTCTCCCTTGATAAGGTCCACAATGCGCCCCACAAAAGAGATCACCTGTTAAATATATTATACTTGCTTGCTACTCTCTCTCTTGATGAGAACATCAATGCGAACATTGTTGGGATTATGTTTTGGTTCTTGAGACAATCGATTGCAACATAACTTGGTTTTCTTCTTTGGATAAAAGATGAAAGAAGAAGAAGGTAGATGAGAAAACAAAAACTATGGTTTAAAATCATGGTCGCTACAATGGTCAACTCTGAAAGCCATTATGACATGATATCGTGTCGCTCTTTGCAGTCATGATGGTCCCTCGCAGTGTAAATTTTTATTTTAGTTGAAAAATTAAAAAACTATATATTCAAAATCTAGAATATTATAAAATGCTTGAAAAAACATTTTTTTCCATTAGTAAACACTTTAAAACAAAATATCGATCCCCTAAGTTCAAGAGCACCCACTCAACTTTGGATGGTTGTTTGAAGTTGTGTTAAAAAGGCTTGAGAATACTTTTGTCTTTTACTTGATTGCAAAAGAGTAAATAAGTCATTCTCTAAGTGGAGTTGTAACTTGCAATCAATCTACTAAATCTTTTTCTCTATTTCTCTATCCCAAATATTTCTCCTTCACAACAATTTTGGAGAAGTCTTTCATTGTAAATAGATTTGGTAATCTTGGGCTCTTCTTTGAATTGGAATTCAAACCCTCATCTACAATTGAATCACAAAGAAATCTATGGTTAAAGGACCACTAAATTATATGTCTATTAAATTAAGGGCTAGCGAGATAATCTCAACAGAAATCCAGGCCATTAAAAATTCAACCACTCTCCCTAGTTTTGTTGTCCACAAATTTTAGTCAAATAAAAGTTGGTCCCACCTTATTAAGCATACGACTAAAAATATTATGTGCTCAATCTTATGGTAGGCCGGAGCTAACACTTATTGGAGAAACTTATGGGGAACCACTTAAGGGGATGGTGTTTATTCTAAATAGCAAGGATATTATACCTCAATTATTCATCTTTTTTATAACATTAATAAATAGCTATCAAAGGTATACTCTCAATAACCAATTTTATTGCAAGCGTTGTGGCGTATCAAAAGATTACAAGTGATCAAACAATGGATTTTCAATCATCACATTGATAATAGTCATTGTGGCACATTAAATTATTTTAACTAACCAATCAATGTATTAATAAATTGTGGATGAAACTATTTACAAGTGATCAATCTTTTTTGGGCCCTACTTTAATATGAGTGATATACAATTCTCAACCCTAAATGAGCAAATGATTATTTTGAGCAGTTTGGATTTGTTATAATGAGTTATATTACTTTTGTATTATAACTATCCTTAAAGTTTCTGAGAAATAATGTCTTTAAAAGCATTTAGGTTTTTTCAAATAGGATCTTATTTCTTTGGATATTATTGAAAAATTATGAAAATAAATGTATATTTAAAAATAAGTGGCAAAACAATTATAAACAGAAAAATATTATTGATTCCCTCTAAAATAAATTTGGCTCTGCAACTGATAGTCAACTATTGCTTGCCCAACTAAAAGAAAATCATAGATTAGCCATTGCGTGACATTATATATGATGGCCTTATTTGAATCTTGGATATATATATATATATATTAAAATGAGTTAAAATATCATAAATTTTACAATATACATTGCAACTATAATTTCTGAATTAATTATTAGTAGTGTAGTACTCAATTACTCAATCAGCAAATAAGTTGAGAGTGAATTCCAACTTTAAAGTAACATCTCACACTACATCAAGATGAGTTAATTAATTAAAATAGTGGAGTATGAACATGGATATTGTGGTTGAGAAGGAAAGAAGCCTTCATATAAGAATTTACCAAAATCTTGCAAATTACTTGAGTTTTATTGAACAAAAGGATTTGAGAAGGTCTAACACAATCTCAGGAAGCTCCACAAATGATTTGAAAAAGAAAAAAGAAAAAAGAAAAAAAAAGGAAAAAGGAAATTAAAAAATCATTGTCAGCAATTATTATGGCTTTTATTTTCAAATTAACAGTTGTTATAATCGTTATTTTCACTTTTGTTAAACAGTCATCGTTAAAATCCGAACTATTCAAAATCATAAGGCTCATCTGCGAAGTTTGATAGTGGATTCAACTATGATTTCACTGGAATTAGGCCCAAAGCCAATACATGAGGAGGCTGATTTAAAATGGGTTTGGATTCTAGAAGTCAATGGGATTTGGATTCAACTTTAATTGATGGAAGTTGTATAGAACAGATAAGCAAATAGCTCATGGGCAATGGGTGCCAGTTCCTGAGGATATAGTTGGATCCCAAGGACCTTGTTGGAATTGTTCTCATGTTGTTCTTAATTTTGTGCCCAAATCAAGTTGTGCTGAGATTGGGTTGCGTTGAAACTATACTCTGCAGAACTTGTTTAGCAATATTATATTAAAATACTATACTAAGAATATGTTATACGGAACTTGCTTGGTAACAGTATAAAACATTTTCTCCAATGAATAGAAATAAAGAGAATCATAGGATCTAAAATATGGGACCCACTTTTAATGTTTGTGACACTCTATTATTGTCGTACATAGGACCCACTTGTAAAAGTTACTACGTGATACCCACTTTCAAAAATTAGAATATGGGCCCATACTCATAGCATTTATAAAGTGGGCCTACCTTTTATAGGAATTATAATGTGGCCCCACATTTTTTTAATGAAAATATTAGATCCATCTTTATAAATTACAATATGGTATACGCCTTTAGAAATTATAATATGAGCCCACATTCATAGGATTCATAATGGAGGTCAACCTTTTGTGATCGTGACTACGCGACCCACATTTAAGAATTACAAGGTGCTGCCACATTCTTTTGTGATTTTGTACATAAGACCCACATTTAGAAATTACAATGTAGTGTGCATCTTTAGAAATTATAGTATATTAAAAAGTGGGGCCATCTTTTTGTTGATTGTGAACATAGGACCCACTTTAAAAATTACGTGGAACCCACTTTAGAAATTAGAAAATGGGGTCATATTCATAGGATTCACAACGTGGGCCGACATTCAAAGGAATTACAATGTGACTCCACCTTTTGTGACTGCGACCATATAACTCATATTTAAAAATTAGAACATGGCGCCCACACTCAAACAATTTATAATGTGGTCCCACCATTATAAGAAATTAGGAATTATAATATGGGTCTACCTTTTGTGATTGATACGATGTGATCTACTTTAGGAATTAAATAGAGTCACTTCATTGAGATCAAGCAAGAGAAAAGTTATATACGTAGGAAACAACTCTGCCAGCAAGTTCTATCTTAAAGAAAAAAAAATCAAAGTTTTTTGTTCCAAGTTTCTTATACAAGCAGGTTGAGATTTTGATATTTCTTTATACGAGACCAAAATTCGAAATAGTGATTTGCATATACCAAAGATGTTTTCTGCATCCTTATCTCGTGGGAACATGAGAACATCCAAATGGCAGAAGATGCCAAACACACGATGGTTACTTGAACTACCCAACTTGAGTTCAAGCAATAGCTCACTCGTAGGCCCACTTGATAATAGGGTCAAGGCATTGGGTGGTCCCATCGGTCTGAACCTAATTCTTAGAGAACATTCAATAATAAGTGAGGAATTCATGAGGAACCTGTAGTTTTGAGGTTCATCGTTGAGGATTTGTGTAGATTAAGATTTCACATTGTTGCTAGTGCAAATTGAGAAAAGCTGGTGTCATTGGCTCACTACATAAATCCGCAAAGTTGAGGATCTCGAAATCCTAAAATCCTCAAAATAAGGACTTCTACTGGCCTAAATCCTTGAAAATGTATAGTTGTCATAAAGGGATTTTCAAGATCCTTGGGGAAATTGGGTGAGAAATTCTCAGAATTTGGTTGCCAAATATGATGTTATACCCAAATATGTGAGTATCTAGCAGTTTGATGCATGGGATTGACTTCCTAGTAATTCTTGGATATTTCTGAAAACAGTTAAAAAAGAAAAAAATAATAAAAAAAATATTCAAATTCTAAGAAAGTCAGGGTACCATCTCCATCTTTGCGTATATCATTCACTCATCAGCTTATTAAATATCTTTCGTTGGAACCCACTTGCCCCGGAAATCACATGTATTCAATTATCATCCAAGAAATGGGTCATATGTGTCATGAAAGGTTGAACGAAGTTCTTAGACATACCTTCAGACTGATGCTTTATTTTGCAGGTTCATCATCATCATCAGCTAATGGCAAAGTATACATTGAAGGGAAATGAAGAAATACATGCCCCAGAAGAGCCACACAGCTGCAAACAATACATTCTCAGCAGTGTGTCAAAACAGGGGAGAAGCCAACATAATAGTGGTGTTGCATCCCAAGGGCGGACACGAAATTTCTTCCTTGTGGAGGCTAATATGTAGAAAAAGAATTTATTGGAGGGCCTATATATGAAAAATGCATGTACTTTCCAAAATATGTATTAGTTTTTTTGAAAATTTGGGGGTCCATATGTAAAAAATTCTAAAATCTTTTAAAGAAAAAGTAAGTGGTTTTCAAAAATTTTGGGGGGCTCCATATGTAAAGAATTATAAAGCTTTCTAAATAAAAAAGGGGGGTCTCAAAGATTTCGGGCCATATGTAAAAGTTCATAGAATCTTTTAAGGGCACATTTGGCAATGGTCCTCGGTGCAAATTTTCGGTGTGGGAAACCCACATTTGGCTACACGAGGAAAGCAGAAAGATGCCTTTCGCTTCCTGCTCTTCAGTGGAAATCCATGGTCCAAGCGCAAACACCCACCCCCCCCCCCCCCCCCCCCCAAAAAAAAAAGAACCCCACCCCACCCCACATCAAATCCTACCTTTCCACTCACTCATAGAAAGGCAGATGAAAAGTACTTTTGGCGTGATTTGCTCAATCACGCCTTTTCTTCATCATATCAGTGGGAAGGCCTCCCATTGATGATCTAGACCGGTAGATGTGAAGAGGTCCCCGAAAACAGCTATGGAACCAAGTTTCAACCATTGATTCTTCTTAAATGTGATGGTATTTTACAAAAGATGATCAATGTTTCATGCATAGATTTGGACTTCTCTGGGCCCCTTTTGAAAAATCCAAACTACTAGATTTGATCTAGAGGGCCAAGATCGGCTATGGGACCAAATTTTATAATGTGGGTCCTTGTGGATTATAATATATTGGCCCAAACTTTCAAAACTGTTGATTTCTTAAAGGTTTCTTTTCTAGAAATCCTCCCTTTTGCCAAACTTAGTTTTTTTAAAGGGACGATTGGGTGATTCCAGGCTTCGGGAAGGATTCTTTGAAATTATAGAATCCTCTCATCCCCGCAGACCATTACCAAACGTACCCTAAAAAAAGGGATTTAATAAACTTTCTTAAATTTTCTAAAAAAAGGTTGGACTTTTTTTTTTGGGGTGTTTTGGTGGGGTGGGGATGGTTTGCAAATTTTCTAAAGGAAAAGGGGGTTTTTTAAAATTAGTGGGGGGGGGGGGGGGGGGTAGCGACCTTGGTACAGCGAGAAAAGTTAAAGCCACCTACAATCAGGTAGTTAGTAGAGTACAGACTCCAAAAACTTGAGAATAGAATGAAGAGAGTTAAGCCCTGGAATTGGCTGGGGAAATTACAGGAGAATGCAAGTTGATATTCTTGGTGTTTCTTTGCATTGTCCATAAATGTTTGTTGAAGATGAGATCATTCCTTGAATTTCATATGGTATAATGTAGATAGTGTGGATAAAAATGTTAAGGAGTGGGCTCTACTTGAAGAGGAGCATTGAAAATTGAGTTTAGATCCCAAGATGAACAATTTGATGCTAAAAAATTGTGTCACCAAAAGTATGCCAACTGAATTATCCCTGGGGAGGAGTGTCAAGGAGTGAGCTCCACTGAGGGGAGAATATTAAAAAGTATTTATGCTACATATACCAAATCCTTGAGCATTTGGTAGGAATGGTAAAGAAATTTAATAAAAAAAGGGGAGGGGATGGGGACCGCATTCGGCAACAGGTGCCTCAACATTTCACTTTATGGCGAGAGGTCCACTATCTTTTGTCATAAAGGCGAAGGTACTTTTTCAAATTTAAGCACTTAATAAGTCCAAAATACCCTCCCTACATGAATTTATCCAAGTTTGATTAGAATTTATCTGAGTTTGAACTGAATTTATATGAATTGCATCAGAATTTTTATGAGTTTCTGTGCAGAATTTTTTGGCGCAGTTTGACTGACGGCCCATGTTTAAGCCTTTGGTTCATTGACTTCCTGAAATTGTTCTGACTTGAAATTCTAAGATATGAAAGACTACATGCTAAATTTTAAAATCTCCAAATTTCACCAAAAAACAAGATAATTAGACTAGTCTACCCATTTTAAACTTTTTGCCAAAAACTATTTAGTTTTGTTTTGAGATAAAATTCAGCATGTTTAAGCCTCTAGTTGACCCACTTTCCGAAATTGTTTTGACCTAAAATTCTAGGATATGAAAACTGCATACTAAACTTCAAATTTCATTAAAAAAATAAGATGATTAGACTAGTCTACCCTTTTCAAACTTTTTTTCTAAAAACTATTTAGTTTTGCTTTGAGATAAAATTCATATTAATTTTAACAAATTTTTTTTAGAATTTCATATGTAACGTGAGTGTTGTTTGAAAGGTCTCGATGAATAGATTCCAAATATACCTTTAAAAAAAACTGCTAGCGTGAACAAAAGTTATGGAATTTCAAAGTTTTAGAATACAAAATACAAAAGTAGTTGCTGAAAAGCAAATTAGTCATGAAAAAAGATGAGTTGGTTAATTAGGGACCTCTGCTTATAATAAATCGAGGCGGCAGCGACTATAGGCCTTAGAGGAAATGTTTATGGACTGTACCTTTGATTTGTGTCATGGAGGGACTTTTAGCTAATTTTCTCTAAAAAAAACTAAGCCAATGCTTCTTTACCACCCTCATCACAACTAAGAGAGAGGATTGCCGAAAAGTATCCAACTAAGAAACACTTGGTCACAGCAGACCAAGCAGCTTACATAATCCAAGGCCAAAGATTAAAGGCCAAGGAATAAGCATGCATCTAGAGGCTATAGGCTTTCACACATAGATTGGACTAGCATTAAGTTCGGGTCTTCATGTGAATTAGGTGCTAGCTGAAATGGGGAGGGATTGGAAGAATATCAAACCAAGAATCAAACCATATGTGTAATGCCTCACCCTCACATGCATGCATAATATTGTTCGCTTTAGCCCATTGGCCTCACGGTTTTGTTTCTAATGGGCCTCAACCCACTAAAAGGCCTCTTGCAAGGTAGGGGTACAAGCAGTACATATAAGCCCAGTCACTTTTCCCTATATAGTCGATGTAGGATTGTGGGACTTCACAATCCACCCCCTAGGGCTGCACGTCCCTATGCAGTAGCCTGCCAGTCCCTCTTGACCAGCCCAAATGGAAGCCTGTCCACTTGCACCAGACCACGGCAAGGACCTACACTTGAACTAGTCAAGAGTCGGCTTTAATGTCATTTGTAATGCCCCACCCTCGCATGCATGCATAATATTGTCCACTTTGGCCCATTGGCCTCACGATTTTGCTTCTAGTGAGCCTCAACCCACCAAGAGGCTTCATGCAAGGTAAGGGTAAAAGCTGTACATATAAACTCAATCACTTTCCTCTCTATAGTTAATGTGGGACTCCAGTACTTCACAATCCACCCCTCGTCACAGTCCAAGAGGGCTGGTAGGTCACTGCACAGGGACGCGTAGCTCTAAAAGGGGTGGATTGTGACGTCTTAGAGTCCTACATGACTATAGAGAGGAAAAATGACTAGGTTTATATATAGAACTTTTACCCTTACTTTGCATAAGGCCTTTTGGTGGGCCCACCAAAAGTAAAACCGTGAGGCCTATGAGCCAAAGCGAACAATATCATGGATGCCTATATGATGGAACATTATAATATGCTAATAGACTTAGGCCTTGTTTGGTATTTCTACTTTTATTTTGCTAAAGCCATCCAAAATAAAGCCATAAAAAAAAACAAAAAGCAATAAAAAAGAGAGGCTAAAATCCAGAAGTGCATTTAGTATTCAACTGTCTATTTAAGATAGAGAGTTTGGTGTACCCTATTTTTTTTACCTCTTATTGGATGGAGATGCCTCTTATTAGACGAGTAGTATTTGTCATTACCCAAGGGAATATATTGACATGATCGAATGTTCTTATAAAATGGAATATATAACAAATAGAGGAAGTTGGATTGGAATGCTCAAAATTATTCCTTGTCAATGCATCAAAAATTTTTATTGGATTGGGATCATACTACCCATCAAGTAATTGTGGTGACTTTAGCCACTTCCCTAAGAAACAAACCGACAATGCCTAAAATTAAACAATAATCTTCACAAAAAAAATGAAAATGCCAAAGTAACACCTTTAATTAAACATACACAAAGCTCAACATTCAACATTATCAAGTTGTGATTGAAACTTATGAGTTAACAAAATCAAGAAGCCCATAAGTTTACAATAGAAAAAACAAAATATTAAAATGGCATCATCCTCTCCCCAATTGCATCTCGACTTCTCATTTGTATTCAACAACCACAGAAGCTTTTCTCAAACATACCATCAAACATATGGAGTGCATTTGATATCCAACCAAATTTCTTTCCTCTCCCGTCTCACCATCAAAAAGCTCACAATAGACAATCTAATACACTAATCAAATGGGCCCCACTATTAACAAGGCCCAATGTACCATAAGCTAGGACCATTTATGGCCCATTGTACTATAGACCCTGAATCTTTGAGATAAGATTGGTCAAATTAGATTAATATACGTTCCTTATTTTTAAATCCCAAATAGCTGTAATAGATTGTAATTAGGCAATGATGGAGCCTTAACTAAGGCAACCATGACTTTTAAATAGAGATGGATCATCCCCCTTAGAGGCAACCAATTCCATTCAACATTTTTTTATTTTCTCATTAATGTCATGGTATCAGAGCCATAAAGCTTCAGATCGTGGTGTTTGTTTGTCAAATTGTGGAAGCTGGGATCAATTCTAAGTGCAATACTCCTCTGCAAGACTTAAAGCATCTACTGCATGTATTTCTATACTGCTAGCCTTTGGAGAACTCATCGAGAATATCTACACAACTGTGCATTGTCGCTATTACAAATTTGATTGTCTAAGGCCCACCTTCGATCATCACAACTGTATCAAAGAAACTGCCTACGTTGGTCATCTATTCTTTAAGGAAGTGTCTTACTTTTACCCATTTTCTCTTTTTGCAAATAGACACCCGCACACAATCCTTGCTACGACACTACCTCTTCAAGACCAACCTGATTCGGCACCTTATCCAACTCATGTGGAACTTGCACAAGAGCCACCGATACTACCTTCTCTTCAACGCTCCACGCGCACATCTCGGCTACCTGATAGATATGAGTACTCTTACATATCTTTACTCACCACACTTGCTTCTGTTGATATTTCCACGACCCATACTCAAGCTGTGAAACATAAATGTTAGCGGAAAACTATGTCCGAAAAACTAAACACTCTTCACACTAATCATACATGGGATGTTCTTCCTTGCCCACCTACAGTTCGCCCAATTGGGTATAAATAGGTTTATTTGGTCAAACTGAAATCTAATGGATCTTTAGACCGATAAAGGCACGTCTGGTAGCTCTTGGTAACCGTCAAGAGTATGAAATTAATTATGATGAGACTTTACTCCGGTCGCAAAGATGATTACTGTCCAGATGATTATTCTCATTGCAGCATCTCATGCTTGGCCAATGTATCAGTTAGATGTCAAGAATGCTTTTCTTCATGGAGATCTTAAATAATATATATGTGCCTTCTTAAAGAATATCCAACTTCATGTGAATCACAAGTGGCTAAACTCCCGTGTGTAGTGTTCACTCTATGGTCTCAAACAAGCTCCCCATGCTTGGTTTGAGAAGTTTTGAGCTGCAAGATTGCATTGGAATTTCAACTTGGTCAGTACGATCCATCATTATTTCTTCATCTTACCACAAACGGCATCACTATTCTTTTTGTATATGTAGATTACATTGTCATCACTAGTACTGATTCAGCTATGATTTCTAAGCTTCAAACTTCATTGCATTAATCTATTCATATGAAAGACATGAGTCCATTAACATACGTCTTGTCATGCCTTGAACCTGGGAATTGGGGATTAGAATGGATCTTGAGGCGCAACACACATACCTTGTAGCAATCTGTGCCATGACAAGATAAGTATGAACTTCTACAAGGGAGATTCCATAAGTACATGTAAGGAAGATCCATATACACATAACAATAATTTTACACAATTAAGTGGAAACCTGGAGAATTCACTTCCAATTTATCATAGGCATTAATAAAACTACATTCATTCATAAAATTAATCCTAAGTTTGTAGATTAACCATCCACATGCATATGCAAACTAAGGTACTTAAACATAATCATAATTCAATATAACATATATATCTATCAATAGTATCTCCAAATTAACACAATAATGATGACATGGTCTACTACAAGCCAAACAATAGTTATCCACTAACTGTGCCCAAAAGAACCCCCTTGTTTTGCTACGTAGGATGACTAATAAAAGATATCATTCTCATTCCACTCCAAGGGCACGTCGATTGCCGGATTGGCATTGGATTATGTACCTATAATACCAAAGGTAGCACTGTTAATATGACGGTTAAGTAAATATAAGAGTGCATAAAACTATCATGATTTATCAATTGAATTAGAAAACCATATTGATTAAAAGAGAGCAATAATTAGAAGTTAGGCATATTGTGCATGTGAATAAGCATGCATAAAGAATCATATATGGAAAGTTAATCACATACTGATTGGCATCCACATGGCTATCTTTTCTCTAAAAAGAGAGCATATCATATAGTGGAAAATTACTAGCGGTCAGGCCAAGACCATCTAGTTACCTTAAAAGTGCCGACCAACTCTTCCTATAATTACTGCAGCAGGTAATACATATAATACCTTCATTCGGTTTCGTCGAATCTCCTATGGGTACAAGCTAAGTGGTGCGACTTAATGGTCTCAAGTCCGATTAGAATTCATACTCCACACTTATCATACGTAATGATCGATCCATTCTTACACAAAAACAGTAGTGGTCTTGAAATTGTGTTCAGTCATAAAAATCAAAATTAGACGAAGTGACTGTTATTCAAGTAATGCATACTTAAATGAGCTATTGGAGCTTGAACCCTTTCAACCCTAGTTTCCCCAATCTTGGCTCACTGGCTCACGCTCAGTAAAAGCTCCGTCTCAGATCTTCCCTTAAGATTCACCGGAAGAATGGGTACATAAATAGATCGTATTAAAGGTAAGATTTACTTAAACAATATGAATGCATTTGGATTGAGTGGTTAACAAGAATGTTTACTAGTCAACATTGGTTAAGATAATTCGTATTTCCTTAATCATTCAATATTTATAAAATGTTCAGTGTCAATGTGTTACCAAAATCTTAGTGTTACATTGTATAAGAAATGGACACCACTTCTTATGCCAACACCCATGATGTGACGTCAGAAACTAATAGAAAAATCAAGAGGGAAAATGAGTGATAACTCTACACTCTTCCTTCTTTGTATTTAATTACCATTGGGTTTATTTGATTGAGGTAAAGGTACCACTTCTAAGGCCCTATATGATCTTTGATGTATTTAAAATCCTAAGGGTAAGATTGGTTTTAATTCATCTTTCTAAGGCCCTAAATAGAGGTTAAAAGTGATTTTAAAACAATTTTTTTTCAAAAATCAACCAGGTGCACTTGAATACAACCCCAGGCACTCTCATGCGCCTATGGCTCTGTTTCAGTAAAGTTTCAACTGACGAGTTTTTCATCAAGTCTCTATACACACACTCGTGCGGGGTCCAAATGCGCTCGTGTGCATTTGGTCTCTATCTCCGGACAAAGACTATTGATGCATTTTTTGTCAAAAATTTGCATGGGTGCTCGTGCGTACACTTGAGTGTGCTTTCCAAAATTCCAATTTGGATTTCCGCTGCAAGCACTCTTATTCTTCATTTCAATACCTGCATGGAACCTCTGTTCCCCCATCCATTTGAGATCCATTCTATACTTCTTTAACATCAATCAGTCCATCATACAATCTTAATTTCACTTATTAACTCATAAATAATTCACATTTTTAAATTAAAGGGTAGAAGAGCTATAACTTGACATTAATAGAGAACTCATCAAGAATCAACAAAATAAACCATGGATGTAGTAAATATGTACTTATACTTACCTCTAATTTCAGTGCTTTATTCAAATAAAGTTTCTCCTTGGTTTGATGGTGGAGAAAGCCTCAATCGAAGATGATCTAAGACATGAAAAGGCATGCGATAGGTTAAATGGGTATGAGATGCATGCATGTCACCAAATTGAGTCTCCTTGACTCTGTTGAACCCAAAAAGGAGTAACGATGGAACTGTTTCTTGGGGAGTTGTTGGAAAAATGAGGGATTGCAAATGAAAGTTTCAAGTAGAGAAGATGAGCAAGAAGTGATAAGGAAGAGAATGGGAGCCTTGGCTCTTGCATGCAAGGCTTCAAGCTCCAAATCCCAATTGCCATGGAAAGAGAAGGAGAGGGAAAAAAGTACTCCAGCATTAAGAAGATGGAGATGTAGAGAAGGAGCTGTTAAGTTAGTTTTTAAATCCAAGTTTCTGGAATTTACAAGCAGATCCTCTAGGTTTTCAAAATTTTTTAGTTTAAGTCAAACGGGGATTCAAGTGGGCCAAGATGGATCCGAATTAAGTTAAGCTAGCATGAAAGTTGACTTATAAAATAAAATACACATAATGCAACTAATATGGGGCTAAGATGATGTAAAACCATACAACTCTAAATTACATGAAAAGGTCCTTGGCTACCTAAGTATGGTTCGAATCCGACCCAACTACCTATCCATGAACAAACCCAAGGGGATATGAGTTGAATTAGCCTAATTATATATCAATTAAGGTAAAATAGGATTAATTATAGTAAATTAAAATCGGCTAGGGTTTGAACCTTACACTTCTTAGATCTTGAAGTTCATCAGATAGGAAAAAGAATCATTCTATATCAACACAAGTATACACTTGACATAATTGCACTGGCAGGATTCTAACACTTGACCCTAGTTAATACTCCTCTTGAGGTAAATTTGAAGGTTTCTAAGGATAGTGGGGAGCTTCTTCCTAATGCCTCAGTATATTGACAATTGGTTGGTAGCCTAATTTATTTAACTAATACCTACCCAAATCTTTCTTATACTATTAATCTTATCAACCAATTCATGATTGAGCCTAGGCATCTTCATTTAGATACTATTCGATGAATTATTCATTACCTAATTGGTATGCCTACTCCTGGCCTATTCTTCCCTGCTAGCTCTCCTCTAAATCTATTTACTTACTCCGATGCTGAATGGGTGGTTTGTCCAGACACCCATCAGTTCACGACCGTGTGGCGTATGCATCTTGGTGAAGCTTTGATCTCCTAGAATTGTAAGGAAAAAGATAAAGTTTCAAAATCCTCCACCAAAGCCGAATATCATGCTATGTTTGCTGCCTGCTCTGAAATTCTTTGGCTTCATAGGCTGCTTTCTGACCTTGGATTTCTACAAACCATTACGAAACCACTTCATTTAGACAACATGAGTGCTATTAAGATTACAGAAAATTCAGTTTTCCATGAACGAATAAAGCACATTGAAGTTGACTGTCATTTCATTCGTGATAAATATCTGTGTGATGTCATTTCACTTCCATTCACTCCTGCTGACCTATAGATTGCAGATATCTTTAAGAAGGGTCTTCGTCGCCCACAACATCAATTCTAATCCAACAAATTACTGCTCATTGACTCAGTGGCATCAATTTGAGGGGGGTGTTAACAAGGTCCAATGCACCATAAGCCAGGCCCATTTATCGCCCATTGTACTATATATGCGGAATCTTTTACATAAGATTGGTCAAATTAGATTAGTAAATATTCCTTATATGTAAATCCCAATTAGCTGTAATAGATTGTAATTAAACAATGATGGATCGTTAACTAAGGTAACCTTGACTTTTAAATAGAGATGGATCATTCCTCTTAGAGGCATCCAATTCCATTCAATCATTCTTCTTGTTTTCTCATTAATGTCACCACCAACCATCAAATGATCATACACTTCAACGACCCATATTCATCCCAAAAAAGGCAAATTCCCATCACTCTCGCCTCTCTTCAAATCTAACCTCATCTTCTTACTTCTACATCTGTGAGAGATAGAGAAGAAAAACAATTGTCAACATGGTATTGACATAGACAGGACAAGCATATACAGATGGCTTTGAAGGAGAAAGCACAGAGCAATCTAATCTACTAGACATTGTCCTCTGATCCAAGCCCTCGAAGCCCATCGTCAATCTCATCTGGCCACCTCTTTTTCTCTCTTGTGAATGCTTGCCGAAATATGTTGAGGACAACAGCGATTCCTCACTTGTCGCAAATCCTCTTTCCTCTCCTATTTCCCCTCTCCTTCATCTATCTCTCTTTTGGGGCATTCAACTAAATGGGTTTTGTTGAAAGGGATTTTCAGTGACAATAAATCACTGTTTTGAGGGTATTTTTGTCTTGAAAAAATATCTAGCGCCCTCGAGTTTTTCCAGAGCCAAGGCTCTTATTTCCACATGCTGAGAAAATGGAGTATCTCATTTTTAGAGGATTTGCCTCTATATGTCTAAAACGGATAGAAGGTAAATTTCTTTGCCAAACCCTGTTATTTTTTAAACCTCTGTCCCTATTCATTTAGACAAAAAGAGGATAGAAATAGAGATGCCAAACAAGCACTTAGCACCACCAACGGTCCACCCACAACCATGCTAGAGAACTACAGATGGGCACTTTTAATCTTTCTCCAAAATGCAAGAACTAAAAGAAGTATTATTTGGATGCAATAGAAGGAATGCTTGGAATACTTAGATTTGAACCATTGAGCCCATGGAATCAAAGCATTCTCCAAGTGAGATTTATTTTGGAGTTACCGAATTTCATTTAAAGGCTTATGTGACAATTTGAAAATTTGGAATTTACGATATCGCAAAAGTAGGAACTCCATCCGATATGTGCCAAACTTATTATTTTATTATATTTTTGCATTCTTCTCCACATCATTAAAACCTTTTCAAAACTTTTATGTTTTTGTGGAACCCATTACACAAAATATTTAAAATAATAAATGAAATATTATTTTTTCATATGTTAAATTTATCATCCTAACTTTTCATATTAAAATATCATGTCAATTTTGACATTTCTGGTGGAAAGTCCTGCAATGGCTTTTTTTTACTGCTTGAAGTGCCATGTCACATTTCAGGTCGAGATACTCTTAATAGTCCATTTCCTTTCTTTTCAGTAAAGAGATCCAGTGAAATTATAACGTCTTACGTCCCTCACATTTCACTTTCACTTCTCCCACTCTCTCTCTTATCTCTCAGATGTTTTTCCCCCTTTTCTTTTATGGTTCTTTTTTGATGTGACTATGTAGAAAGGCAGTAAACGACGAGGATGAATTGGAAACTGTTTGAGTGGACATAAGAAGAGTTTTGAAGGGTGTGTTTTACCTATGACAATCATGTAATTGGACTTGATTGTTGTGATCCTTCAATTTGCTACTGTTAGGCGAAACATCTGAGTACTATGTGATGGAAAATAAAGTTTTATATTTATTAGGATGTGTTTGAAAGATAGGATAAATTTTTTATATAATTTGATAGTTAACTCCATACAAGCCTATTCAATAGTATTATTATATGAGATGAGATTTCATTTAGAGGAAATTTCAAAATAAGACCTAAGTTTTTGGCAGATTTCAAAATAAGATAAAATTAAAACTAGATTGTCCTTAATTAAGATTTCCAAATACATTTCAATTGAGCACATTTGGTGAAATGGGTTGTTGGCCGGATAATTTCTTAAGAAAAAAAAAACAGAGAAGACATTCTTCTTCCTCCCGAATCTGTTTCTTCTTTCTCTTCTTCTTTTCTTCATCCCACAGCAAGCTAATCATCCTTTTTCTCCTTTCCCGTCATCCCCTCGTTTTCTTCCCACAGCCAACTAATCATCTTCTTTCTCCTTTCCCGTCTTCCCCCTATTTTCTTCCCCCATCCAGTTCATCATCTTCTCTTGAGGTACAAAAACTACCTAAAGTGCCCTCACACCCCTCTCTCGGTCATGGACATGAAGTGCCCTATTTCCATCTCGAAAAGTCCAAGGCCAACTTGTGATCAATAAACTTGTCTAGAACCCAGAACCCATTAGCCAGAGCCACGCCCAACCACCATTTTCATCTCTCTCCCCTTCTTGTCTTCTTCCTTCCCTTTTCGTCTGGCCTCTTTCTTCTCCTCTGTCCTCTTCTTTCCTCCACTCCTTCTCCCTGCTGAAAAACCAACAGCAGCATCAGATGCCACTCTCAATAATGCATCACCCATCTTAACTCAGCCATGTTCTTCTTCTTTTATCTTGTTTTCATCTCCTCCTTTTGCTTTCTTTTTCTTTCCTCCTTTGCTTCTCTTTTGCACTTTTTCTTTTGATTTCTGCTTCTCTTAGTTGGAAAAATGGGTTTTTAACTTTGGTTGTTGGGCAAGTTTGGACAATAATAAGTGTGGGCCTACACATCTTTTGAGATGGGTCCAAGTGCTAACGTATTCTCTTCCAAGAGGAGATTAAATCCAAACCATTGTTAATTAAAAACCATTAAGATATGAATGAGAAATTGATTCCCATGAAGTGGGTTTGGTTGGGTTGGGTTAGGTTGGTCAAAAGCCTATAACCCAACATGGGTTAGATCCTAAGCCCAACCATGAGTTGTCCAAAGAAGATATTTTTTTCTCAAAAGACATAATATCCTTTTTGGAATTGATATGTCTTTTCTCTTTGCATCATCTTAATGAATGGCTATGTCTGTTCTTGGTAACTGTTAACTATTTAGAACAGTCATCAGTTCACCTATTTAAAGCCCATCTCAAATTGCATTCAGTCCTGCATAATTTTTCCTTCCTGCATTTTATCATTTGTATTGAGAGAAAGTTCAAGAAATTTGTTTTGTTCGCTGGCATTGTAGATTGTAGTGCTGCTTCTACTGCATACTAATTATTGTATCCTGGGAGACAAACGTCCATACATCATGAGTACCGCAACATGGACAAATTTTATCCTAAGGACATAGTATTAAACACCAGCCTTGATCGTCAAACTATTCTATTTTGACCTCACTTTCTGTTAGTTCGAATTTATAAGTTTCTTTTTATGCTATTGTAGTTTTTCTGCATTTTTGAATAGTTGATGTAATCACAATAAGATATAAAGTCCGTTGCAGTCCCTTCTTCCCTCCTTTCCTCTGCCAAAGGAACGATCAACCCAAAACCAAGCCCCACCTGAGATCAACCCAATTCTCTTTCCTCTTCTCCTATTCCTTTCCTTCTGCATCTCCTTCTTTCTTTTTCCTTTCTTCTCCTTTTTTTTCTCTTCTTGCTTTTGGCAATACCGACTTTGAAAAGTCCAGGGCACCACGTTTCATCCCGTCATCACCTTCTGCATAGCCGACTTGATCGTATGGTTTTGGACGGACCACGTCCCACGCCTTTTACCTCCTTTTGCAACTGACGTGGTCATGTGAGATTTAAGAGAACCATGTCTCACACGATCATCAGCTCTCGTCTCATATCGTCATCACGAGGTGGGCACCGCCTTTGCACATGATGATGTAGTAGAAATGTGGCCCACCAATGATCTCATATTTAATTCCAACTTGTAACATGAAACATGGTTACATTGTAGCCATAAGACCCTTCTATGCATGGGTTATATATATGAGTTCCTTATGCCCATTTGTAGCATGAGAATTTTGTATGGGTGGGTTATATGAATGAAAACTGACAAATGAGAAAACAAAAGTGAAGAATGCTCCATTTTGTATTATTCACTTGTAAGTAAAGCAAATTTTATTTTCTGTGTACCTTCTTGTTAAGTGCTTGTGTTGAGTGTGAACCCACCTAAAATTTCCTACACTTGCTTGGAACCACTCTCCTATAGAGATGGAACATTTTTTTTGGGTGCACCTATCAGAGCCCTCTTGATGATGAAGAAGAAAGTGGATGCGATGGTAACGACGGAATGGATGGTGAAGATAATGAACTAGCAACTACTCCCTAGCACATGATGTTAGAGAATACCATTATGGTTTCTATCTCGGTCACTTGATTTGGTTTGTATGCCGTGGGCATCTCAAACAATGGATTTGGTTGTTAGACATTGGATGTGTGGTCCACTTGACCACATGCCCATGTGTGGGTCCTACCTCTGGAGTCCAAAGGCAATTAAAGATTCCTCTTCTATTTGGTATTTGGAAATCCTATTGGATTTGAAAACTAATAGTTACTTCATACCCAAATTACTAATAAGAGGGATAATCTTAATCAACTTAGGAGTTCCATGATGAGAAGGAAACTATCACAGAGGTCTATAAATATATGGGTCTAGGATAACTTGCTTTACTTCAAAAGATTACTGCTTAACTCTCTCATCACTTGCATGTATCAAGGTGAAGTAGAAGTGAGTTATAAACCCTGCACGCGAATAGCGTATTCTTCTCTACATGATCAATATACGATAGAGCCAAGTATGCATGTAGTTTATAGATTATATTATTCAGATCTAATCTATTAAAGTTGATCATGTGATTATGGTAAATCTAACATTGGTTGCAGAGAAAGACGAAAAAAAAGGGAAAAAGGATGGTGTAGAAGGTTCTCGGGTTGATGAAGATGGGCTATTGCTATGTTTGGTAGAGGAAGAAGAAGACGAAGATGGGTTGTTGCTGTGTTTGGCAGAGGAGGAAGAAGATGAAGATGGGCTGTTGCTGCGTTTGGTAGACAAGGAAGAATATGAAGATGGGTTGCTGCTGTGTTTGGCAAAGGAGGAAGAAGATGAAGATGGGTTTTGCTTTCTGCCATTGATAGCTTGTTGAAGCAAAAAGAATGGTAGTGAAAACTTGAGTCCGGTTGTTTCCAAAATATAATAGTAGAGAAAGATGACAGTGGCAGGGAGAAGAAGAAAGTATGAAGCAGTGTAGGGTTTGGTTTCTGTTTAACTAGAAAGAATGAGAGATGACAATGGCAAGGGGGGGTTTGAGTGCACTTCAGGTGGTTTCTATACCTTGAGGAAGAGACGAAGGAAAAAAACAACAAGAGAAAAGGGAAAGGAGAAAGAAGATGAAGGGAAGGTGATCAGCTTGTTGGGGGAAGTTAAAGACGAAGATGAAAAGAAAAAAACAAGAAGAAAGAGGACGCAAACTCGAGAGAAAGAAAAGTCTTCTCCGTTTTTTTTTCCTAAAACTTAAGCTTAAGGGCATTTTTGGTATTTAAAAGAATAACCTTGAGAAAGTGGCCGGCCAACACCCAATTTGACTGGATGTCCTCAATTGAAATATATTTAGAAAACTTAAAGCCCATTTTGTAATTTATTTTTAATTTTGTCCTGTTTTGAAATCTATGAAAAAACTTAGATCCTATTTTGAAAATTTTCCTTTCATTTATCATAGAGATGAATCCAATTCTATGTTTGATTGCGTCTGGATAAATCGAGGACAAGGGACAAAAAGATCTAAAAAATTTAATCCCACCTTTACTCAAAGCCAACCCAAGTTATCCCACCTCCTAGGTGGGATTACCTAAGCCCCCATACTGGGTATTAATTTACTATAACGTCGAGACTAGGATAATATAATATCAAGCACTAAAAAAGCAAACAAACAAGGGATAAGTGAGACATGATGTAAAAAGTTGCTTATCCGTGCCGACCACCCCCCCCCCCCCTTCCCTTTTCCTTATCCTGCTTCTAAACACATCCTTAATGAATTGGATATTGTTTTCAGAAAAACTAAAACTTGACATTAATGGGGTTTCCAGCTTTTGGGCGATTTAGGGAATATTCAGGGTTGATCAATGGTGTGGAATGAAAAGATCATGACGTGAAGCTATGGGGGTCCAATAGATGGAGAATTAATGGTTGGACTTAATGGTATTCTACAGGGTTCATCAAAATAAAATAAAAATAACGTTATGTTAAGGGGTCCTTGTTTTTATAGTGACATTGGGGCCATGATCAAATGAGAGAGACTGTTAAGATCATGAGTGATGAGGTGAATGGGCATGCTACATTAAAGATCAATGCAAAATGTTGATCAGGGGTCTTTTTGGTAGTGAATCTTCCATGGCCAAGTTTTTTTCCCTTTTTTTTTTTTAAAGTATTGATGGACGATCGGAGCCTAAAAATGTTTTTAGATGGTTTGAATGGGTGAGATAGCTAGAGCACATGGTGTGTGGTTGAAACTTGAAAGGGCTTTCACACTTGCTTGCACAGAAGGGCTCGGAAGTGTTGGTACAATAATGCATTTAAATTTCCATTTCTTCTAATCAAGAAAAAGGAAAATGTCATTTCACATCTTAAGTTAAATCACAGCTGACAATTATTATAGCACCGTTTTGATAAATAGTTTAAGAACTTAAAGAACATTTTTAGTATTCAAAATTCAGTATAGTTAACTTCCATAATTCCGGTGCCATTTATTACATAGTAAACTCTACCTAAATAAATGAAAGACTCCTTGCATACTTTACTCTTACATTCACTTGTCATTTTAACTCTTTTACGTTTAGTAATGCTAATAAAGAAGAGCAATGAGTCAGTTACCAGAACTCAGCGCAGCATTTCTCTCTCACACTCCCTATATATATGTATCTCCCAAGTATGGCTAGACAAAAGTTGACAAGCAAATAGTTGAAAGAGAGGAAGACTGTGAGCAAGGCTTCAGCCATGAAGATACCAAGGGAGATGTTGATGGTCTTGATCTTTTTGGCCTGCTCAACTGCATGGGTTGTGCCTGTTTTCTCACGGGTGCAACCCAACGATGAACGGCTGGATCAGCTGCCACCAGAGCCCCAGCAAGGATATATGGATGGGGTTGGGGCCCCAATATCGATGGACGAAGTCGAAGCATGTTTTGCACCCCTGTATAAAAATAAATGGTGCATGGATGAGCTTGAACGCTACACCAAGAATGAAAAGACTCCAGTGAGCACTGCTTGTCAAAAGATACTAACCGGTATAAAAAGCTCCCAGTGCTGGTCTAAGATGGCTCCATACTTCACTCCCGAAGTACTCCCACCCGTACCTTACAATGAAATATAAACCCAGGAGCGTGAGATTTTGGATAGTTGGATGCGTCTCGCTAAATAAAGGTTGCTTTTCTCTAGTTTCATGTGAAAGCTCTCTCTTTTTCAACCCTTGTAAAAGCCTTCTCCTTAAAAAATTACTACTGTTATACTATAACGCTAGTCAGCTCTCTCTCTCTCTCTCTCTCTCTCCACGAAGAGACGGTCATTCACTACGTCAAAGGGGGTTAAATCCCACACTAATTTGGTGAAAAATCACGAATTTAAACACTTAATTATATTCCACAGTACTCCACAATTCTCAACTCTTGTAAAGAGAAAAACAACATACTCTTATGTGGGAAAATTTATTAATAAAAACAACAATTTAAAGCACTTGTTTGATTCGTTAAATGCCACAGCTTTAGACTTTTGTTTTTATTGACCTAAATACTTAATAAAAGGAAACCCAAAATTGATTTCCTTTCCTCTTTCCTTTCACACCTTTTTGCAAAATATTGAAAAAAAACGTGCGTCTTTCTCCCTAGTCACAACGTGCAAACGCTACCTTCTCTCTCTCATCTCTTTAGCCCGTGTGAGAGTCTCCAAGGTAACATATTTTATTCTCCTTTTTTCTTATTTCTCTCTTTGTGTCTCTCTTTTCTCTCTCTTGCAGCGATTCTCAAAAATCAGGTTCGTTGATGTGGTGGGTAATCAGAGGACCCATGTATCTTAAAACTTAGATTCGTTGTGTCTCTCTTTTATTACTTCTTCTTGTGGTCCCTGCATCTCAATTTCTCTCTGCAACAAGGGGAAGGGCACAAAGTTGAAAACCTAGATTTAATTCCATTCTCAGGTTCGAGACAATTTTTCGTGCATGAGATACTAGGCCCGGGTGGGCTAGCTGATGGATGATCAACACCATGGATCTAGAAGGGGATCCATGGGCGACCAAGGCTGTGAGGGACCCATGATGAGTGGACCCTTTTTGGCCCACTATCTGATGACTCCAATCTCCTTAGGCTTGAAGGAGCTCCTGACAGAGACGAAGTTCTGTCTATACGTTTTTTTAATGTTAAGTTTCAATAATGTTCTATCCAAACTTAGGATGATCAACACCATGGATCTTGAAGGAGATCCATGGGCAACCAAGGCTGTGAGGGACCCATGATGAGTGGACCCTATTTGGCCCACCATCTGATTACTGGAATCACGTTAGGCATGAAGGACCTTGTGACGAGATGCAATTTTGTCCAGATTTTTTTTTTTGAATGTTAACTTTCAATAGTATTCTATCCAGACTTAAGATGATCAACACCATTGATCTTAAAGGGGATCTATGAGCGACCAAGGTTATAAGGGACCCCTGATGAGTGGACCCTGTTTGGCCCACCGTCTGATGACTGGAATGACCTTATTAGGCATGAAGTATCTTGTGATAGAGACAAAGACATGTTGATTAGTTAACCTGTTCTTCTAATGAATCTATCAAATGGACAAAAAACAAAAAATATAAATTGATCAGTGTCAAGAATTGAGTGTACATTTTTTGTGGGTAGGCCTGGGAATTGATCATAGGTTAATCTATGAAACGGCCAAATCCACAAAATTTCTCTCTCTCTCTCTCTCGTTTCTAATAAAACAATGATCTGCTATGAGGCTTAATGCGGGGGACAACCCTATGGGCACACCTGGATGCTCAATGGTCTACAGACTTTATACTTGTACAATGATTGGGCAAAAAATCAGCAGGGTTGGCCATCATATGCTGTAATTGTTAAGACCCCAAGATAAAAAAGGTGGGAAAACAGTAATAACTTTACACATATGGTACAATGGTGACTATAATCTGTGTGTGTGTGTGTGCCAAACTAGGTCTGGTGCAAGTTTAGAGGGAGAAGTTAGTGGTAGTGGGGAGATGGAAAAATGTACACTAATATGACCTGAAGGCATATTAGTGGAATTCATCAAATAGCCACCATGCAAAATTGATATTTCCATGACATACTATCATTCAGTCTTCATTGTTAAAACCACTATTTGATCAAATTTGATACCGTGGAATTTATCAAATAGCCACTATCTTTTTTCACTAAAAATAACATCATCTATTTAGATCATACCTGAAAATACCAAACTACTAATGGGTCTTTCTCTTACAATCAAACAATGTAATCCACATACCATAATTATAGACTTTTTACCCTAAATTCTTTTCCAACTTGGCTGGAAAATAGAAGACCATATATAAACTCAGTAATAAATTTAGTAAATATATAAATTCAGTGAATAAAATCTCAGCCCAACCCTATAGGTTGCAACCAATATCAAAACATTTCAGCCTTATCCAATTGAAATTGAAGCCTTGAATCAGGCCCATTGTAGTAATGGAAGTATCAGGAATATAGAAAAGTAGATGAGGAAAGAGGAATGAGAGTAAGGGTAAAAAAAAAAAACGGAAAAGGGTGAGATAGGGAAGGGATAGGCAAAGAAGAGGGGAGGGAAGGGCGAGAAATATGTGAAGATTAAATTGAAGAGGGACAGGGAGGAAAAGATTAAGAGGAATAAATTTTCTTAAAAATAAAAAAATCTTACGCGTTCTTATGCATCCAAACAATCCCTTAATGTTAACTTTCAATAGTGCTATGTCCAGACTTGAATAAAGGTCCCATCTCTTTTAAAATAATAATTAAGAGCCTCAACATCTTTCATTCACCTATATGTTTGTGGTTTTCTTCCATCATTAGATGAGATCCCATGGCATATTTTCCATTTCCATTTCCATCTATTAGGTTATCATGTTTGGTTTTATCCTATTTATCGAGTTAGTTTTCAAAAAATCTAATGCATATTCAATCCAACATAAACTCAAACCTTCCAAATGTAGAGAAGGCAACATGGACATGAGAGGATTGATATACGCATTGATTAATGAGTTATTAATCCCTGTTTAAGCAGTTCAATTTCTGGAGAAAAAATATTCCAAATTTCACAATAAAAACAGGTAGAAAAATACCAAGAAAAATAATAAGGAAAAAATTTCTTCTAGCATGTGTAAAACATTCAACAATTTTGAGGTAATGAGTTTATCCTTTAAAATCAAAATAGCTAATCAAACCTTAAATTCTAAAAAATCCATCCCTGAAACAATGAGAGAAAAAAGAATAGAGTTCTAGTGAACCCTATCAAGAATTATTAAGGCATGAACTCAAATCTAGCAAAAACAAAATTTGAAGCTAAACCAAAGTAAAAACTCTATGAAGAAAGATATGCATAAAAAAAAAGAAAAGAACAAGGTAAACTAAATCCAAGTAAAAGAGAGCCCTCTTAAAAAATCCTTCAATATGAATAAATCCTTCAAAAGAGTTTAAATCCTTGTAAATATTTGATTTTTGCATCACCCTTAAGCCCTCTAAATATAATCATTTTACTATTAAAAAAATATTAAGAGAATTAAGAGAACCAATTAGAAAATAATGATACAGTGTTGAACTGTTATACTTGTAAGCATCAAATTTATAATGCATTTGCTTATATTTCTCATCTACCACGACCAAAAAATAAAAATGAAAAGAAACAGTAATAAACTTCCTTTTCTTTAGCAAATATATTTAAGCCTAACATAAATATTAGCCTAATGTTTCCAACACCATCCATCTCCAGTACAATGCAAGGTGAAAGATAGAGGAGCAAATCTCCTTCAAGTAGAGGAGGAACTTTAAGCAACACAGGTACCACACTTCTCCGCATACATGCCACTAGTTTGTAACTTATTTTAGATTTATCATTGAAATTATATTCGGTATATAATTACTTTTACTAGCCCCAATTGCTTTTTTATTTAATCTATATTTCACCTTTTATGCATGTTATCCACCTCAAGTATACATAATTTGGTCTCCTGAAAATTTTTTTTATTATTACAGTTGTCGTATGAGCTTGTAGGACCAAGTAGTTTATGTTTGAAATATTTTTTTCATTGATGGAGTAATTTTATTTTAAAAAACAGTGCATTCTTGGGCAAACAAACATGATGTAAATAAAATCTAGTCTTTGAATGCTTTTGACAATGAAGGGTTCAATTGAAAAAGCTGTAAAATATTTTTCAAAATATGACTCCAAGTAAGGAGTGGACGAAGCTATCAAGATCATCTTTTGAATATATAAAAGGAGTTGAGGAATTCATTAAGTTCGTTAGAGCTAAAGCACTTACATTAGCGGAGGAGGATTGGCATTGTTGCCCTTGTGTGAAGTGTTGTAATGTAATCAAAGGAAAGAAAACAATAAATGATATTCATACACATTTAATATATAATGGCATAGATAAGTCATACACAACATGGATCCATCATGAGGAAATCCAACCCGAAAGACATAAAGAAGTTGGGATCAGTGGCAAAAATGATGATGCATACATTGGCATGGTTGATATGGTAAATGACTTATTTGGGCTTGTTCGTGGCGAGGGTGAGGTACTATCTCAAATGGGTGATATCTTGTCTGAATGGATTAATGAAGTTAATAATCAAGAAGATTGTGAAGCTTAATAGTATTCACCAGATAATATTCAGTACGAAGAGTTGATAGAGGATGCGATATAACCCTTGTACTAATCATTTCAAGTTGAGGATACAAAATTATCAATGACAGTTGAATTACTAAGCATGAAGGCTAGACATCGATGGTCTAATGTGAATTCAATGAGTTACTCCAATTGTTTAAAAGGGTTCTCCCAAGAGATAACACTTTACCAAATAACACATACACTGCCAAGAAGATAGTTGAGCCATTGCTTTTGGTCTTTAACATTATTCATGCATGCCTTAACGATTGCATAGAGCATGAAAATTAAGATAATTGTCCTACCTATCGCAAAAGTAGATGACAGCCAGATGATAAATCAAAGCAAAATGGTAAACGTAAGCCCTGGAGGAAGTTAAGGTACTTTCTATTAGCACCAAGGTTGCAAAGATTGTATAGTGTGCCATAGATTGCAGAGAGCATAATATGAAATCCAAATGAAAGTGCTATACCAAACCAATCATCATGCGCCATCCAGTGGATTTTTCATATTGGAAACAAGTCAATCGCAAATGGTCTAATTTTACCTTTGAAGCACGTAATGTTCGGTTGGGGCTTGCAATAGATGGATTCAGTTCTTTTGAAAATTATAACAATGCCTATAGTTATTGGATGGTTATGATTGTTCCATATAATCATCCTCCATCCCTTTACATGCACAAAGAGTTCACAATATTAACATTGTTAATTCCAAGAAAGAAAGGCCCTGAGCAGAACATTGATATTTATCTACAACCATTGATTGAAGAGCTGAATGAATTGTTGTCTACTAGAATCAAAACATACGACTCCTACAAAAATGCTATGTTCACAATGAAAGAATTTTGTTACGGTCTATACATGATTTCCTAGCATATGGCCATTTGTCAAGTTGTAAAACTGTAGCAAGTGTGCTTGTCCTGTATATAGTGAAGAAACAGAGTCCAAGTAGCTAACAAATGAAGAGAAACTGTGTTTCATGGGACATAGAAAATTTTTACCAAGTATGACTCATCATTTCAAGTACCAAAAATCACAATTTAATAGGTATGAAGAACATAGGAATCCTCCTAGGTGTTTGAGTGATTCTGAAGTATTAAGTAGAATGGAAGTGAATGAGGAACGGTTTAAAAAGAGAGGCAAAAAGAGAAAGAGGGTAGATGAGCATGATTCGACTCCGTGGTTAAAGAGATCAATCTTTTTTTACTTGCCATATTGGAAGGTGCATTATACTAATTCATGTTTAAAATTATATTAATGTTGTAAACTAAACTTATCAATTACTAACACAAATATTTATCTTTTATGTAGGATTTGCTATCCGTCACAATCTAGATGTGATGCATGTGGAAAAGAACGTGGCAGAAGTCTTGGTTGAAACAATTATGAACATCAAAGATAAGATAAAAGATAACCTTAAGGCTTGGAAAGACATAAAGGATATGCAGATTAAAAGGAAGTTGTGGCCTATAGAAGTAAATGGGAAGGAAACATATTCTGAAGGTCCTTACAACTTGTTCCGTATAGAGAGAGAATTAGTTTGTAAAACCTTAAACAATTTGAAGGTTCCTATTGGGTACACTGGGTATTGGAAACATAAGGTGAATTTGGAAAACAATCAACTAAAGAAATCTAAAATCTCATGACTATCACATTTTAATGCAGCAGCTACTGCCAGTGTTGTTGATGCATGCATTTAAAGCTCATAAGCCATTACGTGCTGCCCATTCGACAATTATCAATATATTTCAGTGATGTATACTCGAAGACCATTGAACGTTTAGAACTAAGTAAGATAAGAGAATGTATTGCGGAAACATTATGTGCGTTTGAAAGTACTTCCCTCCTTCATTTTTTGTATCTATGATACACCTTGTTGTGCACTTGGCAGAAGAGGCACAGGTTTGTGGACCTGTTAGGTACCGTTGGATGTATTCATTTAAGTGGTAAATATAATTATTTCTTCTAAAGTTATTTTTTAATTATTAACTTGTGAAAATTAATTTACAAATTATGTGTTAGGATGATGAAAATATACAAAGGATATGTGGTGAATCAAACATACCCAGAGGGTTGTATTACAGAGTGCTTCCTTTTAAATGAACTTATGATGTATGCTATGAATTACATGCTTTATGATATAAAGGGAGTCATAAGCAAGGACGGGGGAGGTGGATAGATGATGATAGTCAATCTGGTTACAAACTCAGTCATGTGCACTACTAACAAATACGCAAATGGGTATTAAGCATGTCTGCTAAGAATGAAAAGTGGCAAAAGTATGAAAAATACAAACTTTTAATTTTTATGAATGTAATTTTTTATTGTATTGTGTATTCACACTATATCTTCATAAACAAGAATTACGATATATACGTACAGAGTCTTGTATCTAACATTCAAAATCGGAGAGGTACTATAAGAGCTGACAAGGTGATCAATTGCATTCCTTGGCTTAGGCAACAATTAGAAAAAGAAGAAAACAGTGTCATAAACAGGCCTTCTAATGGACCTAACTTTGAAGCTATTTCATACAATGTATATGCAATAAATGGTTATGTTTTTTATATAGTTGATGTGAAAATGAACAAAACAATACAGAACAGTGGAGTATCTATGACAATTCTAACTAAATTCAGATCAAGGCTCAAGACAAGAACCTTGTAACTGAGGAGGTTAGTTACTATGGTATTGTGAAGCAAATTTTAAAATTGGATTATCATGACTTTAAAGTAGTAGTATTCAATTGTGATGACTTTGTATAGAAGATGCAAAAGTCATATGGTTGATTCAGAAACAAATTTGGCAAATATTAATCTGAGTCGCACTACGTCAAAATTCGCAAAAAACAAATGTTCTAAGCCGTCATTTACTTGATAAAACGATGGTCCAACCTGTTGTTTTGTATGTCGATAATATTGATGTAGCTTTTTAAAAACAAGTGTCCGTAGCTGTCGCATAAATCTTAGCTTAACAAGTAGTTTGAGCCGTTGTTGTTTTAAATGTCCATAGCTCTCATTTTTTTTATAATGAAAACTGTCGTTTTTTAATCAATTATTAATTAAAAAGGGTTTTTTCAAAAATTTATCAAGTTGTTAGAGCCGTCGTTTTTAAAAAGCATATAGAGTTTTCTTCAAATTATCAAGTGCTAGTAAGTGTCGTTTTTATTTGATTTTTTTAAATAAAAAAAGTACCTATATAAAGAATTTATAAAATTATTCATTCAATACATGTTATTGGTAATCCATCAATAAATACAAACAATAACATATTAGATAAGAACAAACATCATTAGCTTAATTAAAATCACCTGAATTAAAATTCAATCAAATACATTAAATCAAAGCTTCAAGTGAAGTCATTCCAAGACAATAAATTAAACTAAAGTCGAAATTACAATAAATTAAAATAAAACTAATCTAAAGTCTTATACATGTGCCAATCAATCATATCACCCAAAGTGATATCTCCAAAAGTTTTTTCTTCGCTAAGTAACTAGACTGAATAATAAAAAATCTCATCCACAACAATCCTATAGCATCCTGGATAGTCAAGCGATGAACCAATCACAGTCCCATAAGCAATACAAACATCCTTCTGCACCAAATGCATCAACCTGCGTTGAATCAATTCTGTTCGTGGACTTGCTTGTTCTGTTTGTGTCTCTTGATGGGGTGATTCATTCCGAGCCTATAATATTATTAGAAACAAATGGTGTTAACATACTTTATCAATTAAAATATTATTTATTTAATTATAAAAGTCTAGAATATATGAAAAATAAATATTGTACCTGAGAATAATTCCCATGATGGGTGGATGACCGCATCACTGTCCCACCTCAAGATAAAGTTTGTTTTAACTCATCCATATCCTTCCGTAGGACACTTGTCTCCTCCATCAACTTTATCATTTTTCTCTTAATCTTTTCGTTTGATAACTTTTCATCTGCTAATGCTTTCATAAATGGAGTGGGATAATGGATACTTGTCATAGAAACACCCAAGCCTAAGCCACGCACACGTCCTCGAGAATCAAGACCAATGATCTATGTAAAAATAAAAAAAATGATGTCAATATTTAGACAAATACTAAATTAACACTTGTTAGACTTTATCATCAACAAAAAAAATAAATGAATAATACCTTTGCAACAGGGTCATTTTTTAGATCTTTTTGTGCAAGAGATCTATCAGCCCCATGAAGACTTCTAATAGCATCCTTCAAAACGTATGATAAATAATAAGTAAAAGAAAAATCTACAATAAAAAATATTTTAAAAATTACGGCAGAATCTCCCCTTAATTGTAGGGCATTTAAATTTTTTTAACAACTTGTTGGGTACTTATAAATAAATAAAACACCTTATAAGAGCACTCCATTACTCATATAAACTATAAATTTAATTTATATTCAACTATAGCACTTCCAAAGCTAAACTTCATGCATGATACGAAAACACATGAGTGTAACACTAAGATATTCAAACCTATAAAAATAAAATATCATCCACAACATATTGAATCATATAAAATGTATTTGAATAAAAAAATTCCCCACCACTTTTGGGCTAGTAACTAATCCATCCTTCTTAGAATGAGTTCTTAAAAAGAGGTCCGTACGAGTGCTCTCTTCGCCTGGATTTTCTTGTTCCTGTAAATAATTCAAGATATTTATTTTTTTGTCTATTTATAAAAATCATACATAAATTAAACAAGATATAAACATTATGAGGGGAAGTGTGATACCTATATTGCTTAAAATTTCTCCTCTATTAGAAGGAGATCTGCTCCTCTGTCTTTTACCTTGCATTGTATTAGAAATGGATGGTGCTAGAAACATCATGCTAATATTTATGTTACACCTATACATATTTGCCAAAAGAAAGGAAGTTTAATACTGTTTCTTTTCTTTTTTTCTTTTTTTTTTTGTCGTGGTAAATGAGAAATATAAGCAAATGCATCGTAAATTTGATGCTTAATTGTATAATAGCTCAACATTGTATCATTCTTTTCTAGGATTCTCTTAATATCAAATGCATCAACCTACACTGAGTCAATCTTGTTTTTGGAATTGCTTTTTCTCTTTGTGTCTCTTGATGTGGTGATTCATCACAAACCTACAACATTATTAGAAATAAATGATCTTAATGCTTCATCAATCAAAATATTATTTATTTAATTATAGAAATCTAAAATGTATAAAAAATTAATTTTGTACTTGAAAATAATTCCCATGATGGGTGGATGATTGCATCACCATCCACCTTGGGATAGAGTTTGTTTTAGCTTATACATTTCCTTCCATAGGTTTTTAGTCTCCTCCAGCAATTGTATCATTTTTCCGTCAATCTTTTTGTGTGATAAGTTCTCATCTGCTAACGCTTTCATATAATGAGCAAAATCACAGATACTTGTCCTAGAAACACTCATGGCAAAGCTGCGCACATGTCGTCAACAATTAAAACCAATGATCTTTGCAAGAGTAAAGGAAAATGACATCAATATTTAGAAAAATATGAAATTGACACTTGCCAAGTTTTATTATCAACAAGAAAATTAAATGAATAATACCTTTGCAACTGGGTCATTATTTAGATCTTTTTTGTACAAGAGATCTATCAGCCTCTTGAAGACTTCTAACGACATCCTACAAAACATATAATAAATAACAAGCATAAGAAAATTTTTAATTAAAAAATATTTTCAAAAATTACGGCAGAGTCTCCCCTTAACTAGAGGGCAAACAAGCTGTTAATTAAGTACATATACATAAAGAAAACACTTTATAAAAATACTTTGTTGTCCACACAAACTATAAATTTAATTTATACTCAACCACAGCACTTTCAAAACTCAACTTCATATATGATAAGAAATATGAAAAATGAGTATAACACTAAGATATCTATACTCACTTGGGCTTGAAACTAATCCATCCTTCTTAGTATGAATTCTTAAAAAGAGGTTCATACGATTGATCTCCTCACCTGAATTTCCTTGTCGCTATAATAATTGAAGACATAAAATTTATATTATTTATAAAAATCATATGTAAATTAAATATGATATAAACATTGCACTTACTATATCATCTGCCACCCTAGTGTCTCCTTTTCGTCCAGAAGTATAAAAGCAAATCATCTTGGACCTAGCAATCCTACATTTCTCCCTCGAGGCCTAGGTCTCTTTTGTTGATTCTATATCCACAAATGATTTCCAATCATCCTCTTTGACATGTGAGGGGACGTAAGCATTCCTTTCTGCATCTAAGTTTATTGATCAAGGCTCACAAATAATGCCACATAGTGGAAGTTTTTTTTTTTTTTTGTAGAACAGTTGGTGCAATCTAATTACAACTAAGAACTTAGATGCCAGTATATCATTTAAACAGAGTTCTCTAACACCCAATATTGCTCCATATGTGTCTTGATTTATTTTAGTATTAACACACAAATCCCATTAGAATACACAAACAAAAATATATAGATGACCAAGAACAAAATAACTCTTCAAAGTTTGACATTCGACAAATATGAGTGGCCGATGATGAGCAAGAAAGATTTGGCATTGTGGGGTAGCCCAATTGAAGCATGTCTAGTATGTGGCAGTATTCACATGTAAGGGCAATGGTTGCATCTAGAAGTCTATGAAACAAACCCACGCCCATATATCCACTTCTATGTGCAAAACATTGCCCAAACAAATGAATAAGGCAATGTCTTCCTAGTTCAAGTTGAACCAATTTTGTTCCCTTTTTCCACATTAATTAATATATTTAAGTGTTCTTTTTTTTTAGTGGTAAATCATTTTTATTAACAAAAGAAATAAGATTAATAACAATTAAAGAAAAACGCACTTAGAAAATTAGAAAAATAGGGGAAATATTCAACTGCCAAAATAGTAGTTCTATAAAATTTGATGAATAAAAATAATAAACTTAAGAATTTATTTTCATCATTTCTCTACATTGGAAAGTCATGATCTAGATCATAGGTTGTATTATATCCATCCTTAAGCACCTAATTCAAATATAGGAATGGGAATAAATAAAGCCTGGTTCTTGCAACATGACGAAAGATTAGATGGAAAAATAAAAAAATAACATATGTATACAAGAGAATTTACTAGTGAACAATGCCTCCCTAATTCAAATCATCCACTAACTCTAGCACCAGGATCTTATTCTTTTTTATTGTTTGATGTGGTCTTGAAACCCAATGAGCAATAGACCAAAAGATACTGTGTAGGTTAAAATACACGACACATATGCAATGGAAACGTATGACCAAATAATGTAAATAAATCGGTTGCTTTAGTTATATGTTAAGGTATCTGACTAGAACCCTAACTTGCCAATAAACAAAAACATCACCGATAAGAGGAACTCTTATCAGGCTTAGAGAGAATATATACATACGAATGTTTTTTCAACTACTGATTGATTGTAGCTTGTGGAGATGTGAAATCACAACTGAAAATCTTTCTTAAAGATATTGTACCTGCGATGGTGACTAGAGACGATCCGGTGACGCCCGTATGATGGATGAGTGCTCGAAGATGAGGGGAGATGGCTAGTTCCGTGCTTGGTGATGAGGGAGCGCGAGTTGGGTTTTGGAGAAGAGGTGCGAGAGGGGAGAGGGATCTAACGAAAAGGGATTTTTGGTACTTTTTTTCTTAAATCTTGTGGATTAAAAAAATACAATAGTCCAATATAGTGGTTTTTAATGCAATAAACAAGTGGTTAAAACTGTTATTTATATTAATATTTTTTCCCACATAGCAATATGTGGTTTTTCTCTTAACAAGAGTTTAGAGCTGTAGAATATAATCAAGTGCTAAAACCTGTGGATTCTCATGCCCAACTAGTGTGGGATTTAACCCCTTTTGACGTAGTGTCGGTTAATGAGAAACACAAAAAAAGTGGATGAACATTTATCCTTGCATCTCAAGCCACTCAAGTCTTCTATTGTAAAGATCAAAGTTTCCTTAAGAATAGGTGGCATGTTGTGTTCAATGTTCCAAAAAGATTAAACAAGGAAGTGGATTGTTATAAAGATCTATTAGTCTTTGTGGGCAGAATGAATGAAAATGATTAAATGGTAGCATTACAAGATGATATCTTAGAGGCAAATGATATCAATGATAGTGAAGATTAAGTTTGGTTGCAAGTGATCATGTCATGTCAAAATTTATGTTATTTTCATGTATTGTTCCTATTGTGCATATTATATATTGTTTATGTTGCATGTCTTTTATTTTTTTTAAATGCACAATGTTTCCATATATAATACTACATTTTTAAATCTATAGTGATGGGAAATATGTCACACGGAGCTTCCTTTTTTACATTAGAATCTATGACTCCAGAAAGTGGTTCTCGTTCAAGTATGTATTGTTTATTTTCATTTATTTTTTAGTTATTCAATATTTCTCATTATATAGTTTTAATGACTGTTACGTATTTATAATAGGTACTCTTATTCATGTTGCTTTTAGCGCTGATGGTCGACCTATATGGCCTAACTTAGCGAAATTCAACATGGATATAGGGTATATAACAAGGTCAAATGTCCCACACCCAACTATACCAGTTGGAAACAAGTGCCACATACTTTTAAAGATCAAGTTTGGGATCTCATATGCATGAGTATTTTTGTGCAATTATCACTTTTACTTATAGATAGTAATTTAATGTGGTACATGCAAGAATTAAATTATGTTACTTATTTTACATAGTACTCATATGAAGTTTCAAAATGCCATATACAATATGTATTGAAGAGAGCAAATGACAGTTAGAGGGATTAGAAATCATTTCTTCATTGCAGAGTTTTTGATAATTATGCCACAAATGCAGAGAAAAAAACTTATGTCTCCACACATGTCAGAGAGGAAGATTGGAAATCATTTGTGGACATAGAATCAATGGAAGAGGCCCAGGCCTTGAAGGAGAAAGGTAGGATTGCTAGGTTCAAGATGATTTGCTGACATACTTCCGGACAGAAGGGACAAGCTAGGGTTGAAGATGATATGATAAGTGTAATAATTAGATCATGTTTAATTTATGTATGATTTTTATAAATAGTCTAAATTTATATCTTCAATTATTTATAGGAATAAGAAAATCCAATTAAGGAGATCACTCGTATGGACCTCTTTTTAAGAACTCATACTAAGAAGGACAGATCAGTTTCTAGCCCAAAATTGGTGAGAAATTTTTTTTATTCAAATGCATTTTATATGATTCAATATGTTGTGGATAATATTTTATTTTTATGGGTATGAATGTCTTCGTGTTACACTCATTTTTGTGTTTTCGTATCATGCATATGAAGTTTAGCTTTGAAAGTGTTATAGTTGAGTATAAATTAAATTTATAGTTTATATGGGCAATGGAGTGCTCTTATAAGGTATTTTATTTATTTATAAGTACCCAACAGGTTGTTAAAAAAATTTAAATGCCTTCCGATTAAGGGAAGACTTTGCCATAATTTTTAAAATATTTTTGATTTTAGATTTTTCTTATGCTTATTATTTATCAGACATTTTGTAGGATGCCATTAGAAGTCTTCATGAGGCTAATAGATCTCTTGTATTAAAAGATCTAAAAAATGACCCGGTTGCAAAGGTATTATTCATTAAGTTTTCTTGTTGATGATAAAGCCTAACAAGTGTCAATTTAATATGTCTAAATATTGACATCATTTTCTTTTATTTTTGCACAGATCATTGGTCTTGATTTTTGAGGACGTATGCACGGCTTAGGCATGGGTGTTTCTATGAAAATTATCCATTATTCTAGTCCATTTATGAAAGCGTTAACAAATGAAAAGTTATCAAACGAAAAGATTGAAAGAAGAATGATACCGCTGATGGAGGAGACGAGTGTCCTATGGAAGGATATGGATGAATTCAAATAAACACTATCCTAAGGTGAGCAGTGATATGGTCATCCACCCATCATACGAATTATTCTCAGGTACAGTATTTATTTTTCATATACTCTAGATTTCTATAATTAAATAAAAAATATATTAATTGATGAAGGATGTTAACACCATTTATTTCTAATAATATTGTAGGCTCAAAATGAATTACCACATTAAGAAACATAGACAAAACAAGCAAGTCCACGAATAGGATTGACTCAGCATAAGTTAATGCATTTGGTACAGAAGGACGTTTGTGTTGCTTATGAGACAGTGATTGGTTCATCGCTTGACTATCCAGGATGCTATAGGATTATTATGGATGAGATTCCTGATTATTCGATCCAGTTACCTAGTGAAGATAAAACTTTTGAAAATATCACTTTGGGTGATAAGAGTGATTGGCCCATGTATAAGACTTTAGATTAGTTTTATTTGATTCGGTTGCAATTTCAACTTTAGTTTAATTTATTATCTTAAAATAACTTCACTTGAAGCTTTGATTTTATGTATTGGATTGAATTTTAATTCAAGTGACTTTAATTAAAATACTGATGTTTGTTCTTATCTAATGTATTATTGTTTGTATATATGGATGGATTATCAATAACATTTGTTGAATGGATAATTATAAAAGTTTTATAGATAGGTACCTTTTCATTTTAAAAAATCAGAGAAAAACGATACCTACTAACACTTGATAATTTGAAGAAGACTCTAGATGTTTTTTAAAAAAGACGGCTTTTACAATTTGATAATTTTTTAAAAAAACCCTTTTTAATTAATAATTGATTAAAAAACGACAATTTTCATTATAAAAAAAATGAAAGCTACTGACATTTAAAAAAACAATAGCTTGAAATACTAGTTAAGCTAAGACTTACGCAACGGCTATCGACATTTGTTTTTTAAAAGCTACACATTTTGTTTTTAAAAACAACGGTCAAAATGACAATTTGGACCATCATTTTTTTAATTAAACGACAGCTCAGAACACTTATTTTTTGCGAAGGAATGGTAGTGAAAACTTGAATCTAGTTGGTTCCAAAATACAGTAGTAGAGAGAGATGACAATGGCAGGGAAAAGGAGAAAGCATGAAGCAATGCAGGGTCTGGTTTCTGTTTGACTAGAAAGAAAGAGAGATGAAAATGGCAAGGAAAAGGAGAAAGCAGGAAGCAGTGCAGGGTCTGGTTTTTGTTTGACTAGAAAAAAGAGAGATGAGAATGGCAGGGATGGGTTGAGTGCACTTCAGGTGGTTTCTAGACCTTAAGGAAGAGAAGAAAAAAGAAAATAACAAGAGGAAAGGGAAAGGAGAAAGAAGATGAAAGGAAGATGATCAGCTTGTTGGGGGAAGCTAAAAAAGAAGATGAAAAGAAGAAAATAAGAAAAAACAGGAGGCAAACTCGGGAGAAAGGAAAGTCTTCTCCATTTTTTTTCCTTAAAACTTAAGCTTAATGGCATTTTGGTATTTAAAAGAATAACCTTGAGAAAGTGGCCACTTGATGTCCTCAATTGAAATGTATTTAGAAAACTTAAAGCCCATTTTGAAATTTAGTTTTAATTTTGTCTTGTTTTGAAATCTGCTAAAAAACTTAGGTCCTATTTTGAAATTTGCTCTTTCATTTATCCGAGAGATAAATCAAATTCCATGTTTGATTATATCCACATAAACCGGGGACAAGGGACAAAAAGACCTAAAAATTTTAATATCACCTCTCGCTCAAAGCCAACCCAAATTATTCCACCTCTCAAGTGGAATTACCTAAGCCCGCATACTGGGTATTAATTCATTGTAACATCGGGACTAGAATAATATAATCCCAGACACTAAAAATACAAACAAACAAGGGATAAGTGAGATATAATGTAAAAAGTTGCTTATCCCCCCACATCCCCTCCGCCCCTCCTTATCCTATTTCCAAACACATCCTTAATGAAATTGATATTATTTTCAGAAAAACTGAAACTCGATATTAATGGGGTTTCCAAGTTTTGGGCAATTTAGGGAATATTAGGGTTGACCAATGGTGTGGAATGAAAATATCATGAGTATGAAGCTATGGGGGTCCAATAGATGGAGAATTAATGGTTGGATTTAATGGTATTCTACAGATTTCATCAAAATAAAATAAAAATAACGTTATGTTAAAGGGTCCTTGTTTTTATAGTGACATTGGGGCCGTGATCAAATGAGAGAGACTGTTCAGATCATGAGTGATGAGGTGAATGGGCATGCTACATTAAAGAACAATGAAAATGTTGATCAGGGGTCTTTTTGGTGGTGACTCTTCCATGGCCAAGTTTTTTTTTTTTTTTCCTTTTAAGTATTGATGGATGATCGGAGCCTAAAAATGTTTTTAGATGGTTTGAATGGGCGAGATAGCTAGAGCACATGGTGTGTGGTTGAAAGGGCTTTCAGACTTGCTTGCACAGAAGGGCTTGGAAGTGTTGATACAATAATGCATTTAAATTTCCTTTTCTTCTAATCAAGAAAAAAGAAAATGTCATTTCACATCTTAAGTTAAATCACAGCTGACAATTATTATAGCACTGTTTTGATAAATAGTTTTAAGAACTTAAAGAACATTTTTAGTATTCAAAATTCAGTGTAGTTAACTTCCATAATTCCGGTGCCATTTATTACATAGTAAACTCTACCTAAATAAATGAAAAACTCCTTGCATACTTTACTCTTACATTCACTTGTCATTTTAACTCTTTTACGTTTAGTAATGCTAATAAAGAAGAGCAATGAGTCAGTTACCAGAACTCAGCGCGGCATTTCTCTCTCACACTCCCTATATATATGTATCTCCCAAGTATGGCTAGACAAAAGTTGACAAGCAAATAGTTAAAAGAGAGGAAGACTGTGAGCAAGGCTTCAGCCATGAAGATACCAAGGGAGATGTTGATGGTCTTGATCTTTTTGGCCTGCTCAACTGCATGGGTTGTGCCTGTTTTCTCACGGGTGCAACCCAACGATGAACGGCTGGATCAGCTGCCACCAGAGCCCCAGCAAGGATATATGGATGGGGTTGGGGCCCCAATATCGATGGACGAAGTCGAAGCATGTTTTGCACCCCTGTATAAAAATAAATGGTGCATGGATGAGCTTGGACGCTATACCAAGAATGAAAAGACTCCAGTGAGCACTGCTTGTCAAAAGATACTAACCGGTATAAAAAGCTCCCCGTGCTGGTCTAAGATGGCTCCATACTGTTGGGAAAAGCGGCGCAACGGAAACAACCCGCGATCAACGGATCTACCACGATCTACGCAAGCAATCACACCATCAAGCAATCACACACATGACACAGCAGTTTTACGTGGTTCGGCAACCATGCCTACGTCCACGGGAGGAGAGAACTCATCTACTATGATCCCATCTCGATCCCCCTCAGGATCTAGGGTTACAATACATCAATATATATAGTTCCCGCTTTCTTGGCCACCAAGAAAACCCATACACAATGACTAAAATACCCCTAACCCTGAGCCTCGGTTCTGGCTAAACCAGACGACCGATCCGGTTAAACCGGAATACAAGACAAAACTCAACAATCTCCACCTTGGCTTGGATTCCGCAAATCCTCAGAGCCACCTTGAGATACCCGGTAATGTCTTCACGTCCTCCCGTCCTCGCTGAAAGGTACGCCTCCGCACACGCTACAACCTAGCGTGGCCACAGTTGCCTCCTTTGACCTCAACACCACCGTCTTGAACCTCCGAAGTGCTCTCCATTTGTTGCCACATGCATGCATCCTTGCAACACAATGAACCTAACTTCCATCCGTCAAGACAAAACTGAAGACCTCCCCGAATCCGGATCTCACTGGTACCTTGTGAATCCTTCCTTCTGTCTCCATTCCGGTGTTCTTTCCGTCAAACCTGCAACTGTCCTGTTCTAGCCTGTTCTGGTGGGTTGGGCACAGTACATGCGGGTTGGTATGACCCGATGCTTAAACCGGCTTACTCCGACCTGAACAAAACTACCTTTTCTTCTCCGAGAAAATCATCTCCGTTCAGGGCTTCCTGGATTTCCACTAGATGATATCATTGAAGATCCATCAATCCATCTTCCAATGATCCGTCGCATCTAACTCCACCTGAACCACAGATTTCCTCCCATGTTATTTGATGTCTCCTTCACTGCTCCACCTGAAAAAGCATACCCTATCAACCTGTAGAGATTTCTGACCATCTCACCCTCCATGATGACCAATGTTCCCTTTTCCACCTTCGTAACTCCACCCGCTACAGTGTACTTGCAGCCTTTGAAGTATAAGGCACACAAAGAAATCCAATTCTTCGTAATCCCGGAACATATATCACAACCGTTAGGGTTTGAATAACATCATTATATATCTGGATTTCTACCGTTCTTATCTCAAATGCTCATCAGTTGCATTAGTCCCCCATAAGAACAAATCCATCAACCATGATAGTTATTTGCATCAAACCAATCTCTACTCAATCACATGATAGGAAGAATCAGAATCTTAATACCATGAATCATCAACCGGATCCATACCTGTAGAGACCAAAACTGATTCCCTGTCAACCGAATCCGAGCTTTGTTGCACACTACCTCCTTCTGATTCTGATTCCTTTTGCTTTTTCGTCCACTTTGGCATGTCGCTCCTTCCTGATCCCTTCGACGCGGATCTGAGCTTTCCATCAAAGTACTTGGAGCAATTTACCATTGACGACATCAAGTAACACTTTTCAATCATTGCTGTATCATGGAGTCTAACACTCTATCCTGCCAATCCCTGAAGTCGTTTTTCCATCAAACACTTCAATCTGGCCCGTGATGCTTGAATCCATTGCTATCATCGTGAATCTGTCAGTTTCTTCAGTCCCCCAATTTTTTGCCCATCAAACTGCCAATATCTTTTATCTGCCTCGTAGATCTCGTCACCGTAAGCACGCTGGAAGAAACGGATCTGAAATCCGACTCCGGATGGCTTCGATATCGCAGAATTAATTCTCTACACTCCAATTGGTCAAACATCTATGTTGACCGTTGACCAGCCCATCTTCTTCCACAAACGCGTAGATCTCCTCACAACGAATCCGTAGGTTCAAACGGATCTCCGATCGGACATCGGACGATCAAGATATCGCAGAAACAATTTCAGCCGTTGAATATGGTCAAACCTGCCTGTTGACTGTGCTGACGTCACTGCTGACGTCACGGCTGCTGGCAAACTGGGCTTCTGAAACGGATCCGGGTCGGGTTCACCTGACCCGGAACTGAACTGAACTGCGCTGCTCTGCTGGGCTTCTCTGGCGAACCGGGTTCGGGTCCGACCTGACCTGACCCGGAACCGAACCGGCTCGAACTGCTGGGCTTCTAGTACACGGACCAGGTCGACCTGACCCGACCTGGCCTGCACTCCTGCTAACCGAACTGGGCTTTTTGCAGAACCGGGTCCGGGTCCGACCTGACCTGGAACCAAAACTTCTCTGCTGCGCTGGGCTGGACTTCTCCGCGGGTCAGGCAAACTGACCTGACCCGACCCAACGACCCAGTAAACTGGGTCGTCTTCAACGACTCTGTCGCTGGGCGCTGCGTCTGCAACCCAGTTGCAGACGCGGCGAATCCAACGCAGGCTCCGGCGCAGCGGCCCAATGGGAGGCGATTCAGACTTGCCGGAAACACTGGACGAGTCGGCATCCGATCCAGCGTCGCCATCAGAGCTCACCTTACTGACCCCCACCGATTCCCCAAAAGCAGACCGATCCAATTTCTCCTTCCCAGCAGCAGCCCCCGCATCCGCAGCGCCGCGACCGCCCGCCTCATCCACGAGGATCTCTCGGACCTCCTCGTATTCCAAATCCTCGCAATCCCCATCCTCGTAGTCGACTCGATACAACCCTCCGCGCTTGAATCGCACAATCTTCCCCGAGATTTGATACCACTTGTTGGGAAAAGCGGCACAACGGAAACAACCCGCGATCAACGGATCTACCACGATCTACGCAAGCAATCACACCATCAAGCAATCACACACATGACACAGCAGTTTTACGTGGTTCGGCAACCATGCCTACGTCCACGGGAGGAGAGAACTCATCTACTATGATCCCATCTCGATCCCCCTCAGGATCTAGGGTTACAATACATCAATATATATAGTTCCCGCTTTCTTGGCCACCAAGAAAACCCATACACAATGACTAAAATACCCCTAACCCTGAGCCTCGGTTCTGGCTAAACCAGACGACCGATCCGGTTAAACCGGAATACAAGACAAAACTCAACACATACTTCACTCCCGAAGTACTCCCACCCGTACCTTACAATGAAATATAAACCCAGGAGTGTTAGATTTTGGATAGTTGGATGCGTCTCGCTAAAATAAAGGTTTCTGTTCTCTAGTTTCATGTGAAAGCTCTCTCTTTTTCAACCCTTGTAAAAGCCTTCTCATAAAATTACTACTGTTATACTATAACGCTGATCAGCTCTCTCTCTCTCTCTCTCTCTCTCTCTCCATGAAGAGACGGTCATTCTAAACGTGTTGGATTTAGAAGTAGGCTCTGGCAAAGATTTGTAGCGTTGGCCTCAGAGAAGTAAGAGGGATATGAATTCAACTTGAGCGATGGAACAAACAAATGGTCAAATAGCTCAAGGGAAATCATCATATTCACCTAGATTTTTCATAAAGGGCCCAAAGGGAACGACTACTACTCAAAAAAAAAAAAAAAGAAAAAAAAAAAAACGAAAGTCTGGATACTCCAAACACTTGGGTCAATCATCATATTGATCACTATAAAACACTTAAAATCTTTCTTAATATTTTACTCACGTGTTTTATGAATGAAATTGGATAATCGTCCCAAATTCTAATTTTCAGTTAAACTTGTTGAAAACTCATTCAAATTGGTATTTGTTTTGACAAATTTCGGTGTTTCATAAGGGCATGTTTCTTTACAAATATTTCTGATAATAATTTCAACTGTTTGTAAATTCTTGAATTCCTGTCAAAAATTCAATATTTTTTTAGCAAAATTCTAGTATTCTAAGGTAGCTAGATTTCTCAAATAGCAAAAACCTAAAATTCCAAAATGCTAGACCCTCTAAGAGCATTTCAAACTTTTGAAGCTTTGAGAGGGTTGACTGGAATTCAAGGAATCTAACAATCAATGTTGATCTCTTTCTTCAGGCAATGGCTATAAATTCTATTAGATTTATATCTTGTATTCCGAGTTCACCGGATTGGTCCACAGGTTACTCTTGGAGAGGGCCTTGGGTTAGGAGCATTTTGGTTTTTGTATTAGGCTATTTTAGGGGCAAAAAAAGAGGGAGTTATATATATGATATAACCTATAATTCTAGACCTAAGCAAAAGAGCGGAGTTCTCTTTTTGGCCGTAGATATAGGCAGGCCGTGGATATAGGCACATCGTAAAACCACATAAATATCTCACGTGTGCTCTTGTGTGCTTGTCTCTTCTATGTGTGGCTAGATTGTTAATCGCAGGTTACGCATTTTTGTACATACACAACAAATTCTATAGTCAGAATCTTCTTCTATTGTTCTCCCTCTTCATCTCCATGGTGTTTTTTATTCTCTTCATTGGTGCTTTTTTTGGGTTTTGGATTCAAGACATGTTTCTTTGTTGGAATTGAGAGAATTTCTATCCCCAAAATTTATAAATGCCCAGCATAATGGAATTGATCCAAAATTCCCCTTTGGACATGAGCATCTAGGAATTCTACCAAAAAGTAAACATAAATTTCAAAAAACAAATTTTTTTGGTGGGGCATTTGAGACCTCTTTAGGTGGATTGTAATTTAAAATTCCTGCAGAAAAGCATGACCTTTACAAATTTAAGATGACAAGCCATTACATCATGTCTAAAAAGCCCCAACATAAATTCTTATCAGAAATTCTACAAAATAAACAAACCCTAAATCAGATGAGGAAGGATAAGTATTTTTTTTAATGGCTGGAAATGGGTGGCTTGGCTGGAAAGTGCAATTCAATTGGGTTTCGGATGGTGCTGGTTTCCGACTTGTTAAAAGTGGCTTATTCTTATTTTTTTTTTTTTTTTCTCTTTTTGTTCTGAGACAACTTGGATTTTTAGGTTTTTGGAATTTCAGAACTGGAATTTCAGAACTTGAGGGTTTCATTTCCTTAATTATGCGTTTAGAATTTGTAGAACTTGCAAGCTAAGCCCTTTCCGATTGCAACCATAGATTCTATAAACCTTATTATGCTACCATCTTTTGTAATTGGAACTTGAAAGCTCTGTTTTAGAAGTGATTCAGAACAATTCATCTATTCAAGCTTAGACGTTGAGAATATGATGCTATTGATTCTATAGTCGGAACTGAATCTGTTACCATTTGATTATTCGAGGTTTCTGTTTCATTCATGCGAACTTCTCAGTATTGGGATTCTCAATATGATTTTAGCCTTTTTTTTCTAATTTATTTTTGTTAGTTTAGTTTTATTGTTAAAAATGCATTTGACGAGGAACATGTTCCCGGCTCAAGAAAATTTGAAGCCTAAAGCGACAATCCTAAATGAGGTTTTTTTATTTTTGATTATTATTATAAATATTTTATTTAAAATCTGTTTTTCTCATTTTTTGGGATATGAAATTCCTAATTAAGTTTTTAAATTCAAGTTTTGCTACCATATTTTTTCAATTGATATTATGGCTAATCCACTTAATCTTTCTTGTTTACTAGCAATACAGGCCCATGCTAAGAATAAACTAAACTGAATAAAGCATTTTATATAAAAGGAGAACCATTAGCAAAGTTAAATAAATTATAATTTAGACTTAAAATTATAAATTTTCTTGCATTTTAATTTTTCACACAATATTTAGATAAAAACCGATAAGGCTACGTCTAATTAAGTACCTTTGCCATTTTTTGTTCTTTTTTTAATAGTAGAATTTTCTATTTCATGCCCACATCTATTAGTCTATACATGTTTTCAACATAGCCACATTCATAAAAAAAATATTTCTTAACAAGATTTAAAAGTTATTGGTGATATTTAGTACATAGAAATGTAGCTAAGTTTGTGCATGGGCAACTTTCGGCATTGGACAACCTGAACTTTGAAGAGGCCAAATCTAATAATCTTGCCCAAAAAGAAAAGAAAAACCATGTGAATTGATCAAAGGTGAGTGCAGTTATTTTGGCCAATATGAGCATTCAAAAGGTAAGCCCTCTTGTGGAGTCCATGTGGGGGATAAAATGTAGGCTAGTGCATGGGGATAAAATCTGAAACAAATTGCAATAATCAAAGGTGGGCCCAAGTGGGCACTAGAGGATGGAGCATTTTGATTTCTATAAAAGCTCAAACTCATATTATTGGCATGATATTCAGGACACACAATTAAATTTTGAATTTCAAATTTATTTTTCAAGAAAATCTCCAATTGATTTTGATTAAAAGATTTGTATGAGGCTTAACAAAACCCAATAAAAGATGGTCCATTAGCTTTTTAAAAGATAGCCCTATTGAGAAGAGTAATATGTCTAGATTTTTTTCTAAAATAATATTTTTAATGGAATATTAAATAAAGATTAAAAATCCCAACTCTTTTAAGTATGTAGGACCAGTTAGCAAATATGATAATAAGCTAGATCAAAGTGGATAGTTCTCATGCCACATACTTAAAAGGTGAAACAAAATTAATTTTGAGGAGAGTATTAAATTTGTTGGTCACTATTAGAGTATGTGTAAATTCTAAGTAGGTCCTACTCAAATTAAGTGAAACTTAATGAAGGTCATAAAATATAGTGTGTTTTTTTCATTGGTTTGGGTTTTTTTATAAGTGGGCCCCAGTATGTATCATGGATTTGTTAGATTACTATTGGATTATGTATGAATTTTAAGTGGGCCCTATTGAGGAGTGTCATGAATTTGTGAAATTCGCATTGATTATGTGAGAATTAGGTGGGCCCAACACTAATTGAGTGAAATTTTTAATGGGACCATCATTATGTATTATGTAATCAGTCTATGACCAAGTGTGTTGCTCGTTGGAGAACATTGCTCATGACAGTTGATAGGCCCAACTCCAAAAATAATAAAATTTTGCATCAAGGTAAAGAAATATTTAACAGTGGGACCATGAATTTGAAGGAGTAACTTGAGAGTTTATAAAGGGTAATGTTGGAAAGTGATTTATTAAAAAATTGACAAGGGTAGCTTTAAAAAAATAAAAACAGTTAAACAATGACAAATGACTTAAGAGTGTTTTGCTTTTACTCTTTCCAAGAATGAGATGGCATATAGTGATTGAACATTCTAATAATTACATTATAGTATGATTCAAACACAAAGCAAAGGCTTTATTTCAAAATATAAACGAGGCCTTTCTTTTTGCCTTTTTTTTTTTTTTTTGGCCTAAAATAGTAGCTTTGTTTGCCTTGTACTAGAGCTGGCCCTTGCATGTGGATAAAGAAATGTGTTTGAGTGATAATTGGTTTAATAGAACTTGTTGAAAGGGGTTTTTTTTTTTTTAATGAAATGAGTTTGATAGAACTTGTTTGATGATGGATGCATTTTTTTTAAATGTGTTCTGATTTAAAATGGTTGAAATGAGCCGAGACTGAAAAAAAAAAAAGTGGAGAAAGGGTGGGACTGATGGTTTTCCTTGGATGGGTTCTTTGATTATTTATTTATTTTTTTGTTCAATCACTTCCTAAGCGGTCAGCGTTCTTGGATGGGAGTGGGAGGCTTTATGTGTGAGAAGATTCAATTTTACAAATGGGAAAATAAGATGGCAGAATAATAAATAGAAAATAAATGATCTACAAATAATGAGAACCTGAATATAAATATACTCTTATCACTTCCTCTGTTGCTAATATTGAATCCACCACAAAATTGGCTGGCCACAAGTTTGAGTGATGCACTTTGTCAATAAATGGACCAATATATTTACAAATTAGTATATTCATAAACATTTTTAGCCTTGAATATATATACAGATATACATAAACATGTAAAATTTCACTTAAAATTTCAAGTAGGTATGAGACATGGGATTTGGGGAACTCAGATTGCATGAAATTCTCAAACAAGAATTCTGGTATAAAAGAAACATGGAATTCATGAATGATGGAATTCAATTGCATTTCAGAATTCTAAATCTCAACTTCTGAAAATTCCAACATACATGAATTCCACAAATTCCTACAAAGAAGCAAGCCGTAAGTGAGTCCTATTAGAGGAGAACAAGTTTTTAAAAGGAATAAAAACTTTTGCTTCATTTTCAAAAAATTTTATGAAGAGTTGAATATTTCAAAGGGTTTAAAAAATTTTCACAATTCTTTCAATGGGATTTTTATGAATAAATTCATCCTAGACATAGATTAGACGATTTGATTATGAAAAACAAATATAACGAATTAAGGTGTGGTATATTTTTTTTGGACAAATTTGCCCTCATAAAGAATGGTGACAAAATCATTATTAGAAAATTATATACTTGTGGATGAAAAAATATATATTGGTTAAATTCTAGTGTCCTTTTTTGTGATTATTTACCTCAATATAAAGATATTATAACTCAAATGTTGGAAACCGAAATTGAGCATAGAATCAATAAACAATGGTAACGATATCGTTACCTAAAAATTATATACTTGCTGGGAAAAAAAATATTTTTGGGTCAAATTTTTTGATCTTATGAGTATAATTTAAATTAGGTGTTTTCTCTCTTCCTCTCTCTCCTAATTAAACCTTTAGTAAACAAGAAACCTAAAAGTTTAAGATATAAATTCAACACCTAATTTAACTAACTTTTGTTAGATTAGTTCCTAGTTTCACATTAGGAGAGAGAGTTGTTTGTAGTTCCTAATTGGACCCAAGGAATTGACTCGAGATGTATCGAATTCAAACCACATTGTTTTGGCAAAGAAATAAAAATATACACATACTACTAATTGAAGTATTATACATCAACTCGCCAATCATCTCGACACCCATCCAAGATTTCAGGTTCACACATCATTTAAAATGTAAAACTATTTATGCCAAGTCAATCAATTTTGCTTAAAGTTTTTGACATTTTAAACATTTACATGATCAATTATAGATACCGACCGAAACTCAAACTAAAGAAATTCCATCAGAATCGTTAAAGCACTTGAACTTTTTTTTTTTCAGATTTTATTTGGGTGCATTATACATGCTCATTCTTAGAGTGAGAAATATTCACTTGAGCATGTTAACTGCACATTCAAACTGTCATACAAGATGGAACCCACCAGTTGAAGTTCATGCATGTCATTTGAAACTGCACGAGCACGTGTGAACATTTTTCTCTTTAGAGAGAGTAAAAACTATTAAATAAAACTTTGTTATATTTTGTACAATGGATAAGGGAGTGAGGGATATGGATTTTAGGTGGGTCCACCGTGTTGGGGAAATTTCTCAAGCAGAATATGTAATTTGAAAATAAATAAAATGTTACTAAAGGTTTTTTGTTTACCAAAAGTTTGGAGAAATGTTTCTAGATGTAACTTGAAAAACATTTTTGGGTGTTTTCTCTCTCAACCAAAAACAAAAAACCCTTTCAGGAATTGTTTTTTACCTCAACTATATGATTTTTTTGTAATGATATCACTACGATTTTTTATACACTCTACTCTCAGTTTTGGTCTCTAACATTTAATCCGTAATATCTTTATACTAATGTGCATAACCAAAGAAAAAAAAACTAAAATTTGAACTAAATGTTTTTTTCGTTGTAAATATATAATTTTTATGTAACGATATTGTTACCATTCTTTATAGATTCTACACCCAAATTTGGTTTCGAACATCTGAATCATAATATTTTTATACTGAGGTGATTAACACAAGAAAGAACACTGGAATTTGATCCAAATATATCTTTTCCCTACATATAAATAATATTCAAATAACGATATCGTTATCACTCTTTATGAGGGCATATTTGTCCCTAAAGATGTACCGCGTCCTAATTCGTTATATATGTGTTTCTCATAGTCAAATTGTTTAATTTATATAAGATGAATTTATTCGTAAAAATCCCTTCTTTCATTCAAGTCCTCTCCATAACAATTCAAGAAATGATAAAAATACCCTCATGTCACTTTCCAAAAGTTCCCTTTATATGATCATTTAAGAGAAATGATCAAGTAAATCTTTCGAGACAAAAAGTCCAACCCAAATGACCCCTGGGCCCATTCAACTGCCTCTAAATATGGATGGTTAAGAAAAGGGGATTCCAAATGACTAAACAACTAGCTTTACGATGGTCATGATTATCAAATTCAATATGTCCAAGTTTAGTAAGGAAAGAGACAAGCAAAAAGACAAAAACTTGTTTGAGAGAGAAGTTTTTGTTATTTCTCAAAAAAAAAAAAAAAGAGAGGACTTGATAAAAGAGGACTTAATTGAAAAACTGTAGAAAACTTTTATACTTTTTTGAAGTATTCAAACCTTCATATACTTTTTCGAAAATAAATAATAAAAGATTTGTACTTTTTTTACATTTCAAACCCACCCCCCCCCCCCCCCCCCCCCCCCCCCCCCCCCCCCCCAAAAAAAAAAATCCAACTGACCCAAGGATTTGGTTCCACTTTTGGTTTGACCATAATAAGTGATCACTGTGACAGCAAGCCGAGCCCAACTCATGTTCTTGTAAATTTTGAAGAAACCCATTCAAAGGCGAGCATAAAGGCGTGGTAGTTTAGTTTTTTATTTTTTCGTATTAGTGGACACATATATCTTTAGAGTGAAATTTGGCCAGCATTCATAGGAAGGAGGCCATTTTCTTGATCGGCCTTGGTTTTTAACGTATGGCCCAACGTCCTGCCCACATATTCTCACACTAGTTTTAAGCATGTGAACTATCAAGTGAGTCCAAATCATTTATGAATTCAACCTAAAGGATTTTAAGTTAAGAGGAGTGAAACTTTATAATGAGGCCCATCTAATAAAGCTCAAAACCATTTAAAAGAGAAACGTCCTCCGTTGCATAGAGGTGATCTCTTATTTTATCTCAATTTGAGTTTTATCTCATTATTAGATTAACTATTGGATGAAAAACATGATCACCAAAATGCATTAGATTGTAATTAGTAGCCCATAGCACACTGTATGTATATACAGACAAAAGGTATTTATTTTGAACGGTTGTGGGCCCGTGAATTCGTTGCTTTGTTTCTGGCTCAAGCCATTAGGTTCCTTTCATTTCGATCAAAGGGAAAACCGGAAAAAGAAAAGAGGGAAGGTAGTGAGGAGGAGGAGGAGGAGAAGGACCCAGACACTAAAAAGCTCAGATCTTTCTAATACAAAAATTGGGTAAGGAGAAGGAAGTGAATAGCTTCGTTTTCCATTGTTTCATTTGGCTGTTGTTTGGATTTAGGGTTGTTTCTTGTAGCATTCAATGGTCTAAATCCATGAAATGGGTTTTTTTTTTTTTTCCCTCTTTTGGATTTTGATGGATGAAGTTAGTAGAGATGGCAACTGCTGTCAGGAATCTGAAAATAAAAACTTCAACTTGCAAACGCATCCTTAAAGAGCTTCATTCATATGAAAAAGAGGTCCAGAGAGAGTCTGCAAAGACTGCAGATATGAAGGACAAGGGAGCTGATCCTTATGATCTTAAGCAACAGGTCCCTTTTTAACGTCTTCTTCTTGCTGTCAGATTTTTATTTGTTTTTATTATTTTATCATTATGCTTTTTTGTATTTTTTTTTGGGTGATGGAGATTCATGAATACTGACCCTAAATACTGTATGAAATGTTAATGTAGATCTTGGGTCTCTGTTATTTCAAGAGACTAAAATTTATTCAGATAAAACCAATGTACAAAGACAGGCAGCTATCATTTTAGGAGTTGGGTTACCTTTTTTTTTTTTTCTAATGATGGAATTGGGGTACCTTTATTATGGATTTAGGGAAGATATACTAGGGGCGATCTATCATTCCATTCCGTATTGTGGTTTGAGTTCCTTAGCTTTCTAAGCGCTGTCATCGTGTTTGCTGCTCACTTAGAACATGGAGGGAGGATTATATCCTTATGAATTTAGGCTGAAGAAGGTGAATTTTATATGTAACACATATGTTTCTTGGAGTGGGTATCAGCAAACCACTTATCATTTTGTGCTTTTCTGGATCAGCCAGCAGGCTATACCTGAACAAGTAGGAACATGTTTGAGCTGGCAATATTTGAAGGTCCAAATAGAAATATTGAGAAAAGTTTGTTCATTTCAGAGTGGGAAGTGGATGTTTAGATCAGACCAGAAATGTCCAGGGAAAATGCACAAACCGAGGTGATGGATGCTCTATTGATTTATAACCTTTGCTGCATTGGACACAGGAAAAAGTTAGAGAGGTTAAGAAGCCTATTTATGTTGACCTTAGTGGGCACAGAGAACATAATCTTGGGATGATGATGTAAGTTCCAAATGCTTCACCAGTGAGCTTTAAGGTCCAAATGCTTGCAGAGAAATACTTTAATGGACTTCTTTAGCGGAGCATTCCCCGCTTGGTGCGCTTCAGCTGAACAGGACCATCCCAAAATGAAAAAAGAGTAAGAAAACTTGAATGAGTTTTCCCAACATTTCACTTGCAGAGGAAATCAAAGATCACGAAACAGATGGACCTCCTGTCCAACCCCATTCATGATTCATCGAGTCTAGTTATTGTAGTCAAGCCATTCACATCTTAGTATGTTTCTTGTGTGGAATCAGTTTGCTCCCCCTTTCTTTGATGGAAGACTGATGTTTCCAGTTTACTGGTTTCTGATTACTGCACCCTTTTGTCTTGCATCTGCTATGATTGTTTTTCTTGTTCCGCTGTCCCAATGACTGATATTGGGCAAACTGCAATCAATGAGCTGACTGTTTTTTGCTGTACAAATGAGGTAACTGTAGCGTTATTTAGAAATTCGGAAACAGGTTGCAATCTGAAATGAATTTTCACTCTGGCCTTGATTGATTGATTGCTGTTGAGGACTTGGATTCATTTGGAAAATACAGGACCTTTGGTGTGAGCAGTCTTTGCAAAAGCAGATGCACTGAGTTGCTTAAGTGATGTTCAAGCACTAAAAATAATTATATTTAGTCTCCTTTGGAGCTGCTCTTCTTCTTTTTTTTTTTTTTTAATAATAACATGCATCGCAAAGAGCTTTACATTACAAGAGATATATACTGAAGTATTAAAACAAAGAAAGAAGCACACAAAAAGAACACCAGGTACATGATCCGACAACCAGATCAGCCAACAAAACAAAAAAAGAATACAGGGGGGACAATGGCGTAGCCACGATCCATGATCAATAAAATAGTCCAATCTCCCGAAGGATTTATCAAATCCAAGATAAATTCCTGCCCTAAGGCATCCTCGCAAGAGGAATAAACACCATAAGAGATAACATCTCAAAAACTAACTTTTATTAATTGAAATTGGGCATCCATAACAATAAGGCCTAACATCCTTATATAGAAAAGTTGGCTTGATTCTTAAGAAACAAAACTTACTAATATTAGAAGAAGCCTAAATGAAATAAGAAAGTCATTAATTAATCAAACTACTAATAATATTTATAAATAACTGGATGTCCAATTGGGCTAATGGACTAGGCCCAACGCGTTGGCTGACCTATGGTCTAGCTTGCATTAGACAGGGCCACCAAAATAGCCCTGGCTTCTTATGGGCTGCACAGTTCTGTTGTAATATCATCAAAGTGTGTTTCAGTTTTGCACTCTAGTTATTACAGAAGAGGCTTTTATATGTTTATTTAAATTACCTGAAATATCTTCAGCCCACTATTCACAGGACTCTCAATAACAACTACTTGTGATTTTGGGATTACTTCAACTACTTGTGATTTTGGGATTACTTCAACTGAATCCTGCCTACATATTGAATGCCTATCGTCTGTACCATTGCTTAAAAGTGTGAAGCTTAAATATATAGATTTCAGGTGAGGCATCTTGGATACCATAAAAATCTAAGGAACCAAAATGATATGGGAAAGCCCACTATTCTCATATGAAAATGTTCATGATATTTTTTTATACTGGTTTTGAGGTGGTCAAAAGCGTAGAAACAGAGATGTGGAGATGTCATGATTTATGATTTTGGCCAAAAGGTCTGCTGAAGGAATTTCACTTGCATATGGATTTTTTTTTTCAGTCATGGAATGAAGGAAAAGCCAATTTTTTTAAAATTCCTATTTGTGTTTTAGATCCTTATATTAGTTTTCTGTTGCTCTTTTGTTTTTGTTTAATTGGTTTTGTACTTTGGAGGATATAATTCAGTTGATAGTTCTTGTAGTTGTAGGTACAAATTTTGTATCAATGAAATGAATTGAAAGCCAGGATCCCTTGCATTCTGGAATGTAGAGACTAAATCCCACTTATCTATAGCAAATCCAAACTAGAAACCAAATCATATTGTGGGCAGATGGACAATGATTTGAGAAAGAAATTATGCTTAAAATAATTTGGGTTGAATCATATGGATCCTCATTCCTCAACCACCACCACCGCCGCCGCCGCCGCCACCACATCCAATGGTTTTCATAGTAATCCATAATCAATATTTTGTTGTGGGCTTCACTGTTTAAGCCAATTATATGAGTGCCAAACATGCTTCTGCTGTTCTCCTCATTGGAACAATACTGACAGAATGTTGCTGGACAAAGTTCTGCTCCACGGATTATTAGCCAAACAATCTGACATAATGTTGCCAAACCAGTTCTGTGCTCATTCTGAGTACAACTCTTCCTCAGCACAGTACTGTTTTCAGCTCAGAACTGAGCCTTAAAATCTCAAGGTATTGATGCCAAGTTCATTCACCTTTTACCATGTCCGCCGACCCCAATCAAGGAATGCTAATGCAACTTGCTACTACACTCCCAAAGAGAACTCCTTGGCAACTTTTGATATTCTCTGCTACTGAAACAGGCATTTTAGGAAGGGTCAATAAAATTGGGAGGGTTTCTAAGGTTGATTTCATCTATGGAGTTATTCTCTGAATGGTGTTTGTTGTATGTATGTAATATATACTTCCTATGTTTACCATGCTTCCACGGCTGTGTTACAATTGACTGTTTTCCCCACTCTCTCTTTGGCCCAGTAGTTCCCACTTGATTCTGCATCTTGCATGTAGAACCTGCTATGCTTGCAATATAGATCATGTGGTTATCATGCCATTTTTTGCCCATTTTTTATTTGTTATGATTTCTTTATAAAAAAGAAGGCAATGGAATCATCTGTTTTCAGCTTAGTGTAGCCACCTGGGTTGATGTCTCAGGAGCTCATAAAACCTCCATCGTGCTCTTAGTTTCATTTATTGGATTAGAACTGTAATGTTAGATTTAGTATTTACTATGTCACTGGTTTCAATGGTTTGAGTAGGAGAACGTGTTGGCTGAGTCAAGGATGATGATTCCCGATTGCCGCAAACGCCTAGAGGCTTCCCTTGCTGACTTGAAGGCAACTTTGGTCTGTAACAGCCTACTGTGTGAGCTAAAATCTGCTTATAATTTCATAAAATGTACTCTATTAACGTATTGTCTTGTTTCAGGGAGAGTTTAAGGAGTCAAATCAGCAAGATCCTGAAATAGATGAAGCTCAACGTGTTATTGCAGAAGTTGAAGCACTGTTTCCTAGCACTGAAGCTGAGTAGTTTGAGCTTCTGTTGAATGCTTTCTGAGTAGTTTGAGCTTTTGTTGAATGCTTTCTAAGTAGTCTGAGCTTCTGTTGAATGATTGGCAGTTTGTGCGCATGGGTTTTGTATTTCCTTGTTAATGGGTATGACTAATTTGAGTTTTGATATACTTCTGGGTTCTGTTGCTGCCCTCAAACCCTGTTTGTCTCTCCAACAGTGGCATTTGTGGTCTTACAGAGTTTCTGTTTATTCTCTTTTAGTTGTCATGCTTCATTTCTTTGATGGGTCACTGTTTGCAATGGGAAAATTTGTCGATGACCATTATCTTGGCTATATGAAAATTCTGGCACAGGAAAGAACATAGATTGAGCCTTTGTTCTTTTGGTGAATGCATTTTGCTTTTGCTTCTGGTGAAGCCAAATCCAAAACCTTATGTTTGAGTCCTGACTCCTAGAGCTATTGTGCTTGCTGGAATGCACAATTTCATTTAAAGAAATTGTTATGGACTAATAATATGTGGGATTTTGTTGTCTCATCCCTTATGATGTGGTCAAACTTACTGTGGAACCAACTCTTATATAACATATAAAATTTGAAAATATATTTCCGTACACATGTACTGGGCGGGCATTTATTTTGAGTGGCTTGCATTTTTATTTAGGTGGATCCCACTGTGGATCTACTCGTTCAACTCAGAATTTCTCTTATGTCAAAAGCCTTAGAAGGATCCGGACTCCCTGTTGGCAGTGGCCTGAGAAGCCCAGTCAACAGGCCCAAATGTGTGACCCCACAGAAGGGTTGCTATGTAGGGCAACGTAGCTGAAGAGATCAAATCTATGTATGAATGTGTTTGTGTTATGCTGAAAAAAAAAAATCTACATGATTCATAAATGCAATTCCTGTCCCTCTCGCTTTGCTGACAGCTGGCCTTGATGCTCAAGTCATGTGGATCCTATGAGCCATTTGGGTTATCTAGGTGGGCCACTGCAGACTGATTTGTCTTCGGATCTACGTGTGTAAATTCACTGGTCACAGCAACTCCTGTTAAGTTTACAAGTCCCTACCAATTTTGACAGTTTAAAAGGAAACAAAATAATCTGTACAGCTGTACTGGGATTTGACATTCACCTTAACTTTAACAAATTTCTGTAAAGTTCCGTTGAAAAATATCTAAACTTTGGCCATAGGGGTACATGTCAATTCTTGGGCAGCTTGATGCTAGCCAGCATTGCGTTGAAACTGTCCCTGTGGCACGATTTAACTCCTCGTCTATTAAAAAATACTACATCTATCTCTATCCTTTTGCCAAAATAAAAAATAAAAAATAAAAATCTCCCATCCATCCTTACTCATCTTTAGGGTGTGTTAGATAAATTAAGTTGCAGTGAGAAGTCATTTTAAGACATGATAAACTAAAAACAATGAAATTGAAATACCACATTTAAAAAAAAAATTGAAACTTTTACGAAAATATTAAGCATAAACTTGAATTAGACGAATTGATTAAGAAATATATAAAAATGTCGAATTAGGGTGTTGAACATATGAAAAAAGATAATTTTGCACCCTAATGATATCATTAGGCCTCTTTTACAATTATCCCTCTCATCTTCGGATGACATTGTTAGGTCGTGCTTCTTTATTCATCTCTTGATTGAATGACATTGTTATGACATTATTGAAGAAACCTTGTGATTTTTTTATCTTCTTCCTCAATGGCTTGAGTAATGGTGGTGACCTTTGAGTTCCTCGTGTGTCCCACCCCGCTGTAACTTTTTTTTGTATTGCTCGTCTTCCTTGCGCTTTCTTATTACTTCCTTGCCACCACTCTCCTACCATCATAGTTCAGATGCGTTTTCTCTTTATTTTCACCTCTGTGCAATATTGAGAAGACGGAAATGCTAGGTTGGTGTTTGAAATCATGAAGTTTTTTATTTTCATAATCATGTCAAATCCTTTCTTTATCTAAAATAAGCATCTAGTTATCTTTTTTTTGGTATTATAATCAATTTTCGGTTGGAAAGATTGGGATTTGATTTGTTCTTTTTCTTACTTGGTCTAAAAAGAAGCAGATATATAGTTAATATTGTGCCTATATGTAGGGGTTGCTTGAATTGCTTGTCAAAAGTAGCTTGAAGCTTTCGAGATCGTAATGGCGATCCCAGATTAATTTAGCGTACTGTGATAAGGTTTCACCACTGCTTGGTTGCATAAGTATTGCGCGCAAGTAAGACACCTCTGCTCCCTCAAGATCTTCCTTGGAGTGTTGCAATGTGAACAAAATTACCTCAACAGAGTTTCAAGAGAAATAAGTCATTGTAAAAGGCCATTCCAAATCATAAATCCTTTTGGTTTATGCAGGTTCAGACCTATAGGTTTTCCACTACTGTCTTTAGTCCTATATACTAATTAGATATACCTTAATAGACTACATGTTGTTTTCACCTGCGTCTGCGTTGCCCACTATGTTTTTGTATTATTTTCTGATTGCTCTGCACATAACTTTTGTCTGCAACTGGAAAGAGCCTCCCTTATGTACTCTGTTTCCCTTTAAGCAATGACATCCTCAATTCTTGCAAAAAAAAAATCATAAAGGTGTAGGTATGTAATATTATGGTTCTCACATGATAAAGGAACTGAACATAATTCTTCAAAAATAAAGAATTGCAAGGATTTTCTTTAAACGCCAGTTTCTATAAATGGATTTTTTTTTGTTAAGAACAGTTGAAAATAGTGGGAAATATAAAATAAACGTAGATCATTGTGGAGTTCCTTTTTATATGTTGATTTTTCTATTCAAACCTATTATCAAACTCTCTTAATTTTTTGTTTTATTGAATTTTACTTGTACATTTTATGGAAATTTATAATTATTAAAATTCTGGAGATATTTTTTTAAGTTTTTTTAACTCTTTCACTAAATTTCTACTTTTGTTGTTAAAGAGCCTTGTTCACCATCTAGTCATTAGTCTGTCTCTTTACATGCACTTTGTGTACAACTTAAGCATATCCATCTTACTCTCCTCTCCCTTCTCTTGTGTTCTAAAGATAAAATACCCATATCAACAAAACCCAAGTGAGGTGGAGACAATGAGGTGGGCATGAAGATCTCGTGTAAGGAGCCCCATGTCATCCCATATGCACTATCCTTCAAACATCTTATTATGATGCCACCATTCTCCCATACATGTTCTTCTATCATTCTTTTATTCCTTTATTTTAATTATAATTTTTCATAGAATTTCGTATTAGCTTACTTTATTATATATTATTTTGAAAGTATCACAATTTTACAGCATATATATATTTCTTACATATCTCGGTTGTGCTTACCAACAGGATGTTAGATTATGAGGTACTAATAATATTCCACTTTGCTAAGTAATGTCATTAGAGTACACAAGCATTGTTCATTTTGACCAGAGGACATGCACATGTTGCAAATGGGAACCTTCTTGGTATTCCTTGTTTACATGCTATTTATGCAATTAAAATAGGAGATATGATCGTGTGATTATTGCGAGCATTAGTTCACCAATGATTACTATCATGCAAGTTATAATGATGTTATTCATGCTACACACGATAGAAAACAATGGGTTCATAGAGGTGTGGAACGTGTTTTACCTTTAGTAGCACATAGGCAACCAGGAAGACTGAAAAAAAATTGGTTTCGAACAGAGGATATAATGTGGAGACAAATAACATGCTCCCGTTGCAAAAGGCGTGGTTATAACATAGACATGCAAAGACCCACTTCTAAGGGAATGAAGCATGATTTTCCTCTTTATTATTTAATTTGGATACTTTAATGGGTTATGTTAAACTTTGATTGGACTTCCAAATAATTTTGTTGGCTATTCCAAATATCTAGCATATCATAAAAGAGACTAACGCAGTTCTAGCAATAGTAGCTATTTTGGATGGTTTTCCATGCATAGGTATTTTATTTCAACATTATTCTACATTGTTTAGAGCTTTTATATTTTTTTAAGTAGAAAGTCATTCTTAGTTAGTCATCATCATCATCATCAAAGCCTTATCCCAACCATGTTGGGGTCGACTACATGAATTCTACTTCTCCATTCCTTTCTATTTTGAGCTAAATCTTTCGATAAGTGTAACTTCTTCAAATCTGAATTAATGACTTCCATCCATGTTTTCTTCGGTCTACCCCTACCTCTTGATGGACCCTCCACCTGTATATCCAAGCTTTTTCTCACCGGTGCCATTACTGGCCTACGCTCAACATGCCCAAACCATCTTAAACGAGTTTCTCTAATCTTATCTCCTATTGGTGCTACCCCTAAATGTTCTCGAAAGCGCTCATTTCTAATTTTATCTTTCCTAGTTTTACCACACATCCACCTAAGCATTCTCATTTCCGCTACATCCATCTTATGAATATGTGTCTTCTTAATTGGCCAACATTCTGCTCCATATGTCATAGCTGGTCTAACCACTGTCCTGTAAAATTTTCCCTTCAATTTTGTTGGCATTTGTCTATCACAAAGTACTCCCGAAGCTAGTCTCCACTTCAGCCATCCAGCTCTTATCCTATGCTCCACATCTTTGTCAATCTCCCCATCCTTACTAATCATCGAGCCTATGTACCAAAAAGAATCTTTACATGGTATCTCATGGGTTTCAATCTTGACAGTGGTTTCAACACTTTGTATATGTCCACTGAAATTGCAATCCATATATTCTATCTTTGTATGACTTATTTTAAAGCCTTTAGATTCTAATGCCCTCCGCCATCTCTCAAGCTTTGCATTTACACCCTCTCTTGATTCATCTACCAATACTATATCATCTGCAAACAACATACACCATGGTACTTCTTCTTGAATATGCACAGTTAACTCATCCATAATTAATGCAAAGAGATAAGGGCTTAAGGATGATCCCTGATGTAAGCCTATAGTCATGGGAAATCCGCCAATTTCTCCACATGTGGTTTTCACATTTGTTATTGCACATTCGTACATATCCTTTAAAATTTCAATGTAACCTCTTGGGACATTCCTTTTCTTTAAAACCCACCAAATTAAATTCCTCGGTACCCTATCATAGGCTTTTTCCAAATCGATAAAGACCATATGTAGATTTTTCCTCTTTGCTCGGTATTTTTCCATTAATTGCCTAAGTGAAAAGATAGCTTCCATAGTTGATCTCTCTGGCATAAAACCAAATTGATTTTCTGAAATCTTAGTCTTTTTTCTCAGTCTTTGCTCTATTATTCTCTCCCATAACTTCATAGTGTGACTCATAAGTTTAATCCCTCGATAGTTGGTACAATTTTGTATATCTCCTTTATTCTTATATATAGGTACTACAATGCTTCTTCTCCATTCATCCAGCATTTTCTTTGTCACAAGTATCTTATTGAATAGTCTACATAACCAACTTACTTCAACCTCTCCTAAGCATTTCCATACCTCTATCGGAATACCATCTAGGTCTGTTGCCTTTCCTGTCTTCATCCGCTTCAATGCTTCCTTCACTTCCACCCCTCTAATTCTACGAAGAAAAGTATACTCTTGTAATGAAGTATCCTCCTCCACTCTTGTATCGCCCAAATATTCTTCATTTAAAGTTTACTAAAATATTCTTTCCACCTTTCTATAATATCGTTGTCCTTCACCAAAATATTTTCCTCATTGTCCTTGATACATTTGACATGATCTAAGTCCTACTTTTCTTTTCTCTTATTTTTGCAAGCTTAAAAATATCCTTTTCTCCTTCTCTTGTTCTCAACCTATTATAGAGGTCATCGTATGCTTTGAACTTTGCACTACTTACTACTTTCTTAGCTTCTTTCTTTGCCTTCTTAGACAACTCAAAATTTTCTATACTCTTAGTCCCCTGCCAAACTTTGTAGCAATGTTTTTTTTGTCGAATAACTTCCTGAACCTACATACTCCACCACCATGTTTCTTTATTAATATGTCTCTTTCCTTTTGATTCTCCAAGTACCTCCTTTGCAACATTCCTAATGCAATTAGCCATTTGATTCCACATTACTGTAGTTTCTCCTTCAATATTCCATTCTCCTTTCTCAATCATTTTGTCCTTAAATATATTTGCTCTTTCCCCCTTCAAATCTCTCCACCTTGTTTTAGGGTCCATTTTGTTTACTACTGCTCTCTTTTTACTTTTAATGCAAATATCTAAAACTCCAAGCCTATGTTGCGTAGTCAAACTCTCTCCTGGGATAATCTTACAATCTTTACAAGCCAATCAGTCCAGTTTTCTAACTAGAAAAAAGTCTATCTGACTCCTATTACTCCCACTTTTATATGTAATTAAATGCTCATCTCTCTTTTTAAAGTAAGTATTTACTACTATAAGATCAAATGCCACTGCAAAGTCCAATATAGTGTTTCCGAATTCATTCTTTTCTCCAAAACTATGCCCTCCATTCACTCTCTCATATCCTCTATTATCTCTTCATAATGCCCGTTTAAATCCCCTCCAAGGAAAATTTTATCACTATTTAGGATTTCTCGCATTAAATCATCCATCTCCTCTCAAAATTGTCTTTTCACACTTTCTTCTAGTCCTACTTGGGGAGCATATGCGCTAATGATATGAATTATGTCTTCCTCTAGTACTAGTTTAATTGCTATAATTCTATCACCAAACCTCTTTACCCCCACAATTTTCTCTTTTAAATCCTTATCTATAATTATATCCACTCCATTTCTTGTATTACTCTTTCCTGCATAGAAAGCTTTTACCCATCCATGAGCTCTTTAGCTTTATTCCCTTTCCACCTTGTCTCCTATATACAAGCCACACTAATTCTTCTTCTTTTCATTACCTCAACCAACTTCATGCTCTTGCCTGTCAAGGTTCCTATATTCCAAGTAGCAAGTCTAATTTTCCTATTCCTCCTCTTCTTCTCGTGGACTAACTTCTTTAACCGCATTAGCCCAAAGTCATACAGTAGCCCTTGCACACTTTTCACTACAGCCGGGCGATGCTGCAATGCGTCGCTTAAAGCAGGGAACGCCCTAGCCTTATCATGAAATATCATTTGTTCAGAATTCATGTTTGGGTTGTGGTAAAGTTTTACGCTGGCTGTCACCTACCTAACGCAACCCTCCTCCTTTACCCGGACTTGGGACCGGCAGCAAAATTAGCGGAGTTATTCTTAGTTAATATGATCTCAAAATGTAAAGATATCTACTAGCAATATTTATTCTATTGTTTCTAATTCATAAGAGGTCATGACAACATGCTTGCGTACATTGTGTGAACTATAGATCACAATAATCTAGATATAAGTAACTTATGTTTTTGCTAAATCAGAAGTTAGTTTAACTCATGAGCCATATTATGAACATGAGCTAACTCTATAAATTTGTTATCCATGAGACTCATGACTCATTATTTTGGTAAGAAAATGATGTGATGTTTTTGAATCTTGAAGACATTGTTGTTCTTGTCACCACTATTTTTGTTGTTATTATTATTGTCATCATTATTATTATTGTAATTCTACTACTATTTTCATTATCAATGAGGATCATGTGATTATGTGTAAACTGTTTCTTTTATAAGTGTGAGATAAGTATTTCAGTTGTCTCTACTAGTTTTTTCATGCAATTCAATTGTGTACTATGTAGTTGTAGGGCTTTGCATATGTTCAATGAAGGGAAACTTTTGCATAGAGGGAAACTTTTGTGTATCAGTCATATATATATTATTAATATAGCTTATCAGTCTAAGAAGCGATCAATATAATCATATCAACAAATGAATGTTGGAGATAAAAATAAGCTTATAATGTATAAAGGACAATAATGATATCGTTGCCTGAAAGTAATATTAAACAGAAAAATCATTTTTTTGTTCAAATTTTGTTGCTTTCTACAGTCTTTATTCATCTTGGTATAAAGATACTAAAAAAATGAACATTGGAGACCAAAAATAATAGTATAATGTTTAAAGGATGGTAATGATATTGTTACCAAATATTTATTTTAAAGGAAAAATTGTTTTTGTCAAATTCATGTGTATTCTATAACTTTTATCCATCTTAGTACAATGATATCAAACAATGAGCGTTGGAAACAAAAAATAGGCTTATAATTTATAGAGGACGATAATGATATTGTTACCAGAAAGTAATATTTTAGAGGGAAAAATCATTTTTTTTTGGTTCAAATTTTGTTGTTTTCTACAGTTTTTATCCATCTCAATATAAAAATACTAAAAAGTAAACTTTGGAAGCAAAAAATGAGAATATAATGTATAAAGAATGGTAACAAAATTGTTGCCCGAAATTTAATTTTAGAGGAAAAATAATTTTTTTTGGGTCAAATTTATTTGCCCTGTAGTTTTTATCGATCTCAGTGTAAAGATATCAAGAAAGGAATGTTGGAGACAAAAATTAGCTTATAAATATAAAGGAAAGTAATGATAATGTTACCCAAAAGTGATATTTTAAAGAAGATAATCATTTTTTGGTTCAAACTTTGCTGTTTTATGTAGTTTTTATCTGTCTCTGTATAAAGATAATAAAAAATGAACATTGGAGTCCAAACATTAGAATATCATATATAAAGAATGTTAAGGATGTCATTACCAGAAAGTTTATTTTAAAGGAAAAAATCAATTTTTTTATTTTAGAGGAAAAAGTCAATATTTTGTCAAATTCTTGTACCCTCTATACTTTAGATCAATCTCAATATGAGGAAATCAACAAATTAATGTTAGAGACAAAAAATAAGATAATAATGTATAACCGATAGCAACGATATCGTTATTCAAAGTAATATTTTAGAGGGGTAAAACATTCTTTGGTTCAAATTTTAATGCTCTTTGTAGTTTTTATCCATCTCAGTAGAAAGATATTAAGTAATGAATGCTGGAGATTAAAAATGAGTGTATAATGTATAAATAGTGGTACCAATATCATTATCTGAAAGTTTATTTTAGAGATAAGCACTGCAGTATGCATCTGTAGGGGGTATAAATCTTGTGCCCTCTCCATGAAGTATGCATTTCAGTATGCCTATCCATTATACTATTTACGAGATTTGGGCAACCGAGGCACTCCACATCATCAAATTAATGCATCAGAATAAAGGATAGTTTTCCTAGCAAACGAAAACTCTAAAAAAGACCAAAGGAAACTCTCACATCCAACAAGTTCAATTAATCCACCTTATGAAACTAAAAGTTTTTACTTTTCAATCCAACTTACAATAAGCAGTAAAAGCAAAGATTATTGGAAATTTGCAATGAACTACAAAGGAATGGCATACAAATAAATAAATTGGTAGCCAATCATTATACTTTTGCATACAAGTATACATACTACTTTTAACAAACTTAACAAATATACCAATCATACAAGATGACGTGCAAAAAGTCTATGTTAACTTTTCAATCCAACTTACGATATGCAGTAAAAGCAAAGATTATTGGGAATTCACAATTAACTACAAACGAATAGCATACAGATAAATAAACTAGTAGCCAGTCATTATATTTTTACATACAAGTATACATACTCCTTCTTTTAACAATCTTAATAAATATAACAATCACACAAGATTTATGGCATGCAAAAAAGTTAACAAAAATCAACACCAGTTCGATATAAACACCACTCTTTCCTTTGCAGAATAACTTAGTGATACTCCCGCTCCATTGTCAGTGACAGGGCCACATGAGTTACAATAATATAAAAGGATTGTGTCACTGAAAAAGTAAATAGGACTACTTTTATTATATTCTGCAACACTCATGAGCTCAAATCTCAATTGATTAACATCTAAGGTAGGTGCATAGTAAATCCCACCAAGAAAAGAATCACTTTTATTGGGAAACCCTTTTTCAAATCATTCTCAATAACCATTGAAACAAATTTTATACACAAGATCAAGAAAAACAAAATCTGAGACAACCATTCCTCTTAGTGTAGTTCCCATTTCTTTGTTAATTTCTTTCCTACTGATGTTATTTTTTTGTGGGAAAAAATTTGTGAAGGAAAACATAAAAATTCTAGTGACAACAGAGTAACATCAAATGTATATTTGTTAAAAATAGCCCACAAACCAGCTTAATTCTGAGACTATTTTAATTGCATATTTTTTTATTCAACATATATTTAATATATGTAGCAATGCAAAAACTTAAGAATCGAATGTGCCTAAATTCAGTTATGGTTTAAATGATACAAAATGCACACTTTGGATGAATTGCACAAAATAGTTTGTACATAAGTTTAGCTCTGATGTACTCAACGTTCTGCATAGTTTTTAAACTTAAAAATCAGATATGAAAGTCACTTGTAATTAGTGTAAAATCCATGAATAAACAGTAGAGGAATTAGAGGTGAAATAATTCTAGTGGTGAACGAGTTCTGCATAGGAATATTTGATAAACCAAAGGATTGTTTGATAAGAGTGAGGCGGTTAGAGTTACCAGCATTCTTCATCTAAGGAACTTTCATCTAGTGATTTAATTGGATTTCTCAACTTCCAATTGCCAAATTGCTTCACATAAATGTCATGCATGATCTTTGTCCGATAATCATACATCTCTGTGTGTGAATAACATAGGTTTTCCCAAAACAATGTGTTGCGCATAAGTCATAACAAAAATCCCACAATCTTTGCTGCAAAACCAGATAGTTTAAGTGAGAGGAAAACATTATATCAGTCTGACCAAACTTAAATAATTAAAAACGACATAAATTTAAGTGGAATTATAAGAATGTGGTTAGAGTATGATACCCATTATTCTGCATAGGGCACGACAATGGATAAATGGACCATTTTACAGCATCATTCCAACCAAGCTACATGAAGCACTCACTAATCCAATGAACCTGTAAAATAAATGTATATGTTAGTTAGTGATAGAGAAATATTCTTTAGGAAGATTAATTTCGATCTAAACTGCATCTTAAAAACCGACTTAAAAAATTTTCAGCAAATTTATAATCGTCATCCCTTACCAATCTACTATAATACTCCCATTATCTTTCATTGACCTATCCAACGAGAAGGAAGAAATGTTCATTGTTTTACACTATAAAAAACAATAGTGATTTCACTGTCACATTGTCCACAAAAGCGGTATTAAATGACCGTTGAATGTGTTCTTCATTCACATCACAATATATATGTGCCAATCTTGCATATGTCGGGATTATAGCTTCCATTAAAATCTAAGAGTTCATATAACTATACTTATAACATTTTATTATTTGCATGCACTTACAGAGGAGGCACATTTTAAATAAAAAAGGACGAAGAAGTCTGCTTTTTTAAGATCTCAAACTAAAAGTGCATCGTCTGTAGTAACAAAATGAGATGTTGTTATAAACACACAAGTTAAAATATAAAAATCTCATAGCAAAAATAAAATCAAAAAGGGATGTATGCCACCAACCCAATTGTCCATCCAATCTCCCTTAAGCAAACCCTTTATTATGTCGGGAGTTACAGGTGAACAAAATTTCCTAACTTTAAACTAAAAAGCAAAGTTTAACAATAGCCAATCAAGACATGCTAATAATGCACAAGATAGTGTAAAGGAAAGTCTCCAAATACCTTTCATCTCTTTTCCACGCATTCCAAAAGATTTTGACGATTTCAGCCTCCTCGAGGTATGACTGTAGAGATGATTCCTCACCCATGCTCCACCAATATCATAATAAACTATCCATGTTGAAGGCTTCAGATCCATGATGTCGGACCCGTTGTGAGATATGATTTTTTTGGTCATAGATAACATCATTATTCATTAGACCGAGCTAGAACTCTATGATATTACAAATGTCTTTACAGAAGCAGAAACTCCACTACTGAAATCAGAGAACTAAGAAGTTAGAAAGAATTTTTAAGGTCAATTGCAGGTTTAGGAAGTGTAAAATGGACATTTGTTAAAATGAACAATTTATCGGAAAGATAGTAGCTCTTCGCCAAGAGAAAGTATTGATCTCAACACAACCTTTTTATAAACAATCATACAATAAAAATTCTTCCTTATTGCGAAGATCTCCCTACAAACAAAGATCAACAAACATGTGAACCATAATCAAATGTCTGTTATACGAGATACTCAAAAATTAAAAAAAATGATATAGTGTACATTTACTAGCATATTCATAGCCTACCAAAGAAAAGGAATAGGTCAAAGAAAACATGAATAAAGATAGTACTAATAAGTATGAAGAAGTGTAAAACATTTGTGGATTTAACTCGAGCTAAATCAAAACATAAAGAAAAAACCCAAGATAAATAAGATAAGACTTTGATGTTGACAATGATTCAGCAGATTCGGTCCGCATTTGAATTTGTTTAGGCAAACATGCTAAAATGATTAGATTTCAAAATATTAAAAAAAGTATAATTTGGTAGATTCAGTCCACGTTTGGACTTGTTTAGCCCCTTTGAGAATTTTGTCATCACATGATTTGGCATGAGGCATAATTTTACAGTCATTCAACACTATTGGATTGATTATCAAGAACACAGAAAAGAATAATAAATAAATAATATATGATTAAGGTGCCATTAAACTTGGGCCAACCTTCACTCTGCTCTAGGGAAAGGGAAGATATAAACCAGAAGTGAGATTGAACTGTGCGAAGTTTATATTAAGCCTAAACATGTTCATACTCAACCCATTTGACCTTGGGCCAGTCAAATACAATAGTTAGCAAAGTCCAACGGTGACTTTATTAAAGATGGTTATAATACATTGTCTTGGAATATGCAATCCTGTATCAAATGATGTAAAAAATGAAATCACCATAAAACCATATATTTGCAAAGAGCAAAAAGTGGCCTTTCAGTGGAATGGAACATAACAAGCAATAAACTTTCATATCCTCAGTAGTCAGTTCTATGGATTTAGTCCATTGCAGCATAGAGGGGTTCTCAAATTCCAAGTTCCACCAACACAATAAAGCTAAAATGACATGTTCTATAAAACATGATATCAGGCTAAAGGAAAGCAATGAAATCCCACCAAAATTGAAGGTTCTCAGATTTCAAAATGGGAAATGTAAACCCACATCCTCAAAACAACCCACATGCATATAATTTAATGAAAATTGCCCATTTGGAAGGATTTATGCGGATGAAAATCTACTAGTGGAAACAAACATATAAAATATCTTGAAAAAAATATAACATTAATTGTTGTATGTACTTGAAATGTAAAGATATAAAAAAAGCATCAAGGAATCTTGTACATAATAGATGTGTATGTGACTTAATTTTGATGTCACATGCAAGAGAGACAAAAAGCATATGACATTTGTAGATGTAAGCCATATCTCAATGAGGGCATGTATGTATATATACTGTTTCCTCACCAGTTCATCTAATTATTGATAAATCTATTAAATTCCTTCATGTAAGTCACACTACAAAATACAAAGAATCCTTGAAAGCAAGTGGTTTCTTTTCCAAAACTATATAGAGGATGTCTAAGAAATAGTATGTGGGTGGTATGAAGGATATAAGGTGCATAGAAGCATAAAGTGGAGTCACTCGAAACAGCCCACATTTGTCTACCCCAAAACAACTTCAAAAAAGAAAATAATGGAGAAATATAAGAAGAAGAACTTGCCGTGGTTTCTTTTCCAAAACTATATAGAGGATGTCTAAGAAATAGTATGTGGGTGGTATGAAGGATATAAGGTGCATAGAAGCATAAAGTGGAGTCACTCGAAACAGCCCACATTTGTCTACCCCAAAACAACTTCAAAAAAGAAAATAATGGAGAAATATAAGAAGAAGAACTTGCCGTGGTTTCTTTTCCAAAACTATATAGAGGATGTCTAAGAAATAGTATGTGGGTGGTATGAAGGATATAAGGTGCATAGAAGCATAAAGTGGAGTCACCCGAAACAGCCCACATTTGTCTACCCCAAAACAACTTCAAAAAAGAAAATAATAGAGAAATATAAGAAGAAGAACTTGCCGAAGAAGAGGATATATAGGTGGTGGCTGCTGATGTTGCACAATAAAAAGAGATGCTTATCCTAATAATGTCGCAAGGATGGAGAAGAGAGGAGGAGAGGAAGACGTTTTGCCTAAGCCCTTAATCATATCATCCGATCAAAGCCCAAAAAAATGAATGAGGGCAAATTTGTCTTTTCACAAAGTACGAACCAAATTCATTTTTTTCTTATCTTTCTTATTCAATTTGTATAATATGAATTTAGGATTGATTTTGTGGTTAAGATCACAAAATTCTTCTACCTTTTTACACGAAAAAGTCAAAAAGCTACTTTTTCATTCCACTAACTAACAAAAATATGTACTTTTAACACAAAAAGTTAAAAAGATTCCTTCTTGAGCTACTAAAACAAAAGCTCATCATATTATAATTTCAACCCATTATATTTTATTCTTTCTTAATTTGAGGCTTCACCTCACCACACTTCACTACACCAATTCAACAATGGGAATTACTTATTTACAAGAAAAAAAATGGAAATTAATTTGATCACAATAATACTTAGGCATGTCTTGGTCAATGAGAGATAAATTCATTTAACGATCTAGACTGAGACAAGTGAGCCCCATATTAGACATAGCCTCATGATAGTTTTTCATGGGCGAGGACTTGTGAAAATTTGTATCAAAGTAATTCCACCTATGAAAAAATAATAATATTGTCACGTTTAGTTGGTCAAGACAAGTGGAAAAAAAAAGAGAATTTTAAGGGAAAAAACCCTTAGGTGACCTGTGCACGAAAAAGGGCCTCATATTTTTAACTACAGAGACAAGGCCCTCTTGCCAAATTTAAAGTATATTTTTTGCCTTTTTTTTGTTACTGAGCAACAATGTCGTCGCTCATTTTAAGTTGAACAACGATATTGTCGCTTGTGTCTTCTTCTCTCTTTAACTCTTTCACTCCATTTCTCACTCAATCCACCTCCCATAACCTGCATCATCTAACACTAGGAGAGTGTGGTCTTCAACCAACACTTCGCATTCAATTGGGAGATATAGCTAAGTGGCAAACATTGTCCCCTTTTGTTTCTATCGTTTTTTGTATTAGACTTGTCATATTAAAATCTTATAAGAAACGCCCATATTCTCTTTGTGAAACAAGTACTTGCCATCTTATCATTGTAGATCAATTGTGCTAGAGTCGTCTTGCCTATGCCCTTCAAAACCATGACACAAACGACATGAATTCCTATGTCTTCATTGGACAAGTGCTACCTTCCCATAACCCTTGCTTATAATCGTCTATTTATCTCTATTCCAACTATATATTTTAGATTTCTCTGCTAAAGTAGCAAGTTCACTTCCATAAATCGACTAGATTAGCATACATGAGTCATTGTGTTTTCAACATAAGAGGCAAGTAAACATCTTATGATTGTTGATTTATACGTGTTTTGCCCTTGATTCAGTTTTATTCTATTCTTAGGGCTTATTTGGTATCTCTACTTCTTTTCTTTCAAGATCATCCAAAATATGGCCCATTTAAAAAAAAAGGCTACAATCAAAATATATGTTTCGTAATGCACAGATCTATTTTAAAATAGACTTTTTTAGTTAATGATTGAAGGTTTTTTTACAAATTTCTCAAGATCTATGAGGTATCAAGCCTTTAAATTTGATCTCATATGCATTTTCATCCTTTCAAAAAGATCTAACGGTTTGGATCTTATGTTTGGGGCCCATAGATTTTAAAAAATAATATAAAAAATTCATATTTTTTAGCAAATATCTCAAGTTTGGTGATGAACGAATGAATGAAATTTGGTCTCTTATTGATCATTGACCTTATAAATATGCTCAACGGTTTGGATCGTGATTTATTGTCTCAAAAATATTTTTAAAAAAAGATAAAAACAGGATTACCTATTAACCAAAGAAAAATAATGAGATTACCTATGGACCAATGCAACATTGAGCGTGTTACATTAATGGTTGATATTTATTCACAAAATTCTCGAGATCCAAATGTATCAAGCCTAGAAAATTGACTTCATAGCTGTGTTCAACTTTCCAAAAAGATCTAATAGTTTGGGTCTCATGTTAGGCCTCACAAATTTAGGAAATAATATCCTATGGCTCACGTGCTTTTGCATATATCTCGAGATTGGTGATGAACCAACGGCTAAAATTTGGTGGCATAGCCATATTTGATCTTGTGAACATTTTCAATAATTGGATCTCAACTTACCCTCTTAGATTTAAAAAAATGGACTAGGTGTTCATAAGGTATTGACGCCTCTTATTTTTTCCCTTTATTTCTCAAGTGCTTCGTAAAGGGGGTCATGAAAAAAATAGGCATTTCCTCTACTTCTCTAAAGTGGGCAAAGGTTGGAAATAGCTACCAAACACTCTATTTTTTCAAACCTCTACTTGTTTTAGAGATTTAAAGACCCAGAGGCAAACAATAGAGATGCCAAATAAGGGCTTGAAAACCCAATTCAAGCTTCAAACTAAACCCTTTCTTGTATACAATGAGGAAAAGGCTCAACACCCTAAGAATGTCCCATATCAAAAATATTCAAATCCCAATTATAGGTATATAAGTGTGCCCTGACCTTAATTCCACATAAGGCCTTTTAAAACTATATAGTAAAAGTAGGTTGAAATCTCATGAACCAAAGCAAAAACTATCATATGAATAGTGGGCCTAAATTGTTACAAAATGGTATCAAAGACAAAAATAGTTCTATTTCAAGTAGGGGCACTTGATCTTTAGTATATGTAACACTCCTACCCAATCTAATCCTGTTTAATACCTAATTAAGATTCATTTTTGTCCATTTTGCAGCAAATTTGTTTTATGTTTGTCATTTTATTTGTTTGCGTTCCGTTTCGGGTCATGGATAGGTAGTTGGGCTAAGTTTAACCTAGATTAGGTAGGCATAAGCCCTTTTTCGTTTTGATTTTGTTCGATTTTGTCATTCATACTTCATCTTGGTATCATCACGTGTATCTTGTCAAGCTTGTTAATCTTCGTAACTGACTTGCTTATAAACGACTTCATTTGTTTCCATTGGACGATTATTTGATTCGAACTGTAATTATCTTAAGCCTTTGGACTTATTTATAATTTACTTGTACTTATCTTATAAAAAGGAAGATGCATGCACCGACCCTAACTCAAACGTGCCCTATCTCAATGTTGGCTCTTCTTGTTTCTTCTTTTCTGCTTCTTCTAAGATCACAGCAAAGGGGAGAATCCGTTGCATCATTTACATCGATCCATTTCTTGTGTGTTCTAAGGTAAGACTTCTGTTCTTGCTAATCTCTACATCTTGAATTCTTCTCATCTTTTACTTCATGCACTCAACTCCTCTCTCTTCTTGCATGCATGAGCGTTAGAGTTGCGTGTAGGCGTTGAATTTGAGCCAAAGGACAACGAATTTACGTGAAAAAGCTCATTTGAGGCAAGCATAAGCACGATTTGGATGAATACATGTTGATACATGATGATTGCGAATATTTTTTTTATCTTGCATATAGTTTGTGTTTTATAACCCAATCGTGTCCAATTATACATACTTGTTCTCGTTGTTTCACATTTGTGCAAATTCATCTTTATCTATAACAGGTTAATAATGTGACCTTCTCAAGCTTATGGCTAAGCCGTAGAGCATCATGGCTCACTTTCCAGAGAGTTGCAAAACTTGATTTTATACTATAGTCAGGCTACGGCTAAGCCGTAGAATGTACTACGGCTAAACTTTAGGCTAGTCGTGACCCAACTGTAGGTCAAGCTACAGCTTGATGTCCAGAGAGTAGAAACCAGAGAAAACCTTCTACGGTCCAGCCACGGCTAAGCCATATGGTGTGCTACGGCTAAGCCGTACCCAACCGTGGCTGAGCCATAGAATAAACATGGTGTAACACTCCGACCCAGCTTGACCCCGTTTAGCGGTTAGTTAATCTTGTTTTCGTGGCTAATCGTGTTTTGTTTGTATTTTGTTTCGTTACGGGTCATGGATAGGTAGTTGGGTTGAGTTTGACCTGGATTAAGTAGACCAAGCCCTTTTTCGTAATTTTAGCTTTTCTTGGACATGGTCATTTTTGCATCATCTTGATGTCAACACGTGTCTTTCGTTGAGCTCGTTAACCTTCGTAACTACGTCATTTGCAACCGAGGTCGTGTGATTCGATTGGACCCGAGTTTGACTCAAACTGAAAATACACTTTTCACTTGGCCTTCATTGCAATTTGGACAACCCATTGACTTGTATAAGTGCATCCATCGACCAACTCATGCTCTCTCTCTTGTTCTCTCTCGTTTTCTCTCAACTTCACTGTGCACGTGGAGTCTCTCCCTACTTCACTTGAATTCCTCTTCTCCATCGATCAAGAGGAGGTCGATTGCTTGCATGTGAGGTGAGTTGATGGAAATCCCTTCATCCTTCTCATCTCTCTTCTCTAGTTCTTCTCCCTCTTGTTTCCATTGTTGTATATTGTGTCTATGACTCCAATCCTCATGCATGCATGTTGTTTTGATTTGTATTAGATTGTGTTTGGGCTTGAGAACTACAATTGTGCAAGTGATCTCCAATTGAGGCAAGTATAACCATAGTTGTGAGAACCCATGTTGGTATGCTTTGATTTTGGTTAGCTCACATTAATGTGTATGGAAAACATGTGTTTACAGCCCATTGATACTCATTTGATTACTACTTGGTCTATCTCCCTTGATAAATTGAAATTTGGATGCTTCCCAGACATTCTGTATAGGTTTCAGGAAATTGAATTCGTGCAGGTACGGCTAAGCCGTATAGCACCTACGGCTCACAATCCAGAGAGGAGAAAAACCCAGTTTTCCTCTACGGCTAGGGCACGGCTAAGCCGTGGATTGCCCTACGGCTAAGCCGAAGCTCAGCCGTGGCCCAGCCGTAGAACAATACAGGGTGCCTTTTCTGGAATAACTGAGAGTCAGCAACTGACAGACCTTCTACGGCCCAGCCACGGCTAAGCCGTAGACCACACACGGCTAAGCCGTAGCACACACACGGCTAAGCCGTAACCACACATGAAGAATAAGGCTAGGTGTAAAGATAAGACCTATAGGACCTTCATGATATAATGTAGAGCACCTAGACTTGCCCAACGGAATGTGATACTACGCGTGAATGATCTCGAGGGCTGCGAATCATTCATGTTCGTTATCCGGATGTTAAGCACCTCCCCATGGGTGTTGGTTTAAGGGACTTCGTGCACCGCCCGATTCAAGGCAACACTAGACAACGGTGTATCGAATAACTTAAAACTACATCATCATGCACGGTTAGAAACACCGGATAATTAGATTAGAATTGGTTTGTAACTTAAGATGATTCGATTCACATGATTTGTTGCATAACATATTGTATTCGATCATTGATCTCAACTCTCTAACATGATCACGTATGTTTCGTTACTTTCACATAGTGGTTTATTTACCCTGAGTATGCATGTATGATGTGTTCATTCACGGATCTGCACGTATGATAAGTTGTCACGATCTACTCAGGATTTTCATGATTGACTCCGTATGGTCAGGCACTACTTAGCCTCAGCCTTAGGATCCCGACAGGGTGAATTCGGTATAGTTTATATGGCCTGCTGCAGTATGGATTTGTCTTGGGGAACCGGACCCCAGGAAACCGAGACCCATTGTACCCTGGCCCGGACAATGGTGTTCTTTGCATGTTATAAGATCCCTCTTTTGGGAGCATATGGTAATGTAGTAGCCACTAGTCATGTACACAGCATGTATTCATTGATTCACATGGCATATTTCCTTCCTGCATGACAGCCTAGTATACGAAAATGCCTTCTTTAATCACATGATGTTCTTTATTCTGCTAGATACAGCGTGTGTTAACTTGCTATGGTTTATACTTTGCTGAATCTTCGTATTCACAGTTGTTTTTGGTGTTGCAGGCCCAGATCCCCCTGCCGAACCCTCGCAGGTCGGCCAGGCTCCAGTTGAGACCCCCGGGGCCCCATCAGGCCTAGAGGAGTGGATGTGATCACTCCACGGGAGAGCGTACATGGCATGCATCATTTTGGAGTCTTGTGTTGTGCGGATTTGCAGACTTGTATTTGGCATGACATGTCATGATTGTATATATTCTTTTGGTCCTTTTTGTAAAACTTTCATATGTAATTATGTCAGTCCTTTCTTGTATCCTCTTCTTGCTTTGTAGTTTTATGTTTCTGATATTTGCAGCTTCCGCATACTTGCTTGGCACGTGTGCTTGTTCCCTTGTGCGTGTGCATTTAGACCCGGTCTACGTGCTCATGCACGAGAGTACGTGTGTCATTAGGTTTGGCTTTTGCTAACCCCCGAACCCTGGGCTCGGGTTGTGACATACGTATTGTATGGTATCAGAGCATTCCTTGCTCATTCCTTGTTCTAGATGATAAGCATGTAGGCATGTAGGATCGGGGTAAGGATACGATTTTCTTTGTGATCTTTTGAGAGTTTGGGGCTTGTGTGGGCGCAATTGTTTTGTGTTTGTGTCTGACTCTTTCCATTTTACAGGATGGCATCAGGTTCTGGCTCGCAACAGAACGCCGGAAATAACGAGAGCGGATCTGCCCCGTCACCGCAGACACCGAATACAGATGAACGCATTCTTATGCTATTCCAGTCCCTTCAGGCACAATCGCAATCGATGCAGAACTTGCAAGCCCAAGTGACAACCATGTTAGACCGACAAAGTCAAGCCCCAGTTCAGTCACATGTAGATCAGCAGGTGATCTTGCAGCCTCGAGAGAGTGACTCGAATGCCCTCTACGGGAAATTTCGCAAGCGAGGAGCCATTGAGTTCTATGGAACCGAAGAGCCATTGAAGGCAGAACAGTGGTTAGAACAGACAGAGGATGTCTTTGAGACCGTTGTGTGCACGAACCGGCAGAAGGTCGGATTAGCAACTTCTATGTTTAGGGACGTCGCAAAGACTTGGTGGAAGAGCGTGAAAGACTCATATAGAGATATTCCTAGTGCTACAGTGTGGGAGATGTTCAAGCAGCAGTTCAGAAGGAAGTTCATCCCGGCTCATGTGTTTCGAGCCAAGGAGGTTGAGTTCCTAGCTCTCCGTCAGCAGCAGATGACGGTAGCAGAGTATGTGAACAAGTTTATGCAGTTGTCGCATTTTGCTCCGGACATGATCAGTACTGAAGAGAGGAAGGTGAACAGGTTTGTGGAAGGTTTGCATCCCCGGTACATGCACCACGTGACTGCGTTCCAGCGTCCGGCTACGTTTGATGATGCAGTGGATAGGGCCTATTCCGCTGAGGCCATCCACCAAGCTGCGAGAGCCGTTGAGCCCAAGCGACAGCCGCCCTTCAGTGCACGAGGACAAGTACAGAAGAAGACCAAAGGCCAGCAGAGTACTTCTAATTCTACTGGAGTGACTTGTGGATATTGTGGCAGGAACCACGCGACCGAAGCTTGTTGGAGGAAGGCCGGTGCTCGTTTTATCTGCGGTTCGAGGGAGCATATGATCGCCAATTGTCCTCGACATAGAGCCTCCGGTGCAGCTCCATCTGGTCCTACTTCCGGTGCAGTTCCTAGCAGACCCAGTGCACCTACAGCTCCGAGCAAGCCACAGTCAGCTCGTCCAGGCTCGAGACAGCCTCGCCAGACAGCCCGTGCTTACGCTGCTACCCACGAGAGTGCTGAGGATCCACAGGTGGTTGAAGGTACTGTTTTGATTTCGCGCGTCGAGGCTTTAGCTTTGTTCGATTCGGGGTCTACACGGTCTTATGTAGCACCTCATTTCGCCGAGCGGTTGCATCAGCCGTCTAAGCCGTTGCCATATGTGTTGGTTGTATCCACCCCAGTTGGCAAGCGAGTGGAGTGTAGTATGTACTACCCCCATTGCGACGTGCAGATTGCAGGTCATCAGTTACCTGTTGATTTGATCCTGTTGTCGATGCTGGACTTCGACGTGATCCTTGGTATGGATTGGCTCGCTCGATATCGTGCCTGTGTTAACTGTTACAACAGGACGATCTTCTTCGATTTAGGCAAGGGCTTCCGTTTCGAGGGCAGTCAGCAGAGATGCCCCAGACGTGTGATTTCGGCGTGTAAGGCAGATCGCTTGATCCGCCGAGGGTGCGAAGGCTTCATTGCCTTTATCTCAGCGAAGAAGGAGACGAAGCAGCTAGGTGAGATCCAGGTGGTCTGTGACTTTCCCGATATCTTCCCAGACGAAGTGCCAGGCTTACCCCCGGTTCGAGATGTGGAGTTCGCCATCGAGCTTGTTCCCGGCACGGCACCGATCAGCAAGGCTCCGTATCGCATGGCCCCAGCAGAGTTGTCAGAATTGAAGAAGCAATTGCAGGAGCTTTTGGATAAGGGTTTCATTCGCCCGAGCGTTTCACCTTGGGGAGCGCCAGTCTTGTTTGTCAAGAAGAAGGATGGTACTTTCCGGATGTGCATAGACTACCGCCAGCTGAACAAAGTGACGATCAAGAACAAGTACCCCCTACCCAGGATTGATGAGCTGTTTGATCAACTTCAGGGCGCAGCATATTTTTCGAAGATTGATTTGAGGTCTGGATATCACCAGTTGAGGGTCAAGGAAGATGACATTCCCAAGACTGCCTTCAGGACTCGTTATGGTCATTATGAATTCCTCGTGATGCCTTTTGGACTAACCAACGCACCTGCAGCGTTTATGGCATTGATGAATCAGATCTATGCTCCTTTCTTGGACCAGTTCGTAGTTGTGTTTATTGATGACATACTGATCTATTCTAAGTCAGCAGAGGAGCATAGGGAGCACTTGAGAAAAGCCTTGTCGTTGTTGAGAGAACATCGATTGTTTGCTAAGCTGTCGAAGTGTGAGTTTTGGCTTGAGCAGGTGGCATTTTTAGGTCATATCATTTCACGAGAGGGATTGGCAGTTGATCCATCTAAAGTAGAGGCAGTAGTGAATTGGCCTAGCCCCAAGACAGTGACAGAGATTCGCAGTTTCCTTGGTCTAGCAGGTTACTATCGTCGATTTGTCCAGGACTTTGCTAAGATCTCTTCTCCTTTGACGAATTTGACCAGGAAGAACGTACCATTTGATTGGACTGAGGAGTGTGAAGCCAGTTTCAAGATTTTGAAAGAGAAATTGACTACGGTCCCAGTGTTAGCCTTGCCAGATGGTAGTGAAGGGTTCGTGGTTTATTCAGACGCTTCTCGAGTTGGTCTAGGCTGTGTGTTGATGCAGCATGGGAAGGTGATTGCGTATGGATCGAGACAGTTGCGAGAACATGAGAAGAATTACACCACCCATGATTTAGAGTTGGCAGCCATCGTGTTTGCGTTGAAGCTGTGGAGACATTATCTGTATGGTGTGAAGTTTGAGGTTCGCTCTGACCACCACAGTTTGCAGTATTTATTCACACAGCAGGAGCTGAACATGAGACAGCGGAGATGGCTTGAGCTTATTAAGGATTATGACTTCCCGATCAAATATCAGCCAGGCAAGGGGAATGTGGTGGCAGATGCGCTCAGCAGGAAAGCAGAGTCAGTGCAGCTTTTGAGCAGTTTCCTCTTAGAGTTCCATGGTCTCCCTGTCGAAGTTAAACTAGTGGATGAGTGCGTGACTTTGGCTAGTACGCTAGTGTTTCAGCCTGAGATGATTCAGCAGATTAAAGACAGGCAGTTTGAGGATCTAACTTTGAAGCGCATTCGAGACCACATTGGAGACCAACCCGATTTTAGACTCGAGGATGGTGTACTCTACTTTCGGAGTAGGTTGTGCGTGCCAGCAGTTGATGATTTCAAGGAGAAGCTGATGAACGAAGCGCATTACGCCCGATATGCGATGCACCCAGGCAGCACGAAAATGTTCCGGAATCTCAAAGATCGCTTCTGGTGGAACAATATGAAGAGAGAAGTAGCAGGCTTTGTTGCTCGCTGTTTGACATGTCAGAAGGTGAAGGCAGATCATCAGAGACCGCCAGGCTCGTTGCATCCTTTGCATATACCGCAGTGGAAGTGGGAACACATCACCATGGACTTCGTTTCCGGGTTACCGCCGACGAGCAGGAAGAACAACGCCATTTGGGTGATTGTAGATCGATTGACGAAGTCAGCCCATTTCATTCCTTTTCGGAAGGGTATAACATTTTCAGAGATGGCTAGGAAGTTCGTGGATGAGATCGTCAGACTCCATGGTACCCCCGTGTCGATTGTATCCGATCGTGACAGCCGTTTTGTTTCGTCCTTCTGGAGAGCATTCCAAGAGGCTTTGGGTACGAAGTTGAGTTTCAGCACGGCATACCACCCACAGACGGATGGGCAATCAGAGCGGACGATTCAGACTTTGGAGGATATGTTGCGAGCCAGTGTGTTGAGTTACGAGAAAGAATGGGATCTTCATCTGTCGTTGTGCGAGTTCGCCTACAACAACAGCTTCCACGAGAGCATTGGGATGGCACCATATGAAGCATTGTACGGGAAGAAGTGTAGAAGTCCGGTTTGTTGGGAAGAAGTTGGAACTCGAAGTTTTCACGGACCGACGATCATTGCCGAGACTACGGAGAAGGTACAGAAAGCAATTGAGAACTTGAAAGTTGCTCGATCGAGACAGAAGAGTTATGCAGACACCCGCAGACGACCCTTAGAGTTTCAGGTTGGCGAGTGGGTATTTCTGAAGGTCTCACCGATGAAAGGTACAATCCGTTTCGGCCAGAAAGGCAAGTTATCTCCACGCTATGTTGGACCGTTCGAGATCAAGAGTCGGATTGGTGATTTGGCCTATCGCTTAGAGCTTCCCGAGATGTTTTCAGGAGTACACAACGTTTTTCACGTTTCGATGCTTCGGAAATATGTTCATGATCCCTCCCATGTCATTCGTTACGATGAGGTTCAGATTCAGCCGAGTGCTGCATACGTTGAGCGACCGCTCCGTATTGTGGGAACCCGAGAGCAGATACTTCGCACCAGGACAATTCGATGGGTCAAAGTGCTTTGGGAGCATCACAGTCCCGATGAGGCTACTTGGGAGTTAGAAGAGCAGATGGCACGTCAGTATCCCGATTTGTTTTCCCAGGTATGAGTGAGTTAGTGTGCATTCCGAGGACGGAATGATTCTCAAGTAGGGGAGGATGTAACACTCCGACCCAGCTTGACCCCGTTTAGCGGTTAGTTAATCTTGTTTTCGTGGCTAATCGTGTTTTGTTTGTATTTTGTTTCGTTACGGGTCATGGATAGGTAGTTGGGTTGAGTTTGACCTGGATTAAGTAGACCAAGCCCTTTTTCGTAATTTTAGCTTTTCTTGGACATGGTCATTTTTGCATCATCTTGATGTCAACACGTGTCTTTCGTTGAGCTCGTTAACCTTCGTAACTACGTCATTTGCAACCGAGGTCGTGTGATTCGATTGGACCCGAGTTTGACTCAAACTGAAAATACACTTTTCACTTGGCCTTCATTGCAATTTGGACAACCCATTGACTTGTATAAGTGCATCCATCGACCAACTCATGCTCTCTCTCTTGTTCTCTCTCGTTTTCTCTCAACTTCACTGTGCACGTGGAGTCTCTCCCTACTTCACTTGAATTCCTCTTCTCCATCGATCAAGAGGAGGTCGATTGCTTGCATGTGAGGTGAGTTGATGGAAATCCCTTCATCCTTCTCATCTCTCTTCTCTAGTTCTTCTCCCTCTTGTTTCCATTGTTGTATATTGTGTCTATGACTCCAATCCTCATGCATGCATGTTGTTTTGATTTGTATTAGATTGTGTTTGGGCTTGAGAACTACAATTGTGCAAGTGATCTCCAATTGAGGCAAGTATAACCATAGTTGTGAGAACCCATGTTGGTATGCTTTGATTTTGGTTAGCTCACATTAATGTGTATGGAAAACATGTGTTTACAGCCCATTGATACTCATTTGATTACTACTTGGTCTATCTCCCTTGATAAATTGAAATTTGGATGCTTCCCAGACATTCTGTATAGGTTTCAGGAAATTGAATTCGTGCAGGTACGGCTAAGCCGTATAGCACCTACGGCTCACAATCCAGAGAGGAGAAAAACCCAGTTTTCCTCTACGGCTAGGGCACGGCTAAGCCGTGGATTGCCCTACGGCTAAGCCGAAGCTCAGCCGTGGCCCAGCCGTAGAACAATACAGGGTGCCTTTTCTGGAATAACTGAGAGTCAGCAACTGACAGACCTTCTACGGCCCAGCCACGGCTAAGCCGTAGACCACACACGGCTAAGCCGTAGCACACACACGGCTAAGCCGTAACCACACATGAAGAATAAGGCTAGGTGTAAAGATAAGACCTATAGGACCTTCATGATATAATGTAGAGCACCTAGACTTGCCCAACGGAATGTGATACTACGCGTGAATGATCTCGAGGGCTGCGAATCATTCATGTTCGTTATCCGGATGTTAAGCACCTCCCCATGGGTGTTGGTTTAAGGGACTTCGTGCACCGCCCGATTCAAGGCAACACTAGACAACGGTGTATCGAATAACTTAAAACTACATCATCATGCACGGTTAGAAACACCGGATAATTAGATTAGAATTGGTTTGTAACTTAAGATGATTCGATTCACATGATTTGTTGCATAACATATTGTATTCGATCATTGATCTCAACTCTCTAACATGATCACGTATGTTTCGTTACTTTCACATAGTGGTTTATTTACCCTGAGTATGCATGTATGATGTGTTCATTCACGGATCTGCACGTATGATAAGTTGTCACGATCTACTCAGGATTTTCATGATTGACTCCGTATGGTCAGGCACTACTTAGCCTCAGCCTTAGGATCCCGACGGGGTGAATTCGGTATAGTTTATATGGCCTGCTGCAGTATGGATTTGTCTTGGGGAACCAGACCCCAGGAAACCGAGACCCATTGTACCCTGGCCCGGACAATGGTGTTCTTTGCATGTTATAAGATCCCTCTTTTGGGAGCATATGGTAATGTAGTAGCCACTAGTCATGTACACAGCATGTATTCATTGATTCACATGGCATATTTCCTTCTTGCATGACAGCCTAGTATACGAAAATGCCTTCTTTAATCACATGATGTTCTTTATTCTGCTAGATACAGCGTGTGTTAACTTGCTATGGTTTATACTTTGCTGAATCTTCGTATTCACAGTTGTTTTTGGTGTTGCAGGCCCAGATCCCCCTGCCGAACCCTCGCAGGTCGGCCAGGCTCCAGTTGAGACCCCCGGGGCCCCATCAGGCCTAGAGGAGTGGATGTGATCACTCCACGGGAGAGCGTACATGGCATGCATCATTTTGGAGTCTTGTGTTGTGTGGATTTGCAGACTTGTATTTGGCATGACATGTCATGATTGTATATATTCTTTTGGTCCTTTTTGTAAAACTTTCATATGTAATTATGTCAGTCCTTTCTTGTATCCTCTTCTTGCTTTGTAGTTTTATGTTTCTGATATTTGCAGCTTCCGCATACTTGCTTGGCACGTGTGCTTGTTCCCTTGTGCGTGTGCATTTAGACCCGGTCTACGTGCTCATGCACGGGAGTACGTGTGTCATTAGGTTTGGCTTTTGCTAACCCCCGAACCCTGGGCTCGGGTTGTGACACATGGTCAAGCCACAAAAGGAAGCACGGGTTAGCCGTCGGTCGCTGTAAATGTGGTAAAATTCTGGGAAACCACGGCTGAGCCGTAAGATGCCTACGGCTAAGCCGTAGGTCACCCACAGCTAAGCCGTGAGGCCTTTTAAAAGTAAGAGAAAGTAGGTATGTAAGAGAACTTTAGGGCCTTCATGTTGGAATGTAGGTAAGCCTTAACTTGTCCAATAGAAAAATAGGAATCACATGAATGGTCTTGAGGGCTGTGACACATTCATGTATGTTGTCCAGTTGTTAAGCACCTCTCCATGGGTGTTGGTTTAAGGGACACTGATACACCTTTTCTAAACAAGTCAACACTAAGAGAGGAACAACTATGTATCGGATAACTTAAAACTGCATCATCATACACGGTTAGAAACACTGAATGACTAAATTATGGCTGGTTAGTAAACTATCTTGATTCTATCCAATTAAACTGCATGGCATATTGGACTACGATCCTTGTCCTTCACTCTTATGTATGAATTAAATGTTCAATATACGTCTTTTTGATATTGTATAATTTGGAATTGCTGGGCAAGTGTTAATCCAGTTGTGCTGATTATTGATATGGACCTGAATATGAATGTTTCATACGAATGAATTGAACGTAATGCAGTATTGTTCCTATTCTTTGAAAGAATTGCATGTATTACTCAAATCCAACATTTGATTGAATCAAAATGGTCAAGCATTACTCAGCCTCAGCCTTATGATACCCAATGGGGTTGACTTTAGCGTAGTATGTATGGAACCGCTGCAGTGTGTTTATGTCTTGGGACTTCCAGACCCCAGGAAACCGAGACCCATTCGTACCCTAGCTTGGTCGATAGTGTTCTCATTATGTAAAGATCCCTAGAGGGAGGATACAGCAAGTGTAGTAGCCACATAGTACAGTACAGGACATCTATACATTGATTCATATAGCATGGTCTATTCACAAAATGCACAACTTGCCTAGTATACTAAATTGACCTTTAAGTAATACTACTTGTTTATTATCCTTGTAAACACAACACATGTTACTTTATTATTGCTTATGCTTTGCTGAATCGTTGTATTCACTAGTTGTCCTTGGTGTTGTAAGCTCAGATTTCGCTGCCGACCCCTTATTGGTCGGTAAGACACCAGAGGAGACTGTAGAAGCCCCGTCAGGGCTAGAGGAGTGGATGTGATCACTTCACCGAAGAGCGGTGTGGCATGAGTATATGTTTCATTTTGTTATGTGAGATGCATCTGGTTCTTGGCTCAAGCATTTTGTTTAACTCTTACATTTTATGTCATGGCTCAACTGTCCCTCACTCCACATGGTTTCTTTTCTTTGTATATTGTGTACTTAATGTGATCTTTGTGATCTAATTTCTCTATATTGTTGTGTGTTCGTGTATCATCTTCTTATGCAATGATCTGTATAGCTTTCGCTTACAATGTATTTGCACATGTGTTTTTCCTTTGTGCATGTGCATTTAGACGGGGTCTAAGTGTATATGCATGGGCGTACATGTGTCACTTGTTAAGTTTAAACTTAATCCCCAATTTATTGGGCTCGGGTCATGACAATATATAAGTGCAGCATGTCCTTAAACCATGCTATACCTAACCCCACATAAGGCCTTTTAAAACCATACGACAAATTGGGTTGGAATCCCATGATCTAACCAGACTATCACAACTCTCAACCTTGTTTAATTTATCAACTAGGGATGATGAGGGAGACGGGGGAGATGAGGGAGAAGTTGAAAGACACAAGTGACGATATTGTAGCTCAATCAAAAGGAAGCTCTCTATCTAGTTTAATTGATCAAGTAGGGATGATGTCACAACCCGAGCCCAGGGTTCGGGGGTTAGCAAAAGCCAAACCTAATGACACACATACTCCCGTGCCTGTACATGTAGACCGAGTCTAAATGCACACGCACAATGGAACATTCACACGTGCCAAACAAGTACGTGGAAGCTATAAATATCAGAAACATCAAACTAACAGTGCAAGAAGAGAATACGAGAAAGAATTGACATAATTACATATGAAAGTTTTACAAAAAGAACAAAAGAATATATACAATAATGACATGTCATGCCAAATACAAGTCTGAAAATCCACAAAACAAGACTCCAATGATGCATGCCAAGAACGCTCTCCCGTGGAGTGATCACATCCACTCCTCTAGGCCTGATGGGGCCTCGGGGGTCTCGTCTGGAGTCTGGCCGGCCGGCGAGGGTTCGGCAGGGGGAACTGGGCCTGCAACACCAAAAACAACTGTGAATACGACGATTCAGCAAAGTATAACTCATAGCAAGTTAACACACGCTGTGTCTAATAGAATAAAGAACATCGTGTAAATTAGGTAAGGCAATTTCGTATACTAGGCTGTCATGCAAGAAAGAAATATGCTATAAGAATCGATGGATACATGCTGTGTACATACTAGTGGCTACTACATTACCATATGCTCCCAAAAGAGGGATCTTATAACGTGCAAAGAATACCATTGTCCGGGCCAGGGTACAATGGGTCTCGGTTTCCTGGGATCCAGTTCCCCAAGACATATCCTTACTGCAGCAAGTCCATATAACTATACCAAATTCACCCCGTCGGGATCCTAAGGCTGAGGCTAAGTAGTGCCTGACCATACAGAATCAATCATGAAAACCCTAAGTAGATCGTGACAACATATCATACGTGCATATCTGTGAGTGAACATATCATACATGCATACTCAAGGTAAGGAATCACAATGTGAAAGTAAAGTAACGGAATACAGGTATTCATGTCAGAGCGTAGAGGTCAATACTCGAATGCAATATGTTATGCAACAAATCATGCGAAATCGAATCATCTTTAATTACAAACCAATTCTAATCTAATTATCCGGTGTTTCTAACCGTGCATGATGATGTAGTTTTAAGTTATTCGATGCACCGTTGTCTAGTGTTGCATGGAATCGGGCGGTGCACGAAGTCCCTTAACCCAACACCCATGGGGAGGTGCTTAACATCCGGATAATGAACATGAATGATTCGCAGCCCTCGAGATCATTCACGCGTTGTATCACATTCCGTTGGGCGAGTCTAGGTACTCTACATTCTATCATGAAGGTCATACCGGTCTTTCCCTTACACCTATCCTTGCTTTTCATTAGTCTAGTGTGAATACGGCTCAGCCGTGTGTGTGCTACGGCTTAGCCGTGTGTATTCTACGGCTTAGCCGTGGCTGGGCTGTAGAAGGTCTGTCAATTGATGACTCTCAGTTAAATCCAAAAAATGCACCCTGTATTGATCTACAGCTGGGCCACGGCTGAGCTTCGGCTTAGCCGTAGGGCAATCCACGGCTTAGCTGTACCCTAGCCGTAAAGGAAAACTGGGTTTTTTTCCTCTCTGGACTTTGAGCCGTAAGTGCCATACGGCTTAGCCGTACGTGCACGAGGTCAAATTTCTGAAACACCTACAGAATGCCTGTAACACCATCAAAATTGAAATTCTCCAATGGAGATAGACAAGTACTGAATCAATAAATAAGCAAATGGGCCGTAAACACATTTTTCCACATTGGTTCATGTAAACTAACCAATTCAATTGCATACCAACATGGGTTCTCACAAGTTATGGTTATACTTGCCTCAATTGGAATTTAATTACACAATGGGAGCCCTTGGATCCAAACACAACCTAATACAAATCAAAACAATATGCATGCATGAGAATTGGAAGGAAATCCAAAACACACAGACACACCATGCAAAGAAACAAGAAGGAGAAGAGATAGAGAAAGGAGATGAGAAGAATGGAAGGAAATCCACTCACCTCACATGCAAAGACCCAACTTCCTCTTGATCGATGGAGGTCGATGGAGGAGAGAATTCAAGAGAGCAGCAGAGAGAGAGAGAGAGAGCTCCACGTGCACAGTGAAGAAACTGAGAGAGGACGTGGGTTCTTGGTCGATGGATGAGTGTATATATAAGTTAATGGGGTATTCAAATTGCAAGAGAGTCCAAGTTAGAAGTGAAATTTCAGTTTGAGTCAAATCCGGGTCCAATCGAATCACACGACATCGGTTGCAAATGACGTAGTTACGAAAGTTGACGAGCTCAACGAAAGACACGTGTTGACATCAAGATGATGCAAAAATGACCATGTCTTAGAAAAGCTAAAATTACGAAAAAGGGCTTAGTCTACTTAATCCAGGTCAAACTCAACCCAACTACCTATCCATGACCCGTAACGAAAAGCAAAACACAAACAAAACGCGATTAGCAACGAAAACAAGATTAATTAGCCGCTAAACGGGGTCAAGCTGGGTCGGAGTGTCACAGATGATGAGGAGGATGGAGGAAGATGAGGGTTGAAAGGAAGAAGAATACATGAGTGATGATATCATCACTTAATGAAAAGGTGAAAAAAAGTACTTAAAATTGGTGGGAGTGCCTTGTCTGTGCAATTGGAACTATGATGCTGTCTAAGTAGTTTTTTCCAATAAAATCATCAAAAATAAAGTTTCAATAGCGAGAATAGATAGATAAATAAATAAAAAAATAATTACGTTACAATATTTTAAAATAGTTTATCTCATAGAAGATAAGTAAAGCGCGTGCGGTTACTTTACTACTTATTGACTTCTTATCTCGATTTATATATTATAAAAATAAATAAATTATTATTTTATCAGAAAATTGTACTTCATTTTTCCCAACCATTACCTTTTATATTTATTTAACTTTTTTTTTATTGCCAATTGGCTTGGCGGCCAAAGAGTGATAAGTAAATTTGCTTACATGAGGATCGATTCCTAAGTGGAGTTGTAGGAACGGATGCTCAATCCACAGTGGCAATTTAGTAATTTTTAATAAATATTGACTTACTTTATTGTACATTACAAATAAATAAAAGAAGCATTAGGAGAACTTTTTTTTTTAATAAGCAGGTTTTCAAATAAGGCCTTATGTTCGCTACTTATTGCAAACGAGGACACAAGTTTTAAAACTTTTCATCTTAGGATTTAAGTTTTGTTAAAGCTTTCAAGTAAAGACATCTGGTCATTTAAAGATATTTTCAATGACCTTTCCCTTAATTTTCTTAAAATATCTAAACTATCTTTCATTAAAGCCATGATATACTTTCGACAGCCACTATAAGAACATTGTTTGTCGTCGATCACTGTGAGGACACCTATGAAGAAAATGAGGAGAAGATAAACGGAGTGAAGGAGAGTTTATTTCAATAATGGATCATTTAAGTTAAAAAAAGTCGTTGAAAAATACCTTTAAATGGCCGATTGTCCTAATTGAGAACTTATAACAAACTTTTAAGGAGATATTTTGATAAATGCATAATATAATATCAGTATATTTAAATATTGAAAGATTTCAGTATCATTGAACAAAATAGTGACATATTATTATATTAAGTTAATTATAGTGTTTGGCAATTTCCACAAATTTCAATATATTTTTGAAGTATTTGGAACTTTATAAGAAAAAAAACTCACAAGATAATATACTAAATAATAAATGGAAAAAAGTAATCAATTGACCTAATGCAAGATTTACTAATTAGTAATTACATGTGTTAACAATCATGGTAAGACTCATCTATTATTAAAAAAATAGAAGATTAAATATTAAAATCATGAAGTAATATTTTCTAGGGGATTTTACCCCAAAAAAACCCAATAGATGGGTCCCACACCGAAGACGAGCTTTTAGTTTTGACAACATCAGATGGATCTTGTGGTAATGATTTGGTTAAAATTTTGGAGAAAGCAGAAAAGCGATGTTAACATCCCCCAAAGACGTTAATGTCACTCTTTTAATGTGTTACTTAAAACTGACATTAACATCCCTTTTTACTAATAAATAGCAACATTTTCCTCTATAAATATAAGACTTAAGTGATGTTAAGGACATGTTTGGCGATCCTGATGGCACCACAAAAATAATACATCACTGGTATGGATTTTTCTTTTATCTCCATTAGCTGTGTTCATGTAGTTTTAACACGATATTCTTTTGTGTTTGCTTCTTGTTTTGAACACTGTCATTTCCTTTCAAGCCTGAAAATAAAATGAATGAGATATCAGAGTACATAAATGGGTTTTTTTTATATAGCATTTCCATTTGGTGAGAAAATGGATGTTATTATTATCTAATACATTTGATTTTTAGATATGAGTCACTAAGCAAAATGTTGAATAAAATGATTGCAGCTAAAGTTTGTGTTCATCAGAATAAAATACGAGACTAAGGCTGCACCCATTTTGTTGACATATTTTTTTGAGATCCATATTTGAAGATCAGACTTATAAGATGAATATCAGTATTTACTCTCTTACTAAATGGGAAAGCTAAACGAATCACCCTTTCTTATATCCTCATTTTTCATTCACTCTATGTTAATGCTTAATAGGAAAATATTAGTGTTTATATGAGAGTGATGGGCTTTTTTTATTGTTTTTAAAAAGTGATGTTAACTTCCCTAAAAGACGTTAACGTTCCTAAACAACGTTAACGTCACTTGTAAATCATTTTATCTTTTTTAGTATTCTCATCTGTTTACCTTTTATACTGAGAATCTCATATTAAATCCTGCATACCTTTGTCGAACATCCATTAATCGAACTAAACTTTGGTAGTTGGTTGTATTATCAGGTTAGTACTCCATTATGACTTTTAAAACATGGATATTTATCTAATCTAATGAACTTGATGTTGTGTATTAAACCCTAAACTAAGTAGGTACTCTAGTATTTTGGGATATGTTAATCTTTGATTCATAGAAGATTAGATGATTTATTAATGCTTTGTGATTACATTATTAGAATTTTATCATAATCTAAGTTTCATACTATTGGTTTCAAATCTGAAGTACCCTACCATGTCATGACCTATACTACTATCTTGGAATATAATTAACAGTTTTGAATGATTTAAACTCTTAATTAATATAAGTCTCTCAAATCTAACTTATAAATTAGTGCATAGTATGTATAGTTATTAAGGTTTAATGTATACTCGTATTTTTCATTATAAAAAAGATGTCAAGTGGTGAGTTAATATTCATATTGTACTACAATGGTGCATTCGAATTCAATCTTATTTGTCCTATTTACAAAAATGGTACGTAGAGAATAAGGCATGTTGAAAGAGATATAACATATGCTGAGCTAAAGAAAATGGCTATTGAAATATCAAATTGAGATACTAATATAAAGAAGGTCATAATTAATTATCTGTCTCACAATGGTCATATGATTCGCATTGAAAGTAATAATGATATCTAGTGCATGTTGGATTTATGTGAGGATAATACAAACGGAATTTTTTTATTCATTGTTAGAGGAAATTCAAATGTTGAAAATATAAAGTGACTACAATCAAGATAAGTTTGAAATTCATAATCAATTCAGGTATTGTGTTGTATGAATTTATTTAATTTAGTTCTAATATCACATGGTTACTTGTTATAGGGCACAAATGAATGTGCTAAGTCTCTCTGAAGGGAAATGTCCTGCTACAAATCATCATGTTCATGACGATAAAAGAGTAGTTTTCACCCCAAACATAATAAATGAAATGGGTCAATTTGTAACTCTGAACCAAACAAGTTAGCGCATTCACAAAGATAAAGGACCAATTCTCGTTCCCAGCATTAATACAGATGTGAAAGATTTCGAAACTACCAACCTTGGCATTAATAATGACTCACTTTGTATAAAATAAAGTAGATTCTGCTGAAGATTGGGAAAGTAAGGAAGTGAGGACGACATCCATAATGAGTTTGTTAGAAATACGAAGATGAGTTTGCGTCATAGTTCAAGTAGCCATATGCTTGGCATTTTCCTTATCAGTATGGTGAGAAGTGGTATGCTCCCAAACAGTTAGCCGGAAAGTTAATTTTTAACTCTGAAGATAATATGAAGAAGAGTTGCAGTAGTAGTTCAAGCGACCATATTCTTGGCCACATTCCTAACCATTCAAGTGAGAAGTCAAATGCTCTCAAAAAGTTTACTTACAAGTCAATTGAACAATTTGAGGATAATATGAGCCCTTTTGGTTTTGATATGGACATTAGTCATAATTATGCTAGAGAAAGGTGAATTGGTCATGAGTTCTCTGATTGTGAAAATATACAACAACTTTATAGTTCAACATATAAAGACAAATAAAAAAAAGGAATTTTTTGTGGCAAAGTTAATAAATGCCATAGCGTATTCATGCATTTGTTGTTAAAAGTGGCCCCCAATTCAAAATGAGAACATGTAATCCAATGCACCATTATTCAAAGCCAATGTTGGGTGTGTCGCATTCATAAGCGTTAGTAAAGCTTATTACAAAGTTTTTATTAAGGAAGATTGGATTAAATAACAATTTAAAGCTTAAAGAAATCATGAATGACTACCAAATGGAGTTTGAAGTTACAATCAATTATCGAAAGGCACATCAGGCAAAAGAAAATGTACTTAGTATAATCTGTGGTTCATGTGAAGAGTCATTTTGAATGCTTCCATTGTATTGCCTTAAATTAAAATTAATGATTATGAAAAATGCTATGCTTATAAGCAACATTCGGCCAATGCATTTGTTGAATGAAGGCATTATGATATGCTTACAAACAATGTTGCTAAGTGTACAAACAACATCTTAAAAGGCACGAGAACATTTTTCATTATTAAGTATATTGAGCAGATAAGATGCAAGTTGATGAATTTTTTCTAAAAGAAAAATGCTTTGTTGGAAGATCATCATTCTGAATTAACATAGTATGCGCAGATGATATTTAACCAAGAATTAGAATATGCTTGTTGTGTATGGGTTCGAGTTACAGAGCTAACAAAGTATCAAATTCAATTTGGAGAGTATACAGATACTGTTCACATTGATTGGCATACTTACACATGTTGAAAATGGCAAATTTTTGGAGTAGCATGTTCACATGCAATGGCCATACTTAGCAAAAGTTAGGGTGTAAAAGAATAACTTATATTGCTACTTATAATGAAGTTACTCATACAATAGGCAATATCAAACAGTGGTACATACAAGCAATGAAAAGGATTTTGCCACCACTAGTTTTCGAACTACCAGCGAGGCCAAAAAAAAATAGAATCTAAATTGAGGATCAATATTATGTACATAAGGTAGTTATGTGTACAAATTGTAGAAAAAAAGGACATAACAACCAGAGCTGTCGAGATCCTCCTTTTAAAGAGACCCTTGTTAACCCAAATGTTCAAGCTTCTGACAATCCAAATGTTTAAACTTTACAACATATATATGCATATTCAAACTTTACAATGTATATAACAAATGCAATTTGATGTATATGATAGTACATATGTTTTTGTAAAGAAATCATTATTTGTGGAAATGTATATATACTGCTTAATTATATGAATAGTTACTATTTTATTATTTCATTTCCATTAAAACATTCAGTCGTGTCTATGACCTTACATCAATTCAATCTTATTTCATAATCCATAGAGTATTATAACAAGCAAAGCTCTAAAAACTATGCATAACTGTTATTAAAAACTTTTATCCAACAAGCAATGTTACAGTTATATTTCAGACAGAAGCACATGTGCTTGAGCTAGTTTTGTGTGCGTTTGAGCTTGAAAAAAAAAAACTTATAGTTGTTACAGTAAAACGAGCAACATTAATGTCACTTTTCTGTATACATAAATTTAAGCAACGTTGATGTACCTTAACGTTGCTTGTTTATAACATTAAATTTAAAACACGTCAACGTTGTTTATCTGGAACACTCAGAAAAGATTCAGTGTTTAATATCTTCTTCCACTTCAGCACATTCTTGTAATAAACTAAAATCACAATAAAATATATCACAATACATACCAATAACTAACATTCATAAATTGATAACATTCACTCCATTTATACATTCTTAAAATGCAATCCATACCAACAATCCATAGTTCCAGCGTCCTCACAATAACATATCAATAGTCCACATTCTATTCAGTAAATAATATTTTATGATAGATTCAATGTTACAACAAATAAATTACAAAATCATTACAATAACAATGACAACATTGTTCTCACTCTCTCATATATTTTCACTTGCAAATGAGCTTCAAATTCATCAAACGGAACATTGCACTTCTTCGAACGAACCACAAATCTCGAGATACTCCAAAAATTCAATAATCTGTAAAAAAAAAAAAAGAAAAAAATAATACATTATCTTCATATGCTAAAGAATAATCATAACAATTGAATTAATAACTTGAAAGTAAAATATAAAATGCTTCAAAAAACAAATACATACATGAATATCATGATGTTCGTCAACTTGGACTCCTTCATTCTTGAGTATTTTCTTTCATTCCCTTCTCCCTCTTCTTGTCTTTCTTCTTGATTTTCTTCCTCTATTTCCAATCTCTTGTCTTTCCTTTTTCCTTTCTTTCTTTTCTCCTTCTTCCTTATTATTCTCACTTATTAAATTTTTTGAAGTTGGATGGGGAAAATCCTCTTTCCTTATTCCTGGAATGTTGATGACAATATTAGCTCAATACCATTCCCTGTATGCTTGGTTATGTCCTTTGGAATTATCTTTCTTCAAGTGCGGTAGCACTAAATCTTTCCTCCAATCTCATATCTCTTGAAGTTTAACATCTAAATTTTTCGAATTAAATGTCGTGCACTCAACTCGCTTTACACAACTTATTGGAGGTTAAATTGACGGACGAATGTCTTGTCTAAGGATGAATTGTTTCATAACACAACTTATGTGATGCTTTTCAACAATCCAATAATAACATAGGATGGTTCTTGATGTAAACAAGTCACTATCATCCCTTTGCACATGTTGTAGAAATTTTTTCCTATAATGGGCATAAGGTTGGCATAAGGTTGCCAAATAAACTACATTTCAAAAGTGAAGCTGTATGAAGATACCAACTAATAAATAATTGAAATGAATATATTGGAAATGAGTAAAGGTAGTTATTAGATTATCCTATCCTCAGTAAAATTATTGATTTCTCTCTAATCTGTCTAAGTGAGGTAACTTTGTGCGTCCCTATAAGACATGACTGCCACATCTTGAACAAAGGTAATTGAATGTTGTAAGGTCCAAACCCGAACTAATATTAATTTACAATAATTTAGCTTGTATTACTCTAATTAATCTACAATTTAGACTAATTCAACTCAAACCCCTTAGGTTTGAGTAATGGATAGGTAGTTGGGTTGGGTTTGAACCTTACTAAGATAGTTAAGGGCCTTCTTGTAAATTAGAATTGCTTGGCTTTGCATCATCTTGGCACCACATTAATTACATTATGTGTATTTTATCTTGTGGGTCATCTTTCATATTTGGCCTAGCCCAATTTGAATCCATTTTGGCCCACTTGAATATTAATTGACTCAAACTGTAAAAATCTATAAAACCCAGGGTACCTGCTTGTAAATTCCAAAAAATATGGATTTAAAAACCAACTCAACAACTCCTTCTCTACATCTCCTTCTCCTTGTTGCTGGAGTTTTTTCTTCCTCTCTCCTTCGCCTTTCATAGCAGCTGGGATCTGGAGCTTGGGCTTTGCATGCTAGAGCCAAGTTTCCATCTTCTTCTTCTTCACCTCCTTGCTCACCTTCTTCCTTTGGAAACTCACAATCTCACCTCATCATCTTCCTTACAGCTCTCTAGGGTAAGAGCCCCATCACTATGTCATTTCTTGAGTTCATTAAAAGTGAAGGAGACTCTATTAACCAACATGCATTCATCGTACACCCATTTCCTTTATTGTATAAAGTAGGATCATTTTCTATTAATGCTTTCTCCATCAACAACCCAAGGGAAAAACTTGATTTAGGTAAAGCATTGAGATAAGATAAGTATGTCAGTATATTTGGCTGTATGCATGTTTTCCTATGTTGATTCTTGAAGAATTCCATGTCCATGTTATGTTACAGCTCTTTTACACTTAATTTCAAGAATGTGAGAAGTTCATGAGCTAATGAATATAATTTAAGAAGGAATGATGGATTAGATGAATAAGAAACCCAATGGTAGTGTAAATGAAGTGTGAGTTGGATTAAAAATTGACAGTTTGGAGCAGAGAAGAGATTACCCAGTGTTATGGGTTGAAGACAAAATTATGTAGCTAAACGAACATCAGAAATTCTAAAGCGTATGGCTAAGCCATAAGTTATACTACGACTAGAAATCCAGAGACCCAAAGCCTGATTTTTTTTCTACAGCTAAGCCCACACTAAGCCGTGACATGCATTACGGCTAAGCCGTAGGCTTCCTACGGCTAAGTCGTAGGCTGAATCATGGTTGAATCATAATTGTTGGAAGAATTTTGGTGATTTCACCGCTAAGCCATAGGAACACAGGAACTTAGACAAATTGGGAATGTACAAAGACCTTGTAAGATTTTAGAATGATGCCCTTACCTCAAACAAAGTAACCCAATGGTAATTAAATACTAAAAAGAAAGAGTGTTAAGCTCTCAATCATTCCCTCTTAATTTTTCGGATAATTCCGAAGTCACACCATAGTGCTGGCATAAGAAGAGGTGTTTAAAGCCTATACAATATAACAATAAGATTTTGGTAACACATTGATACGGACGTTTTATGAATACGCCATATTGAATGATTAAGGAAACGCAGATTAACTTAGTATAAAGTTAGCTAATAAATAACCTTGATAACCTCTCGATTCAAATGCATTCATATTGTTTAAATAAATATTGCCCTCAACATTATCTAATTATATACTCCTTCTGTCTAATGAACCTCAAGGTAAGATCGGAGATAGAGCTTCTACTGAGCGTGATCCCGTGAGCCAAGATAAGGGTAACTAGAGTTGAGAGGGTTTGAGTTCCAATAGCTCATTTAAGTATGCATTATTTAATTACCAGTTACTTTGTTTAACTTTGATTTTATGACTGAATACGACCTCAAGATCAATATATGCTTCTGTATAAGAATAAGTCGGTCACTATGTATGAAAGTTATGAATCTCGATTAGTCATGATGCACTGAGTCACCATTACTTAGCTTGTACCTATAGGAGGTTTAACGAGACCGAATGAGGGTATTTAATATGTTCCTTACTGTAGTAGTTGTATGAAGAGTTGGTCAGCACTCTTAGGGTAGCTAGACAGTCTTGGACCGACCACTAGTGATTTCCCACTATACGATAGACCGACCGCTAGTGATTTCCCACCATACGATACTCTTTCTTTCCAGAGAAAATATAGCCATGTGGATGCCAATTAGTGTGTGATTATCCCTTCATATATGATTCTCTATTCATGTTTATTCACATGCACAACATGCTTAATTTCCGCTATTACTCTCTTTTAATTGTTACGCCCTTAAATTCAATTGATACATCATGAAAGTCTTATGTACTTTCTATTTACTTAATTATTGTGTTAACAATGCTACTCTTGGTGTTACAGGTATGGAACCTAGTGCCAATCTGGCAATCAACATGACCCCGAAGTGCACCATAGCGGTACCTCAGGATATAGATGAGGGGAATGGGGTTGATGTTTTCTATTAATCATCCTATGAAGAGCCCTACATGGTTTTTTTAGGCTTTGTTAGTGTATAGCCATGGTTTGACTTATAGTAGACCATGCCATCATCATTATGTCATTCTGGGTTTACTGTTGATGGACATGTTATTTTGAATTACGTTCATATTTATGCATTCTTTTTATTGTGTGCATGTGGATGGACTAATTAACAGACTTTGGTTTATGTAACGAATCAATGTTATTATTATTGCTCGTGATGATTACAGATGTATTTCATAGGCTTCCACTTTATTATTTGAAATATAAATTACATACTTACAGATCTTCCTCACATGTATCTGTAAAATCACCATTGTGGCAGTTCGGACTCGTCTTAACATGGAACGGATCGTCACGGGTTACATGTGCCGTGCCTCGAGATCCACCCAATTCCCCAATTATCTAGTTTGGGGCATGACAAATGTCTTTTAGATTTGGCAAGGGGTATCATCTGATTGCCATTCTTGAATAGGCCCGTATATGTATAATTTATCAAATAGATTTGTTTACAATAAGTGTAACTGTAATAAAGAATATGAAATAAGAGAATGATAATGTCTTTTAATTACTTGTAACAATTGAACAGGACTTGAAAAGGTATGAATCATCATAATTTTCCTTTTTTGCTTTTTCTTATCCACAGTGATATCCAAATCCAAATTAAGATCCACATCCATTGATTTCAAATCATTTTTCCTTTGAAATGTAACTGCTCTTAGAAGCATTCTATACAAGTTTACAAGACATGCTAAGCCCCACTCATAGGGTTTGAACTCTAAACAGTTCAAGTACCTATAGTTGTCCCCTCGAACCATTAGAATTAATTATTATTTGGCCATTAACTAAGAAGAACAAGTAAGACCCTATTTTTAATATTTCATTATTTTCAACCTCAGGCCTGGAGTTGTCCTCTAACCATTTGAATTTTATGGTTACTCCAATTGTATCTCTGTTGGGCCTCGGAGTCATACCCAACATCTCTTCAGATGTCTGTACAACCTTATGTTTAGAGAAAGTGGTACCTGTTACAATAAGCAATCCATATAAATATGTAACGTCTTTTAGCGTAATTGTTGCCTTGTCAGAAGAGAGATGAAATGTGTTTGTTTCCAGTTGCTATATCTCCACTAAACCCATGAGGAGATAATGGTCAATCCTCATGTAATCTATCGCAACAAGATGTGCTAATTCGCATCGAGCCACCCATGCCTTCTGCTAATTTGAAAGAGCCCATAGTTTTCTACCTAGATTGGTATTTAAGATTTTGTAAATTTCGTGCTCAATTCCATTACCAATTGCTCTACTAATGTCAGTGTCTTGTTTATACAGCAAAGATAATTAATTATGTGAAGATTCAGCAATTTGGAGCTTTTTTTTAGCCATTTGTAAACTTTAATGAATTCAAATAATACATAAGGCTAAATTACATGTAACTTACATCACAAGTCAACTTCATGTAATACAATGAATGTAATTCAAATCTAAACCTTAAACCTTAAACCCTAAATAACATGTAATTAAATGTCCTGTAACGTGTTTACAATGGATAAGTGTTTAAACATGATGATGTAAAGATTTGGTATATGAATAACTTGGTAGTGTTTAAGCATCCCAAACAATATGCTATTGGCTGCTTCATCAGAATTTAGTGTTTGCAGAAGTATGCAATATCGAAATTAAGTTGTTCTACAACATAATCCATATGTACGTTATCAAACATTCAACAGGTTTACTGTACATCAAAATACATGTCTATGAGATGTCTAAATAACAACGAACATACAAAATGAGCTAGATGAGAAGCTTAAAAGAAGAAGGACATGAGAAGCCTAAACAACCAAGTATATAAGAACACCAAACAACCATGTACGAACATGCATGCAAAGGCTAAACAAGAAGAAGTACATACCTCCATGTTTAGCTATATACAAGAAAACATAAAAATGAGTTAGAATAAAATATAACAAAGAGGTTGGAAAGATAGAAATTTAAAAAAAACAAGGAGCTCAGAGACTACGGTGGAGAAGAAGACAACATGCAGCTGAAAAGTAACACGAAAATAAGGGTTTGCAAATAGAAACTTTTCATCCTCTCGATTGATTTTTGTTAAACCTGAAAAGTTACTTTTAAGGGACGTTAACATCAATCCCTTTAATAACATATAAACTGAACAACGTTAATGTCTCTTAGAGATGTTAGCGTTGCTTTTCTACTTACTCTAAAATTTTAACCAAATCGTTATGATAGGATCAATCTGGTATTGTTAGAATTAAAAGGTTTTCTTCAACGTGGGACCTATCTATTGAGTTTTTTCACGTAAAATCCCTTATTATTTAATTAAGGTAAGCCCACCAAATATCGATAACCATAGTGTAATATATTTAATGGTGATTATCAAAGATAGCCGTGTCTAGTTTTTTTTTTTTTCATAAACCTTATCTAACAACATTCATCATTGATGAATCTATCTACTAGAAATCATTACGAAATTTATTTTATGTTAGAAGTCATATTAATAAAAGGGGAGCTATCAAATAGTGGGGCCATTTAATGATGGCAAATTGCTCTTTGTAATAAAATAATTCATTCTTGATAATCAATAAGGAACCCAGTTAATTTTGGCAACGTGGGACCCATCTAATGTTAGTAATTACAATGAAAGCTCCCTAATGTGACATTTGTAGGACCCATTTAATATTGATAATTAACTAGAGCAATGTAATATGATATGATTATAGGACCATATATTAAACTTTTAGATACTGTGGAGCCAATCCAATATGGGTAGTCATAGTTGCACTCTTATAAAAAATCATTGTTGTTAAAATTTATACGAGGCCACTATAATTAATGATGTCTCATGAACTCTCAATTGGGTTTTACTAAAACTCTAAATTCTTAAAAAAAGAAGATTATTTTATGGGGCATATCCTTGAATATTGTAATATGAAGGTTTTTTTTTTATTTTGGTTGAAGAAAATGAGATATTGTAGGATGCTTTCTAAATTATTCAAACACTTTATAAAAATTTTGAAACTTATATCCCTTTTTGTAGTAAGGGAAAAATAGAAGCCCTTATTTGAAATCTCCTCTTAATACAAAAAGTCCCAAGTTGAGACTTTTTCAATATTAGAATCAGCTTCAAGTATCATTCTAAAATTATCTCCCTATAAATTGGTACGAAGTAGCTAGGCTTTCTCTCTTCAAAGCCCTCTTTTCCTTCGCTTGCATTGGATTCGATTTTTTCTAGGGTTCCTTTCCACATCTCCCCCAATTTCTAGGGTTTCTGTTCGTGCGTTCCTACCAATCTAGGGTTTCAGCGATGCCTCCTCAGAAGAAAACCCCTGGGAAGAGGACACCGGGCTCTGGAGGCCCGAAGAAAACCACTGCGCGGACGCCAAAATCAGCCCAGAAGAAGCAGAGTCCGCCTCAACTGCAAGAAGAGAAGATCGAGCAGTCGCCCGATCCCGTTGTTGTTGAAGTCAAAGAAGATCCCGTTGCTGTTGAAGTGAAAGAAGAGATGCAGGTAGAAGAGGCAAAGGCAGTGGACGAGATTTCCGAACCGAAATCTGAGTCGAACGGATCTCTTTCGGCTAAAGGTAACGTCTTTATTGCTTTGGATGAGATGGTTATGTTTCAGACATTGGTTTTTGTTGGTTTTGAGGCTTTGGGGGGTTTCTGTTGTTGGTTTTGAGGCAATGGGGGGGTTTCTGTATCGAGAAAGTCTATCTGGGGTGCCCCCAAAACCGGTCCAAACCCATCTGGATTGGAAGATTGCAGAATTAATGGCTTCTTGTTGAATTGTCTCTGTATTGTTTTTTTTTAGGTCATAATGGATCTTCTCTTTAGTTGTGTGGTGGGTGGTGTTGGATTGTTTTGGTCTTATGGGTTCGCGGAAAAATCACTTTTTTTTGAAACTTTTTATATGGGTTAGTGAAATGCACACGTTTATGTATCAGTTACAGGCATTACATGTCGTACCTTGCACTCTGCAAATTGGGATTTGTTTGGTTTTCTTGTTGATTCTTGAAATTGGGGGAAATCATGCGAGATTATCGTCTTTGAAGATTCAAATTCCTTGTGATTTAATGATGCCATTGTATTTTTCTTTTCTTTGTTTGAGGTTTTATTTTTCTATGTTCTATGTCATCTCAATTGAGTTCTTTTTGTGCGGTGTGGTCGATATTTTGCGATTGAGAAGGTTTCTACGTAGGGGCTCATTCTGAACCTGTAGGGAAAAGGTTGGAAAAAAATTTATATGACCTCGCGGAGAATATCTCAGTCACAACATGTGATCTGGTATGAGATAGTGTTTGCTGGCTCAATGGGAGCTAGATTGATTTTACCAGCGGGTTTTGATTTTATTTATGTACAGGTGAAAGGACTTGAACTTTTAATGGGCTTTTGACTTACCATTGGGATGGAATCCCTCTTGCAGTTGGTTTAAGGGATGCCAATAAGTGGTTTTGCTTGTTTTCATGACAGAGGAAGAGGGCGGCAAGGAGGTGTTGTTTGATGAGGAAGATAAAGATGAGCGGTTAGAGTTTGATGACAATGAAGCTGAATATGAACCCGAAGAGGAGACGGCTGTGGATTATGATGAGAGGGAAATTGAAAATGAGGATGGCCAAGGGGGAGATGCCGGGGAGGAAGAAGTTGATGAGGAAGATGTAGGTGAAGAGGAGGATGGTGATATGGTTGATGAGGAAATGGAAGCTGGCGGCGAGGAAGATGCTGAAGATGCGCAGGAACATGAAGATATTGTTGAGGAAGACGAGCATCATGAAGTCGTCAAGGAACGGCGTAAACGAAAGGAGTTTGAAGTGTTTGTTGGAGGGTTGGACAAAGATGTATCTGAAGAAGATCTGAAGAAAGTTTTTAGTGCAATTGGCGAAATTACTGAAGTGAGGTTGATGATGAATCCACTGACCAAGAAAAACAAGGGTTTTGCATTCTTACGTTTTGCAACCATTGAACAAGCGAAGCGAGCTGTTTCAGAGCTAAAGAATCCAGTGGTAGAATGCTTTTATTCAATTTGGTCAAGTCTAAAATTCTTCTGGGCATCTATTTAATTAATTTGCAACTTTTATGGCAGATCAATGGGAAAGAGTGCGGTGTCGCCCCAAGTCAAGACAATGACACACTCTTTGTTGGTAATATATGCAAGACATGGACAAAGGAAGCTGTAAGTAGGCTTGGCCATTTAATGGGCATTTATTTCACTCCTCTGCTTTCTTTTTTCCTTACCATGTGGACAAAATGTTTTCAGTTGAAAGAGAAGTTGAAACATTATGGGGTTGAAAATATCGAGGACTTGACTTTGGTTGAAGATACTAGCAATGAGGGTATGAATCGGGGGTTTGCTTTTCTTGAGTTTTCGTCACGTACAGATGCCATGAATGCTTACAAGCGGTTGACAAAGAGGGATGTTGTGTTTGGAGTTGATAGGGCTGCAAAGGTGTCATTTGCAGACTCTTTTATTGAGCCGGACGATGAGATTATGGCACAGGTATGCGTTGAATTTCAGCTCTTCACCCCTCCCCCCCTCTCATTCTCTCTCTCTTTTGGTCTGCCAAAATTAGTACTTAATTATCGAAACTATCTGTAACGTTATTATTGGTAAAAAAAATATCTAAATATTTCATAACTCTGCTTGCTGCTATTTTGTTGAACTGTAAATGGGCTGCATAAATTATTCAAAAACCCGTGCCATCTCTCTTTCAGAGATGATCACAATATTTGCATGTACAGTGGCAACACTTGCCTGGCAATGGATTTCATGCTGTTGCTGGTGTTTGAGGAACTTGTTCTGCCTTTTTTTTTATTTAATATATCAGGTAAAGACAGTATTTGTGGATGGTCTGCCTGCATCATGGGATGAGGATCGTGTCAAAGAGCATCTCAAGAAATTCGGGTTGATTGAAAAGATTGAGCTTGCCCGTAATATGCCTTCAGCAAAGAGGAAGGATTTTGGGTTTGTCACTTTTGATACGCATGATGCTGCAGTGGCTTGTGCTGAACGCATAAACAATCAAGATCTTGGTGAAGGGGACCACAAGGTTTTTATTGTTTGTTGCTTGTGGTTTTCATCATTTGTTTAATAGTAATTAGTGTTCATGACTAGTGGTAGAGATTTGAACTTACTGTTAATATATTATTAATTAATCATTTCAGGTAAAAGTAAGAGCTCGATTGTCACGCCCGCATCAGAAAGGTAGAGTAAGACATGGTGTTCGAGAAGATCAGAGGTTTGGACGAGGGATTTCACGAGGTGGCAGGGGTTCTTGGGCACCTGCAACACTGCGTCGGTTCCCTGGCCGAGGTTCTAGTGGAATAGGAGGCTATAGGCCACCTTTGTCTAGTCGTGGATTCAAGAGGCCATCTGTAGTTAGAGACAGGCGGCCTGTTATGGCGGCACCTGTGAGAGCAAGGCACATACCTCCTCCCCCAGCAAGGTCGTATGATCGGAGACCAATAGGTAACTTTTATGCTTAAATTGGTTGTGACAATTGTGATGCTTGGGTTTGACTTACCTGCTTGTTTGTTGTTGATCTGATGCCATCCATGTCTCTATTTGACAGTTCCTCCTTATCCTAAGAGCAGTTCAAAGAAGGATTTTGGCAGGCGTGAAGAAGTTCCTCTGAGAGGCAGAGCTGCTGTCGACTACGGTTCTAGAATTGCTACAGAAAGACGGTCCTACAAGCATGATGACTATTCTTCTCGTGGGTCTGGCTACTCTGATGTTGCTCCACGCAGTGCTTCTCGAACTGGTGCAAGGGGGGTGTATGTAGATGATGGATATGATAGAAGAGTGGAGAGGCCTCCTCCAACTTACCGAGAAGGACGTGCCCATGGCTACGACTCCATGTCTGGATCAAAACGTCCCTATTCTGCCTTGGTTAGTCTTCTTTGCTATTGGAAGATAGGTTTCTGTTTCAGCGACCTTTTTATTTTACTCTTTTCACTGGCTATGCTAATAATAGAGCATTAATTTTTTGTTGGTTTTGCTCTCTTAGGATGATGCTCCTTCAAGGTATGCTGATGCTCCTTCAAGGTATGCAGATGCTCCTGTTCGAGGGTCAAGGGCTCGTTTGGATTATAGATATAGCAGTTCTTCTCAGTATGGGGACGCCTACTCTGAAAGGTCTGTTTGATCTCATTGGCACTTTTCAAACATATACAGAGCCCTGTAAATAACTAGTTTTTAATTTTCATAGGACTTGCTGAGTGAATTTTTGGTTGTAGGCTTGGAAGATCTCATATGGGATATGGTGGCAGAAGTTCCTTCTCTGGGGAGGAGTCCTCCGGAATATATGGCAGTCGTCATGGAATGGGATATGGAGGTTTGGCAAAGTTGTTTCCCATTTGCCACCTTCCAAGAGGTGTTTGATGGTTTAGTGGCTGAAAAATAATGTGCTTTTGTTGGACTTTTTGGTGGTGTTCAGGTTCTGTGAGCAGCAGCGACATTGGTGGGATGTACTCCTCAAGCTATGGCAGTGATTACCTGTCACGTGGACCTGATGTATGTTTCTAATTGTATCTGTGATCCTGTTATGGATCATTGACCACCAATGACTGTGTCAGCCATATGGATCATTTACCTTTTTTTTTTACTAATTGCCATATACATGAATGTCTGGTTTGCAGGTTGGTGGCAGTTCATATTCATCATTATATTCTGGTCGTGGATTGAGTGGCAGTAGTGGCTACTTGGGTTCTAGTGGTTCTGGATCATACTATTGAGGTGCGCAATCTGCATTTATGATCTCTTCCGTTCTCATGTACTTCAACTGCTTGAGAAAGCATGTCAATCTTGGCCTCAGTAGAATTTTCCTCTTGGTGAAAATTTTCCTGTGTTGGTTTTATTATTATTATTTTTCATGCAGTATCATTACGAGCGTGATGGTTCTTTTTGGTCACATGGATTTGTCTTCATGACACAGATTTGACAACACAAATGGCCGTAGGATGAGAATTGTTTGGAGTCTTAAGAAAATGATGCCTACAGAGTTTGGAAAGAGAGCTTGTCATCACGCATGGTTCAACCTTGATTTAGTCTGAGATGGGTATTTGTAAGGCTGAGTTGGTGTGTACATGGCAAGGACTGTAAGCTGAGCCCAGGATAGGTCTCTTTGGATTCCTGCCTCAATATTTTCTGCTGTTAAGGGAATTATCAATGGTTTGGGGCTCAAAGCTAGGAATAAACTCTAGTACAGTATGTATGCAACAGACTATTTATTTATATTACTATTAGAACTTCACTTGATGATCAAAGAGTGTTTTTTTAATCACAATTCAAAGTTTCCAAGAGCAAAATATTTGATGTGATGATGTGAAAGGCGCTTCAGACAGCTGTTTTTTAGGCCTTCTGGATGTCTTGATGGCATAACTCTGTGGATTATCTCTGTACCAGAAGCCGTAGTAACTAGTATGCCATAATGCTAGAAGAAAATCTGTATTGGAAGCCAGATTAACAGAACCATGAAGTTCAGCTAGTGCTGATCCTAAATTGAAGAAACACTTCATTGAGTTACAAAGGAACATTTGGATTGGTGATCCATTCTTTTTCTATTCGTAACTTACTGGTTGCGGCAATATCATTTTATTTGGATGAGTTATTTGAGTGGTGTAGTTTAAAATTTCGGGTTAGCAGGCATGCATGGTTGGTGTGCCTCTTTGCTTATAGGTACTTGAGGGTGGCAGTTGTTGTGCTTGCAGTTCAAAGAGGTGTGTTGGTTCAGAGGTGTTGATGGATTATTCATGGTTAATTTATGCCACTCAAAAGTTGACCTCCTCATTGAAATAGATGCATATGAAAAATTTACATGCACAAGTTGTTCATGATTCCTACCATTCAAAAAGCAAACTAAAAGTGTGCACGATTCTTTTTAGCTTATCCCAGTGGGTGCTGGAAATACTTACTCAAGTGGAACATTTGATTGTCACTTGTCGGATTTGAAGTATATGTATATATGCTCAAGTTAATATTGTCTCACAGAACATCTGTGGTGATTAAGAATTTTCTGGTAATGTTGGCAACCTACAACTTTCATTGTTGCCTGGGAAGAATAGAGAAATTAAGAATTGAATATGTGCTTTTTTTTATTGTGGATATTCTTCATTAGTTTGACAGCAGTTGTTATAATAGATCCAGTATGCCTTTTTTATCTTAATGATTTTTCAAAGAACTGCCAGTTCCTTTCAGCTAGTTTGTTATACAGTAAGTTGTTGGATGAAAGCTTGTTATTTTTAGCACGGGCAGAAGTTATTCTAAGGTGTAAGGAAATACTATCTTGAGACTTTGAGTGACCCTATTGGTAAGTTCTAGTAGAACCCATGTTCGTCTTCATTGATGTTTTAAGTAGCTCATTTATAGGAGCTAAGTCCCAAATGAGTACTTCTGTTGCAAATCGTTGCAACAGTGCAAGTGTTGACCGTATTCTGATTCCAGATCCAAATGGCTTCTTTTGTTTCGTCTTTGAAATTTGGATTTAATCCATATCTTGACCTGGGCCAAATTTGAATTTGCTGCTTGAGTTTTAAGCCCATCTGTTAGAGAGATGTTGGGATGATATTTGGTGAAGATTATCAGTGCAGGTGATCCTTTTCATCTGCTGGTTTTCTAAATTTGAGGCTCTGCTTAGACGATATTCTTGTGAAATTCACTTCGGGACTGCAGTGTATTCGTTCATAATATAAGCTGGAAATGAGTCCTTTATTTTGACTAAGGTTTTTATATGATCTGGGGGAAGGGGGAAGGGGTGGGCGTGGGGGTCTGGGGAATATGAAACCTTATTGCGAAATGTTTTTGAACAAGTTCGTTGACTTGATAGGTTCTTCTTTTTTGTGGGCCATTGATCTTCTGATACTAAGAAGCACGGACACGGACACGGGACACGGATACGACACGACACGGACACGCCGACACGGCATTTCTCAAAAAAGTAGGACACGGACACGTCGGGGACACGTTAATAAATTAATAATATATATTTATTAATATATATAATGAATAAAAAAAATCAACATTCAATACATTGAATACAACACTAAAACATAATTCATAATCGTTAAACATAAAATATCCATATTACCATAAAATCCTTACAAAGAAAAGGGAAGATTTTCTCTTTTTCCTCCAAACAAAAAAAAAAAACAAATCAAAACAAAACAAAAAACAAAAAAGAAGCTAATTCAATGCTAATTTCAGTCATTTGATGCAACTTCAACTGCCTCATCATCACCAACAACTTCATCACAATCAACATCATCTGTAAAGACCATGGTCTCCAACTCTGGCTCATCAAGTGAAAGATTAGCAACCTCAAGCACCCCAACATCTTCTAAGGAATCAAATGAATCCCCAGCAATATCCCACATCTTAGTCTCCCCTTGCATATATTGTGGGGTTCTTCTTGACAGAAGACGTAAATTGCTATGAATAAAAACCAAGTCTTCGGCACGTTTTGGCGTCATCTTGTTCCTTCTCACGGAGTGCACAAAGGAGTATATACTCCAATTCCTCTCGCAACAAGATGAAGAAGAAGGCTGCATAAGTAGCTTGAAAGCCAAGCGTTGAAGCATAGGTGCACATGCTCCATGGATGGCCCACCAACTTGTTGGGTCCATATGATATCGATCATGTAAAGAATCATACTCCCCAAATTCCCCCGTCCTAAGTGAGAAATTGGCAAACTCCATATTAACCATTGTGCGCTCCTCGGAAGTGGGGAAGTATTTGACAAGGCATTTCTTTCTCTCTCTAGAAACCTCCACATCTTGATGTGGAGGAACTCGACTCGGGTCCTCTTGAAGCCATTCATCGCTATAATACCTTCACTAAAAGAGAGAAGGATTTCAAAATTACTATATGATGAAAAGGTGTAATATGTTAAGAAATACTTATAACTTATCTAAGAGGAAATGGCTGAAAAGTGAAAAGCTGAGGACTAGAATTCACCTAGGATTCAGAGAATGTGCCAAGCAATGGAGTGGAGTATTGTTCTTGTTCCAACGATCAACAAGTATTTGGTGTACCACATCATAAAATAAGGATGACTCATCAGTCCGCTTCCCTTCATGCCTATATATTGTGGTCTTCACTTTTTCAATCATTGTATCCCACATGTCATATACCAAATGAAGACAAGGCTTATCCGTATCACAAAGTCTAAGCATATCATAAATGGGTGTTGTGAAGGAAAGAATGTAATCAACTTTATCCCACCAGATGTCATCTAACAACCTGTCCTTTACAAATTTTGCTGTCCCTGTATCATCTTCTCGATAATGAGACCATTTGTCACTTATAACCATACTTTGGAGACCACGCTTTATAAGTTTGAATCTCTTCAGCATGACAATCGCTGAAGCAAAGCGCGTGTCAGCCACAGAAAGCAATTTCAAAGGAACAAACTCATTGAACATGGCCAACCTCATAGAGTGATTCATGATAAAATGCTTTATGTGCATAACATCACCAACAATCTCCAATATCCAACTACATTCATGATATGTCAATTGATTGTTTTCAACATTTTTTGCTGCACAAATGTTCTTCAATGCAAGATTGAGGGTGTGGACCACACATGGTGTCCAAATAATGTTAGGAAATTCTGTTTCAATGATATGTCCCGCACCCTTACAGTTTGGAGCATTGTCAGTAATTATTTGAACCACATTCTCATGCCCAACATCCTTAATGACCTCCTTCATCAAATTAGCAATGAAATACTTGTCTTTTGTTTCACCTGAACAATCAACAGCTTTAAGAAACATAGGCCCACCTTCCGACACAGCCATGAAATTGATCAATGGCCTCCTTTGTGAGTCACTCCACCCATCACTCACAATGCTTACACCCTTTTCTTTCCACGTGCTTTTGATAGGTTGCAACAATCTTTCAATATTTGCCTTCTCTCTTTGGAGCAAACTGGTCCTCAACAAATTGTACCCCGGAGGCACATAACCGACAAGTGGATTGTTGGCGGCAAAAGTGAAGGCATTTACAAAATATGGGTTTCTTGCTAAGTGAAATGGTAAACCCGCCGAATAAAACATCCTAGCAATCTCAGCATGTAATTGATCACGAGCTGCTAAATTAAATGCCTTCTCAATGGGACTTGCACTTCCACTTCCACTCCCAACACTTATCTTTCTTTTCTTTCGGTCAAACCCTCCTTGCATCATACTCATCATAGTCATAGAATCAGAACTAGATGAAACACTAGGCACAGGTAAAGGTACTTTTTTTGGTGCATTGGCCGTCCTCCTCAATTTTACTTCTTCTTCTAATTTTTGCATTTCAGAAATATCTTTTGATGTAACTTTCGAACATGCAGCAATCCCACAACCAGGCAATTTTAACAAGTGAGCCTTAACCCTTGTGTATGAACTCTTTTTTATTTGATTACAAAAATTGCATTGCCAAGTAATATTTCCCCCTCCATCACTAAGTTTATCAAACTTGGTTACATATCTCCACAGAGGCTTGTTTATATCTTCTTCATTGGGGGGGTGTGAGCCAGAGCCACCAATGGAACTCATATTGCCAAATTCCAAATCTATATAATATAACAGCAAATTAGCACCAGGCACCAGCATTAACAAATTAATAGGACATGTCCCATAGTATCAATTAACAACAGACAACAGCAAAAAATAAAAATAAAAATAAAAAAGGCAAGCGTAGGAAGAAAGCTTCCAGCATTAACAAAAAAAAAAAAAAACGTGTAGTGCACAGCAGGAAGAAAAAAGACACGTACAAGCAAAAGGCAGGCAATGCAAAGGTAAAGGGAGGCAAGCCTTTCAACACCATTTCATAAAAAAAATGATGGCAGCAAAATAAAATGACATTGCACAGCAAACAAGAATGACATTGCACAGCAAAATAAAATGGTATTGCACAGCAAAATAAAAAGTGATGGCAGCAGCAAAATAAAAAATTGATGGCAGCAGCAAAATAAAAAATGAAAGGAAATGATTTCAGGAGCACCGAGGAGAAGTAAAAAAAAAAATCTACTGAGCAGGAGATATTAAAAAAAAAAATCAGCAGAAGCAATACCGAGCAGGAGATAAAAAAAAAAAAAAAAAACACACACACACCTGCAAAAATAAATACCTGCAGTGAGCAAGACGGTGGGTTTTCTCTGCAGTGAGCAAGACGGTGGGTTTTTTTTGCAGACGGTGGGTTTTGCAGACGGTGGGTTTTGCAGACGGTGGGTTTTGCAGACGGTGGGTTTTTTTTGCAGACGGTGGGTTTTCCTTTCCCTCTCTTCTTCTTCTCCTTCTCCTTCTTCTTCTCTTTCCCGCAGACGGTGCTTCTTTCTCTGCAGACGGTGCTTCTTTCTCTGCAGACGGTGCTTCTTCTTCTTTTCCTCTTCTGCCGCTGCTGCTTCTTCTTCTTTTTTTCCTTCCCTGCTCAGATCCACTGTCGACAGCCACGATCGATTCCCTCTGCTCGTCAACAGCCACGATCTCTTCCCCTTGCTCGTCGACAGCCTCGGACGGTGATGGCGTTTCGCCCACGGTTCCTCGCTTTCGCAGACACGATGGAGCGTCGATGGATCTGCGATGTCACCGCTGGCTGTCGCTGCGAGGGTTTCGCCGAGCGGGAGGGTTTCGCCGAGCAGAGGATTTGGGGAAACCTCAGAGGCGCAGAGGATTTTGCCTTTCAATCGAAGGCTTGGGGTTATATTGGGTTGGAATTTCATTTAAGCCCTCTCCATTTCATTCTTTTTAATTCTAATGCTAAAAGCAATGGGTTAAATTACTTTAAAATTTCATTTAGCCCCCTTTTCATTTTTTTTTCTAGTTTTAATGCAAAAGGCGTGGGATTGCTGTTGGGCCGCCGTGTCCTATCCGTGTCGGGCCGTGTCCGACCCGTGTCGGGCCGTGTCCGTGTCGTGTCCGAAATTTAAAAAAATAAAATTTAAAAATTAGGATACTTTTTGCGTGTCCCAGACGTGTCCGAGCGTGTCCGGAGCGTGTCCGTGTCCCAGACGTGTCGGACACGGACACGCCGGCCCCGGAGAGGTGTCCGTGCTTCCTAGTTCTGATATATTGTCGACGGTGCTTGTGCAACGATCAATGCTTCGGCTAAGGTCACTGGATAGTACATTTGGTGCAAATGGATGTTTGCTCTTGGAGTAGCTATTTCTTAGATTTCTCTTTATGAGATAAAATAGTAAATTTGAGTCTTGGAATGGGTCCCTCTAGAGAGCTTAGTATGCCATAAATTTTTTTGGTGTGCTTGGATCTACTGCTTCTCTTTATTTAGATATTTCTTTCTTTTTATTTTTTTTTTGTCTGCAGTGCATTCTTTTTTAATATTTTATTTTGTTACATATTATTTTGTATAAAAGTTTGAATACCTGGCGCTTGCAAATTCCTGCATAGTTTGTTCTCATAGTTGTACCTCCTGATTGGGTGGTAGGCACCATAGTGATTAATTGAGATAACTGTATTAAATCCTTTTTTCCTCCATGTCCTCTTTGCTTGCATGCAAGTATTAGACTTGGCATACTTAACTACTATGTGTTTTGTGTTGAATGAACTTACTATGCATCATCCATTATTATTTTTCTTCTTTCAAACACTAGTATCTGATGTTTTAGGACTCTGAAGGAGTTGAGTTTTCTTTTTTGGGTAAATTACAATCCACTCTTTTACTTATGCTTAGTAGACCTGTTACCACACTACATTAAATGCCTCGACTTTCCTGTGCTGCATGTTCCCTTACACAATCATCCTAAAAAAAGAGGCTTCTCTTAATACTAAATACTGAGCATTCTCTGTTCATGCTTTTCCATGAAAATTCCCATTACTTTTAGTACATAGCTGCATTGTTGCTTTTTCTCCCTTCTTAAAGCATGTGCCTCTGCGCCCTTTCTAAATCAGTGGTGATTATAGGAAAACACGAGTTGGAACAATGGATTAGCATCTCCCTGTTCACATTAATCTTCTCTTGGATTTACCCAATCGTTGAGCACTGGAGGTGGAACTGATTATGCCATTTCAGCCAAATAATCGGCTACCCTGTTATCAGTGCTCCTACAGAACCTAATTACCCAGCTTTCCATAGAAAGTCCTTCACAGGGTTCTTCCACAGCGCCATGAACTCAGAGATTTTGCTTTCCTCAAGTAGCCTTCAATGACCAAATTCTTTCTGCTCTCTGCATAGCAGATGGGATGGCCTTGAACGAGGGCCTGGATTTTCATTCGGCTCCTGGCTGATGTGAGTCTGCTATAGCACCAGTATAGGCTAGCACCATTTCACCATTCTTATCTCCCATAATCCTTCCGACTCCAGCCATCACATTGAATGGGTTGACTGCAGAATCGAAGTTTAGCTTTAGGAACCTTCTTAGGGGGACCCTGATCATCTGCAGAGACAACTGAAATAGGAACTTAATAATTTATATTCCATTAAAATACTTTACTTTTAGTATTCACTTGGAGACAACTGATACTTTGGAGTTAAAGGCTAGTCCGCTGCTGATAGATATTTGTGGTTCTGCTGTTGGGCTGTAATCGGGGTCCTGTAGCTCTCAGTATCAATATGATCAGCCACAATTGGTAATTTGGTTGTCTAGTTTGTCTTCAAATTTTGATGATGGATTGCTGACCTCTTGGTTATGCTAGTTGCAATTTGATCAGGGCGAAAGGTTTCTTGAGAGGTATTCATCACAATATCGTCTTAATGGTTGATGCATCAATTTGTTTGTCTGATCGTTTCTGCTTTCATATCTGTTGTTTCCCAGGATTTTGGACATTAACATTGTGTCTTTGTTTTTAGTCTCCCTGACCAATGGAAGAGTGAACATAAAAGGCCATCTGTTTCGTGGCATGTAATAATTTCTAATTTTGACTGATCATCACTAAACTGTTGTTTTGCTCAAAATGATGAAAGACAAAACACAGCCTTGTATTCACGGGAGGATTAGCCAAGCCGCCATTTTGTAGCCATATGTTGCCGTAACAAATTCAAGCAGAAGTTTACCATGTAATGTTTTTGAGAAACTGAACCATAAATCAAATAGAATGGGTTTTTCATGTATGGTCTTTTAAAGATATTGATCCACCCTTGGATCATTCTACATATATAATTGTGAATGATTGTGTAAATAATTCAGTGATTGTGAGATTCTCATATTTTTTTATACCATCTATTTCTATCAAGGATCAATCGAAATCATCATGCTTTATACATGACGGAATTGGTCTGGATGTTATTCTTGCTAATCTTGTGCCTTGGAAGGGTAGTGTTCAAATTGTTGGTGCTGGGCTTGCTGCATAAACAGGCTCGGACCCGAACCTGACTAGACCTTAATCTGGGTCTGAAAATTGCTCTGGTCTGCTGCTGCACGGCCCAGGTCTGAACCGACCTGGACCGAACCGACCTGCAACCTTTGATGCTCCCTGGGCTGCTGCTGTTACCATTGACTTCAATCTTTGGTAGTGTGATCTCCAAGAATGGCTTCAATCTGTGGCCATTGACTTTGAACATTTGGCTATTCTTCGGATCGAAAATCTCAATAGCACCATATGAAAAAACTGTTTTGACAATGTACGGACCAGCCCATCGAGGGTTGAGCTTGCCAGGAAACAAGCAAAGCTTAGAATTATAAAAGAGGAATTTTTGCTCAGGGTGGAAATTTTTCCTGAGGATTTGATTATCATGAAAAACCTTTGTCCTTTCTTTGTATATTTTAGAATTAACATAGGGTTCTCTGCGCAACTCTACTAATTCATTCAGTTGTAGTTTTCTATTAGATCCAGCTTTATCTATATCAAGGTTGAACTGTTTAATAGTCCAATAAGCTTTATGCTCAAGTTCTACTAGCAAGTGGCAAGCTTTCCTATAAATTAACCGTTAAGGAGACATTCCAATAGGAGTTTTGAAAGCTGTCCGATAAGCCCATGATGCATCGGTTAGTCAAGTAGACCAATCTTTTCGATTAGGGTTTACGGTAGTCTCCAAAATTCGTTTGATTTCACGATTTGATACCTTTACTTGCCCATTAGTTTGTGGGTGATAAGGGGTGGCTACTTTGTGAGTTATATTTCATATTGCTTCATAAGGGCCTCAAAAGTTCTATTACAAAAATGCGATCCCCTATCACTTATAATGGCACGAGGGGTTCCAAATCGTGAAATACATCTTTTAAAAATCTTTGAACGGTTTTAGCATCATTATTCCGGCAAGGAATAGCTTCTATCCATTTAAAGACATAATCAACAGCAACCAAGATATAAATGAAACCAAAACTAGCAGGAAAAGGTCCTATAAAGTCTATATCCCATACATCAAAAATTTCAATTACCAAAATTGGGTTCAAAGGCATCATGTTTCTTTTTGAAATATTACCCAATTTTTGGCAGCGCTCACAGGTCTTGCAAAATTCATGAACATCCTTAAAAAGTGTGGGCTAGTAAAAACCACATTGCAATAATTTATGTGATGTCTTTTTAGCAGAAAAATGGCCTCCACAAGCGTGTAAATGACAGAATGATATGACACTAGGAATCTCATCATCTGGCACACACCTCTTAATAATTTAATTTGGGCAGTATTTGAATAAGTATGGATCATTCCAGAAAAAATGTTTCACCTCAGAAAAGAACAAATCTTTATCTTGCTTAGTCTAATGGCTAGGAATACTGCCCATAGTAAGTTAATTTGCTATATCTGCAAACCAAGGGGGTTGGGATAATGCAAAAAGGTGTTCATCTGAAAAATTGTACCTGATTGGTGTTGGCTTAATAGGATCGGAAATGACAAGTTTAGAAAGGTGATCTGCCACAATATTTTCTACTCTTTTCTTATCTTTGATTTCTAAGTCAAATTCTTGGAGTAGAAGGATCCATCTAATCATTCTGGGCTTAGTAGTTCTTTTAGAAAGAAGATATTTTAGCGCGAAATGATCAGTAAACACCACAATCTTAGATCCAATTAAGTAAGAGCGGAATTTGTCAAGTGCAAAGATCATTGCCTCTTTCTCAGTGGTTGAATAGTTGATTTGTGTATTATTTAAGCTCTTACTTGCATAATAAATCATGTAATGCTTTTTATCCTTACGTTGTCCCAAAACAGCCCCAACCCCATAATCACTGGCATTGCACATGAGTTCAAAAGGAAGGTTTCAATCTAGAGGTTGCATAATTGGAGCAGACGTCATCATACCTTTTAATTTTTCAAAAGCCACTTGGCATGACTCAGTCCATTCGAATTGTGCATCTTTGGATAACAGTTCATAGAGAGGGCGAGATATAGAACTAAAATCTTTAATGAACCTTCTGTAGAACCCTGTATGCCCTAAGAATGATCTTATATCTCTTACTATTTTGGGTGTGGGTAAGTTGGCATTCAAATCAATCTTAGACTTGTCAACTTTTAGACCTTTTTCAGAAACAATATGACCAAGGACAATTCCTTGGCGAACCATGAAATGGCATTTTTCTCAATTGAGTACCAAGTTCTTTTCTTCGCATCTAGTGAGAACAATCTCAAGGTTGGTCAAACAGTCCTCAAATGAGTCACCAAAACACAGAGAAATCATCCATGAAGACCTCGAGAATGCGTTCCACCATGTCATTAAAAATACTCAGCAAACAACGCTGAAATGTGGCGCGAGCATTACGTAGCCCAAAAGGCATTCGCTGATAAGCAAAAGTACCAAAGGGGCATGTGAATGTAGTTTTCTTTTGGTTTTCAGGCCAGATTTCTATTTGGTTATATCCGGAATATCCATTAAGAAAATAATAGTATTGGTGGCCAGCTACCCTTTCCAAAATTTGGTCCATAAAGGGTGGAGGGAAATGGTCCTTATGTGTGACTACATTAAGTTTCTTGTAGTCTATGCGTACCCTCCATCTTGTGGGGACTTGGGTAGGAACAAGTTCATTTTGAGTATTTTTTACTACAGTGATGCCGGCTTTTTTCAGAACGACCTGGGTAGGGCTAACCTACTGGCTATCCGAGATGGTATAAATTATGCCCACATCAAGCAGTTTAAACACCTTAGCTCTAACCATTTCCTGCATGGTAGGATTAAGCCGGCGTTGCATCTGCTTACATGGTTTTGCATCCTCTTCAAGGTAGATGCGATGCGTACACACTAAAGGATCAGTTCCTTTGATGTCAGCCACATTCCAAGCAATCGCATTCTTGTATTGTTTGGGCACTTTCAATAATTGGGCTTCTTGATTCTCAGTGAGAAGCGAAGAAATAACTACTGGGTAGGTCTCCTCATCCCCAAGGTAAGCATATTTGAGGTTAGAAAGGAGGGGTTTCAACCTAGGTTTCGGTGGTTCAACCTGAGATAGAAGAGGTGGTGCACCATTTGGTACAAGCTCCTCAAACTTGGGTGTCTAGATAGCATGAGCTTCTTCCATAGTGTCATCATTCAATTCCTCAAGAAAGTCCATATCCTCATTGGCTTAAAGCATCAGTGCAATGTGGGAATTAACACACTCCTCTAAATCATCCTCCAGCACAGTATTCACAAAGTTCATTTCAAGGAGATCATCATCAGTATCATCAGGATGTTTGTATAAATTGAATATGTTTAGTTCAATGGTCATGTTTCCAAAAGAAAGTTTTAACATTCCATTTTGGCAATTGATTAATGCATTTGATGTTGCTAAAAATGGTCTTCCCAAAATTATCGGAGTCTGAGCATTGTGATTATGTACTGGTTGAGCGTCCAATACATAAAAATCAGCAGGAAAATAGAAGTTTTCAATTTGCACTAGTACGTCTTCTATTACCCCCCTTGGTTTCTTGACCGAACGATCTGCGAGTTGTAGAGTGACCTTGGTAGGTTTCAACTCACCTAGCCCTAGTTGTTGATAAACCGAGTAGGGTAATAGATTAACATTGGTCCCCAGGTCTAATAAAGCCTGACCAATCCGGTGATTTCCAATGGTGCACGATGTCACAACCCGAGCCTAGGGTTCGGGGGTTAGCAAAAGCCAAACCGATGATACACATACTCCCGTGCCTGTACACGTAGACTTGGTCTAAATGCACACGCACAAGGGAATATTCACACGTGCAAAACATGTACGCGGAAGCTGTAAATATCAGAAACATCAAACTAACAGTACAAGAAGAGAATACAAAGACCGAACTGATATATATATACATAACTAAAGGTTTTACAAAATGAACAAAATAATAGGTACAAGTCATGACAAATACAAGTATGACTAAGGCTCAATTACCAGAAAGTCCACTTCTAAACACTATTTTCAGTTCGAGTCAAATCCGAGTCTAATGGAATCATACGACATCGATTGCAAATGACGTAGTTACGAGAGTTAACGAGCTCAATGAAAGACACGTGTTGACATTAAGATGATGCAAAAATGACCATGTCTAAGAAAAGATAAAATTACGAAAAATGGCTTGGTCTACCTAATTTAGGTCAAACTCAACCCAACTACCTATCCATGACGCGCAACGAACCCAAAACACAAGCAAAACACTATTAACAACAAAAACAAGATTAATTAGGCATTAAACGAGGTCAAGCTGGGTCGGAGTGTTATATACGATATGGTTGGGCATCCCAGATCTTTATATTTCTGAGGTGTGCTACCGTTTAGGAGTGCACTAACTTGCTCAGTGAAGAAAGCTTTCTTTTGTACATTCGTCTTACGCTTGACAGTGTAAAGATTCTTAAGGAACTTGGCGTAGGCTGGAATTTGATTAATTGCATCTAATAGAGGAATATTGATTTTAACTTCCTTGAAAATGTCTAAGATCTTCTGGTTTGTGATTGACTTCTTAGGATGGGTCAATCTTTGTGGAAAATGGGCAATGGGTGTGACAGTTGTGGGGTTAGGACCTTTTTCATTCTCAACAACAGTTTTGCATTAGCACTATCCTTTTTAATCTTTCCATTCAAATCCGATGAGACATGTTGTTTATCTTTTTTTGGATTGTCTTGAAGCTCTTTGCCACTACGTAGAGTGACTGCCTGAACATGCTCCTGATAGTTTGGGGTAGTTATGTCGTTCACTTCAAACTGGCTTTTTGGGTTCGAGAGAGGTTGAGCAGGAAATATTCCTTTCCCTTAAACTTGAAGATTACGTTTGATTTGTTCGACAGAAGCTTCTAACCTTTGGATAGCTTTCTGATTATTTTGAATCAGCTGTTGATTATTTTGCATTTTTTGCATAAATTGTTGTTGTGATTGCACTAGCATACTGAGGGACTCCTCCAATGACCTATTATGAGCTTATGGTGCATAAGATGTATTATGTTGTGGAGACCTGTATGCACCAGAATTTGATGGTCTTTGGGGATTATACTTAGGTGTGGCAGTTGGTCCATTCCTCCAGCTAAAATTTGGGTGGTTTCGCCACGAAGGATTATGCGTATTCCCCATGGTATTTGTATTGAACGGCTTTTGGTATGAGTTTAAAATGTTAGCCTGTTCTTGAATTGCTTCCTATAATGTAGGTCCAGTTGGACAATTTGCTAACAAATGATCTTCATAAGCACAAATACCACAAACCATGACTATATCCTTGTTCTTTCCAAGTTTCAAGGTTTCTATTTCTCTTGTAAGCTAACAAGCTTGGCTTGAATTTCAGTTTGATCGTTCAAATGATAAAATTCGTCCTCCTTTAGACTGGTTCAATGACCTGGATTGATCTGCCCCATCAGACGAGGCCCATTTTTGCGCATTTTCTGCCATTAGTTCCAAAAATTCCCCCGTTTCATCAATTTGTTTTTGATTGAATTGACCATTGCATATCATCTCAATAAATTGACGGGTATCAAGGGTTAAACCCTCAATAAAAATCTCGATGAGACGATATGTTTCATATTCATAATGAGGACATGCAAGAATCAATTCGTTAAATCTTTCCCAACACTTATAATAGGGTTCCTTGAGATTTTGTCTCAACATCATGATTTCCCTTTTCAAAGTGTTGGTCTTATGCTGTGGGAAGAATTTCTTCAAAAATTCAGTCTCTAGGCCTTTTCAGGTGTTGATTGAACTTGGTTTAAGAGAGTGGAGCCAAGTCTTAGCTTTATCTTTCAAAGAAAACGGAAATAATCGAAGCTTGATTGCATTCGGCACTACTTTTTGTAACTGAAGTGTTGAGCATACTTCATCAAATTCTTTTAGGTGCAAGTACGCACTTTCAGAGTCAAGCCCATGACACTTGGGTAGAAGTTGGATCATACCTGGTTTGATCTCAAATTGACCCGTGATTGGGGGCATCACTATACATGATGGTGTAGTTTGTTGAGCGGGGCTCAAGTAATCACGTAGAGTCCTAGGTGGCTAATTAACCTCCACACAATTGCGGTTTCCATTATTATTCCCATTCCTGAGTTGGGCATCATTGTTACCGGACCCACTCGCCATTAGAAACAATCTGAAAGGATTAGAGGTCTAGGAGATTTCTTTTCTAATATGTGTGTTGATCCTCTTTGCCAAATTGGCTGAGAGGGCTTGTCCTTTCTTTTTGGAATTTTGAGATTTTTTTTTAGAAAAAAAAAAATGAAAAAACCTAAGTTATGCAAACAACTAAGTAACTCTTTAGGGTTGAAAAGTTTCCTTAAGTTCTCCAATCCAGTCCTATAAAATCAACTCGGCTAGATTAGCTGCCAGGAAGTGGTAGAGTCACAGATGGACCCATTTGAAGGACTAGTTTCCTGAACAGTCAAGCTGTCACGCACTACAGGGGCAAAGGCCTTCTTAGACACCGAGAAGATTTAAGAACAAAGATTAGATCACTTTTGGTATACTTTCTTCCCAAAAGAAGTTGAGACAAGTTGAAAAACAGTAACTTTTTTTCGATTTTAGAAAGTTTCTAAAATAGGAGTGATGTGAACTTTCTAACAATCCATGCACTTTCCTATTCCAATTTAGGGCGGTTCATCATTCTATGCATGTCCTCCTATTTCTAGAAAGATGCCAAAATTAAACTACACCCACAAAGTAATGTAAATAAGGAAAGTTAGAAAAGTTACCTTAAATGGCACTCCCCGGCAATGGCGCTAAAAACTTGTTCGTAACTCCCAGTGTAGAGCTGCGATGTAGTAATATCCCGGTAAGTATAGGGTCGAATCCATATGGAATTATGTTTAAAATACTTTCAACTTGTCACCTGCCTAAACAAAATTCTAAAACTAGCCTAATTAAAATCTAACAAATACATACATTCCTAAAACAAAATAATTATAATCACAATTCAAATAAAGAAAGTAAATTCTAAATCTAAAAGTTCCTAAAAATAAAATTAAATTTACTGCAAAACAAAACACATGTTAGAACTTCCAATAAAAACAAAATCTAAAATTAGAAACTTACTAAAAAAAAGAGAAACAAAGATAGAAACAAAATAAACAAAAGTTAAAAAAAACAAAAACTTCATAAATTAGAAACTGGATTAAACTAAAAACAAAAGGTTTCTAAATCTTATTCAAAATTAGAAAGAAATTTAAGTTTAGAAAGAATTCTAAATGAAAACCTAAAATCAAATTAGTAATCACCTAATGCCAAGCAAGTTTCTAAAATAAACTATACAAAACAACTATACAAATAACTAAACAACACAACTTTCTAAATTAAAAAAAATCTATCCTAAATTATCACATATGAAAATCTTTCTAAAAAAATAAAAAAAAATCTGAAACTTAAGCTTTCCTAAACTACTCTATGCATGAATGAATGCAAAATTAAAAAAAAAAAAACTACATAAAAGAGTGGATGAGTAGGCGTGTGCACATGTATACATGTGTATATGATGTATAGCCAAATTTTGCTTCAGAAATCAACCTTAATGGGCTGTATTGATTCAGTTTCAGATATGAAAGATCTAGAAAATTAGATTTTATCATGGTTTCAATAATCCCCAAAACAGTCCATAAATTGTCCAAATTGAACTCGCTTCTAATCAGATGATTATTTTTTTACTATTGAAATACATATTTGGGCTATTAACAAACACACAGAATTCAATTAAAAAAAACTGATTTCAGATTTAAAAACTTATTCTTCAAGTCTGATTTCAAGTTTAGAAATTGCTGTAAATGTAGGCATTCAGCTGTTTAAAAAAAAACATATCAAAACTGTCCAAGAAAATTCATCCAACATGAACCTGATTAAGGCTTTTTTTTTCTGCAAAATTCTAGATTGTTTTCAATAACAATTCAAATCTGACTTCAGGTTTAAAAACTGCTGGAAACGTCAAGCACTTACTGATATAATTGTGTGCAAGTCTTAAAAATTAGTTTGACATGAACCTTTAAGACACTATTTTCTGCATAAAAATCTGTTTCATGACTTTAAAACACCTAAATTTCAGGTGTGAAATTTGATTTCTGAAGTTCTATGATAGACACCGTTAAATATGATTCTAAAACTTGAAATATGCATAAATCTAATGTAAGCTACAGTAGTGAATACTATCAAGCAAAACTGTGCGAGAACCTAGTATGCAGAAAATTGAAATACAGCGCAGGAAAAATAACAAGAAAAGTGCAGAAATTAAAATTGCAGAAATTTAAAATTCAAAAGTGCAGTAAAATAAAAAAAATTGCAGGAAGTCAAAGGCGGTAAACAATTGAAGTCAAAGGCGGTAAGCAACTGAAGTCAAAGGCGGTATGTTCACTTAAAATTCTTTCTTAGTCTAGGCCTAACAATTTCTTAAAGTATGCTCTTTTATATGGGTCATCAATCCAAACAAGAAAAACACAAATCAAGCAATCATACAACCATAAGAATAAGAAGAATAACAAAATGAATATTATTGAACTAGTATGACAATCCTTTACATTAGATGAAAAAAATTAAAATAAAAGATTATATATACTAGGATGGAAAAGAATCCCTCCTTCTAGTTAATCTTCAAGGTTGGTGGTGTGGCTTTAGGGCTAAGCCTCCTTGATGACTTGAGATAGAGAGAATAAGAGAGGGAGAGGTAGAGTATAGAAATCTAGAGTGGGGGGTGGGTAATTTTTCCATGAAGAATATAGGAGAGGAGTGCAGTATTTATACTTTTTTAAGTCTTACTCCTTCTCAAACTTTAAAATCTTAAAAATAATAAAAAAAATGATAGAAAAAGGGCTCCAAACAATGCTTTGGACGTGCAATATCTTTTGGGATTTTTTTCTTTTTATTTTTCTTTTCTTTCCTTACTTGCTTTGTCTAAAAGTCCCTTTTGGATGCTTCTTTCCTTTTTTGTATGTTCCACTTTGCATTGAAATCTTTTGAGAGATAAAGTGGGAGGTGTAGAACTTCCCACTTTATCTCTTTGCATTGTCAACTTTCCTTTTTTGGAAAGTTCTCCTGTTGGCTCTTAAGTTGAAGAGATCTTTGAAGATAACTCTTTTGATTTTTTTTTCCTTTTCTTTTTCAACCAAAATCTGATCCAAAATATGTGTTGGACGTGGAATAGCTTGTTTGGATATTTTTTTATTTTTTTTCAATTAAATCTTTTCCTTTCTCCAAAAAGAACTCCTACGTGACTTTCCTTGTCCATCTTTGATGATATATTCTTCAAATTCTCTTCAAAATCTCTTGAAAATGTGTAATAAATAAATGGACCCCATTTTAGATGTTTTACAAGTGTACCCCACACATGTACATGTGTGTGTGGGGTCATGAAGCCAACTTGTTGCAATTTTTTTTAATTTTTTTTTCTCTTCAATTCTTCTCTCTTTCTCTTGAAAATCAATTCCTTGCTTCAATTCTTTACAAATGGGACCCATATAATCAATTTCCTACAAAACAAATGTGAATTTATGTGAAAAAACAATTTCACCCCTAAGATCACAAATGCATGAATGCGGGCCCATTTATCATGAAATAATAATGAAAATGCACATAATTTTTCATGATTTTATACGAATGAACTAATGATGATTCAAACTCAATTTATTTCATGAGAAAAATTATTTTCACAAAACTTTTCAAAAATAGACTTTCCAAAAATAGCAGGTTTCATGAATATATACAAAAAGTATGATTTTTAAACAATTTATGCAGAAAAATATAAAAATGAATTTAAAATGCATGAACCCATAATATCACATTAAATGAGGCCTTTTCAAATTAGTAAGTTCTTAAAATAGTTAAAAATGTGTATGAAAATAGAAGGTGGAGCAGCATTGTGGCATGCCTTTACCTAATAATTTCTCTGTTTTATACTGCAGGTGGCTTTTTCAATCTCTCTGTTTCGTGCACTACAATAGAGATCTTTGATCTCCTTTATCCAATAACCGCCTAGCCCAAAAAACCCTTTTATCTTCTCGGACGAAGATCACCAGCCAAACCCGAGAACCACTCTTCTACTAAGGCAGATCCGATCTGCAGATCCGATCCATCAATCGCAGAACCTCAAGCGATTTCCACCTCGACCACTTGTTGGGAAAAGCGGTGTAACAGAAACACTCGTGATCAACGGATTAATCATGATGAATAGACAGCAATCACACCATCAAGCAATCACACACATGAACACAATAATTTTACGTGGTTCAGCAACTTGCCTATGTCCACGGGAGGAGAGAACTCATCTACTATGATCTCATCTCAATCTCCTCAGAATTTAAGGTTAAAGTATATCAATAAATATAGTTCTCGCTTTCTTGGCCAACAAGAAAACCTATACATAATGACTAAAATACCCCTAACCCTGAGCCTCGGTTCTGGCTAAATTAGATGTCCGATCCGACTAAACCAGAATACAAGACAAAACCCAATAATCTCCACCTTGGCTTGGATTTTACAAACCCCCAGAGCCACTTTGAGATAACCGGTAATGTCTTCACACACCTTGCTGAAGGGCACGACACTGCACCGATGGCACAGTCTTCTTTCTTCAACACTCTAACATATTGAACTAGCACTTCACATACCTCGCTGAAAGGTACGCCTCTGCACACGCTACGACGTAACGTGGCACCTGCACCCCTAACCCGGATGCACAGACAATCTCAGTATTTTCTAGTGTCGATCAAGTCCAAACCGACTTGAGACTTCCCACAGTTGCCTCCTTTGACCTCAACACTACCGTCTTGAACCTCCGAAGTGCTTTTCATTTGTTGCCACATGCATGCATCCTTGCAATATAATGAACCCAACTTCCATCCGTCAAGACAAAACTGAAGACCTCCCCGAATCCGGATCTCACTGGTACCTTGTGAATCTTTCCTTCTGTCTTTATCCCGGTGTTCTTTCTATCAAACCTGTAACTGTCCTCTTCTAGTCTGTTTTGGTGGGTTGGGCACAGTACATGCGGGTTATGTATGACTCGATGCTTAAACTGGCTTACTCCGACCTTAACAAAACTACCTTTTCCGAGAAAATCATCTCCGTTTAGGGCTTCTTAGACTTCCGCTAGATGATATCATCGAAGACCCATCAATCCATCTTCTGATGATCTCGCCACATCTAACTTCGCCTGAACCATAGATTTCCTCCCCTGTTATTTGATTTCTCATTCACTGCTCTACCTGAAAAAGTATCCTCTACCAACCTGTAGAGATTTCTGACTATCTCACCCTTCATGGTGACCAATGTTCCCTTTTCCACCTTTGTAACTCCACCTGCTACAGTGCACCTGCAGCCTTTAAAGTCTAAGGTACATAAAGAAATCCAATTTCTTCGTAAACTAGGAACATATATCACAGCTGTTAGGGTTTGAATAATATCATCATACATCTGGATCTTTACCGTTCTTATCTCAAATGCTCATCAGTTGCATTCTCCCCCATAAGAATAAATCCATCAACAATGAAAGTTATTTGCGTCCAACAATCTCTACTCAATCACATAATAGGAAGAATATGTATCTTAATACCATGAATCATCAACCAGATCTATACTTGTAGTGACCAAAACTGAATCCGAGCTTTCTTTCACACTACCTCCTTCCGATTATGATTCTGTTGCTTTTTCTTCCACTTTAGCATGTCACTCCTTCCTGATCCATTCGACGCGGATCTGAGCTTTTCATTAAAGTAATTGGAGCAATCTACTATTCATGACATCAAGTAACACTTTTCAACCATTGATATGTCACGGAGTCTAACACACTTTCCTGCCAATCCCTGAGTTGTTTCTCCATCAAACACTTCTATCTGGCCTCTGATCCTTGAATCCATTGCTGTGTATTCATCGTGATTGATCCGTTGATCGTGGGTAGTTTCCGTTGCGCCGCTTTTCCTAACACAAATCCCTTACAGTAGTCAGGTTGCTCGAACAAGGTGCGTGGATGGGAGATTATATAGGTGAGCTTCCTGCAATGGTATAGAAAGGCTCAAGTATTCGTTCGAACTAGGGGTGTCAAACGTAACATGCTGTGCCATGCCGGTTACTAGTAGGGCTTGGCTCAGCATGGCCAGCTAGCATGCCATGCTTGGACCGATGTGCCATGTGTGGGCTGTGCCTCTGTACCACCCTTTTGATGTGCTATGTTAGACGTGACGTGACGTGCCGTGCCGTGCCTAAACCGATGTGCCGTGTGCGGGTGGTGCCTTTCTGCAGCCCTTCTGATGTTCCATGCTTCTATTTATTTTAGGGTCTTAAGCTAGAAATTTTAGAAGATATATACAAAGAATAATATGTTATATAAATTTAAGTGGTTTGGTCAAACTTGACCTACTCTACTAAAAAAAGACCTACTTCTACTTGAATGTTTTTCAATAAGATTACCTTTAAAGGTCTTTATTGATAATAAAAAATTAAAAAGTAATTGACAATTTTTTTATTTATATTGACAAAAAGATTATATATATAGAGGATTTTACGGGAAAAAGCCTCTTAGATTTGCATTAAACATTATTACATTTTTGTTTTTTTAATGTATTTGTGGCTGCGTGATGCTAGTGTCACTTAGCTGTATATAGGGGAAAAAAATGCAGAGAAGAAAGGAAGAAGAGAGAAGAAATAAGAGAGGAAGAAGAAGAGAGGAAGAAAAAAATAAGAAGAGAGGAGAAAGAAGAGAGAAGAAAGGAAAAAGAAAAGAGGAAGAAAAAGAGAAGAGAAAGAAGAAAAGAAGAAGAAAAGAGGACAAAGAAGAGAAGAAAGAAGGAAAAAAAACCTTTAATATTAATTCCTTCCGTTATTCTTCTCCTCTTCTTCTTCCTTTCCTTCTTTTCTTCCTCTCCTCCTTTTCTTCCTTTCCTTCCTCCTCTCTTCTTCTTCCTTACTCCTCTATTCTTCTTCTCTATTCTTCGTCCTTTCTTCCTTCTCTTATATTCTTCATTTCTTCTCTGTAGTTTTTTTCTTCGCAGCATGTAGGAGAAAAGGGAAAAAAAACACATCAGCCTTGTGGAAAAAAAATGTAGAGAAGAAAGGAAGAAGAGAGGAGAAATGAAGAAAAAGAGAGAGAGGAAGAAAAGAAGAAGAAGTAAATGAAGAAAGCAAGGGATTAAGGTTCCCCCCCCCCCCCCCCCCCCTCCCCTCTTTTCTTCTCTCTTTTCTCCTCTCTTCTTCTTCTTCTTTTCTTCCTCTCTTTTTCTTCTTCTTCCTATTTCTCTCTTCTTTGTCCTCTCTTCTTCTTGCTTTCTTCTTTCTTCTCTCTTCTTCCTTTCTTCTTTGCATTTTTTTTTCAATGTACAGCTAAGCGACGCTAACGTCACTCACTCACATATGCCAAAAAAAAAATTTTTTTTTTTTTTGCACGAATTAAAGCCTAATTGACCCAATCATGGATATTGAAAAATTGGGCCTAATAATGTTTAATGCAAATTTAATGAGCTTTTTCCTGCAAAATCCACATATATATATGATGACCTAAGGTATCCTTCGTCAGCCTAGCCTTTAGACTTTTAGCTTCCGGTTTAGGGGTTTTCCAATTTTGTTGAGTAATGACTATTTCGGGAGGATACATATATTGCTGCATACTAGTTCTCGAATAACCTAATGGGCAGGAGTAGAATTAGAGATATTGGGAAGCAAATTTAGGACTCAAATCAACTGAGCCACCACCTTGATGGCAAGAAAAGAGAAAATATAGATTATATAAAAATATGAAATGGGCTATTATGGGATGAAACGAGCTGTCTCATGCTGTACTGTGACTAGCAACCTTAGTCCAGCATGGCCTTTGTGTACGTGCCATTCTGCACCAGCTATGCTGCTGATTGCACCGGGCTGTGTGTATATGCTGTGCTGGACGGGCCATACCATTGACTATGTTGGGCCATGCCTCGGCACGTTGACTCTTGTGCCGTGGGCGGCTCAGCCTGTTTTGTACCACCAGTTCTAACCCATGTCTGGATTCGGGCATGGGCCAACCTCCTTAGCATGTTTAGCCGTTCCCCGGCAGGGTACGGACTAAAACAAGCTTGACTCTCACTTTTGAGTTGAGTTCAAGCGCAAGTCCGTTCAAGCTGAGCTGTACACATTGGCTTCAGATTTTCGTTCAAATTAGTGAAATTAAGGCAAACGATAACTGTTCTAGGTTATGAGAAGTGCGCAGTGAGCTGATTTTGATTCAGTTGTAGCTGCTTTTGGCCATGTACGTGGTTTGAGAAATGGTAGTGAAGGAAAATGATGGATTTTCGATAAAACTGTCGTTAACAAGGATGCATTAAAAAGGATAACTTGTCAAAATCTCGAACAACTACGGTGGCACTTAAATTTTCTGCATGTTCATAATTTAATGGTGGCCCAGAGACATATCCTTTGGTGTGGCTCACTCCCATATTTTGAGAGTATTATAAAGTTTTTATAATTTGATAGTCCTACAAGAAATGGAGCCATCTATTTTGATTGGTGTCAAATCTTTATAAATAAGCCCCATAAGAAAAATTAGCATTATAATTTGATCATGAGCCTAACTCCTTTAAGAAATGGAGCCATCTATTTTGATTGGTGCCAAATCTTTATAAAGCGGCCACATATAAAAAATTATCATGCTACCATTTAAGCAACAAATAGGATTAGGCAACAAAAAAAGGTGCAAAAAAGGTGGATGAGTGAGAAATTTTAGTGATAGTAGTAGATGGAGAGATTTTAGGGGAATTAACGACTTTTTAGTGCCACATGTAATTTTTTAGAATGTTGACGTGGCGTTCTAAAAAAAAAGAAAAATAAGAGGTGCTGATGTGGCACCCTCCAGAAGTCTCCATTCTTGTAGCTTTAATATATATATATATATATAATGGATCACTTCTAATTGAAGTTAACATTTTAATGATTGAACTATGATTTTGTATGTGGCACCCTCCAGAAGTTTCCATTCTTGTAGCTTTAATATATATATATATATATATATAATGGATCACTTCTAATTGAAGTTAACATTTTAATGATTGAACTATGATTTTGTGCATGGGCCCCTACCGTTTGACCCATTTTAACAAATGGGCTTTCCTTGTCTGTTTTCCTCGCTGAAATGTGAAAGAAGCCTCTTGGATTGCCGTTAACCGTCTAGTGGGGACTGAACATTTTAGGGGTAGTTTGTAGTGGAATTTCAAATCCCTCCTCTTAGTAAAGCATTTGAAATTTCAATCAAATGCATTGAGAATGGAATTTCAGGAATTCTAAAAGCTTATTTGATACCTTTTAGGTGGCCAAAATTTGAAATTCTCATGAGATAAACATATTTGAAATTCTTATTTGATACCTTTAGGGATTTTTACAAAAGGAAAGCTCAAATGGCAATGGGGTGGATTTGGTGCAGGTTGTGGTAAACCCAAGCCTGCCCCATGTTAAATTTATCTTATCTAAACCTAACCGGCCCCGCCCTATGATGGGTTATTGATTGTAATACCTGACCTGCTCCATTTGAGTGGGTCAAGTCAAATTTAAAGCTTAAAACTTTTAAAATATGTAAAAATGGAAGCGAATGTGTGTATTAGAGTTTAAACATGTCACATTTTCTTCCCATATGCCTTATGTGAAGGTCCAAAATCACTTACACCATATGAGTTTTGTCAGTTATTTTAGTAATAAGTACGTAAATATTATATATTCGGAGTGAGGCAGGTTAGGTCAACAAAATTCAAATCCAACCGCATATTTAAAAAAAAACCCACTACTAAACTTGCCCCTAAAGCGTAGTGGGCAGGTCCCATTTATACATGATCCATTGCCATCTCTACCTTAAATATCCCTATACTTTGAAAGGCATCGTCAAATATATGTAATGCCCATAAGCATTTTATAATGTAGACTTCATTAGTTTCGGAGTACATTTCCAATCAATTTATCTCTTGTGACATCAAGACTCGACTGTACTCACGCATTGAAATATTTTGCGACTTGTAATTTTTTTTCAACTCGCAAACTCGCTAGTTTATTTTGGGCATTATTAGTAGATAATGTTTATTTCAAATTTATATTCTAAAGCAATAAACATGGAGAAAAACATCCTCAACTTTATAGGTGATCCTCCATAAATTGTAGTAAAATTATTGTTACGAATAGTGAATGAAGAGCACAAATTTTTCTAATTTTTTCTAAAAAATGAAATGATTGATTTTTTTAGCGGAATGTCAAGATATTTTACTAAAATAAGGATTGTTGTGAGTACATTCACTAAAAAACAAATTCACAATTGGATGGTTCATCTCATACATTTATAGAAATTGTTGCTTCTGCTTCATAATTGTTAGTCAAGCCCAATGCACTTCTATGTATCCTATTTGGGAAATTTTCAACTATTGAACTCGTGAGTCTCTTCTCAAATTTACAAGTTGCAATATCGCGAGTTGATTATTGACATTATGACTTAATCATGTTAATGATCAATTCATACTCAAATGTAAGAAAAGTTTGGTAGAGCATTTTAGGCATTGGTGCAAATTCTTCACAAGTTGTAGTAAAAGTAAGTTCAAAATGAGTACATTAACGGTTAAATAAAGTCAGAGTGGGATTATTCAACATTGAGCTCGATATGACAAGCATGTCCCTTGGAAAGTTTCAAAAGAGGCTATTCTGAATGGTTATAGATTTGAGCTAATTTCCTACTAATTGTATTGAGATTTACATCCACAATAAGGACATTATTGGAGTTAATAGAAAATATAAATTAATCTAACATTATATAGAGCTTAATGAACGCTTGGGGGATGTTGGTGACTGGAATTGAAGAAAACCAGAAAATTTGAGCTCAAGAATAGTGTTGGACACATATATGGACTCTAAATCTTGAACTCATGAGTATTTTGTCTCGCACTCGCGATTGTCACATCTCGAACTAGCGAGAGAAAAATTGAAGGGCAATTTGGTCATAAAAAATGAAGTCTACTGTAAAATATGCTCTTGGGAATTACATGTATTCAATAATGCTTTGGAGGTATAGGAAAACTTGAAGTTTCTTTTAGTAAAAGAATACCCGGGTGTTTTTTTCTAAGAACACTACCCCTCTTGGTGGGGCCCACTAGGATGCACGATGATCATGATAATCTATTAGATGGAAGGATCTATATAAGACCTATCTATGTGCAAAATTGAAACTTCAATAAATCACCTTAATCCCTTGATCAATGACCATAAAGTTTAGAGGTTTTATAAGGCATCACTTTTATTGATTCCAATCTAACTGCTAATTTCATTCAGAAACATGTAAAGGGGCAAGATATTGAATCAATCAGAGGGGTAAGTTGGGGTGTGAGAGGTTACATGGATCACAACAGACACCGCATCGTTAAAAAGAGGATGTTGGTTTTGGGGGGGATGGTCCCTTTTTACAAGGAAACAATTTTTTAGAATTATATGTCTATGTAAGCATTTTTACCAAAAAAAAACTCATTATTAAAAGAAGCCATAAATATTCCTATACCTCTAAAAGCATCCTCGAATACATGTAATGTCCAAAAGCATCTTATATTATAGGTTTTATTTTATTTTGGACCAAATTACCCTTCACCTTATCTCTCGCGACATTGAAACTCAACTACATTTGCATATTAAAGTATTTTGTGACTCGTTATTTTTTTTTTCAACTATTGAACTCGCTAGTTTATTTTGGACATCGTGAGTAGTTATATTTCTTTTAAATTCATATTCTAAAGTGAAAAATATGGAGGAAAACATCCTCAACTGTAGAGCTAATTCTTCAGCTAATTCTTCATACATTGTAATAAAAATAAGATTATAAATAGAGAATGAATATGAGCACAGTTTTTTATGGTTTTTAAAATAAAATTATGGAAAGATTACATCAACACCCCCTGTAATTTAGTCAAAATACAAGGTCCCTATTTTTAGAATTTATATCAATACTCTCTGTGGTTCATATTTACGTTGCATAAAATACTCTTGCCATCCCATCAAGGCCGTTTCTGACAACGTAAAAAGTAGATCATGTCATCAAAGATTCCGCTCATAATCCCCATGTTACCTTCAAGGAATCGTCATTGTTAACTCTCTCCTCACCAAATTTTGGATCTAGGAGAAGACAATCGTAGATGGGCAAGGGTTGCTCTGGGCTCTTGGTGCTGGTCGGAGAATCACTAGTCCCAGATGGTCGCCCGTCTTGGAAGAAGATATTGGACGTGCGCGGAGAAAAGGGAGGAGTGCTGCCACTGCTTGCCGTTGCCGTGCTCCAACCACCACTTGCCGCTTCTGATAAGGAAGAGGAGCAGAGGCTGGAAAAGATAGGAAAACAAAGAAGAAAAAGAAAGGCGGAACGAGGAAGGAGAACAACAAGCAGAGGAGAGGAAGAAGAAGTATGACTAGGTTGGATTCGGTTTTACAGAGGACGGGTGGGGAAGAAGAAGCAAGAGGAAGAACAACAGAAGAAGATATACGAGGCATGAAGAGGAATAGAAAGGAGGGAGAATATGTAGGGATGATGGCCATGCAATTGGGTTCAGTGAGGTCAGGAGCAAGAGAAGAAGAAGAAGAAACACAGAAGAAGAAGAAGTAGAAGAAACAAGATGAAGAAAAGGGTTGATGAAGTTGCAGGTGGGTCTCGTCTGGGATGGAAGAATAAGAAGGAAAGTAACAAAAAGAATATTAGAGAAAGATAGAGGAAGAAGGTGCATGTGCACTCAGTTTTGCAGAGGGTTGAGTGGGCTCGGTGGAAGCGTTGCAACTGCTGACATCTAGCAATGGCAGCGACCTCACCTGATCTCAACAAAATTAACAACTGTCCCGCTCATGATGCTGGGGACTGCAACACCATCTCAGTACGTGGCCCACCTTGACCAAGTTCCGATCCAGTCATCTTCTTCAAGACCAAGACCGTGCACAGAATGGGTTCTGCACAACGCCCAGCACTACCACTTCTCCCAGTTCGGTGAAACAAGTCTTCTCCTCCTGCGTTTCTCCCTCGTTCGACTTGTGGGGGCGGCAACTGATAACGTTGAGGCAGATCCGGGCCTTAACACGTGGTCCACCTAAGATTTGAATCGATTTTTCTTTTCCTTCCTCACGCTAATCTGTGATTCCAAGAAGAAATCTGTCGATTGCTTAGACCAACGATCAACCACCACAATGGTCCACCTTCGATCACACATCAAAGATTCAAACTGCTCTTCGGGAATAGAGTTAATCTGCTGCTGAACCGTGGCCCACCGAAGATCAGAACCAATCCGATCTCTTAGTTGATTCTACAGCATCCTCAGAGATCCTATTCAATGAATCTCTCCTTCTGGAAGTTGCAGTGCCTCCTCCGCACGGAGCCACCACGGATCTCAGCTCTCCGAAGCTGGTTGAGCTGCCAATCTCAGCTGCTCCAAGCTGATTTTGCTTGAATTTGTGGGTTTTTTTTTTGTGGAGGATTAGGATTAGGGGACAATGTCTGACAAAGGGTGTTAGTATAAATTTAGAATATCGAGGGAGGACTTGTATTTTGACTAAACTACAGGCGGTGTTGATGTAATTTTTCCTAAAATTATTGATTTTTTAACAAAGTCCATAGTTATACCAAGAGAAGGGTTGCATTGAGTACATTCACCACTGAACAGACTTACAATGAATTGGTTGAACTCTTGGATTCACAAAATTGTTGCTTTTAGTTTCGAAATTGTTAGTGATCAAACCCAAAACACATGTATGTATCCTATTTAGGAAAGCTTTAACTATTAAACTCGCGAGTCTCTTCTTGTCAGTCCGAATTGGTTTTTGACATCATGACTTAATTATGCTAATAGTTCAATTCATACTTGAAAGTGAGGAAAATAGAGGAGAGCAATTCTATATCTTGAGCTTGCGAGTATTATGTCTTAAACTCGAGAATTGTGTCTTAAGTTCATGAGTGTTATGTCTCGAACTCATGAGTCATATTTTGAGCTTGTGATTGTCATATCTCAAACTTAAGAGAGATAAAGTGAAACACAATTTGGTCTAAAAAAATGAAGTCTATGATATAAAATGTTTTTAGGCATTACATGTATTTAAGGATGGTTTTGGAGGTATAGGATATTTGAGGATTCTTTTCGTGAAAACCCATATATATAATTCTAAAAAACTCTCCATTTGTAAAAGGAGAGTTTATGTTCCTTTCAACATGTCTAGTAAAATTATGCCACCTTACAAGTGCAAAAGCAAAAAATAAGGAATGATTAATTTTAAAGAGATGTTGATGACACATGTTAAAATTTTATAGGCTAAAAAAGGAGCATTTTTTTAGTTGTAAAAAATGCATGGAGAGTTTTATAGCGTGACCATATATATGGAGAATATTACTATGTATCCTTGGTGAGGGATAATGACATGACTTTTTCTTTTTACATATGAAGAATCTTTTTTTTATAATGCCATAAATGACTTTTTCTCTTTTGTGCATGAATTTTTTCAAATATGCATTTATCCCTCACACATTGTGAGAGAATGATGCATAGTAATATTCCCTATTTATATTTATATAAATATATTATAAATATATATGAGAAATATTGTTATACATCATTCCCTTACCATAGGACGAAAGACATTTGCACAATTGAAAATATATATGTGCCAAAGACGAAACAGTATATAAAAAAGAGGAATGTTCATATACAAATAAGGAAAGCTATTGAAGCATCCCTCACTCTATGGTAAGGGAATGATGCATACAAGCATTCCTCTATTTCTCGAGAGATAGGGGAATGCTCGTATGCATCCTTCCCTCACCATAGAGTGAGGGATGCTTCTATATTTTAAACTATTAATGTGTAAAAGAAAAAAAGCTATATGAAAAGACTATATGAAAAAGAGAAATGCTTATATATAAATTAGAAAAGCCATATAAGCATCTCTCACCTTATAGTAAGGGAAGAATGCAAACTAATATTCTCATATATATATATGAGAAATGGTGCTATAAGGACTGTCCTTCGGACTATTTTGGATTGTTTCTCATTGTGGAGCCACGCTACGAGGCATTCAAATGGATTACACACATGACTCCCATGAATTTCATATGTCCACCAATTTTGGATTCCATCCGAATAAATTGGACATTGGATCCATTGTATAGGATCCAATGGTCCAGTATATTCAGATGGGACCCAAAATTAGTGGATGTGTGCAATTCATATGAGTCGTGTGTATAATCCATTTGTATGGCTCACAATATGGGCTCCACTATCTAAAGCGGTCCAAAATGGTCTGTAAGGATCATATAGGACCATTTACATATATATATTGAAAAGCGATTTTTATGAAAAAAAAAGCCTTAAATATCTTTATACCTTCAAAAGCATCCTTAAATACATGTAATAACCAAAAGTATCTTCATTTTCTCTTAGACCAAATTACCTTCACTTTATCTCTCTTGACATCAAGACTCAACCACATCCGTGTATTGAAGTATTTCACGACTTGCTACTTGTTTTAATTCTCAAACTCGCTAATTTATTCTTGACATCATGATTACTTAATGTTTATTTTAAGTTTATATTCTAAAGTGAGAAATGTGGGGGAAAACGTGCTCAACGTTGCAGCTAATCCTCCATAGAGTAAAGTAAAAATATGATTACGAATAGAGGTGGAGAGCAGCATAATTTAAATGTTTTTTCATAAATAAAATGATTGATTTTCTAAAGGAAAATCTTCACAGATTATACTAAGAGAAAGCTAGCAGTTGGTATATTCACTATTGAACAAACTAACAATAACATGGTTCAACTCAAACATTCATAGAAATTATTCATTCATTGCATCTGTTTGTATCCTATTTTGAAAAACTTTAATTATTAAACTCACAAGTCTCCTTTAAACATCGTGAGCTAATTCTCAACATTGCTCATGTTAATGTTTTATTTGTACTTGGAAGTGAGGAAACTAGGGGAGAGCATTCTAGACTTTAAAGCAAAATTTTTCACAAATTGTACTAAAAATAGGATAAGAATGGGTACATTAATGGTTAAACAAAGTCATTGTGGAACTATTCAACCGTGGCTTCACAAGTTCTCTAGCTTGACATGACACTTGTGTCTCTTGTAAAGGTTCAAGTGAGGTTATATTCCCATTGCTTGAGCTAATTCTCTAGTAATTGTAGTAAGAGTGCATTTAGAATAACGTCAACATCTGAGCTGATAGAAAATATGAATCAATCTAACACGATAAAGAAGATTAATGAATGCTCAAATAATGTTGGTGAATGACATTGATCAGAAACAAAAAACTCGAGCTTGCGAATAATGTTGGGCACATATATGGATGCTAAATCCTGAGCTCATTAGTGTAGTGTCTTGAACTTGTGAGTGTGGTGTCTTGAACTCATGAGAAATAAAGGGAAGGACAATTTGGTTGGAAGAGAGAGAGAGGGAAGGAGTAAGTTTGTAGTATAATGAGGGCTTCTAAATAAATCCCCCTCTTTTCTTTTCACACCTACCATTTGGAAAAAGATATTACAACTATACCACTATCGTAAATTAACTAAAAGGACATAACAACCCCTCAACACCTTCTCTCTGCCTGGGCGGAGGGAGAGGTGGGGAAGAAGGAAGGAGGGGAGGTGGGGACGGGGTGGTAAAGGAGAGGTTACTTTAGGTATTATGGGGGGTTGTAAAGGAAAATTTAACAATTTTAAATTCAATGGTGGGTGTAGAGAGAGAGAGAGAGAGAGAGAGAGAGAGAGAGAGAGATTGTGGAAAGAAAAGAGGGTGTATCTAGAAGCTCTCTAGTAGAAAATGCTTTGAGGGATTGCCTGCATTTCCAAATTCTTTTGGAGGTACAGGAAAATTTGAGAATTTTTTTAAATCATTAGTGAAAATTAAAAATTTGAGGATTGTATTAGAAAAATCCCCTTGGATTTTTTATAGACAAAAAGGAACATAAAAGTTATGTATCCACCATAGTGGTTCTAAGGGCTCTTTTTAGTTTATTTTTACTGTTGTTTTGCTAAGCAGCGATATCTCTGCTTGAGCAGGAATATCCCCACTCAGTTTTTCTTCTTCTCCCTCATCTTCCTTCCTCTTCCTTCTCCTTCGCCGTCCTCCAACTCTTTTTACCCTACCAACTAAATCTCTACCCACACAACATTTTCTTTTATGATATGGTCACCTTAAACGCCGGCGAATTTTCAAAACTAAAATACATATAAAGAACTGAATTGATGATAGGGAAATTTGAATCAAGCCTTGCTTTGACAACGAAACCCTGGTGGACAAAGTCCAAACGATCCAAAAGCAGTGCGACCCACGCAACAATCAAAACGGTGTAGCTTTGGTAGCATACCAGACCACCAAATTTGTATAAACAACAACAAAGCTTCTTCGAAGGGTTCATTAAGGACAAAACCAGCAATTATCGCATTAAAGGAAATCAAACTCCGGTTATCCATTTGCTCAAACAATTTAAACGAGTCAATGATATTTCCACAGTTTGCATATGAATCTAACATAGCAATTCCCACAATCGAATCCTTCTCCAACTCGGTTTTGACAATTCGGCCGCGGACAAAAGCACCAAGCTTTAGATACTGAAAGCCAACCGTACTAACTAGAACAACAACCACGGTGAAATAATTCGATGCCAAACCCAAAACTGCATATAGGAAAATAGTTTCAAAGACTCTCTGTGAAACCCATTCTAATCATACCCATGAATCATTTTGTTGCACATAACAAGAGTCTTCTCAGGCATTTCATTGCATCCACGATCTTCCAGATTTGCAGCAGACACTCAAGAATTCAGAGGGCGAGAGAGTGCATACGCTTTGAGGTTGAACATTAGAGGAGGATAATTTATTATTTGGGGTTACTCATATTGGGGTGCAAGTAGGAACTTATTACCAAAATACTATAGTATCCCATATCCATCTAGATCTATCATCTTTCTTATCTCTTTTTCTCACGGATCATAACAAATCCATATAAACTGATTCATCTTCTTTCAACCAAGGGAATGAAACATCACCTCCCATTTCAAAGACCTCACCTTCTATTTCTCTTGAACTCATCTTTTTTTCTCTTCTTCCTTTCATTTTTTTTCTTTTTCTTTATTCTCCTTCCATTCTTACTCTTTTTATATATATATTTTTTATTTTGTAACGAGGGAACCCAACGACCCCCACTTATGGCGGACTATTGGAAAAATCTCGGATACATAAAACAATTGACAAACTATGTGTATCTGGTAAATCCTTACAGAGGTTCAAACTGGGGACCTTCATGTCACTCTAGGACTTCCCCACCACTCAAACATTTTAAGTTTGAGTCCATTCGACCTTTCTCATTTAACATCTTTTTCTCATCTCCCTACACAACCATTGCCTATTTTCAAACTACCTCTACTCCATCATCATCTCATCTAATTCCCTTTGCATCTCCCTTATCTACCAATCCTATTCACAACACATAAACTAACCCTTACTTATTACCAAAGCCCATCTCTCACATTTTTCTTTCATTGTCATTTTTAGCTTCACTCATCATCACCATCTAGCCTCCATCACGTTGCGATGACCTTTCATAACTATGAAGTTTTATTTTTCTTTAAATCTAACCTGTGCTATAATACCACCAGTTAACTATGAAGAATAAAAAATGAGCAAAATATCTCTGCTCATGTATATGGGTGAGTGGAGATATTGCCGCTCCTTAAAACAACGAAAAATATATATAAAAAACCTTCGAGAATTATAAATATTAAAGCTATAAGAATGAAGGCTTCTTGAGGGTGCCACATCAGCACCTCTTATTTTCTTTTTTCTAGAGCTCCACGTAGCATCCTGAAAAATTACATGTGGCACCAAGAAATTTGTAATTCCCATAAAATCTCTCCATCTACTACTATTACTAAAATGTCTCACTCATCCACATTTTTTGTACCTTTTTTTGTTGTCTAATCCTATTTGTTGCTTAACGGTAGCATGATAATTTTTCTTGTGGAGCCTTTTTATATAGATTTGGCACCAATCAAAATAGATGACTCAATTTCATATAGGAGTTAGGCTCATGATTAAATTATAATGCTAATTTTTCTTGTGGGTCCTATTTATAAAGATTTAACACCAATAAAAAGAGATGACTCCATTTTTTATAGCGACCATCAAATTATAAAAAATTTGTAATACTTTCAAAATATGGAAGTGGGCCTCACTAAAATCATTCCTAAAGGATATGTCTCTAGGCCACAATTAAATTATAAAAATGTTAATTTTTTTATAGTTATAATGAGCTCAACTTATGCTCATTTGAAATTTGGTTTGGATAAATTTAAGCCCGTAACACTTACTTCTCTACTTTGATATGAAATATTGTTTTATCTAAATTTTTTTTTGAATGGTTTTTAAATTAAATCACCTTTATTTAAGCAACTCTAAGGAAGAAGGTTGATGTTGCATTTTTTCAGATTATGAAAATGAAGCTTCTTAAGTAATTTTGGTATTCTGTCACTTGCTTATTTCTAATTGATTCTAGAGATGAGTATTTTATGATTTTTTTTCTTGGACATTTAACTTGGTGGAATAATATTTGTGTAATATCCTTTATTTTTTCTCCTTTTTTTTTTCTAAGTAGGAAGTGAACGTTTTTAATAAAAACTTGTAGGATTTAAGTAGACTCAAACTACAAGAATTTTTTCTTTTGAAGATGTTATTTGTTAATTTTATTGAGATAAATTCTCAATCATCATCATCATCATTTCCTTTTTTTGTAATTCTTTTTTGTTAATCAATTTTAAAGCAAATAACATTAGTATTTCAATCTAATTCTAATAAATAAATTAGCTTAATGGATAATATATTTATCTATTATTTATTGATTTTGATCAATAACATTTTGAAAAATACAATAATATTTGATGTATTATTTTTATGTAGCAAAAACATTTAAAATATCTATTTTAAGTAAGGACTACCAATGCATGATCGTGCTTAGCCCGGACCTATATAAAAAAATTTAAATAGTTTATTACAAAGTTTGTAAAAATAATAAAAATTCAGATGTTTATAAAATCTAATAGACTTTTGAATTTTTTTATTTAAACCATGAGAATCATTTAGTGGGGCTATTTATACTTTTAAAAAATTTTTAATTTTTATTTTATTCATTTAGTAGGTGGACTTTTATAAGTATCTGAAATTTTATATTTTTATATATTTTTAATAAAATATTTGATTTTTTTTATGGAGGGCCAGGACTAAGCATGTACCTATGTTGGTAGGACTATTTTATATATATACATATCTTCTAGTTCTTCTTTGATTTATATTTTCAGGAGATTTTTCCGATAAGAACCTCTAAAAATTTTCATCTATCATTTTCAACTCCACCGACGAGAGCCCCTAACCCTAACCCAAGCTCTCTCTCTCTCTCTCTCTCTCTCTCTCTCTCTCTTACTTTCCCCTTGTTCCAAGCGTAGAAAGAGAACATCTTTAGTCTTTCATTCCCATCAAAACCCTAACCCTAGCCCCTCTCTCTCTGTGCAAATCTTGGGGCTTCTTCTCTCACGAAACCCTCATTGTTCTTGTGCTCCTTCTCTCCGGGCTTTCCTTATTCCTTGAAATTAGGGTTTCTTATTCCAGTTTCTGGTTCATTTTTGGGAGAGGCAATTGAATTCGATCCGACAAACATAGAGAGAGAGAGAGAGAGAGAGAGAGAGAGAGAGAGAGAGAGGATTCAAATTCAATCGAGGTTGAGACATGTATCGAGATCGAGCTGGGCGTGGATCGAAGCCAGATATTGGTCCTCTGGATCGAAAGCGGATGAATGATACCCTAGACAAGCAATTGGAGAGATCATCCCGGTCCAATTCCAAGGGACCCGTCGCCAAGGACAAGGAGAAAGTGTCCGCTCCATCGACCTCCTCTTCGCTGAAGCTGCCGCCGCCGCAATCCGATCAGAGGGACCTGCGCACGGCCTCTCTTTCCCAGAACAAATGCTCCGATGGTGAGTCCTTGTTCTTCAGATTTCGTTGATTGATTGAACCCATGTTGTATTTTCCTTAATTCTCAACTGGGTTTCCTCTGATATCGACAATAATCGCGTTTATCGATGCATTTGGAGGATTTCAAGCTGCGAAAGTGTAGAATTCACATGATTGGGCATGTTGTATGGGGAGATTCAGTTTACTAGGTGATGGGTGGGTAGTCATTTACTGTGAAAGGGGAGGGCATTTGATTACCCCTTGCGGATCTACACCTTTAATCCTTCGCTTTGCACTCCCCCATAGAAAGCCAATTGGTCAGGAAATTTTAGGAATGCATTAGCTGTCAAACAAATAGGTTCTTAATCAAAATGGTGAAATGATGGAGTCCTTCGACTTTTATGCTGCTTATTCTGCTTCATGTTCTGTGCATCATCTCTTATCTGTCTGAAGATCTGCATTGGCCATTTGGCGTGCTGATCCCTGTTGAATGGTGGATTTTACCACAAGGAAGAACTCTGATGACCATATTAATAAATTAATTGGGACGCAAATCCAATTACTTTTTAAAGAAAATCGTTTTACTTTCGTAGATAAATTCTTCAGGCCTAGATAATGTTGGGTGTCTTCATTTTATCTCTGTGGGTAAATTTGAATGCTCCGTAAGTTGTTATGGGAAGATTTGAAGATTTTTGCGTTTCCATCATAATCTGGTCTTTACAAGTACATGGTATTCATTTGCATGAGAGGGGGGATGAATTGGGATTTAAACTTTCAATGATATTTATGGATTCATTTATCCTTCGATATGTTTTATTTACTGCTGGATGCTTATATTAATTTGGGTTTTTTAATGCATATTCATATACTTTTAATTGCGATGACATTATGCTTGTTGATGTCCTAATGATGTCCTTGTCCACTTTCATTGGCAGAGGAGTCTGAAACGGACAGCGAAGAATCAGACGTTAGCGGTTCAGATGGGGATGACACCTCTTGGATCTCCTGGTTTTGCAACCTGAGAGGCAATGAATTCTTCTGTGAAGTTGATGAAGACTACATACAAGATGATTTTAATCTTTGTGGATTAAGCGGCCAAGTTCCTTGCTATGATTTTGCTCTTGATTTGATTTTGGATGTTGAATCCTCTCATAGTAAGCCTCTTTTTTTTTTTTACAGTTTGAAAATTGCTTTTCATTTAGTAATAATTTAAACCAAATATCCAGAAAGATCCAGTTTTTAATAATTTAGGATTTACTTTGTTGAAGATGTCAACATCAGTGGCTGTTGGACTTGTGTTTTAGAGATATATTTGAAACTTGTACAGGCAAAAGTTCTAAGGTGATGAAATGGTGCAATGGCATTTTTGTTGGAGCCCACTGGATACCCACAAGGAGACGAGCTGTTTGTGATTTGTAGTGTATATTGTTCAGATATATGTGAGGGAACAAGTTGCACCCCTTCCAATCATTTTAAGTTGGTGAAAATGGGCCTTCACTATATTGGCCTATAGAGCTCTCAATTTCAATTGCTAGCTGTAAGGAAAAACTAGCATGAAATCCCACGCAATGCATGTGTAAAATATCATGCAAACTAAATACTTAATTAATATTCAGATTAATTATCAACTTATATATACAAGGGATATATGTGGGATTTTGTGGAATTTTTTTAATCCTAAAAAAATAACCCATGTGTTTTTAAGGAGACCGGGATCTTAATTTTTTTTTCTATCCATTAAAACATAATTTCCTACTGTTTAGGGTTTTGATTTTAATAATATATATTGTTTTTTCTAGAGGAGTTCAGAGATATAGTAAATGTGGGACAACTACCCACCTCTATATGGTAATCAATACTCATTTGCATCCTGTGTGCATAATCTTACCTGACATACTATTTATCAAAAAAAAAAAAAAAAAAAGATCTTACCCTGCACACTGGCTACAGGGGCCCACCTGGAACCTTACGGATCATGGACCAGGGAAAGGATGGAAAAAACCTTTCTATAATCAAAGATAAGTATATGGCAGCCCAACACGAGGCTCCCACATAGCGGGGTCTGGGGAAGGCAAGATGTACGTAGCCTTACCTTCATTTTGAAGAGGCTGTTTCCGTGACTTGAATCTGCATCCTCCGGGACGCTACCGGCAAGTCTTTACCGTTAGGCCAAGCTACCCTTCTTATATTCCTCTTATATCAGTATAAGTATAAATAAAAAGTTATTTCTTATATTCCTCTTACATCAATCTGCTAATTCTTTATAAAAGAACAAACTACAAACCATAGACCTTAGAAAATAAATAAAAAAAGAATAAAAAAGAGACCAAACTCAGAGAATCACTCACCTGAGTCAAAAAACATTGTTACCAAAAAAAAAAAAAAACCATCAACCACCTCAAAGAATCTATACATCAATCTTAAATTGATAAGACCCATTGAGACTTAAAAAATATAAAATAATAGACTACAAAAATGAAAAGTTAATACCAATGCAGATTTGAAATTGATGTGATGGAGGAGGAGATAATGAAGTGATTGGGGGAGGAGATGATAAAGTGAGAGTGAGAAAGAGGCATTTGTGGTGGGTATTATCCATTTTGGGGGTTTTCAAATGAGAGAGGAGAGAAGAGGAAGATTCATTGAAAGAGAGTTATAGAGAGGCATGATGGATCGAAGTTTGATGAATCGCATACTACACTCTTTCCTACTACTACCCGAATATGAGAGTAGTTGCTGCACTTCTAAATCACCAGCAAACAAAGTGAGCCTTCTTGGCATTTCACTGCAATAAATATCAACTACAAAATCTTTCAACAGTATATAAACACAAATAAAAAGAAATAAATCAACTTAAGTTGCTTGTTCCGTTGGGTGCCATCAAATTCCAAAACTCAGTCCTATTAAATAGCATATAACCAACAATTTATTGCATCAAAAGCATGTCACAAATGTTCAGAAAGCATATTGAATATAAATCCAATAGACCACATGTCCACTCCAAATGGGTTGAATTCAACAATACCCCCAAGAACTCTGCAACGTAGTGTAGCAATCTGCATTGAAAAAGAAAGAAGGAAAACATCATCCAAACTAAAACTCACGCAGCACTAAAATGTGTCATTATTGAAAAGGGGTTTTCCAATGCAAACCCCATTTGTGAATCTGCTCTTAAGAGGGATAGTGAAGGCTCTTCAAGCCCGAGAACGGCAATATTCAGTATCCCAAGAGGACCAGAAATTGAGAAGACGAATCTATGTAAAAGAAAACCTAATTAGAAATCCTAAACTGCAAAATCCTAATCTGAGCAACTCTAGATCCCTTAAAATCCATGCAAAAGCCCAAAAATTAAGAAAATAAGAAAAAGAAACCTAGGCCTCCAAACAAGATGCATTTAATGTTCAAGAAAAGTAAGGGACATTTGCTTTGAGTTAAATGGGGAAGAGACACTTTCTTTCCATGTAATTTTATCTACAAAGACCCATTATTTACTTGTGCTAATGTGGCTGAAAGAGGTGGCCAAATTATTTTATTTTTTTAACTGTTTTCCAACTGTTATCCAACTTTAAGGAGAAAGAATGTAATTGGATGGCTGTGAAGCTTTATCCATCGCCATGAGTTTTCCTCCCATTCACATCGCCATTAACTGCACTCGTCCAGTTGGGCTCATGTACACACACATGATTTCATGAGAGTTGTAGCTCATGTTAGCTAGATAAGCTACACTTTGTGGGGTTCACTACGTCCCCCTTTATGATCAGTTAAACCTCCTTACTTTCACTACTCCCTCATTAATTGGCACTGACCTAAATTTTATACTCATCTAACTTATATTCATCATTGGATTGAGGCATATATAAACTTGGCATGAATATTCCTGTCAAGTTCCTAGTTATAATGAGAGCTGACTAGTAATATTCCTCGGAGTCTTACCAAAAGAAATAGAAAAAGGCATACATTAAGACAGTTGTATGACTGATTATCTGTGAAGAGGGCTCCTATCTTATTTAAAACAACTAGTGTACTTTTTATATGATAGTACTAATCCTTAAGAAATATCTTACAAATAAAAAAAAAATCCTCAAGAAAGAAACATAATTTAATAAAACAGTACATTCAACCAAGGTTAGAGGAAAAAAAAGGGGCCATTGTTATTGGTTTTTCACACACGTGGAACCCTTGTTTGTGTGTGCCCCTTTTGGATCCCCCAACTCCCGAGTAGTCCATTCGGCATCCCGCTATTGGCATAGTCCCTTTCTAGTGAGTAATTTAAATGAGAGAATATAGTATCATCATTCATCAGCTCTGAGAAGACCATGTAAATTAACTATGGAGATGGATTCCACACCGGCTGCAATTTGTTCCGCTTTTTAACTGCCTTGGACATGAACTTTGCGTAGCTATAATGTGCTAGTTATAACTGATGCTCAGTCTTTCCTTTTGCTTGTTGAATTTGGCTTGTGCAAGTGATCTCTATTAACACGGACCACCCTTGATATTGACAGGTGATATGTTTACTGAGGAACAAAATGAGTTGGTTGAATCGGCAGCAGAGATGCTGTACGGTCTTATTCATGTTCGCTATATTTTAACCAGCAAAGGGATGGCTTCAATGGTGTGCTCTTGCATTTCACTCCTTTGTTTGCTGTTATCTACTCACCTTTTGATGGACATGAAGTTTTGGATTTATCTGAGCATTCTGCTTGTGAATTTTTTGCAGCTAGACAAGTACAAAAACTATGATTTTGGTCGATGCCCAAGAGTATACTGCTGTGGTCAGCCCTGTCTTCCAGTTGGTCAATCAGACATTCCTCGATCTAGTACTGTGAAAATCTACTGTCCCAAATGTGAAGATATATATTATCCGAGATCGAAGTACCAAGGTAGTATCCTTTGAATCACTTTATGCATTCTATTTTAGTTTTCACTGTACGCATCAGTGGCAGTTGCATTCGCCATGCTTTCATGCCACAGGGATTAAGATAACCATTGATCCACTCTTGCTAATCTAGCGTGCAACATAAAAAATTTACAGCGCACCCTTCGTGGAAGCATGTCGAAGAAAATTTTAGTGCCGTAAACAGGTTGGCATTTGCAGCCTGACCCAGACCTGATTATGTTCAATTGGTTCAGGGTCAAGCTGTTTTTGTAATTGAATTAACATGTAAAAATAGTAGAATATTCTATAACAATGATATGATTTTATACACAACTGTATTGTTGTTACAATAGACTCAAGTCAAATCCATACACATGGAGCTGACTTTTCATCATGGGAAAACGTCGGGTTTAAAACTGTCGCTGTAATAGGTGTCAAAGCTTGAACCTGTATGTATATCAGTGATTCCCTGTTGAATTCCAGTATGCCATGGGGCATGATTTTTTCATGGGAGATAATCATGCATCAAGATGTGGTTCAATCTGTTTGGGAATTTCACCTATCTACAGCTTATATTGTGGCCTATTATTTTTAATAATGTGGATGTTCAGATCCGATGTCTTGGGATGTTGGCTTCAGTCTTGATCTCCATTAGATGGATATTGATTATTATACTTATGATGGTTAAGCCAACACTAGTTTGAAGGACAGGTTGAGATAATGATGATGATACCTTGAGGTGCTCAGGTGTATATGGTTGGTTATAATAATGTATTTAGTGTTATAATCCCAACTAAGTTTGGGCCAGCTGCATTCATCCCAATCTTGACCTTCACTTTTTGGATTTTGATTTTTTTGTATCATAGATGCCATACTGTAGGGGTATATAATCACGAATAACACACACAGATAGAGACAGAGAGCACTCAAATTTTCTTTCATTAATCAAAATCTAAAGCCAAAGTAGGCATTACATCATTATATAAGAAAAGACAAAGAAGCCTAGAACTAATCTTGATCATCCAAACACATTGACGGTCAAGATTAAAACACCCATACTTAAAAGACATACACCAAAACACAACTTTGAATAAAATAAACATAATTTGAACAGGCTGAGCCCAAAGGATTGGTTGACCCATGGATTGTGGGTCTGTCAGTGTCAGCTCCTTTGCGTCTTGTAGAGAACTCAACCTCGAGTTCTGCAGATTTCTTCCAGGATCAAATCCAATGTACAAATCCTTGATGTTCTTCTCTATCTTCTTATTCTTCACATGGCTTATAAGATTCACTCAATCTTTTATCCCAAGTAGGCCCTTAAGCATCGTGTCTTTTGATGTCCAAACTTGATTGGATGTGCACTTGAACAAATCGATGCTTCAAATGTTGAGTTTGTACACACTACACACACACAGACCCAAATTTCAATTAAGCCAGTGTCTTATTCGATGTTTAATTGATAAACATTTGCAAAGACAGAAACTAGTTAGGCTTAAAAATTCACCTGCATCATATTGCTGCTTCAAATTAGAACATGGAAAGATAGAAAAAAGAAATTGAGCATTGTTTGTCATAGAACCAGATCTGAGAGGAGGAATGGGATCAAATCTTGGCTGGCTAAGGGATTGCTGGTCTTTGTTTGTCATAAACCTTTCATAAACCTTCTTTCATAAATCTTTCTCCAGTGGTCACGAATAAGGATTTATTTGAAGTTTTCAGGGTGGTGGGTCAAGTCTTTGATGTGTTTTTCACCAAAAGACAGGTTAAATGGGAAGGGTAAAGGATTTTTCTCAGCTGGTTGAATTGGGATCAGATCTGATTGATAAACCTGTTCGAAGGATCGATCACTGGACGGAAGTGATTGGGCCTGTACTGCAGCCTCATTGGTTGACTTTGGTTGGCATTGCTTTGCATGCTTGGGATGAGAAGGTTTTCCGATGTCTCGGTGAATGCTTGGGAAGTGATTGGGCCTGGACTACAGCCTCATTGGTTGACTTTGGTTGGCATTGCTTTGCATGCTTGGGATGAGAAGGTTTTCCAATGTCTCGGTGAATGCTTGGGTTGTTATGGTGATCAATGATGAAGCTAGAACCAAAAAGAGACGTGACAGGGTTCGCTTACTGGTCCTTTGCGATCCTGAACGAAAATTGCCAGAAATCATCCCTCTGGAGGTTGAAGGCTTCAGGTTTCCTGTATCTGTTATTGTGGAGGATAGGTGTAGGTGTTGCAAGAGGTTGGGGAAGCCGAAGTATTGTTGCCATGAGAGTCTGATGCTGGATAATCAAATGACGATTATTTCAGAGGGCCCTGAAGTGATTGCTGGCCAAGTTGTAGGAGACTGAATTTCACATATAAGATCCAACCTGTAAGTGATTATTTCACAGGGGATTTGGGCTTGTTGCAAGTAAGGATGAAAATAGCGGTTGCGGCGGACGTAGTGACCAGCCACTGAAACACTACATAGCGGGCGCTACGTAGCGGTGTGGTGGTGTGATTTGAAAAGGTCTTCAAAAAAACCCAAAGAAAATCTTGAAAATTCAGAATATTGGAAAATGATGGAATATATGTTTGTTTTGCAAAAGTAACTAGTATATGAGTATGTAGCGGTCCCGTCATTGCGTAAGGTCCTATGTCGCTACATTAATAGAAAAGAATAGGTATGATCAATGTTTTTCATATGGATTCATGTTGTTTAGTTATGCCAACTTAGATACTAACTTAAGGCTTATAAAAAAAATGTCATAAACAAATTTCATCAAGATTCATTCAAGAATGAAAGATAAAATATGTTCAAACTTCATAGAAAAACAATCTACTTAAAGAGCAAAGACTTTGTAATGGAATTGATCTATGTTTCCCATAGATCTAACGTTTGGAGACTATTTTCAACCCATTTGATTGGGTTTACTTCTTTAAAAATTATTTTTTTCAAAAAATACAAAAATCTGAAAATAAAAAACAAAAAAAAAAAAGAAAATTGCAATAATTTGTGGGATTGCTCTATGGGAAATATAGATCTAACATTTAGGAACCATTTTCAACTCATTTTATTGGTTGTCCATGAATAAAATATGTTTTTTTTCAAATAATAAAATAATCTGAAAATAAAATTCCACAAAAAAAAAATAGAAAGTGAAAAACGACGAAGGGCATGATCAAAGGGGAACATGGATTTAACAATAACAACTCATTTTCAAGTAATTCATTGAAGAAAAGAGAGAAATAAACTCAAAGTAGAAAAAAATGAACCCAAAAAACTCACCTTGAGTTGATGTTTTTGAGTTGGATGCTTGAATCTTGAATACTACTTAAATGATGCTTTTATAAGTTGCATTTGATGTTAATGATTCTAATGTTCTTTTGAGAGGATTTGTAAAATGGAGGCAAGAAAATGAGCTTATAGCAGTGAAAAGAGGAGAAGAGAAAGTTGCAGCCACTTTATAATTTAAAAAGTCGAGTTGGGGGGGGGGGGGGGGGGGGTGTTTAGACCCCAGCTGCTACGGGTCGCCACACTTGTGAGCGGCGCTTTTTTCAAAAAAGCATAGTCCCCATGGGCGCTACGGCCGATTTATCGCGTAGCAGCTGCTATTTACATCCATAGGTGCAAGAAAACTTGCTAGTGGGGCAGAAATAACAGATTGGTGTGCTCTATTCTCGCATTCTGCCTGGAATTAGAGCGGCCATAACTCTTGTTGTTGAATGCCAGGGAAAAAATATTCTAGGGATGTGTCGAGCTGCCTTTCGGTAAAAGGGGTTTTTTTTTATTAAACTTCAAAATGACCTTTATGCCCCTCTTTGGAATCAAGTTTTCCATAAGAACTTGATGGCCCCATGTCTTGCTGAAATGGAATGTTTGGTGCAACCAAAAGAGGCATAGGGATCTTCGGTTCTTTGGAGGGACCATGCTAGTGATGGAGTTGGTTAGGATATATAGGTTTTGGATCATTGTTCCAAATCTGTTGGGCATGATTCTCGGAGTGACCATGCTTGTGATGGAGCTGGTAATCTATGATGCCCAGATACAGATACGGGTATGGACATGGATACAGGAACTGAGGATTTGATTCTGCACTATTGGAAATCTAGGACACGGATACGGATGTCCTAATTTTTCTTTTAGATCACATTTGAATTAATGAAATTATCATTGTTTATGTTTCTTTTTAACATTTTCTATGTTAAGAAGTGAGAAACTTTAAAGAATTATATGAAATAATGGACTTGCTAAGCAGGATATGCTAATCTTGTATCTTAAAAGTATCGGTGCAATATCAGGTACCAATACAAGTATCATATGGGTCCGATATGGATATCTTGGGCTTGTACAAGTATCCGGGTATCATAGCTGGTAATGATATATAGGTTTTGGATCATTGTTCCAAATTTATTGGGCATGATCCTCAAGAGGATCTTTTGAGGGATGAGGAATGCCATTGGGGAGATTCTTGCTTAGATAGTGAAGATACTTGCGAGAGTGATCATGGAGTCAATCCGGATATTTCATTAAATGAAGCTCTGTTGATGGTGGAGTGAATGGATAATATTTGAAGCTCTAGCCGTGGATTTGCCTAAGATGGGAGTGAGCGAGAAGAGACTAAGAAGCACGGACACTTTTAAGAAAGTGACGTATCCGTGTCGGACACTGACACTCCTCGAACACGTGTCCGATACTATTTTAGGCGTATTCATAATTATAAACTAAAAATCTTAATTTCGGACATTTGTCCGACACTATTTTTGCGATGTATCCTACAATTTCTAGCCTGTGTCTATAACCAAAAAATAAACATGTAGCTGATATTTCTTGGACATTTTGTTAACATGGGAGAATCTTCATATGCCTCCGTCCCTCGCCATTTTTTTCGTGAGAACTCTAGGTGGGGCCCATTTATCACTCAATCCAAACCTTGCAACACACATGGGGCCCCAGATAGCAACTCGCCTCAACTTTTAGTCAGATTCGAATTTATTGGACCTTTGGATCAACTATACACCAATCCGAACGGAATGAATTTGTGAGCCATGGATGAAGGGGTGAGGGATATGTGATTGGGACCAAATTTAATATGTAGGGTACTTTCACATAGATCTTTCCAACCCTCCCAGTCTCATCCCTTGGTGGGCTCCACAGTGGTTCCCACCAAAGAGTGTGCACGAGAAGTCCATGAGAGACGTATGCACAAGAAAAGGCTCCGTTAACATGTGGTTACTAAAACTTGTAAACTAGAGATATGACAATTTTATAGGTTGAAAAAATGTATGATTGTTAATATTAATCATATCACAGGCAAAAAACTAATAAATCTTTCACTAAAGAATAGGCCTCGAGATTGGCTTTTTTTTTTTTTGGAAGGGAAAGAGATGATCCTCCCTTTTCTTTGTATGGATTTTATGAAACTATAAATATTTCATGTTTAATGATTATGAATTATATTTTAGTATTGTATTGATATTTGATAATTTAATATGTTTGTTAGTTGGTACTTGAATTTTTATATTTTGATTGCTAAATTGATTAAAAAGCTAAAATAATATTATCTTTTTAGGATATGATTATATATATAAAATAATATATAATTAACGTGTCCTCTGATGTGTCTGTGGCCTACTTTTTTAAGAAATGCTGTATCGGCGTGTCTGTGTCACATCATATTTGTGTCCCGTGTCCGTATCCCTACTACTTTGAGAAGAGACAAGTAGGTTTATTGAAGACAAAATATTGAAATTGCCCATGTTTTGGGCATTTCGATGGATGACTGATTAGGTGGGTTAAGAAGCTTAGTTAATGATGTGATAGAGGAGAAAGGAAGCAGTAAGGAATCCAAAAATCCAAAAAGAAATTTAAAGCACAGAGAGAGTTAGATAAATGAGCTTTCTCTATCAATTATGATCATCTAGATAAGCATTCGGGTGTGGCATTGCTGAGAATATGAAGCCTTTATCATGTAATGTTCATGGAATGAACTCTACTTCTAAAAGGGTGGTGTTGAAAGGCGTGGTATGGTCGTTTAAGGTAGATTGCCTGTTTCTTCATGAGGCGAAGTTGGAGGTTATTGATATTCATTTTATTAGATCTATTTGTCTGTGGTCAAATAGTCAGTTTGCTATGTGTCTTTCAGTAGGTGCTTCAAGAGGCATTTTATTAGTGTGGAATACAGCTTTTTGGGAAAAGATTGATAAGTTTGTGGGAAGGTATTCTGATTCTGTTATGTTGAAGGATGTTCAACATAATATACAGTGGGTCGCAACCTCTGTATGTGGGCCATCTTCCTTTAGGAGGGTACTTCATCACTAGAGCATACTTTTCTCCGTAGAATTAGAGGGGTGGAAGTGAAGGAAGCATTAAAGCGAATGAAGACAGAAAAAGCAACAGGCCCAGACGATATTCCGATAAAGGTATGGAAATGCTTGGGAGAGGTTGAGGTGAGTTGGTTATGTAGACTATTTAATAAGATACTTGTGACAAAGAAAATGTCGAATGAATGGAGAAGAAGCATTGTAGTACTTATATATACGAATAAGGGAAATATACAAAATTTGTACTAACTAGTGAGGAATTAAACTTATGAGTCATACTATGAAGTTATAAGAAAGAATAATGGAACAAAGACTGAGACAGAAGACTAAGACCTTTGAAAATCAATTTGGTTTTATGCCAAGGAGATTAACTATGGAAGTTATCTTTTCACTTAGGTAATTAATGGAAAAATATCGAGCAAAGAGGGATATGGTGGAGTTTTGGACAGAGCTTTCTTGGGTTGCTGATTTAGGAAAACGTTTGGGTGGTGGCAAGGGATTTCAAGCATCAGGTTTCCTTTGAAAAAAAGGAGGTGCTATCGTTACCCTAGCTACAAGGGATTTCAGTGATTGGATTAGGAGTCATGATCTAGTAGACTTGCATATGAGAGATGTTGATTTTACATGGTCTAATGTGCAAAGGGATCTCATTTTGAGTAGGTTGGATCGGTTTCTGGTGTCTTTTGAATGGGTGGATATTTTTCTGGATTGTGTACTAAGGCCATTAGCTAGACCAATATCAGATCATTGCCCTCTCCTTGAAACTCATTTGGAAGATTGGGGTCCTCCGCCTTTTCAGTTTGAATTAATGTGGATGTTGGAGATAGGTTTCCTCGATTGTGTTAGGAAATGGTGGGCGACAAAGGTTGTCAATGGGTGGATTGGCTTTCAATTAGCTCAAAAGTTGAAATTCCAAAACTCAAGTCTGGTGTAAGGAGGTCTTCGGAAGCATATTAGAAATGAAGCATTTTCTCTTATCTAAAATTCAAGGCATTGATGGGAAGACAGCGGACGGCAATTCTGAAGAAGAGGATTGGGATAGAAGAATTTCTATCAAAGAACAATTTCAAAGGCTTATTTTTCAAGAGGAGATCAGTTGTGAACACCCGTCAAGAGATAAATGGTTGGCGGCAGGTGATCATAATACAAAATTTGCCCATGCTGTTGGTAGTGTCTGTTGTCATGTGAATTGGATAACTGCTATTGAAGTTGCGGGAAGGTTATGGGAGGAAAAATCTGACATTGAAAGAGAGATAGTTCATTTCATTTTTTTCCAAGGCTTTATTCAAGTTATAACAAGGAAAGGCCTCGGATAGATGGGATTTTTATTAGTCATTTATCCAATTCTAGTGCTTTTTCTCTTAAAGTGCAATTTTCGAAAGAAGAGATTAGAGAAGCTGTGTTTGGTGTGTTTTGGGTGGGGGGGGGGGGGGGGGGTGATCGAGCTCTAGGCCCTGATGGATTTCCAATTGCTTTTTTCCACCATTTTTGGGATATGTTGAGAGGATGAAATGATGGTTTTCTTTAAAGAGTTCCATGAAAACGGTGTTATAGCAGGAGAACTTGGAGCGTCTTTCATTGCTCTAATTCCGAAGAAAGATGGTGCTATTTCTATTTAGGATTTCCATCCAATTAGTTTGATTGGAAGTCTTTATAAGATTTTAGCCTAAGTTCTAGCGAATCGTCTGAGGAAAATGCTTCTTGAGATTATTTTATGATAAACAAGCTGCTTTTGTTGATGGATGTCAAATCCTTGATAATGAAGTTGTTGCTCATGAATATTTGGATTCTCAGAATCGACTGAAGCGTTTGAGGCTGATTTGTAAGTTGGATTTTGAAAAAGCTTATGATATGGTAGATTGGGGCTTCGTACAATACCTGATAGAAAGAATGGGGTTTGGAGATCAATGGCGGAAATGGATTCAAAGTTGTGTATATTCAACTCAATTTTCTATCATGGTAAATGGCTCTTCTAAAGGTTACTTCAAGAGTTCCAGAGATATCAGGCAAGGTGATCCAGTATCTCCTATGCTTTTTGTCCTTGTTGTAGAAGCCTTGAATGTCTTAATGGAGAGAGCCAGACGGATGGGGTTAATCACTGGAGTTGCTATTGATAATTCTGGTCTGGAGGCAACTCATTTACAAATTTTAGATGATTCTATCATTTTCTGTGATGCTTTGTTAGATGAAGTTCACAAGTTGAAATTGATTTTGAAATGGTTTGAACTGTTGTCGGGGCTTAGAATCAATTATTGGAATTGTGGATTTATTGGAGTACGGTTGGCTGCTAGTTTGGTTGCTTCTCTGTCAAATGCTTTGTTTGCTGAGTTGGCAAATTGCCTTTGAATTATTTGGGATTGCCCTTTTGCCTGGGGATTCCCAAGAGTTCGTTATGGGATTCAGTTTTGGAGAGGATAGATAAAAGGTTGAGTTCTTGGAAAGGTAAGCTTCTGTCTTTGGGAGGGAGAATTTCTTTGATAAAGTTTGTAATGCAAAGTTTTCCTATTTATTATCTCTCTTTCTTCAAATGTCCCAAAAGAGAAATTCCAGCGAGACTTTCTTTGGAGAGATCATGTTGATAAAAAGGAAGTATCATTTGGTCAGGTGGGACTTGGTTTGTTGGCCTATTGATCAGGGAGGATTGGGGATCTGATCTGTTGAGAAAGTTAATAAAGCTCTTTTGGGAAAGTGGTTATGGAGGATTGAGGAGTCGAATGAGGGGTTGTCGAGGCAAATTCTTATTTCTAAATATAAGCTGGGTAATGATGGCTGGTCTGTGCCAGGCCAATTGTTCAAGGCATATGGAATTTGGAAATCAATTCTTTCTGTTAAGGATGATTTTGTTTCCATGAACTTGTTTTAGGGAGCATGATGGGCGTTGGGTTCAGTTTCGGCATGATGAAATGGTGTGGGCAGTTTGTGTTTATCAACCTTTTCCCTTATCTATACTTGTTAAATAGGAGGCAGTGTGCTGCTGTTGCAGAAAATTTCCTTATAACTAGTGGTCAAGTTGTGTGGGATTTTAATTTTTGTCACAATATGACTAACAGATAAGCTGCTGATTTTACACGCATGCTTGCATTACTAAATAATGTTTATGTTACTGTGGAGGATGTCATGCTAGAGTTTGGAAGCCGGCGGTTAAAGGTAATTTTTCAGTAAAGTTGTTTTAGAATGTGTTGATTGACTTCTCTCATTCTATTCAAGGGTCTAAAAGATTTTGGGACTCTATAGTACCTCCTCAAGTGCTTGCTTTTTGTTGGGTGGTGAAGTGTCACAAAATTCAGACTTTAGACAAGTTGAGGAGGCGCAAGCTTATTTTTGTCAATGGGTGCCCGATGTGTTTAAGGGATGAGGAATCAGTGTATCACTTGCTTATCCATTGTTCCTTTTCTCATAGAGTTTGGTCTGTAATTCTTAAATTGTTTGATATGCACCGGGTCATGCTTTTGAAAATTGTGGATCTTTTAAAGCGATGGCATGTGGGAATCAAATATATTTGCGTGCGCATTCTTTGGAAGGTGGTGTTATATGTGGTTTGTTGGAAAATTTGGTTGGAAAGGAATAATTGTGTTTTCAAAAATGAAAATAAATTGATGGAAGATGTTGTGGCGTCTATTATTTGGTTTGTTTCAGAGTGAGTGTGTTTAAGAGAAGAGTTTAAAGGGGTGGTTTTAGAGGATTTAAATAGATCTTGGGCAGCTCATTTAAAAGGTGGATGGATCTCTAAACTTTTGAGTAGTGTTATGTGGGAATGTCCACCTATGTGGGTTATCTCATATTAGACTTTGATAGAAGTTATGTTCAAGCCATTAGAAGAGGTGGAACTGGAGGTGTTATTAGAGACTGGAAAGGCATTGTTATAAGGAATTTCTTTGGGCTGGTGGAGTCCTTGGATGCTAATGAGTCTGAAATGAATGCTCTTCTGGTTGGCTGTTGGGAGCTACGCCAGTTGGAAGGTTTTAAAGATACCATTGAAGAAGATTCTTTTTTGGTCATTTAGTGGAGTTTAGGGAATTGTTCTCATCCTTGGATGTTGACTTATTTGGTGGAGGAGGTGCAAGATATTTCCAGTAAATTGAATGTTGTTTTCCATCATGTGTTACTTGAGGCAAATGCTTTGGTGGATAAGCTCGCTAAGGAAGTGGTGTTTTGTTTTTCTTTTATCTTTTGATGTATAGTTTTTTTTTTTTGAGGTTTTATTGCCGCTGTTTAATAAAATTTACCAATTAAAAAAATAAGAAAAAACCAACAACGACAACATGATGGAAGCTGAGATTAATTATTGAGTTAAGACTTTTGATTTTAGCTTCCATTGAGAGTTTATTTGAGTAAGTGGATATTCATGAGGGTAATAGGGCATGCAATATGAATGGATTGGACCAAGCGATGGTGGGCTTTGGCCCTCTTGTTGGTGAACAGGAGTTGTCCACATGGAATGTTTTCTTTGGATTTTAGCGTAGGAGAATTTTTGATGAGGGAGAGAGGCTGAGTGTGGAAAAGGAGAAAGCTTTATTTATGGATTATTATTTGGGTAAAAGGGTAAAAAACCCTTTCTTTAGGAAAAGGATGTTACTTTTAATTAAGATTAAGATGCTAGGTAGGTGGGTGGCTATCAAGGATCAAAATACTAGTTATGGCAGATATAGCGGTTAGTGATCAAAACTCTATGTAGTAGGCGAAACGTAGCGGTTGCAGCGATACGTAGTGATGTAGCGGTGTGAATGTTCTAAATGGTAAAAAGAAAAAAAATTCAAATCCAGTGTACCAGATCTTATATCTTTTTTTTTTTTAAGTGATTTGGAACCATGTAAAGGTAAATATAACTTTAGGACAGGCTACTGAGGAGAATAAATAGGAAAAATAATATTTTAAATAAAATTGATTGGCCCTGCTCTACTAGGTTTTAGAATGTAGTGCTGCTATTTTCAAAAGAGCATAGTGCCTCCCACCACTACGGCCAACAATGCGGCCACTACGTTACTATTTTGAACCTTGGTGGCTATCACCAATCCATCACTTTTTCGTGGGCAAGGGGAGAACAGAAAATTATATGGTATGTTGGACGGATGCCCATATCCCTAGGCAATGCAGGGCTGATGAGGAAGAGAGACTAAGTGCGGAAAAGGGAAATGGAAAACTTTGTTTTAGGGATTTTTAATTAGAGAGAGGATATTAGTTTTTAATTAAGATTAAGATGTCAGGCAGGTGGGTGGGTATCACTGTCGCTTGTTGGATACTGCAGGTCCAACATGACCAAACCCTTCTATTTGCAAGTCCAGCAGTCCCAAACATGGCAGACCTGTTTGGTCCAGTTTAGGTTAGGATTCCATACTTTGTTGTGGAGCTCATCCTGGGTCCATGTCACCCAGTTCACACGCCATCCCTACAACTTATTCTACACCCAGAATTTGATGCCTTAAAGAGGTATATACCATTCCAAAATGCAAAGCGTGAGCTTTTGCCTATGTTGCATGGATTTGTTAAAATGGACAGCGTATCCTTGTTGTACAAGTATTGGACACGAAACTGTGTCAGATACTCGAAAGGGTTCTCCAAGTACTAATTAAACATTATTTGAAATTTGATACAATAAATCTATAATATTGAAATGTCCTTTGCTTGATTGTTTGGAATCAGATTTGTATATTATTTTGTGGGTCCAGTGTGCACATTTTTTTCATTCAGAAATTCATTTCTATTTAGATTTAGAGAAGTCTTATGCCAAATTTAGAACACTATGTTGTGAGATATTTTGAAGCAGACACCAGAACTCATGCACCTTGGACTTATGGGCCATAAAATCCTTGATACAATATTCAAATTAGGACGATTTTGGGCATTACCATGTCCAACACAGGATCTTCCTATTGCCGCCTCTATGTTCAATGGCATGCATACCCAGCTTGGCTCAATGCAGGTGCTAGCATAGGAATTCATGTGTAATGTTGTTTTTTAGGAGATCATTGATCAACACACAGAAGTGTGTTGATTACCCAACTATTGAATTACCCAAAAAAAAAAAAAATGCACTTCGTCTGAGAGTTAAAAATCATCAAACTCACAGGCTCTTAATCATGTGTTTGGAGGGGGATCATTCAATCTATTGCTCCCATGATTGTCATGCATGCATCCAGATGTGCCTCATAGCTTGAAGTTATTTTAGCTTGGAGGAGTTTCAGCCTATTTGGATTAGAAGTTAGGCCGAGGCCTGCATGGTGGGCTAAAATCTCTGCCCAGACCAAGTCCCTGCACAGTCATAGGAAAATATTAAGTATGCCTGCAGCGAATATTTTGTGGATCCAGTTCCATATATAAAGTCACTGTTATTTGTATATGGATGGGTATGTTCATTCTTTCATCGTTCATTTTAGTAATCATTCTTACTTAAAGGGTGAACCAATAGCAGCATGGAACTGAAGTCTAAAATCTCTCATGCACAATCATCACTTTTTACCTATCTTCACCCTTTGCTTTCTATTTTGTTCATGTCGTGAGCAATTTCTTGACCATGCCATAGATATTGATGGAGCTTATTTTGGCACTACATTTCCTCACCTGTTTCTAATGACATATGGGCACCTCAAGCCACAGAAGGCATCCCAGAGCTATGTTCCTAGAGTATTTGGCTTCAAGATTCACAAGCCGTGATGCTGGAGTTCTCCAGTCAAACACGCTGGGTTATTTAAACACATTAGTTTTCGTAACTCCAATGCTTTGTTTATATTTACAAGAAATAGTATTCCTTACCATTCCAATACAACCCTGGTAAGAGTACAGTATCACCCTGGAGTCTTTTCTCTTCATTCTTTCATATTTTAGGGAATGATACACAGAAAATCGGCCTACCTGTCACACCTATTTCTTTCTTTTCAATCATAAGCCGATGCAAGGTTTTCATGGTTGAGAATCGAAGTGCTTTGCCATTGTTGTATTGCCACTTGGCTTTCCTTTTGGATAATTAACTCTATTTGCTTGTTTATCTCTCTAAGTTGTAACATTTATTTTAAGTTTTGGGGGGGCATTAGCCTCTGTACATCACTCCTATTCCTGTAATGTTGTAAAATTCACATGTCTATTCATGTGCACCGTTAGACGGCTGATTGTTTGATAGGGGCTTCAGATGTGGTTGGTCATTTCTATATTCTATCATCATTTTTCTATTATTATTGTCGTGGCAGTCGTAAATATTGTTTTACTTCAAACATTGATAGCTAATCCATTACATGGATATAATGGGTGGGGCATTTGACTAGGTCACAATATACTGTATTGGATATGATAAATAATTGGTTTGTTTGTGCTGGCTGATATATCTGCAATGCACCTTTTAACTGGATCCATCTGACACACCCAGCAAAGAATGACACCCAACCGAAATCTGTGGCCTATTTAGTTCCGTCAGAAGTTGCATGGTCAATTGTTTTTTAGGTTCAAGGTCTTATCGCAATGTTGTTGTTTCAGAAAGAAACTGATTCAGAATCTTATTTTTATTTGTTTAAATCCAAAACACTTCACAGCATTTGTTTTTTCTTCGTGTGTGTGTGTGTGTGTGTGTGTGTTTTTTTTTTTTTCTTTTTTTTGGGCGCTTGACTGGATTGCTGGTCACGAAGTGTTGCTACCAACATGAGGGGCCAGGATCATTCTCTATTCAATATTCTGAGGCCAGGATGCCTTGCCATTTAACCATTAGTGGCTTTGCAGTTGTACCTTGCATTTTGTACCTACACCTTGTAGCATAATTGTGGTGAGTGGAGACCCTCAATTAGCACAAACTAATGGTGGGACGAACTCTGAGCTAAGTGAAATTTAAGGATTGGTCCTTTGAGGGGGTGAGATTCAAGATGAATGATCTGTATTATCATTATGTGGGCCTCAAGGTGGATTATCATCATGTGGGCCTCAAGGTGGATTATTAGAAATTTGTTAGGCTTTGTTTGATATCTCTTCTCTTATTCCTAGCTATTTCAAATAGAGCTAAAAAAAATATAGCCACTAAAAAAACAGGCTGAAATTGGAAAGTATGGATTTATTTTAAATGAATCGTTTGGTATATGCACTTTTGCCTCTTATAAAAGGGGTATGCCTCTTACAAGGAAGAGATACTCCATGTCATATATGAAAAAGGAACATGGTGGAGGACATGGTCTCAAGTTAAAATTGTGCATTATGATAGACATCTCTAACAAATACTCAAAAACAAAGCTCGCTTAAACACACCATGCCATTCACACCAAAAAACTTTAGCACCCTGGTGGCACCCGTCTTCCCACACCTCCAAAATCAAACATGGACGTATCACTGATTAAAATATAAAAAGAATCAAATAAAATTTCATAAATTATTCATCTCACCAAAAAACTTTAGCACCCTAGTGGCACCCGTCTTCCCACACCTCCAAAATCAAAGATAGACGTATCATTGATTAAAATATAAGAAGAATCAAATAAAATTTCATAAATTATTCATCTCAACCAACAACGTCCTCATAATTTTACTGTCTCATAATCAACACAAATGTCATTTATATCTCATACATGGGGTTGTAAATGGGTTAGTTCTAGTCCGGATCCATGGTGGACCTGGAACTGGAACTGAAACCATTAAGGAGCGGATGGATCTGGAATCGATTTGGAACCAGTTTCCTGGATCCGAACTCGAACCGTTAGGAGAGAATGAACTCAGAATTGGAACTAGAATTATGTCCAGAACTGGAACCAAAACTATGTTTGGGGAGGTCTGGTTTTATATGGAGAATGCTTTAGAGAAAAGCTAATTTTTAGAAAAACTTTTAAAAAATAGGCCTAATATATCAGTTCTCGGGGCCTTGGGTCAAAACCAAGGTGGAACTAGATCAGGAACTGTTTAAGTTACGGGTCTAAAAGTAAGATCTAGATGCAGATTCATTTACTTATGGGGACTTAAATATGGATCCAAATTCGGTTACTAATGGGTCGGAGCCTTAGGGTAATCGGAGAATTGGGGACTCATTTACAATCCTACTCATACATTCCGATTTATAGCCTCACACCAACATAGAAGTTGGTAGATATATATTGGTATATAGATGATTGGAAAATCCCCACCATTCATCTCATCATTTACAATAACAAACAAAATTAAAATATATATATATATAATAAATGAATAAAAAAGAAGCTATTCCCTTCTCCTCCCCCTCCCTTTTTGTCCCATCACCTCTCATGTACACATCAGGTATCAAATAATAGAATCAATCATAGACAAATAAGGAAAGAAAGAGAAAAATTAGAAGAATTACTATCATCAAATCTCTCTCATCTAAATCCATTTGGTTCGTCTATCTTAGATGGTCATGATCATGATGATGGCAAGTAGAGTGTGTATGACTCCCAAAGCTTATAAAAAGGGCAAGGGGTTTCAGCATCAAGCTAACCATGGCTTCCCTTTCCTGCTCTAAAGCAACAATCTGCAACCCCGCATTAATCCAGCCTCATCTCATCGATTGAGAAGATGTTCTAGAGTCAGGGTTCTTGTTTTCTCGTCTTTCTCCTCTCATCTGTCTACCGAGAGGTTTATGCAGTTGAACAAACTAGTGCCTTTTGTTCAAGGGATTTTCAGTGAAAAGAAAACATCATCCATGAGCGTTTTCATCCACAAAAATAGCTTATGCATTTGATTTTCGGAGAGCCAGTGCCTCTTTTTTTTTACATGACTAGAAAGTGGACATTTTAGTTTTAGAAGATTTGCCTCTACTTCTCTTAAGTAGGCAGAGGGTAAAGCAATGTATCAAATGCTATAATCATTCCGATTTAGACATTTACACAAGTAGAGCTGGAAATAGAGATGCCAAATATGCACTTAGTCTATTACAAGGAAAGCCTCTAAAAGTACGGTTGTAAATGGATTCGTTCCGGTCCGGCTTTATGGTGGACTTGAACCGGAACTGTTAATGAGAAGATGGACTTAAAACTGGAATTGGTTCAGAACTAGTTACCTGTTTCCTGAATCGAAATTGTGAATAAGAATATAGAATTAGAATTGGAACCGGTTCTGTGTATAGAGTGGGTTTGGTTCTGAGTCTGGGTTTGTATAGAGAATGCTTTGTAAAAAAAACTAACTTTTAGGAAACGTTCTCTAAAACTAAGATGGTAGGTCGGGTCTTAGGTCCACAGGCCATAATGAAAGTGAAACTAGATCCGTAACCATTTAGGTCATAGTCCAAAAATAAGATCCAGACCAAGGCTTATTTGCTTAACGGGACCTAAATAAGGACCCAAATCCACTTACCTTCAAGTAATTGAAGAAACGAAGACCCCATTTACAACCTTATATAAGAGACTTTTAGGGGATCTGGACTCTAGATTGAGAGATGCGTGCATGACATGGTAGGGTTGAGTTGCTTTAGTTACACTCCATATTGGAAGACGTGTGCCTCTCGAGACTTTTTTACGGAAAAGTCTGGAAGTCTGATAATTTAGAATTTTTTATAAAAATAATTGAGAGTGTAGTCGTAAGCAGGGTTAAGTCAACCCTTGATAACTCATTAAATAACTTTAAAAAGTTAAAAAAATGATAATAAGTGCTTCAATTAAGCAGTTTCTGTTGGATTTTTATACTAGTTTTTTGAAAGAGTAGGTACACAATCAGTTTTGGTGTTGGTCACTCTATTTTTGTCGCTTCGGATTCGCAACCGTCTTAGATACACTGCGCATGGTAGGATGCATTAATGTCTAGGTTACTGCTGTTATTATGTAATTGTCAACCATTGAAGGGCACGTGGGTATCTGGATTCATGGTTGTTGAATGAGGTCACCACAAAATGAGAAAAACACCGTCCAATTACTGATTGTGCTTTTCTATTTCTACGCCCTACATCCTATTTTACAGGTTGGTTCGTTCATCCATGAATGATAAGTAGGGCACACTATACACTATCTCCTACATTAGGAAATATCTGGCCATAATCTTCTAGTTAGTGCAAGCCAAGATGGTAAGTGAAGCCCACCTTGTGGCGCCCACTTGTCTCAATGCATATGGCAGATGCTTAGATATGAATGGTTCAACTCATTCAATGATCATAAGCATTCAAAATAAATGGCTGGATTGAGTTGTCCAAGTTGTTTATTTTAGAGGGTCCTCATGAGATAGGTATGATCATCAGAGGTAACCTGATAGCCATATGCACTTAGCACAAAGTCCTTTTTCGTTCATATAGGTACCCATAATGTGCTCCACACTGGGGTTTAGACAACAATTGAAAAAAAAAACCATGACCGTTCGAGCCTTGATCATTTATATGGTTGATATCTCTGATTGGCCAAGCCATTACATTTCAAAAATTGTCTGAAACACTTGCCTTATCTTCCAAATGTGAGCCTGCATTCTTTCCTTAGAAGCATAGGTGGACCTACATATATCCATGTGAGGACGGACGCACCTATTGGACATTGGTCGGCTTTTAAAAATATAGTGAGAATTTTGGTTTTACTTCAAAAATTTACATAAAAATCCGACATCCGCCTCTAAAATCCACATGAGAATTTTGTATTTTTTTTCAAAACACAACTCCCTATTTTGGTTTGCACCCTTAAAACAAAAACTTTGGGTTTACCACTGCTAGAAAGAAAACAATTGAGGGAATTCTTACATTTATTTATCCTTCTTTAGGAAAAGAAAACAAAGAGAAAGTCATTCTAGCTTTGCATTGGGGTAGATGCTCATTTATCCATGCTCGGCATAAAATTTAATAATTTATTTGTTGTAGTAAATCACTTTTCGATTCTGTTTTACCTTTTCTTACTGGTTGTAATAGCATTGACCAATGAAGATAAAAGCATGAGAAACAACTAAATCAAAGATTTATTATACTTTATAAACTATAAAGCATTCAAACATATATTTTAGCTAGACAAGCCAAACTACATCTAAATGGACTATAAATGGATGAATTAGCAAAAGCAGCGGTAAATGAGTAGATTACTTACTGTTAAGGTGGTGGCTTAATTGGTTTGAACCTTACGTTTGCTTCCAAAGGTCTCAAGTTTGACTCCCAGCCCCTTATGTTATTCGGGTACTATGTGTGTAGCCATGTATGTACGCCCTGGAGAATGGTAAATCAAGTAACCCTCGGGCTGAAAGCCAAAAGTCTAAAAGCTCGGTTAGAGAGGGATACTTTAGGCCATAAAAAAAAAAAAAAAGAAGAGAGAGTAGATTACTTGGGCTGTCAAGAGCCTAGGTCCATGCCAAGCTATGGTAATCAATTGCCCTTCTACCCTTGTGTATGGGTAGTCGCTGACCCAAGATTTTCATTTGAGTGGGGTGGATGATGATTAATTGAAAAACTCAGTCATGTGCTTAATCAGATGGGGGGCCCCACTCATATAGTCACGCCCCGAAATCCGAAGTCCTTAGGACCCTCAAATCACTAGATATAACGGGTCCACAATAATTAAATTAAGAAAAATATTCAAACTTTATTAAATAATCTAAATAGAATATCATGATTAACATATCAAGCTAAAATCAATCCACTTAAAATAAATAAATAAATTTAAAGTGAAAATGTCGCTCCTAAGTTTCTCAAAATCTAATAAAGTCCTAAATTAATCCTCAAATCTATGACTAAAGTTTTTGCAAGTCATCCCTTAGTTCCGATTCTGCAAAAAAAGTTAAGTTTTCTCGGGTTTCGGTTAAACTTCGAAATCTGCGGGGAAAAAACAAAAATGAGTAAAACTCAACAAGTAATAAAAACCATAAAACCTAGCAAAAAATTAACAATTTAAGAAATCAAATTAAGAGTCATGGTTCGCATATACAAAGTATATCAAGTAAGTTAAGTATAATATCTTGAAAGCGACAAGAAGATAATATGATCGAAATTCAAGGAATTTCAAATAAGTGAGTAAGTAACCAAATCAACAAATACAAAAGAAAGGCATATCCGCAGTAAACAAAATATCAAAGTGTGCAGGCCAGAGTTAAGCCTGAACCAAGCGTACTCGCCAGGTATAAATCGTTTTTATATCCAAAGTTGGCACAAAGCCTGAGAATACTAGTAACCTTCAAAACAAAGTGAAACTAGCTACTGGCTAGCAATATTGTACAAAGAGTTCTCAATCCCAATGTCATACTTAAAAAGGCTAAAGTCCGCATATAAGCGTCCCCACAGTGCGTTGCCCATATTTTAGAGAATACCTTGATGTTGAATAGTATATAAGTAACAAAGTCCGAAAATTTTCAAATTTCAATTCACACCTTGGTTTAGGGTACAAACACAAGTCTATCATATGATATCGAATTTTTCACAATCAAACCCTTTAAATAAAATGACCAATAATTACTAACAATAATTCACTGAGAAATTTATTTTATAACATAATGGTATCCAAGGATCAATATCAAATTTTGCCATCAAACAAAATAAAATAAACAAATAAACAAATAAAATCAAAGGGAGCAAATCCTCAGAATTTCTATGATTATTTTAATAAGTTCACAAGTATGCTTTAAGTCATAATTGAGATAAGGAATAGAAAAACTAAAGTACTAAAGTAACATAGTAAGACTACTCGCCTGGATCATTAACGGATGATTAACTTGACCAGCCTCGATATAAATATCCCGAGGAATCATGCAGTTCATGTTAATAACAGTGTTTAACAAATAAATTTAGCAATTGGGCCTAATGATTAAGTTCATGCACTAATTCCTAGACATGGGTCAGGCTTGGGACAGGGTCATGAACTTGGGCTTACATCATGAATAAAACCTATAGGTCAGGTTGGAGAACAGTTTTGATGCATGTAGATTTTAGCTCCGGGTTGGATAATGCAAGTGAGTCAAAATAATTAGGTCATGCATATATGTAAGTTAAGTGGGTTGAACCCGGCCAATGACCAGTGAACGGGTCGAGGATTTAAGTTAAACAGATTCATCTAGTGGGCTAAGGACATTGGGCTTCAAAGGTTCAGATGAGTGGGGCTTAGAAAATCACTGAGTGGGGTAAGAAACTTGATTTTAAACAAATGTATAGATGGCCAGGGGCTGAGATTCAATTGGGCTAATTCATGTTGGTGCCGTAAAACACGAGTAGTGAATGGGTTGATTCAGTTTTGTTTTTCAACTAATGATTTGGATATGAGTTCTGGTCTCAAGTTGATCGAAGTTGGGATGGGTGTGAACTTAAGACTATTGGTGAGATGGTGTCTATGTGGTGGATCAAGAAAAGATGTGATGGAATGCATGGAGGTGGAGCTGAAGATGAGGAGAAATGTGATGGAGTCGGCCATAGCAGTGAGATGGGTTCTGTTTGGATGAGAGGAAACCGGGAAAGAAGAAAACAGAGGCATGAAGGGAGGAATCAAAAGAAGAAACAGAAAAGAAGAAGAAGAGAGTGTAGGAACAGTAGCAGCAGAGGAACGCAGGAAAGAAGAACCAGCAGAGGAGGGAGAAGAAAACAGTGAAGCTGATGCTAGGTTGGGCATTGCTCGGCTGGGGCAGTTGGTTCTATGTAGATGGGTATCAGGTGATGAACAAGCAGATGGGGAAGATGATGCAGAGGAGATGAACGATGAGGTCGAGTTCGTGCAGAGGTGAAGAAAAGAGGGGGCGACTGGGTTTGACAAGGAGGACAAAGACACAGTGCTTGTGACCATGCAGGTGGGCTCAAATTGGGTGGGTTGATGGTGTTGATTGAAGTGGGTATCATGAAGATGATGTGATGCTTAGTTTACAGATGAAGAAAGTGTTGCAGTGGAGAAGAGGAAGAAGTAAAAAGAAAGAAAAGGAAAGAGAAGCAGAACAGAGGAAAAAAAAACGGAAGAGAAAGAAAGAGAAAGCAGTACAGGAAAAAAACAAGGAAGAGGAAGCAAAGGAAGAAGAAGAGCATGAATGAAGAAAACAAGAAAGAAGGATGGAAGGAAAAGGAAGAAAACGGCTGGGTTTAGTAGCAGAATAAGGAGGAGAGAGGAAGAAGAAGAAGAAAAAAAAAAGAAAGCAGAAGAGAGAAGAGGAAGGAGAAAGAGGAGAATACGAGGGGAAAAATGGGATGGAGATGGGGACTGTCTGGTTTAGTGGAAGGAAAGAAGAAGAGTCCTTCTATTTGTACACCACTTTTTACTCTCCTTACACTATTTTTCTTTATGCACAATAGATTAAGTGATTAAATTTGTATTTTTTCTCTTCACAGTCATTACATTTACATACTATACCCCCATCCTCTTTCTCTACATACCCCCTCATTCTCTTTCTCTATACATTCCTCTTCCATTCTCTTTCTCTACACATTCCTCTTCCATACTCTTTCTTTACACATCTCTTCCACTCCTCTTCTGTGGCCTGCTCTTTTCCTTCCTCCTCCATTCATCTCCATTCTCAAGGATCTCAACTCTTCTTCACCATTCTCAAAGGTAAGCTCTTTCTTCTCAATCATTTCTTTTCTCAAGCATTTATCTTCTCCATCATTTTCATTGAAATAGTTTTTGTAGATGCCTTACACCATTTTCACTGAACCCACCTGGAGTGAATGTCCCTGATGCGAAGCACCATTTTGACCTAATGGTGTTTGTGGTCACGCCACATTCAGCGCTGCGTGGCCAAATAGGATGAAACCTGTTTGGCCACACAAGGCCGAACCTCTGTCATCTGTTCGGCCAACATTGGCCAACCAACATACAAGTGTTCGGCCACTGTTGGCCGAACATTGTAATAATGTTTGGCCAACGGTGGCCGAACAGATTAAATTTGTTTGGCCACTGTGGGCCGAACACAATAATTGTGTTCGGTCAACCATAACTGAACAGATTTAACTTGTTTAGCCCTGTGTGGCTGAACAGTAGTATTGTACTGCTGCTGGTGACACAAACATGAGAAAATTGATATTTGGTTCTGGTGACCTCTACAAATATGGCAAGTACTTCTACAACTAGACCGACGGCTTCTGAAAGAAGGTGTCGTCAAATATTTGAACAAGTAATTATTGAAGAGCCGGAAGAACCGGAAGATGGAAATGGTGATGGACAAGAACTTGTTGAGCCGAATGACACTTCAGTATTGAAAAGCTTTCAAACACATATTGCAAAATGTATTTGGGAAAGAGAGGTATGGTTTTTTATTTTTGCAAGATAAATATTATATTTTATTAGTTAACAAATGTAGATTTTTATTTTGCAGGACTGTCTCCCGTTAAAGTGTGTGAGTCATGGCCAAAAGGTAGCAATGTGGCATTTGAACGAGTCAGATTTATTTAGAGAGAAGATTGATAGATCTGGATTGGCGCCATTGATCAGGACTTTTTACAAATTTGTAGATAAGTGCCTTGTGTCAACTTTTGTGGAAAGGTGGCATCCAGAAACCAATACGTTCCACATGCCCTTCGAGGAGATAACCATCACTCTCGATGATGTTGCCACCATTCTGGGGATCCTAATGACGGGGATAGCTGTTTCATATAACGACCATTTTGAATTTGCAGAAGCTCAAGAACTACTGCACCGTGCATTAGGAGTTTGACGCTCGGAGGCACATGATGAGCTTGCATAAGTGCAGGGTCAGTTTGTAAGGTTGGAGTGGGTAAAACATAAGTGCGATACAGTGACAGATGCAAATGGAGAAATAGCCATTGACCGTGCAGTGAGAGCTTACATGTTACATGTACTTGGATGTACATTGTTTAGTGACAAGAGTGACACACGAGTGCCGGTCATATATCTTAGTTTACTTATGAATGTTGACAGTGTGAGTTCATACGCATGGGGTGCAGCTGCTTTGGCCTATCTTTATCGGCAATTGGGATTAGCTAGCCCGTATGAAGTGAAACAAATAGCTTGGTATTTGTCACTGTTAGAAGCATGGATATATGAGCATTTTTCAAGTTTTGCTCCTACCCCCAACCTCATGTAGGTCCCACACTACCCCCGAGTATTACTTTGGCATCCTAATAGGGAGTCTAATAAAGACGGTCGTCTTCAAACATTGAAGGAAACGATGGATGAAATGGGTAATGATAAGGTATTGCTTATTTTACTAGTAAATCATTTTAAATTTAATCAAACGCTTGTTTTAGATGTGTTACTAAGTATGTATGCTTATTCATGCAGGTAACTTGGGGTCCTTATCGTAATAAAAGGCAACATCATCCATTATATGAGCTTGCTTTTTACTCTGGATGCATTAGGTGTTTGGATATTGTGGAGCCATATCACCTAGACAGAGCTTTGAGGCAATTTGGTAGAGTTCAGACTATTCCTCCATAACCATTGACTCCTAATCGTTGTTATCGAGGTTTTAGTGCTCAACAATATCAGATTGCATATCAATTTATAGATCAAGTATAGCAAATATGGGAAAATCATGTATTATCGGGTAGAAATAGAAGTCATCCAGTGAGATTTCCATCCGATTGTGTACCCGAATATATGAATTGGTACACACAAATTTCATGGAGGACAGTACAAAACCCGAACCATCGATCATAGTGGAGGCAACAAAATGAAGCCAGTCAAGTTACCTCGTCTGCAAGTTATGAACAGGTTTGCCACTACAATTATTACTTATGTTATGTATATCTTAATATCTAAGAATCTAACATAATAATTGACTGCAGCGTTATTAGGATGCATTAAGCATCGCTGATCCACTGATGGAGGATGACTTTATTTGTGACCCATAGGTGATGTACTCTGCTGTTGATCGGATGCGCCATGTGTTAAGAGATTTTCTATTAAAGATACGCAATGAATTGTTAGAGATTCCAATATGACCTCCACTTCCTACAGACGCCGACCAAGGAGTGACAGAGGTTGATGTATCCATGACAACGTTGATGTGATCAGATGCGCCATGTGTTTATGGTTTTGGCTTTTTTTGTTTTTATATTTTCTAAGTATATAAGTAGTTCACAAAAGTCATGAATTAAAATTTCAAGATTACTGCTATTAATCAAATGAGTTCCATTTCAAAATGAGTTATAAATACACATGAGATACACCAATGTTGCATGAGTTACAAATGAATTTAATCAATGTTTATTGTTTCACATGTTGCTACATCCGAATTGACGAGCTCTTTAAAATGGTCTATTCGCATTTTATAAGCAAAAGCCCAGTCTTTTGCACAAGGAAGATGAAATTCTCACCACTAGTTTGCAATTGGTGTAATTGGATGACCTGGATCCAAGAAGAGCTGAAATATAACAAACGTTAGGAACTATGTATCATGCTTTTTTGCAACGACTTTAATTAATCTTTAAAGTAAGGATCTTTACCTGAATGAAGTGATTATCATTTACAAAACCAATCGCTATTTTCTTCCGAGAAATAAGTCCCACTGGCGTTGACCATAGGGGTAGAAAGGTAAGACATTCTTGCATGCTAAAGTAGTATAATACCAAATTATACTGAGATGCAATAATATGGCCCATGTTTGGCATCGTCATCCAGTGAGCATAACTGGGGTAATTTTCATTATATAACAATGCTTCAATCAATTCTGAATCAACTTTCACATCTTTTCCAACACGTATGTACTCCCTAATTCCAATCAGAAATTGATCACGGTAAGAAAGAATAGGATTTGATCTTGTGTGAATCACCTTAGCTTTTCCATTTCTCTTAGATATTCCATGCATAGTAACCATGCTGTCAACAACTTGAACTCCCTGCGAATAGGATTTCATCTTGTGTGAATCACCTTAGCTTTTCCATTTTTCTTAGTTATTCCATGCACAGTAACCATGCTGTCAACAACTTGAACTCCATGCAATAAGGAGAGTAACTATCATGTACCGATTATACCAATTCAAAGGCACTTAGATCACGTCTAGTGGATGTATCAACCTTTAGAGATGGCCGACCTCGGTTTTTTACATTCACTTCTGGTTCTAGTAAGAAGGTACTGACTTGTTCATATAGCTCCCTCAACTTTCTCAACATTTGTAATTGCCTTGTATGATCACCTTTATTGAAAGCCTTTTTAACTAATGCCAGTTTAGTTTTACAATTCAAAGTCAGCCTCTGGACTGCAGTGTTAGGCAGGATATTAAGCTTACACTAATGTTGATGAATACAACTGAGGGGAATTAGGCATTGTTCAGAAATATAATTTCCAATTTCATGAGCACAAGGTAACCCATGTGTTCGACGAAGGATACACATACATGAGCTTTAGTCAGTTTCAACTTGATCTGCTCTCTTTCTTTCTGATAATATTTTATCCAATACATTTTTTAATATGTTACCACGGAGCTCATTGAACTTAGTAGGCTGGAAACAATGTTGCACAACTGTCTTACATTTTTCAAAGGATGCTTTTATACTTGTATGTTACAATAGGAGCACGTTGTGGACTTTACCCAATTCGATTCAAGATTCCCCTGACTTAATCCAAGTTGTCTTTTCAATTATGTATGTAAACTCTCAGCTCTGTACAGGAAAAAATATATAGATTAGTACTTAATATATAAGTAAAAAGTGGGTATGTTAAGCATCAAACATTGAGATTACCTATTTGATGTAGTATTCCCCAAATGCAAAAAATTATCTGCCCATGCAGATACAAATTTTTCCTCATATATATCTAACCACGTACTCTTCACATAATGAAGCACTTCTGGATAAGTATAGAAATCTTTCATTAACCTAGCCAGTAATTCATCATATTCTTCTTCTGTGGAAGAAGACATCACCATATTCTAACTTATATTGAACTTGTCCCACATTTTCTTAGTTTCGAACAACTTTTTTCATTTACTCAAGACATTCTTATTAATGTGCCATGTGCACAATAAATGATAACTCTCAGGAAATACATTGTCGATGGCCTTCATGAGCCCTAACCCTCTGTCCTTTATAATAACTTCAGGAAGAATACCATTAGCGTCAATAATGATAGAACGAATTACACCAACACCCATGTGTAATTATCTTCACATTCAGCTTATAGGTAAGCGAAGCATACAGAAAATGTCATCTCTGTAGACGTGACTCCAACAATCTCTATGATACCGATTCGTCTTGTAAGTGCAATCTATTATCAAGACATGCAGAAATGCATGCAATAATTCTAAGCTGATTGGGTGTGTCCAACAAATGTCATGGACGGTATTGGTATTAGCACAGCTCATATGCCATTCAATATACTTATCCTCAGCCAATTTGCCCAACAATTGTTGCATTTGACTTCTCCTGCCCTGTTCATTCACTTTCTCCCTATAACGTGTATTGTAGATAGTCTTCATTGTAATTACATTTACTTTACTTCTTTGTTTCAATATTACCAAAATCTCTTTTGGCTTAACTATGCTTTTTGACATATCAACTAACAACTTAGTCTCTTCCTTTCATAATCTCCTCGTATATGAGTGCCCTTCTAGTATTCTGCAGCAGAGTGATTATGGATAACACAGACAACCTCTAACATCCAATCATTATCTGTAACTAACTTCTTGCCCTTTAATTTAAAAAGGCATCCGCATTTTTTAGAACTTGTCTGCTTGATCTTCTTTTATGGGGTTCCCTCATCATTTTTTATGCACAGATTATAATATCCAAATCTCTCACATGCAAGGGTAGTCCTCTGTTTTACACCAACCCCACCAGCGTTAGAGGCCCTTATCACAACAACAAACTGTTCTTCTTGCCAACATCATGAGCCCACTTGATTAATATATCACAGCTCTTGAATATCTACATATATCACCATTCAGTTTTATTTATTAACTCTTGCAAGTAATTTTTTAAATAACAAATTCACTTTGTGGCTTACCTCATGAGTGGTAAATTCACTCGTATAATCAATTACACAGTTGGAAGAAACTTTGTTACATTATGTAGACAGACCATCCTATAAAAGAAAATCAATGAAATATAAGCATTAGAATAGAACTATTCGGCCCCGAATGGCAGAACACAATACATATGTTCAGCCAAAAATAGCTGAACACAATATATGTGGTCGGCCATGAATAGCCGAACCCATCAAATTGTGTTCGGCTAGTTGAGGCCGAACATCTGTATTTTGTTTGGCCATTGCAGGTCAAACAGAAATGCAGGATGGGAAAAAAAATTTCTAAAACAGACCGAAAATGTATAAATTGATTTTCATACTGACCTTGTCACTGCCTTTATCATTAAAAACCACTATTTGAGTATTAATCTCCTCCTACATTGCTTGGTGTTTAATAAGACAAAGAGTAATGCTAAGAGAAGCTAATGGTGACTTTCACTCTTGGAGGAAAAATAGTAGATGAAAGAGGGAAAGAGATGATGCTCTCTTAGAGGAAAAATTGTAGGAGATGGTGTAGTTGACAGATGATTTCTCTTGTAGTTGGAAAGATGGCTTCTCTTGTGTAGTTGGAAAGATGGTTTCTCAAGAGAAAGAGAAAAGGTATGTAGGAAGAGCAGAATGAATTTTTAAGCTTCCAAAAGAAAGGGCCTTTTGGTCCTTTCATGCAGGGGCAAAAGGTAATAATTTTTATTTCAAAATCTTGTTGTAAAGAGAGTAAAAAGTGGTGTACAAATAAAAGGACTGGAAGACATAAAGAAAGATAAAAAATAATTGTAGAGAGAGAATGGGTCGGCCCTGGCACGACGATGGTGGAGTTATGGTTAACCAGAGGCAGTCCATGGGTAGCCGAGTTGGGCCTGGTATTATGCGGCTAATGGTGTTATTGAATGTGCCTGATGATGAAGATGAGGATGATGCTCAAGTAGATGGGAGAAATATAAAGATAACAATGAAGAAAGAGAAGAAAATAAAATAGAGAAACAAAAAGGGGAAACAACAGGTGGGTTCAGGCCAAGATGGGCTCAAGTTGGGTTGTTCTAACCTAAGTACATATTCTAATCCAGATGGGTCAAAGCATGTGAGTTGGGGGCTGACATGGCTGGGCTAAATGTTGATCGCACATAACCCATACCAAAGATGGCTTGAATATAGATACTCACTGGGCTGAGGCATTTGAGGTTTCGATGGCTTGGGTCTAGCTCGGATAATGCATATAGATCATGATTAATTGGAAAGACATGATTAAATCAAGGGCTTCACCAAAGGGATTAGGGACCATGCTGTCATGTGCAAGGAACTAAGACAATTCACTATAATAGTAATATGAAAAACAAGAGAGAAAGAACATATAAGGCTTACCTTAAGAAAGAGCACTCTAGGAAGGAAGAGAGGAGAAGATTTAGGTAAGATTGGTAGGTGACTCAAGGAATGAGGTTGGTGTTTTTTATATAGAAAGCTAAAAGCAAAAGTCCTAAAAAAAACACTTATTCTCAAACCAGATTTAGCCAAAGAAAACTATTTCTACTTAAACTCTACTACAAATACAAATCTCAAGGTGGAGTTGAGATAAGAAATAAAACAACAAGAGACCTAATCAATTGAGTGTCTTGGTTGAGCCAGACTCCCTAATAAACCAAATTTTAACAAAACATGGTCCCACAAATAATTTCAAATTTTAAATAACACAAATGCATGTGGGGTCCATCACAAATCAAATCAAAGGTCAAGATTAATTTTAATTGAAAATAAAAATTTGGGTCATTACACATATTGTTATGAAATTTCAGTATATATCTAAGTGGGCCTTGTGATGGAGTCTCAAGCCACGTCATTCGTTTTTAACATGTGATCAGTAACATTTCCATCATGCATTCAATCGAATGGTGGGACCCACCTCTGTTGAAATGAAATTTGAGAATATGTCATTGAAGGAATTGACGCTTTTTTTGAATGGTTCAAATGATCATTTTTATGGGCCCCACAATGGATTCTTAAAGACCTACAAGTTCACATATAATAGCTTAACAGAGAATAAGACTCGTCTCATCACCACAGAATCAAAAGTCATTTATCTCATCACCATCATCATCTCCTCTTCCCTCCTCTTACTCATCCCATCTAATGCTATGATTACCACATGTGGACCCCACGTGCACATAACAAAAGTCCAAACCAATGTCCCTCTTTTTTTTATCGAGATTTGCCCTTTCTTAAATTTTCTTCCTTCTCCTTTCTTATTTCTTCTCTCTCTCTCTCTCTCTCTCTCTCTCTCTCTCTCTTTCGCGGCTAGGGTGGAATTTTGACGTGGGTTATGGAGATTGATAACCCCATCATGGGAGTTTTCCAAATCCAACATATGTGACCATACCACATTGCATAACCTGGGTCCGCCCCTATATATATGGGCCAAGATTAACTTGAGTGAAAACCCTCGATGCCCTAGGCATGCCTATAATATCTAGGCCTTTACTCTTCTCTTTAGGGCCCAGGACTGAGTTAATCTAAAACACCATTAGATATCAAAATTTCTCACCCTTCACCGCCCACAATTATCTATTACGGTAATACTTAGCTTTGGAATTTCAAATAAAATAATTTATTGGGCAATTCTCTAAAATGCTTCACTCTAAAAATGCCCCTTCTCCATGCCTCTTTTCTTGAGCATGAGGTCCACCTTGAGCCAATATATTCTTTTCACACATTGCCACCAACGAATAGTTAAAAGTCTAAATTTTATATTCATCTAACTTTTTTTCACCATTAGATTAAAATTACAAGAAAATGATGCCTCTAAAATTATTAAAATTTAAGGTCATGAATCAAAGGGTTAGAATGATCTTAGAAAGTTTAAATCTTGCAGATAAGTAGGTGATATATCTTTCCATCTAATGAACTTTCATGATCACCATGCATCTTGATTATGCATGTAAATATGGGTGGGCTGCCTAGGCCCGGCATGGCCCAGCCAGCAAAAGCGGGGGTAGTGGGCTAGCACAGTATGGTCCTAAGAGTGAGCCGTGTTGGGCCAAGGTGCCCTGGGCAGCGAGCTGGCATGCAACGGCCCATGCATTATTCGGGCTGTGCAGGGCTGGATGCCTAGGCCTTGGCTTGGCACGGCCTAGCACGATAGTTATATTATTTATATATTTAATTTTTATATAAATTTAGTATAAAATTTAAAATAATTAAAAATTTTCTCTTCATTTATAAATTAATGTCATATTTGTGCATTTGTTCTAGTAGTTTCAATTTTATTTCAAGTTAGAAACCCTAAAAGTGTATAATCTCTCTTTCAATTTATAAAAAAGAGTTTTAAAAAATTTTTAAAAAGAAATAGAAGGGCCATGTGGGTTGGCCCATGGGTAACATGACCCAACCAGTTTGGGAATAGCCCTTGGCCCCCAGGTACATGGGCACAACACAGTACGATCTGTGATTCTACACGTTTTGGCACTGCACGGCCTAGGTATAGCTGGGCAAGCACCTTGCGGCCATGTTAGCACTGCACGACTCACATTTACATGCTTAATTCGATGGATCCTACTAAAAGGGGCATTTTTCTTTTCTCTTATAAAAGATTTGTGCATTTTCTAGCGTTGGCCTAATTTATTAGGACAATACTTAACAAATAATAACTACTAAAGTGCATCATCAACAATAGTTCTTCTTATATTAAATGCATATTATTTACAATAAATTTGTCAATACTGTTCTCAATCATATTTTGATCTTATAAGAGTTATTATAATTCTAAAGGTATCTATATGAGGATTTTACCGTAAAAATCACTTTCGATGACTACTAAAACAAAAAGGTTCTCTTATCTTTATATACACCGAAGTGGTAACCACTTCCGTTTTTACTTATTTAGTTTTATTTTATTTTTTAACTAGTCGGAACGAGTGTCGACTTTGACACTCGTTTTAACAAAGGAGGGTTGAATTCGACCATACCTGCTACACTTTATCTCGTGAAAACCTCATTTCTGCTTCCTCCTACTATCAACAACAAATCCGACACCTTACTTCCCCAACTTTGAATCTTCCGATGAGGGCATCTAAGGTGCTTCTTTATTGGTTTGTTTGGTCCCAAAAGCATTTCTACTTCATTTTCGAAGTATTGGTGAAGATGATGTTTTCTCCCTTTTCATTTTGTTCTTTATCTACCCATGTTTTTTTTTTGGATATCGCATGAAGTGTATTTTTATTTCTTTCTGTAAATGAGGGATAATGAAGGAACTTTATGCTGCTAAGGAATGAAGATGACTTGAGTACAACAAAAGAAGAGATGAACACATTTCAAAATGGCTTAGAGAGTACTTCATCGCTTAGGATTAATTAAGAGTTGGATATAGGTTACTCATTCCTAGGTTGTGGTACTCAAATTTGGCATAATGGGAGTCCCCATTTTAGTTTTAATTTGGTGACAAATGTAACTAAGTATCCCCATTTATACTTATACTTTATAGAGGGAATGGACAAAATTAAGTCACGTGATAACTTGACACTTCCCCTAGAAATTTCTACATAACTTTATCCTAAGAGTTTTTTTTGTAAATCCCCCCCTAAGGTTTATATGATTTATAAATAGGACCCCTTTGGTTTTGGTATTTGTAAATAGGCCCTTGCATCTCTATTTTAACACCTGTGGAAATAGGCAACTATCATGAGGTTTGTATTTAAATTTTTTAAAATTGACAACTTTACCTTTACACCCATTAAATAAAAAATGAGTTTATTATTATTTCAAAAAATATTATTATTTTATCCCAAGTTCCAATGCCATCTCTCCCAATAACTCTTTTATGCAAATAAATTCTAATAATATATTTTGAAACTTTCATTAATCAAATAGTGGGCCATGTATGGATAGGATAAATTTGAATCGATTATAAGTACATGTTTTGATTGTCGTTATGATAAATTTAGACTTAATGAAATGGGTTCCAGATTGAGAGGATTAGATTTATGTATGGTATCATCTCCCACCAAGTGTAACTCTTAATATCACAAGAGAAAAAAAATACTATACTTTTAAAATTATGCATATAAGGATAAAAGAGATAAGTAAAAAGGTCATTTTATTCTAAAAAATTATGGTTGTTGAAAGTCTACTAATTTTGGAAACACAAAAGGTATTAAAATGAAAAGGCAGGAGCCTTTTTACAAATACTAAAAATAGAGGGGCTTATTTACAAATCCTATAAACCTTGGGGGAGTATTTACAAAAACTCTTATCCTAATCCTATTCTTATCCACAATCTTCTAGATATATACTGCACACAATTACAATAACACAGCCAACATTTCTATGTTAATCAAAACAATCTAGAGTCCTCTACAATCCTCTTACCTTTTAAGATCTCCATCAATCTATCAGGATCCTTCTGTTCATTTGATTGAAAGGAAGTTTTGATTGCAATAAAAACACACTTCATGCGATATTGAAAGAAAGTTGAGTAAAAATAAAAAAAATTTGCATATACGCCTTAATGTTTTTAATATTTGTAAATAGGTCCCTTTGTTTTCAGTATTTGTAAATAGGTACCCACTTTGTCATTTTAATACATCTCATATCTCAAAACATGTGTATTTGATGATAATGAGCAACCACCATAAGGATTTGCTTAATTTTTTTATTAAAATGATACTTTTGCCCTTACAACAATTTTTGTATATACTTCTTCTAAGGTTTTTTAATATTTATTGATAGGCCCTAATGCGGGTTGAATAATAGATATATTAAATTGCCTCAAAGATATAAATGTGTCACTTGCTCCTCTCTTGTGATTGATGCCTTTAATTTATTTCTTATCAGCAATACGAGCATAAACCATGTTTTAAATTGATTATATTTAGGATCATTGAACAGAACAAGTGATTGAGTGAGGTTTTATTTAATTTACTATGTCCACTAAAAATCAAGTATTCATCTAATTGGGTTGCTCGAAATTAGGACCCCCTAAAAATTTTTTTTTTTAAAATCAATGTCTCCCCTATTAATACAATCTTTTCCTTTTAGCCCAAAAAAAAAAAAAGCTTTTTAAAATACCTTTCAAATGTTTGAAATTGGATATAACCGATACAAGAATAGATTGTAAAGACATGAATTTATGAGAACCATTATATAGAGAGATGGTCAACATAAATTCCTAAAATTAATGATACGCACATTTCCATCCCTTAGAACCATTATGCACAAAGAGAGAAAAAGAGAGAGATTGAAAGAGTAACATCCAAATCTATTTTTAGTCTCTTTTCTTGTGAGAATTGTTCCAAAAAACAAAAGTTGATGTCAAAGAGGCCCTAAAATTCCAAAAAAACTATTCATGTGCATACATTCTCACTATTTTTTTTATTAGAGCTCTAGGTGGGGCCCATCTATAACTTAATCTCTCCCTCTGCTTTGATAGTCACACACCTCAAATTTGACAAATCTAAATAAACTGGATCATTGGATGGATTGTACACTAATCGAATGGACAGAACTTGTGGGCTATGAATGACGGAGTGATAAAAATATAATTTAAACCAAACTTAATGTTTAGCCTGAGCATGGACCTTTTCATCCCAAGTCTCATTCTTTTGTGGGGCCACGTTGGAGCATGCAACGGCCTTGAGGGATGTTAAATATATTTCTACTTTTTTTTATGAAAAAGAAAGATTGAAAATGGTTTATTGCGGCTCCCATTGAATTACGGTCCCAATTCAATGCTCCACCACGTGTAAGGCCACGATAAGGCCACGTCGGAGTGTAAGGCCGCGATGAGGCCACCTTGGAATTTGTGGGTCGGCTTTTGAAAGAGTCGTTACCGTTGTCCGCAGGCCCAAGTGAAAGGCCGGACGAAATGTTCAAAACCGATGGCCACACTAGTCCGCGGAGCACAGAAAGTCTTTCCCTCTCTCCACAGAAAAGCCTCATTATTCTTCAAATTACAAAACTTGCCCTCATTTATGGATCCAATTTAGGGAGGAATATTTTTAATTCAAGAGAAAAACCTAAAAACACAATGAGATGAGTTTCATGTTCCGAAATTTGAGGGGGCTGTGATTTGGTGGATGTGGCAAATCAATGGTTAGTTTGGGTCAGATTGTAATTTACATCATAATATTATGAGTATATAATAAATGTAAAGATAAAAAATATACAAATATATTTGGAAATTAAAGAATCATATAAATATTACATATTCTATTGTTTTCTTTTTTTAAAAACAAATTGATGTTAATGAAGTTAAGACTTTTTAAATGAAACTGTCAATAATACATAAGTTTGTCATTTTCTTTTCTCTGATTTTTTCCCATTTGTGGTTTTGCAAAAATAAAAAATAAAAAAATTGTGGGTTTTAAATAGTTTTTGCAATTAGCTAGGCTACACAATTCCTACAATCCAATCGGCAGTAATTGCTTTTATTTAAAACAAACTCAAATTCAAAAGTGGTTTCAATTGAACTTTGAGTGGTGGTGTTTGAATTCAGCCTAATTTTTAAAACATTAGTCTAACTATATCAATACCCACCCCATCCTCTCTCACCACAACTTTCTTTCCACACATAATATGCATATGGTTGTGGTACTGTAGTTTCATATGTATGCCTATCGATGAATCCATAGGTTGTGAAGTTCAAGTATCACACTTAAACTAGTGTCCTACAATAGTTAAAAAAAAAACTTTCTTTAATTCCCACAATCTTGGTTTGGTAGTTTTTTTTTTAATTTTTAGTTCCTGCAAAGAAGTGATCTACTTCAAAAAGATAGCACACATATTTAAGGAGACCCTATCAGCCTAGCCTTTACACTAAAAAAAGAAGGAAGGAAAAGAGGAGTGAAACCATGATTTTTTTTGCTAAAATGGAGGTATGATCAATGATGCTTAGCAAAATGATAATAATAATTAGTCTGGAGGTCTTATGGCATTCTTGTAAATTTAAGAAAATCGGGGGGCTATTGCTCCTTCCTTTTACTTCAGGCCCAAGCACCTCACAAATACCAGAAGTTGAGGGAAAAGAAGGAGAATGACAATGACCACTTCTTCCTCAGCAATCCTTTCTTTCCCCACACAATCAAATCAAAAATAAAGGAAGTAGACAAAACAGCAACATCATCATCATCAACATCAAACATCAAACGACACCCACAAGATAAGAACAACAACAGCAACACGAAATAGGTTTTAACAAGAGATAGAGAAATCGATAAGTTCTTCCAAGGTTGCTTGATTTGTATTTAGTTGGGTCTTGCTGTATTTCCTTTTTATCAAAGCTTTCAATCTTTGTGTGTGTGTATGTGTCTGTTGATTGTGATGTAAACTCTAAATGCATCATAAGAAATCTGAAACCCAAATCGGAAAGGAAAGCAGCGGTGTCTCCTCCGGTTTCAACCCCACACCGCCCCTTCTCCCTCTCCATCAAAAGCACATCCAAATTCTCTCTCCCCATCCCCAAACCCAACATCCAAACAACCCCACAGCAGCAACCCTTCAAATCATCATCCCAAATGATCATGACTTTCACCACAATCACCATCCAAACAATAGCAATAGCATCAACACCAAAGAAACACCCACTTTTCTATCAACACCCCACAAGAGGACTCTAAATGCAATCACCCCATCTCTCTCCCACGCCCAGTCTCTCAATTCCATCCCCGTTTCCACCTCTGCTTCAAGTGCAAAGCCGTCTCCCTCTTCCTCTCCTTGTCCCTTTTCTTCCAAGGCCCTCAAAGTTGTTTTTCGCATAGTTAGGCAGCTCCGGCGCCTCCATCTCCATCTCCGCATACTACTCTTCTTCTCTTTGCCGTCTTTCTACTTCTTCCTATCTAACCCCAACAGCTCGTTCTTGCTTGATTTCCTCTCCGCGCTCGCATTCTCCGCCGCGCTTCTCCTCTCATTCAATCTAGCCCTCCCCCGCCTCCCCTCGATCCGCCTCCTCCTCCGCCGCTCCTTCCCCATCAAGCTCTCCTCCCCCTCCGCCCACCGCCCTTCCCAGCCTGTTTTCTGGTCCATTGGCTCCAACCCCAAGCCGGAGAAGCGGGTGATTTCCGGGACCTGGGTCCAGGTCTACAGCAATGGGGACGTTTATGAGGGTGAATTCCATCGCGGCAGGTGCTCTGGGAGCGGTGTCTATTACTATTACATGAGCGGGAGGTATGAGGGGGATTGGGTTGATGAGAAGTATGATGGGTATGGCGTGGAGACGTGGGCGAGGGGGAGTCGGTATCGGGGCCAGTATCGGCAGGGGCTGAGGCATGGATTCGGGGTTTATAGGTTCTATACTGGGGATGTTTACTCTGGTGAATGGTCCAATGGGCAGAGTCATGGATGTGGAGTTCATACCTGCGACGATGGGAGTCGGTATGTTGGGGAATTCAAGTGGGGGGTCAAGCATGGCCTTGGGCACTACCATTTCAGGTAAATTGAGATGCTGCTCTTTGAGATTGTTTTATTATTATTAATTTTATTTTTATGCTTTCCTTGATTTGAGTTGTTAAATGTGGATCATAAGTTGGTTGAATCTGATAGGTGACAATTTAGACTTTTGGTCATTGAATTTGGTTAGCTAGGATTGGGCTCTTATAATCAGCATTATCATCATCATTGACGACGACGGCGATGATGAATTTGGCAAAGTAGGTTCATCTCTCGATGTATATGTATATTGCAAGTTGCAGCTCCATATTATATCATACATGGACTTGACACTAAAAGTGGGTTCATTAGCTAGGTACATTTTTTCTATTTATATTATGTTCTTGTTCCTTGAAGAGGTATCTGTTTGAAGATTCTTATTATTAGTATTATTGGTTCTTATCTTTCTTTTGGAAAGAAAGTTCTTAGATATCGTAGGAATTTCTTCCAGTCTACACCTTCAACATTATGATTTTTCAGAATGCTGCAGGCTACTTTATATGGAAGTACACTATTCCTTTTGTTATTTTTAACATTTATGATAGTTTTTTCTGAGAAAATGATGACAGTTACAAGGTTCAAACAAATTGGTTGACACACTTAAGCTTAAAAAAAAAAAAAAGAAAGAGCTGTAGGCCTGCCATTTCCATTAGACAGATTCCACTGTTACGTTAGATTGGGACGAAGAATCAAGTTCCATATCAGCCGCCTTATAGATGTGATCCGAAGAAGAACCTGTTTCTCAGTAAGGGACTTAGCTTCATTGAACTTGTGATAAAATCTACGACATACATGGGAACTACCTTTTGCTTTGTATTCACATTCCTAGAACCTTCTTCCACTGTTACATGGTAAGATTATCCATTAATGGTGCAACATTATCTGTTGTTGATTTCATTTCATTTTTTCTCTTTTATTTGCTCTTGTGGGTACTGTTAGCTCTTTGTGTTTTGTCATTTTCTTCTGGTGATAGATATTGGCTTTATGGTAATGACAGATTAGTTTGTAACATAAAATTTCCATCGTGGATCTGGTGTTGAATTATGTGTGCGCTGATAAAAACTAAAACGATTCTGATTTGTTAATCGGGCACTGATGTTGTTACTAAATGCAGGAATGGAGACACATATTTTGGAGAATATTTTGCAGATAAGATGCATGGATTTGGTGTCTACCGATTTGCTAATGGGCATCGTTATGAGGGAGCTTGGCATGAGGGGAGAAGACAGGGACTTGGGATGTACACATTTAGGAATGGAGAAACACAGTCGGGACACTGGCAGAGTGGTGTGCTTGACACTTTGAGCACGCACAACACTCATGCTTCATTTCCTGTTGCAGTTAACCATTCCAAAGTACTCAATGCAGTTCAGGTAATGTAAATTTCTTTTATTCTTCATAGAAAAACAAATGAGTTGGCTCTCAAATTAAAAATGACAAGTTAGAATAAGCAAAAGGGGTTTTCATGACTCTCAAATGGAGATGGCTTTGTTCCACAGGCATAGTCAATTAGTAATTATAAAGCTGAGAGGCCCATCTTTCAGTGATACGAGATGTGATCTGGTGGGTGTACCATTAGTAAACCATCATTTGATGGTGCTGGATACAGCAAATAGTCCCATTTAGGAGAGCACAATCAGACAGGATCATCTCATGGGGAACAGTTGTGGTTATCTTCATCATTGGAGTCTTATCCCACCAATTTAGGGTCCAGCTTTGTGATCTGTACTTTTGTAACCATTTATATTTAAAGGTGTGTTCTCAATGACTCCATTCAAACCACTTCGTCGATGTCTTTATTTGCTTCCCCATTCCTTAGGTTAGTTCATTAATTTGCACAACAGATATTTTTGGTCTTCTAGGCAAATGCCTAGAAGCATATCAGAGGACTTCCCTTTATTTTTTCCCTTTTTGGTCTCTCTTCCATTGTAGCCACCTTGGATTCTCTCTAACGTCTGTGTCCTAATTACAGCCTTGCCTGTCCTAAACTCCTACATTTTAGCTTAGTGGGTTGGCTTTGTGACTTCTTCTTCTGTATCCTTCCATATTTAGGGCTTTGTTCTCCATTATCCAATCTGACGACTTTATTTGCTCCCTGCTTCTAGTTCCTCTGAATTATCAGTTCAGTTCTCTGTGGAACAGATACTTTTGGTCTTCTAAGCACAAGCCTAAAGCATGTCAGGGGACTTGACTTTTTTTCATTTTCCTTTTCATTGGATCCTCCCTTACATTTTGTCTAAAGTGATCGGTTGCATTAATGTTCTTTTCTTGCTACTCATCTCATCCAGCTTGGCATCCACGTTGGCCATATGTCTTGTCTTATTTATTTGTTTTCCAGCACTTCACATATATGTTGGTTTGGTTTCTCTCTTATAAAAATGTGTCTCTTTAATTGCCATTCTGTAAAGAACTCTTTTAACTTTGTGACATATTGTCAGTTGACTATCAAATAGAACACCTAGCTTTCTTTACTTTTGCTCACCTGATATTATCATATATAGTGTATACACTGTCATTATCATATTGAAGCAGTTTTGAACTATGAACAAGTGCCCAGGATAGTCATTTTTTCTATCATATTTAAACTTTTAATTCAAAAACATCCTTCTTGGTTTGTAGCTTATCATTCTTTTCGGATAGGAGTATCAGTGATGCAGCCCGGGATCATGATCAAAGGGACCAAATCCACAGATGGGATTTGGCCGAATCCAAAGGATTCAAGAGCAACCACAATCACAAGAACAAATACTCAAATCACTAAATTCTCAATTCATTAATCACAAAGGTGTCTATCCCAAAAGGGGATTTACATATTTATAGAAAAGAATGAGCACTCTCTCCTACACTAAGACTCAAATGCCTAAATCAATAAGGAAATCTAACTTGATCAAATACCAAAGCAAATGGAAAACAAATTAATTAAAGTCCTAACTAATATCAACTTCCCTCAACAAAACAACTGTCTACTTCCATTAGGATTTGTGGGCTGATCCATTGGATCTGAGCTAGGTTAACCCAATAGCTCATGGGCCTATTCCAATGGACTTGGGCTCAAATGCACGGGTGGCAGCAATAGTCCATTTGAATCCTCCTTGTTTCATACAGTTAGTGATAGGCAAGGTTGTCAAATCGTGAATCGTATCATGAATCATTCAAGGGGTTGAATCGAATTGTGAATCATAGGATAGTTTTTACTTTTCTTAATATAAATGAAAAAAACTATATATATATATTGAAAATAAAAAAAATATAGATGTCCATAATCTATCTATTTTTCACCCATATCAACATTAATACACTAATACATGACAAATATTAGCATCTTAATATATATCGATAAAGATTATTAAGATATAAAAAAAGAAGTAAAATTCTGGCACATGCCTCCCACCAGTGGGTCCACTGGTGGAATTACTGTGTCCAAGTCCAACACAATGACATGATGGAAGATTAAGGACACGTGGACATGACAGAAAGAAATACAAAAATAATCCATCAGTGGGGCCCACCCACCTGCGAAATACAAAAAATGGCATCCATCACATTCAGAAATTATGTGTGGGCCCACATAAGGATGAAAACTTGTTGCATTGGTGGCGCCCACAACTGGTGTATGCAAAAACGCAGGTTGGCCCCACATATGAATCATCATCATTATCATCATCATCAAAGCCTTATCTAGGTTGGCCCCATGGATGAATAAAAGAAGATAAAAGAGGAGTTAGGGAGGGAAAAAAAGAAGAAAAAAATACCTATGTCACTTAGAAAAAAAAAATAAATCAGTGGAGCCTACCCATCTGTTAAATGCAAAACAATCCCATGTATGGATGGAAAACAAAATTGAAATCTCTAAATTCGAACAGACCCACCCAGTCATTGAATTGAAAATTCTGTGAAATTTGGGCCCTATGTATGGATGGAAAATGCTGTTGTAATGGGGTCCACAGCTGATATATGTGAAATCATAGCTGGGCCCCTCAGATAGATGAAAATGGGGTTGAGAGACAAACTGCATCTGTAGTAGGGCCCACCATTGATGGATGGGAAAGGCATGGATGTAAATATCGGCCATAACGCCCAAGGGCGCTACGCTATTTGCGAAATAGCGGCGTTCACAAGTGTAGCGGCCGATTCATTGCCGTAGCGGCCACTACATTGCATCAGCTTGGTTAAATTAGAGCCCCTCTTCCCGCTTCTTTTCTTTTGCTCAACTAGTAGAATAACAACAAAAAAAAAAAAAAAAGAAAAGTAGAAAAAGAGGAAGAAAGGGAAAAAAAGAAAAAAAGAGAAAGAGATAAGAGTGGGATGAGTTGTAGAAGACATACCTGATATAGCGGCAGCAACAGCATGTAGCAGGCAGCACTGTAGTAGTAAGCGGCGGCGGCGGCGGCGGCAGCAGCAGAACCCAGCAACAGGTGCTCCTCCTCCACCTCCTCCTCCTCTTCCTTCTTCTTCTCCTCCTCCTCCTCCTCCTCCTCTTCCTTCTTCTTCTCCTCCTCCTCCTCCTCCTCCTCCCTCCTCCTTTCCCTCTCTCCCAATATCCGATTGTCTGTTTTGGGCGAAAGTTAGGGCAAGTGGGCAACAAATACCCTTTGTGCATATTTTATTTTGTTAACGGGTCAGTTATGGGCCCACAATGGCCCATCTAATGAAAGGTAGAGATAAAAATTAAATGGGCCATTCAAAAACATTAAAAACCATTAAAAACATTTAAAAAAATTAAGTGGGCCCATCCAAAATAATAAAACCTAAAGAACCTGTTGTAACCATTGGTGGGCTCCACAATAAGGCAACAACGTTAAAATAAAAAAAGTAATATAGGAGCCAAATATTACTAAATTGAAGGAGCCAAATATTACTAAATTGAAATTGGCACCTTCCTCAAATTTCACTCAAATTGGAAATAGGGTCATAGCCAACTTTCACACCTACTTTTTACAGTTATATATAAAAAAGTTTTACACCTATTGAAAATAAAGCACATTCAAGTTTCACACTAATTGAACGTAGGCTATTCAATAGGACATAGGGCCCAACCAAAGTTCACTCTAGTTAATAGGAAATAGGGCCCTAACCAAATAATACTCCAATAGAAAATGGACCCTTTTCAATTTTCAATAATAAAAAATTCCCCTCTGCATATATATAAATCTATATTTCAAAATATAACTATGAAATGACCATTAAAAAAACTAATCCAAACAATTTTACTCTAATAAAAAATAGGGTTCTAATCAAATTTCAGTTTAATAGAAAAACTTTCTCCATATATACATGTGTGTGTGTATTTCAAGATAAAACTATGAAATGTTATATTCTAAGCATGACTAAACAACATTAATCCATATGAAAAAAATTTATCATTCCTATTTTTTTCTATTCATACAGCGATACAGGACTTCATGTAATGAGGGGACTGTTACATACCCCTGTACTAGTTACTTTTGCAAAACGAGCATATATTCCATCATTTTTCAATATTCTGGATTTCTTGGAATTTTTTTAGATTTTTTTCAAGACATTTTCCAATCACACCGTTAACGCTGCTATGTAGTGCCACTACAACTATGTATCACCCGCTACGTAACGTTTCGGCAGCAGGCCACTACGCCTGCCGCAACCGCTATTTTCATCATTGGGGAAAAGAAAAAAAAAATAGAAAGAGCAAGGGGAATGGATTGAGTGAATAAAATAAAATAAAATCAAAAGCGTACCTAAAAAGCTACGTCTTCAAGTCTTCCACTTCCCTACAGAAGGAAGAGAGAACTTGTACTTCGCCTCTTTGCTGGAAAGGAAAGAGAGCTTGGGCTTCTTCTTTTTGCTAGAGAGCTTCGACTCTTCACATGTAGCAAGGAGCAGAGTTGTCGTAAAAGGAAAGAGGTAGCAGGCCATGAAGATCATCTCCCTTGCAGAGCTTAGGCTTGGATGCAAAGAGCTTGTAGCGAAGGGTCAGAGACTCCTTAAAATGGTTTTAATCATCTTTTACGTCCTTTTTGCTATAATAAATCAAGGTTTCATAAAGCCCCCCAAAACCCTCCAATAATTGACTTGGCTTGTCATTTTCCCCCCAAAAAAGAATCTTCTGAATCGCATGACTCGTAGGATTTGAATCAAATTGTATGATTCATGTTTGAATCTGTCGATATCTTCCCAAATACGATTTGGGTCTCCGATACAAATTGGTTTACCTCCGATACGATACAAATTGTATGATTCGAATCACGAATCGTATGATTTTAATAACTATGGTGATCGGAGCCATAATACTGCTGAAATTTCTAATAAAACACCTATAAAAGGTGGTAAGTCCGTGGAAACTCTGAACTTCCGATAAAGTTGTCTGAGTAGGCCAATCAAGAATAGCTTTTGCCTTGGTAAGATCAGCCTTGACACCTCATACAAAACTAACATAACCCAAGAAAAATACAGAATCAGTCATGAAAGAGCACTTCTTAAGGTTGATGTAAACTTTATCTCGGCATAGGATATTGAAAACATGGTACAAGTGATTGAGGTGTTCTTTCTTTGACTTGCTCTGTATCAAGATACCATCAAAATAGACAACAACAAACTTGCCAAGAAAAGGCCACAATAATTGGATCATCACACACATAAAAGTACTTGGAGCATTACAAAGTCCAAATGGCATTACTAGCCACTCATAGAGGTCATCTTCTCTTTTAAATGTTGTCTTCCATTTGTCACCTAGTTGGATGCAAATTTGATGGTAGCCGCTGTGCAAATCAATTTTTGAAAAGATAGTAGATCTATGCATCATATATAACATATCGTCTAATCTGGGAATGGGAAAATGATACTTTACTGTGATTTTGTTGATGGTGGGCTGTCCACACATATGCACCAGCTTCCATCCTCCTTTGGTGTAAGGAGGGCCGGAATAGCACATGGACTAAGGCTCTCTTTATATATCCTCGCTCCAATAAGTAATCAACTTGCACTTCAATTCGGCAATGCTCACTTGGACTCATTTAGTAAGCAAGCAGATTTGGCGAAGAGGCTTCAAGAAGTGAGTCAATAGCATGCTGTATATCCTGCATTGGAGGTTATTCTTTTGGTAGTATCCCCAGAGTTAGGTCAGAAAATTCATGAAGAAGAGATTGGACCTCACTAGGAATACAAGTGGGAGAAGGCTCCTTCACTTGCTTAGTGAGTAGGGCAAACATCACATTCTACTCTTTGCTTTCTTCTTCAAATTTACGCATGGTGAGAACTAAGAACATGAGGATTTGATGGAATACTAGAGTCTGCTTAGTAGGATGTTAATGGCGGCAATGGAAGCAGATCCACCATTTGTCCTTTCCATTTAAAGGAATGCATAGACCTCTTTTGATCAGTATATACCTCTCGGTTGAAAAGCCATGGTCGGCCAAGAAATATGTGAGCAAAATTCATAAGAATTATTTCACACCATATATCATCTTCATAAATACCAATCTTAAAAGAAATGAAGCAGCGGCGGGTCAGAGGAATTGAATGATCATCCACCTACGCAACCTTGTAAGGTTTTGGGTGCTTTTCAGTAGGCACTTTAACTTATAAATCACTTCCTGTGCAACAATCTGATGCAGCCCAGGATCATGATCAAAGGGACCATATCCATATATGGGATTTGGCTGCATTCAAAGGATTCAAGAGCAATAAATACTCAAATCACTAAATTCTCAAAAAAGGTGGCTATCCAAGGAGGGGATTTACATATTTAGAGAAAAGGATGCACTCTCTCCGACACTAGACTCAAATACCTAAATCAAGAAGGAAATCTAACTTGATACCAAAGCAACTCAAAATGCCAGAGTAAATAGGAAACTAATTAATTAAAATCCTAACTAATATGAACTTCCCACAGTAAAACACCTAGGTAATCCCATTAGGATTTGTGGGCTGATCCAATGGGTTTGGCCAGGTTAACCCGATGGCTCATGGGCCAGTCCAATGGACTTGGGCCTAGCTTGTCCTGCATCAATCAGTTACTTGGCTTCTTTTTGGATTTTAGCTTGAAAATCAGCATCAAGAGTAGGCTTGGTCATTCTTTGGTGGTTTGCTTGGACTTCGAACGGGTTAACTATGCAAGACTTTTTTTTTAAATTTATTTATTGATGATGTAAATGATTCAATTAAGACAATTAAAGCATCGAAAAACTGACTTATAACTGTACATATTGGTGCACAACCACCATCATCCCATTTAGAGAGAAACACACACACACACACGTAAAAAAATGGGGAGCCCAATGCATGAGTCTCCCGCCAATTGCGGGGTTTGGGGCGGGTTAGATGTATGCATTGCTTGATTCTTGTTTCCGCATTTCGAACCCATTATAGGGTGACAATGGAGCAACCTCACCATTTTGCCAATGCCCGCCCTCAAAAAGACACATACACACATATCATCATTATTTCTTTTGGAGAATGCATAGGCAAATACTTCCTTCTCTAACTAGGACTCTAGTTGCAAGACCATGTCAATCCATTAAAATAAGTAGCTATGATTTCAGCGCAAACTAGGTGTTACAAGGAAGTCAGCTCTTGATTGCACAAGTCCGTGACCTAGTATATGACTGCATCAAGTTGGCTCAACGAGTTCTGATTCAGCCAGCAGGGTTCCGAACTATGGGCTAATTGTCCCCAACATTATCTGAAATTAACATAAACTAAGTGAAGGAACTTTATGCTGGATATCTATGTTTTCAGCAATCCATGGAAAAATTAATAGGAGCTCAAAGTGGGCACTTGGGCCAGAGAAGTAATTTCTCTCACCACAAACACTTCTTACTCAAATTGTTCTTTTATGCATGTCTTTTATAAGCTCAATTTATTGTTTGGTGATGCATTTCTTGAATCTCTGCCTACTTTGTTGTCTTGACCCTTGTCTTTTGCCTTACTCATTAACATCCATGCAATTTTTCCCCTTTTCTGTATGTTTTTTCATGAGTTAATAGTAATTGAGAAGTTGTTTGTGAATCTACCTAGCATAAACCCAAATTGTGCAAATCCCCATGATCATCTTTCATCATGTTCCCCGTGCAAAAGCGGGGTACTAACATCAGAGTTAATACTTCAGTCTAGAATGGGGATCAATGTCCATTAGTCAATCTTTCTCCCCATTTTATGACACTTTACTCATAATGAGTTCCAGTATTCAAAAATTCCCTTCTCCAATGGGGCCCTATTTTGAATTGGATTTCCAAAAGTTGGGGCCAGATTCACAGTTTGTTTGGAGTTGTAAATGCTCAATCAATGTACAGATCATCTAAAACGTTAGTAGAACAAACAGTTGTCATTTGCTGATTGTTCTTTCATAATCAGGAAGCACGGCGTGCCGCGGAAAAAGCATTGGACGTGGCTAGAGTGGATGATAGAGTAAACAAGGCAGTAACTGCAGCTAACAAAGCCGCTAATGCAGCGAGAGTTGCAGCAGTTAAAGCTGTTCAAAAGCGGATGAACAACAGTCATGACATCCCAATTCCAATTGTATGAGAACTTGCACCTGCTCTGAATCAGGTGGCATCGCATGAATGATGAGAACAGGGCTACAGGAGATGGTGGAAGCGCATCAAATGGGAAAAAAAGAGAGGAAGTTTCCAGCAATGTTTCAATTTTTTTTACTCATTTTCTTTTTTGCCTTTTTTCCCCTCAGTTACCTTTTACCCCGTAAGTTGAATCATGGGATCCTTCTTGGAACCACATTCAGATGTTTTGGGGATGACTGATTGTGGAGCAAGTTGGTCTCTCAATTGCTTCATCCATGTGTACATATGGAACAGGTGATTGTCTGTGCAAGCGAAGTGTAGGGTGTGCTGTCTTTTTTGGTTGTCCAGTGAAGTATTTGTGTTTTAACTGCTGGTCCCAGATTAGTGCTCAGGCCAGTCATTGTGTCTGTATGTGAACTGAGACTTAATGAGATCAAGGCATGATTGAGAATGTATGCTTACATTGAGACCTCTGTGGGAGAATAACCCTGTCTACATTGTGGTCGTTTTGGGTTGCCAATTGAAGGATTGCTGTTCTCGTTTTACAGACTTCAGGCTAGTCATTATGCATGTGGAACCATTGTGAAGTGAGGCTTCTTCTATTGCTAGATAACTGCAAGGCTGGATGTGCGTGTCTATCATGAATCACTTTGTGGGAGATACCCCTGATTGCTTTTTCTAATGGTGTTGTACTTGTTTTCCCCATTTTCCACTGGCCATGTTTGGATTCTCAGAACTAAGTTGCCTTGCACTCTAGTATACCTCAACTGTTACAAACTGGTCACGGCAAAGTACAAAACAGATGACAGGGTAAGAGTTGTCGAAATGCATTTAACTCCAATTTATGTGTAACGCTTTATCACAGTTTCTACATATCCTAAAGTGCCACTGGGGACCTCAGAGGCAGACCTAAGTACATCCATGTAGGGCCAATGCACCCATTGGACCTCGGTCCACTTTTAAAAGCATGGTCAAAATTCTTATTTTGCTTCAAAAATTTACATATAAGTCTTAGATCCACGCCCAAAATCCGCATGAAACTTTCAATTTGTTTGTGTGTTTGGGTCCACACTTGTGAAATGGAAACTTTGGGTTTGCCACTTTCTAGGGTGGTTTCTTCATGGGAGTAGGAAGCCGAATTAGCTTAGTGGTTCTTGTTGCTTGTTTGAATGTTATTTCGATGGCGATGAGGAATGGACTAGGTCAGCTCAGACTTATGATGCCTAAATACGAACACAGTTACAGATATTGGCACGGGAAATGGAGATTCAATACAATAACTTCAGAATTTTAAGACACGGATACGGATAAAGCATCACTTAGATATGATATAAACACAAGATACAACATGAATATGGGCATGAATATCACGTTTTGGTAGTATGTGATACATCATATGTGACTAACTACTAAAAGGGTTAGTAATACGTGATACATCATATGTGACTAACTATTAGAAGTGGATTCCTGAAAATCTCAGTCTAAAGTGGGGTAATATGGTCAAACTCATAATCATAAAAAATTAAAACTACCAAAATTAAAATAGAGGGAGGGAGAGAAGTTTCAACCTTTCAAGGAGAGGAAAATATAATTTAAATTGAGAAAAAAAGAACATTGAATGATATTATAAGAAAGGCCACTTCACCATCTAGTTAAAAAATATAAATAAAATGGTAGAACTTAAAATATGGGAGTGAGAAGGGGAAAACAACCATTAAATATATAGTGGATTTTGAGTTTTGCAATATTAAAATAAAACAAAGAGGGCTAAATGTAAAAATGAATGTACTCTTTTTAAATTATAATTAGAGATTTCATATGATTTTTGTTGTTTACCTCAATTTTGGATGAATTCCTCCAATTTTATCTTTTTTTTCTCATAAAATACAATAGAGCCATATCCTATAATTGTATTCCGTATCCCAACTATATCTCACCATCTCTTGTACTTGTATTCATATCGGACCGCATCGATACCAATACCTCTAGTCAAATGAGGTATCTGGGTATCATAGACTCAGACTCCATTAAGTCTGTATGAATACTTAGATCTGAAAGTAATGCAAAACAGGTCAACTCAGAAAGACTCCATTGAGTCCTTGGCTAGGGGCCCATTTTTAAGCATGGATTTGAATACGTAGAAAAGTACTCATAGTTAGAAAAGCAAAAAAAGAAAAAAGAACGAAGAATGTAGGATTATTGAAGAAGTGAAAGTAGAAGGTGGAGGTGGATGCCCTTAGCTTTTCCTTCCTAGGACTTGAATTACTAGGGTGATGTTATTGTGTCTATCCACCGTCCTTTTCTGATTCATTTTATATTAAAATCCCTTTCAAAGTCATTTTGTAGTAGGACTTTATTTAATCGTCATTTTTGGATATTTTCACTTTTTTTCTTACTTTTAATCGCTTTTAGATTTGCAAACGCTTAGATCTTAGGATTTCAATTCCATGAAACAAATCTTAGATTTCCCTGGGTTCTAATTGGACCTGATATATATATATATATATATATATATCATGTAGCCTCAATTCATGAAGACATCCCCTCTTCACTTTCCCCACAGTTTAAAAACGAGGCGGCAAAAGGGGTTTTCTTGTCATTTCGAAAGAGTCTTCCGCTCTGGAAGTTGACGAAAGCGAACGCCACAAGCCTGGTCCTTCCTCTTTCCTGTTGCAAATCAAACACACCAAAACCCATGTTTCTTTTCCAGCCTGCTTTCTAAACTTTACCATGGGTGTCTATGTGTTAAAGCCAACTGAATTCCACCCTGTTTTATAAATTGGTCATGCAACCTCAATCCCCACCAGATGAATGTAAATCCGACCTAACCCCCAATGCGGTTGAAGCTGTTTAACTTCTGCCCAACTTGTATGGGCCAAGCCCTATCTATTTCAAGCAAAAAGCCTATAGTAGAGTTTGGTTGCAGGCCAATGAAAGCCTAAAACAAGGTCGCTCATTTTATATAAAATAAACTATTTTAAGTACCAGAATATCAAACCACCAAATAGGTTATATATGTAGAGGTACACCCTAACTCGACCGATTTAGATAAGTCATGCGGGTTACATGGGTCAACTTTATTCCAACCTGTTTAAATAGGGTAATTTTTTCCTGAGTTGTTACTCATCCGTAGTTATTAAACAGTAAACACACGTCAGGTTTGTAGGGTGGTCAAATTTTGCCATCTAGTTGGAGTGTTTGGAGTAAAATTCGATAGAGTAAGCATGTGGAAGACCCTCATGCACACAAGTCTGTCCATACCCTTATTATATTATATTATACCATTATTTATCTTTACCCTTATCTAAAAGCCAAGAACTGACCAACTTCTTTGTCAATTTTTTTCCCCTTTATATATATATATATATTTCCAACGTGATTGGAATAAAATTTTGATGATAGTGATGATGTAAATATATATATATATATATAAAAGCAAAGCCAATAAGTGACCAGCTTTTTTATCAATTGTTTTTTCTCTACACAACCCCCTTTGGGGCGCAGTTATATGTACCTTGGCTCATATGCAAGGGACATGTGGTGGTTGGATACATGTGTCTCAGGAATGAGAATCTTGGTTTACCCTCGTTCAAATCATCAAAAGAAGAACAAGGGTAGAGAGAATGACACAGGAGTGGAGGAGCTTTTAGTATTTCGAGCTTGCTAGAGACTACTCCAGATTTCATCTCCCGACTATAGATTTCAACTCCTTCTAACTGTTATCTCTCTCTTTCTCGGTATTTTGATTTCATCCCCAATATGTAGTCCCACATGTATCTTTAGCTGTTAAAATGTGAACGGTATTATAGATGATGAAACAAATCCTTAGAACCTCGACCCATGAGTCATTTTGTTATATTTTCACTCTCTTTCAATTTTAATCACTTTTAGGTTTACAAATCCTTTGATATCCGAGGATTTCAATTACATGATGAAACAAATCCTTGGAACCTCGACCCTTGAAGACACCCACCCTCTCTTCACCTTCCCCACAGTTTGAAAAAACGCGGCAAAAGGGGCATTCTTGTCATTTCGAAACAGTCTGCCGTCGTGGACGTTGACGAAAGCCAATCCTCGTCTTTCGTCTTCCCCGTTGAAAATTGAACACACCAAAACCCACATTTCTTTTCACCATTTGCATAGCAAAAGAGACCCAAAACCATCTTCTTCACGTTCTTCAATCATCATCATCATCATCATCTTCTAGAAAAAACCTTCCAACCCTTTTCACAGTTGCACCCCTTCCCGCCATGTTTATGCAGGTGGACTGCACCAACTGCCGGACCCCTCTCCAGCTCCCACCCGGCGCCTCATTGATAAGATGCGCTGTGTGCCAGGCCATCACCCGCATCGCTGACCACCGCGAAGTCGCCCCTCCCCACCACAATTACCAATTTGCCCCTCCCCCGCCGCCTCCCTCCCCCTACAGCCACGCCCCCCCTGGCGGCCCACCCCCATCGCCCTTTGGGCGCAAGCGGGCTGTCATCTGCGGGATCTCTTACCGCAACTCCCGCAATGAGCTCAAAGGCTGCATCAACGATGCCAAGTGCATGCGCTACCTCCTCATCAATCGGTTCCGGTTCCCCGAATCCTCCATCATCATGCTCACAGGTACCCCAATTTGTGATCCATTTATTTTGGGCTCATTGAATCCGTTTTCTTATTTGGTTCATTGATCGACAATACGTGAATTCCTATTTTTGCTTTCTATTTGAAATCTTGAACTGGTCAGTTGAATTGAAATTGATAATAGATCTAGATATTCATTCCTTGGCTGAACATTTGATCCACACACACCATTAATTTGATTTGATTTTTTGAGTCTTGAGAAATTATTGGGCCCACCAAATATGAATGGAGTCTGCTCCCTATTAATCGGTTGGGGTGCATGACCCAACCTGCCACCTTGGGACTTTCCTCCATTGATGTCCAAGTCCTTCTATTGTCCAACTGGTGAATGGCCCATAATCCACCCTAGTATTCGTGAGAAGAAGTCAACAGACTACTGCGTAAGTAGATATTTTTGAGTGCCAATTTTCATTCTTGCTAAATTTGGATTTTTGTAGCCAAGGGTTGCACCTACTTGATGTAAGATGAATGTCTTGAAGCATTTGTCTTTCATACAGGGTAGGCTGACCGAGTTCTTGAACTAGTATACTTCAAACCTAGTCCTATGTTATCACATTAGGTTCTGAAAGATTTGGGTGACTTAATATCTAAATACAATGTAAAAATTTGGCATCCGTAATGTGCGGGTAAAAATGAAGGCAACAAGGTTGTACCTTATTCCACATGTATTCAGATAATGCAATCTCCGTAGGGTATATGTTAGAAAGAACTGATCACTATCAGTGATTATAGAAACCTTCCTCAATCTTTACAAAGGGGCTTGACGAGGTTCATAACAGGGTAATCTGGTTGGTGCTGGGAACTTACATTGTAAATTGGGGACACAATAATGGATTCTTTGCTATGGCTCTGGAGAGTGATGCACCAGGCTTGAGTAACAATCACCCATTTCCCTGTAAACCACTGCATGTCGTCAGAACCATTTTTTTTTTCTTCTTATCTGTAGTTGTCAGAAAGGAATTGGGATGATGCAATGCTTAAAATCTGCAACTGTGGCAAGGGGCCTTTAACATGGGAACTATGGCTTTTTAGTGTACTAGTTAATGCAGTTACAATCCTACTGACTGAACACCAGCAAAGCGAAAAGCTCAGGCTCTTGTTTAATGCTTGATGATTCATCAATAAGGATTTCTTGGTTATGGGCTTTTAATATTTATGGAGTTGGATTTTGGTCTATGGTGACACGAAACTAAACTGGTCTGTTTATAAGCTGCTACTTGGATTAGACTAGCATGGATGTTTTTAGTTTTGTATTGTCTCTCTAACGAGTTCGAAATTTATCCTTCTCTGGAAATTGATTTGCAGAAGAAGAAACTGATCCTTACAAGATTCCAACTAAACATAACCTGCGGATGGCATTATATTGGCTTGTACAAGGGTGTCAGCCTGGAGATTCATTATTATTTCACTACTCTGGCCATGGATCTCAACAGAGGAATTATACGGGCGATGAGGTTGATGGCTATGATGAAACTCTTTGTCCTTTGGACTTTGAAACACAAGGTATGATTGTTGATGATGAAATAAATGCAACTATAGTCAGACCTCTCCCTCGTGGGGTTAAGCTTCATGCAATCATAGATGCTTGCCATAGTGGCACTGTACTTGATTTGCCATTCCTCTGCAGAATGGACAGGTTAGTGACATATTTACGAAACTTTCTTTGTTTTTGTTGTTGTCGATTCTATCAGCAACAGCCAAAAGGATTGATCAATAGATAAAAACTGAAATATGATGGTGAATTTGATGATCCTCCTTTGAGGCTCTCGATCCTTTATATAGATGTTGCAATACCCATTATGACTACAAAATCTCTCAATTTACAGTAATTACAACAATTACTAGCCTAATGGAATCTCCTACTATGATAATAAAATATATTACATAGCTGTACATGGTTGGGTGCTTTTGACCAAGTTTAAGTCTGTAAATGGGCCTAAACCTTGGGAGTTGTGGTTGCATCATTGCATTCATATCCATGATTTTCTTCAAAAATCCACACAAGAAAAGAAACTACTACTTGTTGATGCCAGAGAACTAACTTGATCTTGAGGGGCTCGAATACCATTATACCAGTTGTTACAAATCAAAATACACTGAACAATAATATTATCTTCATTGACTTACAAATAAATAGGATGAAGGAAGTGAAAAATCCACATGAGTTACACATAACCCATAACAGGCCCTTAAAGTAGGCATGAATGACAACTTTATTCTAATTAGTGGCTGTTGTAACCTACAATTATTAATACCACACAGTACTAACCACTAATGCCCACATTACTATGCACTAAAAACAGCCATAACTGAAAACATGAACTCTAATCAATCCTAGTTTATTTCTCTAACAATACATGAACTCAGATCCACCCACATATAACAAAAGTATGACTGCATGCTTATTTTCCCAAAACCCACACATCCAGTACACCTTTCATGAATCCAATCCACTCATCATGCAGCCACAAATTCCAATGTGCTACTAAACATTCCATTTCAATTGGAGTAGATCCAACCATTGGATTGTTCACATGAAAAAACATACAGTTTACTTAATGTTATGTGAACAATCCAACAGAGGTGTGCAGTCCAATCGGATTGAGACAACACCCTCCACAGAAAATATAATTGGGTATATTGGGTTTTAGTGTATTTTGGATGGGTTTTTCTTGGTAAAATGTAGAATACCCTCTATTAAAAAAGCAGTTTACTTTCTACTGAATCAAATTACAAGCAGTCCATCCAAGACCCTGTGACAATTTACTTAGCAAAGGCATGACCCGGAAACTCAGCAGTACCAGTGTTTTTGTAGCAGTTGAATAAACATTTCTTAATCTGAATGTTGTTGCACCAGTCCAGCTTCTGCGAATGTCACACAAAAATCTCAATTTATTGTAAATTTCACTGTAATGTTATTCTGAATTCTCCACTGGATCAAATTCCTGTATTTGCTTACTAAATGATATAGTAGCTTGCATCTACTAAACCACTCACACTTTGTGCAATCTGTCAGAAACATTTTACAATACATGGCAAATTTATTGTTGTAGGAGTGGGCAATATGTGTGGGAGGACCATCGCCCTAGATCAGGTGCATGGAAAGGAACTAATGGTGGGGAGGCCATTTCATTGAGTGGTTGCGACGATAATCAAACCTCTGCTGATACCTCGGTAAAGCCTCAAAATTTAGAATTGTTCTCTTTCGTGTTTCAGTTATTATGTCAATTTAACAAAAATCTAATTGAGCTGAGAACCAGAATTTTAGCAGCATGAAAGCAAACAATAAACTAAATCCTGAAAGTTTACATGGGAATTTGCCATTCATGTATTTATCCTAGTGTAAGCTAATCTTCTTGCTAGTTCATATAAACAGGCATTATCGAGAATCACTTCAACTGGTGCCATGACTTTCTGTTTCATCCAAGCATTCGAGCGTGGACATGGAGCCACATATGGGAGTATACTGAATTCCATGCGAACTACCATTCGAAGTACTAGTGGTGGAACAGGTGGCGGTCCGGTGACATCACTGATGACCATGCTTTTAACAGGAGGCAGTATTGGTGGGGGTTTGAGACAGGTATTGGCTCCCAATACAGATGCACTTGGCAACACACTCTATTGTTTTCATTTTGTTCTGCCTTGTTAAAAATCTGATTTATCGCATCATATTAATAGAGAATAATCTAATAATATCACGAATAAGTTCATTTTAGATTATGATGGGATTAGATTTGGGTTATATTAGATTTGAATAATCTAAAGGTGCCAAGGTTCCCAAACATAAAGGGTAAAGAGACATTAGATTTTGGGTAAAGGATGAGAGTCTACAATCTTGCATGAAAAAGCCTAGTAGAATACAGTGCTCAAATCCTCTCATTCCTTTTTTCAGATTAAGAGGACTGGTCACTTGATGAACTTCATAGTGACTCTAATTTCCCCTATCCAATCATCAAGCAGATTCCTCTCAAAAGGTTAAACATCATATAAATTTCTCATCTAGCCACTCCACAAAATTTCCTATTGATGCACTCATTTATTGTGAGATGGAGTACCCTGAAAACCATTGTTTAACATGCATGTGTTAAGCATATATCTAGCTTTAGACTAAAATCTAGCCTCCAATTGTCTAATCTGTCAGATTCATAAGTTCACCATCAACCTTTAGCTGCCGATATTGGATTAGTCATGTTAGAGGAAACAAAAACTATTCTTCTCATATTCTTTATATCATTCAATTTGCATATTAATAATAAATTATTGAGAGGCAAACTGAAAGTGAATCTCTGCCAATACAAATGTCCTCCAAAACCAGGTTGTCCATTCTTTTAAGGGTTGTTTTTTGGAACTGTGAACTCACACTTCTTTTACCCCCATCCTAGAGCCCATTCCCATTTATTTTGCCCTTACTAAGCAGCAATTTGTTTCCTCTAGGCCTCTTTATCTACTCCAAACCTCCACCATCACTTATAATTGTAGTGCATATGCGAAAGCATTCAACATTGTCACACACATAAACAACAAGAAAACCATGTAATCATAACACAGATTTTACGTGGTTCACCATATAGGCTACTTCTATAAGCTATGAGCATTTTGCTCGATTTCACTATGAAAGATACTGGACAATTCGTTATAAAGACTCTCGCTCTTCTAACACTTGACTCCTCATTCTTCATAGGTCTTAATCTTGCTTTTACAGCACCCTGTCATACGTGCTTTGTCAACACCACCGAAAAGAGAGCTCACACCTTTCTACACCCTACATGGCCCTATGTGGTTTACACCATGGGAAAGAGATCTGCCACATCTCCTGCAAAAAATCTACAGTCACATTACATGAATATATAATGTATGCTTTCTTGGTTACCAAGAAAGCTCCGGTACAAAGACCAGATTGGCCTTGACCCTAATAATGTCATTGGTTAAACCAATGAACAAATCTGGCTAAACCGGAATATAGGACATAAGCTTAACAATCTCCACATTGGCTTAGATTTCGTAAATCTTTGAGCTACATTAGAAATACCTGTCTATGTCTTTCCATACTTTGCTGAAGGTACGTTTTTTCATCGATATTACAAACTTCTTCTTGTCATACTCTACCTCGAACCAAAGGTTCGAATCTATTGATGAGTCCGTGTGATGTTGATATCTGAATCACCTATAAACTGCCGCAATTTCAGCACAACTATGAAGATCCAATCGGCATGATCATTCTGAAAGAAATAGATCTAAAATTTGACTCTGATTGGCTCCGATATCGTAGAAATAATTTTCTACTCTCCGATCAATCAAACCTCCTTGTTGACCATCTAGCAATCAATCTCCCGCTTTCACTACGTAGATCTGCTCAAAATGAGTCTGTAGGCGTAAACGGATCTCCGATTGGACATCGGACGATCAAGATATCGCAAAAACAATTTCAATCGTTAAATCTGGTCAAATTGGCCTTGACCTCTTCTGCTGATGTGTGCTGACATCAGCACTGCAACTCGAGACTGGGCCAAAATTTTGCACAAGGATCAGGTCTGACCCGACTCGAACCGACCTGGACTGAAGGGTTCTCTACAACCGGGTCAGGTGCACCCCGACCCGGACCGACCTCCTATGCTGACCTGTTTGGGCTGCTGCTGTAAACAGGTCAAGTCCATCTGACCTGACCTGGACCCGACCTGGCCGGGACTGCCCAAAACCCACCTTTCGGTCTGCAACCAGAACTGCAGATGAAAACAGGTGCAGACCCTCAGGCCTCCCCTTCTTCTCAGACTCCGGCGCGAGCGCATCGTGCACGGCGACGGCAGTGGTCAGCCTCCCCAACGATGGCTGTAAGCCCGGCGGCGGCAAGACTGGCAATGGGAGGCAACAGAGGCGCAGTGGTCTCCGGAGGCAACACCACAGTCACCGCTCCAGATCTTCTTCTCTGGCAACTTGATCACAGCAACCGCAAATCCATGCTCTTTCTTTTCTGACAGAACTGCAACAGTAAACCCAAGAACCCTCTGATTCTCAGATCTTCTTCCTCGGTGACAGACACCAAGAAATCCGAGAACCCTTGGTTCTCTTTGCTCCTTCTCTGACCCCGACTCTCGCACAACAGATCCCTCTTTGTTACGGCAATAGCCAACACGATCGTGGCCTACAGCGATCTGCGCTAACTGCTTCACCGACTGTGGCCTTGTGCAGAGATCCCAAAAGATCCCCGTTCTTCTTTCCGGCTTGCGATCTGCCGATCCTCTTCTTGCTCAGCAGATCCGATCTGATCCGTCAATCTCAAAATCGATCGATCTCAACGTCGCTAAAAAACTAGCAGATCTTCAACCTTGCATTGAATCTGATAATGCCCCAATAATCTCAACTGGGCATCTATATTGTGGGCTTTGATACCAATTGTAGTGCATGCGGCGGAAGCATTTAATATCATCACACACATAAAGAACAAGAAAATTATGCAATTATAACACACAAATTTTACGTAATTTAACATATAGACTACCTCCATGAGCTATGATTTCACTATGAAAGATACTGGACAATTTGTTACAAGGACTCTTCTTCTTACACTTAACTCCTTATTTTTTATAGATCTTAATTTTACTCTCACAGCATCCTACCATACGTGATATGTTAACACCACGAGAAAGAGAGCTCACACCTCTCTACTACATGGTTCACACCACGATAAAGAGATCTGCCACATTTCCTGCTGCCACATTTCCTGTATAGAGTTTACGGTCATATTAGATGAATATATAATGTATGCTTTCTTGCCCATTAAGAAAGCCTCGGTATAAAGACGAAATTACTTTTTACCTTAACCTGGTCATTGGTTAGACCAATGAACCAATCCGGCTAAATCGGAATACAAGACATAAACCTAACAAGAATAACCCAATTCTTTTTAAGCTATCTTCCGTAAACCCAACCATCCATTCTCCCTTGTTAGTTAACTTTATAAACTTGATAAGGTGGTAATATTTCATTTTCTCCTTTCCTCTCCCCAAGCCTCTTTGAATCGTTTCAAACCTGGTACCCATGATAGCAAGGATTTGAACAAAAGAAGTATGTGGATATATTTGTAAGGTCAATTTCGTAGGAGTAATCCTTCCTCAAAATTGAAAGGTGAGATTTGCTCCAAGCTTCTAAGTTTTATTTGAAATTTCTGTTACTGGTTCCGTATGGATGAGGATCAGGGCTCTTCAATTGTTGGCCAAAACATTTAATTGGATGGCATCATGACTTATATTGCGACTCCAGTGCAAGCTCGTGACTTAATCTTCCAATAATTGCTTCAAACACTCGTAAGATCCTTGGATATATTCTACACTTGTACCCTGAAAGCATGTCCTGAAGATGGATGGGACAGGAAGAAGTAGAATTTGGAAGTATTGTTGATCTTGACTTTACATTTGGGTTTCAGCATAACAAAGCTTGCACCGTCTTTTTACACTTAGGCACCGAGTATGTCATTAGTAATGGTTCTATCATGGTGCCACAAATTCTGAAGTTGATCCTATGTAATTGTTGTTGTTCATTGGCTTCCGGAGGAACTACTTCTATTTGCCTGTCTTCTTGTATTGATTGTAGTACCTATTAGGTGATTTGCTTAACAGAATAGAATTCTATTATCAAGCCGGGTGAGAAATTCTCGTATCATCATTACTCCTAACCATATATAAAATTCAGTGGAGAGATTCTGCAACAGCAAGCGAGCCCCTCAGCGAATAAAAAGAGTAACAACAATAGGGGATCTCTTTTTCTTTAGATTTCTCGTGTCGTGCCATCAAAGTTCTTTGTGGTGTCATTCGAGAGCATTGAAATTGCACTGTTGAGATGCATCCAATACCACTTTTTATTGATTTACGCTCTTCAAAATAAAGAAAGGACTGCCTTTTAAAGTAACTCTAAACAATGCTGAAAAAAGGAAAGAAAGAGTTACAGTACTTCCAATCTTGTTACCCTTTTTTCACACCCACATCTTTACAATAACCGTTATAAGCTTTAATAAATGAAGGAACTTTGCAGTAAACATGTTTAGACATACAGAAGGGTGGGCCTTCTTACGAACCCAAGAAGTTTTTTTTTTAATTGGTACAAAAGAAGTTTGCAAGCAAGTTATTTTACAATAAAAAGCATTCAAGAGCTTATTACAGTTGATACATCTATGATTGACTATGGTTTTTTATTTGTTGCTTAATTCAGGAGCCTCAATTAACTTCATATGAGCAGTTCGACGTGTATTCAAAGCCGTTCACCCTGTGATGCTTACTCTCTCCGTCTCAAATGGCCTTCTTGGCTCCATTGCAGTGCACTCTGAGGATGTGAATGAGGCTCCTTTCCTGTTATTGCCTTCACATTTCTACATTGGACGATACATGATTAACTCACAATGAGAGTATCTGCTACTGTCTTTCTTGTTCTGAATTTTTATAGTGAGTGTAACTTTGTTTTACTCTGATATTATAACATTCAAACATCTTGTCTTACTCCGATATTGTAACATTCAAACATCAAAGAAATAAATAAAAAATTGATTCATTGAACAGCATGAAGGGTATCAATTATCAGCTTATAAATATTCTTAAAAGATTTCTTTTTAATGACAAGCAACCCGTTGACCCCCTTACAGTTGATCATTGGTAAAACTCCAGACATAAAATGCCACCGACTAGCACTGTGTATCAGGCAAGGCTCCAAATGGTTTGAAGCCAAGACCTCAAGCTCATTATTAGACTTTCTAACCACTCAAACAATTTAATTGTGGATGATAGACTTAAAAGAATTTATTCACTGTAATTTGTGTGGCGAAATACAAAGTACGAGTTCTTTAAAGTGATGGTGCTAGAGGGCCTTGCAAGAGATGGGGAGCTAATGTTGTCGCGAAAACTCCTACATCCCAAATCGCCCGCATAATGGGTTTGATATGATTTCATATATCTGCTGGGGCCTTCCACCTATCAACTTAAATTTTTTGTTGGTATATGGTATCTTACATGGTATCAGAGTGGGTGTTATTCTTGTGTAGCCCACGTGGTAGTCCTGTCCATTGAACATGTTGGGCTTGCACATGAGGGGGAGTATTAGGAAAAGTTCCACATCCCACGTCACCCAAGTAATGGGTTTGACATAACTTCAAATACCTATTTAGGCCTTCCACCTATCAGTCTAAGCTTTTGAGTTAGCTTAAAAATGTAAGATATGGGGGCTGTTATGCCTAGCTGTAGATAGGGAGCATCTCAAATTGCTAAGGTTAGTTGCGAATTGGAACTGATGATTAGCTGGGCCAGCGTTTCTGTAACCGTAGTTTCTCATATGATACTCCATCTTCCAGTTTATTTCCATGGGCCTCGTTGTTTGGGATCCAGGCCCTTGAAGACAGATGATGAGGGAAACTGGAAACATATGGTTGATGGGCAAGGCCTAATGCAAAGCATCCTCTCCACATGGATGTTTATTCTCGTAAAGGATGACATGGTTCCACCTTAATGCAATTTTATGGCAATAGTGGCAGGTTTGGTCGAGTGATACTTGCATGATGTAGTCTCAAAATTTGGTTTAATATTTTTAAATATCCACCAAAATCATTAGAAGAAAATAGAAAGAAAAGATGAACAAAAAATTTAGACACTGTCAGAATCAAACCATCAGTCCAACATGACAATGGGTCTTAAATATATTGAGGAAAAAAGAAAGAAAGAAAGGATAAACAAAGAATTTAGATACTATTAGTATCAAACCATCAGCCCAGCATGACAATGGTAACTGGATGGTTGGGTCAATCCCTTGAGTTAAATCATGATGGGATGCCTCTTGAAACCAAGTTCAGATGTTGGAGGATGTCTCACTGTGAAGCAAGTTGGTCTTTTTTTGCTAAATTGCAAGATGTATATAAAAAAGAAAGAAGATCAAATAGGCGCAAAGCCTTCAAAACGAACCCAGAGATTATCTCTAAAGATGCTCATAATCGAGCCAAAAAGAAAGAAGTACAGCAAGGAAACAAAAAGAAAAAGAAACAGGAAAAACTTTGAAGAGGCCCATGACAAAGCTTTCCGAAAAGATAAAGCTAGCTGTTCTTTGGGAGGAAAGGTTGAAAAAAAAGGCACCATTATAGCTGAAGGCACCGAATGAGAGAAGCCCAGCAGACGTTGCAGAAAGAGGAGCTTTGAAGGGAAATTTTCCAAAAATGCCTAACATTTTGACTTATTTCAAAAAAGGATGCAAGTCTCAAAACTTTTCAAATTAGTCCTTAAGTTTTTCACGAAGTTTTCAATTAAAGACATCAGTCCATTTAAATCTTTTTTTTGCAACTTAATCACTCTTTTTTTTTAAATTGCACAAATTACCCCTTTTTAAAATAAATTTCTCATTCAATTTCTCTATATTATCCTTTTTTCTTTTTCTGCCATCCTTATAATGATTAAGGACAAGTAGCGTCCCTACAGTGATCGGTTGTATGTAATAGCTACTGAAACGATGACATAGCTTTAAATGATTGGTAATTTGGTATTTTAAGAAAATTGAGAGAAAAAGTAATGAGAAAGTACCTTAAAATGGATGGATATCTTTAATTGAAAACTTATTGAAAAATTTAGGGACTAATTTAAAAATTTTTGAAACTTGTGTCCTCTTTTGAAATAAGTCAAAACCTTAGCGCCTTATTTGAAATTCTCCCTAAGGTAGCTTTAATCCTGACAAACCGGACAAGGAGGATTTGGAAGGAAATAGAAGCCATGGACTTTCTTCCAGTCTTATCTAAACCAAGGGATAGAGCTACCGAAAGACTTGCAGTGTAAGGGACAAAAGGCTGAAGCTTACCGTCTCAACTAGAGACCGATTCCAAAGAGGAGCTGAGCGGTTGCAAGCAAAGAAGAAATGGTAGCCAGACTCTATTTGGGATTTGGATAGTGGGCATATAGAGGCCGAATTTATTCCAACTGTGGGCCCAAGATTGGGTTGGAGTCTTGTGATGAAGGAGTTGCCAAATCAAGCATCCAGTTCTATGGTGCACGAGCTTGCTTCAAAGCAGCTTAGTCCAACGGATTGGATCTCACCTTGAACAAACTTGCAGTCGGGCCTTTTTTAAAAAAAACTCCCACTTGAATTGCCAGCGCAATGCAACTTTCCTTGATATGGATCCTTAGATAGCTGGATTTATTGGGCGATTGGGAAAAAGTTTTATGTCCCATGCCGCTCAAGTAATAGGTTTGACATGGTTATATATACATGTTTGGTCTTAAACGTATCAACTTAAACTTTTGGATTGCTACATCGTATTTAAGTTGGTACATAGTATCTTACATGATATTAGAAAGGGTGTTGTTCTTATATAGCTCATGTGACAGGCTAGTCTATGAAATCTGTTGGACCTCCACGGGAGTTGGTGGGGGTGTATCTCGCCCAAGTAATGGGTTTGACATGATTTCATATACCTGTTTGGGATTCCACCAATCAACTTAAGCTTTTGGAAATCTAGAATGATCCATTTCTACATGAGATGATGAGAGAGAGAGAGAGAGAGAGAGAGAGAGGGGGGGTGCGTCTTGGAAAAACTGAATTGAGGGAATCTGGGGGCTATTGGAGAGAGCTTGATCCACCGTTTGTGCCATATGCTAATGTTTGTTCTGTCTCTAACAGACCACGGGCAACTTAACCAAGATCGTCTCTCATTTGCTTTATCCGCATGTACAAATTGAACAGGTGATTGTTTGTGCAAGCAAGTATAGGATGTGAGGTCTATTTTGGTTCTCGAGTAAAGTATTGTCGTAGTTGCTAGTCTTAGATTAGTCTTCAGGCTGTTCATTATATTTGTATCTGGAATGAGACTGTTCTATTTGTATGCGGAATGAGACTATGTAATGACATCAAGTCATGATTTTACTCTGAGACCCCTCTTGGGAGAATAACTTGTCTACATTGTGCTTTTTTGGGTTGCCAAATGAAGGATTGATGCAATTATGCATTTGAACTGTTAAGGCTTCTATTATCATATAACAAGAAGGCTTGTTGTGCATGCTTATCATCTCTCTGTACGAGAATACCTCTGTTTACTTTTGCTAATTGTGTTATTTTTTTCCCAATTTCCCCTGTCCAGCGACCCTGTTTGGATTCTCAGAACTAAGTTGCCCTACAGTCACTTTACCTCACCTGTAACAAACTGGTCATGTAAAAGAACAAAACAAATGACAGGACCCCAAGAGTTATCCAAATGCATTAACTCCAATTTATGCATAGTACTTAGCACTAAGTTTACAGATCTAAAAGGTTCTCTGGGATGGTTGCTTAATGAGAGTAAGAAGCCTGGAATTAGTTTGATGGTTCTTGTTAACTGTGCACTAATGAAATTCTGCATCCAAGTTAGCAAAGTGCTTGTCGTGGATAATTCCACTCCATTCCAAATAAGGTTATTCAATGTCCATACCTTAAGTTTAACAATAATAATAATAAAAAGGAGAAAAAGAAAGAGAAAGGGTAACTCTGGAACCTGGCTAGAAACTGAAAGCTGGAGGACAAGTTCAAGTCATATCCTCCAATAAGTCTTTCTCTGAAAACTTGGAAAGTTGCCCAAGTCTCAATCTGCTATTGCAACTATCACACAAAACCGTGTAACACAAGCTGGAGAGCTCCATCATGGGGCCCACCCAGAGAAAATTCAGATCGTTTAAGATGAATCACATCTTCTCTATAGATATATCATCAAATCTCAGTTCAGCAAGATTAGGTCCTACCATCCAATTGAGCATATGATTTAAAGTATGAAGGGGCACCAACATGCCATTACTCCTGAAGTGGTGTTAAGTTCGTTTCTATCATTAATTAAACTAGATGGTGGAACCCACTCCAATTGAGGTGAAATATGAGGATATGATCTTGGAGGGGATGCGACTCATTTTGAATGGTCCGGATTATCCCTATGAGGGATTGCATAGTTCCCATGTAATAGACGGGAGAGAGACTCAAGTTGGCCGTCCAAGCCAACTGACTCCATTAAGTCTGAAAACTTGAAGTTGGCAGACGACTGACCACGTCAATTCCTTGGACTCTATCAAGTCTTTTGCTGCCGGTCCATTTGTTGCATAGACTATTACTAAATACATATCAAGTCTTTTGCTGCCGGTCCATTTGTTGCATAGAGTATTACTAAATACATATATGGTACAGAAAGGGGCCTTGTGAATCATGAGCCTGTACTATGAACTGAGCAAACAAATTTGAATACATAGAAATTCATGATAAATACACTCCACAACAAAGGACTATTAAATAGATGAGAGAAGGATTATTGAATTACTGCAGCATTCATCTCCCATCTCTTGTTGATTCGTTTTCCATTGAGGCCTTAGGGGGTGTTTATTTATGGACCCTTTTTTGATTTTGTGGATATTTTCACCTTCTTCAGTTCTAGTCACTTTTAGAAATGCAAATCTTAAAATTCTTAGGAATTGAATTACACCAAACAAACAGAACCAAAGTTACAAACTCGAGAATTTATTTCAATGAATACAAAACTAAAAGCAGAAGCACTCTTAAATCTTAATAATTGTATTATTGATTGCCTTTTGCAACAGGGTTCTGTGGGGTTCCCAGTTTGCGTCAGGAATCGCCTCCCATATTCTCTTATGCCCGGCCCATGAACGACCCTCTTCACCTCTTCCAGCGGTTAATAAAAACGCGGGAAAAGGGGTATTTTATGTCATTTCCGATAGTCGTTCGTGTGGAAGTTGACAAAGTGGACACATGACATGTTCTTCCTTCCCTAGTTCTTTTGACAGTTAAAACACACCAAACTCCCTACTTTTCTTCGTCATTTTGTATAGAAGAAGGAAGGCCCAAAACCATCTTCTTGTCCTCCTCCTATTCCTAGAAAAAACTTCCATCCCATCTTTTTCCTCACTGATTACAGTTGCACCTCCGCCCACCATGTTGATGCTGGTCGATTGCTCCTACTGCCGGACACCTCTCCAGCTCCCACCTGGCGCCGCAGTGATAACATGCTCTGTGTGCCAGGCTAACACCTTTATCGCCTTCACCCCTCCCCACCAGAACTACCAATTTGCCCCTCCCTCGCTGCTTCCCTCCCCCTACAACCACGCCCCACTGGGTGGCCCACCTCCATCACCCTACGGGCGCAAGAGGGCAGTAATCTGTGGGATCAGCTACCACAGGGAGCTCGAAAGCTGCATCAACAATGCCAAGTGCATGCGCTACCTCCTCGTCAAACGCTTCAACTTCCCAGAATCCTCCATCATGATGCTTACTGGTACCCCAATTCGTGATCCATTGTACTCTGTTTTTATTTCCTTGGATTACCTATGATATGATGTGATTTGGGTTTCTTTCAATTCTATCCAAGTTGCTGTGATTTTGGTCATACTATACTACTGCCTTGATTGTGGATGCCTCGACAGACAAATTGTTAGAAATTAAGGATACAAAAATTAGGGCTAAAGCAGAACAATTATACCAATGTTGAAGTTGAGAGATGACAAATGGTGGAAATCGGAACAAGTTTTTGGTTGCAACAATAGGCCGAGGTATGTCAGTTAACGCTGTCTTTAAGACGAGTTCCACCTTTTGGGATGTAACCCAGATGTGAAGATTTTCAGTAGAACCGCCCCAGAATACAACGGCCTTCTTTGAATTTGCTTGTTCGCACACTAAGACTGTGAAGGTCGGACTTCAACGTATGTGATGCTCTTAGAGAGCAGAGAAAAGCATAGAACAAAAACCAGAGAAGAAGTAAAATTTCATAAACCCAGGCGCGCCAAAAATATATATAAAGAAAAAATACTAACATTGGGGCCATTATAGAAGCAATAAAAGACCATTAAATGGAATTAATAAAAACATTTTAAAATTTTAAACCAAATTTTGAAATGGTTTTAATTTAAGAACTATTGAATAAAACATTTTGTTTTTTAAATAAATGTCTATTTAATAAAAAAAACATTTTTATAATTTTCTACAAAAGGTCGCTAACTCTATATTGATATAAGGGTCTCCCAAGGTAGGCCAGGCTAGGATTTGCGCCCTCCCCTTAGTGTGATGATCACGCAGGATGTGTGTCGCGGACACACTCCCGGTTAAACGATTTTTGGATCTAACCTCGCGGGCCAAGCTCGACTCGTGCGCACACATAGGGACTTGTAGCAAAAGAGCTTAAAGTAACTTGATGCGTATAGGACAAAAAACTACATATATAGCCTTCAAAGCTTTTGCTCATTTCCAATGTGGGACTCTAGCAAACACACAAAGGTATCTTTTGCCTCTACATGAAGTAAGAAGTAAGAAGAAAGAAGAGAAAGCATTATGAAAAGCACATTGATTTTTTTGAAACCCACATTTCAAAATTTTCAATAAGCATTATACTGGTAAGGTGACAAAGCTTGAACCTCACCATCATGATACAATTTTTAAACCTTTAGGAGTTTAAGTGATCAAGACTTGAACATCAACTTTGAAAATTGGTTAAAAAACATGTCACAGTAATAATTGAAGTCCTTTAGTTAGTACATTACGGGCATGCACTTTTCTCCCAGATGTCTTGAGTGCTCTAGAGAATTTGCCCAAGTTCTCATAGAAAGCGGCCCAACTTTCTTACTCATATAGGTGAGCCTATCAAGAGTGCTCCTGCAGCTATGCACTCCACTATTTAGGCTATAGATCTCATTAAGGATTAAATATATCAAACCTCATTCGATACAGGTTATGTACTGACTTTTTATCACACACAATATGTCATAGCATAATGGGGATGAGTGTGGAGAGACACATATTCTCTTATTGTCGGTAATTCAATCATTGGGATAGCTTATTTTTCCCATTGAACTTATTTCTCGGGTTTTCAGATCATTAGGTTGGGTTCCCACTATTGATGATTTATGAGCTTAAGGCCCATCCCTTTATTTGCCTTTTTTTATCTTTTCCCTTACAAGGCCTTTTGTCAAAGGAAGCTAAATTGTCCTTTGATCTTACGTAATTAATTGCAATTATTTCTCCTCCGAGTAATTGTCTTACATAGCTATGTTGCAACCGTACTTGTTTAGACTTTCCATTGCATGTGACATTGTGGACATTAATAATTGCTGCAGTATTATCACAATGAATAATAATAGAAGGAATTGGTTTAGTCTACAAAGGAATATCAAATAATAAATTTTTAATCCATTCGGCTTCCATTGCAGCGGCTTCCAGAGCTAGGAATTCCAAATCCTTAGTGGAATGTGAAATAGTAGTTTGTTTCTTAGATTTCCGAGAAATTGCAACACCTCCCAAGGTGAGAATATAAGTACTGGTAGACTTAAAATCATCTAAGTCTGAGTTCCAGTTAGTATCACTTTAGCAATCAACTACCGCCAGATAATTATTATAACACAATGCATAGTTCATAGTATGCTTTAAATATTTAAGTACTCTAAATATAGCATTCCAATGTTCAACACCAAGATTACTAGTATATTTACTTCGTCTACTAACAGTATAACTTATATCAGGACAAGTACAATTCATAGCATACATTAAATTACCAATCATACTAGCATAATCTAGCTGTGCTACACTATCACCATTGTTTTTTATTAATTTAGTAGTAGGATCAAAAGGAGTGGATACTTGTGTACAATGAAAGTGATTAAATTTTCTCAAAATTTTTTCTATATAATGGGATTGTGACAATTTAATGTTAGTGTCATTTCTAATAATTTTGATTCCTAGTATTATCCTTGCTTCTCTCAAGTTTTTCATATTGAAATTATTGGAAAAAAGTAACTCTATTTTGTTGACACAATCTAGGTTAGTTCCAAAAATCAGTAAATCATAAAAATATAAGCATAATATTATTGTTGAATCACAATTAGATTTATAGTAAATATATTTCTCAGCTTCATTTATTTTGAAGCCATTGGAAAGCATAACCTCATTAAATTTCATATGCCATTGTTTAGGTGCTTATTTTAGTCGATATAAGGATTTTATCAACTTGCACACCTTATGCTCTTGGCCTTTTATAGTATAACCATCTAGTTGATCAATATAAGTTTTTTCATCTAAATCCCCATTTAAAAAAACAGTTTTAATATCTATTTGATGAATAACCAAATTATGAACTGTAGCAACAGCAATCAAGACTTTAATTGAACTAATTCTTGACACTGAAGAATAAGCGTCGAAAAAATCTACTCCCTCTTTTTGTCTAAAGCCTTTGGTTATAAGCCTAGCTTTGTACTTTTCTATTGATCCATTAGGTCTTAGTTTTTTCTTAAGAACTCACTTACATTATAAAGGTTTGGTACCTAAAGGTAAGTCAACTAGTTCCCAAGTATTGTTAGATAAAATAGATTCAATTTCATCATCTAACGCTGCCTTCCAAAAGGCAGCATCATGAGAAGCCGTAGCCTCCCTAAAAGTAAATGGATCCTTTTCAACTAGATATGTTTCAAAATGAGAATCAAAACTAGTGGCAGTGCTGAGTCTTTTACTCCTTGTAGGTTGCAATTCCTCTTTCTTAGGAATTTCTAAAAATTTTTGCAAGGAGGGTACTAAAGTAAGTTTAGATTTAAAAGGAAAAATAGTTTTAAAGAAACCTGCATCTCTAGACTCAACTAGGTTTTGATCATTTAACTTAAGAAACCTATAGGCAGCATTATCTTGTGCATAACCTATGAAGATACATTCCCATGAGTGGGGGCCTAACTTAGGCCTTTTAGGATCAACTATTCTAACATGAGCCAAACAACCTCATACTCTAAAATATCTTAGATTAGATTTCCTTCCTTCCCAAATCTCAAAGGGTGTTTTATTGGTCTTAGAATGTAAAATTCTATTCAATATGTAACATACAGACAATAAAGCTTCACCCCACAGATTTTTTGGACAACTAGAGGAAATTAACATGCAATTAACCATTTCAATCAATATCCTATTTTTCTTTTCTGCAATTCGACTTTGTTGTGATGTATAGGGGGCAGTAATAGTTCGTTTAATTCCTTTAAATTCACAAAATTCTGAAAAATCTTTTGAGGTGTATTCACTACCTCTGTCACTCCTGAAGGTAACCACAATTTTATTTAATTTACTTTCAACTTCTGGAACATAAATTTTAAATTTAGATAATGCATCATCTTTAATTCTTAAAAGATATACATAAGTATATCTAGAACAATCATTAACAAAAGTAATAAAATAATATTTGCCACATTTAGTCATAGTATTACTTAAATCACAAATATCAGAATACACTAATTGAAGTAGCTTAAACCGCCTTTACACATTATGAAAAGGTTTACGAGTAATTTTGGCTTGAGAATAGATTATACACTTCTTATGTTCATTAGTATACTTATCAATCAAGCCATTATTACTCATATTTTTCATAGTTTTGAAATCAATATGTCCTAATGTATCATACCATTCATCAATAGAAGTCACAATATAAGTAGAAGAAGAAGCAACACTATTATTAATAACATTCAGTTTAAACATTCCATCACATGGATAACCCTTATCGACAAACACCCCCTTCTTTGTGATTACAAATTGGTCCGATTCTATAACCTGTTTAAAGCCAGCCTTATTCAGAAGAAACCCTGAAAGTAGGTTCTTTTGTATGTCGGGGGCATGTAATACATTCAGCAGAGTCACAGTTTTTCTAGAAGTAAACTGAAGTTCAACCTTCCCGTTACCGATTACTAGAGTAGTGACAATAGTTCCCAAAGTAAGCTTACAGCTGTTTGTGACCTCCTTATAAGTTTTAAACGCACCTCTATCATAGGTGACATAAGTGGTCGCACCTGTGTTAATCCACCATCCTTCACTTTTGGCAATGATAATGGTATTCACTTTAGAGATCACAGCAACGAAGTGTTCCTCCTCTGTAACATTAGCTTGGGGTTTTGTTGGCTGGGACTGTTATGAAAGCTTTTTTCTGTAATGACATTCTCTCTTAAAATATCCTGGCTTTCCACATACAAAACAATTTTCCTTAACTGGCGGCTTATCAGTCCCTTGGTTTTTACTGAACTTATTCTGATTTGACTTTCGATTGTATTGCTTGAAGGAGACATTATTTTTCTTATTTCTGCTAAAATTGTGATCAAATTTCCCTTTCTTGTCATCATTCACTTTGGGTGTTGTTTTAGTTAGATGTATTTTTCCACTATTATTAGCATGATTTTTTTTATCATTGGTCCGAGTTTCTTCCTCAATTCTCAATTATTGTTGAAGGCGCTCCAAGGAATAGTCTCTCCTTTTGTGTTGAAGAGCCTTTTGTATGTCCTTCCAAGTAGGTGGTAATTTTTCAATGATTGTTGCCACTTGGAATTGCTCATCAACTTAGATTTGGAATTGCTCATCAACTTAGATTCCATCTTTAACAATCTCATTAACTATGGTTTGTAAGTCATGTACTTGGGGCAAAATTGGTTTTTCATCTACCACCTTGAAATTCAGATAGTGACCAACTGCGTACTTCTTGGCCCCTGATTCCTCAGTCTTGTATTTCTTATCAAGATCTTTCCAAAGGTCTTTTGCAAACTGAGAATCAAAGTATAGATTATAAATATTGTCTGCCACTAAGTTTAGAATGTGACTCTTGCACATGTAATCATCTTCTTTCCACTTCTTTCGTGTAATTGAGCCACCAGGGGCTTCTTCATGTTCTGGGAATGGTTTAGTGAGAACATATGCTATTTTCAATGAGGTTAGCAGAAATAATACTTTTTACTGCTAGCGGCGGAAATTGGATCCATTAATGCTATCTAACAGAACCAAATCCTGATGCATGCATTTGATTACAAATGTAGCCATGGTTAGTCCTTAAATTGTTAGAAATTAAGGCTACAAAAATTAAGGCCAAAGCAGAACAATTATACCAATGTTGAAGTTGAGAGGTGGCGACAAAAGGAGGAAATCGGAGCAAGTTTTTTGCAGCAACAATGGGCCGAGGCACGGTAGTTGATGCTATCTTTAGGATGAGTTTCACCCCTTGCGCTCTAACCTAGATGCGAAGGTTCTCAACAGAACCGCCCCTAGGATACAGCAACCTTCTCTAAATTTGCTTAGTTGCACATCAAGACTATGAAGGTTAGACTTCAACATATGTGATGCTTTTAAAGAACAGAGAAAAGTAGAGAAAAAAGAAACCAGAGAAGAAGTAATGATTTCATAAACATAGCTGCCCCAAAAGTATATATAAACAAATACTAACATTGCGGCCATTATAGAAGCAATAAAAGACGATTAAACAAAATTAATAAAAAACATTTTAAATTTCTAAACCAAAATTTGAAACGGATAAATGTTTGTTTAATAACTGTCACGACCCGAGCCCAGGGTTCGGGGGTTAGCAAAAGCCAAACCTAATGACACACGTACTCCCGTGCATGCACACGTAGACCGAGTCTAAATGCACACGCACAAGGGAACAAGCACACGTGCCAAGCAAGTATGCGGAAGCTGTAAATATCAGAAACACAAAACTAACAATGCAAGAAGAGGATACAAGGAAAGGACTGACATAATTACATATGAACGTTTACAAAAGAACAAAAGGATAAATACAATAATGACAAGTCATGACATATACAAGTCTGAAAATCCCCAAAAACATGACTCCAACATGATGCATGCCATGAACGCGCTCCCGTGGAGTGATCACATCCACTCCTCTAGGCCTGATGGGGCCCCGGGGGTCTCATCTGGAGCCTGGCCGACCGGCGAGGGTTCGGCAGGGGGATCTGGGCCTGCAACACCAAAAACAACTGTGAATACGAAGATTCAGCAAAGTATAAACCATAGCAAGTTAACACACGCTGTATCTAACAGAATAAGAACATCATGTGATTAAAGAAAGCATTTTCGTATACTAGGCTATCATGCAAGAAAGAAAGATGCTGTGTGAATCAAGGATAACATGCTGTGTACATAACTAGTGGCTACTACATTACCATATGCTCCCAAAAGAGGGATCTTATAACATGCAAAGAACACCATTGTCCGGGCCAGGGTACAATGGGTCTCGGTTTCCTGGGGTCCGGTTCCCCAAGACAAAATCCATACTGCAGCAGGTCCTTATAACTGTACCAAATTCACCCCGTCGGGATCCTAAGGCTGAGGCTAAGTAGAGCCTGACCATACAAAGTCAATCAAGAAAACCTGAGTAGATCGTGATCATATATCAAGCGTGCATGTCTGGAAGTGAACATATCATACATGTATACTCAGGGTAAATAATCGAAATGTGGAAGTAAGGTAACGGGATACAAGTAATCATGTCAGAGTGTGAGATCAATGATCGAATGCAATATGGTATGCAACAAATCATGCGAAATCGAATCATCTTAAGTTACAAACCAATTCTAATCTAATTATCCGGTGTTTCTAACCGTGCATGATGATGTAGTTTTAAGTTATTCGATACACCGTTGTCTAGTGTTGCCTGGAATCGGGCGATGCACGAAGTCCCTTAAACCAACACCCATGGGGAGGTGCTTAACATCCGGATAACGAACATGAATGATTCGCAGCCCTCGAGATCATTCACGCGTAGTATCACATCCGTTGGGCAAGTCTAGGTGCTCTACATTCTATCATGAAGGTCATATAGGTCTTATCTTTACACCTAGCCTTATTCTTCATGTGTGGTTACGGCTTAGCCGTGTGTGTGCTACGGCTTAGCCGTGTGTGGTCTACGGCTTAGCCGTGGCTGAACCGTAGAAGGTCTGTCATTAGCTGACTCTCAGTTATTCCAGAAATTGCACCCTGTATTGTTCTACGGCTGGGCCACGGCTGAGCTTCGGCTTAGCCGTATGGCATTCCACGGCTTAGCCGTGCCCTAGCCGTAGAGGAAAACTGGGTGTTTCTCCTCTCTGGATTGTGAGCCGTAGGTGTTATACGGCTTAGCCGTACCTGCACGAATTCAGAAATCTGAAACATGTACAGAATGTCTGGAAATGCATCAGAAATGCAATCCATCAATGGGAATACACAAGTACTGAACCAATAAGTATCAAATGGGCTGTAAACACATGTTTTCCACACACATCAATGTGAGCTAGCCAAAATCAAAGCATACCAACATGGGTCCTCAATGTTATGGTTATACTTGCCTCAAATTTGGAAATCAATTGCACAAATGGAGCCCTTGGATCCAAACACAACCTAACACACAAACAAAACCACATGTATGCATGAGGGATGGAGAGAAATCAAAACACAGACACACCAAGCACGATGGAGACAAGAGGGAGAAGAGATGGAGAAAGGAGATGAGAGAGTGGAAAGGTTTCCAACTCACCTTTCATGCAAGAACCTCACAGTGGAGCTTGATCGATGGAGGTTGGAGAAGAGAATGCAAGGAAGCAAGGGAGTCTCCACGTGCACAGTGAGGGGAAAGAGAGAAAACGAGAGAGAGAGAACGAGAGTGTTGGTGAATTGGGTGAGATATATAAGCTCATTAGGTGGTCAAATTGCAATGAAGTCCAAGCTAGAATACCAATTTCAGTTTGAGTCAAACTCGGGTCCAATCGAATCACACGACCTCGGTTGCAATTGACGTAGTTACGAAAGTTAACGAGCTCAACGAAAGACACGTGTTGACACCAAGATGATGCAAAACTGACCATGTCTAAGAAAAGCTAAAATTACGAAAAAGGGCTTGATCTACTTAATCCAGGTCAAACTCAACCCAACTACCTATCCATGACCCGTAACGAAAATCAAAACCCAAACAAAACACGATTAACAACGAAAACAAGATTAACTAACCCCTAAACGAGGTCAAGCTGGGTCGGAGTGTTACAATAACAAAAATGTTTTTATAATTTTCTACAAAAAGGTCAAGCCGGGTTCCGATTTGCAACCCCTGCACGTGATAATTACACAAGATGCGCATAGCGGACGCGCGACCAGTTAAGTGTTTTCTGGATCCGACCCCCCAGGCCAAGCTCAACTCGTTTGGGCACATAGGGCTTATAGCAAAAAGGCCCAAAAAAACTTGATGTGTATAGGACAACGAACTACATATAAAGCCTTCAAAGCTTTTGCTCATTTCCAATGTGGGACTCTAGCAAACATACAAAGGTGTCTTTTACCTCTACATAAAGTAATAAGTAAGAAGAAAGAAGAGAAACCATTATGAAAAGCACATTGAATTTTTTGAAACCCACATAAAAACCAACACAAATGAGTTTTCTTCGTCACAAAATATTGAGCATTTTGGGCTCTGTGAATCTGTTTTCTAAGTTGGTTCATTGATTGACTATATGTAAATTCTTCTTCTTTTTTTTTTTTTCGTTCTATATCTTGAGTTGGTGAACTGAGTTGATAATAGATTGAATTCAATCTTAGCTGAAAATATTTGATCCGCACAAAACATTAATTTGATTTGATTTTTGGGTTTTAAGAAATGATTTGGCATATGATGCAAGTCATCGATTAGGTGAACGAAAGTTCTATCATAAAAAAACTAGGTAAATGAATGTACCATTCATCTTTTGAGCCCAGCAAATACGGATTGACTCCGCACCCTAGGAATCAGATGGGGTGATTGTTCAACCTGCAACATGGGCACTTTCGCCGATTGAATGTTCGAGTCCTTCAATCTACGGCAAGATTAGTCCAATGGATTAATGGCTCTTAACCAGGCAAGAGTGTCGCGTGGGAAGGTTAACGGCTGGATAACTAGAAACTTTGGAGTGCCATTTTTTGTTCTTGCTTAATTTGGTTGATTTTTCTAGCTAGGGGTTACGCCTACTTCATTTGTCTTTGACACAGCGTTAGGATGACCTGGTTATTGCAGTAGTAACTTAAAATTCAATCCTACATTATGATGGGTTGGAGAAGCCTGATCTGGGGTTATTATGTAATATGTCGGTTTAATCTGGACCATTTTGTTATAAGGTCAGATCCAACAGTTGTTAATGCTATGGGTTATTATAAATTAGGGCTTCTATTTTATTCTGAGTGGTATGAAAAAGAAAGAGTTGGTTTCTCTGTAGAGAAAAACCCTAGGAAGTTGTGTACTCTTGTAATCACAAGAAGAGGATTGTTCTTCTTGTGGGTGATCTCTAATAATAGTGAACAGGTTTGAATCTCAGTGGACATAACCCACATCGGGTGAACCACGTAAATCGGGTATCTATTGTGTGGATTGTGTGTTCTTTTTGTTTTTTCTTTTTTCTCAACAACTAGTATCAGAGCGAGGTTTGTTAAGATTGTGAGATCGTGGAGATTTATGGGATCAAATCTTGATTGAATAGTTTATGTTTACAGAAACTTGGATCCGGGCTCGATCATCGCCGTCGCATGCCATCACCCGAGAAGAAGGGTTTCAGGTTCTCTTAATCTCGCCGGAATCGAAGAGGAAGAAGGAAGCCGGTTGCTGGATCTTTCTTCGCAGTCGTCGGAGAAGAAAAACTGCACAGCCGCCATTCGCAGACTGCAGTCCCCATTGCACGCCTATCGCCAGCTGCTGCTACGTGCATCGCCGATCCTCCATCGCTGTCACTGGTTCCCCGAACATCCCGCCACCGCCACTGTGCTCTCAGGTGTGTTGTCAAGGGAGAAAGGGAAGGAATCCGGATCCTCTGACTGCCTAACGTCGCTGCCGCTCGCCGCGTTCATCTCCCTTGGTCACCGTTTGCTGCCGTTGTGTAGCATCGCCGGAGAGGGACGCCTTGCCCACCGCCGTCAACCTTTGCCGTGAGCCCGCTGCCGTCGTCAAGAAGAAAGGGGTTGCGTTCAGCCCCTTGTTGCAGAACAGAGGAAAGAGGAGGTTGAAGAAGGGGGTTTCGGGTTTAGGTTAGTTTTGGGTTAGGTCAAGCCCTAACCTGTGAAGCCCGTTCTACGAGCAACAGCAAGTTCAGGCCGGGTCAGGTTAGGTTCGACCCGACCCGATTGTAGCAGAAGCCCAGCGAGCAACATCAGGTTCAGTTCCGGGTCAGGTCAGGTTCAACTCGACCCGGTTGCAGCAAAGCCCAACGCACAGTGCAGTTCAGTTCCAAGTTAGGTGAACCCGACCCGAGTCCGCTTCAAAAGCCCAGCAGACTGACAGTAGTGATGTCAACAGTGACGTCAGCATCGGTCAACAGGCAGGTTTGGCCAGATTCGACGACCAGAATTGTTTTGCAAGTTTTGAGGTCATCTGAACTCCAAATTGTGCTCCGTTTTTTTCTGTGCACTCATTGCGACGAGATCTACGAGATAAACAGAACATATTGACTGTTTGACTGACAGAAAAATTATCAAGTAAATAGAGCTTGGTTTGAGTGGGAGTAATGACGGACGACACAAAGCAAACAATTGAGAAGTTCAATGGCCAGAATTTCGCATTTTGGAAGATGCAGATAGAGGATCTTCTTTACCGGAAAAATTTCTACTTGCCATTTGGAGGAAAAGCAAATAAGCTTGCAACTATGTCAGATCTAGAGTGGGAGGTACTTGATTGAAAAGCTTTAGGTACGATCAAACTCTTTTTAACAAAATCCGTTGCATTCAATATTTCAAAAGAGTAAACCACTGATGATGTTATGGCTGCCCTTTCACGAATGTACGAAGAACCATCTGCTTTAAATAAAGTACATTTGATGAAAAGATTGTTTAACATGAAGATGGCTGAAGGTGGGATTATCACTGAACACATAAATGAGTTCAACACAGTCATGAGCCAGTTGTCATTGGTAAAAGTACATTTTGATGATGAGATTTGGGAACTATTATTATTATCTTCTTTACCAGATAGTTGGAGTGGTATGGTTACTTCACTGAGTAATTCATCGGGATCAAATAAACTGAAGTTTGATGTTGTTGTCAGTGCTATCATCGATGAAGAACTTCGCAGGAAATCCTCAGGTGAATCATTAGGAAGTGCATTGAATGTGGAAAACAGAAGAAGGAAAACTGAGAGAGGTCAGAGTCGTGGAAGATCTAAATCGAGAAGCAAGTCAAGATTGTCAAAAGGTAAGATCACATGCTGGAATTGTGGTAAAAAGGGACATGTAAAAAAGGATTACAGAGCCCCACCAAAGAAAAACAAGCAAATGAACGGTAATAATGACAATGATAGTAATGCTTCTACAAATGTTGCAGGTGATACTGTTTATGATGCTTTAATTCTTTCCTTTAATTATAAATCTGAATTTTGGGTATAGATTCTGGTGCGTTCTTTCATGCCACTGCACACAAAGGATATCTCTAAAATTATGTGAAAGGTAACTTCGGACAGGTCTATCTCGGTGATGATGAACCTTGTGATATAATTGGCAAAGGAGATGTTCAGATCAAATTGCCAAACAGAGGTACATGGCAATTGAATGATGTCAAGCATGTACCGAGTCTTAGAAGAAACCTCATATCTGTTGATCAACTTGCAAGCTTTGGTTATGTTACAACCTTTGGAGGTGACTAATGGAAGGTGATAAAAAAGAGTGTGGTTATTGCTTGCGGTAAGAAATAAGGTACTCTTTACTTGTCTAATAGCAGTACTAATTCCATTGCAGTTGCAGATAAAGGCACAGACACAAACACATGGCACTGTAGACTCGGACACATGAGTGAGAAAGGGATGAAAATCCTTCACTCGAAACGTAAGCTACAAGACCTCAAGTCTTTGGACTAAGAGTTGTGTGAAGACTGTGTTTTTGGAAAGCAGAAGAAAGTTACTTTCTCTAAAGTAGCGAGGCAACCAAAATCAGAAAGGTTGGAACTAGTTCACACGGATTTGTGGGGACCAACACAGGTACCTTCTCTTGGTAGATCTTTTTACTTTGTTGCATTCATTGATGATGCTACCAGAAAACTATGAGTTTATCCTATGAAACACAAGTCTGATGTGTTTGGTATTTTTAAAAAGTGGAAAGCTTTGGTTGAAAATGAAACAGGTCTGAAATTGAAATGCCTGAGGTCTGATAATGGAGGAGAGTATTGCAGCAAAGAATTTGAGGAGTTTTACTCTACAAATGGGATAAAGCGAGAAAAGACCATTCCTAATACACCACAGCAAAATGGTGTGACAGAGCGTATGAACAGGACCATTGTAGAGCGTGTTAGAAGCATGAGGCTGCATGCTAGATTGCCAAAGCAGTTTTGGGCAGAAGCAGTGAGCACTGCTGCAAACTTGATTAATCGTGCGCCTTCAGTACCTTTGGATGGTAGATTACCAGGGGAAGCTTGGAGTGGAAAAGAGGTAAATCTTTCACACTTAAAAGTATTTGGTTATATCTCTTATATTCATGTTGATACTGAGAAAAGGGACAAGTTAGATCCTAAATCCAGGAAATGCACTTTCATTGGATATGGTTCTGATGAATTTGGTTATCGCTTCTGTGATGAAGAAAATAAAAAAATCATCAGAAGTAAAAATGTTGTATTCAATGAGAAAGTCTTGCATAAGGATAAGGATAATGTGCAAAAGGACAATACAGAATACTTAGATGTAGAGGACATTCCTAAAAATGATGCACCTGAAGCATATGAAAATGTAAACCCACAAGTGAATCCTCATACACCTACACCGGTAAGAAGGTCTTTTAGGATTCCTAAGCCTACACAACGTTATTCACCTTCAATGTATTACTTATTGTTAACTGATGGTGGTGAGCCAGAATGTTATGAAGAGGCAATGCAGGTTGATACTCAGGCTAAGTGGGAGCAAGCCATGGAAGATGAGATGCAATCATTATTATCAAATCAGATATGGGACTTAGTTCAGTTGCCTAAGGGAAAGAAAGCATTGCATAACTAGTGGGTGTACAGATTGAAGGATGAACATGACGGCAGTAAGAGATACAAGGCCAGATTAGTTGCAAAGGGCTTCCAGTAGAAGAAAGGTATTGATTATTCTGAACTATTTTCTTCTGTGGTTAATTTAAACACAATTAGAATTGTTTTGAGCATTGTGGTAGTAGAAGATTTACATCTTGAACAATTAGATGTTAAGACTGCATTTCTCGATGGTGACTTGGAAAAAGATATCCACATGTATCAGCCACAATGATATGTTGTCTCAGAAAAGGAAGACATGGTGTGTAAACTCAAAAAGAGTTTAAATGGCTTAAAGCAGGCCCTAAGACAATGGTATATCAAATTTGACAGGTTTATGTGCAACACAGATTATAAACGATGTCATGCAGACCATTGTTGTTATTACAAAAACTTCGATAACTGTTATATCATTCTTTTTTTGTATGTAGATGACATGTTTGTTGCAGGATCAAACATACAAGAAATAAATAATATGAAGAAACAGTTGTCAAAGGAGTTTGAAATGAAGGATTTGGGTGCTACGAATCAAATTCTCGGCATGAGAATCACTAGAGGCAGAACAAATCGTACACTGAAGTTGTCTCAGGCAGAATATGTTGAAAAAGTCCTACACAGATTCAACATGCAAGGTGCTACGCCAGTTAGCACTCCACTAGCAAGCCATTTCAAACTCTCAAAAGAGTTATCTCCTAAGATAGAACAGGAGAAAAATAATATGTCTAAGATCCCATATGCTTCAGCTGTTGGCAGTTTGATGTATGCTATAGTTAGCGCAAGACCTAATATTGCTCATTCAGTGGGAGTTGTAAGCAGATTCATCAGTAACCCTGAGAAAACACATTGGGAAGTAGTTAAGTGGATTCTCAGCTATCTGAGAGGTACTACTAATGCAGCATTGTGTTTTAGAGGACCAAAAATCAAACTGGAGGGTTATGTTGATTCAGACTTGGTAGGAGATCCTGATAGAAATAGAAGTACTGCTGGATATATCTTCACCTTGGGTAGTGCAGCAATCAATTGGAAATCACAATTACAGGATGTTGTTGCACTTCCGACTACAAAAGCAGAGTATGGTACTATTACAGAAGCTAACAAGGAAATGATTTGGTTACAGGAGTTAATGGAAGAGTTTGTTAAGAAGTAGGAGGATAGCAAGCTGTACAGTGATAGTCAGAGTGCCATTCATCTTGCGGAAAATTCAGCCTTTCATCAAAGAACCAAACACATTCGGATAAGATATTACTTCATACGGTGGCTTCTAGAAAAAAAGGTGTTGAAATTGGACAAGATTCTCACAAGTCAGAATCCAGCAGATATGCTTACAAAGGTGATGAACATAGAGAAACTGAAGCTGTGCTCAGCTTCAGTTAAACTTTTTGTTTGAAAACAAGGTGTTGAGATTTGAACCTGTGTTCTGCTGTTGTCATTGCCATTCAGTGTGATCAGTCTTCAAGTGGGAGATTGATGGGTTCATGAAGCCTGATCTAAAGATATTATATACTATGTTGGTTTAATCTGGATCCTTTGTTATAAGGTCAGATCCGACGGTTGTTAATGCTTAGGGTTATTATAAATTAGGGCTTCTGTTTTATTCTGAGTGGTATGAGAAAGAGAGAGTTGGTTTCTCTGTAGAGAAGAACCCTAAGAGAGTTGTGTACTCTTGTAATCACAAGAAGAAGATTGTTCTTCTTGTAGGTGATCTCTAACAATAAATGGTTCACTCGATGGGGGTTACGTCCACGGAGATTCAAACCACAACTCTCAAATATTTGGACGGCTTAATATTTTAATGTAAAAAATTTCCATACTAAACGTGTAGATTAAAATGAAGGCAATTAGATTCTACCATGTTGCACACGCATTCAGATAATGCCGCCGGGAAACAACCTCCACAGAGCAAACTTTAGAAAGAACTTATCAATATCGGTCAATTGTCGAAATCTGACCCAATTTTGACTAGGGGACTTGACAAGGGTCATGATAGTGTAATCTGGTTGGTGCTGGGGAACTTATATTGCACACTGTGCACGCGATAATGCAGTGCTCTGGAGCATGATGCACCAGGCATTATTAATTAGGAATGCGACGATTGAAAATTGTGTCTTCCAGAAGGGGTCCTTTGGCCACTATGGCTTTTTAGTGTTCTAATTGATGCAGTCATAATCCTACTGAATTAAAACTAGCAAACAGAGAAGCTCAGGCACTTGTTGAATGTTCTGATGATTTCTCTGGAAATTGATTTGCAGAAGAAGAAACTGATCCTTACAAGATTCCAACTAAACATAACCTGCAGATGGCATTATATTGGCTTGTACAAGGTTGTCAGCCTGGAGATTCATTAGTATTTTACTACTCTGGCCATGGATTTCGACAGATGAATTATACAGGCGATGAGGTTGATGGATATGATGAAACTCTTTGTCCTTTGGACTATGAAACACATGGTATGATTGTTGATGATGAAATAAATGCAACTATAGTCAAACCTCTTCCTTGTGGGGTTAAGCTTCACGCAATCATAGATGCTTGCTATAGTGGCACTGTACTTGATTTGCCATTCCTCTGCAGAATGGACAGGTTAGTGACATATTTGTGAAACTTTTTTTTTCTTTGTTTTTGGTGGTTTTTCTCACGGGCAGTGATTTCATTTTTCTCCGTTTTACATTATCTATGATTTCTTATGACCGCTTTCTTTATATTGCTCAATCCAATTCAACCGCTTTGGAATTCTTCTCAACGTAGGTTAACACCCGTAAGGGTTAGACATGGGGCCTAGTTCGCATAGCTCTCATAGGTCCATAAGCTTTCTAGACTGGATCTTAACAAGTCCACGTATGGGGTTGGAATTTATATGTTAAGTGTTCCCACTTGACCTTAATTACATGGTTTGGGCATTCTGTTATGTGGAATATTTTGAATAAGAATGGCCCACCATCCCAGTTAGGATGTTGGATTCAAAGGAATTGATATGCATGTGATAAATCATTTTAGTCATCCATGTGGGAATCAGTTGAATCCTTTTTATTTATTTATTTTTATTTTAATGTAGTTCTCAATGATTTAAAACATCATGTGCGCAGTGAGGTTGCTTTCTCAGATAACTTCTCCATACGTGCAACCCAATTTTTTTCAATACTTGAAATAGAACCAATCCTCAGATGAATTTAGATCCCCCCCACAAAACAGAAGCATGACCGCACTCTTATTTTCTCAAAACCCACACACCCAACCCATCATTCATGAATCCCACCTCCTCTTATCATGCACCCATGAATTCCTCCACACTGTAAAATATTTAATTTCAACTGGAGTAGAGCCAACCTTGGATTGTTCACATAAAAAGAATGCAGTTTATTTAATGTCATCCAAACAATCCACTAGAGGGGTGCACTCCATTCTCTCCATAGAGAATATAATTGGGCCTGTTGGGTGTTAGTGTCATGTTTGGTGTGTGTTTTGCTTGGTGAAATGTGGAATGCCCTCTGTGAAAAAAGAGTTTGCTTTGCTACTGAATCAATTTTACTACTAGTCCATGCAAAACTGGTTGACAGTTTACTTATCAAAGGCATAAACTGGAACTTCAGCAGTACCAGTCCCTCTGTATAGCAGTGGTTTTTAGATTTCTCAGTCTGCATGCTGCTGCACCAGTCCGCCTTCCGGTAACTTACACCAAAATCCCAATTAATTTTGAACTTCACTGCAATGTAATTTTGAATGCCTCCATTATATTAAATCCAGTATTTGCTTACTAAATTATATACTAGCTTGCATCCACTGAACCAGTTGTACTTTGTTCAAACTGTCAGAAACATTTTACCAATGCATGCCTTCTCTGTGGATGTAGGATTGGGAATTATCTGTGGGAGGACCATCGCCCTAGATCAGGCGTATTTAAAGGAACAAATGGTGGAGAGGCCATTTGCTTCAGTGGCTGCGATGATAATCAATTGTCTTTTCCAAGACCAGTAACGTCTCAAATCTTAGAATGATACCCTTTATATTTAAGTTATAATGTCAAGTTAACAAAAGCCTAAGGGCCTGTTTTTTTATAAGAATTCCTACTGGGAATTTGAGTGGCTGTGGGACAGGATGTGACATCTTGTTCCCTTACATTTTTCAAATTTCTTATTTCTTTACAAGCATTCCAGAATTTCACTTACCTGAAAGGTCATAAAAATGCCTTTGGGAATTTCAGAATTCCACTTCTTTCTCATTTTGCTGGAATTACTAGATGCTAAAGTACAAAGAAGCATCCAAAAATTTCACTGTGTTTGAGAATTCTGAAATTCCCCATGCAAGAATTCTTTGAATTCTTGTAAAGAAACAGGAAATGAGCTGGGAATCAGAATTTCAGCAGCGTGAAACCAAGTAACAAACAGAATCTATGATGTAATTTTAACAAAAAAAATTAATTTAGCTGGGAAGCAGATTTTCAGCAGCATGAAAGTAAACAACAAACAGAATCCTAAAAATGATATTGGAACTTGCCATACATGTCTTGATCCCAATGTAAGTTCATCTTACTTGGTAGTTCATATGAACAGGCACCACCAGGAACCGCATCAACTGGTGCCATGACTTTCGCTTTCATCAAAGCAATCGAGCATGGACATGGAGCCACGTATGGGAGTATACTAAATTCGATGCGAAACACCATTCAAAGTACTAGCGGTGAAAGATGCAGTGGTGGTCCAGAGACACCGCTGATGGCCATGCTTTTAGCAGGGGTTAGCATTCGTGGTGGGTGGGGACAGGTATTGGCATTGGTGACACTCCCAAACATTATTTTAATTTTGGTCCTAGTTAGAATTTTCATTTTGCAGATCACATTATTAGCTAATAATCTAAACAATGTTGGATATGAAAAGGATGAATTTGTCATAGATTATGATTAGATTAGATTTGGGTTATATTAGATGAGAATAATCTAATTCATACCACCCATTACTCTCATAAATCCACACCTTGATATAATACCCTAAAATCTTGGACAATATAAAGCATCCAAGAGCCTTGTGATAGTTAGATGCATCTATAATTGACCATGGTTTTCATTGTTGCTTCAGGAGCCTCAATTAACTTCTTGCCAGGAGTTCAACGTGTATTCAAAACCGTTCACCCTGTGATGCATACACATTTGCAATGCACTTTGAGCACGATTACAATGTTGTCCTTCCTGTTGTTTCATTCACATTTCTACATTTGATGATACATTATTTACACACTATAACAGTATCTGCCATTTCTTTTTTCTTATACTGAATTTTATGTGTATCATGAGGTTAACTTATTTTTACTTTGATTCTGTGCCATTCAAACATAAAAGAAAAAATATAGAATATGTTGAGGGTATTCATCAGCTGATTAGCATGAAAGAAATAACGAGTTAATTTGTGAGTTATACATTGGCCGAAATTCGTATGGCTAAAAAACAAAACATGAGTTATTTTATAATTATGTGAGACGACGGGGATCTTAAGCCAAGATGTAGATAAGGGGCATGTCGAATTGCAAAGAGTAATTGGAACTGCTGATTAGCTGGGCCAGCATTTCTGGTTCATGACATAATGTACGCGATCATTGAATCATGGTTTGTCACCAGATACCCCAGCGTTCAGGTTCTTCCCGTGGGCCCCGCTGTTTGTTATATATCCAGGTCTTTGAACACCATAGATTAGGGGAACTGGAAACATATGGTGGATGGGCATGGCCTAATGTAAAGCACTCCCTATAGATGTTGGATGAGAGTCACTAACAGCGGCGAAGGCCAAGATAGTTAGTATGTAGGTTGAGAAAAAATGTTAATTTGAATTTTCTTTCCTTCTCATTGTCCAGTAACAAGTTTGGTTATCATTAAATGGGTAGGATGATGCAGGAGAAAGTTCTTTAGTACATCACATGTTTTGATAGAATATTTTTCAATCCTGTGATCTAATTCTAACCTAAAACTAAGATAATCAAAGTAAAGTGGGAGTTTGAAAGGTTCCCTATGACTAACTCTCTGAGAATATAAAAAAAAAATAAAAAACTCAGCATCATATTGGCAGGTTTTTTAAGGCATCAAAGCTATCCAAATCCTGGCCATTAGATGAGTTAGATGAGTTCCAAATATTATATGATGAAAACTAACCAAATCCAGGCTATTAGATGAGTTCCAAATCTTATATGATGAGAACAAGTGTCTATAGAACTTCAATGAGGGCCAAATTTGTGTGTTAATTCAAAGGGTTACAATTAGAGTGAGGAATTTAGATTGATTATAGCACATACCAGGTGGGCCTCACAGGCCTGGTTGTTACATGGTAATACAACCATCCCTCCAAGAAAAAACACCAAAAAACCAAAAAAAAAAAGATATTTGCAATTGTAACATTATAATGTTTTCAACAGTGAGAAATTTGATATCAAACCTTGCCAAAAAAAAAAAAAGATATATATAGAGAGAGAGAGAGAGAGAGAGAGAGAGAGAGAGAGAGAGAGAGAGAGAGAGAGAGAGCTTTCACATAAAAATCGGAGAACCTATGTTCTTATTATAGTAAGAGCCATACAAGTATCCAACCTCTTATAGTTTTGGGTTCATGTTTGTATTCTAGTTAGCAATTACAACAGCAGGTGTAGGTGCAGATGCAGGTCCTTCCCCTGATACACAGGGCAAAGAGCGCAATCGGCTGCCCAGAAACGTCTCAGACCAGCACTCATCACTTATACTATGTATGATCTTGCAGCAGTCTCTGCTCAAATGGGTCTGTTCTTTCATGATAACGCGAGCAACCTCATGGCTGCACCATGTTGCTTTCCAATAGGGTGACAAACATGGTGGTTTGAACCAATAGGGGAGCCGCTGTGGCTCCGCCCATGCAGTTGAGCAGGCCACTAAGATCAAGACCATCAACATCTCCCTTGCCATCCCCATATCTAAAAGTCAGTTTTTTCCTCTTTTTAACTACTGCTAGTGAACTTTTAACGAGGCACAACACATACATATATAGAGACTATGTAATAGAAAAGCAGTGCAGTGATTCATTGCTCTTCTTTATTAAGTATAATAAATATCAGAGTTACCTAAAAATTAAGTAAAAGGCAAAGCATAATCAAAAAAAATTTTTTTTTTTTCATTTCGGTTGTCAACACTAATTTAGTATTAAAGGAGTTTACCAAGGAGTAAATGGCAATGGAATTATGGAAGTTACTTTGCCGTTTTTAAGGGTTTCTGATTCTTTAGCTAATTATCAAAACAGTCCTTTCAGGCCATTATCTTTGTTGTAACAACTTCAAAGAAAAAAACTTCAAGACACCGTCACATTCCACCATATTCATCACCTGCATCCACACGCCATGCAAAGGCCCAAAACATATTAATCTGAGACATATAGTATTTATCCATTAATTATTCATCAGAACCACCAAAGCCACAAAATATAAATAGCCCATGGAATAATTGCCGCCATGTAAACCCCTGATCACCATGGCTAGTTTCTTCTCTATAAGGGACCCACTGGCACCACCTATTTCTTGATCCTATCTCTAATTTGATCATAGCCCCAAATCCCCAATGTCACTCCATTATCACAACTAATTAAGGTTTTTTTTTTCTTTTGGGATGTTTACAGCTTAATCCCTCTTACAAGATAATGATAAACAGCAGTAATTGCTTTTTTTTTTTTCTTTTGACTATTTTGCCCAAAATGCCATGATATTGTGAAAATCACACGATATCATGGGATTTTAAAAAAAATTAATAAATCCTACGATATGATGGGTTTTTGCAGAATTTATAGAAAAAAATTCATGAATTTATAGATCCCACTAAATGATTACCAAATGTGGATTTAAAAAAAACCACTCAATATACTGTGAAAGATGAAAACACATTTTCCATGTTGTTTTCAGATGTGGTTGCCAAAAATCATAAATCCCATGATATCATGGGTTTATCCCCATGATATTGTGGGTTCTTCCTTTGTTTTATAAATAAAAATTTGTAGAACTGCAGCTCCCACTTAGTGATCACTAAATGTGGATTTCTTTTTTCAAAACTCAATATGGTGAAAGATAAAAATGGTCAAAAACTTTTGGAACAAAATCCTACAATATAATGGGTTTCGGATAAAATTGTCAAAAGCAACTTTTGACTAAAGTCATATAGTGACTTTAATGACATTTTTAAGTTTTTTGTCATACTCATGCAATCCCCTGATCGTTGTTACCATTTTCATCCATATAAGGGACCCACTAACACCACTTCATCATTCATGATCTGAACTTATTTTTAATTTGGTCATAGGCGTCCCAGTCAAATAATAAAATTAAAATTTTAATTTGCTTTTTCAGTGGGTTTATCGATTATTGCGGGTGTAACTACACCCATGTGATTACACTTGGGCTCGCCATGGTCCCGGTGTCACTAGAAAAATAAGAACCCTTTTCAGAAATCAGGTTTTCTATTAACGTAGAACTTGCCGGATGCAATACATCTTTCGTTGATCGTCCAATGTTGGACCCCCAATAACATCACCCTATCATCCTCTTCATTCCACACTATGTGTGTGTCTCTTTTTTTTTTTTTTTCTTTTTTCACTCAGGGAAAGGGGGCTAGCCCATTAGAGACCAAAAGATAACCCCCTGCTCCTGCAGGATACCCAAGGTTCTTGGAACTAATTGGTGAGAAGATGGGGTTCCCCTTCATCTGGTCACCCCTATGCCCCATGTGTTGGTGATAAGTCCTTAAAAATGCATAATATTATATGTATTTTAGGAGATTTTAAGGACTTATACATTGAAAATCTCTTCATTTAGTTGGAAATCAGACTTTTATGATTTTAGAATTCATTTTAGAATTTTCTTGCAAAAATCATTAAAAATCATCAATTTTTCATAAAATCATATAACTTTTCATTTTTGGTTTTCCACTTTTAGAAGGTTTTTCAAATTCATGATTTTACATAAAAAATGACAAAGGTTGATACCATCATTAGTTATTTGAGACAAATCATGATCAATGATGAGAATTTATTGTGTTATTTTATGTAAATTGAGTCTGCACTAGGATATTTGTGACTTTAGGTTAAAATTATTATTTCTGATGAAAATCACTTTTGTGTATAAGGAAAATTCAAGAAAAGTGACCCGCATCAAAGATTAGAAGTTAAGACATTATTTGGAAGGAAATCCATGAAAGAGAAAGAGAAGAAAAGGAAAAATTGAAGAAAAAAGAGAAATTGAAGCATAAGAGGACCACACACACATGCTTGGGCATTAAAAGGGGGGGTCCACACTCTCTTGATTCTTCCAAATTTAATTCAAACCAATCAAGCCAAAGAAGATCTCAAAGAAATTTGCAACAAAAGACTTAATGCTTACATGTCAGGATGAAGGGACAAGATTAAAATTTGAAAGGATGGAATTTGAAAACATGTTTCTAATTTTGCTCATGCAAACCACCCAACTTGTGCACATGGGAGGCATACAAGGACGATTTTCTTTCCTAATTTTATTGTTGTTGTCTAGTGAAAGGCAACTCAAGTCATATAATGCCAAAAGGAGTCTACTTTTAGTGTTATATATATTAATGAAAGCCAACACATCCCAGCCACCAATACCACTGTCTCCCTCACATCTCTCGTCCCACACCAACTTAGAATCTCTCCAATCCCATTCCTCTAATTCACCACCATTCAACCAACTCTTCATACCATTCTCAAGCCCAAAACCCACTCACGCCACCAACACATTCACGCCATCCATCTCATCATCACACACCCATTTCAAAGTGGGATTTGGCCAAGCCCACTTGGATACATTCTCTTCCATCTATCTTCCTTCTCTCGTCTACTCATCCTTTGGTGTGAAACTTGAAGATTGGAGCACAGATTATGTGCAAGTCCCCTATCTTTATTGATGTCTTGATTTAGGATAAGGGCAGTTTCGTTTTTTCTAGTTTTAATTATTTTTTGGATATTATTGATTGTATTGGTTCATTTTAATTTAAAAAGATACAATCAGTAAAGTCAAGGTACCCCACCTTAGATTGGCATCATGTGTTTATGTATGGTGATAGCAAGCACTTGGTGAGGTGTTTTTGTGGTCTTTTATTAATTCCGCCAATATGATGTTCTAATTTCTCATAATAAAAGAAACTAGAATTCTTTTTATTTTATTTTTTTATCCAATATATTTGAATGATTTTATTTCTGATTTTTAGTTTAGTGCATAGTTTATTTATTCTATAACAATTGGTGGTTTGATGCGTCTACTTGTTTTGTAGTAATTAGTTTAGGTTACTTTTTAGTTAAGGATTTTTATATTAGGCTTAATTTGTGATTTGTTATTTAATTTTCAGATTTAGGATTGTAATTTAAATTTAATTTTCAGATTTAGTAGTTGTGTGTTTATATATATATATATATTTTAAGCTAGCATTAGGTGTTTTTTTTTTAATTAGAACAAGTTTTCTGTGAATACTAACTCCTTGTACAATCCCGACTCATTGGATAAAACTACAATTGTCGACCGTATACTTAGGGTCCACGTTCATCAGTTGGGCTTTTGGCATGCAACTCAATTCAAATTTAGCCTTAATATTTAAAATGGGATGGTTGGGCCAAGATTCACAACATGAGTTAGCTTAAACAGGATGACCAGCATTAAGGGTTATGCGGCTCAAGTTGAATTGACACGCATTAAGTGTGGGTCAAAGATACGTCAAAAACGAGTTAGGCTTTAACCTGTAGGTACATACCCCCCTCGTTAACCCTTTGCCACCGCTATCTAAGATTAAGAAGTGCAAGCAACTGAGAAGAGGAAGCTAATCAGTGCATATAGAATAAAAATAACAGCAATAAAAGACAGTGCTTGCACATATCCAAGTGCCAAACTCTGATGCTAATGGGCGTGTCTGTATATATATATATATATTTAACGGTAACAGAAAACTTAATTAATGAAAGAAGTTTACAAGAAAATTTGAACAGAGAGAGAGAGAGAGAATAAAAAAGAAAGAGGAAGCATTAAAAAAGAAATGAGTAATGAGGTATACGTGCATTGTACCCTAGCAGAAGCAAATTACTAGCAGATAAAATAACAGCAATAAAAGACAGTGCTTGCACATATCCAAGTGCCAAACTCTGATACTAATGAGCGTGTCTGTATATATATATTTAACGGTAACAGAAAACTTAATTAATGAAAGAAGTTTACAAGAAAATTTGAACAGAGAGAGAGAGAGAGAGAGAGAGAGAGAGAGAGAGAGAGAGAGAGAGAAGGGGGGGAAGAATAAAAAAGAAAGAGGAAGCATTAAAAAAGAAATGAGTAATGAGGTATATGTGCATTGTACCCTAGCAGAAGCAAATTACTAACAGATACTACCCTCCTATGGAGATATTCTCTCAACCCCTTGTTTAGCTAAAGCATCCGCAAAGTAGTCGCTTGATCTAAGTTCGTGGTGGAATTGCACAGACGAAGACAATACTCGAGTTTCATTAAAGAGGAATTGGATTTTCCATGGATAGTTCTTCTGATTGGTCACCCACGTTATCGCATTAGAGGAGTCACTCTCTACAATAAGAACACCATGAAAATTTCTAAAGAAACAACACAGGCCTTCCAAAATGGCTAAGACATCCACTTCATTAGAGTGACAAACCCCTATATGCTTGGAGAACATGAATAAAACCTTTCCTTTACTATTTTGAAGGACCCCACGAAGTCCTATAGGCCTTAGTTTACCTTTCGCAGCATCGTCAACGTTCAAGTTAAAACACCAAGAGTTGGAGGAGGCCAACGAACAAACTTTCTCATCTTAAAAGGGCTATACCACATACAAGCTTCCTACACAAAAATGTCATTGATCTAAAATTTAAAAACTCCTTTCTGATCAAAGTCCAATTTACAATTATCAAAAAGATTAAGGCAATCAACTCCTCTGAAGAAGATGAAACATTTTTTTGAAATTCTATCATTTCTTTCTTTTCAAATGGACCACATAATAGCAAAAGGAATGATCATCCATAGCGTACGCCCACACCCAACAAATGGACCACCTGCCCAAGACTCTGTCGCATCTATAATATTCTTCGAACTGCACCAAGCTACCCCACACCTGCCAAAGAAGTGACCCCAGATACCAGCTGCAACTTTACAATGCTTCTTTCGACACATCACGTTCATGTCAGAGATACTAGATGCCATCAATCCTCTTATTCTCAAATTATCTACCATAGACACCTTTGCCAAAATAACAATAAAGTAAAAGACTTCAACCCATGGAGGAACCAACCACATCCAAACCAAAGAAGAAGAAGGTCCAAAGGTGATGTTCTCCTTTGAGAACAAATGAAAAGTTCTAGCTGACAACTCTCCGGATATGGAATGCTTCCAAACCCAGGAGTCCTTATAATCCCTGCATAAAAATATATTAGAAATAAAAGTCAACAAGTCCCCATATTGAACCTCCTCTAACAAGCAAAGCCTTTTCCTAAAAGACACAATCCACACTATGTCACCCACCTTCACCTCAAAACAACTGCTAACAACAGACTCCTTATTAGACACCACTCTAAATAACCTAGAAAATATCTCAGATATATAAATGTCCTACCCCTATCCAATCATCCGACCAAAATCTGACCTCCTTCTCTTCACCCACCACAAAACCAACCCCTTTTGAAAAACTATCCCCCATTCAGAAGACATATCCCCAACCAAAGCAATGGCAAACCACACTCACCTAAGTGTCTAGGACTAGGAGAAGGGCACTACCACCAACTATCCTTACCATATTTAGAGCAATGCCCCTCCTTCAGAAAGCTTGCCTCTCTTCCCCAAACCTCCACCACCACTTCACCAACAAAACCTATTCTTACTTTTCAAGTTACCAGGACCTAGACCCCCACTCCACTTTGGTTTAATTACTTCACTACACTTTAAGAGATGTAAGTTATTCTTGTCACCATGACCCTACTAAAAAAAATTCCTATGGATACGATCCACCCTTTTTACCACCACCTTTGGCATTTTGAAAAGAGACATGTACTAGACTGGGATATTAGACAAGCATACTTTTATCAATGTAATCCTCCTACTTAAAGATAAGTATTGCTTCTTCGAATAAGATAGCTTCTTTTCAATTTTGTTGATAACTGGATCCCACAAAGCCTTGGATCTTGGCTTGGTCCTAATTGGAAGGCCATCATATAGAATAGGGAGCCTTCCAACTTTACGAGAAACCAAATTCGCTATATCGCGAATAGTATGCTCAGAACATCTAATTCCCACCAACATGCTTATGGAGATGTTAATCTTCAGCCCCAAAACCAATTGAAAACACCACATTATTCTTTTAAGGGCCAAAATTTCTTCTCCATTGGAAGAGCTGAAAAGAAGGGTATTATCTGCATATTGTAAATGGGTAATTATCTCCCCATTTTGTGTCACCTCAAAACCATTAATGACACCCAACTCTTTTGCACTTAACAAGAGCAAGACCAATGCCTCCACCACAATAGTAAATAGAAAAGGACATAGGGGATCTCCTTGTCAGATGCCTCTCAAGGCTTTAAATAACTTTGAAGGAGACCCATTGACTAGAACCAAAAAGGATATAGTAGAAATTCACTCACGTGTCCATCCATGCTAGGTTTCCCCAAAGTCAAATCTAAAACAACATATAATCAATAAAGTTCCAATTTACATGATCACAGGCTTTCTCTAAATCAATCTTGAAAATAACCCCCTCAACTTTAGACCACTTTCTAGAGTTAATGAGTTCATTTACAATCAAAACTCCATCAAGAATTTGTCTTTTACCCACAAAAATCCCTTGCAATAGACTAATAATGAGAATGAGGGGTAGAACACACTTCAGTCGGTTAGCCAAAATCTTTGCCAACAATTTATACACACCCTACAAGACTTATGGGTCTATAATCATGAAGCTTCAGAGGATTAGGCACTTTAGGGATGAGAGATAAAAAAGTTGCATTCATATCCCTATTGATTCTACCCCTCCTATGAAATTTAGAAAGCATGTTACTGAAATCCTTCTTAAGGTACCCCAAACCAGCCTTAATGAAAGAGAAAATGAATCCATTTGGACTAGGGGCCTTATCCCCACCACACTTCTCTAAAGCTAGAGCCAGCTCCTCCTCTTCAAACTACCTTTTCAACCAAATACAAACATCCGTTGAGATTGTAGGAAAAAATACACTATCAAGCTTTGGTCTAACAAAATTTTCACCCTTACAAAGATCTTAAAAAAAATAAGCAATTTTTTACTCTATAGGACTTCCAAGAACTGTACTATCTTTTCTTATTGCCCCCAAGTAATTTTACTCTTCTCCTCATGCAAGCCATTTGATGGAAGAAACCTTTTTTTTTTTTTTTTCACCCTCCTTGAGCCAAGTGATACTAGATTTCTGCCTCCAAGAAATTTCTACCATGCGATTGAGATCCCAAATCCGTTTAACAGCATTTTGCCTTATAGCAATTTCTAAGGGACTCAACTCCCTATTCTCCCCTTCTTTATCAAAATCTTCCACCACTTTAGATAGAGCTTCTCTAGATTCTTGACTTGACGAAACACCTCTCTATTCCATCTTTTTATTTTTGATCTTTAAGAACATGGAACTTCCTACAAATCTTGAAGCCTACATAACCAATAACCTCTACTTGAAAATAAAGCCACCTGAATGACTCCAGAAAAAATGGTCATCCCATTCCTTTGAAAATAGAAACATGTCAATCCTGCTAAAAGCCGCTTTCTCCCTATTGTTTGACCATGTATACCTTCTTCCATGAAGCAGACTATCAATCAAATTATTGTCCTCAATAAACTTAGAAAATAATACCATAGTGTGAGAAATGGAAGTTCCCCCTTTCTTGTCATTAAAAAACCTAATCATATTTAAACCACCCACAAAACCTAAGGGATAGACAACTTAGATTTAACAATAGAGAATTCATCCAAAAATGCACTTCTCTTGAAATTAACATTTGGCCTATAAACATTGGCCAAAGCCCAAACAATTCCAACACTGGCCAGCGAAATTTAATTGCTAGAACCCTATCTGCCAAAAAGACATCCCCCATTGATAAGACCTCATCATTCCAAATAGTGATCAATCCTCCAGAAGCCCCCAACTGATGGAAACCAATTCGAAGCACTCCTACTTTTACCCCAAATTTCACAAACAATGCTATGAATATTGGAAGCTACTTTAGTTTCCTGCAACAACAAACAAGCTATTTTGTGTTTCTTGACCAACTTCCTGACTGTGAGCATCTTCTTAGGCTTACCAAGCCCTCTCACATTCAAACTACCAATAGTTATAAAACTGAATAAACATTCTTACCTCCAGCCTCGAAGCCTCCACCTCAATGAGCTTCTATATAATTTCCGCTTCATTATCCCCAAAAGTGATCCCAAAGCTTTTACACAATTAGAGGTCTACTCAGCTTCATACTCTGCAGCATCAAATGCCTCCTCTCTCATAGATTGATCTGTGTCATCTTTGGGTTTTGTGCTACTCTCAATTGCAATCGGAGTAGCCTCCATCATTCCTTGGTGGGAATTGCCTAAACAACAACCCTGTGCTACCACTTTATGCTCTTCTCCTTTGACAGTTGTGGAATTTGTCTTCCCGGTCATTTTCGGACTACTTCTTACTCTTGGCTAAAGCCTGAGGACAATTCTTCAGTCAAGCTGTTTGGATAAATCGAATATACTTTTTAAAATAAGATCTGAGAGTAGTTTTAGAAGCAATAAACACCTCTAAATTTTGCTTAAGAAAGGGTTCCCCATTGATGCAGGATATACCCATGGTCCCCCATGGATCGATCCAGCTTTGGGCCCAACCCATCTATCTTAGTTTATTTAGAGTTTTAATTATATTTTCAGTTATTTTAATGGTATGTTTCAATTATAGCCTTCAATTTGTTTTAATAGTTCATATTAGTTATAAAGCAGTTTGCTTTTTTTATTTAAGTATTATAAAGCATTATGGCTCTAGAGTTATTGATTAATGAAAAAAAAAATTTCAAAAGCGTTTTTGTGTTTCTGGGAGTTGTCTTTCTCCTCACCTGTGAGGGGGAGTTGGTGTGGTTAAAATCTTCAGGAATTTCCTTAACCTATCCCGTCCACCTTCCATGTTTCATCTCTCCACTTCTACTTGCCTCGCGTTGGTATTGAGCTCCGCATGATTTGGTATCAGGGCCGAAGATCGGTCCAACCCCGGTTCGATCATGGGCAATCCATCATCCCCATTGAACATCACCACCACCATTTGGTGGTTACAATAGTCGCAAAACCATCACCATGCTCATGTATATGCACCCTATCTAAATACACAATGGCCGAATGTCCTAAATCCACTCAGAACCCAAGTCGTACTATCTTCAGACCCTAACACTTCCCGCACAAATCCTGTACATCTAACCCGATCCATCCAAAGCCCTAAAGCCCTTTCCTCAATAGCCCCAACACCAAAATCCAAACACTAAGCTCTCCAAATCCCTCCTCCAACTCACCAGATCCTCATTCCAAATCCAAATGAAACCCAATACCTAAAATCCCATAACACCCTAAATCCTCAAACCTAGAAACCAAAGCCCATTCCAACTAATCGAGTGACCTACAGGTCAAACCCAGCCAAACCGAACCCAGTTGGTCCCATCCAAACTCGGTCCCTGCAAAGCCCACCCCATTCGACAGAAGAATAGTGAAGACAAAGAGAGAGAACATATTGGTACATGTTGCCTCGTCGTCGGAACCTTCAATAGCTGCAAGAGTCTCGCCTCTAGCCCTCATCTTTGTGCCTCCAGCCGTCCAGAAATATCAGTCGGTCGCTCCACTCCCTGTCCCACTGCCACTGACGACTTCACCAGTGCCCACCTTCTCTTCCTTCATCGACTTCGCCACCGTCAAACGTCATCACCATCCATTGTATCTAACGATCGCACCAACTCTTCGTTGTCGTCAGCTCTGTTAGGCGATGAGAAAGCACGAACTGTGTTCTACCATTCTTTGCTAGGACGGAGACAAAAAGGAAGCCAGGTGCATTTTGTTGCACGTGCCTCTCCTTTTAGTTCCGGTTTAGCCGGATCGGTGGTCTGGTTTAACCAGAACCGAGACTCAGGGTTAGGGGTATTTTAGACATTATGTATGGGTTTTCTTGGTGGCCAAGAAAGCGGGAACTATATATTGATGTACTGTAACCCTAGATCCTGAGGAGATTGAGATGGGATCATAGTAGATGAGTTCTCTCCTCCCGTGGACGTAGGCATGGTTGCCGAACTACGTAAAACTGCTGTGTCATGTGTGTGATTGTTTGATGGGTGTGATTGCCGTGTATTCATCGTGGTAGATTCGTTGATCGTGGGTTGTTTCCGTTGCGCCGCTTTTCCCAACAAGTGGTATCAGAGAAAGGTTGAGATCGCTCGGATTTTGCGATTGACGGATCGAGATTCGGACAGTGAGCTTGGAGCTTGTGCGCGAAAATCGACAGTAAGGAGATCTCCGTGTTCGGAAACAGTGACGAAGAAGAAGATCGGAGCAACCCCTCTTTTGAGAAGAAAGGGGCTGGATCTGGGTTGCATAGAGATCGTAGGTCGATGCTTCAGCCGCTACACGCCGGTCGACGTCCTTGTTCGTCGGTGCCGAGGAAGATCGTCAGACTAAGGAGCACTCCCCTGTTGTGAACACGCCGTAGCCGGGGAAAATGGCTGGGGAGCTTGCAGAACGAGAAGGAAGAAGATCGCCGCCGCAATCCGCACCTCTAAGCCTGTCGTCGCCGGGGTGTTGTCGCTCGACGCTGCGTTGCCGCCGCAGAAGCCCGCCCGTCCACTGCCGGATCGGAGGAAGAAAAAGACCGTCTGCAAGAAAAAGGCTGCCGGTCGCAGCCGCCAAACGTGGATCAGTCGCCATCGCCGCTTCTGTATGCTGTCACTAGTCCCACGCCTCTGGTCGCCGGGCCGTAGCCGAGGACGAAGAGCAGGCGTCCGGCTCCTCCTGTTGCAGAACCACGGGTTGAAGACGACTCCCCAATCCGTCCGGGTTCGGGTCGGGTCAGTTTGACCTGACCCGCTGTGCAGATCAGTCAAGCAGCAACAGTTGGGCCGGGTCAGATGGGTTAGGTTAAGACCCGACCTGTTCTTCCAGAAAGCCCAGAGAGCGTCGAAGGTTCAATTCAGGTCAGGTTCGGACCCGAGCCTGTTTATGCAGCAAGCCCAGCAGAGCAGTTCCGGGTACCAGGTCAGGTCGGACCCAAACCCGGTACATCAGAGAAGCCCAGCAAAGCAAGCAGTTCAGTTCAGTTCCTGGTCAGGTGAACCCGACCCGGGTCCGTTTCAGAAGCCCAGTTTGCCAGCAAGCAGTGACGTCATCAGTGACGTCAGCACGGACCAGATTCAATGGCTGACATTGTTTCTGCGATATCTTGATCGTCCGATGTCCGATCGGAGATCCGTTTGAGCCTATGGACTCGTTTTGAGCAGATCTACGCGTATATGGAAGAAGATGGGCTGTTCAACGGTCAACATGAATGTTTGACCAATTGGAGTGTAGAGAATTAATTCTGCTATATCGAAGCCATCCGGAGTCGGATTTCAGATCCGTTTCTTCCAGCGCGCTCATGGTGATGAGATCTACGAGGCTAGTAAAAGATATTGGCAGTTTGATGGGAAGAAAATTGGGGAACTGATGAAACTGACAGATTCACGATGTTAGCAATAGATTCAAGCGTCACTGGCCAGATTGAAGTGTTTGATGGAGAAACGACTTCAGGGTTTGGCAGGGAAGAGTGTTAGACTCCGTGACACAGCAATGATTGAAAAGTGTTACTTGATGTCAAGAATGGTAAATTGCTCCAGAACTTTGATGAAAGCTCAGATCCGTGTCGAAGGGATTGGGAAGAAGTGACATGCCAAAGCGGAAGGAAAAATCAGAATCGGAAGGAGGTAGTGTGGAAGAAAGAGCGGATTCGGTTGAAAGGAATCAGGCTTGGTCGCTACAGGTTGATAGGAGATGCTTTTTTCAGGTGGAGCAGTGAAGGAGACATCAAATAACAGGGGAGGAAATCTGTGGTTCAAGTGGAGTTAGATGCGACGGATCATTGGAAGATGGATTGATGGATCTTCAATGTTATCATCTAGCGGAAATCCAGGAAGCCCTAAACGGAGATGATTTTCTCGGGAAAAGGTAGTTTTGTTCAGGTCGGAGTAAGCCGGTTTAAGCATCGAGTCATACCTAACCCGCATGTACTGTGCCCAATGTAACACTCCGATCCCCTTTGAGCCGGATTAGTGGCTCATTAGTGTGTGTTTTGTTTTGTTTATTTCTTTTGGACTTGTTTTGGGCCATGGATAGGTAGTTGAGTGACCTTTGACCTGGAATAGGTAGTTCTAAGCCCTTTTTCGTAATTTTGCTTTTGCTTTGCTCATATCATCTTTGCATCATCTTGGTGTCAGCATGTGTATTTCGTTGAGCTCGACAATTTCCGTAACTGTGTCAGATCCGTTTGGAGTCAATTGGGGAAGATGGACCTTCGTGTGACTTGAACTGTAATTAGTCTAAACCCATTGGACCTTGTTTTAAAACTTCCAAACCTATATAAGATGAGTTACTCCAGATGTCCAACTCCCTGCTCTTTTCTCTCTCCCACGTTGCATGCTAGAGGAAATCTCCAGAGCTCCACGTTTTCTCTCTCTCTCTTCACTTCTCTTGCTCGATTGATGTTGGATTCTCATTTTTGATTTGGATTTCTTCATTCTCTCTCATCTCTGTGCTTAGTCTCTGTCTGTGGCTTTGGTGGTAAGTGGGTTCTCTCCCAACTCTCCCTTCTTCTTCTCCAATTGCAGCTCTTTTCCTTGTTGATGTGTCTTCATCTCATGCATGGTTTCTTGCTTTGATTTGTCTTGATTTTAGTTGCTTTGGAGCTTGATTTCAGAAGATTTGTCAGATTTGAGGCAAGTATAAGTACAGGTTTTGATAACACATATGGGTGTTGTTTGATTGCTTGGATTCATTCTCATTCTCTGTATAGAAATGTTGTACAGCCATTTTCTAAGCTATGAGAATCAGTTGAGCTTGTTTTATTCAGTTTCTGTACAAAAATTTCGTTTCTGTAATCTTCCCGAATTCGCGTCTGTATTGTACGGCTAAGCCGTAACCCTGTACGGCTTAGATTCCAGAGAGTGACAAATTCGAGTTTGTTCTACGGCTAGGCTACGGCTAAGCCGTAATTTGTCCTACGGCTGAGCCGTAAGCTAGCCGTGAACCAAACCGTATCTAAGCCGTGGATTTAATCTCTGATCAGTCGAAACTTTTCTGATATCAGTGTTCTTACGGTGAGGCTACGGCTAAGCCGTGATGGTTTACGGCTAAGCCGTGGACTCCACCGTAGCTCAGCCGTGAGATGTATCAGATCAGAGGTGGAAAAGCTGACAGTTTAGCCGTGTTCTGAAGGGAACCACGGCTAAGCCGTAGTGCATATTGCGGCTACGCCGTAGGATGCCACGGCTAAGCCGTAGGTCACCCATGGCTAAACCGTAAGACCTGTAAAATATCAGTTAAACTTAGGCTAATGGTGTGACCTTGTAGGGCTCAAATACAGGTGAACCATACCCGTAAACCGGCCCAAATGGATTCTTTGGAGCGCATGAATAGTCTGTTAGGCTGTGACTTATTCATGTGAGTGTTGCTCATTGTTAAGCACCTCCCCATGGGTGTTGGTTTAAGGGACGTCGGTGCACGCACAGATTATATTGCAACACTAGGATGGCAACGGTGCATCGAATAACTTAAAACTACATCAACATGCACGGTTAGTGACAGTGATGCAACTAGATTAGACTTGGCTTGTAATGAACCTTGATTCCGTATTAATCTGAGATGCATTGCATATTGTTTATGGTTTTGCCCTCTGTTCTGTTAATCTATGTTATGCATTCCTCAGTCATTTTGCTTTCGTTCTGTATATCTGTATTATTCTTCGCTCTGTACTCTGCTTTGATCTATGCTGTGCTTTGGATTTATATCTATGCTCTGCTGGCTTTGTTTATCTCTGATTTTTGGGTATTCCCTGGTGGCTCTGCCCAGAGGTTAATACGTGAGGATAAGATCCGGTCCTTGTCATCGGTGAGTCCAAAGCGGATAATCTCCCTTTCTTTAGCTTTGATTTGATTGGTATTAGTCTGGCTCTACTCAGCCTCAGCCCTAGGATACCCGACGGGGTTACCTCTGGCGTAGATCTCTGTATCTCTGTTTTAACTGCAGTGTTGCTTTGTCTTGGGACCCCGGAACCCAGGAAACCGAGACCCGCTTGTACCTTTGGCCTGGACAGCGGTGTTCTCCTCTGCTCTGCTCTGCTCTGCTCTCTTTTGGAGAGAACATGGTTAACGTAGTAGCCAACTAGTTCAGTATTCTATGTTTTGATTCACATATCATGTTTTACTTCTATGCACGATTTGCTTAGTTTCCTAATATGGAACTCTGTATTTAATCTTCTGTCATTATTATATCCTCTTTGATACTATGCGTGTTTCACCCCTGTTACTTATATTTGTTGGATCGTTGTATTCATTTGTGTTGTCTGTGGTGTTGCAGGCACAGATACCTTGCCCAGCTCCCCGGCGGTCGAGGAGGCTGCAGGGGCGAGTGTAGAGGCACCCTCCGGTCTGGCAGAGTGGGCCTGATCACTTCTGCCAAGTGCGTGCATGCATACCAGTGGCTTTTATTTTGCGTTTTGGTTTTTGAGAGCTTGTATTTGGACTTTGGACTTTGGACTTGTATTCTGTATATTTTGTGTATATAGATTTTGGTGTGTATTCGGTTTTATCTCAGTGTATTTGTCTTTGTCTTTTCCGTTTCGTATTTGTTTTGGCTTCCGCTATTTTATTTCCTTTGTTGCTTGCTATGATATGTACAGCTTCCGCGTACGCTTAGTTCGCACGTGTTAGATCCCTTGTGTGCGTGCATCTGGACTGGGTTTGGGTGCACGTGCACGGGAGTACGTGTGTCACCGGTTTAGCTTTTCGCTAACCCCCGAATTCTGGGCTCGGGTCGTGACACCCAACCCACCAGAACAGGCTAGAACAGGACAGTTGCAGGTTTGACGGAAAGAACACCGGGATGGAGACAGAAGGAAGGATTCACAAGGTACCAGTGAGATCTGGATTCGGGGAGGTCTTCAGTTTTATTTTGACGGATGGAAGTTGGGTTCATTGTGTTGTAATGGTGCATGCATGTAACAACAAATGGAGAGCACTTCGAAGGTTCAAGACTGTAGTGTTGAGGTCAAAGGAGGCAACTGTGGCCACGCTAGGTCGTAGCGTGTGCGGAGGCGTACCCTTCAGCAGGGTGCGTGGAAGACATTACCGGGTATCTCAAGGTGGCTCTGAGGATTTGCAGAATCCAAGCCAAGGTGGAGATTGTTGGGTTTTGTCTTGTATTCCGGTTTAGCCGGATCGGTGGTCTGGTTTAGCCAGAATCGAGACTCAGGGTTAGGGGTATTTTAGACATTATGTATGGGTTTTCTTGGTGGCCAAGAAAGCGGGAACTATATATTGATGTACTGTAACCCTAGATCCTGAGGGGATTGAGATGGGATCATAGTAGATGAGTTCTCTCCTCCCGTGGACGTAGGCATGGTTTCCGAACCACGTAAAACTGCTGTGTCATGTGTGTGATTGTTTGATGGGTGTGATTGCCGTGTATTCATCGTGGTAGATTCGTTGATCGTGGGTTATTTCCGTTGCGCCGCTTTTCCCAACAGTTATTGTGCCAAGCTCATTGTGTTCATTTTGACCCACTTGCAGAAGACGGCCATACAGCAAAGGAAGGTCGACTCAGGGGGTACCACAGGTATCTCCTGCATCAGAAGCCTAGATCAAGTTTTGCTACCACATTAGTAGCCTAGATCCTTACATGAAGGGTTAAACTTTCTTTTTATGGTTGCGGGGCAATCTTAGCTCGAATTTAAGATTTGTTTTCTTCAATATCTTCATAGCGGGTAGATCTTCTTATCAGACCCTAAAAAAAAATAAAAATAAAAGCAGCAGCTGCCAACTCAAGAATGGTTCATAATCTTCGGCTAGATCAAGTAGGACTGCTCAATTTTGATTTATTTATATTTTCACCATCCGGATTCCGATCAACAATACACTGTCACCTATTAACTCCTAGAATCAAGATCTACACATTAGGTCAGATTTTGAACGGAATTAAAATTTCAATCTTTGCAGTCAAGTCAACATGCAATAGGAAAGCCTTGAAATTTTCAATACGTTTCAAAGAATTCTCTACAAACTTAACTATAGAGAATAGTATTTTCAAAATGAAGTCAATTTTCACCAATTTCTTAATTTGAGACAAAGGAATTTTGTAGTTGATGAATATAGTGATGAATTTTCAAGACTACAAGTATAATGTGCATTAGATGAGGATGATGAACATTATGTTAGTACTATCTTTACTAAAGGTTTGAGATCAAGTATACGGAATAATATGAAAATGGAATGTAAAGATATGCACGATGAATTTTGGAAAGCGATCCATGATAACCATTTAATAAAATGTTATCATCTTAGACAAGCCAAGATGTAAGAAGAAATGTCTATAGAAACCCCAGAAGCCCATATTGTGGAATAAATTGTGGAAAATGAGGAACAATTGATCCCACATTAAATTTAGATGAATTGGAAGAAAATGAACTTGAGTCTCATCCTTCTAGCAATGTTGATCAAAAGCTGCAAGCAGGTGAAGTAAAAGAGGAAGATTAGAGGATTGAAGAATTAGAAATGTGCAACAAGTCAACTGGACAACCCATGGATCTAAGGGTAATACTACCACCAAAGAAGTTAGTTAAATCATCAGATGACATGTCCATTATTTAAGCGATTCCACAAGACGATTCAATTGTTGAAATCCATCACATTAACTTTATATTTAAGGATCAATAGCAGAAATTTGAATATTGCATTTTACTCCGATAGATTCTACATTTGCACTTCCTAGAGCACCGATCACATACCCCAACAAAATTCAACCATCCAAAGAGGCTACACATCAAGTACTCTACTTCTAGTTGGAGGAAGAGATCATGTGAAACGTCCATGCCATGCACAAATAACAGAAATCAACCAAGAAATTGAAAGTTCATACGTTGGATTTTCAATCCTCGAGGAAATCTACAGAACTTAAGGTCGAGTTCTCTCCAATAAGGAGAGAGTTGATGCGAAATAGACCCGTAGTCCCCCATAGTCAACCCACCTTTGGGCTTAGCCCACCTATCTTAGTTTATTTAGGATTTTAATTACGTGTTTAGTTATTTTAGTGGGATATTTTAATCCTAGCTTTCAGTTTATTTCAATGGTTCAGATTAATTTTAGGGTAGTTCTCAATTGAATTATTGTAAGGCCTTTTGGCTCTTGAGTTCTTGATTGATGGAAAAAGGAAAACTCTCTTAAGTACTTTTAAGTTTCCCGAAGTTATCTTCTTCTGCACCCATGATGAAAAGTTTGGTGTGAGGCCAAGATCTTTAGGAATTTCCCTAACCTATCTCATCCACCTTCCATCTCTGATCTCTCCACCTCCTCCAGCCCCACTTCTGGTACCCAATTCCGCATCACCCACCAAAAAGATGGCCCATGACATTAGTATATTTAGAGTGGGTCCCACTAGTTTCATCATAAACATGGCTGTTTGGGCTTTTTAGTCCATCGATTCAAATTGCATGGCCCACCATCCTCTCATAGGCGATCAGCTTCCCCATCTTCGACGTTTCCGTCGTGGTCACAGCAGCAACCCGCTAAGGTAGAGTCCACCTCCTCGGCAATTTGATTTGCTTTTGTATCTGGATCTATCTCCTCAGCACTGATTTGCACTTTCCCATCCACTGTTGATTGCATCATTGAGTTCAAAACTGGGAAGACTTAAGACCCCAACTGCTCCCTTACCACGACCTCGTAAACTTGATCAAATAACATGATCCCCGACTCCTTGTTGATAAAAGAAATGTCCTCTGTTTGAATACACACCCTCTTGAATTCAAGTTGCAATTTATCTAACTTCTCTTTAGCTATTTCCTCTACCTCCCCAAATCTCCTTTCGATAGCTACGAACACCGCCACACTTCCCCATGAAGGGGCACTCCAAAGCAATGAAGCCAAATTGTCCTTGATAAGACAATGGGTTAGGCACCCACCCCTCTAGAGAAACAAAAAACTGATGTCTAAATTCGAAACTTCCAACTACGACCTGACTGCCTCCAAGTTTGGAATGGAAATCAGCACCTTTCTAAAATTGCTCAGGGACTTTGATGTAAACATAATAACTTTTAAGGACCTTTCTGTAATTTTAAAAATTAGTAAAATAATAACATACAAGGGATCGACTAACAAATGGGGTTGGATTATGCTTCTATTAATGCTTCTAATTCCTCCTCTTTCCCACTCTTTCCTATTTTTAGATTATTTGTCATTCGCACAAGAAGTTTGGAAAAGACCTTAGATTTAATCGAATCTAGGCTTTCAACTTGGGATCAGAGATTCAAATCTGAGGGGAGACAAGCAGATAATCAAGCCTATTGGTTCAGATCCAAGAGAAGGACAAGGTTATAAGGGCCTCCAATCCGGCCAAACCATAAAATAGGTTCGGCTGGGCTTTCTGTCGAAAACGATGCACTGTACAGTGTTATGTGTAGTACTTGAAAGAGTAGATCAAGCCTAATTTGGGCCATAGAAGCATGTTTTGTGTTTTTTCTGATGCTGGTTTGATGTTCAATGCGCTGGTGTTGCCGTTGGGATGTTAGATGTGTGTCGACTGTAACATGGTATGTGTTTTTATGATTCTGGCTTGATGTTCAAAGCATTGGTGTGGCTGCTGGATGTTATGTGTGTCAACTATTTTCTTTTTTTTTTCTTTTTAATGATGCTGATACTTGGAAAATTAGACTTGCTACTTGGAATATAGGAACCTTGATAGGCAAGAGCATGGAGTTGGTTGAGGTAATGAAAAGAAGAAGAATTAATG